>BSBN01000194.1:5967500-10967500 GCA_027924645.1 Cunninghamia lanceolata | reverse complement strand
CTTCTAAAGCTGAATATAATAAGTAATATAGAGTTGTAAATAGCTCAAATTGCATATGCAATATAAAATTATTTTAATCATTCAGGCCCATCTTGTACCATAAACAAGAACAAAATTTGTAGGAGAAATACCTTTGACAGGAATGTGGCCCTGAGAAAGAAGCAAGTTAGAATTTGCATGAGTAATGGAGAATGCAGTACAAACTGTCCAGAAGACAACTCTAGGCACCCCAAGATTTTTAGCTACCTCTGCTGTGCAGGAGAGAAAGCTATCGGAAACGATGCAGGTGATTGGCGGCACAGACTTATCTTCTGCAGTTAACAGACTTTCCAGAGCAGGGCCCAAACGTTGCAGGGCAAGTAAAAGTTCACTAATCTCAGAAGTTCGACCATGTTCGGGCGGTAAGCCGTCTGGGATAGTTAAAAACCGAAAATTTAAACCCCTTGCTTGAATCTCACGGTCACGTGCAGCTGCATCTTTGGAAGCTGCTTTTAAAAGGTGTTGGTCCATCCATTCCGTAGTAACAAAGGTTATGAAGAAACCTCGCATGGCCAGCAGCTCTGCAAGATTCATCAGTGGATTGACATGGCCCTGTGCAGGACCCGACACAATTACAGCGTGCAAAGGAGGCATCATTTCTCCTTGAATATGCACTATAACGCCCTCTCTTCAGTTACTCTCTGTAAAACTTTAAGCCTAATTATGTATACAGTAGTTGAGTATAACTATCACATAACTATATGTATACTGGTTGAGTGTAACTCACATGTTTTAGAGTGGAAGAATTGGTGTGAGACCACAGAAACATGACAGATATCGATATACCAACTGAGAAGTATGAACCTTAAGTGTCTGCATCAAACTCTCAATAATTTTGTCCAAACTCGAACTGGCATTTGTCATTGACTCATCGAAGTTCAGAAAGAGTTATAAAAATATAAATATAAATCCAAAAATGTCTTGCAGCTCTTTCTGAGCGAGCCAGCCTGGAGGGGATGATGCGGTGTCTAGGGGACAGTGAAAGAGGACCTAATCTTGAGCAATAATTTGTAGGTAGGTGAGTTTATTTGTGCCAAGAAAATTATATCTGGATGTAGAATAGAATAGAATAACTTTTAACTTTTACGAGGCTAAAATTAACTTGTGAAACATTTAGCCGAGTCATATTTGCTTCTATCTTTTAGTTGAGCATACTTCTTATATTGAGCATGCCTCTGACATTGAGCCTCCTTCCGAGGAGTTGCAGTCATGTTATGGGTTTGGCTTTGATATCCTCGCGAAGACTATTTATAGAAGTAGTGGCTTAGGACGAAGAGAACAAGGCATTAAGGTTCCTACTGAGTCTAATGGACAACATGCCATAGCAGGCATCGATTATAGACCTCCTATGACATTGTCTTAAAATTATCTGCATGTGACTATGATCACTTCATCATCAGTTTCATCTTCCTTATCATTTTTATATCTTGAGTTAATCATTGACACTAGAACGTCTTACGTTCCTCCTCTCGATACCTTCTCTACAAATGAATCCCTTGTGGAGTTCTTAGGGGTTTTTGATCATGTAGGTATCCATATCATCATGATAACGAATTTTCCTATTGTTTGAATGCTTAGGCATATTTTGGGGAGTCCATTGCATCATCTGGTGATATGTCTACATCTACTTTGTGAGACCCTCCAATTAACCTGATCCTCAAGATTGTAGTACCTTGGTGGTAGGAAAGATTGTTGAAGTCTCTATGGATCTTGATGACCCTAAGGAGTCACTTATATTGGAGAATGTCTTTCACCTAAAGAATGTTCATCTCAATTTGATTTATTACACAAATTTCTTGATGTCTTCACTCGAACATATGAAGACATGCCAGGCCTAGACCCTAAGCTAGTTACCCATAACATAGTGTTTTATCCTGATGCCTAGCCTGTAAAACGAAAGATACAAAAAATGCACATTAATTGGCTTTTTTGGTTAAAGAAGAAATAGAAAAGATTTTACAAGTTGGGTTCACTCATACTATAGATTATTGCCCTTGGATTTCAAACATTATGCATGTCGCTAAACCATACAATCACATTTGAATTTACATCGACTTTCATGATTTAAACAAAGCATATCTATAAGATATTTTCTCTCTTCTGAACATTGACATGATAGTTGACTCGATGGTAGGCTATGCTTTACTTTCATTTATGGATAGTTTCTTGGGTTATAATCAAATCTTGATTAACCCTAAAGATTAATATAAGACCACTTTTACCACTCCTTGGGGTATATTATGTTACGTGGTCATGTCGTTTGGTTTGAAGAATGTTGGGGCCGCTTACCAACACGCCATGACCCTAATATTTCATGATTTAATTCACAACATCATGGAAGACTATGTCAAAAATATATTGGCCAAGTCCATCTCACACCAAGATCATGTGAATAATCTTTGTCTGATATTTGAGTGTCTTTGGTCTTATAACATGTATTTAAACCATCATAAGTGTGTTTTTGGTGTAGACAATGGTAAGCTATTGGGGTTTATAGTCTTGAAGCATGGCATCAGGATAAGAAAATTGATGCTATTATGAACATGCTACCTCCAAAAAATATTTCTTAGCTTCGTAGCTTGCAGGGTAGGATTTAGGCTATTTGTCGATTCATTTCTAGATTAGCGGATCATACCCTCCCATTTACTAATCTTCTCAAAAAGGATGTTCATTTTTCTTGGAATGAATATTGTCATAAAGCCTTTGAAAGTATAAAAGAATATCTAGCTAACCCACCTATCCTGATGCCTACTATTTCAAGGCATCATTTTCAACTTTATACTTCTGCATCATCTCATGTTATAGTTTCTCTTCTGGTTCAGCATGATGATAATGGTAAAGAGTGTGCAATATATTATATTAGTCACACCATGTTTGATTACAAAATTGGATATTCCACCATAGAGAGACAATGTCTCACTTTGTCCTTCGCCACTCATAAGATGAGACATTATCTTCTCCATGTAGAGATGCATGTGATCATTAAGTTCAAGACCCTCTTAAGAATTTTTTTTCTAAAGTTGATCTATCAGAGCATCTGGTTAATAGGGTTATGCTCTTGACTAAATTTGATTTAAAATTTGTCTCGTAGAAATCCATAAAAGGATAGGCTATGGCTAACCATTTAGCCAAAGCCACCTCTGCCTCGTTTCCTAATTTTGATTCATTCCCTAATGACCATATCCTTCTCGTAGATGATGATTCCCCTTTGGAGTTGTTCTTTGATGGTTTGAGGTGTCAGAATGGTTCTAGGCCTATGTGATATCAGTCCCTTCTAAGGGTAAAGTAATTCCCCTCTCTTTTCATCTAAATTTCCAATGTACTAATAATATTTTCAATTATGAGGCCCTTATCATTAGTTTGTACACTATGATTTCCCTTAGCGTGAAGATCCTCCATGTCTATGGTGACTCGCTATTGATTACTAACAAGATCACTAGTAATTATTAGGATAGACAAGATAAGCTTTCTCAATACCATTATTTGGTCTATCACTCCTTCATCACTTATCATCTTTCTCCATTAATATTATTCCAAGAAAGGATAATCATCATATGGACGTAATGGCTAGTGTAGCCTCTTTGGTGTCCTTTGATGACTCAGTGGATGGTTATCATTTTTTATTCACACTCTGTCCTTACTTTCCATTGAGGATGTCTCTCTGTCTGACTCCCTCTTCTGCTATAATATTGATTCTAAATAGTGGTATTATCATATCTTTAATTATTTGTGTGATAATGCATTTCCAAGTGATGCTTCTAAGAATGATCATGTTCGCATTCAAAATCTCACTTTGCATTATATCATTCTTTCTAATGTTCTCTACTAATGAAGCTATAATTTGGTCTCATCCTTCAATGTTTGAAAAAGTCTATGATACATGTTTCCATTCAAGAAGTCTATTCTAGTGCTTGTAGAGGACATTTTGGTCATAGATCTCTAGTATAAAAGCTCCTATGCATGGGGTACTATTGGCAGGGCATGGAGAAAGATTCATTCACCTTTGTCAAGAAATGTCCCTAGTGTTAGTAGCATAATAATTTGGTTTTGCACTTAAGCTTCTCCTTGGTCATTTTCTATTTGGGGTCTAGATCTAATTGGGGAAATTTTCACCAACCTCCTCTCAAACTTGTATCTTTATTATCATAGCCACAAATTACCTCACAAAATGGGTTGAAGTCATTCCACTTTGATCCATCATGACGGAGGTAATCTATAATTTTTTGTTGGACAACATAATCTCTCCCTTTGGGATACCTTCCACCTTGGTCTCTATAATGGGTCTTCATTCAAAAACAAGGAGATGAATTAGTTTCTAGAGAAATTCCACATTCAGCATCATTTTTTCATGCCCTACTATCCTCAATCTAATGGGTAGGCTGAGGCTTCTAATAAAATGATTGAACAAATCATCTAGTGCAGTCATGGTTAGGAGGGTCCACGGGGTGAGTAGTCCAAACCGTGCAGCAAGAGTAAACACAATGAAAGCAACTTAAAGGTAGAATGCAAATGCAGATTCAGATACTCAATATATCAAAGATTAAAAATGCAGATATGCTAGCAACATGTGGGATTACAAATTAGGGCTCACGAGCCTAATTCTCTAGTTACAATACATGTGCAAGATATGGCTTTGAAGCACCTTACAAAAGAAAATCTAAATTATGAAGTATCTATCATTGATTAACTACTTTCCTATGCACCGATTACATGATTATATATCATCTCCAGATCACAAGAGTCCTCTGTGTCGGCCAAGGAAGATTACAAACTCCAATGAAAGAGATGTAACGTGTAGCACCAACAAGGTCGGCCTAGAACATATGGAAATCCTCTGCAAGTGAATAAAACAAGGAGTGGACCTCAAAGAAGGTTGGCCATGTCCCAAAGTACCTTGAATGATGTTTCATTTAGCTCTGCAAGTCATGGAAGTGTTCCAGGAATCTTCTCCTTCAGCTGACTATCTGAGACTATCTGAATGCTCTATTCTGAGAAAACAATTGATCTTCTAAGAGTGATAACTTTCTGGTAACTGATCCAAATGAGCTGAATTTTGGATATGATGTAGATGATAGTATGTAGATTATAAGTCTAGCTCTGTAAGGTTTGAAATGAAACTATGGCAAAATGCAGACCAAACTACTAAAACTGCTCCTAACTAACTGAACTGGAATGAATTGGAAAATGAAAGAAAAAAGAAAGAATGCAAATATTTTTTGGTTGATGCAAGATTGCTCTTGAACTCGGGGTTGTTGAAAAAGTAAGTCCCTCACTTTGTTGGGGCTAGAGGGAAACCAAGACAGTCTACCTCAACCTAAGAAATCCAAGATGAATCTTCTTCTGGTCTGTCTTTCCACTTTACCAAATATTCCTTGTATTGCTTGCCTCTGGTACTGCATCCAATTCTATTGTCCAAGATGTAGGAGTTCGGACAACACTGAGAGGGGGGGTGAATCAGTGTTGTGTAGATTTTTGCAACTTATTATAACTTTTGATTTACAAGACTCAGAAAAAGAAAGTCATCAATAAACTATGTACAAGTTGGATAGTGAAAATTATGAGCAGTACCACATAGAGATAAATCTTAACATAGAAGCAAGAACACACATAGAAACAACATAAGAATTACTGGAGTGGAAAACCCTCTCTGGGTAGAAAAACCACTCATGAAGTGCCTCACTGGCTTAACTTTGAAAACATCTTACAAAGCCTCACTGGCTGAATATTATGTCTCACTGACTATTGAGGTCTCACTGACCTACAAGCCTCACTGGCATACTGTTTAGAAGCACCAGCTTCAAGGAGCACCAACCCCTATTACAGAACAAATTGAAAACACAAATTCAGAGGGTTTCTCTGTTTCAATACATAACTTTTATTCTCTCTTATGTGTTCAAATGGTCATTCCATTCAAAAATCAATTCTTCATCCAGATATGCTCTACAACACTACTTTTCTCTGTATGTTTCATCTCTGCCTTACCAGTCATACAATCAATGCACCTGATTATTATTGCAATTGCATATTGTCTTTCTGATCACCTTGTCAATCTCTGTATCTGTATTTGATCCCTGTCAGTTCATCATAGATCTGCACAACATCACTCATCTCATCTTGTTAATCCACAAGACACTGTAATCAAAGCATCTGTAATGTCATTAAATAATATCTGAATATCTTTCACAACCCATCACAATGCACTTTCTAAAAACCCTTCATATTCTCTTCTCTATATTTAAAACAAAATATCTTCCCGTCAATTCTATGCATTAAAAAAAATCTTTTGATCTTCCTCTTCTCTGTACATGATCCTTCATATTCTTTGACATTTCAATTTGGACAATTTCTGTATTCAATATTATCCCTGCATAAAACATTTAACAACAACATATCTCCAAAAACAACTTCAATTAAATTCAATCATTTTGCCCCTGTCAAAAATAAAATAATAACTCTTCAAATTCCTTTGTGCATTCACTTTCATCTTCATTGCATGATCATGTCAAAAATGAAGAGCCTTCACAAATTGATTCACCTGCAAAAGATTTTTCATATTCCTCTGTATAAATATTTTCACCTTCTCATTTCAATCCCTGCATGATGTTTCATATTCTCCAAAATACAAAACCCTTGCAAATTTCTTCAAACAAATTTTTCATTATCCTCTTCAATAAATCTCATTTTCTCTGCAAAGAACTTCTTCAAAAAAAATCCTAGCCAATGTCTTCAAGATATTTTTGCAAAAAAAACATCTCCAATTCTCCATCAATATTTACCTTCAAAAAAAACTCCTTAGAAACATCTCTTAAAAATTTCTAATTTTAAAAAAAACTCATCACCTTTAAAAAGAAATTAATAGCTTTCTTTTTAAAATTAAAAAAACTCCATTTTTAAAAAGTCTAAAAAGATATGGGCCGACCACTTTAGAAATTAGAGAAAGTTTCTAAAAAAATTTAAAGCCATAAAAGGCTTGGGGATCGGGTTTCCTCTAACAATATAAATATTTTCAAAGCTTTTTCAAAGCATTCCATTTCTTAACACATAGATACCTTTTCCTAAGAAAGATATTCGGTGCTCTTTTAAAAACAGCTTTAGTGGTCTTCAAAACTTCAAACTAAACCCCGTATAAGAATGAAACCGCAGCTAGAGGTTAGGATAGATAATGTGGCCGGTAGTTGTATGTTTAAGATGCCCTCTAGTGGGTAATTATTAATGAAATGACCTATGAACATAGGTCAACTACATAATAGAATGAAAAGAGCACAAATAGGATAATAGGAAATAAAGGCTTAATCATGAAAGGCTTTAATAAGCATCATTTAGGAATTTTGACCCCTTAGTCTCCTTTTAACACAAACCTTAAACAGGATAGATGAGAAGATATGAGTCTTAGACTCAATAAGATATGATTCTGCATAGACTGATGAATTAATTTGGGGTTGTATGCAATGAGATCACAACACCTCTTGTAATTGATTATTACAAGACACATTCTTGGAGACTTGAACATTCTATCTGAGATTTTTATTCACATCACAAGTATGATGCATGATGTAATCTACCAACATAATATTGATACCAAACAGCTTGAACCTGATCATCATAACCATCTTTTGAAGCCACAACTTAATGAAGACACAACCTTTGAATTGCTCCTATCCATCTGTAATGATACCACAAAGATCTTTTGATTTGTAACAACAATCCTGCATCATCATCACTTGTAACAACAACTCTTGTATGAACATTATCAATACACTTATGCAACTCCTGATTGATGTTCAACTATGAAAGTCAAGATTCAGACCAACCTATGTCAATAGTGCAAGTGATCCTCAAGTGATCCTCAAATGACCTGCAGTCCTGATGATACTTTGTGAAGATGCACATTTACACAACTCTTTCAATACCTTTTGACATCAATGACAAACTATCACCATCACAAGATGTCTTCAATCTTCTCTGGTTCTTGTTGTGGTAACTGCTTCTTCAAGTCTTCTTCAATGCTATCACTGGTTTCTCCTTCATGATACTGATATAGGTCTGCAATGTTGAAAATAGGTGATATACCCAATGTCTCCTATAGGTCCACTTCATATGCATTTCCTGAATCAAACTTTTTGAGTATCCTACATGGTCCAAAATTCTCCCTCTTCAACTTGGTATATGTCCCTACTGGAAATCTTTCTTTTCTCAGATATACGATTACCTCATATCCCACTAAAAATTCTTTGTGTCTTCTGCTCTCATATGCTTGCTCCTTATACTTATTGTTTATCTCCTCCAAATGTTTCTTAACCTAATTATATATTGTCTCCATGTGTCTTGCAAATTCTTCTGCCTTTGCACTTCTCTTATTTTCCATACTAATATCTCTCAACTCTGCAACTTGTCTACGGTTAGTTCCTATCACAATCTCAAATGGTGTTCTTTTGGTGCTCCTATTCACTGAATTATTGTATGCAAACTCTGCTTGTGATAGAATCAAATCCCAATTTCCTGCCTTCTCTCCAACCAAACATCTCAACAACTTTCCCAAAATCCTATTTACCACTTATGTCTATCCATCAATCTGTGGATGAAATGTTGAATTGAACATCAAATCTATCTTCATCTTCTTCCAAAGTGTCCTCCAAAAGTATCCAATGAATCTTGTATCTCTGTCTGAAACTATGCTTTTAGGTAGTCCATGCAATCTCACAATCTCCTTGAAAAATAGGTCAGGTACATGAACTACATCATTTGTCTTCTTACAAGGTATGAAATGTGTCATCTTTGAAAATCTGTCCACCACTACAAATATTGAATCATGTCCTCTTTGTGTCTTTGGCAATCCCAATATGAAATACATGCCTATGTCTTCCCAAGGTCTCTCTGGTACTGTCAAAGATTTGTATAACCTAGTATTCTAACTACTCCCTTTTGCAACTTGACATACTCTACAACTCTACACAAACTTCCTAACATCCTTATATATCTGAGGCCAAAAGTAATTTTCACTTACCAAAGCCACTGTCTTATCAATTCAAAATTGTCATGTCAATCCACCGCTATGTTTCTCTTTGATCAAATTGTCTCTCATTGAACTCCTAATTATACACAACTGATTTCCTTTGAACAACATATCCTCCTGAATGAAATAATCCAACCAGTTACTCCTATTTGTCACAACAGTCTCCTTACATGCTTTCCAAGGTTCTGCAAACTCAAGGTCTTCTTCATACATGTTCTTCAACTCCTCAAATCCTAACACTTCAACTCTCATCTCTATCAACAAATTCCTTCTTCTACTTAATGCATCTGCAACTTTATTTGACTTTCCACTCCTATGATTTAGTACAAAGGTGTAACTCTACATGAACTCTACCCATCTCATATGTCTCTAATTTAACTTTCCTTGATTGTTCAAATATTGCAAAGCTTGATGATCTGTATACAACACAAATTCCTTAGGTAACAAGTAATGTCTCCACTTCTTCAAGGATTGAATTATCACATAGAATTCTTGATCATAAACTGAATATCTTCTCCTTGCATCATTCAACTTCTCACTAAAAGATGCTACAGGTCTTCCTTCTTGACTTAACACTGCTCCTATTGCATTTTCACTTGCATCACAATCTACTTGAAATACTTTATTGAAATCTAGTAATGCTAATATTGGTTGCTCTGTCACTTTGAGCTTCAACAATTCAAATCTTTTATCTACTCCTAATGTCCACTTAAAGTCCTTTTTGTCACCTCTCATTGTCTCTGTCATAGGTGTGCATACTAAACTGAAATTTCTAATGAACTTTCGGTAGAAACTAGCTAATCCATGAAATGATCCAACTTCTCCAATGTTCTCAGGTATTGGCTACTCAACAATTGCTCTAACCTTCTCAGGGTCCATCTTCAATCCTTCCACAAAAATCACAAATCCCAAGTATACCAATTCTTCCTTCATGAAACTACACTTCTTGATGTTTATCAGTAATTTCTCTTCTCTCAACCTCTACAATACTTGTCTCAGGTGCCAAAATGTTCTTCCTTTGTCTTATTGAAAATCAAAATATCATCCAAGTATACAATAACAAACTTACCCAAGAATTTCTTCAAAACTTAATTCATCAACCTCATGAAAGTACTCAATGTATTAGTCAATTCAAAAGGCATCACTAACCAATCATACAATCCTTCATTTGTCTTGAAAGCAGTCTTCCATTCATCCCCTTCTCTGATTCTAATCTAATGGTATCCACTCTTCAAGTCTATCTTTGTAAAATATTTTTCTCCACTCAAACAATCCATAATGGCATCCATCCTAGGCAATGGAAATCTATACTTAACTGTGATCTTGTTGATTGCTCTAGAGTCTGTACACATTCTCCATTCTCCATCCCTCATCAGTGTTAATACTACAAGTACTGCACAAGGGCTCAAGCTTTCTCTGATCAAACCTTTCCTCAACAACTCTTGTATCTATTTATTCAATTCTTCATTCTCTGATGGTGTCATCCAGTGTGTTGCTTTGTTAAGCAAATTAGCTCTAGGTATAAGATCCATGTGATGACTGATACTCCTGATTGGTGGCAATCCTTTAGGTACATTATCTGATATGATGTCTTCATACTCTGCTAGCAATTCAATTATCTCCTCTGATTGTGATTCTTCAGTCTCTATCTTTAGGTTTCTAGGCTTCTTAGGAATCAAAGCATAACACATATTCTCATGTCTCAAACCATCTAGAAATTTCCTTCCATCAACCAAACAGATTCTAGCATTCCCACATACTTCACTCTTAGGTTCATCTTCCAAAGGAATCAAGGTAATTCTCTTTCCATTTGATGTTATGGTGTAGGTATTCTTTCTTCCATCATGTATAGCTTTTCTATCATACTGCCATGGTCTACCCAACAATATATGACATACATTCATAGGCATAATATCACACATTACTTCATCATGATAAGATCCATTATGAAATTTCACCAAACATTGTTCGCTCACTAGTACCTTATGATCATCATGAATCCATGCTATCTGATATGGCTTAGGGTGTTTCAATCTTTCCAACTTCATCTTAGTCACCATCTCCTCTGAAATCAAATCATCAGAACTACCACTATCAATCACAACATTACAACATTTACCTCTTGATTTGCATCTCATCCAGAACAAACTTTTCCTCTATGGTGGTTCCTCATTTGTCTCTTCTTGTGATTCTCCTTTCTCAGGTTTACCAACTGAACTAGGTGATCCAATAGGTTCTTCTTCCACATAAGTTGTTCTTCCACTATTCTCTGTCTTCTTGCTTGTACTTACTTGATGACATTCATATGCTCTGTGTCCTTCACCTCCACACTTACAACAAGTTCCTATGAATGTTCTCTTAGAAAATCGCCTTCCATCTCTTATTATCCTTCACTCTGGTAAGAATTAGGGTTTCCTCTGTAGTAGAAAGTTCTATCATCTTTTCGATATGAATTGTTATCTCTATCTTCCTTCTTGAATGCACTATCTTGTCTGTCTTGCTCTGCAAATGATCTTTCTCCTCTAGGAAATGTTCTACCTCTTTGAAATTTACCTCCTCTACCTCACTGTCTCTGGTCAAGCTTCTTGTTCAACTTTTCTTCATCTTTTAGGGAAAACCAATATGCTTCTTCTAGTGTTGTCATCCTTACCAAACTCAGTTCTTCTTGAATGTTCAATCTCAGTCCATTGATGTATCTTGTCACTTTCTTTTTGCTTGCTTTACTATGTCCTATCCTTATAATCATCTTATGAAATTCTTCAGTATACACCTTCACAGATTTCTCCTTTTGTCTCAAGTTTTGCAAACTATTCAACAATTCCAACTCATAGTCAGCAAGTATAAACTATTTTTTCAACTTTATCACCATTTTATCCCATTTTATGATCTTTTATTTTCCTCTTCAGTTTCTATCCAACTGTACTTCTTTCCACAAAATAGTAGCATGTCCTTTCAACTTAGTCTTTGCAAATCTCACCTTCTCCAGATCTTTAATTTATTCATATTCAAAGTATTCTTCTAGGTCATTTATCCAATCAATCAACTCCTCTAGATTCAAATTGCCAGTATAGTTTGATACATCCACTTTAGGTCTTTTCCTAATCTTTGAAATAGCTTGCAACATCTTCACTTGATTTGATTCTTCTTCTTCTTTTAGAGTTTCTTCATTTTGATTAGCGGACTGAAATTCTTCATCATCACTTTCCACATTAGGTCTAGGTGTTAGTCCTCTTCTTCAATCTTCTTCAACAACATCCAATCAAAATCACATTGTTTTCATCATCTCCATCATCTCATCCTTTCTTCTAGCCATAGTACCAACAACAGGTATTCTCCTCGATGGCATCTCTTCCTAGGAACAAGTGTAATTTCCTCAAATTTGGTGATCGGGCTACAAGGTGACAACTGCCTCACAATCAGAGATCAATTGACAACAAAGGTAGTCTACCTCAGATGCAGTGATCTATTCATAGAAAGATCATACAGAATGACTTCACAAACTTTGCTTCCAATGGATTCAAACTTTGCTCTGATACCACTTGGTGCAGCCACGGTTAGGAGGGTAAATGAGGTGAACAGTCCAGACCATGTAGCAAGAGTAAACACAATAGAAACAACTCAAAGGTAGAATGCAAATGGAGATTCAAATACTTAATATATCAAAGATTCAAAATGTAGATATGTCGGCAACATGCAGGCTTACAAATTAGGGCTCACAGGCTTGATTCTCCAGTTACAACACATGCACAAGATATGTCTTTAAAGTGCCTTACAGAAGAAAATCTAACTTATGAAGTATCTATCACTGATTAACTACTTTCATATTCATCTATTACATGATTATATATCATATCCAGATCACAAGAGTCCTTCGTGTCAGCCAAGGAAGATTACAAACTCCAATGAAAGAGATGTAAGATGTAGCAACAACTTAGGTCAGCCTAGAACATATGGAAATCCTCTATAAGTGAATGAAACAAGGTGTAGACCTCAAGTAAGGTTGGCCATGTCCCAAAGTACCTTGAATGATGTTTCATTTAGCTTCACAAGTCATGGAAGTGTTCCAAGAATCTTCTCCTTCAACTGACTATCTGAGACCGTCTGAATGCTCTATTCTGAGAAAACAGTTGATCTTTTGAGAGCAATAACTTTCTGGTAACTGATCTAAATGAGTTAAATTTTTGATATGATGTAGATGATAGTATGTAGATGCTAAGTCCAGCTCCACAAGGTTTGAAATGAAACTGCAGCAGAATGTGGACCAAACTACTGAAACTACTCCTAACTAAACTAGAATGCACTGGAAATGAAAGAAACAAAGAAAGAATGCAAATATTTTTTGGTTGATGCAAGATTGCTCTTGAACTAGGGATGCTCCTACATCATTATCTATAAAAATTTTAACAAATAGGGTAAGCATTGGCATGTCTATGTCTCCTATGCTTTGTGGGCCTACCGCATGAGTATTAGGATTGGCACTAGAGTCACCTCTTATAACCCTGTTTATAGATTGATGCCATCATGCCTCTGGAATTAGAGATTTTATCTCTATGAGTTTCTCTCCAAGGGCTCATTGACGATAATACTTACTGTGACCAAAATGTTTAGTAGCTTGAAATTCTTGATGAGCAAATCACATTAATTCTCTTGAGCACCTTCAAGCCTATCAAAAATCTCTAAATTAGAAATTATAATGAACATTTTATTCGTCATTCTTTCTATGTTGGTGACTTAATTCTTTATGAGAATCAACGTAATGTGAATGCTCTAGTCACTATCAAGGAAACAATTATTCCTAATTGGCTAGGTCCTTATATAGTCACATTGGTTTATGGTTCTAGTGCTTATGACCTCTCCATGGAGGGAAAGCCCCTTAAAGAACCTATAAACATGTCCTCAAAATCAGCTGCACTCATTTTGTAGGACAACCCCTACAAAACTTATCTATTTCGTAGCCTACACTCTAAGTTCACAAATCAAGGCAAGTCATCTCGTCCTCGTGCTTAGTCCTCTTGTTCCTGATTATCTATTCGAGTCATTTCTCGTTTCGATTTCTCGAAACTCGTATAAGTTGTTGAAATGGTTTTCTCAATTTTAAAGAGTTACTATTTCTATGTAAATGCAAGAGCAGAGAAATTTTCTGCCCTTGCATGTTTTTAGTTTTTAAGTTACATGCAGTGGTGGTGAAATTCACCACCAATGTATTCTTTGTTTTACCTAAATCATGTTGGAGTGGCATTTTTTATTGCTAACGCATGTCTAGTCTATAACACATGCGGAGTCGGCAATTTTCGCAGTTGAAACACATATTAAATGCTACTGCAGTCTAACTCGTGTGGCGTTTAATTTCATTTTTGAGTTTCATTTGAAGTTTAAATGTGTTTTAAATCATTTATTCTTCATCTTTCTTTCTATTCTACCTGTGCTCTTCACCTTCCTCTCATCAAGCCGACATTGTAACTCTATTCAAGCAGATTGTGGAGATTTTTGGCATCTAAGGTTTCAGTTTTTCAGTCAGAGGTAAGCTTTCATTCTTTCTATTTGTGTTTTCTTTTTCTTTTAGGGTTTGCATGTGATTAAGTGTTTAAAAATTGTTCCTTTATTTACTGTTTCAAAACCCTTGTCTACATTGAAAGATCTACGTTGTTTTAAGTCGACGTTTTTGTCCCTTGTTGAAATTAGATTTGTTTTTGTTCAATGTTTTCTTTGTTGTTTCTCATCCTAGGTTTAGTTTTTGTGTACTAGATGAATGTATCGGTGGCTTAGATCTTTGCCGATACAATTTAACCTATGCAGACCCTTTCATCGCGTAAGGACGGCAAATTTCATCGTCCCTACATGATGAAATATGTTCAGCGATCAAACTTCCCCCCAAGCATGCTCGAGCAGTAGAAATTACTACTTAAGCATGGAAAAAGCCAACCTACGCTATGTCAAGTCGGCAATTTTTGCCGCTGATGAGAATTGTTTTGTTAAAGTTTTTATCACATTTTAAGTCAGCAAAAATCGCCGCTTACATAGTTTGTGTTTTTCATGTGAAGGTGAACAAACAGCAAATTTTACCACCCTCACATAGAAAAGAAAGTCCTTAAAACATGCTGAGTCGGTAAAATTCACCACTCAGACATGTGATTGCTTAATTCTACTTGTGAAAGCAATAAAATTAACCACTCATACATTTTACCTTTGTAAACGCTTTGACCTACCTGCACAAGTGGTGAATTTTGCTGCCCTGACATTTGTAACTCCCCTTGACATGCAGAGGTGGAAAATTTCACCACTCATGCATATTTTCCTAAATTTTTCCTAACACTGGGAAATTTTGCCTTTCAATACCTTTGGCCCGCTTTCTCCTATTTCCTCGACTTGCACGCTCTCAAGCCCTTCAATGCATGTTCTCGTGTTCATGATCCTTAATTCGCAGAAACCCCAATTGCCCATTTTTTCCCCTAACTGCGAGATCATGACTTTTTGCAGTTTCATCAAACATCTGTGGTAGACACCGTTTCCAGTTTTCTTCACAAAGTTGATGTCAGAGCTGTCTCCATCAAAAGCCAAAATCATGAAGTTTAAGTACCAAGGAGTTTTCCCCATGACTTCATTATAGTCTAATGTGGACAAGATAAGAGATATAGAGATTGGTCATGTAGACATGGCTGAGTTTGTGGATAGAACAAAGTAGTCCAACCCTCCTCGATACTTGCAGAAGATCATCAATAGTAACATTCATCTAGTTGCTTCTTTTCCTGTCACAGCACATAACCCAGAATTTGTTCTTCAAGTGGCAAGCCACTATAATAGGGATACCAGGACTGTGTCTAATTCTCAAGGAAATATAATCATGAGATTAGATGCAGAGTTTCTTGACAAAAGCTTTATGTGTCCTCCTATTGAGAATGTTGGTGAAATAGATTTTGCTCAAGGGCAAAAAGATTATGATACAGATGTTGAAGTTGTAAAGAAGCATATCAATAGTAAGTGGCCGAAGACTCCTCAGAGCAATTTGCCCAGATGGCCTACAAATCTCCCAAGAAGTGATTTTGTTGAGGAGATAAGTGATTTGATTACACTGCTAAGTTGAATCAGAGGTCTTCCTTCTTCATCCAAGTTCCATGAATGGATTTATACATATATTAAGGTGATTCTCAAGGGCCAATAGAAGATATTCTGGGGAGAACAAATCAGCAATGCTCTACACAATCAACTGGTGAAAGTCAATACAACTTTAAAGTTTTATATGACTTCGTATCTAGTGTATGCTGCTGCAAGTATGAGGAGTTTTCCTAGTCTAACTCAAGTTGGTGATCGAAGATTGGTTCCAGTCTATGAGTATTATCCACAGATTACGCTTCAGGGATCAATCCATCATTTCCACAGAGTTAATGATGCTTTCTTTTTAGTATTCATGTGTCTATGGAATGATGAGCTTGAGCAGAAAAGAGTATTAGATGAGGCTTGGGAAGTGGTCAACTCTTTTGGCTATTTGTTTTTACAATTTCCAACTTTCACTTACCTAAGAGTCATATATTATCCTGGATATCCGTATATGCTTCCATGGTATCCTAGTGATAGAATTATTCTAATGGAACTATGCAGGTAGTTGATTGTTGTACACAATAAGCAGATGGAGTTGAAGAAACTAGGAATTAAGTTTCCTGTGGAAATTGGTAGGTATTATGTGCAATCAGCTACCAAGGCTAAGGCAGTTGAATTAGAAATGTAGCTAGTCACCATGAAACTATTCAAGAAAAGGGATCATTTTGATTACAGAAGGGTATAGGACAAAATCAAGAGAAGGGTAGTTTTTCATGTGCCAATGGTTGAGGATATTTGGGCTGATCTGAGAACCAAAAATGAGATCAGGAAGTTGGATTATTGAAGACTTAATCTAAGACAGATTGAGGAACTAGGACTGGTTGATGTTCCAGAAGGTATGGATGATGAAGGTGATATTCTAGACCCCGGGTATGACATCAACATTGTTAAAGCCTCAGCTTTGCCAGAGATCAAATGGTTGATGAAAGAAGAGACTTCTCTCAAGAAGAGATTTCAACCTATGCTGGCTAACACCAATATATGGTTGCAAAGAAAAGGTCTCAGTTTGAAAGAATTCCTCACCAGATCAGAGACAAAGATTCAGGAGCAGACCGGAAAGAAGGTAAAAAATAGGACAAAGAACAAAAGTGATGCTCCTTCTTCCTCTAAGGTGCACAAACCAAGAATTAAGTTTTTCTCAAAGGGAGGGAAGAAAAAAGAGATTGAAGGAACTTCTACTGTTGTAGATTCAGGTGTTGAAGAAGTAGATGTTGATAAAATGGAGGTTAAAAATACTAAGATGGAACAACAAAATGTTCAGGAACCTGATAATACTGAGCAACTAGAAATGGGTGAAAAACCTGATGAGGAAGGTGATAAAGAACAAGAAAAACAAAAGGCTGTGGAACAGGAACAACTTGTTGGCTCACTAAAGTCTCCACAGAAAGGTCTTCCATCAGAGCCACAAGTTTCTACACCCTTACCTCATGTTTCTATTTTTGATAATCCTCCAATAGTTTCTAATGTTCATGTTGTCATGATATCTTCTGATAATACTTCCCCCTCCATGAGAACAAGTTTTGGGACTATTTTTTATTCTTCTGGTTCTATTCCTAGTTTGTCTTCTCCTTCTTTTGTTATTGGGGAACAAACTGTTCTAGATCATTTACTTGATGGTTCAAAGAAAAATGTTGATATAGGTGTTGTTTTCACCAACACTTCTCCTATTGTCACTATAACATGTGTTAGTATGGATCCCACTAAGTAGGTGGTTGATTCTTCTCCAAATGTTAGTACACTAACACTAACTCCATGGTTGTCTGCCTATACTCCCAAAAGGAAAAAGCAGATTATTTCACCGGATGATATTGACATTGAGAAATTACTACCTGTTAAACCAAAGACTCAAAAGAAGAAGACTAAAATTGTTTCTAGGTTGATTGATGAAAAAGGAGTCAGGTATGCAAAAATTGCTAGACCACTAGATGATGCTACTACAGATACCTTTGAGGTGAATGATTATATTGTTTCAAGAGTTGAGTTAGGTAAGCTGACTCATGAAGGTATCAAGGCAGATTTTCAAGCTACTGCAAGCTCATTGCTTATAAAATATGATGAGGTAAAAAAGGAAAAAGAGCAATACAAAGCAAAGGTAGAACAACTTGCTACTATCCTTCAGAAAATAGTGAAATCATCTGAGATCATGGAACCTATGGAAATGACTGTAGAAGACCCTCTGATTCAAAAGGTTGAGAAAGTTCAGGCTAGAGGAAGAGTGGTTGGTGACATTATGGAATGGTTGTTGGCACAAGTTAGAGTTCTCTTAAAGACCACAGTGGAAAGAAAGGAAAAAATGGCAAAGGTAAAAGCTAAGTTAGATGATATTGTTGATTTACTTTCTCAAGAACTTCAAGATCAAGAGGATAGTTTAGAGGAATGGATTGAGATGAAGAAAATCAAGATAAAGAATTTGATTGGCTTTGGTGTCATTTCAAACCTAGAGTCTTATCTCAAGACTAAAGAATCCATTACCCATTGCATCAAGGTGATAAGAGGCTTACTTGATGACTTGTGCCAAGTACGAGAAAGCAGTGAAGATAGTGATGTCTCACTTCTACACAGGTTAGAGGAATTACCATGCACTCTAACAGGTGAGGATCATAAGTTTCTCTTAGCAGAGGAGATGATAGATGCTTTTGAGAAGATGGTTCATTGAAAGTTTGAAGATGAATTACTTATAGTGGTTTCAATGGATAGCATTTATGATCATCACTCAACCTTTGAAAATCTAAAGGATAGTCTTGAAAAACATGAGAAAGTGATAAAGGCAGTCAAGGATGCAATTCTCAGGCCTCGCACCATTTTAGATAATACAGCTGAGCCTGATGTATGTGAGATGGTAGTGGTGCGGACAATGTACCAAAACTTCCTAAAAAAGAATGAGGGTGGCAATTGAAGTTCTTTTTCATGCCTTATTGGATTTTCATTTTTGTATATGCAATTTGTATTTTGCTTTGGACATATTCACATGTATTTTCTCAAAATATAATTACATGTGAGACAAAAGAAGTCACAAGTCAAATAGGACTCTTTTGTTGAATAAGTCAAAGTAGTTAAATTTTTTCCTAAATTTTCTCCAGGTCTCTCCCTATAAATAAAGAGGGCCTCTTTTGTAATTAGCATCTTTTATCTATTGCAAAGAAACTTTGCAAGATTGAAAAACATATCAAGACTTTGAGCTTTTCATGTTTATCAAATTTTCAAGTGAATATCAATATAAGCAAGCAGTTTGAGTATCAAACTTTGAGTTGAATCATATTGTTTTATAATATCAGTGTTCTTATGTCATTGGTGTTATGTTATATTGAATCATTTCTAGAATCATGGAGTTTTGTTGAAAATTGAGAGACTGGTTAAATAGGCTTTGTACTATTTTATCATTGCGGGAGTTTGTGTTTACATTTGTGAGAATATAATTGTTTGAAGATTTTATGCTATAAACTGTTGTGTTCAATTTAGTTATATCATATTAGGTGAGAGTGGACACTTTGAGCTACATTTGAATTCAATCAAGTTTATTTGTGGGAAATAAGTCAAGCAATAGAAGACTTTGTGTTTTTATGGTTTATCTTAGTTCATAGGTTACTAAATATCAATTTTGTTGAAGTTATCATTTTGAAGAGAAAAAAAAAACATCTATTCTGAAAAAAGAGAATAGGATGCAATGAAAACACCCCAAGCATAGTTTTAGTTTATATAAGTATTAAAAGTTGTTGATTAGAAATAATCCATTATCTAGAGGGAACCTCCCCTTGCTGAGAGGAGAGACTCTGTCTCATCATAGCTATGGCGATATAACCATTTTGTCGTTAGTTAGCTAAATTATAAAATATTCACCCAATAGTTTTTGGCAACTCCGCTGGGAAAGAACATGTAACTTAGAGCCTCACGCTTTGAGTTGAAGCATTTCGTCCTCATCCATTGCTTTAAGTTGTTTCTAAATCTTTGTTGAGTACATTGCATTCTGGCAGACTCAAGGTATACAAGAAGTAAGAGAGCTCAAGGTATTATTGATCCTGTGTTTGAGTTAATGCAGAAAAATAACTTTCGTCTTTTGCCTCCATGACCTTGGCTTCAACGAACAAGGAGTTTTCCTCCTACCAGTGTCAGGTCCCCTATACCAGGTGAAGCTTCTAGCTCCAATACTAATAGAGTTTTATCTATTTGAATTCCACAAAATTTTGTTATCCCACCTTTCAATCAGCACATAATGGTAGCCCAATGTCCATGGGGTAACACTTTTGGACCTTTAAATTTGACATCACCACTGCATGAACTACCTCGTAGTTTAAGGAAGAATTTCCCTAAATTCTATGGTCATGGGAAAGTCCATCCTAATGAACACATTGTAGCTTTTTGTATAGCTTGTGGTGTGCTAGGGGTGGAACACAAAGATGTAGTTGTGAGACCTTTTGTAGAAACACTGCAAGGTGCTGCTGCGGATTGGTTCTACCACCTTCAAGCCCAAACCATAACCAACTAGAATACTGTCAAAACCAATTTTGAAGCTAGGTTTAAGCTTGTGGAAGATGCACATGCTTTGTTAGCTCAATTAACACAGATGAAGAAAGAAGCACATGAACCCATGCAGGATTTCATTGCCAAATTCAATAAATTGACAAATAGGATTCTGGCAACCGCTCAACCAACGGCGGAGAATCTTAAATGTTTCTTCATCAACACTCAGATTCCTGAGGTAAGCTTTCTGTTAAGATGGGCTGGTCCCAGTGATCTTTCTGCAGCTCAAAGATTGGCTATAGAGGTTGAAGATGATCTTATCCTTGCGGGTAAAATAAGAAGAGATTCAAATAGAAATAGAGGTCAGCCCTCTGCTGATAATTCTTCCACAAGCACCATAGATCCTATGGTGCAGAAGTTAGAAAATGAGTTGCTAGATTTGAAAAAGCAAATGTCCCAAGGTAGGACCACTCCTTATAGGGATATACCAAGAAGGACGTTCCCTAACAATTCATATCAAGGCAATGCTACCAGAAATCAAGGGCAACAAAATCATCCTCCGCCAACATAGGGGAAGCTTGCCATTGAAGCACCGCCGGTCAACTGAGCAGTTGACTACTATGAAGGGGAACATGATTCTTTCCAACCTGGTTTGGATCAAGAGAATAATGCTAATCTTTTTACTGAAGGAGAAGATGGATTAGCTGGCGACTCTACCATTGGTTTTCTGAACTACCAATATGAAGCAGAAAGAGAAGGAGAGGTATATGATGGAGCATATTGTGTTTTACTAGGTCCCAAAATCAATCAAATCAGAAAGCTAATAAAGGAAAGTCAAGGGAAGAGCCTCAACCTATGATCTCAATTGCCAAATGAGGAACTCCATTGCCTTCTCAATTAAAGGACCCAGTTGTCAATAAACAAGTAAGTTCATCTAACAATCATGTTTCCTCTACTTCTATTCCTCAGACCAGTACTACCCCAACTAAACCCCAGAATGAAGGATTTCCTACCTCTATATCTAATTCATTTCAGCTCTTTGACATAATAGATCATGCTAGGAAAACCAAAATCCAGATGTCTGAAGTAGAATATTTACAAGCTAACCCTAACCAATTTGATAGGTTAGCTAAATATGTTAAAAATAAGACTGCCCCTATGGGGCAAGATTCTCCTAAGACTACCCATGACTCCTCAAAGAACAGGTCCACCCAAAATAACCTAGTCACTACTCCCCTTGTTGCTCCAGGGAAAATAGAACTCTTCTATGTTTCTCTATTGGTCAATGGCCACAAGCTAAGTAATTGTATCATAGACTCCGGAGCTTCCGACAATGTCATGCCTACCACGGTGGCGGATGCTCTTGGTCTCACTTTGACCAACACCTTTGGAAGATGTTTCTCGATGGAGAATAAGCCAATGCCTTTGTTAGGCCAAATCAAGGATGCCCAATTTGCATTTGTAGCCTTTCTGGATAAGAGGATCAAGATGACCGTCCTAGTTGCTGATGTTCTAGCTTCTTATGGCATTTTGCTTGGACGTAATTTTTGTAAAGATTTGGGTGGAGAACTAAACATGGATTTATCCGAGGCAAGGATACTTGTTAAAGGTGTCATGCAAAAATTGCTTCCTGAGAAGGAGGCAAAATATATTGTTACCCAAACTAAAAATCCAAAAGCTCAAATTTTGTTTGAGTCTTCAGGGATGGGTAATTATTTCTTGAGTACTGAAAACACTTCTAGTTCTTCTAATGAAAATTTAGATAATTTAGATGAAGATTTAGAGGAAAATTTAGAAGATAATTCAGATAAAAGTTTACATGAGACCATAATGATGCGGGATTCTTCTCTTTCTGATGAGGAGTCTACTGGTCAAAGAAACATCAAAAAGGTAAATTCAAATGATGTTTGGGTTTTAGAATTTGATGGCAGTTATTCTTCCACTAGATCTAGAGCTAGAGTAGTTCTAATATCTCCACAAGGTGATATTTTTCCTTTCTCCTATAAGTTGTAGTTTGACAATACTAATAACACTACTAAATACAAGTCATTGTTACTCGAAATGGAGGCTGCTTGTGTTAAAAGTATTAAAAATCTTCATGCACAAGGTGCTACTGAGCTTGTTGTTTATCAAGTTAGAAATCTTTATCAGACCAAGAATGAAAGGTTGAGACATTACCACAATCGCGTCTGGGATTGCATTGAAGGTTTTGATGCTTTCAACATCTCTGCAGTACCGAGAGAGTTTAATGATCGTGTTGATTCATTAGTTGTTTCTACAACCCTTATGGTCCCACACAAGGATTTTAAAGGTGATAAATACATAATTGAGTTGGTTTTCCAACCAAGTGTGCCAGACAATGATAACCATTGGCAGGTCTTCAATGGTGATAATCAGATCATAGATTTCTTAGAGAAGATAGATAGCTTTGATGATCTCTACTTTGAAGGTAGTGATTCTCCACCTCAGGAATATGTTTTCGAAATAGATTCACAGACTGGTGAGGAGATTCTTCAGCTACAATGGAATAAGATTCTGAAAGGTTTAGTTTCTCTAGAAAAGTTATTTGACAAGCATGATAGATATATCAAACAACAGCAACAACTTGATTCAAGTTCATCCATGGAATTTGAGCAAGTGAATTTGAGTTCTAAAGCAGACCCCAAGATGGTTAACATTAGGAAATGTTGCACTGCTGATGAGAAATTCAAGTTCACTACACTTCTTTGCCACTACATTAATATGTTGGTGTATTCATATGATGATCTAAAGTCTTTCAGACCCAAGGAGATCCAGCATGAGATTCCTCTCAAGGTAGGATCATTACCTCACAAGCAAAAGCAGATGCAGTATAATCCGAAGATATCAGGTACTATTCTTTCTGAAATCCAAAAAATGTTGAATGCCCAGATAATCTTTCCTATCCATCATTCCACTTGGATTGTGAATATTGTTCCTGTGAGAAAGAAGAATGGAGAAATCTGTATTTGTGTTGATTTCAAAAATTTGAACCAATCTTCTTTAAAAGATAACTACCCTCTACCTATTATGGACCAAGTGTTACAAATTGTAACTGGTTTGGAGATGCTATCTATGTTAGATGGTTTTTCAGTCTATAATCAAGTAGAAGTTATGAGGCAGATCAATACAAGACTGCTTTTACAACACCTTGGGGCACATTTGCATACCACAAGATGCCTTTTGGTTTGATTAATGCTGGTGCAACTTTCCAAAGAGTAATGGAACTCGCTTTCAGAGATGAAATGGTGAATTTCATTGTGGTGTATCTTGATGAATTAACCGTTTTCTCTAAAAAGCGTCAAGATCATGCCTACCACTTGCAACGGGTTTTGGAACAGTGTCGTCAAAATGGTATTTCTCTTAACCCTAAGAAATTAGTTTTTGGGGTTACAGAGGGTAAGCTTCTTGGTCACATTGTATCCAAAGAAGGTACTAAAATTGACTCTGAGATAGTCAAATCTATCCAAAGTCTTACTTTGCCTACTACTAAGACTTTAGTTCATTCTTTCTTTGGGAAGGTGAATTTTCTGTGGAGGTTCATTCCAGAATTCGTAGAGAAAACTCGTCATATTGTCAATATGATGAAAGGTAAAACCACTTTCCATTGGAGCGTGGAAGGTAAAGCAGCCTTCGAGGATATTAAAAGGGCCATAGCTCATGCTCTGGTTCTTGTTTGTCCTTACTACACTAAAGATTTCATAATGTACAGTTATGCTTCTAAGCATGTACACTTTCAGTTCTGGTTTAGTAGAATGAAGAGGGTGTGGAATCTCTAATTTTATTTATGAGTTTCCCTCTAAAGGCTCATGAATTTAAGTACTCAAATATGGAGAAACATGCTTACGCCATAGTCAAGGTGGTGAAGCATTTCAGGTTTTACATTCTGAACTCGCATACTGTTGTTTTGGTGCCAGACACAACAGTGAAATCTATCCTGACACAACAAGAATTTGGGACTAAAAGGGGCAATTGGATTTCCAAAATTCAAGAGTTTGATCTTGATATCAAACCCACCAAGCTTGTGCGTGGGAGAGGTTTATGTCAGCTGATTGCTAACAATGTCCCAAAAGAAACAGGTGATGAAGAGGTAGAAGTTGAGGATGTTCCAACTGTTCTCTTTGTTACTACAACAGATGAGTGGTATTCCAATATCGCTTATTTTCTCACGTATGGTGAGTGTCCTCATTTATCTTATAAAGAGAAGTGGACTATCAAGTTAAATGCTGCAAACTATGTCTTTTGGGATAACGTTTGTATAAAAGAAGCCTTGATGGATTTTTTCTCCGTTGTGTGGATAAAGCACAATAAAGCAAACTTTTAGATTCTTTTCACAATTTGGCATGTGGAGGACATTTTTTTGCACCTGTAACAACTCATAAGATTTTGTGGGCTAGGTGTTATTGGCCTACATTATTTCAAGATGTGTACAACTAGGTATGTAGATGTGAACTTTGTCAGCAGTTTGTTGGGAAGCCAAAATTAGTTGCACTAACACTAAAGCCAGTTGTGATTGAAGAACCTTTTCAACAATGGGGCATTGACTTCATTGGTGCTGTGAACCCACCGTCAATGCGGGACACAATTTTGTTCTCACTGCAACAGATTACTTCACCAAGTGGGTGGAGGCTATTCCAGTCAAGCATGCTACTTCTAAGGTAGTATGTAATATTCTCAAGGAGAATATTATTTCTCGGTTTGGAGTTCCAAACAAAATTGTAGTAGATAATGCTACATGTTTTTCCTCAAATGAGATCACTAGTTTTTTCTATGAACATGGGATCATTCTTTCTCATTCATCATACTATTATCCCCAAGGGAATGGTCAGGCAGAATCTAGCAACAAGAATCTAGTTACAATTATCACGAAACTGGTGGAGGATAATCAGAGAACATGGCATAAAGCTTTGTTTGATGCTTTATGGGTGGACAAAATTACTCCTAAAAGGGCAATAGGCATGTCACCATTTCAGCTTCTATCTGGTCTGAATGCAGAAATACCTATTACTTTAGAATTACCGGCTTTGAAGTTAGTAAAAGTAGTGGAAGATAGAACTTTTGAAAGTTCTATTGACAAAATGATAATGTACCTCACTGAACTTGAAGAGCAGCAGGTATAGTAGACTGTATTGTTGAGCATAAAAGTCAAGTTAAGAAACTTTTTGACAAAAAGGTAAAGGCCAGAGAATTTCAAATTGGGGATCAAGTCTTGTTATGGGACAAGAGGAGGGAGCCAAAAGGAATGCATGGGAAGTTTGATTCCCTATGGAGAGGCCCATTTGTCATTCACCAATTTTGTGGTGAAAATAGTTTCTTGCTAGAGTATCAAGATGGTACACCATTTTTGCTACCCCATAGTGGACAACATCTGAAGCATTTCAATCCTTGAAGTATCAGATAAGTTCATTTATACATTTGTATAGTTTTATGTTTTTATTTTTCATTTTTGTTTAGTCTTTTTGTGTCTTTTTGTTTTGGTAGCTTGACTCTATGGCCTAATGGCATGGATGAAGGCACTTAGAGACTAGATTCTTCTCCCTTTGATCATTTCAAAGAACGATCAAAGGAAGTTCCCCAGTTAGAGCTAGTTGTTGTCCTCAAAATCAGTTGCGCTCATTTTGTAGGACGACCCCTATAAAATTTTCCCATTTCATAGCCTACACTCTAAGTTCACAAATCGAGGTGAGTCATCTCATCCTCATGTGTAGTCCTCTTGTTCAGGATTATCTATTTGAGTCATTTCTCATAGGATTTCTTGAAACTCATATAAGTTGTTGAAATGGTTTTCTCAATTTTAAAGAGTTAGTATTTTTGTGTAAATGCAAGAGCGGCAAAATTTGCCACCCTTGCATGTTTTTAGTTTTTAAGTTACATGTAGTGGTAATGAAATTCACTGCCAATGCATTCTTTGTTTTACCTGAATCGTGTTGGAGCGGTAGTTTTTACTGCCAACACATGTCTAGTCTATAACACATGCGGAGTCGATGATTTTCACCGTCAAAACACATATTAATGCTACTGTAGTCTAACTCGTGTGGCATTTAATTTCATTTTTTAGTTTTGTTTTAAGTTTAAATGTGTTTTAAATCATTTATTCTTCATCTTTCTTTCTATTCTACATGTGCTCTTCACCTTCCTCTCATCAAGCCAACATTGTAACTTTGTTCGAGTGGATTGTGGAGATTTTTGGCGTCTAGGGTTTCAGTTTTTCAGCCAGAGGTAAGATTTCATTCTTTTCATTCATGTTATCTTTTTCTTTTAGGGTTTGTGTGTGATTTAGTGTTTAAAAATCGTTCCTTTATTTACTATTTTGAAACCCTTGTCTACAATGAAATATCTACATCGTTTTAAGTCAACGTTTTTGTCCCTTGTCAAAATTAGATTTGTTTTTGTTAAATGTTTTCCTTGTTGTTATTTCTTGTCCTAGGTTTAGTTTTTGTGTGATAGATGAATGTATCAGCAGCTTAGATCTTCCCTGATGCAATTTAACCTTTGCAGACTCTTTCATCGCGTAAGAATGGCAAATTTCATTGTCCCTACATGATGAAATTTGTTCAACGATCGAACTTCCCCCCAAGCATGCTCGAGCAGTAGAAATTACTGCTTAAGCATGGAAAAGCCAACCTCAGCTGTGTCAATTTGGCAATTTTTGCCGCTGATGAGAATTATTTTGTTAAAGTTTGTATCACATTTTAAGTTGGCAAACACAGTTTGTGTTTTTCATGTGAAGGTGCATGAGCAGCAAATTTTTCCACCCTCACATAGAAAAGAAAGTCCTTATAACATGCTGATTGGGTAAAATTCACCACTCAGACATGTGATTACTTAATTCTACTTATGCAAGCGGTAAAATTAACCGCTCATACATTTTACCTTTGCAAATGCTTTGACCTACCTATAGGAGTGGTGAATTTTGCCGCCCTAACAATTGTAATTCCCCTTGACATGTAGAGGTGGCAAATTTTGCTGCCCATGCATATTTTCCTAAATTTTTCCTAACACTAGGAAATTTTGCCTTTCAATACCTTTGGCCCACTTTCGCCTATTTCCTCAAATTGCGTGCTCTCAAGCCCTTCAATGTATGTTCCTGTCTTCATGATCATTAATTCGCAGTAACCCAATTTGCCCATTTTTTCCCCTAACTGTGAGATCATGACTTTTATAGTTTCATCAAACATCTGCAATAGACGTCGTTTCTAGTTTTCTTCACAAAGTTGATGTTAGAGCCGTCTCCATCAAAAGCAAAAATCATGAAGTTTAAGTACCAAGGGTTTTTCCACATGACTTCATTACAGTCTAATGTGGACGAGATAATAGATACAGAGATTGGTCATGTAGACATGGCTAAGTTTGTGGATAGAACAAAGCAGTCCAACCCTCCTCGATACATGTAGAAGATTATCAATAGTAACATTCATCTAGTTGCTTCTTTTCTTGTCGCAGCACATAACCCAGAATTTGTTCTTCAAGTGGCAAGCCACTATAATAGGGATACCAGGACTGTTTCTGATTCTCAAGGAAATATAATCATGAGATTAGATGCAGAGTTTCTTGACAAAATCTTTATGTGTCCTCCTATTGAGAATGTTACTAAAATAGATTTTGCTCAAGGGCAAAAAGATTATGATACAGATGTCGAAGCTACAAAGAAGCATATTAATAGTAAGTGGCTGAAGACTCGTCGAAGAATTTTGTCTAGATGGCCTAAAGATCTCCCGAGAAGTGATTTTGTCAAGGAGGTAAGTGATTTGATTACACTGTTGAGTCAGATTAGAGGTCTTCCTTCTTCATCCAACTTTTGTGAATGGATGTATACATATATTAAGGTGATTCTCAAGGGCCAACAGAAGATCTTCTAGCAAGAACAAATCAGCAATGCTCTGCATGTTCAACTGATGAAAGTCAATACAACTTTCAAGTTTTATATGGCTTCGTATCTAGTGTATGCTACTACAAGTATGAGGAGTTTTCCTGGTCTAACTCAAGTTAGTAATCAGAGATTGGTTCCAATCTATGAGTATTATCCACATATTACTCTTAAGGGATCAATCCATCATTTCCGCAGAGTTAATGATGCTTTCTTTTCAGTATTCATGTGTCTATGGAATGATGAGCTTGAGCAGAAAAGAGTATCAGATGAGGCCTGCGAAGTGGTCAACTCTTTTGGCTGTTTGTTTTTACAGTTTCCAACTTTCACTTACCTAAGAGTGGGATATTATCCTAGATATCCGTATATGCTTCCACGGTATCCCAATGATATAATTATTCTAATGGAACTATGCAGGCAGTTGATTGTTGTACACAATAAGCAGATGGAGTTGAAGAAATTAGGAATTAAGTTTCCTGTGGAAATTGGTAGGTATTCTGTGCAATTAGCCACCAAGGCTAAGGTAGTTGAATCAAAAATGTAGTTGGTCACCATGAAACAATTCAAAAAAAGGGATCATTTTGATGACAAAAGGGTACAGGACAAAATCAAGAGAAGGGCATTTTTTCATGTGCCAATGGTTGGGGATATTTGGGTTGATCTAAGAACCCAAAATGAGATTAGGAAGTTAGATTATTGTAGATTTCATCTAAGCTAGATTGAGGAACTAGGACTAGCTGATGTTCCAGAAGGTATGGAAGATGAAGGTGATGTTCTAGACCCCAAGTATGACATCAACAATGTTGAAGCCTCAGCTTTGCCAGAGGTCAAATGGTCGATGAAAGAAGAGACTTCTCTCAGGAAGAGATTTCAACCTATATTGGCTAACACCAATATATGGTTGCAAAGAAAAGGTCTCAGTTTGAAAGTATTCCTCACCAGATCAAAGACAAAGATTCAGGAGCAGACCGAAAAGAATGTAGAAAATAGGACAAAGAATAAAAGTGATGCTCCTTCTTCCTCTAAGGTGCACAAACCAAAAATTAAGTTTGTCTCAAAGGGAGGGAAGGCAAAAGTTGAAGGAACTTCTAT
This sequence comes from Cunninghamia lanceolata, assembly GCA_027924645.1. Classification (NCBI taxonomy): domain Eukaryota; kingdom Viridiplantae; phylum Streptophyta; class Pinopsida; order Cupressales; family Cupressaceae; genus Cunninghamia; species Cunninghamia lanceolata. The sequence goes on along the minus strand of BSBN01000194.1, from coordinate 10,937,918 downwards.
TGTTGTAGATTCAGGTGTTGAAGAAGTAGATGTTGATAAAATGGAGGTTGAAAATACTAAACCCGATGAGGAAGGTGATAAAGAATAAGAAAAAGAAAAGGTTGTGGAACAGGAACAACTTGTTGGCTCACTAAAGTTTCCGCAGAAAGGTCTTCCATCAGAGCCACAAGTTTCTATGCCCTTACCTCATGTTTCTATTTTTGATAATCCTCCAATAGTTTCTAATGTTCATGTTGTCATGATATCTTCTGATAATACTCCCCCCTCTATGAGAACAAGTTTTGGGACTATTTTTGAATCTTCTAGTTCTATTCCTAGTTTGTCTTCTCCTTCTTTTGATATTGGAGAATAGACTATTCTGGATCATTTACTTGGTGGTTCAGATAAAAATGTTGATACAGGTGTTGTTTTCACCAACACTTCTCCTATTGTCACTATAACAGTTGTTAGTATGGATCCCACTAAGTAGGTGGTTGATTTTTCTCCAAATGTTAGTACACTAACACTACCTCTATGGTTGTATGCCTATACTCCCAAAAGGAAAAAGTAGGCTATTTCATCAGATGATATTGACATTGAGAAATTACTTCCTATTAAACCAAAGACTCAGAAGAAGAAGCCTAAAAGTGTTTCTAGGTTGATTGATGAAAAAGGCGTCACATGTACAGAAATTGCTAGACCACCAGATGATGCTACTATAGATACATTTGAGGTGAATGATTATATTGTTTCAAGAGTTGAGTTAGGTAAGCTGACTCATGAAGTTATCATGGTAGATTTTCAAGCTACTGCAAGCTCATTGCTTGTAAAATATGATGATGTAAAAAAGGAAAAAGAGCAATACAAAGCAAAGGCAGAACAACTTGTTGATGTCCTTCCAAAAATAGTGAAATCATCTGAGATTGTGGAACCTATGGCAATGATTGTAGAAGACCCTCTGATTCAAAAGGTTGAGAAAGTTCAGGCAAGAGGAAGAGTGGTTGGTGACATTGTGGAACTGTTGTTAGCACAAGGTAGAGTTCTCTAAAAGACCACAAGGTAGAGTTTTCTTAAAGACCACAGTGGAAAGAAAGGAAAAAATGGCAAAGGCAAAAGCTGAGTTAGATGATATTGTTGATTTACTTTCTCAAGAACTTCAAGATCAAGAGGATAGTTTAGAGGAATGGATTGAGATGAAAAAATCAAGATAAACAATTTGATTGCCATTGGTGTCATTTCAAACCAAGAGTATTATCTCAAGACTAAAGAATCCTTTACCCATTAGATCTGTTGATAACTGAGAGGGGGGTGAATCAGTTATCTTAATTATTTAAGCTTTTTGAATTTCCTTATCAATTAGTGCAGTATTAAATTAAATAAGCAAACATAACCATGAAATGGAAATAACATCAATACACATGACACAATGATTTTGACATGGAAAATCCTGTTAGGGGAAAAACCACGAGGTGATTAACCCAAGATTGTATTCTCTGTTAGAAGAATAAGATAGTACAGAATGGCACTTGCCAATTAGGGCTCACTGCCCGAGCACACTGCTCACAAGAGGCTCACTACTTACAATAGTTTGTACAAGGAAACTAGATACTTGAACCGATGAGAAGCATCCACATATGCTGAGGTTCAGTTCTGATTAAGCCCAATATATTGATCTGCTGCACTTCATTCTTACTCTCTTAGGTGCTGCTATCCTATTACATTCTGGACCTGTCTTACTGCCTTCACACTGCTCTTCTACTTTTCTTTGCACCACACAATACACCACACACATCTTCACATCCAAATCTATCTAGTATATATATCTGCACAAAGGATTTCATCCTTTTTCTAGTCAGCATCCAGAATAGTCAATATTTTCCCAAACTCTAGTCTGTCAGCTAAATCCTTGCTTACCAATTGATGCGAACCAAGGAGATACTTATAGAAGTCATCTAACATGTCAGCCAATCATGAATGATACCTTAAGAACCTTGATCACCATTAATATCTCATCTGGAATAATTCTGATGCTCTGTCAGTCAGTTCTTCCTCTGTCTACTCTGCCAAACCGGACCCCAATACTTAGATGCTCATAGCTCTTTACTCTTTCATCACCGAAGGCTCAATCCCTGGAATCTATTAGTCAAGGTATTCCTCTTGACTTCCCCAAGTTCACACTTTACAAAGATACTACTTATAAGAGATCCGGACCTGACTGTCGAACCTTGCTGCATGCTCTGTTCTTGCTTACCAGACCAAAGTATTCTTCAATCTAACTTCTGGTAAAGATACACCATGTCCTGCGGATGTGTGGAGTGGTCTTTGTTTCCATCAATGACAACACCAATGAAGCCACACAGTGTCTCTTGCCAACAATCTCCCCCTTTGGCATTGACGGCAACATTTAGTGAAAAATGACCAAGTGTCACACTATATTCCCCCTTGGCTAATGCTCTGTTCTTATGAACATTTTCTAGAGCTCCCCCTTAGCTGGATTCCTCATTTTTCACTGCTCCTCACTCCCCCTTTGACATCAATGGCAAAGGATGGGGTCCGCACACCAAAATTTGCAAAACTCAATCTATACTTAATTGCATAAGTATATTATCCAGTTATACTTTACATATACTTTAAGATATCTACAAAAGTGTTTTTCAATTGTACAAGTTATGTTGCCCAACTTAGCTTCATCCTGTCCAAAATTGAGATGTGACCACTCAACAGGAATGCAAAAGCTTCTGCTCTTTTAAGATCTGTCGAATCACTGGTTCGGGCTGTGGTCTGAGCATCAATTAGGGCTTCATGCATGGCCTCTAACTTAGGGATACTGATCCCTCTAAGTTCACTCAACCTATTTATTCTATTTTTCTTCTCCTTCTCAAGTGTCTTTATTTCATTTATGACTGCAATAGTCTGACACTATTGTTTTACTATGGAAGAGGATAGAGGATCAAAACTTTGAGATAAACTTAACAATTTATCCTCTTGCTCTTTTACTTTCTTCTCAATGTCCTTGGTCACTTTAGAACAGGATAAACAAAATTTATATATATCTCCCCCATCTTTGAGAGCATTTTCTAGGTTCTTTATTCTGATATCCATAACTCTCCTATCATTTGATATTAACCCTTGTACCTCTGATAATCTTTTTACCAAAAATTCCTTCCGGACCTTATCTTCTGCTGACTTTTCTAAGGAATCAAAATGTGTGCTAACACTATTAACTAGAGATTTGAGATTACCGGATGAAGAGGCTGAGGGATCCTTCTGAAACGATGGCAAGATCTTCTCCAATACACCGGATGCAATTTCTATAAGCTTGCAGTCTTCCATGTGAGACTTCAGAAGCTTTTCTTTTGCCTTTTCTGAAGTGAAGGATGCTAGCTTCATGGTTTGAACCAGGGAGAGGGACTCAAAATTGAACGGTCCTTGAAGAAGTTCCGGTTCATCAAATTCCATCATCTCCTTGGTTAAGAAATCTTCGACTGCCTCTGCTATGTCTCTTGCCAGAGACAGAGTTTTCTCCCCTTCTATACCCTTACCACCATTATCTGTGGCATTCTCTGTTGGAGTTTTATCTTTTTCTGTAGCCTTACTACTATCATCTTCTTTTTCCTTCTCCTCTGCTTGTTGACTGATCTTCTCTTGTACTCTTTCTTTTTCTTTGAATCCAGAGTCTGTAGGGGAAACCAGAGGAGAGATGTTTGCTTGATCATGGACCTCCTCTTCCGGAGCAGAGGAATCTAAGTCCTTACCTTTTTGTTCACCTGTCTCCTTTACCTCTTCTACCACTGTCTCAATAGATTTTTCTTCAACATCTGTGGCCAAGGGATTATCACGTAAGTCCTCTATAATAGGAATGTTGAATTTTTTGTATGCATTCCGGAGAATCTCTTCTGTCTCTTTTGCTACTTTGTCAGTTTCTCTGAGCATAAGCTGATTCATTCTAGCTTTGCTTCGGAACTCATCCTTAATATCTTTGAAGATCATATTCTTCTACTTAGGAGTGATTGAAGGATATAGTTGAATAGCTATCTGTTCTCAGATCTCAAGATCCTTTACCATAGCATTATTCTTTCTTATTTCTAATTCCTTTTCTAGGCTTTTGGGAATAAGAGATATGATTTCAATAAAAGCCTTGTTGTAGATATTCAGATACCTGACTGTGGCTTCTTGCAAGATTTTTTGGTCAGCTTCATTGTAATCATTATAGAATTCAGCCACTGGTTGAAGGTTCCCATCCACAGTAACTGATTTTATGATGTCATCAATGCACAGAGTAGGTTTCTCAACAAATTTTTCTGTTACTTCTTCAGTAGAAGGTTCATCAGATGTTTTCCTTTTCTTCTTCATTTTCTTTACTTCCTCATCTAATTCTGTCTCTTCTTCATCCTTTTGGCTTGTGTAAGACCTTGTTGCCTTTTTCTTGGTTCTCTTCTCTCCTTTTCTGGATGATTTTGCTTCCGGTTTTGATGCCTTTGAGCTCTTTGCAGTGGTAGGTGTAGAGGTCTTAGAGGATCTGGTCCGGGAGGGGACTTCCACTAGAGCACCTTCTTTCTCTGCTTTTTCTTTTTCTTTCTTTGCCCTTTCTGTCTTTTCTCTATTTGCATCAAGTGCCTCTTTTGAAATTCCATGCCTCTTGGCAAACTCTTCTACTTCCCTCCTCACTTTTCTTTTTATTTCCAGTTGTCTTAGCTCCACATGGATCTTCACTCTTAATTCTTCAAAGGTTCTAAACCTTTCTGCTTTAGGATCCTTGGATTGACTGAGCATATGTTGAACATGTAGCTCAACAATTTTCTCATCTACTTCATACCCCATTGGCATGATCCAGACTATTCTTGGCTCTACTGCCTCCATTAGACATTAATCAGTTTCTACCATAAAGCATACTGTATCTTTATACTTTTCAACTAAATATTGGGGGATTCTCTCTCTTGCTTGCATCATGCTCTAAAAATTCTTGAAATAGCCCCAAAGTGTTGTATTTTGTGCCTTGGCATCACCAACCCCATGTATATAATCTCTGATTTGGATGGCTATTGATCTATCATTCTACCATACCCAACCACTGGATCTGGGAAGCTCATTCATGAAGTAGAAGAACAAGCACAGTATCAGCCCACCTTACTTCGAGTTCTTCTTGTCCTTCTTGATCTTTTGTAGGTTTTCCATTAGTTGGCTCAGAAGGAGTTCACAAAGATCATAATCTGCATTTTTCCTCAACATTTCATAAGCAGTGTAAATTACAGTTTCGGGTACTGAATTTTCCCTGCTAGAGTGATATATCTTATAATCAATTATTATGGAGGCAAACTTGACATCCGGATCAGTAATGTCTTCTATTGTCATTGCTCTTTTGTCAAATTTTGATCCGGTAGCTTCACTCACAGTTTGATTCTTGATGGACTTGAGAACAGGAATCCCACCGGATGAGTGCAATTCAGTTACTACCCTAATGGCATCCTTGGTTATCTTAAATGGCCTAATCAACCATATAAAGTTATCATGCCTTCTACTTAGAACATACTAGACCCATTCATCTTCTACAAAATAGGGGAAATGAATGCATTGTGCAAAATGCTTGTCCCAGATGGCTTTATACTGAGTTTTGAGTTCAAATGAGTCATCTATCAAATGCTTGTGATAGATATCAACCGACTTAGATTCCCCAAATTCTTCAATATTCGCATGAATATATGCCCTAATATCTTCTACATGCAGAACCCCATGCGGAATGCTTGAAAAGGCGTCTAGGGGATCAACTTCTAGGGATTTATATGGATGTTTCTTGAATTTAGGATGCGGCCTATCAGTGATCTTTACAACATTCGATGTAGTCATCTTCAAAAGATTTTACAGAGAAATATTCAATAATGGAAAATACCTTTTGTGCTTCTAGGGTTCGCTGAATGAGCCAAATTAATTTGTTGGATGAATTGACTTCAACAATTGATCTTTTGAGAATTTGAGATAATTTGTTGCAGAGCTCCTTTTCTCTTCTTCTTGAATGCAAATTTGCAAATGACGAGCGAATGAACCCTTTTATTTCTAGGAAAACCCTAATTTCATATTGCAATAAATGCGCAACTCAAGTCATTCTGGTTGCCTGGTTCTTATTTTGAGAAAGATCTTTTTCTGGATCACTGAGATATACTTAGAGTTATCCTTGATGATTAATAACAAATTATCTTACTTTCCCCAAACACTTGATCTATCCACAGAACAAGATGCCTCGAATTTGAATCATACCAAATTTAACTGTGATAATCCTATTTTATCGGATTACTGTTAAACCGGATCAATCTTGGAAGATTAGACTCTTCAAATCTTCCTGCGGATCTTCCATATCTTTACCAAGCTTTCTTTAGATGTTTCCCTGAAAATCCTTTTATTCTGCAACTTCCCATGTTTCAATATCAGGGACCAATTAATTGGCTGGGGTAAAATGTTTTTCCTTGTGTCTCCCCCTGAGCCAGAGCTCACTTTTTAATTTTTGGAAGGAATATCAACACCAGATTCTGGTGCGGATCCATCCCCTACATTTTCTGTACTTCTCTTCACCCAAATCTTATTCATCTCATTTTTAACTTTATCCGTATTCACTTTTCCTTTTCCTTTGTCTTGATTCTGATTATGATGCACCGGACCCCTTTTGTCCTGATTCTTACTTCTACAGAATTTGGCAATATGACCGGATCTATTGCAATTGTGGCAAACAACATTTCTTTGCATATTTGAATGATATCCTCTTGATCTTCATTGATTAGCCATATGTCCCATTCTATTTCATAAAAAGCATTTACCATTGAATGAATTGTCCATTTGCATATTTCTGCATTCATGAGATTTCTGGCCATACCTTTTGCAGTTGAAACACTGTCCGAAGAAGGATGTATTAGTCTGATTTATTCTCTTTCTACACTGATTAGCTTTATGACCAAAGTTATTGCAGTTGTGGCAGTATCCATTGAAGGATGGATATCTTTGAGCATTAGGTTGCCTTACCAGAGCTCTTCTATGCCTGTTCCTTGGATTTCCTGATCCAAAATTCTTCTGACTGGGTTCAGAGATTTCACCTTTCTCATATCCCAAGCCATGCTTGTCATCTACCCTCTTTTGGCTTTCAAGAAGAACTTCAAGTTGAGCAGAACTTATCTTGAATTTCTCTTTGTATTCATTTGCTATTTGAAGATCCTTTTTAAGAGTGTCAATTTGATCCTCAAGTTTTTCTTCATTATCTCTAGCATCTTCAAGATCATATTCTAGATGTCTGATTATTCTATCCATTTTGTATTAGTCTTCTAACTTCTCCTTGAGAGATTGTCTTAGATCATCTTCAGTTTTTCTTTTCTCTTCAATTTCTTGGGTGAATTTCATAACTCCTGATTCCATTTCATGTCTTACCATAATGACCTCTTTTGATAACTTTTCACATAACTTGTTTTTCTCCTTTAGATCTTCATTTGTACCATTGTCTTCACTTTGACTTGCCAATCGCTGAAGTAGATCTTTTCTCTTTTTCATAGAGATACTCAGTTTCCCTTTTAGTTCATTTATGAAATCATCAGCCTGTTTGAGTCTTTCCTTCAATTCATTGACTTCAGAGTTTGATTGCTCAAGATCATCTAGGGCAGACTGAATTTGATCCCTCATACCATACACATCCATTTGAGTTCCCAAATCTTCCTCAAGTTGTTAAGCTCTTTTTGGAGGAACTTGGCTTTGATACCAATTGTTGATAACTGAGAGGGGGGGGTGAATCAGTTATCTTAATTATTTCATCTTTCTGAATTTCCTTATCAATTAGTACAGTATTAAATTAAATAAGCAAACATAACCATAAAATGGAAATAACATCAATACACATGACACAATGATTTTGACGTGGAAAACCCTGTTAGGGGAAAAACCACAGGGTGATTAACCCAAGATTGTATTCTCTATTAGAAGAATAAGATAGTACAGAATGGCACTTGCCAATTAGGGTTCACTGCCCGAGCACACTGCTCACAAGAGGCTCACTGCCTACAATAGTTTGTACAAGGAAACTAGATACTTGAACTAATGAGAAGCATCCACATATGCTGAGGTTTAGTTTTGGTTAAGCCCAATATACTGATCTGCTGCACTTCATTCTTACTCTCTTAGGTGCTGTTGTCCTATTACATTCCAGACCTGTCTTACTGCCTTCACACTGCTCTTCTACTTTTCTTCGCACCACACAATGCACCACACACACCTTCACATCCAAATCTATCTGGTATATATATCCGCACAAAGGATTTCATCCTCTTTCTAGTCAGCATCTGAAATAGTCAATATTTTTCCAAAATCTAGTTTGTCGACTGAATCCTTGCTTACCAATTGATGCGAATCAAGGAGATACTTATAGAAGTCATCTAACATGTTGACCAATCATGAATGATACATTAAGAACCTTGATCACCATCAATATCTCATCCAGAATAATTATGATGCTTTGTCGGTTAGTTCTTCCTCTGTCTACTCTGCCAAACCGGACCCCAATACTTAGATGCTCATATCTCTTTACTCTTTCATCACTGGAGGCTCAATCCCTAGAATCTATTAGTCAAGGTATTCCTCTTGACTTCCCCAAGTTTGCACTTTACAAAGATACTACTTATAAGAGATCCGGACCTGACTGTCAGACCTTGCTACATGCTCTGTTCTTGCTTACCGGACCAAAGTAATCTTCAATCTGACTTCCGGTAAAGATACACCATGTTCTATAGATGCGTGGAGTGGTCTTTGTTTCCATCAATGACAACACCAATGAAGCCACATAGTGTCTCTTGCCAACAAGATCAAGGTGATAAGAGGCTTACTTGATGACTTGTGACAAGTACGAGAAAATAGTGAAGACAGTGATGTCTCACTTCTATACAGGTTAGAGGAACTACGATGCACTCTAATAGGTGAGGATCATAAGTTTCTCTCAGTAGAGGAGATGATAGATGCTTTCGAGAAGATGATTCAGTGAAAGTTTGAAGATGAAGTGCTTACGGTGGTTTCAATGGATAGCCTTTATGATCATCACTCAACCTTTGAAAATCTAAAGGATAATCTTGAAAAACATGAGAAAGTGATAAAGGCGGTCAGGGATGCAATTCTTAGGGCTTGCACCATTTCAGATAATACAGCCCCACCTGATGTATGTGAGATGGCACTGGTACAGACAATGTACCAAAACTTCCTAAAAAAGAATGATGGTGGCAGTTGAAGTTCTTTTTCATGCCTTAGTGGATTTTCATTTTTGTATATGCAATTTATATTTTGTTTTGGACATATTCACATGTATTTTCTTAAAATGTAATACATGTGAGACAAAAGAAGTCACAAGTCAAATAGGACTCTTTTGTTGAATAAGTCAAAGTAGTTAGGTTTTTTCCTAAATTTTCTCCAGGTCTCTCCCTATAAATAAAGAGGGCCTCTTTTGTAATTAGCATCTTTTATCTATTGCAAATAAACTCTGCCAGATTGAAAAACATATCAAGACTTTGATTTGAATCATATTATTTTATGATATCAGTGTTCTTATGTCATTAGTGTTATGTTATATTGAATCATTTATAGAATCATAGATTTTTGTTGAAAATTGAGAGAAGTGTTCTTATTCTGGTTAAATAGACTTTGTGCTATGTTATCATTCTGGGAGTTTGTGTTTACATTTGTGAGAATATAATTGTTTGAATACTTTGTGCTATAAACTGTTGTGTTCAATTTAGTTATATCATATTAGGTGAGAGTGGAGACTTTGAGCTACATTTAAATTCAATCAAGTTTATTTGTGAGAAATAAGTCAAGCAATAGAAGATTTTGTGTTTCTATGGTTTGTCTTAGTTCATAGGTTACTAAATATCAATTCTATTGAAGTTATCATTTTTAAGAGAAAAAAAATCTATTCTGAAAAAAGAGAATATGATGCAATGAAAACACACCAAGCATAGTTTTAGTTTATATAAGTATTAAAAGTTGTTGATTAGAAATAATCCATTACTAGAGGGAACCTCCCCTTGCTGAGAGGAGAGACTCTGCCTCATCATAGCTATGGTAATATAACCATTTTGTCGTTAGTTAGCTAAATGACAAAATATTCACCCAACAAAACACACTCCATCTCCATCACATCCATGCATGATGCCTTCTCATGAGCCACCTAATTAATCATGTTTTCTTTAAATTGATTAATTAAATTGTTCCTATATTTGATTAAGCAGTTTACTTTTAAATTATTTAGTCAAATTGTTATAGTATTTAACTAATCAATTTCATTCATCCATATTGTTTATTTAGATCATTAAAGCATTTAATTAAACAATTTTTACTCAAAGTTCTTTATTTAGATATAAGTGCATCTAAGTAAACAATCTAAAAATATATATCATCATCATAAGTAAAATATCATAAAAGATGGACATCACTTAAAATCTTGTATATGTGTGTGTGTGTGTAAAAATATGATACATTGTCTCAATGATACAAAATGCACCACTCATAAAAATGTGGTGTCTATCAAAATATACATATATACATGTACAAAATCTATATCAAGGGTCAATGGCTCCCTAAATCCTCTGGCTCTATTATTTTTGGGGGCGGTTTCTCTCTCTATACTAGAGGTGGCTATCATCTCAAGGCCATAGAGCATGAGTGGGATCAACTATGAGAAATGCTCTGAGACTAGATCCCCCTAATCCCACCCCTCAACTTCACCTCCACTATAATTCTCACCTCACTCTACCTCAACTTTACAATATGGATCATCAGTGCCTAAACCTTGGGGTAGTTTAGGTGTAATGGACCTACCACCTATGTCCTCTACAACTCATCACTAACCTCATTGAGTCAACTTTGTAGGGTTTCACATGCCATCTTTGCACTCTCTTCCCACACATCATGCCATGATCTTGCTCAACAATGAGTGATACAACCTCTCCTACTCTCTAATCATGCTTTATCATCATCACTAGGATCTCTACTATAGAGTGGTCATCTTGGACCTATACCTTCTTATAAGCATCTCGTAGGTGTGCAATCAGCTCAAAACTATCCATGTGCCTCTCTATGGTCTACAATGGTCTATATAGCTAGTCCTCACTAGCCACTCTAGCTAGACCATTGGGACCATGTATACTAGAACCTGACCAATGAAATCAAGTTAGTCTTGTGTGTGCACTACACAAAGAAAACTAAAATAAAGTAAAATCCCTCATCATCATAAATAAATAAAAATAAGAGCAGCATCTAGTGTTCTATCATATGAAAAAGAGTAAATCACACAAATCATACTTGAGTCCCCAACATGCCAATCAGGTTTTATGATAGTTGCAATTATCATTGGGAGTGGAGATAGTGTAGTTGGTATTGTGATCATTGTAGTCTAAGCCCTAGCAACTCCAATGCTACTAGATGCTCCATCGACTAACTCAATGAAAGGTGTACCTTGAAGGCAAGCCCTAGGCCTCTCCTCAACTACAGTCTCCTCACATTTTCATCATTGTCATGGTCTCTCCTCATCGTCTGACTCCTCATAGGAGCTCCTTTTCCCTAAATCTCTACCCTTTAGTGGCCTTGGGTCTCCAACTAGGGTGTCAGCTAGATATATTAACATGGGATGTGTCACCACCCACTAGGCTATGTATCTCACAATCATGCCCATGTCATCAGTGTCGACATGTGGAGGGGAGACCTACCCCTCATCATCAGAGGCACTTAGTGGGACATCCACTATCATGGGATATGGGAGGTCACCTGGTAACATGATGCTCTGATGTGACCATAAATAGGTGTTAGGATTAAAGTGCCATCAACCTTGTAAATCCTATGTAATTTATTATTCCTATTATTGTTTGTAAATCACCCACAAGGGATGAAAGGTTTCACCAGCAATGATCTTGTTTCAACATGTTTATATCTATTCCCTAACATTAATTTGTTCATGATGGGGGGTCGCAAGGGGTTTCCCAAATTTTATCATTGTAAATTTGGATCGTTCATCGTTAGGTCATAGATTTGACAGTCGATATTATGTCAGATCTCTTGCCCTAGAAGGTAACCCCCTTTTATAAGAATACTTGTACTATGTTTTTATCAGAGTTGAGAGTTAAAGGTGTTGCTGGATTAAAGACTGAAGAAGAAGAGGAAGTGCATATATTGTAATCTTATATTTGAAAATAATACAACTTGGAGCCTCTTTTTTTGATGGAGTTTTTACCTAAAAGGGTTTTCTCCACATTACATAATGTGTTATGTGTTTAGTTCTTAACGCATATTATTTCTATGTGGTGGGTTTTATTCATGTTTCAATCTCCATTTATTCTACAAGACATTAGTAAGGTTTGAATCAGATTTTTGTTGTGTGGTTTGCACCTTCATTTCTAACAATAGGTGGTCACATCAAGTGGTACCCTCTAAACCTACCTAAACTATCATCATACATAGTCATAGTAGGAAGAGACTATGATATATTTGCAATGACCCACAAACTATATGTACCTCTATATGCATGCTAGTTGCTAGCCATCTCCAACCTATCCACACATCCTGAGATATGGTCTCCACATGACCTCTAAGCTAGGGAGGTTATCAAAGGTATGCTGCCAATGTGTAAGATCATTGAATTTTGACACTCACCGAAGATAATAAGTGTGGGCATGGGGGTTTGCCCACATAGTATCCATTGGATACCATACTAGGTGGGCGCATCAAATGTGCTCAAAATCCCACACCTATAGAAGCATGTAGACCATCAATCTATGTGTTAGGAAAGGTGTCTCAACCTTGCAACTACAAAATGTTACTATTCTTCCTAGTTTTGGTCTTTTCAAATACCCTTTATCTTGAAGAATGATTTAGAACTTTAAAGTTTCAAAAGGGGCTAAAAATGGCAAGGCTTACTATTTTTAGTAACTCTACATTTGAGCTCAAATAGACCTGAAATTTCCCAAAAGATGTGGAACTACCAATTAAACATCTCATGTGAGTTTTGACTTAAGATCATACCTAGATTGCAAGATATTAAAGTTTCCATTTTTAAACTCTCGAAAAAAAAATTGAACTCAAATTTGAGGCACTTAGAGGTCCCTAATGCCCTAAAAGTTGTCATAACTAGAGAATTAGGTTATAGGTTGATTGATCTCTTCATGATTTTTCTAACACATCAAAAGGTTTGTAAATCAGACACTCGGATCAAAAGTTATGACCTTTGAAGTTGGATCTCCTATTTTGGGAAATGTGAAAATGTGTTGGACACTTAAAAGAGCTATAAAGGGGAGAGTTACATGTATTGGTGTGTGATTTGGCACATCACAAGGCATCTTTGATTAAGATAATTTGGGCACCACTTTTGGGTAGTTTTGGCTCATGGTTTTGTAATTACCCTTGACAATTTATTGTATTGTATCTCCTATATATCAAGAGCTTGAGATGGAGGTTGTGTGTAAGAGTCTTATAGATATTGAGTTGCCTCTAGATCCCTAGTTGGTTATACTCCTGTGAATGCTTTCTCTGCAAGTATATTGTAATCTTCTTGATTCTTGAGTTGACAATTTACTGTATTGTATCTCCTATATATCAGGAGCTTGAGATGGAGGTTGTGTGTAAGAGTCTTATAGATATTGAGTTGCCTTTGGATCTCTAGTTGGTTATACTCCTGTGAATGCTTTCTCTGCAAGTATATTGTAATCTTCTTGATTCTTGAGTAATATATTGGGTGGCTTTGGAGTGTGGGGTTTTTCTCCTGAAAGGGTTTCCCCACGTAATTATTGTGTTGTGGTATGATTGCTATTTGTGTTTATTTATGTAACTGTTGTAAAGATCTAAAACATTTGGCATATCTCTCCCCTCAGGATTAGTGTAGGAAGTTGTTTCACTACCTTAGCTTCCTTACAAGTGGTATCAGAGCTTGATCACCTTTGTTTTTAGTTGTGGGTTGTTGGGTTTTTTGAACTAATCCAATTTTGAGTGGGAGCTTGTGCAAAAGATACTTTGTAATCTTGTTGTAGGGATTTTCAGATGGTGAGCACATCAAGGAGAATAGAGGTAGAAAAAATTTCTCATAACAATTTTGAGATATGGAAGCTGAAGATGGAGGATCTTTTAATTAATTGAGATCTGTGGGATGCTATTGATGAGAAAGTTTCAAGGCCCACAAATGCTACTTTGGCTACTGAATATGATGTTATGGACCGTAAAGCCAAGGGTCTAATCATATTGTGCCTGACAAACTCTATTTTAATCAATGTCCATAGAGATCCCTCTATAAAGAAACTATGGAAGAAAATTGGTGAAATATATCAATCCAAATCTTTAGCGAACAAGAATATCTTGAGGAAAAAATTCTATTCCTTGAGAATGGAAGAGGGTGGACAAATTTTAGACCACCTGGAAGCATTCAATATGTTGGTGGCTCAATTGGCATTAGTTGGTGTAAAAATGGATGAGGAGGAGAGATGTAAGATCTTGCTTTGTTCTTTGCCCAATTTGTGGGATTCTCTTGTTATGGCGATTGGGAGTACCTCTATTATATTGAAAGTTGAATATCTCATGGGTTCTTTGCTTTCTGAAGAAATGAGGAGGAAGGTATCCATCAGTGCCAAAGAAGCCCTAAGTGTTTGTGGAATACCTAAAGAAAAAGGAAAGAAGAGTGAGAAGCATGAAAAATCCAAGTCCAAGGGGAGATCTAAATATCCTAGAAATTCCAAAGCTATTTTCTAGAGTTGTGGTAAGCCAAGACACTTCCATAAGGAGTGTAAAGAAGAAAAGAAGAAGAAAAAGAAAAAAATTGATTATGATTCTAAGTCCAAGAAGGAATATGGTGATGCATTCATTGTAGCTTTGGCCACTCGTGTAGGTAATGATGCATGGTTAATTGACTTGGGTTCATCTTTCCATATGACCCCTAATAGAGATTTATTTTTTGAATTATATGAAGAATTCGATGGAGGTAAGGTGTACTTGGGTGATGATTCTCATTTAAATATTGTTGGTCGTTGTAAAGTTAAAATCAGATTTACTGATGGTAGAACAAAAAGGATTAATGGTGTGTTGCATATCACTGGATTAGTACAAAATTTATTAACTATGAGAAAACTAATAGATGTGGGTGTGCATGTAGTCTTTTCTGATACAGAATGCAAGATGGTTAGAGGTGCTTTGGTGATCGCTAGAGGTGTCAGACTTGGCACACTATATAAGCTTGATGTATGCATTGTTGAGTGCAATAGTACTTCTATGAAAAGAAAATATGTGACTACTTCATTGGAAAAGGAGAGGATTTTAGTTTTAGTGGATGGTCATGGCTTGTGGGTACCTAAGGGTGCTCTTTATTTTGAATCAAAATTACCTATAGAGAAGACTATGTTATGGCACTAGAGATTAGGTCGCATAGGAGAAAAGGGTCTAAGGACCTTGAAAAATAAAAACCTTGTTGAAGGGTTGACTGATTGTAATCTTGATTTTGATTTCTGTGAGCATTGCATTTATGGTAAAAAAAATCATGTTCAATTTTACTTGAGTTCTCATAAATCTTGTGGTGTATTGGATCTTGTTTATTCTAATGTATTTGGTCTTGTAGATGTTCCTTCCATTGGAAATTACACATATTATGTTTCATTTATTGATGATTAGAGTAGAAGGACATGGGCATATTTTCTAAAGATTTGTTATGTCGTAAAATGTCCCCCTAGTACTTTTACCTCCTAAGTTTAGCTCTCGAGTCCCTTGTTTTTCATATTGCATGTTAATCTAATTCTCGAGACAAAATGGCCTGAAACCCAGGTCAAATGGGGCTTGAGGGACATTGTTGAGTTTGACCCTGCCTTAAAATAGGACCCAGGGGCTTGGGCGCTCACACCCTAGTCCTGCCCTATTTTAGGTGGGTCCCAAATTTGAATATTAGTTTTGTGACCATTAAAAGGTTCCATTGCCGACATCTTAAGTTGAATTATGAAATTTGTAGCAGGAATACATATATTGTTGATAACTGAGAGGGGGGATGAATCAGTTATCTTAATTATTTCAGCTTTCTGAACTCCCTTAACAATTAATGCAGCATTAAATCAAATAAGTAAACATAACCATGAAATGGAAATAACATCAATACACATGACACAATGATTTTGACATGGAAAACCATGTTAGGGGAAAAAACCACGAGGTGATTAACCCAAGATTGTATTCTCTGTTAGAAGAATAAGATAGTACAAAATGGCACTTACCAATTAGGGCTCACTACCTAAGCACACTGCTCACAAGAGGCTCACTGCCTACAATAGTTTAGACAAGGAAACTAGATACTTGAACTAATGAGAAGCATCCACATATGCTGAGGTTCAGTTCCGGTTAGGTTCAATACATTGATCTGCTACACTTCATTCTTTCTCTTCTTTGGTGTTGTTGTCCTGTCACATACCAAACCTGCCTTATTGCTCTTCTGCTTTTCTTCTCATACAACAACAACAACACACCCTCATATCTAAATCCATCTGGTATATATATCTGCACTGAAGATTTCATCCACTTTCTAGTCGGCATCCAGAATAGTTACTATTTTCCCAAACTTTAGTCTGTCGGCAAAATCCTTGCTTACCAAGTGATGTGAATCAAGGATATACTTATAGAAGTCATCTAACATGTCGGCCAATCATGGATGATACCTTAAGAACCTTGATCACCATCAATATCTCATCCGGAATAATTTAGATGCTCTGTCGGTCAGTTCTTCCTCTGTCTATTCTGCCAAACCGAACCCCAATACTTAGATGCTCATATCTCTTCACTTTTTCATCACTGGAGGCTCAATCCCTAGAATCTATTAGTCAAGGTATTCCTCTTGACTTCCCCAAGTCCGTACTTTACAAAGATACTTCCTCTAAGAGATCCGGACCTTGCTGCATGCTCTGTTCTTGCTTACCAGACCAAAGTATTCTTCAATCTGACTTTCGGTAAAGATACATCATGTCCTGCGGATGTGTGGAGTGGTCTTTGTTGCCATCAATGACAACACCAATGATGCCACACAATGTCTCTTGCCAACATATATAAGCATGTTTAGGGTTTCATTTGTAAACTAGAATATGATTATTATATTATGGTGAACTTATGATTTTAGAACATTCAAAGCATTCATTGATGCAGAGAAAAATATTGTTGTTGTCTTTGTTATTGCAGATTTGGCTTCATCTTCTCATGTGTTGAAGGATCTTCATCTATATGTGAGCTACACCTCCAAGGTGATATCTATTTGTGTTGAATCAATCATTTATCAATTTATTTTTCCTCTATCCTACAAGGATACGCACTCTTTATCAAACAACAGTGTTGGAAGGCTTGAATGCCATTCCAGGGCTTGACTAAGGCAAGCTCCTAAACACCACAACCCCCAACCCCATTCCTTGTGATTGCAAGTGATAGGTGTCGTATCTTGCGAAGTGGAGTTGCAGAAGGCTATGACAGAGTGTAGAGATCTCAAATCTAAAGGAAAAAGTATTACCTAGGTTTGGGCACCTACCCCGAAGCCCTCTGGGTCTTTAGAGATGAAAACCTCTTGGATAGTGGTGAATAGTAGCAGACAACTTCTGAAAATCCATGAAGAAGTTCCTACCTTGGGCTTGGGCACCTGCTCTTTAGCCCCAACTTATCTGCATCCTAAATCTTAAAATACAATATGTATCTACTCTGAATATAACATCTCTGTGTGTGGGCATTTGTTAGAATTCATCTGTTTACTTACAATTTTGCATAATTAGGGTTTTAAGCATAATTGGGCATTAAATTAATACATTTATCAATAAATTCCAAATTTATCTATCATTACAAGTGACAACCAACTTATAGGTGAATCCTCTTGCAAAATTTGAGATTCAACTAGGTTAAATGTCCTTGAATGTGTGTAGTGAAAGGAGGATCTAGGCATATTATCAAATCAACCCTATTCCCACTTTTCCTACATAACATTTTGGTGAACCCATGTTTTAATTGAATTTTGCACATTTCTGAGTGTTGTATTTCATATTTACATTCATTCATTTCATTTTCATCTTATTGAATTTGAAAATTTACAAAAAAATTAAAAATTTACAAAAAAAAAATTGAAAAAATTGAAAAAAATTGGCATCCTAAGCTTGCATTTTTGCATAGTTTGTATTAATTTCATTACATTTCATCTAATATATGATTTTTATATTATATTTGATATAAATTGCAGTATTACATCATTCTATAATCATTTGCATTACATTTTCATGCTTAAATTGTTAGATTTTGCTTGAAATTGTGCATTTTTCATATAACCTAGTTCTTCCAAAATCTAGGGTTTGTGGTTAAAATCTTGTTTCAGATTTTACTAATCCTTTAAACACTATTTTAGGACTGATTTCAGATTGTAGTGTTTCATCATAGTGTGTTTTTGTATTTACATTTCAAATTTTGCATTTTCACATAGATAATTTCAACAAAACTAGCATATTCACTCATCTCACCTTTAAATTGCACTTGAATTAATCATTCTAGGACTTGTAACATCATTTTAAGATCTGATCTGAGATGTTCCATATCATAAATCTGATTATACTTCATTCATACGTCATTTTGTATTGTTTTATGCCTTAATTTCACAACTAGGGCTTAAAATCCTTGCATTTTTCACTAGATTTTGACTCATTCTTCATTTAGATTTGCATGATAGATGTGTTGTGAAAGATATTGCTGCATTATTGGACTGATAACAAGGATTTAATTTTCTGCCCCATTGCAATTTTATCACAACACTTCTTCTTTTAGTCATTTGCATTGAAAGAGGTGAAAAAGTGAGCATTTTAGAAGCATAAACAAGCATAGATTGGTGTTGTTTCATTACATTCATCTTAGACATACTTCATTTCAGATATTGCACTCATATTCAAGCATAAATTCATTGTTCATGTGAAAATTTTGCATCAATTCATAGCTTTTTGTGAAAATTGGCACAATTGTTAAAATACACATTGTGTATTTCAACACTAGGTGTTTAAATGGTTTGTTCACACTTTCTTGATCAAAACATTTAAAACCATCAGTTTGGCATTGTTGTGTAGCACTCTTCTCTCTTATCCATTTTGTTTGTTTTGGACTCTATGTGTCTTTTAGTACCTGTTTCTCTCAAACAAGTGTTTAGTTGTGAAACAGTCTCACTTATCTTACTTGATTTCCTTCATCATGGATGCATCTTGTTATTCATCTTTGGAAGCTTTATTTGCATACATCATAGATGTTGACAATTTTCATAAATTCGCTGATAAGTATCCTCAAATCTTAAAACAAATTGCATATATCTATGATGTTGATATTTCCATGAGTTCTACATATGAAATCCTTTGTTATATATCTAACTTTGATAGTTTCACAAATCTCATGGGAACATACCCTCTGATATTAGATGATCTCACTAAATTCATAGATAATAATAAATATGTTGAATCATTTAGTAGTGATGACTTCAATATGTTAGATTAAGCCCTAGATGACTTTATCTCTATTGGACATTCCACTACGCCTCCTATTGCTAATACATGTGATGGTAACTTAGTTCTACCTTATGATCTCTCTCCCAAAGTTGTTCCCACTTATGAGGACACTTTGATGCAAGAGGATGAATTCATTGACACATCCCTTAACATCACACCATCATCTCTTTATTCCAATCCTCTCTCTAGCCAAGATGAAGCATTAGTGAATGAAGAACCCCCTCCAACAAAGAACATTCCATGGATAGATAATGAGCATTCATCTAACAATATTAAAAAGTCTCTCCCTACCATAGTGCATGAAGTATCTATGGATCATCATACCGATCTTCCTCCTTTAGTTCAATATTCAAGTACTCTAGACATCACTAAGGAACTAAAGATCCTTGATCTCCCTCCTATGGTTGAATGTTCAAGTCCCTTGGATATCACTAAGGATGTGAAAACCTTGGATACTTCTCCTTTGGCTGCGTATTCCTTGATCACTCCTCACAACACCTTCCCTTCATTCCTATGCTCTCTCTTCAAAGGATGTAGCACTAGTGGATGAGGAAATGTTTCTCACATTAAATCCCTTATAGATGGATGTCGAGATCACTCAAAACAAATCACTTCTTCCACCTCCTAAGAGGGTAGTGAATAAGTGCCTTAATGCTAATACAATGTCAAGACTAAATATGATATGTCCTAATATGATAGACATGAATTGTCTACCAAGAAATATCCCATTGAACCAGGTAAGTATTTCTCCCCCCTTAAGCCACACTCATTGTAGCATCTATTCTAGTTTCTCTCAAGGGTGGCCTCCTAGCTATATATGTTGTTAAAATTGTACTATGTTCCCTCGTGATGTGTTATCTATTGTTTAGGCCTCCTTGGATGACCCTTGATACTCTTGTAAGGTCAAGGATACTGGGAGACCACCTCTATTGTGACCATTCTTCTATTTGTATCATCATTCTTCTATCTTGCTTCTCTAATTTTATTGTTGTGTGTTGTGTCTTAGGGACATAGTGTTGCGGTTGATGTCCTGGGGGCATCTTCCTACATGATTATTTCTAAGACATTTATTCTCCTCTCTCACTTTATTGTTTAACTTCTCCTAGTGATTCTATCTAGTCAGCGGATGATGAAAAACAAAAATATACTGATATGGACCGCATATCCCTTTAGTAAGCAAAGCAAAAATGGACCTAGTCCATATATGAAGACGAGGTTGATTTATATATCCGATGCTTGGCTAGTAGAATCACTCATTGTGATATTTGATGTTGTCTTATATTTCTAACAAATCATAACAATACATCTACTCCATGCACTTTGATTGTTTTGGGTGTCTCGCCTTGTTTTTACACTCGATTATGAGATTCCTGTAGTATAAGCCCCACGGCTATACTTGGACTCGAACCCATTTATGTAGCTTTGGCTTCTTTGTTTTCATGCATTGCTTAGATTAAGAAGTGTATGTTTGTGGGAACATTCGGTGATCATAAGCACATGTCACTTTTAGGGGCATGGGCTTTACAAAAGCTCTTATTCCCTTGTGTGTTTTCTCTCTACCTTAAAGTGCTTGATATCAATACACAATATCAACCACCTTAAGGTGGGGGCATATAAGGTAAGTTGTCTGATGATTTTGGTACTAACGAAGCATGTTTGTAAGCCCTCTATAGAGGTGGGATGTTGTATCTCTAGCACAAGTGAACATCTTTTCTATATTGCAATCATAAATCCCTCTGTGGAGGCGAGATATTGTGCATGGCCTTTTATTCAAATCCCTTTGTGGAGGTGGGGATGGTGTATATCTTGATCTAGTGCACATCCTTTTATTTCAAAATTCCTCCAAGTAGGCGGTGTTGGTGTATCCTCCCTTAAGTGTGTCTTTGGCGGTTGTTGCGGCATAAGCGTTGTTGGCAACTTGGTAAACATCAGTAAGAGAGAGACAGACATTGTTGGTACAATTATGAATGATTGTGCATGATGTTTAAAGGTGTTTTCATTGGTGGAAACAAGAAAAGGAACAAGATTAGAATATAAGTTTTGGTCTAGTGAAGAAGACTTAGTCTTTTTTAGCTAAGTGTTGACAGCAGACAAGAGACAACGATAGAGAGACAATGTATTGGATGGCATTGGTCTACAGTTGAAGATCAAATCATGTGGTTGTGGTATGTTGTTTGTAGTCCTTAAGAGATATCATATGCAAGATTTTATCTCTTGATAAGTACTAGAAGCATATCTTCAAACAACCTAAGTCTAGCAAAGCATAATACAATGCCAGTTAAAGCAGAACACTCAGTTGATCTGGTCCACATTCCTCCGGTGTTGCATATATTGATATGTGGTTTTAAGGTGTTGTAAACACTTGTATGAAGTGTCTAAATCAAGAGTTGCATGTTCTTAAGTCCACCAGAAAGATAGTTGTGAATGACTAAGTATCGCTACATGGCTTGACAGAATTTGACTATGAAAGGGCATGTGTTCTTGGGGTCTGCATTTTGCCACAAAAAAATATTTTTACTTGTAGTTATAAAGGTATGATCTATGATGTCTAAAGAGTCTTTGATATGTTTTTGAACAAGTCTTATGGTCTGCAGTAAAAGATGTAGTCCGATAAATGAAGTGAACCAGTGGCAGTCTATGTTTAACGCTGAAATGATAAGTTTAATTTGTATGCGGTAAGTCCTATTGTTTAGAACTTAATTCTAAGTGGTGGAATAGTTAAGGCCAACATATGAGAAGGTATTTCAAATGTTTCTTAGGTCCACTATGAACTTTAGTGAATGAATTTGGCTGACAAGTTACTTAAGGCATGACTACACACTACACCTTATCAGGCCGGCCTAATATGAAGTTTTTGAGTATTGTGGATATATATTTGGGATTGAATTCAGTTTGTGAGTGATGTGAATGTGAATGCAAATGTTAAGTATAGTGTAGGAGACAAGACCAGAAGAAGAGAGATCTTGCTTAATGTAAAAGCAGAGCAGTGAAAAGAGTAGTCAAGATGAAGAGTTTTAAGATAGTATTTCTGAGCTTCATTGGAATTGTAACCATGCATATGTAGATGCAATCTGAGCAGTTCAACCTGGCAACGAGCCATTCTTCTTCCTTCTTTCATTTTGTAGGCAATGAGCCTATTTTGGCAATGAGCCTTTCTTTCAGTGAGCATTTCTTTGGGCAGTGAGTCATCTTGTATTTCAGTATTGTTATTACATAATTATTGTGAACTAACACTCACTATGGTTTTTCCATATCTAGGGTTTTACACATAAAAATCTTGGCATTTATGTGTGATACTTTGCGGTTGCTTCTTTTGTATTTAATTTGCTTCATTGTTATCAAATGTGGCAAGTGGATTAATGGTTTCATAAGCAAGAAGTTTAATAGAATATTGATTCCCCCCTCTTAGTATTCTGGGTATTCAACAATTGGTATTAGAGCCTAGTTCCTTGGAAGAAGTCTAATAGCTTGAGGAAGATCTTGGAGGTTAAACACATGATAGGTAAAATGCGTCCTACTCCCCCTAAAGAAATTGATTCAATTGAAATTGAAGAAGAAGAATGCATGCTTGTCAATGAAGAAGAACTTAAGGTTGCCCTTGAAGATCTTGAAATTTTTGAATTAGAAAATAGGGATCTAAAAGATAATGTTAAGGAAGCAGACGAGTGCATCAAGAAATTGAGAGAGAAAGTCAAAAGGTTTAAAGAAAAATATAAGGAGGTCAATGAGCAATTGATATCTGCAAATGAAACCTTGAATGATCTGAAGGTGGAAGTTGTAAAAAGGGCAAAAGCAAAAGAAGATCTAAATTAGTTGATAAAAAGAAAATCTGAAGACTATACAAAGCTTGAACAAGAACTTGTGGATCTGAAAGCTGATCTAAAATAGGCATGGATTCGGGAAGATAAATTCAGAGTAAGTGCTGCCCAACTTGATAAAATACTTGCAAGTTAGAAGAGTCTTGATAACAAAGAAGGCTTGGGATTTGTGAAAGGTGAAAGCTCCAAAGCAGTTCAAGAAAAGAATGCTGAGATCAAGAAGGACAAAGGCAAACAAATTTAGAATCAAAGGAACAGACCTAGAAGACCACTAGTCAGGCAACCAAATGCTCAAAAGTACCCTTCTTTCAATGGTTATTATAATACATGCAATAAGTTTGGTCATAAGGCTACTTAATGTAGGAGTAGAGTGAGTCAAAATATTTCATCATTCTCTGGTCAGTGTTTCACTTGCAATAAAGTAGGTCACAAATCTAATGAATATAGAAGTTAGATAAGGAATGGCTACAACAATGGAAGGAATGTTCAAACTTTCAAAGGTAACTGATTTATATGCAAGAGGTTTGATCATAAAGCTAGTGAATGTAGAAGTCAGATAAGGAACAATAATAATAATGGAAGGAATACTCAATCTTTCAATAGGAATTATTTTACATGCAATAAATATGGACACAAGGCTAACCAATACAGATCAATCGATGAATGAAAGTAACAATGGATAGAGAAAGGTTGTATGTTACAATTGCAACAAGCCTAGACATATGGCAAGGTTCTAGAAAAGAAAGAATATGAAGAAGGATAATCAAGAAGAAATGAAGAAATCGGTACAAAAGGAAGATCTAATAGAGATCAAGAAGGAGATGAACCAGATTTGGGTAAAGAAGGAAGCACATGAAGTCAAGGACGAGTTTGCACCAGACTCTGGTGCTGATACTTCATCTAGCAAGTAAATTGAGAGCTCTGGTTCAGGTGGAGCTTAAATGCAAAATTCTATTCCCCTACCCAGAAGTGGTGTTGATATCCAGCACGAAGACATGAGATGTAAGACAGAATGATGAATCTTTTGGAGAAGATTCCGGTAGAAAATGTAGATTAGAGAAATGCAATAAGGTAAAAAGCAAAATCAAATGTAAACAAGAACACAAGATTATACCTCATGCAAAACCTAATCCCATCAAGGGAAAGAGGAGCCCTTGCACCCAAGAGAAGCTCCCAAGACCAAGATTGTCCCTAGACTATTGATTCAAATGTGAAATGCCTTCTCAAATGTGCAACTCACTATAAGCTCAAATGTGATTTTGGCATGGTAACTTTGCATGAAAATGGATGATGAAAATGACTTGTGAGAGGTTGTATTTATAGACTTTTGGAGAGGATTTTGATCCAAGGGTGGAGATTGATTGGAGAGATCAATGGTGGAGGATGAAAGTGAGGTGGAGGGCCTAGATTTGATCTTGGAAGATGGAGGGCTAGGAATAAAAGTAAATCTTTTATTCATTTTTGGGAAAGGGGTGAATAAATGAGGTTGGGTGAGATGGATTATTTGTGAATTAAAAATTCACATGGGGAAGGGTAAAATGAATTAAAAATTCATTTGGGGAAGAGTGGATATGACATGTGTAAGGGATGTGTAAGAGGAGTAAATGTGATGTGTGATTTATTTGAATTTTAAATTTGGGAGGTGTGGAGAGAAGTGCTAATGAGGATTTGACTTTCTTAATTAGGGTGATTAACCTAATTAATATGGCTGGAATAAATTAGTAGAGGGATTAGAGGGGGGATAAGATTAATTAATTAGTGATTTAATTAATTAATCCTTAGGCTAGGATGGGATAGGCTAGAGTAGGCAATTAAATAATAGCTATTTAATTGTCTAGGGTAGGGATAGGCTGATTAGTAGGCTAGATTAATTAGTTAAGATGGTTTTAACTAATTAATTGGATTTAGGGAAAATGGGAATTTGATTTAATAAATTTTGCATATTTATTAAATCATTTGGCTAAGGTTTGGACTATTGAATTAATAAAATTAATTCAATTTTGGGATAAAATGGTGTGGATTTAGAAAATGAACGGGGTGATTAATTAAATAAAAATTTAATTAATTAGTTGGAAAGGGAATTGGTAAGTTTAGGGGTGTCGGGAATCAGTTTGGTGGTCGAGACATTTTTAGGTGTCTACATTTGCCCCTCTTTCACGTGGCGTCAGGACCTAGGAGGGAAGTGGCGTCAGGTCGAAGAAGAAAAATATGCCCCAGCTACCGGGAAGGAGTGAGATGAATAAGGGATGCCCCCTCGAGAGGTTGGCGGGAAAAATATCGATTTTGCAGGTAAGCTCTCGAAAGGATGTGACGGAAGCGAAGGTGATGGAAAAAGAAGATGGTGGGAAGAAAAATGGAGGAAAAAGGCTGAGATCTGCACCCTGGAGGGAAAAGAAAGGGATGGAGGGAGGACATGGCCCACTATATTAGGAAAAGTGGGCCCAAAGAGTGCCACATTTGCACACTTTGACCTTCTAGAAGAAAAAGACAAAGGAGAGATGGGCGAGCGCAACCCACAGTTCCCGCAACTTCATCACATCTCAGAGCGATTCTGAGAGGTCGGGCGGGCACCCGAGGTTGGACCCCAGGTAGGGCCTAACCTGGACTTTGTGATTTTTTATTTTACGCACTTATTTTTGGGTTTCGGGAAATGGGATAGGAGCGCGTGGCGCCATAGACAAGGCGAATTAGCGCAATCCTGCGGATTAGCGCTATTCGCCAGGGTAGGTTAAGGCGATTTTGACGCCATTTTGGAGGAATATTGGCGCCATTGTCTGGATTGGCGCCAAAATTAAGGGCAAAGCAAGTATGGCATTTTGACGCCATATTATGGGTAGAACGGTGCTATCGTCTGGAATAGCGCCATGATGTGGAATAGCGCTATGATTAGTTTTAGCGCTAAAAGTTAGATTGACGCAAAAATGGGGGATGGCGCCATCGTCTGGATTGGCGCGATAAATGGCACGCAGTGCCGCCAATGTCTGGATTGGCGCGATACGGGGAGCTTAGTGGCGCCATTTTCTGTATTGGCGCTATAGGCAGGGGAAAGTAGCACTATTTTTTAAATAGCACTTAGGGATTGTCTGTGTGGGGCCACATGATTTGGGCCTTTGAGACATTTAGAAGAAAAAGATGTAGGGGGAAAGTAATTTTTTTTTTTTAACGAAGAAGTGGTGGATGTAGGATACGCAGTGGTTTATACTGCAGTCGCGAGAGCGACGAGTGCGATCCGTGATGCCGCTATTTGACGAGACATGGCGACCTCGACTTGCGACATTGGGGCTTTGGACGGTGGCAGCGATGCCTGTGCTGCGAGCTCATAGAGCTCTGATGACGGCCGCAGTGGAGCGATACCGCAGCGAGACCTCCAGCTTTCTGCTGTCGACGGGAGAGATGACCATCACACTTGAGGATGTCCATCGCATCCTCAAGCTGTCGATTCATGGTCGACGTGTGAGGTATGACACAAGGAGGGGGCGAACCGCGTTGATCAGAGTGTTCGGAGCAGAGCACGTGGTGCTTTCCACGGACGGGAGGGAGATGGATTACGACAGGACGCTGGCGGCGGATGCAGATCCCTTTGCCTTATATTTGTGTGCGCTGATTGGAGGTGTAGTGTTGCCGGATAGGCGAGGCAGAGGTTTTCCTATGGGCTGGGGTAGGATGATAGAGGGGATGGTGAGACATGAGACTATCTACGCATGGGGGCCGATGATGCTAGCACAGCTGCTACATGAGATGCACACGGTTGCTTATCTACATGACAGGGCCTTATCTGCTGGAGTTACACTACTGCACGTATGGCTTTGGGAGCACATCCCTGTGACTAGGCCGATCTGCGGTTATTATCGGCGGCCGTTTGAGGCATTTGTGTTCTTGTATCGGGATGCCGTGTATACTTATACTGGACAAGTCCGCCACTGGCGGAGGATACTGGATGATGTGATTAGCGTGGTCTATCATCCATATATTGATTGTGAGGAGTGGCCTGATGATGTTATCCATCTCCCGTACACCTTTCAGCAGAGGTTTCTTATGGGTCGTGCGGACCGTACGATAGAGATGTACCTACCCTCACGGGTGATGCGGCAGTTTGGACGAGTCCAGGATGTGCCCCAGCAGATGGCCATTTATGCGCGGACACCGCGAGATACAGCTTATTGGCCTACAGCATTACAGCCACAGGTTGCGCTGAATGACTGGGCAGCACTTCGACCAGTTCAGTGGGATTGGAGGAGCACTGTGGTGGATGCAGGTACTACGCCTGCCTATGATGCATGGTGGCAGACACATCGGCCCACCCGATTTATCGATCCAGCAGCGGAGCTATCAGAGGATGAGGGGGATGGAGATGGAGATGATCTAGATGGGGGTGGGGATGAGGTCATTGCAGATTTCATTGTAGAGGTGATGGATGATGGATCGAAGAGGGTGATTGCCAGAGATGGTCAGCTGGTGGATGAGGGGGTAGCAGCGGTAGCGGGATAGGGGCCAGTGGGGCAGGATGTTCCAGGACAGCAGGTTCCTGCACAGCAGGTTCCAGCACAGCAGGCTTCAGCGCAGCAGGTTCCAGTGCAGCAAGTTTCAGTAGAGCAGGTTCCAGCGCAGCAGGTTCCAGCAGAGCAGGTTCCTGCGCAGCAGGTTCTAGATCAGCAGGTTCCTACGCAGCAGGTCCAGGCTAGGGGTGGATGGCAGGGTAGAGCACCGCGACGACGCGGTGGACGGCTGAGGACAGAGCAGGGTGATCTATCCCCATCACAGGTGGAGCAGCTGCGGGTCAGTAGGTATGATGTCGAGGCAGGGAGCTCAGGGGCAGCGATGGAGGCAGAGGTTGAGAGGCTGACGCCTTGGCAACGGTCACGAGATGAGATGGAGGAGATAGAGACACTACGTGCTCAGGTGGCCAGTTTAGAGGAGGCGTTGGGGCGTCGAGAGGCTGATTTGGGACAGTTGCAGGGAGTGGATGAGCGATTAGCAGTGGCAGAGGCTCAGCTGGCTCAGGCCAGAGAGGATATGGAGGATTTGAGGATAGAGCGGGATGCAGCGCTCGTGAGAGCACAGCAGGCAGAGACTGCGTTGAGTACTGCACAGGCTATGGGTGGGGGCCTTGCCCCGATTTTGGCAGGGATGCAGACTCAGCTGGCTCAGGCTCAGACACATGCGCATCAGGTACAGGGTCAGTTGAGCCAGGCACAGGGACAGGTGGCTCAGGTACAGGGGCAGGTGGCTCAGGTACGAGGGGAGCTAGCAGAGCCAAGAGCGCGGACGGAGTATTATCAGGGGTTATACTATGCAGCCGTACCTGCAGCGCAGCGAGCACCGAGTTACAGCCAGGTCAGTAGATTGGGGGTGTCGAGATCACATCGATCTAGATCTATTCAGTCAGTTCAGCAGACGATGCCCCCTCCTACGTATGTGCCCCAGCAGGATCCTCAGGTACCAGGAGCACCACAGCCACAGCCGCCGCCAGGATCACAGGCTCAACCAGGGTCATCATCTCCTACCCCCTCAGAGAGGGGATCCTCGATGTGATAGTTATATCATGATAGCCCTTAGAGGCATTGTATCAGGACACTTTATTATTATTTTTTTGATGATGTGAGCGATGTACATTTTTTTACGGTGATTATATATGATGCGAGACTTCTGATGGCTTATGATGTTCTATTGTGATGATGCTTATATGATGGATGCACATGTTATATTTTATATGTTGTGGATGTATGATGTGTTTTCAAATGATGTGTGATATTTAGTGGATGCAATTATGTGTTTATGAGATGTTGATATGTATAGAATGCAATGTGATGATGCTATTTTTAATATGCACTTATGCTATGATGTGTAATGATATGCAGCTGAAATGAATCTACTTGTGTTTTATGCAAACTTAAATGGATTTAAAATGAACCTAATATGTGATGCAAATGGATTAAAATGAACCTAAAATGAGATGCAAATGGATTAAAATGAACCTAACATGAGATGCAAATGGATTAAAATGAACTTAACATGAGATGCAAATGGATTAAAATGAACCTAAAATGATATGCAAATGGATTAAAATGAACCTAAAATGAGA
Organism: Cunninghamia lanceolata; assembly: GCA_027924645.1. Taxonomy (NCBI): domain Eukaryota; kingdom Viridiplantae; phylum Streptophyta; class Pinopsida; order Cupressales; family Cupressaceae; genus Cunninghamia; species Cunninghamia lanceolata. The sequence goes on along the minus strand of BSBN01000194.1, from coordinate 10,908,513 downwards.
TGCAAATGGATTAATATGAACTTAACATGATATGCAAATGGATTAATATGAACTTAACATGATATGCAAATGGATTTAAAATGAACCTAATATGATATGCAAATGGATTAATATGAACTTAATATGATATGCAAATGGATTAAAAATGAACCAAATATAATATGCAAATGGATTAATATGAACTTAACATGATATGCAAATGGATTAAAATGAACCTAATATAATATGCAAATGGATTAATATGAACTTAATATGATATGCAAATGGATTAAAATGAACCTAATATGATATGCAAATGGATTAATATGAACTTAACATGATATGCAAATGGATTAAAATGAACCTAATATGATATGCAAATGGATTAATATGAACTTAACATGATATGCAAATGGATTTAAAATGAACCTAATATGATATGTAAATGGATTAATATGAACCTAATATGATATGCAAATGGATTAATATGAACTTAACACGATATGCAAATGGTGGTGAGATGTAGTTAAATGATATGTGCTAAATGCAGTATCGGTGATAGGTGGTATGCAAACTAGATGATAGGTGAGGTAGCCTAATCCTGATACACATGATGTTCCTTGTGTTGACCCTGAATGGTGAGACTGTGGGAGAAGGTGTTAGGTGTTGTGGATGATAGAGGTGAGAGCGTCTAGGGGATGGCGGTGGGGGGATTGGAGGATGGTTAGGTCATAAGATACCACGTCATTGAGAGGGGGGGGGGGTTTGGTTCAAGATGTGTTAAGTGGAGATAGGTTGGGATGATGGGGTTAGTGTGGGAATTAGATTGGTGGGGGGGGGGGGCGGGTTGGAACGTGTTGATCAAATCTAGGCCGATATGGGATAGGTGACTGAGTGATTAGGATGATGATGTTGAGCTAGTATCAGTAGTTGCACAAAATGAAATTGAGAGCATTTCTTAGTTTAATGTAGCAATGTTGATACAATTCACGAAGGTATGAAATGACCTAGGTGATGATGTATATCCGACGATTGCATGGACTAGACCCACAAACAATAGGTTGGTTTCATGCATGCCCAATGTAGTATAATCTTGTCTAGTAGAGGAAGGGGACTCATAGCAGTGAGTGTGAATAATGCATATAAGGTGTTGATGCCTGTATATGCAAAATAGGACTCATTATGCTAGAACCGACCTAAACTTCAAGATATGAATACTATTCTTGGAGTAATGAAACCAACCCACAAGCACAGCAAACTGAAACAATGACTATGTCTACCCCAAGGGCTATCCGCTACGTACCATGATATGATGAGATCAAGGTAGCTTTGGAGATTACTTGGAGTGAGACAAAAAGATAAAAATCAATAAGCAAAAAGACCAATGAAAGATACAAATAGCCTTTTGTGTGCTCTTGCCAAGAGACGTGATGATAGAATGATAGATTTTTGTCCATTGTAGGAAAGACATATCCTAGGACGCAGATCTGTTTTTGATTGGAGAGTTTTTTGTGGAAGATGGGCAAAAGAACATTCGGGCCAAATGGAAGATTATAGTTGGTATATTGCTTGATGATTTTTGTGCGAGGGACCATGTTTCAATGGTATGTGTAGCATGCATATCGTTTCGTAGATCTAGAAAGCTCAGTGAGTGGGAACCATCCCAATGGGTGGGATGGGTGCATCTTAGATACCTGAGTACTGGAAACATCCTTCGTATTCCAGACTGCCTACATACCCTGTGTCCACGGGATCAAGGTACTTTTAAGATGCGAGTGAAATGAATATGTAGTTCTGGCAAGACTTGATGATGTGGGAATGGTTGGCGATGTGATGTGATGAGGATTGAGACGTGTTTAGATGATTGTGGTGGGATGTTTTTTGATTTTATGATGTTTTTGGATTTTTTGATTTTATGATGTTTTTGGATTTTTTGATTTTATGATCTGTACAAAGGAGAGCTTACAAGGATCCTCGTTCCCTGGGTGGGGTTGTGGGTGGGTGAGTTAGTGCGGGATGGGCGAACAAACTTGATGTTTCAGAATTTCAAGCCATGGGATGTGTGGGTATGAAGTGTTATGCTGGAAAGAGGACTTATTAGATGGTAGAACCGGCCATTACGCATGGCGCCTGAAACAGGTTTTCACCATGGTACTTATCCAAGGCGTCACCGAGGTGATTTTCACCATTGGAAGTTTTTTATTGCACTCTAATTTTTTCTTGATTTTTTGATTTTTTTGGTGTTTTTACTTTTTTACACTTTTTTTTTTTTTTTTTTTTTTTTGACTTGTGGTATCAGATGGGTTATGCATAGAATCGCTTGAGATGCAAGATGTTCATTGGCTCATCTAGAGGCTGCCCCTCGGGTGTTGCCAGCTGATAAGCTCCTGACCCATAGTCGGCGGTGATGACATAAGGTCCTAGCCAATTAGGTTCAAATTTTCCTTGCTTCGGACGCTCTTGTAGGTTCTTTTGATTTTCCATTAGGACCAGGTCACCTACCTCAAACTTTCTGGTTCGGATCTTTTTGTTGTAGCTTCTTCTGAGGCGGTTTTGGTATGCCTGTAAGTGATTTAATGCATTCAGGCGTTTCTCATCCAACAATTCAAGTTGATGCAACCTTGCAACGCGATAGTCTTCATCAGATATAATATTTTGCAATGATACTCGGAGGGATGGGAGCTCGACCTCTATAGGTAAAATGGCTTCTGATCCGAATACTAGTGAGTATGGAGTGGCTCCAGTAGGAGTGCGGATGTTAGTACGGTAAGCCCATAGGGCGGGGTTAAGTTGGAGGTGCCAGTCGCGACCAGCTTCATTGACTGTCTTCTTTAAGATGCAGAGGATGGTTTTGTTAGAAGCCTCTGCTTGACCGTTTCCTTGGGGGTAATATGGCGTGGAGAAGCGGTGTTTGATGTCAAACTTTTCGCACAAAGTGCGAACTTCTTGGTTCTTAAATGGCTTCCCATTATCAGTGACAATGGAATGGGGGATACCGTAGCGGCAAATGATGTAGTGGAGAATGAACTTGGAGATTTGGATGCCTGTGGTGAAGGTGAGTGGTATTGCTTCCACCCACTTTGTGAAGTATTCGGTAGCAGTTATTATGAATTTATGGCCGTTGGAAGATGGAGGGTGTATTTTACCTATGAGGTCGAGTCCCCACTGTGAGAAAGGTCATGGTGTTGTGATTGGTTGCAGCTCCTGTGCTGGTGCATGGATGAGATCGCCATGCTATTGGCATGGGAGGCATTTTCTGATAAACTGGTGTGCATCCTTATCCATAGTGGGCCAATAATAACCAGTCCTTAGGATCTTCTTAGAAAGAGCTGGTCCACTTGAATGTGCCCACAAATACCTGCGTGTACCTCTTCCAAAGCTGCCTCAGCTTCCCTAGAGTCTAAACATCGTAGAAGCGTACCATCAAGACTCCTTTTGTAGAGGGTGTCACCTACAAGGATGAAACGGGAAGCTCGACGGATGAAGGATTTTTTCTGTGATGGGGATAGGTTGTTGGGGAGGATGTTATCGTGAAGATAGAGGTAAGTTTCCTGGTACCAGGGGGATAAGGGACCAACGATTTCACACACTAATTCAGACTGGGGAACATCATATGCTGGGATGGGGAGCTCTTCGATCAGGAACTCGCATTTCTTGCTGCCTTGCTGCATATCAACCAGAGATCCAATGGTGGCCATAGCATCTGCCGCTTTATTGTTTAACCTTGGGATCTGCTCAAAGTGTATGTCACCAAAATAATCTTTAAAGTCATCGACCATCTTCTTATAGGGAAGAAGCTTATCGTCCTTGGTTTTATATTCGTTATTGACTTGTCTGATGACTAGTTGAGAGTCGCCATACACAGTTAGTTTGTCTATTTTCCATTGGATGGCCATTCAGAGACCTGTGATGAGGGCCTCATATTCTGCTACATTATTGGTGCATGGAAATGTGATTTTGAATGATTTAGGGATCGTGTCACCTTGAGGGGTAACAAACAGGATGCCTGCCCCCGAGCCTCTGTGAGTGTAGGATCCATCAAAATACATCTTCCATGTATCTGTGGCTGGTGTGATTGTCAAGATGGCCTCATCTGGAAATTTTTCTATTGTAGGATGCTCTGCCTGAATAGGTGCCTCAGCCAATTGATCTGCTATGACTTGTCCTTTGATTGCCTTCCTCTCTGTGTATTCTATGTCAAATTCGGTGAGAATCATGACCCATTTTGCCATCCTTCCTGTGAGAGCTGCTCTGTTTAGCAAATATTTGAGTGGGTCGATCTTAGCAATGAGCTTAGTCTTATGATTGAGCATATAATGTCTTAACTTTTGTGATGTGAAGACGAGGGCCAGGCATGCTCGTTCAATTTGTGTGTAGTTAAGCTCATAGGAAATCAAGGTGCGGCTGATGTAGTAGATGGCTCTTTCCTTTCCCTGTTCATCGTGTTGTGCTAACAAAGCCCCAATTGCTGTGTCGGTTGCGGAAATATACAAGAGGAGGGGCTCTCCTTGTCTTGGTGGAGATAGAATAGGGGGATTAGCCTGATATGCTTTTAGCTGGTCGAAGGCATCCTGACACTGAGTAGTCCAAGTGAAAGCTGTATCTTTTCGAAGGAGATGCTGGAATGGTTGGCATTTGTCAGCAAGTTGAGCAATGAATCGGTGAATAGACTGTAATTTACCCTGTAGGCTTCTCAATTGTTTCAAGGTTTTAGGAGGTTGCATTTCAGTAATAGCCTTGACCTTTGCCAGGTCCACCTCAATTCCTCGTCTGGAGACTATGTATCCCAATAATTTGCCTGAAGTGACGCCAAAGACACATTTTTTTGGATTTAGACGCACATTATATTGCTCTAACCTGTCAAAGATCTTGGCTAGCACGTCTAAGTGCTCTTCTTGGGTCTTTGATTTGCCGAGTAAGTCATCAACGTAGTCCTCCATGATGTGGTGAAAGAGGTCGTGGAAGATGACAGTCATCGCTCGTTGATAAGTAGCTCCTGCATTCTTTAGGCCGAACGGCATTACTACCCAACAGTATGTCCCCCATGGGCATATAAAGGATGTTTTGTGCTGATCTTCTTCGGCAATTTTGATTTGATTGTATCCTGAAAAGCCATCCATGAGGGATAGCATCTCATGCCCTACGGTAAGATCCACGATCATGTCAATGTTGGGAAGAGGGAAGTCATCTTTTGGGCAGGCCTTGTTAAGGTCTCTGAAGTCAGTGCAACAGCGGATTCTGCCATCTGGTTTAGCAACAGGTACTAGATTTGAGACCCATTTGGGATAATCAATTGGACGTATGAACCCCACGTCTAGTAACTTTTTAAGCTCTGCTTTGACAAGAAGGGCCACCTGAGGATTCATCTTTCGGAGCTTCTGTTTGACTGGTTTGGCATCAGGACGCACTGCAAGGTGATGTACAACCAAGGCGGGATCTAGCCCTGGCATGTCTACGTAGGTCCATGCAAAGTTGCGATTTCTGCGTGTGAAGAATGCCAAGAAGTCCTCCTGTTAGAACAGGCTGAGAGATTCTGCTCGATATGTGATTTTCGGCTCTTCCTCTGTCCCTAGATTCATTTCCTGCACTGGTTCAACCAAAATGGGTGATCTGTCAGGATATACCTTATCTATTTCAGGGAGGCCCATGCTTCCATCTCCTGGCGCCTCATGGAGGTTTTCACCAGGAGATACGTCCTTTATTTTTACTTTTTTAGGATCTGACACTACCGTAGAATGGTTTTCACCATCAGATCTATTTTTTGTTTTTGTATTTTTGCGACTAGAAGCAGGGGTTGTCTCCCCAAAATAGGCAGCCGGATTGAGTTCCATGATGTATCGAGCTCTGTGGTCTCCCGAGGGGAAGTTGTCTCTTACTCCCATCATTTCAGCAATGGCTTCATCATTAGGTGCAATATCCAAAATAGGAGGTCCTCATTGGTCCCAGTCGATGAGGTCAGGGTATACTAATGGTAGGTCATTAGGTGATGAGGCGAGAGTAGTGACAGAGTAGATGGTGCAAATGGAGGAGGCGAAGAAATCGGCAAAGTCGCTAAAGGAGTCTTGTAGGTCCGTTTCGTTAATGTGGTCAACGTCTAGAGATACTGGAGCAAACTCGGCTAAGATACATTCACTGGTATTAAGGATGCGTTGTGGTTGGCCATGCCCTAACCCTTGAGTATAGGGGTTCCTGGTTGCTTGCAGTGGTTCCACAATGCCCTGTTCATGAAGGCCAATGCCGCCTTGTCCTTTGTAACCCATGCTTTTGACTATCTCAGAACCTTTGCCGTAATTGTTTGCTGGAATGGTGGGGATGTCTTGTTCTGTTTCCTCGTCCTTGTAAAGCCAGGATGAAATATCTTCAAGTATGTCCTGATCCAGAAGGTGTTTTTTCTCAAAGACAGGCGAGGGTTTGCATTTGATGATGACTGTGTCAGCTGCCTCTGTGTGCGGAGTGCCAAATGTCTTAGGAGTGGGTAATAAGCCCACGCAAAAGGTGCCGTGAAGGTTGTATTCTCCACAGCCTTGGTCCCTGAGCTTGATCTTGACCTCAGGTGGTGAAGGTGTTTGGGATGAAGTGGTGGCGATGTTGGCAGGGTCGATGTATGAAGTGGAAGCTGTTGGGGTGATTTGGTTGGTGGCTTTATTGTACGGACAGAAGGTTTGGTTGTGTCCTTCCAGAAAACTACAGTATTGGAAAGGACGAGGATCGGCATAGATAGTGACTTCAGTGCCATTGTGGGGGAATTTGAGACATTGATGGAAAGTGGAGGGGACGGCTTGCATGGCATGGATCCATGGGCGGCCGAGAAGAATGTTATAAGGGAGGTCAAGATCCAGGACCTGACATTTAGTTTCAAGGATTTTTTGTCCCACTTGAATAGGAAGCTTTATGGTACCTTCTGATAGCCTCTCGGTGTCATCATATCCTTTGATTGTTATGCACTCGCTAGCATCCACAACCACATCTGAGTACCCCAAGTGTTTTAGCAATTTTAGAGTGCATATATTTAGGCCGGAACCACCATCTATTAGGACCCTTTTAATGGTGTGTTTGTGAATGCGGACCTCGATGTGTAGTGCATCATTATGTAGGTGCTCGGAGGCAGGAAGGTCTTTTTCAGAAAACGTGATATGGTGTGGTGTGGCAATATGGCCGACCATGGCTTGAAATTGATTGATATCCAAGTTTGCGGGGACTTGTGTTTCCAAAAGGGCCTTGTCGAGAATGTCCTTGTGGCGGGGTGATGTACGAAGGAGCTCAAGGATGGAGATTTGCGCGGGTGTCTTTCCTAGATGGTCTAGGAGGTTGTATCGAGCGGTGAGTGATGGACGGACGTTTGGACGAGGGGGGAGGGGATCAGATGTGGATGGGGGGTTTGGTTCAGTGGGAGGGGCAGTGCGGATTGAGACACGGCCTCGGCGGGTTGTGACGGCGCAATCGGGTGCTTGTGCCCGAATGGTGATTGTGTTGACAGAGTGGGATGAGGGTTCAATGCGGCCAACAATGGAATCGTAGTGTGTGGGTGGTGGAGTGACATTGTACGCTTGATTGGATGATGAAGCTTTGTTATGGTTGGGTAAGGGATCCTTGTAAGCTCCAAGATTGGCATTTGGTGATGGCTGTGAACTGTGTTCAAGGTTGACAAGATTTTGATCTATTAGGTCTTGGATACAATGTTTTAATTGCATGCAGTCTGTTGTTTTATGACCTGCCACACGGTGGTATTCGCAATAATCATTTTCATTATACCATGCTGCCTTGAGGTCATTGTCTTGGCATGGTCTGACAGGCGGGAGTGTGATTTCTCCTTGCTTGAGACATCGATCGAGGATGTCCTCAATAGGTTCTGCTAGCAGTGTGAAGTTTTGGCGAGGTTTGCAGAGTTTGTTTGGTCCTCATTGGTTATTGGTGTTTGCTGCATACGTGTGTGCCGATGGGTGATTTTGGATGTGTTGGACGGCCTTTATATCGGTGATGCCGTCGTTCAAATTATTCTTGTTCTTCCCCCAATAACGTGATTTGTCATTAGATTGCATGTTGGTATTGTTGTTGTTGTTGGGGGTGTTATGATTGGATTTGTGGTTATTGTTATTGTTGTTGTTGTTGGACTTGGGATTGTAAAGTTTGATGGAACCCTTGGCAATGAGGGCTCATTCCACAGTGGTGCCTTTGTCGATAACCTCTTCAAAGGTAGATGCGCACAGAATCTGTAAGTGAAAGCCTAATTCTTGATTGAGATTGGCCACGAACATGCTGACAAGTTGTTTTTCAGGAATAGGCCATGGGAGCTTGCTTGCTAAACCCCTCCACCTTTGTAGGAAAGAAGCGAAAGCTTCGCCGTTCTTTTGTTTGGTGTTACAAAGGTCGGTCATTGACACCTCATGTTCAAAGTTGTAGGAAAAGTGATTGACAAACTTCTCCGCAAGCTCGGGAAATGTTTGAATTCCTGGTGGCAGATGGGCAAACCATTCAACGGCTTGGCCGCCAAGACTTCTTGGGAAGAGTCTCATAAGATACGTGTCATTGTGAGAGACTTCAAGGCAAGCAATATAGAATTCTCTTAGGTGGTTCCTAGGGTCTCCCTTTCCCTTGTATTTGTCAAATTTTGGCGTTTCAAAGTTTTTAGGGAAAGGGGGCATGTACAAGGTGCGATCAAACGGGTAGGGACAAATATCCTCAAAAGAATAGTATTTGCGTTTGCCCCCAGTTTGTAAGTCATCCACCTTTTGGATTAAGCTTTGCAGCGCGGTGTTGAAATCCTGTGGTTGTTGTGGTTGAAACGTGTAGGGTTGTTGATTAGTGAGATATTGGAGATGGGGTGGGAGTTGGTGTTGGGGATTGGTTTGGATGAGATGTTGATGTTGCGGGTTGGGGTTTGGATTGAGATGTTGGTGTTGGGGATTGGTTTGGATGAGATGTTGGTGTTGGGGATTGGTTTGGATGAGATGTTGGTGTTGCGGGTTGGTTTGGATGAGATGTTGGTGTTGCGGGTTGGTTTGGATTGATTGGTATTGCGGATTGGTTTGGATGAGATGTTGGTATTGCAGGTTGGGGTTTGGATTGATTAGTGTCTGTTGTTGTTGGTGTGCGTATAGTTGTTGGAGAATATGTGGTGGTATTTGGGGATTGGGATTGTGTTGACTTGTGAGATTGACGTTGGGTATGTGGACATTGGATGGGTTAGTCATGTTGTGGGATTGTTGTGCGAAAAGTTGTCGTAGGTATGCAAGGGTGTGAGGGTTTGGTGGGGGCACACTTGTGGAGGTATTTGCTTGTGTGATGTTGCCTTGTATGGCCGTTGTGTTTGAAGCGGAGGGGTTGACGGTAGTCGTGGTAGTGGAGGTGATGACAGGTTGGGAGATTTTAGCAGTGGATGTGGAAGTAGTAGATGTGGTAGTGGTTGAGGTTGTGGAAGTGGTAGATACGTTAGGTGTCGACGTTTGAGAGATGGTGGGTTGGGTATGTGACGTAGATGCTTGGGTATTTGATGGGGTTGGGACAACTGTAGAAGTGGATGGTTGTGATGATGTTGTGATGGGGGGAAGTTGAGCACCAAGTTTGAGAAGATGGTCAAGATATCTCTTTGGATCCGATCTTAGGACTTTATCAAGTAGGTCCATATTATCGGCATCTTGCGTGAAAGTCAAGACATCTAGGTCATCTTGGGGTATGATGGGGATATTTTCTGGTGGTGGTGGGGTTGGTATTGGTGCTTTTGGTAAGAAGTGAAAAGGGTCGTTGGTGCCAAATGGGGGGATGAAGGAATATGTGGGTGGATTGTATGTTTGATAGATGGGTATGTTGGTACTGTCAGTGTTAGGCATGCCAAAGGGCCATCGTTCTGCCATTTCTTGATTTCTTTTGTGTTGTGATCTTGTGGTGGGCATACACGTATGGATTTGATTTCTAGGTGTGGGATGAAGTGGAGACCTTAGAGAATCGAATTGATTGTGTTGGACCCAAAGATGGATGTGGTCGTGAGATGAAGTAGAGGAATGTGATGAAGATCGATATGTTTTCCAAAGGTTTTACCCTAAGGGTGATATGAATGGGTGATATTGATTTTTTTGCACGAATTTTGGACCAAAGATGTATGACAAGAAAGGGATTTGATGCTTTTTGATTTTTTGATTGGTTTAGGATGATGAGGATGATATTTGTTGATGTCTCTTGAATTGAGCTTTTGGATAAGATCTAGATTTTGATTTGACACACAAAGGATGACGATTTTCTTTGTTTGGGGTAGACTAATGACCTTACACAAAGGGAGGTGATTTGTTTTTTTTGAAATGTAGACTAATGACTTTTCAAGGAAAATGTGATGTTAATGATAGGATCTAGATCTATCTTTGGCTCAAAAAAGGGGGACAAGATTTGATGAGTGATTTGATGAGGTTTTGATGTGAATTTTTGAAACGATTTTATATTGGTCCAAGGAGATATGCAAAAAAGAAATGAATGGGGATGGATAGATTATGATGTATCAAAGTGGTCCAACAAGGGTGGTGAGTGATTCTCTAAGGTCAAATAGAATGTGTAATTTTGGAAGAAAAATGGCTGGACGGTTGGCGGATTTCTATGAGATGGATATGGATTATGGCAGAACAGAAGGTGTAGATCACAACAGAATGGGTCTTTGCTACAGGCAAGTCAATCTCATAATAGCGCCAATCCACAGGTGAAAAGGTGCTACAATCAGACTGATAAGGCGCTGAAATAAGACACAGATTTCTGATGGCAAAATTTTGGATTCTTGATGGGAAAAATCTTGGATTTGTCTGCTTTGAATCTGACCGACTAGTTTGTCTGTCCAGGCACGTCAATCTGAAAATAGCGCCAATCCACGAGTGAAAAGGCGCTACAATCAGAGAGATATGGCGCTGAAACAGGAAAAACAGATATCTGAAGGCAAATTTTTGGATCTGTGTGTTTGGGATACGACAAACTAATTTTATTTTGTCTCAGGCACGTCAATCTCAAAATAGCACCAATCCACGGGTGAAAAGGTGCTACAGTCAGACAGATATGGCACTGAAACAAGTTACACAGATTTCTGATGGCAAATTGTTGGATTTCGTTTGCTTGGACTGTGATCAACTGATTTGTTTTGTCTCTTGGCAATTTGTTTGTGAAAATCAAAGCACTTTAACACACATTTGAACGCATAACAAGCAATGATTTTTGTTTGTGAAATGATATGACTTTGTTTAGAGCAAGCACATTTTTACAACCTATGGTGAGAATGGGACAGTATTTGTTGAATCCCCTAGCTGCGCCTATTCAAAGCGGGTAGCTCCAGGATCTTGGTAGCACCGGCTCCTCCTTACATTTGCACACACTTCTCACGCATACCAAGATCTGGGTTTCTTATAAGGCTTGACCCTCTCCAAACCTTTAGATTATCCCTGCTACCTCGGCTAAGAACCGCATGAATCAGGGCCGCTTCAAGGGTTTTGCCCTCTGCGTCAACAAATAGAAGGATTTTGGCTTAATACAACAAGGGCTCTTAGTAAGGGCATCCGTTCAGGTGGTTACACATGCGGCAGCGCTACTCTCTATTATGGAGTCTCCCAGCCTCCAAGGGTTGCGCCTTGGAGGGTTTATGGGGAGGTTGGCTGTCGGTATAACAAAACAACACCTGTCGCTTGAGACTTTCGTCCCAAACGCCTTATTTTATATAGCGGCTCGGAAGAGCTTGGCTTTAGCTCGTTGCCGCTTGAGTCGTTCCCACCTTTCGAAGCGGGGTGGCAGGCCCTCTAAAGATTACAAAAGCGATACAATCATGAAAACACTTTTGATCCCCAAGTTCATACAAAGATGCGAGGGGAGAGCATACGTGTTCCCTATGATTATACCACACTCAACATGGTTCAATTTTAGATCTTTGGATTAGATGGGGGGTGATTAATGCAAAGTGTTGTGAGAAGTTTTTGATTCCCAAGATCACCAAAAAGGTGCGAGGGAAGAGCATACACCTCTCACTCTACTTGACACAATCACGAAGACACTTCACACAAGTATTAAATGGTCTTGATTAGATGCGTGAAAATGCAATTTTGTTGTTCTTTTTATCCAATGCAGTATGCAATTTGTTGTTCTTTTTATAGCCCAAATTGAAGTGTTTTGATTGTTTGTTTGTTTGGCACACAAAAAGGAAGTATATTTTAGAGCACCAAAAGTAAATGTTATGATCACACACTTCAATCAAGGAGTTGTGGTTAATTTTAAAACACCAAATTGAAATGTTTTGTTCAAGACATGACAAGGGTTCTTTTTCGTTTCCAAACTGAAGTGTTTGCTAACTAATTAACAAACCATCTTGCAAAAGATTTCGTTAGTACCCGCAGCACCTGCAACAAACAGAAAGAAACAAATAGCACTAAAACAGAGATATACAGGCGCCACTGCGGGTAGAACAACCTGACTTACGTGAAAATAGCGCTAAAACAGATGATGGAGTCAATTCAAAACTAAGATAGCGCTAAGATAAAGGCGTAAATATAGAGGATAGCGCTAATAAACTCTAATTTAGGTGCTAATACAGAGAATGGCGAGAATACTAGGTAGCTAAGGCGCCACTGCGTGGTGTTTTTGAAGCTGCGGGGAAAACACCGATAGCGCTAATCTGAAGGATGGCCCCAAAACGCGGAGCCGAATCGATTTGGTCATTTCTCTCAAAAATTTGCCATAACCTCCCCCTGTAATTCTTGGTTTGCCTGCAAAACAGAGAACAGAAAACACCAAAAGCAACAGGAAGGTCAAAAAAACACACGTTAGTATGGTTAGCCTATAAAATAAAATTGCACAGAAATAGCGCTAAAACAGAGATAGCGCTGAAATACGGCAATAATGGCGCTGCTACGACTGGTGAATGGCGCTGAACCTGCAAACTGTCGAATACTAACACAACAACTCACAAGCAAAGATTAGATTGGACCTTGTGGGTCCCATCGGGCGTGCCAATGTAGATTAGAGAAATGTAATAAGGTAAAAAGCAAAATCAAATGTAAACAAGAACACAAGATTATACCTCATGCAAAACCTAATCCCATCAAGGGAAAGAGGAGCCCTTGCACCCAAGAGAAGCTCCCAAGACCAAGATTGTCCCTAGACTATTGATTCAAATGTGAAATGCCTTCTCAAATGTGCAACTCACTATAAGCTCAAATGTGATTTTGGCATGGTAACTTTGCATGAAAATGGATGATAAAAATGACTTGTGAGAGGTTGTATTTATAGACTTTTGGAGAGGATTTTGATCCAAGGGTGGAGATTGATTGGAGAGATCAATGGTGGAGGATGAAAGTGAGGTGGAGGGCCTAGATTTGATCTTGGAAGATGGAGGGCTAGGAATAAAAGTAAATCTTTTATTCATTTTTGGGAAAGGGGTGAATAAATGAGGTTGGGTGAGATGGATTATTTGTGAATTAAAAATTCATATGGGGAAGGGTAAAATGAATTAAAAATTCATTTGGGGAAGAGTGGATATGACATGTGTAAGGGATGTGTAAGAGGAGTAAATGTGATGTGTGATTTATTTGAATTTTAAATTTGGGAGGTGTGGAGAGAAGTGCTAATGAGGATTTGACTTTCTTAATTAGGGTGATTAACCTAATTAATATGGCTGGAATAAATTAGTAGAGGGATTAGAGGGGGGATAAGATTAATTAATTAGTGATTTAATTAATTAATCCTTAGGCTAGGATGGGATAGGCTAGAGTAGGCAATTAAATAATAGCTATTTAATTGTCTAGGGTAGGGATAGGCTGATTAGTAGGCTAGATTAATTAGTTAAGATGGTTTTAACTAATTAATTGGATTTAGGGAAAATGGGGATTTGATTTAATAAATTTTGCATATTTATTAAATCATTTGGCTAAGGTTTGGACTATTGAATTAATAAAATTAATTCAATTTTGGGATAAAATGGTGTGGATTTAGAAAATGAACGGGGTGATTAATTAAATAAAAATTTAATTAATTAGTTGGAAAGGGAATTGGTAAGTTTAGGGGTGTCGGAAATCAGTTTGGTGGTCGAGACATTTTTAGGTGTCTACAGAAAAGAACCTAATGCGGTGGATTGCAAAGCAATTTAGATTGACTGTAGGTGGCAGAATAAGGGTTTGACATCTTTTTGAAATAAACATTTATGACGATTGAATCTTGATGGAAAAAGGATATAAGGAATTCATTTGAAAGAAAAATCACTTTACATTCAAACCCTCAAGCAACTAAAGAGGTCTAAGAAGTGAGCTAAGGCAAATCCAAGTGTTCAGTGATTGGTGTGAAGAAAACCTAGCCAGAGACAAAAGGTATTCGCAACTATCTCTCTCTTGAAAATTTTTGTGTTAAGATGTCTACCCCTCAAGTAGTTGAGATAACAGAGAGGCCCTACCCCAAATTCAAAAAGCATCATTTTAAATCACTTGAGACTAATCTGAATGGCGCATTTTCTAAAATTTCACGTGGTGTTATGTATACGGAAGACGTTAGGGCATATATACATGCAAACCTAGATGAATATGATCATGGAAAATTAGGGGATAAGTGATGACAAATTTAAGTTAAAAGAAGAATACAATGCCCTGGCTGAGAAGAAATTAGATGCCTAGTTGATTTTCCTGTGGTCCTGGATGATGGCTAGGTTAGGTATGTCTTGAGCAGGATTCATGATGATTTCTTTTGGCTTGATGTGCCTTACATGATAACAAAGGATGTCATCAAAGAAGTTACTGGCATGTGTTCCACTGGAAAGGTTCCAACATTGAAGTCTATGAAGAACAATACAGTAATGCAGTTGATAGGAGCAAAATTTGATAAAAGAGCATTAACTATAAATGATATTCTAGATCCAGCAATGATTTACATCAATGGTTATTGGTTACAAGGTCTATTTCTCCAATAGGGAGAACTCAGTCTCTACAATAGCCATAGATACATCATATGATATAGTTAAGAACAACACAGAATATGACCTATGTGAGTTGCTTCAGTAACAACTGATGGAGACCTAAAAAGAACAAAGGACACAAAATATCCCTTCAAGTATGGAACTCTAATCATCTGTCTATTCTTCTATTTTCTAAGGGAGTTACCAGGTATCGATAACATTGGTTGGCTTGGTCATTCACCAATAGCTACACAAATTAGAAATCATCTACAAAGTTTAGGAAATACTGATAAAAAAATGTAGCACTATGGGGTTATTTCAAGAATTTTGAAAAGAAAATGTATGTGAGGGTTAGAATCCCTAAAAAAGTTGTGAAGAAATATGAAAAAGACATTGTGTTCATGGTGGAAAAGGACAAATGCCTCATGGAGGCTATAGAACCTAGAACTGTATGGGTCCCAGCCATGGGATATGAAGTCACAAAGGAAGTCTTAACTTGTTTGGCAGATCTAATGTTGAGTAAACCAAAAGACCCTAAGGTGGGAAGAATTGGAACATTTGAAGAATTATCTCTCAAAGTGTTTCTAGAACAAAAACAACTAAAAATCAAGAAGAATGCAAGGAAAATAGCAGATGATTTTGTCAAAAGCCAAGGATTTACAGATGAGCAAATAAATGAAGCAAGAGCAAAGGCAGAGGCATCCAAGGCTACAAATGCTTCGAAAGGGCAAACATCAAAGACTCCGGTGAAGAAAGAAGAGAAATCTGAGAAAGAAAAGCCTACCTCCAGCTCTAAAAGAAGAATAAGAGCCTCCACCTCTGTAGCAGCTACTTCCAAGAGCTCCGGACCGGAGAAAGAAAAGACAGAGCCTGCAATGCAAGTGCCAAAGAGGAAGCCAAAAGAGAAGAAGAAAAGAAATAAGGCAAAGGCTACAAAGAGAACATATGTAAGCCTTGGAGGAGGAGAAGAAGAAGAAGAAGAAAAAAAGAAGAGGAAACAAAAATAGATGAGGAAGTTAAAGCAAAAAGGGCAAAAATAGATGAAGCCACTACTAAGAAGCCCTCCAAAAAGGTTAAGGATAAGAAGAAAAAGAAAGAAGAAAAGACTGAGGATAGGGAAGAAGAAGTGACTATATCCTTGAAAGTCATAGTCAATGCATTTTCTCAGCATGGAACTCTAAAACCTATTGCCGATATGTATGATGAAAGATCATATGCAGATAAGATAATCATTGAAATAGCAGTTGTAAGATATTTGGATATGTTTTGTAAAACATTGATTGAAGTCATAGAAGAGTTACCAGATAGTTTGGCCATCATAATGACAACAAGATAAGAAGGGGCCATGGTCAAAGATGTTGAAATAAAGGAATATGTCTTATTAAAATTGTGCCCAAACATCACAAGAGAAGAAAAGGTCAAAGTCACTAAGAAACTCAATGATAAATTTAGAACCACGAAGAGAGTCAATGCTCTGATGACTGGTGACATTGAGAAACTAGTCAAAGAGACTGAAGAGATAACACTAAAGGTGTTACATGAGTTACAAATTTCAACTACTGCTGACACTAATGAAGAGGAATAGAATGTTGGTGCAGATAATACAGTTCTAGAAATAAATATTGAATAGGCCATGGACCAAGGTATAATCACTCCTCCAAAAAGTCTAGGAGAGGATGAAGAAATGAAAGATTCTGAGAAAGAGAAGAGCTCTAAAGAAGTAAAGGTACCTCTAGAAGAGAATATCCCTGAGAGACAAGAAGAGTAGAGAGAAGAGATAAATGAACAAATAATGGATAATCCTACTCTGAAACCAGAAGGAAATGAATGTAAGAAAACATTCAAGATCAACCTCTGGAAAGACAAGACGCTGAAGTGTCTCAAGTTGAAGAGAAGAGAGACACTGCTGACTCCTTGAGAGAGTTTTTGGAGAAACAGAAGGAAGCTCATATTTGATTGCTCCTAAGCTACTACAAGGACCTATCAACCTTGCCTCTATGTTCCCACTATAGAAATTAAGACAGGACAATTTTTCAAACCACTCCATAGGAAGAGATTGAAATTTCATATGGAGGACAGCGAGCTAATAGAAGATGCATCAGCAATTTTTGAAAAGTTAATGCCTGGAATATGGAGAGATACATCATTGGCCCCTACTCCACAAATGAAAAAGTTAATGGAGTCAATCAATTCTCATTTTGAGTCCCTGGAACAAGCTAAAGAAAAAAAAGTAAGGCCAGGGATTGATAACAAAAGGTTAGTTGAGCTTATTGTCACATTTGCTCAAGATAAAATTTTGTTAGATAAAAATGTAGAGTATGCATAGTTGGCCCTTAAAGAAGCTAGTGAACTGTATCAATTTTTTCTTACATGGATGGATAAGACTAAGTACATAAAAGATAAAATAGATGGATGGAAAGCTCAAATAATGAAGATATGCAGAACTTATGACCTAGCAAAAGATGCTATTGGTAATTACAAGGCACAAGTTGAGACTATTCATTCTAATATACATAAGTTTTAGACCTAGAGGGAGGTCATAAAACATAGAATGAGCTAGCTTCGAGAGGTAGCAAGCTTCAATATTTCATCCCTAACCAAGCTAATAGCAGCAACAGATAAGACTAGGCAAATTACTGAGGCCCCTGCTACCATGAAGAAAGTAGAAGAGTTGGTGTCCCAAATTAATGAGCACATACTAGTTTTGAGTGATGCTAAGAATAGTTGGGATGAAGAAGTGGTACAGTTGAAGAAGATCTACAAGGATGTTCTCCCTAAACAACAGTAAGATATTTTGATTTCACCTATATATATGCGGAAAGTAGAAAAATAGTTTTGAAATTTTAGCAACTTGTACATATCTTTGTATCATACACCTTTGTAATTGATGTCAAAGGGGGAGAAGAAATGAAGCATGTGAAAAACATTTAAAAACTAAGAAGAGAAGCATGAAGCTAGAGGGAGCAGTGTGTAAAGAGAAAGGGGGAGTTGTAATAATTTTTCACATCAAGTGTTGCCATCAATGCCAAAGGAGGAGATTGTTGGCAACTTGGAAAACATAAGTAAGATAGAGACACTACTGGTACAATGATAAATAATTGTGCATGATGTTTGAAGGTGTTTTCATTGATGGCAACAAGAAAAGGAACAAGATTAGAACAGAAGTTTTGGTCTGGTGAAGAAGACTTAGTCTTTTTGGCTAAGTGTTGATAGTAGATAGGAGACAGCGAGAGAGAGACAATGTATTGGATGGCATTGGCCCGCAATTGAAGATCAGATCATGTGGTTCTAGTATGTTGTTTGTAGTCCTTAAGAGATATTATATCCAATATTTTATCTCTTGATAAGTACCAGAAGCATATCTTCAAACAACCTAAGTCCAACAGAGCATAATATAGTGTCAGTTAAAGCAGAACACTCAGTTGATCTGGACTGCATTCCTCCAATGTTGAATATCTTGATATGTAGTTTTAAGGTGTTGTAAACACTTATATGAAGTGTCTAAATCTAGAGTTGTAGGTTTTGAAGTCCACCGAAAAGATAGTTGTGAATGACTGAGTATCGCTACATGGATTGACAGAATTTGACTGCGATAGGGCATGTGTTCTTGGGGTCCACATTTTGCCACAAAAGAATATTTTTCTTTGCGGTTCTAAAGGTATGATCTATGATGTCTGAAGCGTCTTCGATATGCTTTTGAGCAAGTCTTATGGTCAAAATTAAAAGATGTAGAATGATAGATGAAGTGAACCAGTGGCAGTCTGTGTTTAAGGCCAACATGATAAGTTTAATTTGTATGTGATAAGTTCTATTGTTTAGAACTTAATTCTAAGTGGTGGAATAATTGAGTCTAAAATATGAGAAGGTATTTCAAATGTTTCTTGGGTTTTCTATGAAATTTGGTGAATGAATTTGGCCAAGTTACTTAAGGCATGACTACACGCTACACCTTATTAAGTCGTCCTAATATGAAGTTTTTGAGTATTGCGGATATATATATGGGATTGAATTTGGTGTTTGAGTGATTCAAATGTGAATGTGAATGAGAATTATAGTGAAGGCGACAAGAGCAGAAGAAGATAGATCTTGCTTAATGTAAAAGTAGAGCAGTGAAACAGGTTAGTCAAGATGAAGAGTTTTGAGATAGTGTTTTTGAGCTTCATTGGATGCATATGTAGATGCAATCTGAGAAGTTCAACCAGGCAATGATCCATTCTTCTTCCTTCTTTCATTCTCTAGGCAATGAGCTTGTTTTGGCAATGAGCCTTTCTTGCAGTGAGCATTTCTTTAGGCAGTGAGCCCTAAGGTAGTGAGCCTTCTTTTAATTTGGTATTGTTATTACATAATTATTGTGACTTAACACTCACCATGGTTTTTCCCTCATTAGGGTTTTCCACATAAAAAATGCTAGTGTTTATGTGTGATGCTTTGTGGTTGCTTCTTCTATGTTTAATTTTCTTTATTGTTATCAAATGTCACAAGTGGATTAATGGTTTAATAAGCAAGAAGTTTAATAGAATATTGATCCCCCTCTCAGTATTCTGGGTATTCAATAAGCCCAACCATCAGGTGTGCATATAGCGTGCTTGAAATGGTGGGCACTTAGCAATAAGTTCCTTCCATCACCTTGTTTTCCATGTTTTAGACATATAATATGTCTTTGGCATACTATATGGTGCTCATGTTTTTCGTGTGTTTTCCCCCATGTGTAGTTTCAAAGGTGTGGCGAAATGCCCCTCCTATGCTTTGGGTTTTGTATGGCATGCTTGTTATCAAGTGTAGTCTCAAGGGTGTGGCAAAATGTCCCTCCTACACTTTGGGATTTGTTTGGTGTGTCTTCTCCCCCATATGTAGTCTCAAGGGTGAGGCGAAATGCCCCTTCTACATTTTGGGGTTGTGTGTTGCATTTTTACTTTCCATGTACCTACATTCATTTATATATGAAAATGAAAAAGAAATAATCACTGCATTCACTATATTCATCGTGTTTTGTTTGTCTTCAATACTATCTTCATTGTGTTTGGCGTGTCTGCGGCGTGTTTTCTCTAATGTCTACCTAAGGTTGGGGGCTAGAAATAGTTCCTCAATCTTTGTGTATGCATTCCAAGCTTCAAGTGCCTGGCATGTTTTTTGTGTTTTGACCATAATTTAATGCATGTATGGGTTGTAAGATCATACATACATTAAAGTGGCGGCTAAATGTTATGTCATAAAATGTCCCCCTAGGACTTTTACCTCCTAAGTTTAGCTCCTGGGTCCCTTGTTTTTCATATTGCATGTTAATCTAACTCCCGAGACAAAATGGCCTAAAACCCATGTCAAATGGGGCTTCAGGTACATTGTTGAGTTTGACCTTGCCTTAAAATAGGACCCATGGGCTTGGGCACTTGCCCCGAAGCCCTCCTGATCTTTAGAGATGAAAACCTCTGGGACAGTGGTGAATAGTAGCAGGCAACTTCCAGGAATCCATAAAGAAGTTCCTACCTTGGGGTTGGGTGCCTGCTCTTTTGCCCCTAACTTTTTTGCATCTCGAATCACAAAATCTAGTATGTATCTACTCTAAATATAACATCTCTGTGTGCGAGCATTTGTCAAAATTCATCCGTTTACTTATGATTTTGCATAATTAGGGTTTTAAGCATAATTGGGCATTAAATTAATACATTAATCAATAAATTCCAAATTTCCCTATTGTTACAAGTGACAACCAACCTGTAGGTGAATCCTCTTGAAAAAGTTGAGATTCAACTCGGTTAAATGTCCTTGAATGTGTGTAGTGAAAGGAGGATCTAGGCATATTATCAAATCAACCCTATTCCCACTTTTCCTACATAACAAGAGTAAATCTGAAGTTTTTAGGCGATTTAAAGAATTTAAAGCAATGGCTTAGTTGTAGACTAGAAAGAAAATAAAATGTTTGAGCACTGATAATGGTGGTGAATTTTTCTCTAATGATTTTGATAGATTCTATAAAGATTGTGGCATTCAGAGACAAAAGACAACTCTATATTCTCCACAGCAGAATGGAGCTGCAGAAAGAGTGAACAAGACATTGGTGGAGAAGGCTAGGAGTATGATCAATGGTGCTGGTCTATAACAAAGGTTTTTGGCTAAAGCTATTGCCATTGCTTTTTACTTTGTTAATAGGTCTCCTACATCATCTCTTGTTGATAAAGCGCCTATGGAGGCATGGTCGGGCCACAGTCCTCACTAAGACATCTTAGATTTTATGGTTGTGAGGCATATGCACATGTGCCAAAGGAGAAGAAAACAAAGTTGGAGAACAAGGCCGTGAAATGTATCTTCATCGAGTATAGTTATGGTATGAAAGGATACAAGCTTTGGGACCCTATTGCAAAAAAGGTAATATATAGTAGAAGTGTTACTTTTAGAGAAACTAAGCCTTCTTGTGTTACATTGTAGCCTATTGGGTGAATATTTTTTCCTTTAGCTAACTAAAGGAAAAATGGTTATATCGCCACAGCTATGATGAGACAGAGTCTCTCCTCTTAGCAAGGGGAGGTTCCCTCAAGATAATGGATTATTTCTAATCAACAATTTTTGATACTTGTACAAACTAAAACTATGCTTGAGGTGTTTTCATTGCATCCTATTCTCTTTTTTTAGAATAGATGTTTTTCTCTTCAAAATGATAACTTCAATAGAAATGATATTTAATAACTTCTTAGATGATACAAACCATAGAAACACAAAGTCTTCTATTGCTTGACCTATTTCCCACAAATAAACTGTTGGAACTAGAAAACTGAGAGGGGGGGTGTATCAGTTGTCCCTTAAAAACATTTTCTACCTTTATCCTTCTTTATTATCTTACTATCAGATTAGTAATGCAAGCACTTAAACATGAATCAACAACATAAGAGCAAAAACAAAATCAACACATTTGACACCAAAATTTTGACGTGGAAACCCGGTTAAGGGAAAAACCACGGTGGGGGTTAACCCATAAAATGTGTACCCTATTAAAGTACTTAGAAAAATAGAAGGCACATGACTTTGGGTGCACTGCCCAGAGCTCGTTGCTCAAAAGGAGAGGCTCACTACCTATAGAATTTATTTAGAAAGAATTAACTGAGAATTAGCATCTATTTCATGCCTGATTCAGTTTCAATGAATGCTCAAGAACTTTTACTTTGCCTCAAACTCTTCTTCACACTCTACACTACTTTTTCTCCTTTCCTTCTTTGCTCTTCTCATGATCCTTCCTTCAGATTTTATCTGTTTAACACAAGGATAATTTTGATACTTCTTCAACAACTATTTATGTACTTCATCAACCTTGGAATGATCAACAAGGTCAGCTAAACTTGACGTGGATCATCACACTATCAACCAAATACAAGTGAGATTTGAATTTGCTTCTACAACCACTCCACACTTCATAGAAATGTGTTTAAGGCATCCACAATAGGCTAGGAACATCCGGTCGGCCAAGACTGAGAAGAACATTAACCTCAAGAAGAAATTTTCAATCAACAAGCTCAAACTTTAATGCAGACCTCCAACATAGTAGCTACATGATCCAGAGACCTCCACAAGCACATTGGAATCACCAATAACATTCACTCTAAACCATATTATCATAAACATTTGAATCTTCCTTTAGAACCTCAAGAACACACTCTGCCATGACTGTCAGACTAGAAGGATAGCTTGCGGACCTCCAAACCACAAACCACTAGAGTTGATGATACACATTGACTTCCCAAACATGCTTTCAGATCCGTAGATCATAATCTTATATTACTAGATCAATCCGGACCTCTTTCCTCTCACTCTGTCTTTCCTGATTATTGCAGGAACCAGTTATACTTAGAAGGCCATAAATCCTTCAAATCTTCATGTGGACTTCTCAAATCTTGACCGGAGCAACCTCTGACAATCCTCTACATAGTCACATGATCCGCATCCATTGATTGTCATTAATTTTCTCAATATCCTCAACAATCTGGTCTTCTACACAAACAGCAAAATAGGATACAGTTTACACTAATGGTAACAAGAATATGTTGACATCAATGACAACACCACTTAGGCACATATTTGTAACAATCTCCACCTTTGTCATTGATGGCAACATGTGATATGAAAAATTGAATCTAACCATCAAGAAAAAAACTTCTCCCCCTTTCTCTTCTCACTTCTGCAACTACTTTCTTTATTGTTCCCCCTCACATCAACAACTAGTTTTTCACATGACTTCTCTCCCCCTTTGACATCAATGGCAAAGGGCACATATTCTCTATCTTTTCTCCCTTTTTTCTTTAGACTGATTCCCAAAATTTGCATATTGACTACTCCCCCTTTGAGTAGTAGGTCTCTTTAACATCAATCTGAATCACAAGATATGGTGTGAATCCAACCAGACTAATGCACCTTAATGCATCTTAGTTCTGCTCAAGAGGAGTGATAACCCCTAACTTCTCTCTGAGATACTCAAAAGTATCCTTGAGAAGAGGCTTGGTGAAGATGTCTATAATCTGATCTTTGGAAGGCACAAACTCTAACTTGACTTCATTCTCATTTACTTTCTCTCTCAAGAAATGAAACTTGATAGATATATGCTTTGTCTTTGAATGCAATACCAGATTCTTTGAGATGCTTATTGCACTAGAATTATCATAGAAAATTGTAATTGGCTCCTCAAACACAATTCTAATGTCCTTCAACATTTGCTTCATCCACAAAACCAGAGTGCAATTATTTTTTGCTGCTATGTACTCTGCTTCTGTAGTAGATAGAGATATTGCCTCTTGCTTTTTGCTTATTAAAGAGACCAATCTTCTCCCCAAGAAGAATGCACCACCACTAGTACTTTTTCTGTCATCCACATCTCCTACCCAATCAACATCTGTATATGCATGAAGAGTGAAGTTATTTTCCTTTGGATACCACAGTCCATAATCAATTATCCCCTTGAGATATCTAAAGATTCTTTTAACTGCCATAACATGGGATTCTTTTGGATCAGCTTGAACTCTAGCAACAAGTCCAACTGCATTCATGATATCAGGTCTGGTCTGAGTTAGATAAAGCAGTCCTCCAATCATTGATCTATATCTTTTCTAGTTTGTTTTGGGAGAGTCATCATCTTTTCTTAGCTTGCATCTGATTACCATAGGTGTACCTATTGGCTTTGAGTCTTCCATTCCAAATTTCTTTAGCAATTATTTTACATACTTGGACTGGGATATGAAGATACCTTTATCCGATTGAACAATTTGCAGACCTAGGAAGAAATTCATCTCACCAAACATTGACATCTCAAACTCACTTTTCATCTAATCAGCAAATGCTTTACACATGCACTCATTTCCACTAAAAATGATATCATCAACAAAAACTTCAACAATTAGAATGTTCTCATGATCAATTTTGAAGTAGAGATTACTGTCAGTAGTACCTTTGCTAAATCCTAGCTTAAGCAAATACTTATCCAATCTAGCATACCAAGCTCTTGGAGCTTGCTTGAGTCCATACAAGGCTTCTCTCAATCTACAAACCATATCTCCCTGAGCATACAACTGAAATCCTTCTGGTTGCTCAATGTAGACTTCTTCCTCCAAATCCCCATTTAGAAATGTTGATTTCACATCCATTTGATATACTTTAAAATCTTTGAAGGTAGAAAATGGAATAAATAATCTAACTGCCTCTATTCTTGCCACCGGAGCAAAAGTTTCTTCAAAATCAATTCCTTCCACTTGAGAGTAGCCTTTATATACCAATCTTGCCTTATTCCTTACTACCTCACCATCTTCATTTAGTTTATTCTGGAAGACCCATTTGGTTCCAATCACATTTTTGTCCTCAGGTCTAGGAACTAGATCCCATGTGTGATTCTTTTCAATTTGCATCAATTCCTCTTCCATTGCTTTAACCTAGTTTTCATCATTGTAAGCTTCACTTACTGATTTAGGTTCAATCCTTGAAATCAAACAAATCTCTTCTTGATCTTCAGACATTTTTCTCCTAGTTCAAACAGCTTTACTCTTATCTCCTATGATCTGATCTTTAGGATGATTTAACCTTACATACCTGGGAGTTTTGGAGATGATTTGAGCTTCTGTTTCTTGAACTTGTTCCTCATCATCTATGTTAACTTCTGGAGTTACTAGTTCAACCTGTATCTAAGTCTAAATTTGAACTTGCCTTCCTTGATTTTGACTTTCATCTTGATCATCTGAATCATATCTGGAGTACATGGAATGTCCTTTGCTTTCATCAACTTTAACATTCACACTTTCAACAATCTTCTTCAATCTTTTATTGAAGCACCTGTAGGCCTTGCTTTGAGTTGAGTATCCTAGAAATATTCCTTCATCACTTCTTACCTCAAACTTACCTAAATCCTCATCTCTTTTGATATAACATTTACTACCAAAGACTCTGAAGTATCTCACGATAGGAGGATGACCAAACCAAAGTTCATAAGGAGTCTTACCAAAATTTCCTTTGATCTGCACCCAGTTAAGAGTGTAGACAACAGTACTCACAACTTCTCTCCAATAAACTTGAGGAACATTTGTTTCCATCATCATGGTTCTGGAAGCTTCTTGAATTGTTCAGTTCTTTCTTTCCACAACTCCATTTTTCTGAGGAGTCCTAGGAGCAGATAACTGTCTTTTTATTCCATGCTTTTCACAGAAAGCATCAAACTCACCGAAGGTAAATTCTCCACCTATATCAGATCTCAGACATTTTAATTTCCCACCAATCTCATTTTCAACCATCATCTTGAACACCTTAAACTTGTCAAGGGCTTCTAATTTTTCATTTAGAAAAGTTACCCACATCGTCCAGGAGTAATCATCAATTAACAACATAAAATATTTGTCTCCTTGCACACTCCTAATTCTAGCAGGACCACAAAGATCAGCATGTACTAGTTCCAATCTTTCACTTGAACCTTGTTCCTTACTCTTAAAACAAATTTTGTTCTACTTGCCCAATTGACATTCTCTACATATGTTATTAGGTTTCACAAGTCTTGGAAGATCTCTTATAGCATGAGTGAAACTTATTTTGACAATGTTGTCAAAATTCACATGACACTTCCTCCTATGCCATAGCCAACTTTGATCTATCTGAGCAATCAAACAACTTTTCCCAGAACTACTTAAGTGAAAGATGTTACCTTTAGTTTGAGTACCTGGTGCAATTTTAGTTCCGGAGCTTTCCAAGATTCTGCATTTTCCATCCTTGAACCGAAGATCATAACCCTTGTCAACCAACTGTCCAACACTGAGAAGATTATGTTTCAGTCCTTCCATATACAGAACATCATTGGTGTTGTTCTTTCCATCAAAAGAGATGGATCCTCTACCACGAATTCTACCAGCTGAATTGTCTCCAAATTTTACAAGGCCTCTTTCATAGTTTTTAAAATTCAAAAACTTACTCTTGTCACCAGTCATGTGATGATAGCATCCACTATCAATCACCCATTCATCTCTTTCAATAACCTGAGCAGGCAAGGCACTTTCGACATTTTCACAGCTAGCAGATTTAGTAGACACTGGATCTTCTTCTTTAATAGCAATAAACACCCAATCATTTTCAAATGAGCCTCCGTGATCAGATTCATCATCTGTTACCCCTTCTCCATTTTCTTAGACATAGTAACATTTCTTCTAACCTTTATACCTGTTAGGGTTTGGTTTTGAAAACCTTTCTGGACATCTTGAGGCAAAATGACCAATCTTATTACAAGCAAAACATTTGAGTGGTAATTTTCCTTCATACTTACTGGATCCTCTTGGCATTCTTCTTGCAATAAGAGCTTCAAGATCTATTGTTTCTATTTCAACATCTTCAAGATCTTTTCTTGTCTTCATAAATCTATTTGATCTTGCAGAGGAACTTTCACCTGGATCATATCTTTGTTTTCCATACACACTGGCCTTAAATGCAGATTCAAATTTGGGAAGAGAATCACCAAACTAACTTAATTCAAAAGCTGAAACCTTGCCAACCAGATGATCTCTTGTAACATCTGAGACTGTCCTGATCTCTTCTATAACTGTAGCCTTATGTTTGTATGAATCTGATAAAGATCTGAGTACTTTTGATACAATTTCTAATTCTTCCAAAGTTCAACCAGCACACCTGATGCCACACACAAGTTCATTTATCTTTTACATGTAGATTGTGATGTTTTCATCTTCACTCATCCTCATAGTTTCAAATTTACCTCTCAGACTTTGTAGCTTTGCACATTTGACATATTTGTCACCTTCAAACAGATACTCTAACTTTTTCTAGATTTTATAAGTAGTCTTTAAACCAAAGACATTTGTCATTTCTGAATCAGTCAAGGAACTCAACAAGGCTTCTTTAGCTCAAAGATTATTTTTCAGCATCTTTGATTTGATCAGGAGTTGAAGGACCTTTCTCTGGAGGTTTATACTCAACACTAGTTATTGCCCAAAAAGCATCGCCCATGCATTGAAAATGACACTCCATGCGATTTTTCCAAACAAAATAATTTGTTCCATCAAATCTTGGACTATCCTTCTTATAGGTTGACATCCTGGATCTCCTCAAGCAGTTAGGCTTTTATGAGAGGATCTAGCTCTAATACCAATTGTTTGAACTAGACAACTAAGAGGGAGGGTGAATCAATTGTCCCTTAAAAACTTTTTCTACCTTTATCCTTCTTTATTATCTTACTATCAGATTAGTAATGCACGCACTTAAACATGAATCAACAACATAAGAGCAGAAACATAATCAATACATTTGACACCAAGATTTTGACGTGGAAACCCGGTTAAGGGAAAAACCACGGTGGGGGTTAACCCACAAAATGCGTACCCTGTTAAAAGTACTTAGAAAAATAGAAGGCACATGCCTTCGGGTGCACTGCTCAAAAGGAGAGGTTCACTGCCTACAGAATTTATTTAGAAAGAATTACCTGAGAATTATCATCTATTTCATGCCTGATTTAGTTTTAATGAATGCTCAAGAACTTTCTCTTTGCCTCAAACTCTTCTTCAGACTCTACACTGCTTTTGCTCCTTTCCTTGTTTTCTCTGCTCCTGATCCTTCCTTCAAATTTTATATGTTTAACACAAGGATAATTTCAATACTTCTTCAACAAGTATTTATATACTTCATCAACCTTGGAATGATCAACAAGGTCAACTAAACTTGATGCGGATCATTACACTATTGGCCAAATACAACTGAGATTTGAATCTACTTCTACAACTACTCCACACTTCATAGAAATGTGTTTAAGGCATCCATAACAGGCTAGGAACATCCAATCGGCCAAGAATGACAAGAACATTAACCTCAAGAAGAAATTTTCAATCAACAAGCTCAAACTTTAATGCGGACCTCCAACATAGTAGCTACACAATCTAGAGACCTCCACAAGCACATTGGAATCACCAATAACATTCACTCTAAACCATATTATCAGAAACATTTGAATCTTCCTTCAGAACCTCAAGAACACACTCTGCCATGACTGTCAGACTAGAAGGATAGCTTGCAGACATCCAAACCACAAACCACTGGAGTTGATGATACACACTGACTTTACAAACATGCCTTCAGATCCGCAGATCATAATCTTATATTACCAGATCAATCTGGATCTCTTTCCTGTCACTCTGTCTTTCCTTATTATTGCAGGAACCAGTTCTACTCAAAAGGCCATAATTCCATCAAATCTTCATGCGGACTTCTCAAATCTTGATTAGAGCAACATTTGACAATCCTCTACATAGTCACATGATCTGCATGCATTGATTGTCATTAATTTTCTCATTATCCTCAACAATCTGGTCTTCTACACAGACAGCAAAATAGGATACAGTTGACACTAATGGTAACAAGAACATGTTGGCATCAATGACAACACCACTTAGGCACATATTTGCAACATAAACTTGATTGAATTCAAATGTACCTCAAAGTCTCCACTCTCACCCAATATGATATAACTAACTTGAACACAACAGTTTACAATACAATGTCTTTAAACAATTATATTCTCACAAATGTAAACACAAACTCCCGCAATGAGAAAATAGCACAAAGTCTATTTAAACAGAACAAGGACACTCCTCTCAATTTTCAATAAACTCCATGATTCTAGCAATTCTTCAATATAATATAACACCAATGACATAAGAACACTGATATCATAAAAAACAATATGATTCAACTCAAAGTTTGATACTCAAACCTTGCATATATTGATATTTGCTTGAAATTTTGATAAACATGAAAAGCTCAAAGTCTTGATATGTTTTCCAATTCGGCAAAGTTTCTTTTCTATAGATAAAAGATAGAAATTATAACAGAGGCCCTCTTTATTTATAGGGAGGAGCCTAGAGCAAAAATAGGAAAATTTAACTACTTTGACTTATTCAAACAAAAGAGTCCTATTTGACTTGTGACTTCTTTTGTCTCATATGTAATTTCATTTGAGAAAATTACATGTGAATATGTCCACAACAAAATTCAAATTACATCTACAAGACTGAAAATAAACTAAGGCATTGAAAAGGAACTTCAGCTACCACCATCGTTCTTCTTCAAAAAAATTTTATACATAGTTTGTACTGCTGTCATTTCACAGACATTGGGCTTCGTTGTATTATCTGAGATGGTACGAGCCTTGAGAACTGCATCTTTGACCGCCTTTATCACCTTCTCATGTTTTTCAAGATTATCTTTCAGATTTTCAAATGTTGAGTGATGATCATAAAGGCTATCCATTGAAACCACTATAGGTGCTTCATCTTCAAACTTCCGCTGAACCATCTTCTCGAAAGCATCTATCATCTCCTCTACTGAGAGAAACTTGTGACCTTCACTTGTCAGAGTGCATGGTAGTTCCTCTAACCTGTGTAGAAGCAAGACATTACTATCTTCACTATTTCCACATAATTGGCACAAGTCATCAAGTGAACCTTTTATCACATTGATGCGATGAGTAATTAATTCTTTGGTCTTAAGATAAGACTCTCAATTTGAAATGACACCAATGGCAATCAAATTCTTTATTTTGATCTTCTTCATCTCAATCCATTCCTCTAAACTTTCCTCTTGATCTTGTAGATCTTGAGAAAGTAAATCAATAATGTCATCTAGCTCAACTTTTTCCTTGTCCATTTTTCCTTTTCTTTCCACTGTGATCTTCAATAGAACTCTTCCTTGTGCCAACAACTGTTCCACAATATCACCAACCACTCTTCCTCTGGCCTAAACTTTCTCAACCTTTTGAATCAGAGGGTCTTCTATAGTCACTACCATAGGTTCCACGATCTCAAATGATTTCACTATTTTCTGAAGAACAACAGCAAGTTGTTTTGCCTTTGCTTTGTACTGCTATTTTTATTTCTTTACCTCATCATATTTCAGAAGCAATGAGCTTGTTGTGGCTTGAAAATCTGCCTTGATACCTTCATGAGTTAGCTTACCTAACTCAACTCTAGAGACAATATAATCACTCATATCAAAGGTATCTATAGCAGCATCATCTGGTGGCTTAGCAATTTCTACGTACCTGACTCCTTTTTCATCAATAAGCCTAGAAACAGTTATAGGTTTCTTTTTCTGGGCCTTTAGCTTAGCAGGCAGTAATTTCTCAATATCAATTTCATCAGGTGAAATTGCTTGCTTCTTTCTCTTGGGAGTGTAGGCAGACAACCATGGAGGAAGTGTTGAGGCACCAACATTTAGAGAAGAGTCAATTACCTCTTTTCCAGGATCCATGCTCACACCTATTATAGTAACAATAGGACTAGTGTGGGTAAAAACTACACTTGTGTCAACAACTTTCTCTGAACCATCTAGAAAATGCCCTAGAACAGATTGTTCACCAATATCAAATGATGGGGAAGATAAACTTGGAATAGAACTAGAAGAATCAAACATGGTCCCAAAACTTGTTCTTACAGAGGGAGGGGTATTATCAGAAGACACAACAAAAATAGGTGAAATGGGAACATTGGAAACTATTGGAAAACTACCAGAAACATGAACATGAGGTAGGGGTGTAGAAACTTGTGATTCTGGTGGAAGATCCTTCTGAAGAGACTGATGTGAATCACCAAGTTGTTCCTGTTCTAGATTCTCCTCTTTGGCTTGTTCTCTGTTACTTTCATCATGAGGTTTTTCAATCATTTTAGCTTGCTCAGCATCATCAGATCCCTCAACACCTTGTTGTTCAATCTCAATATCTTCAATTTCCATTTTATCAACATTTGTATCCTCGGCACTTGGTTCTGTGGCAATAGAAGTTCCTACAACTTCCTTCTTCTTACCTCCTTTATATACAAACTTGATTTTTGGTTTATGCACTTTAGAAGAAGGAGTGTCACTTTTGTTCTTTGTTCGGTTTTCTACCTTTTTCCCTATTTTCTCCTTAATCTCAATTTCTGATCTAGTAAGAAATTCTTTTAGACTTATTTCTTTACTTTTTAACCACGCATTTGTATTGGCTAGAATTGGCTGAAATCTTTTTCTGATTGAAGTTTCCTCCTTGACAGACCATTTGACCTCCAGTAGAGGCGAGGCTTCAATATTCTCAACATTGTATTTGGGATCCAAAACATCCCCATCATCTTCCATTCCCTCTAAAATATCTGCAAGACCCAATTCCTCAATCTAACTCAAATGGAGTTTGCAATAATCTAGCTTCCTGATCTCATTCTGTGTTCTGAGATCGGCCCATACATCTTCAACCATTGGCATATGAAAAACTAACCTTATCTTGATCTTGTCATGCACTCTTCTGTAATCAAAATAATCTCTTTTCTTGAAAGTCTTCATGGTGACCAATTGCATTTCTGATTCAACTGCTTTGGCCTTGGTAGCTGATTGAATAGAGTACCTACCAATTTCTAGAGGAAACTTAATTCTTGACTTTTTCAACTCCTACTTATTGTGTACAACAATCAACTACATACAAAGTTCCATCAAAATAATTCTATCAATGGGATACTATGGAAGCATATACTAATAGCCAAGATAGTATCCCACTCTAAGGTAAGTGAAAGTTGGAAACTATTAAAACAAACAGCCAAAAGAGTTGACCACCTCCTAGGCCTCATTTGATACTCTTTTCTATTCAAGTTCATTATTCCACAGACACATGAATACTGAAAAGAATGCATCATTAACTCTGTGAAAATGATAGATTGATCTCTTTAGAGTAATCTGTGGATAATATTTATAGACTAGAACCAATCTCTGATCACCAACTTGAGTTAAACCAAGAAAACTCCTCATAGTAGCAGCAGCATACACAAGATATGAAGTCATATAGAACTTGAAAGTTGTATTAACTTTCACCAGTTGATCATGCAGAGCATTACTAATCTGTTCTCCCCAGAAGATTTTCTATTGGCCCCTGAGAATCACCTTAATATATGTATGCATCCATTCATGAAACTTAGATGAAGAAGGGAGACCTCTTATCTAACTTAGCAATGTAATCAAATCACTTACCTCCTCGACAAAGTCACTCATCAAGAGATCTTTAGGCCATCTAGACAAGTTACTCTAAGGAGTCTTCAGCTACTTGCTATTGATATGTTTCTTTGAAGCTTCCACATCTTTCTCAAACTCTTTTTGCCCTGAAGAAAAATCTATTTCACCAACATTTTCAATTGGAGGACACATAAAGATTTTATCTAGAAACTCTGTATCTAATCTCATAATCACATTTCCTTGAGAATCAGACACAGTTCTGGTGTCCCTATTATAGTGACTGGCTACCTAAAGAACAAATTTAGGATTGTGGGCAACGACAGGAAAGGAAGCAACCAAGTGAATGTTACTATCAATAATCTTCTGCATATACTGAGGAGGATTGGGTTGCTTTGTTCTATCCATGAACTTGGCCATATCCACATGACCAATCTCTGTGTCTCTTATCTCATCCACATTGGACTGTAATGAAGTCATGGGGAAAACCCATTGGTACTGATACTTCATGACTTTAGCCTTTGAGGGAGAAGGCTCTGACATCAACTTTGTGAATAAAACTGGAAACGAAGTCCACTGCAGATATCTGATGAAACTGCAAAAAGCCATGATCTTGTAGTTTGGGGAAAAATGGGCAAATTGGGGTTACTGTGAATTGATGATCATGAACACGAGAACATGCATTGAAGGGCTTGAGAGTGCGTAAGTTGAGGAAACAGGTGAAAGCGGGCCAAAGGGTATTGAAAGGCAAAATTTCCTAGTGTTAGGAAGAATTTAGGAAACTATACATGGGTGGTCAAAATTACTACTCCTACATATTAGGGTAAATATATTTAGTATGCAAGGTTGATGAAATTGACTGACATTGCATATGGAGGGAAAAGCTGGGTTTTGATGTAGGGGCGGTCATTTTGACTGCCCTTACATCAGGGTAAAAATGCAAGTTTAATGAGTGCATGCACAAGCGGTGAAAAGGCCCGCCAGTGCATATTGGAGGAATGATACTTCAAATGTTCAGATGCGAAGTCAGTCAAAATGATCACTCATACACCTTATTGTCAAAACCTTAAACACATGTAGTAGCCACAGTTTTCACCACTTGAGCATGTAATATTAAAAGTTTAATTTCCATGTAGGGGCAGCATTTTTGACTACCCATGCATGAGGGTAAAAACAAAGACAAGGCAAATGTATTGGCAGTGGTTTTCATGATACATGTGAGTTGATTTAAGAAAGAATGTGAGAGCATGGTCGGCAGATTTCACCGCCATTACCTTCGATGACAAACTCATATAAGACAAGACATCATCGGCGAAAAATACCGACGATACACACAGGTTGAAAATGAGTTTTAAAACCTAATACCCGTTCAAGAAAACCCACAAAAACTAAAAAACTAGGGTTTAGAAACACGATTCACAAAATGGAAGATCAAAAGAACAATGACTCATATGGAAATTAAACGCAACAATAACATTTACAGGGAATGTAAACAATCATTTATTCACACGAAAACCTTAAACAAAAAATGAAAACCAAAAATAGAAGCTCACCTTTAAAAAGGAGACCAAAAACTAAGTGCAACCACAAGGTCAAAAATCCACCTCAATCTGACTATTCAAAAGTTTATGCAACTAGATCGATGTCAGAGGGTTGATAGTCAGTCTAAAGAGAGATTGAGAATGAGGAATAAACAAAATACAATGAACAAAAACCTTTAAAAGGTTAAAATGAATACATTAATGGTGACATGAGTGACATTAATGTCACTGCAGTTTAACTTGATTTCGTCGAGATTTGTACGGGCAGCGGAATCAACAGACTATGCATATCAATGTGCTACATGCGTAAGCGGTGAGAATAACTTCTCAAACACATTAAAAACTTTGATAGGAAAAAATGCATGGGGGGAAAAAATCGCCGCCCCTGCATGTCACTCAAAAACAAAACAAGCATGTAAAAGCTGCGGATTTGACTGACCTTGCATGTTTGTCAGAAAAATGACTAACACCTGGAAATAGTCAAAATTGATATTCCAACAAGCTTATGACTTAAATTGATTTCACAAATGTCAAAAAACCAACCAAGGGGAATGTCCTAAATCATTCCAAGGTGTCAAATGATTTTGCATGAGGCCAAAAGAACTTGCCTTGATTTGCGAACTTAGAGTGTAGGCTACGAAACAGATAAGTTTCGTAGGGGTCGTCCTACAAAATGAGAGCAGCTAATTTTGAGGACAACGTCTGGCTCTAACTGGGGAACTTCTTTCGATCATTCTTTGAAATGATCAAAGGCAGTAGAATCCAATATCTAAGTTCCTTCATCCATGCCATTGGGCTATAGAGTCAAGTGGACTAAACAAAACAAAAGACACAAAAAGACTAAACAAAAATGAAAATGTAAAAACACAAATTATACAAATGTACAAATGAACTTATCTTATACTTCAAGGATTGAAATGTTTCAGATGTTGTCCACTATGATGTAGCAAGAATGGTGTCCCATAAAGATACTCTAGCAAGAATTTATTCTCTCCACAAAATTGGTGAATGACGAATGGCCTCTCCATAGGGAATCAAACTTCCCATGCATTCCTTTTGGCTCTCTCCTCTTGTCCCATAACAAGACTTGATCCCTAATTTGAAATTCTCTAGCCTTCGCCTTCTTGTCAAAAAGTTTCTTGACCTGACTTTGATGCTCAGTAATATGGTCTACTACCATAACCCACTGCTCTTCAAGTTCAGTGAGGTACATTATTCTTTTGTTAATAGAACTTTCAAAAGTTCTATCTTTTACTGCTTTTTCCAACTTCAAAGCTGGCAATTCTAAAGCAATAGGTATTTCTGCATTCAAACCATATAGAAGCTAAAATGGTGAAATACCTATTGCCCTCTTAGGGGTAATTATGTCCGCCCATAAAGCATCAAACAAAGCTTTATGCCAAGTTCTCTGATTATCCTCCACCAGTTTCCTAATAATTGTAACCAAATTCTTGTTGCTAGATTCTACCTGACCATTCCCTTACAGATAATAGTCTAAGGAATGAGAAACAATGATCCCATATTCAAAGCAAAAACTAGTGATCTCATTTGAAGAAAAACAAGTAGCATTATCTACTACAATTTTGTTTGGAACTCCAAACCGGGAAATAATATTCTCCTTGAGAAAATTGCATACTACCTCAAAAGTAGCATGCTTGATTGGAATTGCCTCCACCCACTTGGTGAAGTAATATGTTGCAGTAAGAACAAAATTGTGTCTTGCACTCGATGGTGGTTTCACAACACTAATGAAATCAATGCCCCATTGTTGAAAAGGTTCTTCAATCACAATTGGCTTTAGTGGTAGTGCACCTAACTTAGGCTTCCCAACAAATTGTTGGCAGAGTTCACATCTATGTACCTAGTTATACGCCTCCTGAAACAATGTGGGCCAATAGTACCTAGACTGAAAAATTTTATGAGCTGTTATAGGTGCAAAAAAATGTCCTCCACATGCCAAATTGTGAAAAGACTCTAAAAGTTTGTTTTGTTGTGCTTTATCAACACAATGGATAAAAACTCCATCAAGGCTTCTCTTATACAAACCATTATCCCACAAGACATAGTTTGTAGCCTTTAACTTGATAGTTCACTTCTCTTTATAAGATAAATTAGAAGGACACTCACCATAGGTAAGAAAGTGAGTGATATTGGAATACCACTCATCTGTTGTAGTTACAAAGAGAGCAGTTGGAAAATCCTCAACTTCTACCTCTTCATCACTTGTTTCTTTTGGGACATTGTCGGCAATCAACTGACACAAACCTCTCCCATGCACAAGCTTGGTGGGTTTGATATCAAGATCAAACTCTTGAATTTTAGCAATCCGATTGCCCCTTTTAGTCTCAAATTCTTGTTGTGTTGGGAGAGATTTCACTGTTGTGTCTGGCACCAAAACAATAGTATGTGAATTCATAATGTAAAACTAGAAATGCTTCACTGCCTTTATCACAGCGTAAGCATGTTTCTCCATATTTGAGTACTTAACTTCATGAGTCTTTAGTAGACAACTCATAAATGAAAATGGAGATTCCATACCCTCTTCATTCTGCTAAACAAGAATGGCTGAAAGTGTATGCTCAGAAGCATAACTGTACATTATGAAATCTTTAGTGTAGTCAAGACAAACTAGAACCAAAGCATGAGCTATGGCCCTTTTAATATCCTTGAATGTTTCTTTGCCTTCTGCACTCTAATGGAAAGTGGTCTTACCCTTCATCATATTGACAATATGATGAGTTTTCTCTGTGAATTCTAGAATGAACCTCCGCAAAAAATTCACCTTCTAGAAGAAAGAATGAACTGTTGTCTTACTAGCAGGCAAAGTAATACTCTAGATAGATTTGACTCTCTTTGATTCAATTTTAGTACCTTCTCTAGAAACAATATGGCTGAGAAGCTCACCCTCTGTAACCCCAAAAATTGATTCTTAGGATTAAGAGAAATACCATTTCGACGACACCGTTCCAGAACATGTCACAAATGGTAGGCATGATCTTGACATTGTTTAGAGAAAATGGTCAAGTCATAAAGATACATCACAATGAATTTCCCCATCTCATCTCTAAAGTTGAGGTCCATTGCTCTTTAGAAAGTCACACCAGCATTAATCAAACCAAATGGCATCTTGCGGTATGCAAATGTGCCCCATGGTGTTGTGAAGGTGGTCTTATATTGGTCTGCTTCACTGACTTCTACTTGATTATAGCCTAAAAAACCATCTAACATAGATAGCATCCCTAAACCAGTTACAGTTTGTAATACTTGGTCCATAATAGGTAGAGGGTAGTTATCTTTTAAAGAAGATTGATTCAAATTTCTGAAATCAACACAAATATGGATTTCTCCGTTCTTCTTTCTCATAGGAACAATATTCGCAATCCAAGTGGAATGATGGATGGGAAATATTATTCTAGCATTTAACATTTTCTAGATTTTAGAAAGAATAGTACCTGATATCTTGGGATTATACTGCCTCTGCTTTTGCTTGTGAGGCAAAGATCCTACCTTGAGAGGAATCTCGTGTTGGATCTGGACTCGGGTCTAAAAGACTTCAGATCATCATATGAATACACTAGAACATCAATGTAATGACAAAGAAGTGTAATGAACTTGAATTTCTCATCAGCAGTGCAACACTTCCCGATGCTAACCATATTGGGATCTGCCTCAGAACTCAAATTTACTTGCTCAAATTCCATGGATGAACTTGAATCAAGTTGCTATTGTTAGATATATCTATCATGCTTGTCAAATAACTTTTCCAGAGAAACCAAACCTTTCATAATCTTATTCCCTTTTAGCTAAAGAATCTCCTCACCAGTCTATGAATCTATTTCAGAAACATATTTTCATGGTGGAGAATCACTACCTTCAAAATAAAGCTCATCAAAGTTATCTATCTTCTCTAAGAAAGCTATAATCTGATTATCACCATTGAAGACCTGCCAATGGTTAGCATTGTCTGACACACTTGGTTGGAAAACCAACTCAATTATGTATTTATCACCTTTAAAATCCTTGTGAGGGACCATAAGGGTGGTAGAGATAGCTAATGAATCAGTACAATCATTAAACTCTCTCGGCACTGTAGAGATGTCGAAATCATCAAAACCTTCAATGCAATCCTAGACACGATTGTGGTAATGTCTCAGCCTTTCATTCTTAGTTTGATAAAGATTTCACACTTGATAAACAACAAGCTCAGCATCACCTTGTGAGTGAAGATTT
This sequence comes from Cunninghamia lanceolata, assembly GCA_027924645.1. Lineage (NCBI taxonomy): Eukaryota > Viridiplantae > Streptophyta > Pinopsida > Cupressales > Cupressaceae > Cunninghamia > Cunninghamia lanceolata. Next base: position 10,870,398 of record BSBN01000194.1, on the reverse strand, counting down.
TTAATACCTTTAACATGAGCAGCCTCCATTTCAAGTAACAATGACTTGTACTCAGCAGTGTTATTAGTATTGTTGAACTATAGATTATAGGAGAAAGGAAAGATATCACCTTGTGGAGATATTAGAACTACTCTAAAAGCCAAACAGCATTTGAATCTCCCACTTTGATGTTTCTACGACCAGTAGATTCCTCCTCATCAGAGAGGGAAGAATCTAGCATCACTATGCTCTCGTCTAAACTTTCATCTGAATTATCTTCTGATTCTCCATATGAAATATCTAAACTCTCGTATGATGAACTAGAAGTATTTTTAGTAGACAAGAAATAATTACCCATCCTTGGAGAGTCAAACAAAATTTGGGCTTTTAGATTTTTAGTTTGGGTAACAATATATTTTGCCTCCTTCTCAGGAAGCAATTTTTGCATGACACATTTAATAGGTATTCTTGCCTCAGATAGATCCTTGATTCACATTCTCTTCCTTTCCTCCTGATGATGGATCATGGAGTGTGATTCGAAACGTTGAGACAAAAAAGCAAACACAATTTTTTTTTTCTAGAAGCATTAAAAAATTCTAGATACCTGTTTAGTTCTCTACCCACATCTTTACAAAAATTACACCCAAGAAAAATGCCATAATAAGTTGGAACATCAACCATTAAGAGGGTCATCTTGATCCTTTTATCTAGAAAGGCTGCAAATGCAAATTGGGCATCCTTGATTTGGCCTAATAAAGGCACTTGCTTATTCTCCATTGAAAAACATCTCCCAAAGGTCTTAGTCAAAGTAAGACCAAGAGCATCTGCCACCTTGACAGGCATGGCATTGTCAAAAGCCTTGGAGTCTATTATACAATTACTTAACTTGTGACCATTGACCAATAGAGAAACATAGAAGGGTTCTATCTTCCCTAGAGCAACAAGGGGAGTAGTGACTAGGTTATTTTGGGTGGACCTATTCTTTGAAGAGTCATAGGCAATTTTAGGAGAATCTTGCCCTATAGGGACACTCTTGTTTTTAACATATTTAGCTAACCTATCAAATTGATCAGGGTTATCTTGTAGATATTGTACCTCAGACATTTGGATTTTAGTTTTCCTAGCATGATCTATTATGTCAAAGAGCTTAAATGAATTAGATATAGAGGTAGGAAGTATTTCATTATGGGGTTTGATTGGGGTAGTATTGGTCTGAGGAACAGAAGTAGAACAAACAGGATTGTTAGATGAACTTACTTGTTTATTGACAACCGGGTCCTTTGATTGAAAAGGCAATGGAGTTCCTCACTTGGCAATTGCAATCACATGTTGAGGCTCTTCTCTTGACTTTCCTTTATCAGCTTGCTAATTTGATTGGTTTTGGGACCTGGTAAAAATAGCATACACTCCATCATATACCTCTCCTCTTTCTGCTTCATCTTGATAGTTCAGAAAACCAATGGTAGAGTCGCCTGCTAATTCATCTTCTCCTTTAGTAAAAAGATTAGCATTATTCTCTTGTTCCAAATCAGGTTGGAAAGAATTATCGTGTTCTGCTTCATAGTAGCCAACTATTGAGTTGACCAGCAGTGCTTCAATGGCAAGCTTCCCTTGTGTAGGCAGAAGACAATTTTGTTGCCCTTGATTTCTAGTAGCATTGCCCTGATATGAATTATTAGGGAACATCTTTCTTGGTATATCCCTATAAGAAGGAACAGACATACCTTGGGACATTTTCTTTTTCAAAGCTAGCAAATCATTTCCTAACTTTTGCACCATAGGATCTGTGGTGCTTGTGGAAGAATTATCAGTAGAGGGCTGACCTCTATTTCTATTTGAATCTCTTCTTATCTTACCCGCAAGGATAAGATCATCTTCAACCTTTGTAGCCAAACTTTGAGCTACAGAAATATTAGCAGGACCAACTCGTCTTAACAAAAAGCTTACCTTAGGAAGTTGAGTGTTGATGAAGAAACATCTAAGATTCTTCATCATTGGTTGAGCGGTTGCCGGGATCCTATTTGTCAATTTATTGAACTTGGCGATGAAATCTCACATGGGTTCATGTGCTTCTTTCTTTATATGTGTTAGTTGAGCTAACAAAGCATGTGTGTCTTCCGCAGGCTTTAACCTAGCTTCAAACTTGGTTTTGAGAGTATTCCAGTTGGTTATGGTTTGAGCTTTGAGGTGGTAGAACCAATCTACAGTAGCACCTTGCAATGTTTCTACAAAAAGTCTCACAGCCACATCTTCATGTTCCACCCCTAGCACACCACAAGTTATACAAAAAGTTGCAATGTGTTCATTAGGATGGACTTTCCCATCACCATAAAATTTAGGGAAATTCTTCTATGAACTTTGAGGTAGTTCATGTAGTGGTGGTGTTAAATTCAAAGGACCAAAAGTATTACCCCATGGGCCTTGAGCTGCCATTGTGCGTTGATTGAAAGCTGGGATAACAAACCTTCATGGAATTCAAACAAATAAAACTCTATTAGTATTGGAGATGGAAGCTTCACCTAGTATTGGGGACTTGGCGCCGGTAGGAGGAAAACTCCTTGTTCACTGAAGCTAAGGTTGTGGAGGCAAAAGACCAAAGTTATTTTGCTACATTAACTCAAATACAGGATCAATAATACCTTGAGCTCTCTTACTTCTGGTATACCTTGAGTCTACCAAAATGCAATGTCCTCAACAAAGTTTTGCAAGAACTTAAAATAATGGACGAGGATGAAATGCTTCAACTCAAAGCGTGAAGCTCTAAGTTACGCGTTCTTCCCCAGCAAAGTCACCAAAAAACTGTTGGGTGAATATTTCATCGTTTAGCTAACTAACTGTAAAATGGTTATATCACCATAGCTATGATGAGATAGAGTCTCTCCTCTCAACAAGGGGAGGTTCCCTCTAGATAATGCAGTATTTCTAATCAACAACTTTTGATACTTGTACAAACTAAAACTATGCTTGGGGTGTTTTCATTGCATCCTATTCTCTTTTTTCAGAATAGATGTTTTTCTCATCAAAATGATAACTTCAATAGAAATGATATTTAATAACTTCTTAAATGATACAAACCATAGAAACACAAAGTCTTCTATTACTTGACCTATTTCCCACAAATAAACTTGATAGAATTCAAATGTAGCTCAAAGTCTCCACTCTCACCCAATATGATATAACTAACTTGAACACAAAAGTTTACAGCACAAAGTCTTTAAACAATTCTATTCTCACAAATGTAAACACAAACTCCCGCAATGAGAAAATAGCACAAAGTCTATTTAAACAGAACAAGAACACTCCTCTTCGTTTTCAATAAACTCCATGATTCCAGTAATGATTCAATATAATATAACACCAATGACATAAGAACACTGATATCATAAAAAACAATATGATTCAACTCAAAGTTTGATACTCAAACTACTCGCTTATATTGATATTTGCTTGAAATTTTGATAAACATGAAAAGCTCAAAGTCTTGATATGTTTTCCAATTCAGTAGAGTTTCTTTCCAATAGATAAAAGATAGAAATTACAATAGAGGCCCTCTTTATTTATAGGGAGGAGCCTTGAGCAAAAATAGGAAAATTTAACTACTTTGACTTATTCAAACAAAAGAGTCCTATTTGACTTGTGACTTCTTTTCTCACATATGTAATTTAATTTGAGAAAATTACATGTAAATATGTCCACAACAAAATTCAAATTACATCTACAAGATTGAAAATAAACTAAGGCATTGAAAAGGAACTTCAGCTGCCACCATCGTTCTTCTTCAAAAAGTTTTTATACATAGTTTGTACTGCTGCCATTTCATAGACATTGGGCTTCACTGTATTATCCAAGATGGTACGAGCCCTAAGAACTGCATCTTTGACTGCCTTTATCACCTTCTCATGTTTTTCAAGATTATCTTTTAGATTTTCAAACGTTGAGTGATGATCATAAAGGCTATCCATTGAAACCACTATAGGTGCTTCATCTTCAAACTTCCGCTAAACCATCTTCTTGAAAGCATCTATCATCTCCTCTACTGAGAGAAACCTGTGACCTTCACCTATCAAAGTGCAGGGTAGTTCCTCTAACCTATGTAGAAGCAAGACATTACTGTCTTCACTATTTTCATGTACTTGGTACAAGTCATCAAGTAAACCTTTTATCACATTGATGCGATGAGTAATAGATTCTTTGGTCTTAAGATAAGACTCTCAGTTTGAAATGACACCAATGGCAATCAAATTCTTTATTTTGATCTTCTTCATCTCAATCCATTCCTCTAAACTTTCCTCTTGATCTTGTATTTCTTGAGAAAGTAAATCAATAATGTCATCTAGCTCAGCTTTTGCCTTGTCCATTTTTCCTTTTCTTTCCACTGTGATCTTCAATAGAACTCTTCCTTGTGCCAACAACCATTCCATAATATCATCAACCACTCTTCCTCTGGCCTGAACTTTCTCAACCTTTTGAATCAGAGGGTCTTCTACAGTCACTGCCATAGGTTCCACGATCTTAGATGATTTCACTATTTTCTGAAGAACAGCAGCAAGTTGTTCTGACTTTGCTTTGTACTACTCGTTTTCTTTCTTTGCCTCATCATATTTCACAAGCAATGAGCTTGATGCGGCTTGAAAATCTTCCTTGATACCTTCATGAGTTAGCTCACCTAACTCAACTCTAGAGACAATATAATCACTCATATCAAAGGTATCTGTAGTAGCATCATATGGTGGCTTAGAAATTTATGAGTACCTAACTCCTTTTTCATCAATAAGCATAGAAACAGTTTTAGGTTTCTTTTTCTGGGCCTTTGTCTTAGCAGGCACTAATTTCTCAATATCAATTTCATTAGGTGAAATTGCTTGCTTCTTTCTCATGGGAGTGTAGGTAGACAACCATGGACGAAGTGTTGAGGCACCAACATTTGGAGAAGAATCAATTACCTATTTTTCTAGATTCATGCTCATGCATGTTATAGTAACAATAGGACTAGTGTCGGTAAAAACTGAACTTGTGTCAACAACTTTCTCTAAACCATCTAGAAAATGCTCTAGAACAGATTGTTCACCAATATCAAATAATGGGGAAGATAAACTTGGAAAAGAACCAAAAGAATCAAACATGGTCCCAAAACTTGTTCTTACAGAGGGAGGGGTATTATCAGAAAACACAAATTTAATAGATGAAATAGGAACATTGGATACTATTAGAAAACTACTAGAAACATGAACATGAGGTAGGGGTGTAGAAACTTGTAATTCTAGTGGAAGATCCTTCTGAAGAGACTATTGTGAATCACCATGTTGTTCATGTTCTACATTCTCCTCTTTGTCTTGTTCTCTATTACTTTCCTCATGAGGTTTTTCAAGCATTTCAGCTTGCTCAGCATCATCAGATCCTTCAACATCTTGTTGTTTAATCTCGATATCTTCAATTTCCATTTTATCAACATTTATATCCTCAGCACCTAGTTCTGTGGTAGTAGAAGTTCCTGCAACTTCCTTCTTCTTACCTCCTTTAGATACAAACTTGATTTTTGGTTTATGCACTTTAGAAGGAGTGTCACTTTTGTTCTTTGTTTGGTTTTCTACCCTTTTCCCTATTTGCTCCTAAATCTCAATTTCTAATCTAGTAAGAAATTCTTTCAGACTTATTCCTTTACTTTCTAACCACACATTTTTATTGGTTAGAATTGGCTGAAATCTTTTTCTGATTGAAGTTTCCTCCTTGACAGACCATTTGATCTCTGGTAGAGGTGAGGTCTCAATATTCTCAACATTGTATTTGGGATCCAAAACATCCCCTTCATCTTCCATTCCCTCCAGAATATCTACAAGACCCAATTCCTTAATCTAACTCATATGGAGTCTGCAATAATCTAGCTTCCTGATCTCATTCTATGTTCTGAGATTGGCCCAAACATCTTCAACCATTGGCATATGAAAAACTAACCTTCTCTTGATCTTGTCCTGCACTCTTCTGTAATCAAAATGATCTCTTTTCTTGAAAGTCTTCATGGTGACCAATTGCATTTCTGATTCAACTTCTTTAGCATTGGTAGTTAATTGAACAGAGTACCTCCCAATTTCTATAGGAAACTTAATTCCTGACTTTTCTAGCTCCATCTGCTTATTGTGTACAACAATCAACTGCCTACAATGTTGCATCAGAATAATTCTATCATTGGGATACAGTGGAAGCATATATGGATAGCCAGGATAGTATCTCACTCTAGGGGAAGTGAAAGTTGGAAACTGTTAAAACAAATAGCCAAAAGCGTTGACCACCTCTCAAGCCTCATCTGATACTCTTTTTTGCTCAAGTTCATTATTCCACAAACAGATGAAAACTAAAAAGAAGGCATCATTAACTCTATGGAAATGATGGATTGATCCCTTTAGAGTAATCTGTGGATAATATTCATAGACTAGAACCAATCTTCAATCACCAACTTGAGTTAAACCAAGAAAACTCCTCATCTAGCAGCAGCATACACAAGATATGAAGTCATATAAAACTTGAAAGTTGTATTAACTTTCACCAGTTGATCATGCAGAGCATTACTGATCTGTTCTCCCCAGAAGATTTCCTGTTGGCCCCTGAGAATCACCTTAATATATGTATACATCCATTCATGAAACTTAGATGAAGAAGGGAGACCTTTGATCTGACTTAGCAATGTAATCAAATCACTTACCTCCTCAACAAAGTCACTTCTCGAGAGATCTTTAGGCCATCTAGATAAGTTACTCCGATTAGTCTTCAGCCACTTGTTGTTGATATGTTTCTTTGAAGCTTCCACATCTTTCTCAAACTCTTTTTTCCCTGAAGCAAAATCTATTTCACCAACATTTTCAATTGGAGGACACATAAAGATTTTATCTAGAAACTCTGCATCTAATCTCATGAACACATTTCCTTGAGAATCAGACACAGTCCTGGTGTCCCTATTATAGTGACTAGCTACCTGAAGAACAAATTCAAGATTGTGGGCAGCGACAGGAAAAGAAGCAACCAAGTGAATGTTACTATCAATAATCTTCTGCATATACTGAGGAGGATTGGGTTGCTTTTTTCTATCCATGAACTTGGCCTTATCCACATGACCAATCTCTGTGTCTCTTATCTCATCCACATTGGACTGTAATGAAGTCACGTGGAAAACCCCTTGGTACTTATACTTCATGACTTTAGCCTTTAAGGGAGAAGGCTCTAATATCATCTTTGTGAAGAAAACTAGAAACTAAGTCCACCACAGATATTTGATGAAATTGTAAAAAGCCATGATCTCGTAGTTAGGGGAAAAATGGGCAAATTGGGGTTACTGTGAATTGACGATCATGAACACAGGAACATGCATTGAAGGGCTTGAGAATGCATAAGTCAAGGAAACAGGTGAAAGTGGGCCAAAGGGTATTGAAAGGCAAAATTTCCCAGTGTTAGGAAAAATTTAGGAAAATATGCATGGGTGGTCAAAATGACTGCTCCTGCATATTAGGGTAAATATATTTAGTATGCAAGGTCAATGAAATTGACCTACATTGCATATGGAGGAAAAAATTGGGTTTTGATGTAGGGGCAGTCATTTTGACCGCCCTTACATCAGGGTGAAAATGTAAGTTTACTGAGTGCATGCACAAGCGGCGAAAAAGGCCCACTAATGCATATTGGAGGAATGATACTTCAAATGTTCAGATGCAAAGTCGATCGAAATGACCGCTCATACACCTTATTTTTGAAACCTTAAACACATGTAGTAGCAGCGGTTTTTACCGCTTGAGCATGTAATATTAAAAGTTTAATTTCCATGTAGGGGCGGTATTTTTTACTACCCATGCATGAGGGGAAAAACAAAGACAAGGCAAATGTATCGGTAGTAGTTTTCACCATCGATATATGTGAGTTGATTTAAGAAAGAATGTGAGGGCATGGTCGGCAGATTTCACTGCCATTACCTTCAACAACAAACTCATATGAGATAAGACATCATCGGTGAAAAATACCGACGATACACACGGGTTGAAAATGAGTTTTAAAACCTAAGACCCATTCAATAAAACCCACAAAAAATAAAAAAAATAGGGTTTAGAAACACAATTCACAAAATGGAAGATCAAAAGAACAATGACTCATATGGAAATTAAATGCAACAATGACATTTACAGGAAATGTAAAAAATCATTTATTCACATGAAAACCTTAAATGAAAAATGAAAACTAAAAATAGAAGCTTACCTTTAAAAAGGAGACCAAAACCTAAGTACGACCACGAGGTCAAAAATCTGCCTCAATTTGATTATTCAAAAGTTTATGCCATTGGATCAGCATTGGAGGGTTGATAGTCAGTCTAAAGAGAGATTGAGAATGAGGAATAAACAAGATACAATGAACAAAAACCTTTAAAAGGTTAAAATGAATACATTAATGGTGACACGAGTGACATTAATGTCGCTGCATTTTAACTTGATTTCGTCGAGATTCACATGGGTGGCAGAATCGACCAACTATGCATATCAATGTGCTACATGTGTAAGCAGCAAGAATAACTGCTCGAACACATTAAAAACTTTGATGGGAAAAAATGCATGGGCGGCAAAAACTGCTGCCCCTGCATGTCACTCAAAAACAAAGCAAGCTTGTAAAAGAGGTGGATTTGACCGACCTTGCATGTTTGTCAGAAAATAACACCTAGAAATAGTCAAAATTGGTATTCCAACAAGCTTATGACTTAAATTGATTTCATGAATGTCAAAAAACCAACCGAGGGGAATGTCATAAGTTATTCCAAGGCGTCAAATGACTTCGCATGAGGCTAAAAGAACTTGCCTCGATTTGCGAACTTAGAGTGTATGCTACAAAACAGACAAGTTTCGTAGGGGTCATCCTACAAAATGAGTGCGGCTGATTTTGAGGACAACATAGCTAGAACAAAGTGAACAGGATGATGTGATTCAACTCCCTTCTATGCATGAGAAAGTTGAATCGAGGCCTCTAGATAGATAAGAAGTTGAGGAGAGCTCGTCTAGCCCTGAATCTTCAGAAGAGAAGGATGAACCTCCAACTCCGCTTGTTCAAAGGTCTACAAGGCATTGACAACCAACTAAAAGGTATAAACCTAATGACTAGAGATGTAGTTTTTCTTTGAATACTAACATAGATAAACCTAGATCTATAGAAGAGGCATTAGGTATGAATGATGTAGAGTCTTGAAAGATTACTATGGATGAAGAAATGGTAGCTTTGAAAGAGAATGATACATGGGACTTGGTACCATTGCCTGAAGGATGAAAGCTTATTGGTTGCAAATGGGTGTTCAAGAAAAAGATTGGTTCAGATGGAGGTATTAAGAAGTACAAAGCACAGTTGGTTGGGAAAGGTTACTCTTAGGTTGAGGGTGTTGATTACGGTGAGATATTTTCTCCTGTTGAAAAAATAACATCCATTAGCTTCTTACTTTCTATTGCTACTTCTTATGATCTAGAGGTTGAGCAAATGGATGTGAAAATGACATTCCTTTATGATGATTTGGAGGAGGATATTTATATGACACACTCAGAGCACTACATGGTGAAAGGTAAAAGTAATCTAGTTTGTAAATTGAAGAAATATTTGTATGACCTCAAACAAAGTCCTAGGATGTGGTACCATAAATTTGATACATATGTGTTGAGTTTGGGATTTGAGTGTTCTAAATTTGATCACTCTATATTATAAATCTGATGGTGATTGTTTCCTGTTTATTGTATTATATATTGATGATATGTTATTTATTGGTAAAGGGAAAGGAATAATTTCAAAACTAAAGTCTCAACTTGCAGCTAAATTTGAAATGAAAGATCTTAGTGCAGCTAAACACATTCTTGAGATGGAAATAAGAAGAGATAAAGTAAACTAAAAACTATGGCTTGGGCAAAGTAAGTATGTCAATTCAATTTTACAAAGGTTTAACATGCAAGATTGTAGACCATTATGTGTTCCATTTACAGTTGGAACGAAGTTATCTACTTCACAATGTCTAGCATCCCCATCAGAGATGGAAGACATGAGCAAAGTACTTTACTAGAGTGCAATCAAAATTTTGATGTATGTTATGGTCTGTACTAGACTAGACATTGGCCAAGTAATGGGATTTCTTTCCAAATATATGTCTAATCCTAGTAGAGTTCATTGGGATGCAACATTAAAAAGTCTTCAGATATTTCTGGGGTACCTTAGAGTATTCCTTGTGTTATCATGGTAATTTGATAGGAGACATACATTCCCCCTATATTCATGGTTATGTGGATTGAGACTAGGCAATTGATGTTGATATGAGATGATCCACCAGTGCTTATGTATTTACTTTATTTGGTGGTGCAATTAGTTGGATGAATAAGTGATAGGTTGTGGTTGGTTTGTCCACTATTGAAGTTGAGTATATGGAAACTACTCATGCTTGTCAAGAAGTCATTTGGCTTAAGAGACTATATTCAGATATTAGAATAAAACAAGGTGTAGTGACAGTTTATTGTGATAGTCAGAGTGTGATTTACCTAGCTAAGAACACAACATTTCATGCTAGGACCAAGCACATTGATGTACGGTATAATTTTGTTAGAGATATGGTCAAGGATGGTAGGGTGAAGCTAGTTGAGGTAGAGACTTTGATGAATGTTGCAGATTCATTAACTAAGGTTGTGAGCATAGAGATGTTCATATGGTGTTCAGAATCTATGGGCCTCTCAGCCCCTAGCAATTAAATCATGGTGTTGATACTCCCTTTGCTCTTGCAAGGTGTTCAATAAGTGGGAGAATGTTAGGAAAGGTGTCTTAACCTTGCAACTACAAAAGGTTACTATTATTCCCAGTTTTGATCTTTTCAAATACCCTTTATCTTGAAGAATAATTTAGAACTTTCAAATTTTCAAAAGGGGCTAAAAATGGCAGGGGTTACTATTTTTAGCAACTCTACATTTGAGCTTGGATAGACCTAAAATTTTCCCAAAACATCTCAGGTGAGTTTCGACTCAAGATCATATCTAGATTGCAAGATATTAAAGTTTCCATTTTTTAAACTCCCAAAAAAAGTTTCAAACTCATATTTGAGGCACTTAGATGTCCCTAAATGCCCCAAAATTTGTCATAACTAGAAAATTGGGTTATAGCTTAATAGATCTCTTCACCAACTTTTTGACACATCAAACAGTTTGTCAATCAGACACCTAGATCAAAAGTTATGACCTTTGGAAGTTGGACCTCCTATTTTGGGAAATGTGAAAATGTGTTGGACTCTTAAAAGAGTTGTAAAGGGGAGAGTTACACATGTTGGTATGTGATTTGGCACATCACAAGGCATCTTTGATTGGAGATAATTTGGGTGCCACTTTTGGGTGGTTTTTAGCTCATGGTTTTGTAATTACCATTGACAATTTACTATATTGTATCTCCTATATATCAAGAGTTTGAGATGGAGGTTGTGTGTAAGAGCCTTATAGATGTTGAGTTGCCTCCAGATCTCTAGTTGGTTGTACTCTTGTCAAACCTTTCTCTACAAGTATATTATAATCTTCTTGATTCCTGAATAATATACTGGGTGACTTTGGAGTGTGGGTTTTTTCTCCTGAAAGGGTTTCCCCACATAATTATTGTGTTGTGGTATGATTTCTATTTGTGTTTATTTATGTAACTGATGTAAAGATCTTAAAAATTCAACATATCTCTCCCCTCAAGATGAGTGTAGGAAGTTGTTCCGCTACTTTAGCTTCCTTACACTATGTGCCTCATAGTGCACATAGAATCCTAGATTGTGATATAAATGGGCCAACATGCTACATCCCCAAGAAAACATGGTATCGTGTTACTCCATCACCTATATGATGTGGACTAGGCCTCCATGTAGGTGGGTTCCCCTCCCATCACAAGTGATGCACATTGTAATGGTCATGATTGATGGGGAGACCTAAGGGTTTCGAAAACCTATCTTGACACAACACTTCAAGACCTATGCCATCCCCGGGTTTCCCTACCAATTCAAGTGCTCATAGACATTTTCTACCCCAAAATGTCTAAAACAACCTAAACAATCTATTACAGAGGTGAAAGACCTATTTGTCTGTTGTTTCCAATACAGACTCTGTTTTCTTGGTGTGAGGTACTCTTCCTTATCCTCACTGCTTCCAAGATTCCCAATCTCCAAGGCTTCTACCCTTCTTGAGCTTGTTATCAACCCTCCTTTCTGGGTCCAGGGTTCTGATTGGTTGGTGCTCAATTCTTTCTACTCTATTTTTCACCCCTGTCTTCTTAGACTGCAACTTGCATAACTAGCTGGGCTATAGCACAGCTTGCCTAGTACAAGTTCACATGGCCTCTCTCTGACATTCCATTCACTACAACAGAAAGAAAAACAATAAAAGAGACTCTGCTTGATGCACCCCCATGACTGTATAGAGGATATGTGAGGACATCAAACCAGAGCCATTATGTACAAACAGAAACAAAAATAACAGGAAAGAAAACCTCTTTGTTTTAGACCAAAATATGTACACTACAGAATTTCACAAATGAATCAGACAATCCAAGTTTTCTTTATTGCTATGGAAGTGCTTATTACATTCGCAGCATCTTAGGCTTCCAACCAACCCCTTCACAAAAATGGATCTGGCCTTTTATAAATTTTACCCTTGTCTGTTATCAAACAGTTAGGGTTTCTTCCATTCGGTTATCATCAATGAGATATCTCTGTTTTCTCACTGAAATGATCCTCTCCTTTCTTATCGGCTTGACCTACCTTATCGGCCACTTCTTAGTTTCTTTCACTGACATGCCAACTCTCTCCGATGGATAGAATCCATCACTCAAACTTTGTATCATCGGAGTAACTTTTCCTCTGTTCGCCGATAATACAACTTACTCCGATGAGCATTGAACCGTCGGTGTGACTTTACTCTTTGGCCAAACTCCAACCTTCTCCTCCGATCATGCCTCTCACACCGATAAGCTTTCTATCGGCATGACCCAGTCGTTCACTGTGACTCTTAAAGTCTTTCCCGATGACTATTATCTCTTCGATAAACTCGCCATTGGTGAACACTTGCGGTTGTCACCCCGATGCGCCTTCCCTTTGTACTTGTCGGTGTGACCTTCAACATCGGCCAACTTTCAACTTCTCCTGCCGATATCCTTAGTCACCGCGATGAGCCTTCAGATCTCCTTCATCGGTGTGACTAACATCATTGGCGAAACCTTTCACCTCTCCACCGATGTCATATCTCACACCGATGTGCCTATCATTAACGAGCCGTCGGTAAGACTTCTTACATTGGCCTAACATTCTCTCCATCTCCTGATATGCACCTCATGCCGATATGCATTATCTTTTTATATGCATTGGTTGACTCCTTACCACTGGTTCCTCTCACCGCCACTGTCGATCACCACTCTATTGAACCGAATGCATGTTCCCGCTCTTTCCTATTTGAAAATCAAAAACATCACACCAAAAATGTGAAGGTATATACATGGGCTCCAAACCCTTGGTGCTCCTGCACCATACTTCCCCTACGCGGAGAAAGTCAAGTCACCTCTAGTGACAGCAAGGCAAAACCAATGCCTCATTTCTTGAACTTTGACTCTGCAACCCAGGTAGCCTCTGCTTTAGGCAAATTGTTCCATTTGATTAGATGCTCCATGTATACCCCATGTCTAGTCTATTTCTGCACTCGAGAATCTAGAATTTTCTCAACCTGTGGTTTGATTTTTGGAGGCAAGGTCACATCACTCACTGTCTGTGTAGCTTCTGAACTAGATCCCCCTACTACTGGATGAGGACCTTTATAAGGTACCAGGTCCTGAACATTGAACACTGGTGAAATTGCCAAGTCTGCTGGTAAATCAATCCTATAAGCATTATTACCATACTTGTTCAGAATTTTGCAAGGACCAATTTGTCTCATCTGCAATTTTGTTGGCATCCCTTTCTGCAATCTGGCTTTGTTCAGATGAACCATGACTAAATCACCAACTGCAAATTGAATATTTTTCCTGTGTGCATCTACCCTATCTTTGATCTTTAGGGTATTTTCCATCAATTGCTACTTCACTTGGTCATGAATCTCCATCATAGACTGTGCAAAATCCTCTGCATGACCACTTCTATGTTCCATGTCTCTAAGATGTTAGAGTTCATATATACCTCTAGGATGCATTCCATACACTATCTCAAATGGACTTTTTCCAGTAGTCCTATTCACACTATCATTATAGGCAAATTCTGCCTAATGAATGACTTGATCCTAACTCTGTCCATATTCTTTTGTCAGACACCTCAACAAGTTGCCCAACATTCTGTTCACCACTTCTGTTTGGCCATCTGTCTGTGGATGAGATAGGCTGATCCAAAAGACAGATTTGTTCCTAACCTCTGCCATAAAGTTTTCCAGAAATGTCCCATGAACTTAGCATCTCTATCAGACATGATGCTTGCTGGAAGTCCATGAATCCTTATGACCTCTTTGAAAAACAAATGAGCTATATGACTGGCATCATGAGTCACCTTACAGGGAATGAAATAACTCATCTTGCTAAATCTATCAACAACTACAAAAATACTATCAAAACCAGTCTTAGTCTTTACTAGACCAACTACAAAATCCATACTTACACAATCCCATGGTCTGGAAGGAATGGGTAATGGTTGATATAGTCCAGCATTTGAAGAAGTTCCCTTGGCCTTCTGACAGATGATACACTGCTCCACATACTTTCTAACATCTTTGTGCATCTTCGGCCAATAGTAGAACCTCTGGACTAACTCCAATGTTTTGTTCAGACCAAAATGTCCACTCAAACTGCCATTATGCTTCTCCTATATGAGATTTTCCCTCATGGATCCTTTTGGTACACACAACTATCCACCTTTGAACAACAATCCCTGTTGCAATGTGTAATCTGCAAATTCACTATGAAAGTGATTTTCAAAATCTTGACAGACCTTGTATGCTTCAACAAAATCTTCATCCTCTTTGTAGAGGGATGTGAACTCTTCCATCCCTATGCTTCTTAAATGCATCTCTTGTACTGTAAGCAATCTCCTACTTAAGGCATCTCCTACCTTGTTGAGTTGTCCCTTCTTATGTTTAATGGTGAATGTGTAGGACTGTAAATACTCCATCCACTTGATATGCCTATGGCTCAACTTATCTTGTGAGTTCAGAAAACTCAAAGCTTGATTATCTGTATACACAACAAATTCCTTAGGTAGGAGATAGTGTCTCCATTTTCTAAGTGCTTGGACTAGAGCATAGAGCTCCAAGTCATATGAAGAGTATCTACTCTTTGCTTCATTTAGCCTCTCACTGAAAAAGGCTACTGGTCTATTCTCTTGGCTGAGTACTACACCTACTGCAACATGACTAGCATCACATTCTAAAGTGAATAACTTATCAAAACTTGGTAGCACTAACACTGGCTGTGTAGCTACTTCTTTCTTCAACATTTCAAAACTCTTATCAGCTGCTTGTGTCCATTGAAACTTTGTTTTCATTCCACCTTTTATTGTATCAAGCATTGGTGCACAAATAGCACTGAAATTCCTTATGAACTTTCTATAAAACTGAGCTAAGCCATGAAAACTTCTCACCTCAGTTGCTGCTCTAGGAGTAGACCAATTCAATATGGCTTCTACCTTTGACTTATCCATATTCAATTTTCCTTTGGACAACACAAAACCAAGGTATACCAATTCCTACTTCATGAATTCACACTTCTCCAAATTTATAGTTAGTTGTTCATCATGTAACTTTTTCAAAACAGTATTTACATGTTCAAGATGCTCTTCTTTAGTTTGACTAAAAATCAAGATGTCATCTAAATAAACAACTACAAATTTACCCGCATAGTCCTTGAGGACTTCATTCATGAGCCTCATGAATGTGTTGGGAGCATTTGATAAACCAAATGGCATAACAAGCCATTCATATAGTCCTTCTGTGGTTTTAAAGGTTATTTTCCATTCATCACCTTCCTTGATTCTGATCTAGTGGTAACCACTTTTCAGCTCTATCTTGGTGAAATACTTAGCTCCTCCTAAACAGTCCATAAGATCTTCAATTCTGGGAATTGGAAACTGATACCTTATGGTGATCTTATTGATAGCTCTGGAGTCTGTGCACAATCTCCATGTTCCTCCTTTCTTTAGTGCCAACACTGTAGGCACTGCACAAGGACTTATGCTTTTTCTAACCAATCCTTGGTCAAGCAACTCTTGCACTTGTCTGGCTATATCCTTATGTTGTTCTGGAGTCATCTTGTAAGGGGCTTTGTTTGGTAAAGATGCTCCTGGAATCAGATCTATCTGATGACTAATAGTTCTTTGTGGAGGTAGTGTTGTTGGTGTTCCATCACTAATGATGTCCTTATATTGTTCCAGTATAGTTTGTACCTCTTTTGGGATCACTACCTTTCTATCTTTCTGCTCTTCCTTAGGCTTTACTATGATAGCATAGCCAATACCATCCTCCTTAAGAGTATTCAAAAACTCTTTACCACTCACAATTAAGACACTAGGACTTTTTCTCTTATTTGCTTCTTCATCTTCCAATGACTGAATTTTATAGGTGACACCATCTTTTTGAAAAGAATATGCATTCTTCTCACCATCATGTATGGCCTTCTGGTCAAACTGCCATGGTCTACCCAATAGTAGATGACATGCATCCATAGGTAGGATATCACAGAGTACCTTGTCTTTGTATCCACCTATACCAAACTCTATCCAAGTTTGCTCATTGACTATCACATGCTGACCTTTATTTAACCACGTGACTCTATATGGATTTGAATGAGGTATTCTTTGCAAATTTAATTTTCTAACTGCTTCATCTGACACTATGTTATCAGTAGACCCTGAGTCTATAATTACTTGACATACCTTATTCATAATCTTGCATCTGATTCTGAATAATGCTCTCCTCTGGCTCGGTTTAGCTTTCACCGGTTCTTTGATCAAGGTTCTCCTTACCATGATGTTCTCTCCCACTTCTGAGGCTAGACTGACTTCAGGTGATTTGTTGCTTGAAGCATCATCTTGTACATAATGATTTCTTTCATCAACTCCTTGAGAAGAAGATGTGCCCTTATCAGGACACCTATATGCTGGATGGCCTAATTGTCCACAATTGTAGCATTTCATAGTGGTAAAGTAGGATCCTCTGCCTAATCCTCTTGATCTTCCTCTGTTAGATCCCCTTCCTTTGTAGTTTCCTCTACTACTAGTCTCCCCACTCTCCTCTGTGAGTTTGGATTCTCCTTGGGGTCTTTGATCAGTATTCCTACCACCATAATTTCCTCTTCCTCTACTGTCTCTACCTCTTCCTCTTGATCTGCTGTTTGATTCTTGTTTCTTCTTGCCCTTCTCCTCTACCTTGAGTGCTAGCTGATAGCTTTGCTGTACTGTTGTAGGGTTGAACAAGTTGATTTCCTCTTGAATACTCCACCTCAAACCATTTAGGTATCTTGCTACCTTTACATTTTTATCTTCCATCACCTTAGACCTCAGGCATAGTTTTTGAAATTCCTCAGTGTATGCATTGACATCTAATTCTCTTTGTCTCAAATTCTATCTTTTCTTGTGCAACTAAACTTCATAATCCCCAGGCATGTAGACTTCTTTGATTTTAGCTAGCATACCTTTCCATGAAGCTATAGGTTTCTTGCCTTCTTTTTCTCTTTTTGTTTGAACAAATTTCCACCATGTCAAGGCAGCTCCTCTGAGTCTTGATTTGGCCACATTCACCTTTTGTGCTTCACTCACTCCATCACATTCAAAGTGATTTTCTATACCTTCTATCCATTCCATAACCAAATCAAGTTCCATCTTTCCACTAAAAAGAGGAACTCCTTCCAATGACTTGCCACTCATGGCTTTCAAGGCCTTCAAGAAAGGTTCTTCTTCCATCTTAGGATCAAGTGTGGGCTCTTCATCTTCTATAGACACACCTTCTTCCTTACCTTTAGAACTCTTGAATTTCTGATTGACTTCTTCAGTCTTTATTATCATTGCACCTAGCTTACTTTCCATTTCTGCCAATCTTTCTTGTAGGAGCCTATTCTCCTCTTCTTGATCATCAACCTTCTTTGCCAACTCTGCATTAGTCACCATCTCTCTGGCTAAGCCTACAGACTCACTCAAACTCAGTGATGACATAAAACTTCTTCTATTCCCAGCTAGGAATGGCCCAAATCTTTAACCTGGCTCTGATACCAATTTGATGGGGAGACCTAAGGGTTTTGAAAACCTATCTTGACACAACACTTCAAGACCTATGCCATCCCCGGGTTTCCCTACCAATTCAAGCACTCATAGACATTTTCTACCCCAAAATGTCTAAAATAACCTAAGCAATCTATTACAGAGGTGAAAGACCTATTTGTCTATTGTTTGCAATACAGACTCTGCTTTCTTGGTGTGAGGTACTCTTCCTTATCCTCACTGCTTCCAAGATTCCCAATCTCCAAGGCTTCTAGCCTTCTTGAGCCCATTATCAACCCTCCTCTCTGGGTCCAGGGTTCTGATTGCTTGGTGCTCAATTCTTTCTACTCTGTTTTTCACCCCTATCTTCTTAGATTGCAACTTGCATACCTAGCTGGGCTATAGCAAAGCTCGCCTAGTACAAGTTCACATGGCCTCTCTCTGAAATTCCATTCACTACAACAGAAAGAAAAACAATAAAAGAGACTCTGCTTGATGCACCCCCCATGACTGTACAGAGGATATGTGAGGACATCAAACCAGAGCCATTATGTACAAACAGAAACAAAAATAACAAGAAAGAAAACCTCTTTGTTTTAGACCAAAATATGTACACTCTACAGAATTTCACAAATGAATCAGACAATCCAAGTTTTCTTTATTGCTATGGAAGTGCTTATTACATTCGTAGCATCTCAGGCTTCCAACCAAGCCCTTCACAAAAATGGATCTGGCCTTTTATAAATTTTACCCTTGTCCATTATCAGACAGTTAAGGTTTCTTCCATTCAGTTATCATCGGTGAGATATCTCTATTTTCTCACCGAAATGATCCTCTCCTTTCTTATCAGCTTGACCTACCTTATCGGCCACTTTTTAGTTTCTTTCACCGACATGCCATCTCTCTCCAATGGATAGAATCCATTGCTCAGACTTTGTATCATCGGAGTAACTTTTCCTCTATTTGCCGATAATACAACTTACTCCGATGAGCATTGAACCGTCGGCATGACTTTACTCTTTGGCCAAACTCCAACCTTCTCCTCTGATCATGCGTCTCACACTGATAAGCTTTCTATCGGCATGACCCAGTCATTCGCTGTGACTCTTAAAGTCTTTCCCGATGACTATTATCTCTCCAATAAACTCACCATTGGTGAACACTTGTGGTTGTCACCTCGATGCGCCTTCCCTTTGCACTTGTCGGTGTGACCTTCAACATCGGCCAACTTTCAACTTCTCCTGCCGATATCCTTAGTCACCCCGATGAGCCTTCGGATCTCCTTCATCGATGTGACTAACATCATTGGTGAAACCTTTCACCTCTCCACCGATGTCATATCTCACACCGATGTGCCTATCATTAACGAGCCGTTGGTAAGACTTCTTACATCGTCTTTCCATCTCCCGATATGCAGCTCATGCCGATATGCATTATCTTTTCATATGCATTGGTTGACTCCTTACCGCCGGTTCCTCTCACCGCCACTGTCAGTCACCACTCTATTGAACCGAATGCATGTTCCGGCTCTTTCCTATTTGAAAATCAAAAACATCACACCAAAAATGTGAAGGTATATACATGGGCTCCAAACCCTTGGTGCTCCTGCACCAATGATCATAACCCATCACACTAAGGGTATTGTTGGCACTACACCCTACTCTAGCCATCACAAATAAATATGTTGAGTGTCATCCTTGAGTATGAGCCTCTTGAAAACATACTGCTACCATGCTTGTACGTAGGCACCCAACCTCTACTCAATAATGTTGACCTGACAGCCTCTAATGGGTAGCCTGATAATGTGGTATACATCCTCTAATTTCACTGTCATCTCCCCCAAGTGCAAGAGGAAGACGGACCTATCCACATCCCATAACTCCATCAATGCCATGAGAATGTAGTCATGAAACCACATCTCTAGCATCATGTATGACCAATAGATGCCTACCTTATGTAGTAAACGAGTCCTTATTCGTATAACAACTACTAATTAGCCCTACAATATCAAGATTGTCCCTCCTCCTGTATGCTTGCCTATAGTTGGTATGCATTGCAAAACAAGTAAAAATATTTTTTGTTTTCAGTTCTAATCATTCCAAGTAGATAAATCTATCTAAAAATTAAAATTTTGGTTGAAGTCTCTGGGACACCTATGCCCCAATACTTATGCATGTATTTTGGATTCCTATGCCCTTTTGGGATGCTAGCACACTCCTTGGATGTTGGCACATTCATTGGATACTAGAGCACCAACTAGACATTGATGTGTGAGTGGGATGCTAGTATGCCAGTTGAAAATTTGCATGTTGTACATGTGCATCCCAACCCATCTTTCAATGTACAATAAATGCATAAATTTTGGACATTTTTGACTCACCTCTCATAGTGTGTGTTCTGCTCAATGCAAGCTTGAATCTCCTCCATATGTGGTTGTCTGAACTCTCATTGTTGTAACATCATGGCTATTTATGTGGTCTGGGGTGCTAAAAAATCTCTAACGATGTGAGCTTGAAGCTCCTCCATATATGTTTGTCTAAACTTTGATTGTTGTAACATCATGGCTATCTATGTGGGTTGGGGTACTAAAAAATCTCTAAATTTGGAAGGTGAAAATGAGTCATAAATTTCTTTTTTTACTATTTATAGTAAATTTTCAAATTTTTAACCTTGTTTTCAGCACCTTTCTCACAAAAACCTTCATAACTTTCACCCATGATCTATAATTTTCATGTTGTTTCATTATTTGGAATCCTGGTTCTACCATCTTCCTTGTGGTTAACCTTTTATGACATCATTTATCTTCCAAATAGGTTTTTAGAGACCTCTTTCACTAACCTTCTTGGTAATACTCATTTCTCCCAACCTTCATATTTTGTTCTTGTCTTACAAATAAACTGAAAAAGACATGAGGGGGCAATATAATCACACATGACCCCTAGCAATAAATCTAGGTAGACTCAACATCATGTGCCTCTTATATTAGTTTGCAATAAAATTGCTTCCCTCTCTAGATGTTTATCACCTGATTATTCTCCTAAGGTAATTGATTGGTCATCCTTTATCACCACATTCTTCTATTTGTAGTGAATTGATTAGAAATTTTGGTTATATTTTGGGGACAATGCAAGAAATGAGATATTTTCACAACCAAGTCTCTTGCTTGTTGACTCAAAAAATTTCTTTGAGTTCCATGTTCTTTCTTCTATCTCTACCCTTTTCATGCATGTGATATAGATTTATATGCTTCTAATGAATTTCTTGGTCTTGTAGTATTAGATATTATTAATTTTATAACATTATGATTCTACAAGACTTGTGGCTCCTAACACTGTGGTTTTGCAGGTCCTAGATTGGGGGCATCTCATCTCCTATTTGGAGGATCTTGTCAACTTTTATAGTATCCTTTTTATAATGATATTTCATTTCAACATTTTACTATTGTAGTTTAGCATGTTTTTCACTTGGTATTATTAGCCTACTAAAGTAGGGGAAAATGTAACATAAAATATTGCATACTTTACAATTTCATATCATGTTTTGCACTTGCCCTAGTCCCAACTCCTGTAGCATGCCTTAGAGATGCTTAGACTTAATTCTTGGACTACCTCTTAAAAAGGAAAACTTTCACCAAAATTATATTAGAGAATTGATATAGAAGTGTTTTTAAGCAGATATGTTAAATATGAGTAAATTTCCTCTGGACACTAGCACTATGTGTAGATATCTACATGACAGGCTAGCATCCTAAGTTGTACAACATCTTAAAATGAGTGTTACTCTTACATGTCATCACCTCATAATGTCTCCTGATGACTATAATACTCCCATGAATGCACCTTTGCTATTCTTATCTCATCATTGACCACAGAATAAGAAGAAGAAAAAGGCATGGCTATTATTCAAAAGATTTGAGAAACATACACATAAGATACCTATAGATTAGTGATCTAAAACTTTACTTTTGCATATTTTTCTCATAGTAGATAGATTTTCATCCCTTGTTTGATCATCCCATAATAATTACAATCTCCTTTGGTGTTTATTTCTATTCCCCATGATTATTTGTGCAAACTATCCAGAGCAATTACGTGGGTAGATTTTCTCTCAAAAACATAGGCTTCTCCCAGAAGATTCCTCCAATATTTCCTATACAATTGAAGGTGTTTTTCAATAGGCAGTGAACAATAGGTTTATCTTTGGAAACCCTTCTCACCTTCATCATTCACATCCACATGGATAATGTAATGAATCTTTTTGGTGTTTTCTTCATCATATTATGATAGAAAGTGATTTTTTCTTGAGAGTTTTGAACTCATCACTTGGTTGATCCCATTGCACAAATGGTGCATCAACCCTCTCCTCAAAACCATTTGAGTAAATCCCCATTTTATTATATATCATGTTGAACACATAGAAGTACTGAGAGGGGGGTGAATCAGTACTTAGTCAAATTCTTTCCTTCAGAAAACATTCAAGCAAATGTAAGCATTTAGACCATAAGAAATAGATGATCACACAAGCACACAACCATAACACTAGATTTACATGGAAAAACCTAGAAGGGAAAAACCACAATGAGCAAGCTACTTGGATCTATTGTCCAAATCCAGCCTTACAAATAAAGCAGGTTTACAATAACATTTATGGGCTACAACCCAAAGGAAGTTGTAACTCCCTAATACATAGTTTTATGGGCTTCAGCCCAAAGGAAGCTACAACTCCCTCAAGTGCTACAACACTTACAATAAAATGAGGCTACAACCTCTGTACCAAGATACTTGTCTGATTCAGAAGATTCAACATAAACTGCTTCAACCTCAAGCTTCTACTGACCTTTCCAAAACTTTGTACTACTATCTTTTGCCACTTACCTTTTCATAATCACTATATCAATCTCCACAGTATCAGAAATCCTTCAAATATCTCTTCTTTGTCATCATAACTTTCTCAACTATCTCTGCAACAACATCACTTCTATATTACCTTGTCTTGAAATGATCCTTTCCACATTTCATCATCAAACTACTTTTGTAGTTATTTTTTTCGCACACTATTATTGCTAACACACAACACACACACTTCTTATCTTCCAAAAATCTTGATCTTACATTTATATCCTTTGCAAGTCTTCAAAAATTTACTACTGTCAGCCAAGATGAAATGTGTAACATGAAACGTGCAATGGCCTTGTTTGTCGGCACATAAGTCATCGGTAGTAATTTAGGAAACAAATCCCATAATGCAGTTCAAACCAAGTGATAACTAGGACCTATTTTACCTTATCACGCATCTCCACATTGGTACACACTTCCAAGCACACAGCACAATCATCAAAACACACCAAGTCGGCTCAACAAACACTTACCCTTCCATGCATTAACTCCAGGCCCAAAGCGGTACCAGAGAAATAGAAATAACATCATGCAGATCATGTCATGAACATTATATGGCTTGCAAAACATTTCTATACACTCCTTTTACCATTTCATGCTACTTCATGTTGGCACAAACAATCAAGCACTAATGTCGCTATCCTTAACACAATCTGATTACATAGTCTTGATGTAAAACATTAAAAATATACAATTTGTAGTACTCTTCACCACTTGAAACTTGACTTGAGAAAACTTACAGATAACCTAAACTTATCTTTCAAACAAAAAAGCCAAATATTGTAGTACGGTGAATGCAGTGGCATTTACTTTCTCCCTCTGATAGCCTTAACCAACAACAAGACTTGTCTTCACATAGCTGACTCTGAAAACTACTATGGTGCATCTTATCATTTGAAACTTGAATCAAGAGAACCTTTTACCTATATCTAGTTTTCCTTCAAACTGCATTGTCATATCTTCAATAGCAGAGAAGTGCGAAGCATTTTTCTAAAACTTTGTGATAGCAACAACCCTGTTTGACCATTGCCTTCACTCTACCAACCCTAAAACACTTTGTGGTAGATTTCATGATCTCAAATTTGAACTACACATACCGAGAGCTATGTCTATCTATCTTTCAAATACTTTCACAACTTACCCTTATACATGAACATCAAAGATAAGGTATGGCTATGACTGTGCACAGATGATATTGATCCCTCATCTCACATCATCATTGGTTCTCTGTTCTTCTCCTCTGACATCTCATACAATAGTATGCTTTCCACATCACAACTCTGTTGACATAAATGAAAACATATGCAACATATCCTTGGTGTAGACCACCATTTTTATCCTTGTGCAATTATAATCTAGGCCTAGTGTCCTCATAGACCAGAGAGGTGCTCCTAGCACACTTTGTTACTGCATCCTAGAGACTATACACACTTAGGATAGGTGCACATACATTTCGATATATCTTTAGCATCTGACTACTTGTGGAGGTTAAAGGACCAAAACAAGGGTTTAACCATTCTTGGCAAGCTCCTTAGGAGACCCAAAATTTCCTCTCAACTCATTGTAATAGGTTACTTGGGAGATATCATTCGCACAAATTTTTTTAGTGTTGATTGGACTATGTTTAGATTTTATATCTCTATTTACCTAATTTCTCTTTCTATATGGATATTACACTTGTGTTTTGGCTCTGCTATGTTGTGTAGATTGATCAAGAAATCACATAGACAAAAGAGAAGCTTGTAAAATGAGCACAAACTAGTTCTATCAAACCCTATCATATGTACATCATCGTACAAATGATAGTGTGACATACAGACATACATTCTATGTGCTATCTTCTATGGATGACACCTCCTCTTTCTAGTGATAGGTTAATCTTTTTTGTGTTTTTCAAATCTTCTTTCAGTTTCTCAAAATCTCTTTCTAGAATCCTATAAATAGTATCTTACTTTTGTCCATTTATGTCTTTTAGCTCTACCTAAATAGCCTGAGTCTTAGAAGGAACACTATGGTGGCTAGGAGAAGCATCCATATCCTAGGTCTACATTTTCTCTTGTTGATTCAAGTTTGAACACACAAACTTCAATTTGGGAGACTTTCTTTTTTGTACCATCCTTACTTCTTCCTCTTCTTATTCATTTATTATTCTTACTAATTTGAGAGAGTGGCCTTCTTCCTGAGAGTTTATAATCCTTCCTCAAGCCACTTTTTACTCCTTTTGATCATCATTGAAGTTCTAGCTTCTATATTTTTGAACTCTCTTAAAGTCCAATCTTGCACTGGCAAAGGTTGGTCAAAAGCCTTATTTGCTTCATATTAGGGATCTAGTGTTTCACCCTTGTCTTGCAATCCTTTGGGTTATTCAGAATTTAATACATCAACACCTCTTTCAAACCTATATATCATCAACACAATTCTCCCAATAGTCCTCTAGATGGGGTTTGTGAACGATGGTGTTTTTCAACCATTGAAAACATTTTATTGGGTTGAAGGAACTCTTTGCTTTATAGGGCCTAAGTGTCAAGAGAGACAATTTTGTTTCCACATTTTTATTTTTCTTCTTGGTTCGACAAGTATATCTCCAATGGATAAAGGGAAAGAGAGACCATTTACCTTATTCTCAATACATTTCTTATAGACTTCAATGTCTTGTATACTTTTTTCTAATAAGGCTACCCCGTCGTTGGCATAGGCTAGGAGTTTTAATGGTGCCCCTAAACATCCTAAAATCTTGATATAGGTGAAAGCAGAAAACTAGTAATATCAATTTCCCCATTCCTAAATTTGCTCCATAGCTTTAGAAGACATTCTCTTTGCCTTATTATTCTCAAGAATTCTTATAATATAAAATATGAAATCATCATTCACCCTTCTAAAATTCTTATTGATCTATTTCATCTCCAACTAGGGATAATACTGATACACTAGTTGTTTCCTTGTACCCATGACATCAACCTTATCTAGTGCAACAAATAGTTGCCTTCATGCCCATATGTACACTAGATATGAAATCATGTATACCTACTTTGACTGAATGACTTCACAAAATTACTTGTGGAGATTGTTGCTGATGAGGGTTGCCCAAAAAATAAACTCCTTCCTAAAAATAACCTTGGTGATGAATTGAAACATCCATGGATGGAATTCCCCTACAACCTTGAGCCTCACAAATCAACTTGGGAGACAATCACATCATTGATTTCCTCTTTAAATTCACTCTGGAATAGCTTCTTTGGTAACTTATAAATGGCTACTCCTAGTTTAACCAATCAATTCTTATTTATGATGTTTGTACATTGGTTATTGTGGGCCTCAAAATACTCTTTAGATGATTCCATGGATATCTTTACAAAAACATCCCATGGTGGTAGATTTGGCATTTCTTCAACACAAAGAGGTTGAATTTGCATGATTGTCCTTCCATCAATAGTTATAACCACCTTGTCCTTCTAGTTGTAGAATTTGGCACATTTCGTTACTAGATCTAGATATTTAATGGAAACTAGAAAAAATGCTACTTCTACAAGACCACTTAGCTTGATTTTTTGTAACATCTTTGTCTTCTTACTTTCCTGAATCCTCTTGTAAAAATACTCCACACACACATGCCCAAAATCTATATCAAAGATATTGTCAAGCTTGAACAAAAATTACAAGGGTAGTGCTATACCTTTGTATTCATATTTCATCATTATTGGCAAAGAAATTCCCTAGGTTGAAGTTATTACCACAACTAGACAATCCTTATTAATTGTAACATTAATCCAAATGTAATTAATAAAGAATAAACTTTAATCCTCTTAATTACATGTATTCAACTAGTTAATATGATAATAAATTGATTTAAATTGTCTTTTTCTATAAAAATTGAGTTTTTAAAGCTAGATGGGTGAGTTTTGTACTTTGTTGCAAAGTTTCAAAATGTAAATTAGACTCCAAGGTTGGATGTCAACTTACAAGTTGGGTCTGGAACCTAACTAGTAGTCTACACTGGCTTGCAAACAACAAAAGGTAATGTTTTTTAGAACTACATTTAGAGCTTGGATTCTAGTTGTAGTTTGTAACAATTTGCAAACTACAAAGAAACTCTAACTATCAGCTAGAATTGGGGCTTAGTTTGTAGTGTGCAAAAATTACTAAATTGTAAGACTTGTTGATGGGTGTGTTTGCACACTACTCGACTTAGATAAAATACTAACTATTCTACCTCTCTTGAAAGGAATCAAATCCCAAAATTGGAAAATGACTGCCCCAATGTATTTACTACTAGGTCTTGGCCTTGCAAGATAACTTAGTAGTTGATGTCAATTTTGTTTTACACAAAGGTACTTACACAAATTTTGTTCATTGGAATCTAATAGTAGGGTTTAATTTAAAGATGGCTATATCTATTTTTAACTTCAAAACCTAGGATATTTCCTAGATCTTCAAATTTGAATATAATTTATTGTTGGAAATAGTTTTTTCATTTGATTTTAAATTATTTTGATGATACTCCTAAGTCTACTCCTAAACAAAATACTTAGATAAAAAGTATCAAAAGATAGGGTGAGAAAGAAGAGGATTTTAAAAAAACAAATTTGAATTTTCTACAACCATGACATAATGAATAAGTAGATAGGTCTTTAATAAAACTAATCTTTTCTTAACTTAAAACTTCATAGACCCACAAATACTAGTGTAATCATCAATGGATTTTTTTTTAATTATGAAATAATCTCATCAAACACCTAATTCTAGTGTAGCTTAACAAGATATTACACAATATCAAATAAGAATTGAAATTTTTTAGGCTAAGTACACAAAGTAACTTACAATCAACAAGAAAATAGTAGTATGAATATAAGATCCATCAAGTACTTATAACATTGATTCATAAACAATAGAAAATTACATTGAATACTAGGATCCATGAAGAAAACTTGGCAAAAGCTCAACTAGTATAAACAATTTCTAACCAAAAAGGCCAATTGAATTGGAAACCATGAAGCAAAATTTGTGCTAATTACAAAATTTTAACAAATATCAACAACTCCAACCAAAAATCTTGACTGAATTGGAAACCATGAAGCAAACTCTATGTTGATTAAATTTTTGTGACAAACATCAATAAATTCCAACCAAAAATCTCTTTCTATGAATGAGAAATGCCAATATATACCTCATGTAGTTGCAAAGAACCACTTGGAGAAGAAACAAAGTGGTCATCTACAAGTGTAATAGTTGCCCATGCTTATTTGTGTCACTTTCACATAGCTTGCACTTGAAAACATGCGCTTTCATAACATTGACCCATGCCTTCATGTAGAAATCATGTAAGAGGGGTACACTAGCATCTAGAGGTGTTTAAAAGTCTTCATTTGTTTTATCAAGTCCATTGGAGGCCATTAATAGTAGACCTAGTTCATGTAGGGGAGTTGGTGGGGTAGGTGAAGTTTTCTAGAGAATTGCATAAACTTGACCTGGAACTAGATGTGGGAATGGAGATTACCAAATGAAGTTAGCAACCTCACAAAATTGAGGATAGGAATAGGAAGAAATAATTTCATAAAGGAAGAAAATGAAGAGAAATAAAATGGAATGAAGGGCCTAATAAATTTGTGGAGATTTCAAGAAAGACCAGAGGGGAGATGGAGGGGAAATATTTGATAGGTGACTAAAGATTTGTAATTATAGAAAATACTCAAAATGAAATCTCCCCACACTTAGAATTTTTTTGGACTTTTCAAAAACCTGAGCATATGAGAGAAACATAAGTGAGGTAAGGTGCAACTTCAAGAAAAAATATGACCAAGGTAGAATCCATTGTAGAAAATCTCAAATTAGTTATCAATGATGGTAAAGTTGCTTTGCCTATAGGATTTGTCCACACATCTTCTGAAAGTCTTGAAGGTCCACATGTATCGTATTTATATTTGATACCACATCCCATGATGAATTGATATTTAAGGCTAAGGTGACCCCTTTGAATCCATACTTCATTTTCTTTACTCTTGACATTAGCCTGCAAAACCAAGGAAGTCATATTAAATATGTTAGGAAAGGTGTCTCAACCTTGCAACTACAAAAGGTTTCTATTCTTCCCAATTTTAGTCTTTTCAAATACCCTTTATCTTAAAGAACGGTTTAGAACTTTCAAATTTTCCAAAAGGGGCTAAAAATGGTAAGACTTACTATTTTTAGTAACTCTACATGTTTGAGCTCAAATGGACCTAAAATTTTCCTAAAAGGTGTGAAATTGTCAAGTAAACATTTTGGGTGAGTTTCGACTCAAGATCATACCTGGATTGCAAGATATTAAAGTTTCTATTTTTGGAAACTCTTAAAAAAAGTTTCAAACTCATATTTGTGCCCCTTAGATGTCCCTAAATGCCTTGAAAGTTGTCATAACTGATGAAGTTGGTTATAGCTTGATAGATATCTTCACAATCTTTCCGACGCATCAAACTGTTTTTCAATCGGACACCTGGATGAAAAGTTATGGCCTCCGAAAGTTGGACCTCCTATTTTGGGAAATGTGAAAACATGTTGGACACTTAAAAGAGATGTAAAGGGGAGAGTTACACATGTTGGTGTGTAATTTGGCACATCACAAGGCATCTTTGATTGGAGATAATTTAGGCACCACTTTTGGGTGGTTTTTGGCTCATGGTTTTGCAATTATCATTGACGGTTTACTATATTGTATCCCCTATATATTAGGAGATTGAGATGGAGGTTGTGTGTAAGAGTCTTATAGATGTTGAGTTACCTCTAGATCTCTAGTTGGTTATACTCCTATGAAAGATTGCTCTACAAGTATATTGTTATCTTCTTGATTCCTGAATAATATATTGGGCGGATTTGGAGTGTCGGGTTTTTCTCCCGAAAGGGTTTCCCCACATTATTATTGTGTTATGGTATCATTGATATTTGTGTTTAATTTTGTAATTGTTGTAAAGATTAAAAAAAATTGCATATCCCTCCCCTCAAGATTAGTGTTGGAAGTTGTTCCGCTACCTTAGCTTCCTTACAAAAGATTCCATAAATTTCCAAGAAATTTGAAGTCTAAACAATTTGTAGCACTTTGTGGGTTTTAAATAGACAACCATACATCACATTTTTAGTTCAAAACTCTTCTATTTTAGGAAAATTAGCATGGAATAAACTCTAAGATAAAACCCTTTTTAAAATAAAATTAGTATAAAAAATATATAGAATTAGACATAGAACACTAATAAAACATTCAACAAGAAAGATAAATTCCATAAATATCATGCTCATTTCGTATCCTCATACATTCATTTGAATAAAATGTGGGTTTAGGACATGATACTATATTTCACATTTACATTTTAAGTATCTGGTTGTTAAGTGAAAGTTTGCATTTTAGTTTTCTACTCTTCTTCATTTTATTTCATCATTTTATCTTTTCATTTTCTTTATGGGAATATGATACATAACAAGAAGTAAAAGGTTGGATTTCAAATATCCTTTTGTATAGAAAAATTCTACAAAACATTTCCTGTAAAAATTTTACCAAATGCTTCATTCAAAAGTTTTCTTTCAAGATTAATAGGATGTAGAAAATATCAAGAGTTTTATATGGTGTTTAAATACATGCTTTAGTTTTGGATTAAAATCCTATGATCAATTTGCATAGGTTTTGCTAAGTTTTCAATTTTTGTGTGGATTTTCCATAATTCTCATTGTAGACTACAAAAGACTAAGAACTTCAATCCTAGACCAAATTTCTACAACTTTTTAGCTTTTTCAATATTTTTCAACATGTTTCTTTTTCAAGCCATTTAAGAATGAATGCAAGAAAAAACAAGAACAAGATGTAAGATTTCAATTTGAAACTTCCAATCCTCCTATGAATTTCCATAAAACTTTAACAATTGAAACATTTTACTCTTGAAAGGAAACTTATAAAAAAAGGACAAGGAGATCTCGATGCATAATACAATCCTCACATATCATGTACCAAGTTGAGATTCCACAAAACAATAACTCAAAGACTTCAACATTAAAATCACTTTCCCAGAGAAAACAAAAAGGATGTAATATGGGACAAAACAAACAAAGGATGTAGATCCAATACCAAATAAATCTCACAAATTTAACACAAGCAATTTAACACTTACAAAAAATACTTTCATAGAAAAATGAAGTGGACAAGATAAAGTGACCATGAAATATGACATTTAG
This sequence comes from Cunninghamia lanceolata, assembly GCA_027924645.1. NCBI lineage: Eukaryota > Viridiplantae > Streptophyta > Pinopsida > Cupressales > Cupressaceae > Cunninghamia > Cunninghamia lanceolata. Next base: position 10,839,105 of record BSBN01000194.1, on the reverse strand, counting down.
TAGCAAGTCAAATATCTGCAAGTTTGTAAAAGGGTAAGAAACTCAAGATTTTATAAAAGAAAATGCACTTAACCCTTTGCAAATAATCTAAGCACCTAATGGCATAAGTTTACAACCACTTCAAAAAATAGAAAACACTTCACACTGACACAAAGAGAAGGAAAAAGCAAACTAGCCATAAAAAACCAAAACCCAAGCCAAAACAAAAAAATAGGGGTCCATATTTTTCCAAAAGTAAAATTGGTTCCTAGATTGCAACATGCAAAGTGGAGATTAGACTATAGTTATAACTTACCAAAATTTACAAAGAACAAAAAATTTTGGGAGAGTGAAGTGTAATTGAAGATTCTCTAACTACCAGTTGGAATTGAGGTCCAATATGCAGCGTGTAAAAATTGCTAAATTGTAATTTAATACTTATGGGTTCTCATATTACAACTTGCAAACTAGACTTTAGACTCTAGTTGCAATTTATAAAAGAATTGCAACCTATAAAAAAATTTGGGAGAGCAAAGTGTGGCTAGAGTTTAGACTCTAATTGTAGTTTAAAACATCTTGTAAATTACAAAGACTGAGAAACTACTGGATAGAGTTGGGGTTTGGTTTGTATCATGTATGTTGGCACCTAAAAAAATCAATCATCAAAATACCCATTTTGCCCTCAAAAAATCCTAAAATCATGTGCAAATGTCTTATCCAAGGTCACCATTGGATAGAGTTTTCAATTCTGAGTAACTTTTCCTTTTGAACCATCTCAAAATTCCTTGAAATGAAAAATTTACCCTCATTCAAGGTTTGTTTTTTGTGTTTTTCCCTAGTCAAAAAATGATTATATCTTTCCCCCCCTTTTTGTCTTCTTGCCTTAGAAAATTTTTGGCTCTTTGCCTTTTTGTCGACAAATCAGAAAATTGTTGAACTTGAAAACAAGTTTGCAAGTTTGACCTTTTGCCAGTTCACCAACAATGATATTCATCGACAGTAAGGAAGGAGGTTGCCATGGTGTACAATGAAGACAAGGCAAGCAAGAAGTGGAAGAAAAAGGGAAAGATTTGTTGGAATAGTTGGAGGTTTTCAAACCTCCAAGTTTGCCAACAACAAGTTAGCCAATGAGAATTTGTCGATATAGGACATAAGGCAAGCAAAAGAAAAGTTCAAAAAATTTCTATTTTGTCGACAAAGGTAAAACTTGGACAAGGAAGAGAGGTAAAGGGGAGCTTCATCAGCGAATCATAGGAAAGTCTAACTTGGCGTGTGTTTTGTTTTTCTTATGGTTCGCCGATAGGTGAAAAGGCCGACAATGAAGAAAATGGTGTGGCAGACTTGGTTCTAAAATCTAGGAATTCACTTATAAAGATGTTAGTTCAAAAAAAGGATTTTTTACCGATAAAGGAGAAGTGGCACCCAAGGCCTTTGGTTTGAGAAGTGCAATTTTGTCGATAGAAGGAAAAAGACAAGGCATTGTGTTATCAGCAAACTGACTAAGGACCAAACTTTTCAAAAGTTCATGTTTTTTCAATTTCACTGATAAGGCGATAGAGAGGGCTAAAGGGGAAAAGTCAAAAGTTCATGATTCAGTACTCTTTCTGATAAGGAAGTGTTCCAAAAGCAAGTTTGATAAACTCAGGATTTGCTGATAAGGCAAATAAGACTAATGGAAAAAGCAAGATGGTGGCAAAGAGATTGGTTCAGCAAAAGAGAGTTTTATCGATAAAGGCAGAAACAGGTGCAAAGGCCAGCCAAGTTTGAAAAGTTTACTTTTGCCAATAAGGAAAATATGAAGTTGAATTGATAGAGTTTGGTAAATTAAAGATTTGACAATAAAAGGGGGAAAATGGCCTAGTTCTCAAATGACCAAATTCACCGACAAAGGGAAAAAAAGGAGGAAGAGAGCACAGTTAGAGAAAATGAAAACTAGCTGCTAAAGGAAAAAGTCACTTAGTTCAGTATAATCACATTTTTTCAACTAAGACATGAAATGAGGAGAAAATGCAGTTGGCAAGTAGGAGAAGAAATGTGTTGATGTGACACAGGTGGCTAGAACAGTGTTTGCGTAGGTACCAAATTTAATATGATGATGGTGTGTTTTAGCATCCATGCTTTTTGCAGTACCCTCAAGGACTGAGATCAGTTTGCAAGGCATGGGTGCCCAAGATATTCGTTGATTCTTTTGACATGACCATGCACCACATTCAATGTGGCGTTGTTGCTTGTTGACTAGGATTTTAAACATCCTGAAGCTGCACAATTACTATATATACATCTTTGAATGGCATTCTTAGTGTTGGTCTCTAAGCCAATTGTCTAGTTTGGGAGAGCCTAAGGAGTTTCTTTGGCATCAACACATGATTTGTTTGGTTTGTTAGTGAAGGGATTTATTCATCATAGAGTAGGAAGGTTGTGTAATAGAGGTTTGGAAGTGTGTGAAAGCATCAAAGTTAATAAAAGGCTTTGTATTTTCCATTTCTTTATTGCATATGAATCATTGTAGTTCTCCTTTGGATCACTAAGTATGTCCATTGTATGAAGATCTATCTAAAAGTCATGTATGTAAATGTATGTCTGGTTCTATTGATCCTTTGTTGTGTCTTTCCTTTCCTCCTTGCATTCTATGACTTTGTTGCCCAATAGAGTAGGCACTGGTCCATATTGGATAGGGATCAAACACTTTTTATAAATCAAATAAATCATTCACTTTTGGTTCAGGGTAAAAACCATCTTCCTATGCATGTACATTTGTACAGTTGAATCAGCTTAATGAGAGGCATGTGCAGCCAATTTGTCTTGATCTGGTGATAGCTTTGGGGGTTAAGTGTACATTGGGTATGGGTGTGTATGTTTATTTGTATTTCATTTCATGCCTCTAGGAATATCCCTCCTAGGTCTAGCTAAGCCTAAAGAGCAGAGGAGTTTACTCACTCTTGTAGTTAGCCAAAATTCGCCTTTACTTGTCAATAAACCTCTTCCTTTCACCTTGATGACAATCCTTGGCCTGGGTGTTTTAGGAACATTTTAGAGTTTTGGGTTGGAGTTATTTTGGGAACCAACATTTTGGTGTCATTGCTAGGGATGTGATACTTTGGTTTAGATTTTGAAGACCTTTGCAACACAATCATTGAAGAAGTTTGCAGTGGTGCAATTTGTTGTTGTGGTTAATTTGGTAGCCTTTTCAACTTACGCCAACAGATTGGTGCCAATGTACTACTGGGTTAAAAAATTTGAAGACACTGCTGGTGTGAGCAACCCAGAATCAATTTCATTACCTTGAAGATTGTCACGCTTCAAGGATTTTCCTCATTTAGTGAGGTGGTGACTCTACTATCAAAAGAAAACAAAGTGTTGCTGTTGTGTGCACGTATCAAGGAGGTTGCAGTTGGTTAATGTACAAGTTTTATTTCTTCCTTGACCATGGTTTCTTTCTCAGTAAAGGAACACGTTGTTTGCTTTCCTTTGTCCTGCACAAGTGGTTTGTAGTTGGTCATGGCCAACTATTATGAATATGGATACCCTAGGGAATATTCTTGCCCTGCATCTTCTTATGTTGAAGACCCTAGGAACTATATGGCCTTTGACCATCTTCGTAATGCATTTTCTGATCGTAGCCTTGCCAATTTTACAAACCCATAATTTTTTGAGCCCTTGCACAATAGAAATGAAAATTCTTGGCTAAAGAATAAAATTGAAAAAGAAAAGCAATTGTTAGAGTATTTGTTGTAGCAAGAAAAAGAATTAGTAGGCCAAATCAGGTTGCATCAATCCAAGCTATTGTCTAATCATCTTGATATTCCCATTTGTTCTTTTCCTCGGCCTCCCACTATTGCAAATGAAAATACATATAAGCAACTAGACCTCTCATGGGTTAGTTATGAATAGCAATCCATGCCCAAAAAGATTTACAATTAGATGCCATAATTTGATGGGTGTGAGGTTTTTAATTGGAAGGCACACATTGATGCATTTTCAGACTTCATGGATAAATTTCAATTTGGAGATGAGGATATGTGGATGAGATTTTTTGTTAGATCTTTATTTAGAAAAGTACGGAAGTGGCTGGGTAGTTTCCTTGAACAGCATTTTGCTTCCTGGGATCAGTTGGTGGCTTCCTTTGAAGACTTTGCAAGTAGTTTAGACCTTGTTTTTCTTGTCCAAAAACTAGAAAATATTAGAAGGCAAGGAGAGTCTAGCGTGGAGCTTAGCCATAGATTTGCAATGACCCTATCTCACATCCTAGAAAAATTTAGACTTGGTCTTCATATATGTATTGATATGTATTTGAGAGATTATGACAATTCTATAAGCTCAAGTTCTATACAGGAGGAATTCAATCTAATGGGTTTGTAGCAGGCCTATGTGTTCATTAATTATGTTGACAAAGTTAAGTTGGATATGACTGCAAAATCTATATCCTCAAATGCAGAGGTAGATGATAATGAACAGGTTGTTGTAGACAACAGGGATGTGGACATTTCATATGATCCAAACACAATATCAAGTGATGATTGTGTATGCAAAAGGGTAGAGGAAGGTGTTGGTAGTGTGTGAGACCGATTCAGATGAAAATAGTAGTGACTGCACATGCATTCCCTTGGACTAGTCATCAGTGGATGATGAAAATGAACAAATCAATGATGGCGTCCAATCTGGTGAAAAGAATCTTGACCATGCTGCATGTTGTTGTATTGTAGACCACCTAGAAGGTATGTATGCAACTGAGGCATCGAATGATTGGATTAGATAGTTGATTATGTAATGCATGCATATATTGATGAAAAAAATGGTGATGGAGATAAGCATAAGGCATAATGAAATTTATGAAGAACATCCAAGTTTGTCAAGTAACATAATTTTTTATTATAATTGGTGCATGGATAATCCTCTTTTTGAAGATGATTTTCAATTCAGTGAATTTGAGTTGTCAACTTTGGAAGTGGAGAATCATATGTTGTATGACGTGGCTACCTGTAGACAACAAGTGAAAGAGAAGGATGTATACAAAATGATGTTGAGGGTGAACAAGAGACTGGTCTCTTGTTTGGTGTATTACCCTAATTTATCCCTGATAATGATAATGAGGTCATTGGCACTTGTTTGCATGAGGATGATATGAGTTATGATTCAGTTGGACATCATGAGGGCATTTCTATAGCTACAGGTGTTTCGGAGGTAATTGTCTCCCACTTTGAAGACCATGTAACAGATGATTTTCTAGAGCTTTATTTGGGGCAGTTACCTTTAATTAATGTGGATCATATTGAAAGAACATTTTTGAGCTCATTGGCTAGGCTTGATGACATTGAGGCTAGATGTTCAAGTGTGGGTCAAGTTTTGGATATACAGGGTGATGAGGAGAAAATCATTTCTAATTTTCTTAGCAACAAATTTTACACAGCAGTGTGTGCCAAGGAATACAAAACAGAGAGGCAAATTGAATATTGTGAGTCTTCACTTGAAGTGCCTCAAATTTTAGACTTATATGCTAATGGTGGAGATTTAAATCTGAATCATGCATTTGATTTATTCATTAAGGAGCACATTAGCATTAGTGCAGCTGGGCCACAACAAATTGAACAGTCTTATGACATAGCCCAGTATGAGATCATGCCTGGGCTGGATACATTTCAACTTGATACTTTTATCCATGTTGATATTTATGCAAGCCCAAAAATGCATCATGTTGACATGGGACTTGAAGGTGAGTGCTTATATGTGAGTCAGCATGATGATGAATCATATTTTCTATGGTTTCCTTGCCCTAGTTAAAAAAAAATCAATCCTCAACATGATAATATGAATGTCTATATTTTGTATGTGCATGCATGCAAAATATTTGTGTTGTTGATGTTGGGTGATCAATGTAGCAAGGGATTGAGGGAGACCATCTCCTTCAATAGGCTTGTCTTTGATAGAGGCAAGTAGCTTCATTTAGTTTTCTATAGGGGTGGCCTACAGTGTCCCAAAATTTTGGTTGTAGTCATTTTTTACTGTGTGTTTCTTTGTAAATATGTTTTGTGTGTGTCCCTTTATGTGTTTGTGTGTTGTTCTACCTAAAGATATTCTAGATTCTCGTCGTGACACTGCTTGTCACACGTCCCAACCAGAGCCAGTGTTGACACCTAAAAAAAATTAGTCTTCAAAATGCCTATTTTGCCCCCAAAAAATCCAAAAATCATGTGCAAATGTCTTAGCCAAGGTCACCGTTGGATAGAATTTTCAATTCTGAGTAAATTTACCTTTTGTACCATCTCAAAATTCCTTGAAATGAAAAAGTTACCCTCATTCAAGGTTTGGTTTTTTGTGTTTTGCCCTAGTCAAAAAATGATTATATCTTTCCCCCCCTTTTTTGTCTTCTTGCCTTAGAAAATTTTTAGTTCTTTACCTTTTTGTCGGTAAATCGGCAAATTGTTGAACTTGCCAACAAGTTCGCAAGTTCAACCTTTTTCCAATTCGCCGACAATAAGGAAGGAGGTTGCCATGGCATAGAATGAAGACAAGGCAAGGAAGAAGTGGAAGACAAAGGGAAAGATTTGTCAGTGAAGTTGGAGTTTTGTGAACCTCCTAGTTTTCCGATGATAGGTTTGGCCAATGGAGAATTTGCTGATATAGGGCATAAAGCAAGCAAAAGAAAAGTTTGACAAATTTCTATTTTGCTAACAAAGGTAAAATTGGCCAAAGAAGAGAGGTAAAGGGGAGCTTCATTGTTGAATCAGAGGAAAGCCTAACTTGGTGTGTGGTTCATTTTTCTTATGGTTCGCTGACAGGCGAAAAGGCTGACAATGAAGAAAATGGTGTGGTAGACTTGGTTCTAAAATCTGGGAATTTGTCGATAAAGATGTTAGTTTGAAAAAAGGATTTTTTGCCGATAAAGGAGAAGTCAAGCCCAAGTCCTTTGGTTCAAAAAGTGCAAGTTTGTCAATAGAAGGAAAAGGACAATGCATGGTGTTATCGATAAACTGGGTAAGGACCAAACTTTTTAAAAGTTTGCACTTTCTTGACATTTCACCGATAAGGCGATAGAGAGGGCTAAAGGGGAAAAATCAAAAGTTTGTGATTTGGTAGTTTTACTGATAAGGAAGTGTTCCAAGGGCAAGTTCAATAAACTCAGGATTTGTCGATAAGGCAAATAAGACCGATGGAAAAAGCAAGATGGTGGCAAAGAGATTGGTTTGGAAAAAGTGAGTTTTGTTGATAAAGGCAGAAACAGGTGCAAAGGTCGGCCAAGTTTGAAAAGTTCACTTTTGTTGATAAGGCAAATATGAAGGTAAATCAATAGAGTTCGACAAGTTAGAGATATGTTGATAAAAGGGGAAAATGGCCTAGTTCTCAAATGACCAAATTTGTTGACAAAGGACAGAAAAGGAGGAAGAGGGCGCAGATAGAGAAAATGAAAACTGGTTGATAAAGGCAAAAGCCACTTAGTTCGATATAATCACATTTTTCTGACTAAGACGTGAAATGAGGAGAAAATGCAGTTGGCAGGTAGGAGAAGAAATGTGTTGATGTGATGTAAGTGGTTAGAATAGTATTTGTGTAGGTACCAAATTTAATATGATGATGTTGTGTTTCAACATCCATGCTTTCTGTAGTACCCTCAATGACTACGATCAGATTACAGGGAATGGGCGCCCAAGATATCTGATGATTCTTCTGACATGGCCATGCGCCACATTCAATACGATGTTGTTGCTTGTTGACTAGGATTTCAAACATCCTGAAGCTACACAATTACTATATGTACATCCTTTAATGGCATTCTTAGTGTTGGTCTTTGAGCCAATTGTTTGGTCTAGGAGAGCCTAACAAATTTCTCTGGTATCAACACACGATCTGTCTAGTTTGTTAGTGAAGGGATTTATTTAGCATAGAGTAGGAAGGTTGTGAAATGTAGATTTTCTTGTAATTGTATGTCTCCATGGGAGTTTGTAGCAATTTTGGTAAATATATAATCACAGTTGTATATTGTTGGTATGATTGTAACAGAGGTTTGGAGGTGTGTGATAGCATCTAAGTTAATACAAGGCTTTGTATTTTCCATTTCTCTATTGCATATGAATCATTGCAGTTCTCCATTGGATCACTAAGTATGTCCATTGTATGAAGATCTATCTAAAATTCATATATGTAAATGTATGCTTGGTTTTGTTGATCCTTTGTTATGTCTTTCCTTTCCTCCTTGCATTCTATGACTCTGTTGTCCAATAGAGTAGGCACCGGTCCATATTGGATAGGGATCAAACACTTTTTATAAATCCAACAAATCATTCACATGTGGTTCAGGGTAAAAACCATCTTCCTGTGCATGTATATTCACATAGTTGAATCAGCTTAATGAAATGCCTGTGCAGCCAGTTTGTCTTGATCTAGTGATAGATTTGGGGGTCAAGTGTACATTGGGTATGGCTATGTATGTTTATCTGTATTTTATTTCATGCCTTTAGGAATATCCCTCCTAGGTCTAGCTGAGCCTAAAGAGCAAAGGAGTTTACCCACTCCTGTAGTTGGCCAAAATTCCCCTTTACTTGTTGATAAACTTCTTCCTTTCACGTTGATGACAATCTTGGCCTAGGTGTTTTAGGAACATTTTAGAGTTTTGGGTTGGAGTTATTTTGGGAACCAACAATGTAAAAGCTTTTAATTTGTTAAATTTATTGGGAGTTTGGATTTGAATTAGGGTCTCACCAAAAAATGCATAAAACTCTCAAGAGTAAATCTAAAAACCACTATACTAAAACCATAAATAAAAATAAAATCTAAAACTTCTAACTTCAAACACACATTGATCACACAAAATATAGAATTAAGATCAAATCACTCACCCAAATTATAGTTACACTCAAGGATTCCCCTTTTGATATTTTCACTCACATAAAGTATAGTTACACCTACAAAATCAAGTTGACTTAGAAATCAAAGCATAAGTATAAGTGAAAAGTCAAGAAACTAAAAAAGGTCCCCAATTTTAACAAGAAAATAGGGGCATGTTGTGAAGGATCACAACAAATACCCCCCATCACATAAAAAATAAGCTCCTTTCAAAAAAAACTTCAACATCGGCAAGGATGATAAAATTGATTGTAAGGTAAGTTCCAATTCAGCGTTAGGTTTGAAGGATACCATGTTTGTTGTGATCTATTAGGCCATTGAGGATTAAACCATGGTTGACTAGGCCAGTCCTAGGGTCCCCACAATTAGGTCCCCATTATAGTTCCATTTGATTATAAGGGCATAGGGCTTACCAATGGTTATTACTCCAATTCATTTATAGATGCCAAGATCATCGGTTCAAGGATTGGATATAAGGGAAGTTTCTTCCCTTAATGTTGTCCCATGTAATTTAACTCCTTGACTAGTGGGGCCTTTTTATTTAAAATTTTAATGACTTAAAAAAGTTTGAATTGGTCTATGGGATGGTTCTTATAACAAACTTGGTAGATATCACATTCTCTCAAAAGATGCTTATTCCAACACCTAGGATAGTAGGTAGAAAGGGTTTTAGTGTTTTTATTTTTAGCTTGTATTCCATCTAACATGGTGTTTAGCTAGAATGAGATGTTAGATTTTAAGTTAGCAAGTTCTTCCATGAGTGTTCCTATTTTATTTTTCCCTTTTACCAGGCTAAACTTCCTAATTCCGCCAAGCTATGTTTGTGAACAGTTTCTATATGGCTCCAAAATGTCTTGGATGCTTAGCTTGGGAACATCCCCTTTCCCATAAGGTCAAGGGCACCCTAAGGTTCTTCATCCAATCCTTATATAGAAATATTATTTTAACTAGTTCAGGGTTCAACACATCACCATGATACTTTAATAAAAAAGAGGAATTAGTCTAAGTAATCTTCCAAGCTTTTATGCTCTTTCTATTTCAAATGGAAGAGTTCCCCATTTATATCCTTTACTTGACAATTATCTTGATATTTGTCCAAAATCACTATCTCCATCTCTTCCCATGAATTAATGGACCCAATATATAGTCCCATGAACCACCACATTGCTAAGTCTTTCAAGGTTGAAGGAAATAGATTCATTTTTTGATTATCTAGCTTGTAGTCATAGGTATGCTAGGTTGGATAAGCACTTACTTTAGCAAGGATTTAAGAGGGGTACCATAGGTAGTAATCTTTACATTAAGGAAGAAAGAAACATGATTTTGATTGTTGCAGTATATGTTGATGACATCATCTTTGGTGGAGATGATAACATGTATAAGAAGTTCGCAGAAGAGATGTAGAAAGAATTTGAGATGTCTATGATTGATGAGATGTCTTTCTTTCTTGGGCTTCAAATTGCTAACTTGATGATCGTATCTTTATTTCTTAGGCTAAGTATGTAAAAGAGATGTTAAAAAATTTTGGTATGGAGGATTCCAAACTAGTGAGTACTCCTATGGTTACTGGTTGTCACTTGAGCAAGACTGGTGAGTCTCCGAAGGTTGATCAGACTCTTTATAGGTCTATGATTAGAGCTGTATTGTATTTGACTGCTTCTAGACCTGATATTATGCATACAATATGTTTGGTTGCAAGATTTCAAGCAAATCCTAAACAAACTCATGAGAAGGCAATGAAAAGAATATTTAGATATTTGAAGGGTACTCTAGATTATGGTATGTGGTATAAAATGGATATTGACTTCCCTTTGAGTGCTTATACTGATGTTGATTGGGTAGGATGTGTGGATGACTAGAGAAGTACCAGTGGAAGTGCATTTCTCTTAGGAGACAGATTGGTCTCTTGGTTTAGTAAGAAACATGACTTAGTGTCTTTATCCACAGCAGAGGCAGAGTATATTGTTGTAGTATCTTGCTGCACCCAAGTGCTTTGGATGAAGCAGACTTTGAAGGATGTAAAGGTAGTGTATGATGAGCCTATTCCTATTTTGTGTGATAATACTAGTGCTATCAATATTTCCAAGAATCCAGTGATGCATTCTAGAACCAAGCATATATCAATCAGGTATCACTTTTTTAGAGAAATTTGAAGATAAGGTCTAGTAAGGTTGGAATATGTTCCAACAAAGGATCAGATTGTAGATATATTCACAAAGGCTCTTGCAAATGATACTTTTGAATATCTCTGATAGAAGTTAGGGGTTATTGCCCCTCCTTCTTGCTAGATGCAAAGTTGATGCATCTGTCCAGGGGGAGTAATTCTTGCTATATATTTTTGCTCAACTGATGGTGGCTACCTCTGAGGGAGAGTAGGTAGCAATTGTGGTTGATAAGGGGAGCTTTGAATTATCTCAAGAAGAAGTGTATGAACATCAAAAACTAGGAGAGAGAGAGAGAGAGAGAATGTGCACCTTAGGAGAAGAGTTGTGCCCTAAGGGGGAGAACTAGTTGTCCTTTGTCCTTGATGTCAAAGTGGGAGAATGAGCAAGTGTGTGTGTTTCCATCAATGCCAAAGGGGGAGAATGTTACACATATGGTTCCTAAGGTTTTCATTGATGTCAACACTATCATAAGGTTATCATTAATATCAACACTATCATGTGGTGATGAATGATGTTCATGGTTGGATGTCATGGATGTTTGTTGATGTTCATGATTGAATTTCATGTCATATCTAGTGACAACAGAGAAGATATATTAAGATGGAAATTATAAGTTCATGGTTGGATGTCATGAATGTATCTTCATGTTCATGGTTGAATGCCATGTCCTATCCGGTGGCTGTAAAGAAGATATATTAAGATGAAGTTCATGGTTTGATGTCATGTTCCTAATGTCCTTAGTCTACAGAGATAGTATTCATTGAGTATGTTTGTTGACATCTAAGAAGACATATTAATATGGGAATTAGAAGCTTTAAGTTTGCATAATAATATGGGAATTAGAAGCACTAAGATGATCAGATGTGTTGCTGATATTGGGGAGGTGTTGGTGATGGTCTAAATCATGTTGTATGCTCTCTCATGTTGTCCCTAAGAATGAATGTGTTGCTACAAGGAAGTTTTGGCATTCGGATGTTGGTGAAAGTTTCTCTTACATGAAGACTGCCTTGAAGACTATCTGAAAGAATGCTCCACATTTTCCTTCTATTAGTATTTAACCTATGCGGATTGGAAGATAGCTTCACATAGTTTCAAAGAATGTATGTTCCAAGTTTCATATTGTTTGGATTACTGGAAGAGTGTTTTGCAATTGATAGTTTGAAGATAATGTTGTTTCTAAAGAAGGTATTCACAATACTACAATGTTTGGCTTCGCATTTCTCTGTGTTTGAAGATAAGGTCTTGTGGTTCAGAAGTGAATTTTAGTGTCTGATGGAGGTGTTATTTCCAAAGTTTCAAGTCTCTACACCCTTTGCAGTGAAAGTTATAAGTGGTGGAGTTCTAGTTTGTATTATATCTAAGAAAAGTAATGTTGAAGGCTTGTTGTAATGCTCCACATTCCTCTGGAAGAGAAGAATTTCCTGTGCAATTTGGTGGACATGTTTAGGGATGTGTATTGCATGTATCCTTGCAGTTTCAAGTGTTTTAGTGCTTCATAAGGTCAGTTTCTCAATGATATTGTGTTTCAAATGGTTGTTTGATCTCCATGTACATGTTTTAAGGTATGCGACACAATGTCTTTGATGTGCAAAGTTACAGGTGTATCTGAAGGTGTTGTATGATTCATGAAGAATCATCTAGAATAATTTCATGATCTTTCTTGTTTCCAATACTGCAAAAGGTTTTCAAGTGGTCGTGATTGTTATACTTCAAGTTTTATGTCTTCCTGCTTAAGGTCATCCTATTTCAAATGAGCAATATGTACAGATGTGATTCCTTGAAGTAAAATGTTGTGAAGGATGCTTAGGACTAGGCTAAGCATGTGTTTCCTTTTGGAGTAGTGTATGGTCCTTGATAGGGCTTACCCTATGCAAGTTTCATGTTGAGACCTCTATCCGACTTGTAAAATGTAATATTATTGTTGTATTGGGTGACTTGTGATGAAATCAATGTAATGTCATGTATATATTATAAACCTGGTCAGTCTAGGTGATGTATGATTGTGAATACAAGAAAGAAAAGAGTAGAACATGAATATCATATGTATTATGATGTGCGACTGAAGGAGAAAGAGTATAAGTTACAACAGGGTCTATCCTAATTCATCTTAAAGATATTTTGTGACAGGAGGGAAGTGAAGAGTGTACCTAACTAATCCAATCATCAAAAGAAGTGTGAAGAGGCAGAATTGCAATCATAAAAGGTGTAAGCTTTATTGTCAATTTCTGATGAAGGGGGTAAATCATACAACACACAACAATAGAAATGGCACACAGGAAAAATAGAATATTTCTTTATTGATCTGGGAAACTCATTACATTACAAAAATCTCAAATACAATTAGAAGAATCAATTCTCCACAGGTTGCAACACACTACAATTGCACATCACCAGGCTCTGGAATCTTCTACCTTCTATAACCCCAAATTAGCTAGGGTTTCTATTTTCCCACCTATTATTGACTCTTCACTTTCCCTCTTAACTCTACTACTATACAAGGTTTCCAAAATAGTCATAAATAGAACTTTTTGGCAGCTTCCAACTAAATTTCAAAATTTGCAACTCCCTCCAAAAGTAGGTCAACTTCCGGGAAGCATAACTTTTGATCCGAGTGTCTGATTGATGAACTGTTTTAAGCGCCGGAAAGCTCGCGATGTGAACTATCATGCCGTAAATCCATAAATGGATTTATATCAAATTTTTTGGATATTATGGGATGTTTTAGTGCCTCATATCTTGTTTCATAAATTTTTAGGGGCTTTTCAGAAAATAAAAACTTTAATATCTTTCATCTCACAAATGATCTTTGCCTGATTCCTTTGCTAAAGGTCTTATATTTTAGTTATGAAGCTTTCTGTAAGTTTTTGCTTCAATCCATGCCCAAATACAAACTTTCCTCAAATGGCAAGTAAACTTTCCAAATCTGGCAGTTTGCTATTTTTAGCAGTTTGAAAAAAAACTGAAAGTCCTACATCATTATTCAGAAGATTATGGAACCAGAAACACTAATTATGGAAAGAAATAAAAAAAACTGCAATGATTTTGAATCAACTTCTTTTTGGGTGATGCAAGATTGCCCTTACACCACTGGATGCCCCTGCATCAGACACCCAGGGTAATTTGAGAAGTGACCCTGTCACGTCTCAGGTGTTTGTTTGAGGAAAAACCAAACAATCAACCTCCACCTTAGTCAACCAAGAAGAATCTTCAATAGGTCTTCCTTTCCATTTCACCAAATATTCTTCATATGGCCTGTTCCGAGTACTTCTTCCCACACGGCTATCCAAGATCTCTTATATCTCCTCCATTGAAGTAGATGCTGGAATACTCCATTGTGCTTCTGTTGGTCCATCCTCTATTCCATTTTCATGATATTCTAATAAATCAGCAATGTTGAAAATAGGGGAAATATTGATCCCACTCGACAGTTGTACTTCATATGCATTTCCTGAATCATGCTTCTTCAGGATTCTGCAAGGTCCAAATTTCTTCATTTTCAACTTATTATAAGTTCCAATTGGGAACCTTTCTTTTCTCAAGTGAACCATGACTTCATCTCCTACTTGGAACTCCTTATATCTCCTCTTCTGATCTACCTTAACCTTGTACTAAATATTCATCTTATTAATGTGCTTTCTCACCTCTTCATACAAATTCTTCAAATGTTCTGCAAATTCTTCAACTTCAGCACTCTTTTCTCTGTTGTCGAGCTTCCTTAACTCAGAAGCATTTCTTGGGCTATTACCATATACAATCTAGAATGGTGATTTACTAGTACTCCTATTGACAGAATTGTTGTAAGCAAATTCTACCTGTGGTAAAATCAAATCCCATCCCTTGGGCCTATCTCCTACTAAGCATCGTAGCAGGTTACCCAAACTCCTATTCACCACTTCCATCTGTCCATCAGTTTGTGGATAGTGGATAGTGTGTAGAACTAAACTTCAAATCTGTCTTCAACTTCTTCTACAATGTCCTCCAGAAATAACCAACAAACTTGGTATCTTGATCTGAAACTATGCTCTTTGGTAGACCATGTAATCTCACCACCTCCCTAAAAAATTGTTGGTAGGTGGTGACTGATCATGCAAGTACTGTACACTAGTTATGTATCCTCGCCGAGGTTTGAGGCCGGGCTAGGCCCCGAGCAGGGATTCGAGGGCGGCAGCCCCCGAGAAAAATTTTCCTGAGCCGACATAAAAAACCCTATTTTTGTAACCGAAATAAGGCTTGATAAAAGTGGCTAAGGGTTAGGGTTTTGGTTGATATTGTATTGTAGCATTTGCAATGGTATTGAGTTGTAGGGATTGCTGGTTGTAATCGGTTTGATTTATTGGATAATAATATTGGACTCTCTGTTGGTGGATGTAGCCTGAGTTTGGGTGAACCACGTTAAAACTTGTCTCTCGCTGTTATTATTTATGTGTATTTTTCATTCCTCTATTTAATCTTTATTTGCATTTAATTGATATCTTCTGTTGGCTAACCCTAACAAAAATAATTTAGCAATATGAACAGCATCATTAGTCTTCTTGCAAGGAATAAAATGTGCCATCTTCAAGAATCTATCCACAACCACAAAAATGGAATCATGTCCTCTCTGTGTCCTTGGTAAACCAAGAATAAAATCTATATTAATATCATCCCATGGCTTCTCAGGTACAAGTAATGGCTGATATAGCCCTGTATTCTGACTTGTTCCTTTTGCCATCTGACACACTCTGCAACTCTGCACAAATTCCCTCACATCTTGTTACAACTGTGGCCAATAATAATTCTCACCAACAATAGAAATGGTCTTATCTCAACCAAAGTGTCCAGCCAATCCCCCACTATGCTTCTCCTTAATCAGGTTTTCTCTCATGGAACTCCTCGGAATGCACAACTGGCTTCCTCTAAACAGCATGCCATCTTGGATTATGAAATCCAACCATTTTGTCATGTCCAAAGTAACAGGTTCCAAACAAGCTTTCCAAGCCTCTACAAAATATGGATCTTCTAGATACAAACTCTTGAGCTCATCGAACCTAACAACCTTTATATTTATTTTTGTCAACAAATTTTACCTTCTACTCAAGGCATCTGCAACTATGTTGGACTTCCCACTCCTATGCTTCAAAACAAAAGTATAGCTCTACAAAAACTCAACCCATTTTATGTGCCTCGGGTTCAACTTCCCCTGACTATTAAGTTACTACAAAGCTTGATGATCAGTATATAAAACAAACTCCTTTGGAAACAAATAATGTCTCCATTTCTTCAAAGCCTGAACTATTGCATAAAACTCCTGATCATAAACAGAATACTTTTTCTTGGCATCATTAAGCTTCTCACTAAAATAGGTAATGGGCTTACCTTCTTGGCTCAAAACAGCTCTTATAGCACTGCCACTAGCATCACAATCTACCTGAAATACCTTATTGAAATTTGGAAGTGCCAAAATATGTTGCTCTGTGACTTTCTTCTTCAATGTATCAAAGCTTTTATATTCTCCTTTAGTCCATCTAAACTCTTTTCTATCCCCTCGCATTGTCTCAGTTAGGGGTGCACAAATGCTACTAAAATTCTTGATAAACTTTCTATAAAAACTTTCCAAACCATGAAAAGATCTTACCTCGGAAGCACTCCTTAGCATAGGCCATTCAATGATAGCCCTCACCTTCTCTAGGTCCATCTTAAGACCTTCCTCTGAGACAAAATCCTAGGTATACCAACTCCTCCTTTGCAAAACTACATTTCTTCAGATTGATCAACAACTTCTTATCCCTCATCTTCTCAAAAACTCTTCTAATATGCATCATATGCTCATCCCAAGGCTTACTAAAAATCAAAATATCATCTAAATAAAGAATAACAAAACTTCCCAAAAATTCTTTCAATACCTCATTCACGAGCCACATGAATGTACTTGGTGCATTGGTTAGCCCAAATGGCATGACTAACTACTCATACAAACCTTCCTTTGTCTTGAAGGCTTTCTTCCACTCATCTCCTCTGATACGGATATGGTGATAGCCACTCTTCAGGTCAACCTTTGTGAAGTACTTGGCTCCACTCAAATAGTCCATTATGTCATCCATTCTAGGCAATGGAAATATGTACTTGATCGTGATCTTATTGATGGCTCGAGAGCCTGTACACATTCTCCACTCTCCATCTTTCTTTGGTGCTAGTACTACAGGTACCGCACATGGACTTAGGCTCTCTCTTATCAATCCCTTCCTCAACAACTCCTGAACTTGTATGTTCAACTCTTCACTCTCAACTGGAGTCATTCTATGGGCTGCCTTATTTGGCAAGCTGGCTCCTGGTATCAAATCCATTTGATGACTTATCTTCCTTACTGGTGGTAAACCTTCTGGTACATTATCAGAGACAATATCTTGAAATTATTCTAACATTTCTGAGACTTCTGCTGGTACATCTTCACATTTCTTTTGACTAATCTTAGGAATTAATGCAAAGCAATGATGTTCATGCTTCATACCCTCCAAAAATTTTCTACCATCTACCAAGCAAATTCTGGCAGTAATACATACCTTTTCTTCCACCTCCATCAAGGGTTTCAACTTGCGATGAACTCCATCCTTTGCTAGGGAATGTGTGTTTGCATGGCCATCATGGATAGCACTCCTATCATACTACCTCCCCAACAACATATGACATGCATCAATCGGTATGATATCACACAGCACCTCATCATGGTAGTCCCCAATCTTGAACTTCACTAAAGACTTCTCATTGACCAAAGCTCTGTGGTCCTTCTACAACCGTGCACTCTGATATGGATGTGGATGCTTTCTTCTTGTCAAATTCAACTTGTCAACCATCTCCTCTGAAACAAGATTGTTAGTGCTTCCACTGTCAATAATAATATCACAACACTTACCTTCACATTTGCACCTTGTGTAGAATAAACTCTTCCTCTGATTTAGTTCTTTCTCCTCATTCAGCAGGGTTCTTCTGACAACTAGGGTTTCTCCCCTTTTAGCATCTTTAGAATGCTCAAAATGTGCATCTTCATCTACATGTGCAACTCGTGCATTACCTTCATGTCTTCTATTTTTCTTTCCTTGATGTTGCGGACACTCATATGCTCGATACCCTTCTTCTCCACATTGGAAACAGGTTCCTCTAAAACCTCCTCTTCCAGGTCCTTGCCCAGGTCAGCCCCTTCCTCTTCCTCTTTGCTCACCATTGTTCTGGTCACGAGGGTGGTAGGCATTATCCCCTCTCTAATTTTGACTAGTACCAGCTTCTTCACTTTTCTTTTGATCTTCATTACGGACTCCATAGGGTCTTCCACCAATCCTTCCACCTTGACCTCTTCCCCTTTGTTTGTTGTCAAATCTTTTATTCATCTTCTCTTCCACCTTCAAGGAAAACTGGTACACATCTTCTATGGTGGTCGTTCTGACCAGGCTCAGCTCCTCTTGAATACTTGGCCTTAACCCATTAATGTAATAGGCTACCTTCTCCTTGTTGGGCTCTGCATGGCCTGTCTTGATAGTAATCTTATAAAACTCTTCTGTATACTCCTTGACAGACTTGTCACCTTGCTTTAATCCTTTCAGCTTCTTCAGCAACTCCATCTCATAGTCCACAGGAATGAACTACTTCTTCAGTTTCTCCACCATCTGATCCCATCTGGTGATCTTTCCTTTTCCTCTTCTATTCCTCTCTAACTGGACCTCCTTCCACCAAATATTGGCATGGCCCTTCAACTTTGTTTTTGCAAACTTGACCCGATCTGGGTCCTCCACATCTTCATACTTGAAATATTCCTCCATGTCATTAATCCAATCAATAAGCTATTCTAGATTCAAATCTCCAGAATATGTAGAAACTTTGATCTTGGGCCTCTTTCCAATCTTCAAAATGTCCCTTAACAGCTTAACTTCTACAAGATCTCCTGCAGCTTCTTGTTCTTCCTCAGATAGCTCTTCTTCAGCTTCATCCTCTCTATCTTCTCTTGTTCTTGGCTCAAGCCCTCTTTGCAGCTCCTCTTGCAATGCATTGATTTTCCTTTGCAGGGCTCTAAAACCCTCTTCCATCAAAGCATTCCTCCCAATATCATTTCTTCATGGAGGCATCTTGATCTCTACAACAAACCCACAACCTCAGGTCCTGGTGCAAACTACCACATGGTCGGCGATCTGTATACACACTCAGGAACCCTTGCTCTAATACCACTTAATGAAGTGGGTAAATCATAAAACACACAACAATAGAAATAGCACATAGGAAAAATAGAATATTTCTTTATTAATCTAGGCAACTCATTACATTACAAAAGCTCAAATACAATCAGAGGAGTCAATCCTCCACACGCTGCAACACACTATAGTTGCACATCACCAGGCTCTAGAATCTTCTGCCTTCTATAACTCCAAATCAACTAGGGTTTCTATTTTCTCACATATTCTTAACTCTACACTTTCCCCCTTAACTCTACTACTACCCAGGGTTCCCAAAATAGTCATAAATAGCACTTTTTGGTGGCTTCCAACTAAATTTCAAAATTTGCAACTCCCTCCAAAAGTAGGTCAACTTTCGGGAAGCATAACTTTTGATCCGGGTGTCCAATTGACGAACTGTTTTAAGCGTCAGAAAGCTTGGGATGTGAACTATAATGCCAGAAATTGTAAATAGATTTTTGTCAATTTTTGGGATGTTATGGGATGTTTTAGTGCCTCATATCTCATTTCAAAAAAATTTAGGGGCTTTTCAGAAAATAAAAACTTTAATATCTTTCAGCTCACAAATGATCTTTACTTGATTCCTTCACCAAAGGTCTTATATTTCAGTTATGAATATTTTTGTAAGTTTTGGCTTCAATCCGTGCCCAAATGCAAAATTTCCTAAAATGGCAAGTAAACTTTCCAAATCTAGCAGTTTGTTATTTTTAGCAGTTTGAAAAAAAATGGAAAGTCCTATATCATTATTCAGGAGATTATGGAACCAAAAACACTAATTATGGAAAGAAATGAAAACAACTACAATGATTTTGAATCAAATTCTTTTTGGGTGATGCAAGATTGCCCTTACACCACTGGATGCTCTTGCATTAGTTTTAGACAGTAGAAGGATTGTCATGCTATAATCTTTACTTAGTTCATTCTTAGTTCAAGGAGTAGTTTCATCCTTGTGTTGTAGCCCTAAAAAAAAGTTTACAGGGAGTTGTAGCTTCCTTGGGAGTAACCCTAAAACCTTTCTTCAGATAGTAGTAGCTTCCTTGGGTTGTAGCCCTAAAGTAAAGTCAGTAGGGAGTAGTAGCTTCCTTGGGTTGTAACCCTAAAACAAAGTTGTAATTTTGAGCTTCATATATTGTGAGTTAATCCTCACCGTGGTTTTTCCTTTCTTGATTTTTTCATATATATCTAATGTTATGTGTTAATGTGCATCTTTCATGTTTATGTTGATGTTGTAATGTTTAAGTTTTAATCTACTCCAGAGGTTTTGAAGTTTGTTTTGATATTGATTCACCCCCCCTCTCAGTATCATGGTGTGTTCAAAAAGGGTTTAGGGGAATTATTTAAGATTTAGGGGTTTAGGGTTTAGGGGTTAGGGGTACTATTTAGGGTTTAGGAGTTTAGGGTTGCTCAAGTTTAGGGGTTAGGGGTTTAGGGTTTAGAGAGAGAGAGGACCAATAGGGAGAGATAGAGGAGATAGAGGGGAGAGATAGGGAGATAGAGAGTGAGGGAGATGTCTCAAGACATAGGGAGAGAGATTGAGAGGTAGGGGGTGATAGAGATAGGGAGATAGGGAAGAGATATGGAGATAGACGTTTAGCTTGCTTGGATTTAGGGTTTAGGGGTTAGGGGCATTATTTAAGGTTTAGGGTTTCCTAGGTTTAGGGTTTATAGGTTAGATGTTAGGGTTAGGGATTAGGGACATTATTTAGATTTTAAGGGTTTAGGGTTGCTTAGGTTTAGGGTTTAGAGTTTAGGGGTTAGGGGTTAGGGTTAAGGTTAGGGTCTAGGGGTATAAGGTTTAGGGTTTAGAGAGAGAGGACCTATAGGGAGAGATAGAGGAGACAGAGGGGAGAGATAGGGAGATAGAGTGAGGGACATGTCTAGAGACATAGGGACAGAGATTGAGAGGTAGAGGGATATTAGAGATAGGGAGATAGGGGAGAGATAGGGAGATAGAGGTTTAGGGTTTTTGTTAGAAATGAAGGTGAAAACCACACAACATAAATCTAATTCAAACCTTATTAATGTGCTCTAAATAATGTAGAATCAATGGAGATTGCAACAAAAATAAAACCCATTACATAGAAATAACATGCATCAAGAATTGAACACATAACATAATATGTAACGTGGAAAAAACCCTTTTGGGTAGAAAACTCCACCAAGAAAAGAGGCTTGAAGTTGTATTATCTTCAAATATGAGATTACAATATATGCACTTTCTCTTGTTCTTCAGTCTTCAATCCAGTGGTGCTTGTTACTCTCAACTCTGCTAAAAATGTAGTACAAATATCCTTATAAAAGGGGGGTTCCTTCTAGGGAAAGAAAACTAACATACTATTGACTGTCATATCTATGACCTAATGACCTAATGTGGAAACCCCTCTATGATCCCCCATTGCAGATGAATTAGCATCGAGGATTGGATATAAACATGTGTCTAAAACAAGATTGTTGTTGGTGAAACCTTTCATCCCTTATGGGTGATTTATAAATAATATTAGGAGTAATTAATTACATAGGATTTACAAGGTTGATGGCACCTTAATCCTAATAGTTTCTTAGGTTTACAAGTTTAGGGTTTCTTGGGTTTAGGGTTTAGAGGATAGGGGTTAGGGTTTAAGGTTTAAAGAGAGAGGGGACTGATAGGGAGAGATAGAGGAGACAAAGGGGAGATATAGGGAGATAGAGAGTGAGGTACATTTCCAAACACATAGGGAGAGATATTAAGAGGTAGAGGGACAATAGAGATAGGGAGATAGGGGAGAGATAGGGAGATAGAGGTTTAGGGTTTAGGGTTTAGGGTTTAAGGTTTAGGGACATAATTTAGGGTTTAGGGTTTCTTAGGTTTAAGGTTTAGGGGTTAGGTTTAGGGTTTAGGGACATTATTTAGGGTTTAGGGTTGCTTAGGTTTAGGGGTTTAGATGTTTAGATTTTAGGGTTTATAGAGAGAGGACCAATAGGGAGAGATAGAGGAGATAGAGGGGAGAGATAGGGAGATACGGAGTGAGAGACAAGTCCAGAGATATAGAGAGAGAGGTTGAGAGGTAGAGGGATGATAGAGATAGGGAGATAGAGGTTTAGGGTGTAGGGTTCATGGGTTAGGGGTTAGGGTTTAAGGGAATTATTTAGGGTTTAGGGTTTAGGCGTTTAGGGTTTATCAGGTTTAGGGTTTAGGGTTTAGGGGCTTATGGTTTTGAGAGAGAGAAGACCAATAGGGAGAGATAGAGGATATAGAGGAGAGAGATAGGGAGATAGAGAGTAAGGGAGATGTCCAAAGACATAGGGAGAGAGATTGAAAGGTAGATGGATGATAAAGATGGGGAGATAGGAGAGAGATAGGGAGATAGAGGTTTAGGGTTGCTCGAGTTTAGGGTTTAGGGTTTAGGGGTTAGGGGCATTATTTAGGGTTTAGGGTTTAGGAGTTTAGGGTTGCTCAGGTTTAGGGTTTAGGGGTTATGGTTTAGGATTTAGGGTAATTATATATGGCTTAAGGGTTTAGGGTTTAGAGAGAGAGATAAAGAGGATTGATAGGGAGCGATAGAGGAGACAAATGGGAGATATAGGGAGATAGAGAGTGAAGGAAATGTCCAGAAATATAGGGAGAGAGATTTAGAGGTAGAGGGTTTAAGGTTCCTTGGGTTTAAGGTTTAGGGGTTAGGGTTTAGTGTTTAGAGGTTTAGGTTTTAGGGAGAGAGAGAGAGGGGGGGGGGAGGGATAGGGGTTAGATGTTAGGGTTTAGGGAACTTAGACCTACCCTAAGTGCGAGGTGGGCATATTTAGGGAATTGAGAGATAGAAGGATGATTTAAATAAGGAGATAAAGGTTTAGGGGGTTAGGGTTTAGAGATAGATAGAAAGAGATAGAGTTAGAAAGAGATAGCTAGAGAGAGAGAAAGATCTTGTGAAATAGTAGAAGAGAGGATGATAAATAGCATTAAATAGCTAGTTTAGAATGTGCTCGCTTTATAACATGAGCGCATTTTGAATTAGTTAAAATGATGTCTAATGGCCTACAAAAAGGCATGCCACATAATTTTTAGTGCACATGATCTATTTTGTTCCCTGTTCTATGCTTTTTCTGACATTGAAAGAGACTTTTCATGATTTTGAGGTTCTCCCATCATTGGTTGACAAAATTGATGCACTTTTTGTTCTTGTTTCGATGCACAAGATTCCAATTACATGTTTTAAATTCAAATTTGGTATTGGAAATCATTTTTTTCATGTTTTGAGGGATTGCAACACTAGATTGAACAAATTAACTAGTTTTTTTGTTTTACATTGACAAAAAACAATGTAATTATGTATGTTTTGTATTATAAATTGATAAATTATCAGATATTTTTGGTGTTCTTTTGACCATTGTTTTAGACTGATATAGAATTCAATACGATGCCAAGGAAAGAAAAAACTCTAACACCGGAGGAGCATGAAGTTGAGAATGCAAATAAAAGAGAATGAATGAGACAACTTTGTGACAATAAGAAATTGAACTTCACAAATAAATGTGAGTCATATTTGCCGATTGAATTGGATGATGAAGCATTGAAGAGAGGGAAGGAATTGGAGAAAGAAAGGGGACAAATGAAAAATCTTCATGCAAGTAAGAAATCAAATGTGGGAGAACTTGAAGGTATTTCATCTTTGCCATCTCAATTCAATACTGTAGAAAATGTTTAATCTCCAATTGAAAATTATGATACATTTGTAAATGTTATAGTAGATGATATCCCAATCGATCAAGTGTTTAGTGATTAAAATTTATCTTGTGAATTAAGTTTTCCATTGAGAATACCTCATAGAATTTTGTGTAAAAAGCCTAATTTTTTAATTGAAATTGATGAGAATATTCTAAAAACAATGGTCAATAAGATTCTCAAACATACTTGTAAAACAAATGGAATAAGATATGGAACATATTTTTTCATAACATAAGTGAAACTAGAAGATGTCAATTATTTGTTGAGATGATAAAAAATCTAAATTTTAGGCCAATCATGAAGATTCTTGGCCTAAGAACATCAAGTGCTAATAGTGAAAAATCTAATTAATGCATATCAAAACATTGGTTCCACCTCATGCACCAAAGATAGTAATGCTACATGACATGTCATTACATCAACTATTATGAGAAATCAAACAAAGAAATCTCACTTGATAAGAAAAACAAGTCAAGCACTAAAGATAAATAGAAAAACTTTGATGAAAGTCATTGAGAGTCGTGAAACAATTGAGGACCTGAATAATAATGAACTATGGGAATTTTCTGGTAGACTCCCAAGAAAAGATAAAGCCATAGTTGAAGCCTTAAACCCCTAATTGAGGAGTTTTGGTCCAATAACACAAGAGTATCTCCCAATCAAAGGGATGTTGTAAGAAGGAGAGTTGGTTGTCAAAACCATGAGCCACATCTAAAACATTTTTTAGATATGACTCAAACACAATTTTTCTCCAAATTTGTAGCTACTTATCCTCAAATTCAAATTAGTCAAAGGTAATTTGAAATGGAAAAACCTTTTTATGTCAAGATAAATCACAAATGCACAACTTGTTGTTATAGAGTTCACATGGAATTTTCTATGCATTATGATGTTTATCGACAAATATGTGTATCTTTGTATACTAACAATGTTTTGTAGGAGTGTATGATAGAAGCTTCACCTAAAATGGTAAGAGATTTCATTTGAAGCATTTTTTATGAAATGGTAGATGGACAAATGTTTTATAAGACATCATGTTTGGATGGAATACGTGATAGTTGTGGTGGTTTGCAACATTTGAGAACTTGTGTACACATGGAGAGTGCACATGCAATTGAAAATGAATTAATACCTTTTGGAAAATATAAGACAATGGCATACAATCTAAAAGATGGTAAAGAAGCAAAATGGTGTGAATTGGTTAGTGAAAAAATACCAGTATCTACATTTATGCTTACTTTTCAAGAAAAGATAGTTTATGAGTATGCAAGGCATGCACATAGAGCTGATGGTTGGACTTGCAATTCAAGTTATGCATGGACACATTTCATCTTCGTACAATTGTGTCAATTGTTGACTTTGCAGAGAATTATACACTACAACCACATAATGAAGTTCAATCATAGTACTACAACTCTACTCATGTTGCTATATCTGTGCATATAGCATTCATTCATACACCTGATAGTACATAGGAAGATAGAAAGATGTTGAGACTATCATTTTTATATTATTGATGATTGCACACATTCTACAAAGTTTGTACAAGGTTGCTTTCAGATGTTCAATGGTCATTTGAGTATCAGAAACATCATGTTTGATCAGCATATCATATGGTCAAATAATTGTGCATAACAATTTAAGAATTCATATATGTTCTATTGGTTGAGTAGGATGCATATATTCAGTAGTGTTCAACATATATAAAATTTCTCTAAGGCTGGGAATGGAAAAGGGGAGCACAATGGTGTTGGAGCATGTATTAAAAGAGCCTTAGCATGAGAAGAGTCGAAGTGAAAGGATAGTGCAAAGTTGACAGATGCAGCATCCATCATCAAATGGTGCAACTCTACAATGGGTCCAGGTAATGAAGGTAAGTCTACATTTTATAGATTCTTTTGGTTGATAGAAGAATCTAACATTGCAAAATATGATGATTGTTGTATAGTGACAGGATCAAGTGAGTTCCACTCTTTTAGAAGCTCAAATGCAGCTTCATGGACTATTTATTTAAGGTAGATGGTGTTTTTTTGTTCATTGTGTACACATTTTTCTTGGAATGATTGTGAGTCAAAAGAATGGATCACTGAATGGTATGCTAGATCTTTAAGCCCACTTCCAACATATCAACTTTTAGGAGCACTACAACTCGTGTAGATGGAATCATCACTTGAATTTGACCATATTTTAGATCTAGTTGAACCAGGTAATATGTTAATGAAAATTATTATTTATTTTAGATTATGATGTAGTATTTTTTATCATATGAATTTTAATATTTTTTGTGCAATTTATTGTACTGCATGTATATGTAGTTATTGTGAATGAAGATAATGAGGAGGGAATGGATTATTATTTATTTCATTATGTTGAGGCAAAAAAGAAATTGACAACCCCTATTATAGATTGAGAAAATATTCAGTATCCTACAGGATCGATGGTTGTTACTGGAACATGGCTTAGAAGGTATCCAATGAAGAAGTTTGATGTGTGGTTATTTGAGGAATTTGACACACATAGGAAGATTCTTCATTACTCTAACCTTGTTGTGGCATCAAACATTCATTTGATAAATATGGGGGTAGAGCGTTGAATAGAAACTTGTGAAAAGTTCATGAGTCTGACCATGAAGCAATACTTGACACCATAAAGGGTAGAGCAGATCTAGACAGTTCATTAGATTGAATCAATGGAATGAGAGAAAGGTATGTTATTTTTATTTTCTATCCTCATTTCACCTTCTATATTTTTTTACATTTTTCTTAAATTCTTATATGTGCTCCTTGGTCCTGGTTGATTAGCTTCATTTCATTATAGATCTTGTGATTGAATGGCATGGTTGTTAACGCATTTGGATATTCCCCGGGGTCATGATTGGTGAGTTGGTTTGATCAAACTAAGTCAAATGGTTTGATCAAACTCATATTTTAAGGTTAAGATATTTCAAACAATAGGGTGTATGAAAAATATCACTACTTTTTAGCTTATGAATACCAACATTGATATAGATAACAAAGTATGTATTTTAAGTCAACCAATGGGCAGCCCAAAGATTGTACTATGGGGAGGTATTTTGATGATATTGTATCATTTCATCATGTTGGTGTACTCTTTTTAGCTAGATAGTACAATTGCATTTGCATGCGGAATTTGAGTATGATGGAGGTAGGCATAATCCTTATGAAGTTGGTTTTGGAAGGAAAGTAAGGTAGGTTTTCATAATTATTTTATTATGATATGTGCTTTGGAGTCAATTTGATGATATTGTTCATTCACTTGAAGGGTCAGGCCATTATGTTTTCTTGAAGGGTCTTGTTTACTTGAAGGGTTGTGCCATTATGTCCTTTGGAGTCAACTTGATGATTGTTCTCATTTGTCTTGCAGGCCCTATGATTTTGAAGGTTTCATAGTACCAATGGTGGCATTCTTGGCCAAAATATCCTTTATCAAGCTTGGGAGCAGCCATGGTTCTTCATGCATCATAGTGATAGGGATTCCTTTAAAGATTGTTTCATCATGTTATATTATGGTTTTATTCATGGAAATCAAAGTTAAAAATTGTACATCAAACTTATATTTACATCATGAAATCATACAAGGATCTTATTTCAAACTGGCTTTGTCATATCCTATGAGGAGATTAAGACCATAATATCATGATGTTACTAAGTTTTAATGACAATGATTCCATCTTACAAACCATCATGTGTTTCTTCATATTTGGTGCTAAGAATTGATAGCAATGGTAAGGGCAACCTTAATTGATGCCTTACAACATATTGGATCAAGTAAAAACACCTTTATAGTAGGGTCTACTAGAAAGGTGCTAGGACTAAATTTTTGCATTCTGCATCTCTTGGGGCCAAACAGAAGGCACCAACACGTCCATGTACAAATTTAAATGCTAGAGGAGGTGTATTTTCAGTGGTGAAGTCTCCTGGTCCTTCTTGGCTACATTGTACAAAGACAATCTCTTAAGAGCCCTAAGACACAAAATGTGTCAAACTTTGGATTGGTTGTTCTGTCAAACTATGACACCTAGGAACATGTTCTTTGAATATATAGGTGGATGTCAAATCCACCTACAAATACCTACCTCATTTTTTTTAAATTAATTTTGTTTGCATGTGGTGGCAAGGAACGCATTGTTCTAAAATGCTTCATTTTCATGCAGTGGAAAGGTGCTAGGAGTTAAATTTTGCATTCCACACCTCATGGGACCCAACGAACTATGCCAACACATTGGGTTGGGTGGGTAAACCCTAGGGGGGTCTCTTTTCATGCACCAAGTACCCCAGACATTTCAGGTTGCAGGATACCGGCAAAGTCATTTGAGATCCCTGGGAAAAATAATTGTCAAACTTTGACAGAGCAGTTCTCAAAATTCGTGGCACCTAGGAATGTTTTATTCAAACCTATAGGTGCATGTGGGGTCCTTCCACAATAACCTCTCTCATTTTTTGTCAACTCCAATCCCTTTGACCATGTTGAAATTAAACACATTCTTTCAAATGCTTAAATGGCATTTAGCACAACCTTGCTAGGAGCCATATTTTTTGTTTTTCTCATTGTGGGGCCCAAAGGACTACACCAACACATCAGGGTGGGTGGTTAAACCCTAGGGGATCTCTCTTTTCATGCACCATGTGCCCTAGACATTACGGGTTGCAGGCTACCGACAAAGTCACTTGAGATACCTAAGAGCAAAAAACTACCAAACTTTGACAGAGCAATTCTCAGAATTCGTGGCACTTGGGAATGTTCCATTTGGACCTACAAGTGCATGTGGGGTCCATCCACAATAATCTCTCTTATTTTTTTCAACTCTAATCCATGTGACCATGTCGAAATTAAATGCATTCTTGCAAAATGTTTCAGTGGCATTCAACACAACTTTCTAGGAGCCATTTTTTTGTTCATCATGGGGCCCAACAGATTATGCCAAAACATCAGGTTGGGTGGGTAAACACTAGGGGAGGTCTCTTTTCATGGGCCAAGTGCCCCTGACGTTCTGGGATAGAGGCTACTGGCAAAGTCACATTTATGGACTTTATCGATAGCCTGTAGCCCAAAACATCTAGGGCACTTGGCGCATGAAAAGAGACCTCGCATAGTGTTTAACCACCCACCCCAATGTTTTGGTACAGTATGTTGGGCTTCACAACAAACAAAACAAAAAATATGGCTCCTAGCAAGGTTGTTCTAAATGCCACTGAAGCATTTTGCAAGAATGCATTTAATTTCGGCAGGGTCAAACGAATTGGAGTTGATAAAAATTTAGAGAGGTTATTGTAGACAAACCCCATGTGCACCTATAGGTGTGAACGAAATGTTCCTAGGTGCCACAATATCTAAGAACTGCTCCATCAAAGTTTGGTTGTTTTTGCTCTTAGGGATTTCAAGTGACTTTGATGGCAGCCTGTAGCCCAGACCATCTGGGGAACTTGGCACATGAAAATATAATTCCCTAATGTTTACCCAACCACCCTGATGTTTTGGTATAGTCCATTTAGAGCCGCAATGAGAAGAACAAAAAATATGGCTCATGACAGGGTTGTGTTCAATGTCACTAAAGTATTTTGTAAGAATGCATTTAATTTCAGCACGATCAAATAGATTAGAGATGACAAAAATTGAAAGAGGTTATTGTGGATAGACTCCACATGCACCTGTAGGTCCAAACGTAACACTCCCAGGTGCCATGAATTTTGAGAACCAATCTGTCAAAGTTTAGCAATTTTTTGCTCTCAGGGATCTCAGGTGACTTTGTTGGTAACTTGTAGTCAGGAATGTTTGGGGAACTTTGCGCATGGAAAGAGACCTCCCCTAGGGTTTACTCACACACCTTGACATGTTGGTGCAATCTATTAGACTCCACAAGGTGTGGAATGCAAAATTTTACTCCTAGCACCTTTCCACTACATGAAATTGAAGCATTTTGGAACAATGTGTTCCTTGCCACCATAGGAAAATGAATTAGATTAAAAAAAATCAAAGCAGGTATTTTTAGGTGGACCTGACATACACATATACATGTAAAGAATATGTTCCTAGGTGTCACAGTTTGACAAAACAGTCAGTCCAAAGTTTGACACCTTTTTTGTCTTAGGGCTCTTAAGAGATTATCTCCATCCAATGTAGTCAAGAATGACCAGGAGGCTTCACCATTCAAAAGACACCTCCCCAAGAATTTACCCACCCACCTAGATGTGTCAACACCATCTGTTTAGCCCCAAGAGATGTTGAATGCAAAAATTTGTTCCTAGCACCTTTCTAGTAGATGAAACTAAACTAAAAGCTATGTTGTAATCTCCATTTTTAGGTGTTTCATCTACTTTCCTTATGTTGATATGGTGTTCTCACTTGATCCAATGTGTTTTAGGGCATTAATCAAAGGTTCAAATAATCTTGAAGATGATGAACCCATTCCAATCCATGTTAGCATAAGAAAAATGTAAAAGATATGATCATGTTAGCACAAGAAAAATGTAATAATGGGATAGATAACATCCTCTAAAACAACAAAATATAATCTTGTAAGCACATGCATCTCATCTTTAAGTAGACAAAACATAATGGTAAAACACACCTTAAAGAATGTGCTACAAAAATCACATGAAATGGTTATCAAACTAGGGTTTATGATGATTTTTTGAAAAAATGGAAGGATTTGTTGTTGTTTTGATTGTTACATCTATGGTATAAGTTTCAAAATGGATTAAATTTCATTTTTTCATACTTACATTGTGGTTCATGGTCTTCCATGCATATTTGATTAATGTTTGTGTGTAGGGATATTACCTATGGTTGCTATGGTTCTTCTCTTTAGTATTACATCATGGCTTGCCTTTTTCTAATGAATCCATGAAGTTATCCTATTGATTTAGTCATTAGATCATCAAGGAAAGCATTATGAGGATACTATGAGGGTGTCATGAGTGGAAGGTAACCTTGTTGAGCATCCAAAATGCTCATTATTGATGGGCTGAAATATTGACCTCTTTTTAGTTGTTTTTATATGCTTTTAGAACTTTTCCATATGATCCTCCAGACACTTTACCAACATCACCATCATTATATGTTGTCTTTTTATATACTTTGCAAGACTTTGAACCTATGTTATTAATATGGAATATGGTGATGATATTATCAATTGAATGATTTAAATATGAGTATGCATGCAATATGGATGGAATCATATGGTTTATTCATGAAGGTTATTTGTGTGCATATGCTTTGTGAATTAACCCCTATGCAGCAAGAATGTGTCATCAAGGAAATGAGCATTTGTAGCGAAGTTGCAGATAGGAGAATTAAAGGAAGTGAAGATAGGACGTCAAAAGTGCAGGCAGCTAAAGGATGAATGTGAACCATCATGGACAGAAATAAATTCGGGAGAAGTAGATTGTTTCAAACATAGCTTATGTGTGTTCTTCATGAGAACCGTTACATAAAAATTCTTGTTTGGATAGGACTCTACTTGCTCTATTCAGTTAGATTAATAAATCAATCTCAAACCTGTATCCTAGTATCTAGAAATGGATTGATGGTTGAAGGTAGTTGGTAGTTGCATAAAACTCTCTCATTTCTATATAAGTTAGGAGGGATGGGTTAAATGTTAAGTTAGTCACTTTATTTTCCAGTTACTCAATTGTTACTCTGTCTTTCTATATTGGAAGATCTAGACATGTTTTATTAAGGAATATCATTATTGAATACAATCTGAAAGAGATTTTGTTTATGATATGAAGTGAATGAAACTATGTGTTATGAAGATGCGTAAGAACTTGAATTAGATTTGATTTTTAGTTAAGTGAGTTAGTCCCCTGAGCCAGCCACTCAAGGTACTGATCCTCATTTCATTTATTTCCTTGTTCCTTTATGCATTCTTTGTTAAATCTATTTTTCATTTGCATATAGATACATCACGAGTCACATAGATTTCTTTGATTGTCAAATTACTATAGTATGGTTCATGAACAAGTCCATGCTTTATCTACTTTAAGTCCTCCATATGTTAGCATTAGCTCTCTTATCATTTTGAATATTTTGGATTAGTTCTGTAATTTTCTGTTGTTAATAGTTAATTATAGCTTATGTTGAAGGTACTCGTATCCACTAGATCATGTAACTATTTTCACTGTTCTAGCATTTATGTGAATTCTAGTAGAGTAGAATAGCCTAAGTAGGTTTGGATAAGATAGTTTGAGAGGAATATGAGACTTGAAGGCACATATAGTGCAGTACCATCATAAGCTTACTCTCCTTGCTTGATAATTTAATGTAGGAAGTACAATGATAGAGTGGACTATTCAGATAGGTTTACCCTTGAATTATGTTAAGTCTGCAATGCATTAGTTTTCCTCTACATTTTTCACTGTTAAAAGCATGAAAATTTGTGATAGTCCTAAGATTGTAGCAGGAACAAGAAGATGTCTTATTCATAAGCAAGGACCCTAGTTTTCATCAATGTTGTTCTCCCTA
Source organism: Cunninghamia lanceolata (assembly GCA_027924645.1). Lineage (NCBI taxonomy): Eukaryota > Viridiplantae > Streptophyta > Pinopsida > Cupressales > Cupressaceae > Cunninghamia > Cunninghamia lanceolata. The sequence continues at coordinate 10,806,742 of BSBN01000194.1, read as the reverse complement.
TGTCTCCTCCCTATGTGTTTAAGTACATTGGTCACTAATGTAGGTACATAGAATGTGGGTAAGAAATCCATCTTTTGTTTCAAGTTACAAAAGGAATAGGCATAAAGAACAAGATTGCAAATTAAAAATTCCATGAATAATTTGTATAAAAATAACCATTATTATTTTATGTCCAAAATGAACACCACCACTAATAAAAGAACCACTCACCTAAGTCAATGCATGTTTTGCTGTGTTGTATCACATGTATACTTGTTGTTAAGCACATATACAACTTATAATTGTTTATTATCACATGTTGTAAGCCATGTATGTGATGATGAAAACATAGTTTATCCATTTGCATGAGAAAGTAAGGGATATAACATGTATTGATGACATGAGCAACACTACTACATATTCTTAAATGTTGTGAATATGCATCTTCTTATTTCATCATGTTGTGCTTCATTGTAGCAAGAAACACTCGTTGTAAGCATGTACAATTATAGCATGTTATGCACATCACAAATGAAGGAATGTTGTAACTCCAACACAAGCTAACATAAACATGGGGGAAATGGGGGAAATGTTGTCTCATGTAATGCATTGATTGCAAGATATGCATAAAATGGATTTTTTTATAAGGCTTTAAATAAACTTTCAAGCAAATGCAATTGGCGGGTGTCAAGCCAAATTCCACAACCTTATCCAACATCCTCCTTGCCTATGACAAAATGGGATCTTCAAAATAGGGTGTGGACAACCATCAAAGAATAAAGGATATAGGAATTTTATCAGATATTCTATTTGCAACTCTCCTTGTAGACATGTATGCAAAGTGTAGAATCATAGACAAGGTGCATGAACTATTTGACATGATGCCCCAAAGAGAGCATGCCCTCTCATGGAATGCAATGATTGCAAGATATGCACAAAATGGATTTTTTGAAAAGGATTTAGAAACTTTCAAGAAAATGCAATTGGAATGTGTAAAACCAAATTCTATAACCTTTGCAAGCATCCTCCCTACCTGTGCCAAATTAGGATTTTTGGAATAGGGTATGGACAACCATCAAAGAATAAAGGATATAGGAATTTTTCCAGATGTTGTATTTGCAACTACCCTTGTAGACATGTATGCAACTTGTGTGGAAGCATAGACAATGCACGTGAACTATATGACATGATGCCTCAAAGAAATGTTGTCTCATGGAATGCAATGACTGCAAGGTATGCACAAAATAGATTTTTTGATAAGGCTTTAAAGAAACTTTCAAGCAAATGCAATAGGTGGGTGTCAAGACAAATTCCACAACCTTATCCAACATTCTCCTTGCCTATGCCAAAATGGGATCTTCGAAACAGGGTGTGATAGCCATCAAAGCATAAAGGATATAGGAATTTGGTCACATGTTCTATTTGTAGTTGCCCTCTTAGACATGTGTGCAAAGTGTGGAAGCATAGACAAGGCACGTGAATTGTTTGACATGATGCCTCAAAGAAATGTAGTCTCATGGAATGCAATGATTGCAAGATATGCACAAAATGTATTTTGCAAGGATGTTGTCAACATATATATATAATGTCATGAAAATATATATAATGTCATAAAAATATAATGTCATGAAAATATGCATAATCTCATATATACATAATGTTAAGAAAATAACATATAGTGTATATATCAAGCCATATAGGCATGTACAAATAAACTCATACAGGCATATACAACGATATACATTGATAACATACAAACGTATGTTTACAAAGCCAAATAGGCATATGTAAAAAAATGTCCCAAAATCAAATCTCCTATGGATTGCTATCAAATAATTGATGGCTCTTGCGAGGCCATGAAGATGGTGAACCAGTCAATGACTCATCCTCTATCGCCCATCGACCAGACCTCCTCAATAGAGATTTTTGAAGTTCCACCTGTTAATACAATAAAACAATATCCACATTAATATATAGAAAACATTCAAAATATATAACATCACATAAGTAATCAATCACATACTGCCAACGAGTGACCCCTCTCGATCATTTGTTGTCTCTCTTCTTCTATAGCTAGACTAGTAGGAGTTGTAATGTCCTATGAGAAGCATTGAGAAACAAATTTAAGTAAGCATGAATATCATTTTTGTACATTAAATGATGTGAGATAAAACAAGAAATACAAAATGACACTTACATGTTGCTGGCTCATACCTCGGTCAACGGATTTGCAGACAAAATAGTTGCAACAATGCCCACCTCCGCTAACTGATGAAGATGAAGAGTCTGCATATTCAACATCTAAAAATAGAGTTCAAGGTTATTTGAGAAAAATAGATACATAACATTATTTAAATGCATAATGATTAGAAATGGTAAAATTTACCTCAGTGAAAGTGGCTATGTCTGGGGACCAAGGAAATCATCCTAATGGTGATGCTCGAACATTCACCTATTCATCATCAAATTGTAACAAAACAAGATTTCCATTGATATATGAGAAATAGTTTACGTGTACTATATTTACGATCTTGTGATAACGTACATACCTATTGACTAGACCTCCTTTCATAACCCTACACTGGATGGCTTGTAGATGCAGGTCGAATACTTTGACCCTAGAATTTCATAGTGCAGACAATTACATACATTAATTTTAACTTTTAATATCTACTTATTAAGGAGTAAAAAGTTTCCCTATGCCTTTTTACCTCCTAGTTTATCTCCTAGGTCCCCGTGTTAACATTTTGCAAGTTAAATACTCATCTTGGAGCAATTTCCCCTCAAACCCATGTCAAATGGGGACTAGAGGCCCATTTTTAAATACTTAAACATGAGCAAAAAGGGCCTTGGGACTTGGGTGCACACGCCCAAGTCCACCTTGATTTGTCAGGATGGAAATTAAAGCATGTCAGCTTGGGCCCTTTCAAAAGGTTTCCCTTTGTTAGCCCTCTTGATTTAATTTACTAATGTTAGCAGGAAAGCATATTTAAATAGGTTTATGTATTCATTTGTGCAATAGATGGATAACGCAAATTTGTGATATTGAGCAAAGAGCATTCAAGGCCTTCACTATGTTTTAGAGTAGAATTGTGTTGTTATTGGGTTTGTTTGTTGCAGATTTCGCTTCATCAATCCATCTCCTCGTGATTTGAAGGATCTTCATCTCTATGAGGGATTCACCTCTAAGGTTACAGGTGCAGAATTTGGAAAAGTACAAGTGCAGAGAAACAGTTTGAAGGATAAGGTTTCAGGACTTCAAAGAATCTTGTGAATATTCCTCCCTTCTGGACTAGGGAGCCCACCCTGTAGTCCTCCTAACAATTTTGGCTCTAAATTCAGGATCAGGATACTGTTTGCTACACTTCTCTATTTAGAATCTCTGGAAATTCTATCTTCCCAGACTTGGGTACACAACCCATTGTCCTCTAGGGTTTCACTTTTAGAAACTCAGGTTCTTGTATGTTTCTAATCCTCCATGAGTGCTTTCCTACCTAGTTTTCTATAGTATTCTATATGTTTATAGTTGATTGCTCTATAATTAGGGTTTGAGGCCTAGTTAACCTAGGGTTGGATAAATCTCTATATCTAATCTATTCTTTCCAGAGCACTTTTGAGCACAAAATCAACAGGTGAGTCCTCATCCATCTTGTAGTGACTTGGCTTGGTTTTGTCCCCAAATATTATTGTGAAAGGAGGGTTTGATTTGATACACTTTAACATCATTCATCCTTTCACTTTTTCACATATAACACTACTCATATAATTAATTAGAGATTTCAAATATAAATATATTAAATTGTGGAACCTTGTAAAAAATTACCTGAGAGTCAATACCTAATGTATGTTGTAAGAGGTCATCTATGAGAACAATATTATCCAATATGGATGTGTCCATCACCTGTTGTTGCCCCTACGTCACATTGTCTTGATGCTCTGGAATGTCTGCATCGTGGGTCCCAACATCACACAATGCCCCACATAACCTACAAAGATGGGGGGACTGACGATGCATACTGCTCTCACCCTCTTTAGCCTATGAAAGATCATCGCCATGATATGCTAAAGTCTAGGTGAGGGAACTCAGGGAATGTAGTGTCTCCACCTCAACACTCTCCTTCAAAGTTGAAGTGAGTGAGACATGTTGTGGCCTCATAATGTGTCTCGGTGCATGGTCTTGGACATGATGTGCACCCTCTCTATCCTATGCAAAGCCACCACATCTACCCTATAACTCAGGGATGTCAAAGTAGTGTGGGATGTCCTTGAGGACAAACTCACAAAATAGTTTCCTCAAAAATATTGGGGGACCTCGTTATTATTACAAGGGAAGTCATCAAAAACCATGTACCTGTACGCTCAAAATTACGACATCAGTGGCTTGGAGCTGTCGAGTCAGTTTTGGCACACACACGGACCCTTCCCTCCTTGCCACAGGGCAAACCACCACGTCACTCTCACCCTCGTAGAAGTAACCAGTCAAGAGGAGGTGAGACACAGGGGTGGTCTAGCTCGTTGGAGAGCTAGACTTCATGGAGAGGGGTCATCATGTCCTAAGGCCTATGTTGTTGTGCACTTGTGTGAATGTGTTGTTCTATGATCATGGTTGTAAAGATAACTATATGACCCCAAGGGTCACTAGTCACTCTTCTCTAATTGGGGTTTCTGATATTCCACCGGTGCATGGGTAAGCTATTGTTCTCGTTGATGTTTTGTTCAAGTTGGCGTTGTCTGTCAAACTGTTGGATGGATGCTTGTTGTATTAAGAGTTGTCTAAACGCTTCTTGTTTTTTAATGACTAGTGGGTCTTCTTTCAGTCTTGGGTGGATTTCCTCTATCTCGTTGAGGATTACCCTTACCTACTCACCTCTCAATCTAGAGCACATTCATGAGCTGAGACAAGAGATAGGTGATTTAAGCTAACCTTGACTTGACCTAGGGTTTGGACTTAGGGTTTGTACGACCTAAGGTTTGACTATGTGTTGACTTTATTTGACCTTGTGATAAAATCAAGGTTTTGACCAATGTTTGACTATGGTTGACCTTGTGATGGAATCAAGGGTTTGTGAACCTTTTAAGTTGCTAATGTTTTTGTTCTTTTTGGGTTTTATGAATGAAAGCCTATATGAATGTAAAACTTCTTTTTGTGTTTTTTTATGTTTTTGGAAATCAAAAGTACTTTTTCTCAATCTAGGAATTAGAAAATGTATGCAAGCTATGTTGAAGTTATCTAATGAAATGTAATTTGTGTTTTTGTTTGTTTTCTAAATAGATGAATCAATTAATCTAAGGAAATAGAAATGCTTTTAATCTATGAACTTTGAAAAGGAAACTAATTTAACCATGCAAATCTACTTAGCCTATCAAGGAAAAAGCAAACATGTATTTTACTTATCCCAAGAGCAAAGCTTTGATTATCTAATTACTGTGAAATGAAAAGAATGCATAAAGGAACCTGGAGATGTGTGAGCCTCCACTACCCTCAGAAATCCTTGTAATGGCAACCTTGAATCCTCTTGTAGTAGCAGGTTGATCTTCTTGGCGACAAGATGAAAATGGAAACAAAAAAAGCTTTGAAGGTTTGCAAAGAGAGCTTATTGAGAGCTTTGATGAGTATTGTGGCTTGATATGAGCAGCATATGGATGCAAAGGAGCCTTTAGAAAAGATAAGTGAGATTACAAACGAAATAAAAAGGCTCCTATGTCTTGTTATGAGAATGCTTGATTTGGAGAGTAATAACCTACAAGAGTTGTGTGTACAAATGAAATTGCCACCCTTTGTGCTTGAGGGAGGGGGTATTTATAGGTTGGAAGAAGGGATGAGAGGTGAATAAGAAGGAGAGTTAACTTAGAAGATTCAAGAGTGATCTGGGCTAAAATTGGAGTGATCAACCTAGTAAAAGCTTATCACTCAAGAAGAAGTGAAGAAGGAGTGCATGGGAATGCATGAGAATGCATGAGTTGTTAATTAAAGATAAAATAGAGCTAATTATGCATGTGTAGGTGCTTGAAATAGTTAACTCTATATTTGGCATGAAAATTCATGCAAACAAAAAGAAAAATAGGTGAAAACAGAGCTTTTTTGAGTTAGAAACTTAAGTTTTTCTATGGCTGAAAACACGACAGGGTCACTGAAGGGTCACCCCTTTGACCAGTCAGGGTTGCCCGAGGGTGACCCATGGGCGACGCTTAGAGGAGGACACCTAGGTTGAAGTGCATGATAGGAGATGGAAGAGGAGGTGAAAAGGAGGGGATCTACATCCGAAAACAGGTCAATCATGTGTGAAAATCCAAATCTCCACTTGCAAAAGTAGGATCACCTAGGGAGATCTTGAAATAATAGGGGGAGATTTGGAAAGGTTGAGTGAAACTGAAAATCGAAAGCAAGAGATGGCTAGGGATGACCTCTAGAAGGCCTCTAGGAGGTCGAATGGATGAAAATCACTAGGGAAAGGTAAAAACTCACCTACAAGACGCATGCAAGGCTTAAGAACAGGGTTGCAAGCACATGAAATGCAAATCGACAAGTGTTGAAAAAGGGTCAAAAAATGTCAAAAGTGAAGAGAGATAAATCAAAAATGGGGAAAAAACATGAGGAAGAAAAGACGCATCACCAAGAGAATTGCTACTTAAAGGATTATGACTCATCATAGGGGTCCTCGTGGAGGTTGTGCATGATTTTGGTGCTTACATATTTGCCCCCTCGGGGACGGTAGTTTACATGAAAGGTAGGTACCATTCCCGAACTAGGCCTTACCTATTGTTGATTTTCCCACAATTGTACTTGCAATAACTAGTATTAGTATGACATCTAAATATATCAAAACGAGTAATCAAAATTGAAATGACAAACATACCATAGATCGTTTGAGCTCGACTAGTTTTTTGCCTTTGTCGGTGAGACCTGTAGGAATGAATGCATGCAAAACGACACATGAGAGATGCTTAAAAGAAAAAACCAATCTAAGAATGCATAAAAGAAATTAAGCTAAGGGGGAGAAAAATGAACAAATTAGTGAGATTCAAGTAAATCAATGATGGAATCAATCATGTGAGCAATCATTGGATAGATATCGTCGAGGAGATTGCAAAGATGGCCACCTCTTCTTCTGCCACTGAGAATCAAGTACACAAATTGTGAAAAATCCTTCTCTAAACCCTAGTTTGAATTTTATGAAAAATCTCTTGAAATTGTCTATTTTTTATGATTTTATCTATTGCATTATCTTTGTTTTGTTGTTTAAAGTAAGATTGGTTTTTCGTTTGTTGAAATCAGCTAAGAAATGGAGTTTTTGGAGAATTTTTAATTCAGGGGATAGTCACATATTGTCACCTCTTTTACCAGCCAAGTCACCCAGGAGAGATCAATAGGGTCGCCCGGTGGAGATCCTACTAAACATTTGGGTCACCCAGGGGAGATCTAGTCTGATGAAAGGGGTAACCCTAACAGATCAATTTTGAATAAAATTTGATGTCTTATGATGTTTACTTCACTCTATTTCGATCTAAATTGAACACTAAATCTATTTGTTTATTGCAATTTTGATGGTTTATATGCTTTTTTTGTAGGATTTTCTGCAAGTTTTATGATTTTTAGGGATTTTCTAAGTTGTTGAGATCTAATCTAAAGTTCTTTTTTGATTGGCAGGATATGAGGATCCATTGGAATGCTTTCCAAGAATAGTTATGGATTTCAAATATGTATGCTCCGTTATCTACCGAAGAGCTTTCTATCTTAAGGAGAGCAGGTTTAGCTAGAGCTTGCCACATGCCAGTTGTTCATCCTATGGCACGTATTTGATGTGATATTTTGACATATTAGGATGTAGATAGGAACACTTTCAGGTTCCCTCAAGTTTCAAGAAAGTGGACTATCACTCTATACGATGTCTACCACATTCTAGGGGTTCTTGTTAGAGGACATCCAGTTGTTCTTCCAACTAGCGAGTCCTTTGAGGAAAAGACTTCTTGGGCATAGATTATGCGGGTGAATCGCCCTGAGGATCAGTTAGGTGTTCATCTTACCTCTATGCCATGACTTCGCATTCCTTGTCTGAGGAAGTTTAATTGGTGTGATTGCATCGAGGCTATCTAGAGACAAGGCCTCAGTTCGCTTGAGATGGTGTTGGGTGATGAGTCAAATCCATGACTCATTTATTTCTTTATATTTCCTATTTCAAAAGACTTTTATAAAACATTATGGCATATACATATATATTATTATAATTATATTTGTCTCTTAAATGGATTATATGCATGTTTAGTATTTATTTCCTTTTGATGCAATCTCTTAGCTCATTTACTTGAATTACATTTTAAAAGTGCATATCTCCTGAATTGTGGTATAAGTGGTTTATGTTTGCATGAGGATTATGGCGATGAGACTCCCAGTGGTCTCTGTATTCCTCTGAAGCCCCTTTTCCTATGAAGAGCCTAAACTCCATATGGCTCCAAATGTCATTACCCTCTAATAGAGCCATCCTCCCCTTGAGTCAATGGCTATTACAAGTCGATCCTAGGGCTACCCAAAAGGTCCAGCAACACAAATATGATCCATGCCTCAATTAAAGTAGATTTTATGATCTAAGTCTCCATGTTGCTTCATTTTAGTGACTAATCGAAATAGTTGTTAATTAGCGTCAGTTCCAACTAAAGTCATTGCCACCAAGCGTCATGTCATTCCAGGAAGTCACTCAAGTCCGCTAATAGCTAAGTCGATACAAATCTCTAATCTTCAATAACCTATAGTGGAATCATTAATGTAATAAATAAGCAACTAGCTTTAATTCCAGTTCACTATAGTTAGGTCCACTGATAGTTATTTCCTTTTAATAAAGATCGACTATATAAATAGGAGCAAGTCATCTCTTTAAGTTAGTTCTAGATTTTGATAGCAAGTTGTAATCCATTTACATTTCCAGTTGGAGGAAAACTCCTTGTTTTTCCAGTTCTGTATCCATGTCTATTTTTGGACTTTGATTTAATGCAAATGAAAGGGGAATTCTTCTGAAAGTTTGTTCAAGCTCAGAGGATCATCTCCAGCTAGAAAAGTAGGGCATGCTTCCCTAAACTGGAGGAGATCACTTGGTAATTTATTCAATTTTGTTTTGTCTTTCTATTTAGTGAAATTATCTATGTATGTTAACTTTGTGATGTGTCCTCTCTTTTCTGTGTTTAGTTAATTGTCACCTGCAGGCTTGTTTTATAAATTTGTAAAATACCAAAAATAGGATTGTTATTTCATCAACACTGATATATTCAGAGTGTCTCATTGCTATGGTTTGACAATGGATTCAATTACTTTGAAGTTTTGTTTCAAACCTTAAGATAGTTTCCTTTTGGCAATATTAACAAGTTTCTTTTCAAGCAAAGTGTGTTTATGTTTCTAGCAATTAGAATAATTTCCTTTCAAGCGAGTGTGTTTATTTCCAAAGCAATTAGAATAGTTTCTTTCCAAGTATGTGTGTTTCCTTTCAAGCAAATAGATAGTTTCCATTTTTTGCATGTGTGTTTATTTCCACAAGTTGAGTAAACCAAACTTTGTCCACCAACCACCGATTCGGATTCACTCCAAAATCCCCCACACTAAAAGTCTTATTAGAGATTGCTCCAGACACCTCCGGATTGATAATTAAATGATAATGAATTAATGAACACTACTATGACTTTATCATTTTTGGCATCATTGTTGGCCCGAATAATCTACAAATCATTATAGGTTTAAGGTGTTGATAAGACTTCTTAAACAAGCGCATTTCGGATTCATTAGTTTATGAGAAGGCTTAGGGACGCCTTAGATCAATTCATCAAACAAACCACAGCTAGCACATCTTTATAACTTAATCATCTGAGTGATCAAGGATCTCCTGTAACCTCAGAATCTCCCATTCTCTATGATATACCTTCTACAATGGGTGATAATGGTGATCATGAGGAGCCAGCTAATAATAGAATGTTCTCTTATCCAATCTCCATCACTCCTGAGAGAAATGAACCTCCCATGAAAAAATATCTCCCGCATTCCTACCCACCTTTTGAGGGAAGACTTCTGAAGACCCAGACCAGTTCCTATTTAAATTTAAGGCCCTTTGCTAGACCTATGATTATGCCATAGACAATCAGAAATTAAAACTTTTTCCTGCTACTCTCAAGGAGTCAGCACTCCGATAGTCCATGGGCTTGAGAGAAAACTCTATCTCTACTTGGGATGAAATGGAAACCATTTTCCTTGACAAATATCAAGATTATTGTAGAGTTAGGGATAGGAAAGATGAACTCTTCCACATGAAGCAGATAGAAGATGAAAATTTGGAGGATTATGTGGATAGATTCCTATTTGTCCATAAGAGATGTAGAAATAATCTAGATCAGGAATTAAGTAAAACCATTTTTCTGAGAGGAATTGATGATGAAATCAAGGAAGCCTTAAATCTAATGGGAAAAGGAAATATTAATAAACAAGATTTTGCAGCTATTGTGGAAGTTTGTAGGAATTAATCTCGCACTTGTGCAAGTAAGAGAATATTGAAGAAAGCTAGTATCAGTGATGTTACAAAAGTCATTGAAGAGCTAGAAAATTTAAAAATTGATATCTTGCCTCATATGAATACCACTTTGGATGGTATGCAAGCTAGTAAAAGAAACACGAAACCCTTAACTATTTATTGCCCTTGTTGTAGAGAAAAGCATCCACTTAGGGAGTGTCCCTTAAATCGAACTAAATTATGCAAAATCTGTGAGAAAATTCATCCAACAAATGAGTGTAGCCTGCTCCTTGAAATCAAAAATAGATTAAAGAAGGTACCAACAGATGAGGAAGAACTAAATTTTATTGGCCAGAAACAACCAAATTATGGATTCAATCAATTTTCAAACCAATATGCTCTAAGGGGCCCATCAAATTAGGGCACAACCTCTTAGAATGGACCTTGGGGAGGTCCACTTCCTCCAATGCAAATGCCACCCTAGTGGGGACCAGCATGGCCTCATCCAAACTGGACAAATCAATCTTGGACCAACCCTCAGTGGCCAAATCAACAACAATATCAATAGCAATGGGCACCTCAATATAATCAAGGAATGAGGCAATTTGGGAATCAACCTCAAGCCTTACTTCCTGGACCCTCACAGCCTACAAACCTGAATCCAAATGACCAAGTAAATCAACCTCCAATGTCTATTCAACCAGTTCCTAATCCTAAAAATAATAGGCCACAACAACAGGTGTATAACACATATCCAAATATAGCCACCTTGAATGTTGTGGAAATAAATGACATCCAGCTTTGATCTCGAAGCATTCCTGTAAATATTCTTGTTGAAGAAATCACTGAGGAAGAGGAAGTCATGCCCAATGTTGATAAACAACATAAAGATGAGAATACTGAGACAAGAAACTTGGAAGAAACTCCAAGAAAACCTTTGTTCCATTCCCAGAGTGTTTTATATAGACTCCTCCAAAATCTAAGGAAAATTAGATTGCAGATGATGGCTCATAGTTAATCAAGGAACTTAGAAAGATACATATTGAAGTTCTTTTGTTACAAGCAATAAAAGATATCCCTGAGATAAATCAGACCATTAAGAGCTTATGCTTGAAACTATCAGGAAGAAAATGGAAATTACCCAACACAATCCAAGTAGAAGGGAAACTTGCCGATGTCCTGTCGGGCAAGCTAATTCCTCAAAAATATGGGGACCCTAGAAGTCAAGTTATTTTAGTGGAGATAAAAGGAGTATCAGTCTCCAATGTACTAATCAATTTAGGAGTTTCTATCAATGTCATGACATCAAAAATTGTAGAAGCTCTAGCATTAACACATATTCAACCAACATCAATTATGTTAAAGCTGGCAGATATATCTATCACCAAACCAGAGGGAATTCTAGAGGATATCATAGTCACTATCGATACCTGTGACTATTTAGTTGATTTCCTTATCCTTCAGACCAGATAGAAACGTTCAAGGTACCCAATAATACTTGGTAGACCTTGGCTAGCTACCACAGCATCCCTTATTGACTGTAGGTCGAGAAACATGACTATTTCGAATGGGAAAAGGATGAAGGAACTTTCCATTTATCCCCCTACTAAACCATTCCTATAGTATCAGAACAAACCATGGATAGATGATCTGATGGATTCAGATGAAGAGGACACCTCCTCATTGGCAATGGTAACAATTGCAAAACATTTTGAAGAATGCAATGAGGAATATCAAGAATTGGAATCAAACAACAAAACCTTCTTGTACAATGTTTCCTAGCAAGAGATCTCCAGATGGCTCCGGAGAGATCTGAAGGGATCTTTCAAAGCATTCCACTGTCCATATTCGGAACAAATTACTTACCATTTCAATTGTTAACAAGAAAAAAGGTTACATCATATTGTGCCTCACCTTTGTCTACTAAATACTCTGTTATGTCCTTACAAAGACCATCTTTCTGTTCATAATGGCACAAAGCAAATCACTATCCAAACCAACAAACAACTCTCTACCAGTAGTTGGTTAACAGAAGCAAAAGAAATTCTATTGACAAAACTGTTGCAAAATCATACCCAGGCTTTCGCATGGGAATACAAAGACATGAGAGGAATCCACCCCAATGTATGCACACATCATATCTACACTAAAGATGTCTGTCTTGTTAGACAACCACAGAGGAGAATTAATCTACTCCTGTGGGACATAGTGAAAAAAGAAATAGAGAAATTGTTACAGGTAGGATTCATCTACCCCATTTCTGACAGTCAGTGGGTATCACCATTAGTTATAGTACCAAATAAAATGGCAAGTGGCGAGTCTGCATTGACTATAGAGAATTGAACAAAACCACTAAAAAAGACTATTTCTCACTTCCCTTCATCGACCAGGTGCTAGATAATCTGGTTAGTAGTCACTAATCCTTTCTAGAAGGATTCGACAGCTACAACCAGATCCAGGTGGCTCCACAAGATCAGGGTAAGACTACCTTCACATGTCCATGGGGTACAGTTGCCTATAGAGTTATGCCATTTAGATTATGTAATGCACCAGCCACATTTCAATGGGCTGTGTTGGCAATTTTTGCTGACTTAGCCAATACATGTGTGGAGGTTTATATGGATGATTTCACAGTGCATGGAAAAACTTTTGATGAAGCCTTGAACAGTTTTAATAAAATTCTTGAAAGGTGCAAAGAACATCAGTTATCCCTAAATCATGAGAAGTGTCTTCTTATGATGACTAAAGGGATGGTCCTAGGTCACCACATCTCACAAGAGGGAATGAAAGTGGACCCCAAAAAGGTTGAAATTATAGTTCAAATTCCACCTCAAAATCAAATAGAAGTGAGAATTTTCCTAGGACATGTTGGGTATTATCGAAGGTTTATTGAAAACTTCAGTAGAAAAGCTGATCCTTTGTTTACCTTTCTTAAAAAGGATTCTGAATTTAATTGGACACCACAATGTCAAGAATCCTTTGAAGCCATCAAAAGCGCCCTCATGACAGCACCAATCATCAAAGAACTGAATTGGAGTGAGCCATTCCATATTCACACTGATGCTTCTAATCAGGCCATTGGAGCAGTCTTAAGATAGGCTAATAAATCCAGAGGGATGCATGCAACTTATTATGCTAGCAAAAACTTAAACCCTGCAGAGAAAAATAATTCATTAGCAGTAGTTTGTGCAATCAATAAGTTCCGCCACTGCATCATAGGCTACAATGTTTTTATACATATTGATCATGCATCTAGTAAGTATCTGATGAATAAAGTTGTGGTGGGTGGTAGAATTATTAGGTGGTTGTTATTGCTGCAAGGATTTGACATAACCATTGTTGATAAATCTTGAAAAGATAATGTTGTTGTTGATTTCTTATCCAGATTGACTATGTAGGGAAGTAACAAACCAGTGGATGACACATTTCCTGATGAGCATCTCTTTGTCATTTCCATACAATCACCATGGTTTGCAAAATTAGCTAACTATTTGGTTTCAGGAAGATGCCCACCACATTTCAATTAGAAGGAAATCAGGCAACTGGTTCGCGATAGCTCCAGATACAAATGGGTAAATGGTATATTGTTTAAAAATTGTCCTGACCATGTATTACGAAGGTGTGTGCAGGAAACTGAAGTTTATGACATAATCTGAGCATTCCATGATGAACCTTCTAGTGGACATTTTTCATCCCTTCAGATGGGACATAAAACTCTGGGAGCAAGGTATTTTTGGTCAACAATGAGCAAGGATATCCAACATTATGTCAAACACTATGACCAATGCCAGCGAATGGGACGTCCAACTCCCACCATAGAGATGTCGCTCCATCCTCAAGTGTTCTTGAACCATCTAAAAAATGGGGAATAGATTTTGTGGGGCCGATAGATCCACCTTCCAGAGGAAATCACTACATTCAAGTCTGCACTGACCATGCCACTAAATGGGTCAAAGCAAAAGCACTACCAGCAGCAAAGGAGGACAGGGTTGTAGATGTTCTATATAAGCACATTTTGCAACGATTTGGAGCACCTAGAGTCCTTGTTCTTGATCAAGGACCATAGTTCATGTTTACTATGATCAAAGCATTCCTAGAAAGATATCAAATTTGTCACAAGAAGTTAGCTCCATATCATCCTCAGAGTAATGGTCAAGTAGAAGTAACAAATAGAGCTATGGAGAACATACTCACAAAAACCATTTCAGACAAAAGAACAGATTGGGCTAAAAAAATGATAGAATCTATTTGGGCCTACAACACCACATGGAGGACCGCTACTTATTTCACACCATATGAATTAGTCTATGGGAAACACCCAGTGTTGCCCATAGAATATGAGGTAGAAACATTGAGAATAACACTTGAAGTTGGTATTGACTTAATTGAAGCACAACAACATAGGATGATGCAACTAAATAGATTGGAAGATATGTGGATGGAAGCATTGTAGCACATTGAGTTAATTCAATAGCAGAGAAAAGAATGGAATGATAGGCACATTATTAGTAAGCAATTCAAAAAGGGAGATTGGGCCCTACTGTACGATTCAAAGTATCAAGATCTCAAAGGAAAACTACACACTAGATGGTTGGGGCCCTATGAAATCCAGGAAACCCTCAGCAATGGGGTTGTTCAGCTAGTTCCCATTGATGGGGATTGTAGAATTCTTCTGGTAAATGGCCATAGATTGAAGTTGTATCACAAACTAGCTTGCAAAGAGGAGTTCTCTGTAGAAATTCAATCTCAGATAGAGCATTTCACCATGGAGGATCTCTCTGCCATGGGACTCATGTTCTAAATGGTGATTCTAGAATAAATAAATTAGTAAAGGTTGAAAATGAGGAATGGCTGCCTTTTTTATCAAAAAACACATTAAAAAATTGGGCAAAGTTGAAAACCAGAAATGGCGGCTTTGTCTAGAGGGAAGATTAAAAACCAGCAATGGCGGTCTTTCCTTCGAATTACCCATTTCCTTCAATAAAACTTCTTTTTGCAGTTCTACAGGTCTTTGTGTTGAAAAGTTTTGAAGAGCTCCAGATAGCTACCGATAGCTCCAGATGGATACGGATGGCTCTAGATAGATATTGGTGGATGCTTGCTTTCCAAAGTATTACTGGGCGCTAGGTTATGTTGCATCGCAAAAGTGATTCATTAAAGGTTAAAGTGAAACCATCTTAGGGATGTGTACTATATAAAGGTATATTCTTACCTTGAAACTTGTATAATTATTTTAATATATGTCTATATGCCATGTGTTTCCCCAAATGGTCCACATGCAGTCCTTATTTTTTACATGCGCCAATGTAGTTGCATGAATGATGGTAGTTAGACAGGTGGCAACAGCAGGATTGTTTTCTGATCTTGCATACCTCGCAATAAATTTTGAGTACTTGGTCATAATGATAGCGGCATTTATAATAAATGCCATAAAAAGAAATATGTACTTGCTTGAGATGTAATGATGATCATTAATTATGACCATAAAAGGGAAGTGCATTTAAAAATATGTGAGAGCTACGATTGCTGGCGTCAGCTCCAGATTTGAAAAGAAAAGCAATTAAGGTGACGGCTATGTACTTCCACTTCGCACGCTATCACTCTGTGTGGAAGCTCTAAAGTATGTGCCATGAATGCTGAAGGGACAGGCAGGATGATTACCAACCTGTCCATCTTGCATGTGATTATTTCTTTGCTTAAACCTACCATTGACAACTCAAAATTTGCATTCCTTCTTGTTTTGAGAAACCAAAGAGAGCAAGAAAAAAATAGAGCTCTATTGTGCAATTTTTTTGCAAATTCTTACAAAATCATATGGGGAAATGGGCAACAAAAGGAAAGTTGAGCTAGAGAATGTCATTTTTTACAATGCCAGTGTACAAATCTTTTAGTAGGCCAGATGGTTGGAGTTCCTACAAAAGTTTGAGGGGTTTGAAGTAGAATTGGTCAATGAGTTCATCACAAACTTCCACCGGACCTTCACCATAGTAAAAGGGGTAAGGATACAAATAAACCCTATTGTAATTAGTCAACTTTCTAGCATACCAACAGTAGATGTTGATTTGTTTTCAAGCAAACCATTATATAAAGAGCTAGTTCAAAATTTTCATGTTGCTTTAGAGCCCTTACCTCGATATGTTGTGAGTAAAGGAGCAACTAAAGGAATAGAGAGGACCAATCTTCTGGCCCATGGAAGACTGTTGTCCTGTTGATCATGAAATTCTTTACATGTGATGGTTAGTATGGCACGGTTTTAGGGCCAAGAATGAGATTAATTACTCACCTGAGGCATGGGGCCAATGACCCAAGATATTGATAAATTTGCCTGCTTACTTGCATACAAACCTAGTCAACATGATGACAAAAAGGAAGAACAAAGAAGGGCAGATTAGCCACCCCGGCTTAATACATTTGATTATGAAGCACCACTCCCTGCAGTAGGAAGATGGCCAACAAAAATGGGAGGACTTTCTTGCCTTGCATCCTAGAAGGAAGAGGGTGAAATACCACACTTCCACTATCTCCGTTTTAGGAGACCCTGTTGCAGTGCCTTCCAAATCCCCTAAAGTTTAGTTTAGACGACTCCGGAGGGGGGGAAAAACAACACAGACAAGAAGGTGAAGCAGTAACTTCCATCCCTGCCAGGATATGCCACCCCTATATGTTAGTTATTTCTTCAAATGAGGAGGACAGAGGAGAAGCAAAGCAAGGCCATACCGCCATCTCAGGTGAACATTCATACCTTACTACACAGCAAAGAGAAGAAACCCATGAAGATAAGGGGACTAAGGAGATTGGTGGTCGTGAAACTCCAGAGGAATAATGCGAAGAGACACCCCTGAAGAATCAGAAGCAGATATCTTGCAACGCAGCCATAGGAAAGGGAAAGAGCCCCTCATGGAGAGCTCTGAGGATACAACAACCTAGGCAACTCAGCATGCCCTAGTTTTATCAAAAGTTGAGTTTGATCTGAGGCAATGCAAGGCACAATTAGAAACCATGGCTAAGTAATTAAAAGCCAAGGAAGAGGAGCTCGAGAAGTAGAAGGTAAAGGTTGCATTGGAGAGAGAAGAAAAAAAAGAAATTTTTGTTTTTAAGGAGGTAGTTAATCACAAGGCCATGATGGCCCAAAAAGACATTCAGATCACGCAACTTTAGCAAAAGGCTGCTCAGCAGACCCCTGCGCCTGCATCACTGAATGTTTATGCCCAAAATTTGCAGCTAACACTGGACAACAAATAACTTAGAGGTGAGATCATAAAGCTCTGGAGGGATCTTGAGGCCCTTAGAGAAGAGAAGGTGGTGGTAGAGAAAAACTTGGTGTTAGCTTGTGAAACAAGGGAGACCCTGTTAGCCAAGCACCCACCATCAGGTGTGTATGTTATGTTCCTCAGAGAACAATTTTTTATATGGAAATTACTCAAGATCAGTTGCAATCTTCCATTTGATTTTGATAATAATAGAGATTTTGTTGAGTGTTATATGCAAAGTCCAAATGACCAACAAAATCTCTTGTGTGAGTTCTTCCAACATGGCCACATTATGGGACATGTCAATACTTCAATGCTTAATCTATATGTGGGAGAGCTCCAGATCCAAAGCTATCTGTCTCTGCTCAGGATTAACAGGTTATGGGAAGAAAGGATGGAAGAATATAATACAGCAACATGATCCATAGGGTTATTAATGAGACATGAGTGCCCTAAGACCACATGGTTCACCAATACCTTTCAAGCAAATGCTTACAGGTAGGGCATCACAAATCAATATGTGAGGAATTTAAATTCTTGTATTGCTGATTTCTTTAAAATAGAAGGTTATCTTCCAAATGTAGCAATCTCAAGCTGCATATTCAGATTTGAGGACTTGCCTAATATTTTCAAGAGAAGGGAACCTGTGTCCCCTGCAAACATCAAGTGGATAACTGACAGAGTAAGAAAAATGATACCCCTGATTTAGCAGAGGCAGAAAAATGATACCCCTGATTTAGCAGAGGCAGCAAAACTAGATTGGAATGAGGTTTAGGCCGCCATTGATTCTGATGCTTGCTCCTCGCCTCAGTCACCCTCCAAGGCATGCAATGAGAGAAGGCAAGTTCAACACATGGTTTAGCAGGTTGCAAGAAAATGATGGATTCCAACCAAAGGCCAGACAACTGTTTCAGTACAAGGATGAGGACTACAATTGCATCACAATCATTGAAGCAAAGAATATACTTGATGAAGCAGATGATGCAGGACAACCATGACGACATGGCATAGGTTTAGTTGGGTGGAAATGATGAGTCAAATACATGACTCATTTATTTCTTTATATTTCTTGTTTCAAAAGACTTTTATAAAACATTATGGCATATACATATATATTATTATAATTATATTTGTCTCTTGGATGAATTATGCTTCCTTTTGATGCAATCTCTTAGCTTATTTACTTGAATTACATTTTCAAAGTGCATATCTCATGAATTGTGGTATAAGGGGTTTATGTTTGCATGAGGATTACAGCGGTGAGACTCCCAATAGCCTTTGGATCCCTCTGGAGCCCCTTTTCCTGTGAAGAGCCTTAACTCTAGACAGCTCTAGATGTCATTACCCTCCAATAGAGCCATCCTCCCCTCAAGTCGATGACTATTACAGGTTGATCCTTGGGCTACCCAAAAGGTCTAGGGACGCAAATATGACCCACGCCTCAATTACAACAGTTGTTATGATCTTGATGCAGAGCCACACAGCAGAAGCTTATAAATAGGTTGGAAAACCCATTCAAACCCACAAAATAACCATTATAGTATGTATCGACAAGATAACTTAAATGTCTCACCGAAGCAGACCTTTACTTTACCATCGGCAAAACAACCACTATCAACAACCTCTAATGCATCTCACCCCGATGCCCATTTCACACCGATGAGGGTTTCACTTTATTTGCCTATCGGCAGGATATCACATATCAGTCTGACCTTTAGCCCGTTCACTGACGCTGATTGTCGCACCGATACTTATAATCCTCAACCGGTGATCGCCGGTCCCGGTCACCTCCGCCAACAGTCACCACCCTCGACCAAGTTGCCTATCAGCAACACTTGGACTATCGGCCCAGCCATGGGAAGTCTCCCCGATTCCCCTCTCACACCGACGCCAAGCACCTTGTCGCCAAGACATACACCTATCGGCGAAGATATTCTTCTTCCTACCGATGTCCCTAGTCACGCCGATATACTTAGCGCCCACTTCACCATCGGCAAGACTCTGACTATTGGCGACACCTACAACTTCTTCGCCGATGGCATATCTCACACCGATATGCTACCGAAGACTCCCTTATCGGCCAGACATGCTTCTTCGGCTAGACTTTCCTCCCGTTCTCTAATGATCATATTTATGCCGACGCACCTACTATCAGCGTGACTTCGTCGATCGGCACAACTTTATTCTCCTTCGCTGATATGCCGATACACTCCTACTATCGGTGTGACCCCTTCTCATCGGTGGAGCTTCCAACAATTCTCCAAATGGTGTATTTCACACCGATATCCCTCATCGGAGACACTTCACAACAATCGCCCCAATCGGTGTAACCTTGTACCGTCGGCCCACTATCATTTCCTCAGCCCGATGCCTATGCTCACGCCAATGATCTCTCCGTCAACTCCTTTTCGGCCAGACCTCCTTACTTCTCGCACCGATGACCCGAATGCAGAATACACACTGAAGGTTATCTTATACAAATGACAGACACTCATAACTGGTGTCTTCTCGCCATACAACAACAAAGCATACAATCAATATACAATTGACATATACATAGTGGATGTACTTCCATGAACAGTCTCGACATTCACATAGGATGTATACAGCCAATAAACACAAATGGACATTCAACTGCAACAATAGTAGACACTGATGAGATACTTGGAGTGGTTCTGCAATTCCTATCCTACCATACCTAAAACAAATAAACAAAAATGGGGAATTAATCTACAAGTCCATTCCATTGATTTTCTAGAAATCCACCAGTGGAATGGATTTATCTAGTCAATTCGACCACAGAGGTACTAACTAAATTATATACAAATCCTACACAGAATGAATTTCTACACAGAGTATCTACACAGCATTCAGAATCTGGAAAGAAAACAATTTACATAACTTCTATTCCTCCTTAATGTTTCAGAATTACATTCAACTGTTCGACCAAAGCCAAAACACACCACCGCTACTACTGCTCTATTCCAGAGGATTTCCTATTTATCATTCCCAACAGTGAGAGACCAACCTTCCTTCTTTGTTTCTGGGATTTGAGTTAACCAAGATTTTTGGTAGAAGCCCCTAATTAATTACATGACACCTGCTTTGTATGGGACAGCAAAACTCTTAATGTTAAGACACCTTGATTAACCCTTCCCTTAATCCAACTTGTCTAGAATGTCAAGTTTGGAGTTTACAAACATGAAATGCCCATATAAAATGTTACATTTTGAAAATGCTATAAGGTAGCATGAAATGTCTAAAAACATATTAAAGTCTTGTTCTTCTCCTTCTTATGCATATTTATATTGTCTATGGGGGGCTCCTGCACCAGATCTAAGTCTCTACATCGCTTCATTTTAGTGACTAACCAAAATCGTTGTTAATTGGCATCAGTTCCAACTAAAGTCACTGCCACCAAGCACCGCGTCATTCCAGGAAATCACTCAAGTCCGCCAACAGCCAAGTCGATACAAATCTCTGATCTTCAGTAACCCGCAGTGGAATCATTAATGTAATAAATAAGCAATTGGCTTTAATTCCAGTTCGTTGTAGTTAGGTGCACTGATAGTTATTTCCTTCTAATAAAGGTCAGTTGTATAAATAGGAGCAAGTCATCTCTTTAAGTTATTTCCATATTTTTATAGAAAGTTGTAATCTGTTTATATTTCCAGTTGGAGGAAAACTCCTTGTTTTTCCAGTTATGCATCCATGTCCATTTTTGGACTTTGATTCAATGTAAATGAAGGGGGAATTCTTTTGAAAGTTTGTTCAAGCTCAGAGGATCATTTCTAGCTAGGAAATTAGGGCCCGCTTCCCCAAACTAGAGGAGATCACTCGGTATTTTATGTAATTTTGTTTTGTTTTTCTATTTAGTGAAATTATCTATGTATGTTAACTTTGTGATGTGTCCTCTCTTTTCTGTATAACTATATAGCTAATTGTCATCTACAAGTTTTTTTTATAAATTTTGAAATACCAAAAATAGGATTATTATTTCATCAGCACTGATATATTCAGAGTGATTCATTTCTATGGTTTGACAATGGATTCAATTACTTTGAAGTTTTGTTTCAGCACTTAAGATAGTTTCCTTTTGGCAATATTAACTAGTTTCTTTTCAAGAAAAGTGTGTTCATGTTTCCAGCAATTAGAATAATTTCCTTTCAAGCAAGTGTGTTTATTTCCAAAGCAATTAGAATAGTTTCTTTCCAAGTATGTGTGTTTCCTTTCAAGAAAATAGATAGTTTCCATTGCTTGCATGTGTGTTTATTTTTGCAAGTTGAGTAAACCGGACTTTGTCCACCAACCACCAATTTGGATTCACTCCAAAATCCTCCACACTAAGAGTCTTATTGCAAATTGCTCTAGACACATTCGGATTGATAATTAAATGATTATGAATTAATGAACACTACTACAACCTCATCATTGGGTACCCATTATATAGGGCATTGAGCAGGACAAAGTTTATGCTTGGGGACCAGACATCCTGGCCATGGTCTACAGGGATTTCTATTGTATTGCATAGCGAGGGGCTCTTGCTTTTAGCCACTCTTCTCTGATCATGACTTGGATCTTTGAGCACATTAGGCCTTACCAGAAGGAGATTCCTCTTCTTGACAGGCGGTTACCAAGAGCAGTTAGGTGGGCACATGTAGGCCACTTTGATACTTCTTTACACACTGTGGCTACTCTTACAGATGCAGCTATGATCTCTGACCCTTACACAGATATAGAGGGTACATGGTCGCATGATGATTAGATCAGGGAGCATTGTCTTAGCGTATCAAATCTTTCGGATCATAATGGTCTAGTCGAGGCTCATCATGTTGTGCTTGTCTTACAATAGTTTGGCGAGGATTTTTCTAAGGAGTTGCCCCCAGTACCTACTTGTTATAGATATATCCAAGAGATGGGTGAGATTGGTCAGATGACTGTTGCATGGACCCCTTTGACTCCTAGAGTTTTGATTACTAGAGCTTCTAGGACATCGAGAGGTGGACAGAAGGGAGGGAGAGGAGGTCCTTCTCGAGGATTGATTGTGATGAATGACTCTAACTCTACTAATGAGGACTACATTCCTGATGGGGATGACTTATCTGATGAGGGACTAGCAGAGGGTGTACAAGGTACAGACTCCGATGAGGATGATACACCTGAGGGTTCCTTCCCAGTACCTAGGCCTCCTCACTCTGATGAGGTGATGTAGCACCTAGATCCCACCTGGTAGCCCAACGATCCATGTGAGACTTCCATTATTTTTCTAATCTCACACTATCCTTTATTTTCTTTACTTTTATCAAGAGTCGTCACATCTTTTGTCTTAACTTTGTTTTGTAGGTAGTGCTAAGGAGTGGAGGAGTTTTGTTCGTGAGATCAACATTGGTTTAGTTGCCCCCTTCACTAGGCTTACCTGAGAGATGCTTCTAACTGATCCTGGTGTGCCACCTATGGCTGGACAACACACTAACATTTTTACTCCTACTTATCATGGATGCCAGGAGAGTGCTACCTTGAAGGACAAGAATCTAATTCTTAGGGGTGAGAATCAGGTGCTTCGTGAGATGGCTCATCGTGGGTTTTGGTAGCATGAGCTTAGCACTGCAAGAGCTTCACACTCTCAAACTCATAGTAGGGCACCTTGCTCACACAAGTCTCATGGAGTGACTAGTGGTATACGCAGATAGACGAGTAGGAGTCCTGAGTATTCCGTTGGAGGGAACTACCCTTGAGTCTATTTTCTTTTCTTAAAACTGTGCCCCCTTGCATGGGGAACCCTATTTTACTTCGAGAGCATTTTGTCCTAGCTCTTGCACTTTTGCGAATATAAACTTCTGATATATTGAGGAAAGTTTGCCTTTTATGGTTGTTTTCTATCCTACGAGTACTCATATCTTGTGTACTTTGGAAGCTTAAGAACTCTTTGATTAAGTTTTGACCTTCAACTCTAAGAATACAAGTATGATAATGATGACATGTTTTTGCAATTTTTTGGAATATATATGAAATGCAGGTCACAATATGCAAATGCAAGGACAAAAGGGATGATGAAATGAAACTTTTACTTCTATAGAATGTCATGAATTATGACATTGACTTTATTGCTTTGGAACTCTTTTTCTAATTTTGGTATGAATGCATTGCGGAACAAACAATATGACTACTCTTTATTATGATTCTCAATCTAGGGGATTGCAAGTTATTCTAGTATAAGAGACCTATTCAAGTCTTTGAAATTTTGAAATTTAGAACTCCGGTGGGGAACATGAGTGCAATGGAGTGTTTCTGATTTTTGGCTTTGCTAGAGGCTAAACACTGATCCTTATCTAGATAAGACAATCTAACAAGCTTTCAACTTAGACCAGTAACAAATTTTATTGATGTTCACTAGACTTAGATCATAGATGGAAAGCAAGATAGCCCTGAGGTAAAGGATAAATGGGAAAGAACAGGATCCCTAGATAGAAAATGATCCTAAAGACTACGAAACTCTTGCCTTTGCTCATCTAGTGCATGTGTGTGCTTTGTACCTTTCTCTTTTATTTTCTTTGATAGATTGTCACCCTTCAAGCTTCGAGATCAGACTGATCTCCACTCAAGGGTATGGACATTTAGCAATCTTCTCTCTTTCACTCTTTTTTTGTAACTCTCTTTTTTTTTTCTAGAATGCCTCATTTGATTTTTCTCATTTTTTGGGATTTTGACTTTATATGAAATGAATGCTTTTGGAACTTTGGATATGGTTATAATTTGATCTCTCAATTCTCACTTTTCTCAACACTCTTATTTTGTTCACTCATTTTTTATTCACTCGTAATTTAGATTGCTTCCTTCAAAGTTTTGATCGTCCTAATGCTTTTGGCCAGGAAAGATAAGGGGTTGAACGCCACCAAAAGTTTTCGTAGTCCAATTCGACTTCTCTTCTACTAGGGAAGAATTGGGAAGGTCTACTTGCAAACTTCCTTTGAACACTGTAGGTTTGAATACTGACTTTTCTTAGACCTAACATCTTGGCTTATTAAGACTAGGATCAGTTCAAAGCTAAGAGCTAGGCTTTGATTAGAATCACTGGGAATGAAGGGGGAGAATGGCGATTGTGAAAATAGGGAATCTCAGGACCTAAAAGGATCACGTATACCTAGGCAACCTTAGACTCCTTACTGAAATGAAAATAACATAAGAGCAAGTCATTCACTGTAATGAAAGAAACAAATTATTTTTGACATTTTTGATTTTTATGTTTTTTTTTGTATTTTTGGGATATTTGAATTTTTTTGTATTTTTATGTTTTATGATTTTCAGACATAGTATATCTTGAGGTGAAAGGCATTGACTATTTCTCCAAATTCCTCTCCCTCCATTTTGCACAAGAGATAGGCACCATTTATGACATCTTTTTTAACCATATAAGGACCTATCCAGTTGGGTCTAAACTTATGTCCTTTACCGGCTTTTTTATCGATTAGATTGTCAATTCTGAGCACCAAGTCTCCGAAATAAAAAGTTCTTAGGATGACTTTCTTATTAGAGTGTGTATTTACCCTTGCAAGGTAGGAGTCATGTCTTTGGACATCTCTTAGTCATTTTTTGTCCATCATTTCTAATTCAACCAATCTTACCGCTCGATATTCTTCGTTATCCATTAGGCCTTGTAACGATACCCTTAAGCTGGGCAATTCTACTTCTAATGGCAACACTACCTCTAACCCGAAAGTGAGGGCATAAGGGGTGGTTCCATTAGGAGTTCTTACGCTTGTTCTATAAGCCCAAGGAGCTAGATATAACTGCAAATGTAAATCTCTTTTGAAGTCCTTCACAATTTTTACCAATATTGAATTCAATGTTTTGTTTGTGGCTTCTACTTGTCCATTCCCTTAAGGATAGTAAACTAAAGTAGAATTCTGATTGATGTGAAATCTCTCACATAACTCTCTTACTTGTGGATTCTTGAATGATGATGCGTTGTCCATCACTATCATTTGAGGAATCCTGAATCTGCATATGATCTGATTCAATATGAATTTTGCAATGACTATTCCTGAAACTTTAGTTAGAGGCATGGCCTCTACCCATTTGGTAAAATACTCTATTGCAGTGATGATAAACAAATGTCCATCTATTGATGGGGGAGATATCTTCCCTACTAGGTCCAAGCCCCATGTAGAGAAGGGCCAGGAAGTAACTATAGGTTGCAAATCTCTCGTTGGCGTGTGGTGAACATGTGTGTAGGCTCGACACTTTGGGCATCTTTTAACAAATTTGATTGTGTCTCCTTGCAGACATGGCCGGAAATATCTCAGTCGATGTATTTTTCTTGTTGTAGCGTGACTGCAAAATGTCCTTCGTAGATTCCACTATGTCATTCTTCTAAAATCTTATGTGCATCTTCTTTGTCAACACATCAAAGCAACATCCCACCCAAGGCTCTCGATATAACACATCATCAATTAAGACATATCTTGTAGTGAGGATGCATAAGCATCTCTTCCCTAAGGGAGTCATTTTCTTTAGGTAAGTTCTATTTGCGAGATAGTTCACAATATCCCTATACCAATATGAAATGGTGTATTTCTCAAGGTTGATTGTGTAAATTTCTTCATCCAGGAAGTCTTTGTTTATAGGTTCCTCTTGAGGAACTGGATTATCTGTTAGTCAATCTACTATCACTTGTCCTTTGACTGACTTTTGATTGATGTAAGTTAATTCAAACTCACTTAGCAATGTTACAAACCGGTCAACTCTTCTTGACAATATTGGTTGGTTTAAGAATGTCCTTAATTGTTTGGACCATATCATGACTCTAGTCTCCAGGTTCAGCATGTAATGTCGCAATCTCTGAGTTGCGAAGACTATGGCCAAACTTTCCTTTTCAGCTTGAGTGTAGTTCTTCTCATATTATAGCAAGTTTTGACTTATGAAATATATGGGTCTTTCCCTTCCACCTTCATCTTCCTGAGCCAACATGCAAGCTATGGAGATGTCAGTTGCTCTGAAATATAAGATGAAAGGTTTGTCATGTTTTGGTGGCATTAATGTGGGTGAAGTCAACAAGAATTTCTTTACTTGCTCAAATGCATTTTGACAATCCACAGTCCAAGTTATGTTG
This sequence comes from Cunninghamia lanceolata, assembly GCA_027924645.1. Lineage (NCBI taxonomy): Eukaryota > Viridiplantae > Streptophyta > Pinopsida > Cupressales > Cupressaceae > Cunninghamia > Cunninghamia lanceolata. The sequence goes on along the minus strand of BSBN01000194.1, from coordinate 10,779,920 downwards.
ACTTTCTTCTTTAGTAATTGATTGATCGAGTGAATTTTAAAAGTCATGTCCAATATGAAACACTTGATTTCGCCTAGTTGTCCCAAAAAAGTCCTTATCGCCATCTCACTTGTTGGCGATGTTGCATTTAATACTACTTTAACTTTTGCTTGATCAATGTCAATTCCTCTTTGCAAAACGATGAAACCCAACAATTTTCCTATTGTGACTCTGAAAACACACTTCTCAGGATTTAGCCTTACTTTATATTCTTGAAGTCGATTGAAGATCTTGTGAAGATCCTCCACATATGTTAATCTTTTCTTTGATTTAGCCAAAAGATCATCAACATATGTTTCCACTATCTTGTGAATGTAATCGTGGAAGATGTGTGTCATTGCCATTTGATAGGTAGCCCCTGCATTTTTTAGCCCGAATGGCATAACTACGTAACAGAAGGTTCCCCAAGGGGTGGTGAATATTGTTTTGTTTTGATCTACTTCCGAGATTCTAATCTGATTGTATCCCGAGAACCCATCCATAAGAGAGAGTACTTCATATCAGGCGATTAAATAAACAATTTGATCTATGGATGGTAAGGGGAAGTCATCTTTTGGACAAGCTTGATTAATATCCCTAAAATTGAGGAATATCCAAATTTTTCCGTAATTCTTTAAAACCTGAAGGATGTTTGATACCCAACTTGAATAACAACTAGTTTGATAAAGCCAACATTCAACAATTTCTTCAATTCTTCTTTTACCATTTTAGCTACTTGAGGCTTTATGGGTCTCAACTTTTGCTTTATGAGTTTTGCATGAGGTTTTGTCACTAGGTTGTGTACCACGATTTTTGGGTCTAACCTCAACATGTCTGAATATGTCCAGGCAAAGACATCAGAATATTCTATAAGGAACTTAGTGTACTCTGATTCCTCGTCATTTAACTCTCCTCCCAATTTTAACATCTTTGGTTTCTCATGAGTTCCTACATTGATATCAATGGTATCTCCAATTAGTGATGGATGTCCCTCTTCAAGATTCTGAGGGGCAGGTGGTAAATCTAAGTTCATTTCAATCTAGAGGATTTCTTTTTCGCTTCCAAAATAGTCTTTCGGATGAGGAAGGAGCATGTATCATTTGTTGCGAATATACTATTGGGAGGTCGTCATAAGCATGCAGATACTCCAAGATGGCTTCATCATTCTCAACATAGTCTCGAGTTGGTTTCTCCATTTGATTTGTAGCATAGTTTAAAATGCTTGGTAACTCTTCACTTTCTAATAATGGCTCTCCGCGAACCGACACAATGAATTCTGAATTCTGGAGTTGAGCATGTTGTGAGAATAGGGCAGTTGACTTGGCCATTGAATCTGCTACTGGTTCTCTTCTCTAGGTATGGCTCTTATGGAAAAGAAGTCAAAGAATTGAACTAATTTTCTAATACTTTCTTTGTATGGTCGTAATCGTTCTAATTTTGTTTCATAATTGTCAGCAACCTAGTTGATCACCAACTAGGAGTCTCTGAAGGTGGAGACCCTCTTGATTCTCATTCTCATGGCTAACATGACTCCTAGGGATAGGGCTTCATACTTGGCGATGTTGTTCGTACAAAATAAATCCAACCTAAATGTGAAAGGGAGAACTTTTCCTTTGGGTGAAGTAAGGATTATTCAGTTGCAAGGTGTGTGCCCTTGGTCTCCTTGTGTTGTGTAGCATAGTGCTTGGGTTTGTAAAAAGGCTTAACCACCTCCCATGGATTCATTAACTCTGGCAGTTGTATTGGGCATTAACAGGTCGATCTTTTGGTGCAACGGCAACCGTCTTTGCAACAATTGGTATAAAAGCCTGGGTCATGGGTTTGAACCCCTCACTTGCACTGGGGGGGTTATTGCAAGGTGTGTGCCCTTGGTCTCCTTGTATTGTGCAGCACATCACTTGGGTTCATGACAAGGCTTAACCACCTCCCGTGGATTCATTAACTTTGGCAGTTGTATCAGGCATTAAAAAGTTGATCTTTTGGTGCAATGGCAACCATCTTTCCAACATATTCCCATTCCTGCCCCCATTTTACAACTGGCTCCATCAAAATGTAAAGTCCATAGGTCTTGATTGTTTTGTGATTGGGATGTTTCTCCAAATTCGTAAGTTGATTTTCACTTTTCCTCTTTTTCTTCCCCTTCTTCGATGATTTCTATTGTTCCAATTGAGAGATTCTTGATGTCACATTTGTCTAAGCAAGGGATGGCTGCTAAGCCAAACGGAACATGAGGCTTGGTGGTGTGGGGATCAAAGGGGAATTCTCTGAGGTTGTCCATGCTTTGATATGATATGTTGTGAGTACTTGTGTTTGGGTGAGGATCCTGAGTTTCCTCCTTTGTTTTTAATTTCTTATCCTTTTCTTCCTGTTCCTTCCTATAAACACTGAAAGGGGTAGGATCTGCTTTGATGAAGTGGATTTTTCCCAAGTGATGAAAATAAATTTCCTGAAACAAAGTGGAGGCCACGGCCTTCATGGCGTGAATCCAAGGCCTTACAAGGATCATGTTCTAATTGGTTTCTTTGTTGATGACATAGAAGTCTGTGGAAATGGTTTTAGACATTAGAGTGAGTGATAGGCTGATCTTCCCAACCGTTTGAATGTCGTAACTGTCGTATATCCTTAAGGTGACAGCCTATTGTTTGATGCTCATTTTGCTATATCCCATCCTTTGTAGGAAGGAAATTGGCAAGAGATTGATTGTCGATCCTTCGTCCACTACCACTCACTTTATGATGACTTCTTCAACTTGAATTTGTATGTATAACAGTGAATCCCTTTTCTTATTCCCTTCATCTTTGGGGAGCTTTGAGACATCAAATGTGAGAGGTGTTGGTTCTTCTTGTATTGAGCATCCGACCTCTAATACTTCCAGGAATATTTTTTGGTGTGAAGGGGAGGCCCTTAATAAATTTATCAGTTGCGAAAAGGCATTTTCCATTTGGTCTGTTTAATCTTCCTCTTGGATCACAAACACTTCTTGGTTCAACTCCACATGATTGGAATTTCTTTGATTAACATTCCCATTTCCATTTTGAGGTTCTTTCTCCTTTCTTTGGGATTGAAGAAGTGTGAGGAAATTTCGTTGTTGTTTTGGAGTAAGATTTGCAATGGCTTTGTTATACCCATAATAGTTTTTTGTTTCATGACCTTTTGTTCCATGGAACCAACAATATGTATTGGGATCATAGGAGTGACGACTTGGCCCTTGGTTCCCTTTTTGTTGCCACTTATCATTATTAGGAGTACTCTTCACAACATTGACATCTTTATTAGGAGTACTCTTCACAACATTGACATCTTTATCTGGGGGAATATTTGAGGTAGTCTTTTCAATTCCCTTTGAGTTTTTAACTCTTCCATTAGTATCGCAAATTCTTAGGTTTTAAGTCTTCCATTAGTATCGTAAATTCTTTGGCCACTGTCGATGGCTGCTTGATCGATGCTTAAAGCACTTTCCAGGGCTTCTTCATAAGATTTGTAGGGTAATTTTTGAACATCTTCTCTCATGTCCTTATTTAAGGAATGTAAGAAAAGGTCACATAACTCATGATGGTCCATGTTCGCAGCAGTAGTTGAAGCATAGAGCACTTGTCTCCATCGGATAACAAAATAGGCAACTGACTCGTTCGGTTCTTGTTTCATGGCTAAGAACTCCCTGATTCCTATTTTCACAAGTTTGTTCATGTCAAAAGCCATGACAAACTCTCTGATTAACTGCCTGAATGAGTGTATTGAAGCTTCTGCTAGGTGATAGTACCAATCTAGAGCTATTCCCTCTAGGGTTTTTGGAAAGATCTTAGCGACAACTCCATCCCAAGGGAGTTCTCTTATCGCAGTGGTATAAGCTTTGATATGGGAATTTGGATCACCCTCTCCTTTGAACTTTGGGAGATCAGAAAATAGTTGAGGCAACTGAACACTTCTTATGTTTAAGTCAAGTGGTTCTTTCAAGTACTCCAGGTACATCCCTAGAAAGGCACTTTGTGATTGAGGAGTTGATAGCATCAATCCCATAGGAGAGTTTTGGTAACCCATTGTTTGATTTGCTTGATTTCCTATCATTGCTTGATTGTTCTGAAAAAGAGGGTTCCCATTCAAACACATGTCATTACTTGTGTTTCTTGAATAATAGTTGAGATAGAGAGGATTCTGAGATGCCTCCTGGTCTTGTTCAATTCGGATATTGTCATAGGATTTATGTCTTCTTTTAGGAGCAGGTTGTTTTTCTTCTAGGGTTCTAATCCTTTGCACTAGAGTCACAATTAAGTCTGCAGGCATGGCAGCACTAGGCACTTCCTCATTTCTTGGGTTTTCCCTTTGAGCATTGTCATGATGATGTGCTTCATCTCACACAGCATTGTCTCTTTGTTCTTCCTATAGGGCAACGTTTAATGCTTTTTAGGCATCTCTTGCCTCTTGCAAATGTCTTTCTAACCTTTTTACTTCCTCATCAAGATGAGTGCTCGAGGTACTTGTGGATGGTTGATCCGGCCGACGGATATCTAATCTTAGTTGAATTCTCCTAGCTTTGTGAGGCACATTTGGTATGGCAAGGTTATGCTCCCAAGCAGGATTGTTAAAAGATAGAGAATGCCTAGGTTCTCTTCGGTCTTGTTCATAGTCAGAGTCTTTGTATTCATAGCAATATGTGATTCGTGCATCTGGGTGAGGTGGCACATACCTGTTGAAAGGAGTTTATGGTTCCCTAGAGGGAACATTCCCTACGTTTAGATTTGGTTCCGTCATATGTGGGGGTACCGTAGACACCATAGAATAATTGGAATAGATGATGGCGAAGGTAACAAAGGCAAAAGTGATGGAAGCGGCTACAAAGGATAAGTGAAAATGCTTGAAGATTGTTGTTTTGAAGTGCCAAATGTTTAAGTTTTTGATGGGATCTGCACTTTTGGGATGCAAAAAACATAGACAAAAGTTTTTGCTCCACATCGGCTTCACACAAATATGTACGTTCAAAATCACGAAATCGCTGGCCTAGGTTTGTTGAGTCAGTTTTGGCATGCACACAGACCCTTCCCTCCTTGCCGCAGGGTGAACCGCTATGTCACTCTCGCTCTCGTGGAAGTAGCCAGTCCAGAATAGGTGAGACACGAGGGTGGTCTGGCTCGTTGGAGAGCTAGACTTCATGGAGAGGGGTCAGCATGTCCTGGGGCCTGTGTTGTTGTGTACTTGTGTGAATATGTTGTTCTATGATCATGGTTGTAAAGATAACTATATGACCCAAAGGGTCACTAGTCACTGTTCTCCGATTGGGGTTTCTAATATTCCACCATTGCGTGGGTAAGTTGTTCTCATTGATGCTTTGTTCAAGTTGGTGTTGTCTTTTAAACTGTTGGATAGATGCTTGTTGTACTAAGAGTTGTCTAAACGCTTCTTGTTGTTGAATGACTAGTGGGTCTTGTTTCGGTCTTGGGTAGATTTCCTTTATCTCATCGAGGATTGCCCCTACCCACTCACCTCTCAATCCAGAGCACATTCGTGAGGTGAAACAAGAGATAGGCGGTTTAAGCTAACCTTGATTTGACATAGGGTTTGTGTGACCTAAGGTTTGACTATGCGTTGACTTTGGTTGACCTTGTGATGAAATCAAGGGTTTTGACCAATGTTTGACTATGGTTGACTTTGTGATGGCATCAAGGGTTTGTGAACCCTTTAAGTTGGTAATGTTTTTATTCTTTTTAGGTTTTATGAATGCAAGCCTATATGAATGCAAAACTTCTTTTTGTGTTTTTTTATGTTTTTGGAAATCAAAAGTGCTTTTTCTTAATCTAGGAATTAGATAATGTATGCAAGCTATGATGAAGTTATCTAATGCAATGTAATATATGTTTTTGTTTGTTTTATGAATAGATAGATCAATTAATCTAAAAAAAGAGAAATGCTTTTAATCTATGAACTTTCAAAAGGAAACTAATTTAACCATGCAAATCTATTTAGCCTATTAAGGAAAAAGTAAACATGTATTTTATTTATCCCAAGAGGAAAGTTTTGATTATATAATTACTATGAAATGAAAAGAAAGCATAAAGGAACTTGGAGACACGTGAGCCTCCACTACCCTCAGAAATCCTTGTAATGACAACCTCAAATCCTATTGTAGCAGCAGGGTGATCCTCTTGGCGACAAGATGAAAATGGAAGCAAAAGAAGCTTTGAAGTTTTGCAAAGAGAGCTCAATGAGAGCTTTGATGAGCACTGTGGCTTGATATGAGTAGTGTATGGACACAAACAAGCTTTTAGAAAAGTTAAGCAAGATAACAAACGAAAGCAAAAGGCTCTTATGTCCTATATGAGCATGAGAATGGTTGATTTGGAGAGCAATAACTTGCAAGAGCTATGTGCACAAATGAAATTGCCTCCCTTTGTGCTTGAGGGAGGGGGGTATTTATAAGTTGGAAAAAGCAATGAGAGGTGAAGAAGAAAGAGAGCTAACTCAATTTGATTAGAAAGTTAAGTTAGAAGATTCAAAAGTGCTCTAGGCTAAAATTAGAGGGATCTGCCCAATAAAGGCTTATCACTCAAGAAGAAGTGAAGAAGAAGAAATGCATGGGAATGCATGAGAATACATGAGTTGTTAATTAAAAATAAAATAGAGATAATTATACATGTGTAGGTGCATTAAATAGTTAACTCTATATTTGGCACAAAAATCCATGCAAACAGGAAGAAAAATAGGTGAAAACAGAGTTTTTTCAAGTTAGAAACTCGAGTTTTTCCGTGGCTAAAGACATGACAGGGTCGCCCCTGTCACCAGTCAGGGTCACCCGAGGGTGACCCATGGGTGACCCTTAGAGGAGGACACCTAGGTTGAAGTGCATGATGGGAGATGGAAGAGGAGGTGAAAAAGAGGGGATCTGCCTCTAAAAATAGGTCAATCATGTGAGAAAATCCAAATCTCCACTTGCAAAAGTAGGATCTCTCGTGGGAGATCTAAAAATAATAGGGGGAGATTTGGATTGGTTAAGTGAAGCTGAAAATCGAAAGTGGGAGATGGCTAGGGAGGACCTCTAGAAGGCCTCTAGGGGGTGGAATGGATGAAAAACACTAGGGAAAGGTGAAAACTCACCTACAAGATGCATACAAGGCTTAGGAACAAGGTCGCAAGCACAGGAAATGCAAATCGATAAATGTCAAAAAAGGGTCGAAAAGTGTCAAAAGCGAAGAGAGAGAGAGAAATCGACAAAGGGGAAACAACACAAGGAGGAAGAAAAGACATGTCACCAAGAGAATTGTTGCTTAGAGGATATTATTTCATGCTTACATGTACAGGACAAGGATTATGACTCATTATAGGGGTCCTCATGGAGGCTTTGCGTGATTTTGGTGCTTACAGTACCATCTATATCAAAAGTTTTGGGATTTTTCTTCATGCACACACCACTAAATTGCGAATCGTTTGCAACTCACATGTAATGGATGTTATGTTTTAGGATCAATGAAAAGTACACATAGATCACATTTTGAAAATTTCTTATCTTTGACTTGTTTGCATAATAATTTATTGGCATAGAATTGTCGACACTCCTCCCTATAGTCCTTCCAATCGGTGATTTGCTTTGTAATTGAGTCAATATGAGAAATTATCGACTCTAGTGAAGTGGGAAGGGTTCTGTGATTGTGGCTTGTATTCGGATATTTCAATGTTTCAACTAAGGATTTAAGTTCTTTTTTGTTTTCTTTGATTTGTCTTATATAATTTTGTTGGGTGTCATGTGGAGGGTGAGGACATGAAGGTGGAGTTTGAGGGTTTTGCGGTTGCTCTTCAGAAGGAATTTAAACATCTGGATCTGGGTTTTGTAATGATTCATTAACTGAAAAATTAAAAAGAAAAATTCAATTAAAACAATTAAAAATAACTTCATTTTGTTTTGAAATGAAGAAAATTGATAAAACCCTACCTTCTTCAGTTGCTTGACTTTGTTGCCCTCGTCCACAACAGGTTGGCAATGCGGCATTGTGTTCGATGGTCGTCTTCTTCAAATCTTTCAACACGTGTTCGCGTTAAAGCCCTGGTCGTGTTTTGGATGTAATTGGAAAATGAAATTGAAAAGGTGAGGCCATGAGACTATGTTTTTTCACTTTATTTAGCAGTTGAAAATGCGATCGCATTATGGTTTCCTAGCACTAAAAAGTGGGGTGGCCACTTTTTGGCCCCCCATCTTCATGCACACGCCCCAAATTTGTGCACCAATACATATACTCGTTTCATCACGGTAACAACATAGATTTTCTAGGGCTTGAGGAGGCAATTAGTAAGTGGTCACCAACAGTAGAACGATGAGACTATGGAGACTATATATGAATGATCAACATTATTTAATAAAACCTAGAATGAAGGTTTTACATTAGGGAGGACTGATCACACCTAAGAGAAACAATGAAGTTTGCCATGGGAAATAAAACATGAACAAGAGAACCCACTATGCAAGAAAAAAGAGCCAAAATAAAACTAAGCATCAGAATCTAGTTGCCCGAAGACAAAATCATACCAAATCTCATCAACATACAATAGGATTCAAAGATAAGATCCAATATCAAAAGACTAAACCTGGTATTCTAATAAAATCTTACTACTTTTTATCGACTAATGGAACTAACTATTCCTGATCTTATCTTCTATTTTACCAATTATCATGTCTCATTTCATGCTTACCTAAGTTGATTGATTAACCGTAGAATGTTTTCTTTCAGTGGCATGGGTGGCCTAATTACAACCCAAACATATATTCAGGGAGACAATTTTTAATAATTTAGTATTAATAGAGGATAAAATTGGTGGGAAAGAGGTGATGTGGAAGGGCAATGAGCTATTTTTTTGGTCTAGAATGAAGAGACTTCATAATTTTATGGATCCCTTTGAAAAAAAACAGACATATAAATAAGTAGATCTAGTTTATATGCTGCAATAATTAGGCCCAAGGTAAGAGAGTTTACTCAAGACTTAACAAGCCCTGTGTTAACAAAGATGCCTTCTCTTTTGTTCATGATAATGACCACAATCCAGTCGAAGTCTTTCCATCAACCATGTCTGATCACTTGCCAATTGAAACATCCATTTCCTTAGGAAATGTCAGTCATAATAGAGTCTCCATCAACCATGTCTGATCACTTGCCAATTGAAACATCCATTTCCTTAGGAAATGTCCGTCATAATAGAGTAGGGTCTGAGACTCAAATGTTTAAACTTAGTGTCCCTCTATTTAAAAACCAAGAAGAAAGTCTAAGAAGAAGGTTGTTGGTCATAACGTTACAAACAAACATAGAATAAAAGTTACACAACAACCTTTACTCATCTTGAAAGATACAATGAATTCAAAGAATTCATGATTCCAAGTCTCCGTTGATTAGTTCATAATCTACTGACTTTACTCAGTGGTTGATGTGTGTTGCTGTTTTCCATTTTGGGGTTTTACGTAGATCAATAGATTCTGTTTCTGCAACCATGCTACACAGGGAGGTTACCCTACACAGTATACTTCTTCAAATGATGTGTCTACAGGCTGATATTTGCATGATATTTTCAAAGGTACATGCATCTAGCTCAAAAATATGCTAATGATGTTCAGTTATCTACGAGATGTCAGCATATTCCTCTGTTCTGCTTAATATTTATCATGATGTGCAGTTATGGAAGTGATTTCTATGAAATTAAAATGGGAAAAAAAGTTAGAGAATGAGATTCCTAAAATTACTTTACTGAGATCACTGATCCACATACATGTTCCCATACAGAAATGAAGAGAAGAAAACTAAAATCATACTTCACCAAGACATTCCACAAATCCGCATTGAAAGCTTTGTCTCCTCCTGGTGTGTTTGTGACCTCTCAAGATGTCCTCACCATCAAATTTCCCCTGCCATTACCTCGATCCTGCAAATAGACACAAAAAAACTGGATTAAAAATATGCATTAAGTCGCTTCATCCATTCATACCTGGTCAGAAAGTTAGATGAGCATTAATGTGCTGCTAATGTGCTTTTAAAACTCCCTCTTTTACAGTCAGTCCAAATCTGCATAGACATCCCTTTGTTTGCATTTCCCTTGTTTTGTTATCGTGTTGGCATTCGGCGGGAATCCACCTACTGCACAGGTGCATTGAATGTTATGAAGCAATGGGAGGGAGGGGTGATCATCAGAAGATCGGGTGATATTCGGAATATCGGGTGATATTTGAAATATGACCCCCTTTATACAATATGCCCTGCTTTTGAGCGGCAAAACTGATGCAAGGGATTGAGTGATGTTGAGAAAATCGGGTCATAACTTAGAGATCAAGGGATGTTCGAAAATATGACCCCCGCAACAAAAATGACCCCCCCCAAAAAGATCGGGATGTCGTCATCAAGTCGATGACTTGGTTTATCACTGCAATTACTATGACGTAATCGTCATGTTATTAGATGGGGTAATCGTTGGAAATATACCTACGCTAGGTAAAAAGGATGATGACATCAGCGTCATATTGATCTCCTTTGTTCATCGGGCTCAGATGACGTCATCGTCATATTGGCACTGGGGTGATATTTTGCGATAAGGTGATATTTGAAAGATCAAGGGATATTAGAAATATGACCCCCGCAAAATATATGAAGTTGCATGACGGGCCAAAACCACTATCACACAAAACCGGAGTTCGCAGACCAAAATGATTATCGGGTGATAAAATAAGATCGGGGTGATCAAACATAAGGTGACCGATATTTGAAATATGAACCCCCCAGGGATATCAGGGTTGACAAAATTTTGATTTGCCACAACCTTCTTACTTGACTGAATTTCAGGGTGATCCAAAAGGCAAACCTGCATGCATGACTCATTTTTACCAAACCGCCGAGAAGCAGAAAACAACACAAGCCAAAGTAGCAAAAAGTTGGGTCCGTGTTTTGTCAAGTCAAAATGGGGTGTGTTGTGTAACCACACAACAAAGGCTTAAGGCTATCTTAGAAGAGAAATTTCTAATTATAGAAAGTCAACTATAGAATAACAATGGTGACCAAAGACTTCTTGATAATTTGATTAAAACAAAGAAACTATTGAGGAGGTTGCAAAATTATAAAAAATAAGGGACCAAAGTTAGAGAAAAAATTGAATGGATCAAAGAGGGAGGAACCAATTTTTTTTTCTAATATCTTAAGATCTAAACAAAATAGAGAAAGAATTGGCCCGATTGAGTATGATGATGTAACCTCTAAGAATATTAATTTCATGATGAAGGCTTCCCAATTCTTTTATTAGAATCTCTTTTCTTCTCAGGATAAGAGACATAGTGAAGAGGCTAGGAATTTCTATAAAAGAGTCATACCAAGGAAGGTCGATGAGGAGGAAGCCCTTTAACTCAAGAAGGACATTACCAAGGAGAATTATTATGATCTTTGGGCAAAAATATTATTAAATTAATTCTTAAGGTGATAGGTCTCTATTTAAAAATTGGAGACCCATGCTTAATGTTACTCAAATTGGATTCATTAAAAGGAGATATATATTGAAAAATTTGGTCACTCGCTAGAAAGCATGAATTGGGCTAAATGCTTTGGACAAAATGTGAGTATGATGCTGGATTTTGAGAAGGTCTATTAGAGAATTGAATGGTCATTTGTATTTATTGTGTTGAAGACTTAATTGATTAAGCCCCCAATCAATGGTATTTGGTCACCTAATAGTAATTAAGTTGTTGAATGCAAGGTTGGTAGATGATACTACCCTTTTTATTGAAATGGAAGATAACTTTGCAAATGTGATTAATAGGTTGAATTGGGGCTAAGATTTTTTATTGTAAATCCACTATTCTGAGATGGCACTATTTCCCCAATGATTGGCTCAAGGAGAAAAAATGGCAATGGGGCATCCTAATACCATTGTCAAGTATCTAGTTATTCCATTTTCTGTTGACCCCTTATTGAAGGACATGTGGAAATAGATGTTTATTAATATTGAAACTCGGATGGACTGATGATACTATTTTTGATCAAATTTCTACTAAAAAAATTTGTAGTTTTTCTATTTTTCATCAAATTTCTACTAAAAAAATTTATAGTTTTCTATTTTTTCATCAAATTTCTACTAAAAAAATTTATAGTTTTCTATTTTTCATCAAATTTCTACTAAAAAAATTTGTAGTTTTCTATTTTTTCATCAAATTTCTACTAAAAAAATGTATAGTATACTTATTGATACGAGAGAAATGAGGGATAACTTTGCAAATGTGATTAATAGGTTGAATATACTTTATAAAACAGTGCGGGCTAAGATTTTTTATTGTAAAGTTGGCACTATTCCCCCCATGATTGGCTAAGATTTTTTTTTGTAAATCCGCTTCTCGCACTAATCCCCCCATGATTGGCTCAAGGAGAAAAACTTTGCAAATGCGACTAATCAATAGGGGCTAAGATGATACTTTTTAATGGAGGATAAGATTTTTTATTGTAAATCCACTATTCTGAGTTGGCACTTTTCCCCCATGATTGACTCAAGGAGAAAAAATGGCAATGTGGGGGTCCTAATAACCATTGTCAACTATCTGGGTATTCCATTTTCTTATAACCCTTCATTGAAGAACATAAGGAAATAGATAACTTTACAAATGCAACTAATCAATGGGGGCTTTCCCCCCATGATTAGCTCAAGGAGAAAAAATGGCAATCTATCTGGGTATTCCATTTTTTGATGACTCCTCATTGAAGAACATGTGGAACATTTTTTGATGACCCCTCATTAAAGAACATGCAGAAATAGATACAAATGCAACTAATTAAAGGAGGCTAAGATAATACTTATTGAAATGGAGGACAATATTTCTTACGCTAAAAACGTTAGAAATTTTTCTTAACTCGTGAGTTGTTCCTATTGGCATATTCCTTGAACCTCCTATGGTTGCACTAGTTTTAACCAATGAGATATTAAACCTCCTATGGGTGCAAGTGCAAGTGCTAGTTTTAATCAATGAGATATTGTTTTAACAAGGCCTTCACCGTTATTGGCATCCTTTTGCAAGTCAAGATATCGAAGGAGATTAAAAGAGTCCATTTTTTTCCCTCAAAACAAGAGCAACTTAAACAAGGATGAGCTATGAAGACTCATAATATCGCCCAACCCTGATAAGAAGAAGACTGGAATAACCTATTGTAAATAACCGTTTTAAAACTATTTGGTAGTCTTTTTTTTGCTATTATATAAAAGATATTATAAACTTATTTATATTTAGACTACTTATATTTGTTTGACTCGTAATATCACCAACCCTGATAAGAAGGAGAAGATTGGAATAACCTAGTGTAAATAACTGTTATTGTACTTATGCACACACCTATTCCTAAAAGAACTAACCAAAAAAGCCAAAAAAAAACACCTCTAACCCAAAATAAAAAATTCATCATGACATGTTCTGTTAAAAAAACTATTCACTACAAAACTACAAAATAACTCAACTGACTCTTTACATAAAATTTAAATATATATTTAAGATATCTATAATTTAATAATTTAAATTAAATGTACGTTTGCTTATGAAATCTATTTCATTCCCCTCTAAGTAACTCTAAAGTAACATTAGTTAAGATGTTAAAAAATGAATGTTGTTTTTGGTTAATATAAGCAAAAAGAAAAATCATTTTGTGGATGGACCCTGGTGAAATCGAATGATGGCCCATGATCTACTTTAAAGTTGAATGTTGCTCCATTAGTAACCCTGCAACCCTAACCTAGAAAAAAACAAAACCCTAACCTAAAAAAAACAAAAAAAAATTGATGTACAGTATTCAAAGCTGCAATTTTCAGAATAAAACCTAGGTATGCACCAGAATCAAAACCATTTTCCGTTTCATTATTTCCCGTTCAATAATCCATTGACATACTGTAGTTTGAGAGATTCTGGCATCCGAAAAAATAAAATAGGAATAAAAATAACTGCAACTCTTCGACATAAAGACTCTTACAGACAAATACCCTGTCCTGCAAAATGAGGAAAAGGTAAAAACCCTAGCCTTCGCTTCATCAAAACCAAATGTCTTATTTGAAAACTCGAACCTTTCACACGCGCCTCTGTTCTACAGAGTCATAAGAAACGCTGATCCTATGAAATCACACTAACGCCCTTGGCACCTCTACTTCCTGTTAGAAATTTCTGCAAACACTGTTAAAATTTTAATTTTGATTGCCTCTGTTTAAATCGAAAAGGTATTAAAAAAGACATTAAATGCAAAATAGAACAATAAACAGCTGAAAACAGAATATTGTGTGAGGGGAGAGCCTGCGTAAGCATCATAGCCCAGGAATACAAGGGCTCATTCTGCAGGCAATCTTCACTGCGGCTTTCAGCAGTCCCTCTGCATCGCCCTTGGCCAGGGTTAGGGTTTTCAACGGAAAAACATCTGCCACCAAGCCGCCATGTCCAGCAGCAGCAACAGACATTTTTATCAAACCCTAACACGGCCAACAATGCATAGGGGACTAATAGCAACCGCTCAGATAAGATCAAGTAATGAAATGTTTGCCTGTGGGCAATCATCTTATAACTTCTTTTCGCAACAATCCTAACCCTAATATTGCCCTAACGGACCAGCCCTTTTCCTTCGTTAATTCCCTAAAAGATTTTTTGTTTTTTTTAAGCGATGGGGTTCATGGAAGGGGCTTGGCCTCTTATTTTTATTGTGAGAGTCCTATGGAATTGACCCAAAAAAAAATCGTTTTTTTTTGTTACGGAAAGTTTACAAGTAAAACAAGTGCACTATTGCCTTGTAGTGTCGTAATTATACTATGTGTTTTAGTTGTAATTTTTTTCTTAGATTAAATATTTGTTATATAGACAAATTGCATTGGAATAATATTAAACAAATAATTTGTTTTAAAGTCTATATAAATATTATAATAAAATTGTAATATTTATAGTAATATAATATTCATAGTAATGTGATTATTTAATTTTGATTCAATATATATAATTTATAAATTTGATATCTTAAATATTAATGAAATTGTATAATTAATTGTATATTGATAATAAAGAATGTTTATAATAATAAATATAATAATAGATACAATAAATAAAATTATTTAATTATAATTATAATATTATTATAAATTTATTATAATTACTATAAATTTATTATAATTAAATATTTAATTTTGATTGTTAATAAAGTAAAATATATTTAGAAACAGTGAGTAGATTTTGAATATCTTCAAATATCTTTTAACATAACCATTTACTTATATGGAATATTGATTTTTATTAATGTATATATGATATTGCTACAACTATAGAGTGTGTTATTTGTTTTTCCCTATGTTATGGATGGGGTCTATGGAAGGAGTTCCAGCACCTGATTTCCACTTGCAGGTGGTCTCTGTTGAAAACCGGTCCCCACTAAGGATGGGGTTCATGGATGCAGTTTAGACTCTTATTTTATCCCATGGAATTGAAAAAATGCAGTTTGATATTAAAAGGAATATTTACCCTAACTAACCGGACTAGACATAGATTAATAGTTGTAGTCATAGGCAGTGTCGTATCTAGTGTTTATTGTGTGTCACATAATTAATAAGATTTCTATCTTGACATCATATAAAAGAGATCAATTAGTTTTATGGTATTGACATTAAGTTAGGAACCATGGAATTTTTCTCTACCAAGTTATTAATTTAATTAAATGTTATTAGTGTCGTGTAATTTTTTATTATTTGCTTATGAGATCACCATGGGAGAATATTTAAATATTGACTTTATGATTCCTACATCTAGACCCATCTTACAAACTGCAGTAATTATTATAAACTACAAATGGATCCATTAGAAAACTTGAGATACTTAGTCAAGTTTTAATTACAAATCCATTGAATTGTCATGCAGCTAGGTATGGGTAGTGCCTTGGAAACATTAAGTGGACAAGCTTTTGGGGCTAGAAAGTATCATATGATGGGAGTGTATCTGCAGTGCTCATGGATTGTGCTTTTCACTATTTCACTCATCCTGCTACCAATGTATTTTTTACAACCCCTCTTTTGAAATTGATGGGGTAGAGTGGTGAAATAGCTGAACTATCCAGCACACTCTCTATCTGGTTCATTCCTCAGCACATCGGATTTGCTTTTTCTCTTCCACTTCAGAGATATCTGCAATCACAACTTAAAAATTTAGTTATTGCATGGCTCTCTGGAGTAGCCTTTATCATCCATCTATTTTTAAGCTGGCTCATAATTTCAAGCTGGAAATGGGGATTGTAAGAGCTGCAATAACATTGAACTTGTCTTTATGGCTGCCTCTCATTGGCCAATTTCTCTATGTCATCTATGGGAGCTGTCTGCTCACATTGGGAGGATTTTCCTGAGGCATTTGTGGATCTCTGGCCTTTCATCAAGTTGTCTGTGGCTTTATGAGTAATGCTAGTGTAAGTATCATCCACTTGCTTTTTGGTGTGGCTTTATATTTATGACTAATTGACACAAGTTCAAGTTCAACTTCTGCTTGGTCAAGATTGGCAGCCTATCTTTTACTAAATCTCTATGCAATTTATGTGCTTTTTATGAATATTTTAGAGATATGGTATTACAAAGTATTAATTCTCTTGACTGGGCACCTCAAAAAATGCCCAGGTTGCGGTGAATTCACTTGATATCTGGTATACAGTCTTATACGCCTCTCCCTCTATATTTTACAAGCAATAATATTGCATATTCTAGAGGCCATATGCTGACTTTTTTCTATGTTCCTCATTTTGTATGAACATCAATGAAGTTGAGGTGATGATACCATTGGGATTTCTAGCTGCCACTAGGTATGCTGCTATTTCCATAAAATTTACATAGCAACCAATAAGAAGTTTGATTTTCTTAATTATGCTAATGATTAACCACTTTTTATTGGCAGGGTGAGGGTTGCGAATGAGCTTGGAAGTGGAAATGGAAAAGGTGCAAAATTTGCAGTGATTGTGGCAGTAACAACCTCCATGGCGATCAGTCTTTTCTTTTGGGTTCTCATTATGGCGCTTCACAATGACTTTGCTCTGATTTTCACACAGAGTTCAATCATTATTGAGGCAATATCCAAATTGGCATACTTGCTGGCATTCACTATTCTCCTAAATAGTGTGCAACCAGTTCTCTCAAATTCAATCACTGTAGGAAAATTCAAAGTCAGCTTTAATAAACTAATACAATAATAAATCAAATCGCTACAGGGTAAATTAAAAGCAGCACAAGAAGCATTTTCTATCTGTAATTAACTCTATGGTAAATAAAGTTTGAAAAGTGAAACAATAAATGAATTTATCCAAATTTACACCATTTCTAATATTAGGTGTTCCTTTCTTCCAAACAAACACTCCAAACTATTTCTATAACTCTTTTTTTTCCTTCCATTTTTACATACAGAAGAGCCCTAAGTCTATAGAATACGAATCCATGAGGCTTCCTGGTTGAGGTGATGAAAACACACAGACACCAAATCAAAATAATAAGAACAAAGATGAAAAACAAACCAAATGTTTCTTCTTGTTCTTCCTCATTGGTTGCTCCAATTAATCATCTCCATGTAACTCTTAAACGAGTTTGGTCTCTGCAACCTTATCTCATTATTGAACATAGAAAGTATAATTAAACAGTTTATCTAAGAAAACCTAGAAATGTCCTCTGAAACCCTAACAGGAAGGAAATTGAGGTAATCCAAAACCTCTTCCTCTTTTGGTATGGTTGTAATCTGCATCTACCCCAGAGCATAGTTATTTGCAAAGATTTGAGAATTAGAAAACCCAAAAAAAAACAATTATTAAAACTTTAAAATCCTCTCAAATCACAATCTAGGCTCTATTGAAAAATAGAGAAAAATCCTTTCTATGATGGTAATCATCGTCTCTAAGCCTTCAATAAAATACAATCCTGTAAAATATATCTGCGATTTTTTGTTAAGAACATATCTAGAACTTTCTTCTCTTGAAAATTTGTGCATGTCAAAAGATGTTGATGGTGTGCAAGAATTTTATAAACCAAAGAGATTCTAGAGGCTCGTGGATAAGCAAGGTATCAAATTTTAGAAGATATAGTAACTCCAACGGGTTTCTACCTTGAGACCCCATAAGGTTAAAAGAAAAATGAAACAAAAAACACAGTTAAAAAATGTTGTTTAAACCCTTGTAGACTCCATCTGCCACTCTCATACAAACACCTAGAAATAATATATTGCAAAGAATTTTAGAAATAAACACACAATCTATATCAAAACATAGCAAAAATGAATCCAACTCCTCACCTGAAAACACTTGCTGTGAAAAAAATAGAAGCTTACAGAAAAACCACTATTTTGTGAGCATAAATCACCATTATGCACAAGAAAAAAGGAGAATACAAAAAATTCCATTGCATTCGAATATGGAGAAAGCATATTTCCGTCATTAAAATCTAATCAAGTCTTCTTTTCCAAACAAAGAGATAATTTAGACAAAAAGCCACACATAATTAAGATGATCTAAAGAAACCCTCCATACAAAGGCATTAAAAACAATCAAGCAACTTATACAATATGACATGCCACAGCAAAACTTAGGGTATAACAGACAGAGCAAAAGCCTTGCATAATTCACACGCACCAGTCACCAAACACTTGATATGAACTCATTCCACAACAATTAATCAATAGTGATAACTTATACAATATAACACAAAACATCTGAATCTTAAACATTACACTACATGACAAAGCCCTATTTCCTCCTCTCACCAGCATGTCTATGACTGTTAGAAATATCCACTCCTGGAACCATTTAGCACTCTAAATTAAAGCTACTATGGCTATAAAATGTAATACTTCATCGTTATATGCAAATTACAGAGAACATAACTAATATCACCATAATATGAAGATGGCGATGGAAACGGGTGTGTGTGCCCACAAATCATGGTGATTAACAAACCATATGAGGCAAAACCAAATTCCCCCAAAAAGATAATTCATTTCCATTGCCACTTCCTCCCCTCTAACCTGATTTTTCTCCTCATTTTTAGGTTTTTGTTTCACTCAAAATAGTATCTCTGAAAATCTGTTGAGAATAGGTCATTTTTTGAGCCAATGACAATAGAGATAAATCATATGCATTGCCCTTGGCCAGGGTTAGGGTTTTCAATGGGAAAACATTTGCCACCAAGCCGCAATGTCCAGCAGCAACAACAGATGTTTTTATCAAATCTTAACACAGCCAAGAATGCAAAGGGGACTAACTACAACCGCTTAGATAAGATCAAGTAATGAAATATTCTTGCCTTTGGGCAATCATCTTATAACTTCTTTTTGCAACAATCCTAACCCTAATATTGCCCTAACGGACCAACATTTTGTTGGTGTGAATAGGGTTATCACCTAACTGGTTTACCCTTTTGTGGATAAATCATCTTATTTAACTATTTACTAGTTAAATAATATTCACACATCACACATTAATCACACATATTAAGTTGACTTAGTGAGTCTACTAGATGTCTAGTTGTGTCTAGTTAAGTCTAGTTGTGTGTTGAGTTGTTGATAGTTGGAGTGAATTGTCTTATCCTCCACATGTGCAATTAGTTATCATCCTCTAATTGGCACATGTTGTTGGAATATCTCCACTTTCCACTCCACCTCTCTAGCTCTCATCTTGCCTTTATAAGCAAGGCATATCATGTACATTGTAACAACAAAAAACAATAATCAATCTATTGCATTCAATGATAGAATAGCATCATTCTTTCATTTGATCTTTTTTGTGCTTTCATGAAGTCCTAGATCTTGGGTGGCTCCAATCATAGCCAACTCTAACACATTTTACCTTTGTTAATTCCCTAAAGATATATTTTTTAACGATGGGGTTCATGGAAGGCAATTGGGCTCTTATTTTTATTTTTAAGAGTCCTATGGAATTGACCACAAAAAATCTTTTTTTTGTTACGGAAAGTTTACAAGTAAAATAAAATAAAGTAAACAACGTAGATATAACTAGTATAGATATCTTAAATACATCTATCTAAAAAAATGCCGAGATATCAATTTGAAGCTATTTTATTTACTTCACATTACAACTATTTTATTTACTATATACATGATTTTCATTAATTATTTAATTATTAAAGGTTTATATCTTGCCCATCAAATTTTCAACTAATTTCACAAATAAAAAAATATCTCAAATTAACAAATCAAATTTAAACTTTTTATTTATTATTACACTACTACATTTTTTTATATAAATTAATTAAGATTCAAACCTAACATGCATAAAATTTTGATTGAAATTATTTCTAACATTACACACAAAAAATTACAGCCGTTTATTTCATTTAATATATACAAAATAATTTTCCATGTTCTAAAATTACAGCCCTTCATTTTCTTTTTTTTTGAGTTTTATTTTGTTTCATGCTAGAGGCCGTGGGCTTTGTAGAAGGGCTTTACAAAATTGTAGAAAAAAGGATATATCCAAATATGATGGAGAACCCTGTTGATGACAACATATCTTTGTTTTACCTCCTTATTTTGGAAATATCTTGTTTATTATTAAATATTAATATTTTATTTTATTATTAAATATTAATATTTTATTTTATTATTAAAGAGATAATAATTTAAAGTTATTTTATTTACTTTTAATTTTTTTATTTTACTTCATTTTACGTCAAATTGATACTCGTACATTTTTTCTTCACTCAACCTTATGTCCATCAATTTCTCAAATTAAGAAAACAAAATCTCTTCTTTCTTAACCCATAAAATTTTTTGTACACTTTTGAAAACGAGAAGAATGATGATTATCTTAAGTTGTCCCTATCGTTATTTTTACACGCTACTTATTTTGGATTTATAATATTTATTATTAAATATTAAATAATTGACATGTAAATGACCATTAATTTTAAAGTAAAAGGTAATTGTTTTTTTAACACACTCATGCCATTACACTCCACCTCGTGCTGCCATTGTAGAATGCCTCTTAGCATTAATAAAAAGTATTGGCATGTCATGTTTAGAAATATACCTATTCTTTTTGGTCATCATCTAAATTGGAAAGAAGTTTTTATTGACTTTGGGCTAGTGAATTATTTCAGACTTTGTGAGACATGCTATTCTTTTGCATATCTGAAAAATTAGATGTACAATTATCTTTCTAAAGTTAACATTCACTAGATAATTGAAATTGCTAAACTTTACTGTAACATATTTTTTCAAATTACTTTTCAATTATGTTCTCGGTTTCAGGGTTCGCCAAAGGGTAATCTATAAGTTGCATTCCAATTGGATTTGATCAAGTCTCAAATTAGTAATCTATAATGCAAACACTCCAATAGATTCAAGGAATAAGTTAATAGTTGAGTAGAGTGTTCGTGATGGCCGGGAGTTGTTCACAATGTTTGAGTGGCCTAAGGGGTTTTCTATTGTTTTTATTATTTTGAACCCCTTACAATCGTTGAAGATATTCTTCATGAGTTTAGTGTCAATTGGTTATTCTATAAGTGTAAGCAAGGTATTATTCTGGTTGTGTTAGTTTCTAGATAGTTGATCTATTTTTTAGAGGCTTATGTCTTTCTTAAGATCATCTTTATTGTTATGTATCTCTCTTCCTTTATACAATGTCTACCTAATGTCAATTCCATGGAGGTTGCATTACCTAGTCATTTTGTTTCAAGGGAGGAATGTCTCAGAACTTTGTATTTTGGTAGGCAACTCTCCTGGTTTGATGGCAACTTTGTAAGTTTTTACATTTCCCTAGGTGGCTTTGGAGTTGCTTATTTGCTTATGATGCTTTTGTTATTTTTACCAAGGATTTAATGGTTGTTTGTGGAGGGAAGCCATAGTAAAGTAAATGGTGAAACAATGTAATGTCATGCTAAAGTTTTTTGTCTTCCTAAAATAATGGTTAGCAATAATTCTTCACATTCAATAATGTACTTCTAGCTTTGTCAGATTTTAGATGCACTTGTAATAAAACAACTTATTAATCCTACCTCGAAAAAGGCAGACAACTGTGCAATCATGGAGGGTTTAATGCCCGGTTGGAATTGTGACTATTTTTTATGAATGCTTCCTATTTACTTATATTAAAAGATTGAAATAGTATAATATTCACAAAAAAAGGGGTAGGGCAGTATGAAGGCACAACCACGAAGTCTCAAAGCCTTAAACAAAGGTGATCAAAACAAGCCTAAATGTGTAGGTGAGCAAAACAACAAAGGATCAATCCCACAACAAACTAAGTAGCTAATGCAACACCAGTAGAGGGAGGAGGATCCTGATCATTAGGCTTCCCACAAACATCTCCAAGGATAGCATCATCAATCGGCTCCCAACCGTTGAGAGCATCAGTTCCTTCTTCATTCTCCTTGGGAGATGGTTGAGCATGGACATGAGAAATGGTGAGCTACAAATAAGGAAACTTGCCTACGTCAGGTTAGCCAGAGCCCCACCTTGGAGATGGTGGTTTGGATGGTTGAGACCATCCTCCACGAGCAACAAAATCCCTAGAGGTTTAAGGCAAGGGGCCACGGGAGTGAGAGCCATGGTCACCATGGTCATGTTTGGAAGATTGACTGCAACCACACTAACGTCATCTAGAAGAGGTAGAGTCAGGTGGGACCCCAAAAATAATATAGGGAGCATTTCACTAGTGGTCCAGTAGCTCCTGGAGATGGGAAATATCAAGTGCAACTTTGCTAGCTTGCACCTAAATCTGCATCAAAACATTAGAGGAAATGATATCTTTAGTGTACAAAGAAAAGTGCTTATTAGTAGTACAATAATTGAAAGTAGCAACATTCCTATCCTTCCAAATGCTAAAATGAATTTCCACCCTAAAAGAATGCCATATTTGAGCACACTTGAGCGAGAGATAGGGCCAATCTCCAAGAAAAACCATATGCCAAGAGAAAGGTGTAGGTCTGAAAGGCCTGAAAAAATCATGGATCCAATTCCATGCTTCCTGAGCCTAAGGGCAAACCCAAAAGAGGTGTTTGAGAGACTTGAGCTGTCTATAAAACAAATAATGGGGGATGGGAATGCCCATGTGAGCAAGACAGGCTCCCAAAGGGAGGCACTAGTAGAGCAAACACCAAGCAAAATGAACCAATTTGAGCTCCAACACTGCAAACCAAATGCAATGAAATCTTTTGTGCTAGGTCACCTAACTATTTTTTATACTTTAATATATGTTGCAGAAGTTATAATGTTTTCACCAACAAGTTTAAATTGGTAGACTTAGAACTAACATGCAAACTCAACAATGTTGCTCATGGCTAATTTTACAAGAGGAGAACTAACATGCAAACTCATCTTAAACTCAAGAGTTAGAGCCTGGAAACTATGTTCTAGTGTCTACTTTGAAGATCAATGCCAACATGGATGGTAAAAGTTTAGAATTGTGCCACCCTTTGGGCCAACTAAATAGTTTCGAGTGAAATATTTTTGCCCCAAACAGTTTTGGACAAAATTATCCCCTACATGGCATAACGAGTTTCTGCCAAAACTATTGACTATATATATATATATATATATATATATATATATATATATATATATATATATATATATATATTTCAATCTCAAGTTTGAAAAAAAAATTATTTATATTCAAAATTTCAAGAAAAAAAGGTTTAGGGTGAAAGAGTTTCGACCGTAACTTTTTCACTCGAAAAATGTCTAGGTGGCAACCCACATGGCAGTCTAACCCAAAACTTTTTCACTCAAAAATGTCTAAGTGGTAGCCCATGTGGTAGTCTAACCCTTGTTTTGGGGAAAATTCAACAAAAAATCAACTTCAACTCTAGATTTCTCCAACCAAGGACATTTTCATGAAAATAAATAAAAATACTCTTTTGTAAAGCTCGGAGTCTAGAATCTAAAAAAAATAAAAAATATATTTTGATTAGTTTTATTATGAATATTTTTAATTTATTATAAGTAGGATATTATAATCAAACATGAGGTTGATTAAGAATTAAAAAATATATTAAAATATATTTAATTTTTAAAAAAATATATATGGCACACTAGAGGAGAGAATCCTCTCCAAGAGGGTATAATTATTATTTTTAATTACAAAAAACTAGACAAAAGATGATGTCCCATTAAAACTATGACATTTTGAGTAAATTTGACTTTTAAAAATTATTAAAAATTAATATTCATAAAAAATAGTTTTTTTTCTCTATGCACTAAATTTTAAGTTATCTAAGTGGGAAAAAATCAAAGAAAAAACTAAAATTTGCTATATTTTTTGCAACGTCCCATTGACCTCACTTTTTTCAAATCCAAAACATACAAATCACTTTTAGGAAGTCCAAGTTGAAAAATTGTGTTTGTATTGGTCATTTCCTTTATAAAAGTGTGACACAGTTCTGAACTTTTACCTTAGAAACATGAAACATGTTTGTTAGTGGATCTTTCTGAAAAATAGATGTGTGAAAATGTATTTTTGTGGTGTTATCATTCTTGTTTGTTTTGTGGTTAGGGTTTTCTCATTCTCACAACCATTCTTTGGAGGGATGTTTATTCTTCTGTATTAATGCTCAAATATTCAATATAAAAAAATAAAAGTAAAATAAAATAACTCTAAAGAAAATAGAACAGCTTGAGGTTGATAGATAGATGTATTTAAGATATTAAAATAGAAGTTTAAAATTACAAAGGATTTTTTAAATTTCATTTATCTTAATCCAATAAGACGTACATATACATAATTATAACTTAATTTAGATTAATAAATAGTACTCACGGGGTAATATATTTCAAAATAATAAATGTTAAAGTAGATTTTTGATAAATAAAGGTATTTAGTTCTAGCCTTGAGGATGAATAAAAGTCTGATAGGTGGTAAATTATGAATGTCTCAAGGCTGATAATGATAAGTCTCTATTAGAATTTTGCCTCATATGTGAAGAAAATACCACATTTTGTGGTGGGTTGAGTTTATGAATAAGGTTCAAATCCATGACTACAAAATATCTTGCAGCCATATTTAAATGATATGGAGCAATGTACAATCCTAATCCCTATTACATATATTTCACCTCTCGTTCTTCTATTTTTTCTAATATCTAAGAGTAGTAGTTTTTAAAAATACCTTTGGAGGATTGTCAATATGTTGTAAGGGGACATGTTCTCAGTATACCCCAAAAATACTTAGGTGAATGATTGAAGATAATATCTTAGTTGTGCAAATGCTCTAGAATGAATGTGCAAATCTAAATTCATTTTAGTGCACCAATGGAAGTATCCCTAACATGCTCATTTTATGTGAATGATTAGATTAAGATCCAATTAGAGCGGATGATAAATGAATATAATTGAATGTCTTTAAATATAAGGACGTAGAAATAAATCATGCAAAAATGTCTTTTGTTGGGCTTTCCTAGGAAAAGAATAGGTAGGAGTCAACCAACATTTCAAATTTCAAGGGTCAAGTTTGTGACTGCAAGGTCAATCCCACACCCACATAAATGACCCAAGGCATAAAAAGGCTTAAATTAAGGTAATAATTGATGTTTAGGGATAAGTGTGTGAATAAAAAGGCATAAAAAGGCTTAAATATTCTAAAATTCATGAGATCCTGGTGTTTCCCCTTCTGAGGATGCAAGGAAAAACATAAAAAAATGGCTAAGTCCCAGAAAATTCAAAGTTTTCCTTGTGTTTTTATGCCTTGTCAGGATGTCAGAGTTTGGGCTTCACTGTTGTCAAGCCCAAAGTCCCGAACTCCACTCCTTCCCCCTTGCAAAATGTTCTAAGTGTTATAGCACTGGACTTCAGAGTTCTTCTCTTTTGTGTTCTTCTATGGAGGCTAGAAGGCCCAAAGCCCAAGCTTCTATCCTTTTCTTTGTAAATTTGGCTGTGTTTTGCTGTCAGACTTCAGAGTTTTGCTCTTCCACCTTCCCTCTTGGAAGTTTGAATGTTGAAACTCCGAAGCCCACCGATGGCTACATGGTGACATTCCGCCATTATGTTGTGCTGTTTTGGTGGGCCCCTTGCCCATTCACGAAGCCATGGAATGCTTCCATGTGGTAGTAACATCAGCTAAAGGGTGTAGGCTAGAAGGCCCAGGATCTGACCTCCGCCGAGGATATCAAAATATTGCTAAGTCCAAATTCTCGTAGGGCTTGGACTTCTTCTCTTCTCCTTTCTCTGTGAATGCGAAGGCCAGAAGGCTCGAACTCTGAACTCCATTGATTTTTAGTATTCAAGGTTTTACAAGACAAATATCAAGATATTTCTATTTCTTTCTTCCAATCAATGTAAGGCGAAGTAGCGGAGGCCTAAAGCTCGACTCCCGACGCCTTCTTATCAAATACATAGACGGGGTCAAGGCTTCTCTCCTTCCTCTTCCAGTTTCGGCAAGCAATAAGGCGGAAGGCCTGAGCTCTAAAGCTTGATATGTTAGAGCTCGACCTTTTTTGCCTTCTAGGGCTATTTTTCACTGTGCAAAATGCAACGAGACTTCTCAATGACCCTCTTGGTCACCATTAATGCATCTTTAGAGCCAGATTTCGTATGGGAGATGGATTTCCCACCTCCCCATGCCATTTTTCCTCATCTGCATTGAATTTCTTATACCCATGGCATGGGCGAGCCTCCTGTTTCAGCAGATTTTGTGGATATGAGCTATGACACACTTCAAAGGATGCCAGTTTGAGTTAATGCAGCATGGTCGACGTCTCTCTTTGTTGACTTATCACCTTCCATGCCATGGCTACTATAGTGCGATTTGAAAAGCCATATATGTATGTAAAACAGATGTATTTCTGTTGGTTGGTTGGCCACTGGGTCTTTATTCAAACTAGGATGCTTCATGCTTGATCTTGACCTCATGATATTTCTGAAAGCTACACTAATCTAATCGACTGTGTCCTCTTTTGGACCTCTTTGTCTTTGTTTTAGTTCAACTATGAAGGGGAAGCTATCATTTTGTCTCCTTGATCTGTATTTAGTTTTCCTATCTTTTTAATGGCTATTTAGCCTCTATGTTTAATATAAGCAACTGATCCTGCCTCTCTCATTTTCTTTTACACTGTGTCTATTTGAATGTTGCTCATTTATCCTGTGGATAAAATGGTCCCTCTATAAGTTTCAACATTCTATTTTGGCCTCTGTTGGAGATTGTATGAGTCTGTGTTAGTCTATTCTGCCTTTGAAATCATTACTATGTTATGTCAGCTCCAACTAAACATCCTAAATCTTGGTGCATCATCATTTCCTTTTCTGTATTCTCTCTCTCCCCTTTCACTGGTGATCATTAGTGTAGGTTTATTCTATTTCTCTAAGCCTTAAGCTTAGAAAGAGGAACCAACCTTCTCTGGAGGTCTGATCTCAAAATTGCAAGGTCCCACACCTTGAGATCATTCCCATTGTGTCATTAGAATGCTTGAAGATCTCTAAGAAGGGTGCAATTCTAAGTGATAATAGTTTCTAGCATGCCCGATGGGACCAGTTCGATGAACTTTATCATCAACTAAAGGATTTGGTGTGTTCTTCAGTGCATTTCGCTATTCAGGGTGGTCTTCAAACACCATGGTGACTCTGTTGAACAAATGCATTGGTTTAGCTAGCTTAAATGCTTAAAATTCATCAAGGATCAAGACTTCGGTGGTTTTCCTTATCTTTTCCATTTTTCAGAAGCATCTTCGATTACCTAGCGACTCTTTCTTGGCATGTATCCAGTTTCTCTTTAGTTGCAAACCTGTTTTGTTCTAATTATGACATTTTTATGATTATC
Organism: Cunninghamia lanceolata; assembly: GCA_027924645.1. Taxonomy (NCBI): domain Eukaryota; kingdom Viridiplantae; phylum Streptophyta; class Pinopsida; order Cupressales; family Cupressaceae; genus Cunninghamia; species Cunninghamia lanceolata. The sequence goes on along the minus strand of BSBN01000194.1, from coordinate 10,752,171 downwards.
TAGCATTTAGATGCTATAAAATGTCAAATTTTTATGGGAGTTATGGCTATTCCCCTCCACCCAACCAAAATGCGGGCTATTGAACCCCATATCAGCAATATCAGGCTCAAAATGCCTCTAATTTTATGTCATACAACCCTGCAACAATAGAATATCAACATCCTCATGATGCTTACCTCCCTCCCACCCCTGCTCAGTCTTCTTATCAACCAAATAATGCATATTATCAACCCCAAGAAGACTACCCTAAGTTGTTAGAGCTTAGGGAACATTTGGATGACATCAAAAGAGATATGGGGTATAATCAGCTGCAAGAACCCTTTAATTTTAATATTAGAAAGATAGATGATGTGATGGAGATACTCCAAAGGTTCCAATGGGAGTGGGATGAAATTCAAAGAGTCAAGGAGTATAACTGACAGCAAGAGGAGCTTGCTTATTAGGCTCATCTTCAACAGTGGCAGACGAAGGCAGAGGAAAAGGCTTGCCGAGAGCAAATTAAGATGTAGCTCGCAACCATATCTAAGGAGTAATTAAGGCAAATGTTTGCCGACGTAGAGAGGCAGGAAGCTCAGGTAGCCACCTTCATTCCCAGTTTCAAGCAGCCCCTACCTTCTACACCTATTTAGCCTGTAGCAGAAATAACTCCCAATTTCAAGATCCCAAGCTTCAAGCAAGAGAATCCCTCTAAGCCTTTGAAACCACTTTCCAGTTTCAAAATCCCAAGTTTCAGAGGCCCCCAGCCTTCACGGAAGCCTATTTCTACACAAATCCAACCTATTATTCCTCAGGAACAACTCTCTCAAGAAATCCTTCCACTCCCCATTCCAAGTCAGCCTTCTTGTCTTGGCACTAGCTCACTCTGTAAAAACATGCCAGTCTTTTGGCAGGATACTGGGTTCTATGAGCCAAAAAGGGAAGTGTTGGAGGCAGTTGTGGAGCGGTCTACTATTTGTGAGCCCTCACATGCCATCATAATAAAAATTTCAGACCCACTACAAGAACAAGTTAAGCCAAATCTAATAGAGCAGCAGTGCATTGAGCATAAGGATAGTGTTGGATTGAGTCCCCTAGATTTTGGCGCATTTGAGGAATTTTCCCATGCTATGAACAAGATGAATGAAACCTAAATGTAGAGAAAGCATGGTGAAGAAGTCCTATTGCAGAGGCAGCTCAAGCAGAATAATGTGGAGTTGCAGCCAAAGGATGAGGGCATGGTGGAGGGGATTGCCCTAATTGCTCCAAGGGTCAATGATGCTACCATGTTTCATGAACTGCCCAGTTACACTGAAGAAAATGATGAGGGCATATAGAAGCCAACAGTTTTGGAGTAGCGTGGGGATATTGAAAATGATAATAAGTTGTTGGGATGTGAGGCCGAGCATGATAGTGAGGTTCTGGCCCATGACAAGGAGCAAACATGTTGCTCTACATTGAAAAGTGCAAAGGTTGTTTAGGATTTGTGGAGCTCCTAGATTCTATTGAAGATAATGATGTGGAGATCGAGCATGGGCAAGAACAAATTAAAGATTTATTTTATTAGCTTCTTGGTGGAGATGATTTCTCTAATGAGCATGTGCAGGGCTCCTTTCTTGAGCCTAACCCAAAAAATCATGAACATCTTGTTCATGAGGTGGAGGCAACCATACACCAAGTCAAACCACATAGGCCATAGCATTTAGACCAATAGAAGAATGATGAAGAATAAGAGCATAGGCATGAGATCAGCTATGTTGATTTGCATGTCATTTCGAGGGGATGCCCTATTAGGCATCTAGCCCAGCTGGAGACACATCAAGAAGAGTCACCACTTGTCATGCTTACCTCTAAGCATGAAGTTGAGCTTCAAAATGAGTGGGATCAACCCATTTATTCATCTCTTGGTAGTAACATCAATAATCAGTTCATGTGGATAGGTGAGTTTATCCCCATTCTTGGGGGAGTGCTCCATCAATTTGTCATATGTCAACTCCTTCTCCATCTCTTGCTAACTACCCATGAGCATGAAAAACATTGTAAATTGTTGAGAAAGGGTAGTTACTTTCAAGAACCATTTAATGGATTTGTTTAAGGTCAGCTCTAGTCGGTTAGTTTCGGTGTAGGTTACTTTTGTTTCTATTTTAGGTTTCCTTTCAATAAGTGCACTTGCACAAGCATCATTCTCATTAGGAGGATGTTTGCCTTGTTGTTTTGCCTCTCGGAGGTAGTGTTCAGTTCTGTGTTAGTCTAGCCAACCCTTGTTCTTGTTGTTGTGCCCTTTGAATCTATGTCAAATGGATTGATAAGGCCTCTAGATCCTAGTGTTTAGGAAAGCAAACACCCCTATATAGTTGCCAAAATGTTATCCCATTTTGCCTCTTGGCCAAATAGTCTAAAATTTATGAGATCCTAGTGTTTCCCCTTCTAAGGATGTAAGAAATAACATAAAAAAATATGTCCCAGAAAATTCAGAGTTTTCCTTGTGTTTTTCTACCTTGTCAAGATGTCAGAGTTTGGGCTTCACCCCTTCATCGTTGTCAAGCCCAAAGTCCTGAACTCCATTCCTTCCCCTTACAAAATGTTCTAAGTGTTATACCATCAGACTTCAGAGTTCTTCTCTTTCACGTTCTTCTTTGGAGGCTAGAAGGCCTAGAGCCCAAGATCTGATCCTTTTCTTTGTAAATCTAGCTAAGTGTTTTGTTGTTGGACTTCAAAGTTTTGCTCTTTCGCCTTCCCTCTTGGAAGGCTAAACATTGAAACTCTGAAGCCCACCAATGGCTACATGGTGGCATTCTACCATTCCGCCGTACTCTTTTGGTGGGCCCCTTGCCCGTTCACGGAACTGCAGAATGTTGCCACGTGGCAGTAACGTCAACCAAAGGGTGTAGGCCGAAAGGTCCGAGCTTCGACATCTGTCAAGGTTTTCAAAATATTGCTAAGTCCAAATTCTCATGGGGCTCAGACTTCTTCTCTTCTCCTTTCTCTACAAAAGTGAAGACTAGAAGGCCCGAACTCTGAACTTTGCTGATTTTTAGTATTCAAGGTTTTACAAGACGGACTTCAAGATTTTTATGTTTCTTTCTTCCAAGGGATGTAAGGCAAAGCAACAAAGGCCTGAAGCCCGACTCCCAAAGCCTTCTTATCAAATACATAGGCAGGCTCAGGGCTTCTTTCCTTCCTCTTTCAGTTTTGGCAAGCGATAAGGTGGAAGGCCCAAGCTTCGAAGTCTGATATGTCAGAGCTTGACCTTTTTTTACTTCTAGGGCCATTTTTCAGAGTGCAAAACACAATGGGACTACTCAGCGACCCTCCTAGTTGCCATTAATGCATCTTCAGAGCCTAATTTCATATGGGAGATGGATTTCTTGCCTCCCCATGCCACTGTTCCTCATCTGCATTAAATTTATTATACCCATCGCATGGGCGAGCCTCTTGTTTTGGTGGATTTCACAGATATGAGCTATGGCACACTTCAAAGGATATCAATTCGAGTTAATGCAACATGGTCGAGATCCCTCTTTGTTGAATTCTCACCTTTCACACCATGGCTGCTATCATGTGATTTGAAAAGCTATATATGCATTTAAAACATACGTATTTCTATTGGTTGGTTGGTTGCTGGGTCTTTATTTAGACTAGAATGCTTCATGCTTGATCTTGACCTCATGATATTTCCCAAGCTACATGAATCTGATTGATTGTATCCTCTTCTAGACCTCTGTCTTTGTTTTAGTTCAACTATGAAGGGGAAGCTATCATTTTTGTCTCCCTGATATGTATTTAGCTTTCTTATCTTTGTAATGGCTATTTAGCCTCTATGATTAATATAAGCAACTAATCCTACCTCTCTCATTTTCTTTTACACTGTGTTTGTTTGAATGTTTCTCATTTATCTTGTGGATAAAACGATCCCTCTATAAGTTTCAACATTCTATTTTGGCCTTTGTTAGAGATTGTATGAGTCTGTGTTAGTCTATTTAGCCTTTGAAATCATTACTGTGTTATGTCGGCTCCAACTAAACAGGTTAAAGCAAGAAGTTGAGTATACATTTCGCAGAAGTCTCCCATGGATGAAAAATGTCATTTGGAACAGGTACCCGTTTTAAAAAAAAATGGGTACCCGTTTAGGATCAGGCTCCTGAAGCAAAACGAGTACTCGTTTTCAAAAAGTATTTTTTATGTTTTTTACATGCCTATGGCTAATTTTTTTTTTAGAAACGGGTACCCATTTCTAAAATTTTTAAATTTCAAACCTGCCAATTTGCATTGGTTTTAGGCTTGGAAACCCAAGCCTTAGCTTTGGACCTGCAACTAGGAGACCATGAAAACAACAAGAGAAAAAACTAGTTTCACCACTATGGCTGACGACTTTTTTTTTCAGAATATTTTAATGAAATTAAAACCCATTATAGATCTAAAAGTCTAGTTTTTAAATATGTAATTTTTTCTACTATTGAATATAATTTTCTATTTATTATTTATTTTCCAAACAAAATAACTCCTAAACTTGAAATAACATAGGTTACTATATTTTTAATAACTTTTGATTTTGAAAGTTTCTTGAAAATTTTTTTATGTCTGACTAAACTAGACATCATTCTCTACATGATGAAAAAATATTTTTTAATGAATTGATTAATTTAGCTCAAATTATGTTGGCCGTATACGAGGGGTTTTAAAAAACATTAATTAGGGCCATTAAAAAATTAATAAAAAAAATATTTATGAAAACATTAAAAAATATATCCTGACCAAAATTCAACATCCTAAGAATCTTTCCACAAAAGAAATTAGAAAAATACATTAATTTAGGTCAAATTATGTTGGTCGTACACATGCATGCTTTTGCAAAAAACAGGGGACTTTTAAAAAGCCACTTTTTGTACATCTAATTAAAAAACCAACTTGCATCATGTGGGTATTAGAAAAAATTACATATTTGAAAACTATAAACAAAATCCTACATTTCTTATTTTTACATCATCTTAATATTTTATGTGCAAGTGCTTAAAATTGTCACTCCAAGTACGAAAAAATTTGAAAAACAAGGAAAACACTTTCACTTTTTGGCCAAAAAGTGAACTCATCTTCTTGCACTTACCCAAACATCATAAATCTTGGTGCATCACCATTTCCTTTTCTACATTCTCTCTCTCCCCTTTCCCTGGTGATCATTAGTGTAGGTTTAGTTTGTTTTTCTAGCCCTTAAGCTTAGAAAGAGGAACCAACCTTCTCTGGAGGTCTGATCTCAAAATTACAAGGTCCCAGACCTTAAGATCATTCCCATTGTGTCATTAGAATTCTTGGAGGTCTCCAAGCAAGGTACAATTCTAAGTGATAATAGGTACAATTAATGCATGATTTGGGGGATTATATTAGAATATGTGCATGTATGGATAAGACAAGGGATAAATTATGGGAATGTGTGCAAGTAGATTAGTAAATAGCATAGGGGAAAGATAACTAAATGGGAAATGGCATGAGTACATACAAATTTTACTGTGATTAGTGAAATCAAAATGAGATATAAAACACAAAAACAAGTGCAATAACTACAAATGCTATGACTCACAAATCCATGATAGGGTGGTAGAAGCATGCACCCAAGAGCTCCTAGATATACCCTAGATAATGTATTCAAATGTGAAATACTCTCAAGCTCACAAATGCAACTCACAAGCTAGCTTAAGAGATTTTTGGGCATGGTAACATTACTTAGAAATTTGATGATGAAATGGCTTGGAAGATGTATTTATAGACATTTTGGAGAGATTTTGATCCAAGGGTTGAGATTGATTTGGGAGATCAATGGTGGAGGATGAAGATGATGTGGAGAGCCTAGATTTCATCTTGGAGGATGGAGGGCTAAGAATAAATATGAATTTTATATTCTTTTTGGGAAAGGGGTGAATTAAATGAGGTTGGGTGAGATGGATTATTTGTGAATTAAAAATTCACATGGTGAAAGGTAAAATGAATTAAAAATTTATTTGGGGAAGAGTGGATATAAATGAGGTATGGCATGGGTAAGGGGTGTAAGAAGTATTAAATATGATGTTAGACACATTTTTATAAAAAATTGATTTATATGGGATATATTTCAATTTTTTATTTGGAGGATGTGGGGAAGGGTGTTAAGCTAGGTTTGACCACTTTAATTAGGGTGATTAGCCTAATTAATTTAGGTCTAGGGGATAGGTAGGCTAGGGTAGCTAATTAAATAATTGCTATTTAATCAACTAAGCTAGGGATAGGTTAATTAATAGGCTGAATTAATTAGTTAAACATGATTTACTTAATTAGATTTAGTTAGAAGGGGGAAATTAACCAAATAAATATTGCATAATTATTTAATCAATTGGCTAAGGTTTGAACTATTGAATTAATAAAATTAATCCAATTGTTTGGGATAGAATGATGAAAAATTAGGTGATAAAGGGATAATTAATTAAATAAAAATTTAATTAATTGATTAGAAGGGGAATTGGTATGTTTAGGGATGTCGGGAGTCAGTTTGACGATGAAGACATTTTTAGGTGTCTACATTTGCCTCTCTTTGATGTGGCATCAGGTCAAAGAAAGAATATGCCCCAGCTGCCGAGAAGGAATAAGATGGGTGAGGGATGCCCCCTCGAGAGGTCACCAAAAAAATAAAAAAAATTTAGGTGAGCTCTTGAAAGGATGTGACAGGAGTGAAGGTTGGATAGAGGATGGAAAAAGAAGATGACGAGAAGAAAAACGGAGGAAAAAGGTTGTGATCTGCACCCTGGAGGGGAAAAAGAGTGGGCGAAAGGATGACATGGCTTACTATATTAAGACAAGTGGGCCCTAAGAGTGCCACATTTGCACACATTGAACTCTTGAGAAGAAGGAGAAAAGGAGAGATGGCAGAGCGCAACCCCAGATTCCCGCAACTCACACACAATTCTGAGCATTTCTGATCATATGGCCGGGCACCGGAAGCTGGACCCTAGGTAGGGCCTAACCCTAGCTTTGTGATTTTTTGATTTTGTCACATTTTTGGGTTTAGAAATTTGGGGATTGGTGTGGTGGCGCTATCGCAAGATCGCAAAGTGCTAAAAATAAGCGGATTAACGCAATCCTCTATGGTAGAATAGAGGCCGATTGTCACCATTTGTTTAACATTTTGGTGCTATATTATGTAGTAGTGCAATGTGTGCAAGGGTTAGGGTTTTGGCATTTTGGCGCCATATAGGGAGAAGGGTAGCGCTATCGTCTAGATAAGCACTATGCTAGATAGTGGCGCTATATTTAGGATTAGTGCCATGTGGAGGAGTAGCGCCATATGTGATATATACGCTATGGGGAGAACTGGTGCCATTCTTTAGATTGGCTCCAAGTGGGAGGGTGGCACCATTTGTGTAAATGGCGCGAAGAGGTTGCGCAGTGGTGCCATAATCTGAATTAGCACCCTGGGAAAATATGGTAGCGCCATACTTAGAAATGGTGCAAAATATGGTCTGTTTTGGTGCCAAAATATTTTTGGCTTTCAAGATTAGAAGAAAGGAGGGATTTGGAAGAAGATAGGTAGATGTTTGACCAGAAAATTATGGATACAGGATACGAGGTCATTTATAGTGTCCTCGTGGGAGCGACGCGTGTCGTCCGTGATGGTGCTATTTGATCAGTTTGATGATGCTATGCGGGCTCGACTGGCGAGGTTAGGGCTCTTGACAGCTGCGTCGATGTCAGTGCTGTGAGCTCATAGAGCTCTGATTATAGTGGTTGTAGAACGGTACCATCTAGAGACTTGTACATTTTTGCTTCCTACTGGCAAGATTACTATCACTCTTGAGGATGTTTATTGCATCCTCAAGCTACCTATTCATGGTCGTCGGGTGACATGACACAAGGAGGGGACATAGGGCCTTGGTTAGAGTATTTGGCCGTGATCACATTGTTTTATCAGTAGATAGGAGGGAGATGAGCTATGAGGGGTCACTGGCGGCAGGTGCAGATCCCTTTGCTTTATTCCTGTGTGCATTGATTTGTGGCGTAGTGATGCCCGATAGGAGGGGCAGGGGATTTCCTATTGGATGGGGAGAGTTGATTAAGGGGATGGTCAGACATGAGACCATGTATGCTTGGGGACTGGTGATGTTGGCGCAACTCTATCATGAGATGCATATAGTTGTCTATCATTATGATTCAGCTTTATCAGTCAGGGTTACTTTGTTGCATGTGTGGATCTGGGAGCATATTGCGGTCATTCGACTGAGATGTGGGTACTATCACCGTCTGTTTGAGGCCTTTGTGTTCCTGTATCAAGATGCTGAGTATACATACACTGGTCAGGTTCGGTATTGGAGATGGGTGTTGGATGACATTATTCGGGTGACCTAGTGACCCTACATCGGAGTGGAGTCGTGGCCAAATGATGATGTGCACATGCCTTTCACTTTCTAGCAGCACTACTTGATAGGTCGAGGAGACCATATGATTGACATGTATCTACCGTCGCGAGTTATGCAACAGTTTGGGTTACGGCAGGATGCCCCACAGCAGATGGTGATTTTTGCACGGACCCGTCGGGATGTCTGTTATTGGCCTGCAGCCATACAACCCTGGGTTGCTCTGGAGGATTTTGTGGCTTTGCAACCGTTGTGATGGGATTGGTAAAGTGTGGTCAGGGATGCAAGCACTACTCCTGCATATTAGACATGGTGGCAGATGTGGAGACCGACTTGGTTCACTGACCCGATAGATGAGGTAGTCCCTGCGGAGGAGGCGGCGGGGTTAGGGGATGAGGAGTCTGAGGAGGATGGGGATGATGATTTTGATGGAGATGATTTCCTGGAGGAGGGTGAGGAGATTATTGTAGACTACCTCGTGGAGGTTGGAGGGGATGGGGAGGAGAGGGAGATTGGGAGGGATAGGGAGTCGATAGATGTGCTAGCAGTAGCAGCGGCTGGACATGTTGGGCTCAGGGGAGAGGGGTGGTTCACAGGTGCCCCAGCAGCATGTGCGACAGCAGGTACCTGTACAGCAAGTACCTGTTGAGCAGGTTCAGATTGAAGTGGTGTAGAGGTAGGGAGGACCTTGACAGTGTGGGGGACTGCCGAGGGCAGGTAGGGGTGTTCTACCCCCACTGCAAATATCGCAGCAATAGCAGGACAACAGGTAGAGGCGGGCACCTCAGGGGCAGGTGGAGAGTCAGGGCTTTGAGGGTCCTCATCTCGTCGGCGGCCTTAGAGTGGAGAGGAGGAGGAGGTTGAGACTCTACGGGCACAGGTAGCCAGCCTGTAGGAGGCTTTAGAGAGTTAGGAGGCAGAGTTGGTGCAGCTGCGAGGTATAGTTGCATTGTTAGATGGCATGGATGGATAGGTGGCTGCGCTGTGGGTACAGTTAGCCCAAGCTCAGGGTGAGATAGTGGTTTTGACATGAGAGCGGGATGTGATACTTGCGAGGGCTCAACAGGCAGAGGCTACAATGGGTAGTTTATAGGATTCAGGTGCTGGTATGGCCCCAGTTTTGACATTGATGCAGACATAGTTGTCTCAGGCACATGGACATTTGTTGGAGCCTAGAGGATGGATGGACTATTATTAGGCCCTCTATCATGCGGCAGTGCCTACAGAGCAGCATGCACCAAGCTATAGTCAAGTCAGTGGATCTTGGGCATCCAGGTCACATAGATCTAGATCAGTTCAGTCTATTCAGCAGGTGATGGGTCCTCCATCACATGTGCCCCAGCAGGTTACACAGGTACAGGTACAGCCATAGCTACAGCCACAACCACAGCCACAGGCATGACCACAGCCACCACTAGGACCACAGCCACCTCCAGGACCAAGATCCCCCACCGCATCAAGGAGAGGGTCCTCTATGTGACAGTTGTATCATTTTGGCCCTTGGAGGCATTGTATCATGACATGTTATTATATTTTTTGATGTATATACATGAGCGATGTATATTTTTGTGATGATGATATATGATATGATGTTGTTTGATGACCTATTTGTTTATTTATGATGCTTTTATATGATTATGATGATGCTTATGTTGATGGATGCAATATGCTGTATGAATTATATGCTATGGATGTGTTGTGTTTATGCAATTTATTATGTTGATGTTATGGATGTACTTGTTGATGCAACATGATGTATGTAATGATGGTTTACTTATTTTGATATATGCATGTTTGTGACTTATGGACTATGATGCGGAATGCAAATAAATGTTCAGATTAATAAACATTTATTATGGATGTAAGATGTAATGCCATGGAATGTATGTTTATCTTAATAAACACATGTTATGTATGGAAATATGGATATGCAGCTAAATAATTATTGATGATGATTATGCAATGTAACTAAATGTAATTAAAAGATTATGCAATGATATATGGAATGCAATGTAATGATTGTGAAATTTCACTAAATGGTTTTAAAATGCACCTAAATGATTGCAAACTAAATGATTATGATATGCAACTAAAGGTTTATAAAATGAACCTAAGTGATTGCAAATTAAATGATTATGATATGCAACTAAATGATTCTAAAATAAATCTAAATGATTATGCAAATCAAATGATATATGATATGCAAACTAAAAATGAACCTAAATGATTATGCAAATTAAATGATATATGATATGCAACTAAATGATTCTAAAATGAACCTAAATGATTATGCAAATCAAATGATATATGATATGTAACTAAAGGATTCTAAAATGAACCTAAATGATTATGCAATTTTAAATGATATATGATATGCAACTAAAGGACTCTAAAATGAACCTAAATGATTATGCAATTTTAATGATTATGATATGGAAACTAAAAAATTATAAAATGAACCTAAATGATTTTGCAATTTAAATGATTATGATATGGAAACTAAAGGATATGTAAGATGAACCTAAATGATTGTGCAATTTAAATGATTATGATATGGAAACTAAATGATATGTAAGATGCAAACTAGGTGATATGTGAGATGATTAAGTCTTGATACACATGATGTTCTTTGTTGGACCTTGGGTGGTGGGGCTGTGTGATAGGGGAATAGGTGGGGAGAGGATAAGGGTGGATGGATGGGGTACAGATAGGATTGGCTGCGGCTAGATTGGGAGGGGTGGGGGAGTTGGATGGTTAATGATGGAGCTGCTAGGTTATGAAACACCACGTCATTGAAGGGGGGATTTACTTTGGCTCAGGATGTGTTGAGTGAGAATAAGTTGGAAGAGTGGGATTAGTGAAGGGATTTGGAAGGGGGGGATAGGCTAGGTGATTACGAAGTCTAGGCCTAGATGGTATAGTTGAATAAATGATTAGCAGGATGATTTGAGCTAGTAATAGTAGTTGCATAACATTAATTGAGAGCATTTCTTAGTTTATTATAGTAATGTAGGATACAGTTCACAAAGGTAAGAGATGACCTAGGTGATGATATATATCCCATGATTGCATGGACTAGACCTGCAAACAATAGGTTGATTTCATGTGTGCCCAAGGTAGTATAACCTTACCTGGCCTAGGAAGGGGACTCATAGCGATGAGTGCTAATAGTACATTTAAGGTATTGATGCCTATATATGCAAATGAGACACATCATGCTAGAACTGACCCAGTCTTCAAGATATGAATACTATTCTTGGAGTAATGAAACCACCCCACAAGCACAACATACAGAAACAATGACCGTGTCTACTCCAGGTGTTGTCCGCCACTTACCATGATATAATGAGATCAAGGTAGCTTTGGAGATGACCTAGAGTGAGACAGAAAGATAAAAATCAATAATCAAAAAGACCACCAAAAAGATACAAATAGCCTTTGTGTGCTCTTGCCAAGATACATGATGACAGATTCTTGTCCATTGTGGGAACGATATATCCTAGGACGTGAATCAGTTGGATTTTGTTGGATAATTTTTGAAAGGTGGGCAAAAGGATAGTTAGGCCATGTGTGGGATTATAGTTGGTATGTTGATTGATGATTTTTGTGTTAGGGACCATGCTTCAAGTGTATACTTAGCGTGTGTATCATTTATTGGGTCCAACAATCTCAGTGAATGGGGACCATCCAAATGGGTTGGATGGGTGCATCTTAGGTACCTGAGTACTGGAAACTTCCTTCATATTCCAGACTACCTACATACCCTGTGTCCATGAGATCAAGGTACTTTCAAGATGAGGGTGAGATGAATATGTAGTTTTGGCATGACTTGATGATGTGGGAATGGTTTTAGGATGGGTGTGATACTAAGGGTTGATGGATGTTGATGGTTGCGAGTTGCCACGAGATTGATGTATGGGGTTGATTTGTGGTGAATTGTTAGGAAGGATTTTTTTTTGGATTTTTATGATTTTCTATTGTTTTGGGATTTTTGTGATTTTGTAATTTTTTTTATTGTTTTTGGATTTTTGTGATTTTGTATTGTTTTTGGATTTTTTGTGATTTTGTAGCTATACAAAAGGAAGCTTACAAGGATCCTCATTCCATGAGTTAGCCTTGGTTGGGATATTGCGGGGTGGGTGATAGGATTTGATGTTTTAGAATTCCAAGCCATGGGATGTGTGCGATATGGAGTGTTGTGACAGAGAGAGGACTTATTAGATGGTACAACTGGCCACTACACATGGCGCCTGAAATAGGTTTTCACCATGGTACCAATCCAAGGTGTCACTGAAGTGATTTTCACCATTGGAAGCCTTTATTGCACTTGGGTTTTTCTTATTTTTTTAATTTTTTAATTTTTTAATTTTTTGATTGGGGTACTCGATGGGTTATGCGTAGAATTTCTTTAGGTGTAGAATGTTCATAGGCTCATCAAGAGGCTGCCCCTCAAGTGTTGCAAGCTGGTATGCTCCTGATCCATAGGTGGCTGTGATGACATAAGGCCCTAGCCAATTGGGCTCAAATTTTCCTTTCTTAGGGTGCTCCTGCAAGTTTTTCTAGTTTTCCATAAGGACGAGGTCACCTACTTCAAATTTTCAGTTTCTGATTCTCTTATGATAGCTTCTTCTGAGGCGATTTTGATGGTCCTGTAGGTGGTTCAACGCATCAAGATGTTTCTCATCCAGTAATTCTAGCTAATGCAACCTTGCGACTCAGTATTCCTCATCATTGATTATATTTTGCAGAGATACACTTAGGGATGGGAGCTCGACCTCAATAGGTAAAATGGCTTCGGATCCAAAGACAAGGGAATATGGAGTGGCTCCTGTGGGGGTGCAGATGCTTGTGCGATAGGCCCATAGGGCGGGATTGAGTTGGAGGTGCCAGTCATGACTAGCTTCATTAACCGTCTTCTTTAGAATGTAGAGGATGGTTTTATTTGAAGCTTTTGCTTGACCGTTTCCTTGAGGGTAATATGGGGTGGAGAAGTGGTGTTGGATTTAGAATTTCTCACACAAAGTGCGGACTTCTTGGTTCTTGAATGGTTTTCCATTGTCGGTGATGATGGAATGAGGGATACCATAACGACATATAATATAATGGAGGATGAACTTGGATATCTGGGTTTCGGTGGTGAAGGTGAGTGGTATTGCTTCCACCCACTTAGTGAAGTATTCAATAGCTATGATGATGAACTTATGGCCATTGGATGATGGTGGATGTATTTTTCCTATGAGGTCGAGCCCCCATTGTGAGAAAGGCCATGGCATCGTGAATGGTTGCAATTCCTGTGCTGGTGCATGAATGAGATCTCCATGCTATTGACATGGCAAGCATTTTTTTACAAACTGGTGGCGTGTCGTTCCATGGTTGGCCAATAGTATCTGGTCCTCAAGATCTTTTTAGCCAGAGTGGGTCCACTTGAATGTACCCCACATATGCCCTCATGTACCTCTTGCAAGGCCACTTCAACTTTCCTAGAGTCTAAACATCGTAAAAGTGTGCTATCAAGACTCCTTTTGTATAGGGTATCTCTGACAAGGCTGAAGCGGGAGGCTCGGCAGATGAAAGTTTTTCATAATGAGGCAGATAGGTTAGAAGGGATGATATTGTCATGGAGATATAGATAGGTTTCTTGATACCATGGGGATAGGGGACTAATGACTTCACACACTAGCTCTGATTGGGGAACATCATATGCTGGAAAAGGGAGCTCCTCTATCAGGAACTCACACTTCTTGCTGTCTTTCTTCATGTCGATCAGGGATCCGATGGTGGCCATGGTGTATGCAGCTTTGTTGTTTAGCCTTGGGATTTGTTCGAAGTGGATGTCATCGAAATAGTCTTTAAAGTCATCGACCATCTTTTTATAAGGCATGAGTTTATCATCCTTGGTCTTGTACTCATTGTTTACTTGCGAGATGACCAGTTGAGAGTCTCCATACACTGTCAGCTTCTTAATTCTCCATTTGATTGCCATTCAGAGACCTGTGATAAGGGCCTCATACTGTGCTACATTGTTGGTACATGGGAATGTAATTTTGAATGACTTGGGGATGGTGTCACCTTGAAGGGTAACAAACAAGACGCCTGCCCCTGAGCCTCTGTGTGTGTATGACCCATCGAAGTACATTTTCCATGTTTCTGTTACCAGTGCTATTGTCAAGATGGCTTCGTCAGGGAACTCTACCAGTGTAGGGCATTCTGCAGGAATGGGTGCTTCAGCCAACTGATCAACGATAACCTATCCTTTGATAACTTTTCTTTTAGTATATTCAATGTCAAATTCAGTGAGGATCATGACCCATTTTGCCATTCTCCCAGTAAGAGCAGCTCTGTTTAGCAGATATTTTAGTGGATCGATCTTGGCGATGAGCTTAGTTTTGTGATTGAGCATGTAGTGTCTTAGTTTTTGTGAAGTAAAGACCAGGGCTAGACATGCTCGTTCAATTGGTGTATAGTTTAGCTCATAGGATATCAGGGTGCGGCTGATGTAATATATGGCTCTTTCCTTCCCTTGCTCATCGTGCTGTGCTAGTAAGGCTCCAATAGCTATTTTTGTTGCTGAGATATATAATAGGAGGGGTTCTCCTTGCCTTGGCAGGGTTAGAACAGGAGGATTAGCTAGGTATCCTTTTAGCTAGTTGAAGGCAGCCTGACACTGAGTGTTCCAGACAAAAGTTGTATCCTTTCTGAGTAGATGTTGGAACGATTGACATTTATCGGCAAGTTGAGCAATAAACTAACGAATGGACTGGAGTTTCCCTTGCAGACTTCTTAGCTGTTTTAGGGTTTTTAGAGGAGGCATTTCAATGATGGCTTTGAATTTTGCGGGTCTACCTCGATTCCCCTTCTGGAGATGATATATCCCAAAAGTTTTTTGGAGGTGACCCTGAAGACACATTTCTTTGGATTCAAGTGAACATTGTATTGCTCCAGTTGGTCAAAGATCTTTCCTAATACATCCAGGTGTTCCTCCTGTGTCTTTGATTTTCCCAGCAAGTCATCCACATAGTCTTCCATGATGTGGTGGAAAAGATCATGGAAGATGACGGTCATGGCTCCTTGATATGTGGCTCCAACATTCTTTAGGCCAAATGACATTACCACCCAACAGTACGTCCCCCATGGGCATATAAAGGCTATCTTATGATGGTCTTCTTCTACAATCTTGATTTGATTATACCCTGAAAAACCATCCATGAGGGATAACATCTCATGTCCTGCCGTAAGATCCACTATCATGTCAATGTTTGGTAAAGGGAAGTCATCCTTCGGGCAGGCTTTGTTAAGATCTCAGAAGTCGGTGCAGCAACAGATTTGGCCATTAGGTTTAGCTACTGGCACTAGGTTGGAAACCCATTTGGGATAATCAATTGGTCGGATGAACCTGACGTCCAGTAGTTTCTTCAATTCTGCTTTGACTAGGAGGGCCACATGAGGGTTCATTTTTCTGATCTTCTCTTTCACTGGTTTTGCATCAGGCCATACTACAAGGTGATGGACGAACAAAGCGGGATCTAACCCTAGCATGTCTACATAAGTCCACGCAAAATTGTGATTTCTACGTTTGAAGAAGGCTAAGAAGTTTTCCTACTCTATTGTGCTGAGAGATTCTCCCCTGAAGGTGATTTTGGGCTTTTCTTTCATCCCAAGATTCATCTCTTGAGCTGGCTCTATCAGGATGGGTGATCTATCGGGGTATACCTTCTCTATCTCAGGAAGGCCCATGCTTCCATCTCCTGGCGCCTCATGGAGGTTTTCACTAGAAGATACGTCCTTTATTTTTACTTTTTTGGGATCTGACACTACCGTGGAGCAGTTTTCACCATCAGATCCATGTTTGATTGTTATATTTTTGTGACTGGAAGTAGGGGTTGTCTCCCTGAAATAGGCAGCCATATTGAGTTCCATGATGTATCCTACTCTATGATCTCCCAGGGGGAAGTGATCTCTAACCCCCATCATTTCAGCGATTACTTCATCATTCGGTGCTACGTTGAAGACAAGAGGTCCCTATTGCTCCCAGTTTATGAGGTCTGGGTATACAAGGGGTAAGTCATTAGATGAAGAGGCTAGGGTGGTGACTGTGTATATGGTACATATGGATGAGTCAAAGAATTCAACGAAGTCACTAAAGGAGTATTTATGGCCCGTTTCGTTAACATTATCAACTTTAGGGGAGACCGTAGCGACCTCGGCTAGGATACATTCGCCAGTAGTGAGGATACGTTGTCGTTGAACATATCCTAACCCTTGGGTATAGGGATTTCTTGTTGCTTGGACTGGTTCCATGATCCCTTGTTCATGAAGGCTAATACCGCCTTGTCCTTTA
The DNA here is from genome assembly GCA_027924645.1 of Cunninghamia lanceolata. NCBI lineage: Eukaryota > Viridiplantae > Streptophyta > Pinopsida > Cupressales > Cupressaceae > Cunninghamia > Cunninghamia lanceolata. The sequence continues at coordinate 10,735,482 of BSBN01000194.1, read as the reverse complement.
TAGCCCATGTTTTTGACAATCTCTAATCCTTTACCATAGGTCTCTGTTGGTATTGTGGGAGCTTCTTGCTTTATTTCTTCATCTTTATATAGCCAGGATGATATGTCTTTGAGCACATCTTGATCCAGGAGATGTTTCTTCTCAAAGGTAGGTTATGGTTTACATTTGATGACCATTGTATTGGATTCTTCTTTCTTTGGGACACCAAACATTTTAGGGTTGGGTAACGTGCCCACACAAAAGGTACCATGTAGGTCATATTCCCCACATCCCATGTCACTAAGCTTGATCTTGACCTCGGGCGGTGGAGGTGTGTGGGATGAAGTGGTGGCAATGTTGGCGAGGTTGATGTATGAAGTGGATGTTGTGGGGTTGGCTTTTGTGATAGCTTTGTTATACAGACAGAAGGTGTGGTCATGGCCTTCCAAGTAACTGTAGTATTGGAAGGGGTGAGGATCGGCATAGACGGTTACTTCTATGCCATTGTGAGGGAACTTTAGACATTGATGAAATGTGGAGGGGACCGCTTGCATGGCATGGATCCACGGGCAGCCGAGAAGAATGTTATAAGGGAGATCAAGATCAAGGACCTAACATTTTGTTTCCGTTATCTTTTGTCCCACTTGAATAGGGAGCTTTATAGTACCTTCAGATAGTCGTTCAGTGTCATCATACCCTTTGATTGTTATGCATTCACTGGTGTCTACAACCACATCCAAGTATGCCAAGTGTTTTAGTAATTTAAGAGTGCACAAGTTTAGGCTGGAGCCACCATCTATTAAGACTCTCTTGATGATGTGCTTGTGGATGCAGACTTTGATGTGCAAGGTGTCGTTATGTAGGTTCTCAGAAGCGGGAAGATCTTTTTCAGAGAAGGTGAGATGATGAGGCGCAGTGATATGGCCCACCATGGCTTGGAATTGATTCACATTCAGGTTGGCGGGAACTTGGGTTTCCAAGAGTGCTTTATCAAGGACTTCTTTATGTAGAGGTGACATGCGGAGCAGCTCAAGTATGGAGATTTGTGCAGGGGTCTTTCCTAGATGTTCTAGGAGGTTGTACTGATTGGTAGGCGATGGGCGCGTAGTTGGACGATTGGGTAGGAAATCTAACATGGATGCGGGGGTTTGATCAGTGGTAGGGGCTGTGCGGATGGATATGCGGCCATGATGGGTTGTGACAGTGCAATCGAGTGCTTGAGCCTGAATGGTGATTGTGTTGATATGGTTAGACAATGGTTCTATCCGTCCTACAATAGAGTCATAGGATGCAGGAGGTGGGGTGACGTTGTAGGCTTGATTGGATGATGAGGCTTTGTTATGATTGGGCAGTGGATCCTTGTAAGCTCCTAGGTTAGCGTTGGGCAATGGTTGAGTGCTTTGCTCAAGATTGACTTTGTTCTAATCGATGAGGTCTTGCACACAATGCTTTAACTTCATGCAATCAGCGGTCTTATGGCCCACAATGCTGTGGTAGTCGCAATAATCATTTTTGTTGTACCATGCAGCTTTGAGCTCATTCTCTTAGTAGGGCTTAACAGGTGGGAGAGTTATCAAACCTTTCTTTAGACATCTATCGAGGATATCCTTGATTGGTTCCCCTAAAGGTGTGAATTGTCTTTGAGGTTTGTTTTGTTTAGATTGCCCCCTTGGGGTATTTACATCGGTGGCATATGTACTTGAGGAATTTTGATTCTGTACATGTTGGATGGCCTTCACATCAGTGATGCCGTCGTTCAAGGTGTTTTTGTTCTTTCCCCAATAGTGTGACTTTTTGTTTGATTGCGTGTTGTTGTTGTTGTTTGCATTGGGGACATTGATATTGAGTTTGTCGTTGTTGTTGTTGCTGTAGGACTTGTTGTCATATAATTTGATTGAGCCCTTGGCGATAAGGGCCCTTTCTATGGTAGTACCTTTGTCAATGACTTCTTCAAAGGTAGACGCACAAAGGATCTGTAGATGGAATCCTATTTCTTGATTTAGGTTAGTCACAAACATGACTAATTGTTTCTTAGGAATTGGCCAAGGGAGTTTTCTTGCTAAGCCTCTCCACCTCTGCAAGAAGGAAGTGAAGGATTCTCCACCTTTTTGTTTTGTGTTGCAAAGGTCTGTCATAGAGATTTCATGTTCAAAATTATAGGAGAAATGATTGACAATTTTTTCCGCAAGCTCAAGGAAAGACCTAATGCCCGGGGGAAGATGTGCGAACCATTCAGCAGCTTGACCACCAAGGCTTCTTGGAAATAGTCTCATTAGATATGTATCGTTGTTCGAGACTTCTAAGCAAGTGAGGTAGAACTCCCTAAGATAATCCCTAGGGTCTCCCTTTCCCCTGTATTTGTCGAATTTAGGAGTTTCAAAATTTTTGGGGAAAGGGGGCATGTACAGTGTCTGGTCAAATGGATAGGGACAAATATCCTCAAAAGAGTAACGCTTGCGTTTGCCCCCAGTTTGTATATCGTCTACCTTTTGAATCAAGGCTTGTACAACACTTGTGAGATCCGGGGTTGGTGGTGGTTGTGGTGTGTAGGTTTGCTAATTGATGAGATGTTGGAGATTGGGTGGGATTTGATGTTGGAGGTTTTGGGAGACCGTGTTTTGGTACTGTGGGGTGGTGTTTTGGTTGAGTTGTGCGAGATGTTGTTGGTAAGCGTGGATTTGTTAGAGAATATGGGGAGGTATTTAAGGATTGGGATTATGTTGTGTTGATGACGCTAGGGGGTTTTGTAGATACGTGAGATTGGATGGATTGACGTTGGATGGATTGACACGAGATATATTGACATTAGATGGGTTGGTTGTGTTGTAAGGTGGTTGTGAAAAGAATTGTCTCATGTAGGCTCTAGTTTGAGGGTTGAGTGGAGGGACACTTATGGAAGCACTTGCGTGCGTGGGATTTCCTTGGATGCCCAAGGTGATTTGCAGAATGGAAGGGTTTACGTTAGTTGTAGTAGTGGATGTGATGACGGGTTGGGAGGTGGTAGGATTGGAGACACTTGTGGGAATCGTACATGTGGTAACATTAGAGCTTGTGGGGGTGGTAGATACGGCGGGAGTTGAGGTTTGAGAGATGGTAGGTTGGGTGTTTGATGTGGTAGGATTGTTATTAGAGGTGGATGGCTGGGACGATGTCATGTTGTGGGGTGGTTGGGCACCAATTTTGAGGTAGTCAAGATATCTATTTGGATTTGACCTTAGGATTTTGTCAAGTAGGTCCATGTTATCAGCGTCTTGTGTAAAGTTTAATACATCTTGATCATCTTGGGACATAGTGGGGATGTTTTGTGGTGGTGGTGGTGGTGGTTGCAAGAAATGGAAGGGATTTTCATTGGGATTATATGTCAGGATTTGAAAGACTAAAGGTGGGTTGTGTGTTTGGTTGATTGGTAGGTTGTTGTCGTTGGTATTAGGCATTCCTATGCCCATGTATTGTCCAAAGTCTGCCATTTCTTGATTCTTCTTGTGTTGTGATCTAGTTATGGACATGTAAGTGTATGGATTTGATTTTGAGGTGGATGAAAGAGGGATGGAGACCTTAGAGAATCCAGATTGATTTGTTGGACCCAAAGAGGATGTGGTAGTGGAATGGAGTAAAAGATGAAAGGGTGATTGTAGCATGATAAAGGATAGATTTTCACTTCTAAGAGATGAATCTTCCAAAAAGTGTCAATCTAAGGATGATAAGAGTGGGTGATATTGATGTTTACAAAAATTTGGACCAAAATGGTAGATGATAGATGAAGTTTGCTTGAGGATGATTTGATGGAAGGGATTTTGATGTTGATTTGGATGGTGGAATTTTTAGATGAACTAGATGTTTGTTATGAGAGATTAGGATGATGTTTTTTGAAAAGGATTTGACAGTCAATGAATGAGCTTAAGTGAGATCTAGTTTTTTGTCACACAAATGGATGTTTCTCTTTGTTTGGGGTAGACTAATGACATTACACAAAGAAGGATGATTATTTTACTTGAAAGGTTGACTAATGACTCTCCAAGCAAAATATGATGTAAAAGATGAAATCTAGATCTAGCCTTAACTCAAAGGGATGACGAGTTTTGGATGTTGATTGATGGTTTTTTGATGGGTGTTTGGGTTTTTGAAGATTTTGGATATGTTTTTGATGAGAGAAACGAGATGATTTTGGAATGATTTCTTGTAACAAAGATGTTTGTTTAGTCCGAAAGGTATGCAAAGATTTAATGAGGATGTATGGATATGAAATTGAGTGGTAAAGGGTCCGATAATGATAATGATTGATTCTCTAAGGTCAAAATGAAGGTATGATTGGAAAAATTAGGATAAAATGAGTAGGGTATTGACGGGTTTTTGGAAGGTGATTATGGATTATGGTGAAGCAGGTCCTAAAGATCACAATGGAGTTTTCTCTAGTTTCAGGCAAGTCAATCTGCAAATAGCGCCAATCCACAGGTGAAATGGCACCAAAAGCAGACAGAGATGGCGCTGAAACAGGTCAGTGTTGGTTGAGGCTCTAAAAAAAGATGGATTTTGATGACAAATTTGGATTTGTTTTGATATGAAGTTTGATCAAATGATTTTTTATTCTCTTGGCAAGTTTCTTGAAAGCACTTTAAGCACAATAACACACAATAACCAAGATTCTGTTTGTGAAAAAGACATGTGATTTTTCTTAAACAAGCACTTTGCACATCCTAAGGCGAAGATAGGACAATATTTGTTGAATCCCCTAGCTATGCCTATTCAAAGCGGGTAGCTCCAGGATCTTGGCAGCACCGACTCCCCCTTACAGTGCACTCACTTCTCACGCATACCAAGATCTAGGTTTCCATGAAGGCTTGTCCCTCACCAAACCTTAGGATTGTCCCTGCTACCTCGGTTAAGAACCGCATGAATCGGGGCCGCTTCAAAGGTTACCCTTCTGCATCAATAAATAGAAGGTTTTTGGCTTGCTAAAACAAAGGTTCATAGTAAGTGCATTCATTTAGGTGGCCATACGTGCGATAGCGCTACTCTTCGTTATGGAGTCTCCCAAACTCCAAGGGTTACACCTTGGAGGGTTTTGGGGGAGGTTGGCTGTCGGTATGACACAACAACACCTATTGCTTGTGACTTTCGTCACAAACACATTACTTTATATAGCAGCTCGAAAGAGCTTGGCTTTAGCTTATTGCTGCTTGGGTCGTTCCCACCTTTCGAAGTGGGGTGGCAGGCCTTCTAAGGATTTAACAAAAATAACACAACCACAAAAATACTTTTGATCCCCAAGTTCATACAAGGATGCGATGGGAGAGCATACGTATATTTTGTGCTTGGGTTATGCTAAACAGGGTTCATTTTAGTTCTTTGGATTATGTTGGGGGTGATTTATGCAAGTGTTGTGAGAAGCTTGTGATTCCCAAGGTCACCAATGGTGCGAGGGAAGAGCATACACTTTTCACCACACAAACATCATCACAAAACACTTCACACAATTGGATTTGTTTTCTTTTTTAGATGAGTGAAAAATGTAGATTGTTGTTCTTTTTAATCCAATGAGTTATGATGCACTTTGTGGTTCTTTTTAAGTCAAAAATCGAAATGTTTGTAGATTGTTGGCAAGCACTTGTCAATTTTAGAGCCCCAAATTCAAATGTTGTTTAAGCTAAGGCACACAAAGATTTTGTTTGTTTGTTGATCAATTTTAGTGCACCAAATTGAAATGTTGTTTCTAAGATAACATACAAAGGTTCTTTTTAAGCACCAATTGAAGTGTTTGTTTAAACTAAAGATAAAAAAAACCCTGCAAGAATTCTTTAGCGACTGTAGAATGATGGTGATGACCTGCAAACAGCTTATCAGTCCCTGCATAGAACCTAAGGTTAGCATGTAAAAATAGTGCTAAAACAGAGACCAAATGGTGCCACTGTAGGTTGAAATGGCGCCACTAACAGAAACTGACCTAAATCCTAACCGCCCTAGATAATAGCGCTGATATACATACAGATAGCGCTTATTTACAACATAGCGTTAAAACAAGATACAGACTGCGCCAAAATAGAATATAGCGCTAAAATAGATTACAGAAGGCGCTAAAACAGAAAATAGCGCTAATATGTTGGTAACAAAGTGCCACTACGCGTGCGACTAATTGGTCTAGTCAACAATTGAAAATAGCACCGCTTTGGGTGCCGATAGCGTTGATACGAGGTTGAACTTGTCAGGCTTGCAAAACAGAGGTCTTCCTAACCAAAACAGAGGGTTAGACTACAAAGAAAGGGGTCTTGTTAGTCTTGTTAGCCTAAAGAATGGAAACTAAGCCAAAATGTGTGTTTGGTTCTTGAGAAAATTTTGGCATGACCTCCCCCTCTTCGTTCAAGACGCCTCCAAAAATAGAGAGCAGATAACCTAAGAAAATAGTAGGAAGACCAAAAACCAAACGGATGTGTGGGTTAAAGTTAAGAGAGAAAGTGATGTGTCAAATAGCGCTAAAACAACAGATAGTGCTAAAATGTACCATAGATAGCGCCGCTGCGCAGGTAGATAGCGCCACACCTGTAAAGCATGTCTCAAACAACAAAACTCACAAAAAGATGAATAGGTTTAGACCTTGCAGGTCCCACCGGGTGTGCCAAATGTGATTAGTGAAATCAAAATGAGATATAAAACACAAAAACAAGTGCAATAACTACAAATGCTATACCTCACTATGACTCACAAATCCATGATAGGGTGGTAGAAGCATGCACCCAAGAGCTCCTAAATATACCCTAGATAATGTATTCAAATGTGAAATGCTCTCAAGCTCACAAATGCAACTCACAAGCTAGCTCAAGAGATTTTTGGGCATGGTAACATTACTTAGAAATTTGATGATGAAATGGCTTGGAAGATGTTGTATTTATAGACATTTTGGAGAGATTTTGATCCAAGGGTTGAGATTGATTTGAGAGATCAATGGTGGAGGATGAAGATGATGTGGAGGGCCTAGATTTCATCTTGGAGGATGGAGAGCTAAGAATAAAAATAAATTTTATATTCTTTTGGGGAAAGGGGTGAATTAAATAAGGTTGGGTGAGATGGATTATTTGTGAATTAAAAATTCACATGGGGAAAGGTAAAATGAATTAAAAATTTATTTGGGGAAGAGTGGATATAAATGAGGCATGGCATGGGTAAGGGGTGTAAGAAGTATTAAATGTGATGTTGGACACATTTTTATAAAAAAATGATTTATATGGGATATATTTCAATTTTTTATTTGGAGGATGTGGGGAAGGGTGTTAAGCTAGGTTTGACCACTTTAATTAGGGTGATCAGCCTAATTAATTTAGGTCTAGGGGATAGGTAGGCTAGGGTAGCTAATTAAATAATTGCTATTTAATCAACTAGGCTAGGGATAGGTTAATTAATAGGCTAAATTAATTATTTAAACATGATTTACCTAATTAATTGGATTTAGTGAGAAGGGGGAAATTAACCAAATAAATATTGTATATTTATTTAATCAATTGGCTAAGGTTTAAACTATTGAATTAATAAAATTAATCCAATTGTTTGGGATAGAATGATGAAAAATTAGGTGATGAAGGGATAATTAATTAAATAAAAATTTAATTAATTGATTAGAAGGGGAATTGGTATGTTTAGGGATGTCGGGAGTCGGTTTGACGATGAAGACATTTTTAGGTGTCTACATTTACCATTGCATTTTGCCCCCATTTTAAGGTGCATGTTAATCCTAGAATGATCATATCTCAAAGTATGTGGCACTCACAAACATGCAAGTATTTAGGAACAAACATAAAAAGATATCGTGAGGATTCATATTGATGAGAATTAATCCCTTATGTAAATGAATGATAAAGTGGGATATTAGAACACCTTATAATTATATGATACAAAAAATGTTAGGAAAGGTGTCTCAACCTTTCAACTACAAAAGGTTTACATTCTTCCCAATTTTGGTCTTTTCAAATACCATTTATCTTGAAGAATGGATTAGAACTTTCAAAGTTTCCAAAAGGGGACAAAAATGACAGGGCTTAATATTTTTAGTAACACTATATTTAAGCACAGATGGACCCAAAATTTTCTCAAAAGGTGTGGAGTTGCCAACTAAACATCTTGGGTGAGTTTCGACTCAAGATCATACATGGATTGCAAGATATTAAAGTTTTCATTTTTTGAAACTCCCTAAAAAGTTTTGAACTCATATTTGAGACACTTAGAGGTCTATAAATGCCCTAAAACTTGTCATAATTGATGAAGTGGGCTATGGCTTAATATATCTCTTCACGATATTTTTAATGCATCAAACAGTTCGTCAATTAAACACCTGGATCAAAAGTTATGGCCTCCAGAAGTTGGACCCACTATTTTGGGAAATGTGAAAACATGTTGGAGACTTAAAAGAACTGTAAAGCAGAGAGTTACACATGTTGACGTGAGATTTGGCACATCACAAGACATATTTGATTGGAGATAATTTGGGCACCACTTTTGGGTGGTTTTGGCTCATGGTTTTGTAATTATCATTGACGGTTTACTATATTGTATCTCCTATATATCAGGAGCTTGAGATAAAGGGTGTGTGTAAGAGTCTTATAGATGTTAAGTTACCTTTGGATCTCTGGTTGGTTATACTCTTGTGAAATCTTTCTCCATAAGTATATTGTAATCTTCTTCATTCCTGATTAATATATTGGGCAACTTTGGAGTGTGGGGTTTTTCTCCCAAAAGGGTTTCCCCATGTAATTATTGTGTTGTCGTATGATTGCTATTTTTGTTTACTTTTGTAACTATTGTAAAGATCTAAAAATTTCTACATATCCCTCCCCTCAAGATTAGCATAGAAAGTTGTTCTGCACTATCTTAGCTTCCTTACAAGTGGTATTAGAGCTTGATCACCTTTGGTTTCAGTTATGGGTTGTTGGGTTTTTTGAACTAATCCAATTTTGAGTGGGACCTTGTGCAGAAGATACTTTGTGATCTTGTTGCAGGGATTTTTAGATGGCGAGCACATTAGGGAGAGTAGATGTAGAAAAAATTTCTAGTAACAATTTTGAGATGTATAAGTTGAAGATGGAGGATCTATTAATTGATCGAGATCTATGGAATGCTATTGATGCGAATATTTTAAGGCCCACAAATGCTACTTTGGCTATTGAATATGATGCTATGGACCGTAAATCCAAGGTTCTAATAAGATTGTGCCTAACATACTCTATTTTAATAAATGTCCATGAATATCCCTCTGCAAAGAAACTATGGAAGAAATTCAGTGAGATATATCAAGCCAAATCTTTAGTGAACAAGATTTTCTTGAGGAAGAAATTGTATTCCTTGAGAATGGAAGAGGGTGGATGAATTGCAGACCACTTAGAAGCATTCAATATGTTAGTGGCTGAATTGACATCGGTTGGTGTAAAAATGGATGAGGAAGAGAGATGCCAGATCCTGATTTGTTCTTTGCCTGATTTGTGGGATTCTCTTGTTATGGCGATTGGGAGTACTTTTGTTGTCTTGAAAGTTGAAGATGTTGTGGGTTCTTTACTTTCTGAAGAAATGAGGAGGAAGGTATCCATTAGTGCTAAAAAATCCCTAAGTGTTCGTGGAAGACCTAAAGAAAAAGGAAAGAAGAGTGACAAATACAATTCCAAAGGGAGATCCAAATTTCCTAGAACATCTAAAGTTATTTGCTAGAATTGCAGTAAGCCTAGACACTTTCGTAAGGAGTGTAAATAAGAAAAGAAGAAGAAAAAGAAGAAAAAGAAGAAATTTGATTCTAATTCTGAGTCTGAGAAGGAAGATGGTGATGTGTTCATTGCATCTTTGGCCACTCGTGAAGGTAATGATACATGGTTAATTGACTCAGGTGCATCTTTCTATATGACCCATAATAGAGATTGGTTTTCTAAATATGAAGAATTTGATGGAGGTAAGGTGTACTTGGGTGATGATTCTCATTAAAATATTGTTGGCCATGGTAAAGCTAAAATTAGATTTCATGATGATAGAATAAAAAGATTGATGCTGTGTTGCATATCCCTAGATTAGCACAAAATTTATTATCTGTGAGAAAACTAATAGATGTGGGTGTGCAAGTAGTCTTTTTTGATTTAGGATGTGTTGTCCTCAAAATCAGCTGTGCTCATTTTGTAGACAACCCCTACGAAACTTGTCTGTTTCGTATCCTACACTCTAAGTTTGCAAATCGAGGCAAGTTCTCTTGGCCTCACGCAAAGTCATTTGATATCGTAGAATAGCTTGTGACATTCCCCTAAGTCGATTCCTCAAGATTCACGAAAATTGATTAGGTTACAAGCTTGTCAAAATATCAATTTTGACCATTTTAGGGTGTTAGAAATTTTTTAGGTTTCATGTGCAAGGTCAGTGAAAATCACCGCTCTTGCATATTTATTGTTGACTTGATGTGCAATGTCAGCTCATTTCGCTGCTTTTACATGTTTGTTTAGATTTTGAATAAAATGTATGGGCTACGAAAATTGCCGCCCATGCATTTTTCCTATTGAATTATAAATGTGTTCAAGCGGTCATATCTGCCACTTATACATATGGCATGAAGACATGCATTGTTGGTAAATTACGCAGACCAAGCATATCTTTGCAGATCTCATGAACTAAAGTGACATTAATGTCACTCCTGTTGGCAATAATGTTACTCATTTTAACCTTTTAAAGGTTTAAACTTATTGTATTTTATTTATTTTTTGTTTCTCCAACCTTCTAAGCAACTAGTAATTTCTTCCTGAGGATGCTTGGTCACGCAGATTTTGGATTTGCACAGATTTTAGTCTTCGGGGTCGTGTTTAGGTTTTGATCAAATTTTCCAGGTAAGCCATTGTTTTCATTTTTCTTTCATTTTTATTTTTTTAGGGTTTACCTGCGAATGTTTGTTTACATTTTTTGTTAAAAGTTATTGTTGCATTTAAATTTTTGTATTGTTGTTTGTTCATCCTTTCTTATGAGTCATTTTTTCTTCTAAAAAAACCATAGTTTTTGTAAAACTTAGATTTTCCTTTTGTTTATGTTTTCTCATTCCCATTTCACCGATATTACAAAGTTTGTTTAGACTTGTAGGTTTTCAGTCAGTGGTTTTTACTGCCATAGCATATAATCCCTCAATCTTGTGATAGCGGCCAAATTTGCCGCCTGACCTTTACTTGCAAAATCTTCCCAAGGTGTAGGAGCGGTGAAATTCGCCGCCCTTACACGAACAATATGAACTTCCTCTATGTGATATCAACCAAATTCACCACTGAAAGCCTTTCCCTATCACTTGCAAATTTCTACATATATGTGATGACAGGCATTTTCGCCGCTTTTACAAAGCCTTGCATTTCCCCATGCACTGGTGGGCATTTTTGCTGCTTGTGCATGCACCCAATGACTTGCATTTTTACCCTCTTGCAAGGGCAATCAAAATGACCGCCCCTACATCAATTCTCAGTTTTTCCTCCATATGCAGTGGCAGTCATCCTGATCGACCGTGCATGATAAACAACTTACCTCACATGCAGGAGTGGCCAAAATCGTCGCCCATGCATGTCACCCTACAAATTTTCCTAACACTGGGAAATTTTTCCTTTCAATACCTATTGGCCCACTTTTGCCTATTTTCTCGACTTATGCACTGTCAAGCCCTTCAATGCATGTTCCCGTGTTCATGATCGTCAATTCGCAGTAACCCTAATTTTCCCATTTTTCCCTTAACTGCGAGATCATGACTTTTTGTAGTTTCAACAAATATTTGCGGTCAACGCCTTTTCTAGTGCTCTCCACGAAGCTGATGTCAGAGCCTTCTCCATCAAAGGCTTAAATCATGAAGTACAAGAACCAAGGGGTTTTCCCCGTGACTTCATTGCGGTCCAATGTGGACACGATAAGAGACACAGAGATTGGTCATGTGGACATGGCCAAGTTTGTGGATAGAACAAAGTAGCCCAATCCTCCTCGGTATATGCAGAAGATTATCAATAGTAACATTCACCTGGTTGCTTCTTTTCCTGTCGCTGCCCACAATCCTGAATTTGTTCTTCAAGTGGCTAGTCATTATAATAGGGATACTAGGACTGTGTCTGATTCTCAAGGAAATGTGATCATGAGATTAGATGCAGAGTTTCTTGACAAAATTTTTATGTGTCCTCCTATTGAGAATGTTGGTGAAATAGATTTTGCTCAAGGGCAAAAAGAGTTCGATAAAGATGTGGAATCTACAAAGAAACATATTAATGGTAAGTGGCTGAAGACTCCTAGGAGTAATTTGTCTAGATGACCTAAAGATCTCCTGAGAAGTGACTTTGTCGAGGAGGTAAGTGATTTGATTACACTACTGAGTCAGGTCAGAGGTCTCCCTTCTTCATCTAAGTTTCATGAATGGATGTATACATACATTAAGGTGATTCTCAGGGGTCAACAAAAGATCTTCTAGGGAGAGCAAATCAGTAATGCTCTGCATGATCAATTGGTGAAAGTTAATACAACTTTCAAGTTTTATATGACTTCATATCTAGTGTATGTTGCTGCAAGTATGAGGAGTTTTCCTGGTTTAACTCAAGTCGGTGATCGGAGATTGGTTCCAGTCTATGAGTATTACCCATAGATTACTCTAAAGGGATCAATCCATCATTTCCACAGAGTTAATGATGCCTTCTTTTCAATATTCATGTGTTTGTGGAATAATGAATTTGAGCATAAAAGAGTATCAGATGAGGCCTGGGAAGTGGTTAACTCTTTTGGCTGTTTGTTTTTACAGTTTCCAACTGTCACTTACCTCAAAGTGGGATACTATCCTAGCTATTCGTATATGCTTCCATGGTATCCCAGTGATAGAATTATTCTAATGGAACTGTGTAGGCAGTTGATTGTTGTACACAATAAGCAGATGGAGCTGAAAAAGTCAGGAATTAAGTTTCCTGTAGAAATTGGGAGGTACTTTGTTCAATCAGCTACCAAGGCCAAAGTAGTGAATCAGAAATGCAACTGGTCACTATGAAGACTTTTAAGAAAAGAGATCATTTTGATTACAGAAGAGTGCAGGACAAGATCAAGAGAAGGTTAGTTTTTCATATGCCAATGGTTGAGGATGTTTGGGCCGATCTCAGAACACAGAATGAGATCAGGAAGCTAGATTATTGTAGATTCTACTTGAGTCAGATTGAGGAATTGGGCCTTGCAGATATTTCAGAGGGAATGGAAGATGAAGGGGATGTTTTGGATCCCAAATACAATGTTGAGAACATTGAAGCCTTGCCTCTACAAGAGGTCAAATGGTCTATCAAAGAGGAAACTTCAATTAGAAAAAGATTTCAGCCAATTCTAGAAAATACAAATGTGTGGTTAGGAAACAAAGGTATTAGTCTAAAAGAATTTCTTACTGGATCAGAAACTGAGATTCAGGAGCAAATAGGGAAAAAGGTAGAAAACAGGACAAAGAACAAAAGTGACACTCCTTCTAAAGTGCATAAACCAAAAATCAAGTTTGTATCTAAAGAAGGTAAGAAGGAGGTTGTAGGAACTTCTACTGCTACAAAATCAGGTACTGAGGAGACAAATGTTGATAAAATGGAGATTGAAAATATTGAGATTGAACAACAAGATGTTGAAGAACCTGATGATGTTGAGCAAGCAGAAATGATTGAAAAACCACATGAGGAAAGTGATAGAGAACAAGAGAAAGAAGAGAATGTAGAATAGGAATAACTTGGTGATTCACAAGAGTCCCCTCAGAAGGATCTTCCACTGGAATCACAAGTTTCTACACCCCTACCTCATGCTCCTGTTTCTGGTGGTTTTCCAGTAGTTTCCAATGTTCCTATTGCACCTATTTTTGTTGTGTCTTTTGATAATACCCCTCCCTCTGTAAGAACAAGTTTTGGGACCGTGTTTGTTTCTTCTGGTACTATTCCAATTTTATCTTCCCCATCATTTGATATTGGTGAAAAAACTATTCTAGAGCATTTTCTAGATGGTTCAGAGAAAGTTGTTGACACAAGTGCATTTTTTACCAACACTAGTCCTATTGTTACTATAATAGGTGTGAGCATGGATCCAACAAAACAGGTAATTGACTCTTCTCCAAATGTTGGTGCCTCGACTCTACCTCCATGGTTGTCTTCCTACACTCCCAAGAGAAAGAAGCAAGCAATTTCACCTGATGATATTGATATTGATAAATTACTGCCTATCAAACCAAAGACTCAAAAGAAGAAGCCAAAAACTGTTTCTAGGCTTATTGACGAAAAAGGAGTCAGGTGTGTAGAAATTGCTAAGCCACCAGATGATGCTACTACAGATACCTTTGATATGAATGATTATATTATTTCCAGAGTTGAGTTAGGTAAGCTGACTCATGAAGGTATCAGGGCAGATTTTCAAGCTACAACAAGCTTATTGCTTGTGAAATATGATGAGGTGAAGAAGGAAAAAGAGCAATACAAAGCAAAGGCAGAACAACTCGCTACTATCCTTAAAAAAATAGTGAAATCATCTGAGATCGTGGAACCCATGGTAGTAACTGTAGAAGACCCTTTGATTCAAAAGGTTGAGAAAGTTCAGGCCAGAGGAAGAGTGGTTGGTGACATTGTGGAATGGTTGTTGGCACAAGGAAGAGTTCTATTGAAGACCATAGTGGAAAGAAAAGAAAAAATGACAAAGGCAAAAGCTGAGTTAGATGCTATTGTTGATTTACTTTCCCAAGAACTACAAGATCAAGAGGATAGTTTAGAGGAATGGATTGAGATGAAGAAAATCAAGATAAAGAATTTGATTTCCATTGGTGTCATTTCAAACTGATAGTCTTATCTCAAGACTAAAGAATCCATCACTCATCGCATTAAGGTGATAAAAGGTTTACTTGATGACTTGTGCCAAGTACAAGAAAATAGTGAAGACAATGATGTCTCACTTCTACACAGGTTAGAGGAACTACCATGCACTCTAACAGGTGAGGATCATAAGTTTCTCTCAGTAGAGGAGATGATAGATGCTTTCGAGAAGATGGTTTAGTGAAAGTTTGAAGATGAAGCACCTACAATGGTTTTAATGGATAGCCTTTATGATCATCACTCAACCTTTGAAAATCTAAAGGATAATCTTGAAAAACATGAGAAAGTGATAAAGACAGTTAGGGATGCAGTTCTGAGGGCTCGCACCATTTCAGATAATACAGCTAAGCCTGATGTATTTGAAATGGCAACAGTACAAACTATGTATAAAAACTTTTTGAAGAAGAACGATGGTGGCAGATGAAGTTCCTTTTCAATGCCTTAGTTTATTTTTAGCCTTGTAGATGTAATTTGAATTTTGTTGTGGACATATCCACATGTATTTTTCTCAAATATAATTACATGTGAGACAAGAGAAGTCACAAGTCAAATAGGACTCTTTTGTTTGAATAAGTCAAAGTAGTTACATTTTTCTATTTTTGCTCTAGGCTCCTCCCTATAAATAAAGAGGGCCTCTATTGTAATTTCTATCTTTTATCTATTGCAAAGAAACTCTACCAGATTGAAAAACATAACAAGACTTTGATTTTTTCACGTTTATCAAATTTTCAAGTGAATATCAATATAAGCAAGCAGTTTGAGTATCAAACTTTGAGTTGAATCATAATGTTTTATGATATCAGTGTTCTTATGTCATTGGTGTTATATTATATTGAATCATTTCTAGAATTATGGAGTTTATTAAAAATTGAAAGAAGTGTTCTTGTTCTGGTTAAATAGACTTTGTGCTATTTTCTCATTGCAGGAGTTTGTGTTTACATTTGTGAGAATAGAATTGTTTAAAGACTTTGTGCTGTAAACTGTTGTGTTCAATCTAGTTATATCATATTGGGTGAGAGTGGAGACTTTGAGCTACATTTGAATTCAATCAAGTTTATTTGTGGGAAATAGGGCAAACAATAGAAGACTTTGTGTTTCTATGGTTTGTCTCAGCTAAGAAGTTATTAAATATCATTTCTGTTGAAGTTATCATTTTGAAGAGGAAAACATCTATTCTGAAAAAAAGAGAATAGGATGCAATGAAAACATCCCAAGTATAGTTTTAGTTCATATAAGTGTTAAAAATTGTTTATTATAAATAAATCATCATCTAGAGGGAACCTCCCCTTGCTAAGAGGAAAGAATCTATCTCATCATAGCTGTGGCGATATAACCATTTTTCTGTTAGTTACCTAAACAACAAAATATTCACCCAACAGGATGCAAGATGGTAAGAGGTTCTATGGTGATTGCTAGAGGTGTTAGATTTGGAATATTGTATAAGCTTGTTGCATGCATTGTTGAGTGTAATAGTACTTTTGGAAAGAGCAAATCTATGACTACCTCATTAGAAAAAGAGAGGGTTTCATTTTTCAGTGAATGGTCATGGCTTCTGGGTACCTAAGAGTGCTCTTTCTTTTGAATCAAAATTGCCTACAGAGAAGACTATGTTATGGCACCAGAGATTAAGCCACATGGGAGAAAAGGTTCTAAGGACCTTGAAAAATAAAAACATTGTTGAAGAGTTGACTGATTGTAATCTTTATTTTGATTTTTGTGAGCATTACATTTATGGTAAACAAAACTGCATTCAGTTTTACTTGAGTTCTCATAAATCTTGTGGTGTATTGTATCTTATTCATTCTAATGTGTTTGGTCCTATAGATGTTCCTTCCATTGTGAAATCCACATATTATGTTTTATTTATTAATGATTATAGCAGGACATGGGTATATTTTCTAGAGAATAAATTTAAAGTTTTCAATCGATTTAAAAAATTTAAAGCAATGGTTGTGTTAGTGGAAAATGTGAATAACAGTCTAAAACAACTAAGTATCCAATAACTCAATGGAAAGTGATGTAAATACAAGTAAACAAAGATTATACCTTCGAAGACTCTTTTACCTCTATGCTTCCATTGTCGCCTATCTCCTCTTGATCTTGATGTTAATGGAGCTCTCAGAAGTTATACTTCCTCGCTGTTTGAAGATGACAAGAGTAGAACAGCTGTAGGTGGACAATGCAATGGAGATCACACTACAATGTGATACTAATGGGGATGGATTGATGGAGACATGATTGAATGATGATTATGATAATGAGGTTGTGTAAATGCAAATGGAGATAACTTTGCCAAAGGCACACTGGTATGATTTCTGCAGAGTAAGATTGCTAAAGCTTAGATGGATGCAAATGGGTGTGAAGACCTTGCTTATATAGGCTGACGGAAGACCAAATCTAAGTGTCAATAGATCTATGACTGGAGGAATTACCTGTGATGTGTACGGTTAAGAAAGCTTGAGGGAATGTGCGTGAATCGGAAGAGGACAAGTGTCCAAGCCTCCTTCATGAGTTATGGGAGTTAACAAAAGGGTAAGTGAAAAAAGTTGGGGGGCCAAAAAGTGGCCAATTTTTTTTTTTAAATTAATACATAATGCGAGCGCGTTATAACGCGCTCGCGTTATGGTTTGGTAATGATGAGCCTAAGGCTCGGCAAAACTAAACCATAATGCACTTGTGTTAGAACGCGAGCACGTTATGACTAATTATATATATAAAAAAGAGCATTTCTACTCATTTCATTTCTTTATTTTCCTCTATACCCGCGGCCTGCAAACCCTAAGAAGCGCGCTCGCATTTTGGAAGACTTGATTCAACACCAAAATCTTATCAATTCATCATCAAAATGCTGCCACGACGTTGAGCAGGCCAAAGGAGTGAGTTTTATTTATTTTTTTGTTTGAATTTGTTTCTAAATAGGTAGGTTTGAGTTGATTTTTGATGTAAATTTTGTTAATTGTTAGGAAATGTTAATGCATCTCCTCCTCCTCAAAATCCACAAAATCCTGAAGAGGAAATACCTACCGAAGAATAAATTGAATAACAAACTCCTCTATACATTCCTCGACATGCCCCTAGAACACAAGAAAATCTAATGGGGCAAATTGAAAACAATAAAAAAGAAATTGAAGACATAATTGCAAGGTTGAAAGATCCTTCCACTTCAACCTTGCATAGGTCCATGCTTGCTCAATCTCTTGAATCTATGTTATCAAATGTAGATTCAATTAGCAAGTAAATATCTAGTTGGTTGGATAAGAAGAGAGAGTTTAGAGACTATTATGCAGACAAGCTATCATATGAAGATGTGAAAAAGTTACAAATTACAAAATTAGACTTGTGTTCCATTTTCACAAACCCACAAACAAATCAACCTCCACCCATTACATGCAAGAGGTTCTCTATCCATTGGTACAACAACCAAGCGATAAAGGACAATTTTGGGCAGAGGTGGTGAATGGTTTTTGACCATCCTCCATGCAATAATAATGAGGTTCCGCAATACTTTTTGAGGAAACTCTACTGCGAGTTTGTCCTCAATAAAGTGCCAAACTATTTTGATATGCGGGAGTTCTAGGGTAGAGGTGGGGGGTTAGCACAAGATAGACCAGGGGCACATGTTGACCCACAACAGCCAGTGAGATGAGTAATCAACAGACCAACTCATGAGCATGTTTCTACCCCTTCCATTGTGAAGGAGAGTGTTGAGGTCAATACACTTCAGTCCATTAGTGCCTTGACCTAGAGCATCATAGAGCATGCTAGTCCTGCAGCACAGCGTGGGTTGGGAGATAGTGTGAGGAGTAGGGTCCCACCCCATGCTTGTAAGACTTGCGGGTCAGCCTGTGGTTATGACCCCATGGATAGTCAAGACGCAGGTGCACAGGCTACATCTGCAACCGAGCAGATGGTGATGACAAATACCCTCCTGAGTGAGACTTTCGGCCTTGATACTCAGGTAAATATTAGCAAGTTTATTGAATTTAATTTATTAAATTTTATTTTTGAAATGCAAGATTAACTAATTTAGTTTGATGATTTTAATGAAATTTTAGGGTCATAGTGTTGATGCAGTTTTTAGTGGTTCTCCACCTGCATATTACACTACATCATCTACTGTCGAGGTATGTAACTAGTAAACAATTATAAATATTACATGTGAATAGCATCATTATATGAATGGTATTCTAATATCTGATTTTAGATGTTGAATAGGTTAATATTGGAGATTTCACGGCAACACCTACCAACGATGGTGGACTTCAAAGCTTCACAGAGGTAATAAAATAAATAGTTTAATAAATGAATTGTACTTACTAGATTTTTGTATGTGACTTGTGTGCTTTATTGTATGTACTTCCATGTTTAGATGAACATGTGTGTATGTTAGGAGCCATGATTTGCATCACTATTATAGTTTTCGTAATTGAATAATGTTGTTTTATTTCTGGATGATGTAGGCTGTAGAGACACCTCCTGATGTTCATAGGGCAATGGAGCATGGTGTGACCTCTGCAACTCATAGCTCCATGCCATTGACAGGGGTATGAGGTAGATTAGTAAATTTTAATTTACATTCATTGTTATAGTTGTTTATTTTTGAAAAATCAAAAGATTATTGATTTGAAGTTTAATTTCTATCTGGATGGTTTCTATAGGACATGACATCACCACGACCTATTCCTGCTACTGAGGCAAGTGAGGAGACAGATTATATGGTAGCGGTAAGTGATTATTTTGTTAAATGTTTCATTTTTTATAACATGTAATTTCTATATATTAATGTCTATACTTTTTATTGTAACAACTAAAGATGTAGGAAGAACTAAATAGGAGGAGTAGCCCTCGGGTTCATAGTAGACCACCCACATATGCATCTCCATCCTCTAGAAGATCAAAGGCTACCTGTGATCTATTCTCTTCACCAGCCAGAGGGGAATGACTTTTTATTGTGTTCCTTTGTTGTATGCCTATATGGCATTTGTGGACATATATTTTGTATTGCATATAGTTGACATTGTATGCCTATATGGCATTCTTGTAAGCCTATATGGCTATTTTGTATATATGTTATACTTATATCGACAGATATTGATGTATGCTTATATGGATATTTGGTTAATACAAATCTTTTTTATTGATGGTGTCTATACTTGCATTATAAATCCACATTTGAATGGATATTTGTAGATGGCTACTTCAAATATTTAAAGTCCAATTGTATTACATAGGATGTTTGTTGATCCAATAAGCTAGCTATTGTTATTTAAGTATCACCTAAATCTCATTTTGGAACTAAAAGATAAAAGTTGTATTTAAAAAAAAAATGAATCATCATGTTGAACAAAAAATATTCATATTCTTTATGAGTTGTTCAATTGAAAATATTCAAATGAGTACGCTGATCCATATTCTTTATGAGTTGGTCAATTGAAAATATTTCTTAATTTCTTGTTATTATACTATATTAGGATGCAAAGAGTATGTTTGTTGTTTTGAATAAGATAGTCAAAATCATATGCTTATGAGCACCTGATGACCATTGTGGTTATTAAATGTAATCCCTCTTGCATATAAGGCAAGGTTATGAGATTACATTGAGTCTTACCTAATTTTAGTATGCAACATAACATTGGGGCTATAGGCTTCCATAAGTCATCAACAATCAAGGTTCAAGATTGTCATTGAAGTCAAAGGGTCAAGGTTGTTTGTCATTGATGTCAAGGTTGATGCCATGATGTTGATAAGGTGATACAGTAATTCAAGGTAGGTGATGGTCATGAGGTGCATGATGTTGTGAATATGATTTTCATGATAAGGTCTCTCAATTCATGTTGATGTTGCACAAGACAAACATGGTTCATATGATGCAAGGTTCATGTTCATGGTGGATGTGGTTTTGTTCATGCAAGGTTTTGTTGTGAATATGGTTTTCATGATAAGGTCTATCTTGAAAGGTTGATATGATGCAAGGTTCATATTCATGGTGGATGTGATTTTGCTCTTGCAATAAGAAGTTAGAGAAGACACAAGCTTTCATAATCATAATCTTATTGATAGTTAGGGTTTGTATATTGGGCACTAAACCCTAAAAAGAATCTACTTTTCTTAAGACTTTAAAACCCTCAATTGCTTGTTGTGTGTAAAGTGCACTTTTGTTTTAATTTAATATTGACTTATAATCAGAAGTTACTATCACTTAAATCAACCTACTAAAGGGTCTTTAATTCATTATTTCACTGACCCTTCAACCTAACTCAACCGGCGTCTCTGGTAAACTCTCATAAGCTCGAGTGCCATATCATAATCGAAGGTCATATTTAATTGATATGAGGGCGGGAAAAAGGATTGGATCAAACACATCAAACTGAGCATCATACCTCTAGGCACATTTTTGCCTCTCTCTAAACTATCCATTTTGGCGCCTTGATGTAAAGTGAAGTCTAAACTTAGTGAATATTGTGCCTAGAAAGATATCACCTTGGATATGTGCCTAGAGTCATCCTACATCATCCATTTGTACCTAAGGGTCAATATAACATAATATAACTTAGGAAGACTTTGAAAATCATCAAAAGAAGCCTAGGCACCTTTTCTTGTCTCCACCATCCATTTTGCGTGCCTAGAGGAAAATAAACTTCAAATCACTTCCAACTGTAGCGCCTAGTGTTAGAACCTTCAAAATGACTCAATCTTACCAAAGGAAGTCTAGGCACCTATTGTCACTTGGATCATCATGAATGAGCACCTAAGTGGAAGGAGAATAAGCATCTTGTATGGAGGTGCACTTTTGTGTCTAAATAACCTCATTTTGGTGCCTTGAAGGAAGATGTTCTAAATCCTAAGATCTAGCACCTAAGTGTAAAATGGTCTCCTATAGGTTTGAACAAGTGATTGAAGCCATCAAATTGCCAAGAAATGAGCTAAGTATACTAAGGCACCTTTTCTTGTCTAAACTATCCATTTTGGTACCTAGGAGGAAGGAGATTCAACATCATGAATCAAGGTGCCCTTTGCCATCAAAACAACCTCACATTGGCGCCTTGGAGGAAATCAACTTAAAACTACAAGTCTTGGAGTTTTTTCATGTTTTGATGATGTCTTTTGAGAACAATTATAATGATTGAAGGATGAGGTGGGCAAAAAGTCTTCATCTAGCTTAGGCACCCATTCAACTTTGAACAACCTTACATTTGTGCCTAAGATGAAGGGGAATTTCTTAAATATTTAAGCATTGATTAACAAACATGAAAACCTTAGGCGCAATTTTCAACTCATTTTACCTTTGATGAGCGCTTAACTTGGAGAGAACACCTATTAGCATAAAAGTGCTATTTCATGCTCAGAACATCACATATCAGCACCTAAACATGAGGAAGCTTAAACTATGAAATCTGATGTTACTTTGATTCAAAAATGAAGAAAATAAGCCAAAGAATCTAGGCACATATTGTCACTTGAGCAACCTTCAACTAGCGCCTAGTCTTGTGAAGGAGGCAAGAATCAGGGATAAAAGACCTCACCTTGTTTGAAAGTGTTGAAAGGCTAAGGAATGGGCTAAGTTCACCTAGGTGCACTTTGACTCCCTGCACACCTAAATGAGCACCCAAGAAGAAATTACATAAGAATGGCACCTATGATTGTGTTCCTTGAAGAAGAAAACCATTCTAAGACATCTACAACTGATTGAGGTCATTAAAATGACAAATATGAGGCTATCTTTTGCTAGGCGCATATTTCAACTTTCACATACCTTAATCTGCGCCTTGACTTGGAGGAGCTAGTTTATGCTTTAAAATGATTTCTATGTGTTTATATGATTCAATATTTGTCAATAATTTAATATGCCGGTATAATGTAGCTTGGACTGTTTTGACATGTTTGGGTGTAAAACATGACCATGCCTAGCCTAAATGTACCCATCCAGATGCGTTGGAACTGTCAGTTTGGCCACACGAGGAGAAGAACAAAAGTTACACCTCTTTGCAACTTTACACTGCCTCCTTCTGATGATTTTTTGGGCAACAAAAAACCTTTCACCACGGGCAAACGCCTTAGAGATATAAAAAACTGAGAGAGGTTATTGTAGAGACACTCTACGTGATCGTGCTACCTTAGATGGAATGTTTCTAAGTGACATGGTTTTCAAGTAACATCTCATCAAAGATTGCTGCCTTTTTGCACTTTGGACTCTTCAGGCATATCATCGGTACAATGTAGCTCGGACTGTTTCAACATGTTTGGGTGAAAAACATGACCATGCCTAGCATAAATGTACCCATCCAGACGCGTTGGAACAATTAGTTTGGTTGCATCAGGAGTAGGACGAAAGTTACACCCCTTTGCAACTTTACACTGCCTCCTGACGATTTTTGGGGCAGCAGAAAACCTTTCACCATGGGCAAATGCCTTAGAGATATAAAAAACTGAGAGAGGTTATTGTAGAGGCACTCTACATGATTGTGTTGCCTTAGATGAAATGTTTCTAAGTGACATAGTTTTCGAGTAACATCTCGTCAAAGATTGCTGCCTTTTTACACTTTGGACTCTTTAGGGATATCGTCGGTACAATGTAGCTCGAACTGTTTCGATATGTTTGGGTGAAAAATAGGACTATGCCTAACGTAAATGTACCCATCTAGATGCGTTGGAATAGTCAATTTGGTCGCATCAGGAGTAGGAAGAAAGTTACACCCCTTTGCAACTTTACACTACCTCCTTCTAACGATTTTTGGGGCAACAAAAAACCTTTCACCACTGGCAAATGCCTCAAAGATATAAAAATTGAGAGAGGTTATTGTAGAGGTACTCTACATGATCATGTTGCCTTAGACATAATATTTCTAAGTGACACAATTTTTGAGTAACATCTTGTCAAAGATTGCTGCCTTTTTGCACTTTGGACTCTTCAGGGATATTGTCAGTACAATGTAGCTCGGACTGTTTTGACATGTTTGGTGGAAAACAGGACCATGCCTATCATAAATGTACCCATCTGAACATGTTGGAATAGTCATTTTGGTCGCATCAGGAGCAGGACGAAAGTTACACCTCTTTGCAACTTTACACTGCCTCCTTCTGATGATTTTTGGGGCAACAAAAAACCTTTCACCACGGGTAAATGCCTTAGAGATATAAAAAAATGAGAGAGGTTATTGTAGAGACACTCTACATGATCATGTTTCATTAGACAGAATGTTTTTAAGTGACACAGTTTTTGAGTAACATCTCATCAAAGATTGCTGCCTTTTTGCACTTTGGACTTTTCAGGGATATCGTCGGTACAATGTAGCTCAGACTATTTCGACATGTTTGAGTGAAAAATAGAACCATGCCTAGCCTAAACATACCCATTCAGATGCGTTGGAATTGTCAGTTTGGTCGCATCAGGAGCAGGACACCAAAAATGCAAAAGTTACTTTGTGCAACTTGACAACATTGACACTTTTTTGCAATAGGACTCAAAGATTCAAACTGACCCCAAATGACTCAAAGTGACTTAAAAAAAATTAAATGGTCTTAGAAGACCTTATTACATGCAATTGACTCAATAAAAAAAAATCATTTTTTGACCCCTCTTGGAGGCATGACAACCTAGGTGCCCCTGCACCATTAGTGCAACTGAAGTCGATAAAGTTTTCCTATTTAGAAAAAGAGCTTCCCTTAGCTTCAAGAAATATAAATATTCTATACTGACAAGGTCAACTACGTGAAGGTGGAAGCTCATGTGGCCTCACCTAAGACCTAAGACACATGTAGTCTTGTAGATGTAGGACACCTGAGACACCTATTTTCTAATCTCTATCTACCTAGTTGACATATCGTATATACCTAAGACACAATTAGAGACACCTATTATCTAGTTAGAAACCAAGACACCTAGAGACACCTATATTTTATACATTACCTAGATTTTATACATTATTCTCAAGATCAACTTCATCCATCACTTAGGTCTAACCCCATGAAGCATAACATGATGATGTAAAAATGTGTATGTGTGTAAAAATGCAACAGCAAATAAAAAAGACAAACCTAACAAATTAATGTGCATACTTAAAACTCAATGTAACATGACTTTACAAAATCAATGTGAATACTTACAAATTAATCCAATGAACCATCCGAGTTTGCTCTACTCTTTATTGTGTCAAGTATTGCTACATGGTCAGACTCACGCACCTTTCACAAGATTTTGTTCAAAGGTCTACCCCGATACTATATCAAATGAACATTGGATGCCACGACAAGGTTCGAGTAATGAAGAATCTTCTGATGCGTGTCAAAGTCCTGAATCAACCAAACGTTAACACTCTTATGTGGGTACCTTCTAAGCCATGTTCTAGTAATAACCACTGAGCCTATAGGGTATTCGATGTTTTCTCCATCTGTAACTGGGGCCTCCAATTTCTTTTTGGCCTCAACACAATGACATAAGTAATAATATGTTGCCTCTTCATTATCTTCATCTGCAATAATTGTATACGTGCCCTACATTGATATGTGTAGCAAATTAGATGAAATTAGTTAACATTACAAAAACACTACAAAGTAAGATGACATTAGGAATTTCAAAAACTATGCAAATAGATATATTACCTGGTTGAACTAGATCTGATATGTGGTCAAAGTCAACTAATGATTCCATCTGTGTAAGTTCCAGTGCTGTCGGGGGTTGATACATGTCAAGTGGGCTAAGATAACTTAACCGCCATTCGTCAACCCATTCCTTTGACTCGCACTCATCCCAGGCTTGAATTGTATAGGAAGAACAAAAGCATGACATCTTTTGCGTATGGATACTCCATGAACCTACAATTGAGCTTCTGAAAGAGTGCATCTCACTTGATCCTGTCAATGTAGAACAATCCTAATATGGTGCAATGTTAGTATCATCTATCAACCAAAAAAATCTACGAACTAAAGACTTACCTTCATTACCTGGACCCATGGAAGCATTACACCACTCAACAATCAATTTTGCATCTGTCAACTTTGCATTGTCTTTATACTTTATCTTGTGCTATGGCTCTTTTGATACATGCTCCTATACCATCATGCTCCCCCTTTCCATGCCCAGCCTCACAAAAGTTCCACATATGCTGAATACCTATAAAATTATGCCTCCTACTCAGCCAATAGAAACTTCACAAGTTCTTAAATTGTGATGCATAGTTATCTGACCATATGATATGCTGACTGAACGATATGCCCCTTCTAGCCAAATCATTGTAGAACACCTGAAAGCAACCTTGCACGAACTCCGTAGAATGCGTATGATCATCACTAATATAGAAATTATACTCCCTTATTATCTTTCTGTCATCCTCTGTACTATCATTCGCATGAATGAATGCGATGTGAACAAATATAGAAACCTGTGTGGAGTTGTAATATTGTGATTGCACCTCACGTTGTGGCTGTAGACTGTAGTTCTCTGTAAAGTTGATGACTGAAATAATGCTACCAACTGAAAATATGTCCTTGCATAACTTGAATTGCAAGTCCAACCATCGAGCTCTATGGGCATGTCTTGCATACTCATACACTATGCTGTCATGAAATATAGGCATAAACTGATACACTGGAATCTTTTAAATAGCCAATTCACACCTCTTTACTTCTTTACCATCTTTTGTATTGTATGTCGCTGTTTTATACTTGCCAAACTCTACTAGTTCATTTCCAACCGCATGTGTTCTTTCCATATGTTCACATATTGGCAAATGTTGCAAGCCACCGCAACGATGACATGTGCCATCCAAGCATAATTTCTTGTATAATATTTGACCTTCCTCTCTTTCACATTAAATTCTTGATATGAAGTCTCTTGAAGATGTTGGTGGGCACATATGGCACAACCCTGCAAAACATTGTTAGTATGCATATCTAAACATATAGACCTATAAACATCAAAATGGTTAGAAAATTCAACATGTAATCTACAACAACAAGTAGTGCATGTGTGATTTATCTTGACATAGAAAGGTTTTAGCATTTCAAAATATCTTTGACAAATTTTAATTTGAGGATACTTCTCTAGAAATTTACCATAAAACTGTGTTTGAGTCTCATCCAAAAATGCTTTGGATGTGGCTCACGGTTCTGACTACCGATTCTCCTTCTTACCACATCCCTTTGATTCAGAGATACCCTTGTGTAATTCTTCCAAAAGTCTTTAATTAGTGATCTCAATGCTTCAACAATTGGTTATCTTTTCATGGTAGTCTCCCCGAGAATGCCCATAATTCATTGGCATTAGTGTCCTCAATTCTTTGGCATCTTCCAATGGCTCTTGATAAAGTTTTCCTATTAATTCTCAATTCTTGACTCGTCTTTCTAATGAGACTAGCTTTCCTTGTTTGACTACTTACTATAGTCGATGTAATCACACGCCGTGTTGCATTACTATCTTTTGTGTGTGAGGTGTTACCCACACTCTCATATGCACTCATTAGATTCTTAATAATAGATTTTTCATTTGAAGCTTCTGATGTTCTCAACCCAAGAATCTTCATGATGGACCTATACTTTATACTTTGCATCATTTCAATGAATAGTTTACATCTTGCAGTCTCATTTAACTTTTCAAAGAACAATCTCCAAATCTTATGAGCATATCTTCTACAAGTGCGTTTTGGAATCTTACCTTCCATTGGCTGCAAAATATTCTCATCAATATCAATCAAATACTTTAGCTTTCTATGCAAAATTCTAGGTGGTGTTAAGTTAGGTAAATTCATCTCAACATTAGGAATTTCATCAATATTTAAATGAGATGGGCTAGATGGCATACCTTCGATCGAAGATGGAATAGATGACATACCTTGAGGTTGAGGTGGGAACGATGGCGTACCTCCTTCATCACATGTGAGTGATGATGAACTCTCAACTTGAGATGTGGTAGATGGTATCCCTACATGTTGACTTGCGGTAGAGGATGTGTCTCCAACTATGGTATTCAAATCTCTCGTAGCACGAAGTTTTTGCATTCATTCTCTTTGTGCCGCCAATACCATATCTCTTTGTGATGGTTGTGGTTCCTCTTCAATTGACATGTCTTCATTTATCATGTCCAATTTCCTCTTCTCACGAAGTTCCCTCATAGCCACTGCTTTCTTTGCATTCTTGGCTTCTATCTCTTCATGTGTTAGTTTAATTCTTGATTGTTTCCTTGGCATGACGGATAATTTGTCTATAGCATGATAAAGAGACCAATATTAGTTCCTAAGAAATGAATCCATAGAAATAACTAAAATATATGTCATTCAACCCTTCATAGTAAATGTACATACAATCATCATGTAAAAGAGTAAATGTCACTCAACTAAAATAGGTACAAAGCATACAAAACAAATTATTGTAGCCATGAAAAGAGTACATGGGACTTCATGCTTGAAAAGGTTGAGGTAGACCTAATTTGACATGTTTGTTGTTACTAGGGCTACTAGGATTTGGAATTGAGAAGGTGTTTTGTTGGTACTAGGGATACTAGGATTTGGGTGGCTTGTGAAAGAATAGACAACAATTGTTGTGTCATGTGCATGTACAAATCATCATGAATAGGTGCATAAGGAATGTCCTAGCCCAAGATATGTGCATACAAATCATCATGTCATGTGCATACTTGTATGATCTTGGCACCTATTCATTTGTATTTTAACTTGTTAATATGATAAGATAATAGTGGGATTGTATTTTTATTATGTTGTAAGGATTTATTCTTGTATAGTTTGACATCATGGTATGTTAAGATCTGTTTATTACACATAATTATTAAAGAGCCCAAGTGTAGAAAATATACATGGCATCATGTGAGATTGTAGGCTACTTTCTTGATTGGGAACGTGTCTATTTTAAACATGTATGATAAGGCATGATAAAGTAATTCAAATAGAATTAAGGAAAATGTAAAGAACATGCATGTAAAGACTTGACACACCTAAAAAATGAAGATTTGAATGGAGAGAGTACCCAATTATGTAGTGTTTTTTTTCTTCTTGCATCAAACTCCTCAACAATTTGAGTTTTTCACCACTTGCTTCCTTTTCAATGTTAAATTGAATAACACTCAAATATAATTACTAACAACAATACTATTTACCAATCTATAATGTTAAATTCCTAAAATTGAATCACAATTAACATTGCAACACTACAAAAATTGAAACTTGAATAGATATATATTAAACTTAGTGTGAAAACTATGTTATTTCCTCCTTCTCAAGTTGGCAAAGTAGAAAAGGTGGTGGAAAGATCATGCAAAGGTGGTGGAATGTGTAAAATGTGCATGTGAACTTCCCAATAGCATGAAAGCACTTCTTTTTTGTCAGAGCACGCACATAATCAGTATGAAAATAAAGCATGTGGGCATGGATCATGGGGGTCAACACTTTTTTACCATTTTTATAGCAGGACAAAACGCGAGCGCATTATAACGCGCTCACATTTTTTCCTGCTATAGATTGATCCATAAATATTTGTACCTATCTCACCTTCGATAGCACCTTTACAATATCTCACCTCTAGTTCCATTAGCTCATGTTCTATATCTCACTTATCTCTCCCCCTCACCTCTCTACCTCTCTACCTCTCCCCTCTCTATGTCTCTCAATCACTCCTTGTCTACCTCAACCCTAAACCTTATCCCTAAACCCTAATCCCTTAACCCTCAACCCTAATCCCTCAACCCTCAACTCTAATCCCTCATCCCTAAACCCTAAAAACTATCCATATTCCTAAACCCTCAACGGGCTTAATACTATACCTTAAACCCTAACCCCTTATCCCTAAACCCTCCAACCCTATCCCTAATCCTTATACCCTCGACACTCTACTTTAACCCTAATCCCTTGACCCTCAACCCTATCCCTCAACCCTATCCCTCAACCCTCAACCCTCAAACCTCAATGTACTCAACTCTCAATGTCAAACCCTAATCTCTCAACCCTTAACTCTGATCCCTTGACCCTAAACCCTATCCCTAAACCCTCAACCCTAAAACCTCAACCCTCAACACTCAACGTCAAACCCTAATCCCTCAACCCTTAACTCTAATCCCTCAACCCTCGACCCTTAACCCTATCCCTAAACCCTAAAGCCTCAACCCTCAACCCTCAACATCAACTCCTAATCCCTCAACCCTTAACTCTAATCCCTCAACCCTAAACCCTATCCCTAAACCTTTGAAAGGAAGCTAGGTGTGCGGAAAATGCTTCCTACACTAATCTAATGAGGAGAGGGCTATGCAAATCCAACTTTATCCTAACTATTACAACAATGTTAAACCATTAACATGAGATATTGTAGCAAAACACAAGAACTAGAAAGCAGACAGAAGAGAGAGAGATAAGATATATGTAGGGAAAACCCTTATGGGTGAAAAACCTGACACTCCAAAACACAGCTCAAATGTATTATAGTAAACAATAACAGATTACAATACAGTTTCAGAGCCAATGCTCTTTCAGGAGTCTTCGAATGTCAAATCTGAAGATATTCCAACAGCATAATAGTACTTGTACCAAAGTTGTCTATCTCCCATCCAAGCACTTGTTTATATAGAGTTTACAAGGCAAATATGGAACCTTCTAGAGATGGGCGTCCATCTTGGACTCATGCCCCAAAACCCACGCCTAAGGACACTTGTCCAACATCCCATCCCAAAGTGGGCGCCTAGTCTCAAGATCTTTCTCTTACGCACCTTACAGCTGTCATAGAATCCGTCATACACTGACTAAAAATATCATATTCCTCTTACATGTCATAACCTCCCTTGACTGCCTAAAGATGCCTTCCTCTCGTGCAAAGATACTCACCGACACTTGTCATTAATTAAAAATTGTTTGAGGTTTCGGGGGCGTTGCCCTCGAGCCCCCACGAGGGCACTGCCCCTTGACCCCGCCCTGTACCGCGACAGGGAGCGCGCCAGGGGCGCTGCCCCAAACCCCCGTTAATTATTCAAGGGGAAACTACGGCTGCCAAAGTCACCAAAATTTACCCTGCTACATATACACAAGGTACTAACTATGCCAACTCAACATGGGATAAATAAATACAACATTAGGAATTTGCAAACGTTGAGACACCTTAATTCCCAACAGCCTTAAACACTATCCCTATTCCTAAACCCTCAATAGGCTCGATACTATACCTTAAACCCTAATCCCTTATCCCTAAACCCTCCAACCCTATCCCTAATCCTTATACCCTCGACACTCTACTTTAACCCTAATCCCTCGACCCTCAACCCTATCCCTAAACCCTCGACCCTCGAACCTCAACCCTCAACCCTCAATGTCAAACCCTAATCCCTCAACCCTTAACTCTAATCCCTCAACCCTCAACCCTATCCCTAAACCCTAAACCCTAAAGCCTCAACCCTCAACCCTCAATGTTAAATCCTAATCCCTCAACCCTTAACTCTAATCCCTCAACCCTAAACCCTATCCCTAAACCCTAAACACTATCCCTATTCCTAAACCCTTAATAGGCTTGATACTATACCTTAAACCCTAATCCCTTATCCCTAAACCCTCCAACCCTATCCCTAATCCTTATACCCTCAACACTCTACTTCAACCCTAATCCCTCAACCTTCAACCCTATCCCTAAACCCTTGACCCTCGAACCTCAACCCTCAAGCCTCAACCCTCAATGTCAAACCCTAATCCCTCAACCCTTAACTCTAATCCCTCGACCCTCAACCCTATCTCTAAACCCTAAACCCTAAAGCCTCAACCCTCAACCCTCAACCTCAAATCCTAATCCCTCAACCCTTAACTCTAATCCCTCAACTTTAAACCCTATCCCTAAACCCTAAACACTATCCCTATTCCTAAACCCTCAATGGGCTCGATACTATACCTTAATCCCTAATCCCTTATCCCTAAACCCTCCAACCCTATCCCTAATTCTTATACCCTCGACACTCTACTTTAACCCTAATCCCTCGACCCTCAACCCTATTCCTAAACCCTCGACCCTTGAACCTCAACCCTCAACCCTCAATGTCAAACCCTAATCCTTCAACCCTTAACTCTAATCCCTCAACCCTCAAACCTATCCCTAAACCCTAAACCCTAAAGCCACAACCGTTAACATCAAATCCTAATTCCTCAACCCTAAACCCTATCCCTAAACCCTAAACACTATCCCTATTCCTAAACCCTTAATAGGCTCGATACTATACCTTAATCCCTAATCCCTTATCCCTAAACCCTCCAACCTTATCCCTAATCCTTATACCCTCGACACTCTACTTTAACCCTAATCCCTCGACCCTCAACCCTATCCCTAAACCCTTGAACCTCAAACCTCAACCCTTAACCCTCAACCCTCAACCCTCAACCCTCAATGTAAAACCCTAATCCCTCAACCCTTAACTCTAATCCCTCGACCCTCAACCCTATCCCTAAACCCTAAACCCTATACCCTCAACCCTCAACATCAAATCCTAATCCCCCAACCCTTCACTCTAATCCGTAAATCCTCAACACTATACCTTAAACCCTAATCCCTCAACCCTCAACCCTAAACCTTATCCCTAAACCCTAATCCCTAAACCCTCAACCCTAATCCCTCATCCCTCAACTCTAATCCCTCATCCCTTAACTCTAATCCCTCGACCCTCAACCCTATCTCTAAACCCTAAACCCTAAAGCCTCAACCCTCAACCCTCAACCTCAAATCCTAATCCCTCAACCCTTAACTCTAATCCCTCAACTCTAAACCCTATCCCTAAACCCTAAACACTATCCCTATTCCTAAACCCTCAACGGGCTTGATACTATACCTTAATCCCTAATCCCTTATCCCTAAACCCTCCAAACCTATCCCTAATTCTTATACCCTCGACACTCTACTTTAACCCTAATCCCTCGACCCTCAACCCTATTCCTAAACCCTCGACCCTTGAACCTCAACCCTCAACCCTCAATGTCAAACCCTAATTCTTCAACCCTTAACTCTAATCCCTCAACCCTCAACCCTATCCCTAAACCCTAAACCCTAAAGCCACAACCCTCAACGTCAAATCCTAATTCCTCAACCCTTAACTCTAATCCCTCAACCCTAAACCCTATCCCTAAACCCTAAACACTATCCCTATTCCTAAACCCTTAATAGGCTCGATACTATACCTTAATCCCTAATCCCTTATCCCTAAACCCTCCAACCTTATCCCTAATCCTTATACCCTCGACACTCTACTTTAACCCTAATCCCTCGACCCTCAACCCTATCCCTAAACCCTTGACCCTCAAACCTCAACCCTTAACCCTCAACCCTCAACCCTCAACGTAAAACCCTAATCCCTCAACCCTTAACTCTAATCCCTCGACCCTCAACCCTATCCTTAAACCCTAAACCCTAAACCCTCAACCCTCAACATCAAATCCTAATCCCTCAACCCTTCACTCTAATCCCTAAATCCTCAACACTATACCTTAAACCCTAATCCCTCAACCCTCAACCCTAAACCTTATCCCTAAACCCTAATCACTAAACCCTTAACCCTAATCCCTCATCCCTCAACTCTAATCCCTCATCCCTAAACCCTAAACACTATCCCTTTTCCTAAACCCTCAACGGGCTCGATACTATACCTTAAACCCTAATCCCTTATCCCTAAACCCTCCAACCCTATCCCTAATCCTTATACCCTCGACACTCTACTTTAACCCTAATCCCTCAACCCTCAACCCTATCCCAAAACCTGAAACCCTCAAACCTCAATGTACTCAACCCTCAACGTCAAACCCTAATCCCTCAACCCTTAACTCTGATCCCTCGACCCTCAACCCTATCCCTAAACCCTCAACCCTAAAACCTCAACCCTCAACACTCAACATTAAACCCTAATCCCTCAACCCTTATTTCTAAACCCTCAACCCTAAACCCTCAACACTATACCTTAAACCCTAATCCCTCAACCCTAAACCCTATCCCTAAGCCATAATCCGTCAACCCTCAACCCTAATCCATCAACCCTCAACCCTAATCCCTCATCCCTAAACCCTAAACACAATCCCTATTCCTAAACCCTCAACGGGTTCAATACTATCCCTCAACCCTTAACCCTTAAAACTTGAACCCTAAAACCTATCCCTACACGCTCGACACTCAACACTATATCATAAACCCTAATCTCTTAACCCTCATCCCTAAAGCCTCAACCCTAAATCCTTAAACCTTCAACCCTAAACCCTATTCCTAATCCCTCGACACTCTTCTTTAACCCTAATCCCTTGACCATCAACCCTATCCCTAAACCCTCAACCCTCAACCCTCAACCCTCAACTCTCAACATTAAACCCTAATTCATCAACCCTAAACCCTAATCCCTTAAACCTAAACCCTATCCCTAAACCATCAACCCTCAACACTATACCTTAAACCCTAATCCCTATCCCTTAACCTTTAACCCTTAAAACTTAAACCCTATCCCTACACCCTCAACACTTGACACTATATCTTAAGCCTTAAACCTATTGCAAGTATGGGCCTAACCAGTGTTGTCATTGATGTCAACATACTCCTATTGCATTAATGATAAGGATTGGATGAGCTGTGTGCTGAGGATATTGAGAAAATTAGCCTCAATCAGGAACAGTAAAGAACAATGATGACAGTAAGGTAAAAGTCCAAGATAGGATGAGGATAAGAGGATGTGGTTCAAAGGGTTTGTAGATATATGTCTTAAGGTGGTCCAGTAGAGATTTCAGAGGTCCACATGAAGATCTAAAGAAGTTGTGGCCGCTCAAGTAAAACCGGTTCTGGCAGATGCTCAGTGGTGATAGAGTGATACAGATAGGTCCGGTGAGATCTAAAAATGCATTTTCTTGTTCTGTAGATTTTAGGGAGTGTTAAGGAAGTGTCTGTGAAGTGTCAACTTGATTGGTTCATGGTTTGAAGGTCCACAAGCTTCTATTCCTTTGTGACAGTAATGACAGACTGTGTTCTTGAGGTTCTAGATGAAGGAGAGAAGGATTTCAGTAAGCAGATGAAGTGTGGATGTTCTTGGTGACTCAGGTAAGCTTGTGGAGGTCTTTGGATCATGTCCAATTCATGTTGGTGGTCTGTATTGAAGTTGGAGCTCACAATTGAGAAATAACTTTCGGATAATGGTGTTCTTCCTGAGATTGGCCAACCGAATGAGTTACACATCCTGCGGATGTTCTTGTTGATGTTTGTCGACTTAGATGATCATTCCTAAGTTGATGTCTTGTATAAATAAGGGATTACGAAATCATTTCAAAGTTCTTCTTATGGAGATGAGTGTGTGGTAGCAAGGAGGAGAGCGAAAGGCAGAGCAGAAGTATTGGGCTTAAATGGAACTAATTCAAGCATGGTGAAGATGCTATTCTCCAGTTCATGTATGTGATACTTATTTCTTTGTAGACAGTGTGTCTCTTGTAGGCAGTGGGCCTCTTGTGAGCAGTGTGCTCGGGCAGTGAGCCCTAATTGGCATGTGCCATTTTGTTCTTTCTATTCTTCTAACAGAGAATACATTCTTGGGTTAATCACCCCATGGTTTTTCCCTTAACCGGGTTTTCCACGTCAAAATCTTGGTGTCTCATGTGTTGATGTGTTTCTTCTCTTGATTTATTGCATTGTGTTTCCATGGTTAATTTATTATTATGCTACTGAATTGCTAAAAGGAGTTAAGTGTGTAATTGGAAGAAAAGTTTTGTACAATTGATTCACCCCCCCTCTCAGTTGTGTGCCCTAAGTATAACAATTGGTATTAGAGCCAAGTTCCTCTAATAGGAGCTTAACCACTTGAGGAGATCCAGGATGTCATCCTACAAGAAGGATAGTCTGAAGTTTGATGGAACCAATTTAAATCTCTGGAAAGGTCGCATGAAATGTCACTTGCAATGTATGGGAATGGCGTACTGGACCATGGCTACAACACAGTATGTACCTCCACAGGGTGGTCCGAAAACCCTAAATGAAATCACAGATGCTGAAAACAATCTGCGAACTATAGAGGCTCTTCTAAGCGCATTATCTAATTCAGAGCTCTCAAATGTTATTGACCTACCAATTGCTTTTGAGATTTGGCAAAATCTGGAACTTTTGCATGAAGGAGACAAGTATGTTAAATGTGCAAGGTTACAGAGTCTGAAAGGGAAATTTGAAAATCTGAAGATGAGAGATGATGAAAATATTACTACTTTTATGCCAAGAGTAAATGAGATTGTTTGTGGAATTAGAAATGCTGGTGGAGTCCTGGATGAAAATGAGATTGTTGGCAAAATTCTCAGATCCCTACCCACTTCTTACAAAATCAAGGCTGCTACAATTGAAGAATTCAGAGCCCATACAACTGTCACAAGAGATCAATTGGCTCGAAAATTGGCTGCATTTGAAATGACAGAGTTTGGAGATGACCCCCCCAAGACTGAATCTGCATTCAAAGCCAGTGCATCTGTTAAAGGTAAACAAAGGTTTGATCCAGGAGAGAATTCATCAAAGAAGCTGTCTTGGTATGAAAAAGCAAGAAAAGATTTGGAAGAAGAAGAAGTAGAAACTGCTCAACTTGAAGCCCTTATTGCAAAGAGGTTGCCAAGAGGATCCGGTAAGTATGAAGGAAAATTACCTTTTAAGTGTTTTAACTGCAATAAGATTGGTCATTTTGCCTCAAGGTGTCCGAAAAGGTTTTTAAGGCAAAATCCTAACAAGCCAAGGTTCCAAAAGAATTGTTACTATGTACATGAAGATGATGATAATGAAGGAGTAACAGATGATGAATCAGAGATAGGAAACAAATTTGGAAATGAATGGGTGTTTATTGCCATCAAGGAAGAAGATCCAATGTCTTCTGTATCTGTCAATCATAAGACTATGGAAAGAGCTCTGGCTGCCCAAATTGAAGAGAAGGATGATTGGGTCATTGATAGTGGTTGCTCTCACCATATGACAGGTGACAAAAATAAGTTCATAGATTTGGAAAGGTATGAAGGAGTGGTAAAGTTTGGTGATAATTCTGCTGGTAGAATCAGAGGTAGAGGAACTATTTCTCTTGATGGAAGGAACAAAATTGGTAATGTACTGTATGTTGAAGGTTTGAAGCACAATCTTCTCAGTGTTGGATAGTTGGTAGACAAAGGCTATGATCTCCAGTTCAAGAATGGAAAATGCAAGATCTTTGAAAGTTTCAGAACAGAGATTACATCCGGTACTCAAACTAAAGGTAATATCTTTCACTTGGTTGGTACTGGTAAAAGTTGCTTGTTTGTTCAAATTGATTAGAGTTGGTTGTGGCATAGGAGGATGTGTCATGTGAATTTTGATAATATCATCAAAATAAGCAGTACTCAGGCTGTAAGAGATCTTCCAAAATTGGTGAAACCTACTAACAACTTGTACAAAGAATGTCAGTTGGGTAAGCTAAGTAGAGTCACATTCAAAAGTAAGGAACTGTCTTCTACCAGATTATTGAACTTAGTTCATACTGATCTTTGTGGTCCGACAAGAATCAAGAGTATTCAAGGTGATAGATACTTCATGGTACTAATTGATGACTACTCCCAGATGATGTGGGTAACCTTTCTAAAAGAGAAATCAGAAGCTCTTGAGAAATTTAAAATATTCAAGGCTATGGTAGAGAATGAAACCGGATTAAAATTGAAGTGTCTGAGGTCTGATAGAGGTGGAGAATTCACATCCGGTGAGTTCATAGAGTTTTGTGAGAAACATGGAATAAAGAGACAATTGTCTGCTCCTAGGACTCCACAGCAGAATGGAGTAGTGGAGAGAAAGAACCGGACCATCCAGGAAGCATCTAGGACCATGATGATGGAAGCAAATGTTCCTCAGATCTATTGGAGCGAAGCTGTCAGCACTGCAGTCTATACTCTCAATCGAGTTCAAATCAGAAGCAATACTGGTAAGACTCCTTATGAACTTTGGTTTGGCATCACTCCTACTATGAGGTATTTCAGAGTTTTTGGTAGCAAATGTTACATTAAAAGAGATGAAGATCTTGGAAAGTTTGATGCTAGAAGGGATGAAGGAATATTCTTGGGTTACTCTACTCAAAGCAAAGCATACCAGTGTTATAACAAGAGACTGAGAAAGATGATAGAAAGTACAAATGTGAAGGTTGATGAAGGAATTGAGAAACCCTCAAGGTTTTATGAATATGATGAAGATGATCAGAATGGTGTTTTGACTCAAGGAGCCCAAGCCTCCTCTGTAAGTCAGATTCAAACTAATTTGGTAAACCAGGAAGAAGAGATGAGTTTCAATGAGTCTGATCAAGAATCAGAAGTGCAAGAAATTCCCAAAGTTCCCAGGTATGTAAGACTGAACCACTCTAAAGATCAGATCATAGGTGATAAAAACAAAGGAGTACAAACAAGAAGGAGAATTGCTCAAGTTTCAGAAGAGTATTGTCTAATTTCAAAGATTGAACCTAAGACAGTGAATGAAGCTTGCAATGATAAAAACTGGACTAAAGCAATGGAGGAAGAGCTGATGCAAATTGAGAAAAATCACACTTGGGATCTTGTTCCTAGACCTAGAAACAAGAATGTGATTGGAACCAAATAGGTCTTCCGGAACAAACTGAATGAAGTTGGTGAAGTAATCAGAAATAAAGCCAGATTGGTCTATAAGGGTTACTCTCAAATAGGAGTTGATTTTGAAGAAAATTTTGCTCCGATGGAAAGAACTGAAGCAGTCAGATTATTTCTTGCAGTTGCTACCTTCAAGGATTTCAAGGTGTATCAGATGGATGTCAAGTCTGCCTTCCTGAATGGTGACTTGGAAGAAGTGTACATAGAGCAATCAGATGGATTTCAATTGTCTGATCATGGTGATATGGTCTGCAAGTTGAAGAAAGCACTATATGGACTGAAGCAAGCCCCAAGAGCCTGGTATGAAAGATTGGATAAGCATCTTTTGAAGATTGGTTTCAAAAAAGGTATTGCTGACAGTAATTTATATTTCAAAATTGATAATGAAAACATCTTAATTGTTGAAGTGTTTGTTGATGATATCATTTTTGGAGGAAGAGATAGTATGTGTAAAACTTTTGCAAATCAAATGAAAAGTGAGTTTGAGATGTCCATGCTTGGTGAAATGAATTTCTTCTTGGGTCTGCAAATCACTCAAACAAAGAAAGGAATCTTCATTTCTCAAACCAAATATGTGAAAGAATTGTTGAAGAATTTTGGGATGGAAGACTCAAAACCAATGAATACTCCCATGGCAACCAGATGTAAATTGAGAAAAGATGATGATTCTCCTAAGGCTAATCAGACAAAGTATAGGTCAATGATTGGAGGACTATTGTATCTCACTCAAACTAGACCTTACATTATGCAGGCTATTGGTCTTGTTGCTAGATTTCAGGCTGATCCTAGAGAATCTCATGTCATGACAATTAAGAGGATTTTTAGATATCTAAAAGGGATAGTTGAGTATGGTCTGTGGTATCCTAGAGATCATGATTTCTCTCTTCATGCATATACAGATGCGGATTGGGCAAGAGATGTGGATGACCAGAAGAGTACCAGTGGTGGAGCATTCTTTTTGGGGAAGAGATTGGTTTCTTGGCTAAGCAAGAAACAAGAGGCAATATCTCTGTCTACAACTGAAGCAGAATATATTGTAGCAGTAGGTAGTTGCACTCAAGTTTTGTGGATGAAGTAGATGCTAAGAGATATCAAAGTGGAGTATGAGGAACCTATCACAATCTTCTGTGATAATTCAAGTGCAATAAACATATCTAAGAATCCGGTGTTGCATTCAAAGACTAAACATATATCCATCAAGTTTCACTTTTTGAGAGAGCAAGTGAACAAGAATGAAGTCAGATTGGAGTTTGTGCCTTCCAAGGATCAGATTGCAGATATCTTTACTAAACCTTTACCTAAGGAATCTTTTGAGTATCTTAGGGAGAAGTTAGGGGTTATTGCCCCTCCGGTGATGAGCTAAGGTGCAATGATGTGCATCAGTCCGGTGGGTATCACAATCACATCTTGTGATCTGGATTGATGTTGGGGAGCTGCTACTTAGGAGGAGCAGCAGGTATGATTCTGAAGTGGTGGAATTGCAAGTATGTGCCCTTTGCCATTGATGTCAAACAAGGAGAAAAGACATGTGAAAAACAAGTGGTTTCTGATCAAAGGGGGAGTAGTAAAGGGAGAGAAAACATGTGAATGATTGTTGCTGATAGGGGGAGTTGTGACAGTAAGGAGAAGTTCTTGTCTTGATGGTTTTTCACATCATATGTTGCCATCAATGACAAAGGGGGAGATTGTTGCAAGTATGGGCCTAACCGGTGTTGTCATTGATGTCAACATACTCCTGTTGCATTAATGATAAGGATTGGATGAGCTGTGTGCTGAGGATATTAAGAAAATTAGCCTCAATTAAGAACAGTAAAGAATAGTGATGACAGTAAGGTAAAAGTCCAAGATAGGATGAGGATCAGAGGATGCGGTTTAAAGAGTTTGTAGATATATGTCTTAAGGTGGTCCAGTAGAGATTTCAGAGGTCCACATGAAGATCTGAAGAAGTTGTGGCCGCTCAAGTAAAACCAATTCCGGCAGGCAGATGCTAAGTGGTGACAGAGTGATACAGATAGGTCCGGTGAGATCCAAAAATGCATTTTCCTGTTCTGTGGATTTCAGGGAATGTTAAGGAAGTCTCTATGAAGTGTCAACTTGATTGGTTCGTGGTTTGAAGGTCCGCAAGCATCTATTCCTTTGTGACAGTAATGACAGACTGTGTTCTTGAGGTTCTAGATGAAGGAGAGAAGGATTTTAATAAGCAGATGAAGTGTGGATGTTCTTGGTGACTCAGGTAAGCTTGTGGAGGTCTTTGGATCATGTCTAGTTCATGTTGGTGGTTGGCATTGAAGTTGGAGCTCGCAATTGAGAAATAACTTTTGGATAATGGTGTTCTTCCTGAGATTGGCTGACCGGATGAGTTACACATCCTGCGGATGTTCTTGTTGATGTTTGTCGACTTAGATGATCATTCCTAAGTTGATGTCTTGTATAAATAAGGGATTGCGAAGTCATTTCAAAGTTGTTCTTATGGAGATGAGTGTGTGGTAGCAAGGAGGAGAGCGAAAGGCAGAGCAAAAGTATTGGGCTTAAATGGAACTGATTCAAGCATGGTGAAGATGCTATTCTCCAGTTCATGTATGTGATACTTATTTCTTTATAGACAGTGTATCTCTTGTAGGCACTAAGCCTCTTGTGAGTAGTGTGCTTGGGCAGTGAGCCCTAATTGGCATGTGCCATTTTGTTCTTTCTATTCTTCTAATAGAGAATACATTCTTGGGTTAATCACCCCGTAGTTTTTCCCTTAACTAGGTTTTCCACGTCAAAATCTTGGTGTCTCATGTGTTGATGTGTTTCTGCTCTTGATTTATTGCATTGTGTTTCCATGGTTAATTTATTATTATGCTACTGAATTACTAAAAGGAGTTAAGTGTGTAATTGGAAGAAAAGTTTTGTACAACTGATTCACCCCCCCTCTCAGTTGTGTGCCCTAAGTCTAACAAAACCCTCATCCCCAAAGCCTTAACCCTCAATCCTTAAACCTTCAACCCTAAACCCTATCCCTAATCCCTCTACCCTCGACACTCTAACCCTAACCTCGACATTAAATGCTAATCTGTGAACCCTAAACCCTAATCTGTCAACCCTAAACCCTCAACACTATACCTTAAACCCTAATCCATCAACCCTAAAACCTAATCCCTCAACCCTCAAACCTAAACACTATAAAAAAACCCTCAACCCTCGACACTATACCTTAAACCCTAATCCCTCAACCCTCAACCCTAATCCCTCAACCCTCAACCCTAAACGCTATCCCTATTCCTAAACCCGCAACCCTCGACACTATAACTTAAACCCTAATCCCTTATCCCTAAACCCTAAACCCTATCCCTCAACCCTTAACCCTTAAAACTTAAACCCTAAAACCTATCCATAAACCCTCGATGCTCAACACTATATTTTAAACCCCAATCCCTTAACCCTCAGCCCTAAAGCCTCAACCCTCAATCATTAAACCTTCAACCCTAAACCCTATCCCTAATCCCTCTACCCTCAACACTCTAGTTTAACCCTAATCCCTTGACCATCAACCCTATCCCTAAACCCTCAACCCTCAACCCTTAACTCTCAACATTAAACCCTAATCCGTCAACCCTAAACCCTAATCCTAAGCCCTCAACCCTCAACAATATTCCTTAAACCCTAATCCATCTACCATAAACCATAATCCGTCAACCCTAAACCCTAAACCCTATCCTTAAACACTCAACCCTCAGCAAGTTATACCTTAAACCTTAATCCCTCAACCCTCAACACTCAACCCTAATCCCTCATCCCTAAACCCTAAATGCTATCCCTATTCCTAAACCCTCAACCCAAGACACTATATCTTAAACCCTAATCCCTTACCCCTAAACCGTAAACCTATCCCTCAACCCTTAACCCTTAAACCTTAAACCCTAAAACCTATCCCTCAACCCTCAACCCTATACCCTCAACAATATACTTAAGCCCTAATACCTCAATCATCAACCCTATACCTTAAACCTGAAGCCTACACCCTCAAACCCTCATCCCTAGACCATATAACCTCACCCTTATATCCTAAACCTCAAATATTGTGCCTCAAACGTATACTTAAATTAAACCTAAACCATACATGATCTCAACCCAAGTCACCCTATGCCTTATATACCCTCAATCCATATCATAAACCCTAAACCCTAATCCCCACACCTTACGCACTTAATCTTATACACTCAACAACCTAAATATTAACCCTCAACTGTAACCCTCAACCCTCAACCCTCTACCTATTACTTAAGCCCTAATCCCTCAACCCTCAACCCTCAAAACTATACAGGCTCAGGTCCTTATATACACTAAACCCAAACCACTTACATACATACATGCATACATAAAAACATACATACATACAAAGATGCATACATACAAGCATGCATAGATGTACATGCATACATACCTACAAGAATAGATATAAACATCCATGAAACATACTTATGAAATTTGAACATATCTCATTCAAAGGAAGACATAACGCGAGGGCGTTATAACGCGCTTGCGTTATGTCAAACTGGGAAAACACCGGTAAACATGCAAAAAAGCAAAAAAGCACAACATAACTCGCTTGCATTATGTTGTACTTTGGGAATCCCAAGCCTTGGGCTTGGGATTTGCTTTGGATTTCCAACCCAAAGGCTTGGAGTGCCTTTTCAACATCCACAGACGTGTTTTTGCAGATTCTTCAAGATTTCACATAATTTTGTTTGTGCTAACCCTTAGATTTGCACGTGTTTCAAGGTCAAACAAATTAAACACCTGGGTAATGTTAGGCTTTCTCTTAGCTATTTAACAATGTAATTTTTTTCACATTTTGACAATGTTAAGCCTTTCATCTTTAATTTCTTTTGTTTGTGTGTCTGGTTTTGGGCAAAAACTACTATTTGGTCTTTTTTTCATTGTAAATTAACCATTCATTGAAATTTCAAAAAAATTACATATTTAGAAACTAGACTCCATTCTACACATATTAAAAAAAAATAAAAAATGATTTTCAATTAGTTTTCAAAATTTATAGGGGTAGCATGGCCAAAATTCTATTTTTTAGGATGTGTCCACTTTGAAAATTAGTAAAAAATCAAATATTCATAAAAAAATTATCAAAAAAATCAGACATAAACTACATGCTGTTAGCTAATTTCTCACTAAAGTGATTTTAAAAATACCAAAAAAAAGTTAACCTTTTGAGGGAGCCACAAAACATGCTATGTTATTTTTTTTGACAGAAACACCACCAATTTCTATGGCTCCCTCTTTTGAACCCCTTAATCTATACCATTTTTAAAAAAAAAAGTAGTTTAGGAAGTAGACTCGGAGCACTACGAA
Source organism: Cunninghamia lanceolata (assembly GCA_027924645.1). Classification (NCBI taxonomy): domain Eukaryota; kingdom Viridiplantae; phylum Streptophyta; class Pinopsida; order Cupressales; family Cupressaceae; genus Cunninghamia; species Cunninghamia lanceolata. The sequence continues at coordinate 10,691,741 of BSBN01000194.1, read as the reverse complement.
CATTGTTTTGGTTGCATCTCCAAATTTTGAGTGTAACTATGCTCAATTTCTCATCCAAGGCAAGCATTTCCTGATTTCAGAAAAAAAGTGGTCACTTAATGTAGGAGTTAAGGACAACACTAAGAGGGGGGGGTGAATCAGTGTTGTGTGAATTTTCTAATCTTTTTACAAACTTTAACTTGGAGAGCACAAGGAGAGAAAGTTATCATTGAATTGTCAAACACATATGCACATAACTGGGAATGAAAACAAAACTCATGAGTAAAACATACAACCATAGAGAGATGATCAATATGAATCAAGACACAAGAATTGCACAAGTGGAAAACCCTTCAGGGGTAGAAAAACCACTCCAGAACTGCCTCATTGGCTTAACTGATAAAACATGCCTCACTGGCTACAAAGAAGCCTCACTGGCTATAATATGTGTCTCACTGACAAATGTTAAGGTCTCACTGACCTGCAAGCCTCACTGGCATACTGTTTAGAAGCACTAGCTTCAAGGAGCACCAACCCCTAATATATAACAAACTGAAAACAAGAATTTAGAGGGTTTCTCTATTTCAATACAAAACATTTCTTCTCTCTCATGTGTCTGTCAAATGTCCATTCTATTCAAAATCAATCCTACATCCGGATACACTCAACAACACTGCATACTCTATATATTTCATTTCTATCTTTCAAGACATCTTTTTTAATGCACCTGGAAAAAACAATTTTATACAAGTTGAATGTCTTTTCACCTTTCACATTCTGCATAGTCATTTGCTCTCACTGAAGATCATTTTGTCCTTTCATCTTCTCTTCAATTTTCATCTTTTTCAAATTGAAAGTCTTCAACAATTTATTTTTCATTTTGGTCTTGTAAGAGAAAATAAAATCTCTTTCAAAAATCTTTATTCTTTCATCTGCCCTGCATAAAATCATAAAAAATCACCATAAAACATCTTCAATAAAATATATTCAATGCTCTGTAAATAATCTCTGAGAACTTTCATTCTTCATTTTTTCTTTTCAACAGGACTTCAAAAATCATTTTGCCTCGTATATAAAAAATCTCTGCATAGACTTTTCAATCTTTTCATCTTCTCTCTGAAAAAATCTTTTTCATCCAAGACTCTTCATATTCTGTGAGCTAAAAAATAACTTTTTATATTTCCTTGCATCTGAGCAACTTCATCTTCCATCTCTGCAAAATCTCTTTCACTCCAAAAAAAAAAACTTTGATATTCTTCAAGAAACCATTCTCTGTAAATGACAAAAAAATAATCTACCCAATAAAAAATTTCCTCCATTCCAAATTCACTTCTAAAAAAAAAACATTATCTTCATTAAAATCAAATATGAAACCTTAAGATTCTTAAAAAAAGAATTAAAGCTTTACTCAATAAAATGCCTTCTTGGAAATAAAAATCTTCTATATTATCTCTACTGCCACGGGAGATAACAAAATAGAATGGAATCCCTAAAAAAAATGCTTTAAAAACTTCCAACAGATACATTGCCACTGAATAGCTAAAAATAGCTTTAGAAAAACATTTTATCTGCAGTCAATAGTTATCTTGACAGCCAAGAGCACATCAAAGTGCATTCAGCGGAGGAAGGTCACAAAGTTTAAACATGATCGTTGATCCACCTTTCGTGCTCTCCAACACACTTAAACATTACCGTTGATTGTTTTTGGTGCCCATCGAAGTCTTTGCAAACATGTGATCGTTGGTATTCCTAGGAGACATGACCGGTCACACCAATGACTTCAAACCGTCTAGGCGGTGCACATTAAGTTATCAACCTGCTATAATAAGTCAACAATGGTTTAAAACATAAAGAGCATGTTTGGTTGACGGGCATAGAGGAGCACAAAAATTGAGTTATATAAACAACACATTGGAGTTTAAGCTTCAACTAGGAGAACAAAACAAGAAGATTTTCCAACTTATGTCAATAGAATCTGAATAAATTTCTCTGCAACTATCCATAGATGAAATAACACCTGCTGTCATAAAGCATAGATCACATCTTGCATGAATGAGAATAAACTCTAAAGATAATCTTATTTTCAAAAGAGAGCTTAGGATGTAGACTTTAGATCTCCACATAACTTCAATACTTTAGAATAGTTGATGAATGAAAACATCCATTTCTTAATCTCTGCCTCTGTCATAATGAGATCTACTACAAACAAAGTACATCAATGCATCCCTATTGTCCTCTGAAGCATGTGAACACTTTAAAGGAACCTGTGAACCGAGTCACCATCTGACAACCAACTTTGACAACCAAACACCATGTAAATCTAAATGATAAGCTTGTTCCTTTTGAAACATGATTATGATATGAACAAGGACCATCATCTGAAAACATCATTGAATATTCTAAACCACCAAAACTGCCATCAGAATAAAAAAATCAACCTGTTACAACCTTGGGGCACAATAACAATAATATATCACCAACAACCTTGCCTTGATGAGCACATCCTGAGATGACCACCAAGCATCATAAAATATGGAATGAACACAACTTCTAAGCATACTCTGTCCAAACATACTCTAAATTTCTTGAGATCAACCTCCTGTGGGTAACAACATGAACTTATGAAGGTCATCATTTCACACTGCATAACCATGGATGATGAACATTTGTCAACACTTGACAACCCCAAAAAATTCACCTTGTGACTTCACTTACCAAAGGACATATGAAGACATCATTGAAGGCCAAACCTAATCAAACAAGTCCTCATGACATCAAACAAACTAAGGACACCTTTTTGACATCAATGACAACCTATCACCATCACTTAAGACCCCTTTTTGGCCCCCCATCTTCTTGCACTTACCCAGAATAGATTGAGGAGTTAACTGAATAGACTAATAAGTTAAGTGAATTGATTGATTAGATAATTGATTTGACTAATGAGTTAATTGATTTGATTGGAGGAGAAATAAGACATGTGGGTGAGGGAATATTAGCTAATTAAATATTAAAATATTTAATTATGTGTGCAACATGGTGAGGTGGAAAGGTGAGGTGGATTTTAGGACTTTGGGATAGAGGAATTTAGGATTAATTAAATAATTTTGGATAATTTAATTATATGAGACATTAGAATAATTATGGTATTTAATTAAATAAATTGATTTTTATTTAATTTTGGGATAATGAACCAATCAAATAAATTAGAATATTTGTTTAATTGATAGAAGACATAAGAGTTAAGATAAATATTAAAATATTTACTTAATTTGACACGAACAATTTTTAGGTGTATATATTTTGCCCCTCTTTGATGCAATGTGTTTTATCACGTTGTTTCAAAGAATGATTTTTTTTTGCAATTTATACATGCCCCAGTTTGCCCCTGGTACAGGTTATTGATGATAGGATGCCCCCTCGAGAGATTGGATGGGAAAAAATGTGACAACAGGATGACAGATGATCTCACGATGAGATAGGTTGGATAACAGGTTAGGGTGAAGAAAGTGGTTGACGTGGAGAAAAGGCAGGTGAAAAATATGCCCCAACATGTTCAAGGTTAAAACACCTCCAATTAGGGTTCAAGGCACTATAAATAGGAGTGTGGGGTCACATTCCTTGTCATTTGCACACTTGTCTTCGTTGGAGAGATTTTAGGAGATTAGAGCTTAGGTGTTAAGGAGGGTTAGTGACAATGCAACATGTTTTGATTGAATTACACCGCTTTGAGAGGATCCGACAGTTCAACCGTCCAGCAGCGTATGGTCCGTTGGTAAGTTAGCTTTCAATTTTAGTTTAGGTGCATTTATGATGGTCAAAAGCCTAGGTCAAACTTAGGTAGTTTGAATGCGCATCATGAATGTTTCTGCGCATTTGATTCCTGAATCTGCGCAAATGTTCTGATTCTGTGTAAATGTGGGCAGAATCGGCGCATTTGTTAGATTTTCATAAGTGAAAGATAGTCTTGTGCATGTGTAAAGGGTTTCCGCACATTTGATTTAATTCTGTGCATTTGTCGCAAGTCTGCACAAATGCCCTAAAGATGTGCAAATGTCACTAGAAACTATGTATTTGAGTGCCACTATGCATATGCAAAGGGATTCTATGCATACACTGCAAATCTGTGCATGTGTTGTTATGCTATACATATGGTGCCATAATCTGTGCATTTGAATAATCCTATGCAAATAAAGGGGGATGCCGCGCATTCACCCTAAATCTATGCAAATACCTCGTAGAATTGCACATCTGATTTTGATAGAAAAATACTTAGGAATTTGATAAAGTCGGCATCGAAGTCAATGTTCACCAATTGATAATTCATCACTGAGATTGATAGAATCTTAGGATAGATATCCTGATAAAATAGCTAAGTATTTGATGCTTGATTGATAGATTTGTAGTTTAGTAGATTATGTTTGGTTAACTTGCGTTTGGCTGCTTGCAGGAGGAGTTGAATGATGTACTCATGTCATGGGAGTGGTTTCTGGTGACACAGCTTCTAAGGTTGTTCTTGTCCGATATCGACTGTTTGGTTTTGGGATCAGTGGGTTTGTCTTATGTTTGCTTCATGCTAGAGATTTAGGCGAATCTCGGTATGCTGACTGCATTGTCAAAGCTTTATCATAGCGAGGATGGGACATTTCATGTACTGACTGGGGAGATTACGGTGACATTGGAGGATGTCCATCAGATCCTGCACATTCTGATAGATGGAGAGCTTGTTGAGTATGAGTCGTAGACAAGGGCTAGACTAGACGAGTGTCGCGAGGTGTTTGACGACGACACCATTGAGGGGATAGAGATCAGCTGGGTAGACATGCTTGCCTACTATGAGCCTTTTCCATTGGTGGTTGCTGGGTTGATCAAAGGGATAGTTTGCCCTGACAGGAGATCGCACAGGTTTGTGGTTCGATGGGGGAGGACTCTGCAGTGGATTGTTACAGAGAGGACTCAATTTTCTTGGGGTCCATGTCTGCCAGCACACCTCTATCATGACTTGCATCAATTTGTCTATGATGAAGCTGCCAGTTTATCTTGCAGAGTGTCATTGCTACAAATTTGGGCCTGGTGCCACATTGCTATCACTCGACCTATAGGTATGGTTCTGTGAGGCAGAGATCAGCCGTAATGCTACATGTTCCAGGAGAGTCTTTCCCAACCCAAGCTGGGGAAGCCAAAGTATTGGAGGCATGCATTCGATAATGTGGATTAGGTTATCTGGCACCACTACCTAGATTGCGAGGTATGGGATGATGACACATTAGAGCTACCATTTTGTTTCCAGACTAGGTGGCTGATATGGATGACTCCCTATATTCTGGAGAGGCATATCATTTCTCATGTGTACTGGCAGTTTGGCAGGATCTAGAGGATGCCCCAAGGGAATGCCATCTTTTTTAGGACGCACAAGGAGCATCCATGATGGGGTCCTGGTGCTTCATTTGAGCAGGCCTTGGCAGAGTTTTGATAGCTTCCATATCAGCCATGGTCTATGAGACGGTCAGTTGCAGACGCAGGTACGACTTAGAATTATGTAGATTAGTTTTTAACACACCCTTTTCCTCACTACTCAGGACCTGGAGAGCGAGCCCCGAGACTAGATGATCAGGAGGAGGATGATGAGGGGCCTCAGAGATGACGAAGGTGAGGAGGAGTTCGAGGTGGCACGGGTGGTAGGGGTGGTGGTGATGATGGCAGAGGTGGTGGTGATAATGGTGGAGGTGGTGGAGGAGGAGGTGGTGATGATGGAGATGGCAGGAGGGTTAGACAGCAGGTCAACAAAGATCCTGCTCTGCAGGCACAAGCCTTAATATAGGGACAGATGTAGTCTCCTATTTAGCCACAGGTTGGACAGGGACCAGGATAGGATGATGGGGAGTTGGCAGCTCTATGAGCCCATGTGGCTCAACAACAAACACAGATGGCACAACAACAGGCCTAGATGGGTTAGATGCAGGCTCATATGGGCCAGATGCAGGGATGGATCACCCAACTACAGGGTGAGCTGTAGACAGCGAGACTTGAGAGAGATACCGCTATCCAACAGTATACTCAAGCTGAGAGGCTGCTTAAGCAGGTTCAACAGATTGCAACATAGGGGCCTATAGGACAGATAGTGGCAGAGATGGTCAGGGCTAGCCAAAAGATTTTCTACTGGTGAGGGTTATATGAGCAGGTCGTGCCCCTAGAGCAAAAAGCAGGTAGTTTTCGACCTAGTTACCGCAGTAGGTCCTGCAGGACTTTCATAGAGAGTGGAGGGGTGATGGGACCACAAAGGGGAGCCTCAGGTGCAGGTACATCAGGGGAGAAATGAACAGTCACCGTAGCTACATCAATGACAAAATCCAGTGGCTTCAGAAGCAGTGCCACCTAGGTGCCTTACTTGAGACATGTATCATTTTGACAGTATTTATGTTGTATACACCCCACCTTGGAAATTCAAGATGTAATTATATTTTTGATGTCATTGTATACTTTGGACATTATTATTCTTTTCTGATGATGATGATATACATGAGCTAGTGTTTGATGGACTATCTATGTGCATTTATGTATGGACACTGCTATGTGATGATTTATTATGATTATGGTTATATGTGATGCTGCTAATCATGTTTTTATTTGATTCTATTCTGCACTTTATGTTTATGCGACATGATGCTTCTATGAGCTACATGATGGACATGATGACCTATATGCATGTTTATGATCCTATATGTTTACACTCTATGATGACTAAATGCACACACTATGATGAGTTTGGATGCAACATATGATGTTTTAATTTTATGTATGGATGATGATCTAATATGTAAACATTATGATTTTTTGATATTTTTGATATATGCAATGCTATGGTAACTCATGTATCTAAATGACAACATTATATGCAATACAAACATGTTCTTAATGCTTATATTGTTAATGCATTTTATGGGATGATACTATATGATGACACACCTATTTATGACATGCAAATGTATTACGAATTGTTTTTGTTGTCCCACGTATACTCAATCATTAAATAAAAGAACACTTAGAAGAATTGATTTGGATAATGAAAGGAAACTTAGAAGAATGAAATGGTTAATGGATGCAATTGGATAACTGATAGATAGAATTGGATCTTTGTGACACTTGGATAAATGGTATGTATGGAATGCTTATAAATGAAAATGAAATGTAATTTGGTATGTATGATAGTGGATATTGTCATCTTCTTGTGCAAGTTTTTGAAGTACCTTGTTTCATCATTGAGCTTTTAAAATGTTGTAAGAAAATACAAGCATCTAGGTATAATTAAACCTAGATAACTTGAGTATCTCTTACATGGATTTTGATATAGCAAGTTAATACAAGCATCTAGTCAAAATTGAATCTAGATGACTTGGGTATTTCTTGCATGTGTCAATAGACAAGGATTTTCTTGTTTCATGCTTAGACCTAGAACGTCCTCAATGATCTTTTGCTAATCATGTCGTTAGACAAAGTCATCACATTACTAAAGAGTGATCCACAAACAACAAACAAATTAGAAAATTATGCCCCCATCATAGCTCCTCTAGTTTGTGACATCCTTAAGTAGCATAAAAAGACATAATAACAAAAATCAAGACTCTACAACTTTGAACCTTTTATTAAGCACATATTTTCTTGCCATAGTTATGTTTTCTTGCAATGAAAACATATACAATCATCATGGTAGTTGAGGCTCATTACGTCTTGATATAGGTCTAGTTCTTGTGTCAAGCGTTTTGCTGAAAAAGTGTGTTTGTAATGCTGCCTGCTGTCTGGCAATAGTATCATGATCCTTATTGTTATCCTCTGAGGTGTGTGACATTCAAGAATCCAATTCTCCAACTAGGCCGAGGATTTGCCCCCAGTCAACTAAATGATTGATTTATTGTGGATGAATTGACAATAGACACAAAGAAATGGGTCCTAAGGGGTTGACCTAGTGCCTTGGGGGCTCATTGATGATGGCCTTGCCTACGTGATGACGCAGAGGCAACATAGTTCAGGGTGTGGACCATGTGGACCTAAGACCTAGGCGATAGGAAAAGTGGAACTGGAAGGACAAAAGGATGGGAGATATGGGATGGGATGGATGGGAAGCCTCGGGGGCTCATCAATGATGGCCTTGCCTATGTGATAGCTCAGAGGCGACGTAGTTTGACAACAATTCAATGGATTGGTTTAGGACGGATGACAAGATGGACACAAGTTTGGATCGACAACCTGATGGGAGAAGGCAGGAAGGATGAGCGAACAACAAGCCATGGTAGGTACCTCGATGGGACTGGATGCTTTGTGGTAAGAAGGTATGGATGAGCAACAAGGTCCTAACAGATGGAGGAAGAGGTTTAATCACAAATAGCACCTATTTCCAGGTTTTCACTACTTTCTTTTATTTGCACGATGGCTAAAATACACGTGATGCCTGTTTGCCAGGTTTTCATCATGGTATCTATCCAAGGTGCCTGTTTACCAAGTTTTCACCAGAGGACTTTTTTTTGTTATTTTTCTATTTTTCTATATTTTTTTGTTATTTTTGATACTTTTTTAATTTTTTCTTTTTTTTTGTTGTTTTTGAATATATGATCCCTTGCATTGGGGGTTTAGGTGTAGAACTTATGAAGATGCATGCTATTGATGGGGTCATCGAACAGTTCACCTTCTGATGTGGCCAATTGGTAAGCATTGGATCCATAGGCAGCAATGATGACATAGGGACCCAACCAATGGGATTTGAACTTACCTTTCTTTTCTCTGTCTTATTGATTCCTGGGATTCTCTCTGAGGACTAGGTCACCAACTTGAAATACCTGGGGTTTAACTCTATGGTTGTAACTCTTGGACATCCTTTGTTGATAAGATTTTAGATGGTTGAAGGCATTTTGTCTTTGTTCTTCTAGCAGTTCTAACTCTTGAAGTCTTGAAACTCTGTACTCTTCATCATATATGAGGCCTTTTAACGATACTCGCAAGGATGGGATCTCAACTTCAACGGGCAAGATGGCTTCAGAGCCATAGACTAGGGAGTATGGCATTGCACCTGTGGGTGTGTGGATACTTGTGTGGTAGGCCCATAGTGTGGGATTCAATTAGATGTGCCAATCATGGCTGGCATCATTGACAGTCTTTTTCAGGATTTTAAGATGGTTTTATTTGATGCCTCTGCCTGGCCATTTCCTTGGGGGTAATATGGAGTGAAAAAGTGGTGTTGGATGTGGAATTTGTCACATAGATCTTTGATATCTTGGTTTTTAAATGGTCTTCCATTATCAGTGATAATGGATACATGGATGCCATAGTGGCAAATGATGTAATTCAAGATGAAAGAAGCAATTTGTTTGCCTGTGACATTGGCGAGGGGTACGGCCTCAATCCACTTCGTAAAGTACTCAGTGGCGGTGATGATGAATTTATGTCCACTGGATGATGGATGGTGTATCTTGACCACTAAGTCGAGTCCCCATTGACAGAAAGGCCAAGGAGTCGTTAAAGGCTGCAGCTCCTGTGCTGGTGCATGTATTAGGTTCCTATGGATTTGGCATTTCTTCGACCTCTTTACAAAATGATAGGAGTCTTTTTCCATAGTTGTCCAGTAGTATCCCATACATATAAGTTTCTTAGCCAGGGTAGGACCACTAGAGTGGGTCCGCATATATCGTCGTGAACTTTGCTCAGGGCAATTTGATATTCCTCACTATTGAGACACCTCAGGAGAGTACCATCTAGTCCTCGTTGATACAGGGTGTTGGTGATTATGGTAAAATAGGAGGCTTGATGGATGAAGGTTCTCTTTTGGTTACTAGATAGGTCTGGTGGTAGGGTGTTCTCTTTTAGATAAATATATACTTTGTTGCATAAGGGAGAATCAGATCTTACGATATGGAAAATAATGTTGGATTCGGTGGTGTCATATGCAGAATGGGATACTGGCTCAACCAAGAACTCATAACGTGACTGGTTTTTTGGGATATTGAGGAGAGATGCAATGGTTGCCATGGCGTCAGCTGCTTTATTCTCTAGCCTTGGTATCTGCTCAAAAGAGATCACAACAAAGTATTCTTTGAAGTTAGATACCATACGTTTGTATGGTATTAACCTCTCATTCTTTGTTAGATAGTCGTCGTTCACTTGGTTGATGACAAGTTGTGACTTGCCATACACATGAAGTTCTGTGATTTTCCATTCTACTGCCAACTTGAGGCCAATGACCAGGGTTTCGTACTCTGCCACATTGTCAGTGCATGGAAAGAGTAGTCTGTTTGACTTTGGAATGGTGTCTCCATTAGGTGTGACCAACAAGATACGTGGTTCGGACCCATGTTGAGTATATGAGCCATCAAAGTAGAGTTTCCAGGTTGTTGTTGTTATGTGAAAGATAGACTCATCAGGAACCTCAAAGCTTAATGGTTTGTCATCTGTTAAAGGTGCATCTGCCAGCTGATCTACAATCACTTGTCCCTTTATTGCTTATCTATCTACATACTTGATGTCAAATTCACTGAGTATCATGACCCATTTTGATATCTGTTAGGGTAGCTTTGTTGAGCAAGTATTTCAATGGATTGATCTTCGCTATGAGCTTGATGGAATGTGAGAGCATGTAATGTCTCCATTTTTGTGAAGCAAAGACCATAGCGAGACATGCTCTTTCAATTGGTGTATATTGTAGCTCGTAGCCTACTAGTGTTCGACTGATGTAGTAGATTGCTTGTTCTTTTCCTTCGTGGTTATGTTGTGCTAGCAGAGCTCCAAGAGCTGTTGGTGTGGCTGAAATGTAGAGTAGCAATGGCTTGCCCCAGATTGGTGGCATTAAGATAGGTGGATTCATTAAATACTCCTTTAGATGTTGAAATTCTTTCTCACACATGTCATCCCATTTGAAAGGAATGTTTTTGTGTAGGAGATGAGTGAATGGGTGACACTTATGTGCTAGCTAAGAGATAAACCTTCTGATGGACTGCAACGTTCCTTGTAGAGACCACAATTGAGTTAGATTCTTAGGTGGTGGCATTTCCATGATTGCTTTTACCTTTGCTGGGTCCACTTCTATTCCATTAGATGATACAAAATATCCCAGGAGTTTACCAGATGTTACTTTGAAAACACACTTTTTTGGATTTAATCGTACATTAAACTGCTCTAGTCTTGTAAAGATTTTGTCTAAGACTTGTAGATGTTCTTCTCTGGTAATTGATTTGGATAGAATGTCGTCAACATAATCTTCCATGATGGTGTGCATCATGTCATGAAAGATTGTAGTCATGGCTCACGGATATGTTGCCCCCGCATTTTTTAGTCTGAATGGCATGATGCACCAACAATAGGTACCCCACGAACATGTGAATGCAATTTTGTGTTGATCCTCTAGCGCTATCTTGATTTGGTTATAGCCAGAGAATCTATCCATTAATGACAACATGGTGTGCCCTGCTGTTAGATCTACAATAATGTCGATGTTAGGCAGAGGGAAGTCATCTTTGGGACAAGCCTTGTTCAGATCCCTGAAGTCATTACACAGTCGAACCCTTCCATCTGGTTTGGAGATCGGCACTATATTTGAAATCCACTCTGGATAGTTTATTGGTTTGATAAACCCGACATCTAGCAGCTTCTTCAATTCTTCTTTTACCATGAGTGTGATATGCGGGTGCATCTTCCTTAGTTTTTGTTTAACTGGCTTAGCTCCTGGAGCTAGTGATAAGTGGTGCATGATAAGGTTTGGATCTAGACCCGACATATCTGTATATGACCAACCAAAGTTAATCTGCTTCTGTTTGAAGAATTCGGTGAACTCTGGTTTCTCTTGTGCAGTTAAAGACTTTGCCATATGGATTATCCTTGGATTTTCACCTGTCCCGACGTTGATCTATTCTGCTAGTTCCATCAAGATTGAGGATCTCTCTTGGTGTGTTAGATTGGGAAGAGTGTCAAGCATTTCATCCTTCGGCACCTCAGAGAGGTTTTCATTGTTGGATATGTCTTTTATATTTTTACTATTTTCATGATCTAACACTGCCACAGAGTAGTTTTCACCGTTAGATCTATCTTTCATTTTTACATTTTTGTGATTGAAAGGCTTGGCACTCTCTCCAAAGTAAGCCTTGTCATTGAGTTCTATGGCATAGCCAGCTCTTTGATCCCCTGCGGGTATATGGTCTCTAAGTTCTAGGTAATCGATGATATCCTCATCATTCTAAAAGGTATCTAGCTCAGGGGTAGAGTTTTGCAAATCCCAATCTTTGAGTTCTAGATGCAATAGTGGCAACGGGTCATTGGATTGGTTTGGTTCGAGGCTAGTGATGGTCAAGATGGAGGAGTTAGTTTGGTTATTGTAAGCATTGACAATGCCTACAATGGTACTCTCCACAAGTTGATATGTCAAGTGTGACATCATTCTTTCCTCAGGAAACTCACTATCGTTATTATGTGGATCGAACTCTTGAGGTCTAGACCTTGAACCTTGTCCCTCATGAGTTGTATGGATGGGGCCATATTCATGTACCACATCAACATCTTTTTCATCACAAGATAGTTCAGAAAGACTATCTCATTCATATTCATTGGAGTCTGTCTCACTCCATTCTTGTAGGTGGTGAATCTACACTACTAGGTTAATAGAAGTTGCTTCTGGTTGTTTGCCTTTATGCTTGTCTGCTCCCTTAGTCTTTGCTTTGCCTTTGTAACCTAGCCCTGTAGTGTCTCGGGCTATTAATGACGGAGGTTGGATGGGTTTGATGATACCTTCTTTCCTCAATCCTATGGGCCCATGACCTTCATATCCCATTCTTTGTAGTATTGAGAATCCTTGACCATACTGTTTGGTTTGCAATGTGGATTGATGGTCTTATGGCTTGGATAGACTGTCTTCATCCTTATATAGCCATTGTAGGACGTCCTTCTCATCACTCTCATCTTCGAGGCTTCCCCATTTAACAAAATGACCTTTAGGAGTGTCTAATGCCTTGGGTTTGCTCATGGATGGCTTTCCATAGGATCTGGGGAATATAGGTAGCTATGCTATGCAAAAGGATTGTGCGATTGTATATTCACCGACACCCTTGTCTTTGAGCTTGAGGTTGAGTTTAGATGCCTTGGATGTAGAAGGGAGTGAAGTTGGGTGGTAAATGTACAAAGATGAGTCCACTTAAGGTGGAAGTTTTAGACTCAGAAGAAAACCTGAAATTAGGTAAACCAAAACAAGATCCTGGTTTTTATGAAACGGGATCTCGTTTTGCATCGGGATCCCGAACCAAAAGCGGGATCTCATTTTTTAGAAATGGGATCCCGTTTCATAGATTTTAAATTTTTGACCCAATTTTTGCTATGGGTTTTGGGTCAGAAAAAAGGCTTGGGAAACCGACTCTTGGCTTTGGACCTAGTTTGACCTGCAAGTTGAAGGTCATCTCAATGTCACAACAAAATAGTGACTTTGGGCATATGTCTGAAGGCCTTTTCTGTAGAATTTTTTGATGAAATTAAAACCCATTATAGATGAGACAATATAGATTCCAAATATGTAATTTTTTTTACAATTGGATTATTTTTTCTTTTTTCAATTAATTTTTGATGAAACAGGTCCATAAACTTGAATTATCATGGTTTTTTAGTATTTTAATAACTTTTTATTAAAATATTTTTTTGTAAAAAAAATTATATGAAAAATGTACTTCAGACAATTCTTTTCAATTTGAATTTTTTTTCAAAAAATGATAAGTTTAGGTCATCTTATACGTGACGTACACGACAATTTTTTAAAACACCAAAAATGGCCACTAAAAAATTAACAAAAAAATATTCAATAAAAAACAACAAAAAAATATGGAAAATGTGCTTCAGTGAGTTCCCAAAAGGATTTAGAAAAATATGATTATTTAGGTCAAAATATGGATGACGTACACATACATGGTATAGTAAAAAAAAGTGACTTTTAAATAGTGGTTTTTAGAAACACCTGTTAAAAATCAATTTGTATCATCTGGGTATTAAAAAAATTACATATTTGGAAACTAGACTCCGAGTACTACATTTCATATTACTGACTTTTTCCAAGATTCCGCCTTTAAGTGCTTCAAATTTTTATGTCAAATGTGACAAATTTTGAAAATCAGGGAAAACACTTCCACTTTTTGGCCAAAAAGTGGACTCAACTTCTTGCGCACCAGGTCAATATGGGATGAAGATGAAGTAGAGGCATGGTTATTGGGAATTACAACGTCAACTTGGATTGTATGGAATTGCAATATTGAAATGGATTGGAATCACCATGGATGGTGATTTCTTGGCCATCATGGGGGAACTTGATACACTGGTGATAGGTGGATGGCACCGCCTTCATTGCGTGTATCCAAGGTCTTCCAAGGAGAATATTATATGCAAGTCCCATGTCAAGCACTTGACACACCACATCCTTTACAACAAGTCCCACTCTAATTGGCAAAACAATGGTTCCCTTTGATGTTCTTTCCTCTTCATCGTAAGCTTTGATGGTGATTTTCTTTTTAGGATCGATAGCATTCTCAGAAAACCCCAATGCAAGGATTAGCTTTAAGGTGCAAATATTTAAACCCTCCCTCCATCGATTAGAACCCATTTTATTTTATGCTTGTGGATGAAGGTTTCGATGTGGAGGGATGCATTACGTGGTTGGGTGATTGACATATCATCCTTTTCTGTGAATGATAGGAAATGAGGCATGGTTAGATGACCTACCATTGTCTAAAACTACTCTTCAGCTAGATTGGTTGGGATGGTGGTTTCCAAAAGAGCTTGTTTGAGGATGGATTTGTGGGACAGGGATAGACATAAAAGTTCCAAAATGGAAATGTATGCGGGTGTCTTGTGAAGTTGGTCCATGACATTGTACTGGTTGGATGTAGAGGATGGTTTGGACAGAGCTCCCTTAAGAGTAACCTTTCCACTGTGAGTGGTCACATTACAATCAGAGTTTTTATTTATAGCAATCACATTGATATGAGAATCACTTGCGGAAATGTGGTTAATAACATAGTCATATGACACATTTGTGTAGTTGGCATTGTTAACCCCACTTTTATTTTGATTTGAAGAACCTCCCTTCTCATAGTTGGGGAGTGGATTCTTGAATTCTAAATGATCATCAGTAGAGGCATGCCCTTCAAGTGATATCTATTTTTGATCCAATAAGTCTTGAATGGTGTGATTTAGTTTTTGGCAATCATTTGTCTTGTGGCCTTTGCTTCCATGGTATTCACAGAAGTCTATGTCTTTCCACCAAGGAGGTTTAACTTTTGGTTCATACTCCCGCGCCATTGGAAGTGTTATGAGATTGTTTGATATTAGCTTCCGTAGGGCAGATTCTAGTGTTTCCCCTAAAGGTGTGAACTTTCTGCGAGGAGGAAAGTTTGTAGACCGTGATTCGGTGTTTTGGGGTTTGTTTTGCAGGGGGTTGTTTTGCGGGTTTGATAAGTTGAAAATTGGATGCTTTGGTATGACATTCTTAGCATCAACCACCCCATCATTCATGATGTTCTTATTTTTGGTCCAAAATCGCGGCTTATCCATGTTTACATTTGTACTAGGGGTGTCCTTGTAAAGTTTTATTTGCCCCTTTGCTATCAATGATTTTTCAATGAGTAAACCCATTTCAATGACCTTACTAAAGGAAGTAGGACATTAGATTTGTATTTGATATCTTAGATCAATGTTGAGGTTGTGGACAAACATTTCAAGCATTTGTTTTTCTAGCATATGATATGGACACTTGCTGGCCAGTTGTCTCCATCATTGTAAGAAAGAGGCAAAGGATTCACCACCCTTTTGTTTAGTGTTACAAAGGTCTAACATTGAGATTTCATGCTCAATGTTGTAGGAGAAATGAGTGACAAACTTATCCACTAGTTCGTTGAAGGTTTAGATGCCAGGAGGTAGACAAGAGAACCATTCCATAGCTTGTCCTCCCAAGCTCCTTGGGAATAGTCGCATGAGATACGTTTCGTTGTGTGTGACTTTGAGACATGTTGCACTAAATTCTCTAATATGATCCCTCAGATCACCCTTTCCTCGATATTTATCAAATTTCGGTACCTCAAATTTTGAGGGAAAAAATATCATGATCAAGGTTTTGTCAAAAGGATATGGTGAAATATCCTTTAGAGAGTAGTGCTTTGTGGATGCTCCGGTTTGAATGTTTGCAAGCTGTTGTTGTAAGGCTTGGATTTGTGTTAATATATCCAAGGGATTGATTGTATCTTTAGCCTTCTCCAAATTTGTAGCATTTTTATCAATTTTGGGAGCATCTTTGTCTAGTTTGGAGCCATCTTTCGATGACTCAGCTTCATTGGAGGCATTGTTCTCTCTTAGATTTGAGAGATCAAAATTAGAGGGCAATTTAGCTCCTTGTTGAGCTAATATGAGAAAATACTTATGAGGATCCATGGCAACTGCTCTATCCATTACCTTTTGAAATTTTGGATCTTGAAGTTGTTGAAGGATTTCCTCTTGACTAATCTCCTCATCATCAGAATTATGCCCACTATTGTGAAGGGAACCCATGTTTTGTTTTTTTTAGATTCAGATCTAGTTGCAACCATAAAAACCTTTGGATGTGGGTGAATGTTGGATGAAAATGCTTGTGAATGTAAATGGATGTTCTTGGTGTGGTTGAGATGAAGAGATTTTCCTAAGGTTTAAATTTTGATCTACCATTGTTCAAACAAAAGTGCTCTTGAGCTAAAAGGGTAGTCAAAGTAGGGAGAGTTGATCACCGCTATTGGTATAGACTACCTCTTTTGTCAAGATTACACTAGTGTAGTTCCAAGGTAAAGGATGATTTATCCTGTTATGAAACCAACTAGATTTTTGCTTTGAATTTGGAGAATCTTAATGACACCTTAGTGGGAATCTTGTTTTGATTGTTTGATATTTTTGGTTTGGATGACTAGGTACATTATGGCAAGGTGAAATGTTTTGGGAAAAAGGGTACAAAAATGGATTCTTATGGTTTTCTTGAGTTCTCAAATGAAACCTATGCAATAATAGGTATCCTAAAATGAATTTGTTTCCTCCTTAAAATGTGTGGAAGTGCTCTTTGTTTTGGATGCGTAGTGTCAGATGCAGAGGACTACGTTGTATATGTGCAGGACTGTGATGTGAATGCGCAGCTCTGTGTTGTAAATGTGCCAAAAGAGTATATACGTAGTAGGATTTTATAGATGCGCAGCAAAACTGTGTGAAAGTGCAGCTGGAGTAAATGAGCAGCAATGTTTGATAAATGCGCAACAAGATAGAGTGAATGCACAGATCTGCAGAAGTTTTGTCCTTTTGATTCAATTTTTTTGATTTTGGCTTGTTTTCAAAATGTTTCCTGAAGCAAGTCTAGTATTTTTGCTGATGATTTGTGTCAATTGGTTGCAAGAAAACACAACAGACAAGAAGATTCCATGTTGTTATTACAAATTTTTGACCAAAAGCAAGGACAATCCTAAGGTTGGCAAGGACAATATTTGATGAGTTCCAACTTGGATTTTACTCCAGCCACTTGCATAAAGGTGTGACAGATAGTAACTTGGTAGCACCGACTCCCCTCCACGACACTCACTTCTGACACATACCAAGTACAGTTCCTCCGAAGAGTTGAACTTTCTATCTCCACACTAGATGAGTGTATGACGTTGGATGGCTTCAGAGGTCTGATGTCCTATGTCAACAAATAGGGGATTTTGGCTTTTCTACAACAAGTGGGTTTTTAGTATGGACGTCCGTTCGGGTGGTTACACATGCGGCAATTCGCTCCAATAAGGAGGCTTCCCAGCCTACAGAGGTTACGCTCCACAGGGTTTTGGGGGAAACATTTTTCAGTGTAACGCAACAACACCCGTTGTTTGCAACTTTTGTCACAGACATAATTTATTTATAGTGACTTGAAAGTGGCTTGGCTTTAGCCCGTTATCACTTAAGGTCATCCCACTTGGAAGGAAGGAACTCCAAGGGCAGGCCTCTTCTAAAGATGACAAAGATAAAATGATAAGTTTGGCATTTTGGTCACCCAGTTAAGGGGAGACCATAGGCCTATTATCATTTTCAAGCACATAAAACAATGGTTCTTTATCCTCTTAGTTAAAAGAAAAATAACTAAATGTGTTAACTCTATCAAGCACAAAAGTTCTTAACAAGATAGCAATAACTTGGAAAATATTTTTTTTATTTTAACCTTCTAACAAGTCTTGGTGTAGATTGTTACTTGAAGAAATAAACAAGTGTTACTTTCCCTTATTAAGCTATGTGATAGATTGTAGTGCAAGTTAGTAAAAACATAAAGAAATTGTTTAGTTTTTAACCCCTAGGTTGGGACTAGATGTGAGTTGTGATGCAACAAAATGATTTACTTTCCTCCTAGTTATGTCTATGTGATGATTTGCATGAACATATTAAGTTACTCTCTCCTAATTAGTTCTAGGTGGCTTAATAATGCAACTAAAATGACTAAGTCCAGCTCCTAACACCTGTAAATGAGAGTTAGTATAGAAAATCTTTGTGAAACATTACAATTTTTCTGACAACATTTAAATGCGTAGAAAAAAAGGTGGATGCACAGGACTGTTAAGTATTTGTGTAGAAACACATATACGCAAAAAGAATTAATGAATGCACATGTCTGCTCAGTGTATGCACAAAAAGATTGGATGCACAGTACTATCTTGTGAATGCACAGAAAGGCGATGTGAATGCATGGAATCACGGATGCACAGTACGAAACTGTAAATGCACAAAACTAGAACATGGATGCATAGAATCAACTTGTTATGACAATAGCTTCACAAAAAAATTAAATGGAGGTTAAAATAGGGTAGTGGCCCCATAGTGGTTGCTAGAAATGTTAGTGGAAAATGTGAATAACAGTCTAAAACAACTAAGTATCCAATAACTCAATGGAAAGTGATGTAAAGACAAGTAAACAAAGATTATACCTTCAAAGACCATTTTACCTCTATGCTTCCATTGTCGCCTATCTCCTCTTGATCTTGATGTTAATGGAGCTCTCAGATGTTATACTTCCTCGCTGTTTGAAGATGACAAGAGTAGAACAGTTGTAGGTGGACAATGCAATGGAGATCACACTACAATGCAATACTAATGGGGATTGATTGATGGAGACATGATTTAATGATGATTATGATAATGAGGTTGTGTAAATGCAAATGGAGATAACTTTTCTAAAGGCACGCTGGTATGATTCCTGTAGAGTAAGATTGCTAAAGCTTAGATGGATGCAACTAGGTGTGAAGACCTTGCTTATATAGGCTGAGGGAAGACTAAATCCAAGTGTCAATAGATCCATGACTGGAGGAATTACCTGTGATGTGTACGATTGAGAAAGCTTGAGGGAATGTGCATGAATTGGAAGAGGACAAGTGTCCAAGCCTCCTCATGAGTTATGGGAGTTAACATAATAGATTAAGGAGTTAACTGAATAGACTAATAAGATAAGTGAATTGATTGATTAGATAACTGATTTGACTAATGAGTTAACTAGTTTGATTAGAGGAGAAATAGGATATGTGGGTGAGGGAATATTAGCTAATTAAATATTAAAATATTTAATTATGTGTGCAACATGGTGAGGTGGAAAGGTGAGGTGGATTTTAGGACTTTGAGATAGAGGAATTTAGGATTAATTAAATAATTTAGGATTATTTAATTATATGAGACATTAGAAGAATTATGGTATTTAATTAAATAAATTGATTTTTATTTAATTCTAGGATAATGAACCAATCAAATAAATTAGAATATTTATTTAATTGATAGAAGAAATAAGAGTTAACATAAATATTAAAATATTTACTTAATTCAACACGAGCCATTTTTAGGTGTATACAGGTTGAGTTGTAGACTGGAAAGAAAATAATTTTTTTGAGGATGAACAATGGTAGTGAATTTTACTCTAATGATTTTGATAGATTCTGTAAAGATTGTGGCATTTAGAGACAAAAGATAACTTCGTATTCTCCACAGCAGAATGGAGTTGCAGAAAGAATGAACATGACACTGATGGAGAATGGAGTTGTAGAAAGAATGAATAGGAATTAATGGAGAAGGCTAGGAGTATGCTTAGTGGTGCTAGTCTAGAACAAAGGTTTTGGGCTAAAGTTATTTATACTTCTTGCTACTTGATAAAATGCCTATGGAGGTGAGGTTGGGGCACAAGCCTTCACTGATACATCTTAGAGTTTTTGGTTGCGAGGCATATGCACATGTGCCAAAGGCGAAGTGAACAAATTTGGAGAATAAGGTTGTGAAATGTATCTTCCTTGGGTATAGTTATGGAGTGAAAGGATACAAGCTTTGGGACCCTGTTGCATAGAAGGTAATATATAGTAGAATTGTTATTTTTAGAGAAACTAAGCCTTCTTTTGTTACATTGCAGCTAGAACAAAGTAAACAAAAATATGTGATTCAACTCCCTTCTACGCCTAATAAAGTCAAATCAAGGCCCTTAGATAGACATGAAGTTGAAGAGAGTTCATCTAGATCTGAATCTTTAGAAGAGGAGGAAGAACCTCCAACTCAACTTGTTCAAAGGTCTACAAGGCATAGACAACCATCTGAAAGTTATTCACTTGATGACTGGAGATGTATTTTTTGCTTTGAATACTAACATAGATGAACCTAGATATGTAGAAGAGGCATTAGGTATGAATAATACAGAGTTTTGGAAGATTGTTATGGATGAAGAAATGACAGCTTTGAAAAAGAATGATACATTGGACCTAGTGCCACTACCTAAAGGATGAAAACATGTTGGTTGCAAATAGAAGTATTGAGAAGTACAAAGCACGATTGGTTGTGAAAGGTTACTCTTAGGTTGAGGGTGTTGATTACAGTGAGATATTTTCTCTTGTTGCAAAAATGACGTCCATTAGATTCTTGCTTTCTATTGTTGTTGCTTATGATCTAGGGGTTGAGAAAATGGATGTGAAAATGACTTTCCTTCATGGTGATTTGGAGGAGGATATTTATATGACACAACCATATCACTACATGGTGAACTGAGTACCAAGTGCACCCTTAGTAGCATAGAAGGTAGAAACAAATATATAATATTCTAAATTTAACTTAGAGAGAATACTAAGAATTAGTTGTTCATCTTTCTTTTCAATTCCACATTATTTTAATTGCAGCCTAAGTGATTTCAATTTTGTGAAAAAAATGAATTGTCTTGAAGTTACCTAGACTTAAACTAATTAGTTTATTTTCCAACATATGACCCCTCATTAAATCTTGTGTGCCAAATAGTTTTTCTAGCTTCGTCCAGATTTTATTTGGTGAATTCAAAGACTCAATTTAAAAAAGCAAATAAGGAGAAACATATAAACATAATGTTCCATTGGTCTCATCACATTTGTTAAACCACTTAGGCTTATATTCATCTTTAGCAGGTTTAGTTTCAAGTCCCATTGTTATCCTATGTAATCCATCTTTCCTTAAGTAGATTGTCATACGTGATTTCCACTCAAAGTAGTTGTAAGGAGTTAATATGGGTACTGTTGTTTGATCCATGATGAAGAAATGTAGAAATGAAGTGTTGGAAAGAAGAGAGCACACACAAGACAACCCCCCCTTTTCACTTAATCAAAGAACCCCCCAAGAAAATATGATCTGACACTTTATAATTTAGTGCATTTACAATTGCCACTAGCAAGAATTACTTAGTGGTCTTGATCTCAATGATTTCAAAATCTTCAACAATAGGTGTATGTTGAAAGTACAATACTAAAATGAAACCAAGTGAAATTAGCAACGCCACTGCAAAGTACACGAAAAAACATGCGCTTTCAAAAAGAATCACCTCGATACAAGGTCATATGCAAAAGTTATGCTTCTCCAAAGTTCCCAAAATGAGAACTGTGCAGTGTCACGAGTGCTAATCTACAATTTCTAGAAAATCTCTACATCATAATTAAAAAACATCTACACTAATGAAAAAAGCACAAAAAAATAGCCCAAATGAAAAAAATTTCTTGATAAACGGAGCCAATATGAGCTAGAACGGAGCCTTTGAAAATTGCCTTCAAATCTGCAACTGTCAATGGAGAGGTCTGCTAAAATTTTCTGATTAAGTTTGCACACGATCTATTTGCTGCATGCAAAAAATAATAGTTACTCAGATAGTTTTTTGATGCGGCAAACAAAACTCACAAAGCTTTTTCCTCTTTGGCGTGCCTAAGATGTGGATCTAATGCAAAAAATGTCTCCAATAATAAAAAAATGACATGTAATATGTCAAAATTTATCTGCAAGGCCTCCTAGATGCAATGTCAAGGTCCTTTTGGCTTGAAAATTCTTTAAATTGAAGATGTCTTCTAGATCTAAGCTTAAAAACCCTATTTTGCAACTATGTTAAATGATCTCCGATTTCAGTGAAACAAAATCTAGATCTGACATTCTTGAGCCTCTTGGATGCATTAGAATAGTCAAAAATACTGCCAGCATAACCAGAAATGCTACAATCACCTAGATCTCACAAAACACATATGCAAAACCCTAGAGGTTAAAATATTTCCGTCAACTTTTTTGATTCTCTATATCATCCGAAAATGCAAGAGAAGAGCATACCAGGTTTTTAGGAAACCTGCAAGAAAAGATTAACTATCGGTATGTAGCAATTGATCATGCAAATAGTGTACACTCATAACATATCCTTGTCGAGGTGCAAATTTTTTCCCCTTTTTGCACGTTCGGGGTTGGTAGTTAATTTTTTGTTAACCGACAAATGAAAAATGACATTGTAAAACCCTAATTCTAGAAGCTTACAAAAAGCTTGTTATAAGCGGCTGGGATGTATGTTGCAGGATGGAATTTGTGAGATTGTAATTTGTTTTGCACTGGATAATAAAATCATTGGATGGCCGAGTTTCTGTGGATGTATCCCATTTTGGGTGAACCATGTTAAAATTTTGTGTTGATCTCTTTTGTGTTATTCTTTATTGTTATTTTGGGTTATTTAATTTGCATATAATTGTTAATGTTTATTGCTCCAATCTGCCTGAACCCTAACATTAACCCCCCTGAATCTCTCAAAAAGGAAACCAAAATCTATTCTTCACTAGAACAGCTCTGATACCATGTTAGAATCTAAAAAGATTAATAACCCAGAAAACTAGTGCAAACGAATAGATATAAAATTGGGAAAGCAAATGATATAGGATCAAAATAACAACACAGAGTTAGTCTCCATGAGAGTAATGCAAATGCTCTAGAAAAAAATAGCATTAAGAGGATGCAAAAAACCAAGATGCCTAATACAAGCTAGGTAGCATGTCTATATAGAAAAGGGAGAGGGTGGAGGTGGCAACACCAACCAACAGGAAGCAACCATCTATCGGTCTAAAAATAGAAAAGTATCTTCCAAAGATAGCTAATGGGTGCTCCCTTATAGGATGGTGACACCTCATAACCCACTCAATTAAACATGCTTTATGAACCTAAGCAAAATTAATAAAAGATGTAGGAAAAACCTAGGAATATAGGAAAATAAATATCCCAACTAGGAAATAAAAACCTATGCTAATGCTAATTTCCAACATGATCATCAAGTGTAATCTTTGAAGAGCTCTTAGATGCATCATATGAGGATGTACTAACCTCTGCATAGGCTGATTTTTTATCATAGTTGTAATAGGATAGTGTTGTACGTGTTGATAAACCTTGTAGTTTGTCTTCGTTCTTATCATTATCAACTCCATTTTGGTTGGATCTTGCAACTAGGTTATTAGGAGAATATAAAATCATGTTCTCATCATTTGAAATATGCTCATCACCACTTTCTTGTATGCTTGTCACTTCATCCACTTCATTAGGTTATTACAAAACCTCTTGTGCCTCATCTTGATGAAGTTGATCATGTTCATCCTCTTCCTTGTTTGATTGAATAGCCCAATGATCTACTTCAAGAATGAACACTTCCTCAATACTGCTAATATATTTCAAATACAAGTCCATATTTCCAAGGAAAGTAGTGCAATTTACCTCATAATGTTGATTTGTGAGATGTATCCTACATCCATCTAGCAATGTAAAATCTGATAAATTTATGTGAACACCTAACTCTTACAATCTCTTATTCAATTTATCTTGCATAAGTAGAATATTCATCTCAAATAAGTCATGAGTAGACATAAATTCATTATTTGAATTGTGATCATACCCAAAAGAGTCATCAAAAGTACCTTGTGAAGATGATAAAACTCCTTGCTTGCTAATTCTTCATGATAGTAGTCCTGGGACAACGTTGTAGATGCTTCATTCCCTTTGAATTAGCCATCATATCTTGGTGTTTCATGACTAATTTTTGTAGCTAAGTCCTTGAGGAACTCAATTCCTTGATTCTAATCAACCTTTGGATCCATTTCATCTTCATTTTTGTACAAACTATTAAGATTCATGGTCGTGTCATGTGTATTTTGACCCTAGAATTGACTTTGCATTGAGCTGGCATAATTTTAACAGGATTGATCAAAATTACTGTTACTTGAAAGATCACCCCCATATGAAGAATTTGACCCCAATGGTGCTATATCCCAGCTATATTTGGATGGTACAACTGTAGGTAGACTTGTAGGAGGTAAAACACTCATATGCATGATTGAATTTGAGCCTAATTGATTGAAACCTTGCCCATGGAAATGCTTGATCTGATTTATTGCATTAGTTGGTTGCATGTTTTGAAGATTGGGCATGCCATAATCAACTGATTGGAATGGTTGCAATGGAGTAGACATGTTGGATGGAGTTAGCTAAGGTTGTAATGGTTGGCAACTAGTAAGCACTAGTGTGTTACAACTCCCAACTTAACTATTTGTACCACTTGTGATGTCATATCCATATTGTACCAATATGAGAGATTTGTTGAATGCATCATTCAAGGTAGTAACCTCACTAAATAGTCTGATCTTTCCTACAAATGAGACATCCAAACACCATAGATAATTCTCTTTCAACAATAAATCACTAGGTATATGCACAAAGATGAGGGACCAAAAATTCGCCACATGACTTTTTGGTCCCATACAAGTCATAACGCGAGCGCGTTATAATGCACTCACATTTTAGGCTCTGTGATACTGAGCCATAACACTAGCGCGTTATAATGCACTTGCATTTTGCAAAAATCTCTCTCTCTCCCTCTCCCTCTCTCCATCTCTCCCTCTTTCTCTATGATAGAGAGATAAAAATAGATAAAGGGAGGGAGAGAGAGGGGAAAAGAGAGGGAGGATGGAGAGATAGAGAGATAGAGGGATCGATAGATAGATATATAGAGAGGGAGAGAGGGGGTGATATATATATATATATATATATATATGTGATATATATATATATATATATATCACATATATATATATATATATAAGGGGATAATGAGAGAAATAGAAAGATATGGAGGGAGAGGGAGAGATAGAGTGATAGATGAAGAGGGAGACAAAGAGAGATAGAGGTAGAGGGAGAGAGAGACACTTAAATATAGTGAGAGAAATAGAAAGAGATAGAGGGAGCGGGAGAGATAGAGATAGAGAGGGGGGAGATAGATAGAAAGAGATGAGCGCATTATAATGTGCTCACGTTATGTGAATGCACATAATGCAAGTGCATTATAACGTGTTCGTGTTATGCTTTTCCTTGGTAATTTCCAAGCCTTTGGCTTGGATTTGTCTTGGGCTTCCAACCCAAAGGCTTGGACTATGCTTAGGTCATCCAATGATGTGTTTTTCTAGATTCTAATAAAATTCACATAATATGAAGTGTGCTCCCCATTAGGATTGCACTTTTTTCAATGAAAAGTCAAAAAAAATACCACCATAATCTTAAGCTCTTTGTTAGCTATCTACCCATATAATTTATTTCATGTTTTGAGTATGTTAAGGATTTCATCTTTAATTTCTTTTGTTAGTGTATCTATTTTTTGTCAAAAATTAGTGTCTGGTATTTTTGAATTTTTTTTAACCGTTAATCAAAATTTCAAATAAATTACATGTTTAGAAAGTAGACTCCATTCTACACGTATTAAAAAAAATGATTTTTTGATTAGTTTTCAAAAATTTTAGAAGGGAGCACGCTAATTTTTTGTTTTTTAGGATGTGTCCACTTTGAAAATTAGTAAAAAATCAATTATTCATGAAAAAATTATCAGAAAAATTAGGGATAAACTACATGGTGTTAGCTAATTTCTCCCTGAAGCAATTTTTGAAATACTTAAAAAAAGTTAACATTTGAGGGGGAGCACACCAGATGCTATGTTATGTTTTTTTGAGAAAAATAGGACCAATTTATGTACTCCCCCTTTTTGAACCCCTTAATCTCAACCATTTTTGAAAAAAATAGTAGTTTAGAAACTAGATTCAAAGAACTACGACTCTTGTTTTTGTTGTATCTTCAAATTTTGAGTGTAACTATCTGTGAGGCCAATTATTTTACCTCCCTTATTTTGATTGTTATGCTATTCAGTTGATGACATTATCAGACCTTTAGTGACTATGCTTCATTATGTAGACTAGATTTTTATCTCTTGATTATGATAGGACATTGATTAGACATATGTGATTCGATTTGATCTGATTTGGTGCTATTTTGTGATTCAACATTTGAGATATATATGTGATGATGTTTTGTGATGAGATTCTAGTTAGTTATGTGATGTGGACTAGTTGACATGAGATTAGAAAACGTAGTTTAATTTAGAATTATGTATTAATGATTATTGTTGTATTCGATTGCGTGAATTTAATTCCAGTTGCTTCAGCTATGATTTTTCTTGATATGATTGACACTTGATCGAGATGTGCAGGTTTTACATTCCCTAGCCACAGAAAATTGGAGGTAGAATTCACACTACGTTATCCCCCTGTGAAACTGATCCATTCCCAAGAGGGATAAGGATCACGTTGGATTTTGAATGTTGATTTAAGTGCTTGATTTGATTTTATTATTTTGGCCTTAGTATCCTCTTTTGTTTAATTTGATTAATAATAAGTGTTGTATAAATTTTACTTGAATTACACCACTTGATATTTATTTTAATTTTGTTGAGGCCATTTAAAAGTGGATTTTTAACCCTCTTCATGAATCCTAGTGTTCCAAAAGTTACCCTAGGTGGTTACCCATGAGTCTAGGGTCAACTTGGACTATCTAACCCTAGATTTGACTCACTTTTGGTCACTCTAAACTATGGTTTAGTAAAAGTGACGAAAATTTGAAATAAGGGAAGGTGGGAGATGAGTCATGCCTTGGGAAAGACTCATCTCCCTTCCCAAAGTTTGGGAACCCTTTCCCAAGGAAGACTTGGGAGGTCTCCAAGACTCCCAAGTGTGTGGGAGCTTCCCCCAAGACTCTCACACACTTTTGAGAGCATCTTGGAGGAAGATGGCTCCTTGAGAGAATAAGAGGATGCCATATGGCATCCCTTATCCTCTTGAAGGTGTGAGTGGGATTGCCAGCTCACCACTTGTCCTCTCACACATGTGTGAGAGCACAAGTGGATAAGATGAGGATTGAGAGGGAATGAGAGGATGACACTTGTCATCCTCACACTTCCTCTCCCTTGCAAGTGGAATGGGAGGAGGAAGGAAAAGGTGACAAGTGTCACCTTAACATTCCT
This sequence comes from Cunninghamia lanceolata, assembly GCA_027924645.1. Lineage (NCBI taxonomy): Eukaryota > Viridiplantae > Streptophyta > Pinopsida > Cupressales > Cupressaceae > Cunninghamia > Cunninghamia lanceolata. Next base: position 10,664,113 of record BSBN01000194.1, on the reverse strand, counting down.
CAAGGCCAAATTGATGGCCTATATTATCTCCTCTTGTTGAGCAGTGTGGGGTTCTTGAAATTTTAATTTTTCTTGCTATTTTTGGAGGAGTTTGGGAGAGTTAGAGGATTTTCTTGAAGGATTGGAAGGCTTGGGAAGGCTTGGGAATGCTTGGAGCTCTTCACCAAATGTGCCTCCATTATAGGGCTTTGAAAGTAAGCCTCTTAAACTTGTTTTCTCACCCTTGCTATTTAATGTATTGTGTTTTAGTTTTTGGTTGTTTTGTTGTTTTGCATTGTCTTGTTGGGATGGGAGTATGTGAGAGCACCTCCAATGGAGGTAATGCTCAACTCGTTTGTGTAGGGGAAAGGAACCTCCTTGAGGTCACTCCCACAGGTTGTATTTATGCCTTGAGGGATTTTATTGTTGAGAAGATTATTGAATGGCAAGAGTGCCATGGAGATTATTTGTGGTTTTTGTGGAGAATGGTGTTTTTGGATACTTTATGTGGCTTGAGGCCATGAGCATGATATTTTATCATTTGGGAGCCCTTTAAAGTTGAGGGGTCCATTCCCTAGCCTCATCAAACTCATTTTCATGAGTTGAGTTTTGTGTTAAACCTATGGGTTGTTTTTGTGTTTGTTGTGTTTGAGTTTTGTTGTGGAATGATGCACCTGTGTGAATCCCTACCTCCCTAGCTCGGGGGTGAGCCTCTTGCGGGTCTACGGTAGGGAGGAGAGCTTTTCGTTGTGTCTACTTGCAAATTTTTAAGTGATGAGATAGAGTTATTTTGGAGCTCATTTAGGTGTTCTTATAGTCTCTTTGTGTTGGCTGTTGGAGCCATGGCCATTATGGCCTTATTATATTTTATTCTTGAAAAGTTTGATTAGTTGTTTGCCATGGAGTTGGTTGTGAAAAAATAATGTAATGTAAATATTCTGTCATTTTATTTAATGCTGTTTACTTCCTATTTTTAGTGAGTTAAGATTTATGAAATGCATGCGAAGACATAAATATATTTCTGTTATTAATCCTTCAAGAAAATATGCATGAGTTGTATTGTTGCTGTTGAAGAATAGAGAGAAATGCATTCACTATCTTATTTGAATTTTTCCCTTAAAAAAAAATAAATTATTTATATGTGTGTGTGTGTGTGTGCGTGTTTGTGTGCGTGCGTGTGCTGTTAGATGGTTGTATTGTGAACAAGAAAGAGAAGATTTAATTAGTTCTGTAATTACATTGAAAGTTATAGTATTAGCTGTTGAAATAGAAAAGAGAGGAGTTGTAATGAATTCATAGGGAAATTGTTGTTTTTTGTTTTATTTTGGCATCAAAGGAATGTAACACATTTTGTTTATAGACTTATACTTGCAAAAAAAAAAGGAGAGCTATTAGTTTATTTATGTTATAATTCAGAATTTAGTATTCTGCTTAGATCACTGTTGAAGAAATAAGTGCAATGAGTCTATGCAAAAGAAAAAATATATATATATACTAGGTTGTCATAACATTTTAGGAATCTAGTGTTGTTTATCTATTTTACAACATTAATGTGTATTATACAGGAAAATATAGTTCTGTTCAATGTATTTTCTTTACCACTGTGTATTAGACAGAATAATATAGTGAGAAATTTAATCATTATAATGTTGCTATATATATATTATACAAGGAGTACCTATACTTTTATATATATATATATAGCAAGTGTATGTTTATATATATATTCACATAAAAAAAAATAATAAGAATAAAAATAAAACTGGGACATTGCTTTTATTAAACTGTATATACTTCGTTCTGAAAATATATATATATAGTTGAGATAACTATTACTCTAAACAACAGTATAGAAAATAATGACAAGTTATACAAATGGCAGACATAAGGAATAGTTAATTTTTTTTTTTTAAAAACAAACAAAAAAAAAAGTTTGAGACTGTGGGCAGTGGCCGAACTGCCATCCACAGGGTTTTCTTATTGTTGTGGAGGTGTGGGGAGGGGGCGTTGCCCCCTCCCCACACCCCCCTTCCTCCTCAAAAATGCCGCAGCGCCACCATAGGACCCTCGCAGCCCTTCTCCCTTTCGACTGCTACACAAACCACGACCCCACCGCCGTAGATCGCTGATGCCTTTCGCCACCCGTCGCGGCCCCAACACTCCCAACCCCTCACACCTCTGCCATTGTAGTGGCTTCCAAACACTCCGCCTCCACCTCTGGCCACCGTCGGCCCTGCCCCTGCAAGTTGTAAACTTTAAAAAATATATATATATAAATGCAAAAAAAAAAATCATTTATTCATATAAATAATACTTTGGGTTGACAGGTGTACCTTCGTGGGCATTTCCATGGCCTCCTTTGACAAAACCCTAACCTGCACACAAAAACAAAAGAAAAGGAGAGGCAAACAAAAAAAGAAGAAGAAATGTAAATAGAGAAAGAACAAAATAAGATATTAGGGCTTGAGAAATAATAGAAAAGAGGAAATTAGCAACCTGCTATTAGGAAACAATTTTAAATTTATTAGGGCTTTTCTCACTTTGTTTGTGAGGTTTTTTATTCTATTCTTTATTTTAAACCTCCATTTTCTTTTTTATTGTTTAATTTATCTTTTGAGATCTCTTTAAATGAATTCTATATTGGAATGGGATGTTTTTTGGCAATTGGATTTTGTCTTGTGTTTTGAATTTAATTTTTGAGTAAGGGTATTTTTTTTTCTCTTTCCCTTGTTTATAGAATTATTTAAATGGGGATAATGAAATTATTTTGACGGAAGTTTATCATTTCAATTTCATCTATTTTATTATTATTTTACGGGGAGAGTTGTTTAAACTCTCCTCCCTCATCTATTAAATTTTCGAGTGAGTTATTTTTTTTTTAATTAAAGGGGTAAAAACTTTATTAAAATTTAGAAAAGAACATTACAAAGCATCAAAGGGCCAAGGCCCTAGTAATCCATAAGAAATAGCCATACAACGCATGAAACAATATCATCCTTCACCAATACCATTCCCATCCTCAGCAAGAATCTTCTCCAAGTCATGTCGAAGCTCATGAGGAACCTGCTCCCATTCATCAATCTTCCAGCCATCTAAATGCTCAGAAGCCCACTTAGCCAAACAATCTGCTGCCCTGTTCCACTCCCTTGGAATATGGGCAAAAGACACCATCTCCATCAAAGAACTTATCTGTAGAATTTGTTGCACCATCATAGCTAACTGCCAACTAACATCAGAAACCTTTTGTGTATTCAACAAATTAATCAAAACCTGTGAATCAGAGTCACAGATAACCTTGCGCCATCCCAAAGCATAAGCCCTCTCCAAAGCATAGAGGATCACCAAACCTTGCATAAGGTTGATAGTTTGCCATCCTTCATGAACAGAGTAGAAAAAAACCACCGACCCTAAAAAATCCCTGCCAGTCCCACCAATCCCAGCAGGCCCAGGATTGCCCCTTGAAGAACCATCAGTATTGAGCTTCAGAATGCCAGACGGAGGGGGAAGCCATCTCCCCACCCCTTGCACTTTCTTTTTCACTCGCCTTCCTTTCCTGACACAAGCAAAAGCTGGAGACAACCCCTGAATACCTAATCTATCCACCAGCTCAACATCTCCTTTCTCCAAAGGGAACACCACATCACACTTAGATTCCACCGTCTCCCGAATCATACTCATAATTTTGTGCCAAACTTGTTGAATCAACAGCTTCTCACCTCGAAATATTCTGCGATTCAGTTCCAACCAAATCTGCCATAGTATGAAGGAAGGCCCAACATACCACACATCTTGCAAGAAAGAGGCCATAGAAGGAGGTCTACCCAGACTACTCCAAAAATCCACTAGGGAGGAAGCATGAACACAGGGGCTTTTCCAAACTTTCCACCAAAAATGCCAAAGCTGCAAAGTGAAGGGACAACGGAAAAACAAGTGAGAGGAGTCCTCCTCTCCACATCCACACATAACACACATAGAAGGACCTTGAAAACCCCGCTTCCGAATATTATCCCAAGTCAAGCACCTATTCCAAGCCAAAGTCCAAATAAAGTAGTTACACTTCGGCCAAGAAAGCTTATTCCACACTTTCTTCCACCAATGAACCTCCACCCCATCCAGCTGGTTAGATAACAACACCTGATATCCAGAAGCAATAGTATAGACACCCTTAGGATTAGGAGACCAAGAAAGAACATCCCCTTCCTGGAGGGAGCTACAACGTCTATGAGAAAGGATACAATGAAGCTCAGCACACTCCTCCTCCATACCAACAATAGGCCACTCATCAGGATTCTTCCATCTCGCCACCACCAACTGCCCATGAGAAGAAAAGGACTTGAAGTCACTCACCCTTGACCAACCTACTTCACAGAACCTCTGGCATAGAGTCACCAAATTAGGAAACTGAAAAACAATGGGAGGAAAACCATCCCAAGAATCAGACCAAAAATGAGCTTTTGTCCCTCTTTTACAAATCTAAAATAAACCATCCTTGACCAAAGCAGCCCCTTTCTTGAGCGTACTCCATATCACCAAGCCTTTCCCCACCAATGGATACCGAGGAATATCAATTTGAGGGATGCCCGGGAAGTATTTCTGAATTAATATCCTGGCCCAGATCCCATCCTGCTCCACACACCACCGCCAATACAATTTAGCAGCCAACACCATCCCTGACAACGACGACTGCCTTAACCCGAGGCCACCAAACTGCTTTGGGCTATGAACAATGCCCCATCTAACAAGGCTCCATTTAGAGGACAATAAGATACTAGCCCATAAAAACTGTCTTGCTAAGGAATCCAATTCCCTAACAAAACCCAAAGGGGCCACCTGAATCATACATCTATAAATGGGGAGGGCCTGCACCACAGACTTGAGCAACTGAACACGACCCGCAAAGGACAACCAGCGATGGGTCCAATGATTAACTTTCACACAAAATTTATCTAGAATATTCTACCAAGACTCCTTGGGAAGTCTTCCAATAGAGATGGGAATACCAAGATAGGTCAAAGGGAGAACCCCAATCTGAAATCTCAAGTTATGAGCAATTCGCCTTTGAATGGAACCTAGAGTATTGAAGAAAAAGATGGAAGACTTATCTTCATTAATCAATCGGCCCGAAGCTAGAAGATAAACATCCAATACCTTGCGCAAATTTGAAGCTTCCCTAATTGTAGCCATACCCATCAAAGTAGTGTCATCAACAAACTGCAAGTGAGACTGTGGAGGTAAACCACCTCCCCACCCCTAGCCCTGAATGAAACCTAACTCCACATTCCTTCTTATCAAGCGTCCCAGACCCTCAACAAGAAGAAGAAACAAGTAAGGAGAGAGGGGGTCACCCTGCCACAAACCCCGAGAGGCGCCAAAAAGCTCAGAGTGCTCACCATTTATTAACACAGAGAAAGAGACCAAAGTAACACAACTCAGAACCCAATAAATCCACTCATCCCCAAAACCAAAAGCACCAAGAACCTTCCGAAGGAAGGACCATCGAACACGGTCATAAGCCTTAGCCATATCAAGCTTGATGAACATTGCCTTATCTTTGGAATTAGCCATAGAGTGAATGGTTTCAGTTGCAATAACAACCCCATCCAGAATCTGACGTCTTGCCACAAAACCACTCTGTTCCTCATAAATTAGCACTTTAAGCCACTTTTTCAACCTATCAGCAATCAATTTAGAGATAATTTTATAAATCACATTGCAAAGAGAGATAGGACGAAATTGACTTAACCTATCCGCCCCATCACACTTTGGGATGAGAGCAAGGAAAGTAGAATTCAAAGCCCGTAACATCTGTTTATTCTTATGAGACTCCTGAATAACTGCCAACAAGTCCAACTTGATAATCTCCCAGAATTCTTGAAAGAACTCAATTGGGAAACCATCCGGGCCAGGAGCTTTCCCCCTCTTCATTTAAAACACAATCCCCTCTAGCTCCTCAATCGAAATATCACTCATAAGATGCTCATTCATCTCCCTAGAAACCAAAGAAGGGATACAAGAAAGGACCTGAGCTTCCTCATCAGAACTCCCCTGCGAGTCCTCCCTAAATAAAGAAGCAAAATATTGCATAGCTTCACATGTGATTTCCTGCAAAGAAGAAAGAGTTGCACCCCTGTCATTCACCAGAGTAGAAATAGAATTGCCATGTCTCCTGGCTTTCACCGAGTTGAAGAAAAAAGTGGTATTTTTATCCCCTTCCTAAAGCCACTCAATCCGAGCCTTTTGTTTCCAAAAAACTTCCTCTCGTAGCTCACACTCTTCCAATGCTTTCAAAGCCCTAGTCTCTTCCCGAAGCAGGTCCTCAGTCACTCCATCCTCCCTGATCAACCTCGTAATACCATCCAACTCAGCCTGGGCAGCAGTCTTAGCATGGAAAATGTTTCCAAAGCACTGCCGATTCCAATGTTTAAGCTGATACTTGACAAATTGAAGTAACTTAGCAAAAGTATACATTGCTGTACCATAAGTAGGTCTACCATACCTCCACCACTCAACAATATAGTCATGGAGAGAGGAGTCATGCAACCACATAAGCTGGAACTTGAAAGAAGGAGACTAAGGCACATGAGCTGAAGAAATAGCCAGCTTGATAGGCCAATGATCTGATCCCCTCCAATCCAAAATTTCAAAGCTAGAAGACCACAACCCACCAACCCAGTAGCAAGAAACCAGAAAGCGGTCAAGTCGTTCCGCAATGCAGTTATTCCCAATCCTCCAATTATTCCAAGTAAACTGGCCATTAATGGGCTTGATATCCACAAGATTTAAAGCTGAAATGTTATCCTGAAGTAGCAGCGCAGAAGGCTCAAGCCTCGCAATACCACCCCTCTTCTCAGCCAACTCAAAAATAGCATTGAAGTCTCCAGCCATAATCCACGGATGGAAAGGAACCATGCTTCGGACAAACCAGATATGGGACCACAACATTTGTTTACCCTGAAGTTCAATAGGTGCATAGATATTGGAGAAGAGAACAGACTCCCCTGTCTCAAAACAAGAAGCAATCATAGAGATAAAAGACTAAAAAAATAACCACCAAAGAGGGCGGATCTTCTGAGGATTCCATAAACAAGCCACTCCTCTAGTAGACCCTTGAGTACCAATACACTAGCACTCTCCACTCCCCCACAAATTAGGCACTAAACCAAACATACACTCCACTGATAACTTAGTCTCCTGCAGGAAAAGAACATCAGGAGATTGACTTCTAACCAAATCACGAATAGCTTTTTGTCGAGGGCCACTGTTCAAGCCCCTTACATTCCAGGATAGAACAATCATTTCAAGGGGCTCAAAAAATGAGAATCCAGAGTCTTAACAGATCCTGACTCTACCAAAGTTTCCCCTGTTAATTTAATCTTATCCAAATCCTTTTTTCTACCAAGCTTGGAAGACTTCTCCCCAGCCCCTTTTTTTGGATCCTTTTGATGAACACCCAAATGAGAAGAAGAAGACTTATTAATCTTCACCCCCTCAGTACCTACATTTGAAACAAGAGGAGATCCATCCTCACCACCCTTCTTCCCTACTATAATAGGAACCGATTCCACCTGGACTTCCATTTGAACATCTGTGTCCATTTGCAAAGCCCTATTATCCTACAAAACCTGAGTAGCTTCAGAAAGAAGGCCCTCCTATCCTGTACCTGAAGCACCCTGATCCATATTCACCAAGCCTAGATTCACTTCCTGCTGGCTGAGATCATCTAAAACTTCAAATCTGTTGAAAGAATCTTCATCCTGCCTTTCCTTCAAAGTCCTCTTTTGACCTCGATTCCTATTTCGAGCCTTGACAGGAATGAAACCATCAGCCCCATCCACATCACCAGGAATGGGTTCCTTCCCCTTTTCAACTCTAGGGGGATTACGGGGAGGCTGAGAAGGCTGGGAGTCCACAGGCCTAGCCTTAGGGCATCTCCTCTGTAAATGTCCATATTCATGACATAGACGGCACCGAAAAGGAAGAGTCTCATAGTCCAACTGTTACACCCAAGAGTAAGGACCCACACACATATCCACCGAATCTGGCAAGGGTTTACTTAAATCAATCTCAACACAGATACGAACAAAAGTCATGACCTTTTTAACTTGAGTCTGCTGTGAAGCACCAACTGGTTTTCCTAGCATTGAAGCTAACAAGTGTAAAACATCATCTCGCCAACATTCCATAGGAAACCTTGGAAGCCGAACCCACACTGGAACCAGGTTCGGAAGCTCTTCAGCAGGATTGAATCCCACATGCCAAGGTTTAATAAATAACCCAATCTGATTATGAAAATAGGGGCCTCCTTTAAAGGCCTTGTTGCGATCTGCCAAGCAATTGAATGAAACCATGAAAAAGTTATTTGCTAAAAGCATAACCTCCATTTCTCTCTCTGGCATCCAAGTCCGTTGGGCCCATGATTCAAGAAATTGTAAAGAAACCCGCATCCCCATAAACTTGCACAGCAATGCATGCTTCGAATAATAATCAATATCTTCCGCAATCATCTCCAGCGGGATAACCAATTTTGGCCTCTCCTCACAACGTTCAAGACATCCATTGATCTTCATAATCCGAGTACCACCAGACAAACCCAAACCAACCAACCCTGGATCTGGTGAGAACAATTTATTATTAAAAACCTTCAAAGTGTGCGAAGGAGAATTTGCACCAACCGCTGCTGAGCGAAAATCCATCTTGGGACTAGCCCCTAAAGACTCCCCGATCGGCATTGAAACTAAATAAGATCCAAGGCGGGCAAGCAGGCCCCCAAGAAAAAAGAACCACCACTAGGGTTTAACTGATCCACCACCCAGCACTGCCTTCAAACTGTAGACCCAAACCAACCAGGCACAAAAACCCCACCCACGGCCTCCAACCAGGCACAAAACCCCCGCATGCTCAGGGAGAAAGATACACCGATGCAGATGAAAAAACTTTGCACTGATAAAAAACACAACCCCAGACCTCCCCAAAATGCATGCACTCCCCACAGTTCGCACGACAAAGAAAAAACTAGAGGATCAGGCTAGGGCACGAAAGCCCTAGCTTGACATGCAGAGCAAAAAATCGACTGGTTCATAACTCCCCCAGGGTTTCTCTTTTCGAGTGAGTTATTAAACATAATGCCAAAATTATATTTAATAACGAACTCGATTTTTCTGTTGAATTTAATTGACATCTTGTCGTTTAAATTTATTTATTATTCCACTTTATATCGTTGATCTTGTTTCTAAGTTTAATTTAATTTTTATTCGTAAATTTTATTTATTTTTCCCTATTGGTGATTTATTTAAAATTTATTTTTGCGTTTATCGAAAACGTGTTATGCTACCGAAATTTTGCTAGATTCCTAGGGTTTATTTTATGCGATGTCTTATTTATTCCATTCCATCATTCCACTTTAATCATGCGCCATCATGCCATAGTATTTTATCACTTTTTGATCTAGTTTAAATAAGGTTCAATGTGGGCGGATTCCCCTTCACACCTAGGAAACTAGGGTCCAAATTTAAAACTGTCTAACCCTAAAAGCGACACACTTTGTGTTGCATACCCCCTAGACGGCTTTCATCATCGCAATCACGTTGACATGTCTACGCCTTTGTGTATTGCCACCGAGCACGCAGACGCGTGCGAGGGGGGTCCTAGGGATAGGTAGAAAAGTTTTTCGCAGTTCGTGTCATGACCACATGGCAAATGTGGACATGACACGTGTGTTGTGTGTCGTGACTACATGGGAAATGCGGGCATGAGATTTGGTATCAGAGCCAGGTTTAAACACTGGGCTTGTTTTGGGCACATTATATTTCTGCAACTTTGATTAATTTGTGGTTACCTCATTTTTGTAGGATGACTCCCCGACGAGTTCAGCGAGCACAGTCCCGGCGCACTCCATCCCTTGAGGTTCACACTGACTCTTCAGCTGAGGTACAGGCACAACCAGTTCCACAGGTACCACAAGCACCACCAGCCCTACCAGATATTGGGCCGCAGATACTATAGGCCTTACAGGCAATTTTAGATAGGCTTCCACTGGCTGTAGTTGAGCTGCGCGTAGAGCCACGTGTTGAGCCCCGCGAGGATCCGCGAGAGGAGCCATGCATGGAGCCACGAGCTGAGTCCTGTGTCGAGCCACATGTGGAGCCTCGTGTAGAGCCGCGAGAGGCACCACATGTGGAGCCTTATGTCGAGTTGCCAGAGATAGAGGAAGTTGGTTCGGCTGACAGGGCCTGTAGCAGGAGCCCTTCACATCATGCTAGGCATGACGAGGTAGTCCGAGTAGAGCACTTTGGTCATAGGCCTTATGACTACTATGCAGATGAGCCTATCAGGAGGCCTAGAGACAGATGAGACCCCATTAGGGATATATTGAGGTTGAACCCTCCTACATTCATTAGGACCACAGGGGGAGCTGAGGCAGAGGCCTAGCTTATTAGCTTAAACATATGCTTCGTGTTGCGTCCTTACGAGGGCAACACAAAGGCCCGTGTGGTAGTACACCTATTGCGAGATGCAACAGCTACCTAGTGGCGCATTGAGGAGTGCAAGCATCATCTTTCTTAAGACACCCTCACATGGGAGACCTTCATTGAGCACTTCAATGTGCGCTACTTATCAGACCATTACAGACAGCGTCGTATAGACGAGTTCCATGACCTACAGTAGAGGGGACTTACAGTGGCACAATATGAGGGTAGGTTTATAGAGTTATCTAGATATGCAGAGTATCTCCATGACGAGAAACTCCTGGTGCATAAGTTTATCAGAGGACTGAACCACAGTATAGCAGGGCCTGTTTGGATGGTAGACCCCCAGACTTTGAGTGATACTGCCGAGAAGGCATACATCGCTAAGGAGATTCAGGGATGAGGGTAGAGTTCATGACCTCAGTTTCAAGATCAGGGACAATAGCAGCATCAGTAGAGTTTTCGTAGACCATCACAACCACCTCATAGAGGAGGATTCAGTTCCGCACCTTTATCCCCTAGGCCCCCACAACAGCAGCAGCCACAATAGCAACAGAGAGCTAGGATACAACAGAGGTCACATGGGGGACATAATAGAGGTTGGTAGAAGCAGGGCCCGCGCAGAGATCAAAGGCAACAGGGACCACCTACAGGACCTGCAAGGTCGCAGCAGTCTTATAGGGGCTCACAGGGGTCTACTGGTAGATCAGGGCAACAGCAGTCAAGTAGGACTCAGACTGGACAGGTACAGGCTAGGGGCCCTTGTTATGTTTGTGGTGGAGCAGGACACCTAGCTAGAGAGTGTCCACAGAGTTTTATAGCAGGGGGACAGCCTCGTGTGGGAGGATCTGAGTAGACCGTTGGTGATGTGGGTAGATCCCACCGTATGTTTGCGGCGGTTGATAACCGCCAGGCTGATTTTCAGGCATCAGTGATTGAGACGTCAGGTATGATTGGAGGTAACCCCATTTCTATTCTCTTTGATTCTGGTGCTACTGATTCATTCATATCTCCATCGTTAGTGGAGCATTGCAGGCTGGTGGCCTCTAGGCAGGGTGATAGGTGGGTGGTTGAGTTGGCCTCAGGGGCCAAGATGATAGTAGATACCTTCGTCCATGATTGTGAGATTGTTTTGGGACCCTTTACCACAGTATGTGACCTTCGAGTCATGACATTAGGATCCTATGATGTGGTGTTGGGCATGGATTGGCTTGCGGCTCATCAAGCCAAGCTAGATTGTCGCTGAAAGGCGATTAGCTGTTTAGACGATCAAGGCACATCAGTTGAGATTGTGGGCATGCAGAAGCCCACAGTAGTGCGTATGATATCTGCTTAACAGCTTAAGTGTTGCATGTGGAAGGGATGTCAGATGTTTGCCATCACAGTGAGCGACAGATTAGATGACGAGCCTGAGGCATCCTTGGATGATCATCCCATCCTTAGAGAGTTTGCCAATGTATTTCCAGCAGAGCTACTGGGGATGCCACCTCGACGTGAGGTAGACTTTCACATAGACTTAGTGCTGGGTACCGAGCCAGTGTCTCGTGCACCCTACATGATGACCACACATGAGCACACAGAGCTCAAGTTACAGTTGGAGGACTTGCTTGAGAAGGGGCACATTTGACTGAGCGTTTCACCTTGGGGCGCTCCTGTCATCTTCGTGAAGAAGAAGGATGGGTCTCTTCATTTGTGCATGGACTACAGGTAGTTGAATGAGGTGACGGTGAAGAACCGTTATCCTCTGCCCAGGATTGACGATCTTTTTGATCAGATGCAGGGAGCCAGGGTGTTCTATAAGATAGACCTAAAGTCCGGGTATCATCAGCTACGTATCACAGAGGAGGATATCTATAAGACCGCCTTCCAGACTCATTATGGCCATTATGAGTTCACAGTGGTTCCCTTTAGCTTGACGAACGCCCCTGCAGTGTTCATGAGTCTCATGAACAGGGTGTTCCGTACCTATTTAGATCGGTTCATGATCATTTTCCTTGATGACATTTTGATCTACTCACGGACCGAGGAGGAGCATGAGGAGCACCTTCGTCAGGTTCTACAGTGTTTGCGAGAGCAGAATCTTTATGGGAACTTGGCGAAGTGTGCATTTTTTAGGACAAAGGTTCAATATCTGGGGCATATCCTATTTGGCGATGGAATCTCAGTAGATCCATCAAAGATTAGGGCTATCAGGGATTGGCTAGCACCCACTAGTGTGACAGAGGTCAGGAGTTTTATGGGGTTAGCTGGTTATTACCGTCACTTTGTTGAGGGTTTTTCTCAGATTGCGCACCCCATCACTTCCCTTCAGCGGAAAGGGAAGGGCTTCCTATGGACTGAGCAGTGCGAGAGGGCCTTTGGGGTCCTCAAGGAGCACCTTACCGGCGCTCCCATTTTAGCGGTTCCTGATCCTGCAGTAGATTTTATGGTTTGCACAGATGCATCACTTGAGGGATTGGGAGCCATACTTATGCAGGGTGGTAGAGCGATCGCGTATGAGTCGCGAAAGCTTAAGACCCATGAACTGAACTACCCTACACACGACTTAGAGTTAGCATTAGTAGTTCATGCTCTAGTTCGTTGGAGACATTTCTTGTTGGGTCGTCATTTTGAGCTCCATTCAGATCATCACAGCCTTCAGTATATCTTTACACAGCTGAATCTAAACACCCGTCAGCAGTGTTGGATGGAGTTCCTCTATGAGTATGACGTTGATGTCCACTACATCAAAGGGAAGGAGAACATGGTTGCTGATGCATTGAGTCAAAGGTGCCACGAGCTCTTGACCTTGACTCTGAGTGTGGACTTGAGAGGTCGCATTATTTAGCATCTGCCAGAGGATGAATGGTTTCTTGAGGTGCAGCAGGAGATCAGTTCACAGAGGGCCCTTGTGGGCAAGTATGCAGGGTATTCACTTGAGGCAGATGGGTTACTTCATCATCGACAGCGCATCTATGTACCCCGCGCAGGTGACCTACGTACTGTAGTATTATTAGAGGCTCACAGAGCACCTTATGCGGCACATCCAGGGGTGAAAAAGATGCATGCCGATCTACGACAGCTGTACCATTGGGCGGGTATGAGACGAGATATAACAGAGTTTGTTACTTGATGCCTTGAGTGCCAAAGGGTCAAGGCCGAGCATCAGCATCCAGCATGTCTTCTATACCCACATGAGATACCTGAGTGAAAATGGGACACCATTTCCATGGATTTTATTCTTGGTCTTCCTATGTCTTTGCGTCACCATGATGCCATCATGGTGACAGTCGACAAGTTGACCAAAGTAGCGCATTTCTCACATATACGCACAACATACAATGCACTAGTAGTGGCGAGAGTATTCTTAGATGATATTGTGAGATCACATGGAGTACCTCGCCGCATTATTTCAAACAGAGATTCTGTATTCACTTCAGCATTTTGGAGAGCCTTACAACAGGCATTGGGCACACAGCTCAACTTTAGCTTCGCTTATCATCTCGAGACAGATGGACAGATAGAGCAGGTGAATCAAGTGTTGGAGGACATACTTCAGATGTATGTTATGGACCATTAGTCTAGATGGGAGGAGTATTTGTATCTAGTTGAGTTTGTCTACAATAACGGGCATCACAGCTCATTGGGTATGCCTCCCTTTCAGGCTTTATACGGCAGACCATGCAGGACACCATTGAGTTGGGATTAGATAGAGGACAGAGTTGCCATTGGTCCAGAGCTAGTTCAGGATATGGAGCAGCATGTCACACTGATTAGACAGAGGTTACTGGAGGCATAGGACAGGCATAAGAAGTATGCCGATGCTAAGAGGATTGATCGGAGCTTCTCAGTGGGTGATAGGGTATTCCTTAGAGTGCGGCCACACAAGAGTCCTATCCATTATGGAAAGGGCTCTAAGTTCACACTACAGTTTGTAGGACCCTTTGAGATTTTGGAGCGGATAGGACTAGTTGCCTATCGTTTAGCGTTGCCACCTAGCCTGTCACGTATCCACGATGTCTTTCATATTTCTGTTTTGAGGTGATATATATCTGATTTATCTCACGTGCTGGACTGGAGTGCTTTACAGGTAGAGGCGGATGGGCAATTAGATTTGGAGCCAATTCGCATATTGGCTCGTCGGACGCTGGGCCTTCGAGGTTGAGAGCTGGACCAGGTTAGGGTCCAGTGGGATCGTTATGATGAGGTCACAGCGACTTGGGAGGATGCAGCTAGTTTGAGGGCACTCTATCCTCACCTTTTTGATGACTTCCAGGAGGAAGTTTAGTCTTAGGGGGGAGGATGTGAGGCCAATTATTTTACCTCCCTTATTTTGATCGTTATGCTATTCAATTGATGACATTATCAGACCTTTAGTGACTATGTTTCATTATGTAGACTAGATTTTTATCTCCTGATTATGATAGGACATTGATTAGACATATGTGATTCGATTTGATCTGATTTGGTGCTATTTTGTGATTTGACATTTGAGATATATATGTGATGTTTTGTGATGAGATTCTAGTTATTTATGTGATGTGGACTAGTTGACATGAGATTGAAAAATGTAGTTTAATTTAGAATTATGTATTAATGATTATTGTTGTATTCGATTGTGTGAATTTAATTCCAGTTGCTTCGGCTATGATTTTCTTGATATGATTGACACTTGATCGAGATGTGCAGGTTTTACATTCCCTAGCCACGGGAAATTGGAGGTAGAATTCACACTATGTTATCCCCTTGTGAAACTGATCCATTCCCAAGAGGGATAAGGATCACGTTAGGTTTTGAATGTTGATTTAAGTGCTTGATTTGACTTTATTATTTTGGCCTTAGTACCCTTTTTTGTTTAATTTGATTAATAATAAGTGTTGTATAAATTTTACTTGAATTACACCACTTGATATTTATTTTAATTTTGTTGAGGCCATTTAAAAGTGGATTTTTAACCCCCTTCATGAACCCTAGTGTTCCAAAAGTTACCCTAGGTGGTTACCCATGAGTCTAGGGTCAACTTGGACTATCTAACCCTAGATTTGACTCACTTTTGGTCACTCTAAACTATGGTTTAGTAAAAGTGACGAAAATTTGAAATAAGGGAAGGTGGGAGATGAGTCATGCCTTGGGAAAGACTCATCTCCCTTCCCAAAGTTTGGGAACCCTTTCCCAATGAAGACTTGGGAGGTCTCCAAGACTCCCAAGTGTGTGGGAGCTTCCCCCAAGACTCTCACACACGTGTGAGAGCATCTTGGAGGAAGATGGCTCCTTGAGAGAATAAGAGGATGCCATATGGCATCCCTTATCCTCTTGAAGGTGTGAGTGGGATTGCCAGCTCACCACTTGTCCTCTCACACGTGTGAGAGCACAAGTGGATAAGGTGAGGATTGAGAGGGAATGAGAGGATGACACTTGTCATCCTCACATTTCCTCTCCCTTGCAAGTGGCATGGGAGGAGGAAGGAGAAGGTGACAAGTGTCACCTTCTCATTCCTCAAGGCCAAATTGATGGCCTATATTATCTCCTCTTGTTGAGGAGTGTGGGGTTCTTGCAATTTTAATTTTTCTTGCTATTTTTGGAGGAGTTTGGGAGAGTTAGAGGATTTTCTTGAAGGATTGGAAGGCTTGGAGATCTTCACCAAACGTGCCTCCATTATAGGGCTTTGTAGGTAAGCCTCTTAAACTTGTTTTCTTACCCTTGCTATTTAATGTATTGTGTTTTAGTTTTTGGTTGTTTTGTTGTTTTGCATTGTTTTGTTGGGATGGGAGTATGGTGAGAGCACCTCCAATGGAGGTAATGCTCAACTCGTTTGGGTAGGGGAAAGGAACCTCCTTGAGGTCACTCCCACAGGTTGTATTTATGCCTTGAGGGCTTTTATTGTTGAGAAGATTATTGAATGGAAAGAGTGCCATGGAGATTATTTGTGGTTTTTGTGGAGAATGGTGTTTTTGGATACTTTATGTGGCTTGAGGCCATGAGCATGATATTTTATCATTTGGGAGCCCTTTGAAGTTGAGGGGTCCATTCCCTACCCTCATCAAACTCATTTTCATGAGTTGAGTTTTGTGTTAAACCTATGGGCTATTTTTGTGTTTGTTGTGTTTGAGTTTTGTTGTGGAATGATGCACCTGTGTGAATCCCTACCTCCCTAGCTTGGGGGTGACCCTCTTGCGGGTCTACAATAGGGAGGAGAGCTTTTCATTGTGGCTGGAATGTTCTTCTTTTGTTGTGTCTACTTGTAGGTTTTTAAGTGAAGAGATGGAGTTATTTTGGAGCTCATTTGGGTGTTCTTATAGTCTCTTTGTGTTGGCTGTTGGAGCCATGGCCATTATGGCCTTATTGTATTTTATTCTTGAAAAGTTTGATTAGTTGTTTGCCATGGAGTTGGCTATGAAAAAATAATGCAATGTAAATATTCTGTCATTTTATTTAATGCTATTTACTTCCTATTTTTGGTGAGTTAAGATTTATGAAATACATGTGAAGACATAAATATATTTCTATTATTAATCCTTCAAGAAAATATGCATGAGTTGTATTGTTGCTGTTGAAGAATAGAGAGAAATGCATTCTCTATCTTATTTGAATTTTTCCCTTCAAAAAAAAAAAAAATCATGTGTGTGTGTGTGTGTGCGCACGCTGTTAGATGGTTGTATTGTGAACAAGAAAGAGAAGATTTAATTAGTTCTGTAATTACATTGAAAGTTATAGTATTAGCTGCTGAAATAGAAAAGAGAAGAGTTGTAATGAATTCATAGGGAAATTGTTGTTTTCTATTTTATTTTGGCATCAAAGGAATGTAATACATTATGTTTATAGATTTATACTTGCAAAAAAAAAAGGAGAGCTATTAGTTTATTTATGTTATAATTCGGAATTTAGTATTATGCTTAGATCATTGTTGAAGAAATAAGTGCAATGAGTCTATGCAAAAGAAAAAAAAAAATATATACTAGATTGTCATAACATTTTAGGAATCTAGTGTTGTTTATCTATTTTACAACCTTAATGTGTATCATACAGGAAAATATAGTTATGTTCAATGTATTTTCTTTACCACTGTGTATTATACAGAATAATATAGTGAGAAATTTAATCATTATAATATTGCTGTATATATATATATATATATTATACAAGGAGTACCTATACTTTTATATATACATATAAATATATAGCAAGTGTATGTTTATATATATATTCACATTAAAAAAAGAATAAAAATAAAACTGGGACATTGCTTTTATTAAACTGTATATACTTCGTTCTAAAAAAATATATATAGTTGAGATAACTATTACTCTAAACAACAGTATAGAAAATAATGACAAGTTATACAAATGGCGGGCGTAAGGAATAGTTAAAGTTTTTTTTTAAAAAAACAAACAAAAAAAAGTTTGAGATTGTGGGGAGGGGGCGTTGCCCCCAGCCACACCCCCCCTTCCTCCTCAAAAATGCCGTAGCACCACCATAGGACCCTCGCAGCCCTTCTCCCTTTCGGCTGCTACACAAACCACGACCCTGCCGCTGGATACCACGACCCCACCACCATAGATCTCCGCTGCCTTCCGCCGCCCGTCGCGGCCCCAACACTCCCAACCCCTCACACCTCCGCCTTTGCAGTGGCTTCCAAACACTCTGCCTCCACCTCTAGCCACCGTCGGCCCTACCCCTGTAAGTTGTAAACTTTAAAAATATATATATAAATGCAAAAAAAAAATGTTTATTCATATAAATAATACTTTGGGTTGACATGCGTACCTTCATGGGCATTTCCATGGCCTCCTTTGACAAAACCCTAACCTGCACACAAACACAAAAGAAAAGGAGAGGCAAACAAAAAAAAGAAGAAATGTAAATAGAGAAAGAACAAAATAAGAGATTAGGGCTTGAGAAATAATAGAAAAGAGGAAATTAGGTCAACCTGCTATTAGGAAACAATTTTAAATTTATTAGGGCTTTTCTCACTTTGTTTGTGAGGTTTTTTATTCTATTCTTTATTTTAAACCTCCATTTTTTTTTATTGTTTAATTTATCTTTTGAGATCTCTTTAAATGAATTCTAAATTGGAATGGGATGTTTCTTGGCAATTGGATTTTGTCTTGTGTTTTGAATTTAATTTTTGAGTAAGGGTATTTTTTTTCTCTTTCCTTTGTTTATAGAATTATTTAAATGGGGATAATGAAATTATTTTGACGAAAATTTATCATTTCAATTTCATCTATTTTATTATTATTTTACGGGGAGAGTTGTTTAAACTCTCCTCCCTCATCTATTAAATTTTCAAGTGAGTTATTAAACATAATGCCAAAATTATATTTAATAACGAAGTCAGTTTTTCTGTTGAATTTAATTGACGTCTTGTTGTTTAAATTTATTTTATTATTCTACTTTATACTGTTGATCTTGTTTCTAAGTTTAATTTAATTTTTATTCGTAAATTTTATTTATTTTTCCCTATTGGTGATTTATTTAAAATTTATTTTTGCATTTGTCGAAAACGTGTTATGCTGCCGGAATTTTGCTAGATTCCTAGGGTTTATTTTATGCGATGTCTTATTTATTCCATTCCATCATTCCATTTCAATTACATGCCATCATGCCATAGTATTTTATCACTTTTTGATCTAGTTTAAATAAGGTTCGATGTGGGCGGATTCCCCTTCACACCTAGGAAACTAGGGTCTAGATTTAAAACAGTCTAACCCTAAAAGCGACACACTTTGTGTCACATACCCCCTAGATGACTTTCATCATCGCAGTTACGTTGACATGTCTATGCCTTTGCATATTGCCACCAAGCACGCAGATGTGTGCAAGGGGGTTCCTAGGGATAGGTAGAAAAGTTTTTCGCAATTCATGTCATGACCACATGGCAAATGTGGACATGACATGTGTGTTGTGTGTCGTGACCGCATGGGAAATGTGGGCATGATACTATCTTCAATTTCTCATCCAACATCAGTCTTTCCTGATTTTAGAAAAAAAAAGTGGCATCTTAAGACCCCCTTTTGGTCCCTCATCTTTGTGCACTTACCTAACTTACCATCCTATTTGAAGCTTGAACCCTTTGATACATGAGAAGAAACTTATGATTGAATTGATAAATAAACTCTTGAGGTGTCCTCATGGTTACGAACTGAAATGATAAATCTTTTGCACCCACATTAGGATAAAATTTAATCAATAATAAGCTTTCTTATTTAGCGCATGAGCAAATAGAATTAGGTAGAAGATTCATATACCATTGAAGTGTCACACCTTGAAGTGCCTTGACAAATAGATGACAAACAACATCATCATGACTAATGTTAAGAAAAATTATTAAATTTTTACAAATCCTCACATGATCTAAAGCATTTTGCCCAGTTTTGGAGAATGAAGGAAGCATATTGTGTGCATGAAAAGGAATCTCATGGATACCCCCTATAATACACAAAGGGCTTCCATTGGAGCTAGATCTCTCTAACATCTAACTCATCCAAAAGGTGAAAATAACCATGATTACTCTCTGTTCATGCCCTCCTTCTAGAACCATTTATTGTTGAGGGGTGTTTGACACATTTATCAACATGCAGGTAGAACAAGATAGCACCACCTCTTCTGAAAGGAAATCAAACTCAAGAAGCTGATAACCCCAAGGTCCCTTTGTGTTAGGTCTTAGCAATGTTGGCTAGTTTAGTGACCTATGTAGCTATAATTGTATAAGGGGCTACTGGTAATCAAGTAAACATATAATTAGTTGCACAAAGAAGTTACTAAATAAGATAAACAATGCGTAAACATGCTTCTCCAATCACCTATTAATGAAAACAAACACTTTCAACTCTATAACAACAATAGGACAACTTGTAAACATTAGAAATCTAATTTATAATAGCAAGTTGTCAGTAATAAGATCCTAATCTAACCCTAACCTACTTCTAAACTAATCAGATCTATGAAAAAAGAACATGAGGGTTTAAAGATTAAATAAACTAAAAATGGAGAGGGTCAGCTTTGCACTTGATTTGCAATCTTTCACCTTAGAAGATTCAATGAAACCATCAACCCACAATGTTATAACCAGTATTTCACACAATCATATACATTATAGATGCGAGATCCAAAGGAATTTTGTGAAAATGAAAAAGTAATTGCATAAGACTACCATATTACATTCACAACTATTACACAATCTTTGACAAATCCACCATAAAAAGATGTAAACATTAAACACTTTATTGAATTACACTAAACCATCCAAGTTTCAAAACAACCAATACAAATACATCACCATCCAAATTGGAGAACTAGCTTGCCATTGGCATGTGACAACTTCGAGTAGAAATTCACACTATAAATTGCCCTTTGTCCTTGTGCACTCAAAATTGCTTTCCTTTGCCCCCTTTAAAACCAAATGACACTCCTTTTTATAGAGGTGATCTTACTTTACTCTTTGTTTAAGTTGGCCTATATTTCAAATTTAGGACCAACCTTATAGGGTAGGACCTAATTCAAAGTTTCAAGTTACATGTTTGCTCAATGGGTAAAATAGGTCCTATTTGAACATCCTATAAATGAAATCTAAAATCATCTCAAGAATCATTTCATAGGTAGCTATAGCTCATCATCTCCTCGTGCAATCAACATTATGTAGTTGTAGGTGATCAATTTCTTCATTAAAACTTCATAGCCAATCTCCTAGTCTTCACGATTCCTTCATTTTCAGTCCTCACTCTTGCATCTTAGATTCTAGAACAATGAACATAGGCATCATGGAAGGATACAATGGTCATGCATTTGGCTATAAATATGAAAAGGATCACGTGCTCCATCTTCACTAAGCTACATGACCCTCTTGCCTTCTTTCTATGTAATAAAACATCAAAACCATCCATTAGAAATCATCAAAATAATTCAAATTGCTAAACAAGCCCATTAGATTCACTAAAATCAGTGCATCATGATTTAGGACCTATCCTTTTAAAATAAATTGACTTGAAATACTCAATAAGGTGAATAAACTAGTGTTGGAGATTGGCCATAATTCACTATGAATCATGGGGAAAATCAAGGACCCGATACCTATCCCATGGATATTACTATGTAAAGTGTTGGTCGTTAGAACTCAGGGAGACACTTGATCACACACCCAAAATCTAGGTGAGATAGGAGTTCTCTAAGCACTCGATCCCTACCAAAGAGTAGAAGTTAATGTTTCAGGGATTGGGAGTCGAGGACACTCTCGAACATATGCCAAAATAGCATACCAACGTACATAAGTCTAATAGACCGAGTTTGAAATTCTTACTAAACTTAGCACCATCATAGATTAGGGGTCGGGATGCCTTCAAAGTCATACCAAATTGGAGGGTAAAAATCAATTACTCTGACACACCAAAATCGTAAAGGATATGTGAGGATGTTGGGAGTCAGGGCCATCACCAAATTCATACCAAAATAGTAGACAAAATGAAAAGTCCTGAAACATCAAGTCCAAAAGACCTATTGAAGTTAGCACGATCAGAGATTCAGGGTTAGGGATACGATAAAACCAATGTAAAAATATCAAGTAAAACCAAGGAAGTCTGATTCATTAATCCTAAAAACTTAATGCATTAACTTGTCAAGGATCGAGGATTAGGAAAACCAAAAAATTAATGCTCAAAATTCAACCTAGGAAAAAACATCCCAATGTACCACGTCTGCTAATCATAAAGAAGAATGGTCATCAGAGATTGGGAGTCGGTGTTACCGATTCACTTATGCCCAAATGGTAGGTAGATATGGGAAAGCTTGATCGGTTGATCTTGAAAGACTAAGAAAATGTAAGGTGTTGGGGATTGGGGATCAAGGATGTCATTGAACCCATGCTGAGCATCGAAGATTCCTTTACGGTCATGCTGGGATGACCAACTCTAAAAATTTGACGAAGGTGACACACAAACCCAGCGCCATCCTATAGGAGTTGGGACATCGGGGATTCCTTTGTAGTCATGCCAAGATGACTAACCCTGAAAAATTGATAGGAACAAAGGTAAATAAGAAAAGGTAAAGTGGGCAATGTCAAGGTTTTGGGGATGTTTCTATTGTCATGCTGGCACAACAAACCCCAAAATCCTAACAAGATAGAAAATCATCAAAACATTGAGGATAAATACACAAACATAAAAATCATGCCCAAAACCTATCAAGTAAATGGAAAAAACATCAAACTAACCCCAAATAAAATATATCATAGCTTAGGAAGGCATCTAGAACATGTAAGTCAACTATGAACCAGGAAGATCAAATCAACTCAACAACTAGGACCTTTGCCACCTAGACAAGATGAAAGATTGAAAGAGAATGGATACCCACTCAAAAGCTCAAGCCAAAAAAGGTGGGTCCCTACTTTGCTAGGGGAAAAAGTGGGGGCATGTGTGCAGGGCACAACAGGTTCAAAGAGAGCTTGGGGTGAATACTTTTTAGAATATAGAATTTACTCAAATTCGGCTTGAATAGAAGTGGATGTGAGCACTCAAGTAAATATTATTAATAGTAGGCTTTGGATCTAGGAATAGACTGTAGATGCCAACCACTTTTTGAACCCATATTTGAACTACTCACTCAACTTAAATTTGATAGTATTTTGGGGATTGTTGAGAGGTACAAATCATAAAAATCTTGCCATGATAGATGTGAATAAGTGACATAATTTGAGTTAAATGAGGCCTTAAATCAAGAGAAAGGTGAGAAGGTAGGAATTGAAGTTGGTGAATGAGCCTTAAGGATTCACAAGGCACCATGACTATAAGATTATGGTATGACTTAAAGACAATAGCCATAGGATTCTCACGGGATTAAAAATAGCTTGGACTAACGAGATTTAAAGCATGTTAAAATTAGGATCTAAGATATATGAAGCAAATCATTGAGAGTAATAGGTTATTCATGTATTCAAAAATTACAATAGTGATAAATATAACCATTAATAGATTAGACATAAGAGGTGCAAACATAAACTCAAAAAGACTGAGAAAAAAATACTAACAGATAAGGGGGATTCTAAGTTTTTTGAGGGAAATTAGGGTGTGTTGAAAATGCAACAAGACACATGAATACTCTACAAGACCCACCCAATAGTCCCAAGGTATAAAATTGTGTCAAAATTTTGATTACTCATATTTTTTTGGAAGAAAATATTAGTGTGACCTTGATCAAGTTGAAAGACTTTACTTATTCTACTTATGTCAACCTTGCCACTAAGGTTGATGACTTGAATCAACTATTGCTTCCCCCAAGTGACATGTTGGAGACTGTAGCGGCTTTGTTCAATGTGCTACCACATTAACCATTTCATATTTTTTATTATTTTATTCAAATTGTTGATTTGACTCATTAGCTCCCTTCTCAATAAAGTTTTGGCCTCTTGAAAGTGTCATTTCTAGCTAGTAGTTTCATTTTGATGAATGTGAATATAAAATATGAAAAGACTCATGCCACCCATGTTTGGGTAGTTTGACTTTAAAATTTAAAATTACTAAACAGTCATCAACCTTGCCACTAAGGTTGATGACTTGAATCAACTATTGCTTCCCCCAAGTGACATGTTGGAGACTGTAGTGGCTTTGGTCAATGTGCTACCACATTAATCATTTCATATTTTTTATTATTTTATTCAAATTGTTGATTTGACTCGTTATCTCCCTTCTCAATAAAGTTTTGGCCTCCTTAAAGTGTCATTTCTAGCTAGTAGTTTTATTTTGACAAATGTGAACATAATATATGAAAAGACTCATGCCACCCATGTTTGGGTAGTTTGAATTTAAAATTTAAAATTACTAAACAATCATCAACCTTGCCACTAAGGTTGATGACTTGAATCAACTATTGATTCCCCCAAGTGACATGTTGGAGATTGTAGTGGCTTTGGTCAATGTGCTACTACATAAACTATTTCATATTTTTTATTATTTTATTCAAATTGTTGATTTGACTCATTAACTCCCTTCTCAATAAAGTTTTGGCCTCTTGAAAGTGTCATTTCTAGCCAATAGTTTCATTTTGACGAATGTGAACATAAAATATGAAAAGACTCATGCCACCCATGTTTGGGTAGTTTGACTTTCAAATTTAAAATTACTAAACAAGTTTAGAAATGGAATTAAGGACTTGCCCAAGTCATTTCATTACAAGATCTAGTACAATGTGCTTTATGATCTATTAGATTTGACCATAAACAAAAAAAATACAAAGTATAGTAGTGCAAGTGCAATTCACATATGTTGGAAATGTATGCAAGGTTATATACTGGTTAGTGTGTGCCTAAAACATCCCTATTTATAAATATCATATTGTAATGGCATTCCAAGTATAGTGAAGAAATGGCTATCTTTTCCCTACATATTGAATGTTCTAAAACAATGAGAATGAAGAAATGGTCCCTCAATGTCATGAGTTCCAAGTATATTATAAGCTCATTTTGAATTGTGTGTGGTCCTTGTATATGTTTTCCAATAGGACCTCATAGGTTACCATGATTGTTCACCCCTCTCTTTCTTCAAAGATCTTTTGTAATCGAGTTCTCTCTTAAATGGAAAAGTCTATCTCAAAGAATCAATGTGTAGAGAAGGATATGGTTGGCACTCTCAAAGGTGCCTTAACTTTTCATAAGGGAATAATTATTCTTCATGTTGGGTATCCCAATATAGGTTAACAACCCTCCATTAAGAGCCTAGACCCATTCACCAAACCTAACAAGAAATCTTCCAAGGTTGTTAGAAGTTTTTAGACAAAAAAATCTAGCTAATCACATTTCTTGGGCTTTGTCTCCTAATAATGAGTGCAAGTAGAATATTTTAGAGTACTATCATATGGGGGATATGTATGACCACTTGTTTGGGTTGGCCTCCTTAGGTATTTCCTTTATATTTAATTTTCCTAACCTCTTATCGTGTGGTACATGATTTAACGAATGGGCACCCACAACATTATTGAAGTTGAAACTCTATCCTATGGAACTTCCCTAAGCATATATCAAGACTAGTGTAAGTTTATCTCTCAAAATGGTAAACCACATCAATGTCACTCTGAGGAGAGAAATGGAAGGTGCACAAATAGTCCTCATACACCTTTCATTCAAGAGGAAAAAGAAAAATCAATGTGATTATTTTTCAGAGGGTGTGACTTTGAGCCCAATGGATAGTTTTATCTTATCTCTATTCTTCAAGTAAGATGTCCCCATGAGTCACTGGAAATGTAGTGTGTTTTGCACACACTCCCTTGTTTCAAAAATGGCCTAACATGCCTTTTGTTTGAGTGATCCATGTTTCTTTAGATGGACCCCTTTGGTTCCCTTAAATGACAGAGTTTCTTTGAGCACCAAATTATCCTTTATAATATGTGGAGTTCCCTTCTTTGAGTTTGAGATCTCTCTAGTGTTTTGCACAACTTTGTGTTTAAATTGCATGTGGAGAGCTATTGGTGAGTCTTTCTTTAGCTTCTAATTCCTTTAAACTCATTTGCAAACTTTTTAATTGATTCAACTAAGTCAATGTCAACTCCTCTCAATGATCATTCACTTTCAAATGCAACAATCTAAAATATTTCATGTTGCAAGCCTTTCACTTGCATGAGGCCCATCTCTTCTTTATAACTAACCTTATATAGCCTTTAGTTTCCTTTTTATGACGTAGAAACTAGAACTATCCATACATCACCCATACTAAAATCTAAAAGTGTGGGTAGTTTTCTTCATAACTATTGTAGTTCATAATAGGTCCTACCTCCATTAGTTCCTTATCTATTTCTAGAGTTTTTCCAAGCCTCTGCTGCACTAGCACCTTTAAGAATATGCTAGCCATGGATTCTAAGTAGTATCTAACAATATGATTTTTAGTGCACCCTCCCCTATATGCTACTAGGATCACACCATTGTGGTCCCTACTTTCTTGTCATTTTACCATCTTTGATACATTTTGTGGTCTCCACCACATTGGTACCCTTTGAGTTGCACCTAACATTGATGTATAAAATAATCCAGTGGTCTAGATCTTCTTAGGTTCTCATTTATAAAATATATCTAGGGCTCTTTTATAAAATATTCACATGAAAAGTCACTCCCCCTTTTAGTGACGTTATTATAATTTCTTCCTATTAATTTTATTTGACCCTCTAGGTTAATAGTATCTTTTTGAGGTGGCCACCTCAAACCCACAACTAGCATGCACCTCCATTACTCCAAAATTCAATCACTATACCCATGATTGAATATACCCCATGGTTGGTTGAGATCTCTTCTCTATTAGATTCAATGGGCTCCTTCTACTTGAATATTACAAATGATGAATCCACCTAATAGAAGCCATCATGGCTCCAAATAATATTAGCCAATTTTTGAAGCACATGTGCATGCTCCTTATGAACCATTGATTTGACCTATCTTCAATAGGTCATTTGGTAGATAACACAATCCTTTTAACATTGGTCCCCTCTCCCTTTATTTCATTATTTATTCTTTACATTTTGTCTATATTCATTTTGGTTGACATTGCACAAGGTGGCATGTACAATTGTATAAATATCTAGGCTTAGTCCCTTTGTAAAAGTTTTGGATTTTGTGTTGCTAAGTTGTTTGGTTGCAGGTGCTTGTTCCATATAGCTTCAAGAAGGAGGTTTCTGAGCTTGTGTGTGGGCAGACAAGAGGAGGTCTGTCATGACCATTCTCCAATAGAGATCAAGCTGGGTAGAAGGTGCAAGGTGAAAAGAGAGTGAGGCATCTTCCAGGATCTGCTGTTGGGTGAGATGGATGGTTTGTTGTTGGTGTGGTCCATCAACAAGGAGAGATGGACATCTGACTGGAAAAGGCACTTGAAGTTGTAGCCAGTAAAGTACTAGTCCACTAATAGGAGTGGGTGAGAAGGTGAAGATGGAAAGGTAATGCAAGGATAGTCCTGTATCCTTCTAAAGATGAACTTGATGGAAATGGCAAGAGGCAAAGGTAAGGGCAAAGAATGACACAAAGGCAAGGATAAGGGAGTTTTCAGAGAGAGGATCAATCTAAGACAAAGAATTGTTGTAGGTTGCTATTCCATTGTTTCCAAGGGACTTGGAAAGGTTTCAAGGCCGGTTGTATGGTGCAGGGGCACCCAAGCATAAAGACATCTTATGAGGTCAAAGTGCATTTTTTATTTGTAATGTTCATACATGATTTGTAATGTCATGAAGTCTATTGGTATAAAAATAAAACTCATTTGTAAAGCTTGGAAAGCCATTTTTGTGCCAAGAGACCTAAAAGGTCCTAATATGGTTAAGGTTGGTCAAAGGGTCAAAATGGCCAAGGAAAAGTTTGAAAGGTTTTAAATGATCATAATTAGTCCATTTTGTCATGTTAAAGATGGTCTAGGATGGAGATTTTGTATAAAGTTGTCAACATTGAAAAAATGGCAAAAGTTGTAAAGTTGTCAAGGCAAGATTAGGGGGTATGAAGAGTCATTTTGTTAAAAGAGGGTAGTTAATCAGTTAACCTGATGTGGAGGTTGATATTGTGTATGTATACACCTATTCAAGCATGTAAAAATTGAACCAAGAGGAATAGATGTGAATTGGATTTAAAACTTGTGATTTTACCCCCTTATTCTGCAGTTCTAACTGTTTTTTCTCCGGTTCCAGGCCTTGTATGGCCATGTACGGCCTCCTGTACAATATTAATGTGATATTGAAGTAGGATGAATAATATTCATTTTGGTTCAAGTCTCATCAAATTTGGTGCAATATTGAGGGAGATATGAGTGTTTTATGGATTGTAATTTTTAGATTTTCCCTGCAACAGTCCTGTTGCAACATTTGGTACGGTTTTGTACAGATAGATAAAGGGACAAGCCATATATGGTTGGAAAAATGATTTAGTTACATTTCAAATTCATCTGATCTGAGGTCTTAACTCTACTCTTAGAGGAAGATATCACATTTTTTCTAAAACTGCTCTGTTAACTAGGTTAACTAGGGTTTTGGTAGGAAAAATGTCATAAAACCTCATTCCACCGTGGGAATAAAAATAGGTGGAATGGAAGTAGAGGGAGTGATTGAAATTTTGACCAAGGCTCAAGACTGAAAAAGTTGTTTTGGTGTGTTTAAAATGATGCCCTATGTGACTATAGCAGCATTTTCCTTGTTATTCTTGCATTTGAAGTGGGAAAACAAGCATAGAATGAAATTGTCTTGCATCCTGACCATAAAACCCTTAAAATCCATAGTTTTGGAATGTGTTATAAATTTTCAAACCTTTGGTTGAGTTCTATGCATGAATTTTAGGGGGGTCTCTTTGTATTTTTGGCCTAATTGGGGCTTTAGGTCACTGATAGGAGTTATTGGTTGAGATATTCCGTCCAAAACAACCTATGCCAAGTTTGGGATATGTGATATAAGGCCATAATGTGTATCTACTTATTGTCTAAGATCTGGGTTTGGAGATCTGAGTCAAACGTTATTAGGTCTGTTGTCGTTTTGAAGGGCTACAAGCCATTTTGGGTGGTTTGTGAAGGAAGTACCAACCCGAAGTCCAATCTTCCTTGGCCAATGGACAGAATGGGTCCCCTGACATCCCAAACCAACATTTCCATGATGATAATGGAGTTTCTTTTTGCTGTTCCCACTTTTGTATAAAGATCTTTGTTTTTGGGCTTGTAGGTGTAGTAGAACCTTGTCTAGTTTGTCTATCCTTTCCCCAACCAATTTGCCTCTACATCACCAAGTTAGGCACCATAATTTGGATACTTCTTCTGTAAGCTTGTATTTCTATTTAATAAGCTTGTATGATCTGAAACCCTTGAAGCCCTTGAAGAAGCTTATTTCTAATTATGGATCAAGGGCTTCAGGGGTTTCATTTTTGTAGCCTTGGTTGGACAACATGGTTCCAATGCTTTCTAGGTCAAAACTAACTTTGTCATTTTGTTCAAAGCATCCAAAAACTCTAGGAAATGTTTTTTGTTTGCTAATTTCTAACACTAGAGAAAAGAACAAAAAAATTTAACCTCAAGCATGTAGCCAAGGTCATATAGATGTTGCTATAATATTGTGTAAAAAAATCACCTATATTAATTTAGCATAAAACATAATGAAGAAACACACCATCAAAACTAAATATTAACTTAAATTCTTATCTTTTTGGACTTTTAGGAAATAGATATCCATTACTTAAAGGCTGAAAGCCTTCAATATTGGCTTCTAACAGATATCCATTCTATAAAACTGATATCCACTACTAATGGATATCCATTGTTACCTTTGCATAAAATGGTTTAGCCTCAGGAATGCTTTGGGTTTAGGCTTGGGAGTGTCAAGGTTGACTTTTCCTCTGCTCTAAGGTGTTTAGAGGTTTCACCCTCTTTTTGTGACTTCACCCTTCATGTTGATGACATTTTTTTGTCCAAATTTGATGAAACAAAAAGGGTTTATTCAAGGAATTGTCAGAATTCTAAAAATTTAGAATATACTTGATTATAATATTATTAAATAATTATTAATAATTTTCTACATAGAGTAGGTTTGAAGTCCTGATGGACACACTGATTGAAAAACATTAATAATTTTCAAACCATTTCACCTTTTTCAAATCCAAAAGATGCATCACACTCTACATATGCTTTTTTGGCTACAGGTTAAATTTTTTTTTTGAATTCCATATTCTTTTGATCAAGTTAGGTTGGTTGGACAATTACTTTTTAATTTTTTTAAAAAGTCATGGTAAAAAATTCATAAATAATTATTTTCTTGGAAAAAAAAAATATGCATCACATTCAGGCATGTGTCCTTTACTTATATTTAAAGATTTAATTTTTTTTTGCTCACACTTAAGTTGACCGGATAGACACCGACTTTAGACGCACACTTTTTATTCTTTTTCTAAGCTTTTAATAGCACTTCATTGAAATATTCATTTTTCACCAAATGAATTTAATTTTTTTCCCAAAAAAAATAGTAGCCCATAAACTACATTCAGATATCTACAAATTCTATTCTTACATATTTTTCAAATCAGTTTTTTATGTGAAGTTACTTATGTCTATTTTTTAGTATTTTCATTGCCACTTAGAGGTATTGTTTGGCCCATGATGATCCTGCACTCACACAAAGTTTGGATAGCTTTGCTTCTTGGGTGAAGGAGTGAAGGTTTTTGTGTTTTAGTGGGAGTTTTGGTTTTGTAGATTTGTGTGTGGAAGTCATGGTTGTATCTACATCTCAGATAGATATTGAGAAATTCAATGGAACAAACTATGAGTTGTGGAAGCTAAAAATGGAGGATCTCCTTGAATAGAGAGATCAATGGTTGACTACAACAAAAGAAAAGAAACCTGACAAAATTGTCCAAGATGAGTGGGATAAGATGGATAAGAAAGCACCAAGAATAATCTGACTTTATCTTGTAGACACTGTCTTGCTGAATGTCTCAAGAAAATTGCATATTCTCTATGGAAACAATTGGGTGAGATCTACCAAGCCAAGAGGCTGGTAAATAAACTTTATTTGAAAAGAAAATTGTTTTCTCTAAAAATGAAGGTGATTCGGTTGCTAAGTATTTAAATACTTTTAATTTAATTTTAAGTCAATTAGCCTCTGTTGATGTTAAGATTGAGGAAGAAGATAAATGCATTATTCTTCTTTGTTCTTTGCCTGAGTCATGGGAGAATTTCATTCTTGCTTATAGTACTAACCTTGAAGATCCTAAATTGAATGCTCTCATTGCAACATTGTTGTCATAGGGAGTGAGAAATAAAGCTATAGATAGATCAAAAAATGCTCCTAATGTCAGGGGAAGGTCCAATGAAAGAGGTGGATCTAAAGGAGAACAGAAGGGGCCTAAAGACAATTCTAAAGGCAAACCTAAAACTCTTGGTAAAAAGAATAGAGTTAAGTATTGGAATTGCAAAAAGAGGGGACATGTTGAGAAGGAATGCAAAAATTAAAAGAAACTATGGGATTAATCTATAGAAAAGTTCTCAGAAATAGGTGATGAAGTCTTACTTTCTACATGTAATATTGTTTCTAACAAACATTGGTTAGTTGACTCAAGATGCTCTTATCACATGACTCCTCATAAGGAGTGGTTTCCACATATGAAGAATATGATGGAGGCAAATTCTACCTTGGGGATAAAAGTTCATATCCAATAGTTGGATAGGGAAAGGTCTAGTTATGTTTCAGTGATGGGAGGATTAAAAGCCTCCTTGGTGTTTTACATATTCCTGGATTGGCTAGAAATCTTATTTCTATATCTAAGTTGAATGATTCAGGAATGCATGTAATGTTAATAAGGATGGTTGTAGATTGGTGAGGGGGAGCTTGGTGGTAGCAAGAGGGACAAGAATGAGAACTCTATTTAGACTAGATGCCACTACTTTATGTAAATCCACCAATGTGATAGAACACACTAAAAATACATGTATGTTGTGGCACCCTAGATTGGGCCACATAATTAAAAATATTTTGAAACTAATTATGAATAAAAAGTTGCTTGATGGTTTCTCCTATTTTTATGAATACTTTTATTTTTGTGAGCATTGTGTGTTTGGGAAACAAAATAGAGCATCATTTCCTTTATGAAGCAATAAAGTAAAGAATAAATTAGAAATTATTCATATGATGTATTTGGACCTATGGATAATGATTCTTTTGGAAAATCTCAATATTTTGTGACATTCATTAATGATGTTTCAAGATATACATGGATTTATTTTATGAGACATAAATATGAGTTTTTTTACTAAGTTTAAGGAGTTTAAAGTCTTAGTAGAGAATCAATTAGAACATAATATAAAAGTATTAAGATCTGACAATGAACAGAAATATTGCTCTAAGGAATTTGATGAGTTTTGCAAGCATATAGGTATAATAAGGCAAAAGACTAATCCTTACACACCTCAACAAAATGGGGTTGTAGAAAGGATGTACTGAACTATAATGGAAAAAGCCATAAGTATGTTAAGTGATGCACATTTGGATAAATACTTTTGGGTAGAAGCTATGTGTATTGCTTGTTACTTGATCAATAGATCTCCTTGTAAGTCTCTTGATTCAACACCTTATGAAGTGTGGACAGGTAAGAAACCTTTTGTTTCACATTTAAGAGTTTTTGGCTATGAGGCTTTTGTTCATGTGCCTAAAAGAAGTGTTCTAAGTTGGATCCAAAAGCACATAAATACATATTCATTGGATATGGTGTGAATGTTAAAGTCTATAAGCTTTGGATTCCTCTAACCAAGAAAGTTGTCTATTCTAGAGATGTGATTTTTAGGGAACTTAGAGATATTTCTCATCATGAATAGCCAAAATATAAAGAAGGGAAAAAGATAGTGCTTTTTGATTTGAAGAAAAAGATATACATAATGAAGAACAAAATCATGGATTTGAGGATGGAGAGGAAGATGAGGGTTCAAGTGGGAGTTCTAAGTAGGATAACTCTAAGATTATAAAAGATGTTGATTGTGCAGAAGAACAAGAGGAAGAATCCCTTACTCCACCCTTAAGAAGATCTACAAGATAATGGAATCTAGTTGATAGGTATAGCCCACCAAATTTTCATTGTGTATTTTCTTTATTATGTACTAATGATGAACCTAGATCCTACAAGGAAGTTATTCTTGCAAATGATAGTGAGTCTTAGCAATAAGCCATGCAAGACGAGATGATGACTTTAGACTCTTGTAATACCTGGGATCTTGTTTGTTTGATCATGATGCAAGAGCATCCATGGGTGTAGGAGAGAAATCTTGCATCACCCAAAAAATTCTAACGATCTTATTTTATTTTATTTTTGTATGTAATAATAATTTTAATCAGAAATATTTTTTATTTTTTGGCTATCTCCTAGTTTGGGCATCCAACATAATGATTTAATAAATCAAGGGATTAATGGTAAATCCACCTCATTTCTATATTCCCACACCCCCACAAAAGTCAACTTGCAAGTTTTTAGTTACTAAAATCTATCAACATCATTAATTGGAATTTATAGTCTATTTTTAACTTATGGGCATCTATGACAACTAGTTGACAAATTAAGAGTATCAATAAGGATAAAAATAGTTGATTTCCTATTACAAAGGATCTAGATTCCTAAATAGAAGTTTCACTTCCCAAGGCATGAAATAAGTAATTCCTTAATGATGGGAGTTAGACGAGGTGGCGCCACAAGTGCCATTATGGCATATTTTTAGCAATTTCTTAATAAAGGGAGATATAAAGGAATAACAAGTTGTTGCTTGAATGACCAAGAGAGAAGGTGAGAGACTTGAGGAAATGTGCTATATTTCATTTGTAGCTACAATTCATGCAATCCTTTTAGAGGGACAAACAATGCCATTTTAAAGCTCCAGAATATGCATAATACTCCAAAAATTGGAGGATTGTAAGCTATAATTTGTTGTTGCATTGTTGTTGATTTTATTCTCTATTTTACAAGACTCTTTGGATATGAATTTTCTTTTATTAAACAACTCATATTACTATAACAAGAGCTCCTATCACCCTTATGTGATTAAATTTTAGTTGGATTGCCTTTGCATGCAATTATGTGAAGTAATTTTCTTATAATATAATATGGAATTTATTTGAATATTTAAATTCATATATTTGAAGGTGTTAATTTTATATTGTAAGTTTGTTGGCTGGAGTACATCCTCATCAAGTGGTATTAGAGCCAGTGTATTATGAGTGTGCAGACAAATCATTGAATAGTGAGGCAGTTTGTACCAGGACCTTGAAATAGTGTGTTTGGAAGTGAAAGGAAAACTACCGATTTAAGGCAGATTTATAGTAAGAAATTTTAAATTAAGTGTACAAATAAAAATAAATAAATAAAAATGCCTCCATGAAGAAACCATGGTAGAAATGCTAGATTGACATAAGAAGGATTTAGATCTCTGCAAAGTTAGGTTAATGTAATCCAAGAAGAATTGAGAAGAGAATTTGAACCAATAAGGAGAGATGAAAGTGAAGATGAAGATGATGCATTCAAAGAGGATGCACAAATTGAAGAATATGATAGAGAAGAAGAACCTAAAAAAGTCAAAATGTTGAAGGTCATAGAAAAAATTATAAAAAGGCCAAAGATAGATATCTCTACATATTTTGATAGTCTTAATATTGAAGAATTGATAGATTGGATCAATGATATGGAAAAATATTTTGAATATGAAGAAATAGATGATCTTGAGAGTATTAAGTTTTCCAAGACCAAGCTTAAAGATCATGCTATAATTTGGTGAAAAGAAGTATAACTAGAAAGTAATAGAAGAGGAAAAGAAAAGGTCTCCAAATGGGATAGAATGGTGGACAAATTGAAAAGGTGGTTTATTCTTATAGATTATGGGTTGGAACACATAAAGAAGATGCAAAGTTTGAGGAAGAAGAACAAAATAGTAAAGAGTACACTGAGGAATTTTACAAAGTCATCATCAGAGCATGCCACACTAAAGACAATAAAGAAAAAGTAGCTAGATACATTAATGGACCAAAGCACAACATTCAAGAAGAGCTAAGGCTAGTAAGGTTAACCACTATTGAAGATGTGCATATCAGTTTTCCACAAAAGTAAAAAAAAATTAAATAGGAGATTTGAAAGAAAGTAAAGAGGAAGAGGTCATGGTAGTAGAGTAGGAGGAAGATCATATGGAGGTTGTAGTCAACAAGATGAATAAAAGAAAAATGATGATGTAAGAACCAACCAGAATAATAGAGGTGAAAATGCATACCACCCTAGAGACAAAATGATGGATATCAAAGAGGAAGATGACCTAAAAAGGAGGATTTAGAGGCACATGTTTTAGATGTGGTGAAGAAGGACATAGAGATTATGACTGTTAACAAAATCAAGGAGGACCAAATAAGAGAGGTCAGAAGGTAACACTAGAGTTGCCCATGTTGATTAAGAGACTAGATTTGAACATTTATAAAAAGATAAAAGAGGAGAGACTCTTGTAACCAAAAGAGCCTTGTTGAAGGAAGAAGGAAAATAAGAACCAACCCAAAGAAAGAGTTTGTTTAGAATAGTTAGGAGGTAAATGGTGTAATGTAATCATTGATAGTGGAAGTACAGATAATCTAGTTTCTAAAGAAATTGCTACAATGTTGAAATTGAAAAGAATAGATCATCCACATCCACATAGGATTGATTGGCTGCAAAAAGATCATAAATATTTGGTTAATGAACAATATTTGGTAAAGTTTAATATTATAGATTATTATGATGAAGTTTTCTTTGACATTATGCCTATGGATGTATGTCACTTGTTATTGGGAAGTCCATGGAAATAAATAGGTGTTCTATCCATGATGGCCATTCTAACACTTATTCTTTGACAAAAGATGGAGTGAGACATAAGATGAAACTTGTGAGACAAGTAGAAGAAAAGATATACAATAATGCTAGAATTTGTTTGGTAGATAGTAAATTATTTTGGATGGAATGAAGCATGAACATATGTGCTTTTCCTGGATTCCTAAAATTAGCAAAGAAGAAGGAGAAGATGAACTTGCAAAAAATTTAGATTTGTTGGATGAATTTCAAGATATTGTTTTAGATAATTTGCCTAAAGGCTTGCCTCCTATAAGAATCATAAGTCTTTAGATGGATTTGATACTAGGATCCACTTTGCCCAACAAGGTAGCCCATAGAATGACACCTACAAAAAATGAAGATTTAAAAAAATAAGTTTACGAATTGTTGAAAAAGGGGCTAATCAAAAAGAGTTTGATCTTGGATGTGTAGTATCTACAATACTAGAACCTAAGAAAGATAGAGAGTGAAGGATATGTACTGATTTCAAGTCCACCAACAAAATTGTAATCAAGTATAGATTTCCTTTGCTAAGGATGGATGATATCATGGATTGCTTGAGTGGAGAAAAGTATGTCACCAAGATTTATTTAAAGAGTGGGTATCACCAAATCAAGATATGGGAAGGAGATGAATGGAAAATAGCATTCAAGACAAAAGCAGGAATGTATGAGTGGTTAGTGATGCCATTCAAACTATCTAATGCACCAAAAACTTTCATGAGGCTCATGGACAAAACATTCAAGGAAATTTTAGGTAAATTTGTTATTGTTTATTTCGATGATATTTCAATTCTCAGTAAAACTTTGGAATAGCATTTGATGCATGATTGTATAGTTTATGAGAGGTTAAGAGAAGAGAAATTGTTGAGAAACTGGAAAAAGTGTAGCTTTATGAAGAAAGAGTTAGTGTACCTAGGATTTGTGATCTCAACTAAGGGTCTTAAGATGGATACAAAAAAGTAAGGGCTATCATAGAATGGTCTACATTGAGATGCATCATTAAGGTAAGATCATTTCATGTATTGGCTAGCTTTTATAGAAAGTTCTTTAAAAATTCAACAGCATATGTGCACGATTAACAAAAACAATGAGAAGAGATAGAAAATAATTTAAATGGACCATAGGGGCAGCCAAGAGTTTTGATTTTTTGAAACAAAAAGTTACAGAGAAACCAATTTTAGCACTTCCAAATATTAACAAGGTATTTCAAGTAGACTGTGATGCTAGTGGCAATGCCATAGGTAGTATTAAGTCAAGAAGGAAGGCCCATTACATATTTTAGTGACAAAATCAATTATGCTAGGAAGAAGTATTATGTTTATGATCAATAATTTTATGCTATTGTTCAAGCATTAAAAATGGAGACATTACCTTCTTCCTAAAGAATTTGTTTTGTACACTGATCATCAAACTTTATTGTATTGGAATAGCTAGATAAAATTAAATCAAAGACATTTTAAATGGGTTGATTTTTTGCAAAGATATACATTTTCACTGAAGCATAGAAGTGGAAATTCTATCAGAGTTGTAGATGCCTTGAGTAAGAGGCAAAATTTGTTAGTGGAAATGAGAATTGAAGTTGTTAGGTATGAAGAACTCAAACATTTGTATCCAGAAGATCTAGATTTCTTAGAGGCATGGAAAGATTTCCTAGAACCTATCACCATGGATAGAATGCAATGGTTGGATTATATAATCCAAGATGATATGTTATTTCAAAGGGAGGCAATTATGCATTCCAAGAAGTTCCATGAGAGAGAACTTGATAAAGAAAAACATAGTGGAGGATTAGAAAGACATTTTGGGAAATATAAGACAATTAATTACCTTAGTGAGGGATATTATTTTCCATAGTTGTATTATGATGTAAATAAGTTTGTACAAATTTGTAGGGTATGTCAGATGGCCAATGGGAAGAGTCAAAATACTAGTTTATATTAGCCTTTACCTGTACTTGAAAGACCATGGGAAGACATTAGTATGGATTTTGTACTTGGTTTTCCAAGGACTTAGGGAGGTCGTGATTCTATCTCTGTGGTTGTAGATAGATTTTCCAAGATGACACATTGCATCCCTTGCTAGAAGACAAATGATGTTGTTCATATTAAAGATATATTTTTTGAAGAAGTGGTTAGGTTTCATGGTCTACCCAAGAGCATAATTTCAGATAAAGATATAAAGTTTGTTGGATATTTTTGGAGGACATTGTGGAAGAAGTTGAAAATAGATTTGAAGTTTAGTTTTTCACATCATCCACAGATGGATTGTTAGACATAAGTGTTAAATAGAAGTTTGAGCAACTTTTTGATATGTCTAGTAGGAGAAAAGACAGGTATGCCTGACTTGATTTTTCCTTGGGACAAATTCTCTTACAACAACTTAGCTAATAGGATTAGAGGAAAATCACCATTCTAGATTATATATGGAAGTAGTCCTAGGAATGTTTCAAAGTTGAGGAAGATGGATAGGGAGGAGAAGAGAAGTGCAGATCCAAAAGATTTTGCAAAACACATAAATAATCTACATGAGGAGATAAGGAAGCCTCTAACCAAAATGAATAATTAGTATAAGGAAAAGGTAGATTAGAAAAGAAGATTCAAAGAATTCAAAGTTGGAGAGGAGGTTATGGTCCACCTTAGAAAGGAAAAGTTCCCTATAGGAACATATAATAAATTAAAGATGAAGAAATTTAGACCTTGTCAAATTGTGAAGAAGCGTGAATCAAGGAATGCCTAATGAGGTTGAATTGCTAAATGGGATCAGTATTTCACCTATATTCAATATTGTTGATTTATTAGAATATCATGAAGGGAATACAAAAGATGGACAAGTAGAAGGACAATAGAATATCCTAACACCAATTTCAAGAAAGGAAGAGATTGAAGAGATATTAGATAGTGATATTGGCAAGAGCACAAGAAATAGGTACTATGAAGAGTATTTGGTCAAGTGGAAAGGAGACCAGTTGAAGATTCATCATGGATATCCAAAGTACAGGTTGATCGAATTGGTTTTCCTCAAACATTGGAGATGTGACAAGGTCAATTCTCAAAAAAACCCAAGTGTTTGATGCAAGAGGATCCAAGGGTGTAGGAGCAATCCTGCATCACCCAATTTTTTTTCTAATGATCTAATTTCATTTTATTTTATTTTTGCAAGTAATAATAATTTCACTCAGAAATATTTTGTATATTCTGGCTATGTCCTAGTTTGGGCATCCAACTTCATGCTTTAATAAATCAAGGGATTAATAGTAAATACACCCCATTTATAAATTCTCACGCCCCCAAAAAAGTTAACTTGTAGGTTGTTAGTTACTGAAATCTATTAGCATCATTAATTGGAAGTTACATTCTATTTTAGTATGGGCATCTATGACAACAAGTTGGCAAATCAAGAGTATCAAATAAGACTAAAAATAGTTGATTTGCTATTACAAAGGATCTAGGTACCTAAATATAAGTTTCACTTCCTAAGGCATTAAATAAATAATTCCTTAATGATGGGAGTTAGACAAGGAGGGGCCACATGTGCCATTATGGCATATTTTAGTAGTTTCATATAAAATGAGATATAAAGGAATAACAAGTTATTGTTTGAATGAACAAAAGAGAAGGTGAGTAACTTGAGGAAAGGGGTTGGATTTTATTTGTAGATATAGTTCATGAAATCTATTCAGAGGGACAAACAATACCATTTTGAAGCTTCAGAATATGCATAATACTCTAGATATTAGATTATTGCAAGCTATAATTTACTGCTACATTGTTGTTAATTTTATTCTTTATTTTCCAAGACTCTTTAGGTCTAAATTTTCTATTATTCAAAAACCCATATTTAAGTAACAACAGGTCCTATGACCCTTATGTGATTACATTTTAGTTGGATTGCCTTTGAATGCAGTTATGTGAAGCAACTTTCTTGCACGATAATATGAAATTTCTTTTAATCTTTGAATTCATATATTTGAAGGTGTTAATTTTCTATTGTAAGTTTGTTGGGTGGAGTACACCCTCATTAGTTTAAAGGAAGGAAGACCATTGGATGTAAGTGTGTCTACAATCTAAAGAAATTCAGAGCAGACAATTCACTAGAAAAAGTACAAGGCTAGACTAGTAGCTAAGGGATACTCCTAGAGAGAGGTATTTGATTTCAATGAAATATTCTCTCCTATTTTTAAATGATATTCTATTAGATTTAATTTATCCATAGTTGCTACTTATGATTTTGAAATTGAGAAAATAGATGTTAAGACTACATTTTTGCATGGAGATCTGGAAGAGGAAATTTATATGCAATAGCCTATAGGTTTTGAGGTAAAAGGGAAAGAACACTTGGTTTGTAGATTAAAATGGTCTCTATATGGTTTGAAACAATCAACTCAGATGTGAGATCAAAAAATTGATTCTTTTATGTTGAAATTGAGTTTTGTGAGAAGTGAAGAGGATCACTATGTTTACATTACATGTATTGATGATCATATACTAATTTTTGCCTTGTATGTGGATGACATGTTGTTTCTCAATAACACCAAGGGCATAATTAGTGGGCTGAAAGCTCAACTTTCAAGTGCATTTGAGATGAAGGATCTAGGGGCATCAAGGTACATATTGTGAATGGAAATCAAGAGAGATCAAGGTAATAGAAAGCTCTAGTTGTCATAAAGTAAGTATGTGATTACTATTTTACACAAATTTAATATGCAAGACTATAAGCCAATTAGAATTCATTTACTAGTTGGAACTAAGATTACTTTAAATATGTGTCCCAAGTGTGAATAAGATTTTGAGGATATTTCTAACGTGCCATAGCTAGTGCAATAGGAAGTTTGATGTATGCAATGGTTTGCACTAGGCCATATATTGCCCAAGTAGTGGGATTATTGAATAGATTTATGTCTAACCACAGTAGAGAGCATTAGAATCATGTGAAGAGAGTGTTAAGATATTTGTGTAGTACTTTTTATTATTGCTTGGTTTATTCTAGTACTAACACTACGGATAAGACATTAGACATATAGGGTTTTGTTGATGCAGATTGGGTATGTGACTTGGATAGTCAAAGGTCCACTAGTGGATATGTATTTACTCTATTTGGAGGAGCTATGAATTGGATGAGTAAGAGGCATACCACAATTAATTTATCTACCACTAAAGTAGAGTATATGGCTACTACCCATGTCTCTAAGGATATAGTATGGTTACAAAGATTGTGTACATGTATTGGTTTTGATTATAAGATAATTTAGATTGGTTGTGATATCCAAAGTGAAATCTATTCAGCCAAGAATTCTATGTATCATGCTCAGACTAAGCATGTTGATGTTCAGTACCACTATGTTCGATAAATGGTTGTAAATGAATAGAGTCAGTTGAAAAAGGTTGACACTTAGGAGAATGTTGTAGATTATCTTACCAAACCTGTGAGCACAAAGAAAGTTCACTTGGTGTAGGGAGGCCATGAGTCTATTTCTTGTACTTAGTTGATTTATGTTTTCTGATGGATGTATCTACAATGTTTGACGTCAAGTAGGAGAATGTTAGGATTAAGGTGCCATCAACCTTGTAAATCCTAAGTATTTAATTACTCCTAATATTTTTTGTAAATGCATTCATAAGGGATGTAAGATCCATCGAGTGTGGTAATTTTTTTTGCTAGAATGGTAATTAATTATTTATTAGTAACAATAATTAATTATTTACCACGAGTAGTTACTATTTACTATTTATCTTGGGATTACTACAAGTGAAAATAGGGGCATCCAAATATATATTTGGTTTATGGTAGATGTAAGAACATCATCTAGTGTTAGTGTCTTACATGTAAGGAATTAACTATTATTAGACCATCATGACAGAGCATCTTATGACAACTTGTAAGAAGGTGTAAGAGGTATAATGGTGTCTATTGTTGGTTTGTTAGTGGGAATGTTAAGGAGGGGCATTGGTATTTTATTATGAAATATATAAGAGGGTAAGTACTACATATCCTGGAAGGCATTGGATATTTCCAAAGTTGCATGCTATATTTTGGATACTTCTTTTGTAATTTTGTATTTCTATTTAACAAAAGATAGAGGAGAGTTGAATATAAGTTGAATGTTTTATAGGTACATAGGTGCAGTTAGATTGGATGTAGGAAAGAAGGAAATGATTGTATTGTAATCTATTTTGAAGATAATACATACTTGTCCTCTTTTTTAGTAAAGTTTTTTTATAAGAGTTTCTCCATGTAAATCTTTGTGTTATGTGTTATTCTCTCAAATTTGCTAATTTATATTAGTTTAAATCTCCATTTTGATATTCTAAGAATAAATTTTAGATTTGTAGTTTATTTCATATTTCCACACTGTATTGGTTTTCCTTCATTTCTAACATTTAGCTCATCCTAAAAGCAAATTTAAATAATTTGATTCTACGGAGGAAGATCATCCTTGACCTACTATGCTTATCTATCTAGAAATCTCTTCCCTTTTACTATCTAGTCATAACCTTTTGTTGTCCAACTGCAATATAATGCCCATCCCTTAACGTAATCCCTATCTCCCCTACTTCCATGATGGAAGAACCCTCTTCCTCTAGCTCCAAAAATACATAATTATTAAGAGCATTGATACAAATGATGAAATAAATATCTAACACGTTGGTTGTCTTAGAAATACATCAATAAAGGCTTCTTCTAAAATACAAGCTACTAAATTTTTTTCTAAAAAATAGTAAAAGTATAATAAATACTTCATTAAAAATTATTTTCTAAAAAAAAATAAAAATTATAAATAAAAGCTACATAGAAAATGTAACAAATCATTAGTTAATATTGTTGATGGTTGTTTTGGCACATCAACTCAAGTAGGATGAAAGTCACTCTACTTCTCTTGAAAGGTAATCTAATGATTTACAGTTTACCCCAAGGTCCATGTTTCGCTAGGTCACAACAATGTTGGAACAACATAGTGGACAATGTGATTATTTGTTCAAGGGGCCTATGTTGGTAATATCAATTTGGATTGCTGAGCAACCTCAGATAGGTAGATATTTAATCAAGTGCAATATGCTAATATATTTCTACTCTATGTAAACAAAACAAGAAAAAGAGGGTTAGGGTTTAGAAGAAAAGGAAAATACAAAAGGACTCGGACAACCTCTGCACCTAGATTTTCACTTCACATAACAAATATTAGTGAGATCAAATTGAAAAAGTAATGAATGAGCAGTATTTTACATAATCATGCCCACTACAAGTGCGAACTTCTAAGGAAAATGAGTAGAAGAACAAGGAATTGAAAACACCATATTACATTCGCAGAATTCAAGAACTCATT
Organism: Cunninghamia lanceolata; assembly: GCA_027924645.1. NCBI lineage: Eukaryota > Viridiplantae > Streptophyta > Pinopsida > Cupressales > Cupressaceae > Cunninghamia > Cunninghamia lanceolata. The sequence goes on along the minus strand of BSBN01000194.1, from coordinate 10,621,066 downwards.
CATCCACCAAACTTATGATTTAATAGTTAAGGCTAAGATTCACTAGTATGTGCCATATGTAAGGAAAAGAAACACAAGTACATTACCACCATAGGGAAGAAACACAGGAATAGGTCCCAAAAAATGTCTTCTCATTAATTGGCAAAATGCTAGCAGATTACAAAAGAGCGGTATTCACACACCCTATATGCATATCAAATATGCCACTTCCATGCCCCCCAAAATACAAGTATAGCTTGTGCTTGCACAAGTTCTCTATGTTTCCCCCTCTTTATAAATGCTCAAAAATTACCCTTTATACATGAGGTTTATTTTGTTTCATTGCACATTTTGACCCTAGTTGGCCTAGATAGTGCCACTGTACACAAGTTACATTACACAATTTAGCCCTTGTCAGCCTGAGTAGTGCCATTATACACATATGAGTTCAGCCTCATCAAAAAATGAAAGAAAGAAAGAAAGAAAGAAAGAAAGAAAGAATCAAAGAATAATGAGGGTAAAGAACAATGATATTCTGCTCCCTCTCCAAAATGTCTTCTGAAGGTAGTGGCGGCCTCTAGAATGTCATTCATATTCGATCTATTATGGTACTTGATTTTAATTTGTTGTGAGTATGATGATTGCTTGAGCTTATCTTGGATCCTGGCCAAGTCCACTAACTACCCCTAAAACTTAGTAAAGAGGGTCTTCAATCTCATCAAATTATCAATGCCCTACTTTGAGAGTTGCTACTGAAAGATGTTTGAAAACTCCTTTATTATTCTAACTGTGGGGAAGCCCACTGAGGATTCATCCTTGAATTGGTAGGGGATGAAATTTATCAACACTTCTACTCTTCCTGACCCCTCTTTAGCTACATCAATCCTTGCCTACAACTTATCTTTACATTTCTATAATAGCTTAGCCCTTAGCTTCCCTACCTTGATCCATTCTACAATTACACCTGGATCATCTTTATCCAAAATTCCTAATTGCAAAATTGTATTTTGAGGCATGGTCTCCATCTTTGTCAAAATTGGGAGGTATTCCTTCGAGATTAGTAGCTTATCATCAATGTTGCTCCTTAGGCTCCCAGATGCCTCCAACTCTCCCTCAATGGCATGGTACATCTTTAGGGCTTCCCTGATTGTTGCTTTTCCATAAGTTTCTAATGAATATTTCCAGGCTGTGGTAGTAGGAAGGATGCCTAATGGATCTGAGACTAGGCTCTCCTTAGTTATAACTTCCATTAGGGTAGGAGCAAGGGCACTGGAATCAATTGGTCCCACCAAGTGTGTAATATAGGATAACAATTGTGTCACTCACTTCTTCATCTCCTCCTTGGTGACCTCATCTTTCTTCATACGGTCTAAAATGCAAACACAACATCAGTTAAAGCATTTTTGTCTCCTTCCCAAGTCCTTGAACCTAAGATCACCTGTTGAATGCTATAGTCTTGAGAGGTCATTGCTACCTCTTCCTTGTCTACCAATGGCGTTGCTATTTGAGCCATCCTTACCCCTTGCTCATTGGTAGAGATATGAGAGAGGGTCTTGGCCCTTTTACTTTTGAGAGGGGCTCCCAACACTTGAGCAACATTGGTCAGGTCATCCTCCTCAATATATGTCCTTTTTCTCTTCCCTATGGTCTTTTTAAGCCAAACCGGGAGACCTGTCTCAGAAGATGTATCCTTAGGTGGAGAACAAGTTAGAGATGGATATGGAGACCTTGTAGGCGAGGGAGTCAAGATTTGAGTCTTTCCTAATTCTTCAAACTCCCCATCTACTTCATCTTGTTGTTCAGAAGTAATGTTCTCAACTAGCGCATCCAATATGGGCCCTTGGCCACCCAAAATCTCCTCAAATATACCCTTAGTTTTGTCCTTGGCAGCCTCTTCATGCATTTCTTCCTACTGTTCCTTTCAAGCCTTAGGAACCTCTGCCTGCTAATCTTTTGTTGCCCCAGGTATATCTACCTTGCCTTGGTCCTTAGCTATGGGGATGTCCTCTTTCTCCATCTATCCCTCAACTGTTTGGCTAGGTGCCATGGGAACCTCAGTGCTAGACGGAACAGGAGAAAGAGGAGTGGGAAGTGATGTAGAAGATGGAGGATGAGAAGGTGGAGGCAATGAAGAAGAGGGAGGTGTAGGTGATGGTAAAGATGTTTCTTGTATGGGAGATGGAGGTGGTGAAGTGAATAGTGGATCAACCCTTATTTTAGTTACACCAATGATGGAAATGAGGACATGAGGAGAGGTGTATGTGATGGTTGTTGCACATATGTTACCTAAGGTTGTCATTGATGTCAACACTTAGTTTGGGTTGTCATTGATGCTCATGTTGATGGTATACTATGATGGCATGCTAACAGTGATGTTATTGATGTTCATGGTTGGATGTCATGCCTTATTTAATGTCAATTAAAGTTGTATTGAGTATGTTTGTTGTCAGCAGAGATGATATCATGATGATATATTAAGATGGGAATTAGAAGCATTAAGATGAGGACTAGAAGTAATGCTAATGTTGGGAAGACGTTGCTGATGGTCTATAGCATGATGATGAGGAGATGCTCCTAAGTAGGTATGTGTTGCTACAAGGAGGCTCTGGTCTCTGGATGTTGGTGAAGGTGTTTGCTACAGGGAGTTGCCTTGAAGACTATTTGGGAGAATGCTCGGCATTCCTCTGCCTTTGAAGATATTGTCATGTGGTTCAGAAGTTAAGTTTAGTGGGTTGCAAAGGTGCTACATTCAAACTTTCATATCATTGTCCCTTCACAGAGAAAGTTGTAGTGATAGAGTGTAGGATGGTATTCTCTAGTGGCTAGTTTCAGTGTCTATTGGCTTGTGTCAACTTGTTGCTATATGAAGTGGTGAATTGGCTGGTGGAGAATGATCTTAAGGATCTTGTGATGTTTCCTGTTGCTCTACAAGGTGTCTTCTCTTTGGAATAGGCTGTGGTCTGGAATGAAGGTTTTGCTTGGTTATGCTTTTGCCTGGTCGACCAAGGTATGTTGAAGGTGTGTGCCACAAAGTCTTTGTTTTGAGGAGTTCAAGGAGTGTTTGGAGATGTTATATGGGTCATGCTGACTCATCTAAGAGAAGTGCAAGTAATCTTTAATCTTCCATGTGTACCGCCAAGTTGTAATGGCCGACTTGCTACAAGCTTCATATTTTCTTGCTTAAGGCCGACCTATTTCAATTGTGTGAAGCATGTGAATGTTATTCTTTGAAGGCTGATGCTGTGAAGGGTGTTTAGAACCAGGTTAAGCATGTGTTGGAATCCACAAGGCGTGTTCTTCTCAGTGTTGTCTGTAGTTCATTTTAGGGCTTGCCCTCTACACATTTCATGTTGTTTGATCATTGGACGACTTGTAATTGTAATATTCTTGTTGTATTAGCCGACATGTAATGTAATCAATGTAATATCATGTATATATTGTAAACCTAGTTGATCTAGGTGAGGTGTGATTGAGAGTGTGAATGTGAGAAGTAGAATGTGGATGTGTAATGCATTATGATGTGTGACTGAAAAAGAAAGAGTAGAAGTGATAGATCTTGTCTAGATTCATCTTGAAGATATTTTTGAGACAGAAGGGAAGTGGAGAGTGTGCCTAACTGATTGCTGGAGGCAGTGAGACAAAGGCAAAACTTCTTGAAGGATGAAAGTAGTAAGTTAGTAACCTGTAGAGAAGACATTTGAAGAAGTTTCAGAAGTTGTCAAAGAAGAATTACAATCATTAAAAGGAGTGACCTTCATTGTCAGTTTCAGATAGTAGAAGGACTATCATGCTGTAATCTTTTTTGAGTTTGTTCTTAGTTTAGGAAGAGTTGCTTTCTTGGGTTGAAGCCCTAAAACAAAGTATGCAAGGAGTTGTAGCTTCCTTGGGAGTGACCCTAAAACCTTTCTACAGGGAGTAGTTGCTTCCTTAGGTTGTAGCCCTAAAATAAAGTTGTAACTATGATTTGTTTGTGAGGCTGGATTAGGACAGTAACTCCTAGCATCTTTTCTCACAGTGGTTTTTCCCATCTTGGGTTTTCCATGTATATCTGGTGTTATCTTGTGCATGTGTGTTCATTGCTTTATCTTCCATTGTTACTAGTATGTTTAAGGATTACTGATCTTGTTAGAAGACTAAATTTGCTTTGTGCTAAAGTTTAAGTTTTGAAGATACTGATTCACCCCCCTCTTAGTATTCAAGTGTGTTCAACAATTGGTATCGAAGACAAGTTCTTTAGAAGGAGCTTTACCACTTGATGAAGGTTTGGGATGGCTCATGATGGATCTTACAAGGAACCTATGTTTGATGGAACAAATTATACCTTTTGGAAGCTAAGGATAGAAGGCTATCTGTCCTCTCTAGGGTTTGGTGTTTGGAAATCTATCAAGAATGGTTACACTACTCCTACTGATGATGCTACAGATCCAGCTACGATTAAGTTGTATGATAACAATGCCAATGAAAAGAATGCTATCATGAGTGGGCTAGCTGATTCAAAACTTCTGAAGGTAATCAATTGAAGTTCTGCTAAGGATGTCTAGGTAAAACTTAGCAGAATTTATGAAGGAAATAATAGAGTAAAGCAAGCCAAGATGCAAATCTTCAAGACCAAATTTTAGAACCTGAGGATGACAGAGGATGACGACATTGCTAGCTACATGCTCTGGGTGGATGAAGTAGTTAATGACATTAGAGGTCTTGGTGGAGAAGTGAAAGAAGATGAGATTGTGAAGAAGATTCTTAAATCTCTCCCTAAATCTTACAGTCATAAGGTATCTACTATTGAGGAGTCTAAGGACTTGGATACCTATTCAATAGGTCAATGGTTTCATGCTCTCATAGACTTTGAAATGAGAGAGTTTGACAAAAATGCTCCAAAGAAGGAATCAACATTCAAAGTCAGTAAGAAGATTGAAGTTGAAACAACTGATCAAGATAATGAATTTGATGAGGTAGAGGCAAACTTTGTGAGAAGATTGAAGAAGGGCATCGACAAATGCAGAGCTAAGTTACCTTTCAAGTGCTTTCAATTGTGGGAGAGTTGGTCATTTTGCCTCTAAATGTCCTTTTAAAGAATCAGGGGGTAGTAACAAAAGAGAGAAGTTCAAAAGAAGTCTTTATTCCATGGAGAACAATTGTTCTTCGGTGGATGAGGAACATGATGATTCAAATGATGAAACACTTTTCATGGCCTTGAAAGTTGGTGACAAAAAAGGTGATATTGGAAAATGTAAGAAGTCTAGTACCTTGCAGGCTGACAAAAATAATGAAAAGTCTATGGTTGTGTGGACTGATTTTCATGCAAGAGAAGAAGCAAATGCTTGGGTTATTGATAGTGGTTGCTCTAACCACATGCCTTGTGACAAAGGGAAGTTCATCAGCCTCACAAAGTGGAATGGTGGAGCTGTCAAGTTTGGTGATGATGAGTCAACATATATTTGTGGAAAGGGTGCTATAACTATTGATGGAAAGAACAAGACTAATGATGTACTCTAGGTCAAAGGGCTAAAGCACAATCTCCTAGATGTGTAGTAAAGGATACAATTTTACATTTCATGCAAAAGGTTGTGAGATCAGGAAGGCAGGTTCCAGAAGACATATGGAGATATCTATCATCTAAAGGAGGTAAATGGAAGAAATTATTTATTGGCACAATTTGGTAAGTGTTGGCTATGGCACATGAGGATGGGACAAATCAACTTTGATAATATGGTGAAGATCAGCTCTACTCATGTGGTGAGAGACATGCCTAAGATAACCAAGCCTACAAACACATTGTGCAAGGAATGTCAAGTGGGAAAGCAAATAAAGACAAATTTCAAAAGCAAGGAGTATTCTTCTATAATACCAATGGAGATGATTCACACTGACCTATGTGGAAAGAGTCAACAAGGTGAAAGGTACTTCATGTTGCTTATTGATGATTACTCTCAAATGACTTGGGTTACTTTTCTAAGAGAAAAATTTGAAGCCTTTGATAAGTTTAAGATTTCCAAAGAAATAGTTGAGAATGAAATGAATGCTAAGATCAAATGCTTAAGATATGATAGGGGAGGTGAGTTTACTTCAAATGAATTTGAAAAGTTTTGTGAAGATCACGGTATTAGAAGACATCTATCTACTCCTAGGACTCCTCAACATAATGGGGTAGTGGAGAGAAAGAATAGGACTATGCAAGAGATGGCTAGGGAAATGTTGAAAGATGCAGATCCACCTAATATGTATTGGAAGGAAGTATTTCACACTGTTGTCTACCTACTTAACTGAGTACAATTAAGGGTTAATAGCACTAAGACCCCTTATGAGCTATGGTATGGAAGACCTCCCACTGTCAGATACTTTAGGATCCTTGGCAGAAAATGCTACATCAAGAGAGATGAGGAAGACCTTGGAAAGCTCGATTCAAGGTGTGATGAAGGGATCTTTCTTGGTTACTCAACCAGAAGCAAGACCTATAGATGTTACAACAAGAGATTGGGAAAGACAATAGAAAGACCAAATGTTAAGGTAGATGAAGATTTATGTCAAACCTCATAAGAACTAGAGGTTTGTGGATATGATATACCTCCCTACATTGAAGAAGAAGAAGAGGAGGAGAAAGAAGAGAAGGAACAAGAATTAGAAAAGACCCTTAAGACTCTAGCAAAGTATGTTAAGAGGAACTATTCAATAGATCAAATCATTGGGGATAGGAATGAAGGTGTGCAAACCAAGAAAGTGAGCAAGTGAATTTGTGCTTACTATCAAAGGTAGAGCCCAAAACCTTTGCTAATGCTAGCAAAGATGATGGATGGTTGAAGGCAATGGAAGAATAATTGAATTAGATAGAAAAGAATCAAACATGGGAACTGGTTCCCAGACCAGCTGATAATAATATTATAGGACAAAGTGGGTGTTTTGAAACAAGTTGAATGAAGATGGTGAAGTTGTAAGGAACAAAGCAAGATTGGTGTGTAAGGGTTATTCACAAGTTGAAGGTATTGATTTTGAGGAGACTTTTGCTCTGGTAGCTAGGATGGAGGCAATCAAGATGTTTCTTGCCTTTTTTACTCACAAGAACTTCAAGGTCTATCAAATGGATGTCAAGTCAACCTTCTTGAATGGTGATTTAGAGGAAGAGGTCCACATTGAGCAACCAGATGGTTTCTAGCTATCAAAAGATCCAGACATGGTGTGCAGACTCAAGAAAACTTTGTATGGACTCAAGTAAGCCCCTAGATCTTGGTATGCTCAGTTGGATAAGTACTTACTTCAACAAGGTTTCAAGAAAGGTACTACATATAGTAATCTTTACATTAAGGTAGAGGAAGACAAGATTTTGATACTTGTTGTATATGTTGATGATATCATTTTTGGCGGAGATGATAATATGTGTAAGAGGTTTGTAGAAGAGATACAGAAAGAGTTTGAGATGTCTATGATTGGTGATTTACTCAACTAGATGATAGTATCTTTATTTCCCAGGCTAAGTATGTTAGAAAGATGTTGAAGAAATTTGGCATGGAGGATTCCAAACCAGTAAGTACTCCTATGGTCACTGGTTGTCACTTAAACAAGGCTGATGAGTCACCTGAGGTTTATCAGACTCTTTATAGATCTATGATTGGAGGATTATTGTACTTGACTGTTTCTAGACCTGATATTATGCATGCAGTATGTTTGGTTGCTAGATATCAAGCTAATCCTAAGCAAACTCATGAGAAGGTAGTAAAAAGAATATTCAGATATTTGAAGGGAACTTTAAATTATGGCTTATGGTATCCAATAGGTAATGAATTTGATTTGAGTGCTTACACTGATGCTGATCGGGCTGGTTGTGTTGATGATAGAAGACGTACAAGTGGTGGTTCTTTCTTTTTACGAAGTAGATTGGTTTCATGGCATAGTAAGAAACAAGATTCAACATCTTTATCAACTGTAGAGGCAGAGTATATTGCTGCAACATCTTTCTATACACAAGTATTGTGGATGAAGCAAACATTGAAGGATATCAAGATACAATATGATAAGTCTATTCCTATTCTATGTGATAATACAAGTGCTATCAATATTTCCAAGAATCCAGTGATGCATTCTAGAACTAAGTATATATCAATCAGTTATCACTTTTTGAGAGAGAAGGTTGCAGATAAAGAAGTGAAGTTGGAATATGTTCCAACAAAGGATTAGATTGCAGATATTTTCACAAAGACTCTTGCAAATGATACTTTTGAGTACCTCTAGTAGAAGTTAGGGGTAATTGCCCCTCCTTCTGGCTAGATGCATAGTTGGTGCATCTATCCAGGGGGAGTAATTCTTGCTATATCTTTTTCCTGGACTAATGGTGGCTACCTATAAGGGGGAGAAGATAGTGGTTGTTGCTGATAGGGGGAGCCTATTAGTTTCTTCAAGGAGTGTGTGTACATCAAAGGAGGAGAGTTTGTGCCCTAAAGGGGAGAATTAGTTGCCCTTTGTCCTTGATGTCAAAGGGGGAGAATGAGCAAGCGTGTGTTACCATCAATGCCAAAGTGGGAGATTGTTGCACATATGTTACCTAAGGTTGTCACTGATGTGATTGTCATTGATGTCAACACTCAATTTGTGTAACATGCCTTCTCATATTACTCAAAGAATCTCAAGAATTTACAAGAGGTAAATAAACATGGTAAACATGAATGAGATTTTTTTTTCTAATATATAAATCATTTGCATAATCACAAGAAATAAAATATATCTTTTCTGAGTAATTTCAACCCTAAAATTACAACATATTCAAAGATAGAATCATAGTGAATTCCTTTCACTTTTCATTTACAATACATAAACTGCACTTGGCATAAAGAATAGTTTTACATCATAAATTTGACTATCATAAGTCATAATATGGAATACACTGCATTTGGAATATTGATATCTATCTTCATAAGTCTCAACTTGTCATCTGCTTGGGAGGGAGAGCATCATCTAAGTGCTTTACCTCCAACCACAGACCAGTGGTCCCCCACACACCTTCCTTCCTGGAAGTGGCCCTACCCTTCATGAAGAGTATAGATATATGGAACCAACAAGTTTTTTCCATATGAGTCTCTAGTGTTGTGTCCTACATAACTAACACTGTCATACAACTATAGATTCCTTCTAACTGAGTATGACACTACTAGATGGTTATGCAAATATGGAGCACAGTGAACCGACTAATGCATGCAGAGATAGATTCATTACTTTGGCCAAATATTTGATATAAATAGACATTCATAATGAACGTAGTCATAAGTTCACACATCTTTGACTCGACTTGGAGACTATCTCATCCTACAACTTGACTTTATTCATTTAGTAACTCTAGACACAAACTTGTCTGTACTGTAAATCCATTCTAGTCAATTTGACTTAGAACTAACCCTTAATCTAGTATATACATGCAATATATATATGTTTAGGTATTTCTAACCTTTTAGAGAGTCCCTCTTTGTATACTTGAAATTGCTAGGGTCTATGATCTCCTGACATTCTACTCTCTATCTCAGTATCAAACATCCTTGTGCAATATAACAAGTTTTGACTGTATCACAGAATCACTTAAATTTGTTAAAGTACTACTTAGACTCTTTCTATCTTACTCTATGGTTTTCTCGACCATTCACTATCAACCAATATATATAAAACAATGTCATATCTGACATAAGAGTTATAAGTTTTCTAAACCCTTCAGGTTATGATTCTAGGGTTTAACTTCTCTAACCCAATACATGAAAATATCAATACCTTTGTTTTCCAAAGATAATAACATAAATATATCTTTACATGGAATCAAATACCACCAGTCTTCCCTAGACCACTTAGCTTTGTTTGAAATCACATTCATAAGACATAAATAATTCTAGTATACGATGTATATCCTCAATCATATAATTCCTTAATGAATATTATTATTTTCGTAACTAGTCTGTTGACTAAGCTCAATCCTTCAACCCTAATAGGTTTAAGTCATAAAATATAATATAATACTTTCAACCTCTGGTCTCCTTAAGTCTACCAACTTCTAATTTTGATAGGTTATGTACTCATATAAATATCATCCTTTGTATTTATGCCACAAACTTTTATCAACAATCATAAGTACAACAATCACGAATGCTTGAGTTTCAAATCTCCCAACATTCCCTACTCAGAGTTGGTTATAACAATAATGTTGGGCATTGAGTTAACTATGTCTTATGTGCTCATAGCAGTGAAATACGTACAACAAGACATTTATTATAAGTACTATAGTTTTTCATCTCCTAGTATGCCTATACCCTTGAGCTGGTTTAATAGTTTTAAACTTGATACATAGAAGAAGTTAAATGTGTCTCCAAACATACTCTTTCCTGAGTTGGTTTAATTTACGTAATAGCTACTACTCAAAAGGATATCTAGGTTTTCCTTTTCTCGGATCGCCCAATCCTTGGGTTTGTATTACAATAAGACAACAAGAATTGTATTTCTCATAAGGAAATCCATGTTTATGTCATCACATAGTTGTTTCAATATCGTAATGACATTATCTTGCCATAATATCTATTCAGAATTGTAATGTCAGAAAATGTCCCCTTGGGGGGTTTTCCCTTTGAAGATTTAGCTCCCGAGTCTTTAATTTGCATTTAGGACATTTTGCATCATATTTTGGCATCCCGATGAAATGAACCCTAAGTTTCATGGTGAATGGGACCTAGGGGGATCCCTTGAGCTAAACCCTGTCCAAAATAGGGGGGAAGACTTGGGCACCTGCGCCCTAGTCCTGCCCTATTTTTGGTCAGGCCCAAATTTTAAGTGTCGGTTTATGACCATTATTTGGTCCCTAGGTTGACACGGTAAGTTTGAATTACGAAATTCTTGGCAGGAATGTTTGTAGTTGCATATATAAGCATGTTTAAGCATTCATTTGTAAACTAGATGACTACTAGATGGTTATTGTGATCTTTATGCATTCTAAAGATGATTCAAGGCATTCATTGTGTGGAAGAGCAGATTTGGTGTTGTTTATGTGTTTGTATTTGCAGATTTGAGTATCCATCTCCTCATGGAATGAAGAGATTCTTCCTTCCATGAGATCTTCACTACAAGGTGATATCATCTATGTTTGTAAGCATTTATCATTTGGTTTTTGCCTCTACCTCACAAGGGCACACACTCTCTATCTGACAACGGTGTTCGGGAGACTTGAATGTCTCTTCAGGGCTTGACTGAGGCAAGCCTCTAAACACCACAACCCCCTCCCCATTTTCCCGTGATTGCAGGTTATAGGTTGAAGAAATAGGAAAAGTAGAGTTGCAAAGAAGGGTTGCAAAGTGTCAAAATTATAGATTAGAGTTAAAAATAGGGACCTGGACTCGGGCGCCTACTCATTAGTCCTCTGGATCCCGCAACAGAGAAATCTCTAAGACAGTAGGAATAGTTTGCAGATTGACTTCCCAGATCTCGACAAAAATCAGGGCATTGGACTAGGGCACCCGCTCATTAGTCCCTGACTGTTCCACTTCTTGAACTTCAGAAACTAGTACACATTTGTCTATTATTTTACATCTTCCTATAGCAGTATTTTCTGGTATTTATCCGTTTGCTTCCGTATTTGCATAATTAGGGTTTTAAGCATAATTGGTAATTAAATCACACAAATCCAAGTTTCCCTGCATTCCTAAGTGACCGAGGGCCTGATGGTAGAGTTCTACTTGACCCAAAGTCCTTGAATGTATTAGGGTGAAAGGAGGATACACACATAAACTATCAAAAACTAACTATCCAAATTTTACCCGAAACAAGAATAATAGTGAAATATAAGCTCCCAAAAGTAGGGATACCTCTATGGATCTTTCATAGTCTTTGACATAGATGCTCACCTAAGATTGAATCAATTTCTCTCCTTGCTACGTTTGAACTTACAAAAAAATTATCGACCTTCTTGGTCTGACTTTTGCTAAAGAAGAAATAAGAATTGATATTCAACATCCTATTCTTATCATCTGTGCATATAAAAAATATTGGACCTATAAGTAGGAACAAGTATATATATCCTTATATAAATAGTTTCTTTAGGGGTTTTATCATTTGACAACATCTCTTATAGTTTTTCACCAAATGCAATAAATGAGTCTCTAACCCGTTCAATTCACATTTGCCAGCATGCTCCCAGTCCATGCCAAAATGGAAGCTTTTCGGTAAAGTAAAAACATATATAAAAGTATTGTTGTCTCTCAGATTTGCACCCTTGCTGCAGTTATCAAACTTCAGCAATCTGGAGAAACATGGGAATGATCTCGAAGTGTGGGACCTTGCAAAATGAGATCAGACCTTCGGAGAAGGCTAGCTTCCTCTTTCTAAGCCTAATGCTTAGAGAAATGCATCTAAATCTAGTGCTAATGCTTGCTAGGAAAAGGGTTAGAAGAAATGTTGAAATGAAAATAAGTGATACACTAGATTTAAACGTATTTGGCTGCAACTGAATAGACATAGTAATAATCTCACAGCTGGAAAGACTTATACAGACTCATATTGATTCCAACAGAGGTCAAAACAAAGACAAAGTGCTAGAATAATAAAAGAGAGGCAAAAATACCAGTTTTTATTGATTATAGATGCCAAGTAGCCATTACAAAAATAGCCCAGAAGAACAACCAACCACCAATACATCTGTTTTACATGTATATATAGCATTTTACATTTTGACCTTAGTCGGTTACAAAAAATTCACTCCATGAGCTGTGTCAAAAAATATCTGTGCTTGAAGGGACGTCCACCTGCAAGAACTCATGGCATAAAAATAACTGGAACTGGGGCAGATAGAAGATATTTCTGGTCTTCAATGTAAGCTGTTGAATCATCAATCTGCACCTAGAAATGTCACAAATATCTGCATTTGCATATCTCAAATTGGTCGTTGAAAACGTCCAGTCTATCTAGCATACAAAGCCAGATCCAAATTTTGAAAGTGAAAATATTCTGCTCAAAGTCTGCCAGATGAAAGAGGAGGCAAAAACAAGCATTTTTGCCTTTTGTAGCATGTAGAAATTTGCCAGGATGTGCAAGATATTCGTGGTCAAAGTTGCAGTCAACTGCCTATGTATATCGCTCTGCACCTGCAAACTGCTTTGTATGTTTTGCCTTGTATGTGCAAATGTATGTGTAAAGATACAATTACAACATACAATCACGGGCTTTTACTCTTGTATCACTTTTTTGCATGTATGCCCCTACCACATGTCATCACCTGATTGGTCGCTGAGCAGAGCCTAAGACCATCGCTAAAAAACTACATCTTCTTATCGGCGGTCGAAATGACTAAAAATAGGGTGGCCGATGCACTTTGGTCTCGCCAAAAACCATTGCATCATCCTTTGTATATCCAATTGTATATGCAAACATACAATCACAAAATACATACAATATGGAACTCAAAAGATAATGAAGCAAGATGGAATTGATGTTGGGTCCAGCCCCTATATCTCCACCTCTTTGTATGTGCAAACATACAAGCATTTCAACATGCAAACTGCGGACTTAACGTTGAATATGCCAAATTTGATTTTCAAGTCGGGTCTGCCTTGTATATCACCGTTGTATCTGACCTTTGTATATCGCATATAAAATGTGAAATATACAAAGGAAAACTGCATACAAACCACTTGCATGCAAACTATTTATTTCGGCATATACATGTGACCTTGGTATATTGGTTTGTATATGACCTTTGTATGTCGCATATACAATGCGAACATACAAAGGAAAAGATGAATACAAACATGCATTTGAACTTGTACCTGGTCCATTGTATGTGCGCTTGGTGGGCCCCAGTGGTGCAGGAGCACCCGCACATGATCAGGATATAGGTCCGCATGATGACATACATGATCAAGATATAGGATATAGGTCCGCATGATGACATACATGATCAGGATATAGGATAGTTATCAGCATGATGACAGGATAGTCTATTTTTAGTATGTTTGACTTTATCATGTAATAAGGTCCATTAGACCGATGCTATGTATTAGTCAGCCTAGGAGTATGTGTAGGCAGTTAGAGATCGGGATAAGGTAGTCTGAGCTGTCCTCTCTCCCAGCCGCTTGGAAGCTCCCAGCCGCTGGGAAGTGAGTTGGTAGTACTCGAAGGATTTGTTATATATACCTTCGATCTGTTAGGGTTTAGAGACATTGAGTTCATATTGATAGTTCATATTGATATTGAGATTGATGTTGATAGATGTATTGGTGTTGTGTTGAGTTGAGAGCAGTTCAGACATTGTGAATCTGTATTCAGGACTTTTGAATTTCAAGTGAATAAGATCTCATCTTTTGCAGTATTTGAGTTGATCAGTTGTATCTGTGTTGATTTCCTTTTCTGTTTGCAAGTTAATGGGCACTTTCAACCCTTCCACCGGTTGATCCTGCAAATCGGTGGAATGGTCCTGTATCATAGTTTAGTTTGCATTTGTGTTTTCTGTTTATGCATTGCATTGTTTAGGAGATCAGTTAGGAGCATGCTGTGAATCAGCCTAGCATCCTCATGTGCTAGGTCTAGAAGATAAGTTGTTAGATTTTGGTTTGAAGGTGATCCGGCCCGGTCGTCACATGATCTTTGTGAAATAGAGCGGTTCGGAGTGCTTACATGCAGTGGAAGGATACACAGGAGTCTGCATGTGCGTTTCCAGTCGGAACGAGCCGCATCATCATCTGCGGATCCATCGCCATCAGGATCGGGTCATGAAGTTGTTGAAGTTTGCATGTTGCAAGTGCATCATGATGTTTTGAGTTGGATATATACTCAGTGTATATATCGCAGTCAGGATCATCTCTCGGGGAAGTTCATCATCCGCATATCGCTAACGGATGCGGGTGTGAAAGTTAAGTTTTTTTGGCTAAGTGTTGAAGAGTTCATCAGGAGGATGTGTGACGTCATCGTCATCAGGATATGACGTCATCGTCATCAGGATGTTAAGAAATCCCTCAATGCGAGTTTATCCTGTTGTCACTAAGTGGTTAAGTATCGGCGTAGGCAGGAAGTTGTAGTAGCATCATCAGGAGGTTTCGAGGAACCGGATGAACAATATCATGATGCTGTTGCTTGTATCGTCGGGCAGTGGAGCATCGAAGGCAAGTTGGTGAAGTGCAACGTCATCAGGATATTTGGAGCAACCGGATATTTGGATATCCTGCTGACGAAGGTGATATTGAATATCATGATGATGCCGCTTGTAATTGGCACCCGATGAACAGTGCAACCGGAGGATGTTTGCGCCCGTTGATTATCATGATGATGATGATAGGCGACAAACGGAGGAGGTAAATAGTAGTCGACAGGAGGATAATTGCGATCGTCCGAAATATGATGATGCTGTTGAAATATGATGATGCTGTTGTTGTTGTTAGGAAATATGATGATGATGTTCAGCCGATAGAGAATTTTATCATGCTGTTTGTATTGTTGGCTACTCCTTCCTGTTAGTTAGCCTCCGTTGCGTTCCACTCTGCATCATAGTGGTATCAGAGCAAAGGTTAGGATCTTTTGGAAAAGATAGGCAGGATGTCAGACGAAGAAGGAACATCTGAGGTTCCAGCAAGGATGACCAACGCTGAGTTGGCAGTTCTGGTGAAGAAACAGATTGCAGAAAGCAAGGCCGTGAAGGCTCAGAATCAGGAGTTGAAAGATGAGTTAGCAAAGTTGAGGAGCAGAGTAGGTTCTGGTAGAGAAGATGATAGGGAAGAAGAGGATATCCCTAATTGGAGCGAGGAGGTCGTTCCTGCAGACCAGAGACCGCTGTTGAACGCCCTCAAGGCCATGGAGAGGAGAACCATGGATGTGAAGCTGGATTTGCCAGTGTTTACAGGTAAGATGGACCCTGATTCAGTAATGGAATGGATAGACTGTCTGAACAATTTCTTTGTAACAGAGGAGATACCAGAACAGCAGAGAGTGAAGATAGCACAGTCAAAGATGAAAGAAGCTGCCTTGACATGGTGGAACTTTGTTCAGGATGATAGAGTACAGGAGGGAAAACGTAGAGTTGCCACATGGAAGAAGATGATGGAATTGGTGAAGGAAGCTTATATTCCTTTGGATTACAGTATCCAGTTACACAAGAGGAAGCAAAACCTGAAGCAGAAGGAGCTAGATGTCAGCTCATATACAGAAGAGTTCATGAAACTCTATATGAAGACAAAGGTGAAAGAAAGTGAAGAAGAGAAGGTAGCCAGATACCTTAATGGATTGAGGTTTAATATTCAGGAAGATCTCAGTCTGCATAACCCAGATACAGTGCAGAAAAGCTTTCAGTTGGCACTGAAAGTGGAAGAAAAGCTGAAGAGAAAACAAGACCAAAACAATAGAGGAAGAGGAAGACAACAAAGAGGTGGAAGAAGTCCTTTCAGAGGCAGAGGACATGGACAGGGATATCAAGGAGAATCCAGTCAGGACAATAGCAAGGGCAACAATAGTCAGAATCAGAGAGAGAATTTCAGTCAGCAAGGAAACTTCAGAGGTAGAAGACCCTTCAGAGGAAGATCCCAGGGCAGAGGATCCATCAGGTGTTACAACTGTAACAAAGAAGGCCATATAGCCAGCAGATGTCCAGACAAGGCCACAAGCTCAGCAGGAGAAAGGAGGACAAATCTGGTCAATGAACCTGATAATCAAAGTAGGACAAGCTCTAATGATTTTCAGAGTGTGAATGGTCCTGAGAATTATGGATATCCAGAAAGTGGAGAGTCCCTGATGATGAGAAGAACAGTGACTACCATGAAGGTACCGGATAAAGAAGCCCCTCAGAGAAAGTCTCTTTTCAGAACCACTTGCAAAGCAGGAGGTAAGGCTTGTAAAGTTTTGATTGATTCTGGTTCTACTGAGAACTTTGTGTCTGAAGAGATGGTGGTGAAGCTGAAGCTTAGGAGATTGCCTCATCCATCTCCATATAAAGTCTCATGGCTTACTCAAGGACAGCAGACAACTGTAGAAGAGCAGGCTTGGGTAGAGTTTCAGATTGGTGGATATAAGGATAAGTTGTTGTTTGATATCACCAAAATGGATGCTTGCAACCTTTTGTTTGGTAGACCATGGCAATATGATCTGAAGGCACAGCATGATGGTGTTAAAAACACCTATAAAATCACTAAAGATGGTAAAGAAGTAACGTTATTCCCATTGAAGGAGAAAGAGGAGAAGTCTAAAGGCAAAGAAGTGAAGGTCATGCTAATGGAAGGCAAACAGTTCATGAAAGAAGTAGCAGCAGAAGGTGCAGTTGCATATGCCCTAATCCCATGTCTGAGTGTGAATAAGAAACAACAGCAAGAAGCCAAGAAAGAGAAGAAGCCAAGGTTGATAGACCCAGCTGTCCAAGAGTTATTAGATAAGTACAAAGGTGTTATCTCAGAGGGAATGCCAAGATCCCTACCACCTGTCAGAGATATCAGTCATTGCATAGACTTGATTCCAGGGTCTACACTCCCAAATAAAGCAGCTTATAAGCTTACCCCAGAACAGAATGCAGAAGTAGCCAGGCAGATTGAAGAATTGATGAATTCAGGTCTGATTGGAAAGAGTTTGAGTCCATGTGCAGTACCAGCTGTACTAGCACCAAAGAAGGAAGGCACTTGGAGGCTTTATACAGATTCCAGAGCCATCAACAAGATCACAATCAGGTATAGGTTTCCAATCCCCAGAATTGAGGATTTACTTGATTGTTTGGGAAATGCTAAGTACTTTACAAAAATAGATTTGAAGAGTGGATACCATCAGATCAGGATTAGACCAGGTGATGAGTGGAAGACAGCATTCAAAACAAATGAAGGGTTGTATGAATGGAAGGTTATGCCTTTTGGTTTGTCTAATGCCCCTGGTACTTTCATGAGGCTGATGAATGAGGTTCTGAAGGAATTCATTGGGAAGTTTGTCATAGTCTATTTAGATGACATTCTGATTTTCAGTAACACCAGAGAAGAACATCTCAGGCATATAGATCTGGTTCTCAAGAGGTTACATGAAGAGAAGCTGATGATAAACTTGGACAAGTGTCTGTTCATGAAACAGGAGATCACATATTTAGGTTTTGTCATTTCACAAGGAAAGCTACAGATGGATAAGGAGAAGGTGAGTGCCATATTGAATTGGCCAACTCCACAGACCATGAATGAAGTCAGAAGTTTCCATGGGTTAGCAACCTTCTACAGAAAGTTCATCAGAGGGTTCAGTCATATTTGTGCACCCATGCTGGATACCATCAAAGGAGGACAGAAATGCAGGTTTGTTTGGACTCAAGGAGCAGATGATTCCTTTGAGGCATTGAAGAGGAAGGTGGCACAGCAGCCAGTCCTTGCACTTCCAGATTTTAACAAGATCTTTCAGGTAGAGTGTGATGCCAGTCACATGGCCATTGGAGCAGTACTCAGTCAAGAGGGTAGACCAATTGCATTTTTCAGTGAAAAGCTCAATGATGCTAAGAAAAGGTATTCATCATATGATCTGGAAATGTATGCTTTAGTTCAGTCCCTAAAGAAATGGAGGCATTACCTGCTGCCAAAGGAGTTCATAGTTTTCACAGACAACCAGGCTTTGAGTTTCATCAACAGCCAGGAGAAGCTGAACCACAGACATATGAAGTGGGTAGAGACCTTACAGGCTTTCACTTTTACCTTGAAGCATAAGAAAGGGGTTAAGAACAAAGTTGCAGATGCTTTGAGCAGAAGAGTTCTCACAGTCAATCAGATCCAGTTAGAGAGTGTTGGTATTGATTCACTCAAGACCATGTATGAGTCTGATGCTGATTTTGGAGAGATATATCAGGTCTGTACTTCTTTTGGGGAGAAATACCATGCTGAGTTCTCTGAATTCCTGATCCAGGATGGATTGCTGTTCAAGGGTGGACAGTTGTGTATCCCAAGGTGTTCTATGAGGTTGAATATAATCAAGGAGAAACATTGTGGAGCCATGGCAGGTCATTTTGGTCTAGACAAGACTCTTGATCTGGTCAGGAGGCATTATTTCTGGCCTAAGTTGCAGTCAGATGTCAGGAAATTTGTAGAAACCTGTGTGATATGTCAGAAGGCTAAAGGCAGGTCAACTAATGCAGGGTTATATCAGCCCTTACCCATTCCTTCCAGACCGTGGGAAAGTATCAGTATGGATTTTGTTTTGGGTTTACCAAGGACCAGGAGAGGATTTGACAGTGTCTTTGTTGTAGTGGATCGATTCAGTAAGATGGCACATTTCTTGCCATGCAAAACCACTGCTGATGCCTCATACATTGCCGATTTATTCTTCAGGGAGATTGTCAGAATTCATGGGTTGCCTTTGAGCATAGTTTCAGACAGAGATGTGAAGTTTGTGGGTCACTTCTGGAGAACCCTTTGGAGGAAACTGGGAACCAATTTGTCTTTTTCCTCTGCATATCATCCTCAAACGGATGGTCAGACTGAGGTAGTGAACCGTTCCTTGGGGAATCTACTTAGATGCTTGACAAAACAGCATGGCGAGAAGTGGGACAATATTCTGTCTCAAGCTGAGTTTTCATATAATGATACTGTCAACAGGAGCACAGGAAAATCACCTTTTCAGGTAGTGTATGGAATGCATCCCAGAGGTATTTTAGAGTTGCGAGAGCTACCTACAGCAGATCCTGTTAGTGCAGATGGAGAAGATTTTGCTAAAGCAATCAAAGAAGTTCATGATCAGGTTAAGACCCAACTCCAGCAAACCACATTGAAATATAAGGAGTATGCTGACAAGAAGAAGAAGGATGTTCAATTTGCTGTTGGAGATTTGGTTTGGGTTCACTTGAAGAAAGACAGGCTTCCTAAGGGGAAGTATACTAAGCTCATGCAAAAGAAAGTTGGACCATGTCAGATTTTGCAAAAGCATGGACAAAATGCTTATGAGATCCAACTCCCACCTGATCTTGGTTTGTCTCCTATCTTCAATGTATGTGATTTAACTCCATACAAGGCTAGTTCAGATGCAGATCAGGATATTCTACAGGATACAGTTGCTGAAGACATTCCTCAACATGATCCTCCACAGATACAGCAGATTTTGGACACTAGAGTGGTCAAACAGACCAGGAACAAAAAGTACTTGGAGTACCTCGTCTCTTGGAAGGGACAGCCGAACTCTGAAGCAGTATGGATGACTGCAGAACAGATACAGAAACATGGTGCCGACCTTGATACTCTCATCTCAAGTGGACTTGAGATTTCTTCTTTTGGGGAGTATGGTGCAGGAGCACCCGCACATGATCAGGATATAGGTCCGCATGATGACATACATGATCAGGATATAGGATATAGGTCCGCATGATGACATACATGATCAGGATATAGGATAGTTATCAGCATGATGACAGGATAGTCTATTTTTAGTATGTTTGACTTTATCATGTAATAAGGTCCATTGGACCGATGCTATGTATTAGTCAGCCTAGGAGTATGTGTAGGCAGTTAGAGATCGGGATAAGGTAGTCTGAGCTGTCCTCTCTCCCAGCCGCTTGGAAGCTCCCAGCCGCTGGGAAGTGAGTTGGTAGTACTCGAAGGATTTGTTATATATACCTTCGATCTGTTAGGGTTTAGAGACATTGAGTTCATATTGATAGTTCATATTGATATTGAGATTGATGTTGATAGATGTATTGGTGTTGTGTTGAGTTGAGAGCAGTTCAGACATTGTGAATCTGTATTCAGGACTTTTGAATTTCAAGTGAATAAGATCTCATCTTTTGCAGTATTTGAGTTGATCAGTTGTATCTGTGTTGATTTCCTTTTCTGTTTGCAAGTTAATGGGCACTTTCAACCCTTCCACCGGTTGATCCTGCAAATCGGTGGAATGGTCCTGTATCATAGTTTAGTTTGCATTTGTGTTTTCTGTTTATGCATTGCATTGTTCAGGAGATCAGTTAGGAGCATGCTGTGAATCAGCCTAGCATCCTCATGTGCTAGGTCTAGAAGATAAGTTGTTAGATTTTGGTTTGAAGGTGATCCGGCCCGGTCGTCACATGATCTTTGTGAAATAGAGCGGTTCGGAGTGCTTACATGCAGTGGAAGGATACATAGGAGTCTGCATGTGCGTTTCCAGTCGGAACGAGCCGCATCATCATCTGCGGATCCATCGCCATCAGGATCGGGTCATGAAGTTGTTGAAGTTTGCATGTTGCAAGTGCATCATGATGTTTTGAGTTGGATATATACTCAGTGTATATATCGCAGTCAGGATCATCTCTCGGGGAAGTTCATCATCCGCATATCGCTAACGGATGCGGGTGTGAAAGTTAAGTTTTTTTGGCTAAGTGTTGAAGAGTTCATCAGGAGGATGTGTGACGTCATCGTCATCAGGATATGACGTCATCGTCATCAGGATGTTAAGAAATCCCTCAATGCGAGTTTATCCTGTTGTCACTAAGTGGTTAAGTATCGGCGTAGGCAGGAAGTTGTAGTAGCATCATCAGGAGGTTTCGAGGAACCGGATGAACAATATCATGATGCTTTTGCTTGTATCGTCGGGCAGTGGAGCATCGAAGGCAAGTTGGTGAAGTGCAACGTCATCAGGATATTTGGAGCAACCGGATATTTGGATATCCTGCTGACGAAGGTGATATTGAATATCATGATGATGCCGCTTGTAATTGGCACCCGATGAACAGTGCAACCGGAGGATGTTTGCGCCCGTTGATTATCATGATGATGATGATAGGCGACAAACGGAGGAGGTAAATAGTAGTCGACAGGAGGATAATTGCGATCGTCCGAAATATGATGATGCTGTTGAAATATGATGATGCTGTTGTTGTTGTTAGGAAATATGATGATGATGTTCAGCCGATAGAGAATTTTATCATGCTGTTTGTATTGTTGGCTACTCCTTCCTGTTAGTTAGCCTCCGTTGCATTCCACTCTGCATCACCCAGGCTTTGTATCTCTTTGCTTGTGTATAAACTTTGTATCTTCCTCCTTGTATCTCTTCTTTGCATGTGCAAACATACAATCGCAAATATACAATTGGCAGACCCCACCCTTTGTATCTTTTCTTGCAACTTTTCCTTGTATGTGCCCTTTGTACATTTTGTTTGTATATCAGTGATGTACATTTATCTTATGTATCCACAATATACAACTTGATATACATTCATCTTTGCATATCGCCGATGTACATTCTCTCTTGTACATTGTCCCTTGCATGTTTCCTGCCTTGTATGCCACCGATATACAAAAGCCTTTGTATGTTGCCAATGTATCCTTGAAACTCTTTTCCTTGCATGTCCTCCTTTGTATCTTGGCCTTGTATGTCGGCCTTGTATGTCGCCGATATACATTGGCCTTTGTATGTCTGCTTGCATATTTTCTTTGCATCTTCCAATTGTATCTTTTCCTTTATATGTGCGATTGTATATTTGAACATACAATGCGAACATACATTCATCCTTGCATTCCACCCCTTGCATATGCCCTTTGTATATTTTCTTGTATCTCACTGATGTACTTTTCCTTTGCATATGTGAACATACAATGGCGAATGTACATGCGAACATACATTGGAAAATGCGTATACAAATACTAAGTATAAAATTGAGATTTATCTGCAATGGAAAGCACTTGAAGACAAAGGGTTTCTGGGTTTTTCTGGGTTTTCAGCAAAGATTCTTCAAGCAAGATTTTGGGATTTTTGGCAAGGCATAGCATGAGTATTTGGAAGATTTAAGCTTTGTAAGGACATTTTCCAAAGGATTTTCAAGGAAAATACAAGGTATACAAAGGCTTTTGTATATCGGCGACATACAAGGCAGGAAACATGCAAGGGACAATGTACAAGAGAGAATGTACATCAACGATATGCAAAGATGAATGTATATCACCGATGTATCCTTGAAACTCTTTTCCTTGCATGTCCTCCTTTGTATCTTGGCCTTGTATGTCGCTGATATACATTGGCCTTTGTATGTCTGCTTGCATATTTTCTTTGCATCTTCCGATTGTATCTTTTCCTTTGTATGTGCGATTGTACATTTGAACATACAATGCGAACATACATTCATCCTTGCATTCCACCCCTTGCATATGCCCTTTGTATATTTTCTTGTATCTCGCCGATGTACATTTCCTTTGCATATGCGAACATACAATGGCGAATGTACATGCGAACATACATTCGAAAATGTGTATACAAATACTAAGTATAAAATTAAGATTTATCTGCGATGGAAAGCACTTGAAGACAAAGGGTTTCTGGGTTTTTCTACCTTTTCAGTAAAGATTCTTCAGGCAAGATTTTGGGATTTTTGGCAAGGCATAGCATGAGTATTTGGAAGATTTAAGCTTTGTAGGGACATTTTCCAAAGGATTTTCAAGGAAAATACAAGGTGAACTATTTAACTCTGGACAGGGGAAAAATAGGTCAACATTTTGGCGACTTCTATGGGATGTTTGCCTGCTAAACATTAGATCAGTGGTCTTATACATCCATTGGGTATAGAGTCAAAGAGACTGTAACAAGAATAGAGTTGGAACACTGAGCAAGCTACCAAGCCAAAACAAAAACAACAAGCAAGCATGTATCTCCTAATGAGAATACAACAAAGTGCAAAGGCACTTATTGAAAGGAAACCTAAAATTTAAATAAAATCTATTCTAATCCTAAACTAACCAGTCAGATGTGACTTTAAACAAAACCATTAACTAGTTCTTGAAAGTAACTGCCCTTCCTTAACAATTTACAATGTTTCTCATTCATATGGACAGTTAAAAAGAGTTGAGGGGGAAATGGGCATATGACAAATTGATAAAACACCCTCCACAAAATGGAGATAAACTCACCTATCCACCTAGACTGATTGCTGATGTTGCTAACTTGTGGTGAATAAATAGGTTGATCCCATTTATTTTGATGCTCAACTTCATGCTTAGAGGTAAGCATGATAAGTGGTGACTCATCTTGATGTATCTCCAGCCAGGCTAGATCCCTGATTGGGCATCCCCTTGAAATGACATGCAAATCATGATGGCTGATCTCATGTCTTTGCTCTGATTCTTTCTCTTTTTGCTTTTCATGTGGTATGATGGTGCCTCCCATTTGACTCTCATGTGGCTCTTGTGTATGAAACAGCTAACTCAGGACCTCATCATTTTCTCCTTTTTCCTTCAAAGAAACCAAGAATATTGATATAATGTCATCATGGCTGCATTCTTCCTCTTCTTGCTGGTCTGAAAACTCTAGCTCCTATGATTCTACTACAAATATGGTTGCCTCCACCTTATGAACATGTTCATGATTTTCAGACTTAGGCTCAGAAAATGAGCCATGCACATGCTCAAAAGAGAAAACTTCCCCACCAAGAAGTTGATATCCTTGCTGGATAATAAAGAACAAATCTTCAACTTGCTCTTGTCCATGTTCAGTTTCCTCATTATTTTCAATAAAGCATGGAAGCTCCTCGAGTGTATCAGCATAATCAGCCTTTAGATCATCCAGCATAAGGCAACATGCTTGCCCTTCCTTATGGTTTGGAACCTCACCGTCATGATCAACCTCAACCTGTAGCAATTTGTCATTATTTTCAGTGTTCTCTTGTTGCTGTATATCCACAACCAGCTGCTCATACTCCTCGTCTTCAGCATAATCAGGTAGCTCATGAAGTAGGGCAGCATCATCCATTTCTGAAGTGACCCTAGCAACCAGTTTCCCTATGCCTCCATCCTTTGGCTGCAGCTGAAGGTTTTCTTCATGTACTTTTTGCATTTCAACTTTGTTTGCTTGATCTAATGCATGAGAAAAGGCTTCAAAAGAACTAAAGTCTAGAGGACTCCATCCCTTATTTGGGTTAACATTATTCACAGGTGCAATAGGTTCAAACAATTCTATCTTTGTGAGTGCAGGAACAAACTGCTCCTCATTAGTCTTATCTTCTTCCACCTCCTTTTTTGGCTCATCTTTCCAATTATCTTGGTAGACAACAGGTCCAGCCTTGAGGATTGAAAAATTATCAGGGAAAGAGGCCTAAAAATCTTCTTGAATTTCTTGGAGGGGAGAGGGTTCTGAACAAATTTGTTCCTGGGGAATGATAATTTGAGTTTGCACAGGAACAGGGACTTGTGGAGGGATAAAGGCGTTGAAGCCTAGGAACTTGTGGAGTCTAGGTTGCTCTACAGGCTGAGGGCCTCTAAAACTTGGAATTTTAAAACTGGGAAGAGGTTTCAAAGGTGCAGATGGATTATCCTACCTGAAGCTTGGAATCTTAAATTTTGGGGCTTCTTCAGCAGCAGGCTGAGCAGGTATGAAAGGGAGAGGATGTTTGGAACTGGGAATGGAGGAGACTGCTTGGGTTTCACACCCTTTTTGGCATTGATAATCTGAGTAAGCTCGACTACTTTGCACTTGAGCAGATAAAAGCTTAATTTGCTCCTTTTTAGCAACTGTCACTCCTTCAAGACTTCTTTCAAACTATGTTCTTTTTGTCCCCCTCTCCTGATTATAAATAGTGGATTGCTCAGCCAACTCTCGCTACTACCAGGTAATCTCCTTTTGCCTCTCAATTTCAACCAACATCCAAGACATGCATGAGAACTCCTTACTAATATCGTTGATCTTCATAAGTTCAAGCTTTTGGCTCAAATCTCACAAAAAAAGGTCAAACTTTTGGATCAGATCCAGAACATTCTGGTAAGGGTGTTTTTTAGGTTGACTGTTTGAATAGTTATGTTGTTTGGCATCAAAAACCCCCTCTTGGGTTTGAGAATAAGCATCATGAGGATGCTGATATCCTGCAGCGGCAGGGCTGTATGGCATAAAATCAGAGGCATTTGGGGCTTGGTATTGCTAATATGGGGTAGGGAAATAGCCATGATTCCCATAAAATTCTGACATTCTATGGCATCTGAATGTTAGATAATCATAAAAATGTCAGAAATAGAGCGAAATAGGTCTGCAACCAAAGAGAAACTAGATACATACCAGAGGAGTCACCAAGTGATTGAGATGCTTCTAGAAGCTGAATAGACCAGGAAAACCATCAAAATCCTGATCTTTGATGAAATTTTAGGCGCTAGGGCTACTTTCACCAATAGATTTGTTTAGTAGAGTTGCCATAATGTTGTTTGTATTGCCTCCAAAGGCTGGTAATACTAGGAGAAAAACCAAATCTCTTAGTACTTTGATGAGAAGTTCATCGAGCTGGTCCCACTAGGCATGCCAAAAACTGTTGTAAATGCATCTAAATCTAGTGCTAATGCTTGCTGGGAAAAGGGTTAGAAGGAATGCTGAAATAAAAATAAGTGATACACCAAATTTAAACGTGTTTGGTTGCAACTGAATAGATAAAGTAATAATCTCATAGCTGGAAAGACTTACATAGACCCATATTGATTCCAATAGAGGTCAAAACAGAGACACAGTGCTAGAATAACAAAAGAGGCAAAAATACCAGTTTTTATTGATTATAGAGGCCAAGTACCCATTACAAAAATAACCCAGAAGAACAACCAACCACCAATACATCTATTTTACATGTATATATAGCATTTTACATTTTGACCTCAATCGGTTACAAAAAATTCGCTCCATGAGCTGTGTCAAAAAATATCTGTGCTTGAAGGGACATCCACCTTCAAGAACTCATGGCATAAAAATATCTGGAACTGGGGCAGATAGAAAATATTTTTGGTCTTTAATGTAAGTTGCTGAATCATCAATCTACACCCATAAATACCACCAATATCTGCATTTGCATATCTCAAATTGGTTGTTGAAAACGTCCAGTCGATCTAGCATACAAAGCCAGATCCAAATTTTGAAAGTCAAAATATTCTGCTCAAAGTCTCCCAGATGAAATAGGAGGCAAAAACAAGCATTTTTTCCCTTTGTATCATGTAGAAATTCGCTAGGATGTGCAAGATATTCACGGTCAAAGTTGTGATCAACTCCCTGTGTATATCGCTCTGCACCTGTAAACTGCTTTGTATGTTTTGCCTTATATGTGCAAATGTATGTGTAAAGATACAATTACAACATACAATCGTGGGATTTTACTCTTGTATCACTTTTTGGCATTTATGCCCCTGCCACGTGTCATCACCTGATTGGTCACTGAGCAAGGCCTAAGACCATTGCTGAAAAACTGCATCTTCTTATCGGCGGTCAGAATGACTAAAAATAGGGTGGCCGATGCACTTTGGTCTCACCGAAAACCATTGCATCATCCTTTGTATATCTGATTGTATATGCAAACATACAATCACAAAATACATACAATATGGAACTCAAAAGATAACGAAGCAAGATGGAATTGACATCAGGTCCAGCTCCTGTATCTCCGCCTCTTTGTATGTGCAAACATACAAGCATTTCAACATGCAAACTGCGGACTTAACACTGAATATGCCAAATTTGATTTTCAAGTCGGGTCCACCTTGTATATCGCCGTTGTATCTGACCTTTGTATATTGCATATACAATGTGAAATATACAAAGAAAAATTGCATACAAACCACTTGCATGCAAACTATTTATTTCGGCATATACATGTGACCTTGGTATATGACCTTTGTAAGTCGCATATACAATGCGAACATACAAAGGAAAAGATGCATACAAACCTTGTATACAAACATGCATTTGAACTTGTACTTGGTCCATTGTATGTGTGCTTGGTGGGCCCCAGGCTTTGTATCTCTTTGCTTATGTATAAACTTTGTATCTTCCTCCTTGTATCTCTTCTTTGCATGTGCAAACATACAATCGCAAATATACAATTGGCGGACCCCACCCTTTGTATCTTTTCTTGCAACTTTTCCTTGTATGTGCCCTTTATACATTTTGTTTGTATATCGGCGATGTACATTTGCCTTATGCATCCGCGATATACAATTTGATATACATTCATCTTTGCATATCACCGATGTACATTCTCTCTTGTACATTGTCCCTTGCATGTTTCCTGCCTTGTATGTCGCCGATATACAAAAGCCTTTGTATGTCACCGATGTATCCTTGAAACTCTTTTCCTTGCATGTCCTCCTTTTTATCTTGGCCTTGTATGTTGGCCTTGTATGTCGTCGATATACATTGGCCTTTGTATGTCTTCTTGCATAATTTCTTTGCATCTTCCGATTGTATCTTTTCCTTTGTATGTGTGATTGTACATTTGAACATAGAATGTGAACATACATTCATCCTTGCATTCCACCCCTTGCATATGCCCTTTGTATTTATTTTCTTGTATCTCACTGATGTACATTTCCTTTGCATATGCGAACATACAATGGCGAATGTACATGCAAACATACATTTGAAAATGCGTATACAAATACTAAATATAAAATTGAGATTTATCTGCGATGGAAAGCACTTGAAGACAAAGGGTTTATGGGTTTTCAGCAAAGATTCTTCAGGCAAGATTTTGGGATTTTTGGCAAGGCATAGCATGAGTATTTGGAAGATTTAAGCTTTGTAGGGACATTTTCCAAAGGATTTTCAAGGAAAATACAAGGTGAACTATTTAACTTTGGATAGGGGAAAAATAGGTCAAGTATAAAGGTGTTGCCCCAAAATTTGAACCTAATTTTTTTTTCAAATTTTAGTGTATAGGAATTGATGCAATCACCGCCTTGCCCCAATCCGGTCATTTTTCGTCTTATGAGTCTTTGTCGTCAGGCATTTTTCGAGTTCATGAAACCTTTGTTTCCCTGACTTATGTTCCTGAGTTCAAGAAATAACCAACTTCTTGACTTCTCCTTTGTGTCAGGGAATTTTAGAGTTTTTGAATGGCACTCTCATAGTTCGAAGATCATAAGAGCTCCGACACCCCGACCTCACCCATTGTCAAGAATTTTCAAATTTTGTGAAACTCCTTTTCAAGGTTCAAAGTTCAAAATTTGGTCCGACCCCTGACTAATCAGCATCTTCGCGGTGCCCATTTTCCAAGGTATCGTCAGCTCATTAGATTGCTCATGCGGTATGCGGTGAATGTCTTTTCAGAAGTTATGAAACACAAGCTCAATCTTAAGACTCGATGTAGAATCAATGATGCATTAATTACTTCATGACAAGTGTAACGGAGCTCACCAAGGTGGTAGCACGACATTAACAAGTTTAAAAACCATCATTACTCACTGGAGTAATTAAGTTAAGGTGGCGGTGCTCTCTAAGTTCAATTTTTCTTGTCAGCCAAGCTATCTTTTAGAATGGGACTTCCTGCAAACAATGAAATTTGGGATGATAAACCTATGCCTATCCTACAGCTTGACTTACATTGGCCCGAGGAGGAGCAGATCGATATCATCTCTCAGTTGCGCATAGTTGCTTGGAAGGAGAAAACCAGCTATACTAAATACCGCAGGACAATTGACGTCCTGGAGGAAGAAAAAAAGCGTGTTGAACTACGCCAACTTTTTATGGAAATACGCCTAGAATTGGGGGCAGATTAATGCCACTTGTCTTGCATGTATGAAGATATTTTGTAATTAGTGATAATAATTACAATTTCTCTGTAATGTAACCATTTCCATTTTTAGTTCACTTTCTTGATAACGGTTACTTGAAAAAGACCATTTCGAACAGTTATAATTTTGGGGA
The DNA here is from genome assembly GCA_027924645.1 of Cunninghamia lanceolata. Classification (NCBI taxonomy): domain Eukaryota; kingdom Viridiplantae; phylum Streptophyta; class Pinopsida; order Cupressales; family Cupressaceae; genus Cunninghamia; species Cunninghamia lanceolata. The sequence continues at coordinate 10,591,534 of BSBN01000194.1, read as the reverse complement.
AGTTTTGAAAGTTATATAGGGGGAGGGACTTTCGAAAGAGAGGGAGCTTTTTCTTTTAGGGCTGTCTGTGAACAGTGGGAAGAAGAGCAAGTTTATTTTGTATTAATTTCCAGTTATATTTTTCTTAGCCCTGCTTATGTATAGAGGCATTGCAAAAAACTTTGAGTTTTGTTATATCGAAGAAATGAAGAATTACTTACAGAACTTTGTGTCTCTAAGTATCTTCTGTGATTGCAATTGTTCTTATGTCAATTAGTAATCTGTCTTCAATATTGCTTCTTTTATGTTGGTTTGCGTTAGGGTGGAATATAACTGTACCTTTAATCCATGTTTGTGAATGTGGGATAGATGGGCTATGTATCATTTATCTACATTCATTTCTTTCTTAGGTTGGTCATGCGCATCTATTTCATAGTGATGAATAGATGTTAATATGCCTTTTCTGCTTTTTGGTCAAAAGCATACCCCATATTCTTATTCATTATATATTTTAAGAGGGAGTTGTACCTCTAAAATGCAGAGGAAGGTTAGCAATCCAAGGGCAACCTCTCCAACTGTTAGTACTGCTTGTTTTTCTTCCTGGGCATTTTGAGTTATTCTCTGCATTTATTTACGAAGGACAAATCTATTCACTAATAGATTTTTGGCAACTCTGTTGGGGAATTCGAATCGAAGATAAGTGCCACTGTTTTCCCAGAAATTCAAAGGTGCCTCCCCGAGGATGGAGGCTGGCAGCTCTATGAAGTGGAATGTATTCAAAAGTGTTCTATTCTGGTGAAGACCCCTGCTAATTTACACTATGGCATTGGTTTCTTCCCAGCCAGGGGGAAATCATTTTGGGCCTCTTTCTTTGCCTGTATATTCACCATTTCCTAAAGGATCGAGAAAGTATTTTTTGAAGTTCAGTGGAGAAGGGTCTCAGGATGCAGAAAATCACATTCTGGCATTTACAGTTGCATGTGGCATTTTGGGGGTAAGTGAAGAAGATATTTTTGTTCGGTTATTTGTTGAATCTCTTATTGGACCTGCAACAAATTGGTTCCATTATTTAGAAGATAAATGTATTACTGATTGGGACTCATTGAAAAGTAAATTCTTGGGAAGATATAAAGATCTTGTTGATGAAGCTGCTCTGCTGTGTCAATTTTTTAACATTCAAAAGCAAGAAGGCGAATCCATCAGAGATTTCATGGACAGATTCAACCAGATGCTCAATAAGATTCCATCCGCTCTTCAACCAAGTAATCAACTTCAGCTTTGTATTTGTATTTCCTCTTTGCATCCTGATGTTCAATTTGAGTTGAAATGGTGTAAAGTAAATGATACTAAAATTGCTCGACAAGAGGCCATAAAGATTGAGGATGACTTGATTTTAAGTGGGCTTTGGAGAGCAAATCAAATTGTAAATAATTTGAGTTGTGAATCTATAAAGAAGTCTATCATGCAAAAACCAGTTTCCCAACCTATGAACTATCAATACATGTAACTTCCTTCTAGTAAACATCTTAATCTCTCCGTTTTTGTTTCTAAACACTTTGGTAGGGGTGAAGTAAATACTGCAGAAATTAAACCTTGTATGGATAGAAAAGTTGAAGCTTATTATTTGAATTATGAAGAAGACAATGATAAATCTGTAGTTTTCCCATGCAATGAGAAAGATGAGCAACCTGAAGCCATACAGCATGAAGATGGTCACGTAACTGAAGTTGAAATGACTGCAACCATTTGTGCCCCCCTTGGTATGAAAGAAGGAATGAATGCTAATGTATCTTCCCCTGAATAAAAAATACTTAATTTTGACATGGATGAAAAAGATCAAGTGATAGAAAGAAGTCCTCATAAGGCTTAAAAAGAGTTTTCAGATCGTAGTTCAGATACAGAAATTTTTGAGTCAGCATTTGATAAAGTAGGAAAAGAAGAGCCTAGTGATGAATCTACTTATCCTTTCAGTAATAATGAAGACTCCACCTCTCCCATACCTAATCAGGTACCTATGCAATTAAGATTTATGAAGAGTTTTTATGGTAATATGCAATTTCAATCTAATAAGGTACACCCAGCTTTGCATAGAACTTTGCAAGAAATTGAACATAGGGATGGGAAAGATACACATTTCCTTGCTTGCAGCCATGAAAAGACTTCAGTTCATGAGAAAGATACACATGGTGAAGAATCTCATGCCATGATTCAAATAGAAGACAATGATACGAAGGCCAAAATTTCTTTTGAAATGCCCTCTGAAGAAGCGGTAAAGGTATGTGAAGAAAAAGGTGAAAGTGAAGCTGTTTCTCTAGTGCATACACATCTAAAGGATTATTTTCAAGAATGGGATATCAGTTTGTCTGTTGTTAAGAAGGGTGATTATATAGGGCATAATGGTGCATATGTTGCAAATTAGAATTCAAAATTTCCATTTGTTGGTTTGTGTGTGGGTTGTCTAATCCGAGGGTTGATTTCTCCGTCTCTGCAAAATCAAATGTATTCTGACATTTTATATGAGATTGTACAAGTGAATGCTGGTGGTTATGTGCTAGGCAACACTGAAATGAGTCATCCATTTGAGGAAGCATATAATGAAGAGTGGCTTTTTGAGGTCACATTCAGGAGGTCTTTATGTGAGGTCATTCTTATCAGCCTAATTATGGTGATCACAGGTTGGTAGTTGGTGGCTTGTGGACTATTTACTCATCCGACATTATTTCGCACAGGCTACTTTTTCTCCCAGCTGGTTAATGGTTTTGCATGATCATTCTAGAACCGTCTGAGGTAGGGTCTTCCTACCATGTACATATTAGGAGTTTTTGTTGTGGTGGTAGTCTAGTTTCCTTTCTTGTTTGCCCTATTTTTGGTTTGTTCTGGTCTCTTCATCCCCTGCGCCCTCTGACTCTATTGCCCAATGGATAATGCACTGGTCTTCACCTATAATTCTAGGTTCCTTGATTCGTCCTTTGCAGTCCTCATCCCCAATTAGAGCCTGTTGTTGCCCCAAAATTTAAACCCAATTTTTTTTCAAATTTTAGTGTATAGGAATTGATGCAATCATTGCCTTGCCCCAATCCGGTCATTTTTCATTCCAAAAGTTTTAAAGTCTTATGAGTCTTTGTCATCGGGTATTTTTTGAGTTCATGAAACCTTTGTTTCCCTAACTTATGTTCTTGAGTTCAAGAAATAGTTGACTTCCTGAATTCTCCTTTGTGTCGGGGAATTTCAGAGTTTTTGAATGGCACTCTCATAGTTCAAAGATCATAAGAGCTTTGACGCCCCAACCTCACCCATTTTCGAGAATTTTTAAATTTTGTGAAACTCCTTTTCAAGGTTCAATTTTCAGAATTTTCTCTGACCCCCAACTAATCAGTATCTTTGTGGTGCCTATTTTCCAAGGTATCATCAGCTCATCAGATTGCTTGTGCGGTATGCGGTGAATGTCTTTTTAGAAGTTATGAAATGCAAGCTCAATCTTAAGACTCAATGCAGCATCAATGATGCATTAATTACTTCATGACAAGTGTAACGGAGCTCACCAAGGTGGTAGCATGAAATTAACAAGTTTAAAAACCATCATTACTCACTGGCGTAATTAAGTTAAGGTGGCAGTGCTCTCTGAGTTTAGTTTTTCTTGTCAGCCAAGCTATCTTTTAGAATGGGACTTCCTGCAAACAACAAAATTTGGGATGATGAACCTATGCCTATCCTGTAGCTTGAATTACATTGGCCCAAGGAGGAGAAGATCGATATCATCTCTCACTTGTGCACAGTTACTTGGAAGGAGAAAACCAGCTATGCTGAATACCGCAGGACAATTGATGTCTTGGAGGAAGAAGAAGAGCATGCTAAACTACGCCAACTTTTTATGGAAATACACCTGGAATTGGGGGCAGATTAATGCCACTTGTCTTGCATGTATGAAGATATTTTGTAATTAGTGATAATAATTACAATTTTTCTGTAATGTAATCATTTCTATTTTTAGTTCACTTTCTTGATAACGGTTACTCAAAAAAGACCATTTCGAACAATTATAATTTTGGGGAAGTTTTGAAAGTTATATAAGGGGAGGGACTTTCGAAAGAGTGGGAGTTTTTTTTTTCGGGCTGTCTGTGAACAGTGGGAAGAAGAGCGAGTTTATTTTGTATTAATTTCTAGTTATATTTTTCTTAGCTCTGCTTATGTATAGAGGCATTGCAAAAAACTTTGAGTTTTGTTATATCAAAGAAATGAGGAATTACTTATAGAACTTTGTGTCTCTAAGTATCTCTTGTGATTTTAATTATTTTTATGTCAATTAGTAATCTGTCTTCAATATTGCTTCTTTTATGTTGGTTTGCTTTAGGGTGGAATATAACTGTACCTTTAATCCATGTTTGTGAATGTGGGATAGATGGGTTGTGTATCATTTATCTGCATTCATTTCTTTCTTAGGTTGGTCATGCACATCTATTTCATAGTGATGAATAGATATTAATATGCCTTTTCTGCTTTCTGGTCAAAAGCATACCCCATATTCTTATTCATTGTATATTTTAAGAGGGAGCTATACCTCTAAAATTCAGAGGAATGTTAGCAATCCAAGGGCAACCTCTCCAACTGTTAGTACTATTTGTTCTTCTTCCTGGGCATTTTGAGTTATTCTCTGCATTTATTTACGAAGGACAAATCTGTTCACTAACAAAAGGATAGAGGAATTTTAACAACTATTGCAGTTCAACGTGTCGGGCAAATATTTATGCAAAATGTACAAGCATACAAAGCATGTTAACTATTTAAGAAAATGCCTTGAAGAAATGTGTTGTCATGGAATTGCAATGATTGCAAGATGTGCACAAAATGAATCTTTTAAAGAGGTTTTAAAACTCTAAAGTAAAAGCAATTGGTAGCTGTAAAACCTGATTCTACAATCCTTGCCAACATCCTCCTTACCTATGCTCAGATTGGAGCTTTAGATGAGGGTAAGGACTTCCATCAAAGCATAAATGAAAGTGGATCTTTATCTAATGATATAGTTACAAATGCCAGTACAGATCATCACAACCTTCATAAGAACTTAAACATAGTTCAACCTCCTAACACATAGTTTGACCTCCTAACACATAGTTCGACCTTCTAACACATAGTCCAGCCTCAATCAAACACTGATATTAATAACTTATAATCTGCTAAGGGAACATACAAAGATTGTCTATTTCCAACAACCCACTAGGCACATATGTATTAAGTTTTGTCGGCCACAAAAACTCTGATAAACCTTACTTCTATCAGCCATGCAAAATACAGATATAATCTAATTCCAGTGGTAAAAAATACTCAGCTACAGAATCGAATATAACCAAGCTATTCTTAAACCAAAAGAATTCAAAGAAAGAATGAACTTGATGTGGTTCCCTTCATTCTTTCTCGACATGTAATCTACATCCCTTCTCCTTGCAGATTCTACCTACATCCGTAGCTCTGATAATAGTTTATTATCGTTATGAGGTTCCATTCTTCCATGCATCCATATTGCCTCACTGCATAAGCCTTTGGCAGAGTTTTAATGTATCTCTTTCTAAGTATTCCCTAAGGATTTGAGGAAGCTAGGCTAATGTGAAACTTCTAATGCTCCCTGCCTGTATCCATTAATCTCTCTCTCCATGAGTACCTCGAGAGAAAACTACTTAGCTAAAAACTGTTTCTTCCTTAACTTCCTATGTCCATGTCCCTTAACTTCCACCAAGGCATGCATAAAAAAGGAGGTGATGGTCATAAAGGACCACTCCACCTTATTGTGAGGTCTTAGGCAGTTTCAAAGCCTAAAAATGTGCTTATACTCGCATGCAAACAAAATAGAGTAGTGGGTCTTAATGACCTCTTCTTTGCTTATTAAAAAGCTCCTCCAAAATAGTTAAGGATTCAAGCAACCAAAGACAACATGTGGTTTGCATTAAATGAACACTTAACCATGTATTCATTAAACTCCATGAATACATTGAAGGAGTCCAAACTTTAAATCATATAGAATAGGTATATATATAATTTTTGCATAAAAAATGTATACTAACATCATTTTTATCACTCGACAAGATGTGTAAATGGGGTCGAGCTATTCTCCCCCTTACAATCTTGCATAAACATCAAAATGAATAGATAGATTATCAACCGAAAAACTTATCAGAAAACACCAATAATGAATTGGTCAATCCACTAATAATATTATCTCTTGAATATAACTATATTCATATCAAACAAGGACTAATGATTATCAACCATTTCCATGTCAACAATCAAACTACCTGACTTGGTTTACGACAAAACATAAACTTAGTGGATCTTGTCGACAAATTGACGACTGTCAAGTCAACACCAAACCTAGACTAGTTAGGTCAAATGCAACTTACCAATCTTGCTGACAGTTCACTAAAACTATAAAGGCACAAGAATCAAATGGCAACCAATCTATTATTTCCATATGTCTATTCTCTTCTCTCCAACGATGGTCTCACTCTCTTTCTTTGAGGGCGAAAACTTGTTTCTTGAATATAACTTGCAATCACCAACAATGATTGGTGTATCATTAATCGATTCATAATCCTTATGAAATTATAACATCTTGACAACATATAAGCACATGTAAATTCTAATAATATAAACATAAACTAATGAAATCATTGATTTCTCCTAACATTTCCACTAAACATCAAATCATAAATCATGCATAATTAATTACTAATTACGAGCAAGTAAAAAGTAAAGTATAGTCAAAATTTGGGGTGTGATAATTTGGGATGTCATTGATGCTCATGTTGACTATATACTATGATGGTGTGCTAACAGTGATGTTGTTGATGTTCATGGTTGGATGTCATGCCTTGTTTAATGTCAATTAAAGTTGTATTGAGTATGTTTGTTGTCAACAGAGATGATATCAAGATGATATATTAAGATGGGAATTAGAAGAATTAAGATGAGGACTAGAAGTAATGTTGATGTTGGGGAGATGTTGCTGATGGTCTATAGCATGATGATGGGGAGATGTTCCTAAGGAAGTAAATGTTGCTACAAGGAGGCTCTGGTCTCTGGATGTTGGTGAAGGTGTCTACTACAGGAAGTTGCCTTGAAGACTATATGTGAGAATGATCCGCATTCCTCTGCCTTTGAAGATATGGTCATGCAGTTTAGAAGTTAAGTTCGGCGGGTTGTGAAGGTGCTACATTCAAAGTTTCATATCATTTTTCCCTCTGCAAAGAAAGTTATAAGTGATAGAGTGCAGGACTGTACTGTCTGGTGGCTAGTTTCAATGTTTGTTGGCTTGCACAAACTTGTTGCTGTATGAAGTGGTGAATTGGCTAGTGGAGAATGATCCTGAGGATCTTGTGATGTTTCCTTTTGCTCCGCAAGGTGTCTTTTGGTTTCTCCAAAATAGGCTATGGTCTAGAATGAATGTGTTGCTGGGTTATGCTTTTGCTTGGTTGACTGAGGTATGTTGAAGGTGCATGCACCACAAAGTCTTTGTTATGAGGAGTTCAAGGGATATGTTGTATGGGTCATGCTGACTCATTTGGGAGAAGCACAAGTAATGTTTAATCTTCCATGTGTACCGCCAAGTTGTAATGGATGACTTGCTACAAGCTTCATATTTTCCTGCTTAAGGCTGACCTATTTCGATTGTGCGAAGTGTGCAGATGTTATTCTTTGAAGGCTGATGCTATGAAGGGTGTTTAGGACCAAGTTAAGCCTGTGTTGGAATCTGCAAGGCATGTTCTTCTTCTTGGTGTTGCATGTAGTTCATTTTAGGGCTTTCCCTCTACACATTTCATGTTGTTTGATCTTTGGCCGACTTGTAATTGTAATATTCTTGTTGTCTTGGCTGACATGTAATGTAATCAATGTAATATCATGTATATATTATAAACCTAGTTGATCTAGGTGAGGTGTGATTGCAAGTGTGAATTAGAGAAGTGGAATGTGGATGTGTAATGCATTATGATGTGCAACTGAAAGGGAAATAACAAAAGTGATAGATCTTGTCCGGATTCATCTTTAAGATATTTTTGAGATCGAAGGGAAGTGAAGAGTGTGCCTAACCGGTTGTTGGAGGCAGTGTGCCAAAAGCAAAATGTCTTGAAGGTTAAAAGTAGTAAGTCAATAAGCTGTAGAGAAGACATTTGAAGAAGTTGCAAAATTTATCAAAGTAGAATTGCAATCATCAAAAAGAGTGAGCTTCATTGTTAGTTTTAGACAGTAGAAGGACTGTCATGCTGTAATCTTTTCTAAGTTTGTTCTTAGTTCAGGGAGTAGTTGCTTCCTTGGGTTGAAGCCCTCTAAAACCTTTCTACAAGGAGTAATATCCTTCTTGGGTTGTAGTCCTAAAACAAAGTTGTAACTATGATTCTTTTGTGAGGCTAGATTAGGACAGTAGCTCCTAGTAGTTTTTCTCACAGTGGTTTTTCCCATCTTGGGTTTTCCACGTATATCTGGTGTTATCTTGTGCATGTGTGTTCATTACTTTATCTTCCATTGTTGCTGGTATGTTTGAGGATTACTAATCTTGTTAGAAGACTGAATTTGCTTTGTGCTAAAAATTTAAGTTTTGAAGATTTTGATTCACCCCCCCTTAATATCCGGTTGTGTTCAACAATGGTAGGACTAGGAGTAGAGGCCACTGTGACACCCTCAAAGGTAAGAGTAGAGGACCTTGTTCAAATCTTTCAAGATAAGGGCATAATGTCCTCCTCCTCCTTTTCTTCTTCTGATTCAATGTTGACTGATATTATCTTTTGTTTGCCTTTGGTTGTGGCAGGGTCGATCTCTTTAGCTCTAGGTGCTGCAGTAGAGGCTTGTTTTTCTATCTTTTTACCCTTCTTCTTTGCCCCCTTTGAGATTTTTGCTCCTTTTATGCTTTCTATCCCCTTGGTTGGATTGGGGTTGATCATAGGATAGGGCTTTCTCATCTGGTCTAGCACCATCCTCCTTCATACCTTTGGGGATTTTGGGAGCCCCGAGAAATATAGTCTTTTCAACAAGTGAAGACTAATCTTGTAATAATCCCTCTTTCTGACCTCATGGTCATCTGTGCAGTTCTCCCAATGGTCCTCCAAGGCATATTCACAAATATACCAGCTACCAATCAATGGACTGACCCATCCAATAGGGTCGAATATGCTTTTGAGGTTGTCAAAGGAACTCAAGGAGAGGATAGTGATCTCAGACTCTGCATGCCTTGCATTAATGATGTTTTGGTAGGAGTACTCACCCACCTAGATGGGAAACTTAAAACTAGATTTATGCTTGCCAGTAATGAGCTTGTATACCTCAAAGATTTATCTGCAAATTTCTAACAAAATGACTATGTTGCTGGGGTATCAGGGTAGCTTATAGGGAGCTTTATGAAATCCCATAACTCTGATGTAGGTGAAGGTTTGGAACTAGATATACTAGTTACCCCACCTAGCCAACTCTTCAACTACTTCAACGGATAGCCTCTAAAAATAATCATTCTCCAAACCCCTAATTGCAACATCTACAAAAGTCATTTATAGTGTAGAAATTTTTTAGGATAGTCATTAGCTCCAGCTGGGGAAAATGTTCATACACAAGGACCTCTCCCTGTTGGAGGGGGCCCACTTGCAATAAACCTGGGAAGTTGGCCTGATAGGTCAATAGGTAGACCAAGTAGGATGTCATATACAACTCATTTATTTCCATTACTTCTGACAACTACTCATCCAATGTGTTACTGATGAATGACCCCCAGTCTATCTTCTTCCCATCCACTACTTTCATGCAAAATTGGCACATCCAAGGGTGATATTTGTTAGCAACAAGTAACCCAAACACTCTGCTTAGGAGGGCGATGAACCTCCTCCCATCCTTTTTGAACTCATGGCATGGTTGAACTGGTGCCATTTTCAACAGATGTTTCCTTTGGGTGATCAAAATCTCTGTTGGTTCATGTAACTTGTGGCAATGCCTGTCTTCGTGCTATAGAAAGTAAGAGCAATGTTCTTCAAGATTTTATCATAGTGTGCATAGGTGGGAAGGCCAAATACCTTATCCACCATATCAGAAGTGATATCAAGCACCACATGCCTTATAGGCCCAACTATTTTCTTGCTTCCAGCCTTGTATATTTGAGTGCAAGCCAAAACTAATTCAGGTGCTTGCACTATGACTGGGAATGCAACAACTTGGAATAGTCCAGAGTTCTCCATGCATTGCATCTGAAAGGACTTGTTCGCTTCACCTCTCAGCTACTGTAGGTAGCCCCATAGATCAGGGTATCCTATGTCTATATCACCAACCTTGGGATATGGATTTGCGATCTTTGAAGCTGACAGATACCCCTTAAACTCTTATTTTTTATCTACTACCTGTGGTGCTTCAACCATTTTTCTGCATTCATATACACATTTCATTACTAGTGCATGCCTTTTTATATGGTTAGCCATCTTCATATCATCATAAAGCACAAAAATCCCTTAGAAATGCCTAAATATAGCAGGAAATGCATTTTTTTGGCATTCATCGGATATCAAAAGTTAGACCTTACCCGTTCTGGATGCCAATAGAATGAGAAGAGCTAAGGTGGAAGGACCAACACTAAAACTCTGACACTTTAGTCTCTAAGGGAAATGATCATAGCTCAAGACAAAACTTTGAACCCTGATATAGTTTATATGGTCAGGAGTCAAGAGTCAGGGCCTACTCCTTTTTAAAATTAAGTAAAATTAGAAGAGGAAACTCAGGAGGCCCGATGCCCGACTCCTGACACTTTACTAGGCGATCTATACACAGAGGGTGGAAGAAACCTTTAACTAAGTACAAATGGAAGATGAAATGCCTTAGCCCCAACACCTGAACCCCGATATGATAGAAATAAAGCACAAGTGAGATCAGAGAGGAAGGCCCTAAGTCATAACAAGGAGGGCGGAAGATTGGAAGTTTGATCTTTGATGCTCTGAAACCTTACATGACACAAAGGAAAAAGGGCCTAAGTCATGCAAACAAGGTTAGAAAAATGCACCAAATAGAAAATGGATTCAATAACCAAAAGAACAAAGAAAAACAAAACCCTAGCTGACGAATCATGAAAACATAGTGAAAATGACTTGAAAGAACCCAATTTGAATTGAAGACAACAAAGGTAGGTGGCCATGGACTTTAAATCGAAAGATTAAAGAACACAAAGAAAATTAGAGGAGAAAAATGAGAGACCATCCTGGAAAAGACCCATGACTCAACGAATGAGCCTGCAATAAGAAAGTCCACACTCCAACTGCAATAAACCCTCACTCCAAGTGTGAAATCACAACAAAAGAATGATGCATCACAGGGTTCATTCAAATGCACGAGGCACAAGAGCAAATTGAATTACAAGAAATCTTGAATGAAAATAAATGGGCTTGAAAAAACCTTAAATGGGATGGACGCATGCGTGGGAGACCACCATTAATGCACCGCCGAGGGTAGGTGAAGGGAAATCAATTCTAACACCGCAAAGCTAGCGTAGGTGATCTACCAACTCTACACTAGGGTCCTTAGAGTCAAGCTGTTGGGGAATACTCTATAGTCATTCTGAGATGACCAACCCTAATGAAACGGTGTCCACATAAGCATGACATGATCCAAGGGTTGGGGCATCAAAGATGATTCTACTATCATGCTAGCATGACAAACTTTGATATCACGACGGCAAGGTAGAGCAATTTGCAAACATGACCAAGTCAAAGGGATAAACATGGAGTATTGGGCCTCCTCCTTCTGTCATCCCAGAAGGACAAAGTTTGACACTTCGACAAACATGAAATTGCCGAAGACCAAGTCATAAAAATAATCAGAACCAAATGCTTAAGATCTTGCCAAAGTAATAATAAGGCAGGACACCACCAAAGGCGAGATAAGGAGTAAGAAGAGGGGGGTCCCTGTTAGGGTTAGCCGACAGAAGATATCAATTAAATGCAAATAAAGATTAAACAGAGAAATGGAAATACACAGAATTAATAACAACGAGAGACAAGATTTAACGTGGTTCACCCAAACTCGGGCTACATCCACCAAACAGAGAGTCCAATATTATTATCCAGTAAATCAAACTGATTACAATCAGCAATCCCTGTAACTCAATACCGCTGCAAATGCTACAACACAATACTCAAACCCTAACCCTTGGCCACTTTTTATCAAGCCTTTTTATCGGTTACAAAAATTAGGGTTTTCTTATGTCGGTCATAAAAAATAGGATTTTTTAAGTCGGCCCTAGGATTTTTTAAGTCGGCCCTAAATCCCGGCGAGGATACATGGCTAGTGTACAGTACTTTTCTGATCAGTCGCCACCTACCAACAGTCCCTATTTTGGAGCAAAAATGGGGTGGGTTGTGAGGAACACAACAAATATCATCTTCAAATTTTTGATTGTTTGCTTGTTATAATTGATAGAATGTGATAATATATGAAAAACGTGTTTTAAGTGGTCTTAGACAACAAAAGCGGGATACACTATCATGTTTTAATCACAAAAAAATCAATTTGGGTATATATGCAACAAATTACATGGGAAATCATATTGTGAATCTAAATTGCAATTTTTGTTGATTTAAAAAATAAAATATAAAAATAATATTTTAAATTTTTTTTAATGAAATCTATGGGTGTCCTAGATATCACAGTTAAGGTCTATGCTAAAAATAGTGAATTGATTTTATGCTTTTATAAATATTATGTGGGAGGCCATTATGATTAAAATAAAAAAATGGTAAAAATATAATTTAAACACTAAATATTAAAAATTAACAAAATATGATTAGGAATTATTATTATTTAAATCAAAAAATTTATAAATAGAGTATATATAGAAAATTCCACAATTATTAATATACATCGTCTTTAAATTCTTGTAATTGAGAGAAATTGATGATTAAAAAAAAAACTATTTTTAGTGATTCCAAACAAAGAAAATGAGACATGGTATTGTGCTATCCCTTTTAGTTAAGTGTCAATTTTTTATTATAAAACTATCATGTTATATTTATGCTTTTATATTTTGATTGATAGAATATTCTAAACCTTTTTCAATAAATTGAGTAGATATTTTAGTCATAAAATTAATTTCAAAACACCTTTGTTAGGTGTGCCTTTTTAGAGGAAAGGCATGTTTAAAAATCTATAGGAAGGGGATTCTTTTATCTTTTACCTACAAAAGATGAGAAGGAAGGTCAAGAAAGTAAACATATTCATCTATAACCAATAATCCATTATGTTAGTAGGAGGGTCATTTCCATTGTGGCATCACACCATTGACATAAGGATCATGGTGTATTGGATTGTGTATGTTGTTGGACCAAGCCTATAAACCAATATAGGATTACCTCCATTGTGGCATTAGCTACATGAACATAAGGATCATAAACTATTGGAATAAATATGTTGCCACAGACTAAGCTTCTCGCTAATGCAAGATTAGTTTTGGATGTATTAATGACAAATTTTCACTTGTAAAATTAATTCCAAGATGCACATTTTTAGGTGTTCCAACTTGAGGGGAAAGACATTTTCTAGAAGCTTGTAGGAAGGATAGTTTTTTAGATATTTTAGCTATAGAAGAGGAGAAGAGGAGAGGTGAGGTCAAGCAAACAAACAAACAAACATATTCATCCACAACCAACCAACCATTATGTTAGTAGGAAGGTCACTTCCACTGTAACATCATTCCATTAATATAGTAAACTATATATATTATTATAGACCAAAGTTTATAATTAATATAAAATTAACTATAGATGTAAATTAAAAAAATTAATTGTAAAATTAAGTCCAATTTTCTTTTTTAAACAAACACATAAAAAGAGAACAGGAGGGGAGGTTGAACAAATAAACATATTCATGCCCCCCCCCCTCCCCCAAGAAAAAAACTAAGACTAGCTTTGCTCCTAGTTATGTCCTCCATTTAATCATACGGTATGATGACGGGTGTACCAGCAGGCAAGTTTTCAACCCTTTTTTCGAGCGTGAGTGTTTCAACGATACACAACTTCAACTTTTGCTGGACTTTTCGTAAAGCCAATTAAAATATTTCAGAACTGTTGATCAAATATAGGAAGAAGATCTTTGCTTGCTAACGTAACAGACACGGGCATGTAACTTTTCAATCACTACAATAATCTGGTGTTTTAGTTTGTTTAACTTGTAACTTGGGAACCATTTTTCTCCAACCGACTGGAATTTTTGCCTAACATAGGCGGTTAAGTCAATTACACTACTGGAATTGCATTTTTTCTCAACTGCAGGAAAAATTGTATACGTCCATATCCCCTAAAGTCTCATCTATATTTTCGAGATTCGCGCTTCATGTGTCTGAATACAAGATGTGTGTATTTAATGTATTGGGTGTTTTAAATCTAGCGTGAAAGGAAAGAGCGTTGGTAAAGTTGTTGGCTGCGAAATTGACTACAAAAGTGCTCTGGAAATGGATCCCTCAGATGCAAGGCAATTGGGCTATCTTTATTTTGTTTGTTTAGATTATATGCATCAGCAATTTCAACATTGATGTTCCTCAAGTTGGAATTGCTTTAATTTTGCAGAGCAAGATGTCAATAGTTTCCCCGACTTCTTTAGAGATTACTCGTCGCCCAATAGGTTTTAGAGAGCCTGTTAAACTTGATCATGTTTATGGATGCCAAAGATCATTTAAAAAATTGCAGGTGAATGGGAGAAATAGTTCTAATGGTAGACTTAGTCTTAGGAAAGTAATTGCTGCACAGATTGTTGATAGTAACAGAAAGAGTAATGTTTCAGAAAATGTTAATGGATCGATCAGAAGGAAATGTGTTTCGATTGAAGGAGATTCGATCATGGCTCTCACTGCCATGGCCTCTGCAGCCTTAGCAACTGAGAAGCAAGTTGAATGCAAAGCGAGGATAGGACTAGAGAGTAATGTTCCTGTGGATGCTTTTAGATTGGGTAGACTGGTTGAAGGTAATCTTCTTTATCGACAGACTTATGTAATCAGATCATACGAGGTAGGAGCAGACAAGACTGCTTCCATTGAGACCTTGATGAACCTTCTTCAGGTAATTAGAATACTCTCATTATTGTGCCTAATATAGTTTTATGATTATGGTTTATGAGGTTTATTGTTACTTATTTGGGACCATTCTACTTAAACATCATCCATTTCAATGGTTAAACATTATTTTATTGGTCAAAATTAACTTTAGATTGTTGAAGTGGATGATGTTTAAGAACAGTCATCTGGAACTGGAACATCAAATCTCTGATTAGGATGTTGGTCCGAGATTGAATTGTTCTTTTACAGCATCTCTATTAAGTTATAATCATTTGCTTGGGACTCCTAGCCTCACACTAGAACCAAAGACCTTCCAATATTATTTCTAAATAATTCAAGGTCTCTTCCCCACTTGGCCTTAAATCAACTTGTCTGCTTGGGACCTTTGAAGTCTTTCATTAATATATTAGTGGTCTGTGGTGTGGCTTGCTCTCTTCAACATCTCTATTAAAGTACACTTGGTTGTTCAGAATTTTTAGTTAAATTATATATGGTTGTTTAAAATTTTTGCCTCTCTTTCATATCATATATAGAGGATTTTTTTAAAGCATAACTTAAGATTGAGAAGTAGAGTCATACTTTTTTTCCTTAAAATTTAAGCTTCTTAATTATTATTATAATTAATATTATATATTGATATTCAAATCTAAGCTTTTTCTTTCTTTCTTCAATTTAACATTGATTAATTTTAATGTGTTGTAGGAAACTGCTTTAAATCATGTGTGGGCTGTGGGATTGGCCAGTGATGGATTTGGTGCCACACACGAGATGAGTCGACGTAATCTCATTTGGGTTGTTGCTCGCATGCAAGTTCAAATTGACTGCTACCCGTCATGGTAATGATATATTTTATAATATATACATATTTGATTGCAAGTAACTCTCAATTCTACTTAATACATTTGTGTTTTTAAAAAATATCTCTCAATTCTAAGTGTGATTAAATCTTCATAATATTTCTCTCAAACTACAATTGTACTTTTAGAAAATATTATGTTTAACAATTAACTAGTTAAGAATAGAATTTAAGCTTTCAAATAGACATGGTAAACCACCCCCTTCTACTAGTCTTTTATGATTCTTTCAGCCTTTTTAGAAAGTTGTGTAAAATTCAATGCAATAATATGCACTTTCCATCAATAGGATGCAAGATCTCCCATTTAGCTAATAGAGAGCACTACCACCACTTTATAATTGGTAGTGTGAATTATTTTCTTTGAATAAAAGATATTTATAGAATAATATTTTTAATAAATTGTTTAATTTAAATTGCTATAAGATTAAAATATTTAGGAAATAAAGACAATAAATGAGTATAATATTTTAAACAAATGTTATTTAAATTTTATATAATGAATCATTTATAATTTTAAAATAAATAGTTGTGACACTTGATAAAGTGACTAATATTTTTCAATTTAAAAAAAATAACTTATATTATAATAACATTTTCTTAAATGAAAAAGTGAGTAATAAAAATAGATTTCCATTTAATGAAATAAAATGGAAGATAAATGATTTTTAATAATCATATGTTGTGTCATTTATGCATATCTATGTGTGTTTGATGTTGACACATTTTTATGTTTAAGTTAAATTGGTTTGTAGGTTTTTTGTCAATTAGTTTATGATCCTCATGATTAAATGGATTCCCCAAGGGCCTTTATAAACACCATTTGTCCTTCCAAACATTCAAAGCACATACAGAAAGATCAACAAATTTTAGATAATAAAAATCTACTAGATTAGGTCTACATATTTCAGATTCAAATACTCATAAATGGTTTAGATTTGCACTCACAAAAATCACCCTTACACTCACAAAGTGAACTAGGACATGACATAGTCAAACTCTTACATGAATGACAAGTCTTTAAAACTATGACCATAACATAGTGAACGATTCTCTCACATCTATATGGTGACATCTCCATTAAAATCATAAAGAAAATGCTTTAATACAAAAATTCAGAAACTAGTGCGATTATTTGATCTTAGAAGCCATAGATTTTTTTCATTTTCTTACCGTAGGTGTGACGTGGTGGAAGTGGATACATGGGCTTCCGCATCTGGCAAAAATGGTATGAAGCGTGATTGGTTTGTTCGTGATTACAAAAGTGGACGCATTTTAGCTCGAGCCACAAGGTAATATCTCTACATTTAGTATTGTAGCCACTGTTTTTTCCATTTGCTGAGTTCTTTTGTAAAGGGCATTTAATGGATTTTCTTGTTTGGAATCAGTACATGGGTTATGATGAACAGAGAAACCAGAAAGCTGTCTAAAATTCCAGAAGCAGTCAAGGAAGAAATCCAGCCTTACTTTCTTGAAAGGACAGCTATTGTGGCTCACGATACTAAGAAACTATACAAACTAGATGAATGCACTGCTCAACACATTAAGTCTGAACTGACGGTAAGTTTTGACATCTTATATGTTTTAAAAAGATTCCAGTCCATAATGATAGTAAAATGTTTCTCCAATGAATGGTTACTTATATTGAATGGTTACTTATATTTTTAAATTAAGGGTGTTTCCCACACTATTTAAATATCATTCACATTAATGGTCAAAAAATTAATAGTAATTTTACACCTCATAGATACATTTAAAAATGGTAAGTATTTGTTCTATTTTATTGACCAAAATTGACATTTGACTATTGAAGTAGATGATACTTAAAAATAGCCGTATTTCAAATAGGATCTAGATCTATATATGATAGGTCACACTTTTTAAATAAGGAAAGGTAGATAGACTGTTCACCAAATTTATAAAACAAAATAAAAAAAAATCCTGGAGTCCTTCTAGAGTCTTTTGATTATCTTAAATGTCACCATGTAATTCCTTGGAAGGCATTTCTTTAGGCTGGATAAATTATTGTGTTTTATATGCTTGATTAATAGAAAGTTGGGAATTATTTTTACAGCCAAAAAGAAGTGACTTGGACGTGAACCAGCATGTGAACAACGTTAAATACGTTGGCTGGATACTCGAGGTGAAACTTTAGATCTTTGCTTCACATTACTATAATGATGCATGTCCTTGGCTGGTTTATTAACATGTTTTTGGGCATATTATATTTGCAGAGTGTGCCGTTACACATTTTGGAAAATAATGAAGTGGTGAATATGACACTGGAGTACAAACGAGAATGTGGACAGACACATGTGCTCCAGTCATTGACACACCTACAATCTGAATTTGTTGACACTAATTCCAAATGCAAACCTTTAGCCGAACTACAGTTAATGCATTTGCTTCGAATGCAAAGAGCAGGATCTGAAATTGTTAGAGCAAGAACCGATTGGAGGCCAAAAATCGACGAGAAATCTACTATCTTACTAACTTAAAAGATGAATGTAATGTAGATGGATAGTTTCTTTCTTTTGAGTAGCAATATCCTTGCTTTGATAATCTGAGATTGAGGAATTTGATTGATGGCTATCATTCCTCAAACCAAAAAGAAGAAAGAGGAAGATCCGTGATAGTGGACAGCTTTACAAGCGTATGTGAGTCCCAAACGGCTGTTATGAAATAGGAACACAGTTTGTTGTTTAATGATTAGCATTTTGACATTTATTAAGATTAGTAAAAGCATCTAAAAGTGTCATCAAATGGTTAATAGGCACATATTTTTTAAGATCCTTTCAATGTAATGTCTGACCAACACTTTTCAAATATATTTAATGTTTCTTGATGTATAATAAATCTTTTTAATCTAACAATACTTACATTTCTATATAATATTCAATAACACTCTACTAGAAACAATCTTTTTAATCTAACAATACTTACATTTATATATAATATTCAATAATACTCTACTAGAAAGGACAGTCAATGCTACTTTTCAAAATGGACACTCAATATCATATGGATGGATTAATCTACTATAATGTAATCACTCAAAATATGAATCATTAAGAATTAATTTAATTGGGTACAAAAGGAGATGTCCTATCAATGGATTTGCATCATTTGAGAAAATGTTCATGTTCAAAATTGGATATTGAGTATATATCAAGTTTGCATATAAATATCTCACTACATATCTCCATGGATGGCTAACCTTTACAAAATTGGCTATTAAGTAAAGTATTTTAAACCAATCAAAGTTTTTTTCATTTAATGATAAATACACTTTACAAACATCAAACTTTTATAGAAGTCCATCCCTTGTTCTAAAGCTCTCGTTTTGGTACAAGTGGGGAGGATGTTGGCAAATGTTGTATCAATGTTCCATGAGATTACATTTCTTTGAGACAACTTGTCAAATAGTTCACATGCTTTGTGTATACTTCCACATTTTACAAAACATGTCTATTAGGGCACATGCAACTATAAAATCTGACAAAAATCAACATTCAATTATGTTTGGATGGATGTTGATACCAAAAACTATGCTATATTTTAGTGATAAAAATAGGAACACTTTTGTGCATGCTCAACATTGCACCCCCTAAACCTCAAACATTTTAAAAAATATTTAGTAGTTTAGAAAGTAGATTTAGAGTAACAGAATGCTTGTTCTTATCATATCTTCAAATTTTGAGTGTACACATCTTTAATTACTCATCCAAGTTCATCTTTAGCTAATTTAAAAAAAAAGTGGCCCCTTTTGACTCCACTTTTGTCCCCCATTTCCATGCACTTACCTTATTCTAAATGGTAAATTACACAAAACATAGTATTCTTTCAAATAAGACAAACCTTACCTAATAAACAAGACCTTTAGAATATCAACAAACATTTAGTCACATATGCAATAGGATGCACAAGATCCTTAGCCTATAATACATTCATTGGATTCCTTAGCTAGTATGTAAAGGTTTTAATTTTTATCAAGCTCTCTGAGGATCAAGACTTTTGAGAGATAGAAAACATAAATATAGAGATAGTTGCAACTGAATCTTGGGATCCTCTAAAGAATTATTTCCTTTTATGGGTAGTGCAAATGAAGCATCAACGTTGATATTTATTAGACTCCACACTTTGTTAGTAACATTCATAATTATTGTGGAATCAATTGTGGTAATGGTTTCATATCATATTTTCCAATTTTAGTTAGATTGTGTTCATTGAGTGCCTTATGATTTGCTTAACAATTATAATTCTACTAAAAATTATATGAATGCAAAGCTCTATTAGTTTTAATCACTCAAACTCAATTTAAAACAAACATTTACCCAAAAATAGCCAACATAAAGAGTCTAGCCAACATAGATCATGTTAGGGGAAGTTATTTGTCCCTACAACCAAAACTAGCAAATAAATAAGTTAGGGACTTGCGATCAAATAGGACACACAAATATCACATTTAAGCACAAAACTATTGTCCAGAAGAATTTGGTAGTGGGAAGATGCATCTCTCAATACAACTATTTTTTTCACCTTTTAATACATATTTTTTATTTGCATGTTCTGAAGCTTGCATTTGCCACAGGCTTGGAGGATGCTAGAAAAGGTTTTGGAGTTATACTTTACCCCTACTAATTGCATTTAATTTCTTAAAAGTTTCCAAGGCCTTTTCCTTAAACCTATTTTGTGAATATCTTGCAATCATTCCAATTCATGAGACTACATCTATTTGAGACATTTTGTCAAACAATTCATGTGCATTGTGTATGCTTCCAAATTTTACATACATGTCTACCAGTGTACTTGCAACAACATGGGTAAAAAATCTACTTTTAAAATTATTATTTTATGGAAGTCCATCCCTTGTTCTAAAGCTCCCATTTTGGTATAAGTAGGAATGATGCTAGCAAAGGTTGTGGAATCTAGCTTCTTGTCTTCCATTTGCATTTTATTAAAAAATTTCAATGCATTTTTTATTTATGCCTAATAGGAGATCAATAATATTCATGTTTTGAACTTAATATCTTTTATTCTCAACAATAAACAAAAAACAATCTAACAGATTGGTTTCTTCATGAGAACAAATGGCAAACACAACCAATATAGACATAAGGTACAATGAATGTAAACATTATAGAGGAGTACCAAAGGAAAGCCCAAATTTGTGTAAGCCTAAAGTCCAAAGCCTAAATGAATGTGGTAGAAAATATAAAGAATGTGTTAAACATAAAATAAATATAGACCAACAAGATATGTATTGTTCCTCTCTAACTACTATAAAATTATAAATCAACAAGAATTGATTAAAAAGTGTGATTGTAGGACATTAGATTGTTTTTCTTATTCATATGCACCAAATTGAATGTGTCTTATGAAGGTGATAAAGAAGTAGCAATGATAGATGAACTTTGAATCACTAACAACTTAAATACCCATCTTATCAGTATAGATAATGATAAACTTAAAAAAAGGGGCATAAAAAAATATCAACATAGAACCTCTTCCAAAAATGTGTTGGAGATACAATTTTCCTTGAAAGTTATGCATTATATTAGTGTTAATAATTCAATAAGAGGAGTTCAAATGTATCCATCTACCATCATTGACTTTCTAGGGGTCAAAACTCATCCTTCAACTTCTTAACTTTGATGTAATAGGACTACTTGGATTCATCATAATATAGTTTATATGTTGACTATTACAAATAAAAGTATGTACAACACTTTGGACACTCATTTCAAATTGAAGAACACCAACATACCTCTTCCAAAATGTGTTGCAAATATAATTTTCCTTGCAAGTTCCTATATTTCAATGCATACTCTACCACCATTCACTTTATAGAGGGTAGAGCCTCATCCTAAAAATTATTGATTTTGTTGATGACAAGCCTTTTAAAATATTAAATTGTGCTATAGCTACAATTTTCCCTACAAGTTCTTCTATTTTGATGCATCCATCTTTCACCATTCAATTTATAGAGGGTAGAGCCTCATATTGAAAATTCTTGATTTCATTGTGAGAAGGAATTGATAACAAGCAATTAGTACTCAAGTTTTCAAAAAAATAAAACATTCACAAATAATGAATTCTACTTTGCTTTAGAGTCTAAGAGTAATCACCCTTTTTGTTTACCTAGGATTTTGCACTATATATACACAATTGATGTTTCTATTGAATGTGTTGTTGAACAACTTGGCCTTACTTAGACATATACACTTTCCTTGCACAAAGATGAGCTTGGACTTAAATTATAAGAGATTGCATGCACCTTGAATCCATGCCTCTTTATTGCTTCAGAATCTACCTTTCTACTAGATCTTGAAACCTTTGAGTAGCTTTGACAAGTCTAAAAGAACACTTTGTAAATAAATATACATAATTTTATGGATTTATAATTTTCACTCATATGAATTGGGCTATCAAACTAGCAAAAAATATGGCAAAGACTACATTGAACAATTCTTTCTTTGAGATTCATGCCTCTAGTGGGTAGTGTACACTATAATGTAGTCTAGCACACAAACATTTGGGGTTCTAGTTGAGCAGAGGAAGGAGGGACGAAATAATTCAAATTAATGTGTGCACTAATCAAATATATAGATTCACAAAAGCTAGTTCAACACACAACATTGTAGAAATCATATGCTAAAAACTAAGGAAATTTTATAAGAAAATAAATTCCATTGTGTAGGGCATGAATATTGAGCATACCATAAGCCCATAAAATCATATTGGATTACAATGACTACATTCTCTTAAATTAAAATTCTTCTTTAATTTTGGATTCTCAGCTAGTTCTTTAAAATTGTCAAGTCTTTCAACAACATTTGACAACCCAACTTTTAAGTCCTCATGGATGGGTTTTGATACAATGGTTTTATATTGTAACACAAAATCCATAACTAGAGGTGTAAACCCAGTTTTAGGAATTCCATGATTTGTATGCTCATTTCTCTTTGAATCCTTCTCATCTTTGGTATCATTGGCAGATCATACCACAAGGGAATAATTTGTCAACAATTAATTGATTCTTTATCTTGCTCTATGTTGATTGTAATATGCAAGAAAACTTTTAGGGGATATTCCTATGCTATTAAACATGGATTTTGTTGGGAAATAAGGTGTTTCAACCTTACAAATTTCCTAGATTGATTTATTAATTATTTTGCATTTTCTTGTAACTTATTGCATATTATCATATTTTATTTTATTTAATATTTGTGCTCTAGCATAAATGGGGTGTGGAATTCTGAGTTGGCATTATGTGCCACATGCCAATTATTTGTAAGGTTGAAACTTTTTTGTATGAATTTTGAAATATGGAAAATGAAAATAGAGGATCTACTAGTAGATCATGATCTATGGGGTGCCATTGATGAAAATGGTCATGGACCTATATATGCAATTGCTACTACTCAATATGATATTATGGACTAGAAAGCAAAGGGTCTCATATGATTGTGTCTTGTACATTCTATTTTGACTAATGTCCACAAAGAACCTGTACTGCAAAGAAATTATGGTAGACATTGGGTGAAATTTACCAAGTTAAATCCTTGGTTAATAATTTTTTTTTTGTGGAAGAAATTATATTCCTTAAGAATTGAGGAAGACAAACAAATTGCAAACCACCTAAATACATTTAATACATTGGCATCTCAAATAAATTTACTGGGTGTGAAGATGGATGAGGAAGAAAGATTGTAGAAATCAGGAACATTGAGTGAATATGAGTATCGATTCGAGCCACCTGAGACAAACAGGAGCATGCTCAACCTGCAAGAAAACAAGTATAGCAAACAATGAACAATTGGAATGCAAAATATGGGATGATGAATTAGCTTCCTTGATGTAGTAGATATAGGGCATAATTGACTAAGAATAGTCGAGCCAATAATAGGAAAAGCTCACTAAGAATAGTGGTGCCCAAGAATAGGAAAAGCAACCACTTAACTCAGTTAAGCTAATCTAGGCACGCCAAGTATAGCTTGAGGCTAAACATAGACTGATGTGCACACCTAAGTAAGTTTAATATAGACCAACACCTCCCCTTAAGCATAGCTTAGGTGGGCTAAATGAAGATGGGTCCCAACAACTAAGCCTAATTAGGTACCCATGTATAATGCAATCTCTTAGAAAAATGGAGAAACAAAGAAAACAATGTGGGAAAAAACTCCCCTCCAAAAAGAGAGAAAAAGATAAAAGAGGAGGACTAGGAAGCCTCCTTGAAGATGATAACTCTGCACCAAGCCTGAAACCATGTTGCCCTAACTGTGATTCAATGCAGATAGCTCCCCCCCATAGGAGAGAGAAAGAAACTATGTAGCCTCCCACAATGAAGTAGCCCACATGCCAAAAGAGAATGCTCGTGTATGAATGCTGAAAATGATCCATTTGTGGCAAATGACATTTCTCCCCTTAGGAAGAAACAAATCTAATGGTGAATGCTGAAGTAACTCCAACTCAAGAAGCAAGGTGAGGTGGTAGTCTCATGATGTATCATGTCTCAAAACATTGCTCAAATGTCTCCATACTGATGTTGAAATAAGTCACAAACAAATCAAAAGTCCCAAGCCTAACTGAAACAACTAATGAAGATCAAGATCCAAAGAACTAATGTAAGGATGTAGAATGTCAATGCATGCCACATGGCTACAAAGAAAATCCCATGAGATGTCCTATGAAGAATCACTGGAAGCCCTCAGTGAAGCCCCACTAAACTCTATAGTAGTAGAAGGTCCAAGATAACTATCATCAAAGAGAAAGACAATATCTTCCAAAGTGTCATCAAGATCTGAAATGTGGGACTATACAAACAAGCAAGAGATGTCTGGTAGAAATGTGTCCCAATGAGGTGAATCTAGAAGACATAAATGACCCTGCTGTAGAGAATCACTAGAAGCTCTCAAAGAAGCAACACTGAACTCTAAAGTAGTAGTAGGTAATGTAGGAGTGTCCTTAACTATAGATGGGGTATCAATATATGTCAACCAACTAGACTGATCATCCCATGAGGATGTGTCCACACACGAAGGGGGAACATAAATCTCAGTATCATCCACAAGGCCTGGTTATCCACAGAAACATCACTTTCAAATGAAGAATCAAGATCTCCATACAGCTGTTAGATGATGGTCCAAGCAGTGAAAGGGCACTCAGTGTGCTCTATATGATATAAAATATCCGTAGAACAGTAAGACCCATTAGTCCGTAGACCATGTCTTTTTTATTAAACCATTTATTTTGTTTATAGTCACTTGGCTCAGGAATGAGTCCAAGGAGATAGGGTAATTGATCATGTTCAAGATAATGATTCTTTATCTCTTGTTTCTAGGACAAATATTTATATGAGGTTAGCCTAACTACAAAAGGATGGAAATAGATACCAGAATCCATTATGTACCACCCCCTGAATTTGGAACTTTATCTTAGTTCATTGATTACAAAATACTATGTATAATTCTCCCAAGAATAATACATATAAAAAAGCACTTTATAAGTTGAATGCATGTAAAACCCCTTAAATTTCTTAAATTATCCTGCCTAGATTTGGCACTTTGATATTTCTTAGTGCATAGACAATTATATTAAAAAAATGCCTATTTTTACACTTTAAAAGAAATAAATTTTTTAGATGCCTTGGGTTGAAAATAAAAAAATTAAACATGGAGTTAAGCCCCTTTATGTGGGCTGGCCTGCCTCTTGAACAAGTTGTGCATGCCTTTCAAAATGACCCTCAGCTTTTATGCAGGCATTTTAGGGCTAATTTGGGTTTCTAGACTAGTGTTTTCTTGGCATTTTGGGGATGCCTCTCTCTCTATGGATCACTATTAAAATGGACGTCTCTGTGTTGGGTGAATTGCTATGGGAGGAGGTGGTCAAATCGCTATCAGAAAGGATGCCTTTGTTGTGAGAATGGACGCCTTAAAAAAATAGAGAATGGATGCCCTTTCTTTGTCATAGGGTGCCTTCAAAATAGGTCTCGAGACTTCAAAATGGGATACAAACCATTAAACTTAAGGAAAACCCTTCTCTCTGCCTCTATGATAGCACAAAATGCCCTCTATCGACCATAGGGAATAAAAATGCCTCTAGATATTCCACACCTTTATGAATCTGTCGTGCCTATCAAGGATCCTCTCATACTAGATATCACCTTCCAACAAGCTGTAGGGAACCAAACATGCCTTATCCTCAACACTCTTCTTTGACCATGGTTGAATGCCTTTCTCTGCCCAAATAGGGGCATTCTTGCCTTAATCCTTTGCACTAGACTAGATACAGATCGGTTTTATACAAATTGACCTTCTTTGGATCTAGGCCTTGCGTGGAAGAGGGATCCCATAGCAACACTATCAAGAACTCATAGAATTCGAACAAACATCCACACAATCCCGCTCTGATACCATGTAGAAATCAATAACATTGACTGAATGTGAGTACTGATTTGAGCCACCCGAGATGAACATGAGCATGGTCAACCTACAAGAAAACAAGTATTACAAACAATGGACAATTGGAATGTAAAATATGAGATGATGAATTAGCTTCCATGATGTAGTACATATAGGGCATAATCAACTAAGAATAGTCGAGCCAATAATAGGAAAATTTCACTAAGAATAGTGGTGCTCCAAGAATAGGAAAAGACACCACTTAACTCTGTTAAGCTAATCTAGGCACGCCAAGTATAGCTCAAGGCTAAACATAGACTGATGTGCACACCTAAGTAAGCTTAATATACACCAACAACGATGTCAGACTTTACTATGATCTTTGCCTGATTCATGAGATAGTCTTATGATGGTCAATGGGAGTACTTCTATTACATTGAAGGTTGAAGATGTTTCTGTAGACACTTGAAATTGACTATGACCCAACGACATGCCACTTTCATCATCTTGTGTTGTCTTGCAACACTTTTGACACCTAACCTCATCTTATGACACGTAATCCCCTTTATCAACATCACTTTGTGACACTTTCAACACGTTTAGACATCCTTGATCCTAGGGCTAATCCTTTATCCCAAATTAATTAAATAAATTAATTTTTTAATTAATTAATCCTTTATCCTTGATTAATTAAATAGATCATATTTATTTAATTAATCTATCCATTTATTCCTCCTAGCCAAATTAATTAAATAAGTCCTATTTATTTAATTAATTTAACCTCACACATAATCCCTCTCCACCATAAGCCTAAATTAATTAAATAAACCCCCTTTTATTTAATCAATTTAACCCCTAACCTTCATATTCTAATGTTATTTAAATGAATTCCATTTTACTTAAATAATGTCATCCCACTAATTTTCCCACAACTGAATTAATTAAATAAATCATTTTTAATTAATCCTAATCCTCTCATTATCCCTCTCCCTGCAAATAATTAAATAATACACATTATTTAATTATTTGGAATGCCACTTGTTTTGTTCCTCACACACCCCACAAATAAATCCAAATTTAAAATACCCTTCACAAAAGGACAAAATCCAAAAGTCAACTCTTAAGTTGATCCTAGA
The DNA here is from genome assembly GCA_027924645.1 of Cunninghamia lanceolata. NCBI lineage: Eukaryota > Viridiplantae > Streptophyta > Pinopsida > Cupressales > Cupressaceae > Cunninghamia > Cunninghamia lanceolata. The sequence continues at coordinate 10,564,108 of BSBN01000194.1, read as the reverse complement.
CCTCCATTTAAAAGATGCCTTAAGATTCAATCTTGGTCTTCCATTCCACCTCCTTCTCTCATTTGTCCTCACCACCACTTCATCTTAGCCCTCCATCCAAAGACAATTCATCTCAGCCATTGATCAAATCTGCCCTAAATCTCTATAAAAAACCCTCATCCTAATCCATTGGGGGGAGATCCACAATCATTGAAGTATTTTTATGCTACTAAATTTCTGAGCAATCAACATATCTCTATCTATCACAATCATTGAGCATAGCCATTTGAGTGTTGGGTGCAGCTTCAATTAACTCTATCGATGGGGAAGGAATAGACAAGGTTGAATGTATTGCATTGATTTGTTTTATCTTTGTTATTTTCCTTGATTATTTTACATCCATAATCATTCCCAATCATCATCTAATCTTATCCTATTCATCTCCCTATTATCCAATCCTCTTTAGCCTAATCTATCTAATCCAATCCAATTTTATCCTAATCACTAATCATCCCTATTCATCTTAATCCATCTCATATCCTAATCACCCCTCTTATCCACCTCATCCAAACCTAATCCACATCATCTCCTAATTATCCTACACTTTATCCTAATCACCCCTCTTATCCACATACCCAAACCTAATCCACATCACCTCCTAATCATCCCTCTCATCCAATCCAATCAACATCAACCTAATCACCCCACTTATCCACCTAATCATCCTATCCTATCATCCCAATCATCCATCTTATCCATTTTATCCAAATCACCTATCCTAACGATCTATATATCATCAAATCATTTCATCCCACCTATCCTAATCATCTATTTTATCCAAATCATACCTTATCCATCTCATAGCCTAATCATCCCTCTTATCTGTGCCTCATCATCCATATCATATCCAACCCTATATCCCAATTCATCCAATCCTATCATAACCATCCTTATCATCCCTCTTATCCACCTCATCATCCATATCATATCCAACCCTATATCCCATTTTATCCAATCCTATCATAACCATCCTTATCATCCCTCTTATCCACCTCATCATCCATATCCAATCCAATCCAACTTCATCCTAATCACCTTACCCACCTCATTTAATCCAATCCACATCATCCTAATCATCCAAATCATATCCTAATTTTCCTATTCTATCATCCCTATCATCCTAATCACCCATCCTAATCATCCCTTTCATCCAATCATTTTATCACCTCATCCCAATCAACACCTAATAATCCCATCCCATCCTAATTCTATTCACATCATCCCTAACCATCCTAATCATCATCCATAACCATCTTAGTCATCCAATCCAAGCCATCATTTAGGACCCTTAAGATTAATCAAGTTATCCTACTTCAATAAAGGTCCTAATCCTAATCTACCTAATCCACATCATAATCCAATCATTATCTTAATCCAACCACATAATCCAATCTCATCATTCATTATCTTCTATCCATTATCACCCTAATCCTTTATCCACTTAATCCCATTTCGTCTAATCCTAATTTAATTCATTTCATCTATCTATTTCAATCCAATCCCCATCCTTAGTCAAACAATCATACTTTGCAAATCAAACTTTGGTTAAGGAATTAGTCTCCTTCATACCCCATCACATCTTCATCCAAATCCCTAATCATAATTATCCAAACCATCATAAAAAATCCCTCATCCAAGGACCCTAGTCATAATCCACAATCATCCATTTTCAAATCCAACCATCCAATCGAAATCAAGACCTTTATCATCATTATCTAATCAATTCCTACTTAAGAACGTATGAATATCTTAAGTAGATATCTAATCCAATCCTAGACCAAGAACAACATGGATCCTAAACCAAAAGTCATACTCCAAGGAGTCCCTAAAATTGACAAGCCTAAACCAAAAGTCATACTCCAAGGTGTCCCTAAAATTGACAAGCCTAAACTCAAAGTCACACTCCTTGGAGGCCTTCAATTTTCCACTAGTTTGAATGCTTGTAGCTATCAAGATTCCTTTAACCAAGAGCATTCTAGCACTAGTTATCTTATAGACTCACATCAACCATCCCTCACAGATGGACTCCTTCCTTTTGTCAGTTGGATTTTCATGATGCCATTTTGATTTGAATGTGTACATACTGCAGCAAGATGATACTCTCACATTTCTTTTTCTCTATGTTGATGACTTGTTGATCATAGGGAGTTCCTCATCCACCATTCAAGTAGTGAAAACTATGCTACATGATAGTTTTTTGATGTCATACTTAGGCCTTCTGCACTACTTCTTGAGGATTGAGATCACTCAGTCTTCATCAGGTATCTTCCTTGCAAAACCCAAGTATGCACTTGACATGCTCTCTATATTTTGCATGGCTGACCGTAAGCCCGCGTCAACTGCATTTCTATCAGGGGTCAAACTTGAGACTAAGTGTTCTTCACCCTTGGTGGATGGCCCTTTGTACTGACAACTTGTTGGGAGTCTCATTTATCTGACTCACATGAGGCTTGAAATTTCATATGCTGTGGGCATGGTCTCTTGGTTCATGCAGGAGCCACATGAGCTGCAATGGAAGGTAGCTAAGAAAATTCTTCACTATGTACAGGGCACTCACAATTATGGAATTCACTACGTAGCGGACGTGGATATTGACTTGGTGGGCCACACAGATTTAGATTGGGCAGGCGATTCTTAGGATCACAAGTTTACTTCAAGCTATTGCTTCTCTCTTGGTTCTGGTCTAGTTCTTGGTCGAACAAGAAGTAGTCTACTATTGCTCTTTTATTTACAAAGGCTGAGTATTGAGGAGCAGTTAATGCTACTATTGAGGCTATTTGGCTTCAGAATATTCTCACTGACTTTGGTATTCCATTCCGGAAACCTATAGTCATCTTTTGCGACAACTAGAGTGCAATTTAGATCTCTTGCAATCTCTTCCATCATTAGCGGACCAAACACATTGAGATCCACATGCACTATATTCGGGAGCTGATTCATGAGTAGATCATTGATCCCAAGTATTGTCTGACATCGGAGTAGATCGCTGACATCTTCACTAAACCCTTCACTGAGAGCAAGTTCCTTCATTTGTGATCTTTGTTGGCGGTGTGGCAGGTGTCCACTTCAGGAGGGATCTTTTAGTCCAATTTACTCTCTCTATTCTGGGGTGGTATTTTTTCTCTCTTTTGGGGAGGAGTTTGTCTCACTGGGTTTTCTCCTTTTCTCCATTTGTAAGAGATTTTTTGTACATGGATACCTAACATGGTCTTGTTGCCACGAGCCATTCTTGCATTTTTTTGCATCCTTGCATTAGTCATCTTCTCCCTAAGTTGCACTTAAGGGGGGTGTTAGTGTGAAAAGGGGTATTTCCTATCTAGTTTGGTATTTCTTATCTAGTTTCCCTTGTAGTGTGAACTAGGCACATTATCTAACTAGTCATTAGTTAGTCCTATTCACACATGTTCACATGATTAAGTTTACTTAGGATAAGTCTAGATAATTCTAGGTTGTCATGTGATCTTATCCTACACATGTGATCTTATCAACTAGTTGGAATCTTATCCTCTAGTTGTCATGTCATAGGATTAAGACACTTGTTATAAGACTACTTCATTCTACATCTCAACCTTGTCTTTATAAGCAAGGCATATCATGTACATTATGCAACAATTTTTGCATTCATTGATAGAATAGGATTATTCTCTCATTTGATCTCTCTTGTGCTTTCATGAAGATCCTAGATCTTGGGTAGCTACCTTCATAGCCAACTCTTATAGTTCCAACTCATAATCTACAAGAATAAATTGCCTCTTCAATTTGTCAAGGGTTCCATTCTATCCCATCGGGTGATCTTTCATTTTCCTATTCTATTCCTCTCTAACTATATTTCCTTACACCAAATGCTAGCATGACCTTTGAGATTGGTCTTGGAAAACTTGACCTTCTCTAGATTTTCTATTTCTTCATATTCAAAATACTCCTCCATATCATTGATCCAATCTATCAATTCTTCTAGATCGAGACTGCCAGAATAGGTAGTGACATCCATCTTTAGCCTTTTCCCAATTTTTGTTATGGCCTTCAGTAGTCTAACCTGTTCAGGTTCTTCTTTTTCATCACTCTCTTCAAACCGTGCATTATCTTGTGCTGCATCATCTTGATCTTCACTTTCATCTCTCCTTCTCAGCTCAAACCCTCTTCTCAACTCTTCTTGGATTGCATTGATATGCCTCTACAAAGCTCTAAACCCTTCTTCAGTCACAGTAGCATTTATACCACCACAGTTTCTTCACGGAGGCATCTTGATTCAAATTGGTGGTTTTGCTTCCACCTTCAAACCCCCTACCTCAAGGTCCTGGCAAAAACTACCTCATTGTTTGGTGATCTATTTGCACACTCAGGATAACATGGCTCTAATACCACTTGATGAGGGTGGACTCCACCCAAAACACATACAACAACAAATTTTAGATTTCAAATAGAAAAGAACAAGATCTCAAGAAAGATTAGTTAAGAAAAATGCAAATTGCTTCATAATTTCTTCATTAAACTTACCTGTAAAAGGCTACAAATTTGAAATGCAATCACTAGGGTCATATGATCTCTTATTACAACAATATGGGCTGCCTTACAACAAAAATATCTGAGTTATAGAGCCTTCTGGAGTTATCTTCTGATATCTACCTGAACTCCTTATTCACTTGAACAAAACTTGCAAATAACCCCCAATATCACCACTACCTCTGGAACTACTAAAAATAGGCCATAAATACACATCACCCTAATGTCAGCTTGATTTTTGAATGTGCAACTCCTATTTGGGCACCAAAATGAATCCAAGTGTCCTTTTTTGCCTAAGAAGATTTTCAAATTTCAAAACTTGATAGCACAACTTTCGAGAGCCATAACTTTTGATATGGGTGTTTGATTGACGAACCATTTAAATCGTTGGAAAGCTCGTGAATTGAACTATGACCCCAAAAATATGTAAATAGATTTTTGCCAACTTTTGGGACACTTAGGGACCTTTGAGTACTTCAAATCGGATTTCAAAACTTTTCCAAGAACCTCAAAAATTGAAACTTTAATATATTGAAATATAGACATGATATTGGGCTGAAATTTACCAAGAATGTTTGTTTGGCTATTCAGAATCTTTGGAAAAAAATTCGGGCCCAACCTCTTCACAGATGCAAGATTACTAAAAATAGCAAGTCCTAGTATTCTTAGCCTTTTTGGAAACTTTGAAGGTTCTGAATCATTATTCAAGCAAATGGGTATTCACAAAAACCAAAATTGAAAAGAATAGAAAACAAAATCATTTGTTTGATGATGCAAGATTGCTTTACACATCTGGATGCTCTTGCATCACATCAATTCAATATTCATCATCTATATCTTCTTAGGTTTGATCTTCATTATCAAAGAATCACCAAAAGAGGTAATTATCATATTTAAGTTGGCATTAGACTCAACTTGCACTAGTCTTAATTTGCATTGGACATCATCAAATCGATATTCATTGCACTCTTTTCTTTTTCAGATTTCAATAATGTCAAAACATACCAAGCTTGCAATGGTACTCTTTAACACCACACTATTTTCCACAAAAATATACACCTAGACAAACATTTTCTATAGCTATTGACTTTTTTTTTATTTAATCAAAAAACAGATTATATTATATATGTAGGGTGCAGCAACAAGAGCTGCAAAATAACAATTTTCACACGTAATGACCCTTGCCAAAGACTAAAATTGAAAAACCTTGAAGCTTACCCTAGTCTCTATCTAAATTAATGATTATATAACGAATCTGTACGCAATATTTTTATTCTTTTTGTATTTTTGAATGAAGAAGTCAACATACTTTAAAAATTCCCATCCGTTTTCATGGAAATTGCTTAATTTGTTATCATATTGCCGATTGGAATGTGCTTTTATCACGATTTTCTTTGCAGTCTGCTAGATTTGTTATGCTTACTTGTGTTTGATTGTAAGAGGATAAAAGCTTCACTTTGCAGGTTGCCTACCTGAACAACCTTTTCTTCTTGTGGGCGTTGCTTTAACGTGAAGGCATATACTACCAAACCATAGATAAAAGACATTAAAAAAAAAACGCAGTATACTGTACATATGAATGCTAGTATTAGAAACGTACAGAAAAGTATTTATCCATTTCTTGCCTGAAAATTTCAACCCAAATGGTTGCAACTAAATTAAATTCACCGGTGAGCCTCACAATCAAACTCTAACTATTTATAACATGGGCACGTGCATAGCTCCATGTTAAATTGTTTACAGTCAATAGAAAACAACAATTTTATTGTTTTTTCACAAGAGAAAGAAATCCATGGCTACAGAGCGTATGGCCACGATTCTTAGTATTGATGGAGGAGGAGTTAGAGGGATCATTCCAGGAGTAATTCTTGCTTTCTTGGAAGGAAAACTCCAGGTATTGTATGATAGCAGGTTCATTAATAAACATATAATTAAAACAGTGGCAAACTAATAAAGATTCTTCATCATTGCATTTTCTACAATTTCACTCAAAGTTATTGATTAAAATTGGTGAACAGGAATTAGATGGTCCAGATGTAAGACTAGCCGATTATTTTGATGTCATTGCTGGAACAAGTACAGGCGGACTAATTACAGCCATGATAGCAGCTCCTGACAGCCAAAATCGTCCTCTGATTGCAGCGAAGGATATTGTCAAATTTTATTTGGACAACTCTGAACTTATTTTTCCTTCTTATACGTTAGTATGCACTGATTATGCTTTCATAACTCTTTTCTATAGTAGATTTAACTGGTGTTACAACTTACACCCCGTGTGCTTTTGACAGCCCGGTTTGCACACTATATCACTTGCTTACAGGACCCAAATACTCTAACAATTACCTCCATTATCTAGTTAACAAATATCTTGATAAAATACGGCTGCATCAAACGCTCACAAACGTGGTGATTCCCACTTATGATATAAAATTACGACTGCCTACAATCTTCTCTACATTTCAGGTGTTTTCAAAACTTTTTTGGGCGATTTCACTTGCTTGGTTTTTCATGTATCTCATCCTCATTTGTTATATTTTTGTTTTTGCTACTTTTGCAGTCTAAGATAGAGGTGTCCAAGGATGCATTTCTATCTGATATATGCATGGGGACCTCTGCAGCTCCAACATATCTTCCCCCTTACTATTTTGAAACCTCAGATTCTGCAGGAAACAAAAGAAGTTTCAATTTAGTAGATGGTGGAGTAGTGGCTTCAAATCCAGTAAGCCATGCTACACTCTAGGTTCAAACACAAACATTATACATGGTATTTTTATATTGTGAGAGTTAACCATGAAAACATTTCTGCAGACGTTGTTGGCCGTAAACGAAGTCGTAAAGGAAGAACTTAAAAAAAGTTCAGAATTTCCGTCCATGAATCCTGAGGTAGACTATTTATATTTATATGTATCCAATATACTTTTTATGAATAAATATAAAATATGTTCATGATACTGTATTTCCATATAGTGGCTGAATGCCTATCTTTATGATTTTTTTTTTTTTTTAAATTGAAAATTCAAATTAAATGCAAGTCCATAAGGACATGGTGCAGTGGTCATGTCACAAGGTTGTTGTGGCGGCCATTAAAGTTCAAACCCTTGTTGGGTCAAAGAACTCACAGACCTTGTTGGATTGTCGTGTTCGTAGGCTGTGGGTCAATGAACTCACGGGTTTGAACAAGGCGATAATGCCTAGGGGACTCAGACCCCAAATAGTGGTCTCGGTGATAAAGCCATGCCAAGAGATCCCTCGAAAGGTCTCTGGACTCAGACCAGGCTAAAAACCCCAGTAACCTCATCAAAAAAAAATTAAATGCAAATATTTGTAATAGTTAATTAACATGATTTTAGTTTCGGTTTGAGGTTTAACTATATTTCAAGTGAACATAAAAGCTTGGATTGTTTTGGACAGGATTACAGCAAGTTTATTGTAATATCTCTTGGGACGGGACATGAAGCAAGTGGTAGCTACACTGCAAAAGAAGCCAGCAAATGGGGGCTACTGAAATGGTTTTACAACAACGGAGATATTCCTATTCTGAATATGTATGGCGAAGCCAGTGAAGACATAGTCGACATTAACCTCTGTGTGGTTTTCCGAGCTTTTAAGTCCACAAAAAACTACCTCAGAATCCAGGTTTTCAAGCATAAGAAAAACCCTTTATATATAACTTTTTATGTATATGCTGAGTCTTCTTTAAATAGTCATAACATATATGATGTTGTTAGGCAATGAACTTAACTGGAAGTGAAGCACAATTGGACGATGGGTCGAAGAAAAAACTGGAACAGCTAATTAAAATAGGAGAAATTTTGCTTGACAAGCCCGTCTGCAGAAGAAATTTAGAGAGCGGTGAATTTCAGCCCATTCCAGACGAAGGCACCAACAAAGACGCCCTTATTAGGTATGGAAATTAAAGGTTTGATCCATACAATACTTATAATTCATGAAGCAAATTTTTGAACTCGAGTAAATCATGAATCTAAATCTTTGTTGCAGATTTGCAAACTTACTATCAGAACAGAGGAAACTTCGCTCTCGTCATCGTCCGGATTGAACTTGAACCATTCCTGTATAATGTCAATGATTCACAACAGAAATCTCACTATTATTTTTCGTCACAACGACGAAAACATGCAAATTGTAGTGTTCATAAGGTTTCTTGTAAAAAAATAATTTTGGCTGTTGCTAGGAATTGGTAAAGGAGATAAACTCTCAACAAATTTTCTCAACCTTTCACCCGTTAGCTTGATGTTAGCTAAGGTAGGTCTTTCTATTCTATCTTGCTTGATGTTAGCTAAGGTAGGTCTTTCTATTCTATCTTGATGAGTAAGTCGATAAAGGTTTCATTGTCTCTCTCTAAAAGAGAATGTTGTTAGGGATTAATCATATATATATCTTAAAGAAAGTAGAATTTAATTTAAATCATTTTAATTTTTATTTTTGATAAATATGATTATATAGATATTGATATTTTTTCTTTCAGAGTAGATTATAACATTATGAGTGAGCATTCATTTAAATTAAAAATTATCTGGTAAACTAAATTATTATGAGTAAGAGGATTCAGTCCATCAAAGTAACCAAGGGTTAAACTTGGCCTAATTGCACCTCCTAGGTATTTGAACCTTAGTGAATGGTGCAATCAAAGAATACATGATCACCCTAGTGTCCTTGTAACCCTTGGTGTTGTTTGTGTCCTTGTCGATAATTGACTTGAGAGATCTTAGTAGCTTGTGAACTTTATTTTCCCCAAGTTCTATTTACCCATGTTCATATTTCTATTTGAGCTCAATTTGGACATTTGTTGGGCTAGTGTCAATTTCAAATCTATAGGCCCATGCATTTTAAAGTGTGTGCCTTTATGTACTCTACTCTCCTTGTTTGATGCATGCTTAATGATCATTGGTCTTGTCAAACTAATATAATTGATCATTGCCTCCTTGTTGACTATGTATCATGATCTCATTCATAGAGGCAAGTGCTCCTATGATCCCCTCATGCTCTTGTAGAATATTAGATGAAATCTCATCTAATAACTTGCACAATCTTTATCTAATAGGATGTAATCCCTTTCCTTTGCATTCCACAAGCCCTTGGATGTTTCACATCGACCCTTTGATATCATGGTCTACTTTTATGATCATGTGTGCATTATATATGCTCTACACCAAGCTCAACTAGTACCACATCATGCCAGCTCAACTACTTCATAGCCAATAGAGAAAATCCATACATAAACTAATGATCTCACCTCTCAAGAGTTGCACTAATCATTGATCTTAAGCTTCATCCTATATGTTTCATGCAACCTAGATATCCCTTTGTGCTCTAAAATTGTTGGGGATTGTATGGTGAAATTCATCTTTCCATGTTATCATCCTCATCATGTGGTGTTGGATTACACTCTAAAATGTTAAATCGATATTAGCTTGCTTACCATAATTCTCTTTTTAACCCATTACTGATAAAAAATTTGAGGTTTGATTTAATAGGCCCCTTTAGATTTAGTTGTCATATTGTTACGTCTTTCTCCCCATCCTCATTATAATTGCTTAAATCCAATATATAACGATGTGTTTATCATGCTCTCATATTGTAGTAATGGTTCCCTGAGATGTGAACTTTTGATATTATATGATCTCCAAAGAAGTGATCTAATGATGATCTTAATTACAAAATGATGAGTTTTGATCCTATGATATCATATGCTTTGAGGTGGGGCTTCAAAGTTGTGTTCATGTGTGCTATGTGCCTAGAAATCACAAAGTGGAGCTCATTGTAGGTGTCAAATCTCATTGTTCAAATGGACTCCACAATCTTAAAAGTGTGTTAGTGTTTTAGGGCTCTTTCTATTGCACCATTGGCTTGCTTGTATCCATGGCATTTGGTGGTGGGGCCCTTTCCCATAGTCTATTTGTGTACTTATGGATCACCCGCAAGATATTAATCTTCGTGTTAATATGGCAAATTATGTGGTTCACACAATTTAGAAATGTTTCAAAGTTCATTGTTTATCCCAAATTGCTCCATTGGTTCATAACATTATGTTGGTACCTTGAGCTATATGTGTGATTGTGATATAATTGGGAGCTATAGAATTATTAGATCATAGGCTAAAGTGGATGATTGTGTAGATCATGCAATCTTGAGATGTGTCAAAGCTCATTGTTGTTCTTGTGTTACATGAGCCATTAAAGTTGTGAAGTACACGTGATCAATGATTTGCACAACTCCTTTTTTCTTCAAAGAATTTGTCAAGGCTAAATTGTATGACTGGTCACTTTCTTTCCATGTCACCATGTGGGCTTAGAAGGGTGTGATGTCATTAGGTGGCAACATAACATCTTCTTGCACTCCCATGAAATGTCAGTATTTGTATGATCTTGGGCTTGGGTAAATGCAAGAAGTTGTGTCCACTTAAGGTGGAAGTTTCGGAGTTAGAAAAAAATCCGAAATCGGGTTAACCAAAACGGGATCCCGCTTTTTATAAAACGGGATCCCGCTTTTTAAAAACGGGATCCCGTTTTGCTTCAGAATCCTGAGCCAAAAGCGGGATCCCGTTTTCAAGAAACGGGATCCCGTTTTGAGTTTCATAAAAGGTTAATATTTTAACCTTTATAAAACGGGATCCCGTTTCATAACGGGATCCCGTTTTATAAAGGTTAAAATATTAACCTTTTATGAAACGGGATCCCGTTTTAAAACGGGATCCCGTTATTTAAAATTTGAATTTTAAGCTCGGGTTTTGCTTTGTAACCCGGTTCGGGAAATGCTTTGGGGACCCGAACCTGACCTCTGGACCAGGTTTGACCTGCAACTTGAAGGTCCTGTCAATGTCACAACAAAATAGTGACTTTGGGCATATATCTGAAGGTCTATTTTGCAGAATATTTTGACGAAATTAAAACCCATTATAGATGAGACAGTGTAGATTCTAAATATGTAATTTTTTTTACAATTGGATTATTTTTTCTATTTTTTAATCAATTTCTGATGAAATAGGTCCATAAACTTGAATTATTAGGGTTTTTTAGTATTTTAATAACTTTTTATTAACATATTTTTTTGTAAAAAAAATTGTAGGAAAACGTACTTTAGACAATTCTTTTCAATTTAAAAAAAAAAAAATTCAAAAAATGTTAAGTTTAGGTCATCTTATGCGTGACGTACACGATGATTTTTTAAAAGACCAAAAATGGCCAATAAAAAATTAATGAAAAAAAATATAGTCAATAAAAAATTACAAAAAAATATGGAAAACGTGCTTCAGTGAGTTACAAATCTTTTCCCAAAAGGATTTTGAAAAATATGATTATTTAGGTCAAAATATGGATGACGTACACGTACATGGTATAGTAAAAAAAAAGTGACTTTTAAACAGTGGTTTTTAGAAACACCTATTCAAAATCACTTTCTATCATCTGGGTATTGAAAAAAATTACATATTTGGAAACTAGATTCTGAGTACTACATTTCATATTTAGTGACTTTTTCCAAGATTCCACTGTTAAGTGCTTCAAATTTTTAGGTCAAATGTGACAAATTCTAAAAATCAGGGAAAACACTTCCACTTTTTGGCCAATAAGTGGACACAACTTCTTGCACACACCCGCTTGTGTTGTTCACGCACATCCTTTGACCTCTATTTAAGCACATCAATCCCATGTTGTACTTTTGTTTGTTACTGTGATGAGTCAAATTTGGTGGGCCCCTTTTTATTCTTGTGTACTCATGCATTTGCATTTGATGTGCACTCATTGGTGCAAAATTAAGTGGTGGTTCCATTGGTATTTGTATGTAAATATGTTATCACTAGCATGATAGAATTATTGGGTCTTGTGATGAGTCAAATTTGGTGGGCCCCTTTTTATTCTTCTGTGCTCATGCATTTGCATTTGATGTGCTCTCATTGGTACAAAATTAAGTGGTGGTTCCATTGGTATTTGTATGTAAATATGTTATCACTAGCATGATAGAATTATTAGGTCTTGTGATGAGTTGTATGATCCAAGTGCCTACATATCTCTAAGGAGTTGATTTGTGATATGTTAATGTGAGGTTGCACCATCCATTCATCCCATTTGAGATGGATAAGCCTCACATCTCTAGAGCTCTTTATGTTGTGTGTCAATATAAATGTTGATAGTAAAATTTGCATCAAACTACACAACAATGGGAACTCTCAAAACGTGGGACTTGCTTCGAGATGACCTCTGGACTTTATAGAAGCCGACTCTTCTATGATTGCTTAATTGTTTGGGAAAAGGGAGAAGAATGCTGAATCTAAATAACTGTAAATTTGAAACTACACTAAGGTGATACGCCGAAATGGATTCATATTATAATGAAGGAAAAGACTCACTATTTTTAGTTACTAATAACAACAGAATAAATTATAACTATTCAAAGAGCATAAATGCATGAATTCGTAGTAGATTATATATCATTACTAGTAATGAATAGAATAAGCCACAATATTACGAATGCAACAAATTAGAGACTCATGAGTTAGCACAGAGCGTTATTTCTCTTCATTGGTGAAAGGAGAACAAAGCATACAAGGCTGAAATCATGCATAGATACACAATATTCAAATCCTTTTGGAGAAACACCTATGAAGGCTTAAGTCTTTTACTATTGTAATGAATAATTTTTCCAACCCTAAAACAAGCTATAGATCTTGCTCTTATACAAACTATTGAGCAGAGATTATTAAGGAAACTAGAAACTAACTGAAACATAAATCATAGAAAAATTGAGAGCAACATCTTGAACTACCTCTTAAGAGAGACTCATTTATCTGCATGGCTTCTATGAATCTGCATGAAGAAGAAACTGACACATGGATAGGCTCAAGCAATGGCGCAACAAAAAAGAACTGTCATAAAACTTTCTCTCTAAAGAAGCACAGTGATGCCATGTGTCAGTCTTCAAACAATATTCACCAAGTCCCACCAGAAACTCCCAAAAACATGACACGTCTTGAATCAAAAAGGGGGCTCACCAGAAATTGTATGCCATTCCCAAGTCCAAACTGAAATAATGCATGGAGGTACCATGTGTCTCTCATCGGCCAATGGCACAACAAAAAGAAACTGTCAGGATTGAAACCCTTTGAAGATGCGTGGAGGTGTCGCGTGGAGGTGTCGCATGGAATCCACTAAGCTCTTCTGTTCGGTGAATGATACAAAAAGAAATCGTGCCGGTGTTGTTAGTCACAAATGATGTGAAGGTTCACCACGTGGAATACCTCAACCAATGGCGCAGCAAGAAAGAGATTTTAGAGCCCAGGTTATCGCTCCGGTATGTGCCAATGTGACACGTGGGATCCACTAGCCACTGACTCAAAAGAAAATTTACTTTATGAAAGCATATGGAAACATATATAGGGTGCAACTCTTTTCATTTATTTGACTATTATTTCTATTGATGCCTCTTCTCTCTGAAAACTAAAATGAATCTTACCACGAACCAAACATATATTCAAATATGTAGAGGTTTTACTCTATAATAAAGGCCCCATGGACACTTAAATCACATCTCTATTTAATGGTTGCTATTCATTCATGGTGGATTTTCATGTGCTTAGTGAGATTGGTTGTTGGGATGTGCACCAATTATCTTATTTGTCTTGTGGACCTGTGGCTCAATTTATTTTGGTGCAAGTGTGTGATGGTATTTCTGTGAGCTTGTGAGTATGATTTCTAAATATTTTGTTGATGTAGTGTGGTGAGTTCAATCATTTTCTATTGGTCCTTTGGACTGATCCTAATATTATGTCTAGGGTCTATGTATAGTCATGTTATGATTAGGATGGTGCTATGTGGATATGATATGGCAAGTTGTGGTGGATGTGCTTATGTGGAGTTGTGCTTTAATTACACATGGTGATACAAAGACAATATGCTCATTTCAAAATACTTGTATTAATTTTAAGTGATAGTGGCATGAACATTTTTAAATTCTAAAAATAATTAATTTGATATTTTCCAAGAATCTTTCAATACCCAAATTCCTCCATTAATGAACCTTCAATTTTTCTTCAAAATTAAAAATTGACAATTCAAAAATTCAAAGTTACCCTTTTGATGTAATTTATAAGGGGATTACACTTTTCAAGTTACTTAAATTTTATGAAAAATTTTCAAGGGTCTAGTAGCAAATCTATGTCTTCACCAAAAAATAGAAAAGATCCTAATTAAAATTCTAACTATACCCTTTTGTTCCAAATCTACTCAACATACCAAATATGAAATCACATAATTTATAGGAAATTTTTGCAAAAGATCAGATACAAATTTGTGTTTCCAAAATTTTAAAATCTAAAATATAAGATCTACCCAACATATAATGAAATTTCATTCTAATTTTAAATTCAAGAAAACCTATTTGCACAAGTAAGACAACAACAATTTACTTGCATCAAGAACTCCAATCTATTTCATTTAATTGGACTACCAAGTTGCAAATTAAACACCAAGATAAACACGTCCAAGAACTAGTGACAAATAGGGATGTCACAAATCTTTAATCCACAAAGAAATCCAAGATATCTTTACACAATCCAATCTTTTAATTTTGAATAAAATTCATTTTAAAAATTCAAACAAGAAGGGTTTCAAAAAAGCATTCCTTTCTCTATTTTGGTCTCACTCAATTTTCACCCAAAATGGAAGTTGCTCGATGAAAAGATAGAGTGAATGAAAATACATTTTGCATATAATGTAAAACCTAAAACCAAAAGCTACTATGTCCTTTTCACACTCATAACTCACCAAAAGATGATCTTTCTAAAGAGATATTTCCACAATTAGAATGTACAATATTTATTAACTCACTTTATCATGTCCAATATAGATATTTTATCTTTTTTAAACAAATCAATTAGCATTCCTAAGGTATATATGTACATAAACCCCTTTATTTTTACAATAATAATAACAAAATGACTTTTTCCTAACATGTATAATTTTACCTTTTCAATTCCAAATGTGTCCCTTTACTTTCCATTTGCATTCTATTATTTCACCAAGCCATTTAATCATTTCCACACAAAGAAAAAATAAGCACATGTAAGAATTAATAAAGGCATTCAAGGAATCAAGACACACTACTAGTCTTATAGAATGAGAATCTTGAATTACACATGTTTTAGATATATTTTTATTGGTTTCACACTAATCAGGTCCTTTACTCCTAGATGAGTAAGATGGGTTAATAATGTCAAACAAAGCATGTAACCACCTTCAATTAACCTCCATTGAAATTTTACCTATGCCTACACCTCATGTTAAATATTGCATGCATCAACCCAATACTTAGCAATAGAGAAGCACATAGTAAATTCAACCAACCAACATATAATCCACATTTTAATGATGTCATTTTAATTAAGACATCATCAAGATAATAAGAACAATACAAGGTTTAAACATTTATAAAATAGTCCTAAACACATCCTCCAGCATAAGCATAATGAAAAATATGACAAGTAAGAGTGAACACAAAAGAGCCTTATATAAGCACTCATTTCTAATTCCAAACTCTTAATTCTTATATAGCATGATGCCTTGCCTTTTACCCTATACAATAATTACCTCAATCAATTACAAAAGGAGAGGCTTTGAAAAATTTCTTCCACTCTAGATATCAAAGGCAGCAAGAAAATAGGGGTTGGATGGTTGAAAAAATTGTGAATGCTTTCTAATTTGGGAATTAATCGTATAATTCTTCATGAAGGGAGTGAGATTCCAAAAAGGCCTTCAAAATTGTTTCCAAGGTTATTTAGGGCTCAAATAATGAATATATTTGCCAATATATATGGTGCAACAAAGACATTGGTTGTCTTGGGATACAACATGTGCTTGGGGGTTGAGCCCACAATAGTGTGTCCCACTTGTGGGACATCCTAATTTTTACCTGAAATCGCCTATTTTTTAGAAAAAATAATGGTTTAAGCCTAGAGGGATTCCATCCCAAGGAGTTTGATTAAAGGGGGGTTAGATAAAACCCTCTTATATCAAACCCCTTTGGATAGAACCCATAGACTTAAATCAAACCATTGATAGAGTCTCCTCCATACCTATCAAAGTACTGACAAAATAGTAGTTTTGCTTCACCTTTTTGGGGATCAAATGAAGTCATTTGGAAATTCCATTTTGTAGGTATATAGTTCTTAGTATTAGATTTTTAAAAATATATTTATTACATTTTCTCTAATATTATATTTTTAATTTTTTTTATAATGAATGTAGGTCCATTATGAGAAAACAATGACCTCTATTTAAGATACTAGGAAAAATAGCAAACATTGTTTGAAAATCTCAAAAAATGCATTTCTTTCCACTTTGATGTCCTTTTTTAAATGAAAAGAGAAAAAAAAATTGAATATATATTCTATGAAAAATGTATGATAAAATAATATAGGTCTGAAATTTTTGTTAGTACTAATTAAAAAATTAATAATCAATATCTAATAAAACATCACCAAAAAATATCCATGCACTTGACATTGCAGTCAATGATCTAATTCCAATAAATCATAGAAATTTTTTATTTGTAACGAAAGTTATGCATGATAGAATAATGTCATTAAATAAAAAAATAATAGATAAAATAAAAATTGATTAAAGAATAAAAATAAAAAATGATAGAAATAATTATTTAAAAAATTAGAAAAAAAATTCACAACTCGTTAGTTTACATCATCCTTAAATTCTTAACCATTTGTTCCCTATAATTGACACAAATTAGAAAAAACTGAAAAAATAATGATTTTGAGCATCCCACTTAGGCCAAAAAGTGGGACACACTATTGTGGTGTCACTCCGGAACAATAACCAATGAAGTGTTCAACATATCAGAGAAAAAATGGATCCACACATATATAGTAAAAAAATGAGATGCCTACAAATGAAACTATCAAGATAAAGATAGAAAAGGTAACCACTATGATGACCATTATAATAGTGGTAAATATGGTGAAAGAGACATGGTGTTGATAATAAGGACATAGATGTTTGATGAAGGAAATTGAAATTCCAAGGGAAAAACCTCATTGCACAAAATCATACTTTTATCACTGGGATGAGCCTCTAAAAATGAAGTGATATGACATAATTGGTGGCATAAGGTAACTTGCTCTAGATGCCCATGTTTCAATTACTTATTATTTTTGATCTAGTAGTAATCCTCCTATCAAAGAAGCTATGAATATTATTGGGAATTAAAGTGTCTCAACCTTGTATGTTTATTTATTATTTAGCATTTTCTTATAACTTACAACAATTATCATATTTTATTTTAATTAAATTGGGCTCCAACATGAAATGGGGCTTTAGATTTTGAGGTGGCATATTTTGTCAAGTGTCAATACTTTGTATGATGTTATAAGAGATTATTTAAATTCCTATCTATAGTAGATTTGGGATCCTATGACATTTTATGATAGATTCTTATGATGTGTAAGAGCCAAGAATAGAGGGAGTTACTTTGGAATCTTAACTAGCTATGATAGACTTTATTATTTGTCATGAAGTGCCTATTTTGAGATGAAGAATAATGACAAGTTGGGCACCCATGTTGGGTGGATTAAATTAGTTAGTTATGATAGCTATAAGAGTGTAAGAGACTATGTTATTAAATTAGCCTGTTAGTAAGAATATCAAGAGGGTTTTTTTTACCATATGGGTTAGAAAACCACAAATAGTTTCCATATTGTTCATTTGTCTATAAATTGGTGCTTGAGGAAGTAGTTTATGGATGTGAGTTCGTAGGTACATACTGCTACTAGAATGCTATTGAAATTCTTCCATGTTTAATTTGTTGGTGATACTCTTGTAATGACTTGCTTTGCAAGTGTGTTGTAGTCTTTCTTTAATTTTGATAATACATTGAGTAGGCTTTGGAGTGGGGTTTTCCTCTTGAAATGGTTTTCTCCACATATATATGGTGTTATATGTTTATTTCTTATTGCTGATCTATATTTTTTTGTATAATTTATGTAATTATTATATTAAATTTTAATTTTTTTTTGCACATTACTGCTCTCAAGGTTAGTGTAGGAAGTTGTTCCACTACTTTAACTTCCTTACAAGTGGTATTAGACCCTGACCAATTTTACTTCTAGTTGTTGGATTATTGGGTTTTTTGAGCTAATCCATTTTGAGTGGGAGCTTGTACAAAAGTATACTTTGTGATCTTGTTGCAAGAATTTCTAGATGGCGAGCACATTAGGGAGAATTTACATGTGGAGAATTATTTTGGTAGGAACATTGAGTTATGGGAAATGAAAAATAGAGGATCTTTTAGTGGATCGAGATCTATGGGGTGTTGTTGATGAGAAAGTTAGAGGCCTGCAAACACAACACCAACTATACAATATGATACTATAGATTGTAAAGAAAAGGGTTTGATTAGATTGTGTCTTATATATTCTATTTTAATCAATATCCACAAAGAACCTACTACAAATAAATTATGGTAGAAACTTGGTGAAATTTAGCAAGCCAAAAAAATTTGTGAACAAATTGTTTTTGCGAGAAAATGTATTCCTCGAAAATGGAAGAAGGTGGAAAAATTGTAGACTTCCTAGATTCTTTCAATACCTTAGTGGCTTAGTAATTTTTAGTGGGTGTGAAGATGGATTCAAAAGAAAGATGTCAGATCTTGTTATGTTCTTTGCTTGATTCATGGGATTCTCTTGTCATGGCCATTGAGAGTACTTTTGTTGTCTTGAAAGTTAGAGATGTTAGTTATTTTCTTTCTTAAGAGATGAGGAGGAATGTTTCCATTAGTGCCAAAGAGGACCTGAATGTTTGAGGAAGATCAAAAGAGAGGAAAGAAGAACAAGAAAAAAACATGACAAATCAATATCCAAGTCCAAGGGGAGATCAAAGTCTCCTGGAAAGTCCAAAGTGATATGTTGGAATTGTGGGAAACCTAGTCATCTCTAGAAAGAATGTAAAGATGAAAAGAAGAAAAAGAAGAATAAATATGACTTTGATTCTCAATCTAAATTAAGGATGATGGTGATGCCTTCATTGCAACTTTGGCAATGTGTGAGATAAAAAAATATGGTTAATTGACTCAAGTGCATCTTTTCATATGACCTTTTAAAATAGAGATTAGTTTTCAAAATATGAAGTATTTGATGGAGGTAAGGTGTACTTGGGTGATGATTCTCATTTAAAAACTGTTAGCTGTGGTAAAGTTAAAATTAGATTTCCAAATTGTAGAGTAAAAGGAATCAACATTGTGTTTCATATCCCTAGGTTAGCAAGTAATTTATTATTTTTAGTAATTTGATTGATGTGGGTGTGTAGGTTGTCTTTTCTGATACAAGATGTAAGATGGTGAGAGGTGATATGGTAATTGCTAAAGGTGTCAAATTTGGAAAATTGTCTAAGCTTGATGCATGCATAGTTGAGTGCAATAATATTTTTATAAATACTAAATCTTTATCTAATTTTTTGTGTAAAAGAGATATATATTCTTCAACAAATGGTCATTCTTTCTAGGTACCTAAGGATGCTCTTTCTACAAAGACAAAGCTTCTTGTAGAGAAGAATAAATGATGGCACCAAAGCTTAGACCACATTGGTGAGAAGGGTTTGAAGACCTTGAGAAATAAGAACATTGTTGAAGGTCTTTCTAATTGTAATCTTGAATTTGATTTCTATGAACATTGCATTTGTGGAGAACAAAACCACATTTAGTTTTACTTGAGTTATCATAAGTCTTCTAGAATTTTAGATCTTATCCATTCAAATAGATTTACTCTTATTGATGTTCCTTTGATTGAAAATTAGTTTACTATGTTACTTTCATTGATGTATATAGTAGAAGAACATGTGTTTATTTTTTAAAGAGTAAATCTAAAGTTTTTAAAGTGTTCAAAGAAATGGTAGAGATTCAAAATGGAAATAAAATCAAATGTTTGAGGATTGACAATGATGGTGAATATTATTGTACAAATTTTGATAGGATCTATAAAGATTATGGTATTTAGAGAAAAAAGACAACTTTGTATTCTCCATAATAGAATGGGGTTGCAAAGAGGATGAATATGAAATTAATGAAAAAGACTAGGAGTATGCTTAGTGGAGTTGGCCTAAAATAAAGGTTTTGGGTTGAATTTGTTTCCACTACTTGTTACCTACTTTAAATAGGTCTCCTACATCAAATCTTTTTAATAAAATGCCTAGATGGAGGATGGTCAGGTAGAAAACCTTCATTGAGGCATCTTCATGTTTTTGGTTGTGAGTAATATGCACATGTGCCAAGGGAGAAGCACATAAAGTTGGATTCTAAGGGTCCAAAATTTATCTTCATTGATTACAGTTATCGTGTCAAAGGATACAAGCTCTAGGATATTGTTGTACAAAAGATATTATACAATAGAAGTGTGATTTTTTTATAGAAAATAAGCCTTCTTCCATTGTATTGTAGATAGAAAAAAGTGAACAAAAAGATGTGGTTCAGCTTCCTTCTATGCCTAAGGAAGTTGAATCGAGAGCCCCTTTCAGACTAGAAGTTGAGGAGAGCTCGTTTAGTTCAAAATCTTCATAAGAGGAGGTAGAACCTCCACTTCAACTTGTATGAAGGTCAACTCAAGAAAGATATCCATTGAAAAGGTATTCTGTTAGTGATTGGAGTTGAAATTTTTTTCTTTAAATACTATAATTGATGAACCTAGATCTGTGCAATGATAGGTGTTGGGTATGCATGATGTAGAGTCTTGGAAAATATCCATGAATAAAGAGATAGTGCACTTAGAAAAGAATCATACATGGGACTTTAAACATTTTCCTAAAGGACACAAATTAGTTTGTTGTAAATGGGTATTCAAGAAAACAATCAATTCAGATAGAAATGTTGAAAAGTATAAGGTATGGTTGGTTGTAAAAGGTTACTCCCAAGTTGAGGGGGTGGATTACAGTGAGATATTTTATCCTATTGCAAAAAGGTCTTTCTTTCTATTATTGAAGCTAATGATTTAGAAGTTGAACAAATGGATGTAAAAAACTACTTTGCTTCATGGTGATTTAGAGGAAAAGATCTATATAGTTCACATCTAGAGCACTACATGGTGAATAAAATTTGTTTGTAATATGAATAAATCCTTGTATGGCCTCAAGAAAATTCCTAGGATGTGCTATCAAAATATTGATACATATGTGTTAAGTTTGGAATTTGAGCATTCTAAATTAGATCGTTGTATTTATTTTAAATTTGATGGTGGTTGTTTCTTGTTTATTTCTCTATATGTCATGATCAATTGTTCATTGGTAAAGGGAAAGGTTTGATTTTAAAACTAAAATCTCAACTTGTAGCTAGATTTGAAATGAAGGACTTAGGTGTGGATAAACACATCCTTGGGATGGAAATCATAATAGATAGAGAGGACAAAAATTTATGGCTAGGCCAAAGTAAGTATGTCAAATCAATTTCATAGAGGTTTAACCTACTAGATTGTAGACCATTGAGTGTTCCTATTACATTGGGAATGAAGTTATCTATTTTTCAGTGTCCTACATCTCCTTCTAAGATGGAAGACATGAATAATGTGCCTTACTAGAGTGTATTTGAACGTTTGATATATGCTATGGTCTAAACTAGACCAGACATTGACAGAGCAGTGGGAGATCTTAGTATATTTATATCTAATCGTAAATGGATTCATTGGGATATTGTTAAGAAAGTCTTCATATATTTGAGGGGCACATTAGATTATTCCTTGTGTTGTCATGGTAATTTATAGGATACATGCATTCTATTGATATGCATGGTTATGTAGATTTTGATTGGGATGGAGATGTCGATAGCAAAAGATCCACTAGTGCTTATGTGTTTACTTTATTCAATGGTGCTATTAGTTGGAAGCTATTCATGCTAAGTATATAGAAGCTACTCATGCTTGTAAAGAATTCATTTGGTTGAAGAGATTATGTTCATATGTTGGGCTAAATCAAGGTACAATTACTCTTTATTTTAATAGTCAAAGTACAATTTGTTTACCAAAGAACATGGCATTTCATGCGAGGATCAAGAACATAGGTGTGCAACATCATTTTGCAAGTGATATGGTTGAAATGGCCTACAAGAGAAATTAAACTACTCTTAACTTCTACATTACATTACATATGAGTTGGGTTGGAAAATGCTAATTTATAGGAAATTGAAATACATGATCAACAAACTGAACTTGGAGTTATAAATAGTAGAAATAAAGGAACCTAAGACCAAAATATGAAGCTCACTATCTTGGATGCTAGGATGACACACATAAATCTATGTGATGCACTATAGTCCAATTTTTGTGTTATCATCCTAATCTCACTTACAAAACTCAAAGTTTTCACTAGATTTCAAACCCTTCTGCTCAACAAGAAACATAGACAATCAAAATAGCAAACTAGGGGATACCAAATAATACAAAAATGACAAAATGAAACTAAACTAGCTAGATCAAATGAAATAATAAAATGGCAAGATAAAGGAAGAGACACTAGCAAACCTCCAGGCGATTGAAATCCTCGCAAAATACTTATAAATGAAACAAGAGAAAATGATGGGGCTATTTGGGAGCTTACCTTCCACAAACAACTAATGATAAAGAGAGAAAAATAGTATGTTCTCCTATTCTATGTGGATCTGCAAATTAAGAGTAGTGATAATAAAATTATAAAATCTATAAGTATCAACCTTGGTCTATAGAAAAGAATACCCTAGTGTGCATAAGGAGATAAATAAGGTGGTGGTCTATGTCCAAAATATTTATCAAAGTAAATGGGTAAGTGCAAGAAGATGGGGGGCCAAAAAGTGGCCAAAATAATTTCAAAAAAAATTAAGTCATAACGCGAGCACGTTATAACGTGCTCACATTATGACTTGCTATAAATTAAAAAAAAAAGTTTCTAATGTCATTTCATTTCTTTCTTTCTTCTCCTCTATGCCTGTGGCCTGCAAACCCTAGAAAGCGCGCTCGCATTTTGCAAAACTCCATTCAACACAAAAACCTTATCGATTCATCGCCAAAATGCCGCCACGTCGTTGAGCACGCCAAAAGAGTGAGTTATATTTGTTTTTTTGTTTGAATTTGTTTCTAAATAGGTAGGTTTTAGTTGATTTTTGATGTATATTTCGTTAATTGCCAGGAAATGTTAATGCACCTCCTCCTCCTCCTCCTCCTCAAAATCCACAAAATCCTGAGGAAATACCTGCAGAACAACAACCTCCTCCATCCATTCCTCGACATGCCCCTGGAACACAAGAAAATATAATGGGGCAAATTAAAAACAACAAAAAAGAAATTGAAGATATAACTGCAAGGTTGAAAGATCCTTCCACTTCAACCTTGCATAGGTCCACGCTTGCTGAATCTCTTAAATCTATGTTATCAAATGTAGATTCAACTAGCAAGAAAATAACTAGTTGGACGGATAAGAGGAGAGAGTTTAGAGATTATTATGCAGACAAGCTGTCATACCAAGATGTGAAAAAATTAAAAATCACAAAATTAGACTTGTGTTCCATTTTCACAAACCCACAAACAAATCAACCTCCACCCATTACATGCAAGAGGTTCCCTATCCATTGGTGCAACAACCAAGCGATAAGGGACAATTTTGGGCAGAGGTGGTGGATGGTTTTTGACCATCCTCCATGCAATAATAATGAGGTCCCGCAATACTTTTTGAGGAAACTCTACTGCGAGTTTGTCCTCAATAAAGTACCAAACTATTTTGATATGCGGGACTTCCAGGGTAGAGGTGGGGGGTCAGCACAAGATAGACCAAGGGCACGTCTTGACCCACAGCGGATAGTGAGACGAGTAATCAGCAGACCAGCCCACGAGCATGTTTCTATCCCTTCCATTGTGAAGGAGAGTGTTGAGGTCGATACACTTCAGTCCATTAGTGCCTTGACCCAGAGCATCATAGAGCATGCCGGTCCTACAACACAGAGTGGGTTGGGAGATAGTGCGAGGAGCAGGGTCCCACCCCATGCTTGTCAGACTTGCGGGTCAGCCTGTGGTTATGACCCCATGGATAGTCAAGACGCAGGTGCACAGGCTACATCTGCAGCTGAGCAGATGGCGATGACAGATACCCTCCTGAGTGAGACTTTCAGCCTTGATACTCAAGTAAATATTAGCAAGTTTATTGAATTTAATTTATTAAATTTCATTTTTGAAATGCAAGATTAACTAATTTAAATTCATGATTTTAATGAAATTTCAAGGTCATAGCATCGATGCAGTTTTCAGTGGTTCTCCACCTGCATTTTACACTAGATCATCTACTGTCGAGGTATTGTTGATCATGATGTTAGTCATAAACAAACATAGAATAAAAGTACACATTAACCTTTACTCATATTGAAAGATACAATGAATTCAGAGAATTCATGATCTCAAGTCTCCGTTGATTAGGTCTTAATCTTCTGACGTTACTCAGAGGTTAATGTGTGTTGTTGTTTCCATTTTGGGGCCTTACGTAGATCTCATCAGTAAGATATTATTTCCTGTAATGATGCTGCAAAGATAGTTATTCTACACAGGATATACTTCAAATATTATGTCTATCTTCAAAACTTTGCATGATATTTGTCATTGTGACATGCTTTAACCTCAAATATGCTTAATATGTTCATTTATCTACGGGATGTCTGCATATTTGTACTATTTGCTTAAGATTGTCAGTTATTTGCAATTGTGATGATGAAATTCTCTAAAATTTAAAGAAATTGAAAGAAATACTTCAAATTAAAGTTGAACCTTTAGTTATTGATCCACATACATACTTGATACTGTCATTAGGAGAAGAAATCAAACCATATGTTCACCAGGATATTCCACAGCTAGATACAGTTGATGCAAACTTCAGAGGATGATGAATGAAAACAATACATGCAAAATGATGAGCACTCCAAGGGACGCAGCAAATCAAAGCACATATCCAAAATTCAGACACAGATTACTCAAGATTTACGAAGATTTGTAATCGAAATACTCTTCTCTTTCGTTAAGTATGCAAAAGACATGTACATATACAATAGCTTTGAAATGAGTCCTGAATACTTCAGCAAACAGATTTCAATTAAGTTTCGAATGTTTTAAAATGAGGCATCCTTGCACCTTTTATAGAATAAGGTGAGGGATCAGTTACAAAATGATCTACGATCAAGATTTATCTATGAACATCTATGGTGAATATTCTTCTTTGACTAAGTCAATCCTTCCACATGTGGCACAGGTTGCTAGCTCGCAACCATCTGAAATACTTATTTTCTTTCATAAGTATCTGATGCATATTTTCCCTTTATGATGCATCCTCATCAAGTTCTTTGTCATCATCATGACTTTCACTGCTCTCGCTATCTTCATCATCATCATGATGATCGTTCTCTTGAATATGGACCTGCATAGCTATCCTGATATTCTCATATGCTTGCACTATTCTCTCTAATTCTCTGCCATCCTAAGTTCTCACTTTGGTGATGGCATGTTTATGCACCTGATACTTGCTCTGGAGAGATTCCAACTTATTCTTCCTGCTGTTGGCAATTTCATTATAATCTTCCACCTTGACCTTTATTCTCATTACTTTATCCAGCACTTCTTTCGTCAGGTGTTTGAGAGGGTCTTTAGCAACCAGTTGGAAATTACTATGTAGAGCTTTGATGACAAACTCTTCATCTTGATTCTCTATCTTGCCTTCTGCATCTCCTTCTAATGTTTCCAAAACTTCAGCCTCATGTGACATCATATCATGCAGCTTCATGTTGATTTCTCTCAACTTATTATTGCATCTTTTGAGTACATCACACTCAAATTTGACATCCTTATCCCAGATATCAATCAATTGGGTTGTGTTATTATTCAGTACATGGTTCTTTATTAGGATCTGTGGATCAATCCTCTTCATTTCATCCAGAATGTTGATAACCTTTTCTATTTGAAATGACCTCCTGCCGATCTCCATCTGCAATCTATCTACTTTTTTCCTGGAGGTGCCCAAAGAATTCCACCTCTTCAAAGAGGCCTTTTCTACTTCCTCAGCTCCATCGAGTGTGGATGACATCCATTTCAACATTATTGTTGATTCATGCTTCATGAGGTTCAACTTGTTGACCTCCTCCTGAGAAATAGCAGCCAATGGGACTGCATGATCACTGGATGTATTGTCAGGGTTAATTAACCCTCTTATATATGCATGCAGCTGAGCAATGTGCTCTTTATGCTGCTTATTCTTTTCTTTCTCTCTCTTAACTCTTTGAGTTAATGAATCAATAATGTCCTTACCTTCTTGGCCTTCCTGATCCTCATTGGCAAACCCCAAATCTATTGTAGTAATCTGGAATTCATCCAGAGTGATCTTGCCATTTTCTTTATCAACTGTAGGAACAACTACCTGGGCTGTTCTCTTGCCTGTATCAGGATCCCTTTGTATTGCAGAAGTTATTCTAGCCTTTCTCTTTGGCTTTATTAGAGTTTCTGTAAATAATGTGGACACATCAAATTCTTGTATCCCTATGTCTGACTCTTCGCCAACTTCTTTCTCCAGCCACGAAGGAACTTGATCTTTTGGCTG
Organism: Cunninghamia lanceolata; assembly: GCA_027924645.1. NCBI lineage: Eukaryota > Viridiplantae > Streptophyta > Pinopsida > Cupressales > Cupressaceae > Cunninghamia > Cunninghamia lanceolata. The sequence goes on along the minus strand of BSBN01000194.1, from coordinate 10,536,968 downwards.
TTGGTTTCCATCATCATCATGATGATCACCCTAATCTTCGGTATCTACCATCATGTGTGATGGTGAGGGTGATCTCCTTATTTCTTCCTCATGATGCTCCTCATGAGGGTGATCTTTGGGTATATCCTCCTGTTGAGGAATTGCCTTTTCTAGAGGGTGATCTTGTTGATCATCTACATGTTTATCATGATCTTGATCTTTTGCTTCCTCCATGGGTATCTTATCTACCTTAATGATTTCCTCATCATTAGGCACATTTGTTTCCGTAGATATTACTGCATCTACCTTAGGCTTGTCCACCTGATCTGCAGCTGCAATTTGTTCTGCAGGTGTAACAATTACCTCCTATACTTTTAGGGCAGGATCATCTGATATATCTATCTTTTCTCCTCCCTTGTCCTGTACTTCAACTATCTTGGGCCCAACAGGTATTTCCTCTTGTTGTTGCTCACCCATATCCAAAGTATGGCTTTCTATATCTTCCATCTTCACTTCCTCAACATTTTCTTCTTTATCTTGAATATTTCCTCAATTTTTAGGACTTGCATCCTGTCTGTAGGTGAGATCAATTACTGCAGGACTACTTACCTGCTTAATCAATGTATCAAGCCCTATCTCTTGAGCTACCTTTTCTGGGCTCTTTTCCTTTTCTGATTCCACTTGCTTTATCTCCTCCAACACTGTTTGTACTAATGGAGTTCCATGAGGAGTTATCTGGGTGCCAGTAGCAAGGGTTTCCATTTTTTGTGAAGCTACATCCTTCACTACCTCATCATCGGATAGGTCAACTATCTCCTCCAATGAAACAATACCACTTTGGAGTGTCCTAGAGGTTTCTTTTACCTATTCTTCTGCTAATTCAGTTTTGAATTTTACAATGGTGGGGAGTGGAACATTATGCTGTAGCTCCTTGAATACCTCCCCACCAGCTCCCCTCAACGTTATGGGAGTTTGTTTTATTTCACCTCTCATAGCAGTCCTTGGTTTCTTAGGTGTAGTGGTTACCACCTGAGGTGCTCTTCTCTTCCTTGTGAAGGACAAAGGACCTTCTTCTTCAGATTCTTCCTCTAAAGGAATATCCTTCTCTTTATTCTTCTGTGAGGCTTGATCCTCCTCATATGCAATAGTAGGCTATACAGTTGGCCTCTGGATTTGTTTGGCTTTTTGTTTATCCTGAGGAGGTTGTGCTGATGATGCTGATGCTTGCCAAGATCCTAATGCATCTTCAACAGGCATTATCACTCTTTCCACTATAACCCCTTTGGGTTCAGGATCAGTCTTCTTACCCCTTGAAGACCTCTTACTTTTTTCAGGAGGTGGTGCCTTCTCTCCTTTGGATTTCCTCTTCTCAATTAAGAAGTCATCAAATTCACCCTCAGGCACTTCTTGTCTCTTCTTCGTATTATCAACAGTGATGACCACTCCTTTCTTCTTTGATATATTTATCTGCTCATCCACCCAAGCTTGGGTTAGATGTAATATCCTGCCTGTGAATGGATCCAAGGAGATATCCTCCTGTATGGTGAGATCCGGTGTAGAGATAGTGTCATTGTATATCTTTTTATCTTCATATTCCTCAGCCATTACCTTTCCATCATCTTTCTTCAGTTGTGCTGGGACGAAGATGCAATCAAAGGTCCTTATTTGGTTGAGTGTTAACCTTTGGTACCTTCTCCTTCGGGCTTCAGCTTCATCTTCACAATCTGCCCAGAAATCTTCAAGGTTCTTTCGACGGATGGGTTTCCCCATGATCTTCTGCATCCTCCCAAATGGATCATATGATCTTACTAATGGAAAAGGCTAGAAATTCATCATTTTCAAACCAGCTATGGCCTTCTTAATACTTTCACTGTCTGGGCACATATACCAGCCCATTGTGACTGGAAACAAAACTAGTGGAAGCTTGTTGTTTGCCTTATAGGCATTCAATATTGTTTCAACCTGCCTCATGAACTCCATGAACACTACAGCATCAGTTGGATACCTTGGAAGCATGAGGGGCTCCTCCTCAAAACCTTCAATCTTGATGTATGAAAAGGTTGCAAATTGAATGAACTAGGCCCCATGTCTATAGACAACTTCTTGAGCCTCCATGCTCAGTGTCTTGGTTCTGTCTTCTTCCATGGTCCTTACTAGATGCATAGAGAATGCATCATTCACCAATTTATAATCCTGGAGGTAATTTACCCTTTGCAGCTGGGGATGATGATCCCATATGTGTGCATCATTAGTTGTGCCTCCAATTTTTCCATCTGTGACCAAAGCATCAAATGTACCCTTGTAGGCACATGAATAAACAATATACAAGGTCATATAGAAAGAACAATCTGGACCTCCAAGACTCATTAGTTGCTCATCCAGAGCATCACTTATCATCTTGGCCCACATTAGCTTGTTATCCGTATATAGACACATCAGGATGACTGCATACATCCAATCCTTGAAACTTCCAGCATTAGGCTGGCCTATTACTCTGTTCAATAGTGCTATCATGTATTGATACTCATCGTTGAAGTCATATTTATATAGATGAACCGGAAGTTTAGCTGCCGCTGGATAGGGGCTATTCTTTGCCCTCCATTGATACATCTTCTTCCTGGTAGACTTCTTGTTATTTTCATACTCTACTTTTGATTTCTTCAGATCTATGTTGGCAACCTTCTTGCCCATTGGCAAACCAAATGTAGCAGCAATACCCTTAATTGACAGATCAGCATATATCCTACTGTGCTTTTCTACCCTCCTAGTTTTTGGGTTGTAGTTCCTTGCACATTCTATCACCAGCTCAGGGGTTTCTATAGAGTATGGTAAACCAGTTGCATTCCACATTCCTGATACGAAGACGGCATCGAGCAGGGTGCTATTGTTTTTCTCATCACTCATTTTGGCTAACCATGCAGCCAGATCCATATTCCCTCGGTGTTTATCAGTGATGGCTCCATACTTAAATTGGACACCCTCAGGATAAGCAAACATAGGCTTCAAGAATTCAGCCTCTGACTTAGCTAATCTTTTATCTGTCATGAGTGCCTGCAATTAACACAACTTGGTCTTACAATTGATACATATACGAGCATGCATATACATTACATGTCCATTATTCATCATGCATACTATTATTCTTTCCATATTTCATTTATCCTGACATGCATAATTTGAAGTTTCAAACCAAAGATCCCATAGTACCTGAATATGTAGAACATGACAACAAGAGGGTTTCAATTACTTACTTGATGCGTTTATCCTCTTACTTATACCCCAGATTATCTAAAAGTGATCTTGATATTGCTAATAATTGATTTCTTTGTTCTGCTGTAAGCCACGTGCGTCAGGATGCTGTTCGTCTGAAGGTTTGGAAGCTTTTCTCTTTGTAAAAACTGGTTTATCGCAATGTAAATGTAAAATACCTTGTAAATTCACTTTTAACCCCTGAATCGGGTCACTTAGGGTAAAATTAGGGCAAATCTACCATAATCATTAAGTTTCCACATGGAAACCTGCAAAGGTTGCCAGGTGTGAGCATTGCTTTAACCATTAGCGGGATACACCTACCGTATTAATGAGCATTCAATGTCACGCGGCAAGGAGAGGAGGATGATCATTTGAAATATCGGGTGATGTTTTGAATATCAGGTGATATTCAAAATATGACCGTCTCGTGACATGATCATCTGGGTCTTAGCAGGAAACACCTATGTCGGTATATCGGGTTATTTTCAGACCATCGGGTCATGTTATAAAAGATCAGGTGATGTTCAAAATATCAGGTGATATTTCAAAAAGATGATGACCCTATGCAATACTTAAGTAACCTTTCTCAGAATATCATGATGATGTCACCGTGATATTGGTTTAGTCTATCATTAAAGCATTATGACATCATCGTCATATTTTATGAAAGGGTGATTTTAGGAAATATACCTCCGCGAGGTAAAGATGATGATGATGTCATCATCGTGTTGATTCTCTTCGTTATCGGGTTGGATGATGTCATTAGGATAAAAGTTCCAGGGTGATATTTTGCGACAGGATGATATTTGAAAGGTAAGGTTATATTCAAAACATCAGGTGATGTTTCAAAATATCATCCTCGCGGAATATATGCTGTTATTTGACGGGTAAGTATCACGACCACCTAAAAATGATGTCCGCAAGTCGCAAACAGATAATTTATCAGGTGATAAATTGGATCAGGGTGATATTTCGTAAGATGACTGATATTGAGAAATATGATGATGACTTACCTCCCCCCTTTATGAATATCAGGTTTGACCAAGATTTTGACCGTTCATAACTTTTACATCCTAAGGAATATTAGGGTGATGTAAAAGGAAAACCTTCATGGAATTTAATGCTCTTTCCAAATATGAGGTTAATGAAATGAAATATGAAACTTGACAAACTAACCTCATGATGATGACTTCCCTAGCCATTGCACAGGATTATCTATATTGATTGAACTTTACCAAACCACCAGCAAGAAAAAACACCCAAGCAAAGCCAAAAAGTTGGGTCCCTATTTTGTCAAGTCAAAATGGGGCGTGTTGTGTAACCACACAACTTGCCACCAAAGAAAACACCAAAATTCCAATGATTCAAGTGATGTGAACACATTATAACATAGAATTCTAACTCTTTATAAGCATAAGCATCATAGTCTTTCTGAATGATACAATGTCCTCATGGTAACAATGCCAACAAAGGATCAGTAGTGTGTAAATGATTAATTATCCTCATCTTGAAAGCAAGTTGAAAACATGAGTAACTAGTGTTAAGCTACATAGTTTTAGATCATCCCTCATAGCCAACCTGGATAGAGCCTTGTTGCCAGCAGGCGTTCATAGCCCCGGCAAGGTTATCTATACAATCCCCCTAAGTAGAGCCCCACTACTAGCAGGCGTCTATAGCCTCGATAGAGTTACTTAGATGACCTAATTTTTTTATTTTTTTTTTTGAATTTCTTAATATTTATACTTCATATATCTGATATCATCATGTAAGCTCAGAATGCAAGGTATGGTCACTTGCTGTTTTAGGTTGGAGATTGCATTGGTAGCAAGGGAGTCCCTTTAGATTTTTCACTTAACATCTATAGTTGTGTGTTCAACAAACCCAAGGCTATTAGGTGAGTCATTGTGAAAAAATCACTTTGGTTAGAAAAAGGTACCCTGATGACAAGATATCACAGACCTGATCATGATGACTTTCTCAAATTGAGTCACAACCTATATATAAATATGTTTTCATCACTTGAATCTTAACAATTTTGTTATTTTCTAAGGTGATGAGCTACATCATCTTGACTAACCAAAACAAAACTCAACAAGCAAACAAAGCAAAAATAAAACAAAACACTGTACAAACAACTATACAAACATATACATTATGATACACATGACTGACATGAAGCTACTTAGGCTTGGAAATAATGTTTGAGGAACTGTCCATTAACTGGTAATGGAACATCCTCACCTATCAAGGTCTTAAGCCTGAAAGTATTGTCTCCTACTATCTCAAAAATTTGAAAGGGACCTATCCATAATTTGTCAAACTTACCATGGTCTCCCTTCTTCTCATGGGCTTTATCCCACATCAGGACTAAATCTGATATCCTGAAGGCTTTAACTTCGGCTCTTTTGTCAAACCATCGTTTGACAACAGCTTGATGTTTGGCAAATTGATCAATTGCCTGACTTCTTTTCTCTTCCAGGTGCATCAGCTAAAGCAACCTGACTTCTTGGTTATTGTCTATGCCTAGGTACTCTTGGGCAAACTGCAAGGTAGGAATCTTCAGGTTAACAGGGAGGATTGGATCTACCCCATAGACTAAATGATAAGGTGAGTTTCCTAATGCAGCTTTGTTTCTGGGTCTGTCTACCCATAAGGCATATTTCAGAAGTGTATTCCATTCCCTAGGGTTCTTGTCTACTAACTTCTTTATGATATTCAACAAATTTTTGTTAGTGGATTCTGCCAATCCATTCCCTTGGGGATAATAATTAGATGAGAACTTTAGTATGATCCCATAATCAAATGCCCAACTTGACAATTTGGTTGAAGTAAAAGCAGAGCCATTATCACTTACTAGAGCATATGGAACCCCATACCTGGTGATTATGTTACTTTCCAGAAATCTGATGACATCTTCTGCACTGCAAGTCTTGCTACTAGTGGCTTTAGTCCACTTGGTACAATAATCAGTAATTGTTAGAACATACCTGTGGCCTAATGATGATGGAGGATTTATAGGTCCTATGAAATCCATGCCCCATTGTGCAAATGGGCATGCTTCCATCACTGGTTGTAAAGGTTGTGCAGCATATCTCTCTCTGTTGGTAGCAACCTGACATACATGACAGCATTTGATGTGCTCAGTTGTATCTCTAAAAATTGTAGGCCAATAATATCCTGCTCTGAGGATTGCATGTGTAGTGGCCAAGGATGAGCCATGTGTTGTTCCAAACTTGTCATGTAATTTTGATAAAACTTTGCTTGCCTCTGGCTTTTCTAAGCATCTCAAATATATGCCTTCATAATTTCTCTTGAAAAGTACTCCTTCTTTTATCATGTACTTTTGGGATTTTATCTTCAAGGCTCTTCTCTGTGAAGCCTGCAGTCTAGGAGGACATCTTCCAGTAATCAGGATGTGCCTAATATCTGCATACCACTCTTCAGTGTCTTTAGCATTGATAACATACTGTTGACTTACTATGTTTGGATCAATCTCTGATATCATTTGGCTTAGAGCTTGTCCTCTTACCAGCTTCATGGGTGTGATCTCCATGTCATATTCTTGTAAAACTATGATCCACTTAGCCCTTTTTTCACCAAGCTCACTTTGCATTAGCAGCATCTTCACTGCTGCATCTGGCACCACAGCAATCACCTTGCTTCTCAAGATATAATGCCTGAATTTCTTTACTACTCTGACCAAAGCAAGTGCCTTCCTTTCAACATCTACATATCTCAATTCAGTATCTTTGAAAGGGCAACTCATGAAGGCAATTGGTTTCTCTTCCTTTTCTTCATTTTTCTGAGTTAGCACTGCAGCAGAGGTATGTTCTGAAGCAAATGAATAAATATAAAATTCTCTGGTGTAGTCTGGACTGATAAGGACAAGAGCATCAGAAATAGCATTCTTTATGTCTTCAAAGGCTGCCTTGGCTTCTAATGTCCACTCAATCTTTGCATCCCTCTTCAACATAGCATTTAAAGGTCTGACTATTTCTGTAAAGCCAGTGATGAATTTTCTGACAAAATTTATATTACCAAAGTAAGATTTGAGCTCTTTCTTGCTTCCTGGAAGCTGTAATTTCATAATGGACTCCACCCTATCAGGATCAATGATAATCCCATTTTCAGTTACTAGGTGGCCCAGCAACTTTCCTATTGTCACCCCGAATATGCATTTCTTGGGGTTCAGGGATATCCCATATTCTTCACACTTTTTCAGTACATTTCTGAGATTTGCTACATGGTTGCCTCTCTCTTTAGAGAATACTGTTAAGTCATCCATGTAAATGACTATACATTTTCCTATTAAGCCTCTGAAGGCTATGTCCATTGCTCGCTGGAATGTTGCTCCAGCATTTATCAGCCCAAACGGCATGCGTCTATAAGCAAATATCCCCCACTTTGTGGTGAAGGTAGTTTTTAGTCTGTCAATCTTGTCAACCATGACCTGATTGTAGCCAGAGAAGCCATCCAGAAAGGACATCATTTTAGCTCCATTCACAATCTGTAGAACTTCATCCAATGAGGGTAAAGGATAATTATCTTTCTCTGACGCTCCATTTAGGTTCCTGAAGTCTACACACAGTCTGATGTCTCCATTCTTCTTTCTTACTGGCACTAGATTGGCCACCCAAGTGGAGTGCCTCACAGGAAATATAATCCTGGCATTCAGCAGCTTCTTGACTTCTTCAAAAATTATTGGTTCAAGCAAAGCATTGACTGGCCTTTGCTTCTGTCTGAAAGGTTTAGCATCTGGCTTGAGAGGTATAGTGTGAGTTATGACTAATGTGTCATAGGTCTTCAACTCATCATAAGTCCATGCTATTACATGGATGTAATCCTTAAGGGCCTAAGTTATTCCTTCTAACTCTTTTGGTGTGCAAACTCTACCAATCAAGACATTTCTCTTGTCATCATTTTGTCCAATATTCACTTGTGAATACTGTCCTCCATCAACCTTGGGAAGATCCTTCTGTTTCAGCATATTATCCAAGTTAAAAGCTCTTTCTAATTCAATCATACCTTTGGGAATCCTGTTGCTAGGCAACTCTAATATTTCATCTTCTTCCCAAACATGATCTTCCATATTGTTCTCATCTATGATCTGAGCATCAAATATGTCTCTGTTAGAGATGAAATCAAGGATATGCTGATCATCATCAAAAACCTGGAGGTTAGTAACATTATCAGGTACTGAAGGCACTGATACTAGTTCTACTGAAAATCTCTTTAGGCCTGATATGGACAAGGGCTCTAATGTACTGGCAGCCTATGCTAAGGCATCTGCCCTATGGTTCTGTTCTCTAGGTACGTCGGTGATATTAAATGCATCAAAGTCTTCAATCAAATCCCACACTTTGTGTCTATAATTTGACAATTTCTTATAGTTGCAAGAGTAAATTCCTCTTACCTGTCTGACAACTAATTTTGAGTCTCCAAAGACATGCAGAATTCTTACCTTCTTCTTGAGAGAAAATAGTATCCCGTGAATCAAAGCCTCATACACTGTCACATTGTTAGTGCAAGGGAACTGTAATCTGTAGGCAGCTAAGTAGGACTTTCCTGATGGATCAATGAGATCAATCCCTACTACAGCTCCTTGTTTGGACTTGGATCCATCAAATCTAAGGATCTAGGGTTTATCCTCAGCAGGAGGCTTAGTTGAGTTTTCTCTTTTCTTTGCAGCTCTGGCAGCTGCTCCACCTGATATCCACTTTAACTTAGGAATTTCAGCATTTTTAGACTTCATCTTTCCTTTCTTTTGTGAATCTGATTCCTTTTCTTTCTTTTCAACATCAGGAGGATGATCCTCTGGATCTGGTAATGTATGTCTCTTTAAGACATGTAGGCATAGCGAACAGGTAATCTCTGAGTGAGGTGCCTCATGCAACCTACACCATCCATCAATCAGTGCATCCTGTGGATGCTTCTTTTGTTCTATCGTCTTCTTAATTTCCCCTGATAAAAACTCTTCAAATCTGGTCAAGTTACTACCTCTGTCTTCATCAGACAGTTCATAATCTAACTCCATCAGACAATCACTCCCAGGGGTGATCGTTTCTTTCTTCTTAACATTTATCTGGTCATATACCAGAATTTCTTTTGTTCTCAAAACTTGATTTCTGTCATGATCTGTCACCTTTTATGTGGTTCATGCAGAAGACAAACAAGAATCGGTATCATCATCATCACTAGATGTAGAACTTACCTCGGAATATGATGATGATGCCTCACTGCATGTCTGCTCCAGCTCCATCATATCTAAGCATGTTTCACAAATTTTTTTTGAATGTGCTTCGTCGTGTAATCTGCACCAGCCATCAATCAAAATGTCATGAACAAGTATATTTAACAATTGACAACGTTTTACCTGTTTGGACAAATGCATCTCAAAGTTTCTAAAGCGATCTATTTCAATCTCATTCTCAAAATTACTATCAGGTTCTACAACCGGCATGTCTTCCTGATGATCATCATCATGATGATGATGAAAGTCAAGCATCAGGATTTCTTCTATTCTGATAGTCTGCGGTCTAATGGCATAAACTCCAGGTTCAACATTCACGTACATGATCTCATTTGTTTTGTTGTACTCAGTGATCATGTGCTTCATTCTAGGCTCAGCATCTATTCTTATCTGGTTTCCTATACCTTTCCAAGGTAACCACATGTGACTGAAGTCAGTAGCCATATATCCGTTGAGGGTTTTAGACCAGTCTCTACCTAGCAACATCCTGTATGTGTCAAGTATATCTACCACCTGGATGTCAATATAATATTGGATCCTGGGATCAGATGCTAGTTGCATGTGGATATGAGTTAGTTCACCTACCACACTTCTGTTTTATCTAACTGTGTCACCTTTTCTAAGGACTTAGCAAGATGCAGTCCTAAAGCATTACATATTGATAGGGGCATGACATTTGTAGATGCACCTGAATCTACCAATCAGTTGTGTAAATTCTTGCTAAACATCCTTATGGTAAGGAGAAAAGGTAGTGACTCACTTTTGTCCCTGTACAAGGTCACGTGGGAGGTTTCTACAGCTTGAACTGTAGCTAGCACTTTATGTTTAACAGTGTTATCTTTAGCAGCATGATCTCTATTGTTAGGCCGACCTGGGGAATGACTATCCTCTCTAGGAGCAGGATCATCTAGTGACTTCATAAACACCTTCTTAATTGCAGGAGTTTTCAACAACTCTGATAGAGACAAGCTGATCTTTACCTTCTTCATCTCATCTGCCAGATATGTGACTAGTTTGTCAGACTCATGAGTAGGCCAACAGCTTTTGATACTGTGTTTTGTGGTGACAGATATTGTCCATTTACCTTTGGAAACCCTAGATTATTACATGCCTTGGGATCAGGAGGTGTGCTAAAATTATTCAGAGGCAAGGAACTGGTTAATGGACCAGTAGGTCTGCTGGAGTTACTTCTCATATTATAATTGTGCTTACCCTGATATTGCTGCTAGTAAGCATGCACCTCCTCATGTTCATTGGATGGCTCATTCTCATCCTCAAAAGGGAACACATAATTTGATTCAAAAGCCATGGCAGATTCTTCACATGCCTAGGTATAATGCTGGTGGGATGACACAGTCTGCTGATGATGCTGATCAGTATAGCTTTCTAACACAAATGCAGAGTCATATCCACAAGGGACAATTTCATTTCCCTCCACTTGAGGTGGATTTCCAGAAGTATTAGATACTTCTGTCTAGAAAATGCTAGCAACAATTCTAAATTGTGGACAGTCTAATTCTGCATGGGCATTTGTATTGTGTATTCTGCACCAATTGGTGAGGGTTGCCTCAGCAAGATTGACTCTAGTAGTTTGTTTGGCTTCACCAGGTGACTGATTATCTAAGGGTGATGGCAGTGAGCCATTATTTGGCTTGGAATTCCATGTTCTAGGCTGTCTAGGAGGATTGTTGTTATTTCCACCATTGTTGTTGAAATTATTGTTGTTGTACCCCCTATCAGGATAACTAGGTCTGTCATTGTTATAGCCTCTGTTTTGGTTAGGCTGAGAATAGAAGTTCTGATTTCTCAGATGAGTGACCTCTGTAGTTAGTTTTCTTAGTTGAGCAGAGATTTCTTTGATTTCTTCTTTCTCCTCCTAAGCTTTAGCTACTACATTTTCAGTTTGAGGCTTGAAGAAAGAGGATCCAGTGTTATTGTTCTGATCCACACCCTGAGGTGTTGGTGCTTGTGCAAGATATTGAGGCACTTGGCCACTCCCATTAGGAGGAGGAGGCATGATACTCAATGGAGATATCTGTAGAGGTGTTGGCATGACTGCTGGAGGCATCATAGCTCCATTGGGATATTGCTAAGCTGGATATGCAGGATATTGTGGAGGATATGTTGGATACATGCCAGGCAATGTAGGGAATGCAACATTTGGAGTAGGAGCAGGGACTAACTGCTGATTCACCTTGATAGCTTCTTGGAAAGCTCTTGTCAAGGTTGTGATTTTAGGATGTGTTCTCTTAATGAACATGGAAGTCAATGGATCTAGAACTGAGTAATAGATACTCCTGGCAGCAGCATCTCCTATAGTATATGGGGTAACTAACTTGGATAGCATTTTCTGGAACCTAGCATTGAAATTGGCTATCGGTTCTCCCTCAAACCACTTGATTGTGGCAAATAGGTGATAATTCATTAAAGGATCAATAGGTACTTTGAACCTATCAGTAAAAGCTTTCTCTAGGATAGCCCATGAACCAACAGAACTCTGACCAAGACTAATAAACAAATTATAAGCCTCTTCCCCTAAGGAAAAAGGAAATAATCTGCATACAACATCCTGATGTTCTATTCTGGCCCTATAGCAGGCTTCTTTAAAGGTTCTGATATGATCATCCGCATCTTGATAAGGATGATATTTTGGACAAAGTTTGTCTAGGTTCTTTGGTAACTCATGATATGCAGTGAAGGTCAATGGTGACTCTACTGCAAAGAAGGACATTGCAACCGGAGGAGGTTGAGCCTGTGGTACAGTTGGCTGAGGTTGGACCTGGGGTTGTGGTTGGACAGGAGGTGTCACAGATAATCCAGAAGGTATTTGCAAACCAACAAGAGTTACAAGAGGAGGTTCTAGTGATGCCCCTGATGCCCTAGATCCTGGAGTGTGATGGATGTCTACAGTTCTAGGTCTGAAACCTCTAATAGGTAATTCTTCAAAGATTCCACTAGGTTAAGACCTGGTATTTATCCTGTGAGCCAGGATTTCTTAATTTTGAGGCAAATTGGCTGGAACTTTGTAAATATTAGTTGGAATATGCCAGCAGTGACTGTATTTATGGTCAGGATTGGGAATTGATCAAGTATTTACGGAATATTTGCAGCTATATTGCAAATATGAGGTGATTATTGGTTTGGCAACACTTTGCAGGTTGATATCGGGTTTCTAAACCAGGATACCTCAAAGATTTGACAAATTTACTCGAAATAAGGCTGATCTTTGCAAATACATGATGATCTACTGTAAAGATTGCAATATTTATGATTGATTTCAAAATCTTTACACAGGATTAGTGTATATTGACTCAGAACTACAAATATTTGCATCTAGCTTGGACATTTGGTGGTGGCTAAGCGTTACCTTACAATCTTTATCATCACCTAAACTACTGATGATGATCCTCATCCTATGGCCCTCCTTCTAGTGCCAATTTATGTTGATCATGATGTTAGTCATAAACAAACATAGAATAAAAGTACACATTAACCTTTACTCATCTTGAAAGATACAATGAATTCAGAGAATTCATGATCTCAAGTCTCCATTGATTAGGTCTTAATCTTCTGACATTACTCAAAGGTTGATGTGTGTTGCTGTTTCCATTTTGGGGCCTTACGTAGATCTCATCAGTAAGATATTGTTTCATGTAATGATGTTGCAAAGATAGTTATTCTACACAGGATATACTTTAAATATTATGTCTATCTTCAAAACATTGCATGATATTTGTCATTGTGACATGCTTTAACCTCAAATATGCTGAATATGTTCATTTATCTATGGGATGTCTGTATATTTGTACTATTTGCTTAAGATTGTCAGTTATTTGCAATTGTGATGATGAAATTCTCTAAAATTTAAAGAAATTGAAAGAAATACTTCAAATTAAAGTTGAACCTTTAGTTATTGATCCACATACATACTTGATACTGTCACTAGGAGAAGAAATCAAACCATATGTTCACCAGGATATTCCACAGCTAGATACAGTTGATGCAAACTTTAGAGGATGATGAATGAAAATAATACATGCAAAATGATGAGCACTCCAAGGGACGCAGCAAATCAAAGCACATATCCAGAATTCAGACATAGATTACTCAAGATTTATGAAGATTTGTAATCGAAATACTCTTCTCTTTCATTAAGTATGCAAAAGACATGTACATATACAATAGCTTTGAAATGAGTCCTGAATACTTCAGCAAACAGATTTTAATTAAGTTTCGAATGTTTTAAAATGAGGCATCCTTGTACCTTTTATAGAATAAGGTGAGGGATTAGTTACAAAATGATCTATGACCAAGATTTATCTATGAACATCTACGGTGAATATTCTTCTTTGACTAAGTCAACCTTCCACATGTGGCACAGGTTGCCAGCTAGCAACCATCTGAAATACTTATTTTCTTCCATAAGTATTTGATGCGTATTTTCCCTTTATGATGCATCCTCATCAGGTTCTTTGTCATCATCATGACTTTCACCGCCCTCTCTATTTTCATCATAATCATGATGATCGTTCTCTTGAATATGGACCTGCATAGCTATCCTGATATTCTCATATGCTTGCACTATTCTCTCTAATTCTCTGCCATCCTGAGTTCTCTCTTTGGTGATGGCATGTTTATGCACCTGATACTTGCTCCGGAGAGATTCCAACTTATTCTTCCTACTGTTGGTGGTTTCATTATAATCTTCCACCTTGACCTTTATTCTCATTACTTTATCTAGCACTTCTTCCGTCAGGTGTTTGAGAGGGTCTTCAGCAACTAGCTGGAAATTAATATGTAGAGCTTTGATGACAAACTCTTCATCTTGATTCTCTATCTTGCCTTCTGCATCTCCCTCTAATGTTTCCAAAACTTCAGCCTCATGGGACATCATATCATGCAGCTTCATGCTGATTTCTCTCAACTTATTGTTGCATCTTTTGAGTACATCACATTCAAATCTAACGTCCTTATCCCAGATATCAATCAATTGGGCTATGTTATTATTTAGTACCTGGTTCTTTGATAGGATCTGTGGATCAATCCTCTTCATTTCATCCAAAATGTTGATAACCTTTTCTATCTGAAATGACCTCCTGCCGATCTCCATCTGCAATCTATCTACCTTTTTCCTGGAGGTGCCCAAAGAATTCCACCTCTTCAAAGAGGCCTTTGCTACTTCCTCAGCTCCATCGAGTGCGGATGACATCTATTTCAACATTATTGTTGATTCATGCTTCATGAGGTTCAACTTGTTGACCTCCTCCAGAGAAATAGCATCCAATGGGACTGCATGATCACTGGATGTATCGTCAGGGTTAATTAACCCTCTTATATATGCATGCAGCTGAGCAATGTGCTCTTTATGCTACTTATTCTTTTCTTTCTCTCTCTTAACTCTTTGAGTTAATGAATCAATAATGTCCTTACCTTTTTGGCCTTCCTGATCCTCATTGGCAAACCCCAAATCTACTGTAGTAATCTGGAATTCATCCAGAGTGATCTTGCCCTTTTCTTTATCAACTGCAGGAACAACTACCTGGGTTGTGTTGGTGATTGTTTTGATGCAATCATAACAATAAGTTAAAATTCACATATAATGAACTGAAACTATACTTGAAAGATAAGAAGGAATCGTTTAAGATTCACTTAATCCCAAGTCTACAGTGGTCAGGTCTTGACCTGTTGGTCAAATTCAGTTGGTCAATGTGAAGCTGTAATGTTCAAGGGGCCTTACATAATTTAGAGTTTCTTTGTGGTTTACTGGACTCAAACTATGCAAAAAGATCATGAGATATGTCAATACTTTTTCATTCCTTTGCATAAAAGTGTTACAGTGCTGCAAAGCTTTAGATGGTTGTCTTGAATTATTGCAGCCTTCCTCTTTATATAACTTGTCTACTCTTAACTCTGTTGTTCATGCATCTTCAAATATGAGACAAATTTCCTTCAAATTTCTACGTTTTAAACTAAGTAGTTTCAGATGGGTTGGGAAAAGTTAGAAAGATCTACTCTAAACCTCATTTACTCTACCGAAGGATCTAATTGTTCTGTTATGCACTATATAAATCATACAGCAATTTGATCAAATCCACAGTAAAAACCTTAAATGTAAGTTCTGAGCATTTTCACAAACATACATTTAAAATTGCAAGCTCTCAAAGAAAATATTTCAAAACACAAAGAAGAGCAGGAGAACACTCAGAAGATAGATGCAGAACTCTAGATTCTATTGTATTAGAAACAAACAGTCATACATAATTTACAATGTTGGAATGACTCTTAGTTTCATTGATCAAACTACAGAGAACTTACAAGCTTTACAGATACAATAAGGAAGCCAGATGTTCCACGCACTCCTTACTGCAGACAACAAGCGACCTCCTCTAAACTAAACTATGCCTAGAAAGAATCTACAATTCTGGCAAAATGCTAAAATCCCTGTGTAAGTATTACAATGTATTAAGGCACAATATATAGACTTTCTGATTGTCCTCAATACAGCCCAAAACCCTAATGGTTAAGCAATGGTTCAAACCCTAGGTTACAGCATTAAATGGTGCAGAACCATCCTCTAAAATATCTCCAAATATGTGTCAAATCTGGGTGAAAATATGCCCCTTTCTAAAACCCTAGTAGTTTAGAAGTAAATTCTGCAACCTACCGTCATTATGTTTTATCTACATTTTGGGTCTTCTCATTGATGTCCCTTGACTTTTTGTACTTCATCCTCATCTTCTCTTTACTTTTGAAATCAGATTCTCCTTCCAGGACATCACTGCCATTAAGTTTCAGCTTCCTCTTGCAGCTGCTGACCTGCAAAAACAAACCAGCAATAAGTACCATTGATTATTAACCAACCACTTTTGAAACACCTGTTAGATCCAAGTGGGGCTAAGCAAAAAATCACGGCTATCAGGTCAAAATCCGCAAAAAATGCGTTCATACTGCGCATACCATGTCAAAAACTACCGGGTCAACCATCGCAGACCAGAAATGATGCATACGTAGGGTCAAAGTGTGCCAAAAACCCTAAAAAAAACCTATCGCTAAATGTTTCCCGCCTATCGGCGCTAAAAAACCTTATCGGCGGGCCCTAAAGATTGCCCATAGACTTCTTGTGTCTGGCTGAAAAACGGCCCCTTTACCTCCCCTTTAATAGAAACGGTGCCTGCAGAGAGTGACACATGGCGCATTCTGCGTGAGGGGCTTTGAAACTTTGCTTTATGCGGAAGAAGACACTTGTCGCCACCCGCGCTTCCTAGAAACTATTCCCAAAACCTTGAGACTCTCACAGAAAGTGACACTTGTCACTATCCGCATGATCGTTGCAACTTTTAGGGACTATTGGGGCACTTTGAAACTTGTTTGTGGAAGGCACCACGTGGCGTCTTCCACGCAGCTGTTAAGGTACTTGGGGCTCGGTGGGTCATCCCTCGGAGTGTGACACTTGTCACTCTCCGCAGAATGCTGGAAACCTTTTGAAACCTGCAAAGGGACCTACGGAGAGTGACAAGTGTCACACTTCGAAGAGCCCTGGAAACCTTAAGAAACACCCTGCAGAAGGCGCCATGTGGCATCTTCCGCACAACCCTTGAAACTGTTAAGAAACTTTTTTAGCCCACGGATGGTTTTAAATTTTTAAAGGGGCTCGTCGTAGAAGGTGACAAGTGGCACGCTCCGCGTGACTGTTAGAAACGGCTGGGGCGTTGGTTCTTTGCAACACTATTGAGACTCATGCAGAGTGTGACACTTGGCACGCTCCGCGTAGCCGTTTGAAACATTTAGGAACATTTAACAAAACATTTGAAACCTTGCACTATTTAAACCCTGTAGTGCATTTTACCAAAATGGGCATAACTTGCAAAATATGGCAAATTTTCAAATGATTCAAAAAGCAACCCTGGCTCATTTTTGACAAGGAATCCAACCATTCCATTCACTGGCACTCAAAATGCATTTTCTCACTAATTTTATCAAGGTTTGCAAATTTAATTCTCTTTTCCCTTACCACCAAGGATAGACCCACAAAAAAAAGAAGCAAAAAGCAAAGCCACAGCAGGGGTCCCTATTTTGCTAAGGAGTAAAATGGGGCATGTTGTGAACATTGCAACAACTAGCAACCAAACAAAACAACTAAATTCAAGGCCTCCAAGAAAACTAAGTGAAATAAATGCATAACTTATGACTATCCATCTTGTAAATTATTATTCAATCTTGAGACCTAAGGCATTCAATAAGGGTGCATAAATTTTCATTTTCAGTTTAATTGTGTGCACGTGATTAATAAGCCTCATCTTGAAGATCGGTTGAACAAACCAGTGACTGATATTAGCCTACGTAGGTGAGGATATTCCCTCATAGCCAACCGGATAGAGCCTTGCTGCCAGCGAGCATCTATAGCCCCGGCAAGGTTATCGTTACAATTCTCCTAAGTAGAGCCCCACTGCCAGCGAGTGTCTATAGCCCCGGTAGAGTTACTTAGATGGCTTAATCTGGATTTTCAATATAATCCACTTTATTTATTTTTTATTTTTTTTATTTTTTGATTTTGAACGAGATTTCACAAGATATAGCAATTTGTAGCTTCATGATGCAAGGAGTGGACACTTGCTAAAATTAGGCTAAGAATTGTAATGGTAGAAAGGATGACCTCTGATTTTTCACCTAATATCTACACTGGTAGGTTCAACAAATCCAAGGATTTTAGGTGTGTCATCGTGAGAAACTTGCCTCGAATTCTCAATCACATTTATTGAATACAAAATTTTAGAAGATAAATAACTCTCTACATTCATGATAGTCACAACAAGTTATGTGTAAATTGCAAATGATTAACTTGAATATCCTAAATTTATACTGTTTTGGATGGTTGCTAGTTTGCTCCTTAATACTCTAAAGTAAAATAAAGATCCCTGTTGAGGAGACAACAACAAACCAAACCAACAACAGACTGTACAAAAAGCAAAAAAGCAGAAAAAATTGTACAAAGATAAACAAAACAACAAACAGAAAACAAAACTATACAAATAGCCAACCCCAAAAAGAAAACAGCAAAAGAAGAACCAGACATTACTTACACTATATACAAGCCTCTACAAGGCAAACAGAACCCAGGAAAAGATCCAAGAACACCCCTACTTGCATATTTCTTTAGATTGTGCAGGAGTAACAGGGTATTAGTTATGGTTCTTAACTTAGCAAATTTATCTTTAAATTCTAAAAAAAATTCTTGTATTCTAAATTCATTGTGTTTATCAGAATAGCTCTCAACTATCAGCAATTGGGGCAACCCATCATTTTCATGATTAATCCATATGCAGGTCCTTGCTCTTAAATTTCCATAATCAAAGCAGTATTTATCATGGTTTACTAAGGAAAGGAAAGAGACAACCTGATGTATTTTTAGCTCTGTAGGACATGTTTGTTCATTGATAGTTGGTCCTCCTTTTAACCTTGTACTTTCATTATTTGGCTCCATGTTTGGTCTTACTTTTTCAAATTGAAAGATGAATGACTCAAGATGTATCATTTCTTCATCTTTATCCATCTTTGTCCCTTCATTCCGGATGTTTAGTTTATCCTCAAATTTAGCACACCTCTCAATGCTCTCATCAGTTTCCTGCACATCAGCACTTAAGTGAGTATATTTATCATCATAACCTGATATAGAGAAATTAATCATTTCTAAATCACTTGAAAGTAAAGGTGGGACAACATCTTTAGATTGATAGGAATACTCCCCTGTTTTATTTTCAAAATAATGCTGGGGTGATGTCTGACTATGCACAGCAACTCCAAAATCTTTTGTATTTTCAATTCTTAAGAATTGGTCATCATATGACTCACTTTTATCATCCAGTGTGGAGTCTGCTTCTATTGACCTGCAACAATCCTGAACTTGATCATTCAATTTAAAGAAGTCAGTCGTAACACTAGGATTTACTTTCTTTTCTATGACTTCAATAGTTGCTATAGTGGGAACTTCATCAGTTTTAGTGCACTTTAATTTTTTCATTTGTCCACATTTCTCCTTTCCATAAAATGACTCAAGGAAAGACATTTTACTATCTTTACCAAAAGCATTAGGATCAGCAATAAAGACCTTATCCGGACAAATGGTTTCCTCAATACAAGATTTAAAATATTTATACCTGCACTCCCCTTTACCTATATTAGGAAGTAGAGACCTACTATCAATCCCACCATAATATGACCTAAGAAAAGATGCTCTGTTATCATTCCCTTCTAGAATTGATTTATCTATTGTATTTTCTAACCACCTATTAGTTCCTAGTGCTGTATCAGCTTGTTGCTCCAAAATTTCTTTTTTCTGCCAGTCTTCAGCCCTGAACACATCTGAAAAAATAATTAGTCCTTTCAAATATGAATCTATCCTAGTGAGGAATGTTAAACATTTAAGTTCACTGTGTTCAATAGTCTGGTGTATCCTGCAACAACTGGACAAACCAAAATTAGATAAACTTTGAGAATAAAGCTGTTCATTCAAAGCTCCCTAAAATAAAGGACTGTTAACTTGAAAATTGTCCCCATATGAGTCCATTAAAATGGGACCTATTTTCAACTTTTTAGGTTTTTTGAAATTTTATGAGATCTGGCATATCTCAGAGTATAGCATTTAAACTCAGAATTTTAACCCTAAACCAAATTAGGCCCTCCTTCTAGCACCAGAAAACTGTTGGTGATTGTTTTGATGCAATCATAACAATAAGTTAAAATTCACATATAATGAACTGAAACTATACTTGAAAGATAAGAAGGAATCGTTTAAGATTCACTTAATCCCAAGTCTACAGTGGTCAAGTCTTGACTTGTTGGTCAAATTCAGTTGGTCAATGTGAAGTTGTAATGTTCAAGGGGCCTTATGTAATTTAGGGTTTCTTTGTGGTTTACTGGACTCAAACTATGCAAAAAGATCATGAGATATGTCAATACTTTTTCATTCCTTTGCATAAAAGTGTTACAGTGCTGCAAAGCTTTAGATGGTTGTCTTGAATTATTGCAGCCTTCCTCTTTATATAACTTGTCTACTCTTAACTTTGTTGTTCATGCTTCTTCAAATATGAGACAAATTTCCTTCAAATTTCTACGTTTTAAACTAAGTAGTTTCAGATGGGTTGGGAAAAGTTAGAAAGATCTACTCTAAACCTCATTTACTCTACCGAAGGATCTAATTGTTCTGTTATGCACTATATAAATCATACAGCAATTTGATCAAATCCACAGTAAAAACCTTAAATGTAAGTTATGAGCATTTTCACAAAGATACATTTAAAATTGCAAGCTCTTAAAGAAAATATCTCAAAACACAAAGAAGAGCAGGAGAACACTCAGAAGATAGATGCAGAACTCCAGATTCTATTGTATTAGAAACAAATAGTCATACATAATTTACAATGTTGGAATGACTCTTAGTTTCATTGATCAAACTACAGAGAACTTACAAGCTTTACAGATATAATAAGGAAGCCAGATGTTCCACGCACTCCTTACTGCAGACAACAGGCGACCTCCTCTAAACTAAACTATGCCCAGAAAGAATCTACAATTCTGGCAAAATGCTAAAATCCCTGTGTAAGTATTACAATGTATTAAGGCACAATATATAGACTTTCTAATTGTCCTCAATACAGCCCAAAACCCTAATGGTTAAGCAATGGTTCAAACCCTAGGTTACAGCATTAAATGGTGCAGAACCATCCTCTAAAATATCTCCAAATATGTGTCAAATCTGGGTGAAAATATGCCCCTTTCTGAAACCCTAGTAGTTAAAAAGTAAATTCTGCAACCTACCATCATTATGTTTTATCTGCATTTTGGGTCTTCTCATTGATGTCCCTTGACTTTCTGTACTTCATCATCATCTTCTCTTTACTTCTGAAATTGGATTCTCCTTCCAGGATGTCACTGCCATTAAGTTTCAGCTTCCTCTTCCAGCTGCTGACCTACAAAAACAAACCAGCAATAAGTACCATTGATTATTAAACAACCACTTTCAAAACACCTGTTAGATCCAAGTGGGGCTGAGCAAAAAATCACGGCTATCAGGTCAAAATCCGCAAAAAATGTGTTCATACTGCGCATACCGTGTCAAAAACTACCGGGTCAACCATCGCAGACTAGAAATGATGCATACGTAGGGTCAAAGTGTGCCAAAAACCCTAAAAAAAACCTATCGCTAAATGTTTCCTGCCTATTGGCGCTAAAAAACCTTATCGGCGGGCCCTAAAGATTGCCCACAGACTTCCTATGTCTGGCCGAAAAATGGCCCCTTTACCTCCCCTTTAATAGAAACGGTGCCCACAGAGAGTGACACATGGCACGTTCCACGTGAGGGGCTTTGAAACTTTGCTTTATGTGGAAGAAGACACTTGTCGCCACCCGCGCTTCCTAGAAACTATTCCCAAAACCTTGAGACTCTCGCGGAAAGTGACACTTGTCACTATCCGCACGATCGTTGCAACTTTTAGGGACTATTGGGGCACTTTGAAACTTGTTTGCAGAAGGTGCCACGTGGCATCTTCCACACAGCTGTTAAGGTACTTGGGGCTCGGTGGGTCATCCCTCGGAGTGTGACACTTGTCACTCTCCACGGAATGCTGGAAACCTTTTGAAACCTGCAGAGGGACATGCGGAGAGTGACAAGTGTCAAACTCCGAAAAGCCCTAGAAACCTTAAGAAACACCCTGCGAAAGGTGCCACGTGGCGTCTTCCGCGCAACCCTTGAAACTGTTAAGAAATTTTTTTAGCTCGCAGATGGTTTTAAACTTTTAAAGGGGCTCGTCGCGGAAGGTGACAAGTGGCACACTCCACGCGACTGTTAGAAACGGCTGGGGCGTTGGTTCTTTGCAACGCTATTGAGACTCATGCAGAGTGTGACACTTGGCACGCTCTGCGTAGCCATTTGAAACATTTAGGAACATTTAACGAAACATTTGAAACCTTGCACTATTTAAACCCTGTAGTGCATTTTACCAAAATGGGCATAACTTGCAAAATATGGCAAATTTTTAGATGATTCAAAAAGCAACCCTGGCTCATTTTTGACAAGGAATCCAACCATACCATGCACTGGCACTCAAAATGCATTTTCTCACTAATTTTATCAAGGTTTGCAAATTTAATTCTCTTTTCCCTTACCACCAAGGACAGACCCACAAAAAAAAGAAACAAAAAGCAAAGCCACAGCAGGGGTCCCTATTTTGCTAAGGAGTAAAATGGGGCGTGTTGTGAACATCACAACAGGTTGTTCTCCTGCCTGTATCAGGATCCCTTTGTATTGCAGAAGTTATTCTAGCCTTTCTCTTTGGCTTTATTAGAGTTTCTGTAAATAATGTGGACACATCAAATTCTTGTATCCCTATGTCTGACTCTTCACCAACTTCTTTCTCTAGCCACGAAGGAACTTGATCTTTTGGCTGTTGGTTTCCATCATCATCATGATGATCACCCTAATCTCTGATATCTACCATCATGTGCGATGGTGAGGGTGATCTTATTTCTTCCTCATGATGCTCCTCATGAGGGTGATCTTTGGGTATATCCTCCTATTGAGGAATTGCCTTTTCTGGAGGGTGATCCTGTTGATCATCTACATGTTTATCATGATCTTGATCTTTTGCTTCCTCCATGGGTATCTTATCTACCTTAATGATTTCCTCATCATGAGGCACATTTGTTTCCGTAGATATTATTGCATCTACCTTAGGCTTGTCCACCTGATCTACAATTGCAATTTGTTCTGCAGGTGTAACAATTACCTCATGTACTTTTAGGGTAGGATCATCTGATATATCTATCTTTTCTCCTCCCTTGTCCTGTACTTCAACTATCTTGGGCCCAACAGGTATTTCCTCTTGTTGTCACTCACCCATATCCAAAGTATGGCTTTCTATCTCTGCCATCTTCACTTCCTCAACATTTTCTTCTTTATCCTAAATATTTCCTCGATTTTCAGGACTTGCATCCTATCTGTAGGTGAGATCAATTACTGCAGGACTAGTTACCTGCTTAATCAATGTATCAAGCCCTATCTCTTGAGCTACCTTTTCCTGGCTCTTTTCCTTTTCTGATTCCACTTGCTTTATCTCCTCCAACACTATTTGTACTGATGGAGTTCCATGAGGAGTTATCCGAGTGCCAGCAGCAACGGTTTCCATTTTCTATGAAGCTACATCCTTCACTACCTCATCATCGGATAGGTCAACTGTCTCCTCCAATGAAACAATACCACTTTGGAGTGTCCTAGAGGTTTCTTTTACCTGTTCTTCTGCTAATTCAGTTTTGAATTTTACAATGGTGGGGAGTGGAACATTATGCTGCAGCGCCTTCTTGAATACCTCCCCACCAGCTCCCCTCAGCATTATGGGAGTTTGTTTTATTTCACCTCTCATAGCAGTCCTTGGATTCTTAGGTGTAGTGGTTACCACCTGAGGTGCTCTTCTCTTCCTTGTGAAGGACAAAGGACCTTATTCTTCTTCAGATTCTTCCTCTAAAGGAATATCCTTCTCTTTATTCTTCTGTGAGGCTTGATCCTCCTCATATGCAATAGTAGGCTGTGCAGTTGGCCTTTGGATTTGTTTGGCTTTTTGTTTATCCTGAGGAGGCTGTGCTAATGATGCTAATGCTTGCCCAGATCCTGATGCATCTTCAACAGGCATTATCACTCTTTCCACTATAACCCCTTTGCGTTTAGGATCAGTCTTCTTACCCCTTGAAGACCTCTTTCTTTTTTCAGGAGGTGGTGCCTTCTCTCCTTTGGATTTCCTCTTCTCAATTAAGAAGTCATCAAATTCACCCTCAGGCACTTCCTGTCTCTTCTTCTTATTATCAACAGTGATGACCACTCCTTTCTTCTTCAGTATATTTATCTGCTCATCCACCCAAGCTTGGGTTAGATGTAATATCCTGCCTATGAATGGATCCAAGGAGATATCCTCCTGTATGGTGAGATCTGGTGCAGAGATAGTATCATTGTATATCTTTTTCTCTTCATATTCCTCAGCCATTACCTTTCCATCATCTTTCTTCAGTTGTGCTGGGACAGAGATGCAATCAAAGGTCCTTATTTGGTTGAGTGTTAACCTTTGGTACCTTCTCCTTCGGGCTTCAGCTTCATCTTCACAATCTGCCCAGAAATCTTCAAGGTTCTTTCGATGGATGGGTTTCCCCATGATCTTCTGCATCCTCCCAAATGGATCATATGATCTTACTAATGGAAAAGGCTAGAAATTCATCATTTTCAAACCAGCTATGGCCTTCTTAATACTTTCACTGTCTGGGCACATATACCAGCCCATTGTGACTGGAAACAAAACTGGTGGAAGCTTGTTGTTTGCCTTATAGGCATTCAATATTGTTTCAACCTGCCTCATGAACTCCATTAACACTACAGCATCGGTTGGATACCTTGGGAGCATGAGGGGCTCCTCCTCAAAACCTTCAATCCTGATGTATGAAAAGGTTGTAAATTGAATGAACCAGGCCCCATGCCTGTAGACAACTTCTTGAGCCTCCATGCTCAGTCTCTTGGTTATATCTTCTTCCATGGTCCTTACTAGATGCATAGAGAATGCATCATTCACCAATTTATAATCCTGGAGGTAATTTACCCTTTGCAACTGGGGATGATGATCCCATATGTGTGCATCATTAGTTGTGCCTCCAATTTTTCCATCTGTGACCAAAGTATCAAATGTACCCTTGTACGCACATGAATAAACAACATATGAGGTCATATAGAAAGAACAATCTGGACCTCCAAGACTCATTAGTTGCTCGTCTAGAGCATCACTTATCGTCTTGGCCCACATTGGCTTGTTATCCGTATATAGACACATCGGGATGACTGCATACATCCAGTCCCTGAAACTTCCAGCATCAGGCTAGCCTGTTACTTTGTTCAACAGTGCTATCATGTATTGATACTCATCGTCGAATTCATATTTATATAGATGAATCAGAAGTTTAGCTGCCGCTGGATAGGGGCTATTCTTTGCCCTCCATTGATACATCTTCTTCCTGGCAGACTTCTTGTTATTTTCATACTCTACTTCTGATTTCTTTAGATCTATGTTGGCAACCTTCTTGCCCATTGGCAAACCAAATGTAGTAGCAATACCCTTAATTGACAGATCAGCATATATCCTGCCGTGCTTTTCTACTCTCCTAGTTTTTGGGTTGTAGTTCCTTGCACATTCTATCACTAACTCAGGGGTTTCTATAGAGTATGGGAAACCAGCTGCATTCCGCATTCTTGATACGAAGACGGCATCGAGCAGGGTGTTGTTTTTCTCATCACTCATTTTGGCTGACCATGCAGCCAGATCCGTATTCCCTTGGTGTGTATCAATGATGGCTCCATACTTGAATTGGACACCCTCAGGATGAGCAAACATAGGCTTCAAGAATTTAGCCTCTAACTTAGCTAATCTTTTATCTGCCATAAGTACCTGCAATTAACACAACTTGGTCTTACAATTGATGCATATATGAGCATGCATATACGTTACATGTCCATTATTCATCATGCATACTATTATTCTTTCCATATTTCATTTATCCTGACATGCATAATTTGATGTTTCAAACCAAAGACCCCATAGTACCTGAATATGCAGAACATGACAACAAGAGGGTTTCAATTACTTACTTGATGCGTTTATCCTCTTACTTATACCCCAGATTATCTGAAAGTGATCTTGATACTGCTAATAATCGATTTCTTCATTCTGTTGTAAGCCACGTGCGTCAGGATGTTGTTCATCTGAAGGTTTGGAAGCTTTACTCTCTGTAAAAACTGGTTTATCACAATGTAAATGTAAAATACCTTGTAAATTCACTTTTAACCCCTGAATCGGGTCACTTAGGGTAAAATTAGGTCAAATCTACCATAATCATTAAGTTTACGCACGGAAACCTGCAAAGGTTGCCAGGTGTGAGCATTGTGTTAACCATTAGCGGGATACACCTACCATATTAATGAGCATTCAATGTCGCGCAGCAAGGAGAGGAGGATGATCATTTGAAATATCAGGTGATGTTTTGAATATCGGGTGATATTCAAAATATGACCGTCCGTGATATGATCATCCGGGTCTTAGAGGGAAACACCTATTTCGATATATCGGGTTATTTTCAGACCATCGGGTCATGTTATAAAAGATCAGGTGATGTTCAAAATATCGGGTGACATTTCAAAAAGATGATGACCCTATGCAATACTTAAGTAACCTTTCTCGGAATATCACGATGACGTCACCATGATATTAGTTTAGTCTATCGTTGAAGCATTATGACGTCATCATCATATTTTATGAAAGGGTGATTTTAAAAAATATACCTCTGCGAGGTAAAGATGATGATGACGTCATCATCGTGTTGATTCTCTTCGTTATCGGGTTGGATGATGTCATCAGGATAAAAGTTCTAGGGTGATATTTTGCGACAGGATGATATTTGAAAGATAAGGTTATATTCAAAACATCGGGTGATGTTTCAAAATATCATCCTCACGGAATATATGCTGTTATTTGACGGGTAAGTATCATGACCACCTAAAAATGACGTCCACAGGTCACGAACAGATAATTTATCAGGTGATAAATTGGATCAGGGTGATATTTCATAAGATGACTGATATTGAGAAATATGATGATGACTTACCTCCCCCCTTTATGAATATCAAGTTTGACCCAGACTTTGACCGTTCATAACTTTTACATCCTAAGGAATATCAGGGTGATGGAAAAGGCAAACCTTCATGGAATTTAATGCTCTTTCCAAATACGAGGTTAATGAAATGAAATATGAAACTTGACAAACTAACCTCATGATGATGACTTCCCTAGCCATTGCATAGGATTATCTGTATTGATTGAATTTTACCAGACCGCCAGCAAGAAAAAACACCCAAGCAAAGCCAAAAAGTTGGGTCCCTGTTTTGTCAAGTCAAAATGGGGCGTGTTGTGTAACCACACAATAGGTATGTAACTAGTAAACAATTATAAATATTACATGTGAATAGCATCGTTATATGAATGGTATTCTAATAT
This sequence comes from Cunninghamia lanceolata, assembly GCA_027924645.1. NCBI lineage: Eukaryota > Viridiplantae > Streptophyta > Pinopsida > Cupressales > Cupressaceae > Cunninghamia > Cunninghamia lanceolata. Next base: position 10,509,413 of record BSBN01000194.1, on the reverse strand, counting down.
CTGATTTTGGATGTTGAATAGGTTAATACTGTAGATTTCACGGCAACACCTGCCAGCAATGGTGGACTTCAAAGCTTTACAGAGGTAATAAAATAAATAGTTTAATGAATGAATTGTACTTACTAAATTTTTGTATGTGACTTGTGTGCTTTATTGTGTGTACTTCCATGTTTAGATGAACGTATGTGTATGTTAGGAGCCATGATTTGCATCACTATTATAGTTTTCATAATTGAATAATGTTGTTTTATTTCCAGATGATGCAGGCTACGGAGACACCTCCCCATGTTCATAGGGCAATGGAGCAGGGTGTGGCCTCTGCGATTCATAGCTCCATGGCATTAACAGGGGTATGAGGCAGATTAGTAAATTTCAATTTACATTCATTGTTATAGTTGTCTATTTTTGAAAAATCAAAAGATTATTGATTTGAAGTTTAATTTCTATCTGGATGGTTTCTATAGGACATGACATCACCAGGGCCTATTCCTGTTACTGAGGCAAGCGAGGAGACAGATTATATGTTAGCGGTAAGTGATTATTTTGTTAAATGTTTCATTTTTTATAACATGTAATTTCTATATATTAATGTCTATACTTTTTATTGTAACAGGTAAAGATGCAGGAAGACCTAAATAGGAGGAGTAGCCGTCGGGTTCGTAGTAGACCACCCACATGCGCGTCTCCATCCCCTAGAAGATCAAAGGTTGCTCGTGATTTATTCTCTTCACCAGCCAGAGGGGAATGACTTTTTATTGTGTTCCTTTGTTGTATGCCTATATGGAATTTGTGGACATATATTTTGTATTGTACATAGTTGACATTGTATGCCTATATGGCATTCTTGTAAGCCTATATGGTTATTTTGTATATATGTTATACTTATATCCACAGCTATTGATGTATGCCTATATGGATATTTGGTTAATACAAATCTTTTTTATTGATGGCATCCATACTTGCATTATAAATCCACGTTTGAATGGATATTTGTAGATGGCTACTTCAAATATTTAAAGTCCAATTGTATTACATAGGATGTTTGTTGATCCAATAAGCTAGCTATTGTTATTCAAGTATCACCTAAACCTCATTTTGGAACTAAAAGATAAAAGTTGTATTTTAAAAAAAAAAATGAATCATCATGTTATTCTTTATGTTTGAGATCCTGAAAATGACTAAGTCTAGTAGCCTGATATCCTGAAACACTAGGATGAATATCCTAGTCATTAGGATGATTGCGCCTTGAGAAAAAGTCATTAAGATGAGTGCCTAAAGGAGACTTTCTTAAACATTCAAACATTGAGCAACAAGCATGAAGGGTTAAGGCACAATTTGCAACTCATAAAGCCTCAAAAGGGCGGCCAACTTAGAGAGAGCATTCATTTAAGACAAGGCGCCCATTGACACCTATTCCACCATAAAAGTGTGCCTAAGGTGGAAGGAGAACAAGCCTCTGGTAAGTGAAGCGCACCTATTGTCTAATCCACTTCATTATGGCACCCTAGCATGAGGAGGAGTATATAAGTCAATAGGAAATGGCGCCTATAATGCAAATGAAGGACTAAGTGGCATTTTCAATAGCATCAATTCACCTTGAGCTTTCAATAAATACATCAAATTGAGCCCCATAAGCCTAGGCGCCCTTTGCCTGCAAAAGAACCTTGTATCGACGTCAAGAGTTGGTCATATCAGCGTATCAGTAGACCTTGGTTAGGCTTCGCCGATAGTGGTCTATCTTGCCGACGAGTGTGGTTCTAACCCTCTCTTGAGAAATCTACCTCCTAGGTGCTCAACATTGAGGAAAAACTTCATAAAAACACCTATCTCTTTCTTGGCAAGTTTTATTATTTTGATGGTTCTAACTCATATCTAGAGAACTTCTCACCAAGGCACCAAAATAAGTTTAACCCAACTAAAGCAAGAAAATGCGCCCAAGATGATTTTAATCAATTGGACTAGGTGCCAATTTAGTGTTATTTTGACTCATTCACCCTCAAGACGCTAAAGTATCATTCCTTCAATCAATCTAGTTTCCATGTTCCCATGTGTGATGTTCCAAGTAGGAGATAACGCCTAGGGTCTTTATCTTATTTTTGAAATTCTAATGATTCCAAACACTTACCAATAGTCTCAAAAGATCCTATTATCCCTTAAGCGCTCAATCCTCTGATTTATCAAGGCGCTCAATCCTCTTCGAGGCGCTCAAACTCATTCAAAGCGCTATCCTTTACTACTTCCCACTTCAAACACTCTAGGGCGCTCATAATTACTCCCATCACCAATCTTCCTCCTTAAAGCGCATTTGAGGACTTCTTCTTTATGCTAGGGCGCTAATATGAAAGTAACAACTCAAGGCGCTATACGAAAGCTTGATCTTGGAAAGGCGTCTAAACTCATAATGTGAGTTATTTTATCAAATTTTTAATTTTAAGGTCTTTTGGCAACCCCTCTACCAAGGCGCCATTTGATGAGGTGTTTGAAGCTTGATTTTCCCCTTAGGTGCACAAACTTGATGTTCTTGACCCTACAATGTGCCTTGAGTCCCTAAGCTCTTACACTTATCATCTCTTATGCTACTTAGTTTCATCTCTCTCATAAAGGCATTTTGAGGAGTATTACTCTTCGAACTCAATCTCTGGAACTAAGGCGCTCAAGGGTGAGTAAACGTCCATTCTTCCAGGGTGCTCATCAAGGTATAAAACAACACACAAAGGCACCAAGATTACTCCACTCAACCTCAAAGAGCTAGATCATATCTAAATTTACATAAGGGTGCCAAATCAAATTGTCACTAGAGGGCAAGTGCACTCGAAAGGTCATCTATCTTCAAACTCAACTTCCATTCCTCTAGGCGCTTCCTTGGGTAAGTTTGGACGCTCCCTTCATGCTTGCCGTTCAAGTGGCTTTAACTCATTATAGAGACTTCCTCATCTAGGCACAAATCATGATAGTTTCAAACACTTAGCTTTCAAGGCGCCAAAAGATGATTGTAGAGGAGTGAAATTGCGCCTTAATTCAAATAAGCGTTTACTTCATCATTGATGGATTTAAGTCATTGTATATGCTCATGAAGACTTACCTCACTCAATACTCCCCAAACTTATGGATCTAAACATGCTTTTTCTCAGGCGCTAAACTGGAGTTGTCTAGATGCACAAGTGTGCCTCCCTCAATGAAGTTCATTTTGTTAACTTAGTTCATCCTAGTGCCTCAAGGGGTTGTTATATTCTTTAGGCGCAATCTTTCATAGACTAAAACATTCACTCCATGTTAAGGTGCTCAAAGGAGGCTCTAGAGATGGAAAATGGCGCCTTAACTCACTTGTGTAAATTTTGGACTTTTAGGCAATTGCAAGATGTCTTGGAGGGCTCAATTCTTTAAGGTGCCCATTTTGTTCACCACTTGTAGCATCACTTGTTCAAGGCACATGTTTGGGATTCTCCGGATGATGAAATGCTCCTTGACTCCCTAGGCAATTAGACTCCAACTCTAGGCGCAAGATAATGATGATTTGAGCTAAAATAAGCATCTAAAAATCCAAGGTATTATTTGAGGCTTCCACTCCAAATTCTACCTGGCACTCACCTAGGGTGAAATGATTATCAAAGTGCACCTTAATCATTCCTTCCTCTACACGCCCACTATCAGGATCAAGTCATCAAGGAGCTCTAAAACTCAAACACCACTGACCTCATCATACAATAACCCCAAGACATCATCTAAGCTTAGTCAAACACACTGGAGTTTAAAAAAAGCAAGGGGTCCCCATTTGTAATGGGGCGATGTGTGATTTGGTCACAACAGGTGCCTAGAGTGAATAGGCTTTCATCCTGACTTAATACACTGCCTCCTTCTAACGATTTTTGGGGCAATAGAAAACCTTTCACCACAGGCAAATGTCTCAGAGATATAAAAAACTGAGAGAGGTTATTGTAGAGGCACTCTACATGATCGCGTTGCCTCAGACGGAATGTTTCTAAGTGACATAGTTTTTGAGTAACATCTCATCAAAGATTGCTGCCTTTTTGCACTTTGGACTCTTCAGGGATATCGTCGGTACAATGTAGCTCAAACTGTTTCGACATGTTTGGGTGAAAAACAGGACCATGCCTAGCGTAAATGTACCCATTCGGACACGTTGGAACATTCAGTTTGGTCGCATCAGGAGCAGGATGAAAGTTACACCCTTTTGCAACTTTACACTGCCTCCTTCTAACGATTTTTGGGGCAGCAGAAAACCTTTCACCACAGGCAAATGCCTCAGAGATATAAAAAACTGAGAGAGGTTATTGTAGAGGCACTCTACATGATCGTGTTGCCTTAGATAGAATGTTTCTAAGTGACATGGTTTTTGAGTAACATCTCGTCAAAGATTGCTGCCTTTTTGCACTTTGGACTCTTTAGGGATATCGTGGGTACAATGTAGCTCGGATTATTTCGATATGTTTGGGTGAAAAATAGGACCATGCCTAGCGTAAATGTACCCATCCGGATGCGTTGGAATAGTCAGTTTGGTCGCATCAGGAGCAGGACAAAAGTTACACCCCTTTGCAACTTTACACTGCCTCCTTCTAACGATTTTTGGGGCAGTAGAAAACCTTTCACCACGGGCAAATGCCTTAGAGATATAAAAAATTGAGAGAGGTTATTGTAGAGGCACTCTACATGATCACATTGCCTAAGACAGAATGTTTCTAAGTGACATGGTTTTCAAGTAACATCTCGTCAAAGATTGCTATCTTTTTGCACTTTAGACTCTTCAGGGATATCATCGGTACAATGTAGCTCAGACTGTGTCGACATGTTTGGGTGAAAAATAGGACTAAGCCTAGTGTAAATGTACCCATTCGAATGCATTGGAATAGTCAGTTTGGTCGCATCAGGAGCAGGACGAAAGTTACACCCCTTTGCAACTTTACACTGCCTCCTTCTAATGATTTTTGGGGCAGCAAAAAACCTTTCACCATGGGCAAATGCCTCAGAGATATAAAAAACTGAGAGAGGTTATTGTAGAGGCATTCTACGTGATCGTGTTGCCTCAGATAGAATGTTTCTAAGTGACACAGTTTTTGAGTAACATCTCGTCAAATATTGCTGCCTTTTTGCACTTTGGACTCTTTAGGGATATCGTGGGTACAATGTAGCTCGGACTGTTTCGACATGTTTGGGTGAAAAATAGGACCATGCCTAGCATTAATGTACCAATCTAGATGCATTGGAATAGTCAGTTTGGTCGCACCAGGAGCAGGACAAAAGTTAAACCCCTTTGCAACTTTACACTGCCTCCTTCTGACAATTTTTGGGGCAGCAGAAAACCTTTCACCACGAGCAAATGCCTCAGAGATATAAAAAACTGAGAGAAGTTATTGTAGAGGTACTTTACATGATCGTGTTGCCCCAGATAGAATATTTCTAAGTGACACGATTTTTGAGTAACATCTCGTCAAAGATTGCTGTCGTTTTGCAATTTGGACTCTTCAGGGATATTGTCGGTACAATGTAGCTCGGACTGTTTCGACATGTTTGGGTGAAAAACAGGACCATGCCTAGCGTAAATGTACCCATCCAGACACATTGGAACAGTCAGTTTGGTCACATCACGAGTAGGACACCAAAAATGCAAAAGTTGCTTTATGCAACTTGACAACATTGACACTCTTTTGCAACATGACTCAAAGACTCAAACTGACCCCAAATGACTCAAAGTGACTTAAAATCACCTTGATTTTGGTGCCCAATGTACATCATAGAGGTCGAGGTGCTCCTTATCATTCAAACATCTTAGATGAGCGCATAGGAAAAGAAAAAGCTCTAAGTTTCATCATCATGAGCGCCTAATATCAAGAGACTTTAATGGCTCAAACCTTAGCATGGAGTCCTAAGGCGCATTTCATGTCTCCTTTCATCCATTTTGGCACCCTTATGTAGATTTTTCAACTTGATTTGGCGCCCTGTATGTGAAGGAAGATCTAAAGGAATGAAAGTGGATGTCGTATTGCAAGAGTTTGGATCATCAAAATTGAAAGAAATAAGTCTATTAAGCTTGGGTGCCCTTGGCCTTCTTTTCATTCATTATGAGCACCTTGGGAGAATGGTCTTCCTCTCTTTCACATAAAATTCTTGATATGAAGTCTCTTGAAGATGTTGGTGGGGCACATATGGCACAACCCTGCAAATCATTGTTAGTATGCATATCTAAACATATAGACCTATAAGCATCAAAATGGTTAAAAAATTCAATATGTAATCTACAACAACAAGTAGTGCGTGTGTGATTTATCTTAACATAGCAAGGTTTTAGCAATTCAAAATATCTTTGACAAATTTTAATTTGAGGATACTTCTCTAGAAATTTACCATAAAACTGTGTTTGAGTCTCATCCAAAAAATGCTTTGGATGTGGCTCGCAGTTCTGACTACCGATTCTCCTTCTTACCACATCCCTTTGATTTGGAGATACCCTTGTGTAATTCTTCCAAAAGTCTTCAATTAGTGATCTCAATGCTTCAACAATTGGTTTATCTTTTTGTGGTAGTCTCCCCGAGAACGCCCATAATTCATTGGCATTAGTTTCCTCAATTCTTTGGCATCTTCCAATGGCTCTTGATAAAGTTTTCCTATTAATTCTCAATTCTTGACTTGTCTTTCTAATGAGACGAGCTTTCCTCGTTTGACTACTTACTATAGTCGATGTAATCACACGTCGTGTTGCATTACTATCTTTTGTGTGTGAGGTGTTACCCACACTCTCATACGCACTCATTAGATTCTTGATAATAGATTTTTCACTTGAAGCCTCTGATGTTCCAAACCCAAGAATCTTCATGATAGACCTATACTTTATACTTCGCATCATTTCAACGAATAGTTGACATCTTGCAGTCTCATTTAACTTTTCAAAGAACAATCTCCTAATCTTATTAGCATATCTTCTACAAGTGCATTTTGGAATCTTACCTTTCATTGGCTACAAAATATTCTCATCAATATCAATCAAATACTTAGGCGTTCTATGCAAAATTCTAGGTGGTGTTAAGTTAGGTAAATTCATCTCAACATTAGGAATTTCATCAATATTTAAATGAGATGGGTTAGATGGCATACCTTTGATCGAAGATGGAATAGATGACATACCTTGAGGTTGAGGTGGGAACGATGGCGTACCTCCTTCATCACATGTGAGTGATGATGTACTCTCAACTTGAGATGTGGTAGATAGTGTCCCTACATGTTGACTTGCAGTAGAGGAGGTGTCTCCAACTATGGTATTCAAATCTCTCATACCACGAAGTCTTTGCATTTGTTCTCTTTATGCCGCTAATACCATATCTCTTTGTGATGGTTGTGGTTCCTCTTCAATTGGTATGTCTTCATTTATCATGTCTAATTTCCTCTTCTCACAAAGTTCTCTCATAGCCACTGCTTTCTTTGCATTCTTAGCTTCTATCTCTTCCTGTGTTGGTTTAATTCTTGATTGTTTCCTTGGCATGACAGAGAATTTGTCTGTAGCATGATAAAGAGACCAATATTAGTTCCTAAGAAATGAATACAAGATAATAGTGGGATTGTATTTTTTTTATGTTGTAAGGATTTATTCTTGTATAGTTTGACATCATGGTATGTTAAGGTTTGTTTATTACACATAATTATTAAAGAGCCCAAGTGTAGAAAATATACATGGCATCATGTGATATTGTAGGCTACTTTCTTGATTGGGAATGTGTCTATTTTAAACATGTATGATAAAGCATGATAAAGTAATTCAATCTGAAATAAGGAAAATGTAAAGAACATGCATGTAAAGACTTGACATACCTAAAAAATAAAGATTTGAATGGAGAGAGTACCTAATTATGTAGTGTTTTTATCTTCTTGCATCAAACTCCTCAACAATTTGAGTTTTTCACCACTTGTTTCCTTTTCAATGTTAAATTGAATAACACTCAAATATCATTACTAACAACAATACTATTAACCAATCTATAATGTTAAATTCCTAAAATTGAATCACAATTAACATTGCAACACTACAAAAATTGAAACTTGAATAGATATATATCAAACTTGGTGTGAAAACTATGTTATTTCCTCCTTCTCAAGTTGGCAAAGCAGAAAAGGTCGTGGAAAGATCATGCAAAGGTGGTACAATGTGTCAAATGTGCATGTGAACCTCCCAATAGCATGAAAGCACTTTTTTTTTGTCGGAGCACGCACAGAATCAGTAAGAAAATAGAGCATGTGGGCCTGGATCACGGGGGTCAACACTTTTTTACCATTTCAATAGTAAGATAAAACGTGAGCGCGTTAACGCGCTCACGTTTTGTCTTGCTATAGATTGATCACATCCTTTGCATTGATCACATCTCTTTCCTGCAAGAGCTTGCCAGATGCTCTGCCATATGATAGGCATAACAATGAAGGGGAAAGCCCTCATAATCAAGTTCTTGATAGAAAATGCCCATAACCCTAAACCCTAAACCCTAATCTATCAACCCTAAACCCTAATCCGTCAACCCTAAACCCTATCCCTAAACCCTCAACACTATACCTTAAACCCTAATCCCTCAGCACTCAACCCTGAACCTTATCCCTGAACCCTAATCCCTCAACCCTCAACCCTAATCCGTCATCCCTCAACTCTAATCCCTCATCCCTAAACCCTAAATGCTATCCCTATTCCTACACCCTCAACAGACTCGATACTATACCTTAAACCCTAATCCCTTATCCCTAAACCCTCCAACCCTATCCCTAATCCTTATACCCTCCACACTTTACTTTAACCCTAATCCCTCGACCCTCAACCCTATCCCTAAACCCTTGACCCTCAAACCTCAACCCTCGACCCTCGACATCAAACCCTAATCCCTCAACCCTTGACTTTGATCCCTCGACCCTCAACCCTCAACGTCAAATCCTAATCCCTCAACCCTTCACTCTAATCCCTCAACCCTAAACCCTATCCCTAAACCCTCAACACTATACCTTAAACCCTAATCCCTCAGCACTCAACCCTAAACCTTATCCCTAAACCCTAATCCCTCAACCCTCAACCCTAATCCGTCATCCCTCAACTCTAATCCCTCATCCCTAAACCCTAAATGCTATCCCTATTCCTACACCCTCAATAGACTCGATACTATACCTTAAACCCTAATCCCTTATCCCTAAACCCTCCAACCCTATCCCTAATCCTTATACCCTCCACACTCTACTTTAACCCTAATCCCTCGAACCTCAACCCTATCCCTAAACCCTTGACCCTCGAACCTCAACCCTCAACCCTCAATGTCAAACCCTAATCCCTCAACCCTTAACTCTGATCCCTCGACCCTCAACCCTATCCCTAAACCCTAAACCCTAAACCCTCAACCCTCAACGTCAAATCCTAATCACTCAACCCTTCACTCTAATCCCTAAACCCTCAACACTATACCTTAAACCATAATCCCTCAGCCCTCAACCCTAAACCTTATCCCTCAACCCTAATCCCTCAACCCTCAACCCTAATCTGTCATCCCTCAACTCTAATCCCTTATCCCTAAACCCTAAATGCTATCCCTAATCCTAAACCCTCAACAGACTCGATACTATACTTTAAACCCTAATCCCTTATCCCTAAACCCTCCAACCCTATCCCTAATCCTTATGCCCTCCACACTCTACTTTAACCCTAATCCCTCGAACCTCAACCCTATCCCTAAACCCTTGACCCTCAAACCTCAACCCTCAACCCTCAACGTCAAACCCTAATCCCTCAACCCTTAACTTTGATCCCTCGACCCTCAACCCTATCCCAAAACCCTAAACCCTCAACCCTCAACGTCAAATCCTAATCCCTCAACCCTTCACTCTAATCCCTCAACCCTAAACCCTATCCCTAAACTCTCAACACTATACCTTAAACCCTAATCCCTCAACCCTAACCCTAAACCTTATCCCTAAACCCTAAATGCTATCCCTATTCCTAGACCCTCAACGGACTCAATACTATACCTTAAACGCTAATCCCTTATCCCTAAACCCTCCAACCCTATCCCTTATCCATTAACCCTCATGATTAATAGCCTTGAACATAAAAAAATTTAAGGGGAACATAACGCGAGCACATTATAACGCGCTTGTGTTATGTCTTGCTTTGGGAATCCCAAGCCTTGGGCTTGGGATTTGCTTTGGATTTCTAACCCAAAGGCTTGGAGTGCCTTATGAATAGTCACATACGTGTTTTTCCATATTCTTCAAGATTTCACATAATTTCGTTCGTGCTAACCCTCAGATTTGCACATGTTTCAAGGTTGAACAAATCGAACACTTGGGTAATGTTAGGCTTTCTCTTAGCTATTTGACGATGTGATTTTTTTCACATTTTAACAATGTTAAGCCTTTCATCTTTAATTTCTTTTGTTTGTGTGTCTATTTTTAGGCAAAAACCACTATTTGGCCTTTTTTTCATTGTAAATTAACTATTCATTCAAATTTCAAAAAAATTACATATTTAGAAACTAGACTCCATTCTACAAATATTAAAAAAAGAAAAAAATGATTTTCAATTATTTTTCAAAATTTATAGGGGTAGCACGGCCAAAATTCTATTTTTAGGATGTGTCCACTTTGAAAATTAGTAAAAAATCAAATATTCATCAAAAAATTATCAAAAAAATCAGGCATAAACTACATGCTATTAGCTAATTTCTCATTGAAGCGATTTTAAAAATACCAAAAAAAAAGTGGACCTTTTGAGGGAGCCACAAAACATGCTATGTTATGTTTTTTTGACAGAAACAACACCAATTTCTGTGGCTCCCCCTTTTGAACCCCTTAATCTATGCCATCTTCAAAAAAAAATAGTAGTTTAGAAAGTAGACTCGGAGCACTACGAACATTATTTTGGTTGCATCTCCAAATTTTGAGTGTAACTATGCTCAATTTCTCATCCAAGGCCAGTATTTCCTGATTTCAGAAAAAAAAAAGTGGCCACTTAAGACCCTTTTTTGGCCCCCCATCTTCTTGCACTTACCCAAATAGAGAGGAAATATGATAAAGAAGTAACAACAATATTAATAACAAGAATAATATTACTAATATGATGTAGAGGAATAAGAAATGAGCTCTTTGGGGGAGTCAATCGAAGTGTAACAATGTGAATCCTTGAGAGAGCTTCAAAAATGGTGTTATTTAGAGCATGCAACTTCAACAAGTTCAAGAATGGAGGTATGTGCATTCAAGCATAGCCAAGAGAAGAATAGGATTAGATAGATTGATAGATATTAAAATTTGCTTTTGCATAGGGCTTGTGTGGAAGTTAAAGGGTCAAATTTGAGTGTTGAAGGAAATTTTATGACAAATAAATCTTACAACAGGTAGCAATGGGTATCTAGGTGGGAAGAAACATTTTAAATTTCTAGTGCATCATGTGGACATCTGTGTTTCATTCTAGTGTCCTAGAGAAATCACTCAAAATTTAAAATGTGTTCCCAAGACAATGAGAAGAATTAGAATTTGATAGAGAAATTTGGCAATCTGGTGAAGGAAAAGGCTAAGGCTAGGTAAAATGATCCCTAAAATATGCTCAGAGAATGAACACTAAAGCAAGCCCAAAATATAGCATGAAATTGTAAGGGTATGCAAATTGTTATGTTATAGATGGAAGGGCAAAATTAGCGAAAATTCAAACCCTAATGAATGTTACAAATGCATTGACCAAGCCCACGAGCATAGAGAATTTTAGATGGTGTTTAAAGTTTATGGGCCTTTTGGTCCCTACTAGTTAGATTCCATGATGGTATGTTTCCCTTTGGCTCTTGCAAGGTATTTGACAAGTGGGAGAATCTTGGGAATTAAGGTGTCTCAACCTTGGCAATTCCTAAGTTTATTTATTTATTATTTAGATTTTTCTTACAACTTATTACAATTATCATATTTTATTTTAATTAATCTATGCTCCAACATGAAATTGGGTGTGGCAATTTGAGGTTGCATATTTTGCCAAGTTTCGATACTTTGTATGCCATTGTAAGAGGTTATTTAATTTCCTATCTATAGTAGATTTGTAACTCCCACTTTTGTGGGATCCTATGACAGCTTGTGACATATTCTTATGATGCATAAGAGCCAAGAATGGAGAGAATTACTTTGAAATCTTGACCGGCTATGATAGACTTTATTATTTGTCATGAAGTGCCTATTTTGAGATGGAGAATAATAACAATTTGGTAACCCATGTTGGATGGATTAAATTGGTCAATTATGACAACTGTAAGAGTGTAAGGGAATATGTTATTTTTAGCCTATTAGTGGAATCTCCAAATGGATTTTTTGGCACATGGTTTAGAAAACCACATATAGTTTCTAGCTTGTTCATTTTTTATAAATTGGTGCTCAAAGAAGTAGTTTATATATGATAGTTTGTAGGTACACATTGCGTAAACACATAATAGTAAGTGCCAAACTTGGTCCACAGTAGATTTTTCAATTTGACTGGGGGGTAATATTAGCAAACACCTTCATTCAAAGATATTTCTTTGAACAAAAGAACCTTTGTTTGAAGATTAAGACAAATTTGCCTTCAAACGAAGGTTTTCTTCATTTGAAGGTATTTTTTTATTGATTTCGAAATAGTAAAATAATGCCTTCAAATGAAGGTGAGCTTCAAATGAAGGAATTATTTTATTATTTACAAAAAAAATAATATTCAAGTGAAATAACTTTTTCACCTATCTTTTTTCTTTCAATCCTTCATTTTCAACATTATATCTAGGTAGAAAACAAACATGACCTTTTGTTTTCAACCCACACGACACTTAGGATCACTTGCTCAATGAAACTATTACATCCCCAACTTTTGCTTAAGCTTAATATTACTTTTATGTGGTAAAAAGGATAAATAATCTTAGATTAATGATTTGATGTTTGTGGAAAATATCAGGTTGAATAATTGATTATATGGATTATGATTAATGCTTAGATTAGACATGAGATTACATGTTGTTAAGATTATCTTATTATAATTTTTTATGATTTAATGATGATACACTAATCATGGTTATATGGTTGTGAGCGTAATCAGGAAAAGAATCTTCCTTCAAGAGTGGAAGGAGAGTATCACCTGGGAGAAGGAAATAGATCTTGTGGAAAAGGTCAGTTTGCCATTTGAGTATTGAATTTATTCTTCGTGAACCGATGCCAATCAGGGTAAGTATTGATCTTATTTCCTTGATTAAGTTAAACTCGATTTGACTATAGTAGTCATGTTGTTTTACAATTTCTTGACACCACTTAAGTTGATTGACTTAATGATGTTCTTACAACATTAGTATAACCTAGTGTAAACTTTGTCAGTGTCAGAGATTTCCTTTGTTATTACTTAATATTACATTAAGTTTTGTAATTAACGTTAATTATTTTTCTTTAAGTCTAAAATAGCGACATGGGGGAGTGAGTCTCAACCCCAAGTCGCATATTGATATCATCACCAATATGATTGATAATATCATCTTGATGATATCTTGAATATTTTAATGCTCTTGTAATATCATATAGATATCTATGATATCTTTTAAGTTATAAACAAATATCCACTTATAGTGGAATCAAACACTATTAGTTGGTAAGTGTTTCTCATTCATGGAGAATGTGCCCATATTCCACAAAGAGTGGAATGAGTGGGTGGTTCCATAATGATAATACAAAATGTATTATGACTTGCGAGAAGCCCTTGAAGGCAGTTATGGAAGAGTGGATTGTTATCCATGTTGGCAAATAAGGAAGTCTAACTATTTTCTCAACCTCTGATGAGAGGGAGTAGCATCGTATTTTTTGCATACGGTAAAAGTCTCATTTGGAAAAGAAGAAAGGAGAGAGAGAAAAACCAAGAATGAAGGACGGTAATCTTAGCACAACAATCATAGTAAAGTATGAGGAAAGACCATATGATGGCATAGATAGAGTTCTACATCGAACTCAAAGCTCAAATAGGTATCTCTGTTATACTATTGTCATTGACATTTAGTAGTGAAAGAACAATTATTTAAACTCTTGCTGATATAGAACGATACTTTGAGGTATCGATAGTTGTGAGGGTTTCTTAAGACACTATTGAGATAAATGATAAACCTTTGTTGGGCCGTAAGGTCGAAGGCATACCAGACACTGTTGCAGTAGTATAAAAACAACCCATCGAGCCATAAGGCCGAGGGTATTTATTGAATGTTGTGTAGATATCCTTAGAGGCCATGATGCTAGCCAATGTGCTTGAGGTTAAACTGTTTAATACACTTGATAATGTTGTCAATACATAACTGTGATTACTAGTGTAGAAAAGTAGTCATGAGAATGACAAGCTTAGCATCACAAACATATACAATATATCATTACAGATTGATTATGATTGTGTTGTAGCACGATATTGAAATGGTTAATACCTATGTTCAAAGATTGTGTTGTAGCACGATATTGAAATGGTTAATACCTGTGTTCAACCCATAAGTCTTTGTGTATTTATCTCAGGTCTGCAATCCTGTGATGACAAGATAATAATGTTTGAGACATGTATAGAGGACCTATATTAAAATAAGGTTTTAGAGGAAGCTAATCTCTTTGAGATACTTCTTGAAATGACTGTGAGAGAAAACCTAGGAAAATAATAAACTTTGTTATTTTATTGCATGAAATGAATAATAAGCTATGAGCAACAGGAAGGTAAATCCTGAATGGTCATTAAACCTGTGAATGGTTAAAGAATTGATATGTCAACTAATTGTATACTATTTGAATATTTCTTTTATTACAATGGTAATGTATTGGAAAAGAAATATAGGGTGATATAACCCTTCTTGAACATTTAGACTTTAAGTCTATTTTATATAGTTCAATAATAATATTGCCGAACATAATGGAAAGATGTTATATTCAATATCGATTTGTCAAGAATCTTTGGTATAAGATGGCCATAGAGACTTAGAATGGAAAAGGTCTTAAGACATGAAACAATGAACTTTTAAATGAATATTTATAAGAAATAGGAATAGAGTGACGTGGAGGTCACAGATTCCTTGTTGCTTAAGTGACAAAATAATTTTTTGAGTTCACACACTCCCAAAAATGGAGTCAGAAATCTAAGACAAGTGGACAAGGGGTGTATAGCACCAATCTTTACTATGACCTAAATGGGTCAAATTATAAACATTGTAGGATGAGGCAACTTCTAAGTTGAGTCAAGGTGTGTGAATATTGACTATGTTCATTGCAAAATATTTATGTATATAAATCTTTGGCCAAAGTAATGCATTTGTCTCTGCTTGCATGAGTCAGTTCACTATGCTCCAGATGGGATAACCATTAGTAGTGTCATACATAGTTAGGGAGAATCTATAGTTGTATTACCGTGATGAGTTATGAAGGACACAACACTAGATACTCATATGGCAAACCTAATGGTTCCTTATATCTATTCCCTTCGTGAAGGGTAGGGCCACTTCCAGGAAGGAAGTTGTGCGGGGGACCGTTGGTTTGTGGTTGGAGGAAAAGCACTCAGGTGATGCTCTCATTCCTAAGTAGATGGCTAGCTGAGACTTATGAATATAGATGTCAAGACTCCAGATACAGAACACTCTTTTATATGACTTGATAGTCAAATTCTATGTAAACTTATCATTATTGCCATGAGAAAAATATTGTGATTGTAAAGTGAAGGAAACTCACTAGCATGTTATCTTTGAATATGTTGTGAATTTTTAGTTTTGAAATTATTCAGAAAAGATATGCTTCTTATAAAATAATTATGCAAATGATTATTGTTAAGAAAAAATATGCTTATGATGATCATGATTGTTTACTTATTGGTAAATTGAGTTGTTAACCAAGGAATTATGAGATGGTATGTTACAGAAACCAACCCATTTTTCCCCCCACTTAACCACATGGATTTGAATAAAGATCACTAGGGATTTTTTGCTATGTGGACGAGTAGCAAGCCAAGAATAAATCATCATTTTGCTAGTTATAATTTACATAATTTGATTCATTATAAAAGACCTCCTCCTCATGATTGGATTAGCTAAAGGGGCTCTATAACTAATGGTTCATAAGGGACAACACTTGCTAAAGGTTTTGTAAATGGGGTAGCAATTGGGCTTGATCTTGAGGGAAACTTCATGATTAAGCACACTTGAGTTAGAGTAGTATTGGGATGGGTGACCTCCTAAGAAGTCTTGATGCTTTATCCCTATGAACATCACCTAAATACAATGAGTGCTAAGTGGGTCATGCATATTCATAAGAGATAGGTTCATGTGAACCTATACTCATAAAATATAAGTCAATAAATTTGACACAAAAACTATGTAGCTAAATCTTGATAAAACAACATAATTTGAAACACTACAAAAAGTACCTCCTATTTGTCATCTCATAGTCAATAGAGTTTTTCAATCCTCAAAAGAGAATTTTCCATTTTATTAGTACCTACCTATGAAGATAATATAGTGTTCAATATGCAAGTTTGTTCAATTACTTTGTCAAGTCTTAACCAATCATTTGACCAAAAAAATTAAGACTATAATTTACAATGTTTGAAAAAAATATGATTGATTATTAGTGCTTACCCTCTTATTGTAGGATTCATATGAATTAGTTCAAACATGAAATAATTTAATCAATATACCCCATTAAATGAAAATCAAATCATTGTCCTAGAAGTCAATGTAGGACATACCCAAAATCAAATTTTGATGTATGGAAAGTTATGGTGAGGTATGGCATTTCAAATGATATTTATTGTAATTTATGGTGAGGTATGGCATTGACAAAATGTGAAGGTAACTTCAGATTTTTTCATAAATGAACATGCAATTGATCACTGATCTTGATGTGTATGTGTTTTTTTCTTATCAATATAGTTTTCGATGTTTATGAAAAATATGTGATTGGATGTTGACTTCATCCTTTTATTTTAGTCTTCATGTATCACAATGAATATACCCATACTCAAAATCAATTCAAATTAACTCAATGTCCTTGCAACCTGTTATGAAGTATACCATTCAAAGTGCAGATTTATTCATAAATGAAAACGTAACTGGTCAATGATTTTGATGCCCACAAAAAAACTTATATAATTTGAACAACACACATGTTTGAAATAAATTATCAATGTCTACCCTTATTTACACTTTTCATTTATTGGATAATGTTGTATTGATATGTCGAGTACTTTACAAAATAACTCACTTATTTGTTAGGTAATTTCCTATTAATATTTAGGTAATTGCTTGTTTTTTTCAACTATTGGCTCTCTATTATTGTGAACCATGTGTGACAATAGGGTGTAGCCTTTGTTTCTTAAAGTGTGTTTTTTGATTTGTTGTTAGATTTTTTTGTTTAACATCTAAAAAAATCCATTCTCAATATGCTTTTATCTATTTCTGTACCATTTTTGAAAGCCCATTTTGGAAAAGGTAGAGTCAATGTTGGCAAAGGTTGTGGAATTTCACTTTACACCTACGAATTTCATTTCCTTGAATTTTTTTTGATATTGTTTGTTGACAAAAATAGTATTTACGTGCCTTCTTTGTGCTTACATGTCTACGAGCATAGTTTGAATTTTAACATCTATGAAAATTTGCCCTCCCTATATGCTTTCATGTATGTGCATACTCTATTTCAAAGAACAAAGAATGCTGCCAAAGGTTGTGGAATTTGGCTTTACATGTACCAATTGCAATTCCTTAAAAAATCTAAAGCCTTTTCAACTAATCTATTTTGTGCATATCCTACAATCATAGTAGTCAAGGAGAATAGATCTCTAAGGCATTATGTCTAATAGGTCAGTACCTGTACACTCAAAAACATGACTCAGTGGCCTAGGGCGATCGAGTGTTGGCTTTGGCGCGCACACAAACCCTCTCTCCTTGCCACAGGGTGAACATCCACATCACTCTCACTCTCGTGGAAGTAGCCCGTCGAGAGGAGGCGAGACATGGGGGTAGTCTGGCTCATTGGAGAGCTGGACTTCATGGATCTAGTGGTTGGCCAGTCCTAGGGCCTTTGTTGTGCGTTTGTTTGAATGCGATGTTTTGTAAACATTGTTGTAAAGATAATTATATGACCTGAAGGGTCACTAGTCACCGTTCTTCTATTTGGGTTTCTAATGTTCCAACATTGTGTGGATTGACTATTTTTTTCATTGATGTTCCTGTTACCAAATTGTGCTTGGTAGCCCAATTACGTTGGGCTATAACAATGGTTTTCTAATTCTTTCAAGAAATAAAGTCACTTCAGAAGAAGGGGTAAGAAAAAACTTAAATGCATAAGTCATCCAGCCAATATCTACTATCTGGATGGAAGATCAGCTCGAAGATCATGATATCAAGATCATTTAACAGCTCAATTAGAGTTGTTACATGACCTAGATAAAATGAAAAAGAGGTGCTCCAGCAAGGCAGGAGATATTCAAGGGATGACAAGGTGAATTGAAGCTAAGTTGTCCTTTGCATATCATGTTTCAGATGTGTTCATTACAGTCTATTCATTGCAGTTTGGTGTAGTTTTCAGAAAGGTACTTATAACTTGTTAGATTTTCATGAGTATAAACATATTTTTCATACAATAATGTTTAGTTCATGTTATGTATTTGATTTACAAGAGAAGTTATGGGTAAAAGCATAGAACTATGTCACACTTTTGGCTGACTTATCTGCACAAGTGAATTTAAACATTTCTAACTAAAAGTCATTTTTTTTTCAAACATATGGTCTAGTGAGATTCATTCTAGCTAAGTTAGATATGGGTCACAACTTTTCCAACTAGAAGTGTCCACTAAATACATATGTAGCACCACTTGGATGCTAATTAACCAAAAAAATAAAAAAATTCAAAAAAATTGGCGTTTCAACAATTCCTACTCATGTAAATAATTTTTTAAAAAAATCTAAGAATACCCTTTTGTAGATTTGTAAGTGTAGTTTTAAAAAATGTGGTTTTTTTAATAGTCTAATTATTGTTAATATTTTATTTTTTATTTTTACTAAAAGTAGGTCATCAGCACCAAAATATAAGGTTGATTGTCTTATCAAGAAATAATAGTAAAGTTTATTAAAAAAATTTAAAAAAATATGATGCACTAGAGAAGAGATTCCATGTCAAAATGATATAATTTTTTTTCTATTTTGGATAAATAGTCAAGACAAAAGCTGACGTCCCATCGAAATAATTATTTTTCAGTACACGCAACTTTTAATATTTATTTAAAAATTTATATTTATCAAAATGCATAAAAAATAAATCCATGCAATAAAGTTTTAAATTATAATTACACACAAAAATTTTGAAGGAAAAAAAATAAACTTACTATAAAAAGAGCGACGTCCCACTTAACTTCATTTTTCAGCATTTTATCAGCAACTAAATTATAGTGTCAATTTTACAAAAAAATGTATTCAAATAATTTTTTTATTTTTATAAAAAATACAAACATAAAATACACTAAAAAATATACATTTCATTAATTTATATCATTTCAAAATTCAAAATGTATATGTCACTTTTTAATGATTCAAGTTAAAAATTTCGATCAACATTGGTTGTTTCCTTTATAAAAGTGTGACACAGCTTTGTGCTTTAACCCTTACACATAAGTCATTGCATGAGATGAAATAACTAATATATTCAAAAAAGAAATGTTTATATAATCGCACACAAGCCATGGGAGTAACTGTATTTGATGAAATGTACAATAACAAGTACAAAGCATATAAAAACAGGGATGGGACCCGTCATTGCCTGAGTAATGATGAATCCCCTTGTTTGAGTCTGCACCAGCATCTCCAGTTGTCCAATCAATAGCTCTGAAAGAAGACCTGCAAGGAGAGGGAAAGAAATGATGTTAAAGCTCAGGGTACTATCTCTGTTTCTATACACAACAATTCAAGATGTACTTATTATCCCACATCTGGTCAGCAAAATAAAACAAATAAACTAAGCATCAGATGCAGAGGAATGAAGCAAGAAGGAGAAAATCTGAGCAAATCATCAAAGGAGAGGCTTCAACCTCAATGTTTTAACTAACAGGTTTGTTCATTGTGCAGATTCAGGTACATCAAGATCATTCATTAATATCATGTCACATGTCACAACTGCCATAATGTTGTCAAAGCATTTAGGAGCAATCAGTAGTCATCATGCAAGAGTATAGTCATTACAATTAAAGGGCAGTTCAATCAACATGGGAGAACAGTCATATTGAGCATGCATGAAGAACAAAGGGACAACAATTATGCTATGACAAAGAAGCACAATATCAAGGGCAGTCTTATGGACTGTCAAATCAAGCAAATAATCACCTTTCAAAGGAGAAGCAACCCTCACAATCAATAGTGAGCAGAGTTTTAGCTTCAAAGGATGTTTTATAGTCTTAACATGAAAGGAAAAGAATAGGAAGGTGTAGTGTTTCAAATAGCTACATGAGGTAACAACCAAATAAAGGAAGCATCCTCAACCTCCCAATAATGAACAACAACCAAGTTGGAAGAGTGCATAAATAAGCAATTCAAGGAGATCAAGGCAACAGAATCATGCAGATGATAGTTATAACAGTTGTAAGGAGAAAAGGAATATCAAAATTCCAGCCGTTATCATATATAGTAGATTACATTGTAAAGGAGCAGTCTGCTAAATCATCTCCAAGGAGATCCAAGACACTTAACAGTGAAATAATGGAACAAGACACAATGAAGTATGTATGACAGGGTTCATGTCTCTAAAATTTTGAAACAACATAAAAAGTGCTAGTGATAAGTGTAGGAGTCTGCAATCTCTAAGTTTTCCACAGGGCACCAAGGCAGTCATAACAGCATTCATACAATGCAAAGAGGGTATGAGGATTAGTGACAATAGGACTTTGAGGACAGCAATGAAAGGAGGTGAGAACAACTATATAGATTTCAACATAACAGCCACATTCATGAAAGACAATGATCCATTGAAGAAAGAGGGCAGCCACAGTTGTAAGGAACATTCATCATGCATGGAAGGACAACATTACAAGAAACAGCCTTGCCAGGATCAAAATGAAAATATGAAGCAAATAGAGGCTCTTAGAAGGTGTAACAGTTAGAGATATACATCATGCATTCAGAGATTCGATATCAAAAGAATAGGATAATACAATGAGCATTATGTATAATCTTTGAAATGAACAAAACAAGGGGCATGTGGGATTTATACTGTCAAGCAGTCATATAGTACATCAATATCAATGCAATATGGGGAAGATATAAGAGCCAAGATTAGCACCAAACAGAATGGTCACTGGGCTGGAACCTCTGGTGGTAGTGGGAAGTTTGGACTTAGTACCAACAAACTCATTCAAGTCATGCATAGACTCAGCAAAGAAAACCATGTCACAATGCTTGTAGTTGTTTCATTTTCACATTGGTTCTCATATACCCTCCATTTCAACCATAAAGGAAGACCACAACCCTATGGATCCCATCATAACATTATAAGCAGTCAACTTAGCACAAGAAATACAAATCCAGCATAAAAGAGCCAAACACCTATGCAAGCTATGAAGATTTTTTTTGTACAACAGTCACAAAATGCAAATAAAAAGAGCTATGGAAGCAACAGATACATCAAATATTATAACATTAAAGTAGCCATCAAGATGTAAGTACACTCATACATTGCATTATAGTTTTACAAAATTGTCATGCTCAACTTGTGGAAGGAGCACATTGTGCTGGACAAATGAAATATCAGTTTGTATTAATGATGAATACAGAATAAATGAACTTGAAAATAAAGAAGAGATGTGATATCAGCTAGAAGAACATAACCATATAAAAGTAGGACAACAATTTGAGGGGTATTTCAGACTTAAAGAACAGTCACATGCTTAAAACCTAGGGACAGTCTTATAATTGTGACATTGATCCAACCCTGTCACTATAGCATCAATGATACATCCATCAAATACCCAAAAGGTCATAAGGAAAATAACCAAAAGACTGTCAAGAGCTGAAATACAATCATTTCAAGTGGTTGTCCCAGGCATAAAAAGTAGCCATTATAAATGCTTGTCTAAAGCAAAGAAACAATCATGTTGTATGCCTTCCAAAATATATAAAGGCTCATCAAATGCAAGCCAATTGAGCATTAACAAATTTAAGATACCCATGCTAAAGGAGCAGACCATGAACAAGAGGTATTGTTGTTCCAATACTAAGCAATGAGCAATCAGGCAACAACCAAGTGCATTAGATAGAGTTTTCAAATGTAGAAATAATATGTTACATGTACCTTGTTTAAGCTTATAATGTCTTGAAGAAAGTTTACATTATTTCTCAGGCAAAAGTAATGATGCAGGAAATGAAACCCTAGTAGGGTTGTCAAAGCAAATGAATAGAGTTTCATCACTATATATGACAGAACTTGGGTCATACCCAATGTTATGAGAAGACTATTATCATGGTTGTAAACATAGGACAGAGTGTCATTAGGACTGTGAGGACAGTAAGTATGCATAATTTCACCAAGACAAGAAAGCCATGAAGAGAGGGTTTATTCCTTTCAAACCCTAGCAAAAATAAAGAAAACCAGAGATTTGCTTCATCATTTCTTCCACTGATGAATCTTTCAAGGTAAATAAAGAAGTGTTTCCTAGTTCAAGTCACAGACAGGGAAGATAAATTACTGAGAAGCACAAATCCCATCAATTTTAATCATTTCTTCCATAGAAAATGAAGGAAAATCTTTGTATTTTCACCCAATGAAGAAGCATACTAATACCTCAAAGAGAAATGATTTCATGTTACAGTTCTAGAATCACTTGAGTATGCTAAATGACAATGCATAAAGCAGATATGGGAATGTTGTAAATTTCTGTGTACCAAAGCAGAGAAGTAGGTCTATTCGAAAGATAGATAGTTAAAGATCAAGATAGCTCAGAGAATGATGCTTGTGTCATAAGGATATTTGATAACAGCAACCAAAGAATCCTTTTCATAACCACTCAGAGTCAGACGGAGGCATAGTCTAAGCAGAAAATTGATTGTACATGCAATTAAAATATCAGTGTTTCCATCATAGAGAACAACTTACCAGCAACCAATTCTAGTTCAACCTATGTGGGAGAGTCATCAAAAGCTTCAAAACCCTTGGCAGAAGTAGGTAGATGAAAGGAGAAAATGAATGTACAGTGAGGTTGGCCAAGGTTACAAGTTTCTTTTTTACTTTCCCAATGAAACCCTAATCTTGGGTCGACCTAAGTCTTTTTCCTCTTTTATTTCAAAAAATTGCATAATGACTAATGCTTAGGGTGTGGTTAAGAAAACAATTGTACCCCTTGATATTTTTGCATGAAATTGAAACAAAAGAAAATATGTAAACAAATATTAAAGTAATGATTTATAAATCACTTTAATATTTATCATGAAAATGCAAAAATTGAGCATTCACTTCACACCTATTAAAGTAAGTCATAACTGATTACTTTAATATTTGTTCAAATTGTTTATCCTTGTCCCAAAATCATGCAGAAATAGAAGGAGAGTGGAGCTGAGGCATTTATCTTTGACTTTGGGTCAGACTGAAGTGTCTTTGGAGTCCTTTTTGGTCAAACAACTTGAAAGGGGTAGTTTGGAGCTATTTTTGCTCAATTTGGTTCAATTCTGAGCCCTTATTTTTAGGCTTTTCTCTTTTGCTCGTGAGACACATTTTGGAGAGATTTTTTTAGTGTGGTTGACTGGAGTTGACCCTTCTAGGTCTTTTGGAGACAAATTTTGATGTATTAGAGGAAAAAGACTTGTCTTTTTTCCTCAGTTCTTGCTATTGGCTTTTCTCTTGCACATGGCAAAGAAGCCTTCAGTTTTGTAACCCATTTTTATTATAGTTATTTGATATTCCAGCAGAGTTTTACAGGTTATTTCATATCATTTTATGGTTATTTTTTGTAGTGATTCCTGCTAATTTTCAAATATAATCAGGGGTTTATCTTATCAGATTCAGGTGTCTTGCTTCATTTTAGCGATTTGATAAAGGATTGTCTATGTTTCCTTGTGAAACCTTTAGGTTCTTTTGTCTCATTTTACTAAATGCATGTATACAAAGTTCAGGTTTCATTACAGGTCATAGATTGTGCAAGTTATTTCATGCTTTTCTGTGAAACACTTGTGGTGAAATATATCAATTTGAGTTGTATGAATAGGTTATTGAATATTAGTTGTGAATTAGATTGCATGTCAAGTTATACATTGGTGGATCACCCCTTTTAGGATAGAATTTTAGTGTAGTTTTTAGTTTATTCAGTTTTCTCCTATCTCTTTTCCTCATAAGTTATCAAATCCAAAGGGGCTTTTAAAGGGAGCTGGCTCTTCCAAAGGTTCATTCTTGAAATAGACAAACCCACATCTGAGAACATTCCCATGTTGCATGAAATTGCCAATCTTGCAAAGGCTTAGCATTCAGGGTGCAATCCTTTGTGACAATAATTTTTGGCATGCCCAGTGGGACTCTGAACTCAGGTTCAAGCCACTTAAACACAATTTTTCTTTGTTGTTTTGGTATGCATAGCAAAGTTTCAGCCTTTTGAGGTGAAAGAAGCATACCTGGCGACTCAATTCTTTAATTTTCAAGTAGATCTAGTGCAGATTGTGATAATCTTTATATCAAAATATTGCTTATGGTAGGTGTGTATATCAGTAAGATCTGCCTTTAGAGGCAAAATCTACATGCATGTGGTGACTCTGAGCTCAAATCTACTGATTTCAAGGTGGACAAAATGCCGGTATGTTTTTAAGTTTTGATAAAAATTAGTTTTGATTATTCTAATTTTTAGGTATTTCAATGAACTTCCTGTTATTATATGTTGGAAAATGTATCCATTTCATGGAGAAAAGCTACATCATGCTCCATTTCATGAAGAGGCTATTAAAGTACCCTCCTTCCAACCTTACCAAGCTAATCATGATGCTGGTTTTATACCTAATTCCTATGATTTCCAAAGTAACCAGCATGCACAATATGATTACCTCCCACCCACCCCTACTCAACTTTCATGGTAGCCTGACTATGCTCAAAATTAGCCCCAGAATAACAATTTTGTTCCCAATCAACTTACTTTTTCTCCTGATCAGCTTTAGTATGATGATAGCATGAGCATTTCGGATTTTGCTTTGAATTTTTAAAGACAGTTAGATGATATTGACAGAGAACGAGAGTATAACATGCAGCAGGAGGAACTGGCTTATCAAGCCTATCTTCATGAGCAAGAGTTGGAGGCACAAAGGTTACAGTTTGAAGCACGTCTTAAGGGGGAGATAGCTGCAAAAGAGGAGCAAATCAAGTTTTTGCTTGCTCTATCACAAAGGCACCAGGTCAAAACAACTCTTTTCACCCCAGATCAGCTTGTTCAAGAGGAACCACTTGAAGAGCCTTTTTCCCTCCAAGAAACTCAAGAAACTCCCCAAGTTTCCCTACTAGATGAATATGATTGTCCTATCACTATATGCCTTTATAAGGGTGGACCTATTGTCTTTCAAAATAACTCACTCACCATGAAGGAAGCTAGGAATATAAATTTTGTGCATAAAGCTATGGGGCAATATAGGTTAGAGCAGAAACAGATCAAACAAGAAAAGATCTCTCAAGAAGAATCTCTAAATGGGTAGATTGTTGTTGATGTGGAGCAAATGACACAACTTCTAGCCCAAGTTTGTACTTGTTTACAAGTTGTTCATCTATCCAAAACTAGTCCATTAATCCTCAGTTTAAATCATATCAAGAGCCTGAACCAAGTAACCAAACTTTTGAACAACCATGGTAGCCTTCTTGGACTAAGTATCATGATTTTAAAATGCCAAACCTTATTAAGGCTACTGCTTCCATACCAATTCAAAAACAACAAGAAGAAAGAGTAGTAGAATCTAAACCAACTAAGATTCCAAGTTAGTGTGGTGGGCAAAAGGAAGAGTTAGTGAAGGCAAAAAGGGAGTCATCTATTGTCTACAAGCCTCCATATGATATATAAGATGAGAAATCAGACCTCTTACAAGGAGGTAAGTATGAAAATGAAACTCTATTGCACATGGAACAAGAGGTTGTTGTTGTTTGTGTTGTGTTCCTAACTAAATATGAGCATAATGCATGTAAGGAGGATGCTGGTTCAGGCATGACACTAAATCCTTTGCATTTTGATTCATTTGAAAAGTTTTCTAATGTTTTTTATAAGATGAATGAAAGTAGAGTATATAGGTCACAAGGTGAAGGTCTTCAGTCGCAAAGACAAGATGCCCAAGTTTCATTGGAGGAGGCACCACATCAAGAGGAAGAATTGGTTTCTTTGTTTAATCAACTACTTGGTTTTGTTGAATGAGATGAGGAAAGCATGGTCATACCAACATCAGTAACTATTTTTGGACAATAGGAGGATGCAAATAATTATGATAGGGTGTTGGTTTACTAAGATCAGAATGAGGACAGTCTTATTTTGGAGAATGGAGAGATTGATACACATGAAGACATTTGGAGCTTGGAGCTTGGATCAGCTGTTCCTAAGAACCTTCACAGAGCTGATATCTTTGATGAGTTATTGGCTGCCATAATGGAAGAAGATGATCCATTGACCATGGATGAGGAGTTGACATGGCAATTTATCATGCAAGGTGAAAGTAATGATATTATCTATAATCAGTCAAATTGTTTTCCCACTTGTCCAAACTTAGCTTTGAAACAAAATAGCCATGAACAACATGAGGAAAGGTTTGAAGAATGTAGCCATGACAACATTATATCAGCCTTCTTGGGTTCTTTGAAGGAAGAAGAGGAAGACCTTGAAGTTCCAAATCAGCTGCTTGTCCCACTAAAACAATAGTTCAGGCCAAAGCTTTCGAGAGGGTGTCCTATCAGGCATCTAGCTAGGATGGTAGCCAACAATGCATCATAGATCATTCTTGCACCCATGCATGAGGAATCTATTAAAAGGAGGTACATCTAGCTATCCTATCCACTTCAGAATAGCAGCATGAATGGTAATCATAAGTGGGTAAGTGGATTTGTTTTCTCTATCCAAGAGGTTTTGCAACAGTTGGTTGGACATTTGTCATTTTTTCACCTCCTCTTGGCTACTCAGAAGCATGTAAAATAATGCAAGTTGAAAAGACAAGGCAGCTATTTCATGGAACCAGTTAATGGATTTGTTTAGCCAACTTTTTTCATTTGTTAGCTGTAGGTAGGTAGGAATTTTAGTTCAATTTTACTTTCCAAGAAGTGTAGTTGCACAGTTTGCGGGTCCTGTTTGGAGCCAATATTGATTTATTTTCAGTTTAGTTTCTGCTGTTGTTCTATTTCTAGCAGCTGAGTTATAGAAAGTTTTTTTGAGTGTTTCAGGCCAAGAAAAGACTCATATGCCCAATGGATATGCAAGGCTACTGATCCTATTTGTTTAGCAGGCAAACAACCCTAAGAGGTCGCAAAAAATGTTACCAAATTATGCTTGGTAGCCTAATTAGGTTGGGTTGTAATAGTAGTTTTCTAATACTTTCAAGAAATAAAGTTACTTCAGAAGAAGGGGTAAGAAAAAACTTAAATGCATAAGTCATCCAGCTAATATCTACTGTCTGGATGGAAGACCAGCTCGAAGATCATGATACCAATATCATTTAACAGCTCAATTAGAGTTGTTACATGACCCAGATAAAATAAAAAAGGGGTGCTCTAGTAAGGCAGGAGATATTCAAGGGATGACAAGGTGAATTGAAGCTAAGTTGTCCTTTGTAGATCATGTTTCAGATGTGTTCATTACAGTCTATTCATTGCAGTTTGGTGCAATTTTCATAAAGGTACTTATAACTTGTCAGATTTCCATGAGTATAAGCATATTTTTCATATAATAATGTTAAGTTCATGTTATGTATTTGATTTACAAGAGAAGTTACACATAAGTCATTGCATGAGATGAAATAATTGATATATTCAAAAGAGAAATGTTTATATAATCCCACACAATACGTGCGAGTAACTGTATCTAATGAAATGTACAATAACAAGTACAAAGCATGAAAAGAAAGCACATAAAAAGAGGGATGGGACCCGTCATTGCCTGAGTAATGATGAATCCCCTTGTCTGAGTTTGCACCAACATCTCTAGTTGTCCAATCGATAGCTCCGAAAGAAGACCTGCAAGGAGAGGGAGAGAAATGATGTTAGAGCTCGGGTACTATCTCTGTTTCTATAGACAACAATTCAAGATGTACTTATTATCCCACATCTGGTCAACAAAATAAAACAAATAAATTGAGCATCAGATGCAGAGGAATGAAGCAAGAAGGAGAAAATCTGAGCAAATCATCAAAGGAAAGGCTTCAGCCTCAATGTTTTAACTAACAGGTTTGTTCATTGTGCAAATTCAGGTACATCAAGATCATTCATTAATATCATGTCACATGTCACAACTGCCATAATGTTGTTGAAGTATCTAGGAGTAGTCAGTAGTCATCATGCAAGAGTATAGTCATTACAGTTAAAGTGGAGTTCAATCAACATGGGAGAACAATCACATTGAGCATGCATGAAGAACAAAGGGACAACAACTATAATATGACAAAGAAGCACAATATCAAGGGTAGTCTCATGGACTATCAAATCAAGCAAATAATCACCTTTCAAAGGAGAAGCATCCCTCACAATCAATAGTGAGTAGAGTTTCAGCTTCAGAGAATGTCTTACAATCTTAACATAAAAGGAAAAGAATAGGAAGGTGCAGTGTTTCAAATAGCTACATGAGGTAACAACCAAATAAAAGAAGCATCCTCAATCTCTTGATAATGAACAGTAACCAAGTTAGGAGAGTGCATAAATAAGCAGTTCAAGGAGATCAAGACAATAGAAATCATGCAGATGATAGTTATAATAGTTGTAAGGAGCAAAGTGATGTAGAGGCACTTTGAGAAGGAGGAAGATAGACAAGATGACAAGGTTCTACTACACCCAAAAGCCCAAAATCAAAGGTCAGTTTGCAAAAGTAGGAACAGCAGTTAGGGGCTTTGATTTCTTCATGGAAATGGTGTTTAAGCATGTATAGGGACCCATACCATCCATTGGCAAAGGCAGATCAAACTTTTGGTTAGCACTTCCTTCACAAACCTAAGAAATGGCTTGTAGCCCTACAAAATGACAATAGTCCTAATAACTCTTAACTCAAACCTTCAAATGCAAATCTTAGACAATCAGTAGATACCCATTATGGCCCCCTATCACATATCCCAAATTGGGTATGGCTTGTTTTGGACAGAATACCTCAACCAATAGCCCCTCTCAATGACCTAGAGCCCCAATTAGGCCAAAATTACAAAGTGACTACTATAGAATGCAATCTCAGAACTCAACCAAGGGTTTAAACATTTAGAATACATGCCAAAACAAAGGATTTTGTGGGTTTTGTACTTCTACTCTCTGTTGTTCCCAAAAATGCATCTATGGTTACTCCAATAGGCTTAATACATGGGCATATTAAGCCTTTTCTACCAAAACTTGCAAACACCAACTCTCCCACTCCTAAAAACACACAAAACACTTAACATACAAGTAAATACATCCATCCCACTAGTCTTATGGCCTTGAAAGATAGTGGAATGGTCAATACCCCATCGTTTCAAGCAAGCCCTTAACTAGGTTTTAGTAGACTGTTTTGAAGGAAACACTTATATCTCTCAACAATTCAACTTTCAAAACACTAAAACTACTTTAGATGATAAGTAACTCAACCTACTAGCCAATCAAAACATGAGGGAATGATAACAATTCTGTACCTTCCTACTATACGGCCTGTAGCAATGCTTTTCCTTAAGAAAACAAAAATTTCAATGAAACGGTCTAATATCAAATGCTTGTAGATTACTCCTTCTTCAATGTCATAGGCCCAAACTGATTCTAAGTGATAGTTACTTCACCAAACTTCATTTCCAAGCAACCTTGGATTCATGACAGTTCCATACAACAGAGTAGTATGCCTGTTCTTCCAGAAAATAACAGAAAACAAGAAGGAAATGGTGTTTTGATTGCATAGAACTTCTTCTCATCCTTACAATTTACTTGCTCAAGGTTATATAGACTAGTATACACCTTGGCAACTCCATTGAGGACCGTTTGTATGATCAAGGAAGCCATAACCAATTTGAACTTCCTTGGTAGTTTTGACATTTCAACTACCTACAACTTGTTTACTAGTTTTGTCCTTACATGATTAGGACTGTTTTGGATTTAACAAGTGCCTTCAAACATTTGGAAATGGTATTAAGACCTTTACATACCTTCCTAACACTTTAACATGCCTTTATTTGCCTTACAAAAGCTTACAATGTGAGAGAAACATATGACTGTCTTTTACATGCCTTGGAAGGCTTACAAACATGACTACCTCCTACAAGACAACAATAGATATTTGGACATAGTCCTTATTACATGAATGAGAATGGTCTTCAAGATGTTATGAAATCAACAAACAAAGTGAATCTTCAAAACAAGAAATAAGTCTTTTGATCTCCTTGGTGCTCCTGCACCATACTCCCCGAGTGGAAAGAGAACTCAACTCTCTTGAGGAAGTAGATCAGTAATTGTGACACCATGTTTCAAGATGTCTTCTTCATTCATCCAAGTGGCATCTTTAATGGGTAAGCCACTCCATTTGACAAGGAACTATTTGTATGTCTTCTTTCTTGTCTTCTTCAAGACCTTGGTGTCAAGAATGCATTCCAACTTCAATGGCTGATTGGGTGGAAGACCCTTGACCCAATCTTCATCTCCTGCTGCTGTCATATCTACTTCTAAATTTGCATTAGAATCACCTTTGAAAGGAAACAAGTCTGAAACATTGAAGATAGGAGATATGGCCAAGCCTTGAGGAAGTTCAATCTCATAGGCATTGGGCCTAAACTTATGCACAATCCAGCATGGTCCTATCTTCTTCATGAGGAGTTTGGTTGGCTGCCCCTTAGGAAATCTTTCCTTCTTCAAATGTGCCATGACCGAATCCCCAACCTTGTATTGTACATCTCTCCTTCTCTCATTGGCTTTCTCCTTATACTTGTCATTGTTCTTTTGAAGAGTTTCTTTGACATTATCATGGATGTCCTTCATGGCCAATGCAAAGTCTTCTCCTTAAGCACTTTTCCTTTCCAATCCATGGAGATATCTCAATTCAAGAATACCCCTTGGATGAATGCCATAAACAATCTCAAATGGACTCCTTCCTGTGCTTCTATTGGTGGAATCATTATAGGCAAACTCTGCTTGAGGGATGATCATATCCCATGCCTCTCCATGTTGTTTGGTAAGACACCTGAGAAGATTTCCCAAGGACCTATTCACCACCTCAGTTTGGCCATCAATCTGAGGGTCATAGGCTGAAGTAAACGACAATTAAGTGCCCAACTTCTTCCACAAAGTGTGCCAAAAATGGCCTACAAACTTTGGATCCCTGTTAGTCACAATGTTAAGAGGCAAACCATGGATTCTAACAATTTCTTTGAAGAACAAACTAGCAATGTGAGAATCATCATTAGTGCATTTACATGGCAAGAAATGAGCCATCTTACTAAATCTATCCACCACAACAAATATACTATCAAAGCCTCTTTGAGTCCTAGGAAGACCCAAAACAAAATCCATGCTAATACTTTCCCATGGCCTATTAGGAATAGGAAGTGGCTGATATAGACTAGCATTAGATGAAGTACCCTTTGCCCTTTGACAAATACTACAACATTCAACAAATTTTCTGATATTTGATTGCATTTTAGGCCAAAAATAAAACCTCTTCACCTGATCCAATGTTTTATCCAACCCAAAATGACCTCCTAGTCCACCACAATGTTTTTCATTTATGATGTTCTCCCTCATGGAACACCTAGGAACACATAGTTGGCTTCCTTTGAACAACAACCCCTACTGCAACAAAAACTTAGAAAAATCAGAATGATAAGAGTCTGAAAATTGTGAACAAACTTTATATACCTCCTTGAAATCTTCATCATCCTAATACATATGTTTGAGAGCATCAACCCCTACACTTTGCAACTGAATTTCCTGAATCATACACACCCTTCTACTCAATGCATCTACCACTTTGTTAGCCTGCCCCTTCTTGTGTTTGATTGAAAAAGTATAGGCTTGGAGTTGCTCAACCCATTTCATATGCCTATGATTGAGTTTCTCCTGTGAATTCAAAAAACTAAGTGCATGGTTGTCAGTATAAACAATAAATTCTTTGGGCAAAAGATAGTGCCTCCATTTTTGCAAAGCTTGCACCATTGCATACAATTCCAAATCATAAGTAGAGTACTTTCTCTTAGCATCATTCAATTTTTCACTAAAGAAAGCAACAGGCGTGCCTTCTTGACTTAGGACAGCCCCTATAGCAAGGTTACTAGCATCACATTCCACCACAAACAACCTGTTAAAGTCAGGAAAAATAAGTATGGGTTGTTGTGCTACCTTTTGTTTCAGAATTTTAAAAGAATCATTGGCTGCCTTTGTCCACAAAAACTTACATTTCTGCCCCCCTTTGATGGTATCCAAAATTGGTGCACAAATATGACTAAAACCCCTTATGAATTTCCTATAAAATGTTGTCAAACCATGAAAACTTTTCACATCACCTGTTGTTTTTGGAGTTGGCCATGACAAAATGGCTTCTACCTTTGTTGGATCCATCTTCAAACTACCTTCTGAAATCACAAAACCAAGATAGGTGAGTTCTTCCTTCATGAAGACACTCTTTCCCATGTTGATCATCAATTGTTCATCATGCAATTTCCTCAAAACCTGATCCAAATGTTGTAAATGCTCTTCCTTAGTCCTACTGAAAACAAGAATGTCATCCAACTAAACCACAACAAATTTGCCAATGAAATCCTCCAACACTTCATTCATGAGACGCATAAAAGTACTTGGAGCATTAGATAGACCAAATGGCATCACCAACCACTCATAAAGACCCTCATTTGTTTTGAATGTTGTCTTCCATTCATCCCCTTGTTTGATCCTAATTTAATGATACCCACTCTTAAGGTCAATCTTAGAAAAGTATCTAGCCCCTCCCAAACAGTCCATTAGGTCCTCAATTCTTGGCATAGGGAACCTATATCTTATGGTAATCTTGTTAATGGCTCTAGAATCCATGCACAACCTCCATTTACCATCCTTTTTAGGGACTAGGACTGTTGGGACAGCACATGGGCTAAGGCTCTTTCTCACCAATCCCTTATCCAACAATTCTTGCACTTGCTTGGCAATCTCTTCATTTTGAGAAGGTGTCATCTTGTAGGTTGCTTTGTTTGGAAAAGTAGATCCCGGTATGAAGTCAATTTGATGGCTTATGTCCCTAATAGGTGGTAACTCATTAGGCATTTCTTCTACCATAATCCCCTTATACTTCTCTAGCAATTGTTGCACCTCATTAGGAACTTCTTCCTTACTAGGATCATGCAAACTAGGACTATTTTTAGGCTTCAAAATTAGAACATATCCTTAGGTTCCTTCCTCCTTAAGGGCATCTAGAAACTCTTTATCATTCACAAGCATGATACTTGACCCAACATTCTTCTCTACATGCTCATCAAGCAATGGATCCATTCTATACTTTCTACCATTCTTAGTTATGATGAAAGAATTAGTTTTACCATCATGTTGCGATTGAACATCATATTGCCATGGATGTCCTAATAGCAAATGACAAGCATCCATAGGAATTATATCACACAAAATTTTGTCCTTATATTATCCTATCTCAAATTCAACCCATGATTGTTCATCTACCAAAACTTGTTTCCTTTTATTCAACCATGATACTTTATAAGGACTAATATGAGGAAGCCTTTTCAATTTCAATTTGTATACCATTTCAATGGAAACCAAATTTTCAGTTGAGCCTGAATCAACAATTACCTTGCAAATCTTACCATAGGCCTTGCATGTTGTCCTGAACAATGTCTTCCTTTGAGGTGGTTCTTGTGTTTGAGGCACCTTCAACATGGTTCTTCTCATCATCAAACTTTCTCCTTCATGGACTGGGGCTGCACTTCCAATTGGAGAGTTGACACTTTGGCAATCTTCCTCTTGGATCAATTGGTTCCTTCTCCCTCCTCCATGAGAGCTTCAGGCTTTCTTTTCAGGACACTTGAAGGCTAGATGTCCCACTTGGTTGCAATTGTAGCACCTTCCTATGAAGACATTAGGATCTCTCCTTGGTCCACCAAATCTACCTCTTCCATTAGGCCTTCTTCCTCCAAAGCCTCCTCTAGAACCAAATTCTCCACTTTGCTCTTGGGAACTAGATTCCCCTTGACTTCTTTGGGACTGATTTCTACCCCCAAAACTGCCCCTACCTCTGAAATTTCTGCCACCTCTTCCTCTATTTTGCTGCTCACCTTTCCTCTTCAACTTCTCTTCAGCCCTTAATGCCACCTGAAAGCATTTTTCCACGGTTTCAGGGGTTAATAAACTTATCTCATCTTGAATATTAAACCTCAAACCATTTAGATACCTTGCCACTTTGGCTTTTTCATCCTCCATGTACCCACAACGAAGAGTGTATTTGTGAAACTCCTCGGTGTAAGTAGCCACATCCAAATCTCTTTGCTTGAGATTTTGCATCTTTTTGTAGATCTGCACCTCATAGTCTGATGGAAGGAATTGGTACTTGATCCTCTCCAACATTCTGCTCCATGAAGAGATCATGCTCTTCCCATTCTTTACCCTCTCACCTTGGGTGTAATTCCACCATGTAAGGGCAGCACCTTTGAATTTAGTTTTTGCAAACTCCACCCTCTTGCTTTTAGGAACTTATTTTTATTCAAAGTAGTTGTTTAGAGCCTCAATCCACTCCATGACTTCATCAGCATTCATCTTCCCATTAAACATGGGAATCTCCATCCGAGCCTCTGAAGAATCCTTCCCAATTGCCTTGATGGCTTCAAGGAAATGCCTTTGATCAGCTGGTACCTCTACCTCTTCTTGCTCTTCTTCTTCCTCCTCTTTTTCTTCCTCTTCATCTGAACCTTCATCTATCCTCTTCCCTATCCTCAATGCCTTCAACTCTTCTTGGAGTGCTTCCTTGACTCCACTTTTGATCTTATCTTCCATCTCCTTGAACTTCTTGACCACTTCGGTGGTCATCCCCTTTGGAGGCATATTGCTAGCCTCTCCTTCACTCTCCTCTGCTGACATATACCAGGCCTTATACCACCAACAATAGAACCTTTTATGTCTCTAATACCACTATGATGTAGAGGCACTTTGAGAATGAGGAAGATAGACAAGATGACAAGGTTCTACTACACCCAAAAGCCCAAAATTAAAGGTCAGTTTGCAAAAGTGGGAACAGAAGTTAGGGGCTTTGATTTCTTCATGGAAATGGTTTTTAGGCATGTATAGGGACCCATCCCATCCATTGGAAAAGGCAGATCAAACTTCTGGTTAGCACTTCCTTCACAAACCTAAGAAATGGCTTGTAGCCCTACAAAATGACAACAGTCCTAATAAATATTGACTCAGACCTTCAAATACAAATCTTAGACAATCCGTAGATACCCATTATGGCCCCCTATCACATATCCCAAATTGGGTATGGCTTGTTTTGGACGGAATACCTCAACCAATAGCCCCTCTCAATGACCTAGAGCCCCAATTAGGCCAAAATTACAAAGTGACTACTATAGAATGCAAGCCCAGAACTCAACCAAGGGTTTTAACATTTAGAATACATGCCAAAACAAAGGATTTTGTAGGTTTTGTACTTCTACTCTCTGTTGTTCCCGAAAATGCATCTATGGTTACTCCAATAGGCTTAATACATGGGCATATTAAGCCTTTTCTACCAAAACTTGCAAACACCAACTCTCCCACTCCTGGAAACACCCAAAACACTTAACATACAAGTAAATACATCCATCCCACTAGTCTTATGGCCTTGAAAGACAGTGGGATGGTCAATACCCCATCGTTGCAAGCAAGCCCTTAACTAGGTTTTAGTAGACTGTTTTGAAGGAAACACTTATATCTCCTGACAATTCAACTTTCAAAAGACTAAAACCACTTCAAATGATAAGTAACTCAACCTACTAGCCAATCAAAACATGAGGGAATGATAACAATTTTGTACCTTCCTACTGTACGACCTATAGCAACGCTTTTCCTTAAGAAAACAGAAATTTCAATGAAACAGTCTAATATCAAATGCTTGTAGATTACTCCTTCTTCAATGTCATAGGCCCAAATTGATTCTAAGTGATAGTTACTTCACCAAACTTCATTTCCAAGCAACCTTGGATTCATGACAGTTCGGTACAGCAGAGTAGTACGCCTATTTTTTCCAGAAAATATAGAAAATAACAGAAAAACAACAAGGAAATGGTGTTTTAATTGCATAGAACTTCTTCTCCTCCTTACAATTTACTTGATCAAGGTTATATAGACTTGTATACACCTTGGCAACTCCATTGAGGATAGTTTGTACGATCAAGGAAGCCATAACCAATTCGAACTTCCTTGGTAGTTTTGACATTTCAACTACCTACAACTTGTTTACCCATTTTGTCCTTACATGATTAGGACTGTTTTGGCTTTAACAAGTGCCTTCAAACATTTGGAAATGGTATTAAGACCTTGACATACCTTCCTAACACTTTGACATGCCTTTATTTGCCTTAGAAATGCTTAAAATGTGAGGGAAACATATGACTGTCTTTTACATGCCTTGGAAGGCTTACAAACATGACTACCTCCTACAAGACAACAATAGATATTTGGACATAGTCCTTATTACATGAATGAGAATGGTCTTCAAGACCTTATGAAATCAACAAACAAAGTGAATCTTCAAAACAAGACATAAGTCTTTTGATCTCCTTGGTGCTCTTGCACCACAAAGGAATAAAAAATTTTTGGCAGTTATCATGGATAGCAGAGTACACTATAAAGCAACAGTTTACTACATCATCTCCAAGGAGATCCAAGGCATTTGATAGTGAAATAATGGAACAAGACAGTGAAATATGTATGACAGTGTTCATGTCTCTAAAAGTTTGAAACAACATAAAAGGTGCCAGTGACAAGTTTAGGAGTCTGCAATCTCTAAGTTTTCCATAGGGCACCAAGACAGTCATAACAGCATTCATACAATGCAAAGAGGGTATGAGGATTAGTGACAATATGACTTTGAGGATAGTAGTGAAAGGAGGTGGGAACAGCTATATAGATCACAACATAACATCCACATTCATGAAAGACAAAGATCCATTGAAGAAAGAGGGCAGCCACAGTTGTAAGGAACATTCATCATGCATGGAAGGACAACATTACAATAAATAGCCTTTCCATGATTAGAATGAATATATGAAGTAAATAGAGGCTCTTAGAAGGTGTAACAGTCAAAGATATACATCATGCATTCAGAGATTCCATATCAAAAGAATAGGATAGTATAATGAGCATTATGTATAATCTTTGAAATGAACAAAACAAGGGGCATGTAGCATTTATACTGTCAAGCAGTCATATAGAACATCAATATCAATGTAATATGGGGAAGATATAAGAGCCAAGATTAACATCAAATAGAATGGTCGTTGGGCTAGAACCTCTAGTGGTAGTGGGAAGTTTGGACTTAGTACCAACAAACTCATTCAAGTCGTGTATAGACTTAGAAATGAAAACCATGTTGCAATGCTTGTAGTTGTTTAATTTTCACATTGGTTCTCAGATACCCTCCATTTCAACCATAAAGGAAGACCACAACCCTATGGAGCCCATCATAACATTATAAGCAGTCAACTCAACACAAGGAATACAAATCCAGCATAAAAGAGCCAAACACTTGTGCAAGATATGAAGGTTTTTTCATACAACAGTCACAAAATGCAAATAAAAAGAGCTTTGGAAGCAATCGATACATTAGATATTATAACATTAAAGTAGCCATCAAGATGTAAGTACACTCATTCATTGCATTATAGTTTTACAAAATTGTCATACTCAACTTGTGGAAGGAGCACATTGTGCTGGACAAATGAAATATCAGTTTGTATTAATGGTGAAGACAGAATAAATGAACTTGAAAATAAATAAGAGATGTGATATCAGTTAGAAGCATAGAACCATATAAAAGCAAGACAGCAAATTGAGGGGGCAGTTCAGACTTAAAGAACAATCATGCTTAAAACTTAGGGATAGTCTTATAATTGTGACATTGACCCATCCCTGTCACTATAGCATCAATGATACAACCATCAAATACCCAAAAGGTCATAAGGAAAATAGACAAAAGACTATCAAGAACAGAAATACAGTCATTTCAAGTGACTGTCCCAGGCAAAAAAAGTAGCCACTATAAATGCTTGTCTAAAGCAAAGAAACAGTCATGTTGTATGCCTTCCAAAATATATAAATGATCATCAAATGCAAGCCAATTGATAATTAACATATTTAAGATACCTATGCTAAAGGAGCAGACCATGAATAAGAGGTATTGTTGTTACAATACTAATCAATGAGCAATCAGGCAACAACCAAGTGCATTAGACAACGTTTTCAAAGGTAGAAAAAATAATATTCTACATGTACCTTGTTTAAGCTTATAATATCTTGAAGAAAGTTTACATTATTTCTCAAGCAAAAGTAAAGATGCGGGAAGTGAAACCCTAGTAGGGTTGTCAAAGGAAATGAATAGAGTTTCATCACTATATATCATAGAACCTGGGTCATACCCAGTGTTATGAGAAGACTGTTATCATGATTGTAAATAGCGGACAGAGTGTCATTAGGACTGTGAGGATAGTAAGTATGCATAATTTCACCAAGATAAGAAAGCCACAAAGAGAGGGTTTATTCCTTTCAAACCCTAGCAAAATTAAAGAAAAACAAGAGCTTTGCTTCATCATTTCTTCCACTGACAAATCTTTCAAGGTAAATAAAAAAGCATTTCCCAGTTCAAGTCACAGACAGGGAAGATAAATCACAGAGAAGCACAAATCCTAGCAGTTTCAAGCATTTCTTCCATAGAAAATGAAGGAAAATCTCTATATTTTCACCCAATGAAGAAGCATACGAATACCTCAAAGAGAAATGATTTCATGTTACAGTTCTAGAATCACTTGAGTATCCTAAATGACAGTGCATATAGCAGATATGGGAATGTTGCAAATTTTCGTGTACCAGAGCAGAGAAGTAGGTCTATTCGAAGGTTAGATAGTTAGAGATCAAGATAGCTCATAGAATGATGCTTGTGTCATAATGAATTTTGATGTTCAGCAACCAAAGAAGCCTTTTCATAACTACTCAAAGTCAGAAAGAGGCATAGAAGCAGAAAATTGATTGTACATGCAATTAAATATTAGTGTTTTCAGCATAGAGAACAACTTACTAGCAAGCAATTCCAAGTCAACCTATGTGGGAGAGTCATCAAAAGCTTCAAAACCCTTGGCGATAGTTGGCA
This sequence comes from Cunninghamia lanceolata, assembly GCA_027924645.1. Taxonomy (NCBI): domain Eukaryota; kingdom Viridiplantae; phylum Streptophyta; class Pinopsida; order Cupressales; family Cupressaceae; genus Cunninghamia; species Cunninghamia lanceolata. Next base: position 10,469,929 of record BSBN01000194.1, on the reverse strand, counting down.
GATGAAGGAGAAAATGAATGCAAAGTGAGGTCGACCAAGGTTACAAGTTTCTTTTTTAGTTTCCCAATGAAACCCTAATCTTGGGTCGACCTAAGTCTTTTTCCTCTTTTATTTCAAAAAATGGCATAATGACTAATGCTTACGATGTGGTGAAGAAAACAATTACCCCTTGATATTTTTACATGAAATTGAACTAAAAGCAAATATGTAAATAAATATTAAAGTAATGATTTATAAATTACTTTAATATTTATCATGAAAATGCAAAAATTGAGCAATCACATAACACCTATTAAAGAAAATCATAACTGATTACTTTAATATTTGTTCAAATTGTTTATCCTTGTCCCAAAATCATGCAGAAATAGAAGGGGAGTGGAATTGAGGCATTTATCTTTGACTTTGAGTCAGACTGAAGTGTCTTTGGAGTCCTTTTTGTTCAAGCATCTTGAAAGGGGGAGTTTGGACCTATTTTTGCTCAATTTGGTTTAGTTCTGAGCCCTTATTTTTAGGCTTTTCTCTTTTTCTCGTGAGACACATTTTGGAGAGATTTTTTTAGTGCAGTTGACTGGAGTTGACCTTTTTATGTCTTTTGGAGACAGATTTTGATGTATTAGAGGAAAAAGACTTGGCTTTTTTCCTCAATTCTTGCTATTGGCTTTTCTCTTGCATATGGCAAAGAAGCCTTCAGTTTTGTAACTCATTTTTATTATAGTTATTTGATATTCTAGTAGAGTTTTACAGGTTATTTCATATCATTTTATGGTATTTTTTTTGTAGTGATTCCTGCTAATTTTCAAATATAATTAGGGGTTTATCTTATCAGATTCAGGTGTCTTGCTTCATTTTAGTGATTTGATAAAGGATTGTCTGTGTTTCCTTGTGAAACCTTTAGGTTCTTTTGTCTCATTTTACTAAATGCATGTATAGAAAGTTCAGGTTTCATTACAGGTCACATATTGTGCAAGTTATTTCATGTTTTTCTGTGAAACACTTATGTGGTGAAATCTCTCAATTTGAGTTGTATGAATAGGTTATTGAAGATTAGTTGTGAATTAGATTACATGTCAAGTTATACATTGGTGCATCAACCCCTTTAGGATAGAATTTTAGTGTAGTTTTCAGTTTATTCAATTTTCTCCTATCTCTTTTCCTCGTAAGTTATCAGATCCAAGGGGATTTTAAAGGGAGCCAACTCTTCCGGAGGTTCATTCTCGAAATAGACAGACCCACATCTGAGAACATTCCCATGTTGCACAGGATTGCCAAGCTTGCAAAGGCTTAGCATTTAGGGCGTAATCCTTCGTGACAATAGTTCCTTTCAATTTGGCGTTGTTGTTCAAATTGTTGGATCATTGCTTGTATTGAAGTTCTCTTAACATTTCCTATTTTTGTTGAATTGTCAATTGGTCTTGTTGTTGTCTAGGGTGGATCTCCTCTATCTCGTCGAGGATTGCCTTTACCCACTCACCTCTAAGTCCAAGGCACATTCATGAGCCTAAACAAAGAGAGATGGTTAAAGCTAACCTTGACTTTACCTAGGGTTTTGACTTAGGTTTTGTTTGACCTAAGGTTTGACTTTGTATCAACCTTGTGTTGGAATCAAGGGTTTCACCGAAATATTGACCAAAGTTGACCTTGTGTTGGAATCAAGGGTTTGTTGCTTTGTCCAAATTAGTTGTTTCTTTGTCCAAAGACTAGATTCAAATATTTCATTCTCTATAATAATTTCCTCATAACAAATGAATTGTTTAATTTAGGTACTTGGATTCAATAGAGTGTGCCTTGCTCAACAAAATGTAACGAAAGATTTGCTTTCTTATATGCCTAAAGAACATCTATCATAGTTGTGTTCAACTTCATTCTCAATTTTCATCATTATAACATTATGCAAAACTCTCTAACTATACAAAAAGGGTTAAGAATGTCTACAAGCATGATGCTTCTCCTTTCAGGCACAACAAAGACAACATCAAATCTTCAAATTTGCATATTTTTCTATGCTTACTTCTAAGCATTAAAAGATAATTATTAGACAATCTACTTAACCCATTTTATATGCATGGACTATAAAATTGCTATTCTTTCCCTTACAAAATTTTAGTTCTCTAAATTCAACCCAATCCAAAATAAAAAGATAGATACTTGCCACTAAGTGGCACTTGTTTGTCAATATAAACCCTTCATTCTTATGAAAGATGGGTTTGTATGAACCACTACTCACAAAATATAGATAGTGTGTTTAACCTCCACAATTAAATCCTAATATAAGAAAACACCTCTACTTACCAAAATAAACCCTTTTCAAAGACTCGATAACCATTGGCGCACAACATGATTCGTGGATTATTGCAGAATAAAGCGGTTATTACAGATCGAATCTTGGGCACGTGCCCTTTGAAGATTTGAAAGATCTTGAATCTAAACAACAGTTTTAAAGAGGGGCACGTATTGGGCAGTGGCTACGGGGCCTTCAGGATGTACTGATGCCATAGATGGTATGTTGTTGCCATCCATGCAACCATCGGTGCTATCAGTGTACCTTCATCCTTCATTCAACCATCGCTGCTATCAATGTACAGTTAAAATAATAATTATCGCAACCGTACTCTCAACCTAGTTTTAGGTTTTAAAATTGTCATAACATTTTAATTTTAATTTAAAATATGAACTTAGAAATGTTAAAATTTTTTATTAAATATAAATATAAATTTGTAATTTTGAATATTAATATTATATTTTTATTTTTATTTATTTTATTGAATGTTTTATTAAATATAAGTATGAATTTATAATTTTAAATATTAATATTATATTTTTATTTTTATTTATTTTATTGATTAGATAATAAGATTATTAATAGTTTAAAAGTCTTGTTTAATACGGTCATTTGTCATTTTTTATTTTTATTTTTTAAATATATATATATACATATATATATGTATATATATGTATATATATATATATAATTTAATATAGATAGTAATATAATTTAATATTAAATTATAATATTATTATATTATAATAATATTAGGTCTTTCCTGCAATTTTTATATTAATATATTGATCCATAATAGAATAGAATATATTTATTAATGATATATTGGTATATCATTATATTAATAATTATTATTATTATCTAATTTACAAATATAATTATTAAAAATAGTTTTCAAAGCATGCAAAATAATTAAAAATAACAAAAGAAATAAGTTTTTTTTTAACTATAAAAAACAAAATATAAATTCATAACTTTTTAAATAAATAAAAAGAATAAGACAAGAAAAAAAAATAATAGTTAAAAATAAAAGAAAGCATATAAAAAACAAAATATAAATTCATAACTTTTTAAATAAATAAAAAGAATAAGACAATAAAGAAAAAATGATAGTTAAAAATAAAAGAAAGCATATAAAAAACAAGTCATAATGGTATTCAACTTGAAAATTAAAAATTAAAAAATTATATATATCCCTTACAAATCTTACACATTTTTAAAAAGTTAGAAAACTACAAAGTAAAAGAGAAACATAATATTTTTTTATTACATATCAAAACTTATAATTAAAAAAAAAATAATAATAATAATAAAAAGGAAAAAGAAATAAGTCATTGTTGTTTTTGATATTAAAATAAGTCATTATTGTTATATTTGGTTACCATATATGCATAACAATTGTATATTAAAATATATAAAAAGACATTTTGATATACAAGAATTAATTATTTAACTAATTTGATAGGAATTTAACTATATTTTATTTCTTCTTTTAATATATAATAATGTAATAGATATCAAATTTAAAAATCACCTATCATATATAAAATTTAGACATCACTTTATTATTTTAAGAAAAAAATTGAAATTAGTATAATAGACATAATATAATAGAATTTAAAATAATAAAAAATAAAACAATTTATAAAAATTTAATAATGTAATAGAATTTAAAATAAAATAAAATAATAAAAAATAAAACACTTTATAGAAATTTAATTTTTTGAATTTAATTTAAAGTTTACGACTATATTGTTATAAACCATTCACTAATTGTAAATTTATTTTTTTATGTTTTCTTGACAATAATATTAAAGATTGAGATGAGGAGAATGTTCTGGTCTTAAACTTCACAATATAACTATATTAAATATATTATATAATAATTATAAATTATTATATTTAATATATACACTTGAATATATTGTGTGGCTTTGTGTTGAAAAAATGTAACAAATATTACTGTCTATATTTAATAAAAATAATATATATATATTTAAAAAATAAAAATAAAAAATGACAAATGACCGTATTAAACAAGACTTTTAAGTTATTAATAATCTTATTATCTAATCAATAAAATAAATAAAAAAAATATATAATATTAATATTTAAAATTATAAATTCATATTTATATTTAATAAAATATTCAATAAAATAAATAAAAATAAAAATATAATATTAATATTCAAAATTACAAATTTATATTTATATTTAATAAAAAAATTGAAACATTTTTAAATTCATATTTTAAATTAAAATTAAAATGTTATGAAAATTTTAAAACCAAAAACTACAAGTTAAAACCTAAAACTAGGCTGAGAGTACGGTTGCGATATTATTATTTTAGCTGTACATTGACAGCGGCGATGGTGGAATGAAGGACGAAGGTACACTACAGCACCGATGGTTGCATGGATGGCAACAGTGCATCCTGAAGGCCCTGAAGGCCCCGTAGCCGCTGCCCACGTATTGGTGAAGCATTGATAGGTGTGCATACAATAATTGTTTTATTTCTTTAATGCTTGCGCCCAGGGCTTAAATTTGACAGTCCATCTTACCTGTCAAGGAATTTTTTTCCTACAGTTTAGTCTTCAATATTACTTACCTGTCACGTGACAATTTTTTTTTTTAAATGCAAGTCAAAATTTTATATATAAAGCTGAAGTTTTTTCAATTCAAAACAAATCTATAAAAAATAATTCTATTTCTTAAATAATAGAAATTTTTATTAAAAAAATTTAAAGATAAAAACAAAAAACTAGAAATTCTTAAAAAACAAATCTATTTCTTAATTAATAGAAGTTCCTATTAAAAAATTTAAAAATAAAAGAAAAAAACTAAAAATTTAGAATGAATATATTCTATAAAAAATAAATCTATTTGACAATTTTTTTCTTCTATTTATATATATTATATAATTTAGAATAAATATATAATTATATTAAAAAAAAAACAAATCTAAAAATTTAGGATATATTCTATTAAAAAACAAATCTAAAATATATATATTTAGAATGAATACATAATTATATTCACAGAAAACATATATAAAAATTTGGGATATATTCTATTAAAAAACAAATCTAGTATATATTATATATAGATTTTTATATTAATTTTTTTTCACAGTTTTTAAAATAAATTATTTGTATATCAATACAGTCAAATATTTGTTTTTATTGTATTTTACAGCTAAAATCTTTAAATACAGTTATACAACTGTCAAATTTACGCCGTGCTTGCGCCCTTGCAATTTCATAGATATACGTGGGATAAATATGTTTTATCATACTGTATAGGCCAGCTGCACCTACGATACTATGCAGAAATGTCTCGTCTGAGATGTTTTTAAATGGTTTATTATATTTTTAAGAGGTTCCCCAAAAGAGACTCCTACCTGAGCATCTCTTTTTTTTTATTTCTTCTAATCTTTTCCTCTATCACACCTATTAAAATTCCTACCGTTTATTTTGCTTTTATCTTTTATTTCCAATACCCCCACACCTCTTTATTATTTCTTCTATTTTTAATATGTTGCGCCTTCTTTTTGTTTTGTCTTCCTCAAAACTGAATTGACTCATTCATTTTATTTTATTACGTAGAAATTTTTAAAAGAAAGAAATAAAAGTTTCTGCATTGAATGAATGAAGGATTTTAATAACGTCCACGAGGCCATAGTAGCCTATGGGACCCAACAGTCACACACAGCCCCGTCAAACGGACCGGCAGCTACCTTTTTTTAGATCTTCCCTTCTGCCGTGGAGTTTGATCACGAGGTTCGCCGTACTATCCAACCTTGTTGCTTCAAACAGGATGTCAAGGCTAGTAATTTGCAAACTTTCACCATAGCTGCATCTGATGTCGTTGTATGCCTCGCACTCTAAGAGGAAATGCCTTTCCGTCTCCACCACGCCTTTGTTGCAAAAGAGGCATATTCTCTCCTCCCAAGCCTCTTTAGGGGTTAGCCATCTACCCGTTTCACACCTAAGATGATGCGAGCTCATCCTAAGTTGGGCAATCATCATTTTCGCTTTCCACTTAATTTCTGCTCCTGTATAGGCTTTTTCTTCAAAATCACCCATGGGGTTGAATTCTTTCAGGTAGTATTCCTTTTTACGGCTCATTTGTTTTGTCCACATGATGCACTTGAATTTTCTTCTCACATATTTTTTTATTTCCTCATTAGTATTTGGGCACTCCTGCATGCTGATATCCCACCTCTTAACCCATTTGTCATTTTGCTTCTTCCAAATGTTTTTTCTTCTAGTTAGTTCTTCCTCCATAATTAGTCTAGGCCACCTATGTCTCTTCATGTTTTGAATCTTCTTGAGGTAGCTTAGTAACCGTATCATCGCTGATGCCTTTAAAGGGAAGGACCCTGTTTCAGCAAGTAAGATCTCATACGGCACCGAATTCTTGACTTTGAGACTGCTGATGATGAAGTGCTTCTAGATTCTTTCTGTCTGCTTCCATTTCTGATCTGACATACTGCTGCCCCAAATTTCACATCCGTATAGAATCACTGGGGTAACCAACAAACCGAAGAGTGTTCTCTTGGTCTTCCAATCCCATAGCTCCATAGTCCTGCACCTATTTTGGAGGGAGTACAACGCTTTCCATCCTCCTTGAATTCTTTTTGTTCTACAAGTTTCCCAGCTAAGCTTGTGGTGAAAATCAAGCCCAAGGTACTTGTACTCTTCGACGATCTCCAACGGGCTATCTTCAAAGGTAAAGTTATATTGCTTCTTTTTTCTTTTCAGAGAGAAGATCATTACTTTGGTTTTGCTTGTGTTCACCTGCATTCCTACCTCTTGACAAAAAGTTTCAAGAACTCTCAAATGTTCCCTCAAGCTGCTGGTTGTTTTGGCGATTAAAATGAGGTCATCCACATAAAGAAGCAGTTTTATCACATACTTAGCTAATTGAATCCCCTCCCTGCTATCTTTATTTAACCATTTTTCTAATTTATCAATATACAGTCCAAATAAAGTTGGTGAAAGCGGGCAGCCATGTTTGACACCGATGTCACTGCCAAAACCCTCTGACATTCCATCACTAGTTCTGATTTTAGCCTTTACTTGTTCATACGATCTATGGACAGCAGCTCTAAGCTCATCCGGGACCCCCAGCTCCTTCATCCTATTCCAAAGCTTGTCATGAGGGACTGTGTCAAAGGCTTTTTTGAAGTCAACAAAGCAGCAAAAGGCCTCGTCTCCTTGAAAGTTCCATATTTTTTCAATTAAGAATCTAAGTGTGGCTCCATGATCAATAGTAGAATGCTTCGGTCTAAATCCAGCTTGGCCCTTAGCTCTTTTTCTTTCTTTTTCTGCCCACTTGCTGATTTTGCACTCTATCATGCTTCCAAAGAGTTTACCAAGAAGAGGATTAACCATGACAGTGCGATAGTTTGACGGGTTATTAGTATCCCCACTTTTGAAGATAGGGATAACCACACTAGTCGTCCACTCTTTCGGGAAGCCATCTTGGATGATCCTATTGAATATGTGTTTGATATGAGGTGCAAGTATTTCAGCACCCCACTTTAAGTGCTCAGCTTGTAGCCCATCAATATCCTAAGCTTTCCCACTTGCCAATTGTTTTATGCCTTGGATGATGTCTTCGGTGTTCAAAAGTGTTGTATTCGCATAGATTATTGGAGGTCTATGTTTATCTTGGTCCCTTTCATATAGTAGCTTCGCATACTCAAGCCATTAGTTTCCGGTGATATTATTTTCTATTTGTTTCTTCTTTTGACGTAGCTCTTTCCAAAAGCTTTTAGGACTATTTTTTCCGAGGGCAATCAGCTCTATTCTTCTGCTGTTTACATACTTCTCTTTCTTATTCCGTAGCATCTTTTTGTACTCCTTATGTTCTTTGTCCATACCTCTCTTTTGCAGATTTCTTTTTGTTATCTTGCATTCCTTGTCGAACCATGGGTTTGCCAGAAAAGTGTTTCTAGTTCCTCTCTTGGGTCTAGCTCTCTTACAACCATTTAAGGCCTTGTGCATTAGGGGAATCAGCATGTTCTCTCTGAGGGACTGATTCTTTATGTTGGCTATTTTTTCTTCATGGTCTCTGACAAGTTGTTTGATTGCAGCTCTAAAGATTTCCTGGTTCTCTTGATTTAGAAGGATTTTCCCTTGGGGAGTAGCCGTCCTTTAACCAAAGTGGACTTGTTCTTCCTGTTGTTTCCTTATGAGAATGTGGATCTTAATATGAATTGGATTATGGTCTGATTTCAGCTCTAGGACATTGTCTCCAATCACGACCTCCCTCAGTTTTGAGGTATAGCTCTGCGAGCAAATGACATAATCTACTACACTTTGGCCATTGTACGTTTTGCAGGTGATTCTTCCTAATTCAGGCCATGCTCTCATACCGTTGCAGATGAGCATGTTGTAAGCACTACAAAGCCCTAAGAGTTTAGCCCCGAAGTGTGAGACTGCACCTTTGCTGTCTTGAGATACCCTGTCCCAAGGTTGTTCATTCTCTTCTTCTAACCATAGAGGGTTATCTTTTTCTATCCTGTTGTTTTTCAAATTGAGAGCTTGATTATTCATAGTTCTCGCATTAAAGTCCCCAATTATTACAATTTCTCTCATGTTACTGAAAATAGAAATGTCTTTTTTTAGAGCTGCAAATGGGTCTTCCCGGTCTAGATTTCTTTTCTTGTAAAATTTTGATCCCTTTGGAGCGAAGTAGCATGCTGCCATCCTTGTTGTGACCTGATTTTCTGTGATTTTAAGCCATATGAACTGCTTGTTTGGATCTTCCTTCTCCACTTTTACGAAACTGTCCCATTCCTCTTTAATTAGGACTGCTACTCCACCGTGTCCCTTGCCACTATCCGTTCTTTCATTCCACACTGAGGTCTTTTTATACCCTTCAAAATCTAGAATCCTACACCCGTCATGCTCATGAGTCTCGATAAGGATGATGACATCCTTTCCCTCTGCTATGGGCCCCAATCTAGGTCCTCTTCTCCAGGGGTACCCTCTACAGTTCCAACTTACCACTGTTAAATACTCCTGGGGGGGCCCGGATTCCTATTTCTTGTGTGATATTCTGTCATCTATTTGGGCTTTGCCATTTTGTAGCCAAGCCCATTTACTTGCATTCCTTGCCACCTTTACCTTCTCCCACTCTATCCTCCTTTCTTCCTGCTATATTATGGTAAGGTCCTCATCAATGTAAATTTGTGTGCCTTTAAGGAATCTTTTGTTCCTTAGTATGTTGTTTTTGTCCTCTATGTTCTTCAAGGTGACTCTCACATGTCTATTTTTGCCTCCTATCCATCTTCCTATCCTGTTTGCTTGTTGTACGGCTCCTGTCCAATGAATTTGATCTTGAAAAAAGTTTCTTGTCAACTCCTTCGTGATTTCCTTCTCACCATAGTCTTTTAGTCCTTTTATAATGATATTGACAGCCCTATCATTTCTGTCCTTTTCTTCCCTTATTTGGCTTCTGACCTATTTTTCTACGAGTTCTCTTTGTGTGTCCAAAGGTCCTTTCACCACTTGAGACCAGGATTTAGCCTCATCTATTTGTTCTCTTAGTTGTTTTTCTCTTATCTCCATGCTGGCCATTACTGATTGGATCTCTTTTATGCGACAGTCCTTGCTTCCTTCCGCCACTTTTATCTTATCTTCCTCTTCTATTTTCCTTTGGTCTAGTAGCTGCCTTATTTCTTTTAGCTCTAGTTCACCTCTTGCCATGGAATGCTGAAGCTTATTCACTTGCTCTTTAAGCATCTCATTTTCCCTGATTAATATCCTCTTAGTTTCTATTACTTCATTCCACTTGTTATCCTCGACTTGACTTCTTTTCTCCAGGGACTGGAGTCTTTTTTTCAAGATCATTAGCTCGCTAACATACAATTCAGATGACCACGTTAATGGTGTTGTAGTAGGACTATAAGTATCATTATGATTATGACTACCTTCCGTCCTATCTCCAGAGCGTGCTGGTTGGTTTGTGTTTGCAGATTTCTTGATGTCTTCTCTTGATCGAAGCACTAGGTTCTCCTTCCCTTTTCCTATATCCTGTTCAGTTTGCTCTTCTTGTGTTTGTTGATTTTCTATTGCGTTTCCTGAGGTCTTGACTGTAGTTTTGGGATAGATGGTTGTGAAATTTCCCTTTCTTGCAAGTTTCCGGATTATGGATTGTCTACGCCTTAGTATCCCATTGTATTGCTTCTCATTTACATAGACGCAATGTTCTCCTGTTCCTGAAGTGTTGGCATGAGGGTGGCCCACCGTGTGGTCCCAAGCCTCTCTAGTTGCTCCTGCTTGATCCAAAAGGCTGGAATAGAAGAGGTTTCCCGAGGTATCCACGAAGAAGTGCGGCGGGAAATTATATGGTATAATGAACCCCCTCTGAGTTAATCTTTCTGTCACAGGATTCTGGATGCCCCTACTTCCCCAAATCTGTATTATTATTTCCTCATTCTCTACGTTACCTCCCAGCGTGGTTTCTGTCTGCACTGAGTTATTTAAAGTTTCGAGCCCCTCTCTGACTTCCATTGGGTCTCCCGAGTCTGCCAGGTCTATGCTATGGCCTGTGGGCTCTAGCATACGGTCCCACCTTTGTTTTGAAGGATCCTACCACTGCCTGTCGCAGGTTCTATCTTTGCAGATTGGGGTGCCAAATGTTTTTGTTTTTTGTTTTTTGGTTTGTTTTAGAGAGATTCCGTTACAATTTGTAATCTCGTTTAACAAAAATGACCTGGCTTTTTGAAGTGCTCTCCAGGTTGCACAGACCAAATAAATAAACACTGTAAAAGTAACCAAAATAAGTGGAGGTAAAAGATCCCCGTCTGGGTGGGGGCGCACCTGACTTTTCTGATCCTGTGTGTGCCTTAGCCGTGTCGTTTCTGATCTGGGGCGTGCCCTTAGCCATGCCGTGACCGCTTGTTCCTTAGCCGTGACCTCCTGTGCCCTTAGCCGCGCCGTGACCTAGCCGTGACCTCCTGTGCCCTAACCGTGACTTTCTGTGCCCTTAGCCGTGCCGTGCCCTAGCCGTGACCTCTTGTGCCCTGTGCCATGACCTCCTATGCAGTGTAACGCAAGCTCTACCGTGATTGGAGAGACTCTCTCGAAGCTTCTTCAAATGACTAACTTTTGTTTTATCAATGAAGCTTCTCTGAAGCAGAAAACTTGGGTAGTCATCCTATCAATCACAGTCAGGGCATGAAACCCTTTGAAAGTACTACAGAGTTGGAGGTTGAGAATCAAGTTAGTCAGGGTCTGTATTATCTCTTTCTTCATTTTATATTTTATCTTTTCTTTATTTTCTGTGTATTTCAACATGTCCGTGGCCTCATTATTTCTGAACAATATCAATTTTGCATTTCACAAGATAAAATTTATGAAATCAAGGCATTTTGTCAAATAGTTATTATGTTTTATCTATGAATTTCCCCTTGAGTGTAACATGAGTTGAAGTTTAAATGGTAAATCATTTGACCTTGTGTACTGAGAAAATTGAACAAAATTGTGAAATAATTTTTTTGTAATGCAAGATTATAATGATGTATTGGACTCGAATATAGTTCATTGCAATAGATGCAGACAAATTTGTACAATCAATTACTCACACCCTCTTAATTGCATGTTAAAGACTTACAATAGCAAAGTCTTAACATGCATTATAAAAAGAAATATACTAGAAAATATTTTCCCTACACTTACACAGGTGCAATATGAAGATTACATAGAAGACAAGTCCACGGTCATATACATTTTGAGGGAGTTTCAAATAAAAGAATTTTTCACAATAGACCAAGAAAATGTAATCCAAGAAGTTGATGCTACAAACATCACCTCCATAGAAATTACAAGCTCAAAGGTACAATACTTTTCCATTCCTTATAAAAATTACTTAAAGATTAAAAATTTGTTGTTTCTCTATCCAAAGACTAGATTCATCCTCATAACAAATGAATTGTTTAATTTAGGTACTTGGATTCAATACAGCGTGCTCAGCTCAACAAAATATAACGAAAGGTTTGTTCTTTTATGCCTAAAGAACATCTATCACAGTTGTGTTCAATTTCATTCTGCAATTTCCATTATTATAACATTATGCAAAACTCTCTAACTATACAGAAGGGTTAAGAATGTCTACAAGCATGATGTTTCTGCTTTCACACACAACAAAGACAACATCAAATATTCAAATTTGCATATTTTGCTATGCTTACTTGTAAACACTAAAAGATAATTATTACACAATCTACTTACCCATTTTATATGGGTGGACTATAAAATTGCTATTCTTTCCCTTACAAAACTTTGGTTCTCTAAATTCAACCTAATCTAAAATAAAAAAAGTAGATACTTCTACTACCAAACACTTATTTATCAATATAAACCCTTCATTCTTATGAAAGATAGGTTCGTATGAACCACTATTCATGAAATATAAGTCAAGTTGTGTGCTTAACTTAAAAACTAAACCATTCAATCCTAATATATAAGAAAATACCTCCACTTACCAATACAAACCCTTTTCAAAGACTGGACAAACATTGGCCACAATGTGATTCGTGAGTTATTGCAGACCAAAGCGGTTATTGCAGATCTAATCTTGGGGACGTGCCCTTTGATTTGAAAGATCTTGAATATAAACAACAGTTTTAAAGAGGGGCACGTATTAGTGATGCATTGATCGGTGTGCAGACAATAATTGCTATATTTTTTTAATGCTTGCACTCTTGCAATTTCATAGATATACGTGGGATAAATGTGTTTTACATTTAAATTTGACAGTCAACGTTGCATGCCAAGCAATTTTTGTTTTTTATGGCAGTTATCTATTCAATAGTGCCTTTAAAATACTATAACATACATTAGTATAAGTAAATTATATAAAAATTAAATATATATATATCATCATAATCTTATATACATTTTTGACAGTTTGTCCAAAATCTCTCCTTTCAAAATTTCAGTTGTATTTTACAACTAAAATGCTTAAATACAACTATACAACTATCAAATTTAAACCCTCAACTGCTCGGACTTGTCGCACGCTGTAAAAAAAAATTCACGCCGTCGGTTGTTCCTATCGGCATATTCCTTGAACCTCCTATGGGTGCAAGTGCTAGTGTACAGGCTGGCTGCACCTACGATACTGTTCAGCGTTGTCTCGTCTGAGATGTTTTTAAGTGTTTTTCTATATGTTTAGACGTTTTATACTGTTTAAAATATCACTTGTTAGATTGGTACGCGTTTTCAATACAACCAAGAAAAACGACCTTTGATAGAGCTGTGATTTTAAGTGTTTTATATTCGAAAATGAAGTAAAAAATCATTTACAGCGGCCTCGACGTAAGGTTGTCGAATCCAATTCTAACAGAGGCAAAGCTTCCGCATGTGAGAAGTTCTTCTGTATTTAGCCAAGGGCTTAAAAATGGTGGCAGCATCTCTTCCAACCCCAGCTCTGCAGCTACAGTCCATAACGAATATTGGCTGTCAATCAAACCTTATATAACTCAATTTTATACTGTAAATGTAACTTGAAGGTCAAATCTCATAAACTTTGAGGAATGGAAAGTATAAAAAAATCAGAGATTTCTGCATTTTCAACCCGACTGCTGGCAGCCTGGCCCCACCAAACCTGGTCTTAGATAAGAGTGGTCAATTTTAGCCAATTAAATAGGATAAGTATTTATCATTTTCTTTTGTAGATGAAATGAAAAATTACTATTGATTGTTTAACCATTAAAATAGATGATATTTAAATAGAGTGGACCAAGAGGAATGGCTAATACATGGGCCTACAACGTTTGGGTTTGTCACTCTTATCTGTTATGCTCTGGGCTTGCTAATGCACTGGTTTGAAGACAGAAGCCTGAAAATGCCTATTAGTATTCAGGGAGAAGAAACGATGCCTCTTTTGCACGCAGTCATCGTTTCACTTCCTGCACAAGGCCATGTCAATCCACTGATGAATCTTGCGGAGCTGCTGGCCATGCGAGGATTTTTCATAACCTTTGTTACCACTGAATGGATGGACCAGCGCCTTTTAAAAGCAGCTTCCAAAGATGCAGCTGCACGTGACCGTGAGATTCACGAAAGGGGCTTCAAATTCCGGTTTCTGTCTATTCCCGATGGTTTACCGCCCCAACATGGTCGAACTTCCGAGATTGGTGAGCTTTTCCTTGCGCTGCAACGTTTGGGCCCTGCTTTGGAAAGTGTGTTAACTGCAGCAGATAAATCTGTACCGCCAATCACTTTCATTATTACCGATAGCTTTTTATCCTGCACAGCAGAGGTAGCTAAAAATCTCGGGGTGCCCAGAGTTATCTTCTGGACTACTTGTACTGCATATGCCCTTATTCAGACAAACGCTAACTTTCTTCTATCTCAGGGCCATATTCCTGTCAAAGGTACTTCTCTTATAATCACATATTGTTTTGTGTTATATTCTGGTGTATGGTGGGTGTAAAGGAAATTAAATTTTGTATTTTTTATATTCTGGATAAGGACCTAATTGTTGAGCATGTTCCAATAACTTTGATAGTGTTTGTATATCTATCGAGTTTTTGGGAAAATTGTGTGTAGCTTATTTTGGATCGATGTTTCGATCACACTCCGTGATCCATCATTAGGAAGAAAAGAAGAGAAGAGAATAAATTGTGATCCGATCACAAAGTGTGATCCGAAACGTCGATCCAAAATAAGCTACACACAGTTTTCCCAAAAACTCGATACGATATCATGGACTGTGGAAATATCATGTCTACTAGTATTTGTATATTTAAGGTCCAATATTTTTAAAAGTTTAGCATTAGTAATTGTGATTTGAAGGTTGTTAGTGTTACTATAAGTACTTATAATTGAATGAAATGTGTTCTTTAGATCTTAAAAACAACCAATCATGTGATGCCACATTAGCACACCAACAAAACATGACTTAATGCACACCTATTGGTCCACCCTTTTTTTGGGGAACTATAGGACACCTCAACAAAAAGCATGCCGATGTGGCATCATATTGGATGATGTGACCCTAAAACCTTAATTAAAAGCAGGGGCCTTGCCAAATAAGTTGCTGTAAAATTCTTGTAGTGATTCAAAATTACCACGTATGATTTTGAGAGGCGTGAAGTTAGGATGCTCAACTACTAGGTCCTCTTCCCTATTATTCACCCAATGTGCTCAACTCAGTTTTATGTTTGTTGCTTGTACATCCCACAGTAGAGCTTCGAAGTTTTTCATGCTTCAATTTTGGTTGATTATATGGTATGTAGAGATGGTATTAATGTCCCATCCAGCTTAAGTGGTACGTATGTTCAGACCAGTCTGAAAGTGACAACAGGCCTATTTGTTAGTAATACGTTGTTACTTACAGACCATCATTAAAAAGTGTAGATTAATACTAAACAGATAACAGTGTATTACATTATTATCAATCGAATGCAAACTTGCCAGATGTTAAAGCTCAGCCTGTCCTATGTTGCTCTGTTTTGTCACATCCCCCGTTGTGGGTAGAAAAAAAAAAAACTAAAATTAAAATTTGGGTGATTGGTTTTGGTAGAGTCAAAGAGATATTTCCTTGGTGTAGAAGCCGTGGACATTGTCTTTGAACGGCCATTGCTCTGTCCTGGTATGAGGTAATTCTTCGAATCAGCCTGATAGTGGTAAGTAAATCGATTTCTGCCCTCTTTGTTGATGAAGTTTAAGAACTAGAATATTGCTTTGTCTGGGTTGAAGAAGATAAGGGTATGGAACGACTCTATTATCCGAACAGGTTGCTCAAGGTTAGCCTTTCTGCTCAGATGGGTGGATGATAATATTTGTTCTTGTAGATACATATTATACAAATTTCTGAGTGTATAGACTTATAGATGATTATACCAAATTTCACACGGATAGTGGCTAAAAGACTGTTACAGTTCATGTGCCCTGCGCCCGCCTTTATTTTCAACTCTCCCTTTTTAGTATGCTTTAGCCTGAGGCTAAAATTTGCATCGATTGGCTATGAACTCGCCTTTCTAATTAATATGCCTCCACTTATATTTTTGAGCTAATGAAAGGCAATCCATTATCATAAAGCTTATTTACTGTGTTTGGCTCTCCAAAATCTACTTCAATCTTAGATCCAACTTTTAGAATCATTGTCATCATGGTATGAACTTTTCCAAAATCTACTTCAATCTTAGATGAACTTTTAGAATCATTGTCATTATGATATGAACTTTTAAAATCATTATCATCATGGTATGTCTTTTATCTGAATATATGAGAATGCCTCTAGACTAGTTTGAACTAAATTAATCAAAGTCTTGTGTGTTGAATACAACATTGTGTCTTGGCTCAGTGATAAGTGTAGGAAGGTATAGGTTAGCCTCGAGAAGCTCATGTAGTCTATTCTTTCGAGAAACAAGAGTATGATAAACTTACTATGATATGGTTATAAATGAGTAAAGGAAATTTGCTAACTATGCATCTAATGATGTTGAATTAAACTATTATGATATCTGAATTTTCTAAACATATTGAGCAGCTTTGTGTTGCGATGTGTTGTGTGTGATAGATATTTATTTTCATGTTTAATCCATTCGGAAGAACATTTTAATGCATTAGTTTCAGTATTTAAAATAGTCCAGTTTTAATGTAAAAACTGAGCAAAACAGGGCACAGTTTGCTTTTCTATCATTGGTGCCCATGCCATTTAAGAGATGAAAAATTAGTATAGCTATTTACAATTAAACAGAGCATATCTGTTACACTCGCCATTATGAGAGAAGGTGATTTTGTCTTCTAAGCCATGAACGATTTCAAGTTCTTTCATTTTTTTCTTTTTGGGCAACCATATAAGATGATGGCGTATGATTACCATTATTGCACTAACTTTCGTGTAATATTCTTTCCTAATATCATTTTGCAATCTTATTGCAGAGGAGGACTTGAAATCCAGAGAGAAAATAATTACATGTCTTCCTGGAAAACTCCCACCTATCAGGCCAACTGATTTACCCTCCTTCTACCGAGAACAACACATCTCTGAGAGCATTTACAGTGCCTTTCTCCATGAGTCTCGCATCCAAAACATAGCAGATTACATACTAGTAAACACTTTTGATGAGCTGGAAGGAGGTAAAGAAGCACAATCAGGTCTCAGAATTAATGGATGCCCTGCTTTGGCAGTAGGCCCTGTGTATCTTCCAAATTTCTTACAAGGTAGGAATTCCATGTACAGCATGTGGGAAGAGGATAAAACCTGCCTGCAATGGCTGGATGCCCAAGCACAGGGGTCTGTGTTATATGTTTCCTTTGGTAGCATTGCTGTAAAATCTGAAAAGCAATTGCATGAGCTGGCTCTTGGACTAGAGGCTTGTGGATACCCGTTCTTGTGGGTTCTCAGATCAGATATGGCAGGAGGCAAACCCGTGAATTTACCAGAGGGCTTCATCGATCGAACCAAGGATCGAGCCTTGATTGTTAATTGGACGAAGCAGTTGGAGGTAAGGAGTTTTTATGTGTTATTATTTTCTCTACATAAAGATATTAAATTCCACAATACAAAACCAACTGTATTTTCTATTAAGATGAAGTTATCTGATTCATGATTTAAAGCATGTTAGATTTGAACCATTGGTGTATAAAACAGTTAAAAAATAATGGCCACATTGTTGTCGCTATAGCACTAAAATATAATGATTTATAATAGTTCAAAAGTAATAGCTGCATTTTTCTATGACATTACTGTAACGATAGTTTTGATAAATTTGAATGGAGGGAGCAATAAAATTCAGTCAGTTCAAAGAGATGCCACCAGTAACAGCATAAACACGCAAACAAACAACCACAATACCAAGAAAGGCTAAAACTTCAACCTATCTTATCTTTTTCATAAACGTATTAATGATATCTCG
This sequence comes from Cunninghamia lanceolata, assembly GCA_027924645.1. NCBI lineage: Eukaryota > Viridiplantae > Streptophyta > Pinopsida > Cupressales > Cupressaceae > Cunninghamia > Cunninghamia lanceolata. Next base: position 10,451,765 of record BSBN01000194.1, on the reverse strand, counting down.
GGAATCTCCTAATAGCATCTCTATGGTTCCATAGTACTCTACTTAAATATCATCCATTTCAATGGTCAAACAGTCAATACTAATTTTACACCTCATCCACAATAAAGAGTGGTAAATATTTGTCCTACTTTTATTGGCCAAAATCGACCTTTGAATGTTGAAGTGAATGATGTTTAAGAATAGTCATTATGCACTATAAATCATTTAAATATTAAATATCCTTTTGCTACTTTTTACATTTTGACTAACAAAGATCATCAAACCAAATGTTGTAAACTGTAAAAACCTTTTAAACTGAAGTTTCTTCTGGTTGTAGGTGCTTTCCCACCCTTCTGTGGGAGGATTCTTTACACATAATGGGTGGAACTCTACTATGGAAGCGATCAATTTGGGAGTTCCTATGATTGGATGGCCCTACTTTTCTGATCAGTTTGTTAATTGTAGATTTGCCAAAGATGTATGGAAGGTTGGCTTAGATTTTGAAGGTGTTGATTCAAATGAATACAAATTGGTGAGGAAGGAGGTGGTGGAGAGTACAATCAAAACTCTGATGGAAGGTTCTATAGGAAAGAAGTTGCGAGAAAATATTGGGAAGTTGAAGGAAGCTGCAACCAAGGCAGTGATGGAAGGAGGGACTTCTCATGCAAACTTGAACACGTTTGTAGAAGACATGCTAAAACTAGCCAAAACTAATGTGCGAGATTATTGAAACAATGACATATATCTTATGCAGTCAATAATTTTTAATAACTCCATCTGTTCAATGCAAGAGTTGCCCATTATTAAATGATTTAAAGTTGGGAGCTTTTCAAAATGACACCAATATGAATGCTCTATTATCTCACATGAACTGACTTATAGTTTTATTTATACATCTTCAGTTTGTTACATTATTGTAGAAGAACAAATTTCATGTTTTGCACCTTTATTCTTTCATTTTACATTATTTTGTGTGGATGTGGTTAATATATAATCTTAATTTCTCAACTTTTAATATTTTAGTTGACTTTAATTCTAAAATTATTAATTTGACATGTTTTTCTGTCATTAGAAATTAGGAGCCTATTTCTTAGGGCTTTTGTCTTTTCAGAATAGGTCACCTTCATGGTTCTATCATTTGAATAGAATAATGTTTGTGGTCTGGTACCCAATTTTAAATTTCAAATCTCTTGTTTCTCTAAACTAAAATTTTAAGAATATGATTATTATTTAATTTTAAAACTATTAATTTGACATGTTTTTCTATCATTAGAGATTAGGAACCTATTTCTTAGGGTTTTTTTGGTCTATGTAGACTAAGTCACCTTCATGTTTCTATCACTTAAATAGAATAATGCTTTTAGTTTGGTTCCTCAATTTTAAATTTTAAATCTCTTACTTCTCTAAACCAAAATTCTAAGAATAAGAATATGAATATGAATATGCTTATCTATCATTGAATAGAATAATGCTTGTAGTCTGGTTCCTCAATTTTAAATTTTAAATCTCTTGCTTCTCTAAACCAAAATTCTAAGAATATGAATATGAATATGTTTATCCTCTTTAGACTGTGTCCCCTTCATGGTTCTATCACTTGAAAAGAATAATGATTGTGGTCTAGTCCCCCAATTTTAAATTTCAAATCTCTTGTGGTCTAGTCCCCCAATTTTAAATTTCAAATCTCTTGTGGTCTAGTCCCCCAATTTTAAATTTCTATCATTAGAGATTAGGAGACTATTTCTTACCTATTTTTTGTCTCTTTAGACTAGGTCACCTTCATGGTTCTATTACTTGAATAGAATAATGTTTGTGGTTTGGTCCCCCAATTTTAAATGTACTCACTTTATTTCTTTATTAAAACAAAGAAAACACCCTCTTGTTTGAATTTATAATGCATGCATGTTATAATGCACACCCATTATAATTTTCATTTAAACTTGCTTTGGAATCCCACCCTTAGGTTTGGATATCCAAGTCAAAGGGTTTGGGCCTACATGTAAGGTGTCCAAAGATGCGTTTTCAAAAAAAATATAGAAAAATAACTAATCTCAAGTGTGCTCTCCATTAGGTTTACATATTTTTCAATGTTAATCTAAAAAATGTTAGGATGACTTCAAGTATTTATTAGCCTTCTAACCATATATTTTTTCTAAAAGTTGAAAACATTAAGGTTTCCATCTTCAATTTTGTTTGCTAGTGTCTTCTTTTTTTGCCGAAAAATTGTGTATAATATTTTTGGTGTCATTTTTTATCCATTCATCCAAATTTAAAACAAATTACATTTTTTAGATTCTAAACTCTATTCTATACACATTCAAAAAAAATATTTTTGATTAGTTTTCAAATGAATTATGTGGGAGCATGTTCAAATTTTTATTTTTCATGATGTGTCCACTTTGAAAATTCATAAAAAATCATATATTTATTTAAAAAAATAAACAGAAAATTAGGTATAAACTACATGATGTTAGCTAATTTTCCATTGAAGCAACTTGTTAAATACTTTAAAATGTCAACTTTTAAGGGGAGTACACCAAATGCTATGCTATATTTTTTAACAAAAATAGGAGCACTTTGTGTGCTCCTCCTATTTGAACCTCTTAATCTCCACCATTTTTTAAAAAAATTAGTAGTTTAGATACTAGATTCCAAGCAATACAAATCTTGTTCTTGTCACATTTTCAAATTTTGAGTGTGGCTATCTTTAATTTCTCATCCAAGATAGGTTTTTACTATTTTTAGAGAAAAAAATAGTGGCCACTTTTGACCCCATTTTGGTCCATCATGTCCATGGACATACCCCTCTTTCTAAATCTACTAGAGAAGAGCTCATGGATTGACCCTATCATGGTTTTCCTACTTCTTGTTTCACCCCCTTTTGTCTGTCTTTTGGACGTGCACTCCTTCGCCACTGCGTCGACTATTTTTAGCTAGCTACCCTCTATACTTTTTGCTTATGTATAGGTACTCTTGGTTTTTGGTACCGCATCTTTGTACAAAATCTTTGACCTATTATTAATAAAAGTATGGGTGTTCTTGGCACCTTTTTATAATAAAAATTGTGTCATGATTTGTGTACTTTGTTTATTGATTCAAATTAAAACACAATTATTGTTGCATTTTGGGGTTTGTTAGACATTTGATGTAAGAAAAACTATTGATGTGTTTACAGGTGTCAAGGATGACATGTTTTTGTATACATACAAAAATATATTGAGACATTGTCTCCAATATTATATCCTTTCATGCTTGTTTACTTTTTATTACAAGTTTACTTTAGAATGTATGATTCATCTATATTCACATGCACACTAAAGTGGTGGAAAATGTAAAGGATACATGTTCATTTAACCTATGCTTTTACAATTTAATTTTATGTGACTTTGAACACATATCATAAATACCTAATCATGGTGCTCAGTTTGATTTATTTATTGTACTGATTGACTCCTACCTAGATTTCATTAGCCAAATCCCATTATAAACTACCTTAGTCTAGGTGAGTGCACATCCTTATATCACCTAACACCCTTGACAAGGTCATGTGGCACAACTTAGTCTATGGGCTAGGTTGCATGACATGGCCTAGCCCATGGACTTCACCACACAACAAGACATAAACTACCACAATCAAAATTCAAATTCTTGTGCTATACAGCCCACCCTTCAAGAAACTCAAGTTGTTATCCCATTGACCCATGTGTCAAAAGCTTTGAATTGTGTGACTATGGACATGTATTTAGAGACATTCCTAAGTCATTAGTAGAGAAGAAAGAATCATGTAAAAAATATTTTCTTAAAGACACTATTACATCTATACATTAGAATTTATAACTTTATTGCATGTTTGACATGACTACAAACTTGTAATCTCTTCTACCAGCTTAAATGTTACCAAGATAAGTGAAGGATTCCTCCTCTCATCTTCAAGCAAGCCTCATTGTGATTTTCAACACAATCATATTAAAAAAACAAGTCCAAAGTTGAGGCAAAAAAAAATTGTAAGGTCACGCTAGTAGAGGACTAGGCTATGCACCACATGGACTAATAAGCATGGTGCAACCCTATTGTGAACTAGGCCTCACGATGCAACCTTGTCTACAATATAATAGATCCTAAAAAAAGCTCTATTAGACCCTCTTGATCTCTAATTCATATTCATATTCCTAATTCTAATCAACTATTATAGTGTATTAGCTAGTCAATGACAAAGTCAAAATCAACACCTCATCAAAATAGATAAACATTTTATCTTTTAAATTATATCAATTACTCAAATCTTTTATCTAAATCTAACACCTTATTAATTAAAATATGAACATTTAATTAAATCTACAAAAATTTTGGGAGATGAAGGTAGAAACACTTTATTTATTGAAAGATATTTAAAGAAGGGAACAACATTAGAGTTGGATGATATGGCCCTTCAATCCTCCTCGAGCTTCTTGTAAGATGTGAATTTGAGTTTATAGGTTCGATTGCATTTCAATTATTATTAGGAATTTGTTACAGTAATGTTTTCCTGAAAGATTAGGACTCAAATTATCGTTACATTTTCTCAATACAAACATTGTAATTATTACTCTAGTTATAGTGGCTTCATTATTCCACATATAGCTTTCTAAGATACGCAAATGAAAATTACACCATTTCTATTCTAGGAAAACTGTTCTTAAAGTGAACTTGTCATATGGCTCAACTGTATTAAGCCCAGTAAAATTATACGATAATTGAATACAAAAACAAAAAATATTTATGCTTTTAAATTAAATACATAGGAAAGAATCTCAAATATTATTTAATCGACATAGTTCTAAAGGGCTGTGTTTAAATATCAAGGTTTAAATGGTTAAATGTAATTTTTAAAAAAAAAATTATTTATATAATTTTACATGTATATAAAGTAATAGGAACATTAATAGAACTGTACTGTTGGGAGCAAAAAAATCTCAAATTCAAGAGACATTTATTTTACCACTTAATTTTTAAGTATATATAAAACAAATATCAAACTTTACCAATTAAAAATGATCTGCAACACTTAGTAACTTTAATCTTCACAGAAGCAATATAGCATTGTCTTTCCTGTCAATAACTTAGTTGAGGTTTCCTAGATCTCAGACAAACCATATTCTACTATTAGATTTTGATAGTCAAGAAAAATTCCACTAGGATAATCTTATACTTATAAACTTGTGCAGATTGTTTGACAGCAAGACAAGCAATCAAAAGAAGTAGAGATCAGCTCCCTTTGATGATGAGCAAACCTGGAACAAGATCGACCACCTCAGGTTAGAATAATTTTGCTCCCCTTTTCTGGTCTTGTTGTTGGTGAGCAAGTATCTGATCCGGCCACAAGAAAACTCCAATGGCAAACTCCCGTTTATGATCTAAAGCTCCTTCAATTAGCAAGCCATATTCCTTTAGAAGCCTGTCCAGTGTATCCTCACCCATAACTTGATAATCTGCCTTTGTATATCTGGGATAATCCACAGGCATCTTGAAATATGTTGCAGTATATTTCTTCTCCTCCATGGCCATGCCATTCATCAGCTTTTCAGTTGTGTTGTTTGCATCTTTGCTCTCCACCAACATGCTGAAAAGTGACCACATGATTGCAATACAAGGCAGTGAAGTGCCTCACCTGAAATTGCCGGTAAACTCAATGTCCATATTCTCCAATTTATATGGGAATACAACAATGAAATAATTTAATAAGTGTTCATGTTTAATTGCTTAGAGTTGCTTTCACAGGTGCCGTGTAGTGTGGGGCATGATAGTTTCCATATAGGGCAAGAAAAATGAAAGTTTTGGGTCATGCTTGTGGCATTCTAAGCCGTGAGTGACACGTTCGTTTGGAAGCTGGAATTGATTACGTCCTTGAAAGGATCTTGTAACTGTAGCTTACATCTGTTTGGTTGAAAATGTTATACATGTCTTTCAGAACTTGAGCACTACTTAATAAAAAACCATTGAGAGGTAGCCACATATGCATATTTCACTTTCATAAAAGCACAACACAATGAGAAGCCATTGTCACACAAACTGAGCCTCCGTGGAGTCGGTTGTATTTTCAATTGCTTTACGTCAGAGTTTGAATACTTCGTTGTAGCCAAAATTAAAAGCTATTTGCTGACAGAGTTCGTTACATGACATGAGAATGCTTATAGATCAAGGGATCTGGGTGATTACGCTTCAAATTAGAGTGAAGTGTGAGATCTCTCTCTCTCCCACTCTGAAAAGAAATAAAACATGTTTTATTTACATTAATGTATAACTGTTCAAGGGATGTCGTGTGTGATACACGCTTCAAATTAGAGTGAAGTGTGAGAGATATATATATCTCTCTCAAAAGAAATAAAATATTTTTTATATGTTAATGTATAAGTGTTTTATATTATTTTGCATAAAGATTTATATAATATATATTCATTAAAAAAGGGTTGATGGAAAGAGTCATATTTTAATGGGTTGATGGAAAGAGTCATACTCTAAAGTCTATGCAAGTCCAAGTTAAATGACAAATTTAAAGAGAAGTAAGAAATAAAATCACTAGGTGGCAAAAGCTAAAGTACTAGGAGGTGGAGGAGTATCATAGTCATCTAGCTTTCCCCACACATCAGGGATATCCTAGCAATAAAAAATAGGCTCCTAGCAAGTAATCACATCTTCCTCTTTTTCTTCTTCAACAGGGGGTTGAGTGTCACAAACAAGAGAAATGGCCAAAGCTAGATGAGAAGGGTTCCACTATTTGGCCATCTAGAGGCACCTTTTTGATGAGGTTCAAAAGAGGTTGAGTCAGAATGGTTGAGACCAACCATGAGCAAACCAATCCTTGGTTCTTCTTGGAGGGGGTTGAGAGAACCATGTCTGCAATGGGCATTCCCATATGATTTAAACTTTTTAATAGGTAATTAAGAAATCCTCAAAACAAAGAATTAAGTATTTATTAGGCCTTAATCTAAGTCACTAACAAAAGGATCCTTAATAGGCTTATATCCTCCCAAAGGAGACATAAAGTTGATCTTGGATAAATTATAGGAGATGAACGCGAGGATTCATTGTCTAAAGTGTTGGTGAATAAGAGTTGAACACTCAATAAATAATAGCATTTCTAATTGTTAAAACTTACATACTAGATTAACTTCTTTTGCTAAACAAGTAGGCACTTGCATAAAAGATGGTTTAAAGTGTCCACAAGAAACTATAGATAATAAAAGTATGAGAAGATCTTAATTACAGTGTACAGGTGTCCATGTCTTTTGTAATGTACAAAGTTTGAGAGTGAAAACAACTTCTATATATATTAGAGTACAATTGCAAGAGAAGTTATGTATACACACAGAGAGATATATATGTACAAATATGTGTATATACACATATATGTATGTGTATATACACATATATGTATGTGTATATGTTGTATGAGTCTCATTCACAAATCCCTGACCAATAACCTATGCAAAAACCTACTATTCGTAATAAAGTGGGTTCTAACACCAACCCTATTGGTGTTTAAAACCGTTGATCCATTTTCCTAGAGCTAACACTTAGAACGAAGATACTTGGGGAATATGACAATCTCGATTAAAGAGGTGGGACTCATCATTAGAGAATAGATGGTTTGAAACCAAATGATAGGAAAGGGCACCTCCTCTTCTTCTTTACACTCTGTTAAACCTAGGAGGGAACTTCCCTAAGGTCTCAACAAGACAATTAAAAATAGAAATAAATGATGATTGCTTAGGCCTTAACTATCATGCCCTATTGGTAGCCACAAATAGACATATAGAACGTCATATAAAGAAAATTAAAACAAGAACATGAATGCAACTAAAGATGAAAACTAATTTATATTGAACCCAATACGAATACCCTTAACTAAGCAAGTACACATGCATAGCTTGAATACCATCCTCACATGACTCCCTAAATAATTGATTAGGTTAAGTTCACAAAAGATGTAACATAACTTATAATTTTGAATCATGAAAGAAGGTAGAGCCTAATCAATTACTATAGTACAAGGGACCAAAGAAATACATTTTAGAATTAAATATTGGCCAAGAAGCCCCCAAAACTGGTACCTTTCCTATGGGGAAATAGAGTTAAAGCTTATAAGACAAAGTATTACATGTATGAAACTACAATAGAATCAAAAATTCAAACTCATGCATAAATCATAATATAGGGAGCATCACATAAGGCATTCTTACACATCCATCTAGTCAAGAAAATCTCACATGCATTAAGGAAGAAGCTAATGCTTGAAACTTTTACAACACATTATAGTCATATGAAGCTAACTAATCCCTAAAGCATACAAATCAACAAATGTGACTAGATAAATCATGAAGCACAAGATTTCCTAAGAAATTCCAACAAGTGATGGAGACATCTTACTATGAAATAATCCCAAATTAAATATACCTTTTTTCAATTCATACAAATAGTACCCTTCACTTACAATGCTACAACTTACACTAATTGATTCCCTAGATTACATTTAGGCTACCTAGGTGTAGGAGATGGCTCAATGACCAACCCCTAAAACATCATAAAAACATATATTATAGTCACTCAACTTAGCCCTACATCTCATTTGTTGTTGACACTTGTTTCAAATTGAACCCATTTCAAGGAAACAACCTCTATTAGACATTAATTTCATCAAAAGAGAACATAATCAAATATAATCTTCTAGTATGAGTAGGTGAGATCTTAATTGGATTAGAACTCTGATAAGAATACGGAAACATGAACTCTTCATCCATGCACACAATTCCCTGCAACCACCAAGCTTCTATGTAGGGGTCTAACCTCAATTAAATACTAGGATGTCAACCCATGACATAAAGATCTAATTTTGCACTATTTCCCTACACACGACATGGCCCTAGCTTTGATTCTCGTTCAATTCCTAGCTATCACCACTAGATCTATTCGATCAAGATTTTTTAACTCTAACCAACCATCTATAGGTCCACTTCACACTCATTTGAATCAAAGTCCCAACCTTCACATTCCATTGCTTCAAGATCTCATTCTGGGACAAATACATCATTATCCATAGCTTTTGATGCCATGTGTTGAAGTGTAGGATCTACCTCAGCTATTAAGCTTCTCAGAGGTACTTAGCTCTGATACCAATTGTTGAACACACAATGATGCTAAGAGGGGGGTGAATCAACATATATTAAAACTTAAATACTTCATTTGCATATCAGATTCATTTACTTAAAGAACATAAATTAAAACATGCAACACATTCATCAACACAATGACACCAAGATTTTTTAAGTGGAAAACCCAAAACTGGGAAAAACCACGGTGAGTGTTAACTCACAACATAATGCTCAATGCTATATAAAGGTTTACAACATTGTTTTAGGGCTACAACCCAAGGAAGCTACTACTCCCTGTAGAAAGCTCACTACTACAAAGAATTACAATGATAAACAAAAATGAACTGCTATGGAAGAAGCATCTATCCCATGCTGATATTGCAGTCCTCTTTTCAACATAATTACTCCATCATATTGATTCTGCACACTTCATACCTCTCATTCTACTCTATCATCTTCACACACACATTACCCCTCACAAATGACTTTGATCTCCTATAAATACCCTCCACAACACATCACAACATTGATTAGGTCCGCACCATGAAAATCTTTTAGATGAAACGTGTAATTCTTCAAAGGTCGGCTTCAATACATACAATATGTCAAGGAAACTTGTTGCGGACCTCATGACTTTATGAAAGGATTAAAGGAACATCACTTCACATCTTTCAAAGTCAAAACAATTGATCAGGATCCACGGCATGTAACAAAAACTAGTCTGTCGGCCCAAACTGTACAAACAATGCTAATTGTTTATCTTCATACCACCAAGTAGTAGCCAAAAACATCATACAAACCAAGAATTCAACATTATACCACCTCAACATCATTCAAACACCTTTCTACTAAAGTATCAGATCAATCTATACATCCGCAAGACAAGAGATATGATGATTTACTGGAAACATAGTATTCCAAACTCTGTGATACACTCCACTATTCAGGATAAGGCATTGTGATAAATCAAAAACCCTGAAACTTTTAGAGATGAACTTAAACATCATTACATGCATACTCCTAGATCCACACATCCTCATCTATCATTTTCAAAGAAAAACAAAAGCTAGACAAAGGTATACTAGAGTCTGGGAAACAAGGATATACAATTCTTCATTAACTAACGTACATATCTTGTGTGGTACTGGAAACAAGAGATATTTGCGTGAGGTTCAAACCTAAGGTATATTGAAGCATGTAGAACCTCTGCACAATCTTTTATGGTTGATTTCTATGTATTTCATCTTTTGCATATACTCAAACATGTGTTATGAGGCTTTTGGAATAGTCTATATTACCTTTGTTACTTGAATGTTGACCTTGCGGACCACTAGACCACTTGAAACTTCAATATAGCATACCTTATACATCCTTGAGCACATCCTCAAAACTACATGACTAAACAATTTCTTTTGGAGGAATGCAGAGCATTCTAATAGGTCTTCACCATTGTTTTACCTTGTCTATGTAGTAACCGGTACTCTATCACTTGTAACTTTTTCTGCTGAAGGTGTGGTGACTTGAAATCTTGAATATATCATGTTAATATCAAGATCTAGACTTATCCTCTTAACCACACGAATAAATCTTTCTTTGCAGAGAAATGCGGACCAAAACATCGTGACTCTGCCTTAGGATATGCACTATGAATGCCTTAGTCAAATTTCTAATACTTATTACTAAGTGCGGTACTCCAAGATGGTGAGATATACATGTAGGAATATAGGAAACATGTTAGGACAAAAGTGTTTACCTCTGCATCATGCTTAAACACAAGACTGATCAACACATCACACTTAGCCAATTTTCTCTTTATCTGCTAAGTCTTCCGGACTAGTTTGCCTTGAGCAAGCTGACCCTTAAGTCTTTGGCTTAGTCAAGATGTCTCTCTCAAATCTTCCATTATCCATCAATTTCAACAACTATGCCAAACCATCTCTCTCAAATCTCCCACTGACTATTAGCTTCTCCAACTACTAAACTCTATATAAGTCTAACCTCAGATTGACACATGTTATGTTGACATCAATGACGATACATATTGCCAACACACTCAACCACCATAGGCCATCCTCTCATCACTATTGGCACATTGAATTCATAACCACCTACAAGCAACATGCATAACAAACATTTCTAGTTCATTGATCATAATACTATATCATTTGAAAACATCATCTAGATAAGATAAAACAAGCTCACCACCATTGCATTATGCAACATGATGATGGAACACAACTACCCTTGCCAAATAAGCATATTGAGCCCCATTAGCCACATCTCATCCACATGGTACCCTCATGATCATCACCTAATCACACACAAACATCGATAACATGATTTAACATAAAATTGGTCCAAAGGACTAAAAAAAATATCTAGAGCTCACCACATGTAGCAACCATAGACCATCACATGCACTCCCACACCAATAAAATGTTGAGCACACACCCTCAAGACCACAAGATCCCTATTGCAACTTATTGTGTCCAATGGAACACTCACAAACATGATATATAACATTAAGCACAAAAGGGGATAAGTTTTGATCACATATTTCATTTGACAATAGGCATAAACTAGGAACAAAGATTAGCTCTAACACACTCCAAGCTTGTTGGGTTGCATGATCATCCAAAATAGCCCAAGATCAAATGGATCCACTAGTTGTATGATACCATGTCAATGCATAGAGCTTAGGGACCCACCATAATTATCTGCATCAATAAAATATAGCCAATTGACCATGTATGAACATAACAAACAAAACGGAGAGAAGGCTCACCACATATGTTGACATCAACATGCATAGACCAATAGTGCAATGTACAAAACATAGAACATTAAGCATTAGGGGTTGTGTGAATCATAGATCACATTCTTGATCTATCAACTCAAGCAACATAGTATAAGCAACAAAATTTGACACCATATCTAGGATTGCACAAAACACCTCCAACTTAGCATCAAGATCAATATCCTACAAGTGATCCATACGTGCATAAGAGATAAAATGCAAGGGCCCCACCACTAAATGACATGAAGACTATCCTACCAATGATGCAAGAAAATCTAATCACTCACTGATGCATTCAGAGTTGGCCAGGCATACCATGCAACAACCAAATGATGTAACAACCCATTGGGCAAGTAAATAGAAGAAGGGGCCCACAAAGAATGACATGGTTATGGAACAACCAATGTGCAATATGAGAAACCTTGGAACCCTAAAAAACTTTGATAATTGTGAGGGGTGAATTAAATCTAATCATTGGTCCTTAGACCACTACAATATAGGAACCCTACAACAAATAAATTTATTGAGCTCTGTCATTTATAAAACATATGACCCCCAGGCCTAACATCATATGATCATTGACAATTCTCAACTTCAAAGATCATGATATCATAATAATATTAAAGATCAACTTCTAAGCATGCATCATCATTATCACTTCTCCAAAGCTTGTATAATCAAAGGATCACATAGGCTACCATTAAAACACATATGAAGGTTGAACTTAAGAATAAGGCCATAAAATTCTTATAGTGTCAAGATTGAAAGCTTGATAGAATATTTAATGGGATTTAATCAAAATTCTTAGATTTATTATTATTGATGGGAAAAAAGGACCAATGGGCAAACAAGAAGGTATAGAAATTACAATTTTAGGCGCATTCCAACAAACTCTCTTATACAATATTATATAGTTAATATTTAACCTTAAGGTTCTTTATTGATTTGATTTTGAGATAGGAGGCTTGGGGTTTAAAGAGTTAACCCATTCTTACTAGAATGTGTGTTCAAAGCTTGGTCAAGGAGAAGAGTTCCAACAAGGATATATACAACATTATATAGTTAAAGTTTAGCAGTGGATTTTTTTTTTTTAGAATTTGATTTGAGCTAGGAGGCTTATTGCTCAAATATAACCCAACCTTAAGGGAATACCAGTTGAGAACTTAGCTACAAAGAAAGTCTCAAATAGGGGCATGTGCAAGTTGGAAGAGCCAAGAGGTAACTACATCTAGTATCATAGGAGGAATTATGCCAACCCTACAAATAACAAATACTAAAAATAGTCTCACTTATATATGATAGGAAAGAGGTTTTCCTCTACTTAATTGGAGATCATGTGCTAGGAATATATTTTAAAAAACTAACAAAATTGCAACAAAAAAGAGAGTACATATGCACCTATATAATTTGATATTTTCTTTTGCACTCTAAAATGTTGTTACCCCTCACAATTTTACCAAGTAACTTGGCATATCACAACAAATCTTCCATAATTTTTTTTAAATCCCTAAAGAAAGTTCTACTCTAGGTATGGCATTCATAGTCATGGAAGACCAAACTGTAGATGAAGGAGAAATGTTGTGTTGTTTTCCAACACTGGAAGTGGCCCTACTAAAGGGTGAGGAACATGTAGACTTCAATAAATCCACCATATCTTTAGGAGTGAATACCTTATAATATGAAGGAGCTTATTTTTCAAAGGGTGGTTTTCTCTACAAATTAGCCTCCAACCTAGCTAAGGTCACAAGTTCAAGTCAAGAGTATAGATCTAAGAGTTGCGGCTAGGAGGCCATTTTAGTACAAAGCTCTCTCTGTAAATAAGACTGGAACTCTTCAAAATATGTTTCTCATTTGCTTCTCTTTTAGCTCCTAGTTTTCATGTACACCCACCAAATCCTTAGAGTCCATTCTATAGGATGATGACCTAGAATAGGCTTGAAACCTTGAAGAAGAGGAATAATACATCGAAGTACAATTTTCTTAGCATAAATAAATTGACCTAGCTAATATTTATTGCTTAAGACTAGGTCCTCTTAATCCTCTATAAGAGAAACATAAGTTCAATGATAAGAATTTGAGACCTTTATAGAAAGCCCCTATTTTGGCTAGAGCTCTTTATGCTCTATATCCATAGGAACCATGTCAATTACTTGGAATAGTGCTAAGTGATGCTACAATTCATTTTGTGGCTTCAAATACTGTTAGAGTAATTTTTCTTATTTAAATAAAACTCCCACACACATTTTGGTCTATTTCTAATTCTCTATTAATAGTGTCCAATTTAATTAAAAGAAGCAAGTAGATTTTGTTATCGACATTTTAATTATTTATGACCAAAAAAAATAGTTTTTGGACAACTAGAATTTTGAAAGTTTCAAAGAGAATTTATTCTAAGAATGGTCTATTAGCCAAAACATAAAACCATCAATCAATTATCTCGCCACACTCTACATTAACCTAATACAAAACAAACCAAAGCCTTATAGAATACTATACATCTCATTACAATTTGACACAAAATTAGTAGGAACAACAACCATTATGTCTTATATTAGGTTTAAGATGCAAGAATATCTAACTCAAGACATTATTAAAATAAACCAATTTTTATTATTTATGGATTTTAATATATAAATTATTATTTCTTGTCATAACAAAGTAATTATATTAATTAATATTTTCTAGTTCTTTTCAACTAAGTTTTCAATCATATTGCAATGGCATAGACTAGTCTCTACACAACACTTATTTTCAAATGAAATAAACAAAATCTTTTCCAAATTCATAATATTCTTGTCACATTTCAATTATAAATCTTTAAATTACTTCTGCCACCAAAAAAATTCTCATATCTACCAAAATCATCATATCTATGACTAGGTCAAAAGAAAAGGAATGTGACTTTTAAGGCCAAGGCTAGGGTGGTCCATATTATCCTACCTCTATCACTATGACACAAACACTACATCGTCCCCTTTAGGCTCACTCAAAAAGAGTTGAATTTATTTTTTGAAGTATTTCTTACTCAAATAATAAGATTTTGGATTTATATTTTTACTTTTATAATTCTTTCTTAACATCGAAGAGTCAGTGAAAAATATAAGTTCATTTTTACAAAATTATTGAAATTTGATGTAGACACTTAAGGTTCATTCTTCATAGTTGGTAAATTGGCCTTTAAAATGTTTTGGTGGTCTCACACTAATTTTTAACTCTAAAATGTGTGAGTTATACTCAACCACTAGATATACATAATTATGTGGTAGTTATACTCAACCATTGTAAACATTATTGAGTTTATAGTTTTATAGAGAGTAATTGAAGAGACAATTATAGTGCATATTCAAGGAGAAATGATGCCATATTTACTTGCAGTAATTGTGTCATTTCCTACACAAGGCCATGCCAATCCATTAGTGAATCTTGTAGAGTTGTTAGTCATGCAAGATTTTTTCAGATAACCTTTTCTAATACTAAATGGATGGACTAACACCTTTTAAAAGAAACTTCCAAATACATGTAGGTACACCTAACCATGAGGTTCAAGAAAGGGTTTAAATTTTTTGGTTTTTCACTATCCCAAATGGCTTATTGCCAAAACATGGTCAAACTTCTAAGCTTGACCTGATCTTTTTCTTTCCTTGTAATGTTTGGGCCTTGGTTTGGAAACTCTATTATATATAGAAATTAAGTTTATCTTTCCAATCACCTACAAATTTTTTTATAGCTTTCTCTCCTACATGTAGAGAGAAAGAAGCTCGATAAACCTATACAATAGAAGAAGTGCATATATAATCTAGAATAAAAAATAGAATAATGGAAAGCAAAGATAATACGCAGTATTTTCACCTAGGAAAACCCTTTTAGATAAAAAACCCAGCATAGTAAAAAATTTCACTATTGCAAAAACTAAATCATTCTCTAATATAATAATAAATATCTCTTACATCACCCTTAAGCATGTGAAGATATAAATAGCACATCGAAATTAGTTTTACACATTGCCTGAAATCATACAAAAGAAAAACATGAGTGCTTTAAAACATGGGAAA
This sequence comes from Cunninghamia lanceolata, assembly GCA_027924645.1. Lineage (NCBI taxonomy): Eukaryota > Viridiplantae > Streptophyta > Pinopsida > Cupressales > Cupressaceae > Cunninghamia > Cunninghamia lanceolata. The sequence goes on along the minus strand of BSBN01000194.1, from coordinate 10,435,812 downwards.
AATAGAAATTACCTAAAATAACACTGAAAAAATTCCAAAAAATGCTAATGCATTTTTCAAAATCAAAACAAATGTTATGCATTTTTTGATCAACTTGCAAGGTTGATCCCACCTTGACTATTAAATATGGAAAGTATAAAACACTTATACAACATTCTCCCCCTTGTTGGATACTTTCCATAAGGGCCACACTCTTAAAGTGTCAATTGCTAAGGGCAACCATGCCCATTGATTTTCCAAACCAAGAAAATTTCTTAGTACTCATAGCTTTTATCTATGAATTAACAATATTATTTTTTATATCAACTTTTTCTAACAATATTACTATTTTACTTTCAACCATTTGTCTCACAAAATGGTATTGTACTCCAATAAACTTTGACCATGCATGATAAGTAAGATTATTTGCCAAATGTATTACACTTTAGTTATCAATATGAATCCTTACCATCTTTTTTATCAAACTAATTTTTCAGCACAACCTTTGGAGTCACATTGCTTCATTACATGCATGAATAACTACCATGTACTCTACCTATATTGTAGATAATGCAACCACTACTTGTCTTTTTCTCATCCAACTTAATGCTCCTTTAAAACAAATCAATGCATATCCACTGGTAGATCTTCAACAATCAACATTTCAAGCCCAAATTAGAATCCACAAATCCTTACAAATTTAAAGTTTTATTTTCATTTGCTCTTCCTTGGTAGCAAATTGCATAATTAGGGACCACATAGATATCTAAAAATCCTTTTGATAGAAGTCCAAATTTATTTACTTGGTTTGGACATATATCTACTCACAACTCCCACTACATGTGCAACTATTAGAGATTAGGATCTTAGGATACTAATCATGTGCAATTGTTTGAAGTTATATGCTACTATCGTAATACCATCTCAAAGAGGGGCAAAATGTAAACACCTAAAATCATATCATCACTATTCTAGCTATAAATAGGACATCCTCGACCATTTCTTCTATAATTAATTGATTAAATCCCTATTTATTCAATAATTATCTATTTTTCATCCCAACATTAATTACACAATATTTTATTATTCAGTTAATAAAATCACTATTTATGCACTATTCATCCAACCCTCATCCTAGCATTAATTAAATAAATTCAATCAATTATTTATTATCCATCTTCTATAGTCCAACCTTAAATAAATCTAATTAAAGTCCCTCATCCTCATCCAAAAAATTAAATAAATATCCTATTTATTTAATTCCTTATTTTGTCCACCCAATAAGGGGTAGGTTCCAAGATAGGTAGAAATGGAGGGAAAAGGGCTGATGATGAAACAATGATTGAGTGTAATGATGTTGAGGTCAGACATGTAGATGATGACATCCTTGAAATGAGATAAATTATGAGAAGTGATGGGTGTGTCATTATGAGGAGTAAAGGGTAGTATTGGAAACATCTAGAGATGGTTTTAAACAAACCTTCTATGCATTGTTTGTGAAGAGTATATGTGTCCGAGTGGTTGTGAGTCATGGCATCTGTGGTTGGAAAGAGACACGTTGGTGGATGCATGTTTTTTTTTGAAGAAGGGAAGAGACAAGCAGGGGTTACAAGAGTGCCGAAGAGGAAAAGAAGGGAGACAATAGAATATTTTATGTATTTCGTGGACAAGGAGATTGAAAACCTATGCCTGAGATGTTGGATGGTGCAAATGTGGGGGGTAACGAAAGACATGGACAATTTTCTAGAGACAAGGTTGAGGGCTGCCATGGAGGAATTCTTGTTAGATCCTAGCTACACCAGGGGCTGATGGAGCGCATTTGATGGTGCACAATCCCTGGCATGTGCAACTTTAATGGCGACATTAGCCAATTCATTTTTACTGCATGACGACTTGATGTAGGTGGATAATCGAATTGATGCTTTTCATGACTTCTTGTTGGATCATCTCCATGATATCAAATGCAGGCAGGCTTGTTTGCAGAATGTTGTTGAAGAATTTGCGAAGGGTTTGAAGATGGCGCTTCTAATGGCTTCTTTTCTGGCTACCATAAACTGCTGCATGGTCAGGGTGCCAAAAATGGATTAGGCATCGCCATAGGTGGAGGTGTGTCTGGTAGGCACTGTAATTAAGGAAAATTGTAACATGATAATGTTGAATGCATAAGACAACTAAGGGTGGGGGGTGAATCAGTTGTAACAAAACTTCAAACCATTACAAACATTCAGATCCACATTAACCTTTAAGTATGTTATGATGATTAAGCATGAAAGGCGAATAACTGAAATTAAATCATAACAACATCACACACAAGAGAACACCAGATTTTTACGTGGAAAACCCTAAAAGGGAAAAACCACGTGATGAGGATTAGCTCACAATATAATGTAGTAGCAATACTGAATTACAAAGGCTCACTGCCCAAAAGAGAGAATGCTCATTGCGGGTGGACTCACTGTCCAAGTGGACTCACTACCCACTGAAAAAGAAAGAAGAGAAGAATGGCTTACTGCCAGGCTTTGAACTGATATAGTTGCATTTAACCTATGCATGGAGTTTAGTTCTAATGAAGCTCAATATCCATCACAACACAAACAACATCTTCGCAGCATCACTGAAAATAGTAGACACCTTCTGCTCACTGCATCTAGTAGCCTAACACATGAAATCTCACTGCCCTGATCAAATTTGCATCACAAACATCATATCCCTCATGCACACACACATCCACGACTCCTTGACACTTATTTATACAATCACTAATCATGAAAACATTCTCCGAGGTCAGCAATACAACTTACCCATAAAATTCAAATTAGGTATGGACCTAAACATTCCCACAGAGGAAGGGAATGAATGCAGACCACATCACACTTTAGCATGAACCTAAATCCACTCTTACATGCTTCATCACATTTTCACTTTCACCAAAACACAACCACAAATAGTGTAAACAACCAAGTCGGCCATCCTTGTGTTAACACCATGAACTTTTAAATACACGCTTCCTCAAAATCACATGATGACATGCAAACCACACACCAAGCATGGACATGATCTAGAAATATCCACAAGTACTTGAAAACCAACAAATTCCTTTACAACATCTTTCACCTGAAGAGACTTCACACTAGAGTACTTAACCAGCTATATCATGCTCTGTCACCATCTACAACTTAAGAAATGTACTTATGGAGCACCAAACCATGAGCCACTTGAGTTGAAGGAAAGTATATATAAGCACATATCTAGAACCGCAACACCTGAAACCATTTTGTAGAGAAATGCGGAGAAAAATACTTTCTCCCAGACACACTGCAAACACTATCAAACATTGTTCTCAAACTGGTGAGCACAACTTCCAATGCACAATGATTCGGAACACCAAATTCTGGATTTAGCATCTTCAAACAGTTCTAAACAACATATCCAAACTACGTGCTCAAAGCTCCAACACAAAGGAAATGTGGAACAAAAACCCGAACATCACTCTGTAAGCCAGAAGGCTTCTTCAACACATTGTTTCCATAATTAATCAAATTTTCTTGAAAGCACTTGGAAACCCAACAACAAATGAATATTCTTAACATCTTTAGCACCTCCTCAAAGCAACCAAATCACTTTAACACAACAACTCAATCAAACAACAACAACCTCATCAGAGGACACAGTTGACACCAATGACAACACAAGCTTGTTAACAGCAATGACAACACCTATTAGCACATACTTGTAACAATCTCCCCTTTGTCATTGATGGAAACACATGATGTGAAAAACCATTGAGACATAACTCTGCACCAATCTTTTTTCCTTGCTTACTCTCCCCCTTTCTTTTGCACATCTTACTCCTTTATTTTTCACATGAACTCTCTCCCCCTTTGACATCGATGACAAAGGCTGTCACAACTTTCCCTTTTCATGATACTACACATACTTCCACTATTCACTCCTACTCTGCAACATCTTCTTTCACTGCTTTGAATACTCTCCTTGACTGCAACAATCATCATGACTACTGCCTGCTCCTTCTGAGAGGTAGCCTCCAATCATCAGTCCATAAAAGAATGAATCTTGAAATCCATTGGACAGATGCATCTCCTTATGCATCTAGTTCAAGGAAGGAGGGACAATAGCCCCTAACTTATCCCGGAGATACTCAGATGTATCCTTAGGAAGAGCCTTAAAGTGAATATGTCAGCAACCTAATCCTTTGTAGACCCATACTCAAGCTTTACCTCATTCTCTACAACCCATTCTTCAGCAACTCTGCTTCTTGTTAATACACCTTTACTCTTATTACCAATGATTTAGTCTTCAGTGTGATGCCTCTGCACATACTTGGGAGTTTCAGGGATTTTTTCTGGAGCTTCTTGTTCTTCAATCTGCACTTCTTTTTCTCTAGTTTCTTCTTCTTCTCCAGTCTGTACTTTCTTTTCAACAACGTTTTCTTCTTCTCTGCAAGAGGACTTATCTAAGTTTGATGCATATCTATTAGGTTCTGAAACCTTCTGTATGTCTTCATCAATCTTGACATTCACACTCTCAACAATCTTTCTTAGCCTTTTGTTATAGCACCGGTAAGCTTTGCTTTTAGTAGAATACCCAAAGGAAAATACCTTCATCATACCTTGCATCAAACTTTCCTAGTTCTTCATCTCTTCTGATATAACATTTGCTTTCAAAAACTTTGAAATATTTAATAGTAGGAATCCTTCCATACCACAACTCATAGGGAGTCTTTGTGTCGTTTACTTTTACTTGAACTTTATTCTGTATGTAGACAACAATATGAATTACTTCTCTCTAGTAGACTTCCGGTAGGTCTGCATCTTTGATCATTGTCCTTGCAGCTTCTTGAACAATCATGTCCTTCCTTTCAACCACTTCATTCTGTTGAGTAGTCCTAGGGGCAGATAAATGTCTCTTTATCCCATGATTCTCACAAAACATGTTAAACTCATTAGAAGTAATTTCTCCACCTCTGTCAGACCTCAAACCTTTGATTTTCATATCAATTTCATTCTCAACCATAGCTTTAAATGCCTTGAACTTATCTAGAGCTTCTAATTTTTCTTTAATAAAAGTGAGCCAAGTCATTCTAGAGCAATCATCAATAAATAACATAAAATATCTGTCACCTTGAAAACTCTTTACTCTAGTAGGACTACCAAGATCTGTATGCACCAATTCCAATAGTCCAGTAGAAGATTGTTCTTTGATTTCGAAACTTCTTCTCACTTGCTCTCCAACTTGACATTCCTTGTAGACAACATTAGCAGGTTTGATAATCTTTGATAGGTCTCTCACAGCTTGAACTGAGCTTATCTTCATTAGACTGTCAAAATTAATGTGACAGTTAAAACATAAAACATAATGTGACTCTTAATATTTTGGGCTCATAAAACTTAAAAATATGAGCCAATAGAATAACAACTAAAACATAAAAGCCAATTAGATTATTGATCATTATTTTTTTGAAACATTTAGAGTTAAAAAAATTACATGTTTAATTTATAAAAAATAAATATAAACTTCAACCCAAAAAATTATAAATTTAATTGGTGGATAAATACAACACTAATGACTTTGATCAGAATAGTACTATCTGCCAAAGGGAGGTACTAATAAGTACTATCTGCCAAAGGGATGTACTAATAGCAAAGATGCCTATTCACTTGAAATGATATCTATGCATATTTTACATAAATTTATCTAAAATATATATACTATGTAAAAAAAAACAGAAAGATAAAAATACTATCCTGTTAAGAGGTAAAAACTAATTAGTACCAGCTGTGTTGGCTGGCATAAACCATCATTCCGTTGTATGCTACCCCGACTTTATCTAAGTAGGTAAAAAGGAGGCGGCTCATGAAATCCTTGCCAATTCTGGTGTTTGTATTAGGACTCGTTTACAGAGGCTGCTATGGCGGAAATTCCGATTTTCAAGAAATTAAAGAGTTATCTGAATCAAAAGATACGGTAGAATGGTTAAAGTCCGTAAGAAATCGAATCCACGAATACCCAGAGCTCAAATACGAGGAAATTAACACGAGCGCATTGATCAGAGCCGAGCTGGACAAGATTGGCGTCCGCTACGAATGGCCCGTTGCGCGAACAGGCGTGGTGGCCACAATAGGCCCCGGGACTCGACCCGTGGTCGCCCTTCGAGCTGATATGGACGCCCTTCCTATACAGGTATATTATTTTTATTACACCCTCCATCTTTTGTCATTTCTATTTGTTGGGCTTTTTAGTCTTATGGTGGAGTAATGTTGTTGATTGCAGGAGCGGGTTGAATGGGAGCACAAGAGCAAAGTTGAAGGCAAAATGCACGCGTGTGGTCACGACTCCCATGTGGCCATGCTTCTAGGGGCTGCCAAGCTGCTCCACGAGCGGAGGCACAAGCTAAAGGTTGGTTAGGGTTTCGCCTCTGCTCTCCCGTTCGATCTCCGTTGAATGTTTTATTGCAAAAATGAGAAGCTTATGTTACTGTGGTTAAATAACGGAGTGCTTTAGCTGCTTGTGTGCACTGGGTTTTTAATGGTTGGTATTATTAATTCTAGAGTCAATTGTAGGCATTGAACTTGCTGTATGCTTTTAGTTGCTATTCACCAATCAATTATTCTTCTCATTCATTTTGAAAACGTTTCTAATAAACAAAGAAGAGGCTGTGTTCTGGCTCTACTTAAACTTCATCCATTTTAATGGTCAAACAATCAATAGCAATTTTACACCTCATTTCCAACAAAAAGTGATAAATATTTGTTCTATTTTTAATGGCCAAAATTGACTTTTGACTGTTGAAGTGGATGATGTTTAAAAACAGCCCTCTGTTCCAGTCTGAAGTGAATTTGGTGGAGATGAAAAAGATCTATTATCCCTGCACTTACACCCGCAGGATACTAAAAGTCTTAAATAGAAAAACATTTCGAAAAAATAATGTTCCAGTAAATCTGGATGTTTAAAGTTCCCAATAAATATTGATGTTTAAAGTTTTCCAGTAAATCTTAAGGGTGATTTATAAGGTATTGTTTGTTCCAAAAGTTTTGTCAATAGAGAAAAAGGCTAGTTATTGTAAATTTCTAAAGTGGTGGATTATATTAGGTGCTAACAAACAAATGTTTAGAGGTGTGTGTATGTTAAGTAGGTTCAATTTTATTGTAATCATTTTTATAAGGAAAAATGTCATTAGAGTAAATGATTACTTATGGAATTAAAACATAAAAGTTAAATCCCACAAAAATTGAAATTCTAATAAAAATGTCCATGGAAAACTACACTACTTAAACTTAACACACATAAATGATTAGTTTCTACTTGGGTTAATTGCACATTGGTTTGAATTATGAGACAAGGGTGTCTTATAAGGTGTTACTTGGATTAGTTCCAATCTATTAAAATTGTGAGATAAAGATAACCTTTGCCAATAGATAAAGAGGATTAAGGATGAAAAGCCCAGAGTAGTGATTTATAGTCATTGTCACTCCTACCTACTATAAGGGTACTTATATGTTAAGTGAGTCTCCTTATAGTCACTACAAACATACATGAAGAAAAAAGTCATTAAAATAAATGACAATTCATGGATTTAAAACACACGGTCCAAATTCCTATCGAAATTAAAATTCTACTTAAAAATAACTATAAAAGACTAGAATGTTTACACAAATTCGTTAATGTTCGTTCATTTTTGAAGTTGTGCCCCATGATAGTGACTGTAAACTGAAATTGGATTCGCCTTCTAAGACCTGATTATTTGTTTGATAATGTTATAATAATTATCGATGCAGATTTACTCAGATCAGAGGTGAGTGAAAAAACACTCCACATGCTGGTCTGTAGGATTTTATATCATATATTAATATCTTCTTCACAAAGTGTAAACAATCACTTTGTAATTCTATCCCTAGTTGTACAACAAAAGCCTCACTAGATCACCTTTTTAATCCATAAATACCGGGAAGTAGAGAATATTGCATTTTCAATTCTCATGAACTGTCCTAAATTTGGACGGGATACTTTTACCTCATGGAGCAGTAACTTCTGAGCTGTGCAAGTTACCTATTATTGACAATAGGCTATTATAAAAAATTCACATAGAAATGCTACATTAAGACCAAATGATTCGTATAATAAGATATGAAGAAAACCATGTCTAATAACAAACTATGACCAAATGATTAGTAGTATAAGATGAAGACAACCTTGTATAATAACAAACTATGACAACCCTACTCATGTTTCGGTCCATTCTTTGGACCTAGAGTATGTTGAATATGAGGAAATGAAAACCCCTGTGAAGAGAAAGAGAAAACTTCAGGTGGATACCCCTAAAATTCATGCTAACAAAGGAAAAAGTAAACTTAACACTTCTGGGTCTGAGGGTTTTGAAATTAGCTGTGATAAAGAGAATGAAAAGAAGATTGAAGCCTCCTTGCAAAGGGAGAAGTAGAATGTGCAAAAGAAAAAGAAGGGTAAGTCTATAAGCTTCAAAGACCATGATATGGCTAGCGAGGATGAGATGGAGATTAATAAAGATGGGATTGATGACTTCACCTTTGATGGTAAACAAAAAGGGAAGGGTAAGTGTATGATGGAGCCGGAGGTCGGAGTTCCTTTCCCCGGTATTCCTGATCCTACGATGCCCATTCCCGAAGATTTCATAAATCAGGTGGCAAACAATACTAACAGAGATGACATTGTTGATACTTTGAGCATTGTTAGGGAAGCCATCAGGGCTCACAATGTGATGTCTAAATGGTTTTACCTAGAAATAAACAGAATTAATCTCAAGCAGGATCTATGGGGAACAAGACCAGCTTCAGGACGAGGATGATGTTAACATTCTGCAGAATTGGGAAGCTATTCCCAGGGTTATGGAATTGGAAAAGAAGATGGTTAATATGCCAGAGAACATAAAAGAGGAAATGGGCAACATAGATGGTGGAAGCAGAGTGTGGATAACAAGATTGCGGATTTAGAGGAGTCCAAGTTTGTTAAAGATAATCTGGAGCAAATGCTGAGAGTTAGTCACAGCACAATCAAGAACAGTGCCACTGGGCTGAAAATCCTCACTGAGAAGATCAAATACCTGAGGGAGGAAGATATGAAACAAGGGAATGAGAAGGGTAAAAAAACTGAACAGGCTGGTCCAAGTTCTCACACTAGAGCCAGCAAGAAGAAACCCTTTGAAGATGAGAAAAATGAACTTCTTGGTTTTGTCAAGCTGCATGAAGAATTTAAGAAACAGGAAATGGAAGCTGCAGAAACTCTTAAGCAGCTGTAGTTGTGTCTGTTTATGTTTTCTATCTGTCGTTGTTTAGTTTAACGGTTTTTTGTTGTGCTGTTGGTTTGCTGTTGCAAATGGTTAGCTGTTGGTTGGCTGTGTCTTATGTTTTGAACAGCATTTTGTAATAGGGTTTCGGGGTCCCTTCAAAACCTGTTTTACCATTAATCAAAAACAAACTATGACAACCAATACACATAAAACTAAATGTTAAAATCAATGACTAATTACAGAGTTATGGTACTTAATGCTCACAGACTATACTTGAATACATGCGACAAGAAAGTTGAAATAAAAGTCCAATATGTTTATTTTCTCATGATGACAAGGACACGACAAAGAGGAGATAATGACAAGATTTTAAAAATTCCTAGAGAAACAAATTCTAAAAGAAATTGATAGGCATCATAATGATAGTGAGTTTACACGGCTCTAAAGTATATCTAGAGGGAATTCAAATGATATATTAGTAGCATGTGTTCAAGGTCATTTGTGTACACAAATTATGAACCTATAACATGGGATAAAGGGCCATATCAAGTAGGAAGAATGAGAAGGAAGGTTGACTTGTAAAGGTTCATAGTATGCATACACCCATAGGATGTTGTCATTCAATGACATTTTTTTTGCAATGAGTCGATTCAGGGGGATCTAGACCACTCAAATCTACGCATAGCAGCCTATGCGGTTTTGTTAGCAAGATCCTCATCTTAGTCAGCACCCTCTGTGCGAACTGTCATAACTCCACCTCAGCAGTTCCAAATAGCCTGATATGTTGTTGGCAGTTGTGAGTGGTTGTGACAGTTGCAATGGGAATATGAACTGTCACTTTACAATTGACGTGTCCTATTCCTCTCTCTCGTATAAATATGTACATAGCCATTCTTTATAAGGCTATAAGGATCAACTATAAGGAGTTAGCTATTCTCACAGATCATGTACAAAACTAAGCGTGATACTATAATACAATGTTTCTGTTACAGTTCTAATTGTCTATTCTCTGTTTCTGTTGTTCGAATCTTTCTTTGCATATTCTTGAAATCTCTATCATACATAAATCTTCTGTACTTATAACCTAATTGAATCGCTTTAATTGGGTTGTCCATCGGGCTTTACACTTGGGCCCCAAATCATTGCTATCGGAGCAATCTTACTTCATGTCATTTCTGAGTGATATTGGGGTGTGTTACAGAAGGTAACTGGTTCTTTCTTTATTAAAGAATTCGTTATTTACAAAGAGCAGCCGAAGCTCAATATATAGTGTACACAGTCTAAAAATAGACGACAGGCTGTAAAAGATTACAGCTAAGAAGCACAAAAAACAAGAGAGAAAAGAACGACCATTAGATAAGACAAATGCCAGTCTTAATACCCTCCCATAATGGTCGATCTGTCAACTAGACCAAGATGCTCTCGAAATTTGACAAACTTATCTGGAGACAGAGATTTGGTAAAAATATCTGCAGTTTGGTCTTCTGTAGGAACATACTGCAAGACAACAGATTCGTCTTCAACGAGCTGACGAATGAAGTGACAGTGAAGATCAACATGTTTTGTCCGTTCATGGAAGACAGGATTTTTGGCAAGTTTCAATACCCCTTGATTGTCACAATACAAGGGTGAAGGTCCAGTAGGAGACATTTGCATGTCGGAAAGCATTCGGCGAAGCCAAACCGCTTCGCAAGCTGCTTTAACAGCTCTTCGATATTCAGCTTCTGTCGAGGAGAGAGCCACTGCCTGCTGCTTCTTGCTAGTCCATGTGATGGCACCTGTGCCTAAACTGAAAACATACCCAGAAGTAGACTTTCTGTCATCAATCGATCCGGCCCAATCAGAATCTGTAAAACCAATTAGCTGAGGATCAGGACATCGGCCATATAAAATGCCAAAGTCAGAAGTACCCTGCACGTATCGCAACACACGTTTGGCGGCAACCCAATGTTCAGCTTTAGGAGCTGTCATGAAACGAGAAATGTAGCTGACTGCAAAGCTAAGATCAGGTCGAGTGGCAGTAAGATAGATGAGACTGCCCACTAATTGCCTGAAGGCGGATTCATTCTCGACAGGAGAATCGGAAGTAGTTGAGAGTTTCAGCCCTTTTTCCATGGGAGTAGAGGCAGGTTTGCAGTCTGCCATTCGGAACTATTCTAACAAACCGCGTGCATACTTTGACTGACAGATGAAGATGCGGTCAGAATGCTGCCAAACCTCAATACTGAGGAAATAATGTAGGAGTCCCAAATCGGTCATGTCAAAAGTTTGATTGAGATCGTGTTTGATCCCCTGAATCAACTGCTCAGAGCTGCCTGTGATAATGAGATCATCGACATAGATGACAATGTAAAGACTATCATCAACATATTGTTGGACATACAGATTGGAGTCTGAGGGGCTTCTTTGAAAACCACGATCCACGAGGTATTTATCAATCTTGATGTACCATGCCCTTGGAGCTTGCTTGAGGCCATAAAGAGCTTTTACCAATTTACATACTTGGTGTTCTTTGCCTGCAACCTTGAACCCAGGAGGTTGCGTCATGTAGACTTCTTCCTGTAAATCGCCATTGAGGAAGGCGCTCTTAACATCCATCTGATGAACTTTCCACCCAAATTGGGCTGCCAAAGCAAGAACAAGCCTAATAGTGCTCATTTTTGCTTTAGGAGCAAAAGTCTTCTCATTGTCCACACCTTCTTTTTGAGAATAACCTTTGGCGACCAACCTAGCCTTATATTTATCAAGAGTCCCATCGGCTTTGTACTTGACTTTGTAAACCCATTTGCAGCCAACAGGTTTCTTCCCAGGAGGGAGATCAGACAAAACCCAAGTATTGTTCTTCAGAAGACTCTGATGCTCAGCATCCATAGCTTGTTCCCACTCAGGTACACCTTGAGCCTCAGAATAAGTTTGAGGCTCGGAAATGCTGTAAAGGTTGGCCATAAGGGCAAAATTGACCGAGGTTGACTGCTTGCTCTTCTTTCGAGCAGATCTTCCTTCGAGGAGTTCATTATCATGAAGGTCACCAATGGTTTTGGTCCACCATTTCGGCCGGAGATCAAAGGAACCAGTATCTGGAAGAGGGACAGCGGAATTGTCATCTGAAGGAGTCGAAACAAGATCAGGAGGATCCAAAATATCTTGAGTTGAGGCAAGTGGAGATCCAGGCTGAGATGCTGGCAGAACAATAGGATCCCTCCTATCAGATGAGGCTAGAGGAATGCAAACACCGGAATCTGAATCCATCAAAGGCTGATCCTCAAGAGGAATAGATGGAGTAGACAGAAGAAAAGGCCCAGTAGTCTCATCAACGACTACATCACGACTGAATATAAGACGGTCAATATCTATATCAATTAGTCTATAAGCCTTATGATTTTCACTATACCCTGTGAACATGAGTTTCTGACTTTTGGAATCCAGCTTAGTGCGCTTGGCATTGGGAATCCAAACATGAGCAGTGGAGCCAAAAATTTTGAGATGGGTGACGTGAGGCTTACGTCCAGACCAGGCTTCCAGGCTTCCTCAGGAGTCATTTTTCTCACCGCATAGGTGGTAGATCTATTCAAAAGATAGACAGCAGTGTAGACTGCTTCAGACCAGAACTTCTTAGGAACACTTCGATGCTTGAGCATAGAGCGTGCCATCTCGGTAATAGTGCGATTACGACGCTCAACAACACCATTCTACTGGGGTGTGTACGGAGTAGTATGCTGACGTTTGATGCCATGTGTAGCACAGAAATGGGTGAAGTTAGAGGAACAAAATTCCCCCCCATTATCAGACCGAAGAGAGATAATTGGACACTCGGACTCTTTTTCCACCAAGGCTTTGAACTACTGAAAAGTGCTAAGCACATCGGATTTTCTATTTAGGAAATATACCCACATCTTTCGGCTGAAGTCATCAACAAAAAGTAGAAAATATCTGCACCCAGTGATCGAAGAAGTGTTCATTGGTCCACATACATCGGCGTGAACCAACTGCAAAACCTTGGATGCTCTCCATTTATCACCGTCAGGAAATGGAGTCCTATGTTGTTTTCCAGCTTGACATGCATCACAGATGCCAGGAAGTTGAGTCTGAATTTCCGGAAGACCACCAACCAGATTCTCCTTAGCTAACTGAGAGAGATAGTGCATGTTGAGATGCCCATACCGTTGATGCCAGAGTTTACTGATGGAAGTGTTCTTGGCAACCATAGCTCGCTCTGGAGAATCACCATAATTCATGAGTCTATATAGACCATGATCCTTAAGACCCTGAGCAACAGTGATGCGGGTCTCATGATCTACTATCCGGCATGAGTGCATACTAAATACAACATCCAAATGAGGTGAGTGTCGCATGATTTGACTGACAGAGAGAAGGTTTAGCTCCATGCCAGGTACAAAGTAGACATCGAGAAAAATCAGATTTCTCCTTCCAGATTGTATTTGAACAGTGCCTTTTCCAACAATAGCATATTCTTCGCCTCCTCCAAAAATGACAGAATCTTTGAACGGTGTGTACTCTGTGAATCAGTCTCACCGATGTGTAAAGTGCCGAGAGGCACCTGAGTCAATGTACCAAGCAGAGGTTTTGACATGATCTGCAGGGCGCTTGGCCATAAAGGCGTAGCCCGTAGATTTCATCGGTTCGGGGTGCATGACAAAAGGCATCGTTGAAAGATATTTTGAGACATAAAAAACAAGATATCGAAGAGTAGACAATAGCCAAACGGCAAACATCTCAAACCATGGAAACTGACTCGACAATCCGAGCACGAATTTCAAGATAAAAATAAAAAATTTCTTCCTACCTGCTGATGAGACGAGGCAGATTGTTTTCAGGAGATGTGATCTTACAGAGAAAAAGAAAATCTGCGCTTCGAAAGGATGATATGCGAAGGTGCTCAGAGTATTTCAAACTTGAATATAGAATGGCGACCAGGAGTTGATTAGAAACCACCGAAAAAAATAGAGACTGTTTCCTTCACAAACCACCTATCACAGAACCTCCAATCAAATAGAGTCCGCCCTTGAGGTGTAAAATGTCATTCACGAATGAGGGAAAAAGATGACGTCCATACTTCAAACTTGGCTTCAGGTCACAACTTTATGCGACCACAAGTGGTGAACTCCTCCAGAAAAAAAAAATGCGATCAAAATCATGACCTCCAGGGATTAAAAAAACGCGAGCAACAAAACGCGTTTCACAAAATTGCGATTAGAGCCCCTTTACAAAGTCACGACCTCCGGATTATGCGAGTAGCAGACCCATAAAAAAGGAGACCCACGAACAGATTGAATCACTCGTGACCCAGAAACCCTCAGAAATGTCAAGCATCAGATGCCAATCACGAAATAAAAACACGGAGCCCACCAAAAAGGAAAACGCGATCCTGAAGTTTAAGCTACCGAACCCAAAACAGATCGCAAGCCAAAACAAGGGCAGAAAAAGATTTCAGCAACCACGACCAGAGAAAAAAAAAAAAAAAAAGGGACTCAGAACCAGAACCGCGTTCGTACAACATACGGAGGAGCCCAAACCTGGTGCTTTGATACCATGTTACAGAAGGTAACTGGTTCTTTCTTTATTAAAGAATTCGTTATTTACAAAGAGCAGCTGAAGCTCAATATATAGAGTACACAGTCTAAAAATAGATGACAGGCTGTAAAAGATTACAGCTAAGAAGCACAAAAAACAAGAGAGAAAAGAACGACCATTAGATAAGACAAACGCCAGTCTTAATAGGGTGAATAATTGAATATCTATCTTTGTTTGTATGCCCATACATACGAGGTCTGGGTATAGGAAGTTAGGGCTCGAAACATGTGACCCTTCATCATACCTTCATGTTCTTAGATGGGAGACAAAATATCAGCCACTTCCACACTAGAGATGTTCTAGAAGATGATAGAGGATGCTTTGCAAAGACAATGAAAGAATTGGAGGAATGCTATTCATGTGAAAGAGCGGGCATCATTGATGAATTTTTGCAACTTTTCAGACAAGTTCAAAGCCTTGCCAATTCTCGACAACTGTTTGGTGGTCATGTGTTGTATAAGGGTACAAGTTAATCTAGACATCCCCATGTTTGAAGGAAATATTGATGCAAATAACCAAGAATTTCTCTCCCAATAATGAAATGGTAGAATAGCTACTGTACAACTCATGGGGATGATATAGAAGTATCTATAGACACATGGAATATTTCGTTGCAGCCCTCAAAGAAACCTTCTCCCCTATAGGAAACTATGATAACCAGTACATCAAGTTTTCTTAGTTGCACCAAGGCCAAGATCAAATAGTTCAAGAATACATAGACATATTTCATGCTTTGGTGTCTAAACTGGGAATCCAAGATTCAAAACAAAAGTTTGTTTTGAAGTATTAGTTAGGCTTGAGACCCCATATTCAATCTGATATGGATTTCCTACAGATCTCTTCCATTGGAGAAGCCTATAGGTTTACTTGCAAATTTGAAGCAAAGGTGAAGTTCAAGAGCAAGACAGAAGATTCAAAGTCTCATAAGAAGCTGCAGTCTAAGCCCTCAAAGCAAAATTCCAAACTGGGGAAGGGTCATCAGCGCCATCCACAAAAGAAGTAGCAATTGCAACATGATCAGAACACTAAGCATTCCAAGATTGGGAGGTGGTGCATAATTCACAATTCTAGCACTCATTCTAGAGAAGAATGCCATGCTAGGAAGACTCTACTTGCATAGATTGAGACAGAAGGTATTAGCACTATGGCAGCATAAGATAGAGGTAAGCAAATCAGACACTAAGCCTAGTGCCATGGTAGGTACCACAAATATCTCTACTTCCCTTGTAGACACTGAGGAAGCAAAAAGATCATTCACTCTAAGATGTGGATCAATGGACAGCTAGTGCATTTCATAGTTGACAATGGAAGTCAAAAGAACTTGATTTCCCCTGAAGTAGTTTGGATATTGAACTTGCCACTGATGCCTCACCCACAACCATACTTCAATAGATGGTTTAGTGTAGGCTTTGAGATATGCGTCACTCAACAGTATCATCTAGTGTTCAACATCAAGCCTTTTTAGGATATAATCCTTTGTGATGTTGGACTATTAGAGGTATGCAATGTTCTACTCGAGCAACTGTATCTTTTTATCGACATGCAATATATGGAGCAAATCCAAGAATGTAGTAGTAGATGTTGGTGATAGAAGATACCACATACCAGAGCTAGTATCAAAACTTTCAGTCAATGCCAAGTAGTGTAAGAGGATAGTAAGTTCTAGCAAAAAATTTGAGCTTTTCATGGCGAGACCTGAACAAAAGCATGTCCTTGCAGCAACAAAACATACTGCAATTCCTGCAGCAGTCTTAGTGAGTGAATTGATACTTGCCAATTCTCAATGCTTATTGGGGTAAAAACCCATCCTCAAGATAGGTGAGGCTACTTCTTATTTAAAAACCAAAACCCTATGTCTATTGCTGTCCACTTTACAAGATTTGCATCTGGGGTTTTTATGGATTTTTGCAGAGTTTTTAGAAATGAAATAATTTAAACAGAAAACAGGAATGAAGGCGCAGACTTAATCAAGTGGAAATCAGAGTTTTATTAATCCTACACAAAGGAAATTATTTGGAAGTAAATGGATAAACTTAAAACCAAACTAGCAAATTGTAAAGAATTTTTTTTAAAATAATGGTTGCATCCGACATAAGAAAAAACACATCTCAAACACGAAATGAGACCCAAAGTTTTGATCTCGAATTTTATTGTTTTCCAAAATTTGAAAGTGCAAAGTCTTTCAATCTCCCATATAACTTTACAAAATTAGTCTAAATTTCCACACCCCTTTACAATGATAATACCCCTCTCTAATAAATAACTTTCACTTTGTAACCATTGAGCAGTTACAAGAAATAGAAATAATAATTCAAAATATCTTTACAACAGGAGAATACTTTGAAATAATATAATTTATGTATTACAACTTAAGACATATGACTAAACAGGACTCTTCAGTCTAAAGTTAACACCCAAAAGACTGTCAATTTATGTTTATGTTTGATCCATTGTTTGGGTCACCTTCTTCAATATTGATGGCACCTTCCTTTGCTTCTTTATTAGCTCACCATTGATAATCATCGAATGCATTCAAGACTTCTTTTTTGCTTCTAAACCTGGACCATAAACATTATTTATGATTTGATGAGCTTTCAAATGCTTCTTACCAAACTGTTTCTCAAAATCCTTGAATATAAATTTTATCTTCATTAATCTGTCCAAAGAGGAGGTATCAAAATTGAATGTTGGGTTAGTTTGTGCTTGACCACTTCAGCAAGATGATTCTTGAGGACACTGGTGTTGTGACCAAATCACACATCGCCCCATTGCAAATGGGGACCCCCTTTTTTTTGAACTCCGATGCTTTGCATGAGATCTTAGATGATGCCTTAGATTCATTTCCTCTGTCAATCCAACAAGAAATCTCTCTCCTAGAAGATTTTGCTTTATAACTGGAGGTCTCATCTGGAAAATGAAGAATCTTGATTAAATTCCATCCAAGTGATGAACAATGAGACCCTTCCTGAAGTATGTTTGAGACCCTGAAAAGACTAAGTCTGGAGCCTGAAATCCTGAAAATCCTGAAAAATGGCTAAGTCTGAAATCTGGTGAATCCTCCAAATTCTATATTTTGCATCTTAAATCCGGTGGATTCGGGACCTATCTCAAACATCCTGAAAGGTATATTGAAAAATATTTAAAGTATAAATATATTTTTCAATATACCTTTACCTGCGCGATCCTGAAAATGCCTGACAATTCCAGAGGATTCAAAAAGCTGATCTAGTGCGACTGGATGTCCAAGTGGCGCAAAATCACAAGGAAAAAGGCGCTTGAGCATGAGGATTTCAATCAATGAT
The DNA here is from genome assembly GCA_027924645.1 of Cunninghamia lanceolata. NCBI lineage: Eukaryota > Viridiplantae > Streptophyta > Pinopsida > Cupressales > Cupressaceae > Cunninghamia > Cunninghamia lanceolata. The sequence goes on along the minus strand of BSBN01000194.1, from coordinate 10,417,656 downwards.
CTAATGCGCCCATCTAAAACTTTGAAGTAATGCGAAAATGTTGAAAGATCTCAAGTTTGACGTGATTTTAGAAGATTTTTTTATGCCTTTTGATGCGAATGCCAGAGGATTTCAATCACTCATCTACTGCGCCCAAACTAAAAGATCATTTTGAGGGAAAAGATGAAGATTTCAATGCCTTGATCTAATGCGAAAATGAAAGACACCTCTTAGAATGAATCTTGGAGCGAAATTAAGATGATAAGTGTCAGGATTTTTTTTCCTCAATTGATGCGCCACCAAGAAGAAAGAGGAAGTCTTGAGGGTTTTGACTTGAGAAGGATCTAGCTTGAAGAGGATTTGAAAACTTGAACTAATGCGCCAAAATCTAGAGGATTTTTTTCCCTCAACTGATGCGCCTCCCAAACATTCAATGCAAGTGTTAGAACCACTTCACTAATATGAAACCAGAAGGATTTCAAAAGCCTATCCAATGCGCTAGAAGCATGAGGATTTCAATTTTTGATCTAATGCGCCTATCCCATGTCAAGTCCCCAAGGCCAAGTCTAGAGGACTTCTAAAGCTCATCTAATGCGACCTCATGAGGGGAAACTCCAGAGATTCCAAAAAGTTGATCTAATGCGCCCAAGTGGTTTCAATATGAAGTTTGAAGGATCCCTATCTAAAGCGCAATCTAGAGGATTCTCCATGCTTGATCCAATGCGCCCTACAAGGAGGAAGGTGAACATCTAAAGTCAAGTCTTCAAGGCTCTAGTTTTTGAGGATTTTGAAGCTTTATCTAATGCGCCAACTTCATGACTACACCTAAGTTTTGAAGATCTCTACAAGGTTATCCTATGCGCCCACTCCAAGGTCATCCAATGCGCAACATAAGGAAGAGTGAGATTTGTTTCTAGAGGATTCTCCATGCCTCATCTAATGCGCCAACACCATGCATGATTCACTTCAAGGTAAAGGCCATCTAATACACCAAAGGTTTGAAGATTTCAACATAGTGAAGTGATGCGCCACTTCTAAGACCCGTTATCAAAGTGCTCAACAAGAAGAAATCAAAAGTGGCATCTAGTGCGCCATATATGAAGGGAGAATAAAGTTTGATTTTGAAGACTTCAAGTTACCTATCTAGTGCGCCACACATGAGAAGGACTCAAAGTTGCCCATCTAATGCGCTAGAAGGGAGAAGGTAGAGTATTTTAACTTGAGGATTTCAATCTTTCAACCAATGCGCCACTCCCTTAAGCAAGTGAAAACTAGTTCAAACCAAAGCTATGTTGAGAGGACTTCAATCCTTCATCCAATGCGAAATGCTAAGAGGAATTCAAACCTTGATCCAAAGCGCCACACATGAGGATTTTGAGGGTATCTTAAAGTGAAATGCTTGAGGATTTCAATCCTTGATCCAATGTGCCTAGAGGGTTATGAAGAAAGATCAAGGTATTTCAAAGAAGAAGGCTTCAATCTACCTATCTAATGCGAAAGACAAGAAGAAAATCAAGAGGATTTTGAAATCCTTATCCAATGCGACTTATCTAGTGCATCAATTCTAGGAGAAAGAAGTAAAGTCAAATGTTGAAGGCAAACTTTAGAGGCTTATCAAGGAAGAATCCAGGAGGAATTCACTTATCTCAACCAGCACGCCATCTTAGTAAAGTTTTCATATCATTCAAGTTAGACATCAAAGTCCTTAACTCATGTGCTTAGATTAGAAATGCTTGTAATGATTCTTATGTATTATGTGTTATCGAAAGGGGATTGATGCTGTTTCTTTACTTGTGTTGCAGCAAAAAGGAGGAATCATCTAAAGATCAAGTGATAAGAACCTTTGACAAGCAAGGAATGAGAAAGAGCAAGGCATCATGTAGCTGTTTCAAGGGTATCCTTCATCATCCTTGTGTTGGAATTCTTCATCAAGTGGCATCAAGTTAAGATTGTCTAGAAGACATCCATCCGAAGGACATCATCTTCATCAAGACTTTCCGAAGGCATCCACTCTACTTCAAGGAAACCTCATGTGGCTGCTCTAAGGAATCATTCAAGATCATCTTCCAAGAGGCATCATTCCAAGAGATCTACATCAAGCGAAGGCATTCATCCATCTAAACTTCAAGACTTTACAATTTCAAGTCCAAGAGAGTCTTCTACTCTACATGAAGAAAGCCACATCATTATCATCATCATCTACTCCACATGAAGAAGCATCAAGGAAGATCATCAACTTACCTACAAGAAGAAGAAAAAATCATGAAGTTAGACAAGTGAAGCAACAAGTATCATACATCCAGTTACAAGAAGAATGAATAAGGCAAAGATCTACAAGATGTATTCCTAAACATACAAGTTCAAGCAATTACATTGAATACATCAACAAAGTTGATACAATTTTCAAAGTATGCTGAGTTGGCGTCTATGTGGCGAGTACACATCATTCAATTTTGATTAGCCGCATTATTTAATGCATTCAATGTATCATTTAATAAAAGAAGTCAAAGGGATTCCTATGTGGAAGATATTTTAAATGCTTTTGCCTTACCTTATCACATTGGAAAACGTGCCTTCATTGCCTCTCTTTTTTGCTAAAAATAGCAAGTTGTTGTAACTACCTGTGAGGTGGCGTGATCTAAGCCCTTGGCTATCAAATTGATCTCAGCGATTCATTGTAAACTGGAGCACTATATAAAGGCCTTGTTGCCTCATTTGTAATAGATATAGAGAAGTAGATCATTAGTAGCAGTAGAGAGTAGATTTTAAGAGCAGAATAGAAGAGACTCTCAAAATTCTCTGAGAGAACTTGAAATTGTTGTAAATATTCCTCAAGGTTAATGCAAAAGACATTGGAGCTACTTGTTTGGTGTTAAGTATTATCTTGTGGAGTAACATGGTTTCCTGAATCTTGATGGAATTAAGAGATGTTTCAAATAGCTTAGAAATAGATTAGAAGTGCATTGATGTAATGAATATGCGTAAAGATATTTGATGAATTCTTCTGGTTCATACTTTTCGTGTATTGTCGAAGGCAACCCACTTTGCAAAGTTAGACTGAACCTTCATTTTCTTTAGTTCGGTTGTGAATGCTTGTTCAAATTGCGCCAGCTGTGGGTGTTTGGATGGAGATTTACAACATGAAAATCCTTGAGTTTCCTTAGAAGATTGCACCGTCTTCGTGTAGTTGTTGGTTCTCATGGCGAAGCGAAGTCTGGTTTCATGACGAGTTTGTCTATCTTTACATGTTTCATTATCTCATTGTCCTTAGATTAGCCTTCTAAACCCTTAACCCTTTTTTCATTTTCTTTATCATAGAAACCTTGTATATACATCATCCACATCAAAGGGGGAATAAGTCGAATGAAAGGAGAAGAGTCTATGTAAGTCCCTTTGTGTGTAAACAGCAAAATCATACTTAGTCGCTGAGCTGTCTCTTACCGAAACCATCAGAAGGAACCTTGGAGTCATCTCGTTTGACAACCTAGTTCAGCATCCGAGAGGCTTTGCTCAAGAGAGAGTCAGATACTCAGTATTTTACTCTAATTGTTGACTTGTTGAAAAACAATCATCAACAACTGGCAGAGTTGATTGCTTGATCTTCCTTTTAAAAATGCCTTACTATCTTATCAATGAGGTCATAGATATTAGAAATCCATCATTAGGTCATCCGAAGAAACATGAGCATCCGTCAATTTCTTCATCCCGTCTACTGAGAACAACTGCTTTCATATGAACGTGAAATTATTCGTTGGAAAAATATATATGATGACTTTTTCTTTAATTGTGGATATTTTCTTACTTCTATGTGAAAATGGATTGATGAAAATGATATTAATTATTATCCGTATCATGGAAATAATTTAACCTTCCTTAATTGTCTAAGTGGTTGCAGGACAAACTAGGTGGCTAAGAAAAAGGGATATCAACAAGGAGAGGGTGATTGCAGGAATTGAAAAACAATAATTAAGCCAAAATCCTAAAGTCACCGTAGCCTTGGCCAAGGCACATGAGTATATATATATATATAAATATATTTAGTGGAGAAAAAGATTTATCTCTTTTGTTTATTTAATAAATTACTTTGAGTCTTACCTTGTGGGGCGCTTGAAGTATATGAGTTGAAATCTTGTTTGTAACTCCTCTTTCTTCTCCACTATGTGGAGCGGTTTCTTTTGATCGACCATTCTTTCTTGGCATGCATTCTCTTTCATATAGGAGGATAGAGGGAACATCCGCCATTCCATTAAGCATTTTTATTTTTTTTCTGAGTAAGGCGGATAGGGAGAAAAGAAGAAAAGATCGAGCTGTAGTATCCTTGTGGAGTATTACCTTTTTGCGTGCATGTTGTTGGCGCATTGTTTCTGAGAATTTCCCACTGTGTTGTGCATTTATCAAGCGGCCTTTGTTACCGATTGCATTGGATAGAACAGTTGCGGCTAGTTTAACCTGACTTTCCAATCATTTGTCAGGCAAGATCTTAAATCTTCTTTAGCAGTTCGTTTAAAGTTTGATGATCATAGTAAATCGTATTATGTTATCTTTCACTTGTTATGATTCTGAGCTTCCGAATCAGTCCTCTGAAATCAGTATTCGTATTTCTTTATTCAAGCTTCTGAGATTTCTAAAGCCGAGATGCTTTTGATATTTGATTTACGTCTGAAATACATGTATAAGTATATGTGTATATATATATATATGTGTTTATATATATACATGCTTAGAATCCATTTCTTTGACTGTCAGCCTGGGTATTATAATATTGATAATAAGAGTTTGCTGTACTCTTTTGAGCAATTTCTGTCTGTGTTTCTGTTCTGATTTTAATGTGAATGAAAGTTGTCATGAAAGTCATGAATGATGCTATGTAAAAACCTGCATTCATAATAAAAAGAAGAAAGCATTAAGTTAATAACAATGTCAAGCAAGGGTGAAGGCTGACGACACAGTAGTGTTAGATATTTGTATAGATGTATATATATACTAGAAAATCCTTGGCCAAGGTTATGATGCAGATAGGCATCTGTCAGTGATCAAGTACCAGATATACCACTGGTCAGAATGATCTTTTCAGTTAACTGGTACCTATAGGGAAAGATCGATCAGGAGGTATAGGTCTTGACACCAGGCTCAAAGGCACATTGTTGTTAATTGATTCTTGTCATCACCCTCGTGAAGGGTCGGGTTTCTTCAGTTGAAGAAGCACGGGAGACCAGTTGGTTTTGGTTGGGTGGTTAAAACCCTTGTTGAATTTCTTTTTCCAATATCCAGAGGAGGATCTACAAACAAAATCAACAGGAAGCTATTCAAGTTGTACTTCTCTTAATCTCTTTTATTATTTGAAGTTCGTTGAAGAAAGTTAGTTAAATTGTTTTGATTGCATATAATCAGTTAGAAAAGATTATTTCAGCTGAAAATGAAAGTTAGTTGTAAACGTGAAATTGTTATTGCATAAAAAGTTAGTTATTCAAGTTAATCTTTCTGCTGAAATTCTGTTAATAGTTAATTTTATATTCTCTTAAATTAGAATGGGTGTAACACTCTAACCACTCTAATGACAGAGGCTTATCATTTCGATTGAATATACCTTGAAATCCAAGTATTTCAAAATCAACTTTTTTCATCTCTTTGATTTGGGGCAGATTGTCTTTGTGGATTTCCAAACACCTTTATCAAACCCGAATCTTCATTAACTTTGTTATGTATAGTCATTGCATTTTCAATAATTTTTAATCCTTGAACTATTAAATCGTCTGTTCATTACTTCATAGCATAAGAGATACGCCTCATTTCATCAATAACAAAGGCATCCTCCCGAGAAATTGAAGTGGGTAGGACAAATGGTGCTTGGGAGGATTGGAGGGCCCCAGCTAAGTGTTTAATATAAGAAGTTAACTGCTCAACCTGCTGCATTAGCTATTGCTTAGTTTTATGATGTTTGTCCATTCTTGAGACAATGGAAGTGACAATCGTCTAAATACTTCCAATCTCTGATTGCCTTGTTTGTTTGCCCAAGTTGACCCTTGAAATCTAATAATCAGATGGCTGCATATCCTTTTCATCCTTATTCACAATTAGGGTGGCAACCTTTGCAATCCTTGAACCTTGAATATTGAGGAAGATAGAATAGATGACTTTGGCCTTCTTAGCTTGGGGTGTCCTATTAGCATCGACGAAAGTTTAGAGGAGTCATCTGCCAGGGATTTTGAAACCCTCTTCCTCTTCTTGATAGTAATGTCCAACCAGGTTGGGATGTCAACAAGAGATGAATCATCTTGTTGTAAAATTTATTTAGACTCTTGGACATCTTGAACAATTTGTGCATGAGATTGTAAAAGAGGAAAAGAGATAGGTGAAGACAAAGGTTGGGAGGGGATTTTCTCAGGAGATGGATGAGAGGATGGGTCCTCAAGACCAAGATTCTTAGGAACTTGCTCTCTTGAGGGTGATTTTTGTCATTTGAGCGGAAACAATCTTTCCAAAAGGGGGATGCTATGAGGAAGTGGGAAGAGTTTGTTCTTAAGTAGGGCTGACAGGAGGGGAATGAGGAGATGGGGGAGCAGATTGGATTGGAGCATGTACTTGTGAAGGGATAGGAATCTTGGAAGTGTTGATGATGTTTTTGTGACAACACAACAATAGAATAAAATACTGAGTATCCTATCCTCTCTTGATCAAAGCTTCTTGAATGCTAAATTATATGATCAAACAAGAACGCTCCAAGGTTCCTTTAATGTCAGGTCTTGACTTGTACGTGGATAGACTCAATGAATGGATGTGATCTTGCTGATAATCACAAAGGGACTTACATAATAGTTCAGACAACTTTCTTGTTTCACTTGCAAAAGGAAGACGTTTGGAATTTCTAAGTACTACGACTTATGGCGTATGATATTGCAATGACGTTCTCAATCCTAATTTCTAACAACTATTGATAAAAAAAAGTGCAAAAGATGTAGGGCTTATAGGAACTATTCTAATGCTAAATGCAAGAAACAATTATTGATCAGGTGAAATCAATCAACTCTCCTTTGCCAAATCAAACAACTACGCAAAATTAATGCAATCTTCTAAGGTGATGTAAGATATTCAAATTACTCGCGTTCATGAAAAATTCAACAAACACAAATAATTGAAGTTAAGCTCATTTGGGTTTAGTCTAACCATGCACTGCAACTTGCAAGCCACAAATCACAAATGGTATGAACATAAGGATTTCACCATGAAACAATAACAATTACTTCCATCAACTAATATAACATTTGAAAATAAACTTATTCTAAACTTAATGTACGCTTGAGGAATTGGAAACCATGCAACACTTGAAACAAAACAATAGCACCAAATTAATGAGTCTTGTATTATCTCAGAGAGTTTTTGCAACAATTCTCCAAAGTCTCCAACTTTACAAATGAGAGCAAATGAGGCTTTTATAGCCCTCAAAAATACATGAAAGGGTAGGATCGATTGGCAAAGCCAATGGCTTAGATTGCGCCCCATAAGCAGTTTGTTACAACAACCTTCTATTTTTAGTAAGAAAGCAAGAGCAATGAAGGCACGCTTTCCAAGAAGATGAGCTTGAAATGGAATCTTTGAAGCATCTTGTTGTGACCAAATCACACATCGCCCCATTGCAAATGGGGACCCCCTTTTTTTGAGCTCTGATGCTTTGCATTTAGTTTTGACGATGCCTTGGGTTCGTTTCCTCTGTCAATCCAATAAAAAGTCTTTCTCCTAGAAGGTTGTTGCTGGAGGTCTCATCTGGAACATGAACTTACAGTAATGAAAGAGTCTTGATCAAATTCCATCCAAGTAATGAGTTCTAAAACCAACCCTGATGTATGTTTGAGATCTTGAAAATGACTAAGTCTGATAGCCTGAAATCCTGAAAACACTGAAAAATTGACTAAGTCTGAAATCTGGTGAATCCTCCAAATTCTATAATCTGCATGTTAAATCTGGTGGATTCGAGACCTATCTCAAACATTCTGAAAGGTATATTGAAAAATATATTTAAGTATAAGCTTATACTTAAATATATTTTTCAATATACCTTTACCCTCAAGGATCCTGAAAAAATGACTAAGTACTGAGAGGGCGCAAATTTCCCATCTAGTGCGACAAAAGCTAGAGGATCTCCGAACCTTGAACCGATGCGCCAAAAGGAGAGAAGGAGATGAGGATTTCAAATGTCTTAACCACCGCGCCACCTTCTAGAGGATCCTTCACCCTTGAACCACCGCGCCAAAACAAGAAGAAATCAAATACCTCAACCGGCCGCCAAAGGGATAAGGAAGAGGAATTTGAGATGCCCAGCCGATGCGCCAAGGCAGATTTCAAGGGGAAATCAAATGTGTCAACCAATGCGCCAAGGTGGAAGGGCAAGTTTTGAGTGTTAAAGTGCAAAATTTTATAATATTTCCAGAGGAAACCAAAACCTTGAACTAATGCGCTAGGGTTTAGAGGCTTATAAAGGGGAATTCACTTTGTTTAACTATTGCGCCACAGCAAGAGGAAACAGCAATCCTTATCTAACGCGTCAATCTAGAGGACTTCCAATTCTTTAACCAAAGCGCAAATGCTAGAGGATTTTAACATAGGCAACCAAAGCGCTTAATCTAGTGAGGAAGATCTCTTACCCCTCAACCGGCGCGCCAAAGGAGAAGGAGAGGATAAGGTTTTTAGGAAGATATAAAGACCCTCATCTAATGCTCTCACTACAAGGGGATCTCAAAGACCTCAACTAGTGCGAAATTTGATCTAAGGTCTATACATTTCATTTTTAGGAAGATTTTGAAGTCTCTGTCTAATGCGCTACTCAAGGAAGAATTCACTTTCTTGATCTAATGCGCCTAAGGCTATAACACCCTTCAAGTAAGTGTTAAGGGTTTTAATTAGAGTAAGAGGTAGGGAATTGTATTTCATGGGGGAGGAGAACCTAAAAGTTTCAACTAATGTGACCACTTTGAATGAAATCAAATAATTTTCCATTTAATACACTTAGATTATAAGTGCATGAAATGATTCTTATGTATTGCAAAATTAAATGTTTATCAAGGAATTGATGTTGCTTCTTTGTTTGTTTGCAGGAACAAGGAACTTAGATGAAGCTAAAGAGTCATCATGTGGCTGCTCTAAAGGACTCTCTTCAAGATCATCTTCCAGGAAGCATCATTCCAAGAGATCTACATCACCTCAAGTATCAGCTAGTTTCTTCATCAATCTATTGGAACTCTTCATCAAGTGGCATTATGTTCAAAGACAAGGCATTCACTCATCCAAGTTTCAAGTAAAGTTCTCCCAATCTTCATTCATCAAGTTTCAAGTATCCTTGAAGAGGTCATCTACTCCACATTCAAAGAAGGTGTTGTTATCTACATTCCGAAGGGTCACTTTGAAGATCATCGTGCAAGATCACTTCATCAACTTTTACATCAAGCAAAGATATTCATCCATCATACTTCAAGTTCCCATTCAACTTTCAAGTCTAAGAGAGATCTCCTACTTCAATTCATGAATGAAGCATCATCATTTAGAAGTTGAGAAAGAAACATCATTTATTCTTCTACTACACTCTTCAAGAAGAAGCATCAAAGAAGATCAGCAAGTATCTTACAAGAAGAAGAAACATCACAAAGTCATGCAAGTGAAGCAACATGTATTCATCCAGTTTACAAGAAGAAGATCAAGGCAAGATCAACAAGTTGTATTCCTAAACATACAAGTTCAAAGCAATCACATCGAATACATCATTACAAGATGATACAAGTTGGGAATTCATCAAACCTGCTAAAGTGGCACCTATGTGGCATCTACATCAACATCCAATCACAATCAGCCACATTATTTTAAGTGCATTAAATGTATCATTTAATAAAAGAAGCCAAAGGGACGCCTATGTGGAGGATGTTTTAAATGATTTCATCTTATCCTTATCACATTGGAAAATGTGCCTTCATTACCTCTCTCTTTTGTACTAAAAATAGAAAGTTGTTGTAACTACCTACTGAGGTGGCATGATTTGAGCCCTTGGCTATCAAATTGATCTTAGCCATTCATTGTAATCTGGAGCTCTATATAAAGGCCTTGTTGCCTCATTTGTAATTCAGGAGATATAGAATAGAGATTAGAAATTAGACTAGTACGAGTAGAATAGGAGAGACTCTCAAAATTCTCTGAGAGGGCTTGAAATTGTTGTAAATATTTCTCAAGATTAATGCAAAGGACATTGGAGTTCACTTGGTGTTTAAGTCTTGTCTTGTGAAATCACATAGTTTCTTGTATCTTGAACTGAATGGAGAGGTGTTTCAAATTAGAATTAAAATAGATTAGAAGCTCTTTGATGTAATGTATGTTTGTGTTGGATATTTGATCAACTCCTAGCTCATGCTTTTAACATTCATCGCCGGTGAAGTGTTGTGTAAAGCTAGTCTGAGCCTTATAATTTGCATAAGTTCGATTGTGGATGCTTGTGTGAGGTGCGCCATTCGATGGGTGCTTATTTAAGCCTTCATGATTTGAAAACCATTCGCGTAACCTTAGGAGATTGCACCAACTCCATGTAGTTGTAGGCATCCTTGGCGAAGTGGAGTCAGGTTTACTTAGGAGTTTGTCTGTTCATACTTCATACATCATCATTACTTCATTGACCTTAGATTAGCTTTCTGAACCCTTACCTTTGTTTATTTTTCTTCATTATTGAGACCTTGTATATACTTCATCCACACTCAAAGGAGAGATAAGCTAAATGAATGAAGAAGTCTGCGTAAGTCCCTTTGTGATTATCAGCAAGATCACATGTAATCACTAAGTTAACCCATCATAAATCATAAAAAGGAACCTTGGAGTTACTTCACTGGATCACATAGTTCAGCCTTTGAAGAGCTTTATTCAAGAGAGAGTGGGATACTCTAGTGTTTTACTCTATTGTTGACTTGTCTAAAAACAAACATCAACACATCCCAAGGTAGGCACCAACTTTAGGTTGTTATTTGTGTGCATGCATTGAATAAAAATGAGTGAAGTGGCGAAATGTAATATACAACTCCAAAATTTTTTCCAAAATATAGAACAATGATAAACAGTGTTAGCACAACTAAACTCCTCCGCACTTCTGATCACCAAGATCCCAATTCGGGCAAGGTGAGAGCATAATGTGCTTTAGATTACAAATTAAAACATTGTGCAAACAAGTAAACATTCATCTGCATATGCAGGCATCCACAAGTTGTGGGGATTCACCACTTTCAGTGGGTGTAAGAGCAAGAATGGAAAGTACAAATCATCCACTTATTCAGTGGGTATTCACCACTTATCCAGTGGGTAAGAAGAAACATGAAAGAAGTAAATCCAATTTGCCCACACTGGCGGTAAACCATCCAGGGGATTATTAATGTTCTTGCATAAATGAAAGATTTCCAATGAGAGCAATACAATGAAAATCAGTAACTCTTGACTTAGACTTGATAATGATTCCCCTGAAGAAAGAGCATCAAACCCTATATAGATATAGCATCAATTAAACTTTAAATATGCTGTCCAAAACTGAAAGAATGTCTGATGGCTGTTGACTGATCAATAAGTTGCTAAAATCAAACTGAAATCAGAAGTACGGCTGCCATGAAACAGTCTCAAATCCACATGCAAACCACCAGATGATATCTTCTCCAAACACTACAATCAAACACTACACTAGTCTAACATTTCACTGTAGATAAGTATTGATTTTCTTGTATAAACCACTGCGCATTTATTATTAACAACTTCTGGTCCGTACAGTTCAGAAGTACGGCCTCTATCACAGCCCATTCAATCCTTAAAGGATCCATTGCTAAACACTCACAAAATGATCGCCTAAGGGATGTAAACTAAACACAAACAAGTTTGAAGACATATCATTACCAAAAGAATTTATGTTTCAAAAATCCCTCAGCCTGCCTGTACGGCCAGCCATGGTACGGACTACTTAGTACAGTCCAAACAATGCTCAGCAAACATGAGAAACTGCTTGAAAGGTGTCACTCAACATAGACAATGACAATCCAACACAAAATCTGCCACAAAACACTGTCATTTATTTCCAAATGCAAATCGACCCATACACCATGTACGGCCCAGCAATGTACGGCCACCTTTGGCACACCAAAAAACATTATGATCATTCATTATTTCTCACACCAAAAAATTCATATAATTCCATCACCAAACTACAAATAAAATCCACACCAAAAAGATTCAGCATCCAATTAAATTACAAATCAACTCCATGAAATCTCAATGGCAAACTCCGGCTAAGCTTGCTCAAATCTCTTCTTCAGCATAATGGTGATTCCTGTAGTGAAACCACACCCAACCTCGAGGGTTTTCGTCCTCAAGAGCATTCCACAAGAGGTTTTTCGTCCTCAAGAGAATATGGAAGAACACGTAGGTTCAATCCAGCAGAGTAACAATACAAATCCAAGCATGCCTAAACAATGAGCCCAACTCCTCTTTTTATAACTTTTTGAGGGAAATAAAATATTATTTCTTTTATCCCTTCATATTTCTCCTCAAACAATAAAAAATAATTCCTTAAGTGTGCACAACTTAAAGTCACCACTTTTAATTAAAAGCTCTTTTTAGCTCCAAAGACCCCTTTATCAAAATAAATGAAATATCTGCTTCGCAAGGCCCCAAAATGATGCATCCATGATTTAAAACTTTTCTTTCTCTTTCCAACGAGCTATAACACTTAGATTTTTATTAATTATTTTCACCCCTAGGAGCTTAAGTGAAAATAATAATTAAAATAGCTCATTAAATATTAAATTTTGCGGAAAATCCCAAATGGCCTCCGAAAGCAAAATAAACTGAACCAATATGCTCTGTAAGGTTTGGAATGTGCAACGATGCCTTCCGGGTGACTTTCCAAAAATAGAAAACTCCTCCAAGAATCTTGGAGAGCAAACCAGAAGCCCGATCAAACTTTAGAAACCATCAATGTTACTCGGAACATCAACTGAGCTCAAAACCAAGACAAAATTATCCATTTACAAAACGAAAACCCAATTAACTGTTCTGCAGACTGAATTAAGAGCACTCCAAGAACATTGGAGTTCTTCTCACACATGTTGGATAGCCTCCAAAAGACTAGGAACAAGCACAAATGCCCAATATAATCAATGTGCCAAAAATGGAACATTACACGAAAGATGATAGGACCGATGACGTGTATATGCCACCTTAGCACTAAGCGAACCAGTTTGATCTTCTTCTTGTTCACACTGCTTGAAATGTTTTCCCAAATTGTGGATTTTTTGAAGTAATCTTCGATTTTGGATTTTCAACTTTGGAACTTTGCATCGTTCGAACTTGCAAATTTGGGAATTTGTCGAATTTTTCAAGTTGTCTTCATGCCTTAGTGAAATTTACAAATTACTTGATAATCTTGATTTATGAAATTTTTTGTCCTCCGTGCAGGCTTCAACTTTGGATGATGCAGGAGGATGTTATGTTGATCTTCTTTGAATGCCTTTTCATAGAGAGTAGCATAGATAATGATGCTTCCTTCATAACATGGAGTAGGAGACCTCTCAAAGACTTGAAAATTTAGGAAGAACTTGAAGTTTGATGGATGGATGTCCTCTATGATGCCGATGATGAAGTGTATTGGCATGATGAACTTGAAGTGACCTCTTGGAGTAGTAACATGATGTCTCCCTTGCAGTGACTGCCTCCTAACTTCATTCTTTGCTTGAAGATGGTTGCATGATGAACTTGAAGTGATTGCCTTGCTCCTTGTATGACTCTTTAGCTCCATCAATTCTCCTGCAACACAAACCAAGAAACATATCAATCCATTGATAGGCATTTTGACCTCATAACACAAAGAAATCATTCCCAAGCATATTCAACATGTTACTAGTCTAGGTGCAAATTTAGGTTTGAAGAGAGGTGAAAGTGCGCCTTCAACCACTTAGTCTAAATTTTGCAATTTTATAGTTTTAAACACTTGGAAGCATTCAATAATTGCATTTTCTCTCAGGGCGCAATATACTTGTCAAGGATTCATGTGTTTTTACTCAAGTACAACAATCTAGGCGCAAATACTAGCTTGCAGTGAAGGTAAAGTGTGCCTAGCATACTTAGTGCAATTTTATGATCTCAAACCCTTGTTGATGCTTAAAGATGTTCATTTTGACAAAGTAAGGTCTCTCCAACATTGATTCATGCCTTTACAATTGAGGCACACATTTATGGTTGTCCAAGTGCAAAAGTGCGCCTAACATACTTTGGCTTGTTTTTTGGCATTCTGTGGTTTCAAACTCATGTTAAAGCTTTCAAGAGACTCTCCATTACTAGGCGCCAACTCTTATGATTTCAAACTCTATGCTCTCTAGGCACCCAAAGGTGGTTGTAAAGATGCAAAGTTGCGCCTAGCTATTTCAAGGTGATGATCATGCTTCAACTTATGATTTCAATCTAGTGCACAGGTGTCTAGAAGACTTCTTACCTCAAGGTGATGCCAAATTTCAAGGTTCCAAGCCTCCTTTTGCAAGGCGCATTTTGGTGACTCTCCGGGTTGAAATTGCACCTTGACTTGGGCGAGTTCATTCTTCAATCTTATCAATTTAAACCATTGCATTAGCTCAAGGAGAAGTCTTGACACTGAAAGTTCCTCATAACTCATGGAGTTAGGCATACTTCTTCTTAGGCGCGAAAAGATGATTCTACTGATGCAAATTGGCGCCTTAGGTTGGGTGAATGAACTTTTGGATTTGAGCAATTGAAGGTGTCTTGGGAGGACTAATTCTTCAAGGCGCCACTTCCTTTGATAACTTCCAACATCTTTCCTGAAGGCGCACATTTGTGGCTCTACAGGTGATAAAATTGGCACCTTATCTTCCTTGAAGCAATTTGGTTAAGTTTGAACCTTGAGGATGTCTCCAAGCGCCAACTTGTCATTGTCAATGATGATTTCTCAAGTTCTAACCTTAGGCGCACATTTTGACTTCTACAGTGGCTTGAATGCGCCTTGACTTCCCCTAAAACAATTTTCTAAGTCATAACACTTCATGTTTAATCCTTCGGCGCAAGAAGATGACTCTAGATGGTGCTTTACTTCCACCAAGCTTAGGCGCACATTTGGGTCTCTTCAGGAGCATAATTGCGCCTTGAGTTCTCAGGCCATTTTCTTGCAAAATTTTCAATGTTTAAAGCATTTCAAGGATCAAAAACATCAATTTCATGCAGAGCGCCCTGGTCTAAAGTGATTTGAGGCTAGTTTTGATGGAGGTGCACATTTTGACTTGGGCATTTTCAAGATTCATGCACATTCTCCAACCCTTTTAAGCAATTTCACATGTTTTTGACTTGTAATCTCACTAATTTGACTAAGGAAAATGACCTTCCATCATTGTGACCTCACAATCATCAATCTACCTTAGGCGCATTTCACATGTCCATGAGGATTCTCCAAGGGCGCATATTGCATGCTAAAGGGAAATTTGTGCCCCTTTACTTGATCATGATTTAGTCAAATTTCTTACTTCAAACTTCAAACATCCTCATACTTCCTCCTTTCACTAGGCATCTTCTTCGAATGTTTCCAAGTGCTTTTCCCATTGACGAATTTCACTTGATAGTTGAACCACTTAGCATTTTCATTTTGGATCAAACCCTCTTTCCTAGGGCGCAAACTCCTTGCTCCAGAGCATTATGCGCTCTTGCCTTTTGATTTTCACTTTGCCTTAGATATTTCCTTGAGACTTCAAGTTAAGATCATTAATATACTTCATTACTTGATCAAATTTCCTAATGATAAGTTTGGGCGGATTTTGCATACCCTTGAGCATCATGCGCTCTTCTTCTTTTGATGAATATTTCACTTCATTCATTTTGATGATGACCTCAAACATTCCTTATAACTCCTCAAGGCAAATTTTGATCTCTCACATTGGACAAGTTTCTTAGTGCAAACTCTGGGCGTAAATTGTTTGAGGCAGAACATTTTCCTTCATTTCCAACTCACCCTCTAGCTAGGGCGCAAAATGCAAGTGGTAGAACATTTTCCCCATTCTGTTTTCCCAGATCAAATTTTGAAGCTTTCACCTTAGGCGCATAATGCAAGTGGCAGAACAAATTCCACTATTATCAACACTTAGTCAAATTTTCAAAGTTTGATCCTCTTTGTTACATGAATTGGAGTCTCATTGCTTTTGCTTGCCCATGTTAACCTCAATGTTTCTTAGTTGTTTGACAGATGACCTTCATTTGTATGAAAATTGAACAAGGCTCAAAACCCTAGTTCCACGGGGACGCGTCCCCCCCCCCAAAATACAGCCGTCCCCACGTCTCCCCATTTTCGAGACGGGGAGACTTCTGGGAAACGTCCCCACCATCCCCCGCCATCCCACCGCCGTTCCCCCGTCGTCCCGCAGTTTTGCCGATGTATTTCTTTGAGGCATTCTGTCAAACAGTTCACGTGCTTTGTCTATGCTTCCACATTTTGCATACATGTCTATGTTAGTTGTGGAATTTGGCTTTACACCAGCCAATTGCATTTGCTTTAAAATTTCTAAAGCCCGTTCAACATATCCATTTTGTGCATATCCTGCAATCATTGCAGTCCATGAGACCACATTTCTTTGAGGCATTCTGTCAAACAATTCATGTGCCTTGTCTATGCTTCCACATTTTGCATATATGTCTAATTTATAACTAATTTATACAACTTATAGACTTCTACAGTTATACATCTTTTTATAACTAATTTTTCAAGTACTATATGTATTTCAGCGCACCGCTCCCCCACCGCCCCCTCGCCGCCGTCCCCCCGCCGTCCCCCGCCGTCCCCCAATTTAGGCCCCCCCCGTCCCCAAACCCGAAACGCGTCCCCTGCCGTCCCCGAAACTCCGTGGAACTATGCTCAAAACTAAACCCTAAAACTACTAAAGCAAAAGCGAAAACTTGGGGTTCCCCATTTGCAATGGGGCGATGTGTGATTACGTCACAACAGGAAGATGTACCCTCTGCATCCTCCTCCAATTGGTCTTTGACTTTGTAAATGAATTTAGGCTTCCTTTGAAGTGGCTCTTCTTCTACTTCTCCTTCTTCATGACTAAGCACACTCAAATTGGGACACCCTTGCATAGTTGGTTGCTTTTGACTAGCAACTACCTTCTTTTGCTTGGTAGGAGGTTTGGAAGTTTCACCACCCTTAGATGCATCCTTCTTATTAAAACTAGGGTCTTTCATCTTATTTTTGAGCCAAACTAGCCTCCTATCAATGAATTATCTGCTTATTACTTATAATAAATTCTCCTCTTCATTAGACCAATTGGGCTTAGTGATAGACGGTTTGAAGACATCACTTTGGTTGTAGACTAGGTCTAGGACATCCCCATCATCAAATGTACTTTTGGGCACTTTGGCAACCCCAAATGCCCTGCTCTAGAGAGTATTAAGTCTTGAGAAGCTTTTCTTCCTTACCTCATGCTCATCATTGTAGTCAACCTAGAAGTCTTCCAGACTATAGTGGTCTTTGAACAACGAGCTTGCATTCTTTTCCATGCGTCCTTTGGGATCAAATGCAACCCTAGTATCATGTATATAAGTTGAGTTTAGAAAACTCAATCTTTAAATTTCTTGCATGAAGAAGAGAGGAGCATGAATATGCATTGATGCTTATATGGAATTGAACACCTGGCTTGCGTTTGCCAAATAAGATTTTTGTGAACTTCACATAGCTGCTTTGTGAGTTCTAACAACACCATCTTATCACTCACATACTTAAGCAACTTGTAAGGTGCATCTATAAGTCCCCCTACTCTAATATAAGTGAAAGTTGGAAACTGGATAAACTAATTTGCCCATTTTACGATGTTGGTTGTGGCTTCCAAAGATTAGATGTTTATTCAAATCATTCTCCATCCACCTAATCAAGTAAAAGACAAAGGCACCATTGACCCTCTTAAAATGCTTTTGACTTTCTTTGAATTCCAATTTAGGGTAGAATTCATATACTTTTGCTGCCTTGGGGCAATTACCTTGACTTTGGTCAACCCAGGAAAGATTCCTCTTCTATCCATATGGTAGACTAGGTAAGAGGTCATGTAAAATTTCTTGCTCTC
This sequence comes from Cunninghamia lanceolata, assembly GCA_027924645.1. Classification (NCBI taxonomy): domain Eukaryota; kingdom Viridiplantae; phylum Streptophyta; class Pinopsida; order Cupressales; family Cupressaceae; genus Cunninghamia; species Cunninghamia lanceolata. Next base: position 10,399,567 of record BSBN01000194.1, on the reverse strand, counting down.
CATCTCATATAGTTGCTTGTGCAAGGTATCACTGATAAGTGTTGCCTAGTCTATCCTCTTTTTGTTCTCTAAAATGGTGGCAATAAATTTGAACATCCAAGGCTCGGATTCTTTGGCACTAGGGTTGCCTACTATCCTGGTCAAGAGAGTTATCAAGTCATTGATTTCTACCTGAACGTGACTTCTAAAAAGTGCTTTAGGCAACCTTGAAGCGGATAACCCAGCCTTTGCCAACCAATTCTTATTTATGACTTTTGAAGAAAGATTAGGGCCTAAGCTAAAGTCTGAACGAGAGGCAATCGCTAAAGCAACATACTCCATATGATGGGGGATTTAGAAAGTCTCCTCAATGCTCTCTGGGGTGATATCCAAAAACACCTTTTTTGCAAGACCAATTATTTTCCTCGTTTGGGAGTCATCATACTTGCCACATGTCATCACCAATTTTGGAGATTGGGCAAATGTAGGAAATGCAACGACTTGGACTATGCCACTGTCAACTATGCACCTAGTACGAGTTGTCCTATCATTTGCATATACTCTTTTTAGGAAATCTACTATATCTACATGGCCCAAGTCTATGTCTGACACTTAGTTCAATAGAGGTGATCTTTGATGGGGGACTCATCCCTTTGAACTGACATTCCATGTCTTTAGACATGGGAGTAGTCATATGAAATGAGAAAGTAAGTAACAAGCTTGAAATGGGCATTGTAGGAGAATAGATAAGTAGATCAAGTTGGTAGAAGTGCAAAGTGTTGAAGTAGGTTGGTGGTTTGCAAGTTTTGCAAAGATGCATGGAAGGTCCGCGAATGTGCAAACATATATGTTTTGCGAAGATGGGGAGTATGAGAGCAAGGTAACTCTTTGCAAGTCTTGTAAATTTGCAAGGGGGTTCCTCAAGTCCGCAAGGCAGACGTTGTCAGATTACAACTTGTGAGAGCAATTCATCAAAATGCAAATTTTACTAGGGCAAGAAACCCATGATCAATTCTAAGGTAAAAATGTGTTTAGCAATAGGAATCCATAGAAAAAGAAGGGGTTAACACAAGGATAGTAATATGAAAATACAAATCAACGAGGAAAAATATAGGTTTAGGGTTTTTGTGTTGCATAATTTTTTTTGCAATTTCCTAGATTGAGCTCCCAAATCATAAATGAGTTTTTAAATGCTCTTGAATAAAGGAAGTAACGAGTCGAGGAAATTCCAAACTGGAGGAATACTTGTGAATGTTGATTGGTGAGTGGAGTTGAATAGTTCGAGGTGATGCAAGTATGAGGTCATTACTCGATCAAACAACTTCTAGATAAATCTATCAACTTCTAGATAAATCTATAAGCAAATCTTCAACTGAAATGCTTTGTGAGGATGAAGAAGCGCTTGGAGGGCTCAAATAGGAGTGATTGAATACGTAAATGAAATTGCGAAAGCCCCTTAATAAAGTTTTGGTTCACACGCAACTGCCATTAATGCATTTCTACTTTTTGATTTTTGTGCTCTTACTGCCATTGTGGGATCAAGTGTCATGCGAGCATGGTTTTGCAAAATGAAAGGTTAATTCTGCAGTGAGGTGAAGAGGAGGGGAGGAAAATTACAGAAGTAAGAGAGTGGATTGCAAGTTTGAAAATGCATGTGCAATGTCATCATGATTTTGCTTGCAACTAACTGGGTTTACTCTTTTCCAAGTGGTGGTGGGGAAAGGATGGGCAGAAATACAAGTTAAGTTTGCAAGATATGTGCAACTATGCTTTAGTTCTGCAACTCTAGTTATCACATTGAGTGGTGGGATCATGAGATGCAGAAACAAGCACGTGATTTGCAAGTATTGGAAAAAGTATGTGTGTGAGGGGAAACTCTACGCGAAGCCTAGACCTCACAAACAATTTGCATGAACAATCGAGGTGTGGAAGCAAGTTGGACGAGCATCACATGCGTGTGTGGTTTCAAATTCCCCAACACATCGTGTTTTGAAGTTTTTGCGGACTTGTGGGCCTGGTGAGTAAATTTGCATATGCTTGTAAGGATGCATGGGAACTTCGCATCTCTACAACATATATTTTAGAAACACACAACACTTTGGGTTTCTATCCAAACTTGAAACTTAAGGTTTGCTAGAGTGACTCGTGACCTTCACTCATTAAGAGACATATGTTTGACGACATTGTCAAATATTAAGGGAACAAGGCTCGAGAGAGGACAAATTTATTTTGAGGACCACAATGTATGTAGACATTTTCAAAAAGATGTGATAACAAGCAATAGTGATAGAAACCACAGAGTTGAATAGCAAGCTGGTAGAGTACAAGGATATCTTTTAGTCACCAGAGGGAGTTCTTACACATTGTGCGATAAGGCATCCCATTGATTTGATTCTTGGACTAACTTTGTCTAATGTTTCTCTATACCACAAATCATTTGTCGAGACTGAGGAGATCAAGCAACAGATCCATGAACTTGTGGAAAAAGGACGTATCAGATTGAGTTCGTCGCCTTGTGATAGCCCAATTGTGCTATCACAAAAGAAAGATGGCACATGGAGGTCGTGTATTGACTATAGAGCTCTATACAAGATCACAGTGAAGAATTGCTACCCTCTTCCAAGGATTGAAGACTTGTTAGACCAGCTTTAAGGTGCAAAGTTCTTTACCAAGGTTGATCTCAAGTCTGGATACCATCAAATTCCTATTGAACCCACATACATTCGGAAGACACAGATTTTGTTATGTGCCAGTCCTTGTGCTACCAAATCTTCAACAACCACTTGAGATCGAGACTGATGCATCCAACTATGCAGTTGGAGCAATTCTCATTCAACATGATCACCTAGTTGCATATTGTAGTGAAACATTCATTGTGTCAGTATGAAACTACCCAACATATGATTGTGAACTTTATGCCATTGTTCAAGCATGCAAGTACTATATCTTGGGCAAAGAGATTGTGATCCACACAAATCACAAGCCGCTCCAATTCTTGTATAGACATAACACAAGTTGTAGCAAAAGCAGTCTTAGAAATGATCTTCATATCTTCTACAGTTCCACCTAAACATCAAGCACAAGAAGGGAATAGGCAAATTGTTTGAACCATCCACCGGTTCATTCTCTTCTCTCTATTCTTGATGCTTGTGGACATGAAGTCAGTGCATGGTTAGAATTGTATCCTCATAGCAAGGGTTTTTTAGAAATCTATCAAAACTTGCTTTGTAGTAAACTAATTCAAGATTTCTACTTGCAGGATGGACTCTTCTACCATCTTGGGCACTTATGCATTCTACATGAGGCAAAAAGAGAAATATGGATTTGGGAGGCTTATTTTAGCAAGGTTGCAGGACATTTTGGAGTGGAAAAAGCCCATGTAACGTTGTAGAAGTACTTCTATTGGCCACACCTTAGGTTAGATGTTAGCAAATAAACTAGGTCATGACCTGCATGTACAATTGCCAAGCCGATCAACAACAAGCAGGGTATATACATGCCTTTGCCGGTTTCAAAGAGACCATGGGAATTCGTTTCCATGGACTTCCTTTAATGCTACTTTATGACCAAACATGGTAATGATTATGTTCTTGTAGTGGTTGATAGATTTTCCAAGAAGGCAATTTTGATTCTTAGCAAGAAAACTATCACATCACTGGAAACAACTCACTTGTATTTTTAGAATGTCTAGATTCATTTTGGAATTCCAAAATCTAGCATTTCAAATAGAGATACTAGGTTCTTGAGCAGCTTTTGGAAAGCACTTTGGTGTATGCTAGACACAAAGTTGAACTGTGTTCCATCCCCAAATTGATGGACAAATAGAGGTTGTTAACAAGATGATAGTGCATCTTCTTAGTGTGTACAACTCACAGAAGCACTACCCTTGGGATGAAAGTCTTTCTTTCATTCAACACAACCACAACAGATCTCTGCACAGCTCTAACACACAACCCTTTTTAGGTTTTCTTGAGTTTCCAACCACTAGCACCTATTGACATAGCTTATCCTGTTCATCAACTGTAGCAACTACTTTGGCTCAAAAGGATGTTGACAAAGCTGTTCAATTCATTGAGCACACTTAGCAGAAAGCGCAGATCATTATGCAGTAGGCTAATGCAAAGTATGAGCAGCACCATGACAAGCACAAGACACTGCACATTTTTCAGGTTGGTGATCGAGTCTAGCTGCATCTGCAGAATGAGAGAATAACAGGACCCTACTGCAAGCGTCAAGCACTTGGTACAGGCCCTATACCATCACCAAGCAAGTAGGAAAGAACACATTTGAGTTTATTCAACATAGAACTCTTGTTTCCATACTTTCCTCATTTGTTGGATTTTTTAGAGGTTGCAGAGACACTTAAGCAAACAAAGATCAATCTCGAATGCAACATTCTAGCAGAATTGGATCAAGTCATTGACGCCACGATCAAACGGACAAGGCAACAAGAGATCCCTCTCTTCTAGATCGTTAAAGCAAGTCAAGTTCCTTTCTATGTTCATAGAAGCTTTTGCAAGTCAGTTTTCACATCTTTTATTGCACCTGCCTGCAATAGGGACCATTGCTCTTCAAGGAGGGGCAACTGATCTAGGAGGGTATGGGCCACTCAAACCTAGTGCAAATCTCGGGTGTAGCACAACAGCCTATGCAGTGTCTCATCCTAAGCAGCACCCTTAGTCCAAAATGCATGTCATAACTCCACGTCAGCAGTTCCGCACAGCCCGATCTGTTGTCTGTGGTTGTGAGCAATTGTGATAGTTGCAACGAGAATATGAATCGGACTTTACAACTGATGTGTCCTATTCCTTTCTCTTGTATAAATATGTACATAGCCATTCTTTGTAAGGCTAGACACAATAAGATACAACCATAAGGAGATAGGCCATACATTTGTTCTCATAGATCATGTATAGAACTAAGCATAATACAATCTTGCTGTTACAGATCTAATTGTCTGTTTTCTGTTTCTGTCGTTCAAATCGTTTTTTGCATATTCTTGAAATCCCTATCATACATAAATCTTCTGCACTTATAACCTAATCTAATCTCTTTAATTGGGTTGTCCACCGGGCTTTACCTCTGGGCCCTAGATCATGAGCTTTCCTGCAAGAGGGATGTAACGTTCAAATTGTTGAAATTTAAACTGATTCTTTTGACCAACTTTTACTTGTTAAAAATTCTGCAATTTTACTTGTAAGTATGGGTTATATTTACTCACAAGGACTAACTCAATCCTTTCAACAATGATTCTCAATTCTGTATGATAAAGGAAAAGTTATGCCCTTCTAAATGAAGCAGATGTTATGCATGCAGATCAATGCTATAAGAAGGAGCAACTTGTTGTCAAGATGGAAGTTAGTTGACTTCACCATGTTTTATGTATAAGTTATTATTAGTGTAAATGCATTTTTATCAATGGTTGATTGAGTTTGTACTTGATTTATATACTTCTTTTATAGCATAAACGTATCTATTTGCATATGCCTACATTTGTGTCAATGCTCTTTTGGGTGGGGCAAAACCTCTATCCAACCTGTAGAGGCGACACTGTAGGATTTCAATGTTTTGTAGGCCTTGGGGTGATCCCTTATGTGATTACATATATTCAACAAGTTATGGGGATTGTCTGGCCTCTACTGATTAGGAACTAAAGAAAATCTTACATTTGGGTTCATAAGATGATGCTTATATTGGAGTCATCAAAGGGATGTATAGGTGAGGAGCGGTAATGTGGGGGTCATAAGAGTCATAGAGATGATATGCTAATTGGGTCCAGTTAATTTTGGTTAAAGGGAAAAGTGATTAACAGTGCTTATAATGCCAAGGTTTATAGGCTTGAGATACTCTTGCAATCCTCAACTTTGGGATTTAAGGGTTTGGATCGTCATTGCAGTTCTTATCTTTGAGATCTATGTGTTTGGGCTCCAATTGTAGTCCTAATCCCCAAAAGGGTTTTGTGGGATGAAATCCCGGTTGCAGTCCTTGTCTCCAAAAGATTTGGACAGTTGCAGATCTTAATGTTTGAAAGTTTTATTGTCCTAGGATCTCTCAGCTTAGGTGCAATATGACAAAATATTTGCAGTAATAAAATGCACTACTCTAGTCTCTAGGACCTAGGTTATTGATTGCCGAGTCTGCATCAGTGATTTGAGTTGTGGCTATGTGGAATATTCAATTGATGGTCACTGTTAAGGGGTTTTCTGCATCGCACAGCTTCAACTGCCTAGGATTAATGTGGTAGTCTAGTTATATGATTTGAATGTAAACATCATTTCCCATACTCAAATGAGACAGAAGATGAACTATGGTTGTTATTATATAAGGTTTTTTGTTGCAGCTATTTTCTAAAAAGCAATTATAACTGGTAGTTTCAGATGCTGATGAATTGTAGAAAAGAGCTGGAAATTTCATGTTTAACGTAACCACTGTTTTACAAAGAGCTCAGAAATTTTCTCTGCACCTGCTAAGAAAATTACAGCAGTTCTAACTTCTGTCTATGAGATCATTTCCTTATTGTCCATCATAAAAGTCCTGAATGAGTTTCTTCTATTAATATTTGTCTGTCCCTTTCCAGGACAGTATTTAAAAAAAGAAAAGAATGCATCATATATTAGCAAACAAACAAATGGAAATTACTACATTTGTGCACCAGAGTTACATGACAAGTCTTGTCCTATGAAAGCTAGAAAAGGTAGCATCTGAGCCTTTTTTCTGAGGGACAAAAGGTTTACATCTTTCCATAAACACTGAATTCTAGCTGTAAGATGCATAGCCAAATGTTTTTTGATAGCATTCAACTCTTGCAATCCGAATGGAAATTTATCTTCATGAAATTTTGCTCTTTTTTTCCATGTTTAGTTTTCGTGACAAAAAGTCTTGTGTATTCAATTCATTTTGGCTCGTTTTACCTCACATGTCACTGTACAATTGTGATGCCGATTATGGTAATATTAGTAAATATCCTTTAGGCAAACAACCTACTAGGTATGAAGCATGATCAATACCTAACCCATGCATCGATAGGTGTCTATTGAGGGTCATAGCTGCCTTCATGTGAGGACTTGTGCTCACTATTAGGGGATGTCTTTATAAGTTTATAATTAATACCCGTGGAGTTCCATCTGTAACGTAAATTTAAGTCACTATTTTGACCTGAGTCTTGGGTTTTAACTTTTAGTCTATTAGACCCTTCTGATAATGATAAGATAATTAGCCTTCAATAAGGCTCTTAGACCAGTGGTTGTGGCCTTGGAGGTGGTTGAACAATAATGTGGGTCTCTGTTCAGGTTTGTATATTCTGTTGGTAATGAATGAGCATTTAATTCACTGGGAAGGTCTTAGTATGGTGTCGGAGACCTTGCTTGTAACTAACCCATGTCAGAGACCTCATTCTAGTAGTTGAGGTTCTACTTGGCATCATAAAGTATTTAGCTCACCATGAGGATCTTTGTCCAAGGTTTAAGGCCTCACTGGTGAATTATTCACAATGGGTATCTGAGTGAAGGGTTGTAAACCCTGTTAGGAAGGAGTAAGTATCTAGCCTAATATAAGGATCAAAATCCAGGGTTTTGGGATGTGATAGTAATTATTTCATGATTGGGACCTCAGTCTGGTGCAACTCTTTATATGGTATCCATTAAATTCTTCTTTCATAAGCATAACTGTAAGAAATGAGTTTGGAGACATGTGACTCATCTATTTGATGCTTGGTAATTTGTTTAATTTTTGTTGATTTCGTTTTTCATCCACTGGAAGTTTTAGATTTTCTTGAAATTCAATAGTCTGGTGCAACTCTTTATATGTGATCCATTAAATTCTTCTTTCGTAAGCATAACTGTAAGAAATGAGTTTGGAGACATGTGACTCATTTATTTGATGCTTGGTGTTTAATTTGTTTAATTTTTGTCAATTTTGTTTTTCATCCAGTGGAAGTTTTAGATTTTCTTGAAATTCAATAACGAATGTGTTTGCTGCAGGGCACCGTGAAACTTGTTTTCCAACCAGCAGAGGAAGGCGGTGCAGGAGCTCTTCGTATGATTGAAGCTGGGGCACTTGGTGATGCAGAAGCTATTTTTGCTCTACATGTTTCACCAAGTTTACCAGTAGGAAGTATTGGTTCAAGATCTGGACCGATGCTAGCAGCATCATGTGTTTTTGAAGCTATTATAGAAGGCAATGGAGGGCATGCAGCAGCTCCACACTTGGCTTCAGATCCAGTGGTAGCAACGTCCTATGTTATTTTGGGTTTACAACAGCTTGTTTCCCGGGAGACTGACCCTCTTGATAGCCAAGTATAAACTTTCCCTGATGCTGCTCTTAGTGCAAAGTAGGTCCTGTGTTGATAAAATTTGAACAGAAACTTAATAATTTTGATAGGAATACATCTTACTTATCTCAATGGAAAAGGAAATACAAGGAAGAAAAAAATTGCAGATCTCACAACAAAACATAGGGAAACTGATTAACTAGTTGCCAAATAGAAACTCATCTGAACAAAGCAACAGAACATAGGCAGGAGTCTTCTTGTGGAGTTACTTCTTTCATGGAGGCATGGGAGACGATACACAATTTTGTTGATATAATGTGGCAGGGTCTTAGTGATTTGATTGATAGTAGAAGTTGAACCACTCAAAGAAGTGAAAGGGTAAAACTCTGAAGAACAAAGAATTCTAGTTTTGGGTTTGAGTTTTGAGGTTATTTTTGGAGTATTGCTGTTAGTTTTCTAAATATGAGAGGAGCTCCAATTTTCATTAATGTATCTTTTGGCGACAACCACTAGTTACTGAGTATACAATTTTACAGAGTCAACTTGAAAGCCAAATTTTTTTTTTTTTGCTGAAGTGTGTAAAAAATGACATACCCGAAGAACAAAGTGCAATGACTCATTAAATCCTTCCAAGATCTCCCATATCCCTGTGCTCCCCATCCCTCCCTTCAACCCCTGCTTTTTAGGTGGTAGCACTAACAAAATTCCCCATATCGTTGCCTTTGCCTTGCAGACACAATTTATGTGTGGTGAAATGGAGCATATGAATGGAAATGCTTAGTCTAAAGGGTGGGAAGAAGATATGGGGAGCAAATAGATTTATTTATTCTAACGGGGGACAGGAAATTTGGTGTGCTAGGACTGTTTGGCTCTGGTTAGTTGTGATCTGAAAGGTGTGCTTGGATCATGTTAACTAGTTTTAGACTTGTCTTGTGCTCAATACAATCCATAGCCAAGATGACTGCTGTGCAGATCATAAATCTTGGCAAAAAACTCGGCAATATGAAAAATCATTAAACAAAACACATCACAGAAACACTTGTTGTTTTTGATTCCACCATAATATAATTGATTTTTTTTCTTTCTACAATAATTCAACTTAAAAGGTGCCCAAAAATAAACAAATCTATGCTAGCATATGTATAAATACCAAAGTGTAATTTAATCACATAAATTCACATGCCTATAAATATTTGATTTGAATTGAGTATCCAAGAAAAAGAGTGCACAATGGAAAATCCATGGATTATGACTTCCATAGCATAAAAAGCATGGACACAAATTCAACATGCAAGAGAGGAGCTGCTATCCCCAGCACCACCCCTAAACCTCAAACACGTATTGGGAGTTAGATGTATGAGACTATGCCTGTGCCACTAATACCGCCTTTTGGAGGGCTTCTACTGTATCCAACCAACTCAAGTCAGCCTTTGTGACTTTGGGATATATATGCTAAATTATTTGGTTTTGATGATGGATCCAATTTATCAAACTGACTTGCCTTGACATGGTCTGTAAAGACCTCTGCTAATAACATAAAGAAAATAACCTAGAAAAACAATTGCAACGGAAAGACAAACCCAGAACTATTCTAATCAACTGATATATCATATTTTTATATTTTTTTAATATTTCTCTAAAATAGTACACAAGCAAATTGAAATACATCAAACTAATACAGCTTACTTAACATGCCTGCATGCAGAACTGGACACTACTGGTATTCCAGATGTCAGCTTGAATGCCGGTCTGCTGCTTAAGCCTGATCTTTATGCCTGAAGGGTTTTTTTCTCCAAGCCACAGCTGCTGAAACATGTCCAGACCAGGGAAATAAATCGTTTTTAGGTTCTTCAAATTTCAAGTGTACCCCTTCTGCTCTTCCTAGCACATTTCATCTCCAAGCCACAGCTGCTGAAACACTCAAGCTCTCCTTTCCCAGTGCACCTCAATTAGAGGCAAGACATCCCTCAAATGTTTTCAGTAACTGGGCAAGTTAACTGACAAGCTCCTCAAACTGGGCAGTTAACTGACAAATCAGTCTCTCAAATTAAGGCAGTCATCTGGTAGGTTAGAGGCCAATAGAACCCCCTACTTGCATTATTAAACAATACAATAGATAGCAACAACAATCTTAATTAATTTTAGATAGCAACAACAAACTTAATTAATTTCTACTCCTATGCAAGTCCTCATTCATGTGAAGCTTTAAACTGTAAACTCAAACTGAACTAAAAACTGCTAGGTGTTAGATCAAGTCAACCAATTTATTCCATTAATCAACTTTCCCTAACTGATAGGTACAAAGTTACAAACAGATGTGATACCAGCACCAACTTAGCCGCTCTAACTGAAAGTCTCAGTCGCTGCTCAATTCGAACACACATAGATACAGCCACTTCCTAACTGAAGACTCAAAGTAACTATTTTGATTTATCTACAGATTGAAAAGGAGACATGACAAATTCTCCCTTCTTGAATTTGCTTGGCCTTAAGGAAGACAAAGTTGAGTGGTCTAGGATGTCAGCTGACTCTCAAGTGGCATCCTACAACACTATTGGTGATACGCCATCTTTCTCCACAAATATGTTGTGCATGGCTGCTTTGCACGGCTTGGGCTCTCCCTTGTCATTGAAACACACCTCAAGCACATGTAGTCGCCCCTTGGCCAAGCACCTATGTGTTGGTTCCCAAGGCTCCTTGCAGCTGAAGCATAACTGCTTTCTCCACATCTCATTGTAGGTCATGTCACCTGGCTATTGACTCCTAAAAGCATGTTCTGTCTCCTAGTTACCGATGGGTCAAGAGGGTGTAGTCACCAATCTTTGTGGAAAAGGTTTATGCGGAATTCCTTGTTGCTGCTGTGGTTCTCTTGTAGTCACACCTCTAGTCCTAGACCCTTGAAAGATTTTGTTATTAGGTGTAGTGGTCTCCAATGTCAACAATTCAAAGGAAAGAGAGATAAGGCAGTTAGATGGTTCCAATGTCAAGACCCTTTTGATGGCTGCTTCCAATGAATCTAGTTCAAGAGCCTTGAGTAGGCCTTTGAGGGGCTCTTTCAACCCTTCCATGAAGAGGAAAGTCAAATGCCTCTCTGACACATCAGGTACCATCACAGCCATCCTTTGGAAATTAACCATTTATGCATCCACTGAGTCCTAACTCTTGAAAATGCTCCTCAAGGACCTACCTCTCAAATCTGTCAGCCAACCTTTTGCAAACTCTTTGTAGGTGGTGATAAGGTTGCACTCTTGAGTGACTAACCTGGAATCACAAATTTAATTGCTTCCTCCTCGTACATAGAGCTCAGGGAGAAAGTGTTTAATTTTTGGATCCAAGCTCATTCTTAGGCTTTGTTGCATCCATCAAATGAGGGGATGGTCAGTTTTCCCAACCTACTTTGCAAATACTTATGAGGTATGTTTGGGTTGGGTTTACTTCCATTCTTGGCCCTGGTTTTTGACTTCAGTTTGCAGAAGTTCATAAAGGAAAATCTGCTTGAAATTCCACATTTTTTGCCATGTATTTAACTTGGAGGGCATCCAAGCCCTATTCCTAATATTCGTCTAGAATTTCTTCCTGTGACATGGTTTCTTTCTATAAAAACATGACTTGGTAATCCAATACCCATCACTGATTTCACTGAGGTGTTTTGATTTGTTGCTGAAGTTGAAGATTCCTCTTGTGCACCATTACCCAGAGGTGTAGTGGCATGATTTGTTTCCTTGGCTCCCTTACCCTGCATACTTTGGATGAAGAGTTTGATAAGCTGTTGCTGCCCATCCTTTGAGTATTTCATCACATCGAAAAATTCCTGTTCTTTTTCTTCATGTGACATTTTTTGCTTCCTCTGTTTCCTTTGCTGATACCTCATTTTCCTGTCACTTTCTAACATGTGTTACATATATTTGATTGTTTTGGGTTTTCCCGTTTGTGTTTGTTTTGTTTTAAACGCTTTCATAGGCTAGCAGGATCACAGCTCTAATACCATTGTAAAGACCTTTGCTAATAACATATAGAAAATAACCCAGAAAAACAATAGCAACCAAAAGACAAACCCAGAGCTATTCTAATCAATAGATATATTTTTCATGTTTTAAAATTTCTCCTAGACAGTACACAAGTAAATTTAAATCCATCAAACTAATACAGCTTACTAAACACGCTCACATGTAGAACTGGACACTTCTGGTATTTCAGATGTCAGTTTGAATGCCAGTTTGTTGCTTAAGGGTTTCTGTCCTTAAGAAGCCTAATCAGATCCCTTCAATAGTTGTGGTGGAGTTGAAGGTTGTAGCAAACAAAAGCCAAGTGTCCCACATCTTCCTTGGCAGTTGGCTCTATTCATTGCATCATAATGTAGCCCATAGTGGGTGTATTTTGCCACCAAACAAAGGTTCTTAACCGAAGGTTTTTAAAACTGTATCACCTCATGAGCTGTCCTCTAAAATAACTCATCAAAAACATTTGGTTTCCTGGCATAGGAGGAAGCTATGCATTCTTTGCTAACATGCATTTTAGACTTTTCACTTGGTCACAAACAAACTACAGGGAAAGGAAATTTATTGCAAATTGTGTGATGGCAAGTCAGGCAAACTCCATTTTTCTTCAATGTATTTCCTCATCAGGTTGAGGGTCCGATGGATGGTTGTGGACATACTGAGTTCTGGACTTTGCCTTGTTGGCAAATGGTCTAACCCATTGAAGTTTTGTGATGCCCTCTGATATCAGGTCTATGCAGTGGGCCGCACAAGTGGATCAACATGGTGGGTCATTGGTCTTCCTACAACCAAAGTAATTTTGCAGCATTAGCTCTGATTATTTATACAGCATTTCCCCCCCTTCTTAAAGACAATCACATCCAATACACCACAAAGCAATTCAAGTGACAAAGCAACTTGACACTATGCTTTTTTCGAAACATCAATGAATTCTAAAGAGAATGGCACTGCCCTTTGAAACTTGTTTTTTAACATCCATCAGTCAATTTCTTGACATTATTGTGAAACCTTTTCATTACCAAACTGCATTCTGCTCTTCAATTAATTTAAAATGTTTATATGAACCAATGACAACCTTATCCAAAATTTTGCCTCTAAGAGCCTCATAATAAAGGCATTTAAATTCCACTTCTCAAGCAGCTATGGCATTGACCATTGGTTGCCAATATGGAGGCCTTGCCTCATTGAAGGGTGAGTAAGAGTATAAGTTATAGCCCAAAACTGCCAATTGCTTTCTCATGTTAGGGATGATTTCATTCAGTGCTTTGCAGTGATAATTTTGAAACAGGTGTATGATGTGATTACAAATGAACATAATCAGCCTAGAGAGGAACTGTAAGTAGTTGCAGCAGCTGCAACATGGTTGGAAATAGTAGCGAACTCCACGAGTCTCATTCTGGGCACATCAGGCCCTATCTTAGGAGAAAATGTCCTCCCAAAATGGAAGGAGACAACAAACAAAAGTACTCAGGAAATTCCTTCAAATTCCATAAAAGTGGGTTTGTAAGTGATGAGAACAGCTTCTGCTTTAGTCTACTGGTGCTCATCAGAAGAGAACCCTCCAAAATGAAATCTGCACGTTGCCACTAACTAAATTTGATAATAAATTGTCTAAATCATGGTGAGAAATCTCATCTGTTTGCTTTGCATGCTTGTTGCCCTAGCATTGACTTGCCTGAGCGAAAAAATGAAAAAAATGAATGTTTTATGTGTGTTTTTTACTCTAATGATGGTTGAATCCCATATCTTACTGAAACTTGTTGAGTCTTGTCTAGTCTAACACATCCTGCTTAGTTCAGTAACTTTCACCAAGGGTAAGTCATGCCCCTAGGTTTTGTTTTCAGTGACTCGGGACTATGATTCGTGAGCTTTTGAAAGCTGAGCAAAGGTCAGTTGTTGATTGTGTCAAAGCTTTCTTTGAAACCACTTCCCAATCCTAGCAGACCATGGGAATCTATCTCTATGGAGTTTATTAGTGTGTTGCCTCTCTCAAAAGCACAATGATTTCATATATGTTGTAGTCTGCAGATTTTCCAAGACAGCTGTCTTTGTGCCTTGGTATAAACAATTACTGGTGTAAATTTTATGTTACAACTACTTAATTTTACGAAGAAAGACTTGAAAGCATCATTATAAACATAGAAGATGTCCATGATCATAATCACATACAAATATAAAGCATTTTCAAACTAGGCATGTCTTCATTGATATTAACCCACGTAGAGGATTATGCTTGTTTTTGTTAGGTCTGAATATGACTGCCCTGGCATACTAAGAGATTATCTGATCTTCAAACATATTAAATGTAGGTGGTATCGATAGGGTTTGTCAGTGGTGGAAAGGGGCTAAATGTGATTCCAAGCTATGTGAAGGTGGGAGGTACGATACGAAGTCTTACAAACGAAGGACTTTCTAATCTCAAGAAAAGAGTTAAAGATGTAAGTTCTCTACAGCATATGCAGTTCCAGGAACGTCTGACATATTATTCAATTTAATTATTAGGATTCCTACTTTCTGTAAGTTTTCTCAGAGACACAATGTGGTGGGAGCAAGCTATCCTAAAACATGGAATGATCTGTGATTTTTGAATACCCAACAGGTTATAGAAAAGCAGGTGTCCTTATATGGATGTACAACATCTGTAGATTTTAAAGAAGATGAAGATCCACCATGCCCTGCCACATACAATGATGAAAGTCTATACAAGCATGTTGAAAAGGTTGGAGCAGGCCTATTTGGTCAAATTAATGTAAAGCAGGGAGAGCAGGTAATGGCATCAGAAGATTTTGCTTTCTATTCACAAATCATACCTGGCGTAATGATTTGGGTTGGCATACGAAATGAAAAGGTTGGTTCCTGTCCTTCACTTCATTCTCCATATTTTTTCTTGGATGAGGGAGTACTCTCTGTGGGAACTGCTTTACATACCGCTCTTGCCGAAGTGTATTTGAGTGATCAGAACTCAAAGAGAAGCTCCAAAGCTTAGTGAGATCTGCAATCAAGCACTAAGCAGCAGTTGTACCTACTTGGTCAGAACTGTTGTGAGAGCTTAGAGGTAAACAGATCAGGAAAATTATGCAGTATAAAGTAAGATGGGATAATGTTTAGACCTGTAATGAAGTATTTGGCATGTTTTTCTAGTTTTATATGCATCTTATTGTATAGATATTGATTGTGCAATATGTATCGTTATCGTTACAAGTGTTAATCCCTTCCAATATTAGCGTCTATGAAGTGGTGATTAGATGGAAGCTTATATTCACGATATCAATAGTTGAGGATTTTATGAGAAGACATCGGGATGAATGAATGATTTTAATAACGTCCATGAGGCCAAAGTAGCTTATGGGACCTAGACCCACACACAACCTCAGTCCGAAAAAGAGGCCGTTAAACACTTTGCAACTCTTTCTCAAGCTCGGATCTTCTGCCGTGAATTTTGATCAAAAAGTTAGCGGTTCTGCCAAGTCTATCCTTTTCAAACAGATTGCTTAAGGGAGAAATTAATGAAAGTTGAGGAATAGAACTCGTTTGCTAGATAACGATCATACGACAGACACAGAGAATAAGAGAAACAGATTTGAAATTGAATAGCTTAATAATTTATCATATGCAAACAGTTGTCAAAATGTCGAGAAGATTAATGAAAAATAATTTAACATTAATAATTATACATGATTTGTGGTTTTATAAAAAAATTAATAATTATTAAAATGAATTCTAATAGACTATGCATAATTTTATACATGTTTTACCATTTATATACACTTATTTTTTTTTTACTTTAATTGCATGTGTTTAATGTAACTAGTTTTCTAAGTCTAATTGTACGCGTTATGTAACAATGGACCTTTGGCTAAATCTATTTTTAAACTTGTACTTTGACAAATATTTCTTAGTTGATTTGTTGAAAATTAAATCCTATCCTATAAAATTTAAAAGATTCATAGTATTCCATCTTTATTTTGTTCTTCTCAACTCAATTTCATTACTTCTGTTAGAAAATATTCCATTTTTATTTATGTTCTCAACTTGTTCATGAAGAAAATGATATTAATTACCACTTTAATGTGTTTCATTTTGCCATAAAATTTTGAGCTTTTGTCATTGCTATGCGAAAGAGAGATTAACTACCTTATTGTGAAAGAAAGGGAAATCAACCAACTTTCATTTGTATTATTTAGACTAACAACTAGATTACTTGAAATATTAATCTAAATAATACATTTGGCTTGATTTTGCAAAATAGAAATTGTTTTGTATTCGCATTAGACTAATGAAAGGAAATACACTAAAACTACAAAAATGGTGAAGAATGGTGTCCCTGGTTTTGAGGGTTGATGATTTAGATGCCCGTCTAGAGATATCAATAATAGGAGCAATAGGAATAGGAGCTGGTTCTAATAGGAAATTGATCTTTGACATTTTTGTGATAGTAAAGTAGATCATTTAGTTGTACATCTGTCTTCTAGGAACAAAAAATCTAGAATTCTCTATACAATGGTGGAAAGACATGCAATATAAATGCACATCAGGAAACAAATTGCAAGCATATACTAGGATGAAATAACTTGAGATAAACTGATGAAATGAGAAGAATGATTAAAGACATAAAACCAAATAATAAACTATCAAATTCAAAGATGTTGACCAGCAATTAACCTATATTTGGGATAGGGGGAAATGGGATATTGCATAGGAATCTGCCAAAGTGGTCAAGCCCCTATTTTAGTCTATCGTCTTTCATGAGTAAATAAATTTTGTGTGCTCTTAGCCTAATGTGCATAGTTCTAAGAGAATATGTGGCTGTGTGAGTAATAGAAATAAGAGTAAATATAGCTTAAAACGATTCTTGGGGTGTTTTGTGTATGGTGGAAGCAAGGAAATAAAATCATTGGTATTGTCAAAAGAAAGAAATAGCAATAAGGGTTTTAAGAATTTGGAAAAAAAGCTAAATAAATAGTTCTAAATTTACTGCATGTAGAAGGACAGTTGATACAAAGAAGAGATTTTCTTAGACATAGGCTACTAAAGAGAACTATTGCTTCTTAAAGAGGGAAGAAGTGATAATATAGAAATTATAGACAATGAATCATATAATACTTTTATAAAGGTGAAAGGGAAGATTATTGTCTCTTGGAAGGACAAAAACAACAATATTCAGAAAACTCAAAATTGTTAAAGAAGCAATAATATTTGTGCGAGAAAGAATTTATTTAGAGAAAAGAAAAGAAAGGATTGCCTCTCCACAAAATGGAGAGAGCAATAACATAGAGATACTAAAATTCTTTGAGAAGCCAAAAGAGGAAAGCTTCATATGTTAGAAGGGATATGTAAAAGCTTTTGTTAATAGCTTAGAAATGGCATGCCCTCCAAAACTAGTAGAATAAAATAGTGCACAAGGAGTCCAAGAAGCCGAGAGGTAGTGAAGAGAAGGAGAACCAAGGAATAACCAGTGGTGTCCACGAGCCAAGAAATTTGAGAATAAAATACAACCAAGAAGAGTAGTAAAAAAATGTAACCAAGAAGCTTTATGTTTTCACAAGGGTTCTTTTATAAGAAAAATAAGGTTTGTTGGTTAAACATGGGAAAATGATTTGATCGTTAGGTTTTTTGATTACATGATATCCAAGATTAATTATTGGGGACAATTGCACAATCATGGGGGCATCTCTAAAATCGTGGAATAGTCCAAGTATGAAGAAATCAATAAAATCAAATAAAAATGTTGAAGACAGTAAAAATAGGTTTTGGCAACTAGTGAGGGAAAAAAGGCTTAGGAAATAGATTCGATGGGTTCTAAAACATGCTATGAGAATAAGCACTAAAATGAGTGCAACAAATAAAGTAGAAATTAAAAGTACACAATTTCTTACTCTACATTTTGCTCCCACTTTAGCGGCTTAATGCTACTAGGTGTTGTAGCTACACTAAAGTAGAAAAAGTAAATGCCTAAATTGAAATTGCATAAATAATTGAAATTTTGGTGCAAACCAAAATATGATACACTATAACATATTTGAATAAGAGGTTTATGCCCCCAAATTAAAATTTGCAAAATAAATGTGCTAAAAAACCATGCCCTACAAAACCGAGTGTTAGCACATCATAAATAATCCAATATGAAAGATATTTTTCTACCTAGCAACTAGGTAGAATGAAGTTAGATAGGAAAATATAAGTACATGTAGAGAATGAGTATAAAGGAAGATCTAGAAGACACGGGGAACCATTTATCTATATGCATATGAGAGAATAGAATGTTTAGAAGAACTTAGATAAAGGACTTTCTAGTTTGTTCTATTGCTAGAAAATAGATAAATATCCTAGTGTGCTCTCTTGCTAAGAGGAAAAAGAAAAACAAGTTTTAGTGTGCTATGTTGCTAGAAGTCACAAAAATAATATTATGAAAAGTTAATTCTAGAGATATTTTGCTCAACTCTAGGGTATATAAGGTTGACTATTTTTGTGGGATTCCATATATTGGTGAAATTGGTTGTTCCATCAACACTATAATCAAGGAACACAATGCTAACATCAGGTATGAGTAGATCTCAAAATCTTTCTTGGTAGAATACTAATCTAACACCACATTTGTCTAGAGGATGCCCAAATCCTTACTAAGGAAGAAGCTTTTTTCAAGAGAGAATTCAAAGAAGCCATTTATATTAGAAATTGTTTGACCAATTTCAATCAATATGAAAGGTGGAATTTGAGTTTTGCTTGGCAACTTTTGTTGAGCTCTCTCAAAACCAACCCCATTCCTTCAATTTCTTTCTTCTCTTCCCTCTCTTTCTTGCTTAAACTTACCTTCCTCTTAGTCTCCATTTCTTGATCTTTAGCTTCCCCTCTTCCCCTCCTTCCTACATACCCTTTCCTCCTATCTTCCCCACCTTTTTCTTCTTTCCATGTCTTTACCTCCTCTTTGCTCAGGCTTGGCTCCAAGTGACTATTTTTCTCTTGTTCTAGTCTCACCATCTGTTCTCTACCTTGCTTGTCATTTTTTATTTCTTTCTTCTTCTCCTATCTTTTTCCCTTGCCATACCCTATCTGTTCAATCCATTATTTGTATTACATTGAGAGGCATCTATAGTGGTAGCTCCATGACCATGTACATAAAAACTAAAACACAACCGACGTATAATTAAAAATAAAATAGTTCTAAACTAGAATAAAACAACTCTCAAGTAAATTAAAATTTGTGTCCATATATGTATATAGTAAATAAAATAGTTCTAAAGTAAAACAAAAAAATCTTAAGTAAAATCACTTTGATATATTAAAAAAAACACTAAAATTATAAAACTAAAAATATAGCCAAACATAATTAAACATAGAAATAAAACATAAAATTATATTTATATAAGTGAGACTTATATTGATAAAGATTAAAGTTAATCTATTTCTAAATTAAATATCTTTACTTAATAAATTAAAGATAACAAGTTTTGAAAATATCTTTTTTTTAATATAAAACTTGGTTATTAGTCCAAGAACTTTGCCAAAAATGAGTATGCACCCAGAATCCATATGCTCTTAACACTTGAACTACTTTAATTCTTATGCCAACAAAAAAGAAAGATTGTAACATACCACCTATAACTACCCGCAAAAAGAAACTATACCAGCATCCCAGACCTAAACTAGAATTGTTATATTGTTTAACTTTCTATACAGGGGTGGGCAAATTACATAAACCCACACTCGTGAGAATTATCAATGCAATTTTCATCTCCTACCTTAGCATTTTGGTCAATGACAGCCTCCCAAACATCATCATCACCAGTCACCTCCACAAGGTAGCCTTTGGGCGCTCTAGCAGCTCCACGCCCACCTTCTTAGCAATTTGGTCCAGTGTTATCAGGATGTCAAACTGCCTCCCTTGGATATCATGCAAATGACCCCTGATAAAATCCATATTCATCTCCGTCTGCTTCGAGTTGTCTACCAAGTTGTCATGAAGTAGGATAGAGCTGGCAGCCATAGAGAGCATCGATGCCGCCAAAATCGTCTGCACAAACCCAAATAGATTCCATCTCCCCCTTGCGTGTCCTGGATCTAAAAGCAGGTTAGCCATAGATGAACGCATGTTGACCTCTAGCTCGCCATCTATCTTCTTTGGAATCTCCATAATCCTTATCAATCAGCTCTGAAGGGAAGGATTATTAATCTCTCTATCCACACAATTGACAAAGCTGTATGTAGCCACCTCCCCAAAAATTCTCCTTTTCCTTCTATATTTCCCCTTTTCTCTATCATGCGGCTCCTCCTCTACCACTCTCTTTCCCCTCACCGAAAAACTCACATCTCACCTCAACAGTTGTCTCCTCAACCACTTGGATGAACATTCTTTCCCTGCCCCTCCATCCTGCCACCAAGCAATCCCCCAACCACTACTTATCTCCACCCAATGCCATTAATCTTATAGAACCAACACACATAGGGTAAAACAATGAAGGGATTCACATCAATGGGGAACTAGTTTCAGTTAACATCCCACATTGCCAATAATCACATCGCTAACTCCATTGCCACTGTACAAGCATACCTGGTAATTATGCCTCTACCAACTCCATCATCTCAACCTCCTTTCCAATTAATCTTACTTACCTTGTTGATCTTCTCATGATCATCGTCTGTCCGACCCCTTATTTGGCTGGTGCTCCTTGATGTCGTCTTGGATCAATTTCAGAACCGGCCTGGGGAACTCATCCCACCACATGGAATCCATGTTATCTCCTCTGTCTCCCAAGCTAATCCCTTTATTCATCGCCTAGCCCGCCACTCTGCTACCATCCTCCCAATATGGGAGAATTTGATTCTTCTGAATTCTCGAGCAAGGTGTTTGTTTTCTTCCATTATCATTTCTAGTTTCCAGTTCTGGGAGGAGCAACCATTCATGATGTTAATCACTACTTTAAAATCTCCTTCCACCCATATATTCCCCCATTCCTTCCTACGAGCAATCAGTAATCCTTTCCATAAGGCCCTAGCTTCAACAATGTTATTGGCAAGTTATGAAAATATCTTTATATTACAGTTAAAGATAGAATATAAATATATAATAAATGACAAAGTATGATAATTAAAGATTTATCTTTAATATAACTAAATATTTGTGTTCACTTATACTCTTATTTAATTTACATAAATTCTATATTAGATAAATCTATATCTTTTTTTTTAAAGATAATGCGCCTGGTAAACTTTTTAACATGACCGGTGACGCTGGCATGACACGCCCTCCGGCTCCACGGTAATGCTTTTTCCCAGAGCTATGAATTGGTGAGGCCACAACACGAGGGACCTCATCCCCAAGTAAGAACACTTCAAACCCACGAGCTCATTGGCCCAGCGAAGGCGTAAAGCTTACGAGCTCGTTAGCCCAGGGGTTTGAACTCCGGTGACTGCCACTACAACCGAGTGACTTAAAAAAAAAAAAATCTATATCTTATATATATTATAAGATTATAACAATATATTAAATTTAATAATTATATAATAGTGTTATATATTATGCTTATGTTCCTTTCATAAATGTTATTTTTTGAAAAATAAATTTTAATATTGAATATAATAATTATAACTTTTATTTAAGTTACATTATTTTTATTGATGACATTTCTACTATTAATATTACATTTTAATTTATAATTTATAGCATAGCTTATAACAATTTTATAGATTTCAAATAATCATTTTATTATAATAACCATTCTTATAATTTCCTAATTATCTTAATATTTTAGACTTTATAATAATACATACAATTTAATATTAATTTTTCTTCTAATAATATAATATTATCTATAATGTAATAATAGTTAAAAGAGAAGAAAAAGGAAGATGAAGAATTGGTGCTTAAGGTTTCTCAGTTGCCAGGTTGTGCTGATTCTGTCCTCACTGTTGATTTTCATGGTATTCCTTAGGATTTATCTATCCTTATTTTTGTGAGTTTTTACATTATCTTTGGTATTTTTTGGTTTTTTGGCTCTCATTTTCTACTGATATTTTTCATGTCTTTTGTTGGTGCTACCTTTGATGGCTCCGTGTTTGTACTGTGATGTTATTGGTGGTTTGGTTCCTACGCCTCTGATTCCTTCCTTCACAGCTACAAAAATTCCCCCATTTTTGGATATATCAAGCCTCTTGTCATGGTTATAAAATTGGATGATTCACCCTCTATTGATAAATTCTAGTAGGGAAATCAATAGATTGGGCTATCAAGTTGCATGATTTGCCTCTGGTGGGAAGGCTCATGAGTGCTTGGCCCTCCTATAAATCATTGTCTACCTAGATAGATAAAGAATGGAGTAAATAAATCAAAGGAGACATTTGACATTTTTCTATGTAGGAGGGGTTTTTTCATTGCAGCATTCTCAATCCAAGAAGAGAAAAACCTATGTTTTTGAAATGGACCTTGGTTCATGGGTTCTAGCAATCTCTTCTTGGATCATTGGACAATTAATTATGATCTTATAGAGGAGACTCCATCTCGGGTTCTATTCTGGGTAATGCTTCCTTTCCTTTCTTTGTGGTTATGGACTGAAGAAGATTTTGAACATATTGGCAATGCAATAGGAACCTATAAAACCTGGGCTATAGCTTGTATTTGTGTTGAAGTGGATCTCCTCAAAGGACTCCTTGAGTTAGTTAATTTGAAATTAAAATATTTTGAACATAGCCAAAAAAGTTGACTATGAACATATTCCTCTTAAATGCAATTTTTGTCATGAGCATGATCATTTAAAAAAAAAACTACCCTAGGAAGCCTTAATTTTCTAATTTTCTGAGGAAAAAAAGATCCCTTGAATGAAAAAAGAAATGTAAACAAACAAAAAGAAAATCAAGACAAAATTTTCAATGATCCCTCCAACCCCTTTTTGTCCTTGTCCCCAACAGTGGTTCCTATTACATATGTAATAAACCATTCGACCTAACCCCCAACCTTTAGAAATTGGGGAGAACTATAATTGTATTGGTGTTAGCAAACACTCCCCTCCTGTCATGCCCCTATAATGATTTATAATTGAATCGTTTATTTAATAAGTTAGCCTTATATAAACTAAATATATAATATATTTATTTAAAATATATTATTAATATGTATTATTTAATAAATAATATTATTAATTTAATATAATATAAATATTATAAAATATATGAAAAATATATATTTAATTAACTAGATATATTATAAATATAAATATTTTAATATAATATTTATGTGAATAATTAATAAGATATATTATTATATATAAAAATAAATATTACGAAGAGTCTTACCCATTAAAGCTAGAAAGTAAAGTAATTTGGAATAAGGCAAAGTAATACGGTTAAACAAAAGGTCAAATTCAAAATAAAATCATATAAAGATAAAAGTCTAATAAGACAAAAACATTATCCCACCATATTATATGCTTGTGAATAAAATAAGATAAAAAAGATCCCATACTTAATAACAAATATATTTATTTAAATTTTATACTATATATATTATATAAATAATGTACTTTAAAAAGATTAAGGGGAGGTCGAAGGAGGATATTTATAAGTGCAACAATTAAGTTGGTTGACACCAACGATCACATAAATAAATAATATATTATAAATATATTTAATAATAATATAATATTATCTATAATGTAATAAAGCCTAGTTCCATAAGGAAAAGTAATAAGGAATATGAATGACTGGATTATGGAATGGTTATCAATAGCAAGTAACAATTAGAAAATAAATAATCCTTTAACAAGGAATGATGTGAATACATTATCATTGATCTTATCATTAAAATTTATTGTTCTCTAACGTTACTAATGTCTCCTTGAGAATCATTTTGAATGCAGATTTAGGTTTAAGTGTTTCCTCTAGAAAGGGGACATTACACCTCCCCGAGAGGAGGGATGCCCTATCTATACTCTATATGGGGGGGGGGGGCATTCCCCTGCCCAAACTAGTTATGTAGATCTAGGCTCCCCATCTATAGGGAAGGTGATCGAAGTTCTAGTTCCCATATAAGAAGCACTTGCATCCGATCCAACTTAGAATAGAACTTCAACTTCACATTAATGTCTACCTCTTGCTTCTACCTCAGGAGTCCCTTATATACATAGGGGCTTCAGGCATGAGATGCTATAATAGGGATCATCCCAGAGAAAGATAAAGAAGCTCGTCCACCTATCCAGTGGTCAACTATGAGCACATGTAGACTCTATCTAGCACTCAATTATGAGCACATATGATATTATACTCTAGTTGGGATTGGCTATCTATCAATCACTGAAGTCAACCCTTATCTATATATGGGCCCCTCAATTGATCTCCTCTCCCTCGATCCCCTCTATCTATCTATATTGTCAAGTGCACAAATGATTGCCCTTATCTTGCCCTCTCCCTATATCTCAAGGGCAAGGTTTTATCAGATTGTGATGCCCTGATGTGATGGTAGGCTCAAAATCCGTATTTGGTAAGCCATGATTGAGCACGGTCCGCAACTGCCCTATATATCTACATCCATATTACTTTATTACTCTACTATTGGGTGTCGTGAATCACACATAGAACATTTAAGATTGGCTTGATTCATGGTAGGGGGAAAGACCCAATAGGTGAGATAGTTCTAATGGCTGAGATACTATATGTGCATTTAAGGCCCAATATTTTTAAAAATTTAGTACTAGTAACCTTGTGACTTTAAGGTTGTTAGTATTACTATAAGTACTAAAAATTGAATGAAATATGCCTTTTAGATTTAAAAAGCAACCAATCATTTGATGCCACATTAACCCACCAACAAAACATGAATTAATGCACACCTATTGGTCCACCCCTTTTTTTGGGAAACTATTTGACACCTCAACAAAAAGCATGCTGATGTGGCATCATATTTGATGATGTGGCCCTGAAACCTTAGTTATAAGTAGTGGCATTGCCAAGTAAGCTACTGCAAAATTTTTGGAGTGATTCGAAATTGCCATGTAGGATTTTGAGAGGCATGAAGTTAGGGTGCTCCACTACTGGGTCCTCTCCCCTACTAAAGTAAAAGATGATCCCACTATTGGGGGTGTCGTAAATATAGGTGAAGTATAGATCCAACTAGTAATGGAATATAAAATGGCAGGTAGTTGATTTCCGGGGTGGGTGGGCAACCCCCCCTTCTATAGTCTTGACCCAACTTAATCCCCCACCCAGGTGGGTGCCCCCCCTGGGAGGTAGATTAGTTGACAGGGAAATAATATATTTGCCCTTAAAATATATTATTTGATAATATATATTATTGTGGGGGGTTAGGGCTATTATTGTAGCTTGGCTTGCTCGCTATGGGTCTTGATCTTGATCTCGATCTGAGGCTGAAGGATATGGAACTAATGGATATGGGTCTATATAATGATAATGGTACATCAATGCTATTACGTATGTAATAAACCACTCGACCTAAGCCCCAACCTTTATAAATTGGGGACAACTATAACTATAATTGGATTTAGCAAACACACCTTGCCTTAAGAGGGGGGAGGCCCTATCTATACTCTATGTGTAATTGGATTGAACCTTTAGGGGCTTTTAGGGCAAAGCCTGTTGCTGAGGTAGCTCAAGATGAAGTAAAGGTCCATGACGAACCTATAATACCAAGCAAGTGTTGGAATTGTGACAACATAAATGAGGTGTTAAAATTTGGACCTGTTTGTGACGCAGTTTGGAGACCAACCTACTTTGGGGAGTTCCAAGGGGGGATCACTCCCCTTCACCTTGGGGATGCGGGGGTTTTCTGGTTGGGACACCCGCAAAATGGGGGTTTGGGGGTGATACAACATCGAAGCAAAAATCTTATGATAAAAAAATACTTTTACTAAAGAGAAAATCTAGGTGGTTGATCAAAAAGCTTTAAATTTGATGTTGGCAGTTAATGTTGAAGATAATATATATCTTTGTAGCCTTGAAAGGAAAATTATTGTAATGGCGGCTAGATGAAGATTGTAATTTTTCTCTAAGCAATAAGAATATCGATACTTTGCCCTGTGGATGTTTCCCTGGCATATTGCTAGTGTTTTACCACATAAATCCTTTTTTTGTTTGATGTGATTGCTTATTATAATATTTTGTTATTTTGTTGTTATCTCTATTTTCTTTGTAACTAATTTGTGCTATAATATTGTATGATTTTGGAGCTTAAAGTTTATCATTAAAACCTAGGTTTTTTAATAGAAAAGGTGGTGGCCCAGGATGAACCTAAAATTCTAGGAGAGAAAACATTCTTTGTAAAGGATGACAAGGATGGAAAATTTGCAGCTACTTTAGATGTTGGTCTTGAGGGTGATGAGAATACTCTTTCTTCTTCTATCTTTGAGTAAAAAACTAGAGGAAGAAAGAAAATACTGAAATCAGATCCAGAGAGGCTTATGAGAACATTGCTAATGGAAAACATGTTAGGAAAAGTACCCACAAACCCCTTATCAATTAACTAGATTAAACTTGACTATTAAGTATTGCAACCATTTCCATACTAACCCTTTAAGGAGATTATTGTAGTAATCAAATCTACCAAAAATTCAACAATTTATGTAACATTCCAATATGTAAACAATACTTAGAAAAGAAAGAATAAGAGAGATAGAAGGGAAATCAACCACAATATAGAGAATAACATAGATATATCTTGGGAAAACCCTTTCGGGAAAAACCTAGCCTCTAACTTGTATTGAACCAATGTATTCTTCAACAACAATAAACCTATTACAATATAATATCATACTCTTTCATCCATGGAGATCAACATCCTCTTCCTATGGCTCTAGTATAAAATTGATAGTAACCCTGTAAAAAATCCTCTCTTATGTCTCAGTCGCAAGCACTCAATATATAGACTCATGGAGGCCCAAAATACCACCATAAGATATTACCCTGGGCCCAAACAAGGTCCCAAAATGCCATGGTAAAAATCCATATCACCCACACTCTTATTTTTCATTTATCTTCTTTAGAAAAAATCTTTATGACGTGTCATAACATGCATCATAAGTGGATCAAGATTCCTTGTCCACTTTGTAATCTCCTTTTTAATCATGCTCTTATGTGTCATAATATCTCTGACACCACTATTTTTTATAGATGCTCTTATACATCATTCATGACAAGATACTCTTTTACAAATCTATTTACACACTTAAATGCCAAAGTAAAAAATAGCATATCCATCTTTTGAAAAATCTTTGTAAAAGACAATGAGAGATATCATTCTCAAGGCGCCTAACTTTTATTGGATTTCTAATTAAAATGAATAGGTGCCTTGAGAATGATATCTTTGGATGTCTTTTACATAGATTTTTCAAAAGATATGTATGCTTGTTTAACTTTAGAACTATTTAACAATTATTTTTATTTATTTACATTGTTCTTTCTTTATTTACTTTATTTTTATTCCAAGAGTTATTTTTACTATTATAATAAATATAGTAACTAAAATAATTATTGAAATTATTATGTAATTTGATAAATAAAATAGTAAATAGTTATGTACTTTAATAAATAAAATAGCAAGTGAAACAATAAAAAAGTTTTGAATGTAACTTATAATGGCGTGGAAGACCCGAAAAAAAGTAGAGTAGAAGGAAGTGGAAGACATAATTAAGGTAGAGGCTCCAACAACAACAAAAAACCAAGCGAGGCTTATGAAAGAAACCACAGTCATTGGAAAAGTAATTGGACGCAACTTCCCAAAGTGAGACATTAAAGAATGGATAAGTAGGAATTGGGAAATCGACTCTATGTTGAATCTCTTACCTAAAGGTTTTTTCATGACTTTTCAAAGTATAGACCAAAGGGACAAAATCCTTCAGTCGAGTCCCTGGAAAATGGGCGATTCATTTTATTTACTTGCAATGATGGATCCCTAATTTTAATCCCAGGGATAGCAACCCAGAAGTCACACCAGTGTGGATTAGGTTATACAACCTACCACTGGAATATTGGACGGATGAATGTTTGAAAGAGATTGGGAATGCCTTGGGAAGAACACTAGAAATTGATAAACACAATGGGGAATGTGCAATCTATGCTAGAATTTAGATCCTTGCGATCAAACAAATTCCCAAACAAAGTACCCTAATTCCTCCTGTGGTTCTTGGGATCAAGATATTGAGATAGAAACTCTAAAATTCTTTTGCTTCAAGTGTTAGGGATGGGACCACAATGAAGGGAAATGCCCTAAATCTCCTCCCAAAAAATATACAAGATGGATGCCAAAGAAGAATGACTCGATAGAACCGCAAGAGCACAAACCAGAATAAGATATCCCGATGTAAAGATAGAATAGGCAAACCAGGAGACCAATCAGGTGACGACACCAACAAACCCGATCAACAATGAAGATAATTCCATGGCAATGGTGGTTATGATGCGAAGACTAACAACTAGGAGGGTGAAAACCTTAAGGAAGACAACCAATGGTATGATCAAGAAGAATTAATTGAGGAAGAAATTGGCATCATAGATCCTAAGTGCATAAGTCAATTTGCCTCATAGATGCTTAGGCTAAACATTGGGGTGGATAAGAAGAAAGGGAGAAAGACAAACAAACAGAAAAGGGAGGAGACGGCGCAAGAAAAAAGCCAACCCAATTTGAAGGAATATATGCTGAGATCTAAGGGAGGGAACCTCTCCCTTAGAGAGTCATGAAGATTATAACATGGAATGTTAGGGGCCTCAATGCCCCTAACAAACAATGCACAACCAAGCACCAGATGGAGCTCATATTGATGCAAGAAACAAAATTGAACATTCAAGAAGCGAATGCCTTTACCAAACATTGCAGAGGATGGGCTGGAGAATGGGTAGAGGCAAATGGAGCAGTTGGAGGATTAGGAGTTTTATGGAATCCCAACCAACTCAAGATTGACATCATACAAACTAACAAAAATTGGATGCTCTGTAAGGTAAGAAGTTATAATTCAAATCTGAATTTTATTTTATGTAATGTGTATGGACCGATAAAGCCTGAGGAAAAGAAGAAGCTATGGAGTGAAATCACAGATGGTTTGAATTTATTACCAAATGAGAAAGTCGTCATGGGAGGAGACTTTAACACAATCCTGATAGAGAATGAGAAGGGAGAAATAAAAGGAGATCCTAGGTCACAAAGAGATTTTGCATAATTTGTCAGTGATGAAGATCTAATTGATCTAGCACCAAAAAATGACATTTTCACCTGGTTGAATAGCAGAGAAGGAACAACTCATGTGGCAAAGTGACTGGACATATTTCTAGTGTCTGCCAACTGGCTAGACTCTAAATGCTTGATGGAATCAAATGTTAGAATAGTTTCAAGATCGGAACACCTACCGGTTGATCTAACAATCAGGGAAGATAGACTACCGAAAAGAAATAGCTTCAAATTCAAAAAACTGTGGTTCTGTAGTAAAACCCTGATTTACCTCATTAAGAAATGGTGGACGGAGGCTCCAATATGTAGAGGAACCAAAATGTTCAATTTTGTAAAGAAGATGAGTTACATAAAGAGAAAACTGAAAGAATGGAATTCTATCTCCTTCAAAAACACCTTTGTCAAAAAGGAAAGGATAGAAAAGGAACTCGATTGCTCAAGGAATGTTTCAAGCGGATTACGCAAAAGAGAAGGAACTCTTAGAGGAACACTCATAAATTCTTGTAAGAGAAGAGATCTACTGGAAAGTTAAATCCAAAGAGACCTGGTTAGTAGAAGGAGATCAAAACACAAAATTCTTTCATAACATCGCAAAGGCAAGAAGATCACAAAATCGAATTGATAATATAGAAATCGTAGATGGAAGAAGATTGAATAATGTAGAAGACATTGAAGAGGAAGTTGTAACCTTCTTTAAGAGACTATTAGCATTGGAGGATGCCATAGACATGTGGAAAATGATGGATCTTATAAACAATATCCTCAGCACCTTGACCGATGCAGATAGGAAAATGCTAATGGATCCTTTCACAGAAGAATAAGTCTGGATCGTAGTCAAACAACTGCACCTAGACAAGGCTCTCGGGTCGGACGATTTCCTGACCCTTTTTACCAAAAACACTGGCACATAATGAGGAGAGATGTTTGGGAGATAGTTGAGGATTTATGAAGATCTAGGAAGATGTTGAAAGAAGTTAACAACATGATGGTGGCACTCATTCCCAAAAAATAGACTTGCATTTCATTTTCTGACTACAGACCAATTTCTTTGTGTAACTGTATCTACAAAATCATCACAAAAGCCTTTGCGAACAGGCTCAAATGCATTCTTCCCGATTTAATTTTGCAAGAACAAAGTGGCTTCACTCCAGTAGAGGACATAATGGATGGAGTAATAATCGTAAATGAAGCAATACATGCAATAAAAAACACCAAACAAAAAAGTATACAGGTCAAATTGGACATCAGTAAAGCATATGATAGGGTAAGTTGGAGATTCCTCATGCTAGTCTTAAGAAAATTTGGCTTCGAAGAAGATTGGATGGAATACATTTTTCAGTTCATTTCCATGGTCAACTTTTCAATATTGGTTAATGGAACTCCTTGCAGTTTTTTCCCAAGTACGAATGGGCTTCAACAAGGGGATCCGATCTCCCCTTTTTTGTTTGTGCTAATGACCGAAGCCTTAGGTAGGAGCATCACTAAGAGTTTTGAGGTAGGACGATGGAAGGGAGTTAAAGTGGCCAGGAATGTGGAAGAGCTAACTCACCAACAATTCGTAGATGATACTGTTCTTTATGGGGAGTCCACCATAGAACAAGCCAAAGTTATGAATGAAATTTTGGAGAACTACATCTCAGCCTCAGGACAACTAATAACCACGACAAATCGTGGATCTTTTTCTTCAACACTAGGAAGGTAATGCAAAGGGGGATCTCAAACGAATTAGGATTCAGAATTGACCAAATCCCTTGCAAAAACTTGGGGGTACCATTGTTCAAAGGGGCAACCAGAGCCGATATTTGGAGCAACACAATCGAGAAATGCAAATCTAAAGCAAAATCATGGAAAGGAAGATGGATGACACTGGCAGGATGAATTTTGATGGTCAAATCGGTATTGGCTGCAATTCCAATTTATCTAATGTCATGCATCTAATTAACCAGGAGAGATAAACAGAATTTGGATAGCATATTAAAGAAATTTATATGGGACGACACCAATGATCACAGAAGAATACCCTTAGTACACTGGGACAAGGTTAGAGAAGGTAAGAGTGGAGGAGGCATAGGCATCAGAGACTTGTCTACACAAAATCAAGCCTTGGGTGCTAAGCTCATCTGGTGAATGCACTCCGTGCCAGGAGAAGTATGGTGCATAATTATCCAAAACAAATATTTAGACTCTCTTGCACCAGATAGAATTTTGACAGTAGCAAACACCCCAAATAGATCATATGTTTGGAATTTTATGATGGAATGCAGAACAATAATAATAGAGAATCTAACATGGGTCATTAATGATGGGAAATTGGCTAGCTTTTGGTTTGATTCCTGGCTGGGGTTGGTTTCGTTAGAAAAAATTGAAGATTTGGAGGGATGCAAAGAAATAATGGAGGACATCTGGGGAGACAAGGTGGCAGACTACATGGTAAGTAGGGAGGACATTCTTGTGAAGTACTGGGAATGGAAAGATTTTGCAAACTTGCTGCTAGAAGAAAATGCAAAAATCAAGATTTAGGAAGAATTGAAAAACGTAAAGTCTCATTGAGTTCGAAAAAAAGATAGAACCATCTGGTGCGTAGCTAAATCAAGAGCTTACTCAGTCAAGATCAACTATCAGATTCAAAAAGTAGTTAGAACCAATGAAGATTGCCTGGTTGATCTTTGCTGGAGCCATCAGGATTTACCAAAGGCGGGCGCCTTTGCTTAGATGGTGATTCAGAAAAGAATACTGATGGGAGAACACCTACATTCCATTGGAATTGCATGTCCAAGTAGATGCCCCTTATGTAAAGAAAGTTATGAAATGGTGGATCACCTATTACTGCAGTGCACATATGCAAGTAAGTGCTGGGATTAGCTTTGCACCAAGTTAGGCAGGAGCGGTGGAAGATAAAATGACATCAAGAACTAGTTCCAAAGCTAGCCACAACTGAGCACTACATCACTTTGGAGTGGACTATGGATTGCCTCTCCTTCCTTGCTCATATGGCATGTATGGAAGGAGAGGAACAAAAGAATATTCAACAACAAAGAAATATAGGTGGACCATGTATGTGGAATGATAGAATTGACAATTTGTGAAGTCCTGAATGCAAAACAAAAGGTCTCGGGATAGGTAGCCTTTACAAATTGGGACAATCAAATCATGAAAATATGGCTTGGACTAAAGATAGTCTCAAACTCAACCTTAAAAAGTGGTAGGGAGAACACAAACAAGAGAAAGAATGTGAAATAGATGCCCCCCCACATGGAAGACTCAAGTTAAACTTTGACAGGGCCTCTCAAGGTAATCCTGGATCCTCAGGTGCAAGATGCATCATCTAAGATGAGACATGAGTCCTCATCTAGGTAGCCTCAACCAAACTCAGACTGGAAACCAACAACGAAGCAGAGGTGGAAGCACTGATAACAGGACTAAGAATTTGCATCAGAAAAGATATAAGAGATATCAATATAGAAGGAGACTCTTTGATTGACATAAACGCTATCAAGAAAAATGAGACAAAGAGCTGGAAAATACAAAGACTAGTGGAGTCCAGGCATGGGAGTTGCTAGAAAAAATGGATATTTTTTAATAGGCCATATATTCAGAAAGGCTAATAAAGCGATGGATTTCCTAGCGAATCAAGGAGTCGAACAACTAGAAAGCTAATAAAATTTCTGACTCAGACTCCGAGTGGAACAAATTGGTAGAGATTCTAATTGCAGATGGTGGGAAGGTTTGAAAAATGAGTCCTTCGTATCGATTGGTAGGGATACGAAGTACCTCTGCAAGATATGAGATAGATTTGAGAACTCACGGGCTCACCGCTACATAGGGATAAAAGAGACAGTTTCAAAACTAAGCAAGAAAGGTCATGATGGCACAACGAATGGTCTGTGTTTGTAGGTGCAAATGTATGGTGGAACCTGAGGAAGAGACAAAGGATGAAGAGGAGGAAACAGAGGAGGAAGAAGGAGATGATGCTTAAGAAGAAGAGGAGGAAGGGGAAGGGGAAAATGAAGAGGAAGAAGAGGAGACACCGAAGGAGCAGATAAGGCAAATTTTTAGAGCCAAAGGTGATAGAATGGTGGAATCTATCAAGTAGGTTATTGGAGCACATATATTCAGGGAAGAACACATCTGTGATGGGACCCTCTAAGAAGAGTTTCTGATGAATACCATGTTGATCTTGGGTAGGAAGAAATGGGGGAAACTAATGGCCCATGGGTTACTCCCACAGGCGATGAGGAGAATGGTGAATGATGCCATCTCAGCCTTTAACAAAAAACCAACCTACAAGATGATTGCAGGTAGATCTTCGATGCTACAACAGTCAACAGGAATCAAATTGCTGCCCAAGCCCTTAGCCTGTTTTGTGATGACATTCAGAGAGACAACATGGAAGTTTTTAACTTCCATTTGAGCCAGTATGGAGACTTACTTTCACCACCCCAAATCGAGATAGCTTTCGAGTTCTTGAAGGGCTTGAGGTTCCTTTGGTATTTGAGGAAACCAAGCGACTAAATATAAAATCTACACACTTGTTAGAGTTGATGCTTTGATGTATTTCTTTTTAGTGGTTTTTAATGAAAATGGATCTACCCCCTATGGTAGAGCTTGCCTATAAAAAAATAAAAAATTAACATAGTAAGTAATATTTTTGAAATAATTATTTATTTTAATATTTTATTTTAAACATTATTTACTTCATATTTTATTGAAGAGCTATTTTATTTTCAATAACAATATAATAAATCATAAAAAAATTACTTTAATATTTACTTGAGGGATTATTATTTTCATAAGAACAATGTTTACTTTATTTTTATTCAAAGAGTTATGTTTAGAGTTATTTTATTTTATTTTATTTCCTTAAGAGTTATTTTAGAGTTAGTTTATTTATAATTATTTTATTTTGTTTTATTTACTTAACATCTATTTTATAGTTTTAATTATTCTCAAAATATATGTCTGTTGTGTTTTAATTTTTATTATTTTTGTATGTGGGCTCTTTAATAGCTTTTGTTAACATGCCCACTATATTACACTTCACCCCTTGCTACCATAGTAGTTACACAGTGGCATTAAGGGGATGACTGTGACCATGTACATAATTTTTTTTGTAAAATTTGGAAATGATCTTTAACACCTTTATGTGTTTTGATTCTTCATCATGATCTTCTAGGTCATACACATTCTCTTTGGCATATTCTTCCACATCACTCTCATCATCATCCCTTGGGATTTAGCCCCTTTTTCTATCCTCCTCTAAGTATTATAGCTAAATTTTGTTCTCCCCTACCTCTTTTAGGACTTAATCCAAATTTCCATCTATGTTGATACCACCTTGGACTCTTTATGACAACATCTTCCTTAGGCTCTGGTGTAAACTACCTTAGGTCGATAGTCTACCTATAATCACTCCTTGCAACCACCTCTTAGCTAGAAATTTGTTGACAAATTTCTTGTAGGTCACCTCAGTTTGGTAATCTATTCACAAGAAGAATCCATGGAACAACTGCTTACCCTCCTCAAGACTTGAACCTAATGCTTTGATACCACTTGATGCAGTCATTGTAGGAGGGTCTAATGAAGGACTATCCATCCATGCAACCAACACAAAAGAACACATTCACAAAAGAAAAATCACAATAAAATGACACAATATATACCTTGGGAAAACCCTCACAAAGGGAAAAACCTAGCCTCCAAAAGATTCCACATATTAATTTTAAATTCTTAAACAAGTTACAATCTATTGTAATGGTGTATATGTTAGGCTATAGCTAAATGCAAACTAAAACATATAATATATCCTTATCCTCAAACTCCATCATGAACCCTCATACTCATGCTTACGCTTGGACCTCCAAATCCTACTAAAATTTTCTCTACCTTCTCTTATTATTTTAAATGATCATGGGCAACTAATATATATCAATGTCCAACCTCTTTAATGATCTGCATCGGCGACAAGGTGGTGCAAAGTTCAAACTCACTAAAATTTGTAGTTGGTTAATGCAAGGTAATTTCTCAAACCAAAGGAAAACAATGGAAAAGAAGTTTTTGCATTTCCCAATGCTTGCTCCCATGGGTCCAATAAGTCTTCACATGTCTTCCTTGATTGTCACAAACTTCAAATTCTCTAGCACCAATAGTAACTTCGTAACTGTGGCATTTTATGAAATTTCTATAGGTTCATAGACCTAAATAAGTCATTACATGAATCTAATTCTCCTCAAACATGGATATGACCACCAAATATTCCTCTAGAATGTTATACCAAAACTGCAAGACTCAAATGCAAAATGTAGAAAAATCCAATGACTTCTACAACTAATTGGTGGATCAAAATTACAAATAAACAAACCCAGTGAACACTAGTGATGCAAGATTTCTCTATTCCCCCAAGAATGCTCCTACATCAATCTATTAAAAAAATGAACATGAGATTGTATCTATGAAGATTTCTTTTAGTTTAAAGTGCATGAAACGTAGAGTATTTCATACCACACAAATTGATTTAAGCCTCTAAAAAAATTAATTGACATCATTTAGATCATTGATTACAAAAGAAGATGCAATTATGACACTCCTTAGTAGTTTGTCCAAATTCTAGTTAGGATTGGTAGTAGTATTAAGCATTCATTCTAGTCTGGACTTGTAAAATGTAGTAGTGTTGCTACTTCAAGAACAATTCAAAAGGAAATGTGTAGGATTGAATGTTGAGATCCTATAACTCCATTTTTAGTAGGATATAAGGGAAAAGATAAGATGAAGATATTAATAACACTTAATGTTCATCTAAGAATAGTTAAGGCACAAAATAGGAGAAAAGGAAGCCTACAAAATGTTTCAATTATGGTGCTCAAGGGCATTTTAAAAAGCAATGCAAGAAATAGCTAGCATGGGTTGAAGAGGTAAGAATAAGAAGGGGAAGCTAATGTAATTTCAAGAATTGATCAAGAGAATTTATTTACACAAGACATCCATAAATTTTGATACATCAAGGTTGTTATGTGGACGCAAGCCCAACTCAACATATGACACTAGACATAAGTTGGTTTATGGCATAAAAAATAAGGTCTAAAATGGAAGAATTCCATTCTTGGACATAATAGAAAACATGAGGTGATTGGAGTGGGTATTATCACTTTTCATATGCCTAATGGTGTATGTAAGGAACTTTGAGATATATGGTATGTTCCTACTTTAGCTAAAAAACCTTTTATCAATTAAAAAAATATTTAGGCAATATTGGTATAGTTTGACAACAATTTGCATATCTTTAGAAAGATGTAAAAGGAAGTAGTATTGTTAAAGGTGTTGGAAAGAACAAGTCTTATGCAACACTTCTAGAAGAGGTGTTGGAAAGAACAAGTCTTATGCAACACTTCTAGAAGAGGTGTTGGAAATAACAAATGATGAAAATCTAATTCAATCATTTGGCATCATATCTCTTTTGACATGTAAATGGGTGAGTGTAAGATCATGATAGGTCAAACAACACCTTTAAGAGCCAATCAAAATGCTAAAAAATAGATAAGTAAATTCACATAATATATTAAATGTCTTATCTACAAATTTGAAAAAAACATAGTAATAAAAGTTGTAGGAAATCAAATCTAATTTATAGAATACTAATTTTAAAAAATCAAATTAATTTCATGAAACTTAAAGATGTTTTAAAGAGGCACTATTAAATTTCTTGAAACAAAATAAGAAGTAGGTGTCATTCTGGCCAACCTAATTTGAAGTAATAAAGTATATTTTTTCATCAAATGTTGTATATAAGTAAATGACACATGGGTGGATGTGACACATATTTTGATGATTTTTTGTAAATAAATGATTATTTATTAACTTTTTAATGTCTTTAAAAAAATTTCAACCAACCTATAAAAATATGAAATTCAAAACTTTTTTAAAACTTAGAGCTCAAAAATCCTAGAGTGTGACTCAACTTTTGAATTTGAAAATTGATACATAGTTTGAAAGTTATGAGTATTTTTCAATATAAATATCTATATTAAGGATTGAGATAGTGTACACACAAAATAAATAATAATTAAGTATATAAAGTTATAATGGGGAATACATTCTATAATTAGAATTCTAGTGGTTTCCTCTACAAACCCTTTTTATTAAATTTGGTTAAAAAAATTTTCCATCTTCAAGGGTGAAGTTGCGAAAATTTTCTAGATAACACTAATTCCATGATTTTACAAGTTTTTGGCATGGTTTGGAACTCCCACTTGCCTAATTTGAGAAGAACTTTTTCCATCTAAATCTATATCATAGTGTTAGCACTTTTCTATTTAGCAGTTTATTTCCATTGGCATTGTTTGGCCCATCATGATCTTGTAATCACCCAAATGCACATTCACTTAGAGAATTAAAAAATGAACAAATTATAGAGGATTTGAATCTACATATACCCATCAAGTTGGGAATGTGTAAAGTTTGTAATTCGGGAAAGCAACATAAATTTTCAATCTCAAATAAGGGGACATCAATAGCCTAGGAGCAAATGGATTTGATATATTTAGGCCTTTGTGGACCAATGCAAAAAATACCACATAAAGATGCAAAATATTTCATTACCATTATTAATTTCCTTAGAATGAACTTTATTTATTTTCTAAAGAATAATTGAGATGCATTCAAAATGTTTAAGATATTCATAGACTTTGGTGAGAAATAGTTGGTAAATCCATTGAAATGGTTAAGATGTGATAATGGGTTGAATATACCTCTAATGCATTGAAAATCATCTATACAAATGAAGGAATCAAGTTAGAATACATTGCTCCTTATTTACTGCAAAATATCATGTTGCAAAAAGAAGGAATTGAACTCTCGTTTAAAGTGCAAGGTGCATGCTTAAAAGTAGTGGATTATTATTTTTTTTTGGGGCTGAAGCAATTTCTACAACTATGTATGTTCAAAATATGTTACCTACTACTACATTGCCTAAGAAAACTCTTTATATATTTTTGCATGGGACAAACCCAATTGTTGGACACTCGAGAGTTTTTGGTTGTCAAGCATATGCACACATATCATATTCGAAGCAAAAGAAACTAGATGATAAAAGAAGTGCATATTAATCAGATACAACTTGGATTTAAAGGTGTAAAGATTATATGACCACATAGCACATGAGGTCATAATAAGAAGAGATATCATCTTTGATAAAGTTTGATCATACATAAGCAAATGGAAGTGAAGAATGTAAAAGCAACATAAATAGATATTCTTGATGATGAATGTGAAGAACTTGGGCAAGATGATTCTACTTCAAAAGAATCAACCTTACAAAAAGAAGAATCTTCACTATAGCAACCATAAATTTGAAGGACAAATAGAGCACAAAAAATTACACAAAGTGTTAGAATCATATACACTATTTATTAGAGTTGATGATCTATATAGTATTCAAGATGCCCTTGAGAGCCATGAATCAATAGAATGGAAGTGCACAATGGATGTTGAATATAAATCACTTATGGAAAATTAGACATGGACATTCATAAGTCTTCCACTAGGAAAGAAAAGATTGCTAGATGTAAATGGCTATTTAAGCAAAATTATTTAAATCATGATTGAATGATACAATGTTTAAATGGTGGCAAAGGGATATTACTCAAACTGTAGTATTTGATCAAGATAACACTTTCTCACCTGTATTCAAAAATAACTTCCACAAGAGTTATGCTATGTATTACATCAACATTAGACATTCATGTGCATCAACTAAATGTCAAAACAACATTTTTGAATGGATTGATAAAAGAATTTTATATACTACATAGAACACTTGGGAAGGATCAATTAGTATGCAAGTTGAGGAAGACATTCAATAGGTTGAATGCATGATATCTTCATTACTATGTTGAACTCAATGTCTAAATTAAGTTAAATGAATTAATGAAAGAGGAGGTTTATATACAACCACCAAAAAGCTACATACAAAAAGGGAAGGATCAATTGGTATGAAAGTTGAAGAAGAGACTATCTATAAGTTGAATGAACGATATTTTCATTATTATGTTGATATCAAAATCTACATTAAGCATATTAATGAGTTATTTATAATTTTAGCATTATATGTTGATGATGTTATTGCTATGAAAAATTATCTAAAATGCTATGGTGAGATTCATTATTGCTTAAAAATTCAAATAGTAAGAGATAGATAGAAGAGACAAATTCCTCTTTGTGAGGAAAGGTACATTGATAATATCCTCAATAAGTTTAAGATAATTGACTACAAGTTAGTGGGTAATAAAATAGAAGTTTTTAATAAGTGACTACAAGTTAGTGGGTACTAAAATAGAAGTTTTTAATAAGTTATCATTGAAATGTATCTAAAGATGTAGAAGTAGAAGATTACATGATTGTAGTTCCTTATCAAAGTGGTGTAAGAAGCCCTGTGTATGCAATGGTTTACAATAGACCTGGCATAATATATGTAGTAAGCATTATATGTCATTTTCCAAGAAACCCTAGACTACAACATTAGGTTGTAGTAAAGAGATTTTTTAGATATTTAAGAGGAACAATTAAGCTTGGGATCACATTTAGTGGGAGTTTTGAAAAAACCGTTGATTTTATATGATATTATGATGTAGATTGGATAGGGAATGTTGATCATAGATCAACATCAAGTTATCGGTTAATTTGGAATGGTAACATAGTTTTTGGATGAATAAGAAATAACCAAAAAATTCACTTTCTAGTGCTGAAGCAGAATATCTATGTGCTTGTCAAGCTATGGATAATTAATTTGGTCAAGGAAATTATTTTTTAAATGTAATAGCTAGAGTAGCATTGTGATGACACAGATATCAAAGTTTCATAACAAAACAAAACATGTTGAAGTGTAGTATCATTTTATTCGTGAACGAATTGAGAAGAATATAATAAGACGTAATACTATGTAACGAAGGTAATGGTGACAAAGGCATTGCCAAAAGACAGGTTCAAGTTTTGTAGGATAGAATTCAATCTTTAGTAAATCAGCTAAGAGATATTTTCCTAGGTGAGAAAATTACCGAAGGATTGTAGCTCAATTGGTTGAGCACAATTGGTGAGGATGATGGTAGGTTCCTTGATTATGCCATCCACGAAGGTTCAAATCCCTTGGAGGTATGATATATATAAAGGCATGAGGACGCTGATAAAACTATCCAAAAAAAAATGAAAAAATGAAAAATAGAAAGTAGTAAAAAAATCTCTTAGATGCAGGAAAAGGACACCCAATTGAATGAACTAGACACCCAACTAACAGTTTATGGGACTTGAGTTTTAATTGGTGACAGCCAACAGTTATTTGTTAATGTATATTATTAAAACCAAAAGTTGAAGTGTACTACTTAATCCTTAAAAAATAATTTGCCATCCAAATTATTGTTAGTGGGCTTTGTATGGCCTACACATCACATTCAGTCACACATTGCTGTGAAGAAAAAAATAGAATTTCAAGTGTAAAAATAACTTGAACATGAAAGATATAGGTAATAAGTGGATTATATAATATTTAACTATCATTTGCATTATTAGTTCAAAATTTTGGTCAATTGATTGTGATTGTGTGTTATTTAGCAGCTTTTGAGCTCGCCCGTGTACAAGTAATCCCAGTTATATCACATAGTTTGTATTGAATAGTCATAAATTGTTCCTAATCAGATGCAAAAGCCTGAGAAATTATTATATACTATTAGGGTACAAACAAAGTGCGTTTGCGAATTCAATTAAACATAAAAGAACCATTTGAACAAAGAACTTGACTAACATAATGTTCTTTGCAAAGCATAGAACAACTGATAAGAGCCATTTGGAAAGTGTGAAAAGAGCAGTAAAGAGCCATTTGGAAAGTGTGAAAAGAACAGTAAAGAGTTGAATGCATATCAGAGAATTGATACGTCCCATGCAACTTGTCCTTAGAATATTAACATGGCACACCTAAAAACACATTGAACCTTCATGAGCTTAAGTCCTGACTTGTGCTACTATATTGGCTTGAGACATTTTGAAATTACATTGGATGAATATTTGACAGAAGAAAACTTGCCAAGCAAGATTTGGATAACATACTCAAAATGTTAGGGATGACTGCCTAAGATACTAAGGATGAAATGCAATTTTGATAGCTTCCAGCAGATGTAAAGCATCAGAATAATTTTGTCAAAATATTAGTTTGTTTTCTAGCAGATTTTTACTTCTCTCTGGGGCTTCAAGGGAATGTTTCAAAACCAGTGCTGTTCTTCGAATGTAACTCCTGAGATGCCCTGAAATGCAGGATTTGTATTTTTGTTAAGTCATTAAATTCCAATTGTTATGGCATGGATTTTGAAGGTGCATATTAATTTAGAGAAAGGCATGTAAAAACTCAATTTTGAGAAAGGTATATATAAACTATAACTTATAAAAAGGACCATCCTCAAATTCACAAATTCTACCGATTCCCTGCCCACAATTAATTTTATATTAATTAATGAAAGTATATTTGACTGCTACTGTAGTTTTCATATCAATTATAATAGTTAAAGACTGCACAAAGCTTCTTACATAAGTTAAAATAAGAATAATAATAACAAATAACATTATCACCATAGAAACAGTTACTATTCCTGTGCTGAAACTTAATAAATTTAACAATTGAAATTCGTTTTTAACCGCCTTGTTTTTTGAAAAAATTCATCCAAGTCCTATCTTTCATTTGCAAAATGCTTTGAAAATACAGAATGTCAGGTCTATAAAGAAACTTATGATTTAAAAATATAAATTTTAAAAGCTAACATTCTTCTCACTTAATACATATGTTGAACCATTTTACAATTTAAATTGAAGAGACGATAAAGATTATATAAATAATAATATTTTAATATTATTATATTAATTTGATAATTTTTAAATATTTATTGTACACTAATTGTTTTGAATATCTTTATTGTTGACATAAAATTTAATAAGACGATCCATTATTATTACGCCGAGAGGCATTCTACAATGGTAGGAAGGGGCTGAAAGATTCAGATTCCCATAAATATGTAAACAAAATTCAAAAAATAAAATCTTTATTAAAAAAAACTACAAATTAGAAGTGGGGAAGGTGAAAGGACTGGGATTTCATGGCTGGGATGGAAATTAAAAATAATTCTTGTAATGGAGAGTTTAATGGATAGTTACATAACCGTGCAAATTAAAAAATTAGAACAAACATATCAAATTGTACAATTTGAGGTGAGTGCAGTAAATTGATAAAAAAAAATAGGAGAAAAATATCTCTCCGCGTACTTTAGATATATTTTTTTAAATATAAATATACTAGTTTTATTCTTTCATAAATTTTGATAGTACTTCTACTTTGTAAACTTAATATTAATAACTTCATAATATTTTTTTAAAAAATATTTACTTAAAAAATAAGATAAATTTACAGTTAAATTTTTATTTCACAGGTATAATTAATTTGAAATTCCAAGCCTATTTTCAACACATTTTAAAAAATTACTTGAAGTTTATATTTCACATATCTGACCTTTCAACTGTATATTTATATTTCACATATTTGATCTTTCAAGTGTATATATGCTTGATATAATCTTACTTACTAGTATATTTATATTTAAAAAAATATATCTACATAGGGCGAGAGATCTTCCAATTTGTTTTTTGGTTTTTATTTTTCTATTTTTTATAAATTACTGACAGTTAGAATGCAACATTTCCCATTAAACATATTTCTTATTCTTGGCATTTATAAATTACTCGCACGTAGAATATTTGCATTTTGGTTTAAAATAGCAAAAGAAAGCATCTTTGAGTGTGGTGTTAGGTTTAGTGGTGTATTTATTGTGGCATTTCATTATGATCCACTACTGCCATGCATTGAATTTTATTTTATTTATTT
Source organism: Cunninghamia lanceolata (assembly GCA_027924645.1). Taxonomy (NCBI): domain Eukaryota; kingdom Viridiplantae; phylum Streptophyta; class Pinopsida; order Cupressales; family Cupressaceae; genus Cunninghamia; species Cunninghamia lanceolata. The sequence goes on along the minus strand of BSBN01000194.1, from coordinate 10,356,254 downwards.
TTTTGGATTTTTGTTTACTGATTACAACAATCTGAATCTTTCTGATGATAAATCACTATATATGATTTTGGAACATCCATGCCAAAAAAACACAATTTAATTAAAAAAACACTCCTTCTATACTCTTACCTTCTATGAACAAAGATTCTTACTTTTTAACTGTAAATGTGCAGGCTGTTTAGCCTGTCAAGGCAGCATTACTAAAAGAAAAAGTTATTTTGTGGTATTTTACACATACCTCGTAAATCCTTTTTCATGGCTTTTGTTTCAGTTGCTTCTCCTACCGAACATTTTACGAACACCCCATACTATTCCAGCTATGGGAAGAACCACAGGCAGCGATATAATTGCAACTAGAGCTATGGCTATATCTCCCGCCCCCAGCGTTTCTGAGGAGTTCGTAGAGGAAGCCGGTGGCAAAGTAGGTTGTCTCGCTTGCTCCGAGCAGAAAGAATTTTGCGACACCACCTCCTCTTCATGTGATGAAATAATCTTTTCTTCATCTGAGACAGCGAATGGCAGAACCTTGTGCCGTTCCTCATTAGGAGAGGGATAAGGCATTACTTTTACCCTTTCCTGCTCTGCCTTAGATGCCTTTCCTCATTCGTAGAGGGATAAGGCGTTACTTTTTCACTTTCCTGCTCTGTCTTAGCTGGTAAAGATGGGTTTTCCTGCGTTTTTGCAGGCGCCGCCTTCACCCTAATGTTCTTCCCTATGTCATAAACCTTCTCTCTGCCTGAGACAGCGAGTGGAACAACCTTCTCAGTTGCAGATGGGCTCCTTTGCATTGCTTTAGGCGGCGCTTTGACCCTACGTCTTTTGCTCATCTTACTGGGCATAAAATCTTGGAGAGAAACGGTAGAAAAAGAAGGCCGTGAATTACACCATCTTATGCTTGGAAAGTAATCTTCCGCACCCATTAGCTCTCTTAAATGGCGTTCGGGAAGTGCCCTGTACAGTGGCATGGAATAGAGTTTTACTGCTATTTTGTCTACTCCGGCTTGTCTAAAGAGCCACAGTCGTCTGTTGTCATTCGACCACAGTACACCATCCTTATCGCTGGCCACCTCTATCGGTGGAAAATCACTTGCCTGAAGTCGCCTGTGTTGAAGGTCACGTAAAGCGTCTTCTAAAAGAAGTTTCTTTCCACCCGGAAGATTAAAATGCTCTGCAATGGAATCCTGAGTGAACCTTAGCTGGTTAGGATTCACCGTTACAATTTCGTAAGCCATAACAACAATGAATCTCCTCCGATGAACAAGTTACATTACACTTTCTTTGGATGGCCTTGCATTTCTGCTATATACCTAAAGCAAGTACTCGATCGCAGTGCTCCCACTACGAGGTTTAAGTAATGCGGTCATACTCGCATTCAATTCCCAAGTTCTTTCACACGATTGATTACAGATTACCTATTTACTTTTGTATCGATCTTGGATATGTGTAATGATCTTAGTTCGGTTAAATGATTTCTAGATGATTTTATTTTTGCCAAATCTATCGTCATTAATGAGGAAGTTACCCCGAATAACGATTTCCTGAGTTTTTGAGCTGATCGGAGTGTTTAACTAATAGTAATCAGGAAATATTGATAGGCAAGTACTTGGATTCTGCACTTATTGAAACGTCTATCTAATCTCACGAGTCGTAAAGATTTGGATGTCTCAGGAATTGTAAAGTAATAGGAAAATTTGAGAGGATGATAACTTCTAATCTTACGAGTCGCAAAGATTTGGATGCCTCGAGAATTGTAAGATAATCTAACACTCTATAAGGACAGTTTGACAGGATTATAATTGAATGCACATTTAATGTTTTTAAAAAGAAGTATATAGTATTAGAACACTCTACTTAAATATCATCTATTTCAATGGTTAAACTGTCAATAACAATTTTATACTTCATTTATAATAAAAAGTGGTAAATAATTGTTCTATTTTAATTGGTCCAAATTTACTTGAAGTGGATGATATTTAAGAATAGTCCTATTATAATATGTTAAAATCTTGATTTTGTTTGAGGTGGTAAATAAATGGTTAGGAGTGGATATTTAAATTTGAATTTAGAAATATAGTGGGTTAGATTTGTAGATGCTAGATTGATCTTGCACCAGCATGATGGATGTGGGATATGGAAACAATAATATCTAAGCATAGAATGAATGTGGATATGGGGGGTAATAATGGGTATATTAAATGTTAGAGATGTGAAAATATGTGTGAATGTGGATGACAGGGAATTGAGTATGGGTGATGCAGAAGCATCCAACACCCTTCCAAATTGAGACCGCTAAGTGTCTTTTATGTTGGGCGATTACTTTTAGCAATGGTGGCTTGATAAGTAAGGTGTCTTATTGGAGTGAGGCGTCTGAACCTGTGTGATTAAATAATCTTGAGTGATTCATATTCTTTTGGATCATGACATTTAAAAGAGTAGTATAATAAAGGATAATGGGCAACTGATGGCTTGATATAGTATTGACATGCAAGATTAGTAGCTTGCGGTTAGTGGTTTGATAACTCTCTAAAATTGGACCTAGTGTTTTCTTTTTCTAGACCGATGGTTTCAAAAGCCTTTATGCACTTGTCCTTGGTGGCCACCACCTTTTCAAGACAAAAATAGAGATATTCATGATAGTCATAGTAGATGGGGGGAAGTGGTAGGAAATATCAAAGTTGAACATAACAGTCCATAGCATTTGGAGGAGATTATTGAAGTCCAGAGCATATCAAGTTGGAGTTGATCGAAACTGTTCTGGAGTTATATATTCCTTAATTGTAGTGATGGTCTCAGTGATATGTCTGATCACAATTGTATTGGGATAGAAAGACAATTGATATGAGTTTTATTTCTAGTTTTGGTCAATTTCAATTGGTATGAGTCATATTTCTAGTGTTGGTAGATGAAAATCTTTGTGATTTTTGGGTGATGTCTATGAGTCATGCGTCTGGTTCGTGGAATTAATATGATCTTATTATTGTAGGAGACGTCTTATTTGTCTTCTTGTATTTAGAATATTAATATTTGATTTCATACCACATGGTGGTGATTTATGAATCTAATTGTTACTAGACTGTATGCCTATGAGGCAAATATGTAATTCCAACAATTGATTAATATTGAAGGTGTTATTTGTTATTTCTTCTATAGTACATTGGGTTTAGGTCTTTGTCATGTTGATTTGACTAGTGGTTGAGTCATTGTTCTTGTGGCTACTTGGATTGGTTTCCCTTCATTGGGTACTTGATCCTTCACTGCATCAATTAGTATCAGAGTAGGAAGATCATGGGATATGTGTTGAGAAGATAGTGTTGATGCTGATGAGAGAATGGTGATAAAAAATGAGTAATGTGTTGGCTGTCCTCCAACAAGAGAAGAAGTGTTGGGTAGAAGATGTACGAATGTCCTCCACTATGTGGGAGTGGGTAGAGGAGGTTTATAGAGTGTGCATCTTCTAGTGATATTGTTGGGTAGAGGATAGTTGTTAAGAATAGTTTGTTCCAGGTCTTGAAATTGCATATAGTTGACAGTGAAGATGTCTTTGAAGAAGAGAATAAGGATATTCTTGAAGAAGCCAGTTGTGTGGGTAGCTTTTGAGCAGAACCAAAGAAAGAAAATCCTTGAGATGATGATGGACATCCATTTGAGATTGGATAGATTGGAGACTATGCAAAATAGAGCTGTAACAAATATGAGTGGTTATGATAAAAATATCATTTAGATGGCATGGTGAAGGAGAGAAATGTGCTAGTGGTAGAAGATGGAAAGGACATGGGCAACGTTGAAATCCATATTTTGTCTAATATTAATTTTATTCTAAATAATGTAGAAGAAATCAAAGCAAGAGAGAAGCAAATACTCATGTAGGAGGATAGTGAAAAAATGAGAAATGTACAGTGGCAGAATAAATGGAGATTCAAGTTGTAGAAGATTGTGTGCAGGTGATGGAAGAAGAAATCCTTATGAAAGAAGATAATGAGGAAGATATGGGGATGCATGTTGCTGACCCTAAAGAAAGAGTTAAATAAATAAAGAATGAGGTTGCAGCAAGATCATTTCTTTTGGGAGGCATGGAGAGAATAAACAATCGAGTTGAAGAAGGAAGAAATGTTGCAACAACAACCAAAGAAAATATGGATAAGGAAATAGAGTTCTGACATGTTTGAGTAGAGAGAGTGGTGTTGAAGATAAAATTAGTGAAGAGCAAGAAGTTTCATCCAAGGAGAAGAGGAAGATTGTAGTAGTAGTAGGTCCTTCGGAGGATGTGGAGATATTAGGTAATGTGGAGAAACAAAGTAGAGAATAAAATATAGAGGTATTGATAGACGCGATCCAACTAAGTGCAAAAGAGGATGAAGAGAAGGTTATAGAGGTTGTACCTGAGACATCTATAAAAGAGAAGATGAGTGAATGGAAGAAACATATAACAAACTTTTAAATTCTTATTATCTTGTTTATGTTGATTTATACACTTGTGTCATAGGGAGATTGTTTATGGGAGTCATTCAATTGAATTTAGAAAGAATGAGGTGTGAGAAAGGGGTGGTGAGTATAGAAGAAGGATGGCGTGAGGAAATGGATATGACAAATGTTTATGATGACAATAGTGCTTATTTGTGGGTAAGAAAAATGGAGAATGAGGAAAAAGAGGAGTGGAAAAATATTTGGTGGAGAAAAATGAAGAGAAAGAGGTTGGTTTATGGTGGACCCTTGAGTCCATGAGAGGTGCATGGAGAATGTTGAACGAAATTGGCAAAAAGAAGTAGGATTTATTCTAGAACCAAGTGCTGGAAGAAGCGAAGGAGAAAATCTTTTGAGATGTTTGGTTCAAAAATGAAGTTTGTTTCAAAATATGTGATTTCATTGGCTCAAATTTATGAGCTATGCTCACAAAATTCTTACTTGGTGAGTCTAATGCAGAAGCATCCAACACCCTTCCAAACTGAGACTGCTAAGTTGTGTTTTATGTTGGGTAGTTACCTTCATTAATGACATCTTAATAAGTAATGTGTCATATTTCAGTGAGGTGTTTGAACCTGGGCAGTTAAATAATCTTGAGTGATTCATATTCTTTTGGATCATGACATTTAAAAGAGTAGATAATAAAGGATAATGGGCGGATGATGGCTTAATATCTAGTACTGACATGCAAGATTAGCAGTTGGCGGTTAGTGGTTTGATAGCCCTCTAAAATTGGACATAGTGTTTTTTTTCTAGACTGATAGTTTCAAAAGCCTTTATGCATCTATCCCTAGTGGCCACCACCTTTTCAAGACAAAAAAGAGATTTCTATACTATAAAGATGCTAGTTAAGGTGAATTGGGGGGAGGGGCAGAGACAAGAGTCTAAGATTTCTGGAGAAAATGTCTTAGGAGAAAGATGTCATTTTTGGTTTTATAGAAGTCATGATAGTAATAGTATATGGGGGGAAGTGGTAGGAAATATCAAAGTTGAAGATAGTAGTCCATGCTACATTTGAAGGAGATTATTGAAGTCCATAGCATATGAAGTTGGATTTGATCGCAGTTATTTTGGAACTTTATATATTCCTTAATTATGGTGATGGTATTAGTGATATGTCTTCTCACAATTGTATTGGGATGGAATGATAATTGATGAGTTGTATTTCTAGTTCTGGTCAATTTCAATTGGTATGAGTCATATTTCTAGAGTTGGGAGATGAAAATCTTTGTGGTTGTTGAGTGATGTCTATGGGTCATGCGTCTAGTTCATGGAATTAATGTGATCTTATTACCATAGGAGGTGACTTATTTGTCTTCTTACATTTAGAATATTAGTATTTTTTTCATACCACATGGTGGTGATTTATGAATCTAATTTGTTGCTGGACTATATGCCTATGAGACAAATATGTAATCCCAAAAATTCATTCATATTGAAAGTGTTTTTTTTAACTGCTTCTGTAGTATGTTGGGTTTATGTCCTTGTCATGTTGATTTGACTAGTGGTTGAGTCATTATGCTTGTGGTTGCTTGGATTGGTTTCCCTTCATTGGGTACCTGATCCTTGAATAGGGATAAACACTAATATGGGAGAATAAGCTCAACTTCACATAGACTTATCTATGCTTACATGATCTATCTGGCATTTTACGTATTGCTTCATTGTCCTCACTATTGGGGGTATATGATTGCCCTTTGATAAATGTGCTTACACAATTACATTTTTATTCTTTTGTCTTATGATTGTCATGTGATGTTATCTATGACACTTGTTTCATGCTTATTGTCCTTTACATGATTGTATCTTCTACATATCACTTTTTCTCCTCTCCTCCAATTCCTCGCAGCCTTCATATGCAACTATTTGAAGGGGGCATATAATATCACTAATTTTTTTGATGACTATGATTGAAATGATTCGAGCTCATAGTTATGATGGCTTCTATGTGCCCAACATTTCTGTATCGTGTAGGCTCCTTTGTATTCATACATCACTTGTTATGATGGCTCCTTTATAACAATATCATTTAAAAGATCTTATGCATTCATATCATCTTTTTTTTGTAAAGTCCTTCATGACCTTATTTATCATTTTTGTTGTTGGATGATTCGCAACTACATATTTAGTTTTTGTTCCTAGTTCCTACATATACATATCACATTTTTGTGTTGGGTCATTTGCAACCCCTATATCTTCTTTAGTTTTACTTTTTGTTCATTGACGTTATCATGTAGTTGAACAATATTCATGCTTATTCAATTTTTGAGTTGGATTTTACTCATGGACTTTTATGCTTGGAAATATCAACATGGATGTTCATTATAATGAACACACACAAAATAATCCTGCATATTTATATCCTTTTTATGAGTGCATGTTATTTTACTTTCATGTTGATTGCTTTTTTACTACTTTGATAGGAGGTAATGTGAATTTTTTTTATTGTATAAGCTTTTGTATCACCCCATGTGGAGGAACCACTAATATAGTGAACTTTCTAAATTCTTTTGGTTTTAGTTAAGGATATTTTTTCTTCAAAATTCGTGATAGTAATATGAACAATGTGCAGTCTCATGTTGGCTAGTGGGATATATATATGCGAAATAATGACAATCATATATATACTATGGTCCCCAAAAGATGATGCATAATGAGTGAGATATAGTGTTCCATAGGAAACTCATTATGAAAAGCCACAAACATTGTATCATTAGAGTGGATAGTGTGTATGTAAAAATATGGAATGAACATAAAAGGACAATACATAAATGAAAGTACCAATTCCACATTCAACATCACTTCAATAGAGTCTAAGAACTACAAAAATCAAATAAAACAATAACACAATGTTACCATCACCATAGGGCCTCATGTTGCTCCATTCATACTCTAGATGTATTTCAATGATATTCTGATAATGATTGTAATATGTTGGTTGCTCAAAATAGCAGCATAACATTACTTGAAAGCTCATTATCTCTTGATAATGGCTTGGTTTATGTTTGATTTATAGATTCTTGGATAACATGATGGAGGGCTAGGATTAAGAGGTGCAATGGATGGTTGATATTAAGAGGTGGAAATGGACGACTAAGATTAAGAGGTGAAAGATAAAATGGATGGTGGAGATTAAGAGGTGAAAGATAGAAGCTTCTAGGGCATCTTTATGTGAATGGATAGGATTGAGAGATGCAGTATGAGATGATTGGTTGAGATGAAAACTTAGTTCAAGACTTTTGTGACTCATTTATTATTTGTGGTAAGAAGATGATGATGAGGACAAGTGGAAATTAATCAAAAAAGAAAATATTTAACTAATTATTGGAGAGGGATGATGTGTGAGGATAAATTAATAAAATAAATAAGATTTATATAATTAATTTGGGAAGAGAGAAAATGGATTATATTAATTAAATAAATATGATTTATTTAATTAATTTGGGTGATGAAAGAAATATATTTAATTAATTAAATAAAGGTAATTATTTAATCAATTTGGAGAATGGCATAAATATGATTAATTAAATAAATAATTAATTGGAAGGGGATATGGAGGGGTTCTAGGATAAACATGTCCAGGTGATAGTCATTTTTAGATGTCTACATTTCACCCCTCTTTGAGATGATGTTACGACTAAGAGAAGTTACATCATTTCAAAGAAGATAAGGAATGGAAGATGGGAAAATGATGCTCCAACCACTTAGATGAGTGACAAGGAGAATGACACAAGGATGGGATGACCCCTTGAGAGGATAGGCAGGTTCGATGAACACATGTATGCTCTCGAAATGGAACAAAGGGATTGGTTAAGGAGATGGGGGAAGATAAGGAATGGATGGACAATAACATTATGCTACATTAGGTGAGCAACCATATAGTTTGATATAGCACTAGACATTATGCACCAAGGTATAAAGACTAGGGTGATGATGTGTCATATGCATGAAAGGACCAACTCAAAAAGATAACGGTCACAAGCAAACATATGCCTTAGGGCACCATGATATGGAATACCATGATGTCATGTGTACAAATATGTTGTAAGGACTTGATGCAAATGCAAGATAAAATGATAAATGCACACAAGAAAGCAAACAAGCATGCACAAATGATTCAGAAACAAACAAGGTTATGGCTCCTATCAAGTTGAAAAATGATGATTGCTTGATTGATTGATAAGGATAGTGTTTTTGATGTGGGAAAGATATAACCCAAGAATAGTTCACAAGGATTGGGAACGATATATCCCAAGGATGATGATTGGATAATTGATTGATGAGGTTGACAACAAGTTCGGAAACAAAAATACTTAGGTATGTTTTTGGACAACTTGACTAGATTGCTTAACTAGATTGGGGTGGATTAAGGTTGGCTTGAATTTGTTTCATTGCTTGGGTTTTTGTATGATTTGATGCTTTGTGTTTTATTTATGGGATGGTGTCATTGGATTGTGTTTGGATAGCCTTGTGATATATACCAATGATAAGGGGAAAAATAGTTCTAGAGGCAAGGATGAAAGGAGAATTAGATGGATGGATAAAAGGGTTGGGGATAATGGTTGGGATGGATGGAAGATGCATGATGGATAGATGGAGGGGTGTAGGATGTGATCTTCAAGGACTACATTGCATAGGAATAACATGCCCCACTCTAGGTATTATGTTGAGCACTTTGTGTGACAATGCATTCAATGATAAGGTAATAGGATTGTTTGGAAAAGAGTAGGGATATCAACAGATGTCCAAAGCAGTTTTAAACATTTTTCCCTTGTCCTTATCAATATCAAAAGTAGGGTGGAGGATGAGTTAGTTTAATGGGATAGGTATGTGGATAGGATAATATGGGAGTGATAGAATGGGATAGATGAGACAACTTGCCCCCAAGTGTAAGGTACATAGAAAATCGATCTACACATGATGCCCATAAATGGGTTTTCATCATGCTACTTATCCAAGGAACCATGAAATGGTTTTCACCATTGGATGAAGGATTTCTCTTTACTATTTTTGTTTTTTGGTGGAATATTTGGATGGGGTGGGTAGATGGGGGAGAGAAGGATTGGGATGAAGGAGGGGGGACTCGAGTGTTTGTTTCCATATCAAGGTGATAATATCCCATTATGGGTGCATGTGGAACATAGAACATGTCAAGTATGATGGACATGCACGTGGATGTTGGTAGATGATTAGATGAGATGGAATTGATGGTGTAGATAATATGGATGATGTATGGATAGATGGATGGAGATGGATGGATAAATGGATGATGGATGAAAGGACTATGTGAAAGCATGAACCATAGGGATGTGATGGGGGAGATATGCGAGATAGGGGATATAAGATAGGGGAAACAAGACCAATGTTGGCACACATCGTGGTGGGGTTTGAAGCTTACATTTGTGATGGGGGGTTGGAATAATGGGGATTTTCACCATTGGATGAAGGATTTATCTTTACTAAAGGATTTATCTTTACTATTGTTTTTTTTTTGGTGGAATATTTGGATGGGGTGAGTAGATGGGGGGAGAGAAGGATTGGGATGAAGGAGGGGGCACTGGAGCGTATGTTTCTATAGCAAGGTGATAATGTCCCATTATGCATGTATGTGGCACATAGAACATGTCAAGTGTGATGGACATAAGAATGGATTTTGGTACATGATTAGATGAGATGGAATGGATGGTGTAGATTATTTGGGAATGTCAGGGGGTCGAGGAGAACCAAGACCAATGTTGGCACGCATTATGGTGGATTTTGAAGCTTACATTTGTGATGGGGGTGGGGAGTAATGGGGATTTTTTATTATGGGATATGGATGAGGGATTTTGGGATTGCCAATTTGGGGATTTAGGGACCTAAATGGACTTAGGATTTGTAGGATTTTTTTATTGGATGTGGGATTGTTGGGATTTTTGGGTTTTGGGATTTTTGATAGAATGGGATTTGGATGCTCCAGTTTGACTGATTATTTTTTTCTTAGGACCCACACCATCTTTGTTTTATCTTTTGGAGGTGTGGGTGTAGGTAGCCTTTTGTATTTTTGATTTAGCATTATTTATTTTTGATTTTTCACTTTATGTAAGGATGCATCCAAATTTTTATTTTTGAATCCCATGGGTTTTGTGATAGCTTCATGTTTAGGTGATGTGTGCATCTTTTGATCATGATTAGGGATTTTGGGTGATTTAGGGGAGTAGGATGTATGGATTGAGGAATTAGTGGACTTGTGGATGAAGGGATTATAGGATTGGAGGATGAGAATATTGGGAGTTGGGAGGAGTGGAGGAAGAGTGGATTTAGGTATGTGAGGATGTTTTGATTGATGGATGAAATAATATGGAGGAGGAGGGATGGTGGTGTATGGTTTAGAGGTTTGATGAGGGGCACCTAGCTTGGGATTGGAAGGAGATGCCTTATAAGGTGTGCAAGTGGTACCAACATGTTTGGATTATTTTCCTTGAGATGTATACCAAGGCCATGCGAGCAAGGATAAATTAGGACATGGATTGGCTCCAAGATACATTTTTCATGGAGGCCTAATCCTTTGCCTTGATAATTCATGTTTTGGAGCATGCGGTGTGTGATGGGATCTTTGTTGTTTTGGAAACAAGATGTGAGTCCATTATTAGATGGGAAAGGTGGGGTGGTGGATAAAAGTTATTCATCTCCTACAAGAGAACCACCACAGATGAAAGTGTTGGATCCAAGGGGATAGGATGATGGATTCAGAATGGGATCCGTATGAGATGCGAAGGGATCAATAGGGGATGATCGATGATTAAGATCCAAGTTATTTGTCTAATTTTCTATGTTTTCTTGGGGACCACGTGTCTCATCATAGGATGTTGTTGGATAATGGATAGGAGTAGTTGGATGATGGATGGTGTTGGGGTCATGGATAGGAGGAGTGTCAATCTCTTGATATGGATGATGGTGGTTTGAGTAGTTAGATCTTAGCTATCTTGGATAGGTTGATCTTGAGGAGCTTGGATAGTTTGATCTTGACTTGGTGAGGAATAAGGTTGATCATGCTTTGGGTTTAATTATTGACATAACTCTTGGATTTGGATGGAAAGGGAAGATTCTTCGATGGGCTTGATAGGCTTTGGATCATCGAAAACATGGCTATATGATGGATCTTGACTTGAACTTATGGTAAGAGGATCTTCAGTAGGCTTGATTTAGGCATTGGAGTACATGATGATGTTGAAAGTATATGCGTGGTAGTAGGAGGCTCTTTGATAGGTTCAAGGATGGGTGGATTGCATGTTGGCATCTAATTCCTTACTAATAGTCCTTGGGCCACATCCTTCATAACTTTATGGGATGGTGGATTAGGATGGGTATTAAAGATAGATAATATAATGGATGGAAAATAAGGGCAGATGTTGTAGGATTAGGATTAGGATTAGGTTGATGAACAATGGGAATGGATGGATTATGATTGGGATTAGATGGATGATTGGATAGATTATGATTTAGGTGGTTTAAGGAATAGCTTAATTGATTAGGGTTTGGAAGGTTTGATGGGAGAGTTAATAGATAATGGACCATAGGGATTAATGGATTAGGATTAGATAGAATGGTTTGTTGATATGTGTTTTGAGGTGGAATGGATGAAGATATGGTAGGTTGGTAGAAGGTCATAGGATGAGTGGACAAGGGATTAAATTGGTAGGTGGTATGTGATGAAATGAGTGTAGGTAAGGTGGATTGAGGTATGGAGGGCTTTGAGGAATTGATAGGTTACATTGGTAAGATTGATAGGTTGGAGGTGATGACATGACCACATGATGGGATGACGATTGATAGGAAATTTGTTGGGATGGAATATGAGATGGCAATGTAGATGCGATTGCAAGTGTATATTGAGAAATAGAAGGAGATGGAAGTGAGGTTTATGGTAAATGGGTGGGATTTTTTATTTTTTCCACATCAAGTTGAGGATGAACCTTCTCTTCTCTCTCAAGGAGAAGTTCTAGGGTGAAATCTAAATAACGATGTTCCTTGAGGTATTCCATGATCTCAGGTGGGAAAAGGTCCATGTTCTTGATTTGAGATCTAGCTATGGGGAGAATGAAATGATGATATGGTAAGGATGATGTGAATTAGGATTTGGATTTGGATAAAAATGAATGATTAGAAGGTTATTTGTGGGTGCAATGTGTTACCGCCTGCATGAGCAATCTAGTTTCATGTATTTAGATATGCAAGCCCTTTCCCAAGAGTCCAAAAAATTATAACACTTTTGGCCCCTGTAGTTAAAAAATGCTAAAGTCAGTTAAGGTGCAAGTGTCTTCGTATATACAAAGGTGTTTGTATATTCATGCAAGTCAAAATGTACATTGGCGGGCTCGTGAAATCTCTATCGGCCTCCAAAAAATGGTAAAAATTTGAGTTATATGCATTGTAAATGCATATCGGGTTCAAAAGGAGGATGTACAAGGGTGGAATATACATTGAAGATTCTAGGAATATTCGCTGCTTGCATATTGGGTTGCATGTATATTTGGTTTGTATGTTCAGACATACAACGGTTAGATACAAAGAAAAGATACATTGTAGGTATATTCCGTGGAAGATTCCCGTTTGTATGTTCGGCATACAGTGGAAATGTACATTGAAAAATATACAAAGGGCTGGCGCACATACATTTGCTACAGTGCAACAGAGATGCATTTGGTGGGGCCCGCCGTAGTTTCATACAAACAGGTTTGTACATGTTAAATATACAAGGGAAGAATGTATGTGGAATATTCTGAATAGATTCCCTGCTTGTATGTTTGTGTTTGTATATTTGGCATACAAACAAAATATACATTCAGGCATACAACTGAAATATGCATTCCAAACCCGAAGGAGAAGTCAGATGCGGTGGATAAGTTCTTGAGATCCGCCTTGTATGTATGAGGTGATGGATGCAAGCAAAAGGATATACAGCCTAGACGCGATGGAGGAATGAAATACAGTGAGTAAATATTTCAAGTCCGTGGGTTGTATAAAGCGCTTGTATATGCCGATATACAAGCCGATGTGCAATGAAAAGGATACAAGCCGGAGCTGATTCTCAAATTGTTCTATAAAATTTGAGGTCTGACTTGTATATATGGTGCTTGTACATGCATTTGCATGTACAAGGCAATAAGAGCAAAGTGGACATGCAAGCCGGACCCGATTAGAATTTTGATTTGCTCTATAATAGTTTGGGGTCCGCTTGTATGATGAACAGTTGTATATGCATTTGTTCTTGCATATACAAAGGGTTTTTGGCAGGTGAACAGTTGCGGTTGTATATGCATATGCTTTTGCATATACAGGGGCGAAAATGGCAAAATGAAGAAAGGAAAAGTCAGCGATAGGAGTATGAAGTGCCTACGTGGCATGTTTTCACTGGTTGGCAACTTTTCAAGGTGTTTTGGTCGTTTATTTCAGCTATAGGGGTGGATCGACGACTAGTTTTGTATTTTGCTGTAGTGATGGGTTTCTTTGTATCTATGGCCACGTTTGGGCGGGAAAAACTCTAGTGACACGCCACTGAGGGTCTGCGGGTAGCTGAGCAATAATGGCGACATTTGCAGGATTTGGATCGATGATGGACAGGTCAACAACCTGATTGAAGATTAATGTCCTTGAATGGCGGTGCGGATCCCGATTCCATCTGCTCATTCCTCTTTGTCTCCCCACGGTGTTGAACATTTGGGATCGGCATTCCTCATGCTTTGAATCTGGTGAAATTTTGATTTGCCTTGTAATTAATTTTGCTGAGTACACAGTCTTGGTATAAAAGGCCAAACTGTGTTACTCATTAGTCGTTGAAAATTGGACAAAAGTTTTGGTGTTGTCAGGAGATATGACTTCATTGGTGGCTCTGTCTTTGCTGTCTTGTGAGTCTATGAGTCTCATGTTGTGTGTTGAATGCAAAAATTCACTGGTTTCATGCTGTTTTATATGAGAAATGCTCCGTGCATGTGCTTAATCATTTATCTCCAAGCTGTGGGCATATTCTTTCTTTTGAATCAGGATAACTAAGGGTCGTTAAGATTCAGGAATATAGTTTTTCTATATTGAATGTTTAATCTCCTACTTTTGTTCAAGGAACAAATTAAATGTTTCAGGGTGATCATTGAGAAAGTGTGTTGCAACAGGGATACCATTAAGTATGAATGATTAAGCACCTAGTTTTTGGGAAGTATCTGTAAGGTAGGTGCTATACAATCCCCTTGAAACTCAATCATCACTATAAGTTTATGTGTACATATGCATGCGTATGTCTACTGACTCCAAGCCTAGGATAGGCACCAATCTGGTCCTGTATTGAGGTTACATTCCAAGTCCTAGTTTTGCATCCAAACATAAAAATCCAACTCAAACTTTAAATACAAACCTTTAGGATTTTTTAGAAGTAGTTTTAGGACCCAAAATCCTATGTCTACAACTGACATAGGCCCAAAGCTAGCCCCTTTGCACTTATTCCACAGTTTTGGTCTGCATCATAGAGGATTTATCTGCTTCACTTCAACATCCGAGTAGTTTCATGAGCATATGTTGTAGATGTTGAATAGGGAATACCCCCTTGGTTCTGCAGAGTCTTGTTGGTTTTACTTCTGAATCAGCATCAGGGTTTGCCAGTTCCTATGCACATGCAGATTCAGCCAACTAATACAGGAGGTTGCGTGAGCTCCTCCCCTTCACTTCTGGTTCTACCGCACCAAGGGGGGTGTCCCTATAACTCAAGATATAACCTTGACTAGCTCAAAGATAGAAAGATCTAACTTGACAACAACAAGCAGAATACTCTCATGTATGGACCAAGATCTATATGATAGATCACAAGGTGGGCAACGTTCTTGGACATATATGTCTGGTCAGGTATGAGAGCATGCAGGGGGTTTCCTACTCCTAATCCTACAACTAACAGGTGGAAGTGATGAAATGGGCGGACATAATGTCTGGGATGCAAGACAAGGGGTTTTGGCTCATAACTACTGATCTAGGAGCAGACTGGTGCCTATCCATTGGGCAAGGAGTCAACTAGACATATACAACAGATGGTTTGCAACTTTCACTCAAGTTTCAAGGGGTTGGACTGATGCTTGCCTTACAAACATCACCCAAGAATGGGTATCTAACTGCTTCTACTTACAGATATCCCTGCTGACATGCAACCAGATTCAAAAGAAGGAGAAAAACATGCAGCAAATGGAGACAAGCAGATAGACACATGCAATAAGCATTTTTCATATAACATTAACACTAAAACTGAAAATATGTGCAAAATACATTCATGTTGCAACTCATAAACTCCAAAATGAGATAAAACAGCCAAGATCATGCCCTGTTCTTCATTATTTACACAAAAATGCCTCAGGCCTTCAACAACCTTCAAATGAGCAACACAACCTGCTATATACAGCAAGGAAGGTTCCCAACATTAATTACATAGCAAAAGTCAAAATTCGCCAGATACACAATATCAGAAAAATGGCGCTCAACACATTAAATGCTGCAGGTAGAAGAGGGAACAGAAGAGGTTCTCAAGCCATGAGCCGCCAGCTGTGGATGTACAACTTCAGTCAGGTATTGGATCCGTCCACACCATCGCCTATACCTCTGCAACAATCGCCATTAATGGCGCACCAACCCGCGGCCTTGGGAAATGCAGAATATTGTGCGTCGCAACCATTTCCTGCCAAGATACATCATCATGATATTTGAAAATATGCAGGGTCAAAATATCCCACATGCAAGGTGTGAAAACCCCCCTAGCACTTTAAAAAACATGGCTGCATGCAAGATAGGTGTCGAGCGCTTTTGCCACGCTCAACACACGCCTTTCTGTCCAAAAGCCCATCGCTATGACCAAAGCCATCGGCCAACCCCAAAAAACTCACATTGATCTCAAAGGTCTCGCTGACCGCGAACTCCACACTTCACCATCGGTATGACTAAAGCCATTGGCAAGCACAAAAGATCCTTTGCCAACAACACAAGTCACCCCGATGGGCCTTCAACAAACTCACCTTCCTTGGCAAGACGACCACCATCGGCCCAGCATCTCAAACCTATGCCGATATACAATTTCCTGTCGATGCCTTCAAAAATCTTGATGACATCATCATCATATCCTGCCGACGTCATCGTCATATTGGCGCCGGGGTGATATTAGTAAGATAACCTGATATTTCAGAATATCACCCCCCATACAAAATATCATGATGCACTGTAGACCAGATGATGATGATGACCCATTTAACTCAAAGAACATTAGGTCGGATTTGAACAACTTAGAAAATGACCCCTTCGACAGATCGGGGTGACATCATCATCATATCGGGGCAGGATGATATCTGGAAGATCACCAAATGTTTGAATTATCACCCCCCGCAAGAATATCAGGGTGCACTGTAGCTCTACTGCAGGTTCGGGATGATGCCTAAACATCACCTGATATTGAAACATGATGATCCTGATAGATAACCAGGTCAACAGAAAATCATGATGATGTTGACCACCTCGGAAGAAAATATGATGCTGCTGTTGAAAATTGCTGAGGAGGTCGAACACTTAGAATATTTTTGGATTTTTTGGGAAGGTGCCTGCATGAAAATTGCTCAGAAACTGATAGTGAAATCAGGCACCAACAGTGGCTTTGTCTGGGGATGTGCAGGTGCAAGACTGCAGCGAGAACCCCAGATCTCTGGGATGTAGACCAGTCCCTTATCCATTGGGCACAGAGTCAAATACTGCACTAACTTGCATCACCAAACACACTTGATGGCCTAAGGCCACCAAGAAAAGAAAAACCTGTATCTCCCTTTGTCAAACACTTTGTTTTCATCTGCATACATTGGATCAAGCCTGGAGATACTGTCGTGATCCACCCACAACCAAACCTTGTCATCTGCATATTCAACCCTCTGATTTGGCTTGTCATTGTCACCCCTATGGAGACAACCTTCAGCATCCGGCAAAAAGTGGATGCAGAATGTATCAGGCAATGCATACTCAAATGGTATGTAACACTTATCATCATCTGCATCAGCAGTATGCATTGTAAAATGATCTCCTAGCTAGACTGAAAACTGAAAACACTCAAAGTCCACCACATAGCTAGGAAGATCAGAGCTCATTGTATATGCTGGCATATCAAAAGAAAAGCTTTCAAAATCACAATTGTGTACATCATGTACACAACCATCTGGTACACCAAGCTGGAAAAGATCAGGCTCCGGCACCTCTTTCAAATCAGGCACATTTTTACAATCACTTACCTGATGTATGTAGGTCTCTCTTTCATCAGGATGAGAAACAGAATCCAAGTCAAAAACAGTGTCAAGATCCTCACCATACTCAGACAGATCCTCATCACCATATGTGTCATAAATGGGTGACCCAGGTGCATCAGTTTCATCATAGTATGCCATTTGTTCATGGGCAGCAAAGCATGCATCTTCATCACCAATGGATTCCCTCTGTGGAGGAGTATCAGCCTGTATGCTTATTTCTTCTCTATCTTGAGCACAATACTCACAATTATCTCCACAGGTCCACTCCAAAAGTTGCTCATTGCTGTCCACAACCTTGTTATTGTTTTCATGGTCAGATGCCTCATCATTGCAATGGGAATCCTCGTTAGTCCTTTCACTGGCACCTTCAATATTCATCTTTTCATCTTCACATGATGCCTTAATTTCTTGGTCATTTGCAGCTTCACAACTATTATTCACACCAAGGCCAGGGGACAGGGATTTCAGCAGGCGCCCATTTCTGAATTTTTCTATATTTTCGGCGAACCTGTATGCCATCTGCATACTTGTCACCTTGAAATCCCTCAGTATTGCACTAGAGCCCTCCTCAAAAGCTTCAAAGAATATGCCAATACAGGCTGAAGTGTCAAGTTTGAAGACTTCTGGAATCTGTGAAAGGGCTACTACAAACCTATGACTGAAATCAACACATAGCTCTTTATCTTGTTTTTTGATGTTCATCAATTCTGCAACAAGATCAGCAGGTTCTCTTGCAAATTCCTCTTTAAAACAGTCAGTAAGCTCATCCCAACAGGCAAAAAATCTTTTTAGAAAGTTCAAATACCAGTCTTTTGCTTTTGCATCAAAGGACCTAACAAAAAACCTCATCCACATATCCTCATCTCTAAATGAATGTTTTCCCATGAAACTGTGAAAATTTTGGATATGTGCATTCCCATCACATACACTGTGACCACCAAATCTAGGCATCTGACAGTATATCCTAGCAGGCATAGTTTCTACTTTATAATCAACCCATGACAAATCCAGTTGGTCATACGGAGGATCAAAAGGGCTGAGAAGAGGTTTAGCCTTCTGACTGGTAGACACAACAGGGTTACTACTTTTTAACTGGGCCTGCTTAGCCTCTAAGAATATCAACCTATTTTTTATCTCTTCTATTCTTTTCTCCAACATTTCACCACTAAGTACGGGATAATTCATACTTGGATTCATAAAAATCTTACTCTTAGATATCCCTTGTCTGCCTAAGACCTAAGGCTTCCCCTGGCATCTAACTTATGCAGTAAAACAATAAATATATAAAGGGGAAGGAACAAGGTACCTTTTCTCATACAGATGCAGAAATATGAACAACACATTTTTGTCACGTCACATACGTCCATCTTTCATGTGCATTTAGATCTTTTGCAGAGTCGCCACCTCTCCAGAGAGGACAAAATTTTCAGTAGCTGAAAGCTACTTTTCCAGGTTCATTCCACCAGCAGAGCATCATTTTGTTGGTGACTCAGATGGGTCACAAGATATAACACTTTTTCATCAATTTTCTCCCCAGCGGAGTCGCCATTTTGTTGGTTTTACTTCTGAATCAGCATCAGGGTTTGCCAGTTCTATGCACATGCAGATTCAGCCAACTAATACAGGAGGTTGCGTGAGCTCCTCCCCTTCACTTCTGGTTCTGCCGCACCAAGGTGGGTGTCCCTATAACTCAAGATATAACCTTGACTAGCTCAAAGATAGAAAGATCTAACTTGACAACAACAGGCAGAATACTCTCATGTATGGACCAAGATCTGTATGATAGATCACAAGGTGGGCAACGTTCTTGGACAGATATGTCTGGTCAGGTATGAGAGCATGCAGGGGTTTTCCTACTCCTAATCCTACAACTAACAGGTGGAAGTGATGAAATGGGTGGACATAATGTCTGGGATGCAAGACAAGGGGTTTTGGCTCATAACTACTGATCCAGGAGCAGACCGGTGCCTATCCATTGGGCAAGGAGTCAACTAGACGTATACAACAGATGGTTTGCAACTTTCACTCAAGTTTCAAGGGGTTGGACTGATGTTTGCCTTACAAACATCACCCAAGAATGGGTATCTAACTGCTTCTACTTACAGATATCCCTGCTGACATGCCACCAGATTCAAAAGAAGGAGAAAAACATGCAGCAAATGGAGACAAGCAGATAGACACATGCAATAAGCATTTTTCATATAACATTAACACTGAAACTGAAAATATGTGCAAAATACATTCATGTTGCAACTCATAAACTCCAAAATGGGATAAAACAGCCAAGATCATGCCTTGTTCTTCATTATTTACACAAAAATGCCTCAGGCCTTCAACAACCTTCAAATGAGCAACACAACCTGCTATATACAGCAAGGAAGGTTCCCAACATTAATTACATGGCAAAAGTCAAAATTTGCCAGATATACAGTATCAAAAAAATGGCGCTCAACGCATTGAATGCGGCAGGTAGAAGAGGGGACAGAAGAAGTTCTCGAGCCATGAGCCGCCAGCTGTGGATGTACAACTTCATTTAGGTACTGGATCCGTCCACGCCATCGCCCATACCTCTGCAACAATTGCCATTAATGGCGCACCAACCCGCGGCCTTGGGAATGTAGAATACTGTGCGTCGCAACTGTTTCCTGCCAAGATACATCATCATGATATTTGAAAATATGCAGGGTCGAAATATCCCACATGCAAGGTGCGAAAACCCCCTAGCACTTTAAAAAACATGGCCGCATGCAAGATAGGTGTCGAGTGCTTTTGCCACGCTCAACACAGGCCTTTCTGTCCAAAAGCCCATCGCTATGACCAAAGCCATCGGCCAACCCCAAAAAACTCACATCGATCTCAAAGGTCTCACCGACCGCGAACTCCACACTTCACTATCGGTATGACTAAAGCCATCGGCAAGCACAAAAGATCCTTTGCCGACAACACAAGTCACCCCGATGGGCCTTCAACATCCTCACCTTCCTCGGCAAGACTACCACCATCGGCCCAGCATCTCAAACCTATGCCGATATACAATTTCCTGCCGATGCCTTCAAAAATCTTGATGACGTCATCATCATATCCTGCTGACGTCATCGTCATATTGGCGCCGGGGTGATATTAGTAAGATAACCTGATATTTCAGAATATCACCCCCCATACAAAATATCATGATGCACTGTAGACCAGATGATGATGATGACCCATTTAACTCAAAGAACATTAGGTCAGATTTGAACAACTTAGAAAATGACCCCTTCGACAGATCGGGGTGACATCATCACCATATCGGGGCACGATGATATCTGGAAGATCACCAAATGTTTGAATTATCACCCCTCGCAAGAATATCAGGGTGCACTGTAGCTCTACTGCAGGATCGAGATGATGCCTAAACATCACCCGATATTGAAACATGATGATCCTGATAGATAACCAGGTCGACAGAAAATCATGATGATGTTGACCACCTCGAAAGAAAATATGATGCTGCTGTTGAAAATTGCTGAGGAGGTCGAACACTTAGAATATTTTTGGATTTTTTGGGAAGGTGCCTGCATGAAAATTGCTCAGAAACTGACAATGAAATTAGGCACCAACAAGTCTAAAGAAGAAGAGGAGATATCTATAGAGTCTATCTCCTATACTGTTAGCCGCTGGCCTAGGAATCCTATTGATCATTGATGGCTACCTTGTAGGGACAACTGGGAATAAGCATCCAGTTGGATTTAGAGGTAACAGAAATTGGCGATTCTACTAGGGAAACTTTGTGAAAGAACCCTGATTTTAAAAGAAAACAATTCCTACTAATAGGTGGCGACTCCGAACCAATCTCCCAACTGGTAAAGTAAAGATTTGTATGCAAGGGAGAAGATCCCAGCGTAACCCTTTGTTTGAAGAGTTACCCATAAAAATGATGTACAGAAAAAAGGGCACTGTTCGAGCTAGTCAAGATGGTTCTCCTAGCCCCAAGAAAAATAAATTTATTCAGGACAATCCAGAATCCTCAGAGAAGACAATACCTTATTTTTCAAACACTGAGGCTGAAATCCAAAACGTGTATGAGAGACAACAGGGTGGTGGATTGAGAATGAGGTCAGAGGTGTTTCAAGAACACCCTTTCATGATTCCCCTGACAGATTTGAAGAAGTTGAATCCTTAAGGGATGATGATAATGATGATCAGAATATGATAAAACCATCCTCTTCTATGCCTAGAGAGGAGGAACTAGCTAATGAAATTAAGAGCTTAAGGGCAGAATTGGAATATCTGCAAGTAGTGAAGATCAGGGATGACATGAGACAGAAAGTGCAAGCTCTGAGAGTTGCTCAGAATGATTCGGTTCCTACCCTTGGCAATGCAAATATGCAAAGAAATCAACATAGGAATGAAGTTCAAGATCAGCACAATGATCAAAGACAGAATGCAAATGATGCCAGAATACCATTAAATAATGTAAGAAATCAGAATGCAAACAGAAATGCCAATGCTAATCAATTTGGTAGACAGCCGATGTAGCTAGACAGATTTAGACAACTTGTTTTTGATGGCATTCCTAGTTACCCAAATCCTATTGACAAACATGTGAAGATACAAGTGCCTAAATTTTCAGGAAACAATACCGTAACAGGTGAGGACCATTTAAAAGCTTTTCAGAATATCATGGACAACTTTGAGGTTGAGCATGAAGATGTTTTCATGAAATCATTTATGCAATCTTTAGTTGATGAAGCCAAGGAATGGTATAAAGGTCTACCTGACAGAAGCATTTCATCATGGGAGGATTTCAGGAGAATTTTCAAAGAACAATATGATGACAAAACTGATCCTAGTTTCTTCATTAATGAATTCACTGGCATTACCAAAGGATCAAATGAATAGGTTGCTGATTTCAATGCTAGATTCATGAAGGTATTGAACAAATTGCCACAGGACTTGAGGCCTAATGAACCTATGTGCATAGTGTTGTACATAAACGCTTTTGATGCTAAGATAGCTTATGGGCTAAGAGACAAGAGTCCTGCTAGCCTCAGAGATGCCTTCAAAATCGCAACAAATATTGAAAATAATAGAAAAGCATCTGGTAAGACAAACAGAAGGGATGATGTGAAAATTTTACAAAATCCAAATACTAAATCTCAAACTGTTCAAGGCAATGCATCTACTTCTGAGGATAAATTAGACAAGCTGACAACTATTGTCAAGGACCTGGGTTATAGAATGGCAAAAAGTGAAAAGGGGATAAGTCCTGATAGACCAGTTTACCAAAGACAAGAAAGAAGACCATCATTACATGATATGCCATATAAGACTAATTGGCATAATGGTAAACCTATTCTCCCAAACAACAACACAAGTGAAAGGACTCAAAATGTTAAGGAAACTCCTGATCCTTTGAAGAAGGCTGTAAATATTGTTAACAACACCCCATGGTGTATCATATGTCAAATGCCTCACTCACAGTCACAATGCCTGATTGCTCAGTCTCTATATGATAATGCGATTACCTGTGATGAGTGCAGTGAGCCGCATTGCATGGAAGATGAGAATGTCAATATGCTATCTACAAATAGAGAATACTCTTCTCACGATGCTGATGTAAGTGTAAATGATGAGATTCAAGTCTGGCAGCAATTTCCCTATGATGAAGATGAGGAAGATAACTACGCTTATGCTCAGGACTCACACAATTTTTTGAATAATTTGAGGAGGCCTTCTAATGAAGAAATTCAAGCCTTCACAGTTGTAGCAGTAGCTCAAGTCAAAAGCAATTATAACCTAAGAGGTAAAGCTCAGGTAAGAAACTCACATCAACTGGAGAATACTTCTGCAGGCCAGCTAGTGCAAAGTTATAAGGGGACTGAAACACAAAAGAAGCAATGGAACAATAATAAACAAGGTTTTAAGCAGAAAACAGCTCATGATTCCCAAGGACCAGAAAATAGAATTCCCCAGCCTGAGGATCAAGACAAAGGTTTTCAGATCAAGGATGACAGTCAGGGAGCCACAAAAATTAATGCTGGGTCATATCAAAATAAAGGTAAAATGGTGGAGCAAGTTACAACTGTTATTCAAAATTATGCTCCATTTGACATGACTCAAGTCTTGTCACAGATAAAAGTCTCTGTTCCACTGATGGAACTGATGAAAGTGGAAGAATTCAAGAATAAAGCAGTATCCTTAATTTCAGGAGTACCATGTCAGGCCAAGTTGAGTGATGAACCTTAGGGTAAAAAACAAACTATGTGTATGGATGAGGATGAGATTCCTGAGGTATATCTAGGGATGACCATGACAAAATGCCCTTCACAAGTTGAACCATTTTATGTCTCCCTTTTCATAAATGGAAAAATGATTAAGAATTGTACGCTTGACTCAGGAGCATCAACGAATATCATGCCTTTGGCCATCATGCAACAAGTTGGGTTGAAAATAGACAAAGCATGTGGGAAATGCTATGCCATGGATGGAAGAGAAGTACCTGTCATTGGAATCATGAAAGATGTGGATTTCAGACTGGCAACATATCCGGAAAAAACTTACAAAATGAACATTACAGTTGTTGACATCAAGCCACAGTATGGCATGTTGTTGTCAAGAAGATGGGCAGCATTGATTTGTGGGAGTATGCAATTAGATCTGTCATATGCTATGATCCCTATGAATGGCAGGGATGTCAAATTAATCAGAGAAGAAAGGTCAGCAGAGACAGTGGAGGATCAAGAATCAGAGGAGCATATATGTTTTGTGGACACTGACTGTAAAAATTTCAGAGTTGTCTCGGATGATAAAGAGGGTAAAGAGAAAGATACGTGCTTTCAAGAGCTTGACCAGCAGGGTCTCTGGACCATGTTTTTTGATGGAGCTTGTTCAAAGGAAGGCTCTGGTGCTAGGATTATATTTCTGTCTCCAGCTGGTAAGCTTCTCAAATTCTCTTTCTTGTTGAAGTTTGCCTGTACAAACAATATTGCAGAGTATGAGGCTCTATTATTAGGATTGAATGTGGCTTTGAAGCATGGAATCAAGATGCTCAAGGTGTTTGGTGATTCAGAGCTTATTGTTTCCCAAGTAATGGATAAGTATGCATCAAAAAATAAAAGGTTAAAGCAATATAAGCATGTTGTTTGGGATACAATAGAATTGTTTGATACTTTTTCAATAAATTGGATAGAGAGATAAAAAAATGTCAGGGCAGATTTTCTAGCTAATGTGGCCATAAGACCAGATGATATAACTTTATCAGATGTTACAAATGTTGAAGTCAAGCTTAGACCTGCAGTGCCAGATAATGTATGCAGCTGGCAAGTGTTCGATGATGATGAGGATTTACTGAGATTTCTGCATTGTATAGATAAATATGAGAACCAGGAAGTGGACTTTCAGAACCTTTTAGAGGTTGTAGATGGAAAAGAAACTCTCTTAGGGAGGGAGGTAATGCAGCTAAAGACAAATAAAATCCCTAGAGGGCTGGTTGCTTTAGAGAGAGCTTTTGACAATATGGACCAATTTGTTACAAAGACATCTCCAATAAATAAGAATGATCTAGAGGAAATAAACTTGGGGACATTCCATGCTCCCAAAAAGGTATACATTGGCAAACAGCTCAGGCCACATATCAGGACTATGCTGATTGCACTACTAAAAAAGTATAAGCATGTCTTTCCCTGGTCTTATGAGGACCTGAAAGCTTATAGAGAGGATTTATTTCAGCATGAAATCCCTTTGAAGCCTGGAGCTAAACCATTTAGACAAAAACAGAGGCCTATCTACCCAACCTTAGCTCCAAAAATGCAAGAACTTATGAAACTTAGGGAGGCTAGAATAATTATGCTTATCAGACACTCTACTTGGGTGTCTAACCTTGTCCCAGTTCGAAAGAAGAATGGTGACATAAGATTATGTGTGGACTTTAGAAATTTGAATGTGTCTTCTTTGAAGGATAATTATCCATTGCCAAACATGGAAGCCATGTTGCAGAAGGTGACTGGCTGTGGGCTTCTATCCATGATGGATGGATTTTCAGGGTACAATCAAGTGAAGGTAAAAGAATCAGAACAGTTTAAGACTGCCTTCACTACTCCATGGGGAACTTATGTTTATGTGAGAATGCCATTTGGACTAACAAATGTAGGTACTACATTTCAGAGGGAAATAGATGTTGCTTTCACAGGGTTGATTGATTCAATCCTGGCTGTGTATCAGGATGATTTGACAACTTATTCAAAAAAGGAGGAGCAACATTACATGCACCTGGAGTAGATTTTTATTAGAGCATTGGAATATGGCATCTCACTCAACCCAAAGAAATGTTCTTTTTGGGTAGTGGAGGGAAAATTGCTTGGTCACATTGTTTCCAAGGATGGAGTCAGGATTGATCCTGAAAGAGTGGCTGCAATTGACAAAATTTAGATCCCTAAAATAGTGAAAGGTGTTCAGTCCTTCTTTGGACAAATTAACTTTGTCAGAAGATTTGTGCCTAACTTTGCAGAGACCACAAAAGATATCTCTAAGATGTTGAAGAAAGGCGCAATTGTCAAATGGGAAGATGAAGCAACCAAATCGTTTCAGAATATAAAAGAGGCTATAAAGATGGCTCCTGTGCTAAAATCCCCTGATTTTTCTAAGCCATTTCAGCTATTCTCATTTGCTTCTTACCATACTATTGCTGCATGTCTATTGCAGAAAAATGAAGAAGGTTTTGAACAACCTATAGCTTTCTTTAGCAGGTCATTGCAGGCTGTTGAATTAAAGTATGACATCATGGAGAAGCAGGCATATGCACTGGTTAGGGCAGTTGAGAGCTTCAGGCCATATTTGGTGGGCTCTCACATAGTTGCATACGTGCCTCATGAGGCGGTCAAGGACATCTTTACTCAATAGGAGGTAAATGGAAGAAGATGTAGATGGATAAATAAACTACAAGAGTTCAACATAGAGATACAGATTACAAAGCTGGTAAGGGGACAAGGTTTGGCAAAGATAATGACAGAATCAAATCTGGAGGCATGCCAAGTGAATGTGGTGCAAAATAAAATTGTCAGTATGTCTGAATCTGATTGCTATAAGGACATTGTATATTACTTGCAGAATTTAAATTGCCCTTCCCACTTCAGTGATAGTCCGAAAAGGACCTTGAAATTACATGCAATCAAATACATAATTCTTCAAGGAGAGCTGTATTGGAAGAATCCTGAAGGTGTATTACTCAGGTGTGTGAATAAGGATCATGCTGTTGATATTTTAAATGATTTACACATAGGAGGATGTGGTGGACATTACACTGCCAAGACAACAACCCACAAAATTCTTAGAGCAGGATATTGGTGGCCAACTCTTTTCTCGGATGCACAGAAGTTGGTAAGAAAGTGTGATCCTTGCCAAAGGTTCTCAGGGAACCTAAAATATGAAGGTGCATTGCCCCTTAGGACTGTAACTGTACAGGCCCCATTTCAGCAGTGGGGAATTGATTTTATAGGGGAAATCTCAGAAAAATCAAGTGGAGGACACAATTGGATTCTGGTTGCTACTGATTATTTCACCAAA
The DNA here is from genome assembly GCA_027924645.1 of Cunninghamia lanceolata. NCBI lineage: Eukaryota > Viridiplantae > Streptophyta > Pinopsida > Cupressales > Cupressaceae > Cunninghamia > Cunninghamia lanceolata. Next base: position 10,328,961 of record BSBN01000194.1, on the reverse strand, counting down.
TGGGTTGAAGCCATTCCAATTAAGAAAGCTACGAGCAGGGTGGTGATGGATTTTATTTTAGAGTACATTATTATCAGATTTGGAGTGCCAGCTACGATTGTCACGGACAATGCCATGTGCTTTAGATCTGGAGATTTTGTTGATTTCTGCAACAAGTACGGGATCAATCTATCATATGCATCACCATATCATCCACTAGGAAATGGTCAAGCAGAGTCAAGCAACAAGAGCCTCATGAAAGTCATTAAGAGGATGCTAGATAAGAGCAAAAGGGCATGGGGTTTGAAGTTAAAGATGGCACTATGGGCCAACCAGATGACAGTGAAGGAATCAATTGGAGGATCACCTTTTGAGTTAGTGTATGGTGCACTAGCTAGGCTGCATGTGAACAACCTTTTGCCAGTCTATAGATTCATACAAGAAAATGATGTGGAGGTTGAGGACTCAATGACTGAAAGGATAAACCAGCTAGTTGCACTGGATGAAATCAGAAGAGAGGCACACATGACAAACATCAAGAAACAACAGAAAATGAAATATTTGTTTGATAGAAAGGCAACAGAAAGAAAGTTCCAGATAAGTGACTTGGTCCTTGTCTGGAATGCGAGGAGCCAGGATAAGGGTAGGCATAATAAATTTGAGCCACTATGGATGGGTCCATATCAAATTAGCAATATTCATGGAGAAAATTCATACTTCCTCCAGGCCCTGAGTGGTGAATTGCTCGAACTGCTAGTGCACGGTCAGTTCCTAAAGCCCTATTTTTCATAAATGATCTTCCTCTGTGCACATTTGTAAATTAGGTGTAAATAGTCTGTGCTTGCCTTGTGTAGTCAGTGCTTTTTTGTGTTTTGTGTTCTGCCTAGTTTGCCCCAGAGTGATCTAGTTCTTATTGCAGCCTTGCGCCTGCACGTCCCCAATCGGAGCCTATGTTACCGCCTGCATGAGCAATCTGGTTTCATGTATTTAGATATGCAGGCCCTTTCCCAAGAGTCCAAAAAATTATAACACTTTTGGCCCCTGTAGTTAAAAATGCTTAAGTCAGTTAAGGTGCAAGTGTCTTCATATATACAAAGGTGTTTGTATATGCATGCAGGTCAAAATGTACATTGGCGGGCTTGTGAAATCTCTATCGGCCTCCAAAAAATGGTAAAAATTTGAGTTATATGCATTGTAAATGCATATCGGGTTCAAAAGGAGGATGTACAAGGGCAGAATATATATTGAAGATTCCAAGAATATTCGCTGCTTGCATATTGGGTTGCATGTATATTTGGTTTGTATGTTCAGACATACAACGGTTAGATACAAAGAAAAGATACATTGTAGGTATATTCCGTGGAAGATTCCCGTTTGTATGTTCAGCATATAGTGGAAATGTACATTGAAAAATATACAAAGGGCTGGCGCACATACGTTTGCTACAGTGCAACAGAGATGCATTTGGTGGGGCCTGCCGTAGTTTCATACAAACAGGTTTGTACATGTTAAATATACAAGGGAAGAATGTATGTGGAATATTCTGAGTAGATTCCCTGCTTGTATGTTTGTGTTTGTATATTTGGCATACAAACAAAATATACATTCGGGCATACAAGTGAAATATGCATTCCGGACCCAAAGGAGAAGTCAGATGCGGCGGATAAGTTCTTGAGATCCGCCTTGAATGTATGAGGCAATGGATGCAAGCAAAAGGATATACAGCCCAAACGCGATGGGGGAATGAAATATAGTGAGTAAATATTTCAAGTCCGTGGGTTGTATAAAGCACTTGTATATGCCGATATACAAGCCGATGTGCAATGAAAAGGATACAAGCCAGATTTGAGCCGATTCTCAAATTGTTCTATAAAATTTGAGGTCTGACTTGTATATATGGTGCTTGTACATGCATTTGCATGTATAAGGCGATAAGAGCAAAATGGACATGCAAGCCGGACCCGATTAGAATTTTGATTTGCTCTATAACAGTTTGGGGTCCGCTTGTATGATGAACAATTGTATATGCATTTGTTCTTGCATATACAAAGGGTTTTTGGCAGGTGAACAGTGGCGGTTGTATATGCATATGCTTTTGCATATACAGGGGTGAAAATGGCAAAATGAAGAAACAAAAAGTTAGCGATAGGAGTATGAAGTGCCTACGTGGCATGTTTTCACTGGTTGGTGACTTTTCAAGGTGTTTTGGTTGTTTATTTCAGTGATAGGGGTGGATCGACGGCTGGTTTTGTATTTTGCTGCAGTGATGGGTTTCTTTGTATCTATGGCTGCGTTTGGGTGGGAAAAACTCCAGTGACACGCCACTGAGGGTCTGTGGGTAGCTAAGCAATAATGGGGACATTTGCAGGATTTGGATCGATGATGGACGGGTCAACAACCCAATTGAAGATTAATGTCCTTGAACGGCGATGCGGATCCCGATTCCATCTGCTCATTCCTCTTTGTCTCCCCACAGTGTTGAGCATTTGGGAGCGCCATTCCTCATGCTTTGAATCTGGTGAAATTTTGATTTGCCTTGTAATTAATTTTGCCGAGTACACAGTCTTGGTATAAAAGGCCAAACTATGTTACTCATTAGTCGTTGAAAATTGGACAAAATTTTTGGTGCTGTAAGGAGATACGACTTCATTGGTGGCTTTGTCTTTGCTGTCTTGTGAGTCTATGAGTCTCATGTTGTGTGTTTAATGCATAAATTCACTGGTTTCATGCTATTTTATATGAGAAATGCTCCGTGCATGTGCTTAATCATTTGTCTCCAAGCTGTGGGCATATTCTTTCTTTTGAATCGGGATAACTAAGGGTTGTTAAGATTTAGGAATATAGTTTTTCTATATTGAATGTTTAATCTCCTACTTTTGTTCATGGAACAAATTAAATGTTTCAGGTTGATCATTGAGAAAGTGTGTTGCAGCAGGGATACCATTAAGTATGAATGATTAAGCACCTAGTTTTTGGGAAGTATCTATAAGGCAGGTGCTATACAATCCCCTTGAAACTCAGTCATCACTATAGGTTTATGTGTACATATGCATGCGTATGTCTACTGACTCTGAGCCTAGGATAGGTACCAATCTGGTCCTGTATTGAGGTTACATTCCAAGTCCTAGTTTTGCATCCAAACATAAAAATCCAACTCAAACTTTAAATACAAACCTTTAGGATTTTTTAGAAGTAGTTTTAGGACCCAAAATCCTCTGTCTACAACTGAGCATAGGCCCAAAGCTAGCCCCTTTTCACTTATTCCACAGTTTTGGTCTACATCATAGAGGATTTATCTGCTTCACTTCAACATCTGAGTAGTTTCATGAGCATATGTTGTAGATGTTGAATAGGGAATACCCCCCTTGGTTCTGCAGAGCCTAAAGAAGAAGAGGAGATATCTATAGAGTCTATCTCCTATACTGTTAGCCACTGGCCCAGGAATCCTATTGATCATTGATGGCTACCTTGTAGGGACAATTGGGAATAAGCATCCAGTCGGATTTAGAGGTAACACAATGAATGTCGAAGAGGAAGATCATTTGTTGGCACAAATTTTGACAATTGAAGGTGAGAAATGTGTTACAACAACTGAAGACATGAGGATAGTGATGTCAGTAGATAAAAACCTTGCAGTAAAGGATGAAAGGATGAAGGTTTCTATTGATGATGACAAAGGAAATGTTGTAGCAGTGAATGAAGAGGTAAATTTGTTTATATTTTGTGATGATATTTTTTATATTCACTTACAATGTTGAGGGTTGAAGAATATGGAGAAGAACAGATGGAATCTTCAATTTCCATGAAATTATTGATGTAGATTTGTATGTAGACATTGTAGGTTGTGATGTGGTTGAAGAGAAAGTTTGGTGGAAGTGGTCGGTTTGTGTTGGGTCAAATCCCATGAAGGAGGAGAGGAGTGAAGAGAGTCTTTGGAGGAGGAGGATGGTCCATGGTAGGCATGAGTCTATGAGGGGCAAGAGGAAGAAGAAGGTGCATGTTTGGTGGAGGAGGACGATACATGTCCTGATGAAATACTAGAAGAGGTGGAAGAAGAAATTCTCTCAGCTTAATTTAGCGATGGAGTTCACTGCAAGTTGTTTACAACTTGAAAGGGTATTTCTAATATCCAACTCCATTTTGTGAGTCGTACTCACAAAATTTTCCTACCTAGCATCTCTGATGTAGGAGGATCCACGCGGACTGACGATCAACATTAACTAAAAATAGATTTCAGGTTTAGTTATCATTTTTGGTGTGTTTCAATCTTGGTTAGATTTTTTTGGCATCTCTTAGCCTTGGGTTACATGTGAAGTGATCATGTTTGATAGGATCGATTCTTCACCATACTTTGGTTTTGGCGCACAATGGGCAATTTTGACTGAAACAATTGTTTAGATAAATTGGTGAGGTTTTACATCAAATCCTCTTATAGGAAGATTTTTGACTCGATCCATAAATTGATGAAGAAGGTTTCGTGAGCAAGATCCTTTTGGTTTTGAAGATTTAATTGTTTTCTAACTTGCATTGGCAAATTAGTGAAACTTTAAAATTTTGAATTTCATGAGGTTTGAGATAGAACAACTTGGCAAAAAGTTTGGGATTGTTGACATCTTCATCTTGGAAATTTTTCAGGTGATTCCGAGCTCCTAGTAAGAAGTTGTAAAGAAAGTCAAGTTTTAGCTTCATGACTGTTTTATCGCAGCTACATAAGTGAGTTTCTCCATTTTTTGAGCGAAGTTCCAAGGAAGAAGAAAATGATACGGAGGTTGATACACTCTCAACTACAAATCAAGTTGTTTCATCCAAGCACAACATTATTCCAGAGGGTGTTTCAATATCTGCAGAGAGTGTAAACATATGGTCTGGCATGACAACCATTCTTCCTCTAATAGGAGGCTTCCTTAGTGATGCCTATTTGGGACACTATAATATGATCATTATCTCCTCACTTGTCTATCTCTTATGCTTAACATTCTTGATAGTCTCAGTATCACTCTCTTCTCTCAGACCTCCTGCTAACATGAAAAATCATGCCACAAGCACTCAAATTGTGGTTTTGTACACGTCGCTTTATATGATATCTTGTGGGTTAGGTGGGATGAAGCCATCTCTATAGTAATTTCTAGTAGATCATTTTGATTACAAACATCCAGATGAAAGCGAGAAACTAGTACTACTTTTGCCTCATGTTGTCCATATCAAGAGAGCACCCAGCTATGCATGATAACTATTTGACAAAATGCCTCAAGGGAATGTGGAGTAAGTACATGGCACTTGAAATGCCTCTTTGATGCTATGTTTTAAACATTCACTATATAAGTTTGTTTAGAGCACTTAGGGAGAGTAAACTCTTCTTTGAAAAGAATGGCCGATAGAATTTTAAATAGTGTTGATACCATTGGTGGACATACATTTGGCAATTTAAACTCATATCTCATTTGCTATCTTCCCCATAATTACTACAAAGACTATCCAATTGACATGAACCATAAGCACAACATTTTTTTTAATGCCAACGTGGAGGAGTTGAGGCTGTCCAAAGTATGAACCACGATGAGAGATGAAACTTAAACCAATATTTTGTGAGGAAATTATGACTAACTGTGAGAGTCATTAATTGACTCAAGCCACCAAGATCACCTACAAAACCTAGGATTAACCTTCTACAAGAGAAAAGGTAGAGAAGATGAATTTACACAATATTGGATGCAATTAATGAATTGGATAATAAATTACATGTGAGAACTTGCTTTTATATTTGCAAGTTAGAGAAAACCCTAATATGACTTAATAATAACCTAAGTCAACTTAATAAAGTGTAATTAAATATTTAATTACACCAACAACCCCCTTAAGTGTAACTTAGGGAGAAATGAAAAACATGCAACTAATGCAAGAATGGGTCTTGACTACAAGGCCATATTAGGTACCCATGAACAACAAGAATCTCTCATAAAGTGGAGAAAAGGAGAAAAATCCAACGGGAGAAAACTCCTCTCCAAAAGAGACAAAATACAAGTATAAGAACATGTGATGGAAGAAGGACTAATACTAAGAGCCCCCAAGAATTGAATCCATCACAAAAGTACAATCATGAATGCCCCCCATAAGAGAGGAAGAAGAGAGAAGGTTTGATGACCCCCCAGAAGTGAGAAGGATGAAACCCCATGCGAGGAAATGCTCCCTCCAAAAATAGAGATGAGAAGAGAGACCATGCAGCCGCTCCTCAAGATGACTCCTGCAGTGCTGGAAGATGCTCGACATAGAATAAAGATGAAGACCCATGAACATCGAAAAACATTCCTCCCCTTGGGAAGAAATAGAACTGCAAATGTGTGTATAATGTCTTCCCATTTTAGATAGGAATATACATTGAGAAGGATAAATGTCTCTAAATTTTGCACATAATCCAAAGACAACAATGATGCTCCTAAAAACTGCTCAAATGTCTCCAATCCACTGCAAAATTGTGACTGAATAAGATGATGAAGAATAATCTCTAAATAAGATGATGGTGATGCAACTCCATCGAAGCTGTCATCAAAGAGAAGACAAATGCCCTAAATGTGGATCTCCAAATCTGCAAGATGGGACTCTATAAACAACAATGATATATTTGGTAGATATGTGTCCCAATGAGCTATCTCTGGAAGATTGATAATGTCTTGCTGCAAAGAATCTGATGTAGCAATAGGTAATAAAGATGTGATCTCAATAAGAGGAGAAGGAGAAGAAAGTGAAATCTCCGTGTCATCTAAAATAGCAAGACCTATCAAATATGCAAGCTCCTCAACAATATCATCATCAAAAGGTATGCAATCTACATCATCAAGGGGTATGTGGCAATCCATAGCAAGATCATCTGGGAATGGAGAGATATGTGAGTCTCCATAGATCTCCCAAATGCTAGTCCAAAGAGCGCATGGGCACTCAATATGTGAGATAGAAAACATAGTGTCAAAATCAACACCAGAACCAATCAATCCTATAAAATGATCAATATAATTTTCCCATGCAAATTGCCTCCCCGGTTTATCTAGTTCAACTATGAGTCCATAAAGATAAGGCAACAGATTAAGCCACCTGAGATGTGTCAATATGCCCTTTCACCAAGACTCATAATTATCCTTACCTAATTTTATCACAAAAGGGTGAATAACAAAACCCATGACATCTCCTCAAATAAATCAAATGAGAGATCAACAATATGAATATGTATTCATGATAATAAATGAAGCCAAAACTTCTCCAGGTACCAAAATGTCCAGAATATCATACAAAATCCATAAAACTGACAAACTGAATAAAGAATACATGGGACTAAATCTAGAAAAAGTGCATGGGTGGCTGTGTAGATCTCCTTAATACCTTTCCAATGTCGCAAGAATCACAAAAATCAGAGATCATGGCAAAAAGATACAAGCTTGAAAGCCAAAAAGGAATATGGACTTCAAACAGAAATAAATGTCACCAAAAGCTAAATCTAGAAAAAATACCTACACCAATGGACTATGCTCAGAACTAGCTTTCTGATGCCTATTCATTTTCGAAAAACTGACTCTGTTTGCTCAAGATATGGCAAAAAGTAAACAACCCCCCTAAAGCACAAATTAGGGCAAAAAATGCCCCCCTGCCACTAAATTTAGCTAGACTGTCAAATCTGGAGACACTGCTAAATCAGGGGCCCACTGCTATACTCGGAGGAGCTCGTACTGCATGTTGGGCAGGTCGTACGGCTTGCCTAACAAAAATATTTTGCACCAAATGATCCTGAAGCTGATTTTGACAATTTGACAGTCAATCTTAAGGTTTTTGGGCCTTTTGAGGACAGGGTCAGAATTGGCCCAAAATGTTCCAAAAATTAGCTTTCCCCCAGATCTTGAAAAAAACACCTCCTGAAACCCTTACAGATCTGGCCTACAAAGCTCAAATCAAGCCAAATAAAAGGTTAAGCTGACTATCTTGACTGCTCTAAATCTAATGGAATACTCCAGTTTATACAGAACTACACCCAGCAAATGGCTCTTGCTCAATTTTTTCTTCGGATGTGAGAGGGGGCTTGCAGATCTGGAGCTCTGATACCATGTGAGAGTCATTGATTGACTCAAGCCACCAAAATCACCTACAAAACCTAAGATTAACCTTCTACAAGAGAAAAAATCAAAGAAGATGAATTTGCACAATATTATATGCAATTAATGAATTGGATTAATGAATTACATGTGAGAACTTACTTTTATATTTGCAAGTTAGAGAAAACCCTAATATGACTTAATAATAACCTAAGTCAACTTAATAAAGTGTAATTAAATATTTAATTACACTAACACTAATGTTGGATCTTCTTGTCAGGTCGTGGCTTGGGGAATTGACCAAGTTAGGTAGAATATCAAACGACTTAAATTCTTTTTCTCTATGACAGGAGTCATCCAAGTTCTGAAAGATGAAGGGATGTTTTCTCATCCTCACAACATTAAAAAATTATTGGTATGACCCTGTGGAAGGCAGTCGACCCAGAAAGAAAACTGAGAGCACATGCCAAATGGAATATATTGCAATGTGAAGGGATCGACCAGAGAAAGGGTATTGAGTTTGGAGTGTTCATTACCTGGGGAATAAAGGAGATATTGCAATGTCTTTGCTACCATAAAGAAGATGAATGAAAGGATGTAAAGGGAGTCGTTGATAGGAAAAAGGAGAAGTGTGCTACCAATGGAGAGAGAGAGAGGGTGAACAAAGTAAAGATGTGGAAGATGAGGGAGAAGAGTGCCAGTATATAGGAGAAAAGCCATTGTAAACCAATGTTGTAATCTTATTGCAGATGGAATTTTGTTTTTTAAATTGAATAAAGTTGAAGTCAAATGCTTGTTGCAATCTGTATGTTAAATTACAAGTTTGGAAAGTGAGCTGTGACTTGGTGAATTGTGTGAGTGATTGTGGGCAAGAGGGGTCTTCTTGCATTATCATCACCTATTTATCATTGGGTTCGATGTACATATTCCAGGCTAGCTTGGTTCCTAGTGCCAAGTTTTGAACTGCTAAATCATGTATGCCCGCTCCACCAAAAGCTTTGGGTTTCTAGATTTTCTCCCATGACATTACAACTATCCTCTTCTTTTATGAGCTGACTTGCCACACAAATCTTCTAATAAGATTTTTCTAAATCAGATAAAATTCCTTGGTGAATTTTTAAGAACATCATATATGTGAGTATAATAGCAAGAATCACTTTTACCATGGTGATTCTTCCTTCCATAGTTAGCCACTTGCCTTTCCAAGAAGAAATTTTATTTTTAATTGGGACAATTATATGCTACCAAAATTTCTTTTTTCCCAAACGTAAGAAGAGAGGTATACATAAGTATTTACTTGGTAATGATTCAAATTTGAAGCCAAGAAAGTTGTAAATTCTCAATTGAATTGTAGGTGCCAGGTTAAAGATTTTTTTTGACTTTGAGCAATTTAAAGCTTTACCTAACACGCAATAGTAGGATTCAATGACATATTGAATGGCTTTTTTTTTTTGGATGATTTACCAAAAAATATGGTATCATATGTAAATAGTGCATGGGAGACCGATTCACCTAGAAATGAAATGTGAATATCTTGCGAGTTCCCTTTCAAATTTTCCACTTTTATGGTTTTGGTGAAGGATTCTACCATAATAATGAATAAGTATGGATATATTGGGTCCCCCTATTTTAACCCTTGAGAGGTTTTGAAGAATCTTGTTGGAATTTCATTCACTAATACTAAGAATCTGACACTGGAAATGCAAGAATAGATCCACTTACACCAATCCTTTGAAAAGCCAAATTTTTGTAGGACTTGAAGTAGAAACTCCCAATTCACTTTATCATATGATTTCATATGTATAATTTGATTTCCATCATAGGTATTTTGTAAGGTTTTATTGAGTGCAAAACCTCATGAGAGACAATGGCCCCATCGTACGTGTCTTGTCTTAGCACAAAACCCCCTTGCTCTTCTAAGATTATTGTGGGGATCAACTTACCCAATCTTGTAGCTATTGATTTCAAAATAATTTTGTTAATTATACTACACAAAGATATGGGTCTAAAATCTCCAAATGTGGTCAGGTTTCAAGTTTTAGGAATTAAGCTAATGAAGGAAACATTCAGTTCTTTGAGTATGTTTTTGTATTTCCTAGCTTCTTCAATCACTAGAAAGATATTTCTACAAATGAAGTTCCAATATTTTTGAAAAAATAGAGTTGGGAATCCATCAGGGTGTGGCTCTTTGTCCCTAGAGATGGATAATATCATAGTTTTAATTTCCTCTATTGTGAACTCTTCCACCAGACATTTATTTTTCTCTTCTGTAACTAGATTGGGGATGTTGTCTAGTAATGGAATATTTCAAGTGAATGGGAGACTATTACCCTTTGAGAGAATGGATTCAAAATAGTTAATTACTTCTTTCTTAATTTCTTTGTATTCCTTCAATAGATTACACTTCTATCCTTAATATTGGTTATAGAATTACAAAGTTTTTTTTTTTTATCTTGGTCGAAATGTGGGAAAATTTTGTGTTCCTATCCCCCTCTTTTAACTAAATCTTCTATTTATACCTCCAATAAATTTCCTCTCTAGAATATTTTCCTATAATTCTTCTTTCAATTCCTTTTCTTGGGAAAGGCTTTGATAGTTCATTTCATATTTGATGATGTGCTTTTCCAATTCAGCTAGTTGGTGTTCAATTCCTGCTTTTTATTTAAATATATTCCTAAAATGGAATGGTTCCATTTTTTGACCTGTGTTTTTATGAATTTCATTTTATGTAGCAATTGGTACAATCTTGATCCATTTACAAATAGGGAGGCTTCCCACCAAGTTTGTAGAAGAGGGAGAAGGCTCAGATATTTGAATCACATAGCCTCGAATTTGAAGCAACTTATTTTAGGGGCACGATCTTCTGCCACCTCTAAAATTATAGGAAATTGGTTAGAGCTTGACAGAGAAAAGATGGATGTGGAGAAGATTTATGATTTAGACAACCATCTGTGGGAGAGTAGGAATCTATCAAGTCTTTCTGCTATATGATGAAAGTTTTTCCTTTGATTTGTCCATGTGAACCTACCCTCCTTAGGAATGCAATCAAATAGATTGTTTGTAAATATAAAATCCTTGAAGTCTTCTACCTTTCTAGAAGGGGGAATAATGCCTCCTATTTTCTCATTTGGATCAACAATTACATTGAAGTCTCCCCCAAGAATCACTCTCTCTTCCTTAAGAGATGATAGCATGATGCTAATTGATTTCCATAGTTGATTTTTTTGAATGGTGCTCATGGGACCATAAATGTTGAAGGCCCAAAAGTCTAAATTTGAAGGAATGAAGATTATTTTTAATAGCATCTATTTGTCTCCTGCTTCTACCATTTTAGTTGTGATAGTATACTTGTTCCACAGGACTAATAACTTACCTAAATCTGCTTTTGCTGGCACCTCCATGAAACTTCAATTTGACCATTTATAAAATATTATGTTGCTCTAGTTTTGCAATAGTTTCATTTCCTGAAGCAATACTAGGTTGCATTTAGCACTGTCAATTTGACACTTTATCAAGGGTAAGTGCAAGAAGACGAGTTCACTTTTTGGCCAAAAAGTGGAAGTGTTTTTCTCGTTTTTCAAATTTTGTCGTACTTGGAGTAACAATTTGAAGCACTTGCACATAAAATATTAAGATGATGTAAAAATATGAAATGTAGGATTTTGTTTCTAGTTTTCAAATATGTAATTTTTTCTAATACCCAGATGATGCAAGTTGGTTTTTTATTGGATGTACAAAAAAGTAGCTTTTTAAAAGTCCCCTATTTTTTGAAAAAGCATGCATGTGTACGGCCAACATAATTTGACCTAAATTAATGTATTTTTCTAATTCCTTTTGTGGAAAGATTCTTAGGATGTTGAATTTGGGTCAGGATATTTTTTTGTAATTTTTTGATAAATATTTTTTTTATTAATTTTTTAATAGCTCTAATTAGTGTTTTTAAAACCCCTCGTGTATGACCAACATAATTTGGGCTAAATTAATCAATTCACTATTTTTTTTTCATCATGTAGAGAATGATGTCTAGTTTGGTCAGACATAATTTTTTTTTCAAGAGAATTTTAAAATCAAAAGTTATTAAAAAAATAGTAACCTATGTTATTTCAAGTTTATGAGTTAGTTTTTTTAGAAAATAAATAATAAATAGAAAATTATGTTCAATAGTAGAAAAAATTACATATTTAAAAACTAGACTTTCATATCTATAATAGGTTTTAATTTCATTAAAATATTCTAAAAAAAGTCATCAGCCATAGTGGTGAAACTAGTTTTTTCTCTTGTTTTCATGGTCTCTTAGTTGTAGGTCCAAAGCTAAGGCTTGGGTTTCCAAGCCTAAAACCAATGCAAATTGGCAGGTTTAAAATTTCAAAATTTTAGAAACGGGCGCCCATTCATAACGGGTGCCCATTATAAATGGGTACCCATTTTAAAAATAATGGGTACCCATTTCTAAAAAATAAAAAAATTAGCCATAGGCATGTAAAACAAAAAAATACTTTTTGAAAACGGGTACCCATTTTGCTTCGGGAGCCCAATCCTAAATGGGTACCTATTTTTTTCAAAACGGGTACCTATTCCAAGTGGCATTTTTCATCCATGGGAGACTTTTACGAAATGTATACTCAACTTGTTTCTTTAACCCTCAAGCATATTTTGTTAGGGGCATTAATGCCTATAACACTCCACATTAGGACCTTCATTTCTCCTTAGGAGAGTTTGCACTCTCCTCTTCCTAATCAATTTGTCAAAGGCCGATTGAATCCCTACCATAATTTCTTCCCATGTTTTAGAAAATTTGTCTTTCTACCTCTTATATTATGAACTGGGGTGGTAAATTCTATTTTTCCCTAGCTTAGTTTGGGATATTGACAGTTTTCAAAACACCAATGAATCTAGTTCCTCCTGGAGTACTTCATCTTCAATATCATTAAAGAGCTCTCCTCCCACTTTCCTTAGCACCTCATTATCCTTAGAGTCAATATTTTCATTAGTTTCCAACATCTCTTCTTCTACATCATCTTCTTCCCTTTTTTATTTGGTCTTTTCACCTCTTTATTAGGTTCCATTGGTAGGTGTATTTGAAGAGAGATTTCTTGAAACATGTTTTTAGTCTCTTCCAAGGCATTATTAGTGACTATTGCCTTTGTTATCAGTGTTTGTGTAGAAATATCAACACCATTATTGTTAAGAGGAAGGGTGTTTTCTTGTACCCTTGTATGAGGTGTCTTTTCATTACCTCCTATCAGTGTATCTTTATTTTTTAGGAGTTGTGCATTGTTCAATTTAGTTTCAGAGAGACGAGGGTTTTGGTAGATGATGTGCTCATATCCCTCACATTTTGAGCATTTCAATTCTAGTCCTTCATAGTAAATAAGTTGCTCCCATTTTCCCATTGAGATTGTTAGGGTTATAGTTAATGGGAATCCCATGAAGAACTCTAACAGTCCACACACATTTTGATACTTTCCTCTAGGCTTAGGAAATCCTACCAAGACAATGGGTTTGAAATGTGCCTACTGAGTTTGCTATTAATTTGAGGATATCTAGCTCTCTGTATTCTAATGGTAGATTTTTGAGCTGGACCCAAAATGGAACAAATTAATTTTGGTTGCAGAAGGGTTAAAAATGGGTCACTATGGTTGATAGTATAATCTTTCTCTATTTAGGAACCATGCATTATTTTTAAAGACCATTTCTCTATCTTCTTTTATTTGAAACTTAGAAATAAAAAACCCTCTTCTAGAACAAACAATTCTTTTGCTTTAGGCCAGTTTTCTTCCATCCATTGTTTTAAAGAAAGTTTTGAAGGGGATATTTTCCAAAACTTACCTATTAATGCAAGCCCCTAAAGCTCCTTTGTTCTTTGGTTCAACATGGTGTCTAGAATTTGTATTTGTACAGCTGATGTCTTCTGAAGATTCTATTGCCCAGTTTGTTTGTCCTCTCGATATGTTTCTTTTGGATTCTCTCTATTGTTTGGTTTTCACTGATCTCTATAATATCTTTTAATATCCCTCTGATAGTTCCTGTGAAGTCTTTTTTGTTGGTATCTCCCTTTTCCCCCTTTTTCTTACTTGTCTTAGCTACCCATTTTTTTATTTTTTAGGTGGAAGAGGTCTCCTTGGGGTGGGAGAGGATTCTTGTGATGCCACTTGTTTCATTCTTTGTCCCCACTAAATCCCTTTTGAAGCCACCCAAGCCTGAGAAATGCAGTCAAGTCATCAAATGTTCTCTCTCCTTTCATGCCATTTTGATAGTGCCTTTTTCTTGTAGTATTATAGTCCTTATCTCTCTAGGGATTTGTGTCTGTAGGCTCATCTATCATCCTTTTTCCCATGAAATCGATTTGGTCACTCTTTCCATAGCCATTGCAGAGCCCACCCAAAATAATTATTGTTGACTACTAATATAGTTTTCATATTAATTATAAAATTGTTAAAGACTACTCAAAGTTTGTTACATAAGTTAAAATAAGAATAAAAATAACAAATACTATTATCACCATAGAAAGTATTCTTGACTACTAATAGAGTTTTCATATTAATTATAAAATTGTTAAAGACTACACAAATTTTCTTACATAAGTTAAAATAAGAATAACAATAACAAATACCATTATCACCATAGAAACAGGTACCATTCTTTGCTAAAACTTACTAAATTTAACAATTGAAAATTTTCTTTAACTGCCTTGTTTTTCAAAAACTTACATCCAAGTCCTGTCTTTCACTTGCAAAATGCCTTGAAAATACAAAATGCCAGGTCTATAAAGAAAATTAATGATTAAAAATATATAACTTTTAAAATCTAACATTCATGTCACTTAATATATATGTTGAACCATTTTATAATACTAATTGAAGAGAGGATGCAGATTATATAAAAAAGAATTTTTTAGATTATTATTATTATTTTTAATAATTTTTAAATATTTATTATAAATTAATTGTTTTAAATATTTTAACTATTGACATCAAATTTAATAAGAAGATTCAACTATTTAATAAATTTACAATTGTTATTATTTATTCTTTCATATGTTTTGATATCACTTTTACTTTGTAAATTTAATATTGTTATTATTATTCATTCATAAATTTTGAAAGTGAGCCAACACAAAAATTTTATATGTATATGTAGGAGTTAGCAACAAAAATTAAATATGTGGTTGTGAAGTATTCAACAACAAAAATGATAAATATGGTCATGGAGGACCCTACAACAAAAAGATGATATGAATGTGTAAAAGCATGTAAAGGATATGGCTATAAAGGAGCTTGCATAACAAGTGATGTATGGCTACAAAGGAGCCTACATGATAGAGCAATATTGGGCACATAGAAGCCATCATAACCATGAGCTAATCATTGCAATTATAGTCATTAAAAATATTAGTGATATTATGTGCCCCATTCAATTGGTTGCATGAAACAAGTGTGATAGATAACATCGAATGCTAATCATAAGACATAAGAATAAAAATGTAATTGTGTAAGCGCATGTATTAAAGTGCAATAATATGCCCCCAATAGTTAGGAAAATGAAGCAACAACTAAAATTCCAGATAGATCATGTAAGAATAGATACGTCTAATATGAGATACAAGCACAAATGAATGTTATAGATAAATCTTGTGCAAATTTGGGCTTATTCTCCCATATCATTACTCATCCTCATTTACACATTCCCCCACACTCGACTCCCCCTCATCCATATTCACACATATTTTCACATTTCTAACTTTTATTATACGCATTATTACCTCATATCCACATTCATTCTATGCCTAGATATTATTGTTTCTATGTCCCACATCCATCATATTGGTACAAGATCAATCTAACATCTAAGAATCTAACCCACAAAATTTCTAACTTAAATTTAAAATTTAACTATTTATTTCTAACCTTAAACTAAAGTAATCCATATTTACTAATAGTATATACTAGTTATGCTGAAGGCGTTCCCTCTATGAGGTGAACCGGCCTGGCATGTCCTATCAATCGTTGAGAATTGTCTTCAAAGGATGCAAGATGATGAAACTGATCTGGGATGTTTTTTTTTTCCGTCTTCTATTTTCTTTCAATTTTTCACCGGTTTTGCTTTCCGTTTGTTTTTTCCTTTGTTTCGTTGCATTTTCTGAGCAATAAAATACTATAGTGCGAAATAATAATCCCTGCGAAATACTTTGGGATTTCTATTTTCTTAGATTAAAAATATTATTTTTGTCCATCTGGCACACAGTTTACATTGTCTGTTTATTTGAGCCCCTTTAGTAACCGTACATTTGTGGGATGACATGGAGTATCAATGTAATGAGATTGGACAATATCGAGTCAACTTTCACCAAGTAAAATTTTTTAATTTTGTTTTCATTCACCACTAGTTTTTGGCCTTTTAGTTTTCAAAAAGTAAAATTTAATTTGGCTATTTTTTTTCATTTTTGTGAAGGTAAGATATCTATTAATCAACGTGTAACTTCATGGCTATTAAATATACAAACCCTTATATTTTAGTATTTACTATTTTTATTTTACATTTTTAAAATATTTTTAAAGGTAATTTTTTTAAAAATAAAATGAAAATAAATAAATCTTAATAAATAATAAAATAAAAATATTATTTAATATATTCTCTTTAATATGCTTACTATTTTTGTTTTTTAAACTTTGTTCTTTCTTATTAGTCATATGTTTAAAACTATATTCTAACATTTTTGTTATGGGACCATAGTAGTCGAAGGCTCTTTTATATATATGAGGAATTTTTATCATAATTATATTAGTGAAATTAGTATGTTTGTGTCATTTGGGGACATCTTATTGTAATAATACATTAACAAAGTGATATTTTTGTACCGTGTTTGATTCTTGGCCCAATCCTTAATCATCCATATTTATTCATGTTTAGAGCAATTTCTATATAGCCACTATTTACTCATGTTTAGAGCAATTTCTATACAATCACTATTTACTCTGTTTACTCCTTGTTATTACAACCACATTAACGACATTTACACATACTCGTCTATATTCACTCCCTACCTTGAGATATTATTTTATCCCTTTGGTTCAATTCCACATTCTTTGAGATCGATCTCAAGGCATGTAGGAATAAACCCCAAATTTAAACTCCAAAATTCTCACCCCTTTGCATACTAAAGCTCAAGCACAAAAATGTGGCTGACAGAAGGGTTTGAGTACCTTAACAAGCGGTGAAGTTAAGGTTGAAGAAAATGAATGGGAAATCATATAGGATTAAACCAAATTTCAAGATGAAATAGTCCACCAAACAATAAAGGTTTGGTAGGGCATAACTACATTTAACTAAGACAAAACTAAGTACAGGAAGGGTAGCACTTTCAACATTATAATATATTTCAAATAGATTAAGAAAATTAAATACCATGATTATGCAGGGGAGTAAAATGCAATTAACAACTCCACATAAATAGATGAGTATATTGCAAAATCATATTCCTATATATATAGAACTCTGTGTTTGCATTGCCAAATTGCTAAGGATTAATTGAATTTAACTTCCCTAGATAGTAATTGAAAAAGAAGATCAGAGGAATGTCTTGACACATTTTATCTCCAATAATAGAAGCAAGCTTTCAATAGCCACAAAATAAATGATATTATTAGTTCTCTTACATTATCTATAGCCACAAAATAAATAATAGTATTAGTTCTCTTACATTATCTACAACTTTATTCTTCTCAAAGAAACTATATTAACTATAGATTTATTTGTTCTCAAAGAAACTATTTTTGTTTATCCCCTTTAACCTTTCTATCCTCTTGCATTTTAGATCTTTATTTGTAATTTGTCTAGCTAATTCCTAAG
The DNA here is from genome assembly GCA_027924645.1 of Cunninghamia lanceolata. NCBI lineage: Eukaryota > Viridiplantae > Streptophyta > Pinopsida > Cupressales > Cupressaceae > Cunninghamia > Cunninghamia lanceolata. The sequence goes on along the minus strand of BSBN01000194.1, from coordinate 10,311,058 downwards.
CTATGAATTAATAGTACCATCTATTATTCTACCCATTAATGCATTTGCTAAAGTTTAAGTTGATCTTACATAAGACATTAATGTCATTTCAATCTTATTAAAATGTATGGAAGAGCTTTGATAAGTTGAAGCTTGAAAAGTTTGCAATGGGGCATTGTCCATAAATCCAAAGATATAAGTGTTTAAAATGTGTATACCTTTGGACCATCTTGACTACTCTTTCTAGACCATCCATTGAAGAAGATTTGTGTTTCCGCATATGGTGATGCTACACTTGTTCAGGGGATCTCCCTCCCAAAAAAGCCAACAAATTGTCAAAATTTTCAGAGGTCTTAGCCACAGAATATTTTGGAACAAGGATTTGAAAGCACAGAGCTCCAATTACTACAATGCAGGATAACAACCTCTCCCTTTGCATTCTCATTTGAATTCAATAGGACTCTCACAATTCTGATCGATGAAAAGGAAAGAGGAAGCTCTCCCAAGTGACAGGGAAACAAAAGTTACTCTGTATTGACTTTTGGGTAAGAATGTATGTCTTAGAAAATAGAGAAAATATGTTCTTCTCTATATCAAATTTACTTCTATGGTAATCGACCCTAATTGGAAAACAAAAAATGTAAGGAGTGGGGCAGAAATGACAGTAAGTATAATACATGCCTGGCATTTTGGCTTCAAAATGGTCAGAACGATGAAAGCACCATCCCATTTTCTAGGCAATGACGTCAATATTCAGAGCTTCAACCACCCAACATTAGCTCCACTTAAAAAAGTTAACATAGACATTATTAGTCCTATTTATCACGGAACAAACATAGGGAAGCTTTTTTATTGGAAGACCGAATAATGCTAGCATAAGCCTAAAGGACGCGACAAATCTACCCACAAGTCGCCTTGTATAACGCCACATTCCCTACTCCACCACCCCATACCGACACCTAGAATTGCTTTTATTCGTTGATTAAACATAGCATGAGGGCACTCGATAGTTTTCTTCGCTCTTACGCTTTTTCTAACAAATACTTACTAATTCATGTTTAAGAAGTTTAACAAGGGTTGGCAGGAAAATATAGATACCATAATCTGCTAACAAAATTAATGTTTGAAAGAATTAGTATTATTGCTCTAAATATCAGTGGAAAATGGTTCACCGAATAATAGATTTTTTAATATTTCCTTTTCATATATTTGTAATCTATATTAATTATGTTTTTTAAATAAATATTTTAAATAGGAAGAAGAAATATTATGTAATTATTAAATAATAGATATTAATATTAATTGAAATCAATTAAAATTTTAGAAATATATATTCTCTTCATAAATGAAATAGCAAAAAATTAATGAGTATTTTTTTATATTAATTATACTAATATGATAAAATCCACAGTCCAAATCCTATCCCACAAATGGTCACAAATATTAACATATCCTATACTACTTTTGAAACCAATAGAAGTTCAAAGTTAACTTCAAAGATAGAGATAGACTAGGAGAGAAAGAGATAAGAAATATAAGAGAGAGAGAGAGAGAGAGAGAGAGAGAGAGAGAGAGAGAGAGAGAGAGAGAGAGAGAGAGAGAGAGAGAGAGAGAGAGAGAGAGCAACAATGGATCAAGATGAATGGGACAAATTAGATAGAAGAGATAGATCTACTATTAAGCTGTCTTTCTAATTCAGTCTTGATGAATGTTTTAGTTCAAAACATTGCTACAAGTTTATGATAAAAAATTATTGCATTATATCAAACTAAGTGTCTTGTAAATAAGTTATTTTTGAAAAAAAAAATGTATTCTTTAAAGATTTGAGAAGGAGACTTTGTTATCAAACATTTAAAAACTAGCTTCAATAGATGTAAAATTGTTCATTATATGATACCATCTTTTTATTTTTAAGATTATTTATCTAAAGGGGATCAATATCCTTTCTTTGTTCTCTAGAACTAGGGGTGCAAAAGTTACTTTGCATCATTTGGGTATACCACTCAATTATGTTGTATCTACAAAAAATAGAGATAGGAAGAGCTAGAACATTCATTAATTTATAAAGTTATTGTAAGTGGACGAACAACCAATATATGCAATATGAAGGACATAATATTAGCCAACAAGTCCATTGAGCCAAAACAACATTGGTTAGGGATTGTTATAATGCTTGATGTATATCTAAAGCATTTGACAAGTGTGATTCAAACTTCCTTCTAAAGACTATGAAAGTTTAGATACAGTAAATAGATGATTGATTAGATACAATGTTGTATTTGCACCCCCTAATTCTCCATCACAATAAATATCTAAAAGGGTAAATAGTTGTAGAGGCTTAAGGCAAGGAGATCCCCTTAGTTCCTAACTACTTATTATCATGGAAAAAATGTTTATAAGAAATATAGCTTTCAACTAACAAGGAAAATCTATGGCTAGTCAACTGTAAAATGGAGGAACTAGATACATAGGTTATCATTTGCAAATTACATTATCTTCCATTCCACTTTTTGTTTTCCTTAAAGAAACTAAATCAAAGTAATTCTTCACAACTAACAACACGCTTTAGGGCAAAATAAGAAATCTCCCAAACCACAAGAAAAAGGTGATTCTTAATATCTAGGGATACGAAGAAGTGTGACTATCAATGAATTATTTAGGCTTTTTGATACACCAAAAAGCGACAAATGGGCTAAAAGAAAAGAACCAACACATCACTCATGTCAACGCACCTAGAAGAATAACATGAGTAGAATATTGTCATTGTATAGGTAAATTGGATGAAATTTCTTATTACTAGGTGTTGTCATTTGTTATTATTTATACAAATTATTAATATAATTATATAACTAATAGTTTCATTTACTTTCTTGTGTTTGAAAAAATATCTTGATTTGCCTATAAGTGATGAAGAAAAGAATATGAACATTATAACTCCATGCAATATTACTGGCTTATTCTTTAGGAATCTCTTTGATGCACTAATAGTCTTTTTAGAGTGTCATTTTGAAAACATAGGAAGAGAGAAACATGAGATAACATAGGGAGAGAGATCTCATAAAGAGGAAGTGTGTGAGAGAAGGGGGGAGGGAGATAAAGATGAATAGAAATAAAGATAAATAGAAAAGAAGAGAGGTAGAGAAATAGAGATAAAGAAGAGAGAGAACCATATGTAGAGAGATATTTTTGTTTCCTATTAAATTACTATAGGGGCTTCCACTTATTATTGATCAAAACTTCCAATTGAATTAATAATTTCATCAAGTCTTTCTTTTATCAAATTATGCACATCTTCCACTTTAAGCAATTTACCCTTAAGATGTTATGTGGAGAGAGAGAGAGAGAGAGAGAGAGAGAGAGAGAGAGAGAGAGAGAGAGAGAGAGAGAGGCAAAGTACCTTTCAATTTCAAGTAGAGAACATGGATACATGCATAACCTTCCTATGAGTAATTATTTCTAAATTTTACCTTTACTACCCATCACAATTGAAGAGACATTTCCTAAAGAAAAAAATCATTACCCATTTTGGGATTACAAAACTAAGCTTAACTGCATAAACATAGTGACAAAAGGTGTTTCATTGTGTGATAAATTTGAGGCTACAATCAAGCATTGCAATGGAAAAACCTACATTAAAGACCAAACTATGATACTTTTACAATGTAAAAAGTGGAGCTTGGTATGTGTTGGTCCAAATTATCTACTTAAACTTTACTTGCCACTACAGAACAACAACACACATCATTTAGATGGTTTCAATGTTCAAATGATAACCAGGACTCAACAAATCAAAATAGACCAAAAAAATTAATGGAAATAATTCTATATTATACTCTCTTTTTGAGAATACTAATATTAGGAACAAATAAAAAGTTCCGCTTCACTACGCTTACAAATATACCCCACTTATTTATTGCTATTACCTAATCAATTTTACAAATTGTGTTTTCTTTAAATTTCCCATATGCAAAATAATGTTTGATTTTATCCACATGAAACTCCTTTCCACATCCATTCTCGTCATACCCATTGCAGACTAATTACTTCTTTTCTAAGATGTGCAATGGAAGTTAGACCTACTAGTCAACATATTATGGAGAATTTAGATCTCAAAGCCCGTGTAAACAAGCCCTTCACTCCATGTTATTCCATTTTCCCTTAAATAAATGTAAATCTTTTATATAATAAACATATATACTTATTTGATGATTATAAAGACATTTTATAGAAAAAAAATCTAAAGAAACAAAAGATTTACAAAATGAAATCAATGGTGGTTGATTATGAAAATGAAATCCACCAATACTCTTTCAATTTCGGCCTACCCATTGCACACTAAGATGCGATTGCTAGTATTTAAATACATTCCATGTACACTCATTATCATCCTCTCAAACTTTCATATACAGTTTTAAACTATCTTACAATTCTCGAGACATCCAAATCTTTGGGACTCGCAAGATTAGAAGTTATCATCCTCTCAAATTTTCCTATACGGTTTCATATTACTTTACAATTCCCGAGACATCCAAATCTTTGCGACCCATGAGATTAGATAGGCGTTTTAATAACTGCAGAATCCAAGTGTTTGCCTATCAATATTTCATGATTACTATTAAACACTCCTATCAGCTCAAAAACTCATCGGTATTCGCACTAACTTCCTCATTAATAAGGATAGATTTTGGCAAAAATAAAATCATCTTGATATCATTTAACTGAACTAAGATCATTTAACGTAGCTAAGATTGCTACGTTAAGTGTAAAATTGTAATCTGTAATCAATCGTGTGAAAGAACTCGGGAATTGACTGTGAGTATGACCGCATTACTTAATCCTCGAAGGGCGAGCACTGCGATCGACTACTTGCTTTATATAGCAGGAATGCAAGGCCATCCAAAGAAAGTGTAATGTAACTTTTTCATCGCAGGAAATTCATTGTTGTCATGGCTTACGAAATTGTAACGGTGACTCCTAACCAGCTGAGGTTCACTCAGGATTCCATTGCAGACCATTTTAATCTTCCGGGTGGAAAGAAAGTGCTTTTTGAAGACGCTTCACTTGACCTTCAACACGGGCGACTTCAGGCAAGTGATTTTCCACCGATAAAGGTCGCCAAAGATGAGGATGGTGTACTGTGGTCCAATGACAACAGACGACTGTGGCTCTTTAGAAAAGCCGGCGTTTCCAAAATACAAGTGAAACACTATTACAGGCCACTATCTAGGGCACCTCCCGAACCCCATTTAAGAGAGCTAATGTGCAGGAAAGATTACTTCCCAAGGGTAAGATGGCGTAATGGGCGGCCTTCTTCTTGCGTTTCTGTCCAGGCTCCGCCTGTAACAAGGCAAAGGAGCCCACCTTTACCATCTAAAAGGTTATTTCTTCTCTCAGGTGGAGAAAAGGTTATTTCATCTCGCCTAGAAGAGGCTGTGTCACAAACCTCTTTGAGGCCTGAGCAAATGAGACAGCCTACTTGGCCACCACCTTCCTATCCCTCTGCAAGTGAGGAACGGCACAAGTTTGTGCCATTCCATCTCAGAGGTGGAGAAAAGGTTATTTCATCTCGCCAAGAGGAGGAGGTGTCGCAAACCTCTTTTGGGTCAGAGCAAGTGAGACAGCCCACTTGGCCATCACCTTCCTCTACCAGCTCCTCCGAAGCGCTCATGAGAGGAGATGCATTCATAGCTGAAGTTATAGGTGGAATAATATTGGGTATCTGTAAAATGTTTGGAGGTTGAGGCAACTGAAACAGAGCGATGAAAAGGGTTACTTTGCTTTTTGTAAGTATGATGTTTTGACATAGCTGTTAGGTGAGGGGAATGTAGCTTTTGGAATTTTCGTATTTTTAGTCACAGTTACCTTCTTATAGACCTTGATATTATGTATTCACAACTATCAATAGACCGGTATAAAATCTTGACAAAGCAGAGGATTAACTAAAAAGAAGAATATGAGTTGTTAAATTTAGTAAGTTGCAGTGAAGGGCTAGTGCCTGTTCCTCTTTGTGATAATTGTATTTGAAAATATTTATTTTATTTTAGTTTGTATAAGAAATTTTGTAAGCCTTCAATAATAGTGTAATTGATCTGTTAACTATATTAGTAGTTTATATAATAAAAAGTTAATTTGTGCCCAAAGAATCTCGGAAAATCATGGGTTTAAGGATAGCATTTTTAGAAGAGCACGGATTAGTTTTAGTTTATATCGTTTTCTCAATATTGAGATTTTTAAGCCTTTTTCTTAACTGATTTTCAACTTCAAAATCCATTATCAGAGGGTTGTTCAAAAATATGTATTTCCACCTCTCCTTTTTCATAGCATGCAGAGGCCATCAACCCTAGGTATGTGTTGAGGCATTGTTTGCTTGCCATAGCAATTGGGATTTGATAACTAACAAAATTACAATTCCTGCATTTCAGGGCATCTCAGGATTTACATTCGAAGAACACTAGTGGCTTTGAAACATTCTAATGAAGCTCCAGAGCGAAGTGGAAACCTTTAAGAAAATAGAATAATATTTTGACAAGATTATTCTGATGCTTTGTCTCCTGGAAGCTATCAATTATATTTCGTTCTGTAGCTAAGGCAATTATCCCCATTTTGGGCATGTCATCCAAATTGTGCTTGGCAAATTTTCTTCACTCAAATATAATTTTGTAATGTAGCTCAATACTTGAGCACAAGTCAAGACTCAAATACAGGACTGCTAGTATATAGTTCATATCACGAAGGTTCAATGCGTTTTTAGATGCACCATATTAAAATTCTAAGGACAAGTTATCTCACATGCATCAATTCCATGGTCTGTGCTTTTAAATCTTTACTGTTCTTTTCACACTTTCCAAATGACTAGGCATTTTCTTCTACGCTTTGCAAGCAACATTTTGTTGCTAAGTTCTTTGTTCAAATGGTTCTCGTATGCTTAATTGGAAACATTTTTGCAAATGCATTATGTTTGCACACTAAGTATAGAAGAGTTTCTCAGGCTCTTACATATAATAAGGAGCAGTTTATACTATTTTCAATCAAAACAATGTGGAGATAATTGGGATTACATTCCTTCTGCATGAGCGAGCTCAAGAGCTACTAAATGACACGTAATCCAAATCAATTGACCGAACATTTGTACTAATGATATAAATTACCTCTTAGTCACTCGTTGGACTTATTCTTACGCACGAAATTATAATTAGTAGACTGATAATTAACATGAAAATCAACATACATGTGCAGAGGTAACAACTACATATAGTTCCTTACAGACCCGTTTTATACAATACATTTGAAATCTTTCCATATGTTGCAATGGTGAAATTTGCAAACCCATCCCATTTCCCATTTATTTTGTGCCAATTTTGAGCTAATATCTTAATATAGATATATAACGTGACAAATGATATGATATCATGTAAAGTTCGGTTTATTCTTCATCTATTTATTCATTTACACATACACATGTATCCTTATACATTTAGCATTACATCTTCCATTGATTCACACTCCTATATATTCATCTTATTCACTTGTTTATCATGCCTATCTATTCACTTGCCCCCATTTAGCTATTTGCCACTCAAATCTAACTATTATTCTATTCCAGTAACTATTATTCAATCCCAGGACAAGTCCATACACATGGAGGTGACCTCGTTGTTTCCCTCTCAGTTGTTGTCCTTGATGACAAATACACAAACTCTCAGGTTTGTGGCATGACACATGATAGTTGGATCACATGGCAGTTGGCATTGGTGTTGGTATTTATGATGTTTAGCAATGCAAGCGCTCTTGTTCTTGATAATGCTCATAATATTGTTCACTTGGTATTGATGCTTGGTTGGTATTGATGGGGTTCTATCTTGAAGAGACATCAAACATGTTGATTGTACATGTTGGTTGTAGTACTTACTATGCTCTACAGGAAGTTGGCATTTGGCTTATAATGTTGACAGGGGTTATTGGTTCTATATGGATGTTATGACAGTTGGCACATGCTCTCATGATCAACACATATAGTTGGCACATGCTCTCATGATAACATGATGATATTCCCATGATGGCATTATAACAATATGATCCTTGATGTTCCATTTTGATGCTCATGATGTTCCATTCTTGTTGTTACATTCACATGGCTATGGCATATGGTATCATATGGTATTCTTGATGTTCTTGGCATGACAATAGGTTCACAATCTCATAATGTTTTTCCTGGCAACATGGTTGTGTGATGTTTGGCATTCACTGAGTCATTTGCTCAATGCAAGGGCAGTTGATTTAATGTCCATGTCAAGTTTTTCAAAAGGCACATTTTTTATGTTTGCATTTATCTTAGACCTTGCATGATTTCATTGCATTATTTATCACATGCAACTCATGATAAAAGTCTTGTTGAAGTCAAAGGTCATGATGTTGGCAAAATGAAAAAGGAAAGTATGTTGTGTTTTGGATAGTAAAAGGCATTGTTGATATGGTAGTTGACACCAATATGAGATGAGTATCATAATGCAAAATATCAAAAGGTAGAATGTTATTGCAAAATGTCAAAGGCATTATTTTAGTCATTATGATGTTTTATCACATTTTCAAACTTTTGGTTCTTAAACACCGACACAAAGATTATAGTGGTGATGACATTCGTGCAAAAAGTAAAGTTATGATGCTGACACACTGTATTGTTATCGTTTGTTCCAAATGATTATTAGTTTGCAAAATACACGATATTGTTTAAGGGATGAGCTAGGGTTTGATGAAGCTTGGGGAAATAGGTGGAATGGTGGCAGCAAGACATGGTTTCAATCTGGTCGTTGTGTGCATAAATATATTTGAAGAATCTTGACTTTCGACCTAGCAATGGTCAACTTAGGGCATGAAATGTCTTATTTTCGTGATGGTACAACGATTACAAATATGGTCTTTAGCATTCGACTTCACTAGGTGATATTTTTCCTCTTTTATTTGTAGGTACATTCATTAGTGATTGAAGTTTTCTAAACTATTACAGTGAAGAGAAAGCAAAAAGAATCTATTGTTTTTTTGTTGTTGTTTGGTTGAGGGACTCTCTTTGCTATGCCCTTGTGATTTCTTTTCTCAAGTTCTATTATGACAGTCTTAAAAGTAAATCTTTTTTTTGAGGACTCCTTTGAGCTGAGAGGTCATTCTGTCATATATTCTCAAAACTATCTTTATTGGAGCTTGGTGGTTGACATTGCTATGTCTTTCAGTTATAAGTTGAAGACTGTATCATTGCTTATCTTTCTGTTGAAGAATAGTTAGGGTTTGCAAATTTTTGTTTCACCCATGCTTAGGGTTTGAAAAAATTAACTCTACCCTAGAGTCTCACATAGGTGTTGAGGACAATAGTGCTCTGTTTTGGCATTTACAGTTTGGCAAAACTTTCCTTATTTTATTGAACAGTTTGAATTCTTATGGTTAAATATTTATTGGTGAAAGATTTCAACTATGGTTAAAGCTTTATTTCAAAGGCATTGTATATTGTTTCACATGGGTCCATTCGACCATGTTCCTGTGATAGTTATTTATGCAGTTGCAAACTATTTGAGACAATTAAAGAAATGCAGTTACACACACAAATTGTTTCATGAGAGAAAGAAGACCTGGTGCAATTGTATAAAAAGGGTATTATGTAAACATCTGATGTAAGTTTGATGATATGTGTTTGTTGCACAATCATTAAGGTTATACCAGAGTGTTAATGAGTTGTTGTAATGATGCTATTGTAAGGATATACTAGAGTGTAAATGAGCTATTGTATTGATGCTTGAGTCTCAAATAATGAGATAGTTAAGGATTGGAATGTAGAGAAACATGGTAACCCTTTGTATTGTTTCAATTTATTCATTATATTGATTGAAATATGCCAGCGAGGCACAAATAGCCAGTGAGGCACAAACAACTAGTGAGGCATTGATGCAAGTCAGTGAGGCAAAATTTTGGAATAAGCTAGTGAGGCATTTCGAGTGATTTTTATTCCCTGTGAGGGTTTTCCACTTAGGACAATATTTGTGTTATGGGTTGTTATTATCACTGATGTGTTTGATCCTTATGTTCATTTGCTTATCATGTGTCATTCAGTCTTAAAGTTATCCTAAGTTAATTTGGTCTGCATGAACACCTATATCATTGTCTGAAATGATGTTCTCTGCTCATCCTCATTATCGTCAATCAAAATTTACAAGTTTATCTCTATATGTTTGTGTGTCTAATATGTGAACACCCTTACTCTTAAGTCTGATGTTCATGAGTCAATGTGTATCATAGATTGTTTCATAATATTGTGCTGATGCATTCTTGACATTGATCTGTCAGTTTTAGTTGTCATGATATCTATCTTAACTTAACCAAATCTGTCATGATGTTCATAGTTAACATGATGCCTCATCTCCATTCAATAGAATTTGCCTTTGTTTCAAAGTTCTGAAAGATTATTTCAAGGTCTCAAGGTCTTGTTAAAATTAGTATACCACTGGTTCACCCCCCTCTCAGTGGTATTGTACTCTAACAAGTGATATTAGAGCATAGGTTCCCTATTAAAGTCTAATCGGCTTGGGTAGGTCCTGATAGTGGAGTACCATGGGAAAGGGTAGAAGAAATAGGGAAAAGAAAAAGGACAAGCAAAAGGCTGTACAACAAAATCTTATCAAGCCCAGTGATGAACGGTTGCCTAAGTCACCTTTGAAAGTTGACACAAAATGTGATAAAGACAATGACTTTGTTGTTGAGATTGGTGATGCAGAAGGAGATTTCTTTGTAGATGAAGATGGACAGGAATTTGATGAAAATGACTGTGAAGTTAATGTTGAAGGAGAACTATTATGTGCTCTAAAAATGAACAAGTATCTTGAAAAAGAGAACCAGGGATTAAAGGTTCAACTTCAATAAGAGAAGGATTCCAAGATTAAGGTACTCTCTGATTTTGCTAAAGTTTCTTTAGAACTTAAAGAGGCAAATGTACAAATTGAAGAAACAAACAACTTTGTCATTAGTCTAAAAACAAAATTTGAAGAAGTTAAAAGAATAGTTGACCTTACAAAATCTGATCTTGAAGTAAAAATAATAGAATGTCTGAAGTTAGAGAAAGAAATAGTCTCTTTGAGAAAGGATTTGGAAGAAGCATGTTCAAAGTTGCAAAAAAATATTCAATTTGAAAAGAGTACTGACTACCTAAATGACATGTTAAACAAGCAAAGGTATTACAGGGATTCTACTAGCTTGAGTTATGAGAAAGGAGAATGTTCAAAGACAAGAAATGCTCCTAGGAAGAAGATAGACCCGACTTTTCATTCTGCTACACCTGAGATTTTAGCTAAGAAGAAAACTAAAGTTAATGTTGCTAATGAGTCTTTAAGACCTCCATCTATCAGGTATAATTATTCACAATTCCACGGTTATTGCTATGCATGTCATGTTTATGGTCATAGGGCCAAAGATTGTAAAAGAAATTGTTTTGGATGGAATAAAGAGAAAAGTTTTTTATGGCTAGTCAAATCAGAACTACAATAATGTTTGTTATAACTGCAATAACATTGGCCATTTTGCAAGAAACTGTTAGATGCATGCAAGGTATGACTCTCTCAGATTACCTAGAAGAAACTATTCTCCTCTTGATCAAAACTACAATATTTTGTGTTTTAGATGCAATGGTTTTGGGCATAAAGCACAATGGTGTAAAGGAAGAGTAAAACCAACTGGAGGCTATATTCTTAAGCAAAACAAATATCCTATACTAGTTTGGAGAAGAAAACAAATATCCTATACTAGTTTGGAGAAGAAAACAAAGACAAGAAGAAGGAAGTCCTAATCTTGTGCATACTGCACAAGAGATATCCATGAGTGCATAAAGAATACCATGAATTAAGGGGGAGTTGATATGTAATGTATCTCTCAAACCCCTTAAACAATCAACCATACAGGTTGTCTTAAGACTGATGTGTTTGTTTGATGCCATTGACTTATAAAACACTTGGTCAAGTTGTATAATTTTCCTTTGGCAATGATTTCATTATGTTCTTCTTGAGACCTTTGAGTAATAAACAGTTGGAATGGTAGTGACTATATTTGGAGTTCAACTGACAGCTTGAGTAGTGAAGACAATATTAAGTCAGTAGTAAACATACAATGTTTTGCATTTGCTTGATCTCAGTGCAATCCTTGATATGAAGTTGATTCCTTGAAGGAGGTTTTTGTATTGTTTTTTTCTTGCTCATCTCAGAGTAGTCATATGCTTATATGATCATGTTTGACTTGGTATGACATGACAACATTTGGTTGGGCAGCGTTTGGTTAACTTGGATCGTAGGTTATTGCTAGTAGACTATCTGACTGAATGGACAATAGATCTTATTGTCTGACTTTTTGGTGTAATAGTGATCTTGGTAATGTTGTGATACAATGATCTTGGTGTGATATCCTTCAACAGTGATGTCATTTTCAATGGATTCTGGTTTGATTCTTGTTACAATAAATTTTGATTTTGTGAACAATTGACATTCATTTGATATACTTGAACGATGTTTTGTGTTTGATACTTTTGGTCACACAGTTCTTATGACAATGCTAAATCAGTGTCTTTGTATTTGTGATTGACACTTTTGTGTGCTAATTTAGTTTGTAAGTTTGCAATGCAGTCTTTAAGAATATAGTATTAGGGCAGTGTAGTGGAATAGTGTGTTAGCAGGTATACCAGAATGATGAAACAACATTTAATTTTAATGTCTTTCATTTTGCAACGAGTCTGTTGACAGTGCTTGTTGTAGTGCTTCACTCAAATTCAGTGTATTTAGGATACTTACACAAAGGGAGCATTCCGGTGATATCTTGGATCTTTTGGTTGTGATGACATTTTGTCATGCTTTCATCATTGTAATAATAGTTCTTTGTCACTTTACATGTTTTTGTCACTTTACATGACAGAGGTTACAATGTTGTACATTGTTTAATAATGTCATTTCATTGGACAGTAACAACAAATACATGTTGATGGCATTGGTATTATCTCTTGTTCATTGCCAATTAAATGTTATTGATATGGCTCCTTATTATAGTGACAATATGGTTGTATTACCTCTGTATTGTTGATACTGATAGTGTGTTACAGAGTGTTGAAAGTTTTGGTAACATTTACATAATGAATATTTCTTTTTCAGACTATATGAATTACATGTTGACAGTGGTTAAGGGATCTGATAGTGATTTTAGTTGTTGCCCTTGTGCATTCAGATAGGGGGAGCTTTCCAGTTTTATCTTTTATCCATGGCACTTGAGTCTTTAGATATTGTGGTTAGCATGTTACTAGCATGCTCTGCTGCTCTATGATAGTTGATATGCTCTATTCATTCGATAGTGCTCATATCTCTCATGTTTGGCATCTTCAGTTATTGTCCTTTATATGCTCATTTATGGTATTGATAGTGAAGTTGTATTTCAAGTCATTCTGGATGTTTATGCTCCATGGAACCGTCATGGTATGATTTACAATTTCTATTTTTGCTTCTCATTTCAATAGCATGTTGGATTTTGATTTCTATTCTTTTCTTGAGGCATTGGCACACTTCTTTCTCCCGTTGTCTTTGATGTAAAAAGGGGGAGAGAGAGTTGTGTTTTTCCATCAAGGACAAAGGGGGAGTTTGTTTCCCTCTCAGTTGTTGTCCTTGATGACAAATAAACAAACTCTCAGGTTTGTGGCATGACACATGACAGTTGGATCACATGGCAGTTGGCATTAGTGTTGGTATTTATGATAGTAGGCATGAGTTTTCCAAAGTCCATGATAATGAGTAAAGAGCTTCTGGATTCAACCGTGTATGTTTTTATCTCAACATTTCTGATCATGTTCAATGATCCATCATCAGGAAGAGGATAGTAAATGAATCAGATAACAGACTTGATCTTGTTTAAAAAGAAGCCAGAGGGAGAGGAGAGAATGAAAATTGAAGGACAGGAGGAAGGAGAGAGAAAAAATATAATAATAAGAATAAAGTAAGAAGTGAGTAAAAGAGAAAGGAAAAACCAAAAAAGGTAGTGAAGTAACCATGTAAACATGTCAATTAACAAAGAAAAAATAATAAAAGGAGAGAACAGAAATCGGAGGACCGGAGGAAGGAGAGAGAAAAAATATAATAATAAGAATGAAGTAAAAAGTGAGTAAAAGAGAAAGGAAAAACCAAAAAAGGCAGTGAAGTGACCATGTAAACATGTCAATTAACAAAGCAAAAATAATAAAACTAGTCCTTTCTCTTTTACTCACTTTTTGCTTTATTCTTATTATTATATTTTTTCTCTCTCCTTCCTCCTATCCTCTTGTTTTCATTCTCTCCTCTCCCTCTAGCTTTTTTTTAAAGAAGATCAAGTTTGCTATCTGATTCATTTACTATCCTCTTCTTGAAAATGGATCATTGAGCATGATCCGAAATGTCGAGACAAAAACATACACAGTTGAATCTAGAAGCTCTTTACTTGGTATTTATGATTAGCAATGCAAGTGCTCTTGTTCTTGATAATGCTCATAATGTTGTTCACTTGGTATTAATGCTTGGTTGGTATTGATGAGGTTCTGTCTTGAAGAGACATCAAACATGTTGATTGTACATGTTGGTTGTGGTACTTGTCAAGGGAAATTAAGCATAAATATCAATGATATCAAAAATACCCATAACTCAATGAAGTATAGAAATAAAGAAGATCTAAAACAATGAACAATACCTCAACAAACCTGTTTACCTCATGGCTTCCATTGGTGGCCTATCGCAAATGATCTTATGTATGAATATGACCCTTAGAAGGTGCACTTCCTTGCTATTCCAAGATGTCAAGTGGGAATGACCATGATAGTTGATTGCAATGAAGAGGAGCTTCACAACAATGGTAATGGTGATATGGTAATAAGTTGATCGCAAGCAAATGCAATTTCTACAGAGTAACGATACTAAAAGCTTGGATGAATGAAATGGAAAAAGAGGGTTCAATTTATAGACTCATGAGAGAAGAGATCAACGGTATAGAAAGAATGAGAAGATCAATGGTTGAGAAAGAATGACATAACGTGCATGAATAGAAAGAAGACAAGTGTCACACAAAACTATTTTGAGTTAAGTATTTTTCTATTTATTGAAGATAAGATATGCTGTCATAAAATAGAAAGCTTTTTTCCTATTTTAGGAGTTTTTTTGATAAAAACAAGGTAGAATCAATTAATTAACTCATGATTTGCTTTTGCATGATTTGAGAGGAATTAAATAATAAATTATTTAATTTGTGTGCATGAAGAAGAAGACTTATTTTTAGAGATTTGGAAGATTTTTGAAGAATTAGAAGATAAGAAGACAAATTAAATAAATAAATTTATTTAATTATTTATGCATGATTTGAATAAATAAATAAAATATTTGATTGTATTTTATTTTTAGAGATTGAGAGGATTTAAATAAATTTGATTGATTTATTTAAATTTGGAAGAAGAATTGACTTAATTAAATAATTAAAGAATTATTTAATTTGTTTGGAAGATTTTAATTAAATAAAAGATTTTATTTAATTTTGACTTTAGAAGAGGTAATTAAATATTTTGATAATTAATTAATTTAGAGGAATGTGAATCGAATAAATAAATTTGTTTATTTATTTATTGATAGAAGAATTAGAATGAATAAATATTAAGAATATTTATTTAGATTGATTAAATTTCTGATAACAATACATGCCCAAGTTTGCCCCTGGTACATGTTTAACGACAAGATGCCCCCTCAGGAGATTAGATGGGAAGAAGGCAGAAGGGACGTGAGACGGACAATCTCACGAAGAAGAAGGTGAAAAACATGTTAGAATGAAGAAAAACAGGTCACGGTTCAGAGAAATGGGTTCGGGAAGTAGTCACGGTCGCCACACAGCTAGTTAGGGTACACTTGCTGTATATAGGAGCTGGGTCTACAATCCTAGTCATTTGCACACTTGGCTTTTGTTGATAGGTCTTTGAGAGCTTACGAGAGCACAGGAGCATAGAGCAGTTGAGACAAATATGGATATTCCACACGAGGAGCACTGCTTTGAGCGAGTTCAACGGTTTGATTAGCCAGCTGAGGTAGGACCACCAGTATGTAGCTCAAAAAATCTCACCTAGAGTCATTTATTAGCGTAATAAATGCCATGGAAAGTTAGCTAGGATAGATACGCAGGTTCGCAGTTCGCTGCATATGCCATGCGAAACTGCGCATATGATATTTTGCAGCGTATTTAGGATATGAAACTGCGAATGCATGCTTGCTGCGCATATACGGTATGAGTCGGTGCATGCACCAAGAAAGTGCACATACAGTATGGGACACTGTGCATACGTAGAAGTTGCGCATACAGGATATGTTGCGGCGCATTTACTAAGAAGTTGCGCTTTTACTCGATTTGGTGGTGCATTTACTAGAAGTGGTGCATTTACTGTGAAATGGCGCATGTCCCTTCCAAGTCTATGCATATGCTTGAGATAGTCAGTTTACTTAACCAAATTGACTTGATTAGCATCTTGCTTGATGCGTCAATCGATAAGCAATCTCTGAGATTGCAGGAATCTAGTCAAGAGATGTTGTATGTTGTTTTGATCAATTTATTTAGGTTAAGTGATGTGATGCTTTAGATATGTTGAGCAATTATGTAGTTTAGGTTGACGCATTGCTTTGCATGCTTGCAAGAGGACATCCGAGATGTGCTTATGTCACGGGAGCAGTTTCCCTTGCTGATGTTGCAACACTATATGCTCACAGAGATAGATCGAGAGGCTCTTGGCGCGATGGGACTTGACTATGTTTGCTTCATGCTCGAGGTTCTTGCAAACCTTGAATTGTTGACTGCAGCAGTGGAGTGATTACACAGCGAGGACAAGACCTTTCACCTACCTACGGGTGAGATGTCGATTACACTTGAAGACATCTATAGGATTATGCATTTACCGATACAAGGTGAGTTTGTAGAGTACGATCCTCAGCGGGATACAGGATTGGTAGAGTGTAGGTGAGTTTTTGATGACCCTGAGTTAGAGGGTCAGGTTATCTCTTGGTAGGATATTCATGACTATTATGACTACTTCCTAGGGATAGTGGTAGGGTTGATCGGAGGCGTTGTATATCCTGATAGGAGGTCGCATGGGTTCCCTATTGGTTGGGGACATATTATGGAGAGGATAATTACAGAGGGCACCCGCTATGCATGGGGTGTCTATGTCTTAGCTCACCTATACCACGATATGCATCAGGTGGTATACTACATGGGTGCTAGTTTGTTAGCAGGGGTCTCACTGTTACAGTTTTGGCTGTGGGAGCATATTACGATCACTCGACCGATGTGCATCTTTGCCAGGCAGAGGGGTGAGCCATACAATTATGGATATGCATGAGTGATTTCCCAACACAAGCTGGGAAAGCTAGAGTATTGGAGACATGCGTTGGACAATGTTGATAGATTTGTCTGGCATTCCTACTTGGAGTGTGAGCCTTAGGATGACGAGGATGATGAGCTGCCCTATTACTTTTAGACTCAATGGCTCATTGGCAGGACATGACATATACTGGAGAGACAGATTGTGAGCAGGCTTCGGAGGTAGTTTGGCTGAAGACAGGGCATGCCCCAAGAATAGGCCCATTTTGCATGCACACATGCAGAGAGATTCAGATGAGGTCCAGTTGCTTCATATGATGAGGCCTTGACAGAGTTTTAGCAGATGCCTTATGTGGCTTGGTCAATGAGGAGAGAGGTTATAGATCCAGGGATGACTCCTGATTATGAGTGGTTCACAGCTCATCCTTTTTTTAGGTACTCAGGACCTGGAGAGTTGGTTTCATGCATCGATGAGGAGGATTCAGATGAGGAGGATGGGGCCGGCGGGAGGAGAAGGGATAGAGGAGGACGGGGAGACAGAGATGATGGAGAAGACAGGGGAGATGGGGGAGGTGGCAGAGGAGGCATATAGAGGCAAAGGAGGAGAGCTGGGGAGGGACCCTCCCAACAACAGCAGATAGTGCAGCCACAGGTTGCACCATAGGTATAGGTGCCGGCATAGTAGGTTGGTCAGCAAAGATAGATGCCGCCACTATAGTAGGTGTCCCAGCAGGTAGCCCAGCAATAGGTTCCTTAGGCTCCTCATCTTGACTGGCAACAGCAGGCCATTTCTACGTTGCAGGGTCAGATCTGACAGCTTAGGGCACATCTCTAAGCAACAAAGTCTCAGAGGGATTCAGATGCATGAGTCTTAGCTGGGGTCACTGCAGAGCAGGATGTAGTAGAGGCAAGGGTATGAGCCTTGAGACTGGAGAGAGATGCGGCCTTAGCGGCCTTGGGGACAGACGGGGCAACTACATTCTTGGTTACACAGGTGCAGCAGGGACAGACCTAGGTTCGACAGCTGTAGACACAGCTAGCATAGGTACAGGGTGAGCTTGCTAGGGTGTAGGCTCAAACACAATATTATAGACCATGGGGCAGTGCCGGTAGACCAGTGTGCACCGAGTTATAGGAGCCAGTCTGTGGCTTCACAGAGGGCAGGGGGTTCACAGTTAGGAGCTTCGGTGAGGGGTCCATAGTAGTTAGGGGCCAGTAGAGGAGGGGATGGAGAGGGCAGTGCTTAGAGCAGTGGTCACGGTAGCAGGGCTAGTCCATAGTTGTACTTGTACAGATTTTGGCTTATGCATACTCTTTGATGGCTCAGATAGCTTGATATGTATATACTTGTATCATTTTTGTACTGAGACATGTATCACTATTTATGTGGTGTATACATTGTATATGACATTGACTCAGAGATGGACTTTGATATTAGACATTTGGACATGTTTTATTTGATATTTATATGATGATGCAGCTATTGATGATCTATATATGCAGTTGTTTATGCTATATGTCATGGATGCATTCTATCTTTATAATGTTTTATATGTGATGCACATGTTTATTATGTCTATATGATGCTATGTGATGCTCTACATGATAATGTGGTTTAATGCTTCTACACTATGATGCTTTATGAGATATGTTTCTAATGCAGAATTAGATGATTTCATGATGATCTGATGCACTTTTATATATGCAGATGTGAATGTTATCTATGTGATTATGCAGTTCATGTCGATGATATTTATCTATGTTTTTGATTTTTCTGTTGACACTATGTTATGATGTAAATGTGTATGGATGAGCTAATGCATTTATTATGTATGCAAATGATTTAGTCATGTTAATGACTATCTCATGTGATATGATATGTAGTTTATGCTATGTCCAAATGTACTCAATCAACATAGAAATGACACAATGATAGATAGAAGACTAACTGATGGAAGAATGACTCGACAGAAGGACTTACAAGCTTTTATTTGCATTGAGATTATGCATAGGAATTTTTATTACATGGGATATGGATGTAAATGGATACAATATGGATGTGAAATGGTTTGCCATCTTGATTTTGCAAGTATTTTGAAGTACTTATTTTATCATTGGGCATTTTAAAATGTTGTAAGAAAATACAAGCATCTAGGTATAATTGAACTGAGATGACCTGAGTATCGCTTACATAGATTTTGATCTAGCAAGGTAATACAAGCATCTAGGTATAATTGAACCAAGATGACCTGAGTATTTCTTGCATATCAACAGACAAGGATTGCCCCCGTTCATGTTAGACCTTTGAAGTCCTCGATGATCTTTTGCTGATCATGTCGTTAGACAAAGATTCACATTACTAAAGATTAATCCACAAACAACAAGAAAAGAAAATGATTATGCCCCCATCATAGCATCTCTAGTTTTCTACATCCTCGAGTAGCATAAGAAGACACAATAACAAAAATCAAGACTTTGTAAGTTACCCTAATCACAAACACAAAACATTCTTGCATTAGATGTGCTTTCTTACCATAGTTTAGATAGAATTAGTTTGAGTGTTTTAGGTTCATGTTTACTTTGTGCTGGATAGGTTGATGTTTTGCGTCAATATTTCTACTTTTGGAAACAGGTTTTTATTGCACTTGCATGTATGCCTGGTAAAATGGACCTTAAGGGACTGACCCAGTGCCTCAAGGGTGCATTGCTAAATGGACTTGCCTACGTGATGACACAAAGGCAATGTAGTTCGGGGACTGAACCTATGATATTGACGACAGACACTATGCAAGGCTGACACTGTGGATAGGATATTGGATAAGACTTTAGTTGACAAGGCGATAAAAGAGATAAAGTATCAAGCCATGATAGGTTAAATAGTTAGGTTACACAAGGTGCTTTATTATGGAACAGATATGGCTCAGATGAGAAATGATGGTAGGAAGAATGGACACAAGGTGATTGGTTTCCCAAAGATGGAGAAGGTGGTTCATCACAAATAGCACCTGTTTACTAGGTTTTCACCACTTGCTTTTATTTGCACAAAAGCTAGAAGTACACATGACACCTTTTTGCCAGATTTTCATCATGATACCTATCCAAGGCACCTATTTGCCAGGTTTTCACCAAAGGACATTTTTTTTGTTGTGTTTTCATTTTTTAATTTTTTTTTGAATTTTTTGCTTTTTTCTGAATTTTTTTAATTTTTAATTTTTTAATTTTTTTAAATTTTGCCCCCCTTACATTGGGGTTCTCTTAGGTATAGAACCGTCGAAGAAGCATACTGTTGATTGGATCATCAAACAACTCACCCTCTGAAGTTGCTAACTGATATGCCCTCGATCCATAGGCAACGATGATGCATAAGGACCAAGCCAATTGGTTTCAAACTTACCTTGCTTTTCCTGATCATGTTGATTGCGAGGATTTTCCTTAAATAATAAATCATCGACATTGAATACCCTTGGATGGACCCTGTGATTGTAGCTTCATGACATCCTCTACTGATATGCTTTGAGATGGTTAAATTCCTGCTGCCTTCTGTCTTCTAATAGCTCTAATTCTTGTAGCCTGGAAACTCTGTAGTCTTAATTGGTAATGAGACCTTTTAATAACACCCTTAGGGATGGTAAATTGACCTCAATGGGCAAAATAGCTTCTGATCCATAGACAAGGGTGTAAGGGGTAGCACTTGTGGGAGTGCGTATACTATTTTGATAGGCCCACAGAGTGGGATTCAATTGTATGTGCCAATCATGACCAACATTGTTGACTGTCTTCTTGAGGATTTTCAAAATTATTTTGTTGGATGCCTCTGCTTGGCTGTTGCCTTGTGGATAGTAGGGGGTGGAGAAACGGTGTTGGATTTTGAATTTGTCACAAAGCTCTTGGACATCCTGGTTCTTGAAAGGTCTTCCATTATCTGTGACAATGGATGAGGGAATTCCGTATCTGCAAATGAGGTAATTAAGGATGAATGAGGCAATCTATTTGCTTGTGACATTAGTGAGCAGAATAGGTTCAATCCACTTGATAAAATATTCAGTGGTGGTGATTATGAACTTGTGGCTGTTGGATGATGGAGGGTGAATTTTGCCCACAAGGTCAAGTCCCCACTAACAAAAGGGCCAAGGTGTTGTTAAAGGTTGTAACTCTTGAGCTGGTGCATGTATCAGGTTTCCATGTATCTTGCATTGCTTGCATTTCTTCACAAACCGATATGAATCTATTTCCATGTTTGGCCAATAGTATCTCAAACACATGAGTTTCTTAGCTAAAGAAGGACCGCTAGAGTGTGTTCCACAAATTCTTTCGTGTACGTCTCGTAAGGCAGTTTGAGATTCTTCTCATTCTAAACATTGGAGTAAAGTACCATCCAGACCTTGGTGGTATAAGGAATCAATGATAATGGTATAACGAGAGGTTTGGTGAATGAAGGTTCAACGTTGGTTAGAAGACAAGTCAGGCGGTAGGGTGTTATCCTTGAGGTAAGTGTAAATCTTACCATACCAAGGTGAATCAGATTTGACTAATAGGCATATGGAGTGGGTTTCAGGAAGATCATAAGCTGGTTGCAGAACTGTCCCAACCAAGAACTCATACCGTGACTCATTCTCTGGGATCTCGAGGAGCGAGGCAATGGTTGCCATGGCATCTACTGCCTTATTTTCAATGCGAGGTATCTGCTCAAAGGAAATGATCAGAAAGTACTCTTTAAAGTCATTGACCATACACTTGTATGGGATTAACTTGTCATCTTTGGTATGATAGTCATCGTTGACTTGATTGATTATCAGTTGGGAGTTGCCATAGACATGTAGCTCTTTGATTTTCCATTCTGTTGCCAGTTCGAGACCAATGACCAAGGCTTCATACTTTGCTACATTGTTTGTGCATGGGAATAGCATATGGTAAGACTTAGGTATGGTGTCACCATGAGGAGTGACCAACAAGATTCCTGCCCAATCCATGGTTTGTATAGGATCCATCAAAGTAGAGTTTCCATGAGTGTGTTGTGATACTGAATATGGCTTCATCTGGAAACTCAAATGTCATTGGTGTGGTATCCTGTAATGGTGCTTCTGTTAATTGATCAGTAATGATTTGACATTTGATAGGCTTTTGTTCTACATACTTAATGTCATATTCACTTAGGAGCATTACCCACTTAGCTAGGCGACCTGTGAGAGATGCTTTGCTTAATAGGTATTTCAGTGGATCTATCTTTGCAATAAGTTTGATTGAATGTGCTAGCATGTAATGTCATACTTTTTGGGAGGCAAAAACCACAGCAAGACAAGATCTTTCTATCTGAGAATATTGCAATTTGTAGCCTACCAATGTGCGACTGATGTAGTAGATAGCCCTTTCTTTGCCTTCATAATCCTGTTATGCTAATAGGGCGCCCAGAGATGTCTATGTAGCAGATATGTAAAGTAATAGCGGCTTACCTTGGATAGGCAGCATTAGAATAGGAGGGTTCATGAGATATTTCTTCAGTTTTCCAAATGCTTCTTCGCACTTCTCATCCCATCTAAATGGAAAGTTTTTATGTAAGAGATGACTGAAAGGTTGGCACTTATCTTCTAGTTGTGATATTAACTGATGAATTGCTTGTAACTTGCCCTATAGAGACCGCAATTGAGTGATGTTATTAGGAGGTGGCATTTCCATGATAGCCTTGACTTTGGCAGGATCAACTTCTATCCCATTTGTTAACACAATGAAGCCTAAGAGCTTGTTGGAGGTGACTCCAAACACACATTTCTTTGGGTTCAACCTAACTTTGAATTGTTCCAGTCTCTAAAAGACCTTCTCTAGTACATCAAGGTGGGATTATCTTGTTAGTGACTTTGCAAGAATATCATCTACATAGTCCTCCATTGTGACATGCATCATGTCATGGAAGATAGTGGTCATAGCACGTTGATATGTTGCTCCTGTGTTCTTTAACCCAAATGGCATGACGTTCCAGCAGAAGGTTCCCCATGGACAAGTGAAAGCTATTTTATAGTGGTCTTATGGTGCAATCCTAATTTGATTGTACCCAGAGAAGCCATCCACTAGAGAAAGCATGGTGTGTCCTGCTGTCAAGTCGACTATGATATCAATATTAGGCAACGGAAAGTCATCCTTGCAGAAAGCTTTGTTTAGATCTTGGAAGTCATTGCATAGTCTGACTCTGCCATCAGGTTTGGATACTGGCACTATGTTGGATGCCCACTCTAGATAGTCTATTGCTTTGATGAACCCTACATCCAGTAGTTTCTTGAGTTCCTCTTTTATTAGTAATGCAATGTGTGGATGCATCTTTCTAAGCTTCTGCTTGACTGGTTTGACCCTTGGATCTAGTGGAAGATGATGTAGAATCAAATCTGGATCTAAACCGGGCATATATGTGTATGACCAAGCAAAGTTGACTTGCTTTTTCTTGAAGAATGGTACAAATTTGGTCTTCTCTGATGGAGATAGAGATTTTGCAAAGTGAATGATCTTAGGATTATCCTCTGTTCCAATGTTGACAGGTTCTGTAGGTTCAACAACAATCTGCAACTTCTCCTAATAAATATCAGTAGGGAGAGTGTTAAGCCTTCCTTCATCTGGTGCCTCAGAGAGGTTTTCACCATTCGATGTGTCCTTTCTTTTTACTATTTTGGGATCTGATACTACCGCAGAGCGGTTTTCACCATCAAATCCATTTTTGATTTTTATGTTTTTGCAACTGGAAGGCTTGGCACCCTCTCCAAAATAAGCCATCATGTTGAGTTCAATTTCAAAGCTAGATTTATGATCTCCTGTGGGTAGATGGTCCCTAAGTCCCATGTAGTCAATATAAGCATCATCATTTTGGAACATGTCTAGTTGCAGTGTGCCTCATAAATCCCAGTCGATGAGTTTAGGATGCACAAGGGGAAGGGAATCAGAAGATAGATTTGATTCATTGATAGTTTAAATGGATACCTGGTTAGGATTCAGATTGGTAGGGATAGGATCCGAGATGGTACTTTCCTCTAGATTGTTTATTGCAATGGAACTCTGACCTTCCTCGAAAGTTATACTCTAGAGTTGGCGAATCAGCCTCTAATGGTCTATGCGTTAGAATTTGTCCCTCATGGTAGGAGCTATAGGTTTGAATGGTGTCAACTCCTTTGTCCTCATAGGAGTGCTTTGTGAGTTCCTCCCACTCATACTCATTAGAATCTATGTGACTGTCTTTTTGTAGGGCATGGATCTGTTCCACAAAGCAAGCATTTGCTTTAGCTTTGCCTTTGTCCTTGTATCCTAACCCTTTTGTATTTCTTGCTAATGAGGATGAAGAGGGTTGGATGGGTTTTATTATTCCTTCTTTTCTTAGGCCAATGGGACCTTGTCCATCATAACCCATTATGTGTAGGATAGACTCACCACACCCATAGATTTCCATTGGGAGCTTAGGTGGTTCTTGTTGTGCATTATCTTCATATGTGTAGAGCCATTGTAAGACATCTCTTTCTTCAATTCATCTGATAGGGTCCCCCATTTGAAAAAGAGAGCTGTAGGAGCTTTGGGAGGAGAAGATGGCTTTGGAAAAGGTGTAGGTCATCCAAAGGATCTTGGAGATATAGGCAATTTGGCTAAGTTGAGGCTGTGCTTGATAGAGTATTCCCCTACCCTTGTTTCTTTGATTGTGATTTTCTTCTCTTTGGGCCTGGATGAGGAAGCTTCAGACGTAGAATCATGCTGTGAGACAGGGGATATAGAGGCTCTATTGTTTGGAATAATGCAATCAGGCTTTGTGCAGATAGTGTTGCAGTGCTGGAAAGGATCAAGATCACCTTAGATGGTGATCTGTTTGCCGTTATGAGGAAATTTGATGCATTGTTGGTAGGTAGAAGGCACAACTTGTATGGCATGAATCTAAGGTCTACCTAGGAGGATATTATAGGCTAGCTCCCTATCTAGGACCTGGAAAACAACGTCCTTTATTATGGGTCCCACTTGTATTGGTAACACCACTATTCCCTTGGTAGTTCTTTCCTCTTCATCATAGGCCTTAATGGCAATCTTTTTCCTAGGATCCACTGCAGCTTTAGGGAACCCCAATGCAAGGACTAGCTTGAGCATTGAAATATTTAAACTAGATCCTCCATTAATGAGAACTCTTTTGATAAGGTGTCTATGAATGAAGGCGACAATATGCAAGGGTGTGTTATGAGGCTGAGACACTGAAAGGTCATTCTGTTTGATAAACGAGATGGTGCTTGAGGAGGTTAGATTTCCTACCATGGCTTGAAACTTCTCTTGGGCCAAGTTCGTGGGCATAGTTGTTTCTACTAGGGCTTTATCAAGAATTTCCTTGTGGGAAGGAAACATACGTAACAACTCTAAGATAGATATGTGGGCAGGATTTTTCTAAACTTGGTCTATGACATTGTACATATGGGGGTTAGACGGAGAAGGTGACGACCCTGGAGGAAGTGTGTTTAATGTGACTTTACCACTGTGGGTGATGATGTTGCAATCAGTTTTGTTGGGTCCTATTTGTTGGTTGGATGTGACCATATTGACTTGTGGGATGTGTTTCAATATGCAGTTGATGGTATAATCGAATGGCACACTCGCGTAGTTTGTATTGTTGTTTCCGTTGTTTTGATTCTACCTATTGTGATTGTTATTATTGTTGTTGTTGTTGTATGGCCTGTCGTGATTGAGGAGTGGATCGTTCTATGCCACATGTGTCTCATTAGAAGTATGCTCTTTAGTGCATACCTGATTTTGGTCAAGTATGTCTTGAATGACATGTTTGAGACATATACATTTGTTGGTCGTGTGGCCTCTTCCTTTGTGATATTCACAAAAATCTGTATCTTTCTAGTAGTGAGGTTTTATTTGAGGTTCATAGTCACTAGTTGGTGGAAGAGTGATCTCATTGTTGGCCAATACCTTTCTTAACACAGATTCTTGGGACTCCCCTAGTGGTGTGAATTTTTTCCTAGGGTTGGAGTTGAACCATGGCTTTGGCTCACGAGAGAGGGTTTTGTTTGGCATGGCATTGTTTGCTTCTCCTTTGAGAGTGAAGATTGGTTGTTGTTTGGGAGCCACCACTTTGGCATCAACTACTCCATCATTGATGACATTTTTGTTCTTTGTCCAAAACTTTGACTTGTCCATAGTGTAATTAGAGTTAGGGGTGTCCTTATACAACTTTATTTGCCCCTTGGCGATCATAGCTTTCTCGATAAATAATCCCATCTCAATGGCTTTTGAGAATGAGGTAGGGCATTGAATTTAGATTTGATAACTTTGATCAGGGTTAAGGTTGTGGACAAACATCTCCATCATTTGCTTCTCAGGTACATCATATGAGCATTTGCTCACAAGTTGTCTCCACCTTTGTAAGAAAGAGGCGAAGGATTTGCCACCTTTTTGCTTTGTATTGCATAGATCAAGCATGGAGACTTTGTGTTCAATGTTATATGAGAAGTGTGTGACGAACTTGTTTACTAACTCATCAAAAGTTTTGATACCCAGTGGGAGTCACCAGAACCATTCCATGGCTTGACAACCTAAAGATCTAGGGAATAGTCTCATTAAGAAAGTTTCGTTGTGAGCTACTTCCATGCACACAACATTAAATTCCCTAATGTGATCTCTTGGGTCCCCTTTTCCTTTGTACTTTTCAAACTTAGGCACTTCGAACCAAAAGGGGAAGGGTACCATGTTCAAGCTTTTGTCAAAGGGATATGATGTGATGTCTTCCAAGGAATAAGTTTTAGTGGGCGACCCTACTTTGAGATCTTCCATTTGTTGTGTTAGGTCCTCGATTTGTTTATTCATCTCTTCCATAGGTATGTTTGGGTCTACGATTTTCTTTCCTTTGTCCTCAATAGTGTGATTTTCATGAGTTTCCTCTACGGTCTCTTTCAATTTGTTGAGATCAAAGTCTGAGGGGAGTTTAAGTCCTAGATTTGTAAGATGAAGAAAGTACTTGTGAGGGTCCTTGTGGAGCACTTTTTCTAGCATGTATTGAAATTTTTGATCTTGGAGGGTTCCTTGGTACTCTTCACAAGAGATTTCCTCATCACTATCATGAGGGGTGACAATGCAGTTGGATGATCCAGCCATTTCAAGTTGTTTTTGGTATTGAGATCTAGTTAAAACCATGCGAGGCGACGTAGGAAGAGGTGGGGTGAAACTAAAGATTTTGGTAAGGTGTTGTTGGAGATTATTGAGAAGAGGATACTTGTGACAAGATTCGAACAAGGGACTCTTTTGATCAATAATTCCAAGTTGGCTGACACAAGACGATAGCCACAAGTAAGGGTATCCGGTACCCGTTTACTGTGTAGAGACTAGTCTTGCACCAAGGCTACTAGCAAAGTTCTATGACTTACTAGGTTTACTTGAATCTGAAATGATCTGAAAAGGGTCTTGCAGCAATCTGATATGGAACTTTGACCTTTGTTTTGGAAAGACTTGGTAGAAGGTGGATGAGACGACCGACGAAAGAGAGGGTATGCTATGGAAATAGATGGAAAAGGTGATTGCATGGTAGATCTGATCTCAGAAACTGAAGTAAGGCTGAAATGGGTACCTAGAAAGTTTGAAATTTTTCTCTAAAAAGATGTGGGAATGCTCACTATCACGGATGCGTAGAAATAAAAGTGCTGAAACAGAGGATAAATGTGCAGAAAGTCAAGACAAAAGTGCAATTCTGGTAAAGTTTAAAGGCATAGTAACAGATGATAAATGCACAACAAGTTGGAATGTATGCACAACAGGTCGAAGTATATGTGCAGCTCTGCAGGATAGATGTGCAACTCTAGTTTTCTTGACTATTTTTGTAATTTTTGTCACGTTTTTTCAATTTTTTTGGTTTCTTGGTTGCAATTTGGTGTTTTTGATTTGATTTTCTCAATTATGGAAAGTAAAACATAGCAAACACAAAGAAGTTTTCATGATTTTTGATTTTTTTTCTATTTTTTGACTCTTTTTGACTAAAAAACAAGTACAATCCTAGGCTGGTAAAGACAATATTTGTTGAGTCCCCTAGCTATGCATATTCAAAGTGGATAGCTTCAGGATCTTAGTAGCATCGGCTCCTCTCCACATCACACACTCCTCACGCATACCAAGATCTAGGTTTCCTAAGGCTTGTACCCCCACCGAATCTTAAGATTGTCCCTGCTATCTCTACTAAGAACCACATGAATCAGGGTGGCTTCAAAGGTCCCACCTTTTGCACCAACAAATAGAAGAATTTTGGGCCACTATAATAATGGATATGTAGTAAGGGTAACTGTTCGAGTGGTTATACATGTGACAGTGCTACTCTCTGTTATGGAGTCTCCTAGCCTTCAAGGGTTACACCTTGGAGGGTTTTGGGGGAGGTTGGCTGTCGGTATAACACAACATCACTCATTGTTTGAAGCTTTCACTCCAAACACAATTTATTTATAGTGGCTTGGTAGGGCTTGGCTTTAGCCTATTACCACTTAAGGTCGTTCCCGCTTGGATGGAAGGATATCCAAGGGTAGGCCTCTCTAAGGGTTTAACACATGCGAAAATGATATGTCTGACATTTTGGTCACCTAAGATAGGGGAGAGCATAGGCCTAGTATCATTCCCAAAAACTTGAAAGATAGTTGTTCTTTTCCCCTAGTTAAAATGAAAAAAACTATATGTGCTATCTACTTGGGCACACACGCAAGTTGTTAACTTTGAAAAGAAAGATAGCAGTAGTTCAATTTTATCCTCCTAGCATTGTGTCTAGATTCAATTTGTTGATGCAACAATATTCAAGTTACTCCCTTCCTAGTTAGATCTAGATGTGATTTTGCATGAACATTTGATTACTATCCTTTAAAAAGATGATTTGTGTTAACAATACAACTAGAATGACCAAACCAACCCCTAATCCTATAAGCAGATGAGAGACTATCCTTGCAAAAAAAGTGTCAGTATTGGCAAAAACCACAGAAAATATCCTAAAAGCCATTGTTCAGAACATATGCATAGCTTCAGAGCATGAATGCATAGAAATAGAGCTCAGAAGCGTAGAAACTTTAAAAGCGCAAAAACAAAGTTTAAAAGTGCAAGAACAAAGAGCATATGTGTAGGAATATCAGATGCACCGTAATAGAAGATGTATGAGCATATTCAAAGGGCAGATGTGCTGAAAGACCATATGCACTGGAACAGAGCTCAGATGCGTGATAGAATTGCTCAGATGCACTGAATCCTCCTGTGTACAGAACCTTTGCACAAAAAACTCAATTTTTGGGTTAAATCGGGGCAAGGCCCCATGGTGCGCGCCAAAAATGTTAAGGAAAATTATGCATAAATATCAATGATATCAATAATACCCATAACTCAATGAAATATAGAAATAAAGAAGATCTAAAACAATGAACAATACCTCAACAAACCTCTTTACCTCATGGCTTCCATTGGTGGCCTATCACAAATGATCTTGTATATGAATATGGCCCTCAGAAGGTGGACTTCTTTGCTATTCCAAGATGTCAAGTGGGAATGGCCATGATAGTTGATTGCAATGAAGAGGAGCTTCACAACAATGGTAATGGTGATATGGTAACAAGTTGATCGCAAGCAAATGGAATTTCTGCAGAGTAATGATACTAAAAGCTTGGATGAATGAAATGGAAGAAGAGGGTTCAATTTATAGACTCATGAGAGAAGAGATCAACGGTATAGAAAGAATGAGAAGATCAATGGTTGAGAAAGAATGAGAGAACGTGTACAAATAGAAAGAAGACAAGTGTCACACAAAAGTTATTTTGAGTTAACTATTTTTCTATTTATTGAAGATAAGATATGCTGTCATAAAATAGAAAGCTTTTTTTCTATTTTAGGAGTTTTTTTTAATAAAAACAAGGTAGAATCAATTAATTAACTCATGATTTGCTTTTGCATGATTTGAGAGGAATTAAATAATAAATTATTTAATTTTGTGTGCATGAAGAAGAAGACTTATTTTTAGAAGATTTGGAAGATTTTTGAAGAATTAGAAGATAAGAAGGAAAATTAAATAAATAAATTTATTTAATTGTTTGTGCATGATTTAGAAGAATAAATAATATATTTGATTGTATTTTATTTTTAGAGATTGAGAGGATTTAAATAAATTTGATTGATTTATTTAAATTTGGAAGAAAAATTGACTTAATTAAATAATTAAAGAATTATTTAATTTGTTTAGAAGATTTTAATTAAATAAAGGATTTTATTTATTTTTGACTTTAGAAGAGGTAATTAAATATTTTGATATTTAATTAATTTAGAGGAATACGAATCGAATAAATAAATTTGTTTATTTATTTATTGATAGAAGAATTAGAATGAATAAACATTAAGAATATTTATTTAGACTGAGTTGTGTCATATTTAGGTGTATACAATACTTACTATGCTCTACAGGCAGTTGGCATTTGGCTTGTAATGTTGACATAGGTTATTGGTTCTATATGCATGTTATGACAGTTGGCACATATAGTTGGTACATGCTCTCACGATCAGCACATACAGTTGGCACATGCTCTCATGATCACATGATGATATTCTCTTGATGACATTATAACAGTATGATCCTTGATGTTCCATTTTGATGCTCATGATGTTCCATTCTTGTTGTTACATTCACATGGCTATGTCATATGGTATTCTTGATGTTCTTGGCATGACAGTAGGCTCACAATGTCATAATATTTTTCTTGGCAACATGGTTGTGTGATGTTTGGCATTTGCTGAGTCATTTGCTCAATGCAAGGGTTGTTGATTTAATGTGCATGTCAAGTTTTTCAAAAGGCACATTTTTTATGTTTGCATTTATCTTGGACCTTGCATGATTTCATTGCATTATTTATCACAAGAACTCATGATAAAAGTCTTGTTGAAGTCAAAGGTCATGATGTTGGCAAAATGAAAAAGGAGAGTATGTTGTGTTCTAGATAGTAAAAGGAATTGTTGATATGGTAGTCGACACCAATATGAGATGAGTATCATAATGCAAAATATCAAAAGGTGGAATGTTATTACTGTTGGAAACAAGGCAGATAACTAAGCAGGGGGGTGAATCGGTTATCTCAAAATTTCTTTAACTTTCTTTTCTTTTGTTATCTTAGTAATCAGTGCTGCATCAAAACATGAAAGCATATAAAAAATGAAATAAAATCAACACACATAACACAAGGATTTTTACGTGGAAACCTTGTTAAGGGAAAAAAACCACGGGGGACTAACCCAAGATTGTATTCTCTGTTAAAAGAATAAGAAGTACAAAATGTCACTTGCCAATTAGGGCTCACTGCCCGAGCATACTGCTCACAAGAGGCACATTTCCTACAAGAGACTCACTGTCTACAGAACTTACAGAAGATAATCAAGTGTTTGAACTGATGAGAAGCATCTACAAATGCAAGAGTTTAGTTTTGGTTAGGCACAATACACTGATTTGATGCATTTCATTCTTCCTCTATTTAATGTTGTTGCTTTGTCACATATCGGACTTGAATTGCAGCTCTCCCACTTATCCCTACTTTTCTTCACACTTTGTTTTTTTCCTTTTTCACTACTCACTCCTACATACTGGAATCCATCTGGTATATATATCCACATCAGGGATTTCATCAACTTTCTAGTCGGCAACAAGAACACTCAAGATATTTACAAGTTACTAATCTGTCGGCTGAATCCATGCTTGATTGTGATGTGTATCAAAAACATAGACATAGAAGTCATTAATCATGTTGACCAACAATGTATGATCCCACAAATCGCTTGATCAACACCATTTACTCATCTGGATTGAAGTTTGATACTCTGTCGGTCAGTTCTTCCTCTATCTTCTCTGCCTGACTGGAACCCAACACTCAGATACTCATATCTTTTCCTTGATTTATCATCGGAGGCTAAATATCTGGAGTACAGTAGTCATGATACCCTTCTTGACTTTCCCAAGTTCGTAACTTACTGAGTGACACCATCTGAGAGATCTGGACCTAATTGTCAGACCTTGTTACATACTCTATTCTTGATCACCAGATCAAACATTCTTCAATCTGACTTTCGGTGAAGGCATATTATGTACTGCAGATGTTGTTGGCAAGAGACACTATATGGATTCATGATTGTTGTCATTGATGGCAACAAAGTTCATCCCATACATCCGCAGGACATGGTGTGTCTCTACCGGAAGTCAGAATGAAGATTGTTGTGGTCCGGTAAACAAGAACAAAGCATGTGGCAAGGTCTGACAGACAGGTCCAGATCTCTCAGAGGAAGTATCTTGGTGAAGTGTGGATTTGGGGAAGTCAAGAGGACTACCTTGAGCATTATATTCCAAGGATTTAGCCTTCGGTGATAGATGAGGAAAAAGATATGAATAGTTGAGTACCAGATTCCTGAGTGACAGTGTGAACAAAGGAAGAACTGACTGACAGAACATCAGACTACTTTCTAGATGTGTTACTAATGGTGGTAAAGGTTATGAAGTCATGAATCATGTTTGGCTGACATGATTAATGATTTCTACAAGCATATACTTGATCCGCATTACTTGATGTGCAAGGATTCAGCCGACAGATCAGATTTAGTGAAAAGATTGACTATTCCGGGTGCCGACTAGAAAGGTGATGAAATTACTTGTGCGGATATATATACACAATGGATTTAGTTGTGAGTGTGGTTGTTGTGTTGTGATGTACGAATAACAAAATAAGAGTAGAGCAGATGCAGTAAGGAAGGTACAGTATGTGAAAGGAAAGTAGCAAAAGAGAAGAGGAAAGATGAAGTGCAGCAGATTAGTGTACTAAGCTTAACTGGAACTGAACTCTAGCATTTGTAGATGCTTCCAATCAGTTCAAGTATTGTATAACATTCTTCTTGTAGACAGTGAGTCTCTTGTAGGCAGTGTGCCTCTTGTGAGCAATGTGCTCAGGCAGTGAGCCCTAATTGGCAAGTGCCATTTTGTTTTTCTATTCTTCTAACAGAGAATACAATCTTGGGTTAATCACCCCATGGTTTTCTCCCTTAACAGGGTTTCCACGTCAAAAATATTGTGTCATGTGTATTTCCATTTCATGGTTGTGTTTGCTTGTTTGAATTAATGCTACATTGATTAATAAGAAAGTTCAGAAAGAAGAATTAATTAGGATAACTGATTCACCCCCCCTCTCAGTTATCAATAGATGTGTGGGATAGACTTTATTGCCATCATTGACAACACTTATGAAGCCACATAGTGTCTCTTGCCAACAATTGCAAAATGTCAAAGGCTTTATTTTAGTCATTATGATGTTTTGTCACATTTTCAAACTTATGGTTCTTAAACACCGACACAATGATTATAGTGGAGATGACATTCATGCAAAAAGCAAAGTTATGATGCCGACACATTGTATTGTTAGATCATTTGTTCCAAATGATTATTAGTTTGCAAAATACATGATATTGTTTAAGGTCTGAGCTAGGGTTTGATGGAGCTTGCCCAGAAATAGGTGGAATGGCAGCAACAAGACATGGTTTCAATCTGGTCATTGTGTGCATAAGTATATTTGAAGAATCTTGAATTTTGAACTAGCAATGGTTAACTTAGGGCATGGAATGTCTTATTTTCATGATGGTACAACGATTACAAAATATGGTCTTCAGCATTCGACTTCACCAGGTGATATTATTCCTCTTTTATTTGCAGGTTCATTCTTTGGTGATTGAAGTTTTCTAAACTATTACAGTGAAGAGAAATAAAAAATAATCTACTATTTTTTTTGTTGTTTGGTTGAGGGACTCTCTTTGTTGTGCCCTTGTGATTTATTTCTCAACTTCTATTATGATAGTCTTAAAAGTAAATCTTTTTGTTAAGGACTCCTTTGACCTAAGAGGTCACTCTGTCATATATTCTCAAAACTATCTTTATTGGAGCTTGGTGGTTGACATTGCTATGTCTTTCAGTTATAAGTCAAAGACTGCATCATTGCTTATCTTTTTGTTGAAGAACAATTAGGGTTTGAAATTTTTTGTTTCACCCATGGTTAGGGTTTGAAAAACTTGACTCTACCCTAGAGTCTCTCACACAGGTGTTGAGGACAATAGTGCTCTATTTTGGCATTTACGGTTTGGCAAAGCTTTCCTTATTTTATTGAAGAGTTTGAATATCTTATGGCTAAAGATTTATTGGTGAAAGATTTCAACTATGGTTAAAGCTTTATTTCAAAGGCATTGTATATTGTTCCACATGGGTCCATTTGACTATGTTCCTGTGATAGTTATTTATGCAATTGCAAACTATCTAAGATAGTTAAAGAAATGCAGTTACACACATAAACTATTTCATGAGAGAAAAAAGACCTACGTGAAATTGTATAAAAAGGGTATTATGTAAACATCTGATGTAAGGTTGATGATCTGTGTTTATTGCACAATCATTAAGGTTATACCAGAGTGTTAATGAGTTGTTGTAATGATGCTATTGTAAGGATATACTAGAGTGTAAATGAGCTGTTGTATTGATGCTTGAGCCTCAAATAATGAGATAGTTAAGGATTGGAATGTAGAGGAATAGAGTAACCCTCTGTATTGTTTCAATTTATTCATTGTATCCATTGAAATATGCCAGTGAGGCACAAATAGCCAGTGAGGAACAAACAGCCAGTGAGGTAGTGAAATGTATAAGCCAGTGAGATACTTTTTGTAGCCAGTGAGGCAAAATTTTGGAATAAGCAGTGAGGCATTTTGAGTGGTTTTTATTCGCCATGAGGGTTTTCCACTCAAGACAATATTTGTGTTATGAGTTGTTATTATCACTGATGTGTTTGATCCTCATGTTCATTTGCTTATCATGTGTCATTTAGTTTTAAAGTCATCCTAAGTTAATTTGGTCTGCATGAACACATATATCATTGTCTGAAATGATGTTCTCTGCTCATCCTCATTATGGTCAATCAAACTTTACAAGTTAATCTCTATATGTTTGTGTGTCTAATATGTGAACACCCTTACTCTTAAGTCTGATATTCATGAGTTCATGTGTATCATAGATTGTTTCATAATATTGTGTTGATGCATTCTTGACATTGATTTGTCAATTTTAGTTGTCAAGATATCTATCTTAACTTAACTAAAGTTGTCATGATGTCCATAGTTAACATGATGCCTCATCTCCATTCAATAGAAATTGCCTTTATTTCAATGTTCTAAAATATTATTTCAAGGTCTCAAGGTCTTGTTAAAATTAGTATACCACGGATTCACCCCCCTCTCAGTGATATTGTACTCCAACACTCGTAGTTGAGAACTTGTCCTTTCTCAATTTAAAATTCAAAATTCCAATTTAGATGATTGGCTATATCTACTCTTATACCTTGGACCAACTAAACACACTTTTGGTGCAATTTGATATTAACATTTAAAGGCATTCAATGAATTCATTCTAATAATCCAAAAATCTAGTACAATCAAGTGATCAATCATTCAAAAGAGAAATTACTAGTGGCACATTACTATTTGGTAAAATAAAAAGAGTAAAGAATTTGCCTCTTAGACATTTGTTTTTCATTTGCAATATTATTCAATTTTAAGGGGTTGATTAAGGTGTAGTTCCTTTGTGGCTCAACTGCATGACAACCCCACAATAGTATTCATAAATACTACTAGATTGAATTCTCAAAAATAAAAATCAAAAGGCTACATTAGACAAAATCGTAGAACATAATCTCATAGATTCATAGGATGAATATGGAGAATAGATACAAATCCATGGTCAGAAATAATCTTAGACCCATGAACTTGTCTTTTGATAGGATAAAGGTTTAGCATAGAATTCTAAAATATTTAACTATTTCCAAGGTTTGACATCACACACATTCTAGATCCTTACACATTGGTATCACTTTGGTTATCAAGTTAAGTATCCCTATCTACCTTATTCAATTTACAGGGTACTTTAATATCACTTTTCATTCCCAATCTCAACCTTTAATTAATCTAGATTAGTTGTGCCTATTTCCTTGTATTTTTTAAATTAGTTTAAATTAACTCTTGAGGATAGTTCATTTTTCTTTTCATTTTGTGAACCCATCTAATTTGACACACCTCAACCTTCTTGTTAGGGTTTTACATTAGGATTTTTAGATTTAAATTTTGTTGAGATTACATCATATTTCCATATCTACCCTTCATTTTACATTATTATTCTTTCATTGATATATCCGCTTCTATTATGGTGTAATGAGCTTTATTGTGATATTGGTTTTCACCCACCCTACTAATGTAGGAGCATCCCAAGCCTATAACCAATCATGCATCAATAATTTATTTTCTTATTCATGTTTTGTAGTTCTTAGTTTATTAGTAGTCATTTTTGTTTGCCACAGTTACATTTTCTAGTCTCAATCATGAGTTGAGAACTTAGAATAGTAGATAGTATTATATATAGTAGTGCACGTGTTCTAAAGCATCATGATATTTTATCTAGAGAATTAGAGGATAATATTGAGAACATTCACATGTCCATTATATATTTCATGTTTTAATCTATGATGTGGTTGCTTGTATCTATGATATGGCTTGCTATATTAGCTTAAGGAGATCTATGCAATGTGCCTCATGGTTTAGAGCTTTTCACTAAGGAATAATGATATGAGAGATATTATTGGTAGCATTGTGGTTCATGCTAAGAACCACATTAAGTTTGGAGTAATATTACTTGTTCTTAGCTAACTCAAACCTTCAACACAATCATGAATGGAGGGTCTAGTGAAAGGCTATCTAACCATGTATAACACAATCACTCACAATCAATGCCCAATAAAACTCAATTATAAGCGCAATCATATGATAGTAAAATGGAATATATATATATATATATATATATATATATATATTCAACAATCTAAATTACATCAATAGTTTTTGTTACTAGGGATTATAAACAAAATAGACCTTAATCTTAGATTACAATACAAATCAAGCATTTCACATGACTATGATCTCAAATGTGGGCATCCTTAGGCTAAATTCACTATCCTCACTCTATTGCAAGTTGTTGGACACTACTTGGTCCTCAAATCTCTTTTTTCCCTCTATTGTCCTTCCACTAACAAAGTAGACCTCCTTTTACAGTGAATAGTTAATGTACAATGTTTGGTTTAACCCAAAACAATAAATGCCATTCTCAAATTCACACGGTTATAAACATGAGCCATTGTAGGACCATTGAGGCCTTTCAAGAAATTACCCTTTGGCACAAGGATTTAAATCTTGGATCATATCTTATAGAATTACTTACACTAATCTAGTAAGCCACCTCATTGGATAAAACAAGAAACACATAAAGAACATGTAGGCATGTTCTATATTCTCTTCTAATGCTTTAGAAAAAATATCATGATGATTGGAACAAATACATTATCACACAAATGATTCTATTTATTGGTTTAAGTGCTCAATTAATGATTATCAAGAAATCTAATAATGACAAACGAGAATGACTACAATGAAACTAATAGTTTCAAAACACAAACATATGGAAAGGTAATATTTTTGGTTGATGCAAGATTGCTCTTACACCTTGCGATGCTCTTGCATCAAACACCCAGGGTTGATTGAAAAGTGAGCCCCTCACTTTCCAATGGCTAGAAGGTAACCAAGATAGTCTACCTCAGCCTTAGAAATCTAATTTGAATCATCTGTAGGCCTTCTTTTACACTTCACCAGATATTCCCCATATTGTCTATCTTTGATGTTTATTCCAATCCTTATGTCCAAAAGTTTTTTAATATCCTCGTTTTGCTATTGTGGTATTTGATTCTTCCATAGTACTTCTACATCACTATCTTTTGATTCCCCTTCATGAAACTAATATAGATTTGTAATGTTTTTTAGAAGAAAAGTGCAAAGCACCTATACCAAATATATTAATAAAACACAATAGTACAAAAATAACATCGTGGAGGGCCCAAAATAGCCAGATAGGGGATAGTGGCCACCATAGAAGCATGTAACCAAAAAATGAACCAAACAACATTCCAAAAAGATATAGATACAAAATAAAGAGGCCAACGACCATGCAAAGATACAAAAAATTGCAAATTACACCCTAAAAAACAACCATAAATCAAAAACACCCTCAATCTAGTGTTAGTGTAGGATATTATTAGAATATTCATATATATGTACTTTGCACTGATGACTCCTATATTTGGAGTTAAGCTTGCTTAGGTTTTCTTTTTCACATGGAGTTGCATGGATTTTGCATGTCAACAACTTTAGATGGTAGATTTACATGCCTATTCTTAGGCTGCTTCACCACAATTCTTAGGCGGTAGTTGTACCTCCTCTGTGCTATATATGTGCATCCATATTGAGATTTAATTCATTCAGCTATTGCTTTCATATCTTGTTTGTATCAAGCATACTCTCATTTTTCATAACTTGCATAAGCATTCATTATCTTGACTATCATGGCTCTACCTATACTAAAATTGTTTCTAGTTGATCTTAGAGCTCTTTGACATAGTATCAGAGCTCATTCTAGTAGACAATTGTTGGTTAGGTAATTCACATGGTTTATTTTAAAAATGAGAGTATGTAATACAAACAAGATATGAAAGCAATAGATGAATGAATAAGTTAACTCACAATATGGATGTACATATATGGCACAAAGGAAGTGAAACTACCACCTAAGAATAGTGGTGAAGGAGCCTAAGAATAGGCACGTAACTCCACTATCTAAAACGGGTGACATGCGAACTCCATGCAAATCCATGTGAAAAAGCACACCTAAGAAAGATTAACTCCAAATACAGGAGTAAACCATGTGAAGTACATGTGTAGGAATATTTTAATAATATCCTACACTAACACCCCCTTTAAGCATAGCTTAGGTGGGTACAAAGAAACTAGGTCCTTGCAACTAGGCCTGATGAGGTACCCAATTACAATGTAAGCTCTCATAAAGTGGCGAAAGGAAGAAAACCCAGTGGGAAAAAACTTCCCTTCAAAAGAGAGAAAATAAAATGAAGATGAAGAGGACTAGAAGCCCCCCAAGATGATAGTCCTAAAATCCCTACAAGATAGGGCCCATGTGTGCCTCCATAAAGAAGAGAAAGAAAGTCAACATAGAATGTCACATGGTGAATGTTGTAGTAGGCCCCTTTGTAAAAAATGATGCCTCTTCATTTTAGAAGATGGAAACCCTGAGATATCAAATTTCTAAATTCCCACTCAAGTGGAATGTATGAAGGAATTAGGATGTATGATTCTTGAAACTACCCATGATTCTCAAAGTTGATTCTAAACTATGACTGTGACATGCAAGATTCAGGAATAGTAACCACTAAAGTGTGAGTTTTGAACTGATGTGAATCAGGTGTGTCAAGATAGTAGCATGAAGTGGTGGAGAGAGAAAAAGAGGATGCAAACCAAGAGATGATGCAAATTGATGGGTGTTGTCACCAAAGAGAAGACATATGTCCTCAATGTTGTCATCAAGATCGAGAATGAGATATTCTACAAACAAATGATGGATGTCTGATAAGATGATATATCATTGATCAAGAGGACAAGGGTGAAACTATTGGAGATAATCTAAAGTAGCATGTAGAGAAGCCAAGATCTCTATCAAAGTGGTAGGTGGAGGTGGTAGAATAGCTACCAATGCTAGAGGTGTAGAAAGAGGAGAAGAAAGAGGAGATGTCTCTATGTCATCAACACATTCAAGAATTTCTCAATAAACAAGTTCCTCTTCAGTATCATAGGCATAAAAAGTATTATTAACATCATCAAGGGGAAGAAGTATGTCCATATGGGGATCATCCAGGAATGGAGGTTCATTGGGATCTCCATACATTTCCCATTGTGTGGTCTAGAGAGTGTGAGGGAACTCAATGTGTGATAGATCCCATGATGTGTGGTCCCCAAGACTTAAACCTATTAATCTTAAGACATGATCATTTCTATTTCCCCATGCAGATTTCTACCAACATGTACTTGGTTTAGGATTAAGCCCATACAAATGTGGCAATAGATAAATCCATTGGCAATGCTTTAGGATGCCATTGTGCCAGGACTTGTAGTTTCCTTCTTCCAAAGTAATGACAAAGAGATGATTTGTTATACCCATTATTGAGTTAGGTAGATTACCCCTTAGCAAATTTGGAACTTTATATGAGTTCATTGATCTCAAAATACCTGTATAATCACCCCCAAAGAATGATACATAAAAGGACACTTTATATGTTGAGTGCATGTGCATGAACAACCCCCCCCCCCCAAATTTCTCAATTACCCCTTGGATTTGGCACTTCATATTTTTAGTGCACTAACATGTCCAATGGAACAAAAAAGGGAACTTTATAATGATCATTTGAAAATGTTCTCAATGGACCAGGCTAAAAAAATAAGCACTTTCAAAAAAATGACACTCAATTATGAGTAGCCAATCAAAAGTTACAATAGTCTTTATTTTCAGCATTGGTCAATTAAAGTGCACTTCACAATATTAAAAAAATCCTTTCAAATAGAGAGTGGAGAGAATGTGGGAGATGTTGATGTTAGCAAACATGGATGCCAATGGGATTTCTATAGGCTATTTTAGGGTGAACAGGGGCACCAATGACCAATTTATCTAGGCCATTTTAGGTCTTGTTTAGGGCTACCTTTTGCAGGTCAGTTTAGATGCCTTGTTTGCATAGGCCGCACCTTCTTGCATGAAGAGTTCTAGCTGCTCCTCCCTTTATTTTTATTCTCATTAGAGATTGGATGCCTCACAACATAGGGGTGAAATAGATGTGAATTAAGGGTTTCTATCTTCCAAAGAAAGAGACATCTTTTGTTGTAGAGGGACCTACTACAGCCTTTACCATGCGACATTCTATGTTGACTTTTTTTCTCTTCTTTGTGTGAGGCATGAATGGTCCTTATCTTACAAAGATCTCAAGACTATCATCTTGGGGGGTCCTTCTACTCTTCTTCATCTTCATTTTCTTTTCTGTCTTTTGGAGGGAAGTTTTTCCCCACTGGGTTTTCTTCCTTTCTCCAATTTATGAGAGATTGCATTGTACTTGGGTACCTCATCAGGCCTAGTTGTAGGGACCCAATTTCTTTGTAGGGTGCATGTTAGTGTAGGGTATTATTAAAATATTCCTATGTATGTACTTTGCATGAATTTCTCCTATATTTAGAGTTAATATTGCTTAGACCTGTGCTTTTTCACATGAAGCTACATGGAGTTTGCATGTCACTAGTTTTAGATAGTAGAGTTATGTTCCTATTATTAGGCTCCTTCACCACTCTTCTTAGGCAGTAGTTGCACTTCATCTGTGCTATATATGTACATCCATATTGTGAGTTAATTCATTCATTCAACTGTTGATTTCATATCTTGTTTGTAATTCATGCTCTTATTTTTCATAACTTACAAGAGTGTTCAATACCTTGACTATCATGGATCCATCAGTACTGACATTCTATCCAGTAGATCTTGGAGCTCTTTGACATCTAGAACTTGGGAGTCAACATAATCATCGATAGGAGGTAAAGGAACTAGAGGAGCAGGAACATTAGTATTTGGGGGTCGAAGGGCCGCATCTAGTTCATGCATTTGCAAGAAGTGAATGACGATGAATGTTTCCTTAACCCTAGTATTAAAGCTCAGGGGTAACTATAATTTGTGCATTTTTAGCACCAAATTGAGCGCATTTCCATAGCCAAATCATAACCCTTTCTAAAAAGTGTTAAAAACACAAATGTCATTGTAGGAGAGTTGTAGAGGAGTTCAATGGTAAATAAACCCCCCAAAGGTGCCTCACCTTCATACATGTCATAATTATTCATCATTGGCTTAAGTATTTCCCCATTGATCAAGTACTCATGAATGTAAGAAAAGGCTATTGTTTCTACAAACTCAACATCCTACACCAAATCCATCATGTTGGAGAGAAAAGTGGAGGTGACCTTTGAAAATAAGAGCACCCATAGAAAATCTTGTAAAAAAGCATCACTAACCACACAAAGAATAGTGAATTCCACAAGAGGATAATTACAATCAATTTTTTTTTGCAATTTCATGGAATCATAGGTACCTAACTCCATGGGTTCCCACTTTTGATGTTGGATGAGAACTCTGCAATTCTTAATGATAGTCTTGATGGAAACATGGGGAGAGGGAGATCACAGGTTGAGGAAAGAGTGGAAGATGCAATGACAAAGCCTAAAACAAGGCAGGATTTAAAAATAAGTTCTACCATTAAAAGTCACATGATGGACCATCAATCCAATGCAACTAAAATTTTGGAGATTACAATCATAAATTGTAATTAA
This sequence comes from Cunninghamia lanceolata, assembly GCA_027924645.1. Taxonomy (NCBI): domain Eukaryota; kingdom Viridiplantae; phylum Streptophyta; class Pinopsida; order Cupressales; family Cupressaceae; genus Cunninghamia; species Cunninghamia lanceolata. The sequence goes on along the minus strand of BSBN01000194.1, from coordinate 10,268,380 downwards.
CTCCCAAATCAAATGAAGGATAATGAGGATGACACAATTGTAAGTAACTCCCAAATCAAATGAAGGAAAATTAAGGTTTAATGATCCATCTCATGACTTAGTGGACATGGTGGGGTGTCCTTGCGAATGGCTTCACATAGGGGTGGATATGACAAGGCTGTCACAAAGTCAAAATTTGTTGAATTTGTCTAGAGGTCAAACACCATATTGGTTAATAAGTTAACAAACCTGATAGTCTCTCGATATCAATGTGAGATTAAGTACTGATCGAAGTGATCAAGAAAACCCCATAGTGAACAAATACTTTATCTTCTAATTGGCCATTTCACTACCTTTCAGATAATTCACTACCAACAACGAATCACCTTTAATGTGTAGATTTGGAATATTGTTTTCTTTTTCTAGTAATAGTCCATGAAGGAGTGTAGAAGCTTCTGCTTCATTATTGGTTATGTTTGGAAACTTCACTGATGTAGCTGCAATATGCTTCCCATGATTATCTTGAATCAGGCACCTTGACCCAAATGGGCCTGGGTTTCCCTGAGAGGCACCATCAAAATTCAACTTGAATAAAGGTGGGAGAGGGGAAACTAACCAATTTTAGATCTATCTACTTTCACACAATCTAGTTTTTGAACCCCTTGCTAATTTGGATGGTGAAATAGCAGCCAATTCTACAACACTACCCTATCCCAACTAGAAAACTAATTTCCCACTTGATGATTCTTATTGATCGAGGCCACAAAAGACTTTGAAATCAAGGTTTCAATTTTCCTAATGACCTTACAAAGAGGAAGAGATTCTTTCTTGAAAATCCTGTAATTGTGTTCCAGCCAAATACTCCAAATAAGGATGGAAGGACTAACCTCCCATAAGCATGTAAATGTTGAATCCTTATATAGGAATAGCCATATAGAAAAATGTTGAAAGAGAGATTAAGGGATTGGGACATACCAATCTAATTAACCACATAACCATTTCCAAAAACTATCAATGAAGGACAATGCATGAGTAGATGATCAATACCTTCTTCTATTTCACCACATAGTGTGCATTGGAAAGAGATAGAAATGCCCAAATTTTTAAGTCTTTTTCCTATAATAATTTTGTTGTGCAACACTAACCAAGTAAAGGCTCCAACTTTCAGGAGACACACCTCACTCCAACAAAATTTGAAAGGCCAAGACATAGCATTTAGATTTTAAAGTAGTCTATACCCTTGATTCACCATATAAGAACCAGATTTGAGCCCATCCATGTAATTTGGTCTTCCCTTTGGGAGATATAAATATGTCTATGAGAAAACAATTCTTGTAGAGTTTTCTTTTGATCATTAGGAAAATTGCAGCTCTCAAAACTCTTCCACATTCTTCTCCAATCACGATTTGACTCCCAATATTTGCTGATAGTAGAACCCCAAGCCTGTTTAAGGAAAATTCTTGCTTCATTCAAATCTGTTCTCCTAGATAAAGGTTGGAAACCATTCCAAGAATCCTCCCAAAAAAGAGTTTTTCTCCATTGTGCACTACTCGAGATAAATGGGGGAGAACCACATCTTTGCCTAAAAGAATAAATTTCCACAATGGGGAGGCATTTGGAGGGTTAGACATAGTAAATATTTAATCACAATTAGAAGTATCCAAGTATTTAACTTGCATCATATGAACCAATTTAGCATTCGGATTGGAATACATGATCCAAGCTAATTTTACTCCCAGGGCTATATTTTGTTTTAAGAGATCATGCACTTTGGAGCCTTGCCATAAACTTTTGGTTTACATACTTTAACCCTTGAAATGAGATGTATCCTCCTCTTATGCACATTGCCTTGCCAGAGGAACCTTCTAATATATTTTTCAACCTCAAGAAGGACACCTTTTAGATGTTGTTATATGGAGCCTAATCAGACTCGGAGTTCAAATTTTCCCTACTTTTGTTAGCATTTTTTCCCCCCAAATTAATTAATGGGGGAATCAGAATAGGGGAGGAGCCCCTCTTGTGGGGCCTAGGGGGATGACCCCCCCAATGTGGGCTTGAGGGCGGAGCCCACTGTGGGGGTCTGGGGGCAGCATCCTTGGCCAGGGGTGTGGGAGCAGCACCCTCGAAGCAAAATTTGCCTATTATTTTATAAAGGCATCGACAATTAATTTTCTATTGGCTAACATATAAAACCCTATTTTTGTAACCGATATATAAGTCTTGATAAAAATGGCTAAGGGTTAGGGTTTCCGTTGATATTGTATTGTAGCATATTGCAGCAGTATTAAGTTGCATGAGATTGCTAGTTGTAATCGATTCTATTTGCTGGACAATAATATTGGACTCTCTGTTGGTGGATGTAGCTCAATTTTGGGTGAACCACATTAAAATTGTCTCTTGTTGTTTTATTTCTATGTATTTTTCATTCCTATGTTTAATCTATATCTGCATTTAATTGATATCTTCTATATGCTATTCCTAACACGTGGTATCAGAGCGGATTGTGTTCGATTATCATCTGTAGGAAGGTATCATGGTTGAGTGGGAGTCTCATAGTTAAGTGGGAGCAATGGTGGACAAGGGTAAATTGAAAGTAGATAAATTCAATGGGTAAAACTATCAATTATGGAAGATACAGATGGAAGATTATCTCTATCAAAAGGATTTATGGAGGCCATTGGAAAGAAAAACTAAGAAACTGGCAGCAATGACTGATGAGGATCAGGAACTTCTAGATAGAAAGGCACTACGAAGCATTTGTTTATGTTTGGCACCATCGGTGGCATTCAATATCTCAAAAGTGAAGACAACAACCAAATTGATGGAGACATTGGCAAAGTTATATGAAAAGCCTTCCACTTAGAATAAGGGATTTCTTATGAAGTGTTTATTTAATATGAAAATAGTAGAAGGTGGATCAATTACTAATTATTTAAATGAGTTTAACACAGTTACCAATCAATTGACTTTTGTAAATGTAAATTTCGATGAAGAAGTTAGAGCTCTCTTGATATTATGTTCTTTGCTTGAAATTTTGGTAATGGTGATTAGTAACTCTGTCTCTAGTTTGAATACACTAAAATTTGATGATGTTGTTGGTGTTATTCTGAGTGAGAAAATTTGTAGCAAAAGCTGAGGTGGATCCACATTAGGTAGTGTTTTGAATGCAGAAAGTAGGGGTAGATCAAAGGAGAGAGGAAAAGGTTCTGGACATCATGGGAAGTCACGAGGAAAATTAAAAGACAAGAGGTCCCAATCTAGAGGAAACAAGGATTGTTGGTAATGTGGAATATTGGGTCATCTAAAAAAGGATTGCTGGTCTTAGAAGAATAAAGGACACAAACAAAAAGGCAATAAGGAGGTAAAGGTGGTAAGTAATAAATACGAAGATGATGCTTTGATTCTTTCCCTAGATAATACTGATGATTCATGGGTTTTAGATTCAGGAGCCTCATTTCATGCTATGCCCCATAGAAGTTAATTTCTTGATTATGTCTAAGGGGATTTTGGGCTAGTTTATTTGGGATATAATGAACCCTGTCATATTATTAGAAAAAGAAAAATTAGGATTAAGTTACAGAATGGGAATCATTAACTACTACAAGAGGAAAGGCATGTTCCAAGGATGAGTAAGAATTTAATTTCAGCAGGGAAACTAGGTGATGAAGGTTGCACAGTTACTTTTAATGATAAAAATTGAAGGTTACAAGAGGTGCCTTAATAGTAGAAAAAGGTGTGAAAGTAGGCACCTTATATCTTTGTACAGGTCATACTATTCCTTCTACTTTAGTTGTTGCAGAGAAAAATCAATTAGGTTCAGGAATAGTTGTTGTGAGTTCGCATACAGAGGCTAAAGTAGTTGTTGCAGGTTCTGAAACACCATTGTGGCATAACAGACTTGGGCATATGAGTGAAAAATGTATGAAGATACTTCATTCTAAGAAAGTTTTACTAGGTTTGAAATGTATTAATATGGATTTATGTGAAAGTTGTGTATGGAAAACAAAACAGAGTTAGTTTTCACAAGGATGGGAAGCAAAAGAAAGATGAAAAGTTGGAGCTTGTGCATACAGATGTATGGGGCCCAGCTCAGGTATCTTCTCTTGGTGGCTCTCAGTATTATGTTACATTCATAGATGATGCAATTAGGAAGGTTTGAATTTATTTCCCTAAGCAGAAATCTGATGTATTTGAAACCTTTAAGAAATAGAGAAGCTTGATTGAGAATGAGACGGGTAAAAGATTAAAATGTCCCAGATCTGATAATGGTGGTGAGTATTGCAACAAAGAATTTGAGGATTATTGTTCCTTTAATGAAATTTGTATGCAGAAAATGGTTCCAGGGACTCCACAGGAGAATGGAGTGGATGAGCGCATGAATACAACAATAATGGAGCATGCAAGGAGAATGAGATTACATGTTGGGTTACCTTTAAACATGTGGACAGAGGCTATCAATACCATTGTATATTTAATTAATAGAGGTCCTTTAGTTCCTTTGGGTTGTGGTATTCCATAGGAAGCATGGATAGGTAAGAAGGTGAGTTATTCTTTTCTCAAAACCTTTGAATTTGAAGCATTTGCACATGTTGATTCTAAAAATAGAACCAAGCTAGATGTAAAATCAAAAAAGTGTATCTTTGTTGGATATGGCATTGATGAATTTGGTTACAGGGTAAGTGCAAGAAGTTGGGTCCACATAGAGGGGAAGTTGCGAGCAAAAAAAAATTCCGATAGAAATGGGTACCCAAGCCTAAACGGGTACCCGCTTAGGAACGAGTACTCGTTTCTATATAGCTGTTTAAATTTGAAAAAAAATATGTGTGCTTTTTTTCCCACACAAAGGGAATGGGTACCCATTTTAAAATGGGTACCCATTAATAACACATACCCATTTTAGAATAGGTACCCATTCATAAAAGATTAGGCTTGGGAAAAGTATGGTAAGCCAACCCTTGCCTTGGACCTACAAGTTTTTTTCTAAGTACAGAATAAAAGAAAAGATTGAGTTTACCTATATGGTTGACGACATTTTTTTCTGAATTTTTTTACGAAATTAAAACCCATTGCAGATGACAGTGTCTAGTTTTTAAATATGTAATTTTTTTTATTCGACTTGTTTTTCTATTTATTAATAAATTTATGAGCAAACTGGTCCAAAAACTTGAAATGATAGGTGTTTGTATTTTTTTAATAACTGTTAATTTTTAAAGATTTTTGAAAAAAAATTATATGTCATCAATCTAATTCTCTACACAATGAATTTTTTTTTTCATTTTATGATTAGTTTTGCTGAAATTATGTTGGCCGTACACAAGGGTTTTCGAAAACAACAATTAGGGTCAATAAAAAATTAATCAAAAAAATATTTAGAAAAAAATTATAAAAAAATATCCTCATCAAACTTCACTATACTACACATCTTTCCCCAAAAAGATTTAGAAAAATACTTTTATTTAGGTCAAATTATGTTGGTCATACACGTGCATGGTATGGTAAAAAAAAAGTGACTTTTAAACAGTGGTTTTTAAAAATGCCTATTGACAATCAATTTGTATCATCTAAGTATTAAAATAAATTACATATTTGGAAACTAGACTTTGAGTACTACATTTTATATTCTAACTTTTTTTAAGATTCAATATTTAAGTGCCTCAAATATTTAGGTCAAATGTGACAAATTCTAAAAATCAAAGAAAACACTTCCACTTTTTAGCCAAAAAGTGGATCCAACTTCTTGCACTGACCCTATAGGCTTTGGGATTTTGAAAATCTAAAAATTGTGAGTAGGGATGTTGTATTCAATGAGAAGGTGTTTTACAAAGATCAGTTGCAACAACGTGAGAAGAAAGAAAAGGATTATGTGGTGCTAGATAATACTTTAGATAGCGATTTTTCAGTGGTTCCTCATGCTCTGCAATAGCAACAAGAAATAGCACAAACTCTAGTGAATGTTAGACGGTCAACAAGGACAAGTAGACCTCCTGACAGATTTTCTCCATCTTTGTATTCTATTTTGTTAACAGATGCTGGTGAACTAGAAGGGTATGATGAAGCTATGTAGGTGGATACAAAGGTTCAGTAGGAGCATGCAATGGAAGAAGAAATGGACTCCTTGCTAAAAAATCAGACTTGGGAATTATGCAAGTTGCCTGTAGGTAAAAATGCCTTACCAAACAAATGGGTTTATAGGTTGAAAAAGGATGATGGAGGTAAGAAAAGATTTAAAGCCATGTTAGTTGTAAAAGGATTTGCACAGAAAAAGGGCATTGATTTTGATGAGATTTTTTCTTTGGTTGTTAAGATGACTTCTATTCGTACCATTTTAAGTATTGTGGTTGCTAAAGATTTGCATTTGGAACAGCTAGATGTGAAAACTACCTTTCTCCATGGTGATTTGGAGGAGATATATATGGAATAGCCCCAAGGATTTGAGGTGAAAGGTAAGGAGAAACTGGTGTGTAGAATGAAGAAGAGTTTATATGGCTTGAAACAAGCACCTTAGCAATGGTACTTGAAATTTGATAGTTTTATGGCCGAGCAAGCCAGTGTAATTCTATTTTCAGAGGTTGGATAATGACAACTACATTTTTTTGTGTTTATATGTTGATGATATGCTTGTAGAGGGGTCTAACATGGATCACATACCTAAGTTAAAATAGCAGTTAGCACAATCATTTGCTATGAAGGATTTGGGGGTATCAAAACAAATCTTTGGTATGAAAATTTGTAGAGATAGGAAGAATAGAAAATTGACTCTATCTCAAGTTGATTATATTGACAAGGTGTTGCAGAGATTCCATATGGAGAATGCAAAAGTTGTCAGCACACCTTTGCCTAGTCATTTGAAATTGACTAAGAAGATGTGTCCATAGACACAAGACTTGAGGAAGACAAAATGTCCAAGATACCATATGCTTCAGCTGTAGGAAGTTTAATGTATGCCATGGTATGTATAAGACCAGCTATTGCACATGTTGTAGGAGTTGTAAGAAGGTATATGAGTAATCCCAAATTAAGAGGTACATCCAATAAATATTTGTGTTTTGGGGGCTCTAATACTAATTTAGCAGGCTATGTGGACTCAGATTTGGTAGGGCATATTGATACTAGGTGGAGTACTACAGGTTATGTCTTTACTGTAGGTGGGACAACAGTGAGTTGGATCTCAAGGTTGCAAAAGGTGATTTCTTTATCCACTACGGAGGCAAAATATGTAGCTGCAATAGAAGCAAGCAAGGAGATGATATGGCTGCAATTTTCATGGAAGAATTGGGGAAACAACAAGATAATAGTTATTTGTTTACAGATAGCCAGAGTGCCATACATCTTGTAAAGAATTTTGCCTTGCATTCAAAGACCAAACACATACAGTTGTTGTATCACTTCATCTGGTTGGTGTTGGAGGATGGATAGTTAAGGCTAGAAAAGATACATACATATGACAATCTAGTAGATATGTTTATGAAGGCAGTGACAAGGGAGAAGTTGAGCTCTTCTTCAGCTTCGGTTGGCCTTTAAGATTGAAAACTATAAAATCAGAACAACAGAGTCCAGGGTGCTTATTTCCAGTGGGAGCTATAGGAGCAGTGGTGTTATGATCAGTCTCCAAGTGGGAGATGATATGGTGTGGACTTTGATAAGTCTCCAAGTGGGAGATTGTTGTTATATGGAGCTTAATTAGACTTGGAGGTCAAATTTTTCCCACTTTTGTCAACATGTTATCCCCCCCAAATTAATTAATGGTGGAATAGGAAGGGGAGTAGTTAGGGGTAGCACCGTCGGTTGGGGGCTTGGGAGCAGCGCCCCTGAAGAAAAAATTGCTATTATTTTATAAAGGCATCAACAATTATTTTTCTATTGGCCAACATATAAAACCCTATTTTTATAACCGACATATAAGTCTTGATAAAAATGGCTAAGGGTTAGGGTTTTCACTGATATTGTATTGTAGCATATTGCAGTGATATTGAGTTGCATGAGATTGCTGGTTGTAATCGGTTCTATTTGTTGGATAATAATATTGGACTCTTTGTTGGTGGATGTAGCTCGAGTTTGGGTGAACTACATTAAAATTGTCTCAAACTATTTTATTTTTGCATATTTTGCATTGCTTTGTTTAATCTTTATCTGCATTTAATTGATATCTTCTGCATGTTATTCCTAACATTGGAATCTAAAGGATCGACATCATGTATATATGGATGGAAAAAGAATTTTCCTTGACCACAGTAATTTTACCCACTAAAGTTAACCATTTGCCTTTCCAAGAGGAAACCTTGTTTTTAATTTGAGTCAAAATATGCTACTATATCTCCTTTCTATTAGCACCCATGAAGAGAGGTATGCCCAAGTATTTACTTGGCAGTGATTTCAATTTGAAACCAAAGAGATTATAAATCCGCTATTAGACCCATGGAGATGTGTTGAAGAAGAAGATCTTGGATTTAACTATATTAACACATTAACTATAATAAGCACAATAGGACTAGATAAGCTTCTAGATAATCTTTGCTCTAGATAATATTTCTTTCCCAAATAACATAGTGTCATCAACAAAGAGAGACTGTGTAATAGGTTCAACAAAGAAGGGAATTTTTAAACCTTGCCATTGATTCTTCTCTTTTTCCACCTTAATAGTTCTGCTAAATGCTTGCACCATCATTATAAAAATAAATGGTGATAGAGTGTCGCCTTGTTGTAGTCCCTAATTGGTAGAAAAGAAGGTTGCAGGTTTGGCATTTATCAACACTGAAACCTTTACCCTTGTGATAAACGAGCAGATCCATTTACACTATCCCTTGTCAAAGCTAAATTTTTGAAGTACATGAAGGATGAAACCCCATTTAACTTTGTCATAGGCTTTTTCCATATCTAGTTTTAGAACTATAGCCACTAGATTATTGTATTTCATAGAATGGAGTGTTTCATGGGAGATAATTACTCCTTCTAAAGTATCTTTTCTTGGAATAAACCTCATGTTCATCTAAAATTACTAAAGGGATAATGGCTCTCAACCTTGTGAAAATAATTTTTTGATATTATTCTATAAATTACATTGCATAAGGATATGGGCTTGAAATCTCCAAATGTTGTGGGGCTGTCCACCTTTGGGATCAAGGTTATAAAGGTGGACTTGAATTATGTCAACAAATTTTGTGTTTTCTTTCCTCTTCCATAGCCAACAGTAAATCATTACGTATAAAATTCCAACACCTTTTTAAAAAGAGAACCATATAACCATTTGGACCCGAGGTTTTGTCTCTTGACATGGAAAAACTATAGTTCTAATCTCTTCTAGAGTAAATTATCACATTAATTCCCTATTTTTCTCCTCAAACACTAGGGATGGGATATTATCTAGCATTGAGATAGACGGGGTGTGTGAATTAGATTCCTTATCTGACCAAACCTATTTGAAATGATTTAAAGCCTCCCTTTAAATATCCTCACTGACAACCAATTAAGTACCATTTGATGAATGAATATCTATTATAGTATTTACAATCCTAATTTTGGTGGAAATGTGGAAAATTTTGTATTTTGATCACCTTCTTTCAACCAAATTTCCCTAGAATTTTACCTCCAATAAATTTCTTCTCTTAGGAGAACTTCCTACAAATGTTCTTTGATCTTTTTTTCCACCAAGAATTTGTGTGATTTCATACCCTCCTTAATTATCTACTGAGCAAGAACAATTAACTAATTCTAAATCCTTTCTCTTTGAAGATGTTCTTAAAATGTAGATGATTTCATTTTTTAATTTTTACTCCTTGACAAATTTCAATTTCTAAGCTAATTGAAACATTCTTGACCCTAAATTAAAAGGAGATGTGATCCACCATTTTTCAAGAAGGGGGATAAAATCCAGATCCCTAAATCACATAGCCTCAAGTTTGAATACATATTTGTTTAAGGCCCATTCCTCTTCAATCTATAAACAAATAGGATAGTGGTCCAAGCCTAATAAAGGCAGGATGGAGCTAGACAAAGCTTGTTTTACCTCCAACCATTTATGTGAAAGGAGGAACCTATCAATTCTTTTTGTAATATGATTGAAGTGTTGCCTCCTATTTGTCCATGTGAACTTCCCATTCTTCAGGATACAATCATAAATATTGTTGATAAAAATGAAATCCTAAAAATCCTCAACCACCTTAGAGGGTGGATTGATGCCTCCACTTTTGTCTTCATGTTCTAAAATTGCATTAAAATAATCTCCCAAAATAACTTTTCTTGCATCAAGTATGACAAAATCAAGCTAATTGAGTGCCACAATTGTTTCTTATGATTTGAATTAGTTGGATCATATACATTAATGATCCAAAAATCCTCCTGCAATGGTGCATACCTTATGTTAAGAACCATATAATTATCTCTAGAATAAATAAGATTAGAACTTGCATTCCTTCTATTCCATAATATTGCCATTCCCCCTGCAACCCCTTTAGCCACCACAATTGAAGACTCCCAATTTTTCCATTACTGAAGATATACAACCCTTGTTCTTTTGATAATTTTATTTCCTACAATAATATTATGTCTTCTTTTGCACTTTCAAGTTGGTACCTTATCCAACATCTTTTGTTAGGGGCATTAATGCCCCTAACATTCCAAGATAGGACCTTCATTGTCCCTGAGGCAAGCTAAATTCTCTCCTCATAATCATGGTTTGGTCAAGGATAGACTAGATACTTGCAACAATCTCTTCTTGGATATTGAAATATCTTATTTTTTTTCCTTTTACTCTGATTGATGAGATACAACTTATTTTCTCATCCATCTCAATCTGTGAAATTTGAAATTTAGCTAAGAGTAGTCTGTCCATGTCCTTCTATCTAGGACTTCATTAATGCTATAATCAAAGAGCTCCCCACTCACTTTCCCTATCACTTCATTAACCATACCCTCAATTTGATCCTCATTCACTTCCTATTCTTCATTTACTTCTCCATATGCTTGGTGACTGAAAGAAACTGGAGCTATTGCACCCTCATCAGTTTGCAGGTCTTACATGTGAGAAAATTTGTTGCAGTATCTTGGAAGCCACCTCCTCTCTAGTGGGATTATAGGATGTGTCCTCTTTGATGTGTTCAATTTGTGGGTTTATCTATCCCTTTGATTTTACTCCTTCTCATGACTCAGAGGGTATCTTCTTACCTCATGGTTGGATCACACATAGTTTTTAGGTTGAGGCTTTATATAATAGCCTTGGAAGGTGTTTCCCCTATGTTCTTTTGTCCCTGTTATCCTCCTATTTTCCTTTGTTGGAGGGGTTTTAAGAGCCTTTTTGGAAATAAAAAAGAGCTCTCTTTGTGATAGAAATGAGTCACTTTTTCCCACTTTCTAAAATAATCAATTGACCAAGAGGATAATAATGATACACTTTCTCAAATGAGTAAAAAACTAAAAAACTACTTGCAAGGAAAATGTTCACAGAGTTTAGAAGGGACTCTTTTTTTTAGACTGTAGGAATCAGGTAGCCCCCCTACAAACTGTAGTGCATCTGGTAAACTTTTTTCATGTGACCGGTGACGCTAGTGCGACATGCCCTCTAGTACCATGGGGATGGGGAGAGACTGGAACTCGTGACCTCCTTACCTGCAATAGGAAATCTTAGCCAATTGAGCCAAGGCCCCCACCCCATTTAGAAGGGGCTCTTAGTGCCACTACTTTTTTAACCATTTTTTGATCACCAAGACCCTAAGAGCCTGAGGTGAGAATATATAGTGGACAACCATAGAAATCCCTAAGTTTTTACTATTGCTATATAATTTGGCACTAGAAAGTATTTTGATACCACTTTTTAGGATCGTTACTTGCAAAATGCCAACAAAATAAAACAATATATGTGGCAATAACACAATGCTTATAAAATAGCTATAAATATGCTTATATTGACTGGATAAGAAATGTAGGCCTACTTGAGAGGGAAACCTCCTTTTGAGAAGTTCTCTATTATAATATATGATTCAAAGACGATATTTTATTTATTACAACTTCAATATAAATCCCTCAAAATGAATGACTTATGAACTAAAACTAATCTAGGATAAAAGCATTCAATTCAATATTAACAAATAACTATAGTATTGACTATTACAATGCCTAAACTATCACAAGGTTACGATGTGAGTGTCCTAATAGCATTAGGATTAGAGAGGGAAAGGAGATGCACAAGATAGGAAACATTCTAGAAGCTTAACATATACAACTCTAAGTCTTCAACATTTTACTCTTGATTATGCACTTATAATTTTCTAGGAAGATATGTGGATGGATACAACCTTTAAGTGTGATTTTATAATGAGTGAAAAGTGGGTCCATTTTTAGCTATATCTCATGTTATACTTGTATGGTTTGTGAATGCAAAACATGTATTTATAGTTAGGTTATGAAGGTTTAGATAAACTTTGGAGTGAAAATTCAACAAAACTGACCATGCTAGGTTTATATAGACATCCTACTGACTATGTAACTTGGGCATGGTTGACTTGCCTCAAATTTTAGGGGAAGGTTCCTAAGGTGATTCTAAGGTCATAGAAGGGTGTTATGTCAAGTTGTGATAATCAAGAATCAAAGAAATATATGTAATGTGGTCCTTAAATATAAGTTAGGAAGATAAACACTAAATTTCTAACAAGAGTGCAATGGGGGAGTTATTGGTATGAAACTTTTTATATTACAATGTGACAATACTATATGCAATTTAAAGGAATGCATTGATGAACCTAGAAAATAGATGATCCTTCCCTTATTTATGCATTGGAGATAAGAAGGCAAGTGTGCAAGATAGAAAGAATGACATAATCACCACAATAAGAATTTAAAAAGGTCTACATTGGTGATATTTTTGTTGAACATTTGATTATAGATATTAGAAGCACCATCAAGATGATGGGGAACTCACCTCAAAATGAGGTGGTAGATATTTATTTCCCAAGACTATGAATATATGCAATAATGGAGTTCATTTCTAACTTGAAAATATAAGGATTAAGGAAGAAAATAACTCTATGACTTCTAAGGAAGATCTAAAAGAGTTGAGAACCAAGTGAGAAAGTTGAGACTTGAATGAGAGAGGTGAAGCCAAAGAAGGAAGAATAAGCATAGCTTTTGTGGTTTGAACAATGGACAAGCTAAAGTAAGAACATAACAAGAAATACAAAATCATCTACATGCACTTGAAGTAGTATGCCAAAACAAAAGGAATATACAAGGGACTTGCAAATAACATAAAGATAATACACTACGGGGTGACAATTCAAAGTTGTGTCACCTTTTTATAAAGAAAATGGCAAGCACTAATCTAACCTTTTTATTTTAATCATGTGCTTGAGTGACATATATGTTTTGAATTTTAAACTGATGTAAACTAATAAAATTTAGGATTTTTTATTGTAGTTTATATATATATATAGGGTAAGTGCAAAAAGATGGGGGGGCAAAAAGTGGCCAAATGGTTTTTAAAAAAAAATAATACATAACGTGAGCGCGTTATGAACCACTATATAAAAAAAAGGGTTGTCATTTCATTTCATTTCTATTTTTCTCCTCTATCTCCGCGGCTTGCAAACCCTAGGAAGCGCGCTCACATTTTGGAAAAGCCAATTCAACAACAAAATCTCACTGATTCATCACCAAAATGCTGCCACGACGTCGAGCACGCCAAAGGAGTGAGTTTTATTCGTTTTTTGTTTGAATTTGCTTCTAAATAGGTAGGTTTGAGTTGTTTTTTGATGTATATTTCGTTAATTGTCAGGAAATGTTAATGCACCTCCTCCTCCTCAAAATCCACAAAATCCTAAGGAGGAAATACCTGCAGAACAACAACCTCCTCCATCCATTCCTCGACATGCCCCTAGAACACAAGAACATATAATGGGGCAAATTGAAAATAACAAAAAAGAAATTGAAGATATAATTGCAAGGTTGAAAGATCCTTCCACTTCAACCTTGCATAGGTCCACACTTGCTGAATCTCTTGAATCTATGTTATCAAATGTAGATTCAATTAGCAAGAAAATAACTAGTTGGATGGATAAAAGGAGAGAGTTTAGAGACTATTATGCAGACAAGCTGTCATACCACGATGTGAAAAAATTACAAATTACAAAATTAGACTTGTGTTTAATTTTCACAAACCCACAAACAAATCAACCTCCACCCATTACATGCAAGAGGTTCCCTATCCATTGGTGCAACAACCAAGCGATAAGGGACAATTTTGGGCAGAGGTGGTGGATGGTTTTTGACCATCCTCCATGCAATAATAATGAGGTCCCGTAATACTTTTTGAGGAAACTCTACTATGAGTTTGTCCTCAATAAAGTGCCAAACTATTTTGATATGCAGGACTTCCAGGGTAGAGGTGGGGGGTCAGCACAAGATAGACCAAGGGCACGTGTTGACCCACAATAGGCAGTGAGACGAGTAATCAGCAGACCAACCCACGAGCATGTTTCTATCCCTTCCATTGTGAAGGAGAGTGTTGAGGTTGATACACTTCAGTCCATTAGTGCCTTGACCCAGAGCATCATAGTGCATGCCAGTCCTACAGCACAGAGTGGGTTGGGAGATAGTGCGAGGAGTAGGGTCCCACCCCATACTTGTTAGACTTGTGGGTCAGCCTGTGGTTATGACCCCATGGATAGTCAGGGTGCAGGTGCACAGGCTACATCTGCAGCTGAGCAGATGGTGATGACAGATACCCTCCTGAGTGAGACTTTCGGCCTTGATACTTAGGTAAATATTAGCAAGTTTATTGAATTTAATTTATTAAATTTCATTTTTGAAATGCAAGATTAACTAATTTAAATTGATGATTTTAATAAAATTTCAGGGTCATAGCATCGATGCAGTTTTCAGTGGTTCGCCACCTGCATTTTATATTAGATCATCTACTGGCGGGGTATGTAACTAGTAAACAATTATAAATATTACATGTGAATAGCATTGTTATATGAATGGTATTCTAATATCTAATTTTGGATGTTGAATAGGTTAATATTGTAGATTTCACGGTAACACCTGCCAGCGGTGGTGGACTTCAAAGTTTTACGGAGGTAATAAAATAAATAGTTTAATGAATGAATTGTACTTACTAGATTTTTGTATGTGACTTGTGTGCTTTATTGTGTGTACTTCCATGTTTAGATGAACGTGTGTGTATGTTAGGAGCCATGATTCGCATCACTATTATAGTTTTCGTAATTGAATAATGTTGTTTTATTTGCAGATGATGCAGGCTGCAGAGACACCTCCCCATGTTCAGAGGGCAATGGAACATGGTGTGGCCTCTACAATTCATAGCTCCATGGCATTGACAGGGGTATGAGGCAGATTAGTAAATTTCAATTTACATTCATTGTTATAGTTGTCTATTTGTGAAAAATCAAAAGATTATTGATTTGAAGTTTAATTTCTATATGGATGGTTTCTATAGGACTTGACATCACCAGGGCCTATTCTTGCTACTAAGGCAAGCAAGGAGACAGATTATATGTTAGCGGTAAGTGATTATTTTATTAAATGTTTCATTTTTTATAACATGCAATTTCTATATATTAATGTCTATACTTTTTATTGTAACAGCTAAAGATGTAGGAAGAACTAAATAGGAGGAGTAGCCCTCGAGTTCGTAGTAGACCACACACATGCGCGCCTCCATCCCCTAGAAGATCAAAGGCTGCCTGTGATTTATTCTCTTCACCAGTCAGAGGGGAATAATTTTTTATTGTGTTCCTTTGTTGTATGCCTATATGGAATTTGTGGACATATATTTTGTATCTTACATAGTTGACATTGTATGCCTATATGGCATTCTTGTAAGCCTATATGGCTATTTTGTATATCTGTTATACTTATATCAACAGATATTGATGTATGCCTATATGGATATTTGGTTAATACAAATCTTTTTTATTGATGGCATCCATACTTTCATTATAAATCCACGTTTGAATGGATATTTGTAGATGGCTACTTCAAATATTTAAAGTCCACTTGTATTACATAGGATGTTTGTTGATCCAATAAGCTAGCTATTGTTATTCAAGTATCACCCAAATCTCATTTTGGAACTAAAAGATAAAAGTTGTATTTAAAAAAAAATGAATCATCATGTTGAACAGAAAATATTAATATTCTTTATGAGTAGCATAAAATGCCAACTATATGCAATACAAAAAAATGAATCATCATGTTATTCTTTATGTTTGAGATCCTGAAAATGACTAAGTCTAGTAGCCTGATATCCTGAAACACTAGGATGAGTATCCAAGTCATTAGGATGATTGCACCTTGAGAAAAAGTCATTAAGATGAGCGCCTAAAGGAGACTTTCTTAAACATTCAAACATTGAGGAACAAGCATGAAGGGTTAAGACACAATTTGCAAGTCATAAACCCTCAAAAGGGTGCCCAACTTAGAGAGAGCATTCATTTAAGACAAGGCGCCCATTGACACCTGTTCCACCATAAAAGTGCACCTAAGGTGGAAGGAGAACAAGCCTCTAGTAAGTGAAGCGCACCTATTGTCTAAACCACTTCATTATGGCACCGTAGCATGAGGAGTATATAAGTCAATAGAAAATGGCGCCTAGAATGCAAATGAAGGACTAAGTGGCATTTTCAATAAGCATCAATTCACTTTGAGCTTTCAATAAATACATCAAATTGAGCCCCATAAGCCTAGGCGCCCTTTGCCTTCAAAAGAACCTTTTATTGACATCAAGAGTTGGATTGTTGATGACTTCCCAAGCTAGAGATAATAGTGAAAACAATCCTTCCACCATCAGGATATTGAAAAATAATCATAATGTAATGATATATGGGATAACTGACATACCCCTTGTGAAAAGTGATGATCATAACAAGAATGGTCACCTTAACTTAATGCCCAATAATTTTAATACTATCAAGCATCCACATAATAGTAGATAATCTTATCAAAAGTCACAGAGAAATTTCTAAGGACCATAGTGTTATCCCTATGACTTGACACATACTGCTTGTTTCATAAAGCAAAGGGACATGATATAAATATTGTTGTTATATGGAGCCCAATCAAACTCGAAGGTTAAATTTACCCAACTTTTATCAGCATGGTTTCCCCCCAAATATTTTCCTACTAGTTTTGGCGCCTTGAAGTCTAAGTGCATGAAAATCATGAGGATGAGCGCTTAGGGATGAGATAGTCTTCATAAGAGTTTAAATAAGAACATCATCAAAATGCACCTTGGTAGAGAGACTTGAGACCATCATCAAATAAGCCAAAATATCTATCTCCAATGACTTGACATGGATCCCAAAACCACCTATTGGACCAATAGGATCCTAGGCGCTCACTTCATGCATTATGATTTCTAGGCACCAGTTTGATGCTCCATCACAAGGAAAGTGCGCCCACAGTTGCAAGTATTTTTCTTCAAGATCTAGGCACCAGTTGAAGGTTGTAGTTGCCAAGCAGAGCGCCTAGCAAGAGGAAGTCTTTTGGAGTCTCCAAAACACATCAAACACTCGACTAACAACAAGATAACTTTTTCCCAAGTTAGGAACTTCAAGAGGGAAGTTAAAACATGAATAAGCACCAACTTGTCTAGGCGCAAACTCAAGCTTGTTGAGGATACACATGGCACCCAACATTCCTTGGTGATTTCATGAAATTCAAATGCTCAGAACTGTTCAAGGAATGCCTAATGCCCCTTCTTGATGATAGGCCACCAAAGTGAGGGTGGAATTGTGCCTTGATGGCATTAGGTGCTATCTAGAGTATGCTACTCCATGGAAATGTGCCTTCTTGCTTAGAGTCTTAATGAAAAGTCCCGGAGGTTAAGATGTGCCTTGTCTTAATGAGGTGCAACTCTTAGGTAAGAAAGCTTGTAAAGTGCACCTAACTTAGTGAAGAGATTGATAACTTCTAAACCCTTCCTAGAACTTAGATTACTTCAACTGAAGATCATCTCGCACCAATAAATCACCAAACTTTCAATCACAAGATCAATTCAAAATTAGGCACTCATTAAGAGTCTTTCTAATGTTGGCGCATCTGAGAGGTTGAACTGGCAAGAGATGGCACCTAGCTTCCTAGACCTTGTTTCAATATGTTTGAGTTTGAAAGTTGACTCAATGGTATCAAGATGGCACCATAGAGTCTTTGGACTAGTTCCTTAGAGTTTCAAAAACATTCTAGCTCCTTGAAAATTCCTCCTACATGCTTGGGCGCCATTTCAAGGTCCTAGAACCATGATGTAGCACCTTATTGCTCTAGGCGCCGATTCATGATTGTGCAACTTGAGATTGGCGCCTAGAATGATTAGGCTTTCATCCTGACTTAATTCACTTAGGCAACCTCATCTTGAAGGCCAATCAACTTTTCCTGCCAGAGCGCCTTGATTGAAGACTCCACATCCTTGGGCGCTCATTTGGACAATTTGATGTGAAATTGGCACCTAGACTCCAAGAGTCAACTTTCTGCTTTCCAGACTTAGCCAAATTTTGAGTTTCTAACTTTGTTCCTGCAAAATAATGAGATTGAGTTAGTCAAAAACCAATTCATTCCCTCATCATTCTAAATTAGCCTCCGGGAATGAGCAATAGGCTATTCCATTCTTCACTTGATGATCAAGCTGGAATCGGGGACATGACAGGGTAAGTTGTATCTAATGACATCACCTAATTGAGCGCCTAGGAGGTATAAAGCTTAACGTTGACATGAGGACAAGCGCTTAATAAAGGAGAGTTTCTCAAACATTTAAACATGTGAATGAAGTCATAGAAATGCACTAAGTCATCTAGGTGCCATTTTCCCCTTGTGTACCCTTACATTTGCGCCTAAGAAGAAGTTGCAACTTTACACTGCCTCCTTCTGACAATTTTTTGGGCAGCAGAAAACCTTTCACCACAAGCAAATGTCTCAGAGATATAAAAAATTGAGAGAGGTTATTGTAGAGGCACTCTACATGATCGCGTTACCTCAAATAAAATGTTTCTAAGTGACATGGTTTTTGAGTAACATCTCATCAAAGATTGCTACTTTTTTGTACTTTGGACTCTTCAAGGATATCGTCGGTACAATGTAGCTCAGACTGTTTCGACGTGTTTAGGTGAAAAAAAGGACCATGCCTAATGTAAATGTACCCATCTGGACGCATTAGAATAGTCAGTTTGGTCACATCAGGAGAAGGATGAAAGTTACACCCCTTTGCAACTTTACACTGCCTCCTTCTGACAATTTTTGGGGCAGCAGAAAACCTTTCACCACTGGCAAATGCCTCAAAGATATAAAAAATTAAGAATGGTTATTGTAGAGACACTCTACGTGATCACATTTCCTCAGACGAAATGTTTCTAAGTGATACGATTTTTGAGTAACATCTCGTCAAATATTGCTGCCTTTTTGCACTTTGGACTCTTTAGGAATATCATCGGTACAATGTAGCTCGGATTGTTTTGACATGTTTGGGTGAAAAATAGGACCATGCCTAGTGTAAATGTACCCATCCGGACACATTGGAATAGTCAGTTTGGTCACATTAGGAGTAGGATGAAAGTTACACCCCTTTGCAACTTTACACCGCCTCCTTCTGACTATTTTTGGGGCAGCAAAAAACCTTTCACCACGAGTAAATGCCTTAGAGATATAAAAAATGAGAGAGGTTATTGTAGAAACACTCTATGTGATCATGTTGCCTCAGACAGAATGTTTCTAAGTGACATGGTTTTAAAGTAACATCTCGTCAAAGATTGCTACCTTTTTGCACTTTGGACTCTTCAGGGATATCATCGATACAATGTAGCTCAGACTGTTTCGACATGTTTGGCTGAAAAATAGGACCATGCCTAGCGTAAATGTATCCATCTAGACACGTTGGAATAGTTAGTTTGGTCACATCAGGAGCAAGACAAAAGTTACACCCCTTTGCAACTTTACACTGCCTCCTTTTGACGATTTTTGGGGCAGCAGAAAACCTTTCACCACGGGCAAATGCCTCAGAGATATAAAAAACCGAGAGAGGTTATTGTAGAGACACTCTACATGATCGCATTTCCTTAGACAAAATGTTTCTAAGTGATACAGTTTTCAAGTAACATCTCGTCAAATATTGCTGCCTTTTTGCACTTTGGACTCTTCAGGGATATCGTCGGTACAATGTAGCTCAGATTGTTTTGACATGTTTGGGTGAAAAATAGGACCATGCCTAGCATAAATGCACCCATCTGGATGCGTTAGAATAGTCAGTTTGGTCACATCAGGAGCAGGATGAAAGTTACACCCCTTTGCAACTTTACACTGCCTCCTGACTATTTTTGGGGCAGCAGAAAACCTTTCACCACGGGTAAATGCCTAAGAGATATAAAAAAATGAGAGGTTATTGTAGAAGCACTCTACATGATCATGTTTCCTCAGATGGAATATTTCTAAGTGACACTATTTTAAAGTAACATCTCATCAAAGATTGTTGCCTTTTTGCACTTTGGACTCTTCAGGGATATCATCGGTACAATGTAGCTCGAACTATTTCGACATGTTTGGCTGAAAAATAGGACCATGCCTAGTGTAAATGTACCCATCCAAACACGTTAGAATAGTCAGTTTGGTCACATCAGGAGTAGGATGAAAGTTACACCCCTTTGCAACTTTACACTGCCTCCTTCTGACGATTTTTGGGGCAGCAGAAAACCTTTCACCACGGGCAAATGCCTCATAGATATAAAAAACTGAGAGAGGTTATTGTAGAGACACTCTACATGATCGCATTTCCTTAGATAAAATGTTTCTAAGTGATACGATTTTTGAGTAACATCTCGTCAAATATTGCTGCCTTTTTGCACTTTGGACTCTTCAGGGATATCGTTGGTACAATGTAGCTCGGATTGTTTTGACATGTTTGGGTAAAAATAAGACCATGCCTAGCATAAATGCACCCATCTAGATGCATTGGAATAGTCAGTTTGGTCACATCAGGAGTAGGATGAAAGTTACACCCCTTTGTAACTTTACACTGCCTCCTTCTGACAATTTTTGGGGCAGCAGAAAACCTTTCACCACGGGTAAATGCCTCAGAGATATAAAAAACTGAGAGAGGTTATTGTAGAGACACTCTATGTGATCGTGTTGCCTTAGATAGAATATTTCTAAGTGACACAGTTTTTGAGTAACATCTCGTCAAAGTTTGCTACCTTTTTGCACTTTGGACTCTTTAGGGATATCGTCGGTACAATGTAGTTCGGACTGTTTCGACATGTTTGGGTATATGTGTAAAAATGCATAACATGATGATGTAAAAATGTGTATATGTGTAAAAATACAGAAGGAAATAAAAAAAAGACAAACCTTACAAATTAATGTGCATACTTACAACTCAATGTAACATGACTTTACAAAATCAATGTGAATACTTACAAATTAATCCAATGAACCATCAGGGTCTGCTCTACTCTTTATTGTCTCAAGTATTGCTTCATGGTTAGACTCACGCACCTTCCAAAGGTCTACCCCGATACTTTAGCAAATGAACATTGGATGCCACGACAAGGTTTGAGTAATGAAGAATCTTCTGATGCATGTCAAAGTCTTGAAACAACCAAACATTAACACTCTTACGTGGGTACCTTCTAAGCCATGTTCTAATAATAACCACTGAGCCTGTAGGGTATTCGATGTTTTCTCCATCTCTAACAGGGGCCTCCAATTTCTTTTTGGCCTTAACATAATGACATAAGTAATAATTTGTTCCCTCTTCATTATCTTCATCTGTAATAATTGCATATACATGCCCTACAGTGAGATGTGTAGAAAATTAGATGAAATTAGTCAACATTACAAAAACACTACAAAGTAAGATGACATTACCTAGTTGAACTAGATGAAATTAGATGCATATACATGCCCTATATTACCTGGTTGAACTAAATCTGATATGTGGTCAAAGTCAACTGATGATCCCATCTGTGTTAGTTCCAACTGAACATTGGATGCCTTACCCTTCATCATATTGACAATGTGACAGGTTTTTTCTGCAAACTCAGGAATGAACGTTCGCAGAAAATTCACCTTTCCAAAGAAAGAATGAACAACAGTCTTACTAGCAGGCAGAGTAAGACTTTGAATGGATTTAACTCTTTCTGAGTCAATCTTTGTACCTTCCCGGGATACAATATGTCCGAGAAGCTTACCTTCTGTAACCCCAAAAACTGACTTCTTGGGATTGAGGGAAATACCATTTTGCCGACAGCATACCACTTCAGAAGTAGCATGCTTGACTGGAATAGCTTCCACCCATTTGGTAAAATAGTCCGTTGTGGTGTGAACATAGTTATGTCCCACACTTGATGATGGATTCATAGAGCCAATGAAGTCAATACCCCATTGCTGGAAAGGCTCCTCAATCACCACTGGTTTTAGAGGTAATGCTGCCAACTTCAGTTTCCCAACAAACTGTTGACATAGCTCACACATGCGTACCCAATTGTATGCATCTTGGAATAGTGTCGGCCAATAATATCGAGCTCGCAGAATCTTGTGAGCCATTACAGGTGCGGAAAAATGTCCTCCACAAGCCAAATTGTGGAAAGACTCCAAAAGTCTACTTTGTTGCGCTTTATCCATGCAATGGAGAAATACACCATCAAGACTTCTCTTGTACAAACCATTGTCCCAAAGGACGTAGTTAGCAGCTTTTAACTTGACAGTTCTTTTTTCCTTATAAGACAAGTGAGAAGGACACTCACCATAGGTAAGGAAATGAACGATATTAGAATACCACTCGTCAGTTGTAGTAACAAAAAGAACAGTTGGCGTGTCCACAACTTCTTCTTCTTTGTCCCCTGTCTCTTTTGGAATGTTATCAGCGATCAATTGACACAAACCTTTACCACGCACAAGCTTGGTAGGTTTGATATCCAGATCAAATTCTTGGATCCTAGCAATCCAATTACCTCTCTTTGTTTCGAACTCCTATTGAGTTAAGATAGATTTGACTGTTGTATCAGGAACCATAACAACAGTGTGTGAGTTTAGAATATAGAACCTGAAATGCTTCACCACTTTGACCACGGCATAGGCATGCTTCTCCATATTTGAATACTTCAATTCATGAGCTTTGAGAGGACAACTCATAAATGATATGGGGGATTCAACGCCTTCTTCATTCTGCTAAACCAGAATAGCTGAAAGTGTGTGTTCTAAAGCGTAGCTGTAAACTACGAAATCTTTGGTGTAGTCGGGACAAACAAGAACTGGAGCATGAGAAATAGCCCTCTTGATATCCTCAAACATTTCCTTACCTTCCGCAGTCCAACAGAAAGTGGCCTTACCCTTTATCATATTGATAATGTGACGGGTTTTTTCTGCAAACTCAAGAATGAACGTTTGTAGAAAATTCACCTTTCCAAAGAAAGAATGAACAACAGTCTTACTAGCAGGCAGAGTAAGACTTTGAATGGATTTAACTCTTTCCAAGTCAATCTTAGTACCTTCTCAGGATATAATATGTCCGAGAAGCTTACCTTCTGTAACCCCAAAAACTGACTTCTTGGGATTGAGTGAAATACCATTTTACCAACAGCGCTCCAGCACTTGTCGTAAATGATGTGCATGATCATGACGGTTTTTGGAGAAAATAGTCAAATCATCGAGATACACCACGATGAACTTCCCCATCTCATCTCTAAAAGCAAGATCCATCGCTCTCTGAAATGTGGCACCAGCATTGATCAGACCAAAAGGCATTCTGCGATATGCAAATGTGCCCCATGGTCTGGTAAAAGGCAATTTTGAACTGATCAGCTTCATTGACTTCCACTTGGTTATACCCCGAAAAACCATCTAAAATGGACAGCATTTCTGAACCAGTCATTGTTTGTAATACTTGATCCATGATGGGCAAAGGGTAGTTATCTTTTAAGGAAGACTGGTTGAGATTCCTGAAATCAACACAGATACGGATTTCTTCGTTTTTCTTCCTTACAGGTACTATGTTTACGATCCATGTGGAATGATGAATTGGAAAATTATCCTTGCATTCAGCATCTTCTAAATTTCAGAAAGAATCATACCTGATATCTTAGGATTGTATTGCCTCTGCTTCTGCTTATGAGGCAACAATCCAGCTTTAAGGGGAATTTCATGTTGAACCTCCTTAGGTCTGAAAGATTTCAGATCATCATAGGAGTAGGCCAAAACATCAATGTAATGGCGAAGGAGGGTAATGAATTTGAATCTTTCATCAGCAGTGCAACATTTTCCAATGTTGACCATCTTAGGATCTGCTTCCGAACTCAAATTGACCTGCTCAAATTCCATAGAGGAACTTGAATCCTGTTGTTGTTGCCGCTACTTGATATACCTGTCATGCTTATCAAAGAGTTTCTCAAGGGAAACCAAACCTTTTGGGATTTTATTTCCTTTCAATTGTAGAAATTCTTCGCCGGTCTGTGAATCTACCTCGAAAACATATTCCCGCGGTGGTGATTCACTTCCTTCAAAGTAAAGTTCATCAAAGCTATCCATCTTTTCTAGAAAAGCGATGATTTGGTTATCACCATTGAATACCTACCAATGGTCAGCGTTATCAGGTACACTTGGTCGGAAGACCAGCTCAATAGTGTACTTGTTTCCTTTGAAATCCTTGTGAGGCACCATGAGAATGGTGGAAACAGCCAATGAATCTGCATGTTTATTGAACTCTCTTGGTACTGCAGAAATATTGAAAGCATCAAAACCTTCAATGCAATCCCATACGCGATTGCGATAATGTCTCAGTCTTTCATTTTTAGTGTGGTACAAATTCCTTACTTGACAAACCACCAACTCGACATCCCCTTGAGCATGAAGGATTTTAACACATCTAGCATGAGTAGCTTCCAATCCGAGTAACAAGGACTCGTATGCAGCGGTGTTATTGGTATTGTCAAATTGTAACTTGTATGAAAAAGGTAAAATATCACCTTGTGGCGATATCAAGACTACTCCAGCTCCAGCACCGGTAAAAGAACAACTGCCATCAAATTCTAAAATCCAGACTCCATCAGAATTTGATTTCTTGGAATTCCTTTGGTCAGAAGATTCCTCTTCGTCAATGAGGGAAAAATCTGGTATTACTATACCCTCACCTGAACTTTCATCTGAAAACTCTTCTGAGTCTCCATCTAACACATCCGAGCTATCACTCGACGTACTCTTATCTGATGAATTGGAACCATCTTCGGTGGATAGAAAATAATTACCCATTCCCGAGGACTCAAACAAAATTTGAGCTTTGGGATTTGATGTTTGGGTAACAATGTATTTTGCCTCCTTCTCAGGAAGCAACTTCTGCATGACACCTTTGACAAGTATCCTTGCTTCAGATAGATCCATGTTCAACTCCCCACCTACATCCTTGCAGAAATTACATCCAAGAAGAATGTCGTATGAAGCTGGAACATCAGCTACTAGGACTGTCATCTTGATTCTCTTATCTAGAAAAGCCGAAAATGCAAATTGGGCGTCTTTGATTTGACCCAAAAGTGGAACTTGCTTATTCTCCATAGAGAAACACCTCCCAAAAGTTTTGGTTAAGGTGAGGCCAAGGGCGTCTGCTACCTTAGCAGGCATAACATTGTCAGAGGCTCCTGAATCTATTACGCAACTGCTCAATTTATGACCATTTACTAATAGGGAAACATAGAAAGGTTCAATTTTTCTAGAGGCTTCAGGGGGAGTAGTGACAAGGTTATTTTGGGTAGGTTTACTTTTGGAGGAGTCATGAGAAGCTTTTGGAAACTCTTGTCTTGCAGGGATGGTCTTATTTTTGACATATTTGGCTAATCTATCAAATTGTTCAAGATTAGCCTGTAAATACTCAACTTCAAACATTTGTATCTTAGTTCTCCTAGCATGATCTATTATATCAAACTGCTGAAAAGAATTAGATACGGAGGAAGAAAAACCATCATTCTAATTTTTGGTAGAGATAACACTAGTCTGAGGAGTAGAAGTGGAAGGTACAAATTCGTTAGAGGCACTTACTTGTTTATTGACGACCATGTCTTTTGATTGGAAAGGTAGCGGAGTCCCCCGTTTAGCGATTAAAATCACCGGTTGAGATTCTTCTCTCACCTTCCCTTTATCAGCTTGGAGAGCTGACTGATTTTGAGACCTAGTGAAAACAACATATGCTCCTTCACCCACTTCTCCTTTTTCAGCTTCGTCCTGATAATTTAGAAAGCTGATGGTAGAGTCACCAGCTAACTCTTCTTCTCCTTCTGTGAAGAGATTAGCATCATTTTTATAATCCAACTCAGGTTGGAAAGAAAGTTCATTCTCAGCTTCATAATAGCCAACAACAAAGTTGACTGGTGCTGCTTCAATGGCAAGCTTCCCTTGTGTAGGCAGAAGACGGTTGTGTTGTCCTTGATTTCGAGCAGCATTGCCTTGATATGAATTATTTGGAAATGTCCTCCTTGGTACATCTCGATAAGGAGCAAACATACCTTGGGACATTTGTTTCTTCAGAGCTAGCAATTCATTTGCTAGCTTTTGCACCATGGGGTCCGTGGTGCTTGTGGAAGAATTATCAGTAGAAGAGGAGCTTTTATTTCTATTGGTATCCCTTCTTATCTTACCCGCAAGGATAAGATCATCTTCTACTTCAGTTGCCAGAATCTGAGCTGCAGCAAGATCAGTAGGAGCAGCTCGCCTCAAGAGAAAACTCACCTCAAGAAGTTGTGTATTGATAAAGAAACATTTGAGGTTCTCCATTGTTGGCTCAGCGGTGGTGGGAATCCTGTTTCTCAACTTATTAAACTTAGCGATGAAGTCTCGCATAGGTTCATGAGGTTCCTTTTTCATTTGTCAGCTACGCCAATAATGCATGTGCATCCTCTGCAGGTTTAAACCTGGCTTCAAACTTGGTTTTGAGAGTATTCCAGTTCGTTATGGTCTGAGCTCGAAGGTGGCAAAACTAGTCTGCAGCAGCGCCTTGTAGTGTTTCTACAAAGAGCCGTACAACCACATCTTCGTGCTCGACACCTATCACACCACAGGCTCTACAGAAAGCCGCAATGTGCTCATCAGGATGAACTTTCCCATCACTATAGAATTTGGGGAAATTCTTTCTTGAACTACGAGGTAGTTCATGCAAGGGTGGGGTCAAATTCAGAGGACCAAAGGTATTACCCCAAGGGCCTTGGGCTGCCATGATGTGCTGATTGACGAGGTCGTGGAGTTAAGAATCCAAAATTATTCTGTTGCATCAATTCAAATGCAGGATCAATAATTCCTAGAGCCCTCTTACCTCTGGTGTACCAAGAATCTGCTAGAACGTAGTATGCTAAACTCAATTTTGTAACAAAATGGAAAAGGACTGAAAATGCTTCAACTTGGAGTGTGAGGCTTCAAGTTGCGCGTTCCTTCCCCATCGGACTCGCCAAAAAACTATTGGGTGAATATTTTGTCATTAACTCGCTAATGGCAAAATGGGTATATCAGCCATAACTATGATGAGACAAAGTCTCTCCTCTCAGCAAGGGGAGGTTCCCTCTATTTACTTGACTTTTGCAAACAAAACAATTTATGAAATTTATGTACACTAAAAACTATGTTTGTGGTGGTTCCACCTCATCTCATTCTCTTTTTTTAGAATAGATGTGTATACTTCAAACTCTTGATAAAATACTTATAAATTATGACAAAATCACAAAAACCCAAAGTCTTCTACTACCTTACTAATTGTAAATAGAACTGTTTGAAGTTGAATGCAGCACAAAGTCTTCACTCCCCTTCAAGATGATAAAAGTAAATCGAATATAACAACTTGCAGTGCAAAGTCTCCAAACTATTATATTCTCACAAACATGAACATAATCCTCACAAATGATTTGATAACACAAAGTCTATCAGAATCAAATTAAAAGCGCTCTTCAATCACTTGAAACAAACTCCACACTTCAATTATTACCAAAGAAGATTATGATAGCACGACATAAGAACAATACTATCACAACACAAATAACCCCAAGACAAAGATTGGAATTGAACTTGCTTTCTTGTATTGATAAATATTTGATAATTGATTTTCACAAAAAGCACAAAGTCTTGATTTGCTTTTCAATTCGCCAGAGGCCCTCTTTATTTATAGGGAGAGGCCTTGAGAAAATTTAGGAAATTTGCAACTACTTTGACTTATTCAACAAAAGAGTCCTATTTGA
The DNA here is from genome assembly GCA_027924645.1 of Cunninghamia lanceolata. NCBI lineage: Eukaryota > Viridiplantae > Streptophyta > Pinopsida > Cupressales > Cupressaceae > Cunninghamia > Cunninghamia lanceolata. The sequence continues at coordinate 10,240,208 of BSBN01000194.1, read as the reverse complement.
CTTAGGACTTCTCTTGTTTCACATGTAATTACATTTTGAAAAATTACATGTGTAGATGTCTAAAACAAAATTCAATTTACATATCATCTAAGAAAAATAATCTAAGGCACTAGCTTCCTCCATCTTTTTTCCTCAGGAAGTTCTGGTACATAGTTTGAATGACAGCCATCTCGCATGCATCTGGTTTTGCTGTATTCCCTGAGATGGTGTGGGCTCGGAGAATTGAATCCTTCACCGCCTTTATCGCCTTTTCATGCTTGTCTAGATTATTTTTCAGGTTCTCTAGGGTCGAATGTTGATCATACAGGCTATCCATTGAAAGCAATGAGGGCGCCTCCTCTTCAAATTTCTTTTGTACCATTTCTTCAAAAGAACTTATCATTTCCTGTGCTGTGAGGAAACTATGATCTTCCCTTGTCAAGGTGCAAGGAAGTTCTTCTAGCCGGTGTAAGAGTGTGACATCACTATCTTCGCTGGCTTCTCGAGCTTGGCATAGATCTTCAAGTAGACTCTTTATTATGAAAATACGATGAGCTAGAGTCTCCTTAGTCTTAAGATATGATTCCCTGTTGGTGATGACCCCAATGGCGATTAGATTCTTTATCTTGATTTTCTTCATATCTACCCACTCTTCTAGGCTCTCTTCTTGATCTTGCAGCTCTTGCGAAAGTAGATCTACCAGATTGTCTAGCTCAACTTTAGCTTTGTCCATTTTCTCTTTCCTTTCCACAGTGGTTTTTAGCGGAACCCATCCTTGAGCCAACAACTGCTCCACTACATCCCCCACTATCTTACCTCTGGCTTGCACTTTTTCAACCTTTTGTATCAGGGGATCTTCCACTGTCACTACCATGGGTTCTACTATTTCTGATGACTTCACTATTTTTTGAAGGACAGCAGCCAGTTGTTCTGCTTTTGCTTTGTACTGTTCCTTCTCTTTCTTAGCTTCATCATACTTTTCAAGTAGGGTACTAGTAGTGGTCTGGAAATCTGCCTTGATACCTTCATGGGTCACTTTACCCAACTCAGCCCTTGAGATGACATAATTACTCATGTCAAAAGTGTCAACAGTGGCATCTTCTAGTGGCTTGGCAATCTCAGCATATCTGATACCCTTTTCAGTGACTAGCCTAGAAACAGTCTTAGGCTTCTTCTTCTGGTTCTTTGCCTTCACGGCAACAGCTTTTCAATATCAATCGCATCAGGTGAGATGGCTTGCTTCTTCCTCTTTGGGGTATAGGCAGATAGCCATGGAGGAAGTATAGAAGCGCCAACAGTTGGAGAAGGATCCACTACTTGCTTGGCTGGCTCTATGTTTGTGCCGGTGATGGTGACAATTGGACTTGTGTTGGTAAACACAACACCTGTACCAACAACCTTTTTGTGAAGCATCCAGAAGGTTCTCTAAAATAGTTGTTCCCTGATATCAAAAGATGGGGAAGATAAGCTTGGAATGGAACCAGAAGAATCAAAAATAGTTCCAAAGCTAGCCTTCATGGATGGAGGAGTATTATCAGAAGAAATAACAAGAATCAGAGAAAAAGGAACATTTGAAATTACTGGCAAACTATCAGCAACCGGAACATGAGGAGGAGGTGTAGAAATTTGAGTCTCAGAGGGAAAATCTTTCACAGGAGTCTGAGGGGAACCATCAAGTCATTCTACCTCTATATCTTCATCCTTACCTTGTTCAGCTTCATCAGATACCTTTGTTTTAGACTTTTGAACATTTTGCTCTTCAGTCTAAACATCTTCAATTTCCATCTGATCATCATTAGTATCTTCAACATCTAACTTAGTGGCATTAGAAGCCTCTGTGGTTTCCTTCTTCTTTCCTCCTTTAGATACAAATTTGATCTTTGGTTTATGTATCTTGGAGGAAGATGGGGTGTCACCCTTATTTTTAGTTCAGTTCTCTACCTTCTTACCTGTTTGCTCCTGTGTTTCTTCTTCAGACCTTGTAAGGAACTCTTTCAACTTAATTCCCTTACTTTCCAACCACAAGTTGGTGTTTGCCAATATTGGTTGGAATCTTTTCCTAATAGATGTCTCCTCTTTAACTGACCATTTCACCTTTACGAGAGGTGAAGCCTCAACATTTTCTGCCTCATATTTGTGATCTAGGACATCCCCATCATCCTCCATCCCATCTGGAATATCAGCAAGTCCTAGTTCTTCAATTTGACTTAGATGAAGTCTGCAAAAATCTAGTTTTCTGATCTCATTTTGAGTCCTGAGATCCGCCCATATATCTTCGACCATTGGCACATGAAAAGTTGACTTTCTCTTGATTTTATCTTGAACCCTTCTGAAGTCAAAATGATTTCTTTTCTTGTAGGTCTTCATAGTGACCAATTGCAACTCAGAGTCAATTATCTTTGCTTTATTAGCAGATTGAACCGAGTACCTCCCAATCTCCACGGGGAACTTTATCCCTGATTTCTTCAGTTCCATTTGCTTGTTATGCACCACAATCAACTGTCTGCAAAGCTCCATAAGAACAATGCGATCACTAGGATACCGTGGCAGCATGTAAGGGTAACCAGGATAGTACCCTACCTAAAGATACGTGAAGGTGGAAAATTGCAACAACAAGCAACCAAAAGAATTTACAACCTGCCAGGCTTCATCTGAGACTCTGTTATGAACTAATTCATTATCCCATAGAATCATGAATACTAAAAAGAAGGCATCATTGACTCTTCTGAAATGATGAATTGACCCCTTCAAGGTGATTTGGGGGTAGTATTCATACATTGGGATCAATCTCCTGTCTCCCACTTGGGTCAAACCCGAAAAGTTTCTTATGCTTGCAGCAACATAAACAAGATAAGAGGTCATGTAAAATTTGAAGATGGTATTGACCCTTATCAGTTGCTCGTGCAATGCATTACTTATCTGTTCACCCCAGAATATCTTCTGATTACCCCGTAGAATCACCTTGATGTAAGTGTACATCCAGTCCTGGAATTTGGAAGCAGAAGGGAGTCCTCTGATGCGACTCAAAAGAGTAATCAAATCACACACTTCCTCTACAAAATCACTCCTGTGAAGATCCTTTGGCCACCTGGTCAAATTACCCCTAGGAGTCTTTAACCACTTGTTATTGATATACCTCTTGGCTGATTCCACATCATTATCATAATCTTGTTGACCCTGAGCAAAATCAATCCATCTAATATTTTCAATTGGTGGACACATGAAAATTTTATCCAGGAATTCTGCATCCAATCTCATGATTACATTTCCCTGTGAGTCTGTCATAGCTCTAGTGTCCCTGTTGTAATGGTTGGCCACTTGTAGAACAAATTCAGGATTGTGTGTAGAAACTGGAAATGATGCAACCAAATGAATATTATTGTCAATGATTTTCTGCATAGGCTTGGAGGGATTTGCCTATTTTGTTCTATCTACAAACTCGGCCATGTCCACATGCCCAATTTCTATGTCTCTAATTTCATCAATGTTTGACTGCACTGCCGTTACCGGAAAGACACCTTGGTACTTGTACTTCATGGTTCTGGCCTTCGATGGAGATGATTCTGACATGAGCTCTGGAGAAATCTCTGAGTTTGAACTTCACTACGAACACCGATTGAAAATTGCAAAAGGCCATGATCTTGCAGTTAGGGGAAAAATTGGGTAAACTGGGTCAACTGTGATTCGACGATCATGGACAGGAAAACATGTGTTTGAAGGGCTTGAGTGCGCAAATCAAGGCAAAGGTGAAAGCAGGCTTTTAGTTTTGAAAGGCAAATTTTCCTAGTGTTAGGAAAAATTTAGGAAAATATGCTTGAGCAGATAATTTTACCGCCATTGCAGGTTGAAAGAGTTTCCAGGTGTAAAGGCGGTTGAAAACACTGCTTTTGCATGTGTATGGGAGATTATTGGTTAACATGCACGGGTGGTCAAAATGACCACTCCTGCATGTAATGGGGAGTTTAACTTCAAATGCTAGGGTGGGGAATTTTACTGCCATTGCAGGTAGAAGGAGACATAACAGTAGATGTTCAGGCGGTGAGAAACACCGCTCATGCAGGTAAGTGGTATTACCCTTCGTGCAAGGGTTTCGACAGCGGAAAACAACGCTATGACAGGTAATGCCTTTGGCATCCAAGCAGCATTTTCTGCTGATTTTCATGTGAGAGATTCGTGTAAAGGTGTTCGAGCGGGTATTCCAACTGACGCCGCATGTAGGGTAGATTTGGTGTTTGCAGTGTTCGATCGGCGAAAATGGCCGACACTGCACATGGTATTTCAAGGTCGTGTAAGGGCTTCGAATGGTAGGAAACATTGAAGAATGGTTTTGGTTTTTGGTCACACATCAACCCAAAACCTAGGGCACGAATGAATAATGGAAGAACGAGGAGTTGACGCAAAAGATCAAATTGAAAACAACAATTCTAAACAGAAACGTAACATTATAAATGATAAATTTGAAACAACAAAACTACTGAACAATCATTTAAAGAAACCCTAGAAAGAAAGATTTAACGACCTACCTGTTAAAGAAGGAGAAACCCTATACGCGAAGATGGCCACTTGAAATCCATTTGAATCCAAATGTCGGCGCAATCAATGGTTTGAGGAAGGGATTGTTAATCAACTAGGAAGGTTTTGAACAGTGAAAATGACGAGAGACATTGAGTTAAACATTACATTTAAAAGGTCAAAATCAAACCCTTAACACTTGGCACGAGCAACCATTAATGTCACTCCAGTTAAAAGATCCGGAGATCTTGTTCGAGCGGGTGTTTCGGCCGTTCCGGTAGGTAGAGTTAACAACCATATGTAACGGCGGGTGACTTGGCCGCCATTACACAAAACAAACAAAAATTCAACATATGTAATAGCAGCTAAAAATGCCGCTCTTACATATTAAAACAAACTTCAAAATATGTAATAGTGGTTGAAAACACCGCTCTTACATGATAAAACAAAAATTTGGCCAACACCTGAAAAATGACTAAAATTGACCTTTTAACCAGTTTGAGACTTGAACGATTTTTGTGAATATCGAGAAATCAATTCAAGGGAATGTCGCAGACCAGTTTAAAATGTCAAATGACTTCGCATGAGACCAAGGGAATCTTGTCTCGATTTGCTATCTTAGAGTGTAGATTCACGAAACAGACAAGTTTCGTGGGGGTTGTCTACCAAAACAAGCGTAGTTGATTTTGAGAACAACAAGTCTCATCAAAAAAATGCTTTGGATGTGGCTCACGGTTCTGACTACCGATTCTCCTTCTTACCACATCCCTTTGATTCAGAGATACCCTTGTGTAATTCTTCCAAAATTCTTCAATTAGTGATCTCAATGCTTCAACAATTGGTTTATCTTTTCATGGTAGTATCCCCGAGAATGCCCATTATTCATTGGCATTAGTGTCCTCAATTCTTTGGCATCTTCCAACAACTCTTGATAAAGTTTTCCTATTAATTCTCAATTCTTGACTCGTCTTTCTAATGAGACGAGCTTTCCTCATTTGACTACTTACTATAGTCGATGTAATCACACGCCGTGTTGCATTACTATCTTTTGTGCATGAGGTGTTACCCACTCTCTCATACGCACTCATTAGATTCTTGACAATAGATTTTTCATTTGAAGCCTCTGATGTTCTCAACCCAAGAATCTTCATGATGGACCTATACTTTATACTTCGCATCATTTCAATAAATAGTTGACATCTTGCAGTCTCATTTAACTTTTCAAAGAGCAATCTCCAAATCTTATGAGCATATCTTCTACAAGTGCATTTTGGAATCTTACCTTCCATTGGCTGAAAAATATTCTCATCAATTTCAATCAAATACTTTAGCTTTCTATGCAAAATTCTAGGTGGTGTTAAGTTAGGTAAATTCATCTCAACATTAGGAATTTCATCAATATTTAAATGAGATGGGCTAGATGGCATATCTTCGATTGAAGATGGAATAGATGACATACCTTGAGGTTGAGGTGGGAACGATGGCGTACCTCCATCATCACATGTGAGTGATGATGTACTCTCAACTTGAGATGTGGTAGATGGTGTCCATACATGTTGACTTGTGGTAGAGGACGTGTCTCCAACTATGGTATTCAAATCTCTCATAGCACGAAGTTTTTGCATTCATTTTCTTTGTGTCGCCAATACCATATCTCTTTGTGATGGTTGTGGTTCCTCTTCAATTGGTATGTCTTCATTTATCATCTCCAATTTCCTCTTTTCACAAAGTTCCCTCATAGCCACTGCTTTCTTTGCATTCTTAACTTCTATCTCTTCCTGTGCTGGTTTAATTCTTGATCGTTTCCTTGGCATGACAGAGAATTTGCCTGTAGCATGATAAAGAGACCAATATTACTTCCTAAGAAATGAATACAAGATAATAGTGGGATTATATTTTTATTATGTTGTAAGGATTTATTCTTGTATAGTTTGACATCATGGTATGTTAAGGTCTGTTTATTACACATAATTATTAAAGAGCCCAAGTGTAGAAAATATACATGGCATCATGTGAGATTGTAGGTTTCTTTCTTGATTGGGAATGTGTCTATTTTAAACATGTATGATAAAGCATGATAAAATAATTCAATCTGAATTAAGGAAAATGTAAAGAACATGCATGTAAAGACTTGACATACCTAAAAAATGAAGATTTGAATGGAGAGAGTAGCCAATTATGTAGTGTTTTTTTCTTGTTGCATCAAACTCCTCAACAATTTGAGTTTTTCACCACTTGCTTCCTTTTCAATGTTAAATTGAATAACACTCAAATACAATTACTAACAACAATACTATTAACCAATCTATAATGTTAAATTCCTAAAATTGAATCACAATTAACATTGCAACACTACAAAAATTGAAACTTGAATAGATATATATCAAACTTGGTGTGAAAACTATGTTATTTCCTCCTTCTCAAGTTGGCAATGTAGAAAAGGTGGTGGAAAGATCATGCAAAGGTGGTACAATGTGTCAAATGTGCATGTGAACTTCCCAACAGCATGAAAGCACTTCTTTTTTGTCGGAGCACGTGCAGAATCAGTATGAAAATAGAGCATGTGGGCCTGGATCACGGGGGTCAACACTTTTTTACCATTTCTATAGCAAGACAAAACATGAGCGCGTTATAATGCGCTCGCATTTTGTCCTTCTATAGATTGATCACATCTTGTGCATTTCTCTTTCTAAACCTTCCCCTTCAGACTTGAATGACCACAAGGTTTTTAAGGGAGAACTTTTCCTGTTTCCTGCAAGAGCTTGCCAGATGCTCCACCATATGATAGGCATAACAATGAAGGGGCAAGCCCTCATAATCAAGTTCTTGATAGAAAATGCCCATCAAGGAAGAAAGACAGATCTTCTTTGGAAGCAGAAGTTCTAGTTTGTGACAAATCCTTATCCAAGCATAAATAGTAGGGGTTCTATCAAGAGATTGTCAATCCACTTCCACAAAGTCTTTTGAAGACTTCCTGATTGATTCCAAAACATCCACACCCCAAAACTAGAGAGGCAATCAATATAATCGAACCCATAAATCTACATTTGACGACAAAAACCCTCAACACTATACCTTAAACCCTAATCCCTCAACCCTCCAACCCTATCCCTAATCCTTATACCCTCCACACTCTACTTTAACCCTAATCCCTCGACCCTCAACCTTATCCCTAAACCCTTGACCCTCGAACCTCAACCCTCAACCCTCAACATCAAATCCTAATCCCTCAACCCTTCACTCTAATCCCTCATCCTTAAACCCTAAATTCTATCCCTATTCCTAAACCCTCAACTAACTCGATACTATACCTAAAACCCTAATCTCTTATCCCTAAACCCTCCAACCCTATCCCTAATCCTTATACCCTCCACACTCTACTTTAAACCTAATCCCTCAACCCTCAAACCTCAACCCTCAACATCAAACCCTAATCCCTCAACCCTTAACTCTAATCCCTCAACCCTCAACCCTATCCCTAAACCCTAAAGCCTAAAGCCTCAACCCTCAACCCTCAACGTCAAATCCTAATCCCTCAACCCTTCACTCTAATCCCTCAACCCTAAACCATATCCCTAAACCCTTAACACTATACCTTAAACCTTAATCCCTCAACCCTCAACCCTAAACCTTATCCCTAAACCCTAATCTCTCAGCCCTCAATTCTAATCTGTCATCCCTCAACTCTAATCCCTCATCCCTAAACCCTAAATGCTATCCCTATTCCTAAACCCTCAACTGACTTGATACTATACCTTAAACTCTAATCCCTTATCCCTAAACCCTCCAACCCTATCCCTAATCCTTCTACCCTCCACACTCTACTTTAACCCTAATGCCTCAACTGTCAACCCTATCCCTAAACCCTTGACCCTCGAATCTCAACCCTCAACCCTCAACGTCAAACCCTAATCCTTCAACCCTTAACTCTGATCCCTCGACCCTCAACGCTATCCCTAAACCCTAAACCCTAAAGCCTCAACCCTCAACCCTCAATGTCAAATCCTAATCCCTCAACCCTTCACTCTAAGCCCTCAACCCTAAACCATATCCCTACACCCTCAACACTATACCTTAAACCCTAATCCCTCAACCCTCAACCCTTAACCTTATCCCTAAACCCTAATCCCCTAACCCTTAACCCTAATCCATCATCCCTCAACTCTAATCCCTCATCCCTAAACCCTAAATGCTATCCATATTGCTAAACCCTCAATCGACTTGATACTATACCTTAAACCCTAATCCCTTATCCCTAAACCCTCTAACCCTATCCTTAATCCTTATACCCTCCACACTCTACTTTAACCCTAATCCCTCGACCCTCAACCCTATCCCTAAACCCTTGACCCTCGAACCTCAACCCTCAACCCTCAATGTCAAACCATAATCCCTCAACCCTTTACTCTGATCCCTCGACCCTTAACCCTATCCCTAAAGCCTCAACCCTCAACGTCAAATCCTAATCCCTTAACCCTTCACTCTAATCCCTCAACTCTAAACCCTATCCCTAAACTCTCAACACTATACCTTAAACCCTAATCCCTCAAGCCTCAACCCTAAACCTTATCCCTAAACCCTAATCCCTCAACCCTCAACCCTAATCTGTCATCCCTCAACTCTAATCCCTCATCCCTAAACCCTAAATATTATCCCTATTCCTAAACCCTAAATGCTATCCCTATTCCTAGACCCTCAACGGGCTCAATACTATACCTTAAACCCTAATCCCTTATTCCTAAACCCTCCAACCCTATCCCTTAACCCTCAACCATATCCCAAAACCCTTAACCCTCGAACCTCAATGTACTCAACCCTCAACGTCAAACCCTAATCCCTCAACCCTTAACTCTGATCCCTCGACCCTTAACCCTTAAAACTTGAACCCTAAAACCTATCCCTACACGCTCGACACTCGACACTATATCTTAAACCCTAATCCCTTAACCCTCATCCCTAAAGCCTCAACCCTAAATCATTAAACTTTCAACCCTAAACCCTATCCCTAATCCCTCTATCCTCGACACTCTTATTTAACCCTAATCCCTTGACCATTAACCCTATCCCTCAGCCTCAACTCTCAACCCTCAACCCTCAACTTTCAACTCTCAACATTAAACCCTAATTTATCAACCCTAAACCCTAATCCCTCAAACCTAAACCCTATCCCTAAACCATCAAACCTCAACACTATACATTAAACCCTAATCCCTATCCCTCAACCCTTAACCCTTAAAACTTAAACCCTATCCCTACACCCTCAACACTTGACACTATATCTTAAGCCTTAAACCCTCATCCCTAAAGCCTCAACCCTCAATCCTTAAACCTTCAACCCTAAACCCTATACCTAATCCCTCTACCCTCGACACTCTAACCCTAACCTCGACATTAAATGCTAATCCATCAACCCTAAACCCTAATCCATCAACACTAAACCCTATCCCTAAACCCTCAACCCTCAACACTATACCTTCAATCCTAATCCATCAACCCTAAAACCTAATCCCTCAACCCTAAACACTATCAATAAACCCTCAACCCTCGACACTATACCTTAAACCCTATGATAAAAGCTTTACATATGGTGCATCCACAGTGAGTAATTAACAGTTGAAATCAAAAGGATGATAATTATGAGAAAAGATTTGCATTGGGGTACATCTATGTTTCTTGCTATCCACCCCGCACTTAAGGAAGGTATATTTTTATGAAACAGGCAAATAATCTCCCATTGTTTACTGGCTCTATCCACAAGAACTACTAAACTATACCTTAAACCCTAATCCCTCAACCCTAAACCCTATCCCTATTCCCTCTACCCTTAACAATCTACCTTAAACCTAATCCCTTGACCCTTAACCCTAAATGCTTTCCCTAAAGCCTCAACCCTAAACCCTAATCCCTCAAGGTCCTAAACTTTAATCACTTATCCCTAAACTCTAAATCCTATCCCTAAACGCTCAACCCTCAACCTTAAACCTTAATCACTCAATCCTTATCCACCCCTCTCCTCCCCTATCTGGGTCACTCCCATCTCTACCCTCCTCTGCCCTCGACACTATACATACATAAATATAGGCATACATAGATACATACATACATATAGGCATACATAGATACATACATACATACATACATATAGGCATACATACATACATACATACATGATTAATAGAGTTGAATAGAAAAAAATTTAAGGGGAACATAATGCGAGTGCACTATGCGAGCGCGTTATAACACTCTCACGTTATGTCAAACCTGACAAACAACAGACTTGCGGAAAAGGAAAAATGCAAAGCAAAACATAACGCGAGTGCATTATAACACGCTCGTGTTATGTCTTTCTTTGGGAATCCCAAGCCTTGGGCTTGGGATTTGCTTTGGATTTCCAACCCAAAGGCTTGGAGTGCCTTTTGAATAGTCACAGACGTGTTTTTCCATATTCTTCAAGATTTCACATAATTTTGTTCGTGCTAACCCTCAGATTTGCACATGTTTCAAGGTCAAACAAATCAAACACCTAGGTAATGTTAGGCTTTCTCTTAGCTATTTGACGATGTGATTTTTTTCACATTTTAACAATGTTAAGGCTTTCATCTTTAATTTCTTTTGTTTTTGTGTCCATTTTTGGGCAAAAACCACTGTTTGGTCTTTTTTTCATTGTAAATTAACTATTCATTGAAATTTCAAAAAAATTACATATTTAGAAACTAGACTCCATTCTACAAATATTAAAAAAAAAAAAAATGATTTTCAATTAGTTTTCAAAATTTATAGGGGTAGCACGGCCAAAATTCTATTTTTTAGGATGTGTCCACTTTGAAAATTAGTAAAAAATCAAATATTCATCAAAAAATTATTATAAAAATCGGGCATAAACTACATGCTATTAGCTAATTTCTCACTAAAGAGATTTTAAAAATACCAAAAAAAAGTTGAGCTTTTGAGGGATCCACAAAACATGCTATGTTATGTTTTTTTGACAGAAACAACACCAATTTATGTGGCTCCCTCTTTTGAACCCCTTAATCTATGCCATTTTCAAAAAAAAATAATAGTTTAGAAAGTAGACTCGGAGCATTACGAATATTGTTTTGGTTGCATCTCCAAATTTTGAGTGCAACTATGCTCAATTTCTCATCCAAGGCCAGTATTTCCTAATTTCAGAAAAAAAGTGGCCACTTAAGACCCCTTTTTGGCCCCCCATCTTCTTGCACTTACCCTATATATATTTAAAAAATTGTTTAGATGTACTAGTTTTTTGTAAAATTGACATTATAATTTAATTGTTAATAAAATGCAAAAAAATGAGGTTAATGTGGCCTCCACTTTTCTATAGTAAATCATTTTTCCCATAATTTTTTTGTATTGATAACTTAAAACTTTAGTGCATGGATTCATTTTCTCATTTCAATAAATATATATTTTAATATATTTAAAGTCTCATGTATTGAAAACACAACTATTTCAAAAGGCCTCCACATTTTGACTTAACTTCTTATCTAAAATAGAACATGATTATATATCATCTCCACATGCAATCCCTCATTTACCGCATCATATTTTATTCATTTTTTAATACTTTAGTGCTTTTTCTTGACAAAACAATCAACTCTATATTTCGGTGTTGATGACCTACTTTTCATGAAAATTAAAAAAAGAAATTATTTTTAAAAAAATTTAAAATATATATTTTTAAAAACTACACTTTTAGATCTACAAAAGGGTAATTTTGAAAATTTTAAATGTTATTTATGTAAGTATAAGTGGCACAAACATTAAGTTTTTTAAATAATTTTATAAATTGGTATCAAAGTGATGCTACATACACATTTTCAGCACAAACTGACTTTGATGGGGAAATCCAAGTTCCAATAGAGCATAAAATCCAATAATAGTATTTAATATGTTTTATAGTTGAGAAGTTATTACAATATATAGACTCAAGTGCTAAAGTCAACTACTAATATCCTATGTATGTGGGATAAATACTTTTATTCTAATTTACCATAAGGGTGACTTAAAAAAATGCACCCAATTTAGTACTAAATAATACTTAATACATATATAAAAATGGTGGTTCTTAATGTAGAAACTTGGATAAAATATTGGCAGGCTCCTACATGGCCTCATACCTTGACATGTGAAAACTTGGATATAATATTGACAAGGTCATCTTAGATAAACTATGATAAGTGCTAACATTATTTTACCACCATTATACTAATGTCAACCACTAGGCCCATTGCCCTCATTGGTCTAACATAAAACATCTTAGATACAAGTTTATAAGCATTTATTTACAACCTTAGATTGGGGACCATTTTGAGGATAATAGTAGAAATCATGTTCAATCCAATGCCTTTAAACTTAAATAGTTCCTTCTCAAAATTGTGTGTTTACAAACAATGGAATGGGACATACCATGAAGCATGAAAACTATTTCCAAGAAGTGTTTTGCTACAATAACAACTATGTAAGGTTGGGTTAAGGCACAAAAATGAGCATACTTAGTTACATGGTCAAAATTACTAAAATAACATATTTATGACTAGACTGTGGAAGCCAAATAATGAAATCCATAGAAATATTTATCAAAGCCATGTCTGGAATAGGAATCTAGGCTATAAAGATCCTAGCAATTTGATTGTCTTCCCTTTGTTGCACTGACACAACTCACACTCCACCATAAAATCTTTGACATCTTGCTTAATTATATCCCAAAACAAATTTTGTATGCTCACATTTCTTCAAAATACTTGAGTTACCTATGGTGGCGTAGGAATAAAGTTTTATGAACAAGTCTAGAGTTGGGAGTTATGATATAATGAAATGTAGTCATGATATTTCAGTACTCATCTTTTCCATGTAAACTCTGGCACTAAATAAGGACCATGTTCAAAGTAGCAAATAATATCGTAACTTTTGGGATTATTTACCCTTTCTTGACCAACCTCTTCCATCTAGGTGGGTATTAACATTTATAGAAAAAATGATGAAATTTCCCCTTCCTATTTGCATGAAAGTGTATTAGCCATGACATTTTCTTTTCCTTTATTATAAATGATATTGTAACAATAACCTAGCATCTTGATTACACAATGATGTTGTTTAGGAAAGGAGACCCTTTGCTAGATAAAATATTCTAGGTTGTGATCATTAATTTTTATTTGGAATTTGTGGTCCAATAGGTAAGGTCACCATTAAGAACATTATGTAGAATAGCAATCATCTCTTTTCAATAGGTGGATCTGGAAATATTTCACCATATCAATTACTTGTTAGTGAAGGTGAGTTTCTAACCCTCTTTCATAAAAGCATCATCTCAAGGCATCACACTCTAGTACAATTTTTTTGTAAAAATTAGGCATGGATAAAACTAGGGTGAAACAAATAGTGGCTTTGAGGGAAAGGAATGCCATATTAGATTATATATTCTAGAAAAGGGAATTATTTTTTAGCAATTTGGTCAAAGGTCTTATGATTTTACCATGTTTCTAGATAAGCTTGTGATAATATCCAGTTGAGCCTAAGAAACACCATAGGTCCTCTTGATGGATTTGGGTTTAGGCTAGACTCCAGCATTGTCTCAATCTTATTTGGTTCTACATGCACTTCCTCATACAAAACAATGTGGCCAAGATAATCTACCTTTTGCAACCCAAAGGCACACTTAGAGATCTTGGAAAAAAGGGAATGATCCTTTAAAATATTAAGGGTAATCTCTACATGTTGGATATTATCAACCCAACTATGACTATAAACAAGAATGTCATAAAAAAGGACCAAGATGAATTTGTAGAGGCAACCTTTGAACACATTATTCATAAGACTTCAAAAGGTAAAGAAGAATTAGTCAAGACAAAGGGAATCACCAATAATTCATACTAACTTTCATGTGTCTTGAAATTCATTTTGGGAATATGCTCCTCCTTGACTCAAATTTGGTGATATCTAGAGTGGATATCTTGCTTGGTGAAAACTTAGTCATAGAGAGCTCATACAAACATCAATGTAGTGAAGAAGGAACTTGACCTGTGATGGTCAATTTATTTAGTTCCTAGAAATTAGGGCACATCCTCCATCCACCATATTTCTTAGGAATCATCATCATAAGGGATGAATAATGAATTGTACTAGGTCTAATGACACTTGCCTCCATTAGCTCTTGAATCATCTTCTAAATTTTGTTCTTTTGTTCAAAAGCATAGCAATAGAGCTAAATTGTTAGATGTTAACTACTATATTAAGGTAATGATATGGTCATGGCATTGTAGAGGAGGCATCCTTTACGGTCCTCAAAAACTTGGATGTGTTGATCCAATACTCCTTATACATCTAAAGGAGAAGAGGGATGTGAAGGACTTTGATCTTCCATATAGTGGAACTATGCAATAATTATTTAATGACATTTCTTTAACAACTTTTTTATGTAGTGATAATTGAATAGTTGAAGACCATCAGGTTTCATACCTTGAAATGTATATTTCTTCCCCTATTTGGTAAATATCATCCAAACCTAAGAATAATCACAAGTGAGTGACCCTAGTATTTTCATCCATTGCACTCCAAACACCACTTGAGAACCCCTAGGAAAGAGCATGTACATGTCAGAGGTCGGTTAATATTCCCAAATAGTGAGTTTGACATTATGTCAATTACCACCATAGGACATGGTATTCCCATTGGCCACCATAATTTGGAAACATTCATAGGAATTGACATAGTAATGGAGTTGGTTAGAAAGTTTCGTACCAACATGAAGTTATGAGTGTTTCCACTATCGATCTAAAACACAACTCAATGTTTGTTGTGGCCAATGACTTTAAGTATTTTGGGGAAATAAAATCATATCAGAGCATGAATAGTGATATGAGTGTCTTCTATTAACTCACTATATAGTAAAGTTGCATTTTATTCCTCTATTGAAGACTCCTCATTGGACCATTGGGCACCCTTAAAAAATTAATGAGATATTAATATTGTTTCCTACATCTATTTGCCGTTTTTCCACTTTTAATCGCAATTGAAACAAATCCCCTTGGACTTTTTCTGAGCTAAATTATCTCAAGATAACATGTGAATATGGTGGGCTAATTTTCTTTATCTATGGTATCCTTCTTTAGCCTAAATGATTTAGAAGAGAATCCCAAATCTTTTTCGTGTGCTACAAACTTATGCTCAGCTAAGCGAGCTAGCCTAAGAGAATCCCGAAATGTGGAAAGCTTAAATGTGTGGACTTCAACCTAAAGAGAATCCCGAAATGTGGAAAGCTTAAATGTGTGGACTTCAACCTAAATGTGACCTTTGAGATCACTAGTTATAAAACAACTTATAAAAAAAATTCACCAAGATCACTTGTTTGATTGCCTAGTTTCTCAAAATGGGTTTGATAGTCACGGACTATATGTGTAACATAATTTACTTTTAAGGCTCTAATAAAGTCTTCATATGCATTTATACCAGAGTGTCTAAGGACCTCCTTATGAAAGTCTTCCCATGTGAGAAATGGTTCGGATTTTTCCAACTATTTATACCATTGAATAGCTACATGCTCCAAGTGGAAAGAGGCAATAAAGAGCTTTTGACCTATGGAAATTCGATGGACTATAAAATATTGCTCTGCATTGTATAACTAGCAAGGTTTGTGCTAGCAAAATTTGGAAAGTCTAGCTTTGGTGCGCATTTGGGCTTGCAAGAATTTTGGAGATTGGAAAAACCAAATTAGTGTTAGAATTTTTCCCCATAGTAGAATGCAAACTATACTAAAGATATGTGGAAATGTTCTTATACATGTTGTTAAGGAACCTATCCTAGAGTCTAGGTCATCTAGTTTGGAGAGCTTGGAGAGGCATTCTAATATATCAAACATTAATTGGAGGATTGCATCTACTACTAATTTCAAGGAAAGTTTTGTTTAGTCTTAGGACTTGCAACCACCATCCATAATGGACCCCTGATATACAAGAAGGGTTACTAGTGTTACATATCAAAATAATTAGTGCAAAGAGATAATCACAATGGGGTAGGTGCTTTGATGATATGAAAAACTACCTAGACCAACCAAAGAGGATTTCTAGAGTTATGTATCCAAATGATCAACTCAAAGAAGGGATCGCAATGGGACAATTGCTTCGGTGGGATAAAAATTAGCCCAAACTTTTTTATAGATAATACCCTTTGGGCACATTTTTAAAATAGAACTACAAAAGGATAAATTTTGCTCAAAAGTTACAAAATAGCATACTATATTGGAGCCAAACTTATTGCTATGACTAACACAAAACTTACAATCTAGATATTGTCCTTTGGCTTCTAAATAATGTGACATGTTTTCCCATTAATGTATCACAACAAAATGGCTCAAATTGTTTGTGATCTACTCAAATGTCTATGATTTTGACTACCTATGCCCAAGTTTGTATACAATAAGGGGGAATAAAGAGAAATGTTAGGTTGGGATGTGTTCATCCTATAGATTCTTAGATATACTTGTCTTGTTTGTAAAAAATGAACTGGTCAGGTATTTTAAAGGTCTAACTATGGAGAATTCAAGTGTCCCTAGTTGCACTATCTAGTGTCTAAGGTATGATAAGAGTAACTTACTAGTGTTAATAAAAAACAAGTACACTACAAATTTTATATGGTCATGACTTCCTATGGTGAGGATTCTCCTAATTATAGAGTGAATATTTCAATATACTTGAAGGTATGTGGAATCTCAAATCCATATACAGATGTTGTATGAGGCCTGAGTATTGAAGTTGAAGTATCCCCCACTTCACTAGAGCCTTTATAGAGAGTCTAGCTTAGACAAAATGATAGGTGATTAAAGGATATTTTATAACCTCTAGCACATGGTTTCTAACCTAGACAATCTACTGCAAAATTTTATATTTTAGAAAAAAGCTTCAGTACCTAACTACTTTCTACACATCTTGATGACCAAGATCATGTAAGGGCAATGTGAGAGCATACATTGGGTAGTTGTAGTAAGCCACTAACTAGTGTTGTTGTTGTAGAAAACATCATTGGAAAGAGCTCTGATACCACTTCTAAGTAACCTATAAATAAAATAAAGTCAATAGACATATATACAAAGAAAACAAGAGCAATAAAAGTCAATAGAATGATCGTCTTTTGTGTTCATAGTACCACCTCGATGGGGTAATCCTCCCAATAGAGTATAAAATCCAATTATAGTATTGAAGGTTCATTACACTTAGAAAAATTACAATATATAGAGTTGTGCTAAAGACAATTGCTACCATCCCATGCATTTGAGATAAATACTTCTATTCTAATTGACTATATGGGTGACTTACAAAGCATATGCACCCAATCTAATACTAACTAATACTTAATATATAGATAAACGGGGGTTCTTAATAGAATATAACATTTATATTAACATCATTTTAAGATCTCCCAAACTCGTTTTAACTAATAATAAATTATATCTATTACAATGAACTAATTAAATTTTTCAAAATCATTAATTGCACAAGATAGAATGCCATAAATTTAGAAACTCCTTAAACCTTTGATTTCACTATCTTTCTCATATCCTCTACAAAGGTGTTCAAGTTTGTATAAGAAGTTCCTCCTTCCATCACTGCCTTGCTCGCTGCCTCCTTTAGCCTCACAACATTCTTTTGTAGCTCTTTTCCAATACAACCTTCCATTAGACTTCTAATTGTTCTCTCTACCACCTCTTTTGTCACCAATTTAAATTCATCTACATCGACTCCTTCAAAGTCCATGCCAACCTTCCAAATATCTTTTGCAAATCGACAATTGATGAATTGATAAAAAAAATAAGGCCATCCAATCATAGGAACTCCTATGCTAATTGCCTCCAAAGTAGAGTTCCACCCATTATGTGTAAGGAATCCTTCCACATAAGAATGAGAAAGCACCTACACCATAAAAAAAAGCTTAATTTAATTATGGAAAATACAGTTGGCTTTAAATTATGGAATTTAATTTATTTGTCTACAGAAAATAATAGCAGAATAAAAACGCCATACCTTCAACTGGTTCGTCCAATTAACAATCAGCGCTCGATCCTTGGTTCGATCCTTGAAGCCCTCAGGTAATTCCAGAGGTTTGCCTTCTGCTATATCCGATCTCAGGACCCACAAGAACGGGTGCCCACAAGCCTCTAGTCCGAAAGCCAGCTCATGTAATTGCCTTTCAGATTTTACAGCAATGCTACCAAAGGAAACATATAACACAGATCCCTGCGCCTGAGCGTCTAGCCATTGAAGGCACGTTTTATCCTCTTCCCACATGCTGCACATGGCATTCCTACCTTGTAAGAAATTTGGAAGAAAGACGGGACCAATTGCCAGAGCAGGGCATCCATTAATGCTGAGACCCATTTGTGCTTCTTTCCCTCCTTCCAACTCCTCGAAAGTGTTGACTAGCACGTAGTCTGCTATGTTCTGGTGGCGAGACTCATACAGAAAGACATCGTAAGTGCCTTCAGAGAAATATTTTTCACGGTAGAAGGAGACGATGTCGGTTGGCCTGATTGGTGGAATGTTTCCCGGAAGGCATGTGATGAGTTTGTCATTAGATTTCAAGTCCTCCTCTGCAATACCAATGATCATCATATTAGAAAAAAACAATAGTCCGATATGGATTGTCTAAGTAGTGAAAGAGGACGAAGAGGAAGAGAAGCTATATGTAATGAAAGGGAGGTAAAGTGTGCAGGTTGCGTGGAAAAAACAGAACAAGGAGAGGCGTGTAGAACAGCAAGAGAGAAGGGGCCGCCATTTTCCATTAAAGAACTTAGTCAGCCCTGTAGTGCGTGGGGATTGCCAAGTCCACAAGAGAGAAGGGAGAACAAAAAGGCGACAGGGATTTATTCCAATTAAGGGAGCGGACCACCATTTTGAAATCATACTTTTCTGACTGCAGATAGGGAAAGGAGAGGCCGAGAGCAGAGTAAAACAGGGGATGGCCTTAATTCTCTATTTTTATGTATTTTATGATAAAAGTTAACTAGCTGTAAGTTTTGTATTTAAGAAATATTTAATTTTAATGCTGCTCGATGTGGTATGTATGGGGTATTTCTCACTCTTTTTAAATATCATCCATTTTAATGGTCAAACAGTTAATAGCAATATTATACAAGTATCTCTTCATTGTGTGTGTGATTCAGGGTTTACTCCCAGATTGCGTATCTATTTTTTCTTGTTTCTGTGAGTGTTCTATGAGGTCAACCTATTGCTAGTGAGTCAAGAGGCCATTTAGTGTGCTGGTAGATATACATATGTTATACTTGTGTGTTGTTTTAACCTGCAGCAAAGAGTGTAGAGGCTGATTTAAGTCCCTTGTAGCAACTTTGGTACTGGGTGTGGGTCTGCATGACAACATACAGCAAAGGCATTTGACTGCTTTCATAGGCTACCAGAGGTGGTTTGGAGTCAAGTGATACTATTTAGCAAGGAGGTGCCATCAAATTCTCAAGGTAAGATATCATTAAGTGACTGAAACAAGCAAAATAAGAAACAAATGACATAAGTGATATAGGTCTAAGATATTAGTAGCAGTTCTAACTATTCTTAAACATCATCCATTTTAACAGTTTAAAGTTAATTTTAACCAATAAAAATAGGACAAATATTTACCACTTTTTAATTTGGATGAGATATAAATTTACTATTGATTGTTTGACCATTAAAATGAATGATGTACCACATGATCAATGTGAAACATGAAAAACTTGGAAGCTCTACAATGGATTTTACAAGCATGGGACATCTAAACTCAGTTAACAATCTGTGTATCTTTTAAAGCTGAATACAATAAATTATATAGAGTTGTAAATAGTTCAAATTGCATATGCAATATAAAATTATTTGTAATCATTCAGGCCCATCTTGTACCAGAAACAAGAACAAAATTTGTAGGAGAAATACCTTTGACAGGAATATGACCCTCAGAAAGAAGAAAGTTAGCATTTGCCTGAATAATGGAGTTTGCAGTACCACAAGTCCAGAAGACAACTCTGGGCACCCCAAGATTTTTAGCTACTTCTGCCGTGCAGGACACAAAGCTATCGGAAACGATGCAGGTGATTGGCGGGAAAGAGTTATCTGCTGCAGTTAACAGAGTTTCCAAAGCAGGGCCCAAACGTTGCAGTGCAAGAAAAAACTCCACAAGCTCGGATGTTCCGCCATGTTCTGGCGGTAAGCCGTCTGGAATAGAGAGAAAGCGAAATTTGGAGCCCCTCTCTTTCGCCTGGTGGTCATGTGCCGCTACAAGGCGTTGGTCGATCCAGTCGGTGGTGACAAAGGTTATGAAGAATCCCCGCATGGCCAAAAGCTTCGCAAAATTCATGAGAGGATTGACATGGCCCTGTGCAGGAAGTGGCACAATCACTGCGTGCAAAGGATTTACTTCTATTTCTCCAGACATCTTTAGGCCTATGTATTTTCCCATTTGTATCAACTAAAATGCCAAAGCTCAATATATAGAAATCAATGTTCCAACTCCTGCAGCCAACCACATCTAATTTCAATAGCTTGCAGATTATTAAATTTGTCGCAGGGTCCAATTCTCCATATAAAATCCGATGAAAAAAGATCTCACTATTTGTGAAGAAGGAACGACGAGATTAAAAAAAAAAAACAGACATTTTCTTTTGAATAAGACATTTACTTTTGACTACAGCAATGCCTCTATTATTATTATACGAAGACGTAATCGTTTAAAATAATTGAGGTCTTTTCTAAATGTTAGAAATCGTTTTCTATTGACTTTAGTAATCCCATATAAGTTAAAATAATATAAATTATTATTAAATGTATTGATAAACAATCTCACTAGTAATAATCCAAATATGTTAATGTCATTTCAGGACCTTATCTAGATCACAAGCACTTTTAAAAGATTGCTTTGAATTTTAAATAGGATTCAATTCAAAATAGATAAATTGCATTTTCATAAAAAAAAATAGCATAATGAATTATCAAGTATTATATATTTGACATTCTCTTTTAATATTAATTGCTTAATTTTTATAAAGATGTTAAAAAATATAAATAAAAATCAACCTATCTATTATCACACATGATATAGAGCATTTTACCAAGGTGGTCTCTATTGACTACAACTTCTTAAAATTTGATTTTTAAGACATCAAATTCATAGATGAAGAGTTAAGAAAAGGGATATATTTAAGAGTTAGGTTATGGAGTTGATCAAGGTTATTTTGATGAGCACTAGAGAGCTTAGGTTTCTCAATTCTAGAGATTTTTTAATCTTATGCATCTAACCACATGGACACAAAATGCTATTAAAAAATGAATTGGTATGCTCAAAATAGCTTTAGTGCTAATTGCAATAAAGTAAATGTAAAAAAAAAAACTATGCTAGCTAAATTAAAGAAATAAAGAACCTATATTCTACTAAAATAAATACTAATAAATTTATATTCATAATTCTTAATTCGTTCTTTTAATACAAATGATAAAATATGTTCTAAACATGAGTCATTCTTTCAAATGTTAAAATGCAACTAAGAAACAAAATGTGCATAATATATAACACTGAAGACCATCTCCAATCAAGAAAACTGGTTAAGGACTGCTTGGTAAGATAAAAATAACAAGATTCATGAATTAAGAGTTGTATTTTATGTGTTGGAAAAAACATGTAAACATATGGAAACAAGAAATGCAAACTGTAATAACACTTCCTAGACTCAAGAATGTAAAAAAAAAATTAAAAATAGTTGATATAACTTGCAATAGATAGAAATTAGAAAAGAGATTATGGATGCAAGAAAACACACAATTAGATTCATTTATATACTTGCCATGACACACCATGTATTAGAAGAAATATTTTCAAGGATCATAAGTTTCCCTCTAAATTTAATTGAGACTTATGTTTGAAGCACTCATAAAAATGTAAAATAATAAGATAAAAATGAAAAACTAATGTTCACAAAAACAAGCAAGTGATGTAATGAAGACAACAACATATATAGAAAGTAAGTGATAGCACGGATCCAAGAACATGCACAAATACCCTTATAATCTTCAACTGAAATTCAAGTCTCTGCCCATCTAAAGGGGCTTTCTATTACTTATGTCCTTAATATGACAAGAACTTGAACAGTACATAAGATTTAAACAAAGCCATTCATATGCAAATCATAAATATCCTAATGCGACAGGACCTTAAAGAAATATTCGTTAAAAATGTTTATATTATTCAGTCCTGACTTGCTACAGGGACACAAATCATCAAGCTATAGAAATATGAGAACAAAATAACTATGACTTTCATTATGTAGCCAAATCATCTTCTCTATTAATTCATCGTACATACACAACTCTATTCATATACCAGGGCCACAGCTATATTTGTTTTTCTTCTTCCTTGCTGGCAGCTTTAGACTATTTGGCCTACGGCCACATTTGATCTCTTCCTATCCACTCCGGCTATCCTTATCAACTCTGGCTTCGATCTCCTTATTGTTCCTCCTTAGCAGTAATTGGCCTGACTTTATTTATATCGGCCTCTATTCTTCTGTCTTCTTGGTCATTTCTTCTTTCTATTTCTATCGGCCTCTTCTGCAAGTCTGTGCGGCCTCCTTTAACTTCAGCCTTCTACCTCTATGTAATCAACCTCTCCTTTGTCTGATTATCGGCCTTCTTCTGAACGACGACCTCCTCCCATGTATGCAACCTCTTCTATAATTGTTTGCTGCTCTCTCCAATACTCTACACCAATCGGGCCTCCCTTACAATTATTTGCCCTCTTCCCATATGTATGCGACCTCTTCTTCTTTTCATATGCCACTGCTTGCATAATCTACAGCCTCCAGCATTTTATTGGCCTAACTCAGAAAATACGTAGCCTGTTTATTGCCGCCTCCATCCCTCTCATTATGATCGAACTCCATAATTATCCTCTGCCGCTTCCGTTTATTCTTCCTATAATGACCTTTCTGAATATGTGTGGTCCTGTCAACCTCTTCAAAATGATGGCTCTGTCCTTCTCCCTTTATGTTTATCGGCCTATTTCTAGTTGCCACTACTTAGTCAACCTGATCTGCATTGGCCTTCTTCTTTATTACCTTCAACCCTCAATCTCCATCATGCCCTCATGCGGCCTTTTACCAGCCTTATCTCCTCCTAGTATTGACCATACGTTATTTACTGCATTCCACAAATTGTCCCTCTATCTATTCTTATCCGTGCCTTTAATCGGCCTATTCTTCTGCATGTGGCCTGCCTTTTATTTGCTTTGTCTATTTTTTGCCTTTCTGCCTTTCACCACCTTCTGTTTGTCACCACTAACCCATAACGGTTGTCATCTCCTCAAAATAGCTATTCTATCAATATTCACCATCTTCCCCATTATCCCATTTATTTTCTAGAATATAATAATGAAACATTATTGTTCTTGTCGCCTTGGCGACAAGAGCTTCCTTTCTTAGCTTCTGTCACTTGACCCATTCATTCAAACCAAAAAATCCATTTTCAAAGATAATTTTCAAATTTTAAATGGATGCCCCTGCATCAGTAAGTATCCTAATCAAACATAAAAAGACTTTGTGAATGATATCATGGTGTAGATCAAGGTTTGAGAATCTAATGAAAGATTGTCAATGTAGAAATTAGTAACATTGAGTGAATGCGAGTACCGATTCGAGCCACCCGAGACAAACACGAGCATGCTCAACCTGCAAGAAAATAAGTAGTGCAAACAATGGACAATTGGAATGCAAAATATGGGATGATGAATTAGCTTCCAAGATGTAGTATATATAGGGCATAATCAACTAAGAATAATTGAGCCAATAATAGGAAAAACTTACTAAGAATAGTGATGCTCTAAGAATAGAAAAAGCAACCACTTAACTTAGACAAAGCTAATCTAGGCATGCCAATTATAGCTCAAGGCTAAACATAGACTAATGTGCACACCTAAGTAAACTTTGTGAAGGGGAAAACAGATTAATCAATTACGATAACAAAAACCCAATACATTAATGAAATCTGAAGGAAAAAAGAGATTAAAATAACAAATAATGATACTCATACCTTTACCTTATGTCTTCCATTTTTGCCTATCTCTTCTTGACTTTGATGATGATGAAGTGCTTAGAAGAGATTGCTCCCTTGCTTGTTGAAGGTGACAAGAATGGAATGGCTGAGATACTTGTGTGATTGAAGATGAGCTTCGATACACTAACAATGAAGGATATGAAATGCTTAAGGAAGTGGGGGTGCCAAAGGCGCGCCTGTATCTCTGCAGCATAAGTTTGCTCAAACAATTTATTTCAAATGAGAAGAATAGTGTTGTATTTATAGAGATGTGTAGAAGAAGATAAATGGTTGAGGATAAAAGGGAAGATCAACGGAGGAGGATTGTTGAGGAATGTGCAACAAATGGAAGAAAGACATGTGTCATTCGAAAAGAAGCTTTGTTGAGTTAAAATCTTTCTTGATGAGGATGAGTTTTCATTTTCTTTAAATTAGAATATATTTTTCTAATTTAAGAGCAAGTTTGCTTTAAAGATACTTTAAAACTATTTTTGCTTTTGTATGACAAGAGGAAAGTATTTTTAGAAGATAAGAATGCGTAATTAAATAAAAAGATTTTATTTAATTATTTTGTAGATAATTGAGAGGAATAAATAAAATATAGAAATATATTTTATTTAGTGGATATTTAAGATTTTATTTAAATAAAATTTGCATTTTATTTAAATTTAGAAGAATAAAAGATTTTAATTAAATAATTAAGATTATTTAATTATTAGAAGAATGAAGTAGATGTAGGTGAATTTAATTAATTAAATAAATGTATTTATTTATTGATAGAAGAATGTAAAGATGAAATAAATATTTAAAATATTTATTTAAGTAGAGTCATGTCAATTTTAGGTGTATACATTTTGCCCCTCTTTGATGCAATGTGTTTTACCAGGTTATATCAAAGAATAAGATTTTCGACAGTGATGCATGCCCCAGTTTGCCCCTGGTACAAGTTTAACGATAGGATGCCTCCTCAGGAGATTGGATGGGAAGAAGAC
This sequence comes from Cunninghamia lanceolata, assembly GCA_027924645.1. NCBI lineage: Eukaryota > Viridiplantae > Streptophyta > Pinopsida > Cupressales > Cupressaceae > Cunninghamia > Cunninghamia lanceolata. The sequence goes on along the minus strand of BSBN01000194.1, from coordinate 10,214,650 downwards.
AGAAGGGCATGAGATGGACAATCTCACGATAAAGAAGAGGAGAAATAGGAGAAGAAATGGTTGGATGCAAAAGACAGAGGTGAATGATATGTGATGCAAGATAAAATGATGACACACATAAGCAAGCAAGCAAGAATGCACAAATGATACAAGAACAGGCAAGGTATTGCCCCTGTCGAGTAGTAAACCAAGGATATAGATCGATGATGTCTGGTTTCAGGAATGAAACATGTCATATAAGACTTTGGGTCTAGTTTCGATAATGCAACATCCTGTCTAAGACATTTGATATGATAACAATATACGACAGTGTTGTCATGGCGGGGAACGATATATCCCTAGAGCAACACAAAGGATAGTTATGACTGATTGATATGGTTTACGACAAGATTAGGATCAAGACCACTGATTGCGATTGGATAATTCGATAAGATTGGCTTGACTCGATTGGTATGGATTAAGTATAAACTTGTATTTTGATCACTACTCGGATTGACAGCTAGAATTGTTGATGAGAGATATGAAGACAAATAGAAATTTGATCGATAGAAGAATGACTCGATAGAAGAAATCACAAGCCTTTTGTAAACATTGATTCGCTACAATTTAGATCTTTATTGGATGGGATATGGAGAAATGCATTTGGATATAGATACGGATATGAGACACAATTGGATACGTTATGGATATGGACATGGCTATTTGTCATCTTGATATAGCAAGTATTTTGAAGTGCTTATTTCATCATTGGGCTTTATTATGTTGTAAGAAAATACAAGCATCTAGGTATAATTAAACCGAGATGACCTGAGTATTCCTTACATGGATTTTGATATAGCAAGTTGATACAAGCATCTAGTCAAACTTGAATCTAGATGACCTAAGTACTTCTTGCGTTTCAATAGACAAGGATTGCCCCATTTCATGTTCAAAGCTCTGAAGTCCTCAATAATTTTTTTTTGATCAAGTCATTAGACAAAAGTCATCACATTACTAAAGTTTGATCCACAAGCAGCAGACAAAGAAAAATATTATGCCCCCATCATAGCGTCTCTAGCTTTTGGCATCTTTGAGCAGCATAGGAAGACATAATAACAAAAATCCAAGACTTTGTAAGTTAACTTGTTCAAAAAACATTCTTGCATTAGATGTGTCTTTTTGCCATAATTGATATAGAATTAGCTGGGAGTGTTTCGGTATCGTGTTCTGCATTGTTTTGGACAGGTTGATGTCCTGCATCAAGACTTTTGTTTTGGAAGCGGGCTTTGATGCGCGTGCTGTGCCTAGTGAAAGGTGCAGACACAGACGGGTAGAGGGACGGACGATAAGACATGGGATGGATGGGAAGTGGAGCCTCGGGGGTGCATTGAGAATGGCCTTGCCTACATGATAACTCAGAGGTGACATAGTTCAACACTGGTTCAAAAGGATTAGTTCAAGATGAATGGTATGATGGACACAAGAGGTATGAAGACATAATAGATGGAGGAAGTGGTTTGTTGCAGATAGTGCCTGTTTACCAGGTTTTCACCACTTGCTTTTATTTGCACGAGAGATAAAAGTACACATGACGCCTGTTTGCCAGGTTTTCATCATGGTACCTATCTAAGGCGCATGTTTGCTAGGTTTTCACCATTGGATGATTTTGTGCTATTTTTCTATTTTTTGATGTTTTTGTTCTATTTTTTTACCACTTTTTTGATTTTTTGTATTTTTTCAGGACTCCCTTACATTGGGGTTTTCAGGTATAGAACTTGCGGAGGTGCATGCTGTTGATAGGATCATCGAACAATTCACCTTCAGATGTAGCCAATTGATATGCCCCCGATCCATAAGCTATGATGACGACATAGGGACCCAACCAGTTAGGTTCAAACTTTCCTTTCTTTTCTCTATCTTGTTGATTTTTGGGATTTTCTCTTAGGACTAGGTCACCAACTTGGAATATCCGGGCCTTTACTCTATGATTGTAACTTCTGGACATGCACTGTTGATATGCTTTTAGATGGTTAAAGGCTTGTTGCCTTCTCTCTTCGAGCAGTTCTAACTCTTGGAGTCTGGTCACTCTATACTCTTCATCTGATATGAGGCCTTTTAATGAGACTCGCAAGGATGGGATCTTGACTTCAATGGGCAAGATAGCTTCAGATCCATAGACTAGGGAGTATGGTGTTGCACCTGTGGGTGTGCGGATGCTTGTGCGATAGGCCCACAGCGCGGGATTCAGTTGGACATTCCAATCACGACTGGCATCATTGATAGTCTTCTTTAGTATTTTTAGAATGGTTTTATTTGATGCCTCAGCCTGGCCGTTGCCTTGTAGGTAATAGGGGGTTGAAAAGCGGTGCTGGATATGGAATTTGTGGCATAGTTCCCTGACATCTTGGTTTTTGAAGGATCATCCGTTATCCGTGATAATAGACGAAGGGACACCATAACGACAAATGATATAGTTCAGGATAAAAGAGGCAATTTGTTTGCCTATGATGTTGGCTAAGGGCATAGCTTCAATCCACTTCATGAAGTACTCTGTGGCAGTGATGATGAATTTATGGCCACTTGAGGAAGGAGGGTGAATCTTGCCCACTAAGTGAGTCCCCACTGACAGAAAGGCCAAGGAGTTGTTAACGGCTGTAGTTCATGTGCTGGTGCATGTATCAGGTTCCCATGGATTTGGCACTTCTTGCACTTCTTTACAAAATGATAGGAATCATGTTCCATAGTTGGCCAGTACTATCCCATGCGTATGAGTTTCTTAGCTAGGGTAGGGCCACTAGAGTGGGTCCCGCATATACCGTCATATATTTCGCTCAGGGCGGTTTGATATTCCTCACTATCGAGACACCTAAGGAGAGTACCATTGAGACCTCTGCGATATAGGGTATTGGCAACAATGGCATATCGGGATGCCTAACGGATGAAGGTTCTCTTTTGGTTACTAGAGAGATCAGGTGGGAGGGTATTCTCTTTGAAATAGACAAATATTTTTTCGTATAGGGGGGAATCTGCTCCAACAATGTGTCAAATGATGTGGAATTCTGGGGTGTCATATGCAGGACAAGATACTGGCTCTACCAAGAACTTGTAGCGTGATTGATTGTTTGGAATATCCAGGAGAGATGTGATCATTGCCATTGCATCTGTAGCTTTGTTTTCAATCCTTGGTATCTGCTCAAAAGAGATTTTGATGAAATATTCTTTGAAGTCATCTACCATTCTTTTGTAAGGGATCAATTTCTCATCTTTCGTTTGGTAGTCGTCATTTACTTGGTTGATGACCAGCTATGAGTCCCCGTATACCTGAAGTTCTTTGATGTTCCATTCCACTGCGAGTTTGATGCTGATGACTAGGGCTTCGTACTCTGCCACGTTGTTAGTGCAGGGAAAGAGTAGTCTATATGATTTAGGTATAGTATCGCAATTAGGTGTGATCAATAAGATACCTGCCCCCGACCCATGCTAAGTGTATGAGCCGTCAAAGTACATTTTCCAAGTTGCTGTATTTATGTGGAATATAGATTCGTCTGGAAACTCAAAGCTCAGAGGGCTGTCATCTGTTAGAGGTGCATCTACCAGTTGATCTGCAAGCACTTGTCCTTTTATCACTTTCCTGTCTATATATTCAATGTCAAACTCACTAAGAAGCATGACCCATTGTGATAATCTACCAGTTAAGGCTGCCTTGTTGAGCAAGTATTTCAGTGGATCAATCTTTGCTATCAATTTGACAAAGTGTGACAGCATGTAATGTCTCCATTTTTGTGAGGCAAAGACTACAGCGAGACATGCTCTTTTGATGGGCGTGTATTGTAGTTCATACCCAACAAGTGTTTGATTGATATAATAGATAGCCTTTTCTTTCCCATCATAGTTTTGTTGTGCAAGGAGAGCTCCTAGTGCCGTTGGTGTAGCTGAGATATACAATAGTAGAGGCTTGCCCTGAATTGGTGGCATTAATACTGGTGGCTTCATGAGATATTCCTTTAATTGTTGAAATGCCTGTTCACATGACTCGTTCCATTTGAAGGGGACATTCTTGTGTAGAAGATGAGAGAATGGATGGCACTTGTCTGCCAGTTAAGAAATGAACCTTCTAATAGACTGTAGTTTTCCTTGTAGGGATCTTAGTTGAGTCAGATTCTTAGGAGGTGGCATCTCCATTATGGCCTTCACCTTAGCTGGATCAACTTCAATGCCATTTACAAACACTATGTATCCTAGTAATTTACCCGATGTAACCCTGAACACACAATTCTTTGGATTGAGTCACACATTAAATTGTTCCAACTGGTTGAATATTTTGTCTAAAACTGTTAGGTGTCCTTCTCTAGTAAGTGATTTTGCTGGAATGTCGTCGACATAGTCTTCCATTATGGTGTGCATCATGTCGTGGAAGATTGTTGTCATGGCTCTCTGATATGTTGCCCCAGCATTTTTCAGACCAAATGGCATGACACACCAACAATAGGTGCCCCAAGGACATGTGAAAGTTGTTTTGTGTTGGTCTTTGGGTGCAATTTTTATCTGGTTATAGCCTAAGAAACCATCCATGAGTGACAGCATAGTGTGCCCTACCGTGAGATCTACAATCATGTCTATGTTTGGCAGGGGAAATCATCTTTTGGACAAGCTTTGTTCAGGTCCCTAAAATCATTGCATATTTAGACTCTGCCATCTGGTTTAGCCACTGGTACTATGTTCGAGACCCATTCAGGATAGTCTATGGGTCTGATAAATCTGACATCTAGCAGTTTCTTTAGCTCTTCCTTTACCATGAGGGCCACATGTGGATGCATCTTTCTGAGTTTTTGTTTGACCGGTTTAGCTCTTGGAGCTAAAGATAAATGATGCATGATAAGATTCGGATCTAGCCTTGGCATGTCAGCGTATGTCCATGCGAAGTTGATTTGTTTTCTCTTGAAGAAATCTATAAATGGATAAGTGCAGGAAGATGGGGGGCCAAAAAGGGGTCTTAAGTGGCCACTTTTTTTCTGAAATCAGGAAATACTGGCCTTGGATGAGAAATTGAGCATAGTTACACTCAAAATTTGGAGATGCAACCAAAACAATGTTCGTAGTGCTCCGAGTCTACTTTCTAAACTACTATTTTGTTTTGAAAATGGCATAGATTAAGGGGTTCAAAAGAGGAAGCCACAGAAATTGGTGTTGTTTGTGTCAAAAAAACATAACATAGCATGTTTTGTGGCTCCCTCAAAAGGTTAAATTTTTTTTGGTATTTTTAAAATTGCTTCAATGAGAAATTAGCTAATAGCATGTAGTTTATGCCCGATTTTTCTGATAATTTTTTGATGAATATTTGATTTTTTACTAATTTTCAAATTGGACACATCCTAAAAAATAGAATTTTGGCCATGCTACCCCTATAAATTTTGAAAACTAATTGAAAATCATTTTTTCATTTTTTTAATATTTGTAGAATGGAGTCTAGTTTCTAAATATGTAATTTTTTTGAAATTTGAATGAATAATTAATTTACAATGAAAAAAAGACCAAACAATGGTTTTTGCCTAAAAACGGACACACAAACAAAAGAAATTAAAGATGAAAGGCTTAACATTGTTAAAATGTGAAAAAAATCACATCGTCAAATAGATAAGAGAAAGCCTAACATTACCCAAGTGTTTGATTTGTTCAACCTTGAAACACGTGCAAATATGAGGGTTAACAAGAACGAAATTATGTGAAATTTTGAAGAATATGGAAAAACACATTTGTGACTGTTCATAAGGCACTCCAAGCCTTTGGGTTGGAAATACAAAGCAAATCTCAAGCCCAAGGCTTGGGATTCCCAAAGCAAGACATAACGCGAGCGCGTTATAACGCGCTTGCGTTATGTTCCCCTTAAATTTTTTTACGTTCAAGGCTATTAATCATGAGGGTTAAGGGATAAGGGATAGGGTTGGAGGGTTTAGGGATAAGAGATTAGCATTTAAGCTATAGTATCGAGCCCATTGAGGGTCTAGGAATAGGGATAGTGTTTAGGATTTAGCGATGAGGGATTAGAGTTGAGGGATGACAGATTAGGGTTGGGGGTTTAGGGTTTAGGGTTTAGGGATAGGGTTGAGGGTCGAGGGATCAGAGTTAAGGGTTGAGGGATTAGGGTTTGACATTGAGGGTTGAGGGTTGAGGTTCAAGGGTCAAGGGTTTAGGGATAGGGTTGAGGGTCGAGGGATTAGGGTTAAAGTAGAGTGTGGAGGGTGTAAGGATTAGGGATAGGGTTGGAGGGTTTAGGGATAAGGGATTAGGGTTTAAGGTACAGTATTGAGTCTATTGAGGGTTTAGGAATAGGGATAGCATTTAGGGTTTAGGGATGAGGGATTAGAGTTGAGGGATGATGGATTAGGGTTGAGGGTTGAGGGATTAGGGTTTAGGGATAAGGTTTAGGGTTGAGGGTTGAGGGATTAGGGTTTAAGGTATAGTGTTGAGGGTTGAGGGTTTAGGATTAGGGTTTAGGGTTGACGGATTAACATTTAATGTCGAGGTTAGGGTTAGAGTGTTGAGGGTAGAGGGATTAGGGATAGGGTTTAGGGTTGAAGGTTTAAGGATTGAGGGTTGAGGCTTTAGGGATGAGGGTTTAAGGCTTAAGATATAGTGTCAAGTGTTGAGGGTGTAGGGATAGGGTTTAAGTTTTAAGAGTTAAGGGTTGAGGGATAGGGATTAGGGTTTAAGGTATAGTGGTGAGGGTTGATAGTTTAGGGATAGGGTTTAGGTTTGAGGGATTAGGGTTTAGGGTTGATGAATTAGGGTTTAATGTTGAGGGTTGAGGGTTGCGGGTTGAGGGTTGCGGGTTGAGGTTGAGGGATAGGGTTAATGGTCAAGGGATTAGGGTTAAATAAGAGTGTCGAGGGTAGAGGGATTAGGGTTTAAGGTATAGTATCAAGCCTGTTGAGGGTCTAGGAATAGGGATAGCGTTTAGGGTTTAGGGATGAGGGATTAGAGTTGAGGGATGACGGATGACGGATTAGGGTTGAGGGTTGAGGGATTAGGGTTTAGGGACAAGGTTTAGGGTTAGGGTTGAGGGATTAGGGTTTAAGGTATAGTGTTGAGGGTTTAGGGACAAGGTTTAGGGTTGAGGGATTAGAGTGAAGGGTTAAGGGATTAGAATTTGACATTGAGGGTTGAGGGTTTAGGGTTTAGGGATACGGTTGAGAGTTGAGGGATCAGAGTTAAGGGTGGAGGGATTAGGGTTTGACGTTGAGGGTTGAGGGTTGAGGGTTGAGGTTCAAGGGTCAAGGGTTTAGGGATAGGGTGTAGGGTCGAGGAATTAGGGTTAAAGTAGAGTGTGGAGGGTATAAGGATTAGGGATAGGGTTGGAGGGTTTAGGGATAAGGGATTAGGGTTTAAGGTATAGTATCGAGTCTGTTGAGGGTGTAGGAATAGGGATAGCATTTAGGGTTTAGGGATGAGGGATTAGAGTTGAGGGATGATGGATTAGGGTTGAGGGTTGAGGGATTAGGGTCTAGGGATAAGGTTTAGGGTTGAGGGTTGAGGGATTAGGGTTTAAGGTATAGTGTTGAGGGTTTAGGGATAGGGTTTAGGGTTGAGGGATTAGAGTGAAGGGTTGAGGGATTAGGATTTGACGTTGAGGGTTGAGGGTTTAGGGTTTAGGGTTTAGGGATAGGGTTGAGGGTCGAGGGATCAGAGTTAAGGGTTGAGGGATTAGGGTTTGACGTTGAGGATTGAGGGTTGAGGTTCGAGGGTCAAGGGTTTAGGGATAGGGTTGAGGGTCAAGCAATTAGGGTTAAAGTATAGTGTGGAGGATATAAGGATTAGGGATAGGGTTGGAGGGTTTAGGGATAAGGGATTAGGGTTTAAGATATAGTATCGAGTCTATTGAGGGTGTAGGAATAGGGATAACATTTAGGGTTTAGGGATGAGGGATCAGAGTTGAGGGATGACGGATTAGGGTTGAGGGTTGAGGGTTGAGGGATTAGGGTTTAGGGACAAGGTTTAGGGTTAGGGTTGAGCGATTAGGGTTTAAGGTATAGTGTTGAGGGTTTAGGGATAGGGTTTAGGGTTGAGGGATTAGAGTGAAGGGTTGATGGATTAGGATTTGACGTTGAGGGTTGAGGGTTGAGGGTTTAGGGTTTAGGGATAGGGTTGAGGGATCAGAGTTAAGGGTTGAGGGATTAGGGTTTGACATCGAGGGTTGAGGGTTGAGGTTTGAGGGTCAAGGGTTTAGGGATAAGGTTAAGGTTCGAGGGATTAGGGTTAAAATAGAGTGTGGAGGGTGTAAGGATTAGGGATAAGGTTGGAAGGTTTAGGGATAAGGGATTAGGGTTTAAGGTATAGTATCGAGTCTGTTGAGGGTTTAGGAATAGGGATAGCATTTAGGGTTTAGGGATGAGGGATTAGAGTTGAGGGATGCTAGGTTAGGGTTGAGGGATTAGGGTTTAGGGATAAGGTTTAGGGTTGAGGGTTGAGGGATCCGGGTTTAAGGTATAGTGTTGAGGGTTGAGGGTTTAGGATTAGGGTTTAGGGTTGACGGATTAGCATTTAATGTCGAGGTTAGGGTTAGAGTGTTGAGGGTAGAGGGATTAGGGATAGGGTTTAGGGTTGAAGGTTTAAGGATTGAGGGTTGAGGCTTTAGGGATGAGGGTTTAAGGCTTAAGATATAGTGTCAAGTGTTGAGGGTGTAGGGATAGGGCTTAAGTTTTAAGGGTTAAGGGTTGAGGGATAGGGATTAGGGTTTAAGGTATAGTGTTGAGGGTTGATGGTTTAGGGATAGGGTTTAGGTTTGAGGGATTAGGGTTTAGGGTTGATGAATTAGGGTTTAATGTTGAGAGTTGAGGGTTGAGGGTTGAGGGTTGAGGTTGAGGGATAGGGTTAATGGTCAAGGGATTAGGGTTAAATAAGAGTGTCAAGGGTAGAGGGATTAGGGTTTAAGGTATAGTATCGAGCCTGTTGAGGGTCTAGGAATAGGGATAGCGTTTAGGGTTTAGGGATGAGGGATTAGAGTTGACGGATGACGGATGACGGATTAGGGTTGAGGGTTGAGGGATTAGGGTTTAGGGACAAGGTTTAGGGTTAGGGTTGAGGGATTAGGGTTTAAGGTATAGTGTTGAGGGTTTAGGGATAGGGTTTAGGGTTGGGGGATTAGAGTGAAGGGTTGAGGGATTAGGATTTGACGTTGAGGGTTGAGGGTTTAGGGATAGGGTTGAGGTTCGAGGGATCAGAGTTAAGGGTTGAGAGATTAGGGTTTGACGTTGAGGGTTGAGGGCATTTTCTATCAAGAACTTGATTATGAGGGCTTGCCCCTTCATTGTTATGCCTATCATATGGCGGAGCATCTAGCAAGCTCTTGCAGGAAAGAGATGTGATCAATGCAAAGGATGTGATCAATCTATAGCAGGACAAAACGCGAGCACGTTCTATTGAAATGGTAAAAAGGTGGTTACCCCTGTGATCCAGGCCCACATGCTCTATTTTCTTACTGATTCTGTGTGTGCTTTGACAAAAAAGAAGTGCTTTCATGCTATTGGGAAGTTCACATGCACATTTGACACATTGTACCACCTTTGCATGATCTTTCCACCACCTTTTCTGCTTTGCCAACTTGAGAAGGAGGAAATAACATAGTTTTCACACCAAGTTTGATATATATCTATTCAAGTTTCAATTTTTGTAGTGTTGCAATGTTAATTGTGATTTAATTTTAGGAATTTAACATTATAGATTAGTTAATAGTATTGTTGTTAGTAATGATATTTGAGTGTTATTCAATTTAACATTGAAAAGGAAGCAAGTGGTGAAAAACTCAAATTGTTGAGGAGTTTGATGCAAGAATATAAAAACACTACATAATTGGGTACTCTCTCCATTCAAATCTTTGTTTTTTAGGTATGTCGAGTCTTTACATGCATGTTCTTTACATTTTCCTTATTTCGGATTGAATTACTTTATCATGCTTTATCATACATGTTTAAAATAGACACATTCCCAATCAAGAAAGTAGCCTACAATCTCACATGATGCCATGTATATTTTCTACACTTGGGCTCTTTAATAATTATGTGTAATAAACAAACCTTAACATACCATGATGTCAAACTATACAAGAATAAATCCTTACAACATAAAAAAAATACAATCCCACTATTATCTTGTATTCATTTCTTAGGAACTAATATTGGTCTCTTTATCATGCTACAGACAAATTCTCTGTCATGCCGAGGAAACGATCAAGAATTAAACCAACACAGGAAGAGATAGAAGCTAAGAATGCAAAGAAAGCAGTGTCTATGAGGGAACTTCGTGAGAAGAGGAAATTGGACACGATAAATGAAGACATACCAATTGAAGAGGAACCACAACCATCACAAAGAGATATGGTATTGGCGGCACAAAGAGAACGAATGCAAAAACTTCGTGGTATGAGAGATTTGAATACCATAGTTGGAGACACGTCCTCTACCGCAAGTCAACATGTAGGGACACCATCTACCACATCTCAAGTTGAGAGTACATCATCACTCACATGTGATGAAGGAGGTACGCCACTGTTCCCACCTCAACTTCAAGGTATGTCATCCATTCCATCTTCGATCGAAGGTATGCCATCTAACCCATCTCATTTAAATATTGATGAAATTCCTAATGTTGAGATGAATTTACCTAACTTGACACCACCTAGAATTTTGCATAGAAAGCCAAAGTATTTGATTAATATTGATGAGAATATTTTGCAACCAATGGAAGGTAAGATTCCAAAACGCACTTGTAGAAGATATGCTAATAAGATTTGGAGATTGTTGTTTGAAAAGTTAAATGAGACTGCAAGATGTCAACTATTCATTGAAATGATGCGAAGTATAAAGTATAGGTCTATCGTGAAGATTCTTGGGTTGAGAATATCAGAGGCTTCAAGTGAAAAATCTATTGTCAAGAATCTATTGAGTGCGTATGAGAGTGTGGGTAACACCTCACGCACAAAAGATAGTAATGCAACACGGTGTGTGATTACATCGACTATAGTAAGTAGTCAAATGAGGAAAGCTCGTCTCATTAGAAAGACAAGTCAAGAATTGAGAATTAATAGGAAAACTTTATCAAGAGTTGTTGGAAGACGCCAAAGAATTGAGGACACTAACGCCAATGAATTATGGGCGTTCTCAGGGAGACTACCACGAAAAGATAAACCAATTGTTGAAGCATTGAGATCACTAATTGAAGACTTTTGGAAGAATTACACAAGGGTATCTCCGAATCAAAGGGATGTGGTAAGAAGGAGAATCGGTAGTCAGAACCGCGAGCCACATCCAAAGCATTTTTTGGATGAGACTCAAACACAGTTTTATGGTAAATTTCTAGAGAAGTATCCTCAAATTAAAATTTGTCAAAGATATTTTGAATTGCTAAAACCTTTCTATGTTAAGATAAATCACACACTTACTACTTGTTGTTGTAGATTACATATTGAATTTTCTAACCATTTTGATGTTTATAGGTCTATATGTTTAGATATGCATACTAACAATGATTTGTAGGGTTGTGCCATATGTGTCCCACCAACATCTTCAAGAGACTTCATATCAAGAATTTTATGTGAAAGAGAGGAAGGTCAAATATTCTACAAGAAATTATGCTTGGATGGCACATGTCATCGTTGCGGTGGCTTGCAACATTTGCCAATATGTGAACATATGGAAATAACACATGCAGTTGGAAATGAACTAGTAGAGTTTAGCAAGTATAAAACAGTGGCATACAATACAAAAGATGGTAAAGAAGCAAAGAGGTGTGAATTAGTTATTGAAAAGATTCCAGTGTATCAGTTTATGCCTATATTTCGTGACAGCATAGTGTATGAGTATGCAAGACATGCCCATAGAGCTCGATGGTTGGACTTGTAATTCAAGTTATGCAAGGACACATTTCCGGTTGGTAGCATTGTTTCAGTCGTCGACTTTGCAGAGAACTATAGTCTACAGTCATAGCGTGAGGTGCAATCACAATATTACAACTCCACACAGGTTTCTATATTTGTGCACATCGCATTCATTCATGCGAATGATAGTACAGAGGATGACAGAAAGATCATAAGGGAGTATAATTTCTATATTAGTGATGATCGCACACATTCTACGAAGTTCGTGCAAGGTTGCTTTTAGGTGTTCGACAATGATTTGGCTAGAAGGGGCATATCGTTCAGTCAGCATATCATATGGTCAGATAACTGTGCGTCACAATTCAAGAACTCGCGAAATTTCTATTGGCTGAGTAGGAGGCATAATTTTACAGGTATTCAACATATGTGGAACTTTTGTGAGGCCGGGCATGGAAAGGGGGAGCATGATGGTGCAGGAACATGTATCAAAAGAGCCATAGCATGAGAAGAGTTAAAGTATAAAGACAATGCAAAGTTGACAGATGCAAAATCGATTGTCAAGTGGTGTAATGCTTCCATGGGTCCAAGTAATGAAGGTAAGTCTTCAGTTCATAGATTTTTTTGGTTGATAGATGATACTAACATTGCACCATATGAGGATTGTTGTACACTGACAGGATCAAATGAGATGCACTCTTTCAGAAGCTCAATTGCAAGTTCATGGAGTATCTATACACAAAAGATGTCATGCTTTTGTTCTTCCTATACAATTCAAGTCTGGGATGAGTGTGAGTCAAAGGAGTGGGTTGACGAATGGCAGTTAAGTTATCTTAGCCCACTTGACATGTATCGACCCCCTACGGCACTGGAACTAACACAGATGGAATCGTCAGTTGACTTTGACCACATCTCAGATTTAGTTCAACCAGGTAATATAGGGCACGTATATGCATCTAATTTCATCTAGTTCAACCAGGTAATGTCATCTTACTTTGTAGTGTTTTTGTAATGTTGACTAATTTCATCTTATTTGCTACACATATCAATGTAGGGCACGTATATGCAGTTATTGCAGATGAAGTTAATGAAGAGGGAACATATTATTACTTATGTCGTTGTGTTGAGGCCAAAAAGAAATTGGAGGGCCCTGTTACAGATGGAGAAAACATCGAATACCCTACAGGCTCAGTGGTTATTACTGGAACATGGCTTAGAAGGTACACACATAAGAGTGTTAATATTTGGCTATTTTAGGACTTTGACACGCATCAGAAGATTCTTCATTACTCAAACCTTGTCGTGGCATCCAATGTTCATTTGATAAAGTATCGTGGTAGACCTTTGAACAAAATATTGTGGAAGGTGCATGAGTCTGACCATGAAGCAATACTTGACACAATAAAGAGTAGAGCAGACCCAGATGGTTCATTGGATTAATTTGTAAGTATTCACATTGATTTTGTAAAGTCATGTTACATTGAGTTGTAAGTATGCACATTGATTTGTAAGGTTTGTATTTTTTTTATTTCCTCCTACATTTTTACACATATGTACATATTTTTACATCATCATGTTATGCATTTTTGGTGTCCTGCTCCTGATGCGACCAAACTCATAACTCACCCTACTTCCTCTAGACACCATTTGATGATCTCTCCAACACTCTGGATCCAGGGCACCCAATCATGATGATGACCTATATACCATTCTCCCAAGGTGCTCATAATGAATGCAAAGAAGACCAAGGGTGCCCAAGCTTAATAGACTTATTTCTTTCAATTTTGATGATCCAAACTCTTGCAATACGACATCCACTTTCATGCCTTTAGATCTTCCTTCACATACAGGGCGCCAAATCAAGTTGAAAAATCTACATAAGGGCACCAAAATGGATGAAAGGAGACATGAAATGCGCCTTAGGACTCCATGCTAAGGTTTGAGCCATTAAAGTCTCTTGATATTAGGTGCTCATGATGGTGATTTTAAGTCACTTTGAGTCATTTGGGGTCAGTTTGAGTCTTTGAGTCATGTTGCAAAAAAGTGTCAATGTTGTCAAGTTGCACAAAACAACTTTTGCATTTTTGGTGTCTTGCTCGTGATGTAACCAAACTAACTGTTCCAACGCATCCGGATGGGTACATTTACGCTAGGCATGGTCCTTTTTTCACCCAAACATGTCGAAATAGTCCGAGCTACATTGTACCCACGATATCCCTAAAGAGTCCAAAGTGCAAAAAGGCAGCAATCTTTGACGAGATGTTACTTGAAAACCATGTCACTTAGAAACATTCTATCTAAGGCAACATGATCATGTAGAGTGTCTCTACAATAACCTCTCTCAGTTTTTTATATCTCTGAGGCATTTGCCCGTGGTGAAAGGTTTTCTGCTGCCCTAAAAATCGTCAGAAGGAGGCAGTGTAAAGTTGCAAAGGGGTGTAACTTTCATCCTGCTCCTAATGCAAAAAAATTGACTATTCCAACGCGTCCGAATGGGTACATTTACGCTAGGCATGGTCCTATTTTTCACCCAAATATGTCGAAACAGTCTGAGCTACATTGTACCGATGATATCCCTGAAGAGTCCAAAGTGCAAAAAGGCAGTAATCTTTGACGAGATGTTACTCGAAAAATGTGTCACTTAGAAACATTCTGTCTAAGGCAACGCGATCACGTAAAGTGCCTCTACAATAACCTCTCTCAGTTTTTTATATCTCTGAGGCATTTGCCCGTGGTGAAAGGTTTTCTGCTGCCCCAAAAATTGTCAGAAGAAGGCAGTGTAAAGTTGCAAAGGGGTGTAACTTTTGTCCTGCTCCTGATGCGACCAAACTGACTATTCCAACACATCCGGATGGGTACATTTACGCTAGGTATGGTCCTTTTTTTCACCCAAACATGTCGAAACAGTCCGAGCTACATTGTACCCAAGACATCCCTAAAGAGTCCAAAGTGCAAAAAAGTAGCAATCTTTGACGAGATGTTACTCGAAAACCATGTCACTTAGAAACATTCTATCTGAGGCAACACGATCATGTAGAGTGCCTCTACAATAACCTCTCTCAGTTTTTTATATCTCTGAGGCATTTGCCTGTGGTGAAAGGTTTTCTGCTGCCCCAAAAATCATCAGAAGGAGGCAGTGTAAAGTTGCAAAGGGGTGTAACTTTCGTCCTGCTCTTGATGCGACCAAACTGACTATTCCAACGCATCTGAATGGGTACATTTATGCTAGGCATGGTCCTATTTTTCACCCAAACATGTCGAAATAGTCTGAGCTACATTGTACCGATGATATCCCTTAAGAGTCCAAAGTGTAAAAAGGCAGCAATCTTTGACGAGATGTTACTTGAAAACTATGTCACTTATAAACATTCCGTCTGAGGAAACGCGATCATGTAGAGTGCCTCTACAATAACCTATCTCAGTTTTTTATATCTCTGAGACATTTGCCCGTGGTGAAAGGTTTTCTGCTGCCCTAAAAATTACCAGAAGGAGGCAGTGTATTAAGTCAAGATGAAAGCCTATTCACTCTAGGTGCCTGTTGTTGAGCGCCTTAACATGGAGTGAATGTTTTAGTCTATGAAAGATTGTGCCTAAAGAATATAACAACCCCTTGAGTCACTAGGATGAACTAAGTTAACAAAATGAACTTCATTGAGGGAGGTGCACTTGTGCATCTAGACAACTCCAGTTTAGCGCCTGAGAAAAAGCATGTTTAGATCCATAAGTTTGGGGAGTATTGAGTGAGGTAAGTCTTCATGAGCATATACAATGACTTAAATCCATCAATGATGAAGTAAACGCTTATTTGAACTAAGGCGCAATTTCACTCCTCTACAATCATCTTCTGGTGCCTTGAAAGCTAAGTGTTTGAAACTATCATGATTTGTGCCTAGATGAGGAAGTCTCTATAATGAGTTAAAGCCACTTGAACAGCAAGCATGAAGGGAGTGTCCAAACTTACCCAAGGAAGTGCCTAGAGGAATGGAAGTTGAGTTTGAAGATAGATGACCTTTCGATTGCACTTGCCCTTGAGTGACAATTTGATTTGGCACCCTTATGTAAATTTAGATATGATCTAGCACTTTGATGTTGAGTGGAGTAATCTTGGCGCCTTTGTGTGTTGTTTTATACCTTGATGAGCGCCTTGGAAGAATGGATGTTTACTCACCCTTGAGTGCCTTAGTTCTAGAGATTGAGTTCGAAGAGTAATACTCCTCAAAACGCCTTTATGAGGGCGACGAAACTAAGTAGCATAAGAGATGATAAGTGTAAGAGCTTAGGGACTCAAGGCGCATTGTAGGGTCAAGAACATCAAGTTTGTGCACCTAAGGGGAAAATCAAGCTTCAAACACCTCATCAAATGGCGCCTTGGTAGAGGAGTTGCCAAAAGACCTTAAAATTGAAAAATTGATAAAATAACTCACATTATGAGTTTAGGCGACTTTCCAAGATCAAGCTTTCATATAGCGCCTTGAGTTGTTACTTTCATATTAGCGCCCTAGCATAAAGAAGAAGTCCTCAAATGCGCTTTAAGGAGGAAGATTGGTGATGGGAGTAATTATGAGCGCCCTAGAGTGTTTGAAGTGGGAAGTATAAAAGGATAGCGCCTTGAATGAGTTTGAGCGCCTCGAAGAGGATTGAGCGCCTTGATAAATCAGAGGATTGAGCGCTTAAGGGATAATAGGATCTTTAGAGACTATTGGTAAGTGTTTGGAATCATTAGAATTTTGAAAATAAGATAAAGACCCTAGGCGCTATCTCCTACTTGGAACATCACACATGGGAACATGGAAACTAGATTGATTGAAGGAAAGATACTTTAGCACCTTGAGAGTGAATGAGTCAAAATAACACTAAATTGGTGCCTAGTCTAATTGATTGAAATCATCTTGGGCACATTTTCTTGCTTTAGTTGGGTTAAACTTATTTTGGCGCCTTGGTGAGAAGTTCTCTAGATATGAGTTAGAACCATCAAAATAATAAAACTTGCCAAGAAAGAGATAGGCATTTTTATGAAGTTTTTCCTCAATGTTGAGCGCCTAGGAGGTAGATTGCTCAAGAGAGGGTTAGATACTCTGTATTTCACTCTATTGTTGACTTGTCTAAAAACAATGGAAGCATAGAATTATCAACTTTTGAACCTTCGAACTCACTATTGGTGAGACAACATACCATCGGCGAGCTTAAAATTTCATCAGTCGACAGGCCGATGCCACCATGACTCCGTTTGATTTCACTTCTGACAAACATCCCATCATTGACTCTTATCGGTCAGACAGACCACTATCGATGACTTTATATCCTTTCACACCGATGTCTTTGTCACTTCGATACGAGACTCTAAGTCCCTCGCCTATCGATAGGACTTAATACCATCGGCACACTCAAAAACTCTTTTGCCGACACACTGATCTCACGAATGATAACCTTCGGACCACACCCATTGGTGAGACTCCAAACATCGGTGAACTCTAATCTCGTTGGGCCGATACACCAATGGATTTTGACTATCAGTGTGACCCCCTTCATCGGCGAATCTCTCAACCACTCTTCTGATGCACAGATGGGATTATCTTCCGATACACCAATGTCTTCGACTTCGAACCACACTCGTCGGCAAGACAGACCACTATTGGTGAAGCCCAACCAAGGTCTACCGATACGCTGATACGACCAACTCTTGACGTCGATACAAGGTTCTTTTGCAGGCAAAGGGTGCCTAGGCTTATGGGGCTCAATTTGATGTATTTATTGAAAGCTCAAGGTGAATTGATGCTTATTGAAAATGCCACTTAGTCCTTCATTTGCATTATAGGTGCCATTTCCTATTGACTTATATACTCCTCATGCTAGGGTGCCATAATGAAGTAGTTTAGACAATAGGTGCACTTCACTTACCAGAGGCTTGTTCTCCTTCCACCTTAGGTGCATTTTTATGGTGGAACAGGTGTCAATGGGCACCTTTGCTTAAATGAATGCTCTCTCTAAGTTGGGCACCCTTTTGAGGCTTTATGAGTTGCAAATTGCGCCTTAACCCTTCATGCTTGTTGCTCAATGTTTGAATGTTTAAGAAAGTCTCCTTTAGGCGCTCATCTTAATGACTTTTTCTCAAGGCGCAATCATCCTAATGACTTGGATATTCATCCTAGTGTTTCAGGATATCAGGCTACCAGACTTAGTCATTTTCAGGATCTCAAACATAAAGAATAACATGATGAATCATTTTTTTGTATTACATATAGTTGACATTCTATGCTAGATGATTCATTTTTTTTTAAATACAACTTTTATCTTTTAGTTCCAAAATGAGGTTTAGGTGATACTTGCATAACAATAGCTAGCTTATTGGATCAACAAACATCCTATGTGATACAATCGGACTTTAAATATTTGAAGTAGCCATCTACAAATATCCATTCAAACGTGGATTTATAATGCAAGTATGGACGCCATCAATAAAAAAGATTTGTATTAACCAAATATCCATATAGGCATACATCAATATCTGTCGATATAAGTATAACATATATACAAAATAGCCATATAGGCTTACAAGAATGCCATATAGGCATACGATGTCAACTATGTACAATACAAAATATATGTCCACAAATGCCATATAGGCATATAACAAAGGAACACAATAAAAAGTCATTCCCCTCTGGCTGGTGAAGAGAATAAATCACGAGCAGCCTTTGATCTTCTAGGGGATGGAGATGCACATGTGGGTGGTCTACTACGAACCCGAGGGCTACTCCTCCTATTTAGGTCTTCCTGCATCTTTACCTGTTACAATAAAAAGTATAGATATTAATATATAGAAATTACATTTTATAAAAAATGAAACATTTAACAAAATAATCACTTACCGCTAACATATAATCTGTCTCCTCGCTTGCCTCAGTAGTAGGAATAGGCCCTGGTGATGTCATGTCCTATAGAAACCATCCAGATAGAAATTAAACTTCAAATCAATAATCTTTTGATTTTTCAAAAATAGACAACTATAACAATGAATGTAAATTGAAATTTACTAATCTGCCTCATACCCATGTCAATGCCATGGAGCTATGAATTGCAAAGGCCACACCCTGCTCCATTGCCCTATGAACATTGGGAGGTGTCTCCGCAGCTTGCATCATCTGGAAATAAAACAACATTATTCAATTACGAAAACTATAATAGTGATGCAAATCATGGCTCCTAACATACACACACATTCGTCTAAACATGGAAGTACACACAATAAAGCACACAAATCACATACAAAAATTTAGTAAGTACAATTCATTCATTAAACTATTTATTTTATTACCTCCATAAAGCTTTGAAGTCCACCACCGCTGGTAGGTGTTGCCATGAAATCTACAGTATTAACCTATTCAACATCCAAAGTTAGATATTAGAATACCATTCATATAACGATGCTATTCACATGTAATATTTATAACTGTTTACTAGTTACATACCTCGACAGTAGATGATCTAGTGAAAAATGCAGGTGGAGAACCACTGAAAACTGCATCGACGCTATGACCCTGAAATTTCATTAAAATCATCAATTTAAATTAGTTAATCTTGTATTTCAAAAATAAAATTTAATAAATTAAATTCAATAAACTTGCTAATATTTACTTGAGTATCAAGGCCGAAAGTCTCACTCAGGAGGGTATCTGTCATCACCATCTGCTTAGCTGCAGATGTAGCCTATGCACCTGCATCCTGACTGTCCATGGGCTCATAAACACAGGCTGACCCGCAAGCCTGACAAGTATGGGGTGGGACCCTACTCCTCGCACTATCTCCCAACCCACTCTGTGTTGCAGGACTAGCATGCTCTATGATGCTCTGGGTCAAGGCACTAATCGACTGAAGTGTATCGACCTCAACACTCTCCTTCACAATGGAAGGGATAGAAACATGCTCATGGGCTGGTCTGTTGATTACTCATCTCACTACCCGCTGTGGGTCAAGACGTGCCCCTGGTCTATCTTGTGCTGACCCCCCACCTCTACCCTGGAAGTCCCGCATATCAAAATAGTTTGGCACTTTATTGAGGACAAACTCGCAGTAGAGTTTCCTCAAAAAGTATTGCGGGACCTCATTATTATTACATGGAGGATGGTCAAAAACCATCCACCACGTCTGCCCAAAATTGTCCCTTATCACTTGGTTGTTGCACCAATGGATAGGGAACCTCTTGCATGTAATGGGTGGAGGTTGATTTGTTTGTGGGTTTGTGAAAATTGAACACAAGTCTAATTTTGTAATTTGTAATTTTTTCACATCTTGGTATGACAACTTGTCTGCATAGTAATCTCTAAACTCTCTCTTCTTATCCGTCCAACTAGTTATTTGTTTGCTAATTGAATCTACATTTGATAACATAGAATCAAGAGATTCGGCAAGCATGGACCTATGCAAGGTTGAAGTGGAAGGATCTTTCAACCTTGCAATTATATCTTCAATTTCCTTTTTGTTGTTTTCAATTTGCCCCATTATATTTTCTTGTGTTCCAGGGGCATGTTGAGGAATGGATGGAGGAGGTTGTTGTTCTATAGGTATTTCCTCCTCAGGATTTTGTGGATTTTGAGGAGGAGGAGGAGGAGGAGGAGGTGCATTAACATTTCCTGACAATTAACGAAATATACATCAAAAATCAACTAAAACCTACCTATTTAGAAACAAATTCAAACAAAAAAACAAATATAACTCACTCCTTTGGTGTGCTCGACATCGTGGTGGCATTTTGGCAACGAATCGATAAGATTTTTGTGTTGAATGGAGTTTTGCAAAATGCGAGCGCACTTTCTAGGGTTTGGAAGCTGCTGGTAGAGAGGAGAAGATAGAAAGAAATGAAATTGGAAACCTTTTTTTTTAATTTATAGGAAGTAATAATGCGAGCACATTATAACGCGCTCTTAATTTTTTTAAATTAATTTGGCCACTTTTTGGCCCCCCATCTTCTTGCACTTACCCAAATGCTGGTTTTTCATGTTCTGTGAGAGTTTTTTCCATGTGGATCATTCTGGGCTCATCTCCTGTGCTGACATTGATTGGTTCTGCTGGTTCTATCAAAATCGACGATCTCTCCTGATGTGTAAGATTGGGGAGAGGGTCAAGCCTTCCATCCTTCGGCGCCTCAAAGAGGTTTTCACCATTGGATACGTCTTTATTTTTACTATTTTGATGATCTAACACTACCGCGGGGTAGTTTTCACTGTTAGACCGTTCTTTTATTTTGATATTTTTATGACTTAAAGGCTTGACACTCTCTCCAAAATAGGCCTTCTCGTTGAGTTCAATAGCATAGCCAACTCTGTGGTCTCCTGCAGGTATGTGATCTCTAAGCTCAAGATAATTGATGATGGCTTCGTCATTTTCAAAGGTGTCTAGCTCAGGGGTGGTGCCTTCTAGGTCCCAGTCTATGAGTTCAGGGTGTACCAAAGGTAAGGGATCATCAAGTTGGTCTGGTTCAATGGCGTTGATGGTTAGGATAGAATTATTAAAGGCCCGGATAAAGTCTGCGATGGTACCCTCTATTAGTGGATCCGTCAAGGGAGGTATCATTCCTTCCTCATGATTTTTAGTATCGTTATTGTGCGGTACGGACTCTAGCGGTCTAGCCCTTGGACCTTGTCTCTCGTTGGCATGGGTCAGGCCGTACTCGTGGACAACGTCAATATCCTTTTCATGACAAGACATCTTAGAGAGGCTATCCCATTCATAATCGTTAGAATCAGTTTCGCTCCCCATTTGCATTCTCTGAATTTGTTCAACCAGATTGCTAGTGGATGCTTCTAGTTGTTTCCCTTTGTTCTTGTTGGTTATGTTGTTTCTTGGTGCTCTAGTGTATCCTAGCCCTGTAGTGTCTCGGGCTGTTAAGGTATGAGGTTGGATGGGTTCAATGATGCCATCCTTTCTTGAACCAAGTGGACCGTGTCCTTCATACCCCATTCTCTGTAGCATTTGAAAGCCTTGACCATATTGTATCGTTTGTATAATGGGATGGTCATGTTGTGTCGATGACCTGCTTTCATCTTTATATAGCCACTATAGGATATCTTTCTCATCACTTTCATCTTCTAGGCTTCCCCATTTCACAAATGGTCCTTTGGTGGTTCTCTCTTCTTTGGGTTTGCTCAGAGTTGGTCTCCCATATGATCTAGGAGATAGGGGGAGTTGTGTCAAGCATAGAGATTGAGAAATTGTGTACTCACCCAAGCCTTTATCTTTGAGCTTGAGGGTAGGTTGAGCAGCTTCTGAAGTGGAAGCAAGTGAGGCTGGCTCTACATGAGATGAAGAGGTGGCAAAAGCATGGTTGGTGGGGATCACAACTTCTGGTTTGGGCTGAATAGATTTGCAATATTGAAAGGGGTTAGGGTCACCTTGGATGGTGATCTCTTGACCTTCATGTGCAAACTTGATACATTGATGGTATGTTTATGGTATTGCTTTCAGAGCGTGTATCCATGGTCGCCCAAGAAGAATTTTGTTTGCTAGCTCCATGTCTAGGACTTGACAAGCTACATCTTTTACTACGGGGCCCACTCTGATTGGTAGGGTAACAATTCCTTTGGATGTTCTCTCTTCCTCATCATATGCTTTGATGGTGATTTTTCTTTTCAGATCTATAGCCTTCTCTGAAAACCCCAATGTAAGGATTAGCTTCAATGTGCAGATATTCAAACTAGCCCCTCCATCGATTAGGACTCTTTTGATCTTGTGCTTGTGTATGAAAGCTTCAATATGAAGGGAGGCATTATGGGGTTGAGTGATTGACATATCATCCTTTTCAGTGAATGATAGGGAGTGTGGCAAGGTAATATGACCGACCATGGTTTGGAATTATTCTTCTGCAAGGTTTATGGGAAGGGAGGCTTCCGCTAAGGCTTTGTCAAGTATGGACCTATGAGAAGGAGATAGACACAGGAGTTCCAAGATGGAGATGTGTGTGGGTGTTTTGTGGAGTTGATCCACAATGCTGTATTGGTTAGACGGTGTGGCGGGGGTTCCTCTAAGGGTGACTCTGTTACTGAGGGTAGTAACATTACAATCTAGATCTTTGTTAATAGTGATCACATTGATGTGTGAATCACTCTCTCAGATATGGTTAACAATATAGTCGAAGCTGACATTGGTGTAATTTGCATTGTTAGAGCCACTGTTGTTTCTATTGGAAGGTCCTCCTTGCTCGTAGTTAGGAAGAGGATCCTTGAATGCCTAGTGATCACTGTTGGAAGTATGCCCCTCAACGGATATTTTGTTTTGCTCTATCAGGTCTTGGATTGTATGCTTGAGTGCAATACAATCATTTGTCTTCTGCCCTCTATTTCAGTGGTATTCATAGAAGTCGTTATCATTCCACCAATGGGGTTTAACCTTTGGTTCATACTCTCGTGCCGAAGGAAGTGTTATGAGCTTGTTGGTGATCAACTTCCATAGGGCAGTTTTTAATGATTCGTCCAAAGGTGTGAAATTTCTCCTAGGTCCAAAGTTGGTAAACCTTGATTCGGTATTTCTTGGTTTGTTTTGCGGGGGGTTATTTTGAGGTGTTGATAGGTTGAAAATTGGTTGTTTAGGTGCCATATTCTTGGCATCCACCACCCCGTCATTCACAATGTTTTTTTATTTTTCGTCCAGAATCTAGGCTTTTCATTGTTGGTGTTGGTATTAGAAGTGTCTTTATAGGGCTTGATTTGACCTTTTGGGATTAGAACTTTCTCTATGATGAGGCCCATCTCAATGACCTTGCTAAAAGAAGTAGGACATTAGATTTGGATTTAGTAGCTTAGGTTCGTTTGCAAATTGTGGATGAACATTTCTAGCATCTATTTCTCCAGCATTTGGTGTGGGCACTTGCTTGCCAGTTGTCTCCATCTCTGTAAGAAAGCGGTGAAAGATTCTCCACCTTTCTGTTTGGTGTTACAAAGATCCAATATTGAGGTGTCGTGCTCAATATTGTAAGAGAAGTGGGTGACAAATTTATCTACCAGTTCATTGAAAGTTTTAATGCCAGGTGGCAATCTAGAGAACCACTCCATGGCCTGTCCTCCTAAGCTTTGTGGGAAGAGTCGCATAAGGTAGGTGTCATTATGTGTGACCTCAAGGCAAGCAGCATTGAATTCCTTGATGTGATCCCTTGGGTCACCCTTTCCTCGATATTTTTCAAATTTAGGCACCTCAAATTTTGAGGGGAAAGGTATCATGACCAAGGCCCTATCAAAAGGATATGGTGAAATACCCTCTAGTGTGTACCGTTTGGTCGATGCCCCTATTTTCATGTCTGTGAATTCTTGTCGTATTGCTTGGATTTCTTAGGTTACTAGACTTAGGGTGTCCAAGGAATCAATTGTTGCTTTGCTCTTATCCTTTGGTATTTCATCATGTCTACTTCCTTCAGGGATTCTCTCTTCTTCAGTTTCTTTGAGGGTCTCTACATCATAATCCTTAGGGAGCTTAACTCCTAGGTTTGCTAGATGTAAGAAGAATTTTGTAGGGTCTTGTGCAAGTACTCCTTCTAATAGGCATTGAAATTTTGGGTCATGTTGCGTTTGAAGGATCTCTTCCATAGAAAGTTCTTCGTCACTTTCGTGACCATTGGGAACACTTTTCTCTGCCATTTCTAACTATTTTTGTTTTTGTAATCTTGTTAAGACCATGCAAGGGTGACAAAGAGATGGAAAGGAGTGAAAAAAAATTCTTGAGCAAGATGCTTGGATGATACAAGGTTTTAGCAAGGTTCTTCTTAGATCTATGTGATGTCTTAAGAGGGTTTCCAAAGTCACAATGCACTTTATCTCCTAATGGTTGATCAAATGGTTACTGCCTTACAGCAATACAACCCACATGGGTGACTCGGTGATTCATCATCATACATAGTTATCCCTATTGTATCCTAGATTTTTCACTATTATTAGTGAAAGACTTACATTGTTCCTTGAACAACTACTAACACAATTAATCATTTGAAATATCAAATGTACTCAAAGAATAAAACAACCCTTGGCAATTTCATTCTAGAAAATAAGAGATACTCAGATGGAGACAATGAGAACCAGTGAGCATTCATCCATATACTTCATTATTAGGAAAGAAATTACAAATCACAAAATTGAAACAAAAATTAACAAAGTGTTCCCAACTTAGAACAATTCTCAGAGAGTGAGGAATCACTCTCCCCTTTTTTCCACCCTTTACAATTACCCTGACCAGGTCCTTTATAGAAAATGCTATAGACAAAGATTCTTTAGATGAGTGACATTTGTCACTTTACAACAACTTTTACAAAAAACTTTTCACTTTCTAGTTTTAACCTTTTACACTTTACAATCAAACTACCACATAGATTCACTTGGGAGGAGTTCCCCATTACCAAGAGTCTCGAATAGTAAGCAAAAGGAATATTATTTCTCGACCACTTATGCTAATGTGGATCAAGCTACCCCTTCTAGGAATTGAGATGAATATGGAGCCCCGCACCTTTGGCTGAGAAGTTTCCAACAAACCTATCCAACTAGGATAAAAATTGTTCATTCCTGTTGCCACTAACACATCAAGTGGCAACCTCATCGCAGAGCAAGCATGTGACTTAGAGCTTGATACAGAGGTAGGGAGAAAACAAATATATGCAACAAGCCTAGTAGAGAGGAAATTTTTTGGATTGAGAGAGAACTCAATACCCGATCACGTAAATGGACACACGGGAATGTGTTATGTTACTCAAAATACCCCAAACAAGAGCCTGGTACCCTACTATGTTAGCCAAGAATGATAAATTGCAAGTCACAAACAAAAGAAAAATATGTGAGAAAGCATTAGTCTCTATCTTCTACATGCTTCCAACAAGAAGAGTTGTCATCCCTTCTTAACAATAACATTTGGTAGGACCCTCCTTGATGCCTTCAGTACATTGAGAAAAATCACTTGTAGCAAAAGTTTGGCTCATGAAAATTGGTTGTTATTTTTCCAAAGCCCCCCATACCATTAAGGTAGTGGGAATCTCATTCTTCATTTTACAATGATTGGGTCCCTGCAAGTACCTATAGCAACCTAACTACCCCAACCTCATAACTATCTTCTTTAAAAAAGATATCTCTATTTCCAACTAAAAAGAATCTCAAAGGAAAGTGTCGGCCCAAATTGGATGTAGAAAGCAGTCCACTCCTTCCTTTTATAAGCAAAACCTAGGTAGATATGGCCCCTAGTTGAGTGCCTAGTTCCAACTGGATTATCATGATTATTTGTATCTAAGAATTGTGTCATATGATGGTTTGCAACACCTTGAAATAATAGCACACATACATTAAAACTAACTCAAGCCTAGTTGATTTGAAAAATTTGCATCATCATGTAATCTTGTACCCACACAACACATTTTCCCTTATAGGCCAGTTATGTTCATTAATTCCTATCATCTGACCAAGGTAGAACACACACCTAACACTATAGAGTACCTAAAAGATTGCTATGAAACTTTTCCTGCTTGAGTCCTATTCAAGAATTTTGTCCATCCAACTCATCATTCTTGTTAGTCACACACATTTGACAACTCACTTGAAACCTCAAGCGGAATTGCAGTCAAATCATAATTTAATGTTATGTCACCTTGAGCAATTAATGCTCAAGTGGGCTAAATTTTGCTCAACCTACTGGGTAAAAGTACAAAACCGTGTCACACTTTTGGCCAATTTATCAGCGCAAGTGAATTTAAATATTTCCAACTAAAAGTCATTTTTTGTCAAACATATGGTCTAGTGAGATTCATTCTAGCTAAGTTAGATATGGGCCAAAACTTTTCCAACTAGAAGTGTCCACTGAATACATATGTAGCACCACTTGGGGGCTAATTTACCAAAAAAAACAAAATTTTTGAAAAAAGTTGACATTTCAACAACTCTTACTCGTGTAAAGATTTTTTTTTTTAAATTTAAAAACACCCTTTTGTAGATTTGTAAGTGTAATTTTCAAAAATGTGATATTTGGTTGTTACAGGAAATTCAGGCAAACAGTGTAATTATGCTAATGTGTTGAGTAGAAGGAGTTTGTTGCTATAAGAAATTCAAGCAAATAGTGTTGGGTTTGAGAGCTTGAAGGAGTTGTATGTTGATGATCTTGATTTCAAACATGCACATGAAGCTTGCAGCAGTCCTATCAATAGAGATAGAGGGCCTTGGACTGATTTTATGTTGCAAGAAGGTTTGTTGTTCAAAGGTAACCAATTGTGCATTCCAAGGGGCTCAATGAGGGAGAACCTCTTGAAAGAAAAAGACTATGGTAGCTTAGTAGGAAATTTTGGATAGGATAAGACTTACTTATAGATGAGTACACATTATTATTGGCCAAGGATGCAGGCTGATGTGAAGAGGAATGTGGAGAGATGCAGAGTATGCCAGCATGCAAAAGGTAGTAGTCAAAACACTGGTTTGTACCAACCACTACCTGTTCCACATAAACCATGGAATTCTGTAAGTATGGATTTTGTTGTAGGATTGCCTAGAACTCAAAGAGGAAATGTTTCCATTTTCATGGTTGTGGATAGATGCTAAAAAATGGTTCATTTCATTCCTTGTAAAAAGACTAGTGATGTAAAAAATATAGCTAACCTATTTTTCAAAGAAGTTGTGCGATTGCATGGTATACCCAAGAGTATAGTATCTAATAGAGACACTAAGTTTGTGGGTCTTTTTTGGAGAACACTTTCGAAGAAGTTGGACACACATCTCAGTTTTAGTTTAGCTTACCATCCCCAAACATATGGTCAAATAGAAGTAGTCAATAGAAGCCTGGGAAACATGTGGAGGTGTCTTGTTGGAAACACACCTGGTTACTAGGATATGGCTTTAACATAAGTTGAATTTGCATATAACAATTCTCCAAATAGGAGTACAGGTATGAGCCCATTCTATATTGTGTATGGTATGCATCCAAGGGGTGTATTTGAACTTATAGATCTTGGTAACTTAGAGAGGAGAAGTGCAGATGGAGAAGACTTTTCCAAAGTGATCCATGATCTTCATGAAGAGGTCAAATTGCAGATTGAGGGAAGTAACCAATAGTACAAAGAGTATGATGATAAAAAGAGAAGAGAAGTACATTTTCAGGTTGGTGATCTTGTTTTGGCTCATCTCAGGAAGGAGAGATTTATAAAAGGAGAATACAATAAGCTGAAAATGAAGAAGATCAGTCCTTGGAGAGTTCTCAAAAGTTTTCAGCCAATGCGTACGAGATAGACCTTCCTCTAGCCATGGGTATCTCACCTATCTTCAATGTGGTTGATCTCTATCTCTATGTAAAGGTATTGAAATGGATGGAGCAGCAGAAACAGAGCTAATTACAAGTTGGGAACAACAAGTGACCAAGATGACAAAATTTGACATTGACTTTATCTTGGAGAAATAGTTGTTGAAGAAGACCTGCAAAAAGTAATATTTCAAGTACTTGGTTAAGTGGAAGGATCATCCTTTGGAGGATGCCACTTGGTTAACAACAGCTGATATCTCTAAGTATGGTCATAACATTGATGAACTCATGAGCTGGAGGTCATGCTCCCTTTCTATCTCTGGGGGAGCCTGGTGTAGGAGCACCAACTTCTCTGAGATTTTTGTGTCATTTTGATTTTTAGTGTTAGTTTCATGTTGGATCCCAATTTTGGTGTGATGTAGCAGTTTTGGAGTGTTTTGATCATTTTTTGTGTCTTGTTCAAGTTTTTGTACTCATGGTTGCTTTTATTTTGGTCTTGTGGTGCTATGACTACAATTTACAAGTCATGCTATGACTACAAGGCATTGGAGTGAATCTTAGACACACTATTTTACAAACTTTCACCGACTTGTAAAAGAGGGGAAACCAAGATTCAGTTATGACTCATTGTTCAAGCATCTTGAAGTTAGTTTTATTTTCCTTTTCCATGGCTTTTTGTCTTTTTAGAGAACAGTTGGCGAAGGTAAGCACATCATTCTTGAAGACTTTGATGAGTAATGCAGAACAGTTTAAAAAAAACCTCCAGAAAGAGAATCAAAGTGTGGACAACAGAGAGGCAATCTTGGAGTAGTTTTCCTTCTGGTAACCATGTAGGTGAAGAAACAACTACAGGACAGTAGAAAACATGATTGCATGAAAAGATAGGGCACGAATAGTTTTGAAATCTATCCTAGGCATAGGTTTTTGGGATTCAGTCCTTTCTTTGGAGTATTCTTGTCATTCTCTGCACAGGTATATGCAGCGCTGGGTAGTGAAAACACCCAAGTATTTCATTGTCTCTATAAATTGAAGTCCCTCCATGAGGGTATGAGATGAAAGGGTGAGTGCAAGATCATGATGGGTCAAACACTACCCCTAAGTGGTAATGTATATGTGAAAAATAAACTTAAGTAACTTCATGTCAAAAATTGAATGAGTTATCTACACAATCTAGAAATAAGGTAGTAATAAAAGTTATAATAAATTGAATGTAGTTTATGGGCTGCTACATTTTTTTGAAAATTTTAAAAATAGTTTGGTGAAAATTGGATATTTCAATGAAGCACTACTAAATTTTTTAGAAAAAACGTAAAAAGTAGGTGTCATTTCTGCCAATCTAAGTATGAGAAAAATACAATATTTTTCCTCTATGATTTGGATTTAAGTAAAAGACACATGAGTGGATCTAACTCATATTTTTTGGAAATTTTTAAGTAAATAAATAATTATTTATGAATTTTTTACTGTGACTTTTTAAAAATATTTTTATTAATTTTCCAACCAACCTAACCTAGTCAAAAGTATATGAAACTCAAAAATTTTAAATTTTAATGTATACCCAATAAATTCTAGAATATGGTGCATCTTTTGGATTTAAAAAAAGATTAATATGTTGAAAGTTATGGATGTTTTTCAATATGTATATCTATCAGGAAATCAGACATAGCGTATGTAGAAAATTAATAATAATTACCTATTCAAATTATTATAAGGCATATATTATATTTTTAGAATCTTAATAGCTTCATCTCTAAACCCGTTTAATTTGATTAAATTTATTTACAAAAAACTTTGTCAGCTTCAAGGATGAAATTGTGGAAAATTTCAGGATAACACTAAATGGGTGGTTTTGCATGTTTCTTTGGCAAGTTTTGGGACTCCCACTTGCCTAAATATGAGGTAATCCTAAGGAATTTTTAGAGAGAATCCATATTTGAGCTAGAAACATTAACATCTATTCCATCCAAATCTAAATATTAGTCTAAATGTCAACACTTTTCATCCAACAAGTTTTTTCTCCATTACCATTGTTTGGCCCATCATGATCTCACACTCACCCAAAAACCTCTACATTGAATGTACTCAAATAATTAAGTGGAGTCAAAATCCAATAAAGAGAGCATATTTATATAATATTTCTCTCAATATAGCTGATTTCTAAATATTGTCACGGGGAAAGGCATTAGCAATTGATGGTTGTCAGTATTCAACAACAAATTTGATTTAGAAACACTACTATAATGATTCCTAAGGTAGAAAGAAATCAATGAAGGAAGATAACTATTGAGAGGCATGTTTTAAATTCAAATAGAGTTCGGTGTTGGGGTGTATCGGGTATCTTATGATTCTACATTTGATTGCCCAACCGATTGAAAAGTTTTTTTTTAATAATCTTTCTTTTTGTTTCACTAAATACCTATTGCAAGAATCTTTACATTAGTTGAGAATGTTGTAAGCTTTTAGTATACCCTGTTAAGAGGTATTAAATAGTTAGTTATTCCCCATGATAACTCAAACAGAGCTTTGTCATTTCTTTCCAATCCTTTGCCTCTATATTAGACTATACAACTAAGTCACTTCTTTGATTGCTGTCACCAAGATTTCAATCTTCTTGCATTGTTGTCACCACTACTACTATGACTAACAAAAAACTTACAATCTTGAGATTGTATTTTGGTTTCTAAATAATCTGACATGTTGTCCCATTAATGTATCATAGCAAAATGGCTCATATTTTTGGTGATCTACTCAAATGTCTTTGATTCTAAAGTTACCTATGCCCAAATTTGCTTACAAAAACCGAGAATAAAGATAAATGTTAGGTTGGGATGTGTTTAATCTATAGGCTCTTAGATATATTTGTCTTGTTTGTAAATAATGAATTGGATAGGTATTTGAAAGGTCTAACTATGGAGAATTCAAGTGTCTCATAGTTGCACTATTTAGTGTCTGAGGTATGATGAGAGTAACTTACTGTAATTAATCAAAAATTAGAGCACTACAAATTTTAAATGGCCATGACTTCTTATGGTGAGGATTATCCTAATTGTATATGTTCTTTCAATATACCTGAAAGTACATGGAAGCTCAAATCCATATATAGATGTTGTCTAAGGCCTAAGTATTGAAGTTGAAGCATCCCTCACTTCACTAAAGCCTTTATAGAGAATCTAGATTAGACAAAATTATATTTGTTTAAAGGATATTTCAAAACCTTTAGCAGGTTTCTAACCTAGATAATCTACTGCAAAATTTTATTTTTTAGGAAAAAGCTTTAGTACCCAACTACTTTCAGCACTTCTTGATGACCAAGATCATGTAAGGGAAATGTGAGAGCATAAATTGGGTAGTTGTTTTAAGCCACTAACTATTGTTGTTGTTGTAGAACACATCATTGGAAAGAGCTTGGTACCACTTCTGTAAATAAAATAAAGACAATACACATATATATACACAAACAATAGGAGCAATAGAATGATTTTATTTTATGTTCGCAGTACTACTTTGATGGGGCAATCCTCCCAATAGAGTATAAAATCCAATTATATTATTGAAGATACTTTACACTTTGAAAATTTTCAATAAATAGAGTTGTACTAAAGATAACTACTACCATCCCATGCATTTGAGATAAATACTTTTATTCTAGTAGACCATATGGGTGACTTACAAAACATACGCACCCAATCTAATACTAACTAATACTTAATACATAGATAAAAGGGGGGTTCTTAATAGATTATAACATCTATATTAACATCATTTTAAAATGTCCCAAACTCTTTCTAACTAATAATAAATTATATCTATTACAATGAACTAATTAAATTATTAAAAATCATTAATTGCACAAGATAGAATGTCATAACTTTAGAAACTCCTTAAACCTTTGATTTCACCATCTTTGTCATATCCTCTACAAAGGTGTTCAAGTTTGTATAAGAAGTTCCTCCTTCCATCACTGCCTTGCTTGCTGCCTTCTTTAGCCTCACAGCATTTTTTCGTAACTCCTTTCCAATACAACCTTCCATTAGACTTCTAATTGTACTCTCTACCACCTCTTTTGTCGCCAATTTAAATTCATCTACATAGACTCCTTCAAAGTCCATGCCAACCTTCCAAATGTCTTTTGCAAATTGACAATTGATGAATTGATAAAAAAAATAAGGCCATCCAATCATAGGAACTCCTATGCTAATTGCCTCCAAAGTAGAGTTCCACCCATTATGTGTAAAATCCGATGAAAAAAGATCTCACTATTTGTGAAGAAGGAACAAAAAGAGATAAATAAAACAGACATTTTCTTTTGAATAAGACATTTACTTTTGACTACAGTAATGCTTGTATTATTATTATACGAAGTCCTTATCGTTTAAAATAATTGAGGTCTTTTCTAAATGTTAGAAATCATTTTCTATTGACTTTAGTAATCACATATAAGTTAAAATAATATAAATTATTATTATTTAATGTATTGAAAAATAATCTTCACTACTAATAATCCAAACAGGTTAATGTCATTTCAGGACCTTATCTAGATCACAATCATTTTAAAAGATTGTTAAGAATTTTAAATATGATTCCATTCAAAATAGCATCATGAATTATGAAGTATTATATTTTTGACATTCTCTTTTAATATTAATTGCTTAATTTTTACAAAGATATTAATAAAAAAATTAAATAAAAATCAACCCATCTATTATCACACACGATATAGAGCATTTTACCAAGGCAATCTCTATTGACTACAACTTCTTAAAATTTGATTTTTAAGGCATCAAATTCATAGATGAAGAGTTAAGAAAAGGGATATATTTAAGAGTTAGGTTATGGAGTTGATCAAGGTTATTTTGATGAGCACTAGAGAGCTTAGGTTTCTCAATTCTAGACATTTTTTAATCTTATGCATCTAACCACATGGACAAAAAATGCTATTAAAAAATGAATTGGTATGCTCAAAATAGCTTTAGTGCTAATTGCAATAAAGTAAATGTAAAAAAAAAACTATGCTAGCTAAATTAAAGAAATAAAGAACCTATATTCTACTAAAATAAATACTAATAAATTTATATTCATAATTCTTAATTCATTCTTTTAATACAAATGATAAAATATGTTCTAAACATGAGTCATTCTTTCAAATGTTAAAATGCAACTAAGAAACAAAATGTGCATAATATATAACACTGAAGACCATCTCCAATCAAGAAAACTGGTTAAGGACTGCTTGGTGAGATAAAAATAACAAGATTCATGAATTAAGAGTTGTATTTTATGTGATGGAAAAAACATGTAAACATATGGAAACAAGAAATGCAAACTGTAATAACACTTCCTAGACTCAAGAATGTAAAAAAACAATTAAAAATAGTTGATATAACTTGCAATAGATAGAAATTAGAAAGGGATTATGGATGCAAGAAAACACACAATTAGATTCATTTATATACTTGCCATGACACACCATGTATTAGATGAAATATTTTCAAGTATCATAAGTTTCCCTCTAAATTTAATTGAGACTTATGTTTGAAGCACTCATAAAAATGTAAAATAATAAGATAAAAATGAAAAACTAATATTCACAAAAACAAGCAAGTGATGTAATGAAGACAACAACATATATAGAAAGTAAGTGATAGCACAGATCCACGAACATGCACAAATACCCTTATAATCTTCAACTGAGATTCAAGTCTCTTCCCATCTAAAGGGGCTTTCTATTACTTATGTCCTTAATATGACAAGAACTTGAACAGTACATAAGATTTAAACAAAGCCATTCATATGCAAATCATAAATATCCTAATGCGACAGGAGCTTAAAGAAATATTCATTAAAAATGTTTATATTATTCAGTCCTGACTTGCTACGGGGACACATATCATCAAGCTACAGAAATATGAGAACAAAATAACTATGACTTTCATTATGTAGCCAAATCGGCTTCTTTATTAATTCATCGCACATACAAAAACTCTATTCATATACCAGGCCCATGGCTGAATTTGTTTTTCTTCTTCCTTGCTAGCAGCTTTAGACTATTTGGCCTATGGCCACATTTGATCTCTTCCTATCCACTCCGGCTATCCTTATCATCTCTGGCTTCGATCTCCTTATTGTTCCTCCTTAGCAATAATTGGCCTGACTTTATTTATATCGGCCTCTATTCTTCTGTCTTCTTGCTCATTTCTTCTTTCTATTTCTATCGGCCTCTTCTGTAGGTCTGTGCGGCCTCCTTTAACTTCAGCCTTCTACCTCTATGTAATCAGCCTCTCCTTTGTCTGATTATCAGCCTCCTTCTGAACGACGGCCTCCTCCTTCCATGTATGCAACCTCTTCTATAATTCTTTTCCGCTCTCTCCAATACTCTACACCAATCGGGCCTCCCTTACAATTATCTACCCCCTTCCCATACGTATGCGGCCACTTCTTCTTTTCATATACCGCTGCTTGCATAATCTACGGGCTCTAGCATTTTATTGGCCTAACTCAGAAAATACGCAGCCTGTTTATTGCCGCCTCCATCCCTCTCATTATGATCGACCTCCATAATTATCGTGGTGTAGATCAAGGTTTGAGAATCTAATGAAAGATTGTCAATGTAGAAATCAGAAACATTGAGTGAATGCGAGTACCGATTCGAGCCACCCGAGACAAACACGAGCATGCTCAACCTGTAAGAAAACAAGTAGTGCAAACAATGGACAATTGGAATGCAAAATATGGGATGATGAATTAGCTTCCAAGATGTAGTACATATAGGGCATAATCAACTAAGAATAATCGAGCCAATAATAGGAAAAACTTACTAAGAATAGTGATGCTCTAAGAATAGAAAAACCAACCACTTAACTTAGACAAAGCTAATCTAGGCATGCCAAGTATAGCTCAAGGCTAAACATAGACTGATGTGCACACCTAAGTAAACTTAATATATGTGCACACCTAAGTAAACTTTGTGAAGGGGAAAACAGATTAATCAATTAAGATAACAAAAACCCAATACATTAATGAAATCTGAAGGAAAAAGGAGATTAAAATAACAAATAATGATACTCACACCTTTACCTTGTGTCTTCCATTATTCGCCTATCTCTTCTTGACCTTGATGATGATGAAGCCCTCAGAAGCGATTGCTCCCTTGCTTGTTGAAGATGACAAGAATGGAATGGCTGAGATACTTGTGTGATTGAAGATGAGCTTCGATACACTAACAATGAAGGATATGAAATTCTTAAGGAAGTGGGGGTGCCAAAAGCACGTCTGTATCTCTGCAGCATAAGTTTGCTCAAACAATTTATTTCAAATGAGAATAGTGTTGTATTTATAGAGATGTGTAGAAGAAGATCAATGGTTGAGGATAAAAGGGAAGATCAACGGAGGAGGATTGTTGAGGAATGTGCAACAAATGGAAGAAAGACATGTGTCATTTGAAAAGAAGCTTTGTTGAGTTAAAAGCTTTCTTGATGAGGATGAGTTTTCATTTTCTTTAAATTAGAATATATTTTTCTAATTTAAGAGCAAGTTTGCTTTAAAGATACTTTAAAATTGTTTTTGCTTTTGTATGAAAAGAGGAAAGTAATTTTAGAAGATAAGAATGCATAATTAAATAAAAAGATTTTATTTAATTATTTTGTAGATAATTGAGAGGAATAAATAAAATATAGAAATATATTTTATTTAGTGGATATTTAAGATTTTATTTAAATAAAATTTGCATTTTATTTAAATTTGGAAGAATAAAAGATTTTAATTAAATAATTAAAATTATTTAATTATTAGAAGAATGAAGTTGATGTAGGTGAATTTAATTAATTAAATAAATGTAATTTATTTAATAATGTGAAAAGGGGATGAATCAAAAAAATAGATAAATGTATTTATTTATTGATAGAAGAATGTAAAGATGAAATAAATATTTAAAATGCCAATGATGGCATGGTTCGGTGATTAAGTCGCTCGGTTGTAGTGGCGGCCACCAGAGTTCAAACCCCCACTGGGCCAACGAGCTCGCAAGGCTTTACGCCTTCGCTGGGCCAATGAGCTCGCGGGTTTGAAGTGTTCTTCTTAGGGGATGAGGTCCCCCAGTTGTGGCCTCACCGGTTCATTGCTCCGGGCAAAAGCATTCGCGTGGACCCGGAGGGCGTGTCGCACCAGCATCACCAGTCACATTAAAAAGTTTACTAGGCGCATTTAAAAAAAAAAAAAAGAAATAAATATTTAAAATATTTATTTAAGTAGAGTCATGTCAATTTAAGGTGTATACAAACTTAATATATATAAGAAACAAGAATTGACTAATAGAATGCTAGTATCAAAATCAAGTAGATTGATTAGGCAAATAAGTTAAGTACATATAGGTGAAAGGTGGAAGTTAGTAGTTGAGGAAATAATTGAGGTCTTTTCTAAATGTTAGAAATCGTTTTCTATTGACTTTAGTAGTCACATATAAGTTAAAATAATATAAATTATTATTATTTAATGTATTGATAAACAATCTTCACTAGTAATAATACAAATAGGTTAATGCCATTTCAGGACCTTATCTAGATCACAATCACTTTTAAAAGATTGCTATGAATTTTAAATAGGATTCCATTCCAAACAGTATCATGAATTATGAAGTACTATATCAATTATTATACGAAGTCGTTATCATTTAAAATAATTGAGGTCTTTTCTAAATGTTAGAAATCATTTTCTATTGACTTTAGTAATCACATATAAGTTAAAATAATATAAATTATTATTATTTAATGTATTGATAAACAATCTTCACTAGTAATAATACAAATAGGTTAATGTCATTTCAGGACCTTATCTAGATCATAATCACTTTTAAAAGATTGCTATGAATTTTAAATAGGATTCCATTCAAAATAGTATCATGAATTATGAAGTACTATATCTTTGACATTCTCTTTTAATATTAATATCTTAATTTTTACAAAGATATTAATAAAAAAATATAAATAAAAATCAACCCATCTATTATCACACACAATATAGAGCATTTTACCAAGGCGATCTCTATTGACTACAACTTCTTAAAATTTGATTTTTAAGGCATCAAATTCATAGATGAAGAGGTAGGAAAAGGGATATATTTAAGAGTTAGGTTATGGAGTTGATCAAGGTTATTTTGATGAGCACTAGAGAGCTTAGGTTTCTCAATTCTAGAGATTTTTTAATCTTATGCATCTAACCATATGGACATAAAATGCTATTAAAAAATGAATTGGTATGCTCAAAATAGCTTTAGTGCTAATTGCAATAAAGTAAATTTAAAAACAATAAACTATGCTAGCTAAATTAAAGAAGGAAAAAACCTATATTCTACTAAAATAAATACTAATAAATTTTATATTCATAATTCTTAATTCGTTCTTTTAATACAAATGATAAAATATGTTCTAAACATGAGTCATTCTTTCAAATGTTAAAATGCAACTAAGAAACAAAATGTGCATAACATATAACATTGAAGACCATCTCCAATCAAGAAAATTGGTTAAGGACTGATTGATGAGATAAAAATAACAAAATTCATGAATTAAGAGTTGTATTTTATGTGATGGAAAAAACACGTAAACATATGGAAAGAAGAAATACAAATTGTAATAACACTTCCTAGACTCAAGAATGTAAAAAAATAATTAAAAACAGTTGATATAACTTGCAATAGATATAAATTAGAAAAGAGATTATGGATGCAAGAAAACACACAATTAGATTCATTTATATACTTGCCATGACATACCATGTATTAGATGAAATATTTTCAAGGATCATAATTCCCTCTAAATTTAATTGAGACTTATGTTTGAAGCACTCATAAAAATCTAAAATAATGAGATAAAAATGAAAAATAATGTTCACAAAAACAATAAAATGATGTAATGAAGACAACAACATATATAGAAAGTAAGTATCCTAATCAAACATAAAAAGACTTTGTGAATGATATTGTGGTGTAGATCAAGGTTTGAGAATCTAATGAAAGATTGTCAATGTAGAAATCAGTAACATTGAGTGAATGCGAGTACCGATTTGAGCCACTCGAGACAAACACGAGCATGCTCAACCTGCAAGAAAACAAGTATTGCAAATAATGGAAAATTGGAATGCAAAATATGGGATGATGAATTAGCTTCCAAGATGTAGTACATATAGGGCATAATCAACTAAGAATAATCGAGCCAATAATAGAAAAAACTCACTAAGAATAGTGGTGCTCTAAGAATAGTTAAAGAAACCACTTAACTTAGACAAAGCTAATCTAGGCATGCCAAGTATAGCTCAAGGCTAAACATAGACTGATGTGCACACCTAAGTAAATATATATAAGAAACAAGAATCAACTAATAGAATGCTAATATTAAAATCAAGTAGATTGATTAGGCAAATAAGCTGAGTACATATAGGTGAAAGATGGAAGTTAGTAGTTAAGGAAACGACTCCTACAAACTAGCGTGAGTGGCTAGTTTAGTGGGAGACTTGATGACCCCACTCCTAACCGCCTAACAACCTTAACCACCCAGCAACCTTGACTTGTGTCAAGATTGTGTAAGGGCACACCTAGGTAGGCTTATGCCTAAGTGTATAATATATATAAAATATATATACTAACACCCCCCCTTAAGCATATCTTTGGTGGGCACAATTGAAATGGGTCCTGACTACAAAGCCTGGTGAGGTACTGTAACATCACTTTCCATAATGCTCAAGATTAAGCTTAATTATATAACTTAAACAAGTCATTAATTAAGAACTGATAGAGATAATCAAAATTTGAATCAAAAGAAACATATTTTTTTCCATCAATTAAGCATGTTAATCAAATCAAGATATAACAAAACTTACAATCTAATAAGTCATTACAATCTTTAGTGAATATCCATCACTAATCAAATACAATATATTCTCTAGGCATCTTAATCAAATTTTTACATTACAATAGATCAATTGGTCAAAAATGCAAATACTGTATCTAGAACCAATGGCATATGTCTTCATAAGCCTTAGTGTAACACCCGCCTTGAACACCTTAAAGAAATACACATTTATGCTACATGAAACATGAACATTTTTTTTTAAAATGTTTAAGATATCAAAGAAATGTTAACATAACTAATTACGACATATTCTCTAAGGATACAAGGCTGCATTACTTAACAATTCAACTAACATAATTTAACATTCATCAGTAACTGATCTGAATCCAAAGCACAATTAAATAACTTATTCATATTCATTACATATCGTTAAATGATACATGATCAAATACATAACTGAAATGCTTTCCTTACTCATAAGTACAACATTACATTGCCATTTTCAGACTACATCCGAATCACATACATTATGATTGATCTGTTACACAAATCTGGTACAAGATTATACACATATATCTTCACCAACTGGGACAAGTACAACTGGAATAGATCTTTTCTGCATATGAACTTGACAAGAGTAACCAATGGATAAAATAGCTCTTCCACCCGACCATGTGGAACCCTAAGGTCCACCCCCCGAGCTAGGAGTTAACATGAGGTCCCAGACAATGACAGTCAGGTAGACAAAGACTAACAAGAACAAGGATGATCAAATGCCAATACAACACATGGCAATAACATAAACAACACAACACAACTTATCTTCCAGAGGCAACACATAACGAATGGGGAGAGTACAACTAGGGAATGCTAGGCTGCAGTAGGGAGAAGTGTCATCACATGGCTTGTCATGGGTTGTCCTGGTAAGCCTTCCTAGGCCCCGGCCCCCTATCTTGGGTTGTCCTGGTAGCCTCTCCCGACTCCCGGCCCCCATACAACGCTCATGCGGAATCAACATACCTTTCATGAGGACAAGGTAGTTGATCTTGCCATTCCAGGCCTTCTCATCTCATCTCAAGCCTAAACAAGCACTTGAGCCATGAGTGAGGCATCCACTTATCTTGTTTAGTGTGTTTAACTACCCAACCCCCTAATTCATTATTTAAGTTATCACTTGATTAATCTACTTCCAACGGGTTATCCTGACTGCCACTTTGGGCGCCGGCCCCACGTTGAAAGCCACTCCCCTACCTGCATCTAGAAGACCCTACTCAACAAACATAGCAAACATCATCATGACAACGATGATACATGAACCATGCGAGGCATTAACCATCTTGCATAACCATTATTCTGATATGAACATATATATGTAATGATGCAAGGCATTCACCTTCTTGCATATCATCTCAATTACAAGGACATACTCTTAATACATTTTCCATGGCTTCCAATGAAGTAACTCATAAGAAAAATACTTTTTCATGAATACCGACGTCTCCCCATTGTCTAATCCAACACAACATCCCAAACAAATAAATAAATAAATCACAACATTCATGAAGAGCCTTTCTACACATCAAGATGCATTCAGAACATTTACATTCTTCCACTACACCATAACCAAATTCCTTATACATGACAAAAGGCGACATGACTTCATTAACTCAGGACACTTATTAACACATTACATGAAGTCGAAACATAGCAACCTTGGCCTCTGGAAATGAACCCTTGACAACTTACACCTTGACCATTTCATACCATTTCAATTCACACTAACTAATTATCTAATACCTTTAAATCAAATTTCCAATACAATAATTATATACCTAATCCTTAATCCATTATCTTAACAAAATGAAGAAACCATATTAAAACCGATCTCAATCTAAATTAAATTTCATTAACCATAATATATAATCACAACGATTTTCTTTTAATCAAATAAATAATGGCAACATTATTCTAAATTCCCAATTTTATTTGTCTTTTAAACAGTCAACTATACGTTTGAAATAATAATAACATTGACATTAATGGTACTACTATTAATACACACATGCATTCAAACACATTGTAAGGAAAATAAACATTCCTTAGGGTTAATCTAAGCCAATCAAATGAAATGCATACAAGAAAGCACAACTAACCTAGATTAACAATGACGGGTTTCTGCAGACTAGAGTTGAAACGATAAACCTTAATGCATAGAAAGTAAATAAGAAAACTCTGTTTCTGCCTCCAAAAAGTGACTTCTTCTCAGTGAAGTGCATCAGATTCTGCGCAGAGTCTGTGAGCTGTCTAGGGTTGCGTCTGCAACTATAGTTTTGTCCTCTACTGCTAGATTTGTCCCTACGCAAAGACTTGTATAATAGTGACAAGATAATATTTCTCATGACACGGAGGAAGGATAATCTTGTTGACCGATGAATAATATTAAGTGGGAATATTAAGACTGCTATGGAGGCCAAACATATGGAAAAATGTGAGAAGAAGAAATGAAGACCACATTGCCCCAGGACGTCCTGCTGTAAAATGGGCAAGAACCATCCCAAGCAGCATGCTCAGCATAGTAGCCATTGTTTCTGGGCTACCTTCCTTAGCAGATATGTCTACTGCATTTTGTTGCAGGGCAAAGTGTTACATTAAAGCAGCTCTTGTAGCTCCACTTGCCACTCCCGTGAACGATCTTGCAATGCTTCCTAGAACAGTATTATTACAAAACTTGCAGGGTAGAGAGGAGAAACAAGATCCATGAGCATTCCCAGGTCATTCATCAAGTCTACAACTAAATGCCACATTTTTGCATTGCTATCAAGATTTGAACCCTGATACAATGTGAACAAAATTCCACCTAACATGCCTGTAAAGTCTCGTAGAAACCACTGAAATGTTGCACCAACTACTGTTGCTGTTCTCTCTCCAACCCCAATTGCACTTAGAAGAGCTTGTGTAGAAAGCATGCACCGAATGTAAGTTGACAAGCCCTGAAGAGAGTCCCATATCTGAAAAGGTACATAATCAGGAGTTACACTGTTTGGAAAACCCTCGGGTAAAAATGCAGTAGAAAACTGCCTCCATACTTGCAGTGATCGACTGCTTTCACGATTTATTGAAAAGCCTCCAGAGCTATCAGCAATTACTACAGCAGTCCTACGAGATTGGAGGCAGATGATGTATTCCACTCTTCCAACACAATTTTCTCATTCCTCTCTTCTTTCGTGGCCATTCTCGACCTCCTCACTCAAATGTCAACAAGCAGGACAATTTTAGAGGAAAAACCAAATACAGACCATCAGCGGGGAAAAATAATTCTAGCGCCGTTGTAATCTCATTTATCATGGGATTTGTTATCATCCTCTGGTATAGGCATGTCGCTGTGATGTGAGATTCGAACCTGGACGTCGCCCTCGAAACTCAATATATGTGAAATTAGAAAAGTAATGTCAAGACATATAGTTGGCCCCAGGCTCAGAGAATTTGACATCAGAGAGGACCAAATTACACTGAGATTGAGGTGCTGGCATGAAAGAATGCTGTCTTGTTAAGATGGGGCATTCTAAAGACATAATATTGTTATTACTAGGTTTTTAGAGGTAACTATTGAGTCTGCACAGATTGATCATGATTACCAACTGTGAGATCGTTGTATATTCCCTGAGTATGACAACTATCGTCACAGTGTATTGTTCGGCTTGTGTTGCAAATCGAATCTTTCAATTGACCTGCCTATTTGTTTTGCTGGCACCAAACTATTCATGGTTACTGATATTGTTTTTAATAGGGGTATTGCCCGCCATCTTTGTGGGGACTGTCTGGCAGACAGTATTATCTTATAGCTTGAGCCCCTTTTACCAACTCTTGAGGTTCCTAAGCCCAAGTTTTCTAAGCTGGTCAAGAAGACCAATGTTCCTAAGTCGGTTGAGAAGCCCAAGTTTCCTAAGCCAGTCGAGGTCGAGAAGCCCTTTGAAAGACCAAGCGAGTGTGGGTGTGAGCGCATCCAGTATATACCATGTGAGTGTAAGGGCATCATCCAGTACAAGTCACCATGTGCTCAGGCTTCCACAAGAGATGAACAAGCCTGTGCTATGTAGTTTGTAGGCAACAGAGGGAATTTCCTAAACAAGTTGCTGCTTGCACAATTGGAGTAGTGAGTAGGGTAATTTTCGGTCACTAGATTTAAGTCTCTTTAATCTAGATAGCTTGACTGAATTTAATATGTATATAGGCAGGAAAGCCATATTTTCTCCTCCTAGACGCTAGGTTTTGGTGGTTGACAAGTGAAACAAAGCCAGATCACA
Source organism: Cunninghamia lanceolata (assembly GCA_027924645.1). Lineage (NCBI taxonomy): Eukaryota > Viridiplantae > Streptophyta > Pinopsida > Cupressales > Cupressaceae > Cunninghamia > Cunninghamia lanceolata. Next base: position 10,171,418 of record BSBN01000194.1, on the reverse strand, counting down.
ATCTTTGCCAGCGCCCCTTTCAGTCTGCGTCGGAGGAGATGTGGAACAGGTAAAGACCAACATCGTAGCATTAAGATTAGCAGGATTCTGTCAGGTTCTTAAAGTAAATGATGCTTGATTAGACAAGATTTCATAGAAAATGCAGAGTTATGGTCATCTTTCAGCTGATGAAAACAATGGTAATTTCTGATTAAAATTCCAGATCTCATAGCATAACAAACACGACTCCTTCAACATGATCCGAGAGTATGAAAAATCGGAGGAATCAATTCCTTCTAGTCTAAAAGAGCACTAGGTCTACAACATTACCGCAACAGTAATAAAAACTAGTGATAACCCGTTTAATGGAAATGTTAAGATATATACCTCAGATTAAACATCGGAGGGATGCAGAAAACAACTTAATTGCAAACTAAAATATCTCTTGAAGCAAAAATTCAACCAAAACAATCCATTTAGAAACAAGGAAACAATCAACAGCCATAGATTCAAAATTTAGAGGAAAGGAACTATGCATTTAAAGGAACCTAGCTACGGCGTCAAATCGAGGAAGCTGTTCCCACTACTGCAGACCAAGCTTCTCTCCCGTCTTCTTCTTTCTGCTTCTACCTGCAATGCTGTCCTCTTTGCCTCTACAAGCTTTTCTTTTATAACACAGCCCCTTCCTTCTTCCAAGGGACTCGGCACGTGATCCCGTGCATCTCCCTCCTCAAAATATACTTTTATTTAATTTAATAATCCCAAGAGGTTATTCTTTTTTAAATATTAACACACAATTCCGACAACATTTAATTACTTTAGAGCCGACTAACCAAATTGCATTTAATAAAGTTATAACATTACAACAATCTTTAATTGTACAACTATATATTAATTTATTTTATTAATTTAGTTGTAAATCACTAATTACAACATAACTTACAACTATTTCATTTATTTAAATATTTATTGCAAATAATATTATATTAAATAATACAAAATTTATTACAATCTATATTTAACAACTATACTTCTAATAAAATAATAATTTATTTACAACAATAATCAACAATTATCGACATTATACCCAATATTATCTTTTATCAATACATTTAATTATCAACATTATAATTTCCGTAATATGATTCTATCTAATGCACAATGATACCTTACACACTTAGACCCCTTCGGACCTAATTAGACTCCAAGGTGCAATATTACCTGTCTGCAAATCATGATCAAATGACAGACAAAGACCAAAAGGATAAACTGACAACCAGACAACACTAACATGGGACCTCACGTTAACTCCAAACAACTAATCCATTGGCGTAGGCACACTCAGACCTGGTAATCAGGTGGAGTCGATGCCTAGTACCTGCATTCCTGCAACAACGCACGGTTAAACATTCAAGATATATATCCACATACAGTCCTATAGTGAATGGAAATCGCAGTGGGGTAGGGTACTCGAGTGCGAGTAATACGACACTGTTCCATTCACGTTTTATGAATAAACATTTAACTATATTGAACAAGATATCTGATATTAATCAACAACATAAAACATTCAATCCTCTTACAATCACAATTAACATCAAGACATCTGTAACATCTAGTTTATTTATCAAATTCTAAAGCATAAAATAATAGAATCCAACATCAACAATTATTACTATGCTGATTAGGTCCATTATGAAGTAACAAGATAACAAGAGATCCATCATCTACGGTCTAAGACACTATCATAAAGTCTAATACTACTAAGCAAACATCAATCTGATAGACGACGAGATGAGGGGCACTACACTTAGCTTATCTCATGATTGGGAAGGAAAGCATCATCCTGGTGCTTTTCCTCCAACCACGAGCCTGCAATCTCCCACTCATCTTCCTAACTGGAAGAGGCCCTACCCTTCATGGAAAGGTTAGACATTAGAAACCAATTGGATAGCCATCTCAATATCTGGTGTTGTGTTCATCCTAATGTCTCACAGTCACACACTATAGATCCACTCTAACTTGTATGACACTACTAGAGACACTAGGCCATCTGGAACACTGTGGACCAACAATTCATATAGAGACAGATGCATTACTCTGGCCAAAGTTTTTCATACAAATACGTTACACAATGAATTTCGTCGTATGTCCACCACCTTAACTCAACTTATAAGTTGTCATGTCCTACAGTCAGTTCTTAATGACCTTGTCCTTTAGGTCTAGTATGTGTGAGGGATCAATTTGAATTACTGTCCAAACTTAAACATTCGACTCCTATCATAAGTCAGTTATAACTAAATAGGTTACTTTTGTAATGTGGAACTAGTGACTCCATGTCACCTCGTTCCATTTTCATTTCATCCCAAATTCAAACTTTATGGCCATCTTGGTCTCCCATGGTTAACATATCAGTAGCATTTCATCACATATGATGAAGTCGATTTCATGATACTCAAGGGATACCCTGCCTTAGTAATTTAATACATTAGTTTCTTAAGGTTCAATAGCTCTTATTTTCCCAATGAGATTAAAGTGTTATTCACCAAACCTAATAGTTTACAATAAAGTAAAAGAAATTATATCTCATAACATTATCCAATAAGTCATAATTCAGTCACATATAGAACTAGTCTATATTCTTCTATAAACTCCTTCCAACTATCTCATGATGAGACCATGATCATAAAAGATCATACCCCTTCATATTTGAAGTTGCACATAAATATTCATAATAGTTTAAACAACTCTCTTTATAAATCACATTCGGGTTCTCATACAAGCCTGACTTGGGTTAGTTTAGTGTTATAGACACATTGATTTATACTTTCCTTTCTGGCATTCATCTTAGTCATTAGACTATGTTTATAATACTAAATGCCTTAACGGATGATATTACAGTCAAAGGACTGCATGTTAAATATTGATGCCTTCATGACTATCATTACAGTCGAATAACTACATGGTAAAGAAATAATGCCTTTCTGGCAGTCATTACAGTCAAGTGACTGTATCCATTATCAACCAGAGTCATTCATAACTCCATTCGAGAGCTCTTATGCTCTGCCCTTGTCATCATACGACATGAGCTTAATATATATATAAAGAAAACATGCTTAGCCATAATGGCTTCGAGCTCTAATTATCATATATGTATTATACAATATAATATAGTCGGGTCGAAAGACCCTAGGCTCAAACATAGAAAGTGTTTATCCTTACAGAGCTCAACCTCAAGGCCTTGAGCTTGTATCCACATTAACATGGAGTAGTGAATATTTGGCTCTTTAAGCCTCGTGCTTAATCAAAAACAAGATTACATAGTACTACAACTCGGCTGAGTGTAGTCTTCAAAAAGAGTTTACAAGTTTTCTTTGCTCGGCTCAACAGCTTGGAGAAAGGTCTCATACAATTTATTATGTTCTTCTACATGGCTCATGGTTTTGAGCATGGTCTCATACATTTTATTATGTTTAGATAGCTCAGCCTTCATGGCTTCGAGCGTATCACAAATCAAATTTGTCTTGACAAGGTTCGGCCATACGGCTTTGAACCAAAGAAAATATAAGTTTATGAAACAAGAACAGCTCGACCAATTTGGCCTTGAGCCACTACACAGAAAGATGTTAACCATATGCATGGCATGACCTTGCAGGCCTTGTGTCTCAGTATTTTAACAATAGTAATATATATCATATTTCACAAACTCAAAAGAAGTCTAACTGAGAATAAAACTCATCAAATGAAAAAGTAATTGGGTGTTCATTTCCCCTTTTACCTATATTAGGCAATAGTTAAGCTATAGTTCAGACTACAAAATGGCTAGTTGCTCTTAACTCCTTTCCACCTCTATTCTCCCTAAACAATTTTCATCACCTTTTTCCTTCGAACCCTCTAACACCCCCAAACTCAGCCAAGTGACTCCCAAAATAAAGCAATACTCAACACAAGAAAATTGATCCCAAGACATGCTGATTATGGCTGATAACTACCTTTCCCACTCTATAGTGCCTCCACAAAAGGTGGCTCGATACAAGCAAAACATGGGATGGTTGAGCTCCACGCTCCCATCGATCCTCATGATCGACTAAAACAACTTAGAATATTCTATAGAATACATTTATTAAGGCAAGTAAATAATAATAACAAAATTATTATAGATAACAACCTATTAAGAGGTTTCATCCTTGTCTAAGGATTATCACAAAGAGATTATAATCGTAAAAAGATTCACATTAATAACGTTGATTATCAAGGTTGAGTGATTCTCCCTCGAAATTGACTATTCCCATTAGTTGAATAACTAGGAAAAATAATGACTCCAAGAACAAAAGGTAAGAGACCTCATCTGTTAACACTATTGTCTCTTGGCTAGAGATGATGCTCCAAGAACATCATCTGATCATCTCGACTTGTCATGATAACTTCAACAACAAAATGATTATACCAAGAACATGGAAACAAAAGAAAAGAGACATGACATGTGTCAACTTATGAATGGAATGAGAAGGACATAGGAGTCGATTACTCAGATGGCTAGTCATCTTATGTTTTCACAACATCTAACCCTTCCTCCAGGATGATACTCTCCTTCCTTCGAGGGACGTTTATTTTCATGTCACATTAAAGCCCACAAAATTACGATCAGTGCATCATTATCATATCTCCTAAAATAAATCATTTAATTTACAAAACTATTAAACATTTGGATCTACTTCATAATCAAGAGTTTAACCAGATATTTCCACAATATCAAACCAATTAACTATGACTAATCCTCCTTATTATCATGCCAAGTTAATGATTAAGTCTAATTGTAAGTTGGGGATGTAACATATCTCCCCCCATAAGAATAATCGTCCCTGATGATTAATTGTCTTAATATAAACCAACATAATATGAAAAGGTTTTCAAAAGCATAATATCAAATGTCTCAGAAAAGATGAGGGAATCTAGCATAGAAAACATCATAATTTTCCCAGGTGGCATTTTCCACTGAATATTGGTCCCACTAGACCTTGCACTATGTTATTTCCTTGTTACGTAAACATAGCTTATGCATTAGCCCTTGATGGGCTCGATCACCACCACTCCTAGGTCTTTCACCTGTAGAAGGTTCTAATCAAGCATAGGAATTTGATTATCAACAGAATTAAACTTTTTCAAATATGTTCAACATGAAACACATTATGCATCATGGCAAGTGTTGGTGGTAGAGCAATTATGTATGCCACTGGGTTGACTTCTTCTAGAACCTCAAATGGGCCCACATATCTTGGTGCCAGTTTGGACATTTTTCCAAATTTGATGGAACTTTTCTGGGGTTTTACCCTTAGGAGAACTTTGTCTCCCACAGTGAAATGCCTTTCAACATGCTTAGTATCTGCATAACTCTTTTGTCTATCACTGGCTTCCACTAGCCTCTTTTTAATTATATGGACTTGTTCTTCAATTTCAAATAGCATTTCAGGACCAAAGCTAACCCTATCTTCAAGCTTATCCCAACTTATAGGGGTTCGGCACTTCCATCCATATAATGCCTCAAATGGTGCCATCTTAATAGTTGAATGATAAGAGTTATTGTAAGCAAATTCCACTAGGGAAAGATAATCCTCCCACTTGTATTACTGGTCCATGCAATACATCCTTAATAAATCCTCCAAAACTTGGTTCACTCTTTCAATTTGTCCATATATTTCAGGATGATAAGTAGAACTTATGTTCAACTGTGTTCCAATTGAAGAGAACAAGGTTTGCCAAAACCTAGATGTCATTTGTGCATCCCTATATGAGATAATCTTCTTAGGAATGTCGTGGAGTCTGAAAATCTCTTGAACAAAATTTTGAGCAATGATGGGTACCTCATCTGTCAAGTTTCTAGGTATAAAATGGGTTGCTTTGGTGAGTCTATCCACCACAACTAAAATAGCATTGTGCTTGTTCCTTGACATAGGAATCCCTTGCACAAAATCCATGTTGATAATCTACCATTTCCATTCTAGGATTTCATGAGGGTATAATAATCTCATTGGGTGTTGGTGTTCTGCCTTCACCCTTTGGCTTCAATACAAGTAGCTGCAAAATTTGTAGCATCCTCTTCATTCCTTTCCAAAAATATAAAGGTTTCACATCAGTGAGTAACTTGGTTACTCCAAGATGCCCAGAATATGGTGTGAAATGAACCTCTTTCCAAACCGTATTCCTTAACTCTACTGAGTTAGGTACATACATCCTTCCTTTGAACCTTAATAACCCATCTGGTTCAAGGTTAAATCCTTCATATTTTGGATTCTATGGATCTTTCTCAAGGACATGTTTTACCTACTCGTAAAACTCATCTCCCTTAGTTTTTTGTAACACCAGATTTTTGAAATCAGAATGAATAGATATCATAGTGGAGATGTGCCTTCCCCTACTCAAGGCATCTACCACTCGATTTTCTTTTCCCTAAATGTATTTAATCTCAAAATCATAATTCAAGATAAATTCTAACCATCTTCTTTGACGAGCATTAAGATGGGGTTGAGTGAATAGATATTTAAGTCCCTGGTGATTTATTTTCATCTCAAAGGATTTTCCAATCAGATAATGTCTCCACATTTGGAGTGCATGAATGACTGCTGCCAGTTCTAAATCATGTGGGGCATAGTTTTGTTCATAATGTTTTAGTTTGTGTGATTCATACGCAATGACATGTCCATCTTGGACTAGTACACCACCTAAACCTTCCCTTGAGGCATCAGTGATGACTTCAAAGTGACCTTTCAAGTCAGGCACTTTCAATATCGAGGCTGAAGTCAATTTTTCCTTTAGCAGGTCAAAGGCATCCTGGCACTTTTCTGACCATTCAAACTTTTTGCCCTTTCTTTGCAAGGAAGTTATAGGATGTGCAATTTTAGAGAAGTTTTTCACAAACTTCCTGTAATAACCAGCAAGGCCCATAAAACTTTGGACCTCATAAACATTTCTCGATTTAGGCCATCCAAAAATAGCCTTAATCTTAGCTGGGTCCACAACTATTCCCTTAGCTGAAATTATATGACCCAAATACTGTACTTCTTTCTGAAAGAAGGTACACTTAGAGAGCTTGCCATATAATTTATGCTCTCTTAATCTTTGAAGAACAATTCTCAAATGTTGCATATGTTCCTCTTCGTTCTTAGAATAGATCAAGATGTCATCAAGAAAAACTAAGACAAACTTGTCTAGATAGTCTCTGAACACACTATTCATAAGATTCATAAATGTTGCTGGCGCATTCTTTAACCCAAAAGGTAGGATAGTGAATTCATAGTGTCCATATTTGGTTCTAAAGGCTATCTTATGGATATCTTCATCCTTTAACCTCAATTGGTGATATCTTGATCGAAGATCAATCTTGGAGAATACTACTACACCCCTCATCTGATCAAAAAGATCATCGATGCGAGGTAGAGGATATTTGTTCTTAGTGGTTGCTTTGTTTAACATGCAATAATCTATGCACAACCACAAAGTGCCATCTTTCTTTTTCACAAAAATGACAGGTGCTCCCCATGGTGACACACTAGGTATAATCAACCCTTTATCTAGTAGCTCTTGCAGTTGAGCTCTCAACTCCATTAGTTCTATTGTGGTCATCCTATAGGGGGCTTTAGAAATAGGTTCTGACCCAGGTATGATATCAATGGCAAAATCAAAAGCTTTCTTAGGGGGTAACCCTGGTAGTTCATCTGGGAAAACATCCTCAAAATCTCTGAGGAGGGGATTCTTGTCCATATTTGATCTTTCTTGACCTATGGACTCCTTCATCCCTACTTCATTAAGTTTTAGGGATTCATAAAACATCAAGTCATCTTGGAAGCAGGTTTCCTTTGATTCATCTATTTTGTCCATCTTAATGACAAAGAGTTGGCACCCTTTTCTCTGTGCCCTTTTAATTTGTAAGGAGGAAATTTGCCTCAATTTAATTTCCCTAGGTTTCCCTTGGAGAATGACTCAGTTTCCTAGGTCATCCAAACATTCTACTATATTGGCATAATAGTCTACTTTGGCTCGATGTCTCCAAAGCCATTTTATCCCTAGGATAACATCATATGATCCAAGTAGGGCTACATATAGATTTACTTCTGTGGAAAAGTTTGGAAGTTCAACTCGAGCTTCAAACAAGCATTGCTCTACCTGAGCCTTAGTGTGATTTGCATACTCTATAGACCAAGTATTTTCCATGAATCTTTCTTTTCTAGGTATCTTATTTACAATTTTGGGAGAAATAAAACATTACGTGGCACCTGTATCAATTAAAACTAAAATTGGAACTCCAAATAAAATACCTATTGTCTCTACTGGAGTTATTTGATACTCAGCTTGATAGTTGTCCAAGGCTGCATGGATACATTGTTGAAACACCACTTGCTGGGAAGGTAGAGGATTCCCTCTAGGTTGCACTCCCTGTGATTTGTTGGGACATTTATTGGCGTAGTGATCTTCGCCACAAGTGAATCATCCTCCAACTGGTCTTCACCTCTCCTGAGGTTTGCCAGAATTGTTCCCATTCTTCTTGGAGTGGTTGTTCCCCTTTTTATCTCCCTTGGGTTCATTTTGTTTATTTTTAACCCCTTTATCACTCTTCTCAGTATAATCCTGTTTCTTCCTCTTTTTCTTTGAGGGTTGAGAAGATTGTGACTAGTTATATCTCTTTCTATTTCTTTCCCTATAGACTGACAAAGCCTTTAGGTTCTGTTCCTGCCTAACGGCCTTCTCATAGACCTATTCCATGGTTGTAGGACCGTGAACATTAACCTCGCCCCCAATCTGGGTGTTCAACCCCATGGTAAACTTCTAAACATGGAATTTCTCATCATGCCGATACTGTGGCACATATTTCAATAGTTGGGTGAATTTTTCCCAATACTCATTTACAGTCATATCGGCATTTTTCAGATTTTGGAAGTCTATGAGTTTCTGATCATAGATCAATTGAGGCAACCATCTTTGACTAAACAGCTCTATGAACTTGTCCCAAGTAAGGCTTGTAGACCTCAAGCCTAATTCCATCTTTTTGTTTATCCACCATGTGGATGCCTCACTCGCTAGCCAAAATGCTCCCCAAATAGCTTTGGTAACCTCATTATAATTTCTAATTTCAAAATACTTCTCCATCTCCATAAGCCATGCCTCTATGGCATCTCTACTTACAGATCCATCAAATTTAGGTGGCATGACCTTTTTCATGTCATGCGATAGTTCCATAGCCATAAGGCTCTTCTTATCCCCATCCTGTCTAGCCACAGATTTATTTTCTCTGTGTTGGCTTTGGGTGGTGTCATTGTGGCATTCCTCTCCATCAACCCCATCATAATCATCTCGCCTATCTTCAGACTGGCCTCCCACTTTGTGCTCGAGAGTTTCCACCCTCGCCCTTGTTTCTTTCAACAAGGTCAAGATTTGGTCTAATTTAGACTCAGATTGCCTTGAAGGTACTCCTTCGTCTTGGCTATCCTCCATTCTGGTTCCAATTTGAACCCTTACTACAATCTACTTCTTCCTGAAGTTTGTAGATTAATCACGGATTAGTTCTCTATGTTATGTAATTTATTCATTTACAAATCTATTCACATTCATGTAATCTTTAACAAGAAAGGAAAGATTGTCAAATTTTGCCATTGCATTACTATTTCCATAGGATTACATATAATCCATAAAATTACAAAATTGTGTTTACATCTTGTTTATGCAAATCATTTACAATTTGGGATAACTTCCCATAATCATGTTTTCTTTCAGTTTCAGGAGGTGAGGATACACACTAGTATTCCTTCACATCCTCCATAAGTTCATTACAGTTCTTACAGATATTTCCCTCAGATGGTCCTTTAGGAGTAGAAGGTGTCACTGATGCTCTAGTAGAGTTAGGGGCAGCCAACTATTCTACCTTCCTTAACTCCTTGATGTGTTTCACGGCATCAACGAAAGTATCCTCATCAAATAACCATGCACCTACCAAGCATCCGGTCAGTTCAAGTTTCTCCTTTATGGAGGCTCGTGCCTTCAAGATCTTTTATTGGCGTAGGTAACATCCATGAACATTCGTTACCTTCTTACGAGGTATGGTTCTAATTTTTACCATTCTGGCATAGAACATCCAACCATTAGCACACTTAATGTTGGATACATTAAACATCAAATAGTGAGCTCATTAGGTCCATGTGTTGAACCTGGTAGCTCTGATACCATATGTAACATCACTTTCCACAATGATTAGGATTAAGCTTAATTATATAGCTTAAACAAGTCATTAATTAAGAATTGATAGAGATAATCAAAATTTGAATCAAAAGAAACATATTCTTTTCCATCAATTAAGCATGTTAATCATATCAAGATATAACAAAACTTGCAATCTAATAAGTCTTGTTACAATCTTTAGTGAATATCCATCACTAATCAAATACAATATATGCTCTATACAATATATGCTCTAGGCATCTGAATCAAATTTTTACATTACAATAGACCAACTAGTCAAAAATGCAAACACTGTATCTGGAACCAATGACATATGTCTTCATAAGACTCGGCTTGTCTCATGCTTGGGAAGGAGAGCATCATCTTGGTGCTTTCCGTCTAACCACGGACCTACGGTCCCCCTCTCATCTTCCTAACTGGAAGAGGCCCTACCCTTCACAGAAAGGTTAGACATTCAAAACCAATTGGATAGCCATCTGAGTATCTGGTGTTGTGTCCTTCCTAATATCTCACGGTCACACACTCTAGATCCACTCTAACTTGTATTGCACTACTGGAGACAATAGAACATCTGGAACACTGTGGACCGACAATGCATGTAGACACAGATGCATTGCTTTGGCCAAAGTTTTTCATACAAATACGTTACACAATGAATGTTGTCATATGTCCACCACCCTAACTAGACTTAGAAGCTATCATGTCCTATAGTCAATTCTTAACAACCTTTTCCTTTAGGTCTAGTATGTGTGAGGGATCAATTCGAATTACTATCCAAATTTGAACATTCAATTCCCATCAAAAGTCGGTTATAACTAAATAGGTTACTTTTGTAATGCAGAACTAGTGACTCCACATCACCTCGTTCCATTTTTAATTCATCCCAAATTCAAACTTTATGATCATCTTGGTCTCCCATGGTTAACATATCAGTAGCATTTCATCACATATGATGAAGTCAATTTCATGATACTCAAGGCATACCCTACCTTAGTAAAATACATTAGTTTCTTAAGGTTCAATAGCTCTTATTTTCCCAATGAGCTTAAGGTGTTATTCACCAAACCTAATAGTATACAATAAAGTAAAATAAATTATATCTCATAACATTATCCAATAAGTCATAATTCAATCACATATAGAGCTAGTCTATATTCTTCTATAAACTCCTTCCAACTCTCATGATGAGACCATGATCATCCTTCATATTCGAAGGTGCACATAAACATTCATAATAGTTTAATAGCTCTATTTATAAATCACAGTCGGCTTCTCGTACAAGCTCGACTTGGGTTAGTTTGGTGTTATAGACACACCGATTTATACTTGCCTTCTTGGCATTCATCTCAGTCATTGGACTATGTTTATAATACTAAATGCCTTCACGACTGATATTACAATTGAAGGACTGCATGTTAAATATTGATGTCTTCACGGCTATCATTACAATCGAATAATTGCATGGTAAAGAAATAATGCCTTTCCAGCAGTCATTAGAGTCAAGTGACGGTATCCATTATCAACCCAAAGTCATTCATAGCTCCATTCGAGAGTTCTTATGCTCTGCCTTTGTCATCATATGATGTGAGCTTAATATATATAAAGAAAACATGCTCAGCCATAATAGCTTCAAGCTCCAATCATCATATATGTATTATACAATATAATACAGTCAGGTTGAAAGACCCTAGTCTCAAACATAGAAAGAGTTTATCCTTACAAAGCTCAGCCTCAAGGCCTTGAGATTGTATCCACTTTAACATGGAGTAGTGAATATTTGGCTCTTTAAGCCTTGGTCTTAATCAAAAACAAGATTACACAATACTACGACTCAGCTAAGTGTAGTCTTCAAAAAGAGTTTACAAGTTTTCTTTGCTTGGCTCAATGGCCTAGAGCATGGTCTCATACAGTTTATTATGTTCCTCTACTTAGTTCTCGACCTTGAGCATGGTCTCATTCAGTTTATTATGTTTAGATATCTCAGCCTTCATGGCTTTGAGCGTATCACAAATCAAAGTTGTCTTGACAAGGTTCAGCCATACGACTTTGAACCAAAGCAAATATAAGTTTATGAAACAAGAACAACTCGACCAATTTGGCCTTGAGCCACTACACAGAAATATATTAACCATATGCATGGCATGACCTTGTAGGCCTCGTGCCTCAGTATTTTAACAATAGCAAGATATATCATATTTCACAGACTCAACGGAAGTCTAACTGAGAATAAAACTCATCAAACAAAAAAGTAATTGGTTGTTTGTTTCCCCTTTTACCCGTATTAGGCAATAGTTAAGCTACAGTTCAGACTGTAAAATGACTAGTTGCTCTCATCTCCTTTTCACCTTTGTTCTCCCCGAACAATTTTCACCACCTTTTTCCTTCGAACCCTCTAACACCCCGAACTCACCCAAGTGACTCCCAAAACAAAGAAATACTCAACACAATAAAATTGATCCCAAGACATGCCGATTATGGCTGATAACTACCTTTCCCACTTGGTAGTGCCTCCACAAAAGGTGGCTCGATACAAGTAAAACATGGGATGGTTGAGCTCCATGCTCCCATCGATCCTCATGATCGACTAAAACAACTTAGAATATTCAATAGAATACAATTATTAAGGCAAGTAAATAATAATAATAACATTATTATAGATAACAACCTATTAAGAGGTTTCATCCTTGTCTAAGGATTATCACAAAGAGATTATAATCATAAAAAAGATTCACATTAATAATATTGATTATCGAGGTCGAGTGATTCTCCCCTGAAATTGACTATTCCCATTAGTCGAATGACTAGGAAAAATAATGACCCCAAGAATAAAAGGTAAGAGAGACCTCCTCATCTCTTAACACTATTGTCTCTCGGCTAGGGAGAACATCATGTCCGGTCATCTCAACTTGTCTTGATAACTTCAATGACAAAATGATTATACTAAGAACATGGAAATAAAAGAAAAGGGACATGACATGTGTCAACTTACAAATGGAATGAGAAGGACATAGGAGTTGATTACTAAGATGGCTAGTCAACTTATGTTTTCACAATGTCTAACCCTTCCTCCATAATGATACTCTCCTTCCTTCGAAGGACGTTTGTTTTCCTGTCACACTCAAGACCACAAGATTATGATCAATGTATCATTATCATATCTCATAAAATAAATTATTTAATTTACAAAACTATTAAAATCTATATCTACTTCATAATCAAGAGTTTAATTAGATATTTCCATAATATCAAATCAATTAACTATGACTAATCCTCCTGATTATCATGCCAAGTTAATGATTAAGTCTAATTGTAAGTTGGGGATGTAACAAGTGCCCATGTACAATGCAAATATGAGATTGGGTTCTGACAACTAGGCCTGATGAGGACCCAAGAACAATGCAATCTCTCATAAATGGAGAAAGGTAGAAAGCCTAGTGGGAAAAAAACAACCCTCCAAAAGAGAGAAAATATGCATGAAATTATACAGATGAAGTATTTCTTTCACTAAGTATAATATAGGATTCCCCCCATAGGAGAGAAAATCAGAGAAGGTCTATGCGACCTCCCCATAATACATGTCAGGTTGCAGTGATGTTGGCTAGTCAATAAAGGATGTAGATGTAGATCTAAGAATGTCGAACAATGTTCCTACCCTTGGGAAGAAATGAAATCACCTAAAGATGCAAGATATCTTCCCATGCGAGAAGATGTATGTATGATCTTGAATCATGCTGAAGTTGATCCAAGGATTATTATGCCCATGTTGATGCCTTCGAAGAGTGCTTAGGTGTCCCCATGTCAATGTCGAAGGATGCCATAATCAAATAAGGTGCATGCCCAATAGATGAGGATAATGAGGATCCAAAACCATGTGTAGGACAATGTAAAGCATGAATATCTAAAGAGGACAATGGTGATGCAGCTTCATCGAAACTATCATCAAAGAGAACACTGATGCCTTCAATGTGTGCTTCCATGTCAGCAATGTGGGACTCTACAAGAAGACAAGTGATGTCAGGTAGAAATCTATCCCAATCAGAAATGCTAAGAAGACTGATATCCTATTGCAAAGAAGCATCAAAAGCTTTCGAAGAAGCGACTCTGGAATCTGATGAAGCAATAGTAGGAGTGATGACTTCTTCTATGTCAATGGAACATTCTATTTATGTATCATGATTAGGGATGTGAGTTGTAATCAAAGCAGGATCATGTGGGAATGGAGAAACATTGGAGTCTCTATATATCTCCCAAATTTTGATCCATAATGCATGTGGACAGTCAATATCCATGATGGCATACAAAGCATCATTTGGAATATGTAAACTAATTAATCCAAAAATATGATCATGATGATTAAACCACTTAGCCTTGTAAGATTGTTTACTAGGTTCAAGGATAATTCCATACAGCTAGGGTATGAGATTATGGAACCTGAGATGTTTCAGGATACCTTCACACTAGGACTTATAGTTTCCCTTTTTTAAATTGATTACAAAAGAGTGAGTTTCATATCCCATGATTAGAACAAGTTAATTCATTTTTAGACAAAAGAAAATTGACACATTAGGCAACCCCCTGATTAGGTGACTCCCCAATTTTGGCACTTTATCAGTTAGTGTGTTTTTTAATGCAAAAAAATGGTGCTTAATTTCGAGCTACCAATCAAAAGTTATTACATGATCAATTTCTCGCAAACATAGCCTATTTTAGTGCATTCGCACTGAAAAGAAAAAAAATGCCCATGGATGAGAAAACACCTAGTTGTCCAACCATTTATTGGACTCAACAAGGAAAGAAGATTACAATAGTTTTATATGAGAGGGGGAATTGGCCTCCTGCCAACCTAGGCGTCACCCTTCATCTTTGACTGGCAAAGATACAAGGGTTAAAAAAACATTAACTTTCACAAAGGCATTTTTCTCAAGGAAATTTGCCCCAAATTAAAATTCCCCTCCTAAGATTTGTATTTTTATATTGCTTAGTGTAATTTAGAAAATTAAAAAATGTGTACTTTTAACACTAAAGAAAGCATAATTTGAAATGCTTGCAAAAGTTAAAAAAATAATTTTTAGGAGCCGAAATTAGGGAAAATATAGAGCAGGGAAAACATTAGGGCAAAATCAAACAAGGGCGGACCAAATTTGTAGGTTGGGGTCAGAGAGGACCAGCTTGAAGGCATATTCTTATTTTTCTTAGATGTGGTCATGGGTTCATGACCCACGGTGGGCACTAGACATGAGGCACTCGTTGGGAGGCACGACTTGTGCTGAGACACTGGATTGTGGCCTTCTTTGTGAGGTATGTAGCCTGTTGTGTAAGGCCACACAAAATCTCACACTGTAGAGCTCACTGTTAGATACTATAATACTAGAAAAGTAGATTGTTATCTTCCCATAGCTCGCCTCTTCAAAAAACATGACTTGTTTTGAATTTCACCTACTTTGATATGATATGGATTCTGCCTTGGAAAATGCTTGTAGTGCCTTAGTAAATGCTTGCATTTCCTACCTGTGATCGCCCTCACTCGGCCCTTCCACACTTCCATGTAGATATACTCAATTGAGGATGATACAAACCCATTCCATGGGCAAATGAGGCATGAGCTGGGCAAATAGAGTCATCACCAGGTTTGTGAGGGTTTCTTTATGGTGAGTTGCAAGCCAGACAAGGGAAAACCCTACTAAATGCAGGTCACAGACCAAGTAGGGTTGTTGACGTGCTCTTCTACTATCCCTTCATAGCCTACATTCTCACTTCCCTCATGACCTATAGATTTGCATATCGATTGGGACTAATTTCCAACAAAGGGGTGGGTGGATTTGCAAGGGAAAACATCCTTCATAGTCCAAAACCACCTTTACAAATAGCAAATGCAAATTGGATGATAAACAACAAATGCATGTCAGCTTGCCTCACAGGAATGCCTCTAATTTGGTTCAACCACACAACATATCGATTTGCAAAGTATGGAAAAGCTAAACAGGTGTGTCGAACCTCAATGACCACCAGAGGTAGCCTCGTCAAGTAGAAGAATGTGAGGATCCTTTAGCATGATACTTGTAATTGCTATGCGCTACTTTTCCCCGCCAGACATCTACACTCCTCGTTCTCCAACCTTTGCCTCCAAGATGGATTTTGACTAAAATTGAACCAACAAACTAATTTAGTTTTTCTCTGATACCATATAAGAAACAAGAATCAACTAATCGAATGCTGGTATCAAAATCAAGTAGATTGATTAAGAAAATAAGTTGAGTACATATAGGTGAAAGGTGGAAGTTAGTAGTTGAGGAAAAAACTCCTACAAACTAGTGTGAGTGGCTAGTTTAGTGGGAGACTTGATGACCCCACTCCTAACCGCCTAACAACCTTGACATGTGTCAAGATTGTGTAAGGGCACATCTAAGTAGGCTTATGCCTAAGTGTATAATAGATATGAAATATATATACACTAACAATATACACCAACACATTCCCTTAAGCATAGCTTAGGTGGGATAAATGAAGATGGGTCATGGCAACTAGGCTTGATTAGGTGCCCATATATAATGCAATCTCTCAAAAAAATGGAGAAACTAAGAAAACCACGTGGGAAAAAACTCCCCTCCAAAATGAGAGAAAGGGATAAAAGAAGAGGACTAGGAAGCCTCCTAGAAGATGATAACTCTGCACCAAGCCTGAAACCATGTATCTCTGACTATAATGATACAGATATGACCCCCCTATAGGAGAGTAAAAGAGACTATGTAGCCCCTCCACAATGAAGTAGCCCCTATGCCAAAAGAGAATGCATGTGTATGAATGTTGAAAATGATCCATTTGTGGCAATGATGTTTCACCCCTTAGGAAGAAACAACTCCAATGGGGGTAAATGCAAAGAGATGGGGGACCAAAAAGTCACCACCATGTCCAAAAGTAAAGCAAAACGTGAGCACGTTATAACGCACTCACGTTTTGCTTTTCATAAAAGCAAAAAAAAGCATTTCTTCTCACAACCACGACCATTGCAAGCTTAGCAACAAAAAAATGCAGGTGAAAGTGCGATCACATTGAAGAAAATCCTATCCAATCAAGTGTAAGAGAGAAAACGACAAATTCACGATGCCACCTCACCACCAAAGATGTCGTCAAGTGAATTTGGAGGCTCCAACACAAGAAGAAGGTAGGGTTTGACTGATTTTGTTAGTTTGAGACCAATTTTTGAGTTTTGCAATGTTTGATTTGTTTTTATATTGCATTTACAGTTATTGGAGAAAGAGAAAACCCAAATCCAACTGATGAGGGTGAAAACAACCCCCAAAACCCTCCAAACCCTCAAAACCCACCTTCACATCCTCGCAATGTAAGGGATAGTCAAGAAAACTACCTACAAATAATAGAAGATAACAAGAAACATCTTCAAACTATTATTGAAACACTAAATAATCCAAGTGGAACCACCAAACGTAGGAGGATGATTGCAAAATCACTAGAGGAGATTCTTTCCCACACAGAATCAGTGACAAAACAAATCACTGAATTCCAAGACTATAGGGAGAGTTGTCAGAAATATTATGCTGACAAGTTGTCATATGAACAAGTCAAGAATGAAAAAATTACAAAATCTCAATTATGTGCACACTTTATTAATCCCAAAACTGGCCAAAGATTAGAAGAAACTTGCAAACGGTTTCCTATTCATTGGTGTAGGAATGAAGAAATACCTCAAAACTTTTGGGATAGATGGTACATGGTCTTCAATGAGCGTCCATGCAACAATGATGAGCTACCACAATATTTCTTGAGGAAACTCCATTGCGAGTTCGTCCTCAACAAGATTCCCAATTATTTTGACATTCGTGAGTTCTAGGGTAGAGATGGTGGCTCTGCCCAAGATAGACCCAAGGCTCAGCGAGATGAAGACCGTGTGCCTGTACCCCTATTGAGGCTAGAACGTAGGTCACTCCCTTTAGCTTTGAAGGAGAGTGTTGAGGTGGAGACATTACATTCGTTGACTACTCTCACCCAAACTCTATCACAACATGTCAATGATCTTACCTAGGCAGATGAGGGTGAGAGAAGTAGGCATCATGTGTCCCCACATTTGTGTAGTTCATGTGGGAACTTGTGTGATTATGGGACGTAGGATGCACGGCAGGACTCTCGGAAGGATGCTGAGACGCAGGATGCATGGCAGGACTCTCGGCAGGATGCTGTGACGCAGGAGCAGCATCTAATGATGGAGACATCCATATTGGATCAGATTGTTATCACCGATGATCTCTTATAGACTACATTTGGTATTGACTCTCAGGTAATTTGTTACAAGTTTCATCTTGATTTAATATATTGTTATTTGAAATTTGTAATAAATTTTATATGATTATCTATATTATAAGTCAAAAATAACATGTATGTAATTGTCTATGCAATGAAATTTCAAGGTCAGAGTCTTCATCCTGCCTCCGTTCGCCATCCATTAGCGGGTTATGAGAGGAGGTCAAGTCAGCAGGTATGTAATTTATCACATGATCATAATTATTGTAGATATGTCAATGGTAATGTTATTTTGTGACAATTTGATGATTTCAACAGTCATCGACACCTCCATGGTTTCCTTGGTCCCCTGGACACAAATCCACCACTTTTATAGAGGTAAATTTAACCATTTCTAATCATTATGCATTTTTAAAATAATGTTATGTATTTATTTTGGTCGAATAATATTAAACTTGATTTTCAGATGCTGAATGTGGAGACTCCTAATCTTTGTGAGTCAACGCAGATAGGCATTACTGCAACCATGATGTCTTCAAATCCTTTGACCGAGGTATGAGCCAATAACATGAAAACGTCATAATTTTGTATTTCTTGTTTTATTTCATGTCATTTGATGTACATAAATGATATTTATGTTTAGTCAATTTTGCTTCTTGATGCTTCTCACAGGAGGTCACAACTCCAACCCATCCAACTACAGACAAAGAAGCTAGAGAAAAGATAATGGACAGTGATCATCAGATGGCGATAAGTGATCGATTACATGTGATGTTATATATTTTATGTACATTTTCTATAGTAATGTACATATTATTTGATTGTATTAACAGGTGGGGCTACATGAACTTGAACTATCGAAGAGGTCTACTCGACAAAAGAGAGAGGATGAGTCATGGATTGGCTCTCCATCTTCACGGTCAAGCAAGGGTTGCCGATTATTTCATAAAATTCCATAGGAAACTAGTTTTTGGGACATTTTTTGTATGCCTAGATGGCTTTGTATGTACATACTTTTGTATGTTACTAATTTATAATTTTGTATATATTCCTGTATGGCTTTGTTTGGACATGCCTATATGGCTTTGTATGTAAACTAGATGTTATGTTCATGAAATTATGTATATGATAGTTTATATTAAATATTTAATATGATGATCAATTATCATTACAGGAATTTGGTTTTACACGTGCCAATTGCATTTGCTTGAAAGTAACTTATAAATCATTTTCAAATAATCCATTTTGTGCATATCTTGCAATCATTGCATTATGTGGGACTGTGCATTTCTTTGAGGCATCATTTCAAACAGTTCATGCGCCTTGTCTATGCTTCCACACTTTCCATACATGTCTACAAGGGCAGTTGCAAATACAATACATGTGACAAAATTCCTATATCATTTATGCTTTGATGGTTGTCCACACCATGTTCCCCAGATCCCATTCTGGCATAGGCAAGGAGGAATTTGGATAAGGTTGTGTAATTTAGTTTTAGACGTGCCAAAATTTGTGTTTGGTTGAAATTTACTTTTGTGCATTTGCTTGAGAGTTTTTAAAGCCTTATGAAAAATCCATTTTGTGCATATCTTGCAATCATTGCATTCCATGAGACAAAAATTTTTTGATGCATCGTGTCAAATAGTTCACGTTCGTTGTATATGCTTCCACACTTTGCATACATGTCTTGTAGGGTACTTACAACTACAACATTTGACAAAATTCCTATATCCTTTATGCTTTGATGGATTTCTATACCGTGTTCCAAAGATACCACTTCTAAGGTTTTTGGAATTTGGCTTTACGTGCTCGCCAATTGCATTTTCTTGAAACTTTCTAAAGGCTTATCAAAAAATCCATTAAATGTTCATATCTTGCAATCATTGCATTCCATGAGGCGACATTTCTTTGAGGCATCATGCCAAACAATTTACATGCCTTATCTATGTTTCCACACTTTGCAAACATGTCTCTGAGGGCAGTTGCAACTACAACATCTAACAAAATTCCCATATATTTTATCCTTTGATGGATGTCCTTTTTGGCATAGGCAAGGAGGATACTGGCTAAGGTTGTGGAATTTTGCTTTACACCCACCAATCGCATTTGCTTGAAAGTTTCTATTTAGCATTATCAAAAAATACATTTTGTTCATATCTTGCAGTCATTGCATTCAATGAGGTGACATTTCTTTGGGGCATCATGCCAAATAGTTCACGTGCCTTGTCTATGCTTCCACACTTTGCATACATGTCTACAAGGGCAGCTACAAAATTACAGCACGTGAGAAATTTCCTATATCCTTTATGCTTTGATGGCTATCTATATGCTATTCCAAACAATCTATTTTGGTGGATGTCCATACCCTATTCCAAAGATCTCATTTTGGTATTTACACCTGTTAATTACTTTTTCTTGTATGTTTCTAAACCCTTATCAAAAAATCTATTTTATGCATATCCTGTAATCATGGCATTCCATGAGACCACATTTATTTGAGGCATCATGTCAAATAATTCACTTGTCTTATCTATGCTTCGACATTTTACATAAATGTCTTCTAGGGCAGTTGCAACTACAACATCTATCAAAATTCCCATATCCTTTATGCTTTGATGGATGTGATCTCAGTTTGGCATAGGCAAAGAGGATACAGTCAAAGATTGTGGAATTTGGATTTACACCCGCCTATTGCTTTTGCTTGAAAGTTTCTAAAGCCATATCAACAAATCCATTTTGTGCATATCCTACAATAATGACATGTTCCATGAGACCGCATTTCTTTGAGTCATCATTCCATGCAAGTACAATATTTGATAAAATTCCCATATGCTTCCACATTTTGCATACATAGTTGTTGTACTAAACTCTTTTTGTATCCTGTCAAAGAGTTCACTTGCCTTGTCTATGCTTCCACATTTTGCATACATCCTGATAGAATAGACCATGTAGATGTATGTACCATCATGATGCATCTTAAAGGAGAAGTTGACCTTTTTGATGTGTTGTTTGGTAGCAGACCTTTGTTTGTTGATGATTGCAGACTTGGACGCAGCAACTTTATGATCCTCTTCTAGTGTCAGACTTGCAGGCTTGATAGATTCTCTTGCATATGTGTTGTTGCAGATTGCACTATTGTTGCAATTATGTGTTGGCAATCTAGTGACAATGATCACAGTGTTGTCTGTCAAGTGTGACCTAGTTTATAGTTGTTGCACATCTATTAGTTACATAGTTTGAACATGTTAAACATATATAATATGTTGCATATCCATTAGTTGCATAGTTTTAGTTTGTTACACAGAGAGGATGTAGTCAAAGGTTGTGGATTTTAGCTTTACACCCACCAATTGGTTTTGCTTGAAAGTTTCTAAAGCCTTATCAACAAATCCATTGTTTGCATATCCTACAACCATACCATTCCATGAGACCACATTTCTGAGGCATCATGTCAAACAGTTCACTCACCTTCTCTATGCTTTGACATTTTTCATACATGTCTTCTAGGGCAGTTGCAACTACAACATTTTTCAAAATTCCAATAGACCACATTTTTTTGAGGCATCAGTCAATGCAACTAAAACATTTGATAAAATTCCCATATGCATTTTGTAAGAATACATGAGATACTATATATTTCTATATGATTACCCTAATTAGTAAGAATTAATAAGAAAGAAGCATAATGGCAATAATTAGCATTCAAGGATTTCTAATGAAGACATAGGGTTTGGGTGCTAATGGCAACTCACCAAACCCTCATACATAGTCAAGAAGGCACAAAAAAATTAAAAGCATGGACGGTCAAGAGACTATCATGAAATCATAAGGTTGTTATCTGACAAAATTCTGGTATCCTTTATGCTTTGAGGTGTTAGGTCAAACCGTCCATGTGCCTTGTCTATGCTTCCACACTTTGCATACATGTCTACAAGGGTAGTAGCAATTACAACTTCTAGTAAAATTCCTATATCATATATGCTTTGAGGTGTTGTATGATCAAATAGTCCATGTGACTTGTCTATGCTTCCACACTTTGCATACATGTCTACAAGGGTAGCAACAATTACAACATCTGGCAAAATTCCTATATCCTTTATGCTTTGATGGTTGTCCATACCATGTTCCAAAGATCCTAATTTGGAGGATACTGGCAAAAGTTGTGGAATTTGGCTTTACACATGCCAATTGCATTTGCTCAAAAGTTTCTAAATCCTTTTCTACAAATCCATTTTTTGTATATCTTGCAATCATTGCACTCCATGACAGAAGATCTCTTTGAGGTGTTAAGTCAACTAATTGACATGCCTTGGGTGCAAAATAGGACCATGCCTAGCCTAAACATACCCATCCAGATGCGTTGGAACTATCAATTTGGTCACATCAGGAGCAGGATGAAAGTTACACCCCTTTGCAACTTTACACTACCTCCTAACAATTTTGGGCGCAACAGAAAACCTTTCACCACGGTCGAACACCTTAGAGATATCAAAATTGAGAGAGGCTATTGTAGAGGGGTTCTACATGATCATGTTGCCTTAGATAGGATGTTTCTAAGTGTCAGGGTTTCTGAGTAACAGCTCATCAAAGATTGCTGCCTTTTTGCACTTTGGACTCTTCAGGGATATCACTGGTACAACGCAGCTCAAACTGTTTCGGCATATTTGGGTACAAAATAGGACCATGCCTAGCCTAAACATACCCATTTAGACATGTTGGAATTGTCAGTTTGGTCACATTAGGAGCAGGATGAAAGTTACACCCCTTTGCAACTTTACACCTCTTTCTGATGATTTTGGGGGCAGCAGAAAACCTTTTACCACGGTTGAACGCCTCAGACATATCAAAAACTAAGAGAGGTTATTGTAGAGGGGTTCTACATGATTGTGTTGCATCAGATGGAATGTTTCTAAGTGTCATGTTTTCTAAGTAAAAGCTCATCAAAGATTGCTGCCTTTTTGCACTTTAGACTCTTAAGGGACTTTGTCGGTAGCCTGTTGCCCTGAACAATTGGGGCACTTGGCACATGAAATGTGACCTCCCTTGGCATTTACCTGCCCACCCCAATGTGTTAGTACAGTCCGTTTGGCCCCACGAGCTATGGAATGCAAAATGTCACTCCTAGCACCTTTCTACTGGATGAAACTAAAGCATTTTGCAAGAATCCATTTGATTTCGGCACAGTCAAACAGACTGGAGTTGACCAAAACTAAGAGAGGTTATTATGGATGGACCCCACGTGCACTTGTAGGTCTAAATGAAACATTCCCAACTGCCACAAATTCTGAGAACTGCTCCATCAAAGTTTGGTAGTTTTTGCGTCTTAAGGATCTTAAGGGACTTTGCCGGTAGCCTGCTGCCCTGAATGACTGGGGTGCTTGGCACACGAAATGAGACCTCCCCTAGAATTTAACCACCCACCCCGATGTGTTGGCAAAGTCTGTTCAGCCCCACAAGCTGTGGAATGCAAAATGTCACTCCTCGCACCTTTCCATTGCATGAAACTAAAGCATTTTGCAAGAATGCATTTGATTTCGGCACGGTCAAACGAACTGGAGTTGACCAAAACTAAGAGAGGTTATTGTGGATGGACCCCACATGCACCTATAGGTCTAAACAAAATGTTCCCAGCTGCCACAAATTCTGAGAAAACCTATGTCAAAGTTTGGCATTTTTTCTATCTTAGGGATCTGAAGGGACTTTGTCGGTAGCCAGCTGCCCAGAACGATTGAGGTGCTTAACACCATGTTTTGTGATCAACATCAATATCATGAGGACATTGAAGAAATCTTTGACACATGAAGACACTGAGAACACTGAATACATGGAGGACAAAGAAGCATGAAGACATGAACAAACTCCTGTCATGAGGAAGAACCACAACCCAATCCAACTCTTGAAAGCATGACATGTTATGATGAAGAACCACAACCCAATCCAACTCTTGAAAGCATGACATGAGTGAAACATGAGTGAATAGGATTATGACCAATAAGGATCAACTCCATCCATTACTTAGATCTAACCCCATGAAGCATAACATGATGATGATGCAAACATCAAATGTATACCATAGAAAACAAATCAAACGAAACATGAGGCCTTCACTGCTCAAGTCCATACCACTGCTTGAGTGAGATCTTCACTATTCAAGTTCATGCCTTGTCTTGAAGCACTACAACTCTGTGCATCACACCACATACTCTATGAAGAAGAAAGTGTCTTTATATCACAAAACCCAACAACATATCCTGAAAGCATAATGGTATCATCAAGCAATAGACAACCAATAGACCTTCACAATTATGCATTCCTTACTTTCAAACAAATACAATTGACACATGTAAAACCAAATTCATGTAAGGATAATTGATCATCATATTAAATATTTAATATAAATTGTCGTATACATAAAGTCATGAACATAACATCTAGTTTACATACAAATCCATATAGGCGTGTCCAAACAAAGCCATACAGGCATGTATACAAAAATATACATCAGTAACATACAAAAGTATGTACATACATCAGTAACATACAAAAGTATGTCCCAAAAACTAGTTTCCTATGGACTTTTATGAAATAATTGGCGACCCTTGCTTGACCGTGAAGATGGAGAGCCAATATGTGACTCATCCTCTCTCTATTGTCGAGTAGACCTCTTCGACAACATGCAGTTCCACCTGTTAGTACAATCAAACAATATGCACATTACTATAAGAAAATGTACATGAAATATATAACATCACATATGTAATTGATCACTTACCGTCATCTGATGATTACTCTCCATCATCTTTTCTCTAGCTTCTTTGTCCATAGTTGGACGGACTAAAGTTGTGACCTCCTGTGAGAAGCATCAAAAAGCAAAATTAACTAAACATAAATATACTGGAGGGAAGCAATTCATACTACTATTTATATACAAAACAAAGTACAAGTAACCATCTAGGAAAGTTTTATGCATACTTACAAATTAATCCAATGAACCATCTGGGTCTTCTCTACTCTTTATTGTGTCAAGTATTGCCTCATGGTCAGACACATGCACCTTCCACAAGGTCTTGTTCAAAGGTCTACCTTGATATTGTATCAAATGAACATCGGTTGCCACAACAAGGTTGGAGTAATGAAGAATCTTCTGATGTGTGTCAAAGTCCTCAAACAGCCAAACATTAACACTCTTATGTGGGTACCTTCTAAGCCATGTTCCAGTAACAACCACTGAGCCTGTAGGGTATTCGATGTTTTCTCCATCTGTAACTGGGGTCTTCAATTTCTTTTTGGCCTCAACACAATGACACAAGTAATAATTTGTTCCCTCTTCGTTATCTTTATCTTCAATAATTGCATAAACATGCCCTACAATGATATGTGCAGCAAATTAGATGAAATTAGTCAACATTACAAAAATACTACAAAGTAAGATAACAGTAGGAATTTCAAAAACTATGCAAGTAGATATATTATCTGGTTGAATTAGATCTGATATGTGGTCAAAGTCAACTAATGATTCCATTCGTGTCAGTTCCAGTGTTGTCGGGGGTCGATACGTGTCAAGTGGGCTAAGATAACTTAACTTCCATTTGTCAACCCACTCATTTGACTTGCACTCATTCCAAGCTTGAATTGTACATGAAGAACAAAAGCATGCCATCTTCTGCATATGGATACTCCATGAACCTACAATTGAGTTTGTAAAAGAGTGTAGCTCACTTGATCCTATCAGTGTACAATAGTCCTCATATGGTGCAATGTTAGTATCATCTATCAATCAAAAAAATCTACGAACTAAAGACTTACCTTCATTACCTGGACCCATCGAAGCATTACACCACTCGACAATTGATTTTGCATCTGTCAACTTTGCATTGTCTTTATATTGTAACTCTTCTCGTGCTATGGCTCTTTTGATACATGCTCCTACACCATCATGCTCCCCCTTTCCATGCCCAGCCTCACAAAAGTTCCACATATGTTGAACACCTATAATATTGTGGCTTTTGCTCAGCCAATAGAAATTATGTGAGTTCTTGAATTGTGATGCAAAGTTATCCGACCATATGATATGTTGACTGAATGATATGCCTCTTCTAGCCAAATCATTGTAGAACACCTGAAAGCAACCTTGCACAAACTCTGCAGAATGCATGAGATCTATTGGTATTCATTTATGTTTAGGGTTTTAAGCTTGAACATTTGCAAGTTTTTTCACTCAAACCCTGAAATTTCTGAGCCTTGGGGTCTTGCATTGTCTTTTCTATTCTGATAATGACCTTCTGTGGCGGGTTCTCGGTTACAAACTTTCATCCTCGTGCTTTAGTGTTCATAAGTTGACCAGCCCCGTGCAGTGTTTTACAACTTTTCCTATTGCACTTGAGAAAAATGTTAAGTTTTTGTATGTGCAATTGCAATTGTATGTTGGCGGATTTGTGAAATCTCTATCAGCCTCCAAAAATTGATAAAGAATTGAGTTATATGCATTTTAGATGCATATCGGGTTGCATGTACATTGGGGGAATTTGTTGAAGATTATGGGAATATGTCGCCATTGTATCGAGCGGGATTGTATGTTTGTTTTGTTGTATGCATAAAACATACAACGCAAAGATGCATTGTGGGTCTCAAAAAGGGTTCAAATCAGGGCTAAAATTGGTGGTCGGGTCCACAAGTATGTGCAAGCAGGAATGTATATGTCCAATATACATCGGGTTTTTACAAAGCAAAAAATGCAAAGGAGCGGACATGCATTCGCTACAGTATAATATACAAGGGGCCTTGTATATTCAGCAACAAACAAAACATGCAAAGGATATACGCATGTGGTGGGCTCCACAGGGTTGTATATGCATTCACTTGTAGGTTTGCATATACAAAGGGATTTGTATGTATGTTCAAAAGAGTGTTCTTATGTACAAAGGAAGATACAAGTGAAACATACAAGCGGGAGTGGTCAAAAGTTCAACAGTCTCAAAAGATATACAATCCAGATCCAATGGAGATTTCAAGCTGCTTCATAAATGTTTGGGACCTGTGGGTTGTATAAAGTGCTTGTCTATGTCGATATACAAGCCGATGTGCAATAAAAAGATACAAACTGGACTTCAAGGGTTTTTCGAATCCGATGGATAGATGGCAGAGGTCCGTTGTATGTATATCGCATTCGTATGATGCGATACACAAGGAAATGTACAAGTAAGAAGATGCAAACTGGACTAGATCTGAATTTCGAAGCACCTCATTAGTCATTTGAAGTCTGATGTTTGCATGTATGTATGCATTGTATATCGTGGATATACAGTGAAAAATGCAAAGTTTCAGATACAAAGGCCGGATTTCAAAGTTGTTTTAATGTGCTTTATGAATGTTTAGAATCCGTGGATTGCATGTATATTGCATTTGTATATGCAACATACAAGCTGATATACAAAACAAAGACATACAACCCAGACGTGAAGGAGGAGTCAAATATAGTGAATAAAATCTGAGCTCTGGCTTGTATATAAAATGCTTGTATGTCCGTGATATGCAAGGGGCCGATTTCCAAGTGGTGGGCCCCGATGACTTGAAGGAGCTATTGTATGTATATGCATTGGATTGTGCATATGCATGGGCTGAAAAAGAAGCAGGAAAATGTTAGCAATAGAGGAGCAAGGTGCCTACGTGGCACAATGTCACAAGTAGGCGACTTTTTGGCATGGATTTTGTGCTGTGGATTTTAAACGATGGGGATTGATCGACGGCTAGGTTTTAAAATTATAGTGTTGGTTTTTCCCTACGTCTCTAGACGTGATTTGAGCGGGAAAACTCCATAGGTGCTCTGCTGCGAATTCCAAGGGAGGTCGCGGTAGGTTTGAGCATTAATGGTAGAAATGCAGCGGTATGGGTCGATGATCGACAGGCCAACTACCAGATTTAAGATGCAAGTCTTTGAGAGGTGGCTCAGATCCTGAGCCCACCTGCTCTCTTCCTCTGCTTCTTGACTGCATTCAATTTTAAGCGCCATTTCTCACGATGCTTGGTATCTGGCAATTTTTGACTTGACCATTGTAATTTTGGCTGAGTACACTGTTTTGGTATAAAATGCAAAATGTGTCATTCATATTTGGTTGTTGAAAACTAGACAAATTTTGGTGCTGTGACAGAATACAACTTCAGTGGAGGCCCTGTTCTTGTGTCTTGTGAGTTTATGAGTCTCATGTTGTATGTTTCATGCATAAATTCACTAGTTTCATGTTGTTTTATATGAGAAATGCTCTTTTGCATGTATTTAATCATTTGTCTCCAAGTTGTGGGTATATTTTCTTTTGAATCAAAATAGCTAAGGGTTGTTAAGCTTCAGCAATATAGTTTTCTATATTGAATGTTCAATCTCCTACCTTTGTTCAAGGAACAAATTAAATGTTTCAGGGTAATCATTGGGAAAGTGTGTTACAGCAGGGATACCATTAAGTATGAGTGACTAAATACCTAATTTTTAGGAAGTATCTGTAAGACAGGTGCTAAACAACCCCTTTTGAAATCCAATCTTTGGTATATGTTCATGCTGGTCATTCACATGTGTATGTCTATTGACTCTGAGCCCTAGATAGGCACCAATCTAGTCTTGTATTGAGGTTACAGCCCAAGGTCCTAGTTTTGCTTCCAAATACAAATCAAACTCAAACTCCATATACAAACTTTTAGGATTTTAGAAGTAGTTTTAGGACCCAAAATCCTCTGTCTACAACTGAATATAGGCCCAAAGCTAGCCTCTTTGCAATTACTTCACAATTTTGGTCTGCATAATAGAGGATTTATTTGCTTTGTGTCAGCATCCCAGTCTTTGCATAGTTATATTTCATGGATGTTGAGTAGGGAATACCCCCCTTAGTTCTGCAGAGCCTAAAGAAGAAGAGGAGATATTTATAGAGTCTATCTCCTATACTGTTGGCCCTTGGCCCAGGAATCCTGTTGATCAATGATGGCTACCTTGTAGGGATAACTGGGAATAAGCATCCAGTCTGGGAAGAATAACCAACATGATCATTGATTATATAGAAATGATACTCCCTTATGATCTTTCTGTCATCCTTTGTACTATCATTCACACGAATGAATGTGATGTGCACAAATATAGAAACCTATGTCGAGTTGTAATATTGGGATTGCACCTCACGTTGTGGCTGTAGACTGTAGTTCTCTGCAAAGTTGATGACTAAAACAATGCTACCAACTGGAAATGTGTCCTTGCATAACTTGAATTGCAAGTCCAACCATCGATCTCTATGGGCATGTCTTACATACTCATACACTATACCGTCAAGAAATATAGACATAAATTGATACACTGGAATCTTTTGAATAACATATTCACACCTCTTTGCTTCTTTACCATCTTTTGTATTGTATACCATTGTTTTATACTTGCCTAACTCTACTAGTTCATTTCCAACCGCATGTGTTCTTTTCATATGTTCACATATTGGCATATGTTGCAAGCCACCGCAATGCTGACATGTGCCATCCAAGTATAATTTCCTGTAGAATATTTGACCTTCCTCTCTATCATATAAAATTATTGATATGAAGTCTCTTGAAGTAGTTGGTAGGGCACGTATGCCACAATCCTGCAAAACATTGTTAGTATGCAAATCTAAATATTTAGACCGATAAACATCAATATGGTTAGAAAATTCAATATGTAATCTACAACAACAAGTAGTGCATGTGTGATTTATTTTGAAAAAGAAAGGTTTTAGTATTTCAAAATATCTTTGAGAAATTTTAATTTGAGGATACATCTCTAGAAATTTACCAAAAAACTATGTTTGATTCATATCCAAAAAATACTTTGGATGTGGCTCACGCTTTCGACTACCAATTCTCCTTCTTACCACATCCCTTTGATTTGGAGATACCCTTGTGTAATTCTTCCAAAAGTCTTCAATTAGTGATCTCAAAGCTTCAATAAAAAATTTGTTTTTCCATGGGAGTCTCCCAGAGAATGCCCACAATTCATTAGTGTTTGGATCCTCAACTCTTTGACGTCTTCCAACGGCTCTTATTAGAGTTTTTCTATTTATTTTCAAAGCTTGATTTGTCTTTCTAATGAGGTGAGCTTTTTTTGTTTGTTGGCTTACTATTGTCGATGTAATGACACATTGTGTGACATTACTATCCTTGGTGCGTGAGGTGGAACCCACACTGTCATATGCACTCATTAGATTCTTAACAATTGATTTTTCACTTGAGGCATGCAATGTTCTTAGGCCAAGAATCTTCATAGTGGGCCTAAATTTTAGATTTCTCATCAATTCAACAAAGAGTTGGCATCTTCCAGTTTCATTTAAATTCTCAAAGAATAATTTCGATATCTTATTCGCATATCTTTGGCAAGTGCGCATGCGAATCTTATCCTACATGGGCTTCAATACATTCTTATCAATATCAATTATAAACTTAGGATTCCTATGCAAAATTTTAGAAGGTATTTTAATTGGTAAAGTAGACTCAACATTAGGAATTTCTTCAATATTTACTTGATATGGGATAGATGACATACCTTTGATTGGAGGTGAAAAAGATGAAAATGACATACCTTCAACTTGAGGTGTGAATGATGGCATGCCACCAACTTGAGAAGAAAATGCAGATGTACCTTCTACTTCACCTGTGAAAGATGGAGTGTCTCCAATTCAAGAAGATAATGATGGTGTTCCTTCAACTTGACCTGTGGATGATGGAGTGCCTCCAACTTGGAGATTCACTTTCCTCATTTCATGGATGTTTTGCATTCGTTCCCTTTGTGCCACCAATTCCATCTCTCTCTTATCTTCATTAAATGTGTCATGTTCCTCTTCAATTGGCAATGGTGGAATGTCTTCTTGTATGGTTGACAATTTCCTACTTTCCTGAATTCACCTCATTCTTTCTCTTTTCCTCTCATTCTCAACTTCACGCTCTTCTACTATTAGAGTCTTTGCTCATTTCCTCGGCATGATGATGATTTCTACAAGCATGATGAATTTAAGACAATCATAAATAGGAGAAAAATCATTAAAAGATATGATAGACCAAAAAATTGTCCCAAAAAGCACTCAAATTCCTTGAATTGACAACATCAAGATGGGGATTGTATTAAATGTTTAATAGACTATTATGATGTGATTAAAACCCACACATGCTATCATCAAGATGTCAGTCATAATTGTTACACTTGGTAGGTATTTATGTGATCATGTTATCATGTTACAATAAAGAATTACCAACAGCCATAGGATAGTCCCTAGATGACTGTCATTAACCCTTATGATTGTCATGAGACATTTACCTAGGGTGAGCCTATTTAGCATCAGGGAATTAGCCAACATGTCTCACAAGACGTTAAACTTTGTACAAGATGTCATACCAAAATTGGTGCATTTTGCTACGTTTTTTCTATTCTGGTGACTAGTATAGACATGTACAGTCATTTCATAGTGTGAGACCAATTGGAAATAAAATATAATTGAGTCTACTTCCTACTTTTTATTGCATCCAATTTCATTGAGTTACAAGAAAGTTATGCCCATTTTATTACAAACAGGTCTGAAACCCTAGTTAGGGTAATAGTGAGCAAACAAATCAATTTTTGAAGGTTTTCGTATAAAGTAACCTACCTTGATTTTGAGATATGTTGTATAAGGTCCAAATGGGTGTCTAAAACTATGTTTACATTCTTGATATCATGCCTACACTAAAAATTATGGTTGAAAAAACCTAATTTGTTGCTACCAAGTTTGTTCAAGCAATTAGGCCTAGGGACTAGGACAGTCAAGATTCGAACCTATCCTTTCAAACCAACCCTATCTCATTTATTGGTATGTTGAGTAAGGACAAAAAGGGTACTCAAATATATGCTTGTCTTTTCGAGATCAAATTTTCCTAGGAAATTGTGCCAAGTTTTTTCAATTTGAAGTACTACTAGAAATTGGGCCCATTTACAAGGGAATGTCAAGAAAATTGAAGAGCCTGAGTTCTTGTGAGACATCTTTGGTTTGAATATGTCATTTCATTTGTGTTGAAGGTGTTCCATGTGTTGATTAAGGAGTTTGTGGCGTTAATGCCTTATTTTTGCTTTGTAGCCCTTGAGGAGCATGTGTCATTTGGGAGGAGTTTTGAATTTTTGAAAGGTGAGTGTGGATTCTTGTCAGGAACTCGCATTGGAGTGAATCTATGTTTCATTGAAACCTTGAAGGGATTGTTGAGGGTTTGGCATTGTCCTTTTGTCCTGGTTCTAATCATGGTGGTTGCCCTATGCCTAGGAACCTTGTGTGCACCAATGGAGTCTATAACCATGGAGACTAAGATCGCTGCCCTATTTTGTTGAAAACCTTTGTGTTTGCCCCTACTCTGCATCAAAAATCACTGAGAATGATGGGACAGTTATGCATATCTCTTCCATAATAGTTGAAAATGGGCATCTTCATAATCATCCATACTCTAATGGATTGGCAAGGCTACCAATGAGTTGTGAAGCACATGATAACTATGCACCAACATTGTCAATCAAAAGACAATCCAATCTACATTTTCTTCTAAACTCATACCTACCTCAGTGACCTAAATGATGTATGTGCAAGGATAGTGATAGAAAGGCGATATTTTTATGGGGATGAGAGGATTTTGTGATGGGGGTGATGGGAATTTTTAACTAGTGACTGCCAACACCTTGTCTATATGGGATTGCCAAAACAATGGCAATACTATTTATATTTTGCACCCTAATTTCCATTTCGAGTAAATAAGAAGTTAGTTCTTAGTACAGGAGAGTGTTGCATATAGGGTATTTGGAAGAAAACCATAGCCTCAATCTCAAATTTGATTGTGAAAGGCATCCTATCAAAATTTCATGCTTGGGACTATCCTAACCAACATTTTGAAATTGTTTACCAAATTGTCAATACCCTAACTATGAATAAATCTCTCCACACCTCAAGATTATTCTAGTGAAGTATGGGTCAAGTGACTCATGAGATCCTACAAGCTTGTGAAATAAGGAATAAGATTATCTTAAAATTAAGAAGAGATGTCATTCAGCTACTCCCTAGTCATGCCTTAATTGTCATAGTAATGGAAAAAAGGAAGACAAACTCTTGAAATATGTTGTGAATAGTAGTGACAAAATTATGCTTTAAATTATTGTAGAGGGTGAAGAAGGGATATCAAGAGACAATGATTGAAGTCAAGGCTCATTAATATGGCAATGCCAAACTCAAGTAGATAATCATGTGCATAAGCTAAATTGCCATAAAGGCCACTATGAAGAAGGAGACAATCTGTTGTCATAACCAACACAAGTAGGATAATCATGAATAGGTACAAATGCCTTGCGGAGGAGTGTTGTTGATCTTTGCAATGAGAATGAAGGTGAGGATGGGTGTTGCAGAAAGATATCCTAGACATGTTCATTACATGGAGACATGACTGTCATATTTAGATGCAAATAAGACTATCATAGCTATGAGGGCAGTCATAACAGTCCTAACTTTATTCATAAGGTTCCAAGAGGATTATTTTAGAGATTTTTCAATACATACAAAAGGTGAAAGTTTGAAGAAGATCAAGACCAAGTGCTCATAAAGGATTGTCATGCCATAACTGATTTATTCAAAAGGATAGTCATATTCATGAAATTTGGATTGAGTTCGATTTCATTTGAGGTGGTGTGATGGAGTTTAATTATGTTCAATAAATTTCACCTATGACTATCCTAACACTGTAAACCATTGAAACAGACATGAAGGAAATCTAAATTGCTGAAATACATAGTGTGCAATTGACAGAGTAGTCCTAGGGATAGCCATCTAGGTTTATTGTGATTAGATAATTATGGAATGATGAAGCCACTATGACATGATGAATTATATGAATCATGAAGACAATAATGGAGATCCATGGAGAAAGCCAAGGAGGACAAGATAAGACATGAAATTTGTGAAGTTGTCAATGACAACAAATTTACCACCTAGTTGTCCTTAACTAATCCACAATTGCAAATGGATGTATTTTGGCTTCTATTGACTAAAAGTGACTTATTTATGATCAATATAATGCTCAAAATTGTTTCTTGCAGGTCTAAGAAGTTTTAGAAACAAGTGGACATTAGCGAGAGCTATCTTGGAAACATGAATATTTGGAGACATACATAGGACTATCATAAAAATCATTAAACTAATCTCTGTAATTTAGGGTATTGAAAGGTATATGGTTGATCAAGGTAACCACCATCATGTGCTAACAAAGGACAATTAGGAAATTTTGAAATATTGTTGTGTCACATGTGCATACAAATCATCATGAATAGGTGCATAAGGAATGTCCTAGCCCAAGACACTAAAGAGGTCTCCACATCCTCCAACCTTCTCCAAGAGAATTCATACTATGAAACATGCATGGAGAATTTATCAAAAGGACACCTATCAATTATGTCTAAATGATCAATAGAGACAAGTAGGATTGTCATAATAGGGGGCATAGGATAGTCTAAGAATCAAGCCATTGCATGGTTCTATTGAATGAATTGAATTATGCATATTAAGGAATACATCCTTCTATATCATCCTAGGGCAAAAATTAAGAGTCTTCCAAAATAAATTTTGGCTCCATTGATCATGAATATGAGTATGACAAACAATTGTTCACTAAAATTATTTTATGAAGTATTTGATAATGTTTTCTCTTGTATAGGTGAAAATAGGTGAAATGAAGGTATGAAGGGCCGAAACAAGGTGGAAACATGAGGAATTTGGAGTCTCTTTGACTAAACTAACTGATATACCTAGACACATATATATCTTAGAACATAAAGACATAAAGACATAAGAACATATATATGTGAATTAAAATGGACATAAGTTGAACATACCTTAGAATTCGATATTGCAGTTGACCAATTCTCCAAAATATGGCTTCAAAATCCTCAAATTCTTCTTTTTCACAAGTTTGATTATGAATTCTATATAATTCTAGAATAGGATTAGTTAAATTTATGGAAAAAACAAACATATATCATCAAATTCAATCTATATATCAATGTTAATTAGCTTTGAAACAATATCACACATGAAACATGAAACTTTTAGTTTAAATAATCAAATTTTCTCCAAAAACATGCAAAATCAGTTCTTCTACATTGAAAAAACAAAAAAGGTGGTGGATTGATTTAAAAATGATTATCAATAAGTCAAACAACATGAAAAGCATTTTCTTGTCCAATATACTTCATGAAAAGCAAGAATAACAATCATGTGGGGTCTGAAACATGGATCCCACATGCTTTTTTACCATTTTTCATGCTTCCCAAAATGTGCTCGCATTATAACGTGCTCACGTTATAGCACGAGCACATTCTGGGAAGCATGAAAACATAAAGGTTCATGCATACAAAAATCATAACCTTCTCAATGTTGGTGCCAAAATCATGGTCTAGGATGTCATGCTCTCACATAAAATATATTATAACTATGCATGTAGTGCATCAAATAGGTAATCAAGTGATGGTCCAAGAGTATCCCTAGACTCAAATATTCATGTGGTTTGTGAAATAGAACTTTTTAATACTAGAAGGGACAAATGTAACCTTGTATCTACATGGGAGAGTCTCTCTCTCTTCATTTCTCTATCCTATATATAGAGAGGGATTGAGAGACATGGAGAGATAGAGAGGGACATGGACATGGATAGGGAGAGAGCCCAGGGACATCTAGAAAGGGATGGAGAGATAGAGATAGAGTTAGAGAAAGGAAAAAATTTAGAAAGAGGGGCAAATAGAGAGATAGAGAGGGATAGGTGGAGATAGAGACGGGGAGAGGGAGAGATGGGGATTGAGATAGACAAAGGGGTCTATAGAGGGTGAAAGTCGATAGAGATACATATATAAAGAGAGAGGAGAGATATAGGGAGATAGATCTAGCAAGGGAGAGATAGATAGGGAAATACAAAGAGAGAGGTAGAGAGGGATATATTAAGAGATAGGGTTATGCGGATAGATAGAGATGGGGAAAGAGATGGAGAGATGTCTAGAGACATAGGGAGAGAGATTTCAAGAGGTAGAGGGATGGGGATAGAGATAGAGAGGATGAGAGAGAGGTAGCAAGGGATAAATTAAGAGATAGGGATCCATATGTCTAGAGAGATAGAGATAGGGAAAGAGATCAAGAGATACAACTTCTAGAGACATAGGGCGATAGATTTGAGGTAGAGGGATTGGGAGAGTGATAGAGAAGGGGAGTGAGATAGTGAGGGAGGGAGAGATAGAAAGGTAGAGTTAGAGAGAGGGGATCGAAAGAGAGAGCAAGATAGAGAGACAGGGAGAGAGAGAGAGGAGATAGATATATCTTTCCCAGGCTTGGTCTCCTATATATCTCCCTATTCTCCTCACTACCTAAACCATTAACCTAAACCTCTAAACCTTAACCCCTAACCCCTAAACCATAAACCCTAAATAATGCCCCTAAACCCTAACCCCTAACCCCTAAACCCTAAAAACAAGCAACCCTAAACCCCTAAACCATAAAACCTGGAAGAAACCCTAAACCTCTATCTCCCTATCTTTCCCAATCTCTATTGGTCCCCTCATTCTATCTCTCTCTAAACCCTAAACCCTAACCCCTAAACTCGAGCAACCCTAAACCACTAACCCCTAAACCCTAAACCCTAACCCCTAAACCCTAAACTAGGGTATCCCTAAACCCCTGAAGCCTAAATAATTCCCCTAAACCCTATTTACTTGAGCAACCCTAAACTCATGTAAACCTCAAATAATGCCCTTGACCACTAAACCCTAAACTTGAGCAACCAGGCTAAACACCTAAACATATAGTTTGATAGGGGATGATGGAGGATCAATGGGAAATGGATGTAGAATTCTTGGATCT
This sequence comes from Cunninghamia lanceolata, assembly GCA_027924645.1. Taxonomy (NCBI): domain Eukaryota; kingdom Viridiplantae; phylum Streptophyta; class Pinopsida; order Cupressales; family Cupressaceae; genus Cunninghamia; species Cunninghamia lanceolata. Next base: position 10,134,054 of record BSBN01000194.1, on the reverse strand, counting down.
TGATTAAATCATTATACTCATTGGGATGTGATTTGATAGGATCCAAGTTATTTGTTTGATTGTCTATGTTTTCTTGGGGACCAAGTGTCTCATCATGGGATATTGATGGATAATGATAAGGACTAGCACGGGATGATGGATAGGAGTGATGTGGGAACTTACTTGCTCATGGATAAGATCTTGATCATAGATAATATCTTTATCACAGGGAGGATAAGCATGGATAGCACGATATTAGATATGGATAGGGTTAGTGGGGATGCATTGATATTAATTGAATTTGGGAGTAAGAGGTGGTGATGGGGGTTCACTAGGAGATGTTGGAGGATTAATGATGGAATCAATGTGTAGAGGGGTTGACCATGAGATGGTAAGGGAACTGAGATGGGATTAGATGGGATGTTTGGATTTTGATTAGAATGGGTGGTTGGTGTTTCCACATTCTTTGGACTAGGCTCTTAATGTATAGCTATTGGGTTTCTTAGATGGATGTGATGGGTTCTTGGATCCAGGATCAATAATCTTTGGATGTTTGACAACATGGCTACACATGATGGGGTTTGACTTGGACTTATGGTAGGAGACTCTTTAATGAAATGGATAGACATAGGAGTGGATGATGGTGTTGGAGTGGTATACATGTTATTAGGAGGTTCTTTGTTAGGCTCAAGGATAGGAATTTGAGTACATGATGTTCTTAGATTCCTTACTAATAGTCCTTGGGTCACATCCTTCATGGATTCATGGGTTGATGGACTAGGATATGCATATAGTTGATGGATAATGATGGAAGATGTTGTGGGGTTAGGATTAAGATCGAGTGAATGGATATAGGAGGCCTGGATGGATTAGGATTGGGAGTGTTAGAGGGGGATAAAATTGGATCAGTGGATTTGGATGGCTCCATATCTTTGATTTTATTTTTGTATTTTGTAAAGACTCTTTGGAGAAAATTTTTCAAGCATTCACATGGGTTGATGGATTAGAGCTTAGAATGTTTGATGGTCAATTAGATAGTGAGTTATATGGTGGATGGATGATAGGGATTGATGGATTAGGAGATGGGTGGGCTAATGCATTAGGATTAGGAGGATTGGAGGGAAATTATAAAATAATTCCCCTTTAAGCCTATCCCCTAAACCCTAAACCTCTCTCTCCCAAAACCCCTAAACCCTAAATAATACCCCTAAAATCTAACCCCTAAACCATAAATCCGAGCAACCCTAAACCCCTATACCATAAATAATTCTACTAAACCCTAAACTTAAGCAACCCTAAACTCATAAACCTGACCAACCCTCTCTCTCTCTCTAAAACAAGAAAACTAGGACTCTCTCTATCTCTCTCTCTCCATATCACCCTATCTCTCCCAAGTCTCTCTCCCATCCATCTCCATCCTCTCTCCCTCTTCCTCCCTCTCCTCTCGCATGTTGACAAAGAATATGGAAACACGAAAACTAGGACATGCAAAGAGGGACGAGGATATAAATTGGGATGATGAAATGGAAACAAGATAATTTATGAAATTTCATTGGATGGGAAGATTGGTGAGGAGAGGTAGAGAGGGGAGGGAAGTAGAGAGTGAGAGAGAGGATAGGAGGTAGAGACAGGAGGGAAGGAGAGAGTAGGAGAGGACCGTAGGAGGTAGATAGGGGAAGGAAGAAGAGAGAGAGGGTATGAGGTAGACAAGGGAGGGAAGCAGAGACTAAGAGAGAGAACCTAGGAGGTAGACAGGGGAGGGAAGTAGAAAGTGAGAGAGAGGGTAAGAGGTAGAGAGGGGGGGAGAAGAGAGTGAGAGAGAACGTAGTAGGTAGAGAGGTGAGGGAAGAAAAGACTCAGAAAGAGGGTAGGAGGTAGATAGGGGAGGGAAGTAGAGAGTGAGAGAGAGGGTAGAAGGTAGAGAGAGAGAGAGAAGTAGTGAGTGAGAGAGATGATAGGAAGTGCATCTGCCCTTGTAGACATGTATGTAAAGTGTGGAAGCATAGACAAGGCATGTCAATTATATGACGTAACAACTCAAAGAGATGTTCTATAATGGAATGCAATGATTGCAAGATATGCAAAAAATGGATTTGTTGAAAAGGCTTTATAAAATTTCAAGCAAATGTAATTGGCATGTGTATTGCCAGTTATGCTTAGCTTTCTTTGACGTGTTTTTATCTAGAGCGTGCTCCCCATCAGGATGGCACTTTTTTCAATGAAAACTCAAAAAAATACCACCATAATCTTAATCTCTCTATTAGCTATCTAACCATATAATGTTTTTCACATTTTGAGTATGTTTAGTGTTTCATCTTGAATTTCTTTTGTTAGTGTGTCCATTTTTTGTCAAAAACCAGTGTCTAGTATTTTTGACTTTTTTTTAACCATTCAGCAAAATTTGAAATAAGTTACATTTTTAGAAACTAGACTCCATTCTACACGTATTCAAAAAAATTGATTTTTGATTAGTTTTCAAAAAGTTTAGAGGGAAGTGCACTCAAATTTCTATTTTTAGGATGTGTCCACTTCAAAAATTACTAAAAAATCAATTATTCATGAAAAAATTATCAAAAAAATCAGGGATAAACTACATGGTGTTAGCTAATTTCTCACCAGAGCAATTATTGAAATACTAAAAAAAAGTTAACATTTTAGGGGGAGCACACCATGTTAGATCTAGGGCACACAACTAAGAGGGGGGGCTGAATCAGTTGTACAAAAACTTGCTTCTTTTTAAACACTTGATTCTTCTTTGTTATTTAATAGCATATCAATTAACCATTCATGAAAGCATCAAGCATAAACATCAGAGCAGATAAACATCAACACATTAGACACCAAGATTTTGACGTGGAAAACCCGGTCAAGGGAAAAACCACAGGGTGATTAACCCAAGGATTATTCTTTGTTAGAAGAATAAGAAAAATGGATGGCACATGCCAATTAGGGCTCACTGCCCGAGCACACTGCTCACAAGGAGGCACATTGCCTACAAGAGACACACTATCTACAAGATCATAAGTATCACAAACTTGAACTGGAGAATGACATCTTCACCATGTCTGGATCAATTCCATTTAAGCCTGAGACACACCTGCTCTGCCTTTCGCTCTTTCGCTATACCACACTCATCCACTCCACAGCACACATCAAAATGAATTGACAAACCTTTATTTATACAAGGCATCGACTTAGGAACAATCATCTAAGTCGGCAATCAACCACAAGAACATTCTCAAGTCAGCAATCATCCACAAGAACATTCGCAGGATGAATAACTCATCCGGTCGGCTAGTCTGAACAAGAACACTTCATCCAGAAGTATATCTTCAATTCTGGGCTCTAACACTAATGCGGATCAACAACACATTCCTAACATGATCCAAGAACCTTCACAAGCTTGCCTGAATGACTAGGTAGATCTGCACTTCCTCTACTCACTGGAATCTCTTCCCCTCTTCATCCGGAACTTCAAGAACACAGTCTGTCGCCACTGTCAAACTACAACAGGTGCTTCTGGACCTCCAAATCATGAACAAATCAATATGACACATCACAAGGACATCCCAAACACTCATTCCAATCCGTAGAATATAACAATGCACTTCCAGATCTCACCGGACCTTTTTGTAACACTTTGTCACTCTGAAGCATCTCCCGGAACCAGTTCTACTTGACCGATCACAACTTCTTCATATCTTCATGTGGACCTCTGAAATCTTAACTAGAACATCTCAAGACTCATATCTACAAACCTTTAATCCGTATCCTCGGATCCTCAACTTATGCAGTGCTTTTGCCTTCTTCTTATCACTGTTCTTCATTGTTCCTGATTGAGACTAATTTTCTCAATATCCTCAGCACACATCTCATCCAATCCTTCTTATCAATGTAATATGAGTATGTTGACATCAATGACAACACTGGTTAACCTCATACTTGCAACACACCAGATGCTATGTCATGTTTTTTTGAGAAAAACAGGAACAATTTGTGTGCTCCCCCTTTTTGAACCCCTAAATCTCAACCATTTTTGGAAAAAATTAGTAGTTTAGAAACTAGATTCAGAGCACTACGACTCTTATTTTTCTTCCATCTTCAAATTTTGAGTGTAGCTATATTAAATTTCTCATCCAACATTAATGTTTCCTGATTTCAAAAAAAAAAAGTGGCAACTTAAGACCCCATTTTGGTCCCTCATCTTTGTGCACTTACCCATGGTGAATTCTCAAAGAAGCGAGGTGACGTGGTAAGTCTCATGATGTACCCTATTCAGAATACTACTCAAATGTCATCATGCTGATGTTGAAATGAGTCACAATCAAATTAAGAGTCTCGAGCCTAACTGAAACAAGTGACCTCAAAATCATGTGAAGATTGATGAAGAAAAGGATCTGAAGAAATAATGTAAGAAAATGGAATGTTGATGCATGCCATGTGGCTACAAAGCAAATCCCATGAGATGTCCTACGAAGAATCACTAGAAGCCCTCGGTGAAGCCTCTCTGAACCCAATAGTAGTAGCAGGTTTATATATACTATTATCAAACAATAAAATGAGATCCTAAGACTCTATAAACAACCAAGAGATGTCTAGAAAAAGTGTGTCCCAATGAAGTAAATCCTAAATATGACCCTACTGTAATGAATCACTGGAAAATCTCAAAGGAACATCATTGAACTCTACTGAAGCAACAAGTGCAAAAGTATGAAGAGAAGTTTGTATGTCATATGACCATCTAAGACTAGCAATATACTCAAACTCCTCTGAAGTATCATCATCAAAGGGTATGTTTTCTATTTGAGAAAGAGGAAGAAGACAATCTACAGTAGGATCATCTAAGAATGAAGAGATATGAGGATATTTGTGAATCTCCTAGATTCTAGTCCAAAGTGTGAGAGGACACTCAATGTCTAATACAACACTGAGAGTGTTAGAATCAACACTAAGACAAATCAAACCTACTACATGGTCAATGATATTTCCCCAAGCTAATTTTCTCTCTGGTGTGTCTGGTTCAGGCTTGAGTCCATAGAGATAAGGCAAAAGATTAAGCCCTTTGAGGTGTGTTAGGATGTCATTTTGCCAAGACTCATTATTGGCCTTCTCTAGGATTACCACGAAAGGATGATCAGTGAAACCCATGATGAAATTGAGACCAATAATCTCAATGCACAAGAAAGGCAAGAAAGTGGGAAGTGTTCAAAGACATGACACACAAGACCCCCCTTGATTTAATTTTTGAGACCCCTTGAATTGGGCACTTTACCATGTAGTGTGTTAGGTCTAAGCAAGCCGATTGAAATTGTACCCTAAAACTTAGCCTTTTTACCAAAAAGCTTATTTTGGCAATTGCCTTATATAAGATTTTGCTAATTAGCACTATAATTTTTAAAAGCACTCTAAAATTGGAAGGTGGAGGCAAAAAATAGCCTTAATCCAAAAAAGTCACCCAAATTTGCTCAATCACCCTCCCTTGATTCAACACTTTTCTATATTTGGTGCTTAGTCATTTAATACACCAAAAAATCATGCTTTTCTAAAAAAGAAGGGTTGAGGTCAGCAAATTAGGTAGCCTGCCCTTGCTTGAATAGCCTTTCAAAATAGAGATGCCTTGCAACCAAAGTTGAATAAATATGCAAGTGTAAACAAGAAAATCAGGGGTGACAAAACACAAAACAGGGGCAAAATAGAGGAGTTCCCTCTACCAAAACATCTCTCTTCACAATGCAAATGTGTTTTTATATGCAATGTGAAGAATTAGATCATAGGACACCTTTTCAAACACCCAGATTGGGCCATTGTCTCCTACAGATTGGGGTTTTGATCCTATAGATTGGCCTTGATTCAACCTTTGTATGCACAAAGATCTGCCTCAAAATGGCCTCCATTTGCAAATCAACCTCCTTTCAATTGCTATCAATGATTCAACCTTCTTCCGCATAGAGAAAGGATACACAAAACTAGAGAGAAAATATTTTTGCGTGAATGCAGGGCATTTTACATATTTCTCGGTGTTTTGAAGGCAATCTGGGTGTTTTTGGACTTGTGTGGGTATTTTTTCTGAATGGTATTGGTCTTCAATTATACTACCTCATTGCCAAATAATGTTACTTTACCATTATCCATTTCAACCATAGGCTACCAGTCAATTACTCGACGTCAAACTCATCCATACAGTTTAGAAAACTAAAAATTTGACTCCTATCATTAAATACTTGCCAACTGTATATATTGTCTGGAATAGTTGGCCTTGTAAGTACTTCAACAACCTGATGGTCATGAACAAAATCTGACTGAGGATTTTATCTAGATGCAGCTATAGCCAAGGCATCTGCCTCTTCATTTTTGGTTCTATAGATCCACTCAATACCAATGGTGTCAAACAACTCCATGGTATCCCATACTATGTTTCTATATGCTTTCAGCCTTTTGTCCTTGGCAGCAAAATTTTTTCTTATCTTTTGTACAATTAGCTCTGAGCCACCATATATTTTCAAGCACTAGATGCCATGTCTATGAGCCACATTCAGACCCAACAGTAGAGCTTCATATTCTGCCACATTATTTGTGCATTGAAAATCTAGTCTAAAAGACATTCAGGACTGCTTACCATATGGGGATGTTAAAATAATCCCAGGACTCAAACCATCTTTTGAAAATCCACCATCAAAGTGCCATTTCCACATATCAAACGTATCCCAAACAATAGCAATAGGGTTAGAAGATGAAACATTCACACAAGGACTATCATCATTGTAATATGCCATAAAGTGATCAATTTTAGTATCAAAGAAATTTACATGATCCTCTTCTATTTTATATCTGTCTTCAATGTTCAAGTTTTCCACCTTCTTCTCCCTGTATAATTTCACTTCCATGCCTTGGAAAGGAATGGTAGCATATGACAGGTCCATCTAAATACTAGCACCCATAGAATCTACCCACTTCCTTGACAATAGCATACCCCACTTGGCAGGGCAATCCACAATAATGATGTCCATCAAAAATGACTTGTCAAGATATGCAACTAATAAGACCTCAACACCCTTAACCAGACCTATGACATTGACCTCCTTGGAATCCATGGAAAAACACTTACCAAAGGATTTGGACACCTTCAGTCCCAACTAATTCATGAACTCAAGCGGCATGGCATTGCTAGATGCCCTAGAGTCAAGCACACAATTATGTAATAGCCAACCATTTATAATCAAAGTGGTATAAAAGAGGTCAACTACCATCTTGCTATTAACCATGGAAGACCCTAAGTAAACCTCTATTGTTTCCTCTTGACCCACACCCTCATCATTATTGCTGGAAACAACAACAATTTGTTTTTGTGCATCTACAACAGTAATAAGAGATTCTGCCCTATCTCTGTGTTCTAGGATTCTAAGGAGTTCCACTATTGGCACATAAATTATAATTTGGCTAAAAAAATGAGTCATGTCAATAGGGAGATAATTGGGCAAAGGAGTATCACATGAAACAGTTACATCATTTGTAGAAGGAATGTAAGGTATTACTTGATTGGATGAAATATCCTTACCTTCATCCTTTGTCTTCTCTTTTTATGGTCCTTTTTGTGTCTAAGGTTGATCACTCTTATAACCACCTTTTGGATAATGAACCCCTAGAATGGGTGTAGTATCTACAGGCTGGACAATTAGCATTGGATTCTTTTGAACATACTTTTGTTTTGCTACTGAAGATTGGCGTTGAGTTTTTCTTCTTTTCAAGGATGTTTTTCTTTGGAATTCTACTTCTCTTCTACTCCATGTTCCCTTTGGATTTATCCCTTGGATGATCAAATTTTTGTTGTTTTGATTCCTTGGCAGGGGTGTTATGCACATGGATAGTTCTATTTCACAATCGATAGCCTCCTTGAACTTGCAAGATGGATGCATCAGTCATTGCCTTCATATCCTCTTTCGAGGGCTTGGACTATTGATATTTCTTCTACATGAGGTCCCTTAAATGCCCAAAATCACGAGCTAGCAATTGATACTATTTTGGACCTTCACCATAATCATATTGGAAAATATGATCATCTTCTTCATAGCTATCATGTAACCAACATCCTGAATCATCTGCTCATAATCTCTAGCATCAAACTGATTTATCTCTTCTTCATAGTACTCAACTGCATCCTCTTCATTTGGAAATTCTTCTTCTTTGCTCAATGAATGAGCCACTGCATAATTTGATGGATCATGGGGAAGAAAACAAGCTTGACACAATAATGATTCATCTTGGAAGTTAATTTGATCCTTTCTCAAAGGATCAATGGTGTCTCTTTCAGGTTGTTTGAAACTCATATGCCTGGGAGCGACTTGTCTATCATTTTGTTGTGGTCTCTTAGACCAATCAGTATTATAAGGTTTGTTATGTAGCCTTTGTCCTTCATTAAAATGTGTTGCAGCACCCTAAGGTGGCAACCCTTTGTCCTTTCTGGTAACCTTATATGACAAATCTTTCACAACCCCCATAAGTTTATCCAACTTATCATCACTAGTAAGGGGTTTATTGAAAAAAAATTTGTCTGGATGGGATAACTTCATATTAGCCCTTTTAATGTGCTTCCCTGACACTCTCATGTTACTCTCTATATTTATAACTGTAGCATATGCTTCCCTTAATGTTTGTGGACTCTTGTTCCTCAAACAATAACCAAGCTTTGAATCAAATGCACCACAATATAAAACTAAACACATTGATTCATTAGGTCTCCTGTGAGGAGGTACCTTTCTCGTAGTCATGATGAAGTGGCTATTGAAATAAGCTATTGTCTCATTGATGGCCTTCTTGATGGTTGTGAGCTCATGGATGGCAAACTTGGGGTCAATCCTATCCCCATGTACTGTAGTCTAAACACCCTCATGAATTCCTCCCAAGAATCAATGTTGTTATCAAAGAGAGCCTTATACCATTCTTTGACACTTTCTTCCAATGAATGCACAAACAACTTCATCATCACATCTTCATCTTCAATCTCATACTCATCAGTGACATTAATAAAATGTCTCAAGTTTTCCTCACCAGTGACAACGTTGTTACCTTGAAATCTTGGAATCTTCCCTTTAATATCAGTTGGAATGGGATTAGGAAAATCAGGAATGCCAATGAAATCGAGCTACTTATACCTTTTAGCTCCCAACAAATGCCTTTGTGCAATAAATCTTTGTGCTTGTCTTCGCTACGCATGCCCAACATTTTGAATATTGCCATACTGCTAGTTTTTAATTTTGTGGTGGCTGAACATTGATATTTTGAGCAGGGGCTTGATTTATGCCCTATTGTCTTACTTGATGTTGTTGTGTTTGATTATGTTGCTGATTGTAGTGCTATTGAGGTGCACGTTGATGTTGATTAACATTTTGATTTAGGTCCTGCTACTGTGCATTCTGATTTTGCTGGGCAAGTTAAGCTTGTTGTTGATCAAGCAAGGTTTGCACTTCCCTTTGTCTATTTCTGGTATGGTCAAGAAAATCTAGTTCATCCTGGATTCTTCTTTCTCTTTCTTCATCATTACTAGGATGCTCATCCTCATTATGGATAGTGTCTTGCTGACCTCTAGATGATCCAGTAGGGGAATTAGGATGCCTTGTGTTCTATTGCATCTCTTCATTCTCACTTACATTCCCAAAAAACATCAAATATGGAGCCTGAGACCTATCTCTACTTCTACCAATAACATTCTCATTCCTTCTAACATCATCTTCATCTCTATTTGTTCTTGTGTTTCTTTTGAGCATGTTATCTATAGAGTCCTCTGAAGTGTAGTTGTACTATCTTCTGAGGTTAACAAATATATTGTCTTGGGCATTTCTTGTAGGCACCACATGGGGTCTTCTTACCCTATACCTACTTCTTCTATTTCCAACATTACTAAAGGATTCTTCATGTCTAGGCTGCTCCTGGTTTCTTCCTCTATCCATTATGAAACTTTTTTCAAATAGAAATTAATTCTAGGTTATTAAAACAAAGTCACCACTTCCCCTGCTGGGAAGAAAATTTGAACAAAACTATATTTCAATATCAGCAACCAAAACTAAAATGATTCACTGTTACCAAGGATTTCAAATTTGAACAAAAATACTAGTTCCCCGGTAACGATGCTAATCTATTAGGATCCAAAATAATGGCAACACAAAACACTAAAACATCCCTAAATCACCTAGGCCAGGGATTGTCGTTAGGGTTATAGGAAGAGGTTTATCAACAAGTTTTGGGTGATTTTGGCCAACTGATAGGAGTGGGTAAACTCCTCTTCTCTTCAAGCTCAACTTAAAATATGGAGGGATATTCCAAGGGGTATTATACCTAAGTAGGTATTAAAATCAAATGAGATGAACAACTAAAAATATTAACAACCAAACCAAAATTGCTTTCTTAGCCCCAAATATGTCATTGGACTAAGAAAAGCTAGTTGTGTAAGACCCCTATATAACTGATAATGGCAATCCTACACAATGAGGATGCATTAAGATTACTTCTACTTCTAAAGATAGGATGTATATTTTTTTTAAGATGGGTGATCTCAGGCTACTTAGATTGGTGCCTATCCATTGGGCTGCAGAGTCTAATATTGAACAGAGGAAAACAACCATATAGAAATGTATAACTTCCTATTTGATAAATCAAATACAAGGAAATCAATACGAATCACTAAAAATACTTAAGAATCCAACACCATACCATGCTCTTTCTCATGTAATATTGAAAAGATCATTTACAAAGCCTTGGAAATGAATTAAGAACTATCATATTCATTCAAGTCACTGCTTACATTCATACCACAAAACATGGCAAGAGAAAACCCTGATTGCGATCAAAGTTCACTAGAAAGAACACCCACTATGGTGGAGAAAAATAGAGATTCAATACAAAGATTTTCAAAGTATGTTATATACATTTCATAGTTGTTTCATGCTAAACAAAGATGACAAAAATACCCTTATAATCCTGCCTTCTGGAGCTCAAATCCTACTGAGAAATTGTCAAAATTACCAACCCTTTCTACAATTCAAACACCTACATAAATATAATTTTCAACTCGTTCCATTTTCCCAAGCACCACACCATGTCAAGGACTACACCCATGTTGTATTAATTTCATTCTCTCTATGATGACAGAAAATTTGCACGTTGGAAATATTGCCCTTGCTCTGGCGGTCCTGCAAATGACAAAGGGATATTTCTTGCACTCTTCTTGTACCCTGAGTAATAAAGAGGGAAGGTTCTAATCCTCTCCTTCCTACCTGCAACATTTGACTTAGCTGATTTGTCCTTTGTGCATTGAATAATTTCACTATTTGAACAACCTGCACAACTCTTGCATGCAACTCATTAATGATGAGTACAAATATATATTTATATTCCTGCAATCATGGCATACATTTAGGGAATTACCCATTTCAAGTATTTACAACACTCCCAATGTGTTGTCCTGTATTTATGTTTTAACCATCTAGTCATGACTGCACCATCCTGTGTGCTAGGCACTCTCTATCCTTAATCGGACGGTTGATATTTTCAAAAACTTCTTCATTTCATTTCCTACCACTTTGGTGCTCTACTCGGAATTTTATATTTTGTAAACTTTTCTCTTGTCAGCAATCTCTTAATTTTTTGAACTATCCTCTATTTTCCCTTTGGTTGGCAAAGCTTGATTTTTTCAATCTAGCCCTTATTTACCCTTTTTTGGCAAAATATTACTTTCCAGAACCATTTCTATTTCCTTCTTGTCAGCAAATTTTATCTTTGTTGAACCAAATGGCCCCTTCTTCTCTTTTTCTATCTATTGGCAAACTTCACTTTTGTCGAACTATGCCTTTCCTTTGTTTTATCGCCTTATCGACGAATTATGAAACTTTTGAACTATTGTCAACAAAATGGCATGTTTGAAAACTAGTAGATTCACTGATAAATTATTTCAATTCCTTTTATGCCTTAGAAAAATGTCCTTATGTTGTTGCCCTTTATCTTCATTTGCCCTCTATCGACAAAGTGGTCATCGACTGAACTAACAATCAGTGAACCACTTAGTCAATCAAAGGCCATCCACATGGCATCATTTCGCAATTCCATGGGAATGCCTTCTCCCTTATAATTTACTTCCATGGAATGGCGAAATATGTCCATTTGACCATCAAATTTACAAATATGAAAATGTCTGGGGTCGGCCCCTGGGCTTTCCACCTTACAAATTCACCATCTGGAAGAAGAAAGAGAGGAGCCTCGCCATCCACCTCCACCCAAAAAAGAGAGTACCTGTCAGAGATAGGCCATCGGGCCTTCCCTATTTCACCTTCCAAAAAGGAAGGAAGAAGAGCCAACTTCTGAACTCTATTGATCACTTCATACTTAGAATATTTGTTCATGTAGACCTGTCAGACTTCAAACTTTGGGGCTTCTCCATAACACTTTCCATGAAGAAGACTGAAGGCTAAAGGCCTAAAGTCTGACCTCTAAAACACTTAGAAGAAAAGAGCTCATCAAACTTTGGCCTTCAGGTCCCCACCTTCTAACCACAACACTAAAGAAGATGAAAGGCTGAAACTTTGACCTCCAAAACTCCACAATACTACACCATACTTAGAATATTTTTGAACACGTCAAGCAGACCTTGGTCCTCGGGACTTCTCCCTGACATTCGCCATGAAGAAGATAGAAGGCCGAAAGACTGACCTCTAACATTCCACTCCAATTAGACAAATTTCAACACTTAGGCAAATTTTGAGCCTCGGACCTTGAAGCCGATAGGGATAGCAGGATGGAAGGAAGGAGGTCAAAACTCTGAAACTCTAACCAATGCCAAAACACAAGGGAAATATTTGGACTTAGTCATCTCAAAAGGCAAACAAATGAAAACCTATGAAAGACATCTCTGATCGGTTATCATCGAAAGGCAAACAAATGAAAACCTATGAAATACAATCTCTAATCGGTTATCATCAATAAGTTCAACAGTAAAGGCATAAAATGGGGATTCTAGATTTTTGGGGCAAAATAGGGCACACTTAGGAACAAAAATTTTGTAGGTCCCAACAGGGCGCATGATCATAAAACATAGATGCTCAATCATCTCCTCATACCAAATAATAGGTGCTTGAGCACCTCCTATCCTTGCACCTCCTAGTTAGTGTCTCTACTCTAGTTCCTTTTAGGTCTTTATCTAACTCTTGATTCATTGCAAGTGGTGGAGAAGTTGGGGTCAACAATTGGCTCTACTAGATCTGCTATGGCTAGGTATGGGTAAAGATCAACTGAGATGAGGTCACCTCATGCTCAACCTTAAATATGATACTTAGTCTTCCTTCAATTCTAAACAAAAAACATGTTTTACATGAACATAAAATGCAATCACATTTTATGTTCGATAAAATGTGCTCACATTTTGTGGAACACAAAACATGAGCGTGTTTTAGTTTTTTTCAAATTTTTATCTGGCCTTTTTAGGATTGGAATTGGCTTGGGCAACTGAGCCTAAGGATTGAACCTCTATGATACATCCTAGAGATGTGTTTTTCATAGTCAATAACATTTTTGAGCTTTAATGTCATCGGATTTATTCATTTTATAAAAAAATTTGATGAAACCACCACCAAAATGATGAGCTAGTTCTTAGCTTTCTAACCATATATTTTTTTTTTTAATTTTGAATAAGTTAAGATATTTATTTTTATTTTCTTTAAACAATGTTCTCATATTCTTCAATCGATCCTCTTATCGAAATTTAAAAACAATTATATAGGATTGTTCTATGTTTTATTCTTTATACATTAAAAAATTGCAGTTTCAATTATTTTTATTCAAGTTGTGTGATGTGCACACTCAGTGGTGCAATTTTTAGGATGCATCCACTTTGAAAACTCACCAAAAAAATTCAATAAAAAATTACAAAAAAATACACAACTTCTAGTACTCACTCTTAACTATATTTCTACAAACGGTTTTTAAAAATACTAAATGCAACAAAAAATAGGGGCGTGCACACTAGACACTATGTTATATTTTAGTGAGAAAAGAAAGAACACTTTTGTGTGCGTGCAACAGTTCACCCTCCTAATCTTAACTATTTTTTAAAAACTTTAGTAGTTTAGAAACTAGATTCAGAGTACTAAAATTCTTGTTCTTTTGGTATCTTCAAATTTTGAGTGTTGCATCTAAAATTACTCATCCAAGTTCAAGTTTAGCTGATTTTAGGAAAAAAGTGGCCACTTTTGACCCCCTTTTTGTATCCCATTTCCATACACTTACCCACAATCCACCTTGATTCTCATAACTACTTACCAGGTAGTACCTAGAAAGAATTTTTGGAAAGGGGTGTTTGTGTGATGTACTAGATGTCCTTGGTGTGCAATCTACTAATGATGGCTTGCTCGTATTTGGATTTGAGCCCATTGATGTGACATAGAATAGTAGATGGCATTAAACTTACCTTATGCAACTAGTGGGATTATCAAGGACTTGATCGTTAAAGATGAAGTAACTGACAGGTTGTGCCTATGGATGATGTGTCAGGTACCCCTATGTATTGGATGAGGTGGATGTCCATGTTGGATATAGATGAATTCTTTCAATTCATGATTTCATCCTTAACAAAGACCAAAGAGTTGTGGCTGGTGTTTTGTGTGTGATCTTGCTAAAGAATGTCTGAATAAGGCTCATGTGGATACATATCCATTCCTTCATGTGGAACTAATTGAAATTTGAGTTTTATCCATATCTATTAGACATTGAAGGGAAGGGGGTTAATTGTGTAAGATGGAATCAAAATTTCTAGGTGTTTCATGTTGATCTATAGCCATGTTCGCTAATAGATCGACAACTCTATTCACCTCCCAATAATAATGAGTGCACTGATATTATTCAAGTGTATCTAAAATACTCCATATAGATTGAAATATGTATTTCAACTTCCAATTAAGTACTTTCCTACTTCTTAGGGCATTTACTATTAACATAGAATCTCTTTCTATCCATATTTTCCTGAGTTGGTTTTCCTTGACCAATTCTAGATCTTGTCACAATGTGAATGCTTCAACTTCATTTTCTGACCCCCATGGGAGTTTAGCCACCTTTGCTGCTAGGAGGTTACCAAAGTTGTCCATGATTAAATTCACCCCATTCCTAAGAGGGCAAGATTGCCTCGAGAGCCTCCATCAAAATTTAATTTCATAAATGGTGGCTTTGGAAGTGTTGGTTCCCAAATCTGCACCTCAGTGAAATCTAAAGATTATCCAAACCTTATGATCAAAATCATTGAGAAATTTGGCCAAGGAATGGGAGATAAGTTTCACACTCTTCTCCCCTACACTTCAGGTTCTGCAGAACCTATGGGGGTCACCCTTAATGACACTGACCATGAATATCAAACATAATTGTATCACAATGCCTAGCATATATTGAACTTCATACAAATGGACAAGGATTTGCATAATTGCATACATAACTAATTCATCCCTTGTTATCCTTTGAGGATCTGGTATGAAGTATGAAATAATTAGAAATAATTTACAAATGGCTTGGATTTGTAACTTTAAGAGTATTTTCTGGCAGTAGGAGTTGCAAAATCTTGATCGGTACGTATGATGGTCTATAGAGTCATATGTCATATATTTTATATCACAATGTTTAAACATATATTAATGTTCACTTGATGTATTATCACCTTATGATAATATAACCTCCAAAAGCCTGCAGTATAATCATACTTAACAATCCCTCTAAAGCTATAACACCCTCATTATTCTTCTGAAAGCATTTACTATATCCCTTGAATAGAAAGTAATTACAGAAAATAAGTCACTGCAGCAAATGTACAGGGATAAATCCATAATCCTTGATTATTTCATTATAAGAGCATTACATTTCATATTTGGAGACAATTACACTGTAATATGTATTCATATATGCTCAAATTTAAGATATAGTAACATTGTCATGTAATGACTTATAGACATAGACCTTCACCTATAATAGATTACAATCTCATCCATGCACCAATTTTTTCCAACTCCCAACCCCTAGAAAAAATGAGATAGAAAATACATTTTATGAAAGAGAGAAGAAGATGGAAAAACCTAGATTCAACTGAGGCATGACACATGGCACATTTGAACCCTTTTATTCTAAAAACATGCCGTCATCTAAAATGTTGCAGGGGCATTTTCAAACCATGTCGTACATTTTTGGAAGTGAAAATAACAATTTTCTACACCCTGCAGTGTAAAAAAACATTCTAGGGACTGACCTCCATGTGGCAGCATGTTATTGCATCAGACAAGCTCCCATACATCACATTTTTGCTCAAACAAAAAGAAATAAAACTACGTTGTGCAATGGAGAAGAAAGTGAAGTCATAAAACTCCATTTTGCATGTGAAGGACAACTCTGGCGCCTAGCTCAGCAAGGAAATAGGCCAATAAAATGCCCATTGCATTAAAAGAATGCAAAGTACGTTTGGGAGAAATGTGAACCCCCAAAACTACGCTAATGTGATGGGGCATTAATTCTATGAAAACCTTTTAATATTTGCCATCGAATGCCTTTTCACGTGCCTTCACATTGAAGGGGAATTAAACATTTTTAAAAAGATATTATTTATGTCCCCACACAACATTTAAAACATTAAAAATGTTTTTAATATTTTAAACATTAGAAGTATTGTGAAACTAGTTAATTAAATGCTCCGTAGGCAAGATGATAGGATCTACATCAGAGGTACACACGATGTCTGGGGGCCACGAAAACTTGAGGGGTAATGATATTTGATTTTGATACTGACCCTATCACCGAAAATTGCACAACAAATTGAATTTCAGGGGCTCCTTTGTTACTGGGGCCAGTCAATAGGCTATTTAAAAGTTTTTCACCACAGCCACAAAACTCACCTCTCGAAACTAGAACTGGAGCACCCTGATGCAATGTTGAAACTCATCAATTCTTCATAATTGAATAATAACATCAATTGGTTCATGTTCCACACACCCTCTCCCAAATGTCAGAATATTAAATTTAGGCTCAAAACTCGTCTAATCAGCATGAAATCATAACTAAAGGTATTTTTATGCACATGCAATACCTTCTACCAAACTATTTTTGAAGACGAGCTTTTGATTGAAATATTTTAATTCCAGAAGTTTTGGGCCAGCCTATCGCTTTGAGGCTTGAAAATTAGGTCTCTATGCCAATCTGAAGGTCATCCTGCTTAGGAAATGGGGTACAAAAACAAGTGCCAATAGGAGGGAGCCATTTTATTCTTCCTCTGTCAACCTTGTTGATGCCATTCAAAATTGAGCCATGGGAAGGAGGAGGATGAATTTGGGGCCACTATTTGAGCAATTTGTTATCCCAATTTGTGAATTTACTATTTGTATTTGAACCTTTTGAAATCTTTGACATTACTACTTCTAAGATTGCTCTTTCCATTTTTTATATCACCTTGGATACTAGAGGGGGGGATTTTCTAAAAATTCTAGAATTACATTCCAGCCAAATGTGCTAAATGATCAGAGATGGGATTACCTCCCAAATGCATGCAAAAATTGATTACGTGAAAAGGGTAGGCCAACTTATGAAGTGTTGTAATAATGACTTTGGAAATGTGCTTTTCCAATTTAAATTTTCACATAACTATTTGCAATGGTAGTTACTAAATGAGTAGTTTAAGAGAAGATGATCAACTTCTTCTTCTTCCTCTCTACAAAGTGCACATTTGAATGTGGGGGAAATTCTCGATTTGCTCAGTGTATTTCCTATTGAAATTTTATTGTGTAAGGCCAACCATGTGAAGGCTCCTACTTTTGAAAGGAAAGCATCACTCTAGCACAATTTATATGGCCAATCCATCTTGTTTTCTTCTGAGAGGAATTTGTATCCTTAGCTTATTGAGTATTACCCTGATGTTTTTGCTACCCAATTTATCTCATCTTCATCTTCAAAGTGGATGATGACTCTTTGTGAGAGAATCTTTGATAAATTTTCTTTTTGATTCTTTCAAAAGTTACATCCTTCAAAATTCTTCCATTTTACTTTGGAAATGAGGTCTTTATTAGTAATTTTCTAACATTTGTTGACTCTATTTCCCCATGCTTGTTTTAGGAAATTCCTAGCCTCTTTTAAATCATTTCTAAACGTTAATGGTGGATATCCATTCCATGAATCCTCCCAGAATAATACTTTCTCTCCATTATGAAAAATCCATGTTAATTGTGGGAGAATGACTTCTTTTCCCTGAATTAGGATGTTCCACATTTTTAACCCCACTGGTGGATTGGCTATTATGAAAATTCTTTCTCTGTTAGAATAGTCTAAATTCTGGCTTGCATTATCCTTTCCCATTTAGCATTAGGTTTTATATACATGTTCCATGTCAATTTAGCTCTGAGAGCTAGGTTTTGTATTTCCATGTTTACAACACCTACTCCCCCAATAATTTTGGGTTTGCAAAAATTTTCCTTGGATATCAGTGTTATTCTTTTCTTTTTTGAGCTTCCCTACTAGAGGAACCACCTCACTAATTTTTCTAGTTCTAATAAAACACCTTTTGGCATTTTGAGAATTAACATCATATAGGTAGAAATGACTGTAAGGACCACTTTCACCATTGTTAATCTTCCAGCCATTGTTAGCCACCTTCCTTTCCATGATAAAATTTTTTTTAATCGATGTGGTGATGTGCTACCATAATTCCTTCTTAGTTGCTCCAACAAAAAGGAGGATACCTAAATATTTGCTAGGAAGTGCTTCCATTTTCAATCCTAATTTTTTTTGTGACCCATCTTTGAACAAATACTAGAGTGAAGAAGAAGTAGACTTTTGATTTAGAGACATTTATGGACTCTCCTGATAGGTCATAGTATGAGGTAATTGTAGCTCTAATTGTTTTGGCTTCTACTATAGATGTTTTCCTAAAGAACATTGTATCATCCGTGAATAATGTGTGCATTATAGATTCTTGCATCATTAGAATTTGAATGTCTTTCCAATGGTTTCTCTGATTTACTACTTGGATGGACCTACTCAGATCTTCCTCCGTGAGGATATACAAGTAGGGGGATAGAGGCTCCCCTTGTTTCCATTCACTAATATGTTTTGATATCACTTTTACTTTGTAAATTTAATATTGTTATTATTTTATTCTTTCATATGTTTTGATATCACTTTTACTTTGTAAATTTAATATTGTTATTATTTTATTCTTTCATAAATTTTGAAAATGAGCCAACACAAAAATGTGATATGTCTACATGTAGGAGCTAGCAATAAAAACTAAATATGTGGTTGCAAAGTATCCAACAACATAAATGATAAATATGGTCATGACGGACCCTACAATAGTAATATGATATGAATGTGTAAAATCTTGTAAAGGATGTGGCTATAAAGGAGCCTACATGATAGAGCAATGTTGGGCACATGGAAGCCATCATAACCATGAGCTAATCATTGCAATCATAGTCATCAAAAAATATTAATGACTTATATGCCCCGTTCAATCAGTTGCATTGGAGTTTACAAGGAATTGGAGGAGAGGAGAAAAAGTGATATGTAGAAGATACAATCATGTAAAGGGCAATAAGCATGAAACAAGTGTCATAGTTAACATCACATGGCAATCATAAGACAAAAGAATAAAAATGTAATTGTGTAAGAACATGTATCGAAGGGAAATAATATGTCCGAGCAATAGTGAGGACAATAAAACAACTAAAATGCCAAATAGATCATGTAAGGATAGATAAGTCTAATATGAGATACAAGCACAAATGAATGTTATAGATAAATCTTGTGTGAAGTTGAGCTTATTCTCTCGATTGAATGTTATAGATAAATCTGGTGCGAAGTTGAGCTTATTCTCCCATATCATCTCATCCTCATTTACACATTCCCCCACACTCGACTTGCCTTCATCCATATTTGCACATATTTTCACATGTATCTGACATTTATAATGCCCATTATTACCCCATATCCACATTCATTCTATGCCTAAATATTATTGTTTCTATATATCCCACATCCATCTTACTCATACAAGATCAATCTAGCTATGCCCATTATTATCCCATATCCACATTCATTCTATGCCTAAATATTATTGTTTCTATATCCCACATCCATCTTACTGATACAAGATCAATCTAGCATCTACAAATCTAACCCACAAAATTTCTAAATTCAAATTTTAACTTATCCATTTTATTTCCCACCTTAAACTAACTTAATCTGCATTTAACTAATACTATATACTACTATTTAAAAACATTCAATACAGTAAAATAGTAATATGTAATGAATCGTGTGAAATCATTTAACCGAACTTAGATCATTACACATAGCTAAGATTGCTACGTTAAGTGTAAAATAGTAATATGTAATCAATCGTGTGAAAGAACTCGGGAATTGAATGTGAATATGACCGCATTTACTTAATCCTCGAAAGGGGAGTACTGCGATCGACTACTTGCTTTATATAGCGGGAATGCAAGGCCATCCAAATAAAGTGTAACGTAACTTTTTCATCGCAGGAAATTCATTGTTGTCATGGCTTACGAAATTGTAACGGTGACGCCTAAACAGCTGAGGTTCACTCAGGATTCCATTGCAGACCATTTTAATCTTCCGGGCGGAAAGAAAGTGCTTTTAGAAGACGCTTTACTTGACCTTCAACACGGGCGACTTCAGGCAAGTGATTTTCCACCAATAAAGGTAGCCAAAAATGAGGATGGTGTACTGTGGTCGAATGACAACAGACGACTGTGGCTCTTTAGAAAAGCCGGCGTTTCCGAAATAGAAGTGAAATAGTTAAGCTATCGAATGCTCCTGCAAGTTATGCAAAATGAGAGGATGTAATACAAACAAGAAATGCAAGCAATAGCTGAATGAATGAATTAACTCACAATATGGATGTACATATATGGCACAAAAGAACAAGCTAAAGTAAGAACATAACAAGAAATCCAAAATCATCTACATGTACTTGAAGTAGTATGCCAAAACACAAGGAATATACAAGGGATTTGCAAATAAAATAAAGACAATACACTACGGGGTGACAATTCAAAGTTGTCACCTTTTTATAAAGAAAATGGCAAGCACTAATCTAAATTTTTTATTTTAATCATGTTCTTGAGTGACATATATGTTTTGAATTTTGAACTGATGTAAATTAATGAAATTTAGATTTTTTACTGTAGTTTATAAATATATATTTTTTAAATTGAAAAATTGTTTGGATGTATTTTTTTTTAGAATTGACACTATAATTAAATTGTTGATAAAATGTAAAAAACTGAGATTAATGAGGCCTCCACTTTTCTATAGTAAATCATTTTTTCCAATTTTTTTTGTATTGATAACTTAAAACTTTAATGCATTGATTCATTATCTCATTTCCATAAATATATATTTGAATATATTTAAAGTCTCATGTATTGAAAACACAACTATTTCAAAAGGCCTCCACATTTTGACTTAACTTTAATTATCTAAGATAGAACATGATTTCCACATGCAATCCCTCATTTACTGCATCATATTTTATTCATTTTTTAATACTTTAGTGTTTTTTCTTGACAAAACAATCAAGTCTATATTTGGGTGTTGATGACCAACTTTTAGTGAAAATTAAAAAAGAAAATATTCTTTAAAAAAATTAAAATATATATTTTTAAAAACTACACTTTTAGATCTACAAAAGGGTACCTTTGAATTTTTTAAATATTATTTATGCAAGTAGAAGTGGCACAAACATTAAATTTTTCAAATAATTTTTATAAATTAGCACCAAAGTGATGCTACATATCTATCTAGTAGACACTTCTAGTTAGAAAAGTTGTGGCCTGAATCTATTCTAGCTAGAACCAATCTAACCAAAACACATTTTCAGCACAAACTAACTTTGAGGGGGCAATCTAGGTTCCAATAGAACATAAAATCCAATAATAGTATTTAATATGTTTTATAGTCAAGAAGTTATTACAATATATAGAGTCAAGTGCTAAAGTCAACTACTACTATCCCATGTATGTGGGATAAATACTTTTATTCTAATTTACCATATGGGTGACTTACAAAACATATGCACCCAATTTAGTACTAACTAATACCTAATACATATATCAAAATGGTGGTTCTTAATGTAGAAACTTGGATAAAATATTGGAAGGCTCCTACATGGCCTCATAGCTTTACATGTGAAAACTTGGATATAATATTGACAAGGTCATATTAGATAAACTATGATAAGTGCCAACATTATTTTACCACCATTATACTAATGTCAACCACTAGACCCATTTCCCTTGTTGGTCCAACATAGAACATCTTAGATACAATTTTATAACCATTTATTTACAACCTTAGATTGGGGAACATTTTGAGGATAATAGGTGGAAATCATGTTCAATTTAATGCCTTTCAACTTAATTAATTCCTTCTAGAAATTCCTTGTTTGCAAACAATGGAATGGGGCATACCATGAAGCATGAAAACTATGTCCAAGAAGTGTTTTTCTACAATAACAACTATGTAAGGTTGGGTTAAGGTACAAAAATGAGCATACTTAGTTACATGGTCAAAATTACTAAAATAACATACTTACCACTAGACTTTGGAAGCCCAATAATGAAATCCATGGAAATATTTATCTAAGCCATGTCTGGAATAGGAAGAGGCTATAAAGATCCTAGCAATTGGATTGTCTTTCCTTTGTTGGACTAACACAACTCACACTCCACCATGAAATTTTTGACATCTTGCTTAATTATATCCCAAAAGAAATTTTATATGCTCATATGTCTTCAAAATACTTGAGTTACCTATGGTGGGGTAGGAATAAAGTTTTATGAGCAAGTCTAGAGTTGGGAGTTGTGACATAATGAAATGTAGTCATGCTATTTCAATACTCATCTTTTCCATGAAAACTCTAGCACTAAATAAGGACCATGTTCCAACTAGCAAATAATATCCTAACTTTTGGGATTATTTACCCATTTTTTACCAACCTTTTCCATATAGGTGGGTATTAACATTTATAGAGAAAATGATGAAATTTCCTCTTCCTATTTGCATGAAAGTGTATTAGCCATGACATTTTCTTTTCCTTTCTTATAAATGATATTGTAACAATAACCTAGCATCCTGATTACACACTTTTTCTATTTAGGAAAGGAGACCCTTTGCTAGATAAAATATTCTAGGTTGTGATCATTAATTTTGATTTGGAATTTGTGGTCCAATAGGTAAGGTTGCCATTAAGAAAATTATGTAGAATATCCACCATCTCTTTTTAATAGGTGGATCTGGAAAGATTTCACCCTATCAATTGCTTGAACATTAGTGAAGGTGAGTGGCTAACCCTCTTTCATAAAAGCATCATCTCAATCCATCACACTCTAGGACAAATTGTATGTAAAAGTTAGGCATGGATAAAACTAGGGTGAAACAAATAGTGGCTTTGAGGGAAAGGAAGGCCATATTAGATTATATATTCTAGAAAAAGGAATTATTTTTTAGCGATTCGGTCAAACGTTTTATGATTTTACCATGATTCTAGATAAACTTGTGATAATATCCAATCAAGCCTAAGAAGCCCCATAGGTCCTCTTGATGGATTTGGGTTTAGACTACTGTAACATTGTCTCAATCTTATTTGGATCCACATGCACTCCCTCTTACAAAAAATGTGGCCAAGATACTCCACCTTTTGCACCCCAAAGGCACACTTAGAGATCTTGGAGAAAAGGGAATGATCCTTTAAAATATTGAGGGTAATCTCTACATGTTAGATATTATCAACCCAACTATGACTATAAACAAGAATGTCATAAAAAAGGACCAAGATGAATTTGTAGAGGCAAGCTTTGAACACATTATTCATAATCTACTTCAAAAGGTAAAGGAGAATTAGTCAAGACAAAGGGAATCACCAGGAATTCATACTAAATTTCATGTGTCTTGAAATTCATTTTGGGAATATGCTCCTCCTTGACTCAAATTTGGCGATATCTAGAGCGGAGATCTAGCTTGGTGAAAACTTAGTCATAGAGAGCTCATACATCAAATCATCAATGTAGTGAATAAGGAACTCGTCCATGATGGTCAATTTATTTAGTTCCTATAAATTAGGGCACATACTCCATCCACCATATTTCTTAGGAAACATCATCATAAGGGATGAATAATGAATTGTACTAGGTCTGATGACACTTGCCTCCATTAGCTCTTGAACCATCTTCTGAATTTTGTCCTTTTGTTCAAATTCATAGCAATAGAGCTAAATAAGTAGAGGTTAACTACTAGATTAAGGTACTGACATGGTCATGGCATTGTAAAGGAGGCATCCTTTACATTCCTCAAAAACTTTGATATGTTGATCCATTATTCCTTATAAATCTAAAGGAGAAGAGCGATGTGAAGGACTTTGAGCTTCCATATAGTGGAACTATGTAATAACTATATAATGGCATTTCTTTAACTTCTCCATGTTGTGATAATTGACTAGTTGAAGATCATCAAGTTTCATACCATGAAAAGCATATTTCTTTCTCTATTCAGTAAATATCATCCAAACCTAGGAATAATCACAAGTGAGTGACCCTACTCTTTTCATCCATTGCACTCCAAACACCACTTGGGAACCCCTAGGAAAGAACATACATGTTCCATATTATATTTGTTCCATATGTCTTTTTTTCCTTTTCTTATTACCTTGATGTTCTTTCTCGCTGCCTTTTTTATCATTGTTGTTCTTTGTTTATTATATGTTAGCTTTCCTTTTCATTATTATGTTTCTTTCTTGTTTCTCTTTTGTCACATTTCTATTTTTTAAGTGTTTGGGTGTTTTTGAGCTTCGGTGTTTATATGTTGGAGTAGTATTATGCTTTAATTTTCTCTTCTCCTTGTGGTCTATTGGTTCCTGTGCTATTCTTTCCTCTATTTGGTTGTCATAGTCTACAAGCTCACTTATTCTATTTCTCTTCTCTTTCTGTTTCTCAAGTGTGATCTAAAATTTTGAGGAAAAAAACTTACACACAGTTAAATCCTGAAATACTAAGCTACAAGCATTATGGACTATGGAAATTTGATGTCTATCAAGAACATAAATGTCAGAGGTTGGTTAATATTCCCACATAGTGAGTTTGAAATTATGGCACTTACCACCATAGGACATGGTATTCCCATTGGCCACCATAATTTGGAAACATTCATAGGAATTGACAAAGTAATGGAGTCGGTTAGAAAGTTTCATACCAAAGAAGTTATCAGTGTTTCCACTATCAATCTAGAACACAACTCAACATTTGATGTAGCCAATGACTTTAAGTATTTTGGGGAAATAAAATCATATAAGAGCATGAATAGAGATATGAGTGGCCTCTATTACCTCACTATATAGTAAGGTTGCATTTTATTCCTCTATTGAAGACTCCTCATTGGACCATTGGGCACCCTTACAAAATTAATGAGATAAAAAATTTGTTTCCTACATCATTTTTTTCATTTAGTTGCAATTGAAACAAATCCCCTTATCCTTTTTGTTAGATAAATTATCTTAGGATAACATGTGAATATGGTGGGCTAATTTTCTTTATATGTGGTATCCTTCTTTATCATAAATGATTGAGAAGTGAATCCCAAATCTTTTTTTGTGTTATAAAAAACTTATGCTCAATTAAGTGAGCTAGCCTAAGAGAATCCCAAAATGTGGAAAGCTTAAATATTTGGACTTCAACCTAAATATGACCTTTGAGACTACTAATTATAAAACAACTTATAAAAAAAATTCACCAAGATCACTTGTTTGATTGACTAGTTTCTCAA
The DNA here is from genome assembly GCA_027924645.1 of Cunninghamia lanceolata. Lineage (NCBI taxonomy): Eukaryota > Viridiplantae > Streptophyta > Pinopsida > Cupressales > Cupressaceae > Cunninghamia > Cunninghamia lanceolata. The sequence goes on along the minus strand of BSBN01000194.1, from coordinate 10,108,236 downwards.
GATGGATTTGATAGTCATGGACTAAATGTGTAGTATAATTTACTTTTAAGGCTCTAGTGAAGTCTTCATATGCATTTATACCAAAGTGTCTAAGGACCTTCTTATGAAAGTCTTCCCATGTGAGAAATAGTTCAGATCTTTCCAACTATTAATACCATTGAATAGGTACATGCTCCAAGTGGAAAGAGGCAATAAAGAGCTTTTGATCTATGAAAATTTGATGGACTATAAAATATTGCTCTGCATTTTAAAACTAGCTAGTAGGGTTTGTGCTAGCAAAATTTGGAAAGTCTAGTTTAGGTGCGCATTTGGGCTTGCAAAGATTTTGGATATTGAAAAAACCAAATTAGTGTTAGAGTTTTGTCCCATAGTAGAATGCAAACTATGTTAGAGATATGTGGAAATGTTCTTATACATGTTGTTAAGGGAACCTATCCTAGAGAATATGTCATCTAGCTTGGAGAGCTTGGAGAGGCATTCTTATATACCAAACATTAATTGGTGGATTGCATCTACCACTAATTCTAAGGAAAACTTTGTTTAGTCTTAGGACTTACAACCACCATCCATAATGGACACTTGATATACAATAAGGGTTACTAGTGTTACATATTAAAATAATTAGTGCAAAAAGATAATCACAATGGGGTAGATGCCTTGATGACATGAAAAACTACCTAGGCCAACCAAAGAGGATTTCTAGAGTTATGCATCCAAATGATCAACTCAAAGAAGGGATCACAATGGGACAATTGCTTCGATGGGATAAAAATTAGCCAAACTTTTTTGTAGATAATATCCTAGATGGGAACATTTTTTAAATAGAATTACAAAAGGAGAATTTTTTCTCAAAAGTTACAAAATAGCATACTATATAGTCCAACCAAACCTATTCCTATGACTACCACAAAAATTACAATGTAGATATTGTCCTTTGGATTCTAAATAATGTGACATGTTTTCCCATTAATGTATCACAACAAATCACTTAGATTTTTGGTGATCTACTCAAATGTCTATGATTCTGACTACATATGCCCAAATTTGTATACAATAAGAGGGAATAAAGAGAAATATTAGGTTATGGATGTGTTCAGTCTATAGATTCTTATATATACTTGTCTTGTTTGTAAATAATGAATTGGCCAGATATTTCAGAGGTCTAACTATGGAGAAATTGAGAGTCCCTAGTTGCACTATCTAGTGTCTAAGGTATGATGAGAGTAACTTACTAGCATTAATCAAAAACTAGTACACTACAAATTTTAAATGGTCATGCCTTCCTATGGTGAGGATTCTACTAATTGTAGAGGTTCTTTCAATATACATGAAGGTATGTGGAAGCTCAAATCCATATACAAATGTTGTTTGAGGCCTTTATTGAAGTTGAAGTATCCCTCACTTCATTAGAGCCTTTATATAGAGAATCTAGCTTAGACAAAATCATAGTTGTTTAAAGGATATTTTAGAACCTCTAGCACATAGTTTCTAACCTAGATAATCTATTGCAAAATTTTATTTTTTAGAAAAAAGTTGCAGTTCCCAACTACTTTCAGCTCTTCTTGAAGACCAAGATCATGTAAGAGCAGTGTGAGAGCATACATTAGATAGTTGTATTAAGCCACTAACTATTGTTGTTGTTGTAGAACACATCATTGGAAAGAGCTCAGATACCACTTATAAGCAACCTATAAATAAAATAAAGTCAACAAACATATATGCAAAGAAAATAGGAGCAATAGAATGATTGTATTTTGTGTTCACAGTACTACCTTGATGGGGAAATCCTCCTAATAGAGTATAAAATCCAATCATAATATTGAAGATACATTATACGTAGAAAAATTACAATATAGAGTTGTGCTAAAGACAACTACTACCATCCCATGCATTTTAGATAAATACTTTTATTCTAATTGATCATATGGGTGACTTACAAAACATATGCACCCAATCTAATACTAACTAATACTTAATACATAGAGAAAAAGGGGGTTCTTAATAGAATATAACATTTATATTAATGTCATTTTAAAATCTTCCAAGTTTTAACTAATAATAAATTATATCTATTACAATGAACTAATTAAATTATTAAAAATCATTAATTGCACAAGATAGAATGTCATAAATTTAGAAAATCCTTAAACCTTTGATTTCACCATCTTTCTCATATCCTCTACAAAGGTGTTCAAGTTTGTGTAAGAAGTTCCTCCTTCCATCACTGCCTTGCTCGCCGCCTCCTTTAGCCTCACAGCATTCTTTCGTAGCTCCTTTCCAATACAACCTTCCATTAGATTTCTAATTGTACTCTCTACCACCTCTTTTGTCACCAATTTAAATTCATCTACATCGACACCTTCAAAGTCCAAGCCAACCTTCCAAATGTCTTTTGCAAATCGACAATCAATGAATTGATCAAAAAAATAGGGCCATCCAATCATAGGAACTCCTATGCTAATTGCCTCCAAAGTAGAGTTCCACCCATTATGTGTAAGGAATCCTCTAACAGAAGGATGAGAAAGCACCTACAACCATTAAAAAAAAAACTTAATTAAAAATATTTTTTAAGTTACAATAATTGGATAATTTTTGTAATTAAAAAATAAAAACTACCAATAGCAAGTTTTCCTTCCGAGGGTACATTATTTAAATGAAACATGGCGTGTGCATTATCCTTTTATATGGCTTTTTTATTTCCCTGTGTATAGGTTAAGCATTGTTCTACCATAGTAGGGCTATTGTTAGTGCAAGGGCATGGGCATAACGAGATCAAAAAATCTATATAAGTATTACAAGAAGATATCTAAATATTTTTAAAACGTCTGAGAATAAAAACGCTTTACCTTCAATTGATTCGTCCAATTAACAATCAGCGCTCGATCCTTGGTTCGATCCTTGAAGCCCTCAGGTAATTCCAGAGGTTTGCCTTCTGCTATATCCGATCTCAGGACCCACAAGAACGGGTGCCCACAAGCCTCTAGTCCGAAAGCCAGCTCATGTAATTGGCTTTCAGATTTTACAGCAATGCTACCAAAGGAAACATATAACACAGATCCCTGCGCCTGAGCGTCTAGCCATTGAAGGCACGTTTTATCCTCTTCCCACATGCTGCACATGGCATTCCTACCTTGTAAGAAATTTGGAAGAAAGACGGGACCAATTGCCAGAGCAGGGCATCCATTAATGCTGAGACCCATTTGTGCTTCTTTCCCTCCTTCCAACTCCTCGAAAGTGTTGACTAGCACGTAGTCTGCTATGTTCTGGTGGCGAGACTCATACAGAAAGACATCGTAAGTGCCTTCAGAGATATATTTTTCACGGTAGAAGGAGACGATGTCGGTTGGCCTGATTGGTGGAATGTTTCCCGGAAGGCATGTGATGAGTTTGTCATTAGATTTCAAGTCCTCCTCTGCAACACCAATGCTCACCATATTAATAAAAAATAATAGTCTGATATGGATTGTATTTCAAAGATTCGATGGCAAACAAAACCAACTCAAAATTCTGATGCAGGGGCATCTACATGGCCCAACTAACAGTCACTCCACAGCTTTAAAATTTTAAATTTTGCGGTCAATTATGGAGTATTCTACTTAAACATCATCCCCTTCAATGGTCAAACAGTCCATAACAATTTTACACATCCTCCACAACAAAAAAGTTGTAAAAATTTGTCCTATTTTTATTGGCCAAAATTGACCTTTGACTGTTGAAATGAATGATTACTTCAACCAACCCGGCATTGTTCCATTAATATCCAGCCAGAGCAGGAACTCAGGTTAATGAGTTTAAACCTTGTCTGACTGCTTTCCTCCATTTCATTGATTAACTTCGCGCCCAAATTAAAGATTTGGGTGGGATTTTGTCAAGTAGTGAAAGAGGATGAAGAGAAAGAGAAGCTGTATGTAATGAAAGGGAGGAAAAGTGTGCAGGTTGCGTGTAAAAAAATTAAAGATTTGGATGGGATTTTGTTAAGTAGTGAAAGAGGACGAAGAGAAAGAGAAGCAGTATGTAATGAAAGGGACGAAAAGTGTGCAGGTTGCGTGTAAAAAAACAGAACAAGGAGAGGCGTGTAGAACAGCAAGAGATAAGAGACGAAGAGAGAAGGAGCCGCCATTTTCCATAAAAGAACTTATTCAGTCCTGTAGTGCGTGGGGATTGCCAAGTCCACAAGAGAAGGGAAAATAAAAAGGCAACAAGGATTTATTCCAGTTAAAGGAGCGGACCACCATTTTAAAATCATACTTGTCTATGTATGGTGACTGCAGATTGGGAAAGGAGAGGCCGAGAGCAGAGTAAAACAGGGGATGGCTTTAATTCTCTAATTTTATGTTTTTTTTTTTTTGATAAAAGTTAACTAGCTGTAAGTTTTGTATTTCACTAAATGAAAGAGAAAAAATATTTAATTTTAATGCTATTCAGTGTGGTGTGTATACTGTATTTCTCATTCTATTTAAATATCATATATTTTAATGGTCAAACAACCAATATCTATTTTATACAGATATCTCTCTATTATGTGTGTGATTCAGGGTTTACTCCTAAATTGTGTACCTACTTTTTTTTTTGTTTCTGTGAATGTTCTATGAGGTCCACCTATTGACAATGAGTCAAGAGGCCATTTATTTAGTGTGCTGGTAGATATACATATGTGTGTACTTGTGTGTTGTTTTAACATGCAGCAAAGAGTGTAGAGGCTGATTTAAGTCCCTTGTAGCAACTTTGGTATTGGGTGTGGGTCTGTAGGAAAGGGTTTGAGTGGGCACTCTACTTAAATATCATCCATTTCAGTGGTCAAACAATCAATAACAGTTTTACACCTCATCCACAATAAAAAGTGATAAATATGTGTCCTACTTTTACCGGCTAAAATTGACTCTTTAACTGTTGAAGTGGGTGATGTTTAAGAATAGCCGTGTTGAATGAGTGCATGACAACATACAGCAAAGGCATTTGACTACTTTCATAGGGTACGAGAGGTGGTTTGGAGTCAAGTGGTGCTTTTGAGCGAGGTGGCACCATCAAGTTCTCACGGTAAGATATCACTAAGAGATTGAAATAAGCAAAATAAGAAACAAAGGACATAAATGATACAGGCAAACAGAGCAACAGAAGACATTAGTAGCAGCTCTAAACATGAAATACTTGAAATAAGCAAAATAAGAAACAAAGGACATAAATGATACAGGCTAACAGAGCAACAGAAGACGTTAGTAGCAGCTCTTAACATGAAATACTTGAAATAAGCAAAATAACAAACAAAGGACATAAGTGATACAGGCAAACAGAGCAACATAAGACATTAGTTGCAGCTCTAAACATGAAATACTTGGAAGCTCTACAGTGGATTGTACAAGCATGGGACATCCAAACTCAGTTAACAATCTGTGGATCTTCTAAAGCTGAATATAATAAGTTATATAGAGTTGTAAATAGCTCAAACTGCATATGCAATATAAAATCATTTTTAATCATTCAGGCCCATCTTGTACCAGAAACAAGAACAAAATTTGTAGGAGAAATACCTTTGACAGGAATATGACCCTCAGAAAGAAGAAAGTTAGCATTTGCCTGAATAATGGAATTTGCAGTACCACAAGTCCAGAAGACAACTCTGGGCACCCCAAGATTTTTAGCTACTTCTGCCGTGCAGGACACAAAGCTATCGGAAACAATGCAGGTGATTGGCGGGAAAGACTTATCTGCTGCAGTTAACACACTTTCCAGAGCAGGGCCCAAACGTTGCATTGCAAGAAAAAACTCCCCAAGCTCGGATGTTCGACCATGTTCCGGCGGTAAGCCGTCTGGAATAGAAAAAAAGCGAAATTTCGAGCCCCTCTCTTTAGCCTGGTGGTCATGTGCCGCTACAAGGCGTTGGTCGATCCAGTCGGTGGTGACGAAGGTTATGTAGAATCCCCGCATGGCCAACAACTTCGCAAAATTCATGAGCGGATTGACATGGCCCTGTGCAGGAAATGGCACGATCACTGCGTGCAAAGCATTTACTTCTATTTCTCCACACATGTTTAGGCCTACGTCTTTTCCCATTTGTCTGGAATTAGTGTATCAACTAAAATGCCAAATCTCAATATATAGAAATCAATGTTCCAACTGCTACAGCCAACTATATTTAAATTTCAATAGCTTGCAGATTATTAAATTTGTGGCAGGGTCCAATTCTCCATATAAAATCCGATAAAAAAACATCTCACTATTTGTGGAGGAGGAACGACAAGAGAAAAAAACAGACATTTTCTTTTGAATAAGACATTTTCTTTTGAAGAAAGCAATGCCTATTATTATTTTACGAAGTAGTCATCCTTTAAAACTATCCTTCAAAACTATTGAGGTCTTTTCTAAACGTTAGAAATCGTTTTCTATTTGACTTTAATAATCACATATAAGTTAAAATAATTATAAATTATTAGTGAGAATTTGGAGTTTTATATCACTATGCACATGGGTATTATCGGCCATGTGAAAGTATGTAGAGGAGTACATCCCTAGGTTCAATCTATTCTTTAATAGACTATATTTTGTAAGTGTTTTAATAAAATGATAATTTTAAATTATTATTAAATGTATTGATTGACAACCTTCCCTAGTAATAATTCAAATAATAATAAAAATATTAAGCTATTTTTATCTAAAAAGGTTAAATGTCATTTAAAGGCCTTATCTACACCACAATCACTTTTTAAAAAATTGTTTTTGAATTTAAAATAGCACTCCATTCAAAACTAGCATCATGAATTATTAAGCACAATATCTTTGGCATTCTCTTTTAATATTAATATCAAATATGTTAATTAAAAAATTAAAATTAAAATTAAACCATCTATTATCACACACGATATAGAGCACTTTATCAAGGTGATCTCCAACTTCTTAAAATTTGATTTTGAAGGCATCAAATTCATAGATGAGGAGGTACGAAAAGGGTTGTATTTAAGAGCTAGGGTATGGAGTTGATCAATGTTATTTTTATGAGCACTAGGGAGCTTAGGTTTCTCAATTCTAGAGATTTTCTAATCCTATGCTTCTAATCATGGACACAAAATGTTATCAAAAATGAATTGGTATTCTCAAAATAGCTTTAGTGCTAATTGTAATAAAGTAAATGTAATTTAAGATTAAACTATGCTAACTAAATTAATGAAAGAAAGAACCTATATTCTACTAAATTAAATACTAACAAATTTTATCTTCATAATTCTTAACTCGTTCTTTTAATACAAATGATAAAATATATTCTAAACATGAGTCATTCTTTCATATGTTAAAATGCAAATAAGAAACAACTTTTGATGAATTAAAGATAAGAAAAATTGTGCATAACATATAACATTGAAGACCATCTATAATCAAGAAAATTGGTTAAGGATTGCTTGATGAGATCAAAATAATAAAATTCATGAATTAAGAGTTGTATTTTATTTGATGAAAAAAACATGTAATGGAAATAGGAAATACTGATGCAGAAGCATCCATGCGAATTGACAATCAGCATCAACCAAAAATAATTTTAGGTTTAGTTTTTAGTTTTTGGGTTTGTCTTTGGTCATGTTTGACATCTATCAGCTTTGGGAACACTTCATGCTTTCAAATTAGCCAGAATTGAGTTTCCGTCAGGTGGTAGTTTCGACACACAACATGTTGACTTTATGAAAACAATTGTTTTGGGAGATCCACAAGGTTTGGTGACAAATCCTTTGACAAGCGTGTTCTTGAATAATTTTTTGTGAAATATAAAAAGAGAATTGAAGGCATATCTTTCACCGTTTAGGATATTTTAATGCCAAAAGTTGGTACTAGTAGTTTTATAGAAAGTTTAATATCTCATGATTATTGAAAGTTGAAGTGAAGTCCTTCTGTAGGGGACCTTGGGATGCCATTCCAAGCATATTCACCAGTTTTCGGGTGAAACAGAGAACTTTGAGTTATCCTGCCTGTCGATCCCTGATTTCGCACATCCTGTCGCAGTTGCATAAATAGATTTCTTCAATTGTGTGTAGCTATTCATTTTTGCAATTGAAGAACCATGTGTTTCCTTTAGTCATTGATTGGTCATGCGATAGTAAAATGGATGCAAGTTATAGTACATTAAGGTGGAATTCTCTTCACATCGTCAAAGTAAGAATACCATGATTCATTTTGGTTCTTCCTTGGTCGTAGGTTGGCAGTGCAAGTGAATTGAGCTCACGGAGATTGGATTTTGTCCAAGGCATGGGTTGATGCAAATAGCATGTTAAATGTTCCAATCTGCATTAGTTATATTTTTGTTTGTTTTGCCAGATAGGCCACAGCTTGGAGAGCTGGATTGACCTAGTCAATCAAAATATTATTGACTCAATTCTTTTGGAAGGTGTCGCTTTAGTTTGTTGGGAGTTATATTCTTTGTGACTTCTAAATTTTCCAATGTGGATGACCATACAAAATCCCATCGACAGTCTATTGGGAGAGTTCGTTGCAAAAAGAAGTTGGGATGAAATCATATTAAAATTTGAAGTCTTTTTATTTAAATTCTAAGGTGTCGCCCCAGCTGAAGTTGAAAAGACTTGAGACTTTTCAATTCTTGCCCTCACACCAATATAAAACCAAAATGATGGCCTTTGTAAATGGTTCACTACCAAAAGAAATTAAGAGAGCACCAATTTTGTAAAAGGAGGATCACCCCATTTGCTGCCAGAAAGGAAAATCTGAGTGGGACGTTTACTGTTAAGGAATATATCAGTGGGCTGCATTGGCAAAAAGGATGAAGTGCCTGAATGACAGGCACAGGTAGAGGGGCGTAGAGAAAAGGGCAGAAATGAGCCCATAAAGAGTCTCCAACGTGGGAATTGGAGAGAGATAATAGTGTATGGTAGAGAAGAAAAGTTGCAGAGAAATTGTGCAGAACATACAAATGTATTGAAGAGGTGTTCAGTTGGAGGAAATTCATGGACACACAAGAAATTTTAGTGGTTGCAGAGGAAATTAGAAAATAATACAAGTGTATTGCAGAGGGGTTCGGACAGAGGTGAGTTGAATTAAAAGGAAAGAAGATAGTAAACAGAGCAATTAGCTTTGGTGTTGCATTGAACATACAAGGTGAACGAAGAAGATCAATGGCGACATTGGGGTGAACGATTTGAGCTAGAATAAACTGTTAGAATAAGTCAAACAGAATACAGCTGTGCACGTATGTGTCATAGAGTTTTAGTTAGGAACAATAACGAACTGTAGATCTGTCTCTCAGATCCAGTTAACTGTAGTTTGCTATCAATCTATTTAGCAGACATTTAGGAGTGATAGTTGCTTCAATCTGTTGTATAAATATTCTTCTCCCGTTCAATAAAATGATGCACTGAGTTCCGTTGGTTTGTCAAAATCATTTCTGCTGTTATCTGCTATTCTATTTATTGTTCTGCTGATATACTTTCTGTTTTGGTATCAGAGCCTCTCTAATTGTTAACTCTGTTTCAGCATAGAGTTGTGGGGTAGCTTTGTGTGAGCCGTGAGATTGCCGTGAGATTGTTTAGTCTTGTAGCAGAGGAGGAAGCACCAGTGAAGATCAAAAGCAACGGAGTGGATTGTCAGGAGTGTTGCCGTGAGAGAGTGCCATGATTATTGATTAAAGAAGCTATAAAGAAAGCTGCCGCTAAGCCTGAACCAGATTGCTTGTGCTGTGAGCTGGAGAATGTCACCTGCTGCACAGAATCTGCCTACTGCTGCTGCGTGAGGGGGTCATCCCTTTGAACATTTGAATGTTGAGTTGACAGGTTATTCAGATTCTGATTGGGCAGGTGATCCAGATGATCGTAAGTCAACAACTGGTTATGCATTTAGCATAGGATCAGGTGTTGTTTCTTGGAGCAGCAAAAAGCAACCAACTGTTTCTCTCTCATCTACTGAAGCTGAGTACAAAGCATTGTGTAGTGCTACCTGTGAAGCAGTTTGGCTAAGGAGAATTCTTGAAGATATGGGACAAAAGCAAGGAGGACCAACTCCAATCAAGTGTGACAATCAAAGTACAATCAAGCTTGCAAACAATCCTGTTTATCATGCAAGATCAAAGCATATAGAAATTCAACATCATTTTGTAAGAGAGAAAAATTAGTCTCAAGAGATAGAGCTGCACTATCGTAACACCAATGACAATGTGGCTGATATATTCACTAAGTCATTGGGCAAAATAAAATTTGTAACATGTAGAAATCTGTTAGGAGTTAAACAAAATTATGTTTTCCTTAAGGGGGAGTGTTAGAATAAGTCAAACAAAATACAGCTGTGCACGTATGTGTCATAGAGTTTTAGTTAGGAACAATAACGAACTGTAGATCTGTCTCTCAGATCCAGTTAACTGTAGTTTGCTGTCAATCTATTTAGCAGACATTTAGGAGTGATAGTTGTTTCAATCTGCTGTATAAATATTCTTCTCCCGTTCAATAAAATGATGCACTGAGTTCCGTTGGTTTGTCAAAATCATTTCTGCTGTTATCTGCTATTCTATTTATTGTTCTGTTGATATACTTTCTGTTTTAAACATGGTGTGAGTTGGAACACCATCCATTTTGTGATTGTTTTATATTAGATTCTGTATTTGAACATTTGAGTTATTGCCTGGAATAATAAAACTTGAAGTGTCATATACATTGAATGGAGTGATTTCCTATATCTTGTGTGATGGTTTGAAATAAATGAATGGTGATTGTGCATAAGCTATCTTCCTGTAATTACTGTAGCAAGAACAATTTGATTTGAGTTTGAGTTTGCAGCAAAGGGTCTTTGTTTGTGTTGTGAAATTGAGTGTCTATGGAAGCGAGAGGGGGTACCTCTTGCATTAAATACAAATAGTAATAACACTTCCTAGACTCAAGATTGTAAAAAAACAATTAAGAAATAGTTGATTTAACTTACAATAAATAGAAATTAGAAAAGAGATGATGGATGCAAGAAAGTACACAATTAGATTCATTTATATACTTGCCATGACACACTATTTATTAGATGAAATATTTTCAAGGATTATATGTTTCCCTCTAAATTTAATTGAGATTTATGTTTGAAGCACTCATAAAAATCTAAAATAATAAGATAAAAATGAAAAAATAATGTTCACAAAAACAAGCAAATGACATAATGAAGAAAACAACATATATAGAAAATAAGTATTCTAATCAAACATAAACAAACTTTGTGAATGATATCATGGTGTAGATCAAGGTTTGAGAATCTAATGAAAGGTTGTCAAACAAATCAACAATTGAGACAAACACACACTCATGTAAAATCAAACATAAATGAGATGAGAGATATCTATTCCACTATCTACAATTTATAGAGCATACAATAAGTATAATAATGAAAAATAGAAATTGACTCTCTCCTATGAACAATCAAATATATTACACGATTAACTTTAAATAATCCTCCCTTCTAACTCTAGTAGATAACATATTTCTACACATAAAGGGGTATGTAATAAAACCCTTTACAAGTTTTTGTGAATCAAAATAAACTTCCAAATATGATGCTTCATTCAATGTCGACTTATCTATCTTATAAAATTGACGATTCCCAATACAATCCCTATCACATATTTTCAAAATTAAAGTTGGTGATCATACTAAGTTTCCATATTGCACGATGACCATCTTATTTGTGTTTTGGTTGGGTTGTGTAATTTTTGTGTGGATTTAGTATCTATCAACACTTGGATGGCATGTATCAACATCTCAGATCTAATGAATATGCATGATCATTGATCTCACGAAACATGTCAACATAGAGTGCAAGTTAAAGAGATTCATATTGATAGATAGATTGGAGATGCATGTATGCATCTCACTCATTTAAGTATCCACATATTGACTAGAAGTTTAAAGTCAGTAGGCATATTGACGTGTACCAATGCAGGAAATGGCACGATCACTGCGTGCAAACCGTTTACTTCTATTTCTCCATACATCTTTAGGCCTATGTCTTTTCCCATTTGTCTGGAATTAGTGTATCAACTAAAATGCCAAAGCTCAATATATAGAAATCGATGTTCCAACTGTTGCAGCCAATCACATCTAAATTTCAATAGCTTGAAGATTCTTAAATTTGTGGCAGGGTCCAATTCTCCATATAAAATCCGATAAAAAATGATCTCACTATTTGTGAAGAAGGAACGACAAGAGATTAAAAAACAGACATTTTCTTTTGAATAAAGCAATGCCTGTATTATTATTATACGAAGTCGTTATCCTTTAAAATTATTGAGGTCTTTTCTAAATGTTAGAAACCGAACACGTTTTCTATTGACTTTAATAATCACATATAAGTAAAATAATTATAAAAATGTATTGATAAACAACCTTCCCCAGTAATAATTCAAATAATAATAAAAATTAAGTTATTAAAGGTCTTATCTAGATCACAATCACTTTTTTAAAACTTGCTTTTGAATTTAAAATAGGATTCCATTCAAAACTAGCATCATGAATTATTAAGCATTGGCATTCTCTTTTAATATTACTATCAAATATGTTAATTAAAAAAATAAAATAAAAATTAAACCATCTATTATCACACACAATATAGAGCACTTTATCAAGGTGATCTCTATTGACTGCAACTTCTTAAAATTTGATTTTGAAGGCATCGAATTCATAGACGAGGAGGTAAGAAAAGGGTTGTATTTAAGAGCTAGGCTATGGAGTTGATCAATGTTATTTTTATGAGCACTAGGGAGCTTAGGTTTCTCAATTCTAGAGATTTTCAAATCCTATGCTTCTAATCGTGGACACAAAATGCTATTAAAAATGAATTGGTATGCTCAAAATAGCTTTAGTGCTAATTGTAATAAAGTAAATGTAAAAGATTAAACTATGCTAACTAAATTAATGAAAGAAAGAACCTATATTATACTAAAATAAATACTAATAAATTTTATCTTCATAATTCTTAACTCATTCTTTTAATACAAATGATAAAATATGCTCTAAACATGAGCCATTCTTTCAAATGTTAAAATGCAAATAAGAAACAACTTTTGATGAATTAAAGATAAGAAAAAATTGTGCATAACATATAACATTGAAGACCATCTATAATCAAGAAAATTGGTTAAGGATTGCTTGATGAGATCAAAATAATAAAATTCATGAATTAAGAGTTGTATTTTATTTGATGGAAAAAACATGTAAACATATTAAAATAAGAAATACTTATGCAGGAGCATCCAAGCGAACTAGTAATCAGTATCAACCAAAAACATTTTTAGGTTTAGTTTTCAATTTTTGGTTTGTTTTTGGTCATGTTTGGAATCTATCAGCTTTGGGAACACTTCATGTTTTCAAATTAGCAAGAATTGAGTTTCTGTCAGGTGGCAGTTTCGACTCAAACATGTTGACTTCACGGAAACAATTGTTTTAGGAGATCCAAGAGGTTTGGCAACAAATGCTTTGATAGGCGTGTTCTTGAATGCATTTCTCAAAATGTACAAAAATAATTGAAGGTGCATCTTTCACTATTTGGGCGATTTAAATGCCAAAAGTTGGTACTAGTAGTTTTACAGAATTTTTAATATCTCATGATTCTTGAAGGTTGAAGTGAAATCCTTCTGTAGGGGACCTTGGGATTTCATTCCAAGTGTACTCACCAGTTTTTAGATGAAACAGAGAACTTTGAGTTTTTCCGCCTATGGGCACTCGCACATCCTTCCGCAGTTGTGTAAATGTATTTCTTCAATTGTGTGTATCTAATCATTTGTTCAATTAAAGAACTGTGTGTTTCCTTTATTCATTTATTGGTCATGCGACAGTAAAATGGATGCAAGTTATAGTACGTGGAGATGGAATTCTCTTCACATCGTGGGAGTAAGAATACCATGATTCATTTTGGTTCTACCTTGGTCGTAGGTGGGCAGTGCAAAAGAGTTGAGCTCACAAAGATTAGATTTTGTCCAAGGCATGTGTCCTCGCAAGCAACATGTTAAATGTTCCAATATGTATTAGTTATATTTTTGTTTGCTTTGACAAATAGGCCATGGCTTGGAGAGCCATTGACATGGTCAATTAGAATATTAAAGACTTGATCCTTTTGGTAGGCATCGCTTCAATTTGCTAGGAGCGATTTTCTGTGACTTCTAAATTTTCCAATGTGGATGACCATACAAAAGCCCATCGAGACTTCGCTACAAATATAAGTTGGGATGAAATCATATTAAAATTTAAAGTCATTTGATTAAAATTATAAGGCATCGCCTCAACTAAAGTTGAAAACACTTGAGACTTTTCAATTCTTGCCCTCACAGCAACATAAAACCAAAATGATGGCATTTTTAAACGGTTCGCTGCCAGAAGAAATTAAGAGAGCACTAATTTTGCAAAAGTGGGATCGCCCCGTTTGCTACTAGAAATGAAGATCTAAGTGGGAGGTTTGTTGTTAAGGAATATATCAGTGAGCTGCATTGGCAAAAAGCATGAAGTGTGTGAATGACAGGCAGATGTAGACGGGCATAGAGAAAAGGGCATAATTGAGCCCATAGAGAGTCTCCAATGTGGGAATTGGAGAGATAGAATAGTTTATGGTAGAGAAGAAAAGCTATAGAGAAATTGGGGAGAACATACAAATGCTAGAGGAAACTCGTTGACACATAGGAATTTTAGTGGCCGCAGAGGAAATTAGAAACTAATACAAGTGTATGGCAGAGGGGTTCAAATGGAGGTGAGTTGAATTGAAAGGAAAGAAGATAGTAAATAGAGGAATTAGTTTTGGTGTTGCATTGAACAGGCAAGGTGAATGAAGAAGATCAATGGCGACATTGGGGTGAATGATCCGAGCCAAGATAAATATGGTGTGAGTTGGAACACCATCCATTTTGTAATTATTTTATATCAGATTTTGTATTTAAACATTTGAGTTATTGCTGGGAATAATAAAACTTGAAGTGTCATATACCTCAAATGGAGTGATTTCCTATATCTTGTGTGATGGTTTGAAATAAATGAATGGTGATTGTGCATAAGTTGTCTTCTTGTAATTATTGTAGCAAGAACAATTTGATTTGAGCTTGGGTTTGCAGTAGAGGGTCTTTGTTTGTGTTGTAAAAATTGAGTGTGGATAGTGAGAGTTAGCACCTCTTGCATTAAGTGGTATCAAAGCAGGTTGATCTTGAGCGTGCAGAGTATGCACCAGGACCTGCGGGTGAAGAGTGGTGAAGAGTAAAGCGGTGAATGCTGCAAGAGAGAATTGAAGTTGTTGGTTGTCCTCCAGTAGAGATAAAGCTGGGTAGAAGGTGTATAGACTTCTTTCACTGAGAGGAAGTGGATAGAATGGGTCTTGGAGAGGTGCATCTTCTAGAATCTTGTTGGGTAGAGGATAGGTTTGAGAGTTTTGTTGCATGGTGGACCTATAATTGCAGAGAGCATTGACTCTAAATTGTTTGCGGTTGTAGATTGAGAGTGTGCCACAATTGTTTGAAAAAATGTCTTGGAGACAAGGAGAGTGTTTGATGATGAAGAAGGAATTTTTGAAGCCACAGAAAGAGAAACAAGAGCCCATCCAAAGGAGTGATTTGTTCCAAACTATTTGCAAGTCTGATGGAAAATGTTACAAGGTGACGGTGGATAGCAATAGTAGAGATAATTTGGTTGCATTGGAAATGATTGAGAAGCTGAACTTGAAGAGGATGAAGAACCCTAGCCCATATTGCATTTCTTGGTTGCAAGTAGGTCATCAAATTTGGGTAAGTGAATAAAGCATTGTCAATTTTCACATTGAAATTGTATGTGACATAGTACCCATGGATGGTTGTCATGTTTTATTGGGTCAACCTTGGCTTTGGGACAGGGAAGTTGTATATAATGGTAGAGATAACACATATAGCATTATCAAAGATGGGAAGGAATATGTTTTAAATCCATTGTAGGATAAAGAAGAAAGAAGTAGCAAAGAAATGTCAGCAGTATGCCCTAATGAACATATGAAGGAAGAGAGAATGATTGAAGTTGCAATGGTTGAGAAAGAAGAAGAGAAAAGGATAGAAGTGGTTGAGAATCCTTTGAAGGATGAAGAGAAGAAAGAAAATATGGCAGCAAATAGGAAGAATGAAGAAGAAGAAGAAGAGGAGGAGGAGGAGGAGGAGATCCTTGTGTAAACGGATCAAGAGGAAAGAGAAGAGATTACAACTGAGGTTGCAAAGGATGAGAAGAGGTGTTGCAGCCCTTTGATAGAAGGGGCATGGAAGGAGAAGCATGTGGGAACATCCCATACAGTCCAAAAAGAAAGCAAATTAGAAAAGAAAAGAAGCAAGGAGAGAAAAGAATGGAAGAAGAAAGAGTTTCCATCTATAGCATGTCCTTTTGAAGAGGTAAAACATGAAGTTGCAGCAGAGAATTATCCATTGAAAGACATGGAATGTTTGGAACAGCAATGTGTAGAAGAGGCAATTCGTGAAGAATTGAGAAGAATGGAGGTAAGACTAACTGCATGAGAGATTGCAGAAGCATGCCATGAGGAAGGCATGGAGAAAGAGAGTGAGCAAGAAGAGGAAATTGCAGCAGACACATGTCTTTTGGAAGACATGGATGAAGAGATTTAAATTGATGTTACAGCAGCAGCTACGTATCCTTTGGAGGATAAGAATACAGAAGAAAGAAGTAATGAGATCATAGCTAAGCATGAAGAGTAGAAAGTTGCAATAGATGATGTGGAAGAAAATGAAAGAGTTCCAACAGTAGGAACATATCTTTTGGAAGGTATAGCATATGTGGTGAAAGAAATCACAGTAGAGGTTGAGGCGGAAAGTGATGTTGCAGTGGTTATGAGTCCTTTCGAGGACATGAGGATGGTAATAGCAAGGGAAGATGAAAATGTTGCAGCCAAGAGTAAAGAAAGAAAATTTGCAGCAGATGGTGATGAGGAAGATGTAGTTGCAATAGGGGAACAAGAGGTAAATTTTTATTTTTCTAAATTTTGTGATAGTGAGGATGATTTACCTTCATTTGCAATGGTAATAGTAGGAATTGAGGAGTATGATGAGGTGAAAATAAAGGAGGATATGGAAATCTTCAATTTCCATAAAGTTGATCATATCAACTTGTGTATAGATGAATGGGAGGTAGAATTTGAGTGGAGGTGGTCGGATCATGGTGGGTTGAATCCCATGGGAGGAGGAAGTGGGATGGAGAGTGGTGAGATGAGGAGTGATGAGTGGAGAAGTATTTGGAGGAGGAGATCAGGTTGTGGTGAACATGAGTCCACTCGAGAGGAAAGAGTAAGGAAGAGCACACTTGGTGGAGGAGGATGGCAAGTATCCTAACAAGATGCTGGAAAAGGTGAATGAAGGAGTTTTCTTAGTCTAATTCAGTGATGGAGTTTGTTGTAGGTTGTATTCAACCTGGAAGGGTAGTTCTACTATCTAACTCCATTTTGTGAGCCCATACTCATAAACTTTTTACCCTGCATGTCTGATGCAGGAGCATTAGGGCAAACTGGCAATGAGCATCAACCAAAAATATTTTAGGTTTAGCATTCAGTTTTGGGTTTATTCTTCGTCATGTTTGGCATCTATCAACTTTGGGAACACTTCATGCTTTCAGATTAGCAAGAAATGAGTTTCCGTCATGTGGCAGTTTCGACACACAACATGTTGACTTTATAGAAACAATTATTTTGGGAGATCTAGGTGGTTTGGTGACAATTCCTTTGATAGGTATGTTCTTGAATACATTTCACCAAATGTGCAAAAAGAATTGAAGGAATATCTTTCACCATTTTGGAGATTTTAATGTGAGACGTTGTACTAGCAGTTTTACGGAAAGTTTAATATCTCATGATTATTGAAGGTTGAAGTGAAATCCTTCTACAGGGGAACTTGGGATGTCATTCCAAGTGTACTCACTAGTTTTTGGGTGAAACCGAGAACTTTGAGATTTTCTACCTATTGGCATCTGATTTCGCACATCCTACTATAGTTGCGTAAATGGATTTCTTGAATTTTGTGTAGCTAGTCATTTGTGCAATTGAAGAACCTTGTGTTTGCTTTATTCATTGATTGGTAATGTGACAGTAAAATGGATGCAAGTTATAGTACGTGGAGGTGCAATTCTCTTCACATTGTGGGAATAAGAATATCATGATTCATTTTGGTTCTTCCTTGGTCGTTGGTGGGCAATCCAAGTGAATTGAGCTCACGAAGATTGGATTTTGTCCAAGGCATGGGTCCATGCAAACAACATGTTGAATGTTCCAATCTGCATTAGTTATATTTTTGTTTGCTTTGTTAGATACGGTGTGGCTTGGAGAGCCATTGACCTGGTCAATTAAAATATTAAAAACTCAATCCTTTTGGTAGGCATTGCTTCAGTTTGTTGGGAGTGATTTTCTTTGTGACTTCTAAATTTTCCAACGTGGATGACCATACAAAAGCCCATGAATAGTCTATTGGGAGAGTTCTCTTTAAAAAGAAGTTGGGATGAAATCATATTAAAATTTAAAGTCTTTTGATTTAAATTCTAAGGTGTTGCCTTAGATGAAGTTGAAAAGACTTGAGACTTTTCAATTCTTGCCCTTACACCAATATAAAACCAAAATGATGGCATTTGTAAACGGTTCGCTACCAAAAGAAATTAAGAGAATGCCAATTTTACAAAAGGGGGATCACCCCATTTGCTGCCAGAAAGGAAAATTTGAGTGGGAGGTTCGCTATTAAGGAATATATCAGTGGATTGCATTGGCAAAAAGGATGAAGTGCCTGAATGACAGGCAGATGCAGAGGGGCATAGAGAAAAGGGCATAAATGAGCCCATAGAGAGTCTCCAACATGGGAATTGGAGAGAGATATCAGTGTATGGTAGAGAAGAAAAGCTGTAGAGAAATTGGGGAGAACATACAGATGTATTGAAGAGGAGTTCAACCAGAGGAAATTCGTGGACACACAGGAATTTTAGTGGATACAAAGGAAATCAAAAAATAATACAAGTGTATTGCAGAGGGGTTCAAATAGAGATGAGTTGAATTGAAAGGAAAGAAGATCGTAAATAGAGGAATTAGTTTTGGTGTTGCATTGAATAGGCAAGGTGAATGAAGAAGATCAATGGTGACATTGGGGTGAATGATCTGAGCCAGGATAAACATGGTGTGAGTTGGAACTCCATCCATTTTGCAATTATTTTATATCAGATTTTGTATTTGAACATTTGAGTTATTCCCTGGAATAATAAAACTTGAAGTGTCATATACCTCGAATGGAGTGATTTCCTATATCTTGTGTGATAGTTTGAAATAAATGAATGGTGATTGTGCATAATTTGTCCTCCTGTAATTACTATAGCAAGAACAATTTGATTTGAGTTTGAGTTTGCAGCAAAGGGTCTTTGTTTGTGTTGTGAAATTGAGTGTGGGTAGCGAGAGGTAGTACCTCTTGCATTAAATACAAATAGTAATAACACGTCCTAGATTCAAGAATGTAAAAAAAGCAATTAAGAAATAGTTGATATAACTTGCAATAGATAGAAATTAGAAAAGAGATGATGGATGCAAGAAAGTACATAATTAGATTCATTTATATACTTGCCATGACACACCATGTATTAGATGAAATATTTTCAAGGATCATAAGTTTCCCTCTAAATTTAATTGAGATTTATGTTTGAAGCACTCATAAAAATGTAAAATAATAGGATAAAAATGAAAAAATAATGTTCGCAAAAACAAAGAAATGATGTAATGAAGACAACATATGTAGAAAATAAGTATTCTAATCAAACATAAATAGACTTTGCGAATGATATCGTGGTGTAGATCAAGGTTTTAGAATCTAATAAAAGGTTGTCAAACAAAGCAACAATTGAGACAAGCACACACTCATACAAAATCACACATAGATGAGATTAGAGATATCTATTCCACCATCTACAATTTATAGAGCATATGTAAGAATGAAAAATGAAATTGACTCTCTCTCCTATGATCAATCAAATACATTGCACGATTAACTTTAAATAATCCTCCCTTCTAACTCTCTCTCCTATGAACAATCAAATACATTACACGATTAACTTTAAATAATCCTCCCTTCTAACTCTAGTACATAACATATTTCTACACATAAAGGGGTACCCTTTACAAGTTTTTGTGAATCAAGATGAACTTCCAAACATGATGCTTCATTCAATGTCGACTTATCTATCTTATAAAATTGACAATTCCCAATACAATCCCTATCACATATTTTCCAAATTAAAGTTGGTGATCAAACTAAGTTTCCATATTACACGATGACCATCTTATTTGTGTTTTGGTTGGGTTGTGAAATTTTTGTGTGGATTTAGTATCTATCAGCCCTTGGATGGCATGTTTCAACATCTAAGATCTAATGAATATGCATGACCATTGATCTCTTCAAACATGTCAACATAGAGCGCAAGTTAAAGAGATTCATATTGATAGATAGATTGGAGATGCATGTATGCATCTCACTCATTTAAGTATCCATATATTGACTAGAAGTTTAAAGTCAGTAGGCATATTGACGTGGCCCTATGCAGGAAACGGCACGATCACTGCGTGCAAACCGTTTACTTCTATTTCTCCGGACATCTTTAGGCCTACGTCTTTTCCCATTTGTCTGGAATTAGTGTATCACCTAAAATGCCAAAGCTCAATAGATTTTTAAATTTGTGGCAGGGTCCAATTCTCCATATAAAATCCGATAAAAAAAGATCTCACTATTTGTGGAGGAGGAACGACAAGAGATAAAAACCAGACATTTTCTTTTGAATAAAGCAATGCCTGTATTATTATTATACGAAGTCGTTATCCTTTAAAATTATTGAGGTCTTTTCTAAAGGTTAGAAATCGTTTTCTATTGATTTAATAATCACGTATAAGTTAAAATAATTATAAATTATTATTAAATGTATTGATAAACAACATTCCCCAATACTAATAAAAATAAAAATATTAAGTCATTCTTATCTAAAAAGGTTAAATATCATTTAAAGGTCTTTTCTAGATAAACAACCACTTTTTAAAAAATAGTTTTGAATTTAAAATAGGATTCCATTCAAGACTAGCATTATGAATTATTGAGCATAATATTTTTGGCATTCTCTTTTAATATTAATATTAAATATGTTAATTAAAAAAATAAAATAAATATTAAACCATCTATTATCACACACGATATAGAGCACTTTATCAAGGTGATCTCTATTGACTGCAACTTTTTAAAATTTGATTTTGAAGGCATCGAATTCATAGATGAGTAGGTAAGAAAAGGGTTGTATTTAAGAGCTAGGCTATGGAGTTGATCAATGTTATTTTTATGGGCACTAGGGAGCTTAGGTTTCTCAATTCTAGAGATTTTCTAATCCTATGCTTCCAATCGTGGACACAAAATGCTATTAAAAAATGAATTGGTATGCTCAAAATAGCTTTAGTGCTAATTGTAATAAACTATGCTAACTAAATTAATGAAAGAAAGAGCCTATATTCTACTAAAATAAATATTAATAAATTTTATCTTCATAATTCTTAACTCGTTCTTTTAATACAAATGATAAAATATGTTCTGAACATGAGTCATTCTTTCAGATGGTAAAATGCAAATAAGAAACAACTTTTGATGAATTAAAGATAAGAAAAATTGTGCATAACATATAACATTGAACACCATCTATAATCAAGAAAATTGGTTAAGGGTTGCTTGATGAGATCAAAATAATAAAATTCATGAAGTAAGAGTTGTATTTTATTTGATGGAAAAAACATGTAAACCTATGGAAACAAGAAATACAAATAGTAATAACACTTCCTAGACTCCAGAATGTAAAAATAACAACTAAGAAATAGTTGAGATAACTTGCAATAGATAGAAATTAGAAAATAGATAATTGATGTAAGAAAGTACACAATAAGATTCATTTATATACATGCCATGACACACCACGTATTAGATGAGATATTTTCAAGTATCATAAATTTACCTCTAAATTGAATTGAGATTTATGTTTGAAGCACTCATTTAATTATAAAATAATAAGACAAAAATGAAAAACTAATGTTCACAAAAACAAGAAAATGATGTAATGAAGACAACAACATATATAGAAAATAAGTGTTCTAATCAAACATAAAAAGACTTTGTGAATGATATTGTGGTGTAGATCAAGGTCTAAGAATCTAATGAAATGTTGTCAAATAAAGCAACAATTGAGACAAGCACACACTCATGCAAAAGCACACATAGATTGTATGAGAGATATCTATTCCACTATTTACAATTTATAGAGCATACAATGGGTACAAGGATGAAAAATGAAATTGACTCTATCTCCTATGAATAATCAAATACATTACATGATTAACTTTAACTAATCCTCCCTTCTAATACTACTACATTACATATGTATACACATAAAGGGGTATGTAATAAAACCCTTTACAAGTTTCTATGAATCAAGATGAACTTGTAAACATGATGCTTCATTCAATGTCAACTTATCTATCTTATGAAATTGACAATTCCCAATACAATCCCTATCATATATTTTCCAAAATTAAAGTTGGTGATCACACTAAGTTTTCATACTACGTGATGACCATCTTATTTGTGTTTTAGTTGGGTCATGTAATTTTTGTGTGGATTTAGTATCCATCAACCCTTGGATGGCATGTTTTAGCATCCAAGATCTAATGAGTATGGATGATCATTGCTTTTCTGAAACATGTTGACATAGAGTGCAAGTTAAAGGGATTCATATTGATAGATAGATTGGAGATGCATGTATGCATCTCACTCATTTAAGTATCCACATATTGAATAGAAGTTTAAAGTCACTAGGAATATGATAAAACAATTATTCATGTGAAAAGGTGATCCTCTTGGATCATGCATATTGATATTAATCAAGGGATATTAGATTTACTCTTCCTTTAGATGCTTAGTCATGAAGTTCCAATCCTAAGGAAATAGCATGCAAATGTTGGGTGGTCAACATTTTTGGGTTCAAGGTACAATGAGGCTTACATTGTTTAATAGTTTTTCCAAGACCAATTACGTACTTTTGGAAAAATAATACCACACCCAACTCCTTTTGTATTAATGTAACAACATCAAAAGAATCTAAAACACTAATGTGACAAAATGCAAACTCTAACTTTCAACACACACTAAAACTATAACACAAGGAAAACTTTTGAAAATGGAAACATCTCTTTTGTGTGATATAGGACTAATTGGCCTGCAATACTATTACATTAGATAACCTAGGAAAGAAATAAAGTGAGATTCTATTCATAGTTCTTTTAAAGAACCTTCAAATTTGTAGCCATAGAAGCTAAAGTCTTCTATTACTATCAATGATGCTTCATCTTTGGTAGGCCTTTATTCTTCCATTGGATGTGCTTCAAGTGTAAGGCCCATAAGCAGTGTACCTTAATGTTGATTCAGATTTTGTATTCGATCATACATAAAATTGTACTATTTTTGCGATGGCATTTGATACCCGCATAATTATATGATTTTGACATATGATGCTATTTTTATGAATAGATGTACTATGATCCTTTTAGCTTCATTGTTTCTATTTATAATGAAATGTTAAGTAATATTATTAGTTGTATTATTTTAATGAATCTGTGTTATTTAAATACTAATGATTAATTATGATTTTATCATGCATCTATATATGCATGTCTCAAGGTTATTGTTCAATAATTAGAGAATCATTATCATCATATGATATATTTGATTAAATAGCTTCATGGGTTGTATTATTCCTTGCATGACTGTGTATACTATTAATGACCACCCTAAAAACATATATTTTAGGTTTGTTATGTTGCTCTTATTGCTCTAGTTGTAACATCCTGCTACGTAACCCCAAAGGGTAAGAGCCAAAAGGGGACAAGATAATTTTTTTTTTGACATAAGTAGACAACACACATATTCGGTTGCTAATATAATAGATCGATAGCATTCATTTTAAACACCAAAGTAAATGTTCCTAATCCCATCTAATAAAAACATGAATCCATAAGCATAAAATACATGTAGATCTGATACCCACACCAGAATCCGTAAAGCAATAAAGGAACATCACATTTCTTCTCATTAAATACAATGATTACAACTTCTCTCCTAAGAGAGTTCAATTACATAACTACATATACAATTACAATGATATATTCCAGAATATGATACAAGTATAATAACAGTCCTGAGTATGATACAAGGACTGAATGGTTACAATAACTGAATGAAGTAATGGAAAGAGAGATCATCTCCAACTGGTGCTCCAAAACTTGTTTGCTGGTCCCCAATGGTGATGGCAACGCCTCCCAACCATGTGGACTCCTAAGAGACCACCCCACCATGCTCGGATATAGTCACAAGGCCCAAACAGATGAACATCAACAAGGGGATACAAGATGGCCAACACTCACATCAGACACAGAGCAAACATGGAGAACAATGCATACAGCCAAAGTCATAACATAGGTGTACTCATCCAAGTCATAGGTCGGGTACTACTCATGACTGCTAAGGTACTAGATACTAGAGTGTAATCATATGGAGTGTCATCATGCATGCTCGAAGGGATGGCACCACATGGAACCAAGTACTCCTCTCATGTAGATGAGGAGACTCAATCGTGCCCAAATCCACACCCCGCAGATGGATGACTCGATGCCCCACAGACGGATAGGCCTTCTCATTGTATCCTTAGCCTTTACAAGTGCTCAAGGCCATGCACAAGGTTTAATTATCTTATTAGTCTTTTTATCCCAATGTTTTAATTTAGTTATCACTTGTTACTATAACTCTACTACTAGTTCCCCTGGCGGCCACTTACAGGCCCTAGGCCTGTAGAGAGCCACTCCAAATGACCACTTTAATGCCTAGACCTTGCTCATCTCGTTTGACTAAATGAGGCATCCAAAAAGACTAAAATCATTGAGTTATAAATTTAAAATAGTAAAAGGTGAAAAATATGATCTACAAGACCCAAACTCTCGTGGACAATGTAATTTGTTGAAAATGACCTTCTGCCAGTTAGATCAGTTTTGTAATAACTCCTGCGACCCCCAATTTGGTCACGATTCACAAAAGAAAGCACGAATATAAAGAGGAAAACATGACAATTGGTCTTGTAAGTCTCCTCACAGCCTTAAACTTTAAACTTTGCATATTGTCTACCATATTTAAAATAACAAAATAAAATATTAAAAGGCTTACAAAAAAGAAAGCTTAATTTTCCCTCTTACAGTAGTTCCCTTAGATCCTTGAGTTGCGTGACGGATTTTCATAATAAGAGATTTTGTGACCAATTTTTAATACACAACACAAGTAGATGTTGTAGCTGCAAGTGCCTGGTATACATGTGTGCAAAGAGTTGAAGCATAGACAAGGCACGATCTGTTTGGCAGTATGCCTCAAGAATGCGGTCACATGGACTGCAGAAATTGCAAGATATGAACATAATGGGTTTGTTGAAAAGTCTAAGGAAACTTTGAAGCAAATGCTATTAGTAGGCTTTAAAGCCCAATTCCTAACCTTTGCCAGCACCCATGCTACCTGCACCAAGATGGGGCAGCAGAGACAAAGCACGTGAGATGTTTGACAAATGACTCAAGAATGTGGTCTCAGGCACTCCCACGGTTGCACGATGTGCACAAAATGGGTTTGTAAAAAAAGATTTAAAAACTTTAAGGTAACTGCAATTGGTTGGCGTAAAGCCAAATTCCAAACCCTTGTTAATCCGTTAAAGCATAGAGGACAGAGGAATGCACAGATATCATAAGAAGAGCACAGCAAATGGTATTGTAAGTCAACTCACAGCCTAAATTTTACATAATGACTGCTTACCAAGACACCAATTTGGTGTATGGGACCCCCTTTGTGTTAGCCTAGAAAAGAAAAGTGGATTATAAAATTTCTAATGTTTCTTTTGGTTTGTCGTTGCCTAAAGTAGCTCTGGTCTCATTTTGAACTTAAACTACTATCTATGTGTACAGACATAAATATATATATTTACATTTTCATATTTGAAACTACACATTTCATTTGTATTACTGCTACATGTAGATATCTTCCACTATTTTCTTTTTAAAACTGTTAATACAATGACATCTATGTTTAAACTATTTAACAAACTATTGTGTTGTTCTGTTCAGTTGTTGATACAGGGAGAATCTGATATATATTCCATGAGATCTATAGTAAATATCATTTCAAATGTATAATAGCCTTAAAAGAAATCATTTTTACTCATCTATTATGTTGGGGATCTAACAAAAGGCTTGTTTTTTTGAAGGCTAAAATCGAACCCTATCCATAACCATATATTTTAGTTTCCTCAACTTCTATTTCAAAATTTGTTGGGATTCTGCTTCAGAGATGGTTTGCTAAGCTTGAGCATTTAATTGCAAGAATTGCCAAAAATTCACTTCTATTCATTAGTTGTATAGCCAAAGTCCATATTTTTTTAAAGCTTATTCATGATCTTGCCATTTTCAGGTCAGATGCTTCAGGCCTTTCTGGCTTATGTTGTTGATTTTGTTTATAGTCTCCTTTTAACCTAGATTTTATGTGGCTACCTTCATAGTATTCTCTATAAAATTGAACCCTTGGTTTTATCCTAAAACTTATAAATCAAAAAACACATAAGAGTTTTGCATGTAAAATAAATGAATTTAAGGAAAGAGACAATGTAAATGTCTTGCATTGGAACAAATCTGGGCAGATTTCCTTCAAATGTAGCAACCAAACCATAGTTTTTGTGCTGGAAAGATAAGGAAATGAGGTAAATACCTATTAACAATCGCACTCCTTTCCTCTCTATCAAGCTGCTCCCCTTCCAACGCACCTCAAATTTGTAGTTGATATGCTTCCTGAGTCTGCTATCCCTTGTCTTCTCTGTTGTTTTTTTTCTCTGTGTTTTAACCCTCTACTTTTTTCTACAAAACGCGTTCACTCCCTTCTAACTCTTCTCTCTATCTTTTCATTCCCCTTTAGTCTTTCTACCTTTGTCCTCTCTTATCCTCGATCAGATATTTTCTCTGACCTTATCCTCTTAGAAACAGAGACCTCTTCCAAAATTCCCCCCGTGTCTTTTTCATCTACCCCAGGAGATCTTTTCCTCCAGCAATAACTATCCCTCTCTCCTATGTGCTTTCAAACAGATATTTTGTAGCATTTAATATCCACCAACTTTCCTCCCCAAAGGCCATATTCATCGGTCAAAAGAAAATGGTTGTTACAATAGTAACCCTAGGATGATAACCCCTCTACAATTTTTGGTTGGGGTTTTCTTTATGCCTTATTGATGCTTGAAAACATAGTGCATATTTGTCCTAAGCATGACCCCCTATGTAAAATGGTTCTATCCCTATGCTTTGGCCAAGCTCAGATTTTCAATCATGGGATCTTTTGTGTTTACCCTAAGTCACTAGTTCTACCCTTTGTGTGTTTGTATGACAACAATAAAATTCATATTGCATATATGTGATATACATTCTATTTGAATGTTGACATTTTATTGCATGTCACATAGAACTTAAATAACTCCACTTACTTTAGTGTTACTAACTAGCATTGGTCATCAAACAATCCCTTTGTATCATAGAGCTACTTGGGATAATCATCGTCCACTCTAGGCTACTTGATGTGCTTTGTTTTAACCATTTCTATGCACTTTTTTTTTATATTTCCATTGATTGGTTATAGTTGGTGGTTTGCATAACTTAGAGCATGTGTGTGTTGGCAAGAACTAGGCGCGGACTAAAGATTTGGGCTTTAGTCTCTTGGAAGTTTTATTTATCAGAGAATGTTTGGGATTCGTGCAATGGATTACAAAAGGATGTGGCAAGATAAGACAATCAATATTAAAGAAATATACACATACATACATAGTCTCATTCACATTCCATCAAATACTCATCATCCCAATATATGGTACATAGAATAAGTCTTAATCAATATATGTATATTTATTTCATTAGTATAATCGCATATTACAACATTATCACATTCTTCTTTACAATATCTATCTCATTCTCTCATTCTTCCTCTCTCTCTCTCTTAATTCTTAGCTCCTTGTATTCTATCCTATCTTCTAGTTCTATTTGATACAATTGTAGGGAAAAATGTCCCTTATCTTTGTGGTGCGTCTTGGATGTGCTACAAATCAAACCCAAGTGCCACATCTTCTTTATGGTAAGTTCATTTTCTTGTATCCTATTTGTTTGCCCTTAGCCTCTAGCACTCTCATGGGTTTTCACCATTGGCCTCCATTAGGCTACCCTTTTGGAATTTCAACCTAATGGGAGAGATTCAGCTTTATCCTACCAATGTCATCCCTCCTTTAAATCCACATATCTTGTCTCAAGACATTTAAGCTCTTTCAACCAAAAATAAATAACTGTGATGTTGGATCTATAAATTTTGGTTAACACAAAATTCAAAACTTGTGGTGAGTCAAGGTTCTCATGGAAAAATGTTCTTTTATATCCCCCTCAATTGTGTATAAATGTTTTCCCACTATTGAATAGCCTATTGTGGCACCTAAATCTATCCATGTATGGTGAACATAGTGTTTTCCCCCTTCTCCAATAGTGATTGGAATCTAAACGTTTCTAGTGACTTTTAGTGCTTCAATGAGTAGACCTATGACATGTGCTAAGTGCAAGCTAACCACTTCCCTTAAAATTCTAATCTGTACCCTTAGTCCCTCTCTGATCATGAACTAGTTAATATTGGTTGTGAAGAGTTTTGATTTGTACTCTGATGTTCCCATCTAAATCTTTCATGGCATCATAAGTGGTAGAGGCATTCATAATCTAATTCTCTATGTTCTCCATTTGTAGTTTGAGGGCCTTAGTAGATGTCGGCCAACCTAGAAAAAACTGGTAGAGGGTGTTTACGTTATTTTCAGTCGTTTGCATTTTTACACTTATACCTCCAATCTAATATGTGTTGTCGCACATTTCTTCCTCATTTCTTCTATTTGTTTCCTCTCAATCTCTACTATTATTTTCTACTTGATAGCATCTTCCTGAAGTTGCATCTCAGTTATCATTCCATCAATGAGTTGTTTCAATTGTTGGCACAGTGAGGCAAAGGTATCCCTACAAACTTGTCGTACTTAAGATTGTAGTGTGACGATTGTCTATTCAATGTTATCAACAATGTCTACAGGTTGCTTCAAGATGTCCTCTCTAGCAGTTGTATGCAAAATGTCCCCAACCTAAAACTTTTGCAAGGGTGAGATCTGGGTGACATGCAGTTGTGATCTAGATGGGGAGATAGGAAGAAGCAGTAATGTTGCCATTGCTTGAATTTGTTTCTGCTACGCTAGAAATTCTTTGAGCTTATGCATTGGATCTACAGAGGAAAAATGGGTGGAGATTCTTTAATCTTATGATTAACAATTTTTTACCGGTATCTCTCCATTGTGTGTGAGATTCAGGGTTTACTCCCAGATTGAGTACCTACTTTTTTTTTTCTTGAGTGTTCTATGAGGTCAACCTATTGCCAGTGGGTCAAGAGGCCATTTACGTGTGCTGGTAGTTATTCATACATGTATACTTGTGTGTTGTTTTAACCTGCAGCAAGAGTGTAGAGGCTGATCTAAGTCCCTTGTAGCAACTTTGGTACTAGGTATGGGTCTCTAGGAATGCCCACCATAAACAGCTGGCATGTTGTGTGCTAACTGTTTTCTTCAATTTTCGACATGTAAGAACTGCGACTGTTTCTACCGATTAGTTGAATAGACAGTCCTCCATGCTTTCGACAGGATCGGTTGACAGAATTTCAACTAGAAACAGGTTAGTCGACAAGATTTCAACGAAATTTCATTGCCGATACGTACCGGCTATTTAAGCTCCTGCAGGAAAGGGTTTTTAGTGGCTGCAGGACAACATACAACAAAGGCAATTGACTGCTTTCATAGGCTACGAGAGGTGGTTTGGATCTTCCAAACTCAGGTAACAATCTGTGGATCTTCTAAAGCTGAATGTAATAAGTTATGTAGAGTTGTAAATAGCTCAAATTGTATATGCAATATAAAAATTACTTTTAGTCATTTCAGGCCCATCTTCTACCACAAACAAGAACAAAATTTCTAGGAGAAATACCTTTGACAGGAATATGACCCAGAAAGAAGAAAGCTAGCGCTTGTCTGATTAATGGAATTTGCAGTACAACAAGTCCAGAAGACAACTCTGGGCACCCCAAGATTTTTAGCTACCTCTGGCGTGCAGGACAAAAAGTTAGCAGAAACAATACAGGTGATTGGCGGGAAAGAATTATCTGCTGCAGTTAACAGACTTTCCAAAGCAGGGCCCAAACATTGCAGTGCAAGATAAAGCTCACCAAGCTCGGAGGTTCGACCATGTTCCGGCGGTAAGCCGTCTGGAATAAAGAGGAAGTTGAATTTCCAGCCCCTCTCTTTGGCCTGGTGGTCACGTGCCGCTAGAAGGTGTTGGTCGATCCATTCGGCGGTGACAAAGGTTATGAAGAATCCCCGCATGGCCAGCAGCTCTGCAAAATCCATGAGCGTATTGACGTGGCCCTGTGCAGTTTACTTTTATTTCTCCAGACATCTTGAGGCCTACGTCCTTTCTCATTTATGGAATTAGTGTATAAACGAAAATGCCAAAGCTCAATATATAGAAATCAATGTTCCAACCACATCTAAATTTCAATAGCTTGCAGATTCTTAAATTTGTCGCAGGGTTCCATTCTCCATATAAAATCCTTGTCACCTCATCCGATAAATATGAACTACTTAAAAAAAGATCTCACTATTTGTGAAGAAGGATTCCTCTGACGACAAGAGAGAACAAAACAAACATTTTCTTTTGAATAAAACAAGGCCTGTATTATTATTTTACAAAGTCATTATGTAGTATAATGTTTTGTAAGTATAGTGTTATCCTTTAAAATTATTGAGTTCTTATCTAGATGTTAGAAATTGTTTTCTATTGACTTTAATAATCACATAACATAAGTTAAAAATAATATAAATTATTATTGAATATATTTATAAACAACTTTCACTTAATAACAATAAAATATGAAGTTATATATAAAAAAGGTTTATTGACTTTAATAATCACATAAGTTAAAAATAATATAAATTATTATTAAATATATTGACAAACAACCTTCACTTAGTAACAATTCAAATAACAATAAAAATATTAAGTTATATATAGAAAATGTTAAATGTCATTTGAAGGGATTATCTAGATGACAACCACTTTTTTTAAAAAATATTTTAAACTTCAAATAAGATTCCCTTCAAAACTAGCATTATGAAGTATTAAGCACTATATTTTTAGTATTATCTTTTAATATTAATATTTTATTTTTACAAATATGTTAATTAAAAAATACAAATAAAAATTAATCCATCTATTATCACACACCGTATATAGCACTATATCAAGGTGATCTTTATTGACTTTAACTTCTTAAAATTTTATATTTAAGGCATCAAATTCATAGATAAGGAGGTATGAAAAGGGATATATTTAAGAGTTAGGTTATGGAATTGATTAAGGTTTTTTTGATTGGCACTAGGGTACTCAAGTTTCTCAATTCTAGAGATTTTCTAATCCTATGCGTCTAATCATAGACACAAAGTGCTATTAAAAAATGAATTGGTATTCTCAAAAGAGATTTATTGTTTTGCAATAAAATAAATGTGAAAAATTAAACTATTCTAACTAAATTAATGAAAGAACCTATATTATACTAAAATAAATAATAATAAATTTTATCTGAACATAATTCTTAATTTGTTCTTTTAGTACAAATGATAAAATATGTTCTAAACATGAGTCATTCATTCAAATGTTAAAATGCAAATAAGAAACATTTTATGATGAATTAAAGATTGGAAAAAGTGTGCATAACATATAAGATTGAAGACCATTTCCAATCAAGAAAATTGGTTAAACATTGCATGATGAGACAAAAATAACAAAATTTGTGAATTAAGTGTTGTATTTTAATCATGCATTAATTCGGTACTAGAAAATGAGGGACACCTAGTTCATGACCTCAAGGTGAGTGAAAATAAATCTTAAGGGGGCAAGGTTGCAAAGATGCCCCCAAGAAGAAAACTAGAATTGGGAAGAGAAAAGAGATATGCCCCTAAGTGATAGAGAGATGGGATGAAGAAAATTGGGACACCAAAGTCATGCCCCCATGAGAGTAGGAGCATGGTGGAAGAAGTATGAAACATAGACCAAGTGGAGATGTGTATTTATTAAGAAAGGATGGCCTAGAGGAGAGAGGATGAGTCATATAATGATACCACCATGAGAAGAGAACTAGCCAAGAGAGCATGTGTCACCATAAAGTCAATCTAAATAAAGAAAGAAGAAAGGAGTATAAATGTCATCTGATAAGAAACAATGAGAGACATTGAATAAGCACTAAACAAGGACAAAAGAAAAAGGAAACTTGATTGATATCTTTGTTCTATTTGGGCATAGTTAGTCCTAATAGTATATAGTAATAACAAATGTAAGGATCATCATCCTTTGATTATTGTAGGACAAAGAATGTCATCAATAGAAAGTGAACACCAATGAGTAGAAACAAGTGAAGACCAATAGCAAACTTGGAAAGAAAAATGTGAGATAAAAGTAATGGTCAATAGAAAGTGGGATAGAGGAAAAAGTAAGAAAGATAGAAATAAAGGTGAGATTAACTTATTGGTAAAAATGTGAAGAGAAAAAGGAAGAAATGAGAGTTTCATGCAACAAAGTCTAGAAATAAGAAGATCCAAGGCACAAGCAATGGTCACTCTAGTGAGCTAGTAGGTTTTGTAACACAGACCTATGTTTATACACTAAACAACTTAGGAGTGTGTTATGATTCTTGTTTTTTTGTTATACTCTGTGATGTGCATGATTATGGTAAAGGAAGTGTAGGAACAAGGAAGTGTAGGAACAATGATGGGATAAAAATATTTATGGTCAGTGATAATCTAGTAGTGTTGTGTGAAAGAGTGAAAGTTGGTAAGGATTTTTACCACATGTGACTTGTCCAAGGATCTAGCCAGTAGGATCAACAACTTTTTCCTAACACCTAAGACCTAAGTTGATCAAGATTTGATACCAAATGAAAGGAATCTAAAATAGCCAAAATGGTTCCTAAATTAATCGATGAGAGAAATATACATAAAATATGATCAAATAATTTGCAAGAAATAACAAATGCACAAAAAACTATTACATGGTGATATACCTTGGGAAAAGCCTCTCAAGAAACAATTGAGCCTCCAATCTTGAACCAATTATATTGTTATAGTGAATTCTTCACTACAAGCAGTGGATCCATGGTGCAGGAGCACCAAGATATCTAAGTTTTGGTTAATCTTCAAATTGTTTTGTTTGGTTTAGTAAGGTCTTGGAGACCATCGACATGTTGTAATAAGGCTAATGCCATGTTTGTAATTGGACTATGTCCAAATGTCTAGAATCTATTATCTTGTTGTATGTCCTCAAGAGGACAGTCATGTGGCAAAAAAAGCAGTTGTAGCCACCTAATGTGTGTAGGGGGTAATCTTATTGGTTGTAAGCCTATAGAGGCATGTCAAGTGTTTGGGAGAATGTCAAAACCTTGTCCAAGGTTTAATAATAAACAAAAACATCATGTAAACATGAAAACTGTCAAGACAGTCCAAGAGGACAGTTACAAAGCAATTGACAGTTGTGAATCAGGTAGTTGAACAGTCTTTACACCTCTCCAACGATTCATCTACCTTCCATAAGGTGCAAGGCATCAGGGGTAGGCTTAAGAAGCTTTGAATCTCTCCATTTTCATGTAGGAAGAAAGATTCAAGAAGAAGAAACAAAGAAGTAAACCATTCTCTTGCATTTTTTGAATTTTTTCTGAGTTTTCTGAGTTTATGTGTATTTGAGCCCGTACCACTGTGCAGTACGGCCCTGTCATGGGATGTTGAATGCTTGGAAGTGAAGGTTGATGGATTAGCTGTCCATTAATGTGAATTTGAGCCCTTGAAGTTGAAGGAAGATAGGATAGGATCTTTAAATACCAAATTGCTCTTTAGAATTGTTGTTTCTGTCAGAAATTTGCTATTTCCTGCACTAATCCGTACTTGTATGGCCTGAAGAAGATTGGTGTCCATGTTGGGTGATTAGAGGGGTGAGCTATCTTTTCCTTGCAGGTTATTTGAAGCCTTGACAGTCTTCTATAGCACCGTATTCCATTTTTGTTTGAGAGTGGTTTGATAACCCTAAGTTAGGGTTCTGTCAGTGAATTCCTGATGCTTTGCTCATTCCACTAAACCATCATGTCTTATAATCAGTGGAATGAGTCATGTAGAGTCTACTTTAATGGCTTGTGAAGACCTTGGAGGCAGGAGAATGGGTTTGGTCTGAGTTTACCTTGTAGATGACCCTGCAGTGTTATGTCTTGGGATGGAGTAGAGGACAACAACAAAGAGAAGAACACAGGTATGTTGGCATGTCATTTGTTTTGTCAAAGAAGACAGTAGATGTTTGGCAAGTTATAGACTTGATTAGTTGTATGAGATAGGGTTTGTCCTAATAGAGGTCATCACAAAGAGGATATGGTGACTGTCCTCCTCATAGAGCAGTGAGGTTGTGACTATCCTTGAAAGGTATGGTAGGAATTGTTGTCCTGCGGGGTCTACACAATGGAGATGGTGGAATGCTAGAGGAAGTTAGGCATCTTGGAAGGTGTGCCCTGAAGTCCTTCACCTTGGATCATGAACATATGTAGTTTGAATAAGAACCCTACCTTGTTAGAAGCCTGAATTCTGTTAAGAGCCAGTGAACAGTGAGAATTGTTGCCTTGAAGCTTTCGAATGTCCCTTGCAGTGATAGATTGTTTGCATCAGTTGGAGTGCTTTGCATCAATCCATCCAACCTTGATCTTTGATGAATAAGAATGCCCTGGAGAATCCACAGGTCTTCCCACTTCAATCTAACTTTGTAGTTTTGGTTTTTTGTTATAGTTCAAAGAAGTTATAAGTCACGTCGAATGTGCACCATTTGATGGACTCCAAAATATATTCAATCTAATAGCTCATAGGGATTTTGTAAGGAAGCAAAGCCAATTTTCCCAAGAATCCATGACATGATGACAGGTGGCCAAGTTGTGAAGAAGTTAAAGACAAAAGGTGTCTTATGTGATATTAGTGCACCCCACCTTTACCTTTAATATAAGTTAAGTCATTTCTTTACTAGAGACACATGGTGCACTCCTTGGGTTTTACAAAAGGAAGAGAGAAAAGTTTCTTAAAGATAATGTGAGTCATCTAATGACCTACTTGATGTGTGGCCATTGCAACATAGAATGACATCCTCCTACATCTTGACTATGCAATTTTGGCACCCATGTCTTCCCTACATCATCTTAAGAGGGTCTACAACACTAGACCGGTGTGAGTGGGATCCACTCCATTAGAAATTTGAAATTCCTAGAATGATATGACCCAACATTCATGGCCAATGCTCAAACAATACCTGAACATAAAGTTTAACCTACTAGTGTCTTGATAAGTATTGGGGCTAGGGAATAGACTCCATAGACTAGTATATAAGGTCATGCAACTGCACTCAACTACTGCCATGATTAATTAAGGCATCAAAGGTTGTAGAATTGTCTTTCCTTAATAGATTTGAATTTCCAATGTAATTTAGGGGGGGACTATTGTGGATTGGGTAGAGTAAGTCTATGTAGACTAGCCTACATGCTTTTTACACTAGAGGAATTTTGATCAACCTACTACATTGGTTGTTTCTCCAAAGAGGATACTTTCCATAGCTAAGATGGAGAGCACAATATGACAATTGAATCTCACATCTCTTTTCTTCTAATAAAGGATCCTCTATGTATGTTTCTAGTAATGCTACCTCTACAACTACTATATGATCAGTGGTCTTAATAATAAGCAATCCATAAATTATCATTTGTCTTATCTTTGTTCACCTTATGGTTGTTGCATACATGTGTTCCTACTGTATATTGCATTGTGATCTATACTTGGCTTTGCTCCCAGCATGAGCCTTTTTCTTTAGTTTATTGCATTTAGAAATCTCTAACTCTTTTTATCCCCTTACACATAGCATGGATAGATTTAGGCTTACCCCATTTGGTAGGAAGGGAACCATCCCTATAATTCTAGAGATTGGCTTATTGGAATCACCCTCATTACTAATGCCATTGCTGTCAATAAGGTTTTTCATTGTTGGATCATTCACATGTGATGGACCAACCCCTTGAAATAAGGCTAGTGTAGAACACTTTAACCATTAATTCCCAATAACACCAATGTTTATAATACAACTCTAGGATCAAGCCTTGATAGGAAATAATACCAACAACAAATCTAGAGAGTTTTAGAAAGCATACTAGTACCTATAAATACACTATATGAAACCTCCATCTCAAGCACCAAATAGATAGAGAAGACAAGAAGATAAAACCACAAACTTGTCCTTACATAACCATGAACCTACACATGAGAGATATGACCCCTAAACCCTCATGGCTCAAATTCCAATGCCATAGTCCAAGATGGGTCTATGACTATTTTTAGTAGTTTCTCTCACTTGTCATAGCTTGTCATAACATGTTAGAGGACCTCTCCAAACTAGGCACTCCATTTTGTCTTATATCTACAAGCAAATATGCTTTATGATGCATCATAACATGTGTCATAAATTGATCAATATTCTAAGTAAAAAATGTAACCTCTCTTTTATGTGGTCTTATGCATGTCAGAGATGCTCTTATGCATGTCATAGATTCTCTTAGACCTCTTACACACTCTTAAATTAGCATAGATGATCTTACACATCTTACATAACAAAAGATTCTCATACACATGTCATATCAATGCATACACATGCCATAATTACCAAGTCATAGTGGGACACCCTTTTCAATGAGGGATAACAAATAATTAATAAAGAATATATATAAACCATTAGGGTTGAAAGTTGTATGAGACACTTATTCCAATACTTAATTATAGCTAGAGTAGTGTTGACCACTATATTACCCTTATAGTTCTTGTATGTGGGATTAGAGAAAAACATTTATATTTGGGTGTCGATGACCTAGTTTTAGTGAAAATTAAAACTATATATATATTACACTTTTAGATCTACAAAAGGGTACTTTTGAATTTTTTATATGTTATTTATGCAAGTAGAAGTGGCAGAAACATTAATTTTTTCAAATAATTTTAATATTTTTTGTAAATTAGCACCAAAGTGATGCTACATATCTATATAGTAGGGCTCTAGGAAAATTCACCGCTAGCAATTCACCACCAGAAAATTCAACACCAACAATTCACCACGGGAAAATTCACCACCATGACAAATTCACCTCAACAAAAATTCACCACCAACAATTCACCTCCGCAGAAAAATCATCGCATATACAATTAGAAATTTTGATTTATGATAATAAAAATGAAAACATTTTTCAATGGAAAATGTTAATGCGATTAATTTTCCATGGTGGTGAATTGTTGGTGGTGAATTTTCCTTGAGGTGAATTTGTCATGGCAATGAATTTTCCCACAGTGAATTGTTGGCGGTGAATTTTTCGGCGGTGAATTGCTAGCAGTGAATTTCCTGAAGCCATATAGTAGACACTTCTAGTTAGAAAAGTTGTGGCCTAGATCTATTTTAGCTAGAACCAATCCAACCAAAACACATTTTCAGCTCAAACTGACTTTGAGGGGACAATCCTTTCAATAGACCATAAAATCCAATTGTAGTATCTAATATGTTTTATAGTTGGGAAGTTATTACAATATATAGAGTCAAGTGCTAAAGTCAACTACTACTATCCCATGTATGTGGGATAAATAGTTTTATTTTAATTTACCATATGGGTGACTTACAAAGCATATGCACCCAATTTAATACTACCTAATACCTAATACATATATCAAAATGATGGTTCTTAATGTAGAAACTTGGATAAAATATTGATGGGCATCCACATGGCTTCATAGATTGACATGCAAAAACTTGGATAATGTTGACAGGGTCATCTTAGATACACTGTGATAAGTGCCAATAGTATTTTACCACCATTCTAGTAATGGTAACCACTAGGCCCATCGCCCTTGTTGGTCTAACACAAAAATATTAGGTACAAGTTTATAAGCATTTATTTACAACCTTAGATTGGGGATCATTTTAAGGATAATAAGTGGAAATTATGTAAAATTAAATGCCTTTCAACTTAACTAATTCCTTATAGAAATTGCTTGTCTGCATGATTGCAATCAATAACAATGGAGTGGGGCATACCATGAAGCATGAGAACTACATCGAAGAAGTGTTTTTCTACGATAACAACTATGCAAGGATGGGATAAGGCACAAAAATGAGCATACTTAGTTACTCCTTAAACCTTAAACATTTGATTTTGTCATCTTTCTCATATCCTCTACAAAGGTGTTCAAGTTTGTATAAGAAGTTCCTCCTTCCATCACTGCCTTGCTTGCCGCCTCTTTTAGCCTCATAGCATTTTGTTGTAACTCCTTTCCAATACAACCTTTCATTAGACTTCTAATTGTACTCTCTACCACCTCTTTTGTCACCAATTTAAATTCATCTACATCAACACCTTCAAAGTCCAAGCCAACCTTCCAAATATCTTTTGCAAATCGACAATCCATAAATTGATCAAAAAAATAGGGCCATCCAATCATAGGAACTCCTATGCTAATTGCCTCCAAAGTAGAGTTCCACCCATTATGTGTAAGGAATCCTCCGACAGAAGAATGAGAAAGCACCTTCACCATTAAAAAAGCTTAATTTAATTATGGAAAATACAGTTAGCTTTAAATTATGGAATTTAATTTCTTTGTCTACAGAAAATAATAGCAGAATAAAAACGCCATACCTTCAACTGGTTCGTCCAATTAACAATCAGCGCTCGATCCTTGGTTCGATCCTTGAAGCCCTCAGGTAATTCCAGAGGTTTGCCTTCTGCTATATCTGATCTCAGGACCCACAAGAACGGGTACTCACATGCCTCTAGTCCCAGAGACAGCTCATGTAACTGCCTTTCAGATTTTACAGCAATGCTACCAAAGGAAATATATAACACAGACCCTTGCGCTTGAGCGTCTAGCCATTGGAGGCACGTTTTATCCGCTTCCCACATGTTGTACATGGAATTCTTACCTTGTAAGAAATTTGGAAGAAAGACGGGACCTATTGCCAGAGCAGGGCACCCATTAATGCTGAGACCCATTTGTGCTTCTTTACCTCCTTCCAACTCCTCGAAAGTGTTGACTAGCACGTAGTCTGCTATGTTTTGGATGCGAGACTCATACAGAAAGATATTCTAAATGCTTTCAGAGATATATTTTTCGAGGTAGAAGGAGACAATGTCGGTTGGCCTGATTGGTGGAATGTTTCGTGGAAGGCATGTGATGAGTTTCTCTTTAGATTTCAAGTCCTCCTCTGCAATACCAATGCTCATCATATTAGGAAGAAAATAATAGTCCGATATGGAATTGTATTTCAAAGATTCGATGGTAAGATATCACTGGACATCTAAACTCAGGTAACAATCTGTGAATCTTCTAAAGCTGAATGTAATAAGTTATGTGGAGTTGTAAATAGCTCAAATTGTATATGCAATATAAAAATAAATTTTAGTCATTCGGGCCCATCTTGTACTAGAAACAAGATCAAAGTTTGTAGGAGAAATACCTTTGACAGGAATATGACCCTCAGAAAGAAGAAAGTTAGCATTTGTCTGAATAATGGAATTTGCAGTACAACAAGTCCAGAAGACAACTCTGGGCACCCCAAGATTTTTAGCTACCTCTGCCGTGCAGGACAAAAAGCTATCGGAAACGATGCAGGTGATTGGCGGGAAAGACTTATCTTCTGCAGTTAACAGAGTTTCCAAAGCAGGGCCCAAACGTTGCAGTGCAAGATAAAGCTCAGCAAGCTTGGAAGTTCGACCATGATCCGGCGGTAAGCCGTCTGGAATAGAGAGAAAGCGAAATTTGCAGCCCCACTCTTTGGCCTGGTGGTCACGTGCCGCTAGAAGGCGTTGGTCGGTCCATTCGGTGATGACAAAGGTTATGAAGACTCCCCGCATGGCCAGCAGTTCTGCAAAATTGATGAGCGGATTGACGTGGCCTTGTGCGGGAAATGACACAATCACTGCGTGCAAAGCGTCTACTTTCATTTCTCCTGCCATCTTGAGGTCTTCGTCTTTTACCTTTCTGTATCAACCAAAATGCCAAAGCTCAACATATAGAAATTGATGTTCCAACTGCTGCAACCAATCGCATCAAAGCTTCAACAGCTTGCAGATTCTTCAATTTGTCGCAGGTTTCCATTCTCCATATAAAAACCTTGTCAACTAATCCGACAAATATGAACTGCTTTAAAAAAGATCTCACTATTTGTGAAAAGGATTCCTCTGACGTCAAGAAGATAAGCTTGTCACTTCAAAACCAGACTGAATTTTTAAATTTAATAAAAGAACCAAACCTTTCTAATTAATTTTAATAAAAAAATATTTTCCATTCATGAATGCAATTAAAGAACTAGAGCTTGTGTTTATGGTATGGTAAAGCTTAAAGACCCTGCAGTCGAAATTTGAACGACCGGTGCAAACAAATCGACCAGAACTAAAAACAGAAGGAAAGAAACATGTCAAATAGATCAGATGTTTAGGTTGAACAAAGCAGTCAAAATCAGACAAGGTCGAAAAATTTGTAAACAACCGACATGACGTTGTTTACGGTGGAGCTTTAACTGTACAAGTTTCATTTGCCCATGCCGACGCGGTTTTATATTTTATCAAATGCTTACATCCACATCTTAATCAAAAAATTAAAAAATAATCTTTTAAATAAAACAAGGCATGTATTATTATTCTTTTACAAAGTTGTTATGTAGTGTTATTCCTTAAAATTATTGGGTTCTTTTAAATTGTGTTCTATTGACTTTAATAATCATCCTATTATAATAAGTTAAAAATAATATAAATTGTTATTAAATATATTGATAAAGAACCTTCACTTAGTGATAATTCAAATAACAACAAGAATATTAAGTTATATATAAAAGGTTAAATGTTATTTGAAGGGGTTATCTAGATCACAATCAAATTCTCATTATCCTGATATGCATTACACAAAATAAGTCTTAATCAATATATGTATATATATTTCCTTAGTATAATCTCATATTACAACCTTATCTCATTCTTCTTTACAATATATCTATCTCATTCTCGCATTCTTCCTCTCTCTTAATTCTTACCTCCTCTAGGTATTCTATCATAGCTTCTACTTCTACTTAATAAAATTGTAGGGAAATGTGTCCCTTATCTTTGTGGTGTCTCTTCGATGTGCTAGAGGTTAGACCCAAGTGCCACATCTTCTTTGTGGTAAGTTTATCTTGTTGTATCTTGTCTATTTGCCCTCAACCTTTGGCACCCTCACAAGTTTTCACCATTGGCCTCCACTAGGCTACCCTTTTGGGTTTTCAACCTAATGGGAGAGGTTCAGCTTTGTCCTACCAACATCATCCCCCCTTTGAAGCCATGTCTTGTCCTCA
This sequence comes from Cunninghamia lanceolata, assembly GCA_027924645.1. Taxonomy (NCBI): domain Eukaryota; kingdom Viridiplantae; phylum Streptophyta; class Pinopsida; order Cupressales; family Cupressaceae; genus Cunninghamia; species Cunninghamia lanceolata. Next base: position 10,066,632 of record BSBN01000194.1, on the reverse strand, counting down.
AGACATTCGAGCTCTGTCTGCCAAAAATAAATAACTCTAAAGTTGTATATGCAAAATTTAGTAGCACATAATTCAAAACTTGTGGTGAGTTAGGCTTCTCATGGAAAAATGTTCTTGTATATCCTACTCAGTTGTGCATAAGTGTTATCCCACTATTGAATAGTCTACTATAGCAATTTAATCTATTCATGTATGGTGAGCAGAGTGTTTTCCCCTTCCCCAATAGTGGCTAGAATTTGAACATTGCTAGTGACTTTTAGGGCTTTAGTGAGTAAACCTATGACATGTGCTAAGTGCAAGCTAACCACTTCTCTTAACCTTTTAATCTATGCTCTTAGTCATTCTCTTTGATCATGGACTTGCTAATATTGGTTGTGAAGAGTTTCAATCTATACTCTTATATTCCCATATAAATCTTTCATGGCATCATAAGTGGTAGAGACATACATAATATGATTCTCTATGTTCTCCAATTATAGTTTGAGGGTCTTCGAAGATGTCAACCAACCTAGGAAAAACTATTAGAGGGTGTTTATGTTGAATGTGAAACCCAACAATCACTTGTTTTTTCCCTCCAATGACTCTTGGCTCTTTGCATTCTGTAGTGTTTGCTTATATAAAGCATGTTGCTGTGTATTGTAACATATTGGAGAGATTGTGAATAATATATTGCCCTACTTGGAGAGTGGATGAAACTTTTATGGTGAACCACTGTAAATTTGTGTTGTTGTGTTCTTGTTTCTAAATCTTTGTTTTTATTTTTATCTACCATTTATTGTTTAACAATTGGTATCAGAGCTGGTTGTGCTCAATCGTTTGGCAGGAGAGATTTGAGTTTGAGTGGGAGCAATGTCGATTGAAGAAGGAAGGATTGAAAAGTTCAATGGCCATAATTATCCATTGTGGAAGATGCAGATGGAGGATTATCTATACCAGAAAGATCTGTGGAGACCATTACATGGTAAAACAAAGAAACCAGCTAATATGCCAGATAAAGAATGGAATATTTTGGATAGAAAAGCACTAGGAGTGATTCGATTGTGCTTGTCTCCATCTATAGCATTTAACATTTCTAAAGCAACCACATATGTTGAGTTAATGAGCATTTTGGACAAGTTGTATGAGAAGCCCTCAACATTGAATAAGGTATTTTTAATAAGGCGGTTGTTTAATATGAAAATAGCTTAAGGCAGTTCTGTAGCCGAACATTTAAATAATTTTACTATAGTTACCAGTCAGTTAGCTTCGATAAAAATAAGTTTTGATGAAGTAGTTCAGGCTCTTTTAATTTTGTCCTCTTTGCCAGAAAGCTAGGATAGCTTGGTAATGGTTGTTAGTAAATCTGTTTATGGTTCAAATAAGTTAAAATTTGATGATGTTGTTTATATAATTTTGAGTGAAGAAATGCAAATAGGAAGAGCATGGGTGAGACTTCAACATCAAGTAGTGCTTTGATTGTAGAAGACAGAGGAAGATCAAGAGAAAGAAAGAAGAATCCAACATAGCATGGAAAGTCACAAGGAAGATCAAAATCTAAAGGTAGAGATGGTGTTTGTTGGTTTTGTGGCAAGCAAGGTCACATAAAAAGGAACTACTAGTCTTACAAGAAATCTATAGAATAGCCAAAGGAAGTTGAAGCCAATGTAGCATACCAAGAAGATGTAGGTGTTCTTATTTTAACCGAAGAAGAAATTCCAACTAATGTTTGGGTGCTTGATTCAGGTTCATCGTTTCATGTCACTCTGTGCAAGGAGTATTTCAAAAATCTGCAAATTGGTGACTTCGGTAAGGTTTTTCTTGGTAACAATGAATCTTGTGGTGTTATTGGCAAAGGGGATATTTCATTAAAACTAAAAAATAGATATAGTTGGTTGTTACGTGATGTTAGATATGTTTCCCAGCTCAAACAAAATGCAATCTCATCTGGACAATTGGGTTCTCAAGGTTGTGAGATTAGTTTTGAATCAAATAAATGTAAAGTTAAAAAGGGGGCCTTGGTAATTGCAAGGGTAGAAAATTAGGCACCCTGTATGTAATAGAGAGTCATGCTAAAGTGGGAGTTATTCATTCTACTTCAGATTCATCATTGTGTGAAATATGGGCTGCTCAAAAAAGGTTTTTGGATCAATTAGATGCTGAAACTAATTCTGTTATTAATGATTTTCTTAGTATGTTTGACAGTGAAAGTTTTGGGGATCAGTTTGATGATGCCAAAGAACCTGGGTTAGATGAAATTAATGGCAATGAGAGTGAAAATTTGAAGGTAAATGAAGATGAGACCATTTGTAATGGTGATCAAAGTGAAAGTTTGGAGTCAGTTTGTAATGGTGCTAGTAGCGAAACTTGTGCATTTGTAAATATGTCAACCAATATGAAAGATGGATCAGCGAAATCTAAGAAAACTGTTGTCAAAGTTGGCGGTGAATTTGGTGGAATTGCTAGAATTGTTGTGTTATTTGAATCTCTAATTTTATTTTTGTTTATCTGCTATATATTTTTGTGTTTTGTGCTTGGAGGAGTTGTTGCAGTTGGAATTGCAGGTGGAACAAGCTTTGAATTTGGTGTTGATCCAAATTTGGATCTAGATTTGGTAGAGACTTTTGTTGTTTTTGATGTGAATGGCGATGGCCTGATAACTGTGGAGGAGCTACAGTCTGTTATGTATTCACTTGGTTTGCAGGAAGTACAGACAGATGTAGATTGCCAGAATATGATTTGCCAGGTTGATATGGATGGCGATGGGATGGTTAATTACGTCGAGTTTAAGGAGATGAAGGCATTGTTTGATGGTGGGGTTGATTTTTCTTCTTCGTTGAATGGTTTGGTGGGCACTTGTTCTATCCTACGGATGGACAACTTGATCAAGGCATTGCATAATAAAGATGAAGAAGGGTCTTTTGCCAGGTTTAGGGACTATGATGCCATGGGGCCACAGACCAAGTTTGCAGTGTCTTGATAAATGATTTGCTGGTACTACTAAGAGAGGCGGGCCAAGGGATAGTCCTATGGAGTTTTCAAAGTGATGATAGGATTGGAAATGTAGGGCATACCGTTGTTCGTAGCAACTAATTTTGGGTTTCAAGTGGGAGATTGTTTAATGTGAAACCCAATAGTCACTTGTTTTTTCCCTCCAGTGACTCTTGCCTCTTCGCATTCTGTAGTGTTTGCTTATATAAAGCATATTGCTATGTATTGTAACATATTGGAGAGATTGTGAATAATATATTGCCTTGCTTGGAGAGTGGATATAGCCTTTATGGTGAACCACTATCAATTTGTGTTGTTGTGTTCTTGTTTCTAAATATCTATTTTTATTTTTATCTACCATTTATTGTTTAATAGTTTATGTAATTTGCAATCATTTTCATGTGTTAAACCTCTACCTCTAGTCTAGTATGTGTTGTGGCACATTTCTTCCTTATTTCTTCTATTTTTTCCTCTCAATCTATATTATTACCTTCTATTTGATAGACTCTTCCTAAATTTGTATCTTAGTTATCATCCCATTAGTGAATTGTTTTAATTCTTGGCCCAGTGAGGTGGAGGTATCCCTACTAACTTGTGGTACTTGAGATTGTAGTCTAGCAATTGCATATTCAATGTTATCAACAATGTCTACATGTTGCTTTACGATGTTCTCTATAGTAGTTATATGCAAAATGTCCCCAAGTTGAAACTTCTATAAGAGTGATATCTGGGTGACATTTAGTTGTGATCTAGATAGGGAGATAGGAAGTGTAACATCTATTAGGTAGAAAAGAGAGACTAGCTTAATAGATCAAACTAGGTCAAACCCTCTTCTATGAAACATTAGAACATGAACTGAGCTCAGCTACTACCTTAGAAGGAGAGCCAAACTATAGGGGTTCTGTCCTTTTATTGTATAGAGAAGCAATTAACCCAAATCCAATCAATTAAGATAGGATCAAGACATGAAGCCCTAGTTAACAAAGATTTGAGTACAATAGATTGTCAGTACCTAAAACCCAGCAACCAAATGGATAGCAAAGATTAGAAGATAATTTAGAAACCTTTCTCAAAGGTCAAAATTCCTTGGACAAGGGCACTTGGGTGCCCTAGTCCCAAATTAGGGTTTTTGGAAACTACAAATTCTATTGCGTCTATGACAACAAGCTTATTCTTCTTCCCAAATGTCACCTCCCAAAACCTATCCATCTGACTTGCACATGCAAAAAGAGAGAAAAGGTTAGGTGCTATTTAGGAGATTTCCTCAGTCAAGCCCTGTGAATGGTGTTCCCACCTCCACAATAGCAAATATGATTGATAGAGAGTGTGTGCCCTAGGAGGGCAGAGGCAAATCTGAAGTAGAATGGAAATCTAACATAAAGCATAAATGAAAGAAGTCACCATGAGGATGGAAACCCTTGTATTCTTGTAGACGGTGTCCCAACTTGACTCAATAAGTTGGTGTATCCTCCAAGATCTTCACAAGACCTGCAATATGCTAGTGTCGCAGCAATAATCCACAAGAGAGCTATAGAGAGCAAATTAGAGAGCATAGGAGAGAACAAGAATCTTCCAAGAAGTTAGCAAGAGCATAGAGATGTTCAAATGAATAGAATAACTTACTTTTATATGCATTCTTGTTGATTTCCGGCATTAAACCACATAAGGTCAACATTAGGAATGTTTTAAAGGGCCTAAGCTGAAAAGGCCACTTTTTATGGCAGGGCTAAAGGAGGGCCTAGGGCGCTTGGGTACCCTGGTCCTTTAGCCACTTACTTCCTAAAAAAGGGCACTTAAATCATGCTTAGTCCTACCTTATTGTTCTTTTCTGGGTTTCATGCATTGGGATCAAGTTTTACTCGCTTAATGCTTAAAAAGGTATAAAAATAGGTCCTAATAAACAAGTGTAAATTTTTGAGGCCCATCTAGGAGCTAAACTAAGGATAAAATGGTGGTATACACATTTTATGACTCAACGTTTATCCCCCACTTTAGTGTGGGTACAAACCTACGTTCGAACCCATACTAAAGGATGGAGAAAACAAGATTCAAACACAACAACATAGAACCATAGAATGACACTAAAATTGAAGGGTGATCAAGCCCCCAAATTTAGCATTCTAGGAGTTTATGATGATTGGCATACACATAAAACACATTGTTGGTTGTTTTAAATTCCCAACCTCATCTCAAGGAAGCAGATCTATAAAATAGCCATTTCTATTAACTGATCTGTCTCGAGGGATTGGCCAACGAACAGAAAATGGGGTTTTCAATCCCTTTTTTCCTCTACACTTTAGGTTCTGCAAGACCAAGGAGGGTGTTCCTTTTCTAAAAGAAGACAATGTTTACTTGGATGGGGGGTTCCTAAATACTTGGTCACAACATTGCTTCTAAAACAGATATCTTCTTTCTAGATTGCTTAAGGAATTACTGATAGAGTAAAGCAATGGGCTAGATTCTTAAGCTTTAACAAAATTCTTTTTAAAAGAACATGTAAATAAACTATCATTAACACGAATAAAAAAATGAAATTGTTCTTTGATTTTATAAATGATCAGGGAGATTGAATAAGGACAATAATCATCAAAAGATCAATGCCTGAATCCGGGGTCACAGAGTCAAAAACAAATATAAATGAAACTCAGCATAATAATGCATTCCTAACTCATATAAGATTACTATAATGATGCATTACACCACCTCGTGCCTTGAAATCAATCCAAACTAATTATGCTTGCTTATCCCTGCATACATCTACTATACTTGATACCTTCCTTAAAGCATTAAATTTACTCTTTGAGTAAAAGCCCTTTGGAAAAGATATCCTTACACAGGAAAGACTGAGAAGATGAATAAGACTGATACTTGATCAATTTATTCAAAAATATAGCAAAAGATACAACTGTAGGAGACAATGTAGTCTGAACCTTGACAATATATTCAAATAATGAGCTAATACAGTTTACACCAATAGTTGCAAGTACAAATGATTCTTTTCTCAAAAAACACCTAGAAATAGAAACTCCCTATTATGACTATGTACTGTGTTACAAAAATTCCTCCAAGATCCTTGTCAGTAGGTCCTGAATTCCCTTTTATAGAGACAAGGGAGCAAAAACAAGCTTCAGACCTACAGACAGATGTCACTTTTTCACTTGACAAAATTACATCAATTAAAAATAGAGATAATTGATTATGATTGGATATTTTCATAGGAGTAGAAGTTGTTACATGTATGGCCACAAGATAAGTTTCTCTTGGGAAATGTGCATATGAAGAAGGTGTAACAAACTCTGCCGACCTTTGTTCATTATCTGCATTGTGATTCCTTTCATTTTAAGAAACCTGATAGTTGCGCAAGAAGACAAAGGAGACCACTACGAGACAAACATGCCCAATATTTGGAAATCCCTTTTACTAACAAAAAGACTTGTAGAAGTATATTCTAAATTTGAGAAAGGAATAAACAATAGTATTCAACTTATGTATTTTTCACAATATTCAAGGTCTCAAATGTCAGGTAAGTTATTATATCTCTCATCCTGGACCTGATATTGCTCCTCTATTGGCCATTGAAAGGTGATGAGATTACTCACACAAGATGCATACTTGTTATTGTACTTGGCTATAGTTGATTCAGCTTCCCTTGTAAAATCGGCTGCAAGTTGACAGGAATCCAATAGTCTGCTGATACTTTTTCTAAACAAGGGAATGTCAACCTTATTATTTTGACAGATAAAGAAACAAATGGTAGGAAAAATATTAATGAACTGGATGATCCAAGGTTGGCATGGCTTGGTGTCACCATTCTCCATCTTTATCGAAGGGATTATTCCAACTTCATCATTGTCAAAACTCTTAATCAACTTCAATGCTCTCTCCTCAAGACAGTTTATAAATGCCTAGGATTCTCGAACCTCCTTTGCTATTGTATAGATTTGTTTGATATCCTTGGGAGCATTAGGGTCATGATTTGATCCTTTGTAAACACCTAATAAAGAAGCAATCCTTAGGACCCACTTATTGATTAGAGGCATTGTTTGTCCTTTATCATCTGCTATTTTCTTAATGACTTGTGACAAGTCATAGTAGCATTTATGGATACTAACTACTTTGCCTGAAATTTTATCCATTAATAACTCCAAAATACTTGAAACAATAGACCAATTATCCTCTTGTTGTCTATCAAAATAATTTGTAAAAATTTCTTCACAAGAATTGATTTGTTGCCTTAACTCTTCATTTTCCTTTTCAAGTATAGGCTTTGATGAGGAAGAAGGGTCAGAGAAGAGAAAACTTGAATCCCTTATTACCAAAGTTGTATGTGGTGAGGCTGATGTTGAGGCTTGTTGTTGCCACTAGATTTCTCTCTTTTAACTTATTGTATTCATGCAGCGTATGCATATGCTCCTTTTCTAGTTCATCATACCTTTTCTAAAGGGCATCAGTGGCTGCTTTACTAAATTTTGCAACTTGTACTGCTAGCTCGGATGCCTCTAAAGCAAGGGTATCAGATACTCTTTATTATCAAGCCACCTTTCAAATCTCTATCAGGTTTTGCAACCAAAGGTTTATCGGTATTAGGAGCCAAAGCCCAGATAGCTAGGGTCTCCCATTTTGGATCAAATCTAGCACCTGTTAATGCAGCTTCAACCTCTTCTTCTGTGGAGAAAACCTCATTATCCTATCTTCTTACAGTATCCATAACAATAGCAGAAGCTATATCCCACTTAGGGAGTAACAAGATTCCACTGTCTCTGATCATCTTTCTACCCTGCTCTGGAGTAATATTTTTAACCTCCTCCTTCATCTATGTAAGTATCTTATTGCTCCTAAGTTTCTTGGGGAGATTTAGACATTTCTTCCTCCAATCGTTTCTTATACTCACTCCTACTCTTCCACAAAAACTTAGAAAATTCCTTAGAATTAACAAAATCATCATCACTTATGAAATTCCTATAGGCTATAGTTTGGATGTCATCTGAAACATCATTTCCCTCAATGGAAATGTCAATGATCTTGTTCAAAGGTAATTCCTCAGGCTCATTTTTGCTAGGGGACGACATCTCACGTTGTACCTCCTCAGTTATTTCCATCTCTCCATCATCAAGATAATCAACCAAGGGTCCCTATTCAACTTTCCTCCTTTTTCAGAGAGGGCTCCCTATGAGGAGAATCTAATTTGATCACTGGTATGGAAGGGGGAGATACTTGTGGAGATGGCAAAAGAGATAGAGTTAATTGAGTTGGTGGAAGAGTGATGGGGAGCATGCAATGGTAACGTAGACAAAATCAAATTTGTTTTCTGTTGGCAAGACTCCACTTACTGGCCACTAATACACCTCAATCGGTCAGATAACCGTCGGTCAGAATGACTTTCTTAAGTCTCTCCGTGATCAAACTTATGCTGATGTGACCACGAAACTTCCTTCGCTGAGACTTACTTCTATTGGCGGAACTTTGAACTTGTCTCCCGATGCGCCGATGGCATTTGTCTTCGGTGAGACTCGATATATCGAAAAATCTCCTTTTGTTATTTCTGATGTGCCGATGCATTCTGACTTCAAGTTCGGTGAGACTCAACTCTATTGGCGAACTCTAGTTTTGCTAAGCCGATACACCAATAGGCTTCCCACGCTCAGCCTGACTATTCTTATCGATCTGAGAGTGAAATACTTTTTTGACGGCCTTGGTCTCACTGATAATGACTTCAGCAGCTCTGCAACCCTACGATTCGTCTACTCTTCAACCGAACCCTAGCACATGGAGATGCTAAGTGATCTACTGTGCAAGACACTCTGTTTGGATTCTCTACGCCGTCGAATAGGAAAACAAAACAGGAAATAAAAACACATACTTGTACAATGAAGCCATTCCATCAATCTCGACAAGAATCGTACCAGTGGAATGCTTCAATGAACCATTCTGCAACAAACTACTGAAAGGAGAATCTACTATGCACAGTAAGAAATTCTTGCACTTAAAAATAGAAAAAAATACAAAATGGATGGAACAGAGCTTTATTGTTCTTCAGCACATTTCATACACAATACTAGCAAGAACATCAACAAAGAATACAGGACCCAAACAGAACCCCCAAATGTTCATTCTGCTATGTTTTTAACCCACTGTTGTGGGAGGCCAATCGATTCAGAGCAGTTGAGGAAGACCAACTGCCTGTTTCCCCCAATTGTCCTATTTCGACCAGTTCTCACTTGGTCGATTACAAACTAAACAACAACAACTGCAAAAAAAAAACATTGGTCAAATTGACCTTATTACAAACACAAAGCATAATTTGTTAGGTGCTCCTGCACCATACTCCCCAGGTGAAAGTTGTCTCAAGTCCTCTTAGAAACTAACTGCTACAAATCACCACCCTGCTTTCTGATGTCTTCTTCCAGCATCCATGTGGCTTCTGAATCAGAAAGTCCTTGCCATTTAACTAAGTGCTCAAAATAGGTCTGATTTCTTATCTTCTTGGCTATCTTACTATCCAAGATGCACTCCATTTTAGGTGGTTCCTTTGGTGGTAAGTGTTGCACCCACTCTTCATTGTCTTGTACAGAATCTTCTGTACCTTCTCTTGTATCAAGACTCCTATATAATGTTAGATCAGCAACATTGAATATAGGGGAAATAGCAATATCATCAAGGAGTTCAATTTTATAAGCATTTGGACCATATTTCTCTAAAATCTTGCAAGGTCCATTTTTTCTCATCATCAACTTGATGTGGCTTCCCTTGGGTAATCTATTCTTGTTAAGATGAACCATGACCATTGTATACACCTAAAATTGACATGACTCTACTTAAATAAATATTTTAAATATTTATTTCATCTTCACATTCCTCTATCAATAAATAAATAAATTTAATTATTTATTTGATTCATCTCCTCTCATTTAATTAAATAAATTATATTTATTTAATTAATTAAATTCATCTAAATTAAAATAAATTAAATTATTTAATTAAAATCTTTTATTCTTCTAAATTTAAATAAAATCTTAAATCTCCACAAAATAAAATATAAAATAAAATATATTTTTATATTTTATTTATTCCTCTAAAACATCTACAAGTAATTAAATAAATTCATTTATTTAATTATGCTTTCTTATCTTCTAAAAATACATTCCTCTTGTCATACAAAAGCAAAAGCTGAGTTAAAGCAATTTTAAAGCAAACTATGCTCTTAAATTAGAAAAATAAATTATAATTTAAAAAAACAAAAACTCATCCTCATCAACAGAGTAGTTAACTCAACAAAGCTACTTTTTCAATGACACATGTCTTTCTTCCATTTGTTGCATGTTCCTCAACAATCCTCCTCCGTTGATCTTCTTATTTCTTCTTAACCATTGATCTTCTTCCATGCAACTCTATAAATACAACCTTCTTTTTGATTTCATATCCATCGTTTGAGCAAACTTATGCTACAGAAACACAAGCGCGCCTTTGGCACCCCTACCATCACCATTATCACACCATTCATCATCTATCCACATTTGTGTTGAAGCTCATCTTCAACACATCAAATATCATAGCCATTCGATTCTTGTCATCTTCAACAAGCAAGGGAACATACGCTTCTGAGGGCTTCATATTATTATCAAGATTAAGAGCAGATAGGCAAGCAATGGAAGACAAAAGGTAAAGGGTTGTAAGTATAACACTTTGTTGTTTTTAAATCTCCTTTTCCTTCACATTCTATTGATGTATTGGGTTTGTTATTCATTTTGATTAATCCACATTTCACCCTTCACATTTTGGCACCCACCGTGGGGCCCTTACCCCTTTATCTAATCAAAATCTAAGTTTTCTTAGTGAGAAGTTCCATACAAGTGTCGTACATATTTTTGACAGGTGCATTTGGTGCATTTATCCTCTCAAACGATGCATCTACCTTCTGTTTCGGTGCTTACAATACTCTGGCACATCCAACCTCCAAGACGACACATCTGCTTTTGTTTCAGCACTTACAACACTACGGTGCATTTATCCTCTGAGACGGCGTATTTGATTCCTATTCCGGTGCCTGCATCATATTGGTGCATATACCTTCTGAAACAGCACTTTTGTACTGTGTAACGATGCATTTAGTAGTTTAACGCATTTGTACCTCATTATAGCGCTTTTGACACCTGTCTTAGTGCTTTTGTACAACGGTGCATGCAAGTTCTATTTCTACGCATTCAAACTGCATTGTGGCGCTTCTATTCTGCACTGTTGTTTTAGGGTTTCATTTGATTTTTGTGTTTGAGCTAACATTTGTTTTGCAAGATTAGAGGCTGGATTAGATCATTTTAGCTTCATTGATTAGTTCATTTAGACTAATTAAGGGAAAAAGTAACAAAAAAATGTATGCATGCAAAGTCCACATAGTCTTTAACTAGGAAGGAGAGTAACTGAACCACTGCTATCTTTGCATTGTTGATTTCTTCCCTAGATTAGATCATTACTATCTCAACAAACAGAAATGAACATTGCTATGTCTTAAACACTTCAAAGTTAACAACCGCGTGAGTGCACAAGTAGAATAGCCCATTTAGTTTTTCTACTTTTAACTAGGTTTGGATTAATCAGTGTATTTTGTGACTGTGAATGACAATAAGCTTATGCTCTCCCCTTAACTGGGTGACCAGAACGCCAGATTTGTCATTCCATTTGTTTAACCTTTAAAGGGGCCTGCCCTTGGATGCACGCCTATCCAAGTGGGAACGACCCTGAGTGGTAACAGGCTAAAGCCAAGCCCTACCAAGCCACTTAAAATAAATTGTGCTTGAGGTGAAAACCTCCTGCAACGAGTGTTGTTGTGTTACACCTGTTACCGCCTGCATGAGCAATTTGGTTTCATGTATTTAAATATGCAGACCCTTTCCCAAGAGTCCAAAAAATTATAACACTTTTAGCCCCTGTAGTTAAAAAATGCTAAAGTCAGTTAAGGTGCAAGTGTCTTTGTATATACAAAGGTGTTTGTAAATGCATGCAGGTCAAAATATACATTGGCGGGCTCGTGAAATCTCTATCGGCCTCCAAAAAATGGTAAAAATTTGAGTTATATTCATTATAGATGCATATCGGGTTGCATATACAAAGAGGGAATCTTTCGCAGACTCCCAAGAATAAAATGAGTTGTATGCATTTCCAAATGCATATTGGGTTCAAAAGGAGGATGTACAAGGGTGGAATATACATTGAAGATTCCAAGAATATTTGCTGCTTGCATATTGGGTTGCATGTATATTTGGTTTGTATGTTCAGACATACAACGGTTAGATACAAAGAAAAGATACATTGTAGGTATATTCCGTGGAAGATTCTGGTTTGTATGTTTGGCATACAATGGAAATGTACATTGAAAAATATACAAAGGGTTGGCGCACATACGTTTGCTACAGTGTTGCAGAGATGCATTTGGTGGGGCCCACCGCAGTTTTATACAAACAGGTTTGTACATGTTAAATATACAAGGGAAGAATGTATGTGGAATATTATGAATAGATTCCTTGCTTATATGTTTATGTTTGTATATTCAGCATACAAACAAAATTTACATTCGGGCATACAAGTGAAATATGCATTCCGGACCTGAAGGAGAAGTCAGATGTGGCGGATAAGTTTTTGAGATCCGCCTTGTATGTATGAGGCGATGGATGCAAGCAAAAGGACATACAACCTGGACGCGATGGAGGAATGAAATACAGTGAGTAAATATTTCAGGTCCGTGGGTTGTATAAATCACTTGTATATGCCGATATACAAGCCGATGTGCAATGAAAAGGATACAAGCCGAATTTGAACCGATTCTCAAATTGTTCTATAAAATTTGAGGTCTGACTTGTATATATGGTGCTTGTACATGCTTTTGCATGTACAAGGCAATAAGAGCAAAATGGACATGCAAGCTGGACCCGATTAGAATTTTGATTTGCTCTATAATAGTTTGGGGTCCGCCTTGTATGATGAACAGTTGTATATGCATTTGCTCTTGCATATACAAAGGGTTTTTGACAGGTGAACAGTGGCGGTTGTATATGCATATGCTTTTGCATATACAAGGGCAAAAATGGCAAAATGAAGAAAGGAAAAGTCAGCGATAGGAGCATGAAGTGCCTACGTGGCATGTTTTCACTGGTTGGTGACTTTTCAAGGTGTTTTGAGCCGTTTATTTCAGCAATAGGAGTGGATTGACGGTTGGTTTTGTATTTTGCTGTAGTGATGGGTTTCTTTGTATCTATGGCCACGTTTGGGTGGGAAAAACTCTAATGACACGCCACTGAGGATCTGCGGGTAGCTGAGCAATAATGGCGATATTTGCAGGATTTGGGTCGATGATGGATGGGTCAACAACCCGATTGAAGATGAATGTCCTTGAACGGTGATGCAGATCCCGATTCCATCTGCTCATTCCTCTTTGTCTCCCCACAGCATTGAACATTTGAGAGCGCCATTCCTCATGCATTAATCTGGGAAAATTTTGATTTGCCTTGTAATTAATTTTTGTTGGGTACACAGTCTTGGTATAAAAGCCAAACTGTGTTACTCAGTGTGGTTGTTGAAAATTGGACAAATTTTTGGTGTTGTAAGGAGATACAACTTCATTGGTGGCTTTGTCTTTACTATCTTGTGAGTTTATGAGTCTCATGTTGTATGTTTAATGCATAAATTCACTGGTTTCATGCTATTTTATATGAGAAATGCTCTGTGCATGTGCTTAATCATTTGTCTCCAAGCTGTGTGCATATTCTTTCTTTTGAATCAGGATAACTAAGGATTGTTAAGATTCAGGAATATAGCTTTTCTATATTGAATGTTTAATCTCCTAATTTTGTTCAAGGAACAAATTAAATGTTTCAGGTTGATCATTGAGAAAGTGTATTGTAGCAGGGATACCATTAAGTATGAATGATTAAGCACCTAGTTTTTGGGAAGTATCTGTAAGGCAGGTGCTAAACAATCTCCTTAAAACTCAGTCATCACTATAGGTTTATGTGTGCATGTGCATGTGTATGTCTACTGACTCCGAGCCCAGGATAGGCACCAATCTTGTCCTGTATTGAGGTTACATTCCAAGTCCTAGTTTTGCATCCAAACATAAAATCCAACTCAAACTTTAAATACAAACCTTTAGGATTTTAGAAGTAGTTTTAGGACCCAAAATCCTCTGTCTACAACTGAGCATAGGCCCAAAGCTAGCCCCTTTGCACTTATTCCATAGTTTTGGTCTGCATCATAGAGGATTTATCTGCTTTGCTTCAACATCCAAGTAGTTTCATGTGCACATGTTGTAGATGTTGAATAGGGAATACCCCCCTTGGTTCTGCAGAGCCTAAAGAAGAAGAGGAGATATCTATAGAGTCTATCTCCTATACTATTAGCTGCTAGCCCAGGAATCCTATTGATCACTGATGGCTACCTTGTAGGGACAACTGGGAATAAGCATCCAATCGGATTTAGAGGTAACAACACCGATGGCCAACCTTCCACAAAACCCTCTAAGGCGTAACCCTTTGAAGCTGGGAGACTCCATAACAAAGAGTAGTGTCACCACATGTGTAACCACTTGAACAGTTGCCTTTACTACGAACCAATTATTTAGTAAGCCAAAAACCCCTATTTGTTGATGCAAAGGGCGGAGCCTTTGAAGCGGCCTCGATTCATGTGACTCTTAGTAGAGGTAGCAGGGACAATCCTAAGGTTTGGTAGGGGTACGAGCCTAAGGAAACCCGAATCTAGTATGCATGAGAAGTGAGTGTCGTGGAGGGGAGTCGGTGCTACCAGATCTTGGAGCTACATGCTTTGAGTATGCACAGCTAGAGGATTCAACGAATATTGTCCTATCTAGCCTAAGGTGTACTTGTTTTTGAGTCAAAATAGTCCAAAAATACAAAAAAATAACAAAAGATAAAAATCATGAAAACTTCTATGTGTTTGTTGTGTATTTGCCATAAATGAAATTCAATTCTCAAAAACACTGAGTTTTCAAACCAAAAATAGAAAAAACTCAAAAAACAACTCCAAAATTCTACAAAACCAAGACAAAAACTAGAATTGTGCATTTGTCACGACCTGTTGCGCATTTGATCTGACTTTCTGTGCACTTGATCTAACTTTCAGTGCATTTAAACTCTATTACAGCGCATTTGAAACATTGCCAGTGTTGCACATTTGATCTGACTTCTGGCGCATTTACACTCTATTGCAGTGCATATACCGCTGCGCATCCAATCCAAAAAGCAAATTCGTACCTTCCAAGAGTGAAATTTCAACTTTTCAAAAACCATCTCAAATCTGTCTCAATTTTTCAAAATCTGACTAAAATCGTGCAAATCAAACATTTCTCTCTCCTTCCACATCATAACTGCTTTTCATCCAAAATCTTGCCAAAATTCTTCCAAAATCCAACAAGGTTAGAACCAAGCTCTTCTGGAATCACATCACATCTCAAACAAACCTAGTGAGTCTCCCCTATTAAGGATCACTTATCCTTTTCTTTCAGAACTCTACTAGTGGATTATGCTAGACTAGTCAACATCAAGTAAATAGATTTCTATCATCCTTTGACTATTGTTTTGCACACCCAACCTTGTTTGACACCACCTAGATCTAAGAAGAACCTTGCTAAAAATCTTGTCACATTCTAGCACCTTGCTCAAAATTTCACTCCATCCCATCTCTAGTCACCTTGCATGGTCTTAACACGGTCTCAAAAGCAAAAACAGATTGAAATGGCTGAGGAAATTGTTCCAGACGGTCACGAAAGTGATGAAGAAATTTCTATGGAAGAGATCCTTCAAACGCAGTATAACCCAAAATTTCAACGCCTATTGGAAAAGATACTTGCCCAAGACCCTACCAAATTCTTTTTACACCTAGCAAATCTAAGAGTCAAGCTTCCTAAAGATTATGACGTATAGGCTCTCAAAGAAACTAAGGACGAAAGAAACCCTGAAAGAAGTAGACATGACGAAGGAACACATTCAAACAAAAGAAAAACAACCATTGATGCTACAGATGCCCTAAGTCTAGTGAATCAACAAATCCAAGCTTTACAACATCAATTCACAAACATAAAAACAAGAGCATCGACTAAACATTACACCCTAGAGGATATTTCACCATATCCTTTTGATAGGACCTTGATCATGATACCTTTCCCCTCTAAATTTGAGGTTCCAAAATTTGATAAACATCGAGGAAAGGGTGATCCAAGGGACCACATTAGGGAGTTCAATGTTGCTTGCCTTGAGGTCGCGCATAATGACACTTACCTTATGCAACTATTTCCAAGAAGCTTGGGAGGACAAGCCATGGAGTGGTTTTCTAGACTACCGCTTGGCATTAAAACATTCAACGAACTTGTTGACAAATTTGTCACCCACTTCTCTTACAATATTGAGCACGACACCTCAATATTGGATCTTTGTAACACCAAACAAAAAGGTGGGGAATCATTCACCGCCTTCTTACAAAGATGGAGATAGTTAGAAAGCAAGTGTCCACACCAAATGCCTGAAAAACAAATGCTAGAAATGTTTGTGCACAACTTACAAACTAACCTGAGCTATCAGATTCAAATCTAATGTCCTACTTCCTTTAGCAAGGTCATTGAGATGGGTCTCATCATTGAAAAAGCTCTAATTGCCAAGGGTCAAATCAAGCTATATAAAGACACTCCTAGTACCAACACCAACAATGACAAACCAAGATTCTGGATGAAAAACAAAAATGTTGTGAATTATGGGGTGGTGGATGCCAAGAATGCGGCACCTAAACAACCGATCTTCAATTTATCGACTCCTTAAAACAACCCCCCACAAAACAAACCAAGCAACACTAAATCACAGTTTACCAACTTTCAACCTAGGAGAAAGTTTACGCCCTTGGGAGAATCATTGGAAACTGCCCTATGAAAGCTAATCACAAACAAGATCATAACACTTCCAACTGCGCGGGAATATGAACCTAAGGTCAAACCTCATTGGTGGAATGACAATGACTTCTATGAGTTTCATCGAAACAGGGGGCACAAAACCAATGATTGTATAGCACTCAAACACACGATCCAAGACTTGATTGAACAAAACAAGATATCCATTGATGGACATACCTCTAATAGTGATCATCAAGCATTCAAGGATCCTCTTCCCAACTATGAGCAGGGAGGACCTTCCAACAAAAACAGCGGTGGCTCTAACAATGCAAATTACACAAACGTCGGCTTTGACTATGCTGTTAACCATATCTCAGAAAGTGATTCACACATCAATGTGATCACTATAAACAAGGATCCAGATTGTAGTTTTACCACCTGTAGTAATAGAGTCACCCTTAGAGGAGCCTCCGCCACTCCTGCTAATCAGTACAGCATCTTGGATCAGCTACATAAGACATCTGCACATATCTCCATCCTCAAACTTCTGCGTCTATCCCCATCTCATTGGGCCATTCTTGACAAAGCATTAGTGGAAGCCTCCATCCCTACAAACCTTGCTGAAGAACAATTCCAAACCATGGTAGGTCACATTACCTCACCTCATTCCCTATCATTCGTTGAAAAGGATTATATGTCA
This sequence comes from Cunninghamia lanceolata, assembly GCA_027924645.1. Taxonomy (NCBI): domain Eukaryota; kingdom Viridiplantae; phylum Streptophyta; class Pinopsida; order Cupressales; family Cupressaceae; genus Cunninghamia; species Cunninghamia lanceolata. Next base: position 10,049,083 of record BSBN01000194.1, on the reverse strand, counting down.
ATCACTCAACCCCATAACGCCTCTCTACACATCGAAGCCTTCATACATAAACACAAGATAAAGAGGGTCCTAATCGATGGAGGAGTTGGTTTGAATATTTGAACCTTGAAGCTAATGCTTACATTGGGGTTTTCAAAGAAGGCTATAGATCCAAAAAAGAAAATCACTATCAAAGCCTATGATGAGGAGGAAAGAACTTCTAAGGGAATTGTTACTTTACCAATCAGAGTGGGACCTGTAGTAAAAGATGTGGCTTGCCAAGTCCTCAATATGGAGCTAGCATATAACATTCTTCTTGGAAGACCATGGATACACGCTCTGAAAGCAATACCTTCAACATACCATCAGTGTATCAAGTTCCCTTACAAAGGTCAAGAGATCACCAATCAAGGCGACCCCAATCCATTTCAGTATTGCAACTCCGTTCAACCTAAACCTAAAGTTGTAATCCCAAATAACCGCGCTTCTACTTCATCCTCATCTCATATTGACCCAGCTTCACTTGCTTCCACTTCAAAAGCTTCTCAACCTAAACTCAACCTCAAAGATAAGGGCTTGGGTGAATACACAATCTCTCAATCCCTCTACTTGGCACAGCTCCCCCTATCTCCAAGATCGTATGGAAGACCCATTTTGAGCAAACCTAAAGCAGACAAAGCTACCAGAGGTCCGTTTATCAAATGGGGTAGCCTTGAAGATGAGAGTGATGAGAAAGATATCCTATAGTGGTTATACAAGGTTGAAGGTAGTTCATTAACACAACATGACCATCATACTATACCAACTGAACACTATGGTCAAGGTTTCCAAATGCTACAGAGAATGGGATATGAAGGACATAGTCCAATTAGTTCAAGAAAGGATGGCATCACTGAGCCCATCCAACCTCATACTTTAATAGCCCGAGACACTACAGGGCTAGGATACACTGGTGCATCAAGAACCAACAGAGCAAATAAGAATAAAGGAAAACAACCAAAAACGTCTACTAGTAATCTGGTTGAGCAAATTCAACAACTACAACTAAATAGTGAGACTGATTCCAATGAATGTGAATGGGACAGCCTCTCTGAGCTATCTTGTGATAAGAAAGATATTGATTTTGTCCACGAGTATGACCCAACCCATGCTAACGAGAGACAAGGTCCAAGGGCTAGACCGCTAGAGGCTGACTCGCATAATAATGATAGTGAAAATTGTGAGGAAAGAATGATACTTCCCTTGATGGATCCACTAAAAGAGAGTACCATCGCAGACTTCATCCGTGCTTTTAATAACTCTATCCTAACCATCAACACCATTGAACTGGACCAACCTAATGATCCCTTACCACTGGTACACCCTGAACTCATAAACTGGGACCTAGAAGGCACTACCCCTGAGCTTGATACCTTTGAGAATCATGAGGCCATCATAGACTATCTTGAGCTTAGAGATCATATACCTGCAGGGGACCACAGAGCTAGATATGCTATAGAAATCAATGAGAAGGCCTACTTTGGAGAGAGTGCCAAGCCTTTCAGTCTCAAAAATATCAAGATAAAAGAAAGATCTAATGGTGAAAACCACTCTGCGGCAGTGTTAGATCATGAAAATAGTAAAAATAAAGACGTATCCAACGATGAAAACCTCTCTGAGGTGCTGAAGTATGAAAGGCTTGACCCTCTACCCAATCTTACACATCATGAGAGATCTTCAATCTTGATAGAACTAGCAGAAGCGATCAATGTCAACACAGGTGATAATCCCAGAATGGTCCACATGGCAAAGGCTCTAACAGAACAAGAAAAACTAGCATTCACAGATTTCTTCAAAAGAAAACAAATCAACTTTGCTTGGACATATGCAGACATGCTAGGGTTAGATCTGAATCTTATAATGCATCATTTATCTTTAGCTCCAGGAGCTAAACCAATAAAACAAAAACTCAGAAAGATGCAGCCACATGTGGCCCTCATGGTAAAAGAAGAGTTAAAGAAACTGTTAGACGTCAGATTCATCAAACCAATAGACTATCCTGAGTGGGTTTCGAACATAGTACCAGTCGCCAAACTAGATGGTAGAGTTTGAATATGTAATGACTTCAAGGACCTGAACAAAGCTTGTCTGAAAGATGATTTTCCCCTGCCAAACATTGACATGATCATAGATCTCACGGCAGGGCACACCTTGCTATCACTAATGGATGGTTTTTTTGGATATAACCAAATAAAGATTGCACCTAAAGACCAACACAAGACTGCATTTACATGTCCTTGGGGCACCTACTCTTGGTGTGTCATGCCATTTGGTTTGAAAAATGCTGGGGCAACATATCAGAGAGCTATGACCACAATCTTCCACGACATGATGCACACTATAATGGAAGACTATGTCGATGACATTCTGGCAAAATCACTCACAAGGGAAGGACACCTAGCAGTACTGGACAAAATTTTCACAAGACTTGTATAGTTCAACGTGTGCCTCAATCCAAAGAAGTGCGTATTTGGAGTAACCTCAGAAAGCTACTTGGATACATAGTGTTTGCTAATGGTATAGAAGTTGATCAAGCTAAAGTGAAGGCCATCATGGAAATGCCACCGCCTAAGAATCTCACTCAACTAAGATCTCTACAGGGAAAACTACAATCTATCAAAAGGTTCATTTCTCAATTGGCAGACAAGTGCCACCCATTTTCTCACCTTCTACACAAGAATGTCCCTTTCAAATGGAATGAGTCAAGTGAGCAGGCATTTCAGTAGTTAAAAGAATATCTCATGAAGCCACCGGTATTGATGCCACTGATTCACAGTAAACCGCTGCTACTGTATATCTCAGCTACACCAACAGCTCTGGGAGCTCTCCTTGCACAGAAAAACTATGATGGGAAAGAACAAGCCATATACTATAACAGCCAAACACTTGTTGGGTATGAACTGCAATACACGCCAATTGAAAGAGCATGTCTCGCTATGGTTTTCACCTCACAAATATGGAGACATTACATGTTATCACATTCTGTCAAAATGGTAGCAAAAATTGATCCACTCAAGTATCTACTCAACAAGGCAGCCTTAACAGGTAGATTGTCCAAATGGGTCATGCTTCTCAACGAATTTGATATTGAATATGTAGATAGGAAAGCAATAAAGGGCCAAGTACTTGCAGATCAACTGGCAGATGCACCCCTAACAGATGACAGCCCTTTGAGTTTTGAATTTCCAGACGAATCTATCTTTCATGTAAAATCAGCAAACTGGAAAATGTACTTCGATGGATCATATACTCAGCACAGCTTGGGGGCAGGTATCTTATTGATCACACCTAGTGGCGACACCATTCCCAAATCATATAGATTAATGTTTCCCTGCACTAACGTCGCCAAATATGAAGCCCTAGTCATTGGCATCAAGCTAGCAGTTGAATGGAACATCAAAGAACTTCAGGTGTATGGTGACTCGCAGCTGGTCATAAATCAAGTAAATGATGACTACCAAACAAAAGATGAGAAACTAATCCCTTACAAGAGAATGGTAGATGACTTCAAAAATACTTCGTCAAGATCTCTTTTGAACAGATACCAAGGATTGAGAACAAAGCTGCAGATGCCATGGCCACAATTGCATCTCTCCTCGATATTCCAGATAATCAATCATGTTATGAGTTCTTGGTAGAGCCAGTATCTTGTCCTGCATATGACACCCCTAAATCCCATATCATTTGCCACATTGTTGGAGCTGATTCCCCCCTCTATGGAAAAATATTTGCCTATCTTAAAGAGAATACCCTCCCACCTGATCTCTCCCATAACCAGAAATGAACCTTCATCCGTCAGGCATCCTAGTATGCCATTATCGCTAATACCCTATATCACAGAGGTCTCGATGGTACTCTCCTTAGATGTCTCGATAGTGAGGAATATCAAACTGCCCTAAGCGAAGTACATGACGGTATATGCAGGACCCACTCTAGTGGCCCTACCCTAGCCAAAAAACTCATACGCATGGGATACTACTGGCCAACTATGGAACAAGATTCCTATCATTTTGTAAAGAAGTGCAAAAAAGTGCCAAATCCATAGAAACCTGATACATGCACTAGCATAGGAGCTACAGTCGTTAACGACTCCTTCGCCTTTCTGTCAATGGGGACTCGACTTAGTGGGCAAGATCCATCCTCCTTCATCAAGCAGCCATAAATTTATAATCACTACCACTGAGTACTTCATGAAGTGGATTGAATTTATGCCTTTAGCCAATATCACAGGCAAGCAGATTGCATCTTTTATCTTGAACTATATCATTTGTCGCTATGGTATCCCTTCGTTTATTGTCACGGATAATGGATGAACCTTCAAAAATCAAGATGTCAGGGAACTATGCGAGAAATTCCATATCCAGCATCACTTTTCAAACCCCTATTACCCCCAAGGCAACGGCCAGGCTGAGGCATCAAATAAAACCATTCTAAAAATCCTAAAGAAGATTGTCAATGATGTCGGCTGAGATTGACATGTCCAACTGAATCCCGCGCTGTGGGCCTACCGTACAAGCATCCGCACACCCACAGGTGCAACACCATACTCCCTAGTTTAGGGATCTAAAGCTATCTTGCCCATTGAAGTCGAGATCCCATCCTTGCGAGTTTCGTTAAAAGGCCTTATATCTGATGAAGAGTACAGAGTGTCCAGACTTCAAGAATTAGAGTTGCTCGAAGAGAGAAGGCAACAGGCCTTTAACCACCTAAAAGCATATTAGTAATGAATGTCCAGAAGCTATAACCATAAGGTAAAGCCCCAAGTATTCCAAAATGGTGACCTAGTCCTCGAAGAAAATCCCAAAAATCAGCAAGATAGAGAAAAGAAAGGCAAGTTCAAAACTAACTGGCTAGGTCCCTATGCCATCATTGCAGCCTATGGATCGGGGGCATATCAATTGGCTACATCTGAAAGTGAACTGTTTGATGATCCCATCAACAGTATGCACCTCCGCAAGTTCTATACCTGAAAACCCCAATGTAAGGGAGTCCTGAAAAAATTTTAAAAAAATAAAAAAAGTCAAAAATAGAACAAAAAAATCAAAAAAATAGAAACGTGACAAAAAAATTGCCCTCTGGTGACAACCTGGCAAACAAGCACCTTGGATAGGTACCATGATGAAAACTGGCAAACAGGCATCATGTGTACTTTTGGCTTCCGTGCAAATAAAAGCAAATGGTGAAAACCTGGTAAACAGGTGCTATCTGGAACAAACCACTCCCTCCATCTGGTGTGACTTCATATCTCTTGTGTCCATAGAGTTCATCTTGAACTAGTCCTTGAACCGTTGTCAAACTACGTCGCCTCTGAGTTATCACGTAGGCAAGGCCATTCTTAATGCGCCCCTGAGGCTCCCCTTCACTCCACTCCACTGTCTCGTCTATCCCATATCTGGTCCTTCTGTCAATCTGAATCCACACCACTTTGCCATCGCCTAGGTCTTAGGTCCATCAGGTTCACCCCAAACTACGTTGCCTCTACGTCGTCACGTAGGCAAGGTCATTTAGCAATGAGCCCCTAAGGCACTAGGTCGATCCCTTAGGGTCCATCTCTCTATGTCTATTGTTGTCTCACCCATAATAAGTCGATCCTTGTCTAAAACTGGGGGCAACTCCTCAACCTAGTTGCGGATTTGGATTCTTGAATGCCACATTTTCTAAGAGGATAACAATAAAGGATTGTGATACTTGTCACTAGACAAGCAAGTGTAGCAAAGCATACTTCCAAACAAAATTCTTGGCACAAAGCATCAACCTGTCCCAAACAGTGCATCCTACTGAAACACTCAAACTCATTCTATATCAATTATAGCAAAAGACACATCTAATGCAAGAATGTTTTATGAACAGGTTAACTTACAAAGTCTTGGATTTTTGTCATTATGTCATTTTATGCTACTCAAGAATGCCAAAAGCTAGAGATGCTATGATGGGGGCATAATCTTTTTCTTTGTCTGTTGTTTGTAGACTAAACTTTAGTAATGTAACAACTTTTGTCTAACGACATGATCAGCAAAAGATCATCGAGGACTCCGAGGTCTGAACATGAAAAAGGGCAATCCTTGTCTGTTGAAACGCAAGAAGTACTCAGGTCATCTAGATTCAAGTTTGACTAGATGCTTGTATCGACTTCTTATATCAAAATTCATGTAAGGAATACTTAGGTCATCTCGGTCTAATTATACCTAGATGCTTGTATTTTCTTACAACATTTCAAAAAGTAAAAAATACCAAAACCTGCCCAATGATGAAAGCAAAAACTTGCAAGATGACAATCCATATCCATCCCATATCCAAAAAATCCCTATCATCCATTCAACAAATAAATCCTGCAGTATATCAAATGAAAGTCAGTCTTTCTTCATCTCTTCTTCCTCCTATCTGCATCATCTCTGTGTCGATTGAGTACATTTGGACATATCAAAAACCTAGCATAGATAGCATAACATATCACATGAGATAGTCATTTACATGATTAAATCATTTGCATACATAATAAAATGCATTAGATCATCCACATATCATATTAAAAGTCAAAAACATAAACAGCATACATATAGAGCTGCATAATCACATCCATAACACATCACATTTACATTTGCATATCAAATCATATCAAAATCCATCTAGTATGCATCACATATACAAACACATCATAAAATAGATTGCATCCATAGCATATCCACATAAGGAAAAATGTGAGCATATAAAACATCAATAACTGCATCATCGTATAGAGTGTAAAAACATGTCCAAATGTACAATATGTCAAAAATATCTGTCCAAATCTCTTAAAGTCATATCATAAAAATGTATACAAGGTACAAAAAGATAATGATACATGTCTCAGGGCAACAATGGTACAAGTGTCCAGGTCTAGCTAACCCTGCTACCGTGGAGCACTGCTCCCTGCGCTGCCCTCTCCTTTGTCTCCCCCTGACTGCTGGGGACCCCTCACTGAACCTACGGATCGAGACCCCCTACCCTCTGAGTTGTCACAGACTGGCTCCTAAAACTGGGCGCCTGCTAATCTGCTGCCACTGCCCCGTGGTATAACCCTCTATAGTACTGAGCCTGAGCCTAAGCTCTGGCAAGCTCACTCTGAACCTAGGCTAACTGTGTCTGGGCCTACTGCACCTGTGATACTAAAAAGCTAGAGGTACCATCTATACCCATAGCTGTCACCGTTGCATCCCTCTCTGCCCTCATTGCCCTCGCACTAGCCAAGGATGCATCTCTCTCTCTAGATATCTCTGATATATGTCCTGCATCTGCATCTCTTCGCGACTATACTGCTCTCAGATGAGCCCTCAGCTGCCTAATCTGACCCTATAGATCGCAATGGCCTGCTGCTATAAATCAGGCTGCAAAGCCTGCTATGCTAGCACTTGCCCCTGTACCTGCTGCTATGCTGGAACTTGTGCCTACACCTGTCCTTCAGCCTATGGCTGTACAACTGCCTGCTGACCCGAAGGCCCCTCCCAGACCTCCTCCTCCTCTGTCTCAGTCTATCACCCCCTCCTCCATCTCCTCCATCATCCCCCTGATCTCCTCTCCTCCTCCTCCATCCTCCCCTCCTCCTACCAGCTGCACCCTCATCGTCTGAATCCTCCTCGTTGATACAAGGAGTCAACTCTCCCGGTCCTGAGTATCTAGGAAAGGGATGAGTAGCGAACCACTCCTCATAGTCTGGCATCATACCAGCATCCACTATCTCCCTCCTCATGGGCCACCCTGCATAAGGGATCTGCTAAAAGTCTGCCAAGGCCTCCTCGTATGATGCCACAGGACCCCACCTATATCTCTCTGCATGGGTCCTCACAAAACGAGGCTATCCCTTTGGTCTGCCCTGTACTCTACCAAACTATCTCTGAACCCTGCTAACAATTTGTCACTCCAGAATATACCTAGTCCTGCCAATGAGCCACCGAGTCTGGAAACAAAATGGAAGCTTGTCTGCCTCATCATCCCATACTTCACAATCTAAGTATGGATGCTAGACAACCAGATCTACATTATCAAATGCATGTCTCCAGTACTCCAACTTCCCCAGCTTGTGCTAGGAAATCACACCTACGTAACCATAACTATAGGGCTCACCCCTCTGCCTGTGAAATAGACACTCCGACCGTGTGATAGCTATATGCTCCCACAACTAAAACTGTAAGAGAGACACACCTGCTGACAAACAAGCTCCTCTATGGTACACCACCTGGTGCATATCTCTGTATAAGTGTGCAAGCATGCACACACCCCAAGCATACCTAGTACCATCCATAATCATGCTCTCTAACACCCTCCCCCAGCCAATCGGGAAGCCGTGTGACCTCCTATCGGGGCATACTACGCCACCGATCAATCTTGCCACTATGCCTGGGAAGTAGTCATAACAGTCATGTATGTCCTACCACGAAATCACCTGCTCCACCAACTCTAGGTCATCGAACACCCATCTGCACTCAGCTAATCCAGCATCCCGCTGTGACTCGTACTCAACCAACTCTCCCTGAATAGGGAGGTGCAGAATTTGGTACACGTCCTCAAGAGTGACCACCATCTCCCCCATCAGAAGATGGAATGTACCATCCTCGCTGTGGAATCACTCCACCGCTGCCATCAACATAGCCCGGTTCGCGCAAACCTCAGGCATGAAGCAAACATAATGCAAACCCATTGCACCTAGAGCCTCACGATCTATCTCAATCAACATATACTGCTGCAACAACGGCAAGGGGAACTGCTCTCGTGACGTAAGGACATCCTGAATATCCTCCTGCAACCAAACCAAGTGTCATGTCAAACAAATCCATATCCAAGCAAGCCTACTCAAAGCAATCAAACTATCATATCAATGACTTAACATATCAAATTAATTAAAACAACATATCATCTCTTCACTAGATTCTCGGCAATCTCGGAGATCGCTTATCAATTGATGCATCAATCGAGGTGCCAATTGGGTTAATTTCGTTAAGTCAATTGATTTTTCCTAGTGAAAATGCGTCGATCCAAGTGGCAAATGTGCCGATCCATATCACATGCATCGCTTGACCATAAATGCACCACCCTTTGACGTGTATGTGTCGTTTTGGCACATGCGCCGCTTCCTATGTCACATGCGCCGCTTCCCAGTAAATGTGCCAATTCAAAGCATGTATGCACTATACTAGTATATGTGCCGTAACATATCTCAAATGTGCTACATCTCAACATATGCACCATTTTGGAGCGCATATGTGCCAAATGACAGTTCGGCGCATCTATCCTAGTATTTTTTCCTAGCCATTAATAAGCCTAATAAATGACTTTTTGTGAGTTTTGACGAACTACATATCGGGGGTCCTGCCTCCACTGGCCAATCAAACCGTTGGATCCACTCAAACCAGTGCTCCTCACGTGGAATATCCATCTCTCTGGCTACCATGCTCTCCTAAGCTCTCAAATGACCAATCAACTAAGGACAAGTGTGCAAATGAATAGAACTTGTGGACCCGGCTCCTCTTTATAGCAAGTGAACCATATCTAGTTGTATCACAACTGCGACTACTTCCCATGTCTGTTTCTCCAAACCATATCCCATTTTTCTCCATCCTAACCTACTTTTCATCTTCTTCTTCATGAGATTGTCCGTCTCACGCTTTCTACCTTCTTCCCGTCCAATCTTCCGAGGGGGCATCCTGTCGTTAAACTTATGCCAGGGGCAAACTGGGGCATGTATCACTATCAAAAATTCTTATTCTTTGAAACAACGTGATAAACACATTGCATCAAAGAGGGGCAAAATGTATACACCTAAAATTGACATGACTCTACTTAAATAAATATTTTAAATATTTATTTCATCTTCACATTCCTCTATCAAGGGTAGAGGGCCTGGCTTGATTAGTGAGAGCTTCCTGTGGTAGGCACGAGGTCACAAGGTCCAATCTCCCCCCTACCCACCTGATATTGTACTCGGTTGTTTACCCATGTTGAATAAAAAAAAAAACATTCCTCTATCAATAAATAAATAAATTTATTTATTTATTTGATTCATCTCCTCTCATTTAATTAAATAAATTACATTTATTTAATTAATTAAATTCATCTACATCAACTTCATTCTTCTAAATAATTAAATAATTTTAATTATTTAATTAAAATCTTTTATTCTTCTAAATTTAAATAAAATGCAATTTATTTAAATAAAATCTTAAATCTCCACAAAATAAAATATATTTTTATATTTTATTTATTCCTCTAAATCATCTACAAGTAATTAAATAAATTCATTTATTTAATTATGCTTTCTTATCTTCAAAAATCCTTCTTATCTTCTAAAAATACATTCCTCTTGTCATACAAAAGCAAAAGCTGAATTAAAGCAATTTTAAAGCAAACTATGCTCTTAAATTAGAAAAATAAATTCTAATTTAAGAAAACAAAAACTCATCCTCATCAACATAGTAGTTAACTCAACAAAGCTATTTTTTCAATGACATGTGTCTTTTTTCCATTTGTTGCACATTCCTCAACAATCCTCCTCCGTTGATCTTCTTATTTCTTCTCAACCATTGATCTTCTTACACGCAACTCTATAAATACAACCTTCTTCTTCTTCATTTCATAGCCATCGTTTGAGTAAACTTATACTGCAGAAACACAAGCGTGCCTTTGGCACCCCTACCATCACCATTATCACACCATTCATCATCTATCCACATTTGTGTTGAAGCTCATCTTCAACACATCAAATATCATAGCCATTCTATTCTTGTCATCTTCAACAAGCAAGGGAGCATACGCTTCTGAGGGCTTCATATTATTATCAAGATCAAGAGCAGATAGGCGAGCAATGGAAGATGAAAGGTAAAGGGTTGTAAGTATCACACTTTGTTGTTTTTAAATCTCCTTTTCCTTCACATTCTATTGATGTATTGGGTTTGTTATTCATTTTGATTAATCCACATTTTACCCTTCACAACCATATCTCCTATTTGGTACTGTACATCCCTTCTCCTTTGATCCACTCTAGCCTTGATCTTCTGACTATTCTTGTGTAGAGTATCTCTGACTTGTTGATGGATCTCTTTCATAGCCCTTGCAAATGTATCAGCATGTCCACTCCTTTTGTCCAACCCTTGAATATCTCTCAATTCAAAAATTCCTCTAAAATGACTACCATAGACAACTTCAAAAAGACTTAGACCTGTACTTCTATTTATGGAATCATTATAGGCATATTCTGCTTGTGGGAGTACCACATCCCAACTACCTCCATGTTCTCTTGTCAAACAACTCAGCAGATTGCCTAATGACCTATTCACAACCTCAGTTTGGCCATCAATCTGAGGATTATAGGCTAAACTAAAGGACAAATTTGTACCCAATCTTTTTCACAAGGTTCTCCAAAAATGTCCCACAAATTTGTTGTCTCTGTCAGATACAATACTGAAAGGCAATCCATGAATCCTGATAATTTCTTTAAAGAACAAGCCTGCAATGTAACTAGCATCATTGGTGGTTTTACAAGGAATAAAGTGAGCCATCTTACTGAACCTGTCTACCACAACAACAAACTATCATAACCTGTCCTTGTCTTTGGTAACCCCATCACAAAATCCATACTCAAACTTTCCCAAGGTCTATTTGGTATGGGCAGAGGTTGGTATAGTCCTGCATTGGTTGAGACCCCCTTTGCTTTCTGGCAAATCATACAACTCTCAACAAACCTTCTGATATCAGATTGCATCCTTGGCCAAAAGTAAAATCTTCTTACCAGATCTAAGGTCTTATTGAGCCCAAAATGTCCTCCTAAACCACCACTATGTTTCTCCTTCACTATATTATCCTTCATTGAACACTTAGGGATACATAGTTGACTCCCTTTAAACAAAAGTCCATCCTATAATGTATAATCTAAAAATTCATTGTGGAAAGCATTGGCAAACTCACTGCATACCTTGTAAATCTCCTTGAAATCTTGGTCCTCTTCATACAATCCTTTGAGTGCCTCAACACCCATGCTTTGCAACTACACTTCTTGTACTATCAACACCCTTATACTTAGAGCATCTGCAACCTTATTAGTTATCCCATTCTTATGTTTGATGATGAAGGTGTATGCTTGAATACTTTCCGCCCACTTCATTTGTCTATGACTGAGCTTTTCCTATCCATTCAAAAAATTGAGAGCATGATTGTCAATGTATACAATAAATTATTTAGGAAGCAAGTAGTGCCTCCATTTTTTCAGAGCTTGTACCATGGCATACAACTCTAAATCATAAGAGGAGTACTTCCTCTTAGCTTCAATCAATTGTTCACTAAAAAAGGCTACTGGTTTGCCTTCTTGGCTCAACACTGCCCCTATGGCCAGCCCACTTGCATCACATTCAATGGTGAAAACTCTATTAAAATCAGGAAGTACTAAGACAGGATACTCGGCAACTTTCTGCTTCAGACTTTCAAAACTCTGATTTGCCTCTTTTGTCCACACAAACTTCACCTTACCTCCACACTTGATGGTTTCTGACATAGGTGCACAAATATCACTATAGTTCTTAATAAATTTTCTGTAAAATGTGGCCAAACCATGAAAACTTCTAACCTCTCCTATTGTCCTAGGTGTAGGCCAATTCAAAATAGCTTCTACCTTGGAAGGATCCATTTTCAAATCACCCTTAGAGATGACAAAACCTAGGTACACCAATTCTTGTTTCATGAAGTCACACTTTTCTAAGTTTATCATTAACTTCTAATCTTGTAGCCTCTTCAAGACTATCTCCAAATGTTTCAAGTGTTCTTCCTTGCTCTTACTAAACACCAAGATATCATCAAGGTAGACTACCACAAATTTCCCTATGAATTCTTGCAACACCTCATTCTTTAGTCTTATAAAGGTGCTAAGGGTGTTTGAAAGACCAAAAGGCATCACAAGCCACTCATACAACCCTTCATTGGTTTTGAATGTTGTCTTCCACTCATCCCCCTCTCTTATTCGTATTTGGTGATACCCGCTCTTTAAGTCTATCTTGGAGAAATAAGTAGCCCCTCCCAAATAATCCATTAGATCTTCTATTCTAGGAATAGGAAACCTATACCTGATGGTTATCCTATTTATGGACCTAGAATCGGTACAAAGCCTCCATTTCCCATCCTTCTTTGAGGCTAAAACAGTAGGTACTGCACATGGGCTAAGGCTCTTCCTTATCAGCCCTTTGTTTAGGAGTTCTTGAATTTGATTTGTTATCTCTTCATTCTGCTGAGGGGTCATTTTATATGCTGCCTTATTAGGAAGTATTGCTCCCAGTATGAGGTCTATCTGGTGGCTAATATCTCTGACAGGTGGCAGGGAATTAGGTATGTCTGTTGCAATCACTCCTTTGTAACTTTCAAGTAGATCTCTGACCTCCTTAGGTCCTACTTCCCTCACACTTTCCTTCCTTTCCCCCTTAGGCTTCACAATCAAAGCAAAACCTACTCCATCACCTTCCTTTAATGTGTCTATGAATTCTTTTTCTCCTACCATCATTACACTAGATCCTACATGTTGTGGATCCTCTTCTACCAATGACTATATCTTATAAGTCACACCATCCTTTTGGAATGAGTAAGCATTCTTTTCTCCATCATGATGAGCCTTTCTGTCAAACTACCATGGTCTTCCTAACCAAAGATGGCAAGCATCCATTGGAAGGATGTCACACAATATTTTATCTCTATACCCCCCAATACTGAATTCTACCCATGCTTGTTCATTGATAAGTATGTGTTGCCCCTTATTCAACCAATTGACTTTATATGGACTGCTATGGGGTACCTTTCTAACTTCAACTTATTCACTACTTCCAAAGATATAATATTATCAGTAGAACCAGAGTCAATAATAACTTTACAAACCTTACCTTGGATCTTGCAGTTGATTCTAAATAAAGCCCTTCTTTGAGACAGTTCAGTCTACACTAGTTCCTTGAGCAGCGTCCTTTTGATCATCAAATTTTCTCCCATTTCTGATGCCAAATTCACTTTAGGAGATGTCACACTCCTTGCATCTTCTTGAATCAAAGTGGTTCTCTTCTCACCACCATGAGAAGTTGAGGCCTTCTCTGGACACTTGTATGTCGGGTGCCCTATCTAATTGTAGTTATAACATCTCATATTGGAGAACTTGGATCCTCTACCTGATCCATTTGTCCCACCCCTTCCATTAGGCCTTCTTCCTCGATAGCCTCCTCTGCTACTTGAGTCTCCAACTTGCTCTTCTTGGTTAGACTCACCACTAGGCCTCTGGTTAGGACTTCTTCCTCCAAAACTGCCTCTGCCTCTAAAACTTCTTCCTCCTCTACCTCTATTATTCTACTCACTCTTTCTCTTTATCTTCTTTGTTCACTGTTTCTAGTGCTAAGATGTTGATCTCATCTTGGATGTTTATCCTTAGGCCATTCAAATACCTTGCCACTTTCTCTGACTCTTCTTCTTGTCTCTTTGATCTGAGACTGATTTTATGAAACTCTTGTGTGTATGCATTCACATCAAGGTCTCTCTGTCTAAGGTTCTATAATTTCTTATACATCTGCACGTTATAGTCCAGGGGTAAGAATTGTGCCTTGATTTTGGTCTTCTTCCTTTCCCCAGAGGTTATCATATTCTTCCCCTCCTTGATTCTCTCTCCTTGCTCATAATTCCACCATGCAAGAGCAGACCCCTTCAATCTTGCCTTTGCCAACTTAACCCTCTTATCATCAGGGACTTCTTTGTATTCGAAATGATTGTTCAATGCCTCAATCTAGTCAATCACCTCTTCAGCTTCCATACTTCCACTATACATAGGTAACCCATCTATGGTGTCCCTATTGACTGACTTCAAAACATTTACAAATGCCATCTGGTATGCTAGTATCTCCTCTATCCTCTTATTGGTCTCATCAATTTATGTATCTCCTTCATCGTTGTCACTTTCATCTTCCCTATCCTTACCCTTGGTTCTTTTCAACTCCTCGAGCTTGGACTCAAACATCACTTCAATCATTTTCTTCACTGCATCTTGTGACATGCTTTTAGGAGGCATCGTGTCAGCCTCTGCTTCACTTTCATTGTCTGACATACACCAAGACCACACCACCCGAGTGATCTTCAAAACTGGTTCTGATACTAATATGATGGGGAGCGCGCAGTGGTAACGTATACAAAATCAAATTTATTTTCTATTGGCAAGACTCTACTTACTGGCCACCGATACACCTCAATCAGTCAGATAACCGTCGGTCGGAATGACTTTCTTAAGTCTCTCCGTGATCAAACTTACACCGATGTGATCACGAAACTTCCTTTGCCGATACTTACTTCTATTGGCGAAACTTTAAACTTGTCTCCCGATGCGCCAATGGCATTTGTCTTCAGTGAGACTCGATACTATCAACAAATCTCCTTTTGTTATTTCTGATGTGCCGATGTGTTCCGACGTCAAGTTCGGTGAGACTCAACTCTATCGGCAAACTCCAGTTTCGCTAGGCTGATACACCGATAGACTTCCCGCACTCAGCCAGACTATTCTTATCGATCTGAGAGTGAAATACTTTTCTGACAGCCTCGGTCTCATTGATAATGACTTCAGCAGCTCTACAACCCTACAATTCATCTACTCTTCAACCGAACCCTAGCACATGGAGATGCTAGGCGATCTACTATGCAAGACACTCCATTTGGATTCTCTGCACCATCGAACAAGAAAACAAAATAGGAAATAAAAACACATACTTGTACAACAAAGCCATTCCACCGATCTCGACAAGAATCGTACCAGTGGAATGCTTCAATGAACCATTCTGCAACAAACTACTGAAAGGAGAATCTACTATGCACAGTAAGAAATTCTTGTACTTAAAAATAGAAAAAAAACACAAAATGGATGGAACAGAGCTTTATTGTTCTTCAGCACATTTCCTACACAATACTAGCAAGAACATCAACAAAGAATACAGGACCCGAACAGAACCCCCAAATGTTCGTTCTGCTATGTTTTTAACCCACTATTGTGGGAGGCCAACGAATTCAGAGTAGTTGAGGAAGACCAACTGCCCGTGTCCCCAATTGTCCTGTTTCGACCAGTTCTCACTTGGTTGGTTACAAACTGAACAACAACTACTACAAAAAAAAAACATTGGTCAAATTGACCTTATTATAAACATAAAGCATGATTTGTAAGGTGCTTCTGCACCAAAGAGCCTAGTGAGCTTGTTCCTTCTTCTCTTTTGGTTTTTTTCTTGAAAGTGTACCTCACAAGATTTCTAGCAGGGGGCGAGCATGAGGGCCTTTCTTCTTTAGTAGGCTCAGCAAGCTTGTTATCCTGTATGTCAACCAATTCATCAATATATGATAAAATGTTTTTTATCGTAATGATGGGGTCAACAACATCTAAGAAAAGTCCCTTGTAAGAAGGCTTCTTCTTTCTCATTGATTCATCATATTTCATGTATATAGACCATTTCGCTCTTTTCACTTTCACTTCTTCATCAGTAGTAGAATTCCTGATAACATCCTTGGGAAAAAACACCTGATGGGCAATATAAGACCTGTTGATACCTCGCCTGATGTTGTTTATATATCCCTTAGGGTCAAATAACCTAGCATGTTCCTATTTCATCTTAAAAACAAGTAGTTTGTCATTTAGTTTAGCAAATCCTTCCTTGTTCATTCTAAAATCAGATAAAAATGTTAAAGGAAAAAAAATCCTTTTTTTTGTCCTGTCAGGTGAACCCTTTCTGATTCATACAACTATCAAATGACCTCCAAGAAACCAATCCTTAATGGCACATACTTTGGTAAAATATGAGGACCAACAGGGGTACCATAGACTCTTAAAACTGTGCCCTTCTCATGGAGGAAGAAGTCTCCCCAATTGTGCTTAATTTCTAAAGTAGGTGTCCTTATTCTAGGTCTAAGGAAATTTAACAATGGGACTGGAATCCTTGGTATGTCTGGCTAAAAATGTCTCAATATTGTGACCACAAAATAGTCTCTGAAGAACCTATAACTAGAATTAGGATCATGCTTGTCCCATATATCAGTCCAACATTGGACGAGCAATACATTCCCCATGTTGTTAACATGATTAATCATTAATTTGGGGTTCCAATTTATCTTTGCTTTCCCCTGATGTAGGAACATGTGACACATCAATGAAAACCATTAGAATTTGATTGGCTCCTTCTTACTCTTGATTTCTACCAATCCTTGATGTATAAGTTTTGCTAAATAAGAAGCAAAATCAAATTGAACACTCTAAGACGGATGTTGAATATCAAAAGCCATATAGGTAAAATCAATGGGGATTCTTTCATTTTTGTCCTCTCCCAAAACTTGACAAAGAGCATAGTAGGTTTTAGAAAAATAACTTTGAAAAGTATCTAGCCTAAAAGGCTCTTGCTCACTTTGAGGAATTTTCACTAATCTATCACTTGGTGCCTTTTCCCTAAATCTAGGCAAATATATGGTTCTATAACTACTTTTGTCCTTTGTATATAGGGCTTTGAATCTATTTGCATCAATCTCTATAGAAGCAGCCAAGTTCAACCCAAAGACTACGGCAATAGTTTCTCTATTAATTTCCACCAGAACACCCCCTTTCATGCTCCTAATTACTTTAGCAGTTTCATCGTAATGAGTAGCCATGGCTAGGAGTAGATCAATATCTTCAAACACATTAGTGACTACCAACTTTCCTAAGTCCCTCACCCACACATTTGATAATGGTGAATAAGCATTTCTTTTGTTCCACAAATGGTAAAATAATGACCATCTAGAAACAGGGATTTCTGCATCTCTACACTCAACATACTTATCAGCCAATCTGTCTTTGTTTTTCAGGCCACTGACTCTTATCCTTTGTGCACAGGAACCAGGGAGTTGGTTTATGAGGTCTTCATGTAGGGCTCATTTTTGGGAGGTGGAGGGAACCTAGGCTTTAGGTGGAGCCATTTTAAATGATGAAACCAGGACGAGGGTTTTCTTCTTTTCCTTGTTCAGGGGTTCTTAATTCATACTACAGAAGATTTTTTTAAGAAAAGAAAGTAAAGGAAAAACCCTAATGGAATGGAAAAGTGTAATAAAAGATGTAGACTATTAGCACCTTCAAATTTTGTAAATTTGAAGTGCCTATATCCTTTCGATGTGTCAACAAAGGCTAGGTCGACATGCTACTCAATCTACCCCGGAGCCCACCTTCGCCGATTAAAATCTTGCAACTCAGAGATCATCTTGTATATCCGTGTGGTGGGAAATTTTTTGGCACATATGGTAACATGTCTGCTCAGTTTTGTGCTTCCAGGATGAGTTTTGATGGGGTATTTAATGCTTTTCTGACTGTGACTGGGCTCAATTTGGTGTTTCAAAAAGTTTCAAATCTCACAATTCTGAGGGCGGCCCATTTCTTGTTTGGGTCCAAAACCTCTTTGGTTGTAGTTTCATCAAAATCGGAGACCATATGATGCATTATTTTAATGCATTCCAGTTACGGCTAAGGCATCTGGCAGGCCAATTTAAAAAGGTCCTAGAAATCATTTGACGATGCGAGTTCTGAGGAAATGGGTTTGTTCTAAATAATTGATAATAGCCCTGCACAAATTTCCATAGCCCTTTGAAATCCCGTGTGCCCGCAGTGAACAGGTGTCGTTTGCCCGGGAATAGAAATTGACTGAATGTCATTTTCCTAAGTTACCAAATGCATTATTTAAAAGAAAAACATTCAAAAAATTTAATTGGCAAATAATAGGGTGATAAAAGTTTAATATAAACATTATTACAATGTTTATACATTATGAAATGAAAGGAAAGAGGACATAAAGTGGAATCATAGGCATTTCACACCATCGCATGAGTATTTTGCCTGCACTCCTTCTATCGTGCGATGGTGTGATATGGACTTTTCTGTGCAGATTTTGACCTGCACTTTTCTCTACAATAATGATTGATGCCATTCCTTCTCTATTGAGGTGTCTTTGGGGTCTTTTGGTTCATTTTCAAAAGGAGTTTTGCCTGGTGTAGTTGTTGATCACGTTTTTTGTCTTCAGGGCATATTTCGAGGGTCCATTTGAGATCAAATTTGATGATTTATGGTCTAAATTTGTCCCCCTGACCAGTTATATTACCTGGGTAGAGATTTTAGATTCTTTCAAGGTGTGTTTTGAGTGCCTGTAGCCATGAAAACGCCCTTACATCTAGAAAAACAACCCAGTGATGATAAAATTTGGCATGGAGGCTACAGGATTGTGTTCTCTGTTATCTCAGAGGATGGATGCAATCAAGTGGGAGCCTGAAAAGAGGCCATGTGGCCTCATTTCGTGGCATCGCAGGAGGATGAAGAACCTTCTAGTGTACGGCTACGATGGTACGACAGGGCAGAGGATTGAAGCAGAGATGTTTGGCAGCTACCAATTAAAATATGAACAAAGTAAAAAGGGAAAAACAAATTAAAAACATTTTGCTTCATATTTTATATTATTTTGTCTTCCCCTATTTTTGTGAATTTTTAATTTCCCCAAGCTCATTGGCAGCAACTTGTAATGAAAAATTCACCTAACTGCCAGGATGTAATTAATTTTTAAGGCAACATGCTCTTGTTTCTATAAGAGAGCATGTTGTTCCACTTTGTAAGGGGATTATGCGCTTTGGATACAAGGTATCCACACTTTGGAGAGAATTTCTGTTGCAGATCTAGTTTGTTTGTCTAGGTGTAGAAGTATTTTCTATTTTGTCTATGAATAAATTTATGAAGGATAACTTTCATTCCAGGTTGAGTTATATGAGTAACACATTTTATGTGGATTGTTTATGACTGTCTCCTTGGGTATTTGCATTTTTCTTTTGAACAAAGTTGCCAAGGGTTTCTAAGTTCCTCAAAGTACACTTGCTATGTTGTATGTTTGGTTTTTTTTGCATCTATTCAAGGAGTAGATTAAATTTGCTTTAAATCAGATATAGGGAAAAGTGTGTGATATCAAGGGATTAATGAAGTATGGTCACAAATGATTCTCAATCTTGGACATGTTACTGTAAGGAAGCAATATTCTTATTTTGGGTCCTCTGTATATGAAGTTTTGTTATCATGAGGAAGCATTTACAGTGATGGGTATGACTTTGTTGCCCTAATAAATCACCGATCTGAGGATTTGCTTGCCCAAAGGGCTTGGGAAATCAAAGAATTTAAAGACAAATTATTTGAATCAAACTATTTCATGTTTTATTTTGTTTTAGGTTAGGGTCTTGCATGTTTTCTGATGTGAATAAGTTAGATAATCCAAGAACATTGCTAATTTGGGGTTGATCTTATAAATCTTGGTGCATACATGAGAGCATTTTACCTGGTAATGAAAAGTTATATTTATGGATTGTGAATGAGGGATCCCCCCTAGGTACGGTAGAACCTGAAGTGAAGGGAGATAAGAGATAATCTCCCACTCTGTTGGCCAAGTCTTCCATTGAACTTGAGCATAAGAAGTGGCAAATCTTTAGAGTTTGATGTGTACAAGTTTGGGAACCAACATAGACAACTCACCAAATTGTTTCGTACAGCCATCTTTGAATTGATGTCAAAGATATTGCAACAATTACTAGCTTCAATACTTCAATGTATGAAATGGTAAGTATAGAAAAATTTGGGGCATGAGTTATATAAAGAGTACCGTTTATTCATGGCTGAAAGTAGACATGTCCACCTTCACTCCATCTTGAGTGAACTAGATATGTAGAATTGTTCATTTTTCATAGATTTGAATATCACCCATCGGATCATGCATATTGGTAGAGATTGGACGGCCACGATTAGCCCCGAATACTTGACCACACTTGACATGTCTAGCGATTTTTATTAGGCCAAGCAAGAGGTTCCTTCTCATTCTTCCTTGATTAATTACCAGAAAGGACAAGCCATCAAAATTATGTCATTCTTGCTACATGGCAGCTTTCCGTCATTCCACAGTCTGGTGGGGCACACTAATTAATGACCCAGCAAAATGACTAAGAGATGTAAATACACTCATTATGGCATGCCTTTCTCCATCTGGACCTCAAATTGCAACATGGATGCCATATGTCACTTTTTCACCTTCCCATGGACACTAGGTGGGACCTCTTGGTGAAGGTTGGTGAAACAGTGGAGACTATTAAAAAAAACTCTCTACATGGCCATCAAGACCCACCGCTACTTTTCATTGCAACTGAAGATGGTTTCCTGCCAGTTGGCACCTTTTTCGCAGTTCCACGGGTGATTTCCTCACAAATATTTTAATACTAGCGGATTGGTGGAAGTGAATCAACCTTTGCCACTTGTCAAAAGAGTCAGTGGGACCCAGCCCTCGGCATACATCTTTAAAAACATCCTTCATCTACTAGGAAAGAAGGGGCCACAAGACCACTAAAGGTTTAACATGTAGAAGCACTTTGACATTTTTTGAAATATATTTGGCACTGGCTGGAGGTGGTAATTGGATGGCAAGGGGTTGGTAAACAATGTTCTCTAGGGCATAAAGAGGCAACTAAAGAACCAAGCAACAATCGATAGGTAGTCAACTTAAAAATATATCAAAAGTGATTTTCAATATGCTTGACAAAAGGGTTTAGGGTTCAAGGGGCATTACTTAGAGTATTTTCATTTTGCAAAAACCCTAGGTTAGAGATCTTCTAGTAGGATAACACAAAATTTTGGGCCAAATACTGGAACCATGGAAAAAAATTTATAGGGTCTCATCAGTGGCTCTAGTTGGGGACATCTATTCAGCTTAAACAAAGTGAGATCATAGAAAGACTCTGGAGGAGCAGACCATAGCACAAAAAGAAAAAATAAAACAAACCAAGGGACCAAAACTAAAGCAGGGAGCAACCTAAAAAAACTAAAATACAATGTGCGTGGAAGACAATCATACCTTATGAAAAGTATGATTTCAAGAATTGTCCATGCATTAGCAGTTCAAGTAATTCTCCAACCAAATTTTGCAAAAAATAAGAGTCTTCTCCATAAGTATTGCTGATCAGATACGGTCCAAGCCAAAGGGCATCAAAATTACCGTGTTTCCCTTTATCTTGAGACCTGGCATTCCATAGTAACACCATATCCCCTATCTGTAATTTCCTTTCAGATATTTTCTTGTCATGTAGATTTTTAACCTGCTATTGCAATTTGATGTTTCTTAGTTGAGCTAGCCTTCTTATTTCATCCAGCTGAGTTACCTGACTAATCCTATTTTGTATGGCGTCAAAAACGTCATCATCATGCTCTTGAATAAACTTGAAAATAGATAGTAGGTTATTTATAGGCATTCTTGTATCTAAACCATACATAAGGTCAAATGGGGCTTGCCCAATGGCCTTTTTCACAATCACTCTGTCAGCTTAGACAGCAAGTGTTAATTTGGTATCCCAGGCTTTCTTGTTCTTTTCTATGATTCTTTTTGTAATCTTCATCAAGCTCTTGTTGCTTGATTCAGCCTATCCATTACCCTAACAATGGTATGGGGAAGAGTAAGAAATTGAGATCCCATACTAGCTACAAAAGTTTGTGAATTCCTCATATCTGAAGCACATTGCATTGTCTGAAATTATTTTTATAGGCACCCCAAACCTTGTCATGACATTATTCATCAGAAAGTCAATCACAACTTTGCTAGTAGCTTTTTTGGTGGGGACGGCCTCAACCCATTTGGTGAAGTAGTCAATGGCCACTAGGATCCAGCTATGTCCTCCACTTGACTTTTCACTTATTTCCCCTATGAAATCCAATCCCCATTGTTGAAAGGGAGCTTCCACTGTTATGGGCCTAAGGGGTATATTTCCAAAAAAAAATCAATTTTCTTGAGAATCTTTGACACACATCACAGCTTCGGACCATTTGGTGAGCATCCTTGTAAATAGTAGGCCACCAATATCTAGCTCTTAAGACCTTATGGGTTGTTGTCTTGGTCATATAGTGGCCCCCACATACACCTTGATGCATATCTTTCAAGACTTCTGACACATGTTTCCTGTCTACACACTTGAGCAGAATGCCTTCCAAATTCCTCCACCAAAGTTCACCTTCTGTGATCACATATTTTATAGCTTGTAACCTCAATGTTCTCTTTTGATTTTTAGTCATTTCAATAGGGCAAGACACATTCTGTAAATAAAGAACAACATTTCTTCATGTCACAATCAGCAATTATATCCTGAGTCTCAACATTGTTTATCTGATTAGCTTCTAAGTTTGACTCATCCATTAGTTTTGTCAATCCTTGTCCTCTTACCAACTTAGTAATCTGAATGTCAATATTGAACTCTTAGATCTTGTTGATCCATCTGCATCTTCTCCAAGTTACTTCTTGTTGGGTAAAGACATCTTTAACAGCAGTTGTTGGTACATAGGCAACAATACTTGCCTGTACCAGATAAGGTGATCATATTTTAACTCAGCAGCCTGAAGAGATTTACTAAAAAATGAAATGGGTTGCTTATAACCCTCATTATTTTTTTGTAGTAAAACCGTTGCTATAGTATGGAAGGAAGCAAAAGAAAACAACTGGAAGGGTCTAGAAAAATTAGGGGATTTTAACACAAGGGCTTCCTTGATGGCTCCTTTGATGTTCTTGAAAGCATTTATTGGTTCATCACTCCATGTAATATCCTCCCCTTTCTTCAGCATCTTGGATATTAGTCTAGTGGTTTCAGCAAAATTTGTTACAAATCTTCTCAAGAAATTTACTTTCCCAAAGAAAGACTGAATCCCCTTAATACTTTTGGGTATTGGGATCTTTTCAATAGCAACAACCCTCTCTAGATCAATCCTAATCCCTTCCTTAGACACTATGTGGCCTAGGAGCTTTCGTTTTGTCACTCCAAACACACATTTCTTAGGGTTTAGAGAAATGCCAAACTTCATGCATCTCTCCAAAATTATCTCCAAATGAGAGCAATGATCTTGTTCCTTTTTTGAATATGTAGTCAAGTCATCCTGATATACCACCATTATTAGATTTATGAGATCATAAAAAGCTACATCCATAGCTCGCTAAAATGTAGCTCCTGCATTAGTCAACCCAAAGGGCATCCTAATGTACACATATGTGCCCCACGGAGTAGTCAATGCATTTTTATATTGCTCAAAACTCCTTAACCATTACTTGGTTATACCCTGATAAACCATCCATCATAGATAAGATCTCACAGCCAGTTACCTTTTGTAGCATGGCCTCCATATTTGGTAAAGGATAATTGTCCTTTAATGATGCTATGTTCAGGTTTCTAAAATCAACACAGAGCCTAATATCTCCATTCTTTTTTCTAACATGAACTAGGTTTGAAACCCAAGTAGAATGCCTAATAGGCTTAATAATCCCACCTTCACTCAATTTGGCTAATTCTTGCTGCATTTTTGGCCGCAAAGTGGGATTTATAGGCCTTTGCTTATGCCTAAAATGTTTTACATATGGTTTTAATGGGATTTCATGCTGAAATAAATCTTCTTTATATGCCTTCAAATCATCATAAGACCATGCAAAAACTTTTTTGTGCCTTTTGTGCAGGGAAATCAAAATTGCCTTAATTTTAGGGTTCAGGCGCTCACCTACATAGACCAACTTTGGGTGGGTTTCAATTTCCAGGTTCACCTTTTCAAGGTCATTTTGATGCACTAGAGCAGATCTTATAGTTTTCTTGTCATTTCCATCAAAGACTCTTTCTAGAGCCACCAGTCCTCTTGGAATTATGTTAGTCTTCAACTGGATGATCTCATTTCCAAATACAGTTTGTTTTCCATCTACCATCTCCACAAACTCTTGGAAATCAATCTCTTGTGCATGGTATTCATCTATGCGGTTCATGAATTTATAAAGATTTTGGTCATCATTGAAGATCTGCCAGTGATGAATATTATTAGGAACAGAGGGTCTTGTCAGCATTTTCACCTTTGAAATTCCTGCCAATGTGATATCGTTAGATTTGACTGCAATATTAGACAAGAAGTCAACCATGACATTCTTACTTTGCTCTACCCAGTCAATAGCAAAAGCATCAAATTCTTCAATAGTATCCCAGACTGTATTTATGTATTGTCTGAGTCTTTTATTTTTTGAGGTATACTTGGATCTAATTTGTGAGACTACCAATTCAGAGTCTCCCAGAACTCTAAGCTTTTTAACCCCATGCTTAAGAGCCATTTTTAAGCCTGTAAGGCTTCATATTCTGCAACATTATTAGTACATGCAAAACCAAATCTAAAGGTAGATTTGAATGCTTTGCCCGAAGGAGAAATAAGCACCACCCCTGGTCCAAAACCTTCCTTTGAGCATGCCCCATCAAACTACATAGACCATATTCCTTCCTTGTCAACAATTGATTCAAGCTCATGATCTACTGAATTATCCTTAATACCCTTGATTTTAAAATTGTCTATAGCCACATCTAGGAAATATACTTGCTCACCTTCCTCGTTGATGCCATCTATTATTTGGGGACATTTCTTTTCCCTATCAAGTCTTACTTCTTCACCATCCATGGGGATCATAGCATATGAAGAGTCCATTTGGATGCTACTACCCACAATGGAAGCCCATTTTCTTGACAACAGCATCCCATACATAGGAGGAATATCCACCACAGTAATATTCATTTTATATTCTTTATGAGGCAAAACTGCATGTCTGAAACTGATATCCTTAATGATTCCAATGATGGGGACTTCTCAGGAATCCATGGCAAAGCATTTTCCATAGGTCTTGGTTACTTGCAAGCCTAAACTTTCCATGACTCCTAAAGGCATTATATTTGCAGAAGCACCTGAGCCAATCATACAATTTTTCATAAATCTTCCCTTTATCATTAGAGTGACAAAGAAAGGATCTACTTGAGAAGGGCATTTTTCCAAAGTGGTCCCTAGATATACTTCCGGTAACTTAGTACTACATTTCTTAACTTCTTTGGCAAGTACCTTCTTTGCCTCAGGAAGCTGAGTATGTTCATTGGCCATCCCAAGTGTACTAGGAGTAGTATCATTTATTGCAGCCACAACCCTATTCTTATGCTCATGTATCCTCATCATTTCTAACAAAGGAACTGTCACTCTTATCTGGCTAAATATGTGGGCCATGTCCAATGGGACATATTTGGGCACTATGCTGGTGCAAGTTGTATCAATAATAGCTGCAAGGGTTGGAGATGTGTCTATTTTACTAGACTTTTGTTCAACAAGGATTTTCTTAACATTTTCCCTTTCCACTGGTACTTTTGCTTTAGGGGATGGATTATGATGTGGATTACATTTTCCCCTAGCCTCCTTAGGTCCTCTCATAGATTCCATTTCTCTTTTGGGGTTGGGGACATGTTGCTTTTCTTTTATGAAAATGCTTCATGCATTTCCCCTCATACTACTTTCTCCTTGGTTCTTCTTCCTCCTTAGGTTGTAATCACTTTTAACCTGAGAAATCTTGGAAGCAATTAAAGTCTTAATCTCCTCGGCAAAGGGTCTTCCTAGTCAGATGTTGGTATCCTTAGTATTCAACTGAAGGACACAGTCATCATCTCTATTTGCACTCGAGGTAGGTTGTTGCTTAACCAACTTCCCCTTTTCTATTGTAACTTCACCCTCTGAGCACTCACTGTCAGAAGTAACATAATCTTCCACAATGTACTCCTAGTTAAAAACCATATTTACATTATGGTCCTCATAATCATCCCCTTCCTCGTACTCCTTGTTGCAAGTATGAGGTGAGCCAGTGTTGTCATTGATGTCAACATACTCATATTGCATTGACAAGAAGGATTGGATGAGCTGTGTGCTGAGGATATTGAGAAAATTAGCCTCAGTCAGGAACAGTGAAGAACCGTGATGAGAAGAAGGCAAATGTATTGTATAGGTTGAGAACCGGAGGATGCGGATTAAAGGGTTTGTAGATATGAGTCTTGAGATGCTTCAGTTAAGATTTCAGAGGTCCGCATGAAGATCTGAAGGAGTTGTGGCTGTCGGTGTAGAACCGGTTCTGGCAAGTATTCAGAGGTGACAGAGGATCACAAAAAGGTCCGGTGAGGTCCGGAACTGTATAATCCTAATCTGCAGATTGGAAGGAGTCTTTGGGATGTCCTTGTGATGTGCCATCTCAAGTTGTGTATGATTTGGAGGTCCGGAAGTACCTCTTGCATTATGACAGTGGCGACAGACAGTGTTCTTGAAGTTCCGGATAAGGAAGAGAAGAGATTCCAGTAAGTAAAGAAAGTGCGGATGTACCTGGTCATTCAGGCAGGCTTGTGAAGGTTCTTGGATCATGTTGAGGTTGTGTTGTTGGTCCACATTGATAGTAGAGCCCAGAATTGAAGTTATTCTTCCGGATGAAGTTCTTGCTCTGTTTAGCCGACCGGATGAGTTGTTCATCCTGCGAATGTTCTTGTGGTGGCCGACCGGATGTGTTATTCATCTTGCGGATACTCTTATGGTTGTTTGTCGACTTAGATGTTTGTTCCTAAGTCGATGTCTTGTATAAATAATGGTTTGTGAGTTCATTTCGAAGTGTGGATTGTGTGGATGAGTGTGGCATAGCGAAGAGAAGTGCGAAAGGCAGAGCAGAGGTTTTTGGGCTTAAATGGAACTGATCCGGACATGGTAGAGATGTCATTCTCCAGTTCAAGATTGTGATTCTTATCACTTTGTAGACAGTGTGTCTCCTTGTAGGTAGTGGGCCTCTTTGTGAGCAGTGTGCTCGGGCAGTGAGCCCTAATTGGCAAGTGCCATTCTTTTTCTTATTCTTCTAACAGAGAATAATCCTTGGGTTAATCACCCCGTGGTTTTTCCCTTAACCGGGTTTTCCACGTCAAAATCTTGGTGTTCAATGTGTTGATGTTTATCTGCTCTTGTGTTTATGTATTATGCTTTCATGGATGATTAATTGATATGCTGTTAACTAACAACGAAGAATCAAGTGTTTGAAAGAACAAGAAGTTTTATACAACTGATTCACCCCCCCTCTCTCAGTTGTATGCCTTAAATCCAACACTCCTTGTATGGGGTTGTGTTGTCAGTCATAGATATTGCAACAGCACATGAAGCAGAAGAGTGGGGAGCTTGGCATTGCAAACACCATAGTTCTTCATCTACAACATGTACCCCTTTCCTCAGGGGGTCAAGG
This sequence comes from Cunninghamia lanceolata, assembly GCA_027924645.1. Lineage (NCBI taxonomy): Eukaryota > Viridiplantae > Streptophyta > Pinopsida > Cupressales > Cupressaceae > Cunninghamia > Cunninghamia lanceolata. The sequence goes on along the minus strand of BSBN01000194.1, from coordinate 10,020,944 downwards.
GCTTGTTTAGACAAACCTCCCCTATCATTAGGAGGGATTGGATTTCCATCTTGCCAATTTGTGTTATAGGGCTGATCTGCTAACCTTGGCATTTTTTCTTGTCTAACAAAAGGAGGCCTGTCATTAGGGATCCTTTTATCAATTCTCACCATAGAGCTTTTTATTTCCTTGACCTCCTTCCACAATTTATCATACTCAGTAGAAATAGGAATTTTACTGCTTTATCCTCTATCTTGTGGGGTGATTCTTACATCACCTCTCTTAGAAGTTTTTTCAGATGCCTTTCTGTTATTTTCAATATGCAAAGTTGCTTTGAAAGCATCCCTAAGAGTTTGAGGCTCTCTATTTCTTAATTCATATCCCATCTTGGGATCATATGCATTTTGGTAAATTACCAAGCACATGGGCTCATTTGGTCTCAAATGAGGTGGGATCTTATTGATTACTTTTAATAACCTTGCATTGAGATCATGGACATTTTCATTGAGTCCCTTTTGAATGCTTGTAAATTCATTTACAGCAAATTGTGGGTCAATATTATCCCCATATTGTTCTTTGAAAATCCTCTTGAAATCTATCCAAGAATTAATACTGGCATCTGGTAGGCTTCTATACCATTCCCTTGCATCTTCTGTCAAGGACTGTATGAATAATTTCATTGTTACATCCTCACATTCAACCTCAAAATCATCCATCACATTCATGAATGCCCTTAGGTGATCCTCGCCAAATATTGCATTATTTCCAGCAAACCTTGGTATAGCATTTCTTATTGTGATCTCAATAGGGTTTGGATATCCTGATATACCAGTAAAATCAATTTGCCTATATCTGGGTGATTGCATTGGTCTTCTGACAAAAGGATTTATCAAGGGCTACCCTCCCTGGTTACCTGAATTTATTGGGGGATTTGGAGGATTTAACAAATTTGGTTGTTGTGGTATGTATAGGTTTTGAATATTAGGTTGGGGGTTTGCATTTGGCACTACAGGGGAGTTTTGGTTATATCCTCTCCCTTGTCCTGGATGAGAATTATGTCCAGCCACTTTAGCATGTGGATTTTGAGGAGCCTGAAAATTACTCATGGGTATAGAGGACATGGGGTTATTCATTTGGAGCTGAACCAGAGGATTCTGTTGGGCATTAGGTATTGGGCCACTCATTTGTGGCCTATTCGTTGTGGATGCACCAAGAGTACCATTGTTGTCAACAACATTTGGTTTATTCATGTTCTGCAATCTCAGCAGTAACTCTTCTTTTCTTTTCAATGTTTCCATCCCGGCTACCCTTAGAGTTAGCTCCCTAACTTCTTTATCTAATTCTTCATCTATATGATTTGTGCCAGGAGCTATGCCAACATTAGGATAATTATTAGTATCAATAGATTTAGCCTTTCTTAATTTGGGAGAGTGCAATCTTACATAGGGTGTGGTTATTATAGAATCATGTGGATTCTGCATAGGAATTGCTTGGGATTCTCTCAAGGGGGTCACCTTTTTGGTCTATGGGATAGGACGTGGTTCCTCATAATATATCTCATCACCCTTAGAATCTACCAGACCTTCAAGAACATTCTTAGTAGCATATATAATACCATGCTCTCTTCTTTCTTCTCTTGTTTGCAAATTATCAACGCTTTCACCTAAAAGAGGTTCAGTAAATGTCATGAGATCAAAAATGGGAGGGGAAGTATATTCACCTGAGTCCTTAGTTCTCCATCTTTGAATAACAGGCTCTTGAGTTAAGGGCTTATTTGGATGTCCTTGTTGCTGTGATCTCCTTCCATACATTTTTATCTTGCAAAGGGTTAGAAAGCTTAACAAACTTTTAATCACGTCAGAAAAATGATATAGCCAAGAAAGATTGTTAGTCAAATAATGGATCTATCTTTCTCAATCAAATAGCACTATATGATCATTTTCAAAATAGCACATAGACACAAGTCTTTCTGAAGAATGACTTTCCTTATCACTAAAGGTAGGGAAAATCTTATCAAAGTTGCCACCCATTTTAGGGGATAATAATGAAAATAAATTTTATGCAAACTCTAAAAACCCATGACAATCTACTGCACTAATGTTAGAACTTTATAGACAAAGTCCCTAGTAGAGTAACCAATCTATTGGTTATTTTAAATTCCCAACCTGATCTCAAGGAAGCAGATATATAAAATAGCTATTTCTAATAACTGACATGTCTCAAGGGATTAGCCAACAAACAGGAAATGGGGTTTTCAATCCCTTTTTTTCTCTACAGTTTGGGCTCTACAAGACAAGGAGGGTGTTCCTTTTCTGAAAGAAGACAATGTTTACTTGGATGCGGGGTTCCTAAATACTTGCTCAAAACACTGCTTCTAAAACAGATATGTTCTTTCTAGATTGCTTAAAGAATTATTGATAGAGTAAAGCAATGGGCTAGATTCTTAAGCTTTAACAAAATTCTTTTCAAAAGAACATGTAAATAAACTATCATTAACATGAATACAAAAATGAAATTGTTCTTTGATTTTATAAATGATCAGGGAGATTGAATAAGGACAATAATCATCAAAAGATCAATGCCTGAATCTGGGGTCACAAAGTCAAAAAAAATAAATATAAATGAAACTTAGCATAATAATGCATTCCTAACTCATATAAGAATACTATAATGATGCATTACACCACCACACCTTGAAATCAGTCCAAAACTAATTATACTTGCTTATCCTTGCATACATCTACTATACTTGATATCTTCCTTAAAGCATTAAATTTACTCTTTGAGTAAAAGCCCTTTGGAAAAGATATCCTTACACAGGAAAGACTGCGAAGATGAATAAGACTGATACTTGATCAATTTATTCAAAAATATAGCAAAAGATACAATTGTAGGAGACAATGTAGTCTGAACCTTGACAATATATTCAAAATGATGAGCTAATACAGTTTGCACCAATAGTTGCAAGTACAAATGATTCTATTCTTGAAAAACACCTAGAAATAGAAACTACCTATTTTGACTATGTACTGTGTTACAAAAATTCCTCCAAGATCCTTGTCAATAGGTCTTGAATTCCCTTTTATAGAGACAAGGGAGCAAAAACAAGCTTCAGACCTAGAGACAGATGTCACTTTTTCACTTGACAAAATTACATCAATCAGAAATAAAGATAACAGATTATGATTAGATATTTTCATAGGAGCAAAAGCTATTACATGTGTGGCCACAAGATAAGTTGCTCTTGGGAAATGTGCATTTGAAGAAGGTGTAACAAACTCTGCTGACCTTTGTTCATTATCTGCATTTTGATTCCTTTCCTTATAAGAAACCTGATAGTTGCGCAAGAAGACAAAGGAGACCACTACAGGACAAACATGCCCAATATTTGGAAACAAGAAGATCTCTTTTACCAACAAAAAGACTTGTAGAAGTATATTCTGAATTTGAGAAAGGAATAAACAATAGTATTCAACTTTATGTATTTTTCACAATATTCAAGGTCTCAAATGTCAGGTAAGTTATTATATCTCTCATCCCAAGCCTGATATTGCTCCTCTGTTGGCCATTGAAAGGTGATGAGAGTACTCACACAAGATGCATACTTGTTATTGTACTTGGCTACAGTTGATTCAGCTTCCCTTGTAAAATTGGCTACAAGTTGATAAGAATCCCATAGTTTGCTAATACTTTTTCTAAACAGGGGAATGTCAACCTTATTATCTTGACAAATAAAGAAAGAAATGGTAGGGACAATATTACTGAACTGGAGGATCCAAGATTGGCATGGCTTGATGTCACCATTCTCCATCTTTATCACAGGGATTATTCCAACTTCATCATTGTCAAAACTCTAAATCGACTTCAATTCTCTCTCCTCAAGACAGTTTATAAATGCCTGGGATTCTCCTGCCTCCTTTTTTGTTGTATAGATTTGTTTGATATCCTTGGGAGCATTAGGGTCATGATTTGATCCTTTGTAAACACCTAATAAAGAAGCAATCCTTGGGACCCACTTATTGATCAGAGGCATTATTTGTCCTTTATCATCTGTTATTTTCTTAATGACTTGTGACAAGTCATAGTAGCACTTATGGATACTAACTACTTTGCCTAAAATTTTATCTATTAATAACTCCAAAATACTTGAAACAATAGACCAATTATCCTCTTGCTATCTATCAAAAGAATTTGTAAACATTTATTCAAAAGAATTGATTTGTTGTCTTAACTCTTCATTTTCCTTTTCAAGTATAGGCTTTGATGAGGAAGAAGGGTCAGAGAAGATAAAACCTAAATCTCTTATTACCAAAGTTGTATGTTGTGAGGCTGATGTTGAGGCTTGTTGTTGCCACTGGATTTCTCTCTTTTAACTTATTGTATTCATGCAACGTATGCATATGCTCCTTTTCTAGTTCATCATACCTTTTCTGAAGGGCATCAGTGGAGCTGCTTTACTAAATTTTGCAACTTCTACTGCCAGCTCGGATGCCTCTGAAGCAGGGGTATCATATACTCTTTTTATTATCAAGCCACCTTTCAAATCTCTATCAGGTTCTACAACCAAAGATTTATCGATATTAGGAGCCAAAGCCCAAATAGCTAGGGTCCCCCATTTTGGATTAAATCTGGCACCTGTTAATGCAGCTTCAGCCTCTTCTTCTATGGAGAAAACCTCATTATCCTACCTTCTTACAATATCCAGAACAATAGCAAAAGCTATATCCTACTTAGGGAGTAACAAGATTCCATTTTCTCTGATCATCTTTCTACCCTACTCTAGAGTAATATTTTTAACCTCCTCCTTCATTTGTTTAAGTATCTTAATGGATACTTGCTCCTGAGTTTTTTGAGGAGATTGGGACATTTCTTCCTCCAATCATTTCTCATACTCACTACTTCTACTCTTCCACAAAATCTCAGAAAATTCTTTAGAATTAACAAAATCATCATCACTTATGAAATTCCTACAGGCTATAGTTCTGATGTCATCTAAAACACCATTGCCCTGAATGGCAATGTCAGTGATCATGTTCAAAGGTAATTCCTCAGGCTCATTTCTACTAGGGGACAACATCTCATGCTATAACTCCTCCTCAGTTATTTCCATCTCTCCTTCATCATCAGGGTAATCAACCAAGGGGCCTTGTTCAACTTTCCTCCTTTTCAGAGAGGGCTCCCTATGAGAAGAATCTAATTCAATCACTGGTATGGAAGGGGGAGATACTTGTGGAGATGGTAAAAGAGACAGAGTTAATTGAGTTGGTGAAAGAGCCTATGGAGCTTGTTCCTTAACTTCTTCTCTTTTATATTTTTTCTTGAAAGTATACCTCACTAGATTTCTAACAGGGGCCGAGCATGAGGGCCTTGCTTCTTCAGTAGGCTCAGCAAGCTTGCTATCCTGTGTGTCAACCAATTCATGAATATATGATAAAATGTTTTTTATCCTAATTATGGGGTCAGCAACATCTAAGAAAAATCCCTTGTAAGAAGGCTTCTTCTTTCTCATTGATTCATCATATTTCATGTATATAGACCATTTCGCTCTTTTCACTTTCACTTCTTCATCAGTAGTAGAATTCCTGATAACATCCTTGGGAAAAAAACACCTAATGGGCAATATAAGACCTGTTAATACCTCGCCTGATGTTGTTTATATATCCCTTAGGGTCAAATAACCTGGCACGTTCCTATTTCATCTTAAAAACAAGCAGTTTGTCATTTAGTCTAGCAAATCCTTCCCTGTTCATTCTAAAATCAGATAAAATTGTTAAGGGAAAAAAGATCCTTTTTTCTGTCCTGTTAGGTGAACCCTTTCTAATTCATACAACTGTCAAATGACCTCCAAGAAACCAATCCTTAATGGCACATACTTTGGTAAAATATGAGGACCAATAGGGGTACCATAGACTCTTAAAACTGTGCCCTCTTCATGGAGGAAGAAGTCCCCACAATTGTGCTTAATTTCTAAAGTAGGTGTCCTTATTTCAAGTCTAAGGAAGTCTAACACTAGAATCCTTGGTATGTCAGATTGAAAATGTCTCAATATTGTGACCACAAAATAGTCTCTGAAGAACCTATAACTGGAATTGGGATCATGATTGCCCCATATATCAGTCCAGCATTGGACTGGCAATACATTTCCCATGTTGTCAACATGATTAATCATTAATTTGGGGTTACAACTTATCCTTGCTTTCCCTTGATGTAGGAACATGTGACACGGCAATAAAAACCATCAAAATTTGACTGGTTCCTTCTTACTCTTGATTTCTACCAGTCCTTGATGTATATGTTTTGCTAAATAAGAAGCAAAATTAAATTGAACACTCTGAGATGGATGTTGAATATCAGCAGCCATATAGGTAAAATCAATGGGAATTCTTTCATTTTTGTCCTCTCCCAAAACTTGACAAAGAGCATAGTAGGTTTTAGCAAAATAACTTTCAAAAGTCTCTAGCCTAAAAGGCTCTTGCTCACTTTGAGGAATTTTCACTAATCTACCACTTGGTGCCTTTTCCCTAAATCTAGGCAAATATATGGTTCTATAACTGCTTTTGTCCTTTGCATATAGGGCTTTGAATCTATTTCTATCAATCTTTGTAGAAGTAGTAAATCTTAACCCAAAGACTATGGCAATAGTTTCTCTACTAATTTCCACCAGAACACCCCTTGCCATGCTCCTAATTACTTTAGCAGTTTCATTGTAATGGGTAGCCATGGCTAGGAGTAGATCAATATCTTCAAACACATTAGTGACTACCAACTTTCCTAAGTCCCTCACCCACACTTTTGATAATGGTGAATGAGCATTGCTTTTGCTCCACCAGTGGTAAAATAATGACCATCTAGAAACAGAGATTTCTGCATCTCTACACTCAACATACTTATCAGCCAATCCATCTTTGCTTTTTAGGCCACTGACTCTTATCCTTTGTGCACAGGAACCAGGGAGTTGGTTTATGAGGTCTTCATGCAGGGCTCATTTTTGGGAGGTGGAGGGAGCCTAGGCTTTAGGTGGAGCCATTTTAAATGATGAAACCAGAATGAGGGTTTTCTTCTTTTCCTTGTTCAGGGGTTCTTAATTCATACTACAGAAGATTTTTTTAAGAAAATAAAGTAAAGGAAAATCCTAATGGAACAACAGAGTGCAATAAAAGATGTAGGCTATTGGTACCTTCAAATTTTGCAAATTTGAAGCACCTATATCCTTTCGATGTATCGACAAAGGCTAGGTCGACATGCTGCTTAATCTACCCCGGAGCCCGCCTTCGCCGATTAAAATCTTGCAACTTAGAGATCATCTTATAAATCCATGTGGTGGGAAGTTTTTTGGCACATATGGTAACATGTCTACTTAGTTTTGTTCTTCCAGGATGAGTTTTGATGGGGTATTTAATGCTTTTCTGACTGTGACCGAGCTAGATTTGGTGTTCTGAAAAGTTTCAAATCTCACAATTCTAAGGGAGACCCATTTCTCATTTTGGTCCAAAACCTCTTCAACACTAGTTTCATCAAAATTGGAGAGCATATGATGCATTATTTTAATGCATTACAGTTGCGGCTAAGGCATCTAGCAGGCTAGTTTACAAAGGAGGTCCTAGAAATCATTCGGCGATGAGAACTCTAAGGAAATGGGTTTGTTCTAAATAATTGATAATGACCTTGTGCAAATTTTCACAGGCCTTCAAAATCCCATGTGCCCGCAGTGAACAGGCATCGTTTGCCCGGGAAGAGAAATTGATCGAATGTCATTTTCCTAAGTTGCCAAATGCATTATTTAAAAGAAAAACATTCACAATTTTTAATTGGCAAATAATAGGGTGATAAAATTTTAATATAAGCATTATTACAATGTTTATGCATTATAAAATGAAAGGCAAGAGGAAATAAAGTGGAATCATAGGCATTTCGCACCATCGCACGGGTATTTTGCCTGCACTCCTACTGTGTGATGGTGCGATATGGACTTTTCTATGCAGATTTTGACCTACACTCTTCTCTGCAATAATGATTGATGCCTTTCCTTCTCCATTGAGGTGTCTCTGGGGTCTTTTGGACCATTTTCAAACAGAGTTTTGCCTAGTATAGTTGTTGATCACGTTTTATGTCTTCAGGGCAGATTTTGCGGGTCCATTTGAGCTCAAATTTGATGATTTATGGTCTAAATCTGTCCCCTGGCCATTTATATTACCTGGTCAAAGATTTTAGATGCTTTCGAGGTGTGTTTTGGGTGCCTATAGCCATGAAAACGCCCTTACATCTAGAAAAATGACCCAGTGATGATAAAATTTGACATGGAGGCTACAGGATTGTGTTCTCTATTATCTCAAGGATGGATGTAATCAAGAGGAAGCCTAAAAATAGGTCACGCGACCTCATTTCATGGCATCCCAGGAGGATGAAGAACCTTCTGGTGTGCGGCTACGATGGTGCGACAGGGCAGAGGATTGAAGCAGAGATGTCTGGTAGCTGCCAATTAAAATATGGACAAAGTAAAAAGGGAAAAACAAACTAAAAACATTTTGCTCCATATTTTATATTATTTTTTCTTCTCCTCTTTTTGTGAATTTTTAATTTCCCCAGGCTCATTGGCAACAGCTTGTAATGAAAAATTCACCTAACTGCCAGGATGTAATTAATTTTTAGGGCAACATCTCTTATTTCTATAAGAGAGCATGTCATTCCACTTTGTAAGGGGATTCTAGGCCTTGGATACAATGTATCCACACTTTGAGGAGAATTTATGTTTCAGATTTGGTTCATTTGTCTGGATGCAGAGGTATTTTTTGTCTTGTAGATGAATAAATTTCTAAATGATAACTCTCTTTCCAGGTTGAGTTATATGAGTAACACATTTTGTGTGGATTGTTTATGACTGTCTCCTTGGGTACTTGCATTTTTCTTTTGAACAAAGTTGCCAAGGGTTTCTAAGTTCCTCAATGTACACTTGTTATGTTGTATGTCTGGTTTTTTTTGCATCTATTCAAGGAGTAGATTAAATTTTCTTTAAATCAGATATAGGGAAAAGTGTGTGATATCAAGGGATTAATGAAGTATGGTCACAAATGATTCTCAATCTTGGACATGTTACTGTAAGGCAGTAATATTTTTATTTTGGGTCCTCTGTATATGAAGTTTTGTTATCATGAGGAAGCATTTACAGTGATGGGTATGACTTTGTTGCCCTGATAAAGCACCGATCTGTGGATTTGCTTGCCCAAAGGGCCTAGGAAATCAAATAATTTAAAGACAAATCATTTGAATCAAACTATTTCATTTTGTATTTTGTTTTAGGTTAGGGTATTGCATGTTCTCTGATGTGAATAAGTTAGATAATCCAAGAACATTGCTAATCTGGGGTTGATCTTATAAATCTTGGTGCATACATGAGAGCATTTTGCCTGGTAATGAAAAGTTATATTTATGGATTGTGATTGAGGGAACCCCCCTAGGTGTAGCAAAACCTAAAGTGAGGGGGAGGTAAGAGACAATCTTCCACTCTGTTGGCCAAGTCTTCCATTAAACTTGAGCATAAGAAGTGGCAAATCTTTAGAGTTTGATGTGTACAAGTTTGGGAACCAACATAGACAACTCACCAAATTATTTTGCATAGACAACTTTGAATTGATTTCAGAGATATTGTAACAATTACCAGCTTCAATGCTTCAATACTTCAATGTATGAAATCGTAAGTATAGAAAAATTTGTGGCCTGAGTTATATAAAGAGTACCATTTATTAAGGGTTGAAACTAGTCATGTCCACCTTCACTCCGTCTTGTGAGAACTAGATATGCAAAATTGTTTATTTTTTAAAGATTTGAATATCAGCCATTGGATCATGTAATACTGGTAGAGACTGGACAACCATGATTAGCCCCAGAGACTTGACCACACTTGAAATGTCCAGCCATTTTTATTATGCCAATCAGGAGGTTCCTTCTCATTATTCATTGATTAATTACCAGAAATGACAAGCCATCGAAATTGTCATTCTTGCTACGTGGCAGCTTTCTGTCATTCCACAGTCCGGCAAGGCACACTGATTAATGACCTAGTAGAATGACAGAGAGATGTAAATGCACTCATTCTTGCATGTCTTTCTCCATTTGGACCTCAACTTGCAATGTGGATGTCATATGTCACTTTTCCGCTTTCCTACAGACGCTAGGTGGGACCTCTTGGTGAAGCTTGGCAAAATGACGGAGAATATTAAAAAAACTCTCTACGTGGCAGTCAGGACCCACCACTACTTTTCATTGCAACCAAAGACTATTTCCTGCCAGCTAGTGCCTTTTCCATAGTTCCACGAGTGATTTCCTCACAAATATTTTAATACCAGTGGATTGGTGGAAGCGAATCAACCTTTGCCACCTGTCAAAAGAGTCAGTGGGACCTGGCCCTCGGCATACATCTTTAAAAACATCCTTCGTCTACTAGGAAAGAAGGGGCCACAAGACCACTAAAGGGTTAACATGTAGAAGCACTTTGACATTTTTTGAAAAATATTTGGCACTGGCTGGAGGTGGTAATTGGATGGCAAGGGGCTGGTAAACAATGTTCTCTAGGGCATAAAGAGGAACTAAAGAACCAAGCAACGGTCGATATGTAGTCAACTTAAAAATATATCAAAAGTGATTTTCAATATGCTCGACAAAAGGGTTTAGGGTTTAAGGGGCATTACTTAGAGTATTTTCATTTTACAAAAACCCTAGGTCAGAGATCTGCTAGTAGGATGACACAAAATTTTGGGCCAAATACCAAAACCATAGAAAAAAATTTATAGGGTCCCATCAGTGGATCTAGTTGGGGACATTTGTTCAGCCTAAACAGAGCAAGATCATAGAAAGACTCTGGAGGAGCAAACCATAGCACAAAAAGAAAAAATAAAACAAACCAAGGGACCAAAACTAAAGTAGGGAACAACCTGAAAAACTAAAATACAATATGCATGGAAGACAATCATACCTTATGAAAAGTATGATTTCAAGAACTGTCCATGCATTGGCAGTTCAAGTAATTCTCCAACCAAATTTTGCAAAAAATAAGAGTCTTCTACATGAGTATTGCTGATCAGATACGGTCCAAGCCAAAGGGTATCAAATTTACTATGTTTCCCTTTATCTTGAGACCTGGCATTCCATAGTAACACCATATCCCCTATCTAAAATTTCCTTTCAGATGTTTTCTTGTCATGCAGATTTTTAACCTACTACTGCAATTTGACGTTTCTTAGTTGAGCTAGCCTTCTTGTTTCATCCAGCCGAGTTACCTGACTAATCCTATTTTGCATGGTATCAAAAACATCATCATCATGCTCTTGAATAAACTTGAAAATAGGTAGTAGGTTATTTATAGGCATTCTTGTATCTAAACCATACACAAGGTCCAATGGGGCTTGCCCAAGGGCCTTTTCACAGTCACTCTGTTAGCCCAGACAGCAAGTCTTAATTTGGTATCCCAGGCTTTCTTGTTCTTTTCTATGATTCTTTTTGTAATCTTCATCAAGCTCTTGTTGCTTGATTCAGCCTGTCCATTACCTTGAGGATGGTATGGGGAAGAGTAAGAAATCAAGATCCCATACTGGCTATAGAAGTTTGTGAATTCCTTAGATCTGAAGCACATTGCATTCTTTGAAATTATTTTTATAGGCACCCCAAATCTTGTCATGACATTATTCATCAGAAAGTCAATCACAACTTTGCTAGTAGCTTTTTTGGTGGGGACAGCCTCAACCCATTTGGTGAAGTAGTCAGTGGCCACTAGGATCCAGCTATGTCCTCCACTTGACTTTTGATTTATTTCCCCTATGAAATCCATCCCCATTGTTGAAAGGGAGCTTCCACTATTATGGGCCTAAGGGGTAGATTTCCAAAAAAAATCAATTTTTCAGAGAATCTTTGACACGCATCACAGCTTCAAACCATTTGGTGAGCATCCTTGAAAATAGTAGGCCACCAATATCCAACTCTTAAGACCTTGTGGGTTGTTGTCTTGGCCATATAGTGGCCCCCACATACATTGTAATGCATATCTTTCAAGACTTCTGACGCATGTTTCCTGTCTACACACTTGAGTAGAATGCCTTCCAAATTCCTCCACCAAAGTTCACCTTCTATGATCACATATTTTATAGCTTATAACCTTAATGTTCTCTTTTGATTTTTAGTCATTTCAATAGGGCAAGACACATTCTATAAATAGTCAACAACATTTCTATACCATTCAAAGTTCTTCATGTCACAATTAGCAATGATATCCTGAGTCTCAACATTCTCTATCTGATTAGCTTCTAAGTTTGACTCAGCCATTAGTTTTGTCAATCCTTGTCCTCTTACCAACTTAGTGATCTGAATGTCAATATTAAACTCTTGGATCTTGTTGATCCATCTGCATCTTCTCCAAGTTACTTCTTGTTGGGTAAAGACATCTTTAACAGCAGTTGTTGGTACATAGGCAACAATACTTGCCCCTACCAGATAAGGTCTAAAATTCTTAATAGACTTTCCAAAGGATAAGCCTGTTTTTCAGTTATGTCATATTTTAACTCAGCAACCTGAAGAGATTTACTAAAAAATGAAATGGGTTGCTTATAACCCTCATTATTTTTTTGTAGTAAAACTGCTGCTATAGTATGGAAGGAAGAAAAAGAAAACAACTGGAAGGGTCCAGAAAAATCAGGGGATTTTAACACAAGGGCTTCATTGATGGCTCCATTGATGTTCTTGAAAGCATTTATTGGTTCATCACTCCATGCAATATCCTCCCTTTTCTTCATCATCTTGGATATTGGTCTAATGGTTTCAGCAAAATTTGTAACAAATCTTCTTAGGAAATTTACTTGCCCGAAGAAAGAGTGAATCCCCTTAATACTTTTAGGTACTGGGATCTTTTCAATAGAAACAACCCTCTTTGGATCAATCCTAATCCCTTCCTTAGACACTACGTGGCCTAGGAGCTTTCCTTCTATCACTCCAAACACACATTTCTTAGGGTTTAGAGAAATGCCAAACTTCATGCATCTCTCAAAAATTCTCTCCACTATTCTTCGTCTTCTTACTTGTACTACCTTGATTACATTTGAATGCTCCATGTCCTTCACCTCCACACTTGAAACAAGTACCTCTAAATGTTCTCTTATCAAATCCTCTTCCCTTTCTTCTATATCCTTCATTCTGGTATGCCCTAGGGTTTCCTTTCTGGTAAAAATTTATATCATCTCTCTGATAAGCATTATTATCTCTATCCTCCTTCCTGAATGTGTTATCAAACTTGTTCTGCTCTGAATGTGATCTATCTCCTCTGGAAAATGTTCTACCTCTCTGAAATTTACCTCCTCTACTTTTTTGTCTTGGATCATATCTTTTATTCATCTTCTCTTTAACTTTCAGGGCAAACTGATATGCTTCTTCCAAAGATGTCATCCTTACCAAACTCAGTTCTTCTTGAATGTTCAATCTCAATCCATTGATGTATCTAGCCACTTTCTCCTTGCTTGCTTCACTATGTCCTATTCTTATAATCATCTTATAAAATTCCTCAGTATACTCCTTCACAGACTTCTCCTTCTGTCTCAAGTTTTGCAATCTTTTCAACAGCTCTAACTCATAGTTAGCAAGTATGAATTGGTTCTTCAATTTTGTCACCATCCTATCCCACTTTGTAATCTTTTTTTTTCCTCTTCTATTTCTTTCCAACTGAACTTCTTTCCACCATATAGCAGCATGTCCTTTCAATTTTGTCTTTGCAAATTTTACCTTCTCTGAATCTTCAATCTCTTCATATTCAAAGTATTCTTCCATATCATTTATCCAGTCAATCAATTCTTCGGGGTTCAAATTACTAATATAGTTCGGCACATCAACTCTAGGTCTTTTTCCAATCTTTGAAATAGCTCGCAACATCTTTACTTGATCTGATTCTTCTTCTTCGTCACCTCCTAGGGTTTCGCTAGTTTGTTCAACGGATTGAAATTCCTCTTCATCATCACTTTCAACATTAGGTCTCGGTGTCAATCCTCTTCATCTATCTTCTTCAACAATATCCAAATGAATTTGACCTTACTACCAACAGCCATCAAGACAAGATTCTCGCCCTTTCTCTTTACATGCCTACACTCTTTCTTTCTCCAAAATTCTCCCCCTTTCTTTTACACTTCTGCACTCTAAGTTTTTCACATGACTTATCTCCCCCTCTGACATCAATGGCAAAGGGTACATACTTGCACTCATCTTCTCTAATCTAATCTTTCTTTAAAACTCTCTTGACTACTCCCACTAAGAAGTAGCCCTAAAAAGCATCAATTCAGACCTCTGAGCACCTCTAGACTGATGCACTATTGTGCATCTTAGTTTAGAGCAGGCGGGGTGAAAACCCCTAACTTTTCTCTGATATACTCAAAAGTATCCTTAGGCAGAGGCTTCGTAAAAATGTCTACAATCTGATCCTTGGTCGAAACATACTCCAACTTTACTTCATTCTCTGTCATCTTTTCTCTCAAAAAATGATACCTAATGAATATGTGTTTTGTCCTTGAATGCATCACTAGATTCTTTGATATGTTGATGGCACTTGTATTGTCACAAAAGATTGTAATTGGGTCTTCATACACAACTCTGATGTCCTTCAAAGTCTACTTCATCCATAACACTTGAGTGCAATTACATGTTGCTGCAATGTATTTTGCTTCTACAGTGGACAGGGATATTGAATCATGTTTCTTGATCAACCAAGATACTAATCTTTTTCCTAAGAAGAATGCACCTCCACTTGTGCTTTTTCTATCATCCACATCTCTAGCCCAATCTACATCAGTATATGCACTGAGAATAAAGTCATTGTCTCTGGCGTACCACAAACCATAATTTATTGTGCCTTTTAAATATCTCAAAATTCTCTTGACTGCCATCACATGTGATTCTTTGGGTTATGCCTGAAATCTTGCCACAAGACACACTGCATGCATTATGTCAAGTCTAGTTTGAATCAAATAAAGTAATCCTCCAATCATAGATCTATACTTTTTCTAGTCTGACAAGGGTGAGTTATCATCTTTTCTCAACTTACAACTAGTTATCATAGGTGTGCATACTTGTTTAGAGTCTGCCATCCCAAATTTCCTTAACAACTCTTTCACATACTTAGACTAAGAAATGAAGATACCCTTATCTGATTGACTTATTTGTAGACCTAAAAAGAAGTTCATCTCTCCAAACATAGACATTTCAAATTCACTTTGCATTTCTCCAGCAAAAACTGAGCACATACCTTCATTTCCTCCAAAAATAATATCATCAACAAAAACTGCAACAATCAGGGTTTGTTCATCATTGATCTTGAAGTAGAGATTACTATATGTCGTACATTTACTAAACCCTATCTATATCAGGTACCTATCCAACCGTGCATACCATGCCCTAGGAGCTTGTTTTAATCCATGTTTAATCCATACAATGCTTTCTTCAATCTGCATACCATGTTCCCTTGTTCTAATGACTGAAATCATTCTAGTTGTTCAATATAGACTTCATCTTCCAACTCTCCATTTAAGAAGGCAGACTTCGCATCCATTTGATAAACTTTGAAATCTTTGTATGTTGCAAAAGCCAAAAACATCCTTATTGATTCAACCCTTGCTACTGGAGCAAAAGTTTCGTCAAAGTCTATTCCTTCAACCTGAGTGTATCCTTTGCATACCAATCTTGCTTTGTTTCTTACCACTTCACCATTTTCATTCATTTTGTTTCTGAAGACCCACTATGTACCAATTACATTCTTGTTTGCTGGTCTAGGAACAAGATCCCAAGTCTAATTCTTCTCTATTTGTATCAATTCTTCTTCCATGGCCTTTATCCAATTCTCATCTTTGCATGCCTCATTCACAATTTTAGGTTCAATCTTAGAGATCAGATAGAAATTTATTTGTTCTTCTGTAGCTTTTCTTCTGGTTGAGATCCCTTTGCTCTTACCTCCTATGATTTAAATTTCAAAATGACTGATTCTTACATATCTTAGAGTTTTGGTAGCTCTTACTAGAGCTTGTTCTTCTTCATCTATGTTGTCTTCATGTTGCACCACTTCTGAAACATCTGGATCATCTGACTCATATCCACTTGATTCTGAAGATTTTTCCTTACATTCATCAACTTTAACTTTTGCACTTTCAATGATCTTATTTAGCCTCTTATTATAACACCGGTAGGCCTTGCTCTTGGTGGAGTAACCAAGGAAAATTCCTTCATCACATCTAGCATCAAACTTGCCTAAATCTTCTTCTCTTTTGATATAACATCTGCTACCAAAAACTTTGAAATATTTCACAGTAGGAACTCTACCATGCCACAATTCATAGGGAGTTTTGAACTATTACCTTTTACTTGAACTATGTTAAGGATATATACTGCTATGTGAATTACTTCTCTCCAATATGCTTCTGGAAGATGAGCTTCTTTCATCATGGTTCTAGAAGCTTCTTGAACTATTTTGTTTTTCCTTTCAACAACTCCATTTTGTTGTGGAGTTTTGGGTGCAGATAGCTATCTCTTTATTCCATGCTCTTCACAAAAGATATTGAATTCATTTGATGTGAACTCTCCTCCTCTGTCAGATCTCAAACATTTGATTTTCAAATCCATCTCATTTTCAACCATTGCCTTAAATGCCTTGAATTTATCTAGAGCTTCAGCTTTCTCTTTTAAAAAGGTGACCCAAGTCATTCTAGAATAATCATCAATGAGCAGCATGAAATGCCTGTCTCCTTGCAAACTTCTTACTCTGGTAGGTCCACACCAATCTATATGCACTAGCTCAAGTAGTCCTCCAACTAATTGATCTTTTCTTTTGAAACTTGTTCCTGTCTGTTTCCAAAATTAACACTCCTTGCAAACTGGATTAGTAGGCTTCACAAGCTAAGGCAAATCTCTAACAATCTGTGTAGTACTTATCTTCATAATATTATCAAAATTTATGTGACACAACCTTCTATGCCATAACCAACTCTCATCAATCTGAGTCAACAAGCAATAGTTCTCTGTTCCTTTCAAATGATAGATATTACCTCTGGCATTCTTACCAGTTGAAATGACTATTCCAGAGCTTTCCTTGATCTTGCATCCATTGTTCGTGAAGCTTAAGTTGTAGCCCTTGTCACACATCTAACCCACACTCAGAAGACTGTGCTTTAATCCTTTCACATACAAGACATCTTCAGTATTATGCTTTCCATCAAAAGAAATAGATCCTTTTCCATAAATCCTATCAGCTATATCATCTCCAAACCTAACCAGTCCACCATCATATCTTTCCAAACTTACAAACTTACTTTTGTCACTAGTCATGTGGTGAGAGCAACCACTATCAATAACCCATTCATCTTTGTCCTTAATGACCTAAGCAGCCAAAGCACTTTCCACTAGTTTTTCTTCCTTCATACAGCTAGAAGAATTAGTAGACACAAGATCTTCCTTAATAGCAATGAACAAGCATTCATTTACAAAGGGATTAGCATTATCTGGTTCACCATTATCTGATACTCCTTCATCATCATCAAAATCTCCAACATAATAACACTTATTTTGGGTCCTAGGCTTGTTCTCATATCTTCTTCTATTTCCTTCAATTCTTTCAGGACATCTGGAAGCAAAATGACCTACTTTACCATAGGAAAAACATTTGAAAGGTAATTTGCCTTTATACTTATTGGATCCTCTTTGCATCATGTCCACAATGTTGGCTTCAACTTCATCTATCTCATCATCAGATTCTACCTTATACTTTTATGATCTGGAAGTACTTTCAAGAGTACTGGGTTTGAAGGTAGTCTCAACTTTTGGCAGAGCATCATCTAACTCCCTCATTTCAAAAGCAGTAAGCTTACCAAGAAACTGATCCCTATTAATTATTTTTACTTGCATGAATTCTTCAATCACAGCCACCATGTGACACTAGGACTTGGGCAGAGATATGAGTATTTTCATAACAATTTCCTTTTCTTCGAGAGTTCCGCCTATGGCTTTTATCCCTATAACAAGTTCATCAACTCTTTGAAGAAAAGCTTATATGTTTTCATCATTGTTCATCTTCAAGCTTTCATATTTCACTTTTAGACTTTGTAACTTGGCTTCCTTCACAGAATCATCTCCTTAATACATATTTTTCAACTTTTCCCATACCTTATTCGCAGTTTCAAGATCCACCACTTTCGTCAGTATTGATCTAGTTAATGAGCTTAGCAGAGCATCCCTTGCCTTGATATCTATCTCATATTCTTTGATTTCATCTTCAGTCATCAGACCATTTTGAGGTATGGTGTATTCTATTTTTGCATCTTTTCAAACTTTGACACCAAGAGAAAGAAGATGGCTTTTCATCCAAGCCTTCCAGAGAACATAATTAGTTCCATCAAAATGCAGCGCTTACTTCTTGTAAGACATTTTGGATCTTCCTCAAGTTGTTAAACTTTCTTCAGAGGAACTTAGCTCTGATACCAATTGTTGATATGCTTGAACAACTAAGAGGGGGGGTGAATTAGTTGTCACAAAAACTTAAACACTTTCTGTAATTAAACATTCATCACTTATCCACAATTATTATGATTTAACAATGAGTGCATGAAATCATAAACTTAACCAGAGATATAGCAACAAACACAAGAGACACCAGATTTATGTGGAAAACCCCAAGGTGGGGAAAAACCATGGAGAGGATTAACTCTCAATATATATTGCAATCTTGAAATAGTGATGTTCAGGCTTGGTCACCCCACGGGCCTAAACATGATGGCTTACTACCATAAAGAACAACTAGGTCTAGCAGACTCATTGCCTCAACCCTAAACCTAGCAAGATTACAATAAGGGTTGTTAAACACTGAGGGATATTAAATCCTACTAGTGGCTTACTACCAGACTCACTGCCACGATCAACACCTTTTTGTATAGTGAACAACAATTCCTCTACTCTACTCTTCCTCTACTCTACTCTTCCTCTTCTTTCCTCTGCCTCTTCTCTACTCTACCTTTGGACCTTTCTTAATATATTTACATTTTCACTCAAGGACACCTTTTCCACGACTCAGCTACAAGTATTTATACACTACACCAACCTTGGAATGATCATCAAGGTCAGCATCAACCATTGGAATAATCTTCAAGGTCGGTATTACAAACATTTACAAAATAGGTCCTGACCTATTGCAACATCATGCAAAGGGAATGAAATGCAGATCATGCCATGCCTTAGCTAGGACTCAAACATGATCTTCCATGCCCCAACATGCTTCCACAATCTTCTAGAGATCTCCGCAATCATTGGGATCAACCAAATCTGCCAAGACTGGTTACACGCTATGTTATCTGGGAACAATCTTTACACACCATCTCAATTTCTTAATGCGGACCAAATTATAGATAGGAACATGATTAGGAGACATCCAAAAGCACTCTATAATCATCAGAAGCAACCACATGAACCTTAACCACTTTATCCATAGGAATCTTCTCATTGGAGTATATGAACTTTATTGTCTTCAACTGTCATAAAAGAAAGATAGCTTGCGAACCACCAAACCACAAACCATTGCAATTGTAGGCACTTATCATCATCTCAAACTTCCCTCTAGAACCACAGAACAAAATACATTGTTGCAGAGGAATGCAGAGCCAAATATTGTCTTCCTGTCTCAACTGAACTTACAGAAAAAGTAGGCTTCACTCTGGTGAACATAACTCACTCAGATCTTCATGCGGATGGCTCAGACCCAAAATGTAGCATCCTCAAACATACCTATAACTTACTTTGAATCCATAGACCACTATCTTCAAGCAGGAATTATAAATGCAGAGCAGTTTACCGGACTGTTCTTCAGCATACAACTCACTGTCTATACTGCACTTCTCTGTATTTCACTTGTTTCTTCTAGAGGCTAATTTTCTCAATATCCTCAACATACAAGTCTTCTAAACAAGTAATAGAATAAGATACAATTGACACCAATGACAAGAAGAATATGTTGACATCAATGACAACACCGATTAGGCACATACTTGCAACAGGTGGTGCAACGCTTCTCCCAAAAATGCAAGGAGCTTCAACTTAGGAAAACAAGATAGACTCGAGATCTTGCTTCCAAGTTTCAACCTAGGAGAACATGATAGACTCAAGATCTTGTTTCCAAGCTTTCGTAATTTCCTTTCCAAGAGAGAGTAGTAACAAAGATAATCAACAAGTGTCTAAATAGAATGAAGAGAGTAAGGCGTATAGCACAATATATGCCCCCCACCTTAAAGTGATTGCTAACATCATCAGGGAGCAATTACATTTAAGGTAGAGTGAGAAAGAAACAAAATTCAAGCACGAGAGCTTTCTAAAAGCACATGCCCAAATAGCTTGTGTTCTCCAAAAGCTACATCGCAACAGGGGGTTGCCCCCAAGAAGAGGAAACCAAGGCGATGCAAGTACAAGCATGATACACAATGGCTTGTGTAGTCATGGTATGATGCCAAGAATTGCACAAGGTGCCACATAGATGGAAAAAAAAAGACAAGGTGCCCTAGGGATTACATGAAGCATGGTGAGAAGTGCCAGAGCCACACCTTGTTTGAAGTTGTTGAATTTTATTACTTAAGACTTGGAATTCATTAGTGGAATGGCCAAGTGCTCAATGATACACACACGATTGATTTAGATTACTATATTTATGGATTTTCATGTGCTTAAGAGGAGGAAGATTGATTAATCCATCTTTGATAAGACTCTGCCACAAAAACTCTTGAGAAGATATAGGGGGAGTAGGAAGCAACCCTTTTTGTTGAGATAGAAGAGGAGATTTTGTTGTAGAAGGAAGTAATCCTTTTCTTTAAGATAGAAGAGGAGATTTTGTTGGAGAAGGAAATAATCCTTTTTCTTGAGAAGGTGGTGGAGAGAATGTAGGAGAAGGCCAAAAACCCAAACCTACTTTAGACAAGTGCAGTTTCAGTTCCACAGGTACCTTAATTCCTTGTTCTTTGCATCCTAACCCATTTCCATTGTATCCAAGTTTTGAAATAATTTTGAATCCATCCCCATAACGCTTCTCTAATACTGAAGGTTGAAGAGGGGTCATGAGGCTAGCTTTATTGTTAGTATGAATGTGATCATATGTTGAAGAAGAAGGATGATTTCATGTATCATGGTGAGGAGGATCAAACTTTGTGGTAGCAAGCCCATGAGGGTTGATATCTAAAGCAACCTCGTCACTACCGTGACATGTATTAGAAGGAGATGAATCATTAGATTGAGGGGATATTTTATCACAAGTGGTCACCATTTCTATGAAAGTAGGCGGATTGTCACCAAGATAAAAAGTTCCATTGACATTGTTGTTAAGTTTAAACTTTCAAGATCATAGGGTGTGAGGGTGAGACTTTATACCCATCCACATAGGAGGGTGTAAAGTCTAACGAACCCCAATCATCACCCAAAAAAGCCTTCAAAGGACCAACACAATCCTGATCAACACTATTGTTAGCAGCATAGAATAATGGTAAAGAAGGGGTCAAACTATTTAAAGGAGTTTGATGTCTCGCTTCTATTTTTGAGCAATTTTCTCAGAACGCATCAGCTTTAATTGTGTGTACTTTATCATTAAAGATGAATTTTATTGAACAATGAAGGGTAGACGGAACTACCCCCATGGCATGAATCCATAGTCTACCAAGAAGAAGATTGTATGAAAGAGAATTAGGCATGACATGGATAAGAGTAGGTACTGTCTTGGGTCCAGCCTTAATATATAAGGTGATTGTGCCAAGTGGTGCCCTACTAACATTATCAAAGCCATGAATGTTAAGTGTATCATCTGGTTGTACACCAAAGATTTATCGATATTGAGTTTATTCAACAAATCTATTCCACAAACATTAAGACCTAATCCCCCATTATTCATAGCTCATCTTACCCTCTTAGTACCAATCATAAAAAATATCATGAGAGGCTCATTTTCATCTATGGGAGGTAACTCATGTTGAAATGATATATCGGAAGCTGCCACCTACATATAATCTAACAGGAATGCTACATCATCTAATCTAACAGAAGGTGGAACAACTACCTTTTGTAAAGCCTCATGGAGCAATATGTGGTATGTAGGTGATGTTTGTATTAAATCCCCATAGAGATATCTTGGTCGGAGTAGCGTGGAGCTGCTCGATAAGATCATATTCTTTACCAATATGCGGAGGAAGATGAGGTGGTTGAGGTAGGATAGGTTGAGAAGGTGGAAGAGAGATGGGCACACTTGGTACTTTCTTACTTTATTTGTTATTACGAGTGTTGTGTGTGTGAGAAATCGTGTCCTTGAGCCATTTGTTTTGCATAAATAAAAATGTAACCCAGGGGTAGAGATGGTGTTGGATCACCTTGAACTGTAATCACCGGTTTGAAGTGAGGAGGTGTATTAGGTGTTTGGAATTAAGGTGTCTCAACCTTGGTAATTCCTTGTATTATTTCATTGTATTTATTTATTTATTGCATATTATTGTAATTAGGATGCAAATCCTTATTGTCATCTTATGGGAGTTGACACGATGATGTGTCATCCTACGTGGAAGGTGACATGTAAATTTGTCCTCACATGAGGAGATAGGCATCCTACTTAGTGGTAGGAATATTTTGCCATGTGCCAGCATCTTGGATAGTGTGTAAGGGAATATTGACCGAAACGGTTATGACAGATTCCTATGACAAAACTATGATGTGTAAGAGTCGTAAATGGAAGATTTTATGATAAGTGAAGACATGTGTCAAAAGGCATCTTTGGGCACCCTAAGGAGGGTTATGACATGTTGTAAGAGAATATACTATTTTTAGCCTGTGTATGACAGATTCTCTTATAGCTGTAAGATATGTCAGTATGACAGATTCTATGACGGTCGTAAGAGTCGTAAGAGCATTTGTCATTGCCCAACTTGGGAATCGGCGACCATTTTGGGATGGGGTGATATGAAAAGTGTCATGACCATGCTACAGTGTTGGACAAGTGTCCTTAGGCATGGGTTTTGGGTCATCAGGCCATGTTGGACGCCCATCTCAAGGAAAGCTCATCTTTGCCTTGTAAACTTCTATTTAAGCAGATGCTTTGAGAGGAGATGTATTATGTGATTGACAGGTACTGTTATGCTATTGATTTGTCTCAAGATATGAGTGTTGAAGACTCCTGAGAGCTTGCATTTCAAGTGTATTGTAAAACATTTCAATTTTGATAATATATTGTGTAGGTTTTGGAGTGTGGGGTTTTTCACCCGATAAGGGTTTTCCCCACGTATATCTTGTGTCTCTCTCTTCTGTCTCATTTGTGTCTGTATGTGTATTGCTGCAATATCTCTATTGTTGTGTTTAACATTCTATCATTGTAAGGATTAAAACAAATTTGCACTCTTCTTTCCTCTTTAGATTAGTGTAGGAAGCGATTTTCACACACCTAGCTTCCTTTCAGTTGGTATCAGAGCCTGGCCAGTTTTGGTTCTAGCTACTAGGTAGGGGTTTTTTGAGCTAATCTTAGGTTTAGTGGGAGTCTATGTAGAGTATTTTGTATCTTGTTGCAGGAAGGAGATGGAAAGCACATCTAGAAGAGTAGAGGTGGAGAAGTTCAATGGCACAAATTTCAAGTTGTGGAAACTCAAGATGGAAGATCTACTTGTTGATTGTGACCTATGGGAAATCATTGATGGCACAAAACCTACGACAATGTCACAAGCTGATTGGGACCTTAAAGATCAGAAGGTTAAGGGTCTCATAAGACTCTGCCTAGCTGACTCTATCCTATTGAATGTCCATGAGGAGAAGACCGTGAAAGATCTTTGGAAGAAGCTGGGAGATGTTTATCAGGCCAAGTCCTTGGTGATCAAGATTTTTCTAAAAAAGAAGTTGTTTTCTCTAAAGATGGAAGACAGAGGATCTGTTGCGGACCATATGAATTCTTTCAACATGATTGTTGCACAGTTGACATCTGTGGGTGTGAAAATGGAGGAGGAGGATCGGTGTATGACCCTACTTTGTTCTTTACCAGATTTGTGGGATCATCTTGTCATGGCCATCAGAAGCACTACCACCACTTTCAAGATGGAAGATGTGGTGTCTTCGTTGTTATTTGAAGAAATGTGGAGAAAGACAACCGAGTCGGCCAAAGAAGCTCTTGCGGTTCGTGGAAGATCCAAAGAGAAAGGGAAGAAGAAGGATGAGAAAGGTGAAAAGGGTATATCCAAATCTCGTGGGAGATCCAAATCTCCTGGAAAGTCCAAGGCTATTTGTTGGAACTATGGAAAAACTGGGCATTTCTGAAAGGAATGCAACAAGGAAAAGAAAAAGAAGAAGAAGAATGCCCCAGATTCATATTCTGACAAGTCACAATATGATGGTGATGCCTTCATCGCAGCCCTGGTCACCCATGCATCTAATGATGTCTGGTTGATAGATTCTGGTGCATCATTCCACATGACCTCACATCGAAGCTGGTTCACAAAGTATGAAGAGTTCGATGGTGGAAGAGTGTACCTGGGTGACGATTCTCATCTAAAGATTGTTGGTCGTGGAAGAGTCTCGATCCGATTCCTTAGTGGATGACTAAAGGGGATCTCTGGGGTTATGCACATCCCAGGCATGGCACGGAACCTGCTTTCTATAAGTATGTTGAATGATGTAGGTATGCAGGTTGTCTTTTTGAAGGATGGATGCAAGATGACTAGAGGATCTATGGTGCTTGCAAAGGGTACTCGAAGAGGTACTCTATTTCAGCTGGAGGCATGCACTTCATAGTGCAATAGTTTTTCTGACTCAAAGAAAAGAGTTGCAGTCACTTCATCCCCGCCATCTGAATGAGTAATGAAGAAATTTGTTGTAACAAATTCTGATGGTAGTGCTCATGCTTTGGAAGTTAAACTTCCTGCTGAAAAGACAATGGTATGGCAGAAGAGATTTTGCCACATTGGTGAGAAGGGTCTTAGAACCCTGAAAAATAAAAACCTTGTTGAGGGGTTAAATGATTGTAACCTCGAGTTTGACTTTTGCGAACATTGTATATATGGAAAGCAAAACCATGTTTAATTTCACTCTAGTTCTCATAAGTCTTCTGGTGTGTTGGACCTCATTCATTATGATGTGTTTGCTCCTATTAGTGTTCCTTCGATTTCCAAATCTATATATTTTGTATCTTTCATAGATGATTAGAGTAGAAGGACATGGATTTATTTTCTCATAAGCAAGTCTAAATTCTTTAGTCGGTTCAAAGAGTTTAAGGCTTTTGTTGAGAATCAAACTAGTAAAAAGATTAAGTGTTTGAGAACTGACAACGGTGGTGAGTTTTATTCGGCAAAGTTCGATAAGTTCTGTAAAGAGCAAGGGATTGAAAACCATAAGACAACTCCATACACCCTATAGCAAAATGGAGTTGCAGAGAGGATGAACAGGACACTAATGGAGAAGGCTAGGAGTATGTTTATTGGAGCAAGCCTCGAACAAAAGTTTTGGGTTGAGGCTATAGCCACTGCTTGTTACTTGGTAAACAGGTCTCCTACATTAGCTCTTGTTGATAAGACACCTATGGAGGTGTGGTCTGGTAAGAAGCCTTCAATTAGACATCTTCATGTTTTTGGTTGTGAGGCATATGCACATGTGCCTATGGAGAAACAGTCTAAATTGGAGAACAAGGTTGTTAAGTGTATTTTCATTGGCTATGGTGTCGGTGTGAAAGGATACAAGCTTTGAGATCCTGTGGCTGAAAAAGTGTTGTATAGCAGAAGTATTATCTTCAGAGAGCTAACACCTTCTTCTATTGTTCTACATTCAGAACAGATAGAAAAGAAAGAGGATGTGGTTCAGTTTCCTTCTACCCCTAAGAAGACTAAACCGACAAACCTTGTGAGACCTGATGATGAGGAGAGATCTAGCAGCTCTGAAAGCTCAAAAGAAGAAGCAGAACCTCAACCTCAGCCTTTGAGGAGGTCTACATGAACAAGGAAGCAACCTGATAGGTTTGGTTATTCATTGCTTGATTCTAGTTGTGATTTTGCCTTGCTTACTAACACTGATGAGCCTAGAACTATGACAAAGGCTATGGGCATGAAAGATGCAGGTTCCTAGAAGGAGGCCATCTCATGAGATGGCTTCTTTGGAAAAGAATAACACATGGGACTTGGTGCCTTTGCCTGAAGGACAGAAACCTATTGGATGTAAATGGGTGTTCAAGAAGCAATTCAGTGCAGATGGCAGTGTTGAAAAGTACAGGGCTAGATTGGTTGTGAAGGGGTACTCACAAGTGGAGGGAATTGATTATGGTGAAATTTTCTCTCCCGTTGCAAATTTAACATCCATTCAGTTCTTATTATCTCGTGCAGCTGCTTATGACTTAGAGGTGGAGCATATGGATGTGAAGATAGCTTTCCTTCATGGTGATTTGGAGGAAGAGATTTACATGTCACATCCAGAGCATTACATAGAGAAAGGTAAAGAAAATTTGGTTTGCAAATTGAAGAAGTCTTTGCATGGTTTGAAGCAGTCTCCTAGGATGTGGTATATGAAATTTGATGCCTTTATGTTGTCGATTGGATTTCTAAGATCAAAATCAGATCATTGTGTTTATTAAAAGTTTGACAATGATTGCATTCTCATTATTGCATTGTATGTTGATGATATGTTGTCAATTGGGAATGGCAAGAATATGATTTCTAATTTGAAGTCTTAGTTGTCAACATAGTTTGAGGTGAAAAATCTAGGGGCAGCCAGGTACATTCTAGGAATAGAAATTAAAAGAGATAGAGCTAACAAAAAACTTTGGTTAAGCCAGAGTAAGTATGTGAGGACCATGTTGGATAGGTTTAGCATGGCAGATTGTAGACCGTTGTGTGTTCATGTTTCTTTGGGGACAAAGTTGTTAGTTAATGATTGTCCAAAATCTCCTAGTGAGATGAAGGACATGAGCAGAGTACCTTATGCTAGTGATGTTGGTAGTTTGATGTATGCTATGGTATGCACAAGACTAGATATTGCCCAAGCAGTGGGAGTCCTTAGTCGATTTATGGCTAATCTTGGACAGGTACATTGGGATGTAGTTAAGCGAGTGTTTAGATATTTGAGGGGTACTTTTGAGTATTCCATATGCTATCATAGTAATCCTACAGGACCTCCACATTCTATTTACATTCATGAATTCATGGATTCTGATTGGGCGGGTGACATTAACAACAGGAGATCCACCAGTGTCTATGTGTTCACTATGTTCGGTGTGCAATTAGTTAGATGAGTAAGTGACAACCTATGGTCACTTTGTCCATGATAGAAGCTGAGTATATGGTAGAAACTCATGGTTTCAAGGAAGCCATTTGGCTTAAGAGCTTGTGTTCAGATATTGGTGTTGATGCAGGATAGATTATGATTTGTTGTGACAGTCAGAGTGCGATTTGCCTA
The DNA here is from genome assembly GCA_027924645.1 of Cunninghamia lanceolata. NCBI lineage: Eukaryota > Viridiplantae > Streptophyta > Pinopsida > Cupressales > Cupressaceae > Cunninghamia > Cunninghamia lanceolata. The sequence continues at coordinate 9,993,530 of BSBN01000194.1, read as the reverse complement.
GCAAAGAATCTAACTTTCCATGCCAGAACAAAGCATATTGATGTACAGTTTCACTTCGTGTGAGACATGGTAGAGGATGGGAAGGTGGATTTGGAGAAGGTAGATACTTTAAAGAATGTTGCAGATGCATTAACAAAACCAGTGGGCACAAAAAAGTTTAGATGGTGTTTAGAGTCTATAGGCCTCTCGACCTATAGCAGTTAAATCCTGTTATTTCCATTGGCTCTTACAAGGTGTTCGACAAGTGGGAGAATGTTGGGAATTAAGGTGTCTCAACCTTGGTAATACCTTGTATTCTTTCATTATATTTATTTATTTATTACCTATTATTGTAATTAGGATGCAAATCCTTATTGTCATATTGTGGGAGTTGGCACAGTGATGTGTCATCCTACATGGAAGGTGACAACATGTAAATTTGTCCTCACATGAGGAGATAGGCATCCCACTTAGTGGTAGGAATATTTTTCCATGTGCCGGTATCTTGGATAGTGTGTAAGGGAATATTGACCGAAACGGTTATGACAGATTCCTATGACAAATCTATGACGCGTAAGAGTCGTAAATGGAAGATTCTATGACAAGTGAAGACATACATCACAAGGCATCTTGGAAGAAGGCATCTTTGGGTGCCCCAAGGAGGGTTATGACATGTTGTAAGAGAATATGCTATTTTTAGCCTGTGTATGACAGATTCTCTTACAGCTGTAAGATATGTCAGTATGACGAATTCTATGATGGTCGTAAGAGTCGTAAGAGCATCTATCATTGCCCAACTTGGGAATAGGTGACCATTTTGGGATGGGGTGATATGACAAGTGTCATGACCATGCTGCAGTGTTGGACAAGTGTCCTTAGGTGTGGGTTTTGGGCCATGAGGCCATGTTGGACGCCCATCTCAAGGAAAGCTCATCTTTGCCTTGTAAACTTCTATTTAAGTAGGTGCTTTGAGAGGAGATGTATTATGTGATTGACAGGTACTGTTATGCTACCAGTTTGTCTCTAGATATGAGTGTCGAAGACTCCTAAGAGATTGCATTGCAAGTGTATTGTAAACCATTTTAGTTTTGATAATACATTGTGCAGGTTTTGGAGTGTGGGGTTTTTCACCCGATAAGGGTTTTCCCCACATATATCTTGTGTCTCTCTCTTCTGTCTCATTTCTGTGTTTATGTGTATTGCTGCAATATCTCTATTTTTGTGTTTAACATTCTATAATTGTAAGTATTAAAATGAATTTGCACTCTTCTCTCCTCTTTAGATTAGTCTAGGAAGCAATTTCTGCACACCTAGCTTCCTTTCATTAGGTTCCTCATGCACAATGATTTTAGGAACATTAGTACACTTATTCACTATCCTATTGGTGGGTGGAATGATTTTATTAATGATAATTAAATTGACATTATTTTCATTTTGATTAAGCTCAACATCCATCCCTAAGGGATTTAATGTGAGATACCTCTCTTCATCCATTAGTGCTTCATCCTTTTAAGGGAGAGCATTGGAACGAAGGGAGGTTGTAGTGTTGCTAAAATTGTTGATGATTGTATTTTTAGTGATGTCCAAGGGGTTTGAACATGCACCCAAAGGGCTAGCATCCAAGTTCTTTGCATCCTTAGTGATATTCAAGGTACTTGAACATTCAACCAAAGGAGGAAGATCAAGAGTCTTTACTTCCTTAGTGATATCCAAAGTGTTTGAACATTCAATCAAAGGTAGAAGATCCATAGGATGAGCCATAGAAATAAAATGTAGTAGAAGAAAAAGAAGGTTCTTTACCATCATCTTTCTCATGATAATTCACAGAGAGGATTTTAGTAAGGTCTTCTAATATCGAAGGATACTCACCCATGAGAGTTATGAAGCTATAAAAATTAGATATACAACCAAGGATTTCATGTATAGGAATTTTAGGAGCATCAACTATATCAAACATGGTTGCTATGCGATCTATAACATACGGATGCATATTAATGAATTTAGAGAAATTTTCAAAGATTACAATGTATGCATGCCAAGATACCAAAGAGGAGTAGCTAGAAGAATCCATAATGAAATTCTTTTGTCTAAGATTATGCAAATATGAGATAGAATAACAATGCACAATTATGCCTTTTCTAAGCCTAAAAATGCTTGATTTTTCACCTTTTCAATGCAAAAATGCCTTACAACAACAAGGAGGAAAAGGCACAACAACTTAAAATCCTTTAATTAATTCAATAATGCAACAAGATCTACAATAACATGCCAACCTACAAACCCTAGGTTTGAAGTTTAGCTAAATTTCTTAACGCAAGGTTTTGACAAACCCTAACAATGAAACAATGCAAAGTTGATTTATGAAAGTATGCAAAATGATGAATAAATTAAATCTAACCAGATCAAAGGTAGAAAATAGCTCAGATCTGAAGCAAGAAGGATGCAAAAGTGCAAGACACATTAGGTTCACCAAAATGTTAGGTAGAAAAGAAAGACTAGCTCAATAGATCAAACTAGGTCAAACCCTCTTCTACAAAACATTAGAACACGAATTGATCTCAGGTACTACCTTTGAAGGAGAAACAAACTACAGGGGGTCTATCCTTTTGTTGTATAGAGAAGCAATTGACCCAAATCCAATCAATTAAGCTAGGATCAAGACATGAAACCCTAGCTAACAAAGATCTGAGTACAACAGATTGTCGATACCTGAAACCCTGCAACCAAATGGACAACAGAAATCAGAAGACAATTTAGAAACCTTTCCTAGTGGTTAGAATGCCTAGGGTGCCCTTGTCCCAAATCAAGGTTTTTGGAAACTACAAATTCTATCACGTCTGTAACAGCAAACTTATTCTTCTTCCTAGATGTCACCTCCCAAAACTGACCTGCACGCACAAAAAGAGAGAAAAGGTTGGGTCCTATTTAGGAGCTTGCCTCAGTCAAGCCCCATTAATGGTGTTCCCACCTCCATAATAGCAAATATGATTGATAGAGAGTGCATGCCCTAGGAGAGCAGAGGCAAATCTGAAGTAGAATGGAATGCTAACACAAAGTTGAAGGAAAGAAGTCACCATGAGTATGGAAACCCTTGTATTCTTGTAGATGGTGTCCCAACTTGACTCAAGAAGTTGGTGTAGCCTCCAAGATCTTCACAAGACCTACAATGTGCTAGTGTCACAACAATAATCCACAAGAGAGCTATAGAGAGTAAAGTAAAGAGCATAGGAGAGAACAAGAATCTTCCAAGAAGTTAGCAAGAGCGTAGAGATGTTCAAAGGAATAGAATAACTTACTTTAATATGCATTCCCATTGATTTCTAGAGAGTTAAACCACATAAGGCCGACATTAGGAATGTTTTAAAGGGCCTAAGCTGACAAGGCCACTTTTTAGGGCAGGGATAAAGGAGGGCCCATGGCACTTAGGCGCCATTGTCCTTTAGCTACTTACTTCTTACAAAAGGGCACTTAAAGCATGCTTATTCCTACCTTATTGTTCTTTTCCAGATTTGGTGCATCAGGATCAAGTATTGCACGCTTAATGCTTAAAAAGGTATAAAAATAGGTCCTAATAAACAAGTGTAAATATTTGAGGCCCATCTAAGAGCTAAACTAAGGGTAAAATGGTGGTGTACACATTTTACAACTCAACAACATCAAAAATTGCATACCCTTGCAATTTCATGATATATTTTAAGCTTTCTTTAGTGTCCATTACCTTAGCATGTTTTAGGGATCATTTTAGCCTAGCCTTAGCTTTTTTCTTCACCAAATTGCCAAATTTCTTTATTAGATCCTAATTCTTCTCACTGACTAGAGAACACTTTCTAAATTTTGAGTGATTTCTCTAGGACACTAGAACAACGTGTAGATGTCCACATAGCATGCTAGCATGCCATGATTTTTCAAATAATTAAAATGTTACTTCACACTGAGCTACCTATTGCCTCCTAATGTAACTTTCATCTATCAACAAAATGCCTTCAACATCTAAGTTTGACCCTTCAACTTCCTCATAAGATTCATGCAAAAGCAACCTTTGAATCCAACTATAACAACATTATGCAACTTCTTACAATCTCTCTTTCTTATCTTCTCTTGTCTCTCTTGCTAGTATTCTTGACTCTATTCTATTGAAATAACACCATTATTGAAGCTCTCTTAAGGATTCACATTGTTTCACTTCAATTAACTCCTCAAAAGAACTCATCTCTTTCCTTCTACATAATGTTCTTGTAATATTGTTCTTGCTTTTGTTTTGAGTAATGTTACTACACTCTTTCTATTTGTCACATCCCATTTTTGTGAACAATTAAAACATGTTATTGTTTATACTATTTTATTATTTAATGAGGCAAGATTGCAAAAAGGAAATGGATTAATTATGGTTTCATAATTAGAATTGGATTATAGTTTATGATGCCATGTTTTGTTAACATGAGAATGCATTTGTATTATAAATGTCATAGAGATATTTGAATAATGATTTGTTCATGAAATTATAATCTAATTTTATGTTTATCATATAATCTCATTCGGATAAACAAGATTTAGACTAACTACATTTATTTATTGTGAGGTGAATGCGGGAGTATAGGGTACCCTTCTAAAGTTGAGGGAGAGTATCACTAGAGAGAGAATTGCAGATTGGAAAAATATTCTAATGGAACTAAAACATCATGAGAACTACACACACTCATATAAAATACAGTTTACAATTATTCTGAATGGTCGTAAATACCTTTTTAGGATTGATCTGTTCATCTGTGTTTTCCTTGTGAGTGAAATGTGCTCATGTTTGTAAATGTTAGTTTAATAAGTTATCTTTGATGAATGATTCTTTTCTTTCTTTTGACTATCGACATTAATAATACCATCACTATTAACATAGAAGATGTTAATAGGGATGATATCATTAATAATCGATATATGTCGATATTAACAATTACTGTTATTATTATTATCGAATAATAATAATAGTCAATAATATCAATTTTGATCTATTGGATTACCATTAAGTGAGAATGTTATTAATATTAATAATAATATTATTACTATCAACTCTTATGAGTATTATGGTGATTCTTGTTTGAATCAATAGTCACATGGCAATGTGGAGAGCAAAGTCCATGTAGTGGAGTTGCATTAAAATAAAGAAGGGAGTGACAGCTCCCAACCACCACTGAAGTGCAGCAAATTAACTAACTTCTCAACCCCAAATGGAGTGAGGAGCAGAAGTCTCTCGAAAACTATTTAGAATGACATGCAAATTTGAGTTTGAATGCCTGAATGGAGGGAAATTAGAAGGGGTTAAAGGAGAAGTTTGCTTTGATTTTGAGCAATGAAAAAATAATTAGCAGCAGAAAACAGGGAAGAACGTTTGAAGAGAAAGAGGAAAAATGAGCAGAAGCTGCTTGACGCGGGAAAAATAAGAAATTTGCATCTTCATTTGTCTTTCTTTTAAAATCAGTATTTCTCTACAATTTTTGTGTGCATATATTATGGAAGGTTTGCAATGATTTTTTTTTTGCTTTAGAAAAAGTTGATATAGATTTTGGATAATATTTACTATCTCCATTCTAGTAGAAGGGTTTTTTCTTAGTTTTCAAACTTTAGTAAAAATTGTCTGGCATGATTGAACAAAACCAAGAGCTATCATTGTTGTGGGAGAAATACATGTTAATATATATATATATATATATAACCCAAAAATGGTAATGAAAAAGAAAAATCAAATCATAATTAATGCATGTAAGTTATATATATAGTTATTCTTTAGGTTAATGTATTATATAAATCTTAGGATTTCTATGATTCCAATTTTATAGTACTCATAATATGGTGTACATAAATAACCATAAATAATATTTTGATATGTTATTGGTACAAACATGTATATATATGTACCAATTACCAATATAACTAATTTGTCCTCAAAGGAACAATATTGGTGTAAGTCAACAACTTGGATGGTAAACATAATATGATAATTGGGGGCGGGGGCATAACATATAATAACTATTCAAATAAATGTTAGTATAAATACATTAATATTGCATTAGTTTTTGTGTGTTATCGTACCAAGTATTATGTGCATAGTATACTTAATTCAATTTGTGAAGAACTTATAGCACCTATAAATATAGTTAACATTGATATAGTATTTGATGAACACCTAATTATAATCACAATTCCTATATTACATTCAACCTTTAAGTGTTGTGGCCAATCTATAGTGTTATTGTCCTTATTCTTTATAAAATGAGCAAAATGGATGCTTAATGCTAGTGGACCAACCCTTTCCTTCTTGGATCATTAGGTATAACATTGAAAAAAAAATTAGGTTGTTTTGTTGTGTTCACATGTTATATTATGAGGGCATTAATATATATATATATACACCTAAAATTGGCTCATGTCGAATTAAGTAAATATTTTAATATTCATCTTAATTCTTATTTCTTCTATCAATTAAATAAATATTCTAAGTTTATTTGATTGGTTCATTATCCCATAATTAAATAAAATCAATTTATTTAATTAAAATTCCCCTAATTCTTCTAATGTCTCACATAATTAAATCATCCTACATTATTTAATTAATCCTAAATTCCTCTATCCCAAGTCCTAATTCCATAAATCCACCTCACCATGTTGCACATGTAATTAAATATTTTAATATTTAATTAGCTAATATTCCCTCACCCACATGTCCTATTTATCCTCCAGTCAAATTAGTTAACTCATCAATCAAATCAGTTAACTAATTAGTCATTTGAGTTCAATAATCAATCAATTCACTTAACTAATTAGTCAATTTAGTCAACTCCCCAATCAACCCAGTTAATTGATCAATCATCTCAGTTAATCCTCAATCTATTCGATTGACTAATCAATCAATACACTTGACTGATTGGTCTATTCTGTTAACTCTTCAATCTATTATGTTAACTCCCCTGTTGCAGGAAGGAGCTTGGACACTTGTCCTCTTTCTATTCACACACATTCCTCAACCATTCTCAAACCATTGATCTTCTTATTTCTTCTGAACCGTTGATCTCTTCTCTTCTGAGTCTATAAATTGAACCTTATTCCTCCATTTCAATCATCCAAGCTTTCAGTACAATTACTCTGTCAAATTATCAGTGCGCCTTTGGCACCCCCATTTGCTTGAGATCACCCCCATTTTCTTTGAAGCTTATCTTAATAGCAATAAAGTATCATAGCCATTTCTCCATCGCCATCATGAAGAACGAAGCAAGGAAGTGCGCTTCCTAAGGACAACTTTCATCACAAAAGATCGATCGAGACTAGGCAAACAATGGAAGTCGTAGGATAACAAGGTTTGTGAGGTTTGTGCTTTATTTATTCAATCTTGTTATTCGCAATTTCTATTGATGTTCATTGGTTTATTAATGGTTTTATGTTGTTAACCACAATTTCTGATAACAATATATACATATATATATATATATATATATATATATATATATATATATATATATATATATATATATATATATATATATATATATATATATATATATATCTTCATACATGTATATGCATAGGTATGTTTAGATACCTATGCATTTACAAATCTATGTAAAGAGAAAATCATAGGGTTCAAACAACATTGTACACCATTGAAGCCATTTTTATTATTTAACAAGTTTTGTTAGTTAATTTTTATACATTAACAAGTTTATGTCGTTGTGTGTTAGACCACGTAAGGTCTATAGGAAGGTCAACTCCAAATAGAGAAATTGACCCAGCATGCTTGGTCAACCCCAATGGGGATCGAATAGTTTGTTTGGAAGCCTCTAAAATCATTGTGAGGGCTTTTCTTGCATAACTATAATATAATTTAGAAAAACTCTGCTTCAGTGATGACACCATTATAAAATAGAAATGTTAACAATAGCTATAAATAGGAGAACAATTCTATTTCAATAACTACACTGATATAACATAGACTGTGTAGGCAATGGTAAACATGGTTGCAACACTAAATACAATTTGTTAATGTGTAGTTGATTGATGTGAAAGATCTATGTTTCTAGGCGGCAACAGTTTGATATATGTTTGTTTATACAATTACAAAATATGAATAAAAATCTATGTATCAATTATTGTATTAGTATGAGTTAGTTGTTAATACAAATATACATAAGCCTATAAATGTATAGATGAGCATATACGCTTATAGTTAGATGTATAATTTGTATTATCAAGATAGAGGTCTTTGATTTTAAAAGAGAATAAATATATCTTTTGGTGAAATATAGATACTTATGATTCATTCATGTCTCAGTTGGAAAATGAATGTGTAAACAGTAGTGATTATTTGGAAATAACAAAAATCAGAAATGAGTTCTTTGTGTTTAGAAGCATATTGAAAAGACTTTCATTCTAAGAGCTTATGATGTATGATCATCTATTTCTATATTGAACATATGTACTTTTACTTGTTTGTAGTAAAGTTGTTACAGTGAATGAAAGAAAACGTAGAAAGTCAAAGTAGAGAACATAAGAAACTCTATAGACAAGATTGAGATAGAGGTGTTTGTGATAGATCAACACATATATCTAATATAGATTATGTTTTATATATGAATCTTTGGCCAAAGTAATGCATTGACTGCATGCATTGTTGAATCACTATGTCTTGGATTACATGTTAGTCAAATAGTTATACTCAGTTAGAAGTATTCTATAGTTGTATAACTGATTGCATGAAAAAGCACATCACTAGTTCTCATATGGTGTGGTTCCAAAAGGAACATCCTTATCTAATTTTCTCGTGATGGGTCAGGTTCTTCTAGTTTGAGAATACCAAGGAAGTGAAAGCTTCATGGTTGGGTGGCAAATCACTTTGGTGATGCTATCCCTCTATGCAGATTAGTTTACCAAAATCCTGAGTCAACAAGTTAGATCAATTTATATTAATATCCTATTGTAATCAGATAGATCTCTAATAGAAAAATAATATTATTCATTTGTAATATGAAGTATTATGAATTGGTATATGTGAAATAGATGCTCTTATTCATTTATGAAAATGTATAATTCTTGGAAACCAGTACAATGTATATTTTCTGGCAAAAGTTTTGGTTGTCGATGCTATAAATCTTCATATGGACGCATTATAATGTATGTCTATGGTTTCCAATGTTAATATTATTATTAAAAAAAAGTATGTACAAGTACTAGATGAATTTTAGAGTAGGAAAAATTTAATGGACCAATAGGTTTGTTACATGTGGTATCAGAGCCAAGTTCAAACACTAGGGCCTATGAGCCTACTATGCCTGACACAGACATTTTGGAAAACAAGTGAACCTAGGCAAAGAAAAGTACTCTTATTTCTCAAGAATTCAGGGATAGGAAAATCTAGAATGAGAAAGCATGAGTTAATCAAGTTTGAGAAGTCCAACCAATCACCTCTTAAGAAAGAGGAGTATGTAGGAGTCATGGACAACACTGAGAGGGGGGGTGAATTAGTGTTGTGTGAATTCTTAACATTTTGCAAATTTTATCTTACAAGACAAATAGAAGGGAAGACATTGTTAAACACATATACATAAGACTACTGATAAAAGAGGATATAAACAACACCTCATGAGTAAATCATATACACACAGAGAAGATCAATATACATCATGACACAAGATTTGTATAAGTGGAAAACCCTCCAGGGGTAGAAAAACCACTCCAAAACTGCTTCACTGGCTTTATCAGAAATCTCACTGATTAATGTTTAGAAGCACCAACTTCAAGGAGCACCAACCCCTAATATAGAACAAACTGCAAAATGTGCAAGAAGTGATTGCCACTCAATCTGATTTGCACCATTATTTAACTTGTCTTCTCTTTTGCATATCTCTATTCAATTACAATCTGAATATCAATCTCATTACCAAATCACCTGATACTCAATCAACTGCATATTGTCTTCGTAAATTTGATGTACAAGGAGGTCGTCATTTCTACTTTTTATCCTTACACAAAATCTCTGCACAAATTCAATAATATCTCTACAAATTTATTTGGTTTCTTTGCATAAACATGTGTCTCTACAACTATTAACACATCTCTGCAAAACAATTTAAATCATCTCTTCAATCCTGCATGATGAACCACACAATTACTCAATCCAAGCACCTAATTTAGATTATCTCTGCACATTCAAATTTAAATTGTGTCATTCAAGTTGTCTTCATATTAATTCACATTCATTACAATTGTATCATCCACTCATCTTCATCATTCATCTGCATTTTTTCATACTTTTTCAAGGCACATGTGATGACATAAAAATCAAGAAATTGAATATCCTCTCCTGACCTTTCACATACTTTATCTTCTCTAATTTTTTAATTTGTCTATGCATAAAAATTGGACCTTTCATATTCTTTGACATCTCAAATTATCTCTTCCAAAAATATGTAAACCTTCTTCAAAAATCTCCAAACCTTTCACCTTCTTTGCACAAACAATTCATCTAAAACAATAATGAGGTCATAAAAAATCTTCAATGAAATCAATCAATGCCCTGTAAATAAAATAAAATCTCTAAACATTTTCATCAAAAAAATCTTTGATCTTCCATCAAAAATTCATTGATAATCTCCTTTCATTTTCTTTTCATCTTCCTGAAAAAATCATTTCCAAACAAACTAGGATAATATAAAATTAAATCCCATTCAAAACTTTTCATATTCTCTTTTAATCTACAAGAAACAAAAATGAAAAAAACTCCCATGAAAATCATTTGAAGCTTCTAACAAAAATCCATCTGCAAAAGATCTTCATTCTCTCCTCATAAAAAAAATTATTTTCTAAACAAACTCCTTAAATCCTGAGAGAGAGAGAGAGAGGGATACTTTTGTTTTAGATTTAGAAAAATCTTTTTAAAAAAATATTTCTAAAACCTTTTAAAACTCCTTAAAAAAAATATTTCTATTCGGGCTTAAAAGATTCCATCAACTGCCAAAAATATCATCAAACTGCATCAACAAAAAGCTTTGACGTTCACATGCACGTCAATGTGCATTGTCGGGGAGGAGAGTTTAAATTTTAATGAGGACCATTGATTTGAGATTTCACACCTATTGAATGTTTAAACACAGCCACTGATTCAGTTTTGGCGCCCCGCATATAAACTGATGACTGGTGTCAACGGTAAACCAAGATGAAGGGGCCAGTGCTAATATGTTTAAGTGACCCTCTAGTAGGTAAACCTTTAAGTTACAACCTATAAATGATAGTCACCTTCTAAACTCAAATAAAGTGCACCAGATATATGATGGTTAGGTTTTTAAAGGCTGCTAAGGGTTTGGATGAATAAATCTTAAATTTGCATCCCTTCCATTATACCAAAGATGACACCTATGAATCACAATTACCACTAAGCTTAACCATAAAAGTATAGCAATAACTAATAACATTGTCAACACTGAGACCAACATTCTCCTGTCATGAAAGACAAACCATCTTTTGTGCCTTAGATAACATGAAGACCATACATGATGCCATGTTGCAAAGAATGCCACTGAGATCAAATGAAAACCATGAAGATCATGCCACTGTATACCATGAAGAACATGCTACTGTAAACCATGACTTGAAAGCAACTAAGATTAAATGAAGACCATGCCACAACTATCACTATGAAGACCATATCACTATATGTTACTTACAAGAAACTATGATATCACATGTCATAAGTCATAACAAGAAGACATCAGATCCAAGATAAGGTTATCAGTGATCAAAGCAATGCCTCTATATCATGCTAACAAATGTATTGCAACAAATGTCATGAGATGATCACATCCTGAGAAAACCAATATGCCAAACAAGAACAACTGTCTCCAACACTAACAAGTTAGCATTACAAACAATATATTGTCTCTGCATTAAACCTCTGTCACCTTACCCAACCTTGAAGATCTATGCACAAGATCAACCACAACTTTATCAAGTATCAAACATTCTGCATCCCTGAAATATTCTCTACAAGTACCACTGATCAAACAAGTCCTGAAGAACCATAAACCATATGAAATATGAACAAACATCAAGCATGTTTTCAAAGTGAACATTTGTAGACTCCAATAACATGACATCCTGAAATTCTATGAAGACATCACAACATGATGAACACCATGAAGCAACTCCACCATGAATCATTTTTGACATCAATGACAACCTAACACAATCAATCTCCCCCTTTGTCGTTGATGGCAAAACTCCATAAAACATTTTTTTCTTTCTCCCCTTTTTGACATCTGATGACAAAGACTTAAATCTATTTGCTCCCCCTGTGTTGAAGTTTACTAACAAATCACAACTCATAAATATCACTACCAATCTCTAACAAGGACAAACATCATTGTTGCACCATCTGCACAAAAGAGCACTGTCCTGCTAGAATGAAACATGTATGTCAACCTTAACAATATACCACTTCTTGACACAAATATGAAAAACCTGACATATCTTTGTAATCAAACACCAACTCCTTTGATATAACTTATATGAACTTAAACTCTATGCAAGGATGTCATAAACACATCACAACACATGATGACCACTCTTGAGAAGATCTTCCCAAAACTTTTATGATAGTGACAACAAGATCACTTAATCTTGCAGAAAGGAAATTGAGAAGACATAACACCAACTATAACTGCCTCTGATTGAAAAACTTGATGAATATCATAAGCAACTCTAGATTGTCATATCTTGAATCGCATACCTGATACCACTTCAAAACTAGAATCACACAATTTGAACATACCTCCCTGAAACATATTAATGATGAGAATCATCAAAGAAACATGTCAACTTATCACATCAATAATACTTCCAAATGAGCATGACTTGTCCACCATCTTCTTTTGGTACTAGCTCCAATCCACCTGAAGGCTACAATTCTCTTGCAAGACACATAGCTCAAAAACACATGAACAAAATACATGAAGATTAACATCAATAACATTTGAATTGCAATATCCTGACAACTCAATCTTTGTGAATATCAACATGATATAAATAGGATAAGATACTCAACCTTATCAATCTCTTTATGCATTGAACCCTTTAACAACTTATCAACACATTGTATGCCTCAAGAACCACTAAACATGTCACTCATCATGAACACCTGTATTACTGACATACATTAAAACTCAATGTCATCAGAAACTTCATATCAAACATTATCAGACAAGCATGATAAACAAAACAAGATCATCATATTGATAAATATCAATTGATCTCCTCCTGTAACTTCTTGGGGATAAATGATAGGACAAGAACAACTCCCCCTGACATCATGCTATCTATTATTCAATTGATGATGTAACTTGTGCCAGATGCACAAGTTTAGATTCTGACTTCTCTTTACTTTCTTTCTGCTTCCAAATTTTCACAAGTGCTTTCTTCTGGTCATGTTTCTTTATCCAAATTTTTTCAACCTTTTTCTTTTCCCAACCTTTCAAATCAATTAATACAATTCTTTCAAGCCTTCTACAACTATATGCTTTGTGACCAGAGAGTTGCAATTATAACAAACTATGTTACAATCATAATCAAATGACTAATAGTACCTTTGAGCACTCATGTTAATCTTCCATGTAGGATCATACCTTCTATGCACTTTACAATTTCTTTTGTATGTGTCCGATATTATTACACTTGTAACAAACAATATTAGTATTCCTTCTACAATCAACTGCTTTATGTCCAAAATGATTACAATTATAACAATAACCATTAAATGAATAGTTATACCTATACAGGTATGCTTGTCTTATAGCAGCAGGTTTTCTAAAATTCCTTCTTTGATTGTCCACAAATTCATCTCTGGTTTTCTGTTCAGCTTCACTCTTCCTTTTACCTTCTATGGCAGTAACATGATGACTTAAATCAATTTTCCTTCTAGGAGTCTCTCTAGCTTTGGAACATTCCCCTTCTTCAAATCCTAAACCAGTAGTGTCCTTATGATGCTTCGATTTTCCCAACATCTCATGCAACTTGTTTGAGCTATCTTCAAACACTTGATATTTCTTAGATAAAGCCTTGAGACCATCATACTCTTTTCTCAAATTGATAATATCACCCTCTAATTTCATATTCTCAATCCTTCTAACTTCAAGGTCAGATTTTGAAACATCTGCTATCCTCTTGGCTTCCTCAATTTTAGTCTTTAATCTAGCAATTAATTTGTCTGAATCATCAATAGATGTCTTTAAACTTATAATCTGACATCTGGCCTCTTCAAGATCTGTAGATACACTTTCAAGGTCTGAGAGTGCTTTGTCTTTAGATTCCCTTTCTTGTTGCAACTACAACATTAATTTCTTGTTCTCCTTCTTATAATTCTTGAGTTCACTTAGAGCATATATGAGCTCTCCTTCTATATCAATCTCACAATCTTGTTCATCATATTCCTGATCATCATCACTTATGATGTTAGCTTCTTCTGGATCTGATTGGGTTTCAACTTCTTCATGTGATTGCCTTCTTTCATGGTCACTTTCATTAGACACCAAATTGTCCTCTTCTTTATCATTACCTTGATAAATTCTTATCAATGCTTTCCAGCCATCCTAAGTTGTTTCACACTGCACAACTTTACAAGAAGCATCATTAGATAAACCAAATACAATAACCTTCTTGGCTACATGATTGCATTCAAAAGCCTCTTTGTTATTTGCAGAGTTAGAATATCCATTCTCAACAGACATCCAAACATCATATCCTAAAGAGGATAAATAGACTTGCATTCTCATACACCAAACTAAAAAGTCTGAACCATTAAACAGAGGAACTCCAGAAAACTCTTTCACTGATTCAACTTGTGAAGCATCTTTATCAATTGACTGAACATTGATACCTAAATTTGATATGAATGATGTATTTTGTGTCTTTTGACCAGAATGAAGCTTGACATTTCTCTTGTTCTTATTTCTTCTGCACTTACCCATTGAACTCCACACACAAGACCTACCCAAGTTGATTAAGCTTCAAAAGGGAACTTGGCTCTGATACCAATTGTAGGAGTCAAGGACAACACTAAGAGTGGGGGTGAATCAGTGTTGTGTGAATTCTTAACATTTTGCAAATTTTATCTTACAAGACAAATAGAAGGGAAGACATTGTTAAACACATATACATAAGACTACTGATAAAAGAGGATATAAACAACACCACATGAGTAAATCATACGCACACAAAGAAGATCAATATATATCATGAAATAAGATTTTCACGAGTGGAAAATCCTCCAGGGGTAGAAAAACCACTCTAAAACTGCCTCACTGTCTTTATCAAAAATCTCACTGATTACAATGTTTAGAATCACCAACTTCAAGGAGCACCAAACCAACCCCTCATACTTTTAGAAGCACCAACTTCAAGGAGCACCAACGCCTAATACAGAACAAACTACAAAATGTGCAAGAAGTGATTGCCACTCAATCTGATTTGCACCATTATATAACTTGTCTTCTCTTTTGCATATCTCTATTCAATTACAATCTGAATATCAATCTCATTACCAAATCACCTGATACTTAATCAACTGCATATTGTCTTCATAAATTTGATGTACAAGGAGGTCATCATTTCTTCTTTTTATCCTTACACAAAATCTCTAAACAAATTCAATAATATCTCTGCAAATTTATTTGGCTTCTTTGCACAAACATGTGTCTCTACAAATATTAACACATCTCTGCAAAACAATTTAAATCATCTCTTCAA
The DNA here is from genome assembly GCA_027924645.1 of Cunninghamia lanceolata. Classification (NCBI taxonomy): domain Eukaryota; kingdom Viridiplantae; phylum Streptophyta; class Pinopsida; order Cupressales; family Cupressaceae; genus Cunninghamia; species Cunninghamia lanceolata. The sequence continues at coordinate 9,977,777 of BSBN01000194.1, read as the reverse complement.
TCCTGCATGATGAACCACACAATTATTCAATCCAAGCACCTGATTTAGATTATCTGTGCACATTCAAATTCAAACTGTGTCATTCAAGTTGTCTTCATATTAATTCACATTCATTACAACTATATCATCCACTCATCTCCATCATTTATCTGCATTTTTTCACACTCTTTCAAGGCACATGTGATGACATAAAAATCAAGAAATTGAATATCCTCTCATGACCTTTCACATACTTTATCTTCTCTAATTTTTTAATTTCACTGTGCATAAAAATTGGACCTTTCATATTCTTTGACATCTCAAATTATCCCTTGCAAAAATATGTAAACCTTCTTCAAAAATCTCCAAACCTTTCACCTTCTCTGCACAAACAATTCATCTAAAACAATAATGAGGTCATAAAAAATCTTCAATGAAATCAATCAATGCCCTGTAAATAAAATAAAATCTCTGAACATTTTCATCAAAAAAATCTTTGATCTCCCATCAAAAATTCATTGATAATCTCCTTTCATTTTCTTTTCATCTTCCTGAAAAAATCATTTCCAAACAAAATAGGATAATATAAAATTAAATCCCATTCAAAACTTGTCATATTCTCTTTTAATCTACAAGAAACAAAAATGAAAAAAACTCTCCAAGAAAATCATTTGAAGCTTCTCACAAAAATCCATCTGCAAAAGATCTTCATTCTCTCCTCATAAAAAAAATTCTTTTCTAAACAAACTCCTTAAATCCTGAGAGAGAGAGAGGGATACTTTTGTTTTATATTTAGAAAAATCTTTTTAAAAAAAAATTTCTAAAACCTTTTAAAACTCCTTAAAAAAAAATTCTATTCAAGCTTAAAAGATTCCATTAACTACCAAAAATATCATCAAACTGCAGTTAACAAAAAGCTCTGACGTTCACATGCACGTCAATGTGCATTATCGGGGAGAAGAGTTTAAATTTTAATGAGGACCATTGATTTGAGATTTCACACCCACTGAATGTTTAAACACAGCCACTGATTTAGTTTTGGCGCCCCACATATAAACTGATGACCAGTGTCAACGGTAAACCAAGATGAAGGGGTCGGTGCTAATATGTTTAAGTGACCCTCTAGCGGGTAAACCTTTAAGTTACAACCTATAAACGATAGTCACCTTCTAAACTCAAATAAAGTGCACCAGATATATGACGGTTAGGTTTTTAAAGGTTGCTAAGGGTTTGGATGAATAAATCTTAAATTTGCATCCCTTCCATTATACCAAAGATGACACCTATGAATCACAATTACTACTGAGCTTAACCATAAAAGTATAGCAATAACTGATAACATTGTCAACACTGAGACCAACATTCTCCTGTCATGAAATACAAACCATCTTTTGTGCCTTAGATAACATGAAGACCATACATGATGCCATGTTGCAAAGAATGCCACTGAGATCAAATGAAAACCATGAAGATCATGCCACCGTATACCATGAAGAACATGCTACTGTAAACCATGACTTGAAAGCAATTAAGATCATATGAAGACCATGCCACAACTGTCACTATGAAGACGATATCACTGTATGTTACTTACAAGAAACTATGATATCACATGTCATAAGTCATAACAAGAAGACATCATATCTAAGATAACGTTATTAGTGATCAAAGCAATGCCTCTATATCATGCTAACAATTGTATTGCAACAAATGTCATGAGATGATCACATCCTGAGAAAACCAATATGCCAAACAAGAACAACTATCGCCAACACTAACAAGTTAGCATTACAAACAATATATTGTCTATGCATTAAACATCTGTCATCTGACCCAATGGTGCAGGAGCACTCCTCAAACTACAAATTAGGTCTAATTATAGTATGTCTTACTTTGTGATGTAATAAGGTCCATTGGACCAATCCTTATGTTTTAAGTCTATCTAGGACAATGTGTAATCAGTTACAGTTTGTTATGACAATTGTTTTCTCCCAGCCGTTTGGAGTTCTCCCAGCCACTGGGAATCGCTCTGTACTACTCAGGAGTAGTTATTTATGCCCTAGATCAGTTTGTTTAGATATAGCTCAGGGATTGCATAGGAGAAGAGGTATTGTGATTAGAGATTCGATAGAGTAGTGTTGTGCAGTGGGACTATGAAACAACTGTAACCATTTTTGCAAGCTGAATAAAAGACTATGTTTTGTGTTTTTTTCCTGTTTACATTCACTGTGAAACTGTCTGGGTGATCGAATAGATTTTCAACCATTCCACCGGTAGATTGCTTCGCAATCAGTGGAATGGGTGTAGTTAGTAGATTAGGGTTTTGTTCTGTAGTTTGTTGCAGGGTCATTTGTAAGTTGTTGTGAAGAACCCTAGTATTGTCGATGTGCTAGGTCGGCAGATATCGAAGCGTTTTGAATCTCACAAAGTTTGTTGGTTCAGAGCGAAGATAGTTTGCTCCGGTCAATTGGATGATGAAGAAGACACAGGCGAAAGATCTGTCACTAACCAGATTGGGTGCCAAAACCATGTCAAGCTTGTGTGTTTTCATCCGTTAAGCAATCAAAGGTGATAACAATGATTTCGGCATGAGTATTGGTGTCGGCTTGAGTTTACATGCAGTTGCCGATAGGTATAGTCTTACTGAAGGCAAGTGGAAGTCAACACATTGGTGTGATATTAGATATCAGGGAGTAAGGAGAAAGTGTCGCCGATGAAGAAGGTCTGACCGATAGAAAGATTGACGGTAGGCACATTGGCATAAGTTATGCTATCGATGGAAAAGTAAAATGTCCCGCCAACGACATTAGTTACATCAATGAATGAGGCCCAGAGGCTCATCGGGGTGACAGAAGATATCAGTCTAAGATTTGTTGGTGTCGCCGACGGTAGAAGTCATAACGACAAGGAAGTGGACATCGACATAAGGAAGGCTTCAGAGAGACTTCTGGTGGATCGGCCGAGGGGCAAGGTGTTGCCGATAGGCAACTAACCGATACGGAGATATCAGTGGGACTTGAGTCCATCAGGGAGAGTTGGTGAAAGTCTCAATGAAAGGAGAAAGCACATCGGTGTGAAAGGGACCATCAGTGAACGAGGAGAATGTCTAGCCGATGGCCCAGTCTTACTGACAAAGACAATACAACAGGGATATCAAAGTGATAGTGGACATCAGCAGAAAGGTCTTTTGGTAGGCTGATAGTATATGGCTGGCCAATAGTGAAGCCAGCACTAAGGCTTCAGCGTGACAACCGCCATCGGCGAACGGGCGGAAGGTTAGGCTGACGATTCATATGTTGCTGATAGGCAACCAATGGCTAGTGCAGCTCGAACTTCATCGGTAGAGGTCTAGACTATACTAATAAGCGAAGCCTTGCCGATAGGCATAGAAACAAAACACCCATCAGTGTGAGGAAAATCTCTGCATGACATTTTCCTTGGATACCGATAGTTATTTTCAGACCGATAAGTGTATATCAGAAAGACAGGATGTTGGGTCTTGCTGATGGAATAAGGATAATTAATTTCTGCCCAATTTGAATGTTTTTGTTGTATGCCTCTGCATCACCCAACCTTGAAGATCTATGCACAAGATCAACCACAACTTTATCAAGTATCAAACACTCTGCATCCCTGAAATATTCTCTGCAAGTACCACTGATCAAACAAGTCTTAAGGAACCATAAACCATATGAAATATGGACAACATCAAGCATGTTTTCAAAGTGAACATTTGTAGACTCCAATAACATGACATCCTGAAATCCTGTGAAGACATCACAACATGTTGAACACCATGAAGCAATTCCACCATGAATCCTTTTTGACATCAATGACAACCTAACACCATCAGAGTATTGTTAATTTGATTATGAGACCTTAGCTTAAGATTTCTAGATGCTTAGATAATATTCAACTTGATGTAGGAGTAATTGAGTGTTGAAGATCCTAGAATCATATCGAAGGTACGTAAACAAGATGGGTTCTTGCCTAATACCTATATGGTTTAGAAGGAACTGGGTGGAATAAAAGGATTATTATTGAAAAATAGGGAGTTGGAACTTTCAAATTCCACTATGCTAGTTAACTAGATAGATGCTCTTAAGTTGTTCTAAGGAATATTACCTTTTTGGCCTTAAATCTTGATGAATTACTGATTCATGAAGTCATGACAGTGTTGTAATTTTACTCCATAGGGTGTTGTGAGAACTTTGGTATACAAAGTCACATATTATCTTGGGAATAAGGCCTTAGTGATAATTTTTTTCTCAAAGTACCACCTATAAGTAAGATAGCAAATGTGGTCACATTTTTCATGACTGGAACTTGCATTATCCTATTTGGAAACACACCAATAGGAATGCATAAAGGAAAGTAAAGACCTAATGGCATAGAATGCTTAGAAAAGAAGTACAAGTCTTGGAAATGTATTTCTTTTCCAAGGTTCATGAGAAAACCAAAGGGTTTTGTTAAATATCCATTTGACATGTACAAAGAGATGTTCATAGGTATAAGTGGATAAGAGATCCCTAGTATCTCATGAAACCTCTTTTGGAAAATATGTCAATATGTAGTAGAGGACGAGAGTATAGAAGATCCTCTCATGAAGTATTTTGGGAAACTGAGTTTACCCTCATTTATAGAAATGAAGGGTATGGGAACAATTAGGAAAACATAAATCACATGAAACCCCTACAACATTAGCCTAGCAAATGGTTCATCAATCGGCACAATAGGAACTTGGAAGAACGTCAAAGTCAACATACTAAGAGTTAAGAAAATAGTAGACTTCAAAATCATTTAGATGAAAGAACCCTTTGATACTTTCAATGCACTTCTTGGATTACAATGGTTTGTAAACTCTAATGGCATCATAGATTCAAGAAAGGAAGAATTGTATTTTACATATAATGATAAGATTGTACACATACCCTTGGGAATAGACATGAGCAATGTATATACAGATGATGTAGGAGCATCCGGGTGCACGTACGATCCTATATCAACTAAAAATATTTCAATTTCAATATTCTATATTTCAATTCAATTTTGTTGCACGTTTCTGTTGATTTCCATTCATCTACTTCAGGATAAATTTTAGAGTTAATTCAGCCAATTTAATACCTTCACTAGGTAGAACTTAATGGGTCTATGAAGTTTAATTTGGCAAAAGTTAGGAGAATTTGGTAAAGTTTTGAACAATTCGACAAACTTTACAGTTCTTGAACTATTCTTTTCACTGAAATACCTTGACAATGAACCTTGTCTTCGTTGAATTTGGTGAAGTTTCGATCAAGTCTCCATTACTCGGTGCTTTCAACAATATTGGGAATTCATGAACTATCATTTCTGTTGAGAGAGGTTATCGTGAAGCTTTCTTTTCAACAATTTTCTACGTTCTTAAACTTAGAAGATTGCTGACAATACATTTCAAGGTTTGAATCGTGTAAAGGAAGTTTTTGATAAAATTCTTAGTTCTTGTATTTTTACAAACACTGAAGGAGATTCATCAGTTTCAAATTATGTTCATGAATACTAAATTGTGGTATGATAAAAATTTAAGTTCAAGAGATTCAGATCTTGCAAAACTTTCTAAGAGGATAAGTTTATACATTGCAGTGAAACCTTGTGCCTATGAACTCAAGGAATGTTGAAGATTAAGCTCAAGTCTGTATAAAGGCACTAATATGCCAAAATATTCCAACGTGTTGGTTTTCTAAAATGTAGCGAGAGACTTACAAGGGACGAGTTCACAAGTTATTACAAATAGCGAATTATCAAAAGAGAATTAAAGGATACACCCAAGCACTAACGAAGTTCAATGGGACACCTCAAAGTTGATCTGCTGAAATAGAGTTTGAAGGTTTTCAAAAATACCGGTGTGCATAGAAAGAACAATGTAATCATTAGCTTGATTCAACAATAAATCTTGTGGAAGATTTTGCTTCTACCAAAAGGGAGAATATCCACAAAGGACTCCATGGTTTGTAGAAGAAAAAACTATCTAATGAAAATTCCCAAAGTTTGTGTATGTATTGATCTGCCAAAACACCCATTTGAAGGTTCATCAATATGTTATTTCACTGAAAAGATACTCATAGAAGGTTCAAAGTTCCTACATCATAAATATGTCAATACATTGATGAAGAATATAGTGATTGTAAGTTCAAATACATCTAGATTCATTGAAACTTAATATTGGTGAGAGTTCAATTGTTTAAACAAATGTCGATGCATCGATGGCAAAGTTTAAAGGTTCAAACAAGTGCAATGTGCCAAAAGAGTATTGTATGAAGAGTTTAGAAGTTCCATTCGACATAGATTTACTGAAATTGTTAGATCTCAAACTATTTAATCCTAATTTGTGTTATTTTTTTATATTTTCAACTTGTAATGTTTCAGTTCTAAAATTGATAACAGTTCAACTTCCCTATATCTGAAGTATAAAGGAGATGATAGTTGTATTTTGTGGGGTTCTTTTGGTTGTCATGTGTCACCCTAGCTAATAGCAAAGAGAATGTGAGGGAGAGGACTGCCAAAAGAGGTGGCAGGGATTTGGAAGAGAAGTAAGCCGCCAAGAATGTTCAAGGTCACCTTACATAGAAAGTGAGGAATGAGCACTAGGAAAAGAATTGTAGATAGATAGTGATATACAATTGAACTTTTAAATGAGTTGAAAGACCCTATAGCTTGGAGGGGTATTGTAATGTGCAATGACTAGATGTGAAGTTTTGTAAAGAAAAGTAGACTGATTGAATTGCAAGATTTTGTATTCTTAATTTTTGTTGCCCATATGAATAAAATTGTTTGAAGTTTACTATTGTGATTGTGGATATTGTTGTCAGCTGCAAGATTGGGTTGTCTGACAAGAACCCCTAATCTTGACTATGTTAATAGAAGAAGTGATGTGAGATAGTATCCCACTGTAATCAACACTAGATGCATCCACTCCATATACTCCCCTACCATTCAAAAATATTAGCAAGTGAATCACATTTCATGAGGTATATCTCATATTAAGTTACCAAGATACTCTAGGGTAGGAGACCTAAAAACATACTTGGAAGAAATGAAGGAATAATGAATATTAGAGACACTATAGCATACATTAATCTGTAGTGCTGCAAGGTGGTGGAACACCCATAAAGACATCCCTTGGTGGCAAGATCTGAAAATTCACATAAAAACAAGGTACTTACCAGAAGAAGGGGAACGCAAAAATATCCTAAATATGATGGTACTATACCACCACATCAACATTTGGACATTTGTATCACCACATGGGATGCAAGGAGAGAATATGACATAATGTTATATATCTAGATGTTCTATTGGATCCTTACACCTATAGTTCAAACTCGGTACATCAACCAAGAAAAGAGGGTAGAAATAAGAAGTCCGGATGAACTTCAAAAGGATTTCCAAAATACATTCTCTTTTTCTAATCTTAATAACAATATCCACAATGCACTACAAAAGATGAAAAAATCATATTCTTACCTATAGAAGAAGATCAAATAGAAGTATATATAAAAAAATAGAAACTGACACCTCTAAGAAATGAAGGAAAATGGAAGTTAATAGAATGGATGGATACACAAGAACGATATTCTGGGAAAAGATCTACTACACAAAAAAAATGAAAGGAAAAATGAAGAACCGAAATTGAATATAGAAATCAACCAAGGAGAAAGGACAATTACATTATATTGAATCCAAGGACAATTATTATAATCAATCACTAAAACTGAGGAAAATATAGCAACAAAAGAAAATCCTAAGCTTGCAAAAATAGGAGATTATTGGGAGGAGGAAGTGATGCAAATTGCAAAAATCCTTACAGAATATGAAGACCTATTCCTATGAACATTCAAAGATTTAAAAGGAATCAAAGAGGAAGAAGGAAAAATGAAAATAAAACTAAAAGAAGGGGTAAAACCACAGAAAAAGAGGTCATACAAGTTAAATCCAAACATGAAAAAGAAGGTTAAAATAAAAATTGAAAAAATACTTGCAGCAAGGATTATTAAGCCAATAGAAGATGCAAAATGGATAAGTCTAATGGTAGTACAAAATAAGAAAATAGGAGACATCAGAATATGTGTAGATTTTAGAGAATTGAACTGAAAGGAAGCTAGGTGTGCGGAAACACTTCCTACACTAATCTATTGAGGAGAGGGCTATGCAAATTCAACTTTATCCTAACTATTACAGAAATGTTAAACCATTAACATGAGATATTGCAGAAAAACACAAGAACCAAAAAGAAGACAGAAGAAGAAAGACAGAAGAAGAAAGACAGAGATTGACGGTGGGGAAAACCCTTATCGAGTGAAAAACCCCACACTCAAAAACCTGCACAATGTATTAACAAATCTAAAAGAATGTTTACAATACACTTGCAATGCAAGCTTCAATGGTCTTTGACACTCGTGTCTAGAGTCAATCCAGTAGCATAATAGTACCTGTAAACCTGTGATACAAACTCCATCTCCAAGCACCTGTTTAAATAGAACATACAAGGCAATTTTGAACCTTTCTTGGAATGGGCATCCAATATGGCATCTTGGACCAAAACCCACACCTAGGGACACTTGGTCAACATTGTAGCATGTATCTAACACTTGTCCATAGCTCCCATTCCAAAGAGGCCGCCACTTTCCAAAATGGGCTATGACAGATGCTCTTACGACACTTATGACCATCATAGAATCTATCATAGAAGTTACAACTTACAGCTGTAAGAGAATCTATAATACACATGATATGAATAGCATGTTCTCTTACAACACATCATATTCCACCTTAGGGTGCCCAAATATGCCTCATTCAAAGATGCTTCATGACACATGTCATTACGTGTCTTACAACCTTCTATTCTCGACTCTTACATGTCATAGATTCATCATAGGAATCCGTCATAACCGTTTTGGTCAAACATTCCTTACAAAACATAAAAGATGCCGACACATGGCAGAATATTCCTACCACTAAGTGGGACGCCTATCTCCTCATGTGAGGACAAAATACCAAGTTGTCATAATCCATGTAGGATTGACACATCACCGTGCCACATTCCACAATATGACAAAGTGAAATTTCTAATTATTTACAACATAGGAAATGAATAATAAATACAAACATTACAAATGTAGAGAATTACCAAGGTTGAGACACCTTAATTCCCAACATTCTCCCACTTGTCGAACACCTTGTAAGAGCCAATAGAAAAATAGGATTTAACTGCTATAGGCCGAGAGGCCTATAGACTCTGAACACCATCTAAACTTCTTTGTGCCCACTGGTTTCATCAATGCATCTGCAACATTCTTCAAAGTATCTACCTTCTCCAAATTTACCTTTCCATCCTTAGCCATGTTCCTCACGAAGTGAAACTGAACATCAATGTGCTTGGTTCTAGCATGGAAAGTTAGATTCTTTGCAAGGCAAATTGCACTCTGATTGTCACAACTGATCGTGATCTGACCCGCATCAACACCAATATCGGAACACAATCTGTTAAGCCAAATGGCTTCCTTACAAGCATGAGTTGCTGCCATATACTTAGCTTCTATCGTGGGCAAAGCAACAACTAGTTGTCGCTTACTCATCCAACTAATAGCACCACCAAACAGTGTAAAAACATAAGCACTGGTGGATCTCTTGCTGTCAATGTCACCTGCCCAATCTGAATCCGCAAATCCACGAATATCAATAGAATGCGAAGGTCCTGAAACATTACCATGATAGCAAATGGAATACTCAGAAGTACCCCTCAAATATCTAAACACTCACTTAACTGCATCCCAATGAACCCGTCCAGGATTAGCCATAAATCGACTAAGGACTCCCACTGCTTGGGCAATGTCTAGTCTTGTGCAGACCATAGCATACATCAAACTACCAACAGCACTAGCATAAGCTACTCTGCTCATGTCCTCCACCTCACTAGGAGATTTTGGACAATCCTCAACAGACAACTTTGTCCCCAAAGAAACGGGAACACACAATGGTCTACAATCTATCATGTTGAATCTGTCCAACACGGAATTCACATACTTACTCTGGCTTAACCAAAGTTTTTTGTTGGTTCTGTCTCTTCTGATTTCCATTCCTAGAATGTACCTGGCTGCCCCTAAATCTTTCATTTCAAACTAAGCTGACAACTGAGATTTAAAATTAGAAATCATATTCTTACCCTTCCCAATGAGCAACATATCATCAACATACAATGCAACAATGAGAATACGATCACCATCAAACTTACAATAAACACAGTGATCTGATTTCGATCTCACAAATCCAATTGACAACACAAAGGCATCAAACTTCAAGTACCATCTCCTAGGGGATTGCTTCAAACCATACAAAGACTTCTTAAGTTTGCAAACCAAATTTTCTTTACCTTTTACCATGTAATGTTTTGGCTGTGACATGTAGATTTCCTCCTCCAAGTCACCATGAAAAAAAGTTGTCTTCACATCCATCTATTCTACCTCCAAGTCATAAGCTGCTACGAGAGACAACAGGAATTAAATGGATGTCAACTTTGCAACGGGAGAGAAGATCTCACCATAATCTATACCCTCCACTTGTGAATACCCCTTCGCAACCAATCTGGCCTTATACTTCTCAATACTGCCATCTGCACCAATCTTCTTCTTGAACACCCATTTGTATCCAACGGGTTTCCATCCAGGAGGCAAAGGCACCAAGTCCCAAGTTTGATTCTTATCCAAAGAAGCCATTTCTTCCTCCATGGCCTCCTTCTAGGAACCTGCATCCTTCATATCCAAAGCCTCTGATACAGTTCTAGGTTCATCATTGTTAGTAAGAAAAGCATAAGCACAACTAGAATCAAGCAATGTAAAACCAAACCTTTCAAGTTGCTTCCTTATCCATGTAGACCTTCTCAAGAACTAAGGTTGAGGTTCAGCTTCTTCATCTGAGCTTTCAGAGCTGCTAGAGCTTTCCTCATCATCAGGTCCAACATTCTCTTTTTGTTCAGTCTTCTCAGTGGTGAGAGGAAACTGAACAACATCCTCTTTCTTTTCTTTTTCTTCTGGCTACAAAATAGTGGAAGAAGGTGTAAGCTCTCTGAAGATGACACTTCTGCTATACAACACTTTTTCAGCCATGGGGTCCCAAAGCTTGTATCCTTTCACACCAACAGAATAGCTAATGAAGATACACTTAACAGCTTTGTTCTCCAACTTTGACCGCTTCTCCTTAGGCACATGTGCATATGCCTCACAACCAAAAACATGAAGATGCCTTACTGAAGGCTTTCTACCAGACCACACCTCCATGGGTGTCTTTCTAACAAGAGCTGATGTAGGAGATCTGTTCACCAGATAGCAAGCAGTGGCAACAGCTTCAGCCCAAAACGTTTGTTCTAGACCAGCTCCACTAAGCATACTCCTAGCCTTCTCCATCAGTGTCCTGTTCATCCTCTTTGCAACTCCATTTTGTTGTGGAGTGTATGGAGTTGTCTTGTGCCTTTCAATCCCAAGTTACTTGCAATACTTATCAAATTATATAGAACAAAACTCACCACCGTTGTCAGTTCTCAAACATTTAATCTTTTTGCCAGTCTAATTTTTAGCAAAGGCTCTAAACTCCTTAAACTTGCTATAGACTTCAGATTTGCTTCTGAGAAAATAAATCCATGTCCTTCTATTGTAATCATCTATAAAAGATACAAAGTATACAAATTTTGATAATGAAGGAACATTAACAGGACCAAACACATCAGAATGAATAAGGTCCAACACACCAAAAGACTTATGAGAACTCGAGTAAAACTGAACACGGTTTTGTTTTCCATAAATGCAATGTTCACAAAAGTCAAACTCAAGATTACAATCAGCTAACCCCTCAACGAGGTTCTTATTTTTTAGGGTACGCAGACCCTTCTCAACTAACATGTCTTCCATTTTGAGCTTCCACAGCTCAAAATTACTGTCGTTGAACTTCTCTACTTCAAACCTTCCTGATGTCCCTACCATCTCCTTGCTACAATAAGATACAAAATGCTCTACATAGACTCCCACTCAACCTAAGATTAGCTCAAAAAACCCCTACCCTACAACTAGGACCAAAGGTGATCAAGCTCTGATACCAATTGAAAGGAAGCTAGGTGTGCAGAAATGCTTCCTACACTAATCTATTAAGGAGAGGGCTATGCAAATTCAACTTTATCCTAACTATTACAGCAATGTTAAACCATTAACATGAGATATTGCAGCAAAACACAAGAGCTAGAAAGAAGACAAAAGAAGAGAGACAGAGATTTACGATGGGGAAAACCCTTATCGGGTGAAAAACCCCACACTTAGAAACCTACACAATGTATTAACAAATCTAAAAGAATGCTTACAATACATTTGCAATGCAAGCTTCAATGGTCTTCGACACTCATGTCTGGAGTTAATCTGGCAGCATAACAATACCTATAAACTTGTGATACAAACTCCATCTCCAAGCACCTGTTTAAATAGAACATACAAGGCAATTTTGGACCTTTCTTGGAATGGGCGTCCAATATGGCATCTTGGACCAAAACCCATGCCTAGGGACACTTGGTCAAAATTGTAGCATGTATCTGACACTTGTCCACAACTCCCATTCCAAAGAGGTCACCACTTTCCAAAATGGGCTATGACAGATGCTCTTACAACACTTACGACCGTCATAGAATCTATCATAGAAGTTACAACTTACAGCTGTAAGAGAATCTGTCATACACATGCTATTAATATCATATTCTCTTACAACACATCATATTCCACCTTGGGGCACCCAAATATGCCTCATTCAAAGATGCTTCATGACACATGTCATTACATGTCTTACAACCTTCTATTCTCGACTCTTACATGTCATAGATTCGTCATAGGAATCCGTCATAACCGTTTTGGTCAAACATTCCTTACACAACATAGAAGATGCCAACACATGGCAGAATATTCCTACCACTAAGTGGGACGCCTATCTCCTCATGTGAGGACAAAATACCAAGTTGTCATAATCCATGTAGGATTGACACATCACCATGCCACATCCTACAATATGACAAAGTGGAATTTCCAATTATTTACAACATAGGCAATGAATAATAAATACAAACATTACAAATGCAGAGAATTACCAAGGTTGAGACACCTTAATTCCCAACATGAACAAAGCTTGTATCAATGATCCATTTCTTATGCCATTTATAGAAGAGGTCTTGGAGTCAGTGATTAGAAGGGAAACTTACTTTTTCACTAATGGGTTTTTTGGTTATCACCGGGTCAAAATTCAAGAAGAGAACCAATCAAAAACTACATTTGTGACAAAGTGGGGGTCCTTCATGTACATGGTAATTCCCTTTGAAGTAAAGAATGTGCCAGTAGTCTTTACTAAATTATGGTAAACACATTTAAAGATTTCATCCATGACTTTCTAGAAGTCTACTTAGATGATTAGATAGCTTATGGACTATTGAAAGACCATGTTTAGATACTCCACACAATGTTAGAAAGATGTAGAAGCCTACAAATTGCACTAAACTTAAATAAATGCTTCTTTGTGGTACCATTTGGTACACTTCTAGGACACATAATATGCAAGGAGGTACTTGTGGTAGATCCCTTAAAAGTGGCACTAATCGTGAATTTACCACCACCAAAGACAACATCAGAGGTGAAAACTTTCTTAGGTTATACGGGATACCACCAAAAATTTATCAGAGGATATGCCACCATAGTGGCACCAATAGAAGAGATTTTAAAGAATAAATCAAATAATATGATTGAGTGGAATGTGAAATGTCAACAAGCAATTGACACATTGAAACAAAAGATAACAGAAGCTCCTATCCTAATCTTTCCAAACTGAAACATCTCGTTTCATGTTCATGTAGATGCTTCTGTAACAAAAATTGGCATAGTATTAGCACAACATAGAGGGAATAAGGACCAACCAATTGCCATTGCAAGCCACAAACTTTCTCAAGCGGAGAAAAATTACACTACTATAGAAAGAGAAACTAGCATAATTATAAGCAAAAGAGCTTACATCTAAGCAAAGGGTAGACACACTAATGGCTCTAAATGAGGAGGTAAAATAGAAAAATCAACAAGAAACAGTTGGGAAAAGTCAACAAGAAACAACTGTGGTGACACAAAAAGCATATGTGGCATTGCTAGAAGAAGAAAAGAAAGCTCAACAAGAAGAAAACAAAGAATCCAGAGGGACTCAACATGAAACAATATAATTAGAGGGAGAGGGCCCACAACAAGAGCCACCTCTATCTCCGGAGAGGCAAACTTCATCCATTGAAACTATCTATAAATCAAGCATCAATCAAGCCACTAGGAAGAGATCCACAATCTGAATGTAATGTTATGTTGTCAATGTGAGCAACCAACATATCAAAGCATTATCAAATATCATTGAGTATATCTATCATTTCTTTGCAACAAGGGCTATTAGGGTAATATTGTTTGTTATTTCTATTTCATTACTTTAGCTCTTGAGTTATGTTGAAATAGAATAGGTACTTTGATTCATATTATTCTTTTATTTTAATTCCAAATTTCTGCATACACATTTTGGCACACCCGATGGGACCCCCATACTTTGTCTAACCTTGATTTTGCAAGGTGAAGATTTTTATGATGCTGATTTTCTTTGTTTAGGGCCAAATTTTTTGTAGAGAGTTTTATGTTTTACACAGGTTTTGAAAAACAATCTTGGATTCGTTGGAAAGAGGACTTCGATACCTTTCCAAAAAGTGGTCATATTAAAGATTTGGATTGAAGTATTGAGGGAGATATGATGATTTGAAGTTGACCCTACAATTCAGATATTTTAGAAATTTTTGACGCGCGACTTTTGGAAAACAAAAATCATATCTTGAAATCTAGGTAAGAAAATCACATTCTATTTTTTGTAGGCGGATAAAAATATTTAAATCTATTTTTTTATATCATTCTTTTTTAGATCTATGGTAGAAAAGAATATTTTTGAAAAACAAATAATTTTTCTTCAAACCCTCTCTTTGCTTGCAAACTTCAAATGATCATAGCTTTTGCATATCAAATCAAAATTTGATGATTTTTTTTAAAATTGCATAGAAAATCATAAGGAATCTTTTGGTGACATATAATCTACTACGTTATTGTTGATACCTGAGAGGGGGGGTAAATCAGTTATCCTAATTATTTCTTCTTTCTAAACTTTCTTATTAATTAATTCAAACAAGCAAACATAACCATGAAATGGAGATACACATGACACAATATTTTTGACATGGAAATCCTATTAAGGGAGAAAACCACGGGGTGATTAACCCAAAGACTATTCTCTGTTAGAAGAATAAGGAAATATAAAATGGCACTTGCCAATTAGGGCTCACTGCCTGAGCACACTGCTCACAAGAGGCACACTGTCTACAAGAGACTCACTGTCTACAAAAAGAGTGTTATACAATACTTGAACTGATTAGAAGCATTTGCAAATGCTAGAGTTCAGTTCCGGTTAGGCTCAATACACTGATTTGCTACACTTCATCTTTCCTCTTCCCTTAAGTTGCTTTCTTTCACATACCGGACCTTTCTTACTGCTTCTGCTCTGCTCTTCTGCTTTTATTCGCACATCACTAACTTGAACAACACACCTCACAACTAAATTCATCATCTATATATATCCACAAAAGTGATTTCATCACCTTTCAAGTCGGCACCTGGAATAGTCAATTCTTTTCACAAACTCTAATCTGTCGGCTGAATCCTTGCACACCAAGTAATGCAGATCAAGCATATACCTGTAGAACTCATCAATCATGTCAGCCAAACATAACTTATGCCTTAAGAACCTTTTCCATCATCAGTAACACATCCAGAAAATAGTCTGATGTTCTGTCAGTCAGTTCTTCCTCTATTCACACTGTCACTCAGGAACCCGGTACTCAAGTATTCATATCTTTTACCTCATCTATCACCAGAGGCTAAATCCTTGGAATCTATCACTCAAGGCAGTCCTCTTGACTTCCCCAAATTCGCACTTCACCAAGATACTTCCTCTGAGAGATCCGGACCTGTTTGTCAGACCTTGCCACATGCTCTATTCTTGTTTACCGAACCACCACATTCTTCATTCTGACTTCCAGTAGAGACACACCATGTCCTGCAGATGTGTGGTATGAGATTTGTTGCCATCAATGACAACAATCATGAATCCATATAGTGTCTCTTGCCAACAGTTATCACTTTTATTTATTATTTTTGATAGATTTATCATTTTTGAGCTAACACTTGTTTGTAGCTTACACTTGTCAAAGGCTAAAATCTCTCAAACTACTAACAAGTGTGGTGCATGTTTTCTCTTGTCAAAGATTATCATTTGAAACTTTATGGTTTCTTTGTTTGGTGAACTTGGTTGTGAATTGAGGTGTGTGTATGCTCTTCCCTTGCGCCTAGTGCAATCTTGGGAATAAAAAACACCCTTTAGCCACTTTCATTTTCACACCACACTTTGATTTCTAAGGGTAAATTAATCTTGTTTATGTGGATCAAGTGTGTGTGTGTGTGTGTGTGTTCTCCTCTCATACCTTTAGGTGATCTTGAGGATCAAAAACACTTTTGGCTCACTCTTCTCACCAAGGATCCAAGTTGTGTATGTTCTTCCCTCACATTGTAAAATGATCTTGGGAATCAAAATCACTTGGAATCCTTTCCCATTAGGAGGCTTGCATGAGGATTTCATCACCCCAAGGGATGAACTCAACCATGTGTTCCAACAAGATATATGAAAGGGGGAGAATGAAATTTGTATCTCAATCTAGTTACATCATCATTGGCATAGCCTTGGGGCCCCAGGTGATTCCAAACACAAGGTGAAGAGAACGCCTGAGCTCTTGCTCCAGTCTCATTCCTTCGATGGATTAGTGCTCATAGATTGGACCCCACATAACTTGTGTATATATTGGGGACTCCCTTAAAGAGATTGTCGAAACCTAGATAAGACCTTTCGATCATCTTCTAATGTGGTGCAAGGGTTAGCAATCAATCTTGAAGATACTCACCATGTACCTCCTTGAGTTGAGATAGAAGGTTCTTTGGGCAAGGCGTTAAGGCCTAAAAGGAAAGGGATAGGGTGAGTACTCACCACCCACTCTCTAACTATTCTCTCTTGAGAGGTATTGAATGTGGGCTCACATTAGAAGTTAATCCCACTTGAATAATCTATGGTGTTGTTGTATTTGGTGTGTGTGTTCATGTATACTAAATCCATGCTTATCCCTTTTGTCTAAAATGTCCAATCATTGAAAACACTTTGATTGATCTTCATCCATAGTCCAAATTTGTGAGAATCCTTTCCATCAAGTTCCTTTTCCAAAGGTTGAATCATTTGAGATCCACATCCATCTCATAAATCATATTCATTATCAATCCCACATACCAAACCTAAGTCATCATCCCATCCTTGTCAATCTCATCATATACATTTATCACCCAAGTTAAGTTGTCCTTAGCATCATCCTTTTTCATCCATATACTTTGAATTAAGATTTAGTCCTTGATCAATACCATCATATTTTAATCCTTTAATATTTTTATTAGTCCTTGTGTTGTTCTTGTGATATATCGTTCCCACAACACTATCCCCATCCATCAAAATCAAAATCAATTGGGTCTTGCATCTTTGATGCAAAGCCAAACACCTTGACCTGCATTCCCCTTTGTATATCCATGTTTTACTTGCTTATCGGCTAGACATCACACTATCGGCCGATCAAAATGACTTTCATTCGATCACATTCCTCACTCTGAACTCTTCACTGTCAGCATGACTGACTTCTATCAACCACTTTGTAAACTGTCTGACCGATACCATATCTAGCTTGACTTGCTATTGTCGGTTTCCCTTACCGCTGCTACCGGTCATGCTTTACACCCAACTCAAAGTATATGCACAATGTATATTTCAATATACATTCGCAAGATGCATTCACAACATACTTTGTAGAACATACATTCGAAAGATGCATTCAACAGGTTTGACTGCTAACTTCCCTATATCTAACCCAATGTATGTTTCAACATACAACCGGAAGATACATTTGCAGAATGTACATTTGACCGTTGACCCTCCTTGTATCTAAACCTGATGTACATTTGCGATGTACATTAGCAACATGCATTTCGATTATGCATTCGATGGATTTGACCAAACGTTGACTTCTTTGTATGCCGATAGACTTATACTTCCACAATGTATGTTCACTAGATACAATCTTGACATACAATACACCAATGACTCACGATATGCTTTGCGACATACACACTTCAACAAGCCTTTGTGATATACACACAGAATGTATATCCGACATGCATTTGCGATATACACACAAAATGCATACTTAGTGAAACAACGCAAATTTTCACTGATTTGATCCTCTGTGAACTCTGTAACTTCATAGATCCATTTCTCCAACAATCACACAGATCTTTGCACCCTACCAACCTAGCACATGACAATGCTAGGATCTATCAATGCATCCCATACACGATCCTGCAAGCATGAAATCAAACAAACAGAAAAACAAAACAAAAACACAAATCGATATGTACAGCCATTCCACCGATTTCGAAGAAATCTAATCGGTGGAATGGGTTAGGAACCCATCTCGGCCTCAAAACAGAAAATTGATTGCACAATGAATTCGAATGCCAGAAAGATGTACAACATAGGATTTTATTATGCCTTTCAGAACATGCACATGCACAGATGATCTATTTACAACTGCAAACACTCTAATCAGATTTGAACTCAACTACAATTGATTACAACTATCTATCATGATCACAATCAATATGATCTTGGGGTATTTATCTACTTACCCTCCATAGTATTGAATTGGCTCCAAGCAGTTGGGAGACTAATCCAAGCGGCTGGGAGATCACAATCACCTAACAACCTCTAACTGTCTAACAACCCTTGCGATTATAGATTTGCCAAGTGTCCTTGGAACTTACAACACAAAACTAGATACAACCTAAATTAATATGCATTGGTCAAACAGACCTTATTACATTGAATGGTCTACTAGGACCTTATTGGAAACAACAAACATGAACATAAAATAGTTAAATGTCTCATGGAGGCCACTGTGGATTGGGTGTTCCTGCACCAATCTTGATCTTAATCCCAAATCTAGTCCAAATCATCATCATCCTTCTAGTATAATCATTCCCATCCATATCATCCCTAATATTGTTGTCATCCATTCCCTCATCATCCCTAATCCAATCCAAGATTTTCAAACAAATCAACCTTTAGCCACATCATCAAGGTCTCTCATTTTATTCCCCCCATCACTACGTCTCAAACCAATAATAGCATGGATCCATATGAAGAAATACAAGAACTTAAACATAAGTATGGATCTCAAACCATATCTCCAATCCAACCCACATCACTATCATACCAACCTAATCCATACACATATCCTAGTGAACCTTATGATTTGGTTAGAGCTAAACATGATACTACCTCTCTTGATGTAGAAATACAAGAAATTAAACGTAAGTATAGATCTCAAACCATATCTCCATTCCAACCCACATCACTATTATACCAACCTAGTCCATCCACATATCAAATCAATCTTACATTAACCAATCCCATGAATATTCCTCAACACCCATATCAAGCTCCCTTCAAACAAGAACATTCTAGTACTAGCTACCCCTTGAACCAAAATCTAATCTCCATGAGTCCTCCTCATTCTTATGCTACCTTTGACAAGGGAAATCAAGTTCATCCCCTATTTACATATTCACCTGGATATCCCTGTTTGAACACCCATTTTCCTATGCAAATCCTCTACCTCCAAATATATCAATCCCTATAGTCCATCATTCATTAGATCCCCCATCTAGCTTTTCAAGCCCTAATCCCAACACCACCTTATCCACTCCTATCATTGATATACATGATCCTAATCCTAATCCTACAATATCTACCCTTATTATTCATCCATTATATCATCCATCAACCCATAAAGTTATGAAGGATGTGATCCAATGGCTATTAGCAAGGAATCAAACACCACCTTGCAATTAAATTCCAATCCTTTATCCTACCAAATAACCTTCAAGAACCATTCCTATTCCTCCACCACCATCACCTAGTCCACCGCCTATCAAGCTTATTGAAGAATCTCTTACCATAGATGCAAGTCAAGATCCATCATGTGGCCATGTTGTCAATGATACATAGCCTATCAAGCCCACCCAAGAATCTTTCATCTTCATCCAAATACAAGAGATATGTCAAGAGTCCAATCCAAATCATGATCATCCTTGCTCCTCACCAAGTCAAATCAAACTACCCAAGCTCCTCAAGATCACATTATCCAAGTTACTCAAGAACCAACTACTTAATCCACTTCACCTCATGGTTATCTTGACAAGGAAAGTGAACATGGAAGTCTTATTGATCAACTTGAGCACTTACCTCAATTCATGAAATTTCTTTGAAATAAAGAAATTTCCACTCCTATCCAAACCACTACCACCCTTCATTATAAAGAGATCCACACTCCTCCTGCATCCATGATCAAGTAACCCCAACTAGTCCTATCCATCTAATGAGGGTCACTGTAGTCCTCATTATGTAATTATAAAAGTCAAACTAGGGCGATGTCCATGGTGATATGCAAAAGGGAGAAGAAATCATTTGCACGACATTCTTTTTCTACAAACAAAATTGAAAGGAAATGCATGAAATAAATTACTGCAATCAAATCTTTAATCTAAGAGCTTATAAATGAAAATGCTGGAATCAAATCTAACCTAAGAAGCTTGTGAAGGAAAATACTAGAATCACATATATCCTAAGAAGCTTGTAAAGGTAAATACTAGAAATGTAAAAAACAACAAATTGAAAGACTCCTAAGAAATGAAACTACAAATAACTATTGTTGCTAAAATACTGAGCTATATTATTTTATAAAACTCTCCCCATTTGATTCTTTGATTACAATACATTTATATAATGCTTATTCTTAATAAATCCCCTAAGAATGTGCATCTAAGATCCTATTCTTCAGGAGAAAAATTATAACTTCTTCCTTTGTTTTCGCTGCCTTCTTTCACGCCACTTTTATTTTAGTCACTTTCTGTCACAAACTACTAACTTATTTTGATGAATTGATTTAAACAGTTTCTGGGTTTTTTTCTCCTTGTTCCCATCTTTCCAGATCATTTTGAAATTCCAAATTTTGTTAAGAAACAAGGGAGATATTGTTGTTGTACTAAGACTATATTTGTAAACTTCCTCTTTTTGTGCTTCTTTCTATGAAGTTTTCTGGCATTCCAACTTGGCAGAATTTATTCTTCAATCTACTAATTATTGATTACAAGGCAAAACATGGAATATAATTAAGACATACAATAACACTAATTAATCAAAATATATGCTTTTATTTAGCTAATAGATGAGACGATTTATTGTCTCATCACCATCCTCCAACAACATCCACTTCCCATGATGAGACACTTGGGCCCCAAGAAAACATAGACAATCCAACAAATAACTTGGATCATATCACACCACTTCTTAATGAGCATAATATTAATCAAGATCCAAGCATCACAAATCCATCTCCTATTGATCCTATCCCAACTCCATCTCCCATTGTCCCTTTACCATCGCCTATCAACCCCATTCCAAATCCATCATCCTATCCGTTTGGTCCTACTACCTTCATCTATGGTGGTTCTCTTGTATAGGAACAACTTATATACAACACCCATCCTTCCCTATCTAATAATGGACTCATATCTTGTTTCTAAAATGACAAACATCCCATTGCACATCTCATACTTCAAACCATGAACTATCAAGGCAAAGGCTTAGGCCTGCATGAATAAGGTATCTTAGAGCCCATCCATGTCAAAATCTATTCATGATTACATGGCCTTAGTTATATAGACAAAGTAAACCAATCCAAAAATGTTGGTACCACCTTTGGCCCTCCTAAGTCCACTTCATTCAATCCCAAAGCCTATGTATCCCATCTCATATCCAAATCATATGTCATCATCATACCATTCTCAAAAGCATGTGACCATACATCTCCCTAAATCCACTCTTCCTCCCCTCCTCCCAACTCCAAATATCCCTATCCTTAAATCCCCTCATTCCTCCATCCATACATCCCACTCCCTTACATCCCCTAAAATTCCTAATCATGGTCAACGAATGCACACATCATCTAAACATGAAGCTATCACAAAACCCATACGATTCACAAATAAAAATTTGCATGCCTCCTATCATAAATCAAAAAAGCCACAAAAGCCTCAAGATTATCATGCCATAGGGCATCGATACACAAAGCTAAATTCAAGATCTAAAAGGCTACACAAGCCCACACCTCCAAATAAAAAATCCAAAACAAAAATGGTATGGATACCCAAGCTAAACACAATCAATCCCAATAGAGCAGCCAAATCCCACTCTATCAAAAATCCCTCTCCCTCATCCTACACCCCATTAAACAATCCTAAGAATCCTAATCTTGTTTGGGTCCTTAAATCCCCAAATCGGCAATCCCAAAATCCCCCATCTCGATCCCATAATAAAAATCCATGTTACTCCCCACTCCCCATCACAAATATAAGCTTCAAACTCCACCATAGTGTGTGCAAACATTAGTCTTAGTTTCCCTCCACCCCATGGAAATTACCTTATGCATCTGTACCTCCATCTTATATCTCCTATCGTACATATCTCCCCCATCATACCCATATGATCTGTGCTTTTGCATAAGTCCACCCATTCTCCATCCTTACCATCCATCATCCACATCATAATCCATTATCCCCCAATCCATCTCATCCAACCATTTACCAACGTCCATGTGCCTAATGACACTTGGCATGGTCCATGTGCAACATCTATCCATAATGGGACACTATCACGTTTCTATGGACAAACACTCGAGTCCCCATCTTCCTCCAAATCCTTTTCTCCATCCAAATCCACCTATCCCATCCCAATCTCCAACAAAAATCAGCAAAAAAATAAAGAAAAAACACAAAAAATAAAATAGTAAAGAGAAAAATTCATCCAATGGTGAAAAGCATTTCATGGTTCCTTGGATAAGTACCATGATGAAAACCCGTTTATGGGCATCATGTGTAATTTGATTATCTATGTACTTTACACTTGGGGGCAATTTGTCTCATCTATCCCATCCTATCACTTTCATCCTATCATCCTTATCCATTATATCCTCTTCCTTATCCTATTACACCAACCCATCATCCCCTCCTACCTTTGATCTTTATAAGGATAGGGGCAAAATGTTGAAAAATGCTTTGGACATCTCTTGATATACCCAATCTTTTACAACCAATCATATCACCCTTACCATCACAAACATTGTAACACAAAGTCCGCAACATAATATCTAGAGTGGGGTGTGTTATTCCTATGTGACATAGTCCTTGAAGATCACATTCTACATCCATCCATCCATCATGAATCTCTCATCCATCCCATTCATTATCCCCAATCCTTTGATCCATCCATTCAATCCTCCTTTCATCCTTATCTCTAGACTTGGTGTTCCCTTGTCATTGGTATCTAGCACAAAAGGCTATCCAACTGTAGTCTAATGCAACCATCTCTAAATCACAATCAAAAACCCCAAAAATCCTAGCAATAAACCAAATGCAAGTCATCCTTAATCCATACCAATCTAGTCAAGTAATCTAGCCAAGTCATCCAAAATCATACATTGGTTTTGTTTCCAACTTTATTGTCAACCTAATCAATCCATCACATATCCAATCATCATCATTGGGATCTTTCATTCCATAATCCTCTTGTTGTTCTTGGGATATATTGTTCCCACAACACTATCCTTATCCAATCAATCAATCATCAATCAATCAATCTTTGATTTTTAGCTTGATAGGGGCAATCACCTTGTTTGTTTTTGCATCATTTATGCATGCTTTCTTGTATGTGTTATCATTTTTATCTTGCATTTTCATCAAGTCCTTGTAACATATTGCTACACATGACATCATGGTCTTCCACATCATGGTGCCCTATGACATATGTTTTCTTGTGACCTTTTGTCTTTTTAGGTCAGTCATTTATGCACAAGACACATTGTCACCATGGTCTTTATACCTTGGTGCATAATTTATAGTGCTATATCAAACTATATGGTTGCTCACCTAATGCAACATAATGTATTCTTCATCAATTTCATCCATCCCTTATCTTTTCTTCCTTCCTTCAACTAGTCTGTTTCATCCCTTTCGAGAGCATACGTATGTTCTTCAAACCCGTGTATCCTCTCAAGGGGGCATCCCATCCTTACATCATTCCTCCTTGTCATTCCTCTAAGTGACTAGGGCATCCCTTTCCATCCATACCTTATCTTCTTTTAAATGGTGTTCCTTATCTTAGTCGCAACATCATCTAAAAGAGGGGCAAAATGTAGACACCTAAAATTGACCTTGTGTCACCTTTCAACACATCACCTAGTCATCCACCTTCCTAAGACCACATTATGTCACCTTGTGACATATTTATCATATTTCCCATAATAATTAAATAAATTATATTTATTTAATTAATTAAATCCCTTTCTTCCATCACCCAAATTAATTAAATAAATCATATTTATTTAATTAATTTAATCCATTTTCCTCTTAGCTAAATTAATTAAATAAATCTTATTTATTTAACTAATTTACCCTCCTACATCATCTTTCTCCAATAATTGATTAAATAATAAAATTATTTAATTAATTATTTTTCATTTGTCCTCATCCTCATCTCCTTGCCACAAATAATAAATAAGTGTCCCAAAAGTCAAATTAAGTTTTCATCTCAACCACTCATTTCATACTACACCTCTCCATCCTAATCATTCACATAAAGAATGCCCTAGAAGCCTTAATCCTCCACCTCTTAATCTACACCCTCCATTTCATTTTGCGCCTCTTAATCTTGGTCATCTATTTCCACCTCTTAATCTCAACCATCCATTGTACCTCTTAATCCCAGCCATTCATCGTATTATTCAACTATATATAAATAAGGCATCAATCAATCCATCAGGAAGAGATCCACAATTTGAATGTAATGTTATGTTTTCAATGTGAGCAACCAACATATCAAAGCATTATCCAATATCATTGAGCATATCTATCATTTTCATTGCAAAAAGGGCTATTAGGGTAATATTGTTTGTTATTTATATTTAATTACTTTAGCTCTTGAGTTATGTTGAAAATGAAATAGGTACTTTGATGCATATTGTTCCTTTATTTTAATTCCATTTTTCTACATACACGGGGGGATGATGTTGGCAGCATCCAATAATGCGGCTAGAAGTCATCGCACTTGGTCGCAAGGAGAATGCAGAGCATAAGACCAACTAGGTCTAGTAGGAATAGTCAACTTTTATAACGGACATGACCCCAATATAGTCATATGTATATAGTAACATATGAGTAGAAGTAAGAAGAAGAGAGAAATAGAATAGGAAGAAGAGAAGAGCAAAGATTGTACATCTTACATTATATTACATAATGTTTATATATAAAGGAAGATATATGGTTCAAATACTTAAGTTGAATGTTTAAATTTTGTGTTATGGATTACCTATTATGTTATGTTACTGCATGATGTTATTTCCTACCACAAACTCTCTGATCATTCTCTTACTGTAAAACTGGGGTATAAATACAACATACTTGAGGCTCCTGGGCTTAGAACTTCAATTTGTGACTCCTCATTCCTTGCCAACAAGCATCCTCAATTTCTACCATAGGCTACCAATCTACCAGCTGACTGTCAAATTCATCCATACAATTCAATAACCTATAAATTTTGATGTAGGGACTTCCGAAGGTCATAACTTTTGACTCGGATGTGGGTTTTCTACGAAATTTTACAGGTGGATGCGTTATGAGGTGGCCAGTGGTTTCCTAATATCCTAATGGGTTGGACCCTGTCTTGGCACTTTTTCGGGGCTTGAAACTTTCATCTTGGCCCTCAAAATGGCAATTTAGTGTTTTTTTCTAGATTTTTAAAAAGTTGCTTTTGTAATAACTCAAAACTCATGTTTCAAATTTAGAATATTAGTTGGCCTTTCATCCTACCTTAGTTTTAGGAAGCTTTTGGAAAAAAACTGGATTCTCAAGATATGATTGTAAAATTACCTAAAATGGCAAAATCTGACAATTGTCAAAATCTGCCAAAAAAGGTAATTTTTTTGTTTTTTTTGTTTTCTTGGATATAGGAGAGTTTTCTCTCATTATAGTAGCAGAGTTGATGAATGGAAGTTTTTTTTTTATGTTCTAGCTTCCAAATCTTTGGCTCTCATATTTTTAATGGCACAATTCTATTGAGTGTATGTTGTGTGCTGCATCATCCTACCACAAACCCTCTAATCATTCTCTTACTGTAAAACTGGGGTATAAATACAACATACTTGAGGCTCCTGGGCTTAGAACTTCAATTTGTGACTCCTCATTCCTTGCCAACAACCATCCTCAATTTCTACCATAGGCTACCAATCTACCAGCTGACTGTCAAATTCATCCATACAATTCAAAAACCTATAAATTTGATTGCTATCATCAAACACTTGCCAACTGTAGATATTGTCAAGAATGTTGGGCCTTGTGAGAACCTCAACAACATAATGGGAAAGAGAAGACATTGATTGTAAATTAAATTTTGAAGTTGCAACAGGTAGAGTATTTGCCTTTTCATTTTCAAACCTTTGAATCCACTCAATGGCAATAGCCTTAAATAACTCCAATGTATCCCATACTGCAATCCTATATGCTCTCAATCTCTTGTCTTTAGCTACATAAACACTTTTGACCTATTACACCACTAATATAGAATCTCTCAGAATTCTCAAACATTTCATTCCATGTTTATGAGAAATATTTAGGCCCAAAAAAAGAGCATCATATTCAGCAATATTGTTTGTGCATTGGAAATTAAGCCTAAAGGACAACCTAGAACATTCCCCATCTGGTGACAACAAAACAATGCATGTGCCTGAACCATCCCTTGAACATGCACCATCAAAGCACATTGTCCCCAAGTTAGCCACATCATGATCAAGGACAACACTAAGGGAAGGACCAAAAACAATGCCATGATTATCTTTAGTACAATAACCCATGAAATGATTAATTTTGGTATCAAAGAAATTTATTTCTTCAACTATTTTGTAACAATCCTCAATGACATCTTCCATTTTCTTCTCTCTATACAAATTTACCTCTACCTCATGCACTGAGATGGTAGCATATGACATGTCCATTTGGATACTACCCCCCATAGAGGTTGCCCACTTTCTAGACAACATACCCCACTTAGAAAGGTAGTCTACAATGATTACGTTCATTAGGAAAGATTTATCAGGGTAAGTAGCAAGTTGGACCTCAACATCTTTCACAAGGCCAATCACATTGACTTCCCTAGAATCCATGGCAAAACATTTTCCATAAGACTTAGATGGTTTTAGACCCAAGTCATTCATGACCTCTAATGGTATGACATTACTAGAGGCTCCAAAATCAAGCATACAATTATGCAATAGTCACCATTGATAATCAATGTTGTGTAGAAAAGATCAACATCCAGCCTGTTATTAACAATGGATGAACCTAAATACACTTCTATAGTTTCATCTTCATTTTTACTTTCATCGCTTTTACCTGGGATAGTAGTAGGTTGCCTTGGTGTATTGATAATAATGATATATGGCAAAAATTTATCTCGATGCTCAAGGATTCTAAGAGCTTCCCCTATTAGAAATGAAACCCTAAATTGACTAAAAACTTGGGCCATATCAATAGGGTTATAATTTGGTAGAGGTGTATCACATGACATTGTAACATCGTTTACATCACAAATGAAAGGCATCAACTGGTTGGTAGAAATATCCATACCTTTCAAATCTTTCTTCTTATCCTTGTTCTTATATTGTTCTTGTGGCATTTGGGATTGATCTTTCTTGGTATCATTATTTGAACTTTGAAATTTTGGGACTACTGAAGTGACTAATTACACCACATGTGATGGAGATTTCTATACATACTTTTTTTTGCTGGTTGTTTCATTGGGACCTTCTTCTTTTTAGGCATCTTCTTGGGAATACTGTTGTTCTTTCTTTCAACATCTACTTTTTTCTTTTCCTTTTCAATATCCACTTTGTTTCTACCTGAGTTTGTAGCAAGGTGACTTTGTAAGGCATGTGCCTATTCCTTAATTAGTATCCTCCCTGAACCTGCATTATGGTTGCATCAGTAAGGGAATTCATGTCTTCCCTTGACAGTTTGGACTGTTGACACTTCTTGTACATGAGGTCTCTTAAATGCTCAAAGTCATGAGCTAGCAATTCATACCTTTTAGGACCTGCACTACAATCATATTGAAAATATGATCATCTTCACCATAGATATCATAATTAGCATCCTCACCCGTTGGTTCATAATCCTTAGTATCAAACCAATTGGTCTCATCTTCATAGTACTTAGCACCACCTCTTCATTAGGAAATTCCTCTTCCCTATTCATTGAGTGAGAAACCACACAATTGGCTAAGTCATGTGGAAGATAACAATTCTTGCACCATGATGAAACCTCTTAGAAGTTTACTTGATACCTCCTCAATGGATCCGGTGTGTCCTTCTAAGATAAATTGAAATTCACTTGCTTAGGGGTTGCCTACCTATCATTATGTGGTTGCCTCTTAGACCAATCAGTGTTGTAAGGCCTATTGTGCAACCTTTGGCCTTCATTAAAGTATGTTGTTGCACCTTGAGGTGGTAGGCCCTTTTCATTTCTTTCTACCTTATAAGACAAATCCTTCATAGCTCCCATGATCTTATCCAAGTTGTCTTCAATTATGAGAAGATTATCTAGGGTTGCCCTATCTGGTTGGGAAATTTTTACATCTGACCTCTTGACATGCTTACCTGAATCTCTCATGTTACTTTCTATGTTTGTGGTTGTAGCATATATGCCTCCCTCAATGTTTGAGGATTTGTATCCCTTAGACAATACCCAATCTTAGAATCAAATGTACCATAATACAAAACCAAACACATTGATTCATTTGGTCTAAGATTTGGAGGTACCTCCCTCATGGTTGATGAACCTGATGTTAAAGTCCACCACTATTTTGTTAATCCCTTTCTTGATGGTTGTAAGTTCATAAATGGCAAACTTAGGATCAATCATATCCCCATACTGAAGTCTGAAAACTCTCATGAACTCCTCCCGTGAATCAACATTATTGTTAGGGAGACTTTTGTACCATTCCTTGGCACTTTCTCTAGTGAATGAATAACTTCATCATCACATCTTCATTGTTTATCTCATACTCAACTATGACATTGATAAAGTGTCTTAAGTGGTCTTCCCCAGTGATTGCATTATTACCTGAAATCTAGGGATCTTTCCTCTTATTTTATTTGGAATAGGATTTGGAAAAGTAGGGATACCAAAGAATTCCAGTTGTTTATACCTTTCTTCTCCCAAAGACTACCTAGCTAGAGGGAAACTTTGAGCTTGTCTTCAAAATACAGGCTTAGGATTTGGGATGTTTCCAAATTGTTGACCCATTTGTTTAATTGCTATTGGTATTGTTGTTGATATTGCTACTAATTAGGAGGAATTTGATCATAATACTAATTTCTAACCTATTGTTGGGCTGCTTGGGCTTGAGCTTGTGCTTGTTGGGAAAGTAGAGCTTGCTACTATTCAATTTCTTCTTGTATTTCCTATCTTCTCTGTCTGATATGATCAAGTAAATCCAACTCTTCATTGAGAATCCTTTCCCTCTCTTCAGCATCTGTATGCATTGGTTGTTCATCATTATGAGGAATGTTTCCATTTTCATTACTTAGTGACCTTGTGGGTGAAGTAAGACGTTGGGTAGCTTGATGTGCCTCTTCATTTTGCACACCAAATGTTCCTTTTTATGTTTCTCTAGACCTATCTCTACTTCCTCTGCCAATGATGTTTTCATTTCTTCTAACTTCAAATCCACCTCTATTTACTCTTCTATTATTTCTAAATATGTTATCAGTAGAGTCTTATGATGTGTATTGGTATTGATCTCTCAAGTTCATAAATGTGTCATTCATACCTGATGTCTCTCCTTGATCCTAAACATTTAGTCTAGAGGATTCACTAGTGTCTCTAGCCCTCCATCAACTTCTTTGACCTCTGGTTTGGTCTATTCTTCACATCTAGACCGCTCATGGTATCTTCTTCTTCTATCCATGGTAAATTATTATAACTAGAAAATAATTTATGGGTTAATCTGAACAGAGTCTCCACTCCCCACTTGAAATATAAATTACTTTGCAAACAAGATTTTCACTAAGTTGCAAAGATGTGAAATTTATAACCAGAACTAGACTATCCTTGACAATGGCATCATTATGGTTGGGTCCCAAAACTATAGATCCAAAACATTAAAGTGTTTCCAAATCTCCTAGGACAGGGGTGTCATTAGGGAGAAAAGAAAAGAGCTCATCAACAGGTAAAGGATGATTACGGGCCAACTGTTAGGAGTGGGTAATATCCTCTTCTCTTCAAGCTTAACTAGACTTAGGAGGGTGTTTCTAGAGGTATCCCTCAATGGCGATTGACTACAACATAAAATGCACACAATAATAACATAGTAGTAGTGCCCAAATGGTAGTTTTTGTTGGTATGTGGCGACTGATCATGCAAGTATTGTACACTAGTTATGTATCCTCGCCAGGGTTTGGGGCTGGATCGGGCCCCAAGCGAGGGTTCGGGGGTTGTAGCCCCTGAGAAGTAGGGGTTCAGGGCGCAGCCCCCAATTTTTTTTTCCCTCCTTTTTGCACGATCGGAGTTGGTTGTTAATTTTCGTTAACAAACAAAAGAAAAATGACATTGCAAAACCCTAATTCTAGAAGCTTCCAAAAAACTTGTTATAAGCGGATGGGATGTATGTTACAGTGATGTATTCGTGAGATTGTAATATGTTTTGCATTGGATAATACAATCATTGGATGGCTGAGTTTCTATGGTTGTAGCCCATATTGGGTGAATCGCGTTAAATTTATGTGTTGATCTCTTTTGTGTTATTCCTCATTGTTATATTTGGGTTATTTAATCTACATATAATTATTATTGTTTATTGCTTTGATCTACCCTAACCATAATAGTTTTAACCCCAAAGACTGTCACTGAGGCAAAAACTAACCTACTCCAAGATTAACCTCTTATGAAGCTAACAATGGGATCATTACAACAATGCAAGATGCAACTATGCAAATCTGGTTCATTTCTATAAAAACTTGGTTGGCTTGCTAAAGATATTCCTTAGTTAGAATGATGAACCAGAAGAGGCATATAGATTAAAATTTAATCCTATTCCACAAATTAATAATATTGTTTATTTTTGAAGAGTGCAGGTGATTAATACATTCTAAACCGGTGCCTATTCAATGGCTTATAGAGTCATAGGTTCATCTAAGGAAAATAATAATGCATAAAGCATGATAGCCTTCTCTGAATATTAGAAGCACAAAAACATGATAACCAACAATGAATATGCTTAGTAATCTATTATTATACTAAATTCATCCATATGCAACTAAAAAATGATCACTAAAAAGCTTGCAGTGTTTTCAGAATTTGTCACATTCATCAAATTTGTTATTACAATCATATCACAAAATGTGGCAAGAGGAACCATAAGCATTCGCTAAAGAAATACAACTAATAATGGAGAAGTTCAAACCTGGTATCAGTTACACCTTTTAATCTTCATACATTTCACCTCATTGCACCTTATAGAAATGAACCTAGTGTTATGTGCAACCATGAGAACATTTTGCCCCTGTGGTCTTTAAAAAACTAAAAATCCCCTTCAAAATGAAAAATGAGCCAATAAGTACTCCACTTAGAAACTACCCTAATCTGCATTGAATAAGGCTGGGGATGTTGGGTATTTCCCACCTAGATAGAGAGGCATTAATTACATGTGGATACATGGGGTAGTTGGGAGAAACCACCAACTGCATTAATGGCACCTTGAGGAGAGTAGTTGAAGGTAGGTGAGACATACATGAGTAGCTAGACATTTTAAATACATCTATAAGGCTTCATTTCTACCTTGGTTCCCAAATTCCTACATTTCTAGGGCCTTTCTAAACAATGTCAGAGCATATGGGCTTAGTTAGAACCAAGTTGGGGGTTCTGATGATTCCAGGAACTATCAAAACTACCAAAACATCTTTTCTTCTGTTTCTCCCCCTTGTTCCATCCTATCAAAGGTTCCTCGACCATCAAGAACAAGCCACCTTTGTGCCCTTAGTCATTCTATTGTGCCTTGTCTCCTTTTCTCTTCTTCTTTTTACTACCTCTGCCTTGTTCCATTTGTCAAATCCCACACCAACATTGGGAACCAAGGAACTTTGTTGGGAGTTCCAAGGGTTTGAGGAACCTAGGAACCGTGTCAGGGGTTCTAGGAACCACTAGAACCACTGACAAGTGCTCAATACATAACACTTCTTTGCCTAAGTCAGAGGGTCAGGGCCCGGTAGGAACCAAGGAAGCATGTCGAGGGATCTGATGGTTCCATGAACCACCAGAATCACTAACAAGTTCCTGGTAAGCCTAAAAGGGCCAACAAAGGCCATACTTAAGTTAAATTTTAGGATTTTTTAGGATTTTGAAGGGTCTAGACCAAGTGAAACATAGGGGAAGACAAGACAAAACATCAGAAATAAAAATTTAGCACAAGGGGGCCCAAACTAAGGATTTTTCAAGAATTTCACATAAGATTGGTGGTAACAAACTCAGGTCCCAACAATACCCTTGGTTAATTGTTCACAAATTTGTTAGAGCTTCCCTTTTGCTCTTGCAAGTTATATGACAACTGGGAGAATGTTGGGATTAGGTATGTCTTACACCTTGAAAGTCCTAATGTTTGGGTTATTTAATTATTTATTAATTTGTAATATTTTATGTGACCTCATGGAAACTGTTGCCCCACTTATAACTTGGCTATTATGCCCTATGCATTCCTTAATATGATGTGTGTATAAGAATATGTAGGAGCATTATGTCATCTAATAAATGTAAGAACATTTATTACGTTGTAAGTGTGTAAGAGATTTTATGATGCACATAAGAGCATGATTTAGGGAGTTACAAAGTGAAATAGGAACATAGAGCATCTTTCTAAATGAGGTAAATGAAAAAATAATGAGTCCAAAATGGGGTGTGGGTCATGAGAATTCTTACCATGGTATTTTGGGACCTTGTCTGAGCCCATGATAATGCCTTTTAGTGGTTTTATAAACCTTCTTGAGTT
Organism: Cunninghamia lanceolata; assembly: GCA_027924645.1. Classification (NCBI taxonomy): domain Eukaryota; kingdom Viridiplantae; phylum Streptophyta; class Pinopsida; order Cupressales; family Cupressaceae; genus Cunninghamia; species Cunninghamia lanceolata. Next base: position 9,944,387 of record BSBN01000194.1, on the reverse strand, counting down.
TACATATTGAGTTCTTGGGATGGAGGCATTGAAGAGTTTTGTATTGTAATGTTATGCTATCAAATTTCCTCTAGGGTAGCAAAATGTTGATCTCCATGTTAAGTCTTTAGTCCTGATATTATATTGTAACTATTCATTATTGAATAATAGATTGGATGAGTACTTTGGAGGTTGTATTTTTTTGAAATGGTTTTCCTATGGTATATTGGTGTAACTTCTCTTCTATCTATGCTTCTATTCTTCTTCTCTCATTCCTAATTTCTAGGTGTTGATTCAAATGTTGTTATGCTAATAAAATTCTATAGATCTTATATCTCGTACTTCTCTCCTTGAAAGGTTGATATAGGAAATTAATTTGTGTCATGTTTTTGCTTTATAGGAATAGTTTGTTTGTACTTGTATCAAGATTTTGTTTATAAATATTTTGGTGCTAGAGGTGCATACATGATATTTTCCTCACAATAATTACATAGGTAACCTCCTTGTTTGGGACATGAATTAAATACCTTGGAAAACATCTAATGATGGTGCCATTATACAATGAAATCATGATGTAGCTTATAATAAATCATCAAATACAAATCCAACAACATGTGCATGTTCATGATGCTTACAAATTGCTATGTTCACACCACTATGATGATTAGACAGGTATGTACATGGAAATGGGGGATCAAAGGGGGTCATAAGTGGCTACTTTTTTTTTTTAAATCAATAAAAACTAATCTTGGATGAGAAATTGAAGATAGCCACGCTAAAAATATAAGATGTGATAAGAACAAGATTTGTAGTGCTCGAAATCTAGTTTCTAAACTACTATTTTTTTTCTAAAAATGGAGATTAAGAAGGTCAAATAGGGGAGGCACACAAAGTGCTCCTATTTTTGTCAAAAAAATACAACATAGCATCTAGTGTGCTCCCCCTAAAATGTTGACTTTTTAAAGTATTTCATAAATTGCTTCAGTGGAAAATTAGCTAACATCATGTAGTTTATGCCTTTTTTTTTTAATGAATATGTGACTTTTTATGAATTTTCAAAGTGGACACATCCTGAAAAATGAAAATTTGAGTGTGTTCCTCCCTAATTTTTTTGAAAACTAATCAATTTTTTTTTTTCAAATGTGTATAGAATAGAGTCTAGAATCTAAAAATGTATTTTTTTTTCAAATTTTGACAATTGTGTAAAAACTGACACCAAAAATACTACACGTAGGTTTTCTACAAAAAAAGAAAATATTAGAAAATGAAATTGAAGATGGAAACCTTAATGTTATCATGTTTTAGAAAAAATACATGGTTAGAAAGCTAATAAAAAAATTGGAGTCATCCTAGCATTTTTTCGTATTAACATTGAAAAATATGTAACCTGATGGATAGCACGCTCGTAATATTGTTTATTTTCTATGTTTTGTTAAAAACGCATCTTTGGTATCCAAAAGGTAGGTCCAAACCTTTGGTTTGGATGCCCAAGGCAAATCCAACCCTTAGGGTTGGAATTTCCCAAAGCAAGAAAAAATGTGCTCGTGTTATAATGAGAATGCATTATAATGCTAGTGTGTTTTATATCTGTTGAAATCCTATGGATGTTTAGTAAATATTCTTTAAAAAATTAATGTCACCCCTCCATATTCTTTCCCTCTATAGTAGCCTCATGTCTAAGAAGAGACAACTGTTATATTATTAGGTGATGATGAGTAGGAATCTCTCTCTCTCTCTCTCTCTCTCTCTATATATATATATATATATGTCAATCTCCTCCCTATCTCTCTCCCCCTCTCTATAGATACTCATGCTCATTTTATCATGGTGTTACTATTTTTTCCTAATTCCTAAGCATACCTCCATGACATGTAGTCTCATGGAATGTAATGATTGTAGGATATGCACAAAATGGATTTGTTGAAAAGGCTTTAGAAAATTTCATGTAAATGCAATTGGCGGTGTAAATCCAAATTCATCAACCTTTTCTAGCACCCTCCCTGTCTGTGCCAAAATGAGATCTTTGGAATAGGGTATGGACATCCATCAAAACATCAAGGATATGGGAATTTTATTAGATGTTGTAGTTGCAACTTCCCTAGGAGACATGAATGCAAAATGTGGAATCATAGAAAAGGTACATGAATTGTTTAGTAGAACACCTCAAAGAGACGTGGTCTCATGGAATGCAATGATTGTAGGATATGCACAAAATGGATTTGTTGAAAAATCTTTAGAAACTTTCAAGAAAATGCAATTGGTGTGTGTAAAACCAAATTCCACAACCTTTGCCAGCATTCTCCCTGCATGTGCCAAATGGGATCTTTGGAATAGGGTATGGTTGTCCATCAAAGCATGAAGGATATGGGAATTTTATTAGATGTTGTAGTTGAAACTGCCCTAGGAAACATGAATGCAAAATATGGAAGCATAGACAAGGCACATGACATAATGCCTCAAAGAAATATGGTCTCATGGAAATGCCATGATTGTAGGATATGCACAAAATGGATTTGTTGAAAAGGCTTTAGAAAATTTCAAGAAAATGCAATTGGCTATTGTAAAGACAAATTCCTCGACCTTTTCCAGCATCCTCCCTACCTATGCCAAAATGAGATCTTTGGAATAGGGTATGGACATCCATCAAAACATTAAGGATATGGGAATTTTGTCAGATGTTGTAGTTGCAACTTCCCTGTGAGACATGTATGCAAAATTTGAAAGCATAGACAAGGAACATGAACTATTTGATAGAACACCTCAAAGAAATGTGGTCTCGTGGAATGCCATGATTGCATGATATGCACAAAATGGATTTGTTGAAAAGGCTAGAGAGAGAGAGAGAGAGAATGCTTCCGACATTGAAAATCTATACATACTTAAAGAATCTGAAGTGAAGATAAAGGCATTAGAAGGCTAGGTCACCACAATTTTAGAGTAAGACATTGAAGATGAAGATACATAAGTAGAAGTAACTAAAAAACAACTCCTAGAGGTTAAAACAAAATTGTCTAAAGCAAGAAGAGAGTTGGTAGTAGGGAAAAGCTAGATGGTAACTAAGACAACCACCAATAATGCATTATCAAAGCAAGTGGAAAACTTGGAGGTATAATTGAGCCATGAAAAGGCTAAAACTAGTGCTAAGGCTATTGAAATAGGATCATCGAAGGAAAATGCCTATAGCTAATATTATGAGTTGGTGAAGCTAAATAATCAAGTGGACACCTAGGCCTAGACACTCAAGGGCCTAAAAGAAAAAGAGGCTAACCTAAAGAATATAATAGAAGAATCAAAGGAGAAGCTAAATAATAAAGTGGACACCTACGCCTAGACACTTAAGGGCCTAAGAGAAAAAGAGGTTGACATAAAGAATATAATAGAAGAATCAAAGGAGGAGGTCAAGAGGTTAAAGGACCAAATTAAAGTGATAAAATAGTTAGTGGCTTCCCTTGACCACATCAAGGTCTTGTGAAGATCATATTGCAAGGCCAAAATTGAGGCCATATCATCTAAGCCTTGTGAATGAGAAGAGCCAAATTTCTAGAACTAATGAATGCGAAGAGCCAATAAGAAACTATATTTAAAATGTGGTTCTTATTTCCTTTTATCAAAGAGGTTCAATTACTTTTTAAGACATTGATAGAGATAGAGGCTCTTGTACAAACATCTATAACTCAAGCATAGGAGGTATCCTATGAATGCACCATTTAACTAGAGTGCCACTTTAGACTCTTATAGAAGATCAATTTGCCCTTGGACAAAGAGTGGGAGAAGCTTCTAGATTCTCCTTAGGTTGACCTACTTCCATTCATGAGCATGGACTATCATTGTTTCAACCTACAAGCATCAACTAAAATTAAATTTAATACACATGATTTGTACCCTTGGTCTTAATTTGATTGACTTGTATATCCACAATGAAATCTTCTCCCCTATTCATATACCTATTCATTGATCCTAGGTGGAATTCATATTCTTACAAGTGAAATATTTATCTATAATCATGTGTCAATCAAGATATGTGTTTAATGCTAATCTATTGTGCTTGGTCAAGATGTATGTGGCTTGATTTGACTGAAGATATATGCCCTTAGAATTGAGACACAAAGGCCTATATATGCATAAATGTAATTTATGTAATTGGGATTTGTCTTTTAGCCATTTTTAGACACCTACAGCCAAATGATCAAGAGAGAGAGAGAGAGAGGATAGGTAGAAAGAGACTCTCCCTATATCTCTCTATCCTCCCTTTCTCTATCTCTCTCCCTCTCCCTCTCCCTCTCTCGCTCCCTCTCCATCTCCATCTCCATCTCCATCTCCATCTCTATCTCTATCTCTCCCTCTCCATCTCTCTCTATCTATCTTTCTCTCCCTCTCTATCTTCCCAACTCTCTCTATCTCTCCCTCTCTCTATTAAAAAATCAAAAAGATTGTTTTTAAGTGCTTCATGTGTTAGTGATGTAAAAAAGTTTTTAATTAAAAAAAGAAGCTTTATTTTTAGTTTGGTGGGGGGGAGGGGGGGCTAGCGAGTAGCTACCCTCACACACTGCCATAACAAAGTATGACCCTAATATGTGTAGGTTCTATGTGGGACCACCCAATAGCCCCTAGCTCCCATTAAGGGGGTGGTGGGAGCCTTGGGCCCTACCTGACCCATATGGGGGGTGGAAAGTGCTTCAATCCCAAATCCAAATCATTTTTAAAATAAAAAAATAATGCATAGCTAGTCTGGCCACCACCCCCATTAAGCCAAAGTTCCTCCAACACCTCTACTATTCTACTATCTATGGACCACCAACATTCAACTAGACCTTCTACTACTACTCAACCACAGAAGTACCACCCTATAGCCACCTCGATTGGTGGAATAGCCCAACCACTACCTACCACCCACTAGGGTACCACCAGGGGGACAAACCCCTCACCATTTTCTCTTTTAATTTTGGAATACAACTTTGAATGCCTCATTATTTCTCATATGGTGTCCTTTTTCCAAAAAGAAATTTGAAATAGGGAAACATTTCGTGTACTTTATGATGGTGTAGATGGTTTTTAGATTGGATGTCTAGTTTTTCCAAAAATATCATTTTATCATAGAGTTTATTGTTTAGTTCTCATTTTGGGAACTTCAAAGGGCCATAACTTGTGCCGACAAACTCTTCTTTGGGTCCTTTTTTTGAAAGTGCATATTTTTCTATGTACTTTGTGTTGGTTCCTTCTATTTCTTATCTTTTTGTAGTATAAATGTACTTTCAACATTTGATTGTTTTTTGACATTGTAAGCCCTTTCAAATTTGTAAATACACTAAAACAAAGTGCCATACTATATCTTTTATTTTTGGGGGTTTTGAACATCCTCTTGTGCCATTGTTACACTCACACTATGTTATAAAATTCCATCGGAGGTTTGTTGTGGGTGCTATGTTTTCACCATGACAACCTCATCTACCTTCATATGTGTGTGTCATGTTGTTACACACCCTTTTCTAGTTCAGGTACATCATATCAAGCCTTATTATATTACTTCTTTATATTCTTGCACTATTATGTGACGGCATATTTTATTGGACCTACCATTACTCTCCCTTGTCAACATTATGGGGGAATGTTTTTCTATATGTACTTATGTTAATGCTTCCTTGGTCTTGTTTTTAGAGTGATATATGTACCTATTCCTTGTTCCTATATACTAGGTGGATGTAGTAGCTAGCTATACATGCATTCTAGTGAGATGGAATATGTACTATATATACACTCTTACATACCTCTTTATAGAAGCCACCTTATACCTTATTCAATTGATTAGTGCTGATGAGACCATTAGCACCTACATTTTTTACTACTAAATTATTGTCTTGTTGCAAAAAATTAGTGTAAATTCACCATTTGTATAATGTTTGAGTAGTGTTATTTTTCCTCACTCTATTAGATTTATGTGCCATCTACAGCTTTGACTATATATGCATACAACTAAATCATCTCATGCCATTTTCATTGTTACATGTCTCATCACCTAATTATTCCTCCAAAATTAATTAAATAAATCTTGATTAATTAATTAATTAATTCATTTTGTCTACCAACATTAATTAAGTAATTTTTAATTAATAAATTAACTACTCTTCCAACATTAATTTAATAAATCTTATCCTCATAATATCATCCCACACTTATGTTCCCCTGAAGAAGGCCCAATCTAGTTAAGACTATATAATTTACGAATAGAATTTTGGTCGGAGGAATGTCTCAAAAAATCAAGAACTCCTTAGGGATGGTTCTTGATGTGGATGAAGAAATTATGGAGAATAATTCTTCTATATATGCTAGGATCAGAAATGCTATCATTCAAAATATTCCAAAAGAAATTATCCTAAATAAGATAGCTGGGAAATGGATGCAACAAATTGAAAAAAGAAGAAAAAAATAGTTTTGTTTGGTTTGCAAAAAGTGTAATCATGAAACCAAATATTGCATCTTTCGCCCATCCATCCTAATAAAAAAATGGGTTCCTATTCAAAAAGAGGAGGAAGACGAAAGAGCATCCACAAACAACAAACCCATGGAGGAACAAATCCCACAATCTTGGATGAGGGAAATACTTTACATGTAGCCTCCAGAAATAATTTAGAGATTGTTTCGATAGTCACTGGAATGGAACCTTTGTCGAGTCCAATTGAGGAGAGTATCAGCCGTAATTCAAGGGAAGGAGGGGAATCTGATTGGTATGAAGAGGAATCAATAGTAGAGGATGAGTTAGGAATTTTAGAAGCCAGATTTATAAAGCAAACTACATCTAAGATTTTGAAGCCAAATCTAAAATCTAGGAAGAAAAGAGGACGAAAAACCAATAAACAGAAGTAGGAAGATGAAGCACATACCAAAGAACAAGCTCCAATCAATAGATTTTTCAAGAACACTAAGGGAGGAAGCCCCTCCCTTAGGGAGCCATGAGGATTACAACTTGGAATGTTAGGGGCTTGAATGCCCCTAAAAAATAACTCTTGATCAAGAACCAAATTCGTATCTTGAATTTAGATATTCTACTATTATAAGAAACTAAATTGAATTTGGAGGACATGAAGAACTTCATATCCCATTGAAAAAATTGGTGTGGATCCTTTGTGCAATCTATTGGTGCTTCAGGGGGATTAGGTATTTTGTGGCGTCCTTCCTGAGTGAATATTTCAATAAGCAACTAAGAAACCAATTGGATGGTGGTGGTCGATGTGTAGAGCCTGTACTCAAATTTATCTTTTAAAATCCTTAATGTGTACTAGTTAATCAAAACAGAAGAAAAATTTAAGGTATGCTCTGATATCACAAACTTTGTCAGTTCCTCTTATTTAGAGCATTTCATTCTTGGTGGAGATTTCAACTCAATATTATTACAATCAGAAAAAAGGGGATGTATTTCTCAAATAAGCAAAGCACAAAAAGATTTCCAAGAATTTTTTGGTAATCTTAGTCTACTAGACTCGATCCCTAAGAATGGAGATTATACCTGGAGAAATAGGCATCAAGGATTCACAAATATTGTTGAAAGATTGGACAAGCTCTTATACAACTCAAATTGGCTTAATTCTGATAGTATTTTTGAATCTCAAATAGTACCATTATCAAGATCATAGCACTTCCCTATAAGCCTATCCATTGAGTGTGATAATACTCCCGCCAGATGTCCTTTTAAATTCAAGAAAACATGGCTCCAATGTGAATCTTTGCCAGAATTGATAAATCTTAGGTGGAACTCAACACAAATCCAAAAAGGAACAAAAATGTTCATGATGGCAAAAAAATTGATTGCCATTAAAAGTCACTTAAGAGAATGGAACAAAAATTCTTTCAAAAACATATTCAAAGAAAAAGAAAGAATTGAAATGGAACAAGAAGCCCTAAATCAAAGCATTTTGGAAAATGGTATGATGATGGAGGATTACCATACAAAAAAAGAGCTAATCAAAGAGTATGATGAGATTTTGGCCCTTGAAGAAATCTACTGGAGATCAAAATCTAGAGAGTTGTGGCTTAAGGAAGGTGATTTGAACACTAAATTTTTCATAATTCAACTAAAGTAAGAAGAATGCAAAACAAAATATCATCCTTGAAGAAGACTGATGGTACATCCATCAAAGATCCAATAGAGATACAAAAGGAAGTTGTAGGATTTTTTCAAAACATGTTAAGAAGCACCGAAGCCATAAAATATACTATGTCAAAGGCAAATCATAAATTTCATTCTCAAATTGGTTATAGAAGTAGATAATCATAGGCTCATGGCACCAATCCTTAAAGAGGAAGTGAATACTGATTTTTCAAATGCATCTAGACAAAGCACTTGGGCCAGATGGATTCTCGGTTGGGCTCTTTCATAAATTTTGGCACATCATTGGCGAAGACATCTGGGAAATGGTGGAAGACTCTAGGAAAGTGAAATGTGTGGTGAAAGACATTAACACTAACTTTATAGCACCCATTCCAAAGAATGCTGCCTCAGAAACTCTTAGAATTTTGACATGTTTCCCTATGTAATACAATTTATAAAGTCATATCTAAGGTCATGGCTAATCGCCTTAAGACCTCGTAAAACTAATTTTTGAAGATCAGAGTGGATTTACTCCTGGGTGAACCGTAATGGATGGGATAATTATTGATCATGAGGCCATTCATTCTATACATTCCACTAATCAAAGTAGCATGGTGATAAAATTGGATGTGAGTAAATCTTATGACAAGGTGGATTGGCATTTCCTCATAAGCATTCTAAATGGATTTGGGTTTATCTCTGATTGGATATAATGGAATTTCAGTTGCATATCAACAGTTCGTTACTCAATTCTAATTAACAATAGCCTATGTGGGTTCTTCAAGCCCATAATGGGTCTTCAATAAGGAGACCTAATATCATCATTCTTGTTTGTCATTATGGCATAAGTATTGGGGAGAGTGATTAGAAAACAAGCTATACTTAGCATCTGGTCTAGAACACACATTGCCAACAACATTCCTTCTATAAGTCATCAACAAGTTGCTAATGACATAATTCTTTATGGTTCATCAAATATGTCTGAAGCGACCACCATTAAGGAAACACTTGAAAGGTATGTGAAAATCTTTGGTCAGGAAATTAACAAGAATAAATCTTGTATATATTTTTTTAGCACCAAGAGAAGCATACACCGGAGGATCTTGTCACTCTTGAAATTTAACCTAGCTGAACTTCTTAGTAAATATTTGGGAGTCCCGCTCTTTAAGGGAACAATGAGAACAAAGCTATGGGAAGAAACCATTGACAAATGTCAAAATAAAGCAGCTTTATGGAAGGGGAAATGGTTGACTCTTTCTAGGAAGATGGTGATGGTCAAAGCAATACTCTCTACCATTCCTATATATCTCCTTTCAAGTACATGAATTACTAATAAAAGAAAACAACACGATAGAAGGAATTACGAAGAAGTTCCTATGGGACGGCTCTAACGATGTCAAGTGCATTCCCCTAATTAGATGGGAGACTTCTTGCTAAGACAAGAGAGATGGAGGAATTGGCTTTAGGAAAATAAAAGAACAAAACACTATGTTGGGTGCAAAATTGATATGGCAGATGTATGAGAGTCCTACTGCAAGATAGTGCCAAATACTACAAAGTAAATATTTGGATTCCAATGAACCCTCTCAAATTTTGACCAATCCTAATTCTCCTGGAGGATTGCACATATGGAACTTCATGTTGCATTTTCCTCACATTATTACAAATCACCTATCCTAGACTGTCAATAATGGTTAGAGTACTCTCTTGTAGAAGGACTCATGGAATGGATATCTGCCTCTAGCCAATTATAATAGGTTTTAATAATGCATAGAGCTACTCTCTGAAGCGTGGGGTACAAAGGTATGCGATTATCTCTTATTGGGTGAACTTGGAAGGGGAACAATGCGAAAAAAGAAAAACTTGGATAGTGCCCCTATTTCTTCAAAGCAAGGAGTATTGTTAAAACAAGAACTAGATTGGTGGATTATTTTTATAAACAATGAAGAGGATAAATTATATGGACATGAGCCAAATTAGGACACTATTCGGTCAAGCTAGGGTATAAACTTCAGAATTCATTAAAGCAGAATATGGATTGGCCTTCAGAACTATGTTGGAGCTAATGGTGCTTACCGAAGATTGGAGAATTTGCATGGACTAGGCTACACAAGTGAATCTTAATTGGAGAGAGGCTAAAATCGATAGGTATAAATGGCCCTTCTAGATGTTTTATTTGTAAATCTGCAAAAGAAAATGTTGACCACCTATTACTAAATTACCCCTTTGCTAATCAATGTTGGCAATGGTTTGCCAATTGTTGTGAGTGGCAAGGTGTTTTCCTAGAGGACCTCCTAAATCAATTTAGAGTCTGGCCTCATTTTAGGAATACTCTTTGGGAAGGAACCTATATTTCAGGATCATCTATGATATTATGACACATATGGCGAGAAAAAAACAATAAAATCTTCCAAAAAAAAGAATTGACAGTCGAAGAAGTCATAAAAAAAATTGAAGTTGGGATATGTGAAATACTATTGGCTAAATAGAAACCTAGCCCTGGTCATCCTAGACCATTTACCAGTTGGGACAATATGATAATGAAGAAATGGAGTCTACTCAAAGCCATTCCAACATATTCAGTTGGAGCTCTCTATCCTTCAAAGAAAATGAAGAGAGCAATAATCAAGTGGTACTCACCCCCTAGTGGCCAACTGAAACTTAATTTCGATGGTATGGTCCATGGGAATCTCAGGATTTCTAGTGCAGTGTGTGTTATAAGAAATGAGAAAGGGAACATTATTTGGGCTATCTCCAAAAAACTGCCTAACAGAACAAATAATGAGGTTGAATTTTAGGCTCTCCTGGCACGTTTGAACTTGTGCATAGAAAAAAATTATCAGATATTATAATGGAAGGAGATTCATAGATATGTATAAATGCAATTTTCAACCATAAGGTAACAAATTAGAAATTTGACAACATTTCCATCTCTATTTGGAGAGTTATAGATATCCTAAATAATATCTCCTTACAACATTGTTACCGTGAGGCCAATGGAATGGCAGATCAATTGGTGAATTTGGCATGTGAACAAGTGGAAGAGGTGGTCATTTCAGAAGATTTAAGCAGATGGGGAAATCTTGGAATGTGACTTTGAAAGACAGCAGATGGAAGAAAAATCCCTTGGAAGGATTTGGTTGTGCAAATAATATGATATTTGTAGTATTGGGATATAAAACCAGATATGGTTGTAAGATTATATTAATATTTATAGATAATACTACTATGAACCTCAACGACTATAAAGCATGGTAGAAGAAGTGGCTTAATCACAAAATGGAAAACATTAAGGTTAATGGTTACAAGTGTCCATGTGACACCAATGAATTAGCATTCAGTTGCATTGGGTGCTTTTGGTACAGTCACAAGAGATTGACAATGCCATCCGGATGGTTCTGGATCCTTGCACCCTTTGACAAGAGCATATCCTTGACCAGATGTTGCTGGAGTGATTCCTAATGAACTTCACTGTGGTACTGGGATAAAAAGGGGTGGAAAAATAGGCAACCAAAGTGTTGGCCATTCCACATATGTATAAGGTAGCAGTTCAGGCCATTTCAACCTTCAACAAGAGACCTTCGATTAGTAGTTTAGGTGGGGCCTTCAACATAGCCAAAGCTCTCAATAATAAGGACATGAAACAAGAAATCACACTGTTACAAGAAGGGATTTCTTGAGACAACATGGAGATCTTCAGCTTCTTCATGTGTCATCATGAAGCTCTGATTACTCTGGAACAAATTGATAGAGCTTCTGAACTAGCTACTAGCATGAGATTTATTATACATAGAATGCCTAATAAATGAGGCTTGTAAGCCTAGTCCATGAATGTAAACTTTTTGTTTTTAATATAATATAAAGGAGATACCCTTATGGTAGCAGCTTATGCATTAAAAAAATATCATCCCACATTTAATTAATTAATTAACTAATCATCATTAATTAATTAATTGGTTTCCTAATTCATCCATGCACACATTATTATTTAAAATAAATAAAGAATTATCCACTATCCAATTCCACTTTTCACTCATCAATTAAAATTAGTTAACTAATTATTCAATTTAATTAATCGATCAATTAAAAGAGCTAACTTGAATCAATCAATCTAGTTAACTAATCAATCAAATCTAGTTGACTAAAACAAGCAATTAGTTAACTAGCTAATTACTTGCACAATCTAAGCTAAGATTATCCATGCAATCTTCACTTTGCATGCATCCAATCCTCTCAAATAATCTTATCCATTAATCTCTCAAATCAATCCCAACCCTTAATCTCCCTCTATGAAAATCTATAAATCCAACCACACCCAAACCATTTCAAGAAAGAATAAAAAATATCTAGAATACAAAATTATGCTATTGGTTTGAGGAATAAACATACATCATCTCAACAACAATAATCCATTAGAGCATAACCACCATTTGGTACAACAAAGGGCTTGTAGGTGAGAAATTTATTATTGTGTTTATTCATATTTGCACAGGTTCTTTAAGCTCAATCTAAAGGTTGCATTTGAATGTAGATTAAATAGGTTATGCTTACATTTTCTATTTTCTTAAAGTTTACATTTATTTAAATACATTTTGGCATGCCCGGTGGGACCCCACAGTCCTAATTGAATCTTAATTTTGCAGGTGTATTTAACTTGATTTGGTAGGTTTCCTTGAAGGGTTTGATTTGGCTTCTTGTAGGTCACTAGCATTTAGAAGCATTTTGGGGCAAAACAGATCCTATCATTGCATCTAGAAGGTGTTAAAATATATAAATTGACTATCAATTCATCAAAATCAAACAAAGTTGCAATATGAGGATTTTTTTTTTGCTTGGAGAGGTTGTACAACCCCTACAAAGGCACAATACAATACATGTAAACAAATTGAATTTTTTTTTATTTTTAAAATTAATCATAATAATAATAAATAAAAAATAAAAAACAAAAACAAACAAATAAACAAATCAAAAATAATTAAAAGACCTATACCCTACTACACAGGGACCGTAGTACCCTACACAAGCAAGGTATGACTGTGTCAACCCCAACGACAAGCTTAAAACCCCACTGGCAATCTTTGCCAACTAGTTGGTTATAATTTCGTTGGCCTTCTTAGAGCTTTAAAAAAACATTTTAAAATAAATGTTAGCCCCTTCGATCCTAACCTCTATCAGTAAGTAGGGGTTGTGCTTTTAGCCCCTAAACACCAGGATTAACTACCAGGGTAAACCACTAGAAAACTACCACATGTGACCATGTCCCCGACCACCAGACTTAACCACCAGTCCCTTTCTCATGCCCATAACATATCACTTTTTTCAAACACACATAAATTTTGCATGTGTTATTAGATTTTTGAGTTTTTATAGGCATTAGAAAGTTGACTTGGATAACTATGTTATGGAGAAGGTAAATCTTGTAGATTTTAGCCCATTTTTTAAGTATAATTTCAAACCTCCTTGTTTGATTTTTATCTTCAAACACTCATATCTTTTGCATAGGGAAGCATAATTTAGCAAAAACAAAATTGAAATTGGCTAGAAAATCATGACGAACATCATCATGACCTTTATTTTTTGTATGACATCATTGTTTTTTAATTTTTTAGAGGTTTAAATTTTCATTTCTAACACATTTCTTGCAACAAAATCGCTTGTCCAAGATCATTCCTAAAACTACTCTGTGTAGCTATGTTTATCCAAGATCATATTTTTATCACTAATTTAGTTGCACCATGAACATGTTAAGGGTGATGAATCATTGTATGTTGTGTTTGTGAGGACAAATTTGTGGGTATTCTCTCTCCTTGCACCCTTGGGTGTCTTGGAGATCAAAAACATATCTTTGTTCTCTTTTTATTGTTTTTCATCCCTAAAAACCAAGTTGTGTATGCTCTTCCCTTGTGTTGCAAGGCAATATATGAAACCAAAACAACTTGGTTTTATTTTCCTTTAGCGATCCTTCCTTGGATTTCATCACCAAGGGAATGACTCGAACCACATGTCCTAAAGGGATTTTATCCAAGGATTCTTAGCAAAGGATAACCATCTACCAAGAAAGCATGAAGTTATTGAGCCCACATCTACCAAGACTATCCAAAAGTCACCTAGTACATTCCAAAATCAAACACCATCATGCAATCCAATGCATATCCAACCTATCAAAGAGTCTCCTAGTACCATCTTTGTCCAAAATCAAACACTATCATGCAAATTAATGCCCATCAAGCTTATAAAAAATCCTCTTATCCCAAGCTCAAGTTAACACCCACCATGTAATCATATTATCGACCATCCAAATAATATCATAGTTATCAAAAACTACCTATCCTATCATCTAAACTATTAGAGCTATGTCAAGAATAAAATTCAAATCATGCTCAACTATGTCCCTAACCAAATCAAGATCCAAGCATCCTAACTCATCCTATCCATAATCAAGATCAAACTATCCAAGCCACTCAAATCTATGATCAAGAGAACCAAATCAATCCCCTCATCCAACTTTATACCATCTAGGACCAAGAAATCTTTAAACTAATCCTATCTAATATCCAACTATTCCTATCCATCATCCAACAACATCCACTTCCTGTGATGAGACACTTGGGTCCCATGAACACAAACAATCAAGTAAATGACATTTATCATATAAAACATATCAATGAGTAGGCTACCATTGAGAATTCAAATGATCAAGGTACAACAAGCACAAACAATTATCAAGGCACGACAAGTTTACACAATGACAAAGCACAAGTATCCTATCAACTAGGATCCACCACCTTCATCAAGTCAAGATTTCTCATAGATGGGACAATAGCAAGTTCTAATAGTTCTTGGTAAGACATCAATGGGATAACATCATGCTTCAAAAAAATAAGTATCCTATCACAAAGAAGATATGTAAAAGTATGAACTATCAAGGAAAAGGTCTAGGCCTTCATGAACAAGGCATTCTAGAGCCTATCCCAATCTACATCAGTCATGGTCAAGGCATCAACTACAAGTATTATAACAAGTAATCTAATGGTGTTAGTGATACTTCAATGATCACTAAGGTAACTTCATCCAATGAAAGCATCAAGATAGGGACCATTCATAGCCCCTACAACAAGCTTTCTACAAGCAATAATTCCACCTCCACTATCCATACCATCAAACTTTATCCTTCACATCCTCAACCCATCGATTGGGACCAACAAATTTGTAAAGAATACAAAGAAAAATATCCAAATCAAACATCAAAGATGAATGAATACAAACATCAAGGAAGACACATAAAATTAATATGGGTCCCAAAGCAAAGTGAACTAATCAAATCAAGTGAAGCTAAATACCCAAATCTAGAAATCACTCACAACGTGGAGCCACATCGAAAGACATACCTTGCATATAATAGGTGTCCACCACCTTCAATATTATCATTCCTCCCAACACATAAGGTGTATAAGAATGTTGGTCCTAATCACCATCCTAATCCACAATCCAAACTCCATAATCAATCATCCCAAATATGGCGAGTCAAGAATCCTCCAACCCAATCTAAAACACCAATCTATCCACCTAAATCCTATGAACCTCAATAACCTCATTTCACATCCAAGCCTCAAATCTAAAAACTCCAAATCCCAAATCTATTGCATCATGGCAAAAACACTTTATCATAAGGTATGTGATGGTACCTTATCAAGATGTAAACAATTAAATAAGGCCAACTCCATTATCAATGATGATCATAACAACATCAATGGATCGTACATAAGCACTATGATACTAATGAAGCAATTACTCTAGGCAGGATAAGAGCATCTACATAAACTATATTAGATATAAAGGGACATGTGAAGGCCCTCTAAATATTAGTTTATTAATCCCATCCAATCAACACAATAGAAAAATAAAAAAAAATTAAAAAATTAAAAAAGCAAAGAGAAACCATTGTCCAATGGTGAAAACCATTCTTATGGATCATTTGACAAACATCTTGATTAAAACCCATTTATGGGCATCATGCATTAATCTTCCTTGATGAGCACCCTACACTTGGGGGTAGGCCTTTCCCATCCTGTCATTCATATCCTATCACTCCCATCTTATCCTTGTTGAACACAATGGGCTGCTGAGAGGCGGGGGGTGAATCAACACACTTAAAAACTTTAACTAAACATTTACTGATAAAATTGAATAGCTTTGAAAATATGAAGAAAAACATGCAAATCAAGAATCAACACATAACACTGGTGTTTTTACATGGAAAACCCTAAAACAGGGAGAAGCCACGATGAGGATTAGCTCACAATATAATATGCTCACTGCAAAAAGATATTACAACATTGTTTTAGTGTCATGCCCGCATCTCCCGTGCGGACACGACGCACTTACACACGTGTCATGACCACATCTACCATGCGGTCACGACACGGACCGCGAAAAAACTTTTCTACCTTTCCCTAGGAACCCCCTCGCATGCGTTTGCATGCTCGGTGGCAATACGCATAAGGCGTAACCATGTCAACCTAGCCACGATGAAGATAGCCGTCTAGGGGGTATGCGACATGAAATGTGTCACTTCTAGGGTTAGATTGGTTTAAATCCGAACCCTAAGTTTCCTAGGTGAAGATGAATCTGCCAGCTTCGAAACCTATCTCAACTCCGGTTAAAATAAAATCGAAAAAGGATTAAATATGTGATGGAATTGATGGTCGGATGATTCAAGTCGGATGGTGGATGAAAGCTAATAAAATAACACAAAAGCGAAACCCTAGAATTCTAGGAAAAATTCGACAGCATAACATGTTTTTGATAAATGCAGAATAAAATTTAAAATAAATCACTAATAAGGAATTAAATAAAATTTAAGAATAAAATTAAATTAAACTCAATGACACATTTAATATGGTTAAAATAAAATAGTAAAATAGATATCCTGTCAAGGTCGAAAAAGTCGACCTGGCATAACGAATGAAATTTGAAATAAAATATTAAAAAATAAAATGACAACAACCGCCAAATCAATTTTCCAAAACAAGTTTATCTAACAAAGCAATAAACAAAAAAATGTCAAAATCCCACTAGAAAACTTAAAATAAATACAAAAATAAGATAAAAATAAAGTAAATGGGAATTTAAAATGAGAAGAAAATAACCTCTCACAAAACCCCTTGCCCTGACTTTTTTTGAAAATTGGTTTATAAAAAATGGAAAAGCCTTAATTTCTTAATTCTATTATTTTCTATTTTCAAGTTACCCTAATTTTCTTTTTGAATATGTTATCTCTAAGAGAACCCTAATTTTGTGTTATGTTGTTTTCTCATTTTGTGTTGCCCTAATCCATCCTTCTTTCCTTCCATTGTTTTGCAGGTCTAGGGTTTGTGAAGCCATATGAGGCCATGGAAGAGCTTGCTACTCCATTCCACGGGGTATACACAGTCTTAGTTTCCTTTTTTTTTATTAGTGAGGTGGTATTACTTATATATATATATATTCAAGGTCAGAGATTAATAAGTAGAGTGATAAAATTGAACAATTGATGCAGGGTTCGGAGGCAAAGAGGGCCGGCAAGGGGAGGGTATTGTCCGCGAGGGGAAGAGAAGGCGGAGCGAAGGCCGCTGCGGAAGTGGCAAGGGGGAGGCGGCCGTGGAAAGGATAGAGGGTTGGGAGTGTGGAGTGGTGCAGAGGCACGGTGGTAGAGGGCCAGCAAGGGGAGGGTATCGTTCGCAAGGGGAGGAGAAGGCGGAGCGAAGGCCACTGCGGAAGTGGCCGTGGAAAGGATAGAGGGTTGGGAGTGTGGAGCGGGAGATTCTCGGTGGGCTGCGCGGCGGTGTTGGGAGGTTGGGGGGTGTGGGGGAGACGGTGCCTCCTCCCACACCCGCGGGTGTGGGTGGAGGCACTGCCTCCCCCACACCCCTCTTTCTATTAAAACTGTGGCCACAGTCCGTTTTTTTTATCTTTTTTTTATACTAGAAACAAAACAAAAAAAAACTTACACTAAACTACTCTGAGTTCTAATTGACTTTCACAGTATTTTATTTCTAGCTACATTCTGTAACTAGAAAGGTTATTTCATATATGTATTGTATATATATATTTTCATAAATATACATATATATATGTATACTCATTTTCCCAGCAACCTAATTACAGTTCATTTAAAATATTCAGCAGAATCATTTAATAAATATGGTAAATAATTTAATGTGAAGCACAGATGTTTATATATTTATATACACATTTTTATGTGTGTATATAAATATATATACCTTCATTTTAGGCATTATTTATTTAACTCTGGAAGTTATATCTATATAAATTCTTTTTTTCTTATGCAGTAAGGATACTCAGTAAAAGAAAATAAAGTAAAAGAAAATAACAGTAAGGAAAAATAGCAGGATAAGCTGAGTATATTCTTTTTGACGTTTCATCTCTAAATCAAACAATGCCTATACATTAAACTTTTTCCTTTGAAAACTATATGAACAAAAATATACAATAGTAACTAGAAGCTAAAATTTCATTTAATCTCACAACAACTTCTCCTCTCCTCCAAACAACAGCTAATAAATTTTTCTTATAAAACAACAGTAAATAAGATATCCTTCAAGTAATATGCAGATAACTAATCTATACTTTCTCTTGTTTGGCAGTATTAGTATTTAGTGAATGACACTCTTATCCTCCTTTTCGAAAGCATAAATCAAATAGAGGTTGCATTTATTTTTCTTTCATCCACAACAAGATCTATAATAGTAACATTATAACATGTGCATATTTTTTTTGAAATAAACAGTGACAGCAAATACAAATGCATCTTTTCATATATTTCACAACTTCATAGCTCCACAAAAAAAATAGTAAGTGAACAACATTACATAAAATAGCAGCATGTTTGACATTCCATTGACTAACACAGCCAACTCCCTGGTAAGTATCATAATCAACTTTTACAAAAATACAATGAACTAAGGCCTCTATGGCCATAACTTTAATAGCCAACACAAGAGACTAAAGATCTCCAAAATGCACTTCCACCAACTCCATTTTGCATACAAAACCTGCAATAAACACAGCCACAAGAACAACAACACCAGCCACTATGAAACACTCTCCTCCCTACCATAGACCCGCAAGAGGGTCACCCCCGAGTTAGGGAGGTAGGGATTTCACATAAGGTTACATTCGACAACAACAAACACACTCAACACACAAACACCCCATAGGATTAACACAATACTCAACTCATAAGAATGAGTTTGGTGAGGGTAGGGAATGGACCCCTCAACTTCAAAGGGCACCCAAAGATAACAATCTCAACTCATGGCCTCAAGCCAACATCCCCAAAGCACCACAAACCACCAGAATCACAAATAAATTACATGGCACTCTTGCCATTCAATTATCTCCTCAAATAAAAGCCCTCAAGGCACAATTACAAACTGTGGGAGAGACCTCAAGGAGGTTCCTTTCCCCTACCCATACAAGTTGAGCATTACCTCCATTGGAGGTGCTCTCACCATACTCCCGTCCCAACAACACAATGTAAAACAACAAAACATCCACAACTAAAACACAACAGATAATGCAAGCAAGGGATAGATAACAAGTTAAGTGGCCTACCTTCAAAGCCCTTATATTAGAAGCAAGTTGGTGAAGAGCTCCAAGCCTTCCCAATCCTTCCAGCCTCAAGAAATCCTCCAACCTTTTCCCAACTTCTCCCAAAAATAGAAAAAGAAACTAAAAATTTCAAGAACCATAAAATTTCTAAGGAAAGAACCAACCAAAAAAAAGAACCCCCACTCCTCTACAAGAGGAGCTATTATAGGCCATCAACTTGGCCATGAGGAATGAGAAGTGACACTTGTCACCTTCTCCTTCCCCCTCCAATGCTACTTGCAAAGGAGAGGAAGTATGAGGATGACAAGTGTCATCCTCTCATTCCACCTCCATCTCCACCTCATCCACTTGTGCTTCCACACAAGTGGGAGTGGGACAAATGGTGAGTTGGATTCCCACTCACACCTCCAAGAATACAAGGGTCTTGGAGGGAGCTCCCACTCCCTAGGGAATCTTGGAGGCCTCTTGGAGACCTCCCAAGTCTTCCTTGGGAAACGATTCCCAAACTTTGGGATGGGAGATGAGTCCTTCCCAAGGCAAGGCCCATCCCTCATCTTCCCTTACACCAAAATTTCGTCACTTTTACTAAACCATGGTTTAGAGTGACCAAAGGTGAGTCAAAACTAGGGTTAGATAGTCCAAGTTGACCCTAGACTCATGGTTAACCACCTAGGGTAACTTTTGGAACACTAGGGTTCATGAAGGGGTTAAAAATCCACATTCAAATGGCCTAAGAAGAACAAATAAATACCAAGTGGTGTAATTCAAGAAAAATTATACAACACTTATTATTAATCAAAATAAAAAGGGTACTAAGGCCAAAAGAAATAAAATTAAATCAAGCACTATAATTCATCATTCAAATTCAAACGCGATCCTTATCCCTCTTGGGAATAGATCGGTTTTACAGGGGATAACATAGTGTGAATCCTACCTCTGATTTCTCATGGCTTGGGAATGTAAAACCTGCACATCTCGATCAAGTGTTAGTCCTATCATGAAAAGTCATAGCCGAAGCAACTGGAAATTGAATTCACGCAAAATGAATACAACAATAAACATCAATACATAAATCCAAATTAAACTGCATTATCTAATCGTGCAAGTCAATTAGTCCATATCACATAAACAACTAGAATCTCATCACAAAACATCATCAATTATAAACTCGTAAGTCAAATCCCACAAATAGCATTATTATGATCAAATTGAGCCACATATGTAAATCAATGTCCTAACATAATCAGTGGATAAAATCAAGTCTACATAATGAAGCATAGTCACTAAGGTTTGATAATATCATCTACTGAATGGCAATACGATCAAAATAAGGGAGGTGAAACATTCGGCCTCACATTTAGGGCTTCAACCCAAGGAAGTTACTACTCCCTAATTTACAACTTTTATATTTAGGGTTATAACCCAAGGAAGCTACTACTCCCTAAATGCTCAACTCATTGCTATTACAATGATAATGTGGCTATGAGAACTGTTATGGAGAACACATATTATATGCTAATGGTGCAGTCTGCTATTCTTACTCAATACATATCTTTAAACTAATTTTGCGCATTTCATATCTTCTTCTGCTCTGCTATATTCACCTTTTTCTTGATTACCTTTCAAATGAATTATATCTTCTATATATATTGTTACACCCCATGTGTTTCTATCTACTTAATACTTACCTAGATTGGTTAATTTGTTTGGAAAGTGAGTGATTATGGATTTCTACATCTATATATGTGTTTTTATCCATTTACTATAGATTGAATATTTTGTGAAAATTGAAATATTTATGAATCTTTGCAGCTATGTGTGTTATCTATCTTGAATGCAATATGATGAGAAAAATAATAATGCAATGTATTGTATTTAATGTAGTTATTGTTAATTAATGATGATATTTTGATCAGCTAACTACTGTGGTGATGATTTAAGTAGATCAGGAACATGTTGTCCCTCCGAAAGGGAGGGGAGCTATCACTCAGGAGAAGGACTTGGTCTGGTAACTTTAGTAAAACCTATATTGAGCAATCACACACTCACAACCATATCTTGACCTAGGTTGTGTCAAGTCAGTTGGATAGCAGTAGGTGATTTATGTTATGAATCTTGATTGCATTTTGGATGATCATGTGAGAACTGTGATTTAATTTTACATGATGATAAGTTTGTGATTGCATAGACAAGGTTTATCGTGAAACAATTTTATGTTATGTATGTGTTTATGTGGTTGTCGTTCATGTCACCAATGTATGTGTGGATTTCATTCATTTGTGTCGTCAGTATGTGGGTCATGAGTTTATTTAGTTTTGAGTGAAGTCGATATATATATATATATATATATATATATATATATATATATATATATATATATATATATATATATATATATATATATATATAGCTATTGTGGTTGTCATTCATGTCACCAATGTATGTGTGGATTCTATTCATTTGTGTTGTCAATATGTGGGTCATGAGTTTATTTAGTTTTGAGTGAAGTCGATATATATGATAGCTATTGCTATTATATATATATCTATATATACATGTGTATATATAGTTATTTATGATTTGTGAGATTTATCATCCCTTTATTGTATATGCATGTTATGATATTTTGTCTATAAAGTTGCTATGGCAATAAATAAATTTACGAATAATATGTTATAATAAATTTTGTGATTTATGATATATATATATATATAATTATTATAATCCTATGTTTTTTTTAGAAATATATAATTATAATACTTGGGAAAAATGATATTGTTTTATTAAATATTATCTATTTATTGAATTTAATATATATAACTATATATATTTATATAAATAATTATATATTATATATATAGTTTATAAAAAGTTAAAAAAAAGAAGAGGTTTATTTAGGTTATAAACTTAGTTATAAAATCTAAAAGTCACGTATTCCTTAAAAGGGAAAGACGTTTATTAAAGGTAATAAAGTTCTTTTTTTAAATTTATTGAGGCATGAGGAGTGTTCCTTATAAGAAGCACGCGGGCCTTAAGTTTTTTTTAACATGGAGCATGTGGTAAGGCCGTTATGAGGCTAAAGTGCTATGTACATCGTGCCTTATTTTTAGTCTCTTCAAGCACTTAGATTATTATTTTTTTAATATTTTATTTTTTAATTTATAACAAACATTCTTTTATTTTTAGAAAGTTTGTTTTAGTTTTATAAAACTAATTTTAGATTTTTGAATGTCATCATTGTGTCGACATTTTTACTAATTTTAGATTTTATTAAGAATGTTGCCATTGTGTCGACATTTATTTGCTTATTTTCGGCAAGACCACACTTAGATTTTAGTATAAAGGGGGTGCTCTCCCTCATTTTTACTTGCACATTCTTTAAATCAAGAGCCTTCTCTTTTCATTTTTAAGTTTTTGTTGAAAGATTGTCATATTACTTTTTGGTGAGTTGTTCTATTTAGAGGAGCTCTCTCTCTCTCATTCGAATACACACAAGTTTTGCTAAGAGCATTCTTATTTTACTATTTTCATTTTTGAATTAGCATTGAGAGTTTTTGCCAATTTTGCTTTGAAGTTGTGAGGAAAGGTTTTGGAAGTTTAGAAGGAGAATTGTTTTACTTGGAAGGAGGTTTTAGTTCATTGGAAGAAGCTTAAGCAAGGGAATCTTGTTGACTCATTTGAGAGCTTATATCACAGGCATGGGGATTTCTTTTTTTATTATGCTTTTCTGTTTTGAAAGCATTTTGTGTCCCATACATTGTTGTTTATCAATGTGATTGTCAACTGGATTATATAATAGCATTTATATTTATATATATTTAAGTAAAAACTGTGTTGTGAAAGTAAAATTAATCTTAGTAATAGAGATTTGTGTCTATATGGGACTTTATGTATATTTATCAGTTTGAGTATGATTAGTTGATTGTATAAGGGGAAAGACAGTAAACTATAATTTGCAAGTCGTGTTACTTCGACATAGGTGTCTTGATGAAATTTGGGATAGGTTAACCTTGGAATATGTGATCCATGGAAGAGGGGGAATAACCTAGAATAGAGTTTGATATAATTGTTAAGTGGGGATATTCCTGGGATTTGTTGATCCATGGGAAAAGGGAATATCCTATGTGTAGAGAATGATACATTTGTTAAGAGCGATTATTCTTGGGATTTGTTGATCCATGGGTAAGGGAATAACTTGTATAGAGATTGTTGTCTTTTCCAATCGAGATAAAAGGGGTGGTGAATATGAAACAAGAAAACTTTGGCCAAAGTGGTGTAAATTGGGAACGTTTACATTGTCTAGGTTCACTATGATCCAAGTTTGCATTTCTAGTAGGGATTTCATATTTTGATGCTTGTAGCCATAATATGATAGTATTAGTTAATGTAGGACACACCACCTTGCTCAAATTAGGCCTATTTTATTTGGGGTTACCATACCAATCCCTTCGTCAAAGGGTAGGGCCATTTACCAGTTTGGTAAATGTGCGGGGGACCGCAGTGGTTTGAGGTAAATCGCTTGAGTGATGCTTCCCCTCATGCAGTTGGTGGCCGGGAATATTGAAGACAGACAAGTATACAATCATGTATCTCTATTTATAAGTTAAGCTCTTGAAGCTTATATGTATATTATGAAAAAATTGTAAAGATGATTATTCAATTCTTTTATTAAGGAAATGAAATTTGATTTATGCAATGGGAGTTAGGAATATGTTTCAAATGTGCATTTAATCGAAGGAATCTAAGGAAAATTTTTATTGCTTCCACTATCAGTATCTTGATCTATTTACTTTCAAAGTTAATCTTGGTAAATCTTGGTAGAACAAGTGGCATGTTACATATATCCTCCACAAGATCTTGAAACATTGATTAGGTCAGCATCTAGAACAATATTGAATGTTAGGCATGAGTTTTCCACAGTCTATGAAATAAGAGAGAGTGATTTTGGATTAAATTGTGTATGTGTTTGCTTCAATGTTTCAGATCATGCTCAATGATCCATCATCAAGAAGAGACAAATGTGTAGTTTGGATAGCAAACTTGACCTTTTAAAGGAAACAGATAGGAAGATATAACAAGAAATGCAAAACGAAGGGCAGGAGGGGATGTGAAAAAATGAAAATAAAAATAAAAATAAAAATAAATTCATACCAGAAATATGTATACCAACATAAGCACATGTATAAGCATACAACAATACAATACAAAAAAGCATATATGTGTGTGTGTGCCCACATACTAAACCTAAAATATAATACTAAACCTAAAATACAATATAATAAATAATAGACTATATATATCAAAAAGGAACAAAACAACCAACAATATATAATAAAATAGAAGGATGTAAGAGAATTAAAAAGAAAAGAGAAAAAAAAAACTAAATACAGATACTGAGACACATAATAAATATTCATTAAATATATATCATATGCTTAGACACACACAGATATATATAAGCAAATTATATCCAGAATATACGTATGTGTACAAATAAGTATGTATGTATGTATGTATGAGGAAATAAGAAGTAGAAAGCTCTAAGTAAGGAGAAAACAAAGTACAACGAAAAATGCAAGAACCACAAGGGGGGGAAAGACGACCTAAGACACGACATGAGAAGGAGAGGAAGGGGGAAGTGAGATAAAAGTGAAGAGAGTGGGAGGACAACAGCTAATGGTGACGGTGTAACGGGGCAGAAGAATCAAGAAGGATTAGGGTGTGATTGGAGGGAGTTCAATAAAAGCTGTTAGGTTGGGCAAAGTTACTTACATTTTGTATATCTTTCATGTGATTGAAATTCTATTTAACCAATATTTTTTTAAAATATATTAATTTTTTTACGAAAGAGGCTAATAAAAGTGATTAATTGACAAGCCGTGTGGTAGTCGTGCCGGTGTAAACTTCCACTTTGGGATTGATCGACTAAATCTACAAATTTGGGGGAAAATTCCTTCCTACTTTTATCTGTAAGATCCAAGAGTGTTTCAACTGATCGATCTCCTTTAACAATGGTTTGAATTGAACTGACTACACAGGCCTAAAATCCATAAACAAACAAAGCCATTTTGTTGTGAAAAATCCGGAGACGCGACATTCAGTTGCTTAAAATCCATATTTACAGTTGGAGTTCCTTAAGTGCAGAGGAGAAGGCGCCTGTTCTCTGAATACGCAACACCCTCCAGCTCTCTGGTACACTTACAATTGCATTTGCCAAAAGAAAACATAAATAATTTTTCATGCTTTCAAAAAACATTTGAACATGAATTTGTGTGAATAAAAAACCCTAATTTTGATATCAGGCGTGGGGTCTTCCTCTTCTACTGAAATTCACTCGAATAATTGCATCCAAAATTTTGATTGATAACAAAATCTCATCAAGGCTGTAAGATATAGCAGCACCCGTAGCACAAATCTATAAGATTTTGACTCCCAGATTCGTGAATTTACAATTAAAGTAAATCAAATTTATAGGTAAACTTATCATAAAATAAAATGTTTTGAGTTTCTTTTTCTTTTTTTTGGTAAATTTATGGTTACGTTGTTTAAAAAATCAAAGATTTAAGGGCATGTTTTTAAAGCATTAAAGATTTCTGGGTATGTTCATTTTTTTTCTTAGGGTTCAGCAGCAAGATTGTAAAACGTAGGGATTGTTTTGTAAGTACAAATTTGTGGGTATGTTTATTTATTTTTTATCTGAGAGTTCAGCACTGAGATTGTAAAGGCAAGGTTAGTCTTCCCCCAGGGAGAAAAGAATTTGGTGTATGTGGAATCCCTCGTAGAAGTCCATATGGAGTTTCGACATCATGACCAACTTTAGTAGTAAACTCGAACTTGCCATCCCTGAGTGCGGGTGAAGCTCTGGGCTGCCATGAAGTGCGGTTTGATTCTTTTCATGTTTAAATATTTTTGCTCAGAGCTGAGAACTGAGAGGTTCGGTCATCTCATTGCCGCGTGAGGGTGAGGCTATAGGTTTCCTTTATACAACATTATTCCGAACCTGGTACTGGGCTGACACAATTACAAACACATCCTATTTTGGAGGTTTGGGGCCTTTAGGCAGTGGACCTGCAGGTGGAATGGTTTGGTGTGCTCTTTCCTTGTACTCCTGATGTCAACACAATGCAAAACCTCATCCTCCTTGACCTGTAAAATGGGGTGCATTCCTTAGGTTGGGCTTTCTTGCAAGGACTGAGGTAAAACTTTGGCCTCCTGTTCCCATAAATCGGTCCATAAATGCATGCCCTTTAGGTTGGGGTTTCTTGTAAGAATTGAAGGAGAACGTTGGCCCTTTGACCTGATCCTAGAGGTGGTCAAGTGCATAAATGCCCTTGCTTTGGCATGAGGTCATCCTGACATTGTGAGGTGGAGGGCATTTAGGCACTCACCAATGGGAGAGGGAAATTCTCCCGACTCGTTTAGGTGCATAAATAGAGATATCTTTTTCGTTTTTCCTTGATTGGTAAAATTGTCTTTGTGGGTGGGAAGCACAGAAATCCTGGAAATACCTTTTCGGGAGTCACAACCTGCATGTAGCCCTGAGACTCGAACTTGTGCCAGCAACGGTAAACTTCAGTTAATTACAACTGGATCACAGTCCTCAGACTAGTTAATTCTACCTATTTTCAATACTCAACCTTGGTTATTGATTTTCAATTTGAATGTTATTGTACCTCAATTTCAATACTCCATACTATTACTTGTTTCGGATTCAAGTGTTAATGTACCCATATTTCAATGCTGCACAAACTCACTTATTCATTCAGGATATGAATGTAAATGTTATTATACGCCATACTTAATACTCTACAATCTTGTGTACCCATATATGTTTATGATTTTAAATTGTTCTAACTGTTTATTTTGTTTGGGCTCTTGTAGATGGATTTGAATAAGAAATTAGATCAGTTCAAGAAGCAGCAGGCTAATTGTCAATCTACATTGGCAAAGGTTGCTGCATCAAGACCACCCTCCTCGAAGAGCAGCAATTCAAAGCATGCTGCAGTGGCTCCTTCTCCTCCTGCTGCTGCTGCTTCACTTCAAGGAAAAAAGTTTTCAAATGATACAGAGAGGCTTCAGCATATTAACAGCATTAGAAAATCTGCAGTTGGTTCACAGATCAAGCGTGTTATTGACCTCCTTTACGAGGTATTTAGGGCTTGGCTCCATTTTCTTTTTCAATTGCCTGGGAGAATTTTTTATTACACGTTCTAAATCAAGGCAGTTATGTGAATCCTTAATTCAGGACAATCAACTACATTCATCTATTAGCTGGTGTTAATCATCTGAACATTAAGGGGATATAAGCTGGGACATAAAGATAGAAACAGAGAACATAAAGTCACAACTGAGCCCCTGAAACTCCAGAATTAATTCTGATTGTGCAGAGTTTTCATCAATTACTTTGCTGACAGAGGATTTTGGCATCATTTCTACTGCAATTACATTAGCATTATTAGTATTTTTTCTATGTCGGCCTTATTTTTTTCTATGTCGGCCGTGTTTTGTTAATGCTCATCTATAACTTGTACATTGTATATATTGAGCGCTTTCGCTCTCTTGTAATTATCATTCATCAACCAATTCATTTGTATTTTTCAAAATCTTTATGGTATTAGAGCCGATCTGAGTCGGACTCCCTCACGGGAGGGCTCAGGGTCTTGGGAGAGCTCCTTGTTTTCTGATCATGTTTTCCTCAGCGGCTTTCTTCAGGGTTTCTGGAGTTTCTGATCGCCGTTTTCTAGTCTGAAATCGCGTGTTATTTTTTGGAGCAAAATCGCATTTGCAGAGGTCGTGTGTGGAGAGATTCGAGATTCCTGTGCGTCGCGTCTCATTTTTGCTGAAAATCATGCTGTTTTTCTTTCCCTCTGGTAATCGCGATTTGGAGTGTTAAGATTTCTGGGCCTTCAAAGCAGATTTTTTGAAGCTCACGGATTAGGGTTTTTGACCGTTTTTTTAATCTCGGTGGTCGCGCGTTCTGTTGTTGGCCGCGATTTGGAGGACTCCATTTCTGTGTTTCGTGGGCGGATTTCTTCTTCTGCGCGACCTCTCGTGTCGGGTTTAGCCCGTCTTTTGTGCGCGCGACCTGTTTCCGGGTTGTCTTTTCACGACTCCCTGCTTCTAGTAGGAGCTTCGTCACGATTTGTTGCAGATCCGTTGGCATTTGGTCTCCTGTTTCTTCCGGTCACGATTTAATCTAGGTCGCATTTTTTCCTTCGGGTTCTGCTTCTGAAGTTGTGTTTGTTTGAAGGCGCCGTGTTTTTTGAAGGACTCATTTTAGGTTTCTTCGTTGGGTTTAATGTGGGTCGGCTCCTATTACGCGATCTGTAGGCTCGCGTGTTAAAAATCGGCGGCCAAACGCGATTTTTTTGGGCGTATTTTTTTTTGCGACCACAGTTGGGATGCATACTCATTGTTTTTGTGCGGCGGTTTCTGTGATGAAACCCTAAAATCCTAGTTTGTTTGGCACCTGTAACTGGCAGTTTAAAATTGGTCGCGATTTGCTTCTTGTGACGTTGGATAATCTGTAGTTCAGTGGGAAGTCTGCAGTTCGTAGTTTCTATGATCTCCGTATTGCGATGGTTCTTTGGAAGGGAATTTTTTGCTCAAAGCTTAATCCTCAATCCTCGGTCATTCTTTTTGAACCAACTTTTGGCGACCAAGCCTTTCTGTGCAGCCGTCTTTTCCTTTGTTTGGCGGGCTCATTGTTCCATCCCTACAAGCAGCTTAGGGTTCTCATTTGCATCAGCAGACATGCAAAGTTCATTTTATTTTGCAATCTGTGCTCAGATGTTCTGAGCCTTTGATATCCGTACTCTCGAGATCTGTGTTGTAAAATCCATGTTTCGGATTTATCTCGAGATCCGAAGTCTGTGTTCATGACTGTTGAGTCAGCTTATTCCGTGTTTTCGGAATCTGTATGTGTAAGGATTTTCTGGTTGCTGTCTGTGCCGTCTATCTGCTTCAACATTCGTGCCATCAATTTGTAATCCGTCTTTTCATGACTCAGAAAACGTGAAACATGGCATCCTGGTTCAAAAGCAGTCAGAAGTTAAACGGCAACAAATTTTTTCATCAGTATTCTTTGCAGGAACTTATCAAAGTTTGGTTCTTGTTCCGTAGCCCTGTGAATGGGGTTCTGTTTTTTGTTTTCGGCAGCTTCCTGGTTTGGCAAATGTTTTTGCCTTGTCGCTATTTCTAGAGAGCTTTCTGCCTTTTTGCCGTGGTTCACAACTTTGCGGGCTTTCTTGGTTTGCGCTTACAGCGCTTAGCCCCTTCTTGTCGCCAGCTAGATCTGCGTTTCTCATTTGTGTTCTGCTTCTTCGGATTCCTCGGGATTTGTGTTTCGACACCCGTGCTCGGGTTCTGTTCTCTGGTTATGCCTCCATCTGTCTCGGATGGCAGTTTGTTTTGGGGGGCATCAGTTTTTAGTTAGTGGGTTTTCATATATTTTCTCCTTAAAAATTCCGTATGGTTTTCATAAATTTTCTCCTTAAAAATTCCGTATGCTCCTGTATGCCCTAGTCAGGGTTTTCGTAGTTCGGGAGGGCTCTCTGGTTTCTGGACAGGTTTTACCGTTTTTTCCTTAAAAACGATGATTTGTATTCTAATCCGTGTCTCGGATTTCGTGTTTGGTTTTGATCGATTTTTTACCTTAAAAATCGTGTCCGGTTTTGATCGATTTTTATCCTCAAAAATCCTGCTTTGTTGCAGTCTGTTTTGGTCGCACCTGGAGTTGCTGGGGCGCACATCTGCACAACTTACTTCTTGCAGTCTGTTTTGGAGTGGATGCTCATCTGCAAAAGTTTGGAGGGTTTGCCGATTTTTCCTCAAAATCGTGGCAGCTGTTCTCGGTGTGTCTCTGGTTACAGGGAGGGACAGTTCTCCAACTTCAGGTTGGACGGTGGTTGTTGTTTTTGGTTATTTCCAGAAGTTCTGCAGTTTCTGGGAGGGTTGGTGGCAGACTCATCTCAAGTGGCAGAGTCAGTGGCAGGCTCCTGTCTTTTGTTGCAGAAGCGTTCTGCGAAGAAGGGGGCATCCTTCTCTGTTATTTCTCTGGGTTGTTGATAGATTGAGCATTAAGGGAGGGTATTAGTATTTTTTCTATGTCGGCCTTATTTTTTTCTATGTCGGTCGTGTTTTGTTAATGCTCATCTATAACTTGTACATTGTATATATTGAGCGCTTTCGCTCTCTTGTAATTATCATTCATCAACCAATTCATTTGTATTTTTCAAAATCTTTAAGCATTACCATCCATGTCCAAATCTAGGAGTGTGATATTTTGTTGTGCAGAATCTTCCCAATGTCCCATTGTCACTGTGGACTGTCACTGTTTGTATTATGTTCATCCACACTCCATTTTTTAAAGACACTGCATTCAGCTTGTTTCCTTTGCCCCAGCTTTTGAATTTTCTTGATCAAGAGCAATTAAATGTGAACCACGTTCATCTTGCTTCTGGCATGAGATTGTTTCAAATTTTCAGCATCTTTAGGGTGGTATTCCTTTGTTTCCTTTAGTGCCTTCTGTTTAGGTAAGCCAGTTACAAGTATAACCAATTATTACCTTTTCTTTATCTTCTGCAGGGTGCAACATATCATTAGAATCTGTAATAGACAAATTTGGAGGCTTCTCCTCTTCTCTACTACTGTCAGAATCAATTGGTAGAAGGATAAATTGTGACTTCTATATTTGAAAACACATTCTGGCTTATTAGATTCTGATCCTGTAGAGGTTTTTTTGGCCAATACATCACTCATAAGTGTTCTGAGCAGTGTTACAAGACTCACTAGGGCTGGACGAGTCCCAAGGTGAGCAGGTCAAAATGAGTCCTAGGGACTTGTGACCTGGGTACCCGGTGAGTCCTGCTGGAGAGACTCGGCAAAGTCAATGAAAATCAGGGAAAAAAATAATAAAAAATAGAAAATGGTTAAACGTAAAAGCGTGGAAGTCAAGCGTTTTTTGAAGGTTTTCGAGGACTTTTGAAGGCTATTTAAAAGCGATAAAATTATGAAAAATGACATGCACCATTAAGCTCTGTGTGGTCTCAAAGGTTTTAATTTGGTCTTGGAGCGAGTGTGCTAGGGGCATTTCCCTCGGACCCAATGAGAGGGGCTGCCCCTCAACCCGCTGGGGGCATTGCCCCCAGACCCCCGCAAGGGGCGCTGCCCCTCAACCTTGCTAGGAGTGTTGCCCCTGTAGCTAGGGAAATCAGATTTAGTGTCAAAAAACAACAAACTAAACTAAACCCTAACAAGCACCATAAAGCACAAATTAGCATGAAAATGAAAACATAAATGCCAAGCAAACCGATCTTCAAGCTAGGCTTGATTTATCTCCATGGCTCTTCTCGATCTCGTATAAGAATGCAGCATGTCGAAGGATTTGTTGATTGCTCACCGTTGCAACATAACAGAGCTCAAGCATTGCATTAAAATGACTTGTGTGAGAGAGTCAGTGAGTGAGTGAGTGAGAGAGGGTTTGAAATTGAAATAAGAGTTTCAATTTATAAATAAAGAGGGAATCAAATGGATGGCCAAGATTAGAAGGGTGAGGGATGAGGTGGATGGCTAGGATTAAGAGTCAAACCTAGTGCTTATGACACACCATAAAGGGATATGATAGCAGGCCAAAATTAGGAGAATAGTGGGCATAAATGGGATTTTTTATTTATTTTGGAGAGAAAGTGCTTATGACACACAATGAATGAGGCTAAGAATAGGGATGTGAGTGGGAATAACTAATTTAAATAATAAAATTATTTAAATCATGAGAGACAAGTGGCATTTAAATAAATATTTAATTTATTTAAATTGGATGATGGAGGAAAATGAGATTAAATAAATAAGATTTATTTAATTTGGTGCAAATGGAGGACAAATGGAATTAAATAAATAAGATTTATTTAATTTGACGATAGAGAAGGATAAATGGATGAGAGGAATTTGTTAAATAAATATAATTTATTTAACTAATGAGAGATGGAAGGGGTCATGAAGGGGACCTAGGACAAAATATGTCGAAATGTAATGTCGTAAGATATAGTCAATTTTAGGTGTTACATTTTGGCCCTCTTTGAGATGATATTCGAGATGATGAGATTTATGTTGAGTAACATTTTTTCAAAGAAACTAAG
This sequence comes from Cunninghamia lanceolata, assembly GCA_027924645.1. Lineage (NCBI taxonomy): Eukaryota > Viridiplantae > Streptophyta > Pinopsida > Cupressales > Cupressaceae > Cunninghamia > Cunninghamia lanceolata. The sequence goes on along the minus strand of BSBN01000194.1, from coordinate 9,911,576 downwards.
GTATGGATAGAGGAAAATGGATGATGATGATGGATGATGATGCCCCCTCGAGAGAATAGGCAGGTTGGACAAACATGGGTAGGCTCTCGAATAATGAAAGGGACTGGTCAAGGAAGAAAAATAAAGGAATGGATAGAAGAAGGAATGATGTGTTATGCTGCGATGAAAGTGAGCAACCATGTTATGCACCAAGGTACAAGGATTGAGGTGACGATGTGTCTCGTGCCCTAGCGTAATACAAACTTGTCTAGATACAAGATATGAATATTAGCTGGGACTGATTCAGATTTGGTACAAATGCAATATAAAAATGATAACAGACACAAGCAACAAGCAAGCAAGCATGAACAAATGATTCAAAAACAAACAAGGTATTGCCCCTATCAAGCTGTAAACCAATGATTAAGTGATTGATTGATTGATTTGATTGATAGTGATAATGATAATGATGATGTCTGGTTTCAGGAAATGAAACATGCCGTATAAGACGCCTGGTTTGGTTTTGACAATGCAACATCCTGTATAAGACAATTGATATGATTGATTAATTGATTGACACTAGTATTGTTGGCCATGCGAGCAACACCAGGATTTGATTGATGATTGATTGATTGATTGATTTAGTGTTGTCATTGTAGGGAACGATATATCCCCATATCAACACAAGGATGCGGGAACGATATATCCCATTGATTATGATGATGATTGATTGATTGATTTGGTTGACAACAAGATTGGAACAAAACCAAGGATGTGATTGGATGACGTGTGTCGATTGGTTTGACTAGATTAGTATGGATTAGAGATGATTTGCATTTAGATCATGGCTTGGATTGGTTTGATTGATTTTAATTGGATTGAATAATAATGATGAATTGAATTGATTAGAAGAAGTGATTTGATAAAGATTGTTTTGATTGATTGAATTGATTGGAAGAATTGATTTTATTGATTGAATTGAAAGGAAGAATTGATTTGATGATTGGGTTGATTTTATTGCTTGGATTTTTGGAATGTTGTAATTATTTTGGATTTTGAAATGTTTTGATTTTTTGGTTTTTTTGAAATGTTTTGATTTTTTTTGGAGTTTTGGAATGTTTTGATTTTTGGAATATTTGATTTTTTTGGATTTTGATATGTTTTGATTTTTTTGGATTTTTGAAATGTTTTGGGATGTCAATGGATGACAATTTGGGTAGCCTTTGTGCTAGATACCAATGACAAGCGAAAACCAAGTCTAGATGCAAGGATGAAGGTAGAATGGATAAATGAATGGGCGATAGTAAATGAAATGGAAGGCTCATGATACGTAAATGGATAAAAGAATAGGCCATGGCTCATGATGAATGGATAGATAAAAGGATAGGCGATAGTGGAAGGGATGTAGACATCATAAGGGAGTTGGGATGTGATCTCCAAAGACTATATTGCATAGGAACAACATGCTCCATTCTAAGTACAATGCTTAGGATTTTACATGACAAAACTCATGACAATAGGATGATGATAGGGTTGTTTGGATAAGATGAAAAATATGGGTAATGACAAGAGGGTAAGGATAGGATTGGTTTGGAAAGGACAAGGTATGTCAAGAGATATCCAAAACATTTGTCAACATTGTGCTCCCATATCTTAGTCAAGATCAAAAGGAGGAAGGGAGGGGGGATGAACTCATCATGATAAGTATGTGTATGTGGGTGTAATGGATAAGGATGGTAAGTAGGAGATGGTAAGATAGGATAGGATAGAAAATGATATGATAGGATGAGACAACGTGCCCCCAAGTGTAAGTGACATAGAAAATCAACCTACAAATGACGGCTGTTTGCCAGGTTTTCATCATGGTACTTATCCAAGGCGCCACCAAGGGTGTGGACAAAGGGATTTGTCTTTACTATTTTGATTTCTTTTAATTTTAATTTTATTTTTTATTTTGACTTTTTTTGATTTTTGAATGGGAGAAAAGGAATATGGATAGGAGGGACTCAAGTGTCTAGTTCCATTAAAGGTGAGATTGTCCCACTAGAGAGGAATGTCATCGCATGGACCATGTCAAATGTCAATATGCCCAAGATGTTGGTAAGGGATTGTATGAGAGAGAGATGGATTAAGTGAATAGTGGATTATGATGTGGATTATGGAGAGAAAGATAGTGGATTATGTATGGAAGGATAGTGGATTATGAAAGGTTTATGCAAAAGGATGGATGAAAGACTTATCCAAAAGCATGGACCATAGGAAGATGATGGTGAAGAAATGTAGGATAATAGGTGAAATATGGGGAGATGGAGGTATGTGGAAATGTTTTGGAATGGAAAGGAACCATGACCAATGGTTGCACACACCATGATAACATTGAATCTTTTGAGTGGAAGGAGGTGTAGGAAGCAGTGGTGATGTTTGTTTAGGAGATGGTTGACGAAGTGCTTTAGGTACCCACATAGACTTAGTATTTTTATGACTTTTGTTTGACTTGTGGGATGGAGGAATTTGAAATTTTTGAATGGAGTGAGATTGTTGGATGGAAGATGGTTGGGATTTTTGAGATGTGGATGCCTCATTTGACTTGCTTTCTTTTTGCTTAGGTACCCATACCATTTTAGTTTTAGACTTTGCTTGTGAAGGTATGGGCTTGGGTAGCCTTTCAGATGGATTTTTCTTTGGCTTTTTGCATTGATGTCCTAAGGCATGAGGACCTTTAGGATTTTTGGCTTTATAGGTAGAGGCATCCATTTTTGTGTTTTTGAATCCCATGGGCATGGTGGAAGCTTCATGTTTAGACAATGCGTGCATTTGTTGGTCATGATTAGGAATGTAAGGGGTTTTATGGATGATAGGGATATTAGGCGTTGGAAGCAATGGTGGTAAAGTGGATGGTGGTATATTAGGAGTTGGAAGAAGTGGAGGTAAATTGGATGGTGGAAGGTGTATGGTCACATGCTTTTGACACTTGTAGGATAATGGAGGTGGAATGACCACATATGTTTTGGGGATATGACGTGGTTTGTGATGGAAAGTGGTGGATTTTGGATGCATGGAGGAATTACCAACATCTTTAGAATTTTGTCCTTGGGGTGTATATTCAAGGCCATATGAGCGTGGAGGGACATTGACATGGATGGGCTCCAAAATACCTTGTTCATGAAGGCCTAAGCCTTTGCCATGATAATTCATGTTTTGGAGGATGCGATGGACAATGGGACTAGGTGTGTTTTGGGAGCTAGACCCGAGTTCATTATTGGATGGAGAAGGTGAGGTGGAGGACAATGGTTGTTGTTGTCCTAAGGAAGAACATTCATGTATGAAGATGGTAAGACCAAGTGGACATGTTGGTGGATTTGAAATGGGGTTGATAGTAGATGATGATGAAGGATCATTAGGATCTTGATTATGTGCATGTAGATCCAAGCTATTGGTTTGATCTTCTATGTGTACTTGGGAGGCATATGTCTCATCATGACAAGTGGATGTTTGCTCATTAGGGCTAGATGGAGGAGAAGTTTCTTTGCTTTGAATGAAGGCCATGAAATGGGGTGAATGCTCAAGGAAGTCAACAAGACTTTCACTAGATGGAGTATGTAGGTCTTGGGTGTCTTGCTCATGAATAGGATCGAGTTGCTCATGCATAGGTTCATCATAGATATCTTGATCATGGAAAAGATATAGGTTATGTATGGGTTGGATGAAAGTGATTTGATCTTGATTAGAATGAGGGCTTGATGTTTCCACGTGCTTAGGATTGTGATCTTGACATACCTCTTGGTTTGCTTGAATGGAAGTGGATGACTCTTGGTCAACAACATGAGAGGGCAATGAACTCATGGGAGGAAAATTTTCAATAGGCTTGAGGGGTTGTGGACCACATGATGGGGTTGAAGAAGTGGACATGACACTCAAAGGTTCTTTGGTAGGCTCATCAATGGGTTCTTGACATGGGGATGGTCTATTCCGTGCTAGTAGTCTTTGGAGAAAACTGTCAAAGGATTCTTTGGTTGATGGATTAGAGCTTGGGAAGTTTGATGGTGGTGTTGGTGTAGGACTAGTATGCTTTGGGATAGGCGTTCTATTGGATGGTGATGGAGGACTAGTAGATGGAGTGGTGTATGATTCCAAACTTGAGGTGGTATTTCCCTTGTCAAGAGTATCATTAAGATGGCTTCAGGATCGACTAGTACTAGCATGCTCATGTTGTGAAAGATTTTGAGATGGATATTGCATGAATTGTTGGATTTCAACTAGGAGTTGTTGTATTTGTGGTGATTGGTTTTGTTGAAGTGGTTGGATGATGGTTTGTAATCATTGTATGATTTGTTGGTCTAGGGGTTGTTCTAGTTGGTGGAAGGGTTGGGCGATGTCTTATAGTTCTTGTGCTAGGATCTTTTGCTCTAGTGTTGGGATGGAGTTACACATAGGTTGAAGTCTTTGGATCTTGTCTTGTTCCTCAAGATATGCATCATAGTCTACAAAGTTCTCATCATCACTAGGAGCAAATTTTGGGTTACCTCGGAGTATGTATGGTTTTGGATTTGGCCTAGATTTGTTGATGATCACAACCATTTTGACGATTGAAGATTGGACTTGGTTCAAGGATGGGAATATGAGTAATATGAGTAAGGTTGGAATGTTATAGATTCGAGGTGTGGTGTTTGGTAATGTTTGTTTTGAACACACACACAAAATATGATAGACTGAATGTTTTAGATGACTCTGATATAAAATCAGAGTAGAAGTCTGAATGGGGGCCTAGATTAGCCCAAAAATTTTCATTGGTCTCGACAAATTTGAAAACACTCGTAAGCATGCACAACCTAGGCTGGAAAGAGGATACTAGATGAGTCCCTACTTGGATTACTCCATATACTGAGACAAGGCGGACAACTAGAGATATTGGTGACACTGGCTCCCCCACCACGGCACGGGCATACCAAATCTCTTACCCTGAAGATCCGGAGATCTTATGAACCGAGGGATTTTCTGTCTCTACCCTGAATAGTATGAATAGGGCAGCTTTAGAGGTCCGACCTCCTGTACTAGCAAGAAAAAAAGGTTTTTGGCCTCTACAACAAGTGGTTTCTAGTTAGTGTTTCGTGATAATCTGGTGTCTATACATGGGGCGGTTTGCTCATTTAAGAGGCCTCCCAGCCCTCAAAAAGGGTTTTTACGCATTGCATGGATACAGAAGGAGACTTCCGTCGATATAGATCAGTGGCACCAGGGGATTGATGACTTTCGTCACAATCACAATTATTTATATAGTGGACCGAAACGAAAGTACTGCTTGGGTCGTTCCCTCTCACGTCAGGTTCACCATTTTGTAGCTAGGGAAAATCAGATTTAGTTTCAAAAAACAACAAACTAAACTAAACCCTAACAAGCACCATAAAGCACAAACTAGCATGAAAATGAAAACAAAAATGCCCAGCAAACCGATCTTCAAGCTAGGCTTGATTTATCTCCATGGCTCTTCTCGATCTCACATAAGAATGCAGGATGTCGAAGGATTTGTTGATTGCTCACCGTTGTAGCATAACAAAGCTCAAGCATTGCATGAAAATGACTTTTGTGAGAGAGTCAGTGAGTGAGTGAGTGAGCGAGTGAGTGATTGAGGGTTTGAAATTGAAATAAGAGTTTCAATTTATAGATAAAGAGGGAATCAAATGGATGGCCAAGATTAGAAGGGTGAGGGACGAGGTGGATGGCTAGGATTAAGAGTCAAACCTAGTGGTTATGACACACCATAAAGGGGTATGACAACAGGGAAAAATTAGGAGATTAGTGGGAATAAATGGGATTTTTTATTTATTTTGGAGAGAAAGTGCTTATGAGGCACAATGAATGAGGCTAAGAATAGGGATGTGAGTGGGAATAAGTAATTTAAATAAATATTTAATTTATTTAAATTGGATGATGGAGGAAAATGAGATTAAATAAATAAGATTTATTTAATTTGGTACAAATGGAATTAAATAAATAAGATTTATTTAATTTGATGATAGAGAAGGATAAATGGATGAGAGGAATTAGTTAAATAAATATAATTTATTTAACTAATGAGAGTGATGGAAGGGGTCATGAAGGGGACCTAGGACAAAATATGTCGAAATGTAATGTCGTAAGATATAGTCAATTATAGGCTTTAATTTGGTCTTGGAGCCAGTGTGCTAGGGGCATCCCCCGGACCCCACGAGAGGCGCTACCCCTCAACTTTGCTGGGGGCGTTGCCCCAAGACCCCTACAAGGGGTGCTGCCCCCAAACTCCCACACAAAGTTTTAAAAAGCAAAAATAAAAATCATTTTGGGCCATGCTAGATGGAAAAGCAACATTTTTTTATTCTTTTGATTTTTTTCCAATTAAATCCTAACTAATTGAATTACATTTATACTTCTGGTTTGCTAAGTCAATCCCTATCCTAAGTAATGCTCCTATGGCTGTAGCAGCATTTGTAGATTTGTCTGAGATACAAACACATGACTCCACATAGAGCTAGCAATGCTGGGCTGAGCAATACAAGCTCCTTTCTACCATAGTTCGTGACTTCATATTGTGATTTTTGTTTTTGATGCCATGGATAATATAATCCATGAGTTTTGTACACCTAAAACACTTGGACAATATTTATATATCTAACAATGTTGTTTCCTTCAACTAAAATCCGCTTTTATACTCGTGATCAATGTATACTTGTGTATGTGATCAAAGTAGCTTCTATTTGATTGGTTTATTGTGTTTTTAAAGTTTATTTATTGAAGGGTGCATTGAACAAGTTTTAAATGAAAATCCTTAAAATTCTCTATATTTCATGGTTTTTTCAATTTGCCAAGTCTTGGCTGAGTCTGGATGCCAAGTCCAAGTCTGGGTCAAAAATCAGCTTGCTGAGTCCGAGTCTTGTAACACCAGTTCTGAGCAGCTTTTTAGTGAAACTACATTAGCCTGGCCATGTCCACATCTTAAAGTGTGATATATTATATTTTATTCTTAACAGCCTTCCTTTTTGCAGTCTTCACAATCATTCATATCATGTTCAATCATTTTTGAGTCATCTTCTCTTCTTTTCCTTTTGAATATTCTGTTGGAGGGCCACATGCACAATTCATATTTTATAAGAAATAAAACAAATAGTGTGAAGCCTGGAAATCTAGCATCTGACCTGAGATTTTCTTGATGTGTTAGAAGTAGAACAATTTTATTCTGTTTTATTTACTGCCTCCTAATTAGGCAAGGAGCTTTTTGTTGCCATTAGCATTTTGTTATTTGTTTTAGGTGGAACACGTCATATAAATGTGTATTAAGAAAATCTGGAGTCTTCTTTTGTTCTCTGCAAGCTTTATAACCCCCAACCATAGAAGAAGTGTTTTCAGAAGGCTTCTTTTCTTCCCTGCTACTGCCAGAATCCCACCACTGATGTGAGAAGTGCTTTTGGATTTTTTATTCTCTTCATGTTTGTTGGAGATACCTTGTAAACAGAGCTTGTCTTTTCATGAGAACTTGTATGACAGTGCTCTGTTATATTCCTTCCGGCAACAGATTAGCTGGATACATGAAATACAGAAATAAATGCTGTAAATGAGAACACAATGAACAATATTGCTTTGGAATAACAAAATCACATTACAATATATTGCTGGCCTCTTCGAGGGGGCAATCTCCTTTGAGCAACACTCAATACAATATAATTCGTGGATAACCCATCCTTCTATCTAAACCCTCTATTTAAACTAATACCACCCAGGAGAACTATTACTTCCCATGCATGTGGAATAAACATACTTAGCAAAAGGGACAAGTAACAAAGCATATACGTCTGATGCTTTTATTAAATAAAGCTTAATACAAAAGTAAATAATTAGGAAGAAATAGTTAGGGTTGCAAGTCCTAACATGCTTCTTTTTCATGAGAATAGAATAATTTATAATTGGCTTTCAAGTTGTCTGAATTTAGTCCCTTAAAGGAGAGAATTGATGCAATTCCATTTTTTCTTGGAACTGATTCCAAGTTATGCTTTATTATAGCATACATTGGAGTTGTTTCTGGCTTTGCTAAAATCCTTGGTGGTTTAATATGACCCAAATTTTGTAGTTTTTTGAATGATTTTTCAATGTCCTTAGAATAATGTTTTTGCTCCTTAAAAATTTTAAAATGATTCTTAATTGTTTCATTCACGATTTGGGGCCAAATCTATCAACAATGTCAGCAGAGCTTGGATTTCCTTGAACGAGAGGTGGAAAATCGTTGTGCTCGATGAATCCACTAGCATCTTGTCTGCTATCTAAATCTTGCATCTCCTTGAAAAAAGAGCTTGAATTGTCTCTGTAGCTGAGCATATCACATTATGTAGAGTTCTTTGATGATTCAACAGATACGTTTATTTCCATGCTCTACTATTCTGGCTGGAGTCTTCTTTGAAGATCCTTTGCCACTTTCCAAACAGGTTTTAATTGCTGTCTTTTCAATTGAAAGCAGTGCTCTGGGATTTATCTAAAGTGGCATAATTGGAAACCCCTGCTTTTTGGGCAGTTTTTCCAATATTGGCTTCTTATGTACTGATATCCAGAGTGCTGGATTTGTAATATGATGTTGGTGCAGTTGCATATGTTTGACAAACAAATTTTTTGTTTTTGAAATATGACTATCTCCTAGTCTGTTAACCTATATTGCCAAAATACTTCCTGTGGTTCTTCCTATGCTTACCACTTGGATGTGAGTTAGAGTATGCCTGTCTGGATTCGTGGCTGGTCTCAAGAATGCAGAGCCAAAAACTGAAGACTCGGGACTGCCAAAGGAAAGACCAAATGGCACATTCACCACCGTATACCTCTTAAAACAATCTCTTCTTATTGATAGGAAAGACCTAATAATCAGAGTAGAGGCTTTCCCCAAGTTTCCAAAGGGACTTGAAAGTTGAAACAACTATAATGAAATGATCCATACCCTTAACAAAAGCTAAACGTATACCTGTTAAAAACTCCTTGTAGGAAGATACCTATCAAACTCAAAGATTTATTATATATCTAACCACTGACAAGATTCAGAAGGAAACAATCTACACCAGTCTGCCGTAAACTGTCCCTTCATCTTCATTTATTAAATTATTCCAAGTGATTCTCTCATTCATGGGTTTTGCATCGCATAATGGATGTTACAAAACAGACACATGAAAGCCTTTATTGATTGAAATTTGAGTTCACCTCATGGCCTCCATACTCTTGTAAAGGGTTTAAAATTTCAAGAAAGCCTGAGCTTTCTGTCACTTTTCATACCAAATAGTATCCATATGGGCTGTGCACTCACTCCATGATTTTCCTCTAGTCCTCATAGACCATACATATGTGTAACAATGTAGTTGAATTAATGATTGAAATTATGAAAAGAAACAGAATTTGAGAAAAGGAGAGATTACCTTAATAAAATTTGAATCCCAAGCAACAGCATGCCACCAGAAAGTCCCAGCTGAATCAAAACCAACAACTTCACATCATTTCTAAATGCTATCCATAACTATCTAGCATTCTGTCATGCTCAATTTGGTTTCCCGCAAGGGTATGTTATTTGGGTTATTATCTTGAATCAGTCTCCTCAGAAGGCAGTGCTTGTTAGGGTATGCATTCCCTAGCATTTGAGCAATTGATCCTGAGTTTCTGCTCCTTGTGGGAAGCTTTACTCTCGTACTTAAACACTTCTTTAAGATAATGCTGACATCTAGACCCCATGTTTGCTTGTTTCCTTGAGTTGTTTTTATTGGAGTCAATGGTTTTACCTGTAGTGATGGAGTAGCTATGTATGGTATGCTAACCTGGCAACAACAGTTTCCTGTTTCAATATATTTGTAGGATTGAAAAATGCAATCCATATTTGTAGTATTAGAGTTAGGCATAAACACTGTACTGACATGCAATCATGGCGTGTTGGCCTTCAAGCTGGATCATCTTGCAATTGAGCTACTGATCTACAGTTGCAGGTCATTTTCAGTCTACCTTCCACATTTGTTACATTAATATCTCTTTGCAACCAAATTCTGAGCATATACCCAAAATCAGGCATTCTTGTGGGAGTTGTGTATCTTGATGACAATGAATTAATGTAAAGATATGTCAATGAATTGTTGATTTATTACTTTTAAATTTCAATATATGTATCATATTATATTTGGGTGCAAAATCTGCCAGTTAGTTATGAGATCTTTGTTTTGAAACAATTAATGCTACTTCCTCATTAAGAGTGACAAGGTCAGGTTAGCATAAAAAAATAGAACTATGTTGATCCTACACTTAATACGGATACACAAACTACCGGGTAGGAAACATGAAGATTATGCTTTCAAGAAGGTACTACAAGATTGGGAAAATTTTCATCTGTTCCATATATGCCACATTAATGCTGATCAAATTTTACAACCTTGTGATAAAATTACAATTTCATGGCAGGATTCTTCTATAACTATATAATTAAAAGGATCATCATGGTGCCACTTTCACTTCGAAAAATCAATACTGAAGCTTTTTGATTGGTAGACAACCTTTCAATGAAAATACGACCTCATGGCTTAAAAACCTCAGAAATAATTTATTTTGATTGGTAGACAGGAAATATTAAACATAGGTTGCCTCTTTACAACTATACACAAATCCTAGCTGCAACCAGTTTTGGGATTAGAAGATTCTTAAAATGGCAAAATAAGGATAAAAAATTTAACATTCTCAAACTTGCTGTTAACATTATTAAATTAAAATCCAACATTCAACATTCATGTGTAATGTGTTGTCATTAGAATCAATAGTGTTAACTTTTATTTAGATAGATAATGATTGCGAGGAATTTGGCAGTATGAATTTGGATAGATGTGATACAATATGACAGCTCCCTCCACTTTAAAGACCTTTTAACTCTGAAAGGAAAAAATGCAGCAATATAAACATTTCCACATAAGCCCAAGGGAGATAAATATGCAAACAAGCACTCAGAATCCACCATGCAAAAGAATAGACAAACATACCATCAAGATGACACAAGATATACCCTGGGAAAACCCTCAAGAAGGAAAAATCCAATCTCCAAAAGCATCTACACTAAATGTATTATTCAGTAATGAAAACATTACGATACATTTAAAGAGTCTCCATGGATACTTCTGAAACAACATGTTCCTCCAATGCATCTTCTATGTGTCCAAGCATAATGGATAACCATGCAACTACACGTCCCATGCCATGCTTCACATATGCACTCTTCAGGAGAGCTCAATACAAATGACAACCAACTCCAAAATGACAGCCAATCTCAACCACTAAACAGGTGTTTGCTTTTATAGAATCAAGCTCACACAAAACCAACTGTGGTTTTGCCAAAACCATGTGTCTCAAAACCATGAGAGCACAAAACCATTGACCCCCAAATTAAATATTTCTCACAAATATTGAATATTTGTCTTATGTCTCCTACACATAAAATATCTAACCAATGTTACAATATAACTTTACAAGTGGACCCAAATAAATATTTAATGTGGTTACATACATCACTAAAGATGCACCACAAGTAAATATTTATTTTATATAATTAAAATATTTTTTTCTTGTGCAAGGTGTACAACACCATTTTTTTTAACATTCTCGCACTTGTTGTATACATTGCATAAGGGTCAATTGATGAAACACATCATCATAGCCAATCATGAAACCACATGAATCTCCAACATGCTCTCGAGCTCCATCAAGATACTTGCAATAACATCCAAGGTGACCGCCATTTCAAGCAAGAACTCCTTTCATCCTCCAACATGCCACATATGGAAGAAAAGGAACAAGCCAAGGTGAAGATGCACTAATCCAAAGTACACAAACATCAAATCCAAGTGATAACAAAGGCTCTAAACTGCTGCCAGGGAATAAACTCACATGACTGGAAATAGCATCCACAACAAACGCCAATACATCCAACCATCCATACCTCCAAAGGTATAAAAAAATCAGTAGATCTCATGCCAACAATATATTCAACCCATAAATCACAAGCTCCTTGTATAAAACGTGTCAATGAAACACATACATATCCAGGGACTCCCATTGCACGGGTAATGTCAAATTTGAAAATATATCAAGGCATACCAAGTTTACCAATCAACACTTGTAATATCCCGCTTAGGATATTCGCTAAAATTCTGAATGCTCTGATACCACTGTAAGAAGCCCTGTTCTCCTCAACTCTAGTTATGCTGATAATTTTCTAAATGTGTTCTCTTGAGTGGTTTTGTTTTTGGCTCTTCAACAGTATATTTGTAATTTCTAGGAATAATGCCAGGCAAGATATAGAAATACACATACACATTCAAACAAGATATATGCTGATGCAATTGATGATTATTTCAGTATATGAAATCAGATTACAAATCTTTCTATTGCAAGTATAATAAAAGTTCAAATCAGATTTTCATTTCCTTTTCACAACAATGAATTCATACCCAGAAAGATGATTGCTGATTATGATGAATTTCTGAAGATGATTAGCAATTATTTAGTTCCAATTTGCAATGCCAAGCTTCAGATATAAATGCCCAAATTGCTGATCCAAGTACTGTAGCGCACTGTTCACAAGCACTGTAGCGCACTATTCACGCACTATTCACGGGTCACTGTTCACGCATTACTGTTCACGCATTACTATTCACGGCTGTACTGTAGCAGCAATAAAAATTTCAGATCTGCAACAAATATTCTTGAAACCCTTGAATAATTTCTGTATTTCTCCCTCTAGTTAAGCACAATTCGACTCCTGTATGAAGCCAACTCTCTGGCAATGATTCAGCTGATCTTTCACAGCCTCAAGATTGCACAAACAATGAAGAGTTTTCGTTCTCCAATGCTGATATGAAGACAATTTGCTGAAACCCTTGGTCTCATGCACAGACTTCAAGAAATTCTCCAAAGCAAAGTCAAATGATCATCAATAATAATGAGTTTGATTTGCTTTTTGAAACCTTTTATATCCTCAAACTCCTTAATAACATTTAAATCCTTTTTTCAAATCCACTTTTAGGGTTTTAAAATAATATTTTATTATATGCTTTTGTTGCCTTAATATTACCTTGGGTATTGTGCCCACAATAAATTGATATCATTAATTGCACTTTATCATGTGTCATTGGCCCCCTTTCAATATAAAGTCAAAAAATAACTTTATATTATAAACTTTTAATTAACATCATTAATGACACATTAAAATATTAATATCTCCTTAAAAATCCATCAGTTAGCTACGCCAATTAAAACCAACGTCAAAACTGCCAAACACTGAATGATTAGGTGCCCTGCCACAAATAGCAATCTCCAATAGTTGACTTGCTATAAATAGTAAGTACGCACCACTGTGCCCTGAAACATCTGCAAAGGCCCAAACATTAGTCGACACTGCATCTGAGACCTGTCCAGGTGCCCCACTATAAATAGAAACTCTAACTCCCTGAAAAAGTAACTTACTATAAAGAGTAAGTGTGCCAAACGGAGTCCAACGAAGGTCAAACCTGAACTCTCACTGATCATTGGAGGCGAAGCGAAGCCACACTGAATACTGCCAAAATAAGACCTCCTAACCATCTGCTCTAGCTTACAAAGGTCAATTGACACAAAGTACCAAAATAGCAGGTTACTATAAATAGTAATCTCCTAAAAAGTAGGAACCGCGGACAAAAGAAACATCCCTAAAAAATAGGAACTCCCAACTGGTCAAACAGGGCCCAATCCCACACCTCCTAAAAAATAGGGACTTACTAAACTAGTAAGTCTTGGACAAGTTGTCCGAATCAGGCGCAGAAAGTGTCGATCAACTCCAATTGTCCGTCTGAACCCTGCTGAGCAACAAAAGCTCTGCTCTAGCTGTGTTGGAACCACCCCAAAGCCAACACCATCCAAACTGCACAAGGGCCTAAAAATGGGGACATTACAACACTCATACGAAGGTGTGGCTAATAATCAAAACCATGTAGTACAAAGAACAATCACAATGATTCACACATGCAACTCAAACCGTTGCATACTCCCTCACAACTAGTCACCATAACTCTCCTAAGTCCACCACACCACTGAAACATACACCCCTGGTATATGTTTTTGCTATGTGTATTTTTTTGTGTTTTTGATGTTTTGCTGTTTAGGGCTTTACGGGTTTTGCTTGCATGTTTGATACTGCATGAAATACACAAAATATCAACAATATATTGAAAACCCAGAAAAACTAAAAGAGATATCAACAAAATAACAATGACCCAGATTGTATTTAGCCAAGATATGAATTATGGTAACATACCCAGATCAAGATTTACAACTTCGTCCGGAAGCTGCAGCCGGACCATCAACAAAGGCCACAGAAATATGCTCACAACTCTGAGAAATGAAGAGATATTGTATTACAATCAGTAGCAGCAACAAATATGGCTCTAAACGCCAAGTTTGGGAGAAGTAAATGCCATAAATCAATGAAGAATTGCAAACTCCAAATACCCACGTCCTCCCATGGATAGTACGGCCAAATTGGAGTATGTATCAGCAGCTGTGAGTGTAAAAACCCTCTGAAATCTGTCTCTATCTATCTGCAAACTCTTATCAGCTCCCAACGCCAAAGATGAACACCATTAATCAGCCCAAAACTCCATAAAATCGCCTCTATGAGTGGTACGACCCTTCTTGAGGAGTACGGCCTGCTAGAGATAAATTGCAGCAGCAAATAAAACTCAATCCCAATACAAAATCTATCTTTTATGGTCTGTTTAGACCAGCAACACAATTCTCCATGATAATATTCTCATTCTAGCTCAATTCTTCATCAAAATGTCTTCGGTGAAAGCTCAAATGAAGCCTCCATGAATCCTCTCATGATACGATCTTCCACGCACGAGGAAAGGGACTAATGTCGGGGTTTTCGTCCCAACAGCCAACTGAAACCCTAGAGCCAAGCTCCAAAGCCAAAGCACAATAAACTCACAAAGATAGCAAATTTCATAATCTTCGCATAGCCAAATGAGCCTCTTTTTTCCCTTCTTGTTGCTCTCCCAAGCCCAACACCCAAGATGAGGGTTTTTAAATTTATAAAACATCCCCCCTGTCTCTCCATGAGGGGCGCCCACCTCCTAGTAGCCCAACTTTAAAATATAAATTACTTTTATTAAACAATATTACTTTATAACTTAAAGTAACTTAATTTTCGAATAGTATAAGTTAAATATTTAATTTAACTTATATATCGACTTATAATACCTTGGGCCCTTAAATAACATGAATTCCTGTGCCATGACCATCCACACTGCCCTGCCAAAAATAGCAAGTGCCTGGGTCCCAACTTACTATAAATAGTAAGTCCCTTGAAATGACCCCCTAAACACCTCCATTAGCCTACGGGAGTCTAGTCATAGGCTAATCCCTGTCCACTGATCCAATGGGCTAGATGGGGGACATTACAGTCCGCCCTCCCCAAGATTGCTTGTCCTCGAGCAACCTCAACTCAGGATGCTGCAATATCTGTTCACTCTCCCAAGTGGCATCCTCAACTGATAAATTCTTCCACTTTACTAGGTACTCTCAGATGACCCGTTTCCTCAAATTCATCTCTCGGGTGTCAATGATAACCTCTGGTACCAAAATTAGCTTCCCCTCCTCATCCAATGGTGGAAGCTCAACTGAAGGAATCACATTGTGGCCAAGAGCTTTCTTCAACTTGGAAACATGAAACACATGAAACACATTATGCACTTTGCTATCTGTTGGCAATTCAAGCTCGTATGCCACTTCACCCACTCTTTTGATAATCCTGAATGGACCATAAAACCTGGGTTTTAATTTTTCTGCTCCACTCTTCTTGAGAGTGGACTGCCTGTAGGGTTGGAGCTTCAAATACACCATGTCTCCAACCTCAAAACTCCTCTCCACTCGGTGCTGATCAGCATAAAGCTTCTGCTGATCCTGTGCTTGTTGTATATTCTCCTTGAGCTCCTTCACTATGTCCTGGCTCTCCTGCAAAAGATCTTTTGCCTTAGGCACCCGATTGTCACCAAGTAAGAGATCTGTGAAGCACGGGGCATCATAACCATATAGTGCCTTGAAAGGAGTCATTTGGATAGACATGTGGTATGTTGTGTTATAACAGTACTCCCCCAAGTGCAACCATCTGATCCAAGCCTTCTACTGCCCCGAAACATAATTAGGAAGATACCCCTCCACCCATTTGTTCACTACCTCTGTTTGGCCATCTGTCTGTGGGTGGTAATTGGTACGAGGGGTCAAATCAGTGCCACATAGTCTGAATAGCTCCTGCCAGAATAAACTCAGGAACTTGTTGTCCCTGTCACTGACTATACTCTTGGGTATCCAGTGAAGCCTGAATATCTCCCTTAAAAATAAATCAGCCACCTGAGTAGCTGTATAGGTTGCTGAAATGGCGAAGAACTGTGCAAATTTTGTGAGTCTATCGACTAGCACATAAATACAGTCCTTCCCTTGTACCTTTGGCAACCTTGTGATGAAATCCATGGATATACATTCCCATTTTTGGTTGGGAATGGGCAATGGCTGTAATAAACCTGCTGGGTAAGTATGCTCATGCTTATTCTGTTGGCAAATGGGACATTCACGGACATCCTTCAGCACTTCCTCCTTGAGCTCTTTCCATGTGAACTTCCAAATCTGTCTAAAGTCTTGAAGAATCCAGGATGGCCAGCCATTGGAGTATCATGGAAAGTTCTTATCACCTTATGCTTGAACTGAGAATTAGGCACTAAAAATATCCTGTCTTTGTATATGATCAAATCATTCACCACAGAATATCTATCATCCCTGATAATGCCCTCAATGACTCCTGCTGCCCAAGAGTCCTTAGCATACTTTGCTGCAATCAACTCCCTCCAATCAGTAGAGATCTCTCCAACTAAGCACAAGTGAGGTCTCCTCGACAATGCATTTGCAACTATATTCCTCTTCCCCTTGTCATACTCAATGTCAAAGTCATAAGCCTGGAGCCTACTGACCCACTTCTGCTGTCTATCATTCAGATCCTTCTGGTTCATGAAATATTTTATGCTGTTATGATCTATTTTAATGATGAACTTCCCACCTACCAGATAAGGTCTAAATTTGGCCAAATGCATGCATTATGGTCAACATCTCTTGGTCATACACCAAGTAACTCCTCTCGACACCTCGAAGTTTCCTGCTCTCGAATGCTATTGGGTGTTTCTCATGCATAAGCACTGCCCCTATCCCCTCTCCTGAAGCATCACACTCTAGCTCAAACGACTTAGAGAAGTCAGGGATTGCCAACACTGGGCAAGTAAACATCAAGTGCTTGAAGTGGTCAAAGCACTGCTGAGCTCTGTCATTCCACTCAAAGGCTCCTTTCTTCGTCAAGTCTGTCAATGGTGCAGCTGTCTGTGAGAAGCCTTTTACAAACCTCCTGTAAAACCCGCAAAGTCGAAAGAAGCCCTTAAGCTGTGTGAGGTTTGTGGGTGGGGGCCAATCAACAATTGCCTTTATCTTCTGTGGGTCGACCCTGACGCCATCAGCACTGATAATGTGGCCCAAGTAAAGTAGCTCAGTCATGCCAAAGTCGCACTTGGACTCCTTGGCATAGAGGGACCCACTCTCCAAAATGCTCAACACCTCCTCTAGATGTCTCATGTGGTCCTCCCAAGTCCTGCTGAAAATCAGTATATCATCAAAGAAGATCAACACAAACTTCCTAAGCTGCTGTCTGAAGATCTGATTCATGCAACTTTGGAAAGTAGTAGGGGCATTGGTCAGCCCAAACGGCATCACAGGAAACTCGAAGTGGCCGTAATGACTCCTGAAAGTAGTCTTCTCTATGTCCTCTGCCCTCATATGAATCTGGTGGTATTCTGACCTTAAATCAATTTTCGAAAAATAACAGGCACCATGCAACTCATCAATCAACTCATCAATCCTCAGAATAGGATACCTGTTCTTGATGGTTTTCTTATTCAGTGCCCTGTAGTCAATGCACATCCTGATCGTCCCATCCTTCTTTTTACTAAGACCACTGCAGAAGCAAAGGGACTCTTACTGGGTCGGATGTGTCCCATCTCCAACAACTCCTTGATGGTCTTCTCAATCTCATCCTTGAGTCTCTTAGGATGTCGATAGGGGGTAATCATGATGGGCTTAGTCCCATCCTCTAACTCAATGATATGCTCTATGCCTCTATTTGGAGGCACTCTTGGTGATATATCTCCAAGCACCTTGTTGTGCTTGGTCAAGAGCTTCTGAATATCTGGATGATAACTGCTCTTTTGTTGTGGTGGGGACTCTGGCATAATAAGGCACTCTGCTGCCCACTCTACCTGGTCATGTCGTAATAGTCTTTCCATCCTCTTCAGTGACACTACCCGTGGTCCACCATCTGACAAGCCTCTGAGACATATCTTCTTCCCTTTAAATTCAAATTTCATCTCCATTTTGTTCACATTCATGGTGAACTCTCCCAGCTGGCTCATCTAGTGCATGCCCAATACAACATTTGTATCCCCAATACCAACAACATAAAAATCATCCACCAACTCATACTCACCCATGATGATCTTCAATCCTGAGATTTTCCTGTTACACTGCATTTTGTACCCGTTGGCTGCCATCACTTTGAAGCCTTCGAATTCCTCTACCTTCAATCCACGCCGAGCTACCAACCCCTCATCGATAAAGTTGTGTGTGGCCCTGTGTCAATGAGAGTGATGATACGCTGACCTCCGAGTACACCACGCACCCTGAAAGAACCAACCTTCTGAAAACTAGAGAGCTGGGCAAGAGTCCCACCACTACCAACACTATGCTGTGATGCTCACTCATCCCCACTATCCTCATGGTCTGAACGTTGATCTGTAGGTGAATCTGATGCCTCTGATTGTGCCTCCTCGGTTGAATAATATTCTATCAGCTTAGCCTTAGGCTTGTGTGGGCACTTATGTGAGGGATCCCATGGCTCTTTGCAGTGAAAGCAAAGCTTTTTCCTCCTGTATTCATTGAGCTGGTCATTTGTCAAGTTGTTTGATTTATCTTTCGGTTGCTCAACATTCCTCTGGAAGGGTCTCCTATCCTTCTCCTTATCCCTCCTATGTGGGAAGCCCTTTGATTGAAATTTATTCCGCCACATTGATGACTCCATACCTTGGGCTTTTTTCATGGCCTTCTGGAGTGAAGTAGGGTCAAAGCCCTTAACCCAACCACGTAGTGGATCTGATAATCCATCAATAAATAAAATGACCAGTCTACTCTCTGAGATGTCTGGGACCATAACAGATAGGTCCTGGAACTCTGATATATAGGAGTCTACCGATCCACTGTGTCTCAGTTGTGCCAACTCCTTAAATTGCAACTCTGGGTCCTTTTTGTCAAATATGTCGATCAGTCTAGCTGTAAACTTGACATATGAAGTGATCTGATCGTGACCCAGTGTAACCTTCTCGTTACTCCACCACTTATGCGCAATCCCCTCCAAGTGTAAAGCTGCATAAGTTATGGCATCCTCCTTTGGCATGGGACTGATCTGCAAGTAACTGTCCAATTTCTGGACCCAAGCTCTCGCGGTGGTCTTACCAGAACCATCAAAGTATGGAAGAGTCATTTTACTAACTTTTTTCTGCAACTCCTGGTTTTGTGGTCTATTCCCCATGCGAGGTCTATTCCTTATCTTGATGTCAGAGTACTTGACAAATGTCATCTCGGCCCTAAACTCTGCACTGGATGCTCTCCAATCCCTCAGGGTCTCGTCTTGGAACTCAGCCTGTGTGGGGTCCTGTTTAGGAACTTGGTTCATGGGTACAAAAACTAGTATGCCAGGTCTATCACCTGCTATAAACTGTGAAGCTCTTCGGTTGGTGACTGATGCCTCACCCTCATTGTCCCTGTACCTGTGTCTATCATCTTGGTTTCTGTCCCCATTGTTTCTATCTCCGTTGTTCCTGTCACCATTGTGCCGATCACCTCCTGGGTTATTCCTATTCCTATCACCACCATTATTCTTGTTTCTGTCACCTCCATTGTTTCTGTTTTTGTCACGGTGATTGTTGTTATTGTCCCTGTTGTTTCTTCCATCCCGAGGTGCCAACTACTAAAGGATATGTGCTATCTCTGCCTGTGATTCGCTCAACTCCTCCCGTGACTCCCTCATTTCTCTCTCCATAGCCAACCGACTCCTAGTCAATGCGTTTAGAATCTCACGCATACTAGGTTCCTCATTTTATCTGTCACCCATCTCTCTTGGAGTAGGTTCTATAATTGGTGGCAATTCACCTAAAAATGGGTCTGTAATTGGTACTGGATTCTCTGGTTCCTCTAACCATGGTACCTGTGTTTCCTGTTGCAACCTATTTCTCTTGGTATTGTAGTGATGTGTCAATGATTGCACAGGGTACATAACTCAAATCTCACTGCATGTCTGTATCTGTATCACAGGATGGCAAAATCTTCTGCTCTGATACCACTGAAACATACACCCTTGGTATATGTTTTTGCTTTGTGTATTTTTTGTGTTTTTGATGTTTTGCTATTTTGCTGTTTAGAGTTTTATGGGTTTTGCTTGCATGTTTGATATTGCATGAAATACATAAAATATGAACAATATATTGAAAACCTAGAAAAACTAAAAGAGATATCAACAAAATAACAATGACCCAGATTGTATTTAGCCAAGATATGAATTATAGTAACATACCCAGATCAAGATTTACAACTTTGTCCTAAAGCTGTAGCCGGACCAGCAACAAAGGAAATATGCTCACAACTCCGAGAAATGAAGAGATATTGTATTACAATCAGTAGCAGCAACAAATATGGCTCTAAACACCAAGTTTGGGAGAAGTAAATGCCATAAATCAATGAAGAATTGCAAACTCCAAATACCCACGTCCTCCCATGGATAGTACGGCCAAACTGGAGTATGTATCAACAACTGCAAGTGTAAAAACCCTTGAAATCTGTCTCTATCTATCTGCAGACTCTTATCAGCTCCCAACGCCAAAGATGAACACCATTAATCAGTCCAAAACTCCGTAAAATCGCCTCTATGAGTGGTACGACCCTTCTTGAGGAGTACGGCCTGCTAGAGATAAACTGCAGATCAAATAAAACTCAATCCCAATACAAAATCTATCTTTTATGCTTTGTTTAGACCAGCAACATAGTTCTACATGATAATATTCTCATTCTAGCTCAATACTTCATCAAAATGTCTTCGGTGAAAGCTCAAATGAAGCTTCTGTATGAAGCCTCCATGAATCCTCTCTTGATACGATCTTCCACGCACGAGGAAAGGGACTAATGCCGGGGTTTTCGTCCCAACACAACCAACTGAAACCCTGGAGCCAAGCTCCAAAGCCAAAGCACAATAAACTCACAAAGAGAGCAAATTTCATAATTTTCGCATATCCAAATGAGCCTCTTTTTTTCCTTTTTGTTGCTCTCCCAAGCCCAACGCCCACGATGAGGGTTTTTTAATTATTTTTAATTTATAAAACATCCCGTTGTCTCTCCACGAGGGGCGCCCATCTCCTAGTAGCCCAACTTTAAGTTATAACTTACTTTTATTAAACAATATTACTTTATAACTTAAAGTAACTTAATTTTCGAATAGTATAAGTTAAATATTAAATTTAACTTATATATCAACTTATAATACCTTGGGCCCTTAAATAACATGAATTCCTGTGCCATGACCATCCACACTGCCCTGCCAAAAATAGCAAGTGCCTGGGTCTCGACTTACTATAAATAGTAAGGCCCCTGAAATGACCCCATAAACACCTCCATTAGCCTACGGGAGTCTAGTCATAGGCTAATCCCTGTCCACTGATCCAATGGGCTAGATGGGGGACATTACAAAACCATGTGAACATGAATCTCTAGGAAGTAGCCATAGAACAAAGAGATACCTTGCAAATCATATCAAATAACATGTCCTTCTAACAACACCTCATAGTGCTAAGTTGTGTCAAGTAAATCTCCTTCACAAAACCCCAAGCAAAAAGCCTTAGCAACACTGAACTGTTCAACCCCAAGGCCAAACATACAATGTGAATCAATAGACCAACCAGGATGTAAGCCTCTCAAACCAAAGGAAGATCAAACCCGTAACCATTCTATAACTAGGAATAAGCCCAATAACATCTCCTAAAATCCTTATAAATGACATCATAAATCAAACTCATATGCACAAGGAAATAACAATGCCAAACATTCCTCAAATGAACCCTCCAAAACTAACATAGCTCAAGATCCATATACATGAGAAGACAAGCATAAACATAATGCATCTAAAAACAGGATGGGCGATACCTCTCAGATGATTATCTACTGAGTAGACCACGAGTGGGGAATGGGAATGCTCCTCCAGAATACACCAAGCCACAATGACTCTCCAAGAACAATCTCCTCTCTGGTCCATCATGAACTCATGTCCATATCGAGGTGAAGGCTCCTCAGACTTCCTATTGAAACCTCCAAAGAGTAACCGTCTCAACAATGTCTTTAACCCAAGAGAACTCTAACCTCACCTCAGTCTTCAAATATCCATGAGCACATACAACCAATCAATCCATGCTAAAATCCAAATGCAATACCACACTATCATGAAGCTCCCAAGCATATGACCAATGCACTCAATACCAAGAGAACTACCCAGACCATCGTCAAAGCTCCAATTGTAGAATTAGGAACACAACATGACATCATTATCTAACATCTCCTCCTAGGAGATCACATGCTCCAATGAACATGTCTTGCTCCTAAGAGCACCCATATCATGCTAAGACTACAAAATAGAAAGAACTAGAGTCCTCCATGACACACTATCACATCATTGCCAAAGCTCCCATTGAATTGTGATACTGAGCTATCCATGGCATCATGATGAACATCCCCTAACTGAAGGTCATTCGTGGCCCCAATACACTCAAAGAACTCAATTGCAACATTAGGAGCTCCCAAAGGGTAAAGTAAAACCACAGTCTCCAAAAGAAGATAACTGCTATAGGCTCTAAAAAACAACTACAAGTGACTCACAGTACTCCTACAGGAATCTCATGATCATCCCAAAGCACTCAACCATGAATCACAAATTGTACTCCAATCATCCAACTCGTTGTCTCTCTACTACACAAGACCAATGCACCATGATGGCCAAAGGACCACCAACACCAGAATTTGCAAACTAGTACTGCAATGATATGTGGGTATAGAAAACCCAACTCGGAGTTATCTATGCAACTTGTGTGTATAGACAATCTACAAAACTACACAACTCGTAGATCACAAAGCATCACAACATGAATCCACCACAATGTAGACCCAAAAGAAAGCAAACTCAACATCGCATCAGTAACAAGAAAATCAGAAACAATGATAGATAATCATGTAGATTCTTCACGACTTAAACACCAGATCAACCCTAGATCTGATTTGTTGCAAATCCATAGAGTAATCAATCAAGAACCCATCAAGCAAACACTACGAAAATGTTGAGTGACTAATCACATACCAACAACTCCACACTGAGAGAGCTGCAAACAACCTTCTCAAACCATGCACAAAGCATACATGCAAACTTGCAACTATCTTGCATCCAGAAACACCCCCATGGGATTCACAATCTGAAAAATAGTCTATCCGTAGATCTACAAACCACAAGTTTTGGTTAATCATGCAAAACCTGCAAAACCATCCGTGTTAGGGACATGCATGCTAATCTGGATCCACTTATCATTTGGAAGACCAACAAGTCTGAAAACATTAGAATGATTAAACTAGAACAATGGAATATCACAAATAAGCATAACTACAGATACAGTCAACATGAATATGAAACATGCAAGCATTACCATCCAAAAGGATCAAGAAGTTGTCCAGAAGCTCGAGACCATCAAATAGGTCAACTCCACAACCAATACCATGTACTCGCATAAACCATCATACCATGTCAAAGCTCCAAGCGTACAAGGAACCTCCATGACACCATGATCACCACCCAATGTACCTGCATAAACAACTAATGTACCTGCCTAAACAACTATGTCATGCCAAAGCTCCAAGCATACAAGGAACCTCCATGACACCATGATCACCACCATTGCTTTACCTATACTCAATTTTCCCTCAACCGAGACTCTTAGTCTCACACATGTATCAATCATGTCTTCAAACCAAAAGACAACTTGTGTACTTGTCTCCATCAAAGCAACACTCTGAAAATAGCTGTATACTTGTATTAGGAAGCACCAAATCTGATAATTTACTGTACCATCATATTGGTCTCATAAAAATATGCACTCCCACAAGTTTTCGCTAACAAATTCGTTTGATGCTCACATAATCACACCCCAAATCTTAGGCTCCTACAAGTGCTCAGACAAGTACAAACCTTTATCTGCTCATCCAAGTGAAAAACCATCTAATCCACTATGTAGTACATTGCAAATGCTCTCCATCGGCTGTTCGAAATCTAAATTCTGGTCCCGTATGCTCAAGATATCACCTGTTAACCATTTTGGAGCAATGTCAGCTTCAGGCACCAAATTCTGACATAAATAGCAAAATTTGATAACTTGTACCACTACGTAGTGCTCGGAGAGAGTTTTTCGACGCCTATAAAAAGTCAAAAATCCAATACCATGGGTGAAAGTTATGCCTTATGGAAAAAATCAGCTCTATTAGTCTTCAAAATCTAAACTAGTGGTTGTTGGGCAGTTGTTGGGCTGCAGGTGGGTGGCGTAGTCGATGGTTGGCTGGCGGTAGGTGGCGCGTGGGTGACGAGCTGATAGTGTAGCCGATAGACCTGATAGAACTAAACTATTCATGTTTTGAAAAGCTCGCGAGGGTTGTAGCCTTCATCGGCCCGACTGGGGGCCTAAGGCCCTGCCAACCTAGTTACCGTCGGCGGCGAGCTGATTGACCAACAAAGCTTGAACGTTGTACCTTTTGTCCTATACCCTGTACTCCATCTGTGGATTGCCAATGATTGCCACCTATCCATGTGGGTGGTTCTGCGCTAATGGGCGCTCCTCATACCTGCGATTTGAATTTTTTTTAAAATAATGAATCTGTAGACTTGACGATTGACATCGACAGAATATTTTGAGAAATTGCGACTATTTACGGTACGGTTGTATGGATCTTACGACTGTACGAAAAGATTCTGTCTAGATTCTTCTAAGGCCCTAAAATGGCAAAAAAAGGTTGTCTCCAAACATAGCTGAGTTTTATGTTGATCCATAGGTTTTTGGGCCTTCTAAACTCAATGGCGAGGTTTATTTTTGTCTAGGAGGCCTTTAACAAAAGCTCATCTCCAAAACCCCCACAGAAAGAGTCCTAATAGAAAACCCATTTGCCAAATCTTTATCAAACCCAGGTCTGCAAACACATCTATGACCTTGAAAATACCTTCATTCTTTTCCTACAAGACTATGGATTCAACTATGCACAAGAATCTACTCATACTAAGGGTTACAAATACTTGGGAGATCTCCTCCCACAACTTGACAACCAGGTTTTGATAGCACTTGAAAGGAAGAATAGCAGCTATATAAACATTTCCATATAACCTCAAAGGAGATAAATATGCAAACAAGTACTCAAAGTCCACCATACAAAAAAATAGACAAATATATATATGATCAAGATGACACAAGATATATCCTGAGAAAACCTTAAGAGGGAAAAACCTAGCCTCCAAAAACATGCACACTCAATGTATTATTTAGCAATGGAAATATTACAATACACTTGTAGAGTCTCCAGGAATACTTCTAAAACATCAAGCTCCTTCAATGCATCCTCCACGTATCCAAGCATAATGGGTAACCATGCAACCACATATCCCATGTCATGCTTCACATATGCACTCTTGAGGAGAGCTCAATACAAATGACAACCAACTCCAAAATGACAATCAACCTCAACCATTAAATAGGTGCTTGCTTTTCTAGAATCAAGTTCACACAAAATCAACTGTGGTATTGGCAAAACCATGTGTCTCAAAACCATGAGAGCACAAAACCATTGATCTCAAAATTAAATATTTCTCACAAATATTAAATATTTGTCCTATGTCTCCTACACATAAAATATCTAATCAATGTTATAGTACAACTTTACAAATGGACCCAAATAAATATTTAATGTGGCTAAACACATCATTAAAGATGCACCACAAGTAAATATTTTTTTTTTTTTTTTTTTTAAAAATGCGCCTGGTAAACTTTTTAACGTGACCGGCGACGCTGGTGCGACACGCCCTCCGGCTCCACGCGAATGCTTTTGCCCGGAGCAATGAACCGGTGAGGCCACAACTGGGGGACCTCATCCCCTAGGAAGAACACTTCAAACCCGCGAGCTCATTGGCCCAGCGAAGGCGTAAAGCCTTGCGAGCTCGTTGGCCCAGCGGGGGTTTGAACTCTGGTGGCCGCCACTACATCCTGAGCGACTTAACTATGATCGGCGCACCACAAGTAAATATTTATTTTACATAATTAAAATATATTTTTCTTGTGGAAGGTGTACAACACCTTTTTTCCTAACAAATTCATTCCTAGAAAGTTTAAACTTAAAGTACTTAAATGATAAAATGAATAACTCAGACCCATAAAAACCAAGTTTGTCATTTGCCAATTGGAAGCTCTTGCAATATCTTTGCATATATGTCATATTTGATATTTCTTGGAAGTGAGGGTAACAAGCTTGGTTATGTAGATGAAGCCAAATTTCTAGGCAGAACCATTATTGAGATGTTATATTGTTTTGTGGGAGGTTTGATCAATAACTGGAACATGCGAATCTTCTGCTGCATAAGTTGGAATTGTTCGTTGAGTAGCTTTTGTGTTCTAAACAGTGCCTAAATTATCCATCAAATAAAAATGAAAATATGCACTGCATAATGATACAGTACAAATAAAAACTAACAAGCTGCTATTGTTTCAATAACAAAGTCATGAATAAGAAGCTTAGTTCATGAGGACCCTGAAACGGATCTAATACTGAAATTTGTTACTGTTGGAATGTGAATGTTAAAACAACAATCAAGAAACTTGAAATCAGAAATTTACAATCAAGAATGTCCCTACTAGGAATCTTAAATCTGGTAAATAGCTACAACGTGTATCTTAGCTGTAACAAGAAGATAGAGACTGCTTAGCAAATCTGAAAATTTGGAAATAAACAAACCCTTTTATAAATTAAAGGGTGGTATGCTGCATATACATTAGGAGTATATCAGAGGCTAAGAAATCTGAAATTTAAAATCGTTAGGCTCTGATACCAATTGATAGGACTATATTGCTGAATATGTTTCTCTATGTTCCATTATATAAGAGAAACTTTTATATACAAGCAAAAACTTTTATGTCGTTGTTTAGTGTTCCAAGCTATTTGCCATCTTTTATTTATTTTTTATCCACCCTTTACAGCTGTTTTAGCTCTCCATCTACCCTTTACATTTGTTCCAGATGCCGATCTACTTTTTACAGCTGTTTGAGCTGTCAAGTACTACATATCTAGCTACCTATATAACTGTCTTTCTTTTACTTTATTTCTATCATCTGACTTGCATGTAGACTATAGTCAATTTTCTAAATACATGGTATGCCCTCATCACAATTACTTTTACTCAAATAGCAAAGATTGTTACAGAAAGGAAGAGCAACGATTTCACAACATCACTAAAGAAAGTAGCAAAATCAGTGGCCCCATACTATATGGGATATGGCCATATGGAAGACATTCTCACAAATGCTAAGGGATACTTTCTGAGTGAGTTGCTAAACAATTTGTTCGTGTATGGAAGTTATTTTTAATAATATGTTACAATCTGGATACACACTCAAATCATATTAGCCCTTTTAGAACGCATCACTCAAGAAAGGAAAATAAATATTAGATAAATAATAGGAGTTGTTGAATTTGGATTATGGTTGTGCTATTGTTATGGTGCAACTTCCAAGATTGCAGATGAACCTTAGAAGATTTTGTTCCTCATGGAAAATATCCAACTGTATTTTTTAATTAGTGGTATGTTGCCTCCCTATGCCAGTTAAGGATGTAGTTAGGCTTTTGAAGCTTTCTGGCCAACATATAGCTAGCAGCAAGAAATTCCAATTTGAGAGGAATTTGTTCTAATAAGATTGTAAATCAATTTTTAGTCAATTAAAGATGCATTGAGGAAAGTAGATCACACTACGTTGATGCATATGTAACATTGAGCATAACCTTTATGTGTCTGACTAGAACAGTAAAAGTATTCACTCAACCCTAGAGTGTCACAGTTGTAAATTTTATAAACATATTAAAATTCATTATATAATTGCTTATGGCGATCTTATCTTAACATTATCTCCAACGGTTGTGCAACCAGTTATTTTTTTTATATCGGTAATTGTTAACAAAAGACAGGTACAATATAAGGTGCTACAACACCATAGACATAACAATATCAACCAACTTTAGCTCCAACACCTGAAAACAGTCCATACAGATCTCATACAATACAGCTAACAGAAGCACCAAAACCGACTACAGAATTATCTTTATCAGAGGAAATAAAAAAGAGGAACACATAACTACTCCCTGATGTTTACAGCTTTTGGAAGGTACAGGGCCAAACATCTCAACAGAAGCAGGCATAGATTTTGCGGAACCCTGGAAGATAGAAGAATGGTTAGTTAAGGTTTGAATTTGTAAAATTTTCTGGAGAAAACTGTGTATAGTTGTTTTTCATCAAATTTTACAAATTCATTACATTGACTATGGAAATATCATGTCTTTAGTTAAGGTTTATTGAAACAAATGTATGAAGTATGAACCATATAAGTGAAGGAAATACTAAAATACTTATTTTATTGATAATTAGATGTTTTTGCCCATACTTAGCAGGGATTCCTTCTTGATCAATACAATTCTATTGCACAATCATATAGCAATAATTTTTACTTTTAGCCCTGATAGGAGCAATTCAAGTCTATGAACACCGATATCTTGACTTAAGGTTTTAAGTTGATAGCCTTCTTATAGTGCCATAGCAATTGAAGACTTCCAAAAATGTTCTGAATTAAAAATTGCATGTGAGAACTGCAATAACCAGAGATACTAGCGCGATCACACTTTAATAAATCTTCTTGATCTGTATCTATTGGATCACTTCATGAATGGCCTAATTATGCTGAGATGCGTTCTACAATGACAACACGGGGTGGAGTGTAATGGTGTGAGTGTGTTAACAAAAACTCTCATCTTTTATCTTAAATTTGACAGCCATTTACATGTCAAACTTCAAAGTATCAATATTTAATAATAAACATAATATTAATATTTAATAATAAATATAAATTTAAAAATATGAAATACAAATGAAATCATTTTTTGTTTTCGTCTTGATGCCATTGTCTTCTTGTCAACACAAATATAAAAATAAAAATAAACTTTTATAATACATTTGAATCATCAAGTAAAAGAAGAAGATAAATAAATAAATAAAATTTGCTAATACTTGCTTAGATTTACCCTCGTTCACCATGGGCAGAAACAAAACAATGAAAAGAACATAGAATGAGGAGAGGAAAAAAGTGGTTCACCATGGCTAGAAAAAAACAATGAAAAGAAGATATAATGATGTGAAAAAAAAGTAGTAAAAAGATGTAGGGTTGTCATTAGTAAAATGATAGTATAGTTAAACTAGGTTTTTCTTTGTTTATTCTATTACAATTACAAGTTAGGGATTAAATTGAAATATTCTTCTTTTTGATCATGATTTTACAAGTTTATTACAAAAAGTAGGTCTTTGAAAATAAATTAGTTCCAAATAAAATAAAATAGCTTTGTGTTTTTTTCATCTATTTGTGTATTTGTAGTAGTTTAAAATTTAAATTAATAAATCTCATTTTAAAAAAGAGCTAAACATATGAAGTAAATAATTTGTTTTATTTTCATTTAACTTTATCAAAACTATAGAAAAAATAGCTCTTCAAGTAAAATAAGGTAATAGGAAAAGTTGTGTATTGAGGAAATAAAATAACATTAAATAATTTGTTTTCATAAAACTTTGGCACGATTGATATAGTTATATACTTAAGATATGGAGTAAATAATTTATTAAAACTCTAGATAAAATATATCTTAAAATACATCGATCTAAAAAACATCCAACACCAAGAGATATCTCTTGGCATCTTTTAGATAGATGTTTTAAAGATATCTATACTCTAGATTTCTCTTGGCATGTTTTAGATAGATGTTTTAAAGATATCTATACTCTACTTTTATAATTAGATTTTATTTGGAACACTCTTAAACATATTTTTCTTAAGGCTTGTGTGAAATTGTTTGAATGATCCGTCTCTCTAGCGGGCTTACCCCAAGCTGTGTGAATTAATTGTTAATGCTGTGATGAACACATATGAAACAAGAGGTGGAAAATTTTCCAGAAGTTACTCTCTAGTATTAAGTAGGTCATGCCCTATTCCAATCTCTTATGCAAATTAGGAAATATAACAAATTAAACACTCACAGAAGTAAGGACTCCACAACAAAATGCACATAAATGTGGCCAAAATAAGACTGGAAAAATTGAATGCAGAACCTCAAAATTTTGTTCTTGGCTGGCAACATCATCTGAAAGGAGCTTCCACGTTACAAACTTAGGATTTTAATTTAAACACTTTTGCCAATTCCTTGGGCATTTTTATTGTCATAATATTACCATGCTAGACCTTTATGTTGCTTAATTATTATTGATGCTTTACCTTAATACTTCAGAAGTTTTAGTGTATGACTGTGAATGTATCCATTTTGTTTGCAGTTGTGTGATTCTATTTTATCTTACCAGATCTATGGATGTTAATTCTTTGAGTGTCGAATACTAGGGGATTGTTGCCAAGAATGAAATGAGTGGGTATGGCCTTTTTGTAATTGGGATGTTTTCATGCTAATCATGTTTATAGCCATAATGATTACATTATTCTTGTTATATTTTTTTGACTCATGGGCATGTACATCACGTGTCAGTGCATATAATTACATTTATTACTAAGTTTATAGAAATTGGATATAATTTTTTTTATCTTAGTAAAGTGCTTGGGTTTTTAATTTTTTTTACACGGGGCCTATTTATAGCAATTGCTTGGGTTTGGTTGCTTACTATGACACACTAGTGCATTTCTTGAAGAGAACCTTACTTGAAATTGAAGGCTACATTTACACTGTACAGCCCCCAACAATTATATGATTTTGGTTATTTTTTGCATAGCAGCAAAATGTTTTTGGGGAAAATTGGCAATAACCAAAAGATTAAGATTTTTTCAAAAAATGGGGAAAAAATTGAAAAAAGAAGGGGAAAAAAAATCAGATTTTCAAAAAATGTAGAAAAATATTAAAAAAAAAGAGAAAAACCTGTTATTTTTTAAATTTAAAGGGCATAGAGATATATAAAGCAAATAAAAATGAAAGTTTAGTCCATGAATTGTGGAATATAGATTTTTTTCATTTATGTTCATATCATTGATTATATTGCATTGCACAATGCATAAATGATAACTAGATACTAATAGTTTTCAAATATTCAATTACAATTTATTTTGTACAATGTCAACCTACAAACTATGTTATTGGAAACGACACGTTTTGCCCCCAGTACGGGACCGGATGGGAGCGAGTGCAGGAGCAAGGACAAGATGTGCCCAGGTGCTCCCAGCTGCACCCAAAGCCATCCTTTCCTCAAAAATTGTCAAATGGACAATGAATCTTTCGATATTATTTCACAAGCATTCCTATCTTAAGTCTTTCATAACTTTTTTCTTGGTGTTTTTTTGTACAATAATTATATGGAGATTTGAGAAAAGAAAAAAATAATAATTTGCTTTGGGGTGCACAACTAATTGAAATCTGTTTGGCTTTTGAATGACATTTGTGGATTGTTAGTTTTCCACATTGTTAGAAAACAAAAATCTTCAAAATCTATGGTGAAATTTTGCCGATTTGAAAAAAACCGAGGTCATTAGAATCAGCTCGGTAATGCAAAGGCTGTTGTTTGATCAGATTTTGAAGCTTGCCATTTTGTTATGAAGATTCTCCATATTGAATCTGAGCTACAAATGCGTTCGGCTTCTTAGAGTTTTGTTATTTATGGCCCATGGGATGAAAATTTAGTTTAAAATTAACAGCCATGAATTTTCTGCACATTTTTTTACCGCCTGTTTTGCGTGGTTGGAATATTTTTACCCATGGTAACAAACATCCTTAGGTAAATCAAGAGCCTAATTAAGTATGATGATGTTTAAGGTTGACAAATATGGAGTTACTTTAGTCTCAATCTTTTGATTGTATGTTATGGAGACTGCATTCTTTTTTCTTGGGGAACACCTTGAGATGCTTTTTGTTTTTTAAATTTATGAAATAGATTTATATAAAAATCAAAAGGAAATAGATGCAACTTGTTTTTTTAAAAAGATGGAATAGAATCATATCTTAAAGACATGCAAATTGGTAGAATTGGGAAACAAAGTAGCACATGACTTCAAACACAGTCAAAGCTATAAAGCTTGTTCTCAAAGGGGGTTCTGGTGTTAGTGCATCATTTTATTTATGCATTAGTTTATTATGCTAGCATTAACTTGCACATTAAGATAAATTTGTTTAGGTAGGTCTTTACTTAGAGATATTTTCTTATGGACGTAACTTGCTATAGTTAGTAAGTGGTTGTTTGTTAGGACTCTTCACTTATCGAATTTCATTCATATAGATATAGGAATGAATTATGAAATGTATTTTCAATTCTATTATTTAAGTTCTTTTTAGTATCAAGTATCAAGTATCAAATATATTTTAAATTCTGCATAGTCACTAGTGTATATATATATAAAGATACAGCTGTACCTGTACCCTAGGAATTTTTTTTGCCTTACTGGGGTGTACCCGAATCGCAAACCTAAGCCCATTCCCATACCCATACCGACAACTTAGCCTACAAGCTAAGTATAAAGTTCCAAAAAATCAGACGTAGCCAATGATTCTTGTTGCTATGAAGAGAGCCACACTAGAGGGTTGCAACCCCAGATAATGAAGTTCTTGGATCAACATCCTAACATGCGGTTGGAGTCCAACATTACTCAGGAACCTATTGATCCTGAAGTTGCAAGGTTTTATGCACAATCACCAACTTCTTCAATTGTTGAGAGGCAAGTATATTCTTCTTGATTGACTATATGAAGTTGTAAGTAGGGTTTGGGGGCAACGCCCCTAGTGAGAGGGGCAATGCCC
This sequence comes from Cunninghamia lanceolata, assembly GCA_027924645.1. Classification (NCBI taxonomy): domain Eukaryota; kingdom Viridiplantae; phylum Streptophyta; class Pinopsida; order Cupressales; family Cupressaceae; genus Cunninghamia; species Cunninghamia lanceolata. The sequence continues at coordinate 9,878,297 of BSBN01000194.1, read as the reverse complement.
CTTGTGGGGGTTTCGGGGCAGCACCTTTAGCATGGTCGAGGGGCAGCACCCTCGTGCGCTCCCTGTTGCGATATAGGGCGAGGTCGAGCCCTTGCCACCAAGTCCAAATTAAAGCCTTTGAGACCACACAAACCTTCAAGGCATATGCTATTTTTATTCTAATTTTATCATTTTTAAGTTAATGATGTAACATAGGTGACATGCCCCCAGGTACAACAAAACCAAGACAGTGCGCTCACACTTTGCGACATGAACTTGAATCAAAGCCAGATGGCAGATTTCCACTTCAAAATGACTCTTGCAAATTATGACTATGAATGTAAAAAAAACCAAATGTTCCGTTGCAGTTGAAGTCACAGCCTAAAGGAACAAGCACAATATGTAGGTAAAATTTTAGGGCCGCTTCCAAATGTAAAATATGCTTTTTCCAAATGCGAAACTGAATGAAGTAAAATCCTACCAAAGTTTGAAAAAAGAGGAATAGCGTGTATCAATGGAAATATTAAAATTATAGCAGCAAAAATCTTTTGGGGGAAAAAAGGCAAAACCAAAAGTATAAGATTTTTTCAAAAAATTGGGATTTAAACAGGGAAAAATTGGATTTAAAAAAGAAAGGTAAAAAAACACAGAAAAAGGAAGAAAAACCTGCTGTTTTTGAAATCTGAAGGCATTTCAATAGCATAGAGATATAGAGAGCAAATAAAATTGAGCGTTTAGCCCATCAATTGTGGAATATAGTTTTCTGGAATTTATTGGGTCTTCATTGTTGCATTTCCGGGAAAAATACAGCAAACAAATTCAATTTCTACACCTCTGTTGACACATTAAATTCATTACCTGATTAATTTTGAGCCTTACTAGATTCAAGGCATTTATGTTTCTTATGATTCAAGGCTGATAAACTTGAAAATTAAGTACAGCAGAAGAACCAATCCTGGCACTGTATGGTATGGATAGAAAATGGAGGAGACATTATTTCACAAGGTACACACAAATAGAACAGCTGTCCATTTCATTACACAAATAGGGTAATGAAATTGTTGTAATTTCATTACCCCAAGCGTGGCTGGAGTAAGTCTTTTCAAGACATTATATACATAAGCAAATTGTGTCCACGGATACTATTTGCATTCCTTTATACTTATGTGGATCTGCAAAACAAGCACTATCAACCATCATCAATTAATTCCTTAATTTTGCTTTTGATTCCTTTTTTTATTAATGCTCTGTAATATTAATGTTGTGATTTCTCTCTATGAAAGTCAAATCTATGAATGGATTATGAGAAAAATGAATTTAGTTTCAAATTACTATTGAGACAAATGAAATTTAGATTGTCAGTGCTCTCCCGTTGCCTATATTTATGATTAATTTTCCTGCTCTAACTTTGTCATTCATTACTTTCTTTAGAATAGATTTTTCATAATTGAACAAGAGGACATATTGAAACATAAGAAGTTAGATTTCTGACTGACTTCAACTTGGAAGTGCAAGTTGTAGAAAAACAAATGCAAGATGTTCTTTTTTAAAACATTTTTTTCCCCAATGAAATATCGAGTGCTCGTTTACGAGTTATTCATGATAAAGACATCAACTTGAAGCTGTAAAATATGGACCAGTGTTCTCTATTGGCCTTCCTTTAGCCCCCAACTAGGATGGACCCTGACTCTGAAAAAATATGTGGCTGTGTTTTTGTTTTTTTCTGCTATTATTTTGATTCACAAAATTGAATTTTTAACCATCCCTGTATTTCAGTACCAACACAAGTAACAAGTTCTGTTCCTAAAGTTGACTTCTATAATAAGGCAACAGCTTTCTTGTTCTTTTTGATTGGTAAAGAAAGGGTTAAAGTTCAGGTCCCTCTCCTATAAATGAAAATATGCCAAAAGTAACGACTGCTGGATATATTAATTCGTGAGTTTTTCTTACAAAGTTATTCCATTTACTACTGTAATATAATAGAAAATGACAAAAACTAAACCTACTGCCCTACTGTATATGGCCAAAAGGCAATTGACATATATGACATCCTGCAGTAATAAACATAACCCAGACAAACTAGATCCTATACCTTGCCTGCGAGGGCTTCAGCACAATCCTTCCTACATAGATGCATGTTTGAAGGTGTCACCCATAGCTGTGCTAGCTTCCCTTGTAATCTGTCACTAGAGAAAACAAAAGGTCATGAAAGCATACAGAAACTGAGCTGACAATATCACAAAACTTATCCTGTCATGGTTTTGAAATGCAGTGGCAGTCATGACTCATAGTTGTCCATGAGCAAAAAATGCCCTAGCCTCACATTGCGTGAAGTTGTCACAGAAAAATTGTGACTTCGCGCTAGATTGCGTGAGTATTTCATGTGTAAATCCCACCGCGCGTGTAAAATATATCTTGGAGTATATCCACACTTAAAACAAACCTAAAAATTGGTCAAAATATATCTAGGCGTGAAAACATTGTTGAAATCACGTTTAAATGTAATAAAATCATGAAAATTTTGGTCAAAAATCGATAGTCAATGATTTATTCCGAAATTGTAATTTAAATAGGGAAGAAATCAGGATCCCTGCCGATCCATGATTAATTGTGTATAATTGTGAATTTTGCTTCTTTGATTAAAATAGACAAACAAAGCTTGGTACCATGAAATTAAATAATTCCTAGATACAACGGAAAGAAGAGAGACCGAGGCAGCGAGTGAATACTACAGTTATAGCCAAAGCCTAAAATTGTTGCTAGGAGGCTTGTATGAGCACGTTACACATCTAAGATTGACTCCTTTAGAGATTAAAAAGAGAGTCTAAAAACCATTAAATACTTAAGTCTTGGTCTTTGAAACTTTGCAAAATCATAATGAAAATGAACATGTATTTTCTACTATAGCTAGGAGGCTTGTATGAGCACGTTACACATCTAAGATTGACACAATTAGAGATTAAAAACGGAGTCTAAAAACCATTAAATACTTAAGCCTTGGTCTTTGAAACTTTGCAAAATCAAAACGAAAATGAACATGTATTTTCTACTATAGCTAGGCAGATCATCGCTATGAAAACCAAAGATTAAATCCAGATTTCAAAACCGATCAAATGCCGTAATCTTGACTTTTGAGCACCCAAAACCACTATCAAATTATACAAATATCTTCAGTAGTAAGAAACTAGATAAAGCAAAACCATCAAATAACCAAACCTTTAAAACATGTCCATGCATGCGTAAATACAATTGCATTGAACTACAGACTAAGACGCAGGTAAAACCCTAACATCCCCAAAAATCTCCGTTCATGTTAAAATGGGGAAAAATGTTGAAAATTGGTCAGAAATGTTTATCCTGCAATTCAAATGTGTTTCAGACGATTTAAGCATTAAAAAACCAGTCAAACATTGTTGACCCTGATTTCTTTAAAAAATGCAATTTTTATCCTTCAAAATGGGGAACTGCCGTGATTCTTAATCACGATTTTTCATGATTATTGCTTCTTTGATTTTGTTGGATTCATAATTGCATGACTCACATTTGTTACTAGAGTATGGAAACTGGACATGACATTTTTTCCTTGTTGATTAGGTGTATGGAATTTCATCAACATTGGGTTTTATTACGATTACTTGGTTATGATATCCATATTATGAGACACCAGTGCAATGCTTAAAGAACATACCATTCGTATTTGAAATCTAATTCTATTGTTGCTTCCTCCCCAAAATGCAAAGAAATATAGAAATGGGAGTGATTTTTTCCTCAGTATGGGTTATCTTTCACCTTTATTTATACTGTTTACCTGAATGTCTATCTTGACATGCACCATTATCAAACTTTTGAAAGGAGTTAATTATTTTATAATTTTTTGTCTTTGTACACAGACTAGGCGGGCTCTTACAGCAGAGGAGATAAACGAGGCATCTTATGTGGATATAAATAACAATAAGGGTGTTTTTGAGAGTTTGAAGAAAAATGTGAAAGTCACTTACGATGGTCGGCGGTTCTCTTACAGGGTACTCTTCTGTGCATCTGGCATAGATTGGCTGTAGGCTTTTTGATTTTTCAGGTAGTGTGCACATACACATGCTTATATGTGTGAGATGTATATTGGTATTGGAATGAACTATTTCAACTTCTCTGCAGTCCAAGCATGACCTAAAGGACAGAAATGAGCTCCTTGTGCTGATACGTAAATGTCCAGAAGGCATAGCGGTTGTTGACCTGAAGGATGCGTACCCATCTATCCTGAATGATTTGCAGGTTAAGTTGGACCATAGTCATCTCAATTGTCAAACTCTCTAGTTACTTGCCATTGAGAGAGATTTTAAAATGCCAGTGATTCAATTTTGGTAAGCTGTTTTAGGATTATAATATTCCCTTTGTTGTGCAGGAACTTAAGGCGAATGGTGATATTTGGCTGTTATCAAATTATGACTCTCAGGAAGATATAGTTTACCCAAATGACCCAAAGGTGAAGATCAAGGTTGACGATGATGTGAAGCAATTGTATCGAGAAATTGAGTTGCCAAAAGACATGGTCGATCTTGAGAGAGATTTGTTTAAGAGTGGAATGAAACCTGCAACCGACACTGCGAGCAGAAAGATTGCAATGCAAGTTCAGGGATCTCAGCAGAAACCAAAACAAAAGAAGAAGCGTGATTTTTCCAAGAGAACAAAATTAACCAACGTCCACATGCCAGAGCTTTTCAAATGAAAAATTTCGGATAACAGGTTTAAATTATATCTCTAAAGTCAACCTTCACTCCTCCAACCATGAAGCAAGCCAGTTAAGAAGTGAGACTATATGTGATGGTTCAATTGGCAATAAATTTGAATTTTGATTTTTGAGATTGTAATTGAATTTTAACGCTGATTATAAATTACCACTTTTTCTCTACCTTGGGATAGTTTGGCTGTTGTGCTTTTTGTACAGAAATATAGCATTTGAGATCCGCTGTCAGAATGTTTCATGCCCTAAAGATTGTTGAGATGTGGTTATCACTCAGTAACTAACTAACTAGACTGCATATTGCAGCTTATGATTGTCCATTATGGTGATTCTTCTCAGAAATCTCTATGCCATAGCCATTGATTTATAATTTTTTTTTCATGGGTCATCAATGCTCAAATTTAGCATTCTAAGGCTTTGGAGAACCTATTTTGAAAAACTTTGCGTTCTTCTGCAGATTTGAATTACTACAATCTAGACAAGGCATAGTTGCATCGCTGTCTTCCTATGCTCTTCTGGTCAAGTGATTTCAATTGAAGGGAAGTTTATCAGATTCTGATTTGTATTGTTGGGCTCATTGAATCTTTGAATATTAATGCTGTTTTAAAATAATTTAATTGCGAAGTATACAATTATTTGCTCTTTTAATTTTTTGCAAATTGGTTTCATGCGGCTTAAGTCAAGAAGAGAAATATTTCTACGGTCTACCCTTCAATGATCGAGTGTGATTTTTGATATTAGGCAATATAACGGCTTTGTGAAAGAAAATTAGGTTTCGTTAGGGTAACCTAGGCTAATTAAATAAATACATTTAAACAAGTACGGTCAACCTAGATTAACTGTTGATGATTGTTTTTAGACAAGTCAACAATAGAGTAAAACACTAGTATCCCACTCTCTCTTGAATAAAGCTCTTCAAAGGCTGAACTATGTGATCCAGTTAAGTAACTCCAAGGTTCTTTTTTTCTATGATTTTGTAAGGGACAACGTAGTGACTTAAGACGATTTTGCTGGTAAACACAAAGGGATTTACGCAGACTTTTTTCTTTTCATTCAGCTTATTCCTCCTTCAGTGGATGACATATATCAAGGTTGCAATGATAAAAAAAAGTAAAAGATAAGGTTTAAAGAAACTATCTAAGGTCAATGAGGCAATGATGATTGTACGAATAGACAAACTTTTCGATAAACTTAATTTCACTTTGCCAAGGATGCCTACAATTACATGAAGTTGGTGCAATCTCCTAAGGTTACGCGAATGGTTTTCAAATCGTGAAGGCTCATACAAGCACCCATTAAACGACGTAGCTCAAACAAGCATCCACAATCGAACTTAAGCAAATGATAAGTTCAGATTAGCTTTACACAACACTTCACCAATGATGAATGTTAAAAACATGAGCTAGGAGTTGATCAAATATTCAACACAACATACATTACAACAAAGAGCTTCTAAATCTACTTTGAAACTTCTCTCCATTTCATCAAGATACATGAAACCATGTTACTCCACAAGATAATACTTAACACCAAATAAACTTCCAATGTCTTTTCATTAACTTTGAGAAATATTTACAACAATTCCAAGTCCTCTCATGAAATTTTGAGAGTCTCCTATATTCTAATCCTACTTTCTTACCAACTGAACTACTAAATTACAAATGAGGCAACAAGGCCTTTATATAGTAGTCCAGGTTTACAATGAATGGCTTGGATCAATTTGATAGGCAAGGGTCTAGATCGTGCCACTTTAGAGGTAGTTACAACAACATGCTATTTTTAGTACAAAAAAGGAGGCAATGAAGGCACGCTTTCCAATGTGATAAGGTAAGGGGAAAGCATTTAAAACATCTTTCACATAGGTGTCCTCTTGGCTTCTTTCATTAAATGATACATTTAATGCATTTAAAATAATGTGTACTCGCCACATAGATGCCACTTCAGCATACTTTGAGAATTGTATCAACTTGTAATGATGTATTCAATGCGATTGCTTGAACTTGTATGTTGAGGAATACATCTTGTAGATCTTGTCTTGTTTTTTGAATTGTAAACTGGATGTATGATACTTGTTGCTTCACTTGATTAATTTCATGATTCTTTCTCCTCCTTGTAGGGTGTAGATATGATCTTCTTTAATAATGCTCCTTCTTAAAGAATAGAGTAGAGATATGATGATAATGCTTCTTTGTATATGATAATACTTCATATAGGAGTAAGAGATCTCTCTTGGGTTTGAAAATTGTAAAGACTTGAACCTTAGATGGATGAATGCCTTTGCTTGATGTAGAAGTTGATGAAGTGATCTTGCACGATGATCTTCAAAGTGACCTTGAAATTTGGATGAGTGAATGCCTTGTCTTTGAACATGATGCCACTTGATGAAGAGTTCCAGTAGATTGATGAAGAAACCAACTGATACTTGAAGTGATCAAATAGGGTATCCTTGAACTTCTTCTTCTGATGACCCCTTAGCATCATTCACATTCCTGCAACATAGAGAAGAAACAACATCAATACTTCAACTTTATAACATAAACACATAAGAAATCATTTGCTCAAGGTCTAAAGAAGATGAAAATAATAAAGAAAACAGAGCATTGAATAAAGTCCTTAAATCCTCCTTTACTCTCTTGAACTCGTCCTTCTTGGAGGAGCAGATTAGAAACTAAAATCTTCTGTCCTATCCTCTTGGTGCAGCATATCATGGTTTTTTTGGAATCTCCTTGCAACCTTAATACTTCAATCCTCCTACTTGCTTAGGGCATTAGATCAATTTTCTGAGTTCATCATAATGGATCAGCAGATCTTCATACATCCTACATAGAAAAGGCGCAGCAGATCAACAGTTGGAGATCCTCATAGAATTTCCCTTGTCATTCTTCATTGTGGCAACGCAGTGGATGAAGGTGCTAGGATGAAGGTTCTAGGATCCTCTTGATAGGCGCTTTGGTTGAATGGTTCAAATTCTTTCTTGCAAACAGATTTAGAAGGGAGCGCATTAGATCACAAGTCTGAATCCTCCTTAAGTAGCGCATTAGATAGGTGTTTTGATTTCCTCTAGGGCTGGTGCACTAGATCCACGTTTCAAAATCTTCTAGATAGACTTTTAAACACCAAGCAAGCTTCCTTTACATGTGGCGCATTGGATGGCACTTTTGAATTCCTCTACAACCTAGCAGATTAGATCAAGGTTTCAAAATCTTCTTCTTCTTCTTAACTTGAAGGCAAATCCTCCTCCTTGCTTGAGCGCATTGGATCAGCAATCTGAAATCCTCTTCTATCACTCCATAATGGCGCATTAGATGCTGATTTTGAGATCTCCTTCCACTAGGCACTTTGGTTAAGGTTTTTGATTTCTTCCTATTTTTTCAATTCTAAAATGAACCTCTTTCTCCTTGAGCGGATTAGATCAAGGTTTCAAAATCTTCTAGCATTGGAGGACTTGATCCATTTTTGAATTCCTCTACCTTCTCCCTTCTTTGGCGCATTGGATTGAGGGTTGAAGATCCTCTAGTATTTGCGCTTTGGTTAAGGATTTTGAAATCCTCTAAAAACTTAGCATTTTTGCCTCAAAACTTAGGTTAAATCATCTTCTTCTTAGTGGTGCGTTGGATAGGGGTCTTGATTTCCTCTGGAAATTTAGCATTTTTTACATTGGGCGCATTGGTTCAAGGGTATGAGATCTTCTTAATTTGGCACATCACTTCAAGGTTTTAAGATCCTCTTAATTTGGCGCACCACTTCAAGGTTTCGAGATCCTCTTAATTTGGCGCATCACTTCAAGGTTTCGGAATCCTCTTAATTTGGCGCATCACTTCAAGTATTTGGAATCTTCTTGTTGTGGTGCATTGGTTCAGGGATTTGGAATCCTCTTGCTGTGGTGCATTGGTTGAAGGATTCGATTTCCTCTGGCTTTTGTTGCACTAGATGGGAAATTTGCGCCCTCTCAGAAAATTTCGTTTTGCAAGGTCCTTGAGGGTAAAGGTATATTGAAAAATATATTTAAGTATAAGGAAAATTCCTTATACTTTAAATATTTTTCAATATACCTTTCAGGATGTTTGAGATAGGTCTCGAATCCACCAGATTTAACGTGCAAAATCTAGAATTTGGAGGATTCACCAGATTTCAGACTTAGTCAATTTTTCAAGATTTCAGGCTCTCAGACTTAGTCTTTTCAGGATTTCAAACATACATCAGGATTGATCTCAATGTTCATGAATTGGATTTGATTTGATTCTTCATTATTGCAAGTTCATGTTCCAGATGAGACCTCCAGTTATAAAGCAAAAACCTTCTAGGAGAGAAACTCATTATTGGATTGGCACAGGAAACGACCCTAAGGCATCGTCAGAACTTCATGTAAAGCATCAGAACTCAAAAAAAGGGGGTCCCCATTTGCAATGGGGCGATGTGTGATTTGGTCACAACATTAACTAATTATGGTTAGAAATTGGTAATTTGATAAATGTGCAAGTTGTTCTTGCTGCCACTACACCAAAAGCCTAAGCTGAATAGGGGTACTGACGGAGGGTTGAGGGTCCCACCACGACAACAGTTTACCCCCCCAAGCCCAGAGGTTCGTATTGGACACAATCGACCACGAGGCGAGTAGCCCTGTTGAGGGTGAGTCGAACCCTCCCCAGTAGAGTCGCCAATTTTGTTAACACAAACTAGCTGCCACTACACCAAAAGCCTAAGCTGTCAGTGAGCGCACCATCGGAGAGGTTAATGGGGTATCGACGATGGAGGGTTGAGGGTCCCATCACGACAATAGTTCTACGAAATGTAAATGCGATGGATAAGGTACCTAGCTCTATGACCAAAGAATGTGTGCCTTTGTTGAATACATTGGTTCTTGATCGATGTTTGATTAGGAAATAGTGCCTTTCAGTCAATTAAATGTCTTGATGTCGTTCTTGTACATAGGGATGTTTTGTTTCACTGCTCACCTAATGAATGGATGTCTATTTTGCTCTTCCTAAAGATTCGAGGACTTGGTGATATTTAGAAATACATTAAGGGTTGTCAATTCATTACAAGGAGGCGAGTTCTCCTAGATCAACTCCCAAAAAGTGCACAAGGATTGAAAACAATAGGTAAGGGCCCAAGAATGCAGATTTGTTAATCCTAGTAAACCAAATCAAAATGTGTCACTATTAATTGCTCTTCAATGCTTTAAAATGAATAATTGCTTAGTTCTTTGGATGAATGAATGTCTTTAAATAGTAGCACATAACATCAAATTGTGTTGTAATGGATGCCTTTAAATACTAGCACATAGCATCAAATTGTGTTGAATGCATGTTTAGTTGGCTTAAGGTAGGATGGTGATTGTGGAAATGTCTCGGCGTGGGTAAATGGCTCGATCTAGGTGGCTAACAAATAAATGAAGAGTTTTATTTTTGTCTTTTGCTTGATCAATGACTTCTTGATTTCAATAATATAGACTAAGTATGCAAGTTTCAATATTTCATATTCTTTTAAAAGCAAGAAAACAATGTCAATGTAGCGAGCGGGAGCACAACCGGGATCAGAACAGGATCTAGCATTTGGCATCTAGTTGTGGGCATTGGCGGAGAGGTTTCAACAGTGATCTTGGGCGGGAATAGAGATTTTTTGAAATTTGCAAAAACATCATGCAGCGATAGCGACATGCAGTGGGAGAAGCGAACTGCAGCAGGAGCTTGAGGCCTCTTGCGGGCATTTCCTCGGTAGACAACGGTTCAGATGAAGATTTTGAAGAGGCAGATGAAGATGATGAGAGGGTAGATGGAGATTTTTGCGTTTCTAATGATGTAGACGTAGATGAGTGGCTTTATGAGGAGGAAGATGAGTTGCTCCTTGATCTGCTTATAAAGGCTTGTTTGAAGGAGAAGTTGGCGCCTGTGGTCATTCGGGAGGTTTCTATAGAAGAAACTTCTGGTGGTTTTGTCAAGGGGCTACGAAGGGGATTTCTTCTCTCCCCTGCACCTGTAACCCAGATCCACTCTGGGTCTGCTCCAATTTTCCATAAAGAGAATGAATGTGCTTCTCTATTGGTTGCGGTGAGCCTTGCTAGGGTTGCTTCACCTTTGGATGTGGTGAGCCCTGCTAGGGTTTCATCACCCTATGTGTTGCAGGGTGTTTCTGGAAATGATCTTTCTGAGATTCTGGATCCCATTTCTACTGTTAATATTAAGCAAATTAGGGATCCCTCTGTTGAGTCGGCGGTGAGGGGTTTCTCTTCCATTTTACCTTTGCATGTTTCTGATGATGCTCCCTTTGTGTTGGATGGATCTTGCATTTTGAAGATCCCTGATGAAGATGTTGACAGTGCCATTGCATGCATGGAGAATGCCCTCATTGGGAGGTTCTCAGGGTTTCGTCCGAATATTGATGTTGTTTGTAAATGGGTTCATAAAAGGTGGTGTGAGTCTGGTCAAATTTAGGGGGTTGCCATGATTAACATATTTTTTCTTTTTTCCTTAAAATCTCTTGAGGTAAGTATGAGAATTTTAGAGGGAGGCCTTTGGTTCCTCAGTAAATCTACTCTTTGGTTGAAAAGATGGTCAACTGGTTTTGATGCTGCCAAGGAAAATTTTAACAGGGTTTCTATTTGGGTTAGGCTACTAGGTCTTCCTTTGGAGTATTGGCATGAAGGGATAATAAAAAGTATTTCCAATACTTTTGGTCAATTTTTATCTATTTATAATGTTACAAAATCCATGAAACAATTGGTTTTTGCTAGATTTTGTGTGAGTGTTGTTACTAATAAGGTGCTGCCTAAAGTCATAAAACTATCTTCCAAATTAGGTGTTTGGGAGTAGAGAATTCATTATGAGCCATCTTTGCAAATTTGTCTCCATTGCCGCAAAGCTAGGCATTTTTCCCATTCTTGCAAAGAGACAAAAAGTCCTCTTGAGCATGGGAATGAATGTCAGAATGTTGGGAAAGATTGTCACAATGTCGAGAGAGATTGTTAGAATGATGGGAAAGATTGTCAAAGTGTTGTTAATGAGTGCTATGATAGGAGTGAAGGAAATATGGATGAAGGTCCCATAAGGAAAGTGAGGGGGTATCATTTGAAGGATAACAACTGTACCTTGGTTGAGCCTGACTCATCTAGAAGGTTACCTAATTTGGGTCAAGCTTTGACTCCACCTCAAAGTTCTTTGATGAGGTTTAGTTTTAAACCTCCTTGATTGTGTTCTTGGCTATCCTTTTGCTGTGGCCTTGTTGTTCTAGCCCTGTTTTTTGTGTTGGTTCTGTCTCATGTTGTTGGTTCTTGTTTTTTTGTTCTTGTCTCTTGTGGTTGTTGGATACTCTCGTTGTACAAGGTTTTTGGGTCCTTTCAAAACCCTTTCCAGTTCATAGCTCCAGTTAAAAGCACTTATCTAATAAAAAAACAAATAAATGGAGATAAGTGTATGGGTGAACTGTTGGTTTTAGGACAAACAACTGAGGGGGGGGTGAATCAGTTGTCACCAAAATTCTGTTCCTTAATTACTTAAAACCTTCTTATATTTCAACAGCATAACAAAGATTCAATCATGGAAGTAGAATGCAATAACTCAAGAGTAGAAACGCATTCAACACGTATAACACCAAGATTTTTAACGTGGAAAACTCGGTTAAGGGAAAAACCACGGGGTGACTAACCCAAGATTGTATTCTCTGTTAAAAGAATAAGAAGAATAAAATGACACTTTCCAATTAGGGCTCACTACCCAAGCACACTGCTCACAAGAGGCCCACTGCCTACAGGAGACACACTGTCTACAGAAGAATATAAATATTACATACCTGAACTGGAGATTAACATCTTCACTATGCTTGAGACAATTTTATTTAAGCTCAACACTTCTGCTTTGCTTTTCGCTCCTCTTCTCTACCACTTTCTCATCATGACAACATATACTTTTAAATGACTTCATAAATCTTATTTATACATGACATCGACTTTAGAATGATCATCAAAGTCGGCACAACACATACTTTATTTTATTACAGAGCAATTACAAAAATACAACTTGATTTGTTACAAAAACTTCATGCGCATCACTACACTGTCGGCCACACATATCTGGGACTTCAATCTTCTTCGAGGAACACGCCATGCTACGCAAAACATCTTCAAGATCATCCGCAACATGCACAAATCATCCGGTCGACCAAAATTAGGAAGACCACCATCACCCGAAGATAAAGCTTCAATTATGAGCTCAATCTTCAATGTGGACCGCCAACATGAACTGGACACAATCTAGAGACCCCCACAAGCTTCCTTGAATCACCATGAATATTTGCACCACTTTTGCTTACTGTAATCATTCACATCTTCATCCGGAACCTCAAGAACACAGTCAGTCATCATTGTCACATTAGAAGGATTGCTTATGGACCTCCAAACCATGAACCAACTGAGTTGTCAATTCACATTAGCTTCCCAAACATGCCACCAGATCCGCAGAACAAGATATTGCATTCCTAGATCTCACCAGACCTATTTGTGCCACTCTATCATTTCTGAACAGCTGCTACAACTAGTTGTACTCATATGGCCATAACTTCTCCAAATCTTCATGCGGATCTCTAAAATCTTGGCTGGAGCACCTTCAAACACATATCTACAAACCCTTTGATGCACATACTCTAATCTTCCACTGATTGGGATCTTTGCTTCATAGAACCTCACCGTCTTCATTGTCCTCTATTTTTGATAGGGCTAATTTTCTCAATATCCTCAGCACATAGCTCATCTAATCCTTGACATCAATGCAACAGGAGTATGTTGACATCAATGACAACACCGGTAGGCCCATACTTGCAACAATCTCCCCCTTTGTCATTGATGGCAACATTTGATGTGAAAAACTGTTTTAACCATCAAGACAATAACTTCTCCTCACTGACAGACATAGCTCCCTCTATCAACATCAACCATTCATATGTCTTTTCTTTCTTTATTGCTCCCCCTTTGATCAACAACCACTTTTGTTTTTCATATTATGTTTTTCACAAGTCTTCTCTCCCCCTTTAACATCAATGGCAAAGGGCACATACTTGCAACCACTTGTCATACTTGACTACTCCCCCTGAGTAGTAGCTTCCTAACATCAATCCAGATCACAAGATATGACTTGTGGGATCCACCGGATTGATGCACATCAGTGCACCTTAATTTAGAACCGGAGGGGTAATAACCCCTATCTTCTCCCCGAGATACTCGAAAGTGTCCTTAGGTAGAGGTTTGGTAAAAATGTCTGCAATCTGATCCTTTGAGGGCACAAACTCCAATTTGACTTCATTCTTGTTCACCTGCTCTCTCAAAAAATGGAACTTGATGGATATATGTTTTGTCTTTGAATGCAACACCGGATTTTTTGATATGTTTATTACACTTGAGTTGTCACAGAAGATTGTGATAGGTTCATCATACTCTATTCTGATGTCTCTTAACATTTGCTTCATCCACAGTACTTGAGTGCAACTGCCTACTGCTACAATATACTCTGCTTCTGTAGTGGACATAGATATTGCCTCTTGTTTCTTGCTTAGCCAAGAAACCAATATTTTCCTCAAAAATAATGCACCACCACTGGTACTATTTTGGTCATCCACATCTCCTGCCCAATCAACATCTGTATATTCATGAAGAGAGAAATCATGATCCTTAGGATACCATAAACCATACTCAACTGTTCCCTTCAGATATTTGAGAATTCTCTTGATTGCCATGACATGAGACTCTATAGGATCAGCTTGGAATCTGGCAACAAGACTAACAACATTCATAATTTCAGGTCTAGTTTGAGTAAGAGTAGTCCTCCAATCATTGACCTGTACTTTTTCTAATCAGCCTTAGGAGATTCATCATCTTTACTCAGCTTACATTCGGTTGCCATGGGAGTATTCATTCACTTTTCATTTGATTTGTAGAAGTCTTGCACATACTATCTTTTCCTCCAAAAAAGATATCAACGAATACTTCAACAATCAAGATATTTTCGTGATCAATCTTGAAATACAGATTACTGTCAGCAGTACCTTTGTTGAAACCAATCTTCAAAAGATGTTTGTCCAATCTTTCATACCAGGGTCTTGCAGACCATATCTTCATGATCAGATAATTGGAATCCATCTAGTTGCTCAATGCATACCTCTTTCAAATCACCATTTAGGAAAGCAGACTTGACATCCATCTGATATACCTTGAAATCTTTGAAGGCATCAAAGGAAATAAATAATTTAACTGCTTCAATCCTTGCTACCGGAGCAAAAGTTTCTTCAAAGTCAACTCCTTCTACTTGAGAATAACCCTTACAGATCAATCTGGCTTTGTTTCTTACTACCTCACCTTCTTCATTTAGTTTATTTCGGAAGACCCACTTAGTCCCAATCACATTTTTGTCTTTAGGTCTAGGAACAAGATCCCAAGTGTGATTCTTTTCGATTTGCATCAATTCCTCCTTCATAGCTTTAACTCAACTTTCATCATTGCATGATTCACTTAATGTTTTTGGTTCAATTTTTGAAATCAAACAATACTTCACTGAGTCTTTAGCAATATTTCCTCTTGTTTGAACACCTTTGCTTTTATCTCCTATGATCTGGTCTTCAGAATGATTTAGTCTTTACATACGTGGGAGTTTTGAAATTCTCTTGCACTTCTAATTCTTGGACAGGTTCATTCAAGCCAGTCTCTTCTTGTATTTCTGGATTCTCCGGATCAGTCTGAATTTGAACTGGAGTTTGGACTTGTTCTTCTTGATCTAAGATATCATTTTGATCATCTGTTTCATACTCATAAAATCTTGAGGGATTTTCCATACCTTCATCAACCTTCACATTTGTACTTTCTACAATCTTTCTTAATCTCTTGTTATAACACCGGTAAGCTTTGCTTTGAGTAAAATAACCCAAGAATATTCCTTCATCACTCCTAGCATCAAACTTGCCAAGGTCTTCATCTCTTTTGATGTAGCATTTGCTACCAAAGACTCTGAAATACTTCATAGTAGGAGTGATGCCAAACCAGAGTTCATAAGGGGTCTTACCAGTATTGCCTCTGATTTGTACCCGATTGAGAGTATAGACAGCAGTGCTTACAACTTCTTTCCAGTAGATCTGAGGAACATTTGCTTCCATCATCATGGTCCTAGATGCTTCCTGGATGGTCTGGTTCTTTCTCTCCACTACTCCATTCTGCTGAGGAGTCCTTGGAGCAGATAACTGTCTCTTTATACCATGATTCTCACAGAATGTTATGAACTCCCCGAATGTGAATTCTCCACCTCTATCAGGCCTGAGGCACTTTATGTTTATGCTAGTTTCATTCTCTACCATAGCCTTGAATATTTTGAATTTCTCAAGTGCTTCAGATTTCTCTTTTAAGAAGGTTACCCACATCATCCAGGAGTAGTCATCAATCAGTAACATGAAATGCCTATCTCCTTGCAGACTTCTGATTCTTGCCGGATCATAGAGATCAGTGTGCACCAAGTCTAACAACCCGTTTGAAGATTGCTCCTTACTTTTAAATGTGACTTTGTTCTGCTTACCCAACTGACATTCTTTGCACAAACTGTTAGTAGGTTTCACAGTCTTGGAAGATCTCTTATAGCCTGAGTATTGCTTATCTTGATGATATTATCAAAATTTACATGACACATTCTCTTATGCCACAACCAACTCTGATCAATTTGAACAAATAAATAACTTTTGCCAGTACCAACCAAGTGGAAGATGTTACCTTTTGTCTGTGTACCGGATGCAATCTCAGTTCCAAAGCTTTCAAAGATCTTGCATTTTCCATTTTTGAATTGAAGATCATAGCCTTTGTCCACCAACTGTCCAACACTGAGAAGATTATGCTTCAGACCTTCAACATACATAACATCACTGGTTTTGTTCTTTCCATCAAAAGAAATGGTTCCTCTGCCTCTAATTCTGCCAGCAGAGTTATCTCCAAACTTTACAACTCCACCTTCATATCTTTCCAGGTTTATGAACTTATTCTTGTCACCAGTCATATGGTGAGAACATCCACTATCAATGACCCATTCATCCTTTTCTTCAACCTGAGCAGCCAGAGCCCTTTCTACCATTTTATGATTGACAGATTCAATAGGCATTGGATCTTCTTCCTTGATGGCAATAAACACCCAGTCACTTCCGGATTTGTTTCCTACCTCAGATTCATCATCTGTTACTCCATCATCATCTTCTTGAACATAGTAACACTTCTTTTAGAATCTTGATCTATTAGGGTTTGGCCTTGAAAATCTTTCCGGACATCTTGAGGCAAAATGACCAATCTTGTTGCAGTTGAAACATTTGAAATGCAATTTTTCTTCATACTTACTGGATTCTCTTGGCAGTCTTTTTGCAATAAGGGCTCCAAGTTGTGCAACTTCTAACTCATCTTCTTCCAGATCTTTTCTTGCTTTATCATACCATGTTGATTTCTTTGAGGAACTTTCTCTTGGATCATATCTTTGTTTACCTTTTATAGAGGCACTAGCTTTGAATGCAGATTCAGTCTTGGGGAGTGCATCTCTAAACTTAGCCAATTCAAATGCAGCTAACTTCCCAACCAATTGATCCCTTGTAATATTTGTTAATGACCTGAATTCTTCAATAGCAGCAACCTTGTGTTTGTAAGCAAGAGGTAAGGATCTGAGAACTTTGGCAACAATCTCATCTTCATCCAATGTTCCACCATCATATCTAATGCCACAAACAAGCTCATTTACCTTTGGCATAAATGTAGTAGTATTCTCATCTTCACTCATCTTTAGGTTTTTGAACTTTTCGTTCAGACTTTGTAGCTTGGCACATTTAACATATCTGTCTCCTTCATGTAGAACCTCCAATTTTGTCCAAATTTCATAAGTAGTCTTTAATCCCATAACATTTGTCAACTCAGTACCAGACAAGGCACTTAGTAAGGCTTCTTTAGCTCGAAGATTATTTTCAGCATTTCTAATTTCATCTAGAGTTGTTGGACCATTCTTTAGGGGAATATACTCATTTGTAGTCATGTTCCAATACTGCTCTCCCATGCATTGCAAGTGACATTCCATGCGGTTTTTCCAAAGAGTGTAGTTTGTTCCATCATACCTTGGATTGTCCTTTTAGGTAGACATCCTGGATCTCCTCAAGCGGTTAAGCTTCTTCTAGAGGAACTTAGGTCTGATACCAATTATTGGTTTTAGGACATACAACTGAGAGGGGGGGTGAATCAATTGTCACCAAAATTTTGTTCCTTAATTATTTAAAACCTGCTTATATTTCAGCAGCATAACAAAGATTCAATCATGGAAGCATAATGCAATAACTCAAGAGCAGAAACACTTTCAACACATATAACACCAAGATTTTTAATGTGGAAAACCCAGTTAAGGGAAAAACCACGGGGTGACTAACCCAAGATTGTATTCTTTGTTAAAAAAATAAGAAGAATAAAATGGCACTTGCCAATTAGGGATCACTGCCTGAGCACACTGCTCACAAGAGGCCCACTGCCTACAGGAGACACACTGTCTACAAAAGAATATAAATATTACATACTTGAAATGGAGATTAGCATCTTCACTATGCTTGAGATAGTTCCATTTAAGCTCAAGACTTTTGCTTTGCTTTTCGCTCCTCTTCTCTACCACTTTCTCATCATGACAATAGATACTTTTAAATGACTTCACAAATCTTATTTATACATGACATCGACTTTGGAATGATCATCAAAGTCGGCACAACACATACTTTATTTTATTATAGAGCAATTATAAAAATAAAACTTGACTTGTTACAAAAACTTCATGCGCATCACTACACTGTCGGCCACACATATCTGGGACTTCAATCTTCTTCGAGGAACACGCCATGCTTCGCAAAACATATTCAAGATCATCCGCAATATGCACAAATCATCCGGTCGGCCAAGATTAGGAAGAACACCATCACTCGAAGGTAAATCTTCAATTACGAGCTCAATCTTCAATGCAGACCACCAACATGAACTGGACACAATCTAGAGACCCCCACAAGCTTGCTTGAATCACCAAGAACATCTGCACCACTTCTGCTTACTGTAATCATTCGCATCTTCATCTGGAACCTCAAGAACACAGTCGGTCATCACTGTCACATTAGAAGGATTTCTTGTGGACCTCCAAACCACGAACCAATTGAGTTGTCAATTCAGATTAGCTTCCCAAACATGCCACCAGATCCGCAGAACAAGATATTGCATTTTCGGATCTCATCGGACCTATTTGTGCCACTCTGTCACCTCTGAACAGCTGCCAAAACTAGTTTTACTCATATGGCCATAACTTCTCCAAGTCTTCATGCGGATCTCTGAAATCTTGGTTGGAGCACCTTCAGACACATATCTACAAACCCTTTGATGCGCATACTCTAATCTTCAACTGACTGGGATCTTTTCTTCATAGAACTTCATTGTCTTCGCTGTCCTTCTTTATTTCTGATAGGGCTAATTTTCTCAATATCCTTAGCACACAGCTCATCCAATCATTGACATCAATGCAACAGGAGTATGTTGACATCAATGACAACACTGGTTAGGCCCATACTTGCAACATGAACGTGGTAAATATGACAAATAAGGTGAATGTATAGATATGGGTGTGTAAGGATAGGATAGGCTAAATGTATAGGGATGTGTGTATGTGGATGGATAAATGGCTATGAGAATGAGCCTAACTTTGCACAAAATTGTGTTCAAAGTCACCATGTACATGTATCAAGACATTTGCTCAAAATGACACAAAACTAAATGGGAAATGGCATGGGTATGCATATTTCACCATTACAAACTTAAATGGTCACCTTTAATGGAAAATAGAATTACTTTCATAAACATAATGAAGTGCCATACTCTTGTTTGTTATAATTTTTCCTACTAAATAAAATAATTTAAATAATATAGGATGACCAAGTGTTTCCTACTAAATAAAATAATTTAAATAATATAGGATGGCCTAGTGCATAATGTTTTATTTTAAGTGAAGTTTTCTACAAGCATTTTTATTCGGATTTTTAATCTTTGTGAGATTTTGATGTATGTGTATTCAAGTCAACTTAAGGTGACCTCCATGAGTAGTGTTAGTGTAGGTTTTTATTTTCCTAGTTGGGTTATTTATTTTCCTATATTTCTAGGTTTTTCCTACACATGTTATTAAGCTTGCTTAGGTTTAATTGAGTATTAGTGTGAGTGGGTGCAAGATGTCAGCATCTTCCATGAGAGTTGCACTTGCCTATTTTAAGCTATTGTGGTGGACTTTTCTCATTGGTCATATTTTCCACCTCTCCCCTTTCTTTTAGTCTATTTATACTCACCTCTTAGCTTGTATTTTACATCTTTTGCTTTTGCATCCTCTTAATGCTATTTTGTTTCTGGAGCATTTGCATTACTTTCGTGGAGACTAACTCTATGCTGCTATTTTGATTACGTATTATTTGCATTCATAGTTTAATATCTATTCATTTCACTAATTTTTTAGGTTAATCATCTTTTCAGATTCTAACATGGTATCAGAGCTATTCTAGTGTAGAAAAGATTTTAGTTTCCTTTTTGTTTAAGAGATTGGGGGGGGGGTTATAAGATTTACTTGCATGTTTCCTGAAAACCCAGTATGCTCTTCTCTTGTATCTTCAAATGATTTGGAGAATCAGAAAAGTTTGACAGAAATATTTTAACCTCTGGGTTTTGCATACGTGTTTTGTGAGATCTGGGTGATTGCAACATTTCTAATTATATTGACAACATTTTTGGCTATTCCAATGCATCTAGGAGGCTCGAGAAAGTCAAGATTGACTTTCATTTCATTTGATTTGGAGATTGTTTGACAAAGTTGCAGAAATGGGGTATTAAGTTTGGATCTAGAAGACAACTTCTGTTGGGAGCATTTTCAAGCCAAAAGGACCTCACCATTGTGTCCAAGAGGCCTCACAAATAAATTTTGACATATTACATTTCATTTTTTTGTTGTTGGAGGCATTTTTTTGCATTAGATCCATAAGCATGTCAAAAAGAAAAATGCTTTCTAGGTTTTGTTTGCCACATCGAAAAACTATTTGGGTATATGTTATTTGTTGCATGCAACAAATAGATCGTGCACAAACTTAATCAAAATTTTTTTGCATGCCCCCTCTCCATTGACATTTTGATTTTGGCAGTCAATCTTTGCATGCCTCTATCTCAGTCATCCATGCTCCTTTTTTGGAGCAATTTTTTTTTTGATTTGGGGTAGAATTTTGTATGCTTTGCAGTGGTGTAGATGTTCTTTGGTTTTGGTGTCTGTAGTTTCTAGAAATTGTAGATTCTTATAGGTGACGCTACATAGTTTCCATTTTTGGAACTCCAGAGACTCATAACTTTCACATACTACTTCAAATTGAGGTACTTCTTTTTTTGAGGTACTTCAGATTGTAGTGGTGTTGTTAGTTTCACTTGGTTTCATTCCAGTATTGTACTTTCAACATACATCTATTGTTGAGGATTTTGTAAGCATTGAGATCAAGACCACTAAGAATTCTTGCTAGTGGTAGTTTTAAACGCACTAAATTATAAAGTGTCAAATCATATTTGCTTTGGGGGGGTTCTTTGATTGAGTGAAAGGGGGGGTGTCTTGTGTGAGCTCTCTTTGAGTTACAAGGGAATCTTTTATGGGGTTATTGTAATCATGAACTAAGATAAAGTTCCATTTTGGAGGTTCATCATGGATTTTAGTATTTATTTCCATCCTTCTATTGTGAAGCTAACTTCAGAGAACTATTTGTCTTGGAAACAAGGGATAAGGAATCACTGTCTTAAGTATGATCAATTGTCCTATCTCCTTGGACGTTCATGAGCCAAGTGACTATGACCAGAAGAATGCATGGTTTAACAATAATGACATGGTGTATGGACTAACATGTCTTAGTATTTCTCAGGATATTCTACATCACCTAGCACACTGTGTGCCCTTTCATTGCATGGACCATCTTCCAACAGTTGTATGGAGACTTTGGATCTTCATTTGACAATGATGTTTCCTTGGATGACCAGGCTCTTGTGGATGATACTAAGACTTCTGTTGCCCCATCTTGTGTTGACACATCCTCAAGGGATGATTAGTCTATTTTGTTGACATACATTGATGCCCCATCTATAGTTAAGGACATTCCTACTGTACCTGTTGCTACTTTAGAGTTCAGAGTTGCTTCTTTGAGGGCTTCCAGTGATTCTTTGCAACATGATCATTTTTGTCTTTTGGACTCACTTCATTGGGACCAATTTCTACCAGACATCTCTTGTTTTTATGTAGAGTCCCTCATTTCAGATCTGGACGACACTCTTGAGGACATTCAACTCCTCTTTGATGACATCCATTTCATCACTGTTATCCCATCTTCATTATCTTTGGATCTTGTTCTACATCTATCTCCACATGATTTTGAGAGGTCATTTATTTTAGTTAGGCCTGAGACTCTTGATTTTATTGTGACTCATTTTGACATTAGCATGAAGACATTTGAGCAGTGTTCTGAGACATGATACATCATGAGACTTTCTTCTTCACCTTGCTTCTTTAAGTGGGAGTTACTTCAACATTCACCATTGGAGTTGTTTCTTCCTAAGGGGAGAAATGTCACGTGCCACAAATGGTTCATCTTCAACATTCATTTATGGGCATCCTCTTTTGGCACATAAGCTACTTTGTTGTGGGGGGTTTCATAGTCTCTTTCACTCTCTCTTCTAGGGGGTGTTCTCTCTATTTGGGGGGTGTTCTCTCTACTTTATTTGAGGGGGGTTTCTTCTCTTTGGGGGGAATTCATTGTACATGGGTACCTCATCAAGCTTCATTTGTTGGGACCATTTTTTCACCCACCTAAGTTGTGCTTAAGGGGTGTGTTAGTGTAGGTTTTTATTTTCCTAGTTGGGTTATTTATTTTCCTATATTCCTAAGTTTTTCCTACACATATTATTAATCTTGCTTAGGGTTAATTAAGTGAGTATTAGTGTGAGTGGGTGCAAGGTGTCAACATCTTCCCTGGGAGTTGCACTTGCCTATTTTAGGCTATTGTGGTGGACTCTTCCCATTAGTCATTTTTGCCACCTCTCTCGTCTCTTCTAGTTTATTTATACTCACCTTCTAGCTTGTATTTTGCATTTTTTTGCTTTTGTATCCTCTTAATGCTATTTTGCTTTTGGAGCATTTGCATTACTCTCATGGAGACTAACTCTATGCTATTATTTTGATTTCATATCATTTGCATTCATAGTTTAATATCTATTCATTTGCACTAGTTTTCTGAGTTAATCATCTTTTCAAACTCTAACAAGTAGGGATTACACTAACATATTTTCTAGTCATTTATGTTGGTGATAATTGCAAGGCAATGGGACAAACTTAACCCACTAACACATTTATTAGGGATTATACTAATGTATTTTCTACTAATTTATGTTTGTAATAATTGCAAGACAATGGGACTTACTTAACATAGTAGCACCTTTAGTTTAACTAATGACTTTCGTGGACATTTTCAATTAGATTTTTAGTTTTTGTGAGATTTTGATGTGTCTTCTTAATTAATTTGAAGGTGACCTCCATTTGTTGGGATTATAATAATGACACTTTAATTCATTTATGTTGATAATAATTACAAGGCAACAAGACCTACTTAGGTAGCGATCCCATGGAGGGGGGCTTTCTATAGTATTTTAGAGGGTGTTATTGAGAATTTTTGGGAGTTCTCACAAGTAGGCGGTCCCATGAATTTAGTGTAGTAAGCAAGCTTAAAATTTTAAGCTCTAAAATTTAAGGAAGTTGATGGTCTCATGATTTTTTGGAGCAACAATGAATGCTAAAAAAATATTAAAATAGAAAAAATATTCCTAAATTTATTGAAATCTAAAAAACTATAGATGAAGGACATGCAATAGAAAAATCTCCTAAGTTGGCGTGGGAAATTTCTAGCTCAACCCCAAAGGTAACCCCTCAAAATCTGAAATCTAAAAGTAGGGGCTCTTATTTTCTTGGGCAAGATTCTAATTTGTCCTATATCAAAATTTTTTCGTCTCATGGGACCCCTTGCTCCTTGAAAATAGTTCTTGAAGTAGGTGCCATGGGACCACTTCCTTAATACACTAATATCTTTAAGCATTTATTAGTAGGGGGAGGAAATGGACACAAACTTGGGATTTTCACCCTCAAAATCCTAAAACAAAATCTAATTGAAAATGTTTGTGTAATTTTTTTCTTTAAAATAAAATATTATGTGCTTCTTTGAGTTGTCTTAATTTATTTAGATTTTTAATTGAGTTGTAGTTGGGAAAGAGGGAAAATCCAAAGTGGTGGTTACATCTAGTTCCTCCATTAAGAAATATTTAAATGTGTTTGAGTAATGTAGGTTCCCTCCTTACTAAGAGATGCTTAAATGTATTATGTAGGTCCCCTTATCTTGTAAAAAATATTTTTTTAGATAATAAATTGGGGGTTTACCAATAGGGCACCATTCTAGCTACTACTAATAACATACTACATAGAAATCAATACACTTGCATAAACAACTTTGTAGTAGGTCAACGTAGCCTCTAACCATATGTGAAACATGAACTATATAATACCAAACCTAACCACACTTGCATAATAGCCATCCTATATACCTTCCATGGCTCACAAAACATGTAGATAGATCACCAAGTCATTAGGGTAGAGGAGAGATGCCCCAACAAGCCATCCTTGATGTGGATGGTGTAATTAACCCCCTGCCATAGGCTCTGCTATACACTTCATTCCCCAAAACAATCGCCAATTCTACTGTAGCAACCATTAGACCATAAGCTTTATCTAAACCATTAAATTTTATGCCATTGATTCACTCAACACACCTTATTACCCTTAGTAGCCGATCATTTTCCAACAATGGCATTGAGTATCCATTGGCAATTTGCATCATATCCTTGTGTTGTGATGTGCCCATGTGCTTCATTACCATCCAAAGATTATGGTAGAATTCTTTGAGGGTTTGAACATCCACCATAAAAGTTTTCACTTCCTTATGTGTAGCCCTAATGTCCACCCCAAAGCCTCTAATGGTGCCATTCCTTTTTAAGTTTATTGTCACCTTTTCTTCTAACTCATCCTCTACCTCTAGGCAAAAACTAATTAGTAGCTCTTGAATACTCTCTTATATCTCAATATCCTATGCACCCTCTTTAATTTTCTTTTGAAATCTTCTAAAATGAAGGCTCTTGTTCACACCATACTATAATCATTTATTCTGTTTGACCCTTTGACCACATTTAGATTACCTACACTCTTGTAATTAATATTTATACGGAGCCTATGATCTATGAATTAACCATGGCAAAGAGGATCCGTAGAACTACTGTCACTTGCCATTACTACAATACCTCCTAAAACACCTAGCAACCACCTAGAATCACCTATCACAAATACACTAAATTGATAACACAACATTTACATGCCACCACAATACTAAGCTAGCCCATCATTAATGCCTTAGGCACAACATCATCATTCCTTTTACTTATGAGATTTCACATTGGATGTGGCATTAGCACGATGTGTTTGAATGGACTCCACATTTATATCAATACATGATACCCACACACACACGCACACACAAACAGACACGATATCTTACAACCTTCATTTGCGATAATGACCAAAGATTATAGTCTAAGCCTATAATTCAAGGTGGATGATATTTTAGAAGGTTGGATAAACTTAGCCAATCCATAACATCATCACTTTCAATATACGAATAATCTCTTTTCTTTATTCCTTCATTAACTAAATAATCTATAATATAATTCTACTCCTCATAGCAACGTACCACCTTAAAACTTTCAAATTTGTCTTTCCATTTTAATATTTTTTTCTAATATTGCCCTGAATTTCTAGTTTGGGAAAAATGCTTTATTCCTTACATCTACCACTATTTGTGAGTCCCCTTCAATCACCACACATGGACATTTCACAATCTACCATCTAAGGGTTTTCACTATATATTAGGTTGGTACATAACAAGAACCTTGAGTAATATTGATTTGCAACTACATACATAATATTTTTGTTTCAATCACATTTAGTGTGAAAGTTGTCAAATAGCCCTTGAATGAAATTGATAGGATGCCAACTTTAGGTTTTATTTAGGTACATCCTTGACACCCACCCTTGGTCCCTTAGCTAAAATCTCACCTTATCTATATGTCAATGAGTATTGATTTTATCATGGAATCGGATATTGAAAAGGAAAATAAGGATTCCCTTCTCCTAAATGAAAGGGAGAATAAAATCTCTTAATAATATAATTATTTAAATTCTATTTTAGATTAAAGAGATGGGGTATAATAAATGTATTGAATTAAATGTTTTAGAAAACTAAATGAATAAATAATAATTTTTAGATGGAAATATTGTGATATATGATTAAAAATGATTCTTTAATTATGTAGAGATGTTAGTAGATACTAGACAAACGCCATGGAATTAGTGAATGTTCTATCTATTGTTTTGGGTCACTTTCACAATTGTAGAATGGATCTTACAAGTGTGAATCTTATATGTCTCATGGATTTGATATGGGCCTATGGATTTGATCTTTGTAAATTTTCAAAATATTGCTTTCAACTTGTCTTGATGTCCTCAATTTTCCCTCACATAAAATTGGTTCTTATGTTTGTTGTTTTGCATTTTGTACAATAATTACTTCCCTTTTGCCAAACCATATAAGGGTATCGATTTAATGACTAGTTAAAATATTGAGGACAACACTCTCAAACATACAAGATGCCCTAGATGCTTGTGAAATGTGGATTGTCTTATAAATGATCTTGATAATACATGGAAGTGGTAAATGATAGCTCTAGGATGCAAGATATCTAGATCTAGGTGTAATATTAAATTTAAGGTATGTGGCAACAAGTTCTCATGGAAAAGAGGTGAAGCCTTGAACACTCTCATTAACACCTTGTTTCCATTGTGCTAAACTTGTGTAAGAGAGATTTTAGGCTCTGTGTTATATTGAAAGTGAGAGATAAATGTTAGGATTAAGGTGCCATCAACCTTGTAAATTCTATGTATATAATTACTCCCAATATTGTTTGTAAATAATTCATAATGGATGAGGGATTCACCATCAGCTACAATTATTTTTACCATCAGGGTTTTATTGGTACGGTAATTAATTTTATTAGGGGTCAATAATTAATTATTTACAGCAAGAAATTACTATTTACTAGAAAGGTATCTTGGAGGTTATGATGGTTTTGGGTGCCCAACTTCCCATGAGGTTGTTTTGGACACTTGTAATCATTTTTGGATGGTTATAACACCTTGGGAAAGAAGACATAAACTAGTTTAGAATGTGGACAAACGAGGTGCCCATAAGGATGAACTATGTGTCAATTTTGGTTAGTGAGTTGTAACCTACATTGGGATACATAATTAATTCTTGGATTCTTCCAAGGAGGGCATTGGGATTGTAGGAGTTAAGGACAACACTGAGAGGGGGGGTGAATCAGTGTTGTGTAAATTCTTTAATCTTTTTCAAACTTTAACTTTCTGAGCACAAGGAATGAATGATACCTTTGATTTGTCAAATACATATGCACATGACTATGAATGCAGAAAGAGAATAAAACTTCATAAGTAAATTGAACACACACAAGGAAGATCAATAAGAATCATAACACAAGATATGCACGAGTGGAAAACCCATCAGGGTAGAAAAACCACTCCAGAATTGCCTCACTGGCTTAACTGAAAAACATGCCTCACTGGCAATACAAATTGTCTCACTGACAAATATTAAGGTCACACTGACCTATAAGCCTCACTGGCTAATACAATGTCTCACTGGCAAACCAAATCACCAATAGAAGTTATAAACCAAATCAGAGGGATACTCTGTTTCCATTCAATACAAATATATGTCTGTCAAATATCCATTCTATTCAATCTGACATCTCAACAATCCTTTATTCTGATCCAATCAACACTGCATTCTAACAACACTGCATATCAAATGTGTATTCTAATCCAACACTTCACAACACTGTATGTTTCATCTCTATACTTCTTCATTTTTTCATCAATGCACCTGGAAAACAAATTTATACAAGTTGAATGTCTTTTCACTGCCTTGGAACCTTTCACATTCCTTCACAAATTTCTCCTGCATCTTCTGTATGTGCAAAATCAATCTCTTGTTATATTAAAAATATTATTTCTCTGTCCACTTTAGAGCCCTTTCATCTTCTGCAGATCTTCATCTTTATTTATCTTCACACTCCTCATAATTTCACCTGCAAGAAAATTCTTTTCATATTTCTCTGTACCTTATTCAATTTCTCAATAACCTCTTCAGATTCTTCTTTAAAAATTTTGTTTGCATCTGATCACAATATCTTCCTTTTGCTTTGCAGAATAAAATCAATTTCTTTATAAAAAATCTTTCCATTTTCCATTTTGATTTTCTCTGAAATTATTTGTAAAAGTCTTTTCACATTTTTATCTTCCATAAAAATAAATCTCCTTCTCTGCAAACAAACTTTTTGTCTTCTTAAGAAAATCAATCTTCAATAAAATCTAATAAAATTTCTGAGAACTAAACCCTTCATTTCTTTTCAACAAGACTTCAAGAATCATTTTTCTTTTGCATTGAATGTCTTTTTGAGATCTTCAACCTTTTTTTTTTTTATCTGCAACATATCTGTAAGACTCTTCCAAGAAAATCATTTGAGTCTTTTCAAAAATCTCTCCTTAAAAAATAAATCATATTAAAGCTCCTAGTCCAAATTAGAAAGGAGACTCATTAGACTTGGAAAGAGAAAAAAAATCTCCCAAAAAAAATCTATAAACTAGGTGAAGAAAAGTTTCTAAAAAGAAAACTAGTTCTCCATTTTTATAAAGCATATTTATTGCCAAAAATACCGATGCCTTTTCTTTTAAAGCATAAAATATATTTATGAAAATACCGATGCCTTTTCTTTATTCAAGCGACCATTTACATTTCAAATTTATAAACTTTCCCATAAGAAATCATTTGATGGTCTTTTTTCCATTCGGGCCACTCCATTGACTATGTTAATTGGATTTTGGCGCTTAGCAATTTTAAACAAGACCACCGATATATCTAACTTAAAATAAGACTTGCATTAGAACACAAGATGTGTGTGGAGACCGCTTCACTCGGTGAGATAAGGAGAGGGTCGGTCAAGGGATGTATACCAATCCCTTCAAAAGGTAAAAATTAAGTAATACACCTGCTATTCTAGGTCATCATTAATATATAAAGACAATAGGAATATTGAGTAGAGTTTGAGAGGAGATGACCTAAATTTGTTTAGATCTTCAAGAGCAAATATGTTTATTAGGATAACAATATTGACAGGGGAAAACCATTAGAAGCTTGAAACCGACTTTATACCTTTGCACTTGTCACAACCTTGTCTTGTGGACACTTGAGTGTGAAAGCAACTTGATAAAACCAACTTATCTCCTTCCTGTGAAAACTTGAGGTGAAAGAAACTAGATGATATAGTTTTCTATCATGATAAGTTGAACACCTGCTAGGTATTATGAAGTCCTGATTCAACAACTAGTAAGACAAGAACATGATCAACCTGTGTCAACATTGCTTGAATATGAACATGCATGTAAACCATTTGAACTCCTATAATGATCAACATCTGAAGCACATGACTATCCTCAAATGTTAATTCAAACACAACCCACTATCACTGACCTCAACTGATCTTGAAGCAACCTCTCTCAGATCAATGCACAACAAGAACATACTGCAAACAATCTTTCATGACATCACGTACCAAAGAACATATGAAGACATCATTGGAGGCCAAACCTGATCAAACAAGTCATGCGATTAATCATAAACCAACACCAAACATCAAGTGTATTCATGTGATCCTGTAAGCACTTGAAACACCAATATAATGAGCCTGATTGGTACATGAATGTTATCAAACACTTGTAATATTATCATCCATTTATCAAGTCAATCCCACTGACAACATCCTTCAACACTATGTGAACAACTGTGAAGTGCATGATCATGAACAACTTTCTCAATACCTTTTGACATCAATGACAAACTATCACCATCAATCTCCCCCTTTGTCATTGATGGCAAAACCACCTAATACAATTTTTCTTTCTCCCCCTTTTTGACATCTGATGACAAAGTCTTATAACTATTTTCTCCCCCTGTGTTGAATACCACTGACAACACTGGCAATTACTGGCAAGAATAATCAACACAAACCATTGTAGTTTCCAACTCAAAATGACATAATGACCACTATTGATAAGTCCTTTTCAAATCTCCCAAGATAGTAACAACTCAATCCTCTGATTAACTCCCCCTGAGAACAATTCATACTCCACAGAAGAATTGTTATAGCATGATCATAACAATTACAATCACATTAAATTATGAGCACTTTGAAGGCATAAATTCATGTTAACCTTTCAACATATGACCAACTTTGCTGAACATTATCACTTGCTACTGCTGATTCAAGACATACCTTTAACTTCCTCTGACGAAATACAAGATATCACCATCAATATCATAGCTTGAAGAACACTGTCTAAAACAAATTAGAGAGGAAGATCATCAATGAAACATTAGAAACTCCTTAATATATCTAGTTTATCATCTTCTTTTGATATTATCTTCAAACCACCTGAAAGCTCCAAGACACATGTCATAACTCAACAAAGTAATAGATATAACCATCAAATTATCATCTTGCAACCAAACTATTCTTAGACCTTTTCTGTCATGGCAAAGAATGAAGACCATCTGAACTAACCTCCTGTTCTACACAAGACACTTGTCAATTCTGATACAAAACCACATCTGATGAGAGTTCCTTGAGAACACCTTTATTGAAGCAACATGACAACTCAACCATGTAAGTATGATATGAACAATATACAAAATAGGATCAAGTCACAACATCACCAAACTCTTTGAGGCAAAAATCATGAAGACTCCTTATGACACAGTTCTCAACACAAGATGCCAAGAAGACCATTTTTTTTTATAAGACTTTTACTTGCCTCTGATACAAGATTCACCATCAATGTCATAAGAAACTCTTGATTGTCATAACTTGAAGCTCATACCTGAAACCACCACACACTTTGAACAGACCTTTCTAAACCATATTAATGAAGAAGAACATGTCAAATTATTATACCAATGATCTCTTCTAAATGAACATTCATTCTGCAACCAAGAATTATTGCACATCCTTTTTGACATGAAAAGAATGAAGATCATCCTGCTGATCCTGCACATCTCTTTACAACACACTGTTAAATCTGATGAAACATACTGCAATCAACAAGAACTCTTGCCTCTTGACTTTATCATTCAAAACAAGATATTATTGCAATAACACTTTCCAAAACACTTTGGATTGCAATACCATGACAATTCAATCTTTGTAATCAGGATCATTTGTCTAACAATTTGTGCATTTGAACTCCTGAAACACTTTTTCAATATCTTGAAAGCATAATAAGTCAATGATTACCTGTATCACTATCAAACATTATCAAAGATGATTTCAACAAAAACAAGATCATCAAATTGATAAACATCAAATGATCTTCTTCCTGAGACCCTTTGGGGATACTTGATAGAACAAGAATAACTCCCCCTCACTTCATGCTATCTATTATGCAACTGATGAAGTGACTTGTGCAGGTTGCACAAGCTTAAATTCTGGCTTCTCTTTACTTTCTTTCTGCTTCCAAATTTTAACAGGCTCTTTCTTCCTCCAAACCTTTTCTGTTTCTTTCCATTTCAAATCAGATGATGCAATTCCTTCAAACATTCTGCAACTGTAAGCTTTGTGACCAAGAGAGTTGCAATTGTAACACACTATATTACAATTATAATCAGATGACTGATAGTACCTTTGAGAACTCATGTTAAACTTCCATGCAGAATCATATCTTTCACAATTACTTTGTATATGTCCAACATTATTGCACTTGTAACAAATAATGTCAGTATTCCTTCTGCAAATAATTGCTTTGTGACCAAATTGATTACAAGCATAACAATAACCATTAAAAGAATAATTATACCTGTACATGTATGCTTGT
Organism: Cunninghamia lanceolata; assembly: GCA_027924645.1. Classification (NCBI taxonomy): domain Eukaryota; kingdom Viridiplantae; phylum Streptophyta; class Pinopsida; order Cupressales; family Cupressaceae; genus Cunninghamia; species Cunninghamia lanceolata. The sequence goes on along the minus strand of BSBN01000194.1, from coordinate 9,846,410 downwards.
CTAACAGGGGCATTTCTTCTGAAATTCCTTCTTTGATTGTACACAAATTCATTTCTGGTTTTCTGTTCAGCTTCACTCTTCCTTTTACCTTTTGTGGCAGCTAAATCAATTTTCCTTCTAGGAGTTTCTCTAACTTTGGAACATTCCCCTTCTTCAGTACTCCTTTCTTAAAGAGACTATTTCTGATTCAAGTTTTAGATTCTCAATTCTTCTAACTTCAAGATCAGATATTGAGACATCAGCTATCCTCTTAGCTTCTTCAATTTCTGTCTTCAATCTAGCAATTAGTTTGTCAGAATCATCAATATATGTCTTTAAACTAATAATTTGACATCTGGCCTCTTCAAGATCTGTAGATACAATTTCAAGTTCTGAATGTACATTATCTTTAGATTCTCTTTCTTGTTGCAGCAACAAATTTAGTTTCTGATTCTCTCTCTTATACTTCTTGAGCTCACTCAAAGCATATATAAGCTCTCCTTCCATATCAATTTCACATTCTTGTTCTTCATCACTAATAATCTGATCTTCTTCAAAATCTGATTGAGTCTCATCTCCTTCATGTGAAAGATTTTCATCATTGTTACTCTTCTTAGATAATGAGTTGTTTTCTTCTTCAGGTGTACTACCTTGATAAATTTTTATCAATCTCCTCCAGATGTCCTGAGCTGTAACACAATCCATAACTTTACAAGTAATATCATTAGATAGAGCAGACAATATGGCCTTCTTTGCAATCTGATTACATTCAAGGACTTCTTTGTTATTTACAGAGTTAGAATATCCATTCTCAACAGACATTAAAACATCATATCCTAAAGAGGATAAAAACAGTTGCATTCTAACATACCAAACTGAAAAATTTGAACCATTAAATTGAGGAACTCCTGAAATTTTTTCTTCTAATACAATATCAGGATCAACATGAAGAACATCATTATTAACTGACTTTGGATTTGATATGGATGATGTATTTTGATCAGAATGAATCTTAGCATTTCTCATGTTCTTATTTCTCCTGCACTTACCCATTGAACTCCACACACAGGACCTACCCAAGCTGATTAAGCTTCAAAAGGGGAACCTTGGCTCTGATACCAATTGTAGGAGTTAAGGACAACACTGAGAGGGGGGGTGAATCAGTGTTGTGTAAATTCTTTAATCTTTTTCAAACTTTAACTTTCTGAGCACAAGGAATGAATGATACCTTTGATTTGTCAAATACATATGCACATGACTATGAATGCAGAAAGAGAATAAAACTTCATAAGTAAATTGAACACACACAAGGAAGATCAATAAGAATCATAACACAAGATATGCACGAGTGGAAAACCCATTAGGGTAGAAAAACCACTCCAGAATTGCCTCACTGGCTTAACTGAAAAACATGCCTCACTGGCAATACAAATTGTCTCACTGACAAATATTAAGGTCACACTGACCTATAAGCCTCACTGGCTAATACAATGTCTCACTGGCAAACCAAATCACCAATAGAAGTTATAAACCAAATCAGAGGGATACTCTGTTTCCATTCAATACAAATATATGTCTGTCAAATATCCATTCTATTCAATCTGACATCTCAACAATCCTTTATTCTGATCCAATCAACACTGCATTCTAACAACACTGCATATCAAATGTGTATTCTAATCCAACACTTCACAACACTGTATGTTTCATCTCTATACTTCTTCATTTTTTCATCAATGCACCTGGAAAACAAATTTATACAAGTTGAATGTCTTTTCACTGCCTTGGAACCTTTCACATTCCTTCACAAATTTCTCCTGCATCTTCTGTATGTGCAAAATCAATCTCTTGTTATATTAAAAATATTATTTCTCTGTCCACTTTAGAGCCCTTTCATCTTCTGCAGATCTTCATCTTTATTTCTCTTCACACTCCTCATAATTTCACCTGCAAGAAAATTCTTTTCATATTCCTCTGTACCTTATTCAATTTCTCAATAACCTCTTCAGATTCTTCTTTAAAAATTTTGTTTGCATCTGATCACAATATCTTCCTTTTGCTTTGCAGAATAAAATCAATTTCTTTATAAAAAATCTTTCCATTTTCCATTTTGATTTTCTCTGAAATTATTTGTAAAAGTCTTTTCACATTTTTATCTTCCATAAAAATAAATCTCCTTCTCTGCAAACAAACTTTTTGTCTTCTTAAGAAAATCAATCTTCAATAAAATCTAATAAAATTTCTGAGAACTAAACCCTTCATTTCTTTTCAACAAGACTTCAAGAATCATTTTTCTTTTGCATTGAATGTCTTTTTGAGATCTTCAACCTTTTTTTTTTTTATCTGCAACATATCTGTAAGACTCTTCCAAGAAAATCATTTGAGTCTTTTCAAAAATCTCTCCTAAAAAAATAAATCATATTAAAGCTCCTAGTCCAAATTAGAAAGGAGACTCATTAGACTTGGAAAGAGAAAAAAAATCTCCCAAAAAAAATCTATAAACTAGGTGAAGAAAAGTTTCTAAAAAGAAAACTAGTTCTCCATTTTTATAAAGCATATTTATTGCCAAAAATACCGATGCCTTTTCTTTTAAAGCATAAAATATATTTATGAAAATATCGATGCCTTTTCTTTATTCAAGCGACCATTTGCATTTCAAATTTATAAACTTTCCCATAAGAAATCATTTGATGGTCTTTTTCCCATTCGGGCCGCTCCATTGACTATGTTAATTGGATTTTGGCGCTTAGCAATTTTAAACAAGACCACCGATATATCTAACTTAAAATAAGACTTGCATTAGAACACAAGATGTGTGTGGAGACCGCTTCACTCGGTGAGATAAGGAGAGGGTCGGTCAAGGGATGTATACCAATCCCTTCAAAAGGTAAAAATTAAGTAATACACCTGCTATTCTAGGTCATCATTAATATATAAAGACAATAGGAATATTGAGTAGAGTTTGAGAGGAGACGACCTAAATTTGTTTAGATCTTTAAGAGCAAAGATGTTTATTAGGATAACAATATTGACAGGGGAAAACAATTAGAAGCTTGAAACCGACTTTATACCTTTGCACTTGTCACAACCTTGTCTTGTGGACACTTGAGTGTGAAAGCAACTTGATAAAACCAACTTATCTCCTTCCTGTGAAAACTTGAGGTGAAAGAAACTAGATGATATAGTTTTCTATCATGATAAGTTGAACACCTGCTAGGTATTATGAAGTCCTGATTCAACAACTAGTAAGACAAGAACATGATCAACCTGTGTCAACATTGCTTGAATATGAACATGCATGTAAACTGTTTGAACTCCTATAATGATCAACATCTGAAGCACATGACTATCCTCAAATGTTAATTCAAACACAACCCACTATCACTGACCTCAACTGATCTTGAAGCAACCTCTCTTAGATCAATGCACAACAAGAACATACTGCAAACAATCTTTCATGACATCACATACCAAAGAACATATGAAGACATCATTGGAGGCCAAACCTGATCAAACAAGTCATGTGATTAATCATAAACCAACACCAAACATCAAGTGTATTCATGTGATCCTGTAAGCACTTGAAACACCAATATAATGAGCCTGATTGGTACATGAATGTTATCAAACACTTGTAATATTATCATCCATTTATCAAGTCAATCCCATTGACAACATCCTTCAACACTATGTGAACAACTGTGAAGTGCATGATCATGAACAACTTTCTCAATACCTTTTGACATCAATGACAAACTATCACCATCAGGGATGTGATAACCAAATTGGATGCCTAATTTAGGGGGTGAAAATGCTATTTAAGAGGTGCTTAAGGTGGTAGTAATGTAATGTAATTAGTAAGTAAGAAACTTCTATTTACACAGGTGTTGAAGGATTGAAGACTAAAGAGGAGAAATGAAGGATTATATGTAATCTCTATTGCTAAAGATAATATAGACTTTTGCCCCTCTTCTTGGTGGATTTTTTTTCGAAAAGGTTTCTCCATGTAAACACTACATGTTATGTGTTTGTTCTTCTGTTCCATATTTTTCTGTGTTGCTGATTTACTTTCTTGCAATCTCCATTTGGTTATTGGTTAAGATCATAATTACAGTTGGATTCAGATTTCTATTTTATAGTTGTACACCTTCATTTCTAACATTTGGCAATAGAGCTTGGCGAACTTTGCTTCTTGGGTGGAAGTGTGAAGGTTTTAATAGTGGTAGTGGGAGTTTTGGTTGAATTTGTTTTTTAGATCTATGTGTAGAGGCCATGGTTGCATCCTCATCTTAATTGGATATTAAGAAGTTCAATGGAACCAATGATGAGATGTGGAAGATGAAAATAAAGGATCCCCTTGAAGAGAGGGATCAATTATTGGCAACAACAAAGGAAAAGAAACTAGACAAGATAGATCAAGATGAGTTGGATAGGATGGATCATAAAGCATGGGAAACAATTTGGCTTTGTCTTGTAGAATATATCCCATTGAATGTTTCTGAAGAGAAAACTAGATGTGATCTATGGAAATGGTTAGGTTATATCTACTAAGTAGAGTCTAGTAAATAAGTTATATTTGAAAATAAAATTATTTTCTCTTAAAATGAAGGAGGGTGATTGGATAATAGAGCATTTGAATACTTTGAATTTGATTTTGAGTCAATTAGCTTCTATTGATGTTAAGATAGATGAAGAAGATAAGTGTATTATGGTTCCATGTTCTTTGCTTGAGTCATGGGAGAACATGGTTCTTGCCTTCAGTGCTAACCTTTCAGATACTTCAAAGATGGAAAATGTTGTTGCAACTTTGTTGTCAAAGGAAATGACTGAAGAAAACCACTACAGAGGGTTCAAAGGATTCTCTCCATGTCAGGGGAAGGTCTAAGGAAAGAGGGTCTAAGGGAGATTAGAAGGGGCCTAAGGACAAGTCCAAGGGTAGATCTAAGACTCCAAGTAAGAAGAACAGAGTGAAGTGCTAGAACTGTGGTAAAAGGGGACATGTGAAGAAGGAATGTAGAAACAAAAAGAAATAATGGGATTTTTCCATAGAGAAGTCCTTTCATTCAAGTGATGATCTTTTTTTTATTCATGTAATATTATATCTAATGAACATTGGTTGATTGATCCATGATGCTCCTATCATATGAATCCTCATAAAGAGTGTTTTTCCACATATGAAGAATATGATGGAGAAGAAGTGTATCTTGGGGACAATAGTTCATTCCCCATTGTTGGACAAGGAAAGGTATAGTTGTGTTTCAATGATGGGAAGTTAAAAATCCTCCCTGGTGTTTTACATATTCTTGGATTAGCTAGAAATTTAATTTTGGTATCTAAGTTGAATGATTTAGGAATACACGTAATATTTAATAAGCATGGTTGTAGATTGCTGAGAGGGAGTTTGGTGATAGCAAGAGAGACAAGGATGGGAACTCTATTTAAGCTAGATGCCACCACTATTTTTAACTCTACCAATGTAACTGAGAAAACTAAAAATACATGTATGCTATGGCACCATAGATTGGGCCATATAAGTGAGATTGGTTTAAAAGTCATTTGAAATACTTGAAGTTGTTAGACAATTTTTCTTATTTTGATGAGAATTCTAATTTCTGTGAACATTGTGTGTTTGGTAAATAAAATAAAGCATCTTTTCCTTTAGGTAGTAATAAAGCTAATATTAAATAAAAAATTATTCATTCAGATGTATTTGGTCTTATGGATATTGATTCTATTGGAAAATCTTGATATTTTGTGTTCTTCATTGACAATGTTTCAAGATTGACCCGAGTTTATTTTATGAGACATAAATATGAAGTTTTCACTAAGTTTAAAGAATTTAAAGACTTAGTTGAAAATAAATTAGATTGTAAGATAAAGGTTTTGAGATCTAACGATGGAGGGGAATACTATTCTAAAGAATTTTGAGTTTTGTAAGCATGAAGGTATTGTTAGGCAGAAGACTTATCATAGAAAAGTCATAAAAAAGACATGTATTTGTATCTACATGCATTCATGTGTGACATGTAGGACACACACATGTGCATGTAGCCACAATCACACCGACTGCATGTGCACCCATATGAATATGTACACCAATGTGCATCAACCATGCATGGGTTTTAATTTAATAGTCATATGGCTGTGTATGATTTTTTAAAATCAAATAAAATCAATTTTTTAAAGGCTATATCAAATGAATGGGAGAATTTTTTGCATACCATAAATTCTAAAGGACTACAGTAAATACATATTTAGTCCATGATGCTTCTTCTTTAACCCCGCCTCTCTCTCAGATACTCTCACAGAGAGATGTGTATGTGGAAGCATAGACAAGGCACATGAACTGTTTGACAAATCCCTAAATCAAATGTGGTCTCATGGACTACAATGATTGCAGGATATGCACAAAATGGATTTGATAGAAAGGCTTTAGTAACTTTCAAACAAATGCAATTGGATATGTATATACACAGAGAGAGAGAGAGAGAGAGAGAGAGAGAGAGAGAGAGAGAGAGTATGAAGGAATAAATGTTATAGGCAAGGGCCAGAGGCGGTTATAGGCAAGTTGATACCAAATAAAACAAAGTAGAATTTTGAAACTCAAAAGGGCTCTACAATCAAGGAAACAAAGTCGATCAGAGAATGAGTGTTGAAGAAAAAAAAGTTGGATAGAGATGAGCTTGGAGTCATTGACCCAAGAGGTTTTTCTCAGTCAGCCTCTAATGCCTTGAATCACAACACCAAGGGGAATAAGCAAAAATAAAGGGAAACTAACAAACTAAGGAAGGAAGACCATGCATATAAGAGAGGCATAACAATAAAAGATTTTTTGAAAAGATCTAAGGGAGGAGCCTCCTCCCTTTCAGAGAAGTAAAGTTTACCATAGGGAATATCAGGGGCTTAGTACCCCTGATAAGCGATGCTCATCCAAGCACCAGATGGAAATATGCACAGTTATTGCGAAGGCAACTGGATGGGATCAACTTGCCAATCAAGTCCGCATTTACATGTGTGGGGTGGGTTGGTGAAATAAGGATGGGTTCTGATAGGCTACACTCGACGAATGACAGAAAGGAATTTATAGACTTGCCAAATCCCATGGTGGCTGATTTGAAGACATAATTATCCTTGGTATCCTTTCGTTGATTTATGCTTGCAACCATGTGGTACACTCAATCTACAACTTTCTCAACTAGTAAGTCTATTGCAAACAGATAACATGTAGGATGCACTATGTCATTTGGATCTAACGGTGGAGGATGGTAATAGCTCTGTATTTAACACTTGAGTGAGCTCATTGCCATCAGGTACACTCCCATGACACTCTGTATATCCGTTCAAGTTTAAAATTTGACGGCTCACCAGTTGGGAATAAAGACCAAATGCGTGTGTGAAATGATTATAAATGAGGAGGGGTCATAGGGATAAATCACAATTCTCATTTCAATAATTGAATTGATTAGGAATGTCTATGTGATATGAATGACATGCTACAACAAATGAAGAGAGTTTTCTTGTCGCAAAACAATGAGATTGTCAAGGCACTATGGCAGGTAATCAACCCAAGGGTCCCTTGCACCGTGATGCCTTGGGGTACGTGGCCAAAATAACACTTGCGCTCGATGCTATAGATCTTATGGCATGGATCACCGACGACGCGCTAGGATGAGCATCCAACTGCTCTTGCATGTGAAAGGGCACATATTCTTCGGTAGACTTCATTCCTGACTCCATATGTTCTTTCTTCTGAATCTGTTTGTGGTTTGCAATGGCATATGTTGAGTTTGACGGGTATAACTTCCCTTGCGACACGAATGATGCGCTGCTTCAGATTCAGAGAGTGTTCCTGATATAGAACGAGGAGACCTTGCTAGCACTGTGAAAAAGATCATCAACCTGCGGGTGCCTCCAAAAACTCATGTCCATGATCAAGTGTTGCTGGGCCATTTCATTGCATAATTCACACTGGCATAGGGCCACAAGGGCTTCACAAAAGTTGATGTGAAGAAACTTGTAGCTTTGTACCTGTAGGTGATGGCAACAAAGGTGGTATCCACCTTTAACAAGCGACCAAGGAATGAGAGTTGGGGTGGTGTCTTTGATATTTCCACCATTTTAGAGAAGGATGACTTGAAATAGGCCATCACCCTACTTAGGGAGGGTATTATGAGGGACAACATGGAAGCGTTCCTTTTTATGTAAACCACATGGTGCCTCATTTGTCTCAGGAGCAAGTAAGAAGGGTCAAGGAGTTTGCTACAAGGGTAAGATTTATCATGCACAAAATCCCCAAGTAATGTATCACTGGCTTTGTAATCCTCTTTTTTTGTGATCTTAATATAATAGGTGTTGCCCCTAGCAACATTTTACGGATTAAAAAATAAATTAATCAATCAATTAATAAATGAATTAATCAATCAATTAATAACTAAATTAATCAATGAATTAATTAATTAAGTTATTAATTAATTTATTTTTTTAATTTAATAACTAATTAATTAAAAATAATTAATCTATTAATTTATTAAATAAATAAAATTAATTAGTTAATTAAAACTAATTAGTTACTTAATGCAAGTAATTAATTAATTTTAATTATTTAAGAAATCAATAGATTAATTATTTTTTATTAATTAATTATTAACTTAATAAATAAAAAAAATAGCTTAATTGATTAATTAATTATTTATTTAATTAATAGATTAATTATTTATTTATTTATTTATTTTTTTTTAAAAGGGGTAAAAACTTTATTGAAATTCAGAAAAGAGCATTACAAAACATCAAAGGGCCGAGGCCCTAGTAATCCATAAGAAATAGCCATACAAAGCATGAAACAACATCATCCTTCACCAATACCATTCCCATCCTTAGCAAGAATCTTCTCCAAGTCATATCGGAGCTCATGAGGAACCTGCTCCCATTCATCAATCTTCCAACCATCTAAATGCTCAGAAGCCCACTTAGCCAAACAATCTGCTGCCCTATTCCACTCCCTTGGAATATGGACAAAAACACCATCTCCATCAAAGAACTTATCTATAGAATTTGTTGCACCATCATAGCCAACTGCCAACTAACATCAGAAACCTTCTGTGTATTCAGCAAATTAATCAAAACCTGTGAATCAGACTCACAGATAACCTTGCGCCATCCCAAAGCATAAGCCCTCTCCAAAGCATAGAGGATCGCCAAACCTTCCATAAGGTTGATAGTTTGCCATCCTTCATGAACAGAGTAGAAAAAAACCACCGATCCCGAAAAATCCCTGCCAGTCCCACCAATCCCAGCAGGCCCAGGATTGCCCCTTGAAGAACCATCAGTATTGAGCTTCAGAATGCCAGACGGAGGGGGAAGCCATCTTCCCCCCCTTTGCACTTTCTTTTTCACTCGCCTTCCTTTCCTGACACAAGCAGAAGCTAGAGACAACCCCTGAATACCCAATCTATCCACCAACTCAGCATCTCCTTTCTCCAAAGGGAACACCACATCACACTTAGATTCCATCGTCTCCCGAATCATACTCATAATTTTGTGCCAAACTTGTTGAATCAACAACTTCTCACCTCGAAATATTCTGCGATTCCGTTCCAACCAAATCTGCCATAGTATGAAGGAAGGCCCAGCATACCACACATCTTGCAAGAAAGAGGCCATAGAAGGAGGTCTACCCAGACTACTTCAAAAATCCACCAGGGATGAAGCATGAACACAGGGGCTTTTCCAAACTTCCCACCAAAAATGCCAAAGCTGCAAAGTCAAGGGACAACGGAAAAACAAGTGAGAGGAGTCCTCCTCTCCACATCCACACATAACACACATAGAAGGACCTTGAAAACCCCGCTTCCGAATATTATCCCAAGTCAAGCACCTATTCCAAGCCAAAGTCCAAATAAAGCAGTTACACTTTGGCCAAGAAAGCTTATTCCACACTTTCTTCCACCAGTGAACCTCCACCCCCTCCAGCTGGTTAGATAACAACACCTGATATCCAGAAGCAACAGTATAGACACCCTTAGGATTAGGAGACCAAGAAAGAACATCCCCTTCCTGGAGGGAGCTACAACGTCTACGAGAAAGGATACTATGAAGCTCAACACACTCCTCCTCCATACCAACAACAGGCCACTCATCAGGATTCTTCCATCTTGCCACCACCAACTACCCATGAGAAGAAAAGGACTTGAAGTCACTCACCCTTGACCAACCAACTTCACAGAACCTCTGGCACAGAGTCACCAAATTAGGAAACTGAGAAACAATGGGAGGAAAACCATCCCAAGAATCAGACCAAAAATGAGCTTTTGTCCCTCTTTTACAAATCCAAAATAAACCATCCTTGACCAGAGTAGCCCCTTTCTTGAGCGTACTCCAAATCACCGAGCCTTTCCCCACCAGTGGATACCGAGGAATATCAATTTGAGGGATCCCTGGGAAGTATTTCTGAGTTAATATCCTGGCCCAGATCCCATCCTGCTCCACACACCTCCGCCAATACAATTTAGCAGCCAATGCCATCCCTGACAACGACGACTGCCTTAACCCGAGGCCGCCAAACTGCTTCAGGCTACAAACAATGTCCCATCTAACAAGGCTCCATTTAGAGGACAATAAGCTACCAGCCCATAAAAACTGTCTTGCTAAGGAATCCAATTCCCTAACAAAACCCAAAGGGGCCACCTGAATCATACATCTATAAATGGGGAGGGCCTACACCACAGACTTGAGCAACTGAACACGACCCGCAAAGGACAACCAGCGATGGGTCCAATGATTAACTTTCACACGAAATTTATCCAGAATATTCTGCCAAGACTCCTTGGGAAGTCTTCCAATAGAGATGGGAATACCAAGATAGGTCAAAGGGAGAACCCCAGTCTGAAATCTCAAGATATGAGCAATTCGCCTCTGAATGGAACCTAGAGTATTGAAGAAAAAGATGGAAGACTTATCTTCATTGATCAATTGGCCAGAAGCTAGAAGATAAACATCCAACACCTTGCACAAATTCAAAGCTTCCCTAATTGTAGCCATACCCATCAAAGCAGTGTCATCAACAAACTGCAAGTGAGATTGCGGAGGTAAACCACCTCCCCACCCCCAGCCCTGAATGAAACCTAACTCCACATTCCTTCTTATCAAGCGTCCCAGACCCTCAACAAGAAGAAGAAACAAGTAAGGAGAGAGGGGGTCACCCTGCCGCAAACCTCGCGAGGCACCAAAAAGCTCAGAGTGCTCACCATTTATTAACACAGAGAAGGAGACTGAAGTAACACAACTCATAACCCAATAAATCCATGCATCTCCAAAACCAAAAGCACCAAGAACCTTCCGAAGAAAGGACCATCGAACACGGTCATAAGCCTTAGCCATATCAAGTTTGATGAACATTGCCTTATCTTTGGAATTAGCCATAGAGTGAATGGTTTCAGTTGCAATAACAACCCCATCCAGAATCTGATGTCCCGCCACAAAACCACTATGTTCCTCAGAAATCAACACTTTAAGCCACTTTTTCAACCTATCAGCAATCAATTTAGAGATAATTTTATAAATCACATTGCAAAGAGAGATAGGACGAAATTGACTTAACCTATCCGCCCCATCACACTTTGGGATGAGAGCAAGGAAGGTAGAATTCAAAGCCTGTAACATCTGTTTATTCTTATGAGACTCCTGAACAACTGCCAACAAGTCCAACTTGATAATCTCCCAGAATTCTTGAAAGAACTCAATCGGGAAACCATCAGGGCCAGGAGCTTTCCCCCTCTTCATTTGAAACATGATCCCCTCTAGCTCCTCAATCAAAATATCACTCATAAGATGCTCATTCATCTCCCTAGAAACCAAAGAAGGGATACAAGAAAGGACCTGAGCTTCCTCATCAGAACCCCCCTGCGAGTCCTCCCTAAATAAAGAAGCAAAATATTGCATAGCTTCACATGTGATTTCCTGCAAAGAAGAAAGAGTTTCACCCCTATCATTCACCAGAGTAGAAATAGAATTGCCATGTCTCCTAGCTTTCACCGAGTTGAAGAAAAAAGCGGTATTTTTATCCCCTTCCTGAAGCCACTCAATCTGAGCCTTTTGTTTCCAAAAAACTTCCTCTCGTAGCTCACACTCTTCCAATGCTTTCAAAGCCCTAGTCTCTTCCCGAAGCAGGTCCTCAGTCACTCCATCCTCCCTGATCAACCTCGTAATACCATCCAACTCAGCCTGGGCAGCAGTCTTAGCATGGAAAATGTTTCCAAAGCACTGCCGATTCCAACGTTTAAGCTAATACTTGACAAATTGAAGTAACTTAGCAAAAGTATACATTGCTGTACCATAAGTAGGTCTACCATACCTCCACCACTCAACAATATAGTCATGGAGAGAGGAGTCACGCAACCACATAAGCTGGAACTTGAAAGAAGGAGACTAAGGCACACGAGCTGAAGAAATAGCCAGCTTGATAGGCCAATGATTTGATCCCCTCCAATCCAAAATTTTAGATCTAGAAGACCACAACCCACCAACCCAGTAGCAAGAAACTAGAAAGCGGTCAAGTCGTTCCGCAATGCAGTTATTCCCAATCATCCGATTATTCCAAGTAAACTGGCCATTAATGGGCTTGATATCCACCAGATTTAAAGCTGAAATGTTATCCTGAAGTAGCAGTGTAGAAGGCTCAAGCCTCGCAATACCACCCCTCTTCTCAGCCAACTCAAAAATAGCATTGAAGTCTCCAGCCATAATCCACAGATGGAAAGGAACCATGCTTCGGACAAACTGGATATGGGACCACAACAGTTGTTTACCCTGAAGTTCAGTAGGCGCATAGATATTGGAGAAGAGAACAGACTCCCCTGTCTCAAAACAAGAAGCAATCATAGAGATAGAAGACTGAAAGGACAACCACCAAAAAGGGCGGATCTTCCGAGGATTCCATAAACAAGCCACTCCTCCAGCAGACCCTTGAGCACCAATACACTGGCACTCCCCACTCCCCCACAACTTAGGCACTAAACCAAACATACACTCCACTGATAACTTAGTCTCCTGCAGGAAAAGAACATCAGGAGATTGACTTCTAACCAAATCGCGAATAGCTTTTTGTCGAGGGCCACTGTTCAAGCCCCTTACATTCCAGGATAGAACAATCATTTCAAGGGGCTTGAAAAATGAGAATCCAGAGTCTTAACAGACCCTGACTCTACCAAAGTTTCCCCTATTAATTTAATCTTATCCAAATCTTTTTTTCTACCAAGCTTGGAAGACTTCTCCCCAGCCCCTTTTTTTGGATCCTTTTGATGAAGACCCAAATGAGAAGAAGAAGACTTATTAATCTTCACCCCCTCAGTACCTACATTTGAAAAAAGAGGAGATCCATCCTCACCACCCTTCTTCCCTACTATAATAGGAACCGATTCCACCTGGACTTCCATTTGAACGTCTGTGTCCATTTGCGAAGCCCTATTATCCTGCAAAACCTGAGTAGCTTCAGAAAGAAGGCCCTCCTGTCCTGTACCTGAAGCACCCTGATCCATATTCACCAAGCCTGGATTCACTTCCTGCTGGCTGAGATCATCTAAAACTTCAAATCTGTTGAAAGAATCTTCATCCTGCCTTTCCTTCAAAGTCCTCTTTTGACCTCGATTCCTATTTCAAGCCTTGACAGGAACGAAACCATTAGCCCCATCCACATCACCAGGAATGGGTTCCTTCCCCTTTTCAACTCTAGGGGGATTGCGGGGAGGCTGAGAAGGCTGGGAGTCCACAGGCCTAGCCTTAGGGCATCTCCTCTGTAAATGTCCATATTCATGACAGAGATGGCACCGAAAAGGAAGAGTCTCATAGTCCAACTGCTGCACCCAAGAGTAAGGACCCGCACACATATCCACTAAATCTGGCAAGGGTTTACTTAAATCAATCTCAACACATATACGAGCAAAAGTCATCACCTTTTTAACTTGAGTCTGTTGAGAAGCACCAACTGGTTTTCCTAGCATTGAAGCTAACAAGTGTAAAACATCATCCCGCCAACATTCCACAGGAAACCTTGGTAGCCGAACCCACACTGGAACCCGGTTTGGAAGCTCTTCAGTAGGATTGAATCCCGCATGCCAAGGTTTAATGAATAACCCAATCTGATTATGAAAATAGGGGCCTCCTTCAAAGGCCTTATTGCGATCTGCCAAGCAATTGAATGAAACCATGAAAAAGTTATTTGCTAAAAGCATAACCTCCATTTCTCCCTCTGGCATCCAAGTCCGTTGGGCCCATGATTCAAGAAATTGTAAAGAAACCCGCATCCCCATAAACTTGCACAGCAATGCATGCTTCGAATAATAATCAATATCTTCCGCAATCATCTCCAGCGGGATAACCAATTTTGGCCTCTCCTCACAACGTTCAAGACATCCATTGATCTTTGTAATCCGAGTACCACCAGACAAACCCGAACCAACCAACCCTGGATCTGGTGAGAACAAGTTATTATTAAAAACCTTCGAAGCATGCGAAGGAGAATTTGCACCAACTGCTGCTGAGCGAAAATCCATCTTGGGACTAGCCCCTGAAGACTCCCCGATCGGCATTGAAACTAAACAAGATCCAAGGCGGGCAAGCAGGCCCCCAAGAAAAAAGAACCACCACTAGGGTTTAACCGATCCACCACCCAGCACTGCCTTCGAACTGCAGACCCAAACCAACCAGGCACAAAAACCCCACCCACGGCCTCCAACTAGGCACAAAACCCCCGCACGCTCAGGGAGAAAGAGACACCGATGCCGCTGAAAAAACTTTGCACTGATAAAAAAACACAACCTCAGACCTCCCCAAAATGCATGCACTCCCCACACTTCGTACGACTAGGAAAAAACCAGAGGATCGGGCTAGGGCACGAAAGCCCTAGCTCAACATGCAGAGCAAAAAATCAACATCCTTCAAAATCTCATACATTAATTATTTATTAATATAATAGATTAATTTAATTTAATAAAAAAATTAATAAATTTTTTTATTTCATAAAAACTAATCAATTTAATAAAAATAACTAATTAATTAATGAAAAAAATTATAATCATAAATAATTAACAAAAATAAATTTTATAATTTTAACTTTTTACTTAACTAATTAATTTAATAAAAGTAAACTATTTAATTAACCAAAATATTTACATTAAAAACTAATTATTCAAAATATTTAAATAAAAAACTAATTAATTTACTAAAAATAAATAAATTAAATTAATGACAAAAATAATTTGGTTGTTTATTTTTCTATTTTCTACAAAATTACCTTCTAGCTTTCCCTCTAAAATTACCTGTTTTCATCAATTTTTACTGTTGAAATAAATTGATTATTAAAAAAACTAAATAATAAAGGTTTTGACTGAAACCTTGTCCCCTGATATATTTCGACCTATATGAATCAGCTCAGGAAGGTTATGGCCAAAACCTTGTCGGGTGAAATCTTACTACCTAAAAAAGTTTTGGGAGGAAATGCCTATGTGGCATCCTAGGTGGCAATCCACCCCCCTTTCATCAATTTTTAATAACTTTGAACTTTTGCTACAAATTTCTCCAATCAAACTATATCTTTATAAAAATTGTCAAAAACTCTTTGTAGTGCTCAAAGTGTACATTCTAGAAATATTTTCTTTTAAAATTTTATTATTTTATTATGCTTTAAAAAAAATTATTGTAAGTAGATTATTCTAATCAAACATAAATAGATTAGAAATTTAAAATAAATACATAAAATATATTTAAAAATTTTAGAAAATGTGGCCAGAGAGTCTTCTCTAAGTGGATATTTTTTTTCAAAAAAAAGTACAAAAGTTGACATCCAATGTAAACTATAACGTTCTCATTAAATTTGACTTAAAAAAATTATTAAAAAAAATTATTAAAAAAAATTATTTATCAAAAATTAATTTTTTTCCCATGCACTAGATATTTGAGTTTTCTAATTACGAAAAAAATAAAAAAATAATTTGCTATATTTTTCTTGATGTCTCATCGATGTGACTTTTTTCAAATTTTCAATAATTAAAATTCATCAATTAAATTCATTAAAAAAATCCAACTAATTACTAATTTTTTAAAAAAAATATAAACATAAACTAAATTAAATTTCTACATTTCATTAGTTAACGTCATTTTAAAATTCAAAATATACATATGACTCTTTTGTCATTTAAGTTGGAAAAATATCTTTGTGTTCACCATTTCCTTATTAAAAGTCTGAAACTTTTACCCCCTAGGCACCTAGAACCTTTTTTGAGCTATGTAGGGTTTCCACCTACTATACACATCATTAACCTCCATTGCAACAATCATCTACACATGCACTTAGGGCCACATGCACCTAAAACCTACTCCATACTATTTTTATTGGGTCAACCTAGAGATTTGATGAAGGCAAGTCCCTAAATGTGCCTTAAGTACCGGGTTTTCCACTTTTAGGCGTTTGTAAGTATAGGAGCAAGAGTGGAGGGTTTTGTCTAGTGGAAAAGCTTATGTAAAAAAATATAGAAGACATGACCATGTTGGTATAGGTCACTATCACACTGTATGAGATGCTAGCATGCTAGAGAAGACACCAAGGTGTGGTAACGGATTGAACCACACCTTATTTGACAAACATGTAAGGTCCAGTATCTGACAAATCTATAATAGAATGCAAAAAACTTGATCTTAGTCTAGTAGTGAATTCTTCCTCCACCCACCCTTCTTCTAGTTGATTATTAGCTTAACAAGAATACAAAATCAGACCACTTTCTACTCCCTTATCTCTTATTTATGTATTCCATTTCTAGTGTTAGTTCAACTTCAACTTTGTACTATTTTATTTATATTGCAGTTCATTTACAAATATTCTTCTCATACACGCACCAACTTGAGACCAATACAAGCTCTTTGCAAGCATTAACATGAGATTAATACAAGCTCCTTTCAAACAACTACACTATAAACTACTTATGGAAATCCACTTATTTAGAAACCAAATCCAAACTAAAAGAAAACTATAGTAGCCCAAGAGTCACACCTTAAAATTCCACATTAGATATCCCTTTGAGAATTTAAGCTTGAGTCTCCACAATTAAAACCCAATACTTTAACCAATTGATCTCAACCCTTTAAACAAATTTATACTATTTAATAAATCTAAAATGTATTATATACTTTATTTTACTCTTAAAAACTAGATTTTCCATAAAAGAACACATTTATTAATTACTAGCACTTGCATTTTTAAGATGTGCAAGGGTTAGAAAATTGTTTTGTGATATAAAACAAATTTCCGACATAAAGCTGACAATAATATAATAGCCTATGGGCTAAAAATAAAACTCTACTAAGAGTATCTTTATTTTTTATGACAGATATCAATTCTATAAACATGACAAAAAGAAGATAATGAAATGCGATTTGTTTAAGAGAACAGTAGGGGAAAAAGGTGAGAGGGAATGAAAGATGACTAGAAGAAGATCAAAAGCAGTGAATGCATAGAATGTGTCTCCTTTATCCCTTGGTGGGACATCCAATTTGTTTTAATTTCGTTCCTTTAGTACTGTAATCTTGACTGTTCTTGACTGTTCCTTTGGTCTGTGGCTAGCTGTCCCACCATAGACAGTATTTGTATTTGATGTTGCTGTCCATGGTGGTCTGATAACTATTATTTTCGTTTCCTGTTATATTCTGTAACCATCTATCCAATACTTTTTTTTCTTAAGAGATTCGTCTGTCATAGTTAATCACCATCCCTATTCCAGTCAAGATTTTGAAGAGTGTGTCTCTCTGGAATCTAATCATAGACATCTTTAGTTGATAACTACATTATAAACAACGTAAAAGGAAAAGACTAAATAAAAGTACAATTTAAGAACTATTTGGTTCTTAAAGAGCCCTCGGGATTCCCCAGTTTTATTAAGCTATCAGAGCAGATCAGGCCCCGCGCAAACATCGAGTAACTTTGGCTGAATAAGGGGAAAAAGAATGAAAAAGAATGGCTGTAAAATGAAGGCAATATAGCTTTATAAACGCACTCCAATGAGTGCATGGATATACCCAAAAGAGTTTAATTTGACGCTCTCTTACACGTCTCTTTTTATTTTAACCTTGTAAAATGCTTGTAAAATTTAAGGATCGTCTCCCCCTTAAATTGCAGTTCTAAAATGTTTCTGTCAATTTATATATATAGAAAAATATAAATATATATCAAAAGTTTTGCAGGTGGATGCCTCGCCATTTAAATCAGTGTATTGTAAATCATGATAGATATCCTTGTAAAACAACTATCACGCACAAATTATTTGACGGCCATAGGCGAACGTCAAATTTAATGGACAAATGCAAGGATTAAGTGATGCAAAGCGGCTCTCTAAAAATAGAACTATAAATGTGTTTTTTAGTTCTTTTTAAAGTAAAAAAAGCCCAGATGCTTCAAATTTGTAGTTTGTGCTGATATTGTCTTTATATAAATAATTTATTACAAAAAGTTTAAAGCTTATTGTTTTATGTGTCGTCATTGATTTATTATTGTCTTTTTATTATAGGTGGATTATAACTAAGTAAATTGAATTCGAGGTGGAAGAATGAAAAGCTGAAGTGGGACTGAAAATGGACCATTGGTGGCCCAAATCCTAGCCCTCTACATGTGCCATCTCTATAAAGTTTCTACACTAAGCAATGTTGTGATCGCTCTCCATCACTAGCTCCCTTTTATGTTTCCATTGTAGGTCAATTTAACCCTAGCACCTTCTCTTCTACCATCACCATCTGCAAACCCTAGTAAGTTCGGTTTTTCTTGGCAATATGTTTTCTTTGTTTAATCTTTTTATTTTCTTAAGGGTAGACATAACTCTTTTGAGCCTTGTGCCACTTCTTCCCCCAACATGGAGGACCCTCAATAATGCCCTTGCCTTGTGTTAGAGCTTATGAGCTAGTATTCACTTCTAACCATTATATCAACACACACCAAGTCAAGTGACTTAATGTCAATATGTTTATAAGAGCAAGTTCATAAAGACCACCTTAACCATCAACAAATCAACTAATCTAAGAGTTAATAAGGGAGGTAAATTTTTTGGGTTTCAACTCCTAAATGAGATACTAATTATAATAGTTGAATGCAAGGAAATAATTATCATTCTTCTTTTTTAAGATGGGTGCCTACATAAAAGAGACATTTATATATGGGCTAAGTTAAATTTGGAAAACAATCTAGTTAGTCTATTGAGTCCATTAGAGGGCTAGAAAAGAGGTACATCTCATACATTTTCAATGCACATAAGTACACTCAAGGTGTACTATAATATGAAACATGGATAAAATGTGGTTAGATTTTTTAGCTTCACAATTGAAATATTGAATTCCATCCCAAAGGGCCATCTTAGTCCCAATTTCCCATGTGAATTGAATTTTCATTTCTAAACCTTACTTTAAGACTCTTTCTTAATGAAATAGTTAGACAACTAGATCAAACCATTTGATGAAAAATAATGCTAATAAACTTTTCAATGTGTGTGTCCAACCACATACCGTGGAGTATATTTTTAAACATTTTAATACTTGGTAGGCACACAATAATGTGTCCCACTAGAGAGTCAAGCTGGAAAATGATTGAAAACACACTAGTTTCAATCAAATTCTAGGAGGATTAGATCAAACCCACTAGGGTTAGAGATCAAACCCCCTTGACTGAACATGTCTATGTGGCACCTCCATCATAGCCTCTTCTACTCCTATCCACATGGTGACAAACAATCCCAGTTTGCATCATGTTTTTGGGGGTCAAACAAAGTCAGTCAAAGATGACAGTTTACAAGATGTAACCCTTAGTGTCAGCTTTCCCAAAAATACAATATATATAATGTTTTTAAATATTATACTTTTTATATTTTATGAAAACATAGGTGGCCCATTACAAAAAGTAATGATTGGACTATTCGAGACACTAGGAAAAATAACAAACTATGTAAGAAAAATATCAAAAAATACAATGCACTATGTATCAATGTCCTTGTTTGATGGAAAACAATTACTTTTGATATATGGAAAGAGAAGTGTGTTATGGTAAAATATAGGTCTAAATTTATGTTATTAGCATTTAAAAATTAATAATAAATAAAATATTCAATAAAAATTACCAAAAATATCCATGCACTTCATATTGGAGTTAATTATCTATGTCCAAGAAATCATGAAAAAAATTGTACTTCAAGTTATGTTCTGTTATGTCAGAAAATGTCCCCTTGGGGTCTTTTTCTTATTAAGGTTTAGCTCCTGGGTCCTTAGAATGCATTTAGACCATATTGCATGTTAATTTTGAATCTCGATGAGAAAACCTCGAAGTCTTGTGGAAAATAGGACCTAGGGGGTGTTATTTTGATGACACCTGCCTAAAATAGGGGGGAGGACTTGGGCGCTTGCGCCCTAGTCCTGCCATATTTTAGGTCAGGCCCTAATTTGAAGTGTCAGTTATATGGCCGTTGTTAGGTCCTAGGCCGACACCAAAAGTTTGAAGTATGAAATTCTTGGCGGGAATGTGTGTTGTTGCATATATAAGCATGTTTAGGTTTTCATTTGTAAACTAGAAGATGATTGTGAATTTTATGCATACTTGTGATTTTAGAGCATCCATGATATTCACTGTTGGAGAGAAGAGTATTGTTATTGCATTTGTGATTGCAGATTTAGCTTCATCTTCTCATGTGATTGAAGAGACTTCATTTATGTGAGATCTATATCTTCAAGGTGACATTTGTTTATGTTTGAATCATTTATCATTTGGATTTGGCCTCTATCCCGCAGGGATACACACTCTTATCTAACAACGGTGTTCAGAAGACTTGAATGTCTCTCCGAGACTTGACTGAGGCAAGCCTCTAAACACCACAACCCCCAACCACACTCCTTTGTGATTGCAGGTTACAGGTACCGAGTTTCACAGAGTGGAGTTGCAGAGGAAGGTTGCAGACGACAAGGATTCAGGACCTGAAAGAAAGAAGTGAAACATAACATTTTTAGGACATGGGCCCCTTAGGGAAATGTCCTCCAAAGTTACAGAGACATGAATTAGGTTTACATGGACATTCTACTTATGAAGGAGCTTCTACATCCCAAGAATCAGCTTGCCTTGGACTAGGGTGCCCATGGCAGTGTCCTCCACATTTCAAGTGATGAAAATAGACAGAACAATGATTATCAATACTGGAAGGAGTTTTGCATTCCATGAAGAAAATAGTGCCTTGGACTTGGCACCTGGGGCATTGTCCTCAAATATTCCAAATTCCAAACTTTGAAAAATGGTTAGTTATTAATCACTGTCCTCTTCCTTAATCTGTAAGCATTTGTCTAAATTTACCAGTTTGATCACTGTTTTGCATAATTGGGGTTTCTTACATATATGAGGATTACATTAAGGTATTAGTTAACAATTTCTGAGTTTCCACATCATTCCAAGTGATAGCCCAACCTGTTAGGTGAATGATCTCGCTTGGTAGAGGCTCAACTCGATTGATATATCCTTGAATGTTTGTTGTGAAAGGAGGATCTAAACCCATCAACATCATACCCTCAAAATCAAACACCATTAATTCCTCCTCCTTTTTCACTACAAAACATTTTGGTGAACCTGTGTTTTTGAATTTTTGCACCTTGCTGAGTGTTGTGTGATAGATTTGCATTCATTCATCTTATTGCATTTGAAAAATTACAAAAAAAATTGAAAAAATTGGCATCTTAGACTTGCATTTTGGCATATATTAAATTAGTTGACATTTAATTTCTATTATTTTCAATAGATATGATTTAAATTATATAAATTCATCATTAATCATTCATTTGCATTGCATTTTCATGCTTAAATTGGTGAAACTTGCTTGAAATTGTGCATTTTTCATATAACCTAGTTTTTGCATTAGCTATGGTTTGTAGTTAAAATCTTGTTTCATATTTAAATACCATTTTAAACACTCATTTAGGTCTGATTTCTAACTATAGTGTTTCATCATAGGGTCTTTCTTGCAAAATTTCATGTCTAGGGTTTGAAATCTCGCATTTTTCACTAGATTTCGACTTATTTTGCATATAGAATTGCATCATAGGCATTTTGTGAAGCATATTGTTGCATTAGTGGGTTGATATTGACCTTATTGGTAGCCTCCCCTCTTGAAATTATTCACAACACCTCTTGTTTCTGTGATTTGCATTGAAAAATTGAAAAATCAAGCATTTTAGGTCATAGTCATACATACTTTTGCACTTATTTCTTGCATAAGTGTTGAAAATCTTTAAAATCTGATTTGGCATTCATTTGAAAACATACTTATGGCTTCTCAATACAACAATAATGCTAGGTTTTCTCCTAGGCCTTATTTGAAAAGAAGAACCCCTGAACTTGAAATAACATTTACACCTCATGACAAATCAATGGTAGATATTGAAGGGCCTCTTTACATTACAGTGAACATAATGGAAAAACCTATGCATGGAACACTTATAGACCCTAATTGCATGACTAATGTGATTACAAAAGAGTTCTTTCTCAAACATGATTTGGCACAAGATTCTTATCAACTGTCGGATTTGAGAATTAAAACACATAATGGAGCCTTGATGAATACATTTGAGAAGATAACCTTTTTGGTCTTGGTATATGATAAAGCTGCGGATCAGTTATTTGATGTTATCCCCTTATCCGACCTGTTCCGTGTAAAACTAGGACATCCATGGCTTAAGACTATGAACGCTGTCCCCTCAACTATTCACAAATGCATA
This sequence comes from Cunninghamia lanceolata, assembly GCA_027924645.1. Lineage (NCBI taxonomy): Eukaryota > Viridiplantae > Streptophyta > Pinopsida > Cupressales > Cupressaceae > Cunninghamia > Cunninghamia lanceolata. Next base: position 9,823,658 of record BSBN01000194.1, on the reverse strand, counting down.
AAATTCCCTTTACATGGAGAGATACGTACTATCCGCCATAATTCATATCAACCTCCAGCTAAGGACAAGAACTTCACTCTTGATTACTTTTGGCTGCAACCTAATAGAGACCCTGAGCCACGAAGAGACCAATCTTTCTTAGAATATAGACGATACAAAGCAAAACAACTAGCTAGAGTGGTCAGGCCTTCTTTACAAACAATAAGGGAAGAACAACATGCATTCAAAGATCCCCTTAGAGAAAAAGGAAAATGACAAAATGAAATAAGAATAAAACAATATTTTCATGACTATGATGAAATAATTGGCATGATAGAAGTGGACAAGGAAAAGTTTCATAACTCACCTTGTCCACAAAGAGATGGTATCTATGCTAAGGTTCCTCCCCCCTCATCCTTACAAGGATGGGGAGGTATTCATCGACAACAAAACATTTCATCGAGACCAATAAAATTTGAACATGTTGCTTCCTCCTCTAATGTGCAAACTCCTATGGAAAAACATGAAAATACTTTTGAAAACATAAGCAACAAGACAAGAAGAAATAGACAAGCAAGAGAAAGAAGGAGAAGAAGACAAGCTTTTGCCCAATAAAGTGAACCTCAATAAGAAAACATTCCACCTAACATTGAATCAAACGTAGACAAACTTAACATTGAACAATTTTAAGATAAGAACAAAAGTTGGGCTATGGTACCTTACACACCTCTGTCCTCTAGCATTCAAGATTGGGAGGAGGATGATTTGATCGTTGATATCTTCTAGCACGAGCCTGTCCATAGGTAAGTATTTCTAACCCTTTACCTCCGTGTTATGTTACCACCATGATGTGCTATGTGTTGTTTAGGCATCCTAGGATGACCCTTGATACTCTTGTAAGGTCAAGGATACTGTGAGACTGCCTCTATTGTGACCCTTCTTCTATTTGTATCATCATTCTTCTATATTGCCTCTCCTCTATTTTCATTGTTGTGTGTTGTGTTTTGGGGGCATAACATTGTGGTTGGTGACCTGGGGGCACCTTCCTATGTGACAACCATAAGACACTTGTTTCTCCTCTCTTGATTTATTGTTTACCTTCCTCTAGTGGTTCCATCTAGCTAGCAGATGATGAAAAACATATAATACTAATATAGACCTAGTGTCCCTTCAGTGAGAAATCAAAAAATGGACCTAGTCCATACATAACGATGGGTTTCATATATATTATCCAACGCTTGGCTAGTAGAATCATTCAGTGTGATATTTTAATGTTATCTTATCGCATTAACAGAACATAATAATACTGCTGCTCCGTGCACTTTGTTTATCTTGGATCTTGCCTTGCTCGACTCTTTATGTGAATGATTACACATGCATTGTTGTTTATCATGATTATATGGTTTCTAACACCTAAATTCTTGCAGAAAATTGTGTGTTTGTGGGAACATTTGGCGATTGTAAAGTGCATGTCACCTTTGGGGGCATGGGCTTTGCGAGAGCTCATGTTCCCTTGTGTGTTTTCTTCCTACCTTAACGTGCTTGATATCGGTACACGATATCAACCACCTTAAGGTGGGGGCATATATAGGGTAAGCTGTCTAATGATTTTGGTAGTAATGAAGTGTGTTTGTAAGCCCTCTGCGGAGGTAGGATGTTGTATCTCCAAGCAAGTGCACATCTTTATTTTATATTGCAATCATTAAGCCCTCTGTAGAGGTGGGATATCATGCATATCCTTTTATTTTAAGCCCTCTATAGAGGCGGGGATGGTGTATTTCTCGAGGAGATTTTATATCCTGTCATTTCTAAAAGTCCTACGAGCAGGCGGGGTTGGTGTATCCTCCCTTAAGCATGTCTTCGATGATTGTTGCGGTGAATCCCAATCATTGGTGTGTGCTTGTAATGTGTGTGAGATGGTAGAAAACCTAGCAATAGGTTTCTTCCATCACTTGTTTTTCATGTTTTCTCCATGTCTTCCATGTGTGTGTGCATGGCATGTTTGTTCCCAAGCATAGTTTCAAGACTGGTGGCGATGAGCTCCTCCTATGCTTTGGGATTTGTATGACGTGCTTGTTCTCAAGTGTCGTTTCAAGACTGGTGGCAATGAGCTCCTCCTACACTCTGAGATTTGTATTGCATGTTTGTTGCCCCATATGCAATTTCAAGACTGGTGGCAATGAGATCCTCCTGCATTTTGGGTTGTGTGTTTACTTTCCTAGTACTTGCATTTGCATTCATATATATATGAGAAAATGAAAAAGAAATAATCACTGCATTCACTATGTTTTGCGTGTCTTTAATGCTGTCTTCTCCATGTCTTGCGTGACTGTAACTGTCTTCTTCATGTTTTGCGTGCCTGTTATTGTCTTTAATGTGTTTGGCATGTCTTCATTGTGCTTGGCATGTTTTATGTGTTTGTTGACTGTACTTTAATGCATGTATGGGCCTTGCATTCATGCATACATTAAAGTGGGGGCTAAATGTTATGTCGTCCGAAAATGTCCCCTTGGGGCTTTTCCTTATTAAGGTTTAGCTCCCAGGTCCTTCGAATGCATTTAGATCATATTGCATGTTAATTTTGAATCCTGATGAGAAAACCCCAAAGTCTTGTGGCAAATAGGACCTAGGGGGTGCTATTTTGATGACTCCTACCTAAAATAGGGGGAGGACTTGGGCGCTCGTGCCATAGTCCTGCCCTATTTTGGGTCAGGCTCTAATTTGAAGTGTCGGTTATATGGCCATGGTTAGGTCCTAGGCTGACACCAAAAGTTTGAATTATGAAATTCTTGGTGGGAATGTGTGTTGTTGCATATATAAGCATGCTTAGGTTTTCATTTGTAAACTATACTATGATTGTGAACTTTATGCATACTTGTGATTTTAGAGCATCCATGATATTCATTGTTGGAGAGCAGAGCATTATTATTATGTTTGTGATTGCAGATTTAGCTTCATCTTCTCATGTGATTGAAGAGCCTTTTATTTATGTGAGATCTATATCTTCAAGGTGACATTTGTTTATGTTTTAATCATTTATCATTTGGATTTTTCCTCTATCCCCTAGGGATATGCACTCTTATATGACAACGGTGTTTAGAAGACTTGAATGTCTCTCCAAGGCTTGATTGGGGAAAGCCTCTAAACACCACAACCCCCAACCACACTCCTTTGTGATTGCAGGTTACAGGTACCAAGTTTCATGGAGTGGAGTTGCAGAGGAAGGTTGCAGACAACAAGGATTCAGGACCCAAAAGAAAGAAGTGAAACAAAGCATTTTCAAGACATGAGTGCCTAGGGTAATGTCCTCTAGAGTTACAGAGATAGGAATTAGAGTTATAGGGACATTATGCATCTGAAGGAGCTTCTACATCTTGAGAATCAGCCTGCCTTGGACTAGGGCGCCCGGGGCAGTGTCCTCTGCATTCTGAGTGATGAAAAGAGATGGAACAGTGATTATCCGTGCCAGAAGGAGTTCTGCATTCCATAAAGAAAACTGTAGTCAGGTAAAAACATGACTACAACCCTGCAAACAGTAAATTCAAGCCTTAACTATGCAACAGAGCCCTTACTCAACCTAGAATCTAATCAACTATGCATAAAGGCAAGAAACCCTATATTGACTAATGCATTTCCTCCATTGCTGCTATCTAACCTAGCTATTCTAATGCACTCATACTTGCAGGTCTGCAAATGGGATAGGAGCTCAATAGTTGACAATGGGAGAAGTCAAATTCACAAGTGGCAAGGTGAAAATGAGGGGGTAAGAGTGGTTTTATAGAAGGTGAGAAGTGAATGGAGGGCTGAGATGAAGAGTTGACTTGGAGGCAAGATCAATGGCTGAGAATGATTAGGGTTTCCAGCCATAAGAAGACAAAACATAATTTTTAATTAGAGGAAATGGTGAGGTGGGTGATGTTTTAAAATTAAATAAATTGTGGTGATTTATTTAATTTTTTGTGAGGAATGGGTTATGTATAGGAATTTTAATTAAATAAGTGGGGGAACTTATTTAATTAGGACAAGGGGTATAATTTAAATAAATGGGTATTTATTTAAATTAGAGAGGGAATGCAGGTGTATGATGGATGAATAATTAAATAATTTAATTATAGAAGAATCTAGAAGAAAATAGCTTAAGTAATTAAATAAATGAAATTTATTTAATCAAAAGCGTAAGAGGAATGAATTAATTAAATAATTAAAAATTATTTAATTAATAGCAGAATATGAAATTAGGGTGAATTATGTGTGAAAATGTCATTCGCAGGCCCAGGTCATTTTTTAAGTGTCTACATTTTGCCCCTCTTTGATATAATGTCAAATCCGGCGTTACATCAAAGAAAATTTTTAGAAGTGTGCTCTAAACGTGCCCCAGTGTGTTTTAGGCAAAGTGTGATGGTCTTATGCCCCATCAGGAATTTTTTCAAATTTTCTAAAAGTTTTGGAAATTTTTTTGAAAGGTTATGCAAGATGCCCAAAGTGATATGGAAGTAATAAAATAGCCGTAAGAGGCACTCAACATAGGAAAGAAAGCCACCCGTTGGTCAAATTAGTAAAAAGTGGGCCCATTAAGGTCATGAGGTCCTATAAATAGCTCTTAGAGGGCCCATAATACTCATTTGTGCACTTGAGCTTTAGAATTTTCAGAGAGAGTAAAGTGAGCCTGTGGAGATTTCGCGTGGAGTTGTTGTCGAGATGTCACCTGTACCGCTTCACCAGCATCGTGGATCGCTAGTTTTGACACATGGTTGGCTCTCCGAGATAGGTGCCCTAGTATGTATCTAACCATGACTTTATTGATTTCTACATTTTTTTGTAGATTTTAGGGCCCAAAAATAGGGCACACATGCGGTGCACTTTTGTGCACCGCATGCACCGTCATGTGCGCCACCTACACATGTTGGTGTGACATCCGTGCCATGGTACGACACATGCAGTTTCTAGAACTGCATGCGCTAGTGGATGCGAAGCCTCCACTTAAGTGGTGCACATCCACCGACTATGACACTTGAGATGGGCAGTGCATTGCTTGCGTCAAATTGTGATGCATGGGATAGACAGTGTGACGCATGGGCTTAGGTGAGTCACATGCATTGAGTAGTGCGACACATGGGATTAGGTGAGTTGCATGCGTTCAATAGTGTGAGACATGGGCTTAGGTGAGTCACATGCATTGAGTAGTGTGACACATGAGCTTAGTCACCATGCCTAAGAACAACAGTGTGATAGATAAGTTGACCTAGCTAGAAATAGTGGATTTTGCCCTAATTCCTACCCTTATTTGACCGTAAATACTGCATTTATGGTTTTTTGATTGATGTGGTGTCTTGACTGCATGGATACATGCACAGTTGCCACCCATTTACACATGGGAGAGTCATCCAACCAGATATCGGTTGTGCGATTCCTTATCAATGGCTGAGCGAAATATCGTTGACGCGCTTGGATTGTACGGTGTCGCTTTTATGCTTGAGATTTGGGCTAACTAAGGGTTATTGATTGCAGTGGTCAAATTATATCACTCAAAGACCAGCTCATTTCATTTTTTGATAGGAGAGGCCACAATGACTCTGCTTGATGTGTAGCAGATTCTGCTACTGTGCATTCATGGGGAGCAGGTGATCTATAGTATGGAGATCAGATTGGCTACATTGCATTGATTATTTGAGACTGAGGATGATGCAGCCTTGAGAGTTAAGGAGCATCAGATTCCTTGGGACACACTGATAGATTGTTATGATCAGCTGATTGTGGTTATCTATACTTGCATCGGTGGTCTTGTATGTCCATATCGGCACGACCATGAATTTCTCGTTGGTTGGGAGGAGATGCTAGAGGGGATGATGGTAGATGCGACATCATACACATGGGGACCCTGCCTCCTAGAACAGTTATATCATTAATTGCATGGTGTTGTGTATCAGGGAGAGCAGTCCATCAGTTGTGGTGTGACCCTGCTTATGATATGGGCATGTGAGCATATTGCAGTGTGCAGGTCACGAGTGGATTGACAAATATTTGATGAGTTGCCTTATGTTTTTGGTTATACTGGGGCACTTCCATAGGTTCAAATGGGTGATGTTGGCTACTGGTGGCATGTTATCGATCACATGGATATATTCACTTGGATACTGTATAGGGATTGTCCAAGGTGGATTGAGGATGACGAGCAACTACCATATTACGGGCATACTCGATATCTGATTGGGTGGACTATTTAGGCACAACATATTATAGAGCACCATCTACCATCACGGGTGCTCAAACAGTTCGGGGAGCGATAAAATGAGCCTATGGGTATTGCAGAGTTTGCCTGGGTTATACTGGAGATTTCAGTGTGGGGAGCGATGAATCCGGTGCAGACTACTATAGATGAGACTGCAGGATTACAACCATTGCAGTGGGAGTATGGTGATGTCGTAGATCCAGTCATGACTCTAGCATATGATGCTTGGTGGGCCACACATAGGCCTATTCCTTATCTGCATCTTGACGTGCCAACACTAGTGGAGTGGCTGGGTCGAGGGCCGAGAGGCTGGTTTAGGGGACGAGGCGGAGACAGAGGAAGAGGCAGAGGAGATGGTGGTGGGGGTGGTGGTGGAGGGGGAGATGATGATGGAGTAGGTGGTGGTGTTAGAGATGGAGGCCGAGGAGGCTGAGGTAGAGGAGATATGGGTAGAGCGAGAGATGGTCGGGGTAGGGGTGCTATACTTTCCCCTATTCAGGAGGAGGGAGATGAGGCGATAGGATAGGTGGCTGTAGCTATAGGAGAGATATAGGTGGGGGGTGGAGAGGAGGATGTAGCTATGGAGGATGTCAGTGGTAGGGGGAGGATATGGAGGAGAGTGAGGAGGAGGAGGAGTTTGAGGAGGCCGATGAGGAGGAGGAGAGGGATGCCAGAGATCGTGAAGGAGATGTGGATGGGCAATTAGTAGACTTACCTCAGCTAGATGCCATGCAATAGCATGTGCAGGAGGCAGAGGGTTAGTTGGTTCAGAGGATGACCGAGAGAGATATGGTTGTGATTAGGGCACAGAGAGCAGAGCAGCGGAGCATTGAGATCACAGCTACGTTGAGCAGACCATCAATAGATTTTGTATAGGCTTTGGTTAGGTCAACATAGAAGACTCAGTATTATAGGGGCCTCTATGAGAGTTCAGTGCCAGCAGACCAGAGAGTTCCCAATTTTTAGAGCAGGAGTAGTAGCCAGTCCCACTCTTGCAGATCACACACAATGTTGGGCATTCACAGAGGTGGGATTCTCCGTATGATAGACCATCTAGGTCAAGGAATGTATGAGAGCATCGGGGTCCTCTCATAGGGCCAGCAAGATTCAGCTATGACATTTTGATAGTCTTGATGTAGACATTTATTTTGATCAAGCCTGTGTGCTCTGGGTATATGATTGAGCCTGCGAGCTCCATTTTTGACACATGTAGATGTATTCAGATTGTACTGTGACACATTTTGGATTATATATATATATATATATATATATATATATATATATATATATATATATATATGAGATGGACCTATTTTGATCGATCTTATTATTTCTTATGTGCATATGATGTTATTGTGATTATGATGCTGTGTTATGATTTGTGATTCATGATAATGCAGTCCTAGATGTTATGATGCTTATGTGATGCTTATGATGCTTATGCCATGGTAGTTTATTTCATATATGGATTCTCATGTATGGATGCAAATGTTTATATGGTAAATGCCTATATGTATGGTTGTATGCAAATGATGATGCTGTGACGTGATTATTGCAGTGCTTATGATAATGATGACTTATTACAATGATTATGATGATGATGTTGTATGATGGACTAATTTGTGTGTGTATGCAAATTATATGATCTAATGCTATTTTTTGGTGTTTCACAGTAGGATGGAGGAAGATTGAAAGAAAAGGCGAGGGAGAGATGAAGAAGTGGATGAGGGATGAAGAATTTGTTTGAGAAGAGTGGATTCAGATTTTGTCGTGATAGATTTTGAACTTCTTTAGTGCAGTTGCTGCGTATCATCATAGTGCTTATTGTAATAAGGGATGACAGATGCCATGGCATAGCGTAACCAAGGCACAAAGTATGGTCCTTTGGGAAATAGACACAAGAATAGACAAGGATTGCCAGGCTCAGACTAAGTCACTAAGGCGCCTTGTCGGATCATGTGATGAGACAACTCTAGGTGCATAAGTCCAGATACATGGAAGTATCTAGCCATTCCATTGCATAGGATATGTTGATTCACACCCAGTAGTATCCCTATCACACACAAGGAACTTAGTTGCCCTAGTCCTTTTGCCAAGACAAACCACAAACAACAATAAAAAAAGAGATCTCGTCCCTTCCTTGCTTCTCTTCATCATGTAAGGACTGCCTTGAGGAGCTTAGGAGTGAGTTCGCAGAAAACAATCCAAAATGAAGGATGAGACAGAGCCAACAACCATTTGGTCATTTGCTGAGTGTATATGTGCTTGTCTGAATGATTATGATAGGTTGAATGATGCTTGGTTTCAGGATAAGAAGCATGTCATATAAGACATTGAGTTTGGTTTCGGTAATGCAACCTCTTGTATAAGGCAGATGATAGGGAGAGGATGTCTCGTATAAGTCATGTGGTCTAGTTTCGAGAGTTGGGAAAATGATTGGTTTGTGAGAAAACATGGTGCCCAGAAGATGAGATATGCTGTCTAAGGCGTAAAGCCTGGTTTCAACTATATCCCATGCTTGTTGTCAAATACATGATTGGGATGTGTTGGTTGGTCTTAGTGATGTGTGATCATCACCATGGAAATGATGAGAGATGATGTGTTGGTTGTGTTGTTTGACTGTCTTGTTTGATTGTTTGGATGTTTGTCGTCTTGTAAAAGATTTGATTGTTTTGTCTGCTCAAAGTGTCCATCTCGCGAAAGGACAACTTATTATGGGGTTTCGATGCGACGGGCCCTAAGGGGCTAACCTAGTGCCTCTGGGGCACATTGAAGATGGCCTTGCCTATGTGAAAGCTCAGAGGTGACGTAGTTCGACAAGGGTGGACTTGGTTTGATCTAGGACCTCAGGGAAATACCTCAGGGGTGCATTAGAGATGGCCTTGCCTACTTGAAAGCTCAAAGGCAACGTAGTTTGAGAAGGGTGGACTTGGTTTTACCTAGAACCTAAGGGAATTACCTTGAGGGCGCATCAAAGATGGCCTTGCCTACGTGAAAGCTTAGAGGCATCGTAGTTCAACCATGCGGGTTGTGTGACCTAAAACCTATGGGAATTCCTCGGGGGCACATCAGAGATGGCCTTGCTTATGTGAAAGTTTAGAGGCATCGTAGTTTGGTTTATTGGTTGACACTATTTAATGTTTGGGATTTTTTGGTTGACTATGTGATTTTGGATGATATTTGGATGTTTTTGGATTTTTGAGAATATCTGAATGTTTTGTGGGTTTTTGGGAATATTTGCATGTTTTTGTATTTTTTTTTTTGAGAATATTTGGATGTTTTTGAATTTTTTTGAGCCTAGGTGTCCTCCAACAACAATTTCAGGATCAGGAATTGCCCTCAGTCAGGTGCATGATAATGTTAGGATGAAGGCGAGGTGAGAGGGATGTGAAGACACAGAATGCTAATTTATTTCCAGGCCATGCGAGAAATAGTGTGATTCATGGCGGATGTGGGATGTGGAGTATGATATGTAGTGAGCATGGTTTATTGCGAAGGATGGAATCGAGTGATGGTAGACAATGGAGCATAGATCAACTACACATGGTACCTATTTTCTAGGTTTTCACCATAGTACTTATCCAAAGCGCCATCGGAGTGGTTTTCACTTTTGGACGAATTATTTCTCTTTACTATTTTTTTGCTTTTTTCTTGTTTTTTTTGATTTTTTTGATTTTTTAAATATAATACTACTGAAGGTGCATGCTGTTGATGGGTTTTGGTAATGGCTCACCTTTAGGAGTGGCTAGATGATATGCACTAGACCCATAGGCTGTAGTAATGACATAAGGCCCTAGCCAATTTGGCTCAAACTTTCCCAGCTTTTCTCGTTCCATCTGATTTTTTAGGTTTTCTTTTAAAACCAGGTCTCCAATGTTGAAATGTCAAACTCAGACCCTTTTGTTGTAGCTGCGACAGAGAGGATTTTGATATGCCTACAAATGATTTAAGGTGTTTTGTCTCCTTTCATCTAGCAACTCCAATTCTTGTCGTCAGGATGCCTTATATTCTTCATCATCGACCAATTGCTGCAGTGACACTCTCAAGGAGGGCAACTCAACCTCTATGGGCAGGATAGCTTCTGATCCATAAACAAAGGAATATGGGGTGGCTCCAATGGGCGTGTGGATGTTGGTGTGGTAAGCCCAGAGGGCGGGGTTAAGCTGGATATGCCACTCATGGCCAACGTCATTGACAATATTTTCGAGTATTTTTATGATGGTTTTATTTGACGCATCAGCTTGATCGTTGCCTTGGGAGTAGTATGGAGTGGCAAAGTGGTGTTGAATGTGGAATTTTTCACAAAGTTCACAGACATCCTAGTTTTTGAATGGGCGGCCATTGTCCATTATGATGGATTGTGGGACACCATATCGGCATATGATGTAATTGAGGATGAACTTGGCGATTTGTTTTCCAGTAATGTATGTCATAGGAATGGCTTCAATCCATTTTGTTAAATATTTGGTGGCTGTGAGAATGAATTTATGGTCATTGGCAGAGGTGGGGTGAATTTTGCTCACGAGGTCGAGTCCCCATTAAGAGAAAGGCCATGAAGATGTAAGTGGTTGCAGGTCCTGAGCTGATGCATGCACGAGATACCCGTGTATTTGGCACTGTCTACACTTATTTGCAAAATGATAGGCATCCTTTTCCTTGGTAGGCCAGTAATAACTAGCTCGTATGATCTTCTTCGCAAGGGTAGGACGACTCGAGTGAGCTCTGCATATACCTTCGTGTACTTCTCATAGGGTTGTTTGTGCTTCTTTAGTGTCGATACATCTCAGGAGGGTATTATCAAAGCCTTGATGATAAAGGGTGTCATCGATGATAGCATATTTGGCAGCTTGGTGGATGAAGGATTTGCATTGGTTGGATGAGAGGTCGGTGGGTAGGGTGTGGTCATGTAAGTAGGTGTAAATGTCATGGTACCAGGGTGACGTGGGACCAACAATTTCGCACACTAACTTAGATTCCAGGATATCAAAGGTGGGGACCAAAAGTTGTTCCACCAAGAACTCGAATTGAGTTACATTAATTAGGATATCTAGGAGAGATCCAATGGTTGCCATTGCATCGACTGCTTTATTCTAGACCTTGGGAATCTGATCAAAGAGAACTATGTTGAAATAGAGCCTGAAGCTATCCACCATTCTTTAATAAGGTATGAGATTTTCATCTTTGGTGTCATACTCATTGTTGACTTGTTTGATGACTAATTGTGAGTTGCCAAACACTTGCAATGTTTTGATTTTCTAGTTGACAGCCGTTCAGAGTCCTATGAGCAATGCTTCATACTCTGCTATGTTATTCGTTCAAGGAAAACCAATTCAAAATGCCTTAGGGATGGCATCACCTTGGGGAGTAATAAACATGATACATGCGCCTAAACCGTGATTTGTACATGAGCCATCAAAGAACAATGTCCAGATTTTGGGTGCATCTACTGTGAATATTGACTCATTAGGGAAGTCAACACCTTTGGATGATTTGTTGGTGTAGGTGCTTTTGCGAGCCGGTTTGTGATCACTTGTCCTATGATTTCTTTTCTGTTAACATATTCTATATCAAGTTCACTCAATACCATAACCCATTTGGCTAGTCATCCTATTAGGGCTGCTTTATTAAGTAAGTATTTTAGTGGGTCAATCTTAGCAACCAGCTTTGTTTTATGATTCAACATGTAATGTTGCAACTTTTGGGTAGCAAAAACTACGGCAAGGCAACCGCATTTGATATGATTGTAGTTTATCTCATATCCCACTAAGGTTTGACTAATGTAATAGATTGCCCTTCTTTTCCTTCCTTGTCATTTTTTGCCAATAATGCCCCTAGTGATGAATTAGTTATTGATATGTACAATAAAAGGGGCTTTCCTAGTATCAGCGGCCTGAGGACTGGTGGTGACAACAAATAGTCTTTGATCTTTTGAAAGGCTTCTTGGCACTGTTCTGTTCACACAAATGGTACCCCTTTGTGGATTAAGTGTTTAAAAGGTTGACATTTGTTAGCAAGTTGTGCAATAAACCTCTGGATGGATTGTAACTTTCCCTGTAAGCTGCACAACTATTTTAGGGTAGTGGGTGGAGGCATTTCCATTATTACTTTCACCTTGGCGGGGTTGACTTCTATTCCTCGATGTGAAACAATGTAGCCCAGTAATTTGCCTGATGTAACGCCAAACACACATTTCTTAGGATTTAATCACACTTTGTATTCTTCTAGTCATTTGATGATTTTATCCAACACATCGAAATGAGAGTTTCTGGTGACTGATTTGGCCAACAGGTCATCAACATAATCTTCCATACATGTATGCATATAGTCGTGGAATATAGTTGTCATTGCCCTCTCGTATGTAACACTTGCATTTTTGAGACTGAAGGGCATGAAGATCAAGCAATATGTGCCCCAAGGACATGTGGAAGTAGTTTTATGCTGATCCTCTGGTGCTATTTGTATTTGATTATATCCTAAGAAGCCGTCCATTAATGAGAGCATTTTGAATTTAGCTGTCAAGTTGACTATGATGTCTATGTTTGGTAATGGAAAATCATCTTTCCAACATGCTTTGTTGAAGTCACGAAAGCCCTCACATATTTTGATCTGGCCATTAGGTTTCATGACTGGTACAAGATTAGATACCCACTTTAGATAATCTATTGGCTCGACGAAGCTAACATCAAGGAACTTTTTCAATTCTACTTTCACTAGTAATGTGATCTGTGGGTGCATCTTTTGTAGTTTTTGCTTGACAAGTTTGGCATTTGGCAGTAGTGGCAGGTGATGTAAGACAAATTGTGGGTCAAGCCCAGGCATATCAGCATATGACCAGGTGAAGTTGACTTGTTGTTTCAAGAAGAAATATTTGAATTCAGGATTTTCCTTTTCTGTGAATGACTCGACAAAGTGAATAATATTAGGCGTTTCTTCGGTGCCGAGGTTGGTTTCAACAATTGTCTCTACCAACAATGATGATTTTTCCTATGTGATAGGCAACACTTCTAACCCTCCATCCTCGGGTGCCTTAGGGAGGTTTTCACCCTCAGATACGTCCTTTATTTTTACTTTTGAATGAACTAAGGGCACCTTTCAGTTTTCACCTAGAGACCTATGTTTTTCTTTTTTACTTTCACTTTTACGACTAGAGGGCGGAGTGGATTCTCCAAAGTATGTAGAGTTGTCCAAGTCCACGAAGTACCCAACCTTATGATCCCCAAGAGGTAAACCTTCACAAAGTCCCATGAACTTAGCTATCGCTTTGTCGTTCTCGAATAAATCTAAGCTAGGTGGATCTTGTTGGTCCCAGTCGATTAGCTTGAGATGGACTAAGGGTAAGCCATCATCAGTGTTTAGATAGCTCATGGTCATGGGAGTCAGGGTGCAAATGGAAGTGTTATCAGGATCCCAAAAGATACTAATCCATGTGCCCCCTTCGGGGAGGTCGGGTGTGGATGATTCAGGTGAGTTGACTGTGGATGATTCGAGCTCAGGTTTGGGCAGATCCCTTGATGTCTCAACTTCTTTGGAAGAGTCATCTCCCCTTATAGAAGTAACTTAATACATGGAGCCCCATCTCTTTGTGAAGTATATCCCAACCCTTTATTGCGTGGCCACATTGTTGGCTGAAGAGGCTTGGTTTGTCTATTTCCATTGGGTCCAAGTCCACTATATCCTTGTTTTTTGACAAATTCATATCCTTTACCATATTGTTCTACAGGAAATTTGATGTGTTTGACCTCTTCTTCTTCTTCTTCCTTATAGAGCCATGTGGATATGTCTTCACTGACGTCTTCTTTATTGAGTTTGCCCCACTTTGTGAATGTGGTGGGACCAGTTGAGAGAGTTTGCTTCAGTAGAATAGGGCTGGGCTTTCCCTGAGACTTGGGTAATGCAAGCAATTTTCCAATGCAGTATGACTGTTCCATCTTGTACTCACCACATTGTTTGTCTTGGATTGGGACTTTGGGGTTGATCGACAGAGTGAAAGTGGTAGTGGATTTGGATAATGTGGATGGGTCGACATAATTGGATGAAGTGAATGGTGAGATTCCCCTATTTATAGGCACCTGATGTTGGGGTACCTCTCTTAAGTGGCTATAGTATTGGAAGGCATCAGGATCACTTGGGATGGTGATTTCCATGCCGCTATAGGGGAATTTGATGAATTGATGGTAAGTGGAAGGGACGGCCTTCATGGTGTGGATACATGGTCAGCCAAGGATCAGGTTGCATGGTAGCTCAATATCCAAGACATGGAATATAGTGTCCTATGTGGCGGGTCCATCCCTTACAAGTAGGGTGATGACTCCCTTAGAGGAGCGTTAAGCGTCGTCATATGCCTTGATGATGATTCTTTTGGTTGGATCAACACAAGCCTTGGAGTAGCCTGGTGTTATTACCAATTTTAAAGGACAGATGCTCAATCCTGCTCCACCATCTACCAAGACTCGATAGATTTTATGTTTATTGATAAAGACTTCTAGGTGAAGAGGGTCGGTGTGAATGGGGTGGTGTGAAGGTAAGTCACATTCTGTGAAGGAGATGTTGTTCACAGTGGCTAAGTGTCCCACCATGGATTGAAATTGATTAACATTTAGGTCAGTAGGAATGAAAGATTCTAGGAGTGCTTTGTCCAGAATGGCCTTATGTTCGGGTGAAAGGTGGAGCAATTTGAAGATGGATATCTGAGCCGGGGTATTTTTTAGATGGTCTAAAAGGTTATATTGTCCTTTGGGTTGTGGAATGGATGTATTGGTAGGGTTGGCGGGAGCACTTTGTAGTGTTATCTCAGCTTTTTGGGTGGTCACGATGCACTCTGGACGGGATTTGATGGTAATCATGGAAATGTTGTTATCGCACGCATGGATGCTATTAATGGTATAGTTATAAGCAATGTTATTATAGTTAACACTCTCATGCGATTTGGTTCCTGATGTAGAGGCTTTTCCTAATCCGTGATTTTGCAATGGGTTAGTAAAGATGGTATGATCAACATTGGAGGAACCAGCTAGATGATCTATGACTACAATACCCCTGTCAATGAAGTCCTGAATGATGTTTTTCAATTTGTAACAGTTTGACATCTTATGACCTTTGATTCTATGGTAATCACATAAGTCGTTGTCATTCCATGATGGAGGTTTAAAAGTTGGGTCGTATTGTCAAATTTCTAGTAATTGGATAAGGTTGTTTTGTAATAACTTCTATAAAATTGATTCAATTGGTTCTGTCAAAGGTGTATAATTGTGTCGGGGTGTGTTATTCCTAGGAGTTGGTCTGCTTTGATTATTTTGAATCACATTTACTGATTGCTGTTGTGGTTGTGGTTGTTGTTGTTGTTGTTGTACATGTGGTTGGTTGTTTATTGCGGGAGGTGGTTGGAGCGTGATAATGGGACCAACCCTTAGTGCCTTGGCATCCACCACCCTATCATTGGTGATGTTCTTATTTCAAGCCTAATTCTTTTTCTTGTTGTAGGGCATGTTTTGGGTATTTTGGTTTTTATTAAAGATCTTTATTGTGCCTTTGGCAATAAGAGCTTTTTCGATGGCTGTTCCCTTCTCGACCACTTCTTCGAAGGAGGTGCAATAATGGATTTGCAATTGATGCATAAGCTCTTTGTTGAGATTTTATATGAAGACGAGCACTAGTTGATTCTCAGGAATGTGACAAGGGCATTTACTTGCTAGGCCCCTCCACCTTTGAAAGAAAGTGATAAAGGTTTCTCTATCTTCTTGTCTCATTTGGCACAAGGTGGTGATGTTTACATCCGTTTCTATATTGTAGGAAAAGTGCGATATGAACGTGTCTGCGAGTTTAGTCCATGTTCATATCCCTATGGGGAGATGTACAAACCACTCAAGAGCTTGGCCTGCGAGGCTCCTTGGGAAGAGTCTCATCAAGTAGGTATGATCATAGGTGAGCTCGAGACAAGCAATATGGAACTTGTGTATATGTTCAATGGGACTCCCCTTTCCCCTATATTTGTTAAAGTTTGGCACGATGAAATTTGGGGGGAAAGGGGGCATGTAAATGCTTTTGTCAAATGGATATGGGCATAAGTCCTCCATAGTGTATGGTTTCTTTGTCCCCAAGACTTGTAAGCTTGAGAATTTTTGTTTTAGCTTGTCCAACTCTTGGGTGAGGGCTTCGACGGGTGTGTTAGCAGTGTTTGTGACTGTGTCTAGATAGAGATTTGTCATGTTATGAGTTCCCATGTTGCCAAGTGTGTTGGTGTTGGTGTTTGTGTTGTAGTGAGTTCGTAATGGTATCGTGTTTTGGTTTTGGTTGTTGGTTGTGAAGGATATATTAGGGTTGATGTATTGGTAATGGTATGACATACTTGTGGTGTTGAGGTTTTGAAATGAAACATTAGGATCCCCTTGTTGTTGGAAGGAATCGATGTATGAGGCATTAGTCACATTGATGTTGGTTCCAAGTGGATCTATGGGGTTTGAGTTGACATAGGATATACCCAAACCTTGGCTAGTTATGTTGTTATGTTGGTTGAGGGGGTTGGCATTGGGATTGTTTGTGTTGGTATTGCAGTTGGACCCAAATTTTGTGTTTGTGTTTGACATGGTATTAACTCCTTGGTTTGGGCTTGTGATGTCACAATGTGTATCCTTCATGTTCTGTTAGCTTGAACTTGAGGGTTTGCTAAGAAAATAAAAGGATTTGATGTGTGAGTCATGACATTTGTGTTGTTATCCTCGAAATGGGGAGGTATGTACTATGATGGATTCATGTGAGGTTTGCCTTAGAGGTATGTTGACATGTTCTTGGGTCTAATTTGCAAGATTATTAGAGGATGAGGCATAGACTTGGCTTGTCATGATAGTATTAGTGGGCCTTACTATGAGGGTATTCATGTCAACACCTTTGGGAAGTTTAGTTCCATTTTGCAAGAGGCGCATAAGATAACTTTGTGGGTCTGCAGTAATCATTTCATCTAGGATCCTCAATACTCTAGGGTCTTGTGATGCGGCTTCAAGGACTTTAGGTGTAACCCCAGGTTCATCATCTTGCAATAAGAGGTTGTCAAAAGGGTTCCCCATGTTTTGGTTGGGTTGTTCATTGGAAGATGTGCCAAATCTCATTATGTTGGTGTGAGGATCTTAGGATTGTTCTAAGGTTTCTTCTCCCTTTCTTTTTCTTTGCAACCGTGTTTCAACCATAAAAGACCTTCCTAGTTTAAGAATGGTGGGAAAATGATTTTATCCTAGGGATGGGAATGTAATGTTTTTATGGTATATTTTGGATAAGGTGATAATGCAAGGTGAGGATGCACTATGAAATTGTCCTAATGGTACCTAATGACACTAAGGATGAAAACGCTAGGATATTTTTGGTCTTTTCTAAGGTTGAAAATGAGTGTATGCTAATGGATGTGATCTAAGTGCCTTATGGAGATATGTTTTTGATATTTTATTGGCAAATTTTGTGGGGATGCAACTATGGTGATGCAATGATCTAAGGGAATTATGCCTAAGACTATAGTAGAGGTTGATGATTTTAATCTTCACAAAGTTTAGCTCCAATATGATACCATTGTCTACTAATGACTTTCAAAGTACTAATTGGTTTTATCAAGACCTTGGAATTTTGATGTGGGAGTAATGGTTTGATTAAATTGAGCTCGTGAGTATGAGAATTCACTTTTGGAAAATGGACCCAAACTGGTCAAGTGAGTATCAGGTCCAAATGATCAATTGAATGAGAATGATTCCAAGGTCTCTTAGTCCAATTTTGTACTTATGAGGTAGTCACACTTCGACGGTTTCTCCTTATGTTTCAACTTAGGAAGATTATTTTTTTGGAATCCTCTATTGATGTCTAAGGCTAAAATCCTAAGGTTCTATGGTTGCCTAAATGATATGGTAAATGAAGTCTAATCCTAAATGGGCTTGTTTATGAAACTAAACCTAAATGATGAATGGTTTGCAAATAGATCCTAAAGGGATGAACACTAATAGGTCTGAAATGTTTTTGAAATGGTTGTAGTTGAATTTTGATTGGGAGAATGATGTTTCTAAGGATCCCTAAGGTTCTCAATTTGTTTGCCGGCGTATGCGTTGCAGAAATTCTTAGAGGCGTTGTAGAGTGGGGCGCATGCGTTTCACAGGTTCTTATGTGTTCCAGAAAGCTTCCTATGTGTTTCTCTATTTAGCAGATGCATTTCAATAGGTCTTATACATAGCATTGTTCAGCAAATGCATTTCACTATGTCTCATGCATTGCAGAAAGTGTCTTATGCATTTTACTGTTTAGTAGATGCATTTTCCAGTTTTAGCAGGCCTAAAAATTAGTTTTTCTAAGTCTGTTTAATGGTTTTGTGAAAAATTAGAAAGCACATCAGTTATGAAAACACTCAGCAGTTAGTTTGGTGGTTGTGTCTCTTGTTTGTTTGACATTTTTGTGACCAAAATTTGAAAGCACTCTAGAAGACAAGCACATTCCTTAGGCTAGGTAAGGACAATACTTGTTGAGTTCCCACTTGGATTTCTCTAGCTGTAATTATTTAAAGCAGATAACCTAGAATCTTAGTGGCATTGGCTCCCCTTACACGTCACTCACTTCTCAGGCACACCAAGCTTTGAACCCCTTAAGACCCTAAGATCTCAAAAAGTTTGTTATCTCTACTTTAAATTGCAAGAGTGTGGCACAACTCCAGAGGTCTATCTTATGACCTCCTGCGTCAAACAAGTAGAGGGTTTTTGGCCACTAAACAAAGGTTCACAGTGAATATCCAGGGGAATGACACCTTACGAGCGTCCAGCAAGCCACTAAAGGCTTTGACTAAACCTACTAGGTGTTTTAATATACACAAAGGTATGCCTCCTTTCGAGCTAGCGCTGTACGGTAAGCATTAATACTGGTTTGGACTTGGCTTTCACCTTATCCTAATTTGTATGTCGCAAATGACTTCTTCTTGTGGATGTGTCTCAAGAGTAGGCCCACTCTAAAGGGTAACAAAAGCAACACAAGTAAATGTTTTTGATCCCCAAGTTTGTACTAAGACGCGAGGGGAGAGCATACACATTCACTTGGTCACACTTGCATGGGGGTTCTTTTGATTTTATCTTTTTCTTAAGTGTGGTGTGATTTTATGTAAGTGATGTGGAGGGCTTTTTGATTCCCAATATCACCAATGGTGCGAGGGAAGAGGATATACCTTTCCACAACCCTAACAAAAATCACCAAACATGGCAAGTAATTATGCAATCCTTTTCATCTTTTTAAATGATTGAAGATGCAAGTTTATTTTAACCTTGGGCAATGAGTGAGAAAATGCAAGATTTGTGGTTTGTTTTAACCCAAATGCATGAAAATGCAAAGTTATTCTTTTTATCCCATGAAATGTGAACAATGCAAGGTTGCGGTTCTTTTTATCCAATATGAATGAGGTTTATTTTAGTCCCAAATGAGTGTAGACAACAAACAAAGTTGTGTTTTTTTTAACTCAAATTGAAAAAGTTCCTTAGTCTAATCCACACACATATTTATGAAAAAAAAGAAAACCCTAAGTAACAAATTATGCTTGCAAATGAAAATGTTTCTCCATACCACATGCTGCAAATCAAAAATTAGTAATAGAAAACCCTAACCCTACTGTTCAAAATAGAAAAACTTGAATGGAGAAGATTTAAAAATTTTCTATTTTTATACCAATCGCAGACGTCACACAAAGAGCGTAGGCGGTGCACTGTTAAGCTTAGGTGTTTCAGAAACTAGCGCAAGTAGTGTACTGTTATGAGTATGCGGTGTAGTTAAGCCCAGGCGGTGCACTGAGTAGCTTATGCATTGCAAAAGCCTATACAGATGTTAGACAATACCTGCAATCAGAATTTGACAGAAAAACCCTAACCAACAAGTGAAAAACGTAATGTACGGACTAATATCGAACCCTAGGGTTGTAAGGTCAGTTCCTGAATGCTAGAAAGATGGAGGAATTTCAAACATTAACATGATTTACCCAAATTGTATAACAACCAAGTATAAACCCTAGATAAAAACCTTTGTAACATTCAAACCCCTAATGCTTAAAAAACACTAATGGCTGATAAAATTAGAGAGTAATCTAAGCAAACAGAGCCTCTAAAACAAGTTAGAATCTTGCAAAACAAACTAGGTTAGGGTTATTTAAAAATAAAACAAAAGATTCAAGCCCTAAACACATGCGTATGCATTGCAAAACCCGTCTTAGGCAGTGTAGACTCAGCGTAGGCGTCATGCCGTATAGCTCAAGCATCACAAGAGGAAGCACATGCGTAACACTAATCATCTTATTGTTGCACATACCTACAAAATTTAAAACCCTAGATTCGCAGACTGTATGGCCGTTCACGTTGGGTTCACTAGTTGTAGTTGGGTAAAAAAATTGCTACAACCCTGCAAACAGTAAATTCAAGCCCTAATTATGTAATAGAGCCCTTACTCAACTTAGAATCTAATCAACTATGCATAAAGGCAAGAAACCCTAGATTAACTAATGCATTTCCTCCATTACTGCTATCTAACCTAGCTATTCTAATGCACTCAGACTTGCAAGTCTGCAATTGGGATAGGAGCTCAATAGTTGACAATGGCAGAAGTCAAATTCACAAGTGGTGAGGTGAAAATGAGGGGGTAAGAGTGGTTTTATAGAAGGTGAGAAGTAAATGGAGGGATGAGATGAAGAGTTAACTTGGAGGCAAGATCAAGGGCTGAGAATGATTAGGGTTTCCAGCCATAAGAAGACAAAAGATAATTTTTAATTAGAGGAAATGGTGAGGTGGGCAATGTTTTAAAATAAAATAAATTGTGGTGATTTATTTAATTTTTTGTGAGGAATGGGTTATGTATAGGAATTTTAATTAAATTAGTGGGGGGACTTATTTAATTAGGACAAGGTGGATAATTTAAATAAATGGGTATTTATTTAAATTAGAGGGGGTATGCAGGTGTATGATGGATGAATAATTAAATAATAATTAAATTATTTAATTATAGAAGAATCTAGAAGAAAATAGCTTAAGTAATTAAATAAATGAAATTTATTTAATCAAAAGCGTAAGAGGAATGAATTAATTAAATAATTAAAAATTATTTAATTAATATTAGAATATGAAATTAGGGTGAATTATGTGTGAAAATGTCATTCACAGGCCCAGGACATTTTTAAGTGTCTACAAAAACAATGCCCTTGACTTGGCTACCCAGGGCATTGTCCTCAAATATTTTGAATTTTGAACTTCAAAAAATGGTCAGTTATTAATCCCTGTACTCTTCCATAATCTATAAGCATTTGTCTGAATTTACCAGTTTGATCATTGTTTTGCATAATTAGGGTTTCTTACATATTTGAGGATTACATTAAGGTATTAGTTAGCAATTTCTGATTTTCCACATTGTTCCAAGTGATAGCCCAACCTGTTAGGTGAATGTTCTTGCTTAGTAGAGGTTCAACTCAGTTGATATGTCCTTGAATGTTTGTTGTGAAAGGAGAATCTAAACCCATCAACATCAAACCCTCAAAATCAAACACCATTCATTCCTCCTCCTTTTTCACTACAAAACACGTTCTATGGTAAAATGTTACTTAATAAAAATAGTAGAGATATAATATAAACTTTATTAAAAACTAACCAAATATAAATGATTTTTTTTTTAATTTAGAAAAATTATGAATTGAGTAATATAGAAAATTCCATAAGTCATTACATCATCCTAAAATTCTTGATATTTTGTTTTCTATAATTGACAAAAGCTGATGAAAGCTAAAAAAATGTTGATTTAATGGTTCCAAACTACTATTATCAATAAGATATGCACCCTATGTTAAGCTTACAGAAGAATTAGCTATCTGTTGACACATGGAAACACTCTTAGATTATGGGTGATCTGTGTTGAGAGTGAATCTCCAGAGTGAGTTGGTTCTCCTTATGATTTTTTCTAATCTAATGACTTGTCTGAGAAAAGGGATGAGATAGGTGTACTGAAATGAAACTCTAAACTCTAAATTTTAATCTAAATGAGATATTCTTACTCACAAACAACCCTTCAAACTTAAACTTCCACAGCCCCACCTACGAGATTTGACCCAAAAAATTTTTATAATAAGGTTCAAATTGAACACAAATTACAACCAGGATCAACATGCAATTTCACAGTAAAGAGACATGACAAAGGACATAACACTGCCACAATGAGACATCAGATCAAACTGCAAAATAGACTAGTAGATGAAAATAGGGAAACCTATTATATTGAATTGGAAGGAGTACAATACAAAATGAACTAATTAAGTCAACTGCCTATATACAAACTCTCTGTGTGCTCAAGAGAGAAGAAACAAATGGTATCAATTGACTAAGAAAAAACTAACTTTTTATCCCATAAATGTCTCCAAGAGATCTCTCCAAGAAAACTCCTAAAAATAGATGTAGAAATCCATTTTCAAGCCCCTCAAAATGCCTCCAAACTGGTTGCCAAAACTGTCAAAAAGCCCTCCAAGCTGTAACCATTGGAAAATCTACTTTGTGTGCTCCAAAGGATCCTATTTTGTCCATTTCTGCCCAAAAATAAAGCTAATCTAAAAGAAAGATCTGATTTGCTTTAATTTGTTTTAACTATGTGAATAATGATTATTTTAAAGCAATTTATAGACACATTGCTTTAAAATATCATTTACAATGATTTGTAGTTTTAATTCATATTCTATTTGCCTAGATTTGATTCTTTGCAAAAAGAAATATTATTACAAGGCTTTTGTCTTACCAAGCATATTGTATCTTATTTGGCATATGATTTTCTATAAAATCACAAAACATATGATGGCATCAAAAAATAAAAATGTCTAAGAGTCTGCCCTCCATTGGTTTTACATGATCTTCCTAAGGCAAAATTTTGATGTTGACTTACCCCTTTAAGTGATAAAAAGGTCTTAAGGCATAAATGCCTAGGCTTTGCAAGGTGGATATAAAGCATTGATATCTTCTAAGTCTTGAGCTACATACCCCACGATGGATATTAGTAAGGCATTTTGAATTTTAATACTATGTGATGAAAATGCCATTTCAAACTTAGGGCTAAATGGAAAAAACCCTAACACAAAAAGGTCTTTGAAGCCCTAACATTTTTTACATTATTTGCATTTTGAAATTTTGATAAAAAGAGGGGTCTGTACAACTGCCTTGGAAGTTAGGGTTTTGACCTGAGAAACTCGACCCTTTCACATCATTCTGGAGGATTTCCTATTGAAGACTTTGACAGAAGGAAAAGGTAAGATTTCTCTATAAAAAAATGCTCCATTTTCTTTCATTTTCGAAGCCTTCTCCGGCTTCTTAGTCATGGCATTGAAGACCCCTGATGCATTTTCTTGTTGTCCTCTGTTTCCCTATTTTGCTACACTCCTGTGTGAGGCTGTCACTAAAGATATTTTTGAACCTTCAGATCCAGAGTATTGGAATGTATCCCTCTGCAGAAAGTGATGGTAAGTTTACTTCCTCAGACTCTATATCCCCTTTTATTCCTTATTGATAAGAGATTTGATATGGCCTTAACAGGCCGCGGCCATAGTCACATTTCCTCAGCACTTCTTTATTTTATATGAGCTCGCAACCTCGTACTTTCCTCCGCATTTGAGATCCTTATCAAATCCCCATATGGGTTTATACTGTTGTGAGAAGGAAACTTCCTTCTAGTCACGGTTGTACTTATGTTTCTGAGAGTTTTTTCCATTGTCTATGAGCTCAAAGGTTTGTATTTTATGAAGGCATCTGTGAGTATTCTCTCCATTAACTATAGTAGCGCATACTAGAGAAAATGAAATAAAGATAGATATGCACTCTCCATTTGTTATATTATAAGCCACATTTGATATCTGCTTTGATCTCTGATAGATGTGACTTGCAAAACAATATTAACTTGGTATTGTGCAAAAACACGATTCAAATTGGACTCGCATAGTCTCTTGTTGCTATTATACCATCGGCTGGCTATGCATGAGAACAATCAACCATGGAGTCTTTGATCCTTCAATCCTTGGAAGCTCTCTGTTTACTTATGTATGTATAGTTTGAAAGGCTGTATTGCTCAGATTTTAGGAGCAAAATCAATTTCATGATCAATATGTCAACGAATCCTTCCCTTCTAGGTTCAGTCTTTTTGTTGACCCATTGAACAATATCAACACCATCTCCAAACTCACATATTGGCCTTCTACCTACAACTAGCTCCAGTAACACTATTCCAAAGTTTCAATAGGCACTAATATAACACAAGATTTGAGAAACCTAACAAATCTGCTGAGCTTGTCTTGTTCAATAGCTATATAAATGCAATTATCCAATAATGCCATTTATCTATCACTGGTGGCTATAACTCTCCTTTGCATAATTGTTATGTTTTGCTTTTATCATGTTCTGTAAGGCAGGACTCATATTCAGCATTATGGCTAGCTGAATCTTTGAGATTTGAATGATTTCATAATGCAACTAATATGCACTCTTTTGTATCTGAAAACCCATATAATATATATGGTTTTACTTGCATATTTGGCTTGAATTGAGCTCAACACTTGGAAATCTTAGAAAGAGAAAATCTCTGTGCATTACTTGTTGGGTTTTGTCATTGATTTTTATGAAGAAAATACATTCTTTCTGCATCTGATCTCTGAATCTTCTTGATGAGAATTGCATATACTTAACATGATCCTATAGCATGGCACATATACAAGATCATTGTTTGATATTGCTGCTCCTCTTTTGGAATTTGCTCATTTGACTGTATTTGGAATCTGTATATGCAATCATACCCTTTTCCTGTAGCATTCAAATGGTGTTCTCATTCATTCTCTAATAGCTTCATTTGAATGGTCATGATTCCATATTCCAGTGTAACATGGCATAAATACTTGCAGTCTAATTCACTGCATCTTCTAGATTTTGTACCTATAGCTATCTCTTCTGAACTGATATATGCATTACTCTTATGACATTATATGTTTATAACACTATGCATCATTTGATGAGTCCTGCATTAATCACTATGGCAATTTGCTCACTGTGATTCGGCATACAAATATATAGAAGACTGCATAAGGATAGTGGCTTAGCATTGGCTATTGTATATCATGACTAGTATGGCAATCATGATGATGACTGATTCTGGATCACTTGGCTATCCATCACTGTGCTTGGCTTGCATTATTCTTGGCTATAATGATAGATAGAACATATGCTATCCTCCTTACTTGAACCCTCTTGAATACAAACTGCAACTATCACCTTGATGGTAGTCATAGGTGGACATTGAGCTTGAAGCTCTATAAGCTGATTTGCTATAGAATTATATTTCATTCCCCTAAGACTTAGAGGCAGCATGTTAGGCTCTACCCTTGTGGGAGCCCATTTTGACACCACATGCTGATTGGTCTTCAAACAGCTACACGACTTATCCTATACCTACACATGAAACAAATAGATTAGATAAAAATAATGAAATTCAATGATTATTTCATTTCTTTCTCTCTCCTAAATGATATTGTACTTTTTGATCATGTCTATCACATACAGTCCATTATGCATTATATTTTGACTGATGCACTGTATGAATGAGAACATGTCATGAGCTCTAACCCCTCCTCTCTCCTCCAATGCAGGTTTAGGTACCTTCGGAGCTTGGCAACAAAGGAGCAGCTACAACGCGATCAACCTGACTCCGAACTCAAGCAGTGATTGCCATCCTTTTATTCATATGCTTTGTTAGTTTATTCTTTTCACAGTTGTATAGCATATTGTATTTGATATTCTGGTTCAGCTACTCCCATGGCTTGTGTGGGAGAAATAATTGCTCTCTCCTGTTCTTTATTCAATGCAATGTGATTCCATCTATGTATCTCATCTGATGTCATGAATAAAACATTGCAATGTATTATGAGGCATCTTTTAATCAATGACAACAATGAAACAAGCCATGAATGTTAACTGATTTGTAGTTTCTTCTGCATAACAATAGCTGATAAAACTAAACCAATATGTTATGATAACTTATACAACTGATGCCATCAAAAATGCTATGAATTTTCACTTTCTAAAATAATGAACTGTAATGCACCAGCTCTGCCAATTTGAGTCGGGAGTGAAAATTGGTAATAACTACCAAAAGGTAGAGCACACTAAATTGTGATGTCACCAAGTCATAAAAGAAGTACATAATAGAAATATATTTCTAATAAAATAATGAAGATACACTTAAACTCCCACCATCATGTACATTTTTTCCTAAAGATACTAAGTTCATTCCTAAACAAATACATTGGGAGCTAAGTTTTAGACATAGAAAGCTTGACTACAAGAAATAAATACTTAAATTACTCAAATAAATTATAAGAAACATCACTTGTTTGAAGGTTGATGAAGAAGAAGCTTGTTGGAACTATGCTGACAAACTTGAAATATACTATGATAGATTTGTCATACCAACTTGGTATAAAAACTAAAAGTGCTCAAAAGTGATAGCAACTAATATTATAAGGATATAATTTGGACATTTATAGTGGTGTCTAGTTTGTAGCTCTAACATTGTCAATGCAACCATGTCCTTGGTGCATATGAATTTTAGATTCAAGGATAAACTATGTAATACTTTGCTAGTCCTCAATGTGGTTCTAGATTTTCAATATGATGCATCTATTGGAAGATATTCATCCCAAACATGTTTGGAAATTCTTGTGTATCTACCTCAATTAGGCCCCTATTTGGTCTATTTTAGCCATACTCTATTCTATGGAAAAAAATGAAGTATGTGGATCACAACTAGTGTAATTGGTGCTAGACAAATAAAATAAAAGCTTTAGAAACTATAACAACCTACATGATTTCTGAAGTTTTTTTGTGTGCTTCATATATGGTATGGTATGACATGGATAGAAGGTACTGAAAAAATATTAGATGTCAACGGGCTAAATAATATGAGTGTTGGGAATTAAGGTGTCTCAACCTTGGTAATTCCTTACATTGGTAATGTTTGTATTTATTATTTGATTGCCTATGTTGTAAATATTTGTAAATTCCAATTGTCATATTGTGGGATGTGGCATGGTGATGTGTCAATCCTACATGGATTCTTACAACTTGTAATTTTGTCCTCACATGAGGAGATAGGTGTCCCACTTTGTGGTAGGAGTATTTTGCCATGTGTCAGCATCTTCCATGTTGTGTAAGGGAATGTTTGACCGAAACGGTTATGACGGATTCCTATGACGAATCTATGACATGTAAGAGCCAGAAATAGAAGCATGTAAGACAGGTGAAGACATGTGTCATAAAGCATATTTGAAAAAGGAATATTTGGGTGCCCCAAGGTGGACTATGCCATGTTGTAAGAGAATATGCTATTTATAGCCTATGTATGACAGATTCTCTTATAGCTGTAAGTTGTAACTGCTATGATAGATTCTATGACGGTCGTAAGTGTCGTAAGAGCATCTATCATAGCCCATTTTGGAAAGAGGTGACCACTTTGGGATGGGAGCTGTGGACAAGTGTCATGCACATTCTACAATGTTGACCAAGTGTCCTTAGACATGGGTTTTGGTCCATGAAGCCAAGTTGGACGCCCATTCCAAGAAAGTTCCCATATTACCTTATATTTTCTATATAAACAGGTGCTTGGAGGAGTAGAGGTATCACAGGTACTGTTATGCTGCCGGATTGAGTCCAGATACGAGTGTCGAAGACCATTGAAGCTTGCATTGCAAGTGTATTGTAAACATTCTTTTATATTTGCTAATACATTGTGCAGGGTTCTGAGTGTGGGGTTTTTCACCTGATAAGGGTTTTCCCCACCGTAAATCTTTGTCTCTCTTCTTCTGTCTACTTTCTGGTTCTTGTGTTTTGATGCAATATCTCATGTATTTGGTTTAACATTTTTGTAATAGTTAGGATAAAATTGAATTTGCATAGCCCTCTCCTCATTAGATTAGTGTAGGAAGTGATTTTTGCACACCTAGCTTCCTTTCAGTTGGTATCAGAGCTTGATCACCTTTGGTCGTAGTTGTTGGGTAGGGGTTTTTTGAGCTGATCTTAGGTTGAGTGGGAGTTTGTGCAGAGTATTTTGTATCTTGTTGCAGCAAGGAGATGGAAAGCACATCCGAAAGATTTGAAGTGGAGAAATTCAATGGCACTAACTTCGAGCTGTGGAAGCTCAAGATGGAAGACATGCTTGTAGACCGAGACCTTTGGGAAAGTGTTAATATAACTAAACCAGCTGCAATGTCACAAGATGAGTGGGATCTCAAGGATCAGATGGCTAAGGGTCTCATAAGACTTAGTCTTGCTGATTCTATTTTGTTAAATGTCCATGAGGAGACTACCGCAAAACTACTTTGGAAGAAGTTGGGGGATGTGTATCAAGCCAAATCCCTGGTCAATAAACTTTTCCTGAGAAAGAAGTTGTATTCTCTTCAAATGGAGGATGGAGGATCTGTCGCCGAACATATGAATACTTTTAACATGCTGGTTGCATAATTGACATCTATTGGTGTGAAGATGGAGGAGGAGGATTGGTGTGTGACCCTGCTTTGTTCTCTTCCAGACTCATGGGATCATCTTGTCATGGCTATTGGAAGCACCACATCCACATTCAAAATGGAAGAAGTGGTTTCTTCACTGTTATCTGAAGAGATGCGGAGAAAGTCTTTTGAGGCAGCTAAAGAGGCCCTTGCAGTTCGTGGAAGACCCAAGGAGAAAGGGAAGAAGAAGGACAAGAAAGATGAGAAGGGTAGATCCAAATCCCATGGGAGATCCAAATCTTCTAGAAAGTCCAAGGCTCGTTGTTGGAACTATGGCAAAAACATGCATTTCTGAAAGGAATGTAAAGAGGAGAGAAGAAGAAGAAAGCTCCTAATTCAAATTCTAACAAGTCAAAAGATGACGGTGATGCTTTCATCGTAGCCTTGGCAACCCATGCATCTGATGATGTGTGGCTAATTGACTCTGGTGCATCATTCCACATGACCTCGCATCGAGACTGGTTCACTGAGTATGAGGAGTTCGATGGTGGAAACGTGTATCTAGGTGATGACTCTCATCTGAAGATTGTTGGTCGTGGAAGAATCTCTATCTGATTCCTTGATGGTCGAGTGAAGGGGATCTTTGGGGTTATGAACATCCTAGGATTAGCACAGAACCTACTTTTTGTAAGTAGTTTGAATGATGCAGGTGTGCATTTGGTCTTTTCGAAAGAAGGATGCAAGATGAATAGAGGAGCTATGGTGCTTGCTAAGAGTACTAGGAGAGGTACTTTGTTTTAGCTGGACACATGCATTTCACAATGCAATAGTTCTTCTGACTCAAGGAAGAGGGCAACAGTCACTTCATCCCCACCATTTGAATGAGCAGTGAAGAAATCTGTTGTTTCTAGTCTTGATGGTTGTAATCGTGCATTGGAAGTTAAACTTCCTACTACAAAGACAATGTTATGCTATAAGAGATTTGGCCACATTGGTGAGAAGGGTCTGTGTACCCTGAAAATAAGAACCTCGTTGAGGGGTTAGATGATTGTAATCTTGAGTTTGACTTTTGCAAACATTGCATTTATGGAAAACAAAACCGTGTTCAGTTTTACTCGAGTTCTCATAAGTCTTATGGTGTGTTGGACCTTATTCACTCTGATGTGTTTGGTCCTATTAATGTTCCTTCATTATCAAAGTCTGTATATTTTGTATCTTTTATAGATGATTATAGTAGAAGGACATGGATTTATTTTCTCAGAAGCAAATCTGAAGTTTATAGCAAGTTTAAGGAGTTTAGGGCCTTTGCTAAAAATCAGACTGGTAAAAAGATTAAATGTTTGAGAACTGATAACGGTGGTGAGTTCTATTCTACATAATTTGATAAATATTGCAAGGAACTTGGGATTGAAAGACATAAGACAATTTCATACACCCTGTAGCAAAATGGAGTTGCAGAGAGGATGAACAAGACACTGCTGGAGAAGGCTAGGAGTATACGTAGTGGAGATGGCCTAGAACAAAACTTTTGGGCTAAAGCTATTGCCACTGCTTGCTATCTGGTAAACAAATCTCCTACATCAGCTCTTGTTGGAAAGACACCCATGGAGGTGTGGTCTGATAGAAAGCCTTCAATAAGGCATCTTCATGTTTTTGGTTTTGAGGCATATGCACATGTGCCTAGGGAGAAGCGATCAAAGTTGGAGAACAAGGCTGTTAAGTGTATCTTCATTGGCTATGGTGTCAGTGTGAAAGGATACAAGCTTTGAGACCCTGTGGCTGAAAAAGTGTTGTACAACAGAAGTGTTGTCTTCAGAGAGCTTACACCTTCTTCCACTGTTTTACAGCTAGAAGAAAAAGTAAAGAAAGAGGATGTTGTTCAGTTTCCTCCTACCCTTGAGAAGACTGAACAAAAAGACAATGTTGGACCTGATGATGAGGAGAGGTCTGGAAGCTCTAAAAACTCAGATGAAGAAGATGAACCTCAACCTTAGCCCTTGAGGAGGTCTACATGGATAAGAAAGCAACCTGAAAGGTTTGGTTTTACATTGCCTAATTCTAGTTGTGCTTATGCTTTACTCACTAACAATGATGAACCTAGAATTGTATCAGAGGATTTGGACATGAAAGATGCAAGTTCCTAGAAGGAGGCCATGGAGGATGAAATGGATTCTTTTGAAAAGAATCAAACTTGGGACTTGGTGCCTTTGCCTCCTAGACGGAAACCCGTTGGGTGCAAATGGGTGTTCAAGAAGAAGATTTGTGCAGATGACAGTGTTGAGAAGTATAAGGCTAGATTGGTTGCGAAGGGGTATTCACAAGTGGAGGGTATAGATTATGGTGAGATCTTCTCTTCCATTGCAAAGCTGACATCCATTCGATTCTTGTTGTCTCTCGCAACAACTTATGACTTGGAGGTAGAACAGATGGATGTGAAGACAACTTTCCTTCATGGTGATTTGGATGAAGAAATCTACATGTCACAGCCAAAGCATTACATGGTGAAAGGTAAAGAAAATTTGGTTTGCAAATTAAAGAAGTCTTTGTATGGTTTGAAGCAATCCCCTAGGAGATGGTACTTGAAATTTGATGCCTTTGTGTTGTCAATTAGATTTGTGAGATCAAAATCAGATCACTGTGTGTACTTTAAGTTTGATGGTGATTGTATTCTCATTGTTACATTGTATGTTGATGATATGTTGCTCATTGGGAAGGGTAAGAATATGATTTCTGATTTCAAATCTCAGTTGTCAGCACAGTTTGAAATGAAAGATTTAGGGGCAGCCAGGTACATTCTAGGATTGGAAATCAGAAGAGATGAATCTAATAGAAAACTTTGGTTAAGCTAGAGCAAGTATGTGAAGAATCAGTTGTGACTGTCAAAGTGCAATTTGCCTTGTGAAGAATCCAACTTTCCATGCTAGAACTAAGCACATTGATGTTTAGTTTCACTTTGTGTGAGACATGGTTGAGGATGGAAAGGTAAATTTGGAGAAGGTAGATACTTTGAAGAATGTTGCTGATGCATTGATGAAATTGGTGAGCACAGAGAAGTTCAGATGGTGTTCGAAGTCTATGGGCCTCTTAGCCTATACCAGTTAAATCTTGTTATTCTATTGGCTCTTACAAGGTGTTCAACAAGTGGGAGAATGTTGGGAATTAAGGTGTCTCAACCTTGGTAATTTTGTTAATGTTTGTATTTATTATTTAATTGCCTATGTTGTAAATATTTGTAAATTCCAATTGTCATATTGTGGGATGTGGCACGGTGATGTGTCAATCCTACATGGATTATGACAACTTGTAATTGTGTCCTCACATGAGGAGATACATGTCCCACTTTGTGGTAGGAGCATTTTGCCATGTGTCGGCATCTTCCATGTTGTGTAAGGGAATGTTTGACTGAAACGGTTATGACGGATTCCTATGATGAATCTATGACATGTAAGAGTAAAAAATAGAAGCATGTAAGACAAGTGAAGACATGTGTCGTAAAGCATCTTTGAAAAAGGCATATTTGGGCACCCCAAGGTGGAATATGACATGTTGTAAGAGAATATGCTATTTATATCCTGTGTATGATAGATTCTCTTACAGCTGTAAGTTGTAACCGCTATGGCAGATTCTATGATGGTCGTAAGTGTCGTAAGAGCATCTTTAATAGCCCATTTTGAAAATAGGCAACCCCTTTGGGATGGGAGATGTGGACAAGTGTCAAGAACATTCTACAATGTTGACCAAGTGTCCTTAGGCATGGGTTTTGGTCCATGAAGCCAAGTTGGACGCCCATTCCAAGAAAGGTCCAATATTGCCTTGTATTTTCTATATAAACAGGTGCTTGGAGGAGCCAAGGTATCACAAGTTTATAGGTATTGTTATGCTACCAGATTGACTCCAGATATGAGTGTCGAAGACCATTGAAGCTTTCATTGCAAGTGTATTGTAAATATTCTTTCATATTTGTTAATACATTGTGTAGGTTTCTGAGTGTGGGGTTTTTCACCTGATAAGGGTTTTCCCCACCATAAATCTTTGTCTCTCTTCTTCTGTCTACTTTCTGGTTCTTGTGTTTTTCTGCAATATCTCATGTTAATGGTTTAACATTTCTGTAATAGTTAGGATAAAATTGAATTTGCATAGCCCTCTCCTCATTAGATTAGTGTAGGAAGCGATTTCCGCACACCTAGCTTCCTTTCAATGAGCCTACAAGTTTAGCTTTGGGATGAGTTATCAAGGTGCTAATAAGAAGAAGTTATAGGAAAAATGGTAGTACTTTACAAGAATAATAGAATAAATTAAAGAAATGAGAAAGGATAAAGGTAAGATAAAATAAAGAGATTTTTGAGAAAATAGAATGTAGTTGCATAGAAGAATGCTCATGGGAGAGAGGTTGCAATATTCAAAATTCAGAGTATGCTAGAAGATCCCAAGAATGAGAAGAAAGCATGAAAGATTCAAAATCTTGTAATAAATTGCAATAACATGCCCATGATATTATGAGATGTATTCACAATATAGCAAGAGATGATTAATAGATGGTTGGATTCATAAATTTTAGAAGGTGTCACAAATGAGAGTTGTTCTACAAATCTAAAACGCTAATGAAGCAAGATTTTCAAATGTTTCCAACTAGTTCAAATCCTATAGATGCTACTATAATTGCATTGGTGATTGGGTCGCTACCACAATTGTGTTAGCATCCTAGTTGTCATAGGTTTACAAAAAACATAAGAAGATGTATAGAAATACAAATTAGTCTACTTGGCATTTTGACTTCTAGTATAAGGATAAGAGTTTTGGATAAATGTAACCTAAATCATGCTATGGGCATGGACACCAAAGTGAGTGTAATGCATAGAGTAAAAAATATAAAGTAGGTAATTTCTAACTCTACGTTTTGGCCCCACTTTATTGGACTTATGACACTAAGTGGTAAAATATGTTGAAGTAAATACAAAAAGCTTAATTGCTTAAAGTAATTTTGCATATTTAAAATTTCTTGAATAATTGAAACTATTGAGAATATTGAAAATGATACATATGAGGATCTTTCCCACTATCTTTGTTCATTTATCTATTTCCAATATGTACTGTGCATCTACAAGACAAACACACAAATAAAATTAGTCATTGTTCATTAAGGTAAAGTAGAGCATGTAGAAAATAAACAACATGTATATTATCTATTATCTACATTAATAGTGAACCTTTGTTGTGTGAAAGAAAGAGAAGCTCTATCATGAAAATAAATTGGCACATGATTTGGTTTGGATGTAGGAACATGATAAAAAACATGGCGGGTAGGAAAAGCTAAATATAAACTAGGTAAACATGTTGTAGGGTCCATAAAAAACTAGTGCATAGACCTTAAAAAAAAATTGGTACAAGGACCAAAAGTATAAAACATTGGTGCATGGACCATAAAAATTTTACTCAGTGACTAAAGGTTGGATATTAGAAAGAATGATCAAAACAATAGGAGAATATGTGCCCCATTAACTTGATTGTATGATAGATGATACAATAAGGTTAAGGAGTATGTATTTATATAAAGTAAAATGTCAAGAGGATAAGAGAAAGTGTATAATAAAATATTATAGGGAAGGAGAAAAAGGTAGGAATTTTGCCCAAGAGGATATATAAAAAGGGAACATGCTAAATGATAAAGACATATGAGAATAGATTGGTGAGTGAAAATAGGTAAGAGATGGATAGTATACAAATAAGGGATCCTCTGAGTCCATGTGCATAAATGAGTTTCTACCATAATGAAGGAAAAGAGTGAAAAGATAAATGATTGAAATACAATAATCATATCATAGAAGCATAATAATATAGAAAATGACATATGATCAAAGGATGCAAAGTAGTAGAAAGAAACTATACATGTCATATAAGAGGTAAAAAGATTACAATATAGAAATATAGAAGTAATCATAAGAAGGTTAGTAACATGTGATATTTAAATATTCAAACAAGAAGCAAAGTGATCATAGTGCATGGGGTCAATATAATTTAGAATAGTACAAATATGTCAAGAATTGTCATCATCCCACATCCATATAGAACAATAAGCACAAAGGAAGAATGAGAATTGAAGAAGTATGCATAGAAAATAGGGTGATTAGGCATGGTTTGGTTGGGTTAACATGAAGCTAGTACAAGATACCATAATACTTTGCATCATATCCAAATAACCAAGTAGAGGAAAATAAAAAAGATGTAATAACATATAGAAGACCACAAGTAGAGAGGTATGATATACATATAGTTGAAATGGAAAATGAATGAAAATCTATAAATCATTTTGGTCAACATGAAAATTGCATTGACACCTTAATGATTTGCATCATCCCAAAATGACCAAGATATCAAGGAGAATAGGAGTAAGAATAACACAAGGAAGCAATATAGAAAACATATATAAGTAGTAACAAACAAATGTAAACAAGCAAATAGAATATTCCTCTTGCATTTAAATACTTGCAATAATACCATGAGTTATCCAAACTAAACATTTAACAATAGTAACTAATAGGACATAAAAAGGAAAGAATCACTCAATCTAGAATAGAAGAGTAGGGAAACTCATCCAAGAAATAGCATTATCAAAATGTCATGGTGAAAGTGTAGTCAACTATGAAAGAATACTTGGAGAGAGATTAAAGGAAGATATCTAAGAAGAGCATGGAATAACTGTAAGCATAAAGATAGAAGAGATCTACAATAGAGTCAAATGATTTGGCACCAAATGGAGGTAGTGAATTAGTCACCTTATGTAGAAATGTAGTAGTAATAATAATGAAGAAGGTGGGGATATAAATTGTTGCAAGTATGGGCCTAACTGGTGTTGTCATTGATGTCAACATACTCCTGTTGCATTAATGATAAGGATTGGATGAGTTGTGTGCTAAGGATATTGAGAAAATTAGTCTCAATCAGGAACAACGAAGAATAGTGATTACAGTAAGCTAAAAGTCCAAGATAGGATGAGGATCAGAGGATGCGGTTTAAAGGGTTTGTAGATATGTGTCTAAAGGTGGTCAAGTAGAGATTTTAGAGGTCCACATGAAGATCGGAAGAATTTGTGGCTGCTCAAGTAAATCCAGTTCCAACAGATGTTTAGTGGTGACAAAGTGATACAGATAGGTCCGGTGAGATTTGGAAATACAGTATCCTATTCTGTAGATTTGAGGGAGTGTTTAGGAAGTCTTTGTGAAGTATCAATTCTATTGGTTCATGGTTTGAAGGTCCGTAAGCATCTATTCCTTTATGACAGTAATGACAGACTGTGTTCTTGAGGTTCCAGATGAAGGGGAGAAGGATTTCAGTAAGTAGATGAAGTGTGGATATTCTTGGTGATTCAGGCAAGCTTGTGGAGGTCTTTGGATTGTGTCCAGTTCGTGTTGGTGGTCTGCATTGGAGTTGGAGCTCGTAATTGAGGAATAACTTCTAGATGATGGTGTTCTTCCTAAGATTGGCCGACCGGATGAGTTACACATCCTGCGGATGTTCTTATGGATGTTTGCTGACTTAGATGATCATTCATAAGTTGATGTCTTGTATAAATGAGGTATTGCAAAGTCATTTCAAAGTTGTTCTTGTACAGATGAGTGTGTGGTACCGAGGAGGAGAGAGAAAGTCAGAGAAGAAGTATTGGGCTTAAATGGAACTGATTCAAGCATGGTGAAGATGCTATTTTCTAGTTCAAGTAGGTGATACTTATTTCTTTGTAGACAGTGTGTCTCCTGTAGGCAGTGAGCCTCTTGTGAGCAGTGTGCTTGGGCAGTGAGCCCTAATTGGCATGTGCCATTTGTTCTTTATATTCTTCTAATAGAGAATACAATCTTGGGTTAATCACCCCGTGGTTTTTCCCTTAACCGGGTTTTCCACATCAAAATCTTGGTGTCTCATGTGTTAATGTGTTTATGCTCTTAATTCATTGCATTATGTTTTCATGATTGATTTATCATTATGCTACTGAATTACAAAGTGAAGTTAAGTGTTTAATTGGAAGAAAGTTTTGTACAACTGATTCACCCCCCCTCTCAGTTGTCTGCCCTAAATCTAACAATTGGTATCAGAGCCAAGTTCCTCTAAAAGAGCTTAACCACTTGAGGAGATCCAGAATGACATCTTACAAGAAGGATAGTCCAAAGTTTGATGGAACCAATTTTAATCTTTGGAAAGGTCACATGAAATGTCACTTGCAATGTATGGGAATGGCGTATTGGACCATGGTTACAACAAAGTATACACCTCCACAAGGTGGTCCGAAAGCCCCAAATGAAATCACAGATGCTGAAAACAATCTGTGGACTATAGAAGCTCTTCTAAGCACATTATCTGATTCAGAGCTTTTAAATGTTATTGACCTACCAACTGCTTTTGAGATTTGGGAAAAACTGGAAATTCTACATGAAGGAGACAAGTATGTTAAATGTACAAGGTTACAAAGTTTGAAAGGAAAATTCAAAAATCTGAAGATGAGAGAAGATGAAAATATCACTACTTTTATGCCAAGAGTAAATGAGCTTGTTTGTGGAATTAGGAATGCTGGTAGAGTCTTGGATGAAAATGAGATTGTTGGCAAAATTCTCAGATCCCTTCCTGCTTCTTACAAAATCAAGGTTGCTGCCATTGAAGAATTCAAAGCCCATACAACTGTCACAAGAGATCAATTAGCTGGTAAATTAGCTGCATTTGAAATGACCAAGTTTGGAGATGCCCCTCCTAAGACTGAATCTGCATTCAAAGCTAGTGCCTCTGTGAAAGGTAAACAAAGGTTTGATCTGGGAGAGAACTCTTCAAGGAAACTCTCATGGTATGAAAAAGAAAGAAAAGACCTAGAAGAAGAGGAAGCATAAACTGCTCAACTTGAAGCCCTTATTGCAAAAAGACTGCCAAGAGGATCTGGTAAGTATGAAGGAAAATTGCCTTTTAAGTGTTTTAATTGCAATAAGATTGGTCATTTTGCCTCAAAGTGTCCGGAAAGATTTTCAAGGCCAAATCCTAACAGATCAAGGTTCCAAAAGAACTGTTACTATCTTCATGAGGAAGATGATAATGAAGGAGTAACAGATGATGAATCAGAGACAGGAGATAAATCTGGAAGTGACTAGGTGTTCATTGCCATCAAGGAAGAAGATCCAATGCCCTCTGAATCTGTCAATCATAAAGTTGTAGAAAGAGCTCTGACTGCCCAAGTTGAAGAAAAGGATGATTGGGTCATTGACAGTGGATGCTCTCACCATATGACAGGTGACAAAAGTAAGTTCATAGATTTGGAAAGGTATGAAGGAGGAGTGGTAAAATTTGGTGATAATTCTGCTGGTAGAATCAGAGGTAGAGGAACTATTTCTTTTGATGGAAGGAACAAAACTGATAATGTACTGTATGTTGAAGGATTGAAACACAATCTTCTCAGTGTTGGACAGTTGGTGGACAAAGGCTATGATCTTAGATTCAAGAATGGGAAATGCAAGATCTTTGAGAGTTCCAGAATGGAGATTGCATCCGGTACCCAAACAAAAGGTAACATCTTCCATTTAATTGGTACTGGTAAAAGTTGTTTATTTGTTAAAGTTGATCAGAGTTGGTTATGGCATAGGAGAATGCGTCATGTGAATTTTGATAATATCATCAAGATAAGCAATACTCGGGCTGTAAGAGATCTTCCAAAATTGGTGAAACCTACTAATAGCTTCTGCAAAGAATGTCAGTTGGGTAAGTTGAGTAGAGTCACATTCAAAAGTAAGGAACTGTCTTCTACCAGATTATTGGACTTAGTTCATACTGATCTTTGTGGTTTGGCAAGAATCAGGAGTGTGCAAGGTGATAGATACTTCATGTTACTAATTGATGACTATTCTCAGATGATGTGGGTAACCTTTCTGAAAGAGAAATTAGAAGCTCTTGAGAAATTCAAAATATTCAAGGCTATGGTAGAGAATGAAACCGGATTAAAATTGAAATGTCTGAGGTCTAATAGAGGTGGAGAATTCACATCCGGTGAGTTCATAGATTTCTGTGAGAAACATGGAATTAAGAGACAATTGTCTGCTCCTAGGACTCCACAGCAGAATGGAGTAGTTGAGAGAAAGAACCAAACCATCCAGGAAGCATCTAGGACCATGATGATGGAAGCAAATGTTCCTCAGGTCTATTGGAGAGAAGCTGTCAGTACTGCAGTCTATACTCTCAATCGAGTACAAATCAGAAGCAATACTGGTAAGACTCCTTATGAACTTTGGTTTGGAGTCACTCCTACTGTGAGGTATTTCAGAGTCTTTGGTAGCAAATGTTACATTAAAAGAGATGAAGATCTAGGAAAGTTTGATGCTAGAAGTGATGAAGGAATATTCTTGGGTTACTCTACTCATAGCAAAGCATACCGGTGTTATAACAAGAGACTGAGAAAAATGATTGAAAGTACAAATGTGAAGGTTGATGAAGGAATTGAAAAACCTTCAAGGTTTTATGAATATGATGAAGATGATCAGAATGGTGTTCTGATTCAAGGAGCCCAAGCCTCCTCTGAAAGTCAGATCCAAACTAATCCAGTAAATTAGGAAGAAGAGATGAGTTTCAATGAGCCTGATCAAGAATCAGAAGTGCAAGAATTTCCCAAAGTTCCTAGGTATGTAAGACTGAACCACTTTGAAGATCAGATAATAGGTGATAAAAGCAAAGGAGTACAAACAAGAAGGAGAATTGCTCAAGATTTAGAAGAGTATTGTCTGATTTCAAAGATCGAACCTAAGATAGTGAATGAAGCTTGCAATGATGAAAACTAGACTAAAGCAATGGAGGAGGAGCTGATGCAAATTGAGAAAAATCACACTTGAGATCTTGTTCCCGGACCTAGAGACAAGAATGTGATTGGAACAAAATACGTCTTCCAGAAAAAACTGAATGAAGTTGGTGAAGTAATCAGAAATAAAGCCAGATTGGTTTGCAAGGGTTACTCTCAAATAGAAGGAGTTGATTTTGAAAAAACTTTTGCTTCGGTGGCAAGAATTGAAGCAGTCAGATTATTTCTTGCCTTTGCTACCTTCAAGGATTTCAAGTATATTAGATGGATGTCAAGTCTGCCTTCCTAAATGGTGACTTGGAAGAAGAAGTGTACATAGAGCAACCAGATGGATTTCAATTGTCTGATCATGGTGATATGGTTTGCAAGTTGAAGAAAGCACTGTATGGACTGAAGCAAGCTCCAAGAGCCTAGTATGAAAGATTGGATAAGCATCTTTTGAAGATTGGATT
This sequence comes from Cunninghamia lanceolata, assembly GCA_027924645.1. Taxonomy (NCBI): domain Eukaryota; kingdom Viridiplantae; phylum Streptophyta; class Pinopsida; order Cupressales; family Cupressaceae; genus Cunninghamia; species Cunninghamia lanceolata. Next base: position 9,783,687 of record BSBN01000194.1, on the reverse strand, counting down.
CAACAAAGGTACTGCTGACAATAATTTATATTTCAAAATTGATCATGAAAACATCTTGATTGTTGAAGTGTTTGTTGATGATATCATTTTTGGAGGTAGAGATAGTATGTGTAAAACTTTTGCAAATCAAATGAAAAGTGAGTTTGAGATGTCCATGCTTGGTGAAATGAATTTCTTCTTGGGTCTGCAAATCACTCAAACAAAGAAAGGAATCTTCATTTCGCAGACCAAATATGTGAAAGAATTGTTGAAGAAATTTGGGATGGAAGACTCAAAACCAATGAATACTCCCATGGCAACCGGATGTAAATTGAGCAAAGATGATGACTCTCCTAAGGATGATTAGACAAAGTAAAGGTCAATAATTGGAGGACTGTTGTATCTCACTCAAACTAGACCAGACATTATGCAGGCTATTGGTCTTGTTGCTAGATTCCAGGCTGATCCTAGAGAATCTCATGTCATGGCAATCAAGAGGATTTTTAGATATCTAAAAGGGAAATTTGAGTATGGTCTGTGGTATCCTAGAGATCATGATTTCTCTCTTCATGCATATATAGATGCGGATTAGGTAGGAGATGTGGATGACCGGAAGAGTACCAGTGGTGGAGCATTCTTTTTGGGGAAGATATTAGTTTCTTGGATAAGAAAGAAACAAGAGCAATATCTCTGTCTACAACTGAAGTAGAATATATTGCAGCAGTAGGTAGTTGTACTCAAGTTTTGTGGATGAAGCAGATGCTAAGAGATATCAAAGTGGAGTATGAGGAACCTATCACAATCTTCGATGATAATTCAAGTGCAATAAATTTATCTAAGAATCCGGTGTTGCATTCAAAGACTAAACACATATCCATCAAGTTTCACTTTTTGAGAGAGCAAGTGAACAAGAATGAAGTCAGATTGGAGTTTGTGCCTTCCAAGGATCAGATTGTAGACATCTTTACTAAACTTCTACCTAAGGACTCTTTTGAGTATCTCAGGGAGAAGTTAGGGGTTATTACGCCTTCGGTGATGAACTAAGGTGTATTGATGTGCATCAGTCCGGTGGATATCACAGTCACATCTTGTGGTCTGGATTGATGATGGGGAGCTGCTACCCAGGGGGAGCAACAGGTATGATTCTGAAGTGGTGGAATTTCAAGTATGCGTCCTTTGCCATTGATGTCAAAGGGGGAGAGAAGACATGTGAAAAACAAGTGGTTGCTGATCAAAGGGGGAGTAGTAAAGGGAGAGAAGACATGTGAATGGTTGTTGCTGATAGGGGGAGTTGTGACAGTGAGGAGAAGTTCTTGTCTTGATGGTTAAAATAATTTTTCACATCATATTTTGCCATCAATGACAAAGGGGGAGATTGTTGCAAGTATGGGCCCAACCGGTGTTGTCATTGATGTCAACATACTCATGTTTCATTAATGATAAGGATTGGATGAGCTGTGTGCTGAGGATATTGAGAAAATTAGTCTCAATCAGGAACAACAAAGAATAATGATGACAATAAGCTAAAAGTCCAAGATAGGATGAGGATTAGAGGATGCAGTTTAAAGGGTTTGTAGATATGTGTCTAAAGGTGGTCCAGTAGAGATTTTAGAGGTCCGCATGAAGATTGGAAGAAGTTGTGGCCACTTAAGTAAAACTGGTTCTGACAGATGTTCAGTGGTGACAGAGTGATACAGATAGGTCCGGTGAGATCCAGAAATGCAATATCCTATTCTGCAGATTTGAGGGAGTGTTTAGGAAGTCTTTGTGAAGTATCAACTCGATTGGTTCATGGTTTGAAGGTCCGCAAGCATCTATTCCTTTATGACAGTAATGACAGACTGTGTTCTTGAGGTTTCAGATGAAGGGGAGAAGGATTTCAGTAAGTAGATGAAGTGTGTATGTTCTTGGTGATTCAAGCAAGCTTGTGGAGGTCTTTGGATTGTGTCTAGTTCATGTTGGTGGTCCGCATTGGAGTTGGAGCTCGCAATTGAGGAATAACTTCTGGATGATGGTGTTCTTCCTAAGATTGGCCAACTGGATGAGTTACACATCCTGCAGATGTTCTTGTTGATGTTTGCCGACTTAGATGATCATTCGTAAGTTGATGTCTTGTATAAATAAGGGATTGCAAAGTCATTTCAAAGTTGTCCTTGTGAAGATGAGTGTGTGGTAGCGAGGAGGAGACCAAAAGGCAGAGTAGAAGTTTTGGGCTTAAATGAAACTGATTCAAGCATGGTGAAGATGCTATTTTCCAATTCAAGTAGGTGATACTTATTTCTTTGTAGATAGTGTGTCTCCTATAGGCAGTGAGCCTCTTGTGAGTAGTGTGCTCAGGCAGTGAGCCCTAATTGGCATGTGCCATTTGTTCTTTCTATTCTTCTAACAGAGAATACAATCTTGGGTTAATCACCCCGTGGTTTTTCCCTTAACCGGGTTTTCCACGTCAAAATCTTGGTGTCTCATGTGTTAATGTGTTTATGCTCTTAATTCATTGCATTATGTTTTCATGATTGATTTATCATTATGCTACTAAATTACAAAGTGAAGTTAAGTGTTTAATTGGAAGAAAGTTTTGTACAACTGATTCACTCCCCTTCCCATTTGTTTGCCCTAAATCTAACAAGAAATAAGAGAGATCTTAGAGGAAACTAAGGGTTATGTAGTAGCAGTAAGTGCATAAGGAACTATAGGGGTAAAGAGAAGGTTTGAAGGATAAACATGAAGCACATTAGGTGTAACAAGCTTATGCTTAGTTTCTAAGGATAGAAAAGTAGGTATATGAATAAAATATTTTGGATACTTAGGGTTAGGCTAGGGAGGGTGGCAATGGGAAGGAGGTTATAGAAGAAGAAAAATATTAGGATTTGGAAGTAAAGGAGGTAATGTAGGAGGAGGAATAGGTCTATATTAAGGTTCTTTTCCTTTGTTTTTATGTTGAAGAGGGTTGGGTTGGTTTTTGGTCTTTAGATGGGGTTGGAGAAGAGGTTGAGGCTCTTACTAAGGATTAGGTTGAGGTTGAGGTTGATGTTGAGGTTTAGTGTTGGGAGGAGATTTGGGAGGATGGTTAGGAGGTCTATAAGGAATTTTCAGAGGTCTAGGTCTATGATGAGGAGGAACAATTGGGTTAGGCATGCCATTCTCAAGAAAGTAAATTCTAACTTGGAATTAGGATGAAGACCATGAATAAGGGGCTCAAAATGATGTATATCATTAGAACCTAGCCAAAATAAAGAATCTATGGTTTCTAATCAATGTAGAACTCATAAAGATTAATAAAAGTTTGTGCCAAGTGTATGGAGGGACCATAGATTGTTGATAACATTTATAGAAATGTCCAAGATCAAAATGTGGCTAGTACACATGATGTGGGATAGTGACTACCTCATTTTCATAAACAAATTTGAGGAACTAGTGGATATCATAAGGAACAAACTACATATCATAAAGCCAATGGTAGTCCAAGATAACACTAAACCAATCAAAGGTGTGAATAATATGACAAATCATGTCTAGGTGTTTACAACCAACCATAATAGGGAGAATCACACTTGACATAATGTATCAATGGAAATACTATTAGAGTGTTTCAAAAAGACACTAGATACATCATAAGGGTCTCGGTAGTGATGGGTATTATATAGATGCTCTTTAGTTAGTGTATTCAAGTTGAAATTTAGATTTATTAGAATCTCATCAATATACCTATGCCAAATTGACACTTCAATATAGAGAAGTCCCTTCTACCTATTATTAGCCTATGGACCTCATTAGGAGAAAAAGTAATGAGAGGAGAAGGAGGAGGAGTAGAAGAAGTTCCTACATTAATGGCACTAGATGTTTTAGAAAAGTGGAAAATATAAGGAGAAATAGAAGAAATAGTAGAAAGAATAGTAGAAGGGGAAGAGGAGGCTACTACAAGATCAAAGTGGTTAGTAGTGTCATGCTGAAGGAAAGAGTTAGTAAAGATTTATAATTTTTGGTTAGGACAACCAACTGACGTGTTTCCCTTATCATCATGACCCTCAAAATATATAATGTTGATATCAATAAGATCGTATACTTGATTTCATAGACACATAAATTGTTTAGTGTCATGACTATAGACATCATGGTACTAGTAGTAGGCTTTGGAATCATACCCTCTTAAAAGAGGGAGAAATGTATCCAAGGGGCATATAATGGGAAGATTAATAAGATGAGTGGCTAATGGATATTAGAAGATAGAAAGAAAATAGTCTACCAATTGAGTAAAATGACAAGAGTCTTAAGGTTTGATAGACATCACAAAAGAAGTGGAAGGCATGACATCTACTTGGTTTACATTAGGATTGGAATCAAATTTAGGATAGGAGAAGTTGATTTTATTGAAAGGTTTGTTTGGATATTTAGATGGGTAGGAAGAAGAAGGAGATAAAGAAGAGGTAGGAGCACAAGTAAAAGTTGTGAGATTAGGAGATAATGATTTAATATAGTCAAAACTATTCTCATAATCTCTCATAGTTGTAAAAAGGTCAAGGAAATAATCATACTTCAAGAGAAAAATACTATCCTAGATAGGGGCTTAAAAATTCCCTATGTAGACATGTTGAATTTCACTATTAGGAAGATGATAAAAAATTGAGAAAGAATGGACTGGAAGTGAAGAAAAAAAATTGTTATTCATTCATGGGCACCCTATTTACAGTGAACAAGAACTTTAAAATTTACTTATAGACCAATGTTACTTTATGGACTATGTTTTGACACACTTAGCAACTCAAGTAAAATTCTGGGCACACTTCACCTCTCCTAAAAGGTGATCAATCTCCTAGAAGAAGATCAATAACCCCAATGTATATATAACCAAGTCTTGGTTCTATATGATAACTTAGTGACCTATTTTTTTTTGTTATAACAAGGGGCTTGGTGGTGTTCTAAGTGTAGATAGATGTACAGTTTGGTGAAGATCAATTTTATGGGATATACTAATCTAATCCTATGCTAACCAACTCAAAAAGAAAGAGTAGAAGATAAAGGTGAGAGGAAGGAAGATAGAAGAAATAAGAGGAAAAGAGAAGAATTTTATCATATACAAGAACAAACATTGACAAATGGAAGCATTCCTTATAAGCATAAAATTAATAATTTATGCCATGGGTAGTTTTACCTCAACACATCACATAACTTGTGAAAGATTCTGAAGGAAACACAAATTTCATTTTCATATTTGTAAATGAACCTAATAAGGGAAACCATCACCATACTATGTATGTACATATAATAACCCATTTAATTCATAAACAACATCCATTAAACTCAAATAGAGTATGTTTATAGATAAAATGATCCAAAATACAATCTTTATGCTTACAAACTACAAAAGTTCCATCTTATGCTACAAGTTTTGCCCCACCATATACATGCACAAAGGAATAAATTTCCATCTCTTTCTTAGCCCCTTTAATTAATGAATGAATGAATCCCATCTTAACTTAGTCACCTTCCTATCAATGGAGGAAGCTCCATCATTAAAATAGATCACAATTAACAGGGAGCCCAAAAATAATTTTCAATTTATGTGTAATTTAGAGTTTTACAAACATAAACCAATACCACATGAACATATCTTGATTTTGTACTTTCCATCCTACATTAGAGATCCTTAGGGTACCATGAGTCATATATTCATTTAATTTTTCATCCAGTAGATTGTCCATCCATGAGATTAGGGAAAACATGCCATTGAATCCTACATACATAGTAAGAAAAGAGTCAAACCCACAAATTCATTGATCAAATCCATGTTTAAAATACCTTAAAACTCAAGAATTAGATCACTATAGGGTTTGCATGTGCAAAAAGTTGAGGTCATACACATGCAGTAGGTAGAACATGTACTTAGGATGGGTAAAATTGCCATTGGTAATGCCCTAGATATGCATGGGATGTCAGTACTTTAATAGGATAGCCATTAAATTTAATTGTAGGGAATACATGCTTCCTACTCACCTTAAGCCATCTAGAACATGAGGGGACACATGGTAATTAGGGATTGGCGGGGGGAGTGTCACTCAAAAAATGAAAAAGTGCAGGGATTTTAATGCCGAAATAAAAGTTTGTAAGGATTTAGGTATCGAGATACCTAAATGCCAAGAAGATAAGTAGTCGAAGGTCCATAGGCTTGAGGATGAAGAATGGTAGAATAGTAGGGATCTTAGAATTGAGATCTTAAGATGCTACTAGATAGGTAGGGCAAATCTTGATGGTCTAAAGGAGATGAAGGGGAAGAATCATAGAGGCATAGGAAAATAGGTTTTGGGATGCAAGGATGCCAAGGGAACAAACCCCAAGGAAGGAAAACTAGCATAGGAAAACCTAAAAGTCCAAAATTGAGACTCAAAGGACTAGATGAATGGGGACTTGAAGGAGGCAAAGTTTGTTGTGGCTTGGGGAACAAGATGTAGGATACCAAATACCATTTAGGTATGAAGGTAGGGAAGAGTCTACAGAATTACCATATTAGTGAAGATCAGGACCTGAGAAAATTTGACACCCATAGGAATAAGGGATTTGACACACTTGATATCTTTTAGGTAAGATGGTAGACTAAAATATGTGAACACACTGTTAACAAAGATCAAGACTTGGGGATGGTGAATATCAAATCCCTAATACCAAGGAGTAAAATTGGGAGGTGAACTCTAAAAGTGTGTGAGAAAGAAGTGAGGATACTAAGGAAACAAGGGTCGAAGGAAAGGCAAGCCAAAAAGTAGAATTTTGAAGCCCCAAAATTAGGGACTCAAATGTTTAATGAAATAGAGAAAAGTGAAAGTGGTAAGGAATTAATCCTAAAATATTGGAATGCAAGGAAATAGGGAAATTGGGGACTCAAAGAAAGGCATGCTAACATGAGAAATCCCTAAAGATTATAACATATGAAACTGAGGAATTAGGAAAATAAAGGAAAAGCATGTCAGTAAATGAAATCTTGGAGGCCTAAGATGATGGGAAACAATGAAGGAAAATACATGATTGTAAAAGGAAGCTTGCAACATTGAAACAAAAGGAACCAAGGAGTTAGGGGAATGAAGAAGAAGACACTAAGGTAAGGAAAATTTTAGAAGCCTTCCTAAAGATAGAAACTTAAATACCATCATACATAGAAAATTTTTAAAGACTTGAGCTCATGACCAAGATATGAGGAGAGGAAAAGTGCAACTTCAAGCATAAATCAACCAAGGGGACCCATTAAATAAATTATCTGACAAATATTTGTTATGTCATAAAATATCCCCCTACGACTTTTACCTCCTAAGTTTAGCTCCCGGGTCCCTTAGCTTTAATCTTGCATATTTAGAAATGAATCCCAGAGAAAAATCCCCTGAAAACTATGTCAAATGGGACTAAGGGGACCATCTTGAGCTTAGTCCAACCCTAAAATAGGTCCCTGGACAAGGGCACCTGCGCCCTTGTCTTGCCCTATTTTGTTGGGGCCCAAAATTTGAATGTCAACAAAGTGACCGTTAAAGGTTTCCCTTGTCATCCTATTAAGTTTGAATTATGAAATTGTACCAGGAATGCATATATAAACATGTTTAAAACTTCATTTTACTACTAGATGGATAATGCAAACTTGTGATATTGTGCTAAGGATACTCAAGACTTTCATTGTGTTGCAGAGCAGTATTGTGTTGTGTTTGTTCATGTTTGTTGTAGATTTGTCTTCATCAATCCATGTCGTCATGGTGTGAAATATCTTCATCTCCATGTGATAGCTCACACCTACTAAGGTGACATATACTTTGTGTTTTCAATCATTTATCATATCAATTGCTTTTGCCTCTGTCCTCCAAGGACACACACTCTCTAACAATGGTGTTGGAAGGCTTGAATGCCATTCTGGGGGTTGACTGAGGCAAGCTCCTAAACATCACAACCCCCAACCTCTCTCTTGTGAGGTGTTGGATATTGTGGAGAGGAGTTATAGAGGGTCATTGCAGGAAATAACCCTAAAAGGTCAAGGGTGCCTGCTCTTTTGACCTCCAATTTTGTAGTGTCAGAAATCTCTAAAGTGCTTGCAGTCTGTAAAAGATTTCATCCTGAAGCCCTAAAAAAAAGTAGTACCTTGGGCTTGGGCGCTCGCTCTTTTGACCCTAAAGTTTCTACATTTTGAAATCCAAAATTTGGTATGTATCTGATCTACTTTTAGTACTTTTCTGTATGAGCATTTGTCGTGTTTCGTCTGTTTGCTTACAATTTTGCATAATTAGGGTTTTAGGCCTTATCAGATTAGGGTTTTAAAAATTAATCAACTGATTCCAAATTTCCTTATCATCCCAAGTGATACCAAACCTGATAGTTGAGTCCTCTTGCAAAAGTTGTGATTCAACTCGATTAAATGTCATTAAATGTATGAAGTGAAAGGAGGATCTAATCAAACTATCAAGCAAATCAATCAACCCTCTTTTCCTACATAACAATATCAATGAGATAATAGACATTAGATTCCCATAGTCCATAATATTGTAATGAGTGCTTTAGGATTAAACTGTGTGTTAGTTTTTTCCTCAATGTTTCGGATCACAGTCCATGATCCATAATTAGGAGAAAAGCAAGAGAGGAGAATAAGAATGGATAATTTGTAGATCAATCTGGTTAAATAGAAAGGAAGGGGAGAGAAAGTTTGCACAGTGACCAAGAGACCTAAAGGAGAGACCTCCAAAAAATGCTCCTATATCCTAACAAGGAAAGAAGACTCCTAAGGCACAAGCAAATCCAAAACACAAGGACTCAAAATAGAAAAAACAACATAGACCAAATTAGAAAGAAAAAAGCCACTTAACCTACAAACAAGAGAATAAATAAGGCTATATACATATGTGTACAACTAAATGTCTAAGAAGATGTAAAGAAGAGAAAATATCAATCTCAATAACCTATATATATATATGAGAATGCAAGAATGTACCTATGGGGCAAGAAGGAAACAAGGACCGAATCCAAGGAAATAAATTAAAGCAATAAAGGGAAATAATAAATAAAATAAAGAAAAAGTAACTAAAGGACTACCAATGAGAAAAAAAAGGAGTCACCAAAAAGGGGGGGAAGAACCAAAAGAACAAGGAAAGGACAAGAACAAAAGACAACCCCAAAAATAGAGAAGGAAAGAAGGAAAAATAACAAAACCAAAAGTACGTACATGAAAGAGAAGCAAGGTATGTACCTAGGTATGCATGAATGGGAAAACAAAATGTACACACACACATCAATATGAATGTAAAAATGCAAAAATAAATAAACAAACCTACTTCTAACTGGAAGAGACTGATCCAGAAAGAACAAGACCCCAAAAGAAGTGAACAACAACACCAAAAGTGATCACTAGGAGTGGACCACACGATCCAAATGACTAAAAGAAAACTAGGAGAGGAAGAAAAAGAAGGAACTAAGTGCAAACAAGAAAGCAAGGAAACAAATTAAAAAACTACAGAAAGAACAACCCCAAAACACTAGAAGAATAGGGAGAAACAAGGGGGAGGATAAGTCAACCTAACGGTAGGAGAAAGTTGAAAAACAAGGGCAAGAGAGGTTGACAAGGGGGTGGAAAGGGGGAAGGTGCCTGAACTAGGAAGTGGGAGAAGAAAGAGGAGAAACAAGGAAGGATAGGACAAAAGGAAAACAAGAGAACGAGGGAAGAAGAGGAGGGGGAAAGGAGGATGATGGGGAAGAGGAAGAGGGGTATTGGTGAAAGGAAAGGGTAGGAGAGGGGGGGGAGGGTAAAACCCCAGAATAATGGATGGAGAAGGATGAAAGAGGTCAAGAAGGGTGGAGGGGGAAGTTTTTAAGGTGGGTCAATAAGGGATTCCAAGAAAAACTTAACCTCCATCCATCACCACGGTTGAGATTAGATGGGTGTTTGTTGATCTCAATGGCTTCTTGGAGTTTTCTATTGAAGAAGTTGTCTTCACTAACAAGGATTTGAGTGTTTTCTAAGAAGATGTGGTGTTTGGTTAAGGTTGAGTGTTCTGCAAGTGCAGATTTGTGAACACATTCATGTTTGATGTCTGCACTATGCTCTTTGATCCTGGTGCTAAAGGACCAACCTGTCTTCCCAATGTAGGGAGTGTCACACAAACAAACAATCTTGTAGACTCTAGAGTTGAGTAAGAGGTCTTTGGGGTCTTTCAGAGAGGGGATCTGATTTCTTAGAGTGGAAATGGGTTTGAAAGTACATTGTAACCCCTTTTAAAGAAGAATCTTAGAAATTTTGTTTGAAAGGCCAACGATGTAGGGTAAGGTGGCAATGGGAAGGTTGGTTTCCTTAGGCTTAGGGCTAAGGTTAGTTCTAGCTAGTTTGAAAGCCCTCAAGATGTGTTTTCTCTTGTAACCATTTAAGTCAAAAACTTTGGTGAGGTGGGTGAGCTCTAGGTCTAAATAGTCATTATCACAAATGCGAAAGGCTCTAGTGGCTAGAGTTTTAAGGATACCAGCTTTTTGGTTGGGGTGGTGATGTGAGGAGGAGTGAAGATATAGGTTGGTGTGGGTAGCCTTACAGAAGAAATGACGACCTAAGGAACCATCAGGTTTCTTGATGAGAAGAATGTCGAGGAAAGGAAGTTGGTTGTCAGATTCTAGCTCTTTGGTAAAGGATATACACTAAGCTATGTGGTTGAGGTGTGAGTGGAATTCTTCAAGTTTATTTGGGCCATGGGGCCAACATATGTTGGTATCATCAACATAGCACTTCCACAATTTGGGTTTGAGGGGAAAGGAATTGAGGGCTACATCTTCAAAGTACTCCATGTATAGGTTAGCAATGATCAGGGAGAGGGGGGATCCCATGGCAACTCCATCCAAGTGCTCATAGACTACTCCTTGGAAGGTGAAAAAAGTGGAATGGAGGCACAAATCAACCAAGGAGGCAATCTGATCATTGGTCTTGTGTTTGATTATTTCAATGGAGTCAGGGATAGGGACCTTGGTAAAAAGGGAGACCACATCAAAGCTTACCAAGAGGTCATTTTCATCTACCTTTTTATCTTTGATGAAATCAACAAAATGAGCTGAGTTCTTGATGAAGGAACTGGACTTACCCACAAGGGGAGAAATTAGCTTGGCTAGGAAGGTGGCTAGCTTGTAAGTGGGTGAGCCAATGGTGTCAACAATTGTACGAAGAGGGACATTGGACTTATGAATTTTTGGAACACCATAGATGCAGGGGGTGGACTCTTTGGAGGGTAAAAGTTGCTTTTTCGTGGCATCATCAAAGGAAGAAAGGAAGATAACACTTTTGACTTTTCTAAGAATTTTGGAGACATGGTTGTGAGACAAGACTTTGTAGTTGTCAACATCAAAGAGGAGATCAAGCATCTTTGAGACATGGTCATGTTTGTTCATGATGACCCTGGCATTGCCTTTGTCTTCTTTAACAATGACGAGGTCATTGTTACTCATTAGATGCTTGAAGGCAAGAATCTTAGTTTTGGGGATATTACACCTAGGTGGCTTGGCATCATACCAAGAACAAGGGGATATTAGCCACCACCTATGGAGCCATCATACCAAGCACATCTTCCACCAAGCAGGTTTTTCACTGTTAAGGTCAATCATCAAATCCACCAGGATGTCTATCAGCCTTCTATCCCCGAGGTTATTTGCTCTGCACCTGGAGCTAACTTCGACATTATGACCAGACCTTTGGATTCTCTTGGACAAATCCTCACAAGCAAGAGCCACGGGGCTCAAAGAGGAATTTGAAAGAAGTCAAAAGAGAAAGTTCCTTGCTTTGGTGGGAAAACGTCACCCATCTCTTCCTCCTCTTTTGGTTCGTCATAGCCCTTAGTACATCAGTCTTTCTGACTCTCTGACCTATATGCCAAACCAATATTCTAACCAAGTTTTGACCCTTGACTCTTTAGGAGTTTCCCACAGCCTAGGTACTTCATTTCTCCCTCCAGCGTTGCCTTGCTCCCCCTCTCGGCTGGCCAAACCTTCAGTTCCAGACCATCTTCCGACCACTATTCCTATGCATCTCTCAGACTCAGATGCTCTCTTGATGACCATTCTAACCCCCCCTTTGTAGTCTCTTTTTGGCATACCTGATTTGATTCTAATAGCCGCTGATATCACCTCAGCTAGCTTGACCGTCATCTCGCACTCATCTGCACCACCCACTCGCGTTCCTTGTGGGTGCCTTGTCTCCACGCACCCTACACTCCAAATGTCTAACCTCTCTCCTATTTAGTCCTCACATCCCATCCTTCCATCTCAACCAAACCTCACACGCAGCCCCTTACCCACCTCATATAACTATCCTGCCATAGATCTCCTTTCTATCTATACCTACGCTTGTTCTTTCAACTCACAGGCTTGTAGATTGATGCATAAGTCTAACAGGCAAGACATCACACATAGCCCCTTACCACCCTTAGATATCTGTCTCTCCATAGACCTCCTTTCTATCTCTGGGAGTGTTTGTTCTTTCAACTCGTAGGCTTGCAGATTTGGTATGTAGAAGTCTAATGGGCAGCCAACTCCAGTCTCTGGCATTTTCGATGGACAAAGGTGTGCTGTGTAGAAGTCTAATGGGAAACTGATTCCTCTCTCTGGCATCCTTGATGCCACTCTGTAGCAACCTCCATGCCCCAACGGTCACCTCCTTGACTATCTAGGTAAGCTGCTCCTGCTCGATTTTCCCCAACGTTCTTCTTCTCGATCCTTATCCAACATTAATGGCAATTTGATCTCAATGTCAAGGCTAGACCTTACCCGATCTGTCAACTTTGACTCTTCTAACCATCTCATTTGCTCTCCTTGCCATGCCCCCAAAGTTTCACACTTGTCATCCTCAGTTTTGTCCTCCCCAACTAATCCATTGGGTTGTGGTCCTCATACTTGTTTGAGTACTTCCTCTCTCATGGGCTCCTCTCACCTGTCATACTCTCCTGCTATCAATTCTTCCTAGACCATGAGGCTTCCTTCCAATTCTCTCCCTCTTTCCTCTTCTTTTACTCATGCCCCCACTTCCAACATTATTGAAGATTGGGAAAATAAATTGGTTGTTAACCTATCTAATGTGCCTTTAGATCTCCTCTTTCAATTTTTTAAATAGAGGGTTGGGTTTCACTATCACCCCTCACTCTATTCCATTTACTAATTTTTTAATTAGGATTGAAAATGCGGTCCGTTCTCTCCCAGAGGATATTGCCAAGGAAATTAGACAAGATTGTGTCATTGCCCTTAGGCATGCCAAGCCACCTAATTGCAATATCCCCAAAACTGAGATTCTTGCCTTCAAGCGTCTAATGAGTAACAATGACCTTGTCATTGTTAAAGTAAACAAAGGCAATGTCATGGTCATCATGAACAAACATGACTATGTCTCCAAGATGCTTGATCTCCTCTCTAATGTTGACAACTACAAAGTCTTGTCTCACAACCTCATCTCCAAAATTCTTAGTAAAGTCATGGGGTTGCCATGGGATCCCCCCCTCCCCGATCATTGCCAACCTGTACATGGAGTACTTTGAAGACGTAGACTTCAATTCCTTTCCCCTCAAACCCAAATGGTGGAAGCACTATGTTGATGATACCAACATATGTTGGCCCCATGGTCTAAATAAACTTGAAGAATTCCACTCACACCTCAACCACATAGCTCAGTGTATATCCTTTACCAAAGAGCTAGAATCTAACAACCAACTTCCTTTCCTTGACATTCTTCTCATCAAGAAACCTGATGGTTCCTTAGGTTGTCATGTCTTCTGTAAGGCTATCCACACTGACATGTATCTTCACTCCTCCTCACATCACCACCCCTCCCAAAAAGCTTGTATCCTTAAAACTCTAGCCACTAGAGCCTTTCGCATTTGTGATAATGACTATTTAGACTAAGAGCTCGCCCACCTCACCAAAGTTTTTGAATTAAATGGTTACAAGAGAAAACACATCTTAAGAGTTGTCAAACTAGCCAGAACTAGCCTTAGCCCTAATCCTAAGGAAACCAACCTTCCCAACCTTCCCATTGCCACCCTACCCTACATTGTTGGCCTTTTAAACAAAATTTCTAAGATTCTTCTTAAAAAGGGCCTCCAATGCACTTTCAAACCCGTTTCCACTCTAAGAAATTAGATCCCCTCTTTGAAAGACCCCAAAGAGCTCTTACTCAACTCTGGAGTCTACAAGATTGTTTTTTCGTGTGGCACTCTCTACATTGGGGAGACGGGTTGGTCCTTTAGCACCAGGATCAAAGAGCATAGTATGGGCATCAGACATGAATGTGTTCACAAATCCACACTTGCAAAACACTCAGCCTTAACCAAACACCACATCTACTTAGAAAACACTCAAATCCTTGTCAGTGAAGACAACTTCTTCAAGATAAAACTCCAAGAAGCCATTGAGATCAACAAACACCTATCTAATCTCAACTGTGACGATGGATGGAGGTTAAGTTTTTCTTGGAATCCCTTATTGAACCACCTCAGAAACTTCCCCCTCCACCCTTCTTGACCTCTTTTATCCTTTCTCCATCCATTCTTCTAGGGTTTCACCCTCCCCCCTCTCCTACCCTTTCCTTTCACCAATACCCCTCTTCCTCTTCCCCATCATCCTCCTTTCCCCCTCCTCTTCTTCCCTCCTCTTGTTTTCCTTTTGTCTTGTCCTTCCTTGTTTCTCCTCTTTCTTCTCCCACTTCCTGGTTCAGGCACCTTCCCCCTTTCCACCCCCTTGTCAACCTCTTTGGCCCTTATTTTTCAACTCTCTCCTACCATTTGGTTGACTTATCCTCCCCCTTGTTTCTCCCTATTCTTCTAGTGTTTCAGGGTTGTTGTTCTTTCCGCAGTTGTTTAATTTGTTTCCTTGCTTTCTTGTTTGCACTTAGTTCCTTCTTTTTCTTCCTCTCCTAGTTTTCTTTTAGTCATTTGGATCATGTGGTCCACTCCCAGTGATCGCTTTTGGTGTTGTTGTTCTCTTCTTTTGGGGTCTTGTTGTTGTTTTTGGGTCAGTCTCTTCTGATTAGAAGTAGGTTTGTTTTATTTTTTTTGCATTTTTACATTCATATTGATGTGTGTGTACATTTTGTTTTCCCATTTATGCATACCTAGGTACATACCTTCCTTCTCTTTCATGTATGTACTTTTGGTTTTGCTATTTTTCCTTCTTTCCTTCTCTATTTTTGGGGTGGTCTTTCGTTCTTGTCCTTTCCTCGTTCTTTTGGTTCTTCCCCCCTTTTTGGTGACTCTTTTTTCTCATTGGTAGTCCTTTAGTTACTTTTTCTTTATTTTATTTATTATTTCCCTTTCTTGCTTTAATTTGTTTCCTTGGATTCAGTCCTTGTTTCCTTCTTGGCCCATAGGTACATTATTGCATTCTCATATATATATATATAGTTATATGTACATATTGCTATATAACTATGTATTTATATATACATTTATGGTTATACATAGATATAACTACATATACATTTATATACATATAAATACATTTTATTTACATATGTACTATATATATATATACTTTTTCATATACAATTTAAAGCATATATATATGTATGTATATATATATATATATGTATATGTATATCTATATATACATATATGTATATGTATATATATGTATACATATATGTATGTATACATATATGTATGTATCTATATATGTATGTATACATATATGTATATATATATATATGTATATGTATCTATATATGTATATGTATCTATATATATATATATATTTTCTCTCCTTTACATTTTAGACATTTAGTTGTACACATATGTATATAGCCTTATTTATTCTCTTGTTTGTAGATTAAGTGGCCTTTTTCTTTCTAATTTGGTCTATGTTGTTTTTGCTATTTTGAGTCCTTGTGTTTTGGATTTGCTTGTGTCTTAGGAGTGTTCTTTGCTTGTTAGGATATAGGAGAATTTTTAGAGGTCTCCCCTTTAGGTCTCTTGGTCACCGTGCAAACTTTCTCCCCCCTTCCTTTCTATTTAACCAGATTGATCTGCAAATTATCCATTCTTATTCTCCTCTCTTGCTTTTCTCCTGATGATGGATCATGGAGTGTGATCCGAAACGTTGAGGGAAAAACTAACACACAGTTTAATCCTGAAGCACTTATTACAATATCAATGAGGTGAAACCAATGGAACTAAGGAAACCATGTCCTATGATACATGAACAAATAAAATTTTGTTGGTCTACGAAAGAGAAATAGATGCCAAGGAATGTGACTTAGGATTATAGCTTATGCAATATAGAATTAAATAAATTCTTGAGGCCCAAATCTAAAAAGTTATAAGGCCAAAAGGATTCAAGGATTAGAGATACTTTGTAATTTTAACATGGCCTCATGGAAAATCCCAAAACTTTGGCAAATGAGTCAAGGAAGGGGTCAAAGGATTAGGGAAATTAAGGAAAATGTACCAAGATAAGAGAAGCGCCAAAAACCTACCCCTTAACAAAACACTTAATTTGACCTCAAAGACTTAGGATTTTGAGTAAATAATTCTCTTAAAATCCTTTAAGGATGGAAAATCCTCTGTTGACCTAAGATGGACAACCCTTGAAAAGATAAATGATTGAAGTCACTCTCAAAAACACTAAGAAACAAGGGAAACCCAAGATCAAGCAAGGAAACCAATAAAGAGGGGGTCCCAATTTTTCTAAGGTAAAAATGCGCACATGTGCAAGGCATAAAAAATGGATACTCTCAAGGGAAATCATTACAAAATGCTTAGAATCTAAAATCAATAGTTAGCAGAGGAAATTAAACAAAAAACTTCTAATCATCACTTAGCCCCTTATCTTCCATGGCCAAAAATGTCAAGAAGATCAAAACTCTGAATGAAGCAATCTAAAATCTGAGTGAATAAAAAAAATGAGTGATCAAAATAAGAGTGATCAAGAAAAGTGAGAATTGAGAGATCAAGCTTGCATATCAAAAGTTCCAAAAGCATCCATTTTCATAAAAAGTCAAAATCCAAAAAAAAAGAGAAAATCAAGTGAGGCATTCTAGAAAATACAAAAATAAATAAAAAATAAAAAATAAAAAATAAAGAGTGAAAAAGAAAAAAAAAGAGAGGTAAAAAAAAGAGTGAAAGAGAGAAGATTGTTGAATGTCTGTACTCTTGGGCTAGACCTAGAGTTTTTTGCAATCTGGTTAGAGTTTTCTACTACTAGGGAAGAACTAGTAAGGTCTACTTGCAAGCTTCCTTTGAACGCTGTAGGTTTGAATAATAACTTTGTTTAGACCTAACATCTTGACTCTTTAAGACTAGGATCAATGTAAAGCTAAGAGCTAGGCTTTGATTAGAAGCACCAGGAATGAAAAGGGGATAATGGTGATTGTGAATAGTGGGGAATCTCTAGGTCCTGAAAGGATGACATATATCTAGGCAACATTAGACTCCTTACTGAAACAAAAATAGTATAAGAGCCAGTCACTAATAGTAATGCAAGAAGAACATAATGAAATTGAAATGCAAGAAATAAATTATTTTTTTGACATTTTTGATGTTTATAATTTTTTTTTGTATTTTTATGTTTTATGATTTTTTTGGTTTTTAGACAGTATTTCTTGAGGTGAAAGGCATTGAGTGTTTCACCAAATTCCTCTCCCTCTATTGTGCACAAGAGATAGGTACCATTTCTGACATCTTCTTTAACCATGTAGGGACCTTTCCACTTCTCTGTAAAAGCTCTTTTTCGTCTTCTTTTCTTATTCTTTGTGCTACCTCTTCTCAGGACAAGTTCTCCTATTTTGTAGGGTTTGTCATTTGATTATATTATTTCTAACTTAGTGGTTTCCCTTGGCAGTGTGAGACAAAGTAAGTCTTGAAAGGCTTGTTGATGGGAAGGGGTCTAGTATAGGACTCCATCGCACCTTAATAACTCTGCCAACAAGTCGAACTGTTCTTGCATGTAGATTTTCACATCTTGTCTATCTTGAATGCTTTGCAAGGATTGAAATAGTTCAAAGGGAGTTTGTGGTTCCCTTTGCTCATTAGGAGGGAAAAAGCTTATACTTGTCCTCCCATTTGGTTCTGGTCTTAAATCCATGGAATACCCGATGTAACTTCCTGGCAACTCAAAGATGACAGGATCATCAGTGCCTACTGACACTCTCATTTTCTACTTGTTGATATGCACTGGACAACTAAGAGGGGGGGTGAATTAGTTGTCAAAAAAACTTAAACACTTTCTGTAATTTAAACATTCATCACTTATCCACAATTATTATGATTTAACAATGAGAGCATGAAATCATAAACTTAACCACATATACAACATCAAACACAAGAGACACCAGATTTACGTGGAAAACCCCAAGGTGGTGAAAAACCACAGAGAGGATTAAATCTCAAAATATATTGCAATCTTGAAATAATGATGTTCAGGCTTGGTCACTCCATGGGCCTAAACATACTGGCTTACTTCCATGAAGAACAACTAGGTCTAGTAGACTCACTGCCTCAACCCTAAACCTAGCAAGATTACAATAAGGGTTGTTAAACCTTGAGGGATGTTAAACCCTACTAGTGTCTTACTACTAGACTCACTACCATGATCAACACCTTTTTGTATTGTGAATAACAATTCCTCTGCTCTGCTCTTTCTCTGCCCTGCTCTTCCTCTGCTCTGCTCTTCCTCTTCTTTCCTCTGCCTCTTCTTTGCTTTGCCTTTGGACCTTTCATAATATCTTATCATTTTCACTTAAGGAAACCTTTTCCATGACTCAACTACAAGTATTTATACACTACATCAACCTTGGAATGATCATCAAGGTTGGCATCAACCATTGGAATAATCTCCAAGGTCGGTATTACAAACATTTACAAAATAGTTCCTAACCTATTGCAATATCATGAAAAGGGAATGAAATGTAGATCATGCCATGCCTTAAATCTAGGACTCAAACATGATCTTCCATGCCACAACATGCTTCCATAAACTTCCAGAGATCTCTGCAATCACTGGGATCAACCAGGTCGGCCAAGACTGGTTACACACTACGTTATCTAGGAACAATCTTCACACATCATCTCAATTTCTTAATGTGGGCTAAAGTCTAGATAGGAACATGATTAGGAGACATCCACAAGTATTCTATAATCATTAGGAGGAACTGCATGAACCTTAACCACTTTATCCATAGGAATCTTCTCACCGGAACACATGAACTTCACTGTCTTCAACTGTCATAAAAGAAAGATAGCTTGCAGACCACCAAACCATGAACCATTGCAACTATAGGAACTTATCATCATCCCAAACTTCCCTCTAGAACTGTAGAGCAAACTACTTTGTTGTGGAGGAATGTGGAACCAAATACTATCTTCTTGTCTCAACTAAACTTACAGAAAAAGTAGGCTTCACTCTAGTGAACACAACTCACTCAGATCTTCATGCAGATGGCTCAGACCTGAAATGTAGCATCCTTAGACATACCTTTAACTTAATTCCAATCTGCAGACCACTATCTTCAAGCAGAGATAAATGCAGAGTAGTTTATTGGATTGTTCTTCAGTATACAACTCACAGTCTGTACTGCACTTCTCTGTAACTCACTTGTTTCTTCCGGAGAGGCTAATTTTCTCAATATCCTCAACATACAAGTCTTCTAAACAAGTAATAGAATAAGATATAGTTGACACTAATGACAACAAGGATATGTTGACATCAATGACAACACCGATTAGGCACATACTTGAACAATCTCCCCCTTTGTCATTGATAGCAACATATGATGTGAAAAACTTCAACAATCATCAAGACAAGATTCTCCCCCTTTCTCTTTACACACCTACATTTCTTTCTTTCTCCAAAGTTCTCCCCCTTTCTTTTACACATCTACACTCTAAGTTTTTCACATGACTTCTCTCCCCCTTTGACATCAATGGCAAAGGGCACATACTTGTACTCTTCTGTTCTAATCTAATTTCTCTTATGTACTTTCTGACTACTCCTCCTTATAAGTAGCCCTAAAAAGTATCAATCCAGACCTTTGAACACCTCTAAACTGATGCACCATTATGGATCTTAGTTTAAAGCAGGAGGGGTGATGACCCCTAACTTTTCTTTGAGATACTCAAAAGTATCCTTGGGCAAAGGTTTGGTAAAGATGTCTGCAATCTAATTCTTGGTAGAAACATACTCCAACTTGACTTCATTCTCTGTCACTTTTTGTCTTAGGAAATGATACCTAAAGGTTTGGTAAAGATGTCTACAATCTGATTCTTGGTAGAAACATACTCCAACTTGACTTCATTCTCTGTCACTTTTTGTCATAGGAAATGATACCTAATGGATATGTGCTTGGTCCTTGAATGCATCACTGGGTTCTTTGATATGTTTATGGCAATTGTGTTGTCACAAAAGATTGCAATAGGTTCTTCATACACAACTTTGATGTCCTTCAAAGTCTACTTCATCCATAACACTTGAGTACAACTGCATGCTACTGCAATGCATTCTACCTCTGTAGTGGACAGGGATATTGAATCCTGTTTCTTGCTTAGCCAAGATACTAACCTTTTTCCCAAGAAGAATGCACCTCCACTTGTACTTTTTCTGTCATCCACATCTCCGACCCAATCAGTATCAGTATATGCACTAAGAGTAAAGTCATAGTCCTTAGGGTACCACAAACCATAATCTATTGTGACTTTTAAATATCTCAGAATTCTTTTGACTACCATCACATGTGATTCCTTGGATTCTGCCTGAAATCTTACCACAAGACACACTGCATGCATTATGTTAGGTCTGGTTTGAGTCAGATAAAGTAATCCTCCAATAATAGATCTATACTTTTTCTAGTCTGCCATGGGTGTGTTATCATCTTGTTTCAACTTACAACTAGTTATCATAGGTGTGCATACTAGTTTAGAGTCTTCCATCCCAAATTTCTTTAACAACTCTTTCACATACTTAGACTGACAAATGAAGATACCCTTATTTGATTAACTTATTTACATACCTAAAAAGAAGTTCATCTCTCCAAACATAGACATTTCAAATTCACTTTGTATTTCTCCAGCAAAAATTGAGCACATACCTTCATTACCTCCAAAAATAATATGATCAATAAAAACTGCAACAATTAGGGTTTGTTCATCATTGATCTTGAAGTAGAGGTTACTATAGGTAGTTCCTTTACTGAACCCTATCCATATCATGTACTTGTCCAACCTACATACCATGCCCTGGGAGCTTGTTTTAATCCTTACAATGCTTTTTTCAATTTGCATACCATGTCCCCTTGTTTTGATGACTGAAATCCTTCCAGTTGTTCTATATAGACTTCCTCTTCCAACTCTCCATTTAAGAAGGAAGACTTCACATCCATTTGATAAACCTTGAAATCTTTGTATGCTGCAAAAACCAAAAACATCCTTATTGCTTCAATCCTTGCTACTGGAGCAAAAGTTTCTTCAAAGTCTATTCCTTCAACCTGAGCGTATCCTTTGCATACCAATCTTGCTTTGTCTCTTACCACTTCACCATTCTCATTCATTTTGTTTCTAAAGACCCACTTTGTACCAATTACATTCTTGTCTATTGGTCTGGGAACAAGATCCCAACTCTAATTCTTCTCTATCTGCATCAATTCTTCTTCCATGACCTTTATCCAATTCTCATCTTTGTAAGCCTCATCCATAGTTTTAGGTTCAATCTTAGAGATTTGATAGAAATTTACTTGTTCTTTTGTAGCTTTTCTTCTAGTTAAGATCCATTTGTTCTTATCTCCTATGATTTGATTTTTAGAACGACTGATTCTTACATATCTTGGAGTTTTGGTAGCACTTACCAGAGCTTGTTCTTCTTCACCTATGCTGTCTTCATGCTGCACCACTTTTGAAACATCTAGATCATCTGACTCATATCCACTTGATTCTAAAGACCTTTCCTTACACTCATCAACTTTAACATTTGCACTTTCAATGATTTTATTCAACCTATTCTTATAGAACTTGTAGGCCTTACTCTTGGTGGAGTAACCAAGGAAGATTCCTTCATCACATCTAGCATCAAACTTGCCTAAATCTTCTTCTCTTTTGATATAACATATGCTACTAAAGACTTTGAAATATTTCACAGTAGGAACTCTACCATGCCACAATTCATAGGGAGTTTTTGAACTATTACCTTTTACTTGAACTCTGTTTAGGATATATACTATGATGTGAAGTACCTCTCTCCAATATGCTTCCAGAAGATGAGCTTCCTTCACCATGGTTCTAACAGCTTCTTGAGCTATTCTATTTTTCCTTTCAACAACTCCATTTTGTTGTGGAGTTCTGGGTACACATAGCTGTCTCTTTATTCCATGTTCTTCACAAAATAAATTGAATTCATTTGATGTGAACTCTCCTCCTCTATCAGACCTCAAGCATTTTATTTTCAAATCCATCTCATTTTCAACCATTGCCTTAAATACCTTGAATTTATCTAGAGCTTCAACTTTTTCTTTCAAAAAGCTGTCCCAAGTCATTCTAGAATAATCATCAATGAGAAACATGAAATACCTGTCTCCTTGCAAACTTCTTACTTTGGTAGGTCCACACAAATCTATATGCACTAGCTCAAGTAGTCCTCGAATTGATTGGTCCTTGCTTTTGAAACTTGTTCTTGTCTGTTTCCCAAATTGACACTCCTTGCAAACCGGATTAGCAGGCTTCACAAGCTTGGGCAAATCTGTAACAATCTATGCAGTACTTATCTTCATAATATTATCAAAATTTATGAGACACAACCTTCTATGCCATAACCAACTCTCATCAATTTGAGTCAACAAACAATAGTTCTTAGTTCCTTTCAAGTGATAGATATTACCTCTGGTCTTCTTACTAGTTGCAATGACTGTTGCAGAGCTTTCCCTGATCTTGTATCCATTGTCCTTGAAGCTTAAGTCATATCCCTTGTCACACATCTGACCCACACTCAGAAGATTATACTTTAGTCCTTTCACATACAATACATCTTTAGTATTATGCTTTCCATTAAAAGAAATAGATCCTTTTCCACAAATCCTACCAATTGTATCATCTCCAAACCTAACCAGTCCACCATCATATCTTTCCAAACTTACAAACTTACTTTTGTCACTAGTCATGTGGTGAGAGCAACCACTATCAATAACCCATTCATCCTTGTCCTTAATGACCTGAGTAGCCAAAGCACTTTCCACTGGTTTTTCTTCCTTCACATAGCTAGGAGAATTAGTAGACATAAGATCTTCCTTAATAGCAATGATCAAGCATTCATTTACAGAAGAACTAGCATTATCTGGTTCACCATTATTTGATACTCCATCATCATCAAAATCTTCAAGATAATAACACTTCTTTTGGGTCTTAGGCCTGTTCTCATATCCTCTTCTATTTCTTTCAATTCTTTCAAGACATTTGGAAGCAAAATGACCTACTTTATCACAAGAAATTTTTTTGAAAGGAAGTTTGCCTTTATACTTACCAGATCCTCTTTGTAGTCTATCCACAAAGTTGGCTTCAGCTTCATCTAACTCATCATCAGATTTTACCTTATACTTCTCTGATCTGGAAGTACTTCTAGGAGTATTGGCTTTGAAGGCCATCTCAAATTTTGGCAGAGCATCATCTAACTCCCTCATTTCAAAAGCAGTAAGCTAGCCAAGCAACTGATCCATGTTGACAATTTTTACTTGCATGAATTCTTCAATCATGGCTACCTGTGATAGTAGGACTTGAGTAGAGATATGAGGATTTTCATAACAATTTCCTTTCCATCGAGGGTTCTGCCTATGGATTTTATCCCTTTAACAAGTTCATCAACTCTTTGCATAAAAGTTGATATGTTTTCATCATTATTCATCTTCAAGCCTTCATATTTCACCTTCAGACTTTGTAACTTGGCTTCCTTCACAGAGTCATCTCCTTTATATAGATTTTTCAACTTTCCCCATACCTTATTTGCAATTTCAAGATCCACCACTTTCATCAATATTGAGTTGGTTAATGAGCTTAGCAGAGCATCCTTAGCCTTGATATCTATTTCATATTGTTTGATTTTGTCTTCAGTCTCAGACCATTTGAGGTATGGTGTATTTATTCTGTAGCTTTCCAAACTTTGTAACCAAGTGAAAGAAGATGGCTTTTCATCTGAGCCTTCTAGAGAACATAATTAGTTCCATCAAAATGCGGCACTTCCTTCTTGTAAGACATTTTGGATCTTCCTCAAGCTGTTAAACTTCCTTCAGAGGAACTTGGCTCTAATACCAATTGTTAATATGCACCAGACAACTGAGAGGGGGGTGAATCAGTTGTCACAAAAACTTAAACACTTTCTGCAATTTAAACATTCATCACTTATCCACAATTATTATGATTTAACAATGAGAGCATGAAATCAAAAACTTAACCATAGATACAACATCAAACATAAGAGACACCAAATTTATGTGGGAAACCCCAAGGTGAGGAAAAACCACGGAGAGGATTAAATCTCAATATATATTGCAATCTTGAAATAATGATGTTTAGGCTTGGTCACTCCATGGGCCTAAACATACTAGCTTACTGCCATGAAGAACAACTAGGTCTAGTAGACTCACTGCCTCAATCCTAAACCTAGCAAGATTACAATAAGGGTTGTTAAATCTTGAGGGCTGTTAAACCCTACTGGTGGCTTACTTCCAGACTCATTGCCATGATCAACACCTTTTTGTAGATAATAATTGCTCTGCTTTGCTCTTCCTCTTCTTTCCTTTGCCTCATCTCTACTATGCCTTTGGACCTTTGGTAATATCTTATCATTTTCACTTAAGGACACCTTTTCCATGACTTAACTACAAGTATTTATACACTACATCAGCCTTGGAATGATCAAGGTTGGCATCAACCATTGGAACAATCTCCAAGGTCGGTATTACAAACATTTACAAAATAGGTCCTTACCTATTGCAATATCATGCAAAGGGAATGAAATGTAGATCATGCCATGCCTTAGCTGGGACTCAAACATGATCTTCCATGCCACAACATGCTTCCACAATCTTCTAGAGATCTTCACAATCACTGGGATCAACCAGGCTGGCCAAGACTGGTTACACGCTACGTTATTTGGGAACAATCTTCACACATCATCTCAATTTCTTAATGCAGACCAAAGTATAGATAGGAACATGATTAGGAGACATCCACAAGCACGCTATAATCATCAGGAGCAACCACACGAACCTTAACCACTTTATCCATAGGAATCTTCTCACTGGAACACATGAACTTCACTGTCTTCAACTGTCATAAAAGAAAGATAGGTTGTGGACCACCAAACCATGAACCATTGCAACTGTAGGCACTTATCATCAACCCAGACTTCCCTATAGAACCATAGAGTAAAATACTTTATTGCAGAGGAATGTAGAGCCAAATACTGTCTTTCTGTCTCAACTAAACTTACAGAAAAAGAAGGCTTCACTCTGGTGAACACAACTCAGTCAAATCTTCATGCGGATGGATCAAACCCGAAATGTAGCATCCTCAGACATACCTCTAAATTACTTCCAATCTGCAGACCACTATCTTCAAGCAGAGATAAATGCGGAATAGTTTACCAGACTGTTCTTCAGTATACAACTCATTGTCTATACTGCACTTCTCTGTAACTCTCTTATTTCTTCTGGAGAGGCTAATTTTCTCAATATCCTCAACATACAAGTCTTCTAAACAAGTAATAGAATAAGATATAGTTGACACTAATGACAACAAGGATATGTTGACATCAATGACAACACCGATTAGGCACATACTTGCAACACTACTTGTGAAACGTTCCCTCACTTTCTTCATCTTCATTGGGAAGTCTTTCAACCATTTCAATTTGTACTAAAGGTGCTTCCCACTCACCTAGTTTGTTTGATTGAATTGAGGCAGAGGTGGTTATCTTTTCTTGTGGTTGGGATACTATAGGTATCCTTGGGAGCATTCCTATTATGTTGGTTGATTCGTTATTAATGGAATGCACCTCCTCCATGGGTGTCAATAGTCTGTATGAGTCCTCTACTGGTGTGAGAGGCTCATATGACTCTATTTCTTTTAGTGGGTCAGGGACACATGTTTTACTTAAGGGTGACAAAGGAGTGTAACTTTCTGTTATGTCTTCCTCAGGATTTGAGAAAGCATGCGGGTCTACATTTCTTAAATCTAGCATAGTGGTTTCAAACACCAATCCCTCAGCTCTATGAGGTTTCTCCCCTATGCAAGGGAATAGCTTGTAGGTAGGTTGAAAATTAATCATGAGCATTTCTAGAGGGAATTGGAGGGGTTTGTCTTGCTCTATCCATTCCATGAGCTTAATTATTTTTTCCTTGGGAACAATTTCCTTTAGTTTTGAAAACATTACAAGTGTCGCATCTGGAAAAAGAGGAGTTGCAGGAAGGAGTGGAAGGCATCAAGGATTTAGGATCTGAAGAAAATTTAGACAAAGGAGTACTTCCTGGATTAGAGCACCTACAACAGTGTCCTCCACAGACAGATTTCAGGAAACAGAAGTTACAGGGCTGATCAGTGTCGGAAGGAGGTCCAGATTCCCTGAAAAAGTAGGTACCTTGGACTTGGGCACCTGCACCAATGTCCCCGATTGTTCCAGCTTGGAACCTTGAAAATAGGTATTCTATAATTTGTCATTTTACTCTCGTCTACAAGAGCTTTTTCCGTCTTTCGTCAATTTTTTGCCGTATTTGCATAATTAGGGTTTTAATGGTTAATTGGACATAAGAGAAGGAAAATTAATAATTAAATTCTCTAATCCAAGTTTCCCTTCATTTGTAAGTGACCTAGGGTATGATAGTGCTCGCCACTTGAGCCTATATCCTTCAATGTATGGTGGAGAGGCAGATTTTAACATCTAAACAACAAAAGATCAACAAATCCAATTTCCACCTAAACATTTTGGTGAACCTATGTTTTTGGACTTAAATTGCAACTTGCTAAGTTTTTTCCTTCATATTTGGGGTGATTTTATTCATTTATTTGGTCATTTACTTTATTGTATTGAGAAAATTTCAAAAAAATTGAAAAATTGGAAAAATACAAAAAAATTGCATTGTTTGGCTTACTAAATTGCATCAATTATTTCTAAATTTTCCTAATTCATGATTTTTGTATCAGATATTATATAAATCAAAGAAAAATGCAAAAAATCAAAAATTTACATTGCATTTTCATCATTTAATTGCTAGGGTTTTGTGGAAATTTTGATAATTTTATATAACCTTGTAATTCCAAAATCTAGGGTTTGTAGGCAAAATCTTTTTATAAGATTTTTCTAATGATTTTAGAGGCTCATTCAAATTTTAATTTGGCTGTAGTGTTTCATTTTAGTGTGAATTTTCATTTAGATTTAAAATATTTGCATGTTTACATAGAAAATTTCAACAAAAAAACTAGCAATTTTGATGCATTTTCATTAAATTTGCATGGGCATTTTGTATGTTAAGGCTTGAAAATCATTTTCAGATCTGAGAGTAAGTTAATTTTATCATAAATCAGACTTCAAAGCATTCACATAGAATTTTTTTCTAATATTTCAAACCTAGGGCTTCAAAAACAACAATTTTCACTAAAATCAGCCTTATCGACTCTCTAAACTTGCACTATAGGTGTGTTGTGAAGGATATTTTTGCATTAATTTTCTGTTATCAAGGTAATCATTTTTTCCCCTCATAAAAAGCTTCACAACACCCTTTTATCAGGCTCTTGTAGTGAAAATTTTGTAAAAAACTACACATTTTGACTAATTTTGCCCTAGGGTTTGACCTAGTTTGCACTCCAAGTGTGTTGTGATCAATTTTATGGATTAAAGTGGCTGTTATTACTGATATTATTTTTTGTTGATCAACATTTTCCTCACAACACCCTTTGATTTCTCTTTTGCATTGAATTTTGGTGAAAAAGTGCCTATTTTGACATATTTTCACTATATATTGACTTGGCATTATCTTGGATTTGCATCAAAAGTATGTTGTAAAGGATCTTATTACTGTATTGGACTGATATTAGACATATTATTTTCTGCCCCTGATCAATTCCCTTACAACACCTTTTCTTTCATATATTTGCATTAAAAAAGTACAAAAACTTAAGCATTTTAAGATCATTTTTGCATATAGTTTGTACTTGTCTTTTGCATACTCTTGGAAAATTATTAAAATTGGATTTTGCAGTGCATTATGGCATATTCATGTTATTCATCTCTAAAATCTCTACATGAGTATATCCTAGATTTTGAAAATTTCTCTAATTTCACTAATGAGAATCCTCATATTCTAGAACACATAGCTTATATCAGTGGTATTGACGCTTCTATCTGTTCTACATATGAGTTGCAATTACTTTGTTATACACATGATTTTAATAGCTTCACACTATTCATAGGAGCATATCCTTTGATCTTAGAAGATTTAACTAAATTCATCTCTAGGAACACTCATGAAAACGTTGATAATGATTCCATAGAGCATTCAAGAACCTTAAATGACAAGACTAGGGATAGCTTTAGTAATTCCACTGCTCTCCTTGGCCAAGATGAAGCATTAGTGAATGAAGAGCTCCCTTTAACAAAGAACATTCCATGGGTAGAATATGAGCATTCATTTAACAATAATCAAATTTCTACCTCTATGGATTATCCCACCAACCTTCTTCCTTTAGTTGATTGTCCACATACCTTGGATTTCACTAAGGAAGAGAAGACCTTTAATGTCCCTCCTTTGTTTGATTATTCAGGTCATTTGGACATCGCTAAGGATGTAGCACTAGTGGATGAGGAAAATTCTCACATTAACTCCTTCAAGGATGGATGTTGAGATCACTCACAATAATTTGCTTCTCTCACCACCTAAGAGGATAGTGAGTATGTGTAATAATGAACTTCAACAAGAAAACATTCCACCTAAGATTGAGTCAAACCAAGAAGCATTTAAGAATGAACAAAAGAATAATTACAAAAACTTGGTAATGGTACCTTATGTTTGCAATTGGAAAGAGAATGATTTTTGATGACTTCTAGCATGAAGACCCTACAGGTAAGTATCTCTAACCCTTTATCTCTCTCTCATGATGTGCTTCTCCCGTGATGTGTTATGTGTTGTTTAGGCCTCCTGGGATGACCTCAGATTCTCCCGTAAGGTTCAAGATACCAGGAGATCGCCTATGTTGTGACCTTCTTCTATTTGTATCATCATTCATCTAAATTGCTCTCTCTAATTTCATTGTTGAGTGTTGTGTCTTACGGACATAGCGTCACGGTTGGTGACCTGGGGGCACCCTCCTATGTGACTGTCCCTAAGACACTTATTTCTCCTCTTTTATTTATTATTTCCCTTTCTCTAGTGTTTCCATCTAGTAGACAGATGATGACAAACATTTATACTGATGCGGACCTAGTGTCCCTTTCGAGAGCAATCAAAAAATGGACTTAGTTCCTAATATGACGATGGGGTTGTATATCTTATCGGATGCTTGGCTAGTGGAAGCACTCGTGCTTTCCACGTAGTGAATTTTATGATGTTTCTATTGCATTTACAAACCTTAACAATACTACTGCTCCGTGCACTTTGTCTACCTTGAATCTTGCATACCTCATATTTCATATGCATTGATGTTGTTGTTTATCATGATGTTGTAGACACTAACATGTTTCTTGCAGGGATGTGTTTGTGGGAACATTTGGTGATCGTAAAGTACATGTCACCTCCCGGGGGCATGGGCTTTGTGAAAGTCAGTGTTCCCTTGTGTGTTTTCTTCCTACCTTAACATGATTGATATCGATGCATGATATCAACCACCTTAAGGTGGGGGCATATATAAGGTAAGCTATCTATTATAGATGTTAGAAATGTGTTTGACCTTAGATGCAGAGACTTGTGCCCTAGAGTAGTGCATCGTGCATCCTGAGCTTGTTTGCAATCAATCAATCGATCATGTAAGCCCTCTACGGAGGTGGGATATTGAGCATATCCTTTTTCTTAAGCCCTCTGTAGAGGCGGGGATGGTGTATTTCTCAGAGCAGATTGCATCATCCTGTCATTTTCAAAATTCCTCTACGGAGGTGGGGAGCGGTTCTGTGACTAACTCAACCCTTAAGTGTGTCTTTGGTGATTGTTGTGGCAAAGCCCAATCATCAGTGTGTGCCTGTAATGTGCCTAAGATGATGGTGGACCTAGAAATAGGTACACTCCATCACTTGTCTGCCGTGTTTTCTCCGTGTCTTCAAGTGTGTGTGTTTTGGCGTGCTTGTTTTGTATGGCATGTTTGTTGCCCCATATGCAGAGACCAATGCTCTTGGGGAGTGCTTCATGCATTTTGGGAGGTTTTACGTGTCTTGCGTGTGTGTTGCCACATATATACAGAGACCAACGCCCCTGAGTAGTGCTTTGTGTATTATGGGAGGTTTGTTTACATTCCAGTACTTGCATTTGCATTTCATATATATGAGAAAAAGAAAAAGATATCATTTCTGTCTTCCATGCATTAATATGTCTTCTATGAATTAACTATCTTCTCCATGTTCTACGTGACTGTAACTATCTTCTCCATGTTTTGCATCCCTGGTACTATTTTCTATGTGATTGGCATGTCTTCTCCATACTTGGCGTGTTTGTTGTGTTTGTGACCTTACTTTAATGCATGTATTGGCCTCACGTTTAT
The DNA here is from genome assembly GCA_027924645.1 of Cunninghamia lanceolata. Lineage (NCBI taxonomy): Eukaryota > Viridiplantae > Streptophyta > Pinopsida > Cupressales > Cupressaceae > Cunninghamia > Cunninghamia lanceolata. The sequence goes on along the minus strand of BSBN01000194.1, from coordinate 9,753,031 downwards.
ACATACATTAAAGTGAGGGTTAAATGTAACGCCAAAAAATGTCCCCTTGGGGACTTTTCCTTCATAAAGTTTAGCTCCTGGGTCTTTAGAGTGCATTTAGGACATTTTAGTTCATATTTTAGCATCCCGATGGAATGAGACCTGGGTTTCATGGCAAATGGGACCTAGGAGCACCCCTTGAGCTGTACCTTGCCTAAAATATGGGGGAGGACTTGGGCACCCGTAGCCTAGTCCTGCCCTATTTTAGAAAAGGCTCAATTTTTGGGTGTCGGTTTATGACCATTAGGTGGTTATTTTGCTGACACGGTAAAGTTTGATTTTTAAAATCTTGGCGGGAATGCTTGCAGGTGCACATATAAGCATGTGTAGGTATTCATTTGTAAACTAGATGATTACTAGCTAGCTATTGTGTTCTCAAGGTGATTCAAGGCTTTCTATTGTGTTGTAAGAATAGACTTGTATGTTTTGCATGTTGATATCTTCACAAACACATCCCTAAACTTGAACATCTTCCCTCATATCCTTGTTTAAGGCATGTAAGAAAAAGTAGCAAAGCTCACAGTGATCCATGTTTGGGCCGCTAGTTGAGGTATAAAGGACTTGCCTCCATCGAGTCACAAAATGGGCTACGGATTCATTTGGTTCTTGCTTCATGGTGAGGAATTCTCTGATCCCTATTTTGATGAGTTTGTTCATGTCAAATGCCATGAAAAGCTCTCCAATTAGTTGTTTGAATGAGAGAATTGAAGCCTCTAGCAAATGATAGTACTAATCCAGAGCTATTCCTTCAAGAGTTTTTAGGAAGATTTTGACAACCCCATCCCAAGGGAGGAGTTCTCTTATCATAGTGGTGTAGGATTTAATATGTGAATTTGGATCTCCTTCTCCTTTGAATTTTGGGAGATCAGGCAATGGTCAAGGTAACTACATGTTCCTTATGTTTTGATCAAGAAGTTATTTCAAATACTCGAGATATGTTCTGAGAAAGGCACTTTGAGATTGTAGGGTTGATAGAAATGACCCTGTAGGTGGGTTTTGATAACCCATTGTTGGATTTGTTGGATTGTTCTGCATAGGAGGGTTCCCATTCCGACACGTATCGTTACTAGCATTTCACGAATAGTAGTGGAGATAGGGGGATCTTGAGATGCCCCCTAGTCTTGTTCATGGGATTTTTGCCTTCTTTTAGGAGTAGCTTGTTCTGCTTCCAAGATTCTAATCCTTTGCACTAGAGTTGTGATTAAGTCTACAGGAGTGGCAGCTCTAGGTGTTTCCTTATTTCTAGGATTTTCTCTCCAAGTATTGTCATGATGGTATGCTTCTTCTCGTGAAGCATTTTCTCTTTGTTCTTCTCACAAGGCCACTCTGAATGCCACTCTGAATGCCTCTTGAGTGTCTTTCACTTCTTGTGTCTTTCTAGTCATTTAAATTCCTCATCGAGATGAGTACTTGATGTACTTGTGGAAGCTTGATCAGGTTGGTGTATTTCTGACCTTACCCTCCTAGCTTTATGAGGCACATTTGGTATGGTTGGATTGTTTTCCCAAGCTGGGTTATTGAAAGAAAGAGAATGTCTGGATTCTATTTGGTCTCTTTGATCTTATTCGTAATCGAAGTCTTCGTAGTCATGTAGTAGTTGGTGATTGGTGCATCTGGATGTGGTGGCACATACCTATCAAAGGAAGGAGGTTCTAGTTCTCTTGAGGGAATATTCCATTGGTTTAAATCAAGTTCTGTCATATTCAGGGGTGGCGTGGACACCACAGAATAAATGGAATGGATGATGGCGAAGGTGATAGAAGCTAAAGTGGTGGAAGTGGCTATGAAGAATAAAGTAAAAATGTTTTGAAGATACTGTTTAATGTTTTGAAGCATTGAATGTTTTTGAGATCCAAATAATGGGAACGTAAACTAAAAAACCAAAAGATTCTATAATTCATGTTGAGTTCACCAAAATATGTATGCTCAAAATCGTGACTTCAGTTGCCTGGGGCTGTCGAGTTAGATTTTGGCACGCAAACAGACCCTTCCCTCCTTACCATGGAGCGATCCACCATGTCACTCTTGCTCTCGTGGAAGTAGCCAGTCGAGAGGAGGTGAGACACGGTGGGGGTCTGGCTCATTGGAGAGCTGAACTTCGTGGAGAGGGGTTGGCACGTCCTGGGGCCTTTGTTGTTGTGTGTTAATGTAAATGTTTCATTCGATGACTGTTGTTGTAGAGATAACCCTATGAACCTAAGGGTCACTAGTTACTCTTCATCTGTTGGGGTTTCTATTGTTCCACTTTTGTGTGGGTAAGTTGTTACTTTCATTGATGGCTTCTTGTCTTTCAATTTGTTGAATGATTGCACGTTGCATTTGAAGTTGTCTAAGTGCTTCTTGTGATGGGGGAAAAATCTAGATCAAACAACAAAAACTAGATCTAACCCTAAACACCTTCAATAAATCTAACCTAGGAAAAAGAAATGACATGCAATCGAAACAAATTCACCTGGGTGTTACGAGTTCTTGATTTTATTGTGGATTGCTTCTCCATTTAAACCATATTTGATGAGGCTTCCATGATTGTGCTCTAAAATGCTAAAAGGATGACATGCATGCGAGAGTGTAGAAAATGAGACTAGGGTTCCAAATGAGAAAAATGAGGGCATTTATACTTTGGAAGGTGAGTGATCAACGACGTAGGATGAAAGGAGAGATCAATGGTGGAGGAAATTTGAGAGATATGCATAGAGAAATGCATAATAAATTAAATAAATATTCTTATTTAATTTATTATGTAAGAGAGAATGTTGGTAGGAAGAATAATATAAATTAAATTAAATAAATTTATTTAATTTATATGTTTAATGAGGGAATAAATAAAATATCAATTTTATTTATTTTTTGGAAGGATGGAATAACTAAATAATTTAAAATTATTTAATTATTGATGGAAAATAGAGGAATAACATAAATTAATTAATTAAATAAAATTTATTAAATAAATTACGAATATGGGGAAGAACATGAGATTTTTAATTATAAGTGTGCTAGACAAGATAATGGATGCAGTGCGAAAATGTGATAAATGCACAAATGTTAAAATGGGTTGATTTTGGGTGTCTACACTTCTATTTGTTGTAAAACAAATGGGTCTTGTTGTGGTCTCAGATGGTTTTCCTCAATCTTGCCAAGGATTGCCCTTATCCACTCACCTCTTAATCCTGGGCACATTCATGAGCCAAGACAAGGGATAGGTGTATGCAGACTAACCTTGACTAGACTTTAGGGTTTGACCTAGGGTTTAGTTATGTGTTGACTTTTCTTGACCTTGTGATGTTATCAAGAGTTTGATTTTTGTTAACCGTGGTTGACCTTGTGATGTTATCTTCAGGGTTTGCAATGTATCTAGATACCTAATGTTTTTGTTATTTTCTATATTTTATGCATGCAAGGCTATATGAAGTGCAAACTTGTTTTTGTGCTTTTTTGATATTTATGGAAATAAAGATGCTTTTTAATCTAATAAAGGAAATATGAATGCAACTAGAATGAATTTAACCTAATGCAATTATTTTATGTTTTTGGGGGTTTTTGAATGTTTTAAAACAATTAATCTAGAAAAGGAAATTGCAAGTAAATTAAACTATGAATGCAAATTACTTCTAAGATGCTAGATTTAACCTTTCTATCAAAGAAAAAAGCAATAAATTACTAATCCCAAGAGCAATTTTGATTTTCTAATTACTGAAAATTGACAAAAGTATAGAGGAACCTGAAATAGAGAAGATTTGTGTGACTCCACTACCCTCAAAATCCTTGATGGCAACCTCGTATTCGCTTGAAGCAGCGTGAATACCTCTTGACGACAAGACAACACAAAGAAGCAAAAGAAGCTTGTAGAAGCTTAAGAAATATCAATGAGAGCTTTTGATGAGCACAATGGTGTTGATTGAAGTAGCATAACGATTCTTGAAGAGATTTAAGTGAAAGCTTGATGAGCAATGAACAAATAAAAGGCACCTTCATCCTGTGTGAACATGAGAATGTTGATTATAGAGCAAAAACTTAGCAAGAGCTGTGTGTACAATGAATTTGCCTCCCTTTGTGGTTGAGGGAGGGGGGTATTTATAGGTTAGAAGAAGGGGATTGATTGAGAAGTCAACTCAATTGATTGAAGAGTTAACAAGGATTGATTAGGGAGTGAACTGGATTGATTAGGGAGTGAACTAGATTGATTAGGGAGTGAACTTAGTTAATTAGAGAGTGATAAATCAATAATAGCTTATCACTGAAGAGGAATTGGAGTTGGAAGAATGCATGAGAGAGAATGATTTGTTAATTTTAGATCAAATGGAGTTAATTATGCATGTGTGGGTGCATGAAATAGTCAACTCCATATTAGGCATAAAAAATTATGTGAACTTGAAGAAAAATGGGTGAAAACAGAGCTATTTCGAGTTAGAAACTTGAGTTTTTTATGTGGCTGGAAACTCGATAGGGTCACCCTTTTCACCAGTAGGGTCACCCAAGGGGTGACCCTGGGTTGCCCGAGGGGAGATCCTACTTTTTGAGGGTCGCTTGACAGGAAATCTGGAAAGAAAGGGGTCTGAGAGGAAATACATGATGGGAGATGGTAGAGAAGATGAAAAGGAGATGATCTACCTTTGGAAATAGGTCAATCATGTGCAAGAATCCAAATCTCCACTTGCAAAGTAGGATCTCCCAAGGGGAGATCTAGAAATAATAGGGGGAGATTTGGATTGGTTGAGTGAAACTGAAAACTAAAAGTTGGAGATGGCTAGGGGGGACCTCTAGAAGGCTTCCAGGGGGTGGAGAGGATGAAAAACATAGGGGAAAGGTGAAAACTCATGTACAAGAAGCTTACAAGGCTTAGGAATAGGGTCAAAATCTCAGAAAATGCAAATTGACAAGTGTCACAAAAGTGTCGAAAAGCGTCGACGACAAAGAGAGAGGGAAAACGATAAAGAAGAAACAACACAAGATGAAAGAAAAAGACACATCACCAAGAGGTTTGCTAGTTAGAGGACATTATTTCACACTTACATGTATGTGACAAGGATTAAAATCATCATAGGAGTCCTTGTGGATGCTGTGCATGATTTTGTGCTTACAGTTACAAAAAATTAAATAGAAATAAACATAAATGTCACGCATACCACAACATGGTGATTTACATGGGGAAAACCCTTTCTGGAGGAAAAAAACCCACACTCCAAAATCCACACAATATATTATTTAGAAATCACAAAGATTACAATATACTTGCAAAGAAAGCTTCTACGACCGCTATCAGACACTCAAAATACATCATGATACCTCAACCATAATACAATGCCCTCATAAATAGGGTTACCTTCTAGGGCAAGACAAGCCAACAAAATATCTACCATCAGATCTAAAACCTAATAGTGAACAGTCCAAATTTAGAATATGTCATTAATTTAATGTATGTCGGCCATTTAATAGTTTTTCTGAACAAAAAAATGTTAACACGCATCCCACTCCACCCCATGCTCCCATTCTATATTACACCTATTGGTGTAACTAGTAAATATATATAAGTTTATATATATCCTCTCAACAATAAGCCTTATATAATTGCAAGGTTGAGACACATTTTCTCAACAAATCTACCACTTGTTGAACACCTTGCAAGAGCAACGGGAGGGAGTAAACATAATCTCTTAATTGCTAGGGGCCAAAAGGCCCATAGGCTCTAAATACCATCTACACTTTTCTGTGCTCACAAGATTAGTTAAAGAATCAACAACATTCATCGAAGTCTATACCTTAACCAGCTTCACCCTGCCATATTCAACCATATCTCTAACAAAATGATACTATACATCAATATGCTTGGTCATGGCATGAAATATTAGGTTCTTAGCTAAACAAATCGCATTTTGACTGTCACAATAAATTGACACTGCACCTTGTTTTATTCCAATATTTGAACATAGTCTTTTAATCCAAATGGCTTCTTTGCAAGTATGAGTAGCTGCCATAAACTCAACTTCAATAGTGGACAAATCAACCACAACCTATCATTTACTCATCTAACTAAATGCACCACCAAATAAAGTAAACACATAAGCACCCGTGGATCATCTACTATCAATATCACCTGCCCAGTCTGAATCCACACAATCGTGAATATAAAGGGAAATATCATCTTTAGTCAAATTACTATGATAACACAAGGAATATTCTGAGGTACTATGCAAATATCCAAAGACTCTTTTAATTGCATCCTAATGAACTCTACCAGGATTAGACATATATCTGGAAGGAACTCCCACTTCTTGGGCAATGTCTAGTCTAGTACAAACCATAGCATACATCATAGTTCCAACTGCACTCTGGTAAGACATTTTGCTCATCTCTTCCATATCTGATGGAGATGTTGGACAATCTGAAATAGATAAGTTTGTTCCAAATGAAAAGGGAAGACACAATGGTCTATAGTCCTACATGTCAAACCTCTGTAAATTGAATTGACATACTTACTTTAGCCAAGCCATAGCTTTATGTTCACTCTATCTCTTCTAATTTCCATCCCAAGAATGTGTCTAGTTGCACCAATGTATTTCATTTCAAATTTAGCAGCAAGTTGAGATTTCAATTATGAAATCTTACATTTCCCTTTACCAATAAATAACATATCATCAACATATAATGCAATAAATAGGAAATGATCACCAACAATATTATAATAAACACAATGATCTGATTTAGAACGCTCAAGTCCCAAACTCAACACATATGCATCAAATCTCTGGTACCACATCCTAGGACTCTGTTTTAGGCCATATAGAGATTTCTTCAATTTGTAAACCAAATTACCTTTACCTTTCACCATGTAGTGCTTTGGCTGTGTCATATAAATATCCTCCTCCAAGTCACCATGAAGGAAAATAGTTTTCACATCCATTTTCTCAACCTCTAAGTCATAAGTAGCAAGAATAGAAAGCAAAAATCTAATGGATGTCATTTTTACAACAGGGGAAAATATCTCACCATAATCAACACCCTCAACTTGAGACTAACTTTTGCAACCAGCCTTGCTTTGTATTTCTCAATACCTCCATCTTCAGGAACCAATCTTTTTCTTGAACACCCATTTACAACCAACAAATTTTTGTCCTTCAGGAAATGGTACAAGATCCCATGTATCATTCTTTTTAAAAGATGTCATTTCTTCATCCATAGCAATCTTCCAAGATTCTGCATCATTCATACCTAATACCTCTTCTACAGATCTAGGTTCATCCATGTTAGTATTAAAAGAAAAAATACATCTCCAATCATCAGGTGAATACCTTTCAGGTGGTTGTTTATGCCTTGTAGACCTAGGAACGAGATGAGTTGGAGGTTCTTCCTCCTCTTCTAAAGATTCAAAGCTAGATGAGCTCTCCTCAACTTATTGTCTATCCATGGGCCTCGATTCAACTTTCTTAGGTGTAGAAGGAAATTGAATCACATCTTCCTATTTACTTTGTTTTGGCTACAATGTTAAAGAAGGCTTAGTTTCTCTAAAAATAACACTTCTACTATATATTACCTTCTGTACATCAAGATCCCAAATCTTGTATCCTTTCACACCATAACTATATCTGATGAAGATACATTTCACAGCCTTGTTCTCCAACTTTGTTCACTTCTCCTTTGACACGTGCATATGCCTTGCAACCAAAAACTCTAAGATGTCTTAATGAAGGCTTGTGGCCTGACCATGCTTCTATAGACGTCTTATCAATAAGAGCTGATGTAGGAGACCTGTTAATTAGGTAACATGCATTAGCAATAGCTTCAGCTCAAAACCTTTATTCTAGACCAGTACCACTCAACATACTCCTAGCCTTCTCCATTAGTGTCCTATTCATTCTTTCTACAACTCCATTATATTGTGGAGAATATAGAGTTGTCTTTTGTCTATGAATACCACAATATTTACAAAATATATCAAAGTCATAAGAGAAAAATTCAATGCCATTATCAGTCCTCAAACATTTTATTTTCTTTCTAGTCTACAACTCAACCATTGCTTTAAATTCTTCAAATTGACTGGAAACTTCAGATTTACTCTTTAGAAACTATACCCATGTCCTTCTACTATAGTCATCAATAAATGAAACATAATATGTGGATTTTCTAATTGAAGGAACATCTACAGGACCAAACACATTAGAATGAATAAGATCCAATACACCACAAGATTTATGAGAACTAAAGTAAAATTGAATGCAGTTTTGTTTTCCATAAATGCAATGCTCATAGAAATCAAAATCAAGATTACAATCAGACAACCCTTTAACAATGTTTTTATTTTTCAAGGTCCTTAGACCCTTTTCTCCAATGTGGCCAAGTCTCTAGTGCCATAACATAGTTTTCTCTCCAGATAACTTTGATTCAGAAGAAAGAGCACCCTTGGGTACCCAAAAGCCATGACCATCTATTGAAGATGAAACCCTCACCTCTTCCATAGACTTGCTTTTCATAGAAGTACTATTGCACTCAATAGTGCATGCATCAAGCTTATATAATGTGCCATATTTGACATCTCTAGCAATCACCATAGCACCTCTAACCATCTTGCATCCTGCATTAGAAAATACTACCTGCACACTTGCATCTATTATTTTGCTCATAGATAACAAATTTTGTGCTAATCCATGGATATGCAACACACCATTAATCCGTTTTATTCTACCACCAGGAAACTTGATTCTAACTTTACCACAACCAACAATATTTAAATAAGAATCATCACCCAAGTACACCTTACGTCCATCAAATTCTTCATATTCAGAAAACCAATCTCTATTAAAGGTCACATGGAAAGATGCACCTGAGTCAATTAACCATGCATCATTACTCGCACGAGTTGCCAAAGTTCTAATGAATGCATCACCATCTTTCTTCTTAGAATCAGAATTAGAATCAAATCTCTTCTTTTTCTTCTTCTTTTCTTCTTTGCATTCCTTACGAATATGTCTAGGCTTACCGTAGTTCCATCAAACAACTTTAGACTTTCTAGGAGATTTGGATCTCCCCTTGGACTTGGATTTATCATGCTTCTCATTCTTCTTTCCTTTTTCCTTAGGTCTTTGATGAACATTTAGGGCCTCCTTGGCACTAATGGATACCTTCCTCCTCATCTCTTCATAAAGCAAAGAACCCACCACATCTTAAGTGTTTAATATAACAGAAGTACTCCCAATAGCCATAACAAGAGAATCCCATGAATTAGGTAAATAACAAAGCAATATCTGACATTCTCCTCCTCATCCATTTTGACACCAACTGATGCCAATTGAGCCACCAACATATTGAATGCTTCGAGGTGGTCTATAATTCATGTACCCTCTTCCATTCTCAAGGAATACAATTTCTTCATCAAGAAAATCTTGTTCACTAAAGATTTGGCTTGATACATCTCACCAAGCTTCTTCCATAGTTTTTGTATTGATGTCTCTTCATGGACATTGATTAAAACAAAGTTTGCCAAACACAATCTGATTAGACCCTTGGCTTTACGGTCCATAACATCATATTGAGCAAATAAAGTAGGATCTACAGGCCTTGAAACCTTCTCATCAATAGTATCCCACATACCTTGATCTATCAATAGATCCTCCATCTTTAGCTTCCACATTTCAAAATTATTTCCAAAATATTTATCCACCTCTATTCTCCCTAATGAACTTACCATTTGAAAATTCCTGCAACAAGATCACAAAGTGTCTTTTGCACAAGCTCCCACTCAAATCTAAATTAGTTCAAAAAACCCAACAACCCACAATTGAAACCAAAGGTGATCGGGATCTGATACCACTTGTAAGGAAGCTAAGGTAGTAGAACAACTTCCTACACTAATCTTGAGAGGAGGATAATGCAAAACTTTATAGATATTTAACAGTTACAAAAACTTAAATAGAAATAAATATAAATATCATACATACCACAACACAGTGATTTATGTGGAGAAAACCCTTTCAGGAGAAAAACCCCACACTCCAAAACATGGATTTTTTTAATGGCAAATCTTTGCCAATTGGCAAATATTTGAAATCTGGACCTCCAGAAATGTTGAATAGTATAAGCTAAAAAGGAGACTGAATCACCAGGTTTTTACAAAAAAATAATTTCATCTCCATTAATTTGCCAATGCATTATTTTTTTAAACTAACAAATATAATTGATTCACCATGTAAATGATGCGTCATTGGAACTGATTCGCCATTAGTTTATAATGTAATTACAAATTAATTATATTTTCCAGTAATATTATATGCATGTCATTAATTTTGGAGCAATATTGCCACTAATAATTAATTACCATTTAATTTTAGGGATATTTTAGCTTTGAATAGGGATTTTATTTGTTGCCATCGATTAGCTTTTTAATTGGATGGTTGCAGATCAATTCTGTGACCTATATGCGCGTGCCTTTTAAAAGGCTTATTGAGGCCTAGAATTTATTTTGGGCCACACGATTATAATCTAATCGTGTGGCCCAAAAAAAATTTTAGGCCTCAACAAGCCTTTTAAAAGGCACACACATATAGGTCGCAGAATTGACCTGCAACCATTCAATTAAAAACCTAATCAATGGTAAGAATTTCACTTTTCATTTAGTCTTATTTTTAAAGTGAGATTTTAAAAAAATACTTAATCCATGTGTTGCCCCCTCAACCCCCACAAGGGGGCTTTTCCCCCTTGACCTTGCCAGTGGCTGCCGCCCCTAGGCCCCTGCTTCAATATTACAAAAAACAAAAAAATATGGGGGGACTGCATCGACCAACTATGCAAATTTTTAAAGGAGAGATGTGCCATTGTAATTAATTTTTTTAGTGATTGTTCGCTAGGATTCACCATTGTAATTATTATTTTTACCAATTATTCATTAAGATTCACCAAGATTTTATAAAATTTCTAATAATCTACATAGATTCACTAGGAAAATTAATATTTTTTTCAAAAGAAAGTAAAGATTTGCTAGGAAAATTATAGCACTTAGCCAAGATTCGCTAGGATTTTGTAAGTTTTTTAGAGGGTTCCTTAAAGTTATCGCTGCTCCAAAAGCCACCCAATATATTATTCATAAATCACAAAGATTACAATATACTTGCAGAGAAAGCTTCTCAGAGGAGTATCACCACTAGAGATCCAGTGACAACACGACCCTATCAGACTCTCAAAATACATCATGATACCGCAATTGTAATACAATGCCCTCATAAAATAGGGTTACCTTCTAGGGCAGTACAAGCCAACAAAATTTCTAACATTAGATCTAAAACCTAATAATGAATGGTCCAAATTTATAATATATCATTAATTTAATGTATGTCAACCATTTAATAGTTTCTGTTAACAAAAAAATGTTAACATGCATCCCACTCCACCCCATGCTCCAATTGTATATTACACCTATCGGTGTAACTAGGAAATATATATATATATATATATATCCTATCAACAATAAGCCTTATATAATTGCAAGGTTGAGACACATTTTCCCAACAGTTAATTGTATATTTCAATAGGAAAATACTAATTTGTAGAACATTATTAAAAATTATCTATTAGTCAATGACAAAGATTGCATCCAACAAATCATCTATCAAGAAAATATTATCTAAAATAGATGCACCATGTGCTCAGCCTTGTGTATCATAGTCCTCAAAGTGTTGATCATCCTCTTTGACATGGGTACCAACACCACAACTGATGCAGAGTGAAACGCAACGGTAGCTAACTAACAGGAAGGGGGAGCCAATAATACAAACAGCATGATAAAAATCCCTATCGGCTCAACATCATCATCATATTTCCTGTACACACCAACAGCATCATCATATTTCCTGTAAACACTAACAGCATCATCATATTTCAGACGATCGCAATTATCCTCCTGCCGACTACTGTTCACCTCCTCCGCCTGTCGCCTATCATCATCATCATGATACTCAACGAGCGCAAACATCCTCCTGTTGCACTGTTCATCGGTCGCCAAATACTAGCGGCATCATCATGATATACGACACCACCTTCGTCAGTAGGATATCAAATATCCGGTTGCTACAGATATCCTGATGACGACCACTTCAGCACCTTCCCTTCGACGCCCCGATAGCCGACGACACAAGCAACAGCATCATGATATGACTTATCCGGTTCTCTCGAAACCTCCTGATGATGTTAACACAACTTTCTGCCTACGCCGATACCTAACCACTTAGCGACAACAGGATCAACATGCATAGGGGGATATCTCAATATCCTGATGACGATGACGTCATATGCGGATGACGATGACGTCACACAATATCCTGATGACCTCTTCAACACTTAGCCAAAAAAAATGAACTTTCACTCCCGCATCTGTTAGCGATATGCGGATGATGGGCACTCACGGAAGATGATCCTGACGGCGATATATACACTGAGTATATATCCAACTTAAAACATCTTGATGCAAACTTCAACAGTTTCATAACCCGATCTTCTACCTTGTGCCGATGCACTCCTCTTCGGCAACTCCTGATGATGATCACCCCGACGCACATTCACTTCATGCACTCAACTGCATCATGTTCATCTTCACTTATCCGGATGACGACGTCCAAAGCGACTGCAGGATATAAACTGAAATATCCTGATGAAGCCGTTTTGATGAACTCCCAACCTTAGCGAAATTTCACTTCGCCGATCCTCTAGGGATGACCCGATCCACTCTCAGGGTGATCTTCCAACTCAAACTTATCAACTCGACCTAGCACATACCTATGCTAGGATCTTCAACATCTGTCAACCGCGATCCTGCACACCTGCATGCAAACAGAAAATAAACTACCTCCTAATCTACTGTACACAACCATTCCACCGATTCGACGAATCAACCGGTGGAATGGATCAGCGAATCCATATAACCACCAAAACAGCAAATCGATCACAATGGAGGGCAAACAGAAAATGAACACAAACATGATCTTTATTGATTTCAAAAGATGCAATTACAATGCTCAATCTCTCTCTGCAATCTGACTTCTCAATGCGATACAATACTATGATCGATGATATCTCTATCTGTCTGCAATATCAACCGATCCTCAGCTTAAATAGATTTTCCTACGAGTACTACTGACCCGACTCCAAGCGGCTGGGAACTCTCCAGGCGGCTGGGAGATCCAACCAAACATACATCATGACAGCTGTTCTAACAAACTTCCTAGAAATAGCAAAAGCATGGTCAACATGATCTTATCATGATCAGCATGACCTTATTACATGCATTTGGTCTTATCAGACCTTCTTGGAAACATAAACAAGACCTAAAACTACTAACTGCCTCAAGGAGGCCAGCTGTCAGGTAGGTGCTTCTGCACCATACTCCCCAAAAGAAAATAACTCATGTCCCATGAGTTAGGATATGGAAGTCCTCCACCTTTACACTTTGCCTTGTCAGTCTTCTGACCTGTTCCAGCTTTATCCTCTGCTGGCTCTTGGCTGCTCCAAGACTTCTGAACTGTAACTTGCTGTCTTGCAAGTGAACCCTCATGTCTGTCAATGTAGGCCTTTCTCTCACATACCTTGTGTTTGTCAGGTTGTCTGACCAGAACCTCTGTCTGAACTGCCTCTTGAACTGCTGCAATGTTCAACTCTGTCTTTCTTTCAACTCTTATAGGACAAACAATAGTCCCAACTATGACAACATCCTTGTCATTCCTCTCAACTGGTTGCTGTTTACCATCCTGTTTCTGAACCTGCTGCTGACCTCTGTCAGTCACAACTGAAACTTTCTTCAGCTTGTTGTCTTTAACAACTCCTTTCCCTGCAGTGTCCTGAACTGCCTTTATGCCTGCTCCTCTAGGCATCTGCACCAATTCCTTCTTTCCCATTAAAATGACTTGGGCTGCCCTCTGTACTGCAGCATTTGCCTGCAATGGCATCAACTTAATAGTCTTCCCATCTTTCTGGATGGTGTAGGTATTAGCATACCCATCATACAGTACCCTTCGATCAAATTGCCATGGTCTACCCAACAGTAGGTGACAACATTCCATGGGCAAAATATCACACAAAATTCTATCCTGATATGCTCCAATCTGGAAATCCACATATGCCTGTTCAGAGACAAAAAGTGAATGACTATCACTCACCCAAGATGCCTTGTAAGGGTGTGGATGTGGAATCCTTTCCAAATGCAGTTTATCCACCATCTCCTGAGATACCATGTTGTCTGTTGAACCAGTATCAATGACAACCTTACATACATTACCTTTGCTTTTACATGTGGTCTTGAAAAGAGCTCTTCTGTGTGGGGATTCTTTGTCAGGTACCTTCATGGTAGTCACTGTTTTTCGCATCAGCAGAGATTCTCCGCTTTCTGGGTATCCACAATTATCAGCCTCCTTATCCTTTTGATAAGTGTTTGGACTCTGCACACTTTTCTCTTCTTTCTCTTCTTGTACAAGTTGTACTCTCTTGTCACTCGTTCTATCATTTCTGGATGATGAACCTTTGTTTTCTGGACATTTGAAAGATGGATGACCAAACTCACCACAGGTGTAACATTTCCCTGAAAATGTAGTAGAACCTCTACCACTCCCAAATCTGCCTTTATTACCTTTCCATCCACCTCTGAAATCAGACTGTCCCTGTCCTTTACCAGTGTCTTCTTGACTCTCATTGGTTTGCCTTGTTCGATGGGCTGATCCTCTCCCTCTATTGTTTTGTTCTTGTTTTCTCTTTAACTTCTCTTCCACCTTCAATGCCAACTGGAAACATTTCTGGACTGTATCTGGATTATGCAGACTTAAGTCATCCTGAATATTAAACCTCAATCCATTAAGGTATCTGGCTACCTTCTCTTCTTCACTTTCTTTCACCTTTGTCTTCATACAGAGTTTCATGAATTCTTTTGTATGTGAGCTGACATCTAGCTCCTTCTGCTTCAGGTTTTGCTTCCTCTTGTGTAATTGGATGCTGTAATCCAATGGAATATAAGCTTCTTTTACTAATGCCATCATCTTCTTCCATGTGGCAACTCTACGTTTTCCTTCCTGTACTCTATCATCTTGAACAAAATTCCACCATGTCAAGGCAGCTTCTTTCATCTTTGACTGGGCTATCTTCACTCTCTGTTGTTCTGGTATCTCCTCTGTTACAAAGAAATTGTTCAAACAGTCTATCCACTCCATCACTGAATCAGGGTCCATCTTACCTGTAAACACTGGCAAATCCAGTTTCACATCCATGGTTCTCCTCTCCATGGCCTTGAGGGCGTTCAACAGTGGTCTCTGGTCTGCAGGAACGACCTCCTCGCTCCAATTAGGGATCTCTTCTTCTTCCCTATCTTCTTCTCTACCAGAACCTACTCTGCTCCTCAACTTTGCTAACTCATCTTTCAACTCCTGATTCTGAGCCTTCACGGCCTTGCTTTCTGCAATCTGTTTCTTCACCAGAACTGCCAACTCAGCGTTGGTCATCCTTGCTGGAACCTCAGATGTTCCTTCTTCGTCTGACATCCTGCTTATCTTTTCCAGAAGATCCTAACCTTTGCTCTGATACCACTATGATGCAGAGTGAAACGCAACGGTAGCTAACTAACAGGAAGGGGGAGCCAATAATACAAACAGCATGATAAAAATCCCTATCGGCTAAACATCATCATCATATTTCCTGTACACACCAACAGCATCATCATATTTCCTGTAAACACCAACAGCATCATCATATTTCGGACGATCGCAATTATCCTCCTGCCGACTACTGTTCACCTCCTCCGCCTGCCGCCTATCATCATCATCATGATACTCAACGGGCGCAAACATCCTCCTGTTGCACTGTTCATCGGTCGCCAAATACTAGCGGCATCATCATGATATGCGACACCACCTTCGTCAGCAGGATATCAAATATCCGGTTGCTACAGATATCCTGATGACGACCACTTCAGCACCTTCCCTTCGACGCCCCGATAGCTGACGACACAAGCAACAGCATCATGATATGACTTATCCGGTTCTCTCGAAACCTCCTGATGATGTTAACACAACTTTCTGCCTACGCCGATACCTAACCACTTAGCGACAACAGGATCAACATGCATAGGGGGATATCTCAATATCCTGATGACGATGACGTCATATGCGGATGACGATGACGTCACACAATATCCTGATGACCTCTTCAACACTTAGCCAAAAAAACCGAACTTTCACTCCCGCATCTGTTAGCGATATGCGGATGATGGGCACTCACGGAAGATGATCCTGACGGTGATATATACACTGAGTATATATCCAACTTAAAACATCCTGATGCAAACTTCAACAGTTTCATAACCCGATCTTCTACCTTGTGCCGATGCACTCCTCTTCGGCAACTCCTGATGATGATCACCCCGACGCACATTCACTTCATGCACTCAACTGCATCATGTTCATCTTCACTTATCCGGATGATGACGTCCAAAGCGACTGCAGGATATAAACCGAAATATCCAGATGAAGCCGTTTTGATGAACTCCCAACCTTAGCAAAATTTCACTTCGCCGATCCTCTAGGGATGACCCGATCCACTCTCAGGGTGATCTTCCAACTCAAACTTATCAACTCGACCTAGTACATACCTATGCTAGGATCTTCAACATCTGTCGACCGCGATCCTGCACACCTGCATGCAAACAGAAAACAAACTACCTCCTAATCTACTGTACACAACCATTCCACCGATTCGACGAATCAACCGGTGGAATGGATCAGCGAATCCATATAACCACCAAAACAGCAAATCGATCACAATGGAGGGCAAACAGAAAATGAACACAAACAGGATCTTTATTGATTTCAAAAGATGCAATTACAATGCTCAATCTCTCTCTGCAATCTGACTTCTCAATGCGATACAATACTATGATCGATGATATCTCTATCTGTCTGCAATATCAACCGATCCTCAGCTTAAATAGATTTTCCTACGAGTACTACTGACCCGACTCCAAGCGGCTGGGAACTCTCCAGGCGGCTGGGAGATCCAACCGAACATACATCATGACAACTGTTCTAACAAACTTCCTAAAAATAGCAAAAGCATGGTCAGCATGATCTTATCATGATCAGCATGACCTTATTACATGCATTTGGTCTTATCAGACCTTCTTGGAAACATAAACAAGACCTAAAACTACTAACTGCCTCAAGGAGGCCAGCTGTCAGGTAGGTGCTTCTGCACCATACTCCCCAAAAGAAAATAACTCATGTCCCATGAGTTAGGATATGGAAGTCCTCCACCTTTACACTTTGCCTTGTCAGTCTTCTGACCTGTTCCAGCTTTATCCTCTGCTGGCTCTTGGCTGCTCCAAGACTTCTGAACTGTAACTTGCTGTCTTGCAAGTGAACCCTCATGTCTGTCAATGTAGGCCTTTCTCTCACATACCTTGTGTTTGTTAGGTTGTCTGACCAGAACCTCTGTCTGAACTGCCTCTTGAACTGCTGCAATGTTCAACTCTGTCTTTCTTTCAACTCTTATAGGACAAACAATAGTCCCAACTATGACAACATCCTTGTCATTCCTCTCAACTGGTTGCTGTTTACCATCCTGTTTCTGAACCTGCTGCATTTGGTCTTATCAGACCTTCTTGGAAACATAAACAAGACCTAAAACTACTAACTGCCTCAAGGAGGCCAGCTGTCAGGTAGGTGCTTCTGCACCAACAACCATGTGCTTCTTGTGGTGTATACCTTGTCAAATAATCCTCAGACTCATACTCACATATAGATCTACAAGCACAACAAATGTGTGGTGAGAGTTGATGCCCAGAAGGCTCACCCTCATCAACTTATTTAAAAGACCTACAATACCATAATAAGGTCTATGTGAGGGAACTGATGGACTCTAGGGTCTCCACCTTAACACTCTCCTTCACAATGGAATAGACTGTGATATGCTGAATAGGTGGGTGGGCAAGGGGTCTTGCTAGATAGTCCTACGAATGCCATGCCCCCTCTATCATGTGTAGAGCCTTTATCTCTACCATGAAAATCACACATATGGCAAGTCGATGAGATGGCCCAAGTTACACAACTTGCCCCTCCTAATTTTTCTAGATATCACACTAGATTGAATTATGTGGCAACCCCACCATATTTAATTTCATGGAAACCCCACTTGACTAAATTTTGTGGAATCTCCACCAGAACAAATTTTATGGAAACCCCACTGAATCAGATCTTTTAGAATTCCTACCCAAATTTTATAGAAGCTCCACCAGACTGAAGTTTATGCAATCTCACCCTACCTAAAATAACTATAATAAAATCTTTCCCCTTTAAATATTAAACAAAATTCGTGACACCAAAATTATCGGCATCAATTACATTCGTTGACCACCCTCCCCATCATGGAGCCCTAACCAAGTTTCCATGCCCCTTTCCCCAATGCTTGATGCTACTTTTCTCCTAATCTTCGGCCACAAATATGCTCCCCAATTATGGGCCTCAACCTTCTTCCCCAATGATGTCCCACACAACCATATCAAACCCCATTCCCTAACAATGTGCCCAAACCCTTTTCTCCAACGATGTCCCCTAACAGTAGGCCTAAAATCCACTTCTTGATGACTTTACCCAACATTGGTCCAAAACCCCATTCCTTGATCATGCTCCCCAACACTAGGACCCAATCTTACTCTCTAATGACATTCCCCAATGCTAAGCATGAACCTCGAACCCTGTTCTCCAAAACTAGCCTTGAACCCCATCCCCCAAAACTTGGCCCAACTATGTTCCCCTATAATGGGCCTCAACCCCTTTCCTAAATAATGATGTTCACTGACAATCAACCCCAACACCATTCCCCTCTAACGTTTCCCAAGTCACATGAGTCATCCTCTAGACTGACCCTAACACCATTAATTAATGATGTCCCAGATTGTTGGTCACCTACCATGTCTTGAAATGATGGCTTTCCCTGGATCATCCAAGTCCCCTAGGTCCCACAAGTTGCCAAGGATAGGTCACCCATCTTGTCCAAGTGCCCCAGATCTCTAAAGTCACCAAGGCCAAGTTTCCCAAGTCAAGAATCATGAGTCAACGAGATGGTCTGAGTTGTTTAGCTCACCCCTCCCAAATTTTATGGAAAACCCACCAGATTGAATTATGTGGCAACCCCACCAGATTGAATTTTGTGGAAACCCCACCTAACTGAATTTTGTGGAAACCCCACCCAAATTTTATGAAAGCTCACCCTGCTCGAATTAACTATAGGAAAATTCCACCCCTTTAAAATATTAAACAAAACCCATGACACCAAAATTATTAGCATAAATTACATTCGTTGATCACCCTTCCCATTGTGGAGCCCCAACCAAGTTTCCATGCCCCTTTCCCCAAATCTCAATGCTACTTTTCTCCTAATCTTTGGCCATAACATCATTCCCCAATTATGGGCTCTAACCCCATTTCCCATCAGTGTTCCACACAATAGGCCCGAATTTGGTTTCCCAACAATGGGCTCAAACCCTATTCTCTGATGACATCCCTCAATAGTAGGCCTCGACCCCACTCTCTGATGACTTTCCCCAACATTAGTGCTGAAACCCATTCCCCAATGATACTCCCCAATACTAGGATCTAACCTCGCTCTCTGACGACATTTCCAAATGCTAATATTGAACCTCAAACCTCATTCCTCATTGAATTACCCTAACACTAGGGCCAAATCACATTCCCCATTGACATGCCCCAACACTAGGCCTAAACTTCATTCCCCAAAACTGGGCTCAAATCCCATCCCTCAAAACTTGGTCCAACTATGTTCCCCTATTATGGGCCTTGATCCCTTTCTTAAATGATGTTGTTCACTAACAATCAAATCCAACAACACTACCCTTTGATGATGGTGAAGTTGCATGAGTTAATCTTTGGACCAGTCCTAACCCCACTAAGTTATAACAATGTCCTAGAACGCCGATCACCTACCATGTTTTAAAATGATGGCTTTCCCTTAGATTTCTAAGCCCCCATGTCCCTAAAATCACTAAGGCCAAGTCACCAGGTCACCCATCTTTCCCAAGTCCCTCTGGTCTCCAAAGTCGCTAAGGCCAAGTCACCAAAGTTAGGAACTGCAAGTTGGTGAGCTGGTCTGAGTCGATTAGATCCTCTCCCCATATTAGTTATAAGTCCAATTGCTTGACAATAGTAGGATGAGGTGATACTTTCACTATGACCTTCTATGGAAACCTTGTTGGACTAAATTTTTTGGAAACTCATCAAACTGACTTATAGGCTATTAGCAAAAGCAACTCTTAGGTCAGACCCTCTCCTCATATTAGTTATAAGTCTAATTTCTTGGAAATGGTAGGATGAGGTGATACTTTCACAATGACCTTTTGTGGAAATCCCATTGAATAAAATTTTCTAGAAACCCCATCAAACCAAATTTTTTAGAAACTCTACTGGATGGATAGGATGGGACGTCACCTATGAATCAAGTACTTGTAAATGATATTTTATTATGTAAAATAATTGGGGTATGGGGTTGGTGGTGCAGGAGCTCCACAATTTTGTGTTGTTTTTCCTAGTTAATTTTCATGTTATTTATTTACCTCTAAGGCTTTGAAAGCCATTTTTGATGTGTTGAAATAAAAGACTTAGTCATTTGTTTGACTAGTCCACTTGGAGTTAATCTAGGCCTATTTTATAGGAGTTTCTTTTAGAAACTTATTGTTAATAACCACTTCCAGTGGTTCACTGCTTTTCTTGGGTAGTTGTACGGATAGTGAGGAAGTGCAAACATTTGGGAAGTTTCCTATAAACTTGAATTTGTATAAACATACCAAAAAAAGATATAGAAGGGAGGAGTTTTTAAGAGAAAATTGTGTTTTTTCTATGAAAACAGTCTTTGTACGGCCAGGTATGGATTGCTAATGAAGTGAATTTTTGAAAATGCTTTAGATCTTGGAAGTGGCTCTCATTTCCAAGTAATTTTGGCTTTTGAAATGTTTGGTGGTGTTGGTTTCATCTCCTTTTGTAAAGACTGAATTAAACCCTCTTTGCCTAGGGTTTTGAGGTAAAATGGAGTTCTTTTCCTCTATCTTCTGAAGGTGAACAGTCATCTTTTGATGAGATGGAGGAAATTAAAGTAGTTTTCATGTTTTTGAGGTTTGTCTGGTCATTCTCCTTCATGGTGATTGGTGTGTTGCTATCTAGTCAAAACAATGACTAGTTAGTCAAGAAAATGCTTCAGACAACAAGAGGATAAGAAAATAGCCATAGGCCTGATTTAATGATGTTGATCTTTGTGTTTTAGGAGGAAGGCAAACCTACAAGGGAGCCCTACTGATCCAGACAAGGTGTTTTTTGAAACATATCTTTCTCTATTCCTCAAACTAGAATGATTTCTAGAAGAAAAAAATAGTTTGCTGTTATGAGGGACAGTCTATTTACTATTCCATGTTGACAAAGTACGGCCTTGTACTTTTGTGGAAAGTTGTGAAGTTTTCATGTGTGTTGGAGTGTGTAGTAACCTTGCATGGTTTGTGGAAGGACTGATGAGTTGAGATTGTGTGAACCAATCTTAAGGAAGTAGATCTCTTTCTAACACTGTTTTGTGACAGTCAAGGCTAGTTGTTGTTCACAGTCCTATTTAGGGCAGAAGTTTGATCATTTTGTTAATAGTTTATTATTGTTCTTGTCCATTGAATGTATATGGGAGATTGATGAGGAGAGCCCTATAGATATAGGAGTACAATGCCAGTTGGTTGTTCTTAATAGCTACAAGTTATAAGTTGTCATTGCAACACTGTCATAGGATAGTCAAGATGCCATTTGCTGTCCTCTGTCCTCTATAACACAATGTGGACTGCATGTGTGTAAATAGTTGTTCTTTCACTTTGAGTGGTCAGTATGCATTGATGTTGATGTTCTTTTGAAGCCTTGAGGGGTTGCTTAACAAATTCTATAAGACATAAGCCTTCTCCAAACACTGCCCTAGAACAGTCCTTCTGCTATTACTGTCCATCATCCTAGAAAATTTAGAAATTAGTCTTTTGGTCAGAGACCTCTTGATAGTTATGATTCCTTAACAAGTATTTGTCAACAGTTATATGAGGACACTATTGGTAGAGGTGTGGGTAGCAGGTTGTGAGTCCTTAAAAAGGTGTATTGTGCAAGAAGATTGGATGGAGCAATGACTCACCAAGTTGAGAAGTGGGTAGCCTGTGAGTAGGACACTAGACAGTGGTCCTAGGCTAGGTCAATCTCTGCAATAGCCTTGTGTAGGCTTTGTCTTCACAATCACCATTGTAAACCTCTTGGGGGAAGTGATCTAAGTTCATTAAGTGAACTTCTACAACCTCTCTACCTTGCCTCTGCATCAGTTGGGGTGGGACATGATAGGGCAATCAGGGTGGGATGGGATGGATAGGGTACTCAAGGTGAGATGAAATGACCAAGGCTTCCAGAGTAGGAAAAAACAAATAGGGAAACTGGGGCAAGACTAGAAAGGATAGGGAAGCCAGGAGGGACAACTCAGTTGGGTCGACTGAGATGGGATGGATAGGACAATTGTGAGAAAACTCTCCCCCTGGTCCAAATGGGTTGAAATAGGGGATAATTGCAAAGGTTGGGTTATTTTCTAGATAAGGCCCTAACCATGTTCCCAAATGATAGCTTCCCCCAAGTCATGCAAGTCAACTAGGTACCCCCTAGTCATCCATATTATGTTTCTTGGTCCCATCTTCGAAACCATCCATGCCCACCAAATCACCCCCACCATAACCCCATTCATTGATGTTGGGGACCCACCTCCATTCTTGAGCCTATGGCGATCATAAAATAGAGTTTTCTTAAGAAATATCAAGGTAGTTCATTGTTGTTACTTGGGGGATGGTCAGAAACCATCCACCACCTATCTTTAAAATTATCCTTTATTCCTTGGTGTTGGAACAAATTAATAGGAAATAATTTGAAGCATGTGGGCACGGGTTGATTATTTCTAGGGTCAACAAATAATGTACATAAATCAGATTTCATAATTTTCTTATCTTTAACTTGCTTATATGATAGTTTTGAAGAACAATATTATTGAGAATTCTCTATATGATTGGCCCATATATTTATTTGGCCACAAACTAAATTAATGTGAGAAATTATAGATTCAAGGGATGTTGCAAGAGCTCTCCAATGTGTGGAAGTTACATCTATATTTTTCAATGTATCTACCAATGTTTGAATCTCTCTTTTGTTTTACTCAATTTGCCTTAATATGTTTGTTTGGGTCTAATGATGATACCTTTGAATGGATGGAGGAGTTTGAGGGGGATTAGTTTGTGCCTAAGCTTTAGTAAGAGTTTCCTTTAGTAGGCATTTCTAGCTAAAATTATATCCCTACAAGACAGAAACTGACTTTGCATGTCTACTATTTAACTACTTTTGGGTGTTCACATAACTTAAGGTCTCTTGATCTATATAAGATAAACTCCTTAGGCACTAAGTAATGCCTCCAATGTCTTAGTGCTTGTACAATGGCATAAAATTAAACCTCATAAATAGAATATCTCTTAACTCATTTAATTTTTTACTATAAAACTCTATTGACCTTCCTTCTTGGCTTAATACTACACCAACTCCCACATGTGAAGCATCACAATCCACTTCAAACACCTTGCTGAAATCTAATAGTGCTAAAATATGATGCAAGATCATCCTATGGTGTAAGAGCAATCTTGCATCACCTAAAAATATACGCTTTTACTTGTCTATTTTATTTGTATATTTTCAATAGCATTACAATTATCATTCTGTCACTATAAATCCTACCACAATTCACTTTGCAGTTGGGAATACATTTTCTACATTGATCCTTCAACTTCATATCTAATTTTTATAAGATTTTGATAATTGCAAAGGCATAATTTGAAGGATTCACCAATGAACACAAGAGACGAATAAACAAGCACAAAAGATTGAAAATGAACACAACATAAAAATGTATGAAGTCAACAATGAATAATAGGCAATAGGCAAGTACAAATAGGCAAAGAGAAGGAAGGTGTGAGTTGAGGATGTGACTCAACCACGAGTGGTGGCAAGTTGCCCCCCCAAGAAACTAGCGCGAGGTGGCCAATCAGTTAGCAACTCGATGAAACCTCTACCAAGTCTCCCAACAACCTTGACACCTCAATGAGGCATGTGTCAAGGATGCATAAAGTGGACACCTAACTACGATTAAAGCCTATAGTGTATGAAAATGAATATATACACTAACACCCCCCTTAAGCATAGCTTAGGTGGGCACAATAAAAATGGGTCTCAGCTACTAGGCTTGGTGAGGTACCCACGGACAATACAAAGATATAAAATTGGGTCCTAACAACTAGGCTTGACGAGGTAACCAAGTACAATGCAATCTCTCATAAAGTGAAGAAAGCTAGAAAACCTTCTGGGAAAAAGCTACCCTCCAAAAGAGAGAAAAGAAAGAGAAGGCTAGAAAGCCCCCCAAAGATGATGTTGTTACTAATGTAGACCATACCCTAAGAAGAGCTTAAAGATGAATGAACTTACTCTCAGTGAAAGGTTTGGTGAAAATGTTAGCAACCTACTTTGAAGATTGGCAAAAGACTAATTCAATGATTTGACCATGAATGAGCTCTCAAACATAATGCTTGTGAATCTCTGTGTTTGGTTCACTGATGCTGAACTATATTCCTATATAGCTAAATAGTTCTCTAGTTGTCACAATAGATGATTGTGGGTTACTAGAATGAAATACCAAACTCAAAAAGAATGCCCTGAAGCCATATAGCCTTAGTAGTTGCATTAACAACTCCCCTGTACTCTACCTTTGTGGATGATAACGAAATAGAATTCTGCTTTTTGCTAGACCAACTAATAGGACATGAACCAAGTGAAAAACTGTAACATGAAGTGGACTTGTGATTCTTAGTATCACTATCCCAATCTAAATCTGTAAAACCAACCAAGTCAACCTCTGAACCAACTCACTATTGAATCCTAAACCTGAGAGTACCCTAAAGGTAGTGAAGGATCCTCTTAGCTACTTTCTAGTGCAACTCATGAGGTTCCTACATGAATCTCGAAACCATGCCAACTGCATATGAAATGTTGAGCTTGGTATGGGTCAAATAGATGAGACTACCAAAAAGTTGTTGATATAAAGTAGCATCGACCAATGATGTAGTACAAGAAGCCTCAAGCTTGACTCCAGATAGAAAGGAAGTCAGAGAGGGTTTGCAGGTAGTCATGTGAAACTGTGCATGTAAATCAAGAGTATACTTAGGTTGTGCAAGAGTGATCCCTGAATTAGACTGTGAAATCTCAATGCCAAGGAAGTAGTACAATAAACCCAAGTCAATCATGTCAAATCTATCCTGAAGAGCTAACTTCAAAAGATCATCAACATATAGAACTAGTATTAATAGTGAATCATCCTGCCGTAATAGATACACATTAGGATCTGAATGGAATCTAGTAAAACCTAAAGCTAGGAGGTAGGAATCCATCTTGGCATACCAAGCCCTAGGGGCTTGTTTGAGGCCATAGACAGATTTCCCAAGTCTACAAACTAAGGATGAATCTTGAAAAAACCCAGGTGGTTGTTCCATGTAGATCTCCTCCTCAAGGTCTCCATGAATAAATGCACTCTTCACATCCATTTGATGGATAGCCCATCCATGTGCTATGGCTATAGCAAGTATGAGTCAAATTGAAGATATTTTGGTGATGGGTGTGAAGGTCTCTGTATAGTCAATTCTAGAAACTTGTGAAAATCCTTTGGTAACCAATTGTGCTTTGTACTTATCAACTGACCCATTTGCTACAAACTTAGTTTGATATATCCATCTACATCGAATTATCTTCCTTCCTTTAGGAAGAGAAGTCAAATCCCAAGTGTGATTTGTGATTAAAAAACCATATTCCCCATCCATAGAAATATCCCACTCAGGTATGCCCGATGCCTCTCGAAATGTCTATAGATCAAAATCTGAGACAAAGAAAGCTTGTGGCCACCCTAAAATTTTGACTAGATCTGTCTGTCATATGCTGAATCCTATACCCATGTATCTTCCCTGTGAAGGGATCATAGAGCCAGAGATGTGGGTGAGTCAGGTGTGAAAATATCAACCTCCAAACCAATACCAGAGTTGGATGAAGATGAACTCTCAACACTATCCTCACTATTATAATTGGAAGAAGAAGAACATACTACCTTAGAAATTTGTTGTGAATGATCTGAATCATCAGAATAATCATCAGGGTCTGGTGAGTCCACAATATGATGAGAAATATCAAGTATAGAGTCAAGAGGGCTTTCCTGAAACTTAACACTTCTCTCAATAAACAACTCATGTGTGGTTAGGTGGAGTAGGTGATAACCTTTCACACTATCTAGATAACTGACAAAGATGCAAGGTTTGGATTATGGATCCATTGCCTTGCAATGCTCTTTTGGTATATGTGCCATTGTATGAGATTTGAAGACCCTAAAATGATCAATTGTTGGTTTCTTTCCTTTCCAAGATTCAAAGGGAGTAATACCCTTCAAGTCTTTGTGAGGAACTCTTTTTTGAATATAACATGCGTAATTGACTACTTCTACCCAGTACTGTAGTGTTAGGCCCTTAGAATGAATCATATAATTAGCAATCGCTTTTAAGGATTTATTCTTACATTTGGCAACACCATTTTGTTGGGGAGTATAAGGAATTATGTGCTACAAATATATCCCCTATCCTATGCAAAAATGTTCAAAATGATTGTTGACATACTCACGCCCATTATTAGTTCAGAGAACCTTGATGACTTTCCTTGATTGTTTCTCAACAAGAGATTTGAAGTCTTGAAAGAAATCAAAGACTTCATATTTTTACTTAAGGAAGTAGTGTTGAATGTTAGAACACTGAGATGGGGGGTGAATCAGTGTTCCAAAAACATTTTGATGCACTTTAACTTTCAACCATTTCCCAAAATTAATTAAGCAAAGGCACAATATGCATATGAATAGTAACCATAAAAACATGACACATGGACACCAAGATTTTTATGTGGAAAACCCAAAATGGGAAAAACAATGGAGAGGATTAGCTCTCAAAAATATATTGCAATATTTACAAATAATGATGTTCAAGCTTGGTCACTCCACGGGCTTGGAACATGTTGGCTCACTACCATGAAGTACAACTGGGTCTAGCAGGCTCACTGCCTCATCCCTAAACCTAGAAAGATTACAATAAGGGTTGTTAAACCCTGATGGCTATTAAACCCTATTGGAGGCTCACTTCCAGGCTCACTACCTTGATGAAAAAAGGCTCACTTCCAAATACAAATCAAACAGTATATGAAAAGGAGTACTGCATAAGAATCTATCAATATGCCAAGACGTAGTAACTGAATTCTGAATCCCAAGTCTTCATCATCACTTATCTATGTCACTGCTGTGCTATTCACATATTTGCATCAATCCACACACACACACATCCTCAACCAAAATTCATCACTCTTATATATCCACATCATGATTTGATCCATAATCAGGTCGACATCCAAGAAATAAAACGTGTACATAGAAAGATGTCGCTTGTCGGCTTAATCTAATGCACTATATGTTAAGTGGACCCAAATATTTGCCCAAGCATGTTCAAATAGGTCATCTCTAATCATTCAATCAATTAAATAGATCCCTCACACACTATCTCTTCTCCACACAATGATTTATCATACTAGTCGGCTTGTTCATTAAGAGCATGCTTAACAGGTTCATCTGTAGACTTAAAATTTTTACTAGGGATCACAAAACACTTCCAAAATCATATCAAGGACTCTTTACACATTCCTAATCTTACCCTCAGAACTGCAAGGTAAGATATCATCTTGTGGAGAATTGCGGACCATCAGAACTCAGACCTTGTCTCAGTCAAACACTATGGCGATACTCAGTAGCTTGCAACTATCTTTTAGTGGACCTCAAATCTCACAACTTTGGAATTAGACACTTCATACAAATGTTTACAACACCTTGAAACTGCATAACAAAATACTCACCTGTGGAGGAATGTAGACCATTACAATGTGCCCTATTCACTGTCTTTGCTATACCTCTGTTCACTCGGACTTAGTTATTTCTTCCAAATGACTTCCAGAGGAATATCTGTGGAAGCACACTGACCCACTAACTATCCTTTACTTTGTAAATACCCATACTTAGCCACTTCTACCAACCAGACTTGTCAACCTGATATGAATTCCAATGTGACCTTCCAGAGTTATCTCTTCCTGTCATGATGATAAGATCTCTGAGCCTTGTTTCCATCAATGAAAACATACAAGTCCATACTGGAGCAATGTCTCTTGCCAACAAGTAGACCCATGTGAATCTAGAGAAATCATCTATAAAGGTGAGAACATACTTAGCCTTTGTAAAAGATGGATGGGGAAAAACCCCTGAAACATCACTGCGAACAAGTTCCAAGACTTGTGTTGCCCTCGATGATTTGCCTTTGTCAATTTTTTCTTTAGGATGCTTCCCAAGAGCACAACCCTCACAAAGACCTTAATAAAATTTAACTCTAGGCAACCACATCATGCTAACATAGTTGCTCAAGGTAGTGGTAGTTAAGGTGGCCAAACTGCTCATGGCATAATTTGCTAACTCCATCTGAATGAGTTAGCAATTCTTTTGGAGAAGTATCAGGTGCAAAATTAGAGAAGGTATATAACCTAGATTGGTGATTGGCATCCCCTATAGCTACCAACTTGTTGCTTTGCAATTCTTTGATCTCAACTAAATTTGGAGAGAAATGAACTCTCATGCCCTTACTTAGATGAGTTATTTGATACATTGAAAGGAGATTAGTTGATAGTGAAGGAACACTTAGAACATTTGAAAATGTTCCTCCTTCAACTTCAACAGACCCTCTCCCTATAATTGAAGTTGGAGTATCATCACCCAAGATAATTGTGGACATATTGGATGGCTCTAAGGATGATAAAACAAGTTGTGAAGAACCCATGTGGTGCAAGGTATCTGAGTCAATTATCCATGATGGAGATAAAGATGTTGTAGCAACTAGGGCCTTGCCCTTTGATTTCTCTTTTGCCTTAGTGTTTTATTGGGTTGATGAAGATGCTTTGATGGAATCAGGTAGCCCTATATTATTCTTCTTGAGAATATGAGAGAGGTTCTCTATTTGTTTCCGCATGCATCAAGATGCTCATCGTGCCTAGATGTTTTACAAAAAGCACACTTAACTTTCTATGTAGTAGGTTTCCCCTATTGAGAAAAGTTGTCATTTTTGGAGTTGTCAGATTTTTGTTCTTTCTTAGCTTCCTTGCCCTTCCTAGTGTTATTTTTCTTCCCTTTTGAAGTTTGTTGTGTCTCATTCCTACCAATTAGGGCTTGAGGTTTTGTAGACTTCAATGTTCTCATTTGAATTGACTTCTCTTTCTCCCTTGTAAGGTTGGAAATAAAGTTATCAAGAGTGGGCATTGACCATGAGGCTTGAAGAGCCCATTTGGTAGAATAAAAAGTTGAGACAAACACTAAAAATTTTGGACCTGATTTGGATAGTACAAAGGGAACTAACCAATCCTCCTTCTTCTCTATCCCACAATCTTTTAATTGCAACCTTAATGATTTAAATTCGGTGAAGTAGTCCTTTAGAGTTGTGAAATTCCTAGGATTTAGACATATGAGTTCATTTTCCAACTCATGACTCTTAAGTTCATTAACTTTCCCAAATAGCTTGTTGAGGGCTTCCCAAACTTTGTTGGGTGTTTTCAAGGCCTCAACATGGAATAGCAATTTAGGAGACAAGTTTAGATATAAAAAGCCAAAGGCTTGGTCACACTTATTGAACCACTTTTCTTTTTCCGTAGTTGCATTAGGTTTTTTTTTTGTTCCCATAGTCACCCTAAACAATCCTTTGTTCTTAAGTATAAGTATTACCTTTAAATTCCAATCATGATATTTAAAAGGTGTTAGGGGTGATATTGTTACATTAGAATCCATGCTTCAAACTTTAGTTTGTTGCAAATTGTGTAGAAATGCAAAGATAGAATAATGTAGAAGTGCAGAAGTGAAAAAGAACACAACACACATGCACTTCATGATGAAGTGTGAAAGTGAACACACACAACACCCCCCTTGATTAATTTTGTCCCCCCCTAAATGTGTAACTTTATAAAGTTAGTGCTTTAGGCTAGACCAATTGGTGCATAAATAGGCACTTTATAATTTTAGTGTGATTTTATGCCCAATAGATTCATGGCAAAAAAAAGCACTTTTGAAAAAGCGGCACTCAAATCTAAGTTGCAATTCAAAAGTGATGAAACTTCAAAATTTTTAGCCTTTCCTAAAAAATACATTAAAAAAACTACTTTTTATAAAAAAATTTACACTTTGCTTGGAAAAATATTTTGAAAAAAAAAAAGAGATATAGAGGGAAAAGTTAAGCCCCTTTGGGTTGTGTGTGACTAAGGGCTAAAAACCCATGTGACCAGGGACACCATTTAGGGTGATGAACAATAATTTGGCCTAGAGTTTGAACATGAATTTGATGCCTGGGCACAAGTTTCTTCTCCTAACAAGCCGCTGGGTTTCCACTGGATTCTATCTCTGGCCATCTATTGTCTTCCAAATAGGGTGCTCAAACATGGGCACTCACTATGTAGGTGGCTGCTGTTCAAAACCATTGACCGTTCAAGATAGGTACATAGGGGTTGGTTGTTTGGCCTTCAAACTAGGGTATTCACCCCTTTGTCCAGGTCTTTTGACCTTCAAACCATGACTTTCATCCTTTTCTGTAGGCCATTCAACCTTCAAGGCATGGTCGTGGGCCTCCAAACCACTGCTCATGCTTTAAAATAGGGTCATGAATGCTCTGGCACCTCCACCAAATTGGCCTCTGCAAAACCCTCCTTAAACTCTACAAGGAGCTTTAAAAAACATAGAGAACATAGAGGAAGAGAAAAATTTCAATGCAAAACAAAAACAATCTTATAGACTTTAATCAACCTCCTCCCTCTCTGATACTAGGAAGGATTTACCAATGAACACAAAAGACAAATAAACAAGTACAAAAGATTGCAAATGAACACCACATAAAAATGTATGAAGTCGACAATGAATAAAAACCAATAGGTGAGTACAAATAGGCAAATATAAGGAAGATGTGAGTTGTTAATGGGACTCCTCAACCATGAGTGGTGGCGAGTTGCCTCCCAAGAAACTAGCGTGAGGTGGCTAGTTGGTTAGCAACTCAACGACACCTCTACCAAGTTACCTAACAACCTTGACACCTCAATGAGACATGTGTCAAGGATGCATAAAGTGGATGTATAACTAGGCTTAAAGCCTATAGTGTATTAAAATGAATATATACACTAACATAATTCACTTCTAGACTCACTACGAATTGTTGGTGTGAACATAGTATATTACTTAGTTTGGTTTCACATTAGGTCCTATTGACACTTGCATACTTAAGATTACTTAAAGGTCATTTAATATTTATGTCTCATGTCATAGTATGAAGGCACTTGTTATAATGTAAGTTCATCATAAGGATTCATCCAAGTGTCCCTATATAACAAGGGTTTCCTTATTGTACGATTGTACCATTTTGTATGCATCTAATCAATTCTTTGGAAATATAGCATTTCCATTGATTCTCTCTTGTGTGGAAGGTTTTTTTGGTTGTAGGTGATCCTTGGCTCCTATGGTGTTCTTTATTAACTCTTACATAGTATTAGAGGCTTAGATCTATTATTTCCTTCCCTCTTTTTAGAAAGTTTTAGCCAAGAAATTTCACTCAGTGCATTTTGGTGTGAAACAGGCCTCACAATTGAGTCTAGAAGGCCTAAAAACCTATAAATCAATATAAAAATTGAGAGTTTGGCATTGGTTGATTTTTAGCCAATTTGGGGGGTTTGACTAAAATTTGGGTCATACTAGTCCATATAGTTCCATACGAATCCATAAAGGCCATATAATCTATACTTGTTAGAAAATGGGCATGTACTAGATATTACATCAATCATAATTTGGTATATTCCTTAACATATGTGGTCCTATAGTGCCTGCATCATATGGAGGTATGATTTTGGATTTGACATTTTCCATTGGATCGTTGGTACATTTCCTAAAGGGTACATCAGTAGTTGCTATCATTTGATCAATGCAAGGTTGACATCAACATCCAAGGAGGTTGTGGTCACATTGGTGATCATAGTTTGAAAGTTTACCAATAATTGTTTTGGTATTTGTTCATAGTGGGGGTTAAGACCCAAGTTTTAGCTAGTCAACAGGGGCTTAAAACCTTAGCAAGAGGTAGATTCCACTCAACTGGGGTGTTTCTCTATCTAGGAGCCACATGTTCCACTGAAGAAAATGACTAGCCTTCCTCCCATCCTTCGTACTACTCTATCATGGCTGCACCCCTAAGCATGCCACCCTAGTGCCACTATCACTTAGCCTAAGCTAGCAACCCTACTACACCCTTAATCCTATAGGTGCATAGGGTTATGAGTAGTTATCTTGTGGATACCTTAATCCTTAATTAAGTTATATAATCATTAATATAGTCTTATATAGGTAGTTAAGTTGGCTTGGGTTATATCCAAAGGCATAAGTATAGTATATATATGAGGTAGTGGTTAGTTATTATCATCATAT
Organism: Cunninghamia lanceolata; assembly: GCA_027924645.1. Classification (NCBI taxonomy): domain Eukaryota; kingdom Viridiplantae; phylum Streptophyta; class Pinopsida; order Cupressales; family Cupressaceae; genus Cunninghamia; species Cunninghamia lanceolata. The sequence continues at coordinate 9,720,325 of BSBN01000194.1, read as the reverse complement.
TAAGTATTGTGTTCTTATTGAAGACTATTGGAGGTATCACCATCGAAGTGGTTTAGAAGGTTGTCCCCTTGAAGTGACATATTATTATCAAGTAAATGCAACATATTTCCTATTATATTCTTCTATTGTGCAAGTTGTTTCATTACAAGTGGTATTAGAGCATGATATTAGAAATTGGATGGAAAGAAACAAAGCATTTTTATTTATTTTGGAGGACAAATTGTGAAGCACACATCTCTCTAAATTTGGTGATTTTTTTCTAATTTTAAAGGGTTTTTCAAGAACATATTCAAGTTGCTACATTATATAATTGAGGCTATTTGGAGAAAAATTCAAGGAGTTATTGTAGAATTATGGTTTCCCCCAAATTCACTCCCAAGGCTACAAATTAGTGAAATTATTGGAGATTTTTCTTGGGGAGTGAGATCTAGGCCTTGGTAAGTTATACTAAAACATTTATATTGATTGGATTTTTTGTTATTTATTGCAAAATTATTTTGTCACATGATGTGGAGACTTCAATAAGAGGCAAGGGGAGGAATCCAATCACTCCTAGATAGACTCCTTACAAAGAGGATTCATTAGTAAAGGAGAGGGATACCATAACCTTCTTTGATTAAGGGTAGATACTAATAAGATGAAGAATAAAATATTGACAAGGATGGATGCAAAGAAGGTAGATCTTATTGCAAGACTCAAACAAATAACTTCTCATCAAGGTTTGAGAGATGCCAAACTGATGGAGTCACACCACAAGGTTTGAGAAGAAAATTTTCCTTCTAAGGTAAAGGATGATTTTGGGTTTGAATTAGATATGAAGAGGGATCATCACCCAAATAATTTAATGTCTATCAGACATATGGGATCTCATAACTTGTTACCAATGAATAATATGCAAGAAGAAGTAGACATAGAAGAAGTAGAAGAAGAATAAGAAGAAGGAGAAGGAGGAGGAGAAAGAGGTGACAAAGGAGGAGCAGAAGGAGAAGAAAAAAAACAAGGAGAAGAAGTCAATTAAATAACATCTTTCCATGCACTATTGATACTTGGAGAAATTCCAAAAGGATTGACTCCTAAAAGAGTTATGAATTAGGCCATTCAATTAATTCTAGGGTACCATCTAGACCACCCTTCATCTCTTCATCAAAGGTACACCAAAAGGTTAAAGAAATGGAAGAACACATTCAACACTAGTAAGACCAGGTACCCTCTAGTATGAAGGAGAACAATACAATAGCTAAATAGAATGAAGAGGAAAGAAGATCAATGAAAAATTCTAACACAGATAGTGCTACATGAGCTAGATGCAAATAGAAGACTCATATTAAAGTCTAAGTTACCATTTATGGACACACACGAAGATGCTAAGGACTAGCACAATCATAAAGTACCTAATTAAATGGAAGCATTTTTTAGTCAAAGTTACCACATGGGAAGATGAAGATTTTATGTAGAAGCATCCATAATTAGTCATCGTTGAGGAAAACACTTGTGTGAAGAGAGGGGGCATGTCACACCCTTAATCCTATAGGTGCATATGGTTATGAATAGTAAAATTGTGGATACCTTAACTATTAATTAAGTTATATAATCATTAATAAAGTATTATATAGGTAGTTTAGTCATCCTGGGTGACATCCAAGGCATAAGTACGATATATAGGAGATAGAGATTAGTTATTATCATCATATTGGGTATTGTATTCTTATTGAATACTATTGGAGGTATCCTCCTCAAAGTGGTTAATGAGGTTTCTACCTTGTAGTGGCATATTATTATAAAGCATTTGTAGAATATTTCCTATTATATTACTCTATTGAGCAAGTTGTTTGATTACAAGTTTCACCTTGGAGCCACTAGAACAGTGTTAGGGTCATTTTTCAGTGTCATAAAGGAGGTAGTTTTTTCCCCAATAGCCATAACTTTCACCCATAGAGTCAGTTTTTTGCATTCGTATAGGTGTTGGAAAGTTGGTTTTGAGAAATTTGTAGCCACCACTCAGATTTTATATATTTTTCCTAGGTACTTATTATTTCAGTTTGAAGTCTATTTTTATATTTTGACTTGTAATTTGGATAATTTACAAAATATGGAGTCATTTTTTATGTTGCAGGGATTCTAATTTCACATGTTTTGATCTGTAATTGATATATGAGGAGTCTATCATTATAAATCATGGGTTTTTCAATTCATCCTTCTATAAGCACCCTGAGAAAAGGGAACTATAAGTCTTGGAAAGATAACATCCTAAAACATCTTAGGTGGCTTCATCTCTTGCCCCATCTCTCTGGACTTATCCCTAAACTAAATACTTAATATCAAAAGATGGCATGGGATAACATGAATGATCATGTCCTAGGATTGATTGGTTCTAGTAGTAGAGGTGCCACTTTTTGGGAGATATTTGATATTATCTTAGAGACTGGGTGTCCACACATAGTTTGGACTAGAATTTGGGAAATCTATAAAGACCCACATATCTCTCCATTCCTAGATGATCTTGTTATGGACTATGTTGTAACGCTTGATGATTTTGATAACCTATATATAATGATGATACAAAAGAGGAGCTTGATTATTTGGTAGGTCTTGATCATTGCGATGAAATTTAGGCTCTTAATGCTCCTTCTCCTCCTATAGAGACATACATTGACTCTTTATCTTCTATGAATCCTAATACATATTCAAAGGCTTCATATTCTTTATAGATATTAGTCAAAATCCTATGGATGAGGACTCTTGCATTCTAGCATTGGAAAATTTATCTCCAAATGTTCATATTTAGACATGATGAAGGGGGTAAATCATAAAACACACAACAATAAAAATTGCACACAGAAAATAGAACTTTCTTTTATTGATTTGGACAACTTATTACATTACAAAAGCCTAATTACAATAAGAGGAATCAATCCTCTATAGGCTGCAACACACTACAGCTACACATCACTAGGCTCTGGAATCTTCTGCCTTTTGTAATCCCCAAATTAGCTAGGGTTTCTATTTTCCCACCTATTCTTGAGTCTACACTTTCCCCCTTAACTCCACTACTACCCAGGGTTCCCAAAAAAGGTTATTAATAGCCTTTTTGGCGGCCAACAACCTAATTTTGAAATTTGCATCTCCCTCCAAAAATAGGTCAACTTTCGGGAGTCATAACTTTTGATTCGGGTGTTTGATTGACAAACCATTTTATGCGTCAGAAATCTCACGGAGTGCTCTACGCTCTAAGAACCTTCTCTTCCAGTTATGACCATTTTTGGGCCCGTACGAGGCCATTTAGTGCCTCAAACTTGAGTTTGAATAATTTAAGACATTTTTCAAGAAATGGAAACTTTAATATCTTTCAGCTCACAAATGATCTTTGCGTGATTCCTTCACCAAATGTCTTATTTTATAGTTATGTAACTTCCTATAAATTTTCACTTCATTCCGTACCCAAATGCAAACTTTCTAAAAATAGTAGGTTGCTATTTTTAGCAGTTTGGAAAAACTGAAAGTTCTACATCATTATTCAAGCGATTATAAAACCAGAACCACAAATTTTGAAAAGAAATGGAAAGAATATCAACAATTTTGAAACACATCTTTTTTTTGGGTGATGCAAGATTGCCCTTACACCACTGGATGCTCCTACATCAAACACCCAAGGTAATTTGAGAAGTGACCCTGTCACATCTCATGTGTTTGTGTGAGGAAAAACCAAATGGTCAACCTTTGCCTTAGACAACCAAGAAGAATCTTCAATAGGCCTTCCTTTCCATTTCACCAGATATTCTTTATATTGCCTATTTCGAGTACTTCTTCCTACACGACTATCCAGGATCTCTTCTATCTCCTTTGTTGAAGTAGATGCTGGAATACTCCACTATTCTTCTGTTGGTCCATCCTCTATTCCACCTTCATGATATTTTGATAAATTAGTAATGTTGAAAATAGGGGAAATGTTGATCCCACTCAGTAGCTCTACCTCATATGCATTTCCTGAATCATGTTTCTTCAAAATTCTACATGGTCCAAATTTCTTCATTTTCAGCTTATTGTATGTTCCAATTAGGAAGCTTTCTTTTCTCAAGTGAACCATGACTTCCTCTCCTACTTGGAATTTCTTATATCTCCTCTTCTAATCTGCCTTAGCCTTGTACTAATTATTCATATTATTAATGTGCTTTCTCACCTCTTCATGCAAATTCTTCAGATGTTCTACAAAGTCTTCAGCTTTAGCATTTGTCTTTTCTCCTTTGTCTATCTTTCTTAACTCAGAAGCATTTCTTGGGCTATTGCTATATACAATTTGGAATGGTGATTTACCAGTACTCCTATTGACATAATTGTTGTATGCAAATTCAGCCTGTGGTAAAATCAAATCCCATCCCTTGGGCTTATCTCCTACTAAGCATCATAGCAGGTTACCCAAACTCCTATTCACCACTTTAGTCTGTCCATCAGTCTATGGATGGTGTGCAAAACTGAACTTTAAATCTGTCTTCAACTTCTTCCACAATGTCCTCCAAAAATAACCAACAAACTTGGTATCTCGATTTGAAACTATGCTCTTTGGTAGACCATGTAATCTCACCACCTCCCTGAAAAATAATTTAGCAATATGAACAACATCATTAGTCTTCTTGCAAGGAATAAAATGTGCCATCTCCACCACCACAAAAATGGAATCATGTCCTCTCTGTGTCCTTCGTAAACCAAGAACAAAATCCATACTAATATCATCCCATGGCTTCTCTGGTACAGGTAGTGGCTGATATAGACCTATATTATGACTTGCTCCTTTTGCCATCTGACATACTCTACAACTCTGGACAAATTTCCTCACATCCTGCTGCAACTGTGGCTAATAATGATTTTCCCCAACAATAGAAATGGTCTTATCTCAACCAAAGTGTCCAGCCAATCCTCCACTATGCTTCTCCTTAATCAGGTTCTCTCTCATGGAACTCCTCGGAATGCACAACTGGCTTCCTTTAAACAACATGCCATCTTGGATTATGAAATCCAACCATTTTGTCCTATCCAAAGTAATAGGTTCCAGACAAGCTTTCCAAGCCTCTGCAAAATCTAGATCTTCGGGACACAAACTTTTGAGCTCACCAAACCCAACAACCTCTATCTTCATTTCTGTCAACAAATTTTGCTTTCTGCTTAAGGCATCTGCAACTCTATTGGACTTTCCATTCCTTTGCTTCAAAACAAAGTATAACTCTGTAAAAACTCAACCCATTTTAAGTGCCTTTGATTTAACTTTCCTTGACTATACTGCAAAGCCTGATGATCAGTATATAAAACAAACTCTTTTGGCAACAAATAATGTCTCCATTTCTTCAAAGCCTGAAATATTGCATAAAATTTCTGATCATAAACAAAATACTTTTTCTTGGCATCATTAAGATTCTCACTAAAATAGGCAATGGGCTTACATTCTTGACTCAAAACAGCTCCTATAGCACTACCACTAGCATCACAATCTATCTAAAACACCTTATTGAAATTTGGAAGTGCCAAAACAGGTTGCTGTGACTTTTTACTTCAATGTATCAAAGCTTTTGTCTGCTCCTTTAGTCCATCTAAACTCTTTTCTATCCCCTCTCATTGTCTTAGTTAGGGGTGCACAAATATTACTAAAATTCCTGATAAACTTTCTGTAGAAACTATTGCAAGTATGAGGATAACCAGTGTTGTCATTGATGTCAACATACTGATATTGCATTAATGAGAAAGATTAGATGAGCTGTGTGCTGAGGATATTGAGAAAATTAGTCTCAATCAGGAACAGTGAAGAATAGTGATGACATTAAGGTAAAAGTCCAAGATAAGATGAATATTAGAGGATGCGGTTTAAAGAGTTTTCAGATGAGTCTTGAGATGCTCCAGTCAAGATTTTAGAGGTCTGCATGAAGATATGAAGAAGTTTTGGCTGCTCTAGTAGAACCAGTTCCGGTAGATGTTCATTGGTGACAGAGTGTCACAGATTGGTCCGGTGAGCTCCGGAATTGCATTATCTCATTCTGCGGATTGGAAGGAGTGTTGCAGAAAGTAGTGTGAAGTGACAACTAGATTTGTTCATGGTTTGGAGGTCCGGAAGCACCTTTTTCAGTGTGACAGTGGTGATAGACTGTGTTCTTGAAGTTCCGAATGAAGAAGAGAAGAATTCTAGTAAGCTGATAAAGTGCAGATGTTCTTGGTGACTCAGGAAAGGTTTTGGTGATCTTTGGATCGTGTACAATTATTATTGGCTGTCCGCATTGAAGTTGGAGTTTGCATTTAAGGAATTACCACCGAGTATTGGTGTTCTTCTTGAGACTGGCCGACCGGATGTGTTACACATCTTGCGAATGATCTTATAGGTGTTTGCTGACTTAGATGATTGTTCCTAAGTCAATGCCTTGTATAAATAAGGGATTGTAAATTCATTTTGTGGTGGGATTTGGAGCGGATAAGTGTGGTATAGCGAAGAGAAGTACGAAAGGCAGAGCAGGAGTTTTTGGGCTTAAATGGAACTGATCCAGGCATGGTAAAGATGTCAATCTCCAGTTTAAGTTTGTAATACTTGTTCCTTTGTAGACAGTGTGTCTCTTGTAGGTAGTGTGCCTCTTGTGAGCAGTGTGCTTGGGTAGTGAGCCCTAATTGGCATGTGCCATCTATTTTTCTTATTCTTCTAAATAATCCTTGGGTTAATCACCCTGTGGTTTTTCCCTTGATCGGGTTTCCACATCAAAATCTTGGTATCTCATGTGTTGTTGTGTATTTGCTCTGGTGTTTATGCTTTATGCTTTCATGAATGATTAATTGATATACTATTAAACAACAAAGAGGATTTAAGTGTTTGAATTACAAGAAGTTTTAGACAACTGATTCACCCCCCTCTCAGTTGTCTGTCCTAAATCTAACAATTGGTATCAGAGCCAAGTTCCTCTGAAGGAGCTTAACCGCTTGAGGTGATCCAGGATGTCATCATACAAAAAGGATAGTCTGAAGTTTGATGGAACCAACTTCTCTCTTTGGAAAGGTTGCATGAAATGTCACTTGGAGTGTACGGGAAAAGCATACTTGTCCATGGTCACAAAAGCATATGTACCTCCACAGGGTGGTCCGACATCTCTAAATGAAATCACAAATGCTGAAAATAATTTGCGGACCAAAGAGGCTCTTCTAAGCGCATTGACTGACTCAGAACTCTCAAATGTTATTGACCTACCAACTGCCTATGAGATCTAGATTAAACTAGAACTTCTGCATGAAGGAGATGAGTATGTTAAGAGTGCAAGGTTGCAGAGTCTCAAAGGGAAATTTGAAAGACTCAAGACTCAAGATGATGAAAATATTACTACCTTTATGCCAAGAGTAAATGAGCTGGTATGTGGAATTAGGAATGATGGTGGAGTTTTGGATGAAAATGAGATTGTTGGCAAAATTCTCAGATCCCTTCCTGTTGTCTACAAAATCAAGGTTGCTGCCATTGATGAATTTAGAGCCCATACAACTATAACAAGAGACCAATTGGTTGGCAAACTGGCTGCATTTGAAATGACCGAGTTTGGAGATGATCCCCCCAAAACTGAATCTGCATTCAAAGCCAGTGCCTTTGTGAAAGGTAAATAAAGATTTGATCTGGGAGAAAACTCTTCAAGGAAGCTTTCATGGTATGATCAAGCAAGAAGAGACTTGGAAGAGGAAGAAGCAGAAACAACTCAACTTGAAGCCCTCATTGCAAACAGACTGCCAAGAGGATCCGGTAAGTATGAAGGAAAATTACCCTTTAAGTGCTTCAACTGCAATACGATTGGTCATTTTGCCTCAAGATGTCTGGAAAGATCTACAAGGTCAAATTCTAATAGACAAAGGTTCCAAAAGAATTGTTATTATGTTCATGAAGATGATGATAATGAAGGAGTAACAGATGATGAATCAGAAATAGGAAACAAATCCAGAAATGAATGGGTGTTTATTGCCATCAAGGAAGAAGATCCAATATCCTCTGAATCTGTCAATCATAAGGTTGTAGAAAGAGATTTGGTTGCCCAAGTTGAAGAAAAGGATGATTGGGTTATTGACAGTGGATGCTCTCACCATATGACAGGTGACAAAAACAAGTTCTTAGACTTGGAAAGGTATGAAGGAGGAATGGTAAAGTTTGGTGATAATTTTGCTGGTAGAATCAGAGGAAGGGGAACTATTTCTTTTGATGGAAAAAATAAAACTGGTAACGTACTGTATGTTGAAGGATTGAAGCACAATCTTCTTAGTGTTGGACAGTTGGTGGACAAAGGTTATGATCTCCGGTTCAAGAATGGAAGATGCAGGATCTTTGAGAGCTTCAGAACTAAGATTGCATCCAGTACTCAAACAAAAGGTAATATCTTCCATCTAGTTGGTTCTAATAAAAGTTGTCTGTTTGTTCAAGTTTATCAGAGTTGGTTATGGCATAGAAGGTTGTGTCATGTAAATTTTGATAACATCATCAAGATAAGCAATACTCAGGCTATAAGAGATCTTCCAAAATTGGTGAAACCTACAAATAGTTTGTGCAAAGAATGTCAGCTGGGTAAACAGAGCAGAGTCTCATTCAAAAGCAAGGATCAGTCCTCTACCGGATTATTGGAATTAATTCATACTGATCTATGTGGTCTAACAAGAATCAAGAGTATGCAAGGTGATAGATATTTCATGTTACTGATTGATGACCATTCTCGGATGATGTGGGTTACCTTTTTGAAAGAGAAATCAGAAGCTTTTGAGAAGTTCAAAATCTTCAAGGCTATGGTAGAGAATCAAACCGGATTAAAACTAAAATGTCCGAGGTTTGATAGAGGTGGTGAATTCACATCCGGTGAATTCATAGACTTTTCTGAGAAGCATGGTATAAAGAGACAATTATCTGCTCCTAGGACTCCACAACAGAATGGAGTAGTAGAGAGAAAAAACCAGACCATCCAGGAAGCATCCAGGACAATGATGATGGAAGCAAATGTTCCCTAGATGTTTTGGAGAGAAGCTGTCAGCACTGCGGTCTATACTCAATCGAGTTCAAATCAGAAGTAATACCGGTAAGACTCCTTATGAACTTTGGTTTGGTATAACTCCTACTGTGAGATATTTCAGAGTATTTGGTAGCAAATGTTACATTAAAAAAGATGAAGATCTAGGAAAGTTTGATGCTAGAAGTGATGAAAGAATTTTCTTGGGTTACTCCACTCAAAGCAAAGCATACCGATGTTACAATAAGAGACTGAGAAAGATGATAGAAAGTACAAATGTGAAGGTTGATGAAGGAATTGAGAAGCCCTCAATGTTTTATGAATATGATGAAGATGATCAGAATGGTTCTCTAGTTCAAGGAGCTCAATCCTCCTTTGAAAGTCAGATTCAGACTGATCCGGTAAATCAGGAAGAAGAGGTTGGTCTGAATGAGCCTGATCAAGAAATAAAAGTACAAGAAACTCCCAAAGTTCCAATGTATGTAAGACTGAACCACTCTGAAGATCAGATCATAGGTGACAAAAGCAAAGGTGTGCAAACTAGAAGGAAATTTTCTCAAAATTTAGATGAATGTTGTCTGATTTCAAAGATTAAACCTAAGACAATAAATGAAGCCTGCAATGATGAAAATTGGACCAAAGCAATGGAGGAAGAGTTGATGCAAATTGAGAAAATCACACTTGGGATCTTGTTTCTAGACCTAGAAACAAGAATGTGATTGGAACCAAATGGGTCTTCCAGAACAAACTAAATGAAGTTGGTGAAGTAATCAGAAACAAAGCCAGATTAGTTTGCAAAGGCTACTCTCAAATAGAAGGGATTGATTTTGAGGAAACCTTTGCTCCGGTGGTAAGAATTGAAGCAGTCAGACTATTTCTTGCATTTGCTACCTTCAAAGATTTCAAAGTGTATCAGATGGATGTCAAATCTGCTTTCCTAAATGGTGACTTAGAAGAAGAAGTGTACATTGAACAACCGGATGGATTTCAGTTATCTGAGCATGGTGATATGGTCTGCAAATTAAAGAAGGCACTGTATGGTCTAAAGCAAGCCCCAAGAGCATGGTATGAGAGGTTGGACAAACATCTTTTGAAGATTGGTTTCAAAAAAGGTACTGCTGATAGTAACCTATATTTCAAAATTGATCATGAAAATATTTTGATTGTTGAAGTATTTGTTGATGATATCATCTTTGGAGGAAGAGACAGTATGTGTAAAAACTTTGCAAATCAAATGAAAAGTGAGTTTGAAATGTCAATGCTCGGTGAAATGAATTTCTTCTTGGGTCTACAAATTACTCAGACAAAGAAGGGAATCTTTATCTCTCAGACAAAATATGTGAAAGAATTGTTGAGGAAATTCGGAATGGAAGATTCAAAGCCAATGAACACTCCCATGGCAACTGGATGTAAGTTGAGCAAAGATGATGACTCTCCTAAGATAGATCAGACCAAGTACAGATCAATGATTAGAGGATTATTGTATCTCACTCAGACTAGACCAGATATAATGTAGGCTATTGGTCTTGTGGCAAGATTCCAGGCTGATCCTAGAGAATCTCATGTCATGGAAATCAAAAGAATTTTTAGGTACTTAAAAGGAACAATTGAGTATGGCCTATGGTATCCTAGATATCAAGATTTTTCTCTTCATGCATATACAGATGCAGATTGGACAGAAGATGTAGATGATAGAAAGAGTACAAGTGGAGGAGCATTCTTTTTGGGAAAAAGGTTGGTTTCTTGGCTAAACAAGAAACAAGAGGCAATATCCCTATCTACAACTGAAGTAGAATACATTGTAGTAGTAGGAAGTTGCACTCAACTTTTGTGGATGAAGCAGATGCTAAGAGATATTCAAGTAGAATATGAGGGGCCCATCACAATTTTCTGTGATAATTCAAGTGCAATAAATATTTCTAAGAATCTGGTGTTGCATTCTAAGACCAAGCATATATCTATCAAATTTCACTTTCTAAGAGAGCAATTGAACAAGGGTGAAGTCAGATTGGAGTATGTGCCCTCTAAGGATCAGCTTGCAGATATTTTTACTAAACCTCTTCCAAAGGACTCTTTTGAGTATCTCAGGGAGAAGTTAGGGGTCATTGCCCCTCCGGTGATGAACTAGGATGCATTGATGTGCATCAGTCCGGTGGATATCACAGTCATATCTTGTGATCTGGATTGGTGATGGGGAGCTACTACTCAGGGGGAGCAGCTGGTATGATTCTGATGTGTTAAAGTTGCAAGTATGAGCCCTTTGCCATTGATGTCAAAGTGGGAGAGAAGACGTGAAAAACAAATGGTTGATCAAAGGGGAGTAGTAAAGAAAGAGAAGACATGTGAAGAGTTGTTGCTGATAGGGGGAGCTGTGACAAAAAGGATAAGTTCTTGTCTTGATGGTTTTTTCATATCATATGTTGCCATCAATGACAAAGAGGGAGATTGTTGCAAGTATGAGGATAACCAGTGTTGTCATTGATGTCAACATACTCATATTGCATTAATGAGAAAGATTGGATGAGCTATGTGCTGAGGATATTGAGAAAATTAGCCTCAATCAGGAACAGTGAAGAATAGTGATGACATTAAGGTAAAAGTCCAAGATAAGATGAATATCAAAGGATATGGTTTAAAGGGTTTCCAGATATGAGTCTTGAGATGCTCCACTCAAGATTTTAGAGGTCCACATGATGATATGAAGAAGTTATGGTCGCTCTAGTAGAACTGGTTCCGGCAGATGTTTAGTGGTGAGAGTGTCACAGATTGGTCCGATGAGCTCCAGAATTACATTATCTCATTCTGCAGATTGGAGGGAGTGTTACAGAAAGTAGTGTGAAGTGACAACTAGATTTGTTCATGGTTTGGAGGTCCAGAAGCACCTTTTTCAGTGTGACAGTGGCGATAGACTGTGTTCTTGAAGTTCTGGATGAAGAGAAGAATTCCAGTAAGCTGATAAAGTGCGGATGTTCTTGGTGACTCAGGAAAGGTTTTGATGATCTTTGGATCGTGTACAATTATTATTGGCGGTTCGCATTGAAGTTAGAGTTTGCATTTGAAGAATTACCACCAGGTATTGGTGTTCTTCTTGAGACTAGCTGACCGGATGTGTTACATGTCTTGCAAATGATCTTATAGGTGTTTGCCGACTTAGATGATTGTTCCTAAGTTGATGCATTGTATAAATAAGGGATTGTGAATTCATTTTGTGGTGGGATTTGGAACGGATAAGTCTGGTATAGCGAAGAGAAGTGCGAAAGGTAGAGTAGGAGTTTTTGGGCTTAAATGGAACTGATCTAGGCATGGTAAAGATGTCAATCTCTAATTCAAGTTTGTAATACTTGTTACTTTGTAGACAATGTGTCTCTTGTAGGCAGTGTGCCTCTTGTGAGTAGTGTGCTCAGGCAGTGAGCCCTAATTGGCATGTGCCATCTATTTTTCTTATTCTTCTAAATAATCCTTGGGTTAATCACCCCGTGGTTTTTCTCTTGACTGGGTTTCCAAGTCAAAATCTTGGTGTCTCATGTGTTGATGTGTATCTGCTCTGGTGTTTATGCTTTATGCTTTCATGAATGATTAATTGATATACTATTAAACAACAAAGAGGATTTAAGTGTTTGAATTACAAGCAAGTTTTGGACAACTGATTCACCCCCCCTCTCAGTTGTCTATCCTGAATCCAACAAAAACTTGCCAAACCATGAGAAGATCATACCTTTGTGGCACTCCTTGGTGTAGGCCATTCAATGATAGCCCTTACTTTTTTTGGGTCCATTTTAAGACCTTCCTCTGAGACAATAAATCCCAGGTATACCAACTCCTTCTTTGTAAAACTACATTTCTTCAGATTAATTAGCACCTTCTCCTCCCTCATCTTCTCTAAAACTCTTCTGATATACATCAGATGCTCATCCCAAGTTTTACTAAAATTAAAATATCATCTAAATAGATAGAAATGAAACTTTCCAAAAATTCTTTTAGTACCTCATTCATGAGCTGCATGAATGTGCTCAGTGCATTGGTTAGCCCAAATGGCATGACTAACCACTCATATAAACCTTCGTTGGTCTTGAAGGCTGTCTTCCATTTATCTCCTTCTCTGATTCAGATTTGGTGATACCCACTCTTCAGATCAATCTTCGTGAAGTACTTGGCTCCACTCAAACAATCCATTATGTCATCCATTCTGGGTGATGGAAATCTATACTTAATCGTGATCTTATTGATGGCTTGAGAATCTGTACACATTCTCCACTCTCCATATTTCTTCAGTGCTAGTACTGTAGGTACTATACATGGACTTAGGCTCTCTCTTTCCTTAACGGCTCTTGAACTTGTCTGTTCAACTCTTCACTCTCTATAGGGGTCATTCTGTGGGCTGCCTTATTTGGCAAACTGGCTCCTTATATCAAATCCATTTGATGATTTATCTTCCTCATCAGTGGTAAACCTTCTGGTACATTATCAGAGATAATGTCCTAAAATTCTTCCAACATTTTTGAGACTTTTGCTGGTACATCTTCACATTTCTCTTGACTAATCTTAGGAATCAATGCAAAGAAATGACGCTTATGCTTCATACCCTCTAAAAATTGTCTACCATCTACCAAGCAAATTCTGGCAGTACTACATACCTTTTCTTCCACCTCCTTCAAGGGCTTTAACTTATGACGAACTCCATCCTTTGTTAGGGAGTATGTGTTTGCATGACCATCATGAACATCGCTACTATCATACTGCCACGGCTTCCCCAACAACATATGACATGCGTCCATTGGTATGATATCACACATCACCTCATCATGGTAGTCCCATATCTTGAACTTCACTAAACACTGCTCATTGACCAAAGCTCTATGGTCCTTATGCAACCATGCAATACAATATGGATGTGGATGCTTTCTTCTTGTCAACTTCAACTTATCAACCATCTCCTCTAAAACAAGATTGTCAGTGCTTCCACTATCGATAATAATATCACAACACTTACCTTCACATTTGCACCTTGTACGGAATAAACTCTTCCTCTGATTGGGTTCTTTCTCTTCATTCAATAAAGTTCTTTTGACAACTAGGCTTTCTCCTCTTTCTGCATCTTCAGAACACTCAGACTGCGCATCTTCATCTACATGTGCAACTCGTGCATCTTCAAGTCTTCTATTTGTCCTTCGTTGATGTTGTGGACACTCGTATGTTTGATGTCATTCTTCTCCACATTGGAAACAAGTTCCTCTGAAACCTTCTCTTCCAAGTCCTTGCCCAGGTCTGCCTCTTCCTCTTCCTCTTTGCTCACCATTGTTATGGTCACGAGGGCAATAGGTATTATCTCCTCTTTGATTTCGACTGGTGCTAGCTTCTTCACTTTTATTTGAATCTTCATTTTGGTTCCCATAGGGTCTTCCACCAGTCCTTTCGCCTTGACCTCTTCCCCTTTGCTTGTTGTCAAATCTTTTATTCAGCTTCTCTTCCACCTTTAGGGAAAACTGGTATGCATCTTCTATGGTGGTTATTCTGACCAGGCTCAGCTCCTCTTGAATACTTGGTCTCAACCCATTAATGTAATGGGCTACCTTCTCCTTGTTGGGCTCTACATGGCCTGTCATGATAGTAATTTTATAAAACTCTTCTGTATACTCCTTAACAGACTTGTTACCTTGCTTTAGTCCTTGCAACTTCTTTAGCAACTCCATCTCATAGTCCATAGGAATGAACTACTTCTTTAGTTTCTCCACCATCCGATCCCATCTGGTGATCTTTCCTTTTCCTCTTCTGTTCCTCTCAAACTGGACCTCCTTCCATGAAATATGTGCATGGCCCTTCAACTTTGTTTTTGCAAACTTGACTCGATCTGGGTCTTCCACATCTTCATACTCGAAATACTCCTCCATGTCATTGATCCAATCAATGAGTAGTTCCAGATTCAAATCTTCAGAATATGTAGAAACTTTGATCTTGGGTCTCTTTCAAATCTTAGAAATGGCCCTCAACAACCTAACTTCTGCAGGATCAACTACACCTTCTTGTTCTTCCTCAGATAGCTCTTCTTCAGCTTCATCCTCACTTTCTTCTCTTGTTCTCGGATCAAACCCTCTTCGCATCTCCTCTTCCAATGCATCAATTTGCCTTTGCAGGGCTCTAAAACCCTCTTCTGTCAAAGCATTCCTCCCAATACAGTTTCTTCATGGAGGCATCTTGATCTCCACAGAAAACCCACAACCTCAGGTCCTGGTGCAAACTGCCACACGGTCGGCGATCTGTCTACACACTCAAGAACCCTTACTCTAATACCACTGGATGAAGGGGGTAAATCATAAAACACACAACAAAAAAAATTGCACACAAAAAATAGAACTTTCTTTTATTGATTTGGACAACTTATTACATTACAGAAGCTCAATTACAATCAGAGGAATCAATCCTCCACAGGTTGCAACACACTACAGCTACACATCACCAGGCTCTGGAATTTTCTGCCTTCTGTAATCCCCAAATCAGCTAGGGTTTCTATTTTCCTGCCTATTCTCGACTCTACACTTTCCCCCTTAACTACACTACTACCCAGGGTTCCCAAAAATGGTTATTAATAGCCTTTTTGGCAGCCAACAACCTAATTTCAAAATTTACATCTCCCTCCAAAAATAAGTCAACTTCTGGGAGCCATAACTTTTGATCCAGGTGTCTGATTGATGAATCATTTTATGCATCAGAAAGCTCGCGGAGTGCTCTACGCACTAAAAATTTGCTCTGCTCATTTCGACCATTTTCAGTCCCATACAGGGCCGTTTAGTGCCTCAAACCTGAGTTTGAATAATTTTTAGGCATTTTTCAGGAAACAAAAACTTTAATATCTTTCATCTCACAAATGATCTTTGCGTGATTCCTTCACCAAAGGTCTTAGTTTTCAGTTATGTAGCTTCCTGTAAATTTTCACTTAAATTCCGTGCCCAAATGCAAACTTTCTAAAAATAGCAGGTTGCTATTTTTAGCAGTTTAGAAAAACTGAAAGTTCTACATCATTATTCAAGCAATTATGGAACTAGAACCACAAATTTTGAAAAGAAATGGAAAGAACATCAACAATTTTGAAACACATCTTTTTTTTGGGTGATGCAAGATTGCCCTTACACCACTGGATGCTCTTGCATCAAGACATCTTGTATGGACACTAAATCATGGGATGAGTAGTGTAGTTTGATTACATGCACTTAGATTTTACCCTCATCACCTATTTCTTCATCAAATTTGAGTGTTGCTACATCCATTACTTCTAGTGATTCTTTCAAATAGAACATACATTGTCTTCTAGATTTTATTGATTGGGATCTAAGTACTTGAGAGATATTGCATGTTTGTTTTGTGAGTCTCATCTTGTAGACTTGGAGGACACTATTGAGGATATTCATTTGCTTTTTGATGATAGCCTAGTCATATTTGTTGTCCCAACATCCCGATCTTTAGATCTTGTTCTACATTAGTTTGTACTTGGTCCTAGTTTGTCATATTCTTCATTGATTAGGCTTGTACCTAATTTAATTATGGCATCCTTTCATACTAACATGGTGACACTTGAGAAGATTTTAGAGACATCATCATACATCAAGATCTTTCTTCCTTTATATTCCAATTTTTAATGGGAAGATATCCTACTTCTATACTTGGTTTTGTTTCTTCCCAAAGGGAGGAACATTGTTCGATGTTCTTGAATTTTCATTATCATCCTTTGTTGAGCATCCACCATCACTATAGGAGATTATACATTATGGGCGGAGGGGTTGCATACTCTTTTCTTCTCTCTTATAGGGGGACATTGATTGTACATTGGTGATTGAAGTAGTCCTTAGGGGGTCATCTTGACTCCTTCCTTCTTTCACTTTCTTTCTTTCTCTCTTTCAGAGAGGTGTTTTTTTATTTAGGATTTTATCCTTTACTATATTTTTCAGAGATTTGTGAGTACATAGGTACCTAACATGGACTTGTAGTTGGGATCTATCCTTGCATATTTACATATTTTATTATTCTCTCTAAGCTGTACTTAAGGGGAGGTGTTGGTGTGAACATGATATATTACCTAATTGGTTTCATAGTAAGTCCTATTCACACTTGGATACTTAAGCTACTTAGTTCATTTAATATTTATCTCATGTCATAGGATTAAGATACATGTCATGATCTAAGTCCATCCTAGGATTTCATCCTTGTCCCTATATAACAAGGGTTTTCTTATTGTACTATTATACCATTTTGTATGCATCTAATCAATTATTTTGCAATATAGCATTTCTATTTTTTTCTCTTGTGTGGAAGATTGAATTGGTTATAGGTGATCCTTGGCTCTTGTGTGGTTCTTCATCAACTCTTACATTGGCATAACAAGAAGAAATCTAGTTTCACTATTCAAGGCTTGTGACACCTTTTTGAAGTGTGTAATAAAAAAGGAACATGTTTCCATATTAATTGGACCTAGGAGAGCTTATTGTATGAACTACATCAAAATTCACCAATCCATCATCACTACATTCATTCTAGAAGGTTGTTTCTACATGTTCAATTGACTACATGTTTCACAAGGCATCAAATTTCACACCACCTTGTCACTAACAAGAATAATTCCTCAGGATAGGAGATACTATACAAACATTTCTCATGATCATTTGAAGGAAATTAATTTAGTCAGAAGCAAGTTTTTTTAGTTTTGGGGAGCTCAACATTGGATTGTATTGTAATATCATTTGAATTCTATAATCCATGCATAATGTGACCTTTTGTAATAAAATGGTTGTGGCCTAGCATGTTGGAAGCCCATTGTTATAGATTATAATTCAATTATGACTATGAAAGAATAAATAACATTATGTTGTTTTGTTGTTCCATTAAATTCCACTATGTGTTGTTTCATTTGCCTGCATAATTGGATAATCCTCCACCTATGACTACATCAAGTGTGTAATGAGCCAACTCAAAATTAATATATAATATCAGATCTAAAAATACAACTTCCACCATTCCACCAAAACTACACTGAAATTGATGAAACTAGCTAGCTAGTCTTGCAATGAATTAATACCCAATAAGCTAAAACTTCACCAAAATGATTTTAATTGATTTTCAGATGGAAATGACATGTTATCAAGTCTGTGATACTGATCTATAGTAGCAGCAACCTTACAAATTCAAATATCTGAAATCTAGGCAAAACCCATAAAAACTGTTGACATCGATAATCACCCCAAAAACACCATAAACTGATATTGTTTGATTCCCCAAAAAAATACATGAAATACAATATGATATTATTAAAATATCTGTAGAAAACACCTAGAGCACACAACAACAAACTACACAACCAAATCGTCACTACAAGCTGAAATACACACACTGTATATTCAGACCCACAAGCCAAAAAACTACACAACACAACCTAGAATTCCCAGAGCTGATCTCTAGCACTATGAAATGAAAATATATAGCTACAAAAATGAAAAAAATTTAACATAACAATATCAGCACATTTGAACACTCTTGGAGCTACTATTGTGATACATGAAGCCCTGCACACACAAACACTGGAAACTATCGAAAACTACTGAATCCTTGAAGCTTTGTGCAAGATATGGATAAAGCTACTCCTTGTGATCAAAGTGATTTCATCCTCTAGCCACCTGAGACTCATGGGTTTTCATCCACAAGCCTTATTGATTCAATGGGGTTTCGTCTGTTGAAGCCACAATCTGTAAGTTTGAGAGAAAATATCAAATCAACAATACTCCAAAATGACCAAAATTACATATTTTGTATCAATATTTCATGGGAGAGATGGGCACCCAAGATTCCAATGTTTTCCTTGGATTCCTTGGTATTTTGGGGTATGACAGTTGTCATAAGCTATCATACATTGTCATAAATTCCCTCGCCACTTGTGATTTACCAATGTTTTTGAAATATTCATGCAAATGGACAGGTCTCACAAAACCCAATGCCCCCCTTTTGAGCCTCAAAATATTTAATTGTCCTCTTGAAATAGATATTAGTTTGACAATATTAAATATTAAATATTTATTCTTCCTATGATTTCCCAATTAACCCATAGAAGAATAAAATGAGTTAATATTGACCATTAATTAATTTTTTTACAAAGGGGACATGACAATTCCTCCCTCCTAGAAATTGCTTGTCCTCAAGCAATGCAAGTTTGGATGGTCAAGAATTTCTAGTCCTTCCCATGTTGCATCTTCCACTGACAAATTCTTCCAATTGATCAAATATTTTGAAATGCTCCTGTTCCTCAATCTTTTATCCCTTGTTTCCAAAATCTTTTCAAGAATCAGAATCAACTTTCCTTCATCATCCAAAGGTGGTAAATCAGATGAAGGAACAATCTACTATCCAAGAACCTTCTTCAAACAAGAAACATGAAATACATTATGTATCCTACTTTTTGGAGGAAGCTCCAACTTATAAGCTACCTCACCAATTTTCCCGAGGATCCTATAAGGCCCAAAGAACTTAGGCTTAAGATTTATAGCCCCACTCTTCTTCAAAGAGCTCTATTTATATGGCTGTAATCTAAGAAATACCAAGTCTCCCACCTCAAAAAATCTTTTTGTTCTCTTCCTATCTGCATATATCTTTTGTTGATCTTTTGTGCTTGCCTCACTTTATCTTCTAGTGACCTTATGATCTCTTGACTATGATTGATAAGATCACTATTTGCAAGTACTCTATTGTCTAAAAATATCAAATCAGTAAAAGAAAGTGCATCATAACCATAAAGAGATTGAAATGGAGGTATACCAATTGACATATGATGTGATGTATTATAACAATACTCTCCCAAGTGCAACCATTTGACCCAAGTAGTTTGCTGATCTGAAACATAATTCCTCAAATACCCCTCTATCCACTTGTTAACAATTTCTATTTGTCCATCTATTTGTGGATGGTAACTTGTGCTTGGTGTGAGCTCTGTTCTTGTCAAGTGAAAGAGTTTCTTCCAAAAAGAACTAAGGAACCTACTATCTCTGTCACTAACAATGTTCTTTGGCAAACCATGCAGCTTAAATATCTCTTTGAAAAACAAATCTGCTACTTGAGAAGCCTTAAACTCTGAAGTGATGGGAAAGAAATGAGCATACTTTTTAAATCTATACACCACCACATATATACAATCCTTACCTTGTACCTTGGGAAGTCCTGTGATAAAGTCCATAGAAATGCTCTCCCATTTCTGTTCAAGGATTGGAAGCGGTTGTAGGAGGCCTGCAAGAAAAATCTGCTCACCTTTGTGCCTTTATCAAGTCATACACTCTTTGATATTTTTGTGGACATCCTATTTCATCCCTTTCCAAGAAAATCTCTCACAAATCTACCTATATGTTTTGAAGTAACCTTGATGACCAGCAAAGGGAGTGTCATGGAAAGCTCTTAAAATCTTTTCCTTGATTTTTGATTCAGGAACAAGGAAAATTTCACTCTTGTAATAAATCAGCCCATCATTCACTGTATACCTATCATCTTCTACTAAATCATTGAGCACATTAGATGCAAAAGTATTTTTGACATATTCAACAATGTTAGAATCTTTCCACTCCGCATAAATAGAAGATAATGAACACAAATTTGGCTTCCTAGAAAGTGAATCTGCTACCACATTTCTTTTACCCTTCATATATTCTATTTCAAAATCATATGCTTGCATCTTGCTCACCCACCTTTGTTGGTGATCATTCAAATATTTTTGATCAAGGAAATACTTCAAACTATTATGACTAGTTTTCACAACAAACTTCCCACGCACAAGATATTGTCTAAACTTCTCTAGTGCATGCATAATCACCAACATTTCCTTGTCACAAATGTGATATGTTTTTTCTAGATTGTTTAGCTTCCTAATCTCAAAAGCAATTGGATGTCCCCTTTGAGTTAGGACAGCCCCAACACCTTCACCTGAAGCATCACATTCAACTACAAAAGGCAATGAAAAATCAGGAATAGCAAGCATAGGGCATGAACTCATAACCTCCTTAAACCTGTCAAAAGTTTTCTAAGCTTCTTCAGACCATGCAAAGGCTCCTTTCTTAGTCAAATCAGTCAATGGAATAGAAGATGAGAAAAACCTTTCACAAACCTCCTTTAATAGCAACATAGCCCAAAAAATCCTTTCAACTGTGTAAGATTTGTAGGTGGAGGCCAATCCAGTATTGCTTGAATCTTTTGTTGATCTACTTGAACACCCTTAGAACTTATGACATATCCCAAGTAAAGAATTTTAGTTAATCCAAAATCACATTTGGACAACTTAGCATAGAGAGATTTCTTCTCCAAAATACCCAAAACTAAATGTTCCAATTGTTCCTTCCAAGTTTTACTGTAGATCAATATATCATCAAAGAAAACCAAGACAAACTTTCTGAGTTGCTTGCTAAATAGCTTGTTCATGCATTATTGGAAAGTTGCTGTTACATTAGTGAGGCCAAAGGGTATGATCAAGAACTCAAAATGCCCATAGTGACACCAAAAAGCTGTCTTTTCCACATCTTTATCTCTCATCCAAATCTGGTGGTACCCCGATCTCAAATCAATCTTAGAGAAGTAAACAACCCCATGCAACTCATCAATGAGTTCATCTATCCTTGGGATAGGATATCTATTCTTAATGGTATTCTTCTTCAAAGCCTTGCAGTCTATGCACATATTCAAAGTGCCATCCTTCTTCTTCACACGAACTATGGATGATGCAAAAGGACTAGAACCAGGTCTAATCAATCTCATATCTAAAAGCTCCCTGATAGTCTTCTCTATCTCTTCCTTGTAACCCCTTGGATGTCTGTATAGAGTAGTTATAACAAGTTTTGCATCTTTTTCCAACTCTATAACATGCTGAAATCCCCTATCTGGAGGTAATCCTGGGGGTATATCACTGAAAACAATGCTATGCTTATCTAAAATTTCTTGAATTTCAAAATGAAATTTACCTTTTCCATTTGGAGAGCTTGAAAGGTTGGATTAAGCAAGTGGCTACCCAAGCAACTTGACCTCTTCTAAAATTCTTCTCCATCTTCTTTGCCATCACCACTCTTGGAGTTCCATTCACAATCCCTCTGAGTGTAATCTCCTTGCCTTCTGACTGAAACTTGAACTCCATAGTTTGATAGTTCTGATAGTGTCCTCTAATAGAATGCAACCATTGAACACCCAGGACAACATCAGTTTCAACAATACCAACAACATAAAAATCATCACAAACCTTGTAGTCTCCCATAGTAATGTTTAATTGTTTGACCACTTTGGTGCATAGTATAGTGAATCCATCTGCAACTATCACATTGAAACCTTCAAATTATTCAGTCTTCAAGCCTCTCTTCATTACTAAACCTTCATCAATAAAATTGTGGGTTTCCCCACTATCAATCAAAATAGTCATTCATTGCCCTACTAACACTTCACAAACCCTGAAAGGATGATATCTTGGCGCTCCTAAAAGTGCAGCTAACAAACTTTCTTTTTTTGTCTCCTCTTCAACCTCAGGTTCAAAATCCTCTATGTCATGAAACTCCTCATTACCATCTGAGTCTGAATTCTTATCTAAGAAAACCTCTATGTAATGGACTTGTCCCTTTCCCAAATACCTATGTCCAGGGACCCAAGGTGCTCTACAAGAAAAACAAATCTTCTTCCTCCTAAGCTCATTCCTTGTTTCTTCATCCATCTTCTTTGCAACATTAGGAATTGTATTCTTCTGTATAGGTGCAAGTGCATGGAATGGTTTCTTCTAGAATTCTCCCTTATGATGCCATGTGTTTGGTTTGGAGGAGTGTGGAAAAGCATTCTTTGGGATTGAAAGCTCAAGAGTTAGAGCCCTCTTGATAGCTTCTTGCAAAGTGAGAGGTGTGAAATATCTGACAAACCCCCTAAGAGGTTCAGTGAGTCCAGTAATGAATATATGAACTCTCCTTTTCTCTAATATTTTAGGTACCATTAATGCAATCTTTTGGAAGTCTACTATATACTCACTTACTGAGTTCATTTGCTTAAATTCTGATAGTTGGCTGAAATATTCTTCTTCTTTCAATTCATACCTATCAAGAATCCTTTGTTTGAATTCACCAAAGGTCTATACCTGATCATGTCCTAGAGTAGTGAGACCATGGTACCAACATTCATAGGCTTCTCTTTCCAAATGCAAGGTGGCAAACTGAACTACATCTTTCTCTTTCATGGGGTTGAGCATAAAATATGTTTCTATCTTTTGCAGCCAAGCCCTAGATGAAATCTTCTCACTTCCATTGAAGAAGGCTTCTATTAATTTTCCCAACTTGTGTTTCAATTCTTTATTTTTTCTATTTCCCTTCTTTTGAGATTCACCTCTTTTCAGGAACTCTACATATTCTCCCCAAGACATATCATTCTTGATCTCATTTGCCAATGCATTGTATTCTCCACACCATTTGTTAAGGGTCTATGCATTGAACAAACTAGTAGTTGCAGACTCAACTTGTTTAGGTTCCTCTTCAGGTAGGAATAATGGTTTGTTTTTAGCCCCTAAATTTTGAGTCTCAATCTCCTTTCCCTTTCCATTGATATTGTTGTTTGACTCGAAGTACTGCTACCATTGTTTCCATTGTTGTTGTTATTCTGAATCCATTGCATCATTTGACCAAACATTTTAGCAAGTCTAGTTTGTTCCTCAATCATTTGATTAAATTTCCTTGAAGCATCATCTTCGTCTACATTTCTTCTATCCACCACGTTTCCTCCAATTGCAATTTCTTTTGTTCTCTTCTCAAATATATAATTTCTCTCACTCAGTATCATCAATCATCTGAAAAATATACAGGATGGAAAGATCATGACCTAATACCACTATAATGAGCCAACTCAAAATTAATATGTAATATCAGATCTGAAAATACAACTTCCACCATTCCACCAAAACTACACCGAAATTGATGAAACTAGCTAGCTAATCTTGCAATGAATTAACACCCAATAAGATGAAACTTCACCAAAATGATTTTAATTGATTTTTATATGGAAATCACATGTTATCAGGTCTGTGATACTGATCTATAGTAGTAGCAATATTAGAAATTTAAATATCTAAAATCTAGCCAAAACCCACAAAAACTGTTGACACTGACAATCACCCAAATGTACCAAAAACACCATAAACTGATATTGTTTGATTCCCAGAAAGAAAATACATGAATATATTCTGATATAATTAAAATATTTGTAGAAAACACCTACAAGACATAACAGAAAACTACACAACCAAATCGTCACTACAAGCTGAAATACACATTGTATATTTAGACCCACAAGCCAAAAAACTACACAATACAACCCAGAACTCCCAAAGCTGATCTCTAGCACTATGAATGAAAATCTACAGCTACAACACTAAAAACAAATCAACATAACAACAGTAGCACATTCAAACACTCTTGGAGCTATTGTTGTGATACATGAAGTCCTTCACACACAAACACTGGAAACTGCTGAAAACTACTGAATCCTTGAAGCTCTGTGCAACCTCTGGATGAAGCTACTCCTTGTGATCAAAAGGATTTCATCCTATGGACACCTGAGACTCATGGGTTTTCATCCACAAGCCTTATTGCTTCAATGGGTTTTCATCTGTTGAAGCCACAATATGCAAGTTTGAGAGAAAATATCAAATCAACAATACTCCCAAATGACCAAAATTACATATTTTGTATCAATATTTCATGGGAGAGATGGGTACCCAAGATTCCCACCTTTTCCTTGGATTCCTTTCTATTTTAGGGTATGACAGTTGTTATAATCTGTCACACATTCTCATAAATTACCCCACCACTTGTGATTTACCAATATTTTTGAAATCTTCATGCAAATGGACACCTCACAAAATTGAATGCCCCTTTTGAGCCTCAAAATATTTAATTTAATATTTAATTGTCCTCTTGAAATATGTATTAGTTGGACAATATTAAATATTTATTCTTCCTATGCTTGCCCAATTAACCCATGGAAGAATAAAATGGGTTAATATTGACCATTAATTAATTATTTTAGAAAGGGGACATGACAAAGTGGTATTAGAGAGAAAGGTTTGGTATCCTAAAGGTTCTACTTATGAACAAATCACCAAATTGAGGTAGTCTATAAGAAGCTTGTAAATTGAGCATTGACAATGAGTTAATTTGTAGGAGTGATTGTGGACATATCACCAACTTTGAGGAAGTTTGCATTAAATCCAAGATTCCTCTATAGAGAGGAAACATATTGTTAATGTTGTTGGAAGGATGGAAGAGATGTTTGAGATGAGAAAGGTAGTGAGGGTGGATGGGAGGTAGATAATCTCTCGGTGGTAGGAGGAAAGGGTGTGGAAGGATGCAATCACTCCATGAACCCAAAACCTATTGAATTATAGGGTGGCCCCCCATTATTTCATATAAATGGATTATTTTGAAGAAGACCATAGAAGAAACCCTAACCCTAGAGTTGATGAGAGTGATGAAGAACAAGAGGCTAGCCGTGGAAAACAATATAAAAGTGAACAAGAAGATAAGGAAGATAGGACGTTGAAAACTATATCAAGCATTGATAAGAAGACTAGAGTAGATATTCCTAACTATTCCAGTAGTTTTAATCTTGAATAATTGATAGATTAGATAACTAATTTGCAAGAACACTTTGGGTATGAAGATATAGATGACTAAAATTGGGTAAAATTTGCTTAGACTAATTTGAAAGAAATAGAAAGGATAAACTCAGTATTTGGGAAATAGGATAGAATGGTGAATAAGATAAAATCAAAGATCATTCATGCAAATTGCCAATTAGAATTGTTGAAGGAGTTGCACAACTTGAGGTAGAAATATATGATTGTGAAGGAATATATAGACGAATACTATAGGCTAACAATCTAATCAAGACATCATGATGAAGGAGTAGAGAAGGTGGAAAGATTATGTGGAGGAAGCATATTAGTTGCCCTTAACCATAGAAAAAAAAAGAACAAAAAACTTGAAGATAGACATAACCAACAAAGAGTAAGATAAGGAAGATTCCAAAGAGATAAGTCTCAATGCAACAATAGGAGACCTTTTGTAGAGATAATATTGTATATGTTTGAATTTCACATTGAGATATATTATGGAGTGGCTTACTTACATTAAGGAGCATTACAGTCTATTGTCTTCCCTCACGAGTTTGAACTTATAGTGTCATAAATTATCGACACCGATAATTCACACTAGGTTTAGCACTCTTGTGGACTGATGTGCATACCTATGTTGAAAGAAGAACGAATTATGAATCAAATGCTAGTTCCAAGTGTTATCCTCTAGCTACAGGTCTTGAAAGGACCCAAAACACCTAGACACTAGCGCTTAAGCATTAGTGTCCTTGATATTTGCAAAAATAAAAGTTTGTGTTTCCTTGGGTGTCGGCCTTGTTGCTTCGAGTGATGCACTTTGTCAGATTTTTGTGAAACCAAATTGGAATGCATATATAAACAAGTCTACCTATCACATTAAAGGGGGTTAAGCAACATTAGGATTTCAAGTGATATTCAAGTGATCAGTCAAAGCTCTCTATTGTGAATGTTATGCAAATTTATGTGAAGCTCTCTATTGCAGATTTATGACATTATTGTAGGTTCTAGAGGAAGCTTCTTTCTCTATCATCATCCTTGTGGGGATCTTGTGTTGTGACACCAAGTCTCCCTAGGGTTTCATGTTGTGGTAAAGGTACTTTAATACAACATTCATTTATATTATATTTCACCTCTATTCTCTAAGAACATGTACTCTTTATCATCATAATCTTGGTTGTTGTAGAGGTGGGAACACCATTTACAAGATTTGACTAAGGAAAACCCCTAAAAAGACCCAAACCATTTTTTCCTCTTTTGTTTGTGCAGATTCAGAAGATCAGAAACAAAAAAATTAGATCAGGGAGCAAATTGATGAACATAGATCTGTTGGATCTAGGGCATACAACTGAGAGGGGGGGGGTGAATCAGTTGTATAGAACTTGTTCTCTTTCAAACACTTAATTCTCTGTTGTTAGTTAGCAGCATATCAAATAATCATTCATGGAAGCACAATACATAAACACAAGAGCAGATAAGCATCAACACATTGAACACCAAGATTTTGACGTGGAAAACCCGGTTAAGGGAAAAACCACGGGGTGATTAACCCAAGAATTATTCTCTGTTAGAAGAATAAGGAAAAATGAATGGCACATGCCAATAAGGGCTCACTGCCCGAGCACACTGCTCACAAAGAGGCCCACTGCCTACAAGGAGACACACTGTCTACAGAGTGATAAAAATCACAGTCTTGAACTGGAGAATGACATCTCTACCATGTCCGGATCAGTTCCAATTAAGCCCAACAATCTCTGCTCTGCCTTTCGCACCTTTCTTCGCTACTCCATACTCATCCACACACTGCATCACTGAAATGAATTCACAAATCATTATTTATACAAGACATCGACTTAGGAACAAGCATCTAAGTCGGCAAACAACCATAGGAGTATCCGCAAGATGAATAACACATCCGGTCGGCTATCACAAGAACATTCGCAGGATGAACAACTCATCCGGTCGGCTAAACAGAGAAATAACTTCATCCGGAAGAATAACTTCAATTCCGGGCTCTGCCATCAATGCGGACCAACAACACAACTTAAACATGATTCAAGAACCTTCA
The DNA here is from genome assembly GCA_027924645.1 of Cunninghamia lanceolata. Taxonomy (NCBI): domain Eukaryota; kingdom Viridiplantae; phylum Streptophyta; class Pinopsida; order Cupressales; family Cupressaceae; genus Cunninghamia; species Cunninghamia lanceolata. The sequence goes on along the minus strand of BSBN01000194.1, from coordinate 9,692,628 downwards.
CAAGTCTGTCTGAATGTCCGGATACATCCGCACTTTCTCTGCTTACTGGGATCTCTTGTCATCCTCATCCGGAACTTCAAGAACACAGTCTGTCGCCACTGTCATAATGCAGGAGGTACATCCGGACCTCCAAATTACACACAAATCAGGATGAAACATCACAAGGACATATAAAACACTCCTTCCAATCCGCAGATTATGATAATACAATTCCGGACCTCACCGGACCTTTTTGTGATCCTCTGTCACCTCCGGATACTTGCCGGACCCGGTTCTATACCGGCAGCCATAACTCCTTCAGATCTTCATGCGGACCTCTGAAATCTTAACTGTAGCATCTTAAGACTCATATCTACTAACCCTTTAATCCGCATCCTCCGGTTCTCATCCTATACAGTATATTTACCTTCTTCTCATCACTGTTCTTCACTGTTCCTGACTGAGGCTAATTTTCTCAATATCCTCAGCACAAAGCTCATCAAATCCTTCTTGTCAATGCAGTGTGAGTATGTTGACATCAATGACAACAATGGCTCACCTCATACTTGCAACAATCTCCCCCTTTGTCATTGATGGCAACATATGATGTGAAAAACCATCAAGACAAGAACTTCTCTTTTCTGTCACAGCTCCCCCTATCAACAACAACTCCTCACATGTCTTCCTTTGCTGCTCCCCCTTTGATCATCAACCACTTGTTTTTCACATGTCTTCTCTCCCCCTTTGACATCAATGGCAAAGGGCTCATACTTGCAACTCTCATGCATCAGAATAATACCAGCTGCTCCCCCTTAGTTGCAGCTCCCCATTAGTCCGGATCACAAGATATGACTGTGATAGCCACCGGACTGATGCACATCAGTGCATCTTAGTTCATCAGCGGAGGGGCCATGACCCCTAACTTCTCCCGGAGATATTCAAAAGAGTCCTTGGGAAGAGGTTTTGTAAAGATATCTGCAATCTGATTCTTGGAGGGAACATACTCCAATCTGACTTCTTCCTTGTTTACTTGTTCTCTCAAAAAGTGAAATTTGATAGATATGTGCTTAGTCTTAGAATGCAATACCGGATTCTTGGAAATATTAATTGCACTTGAATTATCACAGAAAATTGTGATAGGCTCCTCATATTCAACTTTGATGTCTCTTAGCATCTGCTTCATCCACAAGATTTGAGTGCAACTACCTGCTGCTGCAATGTATTCTGCTTCAGTTGTAGACAGAGATATTGCATCTTGTTTCTTGCTTAGCCAAGAAACCAATCTCTTCCCCAAAAAGAATGCTCCACCACTAGTGCTCTTCCGGTCATCCACATCTCCTGCCCAATCTGCATCTGTGTAAGCATGAAGAGAAAAATCCGGATCTCTAGGATACCATAGACCATACTCAACTGTCCCTTTCAAGTATCTAAAAATTCTTTTGATTGCCATAACATGAGATTCTCTAGGATCAGCCTGGAATCTTGCCACAAGACCAACAGCTTGCATTATATCTGGTCTAGTTTGAGTGAGATACAACAATCCACCAATCATTGATCTATACTTTGTCTGATCTGCCTTTGGAGAATCATCATCTTTGCTTAACTTACATCCGGTTGCCATAGGAGTGTTCATAGGCTTTGAGTCTTCCATACCAAATTTCTTTAACAATTCTTTCACATATTTGGTCTGAGAAATGAAGATCCCTTCTTTTGTTTGAGTAATTTGCAGACCCAAGAAGAAATTCATTTCACCAAGCATAGACATTTCAAACTCACTTTTCATCTGATTTGCAAAAGTTTTACACATACTATCTCTTCCTCCAAAAATGATATCATCCACAAACACTTCAACAATCAGAATGTTTTCATGATCAATTTTGAAATATAAGTTGCTGTCAGCAGTACCTTTGTTGAATCCAATCTGCACAAGATGCTTATCCAACCTTTCATACCATGCTCTTGGGGCTTGCTTCAATCCATACAAAGCTTTCTTCAACTTGCAGACCATATCATTATTATCAGACAATTGAAATCCATCCGGTTGTTCAATGTAGACTTCTTCTTCCAGATCACCATTTAGGAAGGCAGACTTGACATCCATCTGATATACCTTGAAATCTTTGAAGGCAGCAAATGCAAGAAGTAATCTGACTGCTTCAATTCTTGCTACCGGAGCAAAAGTCTCTTCAAAGTCAATTCCTTCTATTTGAGAGTAGCCTTTGCAGACCAATCTAGCTTTGTTTCTGATTACTTCACCAGCTTCATTTAGTTTGTTCCGGAAGACCCATTTGGTTCCAATTACATTCCTGTCTCTAGGTCTGGGAACAAGATCCCAAGTATGATTTTTCTCAATTTGCATCAGTTCATCTTCCATTGCTTTGGTCCAATTTTCATCATTGCAGGCTTCATTTATTGTTTTAGGTTCAATCCTTGAAATCAGACAACATTCATTCTGATCTTGAGCAATATTCCTTCTAGTTTGTACACCTTTGCTTCTGTCACCTATGATCTGATCTTCAGAGTGATTCAGTTTTACATACCTTGGAATTTTGGGAGTATCCAGTACTGCTGTTTCTTGATCAGGCTCATTTAAACCTAACTCTTCTTCCTGATTTACCGGATCAGGCTGACTCTGTTTCACCGGAGAGGATTGAGTTCCTTGAACACTATCTTGGTCATCTTCATCAAATTCATAAAATCTTGAAGGCTTCTCAATTCCTTCATCAACCTTTACATTGGTACTTTCTATCATCTTCCTCAATCTCTTATTGTAACACCGATATGCTTTGCTTTGAGTGGAGTAGCCCAAGAAAATTCCTTCATCACTTCTAGCATCAAACTTTCCTAGATCTTCATCTCTTTTAATATAACACTTGCTACCAAATACCCTGAAATATTTCACAGTAGGAGTGATGCCAAACCAAAGTTCATAGGGGGTCTTACCGGTGTTGTTTCTGATTTGAACTCGATTGAGAGTGTAGACTGCAGTGCTGATAGCTTCTTTCCAAAACATTTGAGGAACATTTGCTTCCAACATCATTGTCCTAGCAGCTTCCTGGATGGTCCGGTTCTTTCTCTCAACTACTCCATTCTGCTGTGGAGTCCTAGGAGCAGACAATTGTCTCCTTATACCCTGTTTCTCACAAAAGTCAATGAATTCACCAGATGTAAATTCACCACCTCTATCAGACCTTAGACACTTTAGTTTCAATCCGGTTTGATTCTCCACCATAGCTTTGAAGATTTTGAACTTCTCAAAAGCTTCTGATTTTTCTTTCAGAAAGGTAACCCACATCATCCGGGAATGATCATCAATTAACAACATGAAATATCTATCACCTTGCAGACTCTTGATTCTTGTCGGACCACATAGATCAGTATGTACTAATTCCAACAATCCGGTAGAAGACTGATCTTTGCTTTTAAAAGAGACTCTGCTTTGTTTGCCTAACTGACATTCTTTACACACACTGTTTGTAGGTTTTATCAACTTTGGAAGATCTCTCACAGCCTGAGTATTGCTAATTTTGATGATGTTATCAAAATTTACATGACACATTCTTCTATGCCATAACCAACTCTGATCAATTTGAACAAACAAACAACTTTTATTTGAACCAACCAGATGAAAGATGTTACCTCTTGTCTGAGTACCGGATGCAATTTCAGTTCCGGAGCTTGTAAAGATTCTGCATTTTCCATTCTTGAACCGGAGATCATAGCCTTTGTCCACTAACTGACCAACACTGAGAAGATTGTGCTTCAATCCTTCAACATATAGTACATTACCTGTTTTGCTCTTACCATCAAAGGAAATAGTTCCCCTACCTCTGATTCTGCCAGCAGAATTGTCACCAAACTTTACCATTCCTCCTTCATATCTTTCCAAATCTAAGAACTTATTCTTGTCACCAGTCATATGGTGAGAGCATCCACTGTCAATAACCCAATCATCCTTTTCTTCCACTTGAGCAGCCAAGGCTTTTTCAACAACTTTGTGATTGACAGATTCAGAGAGCAAGGAATCTTCTTCCTTGATGGCTATAAACACCCACTCATTTCCGGATTTGCTTCCTGGATCTGATTCATCATCTGTTACTCCTTCATTGTCATCTTCTTCATGAACATAATAGCAATTCTTTTGAAACCTTTGTCTGTGAGTATTAGATCTTGCAGATCTCTCCGGACATCTTGAGGCAAAATGACCAATCTTATTGCAGTTAAAACACTTAAAGGGTAGTTTTCCTTCATACTTACCGGATCCTCTTGGCAGTCTCTTTGCAATGAGGGCTTCAAGTTGAGCTGTTTCTGCTTCTTCTTCTTCCATGTCTCTTCTTGCTTGATCATACCATGACATTTTCCTTGATGAGTTTTCACCCGGATCAAATCTCTGTTTGCCTTTCACATAGGCACTGGCTTTAAAAGCAGACTCAGTCTTGGGTGGATCATCTCCAAACTCGGTCATTTCAAATGCAGCTAGTTTGCCAGCCAATTGTTCTCTTGTGACAGTTGTGTGGGCTCTGAATTCATCAATGGCAGCAACTTTGATTTTGTAGACAGCAGGAAGGGATCTTAGGATTTTGCAGACAATCTCATTTTCATCTAGAGTTCCACCAGCATTTCTGATTCCACATACCAGCTCATTTACTCTTGGCATAAAGGTAGTAATGTTTTCATCATCTCTCATTTTCAATCTTTCAAATTTCCCTTTCAGACTTTGCAACCTTGCACTTTTGACAAACTCATCTCCTTCATACAGAAGTTCCAGTTTAGTTAGGATCTCATATGCAGTTGGTAGGTCAATGACATTCGAGAGATCTGAGTCATTCAATGCGCTTAGAAGAGCTTCCTTGGTCCGCAGATTGTTTTCAGCTTCTGTGGTTTCATCAGGAGTTGTCGGACCACCTTGTGGGGGTATATATGGTTTTGAAATCATAGCCAAGTATGCTTTTCCCATACATTCCAAATGACACTTCATGCGACCTTTCCAGAGAGTGAAGTTGGTTCCATCGAACTTCGGACTATCCTTCTTGTATGACGACATCCTGGATCACCTCAAGCGGTTAAGCTCCTATCAGAGGAACTCAGCTCTGATACCAATTGTTGGATCTAGGGCATACAACTGAGAGGGGGGGGGTGAATCAGTTGTATAGAACTTGTTCTCTTTCAAACACTTAATTCTCTGTTGTTAGTTAGCAGCATATCAAATAATCATTCATGGAAGCACAATACATAAACACAAGAGCAGATAAGCATCAACACATTGAACACCAAGATTTTGACGTGGAAAACCCGGTTAAGGGAAAAACCACGGGGTGATTAACCCAAGAATTATTCTCTGTTAGAAGAATAAGGAAAAATGAATGGCACATGCCAATAAGGGCTCACTGCCCGAGCACACTGCTCACAAAGAGGCCCACTGCCTACAAGGAGACACACTGTCTACAGAGTGATAAAAATCACAGTCTTGAACTGGAGAATGACATCTCTACCATGTCCGGATCAGTTCCAATTAAGCCCAACAATCTCTGCTCTGCCTTTCGCACCTTTCTTCGCTACTCCATACTCATCCACACACTGCATCACTGAAATGAATTCACAAATCATTATTTATACAAGACATCGACTTAGGAACAAGCATCTAAGTCGGCAAACAACCATAGGAGTATCCGCAAGATGAATAACACATCCGGTCGGCTATCACAAGAACATTCGCAGGATGAACAACTCATCCGGTCGGCTAAACAGAGCAATAACTTCATCCGGAAGAATAACTTCAATTCCGGGCTCTGCCATCAATGCGGACCAACAACACAACTTAAACATGATTCAAGAACCTTCACAAGTCTGTCTGAATGTCCGGATACATCCGCACTTTCTCTGCTTACTGGGATCTCTTGTCATCCTCATCCGGAACTTCAAGAACACAGTCTGTCGCCACTGTCATAATGCAGGAGGTACATCCGGACCTCCAAATTACACACAAATCAGGATGAAACATCACAAGGACATATAAAACACTCCTTCCAATCCGCAGATTATGATAATACAATTCCGGACCTCACCGGACCTTTTTGTGATCCTCTGTCACCTCCGGATACTTGCCGGACCCGGTTCTATACCGGCAGCCATAACTCCTTCAGATCTTCATGCGGACCTCTGAAATCTTAACTGTAGCATCTTAAGACTCATATCTACTAACCCTTTAATCCGCATCCTCCGGTTCTCATCCTATACAGTATATTTACCTTCTTCTCATCACTGTTCTTCACTGTTCCTGACTGAGGCTAATTTTCTCAATATCCTCAGCACAAAGCTCATCAAATCCTTCTTGTCAATGCAGTGTGAGTATGTTGACATCAATGACAACAATGGCTCACCTCATACTTGCAACAAGATCCTGACTCTTAGAAATCACTTTCAAAGGGCCCTAAACCCTAGGATACTTGTGCTTGGGTGAAATAGTCCTCCCATATCTACCCTAATTTCTGGTAGTGGTCCTCGACAGTCCTGCACTGCTCACTTTAGATCCTACATTCTAGGTTTTTAGTTCTGTAAGGCATGTAACTTCTATTTTGGTATATTCCATCATTAGAAACCTTAGATCTAGCATATTTATCTCAATCTCTCTTATTACAACAAAAGAACATAACCCCTACAGTTTGGCTCTCCTTCAAGGCTATAGCCAAGCTCAGTTTGTGTTCCAATGTTTGATCTAAAGATTGACTTAGTGTATGATTTGACTAGGTCTCTATTTTTCATCAAACATTGTGGTGAACCTGACGTATCTTGCACTTTTAGAGCCTTCTTTGTTTAGATCTGATCTATTTCCTATTCTAGATTTGATTAGTTAATGATTTAATTAGCTACTAGGAATTTATACATATTGATTATCTTGATTAGTTATTTAATTGATTAGACATTTATTGCATTTATTGTTTCATATTGTTAATCATTTGGAAATATTGATTCATTGTCTTTTATGAGTTTTGTGACCTGGTGTCCTGAATCTAACAACCTTGTGAGAAGAAGTTATAGAATTATGGGTTCTAATGCTTTAAATAGCCCTAGTGTTCCCACATTAGAATTTGATGTTGTTAGTAACTTACTCCTACATGGAAGTTCATCATCTTTAGATCACATCTACTTTGCCTATGATATCTAAATCAGAACACTCTCATGACTCTTTAGACATAGACGACTTTGTAGCTCATGTTCCTGAAACACATATTTGGAAACTAGACACTGAGTTGGCTTGTTTTCAGTAATTTTTAGGCACATAACATTTAGCTAAGGAAGCTATGCCTATTGTTGAAGGTCTAATAAATTTATTGCTTGAAGGTCAAGAAGGTATATAAATTTTATGCAGCTTAGCTCATATAGTGGATAACAACATTATATCATCATCTAGTTGCATGGAGATAATCACTAATGTGTCCTCTCAAAAACAAATAGGGACACACATGTTGTTACCCATAGCAACATCTTCTATTCTAACATTTACTTCTTCTGTTGTTGCAACCACTGTAAATCCCAGTAGTAGTGCTAACACAAGTCTTGGCATATCAAGTGGGAATCCTATATACAACTATATTGTTGTCCCATTTACATATTATAGTGCTATTTCAAATATGTCATCACCTATTGTTGGTCAACCCCAATCAAATTTTACTTACCAAAAATCCAATCACACAATGTCATCGCCTCTTCCTAGCCTTTCTCATTCGAATCCTATCCAATCTCAAGCCTCTCCACCACCTGACCTTGTAATTAATCAACTTTTATAGAATGTTAGTTCCTTACAACAACAAATAGCAAGTATGAGTCAAGGCCAATCTCAAACCTCTAGTCCATCTTACTACACTTGTAGTCTATTATCCTTTACCATTCTAAGAAACATCGATAATTGAGAAATTTGAAACCCCTCATTTCGAGAAGTATAATGGGATGGGAGATCCTAATAGTCATGTGTTAGCCTTTAAAGATTTGTGCAGTGATTTTCTCTTTGATGATGTTATCTTGGCTAAACTCTTTCCTCAGTCACTCAAAGATATGACCTTGGATTGGTTTTTCTCTTTACATGTGAATTCAATTAATTCTTTTCAATAACTTATTAATCAATTTATACAACATTTCCAAGAGAAAATTGGACCTTAAGTCTCCTTGATTGATTTGGTTCATTGTAAGAAAGGAGTGAAGGAGAAAGTGACTGATTTTATTGGGCATTACCAAGCCCTCTTTTTGCAAATACCATATTCTCTTCCAGATGCCGATGTACAAAGAGTTTTCATTGGAAACTTACAACCTCATATTTGTGATAATATATTGTTTATGTGTTATAGTTCTTTCACACATATTTGCACGGCTCTTTGCGATTACCAATTATCAGATAGTCAATATGAGGGTACTACCTCATTGGCTCCCATTAGCCAATCCAAATCCGCTACGCCACATTATGATTCATTTAAAAATTAAAACAAAAACTTCATCAAAATCAATTCATCATCTTCAAACAACATTCAAACACAAGTTGCAGCCACAACTCCTTCTACTCCGACCCCTTATAAACTTTGTAAAAACCAAAGATGTGACAATTTTCACAACTTTCAGAGTCTCTTAATTCAATAATGTTGCAACTTCTAAACAATAATCTCATCAATCTTCCTTTGATTCGATAGATTGATGCTAGTAAGATGTAATCACCTTCTTTTGACCTGAAGGCCTTTTTCCAATTGCATCATACCTTGGGCATGACACAAAGAAATGTATGCATCTTAAACATGAAGTTAAAGACCTCATCGACTCTAATGTTATCCAGGTAGTAGGTGAAAAGTCAGTTGTTCCTCCAAATTAGAACTTACAATTATTTACAAATCCAATACCTCATCATGAAGCAAATATTATAGAAACATGTTAGCAGGATATAGGGCATGGAGAAGAACTGACTAAAAGCTGGCGCATACATCATGTGGAGGCTAGGAGATGAACTAATATGCTAAGGGACACATCCCTATATGTAATAGATATGATATATATGTAGGATAGGATAAATAATATAAGACATGATAGAAATCAAAGAAAGTATGTATGTAGGATGGTGAGGTAAAGACTTGGATCTACCAGATAATGGATGTATGATGTTTGTTGCTATATATATGAAGATCTATTGGTATGTGATAATTCTTTGGTGTCTTATTGTTATGATATGTTTGTGATACTCTACATATGTTATTCTTGGTATTTTGCTATCAATCTCTAACTATTTGACTGGGGTATAAACTGACTACAATGACTTAGCTGAGGACTAGATCTCTAGACTAGTATCCCTCTCCATTTCTTTCCAACATTTGGTTCCATTTCTAGGACCCTGGAAGAGGGTGGTTAAATAATAAAGGGGAAAAATATTCAAAGAAGTAGCATGAAGTACCGAAAAGAAGAGAAGACTAGGTTGGCGGAGAAAATTGTCAATTTGTGGAGAAATCTAGATCTCCTTAAGTTCCTACCTTTGTGAGAGGTGGGCAGACACTTAAGGGGATAGCAAATGAAAAAGGGGTAGGATATGTAGGGATCTTTCAATGATATGACTCTTTAAACAAGGATACCATGGGATATAAAAGGACTAATGGAACACCAAATCAAGAAAACCCATGGAAAAAGGGGATAAGTGGAATAAAAGAGAGATCAACAAAGACATTGGAACCAGAATATAGATAAGTAGGGAAGAAAGATTGAGGAAAAATCAGGAACGAGAAGAACATTACTACAAAAGGATGGAAAAAGCACAAGAGATTAGAAAAGATATGATAATAGAAGTTGCAGAAGGAAAGGAGGAACAAATCATGGAGCACACCATTAAGGGTGCTTCTGGAAGGGAAGAAGAAGATGAGCGTGTCATGGAGGATGCCATTGAGTGTGCCATTGTGGGTGCTCTTGAAGAAAGGAGATTAGAAGGAGAAGAAATAGAGCATGTCATGGATGATGTTTCTGAGTGCACCACTATGGATGTTGCCAAAGAGAAAAGATGAAGGGAAAGGAAGAAAGAGGTGAACTAGGGTTTCACCGAGCCTTAATCTTGCCATAGACTGCTGAAAATTCTAAATTAACACCAAAATTTTTGAATTTGAATGAAGAATACATAGAGGAGCTAATTTTTTGAAGCATAGAGAAGATAAGAGGAAGAGGAGAAGATGCAATAAATATTGAGAGGATTTCTGAGGATTTTAGAAGGTTATTTCAATCATCACTTGATGCTAACATGATGTCATAGATAGATAGAAGAGTATCCCCTAATTTAAAGAGACACTATGAAGAGACAACCCTTGGACCATGAGTCACCCTGAGTGCCATATAAAGCATGGAGAATTTTAATTGAGGAAAACATTCAAGCAAACAAGGAAGTAGACATAGTAGAAGAGATCTGGAGTAATTTTGAAGAAGTTTTAGGAGAAGAGTACTCTGATATCTAACTACATAGAGACAAGGGAAGAGAAAGAAGAAACCAAGTTGATAGAAGATAGCCTAATTGGAAGAGAAGACTAGAGGAAACCTACCACAAATTATCGGAGACATTGAGAAGACCAATCATGGATATTCCTATTAAGTTACCAGTATTTGAGAAGGATACTACTGAAGCAACAGAGCACATTTTTGTTTTGGAGTCTATTTGGAACCAAAATGGAGTAACAAAGAATGAAATCAATCTATTTGACTTCATAGGCACCTTGTGAAATGAAGCATTGAAGTGGTATAGGAAGACATGTCCAAAAAGTGATAAGGAATTGGATGAAATCAAGAAACAATCCTTGGAGGATTTTGGAGTTCTAGATATTCCTACAGAAGTGTCAAATGGATAAAGAATCAATAAAGGACTTTGATAAAAGATCCAAGGAGACAACTAGGAAGTTGGAGGAATCACTGACTGAGAAGAAAAAGATAGAATGGTCTATTTCTAAAATAAGCCCTATAATAAGATCCACCCTGGATGGAAGAAGATTTGCAACATATGCAGAAACAGTGACACTAGCTTGCCAGATAGAGTCTCAATCTTGGCACAGACAAGACAAGATGAAGAAAAACCTAGAAATGGAGAAGTTGAAATTGGAATTAGAAAAATTAAAGCTAAGACAAGAGATTTTAGCCAACCAGGAGGAGAATACACAGAAGCAAAGACCTAATATTTGGTGCTCATACTGTACAAGGGAAGGTCACTTGAGAAATGTATGCCCTAGATTAAAAGGTGAAAGGTAAGATACCACAATGAAGGTAGACATCAAAACAAAAAAAAGAATAAATACAGTAAATTGCAGATTGTGCAAAGAATGGGATGACCATGAAACACCAAATTGTCCTTCACAGAACTTCAAGAGGAAAAGAGATATTGATGATGAAGAAGAAGAAACATGGTATAGTGGAAATAACACAAACTTGGTGGAGAGAAACAACATGACATTTGAGGAAGACATAGAAGAAAGAAACTCATATGATCAAGTATACAAGAAACTAAATTGGAGAAACCAGAGGAATGTCAATGCAATAAAAAATTCAAACTCTAGTGGTCCATCCTATGGGAATAGTTAAAATAATGATGACAGAGAGTAGTTTGGAGGCTATAGAGGAGGCTGAGGCCATGGAAGAGGTCAAAGAAGGAGAAAGGATGCCGCATGTTTCAAATGTGGCAAGATAGGACACTTTGCTAATGAATGTTGGGGAAAAAGAAAAACACAATGTTCATTTTGAAGTAGTATAGAGCATGACCTATTTTCTTGTGATAAAGCACAACAATACTTCCATAATGCACCACCACAATCTAAGAGTGATGAGTTACAAAACCTGAATACACAAAAAGGGGCTAGGATCATAAGAAGGGAACCTAAGGGTCAAGGAGCAAGAACTTGGCAGAAGAACAATAGGGAGGAAATAGACACTTCTTCAACAAAATCTACAGAAGAAGAAGAGTATTACCAGAAAAGAAATTCAAAACATATAGGAAAAGATAGAAGAAGAGTGAAGGAGAAAGTTGTAGTACTGACAAGACAAGGAACAAATACTCCTAAAGAAATTACACCATTGAGATAGAAGAGGAAGATAGTGAGCAGGAAGAAGAATTTGTCCCTACTAAGAAATAACATGAGGAAGTTTTGTAGAAAGCTAAACAAACAATAAGGAAGGAGAAAGAAAGGAGAAACAATACAATCAATTTATCACCAAAGAAGAAGTAGAAGCTCTCAAGTAGTTAGCCCAATTGACACAACAACACAGACTCATTGAGAAACTTAAGTAATTTTCTAAATATTGGAATAAGGAACAAGGTCAAAAGAGAGAACTCTGGAGGATGGAAAGGAAATATAGCGAATGGAAGACAAAGCCACTTATGGTGGATGTTCATATAAATCACATAAAAGTTTGGAATGCAATGATAGATATGTGAGTAAATGTAAACATGCTAACAAAGGAGCATTGGGAATAGTTAGGAAGACCTAAAATGATAGAGACAACTTACAATATAATCTTAGTAGATGGATCCAATATGCAAACAATTGGAACATGGAAACAAGTCAAAGTTAACCTAATGGGGTCAAACAAGTCTTAGACTTTGTCTTTGTACCCATGAAGGATCAAGGGGAAGCTTTCAATGCACTTTTGGGTTTGAGATGGTTGGTAGATGCAAACGGTATCATAGACTCCTAAAAAGAAGAGCTATCATTTGCTAATGATAACAAAATTGTCAATAATCCTTTGAGATCATCAATGGAAGAAGCATACACAAAAGAAGTTAATCAAGTAGAAGACAGTGATAAGGATTCAAAGAATATCTACACAATTTCGAGGTTGGAAGCAGAAGAAACAATAGAAGAGCCCAACTCTATTGGAGAATTGGAGATAGAGGATGATTACTATAGCATAGATAGTGAGGAAGTTCTAGAAGCCTGGTTGAAAGAAGAAGCGAAACTAAAAACACATAAAATGGTTGGTTATCAGAGGATATTCATGGTTAGAATTGGTGAGGAAGACATACCACAATCCTCCGCACTTCATCAAAACTCACCATAGATCACATGCAGCATATCTATGGAGGATACAAAAGATATGCATCAAAGACCTCACCAGGTAAGTCGCATTTTGAAAGGGATTTCACATATCAAATTGCCTAGGTTTATAGGAGTATAAAATGTACATACAGAGGTAGTTTTTTCAGATGAAGACATAAGATTACAAGATGTACAACACACATTGGTATGCAATGCCATAAATTGGTGGAACACACACAAAGACACAATCAATCAATGACCAATATTCAAAATACTCATCAAAACAAGATATTTGCCAAAGGAAGGAGAATATGACATAATACCCAAATACTCAAGTCAGATCTCACCACAAGAACATTTATCCATGTGTACAATGGTATGGAGAGAGAAATGAATATACTGAGATATTGTATACCCATTTCTTTTATTGGACACTATTGCCAATTGCACATACATGGTATATAAATTAGGAACAAAGGAAAGAAACTAAATATTGGGAAAAGATGCAAACAAACTTCATTCACATATTTTCATTCTTTATTCTAGACAAGAACATACACACAACACTCCTTAGAATCTAGGAGATCATCTTTCAACAGAATGTGAAAGAAGAAGAAGCAAAACTAGAACAAAGCTCACCACCCTTAAGAACATAAGACATATGGAAAATCATAGATGGATGGATAAAGAATCATATCCCGAGAAACACAAATGCTACAAAACAACACAATAGGAGGATGAAGAGAGTAGGGAACCATAAATAAAGATTGAGCAAGGAGAAAGAAAGTTGGTGGAACCAATAGCCATCAAGGAAAAACACTACAACAAGCCCATCTAGCTAAGGGAAGAGAACATTACCAAAGAAGGAGATCCTAAGCTAGCCAAAATAGGAGACTATCGAGATGAGAAGGTAGTGGCGCAAGTAGTAGAAATTTTTTCTAATTATGAGGATTTGTTTCCTAGAAAATTCACAAAGATGAAGGGAATCAAAGAGGAGGCCGACAATGAAAATTCAATTATAAGAAGACAATAAACCAATCAAGAAAAGGCCATACAGATTGAATCCAAACATGAAAAAAAGAGTTAAAATAGAACTTGATAAGATGCTCAAAGTAGGGATCATAAAACCAATGGAGGAAGAAAAGTGGATCGGTCCAATGGTAGTACAAAATAAGAAAACAAAAGAAATCAGGATTTGCGGAGACTATAGAGAGTTGAATAAATCTTGTATTCATGATCCTTTCCCTACACCATTCATAGAGGAAATCTTGAAATCAGTTGCCAGCAGGGAGATTTACTCCTTCATTGATGGATTCTTTGGATACCACTAGGTAAAAATTAGAGAAGAGGACCAACCTAAAACAACATTTGCTTCTGAACTAGGATCTTTCATGTATATTGTTATGCCATTTGGATTGAAAAATGTACCTACAGTATTTAGTAGAATCATGGTAAATATATTCAAGGAATTTATACATGATTTTCTGGAAGTCTATTTGGATGATTGGATTGTATTTGGACTAGTAAAAGATTGAACACAGACATTAAGATTAATGCTAAATAAACACAAAATCTTACAAATCTCCCTAAACTTGAAGAAATGTACTTTTGTAGTACCATTTGGAACACTACTGGGTCATATAATATGCAAAGAAGGCTTGATGGTTGATCCCTTAAAAGTTGCAATTATTCAAAACTTACCACCACCAAAAATTGCATTTGACATCAAAACATTCCTAGGATACACCAGTTACCACCACAAGTTTATCAAGAGTTATACAACCATCTCAGCACCTATAGAAGAACTATTGAAGAAAAAATAAGGCAAAAGTATTACCTAGAATGAGTAGCACCAAAAGGCATTTGACACATTGAAACATAAGATAGCAGAAGCACCCATACTCATATTCCTGGATTGGGACAACACATTGCATGTTCATGTTGATGCATTAGAGATTGTAGTGGGAGTAGTACTGACTCAGTCCAGGGGTTCTAGGATCATCCTATAGCATTTGCAAGCAGGAAGTTGTCAAAAGAAGAGAAGAATTATACCACAACTGAAACGGAAACCCTAGCAATGGTATATGCATTACAGAAGTCTAGACATTACCTCTTGTCGACACCTTTTGTATTCTACACTAACCATGAACCATTGAAATATCTACTCAACAAACCAATCATTCATGGAAGAATTTGCCGATGGCTACTCTTGTTTCAAGAATTTGAATTCTCAATCATGGTGAAATTGGGAAAGCACAATCATGGACCAGACTACTTGTCCAAAATTGAGACAGGGGAAGATTTGAAGGTACAAGAAGAAGAACTACCTAGTATTAATTGTTCTGAAGTACATGTGGTACCAGAAGAATTGAAAGATATAGCATACCTATTGGCTACGGGTGAATCTCCAGCAGACTGTTGCAAGTATGTGCTAACTGCTGTTGTCATTGATGTCAACATATTTGTGTTGTCATTGGTGTCAACTGTGTTCTTATTTTGATGATTATTTTTGATGAGTTAGTTGCTTTGTATTATATTATATAAGTGCTAAAGATGATGAGAAGATATTCCTGATACTAAGTTTCCAAGTGCTTTTGAGAAAATTTGCTCTCCAAGTGGAAACAGTGTGTTGCAGAGGATTTTGGCTTGCAGAATAATTGTTTGAGTTTTGCTCTGCATTTCCTTAGTATTAAAGACTAGAGTATGAGATCTGGATATGTTTTAGAGAAGCATTTGAAGATGCTAAATCAAGAATTTGGTGGTTTGGATCACTGTACAGAAGAAGTTCTATTCATCAGTGTGAAGACTATGCTTGACAGAGTTTGCAATGTGATAGAGAGAAAGTATTTTTCTCCACATTCCTCTGCAGTATATTCTTTGGTCCTGTGGTTATGGACTTAATCTTACAAGGTCCTTAGCTTCCTTCATTCGAAAGGTTTTGTGATTTGGTGCTCTGGAAAGAAAGTTTTTGATTAGCAGAGTATGACAATATCTAATTGAGAGCAGTTTGTGATCCATCTTCAAGAAAAGTAAGTTGAGATCTGTTGTGGTTGGATTTGATGATTTCCAAATGATTCTATGGTGTTTGTAGATGTCCCTTGAATGCATTGAAGGAATGTGTCTGATTCACAATCTGTAATGAAGCTCTTGGAAGTGTGTGACCTAGTGATTCTTGATGTTGTATACTTGTTCTGGCCGACTTGGTTAATTACAATTGTTGCGGAGATGATTCATGGATTGTTGAAGTGTGTCCAAGCATGTAAAGATGTATTTGGGTTTGAGCTAAGCTGTGATGTGTTCATTCTTCATTCTTTTCCTCCACAAGTTTGTTTAGGTCCAGTCCTATTTTGAAATTTTGTATGTATGTCGACCTTGGAGAAAGTTCCAACAGTTGAAGAATGTAACGCTGACCTTGATGTACATTCCAAGGTTGATGATAGGTATAAATACATGTAATGTTATCGTGAAAGAGTGTGTGTGTGTGAAGATGTGAAGATAAAGTGTAAAAGTGAAAAGATAGAGTAGGAGAGAGATATTGCACTTCAATGGAACTGAACTCAAGCATGTTGTAGATGCTACTATATCAGTTCAACCCTTGGAAGTGAGCCATCCACCGATAGTGAGCCACCCTTCGGCAGTGAACCATTCATCGGTATTGAGCCACTCTATTGGGAAGTGAGCCTCTTTGATATTTGGTATTGTTACTACATTATATTGTTAGCTAACACTCACTGTGATTTTTCCCTTTCTAAGGGTTTTCCATGTAAAAATCTAGTGTTCATGTGTGAATGGTGTTGATGTGCTTAACTTTTGATTCTACTTTTCATGTTTATTCTTCATATCAGATTAAGTGGTTAAATAAAGTTAATGTGATTAAGAAATTGATCAATTAAGGTTAAAGTTTTGAGACAACTGATTCACCCCCCTATCAGTTGTGTTGTGCCTTCAACACAGACATGTTAGCATAAGAAAGACAAACCTAATGCAGAAGTCTTTTCTGTATACATTGATTGAAAGAGAGAAATATATCCAAGGAAATGATGATATTATCAAAAGTGTAGTATATGAGCATGAAAGAAAGGAAATTATAAGATAAGCACATGAAGGAATAGCAGGAGAACATAATGCCAGAGAGATGACAGTAAGAAAAATCAAACTAGCTGGGTTATGGTGGCCTACACTTTTCAAAGATGCAAAGAGATATGTTAAGAATTGTGATGTATGTCAAAGAACAAGGAGACCTACCACAAGAGATGAAATGCCATTAAGACCAGTCCCAATGCAATTACCTTTCCAGAAATGGGCTATTGATTTCATTGGACCTATAGACCCATTGACAAAGCAGTCAAAATCTAGATTCATCATTACCAGAGTGGAATATCTGACTAAGTGGGCTAGTGAAGCACAACCAAGTAAAGATTGCACCATAAAAATTGTCGCCAAATTCATCTATGAGAATAGAATTACTAGATTTGGCTTATCGTTCAGTATAACGAGCGATCAAGGTAAACATTTTGTAAACGAGATGATTTCAGAACTATTAGACAACTTCGTTATAACACACGACAAGAGTTAACCATATCATCCATAAGAAAACAGAGAAAGCGAAGCCTTGAATAAGACCATTGGGGTAGCATTAATAAAGATGTCCAATGGGAACAAGATGGATTGGGATCTAAAAGTACCTACGATACTCTGGGCATATAGAATAACTTACAAAAGAACCACTAAGTTCACTCCCTATGAACTGGTGTATGGAATAGATGCTACAATATTGGTACACTTCATATTGTCGAACTTCCACACAACATGGACTCTCAAGCTAAGTGAAGAAGACTCTCTCACACAAAGGATTGAAGAATTAGAGAAAATAGATGAGGACAAATTAATGGCAGCATATAATATGAACCTAGAAAGGAAAAGATAGAAATCCTGACATGATAGAAACTTGAGAAACAAGACATTTGATGAAGGTGACCTAGTACTCCTATATGACAAAAAATTTGAGAAGCAGGGAAAACTAAAAACAAGGTGGTTAGGACCATTTTACATTGAAGAAATTGTAGATTCTAGTATAGTCAGACTAAGAAACATGGAGGGACAAATATCAACTGGCTATGTCAATGGTCCTAGACTCAAGAAATATTTTCAACCGGAGTAAAGCATGTTTGAGGACAAGACATAGTTTTGAAGGGGGGATGATGTTAGCAAGATATAGGGCATGGAGAAAAATTGACTGAAAGTTGGTGCATACATCATGTGGAGGCTAGGAGCTGACCTAATATGCTATAAGACACGTCCCTATATGTAATAGATACAATATATATGTAGGATATGATAAATAAGATAAGACATGATAGAAATCAGAGAAAGTATGTGTGTAGGATGGTGAGGTAGAGACCTAGACTTGTAGGATAATAGATGTATGATGTTTGTTGCTGCATATATATAAATATATGAAGATATGTTGGTATCTGATAATTATTTTGTGTCTTATTGTTATGATATGTCTGTGATACTCTGTATATATGTTATTCTTGGTATTTTTCTATCAATCTCTAATTACTTGACCAGGGTATAAATTGACTACAAAAACTTGGGTGAGGACTGGATCTTTGGACTGGTATCCCTCTCCATTTCTTGCCAATGCTACCTCTACATCATTTGATCATAAAGATAAAGGTTTTGATAATGTGGTTTCTGTGGTAGGTTCTCACCCTCATCGAGAGCGAGTGGAACCTAAACCTGCCATCTCTTTCACACTTGATGATGCTTCCATTCAAGCACATGAGGGACCTCTTTACATTACTGCCAGGATTAATGACAAACCTGTAAGGGGAGTACTCATCGATCTTGTATGCATGGTAAATGTGGTTACTGCAGATTTCCTCTTTATGCATGATTTACATCGAGACAAATATGACATATCCAAAATCTTGATTAGAGCACATGATGGATCTATCCATCCAACTCTTGGTGCCTTGACTCTTCTCGTCAAGGTTGGGCTAAGAACATTGGACGCATCTTTTGTTATCATTCCTACTTCAGACCTATTTTACATGAAGTCAGGTCAACCATGGCTCACCTCCATGAAAGCGGTCCCCTCCATGGTTCACAAATGCTTAAAGTTTCCATTCCAAGGACAGGTGCATGCTATACATCACAACAGATTCCAGTCCTTGGCTCATCGTGGACACTTTTTTCTTGATTATTTCTGGCTTTAGCCAGTGGGGTCCATTCAACCTCGTGATGATCTCTTTGTTTTATCTTATCAAAATTTTAAAGAAAAGAAAATTACCAAATTATCCCTTAGCACACTTGGAGCCTCTCAATCTTCTGTGGCTATGATAGTAGTTCCCCCTGCCATGCAAGAGTTGAATGAACCAAAGCCTGAATCGAAGGATCCTACCTGTCCTAAGCATCTAGTATTTATGTTGTGGTTCCACCTCTGCCATCCTATTTAGGACCATGAGACAAATGTCCAGCAAAATCCAGACCTCCCCACAATTCGAGGATTGTTTTTGTTCCCCCTGTCTCTTCAGAGTTTGGTGGAAAGAAATCCGTTGTGCATAATATTTTTTTCATAGTTTCTCAATCAACTAAGGATGCTCCTATACCTCCACCTATTCCATAGGTTGAGAGAGAAGAGTGGGTGTGTGCAAGAATTTGAGTCCACTTTTTGGCCAAAAAGTGGAAGTGTTTTCCCTGATTTTACGAATTTGTCACATTTGATCTAAACATTTGAAGCACTTAAAGATTGAATCTTGAAAAAAGTCATAAATATGAAATGTAGTACTCGAAGTCTAGTTTTCAAATATGTAATTTATTTTAATACCCAGATGATACAAATTTATTTTCAATAGGCATGTCTAAAGCCACTATTTAAAAATCACTTTTTTTTACCATACCATGCACGTGTACATCAACCATATTTTGACCTAAATAATTGTATATTTCTAAATCCTTCTGGGAAAAGATCTATAACACACTAAAGATTTGCATGATATTTTTTGGTAATTTTTTAAATATTTTTTTATTAATTTTTTTTATTGGTCGTAATTGTTGTAGCTAGGAAAAATCAAGTTTAATGTCAAAAACAAAAAACTAACTAAACCCTAACAAGCACAATGGAGCACAAACTAGCATGAAAATCAAAATAAAAAAGCAAAGCAAACTGAATCTTCCATGCTAGACTTGATTTATCTCCATTTCTCTTTTCAACCTCGCATGAGTATGCAAAATTTCAAAGGATTGTTGATGGGAAGAATGTTGGTTGCTCATCGTTGCAACAACATAACAATACTCAAGAGCTAGATATCGACTTGTGTAAGGTTTGATTTTTAGAAAAGGATGATTTGAATGAACAATTGTGATTGCAAGTTGATTTATGCTATGTGGACGATTGAGATCGACTAGGGTTTCCCTCCACTACAAGATAAGAGGGAATTTTAAATTTGAGGATATGATGAGGTGTAAAATCCAATAAATTTGCCTAATTTATTTGATTTATTGAGGTAATGCATGGAAAAAGGGGCTTTTTTCCATTGAGGGGTTGTAATCATGTGACATGTGTTGGATAAGTCTAATTTAAATAAAAGTTTATTTAAATTAGTTGTGCATGTGAAGTGTTGTAGTCATGTGACACATGTTTGAATGTGGTAAAAGGTGAGAGAATAATTCAAATGTTTTATTTGAATTATTTGAGACATGTGAAAGGGAGATTAATTAAATAAAAGATTTATTTAATTAATTGGTTAGGTGACTAAGTTGGATTATAAGTGGGATTATGCAATGACCTAGGGCAAAACGTTACAAGGTGTCTCACAAGGTGATGTCACAAGACATGTACAAATTTAAGTGTCTACATTTTGCCCCTCTTTGAGATGATGGTGTGACCAAGTGACATCATTTCAAAGAAGCTAAGGAAACATGATGAAGATGAAAGGATAGGATGATGATGCCCCCTTGAGAGGATAGGCTAGTTGGACAAACACAGGTAGGCTCTCGAAATGAAAGGGGTTGGGCAAGGAAGAAAGATAAAGGAATGCATAGAAGAAATGAATGATACATTATGCTACAATGAAGGTGAGAAACCATGTTGTTTGATATAGCACCAGACATTATGAACCAAGGTATAAGGACCAAGGTGATGATGTGTCTCGTGTCCCGACGTAATACAACCTTGTCGAGATACAAGATATGAATATTAGCAGGGAATGATTCTGATGTGATACAAATGTAAGAAAAAAATATGATAACACACACAAGCAAGCAAACAAACATGAACAAATGATTTAAAAACAACAAGGTATTGCCCCTGTTAAGCTGTAAACCAATGATTAAGTGATTGATTGATTGATGATTGTGTCTAGTTTCAGGAAATGAAACATGTCGTATAAGACACCTGGTTTGGTTTCGACAATGCAACATTTTGTATAAGACAATTGATTTGATTGATTAATACTAATGTTGGTGGCCATGCGAATCAACACTAAAATTTGATTAATTGATTGATTGATTTATTGATTTGGTTTACGTCAAGATTAGGATCAAGACCATTGATGCAATTGGATAAGTTGGCAAGATTGATTAACTTGAGTGGTATGGATTGATGATGACTTGCATTGGGATCATTGGTTGGAATGATTTGAAGAACTAGAATGATTGAAGAATTGGTTTGAATGGATGATTTGAAGACTGGATTTGGTTGGAATGAATGATTTGAAGATTGGAATGATTTGATTCAAAGAATTGAATTGAATTGATTAAATGTACTTGACTGATTTGAAGAAGTGAATTGATAATTGGATTGATTTGAAGAGTTGAATTGGTTTGATGATTCGAAGAACTGATTTGATTAAATGAATTGATTTGATTTGATTTGAAGGAGTGATTTGATGATGATTGATGAATTGATTGGAAGATTTGATTTGAATGATGAATTGATTTAATTTGATGATTGGTTGGATTGATGAATTGTTTTGATGATTGGATTTGAAAAGTTGGATTGATGGCGATGATTTGATTTAATTGATTCGAAGGAGTAATTTGATTGAAAGAATTGTTTTGAAGAATTGATTAGAATGATTGAAGAACTGATTGATTGAAGAATTGATTTGATGTGATTTGATTGATTGCATTTTGAAGAATTAATTTGAATGATGATTTGACATGGAAGAATTGAATGAATTGATTTGAAATGATTAAAGAATTGATTGGAAGAAGTGATTAGTTTGATGAATTGATTTGATTGTTGGATTGGATTAATTGAATTGATGATTGATTTGATTTGACCGAAGAATTGAATTGATGTGGTTTGATTGAATGAATGATTGAAGAATTGATTTGGTTGGAATAATTTGATTGAATTGAATTGATGGATTGATTTGATTTGATTGAATGATTGAGAAATTGATTTGATTTTATTGCTTGGATTTTTTATGGATATTTGTTTTTTTTGTATTTTTGGGAATATTTGATTTTTTTTTGTATTTTTGAGAATATATGATTTTTTTTTGTATTTTGAAATGTTTTGATTTTTTTAGTTTTTTTGAATGTGTTGATTTTTTTGGATTTTTGTAATGTTTTGATTTTTTTTGGATTTTGACGTGTTTTGATTTTTTTGGAGTTTTGAAATGTTTTGAGATGGCATTGGATGACAATTTGGGTAGCCTTTATGCTAGATATCAATGACAAGGGGGGAACCAAGTCTAGATGCTAGGACAAAGGTAAGATGGATAGATAAAGGGATATGCAATAGTGGATGGAAAGGATGTATGCATAAGAGGGCAAGGATGTGATCTCCAAAGACTATGTCGCATAGGAATAACATGCCCCATTCTTGGTGTAGTACTTATGATTTTTCATGGCAAAACTTATGACAATAGGATGATAGGATGGGTTGGTTTGGAAAGGATGGGATATGTCAAGAGATATCCAAAGCATTTTGTCAACATTGTGCCCCCAATCTTCATCAAGATCAAAAGGAGTAAGGGAGGATGGATGGACTCAATAGGAGAGGTATGTTTATGTAAGTGTAATGTATAAGTATGGTAAGATAGGATAGGAAATGGTATGCAAATGGATGATAGGTTGGATAGACAATGTGCCCCCAAGTGTAAGTGACATAGAAGATCAACCTACATATGATGCCAGTTTGCCAGGTTTTCATCATGGTACTTATCCAAGGTGCCACCAAGGGTGGTTTTCACCATTGGACGAAGGGATTTCTCTTTACTTTTTTTTTTTTTTTGAATTTTTTTTTGACTTTTGACTTTTGAATGGAATAGGTGGATATGGAAAGGAGGGACTCAAGTTTCTAGTTCCATGAAAGGTGATAGTGTCCCATTAGAGATAGGTGTTGCATGGGCCATGTCAAGTGTCATTATGGTCATAGATGTTGGTAGGGGGATTGCATGAAAGTGAGATGGATTAGATAGATAATGGATTATGATGTGGATTATGTAGGGAAGATAGTGGATTATAGGTGAATTCATGCACAAAGATGGATGAAAGGCTTATGCAAAAGCATGGACCATAGGAAGGTGATGGGGAAGATATGTAGGATAATGGATGAAGGATGGGGAGATGGAGGTATGTGGGAATGTTGTGGAATGGAAAGGAACCATGACCAACGGTTGCACACACCGTAATAAACATTGAAATTTTGGATTTGGAGGAGGTGTAGGAAGCAATGGATATGTTTTCTTAGGGGATGGTTGATGGTGTGATTTAGGGACCCACATAGACTTAGTATTTTTATGATTTTTCTTGACTTGTGGGATGAAAGAATTTGATATTTTTGAGTGGAATGAGATTTTTGGATGGAAGAGGATGGTTGGGATTTTTGAGAGGTGGATGCCTCATTTGATTTGATTTCTTTTTTTAGGGACCCAAACCATTTTGCTTTTTGACTTTGCTTTTGGAGGTATGGGCTTGGATAGCTAATTGAATGTACTTTTCTTTGATTCTTTGCATTTGTACCCTAAGGCATTAGGACCCTTAGGATTTTTGGATTTATGAAAGGAGGCATCCAAATGTTTTTTTTTTCAATCCCATGGAATAGGTTGAAGCTTGATGATTAGATGATGTATGCATTTGTTGATCATGATTAGGAGGAGGTTGATGGATGATAGATAGCTTAGGTATTGGAAGCAATGGTGGAAGATTGGATGGTGGAATAATAGGAGTTGGAAGAAGCAGAGGTAAAGTGGATGGTGGAAGGTGTATGGTCACATGATTTTGACACTTGTAGGATGATGGAGGTGGAATGACAACATATGTTTTGGATACATGATAGGATTTGTGATGAAAAGTGGTGGATTTAGAAGGTATGGAAGCAGTACCAACATATTGAGATTGTTGTCCTTGGAGTGTATATCCATGGCCATATGAGCATGGAGGGACCTTGACATCTATAGGCTCCAAAATTCCTTGTTCAAGAAGGCCTATGCCTTTACCTTGATAATTCATGTTTTGGAGTATGTGATGGACTATGGGACTAGGTGTGCTTTGGACACTAGACTTGAGCTCATGATTGGATGGAGAAGGTGAGGTGGTGGATAAGGGTTTTTGTTGTTGTCCTAAAGAAGAACATTCATGGATGAAGGTGGATAGACCAAGGGGATATGCTGGTGGATTTGAAATGGGGTTGATAGTGGATGTGGATGGATCATTAGGATCTTGATTATGTTCATTAGGATCTTGATTATGTTCATTAGGATCCAAGATACTGGTTTGATCTTCTATGTTTGTTTGGGAGGCATGTGTCTCATCATGGGAAGTGAATGTTTGTGGATCATGGGTGGGTGGAGTAGCAAGCTCCTAACCATGGAATGCATAAATTGGGCTAAGATGATCATCATGGTTTTCTTGATCATATATAGGAGCTTGATCATGGATAGAATTAGGTGTGTCATGAATGGGATCAATGGAAGGGATTTGATCTTGAATTGAATGAGGGGGTTGTTAGATTTAGGGCAGACAACTGAGAGGGGGGGGTGAATTAGTTGTCCAAAACTTCTTTCAACACTTGCATTCACTTAGCATTGTAACAATAAATCAATCATGAAAACTTAATGTAATTAACCAAGAGCAGAAACACATCTACACATGAGACACCAAGATTTTGATGTGGAAAACCTGGTTAAGGGAAAAACCACAGGGTGACTAACCCAAGATATTATTCTCTATTAGAAGAATAGAAAGAATAAGATGGCACATGCCAATTAGGGCTCATTGCCCGAGCACACTGCTCACAAGAGGCTCATTGCCTACAAGAGACACACTGTCTACAATAAATGAGTATTACATACTTGAACTGGTAAATAGCATCATCACCATGCTTGAATCAGTTCCATTAAAGCCCAAATCCTTCTGCACTTCCTTTCGCTCTTCTCCTCACTACCACACACTCATCTCCACAAGTCACACTTTGAAATGAATTCACAATCCCTTATTTGTACACGACGTCAACTTAGGAACAAACATCTAAGTTGGAAAACATTCACAAGAACATCCGCAAGATGAATCATTCATCCGGTCGGCCAGCCAGAGGAAGAACACCTTCATCTGGAAGTATTTCTTCAATTCCAGGCTCCAACTCTAATGCAGATCATCAACACAAACTGAACATAATCCAAGGACCTCCACAAGCTTTCTTGAATCACCAGGAACATCCGCACTTCCTCTACTTGCTAAAATCCTTCTCTCCTTCATCCAGAACCTCAAGAACACAGTTTGTCATCACTGTCACAAAGGAATAGGTTCTTCTGGACCTTCAAACCAAAAACAAATCTACTTGACGCTTCACAAGGACATCCTTAACACTTACTCTAATCCACAGAATGGGATACTGCATTTCTGGATCTCACCAGACCTATCTGTCTCAACCTGTCACCACTGAACACCTGCCAGAACCAGTTTTACTTGAATAGCCATAACTTCTCCAGATCTTCATATGGACCTCTAAAATCTCTATGAGAACATCTCAAGACTTATATCTATAAACCCTTTAAACCGCATCCTCTGATCCTCAACCTATCTTGGACTTTTACCTTGTTGTCATCACTATTCTTCATTGTTCCTGATTGAGACTAATTTTCTCAATATCCTCAGCACACAGCTCATCCAATCCTTCTCATTAATGCAACATGAGTATGTTGACATCAATGACAACACCAGTTCAACCCATACTTGTAACAATCTCCCCCTTTGTCATTGATGGCAACATATTATGTGAAAAACCATCAAGACAAGAACTTCTCCTTAATGTCATAGCTCCCCCTATCAAAAAAAACTATTCACATGTCTTCTCTTCCTGTATTGCTCCCCCTTTGATCATCAACCACTTATTTTTCACATGTCTTATCTCCCCCTTTGACATCAATGGCAAAGGGCCCATACTTGCAACTTTATAATCACACCTGCTGCTCCCCCTAAGTAGCAGCTCCCCAACACCAATCCAGACCATAAGATATGACTATGATATCCACTAGACTAATGCACATTAGTGCATCCTAGTTCATCACTGGAGGGGAAATAACCCCTAACTTCTCCCTAAGATACTTAAAAGAGTCCTTGGGAAGAGGTTTAGTAAAGATATCTGCAATCTGATCCTTGGAGGGCACATACTCCAATCTAACTTCATCCTTGTTCACTTGCTCTCTCAAAAAGTGAAACTTGATAGATATGTGCTTGGTCTCATAATGCAACACCAGATTTTTAGAAATATTTATTGCACTTGAATTATCACAGAAAATTGTGATAGGCTCCTCATATTCTACTTTAATGTCTCTTAGCATCTGCTTCATCCATAAGATTTGAGTGCAACTACCTGCTGCTGCAATGTATTCTGCTTCAGTTGTAGATAGAGATATTGCCCCTTGTTTCTTGCTTAGCCAAGAAACCAATCTTTTTCCCAAAAAGAATGCTCCACCACTGGTACTCTTCCAGTCATCCATATCTCCTGCCCAATCTGCATCTGTATATGCATGAAGAGAGAAATCATGATCTCTAGGATACCATAGACCATACTCAACTGTCCCCTTTAGATATCTAAAAATCATCTTGATTGCCATAACATGAGATTCTCTAGGATCAGCTTGGAATTTAGCAACAAGACCAATAGCCTGCATAATATCTAGTCTAGTTTGAGTAAGATACAATAGTACTCCAATCATTGACCTATATTTTGTCTGATCAACCTTGGGAGAGTCATCATCTTTGCTCAACTTGCATCCGGTTGCCATTGGAGTGTTCATTTGCTTTGAGTCTTCCATCCCAAATTTCCTCAACAATTCTTTCACATATTTTGACTTAGAAATGAAGATTCCTTTCTTTGTTTGAGTAATTTGTAGACCCAAAAAGAAATTCATTTCTCCAAGCATTGACATCTCAAACTCACTTTTCATTTGACTTGTAAAAGTTTTACACATACTATCTCTTCCTCCAAAAATGATATCATCAACAAATACTTCAATAATTAAGATGTTTTCATGATCAATTTTGAAATACAAATTACTGTCAGCAGTACCTTTGTTGAAACCAATCTTCAAGAGATGCTTATCCAATCTTTCATACCAGGCTCTTGGGGCTTGCTTTAGTCCATACAGTGCCTTTTTCAATTGACAAACCATGTCACTATGATCAGACAATTGAAATCCATCCGGTTGCTCAATATACACTTCTTCTTCCAAATTACCATTTAGGAAGGCAGATTTGATATCCATTTGATACACCTTGAAATCCTTGAAGGTAGCAAATGCAAGAAATAATCTGACTGCTTCAATTCTTGCCACTAGAGCAAAAGTTTCTTCAAAATCAACTCCTTCTATTTGAGAGTAACCTTTGCAAACTAATCTAGCCTTGTTTCTGATTACTTCATCGGCTTCATTCAATTTGTTCCAAAAGACCCATTTGGTTCCAATCACATTTTTATTTCTTGGTCTGGGAACAAGATCCCAAGTGTGATTCTTCTCAATTTGCATCAGTTCTTCCTCCATTGCCTTAGTCTAGTTTTTATCATTGCAGGCTTCATTTACTGTCTTAGATTCAATCTTTGAAATTAGACAATACTCATCTAAAATTTGAGCAATTCTCCTCCTTGGTTGCACCCCTTTTATTTTGTCACCTATGATCTGATCTTCAGAGTGGTTTAGAGTTACATACCTTGGAATTTTGGGAGTCTCTTGCACTTCTAACTCTTGATTAGTCTCATTGAGACTTATCTCTTCTTCCTGTCTTACCGGATCAACTTGACTTTATTTCTCAGAAGAGACTTGGATACCTTGAATCTGAACACCATTCTGATCATCTTCATCATGTTCAAGAATTCTTGAGGGTCTTTCAATTTCTTCATCAACCTTCACATTTATACTTTCTACAATCTTTCTCAGTCTCTTGTTGTAACACTGGTATGCTTTGCTTTGAGTAGAATAATCCAAAAATATTCCTTCATCACTTCTAGCATCAAACTTTCCTAGATCTTCATCCATTTTAATGTAACATCTACTACCAAAAACTCTAAAGTATCTCACAGTAGGAGTAATGCCAAACCAGAGTTCATAAGGAGTCTTATCGATATAGTTTCTAATTTGAACTTGGTTGAGAGTGTAAACTACAGTGCTGACAGCTTCTCTCCAATAGATCTGAGGAACATTTGCTTCCATCATCATGGTCCTGGATGCTTCCTGGATGGTTTGGTTCTTTCCCTCAACAACTCCATTATGCTGTGGAGTTCTAGGGGTAGACAACTGTCTCTTTATTCCATGTTTCTCACAGAAGTTTATGAACTCACCAGATGTGAATTCTCCACCTCTATCAGACCTCAGACATTTCAATTTTAATTCAGTCTCATTTTCCACCATAGCCTTGAATATTTTGAATTTCTCAAGAGCTTCTGATTTCTCTTTCAGAAAGGTTACCCACATCATCCGGGAATAGTCATCAATTAGCAACATGAAGTATCTATCACCTTGCACACCCCTGATTCATGCTGGACCACATAAGTCAGTGTGAACCAAGTCTAATAATCTGGTAGAAGATTGTTCCTTGCTTTTGAATGAGATTCTGTTTTGTTTTCCCAACTGACATTCTTTGCACAAACTATTTGTAGGTTTTACCAATCTTGGAAGATCTCTTACAGCCTGAGTATTACTTATCTTGATGATATTATCAAAGTTCACATGACACATTCTTCTATGCCATAACCAACTCTGATCAATTTGAACAAAGAAGCAACTTTTACCAGTACCAGCTAAGTGAAAGATGTTACCTTTTGCTTGGGTACCTGATGCAATCTTTGTTCCAGAACTTTCAAAAATTTTGCACTTCCATTCTTGAATCTGAGATCATAGCCTTTGTCCACCAACTGTCCCACACTGAGAAGATTGTGTTTCAATCCTTCAACATATAATACATTACCGGTTTTGTTCTTTCCATCAAAAGAAATAGTTCCTCTACCTCTGATTCTACCTGCAGAGTTATCACCAAACTTTACCACTCCTCCTTCATACCTTTCCAAATATATGAACTTGTTTTTGTCACCTGTCAGTGGTGAGAGCAGCCACTGTCAATGACCCAATCATCCTTTTCTTCAACTTGGGTAGCCAGGGCTTTATGATTTACGGATTTAGAGGGTATTGGATCTTCTTCCTTGATGGCAATGAGCACCCAGTCACTTCCGGATTTGTCTTCTTTCTTTGATTCATCATCTGTTACTCCTTCATCATCTCCTTCATGAGCATAGTAACAATTCTTCTAGAATCTTGGTCTATTACTGTTTGGCCTAGAAAATCTTTCCGGACACCTTGATGCAAAATGACCAATCTTATTGCAGTTAAAACACTTAAAAGGCAATTTTCCCTTACTTACTGGATCCTCTTGGTAGTCTTTTAGCAATAAGAGCTTCAAGATGAGCAGTTTCAACTTCTTCTTCCAAGTCTTTTCTTGCATTTTCATACCATGATGATTTCCTTGAAGAATTTTCTCTCGGATCAAACCTTTGTTTTCCTTTTACAAAGGCACTTGCTTTGAATGCAGATTTAGTATTTGGAGGATCATCTCCAAACTCGGCCAATTCAAAAGTAGCTAGCTTACCAACCAATTGATCTCTTGTGATTATTGTGTGAGCTCTGAATTTTTCGATTGCAAAAGCTCTGATTTTATAAGACTCAGGAAGGGATCTGAGAACTTTGCCAATGATCTCATCTTCACTCAGGGTTCCACCTGCATTTCTGATTCCACAAACCAGCTCATTCACTCTTGGCATAAAAGACGTAATATTTTCATCATTTCTTATTTTCAATTTTTCAAATTTCCCTTTTAGACTCTGTAATCTTACACATTTAACAAACTGGTCTCCTTCATGTAAAAGTTCTAGTTTCTTCCAAATCTCAAAGGTAGTTGGTAGATCAATAATATTTGAGAGTTCTGAGTCAGATAATGCACTTAAAAGAGCCTCTTTGGTCCGCAGATTGTTTTCAGCATCTGTGATTTCATTTAGGGTTGTCGGACCACCCTATGGAGGTACATAAGCCTTTGTGACCATGGACCAGTATGCAAATCCCATGCACTGCAAGTGACATTCCATGCGACCTTTCCAAAGAGCAAATTTAGTTCCATTGAACTTCAGACTATCCTTCTTACAGGACGACATCCTGGATCTCCTCAAGCAGTTAAGCTCTTTTCAGAGGAACCTTGCTCTGATACTAATTGTTAGATTTAGGGCAGACAACTGAGATGGGGGGTGAATCAGTTGTCCAAAACTTTCTTCTTTCAACTCTTGCATTCACTTAGCATTATAACAATAAATCAATCATGAAAACTTAATGTAATTAACCAAGAGCAAAAACACATCTACACATGAGACACCAAGATTTTAACATGGAAAACCTGGTTAAGGGAAAAACCACGGGGTGACTAACCCAAGATATTATTCTCTATTAGAAGAATAGAAAGAATAAGATGGCACATGCCAATTAGGGCTCACTGCCTGAGCACACTACTCACAAGAGGCTCACTACCTACAAGAGACACACTATCTACAATAAATGAGTATTACATACTTGAACTGGTAAATAGCATCATCACATGCTTGAATCAGTTCCATTAAAGCCCAAATCCTTCTGCACTTCCTTTCACTCTTCTCCTCACTACCACACACTCATCTCCACAAGTCACACTTTGAAATGACTTCACAATCCCTTATTGTACATGACATCAACTTAGGAACAAACATCTAAGTCGGCAAACATTCACAAGAACATCCGCAAGATGAATCATTCATCCGGTCGGCCAGCCAGAGGAAGAACACCTTCATCTGGAAGTATTTCTTTAATTCCATGCTCCAACTCTAATGCAGATCATCAACACGAACTAAACATAATCCAAGGACCTCCACAAGCTTTCCTGAATCACCAGGAACATCTGCACTTCCTCTACTTGCTAAAATCCTTCTCTCCTTCATCTGAAACCTCAAGAACACAGTCTGCCATCACTGTCACAAAGGAATAGGTTCTTCTAGACCTTAAAACCACAAACAAATCTACTTGACACTTCACAAGGGTGTCCTTAACACTTACTCCAATCCGTAGAATGGGATACTGCATTTTCGAATCTCACCGGACCTATTTGTCTCAACCTGTCACCACTGCAGAACCAGTTTTACTTGAATAGCCATAACTTCTCCAGATCTTCATGCAGACCTCTAAAATCTCTACGGGAACATCTCAAGACTTATATCTATAAACCCTTTAAATCGTATCCTTTGATCCTCAACCTATCTTGGACTTTTACCTTGTTGTCATCACTATTCTTCATTGTTCCTGATTGAGACTAATTTTCTCAATATCCTCAGCACACAGCTCATCCAATCCTTCTCATTAATACAACATGAGTATGTTGACATCAATGACAACACTGGTTTAACCCATACTTGCAACAGGGGTAATGTTTCATCATTCTTAGGATTATGCTCTTGACATAGGTTTTGACTTTGAGTGGAAGTGGATGACTCTTGGATAGTTTTGATATGTTCTTGATGGTCAATGACATAAGGGTGTGATGGGTCTTGACTAGGACTCATGGGAGAAGTCTTTTCAATAAGATCAATGGTTTGTGGACCACATGATGGGGTTGGAGGAATAAGCATGACATTTGAAGGCTCGTTTCTAGGTGCCAAGATAGGTGTTTGACATGGGGATAAGTTATTCTTTGCTAGTAGCCATTGGATCACATCCTTTGCATGTGCATGTGTGGAAGGATAATATAGTGAATGGACAATCAGGGTAGATGATGTGGACTTGTGATTAGGATGAGGAGTTGAAAGTTCCCATGGTGGAGGGATAAGAGGGATGGATGGTGTTGTAGGATTAGGGTTCAGACTTTGATTAGGTGGAGTGTCAAAGGGATTGAATGGATTGGTGGATATGGACAACCCCTTAGGCTTGCTTTTGTAATGTTTGATTCTAGAACGTGGACTTGATGTAGGATTAGAGTGTGGTGGTAGAATGTACTTATAGGATGGATGAGGTAGACTTATGTTTCCCTTGTCAAAGGTAGCATGAGAATTTAAAGGCACTTTGTCTTGTTGCCAAGGTGGACTTGGATAATCTTGTGGATAGGCTTGGGGTGCTAGAACCTTGTTCTCTAGTATTGGTATGGAATGACACATGTCTTCACATTGTTGTATCTCATCTTGTTTCTCAAGGTATGCAACATGAATCTTGTCATTATTGGAAGTTGGAGGAGGAGCCCATCGAAGTATGAGTTTAGGCCTTGGTTTTGTCTCATCATCAAGATTAGGAGAAGGGCCTCCTTGAAGTATGATTTTGGGTGTTGCATTGTCTTTATGAGTGCAATTAGGAGGAGGTATTCCTCGAAGTATGAGTTTGGTTTTTGTATTGTCTTCATGAGTGGGATTAGGAGGAGGGCTTCCTCGAAGGATAAGTTTGGGCTTGTGATTAGGATTTCTAAGGATTAAGACCACTGTGACAAGTGCTTGACTAGGATTAGGATGATGATGATGTGGAGTGACTAGGATAGATGACTTGGATGGATTAGGATAATGTGATTAAGAAGAGTGATTAGGATATGATTAGAATGAGAGTTGATTGATGAAGATATGATTAGAATGTGATTAGGATATGATTAGATTCGATGACTACCTAGTTTAAAATTGAATGGTTTAGAATGAAGATGATGATTAGGAATGATTATGAATGGGTAGGATCTGATTGGTTAGATGAAGTTGATTAGGATGATTAGGGTATAATTAAGATATGATTAGGATATGAGTTGGTTAGGATGATTTGGAATGAATGTGTGAGTTGGCTAGAATGTTTAGAATGATTTGTTTATGTCCTGTGTTTATAACTTGATTTGGCAATGTTCAAACAACTGATTACACATGTAGACACATGAATCACTCAAACAAGAAACATAAGCAATTTTGAATTTGAAATTATGAATGTTACGATTAAGCAAGTACTTGAATAAAACACATCAACAATCCTATGACTAGTCAAGTGGGGTATGGCCA
Source organism: Cunninghamia lanceolata (assembly GCA_027924645.1). Taxonomy (NCBI): domain Eukaryota; kingdom Viridiplantae; phylum Streptophyta; class Pinopsida; order Cupressales; family Cupressaceae; genus Cunninghamia; species Cunninghamia lanceolata. Next base: position 9,659,082 of record BSBN01000194.1, on the reverse strand, counting down.
ATTAGGTCTTACTCTAGGATGTACAAGGTTACCTAAGGATGTCCCTAATATACTTGAGGAATAGGGGGCCCAATTTCATGAAATGAAAGTGAAATAATGCCACATGGCTGGGAGAAAGGGGTAACCCACCCATCACCTTCACTTCCCAAAGGTATAAATTTCTTTGGGGATTATCCAAGAGTGACAAGATTTTGACTTCCAAAGAGGGCGTCTTTCAATTCACACCTCACTGTTTATACTCCGCCATAATGGTAGAGTTGAGGTCATCCCTTGGAGTGGTGTTTCTCCAAGTAGGCCTCCTAGGAAGGGTATGACAAAAGAAAACCAAGTGGGTGTTTTTAATCTCGAAGATCACCTTGCAATGCGAGGATAGAGCATACACACTCACACTTGATTCACACTTGCACTTGTTAATTTCTATTTAAGAAAATGAAATGTGTGGTGTGAAATTGAATGGATGAGAGGTATTTTTGATTCTCAAGGTTGCATGAAGCACATGAGAAGAGCATACACACCTTTAAACTCACTCAAATTCACCAAGCAATGCAAGCACTTGTCCTTTTTAAATCCAAAGTCAAAATGCGTGAAGGAAGACAAGGGTTTGTTTTAAGCCTGATTTCAATGTGTGAATGAAGACAAGAGTATGTTTTAGAGCCCAAATCCAAATGTGTGATGTAAAAAAATATTCTTTTTATGTCCAAATTGAAGTGTGAGACAAGCAATGATTATTAATTAAATGAGAGATGAAAGATTGGAATGAATGCACCTAAATTTTTTTTCTTTCCAATCTGCTACTATGAATGATACAAACACTGCTATAGCTCCATGTGATCAGCTACAAGCCACAAAAACTAAGAAGGAACAAGTAAACTTGCATAGAAATGTGCTATGTGAAAAAGAGGAATTTGATTAAATATGATTGAGATGAATTACTATAGAAGAATAAACATCATGAACATATTCTAGACAAAATTCTAAGCACTTTTGAAAAAAATCATGAAAAATGGATAAATTTTGCAAAAGATATAAGCGTTTGAAGTTTAAAAGGAGAGCTGGCTTTGATTGAAAAAAAACATGAAAATGGTATAGTCACCTAATAAAATCTCCACCAATGTGTAGTTCTCTAAGTCATCTTTCTAATGAGTCCTTGTTTGTGAATTTTCAATATCGTATGCCTGAGTTATGAGGAAAAGAAAAAACAATGCCCTATTAGGGCATGTAGAGGTAAAGGGTCAGGCTTGACACTTTGTACTAACTGCTAATGGTTTGTAAAATGTTGGTCACTTTGGGAGGTCTGATGAAGCAAATAACTCAGGAGGTCTAGGTTGAGCGATGCCCCTGGTCGCCCATATGACCAGGGGCCAAAGCGGTGAAAAAAATAAAAAAAGGAAAATAAAGCAAATATCGGTCACTAATGTGATCGTGGCTTAGAGAAGATAGGGGTGGGAAACCCACTTTGACACAGTCGATGGGATCCTAGCCACTAGTAAATCATTAAAGGGCACTAAGCGGGTATTCTAAGAGCTATTTAAACCATTAAAGGGCACTGATGGGGTAGTTTAAGATGCCTATGTAAACCGCTTAAGAACTGAGCAGGTATTTTAAACACTGCCGGGGTATTACATACCCCACCCTCCGTAATCAATGGCCCGAAAAAGAATACACACAAGCGTCTTTAGGGCACATGCCTAATATTTTGTGTGATTTCCAATACACACCTCAACAAAAGAAGATATAGGGAGGCGACGAATGAAGGCTGAGGTGGAGCGAAGGATGGAGTTAGGGTTTCAAGACTGCAGCCTAGGCGGACATAGTAGCAACTAAGGGTTGGTTGCAGCAGACATAGGAGGTGAGAAGGTTTGGTGGAGGTGACAACATTCACCAATGGTGGAAGGGATGGCTTAGGTGGTTCTAAGGTTTTTAGAGGAAGGTGACGGAGGGTAGTCTACAGATGGCACCACCGAGAACTTAGGGTTTTGGAGAATATGAGCTTTGCTCTACTACAACAGTCACCTGCAACATATAAAAAATGACCACTGCCACAAAAAAAAAAACCATGAGATTAAAATTTGTGATCAAATTGAAAATTAGCCATCAAACCACTAGCAAAAAGAAATAGAGATTCAACTAGGGCCTCTGTGCAAGGTCCGTACGGATCCGTATGGTACGACCCTGTCGCAGGGGCTAAAGTCAAAAATTTTTAAATTTTTTCCTGCAACAAAATATCAAGTATTATATGTCATTTTTTGCCTGCGAGGCCTCCTAGATGCAACGGTAAGGTCTATTTCAGGCCTAGAAGTCACCTGCAAAAGTCAAGTTCCTAAAATCAACCAAAAATTATAGATTTGCATGATTTCACGTCAGGTTCACCAAATGTAGCTAGGGAAAATCAGGTTTAATGTCAAAAATATCAAACTAACTAAACCCTAACAAGAAAAATAGAGCACAAACTAGCATAAAAATCAAAATAACAAAGCAAAGAAAATTGAATCTTCCACTCTAGACTTGATTTATCTCCATTGCTCTTATCAACCTCTCATGACCATGCAAGATTTCAAAGGATTGTTGATGGGAAAAATGTTGGTTGCTCACCACTGTAGCAACATAATAGTACTCAAGAACTAGATATCCAAATGACTTATGCAAGGTTTAATTTATAGAAAAGGCTGATTTGAATGAACAATTGTGATTGCAAGTTGATTTGTGCTATGTGGACGGTTGAGATCGACTAGGGTTTCCCTCCACTACAAGATAAGAGGGAATTTTAAATTTGAGGATATGAAGAGGTGTAAAATCAAATAAATTTGCCTAATTTATTTGATTTATTGAGGTAATGCATGGAAAAGGGGCTTTTTCCATTAAGTGAGGGATTGTAATCATGTGACATGTGTTGGATAAGTCTAATTTAACTAAAAGTTTATTTAAATTAGTTGTGCATGTGAAGTGTTGTAGTCATGTGACACATGTTTGAATGTGGTAAAAGGTGAGGGAATAATTCAAATGTTTTATTTGAATTATTTGAGACATGTGAAAGGGGGATTAATTAAATAAATAAGATTATTTAATTGATTGGTTAGGTGATTAAGTTGGATTATAAGTGGGATTATGCAATGAACTAGGGCAAAATGTTACAATGTGTCTCACAAGGTGATGTCACAAGACATTGAGATGTCCCCAAATCTGATTTTTTATATAAACCCAAAATCTGAAAATAATTTTTGCACTTACAACACAAATATGCATCACAATATCCAAAATCTAGTAACTAGTTTGCACAATAAACATTCCAAATTGTCACAACAACACTCCAAACCTTTTTTATTATGAATTTCTGATGTAAACACATGGGTATAGGTCTGATATATGAAAATAACCCAGAAGCAAACTCCTACATAAATTATGCAATTTCAGCTACAACCCATTACACCAAATGCTGAAATACACAATATATATTAAATCACTATTATGTCTCCAAATCCTCAAAATGACACTCAACTTAGTATTGCTGGAATATGGTACTATAGATGATGATGTACAATAGCACATACAACATACAAACCCCAACAGAACAACAAATGTGAATAGCAACACAAACAACTCTTAAAACACACTACGAAATCACTACAAACTCCTACAACAACACAAGAACATTGCACTACTGAATCTTGTCAGTACAAATGCAATCTCTGAGATAAGATTTCTATATTAACCCAAGAACACCACCCTCAGGTTCTTGGAAACTCATGTCCACCAGCCACAAGCTCTGTCTTCAGTGGTTTCCCTATCCACTGAAGCTGCACAAGCATCTGCTTTGCAAGAAAGAGTGAGAAAATGTCATTAACCTCCCAAAATGAAATGTTACATTATTTTATGATGTGAGAGTCCATCTTGGGCATCCAAGATCTCCCATGCCTAAATCTTGGGAGTTACAACTCCCATATTTCACTTGGATGCTTCAAACAACGCCCTCCGTCCACTTGTCAAAGGTGCAATCCCTATTTTTAGCAAATCTCTTCACAAATCTACCCAAATCTTCATAAAATATTCCCTCTCAAATCCAAATGCCCAAAGGGAATATTTGAGCTCTAAATACATTTTATTTAATATTTATTTATCCTTTAATATTTAAAAATGCATTGAAACAAACATAATATTAAATAATTAATTTCCCTCCAAGCTGCCATGTAAAGTGACTGACTATTTTCGGATAGGAGAGAATTACTAAAAATAAAAAAATGTTATTTTGGAAGAAAGGGGACATGACAAGTCCTCCCTCCCATAATTTGCTTGTCCTCAAGCAATGGAGATTAGGATGCTCAAGTATCTTAGGTCCCTCCCATGATGCATCCTCAATTGGCAAGTTCTTCCATTTGATCAAATATTCTGTGATGCACCTGTTTCTGAGTTTCTTCTCCCTTGTTTCCAGCACTCTTTTTGGAATCAAAATTAATTTCCCTTCATCATCCAATGGCAGTAAATCATGTGAAGTAACAACTTGTTGTCCTACCACTTTCTTCAAGCATGAAACATGGAAAACAGTATGAATTTTACTACCTGAAGGAAGCTCCAACTCATAGGCCACTTCTCCGATCTTTCAGATGATTTTGTATGGACCATAGTACTTGGGCTTGAGTTTCTTAGCCCCATTCTTCCTCAATGTACTCTATTTATATGGCTGCAATCTCACAAAGACCAAGTCCCCAACCTCAAATACTCTCTCTGTCCTCTTCCTATCTGCATAATTTTTTTTTTGATTTTGTGCATGCTGTAAGTTATCTTTAAGAGACCTCAAAATCTCCTGACTCTAATTTATTAGATCACTTACTGTTGGTACATGACTATCTAAAAATAGTAAATCAACAAAGGAAAGTGCATCATACCCATAAAAATCTTGAAAAGGAGTCATACCTATAGGCATATGAAAAGAAGTGTTGTAACAATATTCCCCTAGATGCAACCATTTCACCCAAGCATGTTGCTGATCTGAAACATAATTTCTCAGGTATCCCTCTATCCACTTGTTCACTATTTCATTTTGTCCATTAGTTTGTGGATGGTAGCTTGTACTGGGAGTAAGTTCAGTACCTGTTAAGTGAAAGAGTTCCTTCCAAAAAGAGCTAAGAAATCTGCTATCTCTATCACTAACTATGTTTCTAGGTATCCCATGCAATTTGAAAACCTCTCTAAAAAATAATTCTGCTACTTGTGGTGCTTTAAATTCAGTTGTATTAGGGAATAAATGAGCATATTTTGTTAATCTATCTACCACCACATAAATACAATCCTTACCTTGCCCCTTGGGTAAACCTATAATGAAATCCATGGAGATGTTCTCCCATTTATGTTTGGGTATGGGCAGTGGTTGTAGAAGCCCTGCAGGATAAAGTTGTTCGCTCTTATTCTGTTGACATACCATGCACTCCTTAATGTGGCTATGCACATCCTCCTTCAACCCTTTCCAATAAAATCTCTCATGGATCTGCCTATAAGTCTTGTAATATCCTTGATGACCTGCAAGTGGTGTATCATGAAAGGCCCTTAGGATCTTCTCTTTAACCTTGGATTCAGGCACCAAATAGATCTGATTTTTATAATAGATCAGCCCATCCATCACCACATTCCTATAATCCTCGACCAACTCATCAAAGATGTTAGTAGCAAAGGGGTTTTTTGCATACTTAGCAATGATAGACATCTTTCAATCAGCTAAAATAGTTGACATAGCATAAAGTAGGCTTCCTAGAAAGTGCATTTGCCACTACATTATTCTTGCCTTTCATATATTCAATCTCAAAATCATATGCTTGCAATTTACTTACCCACTTTTGTTGGTGGTCATTCAAGTTCTTTTGCTCCATAAAGAACTCAAGAGACTATTATGATCCGTCTTTACTATAAACTTCCCATAGACTAGGTATTGTCTACACTTTTCCAGTGCATGCATTATAGCCAACATTTCTTTATCATAAATAGAGTATCCTCTTTCTAAATTGCTCTATTTTTTGCTCTCAAAAGCTATGGGACGTTTATTTTGAGTGAGGACAGCCCCTACACCCTCCCCTGATGCATCACATTCTACTACGAATGGAAGAGAAAAATCTGGAATTGCAAGCATAGGGCAAGAGCTCATTACCTCTTTGAACTTATCAAAAGTTTGTTGTGCTTCTTTTGTCCACATGAATGCTCCTTTCTTTGTCAAATCAGTTAATAGAATAGTAAGTTATGAAAAACCTTTCACAAACCTTTTGTAGTAACAACATAGTCTGAAAAAACCCTATAGTTGTGCAAGATTGGTAGGTGGTGGCCAATCTAGGATGGCTTGAATTTTTTGCTGATCTACCTTGACTCCTTCAACACTTATGACATACCCCAGATATAAAATTTTAGTCAGCCCAAACTCACATTTGGACATTTTGGCATAGAAAGATTGCTGTTCTAAAATCCCCAAAATTGTATCTAGGTGCTCCAAATGTTCTTTCCATGTTTTGTTGTATATCAAAATATCATCAAAAAAGACTAGCACAAATTTTTGGAATTGCTTACTGAACACTTGGTTCATGCAAGATTGGAAAGTAGCTGGAGCATTGGTGAGGCCAAAGGGCATGACTAAGAAATCAAAGTGCCCGTAGTGACACTTGAAAGCTGTCTTTTCTATATTTTTCTCCCTCATGCAAATCTGGTGGTATCTTGACCTTAAGTCAATCTTTGAAAAATAAATTGCTCCATGTAACTCATCTATGAGTTCATCTATTCTTGGAATGGGGTATCTATTCTTGATTGTTTTCTTATTTAATGCTCTATAATCTATACACATCCTAAGAGTGCCATCTTTCTTTTTCACAAGCACCACTGATGAAGCAAATGGGCTAGAACTAGGCCTGATGAAACCCATATCCAAGAGCTCTCTAATAGTCTTCTCTATCTCCTCCTTATAACCTCGTGGGTGTCTATAAGGAGTTGTAATAACAGGTTTTCCACCTTGTTCCATCTCAACCACATGCTAAAATCCTCTATCCAGAGGTAAACCTGGAGGTAGATAATTGAAAATAGTACTATGCTTATCCAAAATTTCTTGAATCTCAAAATGAAATTTACCTTTTTCTTGTGGGGAACTCGAAGGATGTATCAAGCATGTTGCAGCCCAAGCTACTTGCCCTCACCTGAAAGTCCTCTCCATCTTCTTCACAGTTACTACTCTTGGTGTTCCACTCGAAAGGCCTCTTAGAACAATTTCTCTTCCATTTGAATGGAATTTGAATTCCATAGTTTGGTAGTTTTGGTAATAACCTCCAATAGAATGTAGCCATTGCACACCCAACACCACATCTATTTCACCAATACCCACCACATAGAAATCATCACTTAGATTATAATCTCCCATAGTAATGTTGAGCTGCCAAATCACTTTCTTACAAGGCATTGTAAAACCATTAGCAACTGTGACATTAAATCCTTCAAACTCCTCATTTTTCTATCCCCTCTTTATCACATATCCTTCATCAATGAAATTGTGGGTAGCCCCACTATCAATTAACACAATCATCCTTTGTCCTGCTAGGACTCCTCGAACCCGAAATGGATGGTATCTAGGGGCTCCTGATAGGGCTACCAAGGAACCCTCTTTGCTATTTTCAACTTCCACTCATTTGAAACTGGGGTCTATAGAGTAATGAAATTCTTCATTCTCATCAGACTTAGGGTTTGAGGATACTTCAATGAAATGCACCTTTACCTTACCAAGGCATCGATGAGTATGGTCCCATGTTTCTTTGCAATGGAAGAAAAGGTTTCTCCTCCTAAGCTCCTTTCTGTCATTGAGGTATATCTTCTTAGGGGCTGTAGGTGGTACAGGTGATGCAATCTTTTGTACAAGGGCTGGGAAAGTCTTCTTTTGGAAACCACTCTTTTTCTGTCCTGAAAAAAATCCCTTAGACGGTTGTGCCAAGCTCTTCTTGGGAAAAGTAAGTTCAAGCTGCAAGCTTCTTCTAATTGCTTCTTGGAGTGTGGTAGGTGAAAAGGCTTTAATAAACCCCCTACAGGATCTTCAAGTCCTTCCAAGAAGAGGTAAACAATCCTTTTTTTTGATATGCCAAGCACCATAACAACAATTTTGTGAAACTAATCCACATACTCACTCACCGTAGTCTTTTCTTTAATCTTTGAAAATTCTTTGAAATACTCTTCTTCATCTATGAGTTCAAAGTAGTCTAATAGCCTTTGGCTGAAATCTACAAATGTATTCACCTGATTGTGATCTTGAGTAATTGTCCCATGATACCACCACTCATAAGCATTACCTTCCAGATGTAAAATTACAAATTGAACAACATCTTTCTTAGTCATAGGATTGAGGGTGAGGTATGTTTATAGTTTTGTAACCATGCTCTGGCTGAGATTTTGTCACTGCCATCAAAAGTAGGTGTTGCAAGTTTGTTCAGTTTACTTTTAAGTTCTCTTTCTCCTCTATCTTTCTCCTTTCTCCTATGTTCCTTACCAAAGATCTCCAAAAATCTATCAAATAAAATGGCTGTTTTATAGGCTTCTGATTGCTTTGAATACTCCTCATACCACTTAGTTATTTCCTCAATAATGACAGCCTTTGTGTTAACATTAGATGCAACTTCTCCTCCTCCATTCTTAGGTAGAAATATGGGTTCTTTTTGCCTTGACATAGTTGTTGCTTTTCTTCCTCCAGACGTGCTTCCTTCACATGTAGCATCTTCTCCATTTTTTTTACTCTGATATGTCCACATTTATTCAACAATGAGAGTCAATCTATCCACAGTGGCTAAAAATCTTTCACTTGCTTCCTCTCCCTTACCTTTATCACTATCCTCAACCATTATTTAAACTTCTTCAGTTTCTCTATTAGCTGTTAACTTTTTTTCCTTTCTTCTCCAAGCCCTGAGATCTCTTTCACTCGAAAGCATGAATCAAGAAACCCTACAGGATGGCAAGATCATGCTCTGATACCATTGAGATGTCCCCAAATCTAATTTTTTATATAAACCCAAAATCTAAAAATAACTTTTGCACTTACAACACAAATATGCATCACTAGATCCAAAATCTAGTAACTAGTTTGCACAATAAACATTCCAAATTGTCACAACAACACTCCAAACCTTTTTTATTATGAATTTCTGATGTAAACACATGGGTATAGGTCTAATATATGAAAATAACCCAGCAGCAAACTCCTACATAAATTATGCAATTTCAGCTACAACCCATTACACCAAATGTTGAAATACACAATATATAAATCACTATTATGTCTCCAAACCCTCAAAATGACACACAACTTAGTATTAATGGAATATGGTACTGTAGATGATGATATACAATAGCAAATACAACATACGAACCCCAACACAACAGAAAATGCAAACAGCAACACAAACAACTCTTAAAACACACTACGAAATCACTACAAACTCCTACAACAACACAAGAATACTGCACTACTAAATCTTGTTGGCACAAATGCAATCTCTGAGATAAGATTGTTGTATCAAACAAAGAACACCACCCTTAGGTTTCTGGAAACTCATGTCCACTGGCCACAAGATCTGTCTTCAATGGTTTCCTTGTCCACTGAAGTTGCACAAGCATCTGCTCTGCAAGAAAGAGTGAGAAAATGTCATTAACCTCCCAAAATGAAATGTTACATTATTTTATGATGTAAGAGGCTATCTTGGATGTCCAAGATCTCCCATGCCCAAATATTGGGAGTTACAACTCCCATATGCCAATTGGATGCTTCAAACAACGCCCTCTATCCACTTGTCAAAGGTGCAGTCCCTATTTTTGGCAAATCCCTTCACAAATCTGCCCAAATCTCCATAAAATATTTCCTCTCAAATCCAAATGCCCAAAGGGAATATTTGAGCTCTAAATACATTTTATTTAATATTTATTTGTCCTTTAATATTTGAAAATGCATCAGAACAAACATAATATTAAATAATTAATTTCCCTCCAAGCTGCCATGTAAAGTGAGTTACTATTTTCGGATAGGAGGGAATTACTAAAAATAGAAAATGTTATTTTTGGAAAGGGGACATGGCAAACATGTACAAATTTAAGTGTCTACAATTTCTATTTTGAAAATCCCTTGTGTATCTCATGCATAAGATGACCTAAACTTATCATTTTTTGATTTGTTTTCAAATTGAAAAGAATTGTCTGAAGATTGTGCACATATAATTTGTTTTTCAAAAAATTATTTTAATAAAAAGTTATTAAAATAATAAGAAAACCTAATATTTTAAGTTTATGGACTAGTTTCATAAAAAAATATTTAAAAAAATAGAAAAAATAATCCAATTGTAAAAAATATATATATTTGGAATCTACACAATCTCATCTATAATGGGTTTTAATTTCATCAATTTTTTTTGCAAAAACGTCTTTAGACATATGTCCAAAGTCACTCTTTTCTAGTGACACTGACATGACCTTCAAGTCACAGGTCAAAGCAGGTCCAAAGCTAAGGGTCAGGTCCTCAAGCCTTTTCCTGACCTGAAACCCATAGCAGAAACCACACCTACAATTCAAATTTTAAGAAATGAGATCCTGCTTTAGAAACGTGATCTCATTTTCTAAATGGGGTCTAGTTTACTTTATTTATTATTTTGAATGGTAAAAAAAAATGGGATCCCATTTAGCAAATGGGATCCTATTTCAATTTTTGACCATTTTTTTAAATTTTATCTGATAAAAAATTACTGTCAATTATGCAACTTGACATCTTATGATAGTGTACGACTGACAACAACTAATTCTACAATTTTTTAACAAATCTTGTCTTCTACATGCACTTAAACTTGTAATTTCATTTAGATTTTGAAAGGAGGCAACATTGAGACAATTTTAGAGTGGAATTATGTTCATTTTCTACTCATTTGAAGGATGAATAAAAAATGAAAGACTTTTACTATTGAAATTCATTTGTACTTCAAAATTTTGTAACCATGGGATCACAACGTCATCAAAAGAGGAAAGATTGGAAGGTATTGACCCCTAAAGAAATTCGAGAAAAGAGAGAGGAGACAAAATGACAAAGAGATAGAAGAATGAGGATTTGAGCAATGAATAATGTTGAAGCATGAATTGAAAAACTTCTGGTTTAAACTGTGTGTAGCTTTTTTACATCGACGTTTTGGATCACACTCCATGATCCATCATCAGGATGAGAAAAACTTTTGGTTTAAACTGTGTGTAGCTTTGATTCTCTTTTTCTCATCCTGATGATGGATCATATAGTGTGATCCAAAACGTCAATGTAAAAAAGCTGCACATAGTTTAAACCAGAAGTTTTTCAATTCATGTCATGGACTGTGGAAATATCACTTCTTCAATGTTGAAGCATCTGGTTCCATGACTATTGAAGATAAAAACATTGAAGAGACCATGGATGTAGATGATGTAAATTTGCAAGAGGTGACTGTGGAATATAATTTAATTATAGAAACTAATCCTGGTATGTCTTTAAATCCACCTTTCAATGCTATGGAGAATGTGACAAGAGGCACAAATCTAGGTATGTCTTCAAGTCCTCCTTTAAATGATATGGAAAATGTGATTCTAGATGATATTCATATTGATGATTTAGAAGAAGCTGGATATAACAATGTTGAGATCAATTTTATTCATAGACAAGTTATAGAAATGAATATTGAAAATGAAATCCCTTGTGTTGGTCAAAATGAAAATCTTTTTGTTGTTGAAAATGAAAATCCTTGTGTTGGTGAAAATGAAAATCCTTTTGTTGTTGAAAATGAAAATCCTTGTGTTGGTGAAAATGAAAATCTTTTTGTTGTCAAAAAAAAATCCTTGTGTTGTTGAAAACAAAAATATTTTTAAAAAAATTAAAAGTACTATTTTGGATAATCTTCTTGGTAAGATTTCTTGGAGACAAATAAGAACGTATGCCAATAGATTATACAAACAATTTTTTATCAAAAAAAAACTATCATTTCTATACCAACTCATGATGCAATTGATGAGAATGTGGAAAATACGAAAAGTAATGAATAAGTTAAGCATTTTGGTGAAACCAAAAAGAAAAGATGATTCAATTAAACATTCTATATCTATTGTTGCTAGTGTCATTGAATCTATTGGAAAGAAGAGTCGATCTAAAGATAAGAATGAAACACGGTGAGCTATAACAAATGCTATAGTTAATAAACAACTTTGGATAAAAGAATGTTAAGAAACATTAGTGGAATTCTAAACATACATCCTAAAAGATTGGTAAGAGCGAAAAAGAGAAGAGAAAGTATAAAAAATGATTCAATCAACTAATGTTGGAGTTTTAGTGGTCGATTCCCAAGGTCTGACATGAAATTGAATATTGAAATCAAATCTTTGGTTGAAAAATATTGGCATGATAATACTAGGGTATCATCTAATGCTAGATATGTTTTAAAATAAAGAGTAGGGTCCAAAATTCACGATCCTCATCCAAAACACCTATTAGACACAACTCAAACCAAATTTTATAGAAATTTTTTAGATGATTTAGTTTTACTTGGAAATATTAGGATAAGTCAAAGATCATTTGAAAAATGTAAACCTTCAAATGTCAAAATTAATAAGAAATGAATCTCTTGTTGTTGTAAAACACATGTGCAATTTTGTTATTATTATGATGTTTTTTGATATATACATTGTACTTGACATATTAACATGATTATGCAAGAATGTGGTATTAATATGCCACTTGAAACAATAAAGGAGTTTATAGCAAGTTTGTTTTGTGAAAAGCCTAATGGGCATTTATTTTATTTAAGTTCATGTATTTTTGGACAATGCACTAGTTGTGGCAATCTTTCATTCTTAGGACTTTGTATGCATGAAAGTGTTGAAAATGATTTTCGAAAACAATCAGTGGATGTTAAAAGATTTAAGAATGTTGAGTATTCTTTAAAGGATGGAAAAATTAGAAAGCATTGCGATTTAATCAGAGAAAAAATTAGTGTACATGCATTTATATCAGAATTTAAGAGTAAGATTGTACCAAAATATGTCAAACACTCTCAACATGCTCGATGGCTTGATGGAGAATTTTGCACATGTAGAAACACATTTCCAGTTGGAACTATACTATAAATGGTTGATTTTATAGGAAAAAGTTATACTTTTGCTCCATAAGAGGAAATCCAATCACAATATTACAATTTAGTGTAGATGGCTATGTTTGTTCATATTGTATACAGGTATGTAGATGATAGTATAGAGGATGATGGAAATTTTTTGAGGGAATATCATTTCTATTTGAGTGACAACCGGTTACACTCGTCATATTTTGTTAAATGTTGGTTCAATATATTTTATACAAATTTAAGAGAAAGAGGAATCCAGATGACATAACATATCATATGGTTAGATAATTGTACATGATAGTTCAAGAATTCTCAAATGTTTTATTGGTTAAGTAGGGTTCACAAGAAAAATAATGTCCAACATATGTGGAGTTTTTTGAAGCTGGACATGGTAAAGGAGAACATGATGGAGCTGGTGCATGTGTTAAAAGAATTCTTCCTAGAGAGAAATTGAAATTTGAGGATGCAGTAAACTTTAAAGATGCACATGTGATTGTGGATTTGTGCAATACAAAATTATATACAGGATCAAGTGAGTACTCTACAGTTTGACAATTCTTTTAGTTGGTTGAAGAAGAGAACATTCTACCTAGACTTGATTGTGAGACAATCAGTGGATCTACTAAATGACATTAATTTAAGAGTTTGAATGCAATCACATGGACTATCTAGACAAGGGAGCTTACATGTTTTTGTCAATTTTGTATTTTAGGAGATTGGGAAGCATGTGAGAATATAGAATGGGTTGAAGAGTGGAAACAAAGATCGTTGACAGCTACACAAACACACGATCAATATAAAACAATAATTGAATACAACGATCGAGTGTTTGCATCGAATGACTATGACCATGTTTCAGACCTTGTACAAGAAGGTAATTTAATTCAATTTATTTCATTTTATTTCACTTTATTACTATTTTGTAATATATTTAATTATATATAAATGCACGTATGTAGACTGTGTTGGCAAGAGACACTATATGGATTCATGATTGTTGTCATTGATGGCAACAAAGTTCATCCCACACATCTACAGGACATGGTGTGTCATTGAGTACCAGATTCCTGAGTGACAGTGTGAACAGAAGAAGAATTGACTGACAGAACATTAGACTACTTTCCAGATGTGTTACTGATGGTGGTAAAGGTTATGAAGGCATGAATCATGTTTGGCCGACATGATTAATGATTTCTACAAGCATATACTTGATCCGCATTACTTGATGTGCAAGGATTCAGCTGACAAATCAGAATTATTGAAAAGATTGACTATTCTGGGTGCCAACTAGAAAAGTGATGAAATTACTTGAGCAGATATATATACACGATGGATTTAGTTGTGAGAGTTGTTGTAGTGGTAAGTAGTGTGCGAATAAAAGTAGAAGAGCAGAGCAGAAGCAGTAAGGAAGGTCCGGTATGTGAAAGGAAAGCAGCTTAAGGGAAGAGGAAATATGAAGTGCAGCAGATCAGTATACTGAGCCTAACCGGAACTGGACTCCAGCATTTGCAGATGCTACCAATCAGTTCAAGTATTGTATAACACTCTTTTTGTAGACAGTGAGTCTCTTGTAGGCAGTGTGCCTCTTGTGAGCAGTGTGCTCAGGTAGTGAGCCCTAATTGGCAAGTGCCATTTTGTATTTCCTTATTCTTCTAACAGAGAATAATCTTTGGGTTAATCACCCCATGGTTTTCTCCCTTAAACAGGGTTTCCACGTCAAAAATATTGTGTCATGTGTATCTCTATTTCATGGTTATGTTTGCTTGTTTGAATTAATGTTGCATTGATTAATAAGAAAGTTTAGAAAGAAGAAATAATTAGGATAACTGATTCACCCCCCCTCTCAGTTATCAACAATTAGTATTAGAGCCAGGTTACTCCTAACAGAGTCTAACAGCTTGAGGAAGATCTGGGAATCCAAATGGATGCATATGGTTTAAAGGAGCAACTCAAGACTGCACTTGAGGATCTTGAACAGTCAAACTCTGAAATCAATGAATTAAAGGAAAGACTCAAATAGGTTGATGATTTCATGAGAGAACTAAAAGACAAATTAAGTCTCTCTATGAAAAAGAGAAAGGAGCTGCTTCAGCAATTGGCAAGACAAGGTGAAGCTAATGATGCAAATGAAGAGCTAACTGAAAAAACCAAGTTATGTGAAAAGTTATCAAAAGAAGTCATAATGGTAAGACATGAAATGGAATCAGGAGTTATAAAGTTTACCCAAGAAATTGAAGAGAAAAGAAAAACTGAAGATAATCTAAGACAATCTCTCAAGGAGAAATCAGAAGATTGCCACCAAATGGATAGAATTATCAGACATCTTGAATCTGATCTTGAAGATGCTAAAGAAAATGAAGAAAAACTTGAGGATCAAATTGTCTCTCTCAAAAGGGATCTTCAATCAGCAAATGAATATAAAGAGAAATTCAAGATAAGTTCTGCTCAACTTGAAGTTCTTCTTGGAAGTCAAAAGAGGGCAGATGATAAGTGTGGTTTGGGATATGAGAAAGGAGAAAGCTCTGGATCCAGTCAGAAGAATTTTGGATCAGAAAATCCAAGGAACAGGCCTAGAAGACCTCCGGTAAGACAACCCAATGCTCAAAGATATCCATCCTTCAATGGATACTGCCATAGCTGTAATCACTTTGGTCATAAAGCTAATCAGTGCAGAAAGAGAATGAATCAAACTAATTCATCCTTCTCCGGACAGTGTTTCAACTGCAAAAGGTATGGTCACAAGTCTCATGAATGCAGAAATATGCAAATGAACAAATCATTCAATGGTAGATGCTTTACATGCAATAGAGTAGGTCATATGGCTAATCAATGCAGATCAAGAGGATATCAGTCAAATATGCAAAGAAATGTTGTTTGCCAAATCTGTAATAGGTCCAGTCATAGTGCAAAATTCTGTAGAAGCAAGAATCAGGACAAATATCATAATCAGAATCAAGATAAGGGTAAACAAAAGGTGAATGCGAATGAAGTTAAAAGTGAGCTGAGCAAGATTTGGGTGAAGAAAAGTATTGAGAATGTAGAGGTTGGATCTGCACCAGACTCTGGTGCTGATATTCCTTTCAGAAATTAAAAAGTGAGCTTTGGTTCAGGGGGAGACACAAAGAAAACCTTGTTCCCCCAGCCAGTCAAGTGGTGCCAGAACTGGCACAAGAAGAGTTGCGGATTGAAGGGTTCATAAGGGAAACATCCAAACAAACTATGGTTAAGATTTAGAAGATCCGCATGATGTTTAAAGATCAGGACAGATCTGGTTCTTCAAGTCATCTGAATAAGGCAAACCGGAATAATGTAGGTCGAGCATTTATTGCAATCTAATATTAGGGTTTGCGGAGCAATATAAGGGTTTTCTCATTAATCACTTGTTCATTCTACACTCAAGAAGAAATGAAAAGTGAAGCTCTGCAACAAAATTCCTCAAGTTCATCGAAGATCATTTGCATAAGTCATTACATCCAGAAATCAATCCAACCAACTCCGTTAAACTGAAAGGCACAAAAGGTATTTGCCGTTTTCAAATATCTCACTGCAAATCTCTTGATAATGGCTACTCTGAATATTGTAAAGATTTCTGATAGACCTCGCCCTACATTTAAGAAACATCCACACAAATCCTTGGAGGTAGATCCCCTAGGTGCATTTTCAAGTGTTCCGCATGGTGTTCTGCACACCGAAGACATTAGGGTTTATATACATGCAAATATTGAAGAGTTTGGAGAATTCAAACTAAGAGATATCTATCACAAACAACTGATAGACGATGCCTTTGAGCTTAAACAGGAATATAAGGGTATCCAAGAGAAACATTTTGATCAATTCATTCATTTCCCCTGCTTTGAAGAAGATGAATGGGTCTGGTATGTGTTGAGTAGGGTGAATGATAACTTCCTATGGCTGAACAGACCTTGCAAGATCACAAAGGAGGCAATTAGGGCAGTAATTAGTTTATACTCCTCCGGAGGGATACTGTTCCTCAAATCTGTCAAAAACAACATTGTAACTGAGGCCACCGGATCAAAATTTGATAAGAGGGCAATGACTATTGAAGATATTACTGACCTGGACATTAAATTTACATCTATGATAATAGGATACAAGATATATCACTCCAGTAGGGAGAATTCAGTATCCGGAACTGCAATATATACTACCTATGAGATGCTGAGAAACAATGCAGAATATGATCTCTGTGAACTTCTTTTGAGCCAATTAATGGAAAACATACAAAAGATCAAAAAGGACAAGAAAAACTCTTTCAAATATGGTGCACTAATAGTATGTTTATTTTTCTACTTCATGAATGAGTTGCCCAGATCAAATGGATGGGTATGGTAGAGTGACAAACCGGTAGCAGTTCAGATCAGAGACTATTTGCATGGGCTTGGGGATGCTAAAGCAAGAAATACAGCCCTGTGGGGATATTTCTAAAACTTTCAGAGCATGATGCAAGCAAGAGAAAGAATTCCCCAGTCTCTTGTTGAGAAATACAAAGACACAGTATGCTTTATGGTAGAGACAGATCAGTGCCTAATGGAGGCTGTAGAACCAAGAACTGTGTGGATCATGCCTATGGGGTATGAAGTTGATGAACAAATTGTGGAGCTGCATGTTCAACACATGCTAAGTCAGCCAAAGGATCCAAAGGTAGAGAGGTTTGGAACCTTTGAAGAGCTAAGTATAAAAGTTCATGTGGAACTCAGGCAACCGGAAATAAAGAGGAAAGTTAGAAAAGAAGTTGAAGAAATTGTAAAAGGCCTAGGCATCTCAAAGGAGGCACATGATGCCAACAGGGAAAAGAGGCAAAAGGCTGAGGAAGAAAAGAAAGAAGTAGAAAAGGAAAGCAAGGAAGGTGCTCCGGTAGAAACCTCAACCCGGACTAGATCATCAAAGAGATCTGCACCTGTCACAGCCAAAGGCTCAAAAGCATCAAAATCAGAAGTCCAGGCATCCGGCAAAGGAGAGAAAAGGTCAAAGATAAAAGCCACAAGGGCTTATGCAAGTCAAAGAGATGAAGAAGAAACAGAATCAGATGAGGGGGTAAAGGAAATAAAGAAGCAGAAGAAGAAAGGATCTGGTAAACCTACCACAGGACAAGACAAGGAAGAAATGGCAGAGGAATTTGTTGAAAAGCCCACCCTGTCTTTAGAAAGTGTAATAAAATCAGCCACTGTGGATGGAAACCTTCAACCAATGGCCAAATTTTATGATGATTACAATGAGGCTGACCAAAAGATCCTACAGGAAGCTACAATCAGGTACCTGAACATATATAATAAGGCCTTCATTGAAATTATATCTCTTATTCCCAAGAGCCTAGAAAAGGAGTTGGAAATGAGAAAGACAAATGCCATGGCAAAAGACTTTGAGATCCAGGAACAGATAGCTATTCATCTATATCCTTCAATTGATCCCAAGACAATGAACATGGTATTCAAAGACTGCAAGGATGAATTCAGGAGCAAAACAAGGATGAATAAGCTTATGCTTGGTGAGACCAACAAGGTGGCCAAGGACACAGAAGAGATTCTCTGAAAATCCCTCAAAAGATTTAATCTTCCTATTATAGAGGACTTGGGTACTTATCCCTCAACCACAAGTATTGTAGAAGAAACTACTGAGAAAATGACAGAAGAGGTGGGCCCTAAACAGTCTAACATTTCTCCTCCGATTTCCCCTACAGTCTCTGGATCTAAAGGAGAAGAAAAATTATAGGAGAAAGAAGCAGATGTGAAGGAAAAAGAAGATGATAGTGCGAAGGTTGCAGAAGGAGAGAAGACTTCAACAGAGAAGACCACAACTGCTAGTGGTGAGAATATAGAGGGAGAGAAAGCTCCAAAGGACAGCTCCAAGATTGCAAAAGAGAAGAGACATCTGTCTCTGGCAAGAGACACTACACAAAATGTCCAAGAATTCCTGAACAAAGAAACAATGGAGATTGATGAACCGGAGCTTCTACAAGGTCCATTCAATTTTGATTCTCTTTCTCCAGTATAGACAATGAAGATAGCTTCATTTGCTAATGCTAAGGCTAAAGAAAAACTCCTAAAGTCTCATATGGAAGATTGTGAGTTGATAGAAGCTGCTTCTGGAGTGCTAGAAAAGATTATGCCATCATTTCAAAAAGATCCCATAGCCTCCTCATCCAGTAATCTCAAAACCCTAGTCAGTAGTGTTAGTACACATTTTGGTTCTCTAGAAAAGTCAGCTGAAGAAAAGGTCCGGAAGGAGTTTTTGGATAAAAGGTTCTCTGAGGTACAGGGTTTGATCATTAATGATAGAAGAAACATGGATATTGGGATAAAGAGCTTAGAAAATGCTCTTAAGGATGGCGGTGAAATATATAAATTTTGTATTTTCTGGTCCAAAGCAACAGAAGAAATAAAGAAGAAAATAAAAGAGCAAGAGGATAAACTACTAAGTTTGTCTCAAAGTTTTGATCCTCTCTCTTCATCCACAGTAAATCAAGAGTGTCAGACTATTGCAATCACAAATGCAATAAAGAATTTTGAGAAGGAAAAGAAGAAAATAATTAGCCGGATGGGTGAACTCAGAAGAATCATCATCCCTAAACTAGAGGCCATGCATGAGGCCATAAGTGATGCTCAGACTACTGCCCAAACCAATGATCCAACAGATCTTAAGAGGGCAGAAGCTTTTACATTTTTGTTGAGTGGACACATCTCAATTTTGGATAGAATGAAGCAAAGTTGGGCTGCAGAACTCATCCAACTAAAAACATCTTTTGGAGACATACTGCAGTATATGTAAGTACTTCATATGTATATAATTATGCGGCGAAGTATAGTAAATTTTTTTAAAATTTTGGTATGCGGACCCTACCCTTTGCCATTGATCTCAAAGGGGGAGTGAGGAGTAGTGAAAAATGAGGTATCCAACTAAGGGGGAGCTCTAGAAAATATATAAAGACAGAGCATCAGCCAAGGGGGAGCATAGTGTAAACACTTAGTCATTTTTTACTAAGTGTTGCCATCAATGCCAAAGGGGGAGATTGTTGGCAAGAGACACTATATGGATTCATGATTGTTTTCATTGATGGCAACAAAGTTCATCCCACACATCCGTAGAACATGGTGTGTCTCTACCGGAAGTCAGAATGAAGATTGTTGTGGTCCGGTAAACAAGAACAGAGCATGTGGCAAGGTCCGATAGACAAGTCTGGATCTCTCAGAGGAAGTATCTTAGTGAAGTGCAGATTTGGGGAAGTCAAGAGGACTACCTTGAGTGGTATATTCCAAGGATTTAGCCTCCGGTGATAGATGAGGAAAAAGATATGAATAGTTGAGTACTAGATTCCTGAGTGACAGTGTGAACAGAAGAAGAACTGACTGACAGAACATCAGACTACTTTCCGGATGTGTTATTGATGGTGGTAAAGGTTATGAAGGCATGAATCATGTTTGGCCAACATGATTAATGATTTCTACAAGCATATACTTGATCCGCATTACTTGATGTGCAAGGATTCAGCCGACAGATCAGAATTAGTGAAAAGATTGACTATTCCGGGTGCTGACTAGAAAGGTGATGAAATTACTTGAACGGATATATATACACGATGGATTTAGTTGTGAGAGTTGTTGTAGTGGTAAGTAGTGTGTGAATAAAAGTAGAAGAGTAGAGTAGAAGCAGTAAGGAAGGTCCGGTATGTGAAAGGAAAGCAGCTTAAGGGAAGAGGAAAGATGAAGTGCAGCAAATCAGTATACTGAGCCTAACCGGAACTGGATTCCAGCATTTGCAGATGCTACCAATCAGTTCAAGTATTGTATAACACTCTTTTTGTAGACAGTGAGTCTCTTGTAGGCAGTGTGCCTCTTGTGAGCAGTGTGCTCGGGTAGTGAGCCCTAATTGGCAAGTGCCATTTTGTATTTCCTTATTCTTCTAACAGAGAATAATCTTTGGGTTAATCACCCCATGGTTTTCTCCCTTAAACAGGGTTTCCACGTCAAAAATATTGTGTCATGTGTATCTCCATTTCATGGTTATGTTTGCTTGTTTGAATTAATGCTGCATTGATTAATAAGAAAGTTCAGAAAGAAGAAATAATTAGGATAACTGATTCACCCCCCCTCTTAGTTATCAACAAACTGGTCAAATTACATGTCACACAAGTTATTGAATTAAATTCTATTTGTAGGACATGTGTATGCTATTGTTTCACCTGAGGAGAATGAAGAGGAAACAAAATATTAGTTGGCTCAATGTGTTGAGACTAAACATAAGTTAATAGCACCTCGAGAAGATGACAATGGCTTTCATTATGCAAAAGGTTCGTTGGTGGTTGTTGGCACTTGGATACGAAAAAACCTAACAAGGAAGAATGGTTTTCCTACATTTGAAGATTATGAAACACATAAGAAGATTATACACTACTCGCATTTGGTGGTGGCAACAAATATAAAACTAGTGAGGTATTGTGTAAGACCTACTAATAAAGAGTTATGGACAATTTCTATGGAAGAGCATGAGACAATCATAGATGCATTGGAAAAAAGAGAGGATGCAGATGGTACAATGGAATAAGTAAATACATGTGTGTGTATATATATATATAGTTTTATATATTTAAATAGATGTTTTTATGATAAATTGATATTGCTTATATACACAGTTAAAATTGATTTATTATCAATTTGTATCCTTAAGCCATCGTCACATTCATCACATACTTTGAGACAAAAAAGAGAGGATGCAGATGACCTACAATGGAATACTTGTAAATATAGGTAATATATGTAGTTTTATATAATTTAAATACATGTTTTTATGATAAATTGATATTGCTCATATACACAGTTAAAATTTATTTATTGTCATTTTGTATCCTAAAGCCATCATCACATTCATCACATACTTTGAGACAAAAAAGAGAGGATGCAGATTCAACCTACAACATGGAATACTTGTAAATATAGGTAAGTATATATAGTTTTATATAAATTTAAATACATGTTTTGATGATATATTGATATTGCTTAAATACATAGTTAAAATTGATTTATTGTCATTTTGATATCAGGTGGCGTGAAGAGGTTACATTCTGATGATTCACCATAAGTTTTAGATTTCCTTGAGATGGCATAGCCACATTTTGTAAATATTATTTTGAGTTCCAAGAATATATGCCAAATTTGTATATACACATACACAATTACTCTACAGTTTTATATATAAAAATTGATATTCGATATATTTTATTCATTATGTGTATGTTTTCCTACTTTGAAACTTAAGATCTGAATGTATAATCACTTTGTCATGTATATTACTGTTAAATTTGGTTGCCTTGGGAAACTTCACCAAATTTGATCCCCTTAAGCTATTAGTTTTCCTAGGACCTTAATTCATAGATCCCCTTAAGCCATCCTATTATGACCCCTTAAGACATCCTATGAGGACCCCTTAAGCCATCATTTTTCTTAGGACCCCTTAATTTATATATATATATTGTAGTTAATTATATCAATTGTGATTGAACATGAGACATACATTGAATTCTTTGATCCCCTTAAGCAAATTTTGAATTCTTTGATCCCCTTAAGCCATCATTTCTCCTAGGACCCCTTAATTCATATATATCCTAATTAATTATATCAATTGTGATTGAACATGAGACATACTTTGAATTCTTTGATCCCCTTAAGCAAATTTTGAATTCTTTGATCCCCTTAAGACATCCTATTAGGACCCCTTAAGCCATCATTTCTCCTAGGACCCCTTAATTCATATATATCCTAATTAATTATATCAATTGTGATTGAACATAAGACATATTATATCAATTGTGATTGAACATGAGACATACTTTGAATTCTTTGATCCCCTTAAGCAAATTTTGAATTCTTGTATATTGTTGATTATCATGATCTTGAATGGTTTTGGTTAGTTTTCGGTCTAATGAATGGTTTATATACTTGTACATATATGTAACATTAATGCATGTCATATTAATGATTATATATAAAAAATAATATATGTATAGCATCAAAAGTAATGATATATAATGTGCTTCACACTTCTATAATTTCTTAATCCTATTCTAATACTATCGAATATTTTGACTATGAATCAAATGTGAAGTAAAAATATTTGAAATGCTTATGTTTTTGTAAACTTGTGAATATTTTATTATTGTTATCACTACTATAAGTAATTAAATTTCATAAATCTAACTCTAAGAACCTTATTGCAAATTAATAAGGTGGTGGCCTCAGATAACATTAGTGTTAAATTATTTTTTAAGTCCTAATTTATAATGTATGAAAATATTTAAATTTACATTGGATAAAATATGGTCTCACACAAGGATAACTAATTTGTTCAAGTTAAAATGCATAAATGTACATGTGTAAATTACTAAAACAATAATAGTCCATAAAATACTAAAATTAATAAAGTCCATGAAATTACTGAAACATATATATAGATCTAGTCCATGAAATACTGAAATATTGAAACATGTATATATAGAGTCCATGAAATACTAAAACATATATAGATCTAGTCCATGGAATATTGAAATACTGAAACATGTATAAAGAGTACACGTAATGTACTAAAACATATATATATATATATATATATATATATATATATATATATATATATATATATATATATATATATATATATATATATATATATATATATAAAATCAAGAGACCTCTTCACTCCACGTGGATTAGGATGATCTGAATCAGTCTGTACAAGAGAAAGAAACTTGGAATTAGATTTAAAATGTTTAAAAATGTTTAATTCAATTTAATTGATAAAATCATAAAAATTACCATATGAGGCTGCTCATCTCCTCTGACGACCTACTCTGCATGCTCTGCTACAAAACCTATCTCATGCTATAGAAGAAAAAAAATTTAACACATGAACATATATTCAATTGAAATTTACTTTAAGCCATTCACAATGTATAATATAATTGACTTTAAATATAATCAAAATTTTAAATTACCATATGAGGCTGCTCATCTCCTTGGTCATCCTGCTCTACATGTGCTATTGTAGGTGGTATGGCAACATGAGGATGAAAAGTGTCACTAACAAGGTCCTACAAGGTCAAATAAAGCACATGTGTACAAATTAGGTTAAAACATATATATTCATTTGTATACCTATTTAAAAGACCTACAAATTGTGCACAAATAGAATTTTTTTTAAACAACCTAAAATGTAGCTAACTCCTGAAATTGGCTTGGAACAATTGGGTGTGTAATACCCATCCTCATGGTCATTTCAACCTACATAGACATATATTTTTAATATAAGTACATGCACGTTTGATACATTGAATTCAAAATACAAAATTCTAAGTATAGTTTTTTAAAACGGTATACATACAAGTGGCTCATGCAAGACACTTAACAATGGAGGAGTGATCGAGACACTCTGTGGTGGATCTGATGTGGAAGTCAGGTGACTTCCTTGAACCAACATAAATACTTAACACATGTTCATGACTGAATTATAAATTAAAATCAAGTTAAAATTATTTAATATATATTTAAAAATTCAATCAAAATACCCCAAATGGGTGGCTGACTTGCACAAGTGTCTATGCAAAACAAAATCAATCAAAAGATGTTGATGTCTCTATGGCCATCATCTACAACAAACAATTTGATTGTTAAAATATTATAATTTTTTTGATATATGTTCATTAAAAACACGTGCTTAAAATTGTTATAAATTCAACATGTATGTATATATATATACATGTGTCAGATGATCCGTAGGGTGACCATTAGCACATAGAAAATCAACAAATGAACTGTTGATATCATTAGATGCACCGCGTGCAATTAAAGTGGATGCAACTTGATCAGGTCCATAACATAATTGATTACAACTCATACACAAATGAGGCATCAACGCAGGTGGAGTGGTACTAGGACCAGATCCACCATCATCTCCTCCATGGTCTTGCCAACTAACCCTAGCTGCCATCTTAGAAGTCTGTTCATTGAGGTTAGCCGAGAGCACACTCAATGCTCCTAGTGCAGCTACTACTGTACAATTCTAGATGGGTGCACGAATGGTAGTAGAAGGAGGGTCGACAAGAGGTTGAGCAAGCACAGGTCATTGGGGATCAACCTGTGCCCCTAACCTCTATTATGGAATGCCACCACCAACACCCTAGAATGATCTGAAATCAAAATAATTGGGTTTCCTACCCAACACAAACTTTACATATAATTTT
This sequence comes from Cunninghamia lanceolata, assembly GCA_027924645.1. NCBI lineage: Eukaryota > Viridiplantae > Streptophyta > Pinopsida > Cupressales > Cupressaceae > Cunninghamia > Cunninghamia lanceolata. The sequence goes on along the minus strand of BSBN01000194.1, from coordinate 9,633,723 downwards.
CTCAAAAACTAGAGAGGAACCTCACAATTATCATGTGGTGGATGATCAAATACCATCCACCACCAATCCCAAAAATTGGCAGCTATTTGTGGATGTCTACACCACCTAATTGATATTCTTTTTTTGTATGCAATAATTGGTTGATTGTTGATGGGGTGGAAAAAATATGGAGCTAAATGGTCTTTTGTGATTTTAAGGTCAAGGATCTCCCTATAGGAGAGTCCATCAGAATAAAACCGTCACCTCTCCTCTCTCCATACTTGATAAAGTTCTAAGTTCACATCAATGGACCTGACAACATCTACAATGATACAAAACACATCAGGTGGGGTGGCATCAATGCTTCATTTAAAATTTCATTAATTTTTTCTTCAATGGATCTAATGTTGTCATTGGTTCGAGCTTGCAAACGAGCCTCATTAGATCCTGGGGGTGGAGGTGAGGATTTTTGAGGTAGAGGGTTTTGAGGTGGGGGGTTTTGAGGTGGAGGTGGGGGATTGAGAAAATCCTCAATATCAAAGTTATCCATGATATAAAAGTGAACATGCATATATATAAATATACAAACAAGTACAAAATTAACTTTCAAGAATCTATATATAATATTAAAAGCTAGATATTATACATGTTGAGAAATTACAAGAAATATTTAAATTAAATGTATATGACTATTTAAAAGAAAAATTAGGATACATACACATACATACATCATTCAACTTGAACATACATACAAATTTCAAAATTTAAGATCTAACTATGTAATTTTAATACATGTATGTAGTAAAAAATAAACTGAAAACATACACAAAAAAGGTAAATTTCTAGGTAAATTTAATCTCCTTAAGCCATTTTCTTTAAAATCCCCTTAATCCATGATATAAACGACCTAATGATACAAATTAAAAAATGTGTAAGGCTCTTTTGATTTAAGGCATGTAAAATTTTGTGGCTTGATGTACTTTAAAGTATTTACAATGTATAGTGAAGTTTCCCTTTAAATCCTATTTTCTTAAATCCCCTTAATCCACATGTCATTTTTCCTAGGTCTATAAACCATGCTAATGGAATGATTTTGTCCTAAGTTGACCAAGTTTAATATATAGATCTTTAATAAGTTTATAAAAACTTCAAGCATCTAACATTATCCAAATTGATCAAATGTGAATGATCAATTTGACTATTATTAGTGGCTTAAGGGGATTAATGAGTAGATTTCAAGTTGTACCATCTACATCCTCTTAGGATGGGCCTTAAGCAATTTTATTAAATCCCCTTAATCCATGTCATCTTTCCTAGGTCCATAAACCATGATAATGGAATGATTTTGTCCTAAGCCATTTTCTTAAATCCTCTTAATCTATGGCATGAAGAGGCTACATTTATATAGATCCATGTATAAGGGGAAAATAAGTATAAGGATCCATGTGTAAGGGGAAAATGTCAAATTTATTATTATTTATTTTATACTCCATCATCAATGTTAGTGTAAAATTTAACACCCCTCAACCATCTTCACAATGCTCGTATTTGATGATAAAACTATGACTATATAAAACTATGCTTGTGGTTATGATGATAATGAAATTTATTTTGTGGATTTTAGATGGAGAATGGTTTCACATAAAATATTTATGTGAAATCTCACTCAAACCAATTGATGAAATACAAGTTACTATACATACTTGGTGTGTATTGTGAATAATGTGGACTATGTTGGTGTAGCCCTCTTATGTGACCTAAGTGTGTAAAGAGAAAATGTGGTATGAGATCATGATATGGATTTTATGATCATCCCTTAAGAATGAGATGTGGTTTGTCTACCTTTGAAAAAGCAAATAATTGTTAATGTGATGTGAAATCTAGTTTTGTAGCCACATTTTGATGAACTATTGTTCTATGTTAATTATTGGTTCCCCTACCAATAATTAATTGATAGTACACTTTTCATTTTACATATCCTATTTTTTTAAATGTATTTAGGAGGTAATTAATAACATATGATGGCCTCCTATTGTTAATGAATAACTATAAACTTACCATTTTGAGCAGATATTATTGATTTCTATTGATACTTGTGTATGAACTCCTATTGATAAATTTTATAGAAAGATTTAAAAAAGAATGATACTTCTTCCTTAATCTCTATATCCATAAAGAACTATTCTAAATGATTCTATACTTATATGCACTACCAAATTTAAAGCCTCCTTAGTATCCTTTTAAATTCCTACTCAAGTTTCTCAATTCTTTCCCTATACTCTAGCATACCTTGCCACATAGAGGTCCTTAAATGCTATTGATTTTATCCTTTATTTCTATTCCCCCACAATCTACCTATTCATATCTAGAATCATTCCCATATGTAAAACATTCCTTCATCTACCTCCTCAAGCAATTGACCATCACTAAGGGGTTGATTGCCTTTAAAATATAAAATTTCACATTTATCCTATTACTCTCAATGAAATACCAATTTATCAATTAGTTTGAACCATTGAATCTTCAAATAATAATCTATATTAGAATGGATTAATTTTACAAACTCATTTGGATCCTCCAAACTCTCGAAGTCCTCACAAGTATGAGAATTAAATTTATAGATTGGGTGGTAAAGATTAGACACACTAAGGAAGATATCTATGAGATAAATTATACGATGAGAATTAAATTTATAGATATGCCCTAAGAAACTCTTTAAACATGGAACTATTTGATGATCGAAGATATAAATAAAGGTTAGTCTTTCTTACTTACCTCATGCTCATCCATTTTTTTCCCATAAATCTGTCAAATCAAATTAGATTTTACAAAGAGGATAGCTATATTTTGAATGTTCACTCGTAGTCAAAGTCATTTATTTCTTTGAGGATAGCTATATTTTCAATGTTTGCTCTTAGTCAAAGTTATTAATATCTAGTATTATTTTGTTGGTTGTTGCATATTTAGATGAATGTTTCCTTATTTAGTAATTAAAATTATAGATAGAAATATTCAAGTCTAAAAAGATATGATTCCTAGAGAGGATAAAACTTTTATAAATACATTATAGTTGCTCATTTAGGAAGAAATTTGGTTAGCCATGGATTGACATTTGATTCCTATAATTCCAATTGAACCACATGGATATATCTAGCAAAGGGGGAGCTTTGGAGAATAGCTAAAAGCACAAGTGTACATAGAAAGGGGGAGTTGTTCTGACACTTAGTCATTTTTCACTAAGTGTTGCCATCAATGCCAAAGGGAGAGACTGTTCACAAGAGACACTGCTACGCATGACAAGTGTTGTCATTGATGGAAACTAAGTCAATCCTACACATCCGCATTACTTGATTTGTTCACACCAAAAGTCAGAGTGAGCATTTGTCTAAGTCTGGATGTCAGAAACAGAGCATGTGACAGGGTCTGGTATCTTGGTCCGGATCTCTCTAGTGGTAATTCACAATGTGCTGCGGATTTGAAAGAGTGATAAGGATTGTCAGGCCCTCAAAATCTAGAGATTTAGACTCTGGTGATAAATGATTCAAAATTTATAAGGATTTGAGTATCAGGTTCTAGTTAGTTAGCACAGTCAGAAGAAGAACAGGGTGACCTAGTATTTGATCTTGGTCTGGATGTAGAAAAGTTGTTGGATAAGAAATTAGTGATAATCAGTGGTATTGGATGACATGATTGATGATCTAGGAACACAATTTTTTGGTACGCGTTGATATTTGTGCATAGCTTCAACCGACAGAGCAGAGTGCTTAATAAATGTTCTAAGTTTTATTGAAGTCGACTATAGTTGATTGAATTTCTTGATGCAGATATATATAGTCGATGGATTCGAATCTTTTGGTGAGTGATTGTAGGTGATGATGGAGTAAGTGTGAAAAAGGGCAAAAAGAAGTGCGAATGAGAAGAGATCTAAGAACCAGTTCATGGAAGAATAGTAAACAGGGTAGAGCAAGGATGAAGTGTGTAAGATCAATATTCTGTGCTTAACTGGAACTAAATTTCTGCATTGGTAGATGTTGTTCATCAGTTCAAACAAATCTATAATCTTCTTGTAATCATTCTTGTAGGCAGTGAGCCTCTATTTGAGCAGTGAGCCCGAAGGCATGTGCCTTCCCCATTTGTAATACTTTTAACTGGGTATTAATTCTTGTGTGTTAACCCCCACCGTGGTTTTCCCTTAATCAGGTTTCCACATTAAAAATCTTGTTGTCAAGTGTGTTATTTTTATTTTTGGTCATGTGTTATTGATTCATGCTTTCATGGTTATAATACTTTGCAAATAAGTGGTAGAGAGGAATTAATTGCAGCAAGTATTAAAGTTTTGAGACAACTGATTCACCCCCCTCTCAATTGTCTACCCTAATTCCAACAATTGGTATCAGAGCAAGGTTCCTTGGAAGAAGCCTAATAGCTTGAGGAAGATTTGGGAAGGAGTTTCAATGGGTTCACTCAGAGAACAACTTCAATTAGCTTTAGAAGATCTTGACCGGTCCAAAGCAGAAGTGGATGACTTAAAAGTGAACCTTAAGGATGCTAATGATTGCATTGACTTGCTAAAAGACAAATTAAAGAAATCTATGGAGAAAAGGAAGGAACTACTTCATTAGCTAGCTAATCTTACTGAAGAAAATGGCATGAATGAGGCTTTGGAAGAAAAGACAAAGGAATGTGAGAAGCTAACAAAAGAAGTTTCTGTTTTAAAACATGAGATGGAATCTGAGGTGATGAGGCTAACTAAAGAAATTGAGGAAAGGAAGAAGACCGAAGAAGATCTGAATCAAACTCTAAAGGAAAGAATAGAAGAATGTTGTAGAATGGACAGAATAATTGGCCACCTAAAATTTGATCTACAAGAATACAGATATAATGAGGAGGAACTTGAAAGGCAAATTATCACTCTCAGGCATGACCTAGAAATTGCAAATGAATACAAGGAGAAGTTCAAGATAAGCTCAGCTAAACTTGAAATGCTACTTGAGAGTCAGAAGAAGGCTAATGATAAGCGTGGTCTTGGGTATGAGAAAGGTGAAAACTCCAAATCCAGACAAAAAAAATTCTTTATCAAGCAGTGGGGGAAACAAATCTAGAAGACCTTTGGTAAGACAACCTAATGCTCAAAGACATCCATATTTCAATGGAAATTGTTTCAATTGTAATAAATTTGGTCATAGAGCTGCTTAGTGCAGAAGCAGAGTAAATCAAAGTGGTCCATCTTTCTCCAGTCAATGCTTCACATGTAAGAGGTATGGTCATAGATCCAATGAATGCAGAAATATGATAATGAATAACTCTAACAATAGAGGAAATGGTAATTCTTTTAATGGCAAATGCTTTGCATGCAATAGATTTGGACATATGGCTAATCAATCCAGATCAAGAGAAAATCAATCAAATGGGCAAAGAAATGTTGTATGCTTCAATTGTAACCAATCTGGTCATATTGCAAAATTTTGCAGAAGCAGGAATAATGAAAGGAAAGGTCTGGTAAATAGAAAACTAGATGAGCAGAGACAAGACAAAGGCAAGAGCCAAGTTGATGTAAATCAGGTCTAGAATGAAATGATCAAGACATAGGTGAAGAAAAGTGCAATGAACAATGATGATGGGTCCACACTGGAATCCGGTGCTAGTAACTCCTTTGGGAATTAAATTAGGAGCTCTAGCTTAGGGGGATCTGCATAGAAAAACAAATTCCCCTAGCTAGTAAGTGGGTGCTTGAATCTGGCACAATGATTAAAGTTAGAAAAGCCTATTACAGACCTGTTGAAGCAAATTCTGAAAGAAAAGAAGACAATGTGATTGATTACGAAGCAATTGAAGATTGACTGCATACAAAAATAGTGTAATCGAATGTTTTAGGGTAGAGCATTTATTACAATGGCAAATTAGGTTTTGTGGAGGATAAAAGGTCATTCACTTGAGCAATTGAATCACTTTGCATTCAAAGAGAGCAAGCAGAAGAACACTTGAGCTAAGATTTCAAGGATTTGAAGTGCGATCAAGGAATTCATCAGCTAACCCTAACTCCGTGGAAGAACAAGGTAGTTTTCTGTGAAGCTTTAAACCTATAACCTTTGAGATGGCTACTCCTCATGTTGTTGATATTACTAAAAGGCCCCGACTAATGTTTAAGAATCATCCACACAAATCAGTTGAAGTCGAACCATTAGGAGCATTTTCTAGTGTGTCTTACAAAGTGTTGCATGTCGAGGATATTAGGACATACATTCACTGTAGCATAGATGAATTTGGTAACCTGAAACTATTGGATTTGTTTGACAACTACCTTAAGAATGATAATTATGATTTGAAACTGGAATACAAATCCCTAGAAAGCAAACATTTTCTATAGGTCATTGAATTTCTAACATTTGATGAGAGTGATTGGGTTCAATACATCTTGAGCTGAATGAATGATGAGTTTATATGGCTGTTGAAACCATTCAAGATTACAAAGGATGTTATCAGGATTGTAACTGGGTTAAATTCAACCAGTGGTTTACCCATGTTGAAATCTATGAAAAAAGACTGTTACTGATGCAAACAGTGCCAAGTTCGACAAGAGGGCAATGACCATCAGTGACATTATTGATCCGGATGTTAAGTTTGCCTCTATGGTAATTGGTTACAAGATTTATCACTCTAGCAGGGAGAATTCTGTGTTTGGAACGGCCATATATGTTGCATACCAAATGTTGAAAGAAAATGCAGATTATGACCTATGTGAGATATTACAGAACCAATTAATTGAGAACTTGAATAAAATCAAGGACAAGAAGAACACCTTCAAATATGGTTCTTTGGTTATATGCTTATTTTCTACTTCATGAATGAAGTGCCTGGAGTAAAGGGTGTACATTGGACAAATGACAGGCCAGTTGCAATGCAAATAAGAGATCATCTACACAACATTGGAGACTCTAATACATAGAAAATTGCAATCTGGGGATACTTCAAAAAATTTTAGAGTATGATGCACTCTAGGGAAAGAATCCCTAAATCAGCTATTGAGAAATACAAAAATGACATGTGTTTCATGGTGGACACTGATCAGTACTTAATGGAAGCAGTAGAACCCAGAACTGTTTGGATCATGCCCATGGGGTATGAGGTAGATGAGAAAATTTTGAATATGTATGCTCAACACCTTTTGGGAAAGCCAAAGGACACAATAGTTGAAAGATTTGGGACATATGAGGAGCTAAGTGTGAAACTGCATGTTGAACTCAAAAAACCTGAAACCAATAGGAAAGTAAGGAAAGAAGTTGAGCAGTTGGCCAAGAATCTAGGCCTTGCCAAGGAAGCTGTGAGGTAATTTAGGGAAAGAACTGAAAAGGATGAGAAGAAAAAGAAGGATAAGAAACATGCAAGTATTCCAGAAGTCCCCTCCAGCCAGCCTAGAAAAACTAGGAGCTTTGCTGCTGGCCCTGTTCCCCCAAAATCTGCCAAGACTGAGAAACCAGAAGACAAATCATCCAGTAAGGAAAAGAAAAGAACAAAAGTAATGGCAAAAAGGCCATATGGCATCTTGGAAAAAGAGGATGAAGAAAAGACAAATTCTGATGATGGGCTTAAAGAGCTAAAGGCCATAGGCACTAAAGCAGTCAAAGTGTCTAAGGAGAAGCAAAGCAAGATGACAAATAAGAGGTAGAAATCAGAGGATGATGTTGAGAAGCCAATTCCCTCTGTGAAAAACATTGTCAAGACAATCACTGTTGATGGAAATTTAAAACCATTGACTAAATTCTATGATCTTTACAATGACGTTGAAAAAAGACTTTTGGAAGAAGCCACTATCAAGTACTTGAAAGTATACAATTGAGCATTGGTAGAAATTTTGTCAGAAGTTCCAAAAGGCTTAAGAGACATCTTGGAAATAAGAAAAGAAGCTACCAAGATATGGAGTTAAGGGAACATGTGTTGACCACTCTATGCCCGGTGATATCTAGCAGAGAAGTAGATAAAATTTTCAAGGAAGTCAAAAATGAATTTAGGAGTAAGACAAGAATGAACAAACTGAAGATTGGAGAAATAGATGAAGTTGTCCAAGAAACTAAACAAATTCTGAGGAAAGCATTGGACAAGAACAAATTCTTTATGGTTGCAGATGAACCTGCTGATGACACATTAGTTTTGGATGAAGAAGAGCAACAAAAAGATGAGCAACAATTTGGAATAGATAACTCCTTTGTCCTGGAAGAAGAAACAATAAGCAAGGAAGATGAAAAGATTACAGATGAAACTACTGATGCAGGAGGTATTCTAACTCCTTCGGATCATTCTAATAAAAAGGATATAGAGATGAATATAGAAATAGATGATCAAATTGAAGATGATTCATTGAAGATTGAAGAACATGAAATATAAAAGGCTAAGGACCAAGAAACATAAGAAGTCAAGGAGAAAAATGATAAAGAAGAAGAGGTTGTAAAGGATGATGAAGAGCCCAAGCAGGATAATCCAGTTGACAATACCTGTAAGAATCAAATAGACACATCATCATCTTGGGCAAGAGACACTACGGAGGCAGTAAAGGAAATTTTGGAAAGGGACAAAAAAATTGAAGAAGATCAGGACATAATCCAAGGTCTAATAAATTTTGACACATTATCTCCGGTACAAAAGATAAATCTAGCTTCCATTGCTCAAGTTAAAGCCAGAGAAGACATTTCGAAGTCTCACATAGAAGACAATGAGCTACTTTGTCTGACATTAGGGATTTTAGAGAAAATCATGCCAACATACTAGAAGGATTCTTCTGCATCCCCCTCCAGATAGTTAAAGAACATGATAAACTTGGTAAGCTCTCATTTTGAATCTTTAGAGAAGTCTGCATAGGTTAAGGTCCAAAAGGAATTCAACAACAAAAGATTTGATGCTCTTAAAGGTTTGATTGGAGTTAATAGAATGGTGTTGGATGCCAGTGTAAAGAGTATTCAAAATGCTCTTACAGATGGAGGGAATGTATACAAATTTTGTTTGTCTTTTCCTAAAGCTATAGAGGACATTGAAATAGAAATAAAGGAGTCCAAAGAAAAAATGTCAAATGTATCCCAATCTTTTGATCCTCTAACAATTTCAGTGATGAGCCAAGAGTGTCAAACAATTAGCCTGATTGAAGATATAAAGAAATTGACAAAAGAAAAGGAGAGCATAGAGACAAGGATGAGTGAGCTCCGGGGACTAATTTCCCCCAAAATGGAGGCAATGTTCAATGCCTTAACTGAAGCCCAAGTTGCAGCTCAGTCAAGTGATCCCATTGATTTGCAGATGGCAGAGTCACAAGTATTTCTCTTCAGTGGTCACATCTCAATTTTGAATACTATAAAGAAGAGCTGGGATAGCGAGTTGGCACAATTGAAGAATATTTTTGGAGATGTACTCAAGTATATGTAAATAGGACTTGAGGATTGTCTGTACATATGCGGCCTAGTATACATAATTTTTGTGTAAAATCTGATTTGCGAAACCTACCCTTTGCCATTGATGTCAAAGGGGGAGTGTAGAGCAGTGAAAATGAGGAATCTAGCAAAGGGGGAGCTTTGGAGAATAGTGAAAAGCAAAAGTGTACATAGAAAGGGGGAATTGTTCCGACACTTAGTCATTTTTCACTAAGTGTTGCCATCAATGCCAAAGGGAGAGACTGTTCGCAAGAGCCACTGCTACGCATGACAGGTGTTGTCATTGATGGCAACTAAGTCAATCCTACACATTTGCATTACATGATTTGTTCATATCGGAAGTCAGAGTGAGCATTTGTCTAAGTCCGGATGTCAGAAACAGAGCATGTGACAGGGTTTGGTATCTTGGTCCGGATGTCTCCAGTGGTAATTCATAATGTGCTGCAGATCTGAGAGAGTGATAAGGATTGTCAAGACCCTCAAAATCTAGAGATTTAGACTTCGGTGATAAAGGATTCAAAAGTTATAAGGATTTGAGTATCAGGTTCCAGTTAGTCAACACAGTCAGAAGAAGAATAGGGTGACCTAGTATTTGATCTTGGTTCGGATGTAGAAAATTTGTTGGATAAGCAATTAGTGATAATCAGTGGTATTGGCCGACATGATTGATGATCTAGGAACACAAGTTTTTGGTCTGCGTTGATATTTATGCATAGATTCAGCCGACAGAGCAGAGTGCTTAATAAATGTTCTAAGTTTTATTGAAGCTGACTACAGTTGATTGAATTTCTTGATGCAGATATATATAGTTGATGGATTCGAGTCTTTTGGTGAGTGATTGCAAGTGATGATGGAGTAAGTGCGAGAAAGGGAAAAAAGAAGTGTGAAGGAGAAGAGATCTAAGAACTGGATCATGGCAGAACAATAAATAGGGCAGAGCAAGGATGAAGTGTTTAAGATCAGTGTTCTGTGCTTAACCGAAACTAAATTCTTACATTGGTAGATGTTGTTGATCAATTCAAACAAATCTATAATCTTCTTGTAATCATTCTTGCAGGCAGTGAACCTCCATTTGAGCAGTGAGCCTGAAGGCATGTGCCTTCCCCATTTGTAATACTTTTAATAGGGTATTAATTCTTATGGGTTAACCCCCACTGTGGTTTTCCCTTAGCCAGGTTTCCACGTTAAAAATCTTGGTGTCAAGTATATATTTTTTTATTTCTGGTCATGTGTTATTGATTCATGCTTTCATGGTTATAATAATCTGCAAATAAGTGGTAGAGAAGAATTAATTGCAGGAAGTATTAAAGTTTTGAGACAACTAATTCATCCCCCCTCTCAGTTGTCTGCCCTAAATCCAATAGTTCATATTTTTGTTTGAAGGGTAAATATTTTTGTTTCAATTCAGTTTAGGGTTATTTTTTTGTATGTAGGGTAAATTTTTTAGTTTCAATTGAATGTAGGGTTTATATGTTTTGCAGGAAGATTCAAACTAAATATAAAAACCTAATTTACAAAATACAAAAAATAAACCTAAATACAAATAATAAAATACCAAAAAATGAAAAAAAATTGGAAAAAATAACTCACTTGGACTATTTGATGGTCAGAAATTGCTCTCAGACTCAGGATCCCATTCTCTCTCTACTCTGGCTGCTGGTGAAAATGAGCTCGCAAGTCATTTTAAAAAAAATAAATACTTTTACAAAATGGGATCCCATTTTGCGGTCCTTGCCTTAGGATCCCACCATGAAACATGATCCCATTTTAAATTTAGGCTCATGATCTCGAAGCATAACATGATCCCTTTTTGTTTTGCCTGATTTCAAGTTTTTAGCTAAGTCTGAAACTTCCACGAGAAGTGGACTCATCTTTTTTCTTTTACCCGAGTAGCCCGCTTTGAGAGACCATCCCCCTGTGGTCTCCCAGCCTTTAGAAGTTCCTTCTATTCCTCCTCATGCTCTTTCAGCAAAGGAAGAAAAGGAACCCATGTTGGAAGATATCACAGTTCTTCTAGCCAATGAACTACAAATCAAACAAAGAGAAAACAAAATGCAAAAGAAGATAAGAAGTGACATCATGCTTTGGCTCACCAACCTGTTGCAAGAGAAGAGAACCTTCTTCCTCACAAGCATCAGTAACCAATGGATTCAAAAGATACATCTATTAATAATTCATCTACTCATGTGAGTGACAATGATGCACATCCTACAGTGGCCCTTGTTAATTCACCTATTGTGGTTTATTCTGATAGTGATATAGAAGATAATGGTGAACTAGGTATAACTCAAGCACCTTGCACTGCACTTTCTATAGTCCCTCTTGCATCTTGTCCTCCACCCCTTTATGATGAGCAAGATTGGGAGGAGGACAATTTGCTTTAGGCCAACTTGCAAGTGTGGCCCCTTTTTTCTTTCTCTTTTGTGTTATGATTGCATGTAATGTTATCCCTGTATTGTGCTTCTTGGTGTGTATTTTTCTTGTTAAGCTCTCTTTGGACGACCCTTGACACTCTTGTTGGTGCAAGGATACAAAGAGACCAAACTTGTCATGACATTCCTCTTTGTGTATCTTCATTCTTGTATATGTCATAATTTGCAATTTGCTAAATTTCATTGGATGATTTAGCATCCTTCCTTTATGATCTTTTTTTATTTCTAAGTGATATTTTTTCCTTCATCTTCATAGTTCTATTGACTAGTGGACGATGACAGTTCTAAAAATGATTGTCCCTTTATATATAACCATTCATATATAGATGCTAGTCAAGTAGATCCCTTTTGTGTTATTTCATATATTGTTTGATTTATGTGGCACTTTGTAGTTTGCTTGTATTGGGCGAAAACCCCTTGTTTTGATGTAGATTTTGAGAACACATACCATTTGGGAATGTGCTTCCATATTTAGCTCTCATGCTTGATTTACATTCAGTATTCATTCTACCTTAAAGCAATTACTTCTCGATAGGGTTAGCAATCACTTTAAGGTGGGGGCATACATCATGTTATGCACTTTACTTTGTTCATGCACCAAGTGACTGGTTTTACCATTGAAATACTTGATCATCTTTGTAACACCTTACTAGGGTTACCCAACAAACATCGTGCTTTGCTTGGCCTATATTCTCTAATACGGTTGGCGTGAAACTCACCTAGTGATTCGGTAGTCCTCACTAGCCTATGATCTCTTCACTTGACATGGAACTCACCTAGTAATTCAGTGGTCCTTACTAGCCCATGATCCATGAGAACCTCTTTACATGATCCCTAGCGACAAAGCAAGCTAGTATCTGTGTCATGTTCTTGATTGTTTACCTTTCCTTGCTTATATGTGTAATGAAATTGCTTAACTTGCATGCTATTTTTTTCCATGATTGCTCCATGTGTGTCTTTGCATGTTTACTTCATGTATACTTTATGTGTACTTCGTGTATTGTGTGTATACTTCATGTTTTACGTGTATTCATTATTGTATGCTTTGTGAATACTCCATGTATGTGTGAATTATGTTGGATATCTTGTGTGTATGTAATCTCTTCTTAGTATGCTTTGTAGACCTTTAAAATCCTAAGCTTGGGGGCTTTCATAGTTCTCAACTTAGCGTTATTCTAATGGCTTCGACACTCTAGCGAAGGAGTTTTCTTTCTTTGTACTTTAGTGTTTGTATGAGTGTAATATCATACCCACTCTAAAGTGGGGGCTAAATATAGTGTCGTAAATTATCGACACCGACAATTCACACTAGGTTTAGCACTCTTGTGGACTGATGTGCAGACCTCTGTTCAAAGAAGACTGAGTTCTGAAGCAGATGGTAGTTATAGGATCCTCTAGCTACAAGCCCTAAAAGGACCCAAAATTCCTGGACACTAGCGCCCAAGTGCTAGTGTCCTTAATATTTGCAAGAAAAAGTTTATGTGGCCTTGGGTGTTGGCCTTGTTGATTCAGGTGATGCACTTTGTCAGCTTTTCTCAAAAGGTTTTACTAAAAATGAATTAGAATGCATATATAAACAAGTCCACCTCTCTCATTAGTGGGGGTTAAGCAACATTAGGATTTCAAGTGATATTCAAGTGATCAATCAAAGCTCTCTATTGTGAATGTTATGCAGACTTATGTGAAGCTCTCTATTGCAGATTTATGACATTATTGCAGGTTCTAGAGGAATATTCTTCCTCCATCATCATCTTTGTGGCGATCTTGCATTGTACCACCAAGTCTCCCTAGGGTTTCATGTTGTGGTAAAGGTACTTTATAGCAACATTCATTTATATTGGATTTCGCCTATGTTTTGTAAGAACACGCACTCTTTATCATCATAATCTTGGCTATTATGGAGGTAGGAACACCATTCATGGGGTTTGACTAAGGCAAACCCCTAAAATGACCCAAACCATTTTCCCTGTTGTGTTTGTGCAGATTATGAAAGATCAGAAACATGTATATCAGATTGGGGAACAGATTGATGAACACAGATCCTGATTCTTGGAAATCACCTTCAGAGGGCCCTAAACCCTGGGACACCTGCGCCTAGGCAAAATAGTCCTCCCAGATCTACTCTAATTTCTGGTAGTGGTCCTCGATAGTCCTGCACTACTCACTTCAGGTCCTACTTTCTAGGTTTTCAATTCTATAAGGTATGCAACTTCTGTTTTGGTATATGCCATCATTAGAAACCCTAGATCTAGCATATTTATCTCAATCTCTCTGATTACAACAAAGGAACATAACTCCTGCAATTTAGCTCTCCTTCAGTACTGTAGCCAAGCTCTGTTTGTGTTTCAATGTTTGATCTAAAGATTGACTTAGTTAGTGTATGATTTGACTAGGTCTTTCTTTTTAATCAAACAATACTATATTTTGAATATATTGGAGTATTTCCATTATTGAGTTGTAAGATCTATCTATTATTTTGAGTATTTCTATTATTTTATGTAGGTTCATAATAGAATCAAACCATATTAAAGGTTAGTCAACCAAGTTTTTTAACATATGCATAATGTATGAATTAAAAGTTTTTAAGATGTAAATATGCATCTTTATGATATCTATTTATATCATCACTAAATGCGTCAATCAATGAGTCTCTAATAATATGAGCACTATAAGACATAAGATCTAAAATATTATGACAGTTGGGGACTTAATGCAATGGACGAAGTGCAATAAATGCATGTGTTGTAGGTAGAGTGCAAGAAAAAGGATTTTAATATTTGTTGATGCAATAATTAAGGTAGTTGTATGAAAAACAAAGTTATGACAAAAAAAAATAGACTATTTTATTTTAATGCACTTTGGAGAGTGATGATTCATTATCTCTTATGATTACTAAAGTTCTAGGAATGATTTTCTTTTATCCAAGTCCGAAACAACGATTTTCTTTTATACAAGTCCTAAGCTCACAATTCTTTTTAGCATGTGAATTGGTGGGTAAAAGTAACATTAGATTAAGTTTAGGATGCCACATGTATTGCCCAAAACAAAATTTGGAGTGAAGCTTATCGGGCCGCCATTCCGCACCTCTTTAACGTCGTTTTCAGTTGAGGCGTAAAGGACGTGTTGTACTTTAATCACATTCTCCAACATTCTTCTAATCTTTGTCCAGACGCTTCCATCACACAAGAATAAATTGTAGTACAGACTGCTAAAAGTTTTACCTGCTCAACGCATTCTCTTCCAATTCAAGTCGGTCGAAGTGCAGGTCACCTCCAAGTTGTATATACGTGCAATTCTCTTATAAAGCCTGTTTTTTTCAAGGCTACTGGTAAGCAATCCGTTTGCTTGAAAATTTGTACAGAATTTGACAATCTCGTGAGCTTGTTTAATGGTGTCTGTTTTCCTAGCAGGCATAGAAGAATAGATAGCTGGGTTTTTATTTTTTTGGAGCAAAGTGGCTGAATAAGCAGATCGGCCGACGTTTTGGGGAAGATCCAGTCGCGATTTGGTTAGATTAGCTCGATAATTCAGAGGTGGTGTGGTTAATTCGGTGTGTTTGTAGG
Source organism: Cunninghamia lanceolata (assembly GCA_027924645.1). Lineage (NCBI taxonomy): Eukaryota > Viridiplantae > Streptophyta > Pinopsida > Cupressales > Cupressaceae > Cunninghamia > Cunninghamia lanceolata. Next base: position 9,618,333 of record BSBN01000194.1, on the reverse strand, counting down.
GTAAGGAAATAGATTTTTGTTAGAGACATGGCGCCGACAACGTTGCCTCCGGGGTTCAGATTTCATCCCACGGATGATGAGTTAGTTGCTTATTATTTGAAAAGAAAAATTCACGGCCAGAAAATCGAACTTGAGGTTATTCCTGAGGTTGATCTTTACAAATGCGAGCCCTGGGATTTACCTGGTAAGATCAATGTTTTTATATGTTGTTGTCAATTAACAATGATTCGAACGTCGGACCTTGACTATAGTGTGCATGAGATTTTCAGTTGATTATAATGAATGTTTTTTTGAAACAAAATGTGTCAATTTAATTTACACTCTATTTAAATATTATCCACTTCAATGATCAAACAGTCCATAGCAATTTTTATCTACATCAACTTAGATCACATTTTATATTTATAGAAAAAGTGATAATAATTGATAAAAGAAATTGTGGATTTACAGAGATGCTGAGATAATTAAGGGTTTTTTTTTGTTTGGATCGATTGTTCTTTGTTGAAATTTGCAGAGAAATCTTTCCTGCCAGGGAGAGATCTGGAATGGTACTTTTTCAGTCCAAGGGACAGGAAGTATCCAAATGGTTCACGAACTAATCGAGCAACAGAAGCAGGTTATTGGAAGGCTACGGGAAAGGACCGTAAGGTTAACTCTCATATGCAAGCCATTGGAATGAAGAAGACTCTTGTATTTTACAAAGGTCGTGCTCCTCGTGGTTCTCGAACAAACTGGGTTATGCATGAATATCGTCTTGAAGAGAAGGAATGCCTGGGTTCAACTTGTTTGCAGGTTCGAATCCCTTCCCTTACTCAAACCTTTCTGTACACACAAATATAATCTAATGCTTAATTATGAGTTAAGATCTGTATAATATTTCAAGTTCTTTAAGGCCCCACATAATGTGGTATACTACAAATAATTGAGAACATCACCATTCTATTTATGGTATAGTTGAATGGAATCCTTCTAATTAAACATTAAATTAGAGAATCAAACAGTTACTACAAGTGTAAATTTACATTGAAATTAATACAGTTATTTCCCTTGTTATGATGTGAAATGTAGGATGCTTATTCTCTGTGTCGAGTCTTCAAGAAAAGCGGACCACGACCCAAATATGGAGAGCCATTTGGAGATACTGAGAATTTGTATAATGACAGGATGCCTGCTTTGACCGAAGGATTATCACCAGTAAAAATGGAGGATGACTGCCAAACAAATTCAAGAATGTCATCGGAAACATCTGGTGTTATGAAAGTCAATGGAGCTGCAAACAGATGGTCACATTTCGTGCCTGATGAAACTCATAGCTGCAATGTTTACCAGTCATCTAATGAGTCTACAAGCTGCCATCCCAAGGTACAATGTTTTAGATCTCTTCAATGCCCATTTCTCCTCTCTCGGCCTTACATTCTTAAATGTTCTACTGTAAACAGTTGGCACATTGTCATGTCGACCGTTTACCGAAATTTTGATCCGGTTTTTTTTCGACTTTTCATTGCGATCTGTTGAACGGAGCTCTGTCGACCTCTTCAATCATAGTGTTTGTTAACGCCAACTTGTGGAGAAGTTTTCAACCAGCCGGCCGTTTTACAACTTGCCGGCTGGTTAAGCTCTACCTTCTTAAATATCATCCACTTCAACGGTCAAATGTTAATTTTGGTTAGTAAAAATAGGATAAATATTTACCACTTTTTGTTTTGAATGAGATGTAAAATTACTATTAACTGTTTAATCATTAAAATAGATGATTAAAATGGATGATATTTAAGTAGAGTGTCCATTGCATACCCTTCATCCAATAAATTTCCTCTAAAAGAAAACGCTGAGCACAGTTATATCCTGTGGAAATCTCAGAACTTTAATTACTGAAATGTTTTCTTCGCTTGTTGGGTTTGGCAGGTTGAGGAGAATCGTGAATTTGAGGGTCTAACTCTTTCGGAGTCGAGGATGGTTGCAAGATACTTCGATCAAGTCAATTCATCAGCTGCCGAAGAATCAGACATTGTAGAGCAGATTTACCGAGATGCAGAGTTATCTCAGCAGAATAATTATACAAACCAACTTGATAACCAAGGTTTCCAAGACTATAATCTTGGAGGCCTGTTAGACATTCAGGAACAGCCTCTCTTCTTTAATAGTTATATAATGCGGCAGGATTCAGACGCAGAGGTGAGATTTTCAGGTGCATGAATCAGACCTATTAGTTAAATAATTCTAAAGAGCTAAGAACTTTGTAACAAGCTCGGCATTGAATGTCTGTTTCAATGAGGAACAACTTTCGAATATGTACAATCTGCTCATTCAACATGCTTTGTTGCATCAGCAAAAGTTACATCGAATAATTCTTTCTGTATTTTTTGTCTTTTACTATGATATATAGATCTAGTTAGCCAAATAATAAACATGCATGACATATATGCTGTCGTCATTTTGCCCTTTATCGTCTGAAGAAAAGAATGTTGTGTGTACAGTTTATTCTTAAACAGCTTAAAGATTCCGTGCCAGAACCTTTTAAACAGTAACCAACTGCAGAAGGTATGCTATAGATTTATATTCGATTGGTTGGGGATTGCCGCACTTTTTCAGAATAGAATAATATTTATCGACTTCCTTCTGGGATACGTGTGGAATTAGCCGGATAGAGTGTATTAGAATAGTCCATACAAGATCTTTTACAGTTTGGATACCAAATATATCCTTCGGAGAAAACCAAGCTCTAACATTTGAGATTGACCAGTTGAGATTTTGCTCAATTGCATTAAAAATAATGATGGATGAGAATTTGGGACTTGAAATCAGCCTATAAAGGATAAAAATTTACCAATTTAAGGGACAAAGTTAAGAGAGAGAGAGAGAGAGAGAGGCAGCCTGGCTTGGTGAGAAGATATAACCGCGCTTCTATATTTCCATAGCTCCTTCCTGTCATTATCATTGGTGGTAGTCTTATTAATAAATCTGAGTCCTTTAAGAACAATTTGGGCCCTGGATTCAGTCCTGTCAAGTTGAGTGCTCGGTTTTCTAATAGCCTTAGAATTCAGAGGATCCTCCGCAAGAGGAAACAATGAGTTTCTGTGGAATGGTTCCATGACATATGCTTCAGTTCTGCCATACAATATTTGTAGCAGATTCATTATCTTTGGATGACGCCTTCCTCTTGAATTCCTTCACCGTAGATTCTTGAACTCTGTTATATATATTCTTTATTAGATTTTTAAGTCATTGTTAAATTCCTATTGAGATTATAAACACAAAATTAACAATGGAGTTGATAGTTTGGGATGCCAATTTCCCATTGTCAGATATGTGTTGGGAATTTTGTATGTTTTATTATTATAAATGGTTTTTTATTTATATTTTTATATTTGTTGTATTGTGCAGTGTGAAATATATTGAGATGATGTTTTTTTTCCTCCTATAGTAATTTAGATTTAGTAAAATGATCAAACCTAATCAATAAGATTTAAAAAAAGATTGTTGTAAATAGAGTAATTGGAAAAAGTTTAGGTGTTTATATGTTTTGTTTTGACAAAGACTTGACTTTGATGTTGACTAGCTAGAATGTTGCAAAAGAAGGCTTGTAACTAGAATTTGAATGTGAATCTATGATTAGGAAACTCTAATAATTCCATGCAATAATTTCTATTGATATGTACTAGGCCACATTGTGCAAATTGGTTTGGATTAGACTGCATCGTACAATATGATCCAAATGGTGTGGCATTGTCCTATACTAATGCAAATATTTTGACCTCCCTTGTCTTTGTTTTACGTACATAATTGTAATTAGAAACAAAAAATAGTTAGCAGTCCTTTTAGAAAAACCCATACCAAGCCAACTACAATAGAAGAAGACTATTGAGGAACACAATAAACTTGAAAAGGCCCAAAGCAAAAAAGAGTCTCGAGTTTAGCCAAAACAACACCCACCTAAAGCATTGATACTACAAGATAATGCTTAACAACTCTCCACGTGATAACACCATCCAAATCTCTAAAGGACCCTCTAGGACTCCACTTAGATGCCACCATAGCCACAACCTCCTTCTTGGGACAAATATTGGTACATGAGTCATCCAAATTGGTGAGCTTAACCCTATGGATCAACTCTTTCCATTTTACCACTCAACATAGAACACCATCCTCAAAAGAGGGTACCATATACTTGTTGAAGCCCTTCATATGATAGACAAAAGGATTCTTCACCACCATAGTTAGTTCAACTTAGAAATTTCTAACATCTTACAACTAATGATATATTTTAATTTAATCTCCTTATTAAAGACACCTAACTCACCCCACATAGGCTAGAGAGAGACTTCATCTTAGACTAAGAGACTCTATTGATATCTCCTCCACTATTAGATAAGGAGAAGCCCCATCCCAAACCAACAACCTCGTGATATAAGATCAAATGACTAGGTGAGAGACATTAGCCTCTAACTTTAGCAAAATATCCTTTAAAATAGATACCTAAGAGTAGGCAACACTAATATCTCCCACACCCAACATACCCAAAATGTAATTCACTAGGGAAATGGAACCAAGTTAGAGCAATTACAGATTACATTCAAACACCTAGATTAAAAAGTGCACCCTTGAAATGTGGATATCTACCCTTACCCTCTACCCTATGAGCTATATGAGACTACCAAGTTGCAGCAATATAATATTGCAAAAACCACCAACAACAATTGTCGAAAAAGTTTCTCCAATAAAACAAGTATAAACAAAGTGGAACAAATAATCTTGACATCAAAATGCCTCATATGTGAGAGGCAACATGGTACTGGCGTATCACGCCAACATTTCGATCCCAGTGAATGAGGATGATTGCAAAGTGAAACCAAAGAAACCCAAAGTAATAGTAATACCACACAAATGACAAGAGAGGAAGTAACCTCCATTTAAAAAAAACCCACCAAACTAAGACCATTTAACTCAACCCCTAAAGGAACACATAAGCATATGACATGGCGACATCAAAAGCATGACGTGACTCTAGGCCCTTCCAGTTCCATGAATCAACTTGGTCACCGATTTAGGGAATATTGTAAATTTTGACCATGTGATTTGGAATATTTAAATTCCCTTTAATTAAAGTTTGCTCAAATTGTTAGAAGAAAACAAGTAGAAATTAAAAGGAAAAACACATGTCGTGTAATCTTGTAGATATTATGCTTCGTTGTGTGATTCGTAAGCATGTACATATGTTTTTTTTGTTTTCATTTTCAATGTGTATTATATTTAAGGCTAGTATAATTTGTAAATTATGTATGGATATGATTTTTTAATTTATTATTTTGGTGCCTCTATGGAGACATGTTTTTTATTTTATTTTATTTTAGTGTTTGTGGAGACACGGAAACATCAACCTAGAAGAAACATGAGATACAAATATCTAATTCATGTTGAATGACAATGTCAATAGGCCTCTCTATGATGTTTGGGTTGTCAATGATAGGTCATATGGATCTGAGATTTCATGGATTTGACAATCAACATGATATAGATGAGTTGCCTCCTTCTTTGGTACGAGATAAGGGGAATAATGTTATGTGAGTTTATAAACACAAATCTCGCGAATTCCATGTAAATAATGTATGTTATATCAACCTTTTTATGGGAAGTAATGGACATTTTAGAAACATTGCATCTTTTACATGTGAGGGGAGTTAGAATAAAACTACAAAACTAATAACGAAAGATGCTTGTGACTCATTTTTTTTTTTTATGTAGTGTGTACTTTAATAGATGGTGTTGGGGTGAAATGTTGAGATATTACTTAAAATAGAGACAATAATAGCCTTTAGCCTCATCAGATATTGATAAATTAGAATTCATCATGATGCTTGAGATGATGTATGACATACAAAGTACATGAAAAAGTTGGAAGAATTTTAGGGTTTTATTATGGAGTCATTCTATGATTAATATTATAGATTTGGTTGTCAAGATTTTATTATGAAATCCATTAAGAGTACTTTTATATATAATTCCATTAAGTCTTAATTAAATTTAGTTAAATTTAGTTTCAAAACTTATTTGTACACTATCAAATTTACATAGCATGATAGTGAGCATATTAAAAGAGTGGTAGTTGTTGATGTCATTATATATATATATAAGTTTGTAATGTTATTTTTTATTTTGAATATATTTTGTGTAGATGTAATATGGTTTTTGTAGACACCTAAAATTGACCTTGCTTGACACTACTGACATCATCATCTTGCGACACCTTGTGACACTTTCATTTTATGACCCTTTTATATCAAATTAACTAAATAAATTATATTTATTTAATTAATTATGTCCAATATTATCTCTAATTAAATTAATTACGACACCTTGGGACACTTTCATCTTATGACCCTTCTATGTCTAATTAATTAAATAAATTATATTTATTTAATTAATCATGTTCGATATTCTCTCTAATTAAATTAATTAATTTAATTTTCCTACATCACTTCTATCCTATAATTAATTAACTAATTTTATTATTTAATTAATTATTCTCCACCTAACTTGCACAAAAATCTAAAAATAACTAACTCCATCTACACTCTTCATTTCACTCTTAGCTGACTACATGAGGATAGGTCATATCCTTTGCATAATGTCCTCTCACTTAATCTCATCCACTCATTTACACTTAATCACAACCATTCATCCTTGATCCATGTGTTGATCCATGTCTTACTAAATCTTAATCATCCATCTCTAGTCTAATCCTAGCAATCCATCCTATCATCCAAGATCATATAAATATCTCCCTCAATCAAATCATTTGAATTAATGGAGATTGGAATGAAGAATTGATTATGGTGTTTATTGAGAAATCCACATTTGAGAAATTATATAATATCAAGAGAGCATATCAAGTAGAACAACGACACACTCTGCTTCCGCTCTAAGAGGAGTGAGAGTGATTTGAGGTGAAAAGTATTGTGTTTATTGCATTATCTTTTGTATTTCCTCTTTTCATTTTCCACAAAATAATAATAAGAGGAAATACAAAAGATAATGCAATAAATACAATACCTTCACCTCAAATCACTCTTACTCCTCCTAGAGCAGAAGTAGAGTGCACCCTTGTTCTAATTGGTATGCTCTTTTGATATGATGTGATTGCTTAAATGTAGATTGCTCAATAAACGAGCATAATCAATTCTTCATTCCAATCTCCATTAATTCAAATGAGTTGATTGAAGGAGATATTTATATGATCTTGGGTGATAGGATGGATAACTAGGATTAGATTAGAGATGGATGGTTAAGATTTAGTGAGACATAGATCAAGGATGAATGGTTGTGATTAAGTGTAAATGAATGAATGAGATTAAGTGAGAGGACATTATGGGAAGGATAAGACTTATCCTCATGTAGTCGGCTAGAGTGAAATGAAGAGTGTAGATAGAGTTAGTTTTTTTTAGATTTTTGTGCAAGTTAGGTGGAGAATAATTAATTATAGGATAGGAGTGATGTAGGAAAATTAAATAAATTTAATTAAAGAGAATATTGGAAATAAATAATTAAATAAATATAATTTATTTAATTAATTAGACATAGAAGGGTCATAAGATGAAAGTGTCACAATTAATTTAATTAGAGATAATATTGGACACAATTAATTAAATAAATATAATTTATTTAGTTAATTGAGTGATGAGAGAAAAATGGATTTAATTAATTAAATAAATATAATTTATTTAATTAATTAGACATAGAAGGGTCATTAGATGAAAGTGTCACAAGATGGTGATGTCAGTAGTGTTAGGCAAGGTCAATTTTAGGTGTCTACATTTTGTCCCTCTTTGATACAGTGCAATGACTAACAAAAGTGGCGTTGTGTCAAAGAAATAAATTATGCCCCAATTGACTAGAGGGATGAAGGAGGAATGATAGAGAAATGATAGAGGAATGATGCCCCCACAAGAGGCCATCTGAAAAAAAATGGGTGGGCTCTCGAAAAGAAGAAGGGGTAAGTAGAAGTGGACAAAAAAATGAAGAAGATAGGCGGAAGAAAGGTGGATGAAAAAGAATGTGGGATGGAGAAAGTTAGTAAGATGGAACAGGAATATTTAGTGTAGACTAAACATGGAGGATAAGCCCTATGGTATGGTGTAGATTGGGATTAGATTATGCTAGTATGTGAAGAGCAATCTTATATTTTGATATAGCAAAGGATATTACATTGCACCAAGGTATATGTTAGTGTGAATAGGGCTACTTTGCTATCTAGTTATTTCTTAGCATGTTCTCCACTTTAGCTCTCTTCACACTAAGTTAAGTTTACTTAGGGAATTTTTTACTTTATCCCATATTGGTTGTGTTTTTAGTCTCTTGGGTGGAATATCCTTTATATATCCACCTCTTGCTCTCATATGAGAAACCCCATTCTATTGTATTGGTTTACATTATCTTGAGTTGAATATAGTTTATTTATCTCATATGTGATTTATATTGTGCTTTCTCTCAATCACTTGCATTCTTGGGTAGAAATCTAACATTGTATTAGAGCGGTTGTGAGTTGTGGGTTAGCATTTTTCTTAGAAATTTGAGAGTGTGTGGTTTCTCTTGAAAGTTGAGTATGCTCTTCTCTTGCATCCGATGATGACCTAGAGAATTAGAAAAACTTGATAGAATATTATTTGCATAATAATCTTCTCTCCTAAGTTGCACTTAAGGAGGGGTCTTAGTGTGAATAGGGTTACTTTGCTATCTAGTTATTTCTTAGCATGTTCTCTGCTTTAGCTGTCTTCACACTAGGTTAAGTTTACTTAGGGACTTTTTCACTTTATCCCATATTGGTTGTGTTTTTAGTCTCTTGGGTAAAATATCCTTTATATATCCACCTCTTGCTCTCATATGAGCAACCCCATTCTATTGTATTAGTTTTCATTCTCTTGAGTTGAATACAATTTATTTATCTTATATGTGATTTCTATTTTGCTTTCTCTCAATCATTTGCATTCTTGGGTAGAAATCTAACAGTATAAGGAACCAAGGTGACAAGGTATCCTTTGCATAAAAGGATGCCCTAGCACGTCACAAGTCATTTGATGACCTTAGTGAGTATTGTGATGAGACAACCAATAAGGTCACAATCATCCTTGTGCTATATAGCACCATGATATGGAAGACAATGATACCGTTGTGGCAGGTAGGTTACAAGGATTAATGTAGATCCAAGATAAAATGATGATGCAAATGAAAGATAAAATGATAATGCAAAAGAAAGATAAAATGATGATGTAGATGCATTTGATAAAATGATGATGTAGATGCAATGTAAAATGATGATGCAGAAGCAAGATAAAATGATGATGTAAATGCAAGATAAAATGATAATGCAGATGCACGATAAAATGATAATGGAGATGCAAGATAAAAATGATAATGCACACAAGAAAACATATGCCATTGGGCACCATGATATGGAATACCATGATATCATTGTGACAATATGCCGCAAGGACTAATACAAATGCAATTTTTTAAAATGATAACAAACACAAGAAAGCAAGCATGTACAAATGATAAAAAGAAACAAGGTTGTTGTCCCTACCAAGATGAAAACTGATGATTGATTGATTGATTATTCATTGGATAGTGTTGTGGTAACGATATATCCCAAGAACAACACAAGGATGAGAGAATGATATATCCCAAAGATGACAATTGGTGCTGATTGATTGAGTTGATGAGGTTGACAACAAGGTAGGAAACAAAACTGAGATATGTTTTTTGATGATTTGGCTAGATTGACTGACTAGATTGGTATGGATTAAGGCTTGCCTTGCATTTGGATTTATTGCTTGGATTTTAATTTTTTAAAATTTTTTGACATATTTTTTTTTTTTGGATTTTTGACACTTTTTTATTTTTTTGGATTTTTGACATGTTTTGATTATTTTTGGATTTTGGTGTTTTTGTTATGGGATGGTTGTATGGGATTGGATGGCTGAAAGAGTGGTGAGAAAAGTTTGGGAAGGTAATGGGGAATGATTAATGATGCTAACTCTATAGGTTTAAGATAGGATATGTGATATCATCATACATGTAAGGTCATGAAACACACAAGTGTGTGAAGCTCAAAAGTATGAATTTAGATGTACCCCAAACCACAAATATTTACTAGGATCATTTTCCAAAGCATGGTCAATCCACTTCATCCACTCCTTTCACTTCAAACCAATCCTAAAATAATCATGCCAACACTGTTTGCTATAATAAGACCCCTTACTCCTATGACTCTGTTGTAGGGCATATAGATTATGATCCCCCATCTATTGCTACTGTTACCATAAAAGTTCCATCTCCTAATTTGGTTGTTACAACAAGATGTGGAATGGTCACTATCCCTCAATCTCCATCTTCTTCATCATCCCAACCTTCCCATTATAATCTCCTAGACCATCTTGGGAAGACTCTTGCACAAATATCCATCTTGGATCTCCTTTGAGCTTCTCCTATCCACAAAGCTATATTGGATCGATCACTACAAGCATCCCAAGTTCCACATATATCGATTGTGATCAATTCCAAGCCCTTGTGGGTCACTTATCTTCAACTTACCACCTCACCTTTATCCAACATGACATGCCACCCATTGATCCATCTCATAATAAACCCCTTCACATTGAGGTCTTGATTGCTAAACATAAAGTCAAGTGTGTGCTTTTAGATAATGGATCTAGTTTGAATCTATGTATCTTGATATTAATAAAACAATTGGGATATTCAGTAGCTAACTTGGAACCTTGTACTTTTACTATTTAAGGTTATGATGATGCTGAGAGAGAATTTGAATTAACAAGGATGAATTTATAATTTATTTAGTTAATTGAGTGATGAAAGGAAAATGGATATAATTAATTAAATAAATATAATTTATTTAATTAATTAGACATAGAAGGGTCATAAGATGAAAGTGTCACAATGTCTCACAATGTGTCACAATATGGTGATGTTAGTAGTGTCAAGCAAGGTCGATTTTAGGTGTCTACAATTTATATTTATAATTTAAAAATAATTAATGATTATTTTAATAAACATGTTTAATTGAAAATTATTATATTATGTTTCAAATTATTAATTATTTTATATTATCAAAAATTACAATTCATATAAAAAACTATGAGAATTATTTTATATACAATAGTTTGTATGTTAATTAATGGAGAGTTAGATCTCAAATTTTTATTTCAAATGATTATAAAATGTTAAAAAAAGAAAATATTCCAAAATAAATTTTGGATTATGTTATTATATGGGTCCAACACATTTATAAGTTTCGTATTGAATAATAATAATTGTGTTATCTCTGGATTAGTACAAAGAAGGATGATTGTACAACTAAATGATTATGTTTGTAGTAACACTCATAGTCAAATGTGAGGCTTATGTTTTGTGAGCTTATGAGATTATAGCTTATGATCTTTTTAGTAATATAAATGTTTCATTTTATCCTAGGTAAATAGTATAGACTTCAAAATGGAAATCACTCTTGTACCATTACTAGCATAATGAGTACCAAAACTAGTCTCGGTAATGAGAAAACTATTGTACTTGAGTAATCCATCACCATAATGTATCATTGTTGAAGTACTTTATTCAAATTTTATTAACTCCAATGATGTTAATGTTGATTCCATTGGGTGAGTGCAAGGTAATGAGTGCCAAAATAACCCAAAAAAGGGTAACTTTTCACTTTAAAATTAGAGTTTGTTGTACTAGGGATAATGATTTAAATGACTTCTATATAGAACATTAACATAGTGTAAAAATATGAAATATAAAATATTGTTTCTAATTTTCAAATATGTATTTTATTCTAATATCTAGATTGTAAAAGATGGTTATAAAGGATGTACAAAAGTGACCATTTTTTCCATCTTTGACATAGGAAAAAACATGCACTTGTACAAATGACCTAAGAACTAGTAAAATAAATAATTTTTTAAAATCCTTTTGTGGACAAATACAATTGATGATGAAGTTTGAGATGGATTTTTTTAAATACTTTTTTATTAATCATTTAATAGGATTAAGGTAGAAATCCCATATCCCTCATGTGTGTCCACCTTAACTTCACCTAAAATAATTGTAAAATATATTTTTGTAAGTATGTAGACCATAATGCCTAAATTGGGATCATATAATTTATTTTTCAAACATACATTTTAAAAGCAAAAGTATTTACAAAACAAAATATATATCATTTTAAGTTTATGATACTTTGTCTTTCAAAATTGATAAATGATTAGAAAAACAAGTTAATTGTTTTTTAAAAAATACGTATTTAAAAACTAGATATTCTCATTTGCAATCCTTATCAATTTTGTCAAAAAATATTGAATATAATGTCATCAACCATTATGTTAGTTTTAGTAATGGATGACATCATGACATTGCACTTGTAAGTCCAATCCTAAAACCAAGCTTAAATCAAGGGAAATTTTATTTGACTTTAAACATAACATATATTTGTCTAAAATAGATATTCATTATAAAAAGTTATTTATTTGAAATAGATATATCCTCCAAATCTATAACTGTTGTAGGTCTTTTCCTACTATATTAATACTATGCATGACACTACTATACATGAGAGTGATCACATTATAAGTTGCGCCATATTCTTTGATTTGTTTAATGAATATTCAAAGGAATTTGAGTACACTTTGATTTTGGGTGAGGGATATTTAAGCATCATTTTTTAAAGAATATTTAGCAAGTGAATATTTTAAGGGTATTCAAGCACCATTTTTGGAAGAATCTTCACTATGTAGGTATTTTATGAGATATTGAAGCACCATTTCTGAAAGAATCTTTAGCAAACAATCTATTTATATTATAGAGGGATTGGAGTGGATCTATTTTAGAGATCTTGGCAATTAAATTCTTGAGTTTTATCAAGATTATTTAGTAATTATGGGTGATAAAAAATTTGACAAGAAAAAGAAAAAGGAATGTCTTAATGTGTATAGAAATAGAAGCATATCAAGAGGAGGTACATGACAAAGAGATAAGAGAGAAAATTTGATCAATAGTGAATCTTGAAGTGTCAACTTTAGTGGTGAATGTAGAAGAGGTCAACATTAAAGAGGAGAACATTAAAGACGTGAACATTAAAGTTTTTAATAAAGTAGGGAACAATGATGTGGAGAAAATGGAAGAAGTGAATGTGTAAATGAGTCAAGGTATGTTTGTTGGTATGTGGTGACTGATCATGCAAGTACTGTACACTAGTTATGTATCCTCACCGGGGTTTGGGAGTCAGTTGTTAATTTTTGTTAACTGACAAAGGAAAAATGACATTGCAAAACCCTAATTCTAGAAGCTTCTGAAAAACTTGTTATAAGCGGCTGGGATGTATGGTACAATGATGTATTCGCAAGATTGTAATATGTTTTTTGTACTTGATAATAAAATCATTGGATGGCTAAGTTTCTGTGGATGTAACCCATATTGGATGAACCACATTAAATTTCTGTGTTGATCTCTTTTGTATTATTCCTCATTGTTATATTTGGGTTATTTAATTTGCATATAATTGTTAGTGTTTATTACTTTGATTTTCCCTAACCCTAACAACTAGTATTAGAGCGGGTTGTGTTTGATTATCGCATGCAGGAAGGTCTCACGGTTGAGTGGGAGTCTCACAGTTAAGTGGGAGCGATGGCAGACGAGGGTAAATTTAAGGTAGATAAATTCAATGGGTAGAACTATCAATTATGGAAGATGCAGATGGAGGATTATCTCTATCAGAAGGATTTATGGAGGCCATTGGAAGAAAAATCTAAGAAACTGGCAGCAATGACTGATGAGGATTGGGATCTTCTAGACAGAAAGGCACTGGGAACCATTTGGTTGTGCCTAGAACTATATGTGGCATTCAATATAATAGAAGCGATGACAATAGATGGTTTGATGAAAGATTTGGCTAAATTATATGAAAAACCCTCAGCCTCTAATAATGTATTTCTCATGAAGCATTTGTTTAATCTGAAAATGATTGAAGGTGGATTTTTGTCAGATCATTTAAACGAGTTTAATACGATTACCAGTCAATTAATTTCTGTAAAAGTGAAATTTGATGAAGAGGTAATGGCTCTCTTGGTTTTATGTTCTTTGCTAGAAAGTTGGAATAGCTTGGTAATGGCTGTAAGTAAATCTGTCTCTAGTTCAAATACTTTGAAATTTGATGATGTTGTTGGTTATCCTTAGCAAGGAAATGCGACAGAAAAGCACAGGTGAGACTTCAACATCTGGTAATGCTTTGATTGTAGAGAACAGGGGAAGAACAAAGGAAAGAGGAAAAAGCCCTACAAATCATGGGAAGTCACAAGGAAAGTCAAAGAAAGGCAGATCTAAATCCAAAGGAAGAATGGATTGCTGGCACTGTGGAAAGCCAGAACACTTGAAGAAGGATTGCAAATCTTGAAAGGGCAAACAAGGAGATGGACAACATGATGATAGTAAGGAAGATAATGTTGCAAGAAATAAATTATAGGATGCTTTAATTCTGTGTTTAGACAATGCTAATGATTCTTGGCTAATAGATTCAGGGGCTTCATTTCATGCTACACCCCATAGGAAATATTTTGTAGATTATGTTCAAGGTGATTTTGGACAGGTATATTTGGGTGATGATGAACCCTATTAGATTGTTGGAAAAAGAAAGATAAAAATCAAGTTGTAGAATGTAAATAAATGGTTGCTACAGGAGGTAAGGCATGTTCCAAATTTGAGAAGGAATTTAATCTCTGTAGGACAACTGGGTAGTGAAGGTTGCATAGTTACCTTTTCAGACAAAGTCTAGAAGGTCACTAAAGGTGCATTAGTAGTAGCTAAAGGTGAAAAGGTAGGCACATTGTATTTGTGTACTGGTAATACTTATTCTACCTTAGTTGCTACAGAAATAGTTTCTATTGAGACAGTTATAACACTTGATGCAGGGAAATAAACATAATTGTGGCACCATAGACTTGGGCACATGAGTGAGAAAGGGATGAAAATCCTTCACTCTAGAAAGTTGCTACCAGGTCTAAACAAGATTGACTTGGAGTTCTGTGAAAATTATGTTTATGGAAAATAGAAAAGAGTCTGATTTCTCAAAGTTGGGAAAGAGAAGAAGAGTGAGAAATTAGAGCTTGTGCATTCAGATGTATGGGGACCATCTCAGGTATCTTCTCTTAGAGGCTCTTGCTTATATGTTACTTTTATTGATGATGCAACTAGGAAAACATGGGTGTATTTCCTAAAACAAAAATCAGAAGTATTTGAAACTTTTAAAAAGTGGAAAGCTTTGGTTGAGAATGAGACAGGAAAAAAATTGAAGTGTCTCAGATCTAATAATGGAGGTGAGTATTGCAGTAGAGAATTTGAGAATTACTGTTCATATAATGGAATCCGTAGGTAGAAAATAGTTCCTAGAACCCCACAAGAAAATGGTGTGTCTGAGAGGATGAATAAGACCATTATGGATCATTCAAGGAGCATGAGATTGCATGTTGGACTACCCTTACACTTTTGGGCAGATGCTGTACATACTTCTATTTATTTAATAAACAGGGGACCTTCAAATCCTTTGGATGGTGGCATTCTAGAGGAGGCATGGACGGGTAAAAAGGTAAACTATTCATTTCTGAAAACCTTTGGCTGTGAAGCCTTTGTCCATGTTGATATTGAAAATAGAACCAAGCTTGAGGCTAAGTCTAAAAAATGTACCTTCATTGGATATGGAGTAGATAAATTTGGTTATTAGCTATGGGATTTTGAAAATCATAAAATCATTAGGAGTAGAGATGTAATATTCAATGAGAAGGTCATGTATAAGGATTAGTTGTAGGAAAAGAAGCATGAATAGGCTAAAAAGGAATATGTGGTGCTAGATGAGATTCCAAAAAATAAAAT
The DNA here is from genome assembly GCA_027924645.1 of Cunninghamia lanceolata. Taxonomy (NCBI): domain Eukaryota; kingdom Viridiplantae; phylum Streptophyta; class Pinopsida; order Cupressales; family Cupressaceae; genus Cunninghamia; species Cunninghamia lanceolata. The sequence continues at coordinate 9,602,403 of BSBN01000194.1, read as the reverse complement.
ACCAGTGGTACCTAATGCTTAGCAACAATAGGTTATCCCATAGACTCCTGCAAGTGTTAGACATTCCACAAGGATAATTAGACCTCCAGAAAGATTTTCTCCATCATTATATTCTATATTATTAACTGATTCTGGTGAACCTGAAAGTTATGAAGAAGCAATGCAGGTAGATACCAAAATGTAGTGGGAGCTAGGCATGAAAGAGGAAATGGATTCCTTGCTACAGAATTAGACTTGGGACTGAGTCAAATTGCCTACAAGAAAAAGAGCATTGCTAAATAAATGGGTTTACAGGTTGATGGAAAAAGATGGAGGCAAGAAAAGATATAAGGCCAGACTCGTGGTAAAAGCTTTTGCACAGAAAAAAGGTATAGATTTTGATGAAATATTTTCTCCAGTTGTAAAGATGACTTCTATTAGAACAATTCTAATTCTTGTGGCTACGAAAGACTTGCATCTTGAACAACTAGATGTGAAAACAACTTTTCTCTGTGGGGATTTAGAAGAGGAAATATACATCCAGCAACCACAGGGATATGAGGTCAAGGGTAAGGAGGATTTTGTGGGCAGGTTAAAGAAGAGTTTGTATGGCTTGAAGCAAGCACCTTGGCAATGGTATTTGAAATTTGATAGTTTTATGGTTGAACAAGGTTACAAAAGATGTCATTCTGATTATTGTGTTTTTTCAAGAAATTGGGTAATGACAGCTATATTATCCTGTTGCTTTATGTTGATGACATGCTTGTTGTCAGGTCTAACATGCAACATATTAATGAACTTAACCAAAAATTAGCAAATTCATTTTCTATGAAGGATTTGGGTGCAGCAAAACAAATCCTTGGTATGAGGATCACACGGGACATGACAAATAAAAAATTATTTTTGTCCCAAAGTGAGTATGTAGAGAAGGTGTTGAAAAGGTTTAACAAATGTGCAGAATGCAAAAGCAATTAGTACACCTTTGCCCAGTCATTTTAAGTTGACTAAGGAGATGTGTCCAAAGACACAAGAGGAGGAAGACAAAATGTCTAAGATACCATATGCATCAGCAGTTGGAAGCTTGATGTATGCAATGGTATGCACAAGGCCAAATATTGCACATGCAGTGGGAGTTGTGAGCGGGTATATAAGAAATCCAGGAATGGAACATTAGAATGTTGTAAAATGGGTTTTTTGATATTTGAGAGGTACTACTTCAAAGAAACTATGTTTTGAAGGAACAAATTCTGCTATAAAAAGATATGTTGACTCTGATCTGGTGGGTGATATTGATAGCAGGAGGAGTACTACAGGGTATGTTTTTACTGTAGGAGGTACTACAGTCAGTTAGATTTCAAGACTACAAAAGGTTGTTGCGCTTTCAACCACTGAAGCTGAGTATGTTGCTGCAACAGAAGCTAGCAAGGAGATGATTTGGTTACAACATTTTCTAGAGGAATTGGGGCAACAACAAGAAGATAGCCCTTTGTACATTGATAGCCAGAGTGCTATTCATCTTGCTAAGAATTCATCTTTGCATTAAAAAACTAAGCACATATAGCTCAGATACCACTTCATCTGGTCAGTTTTGGAGGATGAGCAGTTGAAGCTAGAGAAAATTCACACAAGTCAAAATCCTGCAGATATGTTCATAAAGGCAATTACATGGGAGAAACTGATTTCCTCTTTAGTTTTCGTTGGCCTTCACGACTAATAATGGTGGATATAAGAAACTAGCCAGACCTATAATCCAGTGGGAGTTCATAAAGGCAGTTACATGGGAGAAACTGATTTCCTCTTTAGTTTTCGTTGGCCTTCATGACTAATAATGGTGGATATAAGAAACTAGCTAGACCTATAATCCAGTGGGAACTGCAAGCGTAGTGGTGTCATCCGGGATCAGTCTCCAAGTGGGAGATTGTTTGGTGTGGAGCCTAATCAGTCTCCAAGTGGGAGATTGTTGGTATGTGGTGACTGATCATGCAATTACTATACCCTAGTTATGTATCCTCGTTGGGGTTTGGAGTTGGTTGTTAATTTTTGTTAATCGATAAAAGAAAAATGACATTGCAAAACCCTAATTCTAGAAGCTTCCGAAAAGCATGTTATAAGCGGTTGGGATGTATGGTATAGCGATATATTTGCGAGATTGTAATATGTTTTTTTTCTGCTTAATACTAGAGATCCTAAATTAATACTAGAGATGCACTAAATTAAGAGACAAAAAAATCATGATCCTCATCGAAAAGATTTATCAAACATGACCCAAACACAATTATATACACAAAAAAATGAGATGAATTTACAACAAGTAACACAATTGTGAGGTTGTTTGATAAATGTAAACCTTGGTATATAAAAATTAACAAGCAATAAATCACTTGTTGTTGCAAAACTTATCTATAATTTTATTAATGTTATGAAGTGTTCCAATATATATGTTACACTTTACATACTACGAAAATTGTGCAAGAATGTGGTATTAATCTACCACCTACAATAAGGGAATTTATAACAAGTTTATTATGTGATAGACATTATGAACAAATGGTTTACTTAAAAGACTAAATTTATGGAGAATGCAATAGATGTATTAAAATTTCATTCTTGGGAGGATGCATGCATGAAGATAGTTAACATGAGTTTGTAGAGCAATTAGTGGATGTAAAGAGGTTCAAGAGTGTTCAATACCCATTATATGATGGAAAATTTAGAAAGTGTTGTGCGTTAGTGACAAAGTAGAGTAGTGTGCATGCATTCATTGCAAAAATAAGAATAAGATTTTCTAAAAATATGTGAAACACTCTCATTATCCTTGGTGTCTTGAATAACAATTTCATGTATGAAAAAATACATTTTTAGTGGGAACCATACTTTTAGTTGTTGACATTATAGAAAACTACACCCTTACACGATAGGAAGAGGTTTAGTCTCAGTATTATAATTGAATACAAGTAGCCATTTTTGTTTGTACTATATATAAACAAGTAGTTGGTAGTACAAAAGATATCAATTTTTTTTGAGGGAGTTAGCAACAACTAGTCACATTCATTAGAGTTTGTATAATAATATTTCAATGTATTTTATGATAGTTTAAGGGAAAAACAAATCTAGATGACACAACATCTCATATGGCTAGAAAATTATATAGGAAAATTCAAAATTTCTTGAATATTTTATTCGCTATGTAGGCTCCATAAAGAAAATAATGTCCAACACATGGGGGATTTCATTGAAGATAGGAGAGCATGAATGGATTTGGATCATGTGTGAAAATAACTCTTGACAATGAGAAGCTTAAATTTTTTGCTGTAGCAAGATTTAGAGATCCATGCATAATTGTGGACTTAAGTAATTCAACATTATCTAGTGGATCTTATAAAAAGTTTAAAGTTCAATTATTCTTTTGTGTAGTGGAAGAAGAAAAAATATTACCATGATAGGATTATGACCCAGTGAGTGGATCAAAAAATTGCTATTCATTTAAGAGTTGAGATTCAAGCGCATTGACTATGTGGAGTAGGAAACTTGCATATTTTTGTTAACTTCATATAAGAAGCTATTGGGAAGCATATGAAAATATATAATGGGTTGAAGAATGAAATCATATACCCTTTACACCTATACAAACACATCAATATGTGATGGATTTTGAGAATACCAATGCAAGATGTTAGCTTTCTCAAAAAGAAGAAATTGGAGAGAAACTGTGAATTGTAGTGTTAAAATGAGGGAAAGGAGAGGCCTATTTATAGATATTTTGATAGCACTCAGCCAAGAGGAATGTAAAAAAATATTAGGTATTAGAAGATGTGTCTTGCATTAAAATCTAGTGGTAAAAGAAGCCAAGTTCACTCTTTCCCTCATAAGTGTAATTAATTATAAAATGACCTTTCATCCTACAAAGCTAAATTTTCTAGGGGAAGTAAAGGACATCAAGGGCCATTGGATGGTGATAATTTAAGCTCAATTAATCCATAAAATGTGATAGTTAATGAAAAGAAGGGAAAATGTTCACTACACATGTGGAGAACTACAAACATTAAATATGGGGCTAGAAAAGAATAGCTAGTACATAGGATGGATAAACAAGACATTGTTAAGGGCTAAGGAACACATGGGAAAAGGGAAAGGGGATAAGTATGAACCAAGGATATAAACAAGGGCTTAAAAGGGGTAAAAAACCCTAGAAAAAGGGAACACTAAAATAAGTGCAAAACAAAGTTAAGGAATTGTAAAATGCAATTTATATTATTATAGATCTTTGAATGAAGGTATGGTGAGCATTCTTGATTTTCAATCCCTAAATTCCTATATTTAGACCCCATGTGACTGGGAATACAAATAGACATGGTTTTTTAAATACTACTATGATACCACTTAGAAATGATATGAAGTGAATTTTCTTTGATACTGTTGTGCAAATTTTGCACACCATTACGAAACTTCTGATTGCATAGTCAACTAATGAAGTTTTAATGAGGATTCATCAAAGGCATGATGCTAGTAAGATTTAGGGCATGAAGCCACTTAGAGTCATAAAGTTGGTTCAAAGTTTCAATGCAGCAAAAGTTGCAGATCATAGTAAACAAAGGTGCAGCCTAAAGTTGCTTAGAAAAGGTGTTGCATATGGATGTCTGTTAGAACCATTAGAAAAGAATTAGAATGGAGTTTAAGGCTCGACCTATGCAATGACATCAGCCTACGAACACAAAACTCATGGCAAGCAATGAGAGAGAAGGTATGAAGTAACATGTGCCAAATCTTGAAAATGCATATACAGTTAATATATGCAAGCCCTAAGAGTGCTACCAATTGAAAGATGAAGATGACACTAGGTCACTAGTGGATGCACATCATATTGTAATGGCTACCACTAAAGTTCAATTACAACCATATAAAATATGACGTGGCCAAAGAGGACAAGTAGTGGCCATTAATATTTGGCTACCTCTTAAGGTGTAGCATAAAAGAATCCAATACAGACCAATAAAATGATGGGTCAACTCAATATAGATAGAGATGTGGTCACTGCTCAAAGCACCAGGTAGTTATAAGAAATGCTCACCATATGAGAAGATGGCGCTACTCTAACAGTGCATAGCCATATGTGAAATATAAAGCATAGCCCAAATGTTAATCATGGCCCTTTCAAGATCAAACACATAAAGCATCAATTTGAGAAATGGAAGGATCCTTAGTACAAATGAAAGTATTATAAACAAATAAAAGAAGCCACTGCCAGTGCAAAGCAAGGTGCTTATAATTGATCTCAAAGTACCATCCTGAATATAAGGTGACCATTGTTCTAAAATGGAGTTTCAACCTCGAAAGGCTCACACAGTGGATGTAACATCTCGCTACGTAACCCTCGAAGGGTAAGAGCCAAAAGAGAACCAGAATATTTTTTTTTGACAAAGTAGATAACATACCTAGATACGGTTGTCAATTCGATAGATTGACAGTACTCATGGCCAAGCATGGCCGAATGCACAACCCACGGGAGAGGACTAAATCACTCTCCGGAGGAAACATTAAAACAACTACGTTCATTTTAAACACCAAATCAAATGTTCCTAATCCCATATCTAATATAAACATGAATCCAAAAGCATCATAGTACAAGCGGAACCGATACCCACACCGGAATCCGTAAACCAAATAGGAAACATCTCATTTCTTCTCATTAACTTGCATGATTACATCTTCTCTATTAAGAGAGTACAATTACATTAAGGAATATATAGTACAATGACATATCCATGAGTATGATATACAAGTACAATAACTAAAATAGTACAATGATTGAGAAAGTAATAGAGAGAGAGAACATCTCCAATCTAGTGCTCCAATAACTTGTTTGCTAGTCCCCAATGGCGGTGGAAACACCTCCCAACCATGTGGACTCATACGAGACCACCCCACCATGCTTGGAGATAGTCATAAGGCCCAAACAGAAATAACAACAACCAGGGTACACAAGATGGCTGACACTCACATCAATCACAGAGTAGACACGAAAAATAATGCATAAAGCCATTGTCATAACATAGAGGTACTCATCCAAGTCATAGGTCGGGTACTACTCACGACTACTAAGGTACTAGATACTAGAGTGTTATCAGATGGAGTGTCATCATGTGTGCTCGAAGAGATGGCACCACATGAAACCAAGTACTCCTCTCATGCAGATGAAGAGACTCAATCATGTCTGAATCCATGCCCCACAGATGAATTACTCGACGCCCCGTAGACGGATAGGCCTTCCCATTGCATCCTTAGCCTTTACAAGCACTCAAGGCCATGCGCGAGGACTAATTATCTTATTAATGTTTTTACCCCAATGTTTTCATTTAGTTATCACTTATTAATGTAACTCTACTACTAGTTCCCTTGGCAGCCACTTGTGGTCCTCGGGCCCATAGAGAGCCACTCCAAAAGACAACTCTAATTACCTAGACCATTGTCATCTCGTTTAACCAAACGAGGTATCCAAAATAGACTGTAACATTGAAGTAAAAATTAGAAATAGAAAAATGTGATCTATAAGACGAAAACTTTTGAAGATCTGAATAGTTCCTCTTCTATGTACCTGGCAAGAAGGTTTGCTCTATCTAACTCGAAATCAGCTTGGGATATATCTATTGATATTTGAACAAGAGTGTCTGGACCATCAATTGTTTAAGGGTTTCTGCATAGTTAACACTGATTTTTGTCTACAATAACTTTGTTCTGATGCTAAACGCTTACTGGTATGGGATATAAAGGATGAGGCCAAACAGTAGTCTAGGCATGCTGAGATTAGGTCAACGTCAGTTTCTAGTGCTATGAAGTCTACAGCCCAAAGATTTTAAAATTCCATTAAACAAGTCCTAACCAATCTATGGCATCATGAGGCTTTTGTCAACCCTCAGACCTAAGTTGTAAGTATATCTATAAATCAAAGACGGATTCTTATTAAACCAAAAGCCAATCTCAAATAACATGTTCTCAAATCAATAATTGTATTTCCTAGATTTGCTTGAGAATCTCCTAGGCGCACAAAATGCAATTGGGGTTTGAGCTAGTTATAGACTATAGACCTGGGGAATCAAATTAGCTTCTCATAAATAGACATTATGTTTCATATCATGCTAAAGTATTTGGACGTAGCGCTATTACATTTAACAACAAACCATTAATCCATATCAGAATCGAGCAAACCATGACCATGGATAATTTCATTAATTTTTAAAGACCTAGTTTGAATAGAGCCTAGATAAGAAAACTCATTTAATCTAAAGAATAAGGAAAATAGTTCTGCATTTTAACGATTAATTTTAGGAAAGAGGAAATGTAAATCTTTTGCATTGAAACATATTTTGGCATATTTCATTTCCAACAACAACGATGGTTTTAGTTTTTTTGTGGTAATGAAATTGCAGCAGACAGATTCTAGTTTTTATGCTAGAAAAACAAACGACTGATGTTTCTGTGGTTTAAGGAAATTGTGGCATACATATCTTAGTTTATGTGCTGGAATAACAAGAACTGGTGCAAATACCTCCAATGGATCGCATTAATTTAGTTTTTATGCTGAAAGAGCAAAGAAATGTTATAAATACCTTTACTTAAATTGCACTCTCCTTCATCGCACCTCTCCTCTTGAAAAGTTGTATGCTTTGAGATATTTGCTTTCCCTTATTTTCTATGCCTTTTCCCTCTATTTCTACTATGTATTTTATTTTTGTTTCTAGAGCCTCTCCAAAGAGGCATTGACTCTTCTCCAAACTGAACGCCCCCTATCTCTCTAACTAGCTTCAGATCTGCTAAATTAATTGATCTGTCAGACTCCACTTTATTAGATCTACAATGAGGTCAGGCAAATCCCTTACATCTCCAAAGCTTCACGTTTAAGACCCTCAATAGACAGGAAACCTGAAATCCAAAGATGATGTAAATTTTAAAAGAACTGATATTCTAGAATTGAGTGAAACACAAGATACAATGGGACTTATTTGCAATGCCTAATATTTACGCTCTAGAAGAAATTCATCATCCTCTCCTTCAACTTCAAATTCCCACTTTTAGTTTATCCAAAACATAGTTGTATTTTGCATAAGGGATACATTCAATGGTAGATGCAAATGAAAATATAATCCTCCATGATCCCCTTCCCAACAAGGCATCTCCTTACCCTTAAGTGTCTCTACACTGAATCACGACCCCCCATGAAATACCAATCTCATTCAATAAAAGGTGTCACTGAGTCAATGTTGGGGCATGGGTTTCAAACACATCCTCTCCCAAAACATAAATTCGATCACCAACCCACATAGATATTTCTTTTTGCCTTCAAAACATTTTCACCAACATCTAATCACTCCCCCACTTGCAGATATTTTCTGCAGCATTTAACATTCTCCCTCCTCACTGCCACGACTCCCTCAAAGAGAAATTTTTTGTTGCATTTAATAACCACCAATTCCTCAAGGGCCATCGTATGGCACGGGGAGAAATTGAAAAAAATAAAATAATATAACAATCTATTGACTTCCACTTAATGCCTGGAGGGTTGTTACAGTGGAAGCCTCAACAACTTCTCATGGTGCGGCAGTGATAACTTTAAGGAACCCCCCCTAAAAAACCTTATAAAATTCTGGCGAATCTTGGATAAGTGCTATAATTTTCCTAGCAAATATTTCCCTTTTTTGAAAAAAATATTAATTTTCCTGGCAAATCTATGCACATTATAGAAATTCTTGTAAAATCCTGACAAATCCTGATGAATAATTGGTAAAAATAAAAATTACAATGGCAAATCATAGTGAATAATCATTAAAAATATCAATTACAATAGCAAATCTCTCCTTTAAAAATTGCATAGTTGGTTGGCGTAGTTCCCCCCCCCTATTTTTTTTTAATTTTTTGTAATATTGAAGTAGGGGCCTGGGGGCGGTAGCCACCGGCGGGTTCAAGGGGGTAGAGCCCCCTTGTGGGGGTCACACATCATTTACTGGCGAATATAATTAAGACTTGTAATTATATTATAGACTATTGGCAAATTAGTTCCAATGACACATCATTTACATGGTAAATCAATTCAATTTATTAATTAAAAAAAATAATGCATAGGCAAATTAACCGAGAAGAAATTTTTTTTGTAAAAACCTGGTGATTCAGTCTCCTTTTTAGCTTGTACTATTCACCATTTTTGGAGGTCCCGATTTCAACTATTCGCCAATTGGCGAAGATTTTCCACTAAAATAATCACTGAGGTGTGGCCAAATGAAAGTGTAAGCATCATTTTAATGTATAGCTCAACCTTTTCAAATGCAGGTGCATTCTTAAGAATGAATCAAGGAATCAAAGCCATATGTAGGCACTAAAAGCGCTGCCATTATAAGACTCAGCAGATGGAGATGCGTAGTCATATGCAAATGATGGCATAATGCATATAAGTTGTTTGAAGAACCCTACGAAGCAAATATCAAATGGAAGATGTAGCTATTTTAATAGCAAGTCATCAAATGGTATGGTGTGACCTTCATGTAAAGGAGAGGCCCCCAGATTCAAGAAGGCACTGTTGAGACTGAAATGCAACCATCCAAGTTTGAGAAGGAAGGCATCTATAATAAAAATGTTGCCAGTGTAAAATAAAGCCACCATTCTATGATGATGGTGCTATCTATAGAATCAGTCATGGCCAAAAGGAAGATATGGTGCAGTCTCAAAGGAAATGCAATGCATTTTAAACAATAGGACATAGTAGCTGAACTCAAGCTGAGCCATAGAATCAAAGTGCATAGGCCGTTTTTAACATCAGAGCAATAAAAGGAGAGTTCAACCTCTCTTGTCAAATAGCAATAGCATTTCAAAGGTGCCAAATAGATGAATAGGGGTGGCCATATTAAAGAGACGTATCCAAATGTAGAGGCACATTCATAAGAAGATGGCCCATAGGCTTTCAAGGAAACATGGCACTCAACATAAATACTCACAACCATAAGCATGGCTTTCAAATGTGAGGTAAATGAATGGAGGTGTTGCTGATAAACTCAGCCTTGGTTGCAAGGCGCACACAATATGAAAGTGGCATAGAAATTCCAAGTTAGAGCAACATCACTTACCATTCAAGAGACATGCGGCCTTATACATGATGTAGTGTCTGGTGGAACAAAGGTGACATTTCATTAAAATAAAGGTGAACCAAAGAATTCAATTCAAACATAGCCATTTAATATGGAGTTGTAGTCAACATAAAAGCACTAGTGAGCCAGTCCAAATACAAAGACACAACAATGATCTTCTGGGTAGTTGGCGGAGAAGATCTTCAGACGGTTCTTATTTTTGCTTTAAATAGCTTGAATCCAAGACAAAGAAAACATATAGAGACACACAGATCTGAGATTAGAGATTTTTGAGCTACAGTTAGAGATATTTTTCTTTGCCTCAGTAGTTACCTCTCAATGAGGGATGTAACATTTTATTTTGTGCAAGCAGTTTTTGCCTCTGTAATTTTGTTCTCCTATCAAGCAATGAAGAGAGGTGGTGTTTTTGTGCATTTTGAATCTGTTTCTTATTCTTGCTTCTAATATCTTTTCTTAGCCTTTGTTAAATCTAATTTATTATGCTGGGTTATTGATCATGCTATATGCTCTTTAGTTTTACTAGTGAATCTATTAGGGTTTGATCATTGTTCTATTGGGTAGGAAATGATTTTGGTGCATCACCATAGCAGTAGCTTAGGGTATTTCTTTATCTTATTTTTTCTTCCCTTTTCCCACAAACCCTAGAGAAGAACTAGCTTCTTTAAAATCTAGAGGTTATTTTGAGGGTCAATCCCACATTCTCAGAATTTCCCATTGTTGGTGATTATCTGCAAAAATAATCATCAACAGATACCACTAATTTGAGGCCTAGGGTAGAACCTAGTGGCCAACCCAATCAAAGAGATTCAATTAGGTTATATGTGTGGAAGGTTTATGTTTATGATAGAGATACAATTATGTAGAGTATAATTGGACAAAAAAATTAAGAAGACAATTGACAACCATAGTAGAACTCTAACATCAAATTTGTATTATGCTAGTTCGATACAAGATCGATGAGAATAAATGTGTGATGTCTATCTACTCATCTAACCATCACCTTAAAAATATGGCTATGTAATTTATTATACAAAGATGGAGGAAGATGAAGTCTCATTTGGAATCATGATAGTTCATATTCCTATTTCAATTGTCACAATCATTCACAACCATTGGGAATAAGTCAAGCCATGTGGTATTGCTAATGTGGAGTTATCACTTGTAGTTTGGAACATAGGTTATGAATAGGATGAAGATCTTACTAATGAAATTGAGAAAGCTACTAAGCAACACTCAAGATTTACAATAAAATTTAGTGAGGCAAATCTTCTTGGATCAATATGACACCTATATTAGCTTGTACAATACATGTTGCACACTATATAACACCTACACCAACTTGTAGATGACCTATAGAAATCCATTTTGTACTTGTATCACACTATACTATCCCTTTGAGAATGGATGTTTGAAAAATCTTTCAGTTAAAACAAACAACACTAAAGAAATCTACATATTTTATTTAAACATAACCTATCATTGTATTCAAGTGATGCAAGATCACTCATGGACCTAGATGCTCTAGCATCATTAGTTGTTTAGTAGCTTTCCTTAGGGTGCATGAACTATAGAGGCTATTGGTATGTGTGGATATTTTTTTCTTTTCTTGTATATAATGCTTCCCCTACAAGAAGGCAAAATATAGTATAAAACACTTTGTTGTATGTTAGATACATGCACAAGTGTGTTAGAAAAAGTTTTAGTATAGTAAGTAAGAGGGTGGCCATGCTGAGTGAGAATCACTCAAAGTGCATGCTATAAGCCATCTATTTCAATATCAAATATTTACTGTAAACGGGGTGAGAAAAGGGTTGGTGTTGAACATATATTTTATTTGAATTTTACAAATTCTTATTCTTGCAATATCTTTCAATATGAGCTTTTCTTTAGGCCCCATTTTTGTTTCCTAATTTGGAAGCCATATAATGTGAGAGAATATAAGTATGAACCTTTCATGTAGAAGTTCATTAAATTTAAGAAGCTTTTCAGAAATTTAGACTTATTTTTTAGGGTTAGCTAGTCATTGATACCTGGAACCTTCTATAGGTCAACATCATATAGGAGATTCACTAGGTTGATAATACAATATCTTATTCATTTATAAGGGTATTTTGATTAAATAAAATGGAAAGCAATATACCCCTAAGTATTAGGGATAGAAGATATTTTTTGGATAATTGCAAGCTAATATGTATTTATTTGGGGTGGGGTGCATACCAATTAATATATAGTATCTTTATATGTTTCATCTTAATCTTTATTTGGTTTATGGTTTGGTGCATTTCATAAAAGGATGAATACAATGATTCATAATAGGGTATTTGTCTAAAAATCAACCTTTTTTCTATGGGAGTTTAGCACAATTCCTAATACAAGAATTTCTGAGAAGTAGATGAATGACTAAGTTTATAGAATTTGTGAATGACAAGATAATAATATGGATACAACCTATGTGTGTGTGTGTGTGTGTGTGTGTGTGTGTGTGTGTGTGTGTGTGTGTGTGTGTGTGTGTGTGTGTGTGTGTTTTCACAAATGTATCTAGAGTATATACAAGTAATTTGGATTCTTTATAAATTTCAAAATAGTCATTGCATTTAGATTTTGATTATTAAAATTGAGATATTTGTACCACTAAATATAAAATACAAAATTATTTAGTTTTTCATTTTTTGGTAAATGTTTTTGATGATCGAAGCTATGAACTGGGTACATGAAACAAATATGCTAAGACATACATTCAACACACCATTCAATGGTAACATGTCCTTAGTAGGATTTGAACATAAGTCTCCATCATAAGAACCAAGTGACCCAACCACTTGAGCACACCCCACATACATGTTAGATTTCATGTTAGATGGACTTATGAATTATTAAATTTATTGTGAGTCTCTTTGACATGATATAGATCTTTCATTAGATTGAAAAATGATCTTCCTATATCAAAATATTTCTATTTATTATTTTACATTATAACATTTTAATAATTGGATGTTCGATTGGTGGTGGTGAAATCTTCTAACCAACTTACAAAAATAAGAAATAAAAATATATATTTAAATAATGTCTAGAGGACATTTAGTCAAAATAAGAGGACATTTTCACTTGAAATCTATTTTAAGAGGAGGTTTTTAAATAGAGCTTAGTGAGAGTCAAAATTGAAATTTGGGGTATTATTTAGTGTCCTATACTAAAATACAATATAGTTCATAAGTTTAACGAATGAATCTTTGTAACTAATACATCCCATCTCGATTTATAATATAGTAACTGTTTCAAGGCTCTTTTGTGCTGATGCCTCTGGGGGTTCTGATTTCTGTTTGTAAGGGTTTGGCCCCTTGTTTTAGCCGCCTTATATAATCAAAAACTAATATATCCCATCTCGATTTATAATATAGCCAAGATATGTGTTCATTTCACTTGAAAAAAAAACACTTCTCTGCATTAACATAAAACTAATGTTGACATGGGATTGAATGACCTAACTAAACATATTGTAAATGCTCTTCATATATATATTATTAAAGATAAAGAATGTCATCTAATTTGACCAACACAAAATTATTACTAAATAGAGTAATTTTAACATCAGCTATATTTCTTTCAATTAAAAAGTGAAAATTACACAGTATACAAGTCAAATTGAACTTATACCACTACTAAATCTCATTAAAAAGTTCGTAAAAACTTTCCTATCCATTCTTTATTACAATAAAACTTAAACAACCTAACACATTATTTATCATTTTGAAGGTCAAAAAGAAGTTTAACCTTACCTAAAAATTATTCTAAAAATTACTTTTTTTAAAAAAAAGAAGGAAAAGACTACGTGTCAATTTACCTTTAATCCTCTATCACCGCCTTATTAAGGCATACCGACGTTTGCCGCAAATCTTCTCCAGCGACTTTCACCGCCTCGCTTGACGCTTTCGACACAAACTTCAAATCTGTCCGAGGCCACGTACAATTATTCCACATAACATTTGATGCAAAGTTGGCAAGCCCTCGAAGCGTAAAGGCCATGTGTGTACTTTTATCGCATTCTCGAACATTCGTCTAAACTTTTTCAAGACGTCTCACAAAAATAAATTGTTGAAGAGCCAACTCATAAACTTAGTGTTCAATGAATTCTCTGGCAGTCTCCAAACTGCGTATACATGGAAAATTCACAAGCCTGGGTTTTTCAAGGCTATTGGTAAGCTAATCATTCGCTTCAAGAACATCTGTAACGAATTTGTCAGATCTTTGAGCAAATAAAAATAGGATAAATATTTACCCCTTTTTTATTATGAATGAGATATAGAATTGCTATTTACTGTTTAACCCATTGAAATGGATGATATTTAAGTAAAGTGGTAACAAATTTATCTGAACGCTTTTTAGGCTGTTTGCTTGTTATGTTTTGTTTTCAGGCGTAGAAAAATAGTTTGCAGGGTTTTGAACTTCTGAAACGACGTGGTTGAATATGAGCATCAATTGAACGTTTTTGGAAAGAGACAGACGAGATTTGGCCAGATTAGCTGAAGAATTCATTCGACGGTGTGATTATTGCTTTGAGTGATTGTAAGATAAAGAATTAGATTGGTGTTCAGGCATGGCACCGACAAGTTTGCCGCCGGGATTCAGATTTCATCCCACGGATGAGGAGTTGGTTGCTTATTATTTGAAAAGAAAAGTTCATGGCCAGAAGATCGAACTTGAGGTCATTCCTGAGGTTGATCTATACAAATGCGAGCCCTGGGATTTACCTGGTAAGATTGATAATTTCTAGTCAAAAGTTATTTAATTTTTAGATTCTCTTGGCAATCAATTTGCTAATATTCATCCCATTACCATGGTAAAACGGGCAACTTATGTGGGTTGTTACCATTCTTTTCCGGCGTAAATTTTCGTGTACAATTTGGTATTCGATTCTTTGGAAAGAACTGGGGGAATGTCTAGAATTTTCAAATAAAAAAATCAATTAATAACCTTTAACTATTGAAGGGTGGAATATATATTAACCTTTAATAGTTAAAAGGTGGAATATATATTTATTAGGCCTGGCCTATGTATAATCTATAGAAGATTTTGTAAATATAATAGCTTTTATTTGTATGGCATTGTAACATTTCAACTTTTGGTATGTGAAGAGTTTTAGAATATATTCATATTTTTTAGGTCAGAAATTAATTATATGTAATAAATATATAAAATTAATTAATTTAAATTTAAATTTAAATATTAAAAATATTTAGTATAATAAATTATTTGAGATAATAATATAAAAAATTAGATTTATATTAAAATAAATCTAAGAGGAAATAGATTTATTTAATTTTAATAGTTAATAGAGAGTTGTTCACTATTTTGATTATAAATTTTAATTGTAGTTCAAAATAAATTAGATATTCTGGAAGAAGAAGAACAAAATCTGACTTAGATAGTCCTTCAAATTTTATGGAGGGATGCAATTGTGCATGATTCTTTCTTAGATGAAATTATTCTATTCTCTTTGAATTTTCAGATTTGTTGGTATTCGGAGCATGAGTCTAAGTTAATAGCTCTTTGGCTGAGAGTCAAGGATTAAGGGGTATTCATTCAACCAAAATCACATGAGTATAAGTTAATAGCTCTTTGGTTGAGAGTTAAGGATTGAGGGGTATTCATTCAACCAAAATCACATGAGTCTAAGTTAATAGCTCTTTGGTTGAGAGTCAAGGATTGAGGGGTATTCATAAGGATTGAGGGGTATTCATTCAACCAAAATCACATGAGTCTAAGTTAATAGCTCTTTGGCTGAGAGTCAAGGATTGAGGGGTATTCATAAGGGGTATTTATTCAACCAAAATCACATGAGTCTAAGTTAATAAGGATTGAGGGGTATTCATTCAACCAAAATCACATGAGTCTAAGTTAATAGCTCTTTGGCTGAGAGTCAAGGATTGAGGGGTATTCATTCAACCAAAATCTGGGGAATGATCCTAGCCTCATCCCTTATATATTGCACATCCTAGGGATTTGATCCTTGGTGAATGGAAAAATGAAGGAACATACAATTATCCTCGCCAATTGTGCTCAATTATTTTGAGTTACAACCTTTTTGTATCCTATGTAAAATTTGACCTTTAGTACCTATAGTTAATTTTTTCCTCGTGTATATCTACATAAGGAAAACTAACATTATTTTAAGAATCATTTTTGGGATTTTCTATAATAATGAGGAAGAGTGATCAATTTCCTTCTTTGTAGTTAGAACCTAGAATTGAGTCAATTGTGATAGAAGCTAATAAATAACAACACTGTTGGATGTTCATGTAGAAGTAGTAGTTGGAACCCTCAAGTGTTAGTGATAGATAATGTGAGTGTTTTCTTCTATTTCAATTAGATACTTTTCATTATATTTAATTTCTACGTGATCATGTGATGATAAAAAAATTAACTAGTATGAACACTAAACACATAACTTGACAGCTTTTAAGAGTTAAAACTATTTAAGAACATAAACATGTGTGCAAATTAGTTAATTCTAAAAAGGTTCCTTATGAACATAATCACATGTACAAAGTGGTTTAAAATGAAAAGGATAAATTAGAAGTATGCACTTTTCTCCTCTTTAATATATAATTCAAACATACTTCAATTTTTAAAATAATCTTTAAATTTAAATTTATATTTATATTTATGATATTAAGATACCCTAACACTTCACTTAATATTGTTTCCATTTTATTTTATTAGAAATGATGCATGTCCATTAAATCTACTATGAGTACATAATTGACATGATATTCATTGACATTGTATAATTAATTTTAATAAAATTCTCTTCAACTAATTTTCTTCAATCAATATTTAACCAAACACAAAAGTAGTGATCATAACATATAATAAGGATAATTACAATTAAATGAGATACAAGAATATCATTATGAAAATATGTAGCTAAAATATCTAGTGAAAAATATGAATATATTTTTATTTGAATTATCTAAAATGAAAGAGTTTTAAATTATAATATTAAAATATATAAATTAAATTATAAGTATTATTTACTATTTAATGAATTAAGGTGATAAAATATTTTTATTGAGTAAAAATTCATATTTAATATTGGGCATCTAATTGGAATTTTCTATTGGGAATATATTAGTGAAATTCTATAGTTTATTAAATCAAAGACAATTTTTACTTTTCATTATAAAATGTAATAATTTATCTTCCAACACAACAATCTTTTGTTTTTACTTCCCACTCATATTATTTTACTTTTGGTTATAACATATAAAAACCAACTTATCTTCCCACACAAAGTTACCTTGTTTTTACTTTCCAATTTATATTCTTTTTACTTTTGATTATGATATAAAAAAATAGTCTTTCTACATAATTTTTTCTAGTCTTGGATCTTATAGTTTGAAAATAATACAATGTGAAAATTGATTAGAAATATTTATGATTTTAATTAACTGTTGTTATTTATTGTTAGAGTATTTTACCATATAATTAATAGACCCTTTATAATTTGGAGTATATATATTATTTAAATTTTGGGTACGTTTCTAGTAATTGTATAAATAAAGTGAATCAAATTTTTAGTTCAAGAGTTTAATATTTTTGGTGAATGATTTTTTTTGAAATTTGTAGAGAAATCTTTCCTCCCAATTAGTGATATGGAATGGTACTTTTTTAATTTGAGGGACAAAAAGTATCCTAATGGTTTACGAACAAATCGAGCAACAGAAGCAGGTTATTGGAAGGCTACAGGAAAGGATCGTAAAGTTAGCTCTCATATGCATCCCATTGGAATGAAGAAGACTCTTGTATTTTATACAGGTCGTGCTCCTCATGGTTCTCGAACAAATTGGATCATGCACGAATATCGTCTTGATGAGAAGGAATATGGAGATTCAACTTATTTGAAGGTTAAAATTTCTTCGCTTCCTTATACTTTCAATAGATAATTGTGAATCAAACCAACACTAAAGTTAATATTTTATTCTTTTAAACCCACATATGATATAATTATTCAAAACTAAATCCTATAAAATTTAATATTATAAGAAAATGCTTAAATTAATTATTTTAATGGAGATTTTGGTACAATAATCACTTTAAGATGTGCAAAAATAAAATATATATTAATTTAACTTTTCTTTGTTTTTTTTTTCAAATAAAAAATCATATCTCATAAAAATAAATTAAAAATTTGAAATAAATTTAGTGATATATAATTTGATCTTTATTTTACTTTTATTTGATTTTAAAAGTTAAAATATAAAAATATCAATATTAATATTTATCATTTTAAATACATTAATTACAACATACAAATTCTTTAAATTTATTCTAAAATATTTCCTAATTTTTTAAGTTGGAAAGTTTTATATTAAATCTATAGAATAGTTTAGTTACCCAGTATGAGAGCACATGTCTTGGGCTGAAACCTTTTGGACTAAGAGCTAAGGACTGAGGGGTATCCAATCTGCTAAAATTACTAAAACACAATCCCTAAATAGTAAGTTAAGATTGGACCTAACCAATAAGTGAAAAGTAAAAATAGTAGCCCAAAAAACCTGGAAATACTAATAAAAAATTTGAAACAATATTTAGGAGGCCACCAAAAGTTTTTACTCTTGAGCAGGACCTAAATTTGACAGTGACTCTGCCTGTCAAGCAAATTTTCATAATGGTTATTTATTGAAACTTGCCCTTTAAATACTAAGACATATATATATATATATATATATATATATATATATATATATATATATATATATATATATATATATATATATATATATATATATATATATAACTAAATACATATATCAGAATATGACATTTTATCTAAAATCTACCCTTTCATGTGATACAATCTCCCTAAAATTTTGCTAGTATTTTAAGACAAAAATAGCCAAATAGGATCATACAACCATCAAATTTAATTCTTGGTGGCGAGGTGATAATATACAAGT
Source organism: Cunninghamia lanceolata (assembly GCA_027924645.1). Lineage (NCBI taxonomy): Eukaryota > Viridiplantae > Streptophyta > Pinopsida > Cupressales > Cupressaceae > Cunninghamia > Cunninghamia lanceolata. The sequence continues at coordinate 9,583,337 of BSBN01000194.1, read as the reverse complement.
TCACTGTTCTCTATTTAGTCTTAGTGATAATCTCGGTTAGGAGGAGAGAAGAATAAAATACCATGCTTTATAATTGTTTAATATTTTATTGAATTAAATAATCTCATTTAATATGATGTGGAATGTAGGATGCTTATTCTCTGTGTCGAGTCTTCAAGAAAAGCGGACCAGGGCCCAGATATGGCAAACCCTACGAAGAACCAGATGACGAAATTAGCAATTTGTATAACAACAACATGTTTTCAGTGCCACAAGAATTATCACCAATAAAAATTGAGGAAATCGACCAAACAAATTCAATTATCCCATCCGAATCGTCTTCTGAAATGATGAGCGACATTGCAGCTGCAAATAGCTGGTTACACTTTGTGGCTGATAATCCTGACAACTGCAACGTTTACCAGTCACCTAATGAGTCTACAAGCTGCCATCCCAATGTATAATATTTTAATTTCCTCAGTATAACTTAATCCCATTTTCCTTAATGGGTATGTCAGATTTTCATTTTTAAGGGACAGTGTTGATCTTTTGTGTTCCTGGTTTGGCAGATTGAGAAGAATCCTGGATTTGAATATGAGCATTCTGTAGCAGTACCAGTGGAAGTTGAAGGGCTAACTCTTTCCGAGTCGAGGATGGTTGCTAGATACTTCGAACAATTCAAGTCATCTGCTCCGGAAGAAGAAGACATGGTAGAACAGATTTACCGAGATGCAGAGGCATCTGAGAAGAATAATTATGCAAATCAACTTGATGATTTCTACTCCGAGAGAAGCTCAGAAAGTCATGAGAAGCAACTTAATACTGCACAAAAACAGGAAGATGGTGTATTTCCATTGTGTAACGAAGATTTACAAGACGATAGTCTTGAAGGTCTGTTTGACATGGACGAACAAGCTCTCTTCTTTAACAGTTATATTTTGCAGCAGAGTTCAGACCCAGAGGTAAGATTTTCAAATGCATTATAAACTAATTGTTCAATGATTTTAGAAGGCTGAAAGCCATGTATCGAGCTCAGCTTGCTAAGTCGGGAACAATTTATCCAACATGTGTAATCTGCTAATTTAACATGCTTTGTTAGATCAGGAAAAGTTATCTCGAATAATTCCATTTTCCAGTTACTCAGATATCCAGTTGGTGAAATCTAACTATGCATGACATATTTGCTGGCGTCACTTTGTGCTTTATTGTCTGAAGAAAAGAATGTTGTATGTACTGTTTATGCTTAAACAGCTTAAAGATTCTGTGCCAGAAGCTTTTTCATCAGGAACCAATACAATTGCAGAAGGTATGCTGTATTTGTTCTTTTGCTAGGGAATTATTGTACTTTTCTCGACGTCCTTGTGGGTGACGTTTAAAGTCAGCTAGAGAGAGGGTATGTTGAATAGTTAATACAAACGTTTTTGGTTAATCTAACGATAGGGTTTCAAAACGTAGAAAACCATATAAATATACTTAAAAATATTATATATTGTTGGATTGAGTTTTATCCAGTCTATGAAGTTATATAAGAATGTTTTTAAGTTTAATTGTGTATATTTTTCTGTCGATTTTTCAGATCACACCCAGTGATCCATCATCAAGAAGAGGAGTGTTATGGTTTAGATTGTAGACTTAACCTTTAAAAAGAGGTAGGGGAGAGGGTAAAGCTTACCTAGCCAGCACGGTCGGCTGGTCGAAATGAATCAACAGAACAGTCTTTCGACAAATGAATCGACAATTGCATTGGTCGGCAATGTGAAGGCAGGTCGAATGAAACAGTCTGTGACAGGGATCAACAAATTCAGAGGTCGAAAATTTTGATAAACAGTCAGCACACAATGTGCTGTCTGTTTATGGTGGGCGGAGGAGAGAAGGTGATAGGAGGACCGAAAATCCATAACTCTCCTTTTCTCATGATGGAATCCTAAAGCACTCTTACAACACTATATCTATTATTATTTCTTTAATATATTTATTAAATTTATATTTTATTTCAATTTTACAGAATTTAATGGTTAAATAGTTAATAATAATTTACATCTCATCTCAACTAAATAATAAATAATTTAAATAAAAAACATTAAGATTTATTTAAATTTTTTACATTTTCAAATTCTCTTCAGATCATCAATTTTTCCTTGTATAAATACAAAGACTAAATAAAATGATCAAATAATTTCTAGCTACCATTATAACATCTTTGAACAATATCTTTTTCAATCTTGGGCTGTGTTTTGATCCTTCAGTTTATTTTGGTGACTGTTTTTCTTGTTGTAATGTTTATAGTTAAACTTCTGTTCGCAGTTATTTCAAGGTTATCTGTAAAAGGTTTATGGTCCCTTCAAAACCAATTTATCTTAATCAAAACATCTTGAAATATATTTATGAAATTTAGAAACAATTAAAATCACAACTCACGAATTGTTTAACCTCCTCCTCAATCAAAACTTTAGTTGCTATTCTTTGTTTTGAAAGATCTTTTTAACTGTCATTTTCTATATTCCAGTTCTTAGTTTGATGGTAGCATCTGTATACTGCATCTCCGCAGGATAGTATCTCATCCTTTCGTAGTTATAAGAACAAATGTTATAGTTTGATGTTCTTGCAGGCAATAAACTTTGCTCAACAAAAGGATTCAGCGACAATCAGTTTTTAACAGCAAACAAAACCCAACCATATAAATTTGCAGACACTGGCGAGGGAAGATTACACAGCTTATCAGCAACTTCGCTACCCTGTTTCACTGTTGAAAAGAAGCCTTCCGAGATAGAGATGTATCTCAATTTGATTGAAAGCGATTTTGTTGAAGTAGAAAAAAGCCAATCAATCTCCATGAAATTATCCCAAAGTTGCGAAATAAAAGTAGAGCTGGAGATGGCCGTGTCGGAAACGCTTGAGGACTTGAAAGATCCGAGAAGCTCATCCGAAGAAACTCAACAGGAAAATATGGCAAATAAGGAGAAGCCTAAATCTCTAGAAATGGTGACAAGATTAGTTGGGTTTTTTCGTGTCCCTAACGTATCAAAGGCGCTAGAATGTGAATTTTGCGAGGATAAAGAGAGAAACGTACACAACATTGCAGACAAACTGTTCGATGCCTGTCCTAAAAGTAGTACCGCGCTGAATAGATTATGTCACCCAGAATATAAAAGATCGCTGGGAGTTTCAGATGGCAGGTTTATGCAAGTTTGCCTTTTCTTGTTGGTGTTGTTTATCATATCCTTGATGTTCTTGTTGGATAAGTTGTATAATTTAGGGCTTAACCGATAGCAATTGGAAATTTTCCAATTTCTGTATATGTTTAAGGGTAAAGAAAGAGTTTTCTTATATGGGTGAATTTCTGAAGAATTTTACTGTACAGGGTATTTTTAACTGTAAGAGTTTACCCAAATAAATTATCACATAATCAATTTTATTTAATTTCCATCAAATTGTATATACACTATTCCTTTTAAATAGCTTTATTAAACTTCTTTTCTGTACAGCTCTTACAGGGGAGAGGACTCCATTTTATCACTGTATGCACAAATCTATACCTCAGCTTTAATATTATACTGGTTGAATCTGAAACATTAATATACATAATACGCAGAGATAGCTCTTGACAGTTAATATATTTTGAAACAAAGATTACCATACCTGCTATAAGCAAATATGAGGAAGCGTCTTTAAAGCTAGAGATTTACAAAGATGTCAAATTGTTAGTGCTTTTATCTCTATAATGTCTTTACTATTTTGTCTCTTATCATTTTTTATCTCATCATATTTAAAATAAGAGATTATGTGTGAGCTTGTTTCATTTTGCAGCGAACTATGGTGTCTTTTATAATATTTTATCCATTCTTTAATCTCAATCATATTTAGACTAAGCTCCAAAGTGTCCCCTAGACTAAACTATGGAGTATCTTCTAGAGTGAGCTCCAAACTAAGCACCAAAGTGTCCTCTAGATTGTGCCCTAAAGTATGCTTTGGAGTGGGTTTTGACTATAGGGTTAAGATTGGATATGATAGTCAAATTGTCATATGTCTAATAAAGAACTCGACCTTTCATGCAAGGGCAAAGCATATTGATGTCCAATACCATTTTATTTGAGATGGTAGAGGATAGGAGGGTGGTGCTATAGAAAGTTGACACTTCACAAAATGTTACAGATGCATTGGTGGAGCTAGTGAGCACATAGGAGTTCTAGTGGTGTCATGATTCTATGGGCCTCTCAGCCTCTAAAAATTAGATGACAATGTTAGTATTCCCCTTTTGCTCTTACAAAGTGTTTGACAAGTTGGAGAATGTTAGGAAAAGGTGTTTCAACTTTGCATTCACAATGTTTGTATTTATTTTGTTTTTATTTATTTGTATTTATTTATTATTTTGTCTTCGCACAAGGAGTGAGGCATCTCACTTTGAGGTGACATTATTTGCCATATGTCAGCCATCTTGAAATGTGTGTAAGAAGTTGTAAGAGCATCTAAATGTCATTATGACATTGGAAGGTGGGAGTGACTTATGAAAAAATCATATAATGTATACGAACATTATTATAGGGTAGTTACATTGGAATCTTGACCAGCTTTATGATAGTCTTATGATGCATCCCATAAAGCATCTTTGAATGCATAATGAAGACAAATTAGGCTGCCCAAGTATGGGTGGTGAAATATGACAAGTTATGACAAAATGACAATGTGTAAGGAATATGCCAAAAATAGCCTAGAAGACAAAAACCAAGTGGGCATTGGCAATTATGCCATACGCATTTGGGCATCATACTGTTAGGATTAAGGTTCTATCAACCTTGTAAATCATATGTAATTTATTATTCCTATTATTGTTTGTAAATCACCCATAAGGGATGAAATGTTTCACCAAGTAGTGATCTTGTTTCAACTGCATGTTTGATCCCAATACCTGATGGATGTTGGTTATGGAACACATTTCATTTTGGGGGGTGCAAGGGGGTACCCCCCTGTGGGGTCCAAGGGACCATCACCCCAGTGGGGGGTCCAGGGGCCGCACGTCCTAGTGGGGGTTCAAGGGCAGTGCCCCTAAAAGACACATTATATATATTCTTTCATTGTAAATCTTGGTCATTCATCATTAGGTCACGAATCTGATAGTAGATGTTATGTTGGCTTTCGTTTCCCTAGAAGACAACCCCTTTATGAGGATATTGTATTACAACTATGAAAGAGTAGAGTAGAGAGTTGAGACTAGAAAAATAAGAACTATTGGATTGAAGATTGAAGAGGAAGTTGATAGTGTTGTATTGTAAACTCTTTTGAAGTTAATACAGACTGGTGCATCTCTTCTTGTGTGGAGTTTTATTCTGAAAGGACTTCTCCACGTAAACACTGTGTTATGTGTTTGATCTTCTATTCCATCATTTTTGTGTTGATTTCATCTATCTCCAATTTGGTTCTTCACAGTTAAATATCTATATCACAGTTGTAATCAGATTTTCATTGATAGTTGTTTACCTTCATTTCTAAACATACCACTTGTGGGTTTATTAATGGTTTCCAATTTGTTCTTCATCTATTTCTTGGTGTTTGGAGATGGAGCTTTCTATGGGTTGTATGGTTAATTTGTAGGTACTATTATGCTACCATAATTGCTTGAGATTTACATGTTGGTGATACTCCTATAGAGGCATATCTTGGATATTGTTTTGTAACTATTATTTCTAAATAATTTAATTTTTTTAGACTGCAAGAATCAGGTAGCCCCCCTATAAACTACAGTGTGCCTGGTAAACTTTTTTCACGTGACTGGTGATGTTGGTACAACATACCCTCCGGTACCATGGGGATGGGGGGAGACTAGACCTTGTGACCTTATTTACTGCAACGAAATTTTTTAGCTAATCGAGCCAGGGCCCCCGCCCTAAAAAATACAATTTGTCTTACTATTGGAATGTGATTTTTTTCTCCTGAAAGTTTTTTTAAATCAATTGTGAAGATTCACCTATTGTTGTATTAAAATTCAAAATTCAAAAGCCCTTGCTAGGCTGAAACAGGCACAGAGGCTCCGAAAGGTACTTATAATAAATATAGATTTGGTCGCTGAAGGCCCAAAATTATAGAAAAGTATTAAAATTTATGGCCAAAGGCCTAAAAACATTTTATGCCCAAAATTAAATTAGGTCATGAGAATTAGAGTCATTGTCATCCATAGATGGAGGTAGAGTAGCTGAAAGAATTGACAGAGCTATTGATGGAGCTTGTGGCACCTAGTCTAGGGCATGAAGTTGTAGGAACTCAATGGTAGTGAATATTTCTTTGACTTTGGCATCTAAGGCTAGTACTAGTTGAAAATGGTGCACTTCCAAAGTAGTATTTAGTGCATTCATGCAACCATTTTGGAGTCCCTTTTGTATGTCATGGTAAACATAGGTAGTTGTTGGAGAGTTTTGAAGTAATTATGTCGTGAAGAGACCCCTAATCAGAGCCTCAACCAAATATGTATACATGTCATGGTTCTCTATGGTGTTCTTTAGCTCATCTATAGTGAGACAAAATATTCATGGACAAAACCAAAGCCCAACATCTTGATGTAATCTAAATCTTTAACTAGGTCCATTATGTTGGACAGGAAAATGGATACCACCTTCAAGAACATGACTCTACGACAGTTGCTAAGTAATTGTAAATTTAACCATAACATATATCAAATAGTCACAACAATCAAGTAAATAAGATGAAATCAAAACACAACTGTAAACATCATTAAAACATAGAACAATTTCACCTTAATTACACTCCATTGTTCTCCTCTATTTTGCCTTGGGAGAAATGGTGTAAATGATGTTTGTTCTCAGATATCTGTAGCATAATAGCATAAAAGATCTATTGGCATAATAGTCACAATGGTATTACATTGTTAGTTAAATAAAGAAATAGTTAGATATAAATAAATAAATGTTAGTAATAAATTAGTTTTGGGAAGTTAGGAAGTTATTTCCCGTAGGAAGTTTGAACGGGAATAAATGTGGCTTTAAAAGCAAATGTACTACATTGTAACAATCATTTGAAGACATTAATATATATTATTGTATGTTTTTATGTGCATTCATAGTTTGAATAACTATCTTTGTGTTTGCTCAACCATTTTCAATATGGTATCACAGCAGTCTAAAGATCTTGTGGAGGGTTGAGGATAACATTGTTGTTGATATGTGGAAGGAGTCTACCATGTAACCCCATTTTTTTCTTGAGCAATCACAACACATTTGCATTGGCTGTAGAGTTGAGAACTCTTCAATTAGAAGAGAAGAAGAGCTTCAAGTATCACTATTGTTGGTTCAGATTTAGCATTGAGATTATTGCACTATTTTTTATTATTATTCACATCCCATTCTATTGAAGACTAGCACACATAACTACTGTGGCAAATGGTGCAGATTCATTCTTGGATGTTTTGAGTGCATTTTTAGTGTGGAGATTTGACCGTTGATATCAAAGAATAGTGCAGTCATCTAATGATATGGATTCTGTGTGTCATAATCATGCATAAACCTGCCCAATGAAAATCCTCTTCCAGACTTTGCGATTGAGAAGTGTAAAGGTGTTTGAAGGCAAGTAGAAGATAACAAGAAATGTTTTATGTCTCTGTTACAAACATCCAAAGGCATTTAATCTGCATTTAATTAGAAGGCGTAGAAGATAAAAGGAGGCAACACATTCTATTTACAGGCATCATAAATGATGTGTATGTTGCATTTTATTTAAGGGCGTTGATTTGTGTTTATGGCAGTATATGTTGGTGGTATTAGGTTAATGGCTGATCGTTGGTAGTGGTAGAAGTAGTGCTATCAAAATAAGAAACACAATTCTAATGATTCATCAAAAGCATCAAAAGTGTGGATACTTGTAAGTTGTTTTTCTTTCATTTGCTAAGTGAAGTTTAGGGTTGTCTATCTACTTTGAGATTAATTTTATATTCACAAAATGTGAAGAAAAGGAAAGAAAAGGATAAATTGTGAGTTGAATATTATCATGTAGGTTGCACAGGCAAGTTGGTTACTTCAATATATTTGAAGTTAAGTCGTCACAGGATCAAAAGTGAAATGAGAAGTTGTTTGAATTTTCTTTTTTGATTTAACTTATTAAATTTTTTGGAGTAATAAGGTGGAAAACATTGGAGTTATAAAGATATATTTGTGTTTACACTATGTTTTAAAAGGTGTACTTTTGGTGGAATCTAACACCTTGTTCATTTTATTTTATCATGGCTACATCAAACATTGCTTGTGCTCTCGGGGCCATTTATACTACCCTTGATGAGGCCTCCAAAGACTCATCCAAGACATCAATTGGTTAAACTGTAACATGGTCATATTGGAGGCAGGTGACATCGGAGGATGCAGGATTTTCCATCATCTCAAGTTAGCTTCTCACTTTGAGATGATGCTTTGCATGAGAAGTGTTTTTGGATTTGGTTGTTTTGCTTTTCTTTGTTGATGCTGACGGATTTGAAGAATGTATGTTTTGTGAAGATTTTGTTTTGGAGACAGGTTTGGGATTTGGTGTTGAGCTCAATATGGATTGTTGTCCAACAAGCTACAAAGAGTATATGGTCAAGAATTATACCCTTTCACGGTCACTAGACAATGGCAGAGATCTGTCGTATCTCTTAGGGTTCATTGTCGAATAATTCAAGACTTTGTGATTTGAGAGCTTGGGACTAAAGAGCTCAAGAACATAGCTTGAAGCTATGCCTTTCTGAGGGTAGACAAGATAGCATGATGGAGCCCTGCTTGGTTCAAGATTTGTTCTTTGGGAGAAGATCTTCTATAAAATATGTATTCATATTATGTAATCAGCTTTGTTGAGTATGTTAGCATTTAGGGGGGTACCTTGGTACTTTTACAGGAACAATGTAATAAGGGGGGAATGTTGGCATAATAGTCACAATGGTATTACATTGTTAGTTAAATAAAGCAATAGTTAGATATAAATAAATAAATGTTAGTAATAAATTAGTTTTGGGAAGTTAGGAAGTTATTTCCCATAGGAAGTTTGTATAGGAATAATTGTGGCTTTAAAAGCAAATGTACTGCATTGTAACAATCATTCAAAGACATTAATATATATTAATTTATATTTTGCTGTACATTCATGGTTTGGATACTTGTCTTTGTGTTTTCTCAACCATTTTCAATAATATCGAGTGTAGTTTCTCTGCATCGTTCTAGGGTTTTCAAAGAAGAAGAGAATGGTAGATTAAATTATAGATTTTTGATGATGGAAAATCAATGATCAAGATCATGGAAGAAAAATTGGGAAAGTTGCTATTATGATTGATAGAAGATATTGATGAATTATCTTCACAAATTGAAGATAAATGGTGCAAATAAAGCTTCCAAAATCATGCTTAGTTAACTGATGAAGACTAGAGAAAGTTTCCAAACTGAAGAGGAGATAGAAAATAGAGATGCTAAAAGAAGAGAGAGAAAAGTGATAGATTGATATGGTAAGTGATTTTTAATCAAAAATAGAATTTATTCAATTTGTGGCACATGAATAATTAAATAAATGAAAATATTTATTTAACTATAGAAGAAAAAGCTAGATAATTAAATAATTAGAAGTATTTATTTAATTATAAGTGGGATTAAAAGCTAAATAATTAAATAAATATAAATATTCATTTAATTTGGAGGGAACTAAAACAATAATAATTAAATAAATATAAATATTTATTTAACTGTGTGCGAGATCATCTAGGGCAATTTTTAATGTCTACAATCGCATAATAAGGAATCACCTACTACACTTCTGATGGAAAATTCTACATGAGGGTAGTCAATATCAAAAATATCAGCTATCTTTGCTAAGTTATATGGCCCAACCTCTAGGGGTTCCCATTTATGAGATTAGAAATGGACATGATAGTTTTTGACAATAGATTTCATGGTCTCCATATAGAGGAGTTATGAAGGCAGAGGAGAGGGTAGCGAGGGAAGAGCAGAGAAAGTGAGAATGAAAAGGGGAGGTGATGGGGTAAATAAAGTAGGGGAAAACAAATTCAAACATTACTTTCCATTGGTTTCTCCTGAAAGTTTATTCACCATGTAAATCTATGTGTTATGGTATATATTTACTATGTATTCTTTCTTGTAACTACAAAGATTAAATTTATTTACACATCTCTCCTTCAACATTAGTGTAGGAAGAATTTTCCACACCTTTTCTTCCTTTCATAGGCATGGGTCCCTATTTTTACTATTTAACCTCTATGCTTCAGCCAAGTTCCAAATTTTAGTCATGGTGACCTCCTCAAAACATGCACATGACTTATTTTATGCCTTGGCTAGACCCTTTCACTTTATGTCTATTATGTCAATGACTTGTGATGGTTTGTCAACAATATAACTTAAAGAAATTTGACTTTGAAAGCATTATGTGAAAGAATAAAGAGTGCAAAAATACTTGCTAATCTAATATTTGAGGAGAGATATGTGGACATAAATTAGATCTTTGTAGTTATAAGGAAAAGTACATAATAAAAATTATACCATAACAATGGTTTACGTGGGGAAAACCATTTCAATGGAACAAAAACCCCACACTCCAAAGCATGAATCAATTGTATTATTAAAAATAAAGGTTACGATGGAATCACAAGGACATGTTCTCATAGAAGTCTCACCAACAAGAGATCGGGAGGAATTCTAGTAGCATAACAATACCTACAAAACTCACTATCTAACCCCCATCTCAAGAACCCAACAAATAGGATAAGTAATAAATGAAACCATAAAATAGTAATTAGGAAACCATGAGCTAAAACCACCCAAAAATGGTACCCTCTAGTAACATACCAATACCTACAAAACTCACTATCTAACCCCCATCTCAAGAACCCAACAAATAGGATAAGTAAGACATGAAACCATTAAATAGTAATTAGGAAACCATCAAATAGTAATTAGGAAACCATGAGCTAAAACCAATAAAAAATGGTGCCCAAATCCGTAGTCAAAAAATCAAATGCCCAAAACCCAAGATGTGTTCACAAGCTAAAAATAACATATTCCTTCCACTTGCCATAGGCTCATCATAACCCACTCACAAACTTGGGAATTCCATTTTGGATCCATATTCTCCATTGAAAGCTAACTTATGACATTTCATAACATGCATCATAATTCAGTCAACAAGTGTAACTCCCCCTTACATCTCTCTTATGCACGTCATAGACGCTCTTACATTTCCAATGTGGGAGGCCCAGCTTTTGGAGGCCCAGATTGTAATTAGAAAAGAGATCTACTCCCCTATAAGAAAGGAACTAGTTATAGCCCATCTAGAAGTTTTATAGGGCAAAAAATGATCTGTATAGCCTATAAATTTATTTTTTCTATTCTATAGCCTAAAAATTGCATATTTTATTTTCTTAACATTAAGATGCAAGGTAGAGACACTTTCCTAACATTATCACACTTTTTGAACACCTTTCAAGAGAAAAGAGAGTATCAACACTAGTTATCAACTAATTCCTAGGTACAATGAGGCCCATAGACTCATAGTACCACTTAAACTTTTATGTGCTCACTGGCTTTGTCAATGTATCTACAAAATTATACAAAGTGTCAACTTTCTCTCACATCACCCTCCTATCCTCTACCATGTCATGAAAAAATGATACTAGACATTAATATGCTTCATCCTCACATGAAATGATGGGTTCTTTTCTAGACATATAGCACTTTAATATCTCCCTAAATTAGTCCCACATCTAAACATAATCTCTTAAGCTAGATGGTTTGATTATAGGCATGAGTACCTACCATGTACTTAGCCTCTATAATGGATAAAGTGATCATAACCTATTACTTAATAATCCAAATAATAGCACCACCAAAAAATAAACACTTATCCACTAGTGGATCTTCTACTATTGACACCCCCTACCCAATTTGAATCCATAAATCCATGAAAATATATTGAGTGTTGGCCCCACGTAGAATCACCATGATAATAAATAGAGTACTCAAAGGAACACTATATATATCTAAAGACTCTCTTAAGTACATCCTAATGACCTCATCCAAGATTATCCATAAAGTGGCTTAAGACTCCTATTTCTTGGGTAATGTCTGGTCTAGTATAGACCATAGCATGTACATCCATCTCCCAATAGCACTAGCATAAGGCACTCAAACCATGTCCTCCATCTCACTAGGTGAAGTCAAAAACTACTCTATAAATAATCTGGTTCCCATTGAAATAGAAACACAGAATGGTCTATAAGTTGTCATGTTGAATCTCTCCAACAATGAGTTCACATACTTGATCTAGCCTAAACAAAGATTTTTATTTTCTCTATTACTTTTGATCTCCATACCCAAGATATATATGACATCCCCTAATTCCTTCATCTCAAACTATGTTGAAAGATGACTTCAAGTCATAAATCACATCCTTACTATTGCTAACAAATATATCATCAACTTATATGCAACAAAAGGAATTGATCACCATGCATCTTATAATAAATGCAATGATTTGATTTGGATCTTAGAAATCATAAACCCAATACAAAGGAATGAAACTTCTAGTGCCACAACTTAGGAGACTATTTGGGACCATACAAAGAAATTTTCAACTTACAAATCAAAGATTCTGTTCCTTCTTCCACATGGTGCTCTAGCTATGACATCTAGATCCCTTCCTCCAAATCACCATAAAGAAAAGTTATCTTCACACCCATTTTCTCAATCTCAGGATTAAAGGCCACTATAACAGATAATAAGAACTAAATGGATGTTATCTTAGCAACTAGAGAACAAATCTCACATAATCAATTCCCTCAACCATGGGATTATATCCCTTCACAACTATCCTAGCCTTGTACTTCTCAATACTACCATCAAAAGTTATCTTCCTTTTGAATGTTCATCCATTTAGAACCAATGAGTTTCTAACCATTTGGAAAAGATACTAATACTCATGTGTGACTTTTATTCAACACAACCATCCCCTCATCCATAGTCAGTCTCGAAGACTTAGAACCATCCATACCCAATGCCTCCTTCACAATTATAGACTCATCTATGTTAGTAATCAAAGTCTAAATACATTTACAATCAAGAGGAGTATACCTATTTGGTTGATGTCTATGTTAAGTGGAAATCCTCAAGAGATTAAGTGGAGGTTATACCTCTTTAGAAATTTCTAAACTACTTGAGCTCTCCTCCTCTTCAATTCCTTCACAAGCTTCTAGTTTAACTTTCTTAGTCTTTGGGGGTAGCTGAACTACATCTTTATTCTTATCCTCTTCTTGCTACAAAAATATAGGAGAAGGCTTAATCTATCCAAAATAACACTTCTATGATATAGAATGATCTTAGCCACAAGTTCCCAAAGATTTATCCATTGACACCAACACCATAGATGATGAAGGTACACTTAACACCCTTAAATTCTCTAATTTTGAACTCTTTCCCTACGCACATGTGCATATGACTTGCAACCAAAAACATGAAGATATTGTAATGAGGGATTTTCACTTGATCAATCCTCCACAGGAGTCTTATCCACAAGAGTTGATGTAGGAGACTTGTTAATTAAGTAACAAGCCATATAGCAACCACTTCTGCCAGAACTTTTGTTCCAAGCCAGCTCCTTTAAGCATACTCCTAGCCATTTCCATCAATGTCCTATTAATTCCTTTTAAAAATCTATTCTACTAAGGGGTATATGACATTGTCTTATGTCTCTCTATCCAATTCTCCTTAGAAAACCGATCAAAGACCACTAAACAAAAATCACCACCATTATCTTGATTCTCAAAACCTTAATCTTTCTACTAGTCTAATTTTCTACAAGAGCCTTTTGAAGACTCTAGATTTACTTCTAAGGAAATACACCCATGTCCTTCTAGAGTATTAATCTATGAAAGATACATAATAGAAATATTTTAAAATTGAAGGAACATTTGCAACACCAAGAACATCAAAATGAATTAGATCCAACACCCCAAAATATTTGTGAGAACTTGACTAAATTTGAATGTGATCTTTTTTACCATCTATGGAATGTTCATAGAAATCAAACTTAGGAAAATAACCCTTTTTACCCTTCTCTAGAACCTTCTCAACTATGTGGCCCATTCATTAGTGACATAGAAAACATTTTCTTTATAGGTAGCTTAGCCTTTGAAGAAAGAGCACCCTTAGGTATCCATCAATCATGACCAAATTGGAAGTAGATGCAACACTCCTCTTTACTATAGTTCTAATGGTGAAGGTGTATATTGTACAATATATTCACCATAGTAACAAAAGAACTATTATTTTGAACTATGCATGAGTACATCTGAAATAGAGTGTCCACACAAACACCCTTATTGAGGACCATATCTCCTTGCACCATCTTACACCCTCCATTAGAAAAAACAACCTATACACTCGCATTATTAATATTTCTAACTAAAAGTAGGTTTTTTGCCAAACTAGGGATATGTAGTACACCATTGATTCCATTCACACATTTATCAAGGATTGAATCAAGACTCTTCCATGGATAAAAATCTTTAGGTGAGAGTCATCTCCAATTTACACCTTCTCACCATCATATTTTTCATACTTTGAAAACTAGGCCTAATGTGAGGTCATGTTGAAAAAAGGCCTAGAGTCTATCAACCATGCATCTTGTGATGCATTTATTGCCAAGGTTGTGACAACAGCATCACTATCATCTTGAGACTTTTTGGACTCATCATTTGAATCATTTTTTCTTTTTCTTTTTCTCCTCCTTGTATCTTCTCAAATGCCCAAGCTTGTGACAACTCTGACATTTATCCTTTCTCTTTCTAAGAGATTTGGATCTCCCATAGGATTTGGATCTAAACTAATCTCTTTTCTTATCCTTCTTTCCTTTCTCTCTCGGTCTCCTATAAATATCTAGGGATTCCTTTGCTAATTTAGAAGTTTTTCTTTGCATCTCCTCTAAAAGTAATGATACAACTCCCTCATCCATTTTTAGTTTAGAGGTAGTGCTCCTAATTGTCATCACCAAGTGATCCCACAAGTTTAATAATATAATAAATTCATGTAGTGATCCTCCTCCTCCATCTTCACCCTAAAAAGGTGGAACTAGGTAACAATCATGTAAAAATCATTTAGGTTCTTAGCCACAAAACCACCATCCTCCATCTTGAGGGTATACAAATTCTTTCTTAGGAAAAGTTTATTCACTAGGGATTTATCCTAATAAATCTCACCCAACTTCTTCTAGAGAGTTATAGCGATGGTTTCTTAATGTTTATTCAACAATATAGAGTCTGTCAAATAGATCCTAATGAGGCCCTTCACTTTTTTATCCATTTTGTCCTAGTCTTCTTGTGACATTGCAAAAGGTTTGGATTTGGATATTGTAGCCCATAGATCTATATCTACAAGTGTATCCTCCATCTTGAGCTTCCAAAGATAAAATATTATGCTTCCAAATAAAAATTTAAATGCTTGAAATGTACTGCTACAGACAAAAATTTAGAAAACTGAATATAGAAATGAAAAGAATAATAGTAGAAGAATATGACACCAAAGACTAAAGGTCACTACCCTATATGATAGCGTGCCACAAGGACATCTGCGCTAAGTGTTGGTGTCCTAAATGTTGGAAAAATAAAAAGACTCATCCTAGTTTAATTTCTTATCACCAGCGCAACATGACAATAAAAAAACAAACAAACCAACAGATCTCCAAGTAACAAGAAATAAACCAAACTAAGTAAATGTATATGATAACTTTAAAATAGATGATATGAACAACAATGAAATAAATGGGATTTGTTTAAGATGATGCAAAACCAAAATATAAAGAATGAAACTCTCCACCCAAATCCACCACCTACAAGAGAACAATGAAAATGTTTTGGTCTACTAAGGATCTTACCTAAGTCAAGTCCCTGCTTTGGTCATTCGACCTCCACAACTAGCAAGGATGAATGAAAAATAGTGTGTGCTTCTATTCCTTAAGTGTATCTAAGAAATAAAGCAATGACATATGAAACTTGCAAATACACTAATATACTCAAGGCTAAGTGAGAAAACTAGAACAAATATCCATGAAGGAATGAGAGAAAATGAAATTTAATCACACAATGCAACTTCAAACAATGGGGTTATACAATTACAAAGGAAATTTAAAAGAGAAAATACAAAACTCTATAACCTATAGAGGAAGAAAAATCTTCCCAAATGGAGTGGATTAAATAGCAAGCAAAGGTTTCTAAAAACCCTATGAAAGAGAGCACGAAATCCTCCAATAGCTCATGTGAACTTGCACCAAAAGAATACAACTGTAATGGAGACTTGAAGAAGCACCAAGAAGTCTATAGGGGATCACCAAGAGAGCAAAAAATATTCACAATAGCTCATCTATAGTTGCAAAGTCAAGAGAATTCACACTCAATGCATGAAAGAATGAAAATTCAATTCAAAAATTTTCACCCAAGAGGGAAAAACCCAAAGATAGACCCAAAAGAGACATTTTGAACTATGAAGAGGCATTACTAGAATCTCAAATTATCATTGGAGGTGGCGAGTAACACCTTAAAATGGTCGTGCATGGTACCAAATAGATGTGGTACGCTAGCATTCCATGCAGGCATCTACCCTAAGCGCTCACATCTAGGCAACTTCAGTTCTTGGTCACATGGAACACCATTGGATGATAAGATAAACAAAGAATTAAAATAAATTACACAAAAATAAACATAAAGGATTGAACACAACAAAAAAATCACAAGTGGTTATGGGCAAAATGCTAAGGCAAGGCTAAAATGAACCTAGGAACAATGCTAGGGGAGCGGACACCAAAGTGGTCACAAAATGTAGTAGGAAATTGCAAGGGTATGAAATTTTTGATGTTACACTATATAATCTCAATGCTTATATACTCCTCACCACTAATCATCTTACACCTAGTTCAAATGAGATAACCAAAAGGTGTTGCCCATGGGTTTTCAAAGGACAAAGCACAACATGCTAGGGATTCTAAATGGTAGCGATATGATAACAAAGGAAAGCATACATGTGAATAAATAAAGGCTTTGGTAATGCCATGAGACTAATGGGATGTTGGTGTCTATAGGTTTTCAAGGAAATGAGTTTATAGACACGTGAAAGGGATTTTCAACTAGTATAAGAGTTACATGCAAGGATGTAAAAAAATAGGCATTTAATGTCATTATAAATAGAGCTTGACTAGTTTTCTAGTAAGCGAGTGACATGTTTGAGGTTTGCAAAGGTCATATCTATTTTAGAAGCTAGGTTTCTAGTTGGACATAGTTGAGTTAATAGAAGCACATAAATTGTTTATCTTTGGTAATTGGGGATTTTAATAGAACATAGTGCAACACTCTCTAGTCAATAATGATTTAGTTGTCATTTTTGTGATACCTTGCAAATTTAGTGATTGTTTCTAGGAGCACAAGAAAGAACTATTATCTAAACTTGTGCCATGTATCCCTACAAGTAAGAACTTTTATAAACAAAGGACCTACAAGTATTCTTCGTCCATTGTTCAAGTTATGTAATCAATTTGTTGATAACAAAGACTTTAAAGTACACTCAAAATATCTATTATGTAAACAAATTTATCAAGATGGCATTGATGTAATGCATTGGAGTTAAATGTAGGGATTGGTACATGTGACTTTAAATGTAATAAGGGTTGTCTATTTGAAATCATTACTAGAGAACTATTGTTTGTTTTTTATTCTTAGATTGGTCTAAGGTGTCAATTTTTGCGAGTAAGTTTCAATTTTAGTGCCTCAATATGTTGTATATCTTTGAGAATGTAAATTGAATGCATAGCCTTTCATTGATATGAGTGTCTCTAGGAGTTATGAGTGTATTTTATGAGATACAGTCATCTCTAATGCTGCATTTGATAGCATGAAATTCTATATAATTAATTGATCTAGACAAATGTTGCAAAATTCCTTTGGAGCTTTCTTAAGGAGTCCCTTTACCATAGTATATATGGAATGCATTTGTTAGTCAAATGATTGTTCAAGAATGCTTGCTCTTTGATGTCTATGACTATATATTTCAAATGCATTGAAATAAATATACAACAAATCCAAGTTTGAAGCAAACCTAGTTTTATGTTTTGTTCTTGATTTACATGCCAATAGGAATAAGGTTTACACATATGCTTGTATTTTTTTAATCTTGACTTTGTCACCCAAAAAGGATCAAGGAGCTAGTCTCTAGTAATTAACTCTTCCATTACATTAAAGTTTCAATTCAGAGAACATCTTTTTCAATGAGGTTATGATTTAGTTATAGTTTAATTAGTTATGCATAGTTCATTTTTCTTATGTCTTGCTATATCATATAGCAGCCAATATTGAAATTATCCTTATAGAGTTATGAATTACTATTTTGTACCACATTCATGTGTGAAGTATAGTTTTGACTTGGAAGTAACATTGGGAATATAAATTTGTCTTAAACATATTTGCTGCATAATGGTATCTATTATCTTCTTAATAGAGGTTTGGTAGATCTTGTTTTAATAACTAGTACAATTTGAGAGCTTAGTGAAAAACATTAGGGGTTCACTTATATAGGATATGGCTACTAAAGATTTAATGTGTTATCTTGTCTCTCTTTAATGATCTTATTAATGACTTTTAGGAGCACTCTCCTAGGTTTTGTAGAGTCTAAAGTTTAAACTTGATCTCCCACACATATCAATAGGCCTATTACTTCTTGTAGCTTATTCATGAGTTTTGTCCCTTGTATTTGAATCAACATACATCTCTAAGTCTAGGTCTTGTGTGATTTCTCTAAGGTTCTAGATTATGCAATTTTGAGTGACAATAGGATGAATAAAATGATTCATAACAGGGTATTTGCATGAAAAAAATCTTTTCACTATGGAAATTTAATATATTTTTCAATACAAAAATTTCTAAAAAATAGATGAATGACCAAGTTTATAGCATTTGTGGATGTAAATATAATAAGACAAATACAACCTAGATGTGTTCATAAATGTATCTAGAACACAAATAAACAATTTGGAAGCCTTCCAAATTTCAATATAGTCAATATAGTCATTGCAATTAGATTTTGATTCTTAAAATGAGATACTATAACACTAAACTTAAAATACAAAATGGTATACCTTTTATGTTATTGGCACTTATGGACTTATCGTGAGTCTCTTTGACATGATATAGATCTTTCATTAGATTGAAAAGTAATTTTCTTATGTCAAAATAATTGAATTTCATATTTTACATTATAACATTTTAATAATTAGATGTTAGATCCATGGTAATGAAATCTTCTAACCAGCTTGTAATGATAAAAAATAAATATATATATTTAAATGCTTTTATTAGAAAAATGACTAGTTGGAATATTTAGTCAAAATAACATAATATTTTCACTTGAAATGTATTTTATGAGGAAATTTTTAAATGGAAGAGCTAAAAAATTGGCACATCTAGTCAACATGTCAACTTTTTATGTTGAATGTAACCCCACTATAAATAGTGGACACATTGACCCCAATATATATAGCATTTTTAAATATAAATCATCCAAAAATAAAAATAACATTTAAAATATTACTAAATAACTTATAATAAAAAATAATATAACATAAATTTAATTAATAGATCCCTATATACATTTAAAAAGTTAAATGACCCAGCTAAACATATAGTGAACTTACTCCTCCCATATATTACTACAATAAAGAATGCCATCTAATGAGACGAACACAAAATTATTCTTACTGCATACCTAGAGTAACTCTAATATCAAAATATTTCCTTTTATACAAGTCGGATTGAACTTGTGGGACTACTAAATCTGAAGGAAAATTGATCCATTCTCTGTCACCGCCTCACTAAGCACACTGACGTTTCCTGCAAGTTTTCTACAGCAACTTTTACCGCGTAGCTTGACGCTTTTGGAGCAAACTGCAGATCTGTCCGATGCCATATGTAATTATTCCACGTAATATTTGATGCAAAGTATGTGAGAGCTCGAAGCGTAAAGGCCGTGTTTCTACTTTAATCGCATTCTCCAACATTCGTTTAACCTTTTTCTAGACGACTCACAAGAATAAATTGTTGCATATCCTGCTAATAGTTTTACTTGCTAAACGAATTCTCTAGCAATCTCCAAATTGGGCATACAAGGAAAATTCACAAGCCTGGGTTTCTCAAGGCTATTGGTAAGCTAATCATTCGCTTGAAGAACATTTGTAACAAATTTTCCAGATCTTATGGGCGCGTTTAACGCTGTTTGCTTGTTATGTTTTGTTTGCAGGCGTAGAATAATAGGTTGCAGGGTTCTGAACTTCTGAAGCGACGTGGTTGGATAAAAGTATCAGTCGAACGCTTTTGGGAAGAGACGGAAGAGATTTGGCCAGATTAGCTGAAGAATTCATTAGGCGGTATCGTTAATGCTTTGAGTGTTTGTAGGATAAAGAGTTAGATTGCTGTTGAGGCATGGCGCCGACAAGTTTGCCGCCGGGATTCAGATTTCATCCCACGGATGAGGAGTTGGTTGCTTATTATTTGAAAAGAAAAGTTCATGGCCAGAAGATCGAACTTGAAGTCATTCCTGAGGTTGATCTTTACAAATGCGAGCCCTGGGATTTACCTGGTAAGATTTATAATTTCTAGGCAAAAGTTATCTAATTTTTAGATTCTCTGGGCAATCAATTTGCTACTATTCGTCCCATTACCATGGTAAAACGGGGACCTTATGTGGGTTGCTATTACCATCTTTTTCCATTTACAAATGTTTCGGCCCCCGGATTTCGACTGCTTTGTTCGACAAAAAAATCCTGATTTGTTCGACCTGTTTCTGTCCTCCTGTTTTTTGGTTCTGGTCTGCACTAGTCGCTCAAATTTCGACTACCGGTATGTTTATAACGTACCGGCTCTTTAAGCTTTACCAAATTTTCATGGCTAATAAATAAATAAAATCAATTAATTATAATAACAATTTAAATACGTAGTTTCTAGGTGTAGACAAGATAGTTGAGTCATTGAAAGACATGGACAATGGTTATAGGGTCAAAATCCAATTTGCCCACTCTATATGTTAGGGGTAGTGTGTATAGCCCAGAGGTTATAGGGGGCTCACTTTGTGGGTCGTTGGGCTACTGATTCCTCGGTGGTTTATAAAAAAATAAATACATAAAAGAATTAAGTATGATAAATGAATTGAAGAAAATAAATTGAGTTATAAATTACATGTGTGTGGAAAACAAATTAAGATGGAATAGGGCTTACTTGATTTTAACAGTTGATGGAGAGTTGCTCACTGCTTTGATTATACGCTTTAACTATATTTTAGAATTGTTTAAAATTAGATGCTTTGGAAGAAGAATGACAAAATATGAATTAAGGCACCTTTACAATTTTATGGAGGGATGCTTTGCAAGGTGTGACCCTTGGTCTCCTTGTTCAGCGTTGCGTTGCGGTGGTTTGCGACAAGGGCTTAACCGTTTCCCGTGCTTGTTAAGTCAAGTGGTTGTATCGGGCATTAACAAGTTGATCTTTTGGTGCAACGACAACTAACAATTGGTATCAGAGCTGAGGTCATGTGTTCAAACCTCGCGCTTGTGCTGGGGGGGGATTGTTGCAAGGTGTGACCCTTGGTCTCCTTGTTCAGTGCTGCGCTGCGGTGGTTTGCGACAAGGGGTTAACCGCCTCCCGTGCTTGTTAAGTCAAGTGGTTGTATCGGGCCTTAACAGGTCAATCTTTTGGTGCAATGGCAACTAATAGATTCTTTCCTAGATGACACAATTCTATTTTTCTTGTGAGGTTCTATCATTTGTAGAGTTTGAGCTTTAATACATGTAGAAAATTTTTGTCTAACATATATCTAGATATGGAAAACCAACATGGTGCTAAGAACCACTATTGAGACTTGCTATAATAGCGAGGGGGACTGATTAATTTCATTTTTAGTAGTTAGGTTTTAAATTGAGTCAATAGTGATAAAAGTTGAGAAATAAAGTGGTGTTAGATATTGATGTAGACATAGTAGATGGAATTTAAAAGTGTTAGTTGTAGATAATGTGAATGTGTCGTCCTATTTTGATTGGATGCTCTCTATGATATTCAATTTCTATGTTAATCATGTGGTGATAAAAATGAATTAGGATGGTGCCTTTAAATACACAACCTTATACACATAACTTGAGGCCTTTTAGGACCTAGGGCCACTTAAAAATATAAACATGTATGCAAAATGGTGTAAAACAAAATGGGGAAAGTCCAAGGTATGCACTTTTCTCTTGGGTGAGTGCAAGATCACGGTGTGCCAAACAATGGTAATGTCAAATAATCATGTGAAAGTGTTACCCAAATTTGTGAAACTTCTTGAAGGTTTAGAATATATATTTTTGGTTTGGTAAGTCAACTCAAAATGGATTTTCAATAAATTGATATTTGATTTTTGTTTAAAATTCCTCCCACCCCCCCACCAAAAAAAAGAAAAGAAATTACCTTGGGATTGCGTTAGAATTAGGCTTGGGAGTCCCAAACCTATCTTTTCCATGCAAATCACAAGCTAGGAGGTCTTCATACACTTTCCTCAACTTCACTCTCTATCTCGATAGACTTTTTTTTTTGAATTTGACAAAATAAAAATGACATCCAAGAAAATCATAGGATTCTAAAAATATAATATATGACTTATTATAATTTTAATATGTATATTTTCTTTTTTTAACATACACTATGCTTGAATTTCTAATAGATATGTAAAAAAGATTCATAACTTTCAAATCAATTATATATTTTCAAATCCAAAAGATGTGTCAGACTCTAGGCTTCATTGGATATATGCTTTAAAAAAATGAATTTCATATTTTTTTAAGTTAGGTTGGCCAAAAAAAGCTTTAAATATTTTTAAAAGTCACAATAAAATTTAATAAATAATTATGTATTTACAGAAAAAAAAAAACAAAAATATACATCACATTTTCTTATGTATCTTTTACTTATATCTTAAATTTGAAGAAAAAAAAAGAGCTCATATTTAGAATGATTTGAATTACATCTACTTCCTTTTTCTTTTTTTTTACTAGAAAATTTTAGTAATGCCTCATTGAAATGTTCAATTTTCACCAAATTAATTTAAAATTTAACCAAAAAAATAGAAGTCCATAAACTACATTCAATTTCCTACAACTTTTATTACTATATATATTTTTAAATTGTGTAGGAAACTCATTCATTTTTTCATATGAAATTACTTATGTCTATTTTTAAGAATTTATATTATCATTTAAGGATATTGTTGGGTTCATCGTGATCTTACACTCACCCTCATCTATAATATAATTTAAAAACACTTAAATTTTAGTAGAATATTTAATCTTATATTTTAATTTTAATTTATGATATTGAGATACACTAACACTTCACTTCAACCTACTTATTTTTTTATCTTATGCTTTTGGGATTGATGTAGGCCCATTAAATATACGAGCACATAGGGATATAAACAGTTGTTTAAAATGGTACATAACTATCTCTAATAGAATTCTCTTCAAATATTTTTTTCCTTTCGATCTCGATTATAATTTTATATAGATGGAAATTTGTTTCATTAATATTTAACTTTTTAATTTAATATATAATTGAATGTGAAAGTGGTCTTCATGACAAATAATATGGATAATTTAAAAATGAGATATAAATTATCATTAGAAAAATAGGTAGATAAAATATATAGTGAGAAGAAAGAATTTTTTTTTATATGAATCCTCTAAAAGGAAAGCATTTTAACATAGATTATTGAGAAGTAGAAATAAAACTAAAAGTACCATTTATTATTCAATCAATTAAGGTGTTATGAAAAATATGTTGTTTTCTATTAATAAGGCATTAGTGCAAATCTAAAAACCAATCACAACTAAACTTTTTTCTTCATTTTCTTTCTTTCAATATTTATATTTAAATTAGAATTATGCTTAGAGCATAGTTTGGTTTTATTGGGTGAAGTACTAATTTTTACTTGCATTTTAAAATATATTAATTTGTCTTGTAATACAACATTCCATTGTTTTTACCTCTTATTTATGTTATTTTACTTTCCTTATCATGAAATAAAAAAAATAACTTATCTTACAAGACAAAATTCCATTGTTTTTACCTCTCAACTCATATTGTTTTACTTTTGGTTATGATATATAGAAGTAACTTCATCTTCCAAGAGAACTTTTTTGGTGTAAAATCTCTTAAGTTTAGTTATGATATAGCGTGAAATTTTTAGAAACACTTAAAAACTCTAATCAAAATTTTTGAGTATATATTATTTAAAATTTCTAGAAAGTTTTATTTATTCTACGAAATAAAATTTTAGTTCGAAAGTTTAATTTTTTTGTGAATGATTGTATTTTCTTGAAATTTGTAGAGAAATCTTTCCTCCCAAGTATCGATATGGAATGGTATTTTTTTTGTTTGAGGGACAAAAAGTATCCCAATGGTTCACGAACAAATCGAGCAACAGAAGCAGGTTATTGGAAGGCTACAGGAAAAGACCGCAAGGTTAGCTCACATATGCAATCTGTTGGAATGAAGAAGACTCTTGTGTTTTATAGAGGACGAGCTCCTCATGGCTCTCGAACAAATTGGATCATGCATGAATATCGTCTTGAGGAAAAGGAATGTGGAGTCTCAACTTATTTACAGGTTAAAATTTCTTCCTTTCATCATGCTTTCTTGTATATATACTTTCTATGTACTTAATTATGAGTTAAACTAAGGCTTTTTTTTGTGTTTCAAAAGAGAATTGATATCTCTAATTTTGAAAGGGTTGCCTATATAAATCCCCTCTACTTATGTAAATTTAATCTAGTTAGAAGAAGACAAATAGGGGCCAAGCAAGGGACATAAGTCAAAGTTAATATTTTGTTGTTTTAAGGCTTACACATGATACATTTTATTGAAAATTAAACCATGTAGATTCTAATATTATAGGAAAACACCTTAATTAGATGTTGAATAAAGGTAGATCGAATTCCAATAAGATTATTAACTCTTCATTGTTCAAGAGTTGGATGTTGTAAATCATTGTACGACACGCCCTCTGGTACTATGGGGACGGGGGAGATTGGACCTCGTGACCATCTTTACCGCAACGGAATTACTTAGCCAATTTAGTGTATTTTCTTTTATTTCTCAAACAATTTTTAAATATATTTAGAATTAATCAAAAGATATCACTTTAAATAAGCATATCAAATTGTTAATATAGTTATTTATATAAAGAATTTAAATTTAACACGGCACTCACCCTTTAAATTCTTCTTTCAAACTCCCTTCTAAATAATAAATATTAAATTAACTGACCAAATAGATTAATTGAGTGGAGCTTACTAAATAGATAAATTGAGATGGGCTTAATTATTCTCTCTATACAAGTAAAATGTAGAAATAGACTTGACAAAGAAATCCAAAAGCAGTAATTTTAAAAAATAATGAACAATATTTATCGGCCAACAAAAGTTTTTACTAAGTTGCCCAAATTGGCCATTCTCAATTTACTTTTCATGATACTCTACCTTCAAGAGGGGAGAAGTATAAAAGAACATGCCTTGTAATTGATTTAATATTTTATTGAATAAAATAATCTGACTTAATACGATGTGAAATGCAGGATGCTTATTCTCTGTGTCGAGTCTTCAAGAAAAGCGGAGCAGAGCCCAGATATGGAGAACCACTTGACGATACTGGGAATTTCTGTAATAACAAGATGCCACAAGAATTATCACCATTACTAATTGAGGACAATGGCCAAACAAATTCAATGATTCCATCTGAATCTTCTTCTGAAGTGATGAGGGACAATGCAGTTGCAAATGGATGGTTGCACTTTGGGCCTGATGAAACTGGTAGCTGCAACATTTACCAGTCACCTAATGAATATACAAGCTGCCATTCCAATGTAGAATATTTTTAATTTCTTCAATATAATTAAATCCTGTTTTTCTTAATGGGTATGTCAGATTTCATCTTACTTGACGGTGTTGCTTTTTTTCTTTGGTTCGGAAGGTTAAGAAAACTCCTGGATTTGAATATGAGCATTCTGTAGCAGTACCATTGGAAGTTGAAGGGCTAACTCTTTCCGAGTCGAGGATGGTTTCTAGAGTCTTCGAGCAATGCAATTCATCTGCTGCAGAAGAAGAAGAAGACATGGTAGACCAGATTTACCGAGATGCAGAGGCATCTGAGAAGAATAATCATGCAAACCAACTTGATGATTTCTACTCTGAGAGAAGCTTAGAAAGTCATGAGAAGAAACCCAATACAGCACAAGAACAAGAAGGTGGTTTGTTTCCATTGTATATCCAAGATTTGCAGGAGGATAATCTTGGAGGTCTGTTTGACATGGAAGAACAACCTTTCTTCTTGAACAGTTATATAATGCAGCAGAGTTCAGACCCAGAGGTAAGATTTCCAAAGGCATTATGAACTAGTTGTTAATGATTTTAGAGGACTAGAAACCCTGTGTCGAGCTTAGCTTGCTAAGTCAGGAACAATTTATCGAACATTTGTAATCTGCTAATTTAACAGGCTTTGTTAGATCAGCAAAAGTTATATCGAATAATTCTATTTTTTCCAGTTACTGAGATATCTAGTTGGCGAGATATAACTATGCATGACATATTTCCTAGCGTCACTTTTTTCTTTTATCGTCTGAAGCAAAGAATGTTGAATGTACTGTTTATGATTAAACAGCTTACAGATTCCATCCTAGAAGCTTTTTCAAGAGGAACCAATTCAACTGCAGAAGGTATGCTGTATTTGTTCTTTTGTTTGGAAATTGTGGTACTTTCCTCCGAATATTGTACAACTTTTATCCACGTCCTTGTGGGCGACGCTTAAAATCAGCTGGAGAGAGTGTATGTTAGAATAGTTCATACAAAAGTTTTTCACTTTAGATAGCATTATGTATATAACGAAGCTATTAATGAGAGACTTATCAAATATGGTGCAGTTGGAATCTTACACGTATTTTAAATAAAATAACTGCCAATATTAAGTCTTGTTTTTTAATTAAAAATTAAAAACTATAAATTGTATTTAAAAAGTTGAATGGTGGATATAATTTTTATTGCAATAATTGATTTGAAGTTAATGTTAATTTGATATTTTTAATATATAATTTGTATTATTTATTTATTTTTATTTTGAGAATTTTTAGGTTATTGATATTAGATTTATTAGAAAGTTATTAGTTAATTTGAAAAAGAGAGATTGGTTGGTGAATTGTGGACTTGGGTCTACTCTCATATATTAAGTATAGAAAAGTATACATATTTTTGTATAAGATCTTTAAATAGGGGTGTATTCATTTTTTAAGGGTATGTCCCCATGCTGCTATCTTAATTAGTAGTTTTTACTATATAAAAAAAAAATAAAAAATTATTTTAATTATTTAATTTAGAAGAAAAAATAGAAAAAAGAGGGAAGGAAATACATGCAGCCACATCGCATATTTTTCATTATGCAATGGCTGCTTATTTCTAGCCAGGGCCTAAATTTGACGGTTAACCTTCCATGTCAAGCAAAATTTTGATGATGGTTATTTGTTCAAAGGTGGCTTTAAATTGCTATGACATATTTTAGTATAAGTAGAATTATACATAAACCAAATATATATCATCATTATCCTATATAAAATTTGACAGTGTGTACAAAATCTCTCCTTTCATGTGATATAGTCTTTTTAAAATTTTGATTGTATTTTACAGCAAAAATGCCTAAATACAACCATACAGCCATCAAATTTTGAGCCCTATTTCCAACCCCCCTTTTTTTCCACAACTTATTTGCAATTCCTAAACAATAGCTGCTCCACAAATATAGGGAAACATTCTATATTATCCTTTTCCCATAATTGCAAATTTCATGGGGCCACTCCAACTGCTTAATTTTAAGTAGAAAATTAACTTAAGCAGGTGCGTGGGGACATGGGGTAACAAAATGGCTTCAACCCATTACAAGGGAGCTCAACTATACTATGCCTATACTTTTTACTTGAAAATTAGAGTTATTATTATAGCATATTGCAAAAAAGATGTAAGTTAGAACTTCTACCATTGTGGTGGTTGTTCATTGGTAGCATTCTTTTCATTCTAAATATCATCACTTATCCCTACAAAGACCCTTCAAGACTAGATGGCACAAACAACATTCTAGGCTTTGGTTGGTTTAGGAAGCAAATGGATTTTACATGGCCATTTGAGGTCTACAAGTTGAAGCTTAGGAAGAAGCTTCAACACTCCCAGTCATCTGTTGCATTTTTTTCACCTCATCAATTAGGACCAAGAATCTCACCTCCAACTCTCTAAAAGAAGGTATGTAAATCGCCCCACAAACATCACACCCCACTATAGGACGCTGGTGACCTCATCAATTAGGACCAAGAATCTCACCTCCAACTCTCTAAAAGAAGGTATGTAAATCACCCCACAAACATCACACCCCACTATAGGAAGCTGGTGACTTGGGTGAGCTATGGCAGATGCCATAGCCTCATGTAGGCTACCTAAAAAATCTTTATTCACATAATACCTTGCTAGGGCCTATACCACTCCTCTATATTCCTCGAAGTCAAATAATGTGGAAACAAACATTGAAACAATATTTGTATTCACATAGCGGTGAATACACATTCCCAAATAATTGGAACCTAGAATCATTCTTATGACATACTCCACTACCCTAAATTTTAAATTAAAAATGGTGAATAGACATTTCTAAATAATTAGAACCTAGAATCATTCTTATCACATACTCCACTACCCTAAATTTCAAATTAAAAATATTTTCTAATATGATGGAACTAAGAAATACTATTTATACTTACAATTTATTTGAGGCACCACAAATCGTACTTCCTTTATTGTCCCTTACAATACACCCTCGTCCTAATAGTCCCGAATTAGAACGAGTCCCTTTCAAATTTTAATTTGAAGAATCAGGAAACCATATTATGTTCTTGCTTTTATTATTAGACTTAAATTGATTTGTCTTGATCAAAGTGTGCTACACGAATCTTAAGATTTACATACAAACTTTTAAAGAAAAGATTATATTAAACTTAGTTACATTTATATTAAACATATGTTTAAATCATGTGCCATATATCCAGCCAATCCACTTGTTTAATTTAGTGGATTCTAGTTGATACACCGTACAGCTTACAAATTGATTTTTTTAATGGAAGTATTGGTGATTTGTATACGTGATCCTCTTAAAAAATTTATAATTTCATTATATGTTTTGAGTTGTTTATGGTAGTAGCATTGAGTAGAATGTGATGGTGTGATTATATTCACATGCATGGTTAACAATATTAAAAAAATATATATTAGAAACATATAAATAAAATTATTAAAAAATTACTTATAAATATATAATTTTTTTTTTTAATTTTTTTAAAAATAGAGTTATTAAATAAAATGTCCTAAAATTATTATATTAATTTTATTTAACTATAATGAATAAAATAATTCTAATAAAATAATTATGAACACGTTAATAAATAAAATGGTAAAAACATTAAAAAATTATTTATAAATATATAATAAAATTTTAATAAAATAATTATGAATATGTTAATAAATAAAATGGTAAAAACATTTATTATTCACTGGTATCGGTAATGGAGCGAAATAGCGAAAAAAAGCAGGAGAATGGAGGGCTTCTATTCACAGGTAGGGTAGAAGAAAGAGCCGAAGGGCGACAGGAAATTCTGGAAGGCCAGGGGTCCAAGCAGTCTCGAACTTGGGCTGAAGAAACAGAAAAAGATATTCCAATGAGTAAAGTCCAAGATCGGGCGGCTCAAGAACCATGGAGAACAAAGGAAGATCGACATTCGTGGAGGTCGCAGGTCAAAAATATTCCCTGGAATCGACATTGGAGAAAATGGGAAAAAAGGGGACATCTTAAGAACCAAAGTCGACCTTCTGGAGGTTAGGGATGGGGTCGATGGAGACAACCTTTTTTTGGAGAGGGAAACAAAGGTAAGAAATCATTCGAACCCAGGTATGATAAAAAAACCATGGTTTTAGGATCGAACTTGCTAAAACTTTCTATTGATAAATTGCAAAAGTATGGAGTTATAGGGAAATGGTATGGCCCTAAATTGGATCTGGCAGATTTAAAAAACTGGTGGCAGGAAAGGTGGGGAAAAGATTTATCTTTTAAAACCCTAGCGAATGGTTTCTTTTTTATTCTATGCCCTTCAGAGAAGATTAAGATGGAAATCTTAGATGGAATTTGGCTATTGAATGGTTTTGGTTTCTATCTAAGAGATTGATTTGTGGGCTTTGATCCATTCAAATATAAATTGGATCGAATAGAGGACTAGTATAGAGTGCCTAACTTACCTATAGAATTTTGGAACCAAAGGATTTTAGAAGAAATTGGAAATTACTTGGAAAAATTTATCTGTGCTGAGGAATGGAAGGATCCCAGGGAAGAAGGATCTTATGTTAGAATCTGCATTGAAAACTGTTTCCCGAAACATCGCTGGAGAGAAATCAAGATTTTCATAGATTGGGGTACTTTGAGTCAACCCTTGATCTATGAACCCAACCCAGATGGAATATGGGTAAACACAGTAGGTTGGAGAGATCAGGAGTTGGATCAAACTAAGTTTTCAGACAATATTTTGGGACTAGGAGAAGCACAGGGGGAAGATCTTGGACAAGGAGCGATGCAGAGGAAAGATGAAAAGGATAAGGAGGTGAGTCTTCAGCCAGAGCAGCTCCCGAGACAGAAGGAGGTAGAGAAGGTTCGTGAGGGGGTTCGGAAAGGAGGTTGCGAGAAAGAGATAATTGAACAAGGGGATGTGGTTCTAGATAACAGATGTGAATTTCTTCTTGAGATGGAGGATTTTGCAAAATTATCTCAAAATATCAACAATAAGATCACAACAACTATAGAGGCAATCAAGCCCAGCATGTAGAAGAAAGACTTTGACTCTCTGATTGAGGTAGGTAGTGAGTTAGTTCATCTTGCTAGGGCGGTCAAAGAGGGCTCTCTAAGATTGGGGGACAATGCATTGGAAGACGACTGGTTGATGAACAAAGAGAAAGGATTAGAAGTCTTTGGGATTGAAGACAAAGCCAATTCCCTGGCTCTTAAACCTCTGGAAGAGATTGAGGAACATAGACCTTTGGAAATCTTAGGAATTGGGTTGAAAGATTCAGTAAAGACCTCTCTAGATTGTGGAGAGCATAAGTCAAGAGGTAGGATTCCTAACAAGGAGAAACTAAAGTGGGATGGGGAGGCAAGTGGTCAGCTAAAATTGTTGGATTTGTTGAAAGTAGGGAAGGGGGGTCCCCTTCCTGAACATCAATGGAAATTATGTCTTGGAATCTTAGGGGCATGAATGCCCCTAACAAGAAGAGCCTTCTAAGGCATAAGTTGAAGACTCTACAACCAGACATCTGCATGGTTCAGGAAACCAAATTAGAGGAAAGTGATAACCGAGTCTTAGCAAAAAATTTCAGTCAGTGGAAGATGAGTAAAGTAAATTCTAGAGGTCCTTTTGGAGGATTAATGACTCTTTGATGACCACAGTCTGTCTTATTGGAAGAAGTAGGCTCTAAAAATGGATGGATAGCCAATAAGGTTAGGAGTTTGGCCTCAAACTAGAGTTTCCTCTTGGTTAATGTATATGGTCCTAATTCTCAAATTCAGAAAAAGGAGTTATGGGTGGAACTTGACTCTGTATGTGACAACAAAGCTTGGGATTTCATTATCTTGGGGGGAGATTTCAACGTTATTTTGAGAATGGAAGATAAATTCGGTGGGGTGGGCAGGAAACTTCAATCACAGAAAGATTTTGAGGACTTTGTTGATAGGAATGCTCTGATTGAGATCCAGATAGGGAATGGAAATTTTACTTGGAATAATAGAAGGTTGGGATTTTGCAATATAGCTGAAAAACTGGATAGGTTTTTTGTGAAAGGTGATTTGAGTAAATTCCCTTTTAGTCTGGACTGCAAGATAATCTTGGAATCAGGTTCAGACCATTTTCCTATTAGTCTTGAAATATAGGGTGAAAGGAAACTAGTTAGATGCCCGTTCAAATTTGAAAATATGTGGTTCAAGGATCCCTCTTTCTTGAAATTGATAGAAGAGTGGTGGAATAGCTACAATCCTGGGGGAGTTGGATTATTTAATATTGTTACCAAACTAAAACTCATCAAAGTTAATTTAAGATAGTGGAATAAAGACCATTTCAAAAATATCTTTGAAACCAATAAACATATAGAGTTCGAGATACAGCTCCTAAACGAAAAGATTGCCAGAGAAGGAATGGATAATGACTCTTTTCTCAAGGAAAAAGCACTGATGGGACAGTTAGAAGATATATTGGCTAAAGAAGAAGTATATTGGAGGCAGAAATCCTGAGAGGTGTGGCTGAAAGCCAGGGATGCAAACACAAAGTTCTTTCACAACTCTACTAAAATTTGAAGAGAGGTTAACAGAATCATGGCCATAAAAGACAGCGAAGGAAGGATCTTTGAGAACCTACCGGAAATTAGATAAGTGGCGATTGATTACTTTCAGAATCTCTTAAGTGAAGGATCAGGTTTTGAACTTCAAGCTCAACAGGTATTCCTACGAGTTATTTCGGGGCTGGTTTTAGAAGATCAGAATTGCATGCTGACAAGAAGTTTTATGGAAGAGGAAATCAAAGAAGCCCCTTTTCAATTAGGTTCGAATAAGGCCCCTGGACCCGATGGGTTCCCAACAGCTTTCTTTCAGAAATGTTTGAGCATTGTGGGCAAGGATCTTACAGAGGCCTATGAGGAGTCCAGAAGAGATGGAAAGGTTTTGAAGGAAATTAGTAACACCTTTCTAGCTTTAATTCCTAAGAAAGATAAGCCTGAATCCTTTGAAGATTTTAGGCCAATCTCCTTATGCAATGTGGTCTATAAAATTTTGGCTAAAGCAGTGGCAAATAGATTGAAAAGGATTCTTCCAGATATCATAGCGGAGGAACAAACTGGTTTTGTCCTAGGAAGATCAATTCTGGATGGAGTTATAATAGCCCAGGAAGCCATTCACTCAGTTTTGAAAAATAAGTTTCCCTCCATGTTGGCCAAATTGGATATTCAAAAGGCTTATGATAAAGTGAACTGGAGATTCCTTTTTAAAATCTTAGAGGCATTTGGGTTCCAGCATGAGTGGCTAAATTGGATATTTGAATGGATTTCGAGTCCTAAAGTCTCAGTTCTCATTAATAGTTCTCCCGAGGGATTCTTTAACATTTCATAAGGATTAAGGCAAGGAGATCCCATTTCCCCCTTCCTCTTTATTATCATGGCTGATGCCTTGGGTAGATTTATTTCAAATTTGTGTCAGGAGGGGCAAATTATATGTATCCAAATTACCAGAAATATGCCAAGATTCTCCCACCAGCAATTTGTGGATGACACCTTACTTTTTGAGGTGGCTCAGGAAGGAGAAGCTATAAGGTTCAAAAGAATTTTAGATTTGTACTCGAGAGCTTCATGACAAGAGGTCAGTAAAGTTAAATTAGAGATTTGTTTTTTTCAACACCCTCCTAGGAGGGAAGAAAAAATCTTAAGGATTCTGGCATATGGACGAGGAAAACTTCCTTGTAAATATCTTGGACTTCCCTTGGTAAAAGGGATCCATCCTAGCAATTCTTGGGACTCACTTCTAGGTAAGGTCAAGTTCAGATTAGAATCTTAGAAGAGTAAATGGCTATCTTGGGCAGGAAGATTAACACTCATTAAGGCAGTCTTAGCAGCTATGCCTATATATTTGATGTCTTGCTTACCTTTGGCCAGTAAAACTTATAACGAATTAACTCAGTTAATGAGGAATTTTTTCTAGAAGGGCTCATCGGACTAGTTCAAGTTCCCACTTGTGAAGTGGAAGATAGTTTGTGAGCAGAAGGAAAAAAATGGAGTAGGGGTTAAGGATCTCCTCAGCCAAAATTAGGCCCTTGGCGTGAAGTTGGTGTGGATGATGCATGATAGGCCAAATCTCAAATGGGTAAGATTACTAAAAAATAAATACCTGGATAGGGGAGACTGCAACATCTTCTCTACTAGATGACTTCCAGCTGGATCCAGGATCTGGAATTTCATCAGCAAGAGTAGGGATTTAATCTCCAATTACCTGACTTGGGAGGTCAAGGAAGGGAAGTAGGCAAGGTTCTGGGAGGATTCCTGGGAGGGATGTCAGGCCTTGGAAAGAATTGAGGACTTGGTTCCTATTATGAACATCACAAAACAAGTAGGGGGAGATAAAGTCTACAATTATCTCTCTTTCTCCTCTTTAGCTCAAGATCCTCTAGATTGGAAAAGTGTGCGGGGTTTGGGAGTGGAACAGAGGCTGATAGACAAGTTCGAAGAGGAGATGGCAAGAAGAAGCATCTATTTCAGAAGGGGTAGGGATAGGTTGAGGTGGAATGCTTCAAAATCAGGGGAGTATTCAGTTAAGGAAGTTTACAAAGCTCTTGCTGGATTAAATAATCTTCCAGGTCTGATTCCAATAAGGCTTTGTTGGAATATTCAATGCTTACCCAAGGTAGGCGTCTTCTTGTGGGTAGTAGCCCAAGGTAAAGCTTTAACAACTGATAGGCTTAGAAGGTTGGGCTTTGAGGGCCCTCAAGGTGTGTGCTTTGTAAAGAAGCTGAAGAAGATGGAGATCACTTATTCATGCATTGCCCCTTAGCAGTCAGGGGGTGGCAGTGGCTCTGTAATAAGTTCCATTGGAGTTCTGCACTTTTGATGAATTTTAGGGACTGGTTGATCACATAGCCCCTCATGCATTAGAAAGCAATGTTTGGTGGTTTGTGGATTACAGCCCCATCCATTCTAGTATGGGAGATTTGGAAAGAGAGGAATAGAAGAATCTTTGAGGAGAAAGAGATGCCTTGGGTCTCGCTTCTTAGTAAAATTGAATCAAGCATAGTAGAAGTAGTAAACTCTAGATTAACAGACATAGATCCTTCCCATCTCATTTTCACAGGGTGGGATGCAGAGATGTTGAATTGCTAGAAGGGACTCTTAGTTCCCCCCAGGTGGGGGAAGGTGGCCTCCGAACCCAGGAAGCTAGGAGAAAGGTGAGATGGCCTCTGTCGAAGGTAGGATGGTTGAAACTCAATTTTGATGGTGCTTCGCGGGGTAATCCAGGGAAGTCTGGAGCAAGTTGCATTATCAGGAACTCAGCTGGGTTAACGGTGGGTAAGCTAGCTGTTCCCCTCAGAAATGGAACCAATAACGAGGTAGAAATGCAGGCTTTAATTCTCGGTCTTAGGTTGGGTAGGGAGATGGAGATTAGAAACTTGGAAATTGAAGGAGACTCCATGATTATCATCAATGGACTTAGAACCAAGAAGCTTGTAAACTGGAAACTACAAGCGAAGCTGGACCAGGCCCTCTCGTTGCTGGAAGGATTTGAGAAAGTAACTTTCAATCATATTTTGAGAGAAGGAAGTCAGGAGGTAGATAGGCTGTCTAACCTTGGGACAGATGGTTTTTCGATCAGAGAGATCCTTGTCACTCCAGCTCGTGGTCCAACTTAAGATAGGAATGTGTGGGTGGTTGGGAGGGAGCCTTGCCACCTCATCATGGGTGGTAAGGCTGAGGCATATCAGGAGGCAATGATGGTTCGCAGAGGCAGAGAACAGGCATGAGTGGAAGGGTTGGTGCATTCATTAAGGCTAGTGTGAGTTTTGGAATGAGCTGGGAGTCTTGTTGGATGTCAAGAAGCTTTGCTAGGCCCTTTGATAAGCAGTCTATGGAGGTTGTAATCTCTACCAGTTTTCTCCCTCCATTAGTAGTCAAATGCCTTCGCATTTTGTGGTTATAATTTCTGTAGAAGCCATTTGGTGTGGGGGAATGGACACCCCAGTTAGGCTTACTAGTAAGAAAAGGCAAATGGCCTTTCTTGGGGCTGTCACCGATTTGAGATTGTAGCGAATGCTTCGCCGCTTAGATGAGCTGATGGTCGGGGTGGTGAAAATGCTGCTAGGAAAAACCTTCATGAATAACAGTGAAAGATATAGGGTGGATACTGATATTTCATCACGCGTGTTGGCCATGCTCCTCGAAATTAGAATGGATAAAGCAGAGGCAGCGATGATAATGAAAGGAATCTTCAACTCTGAGCATCTAGGGGACCTGGATTTCTCCTTGCAGGTTGCTAGGCCAGGCGTTGGTATCCCATGACCAAGAGACTGGCCTTTGCTCGCAGATCCAGGGGAGGTTATCAAACTATTTCCTTTCATTTTGGATTCTAGAGGCTTTGAGTTGGTGCTGATGAAGGAACAGGGATAGCAGCAGATTACATTAAAAAATCCCTTAGTATGGCGCTGATGGATGGGTTCGACTGGGTTGAAGGCTTCAGTAGGAAGCTATCTGATTATAGCAATTAGAGGTAGTTGGTGCCTTAGCTTCCTTTTTTATAGTTGAAGCAAGGTTTATATAGGCTTTTTCAATTATATGGAGGCTATTACTTCTAGTGAATAGGTAGCAGGGGACCCTGTGTGGTTAAAGTAATTGATCCCCAGTTTGGGTGGGGCTCTTGTATGGTCCTCTTTACCAGCCATGGATAGGCTGTAATCTTTGTATTTTTTTGTCAGAAACTTTAATATAAATCTTTATTACGTATAAAAAAAAATGGTAAAAACATTAAAAAATTATTTATAAATATATAATATTTACTAATTTTTTTTATGGAGATCATCCACAAGATGGTGATATAGAAGCATGAGCCCTTTTTATAAATATATAATATTTACTAATTTTTTTTATGGAGATCATCCACAAGATGGTGATATATATAATATTTACTAATTTGTTTTATAGAGATCATCCACAAGATGGTGATATAGAAGCATGAGCCCTTTTTATAAATATATAATATTTACTAATTTTTTTTATGGAGATCATCCACAAGATGGTGATATAGAAGCATGAGCCCTTAGGGTGAACCTCTTCGGCTAAAAGCTAATCTCGATCTCATCCCTATGGTGTCAGGTTGCACTCAGCAAGACTTGATCCTTAGTGGGCTCATTCAAAACCTTTCAACTTAACCACCAGACTAAGAGTCCTTTGAAGTAAATTAAATTTTCAAATAAAAATAAAAATAAATATTAGTAAATAAAATAACTTTTAAGTATTAGATAAAATAGGAAGTAAAACTTTAGAAGAGGTAAAACATAAACTAGATTTTAGTAGTAATAAATAGTAAGTAAAATGTTAGATATTTTAATATATAGTATTTAAGTAAGTAGATTTTAATATGCATTTTATAAATAAAATAGTAAAGTTCTATATAAATAATTTAATTTGTAGAATATAAAATAAATTTTCAAATAAAACTAAACTAAATATCAATGAATAAAATAACTTTAAGTATTAAATAAATTAATAAGTAATACTATTGAAATAATTACAGAGATAATATATTCTATAAAAATAAATAATATATGATAATATGTTAATAAGGGTATAAGTGTAAATGGGTGTAGAAGATATAAAAGAAAATAACTAAATTTTTTGGGGATGTAAGACTTGTACACTATTGAATTTTTTTTAACTATTACTTAGACACTTTTAAGTGTTGTTCAGTCAAAGCCTAAGAAGCAATTATGGTTTGTCCATTTGAACTCATATGATGACCTCTATTTTGGAGCCCATTGTTAGATCAATATATTTTCATACTATGAAGACCCCTGAAGGGAAAAACAAACCATTGTATTGTAATCAATCTAATTACAACAAAAGTATCTCATGGGAAGACCTTCAAAATCACCGTATTTTGCCAAGATCTCATAGAAGATTGCAAGTTTGGAGCACATGGTACTAAATTAGAGATATATGCATACACATAGGTCCAAAATTGAATCTAAATGCACAAGAACTCCCACCTTCTTACCTAGTAATTTAACCATTTTGTCTAATGGAGACACAAGAGAAAGGTTGGGAAGTTGAATCCAAAAGAGGACCTTAGTGAACTAGAATCAATCATGATGAAAAAATGGTATCCAATGACTTAATACTTGCATAGATATCTTGAATATATCTATCTAAAAGATGATAAGAGATCTCAATCTTGAGACACCTTTATTGAATTTTAAATAAATATATTTAAGATATCTATACTAATTACATCTCAAAGAAATAGAAAATTCATTATTAAATCATTAACTTTAAATTTGTATGTCAAAATATTTATCATTACATCTAAAATAACAACATTCATATTAAATGTTGGATATAATCAATTTGAAATATCAAAAAATTGGATAAACTAAAAATATTATATATACTATTATTTTCTTTAATATAAATACTAAATTTAATCATAAAACATTAAAATTAAATAAATGTTTTACTAAGAGACATCAGATTTCCACAGTCCATAATGATTGTAGTAAATGCTTGAGGAATAAAATCACACAGTTAATTCCTGAAGCATTTACTACAAATATTTTACTATTTTCAATTTCTTTTCAAATCACCAAAATTTCCTGCATAAATACAGTAGATTGAATAAAAAGAACAATCACAAAAATTTCCTGCATTAATACAATAGATTGAATAAAAAATTTAAGTAAGGAAAAATGGTCAAATAGTTTCTTAATGTTGTGAACAAAATCATAAATACTTTGGGTTTTTATTTAAAAACAATTAAAATCGCAACTCAGGAATTGTTTAACCTCTTTCTTGTATTAGCTTCTTCACAATCAAAACTTTAGTTGCTATTCTTTGTTTCGAAACTCCATCTTTATATAACTCTCGGTTTTTAAATTCCAGTTCTTAAATTCTTGGTATACTGCCTCTCCTTAACAGGGTATCTCATTCTTTCGTATCTATACGAACGAATGTTATTGTTTGATGTTCTCGCAGGCAATAAACTTCGCTCTAACAGAGATTTTAGATGTTTCAGCGACAATCAGTTTCTACCAGCTAACAAAACCCAGCCATATAAATTTCCAGACACTGATGGTGGAAGATTACACAGCTTATCAGCAACCTCGCAGCCTTGTTTTACTATTGAAAAGAAACCTTCTGAGATAGAGATGTATCTCAATTTGATTGAAAGCGATTTTGCTGAAGTAGAAAAAAGCCAGTCAATCTCCATGAAATCATCCCAAAGTTGCGAGAAAAAAACACAGGCAGAGATGGCCGTTTCAGAAACAATTGAGCACTTGAAAGATCCGAGAAGTTCATCTGAAGAAAATCAACAGGAAAATATGATAAACAAGGAGAAACTTACAGCTCTAGAAATGGTGTCAAGATTGATTCGATTTTTTCGTCTCTCTTACATGTCAAAGGCGCCAGAATATGAACTTTGCGAGAATAAAGAGAAATACGAAGACAAACTGTGTGATGCCTGTCCGAAAAGTAATAGCATGCTGAATGGATTGTGCCACCCAGAAAATAAAAGATCGTTGGCAGGTTTATGCAAGTCAGTCTTTTCTTGTTGGCGTTGTTAATCATATCCTTGATTCTCTTGCAGGGGTGAGGATGCCTTTCCATTACTGCATGTTCAGCTTTTCTATCATACTGGTTGAATCTGAAACGTTAATATACATAACACGCAAAAGATCGTTTCTGACAGTCAATATTTTTGAAATAGAGAGTACTGTACCTGGTATAAGCAAATATGGGTAAGCATGCTAAAATTAGCTAAAACCATTAAAGGTACTATCAAATGGTCAATAGACATATTTTTAAGAGTTTTTTAATATAATGTTTGGCTAACACTTTTCAAATATATTTAATGTTTTTTGATATATAATATATTTAATGTTTCTTGATATATGATAAATCTTGTTAATCTATCAATAATTACATTTCTATATAATATTCAGTAACATTCTATTGGAAAGAGGTGCAACTATGCTACTTTTTAAAATTGACAATCAATGTCATGTGAATGGATTAATCTACTATAATGTAATCACTCAAAATATGAATTGTGAAGAATTAATTTAATTGGATACAAAAGAAACAAGGAGGGGTATCTTATCATTTGATTTGTATTGTCTGAGTAAAATTTCATGTTTAAAATTTGGCTATTGAGCATATTAGGTTTGAGTGTAACTATCTCAATGCATATCTCCATGGATTGCTAACCTTTACAAAATTGGATATTAAGTAAAGTGTTTTAAACAAATCAAGGATTTTTCCATGGATCACCAACCTTTACAAAATTGGATATTAAGTAAAGTGTTTTAAACAAATCAAGGATTTTTCCATTTAATGATAAATACACTTCAAAAACATCAATCTTTTATGGAAGTCCATCCCTTGTTCTAAAGCTCTCATTTTGGCATAGGTGGGAGGATGTTGGCAAACGCTGTAGAATTAGTTTTCCATAAGATTACATTTTTTTGAGATAGCTTGTCAAACAGTTCAGATGCCTTGTGTATGTTTTCACATTATGCATACATGTTTATCAAGCACATGCAACTATAACGTCTAATAGAAATTAAAATTCAATTTAAAGCTCCCATTTTGGTACATGTTGGGAGGATGCTAACAAAGGTTGTGGACTTAGTCCTTACACTTGTCAGCATTTGATTATAAGTTTTTGAGGCCTTTTCATTAAACCCACTCATGAATATCATGCAATCATGAAATTCCATGAGACCACATCTCTTTCAGTCATTTTGTCAAATAGCTCACATGCCTTGTGTATGCTTCCACATTTTGTATACATGTCTACTAGGACACTTGCAACAACAACATGGGATAAAAATCTTCTTTTGATTAGGCACAAATATTTATATCCCTATTGTTAAATAGTGCACATTTATACTTTTTTGCAAAGTCATTATGTGTAGTTCTTGATTAACAAGGCTATAAATATTTATGTCTATCAGCCATTTTGGTGGTACTATTAGATGTTTTCAGTAGTTTTTAAAATTCATTATTCTTAAAAGTTAAAAGAACACATAAAGTTATATTTTTGTGCTACAAATTGTTTTAATTCATAGAGTTGTATTGTTTGTAACATACACATTGCTAAGTGTATCATCACTTCTTGAATGCATTCAATTTTTTTTGTTGATTATCACAATCGACTATTATGCAATTAGAATGTGTTATGTTGTGGTATTTATCTAATTACATTTATTAAACTACATAGTTACTAAAGATTTATTTTCTATCTTCAACCTTCAAAAACCAAGCACAAAAATCCTACAAATTTATATTTAGAATTAATTTTCTAACTTGCATAAAAGTGGTAAATAGAGGGTTTTGGATATGGATAAATCTTTATTCAGGGCTTTATTATAGGAATTTAATCTAGATTTCCAAAAAATAATTATACAAACTACACCAAGTTGGTTAGGAATTTGTGACATGTCTCTCTATAATGTGGTGTCTTCTTTCCAAATGTGAGACAATAAACTTTCACTATTATGTCTTTGATAATATTCATGAAAAAGATGTGGTTTAGTGTTTAGGTTTTCAAAGACTACAATTATTGTATAATATGGACTACATGGATATGGGGACAATGCATTAAATACGTTTAATGCAATATAAAACTAAATAATATCTATTGCATATTGGACCATTGAACAATTTGAAAATCTTGCCAAAACGTTGTAACATAGAAGCATCTTTTTTTTTGAGAGAAAGGTGCAAAGCACCCATATGAATATTATTAAATTCACAAGAAGCCAAAAGGTACAACGTGGAGGGCCCAAGGAAGCCAAAATAGGGCACAACAACCAACAAAAAAATAAAGATACAAACATAAAAGAGCAAGATGCACACCGAAGATACTTAGTCAGAGAAAAACTAATTGAAGCTAAGACCATAACATAGAAGCATCTTTGAAAAAAGTTTTAGGTCAAAGTGTCAACTTTGAAAAAAGTCATATTTACTTCTTAAATACTCAACAAGACCTTCAGTAGAAGATTACTAGAATTTTGGGTTGCTTGAGTGAAAGTCTCCCAACCACTTATTTGGGCCTCCCTCTAACCATTACCAAAGTTTCTATAGATTTCTAGAAGTGGCTGGTGGAAAGAGTTCAGAGAAAACTAGCAGGATGGAAGGGTGCTCTCCTAAGCCAAGATGGAAAGTTCTAACTTCTCAAAGCTTCTCTACAGGGGATGCCCAATTATTCGCTAAGCCTCTTCAAAATCCCTAAGAATGTGGTTGATAAGATTGAACAAATTCAAAAGAAGTTTCTTTGGACTGGGGTAGAAGAGAAAAAAAGAATTGCCCTTGTGAGATGGGAGAAAGTGTGTGAGCCTAGAAGACAAGGGGGACTAGGCCTGAGAAGAATTTATTTGATGAACAAGGCGCTGCTAGCCAAGATAGGGTGGAACCTTATTCAGAATAGTACTGATTGGGGTGACATCATGAGACAAATATCTCAATGGGGACCAAGACAGAAGTTTGGTGGCGAAGGAGAGTCTTCCCAAAGGCTTAGTTATTTGGAATGGGACTATTAAAATTAGAGGTCTCATCCGACAAGGCTTGAGATGGAGAATTGCGGATGGTAAGGAGGTTGACTTCTGGAAAGACTGGTGGTTGAAGGATAAACCCTTGA
This sequence comes from Cunninghamia lanceolata, assembly GCA_027924645.1. NCBI lineage: Eukaryota > Viridiplantae > Streptophyta > Pinopsida > Cupressales > Cupressaceae > Cunninghamia > Cunninghamia lanceolata. The sequence continues at coordinate 9,540,775 of BSBN01000194.1, read as the reverse complement.
TAGAATTGGAATATGGTAGGATAGCAACCAGGAGTAGCGAGGTGTTTGGTCCCAAAGTGGCTGACTACATAAGGACCTGTGGAGGTCTTCAGAGCTAGAAAGAGATTTCAGACTATCCCCGTGATGGTTGTGAGGGGGTAAAGTTGGTTCATCTTCAAAGAGATTTGGAAGAATACAGACTACCACTTTTTCCCAAGAGAGACAAGATGGTATGGGATAAGGATAAGAAGGGACTATTTACTATCAAAAGTGTGTATAATCTACTTCTAAACCATGGAGAAGAAGGAGTTTGGAGCAAAATTTGGTTTCCTAAACTCCTTCCGAAGATTAATTTCTTTTGGTGGACTTTAATGCATAATAAGGTCTTGACTCTGGACAATCTGAAAAAGAGAGAATTCCAAATGCCAACTAGATGTATTCTTTATGAATCTGAGGAGGAATCTTCAGCCCATCTTTTTCTTCAGTGTAGGTTTGCTTGGGAGGTCTAGGGACTCACTCTCCAAAAACTGAATGTTAATTGGATCCTGAATGTTAAAATGGAAATGTTGGTTTAGGAATGGAAGCACCCCTATAACTTGGTTCTACCAATTTTGAAAGAACTTTGGAACTAGATACCTCCCCATTTAGAGTGGAGCCCATGGAAGGAATGTAATAATAGAATCTTTAGGGAGAAGAGTAGAACCCCTCTGGAGGTTTTTCAATGCTTTGTCAAACTGCTAGTTGAAAATATCAATTCTTGTTAGTTTAAAGCCGTGGATAGCCACCTGGGGAGAGAAGAACTAAACATAATAAAGAATTGGAATCTGAACTCATTTCAGATGGACATGACTAAAAAGTTAGCCCGAGATAGAACCAAATGGACTCCACTGCAGCAAGGGTGGGTTAAGTTGAACTTCGATGGTGTGACTAAAGGGAAACCTGGTGCTGCTAGTGGTGGAGGTATCCTAAGAATTGAAACAGGAGAGTGTGTTGCTGCTTATGCTGGGGGGATTGTCATTAAACGGAATAATGAAGTGGAAGCCATGGCTATGCTATGGGGTATTAAGTTAGCTATCTACGTAAAAATCAAAAGGTTGCATATTGAAGGAGACTCTCAGCTAATTGTGAATGTTGCCCTTGGTCTTTCTCAGATAGGGCGGAACTTGGAAGACATCATGGCGGACATCAAGATCCTTCTCAATGGTCTGGAGGAATACAAGATTTCTCATATCTACAGAGAAGGAAATGTCATGGCTGATGCCCTAGCTAATGTAGGAAGTGGCAAGGATGGATGGCGGTGCTAGAGAAACGTCTCTAGTTTGTCCCAAGAGATTCGTAACCTAATTGAGCAAGATGGAAAGGGACATGAAACATAAGTCGTGTGTGGTGGTTATTGCCCTCTGGTGTCTCCAGGGGGGAGACGGACTAGTGTTCTTTCCTTCGGAGAAGGCAGGGCCAACAGTTTAAATTTTCAAATTGTTTCTGGCAGGTTTGTTAAGAAACTTCTACAGGATGAGGTTGTAGGGCTATGGTCAAGTTAACCAGGTTATTTCAACCAGAGTCATGGAAGAGGGGTCCACAGGGGCATATGGGATGATATTGATGATAATACAAAGAGGAGATTGATTGGAAAGCTTGGTTGGCATAATAAAAGGAGCAAGGACATCGGTATTGGTAGAGATCCGGGGCTTGAATATCACAACTCAAAAAGGATGATGAGCAGACAGGTGGCAGGGATATGGAGGACGTATGTGATGGCTAAGTTCATGATCCATCGTGGTTGGGTTAAGATGGTGGCTAGCATCGCCTATCTCCACATGAGGTGGCAGCTAAATACTCCCCCCGATGAGATGTATCTAGGGGTGATTTTAAGGCCTTTACAAATAATAATTACACCACCATCATTGCTACAACTCAACATTATTGCTATTTTAGTGGTTTCTTTTCTGATTTCAAGGCTGCCGTTTGCGTTTATTTCCATTCTGAACGAACCCAGTCCAATCTCTTTACCCATTCTCAGACCAGTAAGATGGGAGAGGACATTGTCAAAATTGAACCTAGCTCAGCTGAAGAATTCAAGCAAGATCCTATTGTTTGGCATATAATCCAAGAGGGTGAGGTGGTGCCTTTTCTTGAAGGCATGACGAGTCATGATGAAAATCTGTCAAGGCAATTTTTGAAGAGTTGGGATGAGGAGACCAGGGAGGTCAGAATTGGGAAGATTGGATTCCAAGTCTCGGAGGAAGTCATTGGGCAAGCCACTGGTTTACCTACTAGAGGCAAAAAGCATTCGAGGAGAGGCAGAGTGGCAGACCTAGAGCACATGAATCTCTTCTTCCATGAGGGCGAGGCTCCTATGAAACTCTATAGAGGGTTCGCGAGAAAGGAATTGTCAGAGCCTTGGGGACAAATCTGTCTCATGATAATGAAGTTCTTCACGCTGGAAGGAAGGTTATGGGTATTATGACAACTATCACTTTGCTCTTTTAAATCATTTTAGGAAAAAGGTTGAGATTACCTTTCCCTTCTTTTTACTCTTTTCGCTGGATAATTCCATTAAGTCTATTAGGGAACTTAGGGCTAGGAATGCCAATCACCCTCTCATTCCAATACATCAAGGCCTTATATTGAGACTGTATCATTTCCATCTTGCCTTATGTCTGCCTAAACCTATTCAAGTTTAGATTTTGGAGGACCCACAGCCAAGCACTTCACACAGGGGTAAGGGAAAAGTGAAAATTTGCATGGGGACTCCAATAATTAAGGGCAACCCTAGTGCGGTAGAAGGGAACCTTGTTAAGGCCCTAGTTTCTGTAAAACTCAAAAATAGAAACATTCCACTCTAGCATAGGGAAGGAAGAATGGCAAGAGAGACAGGGTGGAGGAAATGGAGGGGACTCTGAAGAAAAGGTAGAAGGAAGGGAAGGGTGATGCCATGGAGGATGCTCCTGTGAAAATTGTTGAATTAGATACTATTATGGGAACTAAGGATAGTAGCGAAGGTGAGGAGACTACACTTCCAAGCATTCACCGTTCCAAAAGGATTGTTGGAAAACATCTGGTTAGTTCCCCATGGGTGGAGGGTTCTGAGGACTCTAAGTTTGTGGAAGAAATGGTGGAAGTAGAGGGGGAGGAGACTCCTACTGAATCTGTGCATGAAGTCGAGGGCACTAGCCACTTTGCTTCAATGAACAAAAGCAGTTTGAAAAGCCTGGAAGGCATGAATAAGGCTGCCATTGGGAAGGACGTTGTGGGGGAGGCCGTTGATTAAACTAGTAAGGGCAAATGTGCCCTTTGTGTCAAACATGCGGAGGATATCTAGAATCTTCAAAAAGGAATGGAGTCTATGCTGAAGAAATGGAAAGTCATGACAAAATTCGTGGCCAAAGCTTTGCACCGGGTGACTTCCATCTTTGTTGCGGTGAAGGATCTGGATGATAAGGTTAAACAAGTGGGCATCGATAGCTTGGGTGACTACAAGGAGATGGTGGAGTTCCTGGCCAAGTTTGGGGTGACTAACAGCCCTTAGTTTTCTATTTCTCTTGTTTCCTATTTTCTCTGTTGTTTCATAGGGTTTTATTCCGCTGTTTTGGTTTGCTATTTCTGTGTTGTCAATCTGTTGTTTCTGGCATGCTAGAGGCCTGATGCCCTTGGGGCTGTTTTGTTAAAGGGGTCTGGACCTTGGTTTCCAGCTAAACTTATCAAAAATATAGAAGCATCTTATTCTGACATGTAAAATTCAAGATTAACTTTAAAAAAAAAAAGAACAAGAATATATATATATATATATATATATATATATATATATATATATATATATATATATATATATATATATATATATATATATATATATATATATATATATATATATATATATATATATATATATATATATATATATATATGAACAATTATGCTTTGGAAAAAAAGACTTTGGAACACTATCAACTTCAACCAAATATTACCTTTAAAGAAAAACATGAAAAACATGGAAGAGATTTTCATAGTTTTATTGGAAGTAATGGAAGCTCAACTATAATATTTAATCTTCTTGAATGGTAAATCTTAGCTTTAAAGTCTTATTTTCAGTTTGACCTTTTAAAGACATTTAAAGGTAAATGAATTAGCACCTCAATTTATCCATGAGAATAGACAATACATTAACACAACCATTATTTAAATATTTACTATAGATCTGCACAAAATTATTCTCCTTTCTTTCTACACAACCAACTATCCAATCCCACTCATTTTTTAAGTATGCATCTTGTAAGAAAGAACGCAAGAGATCTATAACATAGCTCATTTCATCCCTTCATTTAGTGCACTAACCCTATAACAATTCCCATGTCTCTTTCTTCATGCTTGATGCTTATGCCAAAGTTGCTAGGCCACCTTTGGTGCTTCAATATCACGGTGTACTAAAATAAGAAGGAAAATGCTTAAGGCATATAACACTCAAGGTTTAAACTTTACTCAATCACAAAGTGAAGACACATTTTCACATCTACAAATTGAACAAAATATACAACCAAAACACACAAGAAGAACTTTTAGAATAGACACTTATGGCTTAAGTAAATACACATAGATCACAACGGAAACTTTTTGAACCAAGAATTTGCAAAACTCTTTCTATGTGTGATAAACAAATAGAAAAAATAAAATACAAGATAAGATTCATAATTTATCATACCTCCAATTACAATGCCTTATACATAATATTGTGTGCACGCACACATAGACATAGACATGTACATGTACACACATGCATGCGTGGAAATACATACACACACACAACTTGGATAGGTTCTTGTTAATGTGCCTAAGCACAAACCAATCTTGTGTGCAATGACTTAAATAAATTATTTCTAGGAAATTCCTCTAGGTTGTATGCTACAACACTTAGAAAATTTCATGTCAATCCATCTTCTAAGACATTTGTTTCTAGGTGGATTTCAAAAAATAAGTCCTCTAAAATTAGTTTAATAATCAAAGATAAACCTACTTTGTAAAAGATCCTATGAGGTATGGAAAATCAAACTATAATGGTGTATATTACCATTTGTTTAAATAGAGTATTTCTTTAAAAGTGGTGGTAAAAATATTTACTAAAAATTTATTAAGGAAAATCCTTGTAACCAATGTTGTTGTAGGAAGTAGAAGCTTGATAAACTATTACAATAAAATTCATTCAAAATATTAATAAAATAATAAAGAAAACACATAATACACAATACTTTACCTAGGAAAACCCTTTAGGTTAGAATCTCCATTATTGCATAAAACTCACTTGTACTGAGGTAAATTTTATCATTTCTAATCATTATGCATTTAAATAATGTTATGTATCTATTTTTCTCAAATAACCTTGAAATCTATTTTCATATGTTGAATATGCAGACTCCTCATCTTCGTTAGTTAGCAGAGGTCAGCATTTTTGTAGATGTTTTGTCTGCAAATCCTTTGACCGAGGTATGAGGCAGTAACATGTAAATGTCATTTTGTATTTCTTGTTTTATCTCATATCATTTAATGTGCATAAATGATAATCATGTTTACTTAATTTGCTTCTTCATGCTTCTCATAGCACGCCACAACTCCTACCCATCCATCTATAGAAGAAGAGAGACAATAAATGATCGAGAGGGATCACCAATTGGCGGTAAGTGATTGATTACTTATGTCATGTTATATTTTTTGAATATTTTATATATTAATGTGGATATTGTTTGATTGTATTAACAGGTGGAACTTTAAAAATCTCTATCAAGGAGGTCTAGTCGACAGGTGACAGAGGATGAGTCATTGACTAGTTCACTATCTTCATGGCCTAGTAAGAGCTGTCAATTATTTGATAGCAGTCCATAGGAGATTTGATTTTGGGACATTTTGTTACATATGCCTATTTGTCTTTGTAAACATACTTTTGTATGTTATTGATGTATATCGTTGTATATGCCCATATGGCTTTATTTGTACATGCCTATATGGCTTGATATATACACTATATTTTATTTTCATGACATTATATATATGTTGACAACATCCTTGCAAAATACATTCTGTGCATATCTTGCAATCATTGTATTCCATGAGACTGCATTTCTTGAGGCATCATGTCAAATAGTTCACACGCCTTGTCTATGCTTCCACACTTTGCATACATGTCTACAAGGAAAGCTGCAAATACAACATCTGACAAAATTCCTATATCCTTTATGCTTTGATGGTTGTCCACACCTTGTTCTGAAGATCTCATCTTGGCATAGGCAAGGAGGATGTTGGATAAGGTGGTGAAATTTGGCTTGACACCCACCAATTGCATTTTCTTGAAAGTTTCTTTCAAGCCTTATCAAAAATCCATTTTTTGTATATCTTGCAATCATTTCATTCCATGAGACAACATTCCTTTGAGGCATCATGTGAAACAGTTCATGTGCATTGTCTATGTTTCCACACAAGTTGCATACATGTCTACAAGGGAAGTTACAAATACAGCATCTAACAAAATTACTATTTCCTTTATTCTTTCATGGTGGTCCATACCCTGTTCCAAAGATCCTAATTTGGCACAGGCAGGGAAGATGCTTGCAAAGGTTTTGGAATTTGGTTTTACACATTCCAATTGACTTTGCTTGAAAGTTTCTAAAGCCTTTTCAAAAAATCCATTTTGTGCATATCTTGCAACCATTGCATTCCATGAGATGGAATCTCTTTGAGGTGTCATGCCAAACTATTAACACACCTTGCTTATGCTTCCACACTTTGCATACATGTCTACAAGGGCAGCTACAAATACAACATCTGACAAAATTCCTATATCCTTTATGCTTTGATGGTTTTCACACCCTGTTTTGAAGATCCCATTTTGGCATAGGAAAGGAGGATGTTGGATAAGATTGTGGACTTTGGCTTGACACCTGCTAATTGCATTTTCTTGAAGGTTTATTTCAAGATTTAGAAAAAATCCATTTTGTGCATATATTGCAATCATTGCATTCCATGAGAACATTCCTTTGAGGCACCATGTGAAATAGTTCATGTGCATTGTCTATGCTTCCACACAAGTTGCAAATACAACATCTGACAAAATTCCTATATCCTTTATTCTTCCATGGCTATCCATACCTTGATCCAAAGATCCTAATTTGGCACAGGTAGGGAGGATGCTTTCAAAGGTTATGGAATTTGGTTTTACACATTCCAATTGTGATTACTTGAAATTTTCTAAAGCCTTTTCAGAAAATCCATTTTGTGCATATCTTGTAATCATTGCATTCCATGAGATGGCATCTCTTTGAGGTGTCATGGAAAACTATTCACATGCCTTGTCTATGCTTCCACACTTTGCATACATGTCTACAAGGGTAGCTGCAAATACACTATCTGACAAAATTCCTATATCCTTTCTGCTTTGATGGTTGTCCACACCCTATTCCAAAGATCTCATTTTGGAATAGGCAAGGAGGATGTTGGATAAGGTTGTGGAATTTGGCTTGACACTTGCCAATTGCATTTTCTTGAAAGTTTCTTTCAAGCCTTATCAAAAATCCATTTTGTGCATATCTTGAAATCATTGCATTCCATGAGACAACCTTCCTTTGAAGCATCATTTGAAATAGTTTACGTGCATTGTCTATGCTTCCACACAAGTTGCATACATGTCTACAAGGGCAGTTACAAATACAACATTTGACAAAATCCATATATCCTTTATTCTTTCATGGTTGTCCATACCATGTTCCAAAGATCCTAATTTGGCATAGGTAGGGAGGATGCTTGCAAAGGTTATTGAATTTGGTTTTACACATTCCAATTGCATTTGCTTGAAAGTTTCTAAATCCTTTCCAAAAAATCCATTTTTTGCATATCTTTCAATCATTGCATTCCATGAGATGACATCTCTTCGAGGTGTCATGCCAAACTGTTCACATGCCTTGTCTATGCTTCCACACTTTACATACATGTCTACAAGGGTAGTTGCAAATACAACATTTAAAAACATTCCTATATCCTTTATGCTTTGATGGTTGTCCACACCTTGTTTTGAAGATCCCATTTTGGCATAGGCAAGGAGGATTTTGTATAAGGTTGTGGAATTTGGCTTGACACTTGCCAATTGTATTTTCTTGAAATTTTCTTTCAAGCCTTATAAAAAAATCCAGTTTGTTTATATCTTGCAATCATTGCATTCCATGAGACAACATTGCTTTGAGGCGTCATGTCAAACAGTTCATGTGCATTGTCTATGCTTCCACACAAGTTGCATACATGTCTACAAGGGCAGTCGTAAATACAACATCTGACAAAATTCCTATATCCTTTATTCTTTCATGGTTGTCCATACCTTGGTCCAAAGATCCTAATTTGGCATAGGTAGGGAGGATGCTTGTAAAGTTTATGGAATTTGGTTTTACACGTGCCAATTGCATTTGCTTGAAATTTTATAAAGCCTTTTCAAAAAATCCATTTTGTGCATATCATGCAATCATTGCATTCCATGAGTTGGAATCTCTTTGAGCTGTCATGTCAAATTGTTCACATGCCTTGTCTATGCTTCCAAACTTTGTATAAATGTCTACAAGGGTAGTTGCAAATACAACATCTGACAAAATTCCTATATCCTTTATGCTTTGATGGTTGTCCATACCCTATTTCGAAGATCCCATTTTGGCATAGGCAAGGAGGATGTTGGATAAGGTTGTGGAATTTGGATTTACACCTACCAATTTCATTTTCTTGAAAGTTTCTTTCAAGCCTTATCAAAAAATCCATTTTGTGCACATCTTGCAGTCATTGCATTTCTTCATAATTTGTGATGTGCATAACATTCCTTCATTTGTGATATGCATAACATGCTATAATTGTACATGCTTACAACAAGTGATTCATGCTACAATGAAGCACAACATGATGAAATAAGAAGATGCATATTTACAACACTTAAGAATATGTAGTTATAGTGTTTCTCATGCCATCAATACATGTTATATCCCTTACTTTCTTATGCAAATGGATAAACTATATTTTCATCTTCACATACATGGCTTACAACATGTGAAAATTAACCACAAGTTGTATATGTGCTTAACAATAAGTATACATGTGTTACGACACCCCAAAACATGCATTGACTTAGGTGAGTGGTTCTTTTATTAGTGGTGGTGTTCATTTTTGACATAAAATAATAATGGTTATTTTTATACAAATTATTCATGGAACTTGTAATTTGCAATCTTGTTCTTTATGTCTATTCCTTTTGTAATTTGAAACAAAAGATGGAATTCTTACCCACATTCTATGCACCTACATTAGTGAAAATTTTACTTTAACACATAGGGAGAGAGACATAGTGAGAACACCATTGATGAAAACCAGGGTATTTGCTTATGAATAAGACATCTTCTTGTTGCTGCTACAATCTTAGGACTATCACAATTTTGCATGCTTTTGATAGTGATAATGAGGGTTTTGGATGCTCAACAAGGTTGCTCTCCACTCATGAAACTCTCATAGTATCCTCATATTTCTTTCCTTGATGATCTAATGACTAACTCAATAGGATAACTTCATGGATTCATTAGAAAAAGGGGAACCCATTATGTAATACTAAAGACAAGAACCCTAGCAGCCATAGGTGATATCCTTACACAAAAAAATAATCAAATATGCATGGAAGACCATGAAACCACAATGTAAGTTTGAAAAGATGAAATTTAATCCATTTTGAAACTTCTACCATAGCTGCAATAGTCAAAACAATAGCAAATCCTTCCATTTTTTTTTCTAAAAATCATCATAAACTAGTTTGAGAACTTTCTCATGTGATTTTTCTAGCACATTCTTTAAGATGTGTTTTTCCATTATATTTTGTCTAATTAAACACTAGATACATGTGATTATAAGATTATTATTTTTTGTTTTAGATGATGTTATCTGTCCCATTATTACATTTTTATTGTGCTAACATGATCATATCTTTTACATTTTTCTTGTACTAACATGGATTGGAATGGATTCATCATCTTCAAGACTATTTGAACCTTTGATTAATTCCCTACAACACATTGGATTAAGTGAGAATATGATATCAACCTATGGAGAGTAGAGGAAACACCTAAAATGGAGATTACAACATAGCTTTTAGTTTAGTTTCATCTACTAGAAAGGTGCTAGGACTGAATTTTTGCATTCGACATCTTTTGGGGCCAAATGGATGACGCCAACACATCTGAGTGGGTGGGTAAATGCTAAGGGAGGTGTCTTTTTGGTAGTGAAGCCTCCTGGTCATTCTCTACTACACTGGATGGAGACAGTCTCTTAAGAGCTCTAAGACAAAAATGTTTCAAACTTTAGACCAGTTGTTTTGTCAAACCATGACACCAAGGAACATCTTCTTTTCACATATAGGTGGATTTCAGGTCCACCTACAATTACCTACCTTATTTTTTTAAATCAATTCATTTTCCTATGGTGGAAATGAACACATTGTTCCAAAATGCTTCAGTTTCATGCAGTGGAAATATGCTAGGAGTGAAATTTTACATTCCACACCTCATGGGGCCCAACAAACTACATTTGTTGACACCTAAAAAAACTATTTCCTAACTTGCTCTATTTTGCCCCAAATCCATCTAGGATCCCACTTTATGCCTTTGTTGAAAGAACCCATCATTTACATATGATCTGAGACTATTTTGAATGGGTTCCCTCTAATAGGTATCCATCTTTTTGCCATTTCAAATGCAAGGAAGAAACCCCAAAAATGGCTAAGTCTAAAAATTATAAGTGTTTTCCTTGTGTTCTGTCATGCCATGTCCATCAACTCTGAAATCTGCCTTAGCTCCTTGCAAAATTTCCTAAGTGTTTCAGGCATTAGAGGTTGGGCTTGCAACCTTGCATCTTCTTTGGAGCATTCGTCAATGGGAAGGCCTGATCACTGAAGTCATCCAAGGATTCAAAGTTTTTCTAAAGTGTTGTGAGTTGTTGAAGGTCAGGGTGATGGCCTTCGGTGTTATTCCAAATAGGTAAAAGGAAGAGGGTCCAACGACCAAGGTTTGATGAAGCTCAATTTGCCCAAATCTTTCATATGAAAGAGATCATGGGATTTTCCTTCCTCTTTCCTTTTGGAAGAAGGCCCTATAAGAACAAAAATCACGCACAGCCTCCACGAGGACCCCTATGATGATTTTAATCCTTGTCATGTACATGTAAGCATGAAAAAATATCCTTTGAAGAAACAAATCTCTTGATGATGTGTCTTCTTTCTTGTCTTGTGTTGTTTCCTCTTTGTCGATTTCTCTCTCACTGTTTGCGATGCTTTTCGACACGTTTTGTGATAGTTGTCGATTTGCATTTTTTGAGCTTCTAACTTTTCTCCTAAGCATTGTAAGAATCTTGTAGGTGAGTTTTCACCTTTCTCCTATGGTTTCCATCTCCTACACCATCTAGAAGCCTTCTAGGGGTCCCCCCTATCCATCTCCCACTTTTAGTTTTCAGTTCCACTCAACCAATCCAAATCTCCACCTATTATTTCCAAATCTCCCCCAGGAGATCCTGCAGGTGCAAGTGGAGATTTGGATTTGTGCACATGACTCACCTATTTCTAAAGGAAGAACCCCTCCTTTTCTTCTCTTCTTTCATTCCCCCCTACAATTCTTCAGAAAACCCTGTCCAGCCTGGATCTCCCCCAGGAGACCCATGGTCGCCCAGGAGCAACCCTATTGGCAAAAGGGGTGACCCTGTCATATTTTCAACCACAGAAAAACTTGAGTTTCTTATTTGTTTTAGCTCCGTTTTCACCCATTTTTCTTCCATTTCACATGATTTTTGATGCCTAATATGGAGTTGACTATTTCATGCACCCACACATGCATAATTAACTCCATTTGATCTAAAATTAACAACTCAATCAATCTCATGCATCGTCACATCTCCATTTCCTCTTCAGTGATAAGTTATTATTGATTTATCACTCCCTAGTTAGCTGAGTTCACTGGGTAATAAACCTTGTAAACTCCCCAGTCAATCCTTGTTAACTCATCAATCAAATCAATTACCTTCTCAATCAATCCCATTCCTCAAATCTATAAATACATGCCTCCCTCAAGCACAAAGGGAGGCAAATTTATTGTGCACACAACTCTTGCTAGTTTTTTCTCTCCAACTTCACATTCAATTGCTCTTATAGGATGAAGGTGCCTTTTGCTTTATTCATTGTTCAACCAAGCATCGTTACGCTTCTTCATTCAAAACCACTGTCCTCAATCAAAGCTCTCATCGAGCTCTTTCAAGCTTCAACAAGCTTCTTTTTGCTTCTTTGTGTCATTTTGTCATCAAGAGGATCTCCCGCTACTTCAAAAGGACTCGAGGTTGCCAATATTAAGGATTTCTGAGGGTAGTGGAGTCACACAAATCTTCATTTCTTTCAAGTTCCTTCATCACTGTATTCAATTCATAGTAATTAGAAAACCAAATTTGCTCTTGGGAATAATAAATCTTTGCTTTTTCCTTGATAGTTAGATCTTGCATGTTAGAATAATCATTTTCATATTCCTAGATCTAGATTATTTGAAGAAGCAATTTCCCTTTTTAGATTAGATTATTTCAAAAAAATTGAAAACCCAAAAACATAGATTAAACTTGCATTAAGATTGCATTAGGAAAAGTCATATTAGATTGCATTCATATTTCCCTTTCATAGATTAAAAAGCACAAAGAAAATGTTTGCATATCATTTAGCTTGGCATGCATATAGAAACCCTAGAAAAGACAAACTTGCAAGCCCTCAATACCATCACGAGGTAAACCATGATTAAATGATTCAATCAAATCATTGATCACATCACAAGGTAAAAATAGATCAAAGCATGGTCAAACCCTTGGTCAACTAAACCCTAGGTCAAAACCCTAACTCTAGTTATAGATTGGTCTTCACACATCTATCTCTATCTTGGCTCACGAATGTGCCTAGGAGTGAGAGGAGAGTAGGTGAGGGTTGTGCATGAACAAATTGAGGAAATCAATCCACGACAACAACAAGAGACATTTACTCTACCACAATAGGACCCATTTATCCTCTTATTGTTAGAAGAACGTAGACAATTGCAAATACAATGAGAACTCATTCAACACATTGAGAGACAAGAGGACATAAATGGAAGAAACTGCTTACCCATGCAAAGGTGGAATAGAACAAACCCCAATAGAAGAAGACAAACTAGTGACCCTTTGGGTCATAGGGTTATCTCAACAACAACTGCCATTGAACGAAACATTCAACTTAGCACGCAACAACAAAGGCCATAGGACTTTCTGACCCCTCTTTGAGAAGTCTATCTCTCCAACGAGCTAGACCCCTGCTGTGTCTCATCTCCTCTTGACTAGCTACTTCTGCGAGAGTGAGAGTGACATGGCAGATCACCCCGTGGCAAGGAGGGAAGGGTCTGTGTGTGTACCAAAATCTAACCTGACAGCCCCCGGCAACCAGAGTCACGATTTTGAGTGTACATATTTTGGTGAATCTAATGTGAAATTGCAAATCCTTCTAGGATGAGTAACTTTGCATTCCCATTTCAAATGCTTCAAAACATTTTCACACCATTCTTCATAGCAGCTTTAGCCGCTTCAGCTTCTATCTCCTACGCCGTCATTCGTTCTGTTTGTTCTATGGTGTCTATGACGCCTCTGAACATGATGGAACCTGACTTAAACCAAGGGAATTATCCCTCAAGGGAACCAAAAATTCCTTCCTTTGATAGGTATGTTCCGTCGCATCCTGATGCACCAATCACCAACTATTACAACTATGAAGATTTTGATGATGAACCAGATCAAAGAGAATCTAGGCGTTCTCTATCTTTCAACAACCCATCTTGGGAGAACAACCTAACCATACCAAATGTGCCACATAAAGCTAGAAGGATAAGATCAGAGATATATCAACTAGATCAACCGTCCACAAGCACATCAAGTACTCAGAGGGAAAGTGCAAAAAGACGGGGGGCCAAAAAGGAGTCTTAAGTGGCCACTTTTTTTTTCTAAAATTAGGAAATGCTGGCCTTGGATGACAAATTGAGCATAGTTACACTCAAAATTTGGAGATGCAACCAAACCAATGTTCGTAGTACTCTGAGTCTACTTTCTAAACTACTATTTTTTTAAAATGGTATAGATTAAGGGGTTCAAAAGAGGGAGCCACATAAATTGGTGTTGTTTCTGTAAAAAAAATATAACATAGCATGTTTTGTGGCTCCCTCAAAAGGTCAATTTTTTTTTGGCATTTTAAAAATCACTTCAGTGAGAAATTAGCTAATAGCATGTAGTTTATGCCCAATTTTTCTGATAATTTTTTGATGAATATTTGAGTTTTTACTAATTTTCAAAGTGGACACATCCTAAAAAATAGAATTCTGGCCATGCTACCCCTATAAATTTTGAAAACTAATTGAAAAATATTTTTTTCTTTTTTTAATATGTGTAGAATGGAGTCTAGTTTCTAAATATGTAATTTTTTTAAAACTTCAATGAATGGTTAATTTACAATGAAAAAAAGACCAAACAATGGTTTTTGCCCAAAAATAGACACACAAACAAAAGAAATTAAAGATGAAAGTATTAACATTGTCAAAATGTGAAAAAAAAATCACATTGTCAAATAGCTAAGAGAAAGCCTAACATAACCCAGGTGTTTGATTTATTCAACCTTGAAACACATGCAAATTTGAGGGTTAGCACAAACAAAATTATGTGAAATCTTGTAGAATATGGAAAAACACGTCTCTAGACATTGGGAAGGCACTCCAAGCCTTTGGGTTGGAAATCCAAAGCAAATCCCAAGCCTAAGACTTGGGATTCCCAAATTAAAACATAACGCGCACGTGTTATGTTTTACTTTGCATTTTTCCTTTTCTGCAAAAGTTTGTACACTGTTTGTCATGTTTGACATAACGCGCTTGCGTTATGTCCCCCTTGAATTTTTTTATGTTCAAGGTTATTAATCATATATGTATGTATGTATGTATGTATGTATAGTGTCGAGAGTAGAGGAGGGTAGAGATGGGGGTGAGCCAGACAGGGGAGGAGAGGGGTGGATAAGGATTGAGTGATTAAGGTTTAAGGTTGAGGGTTGAGGGTTTAGGGATAGGATTTAGAGTTTAGGGATAAGGGATTAGAGTTTAAGACCTTGAGGGATTAGGGTTTAGGGTTGAGGCTTTAGGGATAGCGTTTAGGGTTGAGGGTCGAGGGATTAGTGTTAAGGTAGAGTGTTGAGGGTAGAGGGATTAGGGATAGGGTTTAGGGTTGAAAGTTTAGGGTTGAGGGATTAGGGTTTAAGGTATAGTTTTGAGGGTTGAGGGTTTAGGGATAGGGTTTAGGATTTAAGGTTTAAGTCTTGATGGTTGAGGATTTAGGGATAGGGTTTATGATTTAGGGATAAGGGATTAGGGTTTAGGGTTTAGGGATTAGGGTACAATAAATTATAATTAGGGATTAGGGTTTATGGTTTAGGGACTAGGGATTAGGGTTTAGGGTTAAGGGATTAGGGTTTAGGGTTTAGGGATGTACAATTAAGGGGTACCATAAATAAACTAGAATTTAGGAAGGGTTGGGAAAATTTTGTGAATCATCATGGGCTGGAGATTAGAGATTTTGTTGTGTTTAAGTACATATCCAAGTCATAATTTAAGGTTAAGATATTTCAAAGAATAGGGTGTGTGAAAAACATCAATGCTCTTTGGCTTATGAATACCAAAATTGATACAGATAAAAGATGCTCTTCTTCTAACAGAGTATGCAGTTCAAGTCAACCGATGGGCAGCAAGTTGTCGAATGAGTTGGTTTAATGGGTGTGCCTCCTTCAAAGTTATGCTTGGAGACTTTACACAAAACTGGTAACTCTATACATTATTTTTCATTCTTTTATTTCCTGTACACTATTAAGAACTTGTAAAATCTAATTGTGTAATGTGTTTATGGCAGTGCATTCCTCCTACATTTGTTTAATAGTTTATAGACAACATAGACGAACATATGGTGTTGCAAGGCTCAGGTGGGCAGGAGTGGGATGTACAATTAGGGGGTACCATAAATAAATTAGAATTTAGGCAAGGTTGGGAAAATTTTGTGAATCATCATGGGCTGGAGATTGGAGATTTCTTTGTGTTCAAGTACATATCCAAGTCATATTTTAAGGTTAAGATATTTCAAAGAATAGGGTGTGTGAAAAATACCAATGATCTTCAGCTTATGAATACCAACATTGATACAAATAAAATATGCCCTTCTTCTAACAGAGTATGCAGTTCAAGTAAATTGATGGGCAACAAGTTGTCAAATGAGTTGGTTTAATAGGCATGCCTCCTTCTTCAAGGCCCAGGTGGGCAGGAGTGGGATGTACAATTAAGGGGTACCATAAATAAACTGGAATTTATGAAGGGTTGGGAAAATTTTGTGAATCATCATGGGCTGGAGATTGGAGGTTTCGTTGTGTTCAAGTACATATCCAAGTCATATTTTAAGGTTAAGATATTTCAAAGAATAGGATGTGCGAAAAATATCAATGCTCTTCAACTTATGAATACCAACATTGATCCAGATAAAAAATTCCCTTCTTCTAACAGAGGATGCAATTCAAGTCAACCAATGGGAAGCAAGTTTCTAATCTTGAATTGGTTTCTAATGAAGCAAACAATGATGTTGTTGAAGCAATGGAAGAAAATCAAAATTGTAAGTCTAATTTAATTTATTTCAACTTTCAAAGTAGGCATTTGAATTGTAGCTTTACCTAGAGGATTGGCATAACAAAAACTTAATTATGTTACAAGCCTTTCTTTGAAGAACCTTGGACATTATGGACCCTATCATCTAGAAAAGCACATGACAGTGAACTCTGCCCCACCTTTCAAATCAGATATTTACCTTTTTATTCAATGAAAATGAAGTCACGGAATGTAAACCGACCATGCATACTAGTAAGATCAAATTCTCTGCCTTCTATTCTTAGTACTCTTACTTTATTAAGAGAAGAGTGTCAAAAACAATGGGTTTAATTGTAAACTAACATAAGGCAAAGCAGTTTTGTTATTACATTTTTCTGAGGGATCTCTAATAGTCTAATATAATGCAATCTTCTATAATATGAACATCTGCATTTGTGTGAATGCTAAGCTTTAATATAGTAGAGTATTAAATCAATGCAATCAACTATTTATTGGGTTAACATAACTTAGTTTTTGTAATGGTTTGGGAATGCAAGAGTTGCCAAAAATAGGTGAATGTCCTCTACAATTCCCAAGAGAAAAATGTTTGGTAGTTCTTGTGGATAGAGCTAGTAAACAATGGGAGATTATTTTCCTATTTCATGACAATATACCTCCCCTAAGTGTGGGGTGGACAACAAGAAACATAGATGTACCCCAATGCAAAGCTTTTCCCATAATGATCATCCTTCTAATTTCAACTGTTAATTACTCACTGTGGATGTACCATACACAAAGATTTTCTCATAGTGTGTACACCTATTGGTATAATGAACCTCAGATGGGCCAGAAAAACATGCCATATAACATTACTAACATTAAAAAAGTTCATAGCCATTTTTCTGATATATTCTTGCAACTTAGATATCTTTAAGAGAAGAGTGTCAAAAATATGGGTTTAACAACCTAACATACGATAAAGTAGTTTTGTTGGGTTTAGGGATAGGGTTTAGGGTTGAGGGATTATGGTTTAAGGTATAGTGTTGAGGGTTGAGGGTTTAGGGACAGGGTTTAGGGTTGAGGGATTAGGGTTTAGGGTTGAGAGATTAGGGTTTAGGGTTCACGGATTAAGGTTTAATGTTGAGAGTTGAGGGTTTAAGAATATGGATAGCGTTTAGGGTTTAGGGATGAGGGATTAGGGTTGAGGGATTAGGGTTGAGGGTATACAATAAATAAAGTAGAATTTAGGTAGGGTTGGGAAGATTTTGTGAATCATCATGGGTTGGAGATTTTGCTATGTTCAAGTACATATCCAAGTTATATTTTAAGGTTAAGATATTTCAAAGAACAGGGTGTGTGAAAAATAGTAATGCTCTTCAGTTTATGAATACCAACATTGATACAAATAAAAGATGCCCTTTTTCTAACAGAGTATGCAGTTCAAGTCAACCAATGGGCAACAAGTTGCTGAATGAATTGGTTTCTGATGGGGAAAACAACAATGATGTTGAATCAATGGAAGAAAATCAAAATTAGGGTTGAGGGTTGAGGGTTAAGGGATTAGGGTTTAAGGTATAGGGTATAGGGTAGAGGTTTGAAGGTTGAGAGATAATGTTCAAGGTTGAGTGTCCAAGGTTAAGTGTAAAGGGTATATAGGGTTTAAGGGTTTAAGGTTTGAGGGATTAAGGGTTTAAGAGTTGAGGGATTAGGGTTTAAGGCATAGTGTCAAGTGTAGAGGGTAGCGCGAGCGCGTTATGGTTTTGTGTTGCCAAGCCAAAGGCTTGGCAACACCAAGCTATAATGCGAGCACACTATAACACGAGCACGCTATAATGCGAGCGCATTATAACGTGCTCGCGTTATGGCTTTTTAAAAAGTTTTAAGAATTTGGCTACTTTTTAGACCCCCATCTTTTTGCACTCGCCCCAGCTTGATGAGGAAGTTAAACAATTAGAAAAACATCTGCAAGAAGCCAAAGATGCTCAAGAGGCATTGAGGATTGCCTTGTGAGAAGAGAAAAGTGAAAATGTTACTCGCGAAGAAGCATATCACCATGAAAATACTTACGAGAAAACCCCAGAAATGAAGAAACACCTATCTAGCTGTTACTCTTGTAGATTTAATCACAACTCTAGTGCAAAGAATTAGAATCTTGGAAGCAGAGTAAACTGCTTCAGAAAGAAGGCAAAAATCTCATGAACAGGACCAAGGGGCATCACAAAATCCCCCTACCTCAATTATTATTCATGAAACACCAATAATGACACATGTCTGAATGGGAATCCTCCTGTTCAGAAAAATCAAACAAATCCAACAATGGGTTATCAAAATGCACCTATAGGGTTATTACTATCAACCCCGCAATCCCAAAGTGCCTTTCTAGGAACATATCTTGAGTATTTGAAGGAACCTTTGGACGAAAACATAAGAAGCGTGCAACTACCTCGGCCATTGCCAGATCTCTTGAAGTTCAAAGGAGAAAGAGATACAAACTCCCACATTAAAGCTTACACTACGGCGATAAGAGAACTCCTCCCTTGGGATGTGGTTGTCACAAAAATCTTTCCAAAAACTCTTGAAGGCATCACTCTGGATTGGTATTATCACTTACTAGAAGCATCAATTCATTCATTTAGACAACTAATCAGAGAGTTTGTCATGGCATTTGACACAAAAAAAATTATTAAAATAGGGATTAGAGAATTCCTCACAATGAAACAAGAGCCAAATGAATCTGTAGCCCACTTTTTCACTCAATAGAGGAAACTCCTCTATTCTTCAACTAGTGCTCCAAAAATGGATCACAGAGAATTGTACGACCTCTTTTTGCATGCCCTTAACAAGGACATGAGAGAAGATGTTCAAAAATTTCCATACAAATCTTATGAAGAGGCATTGGAAAGTGCTTTGAGGATTGACCAAGCCACCATTGATAGTGGTAGAAAGGTTTATGGGACAAATAGAAAGATGACGAAGGAAGGCACAAGAAATAATGCCTCTGTCATTAAAATCCTTAAAAACAATAGGAGTGCAACCACAGACGGGGTGACAGACCAACCCCTGATCAAGAAAGTAAGAGATGACTACAATGGGATAGATTACTATCCTCCTAATGTCAATGCCATAGATCAACCTTAGAACAATGGTTACTACCCTCAAGACAATTACCAAAGTTGGAACTACAACAGAAATGGGAATAGAAATGATGGAAGATATGAAAGACCCCCATACAAGTTCAATCAATTTTGATCTTTTCATAGAACAAGGGGGGCACAACACAGAATCTTGTAGAGAATATAATAGATTCATAGCAAGGCTACCAGAAGACCAAAAATGTTTGGTCATAGAGATGTTCTTAAACCCATAACAGGTCATGCCAGATAACAAACATACAAGACAAAATCAAGCTCCAATAGCACCACAAAATGCAAACATCAGAATTTATCATGACCCATTCCTTGCGCATAAAGACACAGAAACAACAAACCAAAATAAGATGACTCAGAGTAGTAATCCTGAAATCCCACCGCAACTAGGACAAAAAGGAGAAGCTAGGATGATGGGATTAGTCAAGATTATGCACAATGAAGAGGAAGACCATGAGGATGAAAATGAGCAAATAGAATCATATGAAGGTATCATCTCAGTAGTAGAACCAATACCACCTCCAATCAGACCTTATGAGCTCATAGAAGATTTCAAGATGACATAAGCTCATATTTCATTCAACTTACTCAGGAACTCCCATTCACATCACTCAGCGTTACTAAAAGCAATAGGTCTAAAATACCTCAATCAAATTACACCACCACCTAGTGAGAAAATCAATCACATGGGCTACGAGCTCAGCCCACCAAACTCAGAACTCAAAGATCTAGGGTTCTTCTTTGACTTACAACAGATGCCTTCTGAGGCAGAGTTAACAAAAAAATGAGTCCCTACATTATATCTTGAAGTGTGGATCTACGATACGTGCATCAAGCGGACATTAATCGATGATGGGGCTATAGTGAACATAGTTCCTTTTTCCCTATTAGAGAGGATGGGCTATAGGCACACCACTATCACTGCTTTAGAGGATACTCTAAGCAGGTATTAGGTAAGATTACCCTTCTAGTGACCTTGGGACCCAAAACTATTCCAACCACTTTTTACGTCATAGATAAAGACATGGGATATAACTTGATTCTTGGAAGACCATGGATACATAGAATGAAGCTTGTGCCATCCACATTATTTCAAGAAGCTCGATTCTTGCACTTAGGGAAAGTATATGTTGCAAAGGGAGATACAGAACCTTTCAACATGTTAAAATCAAATGCACGAAACAAGCATATAGGTATCCCCATAGACTACGAACTCCCTACTAACAAATTAACCATCCCTAATCCTACACCTTAGTTGATATGCATCAAACGAATGTAAATCCTAGAAAGGACCATTAATGTCACAGAGATCAAAACTCTAGAGAATGAGGCATTGCCAAAACAAAAGTAGACGGTTCCCAAAGAAAAGACAATTGAGATCATGGAATTTACTGAGCAGGATGGACCACTCCAATTTACGTTAGAAGTACTCATGATCAACATCCAAGAAGCCTACAAACTCTTCCATTGCATAGGAGAAAAATCACACAAAATTAAAGGTCCCATGTTTGAGACAACTACGTTAGATCTGAGAAATGTAGACCCACACACTTTCTCAGACACTAAGGAAGACACAACAAAACGTTACACTCCACTATTGCTACTAAATGAATCACGTGTCCCTGAGACACCAGAAGAAATTGAATCTTATGAGCCTCTCACACCAATGGAGGGTTCACATCGACTAGTGATACCCATGGAGGAGGCACATTCTATTGATAATGAATCAGCTAATGTTATAGAAAAGCTACCTAGGATGTTCATGGTGTCTAAACTGCAAGAGAGGCCAACCACTTTGGCCTTGATTCAATCAAATGAACTCAGTGAGTGGGAAGCATCCCCAATACAAATCAAAATGGTTGAAAGACTTCCTGATGAAGATGAATATAATGAAGGTATCTTTCACAGGGAATGGAAGATGAGTGTGACAGTTGGTGTTGACAGCCCTGTCATTTTTGAACTACCAAAGAGTTACATCAGATATGCCATGGACTTAAGACCAGAACCAAATGGGAGGACAAGTATAAGCTTTGTCCCTCCCATTGAGAAAAGGGAGCTGCAAAATCCCCTTGAGTTGTTCCAATTTTTGCAAAGAATCCAATAGAGACCAGATGTGAAAATCCACATGCAAGAACAGTTTGACTTGTTGGCAGAATTACTGAATTGTGATGGAGTCCTATATTGGACCCCTTCTCATCAACAATCCTTTCGAGACTTATTTCATCTCATGCTACCAAGAGAAACCACTGAGTTTGTGCTGATAGAGTCAAATGACAAATCTTACAGAATAGGAGACATTGTCCTAAGAAGGGTAGCATGAAGAATAAGAAAAGAAGACAAAAAGGAGCTTTTTTAGAAGATTGGAAAGGTCCTTACATGGTCAAGGAAGACGTCAGAAAGGGTGCCTATCTCTTGTGCACAATGGAGGGAGAGGAATTTGGAGAAACAGTCAATGCCTTTCACCTCAAGAAATACTGTCTAAAACACCAAAAAAATCACAAAACATAAAAATACAAAAAAACTTATAAAAAAAATCAAAATGTCAAAAACAATTTGTTTCTTGCATTTTTGTATCATTCTGTTCATCTTGCATTACTATTAGTGATTTTCTCTTACACTATTTTCTTTTCAGTAAGGAGTCTAAGGTTGCCTAGATATACGTCATCCTTTCAGGACCTAGAGATTCCCCATTTTTCACAATCGCCATTATCCCCCTTCATTCCTAGTGATTCTAATCAAAGCATATCTCTTAGCCTTACACTTATCCTAGTCTTAATTAGTCTAGATGTTAGGTCTAAACAAAGTCAATATTCAAACCTACAGTGTTCAAAGGAAGCTTACAAGTAGACCTTCCCAATTCTTCCATAGTATTAGAGAAGTCCAAATAGATTACAAAAACTTTAGGTGGCACTCAGCCCCTTATCTTTCCTAGCCAAAAATGTCAGGAGGATCAAAAATTTGAAGGAAGCAATTATAAATTTGATTAAATAAAAAAAATGAGTGATCAAAATAAGAGTGTTAAAAAGTGAGAATTGAGAGATCTAAGTACTACATATCAAAAGTTTCAAAAACATTCATTTCTTGAAAAATCAAAATCTAAAAAAAATGAGAAAAATCAAGTGAGAAAAATACAAAAAAAGTGAAAAAAGCAAAAAAAAGAGATACAAAAAAAAGAGTGAAAGAGAAAATATTGTTGAATGTCCATACTCTTGGGTGAAGATTAGTCTAAGCTCAAAGCCTCAAGGGTGACATTCTAATAGAGAAAGAAAGGTACAAAGCACACACGCGCACTAGCTAAGCAAAACTGAAGAGTCTAGTGGTCTCTAGGATCATCTTCTACCAAGGGACCCTTGTTCTTTCCTATATTATCCTTTACCCTGGGTCTACCTTGCTTTCCATCTATGATCTAAGTCTAGTGAACCTCTATAAAATTTGCTACTTGTCTAAGTTGAGAGCTTTTCAAATTGTATTATCTAGGTAAGGATCAGTGTTTAGCCTTTAGCGAAGTCAAAAATTAGAAACACTCCATTTTCATCCCCACACCCCACTTGAGTTTTTCTAAATCCTATCTCACAACCTTGAATAGGTCTTTTATATCAAGACAACTTGCAATCCCCTAGATTGAAAATCGTGTTTAAGAATAGTCACATTGTTTGTTCCACACTACATTCATGCCAAAATCAGAAAAAGAGTCTCAAAGAAATAAAGTCAAATGTCATATCTCATGACATTCAGTAGAAGTAAATGTTCATTTTAGCATTTCTTGTGTTCCTGCATTATCATATCGTAAACTGCATCTCATATATATGACACAAAAATTACAAAAATATGTCATCGTTATCATACTTGAATCGTTAAAAAGAGTCAAAAAGGTTGAACACTTAATCAAAAAGTTCTCAAAACTCCAAAACATGCACAAGATATGAGTAAAAATCCAATAAGCAAAAACCATAAAAGGATGAACTTTCATAGATACATATGAAGTTTACATATACAAGGATATCAAAGAGCTAGGACAAAATTCTCTCAAGAGAAGTAGAGGCTCCCCATGCAAGGGGGCATGACTTCAAGAAAGGAAGTCAAGGCCAGTTCCCTCCAACGGAACCCTCAGGACTTTGAATACCACTAGTCACTCCATGAGACCTATGGGAGTGAGGTGCTCTGTTGTGAGCATGTGACTGTGAAGGTCCCGCAATAATAGAATCCCATTGTCCAAAACTAAGACAAGCCATCTCTCAGAGTACTTGATTCTCATTCTTAAGGGTGTCAACCTGGGTCTTCAAGTTAGCATTCACCTAACATCCATGATAGACAGGAGCAAAAATGTCAGTGTGTCGCCTAGCAGCAAGGGGCACACCGGGATCATCTAAAAGATGGTCATGAGTCATCCTAGTGAAGGGAGAAGCCAATCCAACATTAATCTCGTGAAAAAAAATTCCCTCCACTCTATGACGTTACCTAAAAGAGTGAATTAGAAGACAAAAACAAGTTAGTTCCCCATGAATAGAGAAAAGACAAAAGTATGAGAAGTAATTGGACTAAACTTATGTGGATTGCCAGGCTACCAATCAGGGTAAAATTGTCGCATCACCTCATTTGAATGAGGAGGTTAGAGAATAATAGGAGGACCCTTAGGGATATTAGGACCATCATCTGAATCATCAGTATCATCAAAAACCTCATCCTACACATCCTCGTGAAAGACCTCATCTAATGAATCATCATCATCTGGAACATAGTCCTCGTCAGTAGACTCTGAATCCACAATCACAATCAAAGATTGGGAAGGAGTCCCTTCCCCCTCCCCTCTGTCCTCGTCTCGAAACTTTAGTAATCAAGACGCTAGGAGTCAAGGGAGTCCAAAATATGGTCCTTTGTCTGATCTCACCCATCTCCTGAATAGTCTTGTAGCATGTGGTCACTGGGGGCAACTCCTTAGGGATGTCCTTGCCAAACTACTATGAAACATGATCGACCCGATGGGCCTCAACTAGACCATTATGGTCTGAAATCTCAGATACTCTACAACAATATTCCCTAACCTCGCCATCACGGGCCCAAGATCCCTCCATATCATGATAAGGATCAAAGATTATGTCCTCATCTGTAAGAGTAGCAATAGTGGGTAAGGTAGCATCAAAGTGACCTTGAACATGCATCCATCTAGCTGCTCTTGGTAGATGTCTATGTGGAATTGGAATGAGCTTCTAATAGGGCCTCATGTGCTCAAATATCCATGTCATGATCAAAGAAGAGTGACTAAAATCTAGAGCCCCTCGTTGTGAAATACGATAGAAGTCTTTGTAAACCATGGTCAAGATGTTTGGTCCCCAAGCATAAATTTTGTCCTCCTCAATACCATGAATGATGGGTGCCCAACACCATCTCAAATGAGTCGAGGCCGTGTCTCCTGACAGCCTCGATGCAATCAAACCGATCAGGAATCTCCTCAGAAGTGGGATGCAAAGGTGAGGTACAGAAGTGAGCTAGACTCCTATCTAATCCCAGGGGTGACTAACCTCCATGAACTCTGTCCAAGATGTCTTGTCCTCAAAGGACTCACTAGCTGGAAGGACTAGAGGATGTCCTCTCACAGAAACCCCAAGTATATGATACACATCATACAGAGTGATGGTCCACTCTCCAAAGATCTGTGGGAACCTAAATGTGTTTCTGTCTGCATCCCAATAGGTCAAAATATCACAGTAGATATGAGACACAGGATGAATAACAGGCACGTGACAAACTCTAGCTAGACCTGCCCTCTTCAAAATAACATGATCCTAACCACTCAACAAAGAAAACATCCCTGAGAGCCATCCCTACTCTCGGTTGACATTCCATCGGATACGCATGTCATGCAAGATCAAAAAAGAGCTTTAGATTAGATCTTGTAAACTCGTAAAAATCCCTAAAAATCATAAAACTACAAAAAACATCACACAAAAAAAAGCATATAACTCCTCAAAATTGCAATAAACAAGAAAATACAGTAGCCAAAACATGTCAGATCAAAGTGAAACAAGCGTCAAACAATATGAAATTTCAGCCAAAATTGACCCAACAGGGTCGCCCGAGTGTTTTGAAGAATCTCCCCTGGGTGACCCTGCTATCAGACAGGATCTCCCCCAGGTGACGTGCCTGACAAAAGGGACAACCCTAGAGGAGGATCCCTCGATCTAAAATTTCTCTAAAAACTTTATTTTTTGGCCGATTTCAGAAAATGAAAAACATATTTTGCTCTAAATGATGAGACAGAGACAATGCAACAAGAAAAATTGACAAAAAAAGAAAATTTCAAGAGATTTTTTCACAAGATTCAAACTAGGGATAAGAGAAGGGTTTTTTATTGCTTGTGTACCTGATTCTCGATGGCTGAAGAAGAGGCAACCATCTTTGCGATCTCATCGATGATATATTTCCAATGACTACTCACACGATCAATTTCATCATCGTTGCGCTCTGATCTCACAATTTGACTTTCTTTGCTTTCCCTTAGC
Source organism: Cunninghamia lanceolata (assembly GCA_027924645.1). Classification (NCBI taxonomy): domain Eukaryota; kingdom Viridiplantae; phylum Streptophyta; class Pinopsida; order Cupressales; family Cupressaceae; genus Cunninghamia; species Cunninghamia lanceolata. The sequence continues at coordinate 9,514,447 of BSBN01000194.1, read as the reverse complement.
TTAGTTTCATTTGTGCATTTTAGATTAGTTCTTTTCTTTTATGCATCTTTTTTGTGCATCATTTTTCATGCTTTAATTCCTACAGGTCCAAATTGACAAAGGCAAACAACTAGTCAAACTTGAATGATCCATGGTAAGTTCATCATTTCAGTTTTCATTATTTGTTTTGATATATTTAAATGCTAGACTGATACTAGTTATTGTAGGTACAATTGTGGGAAAATTGACAATAGGTAAGGCCTAGTATGGGAACAGTACTATTGATGATGATTATTAGTCACAACAACACTCATAAAAATTTGCACAACAAACCTTTATTATCTTGAAAAGTACGATCAATTTGGAATAAATTGATGACTCCAAGGCTCCGTTGATCAGGTCATGATCTTTTGACATTACTCAGAGTTTGATGTGACATGTTGTTTTCCATTTTCAAGGGATCTTACGTTATCTAGATGATCAATTCTACACCTATCTACTATAAATTCACTTCACAAATGGGGTTATTTCTACTATGCTCCACAGATTATGGTTATATTTATAAGTTTGATCAATTCTTCCGAGAAGCTACTATCATGAGCATGTATATACTTCTACATTGTGTATTTAATCAAATGACGTGCCTACAAGTAGATATTCACATGTTTATCATTGATATTAATATATATTTGCATGATATTTATCATATTTAACATGATTTTTCAAAATATGCTCTATGTGTTCAATTATTTACGAGATATAGGCATATTTCATGTTATTTGCAACTATGAAGGTGGTTTGTAATGAAATTTAAAGAAATTTAAAGAAATACTTCTAAATTTGGTGAACCTTTAGCTATTGAGTCACATACATTCTAGATATAGTCATGAAGAGAAAAAATCAAACCATAATTTCACCAGGATGTTCCACAGCTAAGTATGGTTTATGCTAACTTCAAAGGAACAAGGAATAAAAACAATACATGCAAACTAACAAGCACTCCAAGGGACACAGCTAATCAATGCATAAATCCAGATCTCATTCACTGACTACTTGAGATTCACAATTGTTTGTAATCAAAAGAACTTCTCTTTCATTGAGTATTCAAAAGACATGTACATTCACAAAAGCATTGAAATTAGTCCTGAATGCTTCAACAATATAACTTCAATTAAGTTTCTAATGCTTTAAAGAGTGCACTCCATCCTCTTTTATAGAATAAGGTGAGGAGGCAGTTACAAATGACCAATGGTCCAGATTTATCTATTCAGATCAACAGTCAACATTCCCTCATTGACTTAGTCAATATCTTCATATGTGGCACAAGTTGCTAGCTGGCAACCATCTAGAGAAACTCATTCGCTTGTAAGTGGACTATGCACATGATTCTATTATTATGTATCTTTACTTACTCTTCATCTCCTTCTTCTTCTTCACTTTCCTCTTCTCCATCATTTTCTTCATCATCATCATCTTCATTATCACTATCACTTTGATGCAAACCATCCCCTATGTGTACCTTTATGGTTGCCCTGATGTATTCATATAGATGTACTATTCTATCAATTTCACCTCCGTCCTGAACCTTGGCTTTCAGTATGGCATGCCTGTGGGAATGAAACTTTGCTTGAAGGGCATCCATCTTATTCCTCCTGTTGTTCAACATTTCCTTGTATGTTTCCACCCTAACCTTCATCCTCATGACCTTGTTTATTACTTCTTCTATCAAATGGTGCAGGGGATCCTCTCCAGCTTGCTTAAAATCATCATGAAACGCCTGAACAGCAAAATCAATATCTTGATTCTCTATTTTCTCTTCCACCTTTCCTTCTAAAGCCTCTAGGGTTTCTGCCCCTTTTTCCATAAGATCATGCAATTTAACACTTATGTCCCTGAGTTTGCCACTACATCTCTTCAAAATGTCACACTCAAATCCAGTGTCCTCATACCAAATATTGATCAGCTGGAAGGTTTTATTATACAGTATTTTGTTATCTATAAGTATCTTCATATCAATTCTTTTCATCTCTCCCAAAGCATCCAGGTGCTTCTCTAGTTTGAAGGATCTCCTGCCTACTTCATTCTACAGCTTATCTACCTTTCTTTTCAGAGCACTAAGAGAATTCCACCTTTCGATAGAGGTTTTTACCATATCCTCAATTTCAAAAAGAGAAGACATGAATCACTTATCCATTAATTGTGCTTTATGCTTCATCAGTTCTAATCCTGTAACCTCCTCTTGGGATATAATTGTTAATGGAGTGGCTGTACTAATAGGCTTGTGCTTAGGATCAACCAACCCTTTAATAAAAGAATGTAATTGAGAAATGTGCTCTTTATGTTTCTTATTCTTCTCCTTTTCTCTCTTTACCCTTTGTGTCAAAGAATCAATAATATCCTTACATTCTTGACCTTCTTGGTCCTCATTTGCAAAACCTAAATCAATGTCAGTTATTTGAAATTCATCAAGGCCTATTTTGCCTTTCTCCTTTTCAATTGTTGGCAAGGCTACTTGAGCTGTTCTCCTACCTATAGTAGGGTTTCTCCTTATTGCATATGTAAGCCTTTCCTTTCTTCTGGGTTTCATCATTGGTGCAGGAGCACCCCTTCAACAAGATAAAAAATGCATAAGAGGGAGAAGAATAAGGTTTTAATATGTTTGATAAATTTCATGTTATCATGTAGTATTTGTGCTGACATTTCATGTTTGTAAGAACTGACCCCACCATCCACCATATGAATCGAGGTCACAAATTGGACATTCCAATAAGCCAATTTGGACATCATTAGATATTGGGATATGTGGATGATTAATTTAATGTGTCGAACTGTTTGGAGTTTTGCTGTCTAAAGCCAAATAGGTGTCATGAGATTAGTTAGGGTTTTTGTTTATAATCTTGTTTTAAGCAAAATGAGAGGAAGAGAGTTGAGGGGAGTCGGCAACAAAACTTGGAGAGGGGGTCAAGAAAAAGGGTTGGTGGTTGTCTTCCATTTTCTGGAATGATCAAATGTATGAAGCTAGAATGAAGAAATAGAAAATTCTGTCAATTATGTTTTACAAATTCTGGATTCTGTGCAAATTCTCTGTATATCGAATTGTTCTATATATATTATCTATATAGAATTGTTTTGTATTTAATTTATCTCTTCTGTTGCCGAGATGCACAGTTAAATCCATTCCACTGGTGGATTTCTGTGAAATCAGTGGAATGGACTTTGTATATTAGTTTTCTCTGTTTTGTTTTCATTTTCTGCTCATGGACATGACAGAATAGAAATTGCAGAATCCATTGTAGAGGAAGTTATTGGTGGGAAATTCAAATATACATTTTATGTATATCCGTCAATTGTATGCTAGGAACAGTCTGTGAGTATATCGCATTTGCATGCGAGCATCATCCTGTGTATAGGCTGTGAAGAATGCAATGTACATCACAAATGTACATTGGGTTTATAGACAAAAAGGTCAGTGATCAACTTCCCTTGAAGGCATATTCGACGAATGCATGTTTCGAAAGCAAGTTAGAGTTGTATGTTTTTTAATTTATATTGAAATATACATTCCATAGATACATCAGGTTAAGATGCAAAAGGTGACCAGCCGGGGTGGTAACTAGAATGTATGTTGGAGGGACTTTTGTGTGTGGATGCAAGGAATGACCGGTGATAGCGGTGAAAAGGACCGGTGATAGGAAGTTGTCTAATGCATGTTCCGATTGTATATTTTAGTTGTATGTGGAAACATACATTTGTTGTTGATACAATTGTTGACCAACAGGAACGGTTGAAGGAACCGGCACAGTAAGTCATGTTCTGCATGTGAGATTTGTTTGTATCAACATTGGACATTTAGTTGTATATGATGAACATACAACGGTTGAGTGGAGGTCGAGGGCCCCACCAAATGTACATTCTGAATGTATATTTGGAATGCATGTGAAGAATGTACATCACAAATGTACATTGAGGATATACAAGCAGTGAGTATATAACAGATTGTATCTGAAAAGCAATTCATGTATATCTCACATTTACATGTTGAAGATTGTATATGCGAATGTACATTGTTAATGTACATTTCATGAGGTACAAATGAGGACCAACTATAGCGGTCAAAATGGTTGGAGATACAATGGGCTACCTGCAATAGAAGGTCAGGTAATGTATATACAAGCCAAATTGAGAATGCGATTAATGGAAGCATTTCACTATTGAATTGAAAAAAAATAATAATAAAGGCTTTCCACCGTGTGGCTCTGCATCATAGTGGTATCAGAGCTCAGCAAAAGATTTGGGCGGTAGGTAGAATTGAGTAGCTATAGGTGTATTGGCATTTGGGTGCTATCTGTGAATGTTTATGTCTGACAGAGAAAGCGAAGGAGGGGCTAGCGAGATGCCTCCAAAGGGGATGACCATTAAAGTGGCCAAGAAATTCAAGGAGATAGAGGATATGATAAAAACTGGAGTCAGGGAAGCACTCCAGGCTGAGTTGAAAACCTTAGGAAAAGGAAAGAAACCAAACAAGGAATCTGATGGAGAAGAAGAAGATGGGGAAGAGGAAACAACCTCAGGACAGACAGATATATCTGCAGATTAGAAATAATTTTTGGAGGCCATAAAATCACTTGGTAAGGAGTCATCTGAATCAAGAATGGAGATTCTGATGTTGAGCAGAAAGATGGATGTAGAAGAAGTCATTGAATGGATCGAGGCTTTGAACAACTACTTTGAGTACAAGGAGGTACCAGAGATTAGAAGAGTCAAGTTTTCAAAAACAAAATTGAAAGGCGATGCACTCACATGGTGGAACTACACCCAGGGAGAAAGAGTGAAGAGTGGCAAGAGCATGATCTCATCCTAGAGTCGGATGGTAGAGAGGATCAACGCTTAGTTCTTACCAGTAGATTATGAAGTGCAGATATACAGAAAAATGTAGAACCTCAGGCAGAAGGATATGGATGTATCCACCTATACCGAGGAATTTCATAAATTGTCTCTAAGATGTGGGCATACTAAGGATGAGAAAGGAAGAGTTGCCGGGTATATTAATGGTCTGAAGTATAGTATACAAGATGAGATTACCATCTTGACACTAGAAACCGTCGATAAGTGTTTCTAGGTGGCGCTGAGAGTAGAAGAGAAATTGAAAAGAAGAGGAGAACTACATAACAGAGGAAGATGAAGACAGCAAAGAGGGGGAAGAAGTCCTTTCAGAGGCAAAGGAAATGAATTTGGACACCAAGGCGAATCCAATCAAGAGAACAGCAAAGGAGATAGCAGTCAAACAAGAAACTTTAGGGGTAGTGGACCTCTCAGATGTTACAATTGCAATCAAGAAGGCCACATAGCCAGTAGATGTCTAGAAAAATCAACAAATTCAATGGGAGAAAGAAGGACAACTCTGGTCCAAGAATCTGATTGTCACAGTGGGAAAAGCTCAAACACTTCCCAAAGTGTGAATGCTCCTGATGGTTATGGATATCCTAAGAAGGGAGAATCATTGATGCTTAGGAGAACACTCTTGAAGACATCCAAGGAGATGATACAAAGGGGGGCACTTTTCTGGACCAATTGTAAAAGCAAAGGTAAAATATGCAAGGTAGTAATAGATTCTGGTTCAACAGATAATATGGTATCTCAGGAAATGGTGGATAAGTTGAAACTAGAAAGGATTCCATAACAAAGCCCTTACAAGGCATCTTGGGTGAGTGACAGTCAATCACTTTTGGTATATGAATGGGCATATGTTAATTTTTAGATTGGAGAATATCAGGATAGAGTTTTATGTGACATATTGCCCATGGAATGTTGTCACCTACTGTTGGGTAGGCCATGGCAATTTGATAGGAGAGCATTGTATGATGGATATGCTAACACATACACCATCAAGAAGGATGGGAGAACTATTGTGTTGATACCATTACAGGAGGATGCTGCAGCACAGAAGGCAGCCAAAATCATTTTAGTGGGAAAGAAAGAGTTTTTGGATATGCCTATAGTAGAGTCAAAGGAAGTTGAGGATATCTCAAGTAGAGGAGATCACAGTTTGAAGACAATTTTAGTTCTGATTGACAGGGTTCAGGTGGATCAGCAGAAGGTTACGAAGCAGGTTTGTACACAGCCACAGGCTGGTTGGAAAGACAAGGATGCCATCACAGTAGGGACTATTGTTTGTCCTCTAAGAGTTGAAAGGCAAACACATTCTACCATAGCAGTACATGAGGTTTCCAATGTAGATGTTTAGACAGAGATGATGGTAAGAAAGAATAACTAGAAAAGTGTGAGAAGAGCCTACAGTACTAGGCATGAGTATTTGGTTCCATGGCAGCATGTTGCAGTCCAGAGATCATGGAGTAGACATGAGATAGCAGGAGATGAAGATGGATTCAGTCAAAGACTTAACTCATGGGACGTGAGTTCTTTTCAAGGTGGGGAGTATGGTGCAGGAGCACCCCTTCAACAAGATAAAAAATGTATAAGAGGGAGAAGAATAAGGTTTTAATATGTTTGATACATTTCATGTTATCATGTAGTATTTGTGCTAACATTTCATGTTTGTAAGAACCAACCCCACCATCCACCATATGAATCAAGGTCACAAATTGGGCATTCCAATAAGCCAATTTGGACATCATTAGATATTGGGATATGTGGATGGTTAATTCAATGTGTCGAACTGTTTGGAGTTTTCTATCTAAAGCCAAACAGGTGTCATGAGATTAGTTAGGGATTTTGTTTATAATCTTGTTTTAAGCAAAATGAGAGTAAGAGAGTTGAGGGGAGTTGGCAACAAAACTCAGAGAGGGGGTCGAGAAAAAGGGTTGGTGGTTGTCTTCCATTTTCTGGAATGATCAAATGTATGAAGTTGGAATGAAGAAATAGAAAATTCTATCAATTGTGTTTTACAAATTCTGGATTCTGTGCAAATTCTCTGTATATCGAATTATTCTGTATATATTATCTATATAGAATTGCTTTGTAGTTAATTTAGCTCTTTTGTTACCGAGATGCACGGTTAAATCCATGACAGAATAGAAATTGTGGAATCCGTTGCAGAGGAAGTTATTGGTGGGAAATTTAGATATACATTCTATGTATATCCATCAATTGTATATCGAGAATAGTCTGTGAGTATATCATATTTGCATGCAAGCATCATCCTGTGTATATGCTGTGAAGAATACAATGTACATCGCAAATGTACATTGGGTTTATATACAAAAAGGTCAGTAGTCAACTTCCCTTGAAGGCATATTCAGTGAATGCATGTTTCTAAAGCAAGTTAGAGTTGTATGTTTTCGAATGTATATTGAAATATACATTCCGTAGATACATCAGGTTAAGATACAAAAGGTGACCGGCCGGGGTGGTAACTAGAATGTATGTTGGAGGGACTTCTGTGTGTGGATGTAAGGAATGACTGGTGATAGTGGTGAAAAGGACCAGCGATAGGAAGTTGTCTAATGCATGTTCCAATTGTATATTTCAGTTGTATGTGGAAACATACATTTGTTGTTGATACAATTGTTGACCGATAGGAACAATGGAAGGAACCGGCATAGTAAGTCATGTTCTGCATGTGAGACTTGTTTGTATCGGCATTCCACATTTAGTTGTATGTGGTGAACATACAATGGTTGAGTGGAGGTTGAGGGCCCCACCAAATGTACATTTCGAATGTATATTTGGAATGCATGTGAAGAATGTACATCGCGAATGTACATTGAGGATATACAAGCAGTGAGTATATCACAGATTGTACCTAAAAATCAATTCATGTATATCTCACATTTGCATGTTGAAGATTGTATATATGAATGTACATTGTTAATGTACATTTCATGAGGTACAAATGGGGACCAACTGTAGTGGTCAAAATGGTTGGAGATACAATGGGCTACCTGTGATAGAAGGTCAGGTAATGTATATACAAGCCAAATTGAGAATGCGATTAATGGAAGCATTTCACTGTTGAATTGAAAAACAAAATAATAAAGGCTTTCCACCGTGCATCTCTGCATCAATCATGCTCTCAGCAAACAATGTAGACACATCAAAATCATGTACCTCATCCATTTGTTGCAGATGTATTTCTTGTTGCAACCAATAAGGTACATCACCCCTGGGCTCTTGATGATCACCCTCTTTATCTTGAGTGTCTTAGGACTCTGTAATGTGTCCTTCCCTGAGTGGTGAATTCTCTTTCCTTGGCTCTTCCTCATGTACATTGTCATGAGGGGGATCTTGTTGGGGTACCTCCTATTGAGGGATTTTTTCTTGAGGAGGAGGCTCTTGTGAAGTATTGACATTCTGATCTTGCACTCTCTTTTGTAAACTTTCCTCAGGGGTTTCTTGACCATTCTGACTTTGTTTGTCCTGTGGCACTTGGGTCACTTGAGAAGACTGGGTAATTTGACCTTGGGGATCACCTTGATCACCCTTAGCCACATTTTCTATCTCCTTCTCTAGACCCTAATCATGTGTCAGACTCTATTCCTCATCCTTAGATGTGCTGGCTTCTCCCAAGCTTGATTCTTTCTCATCACATCTCTCTTCTACTTGTGGATTATTTCCTTGATTATCTCCTTTAGTACATGGTGATGAAACACCCCGATCCTGATCAACATCCCTATTAGGTACTCCTCAACACCCTTACTCTAAAGCTGTGCCTCTAACTTTTCTTGTCCTATGGGAACATCACCCTGATCTCTATTTTGATTGGGTACTATATCACCAGCTTCTATATGCATTGTATTTTCATCCTTTTCAGGATCCATGGGTTGATCATCATCTTTATTTAGGCTCATATCACCCTGATAAACTGGATCTATTGCTACAGGACTAGTAACCTGCTCTATTAGATTGGTTATCCCTATTTGTTGGGCTACTTCCTTAGGATTACCCTACTCTATTTCATCCATTTTATCTTCTACTTGGCTAGTCACCTTCTGGGCCAATGGGGTCACATGAGGGGTCATCCTAGTATTGGCTACTAAGGTTTCCATATGCTGAGAAGCCACATATTGAACCACTTCATCATCTAACAATTTAATAGTGTTATCAAGTGGAAAGGGGGACTCTTTACCACCCATATGCATTTCCTTCACCTGTTCCTCTGCCTTCTCAGTCTTAAAATGAATAATGTCAGTTATAGAGACTTCATGCTGTAGTTCCCTCATGAAATTCAAACCACTAGCACCTCTTAAGATGATAGGGTCAGTGCTAACATTTCCCCTCATTACTATTCTTTGCTTCTTTGGTGGAGGCGTTTGTTGCATCTTCTTTCTCTTCTTACTTGTTATTAATAGATCATCATCCTTGGGCCCCTTATCCCATTGCTCTTCTTCCAAGGGATTCTCTTCCTTTGGTTCATCCTGAAATGGGTCATCCTCCATTTGTTTCTCTATAACTTCAGGAATGGGCTTTATTATCCTCTTGGCTTTATCTTTATCAGGGGGATGCTGTGATGTGGATGCTGGCATAGATGTTGATGCCCCATCACCTTTTGGTGGAAGTCTCTTAATAATCACCCCTTACTGTTCAGGAGCAACTTCTTACCCTTGCTTGGTGGCTTTTGTTCCTTAGTAGGTAATCTTTCTCCATTAGATTTCCTCTTTTCAATGAGAAAGTCATCATTTTCTTCTTCTGATAACTCATGTTTTTTCTTCTTATTATCAATAGTGAGGGCCATATCCTTCTTCTTCAATTTATTGACCTCAACACTTACCCAACTCTGTGTTAGTTGAAGGACCTTTTTCATTATTTGATCCAATGAGGTTTCCTCTGGTTGTGTCAGATCAGGAGCTGAGATGGTGTAATTATACACCTTATAATCCTCATATTCACTATACATTATCTTTCCATCATCATCATGCAACTGTACAAGCACTAGAATGCAGTTAAAAGTCTGGATCTAGTTAAGAGTGAGCCTTTGATAAGTTCTTCAGATCTCTACTTCATCATCACAATCAGTCCAATAATCTTCAAGATTTTTGTGATGTATTTGTTTTCCTAATAATTTATGCATTCTGCCATATGGGTCATATGACCTAGCTATAGAAAATGGATGCAGGTGCATGACTTTCAACCATCCAGTGGCATCTTTAATACTCTATCTGTCAGGGCATATATACCAGCCCATGTATACTAGGGACAATACAAGACGAATCTTCTTCTATTCCAAGTGAGCCTCAACTAAGGTTGATACTTGTCTCACAAATTCCATCAAGATGACCCTATCAATGGGGTATCTTTTCAACATGAGAGGTTGCCCATCCAAACCTTCTATTCTTATGTATGAGAAAGTGGGAAATTGGATAAACCAAGCCCCATGTTTACAGATAATGGCCTGATCCTCCATGCTCAATCTCTTAATTCTATCCTCCTCCATGGTTCTGACTAAATGCATTGAAAATGAGTCATTTACTAGTTTATAGTCATGGAGGTATGCTCTCCTCTATAATTGTGGGTAGTGATCCCAAATGTTCACATCGCCAACACTGTTTCCAACCTTACCTACTATTTGCAAGGCATTAAATGTACCGTGGAAAGCACAAGCATATACAACATAAGAGGTCATATGGAAAATACAAGCCTTGCCACCTAGCTTTCTCATCCCTTCATCTAAGCAATCACTGATGATCTTGGCCCAGAGAGGCTTGTATTTTGAATATAGTACCATCTGGATGATCCCATACATCCAATTTTCAAAGTTCCTAGCACGATCCCATACATCTAATTTTTAAAGTTCCCAGCATGTTGTTTGTCGGTCATCCTGCTTAACAGGGAAATCGTATACTGATACTCTTCGTCAAAGTCAAATTTTTACAATTAAATGGGCAACTTAGCAGAAGCTGTGTATGTACTGTTCTTGGCCCTCCATTGGTACATGATTTTCCTAGCTTCTCTCTTATTATTATTATTATACTCTTTCTCTAGCCTACTTAGGCTTGCACTAACCACCTTATTCCCCACAGGCATATTGAATGCAGTAGTGATGCCCTTGATTGAGAAGTCTGTATACACTCTACCATGCTTTTCCACTCTTCTATTCTTAGGGTTATAATTTCTAGCACATTTCACCACTAGCTCAGTGGCCTCCATTACATATGGAAATCCTGCAGCATGCCACATACCAGTTGTGAATATCCTATCCAGTATGGGATTATCAGTATCATTGTCTAATTTCCTTGTCCATGCATCCAACTCTATTTTCCCTTGATGTGTATCATCTATCATACCATATCTGAATCCTACAACCTCAAGCTGTCGAACATGGGTTTCAAGAACTCGGAGTCAGATCTGTTCTTTCTGACCTCCATTAGATCTTGCAATATAAATATGCATTTCTTACCCTAGGGTGTTTGTATGGGGAAGTTCAAAGATATCATGCATTACATAGTTACTATTCAACATTTCAATTTATTCCATGCATCATCATGCAGATTAACCTAATAAAGAACCATTTTACCTGGTGATGTGCAGTAGCTGACAACAGAGAGGGTTTTTATTTTTACTTACCTAATATTCACTTTTCCACCTTAGTTATATGATTGATAATAGGAAAATACAGATATACAATATCGTCTATTCCATTCCGTTACGTTGGGTATCATGCTCCACAGGTAGATGACTGTGAAGTATTAACTTTCAGAGCTCTGTAGATTTCAATTATCACAGGGTAAATGTAAATAATCCCTAAATTTTACTTTTAAATTGATCAATAAGACAAATTAGGGCATAGGTGTCTTTTTGATTGAACCCATTGATTATCCGCATGAGTTTTGTAGATGTTTCCAAGTGTTGGATTTACATTTGAAATCGACGGGGCTACATCTACCTTCAGGCTCACAATTAATGCCAAAGGGTGATCTTTCGAAGAATGAGGATATTTGAAAATATGACTCCAACGGGAAATATGACCCCCCCTCACGTAGGATAATCCTTCATTAAAAGATCAAGGGGATATGGTCAACCTTTGACTATTAAGCAAGATTGGGTCATAAAGTTAAAGATAAGGGATATTCAAAAATATCCAGGTCTTTTAATAATCACAAATATCCCCCTCACCTGAGAGTACAGGGGTAAAATCATCATCATATGGACTTCAACAATTATTTGGGAAAGATGACATCATGGTCATTTTGCTAAGGTCAGGGATATTTCGAAACATGACCTCCCTTGGGGATAGATCGTGATGACATCATCATGTCATCTATTTTCTCTTGTTATCAAGTTATGGTGACATCATTGTCATATTGAGAAATATGATGGATATTAGGATATATGACCCTTCATGGGTTAGGTGAAATTATTACGTCATCATCAGGGTGGTCTCTTTTATTCGTTGGAACTAAATGACGTCATCATCATATTAGCACAAGGTGATATTTGTGAAAGGGTGATATTTGTAAGATGGCAGATACATGAAATTCTTGATGGGTAGATATTCATCCTCATTTAAGTTTGACATTCACATATAGAGGATCTAATGGACATTGGGTAATTTTCTAAATCAGAGTCATGGTAACGAATGTGACTGATATTTAGAAATATGACCCCTATGGGAAATATCCAAGTTGACCGATCTTTGAGTCAACATAACTTTTTATCCTTAAACAATATCAGGGTGATCCAAAAGGCAAACCTGCTTAGAATTTTGTACTCTTTCCAACTATGAGGTTTATGGTAGAAAACACTAAATTGGACAACTGACTTCTCCTTGTGATGCACATACCTAAACAAAGGTGACATACATGACTGAATTTTACCAAACTACCCAAAGCAAGAAAGCAAGCAAGCAGAAGCAAAAGTCAGGTTCCTATTTTGCTAAGGCAAAAAGGGGCATGTTGTGTAACCACTCAACAGGTACCTACCTTTCATTTAGACTACCATCCCCGAGGGGACAAATATGTAAGCACAAAAAATCATGCACAACCTCCACGAGGACCCGTATGATGATTTTAATCCTTGTCACGTACATGTAAGCGTGAAATAATATCCTTTGAAGGCGCAAACCTCTTGATGACGTGTCTTCTTTTTTGTCTTGTGTTGTTTCCTCTTTGTTAATTTCTCTCTCTCCCCATTTGTGACACTTTTTGACACTTTTTGCGACACTTGTCGATTTGCATTTTCTGAGATTTCAACCTTGCTCCTAAGCCTTGTAAGCATCTTGTAGATGAGTTTTCACCTTTCCCCTATGTTTTTCATCTCCTGCACCCTCTAGAAGCCCTCTAGAGGTCCCCCTATCCATCTCCCACTTTTAGTTTTTAGTTCCGCTCAACCAATCCAAATCTCTCTCTATTTTTTTCAGATCTCCCTCGGGAGATCCTGCAGGTGCAAGTGGAGATTTGGATTCTTGCACATGATTGATCTATTTCTAGAGGTAGAACCCCTCCTTTCTTCTCTTCTTTCATTTCCCCCTATAATTCTTTAGAAAACCCTGTCCAGCTCGGATCTCCCTTGGGCAATGTAGGGTCGCCCCTCAAGCGACCTTCTCATATTATCAGCTACAGAAAAACTTGAGTTTCTCACTTGTTTTAGCTTTGTTTTCGCCCAGTTCGTATGATTTTTGATGCCTAATATGGAGTTGACTATTTTATGTACCCACACATGCATAATTAACTCCTATGGAGAGTAGATGAAACACCTAAAATGGAGATTGTGATGGGTAAAATGGGATAAATAAAATGAATTACAAAAACCCAAAAACATCAATGGAATGTGCAAATAACAAAATCTTTTAGAATAAGGGTGATACTTACAACCTTTGTTACCTTGCGATTTCCATTGTTTGCCTATTCCCATTTGATCTTCAGTGATGAATGGAACCCTCAGGAAGATTGTTTCCTTGCTTTAATTCCTCAAGATGGCAAAAGAGAAATGGCTTGGATACTTGTAGTGTTGAAGGTGAGCTTCAAAACAAAGATGTGATAGTGGGGGTGCCAATGGCGCGCTATGGATTCTGCAGCATAAGTTTACTTGAAAGCTTGATATGTGAAAATGGAAGGATAGAAGGGTATTTATAGGATTGTGTGAGAGAAGATCAATGGTGTAGAGGAAATAAGAAGATCAATGGTAGAGGATTTTCGAGAGAATGTGCATGAATAGAAGAAGGACATGTGTCATTCAAAAAGATGCTTTGTTGAGTTAACTTCTTTCCTGATGAGGATGAGCTTTTATTTCTTAAATTAGAATATATTTTTCTAATTTAAGAGTTTTGTTGATAGCTTTAAATCAGTTAACTCAGCTTTTGCTTTTGCATGACAAGAAGAATCTATTTTTAGAAGATAAGAAAGCGTAATTAAATAAATAAATTTATTTAATTACTTGCACATGATTTGGAAGAATAAATAAAATATTTAATTATATATATATTTTTTTGGAGATTAAAATTTAATTTAAATAAATTTGCATTTTACTTAAATTTGGAAGAATGAATGATTTAATTAAATCATTAAAATTATTTAATTATTTAGAAGAATAAAGTTGATATAGATGAAATTAATTAAATAAATGTAATTTATTCAATTAATGGGAGAGAATGAATCAAATAAATAAATTGATTTATTTAATTATTGATAGAGGAATATGAAGATGAAATAAATATTTAAAATATTTATTTAGGTAGAGTCATGTCATTTTTAGGTGTATACATTTTGCCTCTCTTTGATGCAATGTGTTTTATCACGTTGTTTCAAAGAATAAGAATTTTTGACGATGATACATGCCCCAGTTTGCCCCTGGTACAAGTTTAACGACAATAGGATGCTCCCTCGGGAGATTGGACGGGAAGAAGGTAGAAGGGCGTGAGACAGACAATCTCACGATGAAGAAGAGGAGAAACAGGTTAGGGTGAAGAAAAAGATGAATGATACATGATGCAAGATAAAATGATAACACACACAAGTGGTATTGGCCTTGGCAAGTGGTAAACCAAATCGATAATGATATACAACAGTGTTGTCATGGCGGGGAATGATATATCCCTAGAGCAACACGAGGATAGTGTCTGGTTTTAGGAAATGAAATATGTCATGTAAGACGCATGTGTTGGTCTAATTTTGACAATGCAACATCCTGTATAAAACAATTGAGTGATTATAATTGATTGAGTTGGTTTACAACCAGACAAGGATCAAGACCACTGATTGTGAGTGGATCATTTGATAAGATTGATTAACATGATTGGTATGGATTAAGGATAGACTTGGATTTGGATCATTGCTTAGATTAACAACTAGAACTATTGACAAGAGATACAATGATAGACATAAATTTGATTGATAGAAGAATGACTCGATAGAAGGAATCACAAGCTTTTGCAAACATTGATACTCTACATAAAATCTTTATTGCATGGGATATAGATGTAAAATGCAATTGGATATGGATATGGATATGGAATGCTATTGGATATGTTATGGTTATGGATATGGATATGTGTCATCTTGATATTGCAAGTATTTTGAAGTGCTTATTTCATCATTGGGCTTTTTTATTATGTTGTAAGAAAATACAAGCATCTAGGTATAATTGAACCGAGATGACCTGAGTATTACTTACATGGATTTTGATATAGCAAGTTAATACGAGCATCTAGTCAAAATTGAATCTAGATGACCTAAGTATCGCTTGTGTTTTAATAGACAAGGATTGCCCCTTTTCATGTTTAGAACTCGGAAGTCCTCGATGATCTTTTGTTGATCATGTCGTTATACAAGAGTTGTCACATTACTAAAGTTTGATCTAAAAATAATAGACAAAGAAAATGATTATGTCCCAGTCATAGCATCTCTAGCTTTTGGCATCCTTGAGTAGCATAGAAAGACATAATAACAAAAAATCAAGACCTTGTAAGTTAACCGATATAAAAACACAAAGCAATCTTGCATTAGATATGTCTTCTTGCCATAATTGATATAGAATTAGTCTGAGTGTTTAGGTATATGTTTTCTATTTTGCTCTGGATAGGTTGATGTTTTGTGCCAAGATTTTTGTTTTGGGAAGCTTGCTTTGCTGCGTGTGCTTGTCTGGTGAAAGGTATCACAATCCTTTATTGGTATCCTCTTTTAGAAAAATTAGCATTCAAGAATCCAAATCCACAACCAGGTCAAGGAGTTACACCTAGTTTAGACAAAGGATCAACTTATTATGGGTGATATGACAAACAGACACAGAGAGATAGACCCTAAGGAACTAACCTAGTGCCTCAGGGGCTCATTGCTAAATGGCCTTGCCTACGTGACGACGCAGAGGCAATGTAGTTCAGGGTGACCCTGATGGACCTAAGATCTTGGTGATGGAAAATATGCAGAAACGACCATGGATAGTAGGACAAATGACATTTGATGGAATGGATAGGAAAGAAGGGGAGCAGAGCCTCGGGGGTGCATTAAGAATGGTCTTGCCTACATGACAATTTAGAGGCGATGTAGTTCAACAACTATTCAAAGAACTGGTTCAGGATGAATGATATGATGGACACAAGAGAAATAAGGTCACAACAGATGGAGGAAGCAGTTTGTCGCAGATAGCACCTGTTTACCAGGTTTTCACCACTCGCTTTTATTTACACAAAAGCTAAAAGTACACATGACACCTATTTTCCAGGTTTTAATCATGGTACCTATCTCAGGTACCTGTTTGCCAAGTTTTCACCAGAGAACAATTTTTTTGTTATTTTTCTTTTTAAAATTTTTTTTTTTTGTATGTTTTTTTATCACTTTTTTGATTTTTTTGAATTTTTAAGGACTCCCTTGCATTGGGGTTTTTAGGTATAGAACTTGTGAAGATGCATGATGTTGATAGGATCATCAAATAGTTCACCTTCAGATGTAGCCAATTGATATGCTCCTGACCCATAAGCTACAATGATGACATAGGGACCTAGCCAGTTGGGTTCAAACTTGCCTTTCTTTTCTCAATCTTGCTAATTTTTGGGATTTTCTCTAAGGACTAGATCACCAACTTGGAATACTCAGGGCTTTACCCTGTGGTTATAGCTTCTGGACATCCGTTGTTGATAAGATTTTAGGTGATTAAAGGCCTGTTGCCTTCTCTCTTTGAGCAGCTCTAACTCTTGAAGTCTGGACACTCTGTACTCTTCATCAGATATGAGGCCTTTTAAAAAAGCTCGCAAGGATGGGATCTTGACTTCAATGGGCAAGATAGCTTTAGATTCATAGACCAAGGAGTATGGTGTTGCACCTGTGGGTGTGCAGATGCTTGTACGATAGGCCCACAATGCGGGATTTAGTTGGATATGCCAATCACAACCGACATCATTGACAGTCTTTTTTAGGATTTTCAAGATAGTTTTGTTTGATGCCTCCGCCTGGCCATTGCCTTGAGGGTAATAGGGGGTAGAAAAGCGGTGCTGGATATGAAATTTGTCGCATAGTTCCTTGACATCTTGATTTTTGAAAGGTCATCCATTATCTGTGACAATGGACAAAGGGATACCATAGCAACAAATGATGTAGTTCAAGATAAAGGAGGCAATCCGCTTGCTTGTGATTTTGGCTAATGGCATGGCCTCAATCCACTTTGTAAAGTACTCAGTGGCGGTGATTATGAATTTATGGCCGCTAGATGAAGGAGGGTGAATCTTGCCCACTAAGTCAAGTCCCCACTGACAAAAAGGCCAAAGAGTCATTAATGGTTGCAGCTCCTATGCTGGTGCATGTATCAGGTTCCCATGGATTTGGCACTTGTACTTCTTTACAAAATGATAGGAATCTTGTTCCATGGTTGGCCAGTAGTATCCCATGTGTATGAGTTTCTTGGCTAGGGTAGGACCACTAGAGTGGGTCCCGCATATACCGTTGTGCACTTCATTTAGGGTGGTTTGATATTCCTCACTATCGAGACATCTAAGGAGAGTACCACCCTGACCTCTGTGATATAGGGTATTGGCGACAATGGCATACCATGATGCCTGACAGATGAAGGTTCATTTTTTGTTATTGGAGAGATTAGGTGGGAGGGTATTCTCTTTAAGATAGGCAAATATTTTTCCATAGAGGGGGGAATCAGTTTGGATAATGTGGCAAATGTTATGGGATTCAGGGGTGTCGTATGCAGGACAGGACACTGGCTCTACCAAGAACTCATAACGTGATTGATTATTTGTAATATCGAGGAGAGATGCAATCATTGCCATGGCGTCTGTAGCTTTGTTCTCAATCCTTGGTATCTGTTCAAAAGAGATCTTGACAAATTATTCTTCGAAGTCATCTACCATTCATTTGTAAGGGATTAATTAATTTCTCATCTTTTGTCTGGTAGTCATCATTTACTTGATTTATGGCCAGCTGTGAGTCGCCATACACCTAAAGTTCTTGGATATTCCATTTAACTGCTAGCTTGATGCCAATGACTAGGGCCTCATATTCTGCCACATTGTTAGTGCAGGGAAAGAGTAATCTGTATGATTTAGGAATGGTGTCGCCACTAGGGGTGATCAACAAGATACCTACTCCCGATCCATGCTGAGTATATGAGCCATCGAAATACATTTTCTAGATTGTTGTGGTTATGTGAAAGATAGATTCATTTGGAAATTCAAAACTTAAAGGGCTATCATCTGTTAGAGGTATATCTACTAGTTGATCTGCAAGTACTTGGCCTTTTATTGCTTTCTTGTCTACATATTTGATGTCAAATTCACTGAGAAACATGACCCATTTGGACAATCTACCTGTTAGGGCTGCTTTGTTGAGTAAGTACTTGAGTGGATCAATTTTTGCTACTAGTTTGACAGAATGTGAAAACATGTAATGTCTCCATTTTTGTGAGGTGAAGACCACGACGACACATACTCTTCAATTGGCATGTATTGCAGTTCATATCCAACAAATGTTCAACTAATATAGTAGATTGCTTGTTCTTTCCCTTCATAATTTTGTTGTGCAAGGAGAGGTCCCAGAGCTGTTGGTGTGGCCGAGATATATAGCAGCAGAGGTTTACCCTAAATCGGTGGCATCAATACATGAGGCTTCATTAGATAGTCTTTTAACTACTGAAATGCTTGCTCACATGAATCATTCCATTTGAAAGGGGCATTCTTATGTAGGAGGTGGGAAAATGGGTGGCACTTGTCTGCCAACTAAGAAATGAACCTTATGATAGATTGTAGCTTTCCCTGTAGGGACCTTAGCTAAGTGAGATTCTTAGGAGGTGGCATTTCCATGATGGCCTTCACTTTAGCTGGGTTGACTTTGATTCCATTGGTAGATACTATGTATCCAAGTAGCTTAGCTGAGGTAACTCCAAACACGCACTTCTTTAGATTGAGGCATACATTAAACTGTTCTAGTCTTTTGAAGATTTTGTCCAGTACTGCCAGGTGTCCTTCTCTTGTGAGTGATTTTGTCAGGATGTCATCAACATAATCTTCCATTATAGTGTGCATCATGTCATGGAAGATTGTGGTCATAGCTCTCTGATATGTTGTGCCAGCATTTTTCAAACCAAATGGCATGACACACCAATAATAGGTGCCCCAAGGACATGTGAATGCAATCTTGTGTTGGTCTTTAGGTGCATTTTTTATCTGGTTGTATCCAGAAAAACCATCCATTAGTGACAGCATTGGTGTGCCATGCCGTGAGATCTACAATAATGTCAATCTTTGGCAGGGGGAAATTATCTTTTAGACAAGATTTATTCAGGTCCCTGAAGTCATTACATATTTGAACTTTTCCATCTAGTTTGGCAACTGGTACTATGTTTGAGATCGACTCAGGATAGTCTATTGGACTGATGAATCTAACATCCAATAGTTTCTTCAGCTCTTCTTTCACCATGAGGGCCACATGTGGGTGCATCCTTCTAAGTTTTTTCTTTACTGGCTTAGCTCCTGGAGCTAAGGATAAGTCATGCATTATGAGATTCAGATCTAGCCCTGGCATATCCACATATGTCCACGCAAAATTGATTTGTTTTCTTTTGAAGAATTCAGTGAATACTGGCTTTTCTTGTGCTGTTAAAGACTGTGCCATGTGGATCATTCTGGGATTATCACCTGTGTTGATATTGATTGGCTCTGTTGGTTCTATCAAGATTGAAGATCTCTCTTGATGTGTAATATTGGGTAGAGGGTCAAGCCTTCCATCCTTTGGTGCCTCAGAGAGGTTTTTACCATTGGATACATCTATATTTTTACTTTTTTCATGATCTAACACTGTCGCAGAGTAGTTTTCACCATTAGATCTTTCTTTCATTTTGACATTTTTGAGATTGAAAGGCTTGGAACTCTCTCCAAAATAGGCCTTGCTGTTGAGTTCTATGGTATAGCTAGCTCTATGGTCCCCTGCAGGTATGTGATCTCTAAGCTCAAGATAGTCTATGATGGCTTCATCGTTTTGAAATATATCAAGCTCAGGGGTAGTGTCTTGTAAGTCCCAATCTATGAGTTTAGGGTGCAACAATGGTAAGGGGTCATTGGGTTGGTCTAGTTTGATGGTATTGATGGTTAAGATAAAGGTGTTGTGGAGGTCATTATAAGCACAGACAAAGTCTATGATGGTACTCTCTATTAGCAAATCTGTCAAGGGGGGTATCATTCTTTCCTCACGACTTTCACTATCATTATTACGTGTGTCAAACTCTGGTGGTCTAGCCTCTGGACCTCATCTCTCATTTGCATGGGTTGGGTCATACTCATGGATAACATCGATACCTTTTTCATCACAAGATAGCTCTGAGAGACTATCCCACTCATATACATTGGAATTAGTCACACTCCCTATTTGTAGTTGCTGAATTTGATCAACCAAATTACTAGTAGATGTTTCTGGTTGTTTGCCTTTACTCTTATTTGCTCTGTTAGTTCTTGATGTGCCAGTGTTACCTAGCCCTGTAGTGTCTCGGGCTATCAAGGTATGAGGTTGGATGGGTTCAGTGATACCATCTTTTCTTGAACCGAGCAGACTATGTCCTTCATACCTCATTCTTTGTAGCATTTGGAATCCTTGACCATATTGTTCAGTTTGTATAGTGGTGCAATGATCTTGCTGTGTTGATGAATTGCCTTCATCCTTATATAACTATTGTAGGGTATCCTTTTCATTGCTCTCATCTTCGAGGCTTCCCCATTTGATAAATGGACCTTTGGTAGTTTTGTCTACTTTGGATTTGCTTAGGGTAGGTCTTCCATATGATCTGAGAGATAGGGGGAGTTGTGCCAAACAGAGGGATTGGGAGATTGTGTACTCACCCAAGCCCTTATCTTTGAGTCTGAGGTTAGGTTGGGATGCCTTTGAAGTGGAAGCAAGTGAAGCTGGGTCAACATGAGAGGAAGATGAAGCAGAAGCACAGTTGTTAGGAATCACAACTTCAGGTTTAGATTGAATGGAGTTACAATACTGAAATTGATTGGGGTCACCTTGGATGGTGATCTCTTGACCTTCATAGGGGAATTTGATACACTAGTGGTATGTTGACGGCATTGCTTTCAGAGCATGTATCCATGGTCTCCTAAGAAGAATGTTATATGCCAGCTCCATATCAAGGACTTGACAAGACACATCTTTTACTATAGGTCCCACTCTAATTGGTAAAGTAATAGTTCCCTTAGAAGTTGTCTCCTCCTCATCGTAGGCTTTGATAGTGATTTTCTTTTTTGGATCTATAGATTTCTCTGCAAACCCCAATGCAAGGATTAGATTCAAGGTGCAAATATTCAAACCAACTCCTCCATCATTTAGAACCCTTTTTATCTTGTGTTTATGGATGAAGGCTTCAACATGAAGAGAGGCATTATGAGGTTGGGTAATTCACATATCATCCTTTTCAGTGAATGATAGGGAGTGAGGTGAGGTAATGTGACCTACCATGGTTTGAAACTGTTCTTCGGCGAGGTTCATTGGAACAGAGGCTTCAGAAAGAGTTTTGTCAAGTATGACCCTATGGGACGGGGATAGACATAGAAGTTCTAGAATGGAGATATGTGCTGGTGTCTTATGAAGTTGATCCAGGATATTGTACTAATTAGCTAGAGAGGCGGGTGCTCCTCTAAGAGTGACTCTATTACTGCGGGTGGTAACATTACAATTCAAATCTTTGTTTATAGTGATCACATTGATGCGTGAATCACTTTCCAAGATGTGGTTAACAACATAGTCAAAGGACACGTTTGTGTAATTGGCATTGTTAGTTCCACTATTGTTTTGGTTGGAAGACCCTCCCTGCTCATAGTTGGGAAGAGGATCCTTGAATGCCCGGTGATCATTATTAGAGGTATGTTCATCAAGTGAGACTTTGTTTTGCTTGATCAAATCTTGGATAGTGTGCTTGACCGCAATGCAGTCATTGGTTTTGTGCCCCCTGTTTCAGTGGTACTCACAAAAATGGTTGTTGTTCCACCAAGGAGGTTTGACTTTTGGTTCATATTCTTGTGCTATTGGAAGTGTTATGATCTTACTTGTGATTAACTTCTGTAGGGCAGTTTCGAATGATTCTCCTAAAGGTGTAAATTTTCTCCTAGGTTGAAAACTTGTAAACTGTGATTCAGTGTTTCTTGGTTTGTTTTGTGGGGGGTTGTTTTGGGGATTTGATAAGTTGAAGATTGGTTGTTTTGGTGCCACATTCTTGGCATCTACCACCCCATCATTCACAATGTTTTTGTTCTTTGTCTAGAATCTTGGTTTATCTACATTGGTATTGGTACTAGGAGTGTCCTTATAAATCTTTATTTGACCCTTAGCGATTAAAGCCTTTTCGATGATTAGACCCATCTCAATGACCTTACTAAAGGAAGTAGGACATTGGATTTGTATCTAATAGCTTAGGTCAGTTTGTAGGTTATGGACAAACATTTCCAACATTTGTTTTTCAAGCATTTGATGTGGGCACTTACTTGTCAACTATCTCCATCTTTGTAGGAAGGCGGCGAAAGATTCTCCACCTTTTTTCTTGGTGTACAAAGGTCTAAGATTGAGGTGTCATGCTCAATATTGTAGGAGAAGTGTGTGACAAATTTCTCCACAAATTTGTTAAAGGTTCTAATGTCAGACGGTAGTCTAGAAAACCACTCCATGCCTTGTCCTCCTAAGCTTCTTGGAAATAGTCGCATAAGATAAGTATCATTGTGGGCGACTTCAAGACATGCAGCGTTAAATTCCCTAATGTGGTCCCTTGGATCACCCTTTCCTCGATATTTATCAAATTTTGGCACCTCAAATTTAGAGGGGAAAGGTTTCATGATCAAGGTTCTATCAAAAGGATATGGTGAAATATCCTCTAGGGAATAATGCTTAGTTGATGCTCCTATTTGCATGTCTATGAATTGTTGTTGTAAAGGTTGGATCTGTTGGGTCATTAAACTTAAGGCCTCAGTGGAATCAATGGTTGTTTTTCTTTTATCTATTGGTATTTCCTCATGTGTGCTTCCCTCAGGGTTTCTTTCTTCCTCAAGTTCTTTTAGAGCTTCTATGTCAAAATCTTTAGGGAGCTTGACTCCTTGTTGTGCTAAGTGGAGAAAGAATTTAGTAGGGTCTTGGGCAAGTACCTTATCCATTATGTGTTGAAACCTTTGGTCTTGCTGCGTTTGGAGGACCTCTTCCATAGAAATTTCCTCATCATTGTTGTGAGAGGTCAGAATAGTTTTCTCATCCATTTCAATTTGTTTTTGTTTTTGGGACCTCGTTAAGACCATGCAAGGTGACGTGAGATGAGATGAAGTGAGTTTGAAAGTTTTGAACAAGGGGTGCTAGAATGTGTCAAGATTTGAGCAAGGTTCTCCTTAGATCTAATTGGTGTCAAACAATTTGGGTGTACAAACAATAGTCGAAGTAAGGATGATAGAAATCTGTTTACTTGATGTAGACTAGTTTTGCACAATCCACTAGTGGAGTTCTAAGAGAAAAGGATGATTGATCCTTGATAGTGGAGACTCACTAGGTCTGTTTGAGGTTTAATGCGATTAAGAATAGCTTGGTTCACCTTGTTGGATTTTGGAAGAATTTTTGTGAAGTTTTGGATGATGCAGTGTGGGAAAAGAAGCTATGGTATGGAAGAAGAGCGAATGGTTGACTTGCACGATTCTAATCAGATGTTGGGAAAACTTAGACAAGTTTGAAATGGGTTTTTGAAGAGTTGACAGTTTTTCTCTTAGGAAGTACAGAATAGCTCTCTGGATTGGACGTGCAACAGTAAATGCATCGGAACAAGAGGTAAAAGTGCCATAGGTCAAAGCAAATGTGTGGATCTGGCAAATTTTTATATGTGCAACAATAGTGATCAAATGCGCAGCAAGTCTAAGTGTATGCACCGCAGGTCACAGTAGATGTGCCGTTCTGGTTTTCAATTTTGTTTTTGTAGAGTTTTTGGCATGTTTTTTAAAAAAATTCTATTTTTGGTTGAAAACTTAGTCTTTTTGAATTCTGATTTTCAATTATGGCAAATAAAGACACAGCAAGTGCATAGAAGTTTTCATGATTTTTATTGTTTATTATTTTTTTGTATTTTGTGGACTTTTTGACACAAGAACAATTACAACCTAGGCTAGAAAGGACAGTGTTTGTTGAGTCCCCTAGCTGTGCATATCCAAAGCGTGTAGCTCCAGGATTTGGTAGCACTGGCTCCTCTCCATGGCACTCACTTCTCACGCATACTAGATCTGAGTTTCCTTAGGCTCGTACCCCCACCAAACCATAGGATTGTCCCTGCTACCTCTACTAAGAATCACATGAATTAGGGCCACTTAAAAGGTTCCACATTTTGCACCAACAAATAGGGGATTTTGTTATACTAAACAATGGCTAAGTAGTCAAGGCAACCGTTTGAGTGGTTACACATGCGGTAGCACTACTCTCCGTTATGGAGTCTCCCAACCTCCAAGGATTAGACCTTGGAGAGTTTTGGGGGAGGTTGGCTATCGATGTAACATAGTGGTACTCGTTGCAAGAAGCTTTTGCCTCAAGCACAATTTATTTAAAGTGGATTGGTAGGGCTTGGCTTTAGCCTATTTCCACTTAGGGTCGTTCCCACTTGGATAGGTGGACATCCAAAGGCAGGCCCCTCTAAAGGTTATACACAAAGAATGACAAGTCTGGTGTTCTAGTCACCTAGTAAAGGGGAGAGCATAAGCCTATTATCATTCAACAGACACAGAAAACAATGGTTTATCCAATCTTATTAAAACAAAAATAACTATATGCGTTATCTACTTGGGCACTCACACATTTGTTAACTTTGAAGTGGTTAAAGATAGAAATGGTTCATTTCCATTTTGTGAGATAGCAATGTTCTAAACTAAGAAAGATAGCAATAACACAAAGATAGTAGTGATGTTCATTACTATCCTCCCAGTTAAGGACTACGTGAGATTTGCATGCATGCATTTTTTTACTTTTTCCCCTAATTAATCTATGATGAGTTAATTAGTGCAGCTAAATGACTATCCAGCTCCTAATCCTACAAGACAAACGTTAGCGTTAACCTGAAAACCATGAGAAATCCTAAAATCACAATGAAGAACAGATGCACCACTTCATAGTCTGTATGTGTAGAAACAAAGACTATAAGCGCAGCATTACAAATGCGCTAAGACAGGTGTCAAAAGCATAGGAATAAGAGACAAATGCGTCATTTCTATAGATGCGTCGTTAAAAAGGATGTAAGCACCATGTCTGAGGGTGTATGCACTGGACTACTGCAGGCACTGGAATAGGTTGTATATGTGCTAGATCAGAGGATGTATGCACTGGAACAAGTTGTATATGCGTTGGTTTAAAGGATGTATGCGTCAGAAGTTTGTATGCACTAGAATAGTGCTCAAATGCGCCTCGAGATCGATTAGATGCGCCAACTGAACCTGTTTGAAGCCTATACGGAATCTATACAGAACCTGTCACTCGGAAACTCATCTTTTGGTTAGATTTGGGGCAAAGGCCCCATGGTGGATGCCAAAAATGTAATGGGTAAAATGGGATAAATAAAATGAATTACAAAAACCCAAAAACATCAATGGAATGTGCAAATAACAAAAGCTTTTAGAATAAGAGTGATACTTACAACCTTTGTTACCTCACGATTTCCATTGTTCACCTATTCTCGTTTGATCTTCAGTGATGAATGCAGCCCTCAAGAAGCTTGCTTCCTTGCTTTAATTCCTCAAGATGGAAAAAGAGAAATGGCTTGGATACTTGTAGTGTTGAAGGTGAGCTTCAACACAACATGAAATGGCTAATGAAAGATGTGATAGAGGGGGTGCCAATGGCATGCTATGGATTCTGCAGCATAAGTTTACTTGAAAGCTTGATATGTCAAAATGGAAGGATATAAGGGTATTTATAGGATTGTGTGAGAGAAGATCAATGGTGTAGGAGAAATAAGAAGATCAATGGTAGAGGATTTTTGAGAGAATGTGCATGAATAGAAGGACATGCGTCATTCAAAAGATGCTTTGTTGAGTTAACTGCTTTCTTGATGAGGATGAGCTTTTATTTCTTAAATTAGAATATATTTTTCTAATTTAAGAGTTTTGTTGATAGCTTTAAATCAGTTAACTCAGCTTTTACTTTTGCATGACAAGAAGAATTTATTTTTAGAAGATTTTGAAGATTTTTTAGAAGATAAAAAGTGTAATTAAATAAATAAATTTATTTAATTACTTGCACATGATTTGGAAGAATAACTAAAATATTTAATTATATATATTATTTTGGAGATTAAGATTTAATTTAAATAAATTTGCATTTTACTTAAATTTGGAAGAATGAATGATTTAATTATTTAGAAGAATAAAGTTGATATAGATGAAATTAATTAAATAAATGTAATTTATTCAATTAATGGGAGAGAATAAATCAAATAAATAAATTGATTTATTTATTTATTGATAGAGGAATATGAAGATGAAATAAATATTTAAAATATTTATTTAGGTAGAGTCATGTCATTTTTAGGTGTATACAGAGATTACAACATAGCTTTTAGTTTAGTTTCATCTACTAGAAAGGTGCTAGGACTGAATTTTTGCATTCGACATCTCCTGGGGCCAAACAAATGACTCCAACACATCTGAGTGGGTGGATAAATGCTAAGGGAGGTGTCTTTTTGGTAGTGAAACCTCCTGGTCATTCTCTACTACGCTAGATGGAGACAGTCTCTTAAGAGCTCTAAGACAAAAATGTGCCAAACTTTGGACCGGCTTTTTTGTCAAACCATGACACCAAGGAACATCTTCTTTGCACATATAGGTGGATGTTAGGTACAACTACAAATACCTACCTTAGTGTTTTAAATCAATTCATTTTCCTATGGTGGCAACGAACACATTGTTCCAAAATGCTTCAGTTTCATGCAGTGGAAATGTGTTAGGAGTGAAATTTTGCATTCCACACCTCGTGGGGCCCAACGAACTACATTTGTTGACACCTAAAAAAGCCATTTCTCAACTTGCTCTATTTTGCCCCAAATCCATCTAGGATCCCACTTTATTCCTTTGTTGAAAGAACCCATCATTTACATTTGATCTAAGACTATTTTGAATAGGTTCCCTCTAATAGGTATCCATCTGTTTGCCATTTCAAATGCAAGGAAGAAACCCAAAAAATGGCTAAGTCTAAAACTTCTAAGTGTTTTCCTTGTGTTTTTGCCTTTTTCATAGTTTCGGGGTTGTGGGTTCATGTCTTTTGTCATGCCATGTCCATCGGCTCCAAAATCTGCCTTAGCTCCTTGCAAAATTTCCTAAGTGTTTTAGGCATCAGAGGTTGGGCTTGTGGCCTTTCATCTTCCTCGACGCATTTGTTAATGGGAAGGCCTGATCACTAAAGTCATCCAAGGCTTGAAAGTTTTTCTAAAGTGTTGTGAGTTGTCGAATGTCAGGGTGATGGCCTTCGGTGTTATTCCAAATAGGCAAAAGGAAGAGGGTCCAATGACCAAGGTTTGATGAAGCTCAATTTTCCTAAATCTTTTAGATGAAAGAGATCATGGGTTTTTCCTTCCTCTTTCCTTTTGGAAGAAGGTAGGCAGAAGGCCCTGTAAGCACAAAAATCACGCACAGCCTCCACGAGGACCCCTATGATGATTTTAATCCTTGTCATGTACATGTAAGCATGAAATAATGTCCTTTGAAACAACAAACCTCTTGATAATGTGTCTTCTTTCTTGTCTTTAGTTGTTTCATCTTTGTCGATTTCTCTCTCTCCCTATTTGTGACGCTTTTTGACACTTTTTGCCACACTTGTCGATTTGCATTTTCTGAGCTTCTGACCTTGCTCCTAAGCCTTGTAAGCATCTTGTAGGTGAGTTTTCACCTTTTCCCTATGGTTTTCATCTCCTGCACCCTCTAGAAGCCTTCTAGAGGTCCCCCTATCCATCTCCCACTTTTAGTTTTCAGTTCCGCTCAACCAATCCAAATCTCCCCCTATTATTTCTAGATCTCCCCAGGAGATCCTGTAGGTGCAAGTGGAGATTTGGATTCTTGCACATGACTAACCTGTTTCTGAAGGAAGAACCCCTCCTTTTCTTCTCTTCTTTCATTCCCCCCTACAATTCTTTAGAAAACCCTATCCATCCCGGATCTCCCCCAGGCAACCCATGGTTGCCCAAGGGCGACCCTACTGGAAAAAGGGGTGACCCTGTCGTATTTTCAGCTATGGAAAACTTCAAGTTTCTCACTCATTTTAGCTCTGTTTTTGCCTATTTTTCTTCCATTTCACATGATTTTTGATGCCTAATATGGAGTTGACTATTTCATGCACCCACATATGCATAATTAACTCCATTTGATCTGAAATTAACAACTCAATCAATCTCATGCATCCTCACATCTCCAATTCCTCTTCAGTGATAAGTTATTATTGATTTATCACTCCTTAGTTAGCTGAGTTCACTGGATAATAAACCTTGTTAACTCACCAGTCAATCCTTGTTAACTCATCAATCAAACTAGTTAACTTCTCAATCAATCCCATTCCTCAAACCTATAAATACACCCCTCCTTCAAGCACAAAGGGAGGCAAATTCATTGTGCACATAGCTCTTGCTAGTTTTTGCTCTCCAACTTAGCATTCAAATGCTCTTACAGGATGAAGGTACCTTTTTCTTTATTCATTATTCAACCAAGCATCGTTACACTTCTTCATTCAACACCATTGTGCTCAATCAAAGCTCTCATGGAGCTCTGTCAAGCTTCAACAAGCTTCTTTTTGCTTCTTTGTGTCATTTTGTCATCAAGAGGATATCCCGCTACTTCAGAAGGACTCGAGGTTGCCAATATCAAGGATTTTTGAGGGTAGTGGAGTCACACAAATCTTCATTTATTTTAAGTTCCTTCATCGCTTTATTCAATTCATAGTAATTAGAAAACCAAATTTGCTCTTGGGAATAGTAAATCTTTGCTTTTTCCTTGTTAGTTAGACTTGCATGTTAGAATAATCGTTTTCATATTCCTAGATCTACATTATTTGAAGAAGCAATTTCCCTTTTTAGATTAGATTATTCCAAAACAATCGAAAACCAAAAAACATAGATTAAACTTTCATTAAGATTGCATTAGGAAAAGTCATATTAGGTTGAATTCATATTTCCCTTTCATAGATTAAAAAACACAAAAAAAATGTATGCATATCATTTCGCTTTGCATGCATATAGAAACCCTAGAAAAGACAAACTTGAAATCCCTCGATACCATCATGAGGTAAACCATGATTAAATGATTCAATCAAACCCTTGATCAAATCACAAGGTAAAAATAGGTCAAAGCATGGTCAAACCTTAGGTCAACTAAACCCTAGGTCAAAACCCTAAGTCTAGTTACAGATTGGTCATCACACATCTATCTCTATCTTGGCTCACAAATGTTCCTAGGAGTGAGAGGAGAGTGGGTGAGGGTTGTCCATGAACAGATTGAGGAAATCAATCCACGACAACAACAAGAGACATTTACTCTACCACAACAGGACCCATTTGTCCTCTTATTGTTAGAAGAACATAGACAATTGCAAATACA
Organism: Cunninghamia lanceolata; assembly: GCA_027924645.1. NCBI lineage: Eukaryota > Viridiplantae > Streptophyta > Pinopsida > Cupressales > Cupressaceae > Cunninghamia > Cunninghamia lanceolata. The sequence continues at coordinate 9,484,506 of BSBN01000194.1, read as the reverse complement.
ATGAGAACTCATTCAATGCATTGAGAGACAAGTGGACATAAACACAAGAAACCACTTACCCATGAAAAGGTGGAATAGAAGAAACCCCAATAGAAGAAGAGAAACTAGTGACCCTTCGGGTCATAGGGTTATCTCAACAACAACTTCCATCAAACGAAACATTCAACTTAGCACACAACAATAAAGGCCATAGGACTTTCCAACCCCTCTTTGCGAAGTCTATCTGTCCAATGAGCTAGACCCCCACTGTGGCTCATCTCCTCTTGACTGGCTACTTCCACGAGAGTGAGAGTGACGTGGTAGATCGTGTTGTGGCAAGGAGGGAAGGGTCCATGTGCATGCCAAAATCTATCTTGATAGCCCAGGCAACTAGAGTCACGATTTTGAGCGTACATATTTTGGTGAACCTGATGTGAAATTGCAAATCCTTCTAGGATGAGTAATTTTGCGTTCCCATTTCAAACGCTTCAAATCATTGAAAATATTTTCACACCATTCTTCATAGCAGCTTTAGCCGTTTCAGCTTTTATCACCTACGCCGTCATTCATTCTATTTGTTTTGTGGTGTCTATGATGCCTCCGAACATGACAGAACCTAACTTAAACCAAGGGAATATTCCCTCAAGGGAACCTTAAATTCCTTCCTTTGATAGGTATGTGCCGCCGCATCCTAATGCACCAATCACCAACTGTTACGACTACGAAGATTCTGATTATGAATTGGATCGAAGAGAATCTAGGTGTTCTCTATCTTTCAACAACCCAACTTGGGAGAATAACTCAACCATACCAAATGCACCATATAAAGCTAGAAGGATAAGATCAAAGATACATCAACCAGATCAAACTTCCACAAGTACATCAAGTACTCATCTTGATGAGGAAGTTAAATGATTAGAAAAACATCTGCAAGAAGCCAAAGATGCTTAAGAGGCATTGAGGATTGCCTTGCGAGAAGAGAAAAGAGAAAATGTTATGCGTGAAGAAGCATATCACCATGAAAATACTCGACGAGAAAACCCTAGAAATAAAGAAACACCTATCTGGCTGCTACTCTTATAGATTTAATCACAACTCTAGTGCAAAGAATTAGAATCTTGGAAGTAGAGCAAGCTGCTCCAGAAAGAAGGCAAAAATCTCATGAACAGGACTAGGGGGAATCACAAAAATCCCCCTACCTCAATTACTATTCATGAAATGCCAGTAACGACACATGTCTAAATGTGAATCCTCCTGTTCAGAACAATCAAACAAATCTGACAATGGGTTATCAAAACCACCTACTGGGTTATTACTATCAACCCCGCAATCCCAAAGTGCCTTTCTAGGAACATATCTTAAGTATTTGAAGGAACCTTTGGACCAAGACATAAGAAGTGTGCAACTACCTCGGCCATTGCCTAATCTCCTGAAGTTTAAAGGAGAAGGAGATACAAACTTCCAGATTAAAGCCTACACAATGGCAATAAGAGAAATCCTCCATTGGGATGGGGTTGTCACAAAAATCTTTCCAAAAACTCTTGAAGGCATCACTCTGGATTGGTATTATCACTTACTAGAAGTGTCAATTCATTCGTTTAGACAACTAATCAAAGAATTTTTCATGGCATTTGACATGAACAAACTCATTAAAATAGGGATTAGAGAATTCCTCACAATGAAATAAGAGCCAAACGAATCTGTAGCCCACTTTGTCACTCAATGGAGGCAAGTCCTCTATTCTTCGACTAGTGCTCTGAAAATGGATCACCGACAACTATGCGACCTCTTTTTGCATGCCCTTAATAAGGACATGAGAGAAGATGTTCAAAAATTTCCATACAAATCCTATGAAGAGACATTGGAAAGTGCTTTGAGGATTGACCAAGCTGCCATTGACAGTGGTAGAAAGGTTTATGGGACAAACAGAAAGCTAACGAAGACACAAGAAACAATGCCTCTATTATTAAAATCCTTAAAAATAATAGGAGTGCAACCACATATAGGGTGATGGACCAACCCCCAATCAAGAAAGTAAGAGATGACTACAATGGGATAGATTACTATCCTCCTAATGTTAATGCCATAGATCGACATCGGAACAATGGTTACTACCCTCGAGACAATTACCAAAGTTGGAACCACAACGGAAACGGAAACAAAAATGATGGAAGATACTATAGACCCCCATACAAGTTCAATCAATTTTGATATTTTCATAGAACAATGGGGCACAACACAAAATCTTGTAGAGAATATAATAGATTCATAGTGAGGCTACCAGAAGACCAAAAATGTTTGTTCATGGAGATGTTCTTAAACCCATAGGAGGTCACGCTAGATAACAAACATACATGACAAAATCAAGCTCCAATAGCACCTCAAAATGCAAACATGAGAATTTATCATGACCCATTCCCTACGCATAAAGACACAAAAACAACAAACCAAAACAAGATGACTCAGAGTAGCAACCTCGAAATCCCACTGCAACTAGGACAAAAAGGAGAAGCTAGGATGATGGGATTAGTCAAGATTATGCACAATGAAGAGGAAGACCATGAGGATGAAAATGAGAAAATAGAAGCATACGAAGGTATCATCTCGGTAGTAGAACCAATATCACCTCCAATCAGACCTTATGAGCTCATAGAAGATTTAAAGAAGACATATGCTCACATTTTGTTCATCGACTTACTCAGGAACTCCCCTTCACATCATTCAGCGTTACTAAAAGCAATAGGTCTAAAATACCTCGACCAAATTACACCACCACCTAGTGAGCAAATCAATCACATGGACTATGATCTCAACCCACCAAACTCAAAACTCAAAGATCCATGGTTCTTCTTCAACTTACAATAGATGCCTTTCGAGGTAGAGTTAACAGAAAAAGAGACCCTACACTATATCTTCAAGTTTGGATCTACGATACGTGCATAAAGCAGACATTAATCAATGATGGGGCTGTAGTGAACATAGTTCCTTTTTCCCTATTAGAGAGGATGGGCTATAGGCACGCCAATATCACTGCTTCACAGGATACTCTAAGTGGGTATTAGGTAAGATTAGCCTTCTAGTGACCTTGGGACCCAAAACCATTCCAACCACTTTTTACGTCATAGATAAAGACACGGGATATAACTTGATTCTCAGAATTCCATGGATACATAGAATGAAGGTTGTGCCATCCACATTATTTCAAGAAGCTCGATTCTTGCACTAAGGGAAAGTATATGTTACAAAGGGAGATCTAGAACCTTTCAACATGTTAAAATCAAACGTACCAAACAAGCGTATAGGTATCCCCATAGACTACTAACTCCCTACCAACAAATTGACCATCCCTAATCCTACACCTCAGTTGATATGCATCAAATGAATGTAAATCCTAGAAAAGACCATAAATCCTGCGGAGATCAAAACTCTAGAGAATGAGGCATTGCCAAAACAAAAGGAGATGGTTCCCAAAGAAAAGACAATTGAGATCATGGAATTTATTGAGTGGGATGGACCACTCCAATTTGCCTTAGAAGTACTCATGATCAACATCCAAGAAGCCTACAAACTCTTCCATTGCATAGGAGAAAAACTGCATAGTACTGAGGGTCCTATGTTTGAGACAACTACGTTAGATCTGAGAAATGCAGACCCACATGCTTTCTTGGACACTGAGGAAGACACAACAAAAAGTCACACTCCACTATCGCCGCTAAATGAATCACGTGTCCCCGAGACACCAAAAGAAACTGAATCTTATGAGCCTCTCACACCAATGGAGGGTTCACATCAACTAGTGATACCCATGGAGGAGGTGCATTATATTGATAATGAATCAGCTAATGTTATAGGAAAGCTACCTAGGATGTTCATGATGTCCAAACTACAAGAGAGGCCAACCACTTATGCCTCGGTTCAATCAAATGAACTCAGTGAGTGGGAAGCATCCCCACTACAAATCAAAATGGTTGAAAGACTTCCCGATGAAGATGAATAAAGTGAAGGTATCTTTCACAAAGGAATGGAAGATGAGAGTGATAGTTGGTGTTGATGACCTTGTCATTTTTGAACTACTAAAGAGTTACATCAGATATGCCATGGACTTAAGACCAGAACCAAATGGGAGAACAAGTATAAGCTATTAAGGGAAAATTGGAGTAAACATGAATAATGAATATATCAATATCAATAATACCCAAAACTCAACAAAAAGGGAAATAATCAAGATCAAAGAAACAAAGACGAAACCTTTGCAAACCTCAATACTTCATAGCTTCCGTTGGTTGCCTATCTCAATCGATCTTGCATGTATGAATAAGGCCCTCAGAGAGTGCACTTCCTTGCTATTCCAAGATTATCAATGGAGAATGGCTATGATAATGTTTTGTAATGAAGATGAGCTTCACAACAATGGTAGTGATATGGTAACAAGTTGATCGCAAGCAAAAGGAATGACGTGGGTGCCAAAGGTATGCTGTAATTTCTGTAGAGTAACAATACTGAAGGCTTGGATGAATGAAATGGAAGAATAGGGTTCAATTTATAGACTTGTGAGAGAAGATCAACAGTATAGACTAGTTGAGGAATGTGCGCGAATAAGAAGAAGACAAGTGTCTTGCTCTGTTTTGCATGAGAGGAATTAATAAAATAGAAGAATGAGTTAACTGAAGAGATTAATCAATTAACAAAATGAATAGAAGAGTTAACTGAATAGAACTGGAGGATAAATATTGCATGAGGATGAGAAGATATTTTAGCTCAATTAAATATTTGGAATATTCAATTGCATGTGCACAAGGAATTATTATATTTAGAGATAACTCAATTTAGAAGAAATAGACAACTTAAATAAATATTTGATTTATTTAAATTTAGAGAAGATATTATTGGAAGAAATAATAAAATAATTGATATTATTTAATTAGAATGATTTTGGAAGAAGTAATTAAATAATTGGTATTATTTAATTTGTTGGAGGAATTTAAAGAATATAATTAAATAAATTGATTTTATTTGATTATTGGGAGAATATGAATCAAATAAATAAATTTGTTTGTTTATTTATCGATGGAGGAATTAGACTTAAATAAATATTAAGAATATTTATTTGGATAGAGTCGTGTCATTTTTAGGTGTATACATTTTTCCCCTCTTTGATGCAATGTGTTTTATCACGTTGTTTCAAAGAATAGATTTTCTGATAATGATACATGCCCCTGGTATAGGTTTAACGATGATAGGATGCTGCCTCAGGAGATTGGACAGGAAGAAGGCAGAAGGTGTGAGACAGACAATCTCACGAAGAAGGTGAAAAATAGGTTAGGATGAATAAAAATGGGTTGAAAAAAGAGCCGAACGATATGCGATGCAAGATAGAATGATAACACACACAAGCAAGTAAGCAAGTATGCATAAATGATACAATAACAAATAAGGTATTGCCCCTATCAAGCGGTAAACCAACAATATACTAATAACGATATACGACAGTGTTGTCATGGTGGGGAGCGACATATCCCTAGACCAACACGGCAGGCGTGTTGTCATGGTGGAGAATGATAGATCCCTAGAGAAACACAAAGGATAGTGTCTGGTTTCAGGAAAATGGAACATGTCATGTAAGACGTGTGTGTTGGTCTGATCTCGACAATGTTACATCCTGTATAAGACAAATGTTTGATTATAATTGATCAACTTGGTTTACGACCAGACAAGGATCAAGACCACTAATTGTGATTGAACCATTTGTGCAAGATTGACTTGAATTGATTGGTATGGATTAAGGATGGACTTGCATTTGGATCATTGCTCGGACTGATAGCTAGAACTGTTGACGAGAGATACAATGATAGTGTCATGCCCTAAATTTTACTCAACCTAATCCAAACACAACTACCAATTTTTTTTCAACTTGTTATTACTACTAAGGTAATTTTAAGTTTTAGCATTTATCTAAGATCGATGACACCAATTTTACAAAGTCCTCTCATAGCTTAAATTTTCCTAGTTTGCATTTTGCCCTAAGTTTTCCATATTTAGATGTACAAGACTTTTCCTAGGTATCCTAAAGTATAGAAATTGGTTACCCTTCTAATTTTTATTAGTTTACAAACCACTTAACAATTACCAATTTCCCATTTTCTATCTATATTTGTTTCCCTTGTATAGCTATAAAGAGAAAAATTATTGATTAATAATAACTTGACTATCAAGAGTTTGAAAATGAAGAGCTACATTTAACATAAATAAGCTTGCACAAATAATCATGCTTGGAACAAAATTTTAAAGTGAACGAAACTATTTCTTAACTTTACTATTAATATCAATAACACAAGAATCATTTTGATTCTATCAAGACTTAGAAGATAGATTAGCTTAGTTTCAAGTTCTAAGCTATAATCAACACTCACTTATTGTTTTTAGTAGTTTTAGATTTAGATGTAACTACTTACTATGTTTTAATTCATAGTCTAAAATTTGATCTCATGGACTTAATGTTCAAACTAAACCAAATTTCCACTTGGTTTATACTAATAGTCTTGATTATTTAGGTTTAAATAAGTTAGCTATTACTTTGATGACTTGGTTTTCAATTCTCATCAACTAAGGGATTTCCTCACTCATTTGAAGTTCAAGAAAATCTCCTATATATCTCTATGGAATTTAGCCTATCTACTAGATTCATTCATTGAGATAAACTTTAAGATTAATTACAACTCCAACTTATTACTATTAATGTCAAATCATAACTTTATAATTTATTAGCAATTGATTCACCACCACTAGACAAGTTTAATGTTTAATGATAATCTGATTCTATGTTTGATTAATGACTAAGTCAAGTTAAAAATACATGTATATATATTACATCACAATCTTATGAAATTTCACAATGGTTTTAAATAAGGAAATTTAATTACACTTTCATTAAATTTTAGGTAACTAATAGATTTATTACAATTAAGTTTTAACTCCATTTAACTTAATTCTTTTTTTTCTCAAATCTTAATTTAAATATTCTTAAATAGAAACTACCTTATTTTTAACTCAAAACTAATTCTCTTCTTATTGATTTGCTTCGTTGAATCATACAATGCAATCAATATGATTACACATTTAAATCATTTTTGTCTTTCTTTAACATTTTAAAATCAAGTGTATAAGAAATGATTACAAGATAATCTATGAAACATGAGGATCCTTGATAACTAAATAATGCAATGATACAATCCTTTCTTCCAAAGAAACACATAACTTTCTTTTCTTTCACATCCATTTTGACTTAAAACTTAACAATTGATCTTTTCTTTTTATTTTGCCTCAAATGCATAAGTAAAAACACAAGTTTTCTACTTTAACACTTTTCAAATGATCTACAAAATTTGGTATGTAAAGTACATCATGAAAGAAAGATGTTTTTCTTGAAAACAAAACAACATTTCTTTTCTTACCAAGAGACTTGAACAACTCCAAAACATCTTCAACCTCCATCCAAGAACCTGAAAAGTGAACAAGAGAGAAAAACAAACAACAATATGCCAATGGGCTCTCCACCCATCTATAGGGTTGTATAATAGCCCACCCCCAAGCATGGGGAAACATTTAGCCATATGAAGCCATAGAACTCGTACACAAGTACAACAATAATGTTTTACATATACATAAAGGACAACACATTTCTATCACATTGGTTTACCTCAAGGGAAAACCACTTAGGGGGAGTAGGGGCTCAACCAGACATGGGGAATAAAATATATCATACTCTCCACCCAATCCACACCCTTATACCTCCCAATAATATATATACATTTCTGAAAAATACAAAGGGATACTCATATCCCATAGATACAAGGGTACTCATACCCCAGTAATGGCCATTACCTGAATGGAATACTCATATTCCAAAATGAAAAGCCCCAATGTGAGGGAGCTACTCCCACTCAAACCCCTATACATGGAGGACCAAGGCTCCTCTATACAAGAGGGGGTCAACTCCCCTATAAACTCATAAAGAACATCACATAACACAAAGTAAAGCATGTATTCACAAACCCCAACAAAATCCTTAAATAAAAATTGTTCTTTCTTTTAATTTTCAATGCAACATGACATATGGCATGAGGTATGACAAATTAAAATCAAATTTAAGAATGTAAATGATAGCAGCAAATCTGAAACAAGATATTAAATGTGAATCCTAAATTTCAATAGTAATTATGTCTTCTAAAAAAATACAAATTTTCTTTTTTTTTTCTATAAAAGCTAGCAATGAAGATATTTTAAATGCAACATATATAATTGTTAAATTACTAATTGTTGTTTTTCAAATCAGATCTAATGTAAAAATCAAAAATATAATTCATGCTATGATGATCTAGGTTTATGACATGCAAATAAGGCAACAAATATGCTTCTTTCAAGATTTACAATGAACTATTTGTTTTTCCAATTTTACAAGCAACAAACCCTTAGAAAAACAACATTTACATTTAATAAATAAAGAAAACATATAATATGTAGGACATACAATATTTACATTTAATCAATAAAGAAAAACATATAAAATTTACATTTAATCAATAAAGAAAAACATGATACCTCAATCGCAATATCCCACTAATGGTAGAATCCTTGAATGAAAATCATAAAATGAGCAAGTCACCCCCACTCCATGAAGAGTTTTTAAAGAGAAGGAAGGAGTAACTTCCTACCCAAAACTAATTCAACCACCCAACTAATTCAACCAACCAACTACCTTCCTATTTTCGTCACTTTTGTAAGTGGGGCTTAAAGGAGGGTCTAAAAACCTTTTAAAATATTATAAATAACAAAAATAAACTTCTAACCTTTGTACCTTAGACATAAGACAATTTCTCAAACATAAAATACAACCTAGACCTCTTGAAAACACTTAAAAATCACTTTAAAAATTATAAGATTAAAACCCACACAAGAACATAATCATTTTATCACACAAAATTAAAAATTTTTTATTTCTTAACATCATGGCCAATAGACATTAGGGCTCCATGCCTAGGTCCGACATCACATAGAAAGATATAAAGTGGTTAAATGACCCCCATCATCCATTGACATAATAGTTCCACCTATACACTCAACAAAAAGTGTCAGTACAATATATAGTCAAAATATATCCATCATAAATAATATATTATCACAAATCCATTAGCAACCATAGACTAACATATAAAATTCATCATTCACAAATACATATATCAAATAATATCATCAAAGGATATCATATAGAATCAAATCATAATATATAACATCCATAAGTATATCAAATATCATCCACAATAAATAAATGTACCATCCATAAGTACTGCGTATCATAATCATCAAAATGTCTCTAGGAACATCAGGGATCTCAAAGAAATAGGAGTACATGAGTAGGGGTCTCACAGATAGATAGAAAGCTGGTCGATAGAAGAATGACTCGACAGAAGGAATCACAAGCTTTTATTCGATATTCTATGGTTTGGATCTTTATATGCATGGGATATGGTATGGATGCTTTTGGAGATGTGAATGGTATGGATGCTTTGTGGATGCGAGTGGATGTGAATGGTTTTTTTGACATCTTGATAGTGCAAGTATTTTGAAGTGCTTATTTCATCATTGGGTTTTTTTGTTTTTTGGTACTTTTTCCAAATGTTGTAAGAAAATACAAGCATCTAGGTATAATTGAACCGAGATGACCTAAGTATTTCTTGCATATCAACAGATAAGGATTGCCCCGTTTCATGTTAGACCTTTGATGTCCTCGATGATCTTTTTCCGATCATGTTGTTAGACAAGATTTCACATTACTAAAGATTAATCCACAAACAAGAGACAAAGAAAATGATTATGCCCCCATCATAGCATCTCTAGCTTTTGGCATCCTTGAGTAGCATAGGAAGACATAATAATGAAAATCTAGACTCTGTAAGTTAACCTAATCAACACAAAACATTTTTACATTTTAGATGTGTTTTTCTTGCCATAAGTTAGATAGAATTAGTTTAAGTGCATTATGGTACTTGGTTGTTTTGCCTTTGGATAGGTTGATGCCTTGTGTCAAGATTTTTGCTTTGGGAGTAGGCTTTGCTTGTGCTTGCATGTGTGCCTAGTAAAACGAACCCTAAGGGACTGACCTAGTGCTTCAGGGGTTCATTACTAAATGGCCTTGCCTACGTGATGACGTAGAGGCAACGTAGTTTAGGGTAAACCCTAATGGACCTAAAGACCTAGGCGATAGAGAGTGGTCCAGACTCAGATAGATAGAAGGACCAGATATGGGATGGATGGGAAAGTGGAGCCTCGAGGGTGCATTTGAATAATGGCCTTGCCTTCGTGACAACGCAAAGGCAACATAGTTCATGGATGTTGACCATGGATGGACTGGAGGAAAGACGACAAGATACGAAATGGATAGGGAAGCCTCAGGGGTGCATTGATAATGGCCTTGCCTATGTGATGACATAGAGGCAACGTAGTTCATGGACTTGGACCATGTGGACATTGACAATAGATGCTACGCTAGGTTGACATTGTGGATAGGATACTGGATAAAACCTTGGTTGACAAGGCAACAAAAGAGATAGAGTATCAAACCATGATAGGTTATCGTTAGTATTTTATTATGGAACAGATATGGATTGGATGGGACACGATAGAAGGAAGAATGGACACAAGGTGATTGGTTTCCCAAAGATGGAGGAAGCAGTTTATCACAAGTGACACCTATTTTACTAGGTTTTCACCACTTGCTTTTATTTGCACGAAAGCTAGAAGTACACATGACACCTGTTTGCTAGGTTTTCTTCATGATACCTATCCAAGACACCTGTTTGCTAGGTTTTCACCAAAGGATACTTTTTTTGTTGTTTTTCCATTTTTTTATTTTTTTGTATTTTTGTATTTTTTTTTTGTATTTTATGCCCCCCTTACATTGGGGTTCTCTTAGGTATAGAACCGGTGAAGATGCATACTATTGATTGGGTCGTCAAACATCTCACCTTCTAATGTTGTCAAATGATATGCCCCCGATCCATAGGTAGCAATGATCACATAAGGCCCAAGCCAGTTGGGTTCAAACTTGCCTTTCTTTTCCCAATCCTATTGATTACGGGGATTTTCTTTAAGTACTATATCTCCAACCTTCAAGACCCTTGGACGGACTCTGTGGTTGTAGCCTTGTGACTTCATTTGCTGATATACCTTGAGATGATTGAAGGCCTTCTGTCTCCTTTCCTCAAGCAGCTCTAGCTCTTGTAATCTGGAAATTCTATACTCTTTGTCAGTTATGAGACCTTTTAATGACACCCTTAGAGATGGTAACTCGACCTCGATGGGCAAGATGGCTTCTGATCCATAGACAAGGGTGTAAGGGGTAGCACCTATGGGAGTATGTACACTGGTTCGATAGGCCCATAGAGCGAGATTGAGTTGGATGTGCCAATCACAGCCAGCATCATTGGCTATCTTCTTGAGGAGTTTCAAGATTGTTTTGTTGGATGCTTCTACTTGGTCGTTGCCTTGGGGGTAGTAGGGTGTGGAGAAATGGTGTTGGATTTTGAATCAGTCACAAAGCTCTTGTACATCCTAGTTTTTGAAAGGTCTTCCGTTATCCATGATAATGGCTGAGGGAAGTACGTATCTACAAATGAGGTAATTGAGGATGAATGAGGAAATTTTCTTGCCTATGATGGTGGCGAGGGGAATGGCTTCAATCCACTTGGTAAAGTATTCAGTGGCGGTTATTATGAATTTGTGGTCATTGGATGAGGGGGGATGGATTTTGCCTACAAGTTTGAGTCCCCATTGACAAAAGGGCCAGGGTATCGTTAAAGGTCTTAGCTCTTGAGCTAGTGCATGTATCAGGTTTCCATGTATCTGGCATTACTTGCACTTCTTCACAAACTGATATGAATCAGTTTCCATGTTCGGCCAATAGTATCCCAAACACATGAGTTTCTTAGCTAAGGAAGGACCACTAGAGTGTGTTTCACAAATTCCTTTGTGCATGTCTTGTAAGGCAGTTTGAGATTCTTCTCGTTCTAAACAACGAAGTAAAGTACTATCCAGACCATGTCGGTATAGGGTGTTAGCAATAATGGTATAAAGAGAGGTTTGGCAGATAAAGGTTCGATGTTGGTTTGAAGACATGTCAGGTGGGAGGGTATTGTCCTTGAGGTAAGTGTAAATCTTACCATACCAAGGTGAATCAGATCTGACTAATAGGCATATGGAATGTTTTTCAGGATGATCATAAGCTGGTTGCTGAATTGACTCCATTAAGAACTCGTACTGTGACTCATTCTTTGGGATCTCGAGGAGTGAGGCAATGGTTGCCATGGCATCTGATGCTTTGTTTTCAATGCGAGGTATCTACTCAAAAGAGATGATCAAAAAGTATTCTTTAAAGTCATCGACCATGCGCTTATATGGGATAAGCTTCTCATCTTTGGTTTGGTAGTCATCAGTGACTTGATTGATCACTTGTTGGGAGTCACCATAGACATGTAGCTCTTTGATTTTCCATTTTGTTGCCATCTTGAGACCAATGACCAAGGCCTCATACTCTACTATATTGTTTGTGCATGGGAGTAACAGACGATAAGACTTCGGTATGGTGTTGCCGTGGGGAGTGACCAACAAGATTCCTACCCCCAATCCATGGTTTGTATAGGATCCATCAAAGTAGAGCTTCCATGAGTGTGTTGATATATTGAATAAGGATTCATCTAGAAATTCAAATGTCAATTGTGTGGTATCTTCTAATGGTGCTTTTGCTAACTGATTAGCAATGATTTGTCCCTTGATAGCCTTTTTGTCTACATACTCAATGTCATATTCACTTAGGAGCATTACCCACTTGGGTAGGAGACCTGTTAGAGCTGCTTTGCTTAATAGGTATTTCAGTGGATCTATCTTTGCAAAAAGCTTGACTAGATGTGCTAGCATGTAATGTCATAGTTTTTGGGAAGTAAAAACCACAGCAAGACATGATCTTTCTATTTGAGAGTATTCAGTTCATAACCCACCAATGTACAGCTGATGTAGTAGACAACTCTTTCTTTACCTTCGTAATCTTGTTGCACTAGAAGGGCCCCAAGAGTGGTTGGTGTAGAAAATATGTAAAGTAACAATGGCTTCCCTTGGATAGGAGACATGAGAATAGGTGGATTCATAAGATATTCCTTTAGTTTTCCAAATGCCTCTTCACATTTCTCATCCCACCTAAATGGAATGTTCTTGTGTAGGAGATGATTGAAAGGTTGACACTTGTCTGCTAGTTGTGATATAAACCGAAAGATTGCTTGTAGCTTGCCCTGTAGAGATCTAAGTTGAGTGATATTCTTGGGTGGTGGCATGTCCATAATAGCTTTGACTTTGGCTGAGTCTACCTCTATTCCATTTCCTGATATAATGAAGCCTAAGAGCTTGCCCGAGGTGACTCCAAACACACATTTCTATGGGCTTAACTTGACTTTGAATTGTTCTAGTCTCTGAAAGACTTTCTCTAGCACATCTAGGTGTGATTCTCTTATGAGTGACTTCAAGGATATCATCTACATAGTCTTCCATTGTGACGTGCATCATGTCATGGAAGATAGTGGTCATAGCACACTGATATGTGGCTCATGCATTCTTTAGCCCAAATGGCATGACATTCTAGTAGAAGGTGCCCCATGGACAAGTAAAAGTTGTCTTATGTTGGTCTTTTGGTGCTATCCTGATTTGATTGTATCAAGAGAAGCCATCCATGAAAGATAACATGGTATGCCCTGCTGTTAAGTCGACTATGATATCTATATTTGGCAATGGAAAGTCATCTTTGTGGCAAGCTTTGTTTAGATCTCTGAAATCATTACATAGTCTGACTCGGCCATCAGGTTTGGATATGGGTACTATGTTGGAGACCCACTCTGGATAGTCTATTTCTCTGATGAATCCTACATCCAGTAGTTTCTTGAGTTCTTATTTTACTAGTAGTGCAATGTGTGGATGCATCTTTCTAAGCTTCTGTTTGACTGGTTTCACTCTTGGATCTAGTGGAAGATGATGTAGAATCAAATCTGGATCTAATCCTGGCATATCTACATATGGCCAAGCAAAGTTGACTTTCTTTTTCTTGAAGAATAGTACAAACTTAGTCTTTTCTGGGGGAGTTAGAGACTTAGCAAAGTGAATAATTTTAGGTTGTTCCTCTGTTCCAATGTTAACAGGTTCTGTAGGTTCCACAACAATCTGAGACTTCTCCTGGTGCATGTCATTGGGGAGAGTGTCAAGCCTTCCATCTTCTGGTACCACAGTTGGGTTTTCACCATCAGATGTGTCCTTTATTTTTACTATTTTGGGATTTGATACTGCCGCGGAGCAGTTTTCACCATCAGATCCCTTTTTTATTTTGATATTTTTGTGATTGGAAGGCTTGGAACCCTCTTTGAAATAAGCCATGGTATTGATTTCAATGGTGAAGCCAGCTTTATGATCTCTTGTGGGTAGGTGGTCCCTAAGTTCCATGTAGTCAATGTAGGCATCATCGTTTTAGAACATGTCTAGTTGCGAGGTTCCTTGTAGGTCTCAGTCGATAAGTTCGGGATGCATAAGGGGGAGGGAGTCAGAGGATAGGTCTGATTTGTTGATAGTTTGAATGGATATGTGAGGGGTATTGATAGGGATAGGGTCCGGGATGGTACTTTCCTCCAAATTGTATATTGCGATAGAACTCAAACCTTCCTTGAAAGTTGTATTCTTAGGAATTGGTGAATCACACTCTAATGGTCTATGCATTAGCATTTATCCCTCATGGTAGGGGCTATAAGTTTGAATGGTGTCAACTTCTTTGTCATCATAGGAGTGCTCTATCAGCTCATCCCACTCATATTCATTGGAATCTATGTCACTATCCTCTTGAAGGTTATGGATCATTTCCACAAGACAAGCATTTGCTTTTGCTTTGCCCTTGTCCTTGTATCCTAGACCTTTTGTATTTCTTGCCAATGATGATGAAGAAGGTTAAATGGGTTCTATTATCCCTTCTTTTCTTAGGCCAATGAGACCTTGTCCTTCATAACCCATTTTGTGTAGGATAGTTTCACCTTGCCCATAGATTTTTGTGGGGAGCTTAGGTGGTTCTTGTTGTATGTTCTCTTCTTCTGTGTAGAGCCATTGTAAGATATCTCTTTCCTCTATTTCATCTGATAGGGTCCCCCATTTTACAAAGGGAGCTATAGGAGCTGCAGGAGGAGCAGATGGGTTTGAAAAATACTTGGGTCACTCAAAGGATCTAGGAGATAGAGGCATTTTGGCTAAGTTGAGGTTGTGCTCGATGGAGTATTCCCCTACTCCTGTTTCTTTGATGGTAATTTTCTACTCTTTGGGCTTGGATGAGGAAGCTTCAGAGGTAGAATCATGCTGTGGGGTAGGGGATGTAGATGCTCTATTATTGGGTATGATGTAATCAGGCTTTGAGTGGATAGAGTTGCAATGCTGAAAGGGGTCAGGATCACCTTGGATGGTTATTTGTTTGCTGTTATGAGGGAATTTTATGCATTGGTGGTAGGTAGAAGGTACAACTTTCATGGCATGAATCCATGGTCTACCTAGGAGAATATTATAGGCTAGCTCCCTATCTAGGACTTGGCACACAAAATCCTTTATCACCAGTCCCACTTGTATTGGTAGCACCACTATTCCTTTAGTAGTTCTTTCCTCTTTGTCATAGGCTTTAATAGTAATCTTTTTCCTTGGATCCACCACATTTTTAGAGAACCCCAATGTAAGGACTAGCTTGAGCATGCAAATATTTAAACTGGCTCCTCCATCAATGAGAACCCTCTTGATGCGATGCTTATGGATGAAGGCGACAATATGCAAGGGGGTGTTATGAGGCTGAGACACTGAGAGGTCATCATGTTCAGTAAATGATATGGTACTAGAGGAGGTTAGATTTCCTACCATGGCTTGAAACTTCTCTTGGGCCAAGTTTGTGGGTACTGTCATTTCCACTAAGGCTTTATCGAGAATCTCTTTGTGGGAAGGAGAAAGATGCAACAACTCTAGGATAGAAATGTGGGTGGGAGTTTTTTGCAATTGGTCTATATCACTATACTAATGGGAGTTGGACTGAGAAGGCAATGACCTTGGAGGGAGGGTATTTAATGTGACCTTATCACTGCGGGTACTACAATCAGTTTTGTTGGGTCCTGATTGTTGGTTGGATGTAACCACATTGATTTGTGGGATGTGCTCCGATATGCAATTGATGGTATAATCGAATGGCACACTTGCATAATTAGTGTTATTATTCCCATTATTCTAATTTTGCCTATTGCGGTTGTTGTTGTTGCCATTGTTGTTGTTGTTGTATGACCTGTCGTGATTGAGAAATGGATCCTTGTATAACACATGCATCTCATTAGAGGTATGTTGTTGAGCACTTCCTTGATTTTGATCAAATATGTCTTAAATAACATGTTTGAGATTGATACAATTGTTGGTTGTATGACCTCTACCTCTCTGATACTCACAAAAGTTGGTGTCTTTCCAATAGTGAGGTTTTATTTGAGGTTCATAATCACTAGTAGGTAGTAAAGTGATCTCATTGTTGGCCAATAGCTTCCTTAATGCAGATTCTTGGGACTCACCCAATGGTGTGAACTTTCACCTAGGATTTGAGTTGTACGATGGCCTTGGTTCCCGAGAGAATGTTTTGTTCGGCGTAGCATTGCTTGTTGTTTGGGAGTCGCGACCTTAGCATCAACTACTCCATCATTGATGACATTTTTATTCTTAGTCCAAAACTTTGACTTGTCCATAGTGTAGTTGGAGTTGGGGGTGTCCTTGTACAACTTAATTTGCCCCTTGGCAATCATAGCTTTCTTGATGAATGATCCCATTTCAAAGACCTTCAAAAATGAGGTAGGACATTGAATTTGGATTTGATAGCTTAGATCGGAGTTGAGGTTGTGGATGAACATCTCCATCAATTGCTTCTTAGGTGCATCATATGAGCATTTGCTCACTAGTTGTCTCCATCTCTATAAGAAGGAGGTGAATGATTCGCCGCTCTTTTTCTTGGTATTGCATAGATCGAGCATGGAGACTTCATGTTCAATATTATATGAGAAGTGCATGATGAATTTGTTCATTAACTCATCAAATGTCTTGATACTCGGTGGAAGTCATGAGAACCACTCCATGGCTTGACTACCTAGAGATCTAGGGAATAGTCTCATTAAGAAAGTTTCATTGTGAGCTACTTCCATGCATACAACATTGAATTCCCTAATGTTATCTCTTGGGTCTCCTTTCCCTTTGTACTTGCCAAACTTAGGAACTTCAAACCGAAAGGGGAAGGGCACCATGTTTAAACTTTTGTCAAAGGGGTATGTTGCAATATCTTCCAAAGAGTAAGTTTTAGTATTCGTTCCTATTTTGAGATCTGTCATTTGTTGCGTTAGGCCCTTGATTTGTTTCCTCATTTCTTCCATAGGTATATTTGGGTTTGCGACTTTCTTTCTTTTATCTCCCTTAGTGTGGTTTTCATGAGTTTCCTCTGCGGTCTCTTTCAGTTTGTTGAGATCGAAGTCAATAGGGAGCTAGAGTCCTAGACTTGCAAGGTGCATAAAGTACTTATGAGGGTCCTCGTGGAGCACTTTTTCTAGTAAGTGTTGAAATTTCTGATCTTGGAGGTGCTCTTGATACTCTTCATGAGAGATATCCTCATCACTATTGTGAGGGGTGACAATGTGATTGGACGATCTGGCCATTTCAAGTTGTCTTTTGTACTGAGATCTAGTTAAACCATGCAAGGCAACGCAGGAAGCGATGGGATGAAACTAGAGATTTTGGTAAGATGTTGATGGAGACTGTTGAGAATAGGATACTTGTGACGAGATTTGGACAAGGGACTCTTTCGATCAATGATTCCAAATAAGATGGCCGACACAAGATGATAGCCACAAGTAAGGGTACTTGATACCTATCTTACTATGTAGAGACTAGTCGTATACCAAGACCACTAGTGAAGTTCTGTGACTTACTAGGGTTACTTGAATTTGAAACAATCAGAAAAGGTCTTGCACTAATATGATATAGGATACTTTGACTTTGCACTAGGGAGAACTGAAAGAAGGTGGGTGAGACAACCAATGAAAGGGAGATTTTGATGTGAAATGGATAAAAAAAGTGACTGCAAGGTAAGACATGATCTCAGAACTTGGAACTAGGATGAAATGGGTACCTAGAAATGGTAAACTTTTCCTTTCAAAGTATGGGGAAGTACTCACTGTTATGCATGTGCAGGAACAGATGCGCAACAAAAAAGGATAAATGCATAGAAAGTTGACACAGATGCACAATACTGGTAAAAATTAGATGTGCAATAACAGGTGATATAAGCGCAGCTAGTCGGTACAAATGCACAACCAGTCAGAACAAATGCGCAACAGAAAATGATAACAGCGTAGGTCTAGTTTTTTCAATGTTTTTGCAAATTTTTCGGCAATTTTTTGATGTTTTTTGGTTTCTTTTGTTGCAAGATGGTCTCTTTTGATCTAATTTTCTTTAATTATGGCAAGAAGACACAACAAACACAAAGAATGTTTTTATGGTTTTTTATTTTTTTGTGATTTTTTGACTCTTTTTGACTAAAAGAAAGCAAGTACAATCCTAGGTTTCAAAGGACAATATAAATAGAATTCTCACTATCTCTAGTGAAGCATCTTCAAGATGTGATAATTGCCCTTCCTTGCACCAGCTTATAGGGGTTTTTGGCCACTAAAACAAAGTTGTCTAATAAAGGCAACCGTTCGAGTGGTTATACATGCAGCAACACTAGTCTCTATTATGGAGTCTCCCAGCCTACAAGGGTTACGCCTTGGAGGGTTTTGGGGGAGGTTTGATGTTGGTATAACACAACTTCACTCATTGTTTGAAGCTTTCACTCCAAACACAATTTATTTAGAGTGGCTTGGCAGGGCTTGGCTTTAGCCTATTACCACTTAGGGTCATTCCTACTTGGATGGACAATATCCAAGAGCAGGCCCCTCTAAAGGTTAAACACATGCGAAAATGATATGTTTGGCATTTTGGTCACCCA
This sequence comes from Cunninghamia lanceolata, assembly GCA_027924645.1. NCBI lineage: Eukaryota > Viridiplantae > Streptophyta > Pinopsida > Cupressales > Cupressaceae > Cunninghamia > Cunninghamia lanceolata. The sequence goes on along the minus strand of BSBN01000194.1, from coordinate 9,465,413 downwards.
AGATAGGGGAGAGCATAGGCCTAGTATCATTCCTAAAACACAAAAGATAGTGGTTCTTTTCCCCTAGTTAAAAAGAAAAAGACTAAATGAGCTATCTACTTGGGCACACACAAAAATTTTGTTAACTTTGAAGTGATAACAAGATAGCAATGGTTCAATTTTACCCAGATAGCAGTGATTTGTTAACTTTGAAGTGATAACAAGATAGCAATGGTTCAGTTTTACCCAGATAGCAATGTGTCTAACTTTGAAAGATAGCAATATAGCAATGATTCAATGATATGCAAGGTAGCAATGATTTAGTTACCACCTTCCTAGTTAAGACTATGTGAGATTTGCATGAGTATCCATTTACTTTCCTTTTAGAAATCAAAGTGTGAGTTAACCAGTGCAGCTATATGATTCCAAAATAGATCCAAGAGTGTTCCTGCGAAAAAGTGTTAGTGTTAGCAAAAAAGACACAAGAAAAACCCTAAAGTCATTGTCTAAATCAGATGCGCAGAAATAGAGCTCAAAAGTGCAGCAGTACAAATGTGCTGAGACAAAGGTCAAAAGTGCAGGAATATAGAGTGTATGCATAGAATTGACAGATGCACCGCTTCAAAAGGTATATGCACTGAAACAGAGCCTCTATGTGCTGAAAGATTGGATGTGCCAAAACAGACAGTAGATGCGTGTTAAGATGGGTCAAATGCACAGATTCCTCCTGTGTACAACTTTCTAACACACAAAAACTTAGTTTTTGGGTTGAATTGGGGCTAGGCCCCATGGTAGGTGCCAAAAATGTTAAGGGAAAATTGGAGTAAACATGAATAATCAATATATCAATATCAATAATACCCAAAACTCAACGAAAAGGGAAATAATCAAGATCAAAGAAACAAAGACAAAACCTTTGCAAACCTCAATACTTCATAGCTTCCATTGTTTGCCTATCTCAATCGATCTTGCATGTGTGAATAAGGCCCTCAGAGAGTGCACTTCCTTGCTATTCCAAGATTGTCAATGGAGAATGGCTATGATAATGTTTTGTATTGAAGATGAGCTTCACAACAATGGTAGTGATATGGTAACAAGTTGATTGCAGGGAAAAGGAATGACATGGGTGCCAAAGGCACGCTGTAATTCCTGCAGAGTAACAATATTGAAGGCTTGGATGAATGAAATGGAGGAATAGGGTTCAATTTATAGACTTGTGAGAGAAGATCAACGATATAGAGAGAATGAGAAGATCAATGGTATAGACTAGTTGAGGAATGTGCATGAATAAGAAGAAGACAAGTGTCTTTCTCTATTTTGCATGAGAGGAATTAATAAAATAGAAGAATGAGTTAACTGAAGAGATTAATCAATTAACAAAATGAATAGAAGAGTTAACTGTATAAAACTGGAGGATAAATATTGCATGAGGATGAGAAGATATTTTAGCTCAATTAAATATTTGGAATATTCAATTGCATGTGCACAAGGATTGAATTATATTTAGAGATAACTCAATTTAGAAGAAATAGACAACTTAAATAAATATTTGATTTATTTAAATTTAGAGAAGATATTATTGGAAGAAACAATTAAATAATTGATATTATTTAATTTAGAATGATTGTGGAAGAACTAATTAAATAATTTGTATTATTTAATTTGTTGGAGGAATTTGAAGAATATAATTAAATAAATTGATTTTATTTAATTGTTGGGAGAATATGAATCAAATAAATAAATTTGTTTGTTTATTTATTGATAGAGGAATTAGACTTAGATAAATATTAAGAATATTTATTTGGATAGAGTCGTGTCATTTTTAGGTGTAGACATAATCTTTGTCCCTCCCAATGAGCAAAGGGAGCCGCAAACTCACCTTGAGTTGTTCCAATTTTTGCAAAGAATCCAATTGAGACCAGATGTGAAAATCTACATGCAAGAATAGTTTGACTTGTTGACAGAATTACTGAATTGTGATGGAGTCCTATATTGGACCCCTTCTCATCAACAAGCCTTTTGAGACTTATTTCATCTCACACTGCCAAGAGAAACCATAGAGTTGGTGCTGATAGAGTCAAATGACAAACCTTACAGAATAGGAGAACTTGTCCTAAGAAGAGGTAACATGACGAATAAGAAAAGAAGACGAAAAAGAGCTTTTTTAGAAGACTGGAAAGGTCCTTACATGGTCAAGGAAGACATCAGAAATGGTGCCTATCTCTTGTGCACAATGGAGGGAGAGGAATTTACCGAAATAGTCAATGCCTTTCACCTCAAGAAATACTGTCTAAAACACCAAAAAAATCACAAAACATAAAAATACAAAAAAACTTATAAAAAAAATCAAAATGTCAAAAACAATTTGTTTGTTGCATTTCTGTATCATTCTGTTCATCTTGCATTACTGTTAGTGATTTTCTCTTACACTATTTTCTTTTCAGTAAGGAGTCTAAGGTTGCCTAGATATACATCATCCTTTTAGGACCTAGAGATTCCCCATTTTTCACTATCACCATTATACCCCTTCATTCCTAGTGATTCTAATCAAAGACTAGCTCTTAGCTTTACATTGATCCCAGTCTTAATTAGTCCAGATGTTAGGTCTAAACAAAGTCAGTATTCAAAACTTTAGGTGGTGCTTAGCCCCTTATCTTTCTTGGCCAAAAACGTCAGGAGGATCAAAACTTTGAAGGAAGTAATCTAAAATTTGATTGAATAAAAAAAATGAGTGATCAAAATAAGAGTGTCAAAAAGTGAGAATTGAGAGATCTAAGTAATGCATATCAAAAGTTTCGAAAACATTCATTTCTTGAAAAATCAAAATCTAAAAAAATGAGAAAAATCAAGTAAGGAAAATACAAAAAAATGTGAAAAAAGCAAAAAAAAGAGATACAAAAAAAAGAAGAGTGAAAGAGAAAAGATTGTTGAATGTCAGTACTCTTGGGTGAAGATTAGTCTAAGCTCAAAGCCTCAAGGGTGATATTCTAATAGAGAAAGAAAGGTACAAAGCACATACACGCACTAGCTAAGCAAAACCGAAGAGTCTAGTGGTCTCTAGGATCATCTTCTACCAAGGGACCCTTGTTCTTTCCTATATTATCCTTTACCTTGGGTCTACCTTGCTTTCCATCTATGATCCAAGTCTAGAAAACATCTATAAAATTTGCTACATGTCTAAGTTGAGAGCTTTTCAGATTGTCTTATCTAGATAAGGATTAGTGTTTAGCCTTTAGTGAAGCCAAAAATTAGAAACACTCCATTTTCATCCTCACGCCCCACTTGAGTTTTTCTAAATCCTATCTCACAGCCTTGAATAGGTCTCTTATATCAGAACAACTTACAATCCCCTGGATTGAAAATCGTGTTTAAGAGTAGTCACATTGTTTGTTCCACACTACATTCATGCCAAAATCAGAAAAAGAGTCTCAAAGAAATAAAGTCAAATGTCATATCTCATGACATTCAGTAGTAGTAAATGTTCATTTCAATGTGTTCCTGCATTATCATATCATAAACTGCATCTCATATATATGCCACAAAAATTACAAAAATATGTCATCGTTATCATACTTGCATCATTAAAAAGAGTTGAAAAGGTCGAACACTTAATCAAAAAGTTCTCAAAACTCCAAAACATGCACAAGAGATGAGTACAAATCTAGTAAGAAAAAACCATAAAAGGATGAACTTTCATAGATACATCTGAAGTTTACATATATAAGGATATCAAAGAACTAGGACAAAATGCTCTCAAGAGAAGTAAAGGCTCCCCATGCAAGGGGGCACAACTTTAAGAAAGGAAGTTAAGGCCAGTTCTCTCCAACAGAACCCTTAGGACTTTGTCTCCTCCATCTACGAATACCACTCATCACTCCATGAGACCTATGGGAGTGAGGTGCTCTGTTGTGAGCATGTGACTATGAAGGTCCCACCATAATAGTATCACATTGTCCAAAACTAAGACAAACCATCTCTTAGAGTACCTGATTCTCACCCTTAAGGGTGTCGACCTGGGTCTTCAAGTCAGCATTCACTTGACATCCATGATAGATAGGAGCAAAAATGTCAGTATGTCGCCCAGCAGCAGGGGGCACACCGGGATCATCTAAAAGATGGTCACGAGTCATCCTAGCGAAGGGAGAAGCCAATCCAACGTTAATCTCACAAACAAAATCCCTCCACTCTCTGACATTACCTGAAAGAGTGAATCAAAAGAAAAAAACAAGTCAGTTTTCCATGAAAAGAGAAAAGACAAAAGTATGAGAAGTAATTGGACTAACTTACATGGATCACCAGGCTGCCAATCAGGGTCAAATTGTTGCATCACCTCATCTGAATGAGGAGATCAAGGAACAATAGGAGGACCCTTGAGGATATTAGGACCATCATCTAAATCATCAGTATCGTCAAAAACCTCATCCTGTACATCCTCGTGAAAGACCTCATTTAATGAATCATCATCATCTGGAACATAGTCCTCATCAGTAGACTCTGAATCCACAGTCACAATCAAAGATTGGGAAGGAGTCCCTCTCCTTCCCCTCTATCCTCATCTCGAAACTCTAGTAATGAAGATTCCAGGAGTCAAGGGAGTCCAAACTACAGTCCTTTATCTAATCTCACCCATCTCCTAAATAGTCCTATAGCATGTGGACACTGGGGGTAACTCCTCAGGGATGTCTTCACCAAATTGCTGTGAAACATGATCAACCTGATGGGCCTCGACTAGACCATTATGGTTTGAAATCTCAGATACTCCGCGATAATATTCCTTGACCTCACCATCAGGGGCCCAGGATCCCTCCATGTCACGATAAGGATCAAAGATTATGTCCTCATCTGTAAGAGTAGAAATAGTGGGTAAGGAAGCATTAAAGTGACCTTAAACATGCATCCATATAGCTTCTCTTGGTAAACATCTATCTGGAATCAGAATGAGCTTCTAATAGGGCCTCATGTGCTCAAATATCCATGTCATGATCAAAGAAGAGTGGCTAAAATATAGAGCCCCTCGCTTTGAAATACAATAGAAGTCTCTAAAAACCATGGCTAAGATATTCAGTCCCCAAGCTTAAATTGTGCCCTCCTTAATACCACGAATGATGGGTGCCCAACAGCATCTCAAAGGAGTTGAGGACTTGTCTCCTGATAGCCTCGATGCAATCAAACCAATCAGAAATCTCCTCAGAAGTGGGATGCAAAGGCGAGGCACAGAAGTGAGCTGGACTCCTGTCTGATCCCCAGGGTGACTAACCTCCATGAACTCTGCCCAAGATGCCTTGTCCTCAAAGGACTCGCTAGCTGGAAGGACTAGAGGATGTCCTCTCATAGGAACCCCAAGTATATGATACACATCATACAGAGTGATGGTCCACTCTCTGGAGATCTGTGGGAACCTAAACATGTTTCTTTATGCATCCCAGTAGGTTAGAATGTCACATCATATACGAGACACATGATGAATAACAGGCACATGACAAACTCTAGCTAGACCTGCCCTCTTCAAAATAACATGATCCTCGTCACTCAATGAAGAAAACATCCCTGAGAGCCATCCCTGCTCTTGGCAGGCATTCCATCGGATATGCATGTCTTGCAAGATCAGAAAAGAGCTTTAGATTAGATCTCGTAAACTCGTAAAAATCCCTAAAAATCATAAAACTACAGAAAACCTCACACAAAAAAAAGCGTATAACTCCTCAAAATTGCAATAAACAAGAAAATACAGTAGCCAAAACATGTCAGATCAAAGTGAAACAAGCTGCAAACAATATGAAATTTTAGCCAAAATTGACCCAACAGGGTTGCCCTCGGGTGACCCAGGTGTTTTGCAGGATCTCCCCTAGGCAACCCTATTGTCAAATAGGATCTCCCCCGGGTGACCTTCCTGACAAAAGGGGCGACCCTAGAGGAGGATCCCTCAATCTAAAATTGCTCTAAAAACTTCATTTTTTAGCTGATTTCAGAAAACGAAAAACCTATTTTGCTCTAAACGACAAGACATAGACAATGCAACAAGAAAAATTGACAAAAACAGACAATTTTAAGAGATTTTTTTAGAAGATTCAAACTAGGGTTTAGAGAAGGGTTTTTCACTGCTTGCGTACCCAATTTTTCATGGCTAAAGAAGAGGAAGCCATTGTTTCCATCTCAATACCTTTCCAATGACTACTCACATGATCAATTTTGTCATCGTTGTGATCTGATCTCACAATTTGACTTGCTTTGCTTGCCCTTAGCTTAGTTTCATTTGTGCATTTTAGATTAGTTCTTTGCTTTTATGCATATTTTTCTTGCATCATTTTGTATGCTTTCATTCCTACAGGTCCAAACTGACAAAGGCAAACAACTAGTCGAACTTGAATGATCCATGGTAAGTTCATCATTTCAATTTTCATTATTTGTTTTGATATATTTAAATGCCAAACTGATACTAGTTATTGTAGGTACAATTGCAGAAAAATCAACAATAGGTAAGGCCTAGTTCAGGAATGGTACTATTGATGATGATTATTAGTCACAACAACACTCATAAAAGTTTGCACAACAAACCTTTATTATCTTGAAAAGTATGATCAATTTGGAACAAATTGATGACTCGAAGGCTCCATTGATCAGATCATGATCTTCTGACGTTACTCATAGGTTGATGTGACATGTTGTTTTCCATTTTCAAGGGATCTTACGTTGTCTAGATGATTGATTCTGTACCTGTCTACTGTAAATTCACTTCACAAACGGGGTTATTTCTACTATGCTCCATAGATTATGATTATATTTATAAGTTTGATCAATTCTTTTAAGCAGCTATTGTCATGAACATTTATATACTTCTACACTATGTATTTAATCAAATGATGTGCCTACAAGTAGATATTCACATGTTTATCATTGATATTAATATATATTTGCATGATATTTATCATTATTAACATGCTTTTGCTCAAAATATGCTCTATGTGTTCAATTATTTATGAGATATAGGCATATTTCATGTGATTTGCAATTATGAAGGTGATTTGTAATGAAATTCAAAGAAATTTAAAGAAATACTTCTAAATTTAGTGAACCTTTAGCTATTGAGTCACATACATTCCAGATATAGTCATGAAGAGAAGAAATCAAACCATAATTTCACCAAGATATTCTACAGCTAGGTATGGTTGATGCTAACTTCAAAGGAACAAGGAGTGAAAACAATCCATACAAACTGACAAGCACTCCAAGGGACGCAGCTAATCAATGCACATATCCAGATCTCATTCACTAACTACTCAAGATTTACTATTGTTTGTAATCAAAACAACTTCTCTTTCATTAAGTATTCAAAAGACATGTACATTCACAAAAGCTTTGAAATTAGTCTTGAATGCTTCAGTAATCTAACTTCAATTAAGTTTCTAATGCTTTAAAGAGTGCACTCCATCCCCTTTTATAGAATAAGGTGAGGAAGCAGTTACAAATGGCCAATGGTCTAGATTTATCTATTCAGATCAATGGTCAACATTCCCTCATTGACTTAGTCAATATCTTTATATATGGCACAAGTTGCCAGCTGGCAACCATCTAGCTAAACTCATTCACTTGTAAGTGGACTATGCACATGATTCTATTATTATGCATCTTTACTTACTCTTCATCTCCTTATTCTTCTTCACTTTCCTCTTCTCCATCATTTTCTTCATCATCATCATCTTCATTATCACTATCACTTCGATGCAGACCATCCTCTATGTGTACCTTTATGGTTGCCCTGATAGATTCATATCGCTGTACTATTCTATCAATTTCACCTCCATCCTGAACCTTGGCTTTCAGTATGGCATGCCTCTGGGAATGAAACTTTTCTTGAAGGGCATCCATCTTATTCCTCCTACTGGTCAATGTTTCCTTGTATGTTTCCACCCTGACCTTCATCCTCATGACCTTGTTTATTACTTCTTCTATCAAATGGTACAGGGGGGTCCTCTGTAGCTTGCTTAAAATTATTATGAAAAGACTAAACAACAAAATCAATATCTTGATTCTCTATTTTCCCTTCCACCTTTCCTTCTAAAGCCTCCAGTGTTTCTATCTATTTTGCCATAAGATCATGCAATTTGACACTTCTGTCCCTAAGTTTGCCACTGCATCTCTTCAAAATGTCACACTCAAATCCAGTGTCCTCATACCAAATATTGGTCAGCTGGAAGGTGCTATTATCTAGTATTTTGTTATCTATAAGTATATTCATATCAATTATTTTCATCTCTCCCAAAGCATCCAGGTGCTTCTCTAGTTTGAAGGATCTCCTGCCTACTTCATTTTGTAGCTTATCCACCTTTCGTTCCAGAGCACTAAGAGAATTCCACCTTTCCATAGAGGTTTTTACCACATCCTCAGCTTCAAAAGTAGAAGACATGAACCACTTGTCCACTAATTCTGCTTTATGCTTCATCAGATCTAATCCTGTAACCTTTTCTTGGGATATAATTGTTAATGGAGTGGCTATACTAATAGGCATGTGCTTAGGATCAACCAACCCTTTAATAAAAGAATGTAATTGAGTGATGTGCTCTTTATGTTTCTTATTCTTCTCCTTTTCTCTCTTTACCCTTTGTGTCAAAGAATCAATAATATCCTTACCTTCTTGACCTTCTTGGTCCTCATTTGCAAAACCTAAATCAATGTTAGTTATTTGAAATTCATCAAGGCCTATTTTGCCTTTCTCCTTTCAACTGTTGGCAAGGCTACTTGAGCTATTCTCCTACCTGTAGTAGGGTCTCTCCTTATTACAGATGTAAGCCTTTCCTTTCTTCTAGATTTCATCATGCTCTCAACAAATAATGTAGACACATCAAAATTATGTACCTCATCCATTTGTTGCAGATGTATTTCTTGTTGTAACCAATAAGGAACATCACCCCTAGGCTCTTGATGATCACCCTCTTTATCTTGAGTGTCTCAAAACTTTGTTTTGTGTCCTGCCCTGAGTGGTGAATTCTCTTTCTTTGGCTCTTGCTCATGTGCATTCTCATGAGGGAGATCTTGTTGGGGTACCTCCTATTGAGGGATTTCTTCCTAAGCAGGAGGCTCTTGTGAAGTATCCATATTTTGATCTTGCACTCCCTTTTGTAAACTTTCCTCAGGAGTTTCTTGAACATTTTGATTTTGTTTGTCCTATGGCACTTGGGTCTCTTGAGAAGATTGGGTATTTTGACCTTGGGGATCACCCTGATTACCCTTAGCCACATTTTCTATCTCCTTCTCCTAACCCTTATCATGTGTCAAACTCTGTTCCTCATCCTTAAATATGTTGGCCTCTCCGAAGGCTAATTATTTCTCATCAGATCTCTCTTCTACTTGTGGATTATTTCCTTGATTATCTCCTTTAGTACGTGGTGATGAAACACCCAGATCCTGATTAGCATCCTTATCAGGTATCTCCCGATCACCCTTACTCTGAAGCTATGCCTCTGACTTTTCTTGTCCTATGGGAACATCTCCCTGATCTCTGTTTTGACTGGGTTCTATATAACCAGCTTTTGTATGCATTGTATTTTCATTCTTTTCAGGCTCCAAGGGTTGATCATCATCTTTATTTAGGCTCATGTCACCCTGATAAGCCAGATCTATTGCTAGAGGAGTAGTAACCTGCTCTATCAGATTGGTCAGCTCTATCTATTGGGCTACTTCTTCAGGATTACCCTACTCTATTTCATCCATTTTATCTTCTACTTGGCTAGTCACCTTCTAGGCCAATGGGGTCTGATGAGGGGTCATCCTAGTATTAGCTACTAAGGTTTTCATATGCTGAGCAGCCACATCCTGAACCACTTCATCATCTGATAATTCAACAGTGTTATCAAGTGGAAAGGGGGACTCTTTACCACCCATATGCATTTCCTTCACCTGTTCCTTTGCCTTCTCAGTCTTAAAATGAATAATGTTAAGAATAGGGACTTCGTGTTGTAGTTCCCTCATGAAAGTCAAACCACCAGCACCTCTTAAGATGATAGGGTCAGTGCTAACATTTCACCTCGTTGTTGTTCTTTGCTTCTTTGGTGGGGGTGTTTGTTGCACCTTCTTTCGCCTTTTACTTATTATTAATAGATCATCATCGTTGGGCCCCTTATCCCACCACTCTTCTTCCAAGGGATTGTCTTCCTTTGGTTCATCCTGAAATGGCTCATCATCCATTTGTTTCTCTATAACTTCAGGAACAGGCTTTATTATCCTCTTGGCTTCCTATTTATTAGGGGGATGCTGTGATGTAGATGCAGTTGTAGATGTTGATGCCCCATCACCTTTTGGTGGAAGTCTCTTAATAATCACCCCTTGTTGTTCAGGAGTAGCCTTCTTACCCTTACTTGGTGGCTTTTGTTCCTTAGTAGGTAATCTTTCTCCATTAGATTTCCTCTTTTCAATGAGAAATTCATCATATTCTTCTTGTAATAACTCATGTCTTTTCTTCTTATTATCGACAATGAGGGCCATATCCTTCTTCTTCAATTTATTGACCTCAGCACTTACCCAACTCTGTGTTAGTTGGAGGACCTTTTTCATTATTTGATCCAATGAGGTTTCCTCTGGTTGTGTTAGATCAGGAGCTGAGATAGTGTCATTATACACCTTTTTATCCTCATATTCACTAGACATTAGATTTCCATCATCATCATGCAACTGTGCAGGCACTGGAATGCAGTCAAAAGTCTAGATCTGGTTAAGAGTGAGCCTTTGATAAGTTCTTCTGATCTCTGCTTCATCATCACAATTAGTCCAGTAATCTTCAAGATTTTTGTGATGTATTTATTTTCCTAATAATTTATGCATTCTGCCATATGGGTCATATGACCTAGCTATAGAAAATGGTTGCATGTACATGAGTTTCAACCCTCCAATGGCATCTTTAATACTCTGTCTGTTAGGGCATATATACCATCCCATGTATACTGGGAACAATATAGGAGGAATCTTCTTCTGTTCCAAGTGAGCCTCAACTGAGGTTGATACTTGTCTCACAAATTCCATCAAGATGACCCTATCAGTGGGGTATCTTGGCAACATGAGAGGTTGCCCATCAAATCCTTCTATTCTTATGTATGAGAAAGTGGGGAATTGGATAAACCAAGCTACATGTTTATAGATAATGGCCTGAGCCTCCATACTCAATCTCTTGGTTCTGTCCTCCTCCATGATTCTGACTAAATGCATTGAAAATGAGTCATTTACTAGTTTATAGTCTTGGAGGTATGCTCTCCTCTCTAATTGTGGGTAGTGATCCCAGATGTTCACATCACCAACACTGTTTCTAACCTTGCCTACTAATTGCAAGGCATTAAATGTACCCCAGAAATCACAAGCATATACAACATAAGAGGTCATATGGAAAATACAAGCCTTTCCGCCCATCTTTCTCATCCCTTCATCTAAGAAATCACATTTACAAACCTTAACAATACTGCTGCTCTATGCACCTTTTGTTTGCCTTTGAATCTGGCCTGGGTGGTACTTGATTCAGAGAGCTTCGTGATATAGCCCCATGGTTATCCTTGAACTCTAAATTCATTGTATAACCTTGGCTCTTTGTGTGGTTAATCATATGCATTGATGTTGTTGTTTATCATGATGTTGTAGACACTAACATGTTTCTTACAGGGATGCGTTTGTGAAAGTCAGTGTTCCCTTGTGTGTTTTCATCCTACCTTAACATGCTTGATATCGATAACTGATATCAACCACCTTTAGGTGGGGGCATATATAAGGTAAATAGTCTGTTATAGATGTTAGCAATGTGCTTGTCCTTAGGTGTAGGCTAGTACAATGAGTACTTCCTACATCCTGAGTTTGTTTACAATCAATCTGTAGATTAGGTAAACAAATAAGGTAGAAACACAAACTTAAATGCATAAAAAAACACAAAAAGCTATACCTCACATGCAAACCCAATCTCATCAAGGGAGCAAGAAGCATTTGCACCCAAAACAACTCCTAAGACATGATGATCCCTAGACAAGTGATTCAAATGTAAAATGTTAACTAAATTTGCAACTCACTAAAACTAGCTCAATTGATATTTTGGCATAATAACTTTACATAAAACTTGGATTCTAAAATGGATGGAGAGAGGTTCTATTTATAGATTTTTGGAAGGGATTTTGATCCAAGGGTGGAGATTGATTTGGAAGATCAATGGTGGAGGATGAAAGTGATGTGGAGGGCCTAGATTCAATCTTGGAGGAATGGAGGGCTAGGAATAAATGTGAATCTTTTATTCATTTTGGGAAAAGGGGTTATTAAATGAGCATGGGTGTGGAGGATTATTTTTGAATTAAAGATTCATATGGGGGAATGTAAATGAATTAAAAATTCATTTGGGGAAGAGAGGAAATAAATGAGTATGGGTGAGGTAAGGGGTTGTAAGGAGAATTAAATGTGATGTGGGATGTTTTAAAATAAAAAATTGACTTAGGTGGATTTGTTTCAATTTTTTATTTGGAGGATGTGGGGAAGGGTGTTAAACTAGGTTTGACCACCCAAATGAAGGGGTTAGGATTAATTAAACATAGGTTTTATTTAATTAATCTTAGGGCAAGGATGAGGTAGGCTAGGGTAGGCAATTAAATAATAGCTATTTAATTGTCTAGGGTAGGGATAGGTCAATTAGTAGGCTGGATTAATTAGTTAACATGGTATTAACTAATTAATTAGATTTAGTGAAAAGGGGGAAATTGATTTAATAAATATTGCATATTTATTAAATCAATTGGCCAAGGTTTGGACTATTGAATTAATGGAATTAATTCAATTTTGGGGATAAAATGATGTGAATTTGGGAAATGGATGGGTAATTAATTAAATACAAATTTAATTAATTAATTAGAAGGGAAATTGGTGTGTTTTAGGGATGTCGGGAGTCGGTTTGGTGGTCGAGACATTTTTAGGTGTCTACACAATCAATCTATCTATTGCGTATACCTCCTTTTCACCATAAGACGTCTCCGTGATGCGGGTGGAGTTGTATACTTTTGAGCTCATACCTCCTTTTCACTGTAAGGCATCTCCATGATGTAGGTTTGGTGGTATGCCATGCTTCCTTTTCATTGTAAGGCATCTATGTGATGCAGGTGGGGTTGCATTTTCAAAAGTCCTCTGCAGAGGCGGGGAGCAGTTCTGTGACTAACTCAACCCTTAAGTGTGTCTTTGGTGATTGTTGTGGTCAAGCCCAATCATTGGTGTGTGCTTGTAATGTGCTTGAGATGGTGTTGGACCTAGAGATAGGTACACTCCATCGCTTGTCTGCCGTGTTTTCTCCATCTCTTCAAAGTGTGTGTGTTTGACATGCTTGCTTTGTTTGGTGTGTCTGTTGCCCCATATGCATCTGACATTTTGGGAGGTTTTGTGTGTCTTGTGTGTGTGTTGCCCCATATATACAGTCTAAAGACTTGCTCGATAAGTGCATCTTATATTATGGGAGGTTTGTTTACTTTCCAGTACTTTCATCTGCATTTCATATATATGAGAAAAAGAAAAGAAAAGATATCATTTCTGTCTTCCATGCATTAATGTGTCTTCTATGCATTGACTATATTCTCCATGTTTTGTGTGACTATAACTGTCTTCTCCGTGTTTTGCATGCCTATTACTATCTTCTATGTGATTGGTGTGTCTTCTCTGTGCTTGGTGTGTTTGTTGTGTTTGCGACCTTACTTTAATGCATGTATTGGCCTCGCATTTATACACACATTAAAGTGGGGGCTAAATCTAACATTGGAAAATGTCCCCTTGGGGGCTTTTCCCTCATAAGGTTTAGCTCCCAGGTCTTTAGTATGCATTTAGGACATTTTAGTTCTTATTTTGGCATCCCAATGGAATGAGACCTAGGTTCCATGGAAAATTAGACCTAGGTGGACCCCTTGAACTATACCCTACTCAAAATAGGGGGGAGGACTTGGGCACTCGAGCCCTAGTCCTGCCCTATTTTGGGGCAGCCCTAATTTCTGGGTGTCGATTTATGACCATTATTAGATCCTTTTTCAGACACGGTAAGTTTTGATTTTTAAAATCTTGGCGGGAGTGCTTGTAGTTGCATATATAAGCATGCTTAGGCATTTATTTGTAAACTAGGTTTCAATTAGATGGCAATTGTGATGTTCAAGTGTTCTCAAGGTGATTCAAGGCTTTCTATTATGTTGCAAGAGTAGACTTGTGTGTTTTGTGTGTTGATATTTGCAGATTTGAGCATCAGTTTCCTCATGGCATGAAGAGCCTCTTCCTCCATGAGAGCTTCACTACAAGGTGACATAATATTATGTTTTCATCATTGATTCCTTTGGTTTTTGCCTCTACCTCACAAGGGCATACACTCTTTTATCTGATAACAGTGTTTGGAGACTTAAGTGTCCTCCGAGGCTTGACTGAGGCAAGCCTCTAAACACCACAACCCCCAAACCAAGTCTTGTGATTGCAGGTTATAGGTGTCACATTTGAAAGACGTGAAGTTGTAGGGAGGATTAACAGTCATCAAGGATTCGAGATCTGAAGAAAAGTCAAACACAGGAGCACTTCCAGGACTTGGGCACTCAGTCTAGTGTCCTCCATAGATAGATCTCTGAAAAAAGAAGTTACAGGGTTGATCAGTGTCGGAAGGAGGTCCATATTCCGTGAAAAAGTAGGTACCTTGGACTTGGGGGCCCGCTCTAGTATCCTTGATTGTTCCACTTTAGAACCCCAAAAATAGGTATTCTATGATTTGGTATTTTATTCCTATTTATAAGAGCTTTTTCCATCTTTCGTCAATTTATTGCCATATTTGCATAATTAGGGTTTTAATGGTTAATTGGACATAAGAGAAGGAAAATTAATAATTAAATTCCCTAATCCAAGTTTCCCTACATCTGCAAGTGACCTAGGGTATGATAGTGGTTGTCACTCGACCCTAGATCCTTGAATGTATAGTGGAGAGGTAGATTTAAACATCTAAACATTAGAATATTACCAAATCCAATTTTCCCCTAAACAGCTTGTCAATATGGTGATCATGTCTTGATAATCATGCTTTAGGAATTCATACTTGATAATGTTTGTTGGACTACTTCATGTCAAGGAGTTTTTTGATAGGATTGTACACAAGGAGTTCATATCAGATGATAGCATATCTTAGTTTAGGAGGATGTAAAAGGTAGAGGTGTTGATGTGCAACAATGGACAAAGGTAATTATGATTATGGATTGTCAAAGTAATGTCAAGAGTTCATAGTTGGCTCCTTCAATCCTCAGTGAAAGTCTTTTGTAGATTAGAGGTTGATCTAAAGCCCTTGGAATGAGTTCTAAGATCTAGGGTATAGATTTAACACCCTAGGGTTTATCAAGTTTTCCTAATGTTTCTAAAAACCCTAACATTTATTTATTATTTCCTCTCTACCACAGTTAGGGTTTACATTTGTTGAGAGTTGCATTTATGGTTTGTTAATATCCCTAAAACCCTAAATACTCTTACTAAATCCTAAGTCTCTAAGTCCTAAACCCTAAGAAATATAAAGCTTTTTCAAAACCCTATGGAGATCATCAAAAAGGTAATGCACTTTTCTTTTTTTTTGAGTTGACATGTTATCATAGGTAACTGTCACTTAAAGTAACTTGCCTGAGGGTTTTAAGTCATTTCTCAACTGGTCCTCTTACCCTGTAACATTGGTTCCTTCAGTCAAGATAGCATAGCTCGAGCACCAAAAAGAAATCAATAGTTATGTTTAAAAGATTGAAGGCACGAAAAAGGAAAATCGAAGGTTATGATTTAAATTTGTTTCAAATGCAAACGTCTATTCCCTGAGACCAAAGTTTGATGGGCATCTTCTTGCTGCAGTGCAGAGCTCTGTCAGAGGTAAATTTAGCAAAGTCTAAAAAGGATTTTGAATTCTTAACATGCATGAAGCATGCAAAAACTCCATTATCTATAATAATAAATGTATTACAGTAATTGAAATGAGAGTGGGTATGAAAGTGTGTCGATGATGATTGAAAGAATGGATTTCAAAAAAGGGAAGATTCCTCTGAGTTTTAAAAATAGTAGAAAATAGGATGCATATACAATTTTCATAGAGGAAAAGACAATATAGTGCAAGGGGAGACATGAATGAAAAATGATTAAGTTTGTGAAATAGATGATGAAGAATATATATTCTAATATGACTTGCTCTAATGAAGTAGAGGGTGTGTGATATAGAAGGGGAGTGTTTTTGATGGAAGATATTAGAGTTAGTAAGGTTATGATATGAATGGAATATAGCAGGTACATGGGCATTCTTGATTGCAGAAAAAGAGTTTTAGATAGAGGGCAAGAAAGTCAAATGATGTGATAATGTACAAAGTCTATTATGTCTAAGCTTATAGGAGATTCTTATGTAGGCATGACTCTTTGCAAATAAAGTATGATACTGTGAAAGGAATATGTAGATAGAGTAAGAGATGTTGTTGTAGAGTGTATGAGATCTTATGCAGGTGGAATATGTTGAATATGAGGACATGATGTAGATGAATAGAGAAAGTATGAAAAAGAGATATAAAGATTGAATTGACTGTGAAGCAAATGTAAATAAGGAATCTTATTGATTTAAAGTGTTTTGTAGAGTTAGATGTGAAGAGATTTGTGATTTGTATTGAAACAGAGAAACCCTCTTAAATCTTTTTCTTCTCATATTGTTGTAAGAGTTTTTGTCAGTGAGGCATTGTAACCAGTTAGGTTTGTGAATGAGGCATTGTAACCATTAAGGTTTTCCAGTGAGGCATTGTAACTAGTGAGGTTTGCCAGTGAGGCATTGTAATCAGTGAAGTTTGCCAGTGAGGCATAGTCTGTAACTAGTGAGGTTTGCCAGTGAGGCGTAGACTGTAACCAATGAGGTTTTCTAGTGAGGCTTAATGGAGATAATGTTCATAGTGTTTTTTACTCTTTTGGGTTTTTCCACTCAATCACCTATGTTATGTGTTGATTCTATCTGACTCTTGTGCTTTGTTAATGTTCTATGTCCTGATGCATGTGTTATATATTTCATGATGAGTTAAAACATGTTATATTGTTTTGGTACTATTGTGTGAAGATCATGTGTGAAGAATTAGTTTTATCAAATCACTAATTCACTCCCCCTCTTAGTGATCCTTAGTATTCCAACAATGAGCTCCTTCTTATTTCCCGTGTTTGCTTTGTATAAGATGTATAGTGTGTCAATGACATACTTTACGATGCTCATGTATTTTGTGTGTTTTCCATGTGTCTACCTTGCGTGTCTTGCATGTTTTAGTGGCAACACATAGTGATGAGCTCCCCCATGCTGTGTTTCTTGTGTGCTTTTATAGTTGTGTGTAGTGATGAGCTCCACCATACTTTGTGTTTTGCGTGATTTTGATGGTGGCATGTAGTGATGAGCTCCCCCATTGCCTAGTTAGGTTTTTATAATTGCTTAATCATGTTTTATCTTTGTGTATACCTTGTGTATTGCATGACTGCATTCATTTCTTCTCCATGTATTACATGCTTCCTTACTATATTCACTGTGTTTTGCATGACTGTCAAGTGTTTTCTTATGTTTTCCTAAGATTGGGGGCTAGAAATGGTCCTTCAAACTAAGGGTGTGTCTTTGCTCTAGTGTTTGATGTGTTTTGACCATAGTTTAATGCATGTACTGATTGTAAGAGCGTACACACATTAAAGTGGGGGCTAAATGTTATGGAGTAAAAAGTGTCCACTTGCCTTTTTACCTCCTTGTTTAGCTCCTAGGTCCCATTTATTACATTATGCATTACAATTGATCATTCTGAATCAAAATTGCCTGACACCCATGATAATTTGGGACCTTGGGCCCTCACTATTCTTATCCCAGACTAAAAAAGAGCCCTTGGACTTGGGTGCCAATCGTCCAAGTCCTCCCTAATTGGTCAAGTCAAATTAGTGGCATGTCAGCCTGGGACCTTTCAAAAGGTTTCTCTTTGTTGGCTCTTGTGGTTTAATTTGATGAATGTTAGCGGGAAAGCATATATAAGTGAGTTTTTAAATTCATTTTAAAGTAAGAAAGAGATAGCCAACTTCTGATCTTGGAGCAAAGAGCATTCAAAACATTCATTGTGTTTCTAGAGAAGATTTGTGTTGTTGTAGGTTTGAAGTCATCATCTATATCCTTATGAGTTGAAGAATCTTCATTCTCTCATTGTTATTTGAATCATTCTATCATCATTTTGTTTATCCTCTACCCTAATACATAATACTCAAGATTTATATATCAATTTTGTTGGAAAGCTTGAATGTTGTTTTGGTGTTTGAATAAGGCAAATCCCTAAACACCATAACCCCCCAAACCCTCTCTTGTCTTCTTGTGTGCAGGTTACAGATGCAGGATTCAAGAAAGATGAAGATATAGGATGACTGAGCAAGAATCAAGGTTTTGAGATCCAATAGAAGTTTAGGAATATTCCCCTGGAAAGACTTGGCCACGTGGCGCCCTAGTCTTTTGGGCCTTTTGACACCAGATTTGGCATCTGAGCATCATTTACAACATATCTCCAGCTTATAGCTTTGATAGATTCCAACTTTTAGGACTTGGGCACCCCTTATTTCATCCTCTGACACTTTAGCTTTTGAGACACATGTTTTAGTATAAATCTGATCATCTTTGTGCATTTAGATTCTAGGTTTTAGTCATTTTCTGTCTGTTATAAGATGTTTATCCTAGAACTAGGGTTTAGTCCTTATTTGACCTAGGGTTTGATAAAAAAGGCTTGGTTAAATATGATATTTCCATAGCAAACAAGAGTACAAGATCTATAGTTGAGTCCTCCATTTGGTAGTGATTTGGCTCGGTCTTGTCCTTGAATGTTATTGTGAAAGAGGGTTTGATCTAGTGTGTATGCTAGTCTTCTTCATTCTCTTTTTCACACCTAACAATAATTATTGTGGACTGCCTTACTAAATGGGATATGTTATAATCTAGGAAGTGGGCAGCTTCCATGGGTGGAAGTATATAGATGGATTTATCTTATGCCACCATTCCAGTCCATGGTATTGAGGTGAAGCTTCACAGGGAGAAGAAGGTAGAAGACTAAAACATAGAGGACCATTACAAAACCCAAGAAGAAGTCAACTTCTTTGATACTGATATTAATTATTTTATGGGGTTTTTGATGAAAATGAACATAATTTGTGTGCTAATCTACCACAGATTGTTGTTCCTATGCATAATACAGATGTGTTATGGACATTATATTTTGATGGTGCTTGTTCTAAGGATGGTTCAAGTGTTGGTATTGTTCTGATAGCACCGAATGGAGAATAGTTTGGCAGGTCTTTTAGACTTTATTTTCAACGCACTAACAACATAGCCAAATATGAGGCATTGTTGTTAGGATTGAATGTTGCTCATAATCATGGAGTCAAGTGCTTGAAGATATATGGTGATTCAGAGTTAGTTGTGCAGTAGATTAGAAATGTTTTTGCTACCAAAGGCAACAGGTTAAGAGCATACAGGAATGTAGTGTGGGACACTATAGGACTATTTGATGCTATTGGCATTGAATGGGTTGAAAGAGTTGAAAATGAGAAGGCAGATTCCTTGGTTGTAGCTACTTCAAAATTTGACCCTTAGTCAAAATTTCCTCATGACCATTATGTTGTTGAAGTGCTTAGAAGGCCAACAATCCCTAATAACATATATAGTTGGCAAGCTTTTAATGACAATAATCAGATTTTTAGTTTCCTCAATTAATTAGATGAGTTTCGCAATTAGTTAATCGATTGGCAACCTATATTAGATATAGAAAATGGCAAAGAAACATTATTTGGGAATGAAGTAGTACAACTGAAGACCAATACTATCCCCAAGGGTTTGGTTGCGCTTGAAAGAATGTTTGATAATGTTGACCGATGGAAAAGTAAAGGTAAACTAGTTGAAGAGGACAACATTGAAGGTGTTAACCTTAGCACCCAAGAGGCACCTAGGATGGTTTACATTGGTAAGCAGCTCAAACCCCATGAAAAGAAAATGTTGATTGCTTTATTAAGGAAATTCAAAAAATGTTTTGCATGGTCCTATGATGAGTTGAAGGCTTATAGGGAGGATTTATTTTAGCATACTATTCCCCTTCAACCTGATGCAAAACCCTTTAGATAGAAGCAAAGACCTATAAACCCCACCATAGCTCCCAAAATGTAGAAAGAATTGTTAAAGATGAAAGAGGGAGGTATCATAAAACCAATCAGACATTTTGAGTGGGTATCAAATCTTGTTCTAGTAAGAAAAAAGAATGGGGAGATTAGACTATGTGTAGACTTCAGAAACTTGAACATTAAATCCCTTAAGGATAATTATCCTCTTCCAAGTATGGATCATCTTTTGCAAAGGGCCATTGGTTCAGAGCTGATGTCTATGATGGATAGATTCTTAGGCTATAATTAGGTGCTAGTTAAGGAGTTAGAATAGTACAAGACAACATTCACTACTCTTTGGTGAACCTATGTTTATTTGAGGATGTCATTCGGGTTGATGAATGTAGGATCAATGTTTTAAAGAGCAATGGATGTGGCCTTTGCATGCCTTATTGATGATATCATGGTTGTATACTCGGATGATCTTACTGCATTCTCCAAAGATAAGATAGGTCATTGCAAGCATTTGCAACATATCTTTGATATATTTTTTGAGTACATGATTTCTTTGAATCTAGAGAATGTCAGTTTGGAGTAGAAGAAGGGAAGTTGCTGAGACATATTTTGTCAAGGGATGGAGTTAGACTAGATCCTGAAAGAGTTAAGGCCATTGACCTTATCCCTCAGCCTAAAATAGTTAAGGGTGTCCAATCTTTCTTTGGAAAAATCAACTTTGTAAGGTGGTTTATCCCCAAGTTTGTTGAGAAGACCAAATCAATCTCTGAGATGCTCAAGAAGGGGCAGTCAATTATATGGGGCAAGGAACTAGCTAAAGCTTTTTTTGACATAAAGGAATCTCTCAAGAATGCACCAGTTTTGGTGAGCCTAGATTACTCCAAGCCATTTTAGATCTTTTCTTTTTCTTCATATTATACTATTACTATTGTGTTGTTGCAAAAGAATGAGGATGGATTTGACCAATGTATAGGATTCTTTAGCAAGTCGTTACAAGTTGTAGAATTGAATTATTCAAATATGGAAAAACATGCATATGCTTTGGTTAAGGTAGTAAAAAACTTCAATCCATATCATATGGGTGCAAAGACAATTGCATATGTGCCCCACTTAGCTATAAAGGACATATTTACACAACATGAAGTTTTTGGGAGAAGATGCAAATGGATCAACATGATCTAGAGCATGACATTAAGGTATAGGTCACCAAGCTAGTTAGAGTCTGGGGTTTAGCTAATTTGATGGCTAATTCCAACTTACATGCAACTAAAATAAATGAGGTAGATGTTGTTTCATCTGCTAATGTGTGTACATTGACAAATGATCCATGGTACAAAGATATTATATTTTATTTCGTCACCTCTATTGCCCCCTAGGTATGAATGTAACTCAACAAAGAACACTTAAGCTCTAGTCTCAGAGGTATGTTTTGACCCAAGGTTTTTTAATGTGGAGAAATCATGAGGGATTGTTGTTGAAGTGTTTGGACTAGCAACAATTTGAGAAAATCATTGAAGAATGTCACGAAGGAATATGTGAAGGCAGTTTCCATGCTAAAACCACAACACATAAGATCATTAGGGCAAGGTTTTGGTGGCCAAGCCTCTTCAAGGATGTTCCAAAAAAATTAGAAAATGTAACGGATGTCAAATGTTTGTAGGTAAGTTGAAGTTTTAAGGTGCCCTTCCCCTTATGAATGTTACCATTGAATGGGGCATTGATTTCATAGGGGAGATCCAAGAGAGATCAAGCAATGGGTACAGATGGATATTGGTGGAAACTGACTATTTTACAAAGTGGGTTGAGACTATTCCAACTCGCGATGCCACATCCAAGGTAGTGATTGAGTTCCTATTGAACAATGCGATAACCAGATTTGGTGTGCCATCTAGAATTGTTGTAGACAACACCATGTACTTCAGATCTCAAGACATTGTAGGTATGTGTACCAAATATGGGATAAAGTTGATTCATTCATCACCATACCATCCATAGAGTAATGGACAAGTTGAGTCCAACAATAAGAGCCTCATGAAAATTCTAAAGAGGACTCTAGATATAAATAGGAAAAGGTGGGATGACAAGCTAAAATATGTAGTTTGGGCTGATAGGATCACCTACAAACGTGCTATAGGTAAGAGTCCTTTTGAGCTAGTATATGGGATGGAGGCTAAAATGCCAATGTATTTAGAACTACATGTGTATCAATTACTGTAATGCATAGAAGAAGATGGGGATGGTGCTTTGGCATTAAGGATGCATGAGTTGACAAAATTAAATGAAGCTAGAAGGGGGCACATGATAAAAAATTTCTAAGGTAGTAGAAGGTGGAGAATCTATTCAATAGAAAAGTGGTGAAAAGGTGTTTTCAGATTAGAGATTTAGTTCTTCTCTAAAATGCAAACTCAGAGGACAAGGGCAAGCATGGTATGTTGTAAGTATGTGCCTAATCAGTGTTGTCATTGATGTCAACATATCTAAGTTGTCATTGGTGTCAACTGTGCTTCTATCTTGTTGTTTTCTTGTAATGAGTAAGATTCTTTGTAAGTAATCTTGATGCTGAGGATATTGAGAAAATTAGCCTCTTTGGTAGAAATAGTGAGTTGCAGTGGAAACGGTGTATTGCATACACAAGAACAGTCCAGAAGAATGCTCTACATTTTCTGTAGAATGAATATCTTTGTCTACGGATTGGAATTTATTTAGAAGTCCATCTAAAGATGCTATGTTCCAAGTTTGAGCCTCTGGTATGAAGAATTGAGTAAGTTATGTTCACTAGAGTGAAAACAACCTTTTCTGTATGTTTGGCAAAGACAAGAAGAAAGTGTTATGCTCTGCATTGAAGTATTTTGATTTGTAGTTCTAGAGATAAGTCAAAGATAATGTTATGTGCCTTCAAATCTGATGGTTCATGATTTGGTGGTCTAGAAGCTATCTTTTCTTTATGATAGTACCTGACAGTGTTGTTCTTGTGCTCCGGTTAGAAGAATCTTCTTGACAGAATGGTTAGAGATCATGCAGGTGTTCTTGGTGATTACAATGTTCTTTTGGATGTCTCTTGATCATGTTCCTACCTTTGGATTGGTCCGCAAATAGAAGTGTGAATCATGAAAGAAGAATGTTCTTAGAAAACCTAGTGTTAACTCCAGTCTTGGCCAATTTGGTTTTTTTCACTAGTTGCGGAGATGAATTGAAGATTGTAGAAGCGTGTTGTGGCATGGAGGATTGCGTTTGAGTCCTAGCTAAGGTATGGTGTGTTCATCATACTTCTCTTTATATTTCCTTAGCTAAATTTTGTAATAGGTATGGACATATTTCTGTGTATGTTTTGTAATGTTGACCTTGGAAAATGTTCTAATGGTTGATGAATGTAATGCCAACCTTGATGTATATTCCAAGGTTGATGAATTGTATAAAAGCATGTAATAGAGTTGCGAAAAAAAGTGTGTGTGTGTGAATATGAAGAGATAAGTGCAAAGGTGTGAAAGAGTAGAGCAGAGAAGTTACATTGTGCTTCAATGGAACTAAATCCTAGCATGGAGTAGATGATAATCAGTTCACCACTTTGGCAGTGAGCCACCCCTTGGCAGTGAGCCACCCTTTGGCAGTGAGCTGTTCTTTGCAGTGAGCAATTTGGGCAGTGAGCCTTGTTGGCAGCAAGCCTCTATTTTTCGGTATTGTTATAACTCATATATTTATGTGGGCTAACACCCACCATGGTTTTTCCCTTTTAGGGTTTTCCACATAAAAATCTATTGTTCATTGTGTTGGATGTATGTTTATGATTAAGCTTATGGTTTTATGCTTTCATGATTAAATCTGATTATAAGCAATTAAGTTGTTGATGGTTTGATGTTCATATGAAGCTAGGTTTTTGTGATAACTAATTCACCCCCCCACCCTCTTAGTTTTCTAATGCATTTCATCAATTGGTATCAGAGCTAAGTTCCTCAGTGGTAAGCTTAACAGCTTGAGACAGATCCAAGATGTCTTACAAAAGGGAAGCTCCACAGTTTGATGGGATGAATTATGCAACTTGGAAGATTTGCATGAAAAACCATCTGCTTTGTATTGGTTATAAAGTATGGCAAGTGACACAGACTGAATATACCATGCTGGAGAATGGTCTGTCAACTGAAGATGAAGTCAAAGAATATGAGGTAAATATAAAAGCCAAAGATGCTTTGCTAAGTGCATTGACTGACTTTGATTTAATAAAGGTCATAAATTATGAGTATGCTAAAGAAGGCTTAGATAAGCTGATTAATCTGTATGAAGGAGATGATTCTGTAAAGAGTGCCAAATTGTAGGGACTGAAAGCCAAATATGAAGGTCTTAAAATGGGAGAAGATGAAAACATAACATCCTTCATGCAAAAGGTTGACGAACGTGTTACTGGAATCAAAGGTATGGGAGGAACTGTTGATGAAACTGAAGTTGTGATAAAAATTCTTAGGTCGTTACCTAAATCCTATGCACACAAGGTAGCTACGATTGAAGAAATAATGACTGTGAAAAAGATCAATAAGGATCAGTTGCTTGGTAAGATTACTACTTTTGAAATGAGAGAGTTTGGTGATGCTCTGCCAAAAGTAGAAACTGCTTTCAAAGCCAGTACTTTAGAAAAGATCTCCAGAGCAAAAAAATACAAGGTAGAACCTGATGATGAGTTTGATGAAATTGAAGCCAACTTTGTTGATAGACTGCAGAGAGGTTCTGGTAAGTTCAAAGGCAAATTACCTTTCAAATGCTTCTCATGTGGTAAGGTAGGTCATTATGCTTCTAGATGTCCTGAAAGAATTGAAAGGAATAGAAAAAGATTTGAGAACAGGCCTAGAGCTCCAAAGAAATGCTACTATGTTAGAGATTTTGATGATGAAGGTGTGACTGATGATGCTAGTAATAGTGCAAATGAATACTTGTTTATTGCCATTAAAGAAGAACATGTGTCTACTAATCCTACTAGCTGTGTGAAGGAAGAAAAACCAGTGGAAGAAAGTGCTTTGGCTATTTAGGTTGAGAAAAATAAGGATGAATAGATTATTGATAGTGGATGCTCTCATCACATGACCGATGACAAAAGTAAGTTTGTAATTTTGGAAAAATATGATGGAGGACTGGTTAGGTTTGGAGATAATGCAACTGGTCATATTTGTGGAAAAGGATGTATTACATTTGATGGAAAGCATAACACTCACAATGTTCTCTATGTGAAGGGTTTAAAGCATAATCTTTTGAGTGTTGGTCAGATGTGTGACAAAGGTTATGATTTGAGATTCAAAGACAATGGATGCAAGATAATGGAAAGCTTTGAATATGTGATTGCTACTGGTAAGAAGACCAGAGGTAACATATATCAATCAAGAGGAACTAATGATTACTATTTATTAGCCCAAGCAGATGAAAGTTGGTTGTGGCATAGAAGGTTGTGTCAAAAACCACATGTCCTACCCACATTTGCCATGTGATCATGACACGAAAAAAAAATCCACTAGATATTAAAACCCCCTCGTGCGCAATATGCACGCTCGGTGACACATGCACATAATGTGGTTGCATTTGCAACACATGTTAGGAGCATCACACAAAGATGAGAAAGTCACAAAGGGTGCAGGGTGATGCGAACTCCTTTTGCCAACCCTACGGTAATGATAGCTATGTCCAAGGGGGGGTGTGTGTTGCAGAAGTGTTGCTAAGAGGGGTGATCTCCATCTAGGAACCATCCCTAGGGTTTCCCGAGTGAAGGTGACACACGGTTCCGACCTAAGTCAAAACCTAACTTACGAAATTAAACTATCAAAATTAATAAAATTAAAATGAAGAAAATAAACATGCTAAGGATAGATAAATCTATTTTAACCTTTAAAAACCAACCTAAGATAATAGTTAAAGTATAAAGCCTTTATAAAAACATCTATCCACAAATTTAAAATGAGAAGCCTAACAACTATGTACATTAATTAATGACTAATGCTCGAGACAAACAACATAAAGATCATATAGACTAGGAGAGGAGACAACTACGAAACCTCACCAGGGAAGAGCATACAAAGGGAATCCAAACATATAGCATCAAAAAAATTACCCATCAATCAACACGCTAACTTACCCAAAGCATGAGATCAATTCGAATAAAGGTAATATACACTTTCTAGTTCAAAAATAGCATACATGCCAAATATAAGAAATATCACACAGAATGATGCACTCATTTAACACCAACATCGAGATAGGGTAAAAACAATAATGGAAATCTCAACAATAATGTGGGAACATTACAATCCAAATCATAAACATAGCATAAGATATCATTACAACAATTAACAAAGGACACCAACGTCCTGATTTAACCATTTCCATCAAAATAAACTATGCTACCGCAAGATAAATTCCTTTCTAAACAAGGTTCATTTTCTAACGAAATGAACTCATAATACAATTACATGACGGAGGCTACTTCCCAAACATGGAAGGATCACACTCCATTAATTAAATTACATAAATGATAATATTACAACATTAATAAATCACCTCCAAAGTGCTCCAGTAAGCATGAGATACAACATGATCACAAAGTAAACAATACACAAGGAACTCTTCTAGCTCCCAAGAGATCTTCTTGTAGGACCAATGGGGAAATGTTACCCACCACCCTACCATATTGCCATCATCGAGCATAATAGATGTCTATGCCACTCTAGGCAATCCTCTGAGCTACGGAGAAGAAGATCATGGCAACACCGCTATCAAGCCATCTCACACAAACAAGGGTTTCAACAAGACTCCAAGGTAATTCACACAAGGTTGAACATGGATTCCACACACACCTAATACAACACCAAGGAGATAAAATGTCTAGTAGAATTCAATGCACACCCACACATGAATATACACATAACACAGTCCAATGCATGATTCAACATAGGGTCACTCATGACCCAACCAAGCAATAGAAAGGAAAGAGATTAACACAAGAGCATCAATACTTTTAAATTCATGCACATCCTTCTTTAATACATCATCACTAACATATCATTTCAATGTAGTGGAGAAGAGAAGGGAAACTACTTCAAATCCATAATACAATTCATTCAATAAGGCATACTAAACATCATTTTCTCAAAATGGAAATAACACGCAAAACAAGGTATGGCATCATGACGTTAATAACCATACATACAATCATCAAGATCAAACAATGATGCAAGGGTATTATGGCCTTCTACAGGCAACCCATAGGAAGACTAAATATCCATTCCTAAGTTTAAAAGTCAACTTTGACCAAAAGGTCCAAACATGGAGAAATGAGGTCAAAACACATAACACTCATAACCACATAACTAGAAGTATACAATTCTAACATAAGGCCTATAAAAGGTCAACTTTAACCAAAAAGTCAACTATGACCCAAAAGGTCAAAACATGGAGAAATGAAGTCAAAACACATAACACTCATAACCACACAGCCAAAATCATACAATTCCAACATAAAGCCTATACAAAAGTCAACTTTGACCAAAAAGTCAACTGTGACCCAAAAGGTCATAACATGGAGAAATGAAGTCAAAACACACACTCATATCCACATGGTAAGAATTATACAATTCCAACATAAAGCCTATACAAAAGTCAACTTTGACCAATAGTCAACTGTGACCCAAAAGGTCAAAACATGGAGAAATGAAGTCAAAACACATACACTCATATCCACATGGTCAGAATTATACAATTCCAACATAAGGCCAATACAATGGTCAACTTTGATCAAAAGTCAACTTTGACCAAAAGTCAACTTTGACAAAAAAAGTCAACTATGATAAAAAGGTTAAAACATAGGGAAATAAGGTCAAAACACATAACAACCATATCCATGTGGCCATAAGTATACAATTCAAACATAAGGCCTATAAAAAGGCCAACTTTGACCAAAAAGTCAAAGCATGGAAAACGAGGTCAAAACATGTGACACTCATATCCAATAAGTAGGGAATCCTATTTCCCTCTTGAGACTTTTCATCTCACAAAATAATACTAAAAATTGAGGTCTAAAACATAATTTTTATTTTTCAATAAGAGGGAAAAAAAACCATAAAACCCCCAAATTCACCATTTGGAGACCTCCCTCAAGAACACACAAATTTATAACTCCCATAATACTTAAAAATTTAAAAATCTGAAAGTGCCCTTTTGGTTCTAATATGCACAACAACATTCTTTTCAACTCAAATGAATTCTTTCATACTCACAACCCGTTCTATAAAAAATTTGCCATAACTTGGCCTCTTTTCATGCATTTTTAAAATAAAATTTGAATGCAACTAAAAAACAAAGTATATCTAATTCGTATTTGCATCATTGAACTCTATTCATTGCTACAATGAAAAGATCATAAACATCTACCTATTATGGGCATGGCAAATGCAAAATTTAAATTAAAAAAGAATCAAACAACAAGAAAAATACATCTTTCCAAGCAAGCTTTCAAATAGAAAAATCTCTTCTTGAGAGGCATGAATCCAATTTGAATTTCTTCCTACATTGATGCAATCCCAAGACCATTCCAATGCACTCCCACCCACAAGCAGAATCCAATTGTAGCCACCTCTATGAATTTTTCTTTCAAAGGAGAAGAAGGAGAGAGGGAGAAAAATACAATAAAACACATAAAAAGAAAATATAACTCTATTTTCCTTATATGCTCCCAAAACCCTTTTTTTTTTATTTTCTCATTTTTTTTATTTTCTTTATTTCCCATTCCCAAATATCTATTTGAAAATACATTTGAAATAATATGAAAGTAACTAATTAAATTGATGCAATTATTTCTACAATGTAATTGCAATATAATTTAATCGCATTCCATAAAATCTAAACACTCACATAATTAAATTTAATTTTCTTTATAAAATGATTTTAGGTAAGACAAAAGTATAGAGATAGATAATTCTAATAAATAGAAATTAATCTATTTCCCAAGCACATAATAATGAAATATAATGCATTTTCCACAATTTTAATATTTCTAACTTATGGAAAATAACTATAATAATTAAATTAGAATGGATTTCACTTGAAAGCATAATTTCTAAAACATAAATAAATAAAATACAAAGCATTCCCTAAGGCACATAATAATTACATATAATTGTTATTCCATAATTAAAACTATTAACTCAAATTAGATAATCCATTTTCTTGTTTCTAACCATTTAAATATTTCAAAAACACGAAAAACACATTTTTTTTGAAATAAATTAAAATATAATGTGAAAAGCTAGAAGAAACACACACAAGGAACTCACTCACACTTTACAGGTTTAATCATAAGACAAGGGTCAAAAATCACAACCGATTCATATGAGGCAAATTGCATAGACACCAAAAACATCCTTTAATTCACAATTGAATAGGATGGGTTAAGCAAACAACCTACCGCAAGAAACACAGGGTCAACAACTTGACCACTAGGGCTAGGTAAGGAGAGATGACTAAGTGTCCCATGTCAACTTCTCCACATCCCACTCATTGGTCAAGCACCTGTAAAAATATATCCTGCACACTCAAGGCAAAACATCAAATCCAACAATGGAGAGCATAGCCGAAGCAACATATAATGACCAATGAGGATGAATAATCTAGCAAGGCACATATCCATCTTGCAATTACATCATATAATAATCAACTCAATATATCGTTTAATCTAACCATAGAAATAATAGGACACAATAAGAGATGCACATGGGTGGGCCCTACAAAGTGCTTTGGCTATTCAGGTTGAGAAAGATAAGGATGAATAGATTATTTATAGTGGATGCTCTCATCACATGACCGGTGACAAAAGTAAGTTTGTAATTTTGAAAAAATATGATGGAGGACTAGTTAGGTTTGGAGACAATGCAGCTGGTAAGATTTGTAGGAAAGGATGTATTACATTTGATGGAAAGCATAACACTTACAATGTTCTCTATGTGAAGGGTTTAAAGCATAATCTTTTGAGTGTTGGTCAAATGTGTGACAAAGGTTATGATCTAAGATTCAAAGACAATGGATGCAAGATAATGGAAAGCTCTGAATTTATGATTGCTACTGGTAAGAAGACCAGAGGTAACATATATCAATTAAGAGGAACTAATGATTACTGTTTATTAGCCCAAGCAGATGAAAGTTGGTTGTGGCATAGAAGGTTGTGTCATATAAATTTTGATAATCTGGTCAAAATAAGTTTAGGATAGACTGTAAGAGATCTACTAAAACTTGTGAACCCTCCAATACTATTTGCAAGGAATGTCAGTTGGGGAAGCAGACAAGAACAAGTTTCAAGAGTAAAGAGCAATTCTCTGCTAGTTTGCTAGATCTAGTTCATACAGATCTATGTGGTCCTACAAGGATAAGAAGTCTACAAGGTGACATGTACTTCATGTTGCTTATTGATGATTTTTCTACAATGACTTGGGTTACTTTTCTGAGAGACAAATCAGAAGCCCTAGAGAAGTTCAAATCCTTGAAAGCAATGGTTGAAAATGAAATAGAACTGAAAATCAAATGCTTGAAGTCTGATAGAGGAGGTGAGTTCACATCAAATGAATTCAATATCTTTTGTGAAGAGAAAGGAATAAAAAGACAGTTGTCTACACCTAGAACTCCTCAGCAAAATGGAGTTGTGGAAAGGAAGAACATGATAGTTCAAGAAGCTAGTAGAACAATGATGAAGGAAGGAGGCCTACCAGAAGTCTTTTGGAAAGAAGCTATACATAGTGTTGTTTACATTCAAAACAGAGTTCAAGTGAAAGGTAATGGCACTAAAACCCCTATGAATTATGGTATGGAAGAATTCCAACAGTAAGATACTTCAAAGTCT
This sequence comes from Cunninghamia lanceolata, assembly GCA_027924645.1. Lineage (NCBI taxonomy): Eukaryota > Viridiplantae > Streptophyta > Pinopsida > Cupressales > Cupressaceae > Cunninghamia > Cunninghamia lanceolata. The sequence goes on along the minus strand of BSBN01000194.1, from coordinate 9,434,452 downwards.
TTGGAAGAAAATGTTATATCATAAGAGATGAAGACCTAGGGAAATTTGATGCAAGATGTGATGAAGGAATCTTCCTTGGATACTCTACCAAGAGTAAGGCCCACCGGTACTACAAAAAAGATTGAAAAAGATTGTGGAGAGTGCAAATATGAAGGTGGATGAAGGCAAAGGGAAAACATCATATCGGAGTGGCTATGAGTCAAATGAACCTGATGATATAACTTATGAAGAAAAGGTAGAACAAGAAGACAATCAAAGTGAAGAAGAAAAGGCTCTGGAAATTGCTAAGACTCCTAGGTATGTAAGAATTAATCACTTTGAAGATCAAATTATTGGAGAGAAAGAGAAAGGAGTACTGACAAGGAAAAGAGCTGTAGAAGAACAAGTGAATTATTGTCTACTCTCTATAGTTGAACCAAAAATTGTGAATGAAGCCTACAATGATGATAATTGGGTTAAGGCAATGGAAGAAGAACTAATACAGATAGAAAAGAATGAAACTTGGGAACTAGTTCCTAGACCTACTAACAAAAATGTTATTGGAACCAAATGGGTCTTTAGGAATAAATTGAATGAGAATGGAGAAGTTGTAAGGAATAAAGAAAGGCTTGTGTGCAAATGATATTCTCAAATTGAAGGGATAGACTTTGAAGAGACTTTTTCTCTAGTAGCTCAGATTGAAGCAATCAAAATATTTTTGGCATTTACAGCTTACAAAGATTTCAAAGTGTATCAGATGGATGTAAAGTCTGCATTCCTAAATGGGGAGTTAGAAGAGGAAGTCTACATTGAGCAACCGGAAGGATTCCAACTATCAAATCAAGGTGATATGGTATGCAGGTTGAAGAAAGCATTGTATGGACTCAAGCAAGCCCCTAGGGTCTAGTATGCAAGGTTGGATAAGTACTTATTGTAGTTAGGATACAGTAAAGGCACTATTGACAATAATCTTTATTTCAAGATTAATGGTGATCAAATTTTGAGTGTTGAAGTCTTTGTTGATGATATCATCTTTGGTAGAAATGAAGGTATGTGTATGAAATTTGCTGGTGAAATGCAAAAGAGTTTGATATGTCTATGTTTGGTGAGATTAATTTCTTTCTAGGTCTGCAAATCAATCAATCAGATAAAGGAATCTTTATATCTCAGTCTAAGTATGTGAAAGTGTTGTTAAAGAAGTTTGGGATGGAAGACTCTAAACCAGTATGTACTCCAATGGTGACTGGATGTAAATTGAATAAAACTGATGAATCACCCAAGACTGATAAAAAAAAGTATAGATCCATGATTGGAGGATTACTTTATCTAACTCAAACCAGACCTGATATTATGCATGCAGTTTGTTTTGTTGCAAGATTTCAAGTTGATCCAAGAGAATCACATGTGATGGCAGTAAAGAGAATCTTGAGGTATTTAAAAGGCACTCTAGATCATGGATTATGGTATCCAAAGCATAATGATTTTACTCTCATTTCTTATACAGATGTTGATTGAGCAGGAGATGTTGATGATAGAAAAAGTACAAGTGGAGGTACTTTCTTCTTGGAAAATAGATTGGTTTCATGGCTAAGCAAGAAACAAGATTCAATATCATTGTCAACTGCAGAAACAGAGTATATTGTAGCAGCATGCTATTGTACTCAAGTGTTATGGATGAAGTAGACTTTGAAGGATATAAGAGTTGTTTATGAAGATCCAATTATAATCTTGTGTGACAATTCAAGTGTCATAAATATCTCCAAGAATCTAGTGATGTACTCAAGAACAAAGAATATATCTATAAGGTATCACTTTTTGAAGGAAAAGGTGACAGAGAATGAAGTTAAGTTGGAATATGTGTCCACAAAGAATCAGATTGCAGATATTTTCACTAAGCCTCTACCTAAAGATACTTTTGAGTATCTCAGGGAAAAACTAGGGGTCATTACCCCTCCAGCTTTGAACTAAGATGCAAAGGAATGCATCAGTCCAGTGGTGAGCAAAGATTCATTCCCTAATCTGGATTGATGTTCTAAGAGCTACCTCTCAGGGGGAGTAGTTGAATGATGATAAAAGAATTGGTTATAGAAGTTCAGTTGGATTAGAGAAGCAAGTATGTTCCCTTTCCCATTGATGTCAAATGGGGAGAGAAATCATGTGAAAAAATTAGAAAAGAAAAGAATGCAAATGTGTAAAGAGAAAAGGGGAGAATCATGTCTTGATGGTCTTTACAGTTTTTCACATCTCATGTTGCCATCAATGACAAAGGGGGAGATTGTTGCAAGTATGTGCCTAATCGGTGTTGTCATTAATGTCAACATATCTATGTTGTCATTGGTGTCAACTATACTCCTATCTTGTTGTCTACTTGTAATGAGTAAGATGCTTTGTAAGTAATCTTGATGCTGAGGATATTGAGAAAATTAGCCTCTTCGATAGAAACAGTAAGTTGTAGTGGAAACAGTGTATTGCATACAGAAGAACAATCTAGAAGAATGCTCCACATTTTTTGTAGAATGAATATCTTTGTTTGTAGATTGGAATTTATTTAGAATTCTATCTAAAGATGCTATGTTCTGAGTTTGAGCCTTCGGTATGAAGAATTGAGTGAGTTATGTTCACCAGAGTGAAAACAACCTTTTCTGTATGTTTGGCAAAGACAGGGAGAAAGTGTTATGCTTCGCATTCCTCTACATTGAAGTATTTTGATCTGTGGTTCTAGAGATAAGTCTGAGATAATGTTAAGTGCCTTCAACTCTGATGGTTCATGATTTGGCAGTCTGCAAGCTATCTTTTCTTTATGACAGTAGCTGATAGTGTTGTTCTTGTGCTTGGGTTAGAAGAATCTTCTTGACAGAATGGTTAGAGATTCTGTGGGTGTTCCTGGTGATTACAATGTGATTGTGGATGTCTCCTGATCATGTTCCTACCTTTGGATTGGTCCTCAAAGAGAAGTGTGAATCGTGAAAGAAGAATGTTCTTAGAAAACCTAGTGTTAACTCCAGTCTTGGCCGACTTGGTTGTTTTCACTATTTGCATAGATGCATTGAAGATTGTAGAAGAGTGTTGTGGCGTGTAGGATTGTGTTTGAGTCTCAGGTAAGGCATGGTGTATTCATCATACTTTTCTTTATCTTTCCTTAGCTAAATTTTGTAATAGGTCTAGATCTATTTCTGTGTATGTTTTTAAATGCCGACCTTGGAGAATGTTCCAATGGTTGATGAATGTAATGCCAACCTTGATGTACATTCCAAGGTTGATGAATTGTATAAAAGAATGTAATAGAGTTCTGAAAAAAAGTGTGTGTGTGCAAATATGAAGAGATAAGTGCGAAGGTGTGAAAGAGAAGAGCATAAAAGTTATTGTTGCAAATATGTGCCTAAACGGTGTTTTCATTGATGTCAACATATCCTTGTTGCCATTGGTGTCAATTGTAACCTATTTTGTTGCATGTTTAGAAGACTAGAATGTTGAGGATATTGAGAAAATTAATGAGTATCAATGTATGTGGATCATATGGCTAAGTAGAGGATTGTCTGAAGAAGCTCCGGTTAAGATTTGAAGGGTTCGAATGAAGATTTGAAGAAGCTATAGCCATTTGAGTAGAACTAGTTTTGCAATGTTCAGAAGAGATGGAGTGATAGGAAAGAGGTCTGGATTGTTCTGGAAATGTAAAATGATGAACTGCGGATCTAAAGGCATGTTTGGGAAGTCAGTGTGTATCATCCATTCAAGTGGTTCATGGTTTGGAGGTCTGAAAGAAATCTTTCTGGTGTGACAGTCATGGCAGACAGTGTTCTTGAGGTTCTAGATGAAGATGCAAGTGATTCTAATGATTTGGAGGAGTGCAGATGTTTTTGATGAGTTTAATGTGCTTGTGAAGATCTCTGTATTGTGTGGCTGCTGTGTTGGAGGTCTGCATTGAAGTTTGAGCCTGTTACTAAAGATTTCCCTCTTGGTGTTGATGTTCTTGCCAGTCTTGGCTGACCGGATGATTCAAGCATGTTGTGGATGATCTAAGAGTAATTCTCTAGAGTGTGGTGTGTTGTTGGAGGTAGATTCAGGTCTCAGATATGTTTGGCTGATAGTATAGTGATCCGTGTTAAGTCAAGCAGACCTTGATGTTTATTCCAAGGTTGATGAAGCATATAAAGGTGTGTAGTTGAGGTGTGGAAAATCATCCTTGTGCGAAAATAATAAAATTCTAAGAAAGGATCAGAGGCAGAGCAGAGTAGAGGAGAAGTAGAAGAACAAGAGTTGTTTAGGATGAAGAGTTAGAGAAGAAGTATTTGGGGCAGAGCAAAAGTTTTGTGAGCATTCAATGAAGTTGAACTAGGGATGAAGATACTATTTATCAGTTAATTCCTTCTGTGTTAAACATAAATTTTGTAGGCAGTGAGCTCTAGGCAGTGTGCCCAAAGGCATGTGCCTTCTCTTTTCTTCTAAGTACTTTTAACAGGGTACGAATCTTGTGGGTTACCCCCCACCATGGTTTTCCCTTCACTAGGTTTCCACGTAAAAATTTTGGTGTTATGTGTGCTTAATTTATTTATGCTCATGTGTTTTTGATTCATGATTTAATGTTTTCATTATTAATTTGATTGTAAGTTGATAAAGAAGATTAAAAGAAGAAAAGGTTAAATTTGTGGGACAACTGATTCACCCCCCCTCTCAATTGTCCACACTAATTCCAACAATTGGTATTAGAGCTAGATCCTCTAAAAGAAGCTTGATCGCTTGAGGAGATCCAAGATGTTGACTTATAAGAAGGAAAGTCTGAGATTTGATGGAACAAATTACTCCCTTTGGAAGGTACACATGCAGTGTCATTTGGAATGTATGGGTGATACCTTTTGGTTGATAACAAAGAATGAGTATAAGATTCCGAAGAATGGCCCTACTACTCTAGACGAACTCAGGGAAGTTGAATGTAATATTCGAGCCAAAGAACATTATTGAGTGCCCTGATTGATACATAATTGGGAAATGTCCTGGATTTGAAAACTGCCCATGAAATCTAGAAAAAGTTGGAAAACTTGTATGAAGGTGACAAATATATCAAATGTGCCAAGCTACAGATCCTGAAAGGTAAATATGAAAGATTGGTAATGAGTGAAGATGAAAACATTACTTCCTACATGCAGAAAGTGAATGAACTTGTGACCGGTATTAGAAATGCTAGTGGAGTATTAGAAGAATCAGAGATTGTTGCCAAAGTGCTCAGATCCTTACCTGCAGCATACAAGCATAAAGTTGCTGCCATTGAAGAGATCAGGACAGTGACCACTATTACAAGGGATCAGTTAGTTGGTAAGCTCTTAGCATTTGAAATGAATGAGTTTGGTGATTCTCTTCCTAAATCTAAAATTGCATTTAAGGCCAGTGTATATGGAAAACAAAGATATGATCTGGGTGAAAGCTCTTCTGGAAGATCAAACAAATTTGCTAAGGCAAGGAAGGATCTTGAAGATGATGAAATTGAGTCTGTAGAGATTGAAGCTCTTATTGCCAAAAGAATGCCAAGAGGATCCGGTAAGTATGAAGGAAAGTTATGATTCAAATGTTTTGCTTGTAATAAGATTGGTGATTTTGCCTCAAAATGTCCAGAGATATTTTCAAAGCCAAACCCTAATAGATATAAAGGTCAGAAGAAATGTTACTATGTCCAAGAAGCTAGAGAAGGAGTCACAGATGATGAATCTGATCATGGAGGTTCCACTGAAGATGATTGGGTGTTCATTGCTATCAAAGAAGAAGATCTTGTGTCTACTGAATCTGCTAGCTGTGCAAATGTGGAAAGTGCCTTGGCTGCTCAGGTTGTTGAAAAGGATGAATGGGTGATTGATAGTGGATGTTCTCATCATATGACTGGTGATAAAAGTAAGTTTATAAGCTTTGAAAAATATGAAGGTGGAATTGTGAAATTTGGAGACAACTCAGCTCGTAGAATCCGTGGCAGAGGATCCATCTCTTTTGATGGTAAGAATACCACCAATGATGTTATATATGTGGAAGGACTAAAGCATAATCTTCTCAGTGTTAGATAGTTGGTTGATAATGGTTATGATCTCTAATTCAAGGATGGAAAATCTAGAATCTTGGAAAGCTCTAGAACTGAAATTGCATCTGGTACTCAAACTAGAGGTAACATATTTCATTTAAGTAGTTCTAGCAAAAGTTGTTTGATTGTTCATATAGATCAAAGTTGGTTGTGGCATAGGAGAATGTGTCATGTGAATTTTGATAACATTGTCAAGATAAGTTCTACTCAAGCTGTGAGAGAAATTCCAAAAATTGTGAAACCTGATAGCATGTGTAGAGAATGTCAATTGGGTAAAAAAAACAAAACTTCATTCAAAAGTAAAGAACAATTTTCAAGTGGACGATTAGAACTTCTGCATACTGATCTATGTGGTCCTGCTAGAATTAGGAGCATGCAAGGAGACATGTTTTATGTTGCTAATTGATGATTACTCTTGGATGATGTGGGTAACTTTCTTAAAAGAAAAATTAGAAGCTCTTGACAAATTCAAAGTTTTCAAAGTTATGGTGGAAAATGAGATTGGTGTGAAGATAAAGTGTTTGAGATCTGACAGAGGTGGAGAGTTTAGCTCCGATGAGTTTGATACATTCTGTGAAAAGCATGGAATAAAAAGACAATTATCTACTCCTAGGACTCCTCAGCAAAATGGAGTTGTGGAAAGAAAGATCTGGATCATTCAAGAAGTTGCCAGGACCATGATGATGGAAACAAATGTTCCACAAGTTTATTGGAGAGAAGATATGAGTACTGCTGTCTACACTCTTAATTAGGTGCAGATCAAAGGCAACTCTAGTAAGACCCCTTATGAACTCTAGTTTGGTCATCCTCCTACTGTGAGATATTTCAGAGTTTTTGGTAGTAAATGCTATATCAAAAGAGATGAGGATCTAGACAAGTTTGAAGCAAGAAGTGATGAAGGAATATTTCTAGGTTACTCTACTCAAAGCAAAGCATATCGGTGCTTTAATAAGAGGTTGAAAAAGATTGTTGAAAGTGCTAATGTTAGAGTTGATGAGAACAAAGAAGGACATTCTAGGTCTTGTAGATATGATTCAAATGATCAAAATGAAAATCCAAGTCAAGAAAGGCAAGTGCAAACTCAGATTTAGATTCAGATTGATCCGGAAAATCCAGTGACTCAAGAGGATAATGCAGAAGTTGAGGAACAAGTTCAAGAAATAGAAGTTCAAGCAAATCCCAAAACTCCCAAGTATGTAAGGATGAATCATCCTAAAAATTAGATCATAGGAAATAGAAAAAGAAGGTGTTCGAACTAGGAGAAGAATTGTTGAAGATCAAGAAGAGATTTGTTTGATTTCAAAGATTGAACCAAAATCAGTAAGTGAAGCCTACAATGATGAAAACTGGGTAAAAGCAATGAAAGAAGAATTAATGCAAATTGAAAAGAATCACACTTGGGATCTTGTTTCTAGACCTAAGGACAAAAATGTGATTGGAACTAAATGGGTCTTCCAGAATAAACTAAATGAAGATGGTGAAGTTGTAAGAAACAAAGCAAGGTTAGTATGCAACGGATATTCTCAAGTGGAAGGAATTGATTTTGAAGAAACTTTTGCTCTGGTGGCAAGAATAGAGGCAGTCAAATTATTTCTTACATTTTTTGCTTATAAAGATTTCAAGGTCTATCAGATGGATGTCAAGTCAACATTCCTAAATGGAGAATTAGAAGAAGTCTACATTGAGCAACCAGAAGGATTTCAGTTGTTTGATCAGAAAGATATGGTCTGTAGGTTGAGGAAAGCATTATATGGACTCAAACAAGCCCCAAGAGCATGGTATGCAAGATTAGATAAGTATCTACTAAAGGTAGGATATAACAAAGGCACTGCTGACAGCAATCTTTACTTCAAGATTGATCATGAGAATATTCTGATTGTTGAGGTATTTGTTGATGATATCATTTTTGGTGGAAATGAGAGCATGTGCAAAACATTTGCTGATCAGATGCAAAGTGAATTTCAAATGTCCATGTTTGGTGAGATGAATTTCTTCTTAGGTCTGTAAATCACTCAGTCAGATAAAGGTATCTTCATATCTTAGTCTAAGTATGTGAGAGAATTGTTGAAGAAGTTTGGAATGGAAGATTCAAAGCCAGTAGGTACACCTATGGAATCGGATGCAAGTTGAGTAAAGATGATGACTCCCCTAAGGAAAATTAGAAAAGGTATATAGATCAATGATTGGAGGACTGCTCTATTTGACTCAGACTAGACCTGATATCATGAATGCAGTTAGGCTTGTTGCTAGATTTCAAACTGATCCTAAAGAATCCCATGTTGTAGCAGTCAAAAGAATCTTTAGATATCTCAAAGGAACACTTAATTATGGCTTGTTGTATCCAAAAGACAATGACTTCACTCTTCATGCATATACAAATGTTGATTGGGCAAGAGATGTGGATGACAAGAAAAGTACTAGTGGTGGTGCATTTTTCTTGGGAAGGAGATTGGTTTCTTGGATGAGCAAAAAGAAAGAGGCAATATCTTTGTCTATTGCAGAGGCAGAGTATATAGAAAAAATAGGAAATTACACTCAAGTCTTGTGGATGAAGCAAATGCTAAAGGATATATAATTGTGTTTGAAGAGCCTGTTACAATTTTCTGTGATAATTCAAGTGCAATAAACATCTCAAAGAATCCAGTGTTGCATTCAAAGACAAAGCACATATCCATCAAGTTTCATTTCCTAAGAGAGAAGGTAAATGAGAATGAAGTCAAGTTGGAGTTTTTGTCTTCAAAGGATTAGATTGTGGATATATTCACTAAGTCTCTTCCCATTGATACTTTTGAGTATCTCAGAGAGAAGTTAGGGGTTATTACCCCTCCTACTCAGAACTAAGATGCACTAGGGTGCATCAGTCCAGTGGAATTCACAGTCATATCTTGTGATCTGGATTGGTGTTAAGGAAATACTACTCAGGAGGAGTAGTTAGTTTGCAAATTTTGGAGATCAGTCTGAAACAAAAAGGGGGAGAAAAGATTGCAAATATGTGCCTTTTTCCATTGATGTTAAAGGGGGAGAGAAGTCATGTGAAAAACTAATTGCTGATAAAAAAGGGAGCAGTGAAGAAAGCGATTGCAGAAGTGAAAAGAGAAAGGGGGAGAAGGTCTTGTCTTGATAGTCAAATCAAATTTTCACATCATATGTTGCCATCAATGAAAAGGGGGAGATTGTTGCAAATATGTGCCTAAACGGTGTTGTCATTGATATCAACATATCCTTGTTTCCATTGGCGTCAAATGTAACCTATTTTGTTGCCTATTTAGAAGACTGGAATGTTGAGGATCTTGAGAAAATTAATGAGTATCAATGTATGCGGACCATATGGCTGAGTAGAGGACTGTCTGAAGAAGCTCCAGTTAAGATTTGAAGGGTTCGCATAAAGATTTGAATAAGCTATGGCCATCTGAGTAGAACTAGTTTGCAATGTTCAGAAGAGATAGAGTGATAGGAAAGAGGTCTGGATTGTTCCAGAAATGTAAAATGATGATCTACAGATCTAGAGGCATGTCTGGGAAGTCAGTATGTATCATCCATTCAAGTGGTTCATGGTTTGGAGGTCTGAAAGCAATCTTTCTAGTGTGACAATCATGGTAGATAGTGTTCTTGAGGTTCCAGATGAAGATGCAAGTGATTCTGATGAATTGGAGGAGTGCAGATGTTTTTGATGAATTCAATGTGCTTGTGAAGATCTCTAGATCATGTGGCTGCTATGTTGGATGTCTGCATTGAAGTTTGAGCCTGTTATTGAAGATTTCACTCATGGTGTTTCTATTCTTCCTAGTCTTGGCCGACTGGAGATTCAAGTGTGTTACAGATGATCTAAGAGCAATTCTCTAGAGCATGGCATGTTGTTGGATGTAGAGTCAAGTCTCAGATATGTTTGGCCGAAAGTATAGTGATCCGCGTTAAGTCAAACCGACCTTGATGTTTATTCCAAGGTTGATGAAGCATATAAAGGTGTGTAGTTGAGGTGTGGAAAATCATCCTTGTGTGAAAATAATAAAATCCAAAGAAAGGATCAGAGGCAGAGAAGAGCAGAGGAGAACTATAAGAACAAGAGTTATTTAGGATGAAGAGTTAGAGAAGAAGTATTTGGGGTAGAGCAAAAGTTTTGTGAGCATTCAATGAAACTGAACCAGGCATGAAGAAGATGCTATTTATCAGTTAATTCTTTCTATGTTAAACATAAATTATGTAGGCAGTGAGCCTCTTTTGAGTAGTGAGCTCTAGGTAGTGTGCTCGAAGGCATGTGCCTTCTCTTTTCTTCTAAGTACTTTTAATAGGGTACAAATCTTGTGGTTTACCCCCCACTGTGGTTTTCCCTTAACTTGGTTTCCACGTAAAAATTCTGGTGTTATGTGTGCTCAATTTATTTCTGCTCATGTGTTGTTGATTCATGCTTTAATGTTTGCATTATTAATATGATTATAAGTTGATAAAGAAGATTAAAAGTAGAAAAGGTTAAATTTGTGGGACAACTGATTCACCCCCCCTCTCAGTTGTCTAGACTAATTCCAACAGTTATATTGTGCTTCAATGTAACTGAATCCTGGCATGGAATAGATGCTACTTAATTAGTTCACCACTTTGGCAGTGAGCCACCCTTTGGCAGTGAGCCATTCTTTGCAGTGAGCAATTTGGGCAGTGAGCCCTGTAAGTAGTGAGCCTCTATTTTTTGGTATTGTTATAACTCATATATTTCTATGGGCTAACACCCACCGTGGTTTTTTCCTTTTAGGGTTTTCCACATGAAAATCTGGTGTCTACTATGTTGGATGTATGTTTATGATTAAGCTTATGGTTTTACACTTTCATGATTAAATTTGATTATAAGAAATTAAGTTGTTGATGGTTTGATGTTCATATGAAGCTAAGTTTTTGTGACAACTGATTCACCCCCCCTCTCAGTTGTCTGGTGCATTTCAACATGGTAAGTTTGAACCATTATGGTTAGACCCCTATCAAATTGATGAAAAAGCTAGTCAGGACAACTTTTATATCAAAAATATGGAAGGGGAACTTTTGGAGCTACCTATTCATGGATATCATTTGAAACTCTACTTGTCATAAGTAGTTGAAAGGAAGCAAGGTATGCGAAAACTCTTCCTACATTGATCTATTGAGGAAAGATTTATGCAATTTTTTTCTTTTACAGTTACAGATTAAGATGCACATTACCAGAAAGATAATAACAACTTCTAAATGCAAACATAAAACACACAACACAAGATATACATGGAGAAAACCCTTTCAGGTAAAAAACCCCACACTCCAAAGCTACCCAATATATTATTTAGGAATCACAAAGATTACAATATACTTGCAGAGCAAGCTTTTACAGGAGTATATCCAACGAGAGATCCAGTAGGTAATTTGACATCTATAAGATTCTTACATGCAACCTCCATCTCAAGTTCCTGATATATAGGAGATATAATACAGTACACCGCCAACAGTAATTACAAAACCATGAGCTAAAACCACCCAAAAGTGGTGCCCAAATTATCTCTAATCAGAGATGCCATGTGATGTGCCAAACTACACACCAACACATGTAACTCTCCCCTTTACATCTCTTTTATGTGTCCAACACATTTTTACATATCCCAAAAATAGAAGGTCCAACTTCTGGAGGCCATAACTTTTGATCTAGGTGTCTGATTGACGAACCGTTTAATGTAGTGGAAATCTCGTGACAAGATCTATCACCCTATAACCCGCTACACCAGTTATCCCATTTTTTAGGACATTTAGAGAAGTTTTGATTCTGGTAATTGAGTTCAAAGACTTTTTTCGACAGTTTAAAAAAATTAAAACTTTAATATCTCGTGATCCAGATATGATCTTGAGATGAAACTCACCCAAGATGTTCACTTAGCTGTTCCATACCTACTGGGAAAATTTTTAGGCCAATCTGAGCTCAATCAAAGAACTTACTAAAACTAGTAAGTCTCACTATTTTTAGCTCTCTTGGAAACTTTGAAAGTTCCAGACCATTATCCAAGATAAAGGGTATTCAAAAAGACTAAAACTGGGAAGAATAGTAATCTTTCAAAGTTACAAGGTTGAGACACTTTTCTTAACATTCTCCCACTTGTCAAACACCTTGCAAGAGCAAAGGGAGTATCAACACCATGATTTAATTACTAGGGGCCATGAGGCCCATAGACTCTGAACACCATCTGAACTTCTCTGTGCTCATGGGTTTTGTCAAGGAATCTACAACATTCATCAAAGTTTCAACTTTTTCCAAGTTTACCTTCCCATCCTCTACCATGTCACGAACAAAATGGTACTAGACATCAATATGCTTAGTCCTTGCATGGAAAGTAGGATTCTTCGCCAAACATATGGCACTTTGACTGTCACAAGAAATAGTAATCTTCCCTGCATCAAACCCAACATCAGAAAACAATCTCTTAAACCAAATGGCTTCTTTACAAGCATGAGTTGCTGCCATGTACTCAGCTTCAGTAGTGGAAAAATCAACCACAGGTTGCCGCTTACTCATCCAACTAATAGCACCACCAAACATAGTGAACACATAAGCGCTGGTGGATCTTCTGCTGTCAATGTCACCTGCCCAATCTGAATCCAGAAATCCATGAATACAAAGTGAATGCCGAGGTCCTATAGGATAACCATGATAACATAAGGAATACTTAGAAGTACCCCACAAATATTTGAACAGTCTCTTTACTGCATCCCAATGTACCATCCAAGATTAGCCATAAATTGACTAAGGACTCCCACTGCTTGGGCATGTCTAGTCTTATGCAGACCATTGTATACATTAGACTGCCAACTGTACTAGCATAAGGAACTTTGCTCATATCCTCTATCTCAGAAGGAGACTTTGGACAATCTACAACAGATAACTTTGTCCCCATTTTAATAGGAATAGTCAAAGGTTTGCAATCCATCATACTGAATCTCTCCAACATAGTGTTAACATACTTACTCTAGCCTAACCAAAGTTTTCTATTTTCTCTATCTCTTCTGATTTCCATTCCTAGAATGTACCAAGCTACCCCTAGATTTTTCATCTCAAACTATGCTAACAACTGAGACTTCAAATCAGAAATCAAACTTTTATGATTCCCAATGAGTAACATATCATCGACATACAATGCAATAATGAGAATGTGATCATTGTCAAACTTGTAGTAAACATAATGATATGATTTTGATCTCTGAAATCTAATACTCAACACAAAGGCATCAAACTTCTGGTACCACATCCTAGGAGATTGTTTCAAACCATACAAAGACTTTTTCAACTTACAAACTAGATTTTCTTTACCTTTCACCACATAGTGCTCTGGCTGTGACATATAGATTTCCTCCTCCAAGTCACCATGAAGGAATGTTGTCTTCACATCCATTTGTTCCACTTCTAGATCATACGTTACTGCAAGAGATAACAAGAACCAAATAGATGGTAGCTTTGTAACGGGAGAGAAAATCTCATCATAGTCAATTCCCTCCACCTGAGAATACCCCTTTGCAACCAATCTAGACTTATATTTCTCAACACTGCCATCTACACCGAATTTCATTTTGAACACCCATTTGCATCCAACAGGGTTTCGTCCTTCAGGCAAAAGCACTAAGTCCCAAGTATTATTCTTTTCCAAAGAAGTCATCTCCTCTTCCATGGCCTCCTTCCAAGAACTTGCATCTTTCATACCCATAGCCTCTTTCACAGTTCTAGGCTCATTAGTGTTAGAAATCAAAGCAAATATACAACTGGAATCATGCAATGAATAACCAAACATATCAAGTTGTTGCCTTATCTGTGTGGACCTCCTCAAAGGTTGATGTTGAGGTTCTTCATCTTCTTCTAAACTTTCAGATCTACTAGAGCTCTCCTCATTATCAGGTCTAATAGATGTTTTTGGTTCAACTTTCTCAAGGGTGGAAGGAAGCTAAACCACATCATCTTTCTTCTATTCTTTCTCTGGCTACAAGACAACAGAAGGACTAAACTCTCTAAATATCATGCTTCTTCTATATAGAACTCTCTCAACTACTAGATCCCAAAGCTTGTACCCTTTCACATGGATGCCATAACCAATGAAGATAAACTTTATAACCTTGTAAATGTCATTCCCACATTTCCCATGTGGTCATGACACACAACACGTGTCATGTCCACATTTTCCATGTAGTCATGACACGAACTATCAAAAAAAATTTCACGTGTCCCTAGAAACCCCCTCGCACACGTCTATGTGCTTGGTGGAAATACGCATAAGGTGTAAATATGTCAATCGTAATTGGGGAAGTGTGGCTACCTACGCACTCCCCTCCGTGATGAAAGCTAACTAGGGAGTTTCTGACGTGATGTGTGCCACTTCTAGGGTTAGAACGGATTTAATTCAAACCCTAAGTTTCCTAGGTGAAAGATATGATTTCAATTGATTCGAAACCAAGCCCTAACTCTAATGCATAAATGAAAATTGAATAATAATAATGCATCAAATGGTAAGATGGTCGCATGATAAAATGGAGTGATTAATGAAAGTCATAAAAATATCATAAAAATAAAACCTTAAAATCTGGGAAAAATTTGATAGCATAACACATTTTCAATAATTGAAAGAAAATTTTTAAAAAGAAAAATTCCAAGAAGAAATTAATGCAAAAAATAAAATAATTAATCATAAGGAAAAATTAAATAAATTTCCAAGGTTAAATAAATTTGGCCACTCAATAAAATTCGAATAGAATAAAACGACCAAAAAATACAACTCAAATACTTGAGTTTGTTAATAAATGTAATTTCATCAATTGCATTTATTAATTAAATCAAGTTGAAATAATAATAAAAAATGAGGATAGATTAAAAATATTTCCCCAAGATAAAATTGATTAAAATATAATTAAATCCAATAACAAGAAAAAAGATTCCCAAATATATTAAATTTTAAAAGAGACAAATAATTAAAAGGGGATGCCCCATTAAAACTACAAAGGGAAACAAAACTTCCCACTTAAAATAAAACCAAAACAATCCATTAATTAAAATCTCCATATGGAATAAAAATCAAAACCCCAAAAATAATATGAACACCCACTAAATGAAACACAAGGAAAGTCAACAATTCCAAAATGACCCCAAAAGTAAAAGAGGGGGGAAAAATAAAATTCCATGCACATGAAGGGATAAAAAGAAATTAAATTAAATAACAAAACTCAAAATCCTCACATCCTCCACTCACCCTAATTTACTAATTTAATAGTTTTTCCCAAAAGACGCCCTAATAATATTTTATTAGTTTCCTTATGGAAACCCTACCATTTTCTTTTATTTTCACTTCTCATTTGTTTTTCCTCTTGTTTTGTATGCCTCCATTGTTTGCTCATTTGTAGGTTGAAGGTTTGTTCCTCTTCAATGGTTTCCATGAAGATATACCAGAGGTATATTTACAGTGGATAAATTATGGGCTTCATTTATATATATATACCTGTAGTTTAAAAATACGTATATACCACTATATATATAAATGTGTTTATATTATAAAAATATGTTTCAGGCAAAGGAGGGTGGCCAAGGGCCGAATGGCACAAGGAAGAGGTGACTGTGGTGGCGCCACCGCCACTGTCGTGAGGGAGGATCCACCACAGATAAGGGTTTTGTGAACAGTAAGGGATGTGGGGAGGGGGTCGAGCCCCCACCCAGGTGTGGGTGGGGGCTCGGCCCCCTCTCCACACCCGACCTCGCGAACTGTAAAGAGATGTGTGAGATATATATATTGAACCATATATATCTACAAAATCTCATAGATGAATAATAAACCAGATTGGTAACTTACAAATTAACAGAAATATAAACATATATATTTTTTTTGTAAAATATATCAGATGTGCTATTTCTTTTTTTCTGACAGAATATTGAAGCAAATAGTATATTTTCCTTTGACAGCAATTTGAATAGGGCAATTTCTTTAATCTCAAAAAGTAAAACAATATAAACTAGTTTGTCCAAAAATACATTTCTGATAATACATTTTTTTTTTGAATTCAAATGGCAGCCACTATATTTTTTCTTTTAAATGAAAAGACAACAACTATATTTTTTCTTTTGGCAACTATTTAAACTCAAAATGCACCAACTATATATTTTTCTTTTGGCAACTATTCAAACTCAAAAATGCAACAATGACAAATAATCATATTCATAACATCACAATGAGAGGCATTTTACAATAAATTTCTTGCAACAACAGTACAATGGAGAGTAATTATAAATTTTGAAGCCAAAACAATAAGAGTATTTCACATTAAAATTTCCTACTACAACAACACAAAGTAGAGTACTAATTTTGACAAAACTTACAAGTAGGCCTTTGAGGCCGTGGCTCAAAAACAACCAACTAAAATAAGGCAAATGAGATAACAATGAACTCTAAGTTCCATTTTTTTTCCAATGAAAACCTGTAATAATGCAACACAAAAATGGGGAACCAAGCCACGAAGGAATGCCCTCCTCCCTACCATAGACCCACTAGTGGGTCACCCCTGAGCTAGGGAGGTAGGATTTACATGGTTTTGCACACACACACTACAACAAATGAAATTTTCCAAACACACAAAAATTCACTCCCATGGATTTGCACATACAAAACTCAATAAATTAAGTTTGGAGGGGGTAGGGGAGTGGACCCCTTAACTCAAGAGGCCACCCCAAGAACTCCAAGAATCACAAAAATCCTAAGGCCTTAAGCCAAACACATTTTCCACCAAACTCAAGGATCACTATGGCACTCATGCCAAAATCACATATTGTTCCCAAAACTCCATATGATGCCCTGAAGGCTAAAAATAGTACAAAGCTAAGGAGATAACCTCGAGGAGGTTCACTCTCCCCTACTCCAAACTAGTTGAGCCTGTTGGTTTTTCTTCTGAATCAGCATCAGGGTTTGCCAGTTCCTATGCACATGCAGATTCAGCCAACTAATACAGGAGGTTGAGTGAGCTCCTCCCCTTCACTTCTGGTTTTGCCGCACCAAGGGGGGTGTCCCTATAACTCAAGATATAACCTTGACTAGCTCAAAGATAGAAAGATCTAACTTGACAACAACAGGCAGAATACTCTCATGTATGGACCAAGATCTGCATGATAGATCACAAGGTTGGCAACATTCTTGGACATAATGTCTGGTTAGGTATGAGAGCATGCAGGGGTTTTCCTACTCCTAATCCTACAACTAATAGGTGGAAGTGATGAAATGGGCGGACATAATGTCCGGGATGCAAGACAAGGGGTTTTGGCTCATAACTACTGATCCAGGAGTAGACTGGTGCCTATCCATTGGGCAAGGAGTCAACTAGACATATACAACAGATGGTTTGCAACTTTCACTCAAGTTTCAGGGGGTTGGACCGATGCTTGCCTTACAAACATCACCCAAGAATGGGTATCTAACTACTTCGACTTATAGATATCCCTGCTGACATGCAACCAGATTCAAAAGAAGGAGAAAAACATGCAGCAAATGGAGACAAGCAGATAGACACATGCAATAAGCATTTTTCATATAACATTAACACTGAAACTAAAAATATGTGCAAAATACATTCATGTTGCAACTCATAAACTCCAAAATGGGATAAAACAGCCAAGATCATGCCCTGTCCTTCATTATTTACACAAAAATGCCTCAGGCCTTCAACAACCTTCAAATGAGCAACACAACCTGCTATATACAGCAAGGAAGGTTTCCAACATTAATTACATAGTTGACCAAAAATCCCGCCAGATACATAGTATCAGAAAAATGGCGCTCAGAAGTTATTGCTGCAGTAGACAAGGGAGGCCTCGAGCCTTGCGCCGCCATCTGGAAGTCTTCATTTATAATTAGACAGCTTCACCATTTGTACCATCGCCCATATGCCTGCTACAGTCACCATTAATGGCTCAACCACCCGCGGCCTACCTGGAAACCGTCGCTGCGTTCAAAAAGAACCTCCCGCCAAAACATGCTTTACTGAAGTTTTCAAATGTGTAGGGAAATTAATCCCACATGCAAGGTGCGAAAACCACTTCAGCACTTTAAAAACATAGCCGCAAGCAAAATAGGTGTCGAGCGCTTTTGCCACGCTCGACACATGCCTTTCTCTCCAAAAGCCCATCGGCCAAACTTCTACCATCGGCTCACCCCAAAAAACTCTCGCCGACCTCAATTGTCTCACCGACAGACACACTACACTCCACTCCATCGGCCAGAGACAAACCATCAGCCTAGCAAGAAACCCCTCTGCCAATAGAGCAACTCTTGCCGATAACACATCAGCTCGCCACCTCTGTCGGTGTGACATACACCGTCGGAACAACCAAAATCTCCCCAGCTGATGAAGAGTGCTACGCTGATGCCTGCATATGCAAACATCCTCCGGATGTTCAAAAATCATCCTGATGTTAGCATCATCATCTGCATGACCACCCTCATTGGCACAACCTGATGCATCGGAGGAAGATCCACCTGCTTAGCCGATACCAAATGTTTGGCCGATGAACATCCTGATGATGTCACCGTCATGTCCTGATGATGTCACCATCACCCATTTGCATACCGCGCAACTCTCATATCTGGATGACGTCATCGCCATATAGGCGCCGGGGTGATATTAGTAAGATAACTTGATATTTCAGAATATCACCCCCGAAACAAAATATCACGATGCACTGTAAACCGGATGATGATGATGACCCCTTTAACTCAAAGAACATCAAGGTGCACTGTAGCTCTACTGTAGGATCAGGATGATATCCAAACACACCCGATATTGAAACAAGATGATCCTGATGACAAATCTGGTCGACAGAAAATCATGATGATGCTAACCACCTCGGAGAAAATATGATGCTGTTGTTGAAAAATGATGAGGAGGGCCAACACTTAGGAAATTTTTTGGATTTTTTGGGAAGGTGCCTGCATGAAAATTGCTAAATTAACTGATAGTCAATTCAGGCACCAACAGTGGCTCTGTCTGGGGATGTGCAGGTGCAAGACTGTAGCGAGAACCCCAGATCTCTGGGATGTAGACCAGTCCCCTATCCATTGGGCACAGAGTCATGATGTTATATTGATCTGCATCACCAAACACATTATTTTTAAACATTATTTTGGCAGCCCCCGGCAGCCAAAAAGGAAGAACCATAATTTTTTCTTGTCAAATGCCTGATTCCAAACTGGAAGATCCCAATCCCAACTGAAAAGATTGGCATAATCTACCGATAATGTCATCTGCTTAAATAGATATTCCACCAGTTTTGAAAGCTTGCCACCATCATTTTCAGCTCTGCCATTTTGGATTTCAAAATTAGACATATAACCATACACATAATATTCTTCAACATTAGGCAACACATGTATGTTATATCCCTCAGACAGTACATCATACTGCTCTTGGCATTCTTCATCATTTATCTGGCTGCTGCACATTGTTAGGCACTCATCCAGCTAATCCAAAAACTCAAAATACTCAGAAAACATGAGACCCCTAATATCTACTGATATTGAAAACAAATCCTGATCCACACACCCAATGTTGCACATGTCTAAATCAGGTGATGATGAACATTCATTATTCACAGTTTGCAAATCAGTATCATCATCTACAAACAAAGGGTTAATCCTACACCAATGAAGGTCACGACTCACAACATCATATGCATCTACAGGCTCATCATAAAGGGGATTAACACTCAATGCAAAGGCCTCTGCTTCTTCTTCATGACACTCCAATTCTTCTTCACTACTATCAGATCCAGAGTCATAAAAAGAACAAATCTGATCCATGAATTGATCATGGATATCATTTTCATCATCTGATTTCCCCATATACAAGATTTCTGCTGTTTCAATGTACTCTAAAGTTGAACTATCTGCATCACTTTCCAGCCCTCCAATGCTTCCTGATAAAACTGATACTGACTGTTGATCCACATGATCACAACTTTGCATAACTGGATCATTTAAACATGAAGGCTCTTTGTTTAGGACTGGTATGCAAATATTACTTGAAAAATTATTATTTTTGACTTCACTTGCTGGGCAAAAAAGGAAATCCTCCTCTATAATAGAAACATCATCCACTTGGAATGATACAAAAACTGGGACAACAGGGGTGTGAGTGCTTTGACATTCATTGTCAACACTTGAATTAAATCTTTCATTAACATTGGGGGCTGCAAGACAACAAAATTTTTTAGAAAAATAACCCTTTTGAATTCCATACCTCCAATTGTTTTCAATATCTATTGCAAACTGATGTGCCTGATGCAATGTGGTGGGCTCCTTATCTCTCAATCTATAACTCATTTTCTTATCAAAGGCTCCCAAATAGACAATTAAGCACAGTGCATCATTAGGTCTCATACATTCTGGTATTCTGTTCAATGCCCTCATAAATCTAAGGTTAAAGGCTGGGATCAACTCATCTTCTTCAATATGGATGTACATGAAGTCACTAATAACTGCATATTCAGAAATTCTTTCACCATATTGTACTAGAAATGCAGATTTAAAATCATGCCAATAGCTGACAGAGCGAGCTGGAAGGTAGGAGAACCAATCCCTTGCATCTTCATCTAGAGATTGAACAAATAATCTCATAACTACATCTTCATGGTCAATCTCAAAATCATCTATAACATTTATAAACTGTTGCAAGTGTCTCTCAGCTGATTCATCCTTTGCGCCACTAAATTTGGGCAAATATCTTCTGATTTTAGGTGGAAGAGCATTCGGGTAGCCACAAATGCCACTAAAATTTATGGGCTTATATCTATCTATGTTGAAACTTCTTTTATTACATGGTTGGGACTGACTACTATACATTATTGCATTTGACACCTCACAAGGGTGCATAAGCTGACAATACATCTTTTTACGCTTTCGCAACCCTCTTCTCTACTCAGATTTTCAATCACAATATGACCTTAGGCCCTTAAAATACAAACTGCTCTTTCAACTTGCCTAAAGTCCTCTATATGAGTCTTTTGAAAAACATTGCATGCCCTTTTGAAATATAGAGTAGGTTCTAACAAAAGCATGCAAGCTTTGCTTTCACCAATGTTTCCCTTTTAACCAGTGCTATTTCACCAGATAGGGAACTCTTCAAAAACTTGTACAAATACCTGGATATGTTGTAGCTGCTGATATGTTCATTCAACAGAGTCGCCACCTCCTTGGTAGAGGAATGAGCTTCAAACAGGCTGAAGCTAAAAATTGAATTCTTTCTTTCTGGGTCATCCACCAGCAGAGCCACAGATGAAACTTTTTCTTTTGCTGCAACAATGCACCTCCAGGTCTGATTCTTCAATTTCTTAGACTCAAGCTTCATGGATATGACATTGTTTTCCCCAGCAGAGTCGCCATTTTGTTGGTGACTCGGATGGGTCACAAATATATCATTTCTTTTATCAGTCCATCCCCAGTCGAGTCGCCATTTTGTTGGTTACTCAGATGGGTCACAAGATATAACACTTTTTCATCAATTTTCTCCCCAGTAGAGTCGCCATTTTGTTGGTTTTTCTTCTGAATCAGCATCAGGGTTTGCCAGTTCCTATGCACATGCAGATTCAGCCAACTAATACAGGAGGTTGCGTGAGCTCCTCCCCTTCACTTCTGGTTCTGCCGCACCAAGGGGGGTGTCCCTATAACTCAAGATATAACCTTGACTAGCTCAAAGATAGAAAGATCTAACTTGACAACAACATGCAGAATACTCTCATGTATGGACTAAGATCTGCATGATAGATCATAAGGTTGGCAACATTCTTGGACATAATGTCTGGTTAGGTATGAGAGCATGCAGGGGTTTTCCTACTCTTAATCCTACAACTAACAGGTGGAAGTGATGAAATGGGCGGACATAATGTTCGGGATGCAAGACAAGGGGTTTTAGCTCATAACTACTGATCCAGGAGCAGACTGGTGCCTATCCATTGGGCAAGGAGTCAACTAGACGTATAAACAGATGGTTTGCAACTTTTGCTCAAGTTTTAGGGGGTTGGACCGATGCTTGCCTTACAAACATCACCCAAGAATGGGTATCTAACTGCTTCTACTTATAGATATCCCTGCTGACATGCAACCAGATTCAAAAGAAGGAGAAAAACATGCAGCAAATGGAGACAAGCAGATAGACACATGCAATAAGCATTTTTCATATAACATTAACACTGAAACTAAAAATATGTGCAAAATACATTCATGTTGCAACTCATAAACTCCAAAATAGGATAAAACAGCCAAGATCATGCCTTGTCCTTCATTATTTACACAAAAATGCCTCAGGCCTTCAACAACCTTCAAATGAGCAACACAACCTACTATATACAGCAAGGAAGGTTCCCAACATTAATTACATAGTTGACCAAAAATCCTGCCAGATATACAGTATCAGAAAAATGGTGCTCAGAAGTTATTGCTGCAGCAGACAAGGGAGGCCTTGAGCCTTGCACCGCCATCTGGAAGTCTTCATTCATAATTAGATAGCTTCACCATTTGTACCATCACCCATACACCTGCTACAGTCGCCATTAATGGCTCAACCACCCGCGGCCTACCTGGAAACTGTCGCTGCGTTCAAAAAGAACCTCCCGCCAAAACGTGCTTTACTGAAGTTTTCAAATGTGCAGGGAAATTAATCCCACATGCAAGGTGCGAAAACCACTTCAGCACTTTAAAAACATGGCCGCAAGCAAAATAGGTGTCGAGTACTTTTGCCACGCTCGACACATGCCTTTCTCTCCAAAAGCCCATCGGCCAAACTTCTACCATCGGCTCACCCCAAAAAACTCTCGCCGACCTCAATTGTCTCACCGACAGACACACTACACTCCACTCCATCGGCCAGAGACAGACCATCAGCCTAGAAAGAAACCCCTCTGCCAATAGAACAACTCTTGCCGATAACACATCGGCTCGCCACCTCTGTCGGTGTGACATACACCGTCGGAACAACCAAAATCTCCCTAGCCGATGAAGAGTGCTACGCCGATGCCTGCATATGCAAACATCCTCCAGATGTTCAAAAATCCTCCTGACGTCAGCATCATCATCTGCATGACTACCCTCATCGGCACAACTTGATGCATCGGAGAAAGATCCTCCTGCTTAGCCGATACCAAATGTCTGGCTGATGAACATCCTGATGACATCACCGTCATGTCCTGATGATGTCACCATCACCCGTCTGCATGCCGTGCAACTCTCATATCCGGATGACATCATCGCCATATAGGCGCCGGGGTGATATTGGTAAGATAACCTGATATTTCAGAATATCACCCCTGAAACAAAATATCATGATGCACTGTAAACCGGATGATGATGATGACCCCTTTAACTCAAAGAACATCAGGGTGCACTGTAGCTCTACTGCAGGATCGAGATGATATCCAAACATCACCCGATATTGAAACAAGATGATCCTGATGACAAATCTGGTCGACAGAAAATCATGATGATGCTGACCACCTCGGAGAAAATATGATGCTGCTGTTGAAAAATGATGAGGAGGGCCAACACTTAGGAAATTTTTTGGATTTTTTGGGAAGGTGCCTGCATGAAAATTGTTAAATTAACTGACAGTCAATTCAGACACCAACAGAGCCTTTCCTCCAAATGGAGGTGCTCTAACCACACCCATCCCACACAAAAATAAAATAACAACACACATAACTATTCAACCACATACACAAAAAGAAATAACATATTTAAAAAGGGAAATGCCCATTTACATGGAGCTTACCTTCAAAAGCCCTAAAATGGAAGCATGTTTGAAGAAGAGCTCCAAGTTCTTCCAAGTCTCCAAATCTCCAAAAAAAAAAATTCTAACACTCCCAAAGCCTCCAACAAAAGAAAGAGAATTGCCAAAAAAAAGAACCCCACACTCCTCTCCAAGAGGAGATAATATAGGCCTTCCAATTTGGACTTGAGGAATGAGAAGGTGACACTTGTCACCTTCTCCTTCCTCATCCCATGCCACTCTTAAGGGAGAAGGAGTGTGAGGGTGATAATTGTCACCCTCCAATCCATTCAAACCCTCACCTTATCCACTTGTGCTCTCATGCATGTGTGAGAGACCAAGTGGAGAGGTGGCAACTCCCTGCAAGCCTCTATGAGGATAAGGGATGTCACATGGCATCCTCTTATTCTCCAAGAGAGTCATCTAGGAGTCTTGGAGGGAGATCCCACACACTTGGGAGTCTTGAAGACCTCCCAAGTGTTCTTGGTGAAGGGATCCCCAAACTTTGGGAAGGGAGATGGGTCTTTCCCAAAGCATGACTCATCTCCCACCCTTAGCCATTTCAAAATTCGTCACTTTGACTAAACCCCAATTTAGAGTGACCAAAAGTGAGTTACCCTAGGATTTAGTCAGTCTAAATTGACCCTAGACCCTAGGGTTACCACCTAGGGTAAGTTTGGGAGGCTAAAGTACACCTAGGGAGGCATAAAATCACTTTAAATGGCCCATAAATAAAATAATACCAAATGGTGTAAAACAAATATAAATATACAACACATGATATAAATCAATTTAAGAAGGGGTAACTAGGCCAAAAAATAAATCAAACACGTACTAAGACATCATCCGATGAAACGTGATCCTCATCCCTCTTGGGAATAGATCGGCTTAACAGGGAATAACATATGTGTGAACACGACCTCTGATTTCCCGTGGCTTAGGAATATAACCTGCACAACTAGATCAAGTGTCAATCACATCATGAATAATCATAGTTGAAGAAACTGAAATTAAATTCATGTCATTGCATACAACATTAATCATTCACAACATAATGAAGATTAAAACTGTATTTTTCTCTCCAATTGTCTCATAGTCTTCATCAAACAATAAATCCACATAATGAACTTGAAATCACATCAATAATCATCATAACATCAAAATATGATCAAATCAAATCACCACATGTCTAATTAATGCCAACCAAAATCAGGAGATATAATCTAATCTGCATAATGGACACGATAGTCTCTAAATGTCTAATAATGTCACCAACTATAATGTAAAATGATCAAAATGGGGAAGTGATAATAATCAGCCTCACATCCTCCCCCACTAAGACTAAACTTCCTCCTAGAAGTTGTCAAAAAGGTGAGGATAAAGTTCCCTCAAACCAGAAGCATCCTCCCAAGTCGTGATCTCATCATAACGATCCCACTGGACCATAACCTAGTCCATCTCTTGACCTTGAAGGCCCAGTGTCTGACAAGCTAATATGAGAATTGGCTCCAAAGTCAACTGCCTGTCCGCCTCTACCTGTAGAGTACTCCAGTCCAATACATGAGATAAATTAGATATATATAGCCTCAATACAGAAACATGAAAAATATTGTGGATACGCGACAGGCTATGTGGCAATGCTAGATGGTAGGCTACAGGTCCTATCCGCTCCAAGATCTCAAAAAGTCTCACAAAATGTGGTGTGAGCTTAGAGTACTTTCCATAATGGATTAGACTCTTGTGTGGTCACACTCTAAGGAATACTCTGTCCCCAACTGAGAAGCTCCGATCTAGTCTCTTAGCATTGGCATACTTCTTCTGTCTATCTTGTGCCTCCTGATGTCTCTGCTTAATCAGTGTGACCTACTACTCCATATCTTGAACCAAATATGAACTGATGGCAACTCTGTCCTCTATCTAATCCAAACTCAATGGTGTCTTGCATGGTCTGCCGTATAAAGCCTGAAAAGGAGGCATACCCAACGAGCTGTGATGCCCATTATTGTAGGCAAACTCAACTAGATACAAATACTCCTCCCATCTAGACTGATGGTCCATAACATACATACGAAGCATGTCCTCCAACACCTAATTCACCCACTCTGTTTGTCCATCTGTCTCAGGGTGATAAGCAGAGCTAAAGTTGAGTTGTGTGCCCAACGCTTGTTGTAAAGCTCTCTAAAAGGTTGAAGTGAACACTGAATCCATGTCAAAAATGATGCGGCGAGGTACTCCATGTAATTTCACAATATTGTCCAAGAATACTCTTGCCATTGTTGGTGCATTGTACATCATGCGTACAGGTGACAAATGTGCCACATTGGTCAACTTGTTAACTGTCACCATGATGGCATCATGGCGACGCGAAGACATAGGAAGACCAACAATGAAATCCATGGAAATGGTGTCCCATTTCCACTCAGGTATCTCGTGAGGGTATAAAAGACCCGCTGGATGCTAATGCTCAGCCTTGACCCTCTGGCACTCAAGGCATCGAGCAACAAACTCTGCAATATCTCATCTCATACCTGCCCAATGGTATAGCTGTCATAGATTGGCATGCATCTTCTTCACCCTCGGATGTGCTGTCTACGGTGCTCTATGAGCCTTTGATAATACTACAGTACGTAGGTCACCTGCGCGGGGTACATAGATGCACTATCAATGATGAAGTAACCCATCTGCCTCAAGTGAGTATCCTGCAAACTTGCCCATAAGGGCTGTCTATGAATGGATCTCTTGCTACACCTCAAGAAACCACTCATCCTCAAGCATATGCTAAACAATGCATCCTCTCAAGTCCACACTCAGAGTCAAGGTCAAGATCTCGTGGCATCTCTGACTCAATGCATCAGCAACCACGTTCTCCTTCCTTTTGATGTAGTGGACATCAAAGTCATACTTGCAAAGAAACTCCATCCGATGCCGCTAATAGGCGTTCAGATTCAGCTGTGTAAATATGTACTGAAGGCTGTGATGATCTGAATGAAGCTCAAAGAAATGACCCAATAAGAAATATCTCCAACAAACTAGAGCATGAACCACTGCTGCGAGCTCCAAATCATGAGTGGGGTAGTTTAGCTCATGGGTCTTGAGCTTTTGCAACTCATATGCGATCGCTCTACCACCCTGCATAAGTATGGCTCCCAAACCCTCGAGTGATGCATCTGTACAAACCATAAAATCCACTGCGGGATCAAGAACCGCTAAAATGGGGGCACTGGTAAGATGCTCCTTGAGGACCCCAAAGGCCCTCTCATACTACTCAGTCCATAGAAAGCTCTTCCCTTTCCACTAAAGGGAAGTAATGGGGTACGCTATCTGAGAGAAACCCTCTACAAATCTATGGTAATAACCAACTAACCCCATAAAACTCCTAACCTCTGTCACACTAGTGGGTGCTAGCCAATCTCTAATAGCCCTGATCTTTGATGGATCTACTGAAATACGATCACTAGATAGGATGTGCCCCAAGTACTGTACCTCTATCCTAAAAAATATACACCTCACCAAGTTCCCATAAAGGTTTTGCTCCCTCAAGCACTATAAAACCTGACATAGGTGCTCCTCATGCTCCTCCTCAGTTTGTGAATAAATCAATATGTCATCGATGAAAATAATCATGAATCGATCCAAGTAAGTATGGAACACCCCGTTCATGAGACTCATGAATATTGCAGGGGCATTTGTTAAACTGAAGGGGATCACAGTGAACTCATTGTGGCCATAACGAGTCTGGAAAGCAGTCTTATGGATGTCCGCCTCTATGATATGCAACTGATGGTAACCAAACTTAAGGTCAATCTTAGAGAACACCCTGGCTCCTTGCATCTGATCGAAGAGATCATCAATCCTAGGCAGAGGATAACGGTTCTTCACCGTCACCTTGTTCAACTATTTATAATCTATGTATAATCAAAGAGACCCATCCTTCTTCTTCACAAAGATGATAGGGGCGCCCCAAGGTGAAATGATTAGTCGGATGTGCCCCTTCTCGAGCAAGTCCTCAAGCTGCAACTTGAGCTCCATGAGCTCATGAGTGGTCATCCTGTAGGATGTACAAGACACTGGCTTAGCACCTGGCACTAACTCTATAGGATGTCCTTTGATATGTCACTCACTGTAATAGCAAACATCTGGCATCCCTTCTGCATGCAACACTTAAGTTGCTGAGTGGATATCATATGAACTACTATGGGTTTCTAAATGCCCACTATCTCAGCTGATGTACCATGATTGTCTAAGCAACTACTAGCCTTTCAGTGACAATCTAGTTTGGCTCTATGAGCCGCAAGCCAGTCCATACCCAAAACCACATCGTAGGATCCTAATGTCATAACTCTAAGGTCACATACTATGGTAAAGGTTTCCAAAGATATCTCACAGTCATGGACTAAGGCATCTACTATCGTCTTGGCCCCTGTGGCCAACTCAACTTCCCACGCATCGCCCTACCTAGAGGCCACAGCCTACAACACTCCACTAGCAATGGAGATATGAAAGAGTCAATAGCACCAGAGTAAAAAATAATAGAAATGGGGACACCCCCTATCATACCTGATGTCTCAATCACTGATGCCTACAAATTAGTTTGGCGGTTATCAACTGCTGCGAACATATGGTGGGACCTACCCACATCTCCAACCATCTACTCTGATCCTCCTACATGAGGCTCTCCCCCTATTGTAAATCCCTGTGGGCACTCTCTGACTAGGTTTCCTACTCCACCACACACATAACATGGGCCCCTAGCCTGTACGTGTCCAGACTGAGGCCTACCTAACTACTGCTATCCAGATCTACCTGTGGACCCTTGTGAACTCTTGTATGATTGTTGTGATCTCGCAGGTGGTCCCTGCTGCCTCTGATCTCTACACGGGTCCTGCTACTGCTAACCTCAATTATGCCCCCATGTGCCCTCTGCTGTGGCCTAGATCTCTACTGCTACTGCGGCTACTGTCACTATGGCGGCCTAGGAGGTAATGATGCAAAACTAAATCCTCCTCTCTAAGGTGGCGGTGGTGGTCTATGGTAACTCTGCTGATCTTGTTGCAGCCCACGATCCTGAAACTAAGGGCATGAATTCTGCCCTCATCCCTGTATCTCCTCAGCTATGTATGCCTTCTCGGCAGCATCACTCAATGTCTGGGGGTCTGCCATGCGTAAAGGCCCTGCTATGCTATGGTTCAACCCTCTGATAAACTTATGAACCGGGAGTTTCTCATCATGGAGATACTCTACATATCGAGACAACTTGGTGAATCTACTATCATACTGAGAAATAGTAAGCCCTCTCTACTAAAGGTCATGAAACTTGTCTATGCGATGTTGTCTGTAGTGATCTAATAAATATCGCACATAGAAGCGCTTAATGAAAGTCTCCCATGTGAGTGTATCTAATGATAGATGACACTTGCACTCCTTAGTGTGCCACCAAGCAGCTGTTGCATCTCGTAACAGGTGGACTACCATACGTGCCTTCATGTTGCCCTTGTAAGGATGCAATGCAAAGCATCTGTCTAGACTGATGAGCTAAGCCTTAGCTTTGGCTCCCTCTGTGGTCTCAGTGAATGTAGGAGGATTCAGCCTCAACAAATCCCTGATAGGGTCTCCTCAGTCTCTATGCCCTCTGATAGGCTCATCCACATAATAATCATAAGGTATGTGAACAATCTACTCCACTTGCACTACCTCCTCACGCCTAGCATGATGTGGAGGGCTCCTGCTACGGGTCCTATGGGCCGATCCAACCTCCTCAGCCATCGTATCTAGTATCTCAACATATGGCTCCACACGTGGTGCCTCTCATAGCTCGACGCGGGGCTCCACATGTGACTCTTCTCATGGCTCCATGTGTGGCTCCTCTCGTGGACCAATGCGAGGCTCGGCATGTGGCTCTATGCATGGCTCAACTGCAGCCAGTGGTAGCCTATCTAACACTACATGTAGTGCCTGCAATATTTGTGGCCCAATATCCGGTATAGGTAGGGATTGTGGTGCCTGTGGTATCTATGGGGCTGGCGGTGCCTGACCCTTAGCTGAAGAATCACTGTGCACCTTGGTGGATGCAGTGTGGCGTGAACGTGCTCGCCGAACTCGTCAGGGAGGCATCCTACAAAAATGAGGTAATTACAAATTAATCAAAGTTGTGGAATAATAATGTGCCCTAACAAGCCTAGTGTTTAAACTTGGGCTCTGATACCAAATGTCATGCCTGCATTTCTCATGTGGTCATGACACACAACACACGTGTCATGTCCACATTTTCCATGTGGTCATGACACAAACTATCAAAAACTTTTTTGTGTTTCCCTAGAAACCCCCTCGCATGCGTCTGGGTGCTCAGTGGTAATACGCATAAGGCATAAATATGTCAATCATAATTGGGGAAGTGTATCTACCTACACACTCCCCTGCATGATGAAAGCCGACTAGGAGGTTTGTGACGCGATGTGCGCCGCTTCTAGGGTTAGAACAGATTTAATTCAAACCCTAAGTTTCCTAGGTGAAAGAGATGATTTTGACTGATTCGAAACCAAGCCCTAACTCTAATGCATAAATGAAAATTGAATAATAATAATGCATCAAATGGTAAGATGGTCGCATGATAAAATGGAGTGATTAATGAAAGTCGTAAAAATATCATAAAAGTAAAACCCTAAAATTTGGGAAAATTTTGACAGCATAATGCATTTTCAATAATCGAAATAAAAATTTTAAAAACTTCCAAGAAGAAATTAATGCAAAAAATCAAAATAATTAATCATAAGGAAAAATTAAATAAATTTCCAAAGTTAAATAAATTTGGCCACTCAATAAAATTTGAATAGAATAAAACGACTAGAAAATACAACTCAATAC
This sequence comes from Cunninghamia lanceolata, assembly GCA_027924645.1. Classification (NCBI taxonomy): domain Eukaryota; kingdom Viridiplantae; phylum Streptophyta; class Pinopsida; order Cupressales; family Cupressaceae; genus Cunninghamia; species Cunninghamia lanceolata. Next base: position 9,403,779 of record BSBN01000194.1, on the reverse strand, counting down.
TTGAGTCCGTTAATAAATGTAATTTCATCAATTGCATTTATTAATTAACTCGAGTTGAAATAATAATAAAAAATGAGGATAGATTAAAAATATTTCCCCAAGATAAAATTGATTAAAATATAATTAAATCCAATAACAAGAAAAAAGATTCCCAAATACATTAAATTTTAAAAGAGACAAATAATTAAAAGGGGATGCCCCATTAAAACTACAAAGGGAAACAAAACTTCCCACTTAAAATAAAATCAAAACAATCTACTAATTAAAATCTCCATATGGAATAAAAATCAAAACCCCAAAAATAATATGAACACCCACTAAATGAAACACAAGGAAAGTCAACAATTCCAAAATGACCCCAAAAGTAAAAGCGGGGGAAAAAATAAAATTTCGCGCACATGAAGGGATAAAAAGAAATTAAATTAAATAACAAAACTCAAAATCCTCACATTCTCCACTCACCCTAATTTACTAATTTAATAGTTTTTCCCAAAAGATGCCCTAATAATATTTTATTAGTTTCCTTATGGAAACCCTACCCTTTTCTTTTGTTTTCACTTCTCATTTTTTTTCCCTCTTGTTGTGTTTGCCTCCATTGTTTGCTCATTTGCAGGTTGAAGGTTTGTTCCTCGTCAATGGCCACCATGAAGATATACCAGAGGTATATTTACAGTGGATAAATTGTGGGCTTTGTTTATATGTGTGTGTGTGTGTGTGTGTGTGTGTGTGTGTGTGTGTGTGTGTGTGTGTGTGTGTTTATATTATAAAAATATGTTTCAGGCAAAGGAGGGCGGCCAAGGGCCGAATGGCACACGGAAGATATGACTATGGTGGCACCGCCGTCGCCATCGTGAGGGAGGATGTACCGCAAATAAGGGTTTTGTGAATGGTAAGGGATCAAGGGAGGGGGTCAAGCCGCCACCCACACCCCCACGGGGCTCAGCCCCCTCCCCACACCCCCCCTCACAGACTGTAAAGAGATGTATGGTGGGTGGCGGCCATGGCTGTTGACCACCATACTTAATTTTTTTTTGGTTTCAGTCTTTAAACTAGAACGTTATTCCATTTAGGGTTCAACCAATATTTCTCTATTTAATATGCTTAAAAATAGTTTGTGTATTATACTGAATATCTATGCATATATATATATATATATATATATATCTTACCTCTCTGTAGAACTGAAAACTATTTTTAAGCATATATATATATTGAACCATATATCTACAAAATCTCGTAGATGAATAATAAACTAGATTGGTAACTTACAAATTAACAGAAATATAAACATATATATATATATATATATATATATATATATATATATATATATATATTGTAAAATATATTAGATGTGCTATTTCTTTTTTTTTTTGACAGAATATTGAAGCAAATAGTATATTTTCCTTTAACAACAATTTGAATAGGGCAATTTCTTTACTCTCAAATAGCAAAACAATATAAACCAGTTTGCCCAAAAATACATTTCTGATAATACATTTATTTTTGAATTCAAAAGGTAGCCACTATATTTTTTCTTTTAAATGAAAAGACAACAACTATATATTTTTCTTTTAGCAACTATTTAAACTCAAAATGCAACAACTATATATTTTTTTTTGGCAACTATTCAAACTCAAAAACGCAACAATGACAAATAATCATATTCATAACATCACAATGAGAGGCGTTTTACTATAAATTTCTTGCAACAACAGTACAATGGAGAGTAATTATAAATTTTGCAGCCAAAACAATAAGAGTATTTCACATTAAAATTTCCTACTACAGCAACACAAAGTAGAGTACTAATTTTGACAAAATTTACAAGTAGGCCTCTAAGGCCATGGCTCAAAAACAACCAACTAAAATAAGGCAAATGAGATAACAATGAACTCCTCTAAGCTCCATTTTTTTGCCAATGAAAACCTGCAATAATGTAACACAAAAATGGGGAACCAAGCCACGAAGGAATACCCTCCTCCCTACCATAGACCCGCTAGTGGGTCACCCCCAAGCTAGGGAGGTAGGATTCACATGGTTTTGTACACACACACCATAACAAATGAAATTTTCCAAACATACAAAAATTTACTCCCTTGGATTTTCACATACAAAACTCAATAAATTAAGTTTGGAGGGGGTAGGGGAGTGGACCCCTCAACTTGAGAGGCCACCCCAAGAACTCCAAGAATCACAAAAATCCCAAGGCCTCAAGCCAAACACATTTTCCACCAAACTCAAGAATCACTATGGCACTCATGCCAAAATCACATATTGTTCCCAAAACTCCATATGATGCCCTCAAGGCTAAAAATAGTGCAACACTAGGGAGATGACCTCGAGGAGGTTCACTCTCCCCTACCCCAAACTAGTTGAGCCTTTCCTCCAAATGGAGGTGCTCTAACCACACCCATCCCACACAAAATTAAAATAACAACACACATAACTATTCAACCACATACACAAAAAAGAAATAACATATGCAAAAAGGGAAATGGCCATTGCCATGGAGCTTACCTTCAAAAGCCCTAAAATGGAAGCATGTTTGAAGAAGAGCTCCAAGTTCTTCCAAGTCTCCAAATCTCCAAAAAAAAAAATTCTAACACTCCCAAAGCCTCCAACAAAAGAAAGAGAATGTCCAAAAAAAAGAACCCCACACTCCTCTCCAAGAGGAGATAATATAGGCCTTCCAATTTGGCCTTGAGGAATGAGAAGGTGACACTTGTCACCTTCTCCTTCCTCATGCCATGCCACTTGTAAGGGAGAAGGAGTGTGAGGATGACAAGTGTCACCCTACAATCCATTTAAACCCTCACCTTATCTACTTGTGCTCTCACACATGTGTGAGAGATCAAGTGGAGAGGTGGCAACTCCCTCCAAGCCTCCATGAGGATAAGGGATGCCACATGGAATCCTCTTATTCTCCAAGAGAGCCATCTCCCTCCAAGATGCTCTCACATATGTGTGAGAGTATTGGAGGTATTTCCCACACACTTGGGAGTCTTGAAGACCTCCCAAGTCTTCTTGGTGAAGGGATCCCCAAACTTTGGGAAGGGAGATGGGTCTTTCCCAAAGCATGACTCATCTCCCATCCTTAGCCATTTCAAAATTCGTCATTTTGACTAAAATCTGATTTAGAGTGACCAAAAGTGAGTCACCCTAGGGTTTAGTTAGTCAAAATTGACCCTAGACCCTAGGGTTACCACCCAGGGTAAGTTTGGGAGACTAAAGCACACCTAGGGAGGCATAAAATCACTTTAAATGGCCCATAAATAAAATAATACCAAATGGTGTAAAACAAATATAAATATAAAACACATGATATAAATCAATTTAAGAAGGATTAACTAGGCCAAAAAAATAAATCAAACACATATGAAAACATCATCTGATCAAACGTGATCCTCATCCCTCTTGGGAATGGATCAGCTTAACAGGGAATAACATATGTGTGAACACTACCTCCGATTTCCCTTGGCCTGGGAATATAACCTGCACAACTAGATCAAGTGTCAATCACATTATGGATAATCATAGTCGAAGAAACTGAAATTAAATTCATGTCATTGCATACAACGTTAATCATCCACAACAAAATTAAGATTAAAACTGCATTTTTCTATCCAATTCTCTCATAGTCTTCATTAAACAATAAATCCACATAATAAACTTGAAATCACATCAATAATCATCATAACATCAAAATATGATCAAATCAAATCACATCACCACATGTCTAATCAATGGAAACCAAAATCAGGAGATATAATCTAATCTGCATAATGGACATGATAGTCTCTAAATGTCTAATAATGTCACCAACTATAGTGTAAAACGATCAAAATAGGGAAGTGAAAATAATCAGCCTCACAGTTCTCTAACTTAGACCTCTTCTCCTTAGGCACATGTGCATATTCCTCACAACCAAATACTTGAATGTGTCTTAATGAAGGCTTTTTACCAGACCATACATAAGTGGCTTATCAATGAGCATTGATGTAGGAGACCTGTTAACCTGGTAACAAGTGGTAGCAATAGCTTCAAACCAGAACTTTTGTTCAAGACTAGCTCCACTTAGCACACTCCTTGCCCTCTCCATCAATGTTCTATTCATCCTCTCTGTAACTCTATTATGCTAAGGGGTATACAGAGTTGTCTTGTGCCTTTCAATCCCCTGTTCTTTATAGAACTTGTCAAAATCTGCTAAACAAAACTCACCACCGTTGTCAGTCCTCAAACACTTAATCTTTCTATCCTTTTGATTCTCTACAAGAGATTTGAACTCTTTGAATCTTTTAAAGACTTTAGATTTACTTCTAAGGAAATACACCCATGTCCTTCTACTGTAATTGTCAATGAATGAAACAAAGTAAACAGATTTTGAAATCAAAGGAACATTAATAGGACCAAACACATCAGAATGAATCAAGTCCAACACCTTAGAAGATTTATGAGAACTAGAATAAAACTAAACACGGTTTTATTTTTCATAAATGCAATGTTCATAGAAGTCAAACTCAAGGTTACAATCATTCATACCCTCAACAAGATTTTTATTCTTCAAGTTCCTCAAACCCTTTTCACCAATGTGACCAAGCCTTTGGTGCCATAACATTGTCTTCTCAGCTGGAAGTTTCATCTCCATAGAATGAACACCCTTAGGTACCTAGAAAGCATGACCATTGAAAGTAGATGCACCAGTCTTCTTCGCTGCTAGTTCCAATGGTGAGGATGAAGACTCTGAAACTCTCTTCTTCAAAACAGAGTCACTATTACACTAAACTGCACATGCATCAAGCTGAAATAGAGTGCCAATCTGAACACCCTTAGCCAACACCATAGATCCTCTAGTCATCTTGCATACTCCATTCAAGAAAACAACCTACACACGCACATCATTCAATTTACTTACAGAAGGAAGGTTCCGTGTCAAACCAGGGATATGTAGAACACCATTGATTCCCTTTACTCATCCATTAGGGAATCAAATCAAGACTCTTCCACGGCCAACAATATCCAGGTGAGAATAATCACCCAAGTACACCTTTCCACCATCGTATTCTTCATAATTCAAAAACCATCCCTGATACGAGGTCATGTGAAAATATACACCAGAGTCAAATAAGCCACACATCCTTAGATGCATGCATTGCCAAGGCAGTGACAAATGCTTCTCCTTCATCCTGAGAGGACTTGTCAAAATCTAAATTATAATTCTTCTTCTTTTTCTTTTTCTCCTCCTTGCACTCCTTACAGAAGTGACCAGGTTTGTTGCAATTCCAACATAGGGCCTTGGACTTTCCGGGAGACTTAGATCTCCCACAGGATTTGGATCTTCCTTTTTCTTCCTTCTTATCCTTTTTCTTTCCCTTCTCTTTAGATCTACAATGAACCTCTAGAGCCTCGTTAGTCGATTTGGAAGACTTTCTCCGCATTTCTTCAGACAACAGTGAAGAAACCACTTCATCCATCTTGATGGTCATAGTGGTACTCCCAAAGGCCATAACAAGGTGGTCCCATAAATCTGGTAAGGAACACAATAATGTCATACATCGATCCTCCTCCATCTTCACACCAATAGAAGACAACTAAGAAAAAAACATATTGAATATATTTAGGTGATCAGTAATAGATCCTCCATCTTCCATCCTCAGATAATATAATTTCTTTCATAGGAATAACTTGTTCACTAGGGATTTAGCCTAATAAACATCTCCAAGCTTCTTCCAAAGTTCCTTTGCAATCTTCTCTTCATGGATATTCAGGAGCACTGATTCAGCCAAATAGAGTCTTATCAAACCCTTAGCTTTTCAATCTTTGAGATCCCAGTCTTCTTGAGACATTGCCACTAGTTTTGTACTAGATACGGCTTCCCATAAATCCTAATCTACAAGCATGTCCTCCATTTTGAGTTTCCACAACTTAAAATTACTGCCATTAAACTTCTCTATCTCAAACCTCCTAGATGTGCTCGCCATCTCTTACCTATAACAAAGATTTCAAAATCCTCTACACAAGCTCCCACTCAAACGAAGATTAGCTCAAAAAACCCTCTACCCAACAACTAGAACCAAAGGTGATCAAGCTCTGATACCCACTGAAAGGAAGCAAGGTATGCAAAAATGCTTCCTACACTGATCTACTGAGGAAAGATTTATGCAATTTTTTTCTTTTATAGTTATAGATTAAGATGCACATTAATAGAAAGATAATAACAACTTCTAAATGCAAACACAAAACTCACAACACAAGATATAAGTGGGGAAAACCCTTTCAGGTAAAAAACCCCACACTCCAAAGCTACCCAATATATTATTCAAGAATCACAAAGATAAAAATATACTTGTAGAGCAAGCCTTTACAAGAGTATATCCAACCAGAGATCTAGGAGGTAATTCGACATCTATAAGATTCTTACATGCAACCTCCATCTCAAGTTCTTGATATATAGGAGATACAATACAGTACACTACCAATGATAACTACAAAACCATGAGCTAAAACCACCCAAAAGTGGCGCCCAAATTATATCCAATCAAAGATGCCTTGTGATGTGCCAAACCACACATCAACATGTGTAACTCTCCCCTTTACAACCCTTTTATGTGTCCAACATGTTTTTATATTTCCTAAAAATAGAAGGTCCAACTTCTAGAGGCCATAACTTTTGATCCAGGTGTCTAATTGATGAACCGTTTAATGCATTAGAAAGATCATGACGAGATCTATGACCCTATAACCTGCTATGCTGGTTATCCCATTTTTTGGGACATTTAGAGAAGTTTCAATTCTGGTAATTGAGTTCAAAGACTTTTTCTGATAGTTTCAAAAAATAGAAACTTTAACATCTCGCAATCCAGCTATGATCTTGAGACAAAACTCACCCAAGATGTTCACTTAGCTATTCCGCACCTTCTGGGAAAAGTTTTAGGCCAATCTGAACTCAATCAAAGAACTTACTAAAAATAGTAAGTCTCACTATTTTTAGCTCTCTTGGAAACTTTTGGAAACTTTGAAAGTTCCAGACCATTATCCAAGATAAAGGGTATTCAAAAAGACCAAAACTGGGAAGAATAGTAATCTTTCAAAGTTGCAAGGTTGAGACACTTTTCTTAATATTAGTGTGGTCCTTCAAAAAGTTGTGATGAAATCTTGTTACATATGTTATTTTTGACCTCGAGCAGGCTTGACCACTGTTGGTCTTGATGGTGTTTCTATTTTTGTTCCTATGTGTTGTTTTTTGCCTTTAGGTCTGCTTCAGAGATTTGAATTCTCACTGTGCCATTGCTTGGAACACATCCCCAACTAGAGCTAGTGTTGACACTTGAAAAAATCATTTCCCAACTTGCTCTATTTTGCCTCAAATCCATTTAGGATCCCACTTTATGCCTTTGTTGAAAGAACCCATCATTTACATCGGATCTGAGACTATTTTAAATGGGTTCCCTCTAATAGGTATCCATCTGTTTGCCTTTTGAAATGTAAGGAAGAAACCCTAAAAATGGCTAAGTCCAAAAATTCTAAGATTTTTCCTTGTGTTTTTTCCTTTTTCAAAGTTTCAGGGTTTCGGGTTCTTGTCTTTCATCATGCCATGTCTATCGGCTCCAAAATCCGCCTTGGCTCGTTGCAAAATATCCTAAGTGTTTTGGGCATCGGAGGTCGGGCTTGCAGCCTTTCATCTTCTTCGAAGCATGTGTCAACATGAAGGCCCAATCACTAAAGTCTTCCAAGGCTTCAAAGTTTTTCTAAAGTGTTGTAAGTTGTCGGAGGTCAGGGTGATGGCCTTTGGTGTTATTCCAGATAGGAAGAAGGAAGAGGGTCCAATGGCCGAGGTCTGATGAAGCTCAATTTTCCTAAATCTTTCAGATAATGGAGATTAGGGGGTTTTCCCTTCCTCTTTCCTTTTGGAAGAAGGCATGCGGAAGGCTCGATGGCCGAAGTCTGGTGAGCTCACAATCTTCTAAGTGTTTCAAATGGTGACAGGTGGGAAGTTTCCTTTCTTCCTCCTTTCTTTTTGAAGGCAGAAGGAAGAAGGTCCAAGGCCCGATCCCTGGTGATATTTATTTCTTTCATGTATTTTAGGGTTGGATGGTTCATTTCTTCTTATGTAAAGTGAACAATGCATAGTGAAGGCCTGACCTTTGAAGCCTGATTTGTCAAGGCATGACTATTTTTCCTTCCATACTCCTCCCACTGCCTGGAAATGTGCCAACCACCTTTGGGATCACCATTAATGTGAAATGGGTAGTTGAAATTAATTTTTTTGTTGTAGTTGGTGGGGTTTTTGGAGGATTTCCCGCCCATTTCATTCTTAGATTCATGTGTGAAGGCTATAAATAGAGGATTGAAGCTCTTTTCAAGGGTTGATCATTCTAGGCAAAATTTCTTTCTATAGGTGTTGAGTGTCCAAGGTAGTTAGGGCTTCATGTATCGTCTATTTTCAGTTCTTCAGGAAGCATTTATCAGAAGTGTATGTGAAATATATTGTAATCTTGTATTGAACCATTGTTTTTCTCCACTACTGTAAGTGTTCTTTTAGGAAGCCTCTATTGCAGTTAGGGTTTTCTCAAGTGCCACATTTTGTGGTATGATTGTAAAATCTTATTTGAATGAATATGACAGTTCTTAATCCATTTTAAAGATTTGTAAATGGTCATTTCATAATTACATATGGAAAAATGTTGTATGTTGTTGGATTACTAAGTATTCTCATGGTCTAATATTGATTTTTATGCATCTGAGTAACCAAACAGGTATGCATACACCCCCTTTTAATGTTTTCCTTTGATAAACTTGAAACTCTATAGCCCATTGGAAAGGCACCGATCTGAGAGGCCTATGATCACCCACACTCTATTGAAAAATGAAAAATGATACATCAAGTCTTAGATGTAATTATAGTTCCATAAGCATTCTTGTTTTGTAGGATTTCTCTTATTAGCTTAATTAGAGGCTTGTGCAGCTAGCGTGTCTTGACCTAGTGACAACTTTGGGGTAAAGTGTACATTGGGTATGGTTGTGTTTGTTTTTTTAGTCCTATTTCATACCTCTAGGAATATCCCTCCTAGGTCTAGCTAAGATTGAACTATAGAGGAGTCTACCCACTCTGTAAGTTGGTAAAAATCACCCTAAACCTGTTGATAAACCTACAGGTGCATGTGGGGTCTATCCACAATAAAAACTCTTAGTTTTTGTCAACTCTAATCCATGTGACCATGTCAAAATTAAATGAATTCCTGCAAAATGCTTCAATGGCATTCAACACAACCTTGCTAGGGGCTATATTTTTTGTTCTACTTATCGTGGGGCCCAACAGACTATGCCAACACATCGGGGTGGGTGGGTAAACACTAGGGGAGGTCTCTTTTCTTGCACCAAGTGACCCAGACATTTCAGGCTGTAGGCTACTGGCAAAGTCACTTGACATCCCTAAGAGCAAAAGACTACCAAAATTTGATGGAGTGGTTATCAAAATTGTGGCAACTAGGAATGTTCCATTCAAACCTAAAAGTACACGTGGGGTCCATCCACACTAATATCTCTTAGGTTATGTGAACTCCAATCCTTTTGACCATGTCAAAATTAAACACATTCTTGCAAAATGCTTCAGTGGCATTCAATACAACCTTGCTAGAAGCCGTATTTTTCATTCTGCTCATCGTGGGGGCCAATAGATTGTGCCAATGTGTTAGGGTGGGTAGATAAATCCTAGGGAAGATCTATTTTCATGCACCAAGTACCTTAGACATTCCAAGCTATAAGCTACCGACAAAGTCACTTGAGATCCATGAGACCAAAAAACTACCAAGCTTTGATGGAGTGGTTCTCAGAATTCATGGTGTTGGGACCCAAAATAGCAGCAACCCAAAACTCTAAAACATTATTAAATCACCTAGGCCAGGGATTGTCATCAAGGTGATACGAAGAGGTTTATCAACAAGTTTAGGGGGATTTTGGCCAATTGACAGGAGTATCCTTTGCACTTCAGACTCAACTAGACCTAGGAGGGATATTCCTAGAGTCATGAAATATAATAGAATAAACAAACACTACCATACCCAATGTACACTTGGCCCCCATAGCTGTCACTAGGTCAAGACAAAGTAGCTGCACAAGCCTCTATATTAAGCTGATTCAACTGTGTAAATGTGCATGCACAGGAAAGATGATTTTTTCCCCTAAACCACAAGTGAATGATTTGTTTGATTTTATAGAGTGATTGGTCCCTCTCCAATATGGACCGATGCCTATTCCATTGGGAAACAGAGTCATATAATGCAAGGAGGAAAGGAGATACATAGTAAAGGATCAAGAGAACTAGACATATATTCATATATATGACTTCAGATACATCTTCATACAATGGACATACTTAATAATCCAAAAGAGAACTGCAATGATTCCTATGCAACAAAATAATTGCAAATACAAAGCCTTGTATTAACTTGGATGTTGTCACACATCTCCAAACATTTGTTACAATCATACCATCAAATGTGGCAAGGGAAAATACGTAATTGAGATTACATATTTAGCAAAATCACTACAAATTCCTGTGGAGACATACCATTACATTCAAATCTACATTACAAAGCCCTCCTACTATATGTTGAACATATCCCATCACTAACAAACTAGACAAATTGTGTTTTGATGCCAGAGAAAATCCATAGGCACTCCAGACCAGACAATTGGCTCAGCAACCAACCCTGAAAATATCAACAACTGATGCATATATAGCCATTCAGCTCATCGTGCAAGCTCCAGACGCTAGAAAATGCAATCAACAAGCAACCTCTACATTGAATGTGATGCATGGCCTCTTGTCAGAAGAATTGACATATATTTTGGGTGCCCATGCCTTGCATACTCATTTTGGTCCTTGAGGGTACCACATAAGACATGGTCACTGGAACACATCATCCTCCCATTAAATTTGGCACTTGTGCATTGAAGGCATATACCTATTTTAGCCACCCACTTAGCATTAATGGTATCCCCAGAAGTAGTTGGCACATTCGCAGGAAGTTGGAGGAGTTTGGAAGGATAGGAAGTGAACCTCCAACAAATCAGACTTTTAGACTTCAGATTTCAGGGATTCATCCTTCTACCTTCCAAAAAGGAAGAAGGAAGGAAAGAGAAATGCCTGCATGCTGATTCCCGCAACATTTTAGCATAATACTGCCCTTCTAGACTTTGGCCTTCAGGCCTCACCATTTTTCCTTATGCCATGTGGCAGCTTTCCATGGTTCCGCAAGCCTACCGCGGGCTCACCCAAAAGATTATGTGGAATGGTGGATTGCCTTAGAAAAATTATTACCCGTAGGGGGGTCGGTCGTCTGGCCTTCTGCCTTGCACCCTCCTCAAAGGAAGGAAGAAGAGAACACCTCCAAAATCTACCGTCCGCCTCATACTTAGAAATTTTTTGAACAAGCAGACCTATCAGACTTCAGATCTTGGGGCTTCTCCTTGACACTTGCCATGAAGAAGATCAAAGGACAAAGGCCCAAAGTCTGACCTCTGAAACACTTAGAAGAAAAAGAGCTCATCGTACTTTAGCCTTCAGGTCCTCCACATTCCAACCACAACACCGAAGAAGATGAAAGGCCAAAACCTTGACCTCCAACTCAATTAGACAAATTTTAATACTTAGGGAAATTTTGAGCCTTAGTCCTCGGAGCTAATAAATAACACAAGGCGGAAGGCATGAAGCCCTAATTCCAAAACTTTGACAGAGTTGAAAACACAAGGAAACACTTAGAGGTTTTTGGACTTAGTCATTTTTTGGGTTTCCTACCTTGCATTTTCAAAAGGCAAATACATGAAAACCTATGGAAGATATCTCTGATAGGTTATAAACTATACATTCAACAATGGAAGTATAAAGTGGGATTCAGATAGAATTTAGGGGTAAAATGGTGTTGGAGTACAACCAACACTGAGAGGGGGGTGAATTAGTGTTGGAGACAAACATAGATAAATTTTCACTTCTTTTCATCTCCTTTTAAACTTGAAATAATAAATTGCAATGCTCATTTGAATGTTTTACAAGACAGAAAATGAAACACTGAACAATGAATGTAATGGAAAGTTTAGACATAATACATCAATGGATCACACACAGAGAGACCACAACACAGAGAATTGCATGAGTGGAAAACCCTTTTGGGGAATAAAAACCACTTAGGAAATATGCCTCACTAGCTTAATATCAAAATCCCAATCATACAGTCTCATTGACTTCTTTTGTCTCACTGACTTTTTCTTGCCTCACTGGCTTTTTACAACTTTGCCTCACTAGATTTTTATCTTCCCTCACTAACATTTTGTGCCTCACTGGCTATTTTTGCCTCATTATCTATTTGTGCCTCACTGACACATCTCAATCCATACAATGAATAATGCAGTTTAATACAGAGGGTTGCTCTGTTGATCTTAAAGCTCTATTCTTGAATATCTCATTGAATGTTTGAGATTTCAAGAATTACATCAACTTATGCACATATACAACTGATTACAAAATGATATTTAATCATAGTCTATTGCTTTTGTTTAATATTACAATGACTGCAAAAACTCAACAAACACAATAGAGTATAATCTCTCTTTTATACTTTCTCAAAAAATGTCTTTCTTTCTTTCATTGAATAGTTTGAAGACATAATTGTTTTATTGTAACTATTTGAAATAGTCTAAGTAACCTGTCATGGTTAGGGTCAAACCCCAAATTGTATGGTCATTACAAGTTTTCATCAAAATCTTTGTTACTCAAATCATATTAACCATAGTTCATCTATCATGCAACTACATAAAAAATGATATACATTTAATGACTACACCAAATCATGGTTAATCTGAACTAAACACTAGATCTCAACATAAAGTCCTTAACTGTTAATGAAACCATAATTAGAATAAAACTGTCTTTAACACATATAATCACAATCTGAGCAAAGTATACACAAGCCATTCAAAAACTTCAAAACGTTTTTGAAATTTCAAGAAACCCATATCTGAATCACAAATGACTGTGTTCTCAAAATAAAAGCAATTGCTCCATATGCAAGTGATGATAATCCTTAACAAACCCTTAATCAATTTTTTATCAACATAACTGCAAACAACTGTTGAGAAAGAACGAAAGAAAAGGAACAAAATCACCTGAAAACCAGTTGAATGAGTATCTTAACTGCCCACAACCTTCAGTCTTAGCATTGTCACATCTTCATGATTCTTCTCCAAAGTCTACAAGGATTCTACAAATTTTTTCCATGATTTTCAATGATAACCAAAAGTTGTCAAACCCTACTTGAAGGAAAGTTCATAACCTAAAAACCACTTTGAGAAAATGATTTAGTTTTGATGTTGTTTGCCTAAGTATATGCATAGCAACCTGTGATGCCGGTATAACCTAAAAAGGCCTGGTGAAAAACTTTAAACAACAACCACCTTTTACCTATTCCAAATACTACAACCTGCCCAGCAGATAATGTCTCTTTAAAGACCAAAAGGTATTAAAAACTTTTTAATTTCATAATGACAAATGAAGGACCTTAAGACATCATTATGTCTTTTAATTTGCAGAACTTATATTCCTTGATCATCAATAGATTTCTAAAACCCATGACATCCAAAAATGTATGTCCTTAGTCACAATGTTATCAAATCCACATATACCCAACATCTAAACAAGATGAATCAAAAATAGGACAAGAGCAAACATGAAGAACAATATTGAAATATGTATACCAAGTGTCATGTATCATGAGCATGAAGATGGATCATGAAAATGTCTGACCAAAGTATACAATCAACTATCAACAAGAATACCTGAATATACCATAAGCATGATCCAACATATCATCCGTGATCATTTGAAATCATTGCCAACAAATGCCAACTGGGGTCAACAAACTCAAGGGAAACAACCATGCCAACTGTCATGATTCCATGTGAATGTAATATCAAAATGAAATAGTATAGCACTTAAAGACCTTGAGACCAAACTATCTCATAATGCCAATGATATCATAACACCAAAAGATCTCACTATTATTGCAAACTAAGAATATCACAATGATATCATAATCAACAAGCACCTATAAAATATTCAAAAAGAGATTATGAACATATTAACTGTCACAGAGCATGCATGAGCATATCAACTTCAACTGAGCCAACAATGAATATCAACTATATAGAGATTACCATTAACAACAACTGTCATAAAGAGCATGAACCATGCCAACATATCAACTATCTTGTATAGCATGTGCCATACCATTACCATTACCATGATGCTAGAACCAATAACCTCTGTCAACATTACAAGCCAAATACCAACTGCTTGTAGAGAATAGTAAATGCGACAACCAACACCAACATGTTTGATGTCTCTTCAAGTGAACAACATTATGAGCATTAACAAGATCATCATCAAGAACATGAAAGGACATCAATGTTAAACATCATGAATACCAATGCCAATGCCAATAGTCACCGTGCCACAAACTTGAGAGTTCGTGTATTTGACATCAAGGACAACAAATGATGGGCAACAAACTCCCCCTTTATCCATGATGGCAAAACACAACTCCTTCTCCCCCTTTTTGGTATCAAGACAAATGGAAAAAGAAAGTATGTGAATGCATCCAAAGATAATATAGATCAGGGATCAACATATGCCTGAAATGATAGACAATATTAGAAAATAGAAAGCATACCATAATGTCCATGAAGGAGAGACATCCAGAAAATCCTGAAATAGAAATGCACTTGTAGCACCATGATAAGCATAAAAAGAAGAATATATCAATGAAGGACAAAAATTGAATATATTGATAGAATAACATTGTCACCATTACAAATCACCATAGCAATGATCAAACACGAAAAGAATAGTTGAGTACACCACTGGAGAAAATACGAAACAATAGAATATAATACGTGGTAATCACTTATCATATTACTATATCAAATGACATAACAGAGATAGATAATACACAATTAAAGCTCCCCTTGAAGATGATCTTAGTCAAAGAAACACTGTGTGCAAGAAAGCATGTGTGGGGTCAACAAATACCATCAAATGACTTGATGCAGAGATTAAATAACACCTATATCATACTCTTAAAGAAAGAAATATCATTGTTTACATCATATCAAACCATGTCTTGTCTTGACATTAGCACTGTTACCACACATCATTGCAACAATTCATTTCCAATATTGGAAAGAACACAATGTGAAGCACATGTAACCTCCTAGATCAAGTAGTATATAAAGATCATGACAACTTTGTGCCTTAACACCATGACTTGCATCCTTGTTCTACTTCATGCCATGAAAGTAGCATGCACTATGATACTAATACCTTGGCATTACTCAATCTTGCTCCACTATTAACAAACACTATCATCAAAGACAGTCACACTGGCAGAACAATATCACTATCATATTTGACTATCATGTCTGACCTTCATTTTGCAAATGTGACTATCAGGGCACTTGTAATAGTAATAGTCAACAACATTCTCAACTTTCAATTAAGATAAACAATGTACCTCTTCTGGAACCAAAGAGTAGCAATACCATGGAATTTTGACATCGAACTTGACCTAAATATTATGCATTTTAAAATGATCAACCACTACAAAAACAAATCTACTGTGCAGTTGCAAGATTATCCAATCATCAAGATACTCCATACTTCACTCTATTGACAGATCATTTGCAAGAAAATAATGGCACTGTTCTTTATTCAAGTCCAAAACAAGATGTTATTCACAAATGCACTATGTATTTCTAGCTTTCTAAACAATGATTCAATTAACTATATGTACATTCCATCCTGTCTAGATTTGAAGAAGAGAAATGATCATAGCAGACCACTAGCACATTACAATAGCCTGTCACTAACAAGGTACTGTGGAACTGATAACTACTAGCAACTGAGAGCATGACTGTTAAACAAACAAAGCTACTACCCTAAGCATAAAAGCACTGTCTTAGACAACCTTGAATCATACAACAAAGTAAACATCTTCAACTTAGAAACAATGTTCATGCAACAATTCAACTCCAATAAATACAGACAGCTTGACAAACCAACAAATGATAGCATAATTATTTGACACCAACTCCAAAAGAATATGCAACCTTGAGAATAGATTTAAGCACGAACAACAAGGATTTACAGTATATTGTTGTAGGAAGACTTATGATTACACATGACAAGATCTACCATCAACATATGAGCCCATGATCAACTTCAAAACTCCGTGAAGTCCTGAACTAACAATCATCAAATAACTGCAACTACAACTAACATGAGAACTTCAACTGCAACAAGCACTCAAACCTTGATGTTGTATCAAACAATAAGAATCAAGCAAGAGGACTTCAAACCTTCACTAACTACTTTCTGACTATCTTCTTGGGGATGCAAGATAATATATTATACATCTCCCCCTATTTTCAAGTTCCATTCTATGCAATATACACAAGATCAGAGTTTGTTTTTTCTGGATTTAGTTTTCTTCTCCAAACAAGTATAGTCCCTTTCCTCTTCTTGTTCTCATGTATTTGTTTGACCTTATAGCTCCTAGATGATTTCAACTCACTTTTCTTACACCAATATGCCTTATGCCCAATCTCATTACACCTATAACATGTAAAGTTGTTGTCTAGACCAAAAGAAAAGTAATTTCTTCTAGATGATATGAGAAAGTCATACTTTGCATTCATCCAATAGTTTCTTGCAAAAGGGCCAACTTTATTGTAGTTATAACAAACATTATTGTAGTTCTGATTTGACCAGCCATAAGAACTCTTCTTTTTATTCCACCAAAACTCATATCTTTTACAATCTCTGGCCCTATGACCATAAGCATTACATATATAGCAATAACCATGGAACTGAGAATAGTTATACTTGACCAAATGATATTGACTAGTAGATGAATGTCTTATATGTTTGTTTGTACTCCTCCTTTCATTATCAACAACTTTATCTTTTGCTTTCTTCATTGCTTCATTTTCAGGGGCAGTGAAATTCAAGTCTATCTACTTCCTAGGAGCATCTCTTGACTTGGAACATTCTCCTTTCTCATAACCCAAGCCAGTAGTGTCTCTATAATATCTTTTCTTACTCAACATGTCATTCAAGAAGTCAATACTCTTTTCAAATTGAATATTCTTATGCATCTTTGAAGAAGATTTTTCTAGATCCTTTCTCAAAGAAACTATTTCTTTCTCTAACTTACGACATTCTATTCTTTTTACTTCAAGATTAGATTTTGTAAGGTCAACTATTCTTTTAACTTCTTCAAATTCTATTTTTAGACTAATGACAAGTTTGTTTGTCTCTTCAATTTGTACCTTTGCCTCTTTAAGTTCTAAATAAACTTTAGCAAAATCAAAGAGTACCTTACATTTGGAATCCTTCTCTTGTTGAAGTTGAACCTTTAATTCTTGGTTCTCTTTTTCAAGATAATTGTTCACTTCTAGAGCACATAAAAGTTCTCCTTCAATATCAACTTCATAGTCATTTTCATCGAACTCCTGTTTGTCTTCATCTACAAAGAAATCTCCTTCTGCATCATCAATTTCAACTACAAAATCATCAAGTTCTTGTCTATTAACATTCACATTGTCAAAACTCTTAATTGTAGGACTAATTTCTTTATGACATTTTGTATCTACATTCATGGTTGACTCATGCAACAACTCACTGCTGGACTTAAATGAGGCTTTCTTTTCGATTTGTTGATCAGCAATTTTCTTTTCTCTATTTGAGGCCTTAGTTCTATTCTTTTTACCCATTGTACTCTTCTTTCCAGGAACCCTTAAGTTGGTTAGACTTATTGCAAGGGTCTAGCTCTGATACCACTTGTTGGAGTACAACCAACACTAAGAGGGGGGGTGAATCAATGTTGAAGACAAACACAGATAAATTTTCACTTCTTTTCACCTCCTTTTAAATTTGAAATAATAAATTGCAATGCTGATTTGAATGTTTTGCAAGACATAAAATGAAACACTGAACAATGAATGTAATGGAAAGTTTAGACATAAGACATCAATGGATCACACACAGAGAGACCACAACATAGAGAATTGCATGAGTGGAAAACCCTCTTGGGGAATAAAAACCACTCAAGAAAGAGGCCTCACTGGCTTAATATCAAAATCCCAATCATGCAGTCTCACTGACTTCTTTTGTCTCATTGACAATTTTTCTTGCCTCACTGGCTTTTTACAACTTTGCCTCACTGGATTTTTATCTTGCCTCACTGGCTATTTGTGCCTCACTAGCACATCTCAATCCATACAATGAATAATACAGTTTAATACAGAGGGTTGCTCTATTTCTCTTAAAGCTCCTTTCTTGAATATCTTAATGAATGTTTGAGACTTCAAGAATTACATCAACTTGTGCACATATACAACTGATTACAAAATGATATTCAATCATAGTCTATTGCTTTTGGTTGATATTACAATGACTGCAAAAACTCAACAAACACAATAGAGTATAATCTCTCTTTTATACTTTCTCAAAAAATGTCTTTCTTTCTTTCACTGAATAGTTTGAAGACATAATTGTTTTGTTGTAACTATTTGAAATAGTATAGGTAACCTGTCATGGTTAGGGTTGAACCTCAAATTGTATGGTCATTACAAGTTTTCATCAAAATCTTTGTTACTCAAATCATATTAACCATGGTTCATTTGTCATGCAATTGGATAAAAAATGATATTTACATTTAATGACTGCACCAAATCATGGTTAATTTGAACTAAACAGTAGATCTCAACATAAAGTCCTTAACTGTTAATGAGACCATAGTTAGACAAAACTGTCTTTAACAACATATAATCACAGTCTAAGCAGAGTATACACAAGTTGTTCAAAACCTTAAAAACCTTTTTGCAATTTCAAGAAACCCATAAATGAATCACAAATGATTGTGTTTTCAAAATAAAAGCAATTATTCCATATGCAAGTTGTGATAATCCATAACAAACACTTAATCAAATTTTCATCAACATAACTACAAATAACTATTGAGAAAGAATGAAATAAAAGGAACAAAATCACCTAAAAACTAGTTGAATGAGTTTCTTAACTGCCCATAACCTTCAGTCTTAGCATTGTCACATCTTCATGATTCTTCTCCAAAGTCTACAAGGATTCTACGAAATTTTTCCATGATTTTCAATGATAACCAAAAGTTGTCAAACCCTACTCGAAGGAAAGTTCATAGCCTTAAAATCACTTTGAGAAAATGATTTAGTTTTGATGCTATTTGCCCGAGTATATCCATAGCAACCTGTGATGTGGGTATGCCCTAAAAAGGATCAGTGAAAAACTTTAAACAACAACCACCTTTTACCTATTCCAAATACTACAACCTGCCCAGCAGGTAATGTCTCTTTAAAGCCCGAAAGGTATTAAAAAAATTTTAATTTCATAATGACAAATGAAGGACCTTAAGACATCATTATGTCTTTTAATTTGCACAACTTATATTCCTTGATCATCAATAGATTTATAAAACCCATGACATCCAAAAATGTATGTCTTTGGTCACAATGTTATCAAATCCACATATACCCAACATCTGAACAAGATGAATCAAAAATTGGACAAGAGCAAACATGAAGAACAATATTGAAATCTGTATACCAAGTGTCATGTATCATGAGCATGAAGATGGATCATGAAAATGTCCAACCAAAGTATACCATCAACTATCAACAAGAATACCTGAATATACCATAAGCATGAGCCAACATATCATCTGTGATCATTTGACATCATTGCCAACAAATGCCAACTGGGGTCAACAAACTCAAGGGAAACAACCATGCCAACTGTCATGATTCCATGTGAATGTAATATCAAAATGAAATAGTATAGCACTTAAAGACCTTGAGACCAAACTATCTCATAATGCCAATGATATCATAACACCAAAAGAGTTCACTATTATTGTAAACTAAGAATATCATAATGATATCATAATCAACAAGCACCTATAAAATATTCAATATGAGATTATGAACATATTAACTGTCACAGAGCATGCATGAGCATATCAACTTCAACTGACATATTAACTGTCACAGAGCATGCATGAGCATATCAACTTCAACTGACATATTAACTGTCATAGAGCATGCATGAGCCTATCAACTTCAACTGAGCCAACAATGAATATCAACTGTATAAAGATGACCATTAACAATAGTTGTAATAAAGAGCATGAACCATGCCAACATATCAACTATCCTATATAGCATGTGCCATACCATTACCATTACCATGATGCTAGAACCAATAACCTGTATCAACATTAAAAGCCAAATACCAACTGCTTGTAGAGAATAGTAAATGCCACAACCAACACCAACATGTGTGATGTCTCTTTAAGTGAACAACATTATGAGCATTAACAATAACATCATCAAGAACATGAAAGGACATCAAATGCTAAACATCATGAATACCAATGCCAATGCTAATAGTCACTGTGCCACTAACCTGAGAGTTTATGTATTTGACATCAAGGACAACAACTGAGGGGCAACAAATGGGGCATTTTGGGGACTGATTATTAAGTCCCAATAGTGGCTCTAATTGGGGACGTGTGCCAAGAAGTGGCATAGTGAAAATCCAAAATATCTTTGGGTAGACCAACACACAAAACACATGAAGGGATGCACAGAAAATATATTTACAAAACAACATACAGTCAAAAGATGACTGTATCAAAATTATGGGACACTGCAGGCCACCCCTGCATAAAAATTGGTGAAGTTACTTGCGTCTGTCAAAGACAAGCCTATTGAAGGAGCTAATCTCCCTCAATCCTTTGTTGTACTAATCACCCAACATCAGTAATAAAAGCATTTTGCATGCATGCACATACAAAATATAGACATTCATATCATCATGTTGAAGATGCAAAAAAATTTCACCAGGGCAAGGAAGCCATAGATAATATGACTCATCATCATATTGACACATATATAAATATTCACCTTCAAGTTTCATGTTAGCATGATGCATTTCTAGGTCTGCATAAATATTAGCATGAAGAAAAATATCAAGCTGAAATGTATCCAGCCCAGGTGTGGTTTCATATTGGGCTATGCCACATGATTGTTCTAATTTTTGTGGCCCAACTGTACTATAGATGCTAATGTATTCCTCCACGACTGAATCAAAGGCATGATTCAAATTTAAATATGCACCATTAGCATATAAATCTGAAATTTGAGGCACTTCAAGTGAAGATTCACAATCTTCAAGTTACCTCTCTATTTTGTACTCCTAATTGACATACTTTTTTGTGCCATACTTGCTATTGTAAACAAAATGCTGACACACTCCTTCCATATTCATCTCTTCATTATTTCCTTGTGGCTGACGTGAATGACAATCTACATGAGGAAGAGAACATACCTCACACCACAGATATAGGTTCTCATATGCGTCCACATGATCACTCTCTTCAAAATCTAGGGCAAGCTCTTCCTACTAAAACTCCATAGATGCACCACCAACTATCTCTGATCAGTTTTCACCAAGTGCAACCACTTCTACATGTATCTCATGTAAATAAGCATCAATTGTTTTAATGTCATCATCAGGGATAAATAAGGGTAAAACATCAAATAATAGACTAGCATCTTGTTCAACCTTAATTGCATTTTGTATTCCCTCTCTGTCCACTTGTTGTCCATAGGTAGCTGTGTCATATTGCACAAAACTCTCCACTTCCAAAGATGACAACTCAAATTCACTGAGCCCAAAGTCATCTTCAAAAAGAGGATTGTCCATGCACCAATGAAAATCCCAAATTGTGCTATCTGACAGACTTGCATGCTCTTCATAAAGGGCATTATCTCTTATGCTCATCTCTTCATCATTATTTGCTTCATCAATATATGTAAGCTTTGCATAATCAACTATATGAGCTGAATCACTCAACATTTCACTTACATACATACCTTCCAGGCGGTCCACAATACTACAAGCAGCAGAGTCATAACTCTCTTCATTAGATTGGAAATCATCATTGATTTGTTCATTTCCATCCTCTACTGATGATTGGTCCAATGGAATGCAGGTGTAGTCACTACTATTTTCATCTGAATTATTGTCATACACTGCACCACCACCTGTTAGAACTAGACAACTAAGAGGGGGGTGAATCAGTTGTCCCACAAAAAACTTTTCTGCCTTTAACCTTCTTTATTATCTTACTATCAGATTAGTGATGTAAACATTAAAGCATTAATCAGTAGCATAAGAGCATAAACATAATCAACACACTTGACACCAAGATTTTGATGTGGAAACCTAGTTAAGGGAAAAACCACGGTGGGGGTTAACCCAAAAAATGTGTACCCTGTTAAAAGTACTTAGTAAAACAGAAGGCACATGCCTTCGAGCGCACTTCTCAAAAGAGAGTCTCACTGCCTACGGAATTTCTTTAGAAAGAATTAACTGAGAAATAGCATCTACTTCATGCCTGATTTAGTTTTAATGAATGCTCAAGAACTTTTGCTTTGCCTAAAACTCTTCTTCACATTCTACACTGCTCTTGCTCCTTTTCTTTTCTGCTCTGCTCTTGCTCCTTTCTTCAGATTTTAATTGTTTTGCACAAGGATGATTTCAATACGTCTTAAACAAGTATTTATATACTTCATCAACCTTGGAATGATCAACAAGGTCAGCTAAACTTGATGTGGATCATCACATTGTTGGCCAAACACAACTGAGACTTGAATCTGCTTCTACAACCACTCCACGCTTTGTAAAATGTTTTTAAGGCATCCACAATAGGCTAGGAACATCCAGTCGGCCAAGATTGGGAAGAACATCAACCTCAAGAAGAAATCTTCAATCAACAAGATCAAACCTTAATGCAGACCTCTAACATAGTAGCCATACGATCTAGAGACCTCCACAAGCACATTGAATTTACTAATAACATCCATTCTAAACCAAATTATTAGAAGCAATTGAATCTTCCTCTAGAACCTAAGGAACACTCTCTACCATGGCTGTCAAACTAGAAGGATAGCTTGAGGACCTCCAAACCATGAACCACTGGTGTTGATGATACACATTGAATTCCCAAACATGCCTTCAGATCCATATATCACAATTTTATATTACCAGAGCAATCTAGACCTCTTTCCTGTCACTCTATCTTTCCTAAGTATTGCAGGAACCAATTCTACTTAGATGGCCATAACTCCTTCAAATCTTCATGGGGACTTCTCAAATCTTAACTGGAGCAATCTCTGACAATCCTCTACATAGCCACATGATCTGTATGCATTGATTATCATTAATTTTCTCAACATCCTCACAGTCCGGTCTTCTATGCAGACAACAAAACATGATACAGTTGACAGCAATGGCAACAAGGATATGTTGACATCAATGACAAGCCACTTAGGCACATATTTGCAACAATCTCCCCCTTTGTCATTGCTGGTAACATATGATGTGAAAAACTAAATCTAACCATCAAGACAAGAACTTCTCCCCCTTTCTCTTCTCACTTCTGTAACTACTTTCTTTACTGCTACATCAACAACTAGTTTTTCACATGACTTCTCTCCCCCTTTGACATCAATGGTAAAGGGCACATATTTATTATCTTTTCTCCCTTTTTTCTTTGGATTGATCCCAAAATTTGCACATTGAGTACTCCCCTTTTGAGTAGTACCTCCTTAACATCAATCTAAATCACAAGATATGAATGTCAATTCCACCAGACTAATGCACCTTAGTGCATCTTAGTTTTGGTCAAGAGGGGTAATAACCCCTAATGTCTCTCTCAGATACTCAAAAGTATCCTTGGGAAGAGGCTTAGTGAAGATGTTTGCAATCTAATCTTTGGAAGGCAGAAACTCCAACTTGACTTCATTCTCATTTACTTTCTCTCTCAAGAAATAAAACTTGATAGATATATGCTTTTTCTTTGAATACAATACCAGATTCTTTGAGATGCTTATTGCACTAGAATTATCACAGAAAATTGTAACTGGCTCCTCAAACACAATTTTGATGTCCTTCAACATTTGCTTCATCCACAAAACCTGAGCGTGATTATTTGCTGCTGCTATGTACTCTGCTTCTACAGTAGACAAAGATATTGCCTCTTTCTTTTTTCTTATCCAAGAGACCAATCTTCTCCCCAAGAAGAATGCACCACCACTAGTACTTTTTCTGTCATCCACATCTCCTGCCCAATCAGCATCTGTATATGCATGAAGAGTGAAGTTATTGTCCTTTAGATACCATAGTCCATAATCAATTGTCCCCTTGAGATATCTGAAAATTCTTTTGACTTCCATAACATGGGATTCTTTTGGATTAGCTTGAAATCTAGAAACAAGTCCAACTAGATTCATGATGTTAGGTCTAGTCTAGGTTAAATAAAGCAATCCTCCAATCATTGATCTATATCTTTTGCTGATTTGCCTTGGGAGAGTCATCATCTTTGTTTAGCTTGCATCTAGTTACCATAGGTGTACCTACTGGCTTTGAGTCTTCCACTCCAAATTTCTTTAGCAATTCTTTTACATACTTGGATAGAGAAATGAAGATACCTTTATCTGATTGAACAATTTGTAGACCTAGGAAGAAATTTATCTCACCAAACATTGACATCTCAAACTCACTTTTCATCTGATCAGTAAATGCTTTACACATGTATTTATTTCCACCAAAAATGATATCATCAACAAAAACTTCAACAATTAGAATGTCCTCATGATCAATTTTGAAGTAGAGATTAGTATCAACAATACCTTTGCTAAATCCTAGCTTAAGCAAATGCTTATCCAATCTAGCATACCTGGCTCTTGGAGCTTGTTTGAGTCCATACAAGGCTTTTCTCAATCTACAAACCATATCTCCCTGATCAAATAACTAGAATCCTTCTAGTTTCTCAATGTAGACCTCTTCCTCCAAGTCTCCATTCAAAAATGTTGATTTTACATCCATTTGATATACTTCAAAATCTTTGAAAGTAGCAAATGCAAGAAATAACCTAAATGCCTCTATGCTTGCCACCAGATCAAAAGTTTCTTCAAAATCAATTCCTTCTACTTGAGAGTAGCCTTTACATACCAACCTTGCCTTATTCCTTACCACCTCACCATCTTCATTCAGTTTATTCCAGAAGACCCATTTGGTTCGAATCACATTTTTGTCCTTAGGTCTAGGAACTAGATCCCATGTGTGATTCTTTTCAGTTTGCATCAATTCCTCTTCCATTGTTTTGACCCAGTTTTCATCATTACAAGCTTCACTTACTGATTTAGGTTCAATCCTTGAAATCAAACAAATCTCTTCTTGATCTTCAGACATTTTTCTCCTAGTTCAAACACCTTGACTCTTATCTCCTATGATCTAATCTTTAGGATGATTTAATCTTACATACGTGGGAGTTTTGGAGATTGTTTGAGCTTTTGTTTCTTGAACTTGTTTCTCATTGTCTGTGTTAACCTCTGGAGTCACCGGTTCAAACTAAATCTGGGTCTGAACTTGAACTTGTCTTCCTTGATTTTGAATTTCATATTGATCATCTGAATCATATCCAAAGTACCAAAAATGTCCTTCCTTGCTTTCATCAACTTTAAGGCATCCGCAATAGGCTAGGAACATCCAGCTGGCTAAGACTGGGAAGAACATCAACCTCAAGAAGAAATCTTCAATCAACAAGATCAAACCTCAATGCGGACCTCTAACATAGTAGCCATATGATCCAGAGACCTCCACAAGCACATTAAATTCACCAATAACATCCATTCTAAAACAAATTGTTAGAAGTAATTAAATCTTCCTCGGAAACCTCAGGAACACTCTCTTACATGACTATCAAACTAGAAGGATAGCTTGCGGACCTCCAAACCATGAACCACTAGTGTTGATGATACAAATTGGCTTTCCAAACATGCCTTTAGATCTGTAGATCACAATTTTATATTATCAGAGCAATCCGGACCTCTTTCCTATCACTTTATCTTTCTTGAGTATTGTAGGAACCGGTTCTACTCAGATGGCCATAACTCCTTCAAATCTTCATGTGGACTTCTTAAATCTTAAATGGAGCAATCTCTGACAATCCTCTATATAGCCACATGATCTGTATGCATTGATTATCATTAATTTTCTCAATATCCTCAACAGTCTGGTCTTCTATGTAGACAAAAAAACATGATATAGTTGACACCAATGGCAACAAGGATATGTTGACATAAATGACAACCCACTTAGGCACATATTTGCAACAATCTCCCCCTTTGTCATTGATGGCAACATACGATGTGAAAACTAAATCTAACCATCAAGACAAGAACTTCTCCCCCTTTCTCTTCTCACTTCTGCAACTACTTTCTTTACTGCTCCCCCTTACATCAGCAACTAGTTTTTCACATGACTTCTCTCCCCCTTTGGCATCAGTGGCATAGGGAACATATTTGCTATCTTTTCTCCCTTTTTGCTTTAGATTGATCCCAAAATTTGCACATTGACTACTCCCCCTTTGAGTAGTACCTACTTAATGTCAATCCAGATCACAAGATATGAATGTGAATTCCACCAGACTGATGTACCTTAGTGCATCTTAGTTCTGCTCAGGAGGGGTAATAACCCCTAACTTCTCTATGAGATACTCAAAAGTATCCTTGGAAAGAGGCTTAGTGAAGATGTTTGCAATCTGATCTTTGGAAGGCACAAACTCCAACTTGACTTCATTCTCATTTACTTTCTCTCTCAAGAAATAAAACATGATAGATATATGCTTTGTCTTTGAATGCAATACCAAATTCTTTGAGATGCTTATTGCACTAGAATTATCACAGAAAATTGTGACTGGCTCCTAAAACATAATTCTAATGTCCTTCAACATTTGCTTCATCTACAAAACCTAAGTGCAATTATTTGTTGCTGCTATGTACTCTGCTTCTGTAGTAGACAAAGATATTGCCTCTTGTTTTTTTCTTATCCAAGAGACCAATCTTCTCCCCAAGAAGAATGCACCACCACTAGTACTTTTTCTGTCATCCACATGTCATGCCCAATCAACATCTATATATGCATGAAGAGTGAAGTTATTGTCCTTTGGATACCACAGTCCATAATCAATTGTCCCCTTGACATATCTGAAAAATTCTTTTGACTGCCATAACATGGGATTCTTTTGGATCAGCTTGAAATCTAGAAACAAGTCCAACTACATTCATGATGTTAGGTTTGGTGTGGGTTAAATAAAACAATCCTCCAATCATTGATCTATATCTTTTCTGCTTTGCCTTGGGAGAGTCATCATCTTTTCTTAGCTTGCATCTGGTTACCATAGGTGTACCTACTGGCTTTGAGTCTTCCATTCCAAATTTCTTTAGCTATTCTTTTACATACTTGGACAGAGAAATGGAGATACCTTTATCTGATTGAACAATTTGCAGACCTAGGAAGAAATTCATCTCACCAAACATTGACATCTCAAACTAACTTTTCATCTGATCAACAAATGCTTTACACATGCATTCATTTCCACCAAAACTGATATCATCAACAAAAACTTCAACAATTAGAATGTCCTCATGATCAGATTTGAAGTAGAGATTAGTATCAACAGTACCTTTGCTAAATCCTAGCTTAAGCAAATGTTTATCCAATCTGGCATACCAGGCTCTTGGAGCTTGTTTGAGTCCATACAAGGCTTTTCTCAATCTACAAACCATATCTCACTAATCAGACAACTGAAATCCTTCTGGTTGCTCAATGTAGACTTCTTCCTCCAAGTCTCCATTCAAAAAGGCTGATTTTACATCCATTTGATATATTTTAAAATCTTTGAAAGCAGCAAATGCAAGAAATAATCTAACTGCCTCTATCCTTGCCGTCGGAGAAAAAGTTTCTTCAAAATTAATTCCTTCTACTTGAGAGTAGCCTTTACATACCAACCTTGCCTTATTCCTTACCACCTCACCATCTTCATTCAATTTATTCCGGAAGACCCATTTGGTTCCAATCACATTTTTGTCCTCAGGTCTAGGAACTAGATCCCATGGGTGATTCTTTTCAATTTGCATCAATTCCTCTTCCATTCCTTTGACCCAGTTTTCATCATTGCAAGCGTCACTTACTGATTTAGGTTCAATCCTTGAAATCAAACAAATCTCTTTTTGAATTTTAGACATTTTTCTCCTAGTTTGAACACCTTTACTCTTATCTCCTATGATTTGATCTTCAAGATAATTTAATCTTACATACCTAGGAGTTTTGGATATTGTTTGAGCTTCTGTTTCTTGAACTTGTTCCTCATCATCTGTGTTAACCTCTGGAGTCACCGGTTCAAGCTGAATCTGGGTCTGAACTTGAACTTACCTTCCTTGATTTTGACTTTCATCTTGATCATCTAAATCATATCTGGATTACCTAGAATGTCCTTCCTTAATTTCATCAACTTTAACATTCGCACTTTCAAAAATCTTCTTCAATCTTTTATTGAAGCACTGGTAGGCCTTACTTTGAGTTGAGTATCCCAAAAATATTCCTTCATCACTTCTTGCCTAAAACTTACCTAAGTCTTGATCTCTTTTGATATAACATTTACTACCAAAGACTCTAAAGTATCTCACAGTAGGAGGATGACCAAACCAAAGCTCATAAGGAGTCATACCAGAATTTCCTTTGATCTGTACTCGGTTAAGAGTGTAGATAGTAGTACTCACGTCTTCTCTCCAATAAACTTGAGGACCATTTGTTTCCATCATCATGGTTTTGGAAGCTTCTTGAATGGTCCAGTTCTTTCTTTCCACAACTCCATTTTGCTGAGGAGTCCTAGGAGCAGATAACTGTCTTTTTATTCCATGCTTTTCACAGAAAGCATCAAACTCACCGGAGGTAAATTCTCCACCTCTGTCAGATCTCAGACACTTTAGTTTCCCACCAATCTCATTTTCAACCATCATCTTGAATACCTTAAACTTGTCAAGGGCTTATGTTTTTTCTCTCAGAAAAGTTACCCATGTCATCCGGGAGTAATCATCAATTAGCAGCATGAAATATTTGTCTCCTTGCACACTCCTAATTCTAGCAGGACCATAGAGATCAGTATGTACCAGTTCCAATCTCTCACTTGAACCTTGTTCCTTACTCTTGAATGAAATTTTGTTTTGTTTGCCCAATTGACATTCTCTACATATGTTATTAGGTTTCACAAGTCTTGGAAGATCTCTTATAGCTTGAGTGGAACTTATTTTGACAATGTTGTCGAAATTCACATGACACATCCTCCTATGTAATAGACAACTTTGATCTGACTGAGCAATCAAAAAACTTTTCCTAGAACTACTTAAGTGAAATATGTTACCTCTAGTTTGAGTACCAGATACAATTTCAGTTCTAGAGCTTTCTAGGATTCTACATTTTCCATCCTTGAACCGAAGATCATAACCCTTGTCAACCAACTATCCAACACTGAGAAGATTATGTTTCAGTCCTTCCACATATAGAACATCATTGGTGTTGTTCTTTCCATCAAAAGAGATGGATCATCTACCATAGATTCTACCAGCTGAGTTGTCTCCAAATTTCACAAGTCCTCCTTCATAGTTTTCAAAGTTCACAAACTTACTCTTGTCACCAGTCATGTGATGAGAACATCCACTATCAATCACCCATTCATCCTTTTCAATAACCTAAGCAGCCAAGGCACTTTCCACATTTTCATAGCTAGCAGATTTAGTAGACATCGGATCTTCTTCTTTGATAGAAATAAACACCCAATCATTTTTAGAGGAGCCTCCATGATCATATTCATCATCTACTACCCCTTCTTCTCCATTTTCTTGGACATAGTAACATTTCTTCTAACCTTTATACCTGTTAGGGTTTTGTTTTGAAAAACTTTTTGGACATCTTGAGGCAAAATGACCAATCTTATTACAAGCAAATCATTTGAGTGGTAATTTTCCTTCATACTTACTGGATCCTCTTGGCATTCTTCTGGCAATAAGAGCTTCAAGATCTGTTGTTTCTATTTCAACATCTTCAAGATCCTTTCTTGTCTTAAAAAATCTATTTGATCTTACAGAAGAGCTTTGACCCAGATCATATCTTTGTTTTCCATACACACTGGCCTTGAATGTAGATTTAGACTTGGGAAGAGAATCACCAAACTCACTTAATTCAAAAGCTAAAATTTTGCCAACCAGATGATCTCTTGTAACCTTTGAGACTGTCATGATCTCTTCTATAGCTGCAACCTTATGTTTGTATGAATTTGGTAAAGATTTGAGTACTTTTGACACAATTTCTAATTCTTCCAAAGTTCCACCAGCACACCTAATGCCACACACAAGTTCATTTAACTTTTGCATGTAGATTGTGATGTTTTCATCTTCGCTCATCCTCATAGTTTCAAATTTTCCTCTTAGACTTTGCAGCTTTGCACATTTGACATATTTATCACCTTCATATAGATACTCCAACTTTTTCTAGATTTCATAAGTAGTTTTTAGACCAAAGACATTTGTCATTTCTGAATCAGTCAGGGCACTCAACAAGGTTTCTTTAGCTTGAAGATTATTTTCAGCATCTTTGGCTTGATCTAGAGTTGAAAGACCTTTCTCTGGAGGTTTATACTCAACACTGGTTATTGCCAAATAGGCATCGCCCATGCATTGAAAATGGCACTCCATGTGATTTTTCCAAATAGAATAATTTGTTCCATCAAATCTTGGACTATCCTTCTTGTAGGTCAACATCTTGGATCTCCTCAAGCGGTTAGGCTTTTATGAGAAGATCTGGCTCTGATACCAATTGTTGGAACTAGACAACTAAGAGGGGGGTTAATCGGTTGTCCCATAAAAACTTTTTTACCTTTAACCTTCTTTATTATCTTACTATCAAATTAGTGATGTAAACATTAAAGCATTAATCAATAGCATAAGAGCAAAAACATAATCAACACACTTGACACCAAGATTTTGACATGGAAACCCAGTTAAGGGAAAAACCACGATGGGGGTTAACCCACAAAATGCCTACCCTGTTAAAAGTACTTAGTAAAATAGAAGGCACATGCCTTTGGGCACACTACCCAGAGCTCACTTGTCAAAAGAGAGGCTTACTGCCTACAAAATTTATTTAGAAAGAATTAACTAAGAAATAGCATCTACTTCATGCTTGATTCAGTTTCAATGAATGCTCAAGAAATTTTTCTTTGCCTCAAACTCTTCTTCACATTCTACACTTCTCTCGCTCTTTTTCTTCTCTACTCTACCCCTAATACTTTCTTCAGATTTTATTTGTTTTGTACAAGGATGATTTCAATACCTCTTGAACAAGTATTTATATACTTCAACCTTGGAATGATCAACAAGGTTGGCTAAACTTGATGTGGATCATCAAACTATCGGCCAAACGCAACTAAGACTTGAATCTACTTCTACAACCACTCCACACTTCATAAAAATGTTTTTAAGGCATCCGCAATAGGCTAGGAACATCCGGTCAGCCAAGACTGGGAAGAACATCAACCTCAAGAAGAAATCTTCAATCAACAAGCTTAAACCTCAATGCAGACCTCTAACATAGTAGCCATATGATCCAAAGACCTCAACAAGCACATTAAATTCACCAATAACATCCATTCTAAACTAAATTATTAGAAGCAATTGAATCTTCCCCCGGATCCTCAGGACCACTCTCTACCATGACTGTCAAACTAGAAGGACGGCTTGCGGACCTCCAAACCATGAACCACTAGTGGTGATGATACACATTGACTTCCCAAACATGCCTTCAGATCTGTAGATCACAATTTTATATTACTGGAGCAATCTAGACCTATTTCCTGTCACTCTGTCTTTCCTAAGTATTGCAAGAACCAGTTCTACTCAGCTAGCCATAACTCTTTCAAATCTTCATGCAAACTTCTCAAATCTTAACTGGAGCAATCTCTGACAATCCTCTACACAACCACATGATCTGCATGCATTGATTATCATTAATTTTCTCAATATCCTCAACAGTCTGGTCTTTTAATGTAGACAGTAGAACAAGATACAGTTGACACCAATGGCAACAAGGATATGTTGACATCAATGACAACCCACTTAGGCACATATTTGCAACAACACCTTCCTCACACAATCATCACTTGATATTGTGTTTGGATCATTTGAAATATCAACATCCTTGTTGTCTACAAAAGCATGTTCATTATTAGCTACCTCTACATCTGAGGACATAGATTTTGCAATCATATCCTGCTTAACCTTGTCAACATAATCAATGAACATATAGGCCTATTGCAAACCCACTAGATTGAACTCTTCCCATACAGAACTCAGGCTTAAGGTAATATCATAAGCCCTCAAATACATATCAATACACATAGGAAGAGCAAGTCTAAATTTTCTGGGATGTGGGATAGGGCCATTGCAAACCTGTGGCTGAGATCCATGCTAGACTCTCCTTCTTGCCTTCTAATATCTTCTAGTTCTCAGACAAGAAAAATAAGGTCTAGACTAGTTGCATAATCTTCAAATGCAGCCACCAATTGATCCCAAGAAGCAAAATGTTGGTTAGGGAAACTAACCAACCACTTCTATGTTGTACTCTACATAGAGATCTAACAAAAAACCTCATTTACATATCTTCATCTTCAAACTGGAACTTGTCCATGAAATTTGAAAATACCTCAATGTGTGCCTTCCCATAATGAGCCTCACACCCATAAAATAAAGACATCTTCATTATAAATCTTCTTGGGCATGGATGGTTGCTCATAACGGACCCATGAGAGGTCTAGTTGTCTATATGTATTTTCATTTGCAATAGGGGGAAGCCAAGGAAAAGAGTAACTGGGAACATCAGGAGGGGAACTGGATTGCATTATGGATTGATGTAGCCTACTTTGGCTTTCTAATTCTTTTTGTTGCTACAACAAAGACTCAAGCAATTGCTTTTCTTTTTCAATTTCATACTACAACCTGGATTGTTAGACTTAGGGCACACAACTGAGAGGGGGGGTGAATCAGTTGTGCAAAACTTTCTCAAATTTACACACTTGAATCCTCTTAGTGATTAGTAGTATATTAAACATGAAACATAATGCATTCAAATCAAAAAGCAGAAACTCATCAACACATAAGACACCAAGATTTTGATGTGGAAAACCCAGTTAAGGGAAAAACCATGGGGTGATTAACCCAAGAATGTATTCTCTGTTAGAAGAATAGAAAGAACAAAATGGCACATACCAATTAAGGCTCACTGCCCAAGCACACTACTCACAAGAGGCTCACTGTCTACAAGAGACACACTATCTACAAAGAAATAAGTATCACTTACATGAACTGGAGAATAGCATCTTCACCATGCTTGAATTAGTTCCATTTAAGCCCAATACTTCTGCTCTGCCTTTCACTCTCCTCCTTGCTACCACACACTCATCACCACAAGACACACTTTGGAAAGACTTCACAATCCCTTATTTATACAAGGCATTGACTTAGGAATAATCATCTAAGTCAACAAACATCTACAAGAACATCCGTAAGACGTGTAATACATCTGGTCGGCCAGTCTCAGGAAGAACACCATCATCCAGTGGTTATTCTTCAAATGCGCACTCTAACTTCAATGCGGACCACCAACATGAACTAGACATGATCCAAGGATCACCACAACCTTTCCTAAATCACTTGAGAACATCCACACTTCATCTGCTTGTTGGAATTCTCCTCTCCATCCAGAGCTTTAAGAACACAGTCTGTCATTACTGTCACAAAGGAATAGGTTCTTCCGGACCTTCAAACCATGAACCAATCGAGTTGACACTTTACACGGATGTCCTCAACACTCCCTCAAATCTATAGAATGGGATAGTGCATTACCAGATCTCACCGAACCTATCTATGTCACTCTATCACCTCTGAACACCTGCCAGAGCTGGTTCTACTTGAGCGGCCATAACTTGTTCAGATCTTCATGCGGACCTCTGAAAACTTGACTGGATCATCTCAAGACTCATATCTACAAACCCTTTGAACCGCAACCTCTGATATGTATCTTAGCTAGGATCTCCACTTCACTAACTCCATTGCTCCTCTCTACTCATCCAATCCTTCTCATTAATGCAACATGAGTATGTTGACATCAATGACAACATTGGTTAGGCCCATACTTGCAACAATCTCCCCCTTTGTCATTGATGGCAACATATGATGTGAAAAACCATCAAGATAAGAATTTCTCCTTACTGTCACTACTCCCCCTATTAACAACAACCATTCACATGTCTTCTCTTCCTTTACTGCTCCCCCTTTGATCATCAACCACTTATTTTTCACATGTCTTCTCTCCCCCTTTGACATCAATGGCAAAGGGCTCATGCTTGTAATTCCAACACTATAGAATCATACCTATTGCTCCCCTTGAGTAGCAGCTCCCATCAATCTGGATCACAAGATATGACTATGATATCCACTAGACTGATGCACCTCAGTGCACCTTAATTCATCACCAAAGGGAAAATAACCCCTAACTTCTCCCTGAGATACTCAAAAGAGTCCTTAGGTAGAGGTTTAGTAAAGATATCTGCAATCTAATCCTTGGAGGGCATAAACCCCAATCTGACTTCATTCTTGTTCACTTGCTCTCTCAAAAAGTGAAACTTGATAGATATATGCTTAGTCTTAGAATGCAACATCGGATTCTTAGATATATTTATAGCACTTGAATTATCATAGAAGATTGTGATAGGCTCCTCATACTTTACTTTAATATCTCTTAGCATCTGCTTCATCCACAATACTTGAGTGCAACTACTTGCTGCTGCAATGTATTATGCTTCAGTTGTAGACAGGGATATTGCCTCTTGTTTCTTGCTTAGCCAAGAAACCAATCTCTTTCCCAAAAAGAATGCTCCACCACTGGTACTCTTTCGGTCATCCACATCTCCTGACCAATCTCCATCTATATATGCATGAAGAGAGAAATCATAATCTCTAGGATACCACAAAACATACTCAACTATTCCTTTTAGATATCTAAAAATCCTCTTGATTGCCATGACATGAGATTATCTAGAATCAGCCTAGAATCTCACAACAAGACCAACAACCTGCATTATATCTGGTCTAGTTTGAGTGAGATACAACAATACTCCAATCATTGATCTGTACTTTATCTGGTCTGCCTTAGGAGAGTCATCATTTTTTCTCAACTTACATTCGGTTGCCATGGGAGTATTCATTGGCTTTGAATCTTCCATTCCAAATTTCTTCAACAATTCTTTCACATATTTGGTTTGAGAAATAAAGATTCCTTTCTTTGTTTGAGTAATTTGCAGACCCAAGAAGAAATTCATTTCACCAAGCATAGAAATCTCAAACTCACTTTTCATTTGATTTGCAAAAGTTTTACACAGACTATCTCTTCCTCCAAAGATGATATCTTGAACAAATACTTCAACAATCAAGATGTTTTCATGATCAATTTTGAAATATAAGTTACTGTTAGCAGTACCTTTGTTGAAACCAATCTTCAAAAGATGTTTGTCCAATCTTTCATACCAAGCTCTTGGGGCTTGCTTTAGTCCATACAGTGCCTTCTTCAACTTGCAGACCATATCACCATACACAGACAATTGAAATCCATCTGGTTGTTCAATGTACACTTCTTCTTCTAAGTCACCATTCAAGAAAGTAGACTTGACATCCATCTGATACACCTTGAAATCCTTGAAGGCAGCAAATGCAAGAAATAATCTGACTGCTTCAATTCTTGCTACCAGAGCAAAAGTTTCTTCAAAATCAACTCCTTCTATTTGACAATAGCCCTTGCAAACTAGTCTGGCTTTATTTCTGATTACTTCACCAACTTCATTTAGTTTGTTCCGGAAGACCCATTTGGTTCCAATCACATTCTTGTTTCTAGGCCTGGGAACAAGATCCCAAGTGTGATTTTTCTCAATTTGCATCAACTCTTCCTCCATTGCTTTGGTCCAATTTTCATCATTGCAGGCTTCATTTATTGTCTTAGGTTCAATCTTTGAAATCAGACAATATTCATCTGAATTTCAAGCAATTTTCCTTCTAGTTTGCACACCTTTGCTTTTATCACCTATGATCTGATCTTCAGAGTGGTTTAGTCTTACATACCTTGGAACTTTGGGAGTTTCTTGCACTTCTGCTTCTTGATCAGGCTCATTCAGACCTATCTTTTCTTCCTAATTTACCGGATCAGTTTGAATCTGACTTTTAGAAGAGGATTGAACTCCTTGAACCAGAACACCATTCTGATCATCTTAATCATATTGATAAAACCTTAAGGGTTTCTCTATTCCCTCATAAACCTTCATATTTGTACTTTCTATCATCTTTCTTAGTCTCTTGCTATAACACTGGTATGGTTTGCTTTGAGTAGAGTAACCCAAGAATATTCCTTCATCACTTCTAGCATCAAACTTGCCTAGATCTTCATCTCTTTTGATGTAACATTTTCTACCAAAGACTCTAAAATATCTTATAGTAGGAGTAATGCCAAACCAATGTTCATAAGGGGTCTTACCAGTATTACTTCTGATTTGAACTCGATTGAGAGTATAGATTGCAGTGCTGACAGCTTCTCTCCAATAGATCTGAGGAACATTTGCTTCCATCATCATGGTCCTAGATGCTTCTTGGATGGTCCGGTTCTTTCTCTCCACTACTCCATTCTGCTATGGAGTCCTAGGAGCAGACAACTGTCTCTTAATTCCATGTTTCTCATAGAACTCTATGAACTCACTAGATGTGAATTCTCCACCTCTATCAAACCTCAGACATTTCAACTTTAATCCTATTTCATTCTCTACCAT
Source organism: Cunninghamia lanceolata (assembly GCA_027924645.1). Lineage (NCBI taxonomy): Eukaryota > Viridiplantae > Streptophyta > Pinopsida > Cupressales > Cupressaceae > Cunninghamia > Cunninghamia lanceolata. The sequence continues at coordinate 9,366,862 of BSBN01000194.1, read as the reverse complement.
AGCCTTGAATATTTTGAATTTCCCAAGACCTTCTAATTTCTCCTTTAGAAAGGTGACCCACATCATTCGGGAATAGTCATCAATTAGCAGCATGAAGTATCTATCACCTTGAATAATCCTGGTTCTTGTCGGACCACAAAGATCAATGTGAACTAAGTTCAATAATCTGGTAGAAGACAGTTCCTTGCTCTTGAATGTGACTCTGCTTAGCTTACCCAACTGATCTTCCTTGCACAAGCTGTTAGTAGGTTTCACCAATTTTGGAAGATCTCTTACTACCTGAGTATTGCTTACCTTGATGATATTATCAAAATTCACATGACACATCCTTCTATGTCATAACCAACTCTGACCAACTTGAACAAATAAGCAGCTTTTACTAGTACCAACCAAGTGGAAGATATTACCTTTAGTTTGAGTACCGGATGCAATCTCTGTTCCAGAACTTTCAAAGATTTTGCATTTTCCATCCTTGAATCAGAGATCATAGCCTTTGTCCACCAACTGTCCAACACTGAGAAGATTGTGCTTCAAACCTTCAACATACAGTAGATTACTAGTTTTGTTTCTTCCATCAAAAGAAATAGTTCCTCTTCCTCTGATTCTACCAGCAGAATTGTCACCAAACTTTACCACTCCTCCTTTGTACCTTTCCAAATCTACAAACTTATTTTTGTCACCTATCATATGGTGAGAACATCCACTATCAATGACCCAATCATCCTTCTCTTCAATTTGGACAGCCAAAGCTCTTTCCACAATCTTAAGATTGACAGATACAGCGGACATTGGATCTTCTTCCTTGATGGCAATGAACACCCATTCATTTCTGGATTTGTTTCCTATCTCTAATTCATCATCTGTTACTCCTTCATTATCATCATCTTCATGTACATAGTAACAGTTCTTTTGGAACCTTGGCTTGTTAGGATTTTGCCTTGAAAATCTTTCTGGACACCTTGAGGCAAAATGACCAATCTTATTGCAGTTAAAACACTTAAAAGGTAATTTTCCTTCATACTTACCGAATCCTCTTAGCAGCCTCTTTGCAATAAGGGCTTCAAGTTGAGTAGTTTCTACTTCTACTTCTTCCAGATCATTTCTTGCTTTTTCATACCATGACAATTTCCTTGAAGAATTCTCTCTCGGATCAAACCTTTGTTTACCTTTAATAGAGGCACTGGCTTTGAATGCAGATTCAGTCTTGGGGGGGTCATCTCTAAACTCTGTCATTTCAAATGCAGCCAATTTCCTAGCTAATTGATCTCTTGTGATAGTTGTATGGGCTCTAAATTCTTCAATGGCAGTAGCCTTGATTTTGTAAGAAGCAGGAAGGGATCTGAGAATTTTACCAACAATCTCATTTTCATCCAAGACTCCACTAGCATTTCTAATTCCACAAACCAGCTCATTCACTCTTAGCATAAAAGTAGTAATATTTTCATCATCTCTCATCTTCAGTTTTTCAAATTTCCCTTTTAGACTCTGTAACCTTGCACATTTAACATACTGGTCTCCTTCATGCAAAAGTTCTAGTTTATTCCAAATCTTAAAGGCAGTTGGTAGGTCAATAACATTTGAGAGCTCTGAGTCAGATAATGCGCTTAGAAGAGCCTCTTTGGTCCACAGATTGTTTTCAGCATCTATGATTTCATTTAGGGTTGTCGGACTGCCCTCTGGAGGTACATACTGTTTTGTAACCATGGACTAGTACACCATTCCCATACACTACAAGTGACATTTCATGCCACCTTTCCAAAGAGCAAAGTTGGTTCCATCAAACTTCGGACTATCCTTCTTGTAAGATGACATCCTGGATCTCCTCAAGCGGTTAAGCTCCTTTTAGAGGAACTTAGCTCTGATACCAATTATTAGACTTAGGGCACACAACTGAGAGGGGGGGTGAATCAGTTGTGCAAAACTTTCTCAAATTTACACACTTGAATCCTCTTAGTGATTAGTAGTATATTAAACATGAAACATAATGCATTCAAATCAAAAAATAGAAACTCATCACACATAAGACACCAAGATTTTGACGTGGAAAACCCAGTTAAGGAAAAAACCATGGGGTGATTAACCCAATAATGTATTCTCTATTAAAAGAATAGAAAGAACAAAATGGCACATGCCAATTAGGTCTCACTACCTGAGTACACTGCTCACAAGAGGCTCACTTCCTACAAGAGACACATTGTCTACAAAGAAATAAGTATCACCTACATGAACTACAGAATAGCATCTTCACCATGCTTGAATCAGTTCCATTTGAGCCCAATACTTCTGCTCTGCCTTTTGCTCTCCTCCTTGCTACCACACACTCATCACCGCAAGACACACTTTGGAAAGACTTCACAATCCCTTATTTATACAAGGCATCGACTTAGGAATAATCATCTAAGTCAGCAAACATCTACAAGAACATCTACAAGACATGTAATACATCCGGTCGGCCAGTCTCAGGAAGAACACCATCATCCAGTGGTTATTCTTCAAATGCGCACTCTAACTTCAATGTAGACCACCAACATGAACTAGACATGATCCAAGGATCACCACAACCTTTCCTAAATCACTTGAGAACATCCACACTTCATCTGCTTGCTAGAATTCTCCTCTCCTTCATCTGGAGCTTTAAGAACACAGTCTGTCATTACTGTCACAAAGGAATAGGTTCTTCCAGACCTTCAAACCATGAACCAATCTATTTGACACTTTACATAGATGTCCTCAACACTCCCTCAAATCCGCAGAATGGGATAGTGCATTACCAGATCTCACCGGACCTATCTGTGTCACTTTGTCACCTCTGAACACCTGCCGGAGCTGGTTCTACTTGAGCGGCCATAACTTGTTCAGATCTTCATGCGGACCTCTAAAAACTTGACTAGATCATCTCAAAACTCATATCTACAAACCCTTTGAACCGCAACCTCTGATCTGCATCTTAGCTAGGATCTCCACTTCACTGACTCCATTGCTCCTCTCTGCTCATCCAATCCTTCTCATTAATACAGCATGAGTATGTTGACATTAATGACAACATCGGTTAGGCCCATACTTGCAACATGGATGACTCATTTCTATTATACAAGGGTTCAAAAAAGTTTGGATTTATAGAGCTGACAGGGCTATGATTAGAAAATGCATTATCAGGATGGTCAAAAGCCATATAGTTCCTAGGGTCTGCAACATAAGAAGATGCACATGAAGAATCCTCCCTAGGGTATCCATATTCATACCATTTGGCCATGACCAAATACAAACCACATCTGCAAGATAAAGGAAAGAAAACAACATGTTCCCTTACTAAGAAAGAAACCATGGTCAAGGAAGACAGAAAAACTTGTACCTTAACCAGCTGTAATGTCCTTGAAGCATGCGTACAACAACACTTTGTTTTCTTTTGACACTAGATTCACCAACTCATTAAATGAGGAAATCCCTTGAAGCGTGAAAATCTTCAAGGCTATAAAACTAATTATGGGTTTCTTAGACTAGTAGAGTCTTCAAATCTTTAATCTCAGCAGTACATTAGTAACAATCTGTTGGCGTAAGTTGTAGAGTTACCAACTTACCCACAACAATAGACTGCACAGTTGCAATGGTTACAAATAGGGATCTTCAAATTCTTCATCCTTTCAAATCCTCCCTGGCAATGGTTCCAATCTATTGGGACCCAAAATAGCAGCAACCAAAAACTCTAAAACATTCCAGAATCACCTAGGATAGGGATTGTCGTCAGGGTGATAGGAAGCTATTTATCAACAAGTTGAGGGTGATTTTGGCCAAATGACAGGAGTGGGTATACTCCTCTTCACTTTAGGATTAGCTAGACCTAGGAGGTATATTCCTAGAGGAATGAAATAGAATAGAATAAACAAACATAGCCATACCTAATGTACATTTGACCCCCAAAGCTATCACTAGGTCAAGACAAACTGGCTGTACAGGCCTCTATATTAAGCTAATTCAAATGTGCAAATGTACATGCATAGGAAAGATGGTTTTTTCCCCTAAACCATAGGTGAATGATTTGTTTGATTTTAAAGAGTGATTGGTCCCTCTCCAATATGGACCAGTGCCTATTCCATTGGGCAACAAAGTCATAGAATGTAAGGAGGAAAGGAGATACATAGTAAAGGATCAACAAAACTAGACATATATTCACATTTATGACTTTAGATAGATCTTCATACAATGGACATACTTAATAATCCAAAAGAGAACTGTAATGATTCATATGCAACAAAAGAATGGAAAATACAAAGCCTTGTATTAACTTGGATGCTTTCACACATCTCTAAACATCTATTACAATCATACCAACAAATTTGGCAAGGGAAAATACATAACTGCGATTACATATTTACCAAAATCATTACAAACTCCCGTGGAGATATACCATTACATTCAAATCTACATTACATATCTTTCCTACTCTATGTTGAACATACCCCTTCACTAACAAACTAGACAAATCATGTTTTGATGCCAGAGAAAATCCTTAGGCACTGTAGACTGGACAATTGGTTCAATGACCAACCCTGAAAATATCAACAAGTGATGCATATATAGCCATTTAGCTCATCGTTTAGCCTCCAGACACTGGAAAATGCAATCAACAAGCAACCTCTACATTGAATGTGATACATGGCCTCTTGTCAGAAGAATCGATAGATATTTTGGGTGCCCATGCCCTGCATACTAATTTCGGTCCTTGAGGGTACCGTAGAAGACATGGTCACTGGAACACATCATCCTCCCATTAAATTTAGTACTTGCACATTGAAGGCATATACCTATTTCAGGGACCCACTTAGCATTAATAGTATCCCTAGAATTATTTGGTACGTTTCTAGGTGGTTGGAGGAGTTTGGATGGCTAGGAAGTGAACCTTTGACAAATTAGACTTTCAGACTTTAGGGCTTCATCCTTCTACCTTTCAAAAGGAAGAAGGAAGGAAAGAGAAATGCCACCTGCTGATGCCTGCAACATTTTAGCATAATACTAGCCCTGTCAAACTTTGGACTTTGAGCCTTCACCATTTTTCCTTACGCCATGTGGCAGCTTTGTGCAGTTCCATAAGCTCGTCGCGGCCCCACCCAAAAGGTTGTGTGGAATGCCTTAGAAAAATTATTGCTCGTCAGGGGTTGGCTGTCAGGCCTTCCACCTTCCATGCTCCTCAAAGGAAGGAAGAAGAGCCAACCTCTGAACTCCACCGTCTGCCTCATACTTAGAAAATTTTCAAACAAGAAGACCTGTCGGACTTCGGACCTTGTGGCTTCTCCTTGACACTTTCCATGAAGAAGACCAAAGGCCAAAGGACCGAAGTCTGACCTATGAAACACTTAGAAGAAAAAGAGCTCATTAGACTTTGGCCTTTAGGTCCTCCACCTTCCAACTGCAACATTGAAGAAGATGAAAGGTTGAAACTCTAACCTCTGACTCACTTAGACAAATTTCAACACTTAGGCAAATTTTGAGCCTCAAACCTCAGAGCTGATAAATAACACAAGGCAGAAGGCATGAACCCCGAACTCTGAAACTCCAACAAAGGTGAAAACACAAGGAAACACTTAGAGGTTTTTGGACTTAGTCATTTTTTGGGTTTCCTACCTAGCATTTTCAAAAGGCAAATACATGAAAACCTATGGAAGATATCTCTAATCAGTTATAAACTACAGGTTCAACAATGGAGGTATAAAGTGGGACTCAGATGGAATTTGGGGGTAAAATGGGGCATTTTGGGGACTAATTTTTTAAGTCCCAATAGATGGCACTTGGGAATGTTCCATTTGGACCTACAAGTGCACATGGGGTCCATCCATAATAACATCTCTCAATTTTTGTCAAATCTAATCCATTTGACCATGCCAAAATTAAACACATTCTTGCAAAATGCTTCAGTGGCATTCGACACAACCTTTCCAGAAGCCATATTTTTTGTTCTACTCATCATGGGCCCAATAGACTACATCAACACATCAGGTTGGGTAGGTGAATGCTAGGGGGGTCTCTTTTCGTGTGCCAAGTGTGCTAGATGTTCTAGGTTAGAGGCTACTGACAAAGTCACGTTTATGGACATTATCGGTAGGTTGTAGCCTGAAACGTCTGGGGAAATTGGAGCATGAAAAGAAACCTCCCCTAGAATTTAGCCACCCACCCCAACATGTTGGCATAGTCCATTGGGCCCCACGATGAGCAAAATGAAAAATATTGCTCCTGGCAGAGTTCCGTTGAATGTCACTGAAGCATTTTGCAAGAATGCGTTTAATTTTTACACAGTCAAATAGATTGGAGTTGACAAAAATTGAGAGAGGTTATTATGGGAAGACCCCACATGCACCGATATGTATAAATGAAATATTTCTAGGTGCCACAATTTTTGAGAATCGCTCCGTCAAAGTTTGGTAGTTTTTTGTTCTCAGGGATCTCAAGTGACTTTGCTAGTAGCTTGTAGCCCAGAAAGTCTGGGGCACTTGGCACATGAAAAGAAATCTCCTATAGAATTTAACCACCCACCTTGATGTGTTGGCATAGTCCATTAGGCCCCATGATGAGCAGAACAAAAAATATGGCTCTTGGAAATATTGTGCCAAATGCCACTGAAGCATTTTGCAAGAATGCATTTAGTTTCAACATGGTCAAACGGATTGGAGTTGACAAAAACTGAGATACGTTATTGTGGATGGACCCCATATGTACCTATAGGTCTAAGAAAAACATTCTCATGTGCCATGAATTCTAAGAACCACTCCATCAAAGTTTGGTATTTTTTTCTCTCAAGAATCTCAAGTGAATTTGCCAGTAGCTTGCAGCTTGAAACATCTGGGGCACTTGGCACATGAAAAGAGACCTCCTATAGCATTTACCCACCCATCCTGATGTTTTGGCATAGTCAGTTGGGCCCCACAAGGTGTGGAATGCAAAATTTCACTCTTAGCACCATTCCACTGTATGAAACTAAAGCATTTTTGAACAATGTGTTCCTTTCCACCACAGGCAAATGAAATTGATTTAAAAAAACTAAGGTACATATTTGTAGGTGGACCTAACATCCACCTATACATGCAAAGAAGATGTTCCTAGGTGTCGCGGTTTGACAGAATAGTCAGTCCAAATTTTTACACCTTTTTTGTCTTAGGGCTCTTAAGAGACTATCTCCATCCAATTTAGCTAAGAATGACTAAGAGGATTCACCACCAAAAAGACACCCCCCTAGAATTTACCCACCCACACATACATTTTGGTACCATCTTTTGATGTTTAAGTTTGCAAGTAACCACCAACAATTGGAAATTCCAAGAATGTGGGACAGACTCTTGAAATAACCTCCATATTTTAAAGAAGTTGGTTCTTCTCTATGGGTTTTGATGTAAAGGGAAGAAAAAACAAGATTATAAAAATAACATCTAAATCTGCTAAGTTGATGTGCCAGAAATGCAATAAGATCCACACTAATAGCATAGTGATTAAACTTGTAGAATCTACAGATAAAGTCAAAGAGCATAAAGCATGCTCAACATTAATAACATGTATATATCAGATTCATCAAAGGCTTATATAGAAAATAAGAAACAAGACTTAGAAACACATCATGATATGCACAGAACACCACTCTCTCTTCATTGATTGACAAGAGAACAAAGTACATAAGGCAAAGTTTGCATAGAATACAATATTCAATCCCTCAAGAGAGGCACATGTTGAGGCAATTAAATATGCTTCTAATCTAGTAGCTAAAACTCTCTGATATTCAAAATCTATCTTCTCTTGGGCTGGAATCTACTATTTATAAAAGAAATTTTGAAGTTCGAAGCTCTCCTGTAGCTGGTGAGATCCTAACTACTTGGCAATCAAAGACTTCAGTTAGCTATCACTTCCATTATTAGACTCCCACACTACAAATCTTCTGAGAATCTTGAGTCTCTATTCACCTGCGCTATTGTAACTGATTCTGTGAGTCTCAGATCTTCCTTTTCATTGTAGACTCTTATGCCTCCTCTCTGGGTTGACACTTGTCTCGAATAACCAATGGCGGAACAATAATGACCCTTTGAAACTGATACTCTAACAACCTACGTCGTTATGACACATGGCATCTTCCGCAACCTTAATAAAAAGACTTAAATGGGTACATGGTGGCTTGGCACTCTTTACACAAAAACAAAAGACTCCTCCGTTAAGCACCCCATTGACACTTGTCACTTTCTGTTGAGATTCTCCTTTAAAAGAGTCTTGGGCCCCATGGGGACACATAGAAAATATTCACAGCATCAAAACTTAAACAAAAGAGACTCCATAAACAAGCCTCATATGAACACGTGGTGAGCTCTATTGCATTAAATAAAAGACTCACAGAGACACATGGTAGGACGACACTCCATATACAAAACTTTACCAAAGAAACCTTTCAAATGAGCACCCTATAAACAAGTGGCACTTTCCAATGAGACTTGGAGGCTTAACAAAAAAACTCTATAATAAACGTGGCTCTAACACTTGACAACCTCCGCAGACACTGCAAAGACTCTTTACATATTACTGATAGATGATGACGTCATGACCCTTCTCGATAATTTTTTTATCTTTTATACTTAGAGACCTGACATTGCACCATGTGGAGGCTTGGCACTTATTGGGAGAGTCTTTTCTTTCAAAAGCCTTCAAAAGAGTGCCATTGTGACACTTGGCAAGCTCTGCTGCTCTGAGACTCTTTACTCTGTGACTTTCTTATAGCCCCAACATGCCTCAAAATATTAACACTTAGCCAATAGAAACAATATATGCAGACACACACACACATATATGTAGGGTTTTGACTCTACAGTTCATGGCAACCAAAAAAGGACTCTGCGCTTGCATGGAGAGAACCACAATCTTCCTGCTACTTCAAAGAGAAAACAAAACCAAAAATGTACCTCCCACTGAGCTGCTTATAATTTGTGCAAAGAACCTTGATAGCTAGCCCATTCTCCCTCTGATGGATATTCCTTCTTCTATAGAGCTTGAAAAGTTGTATCCAATCTAATTATTTCCTTGTGGGAGAAGGTTTGCAGACTATGCACCATTGCATGCAACTGTAATTCCAACTAAGCCACTAGAAGCAGAACTAATTCCACTTTAGTGACACTTGATGAGTCACTCAATGTCTAGAAAATAGTTTGGTCATTTTGTTTGGTGAGTAGTAGACTCTTTATTTGGTCCTCCATTAGAATTGTACTATTATCTGGAAATGGAGAGGGGAGTCCTAATTGGACCAGATTCTCAATGTGTCCCTTCATTTCATGAACTCCTTGCTTCAATAGATCCAACAAATGTTTACACTTTGCAGTAGCTTTACTACAACTCAAAACCTCATTTACCTTGGAAGCAACTGTCAATATGTCAGTAATCCCCACTGCCTACAAAACTTAATCAGATGCATCATAAAATTTTTGCAGCAACAGTTGTTCATCGAAAACTTTTATAGCTACTGAGGATATGATCTTTTCAATAGAAGAGTCCACTTTTTCACAAAGTTGTTGAGCCTTGGAAATGAACTTAAGAGAAGGATTTAGTTGGGTCACTTTATTGGAGATTCTCTGCCAAGAAGAGACATACAACTACTTCACCATAGATAAAACCCCAACAGTTTGAGGTTGGTTGGTTAGCTCTAGTGTCAACTATTTGACCTTTTCCTGCTCTACCAGATATTTGCTCTACAAAATGTTGTTCTAGTCCTTCTCAGTGTTAAGAATCTATTGTAGTTGGGTGACTTCCTGGGCCTTATCCTCATACTTCTTCTCCAAAAGACCCTTTTCATTTTTCAATGTGTCTACTGAAGCTTTGGCCTGTGCCAATTTAGACTACAATCCATTTATCTTTGTTTGTGAAGCCTAAAAGACTTCTTTGGGTACAGTCTCTTTGATATCTTTATTCAGTTGATCAATTTCTAGGTCTTTGGCTTTAATTTCTGTAGTCAGATGACTTACTATAGCCTTTGTATGGGCTAATTCTACCTCTACCTTTTACAACTTCTTAGAGGATTTGAGGAAATATGTGGTCACCACAATTGAGGTTTCTTTCATTAGTTCTACCTTATCTTGAGGCCTAAATTGGGTTAGGTCCATAGCCATGACATTCATTGTATAATCCTCAGGCTTCATTTGTTCATGGGGTTTAATGACATTGGGGGTCATATGGGTTATGGTCAAAGAATGTCGAGTGGGGTCAAAGAGAGACCTCATTTTGGGAATAGTAGGGCTCTACCCTCTTTCATTCTTTTCTTTTCTTTTCTAGATTCTCTTTCCCTTTTAGCAACTTCTGCTTGACTTTGCAAAGCAGAGGGAGAGGCTATCAGTCCACCTATGAAAGGGAACCCCTATGGTAGACCATAAGGAATGGTTGTTATTTGTTGGCTTGGGTCTTGTAGTGCATTACCCTCTTGGGTACTAATGGGGAAAATATAGATAAACTCAAGGTTTGAGAAACAATGAGGGATGTGGAACTAAGAGGAGGTGATAAGGATTGTAAAGGCACAGCAAAGGTGGTAGGATTCAATGAAGTATGGGAAATTTGGGTAGCCACCCCTTGAGTAGAAAGAGATTGAGAGGAAGAAGAAGGGGAAGAGAGACTTGCCTGAGCGGCTGTTGAAGTTGTTGGAATCTACATGTGGGAAGCATTTGTGACCTCCTCCTTTTGTTCTTCATATCCTTGAAGGATTAATTTGTGCTTTCTCCTTTTGGGGCTATTTGTAGGGTCCTCTTTTTCTTCTATCACAACCTGCTGTGATGGAGCCAGTGACTCTGTTGCTCCTATATTATTTGGAATTATCACTCTAGGCTCCCCCAATGTTGAAGCTATTTGGACCAAATGGTATGGCTATTGAGAAGCATTTTGTTGCTCTAATATGTTGAGGGATTGTGGCCAAATGGAAGGCTTTGGACGTGGCTCTACTATATCACCACCCGCCTCTTCATCTAATTTTTGATACCCTAGGATATTGCTTGTGTCAGGGATGGAGACTGGAGTCATATGTGCCTCATCCCAAAAAATTTCCCATTGTTCATCCATTTTAACTTCCTCAAAACTCCTTTCTGGCTCAACAATCTCTTGTATATATCTCCAATATGCAGCAATCTTGTCAGTACCCCATCCTCTCTTCACCAGGATTTGTCTCAAACCATGGGTCATTCTCTTATTCAGGTCATAATTCTTGATGGGAGTGTAAAAGGTTTCCCATAATTTAGGCTGCTCACTAGGACTATCACTTATCTCTACATAAACATCTAGAGTATATGTCACTGGTGACTGCTGATGGTGATGTTAGTCACACAACAACCCTTGTTTATCTTGAAAGATACAATGAATTCAAAGAATTCATGATCCCAAGTCCTCAATGATTAGTTCATAATTTGCTGATGTTACTCGGTGGTTGATGTGTATTGTTGTTTTCCATTTTGGGGTCTTACGTAGATCTGTAGATTCTGCTTTTGCAACAATGCTTTCATATAGAGGTGGTACTCCACAAAATATTCATTCAAAGGCTGTGTTTAAGTGGATATCTACATGAGTTCTACCCTTATCAGTGATTCCTTGCATGATATTTTCAACAGTACATGCATCTAGCTCAACAAATATGCTAATGATGTTCAGTTGTCTATGGGATGTCAGCATATTCCTCTGTTTTGCTTAATATTTATCATGATATGCAATTATGGAAGTGATTTCTATGAAATTAAAATGAGAAAAAAGGGTTAGAGAGAGAGATTCCTAAAATTACTTAACTGAGATCATTGATCCACATACATGTTCCCATACAACAATGAAGAGAAGAAAACTAGAATCATACTTCACCAGGATAGTCCACAAATCCACATGATCCAGTGCAAATCTTCAGAGGTAGAGTTGACAACAACATGCAATGAAATGAAAGCACTTCTATAGAACACAACATTCACTAGTACATATCCGGAAGTCAACTTGAAGATTACTTAAGGTTTACAATCAGGATGTAATCTGAAGCTTCATCTCCATACAGTATGTTCATAAAACAAGTACATTTGCAGTGATCTGAGGAGAGAACTTTGAATGTTTCAACAATTCAGTCCTCAATAGTCTTAGTAATTTGATCTCCTACATGAAATTCCTACAGGTCAGATATTGTATGATTGACCTCCTTCTTTTTGCACAGTGTAGGGGCTCAATATATATCTCTGATTATCCCTAATACAGTGCCCAAGAAATCCTTAGCTAATCAACGGTCTGCACCTCAAGTGCAACATCAGACGGTGGAGGATAAATCCCGCCAAGAATTCTGAGCAGTATGCCCATACTGGGCACAAGGATCCTGCATTGGAAACCCCAACAACTAAAAAATAATTGTTGCTTCATTTGTTTAATGTTTCTCCATCTGCATTCTTATCCACATTGAAAGCCTTTTACTCCTCCTGCTGGTTTGCGATCTTTTGTGATCCAACCCATCTCCTGTGATGTCACGCCATTTAAAGCTTTGTCTTTATGTTCACCTGCACGCCGCCACTATGTTGGCAACCTTACAATTTCTAGCTACTTCAAACAACTCCTTCAACCCTGCAATAAACAGTCAAGGGATAAGTGTCATTATTTAATAAATCAATAGGAAACTCAAACACCTACATCAAATCCAGCCATGAATGTGCAAACATAGATAATCAGGTTATGAATCCATGAAAAATGCATACTCAAATGCACATACAATGTTAAAAAAGGTTAGGTCAACCATCGTTGACCAGAAAACATGCATTCGGGCCCTGGAATGGATTCAAAAATCCAATCGCTTTGTGTTCCCGCCATTTTCCTTGTATAAATTTTTGTATATCGCGAATGTATGTCGTAACATAAATCGCAGCAAATATACAAAGCTTTGTCAATATTTAAATCTCCTTTCGAATCCGGTCTTTGTATATTTTGTTTTGCATATCAGCATAAATACATACAAAGACATCTGTATGTGCATTCAGACCTATCACTGCCATTAACTGTAGTTTATTTTCCTTTCAGCTCTGCAGTGCATACAGAGCAATGTATATGGGCTTTATATGTCCTCAACATACAACACACAAAATATACAACAGTTTAACCACATTTAATAAACCTTTAGTTCCACCATGCATAAAGCAATGTATAAAGCATTGTATGTAACCTTTTGATAAACAATTCAGACGTAACGCATTGTATTAATCGTATTTTAAACTTGTTTGAGTTCCGGCTTGTCTGCAGGATGTAATGTATGTTTGATAATATACAACTTGGATACATACAATGAATTAACCATATTTCATAAACTTCAAGTCCGTGTGATGTATAAGTCATTTCATATCGTAATGTATGTATGAAATATACAAGTTTGAAATGTACAAAGACTTAACTTCATTCCATAATGTTTTCAGTTCTAGCGATTGTATAAACTGTTGTATATCACAATGTATATGTAAATATACAAGATGAAATTATACAACGATTCGACTTGTTTAAAACCCCTTTCAAGTCCGCACTTGTATATGGACATTGCATGTTCCAAATTTATGTACTAATATACAAGTCCGAATCATACAATGATTTAACTCTGCTACATAACATTTTGAGCCCACGGCAATGTACATTTCAGATTGTATGTCTTCGATATGCAAAGCACAAATATACATTGACTTAAACACTGTTAATAAAACCTTCAGTTCCGCATTATATATAATGCAATGTATCTCCGCTTTGTATGTTTTAGAATGTATGTATATCAAAACATACATACAAGTCGAAACATACAAAGTTTTAATTCTAATTCATAAATGTTTTGGGTCCACCTTGTATGTATGCATAGAACTTTATCAAAAATGCATACAAGGAAAAGGATATACAATCAACTTTGTATATGGAAAGCGATATACAAAGGACTTTGTATACAAGCGAACGTGTATACAAAGGGCCTTGTATATGCAACCCGATATACAAAAGGCATTGTATGCAACATGCAAACGACCCAAAAATACAAATAGCCTTATATATAAGCAATATACAAACCCGACTGCCGATGCGACTAAGTATAAAAATTCTTGCACATACAAACGACCTTGTATATGCAACCCGATATACAAACAAACTTGTATGTACAAACAACAAACACCTCCCTTGTACATTTTACCAAAATGCTCATAACTTGCAAAATATGGCAAATTTTAAGATGGTTCAAAAAGCAACCCTAGCTCATTTTTCACAAGGAATCCATCCACATTATGCCTTGGTACTGAAAATGCATTTTTCGTCTAGTTTTAACAAAGTTTGCAATTTTAAATCCCCTTTTCCCTTCACAACCAAACATAACAACAACCAAAAAGCAAAAAAATAAAGCAACAACAGGGGTCCTCATTTTGCTAAGGAGTAAAATGGGGCGTGTTGTGAACATCACAACAACTAGCAACCAAACAAAATAATTAAATTCAAACCATTAAAGAAAACTAAATGAAATGAATTCATAACTTCCAACTATATTTTCTGCAAATCCTCATTTAAGCATGAGACTCAATGTATTCAATAAGGTGTATGAATTTTCATTTCAGTTTAAGTGGGTGCACGTAATTAATAAGCCTCATCTTGAAGATCAGTTGAACAAACCAATGACTGATATTAGATTACGTAGGTGAGGACATTCCCTCATAACCAACTGGATAGAGCCTTGCTGCCAGCGAGCGTCCATAGCCCCGGCAAGGTTATCGTTACAATTCTCCTAAGTAGAGCCCCACTGCCAGCGAGCATCCATAGCCCCGGTAGAGTTACTTAGATGGCTTAATCTAGATTTTCAGTATAATCTTTTTTTTTTTTTTGTATTTCTAATAGAGATTTCATAAGATATAACAATTGTAACTTCATGATGCAAGGAGTGGTCACTTGCTGAAATTAAGCTGAGAATTATAATGGTAGCAAGGGTGACCTCTGATTTTTCACCTAGTATCTACACTGGCAAGTTCAACAAACCCAAGGATTTTAGGTGTGGCATTGTGAGAAACATTCCTTGAATACTCAACCCATTCTTATTGAATACAAAATTTCACAAGTTAAACAACTTTCTACATTCATGACGGTTACAACAAGTTATGCATAGATTTCAAACAATTAACCTGAATATTCTAAATTTTCTATTATTTTCAGTGGTTGTTAGTTTGCTCCTATATACTCTAAATCAAAATAAACATCCCTGCTAAGGAAAACAACAAAGCAACCAAAACAAACAAGCAAATTGTACAAACAACTAACCTACAAAAGAAAACAATAGAAAACAAAAACAAGAAATAAAAAAAAAAGAAACAAAAAAACTACTCTACCAAAATATACACAAAAAGACACTATAAGGCAAATAAAACCCAAGAAAAGACCCAAAGACACCTGTATTTGCATATTTCCTTAGATTGTGCAGGAGCATTAGGGTATTAGTTATGGTTCTGATCCTAGCAGGTTCATCTTTGAATTCTGAAAAATGCTCTTGTATTCTCAATTCATTGTGTTTAACAGAATAACTCTTAATGATCAGCAATTGAGGAAGCTCATCATGTTCATGATTAATCCATATGCATGTCTTATCTCTTGAGTTTCCATAATCAAAACAATAATCAACTGCATTTACTGTGGAAAGGAAAGATACAACCTGGTGTATTTCTGGTTCTATAGTTGGACATGCTAGTCTTCCATTTGACTTTGCATTTTCATTGCTTGGCTCACTGTTTGGTCTCACTTCATCTTGAAGGATGTATGGCTCTTGATGGATTATTTCTTCATCTTTATCCAGCTTTGTTTCTTCATTCTGGATGTTCAGCTTTTCTTCAAGTTCAGGAAACCTCTGAATGGTTTGATTAATTTCCTGCACATCAGCATCTAAATGAGTATCTTCACAATCTGACACATCTAAATTTATCATTTTTACATCATGTGACTGTAAAGGTGAAACAACATTTAATTCATGAGAATACATCCCTGTTTCACTCTCACAATAATTCTAGAGTGATGCTTGATCAGGCACAGCAATAGCATAATCCTCTGTATCTTCCACTCTCATGAATTGTTCATCAAGTATTTCACTTCTGCCATCCAGTAAGGTATCTGGTTCCATTGACCTACAACATTCTAGCATTTGATCATTCAATTTAAAGGATTCATCTAGTAAGTCAGCATTTATTTCCTTTTGTATGACTCCATTAGTTGCTATAATAGGAACTTCATCAACAGCAGTGCATTTAAATTGTTCCACCACCTGTTTACACTTCTTTATCAACTCATTTCTATCAAAACTGCTAAATTCAGATCCAGAAACATCATCCTAACAAGCATTTAATAATTCAATATATTTGTTTAGTGCATCAACATCAATTTCATATTTATCTTCCCCTTCATTAAATCTTTCTCGCTGATTGTTTGATGATGTGAAATAGGAAGCATTTTATTCTCTAGGATTTTCAAAAGACTCATACCTGCACTCTGCCTCACCCTTCTTAGGAAGTAGAGAACCTCTATCAATCCTACCGTAAAATGACTTAAGGAAAGATGTTTCTTCATTCTTACCACAAGTTTTAGGGTAAGAATCAAAGACCCCATCCTGACAAGTGGTTTCTTCTATATCAATCTTACCATAAAATGACTTAAGGAAAGATGCTTTTCTATCATCTCCTTCTAGAACTGATTTAGCTATTGCATTCTCTCTCCAACTCTTGGTTATGGGTGTTGCCTCTTCTCGCTGTCCTAGAATTTCTTCATTTTCCTGCTAGACTTCTGCCCTGAGCACATCCAAATAGAATATCAGTCCTTTCAAATACAACTCCAACCTTGTGAGGAAAGTTAGACAATTAATTTCACTGTGCTCCATAGTCTAGTGTATTCTACAACAACTGGATAAACCAAAGTTATACAAATTTTGAGGATAAAGCTGCTTATTCAAAGTTTCCTAAAATAAAGGAATGTTAACTTGATAATTGTCTTCATATGCATCCATTGAAATGAGACCCTGCTTTCTATTTTTAGGATTTTTGGAATTTTAATGAGATCTATCATAGCTCAGAATAAAACTTGAAAGTTTAAAAAATGTTGCAGAAATCCACAGATTCTTTGTTCGGCCCTCCTTCTAGTACCATTTTTCTGTTGATGGTGATGTTAGTCACAACCAAGCATACAAAACAAAAGTCACACAACAACCCTTGTTTATCCTAAAAGATACAATGAATTCAAAGAATTCATGATCCCAAGTCCCCGATGATTAGTTCATAATCTGCTGATGTTACTTGGTGGTTGATGTGTATTGTTGTTTTCCATTTTGGGGTCTTACGTAGATCTGTAGATTCTGCTTTTGCAACAATGCTTTCATACAAAGGGGCTACTCTACACAAAAAAATCATTCAAAGGCTATGTCTAAGTGGATATCTGCATGAGTTCTACCCTTATCAGTGATTCCTTGCATGATATTTTCAACAGTACATGCATCTAGCTCAACAAATATGCTAATGATGTTCAGTTGTCTACGGGATGTAAGCATATTCCTCTGTTCTGCTTAATATTTATCATGATATGCAGTTATGGAAGTGAATTCTATGAAATTAAAATGAGAAAAAAGGGTTAAAGAGAGAGATTCCTAAAATTACTTGACTAAGATCACTGATCCACATACATGTTCCCATACAACAATGAAGAGAAGAAAACTAGAATCATACTTCACCAGGACAGTCCACAAATCCGCATGATCCAGTGCAAATCTTCAGAGGTAGAGTTGACAACAACATGCAATGAAATGAAAATGCTTCTATAGAACACATCATTCACTAGTACATATCCAGAAGTCAACTTGAAGATTACTTAAGGTTTACAATCAGGATGTAATCTGAAGCTTCATCTCCATACAGTATATTCATAAAACAAGTACATTTACAGTGATCTAAGGAGAGAACCTTGAATGTTTCAACAATTCAGTCCTTAGTAGTCTCAGTAATCCGATCTCCTACATGAAATTCCTACAGGTTAGATATTTTATGATTGACCTTCTTCTTTTTGCACAGTACAGGGGCTCAATATATATCTCTGATTATCCCCAATATAGTGCCCAAGAAACCCTTAGCTAATCAATGGTTTGCACCTCAAGCGCAACATCAAATGGTGGAGGATAAATCCCACCAAGAATTCTGAGCAGTATGCCCATACTGGGCGCAGGGATCCTACATTGGAAACCCCAATAGCTCAAAAATAATTGTTGCTTCATTTGTTTAATGTTTCTCCATCTGCATTCTTATCTGCATTGAAAGCCTTTTACTCCTCCTGCTAGTTTGTGATCTTTTGTGATCCGACCCATCTCCTGTGATGTCATGCCATTTAAAGCTCTGTCTTTATGTCCACCTACACACCGCCACTGTGTCGGCAACCTTGCAATTTCCATCTACTTCAAACAACTCCTTCAGCCCTGCAATAAAAAGTCAAGGGATAAGCGTCATTATTTAATAAATCAATAGGAAACTCAAACACCTACATCAAATCCAGCCACGAATGTGCAAACACAGATAATTGGGTTATGAATCCACGAAAAATGCATACTCAAATGCACATACAGCGTTAAAAAAGGTTAGGTCAACCATCGTTGACCAGAAAACATGCATTCGGGCCCTGAAATGGATTCAAAAATCCAATTGCTTTGCGTTCCCACCATTTTCCTTGTATAAATTTTTGTATATCACGAATGTAGGTCGTAACATACAATCACAGCAAATATACAAAGCTTTGTCAATATTTAAATCTCCTTTCGAATCCGGTCTTTGTATATTTTGTTTTGCATATCGGCATAAATACATACAAAGACATATGTATGTGCATTTGGACCTATCGCTGCCATTAACTGCAGTTTATTTTCCTTTCGGCTCCGCAGTGCATACAGAGAAATGTATATGGGCTTTGTATGTCCTCAACATACAATGAACAAAATATAGAACAATTTAACCACATTTAATAAACCTTTAGTTCCACCATGCATAAAGCAATGTATAAAGCATTATATGTAACCTTTTGATAAACAATTCAGACGTAACACATTGTATTAATCGTATTTTAAACTTGTTTGAGTTCTGGCTTGTATGCAGGACGCAATGTATGTTTGATAATATACAACCTGGATACATACAAGAAATTAACCATATTTCATAAACTTCAAGTCCGTGCGATGTATAAGTCATTGCATATTGCAATGTATGTATGAAATATACAAGTCCGAAATGTACAAAGACTTAATTTCATTCCATAATGTTTTCAATTCCAGCGATTGTATAAACTGTTGTCTATCGCAATGTATGTGTAAATATACAAGCCGGAATTATACAACTATTCAACATTGTTTAAAACCCCTTTCAAGTCCGCGCTTGTATATGGACGTTGCATGTTCCAAATGTATGTACTAATATACAAGTCCAAAGCATACAACGATTTAACTCCGCTACATAACATTTCGAGCCCGTGGCAATGTACATTTCAGATTGTATGTCTTCGATATGCAAAGCACAACTATACATTGACTTAAACACTTTTAATAAACCCTTTGGTTCTGCATTTTATATAATTTAATGTATCTCCGCTTTGTATGTTTTGGAATGTATGTATATTGAAACATACATACAAGTCGAAACATACAAAGTCTTAATTCTAATTCATAAATGTTTCAGGTCCAGCTTTTATGTATGCATAGAACTTTATCAAAAATGCATACAAGGAAAAGGATATACAATCGACTTTGTATATGGAAAGTGATATACAATGGACTTTGTATACAAGCGAACTTGTATACAAAGGGCCTTGTATATGCAACCCGATATACAAAAGGCATTGCATGCAACATGCAAATGACCCAAAATACAAACAGCCTTGTATATAAGCAATATGCAAACCCGACTGCCCATGCAACTAAGTATAAAAACTCTTGCACATACAAATGACCTTGTATATGTAATCTGATATACAAATAGACTTGTATGTGCAAACAACAAACACCTCCCTTGTACATTTTACCAAAATGCTCATATCTTGCAAACTATGGCAAATTTTAAGATGGTTCAAAAAGCAACCCTAGCTTATTTTTCATAAGGAATCCATCCACATTATGCCTTGGTACTGAAAATGCATTTTTTTCTCTAGTTTTAACAAAGTTTGCAATTTTAAATCCCCTTTTCCCTTTACCACCAAATAGAACAATAACCAAAAAACAAAAAAGCAAAGCAACAACAGGGCTCCTCATTTTGCTAAGGAGTAAAATGGGGTGTGTTGTGAACATCACAATAGTGACCTCCTCTATTCAAATAATGGATGGCTATCATGGTCAAAAGTGGCATGAACCTTATTATTGTGGAACTAAGAAGTCATGAATCTATTTGGGTCATACTTCCATGAGTCTTGAATCATAACTTGACCATAATTTTCTAGTTTCCTCTGTAAGAAGTGCTCTGACTCTCTCTTCATTAGCATGATACCACCTCTAGCCCATGGGATATCATAGAAGGTTTTCTTCTTCCTTTTGGCTCCAAACTCAAAATCAATAATGTATAATTGTTAGGCCAATTCTAGGCTAAGACCCTAGCTGTTAGAACCTTTGGGAGCATAAAAGGCTCCTCCTTGAAACCATGGACTCATATCATTGTATAATGAGACCCAAAGAAGTAGTCACAAGGGACTTGTGAGTTTTTTATGAGTCTTCTCACTCTATCAGTCATTATGTTTTTAACTTCCTTTGGATCTAATTGCTCAATGAGGGGGGCCACAAAACACTTCGCAAACTCATAAGGGTCAGAGGTTTTAGGTAACAGATGAGTCCATGCAAACATGGGAATTACCTTCTAAGGATCTACTTTAGGATCATATAGGTTCAAATGCATATGTTGGAAGAAAAGATGGTAGTTTTGATACAAAATCAAATGGAAAAGATATGAAGAGTACCTAAATGTCTATGTATTTTGAAAATTGGCCAATTGATTGCACAATGCGTAAGAAATGTGCTCTACAAAATCAAAACTCTTGAGTCCATTTGACCTTCTTAAAAAAAAAAATAGCCCCAAGCTGTCAATCATGTACATTCACATCCTCATCCTAGCCAAAGATAAATGCTAGCATTGAGCAGGCACCTTGTACATCTAAAGTCAATAAATGTATAGCAAGGGGAAGTGATGGTAGCTTGGCATTGTCTTCATCGAGATGCAACTCCCTATTCAAGAAGCTCTTCTTGGTTTGTACTTGATGCCAAACATTCTACAATTTAGCCATATCATAAAAACTAGTTGATGGGTCATATGATAAACTGAGCATGTCACAGATATCCTTTGCATGGATTATAACTTGAATGTTTTTACTTTGAATAATCCTAGTAGAAGTGTCAAAGTTAACCACGTACAACCGAACCAACTCTGGAAATGAGTGGACAAGTAGAATCGTGTATTGAGCCAAACCAAAGCTCCAAATTCTCATGCCAAAAGACTCAACCTTACCCTACTTTTCCTAGAAAATCAATCTTGCATGTGCCCCTTCTCTTAGAGTCTTTGGGTTCTTGGAAATCCTAGGGTTGAAAATGCCATCTGCATAGGTGACAACTTGAGTAGAGTCTACAACCTTACCTTTATTTAACTCTCTAATTCTTGGAAGATTGACCCTAGGTTGCACTTTGGCCATGACATACTACTTGCTTTTCTTCCATTTATCTGGTAATTTGAATAGTCCTTTTTGTTCGCCACCTTTCGAAGATTGACCCTCCTCTTCCATTTCTTCTCCTTGCTCAAACTGACTATAATTTTACTATCTTCTCCACACTCTCGCTTAGGAATTTCGGAATGCCTTAGACCTTAAGTAAAATTCTGCTATGAAAATAAGGAGTTGAGACTCTCTTTTAAAGCCTTCCACTCCAATAGCAGGAGTTAATGTAACTCATTAATGAGCCCATCATTTCATATTTAATGACTCTAAAAATACGTACCTCAAGGGCGGTTAACTAGATCCTTTAGATCTATAATAATCAATCAAAATTCTTGCCATTAATATTTCTCATTCGAGGTCATTAGATACTTTTAGATTTTCATGTCTTATCAATGGTCTTGATAAAAGAGACACTTAGGAGATTATCAGAGGCTTTAGCTACGGACACGTGTTCAAAGAACACTTATTGAAAGAGGTGGGAAAACAACTTCAAAGAAAAATAAAACAAAAGGGAAACTATACAAACTATAATATAGGTCTAGGATTAGATTCTATGTAAAGTGTTTCAAGAAGATCCCATTGATAGGAATCTCCAATGATTCTCCCTCCATTGTCTCCATTTCATAAGCATTGTGCTACTTACAGGAAGTTATCTTAAAGCGACCTATCCGTAATGAATCAAACTTTCTGTGGTGTCCTGGCTTTGAGGCTCTTTCATCCCATTTTAAAACCCAACTACCAACCTCAAACTCTGGTTCAAAAGTCTTTTGATCAAACCAAATTTTAACAATCTGTTGACAGTTCATCAAGGACTCATGTGCCAACTCCCTTTTCTCTTGAAGTTCCAATAATTCTACAAGCCTCACTTGCATTGGACCATCTTCTTTGATCTCAATCTACTTAATTAGCTGTAAAGCCAGAATCTCTATTAAAAGAGGCATTACTGCACTTTTCCCATACACTAATTCATAAGGAGAGACTTTGATCACTTGCTTTGGTGTGATTCTGTCAGCTCATAAGGCTGCCTTCAAATGTTTATGCCACTCTTTCTGATGCTCTCTTCCATTTATTTTTATGAACCTAATCAAGTTTTTATTTATTGACTCGGCAAGGCCATTTCCTTGTGGATAATAATTTGATGAGGTCTTCAAATAAATACTATTTCTTAAAGCAAACTCAGATATCTTTGATCCTAAAAATGCCTTAGCATTATCAAATATAATAGTATGAGGAGGCCCAAACCTGGTAGTTATTTCTTCAAGGAAATACATAATTACATTCTCAGTGGCTTCTTTTTTAATGGAGCCGCTTCACTCCATCTAGTGAAATAATCTGTTGCAGTGAGGATCCATTTGTGTCCTAAATTTGACACTGGATTAATCATCCCTATAAAATCCAAACCCCACTAGGCAAAAGTTTCTTCCACAACTATGGGACTTAAGGGAAAGGCTACATTCCTTCTTTTGCCAATATAAACTGGCGTGACTGGCATTCCTTTACCACTTTATGGCAATCAGAAAAAATTGAGGGCCAATAGTATCCTTCTTGGATAATCCTGATGGCTGTAGTTCTTGCAGAAAAGTGTCCTTCAGATGTCCCATAATGTAATTCATGCAAGATTCTATGAGCCTCATCCTTTTCTACACACCTGAACAGGATCCCATCAAAATTCCTTCTGAAAAGAATATGATTTATCAGGATAAAATTGGATCCTTGCTACCTATAGTACATTTTCTTTTCAGGAGAAAGTAAACCAGGGAATTGACCAGTCTCCATGAAATGTATCCTATCATAAACTCAAGAGTCTAACTCACCCTCCTACACTTTAAGTATAGTCTCATCCTCATTTTCTTCCTCTGCTAGAGCCTCTGAATCTTGGGCAATGTAATGGCAAATGCCCCTTCCTCTTATCAATTTGGTTGGCTTGACCTCCACATCATACTCTAGAATCTTGCTTATCCAATTGGCTCTCTTTTTAGTGATTTCTCCTTCCAAAATGTATTCTCTGACACTTGAATGGGCCACAAATATTACAATCCTATTTCCTATTACCACCTACCTAAATTTTTTTAATCCTTTTACTATAGCATATGCTTGTTTTTCAATGAATTTGTATCTGGACTCATACTCCCACAGTGTTCTGGAAAAGAAAGCAATAGGATGTTCTCCTTCCTCTACTTGATCCTTTTGAGTCAGAACAACTGCTATGTTTTGCTCTCCTCCATATACATACATTATGAAATCTTTGAAAAATCTGAATTACGCGGCATTGGGGCAGTAGAGATTACCGTCTTGATATTCTCAAAAGCTTGTCTACCTTCAATTGTCCACTTAAAATTAAGATCCTTTTTCAACATTAGAGTGATGGGTCTAATTGTTCCTAAAAATTAGATATGAATCTACTAACAAAGTTAATCTTCCCTAAGAAAGACTATATTGCCTTCTTGTTCACATGCAGAGACAAATCCAATATTGCTTTGACTCTATCTGGGTGAATGGAAATCCCATCCTTTGAGACTATGTGCCTGAGAAGCTTACCCTAGGGTACTCCAAACACACATTTCTTAGGATTCAAAGAAATCCCAAACTCTTGGCATATTTGGGATATGGCTTCCAAATGATCAAAATGATCTTTAGCAGATTTTGAGAATACAATTAGATCATCTAAATAAATCAAAATAATTTTGTTTATCAATCCCCTGAACACTATGTCCATAGCACGTTGAAAAGTTGCCCTAGCATTAGAAAGCCCAAAAGGTATCTTTGCATATGCAAAAATTCCCTTCTTGGTGGTGAAAGCAGTCTTGTATTGATCTTCTTTTGCCAACCAAATTTGATTGTTACCTAAGAAACCATCTAGTAAAGAAAACCTTTTAGCTCCAGCTACAGTCTACAAAATTTGTTCCATTCAAGGAAGTGGGTAGTGATCCTTTAGAGAGGGTTAATTTAGGTCTCTGAAGTCAACACAGAGTCTAATATCTCCATTTTTATTCCTTACTGGCACTAAGTTGGACACCCATGTTGAGTGTTTGATTGGGAAATTTTTTTTTGATTCTAACAACTTCTTAAGTTCTTCTACCATATGAGGCACAATCCTTGGATTTACTAGTCTTTTCTTCTGACGCACAGGCCTTGATCCTTCTGTGAGTTCAATAGTATGCTAAACTATATCCTTATTGTAACCATGAAGATCCTCATAAGTCCATGCAATCACCCTATCATATTCGTTACACAAAGATAGCATCCTATCCCTTTCTTCCTGAGTAGTAATATTGCCTACTCTCAGTTTTCTTCCATTATTGACCTCAATCTCTAAGTAGTCATCTTTGCTGGCTACAAACTTCCTCTTGTCTAGACTTGCATCATTAGGGTCATTAAGATTCTCAAGGGTTATCAATACTCTTGGAAGCTTATTTGATTTTAATTGTATTATCTGGTCACCATATGCCTCTTCAATTTTAGGTTGCAGTTTATCTGTAAATTCCTCAGACTACTGTAAAAATAAAAGGATCTGAAGATCAATATAAAAAACTTGTCAATTATCTCCATTATCAGGGATGGTAGGGTGAATGATAACCTTGATTTCTTCTTCATCCACCAATAGATCTTTAGTTGGGTTGAACTGAGATCCAATCAAGGCCATTCTGTCTGCTTCAGCATTTTGGGACCTTGGTATGACTTCTATATTGAAGGCATCAAAATCTTTAATTAAGTCCCATATACGGTGGCGATATGGCCTCATTCTCAATTTTTTTATTTCAATTGTCTCTCTGATCTTCTTGACTACCAATTCTGAGTCACCAAAGACTCTCAAATTTCTTATCCCTTTCTTTTTAGCGAGGATCAGGCCCTGTACTAGAGATTCATATTCAGCTTCATTATTGATACAAGCAAAATGGAAGTGCATGGCCTTGAGAATCTTTTCCCTTTTTGGTGAAGTAAGGTAGATGCCTGCTCCAGCACCATTCTTACTCCTGGCTCCGTCAAAATTTAGAGTCCAAATAAGAGAATCTTCATTAGGGTCTTCCTTTTGTTTTCTTGGTTGACTCATTATCTTTAGTATCTTAGGGTTTTCATCAAAAATGACATATGTTCCTAACCTAGTAGAATCATAATTTTGAAAAGTGTCACTCTGCATTATATCTGATAGATGGTTCTCATCTTCTTCATTTCCACCAGTTCCAGTTCATTCTCCCATTTCTCCAACATAATTTTTTTCCTCTCTATTGATCATTGGATGAGATGCTTCAAATTTTGATGTTTCTTCATCAGTAATGTGTTCCTTACACAAAGGTTCTGACAACACTTTCATATTTGAACCATACTTGGTCCTCATAATTAGATGTGACCAATCAAGAGACATATATGTTGAATCACACAAGACAACTGAGAGGGGGGTGAATCAGTTGTATCAAAATTTTAACTTCTATAAACCACACTAGATTTCTCAATCACTTAACTTATTTCCTTATTCTATTATCAGTAATAAACATGAATAGTATAATCAAAGACTTGAACACATCAACATCACATGCACATGAACACCATAATTTTTAAGTGGAAAACCCTAAATAGGGAAAAACCACGGTGAGTGTTAGCTCACAATATAAATGTAGTAACAATATCAAATTTCAAATGGTGGATCACTGCCAAAGGGCTCACTGCTCAAAAGGATGGCTCATTGCTAAGGGTGGCTCACTACTAGGGATGGCTCACTGCCAAGGATTGAACTGATATAGTAGAATCTACACCATGCCTGAATTCAGTTCCATTGAAGTACAGTATATCTCCTCTACTCCGCTCTACTTTTACAACTCACACCTTATCTTTGCATCTTCATACACACACCTTAAACACAAATTCATTACATTTATTTATACAATTCATCAACCTTGGAATGTACATCAAGGTCCGCATTACAATCATCAACCATTGGAACAATCTCCAAGGTCCGCATACATACATACATCAAATTAGGACTAGACCTAAACAATCTTGCGGACTAAGTAAATAAAGGAGGAACACTTCATGCCTTAACATAGAATCAATTACATCTTCACACACTACCACACGCTTCTACAATTCAAGAGATTCATCTGCAAAGAGTGTTAATCATCCAGGTCAGCCATAAAAGGTGTAATCACCAAGAACACTTGAACACACTCTTCCAAGATCTTCATTGCATCTTGTGGATTAATCACACACCTTAAATGCATTCAGGGGACATCTATGAACATTATAGAATCGTTTGGAGACTAGCAAATCCAACTACAACAGATCTCAACTTGTTTCACTTGAAGATGGATCACAAACTGTTCTCAATCAGACACTATCAAACTCTACTGAATAGAAACTTGTTTTCTAGAGCTTCAATTCACTTATCCTTTGGAATGAAGATAACTAAGGACCTTATAAGGTTAAGTCCAGAACCACAAGACAAAAATCCAATCTACAGAGAAATGCGGAGCAAAACACTTTCTCCTTGTCACCCTACAAACCTTTCTAGGCACCATCTTCATACTAGTGAATAGAATTTTTTGTGCACAACAATCCAAACCACCAAATTCTAGATTTATCTTCTTCAAACACTTCTCTAAATCATATCCAAAGCTCATACTCTGGTCTTCAACACAGGAAATATGTGGAGTAAAATAGTCAAATAGTGTTCTTTAATCCATTAACAAACAACAATACAAGACGATATAGTTGACACAAATGACAACACATATATGTTGACATCAATGACAACACCTATTAGCACATACTTGCAACAATCTCCTCCTTTTTCATTGATGGCAACATATGATGTGAAAAACATGTTCCATCATCAAGACACAATTCTGCTTCAGAACTCCCCCTTTGTTTTCATACTTTTGCACTCTTACTCCCCCTGAGTTTTTCACATGATTTCTCTCCCCCTTTGACATCAATGGCAAAGGACTTCAAATCTTCTCCATTGCACATACTTGCACACTTCTACTCTAAACATATTGGAGTAATTCTTTACTCCCCTTGACTGCAACAATCATCTCAGATCACTACCTGCTTCCCCTGAAGGGTAACCCCCTAAATCAGTCCAGAAGAAAATATTCTTTGAGGCACACTAGATTGATGCATCTTCTTATGCACCTAGTTCAAGGAAAGAGGGGAAATAACCCCTAACCTTTCCCATAGGTACTCAAATGTGTCCTTTGAAAGGGCCTTAATGAATATATCAACAACTTTATCCTTTGTAGGCACATACTCAAGCTTCACAACATTATCTACAACTTTCTCTCTCAAAACATGATACTTAATTGAAATGTGTTTTATCTTTGAATGCATCACTAAATTCTTTGAAATGTTTATGGCACTTGTGTTATCACAAAGAATAGGGATTGGCTCCTCATAGTCAACTTTGATATCCTTCAAGGTTTGTTTCATACACAACACCTGAGTGCATCATGTTACTGCAGAAATATATTATGCCTTTGTAGTAGACAAAGAGACTGGTTCTTATTTCTTTCTATGCCAAGACACTTCCCTATGTCCAAGGAAGAATACACCTCCAC
Organism: Cunninghamia lanceolata; assembly: GCA_027924645.1. Classification (NCBI taxonomy): domain Eukaryota; kingdom Viridiplantae; phylum Streptophyta; class Pinopsida; order Cupressales; family Cupressaceae; genus Cunninghamia; species Cunninghamia lanceolata. The sequence continues at coordinate 9,338,603 of BSBN01000194.1, read as the reverse complement.
TTGTGCTTTTCCTTTCTTCAACACAGCAGGCACAATCTACATCTGTATAGGCACTTAGGGAGAAGTCATTATTCTTTGGATACCATAGACCATGATCTGGAGTACCTTTCAAGTACCAAAAAATCCTTTTCACTGCCACATGTGATTCTCTGGGATCTAATTGAAATCTAACTACAAGACAAACTGTATCCATGATATCTGGTCTGGTGGCAGTCAGATAAAGCAATCCACCAATCATTGACCTATACTTTCTCTTATCAGCCATATGAGATTCATCATTTTTTCTCAACTTACATTTACATCCACTAATCATAAGAGTGCTCACCAGTTTAGAGTCTTCCATTCCAAACTTCTTTAATAACTCTCTGAGATACTTTGATTGAGAAATGAAGATACCTTTATTTGTCTAATTGATTTGCAATCCAAGGAAGAAATTCATCTCACCACACATGGACATCTCAAACTCCTTCTGCATATCATCTGAAAAATTCTTACACATTCATTCATTTCCACCAAATATAATATCCACATAGACTTCAACAATTAGGATTTGATCTTTACAAATTGATATTTGCGAACCCTTTATTGAAACCTTGTTGCAATAGATACTTATCCAGTCTTGCATACCAAGCTCTGGGAGCTTGCTTCAATCCATACACAGCCTTCTTCAACTTGTACACCATATCTAGTTGGTCTAATAAATGGAATCTATCTAGTTGCTCTATTTATACCTCTTCTTCTAACTGACCATTCAGAAAGGTAGATTTCACATCCATTTGATACACCTTGAAATCTTTATGTGCAACAAAAGCCAAAAACAGTCTAATTGCTTCTAGTCTAGCCACCAGAGCAAAAGTCTCCTCATAGTCTATCCCTTCCACTTGTGAGTAGCCTTTGTACACAAGTCTTTCTTTGTTTCTCACAACATCTCCAACATCATTTAGTTTGTTCCGGAAAACCCACTTTGTTCCAATCACATTCTTGTTTGCATGTCTAGGGAGAAGTTCCCAAGTCTTGTTCTTCTCAATCTACATTAATTCTTCTTCCATTGCCTTGACCCAATGTTCATCATTGCAAGCTTCATTTACTGTCTTAGGTTCCACCTTTGAAAGTAAATAGAGATTTACTTGTTCTTCTTTAGTTCTCATTCTTGTCAATACACCTTTCTTTTTATCACCAATAATTTGATCTTCAGAATGATCTCTTTGCACATACTTGGGAGTCTTTGGAATTTTTTCAGGGGCATCTTCTTGAATTTCTTCTCCTTTAGGATCAACTTGTACTTTAGTCTGAACTTCCTTTTCTTTTCCTTTTTCTGCCTTCTCTGTGACAATAGGTTCATCTGATTCATACCCATCCAATTGAAAATCTTCATCTACCTTTACATTTGCACTTTCAATGATCTTTTTCAATCTTTTATTATAGCACCAGTAAGCTTTGCTCTTGGTTGAGTAACCTAGGAATATGCTTTCATCACATCTAGCATCAAACTTCCCTAATTCTTCATCTCTTCTAATATAGGATTTGCTTCCAAACACTTTGAAATATTTGACTGTAGGAGTCTTACCATACCACAGTTCATAAAGTGTCTTGGTCTCTTTTTCTATGACTTGCACTATGTTCTTAATATAAACATCAGTGTGTATTTCTTCTTTCTAGTACACTTCTAGTAAGTCTTCTTCCTTGATCATTGTTCTAGCAGCTTCTTGAACAGTTCTCTTGTTTCTTTCAACCACTCCATTTTTCTTAGGAGTCTGGGGGTAGACAAATGTCTCTTTATTCCATGTTCTTGACAAAAAGCATTGAACTCATTTGAAGTAAATTCACCTCCTCTATTAGACCTTAAGCACTTGATTTTTAGATCCAATTCATTTTCAACCATAGCTTTGAAAGTTTTGAACTTGTCTAGGGCATCTAATTTTTCTCTAAGGAAAGTAATCCAAGTCATTCTTGAATAATCATCAATAAGAAGCATGAATTACATGTCACCTTGCAAACTTCTTACTCTTGTAGGACCACAAAGGTCTGTATGCACCAACTCCAATAGACTGGTAAAGAATTGTTCTTTGCTTTTGAAGGTGGTTTTTGTCATCTTCCCCAATTGACAATCTTTACATGTAACATTGGTAGGCTTCACAATCTTAGGTAGATCTCTTACAATCTGAGCAGTACTTATTTTCACCAGATTATCAAAGTTGATGTGACCCATTCTTCTATGCCATAGCCAACTTTCATCTATCTTAGCTAGCAAACAATAGTTGTTAGAGCCTTTCAAGTGATAAACATTACCATGAGTATTCTTACTAGTAGCAATTATGGTTCTGGAGCTTTTTCTTATCTCACATCCTTTGTCCTTGAACACAAGATTATATCCTTTTTTGCACATTTGCCCAACACTTAGAAGATTATGTTTCAAGCCCTTGACATAAAGAACATCATCTGTATTATGCTTTCCATCACAAGTAATTGATCCTTTTCCACAAATCTTACCAGCTACATCATCTCCAAATCTTACAAGTCCTCCATCATAATTTTCAAACTTGACAAACTTATTTTTGTCTCCAATCATATGATTTGAACATCCACTGTCAATGATCCATTCATCTTTCTTTTTAGCATGAAATGCAGACAACTCTCTTGGACTTCTATCCTTCACACAACTAGCAAGATTAGCAGTGATGTAGGAGCATCTAGAGGTGTAAGGGCAATCTTACATCACCCAAAAATAATGTTGATTCAAAATTGATGTCTTTATTTTCATTTATTTTCAAAATTTGTGTTTTTGGATACCCATTTGCTTGAATAATGCTTCAGAACCTTCAAAGTTTCCAACAAGGCTAAGGATACCAGAATTTACTATTTTTAGTAAGTCTTTATTAGAGAAGAAGTTGAGCCCAAAATTTTCCCCAAATCTTTAGCATAGTCAACTAAGCATTCTTGGTAAATTTCATCTCAAGATCATGTCTGGATTTCAAGATATTAAAGTTTTAGTTTTTTTAGGTCCCCTGAAATGTTCTAAAATTATATATGAGGCACTAAAACATCCCTTAACATCTAGAAAAGTTGATAGAAATTTGTTTATGGATTTACAGCATGATATTTCACTTTGCAAGCTTTCCAACGCTTCAAACAGTTCGTCAATCGGACACCCGGATCAAAAGTTATGCTTCCTGGAAGTTGACCTATTTTTGGAGGGAGTTGCAAATTTCAAAATTTTGGTTGGAGGCCACCAAAATGGCTATTTATGACTATTTTTGGGAACCCTGGAAGGAGAAGAGTTAAGGGGGAAAGTGTAGAGTCAAGAATAGGTGGGAAAACAAAAACCCTAGCAGATTTAGGGTTACAGAAGGCAAAAGATTCTAGAGTCTTGAGATTGGAAGTTGTAATGTGTTGCAGCTTGTGGAGGATTCATCCTCTAATTGTATTTGAGCTTCTGTAATGTAATGAGTTGTCCAAATCAATAAAAGAACATTTTATTTTCCATGTGCAATTTATGTTGTTGTGTGTTTTATGGTTTACCCCCTTCATCAATTGGTATCAGAGTAAGGGTTCCTGAGTGTGTAGACAGATCACCGACCATGAGGTAGTTTGTACTAGGACCCAAGGTTGTGGATTTGCTACATAGATCAAAATGCCTCCACGAAGAAATCACGTTGGGAGAAATACTTTGACAGAAGAGGGTTTTAGAGCCCTATAAAGGCAAATCGTTGCATTGCAAGAGGAGATGCAAAGAGAGTTTGAGCCGAGAACGAGAGAAGAAAGTGAAGATGAAGCTGAAGAATATTTGTTTGAGGAAGAACAAGAAGTTGCAGGAGATCCTACAGAAGTTAGGTTGTTGAGGGCCATTTCAAAGATTGGAAAGAGGCCTAGGATCAAAGTTTCTACCTATTCTGGAGTTTTGAATCCAGAAAAACTTATTGATTGGATCAATGACATGGAAGAATATTTCAAGTATGAAGATGTGGAGGATCTACATAGGGTCAAGTTTGCAAAGACAAAGTTGAAGGGACATGCCAATATTTGGTGGAAAGAGGTCCAGTTAGAGAGAAATAGGAGAGGAAAAGGAAAGATTACTAGATGGGATTGGATGGTGTAGAAACTAAAGAAGTAGTTCGTCCATGTGGACTATGAGATGGAGTTGTTGAAGATGCTGCAAGGATTGAAGCAAGGTAACAAGTCTGTTAAGGAGTATACTAAAAAGTTTTATAAGATTACAATCAGGGTAGGTCATGCAGAGGCCAACAAGGAGAAGGTAGCCCGTTACATTAATAGGTTGAGGCCAAGTATTCAAGAGGAGTTGAGCTTAGTTAGAATGACCACCATAGAAGATGCATACCAATTTTCTCTGAAGGTGGAAGATAAGCTGAATAAAAGATTTGAAAGAAAGCAAAGGGGAAGAGGTCAAGGCAGAAGGACTGGTGGAAGATCCTATGGAGGCTAAAATGAAGATCAAAACAAGAGTGAAGAAGCTGGCACCAGTCAAAATTAGAGAGGAGATAATACCTACCGCCCTTGTGACCAAAATAATGGTGAGCAAAGAGGAAGAGGAAGAGGTAGACTTGGGCAAGGACTTGGAAGAGGTGTTTGAAAGGAAGTTAGGTGTGTGCAACTCACTTCCTACACTAATTTAATGAGGGGAGGAGAGTGCAAATTCAATTTTATCCTTAATATTATAGCAATGTTAAAACATTAAGAAAGATATTGTAGCAAACACATACACAAGAAAGTGAGACAGAAGAAGAGAGACACAAGATATACGTGGGGAAAACCCTTATTGGGTGAAAAACCCCACACTCCAAAACCTATACAATATATTATCAAAACTAAAATGGTTTACAACACACTTGCAATGCAAGCTCTCAGGAGTCTTCAACACTCATATCTGGAGACAAACAGGTAGCATAATAGTACCTGTAAAACTTGTAGTGCATCTCCTCTCAAAAGCACCTGTTTATATAACAAATACAAGGCAAATATGGCTCCACATAGGGATGGGCATCCAACATGGCCTCATGGCCCAAAACCCACACCTATGGGTACTTGTCTAACTCTATAGGATGCTCCTGACACTTGTCAAGTCACCCCATCCTAGGGAGGTTGCCTATTTCCAAAATGGGCTATGCCAGATGCTCTTACGACTCTTACAACCATCATAGAATCTGTCATAGCTGTCATAACTTATAACTGTAAGAGAATCTGTCATACACAGGCTATAAATAGTATATTCTCTTACATGTCATAGTCCACCTTGGGGTGTGCAAAGATGCCTTTTTCAAATATGCTCTTTGCCATATGTCTTTACCTATCATAGGATCTTCTATTTCTAACTCTTACATGTCATAACTTTGTCATAGGAATCTGTCATGACCATTATGGTCAATATTCCCTTACATAACATCCAAGATGCCAACACATGGAAAAATATTTCTACCACTAAGTGGGACACCTATCTCCTCATGTGAGGACAAAAATACATGTGGTCATATGCCATGTAGGATGACACATCATAGTGCCAACTCCCACAATATGACAACATAGGATTTGCATCCAATTAATACAATAGGCAATTAATAATTAAATATAATGTAAAAATACAAGGAATTACCAAGGTTGAGGCACCTTAATTCCCAACATTCTTCCACTTGTCAAACACCTTGTAAGAGCCAATAGAATCAACAGGATTTAACTGCTATAGACCGAGAGGCCCATAGACTCCAAACACCATCTGAACTTCTTTGTGCCCACTGGTTTCGCCAATGCATCTGCAACATTCTTCAAAGTATCTACCTTCTCCAAATTTACCTTCCCATCCTCTACCATGTCTCACACAAAGTGAAACTGTACATCAATATACTTTGTTCTGGCATGAAAAGTTAGATTCTTCGCAAGGTAAATCGCACTCTGACTGTCACAACTGATCGTAATCTGTCCTGCATCAACACCAATATCTAAACACAATCTCTTAAGCCAAATGGGTTCCTTAGAAGCATGAATTGCAGCCATCTACTCAGCTTCTGTAATGGACAAAGCAACCACAGGTTGTTGCTTACTCATCCAACTGATTACACCATGAAACATAGTGAACACATAGGCACTAGTGGATCTCCTGCTATCAATGTCACCTTCCCAATCAAAATCCACAAATCCATGAATACAAACTGAATGTGGAAGTCCTGTAGCATTGCCATGATAGAAAATGGAATACTCAAAAGTACCCCTCAAATATCTAAACACTCACTTAACTACATCCCAATGTACCCGTCCAAGATTAGCCATAAATCGACTAAGGACTCCCACTGCTTGGGCAATGTATGGTCTTGTGTAGACCATGGCATATATCAAACTATCAACAACACTAGCATAAGGTACTCTTCTCATGTCCTCCACCTCACGAGGAGATTTTGGACAATCACTAATAGACAACTTTGTCCCCAACGAAACAGGAACACATAATGGTCTACAATCTGCCATGCTGAACCTATCCAACATGGTTTTCACATACTTACTTTGGCCTAACCAGAGTTTTTTGTTAGCTCTGTTTCTTCTGATTTCCATTCCCAGAATGTACCTAGCTGCCCCAAGATTTTTCATCTCAAACTGTGCTAACAATTGAGAATTCAAATCAGAAATCATATTCTTACCATTCTCAATCAACAACATATCATCATCATACAATGCAATAATGAGAATGCAATCATTGTCAAATTTGTAATACACACAATGATCCAATTTAGATCTTAGATATCCAATCGACAACACAAATGCATCAAACTTCAAGTACCACATCCTAGGAGACTACTTCAAACCATACAAAGACTTCTTTAACTTGCAAACCAAATTTTCTTTACCTTTCTCTATGTAATGATCTGGCTGTGACATGTAGATTTCTTCCTCCAAATCACCATGAAGGAAAGTTGTCTTCACATCCATCTATTCTACCTCTAAGTAATAAGAAGCTATAATAGATAACAAGAATCGAATGGATATTAGATTTGTAACAGGAGAGAAAATTTCACCATAATCAATTCCCTCCACTTGTGAGTACCCCTTCGCAACCAATCTAGCCTTGTACTTTTCAACACTACCATCTGCACCTAATTTATTCTTGAACACCCATTTGCATCCAATGGGTTTCCGTCTATCCGGAAAAGGCACCAAGTCCCATGTTTTATTCTTTTCCAAAGAAGCCATCTCATCCTCCATGGCCTCCTAGGAACCTGCATCTTTCATGCCCATAGCCTCTTTCACAGTTCTAGGCTCATCAGTGTTAGTAAGTAAAGAAAAAGCACAACTAGAATCAAGTAATGAATAACCACACCTATCAGGTTACTTTCTTGTTTGTGTAGACCTCCTCAATGGCTAAGGTTGAGGTTCTTCTTCTTTTGAGATTTCAGAGCTGCTAGAGCTCTCCTCATCATCAGGTCTCATAGGGTCTATCTGTTTAGTCATCTTAGGGCTAGAAGGAAACTAAACCGCATCTTCTTTCTTTTCTGTCTGTTCTGGTTGTAGAACAATGGCAGAAGGTGTTAGCTCTATGAAGATAACACTTCTTTTATACAATACTTTGTCAGCCACGGGATCCCAAATCTCGTATCCTTTCACACCGACACCATAGCCAATGAAGATACACTTAACAATCTTGTTCTCTAATTTAGCCTGTTTCTTCCTAGGCACAAGTGCATATGCCTCCCAACCAAAAACATGAAGATGTCTAACTGAAGGCTTCTTACTAGACCACACCTCCATAGGTGTCTTACCAACAAGAGTTGATGTAGGAGATCTATTTACTAGATAGCAAGCAGTGGCAATAGCTTCATCCCAAAACTTTTGTTCGAGGCTTGCTCCATTAAGCATACTCCTAGCCTTCTCCATCAATGTCCTATTCATCCTCTCTGCAATTGTATTTTGCTGCGGGGTGTATGGAGTTGTCTTATGTCTTTCAATCCCTTGCTCTTTACAAAACTTATCAAATTCTGTCAAACAAAACTCACTACTGTTGCCAGTTCTCAAACACTTAATCCTTTTACTAGTCTGATTTACAACAAAGGCTTTAAACTCCTTAAACTGACTAAAGACTTCAATCTTGCTTCTGATAAAATAAACCCATGTCTTTCTACTGTAATCATCTATAAAAGATACAAAATATATAGAATTTGAAATTGAAGGAACATTAACTAGACCAAACACATCATAATGAATAAGATCCAATACACTAGAAGACTTGTGAGAACTTGAGTAAAACTGAACACGGTTTTGCTTTCCATAAATGCAATGTTCAAAAAAGTCAAACTTGAGATTACAATCATTTAACCCCTCAATGAGGTTTTTATTTTTTAGGGTACGCAGACCCTTCTCACCAATGTGGCCGTATCTCAAATGCCATAACATAGTCTTTTTAGCAGGAAGTTTAACTTCCAAAGCATGTGCACTACTAGTGTAGGAGCACCAAGACATCAGGGTTTTATTTGATCTTCAAGTAATTGTTTTGTCAATAAGGTCTATGAGACCATCTACATGTTGTAATAAGGCTTGCATGCCATACTTGTAAGGGACTATGTCCAAGTGTCTAGAATCTATTCTCATGTTGTAAGTCCTAATGAGGACAGTCATGTTGTAATAGGTAGGTTGCAATAGTCATTTATGTAAGCCTTTGTTGAGGTATATAGGATAGTCATTAAAGTTGTCATGTTTGTAAGCCTATAAAGGCATGTCAAGGGTTAGGAGGAATGTTAAAACCTTGTCCAAGGTTAGCCAAATGTTGGGAATACATTATTAAACCAAAAAACTGTCGATGTAGTCCAAAAAGAGGACAGTTACAAGACTGTTAATAGTTGTAGATTGGGCAGGGATGGTTGGGGAGTAGTTCTTTTCACCCTGCATTGGTTCAAATGCCCTCCAACTTGTGCAAGGTATCAAGGAGGCTTCAAAAAGCCAAGAAACAATCCATTTTTAGGGGAAGGAAATTTTGAAGTGAAATGAAATAAAGAAACCATTTTTTCTGCATTTTTCTGTGTTTTCCTCACTATTTCCTGCCGTACCTGACCCTATACGGATTGGTCATAGCCCATTTTCTTCTTGGATGATTAGTAGGAGGAAGTATCTTTGATTTGAGCATAGTTTAGAGTCTTGACACTGCACTAGGAGGAAGAATTTGTTAGTTTTCTCTTGACTATCCAAAAACCTAAGTTAGGGTTCTTCTGAGCAACTCAATGGATCTCTCCTCATTCCACTAATCTTTCCTATTTCTGATCAGTGGAATGGGTTGTATACTAGATAATGCACAAGCTTGTGAGGAATATGGAGACAAGAGAATGGTGTAGAGTGAATTTTTCATGTTAATGACTCTGCAAAACCATGTGTTAGAAGTTAGAGAAGGACAGCAGTAGAAGGGTGGAGTCTAATGACTGTGAAAGTGGAAAGTTGGTGAATGTAAGTGTTGAGACCAGTGGGAAGAGCCCTAGATCTGATCATGGATCTATGACAAGGGTAGGAAGAAATCTCTCTAAGATAACAGTCCATTTCTACCTTATGCTGCCTCTGACAGTCCTCCTAGGAGACAGCCACCACAAGGAGACACTAGGTAAGTTTAGTATAGTATTGCTTTGTCAAGGAAGGCATTAGATGTATGTAGTATGAAATTGCTTTGGCTTGTTGTGTAAGAATGAGTTTTCCTAATAGAGATCACCAAGAGAAGGATATTGTGACTGTTATCCCATTGGAGTAGTAAGGTTATGATTATCTTTTGAAGACATTGGCAAGACTATTGTCCTGCAGACCCTGCATAGTGGGTTAGATGAAGTCTTGATTGGAGTTAGGCACCCTGAGATAAAAATCTTGAAGTCCCCTCTCTTTATGTCATGAGCATGTATAGTGTTGTGTTAAAGCCTTCATTGTTAGAAGCTTGATTTCTATCTAAAAATAGTGAACTTTGTGAGTTATTGCATTGAAGTTTTGAAATATGCTTCTGCTGTCCTAGATGCTCTGCATCATTTGTGGTATCAGAGCCACTAGAAGGTCTTTGAGGAAGTAGTAGATCTTGTGAAACAGTAAGGGTTTGTGAAAGTGTGAAGATGGTCCCTAAAAATCAAATGGCTAGGGAGAACAATGAATTGGGAGAAGCAAGAGAAAAAGAGTTGAGGGAGAGAAGAGAATAGGATGCTGCAAGAGAAAGAGAGTTAAGACAAGTGAGAAGAGAGAATGCATCCATCTTGGTAAGGTTGGAAGCATTGGAGAAGAATCCTAGAAGGGATGAACAAAATGATTCAGAAGGAGATGAGGAGGCAGATGAGAATCCTCCTGAGGATGAGTCGGATGCTGAAGAGAAGAAATTTGTGAGATTGCTAAAGGTAGTTCAAGGTAGTGGAACAAAGGCAAACATAGAGTTACCTATCTATCAAGGGAAGATGGATAGTGAAGAGGTATTAGGGTGGATAGATGCCCTAGAAAATTTCTTTGAGTATGAGGAAATGAGTAATGAGAAGAAGATCAATTTTGCAAAAACAAAACTGAGAGGAACAACACTTACATGGTGGAGTAGTGTGCAAATAGAAAGAGTGGCTAGAGGTGGCACAAGAATCACTTCTTGCGGTAGGATGAAGGATATGATGAAGGATCAATTCCTTCCATCTGATTACTCTATTCAGAAAAAGAGGATGAGGCAGAATAAGAAACATAAGGACATGGATGTTATGCCCTATACTAAGCAATTTCATAAGCTTAGTATTAGAGGAGGATTGGAAGATGAAGAAGAGAAAGTGGCAAGGTACCTTAATGGGCTTAGGTATAACTTGCAGGATGAGATTGGTTTGACAGTACCAAAATCACTTGGGGAATGTTTTCAGTTAGCCATCAGGGCTGAAGAGAGGGTAAAGAGGAAGCAAGAAAGACAAGGAAGTAGTGGTCGAGGATATAGAGGTAGGGGCAGACCTACTAATGTAGTACAGAACAACAATGAGAAAGGTAAGGAGTTTTCTGCAGATCAGAGAGGTGGATATAGAGGTGGAGGTAGATTTGGATAAGGAAGAGGAGTGTTTATAGGTAGACGTTATCATTGCAATGAAGTAGGACACACATCTTTCAAATGTACTAAGAAGGATGATGCTGATAAAAGAAAGGATAGAAGAGTTCACTTGGCACAAGAGGAGGAGAAGCCAGAAGAATCGTAAATGTTATCAGCCTCTCTAGTAATGGTTGGAGAAATGCTCATGGTGGAAAAAGGTAAAATCCAGCAACCATCATAGGTATCTATTTTCAAAACTAATTGTTTAAGCCATGGAAAGATATGCAAGTTGATTATAGATTCAGTTTCTCATGATAATCTAGTTTCTTGGGAAATGGTGCATAAGATGGGATTGAAAACATTTGATCATCCTAGTCCTTACAATGTCACTTGGGTGAGTCAAGAGCAACAAGTAAGGGTTAATAAGAAGGCATATGTTGATTTTTCCATTGGTCCATATCAGGACTATGTTTTGTGTGATGTCATTCCAATGACATGTGGGCATATAATCTTGGGTAGACCATGGCAGCATTTGAGAAGAACAATTTATGATGGTTATACTAATGACTATTTGGTGCACAAAGATGGTAGAAAGTTCAAATTAGTGCCTTTACCTTGTGAAGACAAGAAGGAACATGTTACTATTTGTTTTGGAGAGAAGTTGAAGTTGAATGTGCAGGTTAAGGATGATGGGAAACAACAGGAACAGTTGCAGCTAAAGATGGAAGACAGTCCTAAAGAGCAGCAGGTTTGGGACTTGAGTTATGTCAAGGTTGGGGACATTGATTGCCCTATAAGGAGGTAGAAGAAGGAAGGAAAACAACAGATAGTACAAAGAGGAATAAATCAGAACCTCCAGTTGGGAAGAATAGAAACATTGCAGTAGCAGGGTCCTAGGCAAGGACACCAAAACAAGTTTTATGGTACTAACACTGTTTACAGGAGCCATGTAGGTTGGAGAAGGAGAAGGATCACACTTGGAGAGTTCATGTTTCCTAGTCAGAGGAACATCCCAACAAGATTGAAGAATGGTTGGAGCAGATCCCATAACTCTTGGGACAAGAGTTTTCATTATGCTGGGGAGTATGGTGCAGGAGCACCAAGACATTAGGGTTTTGTTTGATCTTCAAGTAGTTGTTTTGTCAATAAGGTCTATGAGACCATCTACATGTTGTAATAAGGCTTGCATGCCATACTTGTAAGGGACTATGTCCAAGTGTCTAGAATCTATTCTCATGTTGTAAGTCCTAATGAGGACAGTCATGTTGTAATAGGTAGGTTGCAATAGTCATTTATATAAGCCTCATTTGAGGCATATAGGACAATCATTAAAGTTGTCATGTTTGTAAGGCTATAAAGGCATGTCAAGGGTTAGGAGGAATGTTAAAACCTTGTCCAAGGTTAGCCAAATGTTGGGAATACATTATTAAACCAAAAAACTATCGATGCAGTCCAAAAAGAGGATAGTTACAAGACTGTTAACAGTTGTAGATCAGGCAGGGATGGTTGGGGACCTGTTCTTTTCACCCTCCATCAGTTCAACTGCCTTCCAGCTTGTGCAAGGTATCGAGGAGGCTTCAAAAAGCCAAGAAACAATCCATTTTTAGGGGAAGGAAATTTTGAAGTGAAATTAAATAAAGAAACTATTTTTTCTACATTTTTCTATGTTTTCCTCACTATTTCCTGCCGTACCTGACCCTGTACGGATTGGTCATAGCCCATTTGCTTCTTGGATGATTATTAGGAGGAAGTATCTTTGATTTGAGCATAGTTTGGAGTCCTGACACTACACTAGGAGGAAGAATTCGTTAGTTTTCTCTTGACTGTCCAAAAACCTAAGTTAGGTTTCTTCTTAGCAACCCGATGGATCTCTCCTCATTCCACTGATCTTTCCTATTTCTGATCAGTGGAATGGGTTGTATACTAGATAATGCATAGGCTTGTGAGGAATGTGGAGGCAGGAGAATGGTGTAGAGTGAATTTGTCATGTTAATGACTCTGCAGAACCATGTGTTAGAAGTTAGAGAAGGACAGCAGTAGAAGGGTGGAATCTAATGACTGTGAAAGTGGAAAGTTGGTGAATGTAAGTGTTGAGACCAGTGGGAAGAACCCTAGATCTGATCATGGATCTATGACAAGGGTAGGAAGAAATCTCTCTAAGATAACAGTCCATTTTTACCTTATGCTGCCTCTGACAGTCCTCCCAGGGGACAACCACCACAAGGAAGACACTAGGTAAGTTTGGTATAGTATTGCTTTGTCAAGGAAGGCATTAGATGTATGTAGTATGAAATTGCTTTGGCTTGTTGTGTAGGATTGAGTTGTCCTAATAGAGATCACCAAGAGAAGGATATTGTGACTATTATCCCATTGGAGTAGTAAGGTTATGACTGTCTTTTGAAGACATTGGCAAGACTGTTGTCCTGTAGACCCTGTACAATGGGTTAGGTGAAGTCTTGATTGGAGTTAGGCACCATTGTATAGTGTTGTGTTAAAGCCTTCATTGTTAGAAGCCTGATTTCTGTCAGAAAATAGTGAACTTTGTGAGTTATTGCATTGAAGATTTGAAATATGCTTCTGCTATCCTAGATGCTCTGCATCAACTACCATCAGAACTAGTTACAACATATTTCTTCATTGCTCATTCAGATGGTGGGGATGAAGTGATTGCAGCTCTTTTCTTTGAGTTAGAAGAACTATTGCACTGTGAAGTACATGCCTCCAGCTGAAATAGAGTACCTCTCCAAGTACCCTTAGCAAGCACCATAGATCCTCTAGTCATCTTGCATCCATCCTTCAAAAAGGCAATCTGCACACCTGCATTATTCAACATACTTACAGAAAGCAGGTTCCATACAAATCCTAGAATGTGCATAACTCCAGTGATCCCCTTCACTCATCCACCAGGAAATCTAATTGAGACTCTTCCATGACCAACAGTCTTCAGTTGAGAATCGTCACCCAGGTACACTCTTCCACCATCGAACTCTTCATACTTTGTGAACCAGTCTCGATGCGAGGTCATGTGGAATGATGTACTTGAATCAATCAACCACACATCATCAGATGGATGGGTGGCTAGGGCTGCAATGAAGGCATCACCATCATCTTGTGACTTGTTAGAATCTGAATTAGGAGATTTCTTCTTCTTTTTCTTCTCCTCTTTGTATTCCTTTCAGAAATGCCTGGTTTTACAACAGGTCCAATAGAGAGCCTTGGACTTTCTAGGAGATTTGGATCTCCCACGGGATTTGGATCTGCCCTTATCACTTTTGTTGTCCTTCTTCTTCCCTTTCTCTTTGGGTCTTCCATGAACTGCAAGAGCTTCTTTGGCTGATTCAGATGTATTTCTCTGTATTTCTTTAGATAATAGCAAAGATACTACTTCATCCATCATGAAGGTGGCAGTAGTGCTTCTGATAGCCATGACAAGATGATCCCACAAATCTGGCAAAGAACAAAGTAGGGTCATGCATCGATCCTCCTCCTCCATTTTCACACCCACGGATGTCAACTGTGCAACAATCATGTTAAAAGAATTTAAATGGTCCGCAATAGATCCTTCGCCTTCCATCTTTAGATCAAACAACTTCTTTTTCAGAAAGAGCTTGTTCACCAAGGACTTGGCCTGATAAATAGATCCCAACTTCTTCCAAAGTTGTTTAGCAGTCTTCTCCTCCTGGACATTCAACAAAATAGAGTCAGCTAGATAGAGTCTTATGAGACCCTTAGCCTTCTGATCTTTGAGGTCCCAATCAACTTGAACATTTCCATAGGTTTAGTGCCATCAACAGTTTCCCATAGATCACAATCAACTAGTAGGTCCTCCATCTTGAGTTTCCACAACTCAAAATTAGTGCCATTGAATTTTTGAACCTCTAACCTTCTAGATGTAGTTGCCATCTCCTTGCTACAACAAGATACATAATACTCTGCACAACACTCCCACTCAACCTAAGATTAGCTCAAAAAACCCTTACCCAACAACAAAGACCAAAATTACCCAGGCTTTGATACCAACTAAAAGGAAGCTAGGTGTACGGAAATCGCTTCCTACACTAATCTAATGAGGGGAGGAGAGCAAATGCAGTTTTATACTTACTATTATAGCAATGTTAAACCACTAATAGAGATATTACAATAAACACATACACAAGAAAGTGAGGCAGAAGAAGAAAGACACAAGATATACATGGGGAAAACCCTTATCGGGTGAAAAACCTCACACTCCAAAACCTGCACAATGTATTATCAAAACTAAAATGGTTTACAATACACATGTAATGCAAGCTCTTAGGATTTGTCGACACTCGTATCTAGAGACAAACTGGCAGCATAACAATACGTGTAAAACCTGAGTACATCTCCTCTCAAAAGCACCTGTTTATATAACAAATACAAGGCAAATATGGCTCCACATAGGGATGGGCATCCAACATGGCCTCATGGCCCAAAACCCACACCTATGGACACTTGTCCAACTCTATAGGATGCTCCTGACATTTGTCAAGTCACCCCATCCCAAGGAGGTTGCCTATTTCCAAAATAGGCTAAGACATATGCTCTTACGACTCTCACAACTATCATAGAATCTGTCATAGCTATCATAACTTACAGTTGTAAGAGAATCTGTCATACACAGGCTATAAATAGCATATTCTCTTACAACATGTCATAGTTCACCTTGGGGTGCCCAAAGATGCCTTTTTCAGAGATGCTCTTGTTGCAAGTATGAGGATAACCAGTGTTGTCATTGATGTCAACATACTCATATTGCATTAATGAGAAAGATTGAATGAGTTGTGTGCTAAGGATATTGAGAGAATAAGTCTCAATCAAGAACAATGAAGAACAGTGATGACAAGAAGGAAAAAATCCTAAATAGGTTGAGGATCAGAGGATGCAGTTTAAAGGGTTTGTAGATATGAGTCTTGAGATGTTCTAGTCAAGATCTCAGAGGTTGGCATGAAGATCTAAAGAAGTGATGGTCGCTCCAGTAGAACCAGTTTTGGCAGGTGTTTAGAGGTGACAAAGGGTCACAGAAAGGTCTGGTGAGATCTAGAATTGCATTATCTCACTTTACGAATTGGAGGGAGTGTTGAAGAAGTCTGTGTGAAGTGCCAACTAGATTTGTTCATGGTTTGGAGGTCTGGAAGTACCATTTTCATTATGACAGTCATGACAAACTATGTTCTTGAAGTTCCGAATGAAGGTGAGAAGAATTCTAGCAGGATGATGAAATGCGGATGTGTTTGGTGATTCAGGGAAGGTTATGATGATCATTGGATCATGTCCAGTTAATGTCGGTGATCTGCATTGAAGTTAGAGTTTGCACTTGAAGAATAACCATGGATATTGGTGTTCTTCTTGATACTGGCCGACCAGATGTGTTACACGTCTTGCGAATGATTTTGTAGGTGTTTTCCGACTTAGATGATTATTCCTAAGTCGATGCCTTGTATAAATAAGGGATTGTAAATTCATTTTGTAGTGAGTCTTAGCATGGATGAGTGTGCAATAGCAAAGAAGAGTGAAAGACAGAGTAGGAGTTTTTGGGCTTAAATGGAACTGATCCAGACATGGTAAGATGTCAATCTCCAGTTCAATTTTGTAATACATGTTACTTTGTAGATAGTGTGTCTCTTGTAGGCAATGTGCCTCTTGTGAGCAGTGTGCTCGGGCAGTGAGCCTAATTGACATGTGCCATCTATTTTTCTTATTCCTCTAACAGAGAATAATCCTTGAGTTAATCACCCTATGGTTTTTCCCTTGACCAGGTTTTCCACATCAAAATCTTGGTGTTTCATGTGTTGATGTGTATCTGCTCTGGTGTTTATGCTTTATGCTTTCATGAGTGATTAATTGATATGCTATTAAATAACAAGAGGATTTAAGTGTTTGAATTGAAAGCAAGTTTTTGTACAACTGATTCACCCCCCCTCTCAGTTGTGTGCCCTAGATCTAACAATTGGTATCAGAGCTAAGTTCCTCTAAAAAGAGCTTAACCACTTGAGGAGATCCAGGATGTCGTCATACAAGAAGGACAGTCTGAAGTTTGATGAAACCAACTTCACTCTTTAGAAAGGCTGCATGAAATGTCACTTGGAGTGTATGGGAAAGGTGTACTTGTCCATGGTCACAAAAGCAGATACACCTCCACAGGGTGGTCCGACAACTCTAAATGAAATCACAGATGCTGAAAATAATTTGCATAACAAAGAGGCTCTTCTAAGCGCATTAACTGACTCAGAGCTTTCAAATGTTATAGACCTACCAACTACCTATGAGATCTAGATTAAACTAGAACTTCTGCATGAAGGAGATGAGTATGTTAAGAGTGCAAGGTTGCAGAGTCTCAAAAGGAAATTTGAAAGACTGAAAATGAGAGATGATGAAAATATTACTACCTTTATGCCAAGAGTAAATAAGCTGGTATGTGGAATCAGGAATACTGGTGGAGTTTTGGATGAAAATGAGATTGTTGGCAAAATTCTCAGATCTCTTCTTGTTGTCTACAAAATCAAGGTTTCTGCCATTGATGAATTTAGAGCCCATACAACTGTCACAAGAGACCAATTGGCTGGCAAACTAGCTACATTTGAAATGACTAAGTTTGGAGATGATCCCCCCAAGACTGAATCTGCATTCAAAGCCAGTGCCTCTGTGAAAGGTAAACAAAGATCTGATCCGGGAGAAAACTCTTCAAGGAAGCTGTCATGGTATGATCAAATAAGAAGAGACATGGAAGTGGAAGAAGTAGAAACAGCTCAACTTGAAGCCCTCTTTGCAAAGAGACTGCCAAGAGGATCCGGTAAATATGAAGGAAAATTACCCTTTTAGTGCTTCAACTGCAATAAGATTGGTCATTTTTCCTCAAGATGTCTGGAAAGATCTACAAGGTCAAATTCTAATAGACAAAGGTTCCAAAAGAATTGTTATTATGTTCATGAAGAAGATGATAATGAAGGAGTAACAGATGATGAATCAGAGATAGGAAACAAATCCGGAAATGAATGGGTTTTTATTGCCATCAAGGAAGAAGATCCAATATCCTCTGAATCTATAAATCATAAGGTTGTAGAAAGAGATTTGGCTGCCCAAGTTGAAGAAAAGGATGATTGGGTTATTGATAGTGGATGCTCTCACCATATGATAGGTGACAAGAACAAGTTCTTAGATTTGGAAAGGTATGAAGGAGGAGTGGTAAAGTTTGGTGATAATTTTGCTGGTAGAATCAGAGGAAGAGGAACTATTTCTTTTAATGGAAGAAACAAAACTGGTAATGTACTACATGTTGAAGGCTTGAAGCACAATCTTCTCAGTGTTGGATAGTTGGTGGACAAAGGCTATGATCTCCGGTTCAAGGATGGAAAATGCAAAATCCTTGAAAGATCCGGAATAGAGATTGCATCCGGTACTCAAACTAAAGGTAATATCTTCCACTTGGTTGGTTCTAATAAAAGTTGTCTGTTTGTTCAAATTGATCAGAGTTGGTTATGGCATAGAAGGATGTGTCATGTAAATTTTGATAACATCATCAAGATGAGCAATACTCAGGTTGTAAGAGATCTTTTAAAATTGGTAAAACCTACAAATAGTTTGTACAAAGAATGTTAGTTGGGTAAACAGAGCAAAGTCTCATTCAAAAATAAGGATCAGTCCTCTACCAGATTATTGGAGTTAGTTCATACTGATCTATGTGGTCCGACAAGAATCAAGAGAATGTAAGGTGATAGATACTTCATGTTTCTAATTGATGAACATTCCCAGATGATGTGGGTTACCTTTCTGAAAGAGAAATTAGAAGCGTTTGAGAAGTTCAAAATCTTCAAGGCTATGGTAGAGAATCAAACCGGATTAAAACTAAAATGTCTGAGGTCTGATAGAGGTGGTGAATTCACATCTAGTGAATTCATAGATTTTTGTGATAAGCATGGTATAAAGAGACAGTTATCTGCTCCTAGGACTCCACAGTAGAATGGAGTAGTTGAGAGAAAGAACCAAACCATCCAGGAAGCATCCAGGACAATGATGATGGAAGCAACTGTTCCCTAGATGTTTTGGAAAGAAGCTGTCAGCACTGCAGTCTACACTCTCAATCAAGTTCAAATCAGAAGTAATACCGGTAAGACTCCTTGTGAACTTTGGTTTGGCATCACTCCTACTGTGAGATATTTCAGAGTATTTGGTAGCAAGTGTTACATTAAAAGAGATGAAGATCTAGGAAAGTTTGATGCTAGAAGTGATGAAGGAATTTTCTTGGGTTACTCC
The DNA here is from genome assembly GCA_027924645.1 of Cunninghamia lanceolata. Lineage (NCBI taxonomy): Eukaryota > Viridiplantae > Streptophyta > Pinopsida > Cupressales > Cupressaceae > Cunninghamia > Cunninghamia lanceolata. The sequence continues at coordinate 9,319,333 of BSBN01000194.1, read as the reverse complement.
ACTCAAAGCAAAGCATACTGGTGTTACAATAAGAGACTGAGAAAGATGATAGAAAGTACAAATGTGAAGGTTGATGAAGGTATTGAGAAGCCCTCAAGATTTTATGAGTATGATGAAGATGATCAGAATGATGTTCTAGTTCAAGGAGCTCCATCCTCTCCTGAAAGTTAGATTCAGACTGATCCAGTAAATCAGGAAGAAGAGACAAGTCTGAATGAGCATGATCAAGAAGCAGAAGTGCAAGAAACTCCCAAAGTTCCAAGGTATGTAAGACTGAACCACTCTGAAGATCTTCTCATAGGTGACAAAAGCAAAGGTGTACAAACTAGAAGGAATGTTGCTCAAAATTTAGATGAATGTTGTCTGATTTCAAAGATTGAACCTAAGACAATAAATGAAGCCTGTAATGATGAAAATTGGACAAAAGCAATGGAAGAAGAGTTAATGCAAATTGAGAAAAATCACACTTGGGATCTTGTTTCTAGACCTAGAAACAAGAATGTGATTGGAACCAAATGGGTCTTCCGAAACAAACTAAATGAAGTTGGTGAAGTAATCAGAAATAAGGCCAAATTAGTCTGCAAAGGCTACTCTCAAATAGAAGGGATTGATTTTGAGGAAACCTTTGCTCCGGTGGCAAGAATTGAAGCAGTCAGACTATTTCTTGCATTTGCTGCCTTCAAAGATTTCAAAGTGTATCAGATGGATGTCAAATCTGCTTTCCTGAATGGTGACTTAGAAGAAGAAGTGTACATTGAACAACCAGATGGATTTTAGTTATCTGAGTATGGTGATATGGTCTGCAAATTAAAGAAGGCACTATATGGTCTAAAGCAAGCTCCAAGAGCATGGTATGAAAGGCTAGACAAACATCTTTTGAAGATTGGGTTCAACAAAAGTACTACTGATAGTAACCTATATTTCAAAATTGATCATGAAAACATCTTGATTGTTGAGGTATTTGTTGATGATATCATCTTTGGAGGAAGAGACAGTATGTGTAAAACCTTTGCAAATCAAATGAAAAGTGAGTTTGAAATGTCAATGCTCGGTGAAATGAATTTCTTCTTGGGTCTGCAAATTACTCAGTCAAAGAAAGGAATCTTTATTTCTCAAACCAAATATGTGAAAGAATTGTTGAGGAAATTTGGAATGGAAGATTCAAAGCCAATGAACACTCCCATGGCAACTGGATGTAAGTTGAGCAAAGATGATGACTCTCCTAAGACAGATCAGACCAAGTACAGATCAATGATTGGAGGATTATTGTATCTCACTCAGACTAGACTAGATATAATGCAGGTTGTTGGTCTTGTGGCGAGATTCTAGGCTGATCCCAGGGAATCTCATGTCATGGCAATCAAAAGAATTTTTAGGTACTTAAAAGGAATAGTTGAGTATGGTCTATGGTATCCTAGAAATAATAATTTTTCTCTTCATGCATATACAGATGCAGATTGGGCAGGAGATGTGGATGATAGGAAGAGTACAAGTGGAGGAGCATTCTTTTTGGGAAAAAGGTTGGTTTCTTGGCTAAGCAAGAAACAAGAGGCAATATCCCTATCTACAACTGAAGTAGAATACATTGCAGCAGCAGGAAGTTGCACTCAACTTTTGTGGATGAAGCAAATGCTAAGAGATATTCAAGTAGAATATGAGGAGCCTATCACAATTTTCTACGATAATTCAAGTGCAATAAATATTTCTACGAATCCGGTGTTGCATTCTAAGACTAAGCATATATCTATCAAGTTTCACTTTCTGAGAGAGCAAGTGAACAAGGGTGAAGTGAGATTGGAGTATGTGCCCTCCAAGGATCAGCTTGCAGATATTTTTACTAAACCTCTTCCCAAGGACTCTTTTGAGTATCTCAGGGAGAAGTTAGGGGTCATGGCCCCTCCAGTGATGAACTAGGATGCACTGATGTGCATCTGTCCAGTGGATATCACAGTCATATCTTGTGATCTGGATTGATGATGGGGAGCTGCTACTAAGGGGGAGCAGTTGATATGATTCTAATGTGTTAGAATTGCAAGTATGAGCCCTTTGCCATTGATGTCAAAGGGGGAGAGAAGACATGTGAAAAACAAGTGGTTGATGATCAAAGGGGGAGCAGTAAAGGAAGAGAAGACATGTGAAGAGTTGTCACTGATAGGGGGAGCAGTGATAGAAAGGAGAAGTTCTTGTCTTGATGGTTTTTCACATCATATGTTGCCATCAATGACAAAGGGGGAGATTGTTGCAAGTATGAGGATAACTAGTGTTGTCATTGATGTCAACATACTCATATTGCATTAATGCGAAGGATTGAAAGAGCTGTGTGCTGAGGATATTGAGAGAATAAGTCTTAATCAGGAATAGTGAAGAATAGTGATGACAAGAAGGAAAAAGTCCTAAATAGGTTGAGGATCAGAGGATGCAGTTTAAAGGGTTTGTAGATATGAGTCTTGAGATGTTCCAGTCAAGATCTCATAGGTCCGCATGAAGATCTAAAGAAGTTATGGTCTCTCTAGTAGAACTGGTTTCGGCAGGTGTTCAGAGGTGACAGAGGGTCACAGAAAGGTCTGGTGAGATCCGGAATTGCATTATCTCACTCTGCGGATTGGAGGGAGTGTTGAAGAAGTCTGTGTGAAGTGCCAACTAGATTTGTTCATGGTTTGGAGGTCTGGAAGCACCTTTTTCATTATGACAGTCATGACAGACTGTGTTCTTGAAGTTCCAGATGAAGGTGAGAAGAATTCCAGCAGGATGATGAAATGCAGATGTGTTTGGTGATTTAGGGAAGGTTATGATGATCATTGGATCATTTCTAGTTAATGTTGGTGATCCGCATTGAAGTTAGAGTTTGCACTTGAAGAATAACCATGGATATTGGTGTTCTTCTTGAGACTGGCCGACTGGATGTGTTACATGTCTTGCGAATGATTTTGTAGGTGTTTGCTGACTTAGATGATTATTCCTAAGTCGATGCCTTGTATAAATAAGGGATTGTAAATTCATTTTGTAGTGAGTCTTGGCTTGGATGAGTGTGGCATAGCGAAGAAGAGCGAAAGACAGAGCAGGAGTTTCTGGGCTTAAATGCAACTGATCCAGACATGGTAAAGATGTCAATCTCCAGTTCAAGTTTGTAATACTTGTTACTTTCTAGACAGTGTGTCTCTTATAGGCAGTGTGCCTCTTGTGAGCAGTGTGCTCAGGCAATGAGCCCTAATTGGCATGTGCCATCTATTTTTCTTATTCTTCTAACAGAGAATAATCCTTGGGTTAATCACCCCGTGCTTTTTCCCTTGACCGTCTTTTCCACGTCAAAATCTTGGTGTTTCATGTGTTGATGTGTATCTGCTCTGGTGTTTATGCTTTATGCTTTCATGAGTAGTTAATTGATATGCTATTAAATAACAAGAGGATTTAAGTGTTTGAATTGAAAGCAAGTTTTTGTATAACTAATTCACCCCCCCTCTCAGTTGTGTGCCCTAGATCTAACAATATGCGATTTAAAGGGTTTGTAGATATGAGTCTTGAGATGTTCCAGTCAAGATCTCAGAGGTCCGTATGAAGATCTGAAGAAGTTATGGTTGCTCCAATAGAACTAGTTCCGGCAGGTGTTTAGAGGTGACAAAGGGTCACAGAAAGGTCTGGTGAGATCTGGAATTGCATTATCTCACTCTGTGGATTGGAGGGAGTGTTGAAGAAGTTTGTGTGAAGTGCCAACTAGATTTGTTCATGGTTTGGAGGTATGGAAGCACCTTTTTCATTATGATAGTCATGACAAACTATGTTCTTGAAGTTTCGGATGAAGGTGAGAAGAATTCCAGCAGGATGATGAAATGCGGATGTGTTTGGTGATTCAAGGAAGGTTATGATGATCATTGGATCATGTCTAGTTAATGTCGGTGATCCACATTGAAGTTAGAGTTTACATTTGAAGAATAACCATGGATATTGGTGTTCTTCTTGAGACTGGCCAACCGGATGTGCTACATGTCTTGCGAATGATTTTGTAGGTGTTTGCCGACTTAGATGATTATCTTCAATTTTTCTTTTCTCTTCAACTTCTAGGGTAAACTTCATAACTCCTGATTCCATTTCATGTCTTACCATAATGATTTCTTTTGATAACTTTTCACATAACTTGGTTTTCTCCTTCAGCTCTTCATTTGCATCATTTGCTTCACTTGCCAATTGCTGAAGTAGCTCCTTTCTCTTTTTCATAGAGAGACTTAATTTGTCTTTTAATTCTCTCATGAAATCATCAGCCTGTTTGAGTCTTTCCTTTAACTCATTGACTTCAGAGTTTGACTGTTCAAGATCATCAAGGGCTTTTAAAATTTAGATTTTTTAAAATTTAGAGTTTTTAAAATTTAGAAACTCTAAATTTTAAAAACTCTAAATTTAGTTGTTAAGGGAGAAAACCATGGGGTGATTAACCCAAGATTGTATTCTTTGTTAGAAGAATAGGATTACAAAATGGCACTTGCCAATTAGGGCTCACTGCCTGAGCACATTGCTCACAAGAGGCACACTGCCTACAAGAGACACACTGTCTACAATTTATAAAGATTGTGATACAATACTTGAACTGATAAGATTCAGACTGATGTCAAAGGGGGAGAGAAGACATGTGAAAAACAAGTGGTTGATGATCAAAGGGGGAGCAGTAAAGGAAGAGAAGACATGTGAAGAGTTGTCGCTGATAGGGGGAGCAGTGACAGAAAGGTGAAGTTGTTGTCTTGATGGTTTTTCACATCATATGTTGCCATCAATGACAAAGGGGGAGATTGTTGCAAGTATGAGAATAACCAGTGTTGTCATTGATGTCAACATACTCATATTGCATTAATGAGAAGGATTGAATGAGCTGTGTGTTGAGGATATTGAGAGAATAAGTCTCAATCAGGAACAGTGAAGAACATTGATGAAAAGAAGGAAAAAGTCCTAAATAGGCTGAGGATCAGAGGATGCGGTTTAAAGGGTTTGTAGATATGAGTCTCGAGATGTTCTAGTCAAGATCTCAGAGGTCCACATGAAGATCTGAAGAAGTTATGGTCACTCCAGTAGAACCGGTTCCGACAGGTGTTCAGAGGTGACAGAGGGTCACAGAAAGGTCTGGTGAGATCTGGAATTGCATTATCTCACTCTGCGGATTGGAGGGAGTGTTGAAGAAGTCTGTGTGAAGTGCCAACTAGATTTGTTCATGGTTTGGAGGTCTAGAAGCACTTTTTTCATTATGACAGTCATGACAGACTGTGTTCTTGAAGTTTCGGATGAAGGTGAGAAGAATTCTAGCAGGATGATGAAATGCAGATGTGTTTGGTGATTCAGGGAAGGTTATGATGATCATTGGATCATGTCCAGTTAATGTCGGTGATCTGCATTGAAGTTAGAGTTTGCACTTGAAGAATAACCACAGATATTGGTGTTCTTCTTGAGACTGGCTGACCGGATGTGTTACACGTCTTGTGAATGATTTTGTAGGTGTTTGCTGACTTAGATGATTATTCCTAAGTTGATGCCTTGTATAAATAAGGGATTGTAAATTCATTTTGTAGCGAGTCTTGGCGTAGATGAGTTTGAGTCAGACTATTATGGTAAGACATGAAATGGAATTAGGAGTTATGAAGTTTACCCAAGAAGTTGAAGAGAAAAGAAAAATTGAAGATAATCATCTAAGTCAGCAAACACCTACAAAATCATTCGCAAGACGTGTAACACATTCGGTCGGCCAATCTCAAGAAGAACACTAATATCCATGGTTATTCTTCAAGTGCAAACTCTAACTTTAATGCGGATCACCGACATTAACTTGACATGATCCAATGATCATCATAACCTTCCCTGAATCACTGAACACATCCGCATTTCATCATCCTAATGGAATTCTTCTCACCTTCATCCGAAACTTCAAGAACACAGTCTGTCATGACAGTCATAATGAAAAAGGTGCTTTTGGACCTCCAAACCATGAACAAATCTAGTTGGCACTTCACACAGACTTCTTCAACACTCCCTCCAATCCGCAGAGTGAGATAATGCAATTCCGGATCTCACCGGACCTTTCTATGACCCTCTATCACCTTTGAACACCTGTCGGAACCGGTTCTACTGGAGTGACCATAACTTCTTCAGATCTTCATGCAGACCTCTAAGATCTTGACTGGAACATCTCAAGACTCATATCTACAAACCCTTTAAACTGTATCCTCTGATCCTTGACCTATTTAGGACTTTTTCCTTCTTGTCATCACTGTTCTTCATTGTTCTTGATTGAGACTTATTCTCTCAATATCCTCAGCACACAGGTCATTCAATCCTTCTCATTAAAGGATTGATGATGGGGAGTTGCTACTAAGGGGGAGCAATTGATATGATTCTGATGTGTTAGAATTGCAAGTATGAGCCCTTTGCCATTGATGTCAAAGGGGGAGAGAAGACATGTGAAAAACAAGTGGTTGATGATCAAAGGGGGAGCAGTAAAGGAAGAGAAGACATGTGAAGAGTTGTCGCTGATAGGGGGAGCAGTGATAGAAAGGAGAAGTTCTTGTCTTGATTGGTATCACTGTCTACAATTGTTGCAAGTATTGATAATTGGTATCCTTCTTGTCATCACTGTTCTTCACTATTCCTAATTGAGACCTATTCTCTCAATATCCTTAGCACACAGCTCATTCAATCCTTCTCATTAATGCAATATGAGTATGTTGACATCAATGACAACACTATTTATCCTCATACTTGGAACAATCTCCCCCTTTGTCATTGATGGCAACATATGATGTGAAAAACCATCAAGACAAGAACTTCTCCTTTCTGTCACTGCTCCCCCTATCAGCGACAACTCTTCAGGGGGAGCTATGATAGAAAGGAGAAGTTCTTGTCTTGATGGTTTTTCACATCATATGTTGCCATCAATGACAAAGGGGGAAATTGTTGCAAGTATGAGGATAACCGGTGTTGTCATTGATGTCAACATACTCATATTACATTAATGAGGAGGATTGAATGAGCTGTGTGTTGAGGATATTGAGAGAATAAGTCTCAATTAGGAATAGTGAAGAACTGTGATGACAAGAAGGAAAAAGTCCTAAATAGGTTGAGGATCAGAGGATGCAGTTTAAAGGGTTTGTAGATATGAGTCTTGAGATGTTCCAGTCAAGATTTTAGAGGTCCACATGAAGATCTGAAGAAGTGATGGTCGCTCCAGTAGAACTAGTTCCGGCAGGTGTTTAGAGGTGACAGAGGGTCACAAAAAGGTCCGGTGAGCTCCGGAATTGCATGATCTCACTCTGTGGATTGGAGGGAGTGTTGAAGAAGTCTGTGTGAAGTGACAAATAGATTTGTTCATGGTTTAGAGGTCCAGAAGCACCTTTCTCATTGTGACATTGATGACAGACTGTGTTCTTGAAGTTCTGGATGAAGAAGAGAAGAATTCTAGTAAGCTGAGAGAAGACATGTGTGAAGTTCTTCTTCCTAATTTTATCAGATCAGTCTGAATCTTTGAAGGCAGCAACTGCATGAAAGAGTCTGATTACTTCAATTCTTGCCACCGAAGCAAAGGTTTCCTCAAAATCAATCCCTTCTATTTGAGAGTAGCCTTTGCAGACTAATCTGGCCTTATTTTTTATTACTTCACCAACTTCATTTAGTTTGTTTCGGAAGACCCATTTGGTTCCAATCACATTCTTGTTTCTAGGTCTAGAAACAAGATCCCAAGTGTGATTTTTCTCAATTTACATTAACTCTTCTTCCATTGCTTTTGTCCAATTTTCATCATTGCAAGCTTCATTTATTGTCTTAGGTTCAATCTTTGAAATTAGACAAAATTCATATAAATTTTGAGCAACATTCCTTCTAGTTTGTACACCTTTACTTTTGTCACCTATGATCTAATCTTCAGAGTGGTTCAGTCTTACATACCTTGGAACTTTGGGAGTTTCTTGCACTTCTGCTTCTTGATCATGCTCATTCAGACTTGTCTCTTCTTCCTGATTTACCAGATTAGTCTGAATTTGACTTTCAGGAGAGGATGGAGCTCCTTGAACCAGAACATCATTTTGATCATCTTCATCATACTCATAAAATCTTGAGGGCTTCTCAATACCTTCATCAACCTTCACATTTGTACTTTCTACTATCTTTCTCAGTCTCTTATTGTAACACTGGTATGCTTTGCTTTGAGTGGAGTAACCTAAGAAAATTCCTTCATCACTTCTAGCATCAAACTTTCCTAGATTTTCATCTCTTTTAATGTAACACTTGCTACCAAATACTCTGAAATATCTCACAGTAGGAGTGATGCCAAACCAAAGTTCATAAGGAGTCTTACTGGTATTGCTTCTGATTTGAACTCGATTGAGAGTGTAGATTGCAGTGCTGACAGCTTCTTTCCAAAACATCTGGGGAACATTTGCTTCCATCATCATTGTCCTGGATGCTTCTTGGATGGTCCGGTTCTTTCTCTCAACTACTCCATTCTGCTATGGAGTCCTAGGAGCAGATAACTATCTCTTTATACCATGCTTCTCACAAAAATCTATGAATTCACCGGATGTGAATTCACCACCTCTATCAGACCTCAGACATTTCAGTTTTAATCTAGTTTGATTCTCTACCATAGCCTTGAAGATTTTGAACTTCTCAAACGCTTCTAATTTCTCTTTCAGAAAGGTAACCCATTTCATCCGGGAATGGTCATCAATTAGTAACATGAAGTATCTATCACCTTGCATACTCTTGATTCTTGTCGGACCACATAGATTAGTATGAACTAACTCCAATAATCCAGTAGAGGACTGATCCTTGCTTTTGAATGAGACTCTGCTTGTTTACCTAGATGACATTCTTTGCACAAACTATTTGTAGGTTTTACCAATTTTGGAAGATCTCTTATAGCCTGAGTATTGCTTATCTTGATGATGTTATCAAAATTTACATGACACATCCTTCTATGCCATAACCAACTCTGATCAATTTGAACAAACAGACAACTTTTATTAGAACCAAGTGGAAGATATTACCTTTAGTTTGCGTACCAGATGCAATCTCTATTCTGGATCTTTCAAGGATTTTGCATTTTCCATCCTTGAACTAGAGATCATAGCCTTTGTCCACCAACTGTCTAACATTGAGAAGATTGTGCTTCAAGCCTTCAACATATAGTACATTTAAAAGAAATAGTTCCTCTTCCTCTGATTCTACCAGCAGAATTATCACCAAACTTTACCACTCCTCCTTCATACCTTTCCAAATCTAAGAACTTGTTCTTGTCACCTGTCATATGGTGAGAGCATCCAGTGTCAATAACCCAATCATCCTTTTCTTCAACTTGGGCAGCCAAAGCTCTTTCTACAACCTTATGATTGATAGACTCAGAGGTTATTGGATCTTCTTCCTTGATGGCAATAAACACCCATTCATTTCTGGATTTGTTTCCTATCTTTGATTCATCATTTGTTACTCCTTCATTATCATCTTCTTCATAAACATAATAACAATTCTTTTGGAACCTTTGTTTGTTAGAATTTGACCTTGTAGATCTTTCCAGACATCTTGAGGCAAAATGACCAATCTTATTGTAGTTGAAGCACTTAAAGGGTAATTTTCCTTCATACTTACCGGATCCTCTTGGTAGTCTCTTTGCAAAGAGGGCTTCAAGTTGAGCTATTTCTGCTTCTTCCACTTCCATGTCTCTTCTTGTTTGATCATACCATGACAGCTTCCTTGAAGAGTTTTCTCCCAGATCAGATCTTTGTTTACCTTTCACAGAGGCACTGGCTTTGAATGTAGATTCAGTCTTGGGGGGATCATCTCCAAACTTGGTCATTTCAAATGCAGCCAGTTTGCCAGCCAATTGGTCTCTTGTGACAGTTATATGGGCTCTAAATTCATCAATGGCAGCAACCTTGATTTTGTAGACAACATGAAGAGATCTGAGAATTTTGCCAACAATCTCATTTTCATCCAAAACTCTAGCATTCCTGATTCCACATACCAGCTCATTTACTCTTGGTGTAAAGGTAGTAATATTTTCATCATCTCTCATTTTTAGTCTTTCAAATTTCCCTTTGAGACTCTGCAACCTTGCACTCTTAACATACTCATCTCCTTCATGCAGAAGTTCCAGTTTAATCCAGATCTCATAGGTAGTTGGTATGTCTATAACATTTGAAAGCTCTGAGTCAGTTAATGTGCTTAGAAGAGCCTCTTTGGTCTGCAGATTATTTTCAGCATCTGTGATTTCATTTAGAGTTGTCGGACCACCCTGTGGAGGTGTATATGCTTTTGTGACCATGGACAAATATGCCTTTCCCATACACTCCAAGTGACATTTCATGCGGCCTTTCGAAAGAGTGAAGTTGGTTTCATCAAACTTCAGACTGTCCTTCTTGTATGACAACATCCTGGATCTCCTCAAGCGGTTAAGCTCTTTTTAGAGGAACTTAGCTCTGATACCAATTGTTAGATCTAGGGCACACAACTGAGAGGGGGGGTGAATCAGTTGTACAAAAATCTTATCGAGTGAAAAACCCCACACTCCAAAACCTGCACAATGTATTATCAAAACTAAAATGGTTTACAATACACTTGCAATGCAAGCTCTCAGGATTTACAGCAAACAGACTGATGATTCAAACTTTAAATGCAAACTCAAACTTTAATGTGGACCACCAACAAGAATTGTACATGATCCAAAGATCACCAAAACCTTTCCTGAGTCATCACGAACATCATTGTCCTGGATCTCCTCAAGCGGTTAAGCTCTTTTTAGAGGAACTTAGCTTTGATACCAATTGTTAGATCTAGGGCACACAACTGAGAGGGGGGTGAATCAGTTGTACAAAACCCTTATCGGGTGAAAAACCCCACACTCCAAAACCTACACAATGTATTATCAAAACTAAAATGGTTTACAATACACTTGCAATGCAAGCTCTCAGGATTTGTCGACACTCGTATCTAGAGACAAACTGACAGCATAACAATACGTGTAAAACTTGAGTACATCTCCTCTCAAAAGCACCTGTTTATATAACAAATACAAGGCAAATATGGATCCACATAGGGATGGGCGTCCAACATGGCCTCATGGCCCAAAACCCACACCTATGGACACTTGTCCAACTCTATAGGATGCTCCTGACACTTGTCAAGTCACCCCATCCCAAGGAGGTTACCTATTTCCAAAATAGGCTATGACATATGCTCTTACGACTCTTACAACCATTATAGAATCTGTCATAGCTGTCATAACTTATAGCTCTAAGAGAATCTATCGTACATGGGCTATAAATAGTATATTCTCTTACAACATGTCATAGTCTGCCTTGGGGTGCCCAAAGATGCCTTTTTCAAAGATGCTCTATGACACATGTCTTCACCTATCATAAGATCTTCTATTTCCAATTCTTACATGTCATAACTTCATCATAGGAATCTATCATGACCGTTACAGTCAATATTCCCTTACACAACATCCAAGATGCCGAAACCTGGAAAAATATTCTTACCACTAAGTGGGATGCCTATCTCCTCATGTGAGGACAAAAATACATGTGGTCATATGCCATGTAGGATGTCACATCACCATGCCAACTCCCACAATATGACAACATAGGATTTGCGTCCAATTAATACAATAGGCAATTAATAAATACAATGTAAAAATACAAGGAATTACCAAGGTTGAGATACCTTAATTCCCAACAGTGTTGATGTATGTAAAGTACATAGGCAACAAAGTTAAAATTCACAAAGGAACCTTAGCTGTCTTGAAAGATATGAAGAATTAACTAAGAATTCTTAATCGCAAGTTTCTGTATGGTCAGGTCTTGACCGTGTTGGAGTTTTTACTAGTTCATTGTGAAGCTATAATGTTCAAGGATCCTTACTCAACTAAAGTGATTTGTGCTTCACCAGAATTGTTATATTTATGCAAATAACTACAAATTACACTAAAATTAGTGATCCTTTGCATGTATTTACTATTTTAGTGCAAAGCTTTACATGAATCTAGGTAAAACAAACTTTGCACCTTAAATTCATATGAAAATTGTCAAAGATCTTCACAATTCTTCCTTCTTTATTCAAATGTATGACAATTTGCTTTAGATTTCTATGTGATTGCTAACTATTTATGATTTTTTTAGGAAAAGTTAGAAAAGCTATGGTTTAGAAAACTTAACTCTGCAAGAATTAATTCTTCGTTACTCGTGTATATAAAGATCAATCAATTGTAATGTTTCAGAATAGTAAATTCCATGTATGTTTATCCTGAGCAGTATCACGAATGCACATACAAAAGTGTAACCATCAAAGGAAATACATTAAAGAACACCTAAATCTAATGCACTTTGGAATAGACGCAGCAACTAGATGTTTGCATTCATTAATATATGAAAAGTCTTTCAAATTTACAATGTATTTGGACTTCAATTTTTTTGAAAACATTAACAACTAATTAAAACTCACAGCCATTTTTATAGATACAAAGAGAGACCAGACATTCCACATCATCTCAATGTAGACACAGATGCATTCCACTTCACATAAAATTCTGCTCAAAGTCTACTACTTCTCTTGCCTAAGGGTTACATGTCTTTCTTCAAAAAACTATGTATTTAAAACACCAGTTGCAGGGTTCTTTATCTAGACTTGATTTCCCCCTTGCTACAGTTACAAATTTAATTTATGGTTCAAATTCAAATTCACTAGATCAATGGTGAGAATCATTTTCCAACTACCCTTCAAAATATCTTCTGGAATATTCCCTTTTTGGTGCAAAGGATGCCATTAGGATCTTTCAACTATGGAATCTTTTTCTTTTCCATTCGCTAGCTTCACAAAAATACAAAACTACAAAACTACAAATACCAAAGCATTTGAAACATCCCAAAAGAAAACCAACCTCAGCCACTAGTGCCTAGTCTTGCATATTTTTCTTGTTTCCTCAGGTACTATGTATATCTAGCTATTAAGAATACTATAGAAGCATGAGTGCTTCTCTGACTTTCCTTCCATGTGTGTTATTGTAACTCAACCCTCTCCTTTAATATTCTAGTTCGCTACTCTATATCTTCTCTACTTTTCTAGTACTTCCTTATCTTAGCTTGTAATTCCATGAGGGAATCTATCATTTCTACACTTAGATGAGCTAAAGGGCTTTCTAGACATGGTGAATAAATGCCTTTGAATTCTTGTATTGCTCTACCAGCATCAATTACTGGAACCTCTAAGAATTCATGCTCAATAATCTTTTGAACTATCTTCATGTGCTTTTTTACCATGCCATCTGCTTCTTCCTTCAAGTCTTGAGTACCTTCTATAGACCTCTCCAAAATATCCTCCTCAAACTTTAATTCAAATTTGTATTTCATGATTTGATGGGCCATTTGTGGTGTTATCACTCCTTCATTTATTAATTCCTCTACCTTCTCATTCATGACCTCAATTTGTTTCAACTCATTGCTACTTTCCCTCATTCTAGATTGGCAGTGATGTAAAAGAATACTGCAATTATTCTTCTCTTTTTATTTCCCAGCTCAGTAACCTAGTCCCTTGAAAGACTAGTCAAATCAATAGGTAAATTAGTATGTTAACACTAGGATCAAACACCCCTTGTATAAACTATTGCAATTGTATGATGTGTCCTTTCAAATAATCATGTTTATCTTTATCTTTTTTCATCGTCTCCATGGTGACCTTGTTCATATCATTCCACTTAGCAATGTGTTGTTCTCTCATCACATGTCCCAGATCTATATTAAGCAATTGGTAATCTTCAATGCTCATTTCACCTTTTGCCTTTTCCTTTTGGGGAATGGCTAGCTCTAATGTCCTAGATCCAGACAAACTTCTCTTGATAGTAGACATAGTTAGGGATTTTCTCCTTTCTTTCTGTGACTTCCCTCCCAATAAGCTCTTTATATCAATGGGTACTAATTGTATCTCAGCCTTTTCCTTTTTTACCTCAGAACCCAACCAAGTTGGTGCCTCTATGTTTATTTCCACCCTTTTCTCTTCATTTATGACATCTTCTTCAGGCTTTTCTATTTCTACTAATCTTTCTTGTTGTCGTTGTGGATGCAGTTGTTGTTGCTTTGGATTTTGATTTAGAGGTAAACCCTTTTGTTGTGCTGAGGGTGATAGCTCATCTTGATATTGTTGTTCCTCTTCTTTATTTTCTTTCTCTTTTCCACCTTCCTCTATATCCCTTTCATTATTTTGTTCTGCATTTCCCTCTTCTGAATACTTTTCCTATTCACCTTGTTCAGTATTAATATTAGAAATAATTGAAACATTAATATCCACAATACCTACTGGAATTGCCTTCTCTATTTGTACATTGGGCATTTGTACATTTTCTATTTCATTTATCCTTTCTAATTGCACTGCCCATTCAGAAGATACCTCTGCTTTCTCTATATTCTTTTCTCCTTCTTCCTTTTCTACTTCCTCTACCTGTTGTGCAACAATGTGCACTTCTTGTATAATATTAGGTGATACTAACTGCCCATAGGGATCTATTGTCTCCACATTTACTTGTATATTTTCACTCTTTTCTACTGGGCTTTGTGCCTTCTCAATTTGAGCACTCTATTTTTCTATGATAGGTGCATTCTTTAACGTTTGTTCTTCTCTTTCATCTTCTACCTCCATATAAGCTTCAAATTGGGATTCTTCATACTATCCCCTTCATCAATGTTCACAATTTCTCCTACCTTCTTGACTCCTTGGCCTATTGACTCTTGCAGCATTTCCTCAGTCAATTCTTGTTTGACTCTTATGTGGCTGAGTCTTCTCTCTTCAGGTGTGAAATCTTTAGATACTTTCTTTTGTCTTACTCCATCCAATGGAGCATCCACTATTATGGTAGGAATTTGAGCCTTCCCTTTTGGTGTATCTATAATCATAGGCTTAATTATGCACTGACCTGATGGTACTTCTTTACTTTGCATTGATGTAGCAGTAACCCTTGATGTTTGTACTTTTTCCACATTAACTCTTTGCTTGATTCTCCCTTTTCTATAAATGTGCCTGAAGGAACTGCAACCCTGATGCCTAGAGCATATGGATCCAACAATGTGACATTCTCATTTTTATCAAGAACTATGGTCTCCATAAATCTTCTTCTTTTCTCATAAAAACATATTAGCTCATCTTTCTGCACTCTTTCTCTTTTCTTTCCTTTTTTCTGATAAGTGGCAATAACACCTTTATCTTTGAGCTCCTCCATCTTATCACTTCGCCATGTTTTGGAAAACAAAATAATTGGTTTTGATATTACATCCAATGATGTTTCTGTTGGCTCCTCCTAATTAGGCTCATTAATGGGCAACAAGGCCACTCCCTTAATCTCATAACTTTGATGTAATATTTTATCATCCTCCATAACCTCTTGGGGCACATTGATTTCCCTCATAGTCTTTATTTGCTCTATTGTTAGTCTCTGATGAGCTCTTTTCCTTACCTCTTGCTCATTTTCACAATCTAACCAAAGATCTTCAATATGGACCTGGTGCTTATACTTCTTATCAATGTAATTCTCAATTCTATGAAAAGGATCAAACCTTCTTGCTAACTTAAATTTCTCAAACCCATAATATCTGAGTTCCTTTTCTAATTCTTTAGCAACATCCTCGTTATAACATGAATAATGACCAATTACAAAAGAAAATTTGATGTTTCCCCTGCCAAATTTATTCTTGTACATTCTAAACACATTCAAAATCTACCTTGAAAATTCCAATACAATTAGACGATCAGAAGGAAATCTGGGCAACTTGAATGGCTTTCCTTCAAATCCTTTAGTCCTAATATATGTAAAGGTGGGAAATTGTATGTACCAGGAGCTAAATAAACTTATGGCCTTCACTGCCTCTTCTGATAATCTTTTGTCCTTTTCTCCTCTCAAAATTCTCACTAGATGATTATAAAAGACATCATTCACCCTCACATAATTGTGCCATGCATTTTCTTCTTGCAATTCTGGATAGTGATCATAAACTAACATCTGATCTAGACCATTCCCTAAAGTTCACACTCGATTTATTCCATTCATAGGTGGCATTTCTGTAGCACATGCATAAATTACATAGGAAGACAAGGAAAACCTTCTATTTTTCTGAAATGTCATTATTTGTCTGTTTATTGTTGTGCTGATAACCCTAGCCCAATGGATTGTTCCCTCTTGTGTTATGATATATTGTATGATAGTGAACATCCATGGTTCAAAATTTGTGGCATATCTTAGTCCCACCAATCTACTCAACATCATGATAATCAGGTATACTTCTTCCTTGAAGTCAATTTTGCACAAATTCTTGGGCACTCTAACAGCATCTTTAGGTTTATTTTCTGTAGTGTACCATCCATAAAAGATGGCCATTTTGTAATCTTTCTCATTCTTTAAAAAATCTGCTATGTACTTATCAATGTCAATGATCATCATTTGCTCTTTAATTTCTATCCCAAAGGTTTGGGCTATACCCTCTATAGACAGATCTATAATAGTCCTACCATTATGAATTATCTTTCTTGTAGTTAAATTGTATCTGTCTATACACTCTAATACTAAGTCCTTGGCTTCCATAGTCAATGGAAATCCTACGCCCTTGTATAATCCTTTTTCCCAAATCTTTTTCATGTCATCAGTGGCATCTGGCGCTGTGACCTTTTGTAATACTTCTTTTGCATCATAATGGCTGATATTGGTATTAGTAACCATTCCCCCTGAGCAAAATATCAAGGAAGAATATCCCCTGACTGGTGGTAACTCATCTTTAATTGTTTCTCTCCTTGGTTTTATTTCTTTCTTTACTTTCTCTCCTTCCTCAGTAGTAATATCCACTTTCTTTTGTTGAGGTGCCATCCTGCCAAAATGTATACATTTTACCTTTTTGCTTGTGCATAATCGTAGGGTTTTTACCACCATTTTTACATTTTTCTTATTTACCCTAAGGTTTTCTCTTCCTTTTCTATTTTACTGATGATAAAGATTTTCAACCATTCAATCACCTCAAAATCTATTTCATTAATCAACTACAGTAACAACAAAATGATCTGCATTCTTTTCTTAATGTAATTACTATAATTAACCCTAATTATTGTTTAATAGTAATTAAATGATGTTTCATGTATAGACCTATAATTCACAACCTCTTATTGATAATGATTTACTGTTTAACCCTTAACCATTGACCATTTCATTCCATTCTGTTCAGCTTCTGAATCACATTTTCCTGTCTAATCAGACCCCTGTACAATTTTACTCTTGAAATGTAATTATACAATAACACAGTCAAATTTACTTTTATCCCATTTGAAACTCTGCATTTTAATGTTAGTTGTGTATTGAATACAACAATTAATGCATACACTTCAAAATTACTCCCCTTTTTGTTTAATTTTACATTTTAAACTTTGCATGCATCCATTCCTATATTCGCTTTCTTTGTATTTTGCATTTTGTATATTTCCTTGTATATTGCTTTGCATATCATTTTGTATATTTTGTTTATACAATCTCCAAAAAACACAAATTCAGATTCATGTGAATTTATATTTTATATTTTATTTCACGTCCCACTTTGCATTTGACCTTTTGTATTCTGCAATGTACATATGGTACATACACTCGACTATACAAAGTCAAAATAAACTTTATATCCATTTCACTTTGATCTCATAACCATTCCGACATTGTATCTTTACCTTTTTGTATATCATGCTTACCTGATATATACAAATTAACATACATACAAAATGCGGAACCCAGTCTATTATATATCATTTTTAAAACCTTGTCAGGTCTGCCCTTACATATGTTAATGTATATTACCCCCTTTTGTATATTAAATACCTCATACAATAATGCACCTATGGGGCCTGCCAAATATTAGGTCACTTTTTACTTTCTTTTGAAATCTATTATTGCATCTGTATTTTAAATGCAAATATTTATACATACAAATGACTCTTAATACTCATTTGGACTCCAACCTTTATAAACTCAATTGCATATTTCTTTCGAGTCCAGACTTGTATATTCGCCTACTTGTATATTGGATACATGTATAAACATACAATACAAAACACAAATACAAGCACAGACGTCAATGTTTTATGCACCCAAACTTTGAACCTAATTGGGTCCGCTTTTGCATATTAGATTTTGTATATTTTAAAATGTATATGCAAAAGACGAAATACAAAACCTGACTAGACTTTAATACAACATTGTTTTAGCATCTCTTATGCAAATAAATTTGTACATGACATACAAATTTAACTTAACACTATATTGTTGGAATAAGGTGCCATTAACCTTGTAAATTCCAATATTGTATTTTATTCCATTTATTATTTGTTATTTGTAATTACCCATAAGGGAATGAGGTAGTCTCATTGACAGTTGTAATTTCAGAGTTACCGGTGATAGTTATGGAGTGACTTTTACTATTGGAAAATGTAAAAACTCATGGTAAATAAGGATAGGCATGCTCCCTTGAGGAAAATACTATTTTTGGTATGTATGACAACTATCATAAAGTTTGGTGAGTGAATCTATGATAGCTGCAAGTTGTCATAAGATTCAGAGATTCTATGACACATATGATAGATATGTTAGTTGTATATTTAGTATATTTAGCCCAAGGTTCCTATCTTGGAAAGATACTTTCTTGCTGGAATCTATGACGGTTATGATGTGTCATAAGATGCTGTAAGAGGCCATATTTAGTCTTGGGAGCCCAACCTTTGCATGGTTATTTTTGGACAAGTGTAAGATGCTTGTAAAATGGTAATTAATGTTTACAGGTTGGACAATCTTAGGAAAGAGAAAGTGAATGCCTAAGATGAGTTAGAAAATGTTTCTATAAGTATTTACCATGTATTAGTTGCTGCAATACAGATTTTAGGTACTTGGGTGCTACCAGAATGCTGTAAGATTGAAGACTGGTGGAGAGAGTTGAAGTGTTGTTGTATTATAAATCATTTTCAGATTAATACAAACATTGGGTCTCTTTCCTGTGTGGATTTTTTTACCTGAAAGGGTTTTCTCCACATTAAAAATTGTGTTATGTGTTCATATTTCTGATTTTGCATTTCTGTGAAGCATAGTTTTGTTTTTGTGTTACAATCTCCATTAATAACACACAGTTAAAGATTGCTGAAATTTATCTTGAATCAGATTTCCATTAAAGTAGTGTTGCTTTCATTTCTAACATTTGGTATCAGAGCCTAGCCAACTTTGACTCTTGGGTGGTAGTGTGGAAGCTGTAGCTGTAGTGGGAGATTTGGTTGCATTTGTTTTGTAGATCTTGTGTTGTTATTATGGTTGCATCCACCATTGCATCAACCTCTCAATTGGACATTGAGAAGTTCAATGGAATGGGGTATGAGTCATGGAAGCTGAAAATGGAAGATTTGTTGGAAGAAAGAAACCAATGGTTGGCTGTCCAAAAAGAGAAGAAACCTGATGATGTCTCTCAAGATGAGTGGGATAGACTGGATAAGAAGGCACAAGGAACCATCCGGTTGTGTCTTTCAGACTCTATCTTGTTGAATGTCGCAAAGGAAGAGACTGTATACAAGTTGTGGAAATGGTTGGGTGAAATCTATCAAGCCAAGAGTATGGTAAATAAACTTTATTTAAAAAGAAAATTGTTTTCCATGAAAATGCGAGAAGGTGAATCAGTTGCAGAGCATTTAAATTCTTTTAATTTGTAAGTAAGTCAGCTTGATTCAATAGATGTTGAGGTTAGTGAGAAAGATAAATGTATCTTACTTCTTTGTTCTTTACCTAAGTCTTGGGAGAATGTTATCCTTGCTATCACTGCTAACCGCGTGGATCTGAAATTGGATGCTCTTGTTTTAGTGCTACTGTCATAGGAATTAAGGAAGAAGAGTTTAGATAGTTCAGGGGATGCTCTTAGTGTCAGGGGAAGGTCTAAGGAAAGAGGACCTAAATAAGATTAGAAAGGGGCTAAGGACAAGTCTAAGACTCTTGGTAAAAAGAATAGAGTTAAGTGTTGGAATTGCAGTAAAAGGGGACATGTGAAGAAGGAGTGCAGAAACTCCAAGAAACAGTGGGAGAGTATTTCAGATAAGTCCTCGAATGCAGTTGAAGAAGTTTTGCTTTCTACATGTAATCTTATTTCTAATGATCACTGGTTGATTGACTCGGGATGCTCATTTCATATGACCCCACATAAGGAATGGTTCTCCTCATACAAAGAATATGATGGAGGTAATATCTACCTTGGTGACAACTCTACATATCTAATTTTTGGGAAAGGAAAGGTATTATTTTGTTTTAGTGATGGGAGGATTAAAACCCTCCCTAGTGTTTTGCATGTTCCTGGATTAGCTAGAAATTTGATTTTAGTTTTGAAGTTGAATGATTTGGGAATGCATGTGACATTTGACAAGCATGGCTGCAGATTAGTGAGAGGGAACTTGGTGGTAGCAAAGGGGAAGAGATTCAAAATCCTATTCAAGCTTGAAGCCACTACAGTTTATAATGCCTCTTATGTATCTGAGGCTAATACTAAAAATGCATGTATGTTGTGGCACCGTAGATTGGGCCACATAAGCAATAATGTATTAAAAACTATTAAGAATAAAAATTTGTTGGATGGTTTTTCCTATTCTGATGAGCACTTTGATTTCTGTGAGCATTGTGTGTTTGGTAAACAAAACATAAAATCATTTCCTTCAGGAAGCAATAGAACAAAAGAGAAGTTAGAAATTATTCATACGGATGTGTTTGGACCTGTGGATAATGAATCTATCAGAAAATCTCGTTATTTTGTAACCATCATTGATGATGTATCCAGATTTATATGGATTTATTTTATGAAGCATAAATCTAAAGTTTTCACTAAGTTTAAGGAATTCAAAGTCTTAGTAGACAACCAATCAGGTTTAAACATAAAAATATTAAGATCTGACAATGGAGGGGAATATTTCTCTAAGGAATTTGATGAGTTTTGCAAGCATGCAGGTATAATCAGACAAAAGACAACTCCATATACACCACAATAGAATGATGTTGCAGAAAGGATGAACCGAACAATTATGGAAAGGGCCAGAAGTATGCTTAGTGATGCACAGTTGGATAAATTCTTTTGGGCAGAGGCTGTGTGTACTGCTTGCTACTTGATAAATAGATCTCCTTGTAAGGCTCTTGATTGAACACCTTATGAAGTGTAGATAGGTAAGAAACCTTTTGTTTCACATTTAAGGGTTTTTGGTTGTGAGGCTTTTGTTCATGTGCCTAAGGAAAAGTGATCTAAGTTGGATCCAAAGGATGAAAAGTGTACATTCATTGGATATGGTGACAATGTCAAAGGTTATAAGCTTTGGAATCCACTAACACACAAGATTATTTTTTCTAGAGATGTTATTTTCAGAGAACTTAGAGCTATTTCTGAACCTGATCAGCCAAAAGAAAAAGATGAAAAGGTAAAGAGAGTGCACTTTGAGTTAGAGCAGCAACATGCACCTCAAGAAGAACAAAAAGATGGATTAGGTGGTGAGGAAGAAGAAGATTTGAGTAATTCTGATGAAGATGAATCTGTTGTGATAGAAGAAGTTGGTACAGATGATCATGCAGAAGAATGGGTAGAGTCTCTTACTCCACCCTTGAGGAGATCCACAAGATAACAGAATCCAATTGACAGGTATAGCCCACCATATTTCCGTTGTGTATATGCTTTATTGAGTACTAACGATGAACCTAGATCCTACAGGGAAGCTATTTCTGCAGATGATAGTGAGTCTTGGTAGCTAGCCATGCAGGAGGAGATGATGGATTTAGACTCTTGTAACACCTGGGATCTTGTTCATTTTCCCAAAGGAAGAAAGGCCATAGGATGTAAGTGGGTCTTCAAGAAGAAGTTTGGAGCAGACAGGTCATTGGAGAAGTACAAGGCTAGAGTGGTAGCCAAGGGCTACTCCCAGAGAGGGAGTTGATTTTGGTGAGATATTGTCTCCTGTTGCTAAATTGACTTCTATTAGATTTATTTTATCCATTGCTATAGTTTATGATTGGGAGATTGAGCAAATGGATGTTAAGACTGCATTCTTGCATGGAGATCTTGAAGAAGAAATTTATATGCAACAACCTATAGGTTTTGAGGTAAAAGGAAAAGAACATTGGGTTTGCAAGTTAAAGAGGTCTCTTTATGGTCTAAAATAGTCCCCCAGAATGTGCTATCAAAAGTTTGATTCATTTGTTTTGAAATTGGGTTTTGTTAGAAGTGAGGAGGATCATTGTGTTTACATTCATTGTGTTGATGATTCTATATTGGTTATTACTTTATATGTTGATGACATGTTATTTTTCAATAATACTAAGGGTATGGTCAGTGAGCTTAAAGCCCAACTTTCAGGTGCATTTGAGATGAAGGATCTTGGTGCTGCAAGGTATATTTTGGGAATGGAGATCAGGAGGGACAGAGTTAACAGAAAGCTTTGGTTGTCACAAAGTATGTGAATACTATTGTGCAGAGGTTTAGTTTGCAAGACTGTAACCTAGTTAGAGTACCTTTACCTATTGGTACTAAGATTTCATTAGATATGTGTCCAAAGATTGAAGATGATCTTGAGAATATGTCTAATGTGCCATATGCTAGTGTTGTAGGGACTTTGATGTATGCAATGGTTTGTACTAGACCAGATATTGCCCAAGTAGTGGGAGTTTTAAGCAGATTTATGTCTAACCCTGGTAGACAACATTGGAACTATGCAAAGATGGTGTTTAAATATCTTGCAGGTACTCCTGATCATTGTTTAGTTTATTCTGGTATTGATAGTACTGATAAATCTTTGGACATACAGGGTTTTGTTGATGCAGATTGGGCAGGTGACTTGGATAGTCAAAGGTCCACTAGTGGTTATGTGTTTACTCTGTTTGGAGGTGCAGTGAGTTGGATGAGTAAGAGGCAACCCACAGTTGCTTTGTCCACTATAGAAACAGAGTATATGGCTGCTACGCATGTCTCTAAGGAGGTAGTTTGGTTGAGGAGACTGTGTACAGGTATTGGTTTTGATTGTAGGATCATTCAGATTGGTTGTGATAGCCAAAGTGCTATATGTTTGGCCAAAAATCCTATGTATCATGCTCGAACTAAGCATATTGATGTTCAGTATCAGTTTGTTCAAGAGCTGGTTTCAAATGGATAGATTAAGCTGAAAAATATAGACACTCAGGAGAATGCTGCAGATTCATTGACCAAACCTGTGAGCACAGAAAAGTTTGTATGGTGCAGAGAGGCCATGGGCCTTGTTTCTAGTCCCTGATTATTTTTTCATTTGTTTTCCTATGGGTTGATTTAGAATGTATAATGTCAAGTGGGAGAATGTTGGAATAAGGTGCCATTAACCTTGTAAATTCTAATATTGTATTTTATTCCATTTATTATTTGTTATTTGTAATTACCCATAAGGGAATGAGGTAGTCTCAGTGACAGTTGTAATTTCGAAGTTACCGATGACAGTTACGGACTGACTTTTACTATTGGCAAATGTAAAAATTCATGGTAAATGAGGATAGGCGTGCTCCCTTGAGGAATATACTATTTTTGCCATGTATGACAACTGTCATAAAGTTTGGTGAGTGAATCTATGGCAGTTGCAAGTTGTCATAAGATTCTGAGATTCTATGACACATATGATGGATATGTTAGTTGTATATTTGTTATATTTAGCCCAAGGTTCCTATCTTAGAAATATAATCTTTTTCTGGAATCTATGATGGTTATGATGCATCATAAGATGTTGTAAGAGGCTAGATTTAGTCTTGGGAGCCCAACCTTTGCATGGTTGTTTTTGGACAAGTGTAAGATGCTTGTAAGATGGCAATTAATGTTTACATGTTGGAGAATCTTAGGAGAGAGAAGGTGAACACCTAAGATGAATTAGAAAATGTTTCTATAAGTATTTTTGATGTATTAGTTTCTACAATACAAATTTTAGGTACTTGTGTGCTGCCAGATTGAAGACTGGTGGAGAGAGTTGAAGTGTTGTTGTATTGTAAATCATTTTTAGATTAATACAAACATTGGGCCTCTTTCCTATGTGGAATTTTTTACCCAAAAGGGTTTTCTCCACATTAAACATTGTGTTATGTGTTCATATTTCTGATTTTGCATTTCTATGAAGCATAGTTTTATTTCTGTGTTACAATCTCCATTAATAACACACAGTTAAAGATTGTTGAAATTTATCTTGAATCAAATTTCCATTGAAGTAGTGTTGCTTTCATTTCTAACATATATTTCACCAAAACCCTTACATCTCATGAAATACTCAAAATTTCAAGTTGTTTCAAAAAACAACCCTTGATCATTTTTCACAAAGGATTCACTAGTACCTCCTATTTTCCTTAATACTTGGTATTTTTTTATTTTCAATCATTTCTTACAGAACTTACCCTTTTCCCTTACCACCAAGCAAACCAGGCCACAACAAAACAAAAGAAAACATGGTCCTCATTTTTCTATAGGGTAAAATGGGGTGTGTTGTGAACATCACAACAGGAGGTTTCAGAGGAACTCGTTCCAATGTGGAGAAGAAGGGCATAGAGCATAGGATTGTCTGCAACATTAAGAAAGGACAAATAGAAGACCTAAAGGTAATGCATGAGTTGCACATGTAGATGAAGATGTGTAGTCTGAGCATTCTAAAGATGCTAAAAGTGGGGAAACCCTAGTTGTTAGAAGAACCATGTTGAATGAGGAGAAAGAACTAGATAAGAGGAAGAGCTTATTCCGCACTAGGTGCAAATGTGAAGGTAAGTGTTGTGATATTAATATTGATAGTGGAAGCACTGACAATCTTGTATCAGGTAGGAGATGAAGTCACGATTCACTTGAGAAAAGAGAGGTTTCCAGTTGGAACATATAATAAGTTGAAAATGAAGAAATTTGGACAATGCAAGATTCTGAAGAAGTGGGACTCAAGAAATGCATATGGGTAGAGCTACCGAGTGAGATCAACATTTCTCCTGTGTTCAACAAATTTCTGATTTAACATAATATCATGAAGGTGGAGCAGAGGATGGACCAACAAAAGAACAGTGGAGTATTCTAGCATCTACTTCAGAAAAGGAGGAGATAGATGAAATTTTGGATAGTCATGTGGGTAGGAGCACAAGAAATAGGAAATATGAAGAGTACATGTTTAAATGGAGAGGAAGGCCTATTGAGGATTCATCCTAGTTATCTAAGGCTGAGGTTAACCATCTTGGTTTTCCTCTAACTCCTGAGACATGATGGGGTCACTTCTCAAAATTACCCTGGTTGTCTAATGTAGGAGCATTCAGAGGTGTAAGGGCAATCTTGCATCACCCAAAAACAATGTTGATTCAAAATTGATGTCTTTGTTTTCATTTCTTTTCAAAATTTATGTTTTTGGATATCCATTTGCTTGAATAATGATTTAGAACCTTCAAAGTTTCCAATAGGGCTAAGGATACCAGAATTTATTATTTTTAGTAACTCCTTATTAGAGAATCGGTTGAGGCCAAAATTTTCCCCAAAGATTCAGAATAGTCAAATAAGCATTCTTGGTAAATTTCAGCCCAAGATCACGTCTGGATTTCAAGATATTAAAGTTTCAATTTCGTGAGGTCCCCTGAAAAGTTATGAAATCATATATGAGGTACTAAAAAGTCCCATAACATCCCAAATGTTGATGGAAATCAATTTATGAATTTCCATCATGATAGTTCACTTCTAGAGATTTTTGGTGCTTCAAATGGTTTGTCAATCAGACATCCAGATCAAAAGTTATGCTTCCTAGAAGTTGACCTATTTTTGGAGGGAGTTGTAAATTTTGAAATTTTAGCTGGAGGCCACCAAAATGGCTATTTGTGACTATTTTTGGGAACCCTGGCAGGAGGAGAGTTAAGGGGGAAAGTGTAGAGTCAAGAATAGGCAAAAAAATAGAAACCCTAGCAGATTTGGGGATACAGAAGGCAAAAGATTCCAGAGTCTTGAGATTGGAAGATGTAATGTGTTGTAGCCTATGGAGTATTCATCCTCTGATTGTATTAAATCATCAAGTAGAAACATGTTCTTCTCTAAGTGCAAGAAACAAGCATTCACTACTATTGCCATCATTAGAACTATCATCATCAGTTACACCATCATCATCTCTAACATAGTAACTCTTTCTTACCATCTTTCCTTTATTTTTATTGAGTTTTAAGGCTTTGTTAGGACATCTTGAAGCATAGTGACCAATTTTTCCACAATTGAAACATTTGAAGGGTAACTTACCTTTGAATTTTCCTTTGCTAGCTCTTTTTATTCTACTTGCAAACTTAGCCTCAAGTTCTGCAAAATCTTTTTCATTTAATTCCACCGTATACTTCTTTGATCTAGAAGTATTTTCTTCCTTTGCCTTGAAAGTAGTCTCATTTTTCATAGGACCATCAGTAGTACCAAATTCCCTTATTTCAAAGGCAGTTAGTTTACCAAGCAATTGATGTTTTGTAAGTTTGCCTGACTCAAGTAATTCTTCAATGGAAGATACTTTGTGACTATAGGACTTTAGAAGAGTTTGAGTATTTTATCAATAACATCTTCATCTTCTGACTTTCCACCAAGGGCCTTGATGTTGCTGACAACTTCATCAATCTTATGTATATAATTTGTTATGTTATCATCTTCAAACATTCACATGGTTTCATATGTGGTCTTTAAATTCTACAACTTAGCTTTCTTGACAGATGCATCACCTTCATAAACATTCTTCAGTTTTTCCCAAATTTCATGAGCAGTTGTAAGATCCACCACTTTAGCCATTTAAACATTTGATAAACCATTCAATAGAGCATTTTTATCTTTGTGTTTCAATTCAAACTCTTGGATATCTTCTTTAGTCTTTGGACCATTTTTAGGTATTTCATATTTTGTTTTGACTATCATCTAGACACTGTAACTTATAGAAATAAGATAACTTTCCATTCGTACCTTCTAGTATGTGTAATCAGTTCCATCAAACTAAGGTGTGTCCTTTTTATGTGCCATCCCAGAACATCCTTAAGTTGTTAGGCTTTCCTCAAAGGAACCTACTCTGATACCAATTGTTGAATGGCACAAGACAATTGAGAGTGGGGTTGAATCAGTTGTATTAAAATATTAACTTCTATAAACCACAATCAATTTCTCAATCATTTAAATTATTTCCTTATTCTATTATCATCAATAAACATGAATAGGATAATCAAAGACTTAAACACATCAACATCACATGCACATGAACACTAGAATTTTTATGTGGAAAACCCTAAATAGGGAAAAACCATGGTGAGTGTTATCTCACAATTTAAATGTAGTAACAATATCGAATATCAAATGGTGGCTCACTACCAAAGGGATCACTACCCAAAAGTATGGCTTACTACCAAGGGTGGATCACTGGCAGGGGTGGCTCACTACCAAGGATTGAACTAATATACTAGCATCTACACCATGCCTGAGTTCAGTTCCATTGAAGTGTAGTATATCTCCTCTGCTCTTCTCTACTTTTACAACTCACAACTTATCTTTGCATCTTCACACACACACCTTAAATACAAATTCATTACATGTATTTATACAATTCATCAACCTTGGAAAGTACATCAAGGTCGACATTACAATCATCAACCATTGGAACAATCTCCAAGGTCGGCATACATACATACATCAAATTAGGACTAGACCTAAACAATCTTGTGGACTAAGTGAATAAAGGAGGAACACTTCATGCCTTAAGATGGACTCAATTACATCTTCACATGCTACCACACACTTCTATAATTCAAGAGATTCATCCGCAAAGGCTGTTAATCATCCAGGTCGGCTAGAAAGGTGCAACCACCAAGAACACTTGAACACACACTTCCAAGATCTTCATTGCAGCTTGAGGACTAATCACATGCCTTTAATACATTCAGGGGACATCTATGAACATCATAGAATCATTTGGAGACCAACAAACCCAATCGCAATAGATCTCAACTTGTTTCACTTGAAGTTGGATCACAAACTATTCTCAATCAAACACTGTCAAACTCTACTAAATAGAAACTTATTTTCTGGAGCTTCAAATCACTTATCCTTTAGAATGAAGATGACTAAAGACTTTATAATCTTAAGTCCAGAACCACAAGAAAAAAATTAAATCTACAAAGAAATGCAGAGCAAAACACTTTCTCCCTGTCACCCTGCAAACCTTGCCAGGCACCGTCTCCATACCGGTGAATAGACCTTTTTTTGCACAACGATCTAAACCACCAAATTCTAGATTTAGCTTCTTCAAACACTTCTCTAAATCATAGCCAAAGCTCATACTCTAGTCTTCAACACAAGAAATATGCAGAGAAAAATACTTAGACATTGTTCTTCAATCCATTAACAAAAAATAATGCCAGATGATATAGTTGACACAAATGACAACATAGATATGTTGACATCAATGACAACACCAATTAGCACATACTTGCAACAATATATCCTCCAATTTTAGCTATGAAGTCTCTAGATAAGCATAAACCAAAGACAAGGGGAATATCAATGACCACCACGTCTTGCAATACATCTATATTTGGGTAGGTATACAGTTGTAACAAAAGTTTGATAATTCCTATGCTTTGAACTAGTTTTCCATCTAACTGCATCACCCCTTTAGCTAATGGTTCATATTTTATCTTTAAAGCATCTGCTATTTGCTTAGGCATAACTGTGGTATTTGCAATTGAGTCTATCATGGAATTATGTAGTAACTTCTTTCCCACTATTAGAGTCAAATAAAAAGGATTAGGCTTAATTTTACTCACCTCTTCTTTAGCACTCATTAGAGTGGACCCCTATTGCTACTGAGATGTTTTGGATTGGTCTTTTCCTTTATTTGCTAAGCCTTCCTTGGTGCTAGTAACCTTAGGTTCTGTAGTTAGGGTAAAAATTACAAATTAGGGTAAATGAATAACAATAATGATAAAACCCTAACAATGCACAATGAAGCACAAGACAACATGAAAATCAAATAAGAAACACCAATGAAAAACTGATCTCCATATTATGCTTGATTTATCTCCATTGCTCTTCTCCACCTCGCATGAGAATGCAAGATTTTGAAGATTTGATTGTTGAAATGTATGTTGGTTGCTCGAATCAACAGCATAACACTAAGATGAAGATGATAAAAGAAAATAGATAGATGAAGATGAAAAGATTAGAGGAATTTTGGTAGAGTGAGGATACTAGAATAAGATGGATGTCAAATGGCTTGTGTGAGGCCAGATTAATAGGATGGGGTTGATGGGATTCGATGACTAAGATTAAAAGTCAATTGTGTGATGTGTATGGCTAGGATTCAAAGTTGATTTTAGTGCCTATGACACACATTAAGTGGGTTATGACATGAGGATAAAATTGGGATGTGAGGGAATAAGTGGGATTCTTTTATTTATTTTGGAGAAAAAGATGCCTATGACGCACAATGAATGGGGATAAAAATAGGATGTGAGTGGGAATCTCATAATTTAAATAATAAAATTATTTAAATTATTTGTGCATGTGAAGAGTTGTAGTCATGTGACACATGTTGCAATGTGGAAAAAGTGAGGGATTAATTTAAATATTTAATTTGAATTATTTTGAGACATGTGAAGGGGAATTAATTAAATAAAGGGGTTTATTTAATTAATTGGAAAGGTGATCAAGTGGGATTTATAAGTGGGATAATGTAATGACCTAGGGTAAAATATTATGACATGGACAATTTTGGGTGTCTACATTTTGCTCCTCTTTGAGATGATGTTCGAGATGATAAAATTTATGTTGAGTAACATCATTTCAAAGAAGCTAAGGTATGAATAGAGGAATAGGATGAGATGATGTAAAGATAGGATGATGATGGAAAGATAGGATGAGGATGCCCCCTCGAGAGGATAGGCGGGTTGAACAAACATAGGTAGGCTCTCAAAATGAAATAGATTGGTCAAGAAAGAAAGATAAGGGAATGGATAGAAGAAATGAATGATGTGTTATGCTGCAATGAAAGTGAGAAACCATGATGTTTGATATAGCACTAAACGTTATGAACCAAGGTATAAGGACCAAGGTGACGATGTGTCTCATCCCCCAGCATAATACAACCTTGTCTAGATACAAGATATGAATATTAGCTAGAAAGATATAGATTTGATACAAATGCAAGATAAAAATGATAACACACACAAGAAAGCAAGAAAGCATGCACAAATTATACAAAAACAAACAAGGTATTGGCCCTGTCAAGCTATAAACCAGTGATTAAGTGATTGATTGATGATGATGATAGTGTTGTCATTGGGGGGAATGATATATCCCTAGATCAACACAAGGATGATTGATTAATTGATTGCGTTTACAACAAGGCTAGGATCAAGACCATTGATGCAATTGGATAATATGGAAAGATTGATTAACTTGGTTCGTATGGTTTAAGGATTGATTTGCATTTAGATTTAGTGCTTGGATTGATTTGATTGAGTTGATGATTGAAAGAAGTAATGGAATTGATTGATGATTGGATTGATGAAGAAATGATTTGATTTCATGATAATGATTGGATTGATTAGAAGAATGGATTTGATTAGAAGAAGTGGTTTGATTGATTAGAAGAATGGATTTGATTAGAAGAAGTGATGTGATTTGATTTGATGAAATGATGTGATTGGAATGAAGTGATGATTGATTGGATTCTGGGTGTTTATTGATGATGTGGGAGATAGATGATAGAAGAAATGAGATGGATAAAGATGATGATTGGAGAATATTAGAAGAAGGATGGAAGATAGAAATGGGCTATCGCCTATGCCTGAATCTGAGTACTTCCTTCGTATCCTAGATTGCCTACATACCTTGTATCCACGAGATCAAGGCATTTAACGATAAAGATGAGATGTAGTTATGATTTGTGTTTTATTGATGGTGATGATGAAGGTGGATGGATTGACTAGGTTATGGATTGATTGGGATTGATTGGATGTTTGATGATATATGATGTTATTGATTGATGATATGGATTAGATTGATGTGATTTTGATTGATTGATAGATTGGCTTGATTTGATTTGATGATTTGATTGGATTTGATGATTGGATGAAATTTTATTGCTTGGGTTTTTTGTTCGATATTTGATTTTTTTTTGTATTTTTGGGAATATTTTGATTTTTTTGTATTTTGTTATATTTGATATTTTTGTATTTTTGATATGTTTCAAGTTTTTTGTATTTTGGGAAATTTTTTTATTTTTTTGGAATATATTTAATTTTTTTTTGGATTTTATGGAATGTTTTGATTTTTTTGGATTTTTGAAAATGTTTTGATTTTTTTGGATTTTTTGAAATGTTTTGATTTTTTTGAATTTTTTGAATGTTTTGATTTTTTTGGATTTTTAGAAATGTTTTGATTTTTTTGGAATGTTTTGAAATATTTTGATTTTTTTGGATTTGGAAATGTTTTGATTTTTTGGATTTTGAAATGTTTTGATTTTTTTTCCATTTTTGAAATGTTTTGATTTTTTTGGATTTTGAAATGTTTTATTTTTTGGGATTTTTGAAATGTTTTAATTTTTCTAGATTTTTGAAATGTTTTGATTTTTTGGGATTTTTGAAATGTTTTGGGATGGCATTGGATGAAAATTTGGGTAGCCTTTGTGCTAGATACCAATGACAAGGGAGAGCCAAGTATAGGTGCAAGAAAGGATATAGGATGGATTAGGATGAATGGATGAAATGGATGGGCGATAGGATAAGGGATAAAAGGCGCATGATAGGTGGATAGATAAAAGGATAGGTTATAGTGCATGGATGTATGCATAAGAGAAAGGATGTGATCTCAAAAGGCTATGTCACATAGGAATAACATGCCCCATTCTAGATAATATGCTTAGGATTTTTCATGACAATGCTTAGGACAATATGATGATGATAAGATGGATTGGAAAGGATGAAGTACATCAAGAGATATCCAAAACTTGTTTCAACATTTTTTTTCTTTTTACCCCTATATCTTCATCAAGATCAAAAGAGGAAGGAAAGATGAATGGACTCAATAGGATAGATATGTGGGTAATGGCTAAGGATGGTAAGATAGGATAGAATAAGATGGGAAATGGTAGGAAGTGGCATGATAGGATAGACAGTGTGGGTGAGACAAGGTGCCCCCAAGTGTAAGTGACATAGAAGAAACCTAGACATAATGCCTGTTTGCTAGGTTTTCATCATGGTACTTATCCAAGGCACCTATTTACCAAGTTTTCACCATTGGATGAAGGGATTTCTCTTTACTATTTTGATTTTTTTAAAAAAAATTAGATAGGAGGGACTCAAGTGTCTAGTTCCATGAAAGGTGATAGTCCCGCTAGATGGATGTCGTCACATGGACCATGTCAAATTTCATTATGCTCATAGATGTTGGTAAGGGATGACATGAAATAGGTAGATGGA
Organism: Cunninghamia lanceolata; assembly: GCA_027924645.1. Lineage (NCBI taxonomy): Eukaryota > Viridiplantae > Streptophyta > Pinopsida > Cupressales > Cupressaceae > Cunninghamia > Cunninghamia lanceolata. Next base: position 9,286,851 of record BSBN01000194.1, on the reverse strand, counting down.
GATGGATAGATAGTGGATTATGTAGGGAAGATGGTGGATTATGATGCGGATTATGTAGGGCTTATGGAAGGATGGGTGGAAGACTTATGCAAAAGCATGGACCATAGGAATAGGATGGGGAATATATGTAGGTAGTGGAAGAATGATGGGGAGATGGAGGTATGTGGAATTGTTGTGTGATGAAATGGAACTATGACCAATGGTTGCACAGATCGTGATAAACATTGAAGCTTTTGATGTGGAGGGGGTGTAGGAAGCAATGGAGATGTTTGCTTAGGAGATGGTTGATGAAGTGCTTTAGTTACCCACATAGACTTAGTATTTTTATGATTTTCACTTTGCTTGTGGGATTTAGGAATTTGAAACTTTTGAATGGAGTGGGATTTTTGGATGGAATAGGATTGTTGGGATTTTTGTGATGTGGATGCCTCATTTGACTTGATTGTTTTTTTCTTAGGTACCCAAACCATTTTGTTTTTGACTTTTCTTTTGGAGGTATGGGCTTTGATTACTTTTTGGATGTACTTGGCTTTGAATTTTTGTAATTGTATCTTAAGGCATTAGGACCTTTAGGATTTTTAACTTTATATGTAGAGGCATCCAAATTTTTATTTTGGAATCCCTTGGGTTTGGTGGAATGAGTGGAAACTTTATGTTTAGACAATGTGTCCATTTGTTGGTCATGATTAGGATTTTTGGAGAATTTATGGGTAAATGGATAAGGGGGTTGAATGATAGGGCTATTAGGTGTTGGAAGCAATGGAGGTAAAGTGGATGGAGGGAAATTAGGAGTTGGAAGAAGTGAAGGTAAAGTGGATGGTGGGAGGTGTATGGTCACATGCTTTTGACATTTGTAAGATGATGGAGATGGAATGGAAACATTGCTTAGGAGTATGATGGGACTTATGGTGGAAAGAGGTGGACATAGGATGCATGGAGGAAGTACCAACATCTTTAGAATGTTTACCTTGAGGTGTGTATTCAAGGCCATATGAGCATGGAGGGACCTTAACATGGATGGGCTCCAAAATACCTTGGTCATGAAGGACTAAGCCTTTACCTTGGTAGTTCATGTTTTGGAATATGCGGTGGACTATAGGACTTGGTGTGCTTTGGGAACTGATGAGGGTCGCTACAGTCCTCATCATTTTTTTAAAAATGTCAATCCAAGGAGGTGTCCATGGCAATATGCAAGAGGGAGAACAAATCATTTGCATGACATTCTTTTCTATAAACATAATTTTATCAATCTGGAGGTGTCTAAAGCAATCTATAGAAATAAAGATCTATCTAATTGCTGAGAAATAAACACACTTGCTTGGAAGGAAACACACTTGCAAGAGAGGAAACTATCCTAAATTTCTGGAAACAAATCTATCCTAAAAAGCTTGTGAAGGGAAATACTAGAAATGTAAAGAACTGGAAATGAAATGACTGCTAAAAAAATGAAACTACAAACAACTGTTGCTGCTAAAAAACTAAACTTTATTATTTCATAAAACTCTTCCCAATTGTTTCCTTGATTACAATGAATTTATAGAATTCTTATTCTCAATCAATCTGCCAAGAATGTGGATCTGAGATCCTATTTTTGGGGAGAGAAACAAAATCTTCTTCATCTAATTTCGCTACCTTTTTTCATGCCAATTTTGTTACAGTCAACTTCAGTTGCAAACTGCGCATTTATTTTGATGAATCTCCTCAAAAGGTTTCTGGGTTTTTTTTCCCTTGTTCTCATCTTTCCAGATCATTTTGAAATTCTATATTTCCTTGATAAATGAGGGAGATATCTCTATTTAACTCCCTATTTTCATGCTTCTTTTTAGGAAGTTTGTTGGCGTTTCAACTTGACTGAATTTATTCTTCATTCTACCGATTGTTGATTACAAGGTAAAATATGTAATAACATTAATACATACAATGACACTAATTAAGCAAAATACATGCATTTATTTAGCTAATAGATGAGACAATAAATTGTCTCATCATCTCAACCACACTTGAAGTGTTGCAAGTCCTCTTGCAACTCATAGTGAGCTTTTGGAGCCAATTTCTTCACCTTTATTGTAATTGCTCTAAAGATTTTTTTGAGAGGTACATTGGACATGCTTTGATTCACTCTAGAGCTATCTAGAGCTTGTTGTCTTTTCTCCATAGTCAGTTCTGAGTTACTCTGGGCTCTTCAGAGCCCTCTGGAGCTCTCCGGAGCTCTTCAGAGATTATCCAAAGCTAATTATTTTTCCTCCTTTAATAGCTCTGGAGAGATCCAAAATGTTCTAATGATGGAAATAGAGCCCATGGATAGCTATGGAGAGATCCAGAATGCCTCCAAATGCCAAAAGAAATCTGCAAAAGCTTTTGGGAGTAATTTTTATGTAGAAATACATGTTTTGAGCTTTAGAGAAGAAGACATTGTATGTGCAAAGCACTTATTTGCAGAAAAGAAACCTACTCTATCCTACTCTACTTATTGATGTAGAGATAGGTTACACAAAACCATTAACTGGTTGTGGAAAATAACATCCTTTTCTCAAAAGATGGATCCATGCATTCAACATTTTGAAAGGAGAGGAAAACCATGAGAAGAAGATGGCTAAATATTTGAACTCTGATGCTCCTCCTTCCTTTGAAATGGTAGCCTTCTCCATAATATCTTATTCTAGTAGATGCATGGGCTGATTGGAAAGATCTTACAACCCTTCCTCACATTCTATTGCATGCATGACTGGATGCAACTCCTTTTCCTTCAAAATCTGATCAGGCAGCCTGTCATGCCCACATTTCCAATGTGGTCATGACATGCAACACATGTGTCATGTCCACATTTGACACATGGTCATGAGACGAAATACAAAAAACTTTTCTACACGTCCCTAGGAACTCCCTTGCACGTGTTTGCATGCTTGATGACAATACGCAAGAGGCGTAGACATGTCATACATATTTAGGGAAGTGTGTCTTCCTACACCATCCCCTATGTGATGAAAGCCATTTAGGGGGTATGTGATGCGAAGCGTGCCACTTCTAGGGTTAGAATGGTTTTAATCTGAACCCTAAGTTTCTTAGGTGAAAAGGTGATTTCATCATATTCGAAACCATCCCTTACTTTAATGCATATCTGAACTCGAATAAATAAAATATGAGAATCAACGGTAAGATGGTCGCAAGATAAGATGGAGTGATTAAACGATAGTCGCCAAACAGTCATAAAATAAAACCCTAAAAATCTAGGAAACATTTGATAGCATAACGTGTTTTTAATAAATGAAATAAAGATTTTAAAAGAAAGATTCTAAGAAGAAATTAATGCAAAAATTTAAAATAAATAATCGTAAGTAAAATTAAATAAATTTTCAAAGTAGAATAAATTGATCATTCAGACAAATTATAAAATTTGAATAAAAATAATAAATGACCGATAAAATTCAATAGTCAAGTCTATTAATAAATACGACTTCAATAATCCTATTTATTAATTGAATTACGTAAAATAATAAAAGGAGGGTTGATTAAATTATCCCCTTAGAAATAAAATTGATCAAGAATAAAATTAAATTCACTTAAAGATTTCCTGCCATTTTTAATTTAAACACCCAAGAAAGTGAAAAATAAAAGCCCAAGTTAAAATAATACCATAAGGGATAAATTATCCCATCAAATTTTAAGACATCCCAATCCCCACTAAATTAAATCTCCCAAGCAATAAAAAAATCAAATCCCACAATAAAATTTAAAACTCTAAGTTGAAAACTCAAAGGAGCCAACAAGTCAAAAAAATGACCCAAATACAAATAAGAGGGAAAAGAAGTCATGTGCACATAAAATGGGGAAAAAAGAATATAATGAAATAAATAAAAGAGATGAATAAAAAGAAACCCCAAAATTCCCTCTCACCCATGTAAGCCCTAATCTATTATTTTATTATTTCTCTATGGCAACCCTATCTTATTCTCTCCTTTCCTTTTGTTTTATCATTTTTGTATTGTTTTCTCTTCTTGTTTTGCCTCCTTGTCTCCATTTGTGTTGCAGGTTGGAGGTTTGCTCCATAATGGCTTGGCAGCCATGAAGGCACCTCCCAGAGGTATATATCTATTGTATATAGGGTAGGGTTTATATATATATACACACACACATATATTAATTTATCTTCCTTGAGTATACCCACATGGTAGATCTGGGGCTGTATATTTTCTTTTTGAACTGCAGCAGTGATATATATATATTTGCTGACCGTCATAAAATACAACATTTGCATGTTATTAGGGCTTTACTGGCAGGTTTATTTTCCATGGACGGAGAAAGTGAAGCATGGCAGGTGGGGCCGCCGTTTTGGGTTCAAGGAAGTGTTAAGGGGTGGGGACGGTGAGGGGGTTCAGGTGGGGAAGGGGTGTGGGGAGGAGGTTGTGCCTCCTCCCCACACCCCATAGTACTACAAGAAATGACTGTGGCGGGAGAGAGGGGGGCAACTGTGGTGGGCGTCGTCGCCCATCACAGTCCCTCCAAATTTTTTTCTTGTTTAAAAATTTATCTTTTAAAAAAAGGAAACCCTACGGTTATTCAAATCTGAGTTGTTTGATTTACATCATAAATATAAAACAATTGATAATAACAATATATATATATATATATATAAGTGTATATACACTCAGTTATATATTCACTGCTAGCCCAGTCTGTAGCAGTAGTACAAAATTATATTTATAAATCAAAAAGAATATATCTATACAATATATATATGTATATATATATATGTATGTATATATATATATATACATACATACATATATATATATACATACATACACACACACACACACACACACACACACACACACACACATATATGTTTTACATTATCAACACAAGCATTCCATGGAAAAACAAAATGACCAGATTTGCAACTTGTATTAACCAGTATCATAGCTTTTTTTTTTATTGAAGAACCACATAAATAGGCTAGAATTTCTAACTCTTTTTTTTTTACAAAACTAAGCAAAATACAATTATATACATATATTTGTAGTAAATGATTTACATATTATTACTTTCTTATATATATTTTTTTTGCAAAAATCACACCCAAACTAATTTATTTCTTTCTTTCCTTTGCAGATATAAAATGATAGTCTATACAAAATCATTTTAGTTAAATTTTCAACAACTCATATACACAAACATCATAATAATAAACATGAAATTTTAGTGCAAACATAACAGAAATTAAGCCTCTATATTTTTTTCTCCATAGCAACATATATATTTTCTTTTGAAGTAAATTAACAACACAATGTATTTTCTCAACATTTCTCCATAACATAGACACAACAACATAAATTAATGGCAGTTTCCTGTTGAATAAACAATGAGAATGGCTCACATTTGATTTCCTTAAATAGCCAACACAAAGAATAATAACAATTTTGGTCATAACCATAATAAGGCCTCTAAGGCCATGGTTCCAACAACCAATTAGAATAAAGCAAATAAGGCAATAATGAGCTCCTCCAAACTTTATTTTTATCAACAATAAACCTGCAATAATCAACACAACAAATAGGGAACCAAGCCACTACGAAATGCCCTCCTCCCTACCATAGACGCCCTAGTGGGTCACCCCCGAGCTAGGGAGGTAGGAATCACATGGTTTCACAAAAACACCACATCAAAGAACACAAAAACAACTCAACAATCACCCAAGGATTTGTACATAACAAAACTCATTAAAATGAGTTTGATGGGGGTAGGGAAATGGACCCCTCAACTCAAGAAGCCACTCTATGATCTCAAATCACCAAGTCTCAAGGCCTCAAGCCATAACCACCAAAATACATATCTCTAAATAACTCAAAAACTATCATGGCACTCATGCCATCAAAAATATTCTCAACAACAAGAAAATCCTTCAAGGCTATAAGTAGCACAAAATAAGGAGGTGACCTCGAGGAGGTTCACTCTCCCCTACCCCATACAAGTTGAGACTTACCTCCAAATGGAGGTACTCTCACCAAACTCCCAACCCACACAAAAAAGAAAACAACCAACAACAAAAACCACAATACAACATAAATGAAATATGCAAGGGTAAATGGCCATAGCCATGGAGCTTACCTTCAAAATCCCTAAAAATGGAAGCACATTTGGTGAAGATGTCCAATCTTCTCCAAGTCTTCCAATCTCCAAATTTTCTCTAACTCACCCAAAAGAATCTCCATGAATAGAAAGAAAATATGCAAAATGCAAGAACCCCACACTCCTCTTCAAGAGGAGGTAATATAGGCCTTCCAATTTGGCCTTGAGGAATGAGAAGGTGACACTTGTCACCTTCTCCTTCCTCATACCATACCACTTGCAAGGGAGAGGAAGTGTGAGGGTGACAAGTGTCACCTTCCAATTCCATCCCAATCCTCTCCTTATCCACTTGTGCTCTCACACGTGTGAGAGACCAAGTGGTGAGGTGGAAATTCCCTTCAAGCCTCCATGAGGATAAGGGATGCCATATAGCATCTTCTTATTCTTTAAGAGAGCCATCTCCCTCCAAGATGCTCTCACATGTGTGTGAGAGTGTTGGAGGGAGATCCCACACACTTGGGAGTCTTGGAGACCTCCCAAGTCTTCTTGGTGAAGGGATCCCCAAACTTTGGGAAGGGAGATGAGTCTTTCCCAAAGCATGACTCATCTCCCACACTTAGCCATTTCAAAATTCGTCACTTTGACTAAACCTCAGTTTAGAGTGACCAAAAGTGAGTTACCCCAAGGTTTAGTTAGTCAAAATTGACCCTAGACCCATGGGTAACCACCTAGGATAAGTTTTGGGACACTAAGGTACACCTAGGGAGTCATAAATTCACTTTAAATGGCCCAAAAATTAAAAAAAAATAATACCAAGTGGTGTAAAACAATAAAAATATACAACACATGATATAAATTACTAAAAAAAGGGTACTAGGCCAAAATAATAATTCAAACTAGTACTCAAACAACATCTGATCAAAGGTGATCCTCATCCCTCTTGGGAATGGATCAGTTTCACAGGGAATAACATATCTGTGAATACTACCTCTAATTTCTCGTGGCCTGGGAATATAACCCTGCACAACTAGATCAAGTGTCAATCATATCATGAATAATCATAGCCGAAGCAACTGGAATTAATTCATGCCATTGTATACAACATTAATCATTTACAACATAATTCAAGATTAAATTGCATTTTTTATCTAATGTCACATAATCATCATCAATTAATGAACCCACATAATGAACTAGAAATCACATCAATAATCATCATCTAATATATCTCGTATGTCTAATCTCATCATGGCATCAAAATATGATTTAAATTGAATCACCACATGTCTAATCAATGTCAAATCAAAATCAGGAGATATAATCAATCTGCATAATGGAATAATAGTCTCTAAAAGTCTGATAATATCATCCACTGAAATGTAAAATGATCAAAATAAGGAAGGAAAAATAATCGGCCTCACATCCTCCCCCCCTTAGACTAAACTTCCCCCTGGAAGTCATCAAAAAGGTGAGGATAGAGTGCCCTCAAACTAGCTACATCCTCTGAAGTCATTGTGACCTCATCATAATGATCCCACTAGACCCTAACCTAGTGTAGCTCTCGACCTCAAAGGCCCAGTGTCTAACGAGCCAATATGTGAATTGGCTCCAAAACTAACTGTCCATCCACCTCTACCTATAGAGCACTCCAGTCCAATACATGAGATAAATCAGATATATATCACCTCAATATAGAAATGTGAAAGACATCGTGGATACGTGATAGGCTAGGTAGCAACGCTAGATGGTAGGCAAGAGGTCCTATCCGCTCCAAGATCTCAAAAGGTCCTACAAACCGTGGTGTGAGCTTAGAGCCCTTTCCATAATGGATTGGACTCTTGTGTGGCCGCACTCTAAGGAATACTCTGTCCCCAACTGAGAGCCTCCAAACAAGTCTCTTAGCATCGACATACTTCTTCTATCTATCCTGTGCCTCCTGAAGTCTCTGCCTAATCAATGTGACCTACTACTCCATATCCTAAACCAACTTTGGATCAATGGAAATCCTATCCTCTATCCAATCCCAACTCAATGGCGTCATGCATGGTCTGCCATATAAAGCCTAAAAATGAGGCATACCTGACAAGCTGTGATGCCCATTATTGTAGGCAAACTCAACCAGACATAGATACTCCTCCCATCTAGACTGATGGTCCATAACATACATATGAAGCATGTCCTCCAACACTTGATTCACCCACTCTGTCTGCCCATTTATCTCAGGATGATGAGCGGAGCTAAAGTTGAGCTGTGTACCCAATGCCTGCTGCAAAGCTCTCCAAAAGGCTGAAGTGAACATTGAATCCCTATCAGAAATGATGCGGCGAGGTACTCCATGTAATCTCACAATATCGTCCAAGAATACTCTCGCCACTACTGGCGCATTGTACATCGTGTGTATAGGTGAGAAATGCATCACCTTGGTCAACTTGTTGAATGTCACCATGATGGCATCATGGCGATGCAAAGACATAGGAAGACCAACAATGAAATCCATGGAAATGGTGTCCCATTTCCACTCAGGTATCTCGTGTGGGTATAGAAGACCTGTTGGATGTTGATGCTCAGCCTTGACCCTCTAGCACTCAAGGCATCGAGCAACAAACTCTATAATATCACGTCTCATACCTGCCCAATGGTACAACTGTCGTAGGTCGGCATGTATCTTCTTCACCCTCGAATGTGCCGCATATGGTGCTCTGTGAGCCTCTGATAACACTATGGTACGTAGGTCACCTGTGCTGGGTACATAGATGCGTTGTCAATGATGAAGTAACCCATCTGCCTCAAGTGAGTACCCTGCAAACTTGCCCACAAGGGCCCTCTGTGAATGGATCTCTCGTTGCACCTCAAGAAACTACTCATCCTTAGGTAGATGCTAAATAATGCACCCTCTCAAGTCCACACTCAAAGTCAAGGTCAAGATCTCGTGGCGCCTCTAACTCAATACATTGGAAACCATGTTCTCCTTCCCTTTGATGTAGTGGACATCAAAGTTGTACTTGCAAAGAAACTCCATCCAATGCCGTTGAAAAGTGTTCAGATTCAGCTGTGTAAATATATACTGAAGGATGTGATGATCTGAATGAAGCTCAAAGTGACGACCCAATAAGAAATGTCTCCAACGAACTAGAGCATGAACCACTGTTGCGAGCTCCAAATCATGAGTAGGGTAGTTCAGCTCATGGGTCTTGAGCTTTTGCAACTCACACGCGATCGCTCTACCACCCTACATAAGTATGGCTCCCAAACCCTTAAGTGATGCATCCGTGCAAACCATAAAATCTGTTGTTGAATTAGAAACTGCTAAATGGGAGCACTGGTAAGATGCTCCTTGAGGACCCCAAAGGCCCTCTCACACTACTCAGTCCATAGAAAACTCTTCCCTTTCTGCTGAAGGGAAGTGAAGGGGTGTGCTATCCGAGAAAAAACATCAACAAATCTACAGTAATAACCAGCCAACCCCATAAAACTCCTAACCTCTATCACATTGGTGGGTGCTGGCCAATCTATGATAGCCCTGATCTTTGATGGATCTACTGAGATTCCATCACCAGATAGGATATGCCCCAAATACTGTACCTCTATCCTGAAAAATGCACACTTCACCAAGTTCCCATAAAGCTTCTACTCCCTCAAACACTGTAGAACCTGACGTAGGTGCTCCTCATGCTCCTCCTCGGTCTGCGAATAGATCAAAATGTCATTGAGGAAAATAATCACGAATTGATCCAAGAAGGTACGGAACACCCCGTTCATGAGACTCATGAACACTGCAGGGGCATTCGTCAAACCAAAGGGGACCACAGTGAACTCATAATGGCCATATCGAGTCCAGAAGGTGATCTTATGGATATCTACCTCTATGATATGCAACTGATGGTAACCAGACTTTAGGTCAATCTTAGAGAACACCCTCTCTCCCTGCATCTGATCGAAGAGATCGTCAATCCTAGGCAAAGGATAATGGTTCTTCACCATCACCTTTTTCAATTGCGTATAATCCATGCAAAGTTGAGGGGACCCATCCTTCTTCATGAAGATGACAGGAGTGCCCCAAGGTGAAACTCTCAATCGGATGTGCCCCTTCTTGAGTAAGTCCTCAAGCTGTAACTTGAGCTCCATGAGCTCATGAGTGGCCATCTTGTAGGGTGCACAAGACATTGGCTCGGCACCTAGCACTAAGTCAATATGAAAGTCTACCTCATGATGGGGTGGCATCCTCGGTAACTCTGCTGGAAACAAATTAGCAAACTCTCTTAGGATAAGATGATCATCCGAAGATGCCTCAGGCTTGTCATCTGATCTGTCACTCACTATAATAACAAACAACTGGCATCCCTTCCGCATGTAGCGCTTAAGCTGCTGAGTGGATATCATACGCACTGTTGTGGGCTTCTGAATGCCCACTATCTTGACTGATGTACCATGATCATCTAAGTAGCTAATCACCTTTTGAAGACAATCTAGCTTGGCTCGATGAGCTGCAAGCCAATCCATGCCCAAAACCACATTGTAGGATCCTAATGTCATAACTCTACGGTCACAAACTATGGTAAAGGGTCCCAAAGAAATCTCACAGTCGTGGACTAAGGCATCTACTGTCATCTTAGCCCCTGAGGGCAACTCAACCACCCACCTATCACCCTACCTAGAGGCCACCAGCCTATAACGCTCCACTAACAATGGAGATATGAAAGAGTCAGTAGCACCAGAGTAAAAAAGAATAGAAATGGGGACACCCCCTATCATACCTGATGTCTCAATCACTGATGCCTAAAAATCAGCTTGGCGGTTATCAACCGCTGCGAACATATGGTGGGACCTACCCACATCTCCAACCGTCTGCTCTGATCCTCTTAAATGAGGCTGCCCCCTACTGTAAATCCCTATGAAAACTCTCTACCTAGATGTCCTGCTCCACCACACACATAACATGGGCCCCTAGCCTGTACCTATCTAGCCTGAGTCCTACTTGACTGCTATTGTCTGGATCTACCTGTGGACCCTTGTGAACACCTGTATGACTACTGCGACCTCACGGGTCCCGTAGGTGGTCCCTGCTGCCTCTGATTTCTGCGTGGGCCCTGCTGCTACCAACCTCGATTATGACCCCATGTGCCCTCTATTGTGTCATGGATCTCTACTGCTGCTACTGTGGGGGCCTAGGAGGTAAGGATGCAGAACTAAATCCTCCTCTCTGAGGTGGCAGTGGTGGTCTGTGGTAAATCTGCTAATGTTGCTACTGCCCACAATCTTGAAACTGAGGGTGTGAACTCTGCCCTCGTCCCTGTCTCTCCTTAGCTATGTATGCCTTCTCGGTAGCATCACTCAATGTCTGGGGGTCTGCCATGCATACAAGCCCTACTATGTTATGGTTCAATCCTCTAATAAACTTATGAACAGGAGTTTCTCGTCATGGAGATACTCCGCATATTGAGACAACTCGGTGAATCTACCGTCATACTAAGCAACCATAAGTACTCTTTGCTGAAGGTCATGAAAATCATCTATACGATGCTACCTATAGTGATCTGATAAATATCATGCATTGAAGTGCTCAATGAAGGTCTTCCATGTGAGTGTGTCCAATGATAGATGGCACTTGCACTCCTCAGTGCACCACCAAGTAGCTGTTGCATCTCGTAACAAGTGGAATACCACATGTGCCTTCATGTTGCCCTCGTAAGGATGCAATGCAAAGCATCTGTCTAAGCTGATGAGCTAGGCCTTTGCCTCAGCTCCCTCTATGGTTTTGACAAATGTAGGAGGATTTAGCCTCAACAAATCTCTAATGGGATCTCCTCGGTCTCTGTGCCCTCTGATAGGCTCATCCACATAATAATCATAAGGCCTGTGTACATACGGTGGGACCTACCCACATCTCTAATCGTTTGCTCTGATCCTCTTGAACGAGGTTGCCCCCTGTTGTAAAGTCCTATGGACACTCTCTGGCTAGATGTGTCGCTCCACAACACACATAACATGGGCCCCTAGCCTGTACCTATCCATCCTGAGTCCTACTCGACTGTTGTTGTCTGGATCTACCTGTGGACCCCTGTGAACACCTGTATGACTGCTATGACATCACAGGTCCCGCAGGTGGTCCCTGTTGCCTCTGATCTCTGCGCGGGCCCTACTGCTACCAACCTCGATTATGCCCTCATTTACCCTCTATTGTGTCCTGGCCCTTTGCTGTTGCTGATGTGGGGGCCTAGGAGGTAAGGATGTGGAATGATCTGATAAGGAGGTAGTGATCTGATAAATATCACGCATTGAAGCACTCAATGAAGGTCTCCCATGTGAGTGTGTCCAATGATAGATGGTGCTTGCACTCCTCAGTGTGCTACCAAGTAGCTAATGCATCTCGTAACAAGTGGAATACCACATGTGTCCTCGTGTTTCCCTCGTAAGGACGCAATGCGAAGCATCTGTCTAAGCTGATGAGCTAGGCCTCTGCCTTAGCTCCCTCTATGGTCCTGATAAATGTAGGAGGATTTAGCCTCAACAAATCCCTGATAGGATCTCCTCGGTCTCTGTGCCCTCTGATAGGCTCATCCGCATAATAATCATAAGGCCTGTGTACAATCTGCTCCACTTGCACTACCTCCTCATGCCTAGCATGACGTGGAGGGCTCCTGCTATGGGCCCTATCAGCCGGTCCAACCTCCTCTACCATCGTATCTGGTACCTCAACATATGGCTCCACACGTGGTGCCTCTCGTGGCTCAACGCAGGGTTCCACATGTGGCTCGACACGTGACTCTGCTCATGGCTCAATGCGTGGTTCCTCTCGTAGATCAATGTGGGGTTCAACATGTGGCTCTATGCACAGCTCAACTACGGTCGATGGTAGCCTATCTAACACTACCTGTAGAGCCTGCAATATCTGTGGCCCAATATCTGGTATAGGTAGGGTCAGTTGTGCCTGCGGTACCTGTGGGGCCGACAGTGCCTGTCCCTCAGCTAAAGAGTCACTATGAACCTCTACGGACTCCGTGTGGTGTGAACGTGCTCGCCAAACTCATCAAGGAGGCATCCTACAAAAATGAGATAACCACAAATTAATCAAAGTCGTAGAATAATAATGTGCCCTAAATAAGCCCAGTGTTTAAACTTGGGCTCTGATACCAAATGTCATGCCCACATTTCCCATGCAGTCACGACATGCAACACACATGTCATGTCCACATTTGACATGTGGTCATGACACGAAATACAAAAAAAATTTCTACACGTCCCTAGGAAACCCCTCGCATGCGTTTGCGTGCTTGGTGGCAATATGCAAGAGGCGTAGACATGTCATACATATTCAAGGAAGTGTGTCTTCCTACGCCATCCCCTACGTGATGAAAGCCATCTAGGGGGTATGCAACATGAAGTGTGCCGCTTCTAGGGTTAGAACAATTTTAATCTGAACCCTAAGTTTCCTAGGTGAAAAGGTGATTTCGTTAGATTCAAAACCAAACCCTAACTTTAATGCATATATGAACTCAAATAAATAAAATATGAGAATCAACGGTAAGATGGTCGCAAGATAAGATGGAGTGATTAAATGATAGTCGCCAAACGATCATAAAATAAAACCCTAAAAATCTAGGAAAAATTTGACAGCATAATGCGTTTTTAATAAATGAAATAAAGATTTTAAAAGAAAGATTCTAAGAAGAAATTAATGCAAAAATTTAAAATAAATAATCCTAAGTAAAATTAAATAAATTTTTAAAGTAGAATAAATTGATCATTCAGACAAATTATAAAATTTGAATAAAAATAATAAATTACCGATAAAACTCAATGGTCAAGTCTATTAATAAATACGACTTCAATAATCCTATTTATTACTTGACTTACATAAAATAATAAAAGGAGGGTTGATTAAATAATCCCTCAGAAATAAAATCGATCAAGAATAAAATTAAATTCACTTAAAGATTTCTTGCCATTTTTAATTTAAACACCCAAGAAAGTGAAAAATAAATGCCCAAGGTAAAATAATACCCTAAGGGATAAATTATCCCATCAAATTTTAAAACATCCCAATCCCCACTAAATTAAATCTCCCAAGCAATAAAAAAATCAAATCCCACAATAAAATTTAAAACTCTAAGTTGAAAATTCAAAGGAGCCAAGAAGTCAAAAAAAGACCCAAATACAAATAAGAGGGAAAAGAATTCCCGTGCACATAAAATAGGGAAAAAAAATAATGAAATAAATAAAAGAGATGAATAAAAAGAAACTCCAAAATTCTCTCTCACCCATGTAAGCCCTAATCTATTATTTTATTATTTCTCTATGGCAACCCTATCTTGTTCTCTCCTTTCCTTTTGTTTTATCATTTTTGTATTATTTTATCTTCTTGTTTTGCCTCCTTGTCTCCATTTGTGTTGCAGGTTGGATGTTTGCTCCATAATGGCTTGGCAGCCATGAAGGCACCTCCTAGATGTATATATCTATTGCATATACAGTAGGGTTTATATATATATATATATATATATATATATATATATATATATATATATTTGTTAAAGCCGGCACACATACACACACATATGTGTGTGTATATATATATATATATAAATTTATCTGCCTTGAGTATACCCACATGGTAGATTTGGTGCTGTATATTTTCTTTTTGAACTGCAACAATGATATATATATCTGCTAACCGTCATATAAAATACAACATTTGCATGTTATTAGGGCTTTATTAGCAGGTTTATTTTCCATGGACTAAGAAAGTGAAGCATGGCAGGGGGGGCCGCCGTTTTGGGTTCAAGGAAGGGTTAAGGGGTGGGGATAGTAGTAAGGGGATGGTGAGGGGTTCACATGGGGAAGGGGTGTGGGTGGAGGCACAGCCTCCTCCCCACACCCCACAACACTACAAGAAAACGTCGCGGCGGGAGAGAGGGGGGGATAGTGGTGGGCACCGTCACCCATCACAGTCCCTCCAAATTTTTTTCTTGTTTAAAAATTTAGCTTTAAAAAAAAATGAAACACTACGGTTCTTCAAATCTGGGTTGTTTGATTTACATCATAAATATAAAATAGTTGATAATAACGAAATATATATATATTCTTTTATATATATATATAAGTGTATATACACTCAGTTATATATTCACTGCTAGCCCAGACTGCAGCGGTAGTACAAAATTATATTTATAAATCAGAAATAATATATTTATACAATATATATATATATATATATGTTTTACATATATATACATGTATATAATATATTATATACATATATCAACACAAGCATTCCATGGAAAAACAAAATGACTAGATTTGCAACTTGTATTAACCAGTATCATAGCTTTTTTTTTTTGAAGAACCACATAAATAGGCCAGAATTTCTCTCTCTCTTTTTTTTGACAGAACTAAGCAAAATAGAATTATATATATATAGTTAGAAATTCTAGCCTATTTATGTGGTTCTTCAAAAAAAAAAAAGCTATGATACTGGTTAATACAAGTTGCAAATCGGGTCATTTTGTTTTTCCATGGAATGCTTGTGTTGATATATGTATATAATATATTCTATACATGTATATATATGTAAAACATATATATATATATATATATATATATATATATATATATATATATATATATATATATATATATATATATATATATATATATTTCTCACAAATGATTTACACATTATTATTTTCTTATATATATATATATATATATATATATTTTGCAAAAATCACACACAAACTAATTTATTTCTTTCTTTCCTTTGTAAATATAAAGTGACAGTCTATACAAAATCATTTCAGTTAAATTTTCAACAACTCATATACACAAACAGCATAATAATAAACATGAAATTTTAGTGCAAACATAACAGAAATTATGCTTCTATATTTTTTTTCCATAGCAACATATATATTTTCTTTTGAAGTAAAATAACAGCACAATGTATTTTCTCCACATTTCTCCATAACAACATAGACACAACAACATAAATTAATGGTAGTTTCTTGTTGAATAAACAATGAGAATGGCTCACATTTGATTTCCTTAAACAACCAACACAAAGAATAATAACAATTTTGGTCATAACCACAATAAGGCCTCTAAGGTCATGGCTCCAACAACCAATTAAAATAAAGCAAATAAGGTAATAATGAGCTCCTCCAAACTTCATTTTCATCAACAATAAACCTACAATAATCAACACAACAAATGGGGAACTAAGCCACTATGAAATGCCCTCCTCCCTACAATAGACCCGCTAGTGGGTCACCCCCGAGCTAGGGAGGTAGGAATCACATGGTTTCACAAACACACCACATCAAAGAACACAAAAACAACTCAACAATCACCCAAGGATTTGCACATAACAAAACTCATGAAAATGAGTTTGATGGGGGTAGGGAAATGGACCCCTCAACTAAAGAAACCACTCCATGATCTTAAATCACCAAGTCTCAAGGCCTCAAGCCATAACCACCAAAATACATATCCCCAAATAACTCAAAAACCATCATGGCACTCATGCCATTAAAAATGTTCTCAACAATAAGAAAAGCCCTCATGGCTATAAGTAGCACAAAATAAGGAGGTGAACTCGAGGAGGTTCACTCTCCCCTACCCCATACAACTTGAGCCTTACCTCCAAATGGAGGTGCTCTCACCAAACTCCCAACCCACACAAAAAAGAAAACAACCAACAACAAAAACTACAATACAACATAAATGAAATATGCAAGGGTAAATGGCCATTGCCATGGAGCTTACCTTCAAAAGCCCTAAAACTGGAAGCACGTTTGGTGAAGAGATCCAATCTTCTCCAAGTCTTCCAATCTCCAAATTTTCTCTAACTCACCCAAAAGAATCTCCATGAATAGAAAGAAAATATGCAAAATACAAGAACCCCACACTCCTCTTCAAGAGGAGGTAATATAGGCCTTCCAATTTGGCCTTGACGAATGAGAAGGTGACACTTGTCACCTTCTCCTTCCTCATCCCATGCCACTTGCAAGGGAGAGGAAGTGTGAGGGTGACAAGTGTCACCCTCCAATTCCATCCCAATCCTCACCTTATCCACTTGTGCTCTCACACATGTGTTAGAGACCAAGTGGTTAGGTGGCAATTCCCTTCAAGCCTCCATGAGGATAAGGGATGCCATATGGCATCCTCTTATTTTTTAAGAGAGTCATCTCCCTCCAAGATGCTCTCACATGTGTGTGAGAGTCTTGGAGGGAGATCCCACACACTTGGGAGTCTTGGAGACCTCCCAAGTCGTCTTGGTGAAGGGATCCCCAAACTTTGGGAAGGGAGATGAGTCTTTCCCAAAGCATGACTCATTTCCCATCCTTAGCCATTTCAAAATTCGTCACTTTGACTAAACCTCAGTTTAGAGTAACCAAAAGTGAGTTACCCCAAGGTTTAGTTAGTCAAAATTGACCCTAGACCCATGGGTAATCACCTAGGGTAAGTTTTGGGACACTAAGGTACACCTAGGGAGTCATAAATTCACTTTAAATGGCCCAAAACATTTTTTTAAAAAATACCAAGGGGTGTAAAACAATAAAAATATACAACACATGATATAAATTACTAAAAAAAAGGGTACTAGGCCAAAATAATAATTCAAACAAGTATTCAAACAACATCCGATCAAACGTGATCCTCATCCCTCTTGGGAATGGATCGGTTTCACAGGGAATAACATATTTGTGAATACTACCTCTAATTTCCTATGGCTTGGGAGTATAACCCTACACAACTAGATCAAGTGTCAATCATATCATGAATAATCATAGCTGAAGCAACTGGAATTAAATTCATGCCATTGTATACAACATTAATCATTTACAACATAATTCAAGATTAAACTGCATTTTCTATCTAATGTCACATAATCATCATCAATTAATGAACCCACATAATGAACTAGAAATCACATCAATAATCATCATCTAATATATCTCACATGTCTAATCTCATCATAGCATCAAAATATGATTTAAATCAAATCAACACATGTCTAATCAATGTCAAATCAAAATTAGGAGATATAATCAATACCCATAATGGAACAATAGTCTCTAAAAGTCTGATAATGTCATCCACTGAAATGTAAAATGATCAAAATAAGGAAGGAAAAAGAATCAGCCTCACACAGCCCTCCTTGGACTTTGAAGGTGTCCAAACAATAATATTTTTCTTGTTGGGGTTTGAATTCATGGTCCTCCAGTTGAGGAAGTTCCATAAGAGCTATCACCTTTGCATGCAAGAACCTCTTCCTTTAGATATGTTGTTTTGGGGGGGATTTTCGAAAATAATAAACCTAAAAAAGACTTGCCAAACCAATGTTCTCTTTTGACCTGATGTCACCAGATCAATGGAAACTCCCTAATGACACTTATCCTCGGCAATGGTGCCAAAAATGATGAGGGTCGCTGCAGTCCTCATCATTTTTTAAAAAATGTCAATCCAAGGTGGTGTCCATGGCGATATGCAAGAGGGAGAAGAAATAATTTGCATGACATTCTTTTCTAAAAATAGAATTTTATCAATCCAGAGGTGTCTAGAGCAATCTGTAGAAATAAAGATCTATCTAATTGCTGAGAAATAAACACACTTGCTTGGAAGGAAACACACTTGCAAGAAATAAAACTATCTTAAATTGCTGGAAACAAATCTATCCTAAAAAGCTTGTGAAGGGAAATAGTGGAAATGAAATGACTGTTTAAAAAAATGAAACTACAAACAACTGCTGCTATTAAAAAACTGAACTTTATTATTTCATAAAACTCTTCCCAATTAAATCCTTGATTACAATGAATTTATAGAATTCTTATTCTCAATCTATCCACCGAGAATGTGGATTTGAGATCCTATTTTTAGGGAGAAAAATTAAATCTTCATCTAATTTCGCTACCTTTTTTCACGCTAGTTTTGTTTTAGTCAACTTTAGTCACAAACTGCACATTTAGTTTGATGAATCTCCTCAAAAGGTTTCTGGGTTTTGTTCCCCTTGCTCCCATCATTTCAAATCATTTTGAAATTCCATAGTTCATTGAGAAATGAGGGATAAATCATAGTTTTACTAAGACTATGTTTTTTAACTCCCTATTTTCATGCTTCTTTTTAGGAAGTTTGTTGGCGTTTCAACTTGACTAAATTTATTCTTTAGTCTACTAATTGTTGATTATAAGGTAAAATATGTAATAACATTAATACATACAATGGCACTAATTAAGCCAAATACATGCATTTATTTAGCTAATAGATGAGACAATAAATTGTCTCATCAGGAACTAGACACGAGTTCCTTATTGGATGGAGAAGGTGAAGTGGTGGATTATGGTTCCTGCTTTGCTAAGGAAGAACATTCATGATTGAAAGCGGATAGACCAAGTGGATATGATGGTGGATTTGGAATAGGGTTGATTGTGGATGTGTAAGGATTATTAGGATCTTGATTATGCTCATGTAGATCCAAGCTATGGGTTTGATCTTCTATGCTTGCTTGGGAGGCATGTGTCTCATCATGACAAGTGGATGTTGTGGGATTTTGGATAGGGCTAAGTGGAGGATGGATAGGATCAATCTGGATACCTTTCTCATAGATGATCATGGGAGGAAGGATAGGTGGAATAAAAGTGATTTGATCTTGATTAGGATGAAGGCTTGATATTTCCACGTGATTAGGGTTATGTTCTTTACATACCTCTTGATTTGTTTGAATGGAAGTGGAAGTAGAAGGCTCTTCGATAAGTTTGATGGGTTCTTGATATTCATCAATAAGAGAATATGATGGACTTTGACTTAGGCTCATGATGGGAGACTCTTGAATAGGCTTGATGGCTTGTGGGTCATATGATGGGCTTGAAGGGCTAGGCATGTTAATGGAGGGCTCTTTAAGAGGCTCAAGGATAAATGTTTGATGACATGGTGATGTTTTATTCCTTGCTAGTAGCTATTGGATCACATCCTTTGCAAGTATAGGGGTGGATGGACAATATAGTGGATGGACAATAATGGTGGATGGCATTGTAGGCTTATGATCATGATAAGGTTGAGGGCTAATTAGATTGGATGAATTAGGACTAGGTGGGGGGATAATGGAATTTGGCATATTAGGATTTGAATTGGATGGAGGAATAGTAGGATTGGATATATTAAGGTTTAGATTGGATGGAGGGATAATAAGATTGTATGGATTAAAGGTTGGTGGATCAATGGACTAGGAGTAGGATCACATGGTGGTGTTGGGATAGGACTAGTAAGCTCATGGATTGGCATTCGAGTGGATGGTGATGGGGGATTTAATGCAAAGTCTAGATCGGTATCTCCCATGTCAAAGGTTATTAGATCTTGTAGCATAGGTGGACTTAAGTCTATTAGGTCTTGCTGCAAAAGTGGACTTGGGCTCGCTTTATTTATGTACAAAGGGTCACTTCAACTTGCATGTGGTTCTTGTGAGGACACTTGGTTGCCTTGTGAATGGGTTGAGTGATGTGTTATAAGGTTGGAATGAGGAAGTGGATAATTTTGGGGTGGACATTGATAGGTTGATATGGCATTGACATAATAGATGGATGGCGGTGACACATAGAATTGTGGTTGAATGTGTTGGAATTTGTGATGGTGTTGTGGTGGAGGGATTGTATAGGATAATGGTTGTTGAGATATAGATTGATATGTATAATGATTGAGATTAGAAGAGGTGTGATAAGTTGATGAAGGGGTGATGGGACATGTAGATGGATGAAGCTGATATGAAGTGGGAGGTGATGATATGTAAGGTTGATGTGGCATTGGTTGTTGATAATGAATGGATAGAGGATGATGTGCTTGTTGGGTTTGACAAGTGGCTATGAGGTATTGGGATTGTGCTATAAGATGTTGCATTTGAGGTGTTTGACTTGCTTGAGGTTGAAATTGTTGGATGATGCCTTGGAGCCTATGTATAGTTTGTTGGTCTAAGGGTTGTGGTGCTTGATAAAGTGATTGGAGGAGGTCTTGGAATTGGGGTGCTAGGTCTTCTAATGTTGGCATGGTGTAAAATGATGTTGATTGGATTAAAAAGATGATGATGATTAGGATATGATGTGGAATGACAAGATTGAATGATTTGGATGATGTGGCTTAGGATGTGTGTTATGACAAGTAGGTTGAGGATGATGTGGCAAGTGTTTATTGAAAGTTTGACTTGGGCATTATCAAACACAAAATCTCACATGTAAATGCATGAACACACACACCAAAAAAAATATTCAATTTTTCTTTTAAGACTAAA
The DNA here is from genome assembly GCA_027924645.1 of Cunninghamia lanceolata. NCBI lineage: Eukaryota > Viridiplantae > Streptophyta > Pinopsida > Cupressales > Cupressaceae > Cunninghamia > Cunninghamia lanceolata. Next base: position 9,265,511 of record BSBN01000194.1, on the reverse strand, counting down.
TGTTATGATTAAGAAAACACTTGAAGACACAACAACAAGCCCTAATGATTAGTTAGGTAGGGTATGGCCAATTAGGTCTTAAGCTAGGATTCATGAGGTTGACTAAAGATGCAATGAAAATGAAATCCTGCCACATAGCTGAGAGAAAGGGTAACCCACCCTTCACCTTCACTTCACAAAGGTATAAAGTTTTTTGGGACTTAGCCAAGAGTGACAAGATTTACAACTTCCAAAGGAGGGTGTCTTTCGATTCACACCTCAGTTGAGGTCTTCCCTTGGAGTGCTGTGTCTCCAAGTAGGCCTCCTAAGAAGGGTATGTAAAAATAAAACCAAGTGAGGTGTTTTTGATCTCTAAGGTCACCTTGGGGTGCGAGGAGAGAGCATACACATGCACACTTGATTCACACTGGCAGTTGTTAATTGCCCTTTTAGAAAATGAGATGTGTGTAAGCAGACAATGGAAGCACTCATTCTTTTTAGATCCAAAGCCAAATGTGTAGGAAGACACTTGTTCATTTTAACCCAATTTCAATGATGTGACGACAAATAAGAGTTCATTTTAATAGCCCAAATCCAAATGTGTGATCAAACAAGATGTTCTTTTTAAGCCCCAAATCGAAGTGTGTTGACAAGCAATGATTAGAGATGAAAGATGGAATGTGTGCACCTAATTGTTTTCATCCTCAAATCTTCTATAGATACTAATACCAATGTTGTCCCAGCTCCTTAGATTCACCTGAAATCCATGAAGACCAAGAAAGAACAAGTAAACTTCAATGTGATTTCAGATACATTTTTTTTGACATAGCCAAATTAAATTCAATTGTTTCAAGACATTTTTGATCTGAAAACTAAAAAATAAAATAAGTGATCCTTGCTAATTTTCTAAGAGCTTTCCAAAAATGTAAAGAAGTTAGAAAAATTCCCTGTTTTGTGCCCAAAAATGCAGATTTATGAAAAGCCTAGAGAAAACAAAGACTGGATCATTTAGCACCTTATTTGACCTCAAAATCAAATCTATAAAAAGTAAACCCCAATTATAATTTCAAGAGATTTCCAAAAATGTAAAAATTTCTTGAAAATTCACTGATTTGCGCCCAAAAAGTCAATTTTATGAAAACACATAAAACTGCAATAACTCCTACAAAAATGGTGATAAATATGAAATGCTTCTGTTGTAGGTTCCTGAAATGATGCACAAGCTTTTGTGAAAATCTTCCAAAAAAATTTGTAGCTATTTGGAAGATATGACAAAATCTTTAAAACCTAGGGTTTTGTCCAAAAAATAGCAGATTTGCAACAAAAAGTTAATAAAACCTGCAAAAAAATAGCTAGTAGATCTGAAAAAGGAAAGGGTTAGAAAAGATGCAAATTTTTACAACAAAAACCTACAAAAAAATCAAGAGACGTGGGTCCCACCGGGCGTCCCAAATGTAGTTAGGGTAAAAATGCAAATCAGGGTAAATGAATAACAACAATGATAAAACCCTAACAATGCACAATGAAGCACAAGACAACATGAAAATCAAAATAACAAACACCAATGCAAATTGATCTCCATATTATGCTCGATTTATCTCCATTGCTCTTCTCCACCTCACATTAGAATGCAAGATTTTGAAGGTTTGATTGTTGAAATGTATGTTGGTTGCTCGAATCAGCAGCATAACACTAAGATGAAGATGATAGAAGAAAATAGATAGATGAAGATGAGAAGATTAGAGGAATTTTGGTAGAGTGAGGATACTGGAAGAAGATGGATGTCAAATGGCTTGTGTGAGGCTACATTTATAGGATGGGGCTGTGGGATTCGATGGCTAAGATTAAAAGTCAATTATGTGATGTGTATGACTAGGATTAAAAGTTGATTTTAGTGCCTATGACACACATTAAGTCAGTTATGACATGAGGCTAAAATTAGGATGTGAGGGAATAAGTGGGATTCTTTTATTTATTTTGGAGGAAAAGATGCCTATGACACATAATGAATGGGGCTAAAAATAGGATGTGAGTGGGAACCTCATAATTTAAATAATAAAATTATTTAAATTATTTGTGCATGTGACACATGTTGCAATGTGGAAAAAGTGAGGGACTAATTCAAATATTTAATTTGAATTATTTTGAGACATGTGAAGGGGAATTAATTAAATAAAGGGGTTTATTTAATTAATTGGAAAGGTGATCAAGTGGGATTTATAAGTGGGATAATGTAATGACCTAGGGTAAAATATTATGACATGGACAATTTTGGGTGTCTACAAGTTCATTTTGACATCCCAAAGCTTCTTGCAATAGTACTTTATGTACATGAATGGCTAACATATCCCATTAGGATACATTAATAGGAGCCTTTTTCAACTACTCTACCACATTCATTGGTCCTAGTGACTACACTTTAGAGTAATAAGGATACCTTGTCCTTTCCATCACTTGGTTAGAAACTCCTTGACTCTGAGTCATCATTGAGATATCTTGTCTTGCTATGGGGATATAGGAATCTTGAACTGATGGTCCTTTTCTTGATTCAGTCATTACACTAGGATTGACTTTTGGTGTCTCTACCATCCTCCTCTTTGACGTAGTGTAATAATCTAACTGAACTGGGGGGTTCTTGGAAGTTGATGCTTCATTGATGAACATTGATTCTTCTTCTTCAATCCATGAGAATAGTGCATGTTCAGGGGCAATTTCACCTTCTTGCTATATAGACATGCCTTGCATTTGAGCCACTATCACTGCACTTTGAACACTAGGTGATTGATATGGGTATGATTATGATGTTGGACCATCTTGGTTCCCCATTTTTCTTTGTTTTGCCACCTTTTGTTGTAAATTTCCTCTGGAACAATCTTTTGGCATATGTGCATTATTACAAGGGAAGCACCATGCATTCATCTCTTTAGCCAAGTTATTTTGTCTAGGAACTAATTATGTACCTGGATTAGATGGGACAGTTTGTAATGGTGTTGGCACAAGGACGAGATAATTAGATGGCTATGAGAAGTTTGGTTTTTGTGGCCCCTTATACTCATTTGGCTGATATGGGGGTCTATTTCCTTGAAATCCCTGGTAGGGAGGCTATTGATACGAGGTTTGTTGCCTCTTAAGGTTAATACTTTCATTAGAAAATGTTTTGAGAATACTCTTAACGTCATCCATTTCATATGGAGAGGAAGATGATGCCAAAGTTGTGGGTCTTTGTGGTGTAGGAAAGGTATACATAGAAACAGGGACTAACGGGGCATTAGAGGCTTCTTCTTGAACAAGAATAGACAATTCAGGGAACATGGGCATGGGAGGTCTTGGGGGTAATTTCCTAGCATCTATTAGACTATTTTCTTCTTTAACAACTAACTCATATGTTGCGGGAAGGGTTTGTCCTCCTAATGATTGGATCATAACTGAAATATCAGAATTGAAATCCTTGAGGTAGAAGACAACTCCCATACCTGTTGGTGGTCGAGCAGCAATTGGGATTCTTTGCCAGGTCTTCTGGAACCTTGTATTGAAATCAGTTATGGCTTCCTGGGGTGCTCTCTTTATGGTGATTAGTTGTTACAAAAGAGAGGACCTATCTCCTTTCTCATTGAATCTTTCAAATAGTGCATCTTCTAGTTGGTCCCAAGTTCCAATGGAATTCGGTGGTAAAGATCAATTCCAATCAAGAGATCTTACTTTGAAAGAAGTAGCTAGTAGTCTCATAGCAATATTTTTCTCTGTGATATAATGTATCGTGCATACATCAACCACATCTTGTAAATGCTTAGCTAGGGTCTTGAAATCTTCTCATATGAACTTAGGTAATTCCTTTAGGGCATTAGCTGGAATTAGGTCCCATGTATCCAGAGGTGTTGGAAGAATAAGTGGGCTTCCACTATTTCAGTTGATAAAATTTTGAGATGGAACTGGGGCACCCATTTGTCCTCCTGAGGTATTTTTCTGATTTGTCCTTCTTTTTGAGGTAGTTGCCAACAGTGGCAATAAGATTCCTAGATTAGCTACAGATCGAGCTTGGGTAGTTGGTCCACAACTCTGACTTCTGGAAGGACGTTTGCTCATGCACTTCTAATCAAGAATTAGTAGATTCTATCCCATCGGGCATGGCAAATACTGTTGATATTTAATTTTGCAAGTAACCACAAACAATGGGTCCAAGAATGTGGGACAAACTCTTGAAATAACCTCTAGATGTTAAAGAAGCTAGTTCTTTTCTATGGATTTTGATGTAAAGGGAAGAAAATATAAGATTATAAAAATAACACCTAAATCTGCTAAGGTGATGCACTAGAAATGCACTAAGATCCACACTAATAGTACAGTGATTAAACTTACAGAATCTACTGATAAAGTCAAAGACCATAAAATATGATCAACATTAACATCATGTATATATCAGATTCATCAAAGGCTCATACAGAAAGTAAGAAACAAGAATTAGAAACACATCATGATATGCACAAAACACCACTCTCTCTTCATTGATTGATAGGAGAACAAAGTACATAAGGCAAAGTTTGCATAGAATACAATATTCAATCCCTCAGGAGAGGCACCTATTAAGGCAAGAAAATATGCTTCTAATCTAGTAGCTAAAACTCTTGGATATTCAAAATCTATCTTCTCCTAGGCTGGACTCTACTATTTATAGCACAAAATTTAAATTTTGAAGCTCTCCTGTAGCCATTGAGATCCTAACTACCTAGAAATCAGAGACTCCAGTTAACTATTGCTTGCATTATCAGGCTCCCACACTACAAATCTTCTAAGAATCTTGAGTCTCTGTTCACCCATTCCATTGTAACTGATTCTATGAGTCTCAGATCTTCCTTTTCATTGTAGACTCTGACGTCTCCTCTCTGGGTCAACACCTATCTCGAACAACCAATGGCGCAACAACAATGACCCTTTTAAATTGATACTCTAACAACCTGCACCATTATGACACATGGCATCTTCCGCGGCCTTAAGAAAAAGACTCAAATGGGTACGTGGTGGCTTGGCACTCTTTACTCAAATACTTTAATAAAAGAATCCTCTATTAAGCACCCCGTTGACACTTGTCACTTTCTGTTGAGATTCTCCTTTAAAATAGTCTTGGGCCCCATGGGGATGCGTGGCAAATTTTTGTAGCATCAAAACTTAAACAAAAGAGATTCCATAAACAAGTTCCATATGAACACCTGGCGAGCTCCATTACATTCAATAAAAGACTCACATAGACACATGGTAGGACAACGCTCCATATACAAAACTTTACCAAAGAAACCATTCAAATGAGTGCCCTATCGACAAGTGGTGCTTTCTACCAAGAATTAGAGGCTTATAAAAATAAGCTCTATAATAAATGCGGTTCTGACACTTGACAAGCTCCACAAACATTGCAAAGACTCTTTACATATTACCTGCAGACGATGACATTATGACCCTTCCCGATACCTTTTTTACCTTTTATACTTAGAGACCCGACATTGCACCATGTGGAGCCTTGGCGCTTGTTGGGAGTCTTTTCTTTCAAAAATCTTCAAAAGAGCACCGTTGTGACACTTGGCAAGCTCTACTACTCTAAGACTCTTTACTCTGCGACTTGCTTATAGCCCTGACATGCCTCAAAATATTAACACTTAGCTGATAGAAACAATATATATGGAGACTTATATATATATATGGAGGGTTTTGACTCTACATCGTCTATTTGGCCCCAAGAGATGCCGAATGTAAAAATTCAGTCCTAGCACCTTTCTAGTAGATGAAACTACACTAAGTGTTGTACTTGGCTATTGATGAAAAGTTTTATAGTTGGTTCTTTGGCATGACCCTACTATAGAGGTGTTCTCACTTGATCCAATGTGTTTTAGGGCATCAATTAAGGCTTTCCTTACCACTAATAGAAATTCTTAGACCAAATGTGAAAAAACACTTGAGGGTTTATAAGATGGAATCCTTGTCATTAAAAATCATAGTAACATCATGATATTATGGTCTCAATCTCCTCATAGGATATGACAAATCCAACTTGAAATAAGATCCTTGTATTATTTCATGATGCAAAGATAAGTTTGATGTATAATTTGTAACTTTGGTTTCCATGAATGAAACCATAATGTAACATGATTAAACAATCTTTGAAGGAATACCTATCACTATGATGCATGAAGAACCATGGCTTCTCCCAAGCCTAATAGAGGATATTTTGGCCAATAATGCCACCATTGGTACTATGAAACCTTTAAAATCTCAAGGCCTACAAGATAAATGAGAACAATCATAAATTTGACTCCAAAGGACATAATGGCATGACCCTTCTAACCATATGATATGCTGATCAAACATGATTTTCCTGCTGCCCAAATGACCATAGAACATCTGAAAGAAACCTTGTACAAACTCTATAGAATGTTTGCAATCATCACTAATAGAAAAATGATACTCTCTCAATATCTTTCTATATTCCTTTGTACTATCAGGTGTATGAATGAATGCTATATGCACAAATATAGCAACCTGAGTGGAGTTGTAGTACTGTGATCGAACCTCATTCTGTAGTTCTAGTGTATAATTCTCTACAAACTCAACAATTGACACAATTGTACAAAGATAAAATATTGTCCTTTCATAACTTGAATTGCAAGTTTAACCATCAAGCTCTATGTTTATGCCCTACATACTCATAAACTATCTTTTCTTGAAAAATAGGCATAAATCCAAATACTGGTATTTCTTCACTAACCAATTCACACCTTTTTGTTTCTTTACCATCTTTTAGATTGTATGCCACTATCTTATAATTTCCAAAAGGTACTAATTCATTTCCAATTGCATGCACACTTTCCATGTGTGCACAAGTTCTCAAACATTGCAAACCACCACAACTATCACATGTTCCATCCAAACATGATGTCTTATAAAACATTTGTCCATCTACCATTTCGTAAAAAATGCTTGAAATGAAATCTCTTTCCGATTTAGGTGGAGCCTCTATCATACACTCTTGTAAAACATCATTAGTATGTAAAGATACACATATTTGTCGATAAACATCATAATTGATAGAAAATTCCATGTGCACTCTACAACAAGTTGTGCATGTGTCATTTATCTTGACATAAAAAAAATTCCATTTCAAAATACCTTTGACTAATTTGAATTTGAGGATAAGTAGCTACAAATTTGGAGAAAAATTATGTTTGATTTGTATTTAAAAAATGTTTTGAATGTGGCTCACAGTTTTGACAACTAATTATCCTTCTTATGAAATCCCTATGATTAGAAGATACTCTTGTGTTATTGGACCAAAACTCCTCAATTAGGGATTTTAAGGCTTCAACTATGGCTTTGTATTTCTGTGGGAGTCTACCAAAATGCCCATAGTTCATTGTTATTCAAGTCCTCAATTATTTCATGCCTCCCAAAAACTTTCAAAAAAGTTTTTCTATTTATTTGTAACATCAAAAAATGTCCCCTTGGGGGCTTTTCCCTCATAAGGTTTAGCTCCTAGGGCTTTAGAGTGCATTTAGGACATTTTAGTTCATATTTTAGCATCCCGATGGAATGAGACCTAGTTTTCATGACAAATAGGACCTAGGTGGACCCCTTGAGTTGTACCCTACCCAAAATAGGGGGGAGGACTTAGGCACCCGCACCCTAGTCCTGCCCTATTTTGGGGCAGCCCTAATTTTTGAGTGTTGGTTAATGACCGTTAGGAGGTTCTTTTTTCGACATAGTAAAGTTTGATTTTTAAAATCTTGGTGGGAATGCTTGTAGGTGCATTTATAAGCATGTGTAGGCATTCATTTGTAAACTAGATGATTACTAGCAAGCTATTGTGTTCTCAAGGTGATTCAAGGATTTCTATTGTGTTGCAAAAGCAGACTTGTGTGTTTTGTGTGTTGATATTTGTAGATTTGAGCATCAATCTTCTCATGGCATGAAGAGCATCTTCCTCCATGAGAGCTTCACTACAAGGTGACATATCATTGTGTTTTTATAATTGATTCCTTTGGTTTTGGCCTCTACCTCACAAGGGCACGCCCTCTTTATCTGACAATGGTGTTCAGAGACTTAAGTGTCCTCCAGGGTTTGACTGAGGCAAACCTCTAAACACCACAACCCCCAAACCAAGTCTTGTGATTGCAGGTTACATGTGTCACATCTAGAAAAAGTGGAGTTGCAGGAAGGCTTGGCAGAAATCAAAGATTCGAGATCTGAAGAGAAGTCAGACAAAGGAGCACTTCCAGGACTTGGGTGCTCGTACCAGTTTCCTCTGTAGATAGATCTGAGTAAACAGAAGTTATAGGGCTGATCAGTGTCGGAAGGAGCTCTAGATTCCTTGAAAAAGTAGGTACCTTGGACTTGGGCACCTACACCTTATTCCCTGACTATTCCATCTTGGAACCTCAAAAATAGGTATTCTGTGATTTGTTATTTTACTCCCGTCTGCAAGAGCTTTTTCTGTTATTCGTCAATTTGTTGTCGTATTTGCATAATTAGGGTTTTAATGTTTAATTGGACATTAGAGATGGAAAAATTGATAATTAATTCCCTAATCCAAGTTTCCCTTCATTTTCAAGTGACCTAGGGTATGATAGTGCTCGCCACTCAACTCTAGATCCTTCAATGTTTAGTGGAAATGAGGGTTTTAACATCTAAACAACAAAGATTAACAAAATCCAATTTTACCCTAAACATTTTAGTGAACCTGTGTTTTTGGACTTAAATTGCAACTTGCTGAGTGTTTGTATTCAGATTTGGATTGATTAATTTCATTCATTTGGTCATTTATTTTATTGCATTGAGAAAAATTCAAAAAAATTGAAAAATTGGGAAAATACAAAAAAATCGCATTGTTTGGCTTACTAAATTGCATCAATTCTTCCTAAACTTTCCTAATTCATGATTTTTACATCAGATCTGATATAATCTACATAAAAATACAAAAATTCATAAATTTACCTTGCATTTTCATCATTTAATTGCTAGGGTTTTATGGAAATTTTGACAATTTTATATAACCTAGTAATTCCAAAATCTAGGGTTTGTAGGCAAAATCTTTTATCAGATTTTTCTAATGATTTTAGAGGCTCATTAAAATTTTCATTTGGATTTAGTCTTTAATATTAGTGTGAATTTGTATTTAGATTTAAAATATTTGCATTTTTACATAGAAAATTTCAACAAAAACTAGCAATTGTGATGCATTTTCATTAAATTTGCATGGGCATTTTGCATGTTAAGGCTTGAAAATGATTTTAATATCTAATAGTAGGTCAATTTCATCATAAATCAGACTTCAAAGAATTCACATATCATTTTATCCCAAGATCTCAAACCTAGGGCTTCGAAAACAACAATTTTCACTAAAACCGACCTTATCAACTCTCAAAACTTGCACCGTAGGTGTATTGTGAAAGATATTTTAGCATTAATTTTCTTTTATCAGGGTATTAATTTTCTTCCCCTCATAAAAAGCTTCACAACACCCTTTCAACGGGCTCTTGTAGTGAAAATTTGTTGAAAATTTACACATTTTGGCTATTTTGGCCCTAGGGTTTGACCTAGTTTGCACTCCAAGCGTGTTGTAATAAATTTTATGAATTGAATTGATTTATATTACTTATATTCTTCTCTTTACCTCCTATAATTCCTTACAACACCCCTTTTCCTAGGTCTTGGAATTGAAAAACCATGAAAAACTTGCATATTTTGCTATATTTTCACTAGGGTTTTACCTTAAGTGGCATTAAAAATGTGTTGTGTTGGGTATTTTTGCATCAAGTGGCTGTTATTATTGATATTATTTTCTTTCCATCAACATTTTTCTCACAACACCCTTTTTTATGCTCTTTTGCATTGAGTTTTGGTGAAAAAGTACCTATTTTGACATATTTTCACTACATTTTGACTTTGCATTAACTTGAAATCGAATCAAGAGTATGTTGCGAAGGATAATTTTGATGTTTTGGACTGATATAAGACATATAACTCACTTCCCTTGACTAAAATCCTTACAGTATCCTTTGTGTTATTCATTCACATTAAAAAGAGTAGAAAAAAAACTAAGCATTTTGGTCGTCAATCATATCCTTATCCTAGGATTTGTTCTCGTAGTTTGTGCATTGTATTATTTGGTATAAGCTTTATGAAATGATGTCCTAAAAACAATACCCCTTTGAGAAGAAGTAAAAGATTAATGTGATCTAGTTCTTTTGAAGAAGTTGGTACTTTAGACACCTTCTTTATAAAGGGAGAAACTCAAATTGTGCAAGATAGTATACATTCTCCAACCACAATGGAAGAACAAACTTTTCATGATGTTGATAACACTATTGATGCAACAGGATATGTATCTGATGAGCAAATAGAAAAGTTGGATAAAGACTTGGCTGAATTTCAACCATTTATGGAAAATGAGAGAATAGCCGAAGAAGCCCTTCCTACAATTCATAATATAAGAGAATTGATAAAAGAAGGACAAGATGGTGTTAATGCACTTCATTGTCTAGCACATATTGTATAAACCAATATAATTTCAGTATCCGAATGTGTGCAAGAAATAAATAACACTTTATCACCATCTCATACTCAAAGTTTCAGCACCTATACCGACTACGGGAATATCCACTTTGACATCAATGATCTTAACAACTAATGCGAACGCTTGTAGTAACGCAACCACTGGTATTGGAGTATCTAATGGCAATAATTACAAAGCTATGAGATTTAATTATCAGAATTTGATTCCTAAAGGGACATCTTCTATGAATAATTTTTCTCAACCTCCTATCTATTCCACTCATTTCCGGCTACCTATTACATACTCGCAACCATCTTCCACCTATCAATATGGCCAACCATCATTAAAATATTCTTAGCCTCCGCCTATTGTATCTCAAGCTCAATCACCTCCTCACCTTGGTTCTAATTCCTCACAAGAAACAACATCTCCCAATAATGCCATCCTAAACCAACTTTTATAGGGCATGACTGCTTTGCAACAAAAGGTAACAAATTTAACAAATTCTTTGTAGCCTAGTCTACCAACATATCATGCCCGTAATCTATTATCCTATGCAATCTTGAGAAGTCGTATGCCTAAGAGGTTTGAGACTCCTCTCTTTGAAAAATATGGTGGAAAAGGTGATACTAATATTCTTGTGGCAACATTTACAGCTATGTGTAGTGATTTTTATTTTGAAGAGGATTTGTTAGCAAAACGTTTCCTGCAATCTCTCAAAGATACTTCTTTAGAATGGTTTGGGGCGTTGCCTCCGAATTCAATACACTTCTTTTCATAGTTGATTGATCAATTTTTACAACATTTTCAAGAAAATATCAAACCCCAAGTCACCCTTATTGACTTGGTTCAATGTAAACAAGGTCCGAAAGAAAAGTTGATTGAATTCATTAGTTGATATCAAGGACTTTATGTGAAGATTCAATATCAGATGAAAGATGAGGATGTTCAAAATATATTCATTACAAATCTACAACCTAATACTCATGATAAGATTCTCTTGATGAAATACAACTCCTTTCAACATTTATGCACCGCTCTTCATGATTACCAACTTTCGTCTAGTCAGTATGAAAACCAAAACTCATCGGCTCAAGCTGATCAGTCCTTGGGTGGATCATCACAAAACAACTTTAGAAGGAACAATAATAGGAGTTTCATCAAGATCAATGGACCAAATACGAATGTGTCTGCTATAAATAATCCAAAGAAAGCATCATATCAACCAAGAAAGTTTACTCTGATATCTGAGTCCTATCATTCTATCATGAATCAAGCTGTGAGTAATAACATCCTGAAACTTCCCTCGATCAAGCCTGTTGATCCTAGTAAACATGGACCTTAATTCTATACTAATGCCTTTTGTCATTATCATCGAATGCAAGGACATGACACTGAACAATGTATGCATCTTAAACATGAGATACATGACCTTATTGATTCAAATTTCATCTAGGTATCGGGTGTGAATGATAATGGAAATAAGTCGGTTGCTCCACCAAATCAGAATTTACAAATCTTCACTAATCCTTTTCCTAAACATACTAAAAATAATATGGTGGAACAAGATTTAGTGGAAGTAGATGAGGATGATTACTTAGACTATGATAGTAACGTGCATATGATTGAAGTCAACAAGAAACAAATGGATAATCCACCTCGTCCATAAAGAAACAAAATTTATGTTGAGGTTCCTCCTCTATTATCCTTATATGGATTAGGAGATAATTAGAATGTCTTTAAAAAGGAAGAACAAAAACTGATATAGATGAGCAAGACAGTTTAGGATGATTCCTGTTATTATTCTAGAAAGATTCAACAATGAAAACTTGCTAAAAATTGGAAAAGAGCAAAATGACAATCAATAGTTGGAAATAATAGTGGTTCTCCCCCTCATAAGTACCAAAAAGTCTCATCTAATCGAGGATTTAAGGAAAAAACATCATACAATAGAAAACAAAACTTTCATAAGAACCACTCAAATTTTACATTAAACATGATCGAGTACCTCTCTAAGAGGTTTGAAAGCTCTAGGATATAATATGAAGACCCTACAGGTAAGTATCTATAAACTTTTATTTCTATCATAATGTGCTTCCCTCGTGATGTGTTACATGTTGTTTAGGCCTCATGGGATGACCCTTAATTCTCTTGTAAGGTTCAGGATACCAAGAGACCACCTCTGTTGTGACCTTCTATTTGTATCATCATTATTCTATATTTCTCTCTCTCTGATTTTAGTGTTGTGTGTTGTGTCTTATGGACATAGCGTCGTGGTTGGTGACTTGGGGGCACCCTCCTACATGTTTCTCTCTAAGACACTTGTTTTCTCCTCTCTTATTTATTGTTTCCCTTCCTCTAGTGTTTCCATCTAGTAGGCGGATGACGACAAACATTTATATTGATGCAGACCTAGTGTCCCTTTCAAGAACAATAAAAAAATGGACTTAGTTCCTAATATGATGATGGCATTGTATATTTTATCCAATGCTTGGCTAGTGGAAGCACTTGTGCTTTCCACGTAGTGAATTTGATGATGTTTCTATCACATTTACAAACATTAACAATACTGCTATTCCGTGCACCTTTGTTTGTCTTTGAATCTGGGCTCAGTGCTACTTGATTCAGAGAGCTTCATGATATAGCCCTACGGTTATCCTCGAACTATGAATTTTTTGTATAACCTTGGATCTTTGTGTGGTTAATCATATGCATTGATGTTGTTGTTTATCATGATGGTGTAGACACTAAGATGTTTCTTGCAGGGATGTGTTTGTGGGAATATTTGGCGATCATAAATTACATGTCACCTCCGGGGGGCATGGGCTTTGTGAAATTTGATGTTCCCTTGTGTGTTTTCTTCCTACCTTAACATGCTTGATATCGATAACTGATATCAACCACCTTAAGGTGGGGGCATATAAGGTAAGTTGTTTGTTATAGATGTTAGCAATGTGTTTGACCTTAGATGCAGAGACTTTTGCCCTAGAGTAGTGCATCGTACATCCTAAGCTTGTTTACAATCAATCAATCAATCATGTAAGCCCTCTACAAAATTGGGATATCATGTATATCCTTTTTTCTTAAGCCCTCTTTGGAGGTGGGGATGGTGTATTTCTCATAGCAGATTGCATCATCCTGTCATTTTCAAAAGTCCTCTATGGAGGCAGGGACTAGTTCTATGACTAACTCAACCCTTAAGCGTGTCTTCAACAATTGTTGTGGCGAAGCCCAATCATTGATGTGTGCCTGTAATGTGCCTGAGATGGTGTTGGACCTAGAAATAGGTACACTCCATCGTTTGTCTGCCATGTTTTTTCTGTGTCTTCAAGTGTGTATGTTTTGGCGTGCTTGTTTTGTCTGGCATGTTTGTTGCCCCATATGCAGAGACTAGAGCCTTTGAGTAGTGCTTCATGCATTTTTGGAGGTTTTGTGTGTATTGCATGTGTGTTGCCCCATATATACTGAGACCTGTGCCTTAAGGTAGTGCATCCGGTATTATGGGAGGTTTGCTTACTTTCCAGTACTTGCATTTTGCATTTCATATATATGAGAAAAAGAAAAGAAAAGATATCATTTCTATCTTCCATGCATTAATGTGTCTTCTATGCATTGACCGTCTACTCCGTGTTCTGCGTGACTATAACTGTCTTCTCTATGTTTTGCATGCTTATTACTATCTTTTATGTGATTGGTGTGTCTTCTTCGTGCTTAGTGTGTTTATTGTGTTTGTGACCTTACTTTAATGCATGTATGGGCCTTGTGTTCATACATATATTAAAGTGGGGGCTAAATGTAACGTCAGAAAATGTCCCCTTAGGGGCTTTTCCCTCATAAGGTTTAGCTCCTGGGTCTTTAGAGTGCATTTAGGACATTTTAGTTCATATTTTAGCATCCCAATGGAATGAGACCTAGTTTCCATGACAAATAGGACCTAGGTGGGCCCCTTGAGCTGTACCCTACCCAAAATAGGAGGGAGGACTTAGGCACCCATGCCCTAGTCCTACCCTATTTTGGGTCAGCCCTAATTTTTAGGTGTCGGTTGATGACTGTTAGGAGGTTCTTTTGCTGACACGGTAAAGTTTGATTTTTAAAATCTTGGCGGGAATGCTTGTAGGTGCATATATAAGCATGTGTAGGCATTCATTTGTAAACTAGATGATTACTAGCAAGCTATTGTGTTCTCAAGGTGATTCAAGGTTTTCTATTGTGTTACAAAAAAGACTTGTGTGTTTTGTGTGTTGATATTTGCATATTTGAGCATCCATCTTCTAATGGCATGAAGAGCATCTTCCTCCATGAGAGCCTCACTACAAGGTGACATATCATTGTGTTTTTATCATTGATTCCTTTGGTTTTGGCCTCTGCCTCACAAGGGCATGCCCTCTTTATCTGACAACAGTGTTCAAAGACTTAAGTGTCCTCTGGGGTTTGATTGAGGCAAACCTCTAAACACCACAACCCTTAAATGAAGTCTTGTGATTGTAGGTTACAGGTGTTGCATCTAGAAAAAGTGGAGTTGCAAGAAGGCTTGGCAGACATCAGGGATTCAGGATTTGAAGAGAAGTCAGATAAAGGAGCACTTCTAGGACTTAGGTGCTTGCACCAGTGTCCTTTGCAGACAGATCTTAGGAAATAGAAGTTACAAGGCTGATCAGTGTCGGAAGGAGGTCCAGATTCCCTGAAAAAGTAGGTACCTTGGACTTGGGTGCCTACACCTTAGTCCCTGACTATTCTACCTTGGAACCTTGAAAGCAGGTATTATGTGATTTGTTATTTTACTCCTGTCTGCAAGAGCTTTTTCTGTTATTCATCAATTTGTTGTCGTATTTGCATAATTAGGGTTTTAATGTTTAATTGGACATAAGAGAAGGAAAAATTGATAATTAATTCCCTAATCCAAGTTTCCCTTCATTTGCAAGTGACCTAGGGTATGATAGTGTTTGCCACTCGACCCTAGATCCTTTAATGTTTAGTGGAAAGGAAGGTTTTAACATCTAAACAACAAAGATTAACAAAATCTAATTTCCCCTAAACATTATCTTTAGTGCTTGACTTGTTTTTCTTATCAAGCAAGATTTCTTTGTTTGATTTCTCACAATAGTTGATGTAATGACACGTCATGTAGCATTACTATCTTTGGTGCATGAGGTGGAACCAATGCTTTGATATTCATTGATTAGATTTCTTACAATAGATTTTTCACTATTATCATTGATGTTTTTACGCCAAGAATCTTAATGATTAGCCTAAACTTTAGATTTTTTATCATCTCAAAAAATAATTGGCATCTTTCAATTTCACTTATGTTTTGAAAAAACTTGTTCCATATCTTATTCACATCTCTTCTACAAGTACGTTCAAGAATCTTATAAAACATTGGTTTTACAATATTCTCATCAATTTCAATAAAAAACGTAGGCTTTTTATGCAAAATTCTAGGAGGTGTTCTCAATGGAAAACTTGATTCACAAGATACATTTTGATCACTAAACACTTGATCGATTAGTATATCATCTACTACAACATTTATAAATGCATCATAATTTTCAATTGGAGATTAAACATTTTCTACATTACCGAATTGAGATGGTAAAGATGACATACCTTCAAGTTCTCCCACATTTGATTTCTTACTTGTTGATGGTTGTTTTGATGCAATCATAACAATAAGTTAAAATTCACATATAATGAACTGAAACTATACTTGAAAGATGAGAAGGAATCATTTGAGATTCAACTAATCCCAAGTCTACAATGGTTCGGTTGGTCAAGTTCAGTTGGTCAATGTGAAGCTGTAATGTTCAAGGGGCCTTACGTAATTTAGGTTTGTTTGGTGGCTTACTGGACTAAGAATATGCAAAAAAAGATTATGAGATATGTCAATACTTTTCATTCCTTTGCATAAAAGTGTTACTGTGCTGCAAGTTTTAGATGGTTTTCTTGAATTATTGCAGCTTTCTTCTTTATCTATTTATGAAAACTGTCTACTTATAGCTCTGTTATGCATGCTTCTTGAAATTTGAGACAATTTCCTTTAGATTTCTACGTTATCAGCTAAGTATTTCAGATGGGTTGGGAAAAGTTAGGAAAATCTAATCTATACCTCATTTAATCTACCGAAGGATCTAATTGTTTCTATTATGCACTATGTAAATACCACAGTAATTTGATCAAATCCACAGTGAAAACCTTAAATGCAAGTTCTGAGCATTTTCACAAACATACATTTAAAATTGCAAGCTCTCAAAGAAAATATTTCAAAACACAAAGAAGAGCAGGAGAACACTCAGAAGATAGATGCAGAACTCCAGATTCTATTGTATTAGAAACGAATAGTCATACATGATTTACAATGTAGGAATGACTCTTAGTTTCATTAATCATACTACAGAGAACTTACAAGCTTTACAGATACAGTAAGGCAGCCAGACATTCCACGCGCACCTTACTGCAGACAAACAGGCGACCTCCTTCTTCTACCTCTAAACTATGCTAAGCTAACTCACTGTGTGCTTCTAAAAGAAAAAATCCCTGTTGTAGCCCCTGTTGTAAAATATTTATAGTGTAGAGAGGCACAATATATAGACTTTCTGGTTGTCCTCACTACAGCAAAAAAACCTAACCAAACCCCTGGTTCAAACCCTTGGTTACAGCAATAAATACAGGTGAACCAGCTCTTCAAAATATCTCTGAGCAGTGTCAAATCTGGGTGAAATATTGCCCCTTCTAAGAAGTTCCGGCAGCTTGACAATAACTTTTGTTTGTCTGTTGTAGTAATACCCTCAGCTGCAACTTTGTCCTTTATTTGAATGGCCTTGACTTCTTCGCACTTTATCTTTATCTTCCTGCTCCTGAGATCAGATTTCCTTCCTCCATGAGGTCACTGTGTTGACTTTCTAGCTGCTTCCTCAACTGCAAGCCTGCAAGACAAGACAAGCAATAAGTATTTCATTTATGACATAAACAGCAGGAAATTAAAATAATCATTTAAATCCAGGTGACTGTGCAAAATCGTGGAAATCGGGTCCAAAATACTCTTAAAACGCGTTCAAAATGCATACAGACTGCTCAAAACCCACGGGTCAACTATCGCTGACCGAAAAAATGCCACGGGCGCCAAAAAACGCTTTAAAACTCCACCGCTATGTACATTCCCGCCCATCGGCGTGAGAAGTTCCGGATGACGTCATCATCATGTTTCGCTTCTGTATATTGGGGAAAAGAATGACAATCATCATCATCATCATGTCGAAGGAAAATAGGAGGATATAAAATATGATCCTGCGGCTGAGGAAAGGAAAATGATGGTGACGTCATCGTCATATTTGGGCTTCATTAAAATGCAAATGATGACGTCATCAGGATGTTTAGTTAAGATCAGGGGATAAATGTAATATCGGGTCACCTAAGGAGCATGATCAGGTGGTGAATGTAATATGACCCCTTTGCGGCCAAGGTAACCCTCTCGAAAGATCAGGATGATGATGATCATCAGGATATCCGGGGCTTTTGTTGAACTTAGAATATGACGTCATCATCATATTCGTGAACCGGATCATGATTTGGAAAATATCCTGCCGAAGGGAAATGTGATGATGATGTCCTCCTAATATTTGCTTCTTCGTTTATCAGGTTGGGATGACATCATCAGGATATTTGCAAAAGGTCATATTTCTCGGCAGGAGGACATTACGAAATATCGGGTAGACAAACAGGATCATGATGATCCTGACAACATGACAGGATAAAAATATGATGATCCTCCTCATCGAATATCATGATGACGTAATCATCATATTCCGTCTTCGGAGCATGAGGATGAGCTGAGGTCATCATCAGGTTAGCGCTAGGGTGATATTTAAAATATGATCATGCTGTTGAGGAATGGAATATCACCCTCCCTTAAAAGATAGGGTGATCATCATGATCATGCAAAAGGAGATCAGGAGGATATGATAACGTCATCATCATATTGGCGAATATCAGTAAATATGATCCTCCCTTGAAAGATCAGGATGATGATGATCATCAGGATTTTGACATGCGCATGCAAATATGCAGATGGTGGATTTTCTAAGCAGGGTGATATTATAATATCAGCATGATATTATAATATCGGGTGATGTAAAAATATCATGATGCTCATTGTTATGAAATATCAGGTTACACTCAAAACATGATGCTCATGATGCGCATAAGGTCATTTGACGGGTAAAGGGCACTATCACCTAAGATTGACGTCCGGATATTGGGACTGCATAATTTTTATCGGGTGATAGATCAAGATCATGATGATCTTGACAACATGACTGAGGATAAAAATATGATGATCCTCTTGCGAATATCAGGTTTGACCAAAACTTTGACTGTGCATAACTTCCACATATGGACGAATTTTCAAGTGATGTAAAAGGGAAACCTGCATGGAATTTCAAGCTCTTTATAAATATGAGGTCACAGAAGCAAAATATGAACTTTGACAAACTGACCTCATGATGATGACCTACCTCATCCTGACCTTCATGATGATGATGCACCTGACTCATTTTTACCAAACCGCCAGAAAGCAGAAAAAACACAAGCAGAAGCAAAAAGCAAAGCGACAGCAGGGGTCCTCGTTTTGCTAAGGGGCAAAATGGGGCATGTTGTGAACATCACAACAACTAGCAACCAAAACAAAACAATTAAATTCAGAGTGTTCAAGGAAACTAGATGAAATGAATTCATAACTTCCGACTATCTTTCCTACAAATTACTATTCAGCTTGAGACTTAAGGTATTCAATAAAGATGCATGAATTTCCATTTTCAGTTTAATTGTGTGCACGTGATTAATTATCCTCATCTTGAAGATCGGTTGAACAAACCAGTGACTGACATTAGCCTACGTAGGTGAGGATATTCCCTCATAGCCGACCGGATAGAGCCTTGCTACCAGCAAGCGTCCATAGCCCCAGCAAGGTTATCGTTACAATTCTCCTAAGTAGAGCCCCACTGCCAGCGAGCGTCCATAGCCCCGGTAGAGTTACTTAGATGGCTTAATCTTGATTTTTAGTATAATCCATTTTATTTATTTATTTATTTATTTATTTTTTTGTTTTCTAATTTTGAAAGATTTCATAAGATATAGCAATTTGTAACTTCATGATGCAAGGAGTGGACACTTGCTGAAATTAAGCTGAGAATTGTAATGGTAGCAAGGGTGACCTCTGATTTTTCACCTAATATCTACAATGGTAAGTTCAACAAACCCAAGGATTTTAGGTGTGTCATCATGAGAAACTTGCTTTGAATTCTCAATCACATTTATTGAATACAAAACTTCAGAAGATGAACAACTCTCTACATTCATGACAGTAACAAGTTATGTGTAAATTGCAACTGATTAACTTGAATATCCTAAATTTTATACTGTTTTGAATGGTTGCTAGTTTTGCTCCTTAATACTCTAAAGTAAAATAAAGATCCCTGCTGAGGAGACAACAAACAAACCAAACAAACAAGCTGTACAAACAACACAACAAAAGAAAAATTGTACAAACCGAAAGAAACAAAAGCAAAAAAAACAAACAGAAGACAAACTATACAAACAGCCAACCCAAAAGAAAACAGCAAAAGAAGAACTGTACATTACCCACAGCATTTTACATTAAGAAAAAAAGGACTGCCCCCCTCTTTTACCTCAAGCCTGGAAGTAGTGTTTCAAATGCTGGCCATTAACTGGTAATGGCATATCTTCTCCAGTCAAGGTCTTAAGTCTAAAGGTGTTATCTCCTATTATTTCTGAGACTTGTAATGGACCCAGCCATAATTTATTAAATTTTCCATGGCTTCCTTTCTTTTCATGTGCTTTGTCCCAGCACAACACTAAGTCTGATATCCTAAATGTTTTGACTCTTGCCCTTTTGTCAAACCACCTCTTAACAACCGCTTGGTGTTTGGCAAACTTCTCGAGGGCTTGACCTCTTTTCTCCTCTAGTTGTAACATTTGCACTATTCTGGCTTCCCTATGGTTATCAAAGCCCAGATATTCATTGGCAAACTTCCAGGTTGGTATTCTCAGATTAACCGGAAGTATGGGATCAGTCCCATAAACTAAGTGATAAGGTGTGCTACCTAAAGCTATTTTAAATTTGGTCCTGTCTACCCATAATGCATATCTTAACAGGGTATTCCACTCTCTAGGACTTTTGGCAATTAACCTCTTGATTATGTCTAATAAAATTTTGTTTGTTGATTCAGCCAGTCCATTACCTTAAGGGTAATAATTTGAAGAAAACCTTAGAATAATCCCATATTCAAATGCCCATTTAGAAAATTTTTAAAGAAGAGAAAGCAGGGCCGTTATCACATACCAATGAATAGGGCGTTCCAAACCTGGTGATAATGTTTTCTTCAAGGAACTTGATAACTACCTCAGTTGTGGAAAATTTGCAGCAGGTGGCCTCAGTCCACCTTGTACAATAGTCTGTTACTGCCAATATAAATTTGTGTCCTGTAGAAGATGGGGGATTGATGACTCTGATAAAATCCAAGCCCCACTGTGCAAACGGTCTGGATTCGATCACAGGTTGCAGTGGATTGGCTGGATTTTTCCCTTTGTCTGCTGCAGTCTGACAGGTGTGGCAACTTCTGATGTGACTCTTAGTATCTTTGAACATAGTGGGCCAGTAATAGCCCACCCTCAGTATTTTGTGTGTTGTAGCTAAATGGGAACCATGGCCGGTTCCGTATTTGTCATGTAGTTCTGTCAACACTCTATCAGCTTCAGTTCTGTTTATGCATCTCAGATAAATTCCATCATGGTTCTTCCTGAATAGAAGACCTCCTTGCACCATATAATTTTGTGCCTTAATCTTCAAAGCTCTCCTCTGAGAAGCCTTCATCTTGCTTGGGTACTTTCCAGCAATCAAGAAGGTGCTTAAATCATCATACCAGCCTGATGCGTCTTGGGAATTCAATACATATTGTTGTTTTATCAGATTTGGATCCATGTTTACTATTGTCTGCACCAGCGCCTGCCCTCTGACCAGCTTTGCGGGAATGATCTCCATGTCAAATTCTTGCAGTGTGGTGATCCATTTGGCTCTTTTTTCTCCAGGCTCGTTTTGCATCAGCAACATTTTTACTGTTGCGTCTGGTACTATGGCTTTAATCTGGCTGCGCAGAATATAGTGTCTAAATTTTTTCACGGCCTTCACTAATGCGAATGCCTGTCTTTCGATATCTAGATATCTCAGCTGTGCATCCTTTAGAGGTGCACTCATAAATGCTATGGGCCTCTCTCCATTATTTTCACCTTTCTGTGTCAAGGCAGCCGTGACAGAATGAGAAGATGTAAAGGAGTAGATGTAAAACGGGCTTGTGTAGTCTGGACTTGCCAATACAGGAGCATCAGAAATTGCCTCCTTGATATCTTCAAATGCGGCTTTGGCCACTGGTGTCCATTCCATCTGTACATCTTTCTTCAACATGGCATTCAACGGCTGCACGATCTCTGCAAAACCTGTTATAAACTTCCGAACAAAGTTAATTTTACCAAAAAATGATTTCAATTCTTTCCTACTGTTTGGTATTTGCAAATTTTTTATGGATTCTATTCTATCCGGATCAACTGAAATTCCATTTTCAGAAATGACATGGCCTAATAATTTACCTTCAGTTACGCCAAATATACATTTCTTAGGATTAAGGGAAATCCCATACCTTTCACATTGCTTGAGTACTTTTCTGAGGTCTTCAGCGTGGGTGGATGCATCCTTGGAATACACAGTTAAATCATCCATATACACAACAATGCATTTACTCGATAATCCGCGGAATGCAACATCCATGGCCCTCTGAAAAGTGGCACCTGCATTGATTAGACCAAAAGGCATTCTTCTATACGCATAATTTCCCCATTTGCAAGTGAAGGTGGTTTTTAGTCTATCTTCTCTATCAATTAAGACCTGATTATAACCCGAAAAACCATCTAAAAAAGACATCATCTTTGCGCCATTTACTGCTTGCAGTACTTCGTCTATTGGGGGCAAAGGATAATTATCCTTTTCAGATGCCTTGTTTAAATTTCTAAAGTCTACGCACAACCTGATGTCTCCGTTTTTCTTCCTCACTGGTACTAAGTTAGCTACCCAGACAGAATGTCTGACTGGGAAAATTATTCCAGCGGACAGTAATTTTTTAACTTCCTCAAAGATTAAAGGCTCTAGAATGGCATTTACAGGCCTCTGTTTCTGCCTAAATGGTTTGACTTCTTTTCTTAAAGGTATTACGTGAGTTATGATGGACTCATCAAATGTTTTCAAGTCTTCATAAGTCCATGCTATGACATGTTTATATTCTTTCAGAACGTCCAGAACCTCTTTTCTAATTTTCTCAGAGCAAGCTTTCCCAATTAGTACACTTTGTGGATTTAGCTCAGTCCCTAAGTTATGTAAATCACACCTACCCCCTTCTATTTTGGGAAGTCCTTCTGTCTTATTACTCCGTCGAAGTCAAAGATGTGTTCTAATTCAATTACTCCTTTTGGTAAGAAGTTGCTCTTTAAGTTGATCATATCTTCTTCGTCCCATGTTACTTCAGGCCTTTCTTGTTCATCAATGATTTGGGCCTCAAATGCCTCATTACAAGTCAGAAAATTAATAATTTGCTGATCCTCTCCAAACACCTGAAAGTGTGTAACGTTGTCTGGTATACTAGGCACGTTAACTAGCTCAACAGCAAATCATCTTAATCCTGACAGTGTCAATGGTTCTAATGTACTAGCAGCAACTGCTAACGCATCTGGCCTGTGGTTCAGCTCTCTAGGAATGTGTTCTATGTTAAAAGCATCAAACGAATCCATTAAACTCCATACTCTATGTCTGTAACTAATTATTTTCTTATAATTGCAGGCATATAGTTTCCTCACTTGTCTGACTACTAATTCAGAGTCTGAAAATACTCTGATGGTTTTTACCCTTTTCTTGATGGCCATGACAAGTCCTAAAATTAGGGCCTCATATTCGGCAATATTGTTAGTGCAGAAAAATTGTAATCTATATGCTGCCAAATGTGATTTACCTTGAGGATCTATGAGTTCAATACCCGCACCTACGCCCTGTTTTGATTTGGACCCATCACATTTTAACGTCCACATGCCATCTTTTCTTTTCTGATCTTTTACCTTGGCATACTTTGTCCCTTTTATTGCCTGTGGGGTGTTGTCTTGTTTATTCATGGGTTTTTCCGTTTGATTATCTTGCATATGTGTGTTTTTAGTTTGCAACTCAGAAAGATAACTACCCTTGTCCTCTATTTCTTTTCCTAAATCTGGAATCAAGGCATCTATATTATCCTGAACATATCTCAGTGTTGGATCAGGATTCTCATCTTTCTCTTGTGACTCTACCCTCCCTATGCACCTTTTGTATTCATATTCAATGATGTCTTTGCATATTTCACAATTCTCCTCAGAATGTTGCCTATCATGGACTCTACACCTATTTTTATATAACTTACATTGGACTGGGAGATTGTGTGTAACACACTCTTCCACCTCTCGTCTAATGGCATGACCAAATTTGTCTATTGCATTGTTTTCTTCATCTGAAGAATTCCCGTCAGACTCAATGAATAGTGCCGTTCTATTGTTGACACACTTCTTTCTAATGTTTAACATCATAATCTCTTCAATCTGCATCCCATTGTTGGTAATTCTATAGACACCTGGTTCAACAGCAGTATATAATATTTCATTAGTTCGATTATACTCTGTTATCATATGTTTCATTCTGGGCTCTGCCTCTATTTTGATCTGGTTTGGGATGCCTCTCCACGGTAACCACATGTGTGAAAAGTCAGTAGCCATATATCCGTTTAATGTCTTGGACCAATCTCTACTTAGCAACATTCCATAATTTACGGGTATATCCACTACTTGAATGTCAATGATTTGGCTTACCCTAGGGTCTGAAGCTAATTGCACTTGAATGTTCATGAGTTCTCCTATCACGCTAACCTCGGTCTTATCTAATTGCGTGACAACCTTGGCAGATTTGGTGGGAGTCAGCCCGAGAGTTTTACATATTCCTAAGGGCATTACGTTGGCTGAAGCACTAGAATCTACCATGCAATTGTGTATATTCTTCCCACACAACCTAACAGTTAACAAGAAAGGTTGAGTATCCCTCTTATCTGCATGTATTACCACATTTGTATTGGAAGGCTGCTCAACTTTCTTACCCTTCTCCTTAGGTGGTGAATCACTATTAGGAACAGTTATATCAGCAGACACCTTGTTTGTTATGGATGTATCCAGGGATTTTAAAAAAGCATTTCTAATCCCTGGGGTCTTCAATAATTCATTTAGAGGTATACTGACCTTAATTTTCTTTATTTCCTCTGATAAGTAATTCATTAATCTCGTTGTCTCTATTGCTTCTGTCTTACTTGTTTGATCCTTTTGCACTGTTGCTCCATTATTTGTGTGCTGACTAGCTTTAAGTATGGCAGGATTGTTGCTAGCATTCTGATCTGGGGGTGTATTGATGTTATTCGGAGGAGTGGAAGTGGTGAAAGGTCCTCCCGGCCTAGGGTTGTTCCTCAAATTGTAGGTGTGGCTTTTATTTGTCTGTTGAAAGGCCTGCACCTCTTCTGTTTCATTTAATATCTCATTTTCAGATTCAAAAGGAAACTGAAAAGCATTTAACACAAAGGCTGATTCAGGATAAAGACTTTCACAACAGTATGGTTCATCCTCTAGCAATTCATCCTCTTTCTCTTCTGCTGTTGCAAAGGTAAACGTTTCTAAGACTAATGCTGTGTCATATTCTGAGGGTACTACCTCATTACCCTTAGGAATGAGAAATTCAGAGGTAGGAGGCTGTACATCTATGTTGAAAATACTAGCTGCCAAGTGGAACTGTGGACAGTCGTGCTTAGCATGGGCATTGGTATTGTGAAATCTGCACCAATTTTTGGGTGCTGTACTAGCCATTTGTATGCTAGTCGTTTGTTTTGTACCATGATTATCTGTATTCTCAAAAGGAGAAGCCAGAGTACCGTTGTTGGGCCCAGTGTTCCATGTCTTGGGTGGCCTAGGTTGATTCTGATTTTTGTTATTATTGCCCCAGGTCCTATTATCTATCACTGGCCCCCTATTTTGCATTGGTTGCCCCTGACTGGGGCCTTGATGCTGATTGTAGTTTTGGTTCTGATTGTACTGCTGATTTTGATTGAGACTATAATTCTGATTTTGGCCTTGGTTGTGATTTTGATGTGGATTATAGTTTTGGTTGCTTCTTCCATAGAGGTTCTCATTTCTTATCTGTGTCACTTTGGTCATTAATCTTTTCAAATGTGCAGTAATTTCTTTGATTTCTTCCCTATCCTCCTGTGCTTTTGCCACAGTTACATCCCTAGGAAGTTGGAAGAAAGGCTGTCCATTATTTTGACTGTTATTGGAAGTACTAGCCGTGTAAGGAGTTATAGCTTAGATTGGAGTAGGATTATACACAGGTGTGTAAGAAGGAACCGGATTTACTAGTGGAGCATGCTGCACAGGGACTCCATTCCATGGGTGTGCCTGATTCTGCACCCCAAAATTTCCTCCATTGACAAATGGACTATAAGTTGTATGCCTCATTTCTTGGTTCACTGAGGCTGCCTCTTTATAGGCTTTGGATATTGAATCTATGTCAGGTTTTCTTTTGACAAACATGGCGGTTAAAGGATCCAAGGCAGCATAGTACATAGCCAACAAGGGAGCATCATCTATGGTATAAGGGGCTACCAACCTAGAATAGGCCTTTTGAAATCTGTCATTGAAATTATCAATTAGCTCTCCCTCACCTCGTTTTATAGCAGCCAATTTATGATACAAAGCGCAAGGGTCAATGGGTCCTCTAAATCTTGACAGAAATGCTTCTTCCATAAGTGCCCAGGGAGAAATGTAACCATTGGGTAAGTTTACGTACCAGCTAGAGGCCTGCTCATTAAAGGTGTAAGGAAACAATCTACACACAACATCCTCGTGCTCTAACATAGCCCTAAAACATGCTTCCTTAAATATTCTAATATGATCTTCTGGGTCCTGATGCAACTGGTATTTGGGACATATCTTTTCTGGATTTTTGGGCATCTCATGATAATCATTGAAGAGTATGGGCGAATTGACATCAAAATAAGCCATTGCAGGTGTTTGAGCTTGATTTGAACTTGCAGGAATACCTAGATTGATTGGTGGATTAGGGTTTACAGGAGGATTGAGACCTCCAGGAGTTCCTGAACCAAGATTTAAAGATCTGAACAGTGATCTGTCAGGACTCACAATACTACGGATGTTAAAAGGTGACCCAGTAGGTGTTCCAGATGAACTTCCCGCTTGCGATATCTTTGGATTCCAAATTAAAGGGTTTTTACTTCGCCTTGTATCAGGTAGTTGCACAAATATATCTCCTGAACTGGATCTGGACCTAGTCACTCTATTACTGTCGTTAGCCAGTTTGAAATGAAACCTAATTCAAGAAGGCCCTCCTTCTAGTGCCAGAAAACTGTTGATGGTTGATTTGATGCAATCATAACAATAAGTTAAAATTCACATATAATGAACTGAAACTATACTTGAAAGATGAGAAGGAATCATTTGAGATTCAACTAATCCCAAGTCTACAATGGTTCGGTTGGTCAAGTTCAGTTGGTCAATGTGAAGCTGTAATGTTCAAGAGGCCTTACGTAATTTAGGTTTGTTTGGTGGCTTACTGGACTAAGAATATGCAAAAAAAGATTATGAGATATGTCAATACTTTTCATTCCTTTGCATAAAAGTGTTACTGTGCTACAAGTTTTAGATGGTTTTCTTGAATTATTGCAGCTTTCTTCTTTATCTATTTATGAAAACTGTCTACTTATAGCTCTGTTATGCATGCTTCTTGAAATTTGAGACAATTTCCTTTAGATTTCTATGTTATCAGCTAAGTATTTCAGATGGGTTGGGAAAAGTTAGGAAAATCTAATCTATACCTCATTTAATCTACCGAAGGATCTAATTGTTTCTGTTATGCACTATGTAAATACCACAGTAATTTGATCAAATCCACAGTGAAAACCTTAAATGCAAGTTCTGAGCATTTTCACAAACATACATTTAAAATTGCAAGCTCTCAAAGAAAATATTTCAAAACACAAAGAAGAGCAGGAGAACACTTAGAAGATAGATGTAGAACTCCAGATTCTATTGTATTAGAAACGAATAGTCATACATGATTTACAATGTAGGAATGACTCTTAGTTTCATTGATCATACTACAGAGAACTTACAAGCTTTACAGATATAGTAAGGCAGCCAGACATTCCACGCACACCTTACTGCAGACAAACAGGTGACCTCCTTCTTCTACCTCTAAACTATGCTAAGCTAACTCACTGTGTGCTTCTAAAAGAAAAAATCCCTGTTGTAGCCCCTGTTGTAAAATATTTACAGTGTAGAGAGGCACAATATATAGACTTTCTGGTTGTCCTCACTACAGCAAAAAAACCTAACCAAACCCCTGGTTCAAACCATTGGTTACAGCAATAAATACAGGTGAACCAGCTCTTCAAAATATCTCTGAGCAGTGTCAAATCTGGGTGAAATATTGCCCCTTCTAAGAAGTTCCGGTAGCTTGGCAATAACTTTTGTTTGTCTGTTGTAGTAATACCCTTAGCTGCAACTTTGTCCTTTATTTGAATGGCCTTGACTTCTTCGCACTTTATCTTTATCTTCCTGCTCCTGAGATCAGATTTCCTTCCTCCATGAGGTCACTGTGTTGACTTTCCAGCTGCTTCCTCAACTGCAAGCCTGCAAGACAAGACAAGCAATAAGTATTTCATTTATGACATAAACAGCAGGAAATTAAAATAATTGTTTAAATCCAGGTGACTGTGCAAAATCGTGGAAATCGGGTCCAAAATACTCTTAAAACGTGTTCAAAACGCATACAGACTGCTCAAAACCCACGGGTCAACTATCGCTGACCGAAAAAATGCCACGGGCGCCAAAAAATGCTTTAAAACTCCACCGCTATGTACATTCCCACCCATCTGCGTGAGAAGTTCCAGATGACGTCATCATCATGTTTCACTTCTATATATTGGGGAAAAGAATGACAATCATCATCATCATCATGTCGAAGGAAAATAGGAGGATATAAAATATGATCCTGCGGCTGAGGAAAGGAAAATGATGGTGACGTCATCGTCATATTCGGGCTTCATTAAAATGCAAATGATGATGTCATCAGGATGTTTAGTTAAGATCAGGGGATAAATATAATATCGGGTCACCTAAGGAGCATGATCAGGTGGTGAATGTAATATGACCCCTTTGCGGCCAAGGTAACCCTCTCGAAAGATCAGGATGATGATGATCATCAGGATATTCGGGGCTTTTGTTGAACTTAGAATATGACGTCATCATCATATTCGCGAACCGGATCATGATTTGGAAAATATCCTGCCGAAGGGAAATGTGATGATGATGTCATCCTAATATTTGCTTCTTCGTTTATCAGGTCAGGATGACGTCATCAGACTATTTGCAAAAGGTCATATTTCTCGGCAGGAGGACATTACGAAATATCGGGTAGACAAACAGGATCATGATGATCCTGACAACATGACAGGATAAAAATATGATGATCCTCCTCATCGAATATCATGATGACGTAATCATCATATTCCGTCTTCGGAGCATGAGGATGAGCTGAGGTCATCATCAGGTTAGCGCTAGGGTGATATTTAAAATATGATCATGCTGTTGAGGAATGGAATATCACCCTCCCTTAAAAGATAGGGTGATCATCATGATCATGCAAAAGGAGATCAGGAGGATATGATAACGTCATCATCATATTAGCGAATATCAGTAAATATGATCCTCCCTTGAAAGATCAGGATGATGATGATCATCAGGATTTTGACATGCGCATGCAAATATGCAGATGGTGGATTTTCTAAGCAGGGTGATATTATAATATCAGTATGATATTATAATATCGGGTGATGTAAAAATATCATGATGCTTGTTGTTATGAAATATCGGGTTACACTCAAAACATGATGCTCATGATGCGCATAAGGTCATTTGATGGGTAAAGGGCACTATCACCTAAGATTGACGTCCGGATATTGGGACTGCATGATTTTTATCGGGTGATAGATCAAGATCATGATGATCTTGACAACATGACTGAGGATAAAAATATGATGATCCTCTTGCGAATATCAGGTTTGACCAAAACTTTGACTGTGCATAACTTCCACATATGGATGAATTTTCAAGTGATGTAAAAGGGAAACCTGCATGGAATTTCAAGCTCTTTATAAATATGAGGTCACAGAAGCAAAATATGAACTTTGACAAACTGACCTCATGATGATGACCTACCTCATCCTGACCTTCATGATGATGATGCACCTGACTCATTTTTACCAAACCGCCAGAAAGCAGAAAAAACACAAGCAGAAGCAAAAAGCAAAGCGACAGCAGGGGTCCTCATTTTGCTAAGGGGCAAAATGGGGCGTGTTGTGAACATCACAACATTACTTGCACAAAGTTTTTTCATTTGTTCCCTTTATTTCTCCAATTCCTTCTCTCTCTTCAATGCTTCATCATCCAATTCAATTAGAAAAGACAATTCACCTTCATTTGTGAATTTTAAGTTCTTATTATCACGAAGTTGTCTCATTCATTCTATTTTCTTTGCATTCTCAGCTTCACACTCCTCCAATGTTAGAGTTTTTACTCATTTCCTTGGCATTGTATTGAATTCTATATCACTCTACAATAATGGTCAAAAGAACACAAAAAATATCTAATAATTTATCAAGTTATAATACAAAACATGCTTAATTACATTCTTTTTTGTCAGTGTAAAACAAAAAACTAGTTATTTTATTCAATTTAGTGTTGCAACCCCTCAAAACATGAAAAAAATCCTTCCTAATATCAAATTTGAATTTAAAACATGTAATTGGAATCTTGTGCATCGAAACAAGAACAAAAAGTGCATCAATTTTGTCAACCAATTATTGGAGAACCTCAAAATCATGAAAAGTCTCTTTCAATGTCTAAAAATTGTAGAAAAGGGAATAAAATAGAGCATGTGCACTAAAAATCATGTGGCATGCCTTTGTGTAGGCTATTAGACATCATTTAACTATTTCAAAACAAGCTCGCACTATAACATGAGCGTGTTTTAAACTAGCTAAAATGCTATTTATTTCCTTCTCTTCTACTGTTTCACAAACTCTTTCTCCTTCTATAGCTATCTCTTTCTAACTCTCTCTATCTCTTTCTATTTGTCCCTAAACCCTAACCCCTAAAACTTTATCTCCCTATCTCTATCCTCTCTCTATCTCTCAATTCCCTAAATATGCCTACCCCACACTTAGGATAGGTCTAAGTTCCTTAAACCCCAACCCCTAACCTCTATATCTCCCCTATCTCCCTATCTCTATCATCCCTCTACCTCTCACTCTCTAAACCCTAAACCTATAAACCCTAAACCTTAAACCCGATCAAGCCTAAACCCTAAACCCTCTACATCTCAATCTCTCTCCCTATGTCTTTGGACATCTCCCTAACTCTCTATCTCCCTATCTCTCCCCTCTGTCTCCTCTATTTCTGACTATCAATCCTCTCTATCTCTCTTTAAACCCTAAACCCCTAAACCCTAAATAATGCCCCTAAACCCTAAACCCTAACCCATAAACCCTAAACCTGAGAAACCCTAAACTCCTAAACCCTAAACCTTAAATAATGCCCCTAAACCCCTAACCTCTAACCCCTAACCCCTAGACCCTAAACCTGAGCAACCCTAAACCTCTATCTCCCTATCTCTCCCCTATCTCCCTATCTATATCCTTCCTCTACCTCTTAGTCTCTCTCCCTATGTCTCTAGACATCTCCCTCACTCTCTATCTCCCTATCTCTCCCCTCTATCTCCTCTATCTCTCCCTATAGGTCCCCTCTCTCTCTAAACCCTAAATCCCTAAACCCTAACCCCAAACCCCTAAAACCCTAAACCTGATCAACCCTAAACCCCTAAACCCTAAACCCTAAATAATCCTCCTAACCTCTAAACCCAAGAAACCCTAAACCTCTATCTCCCTATCTCTCCTCTATCTCCCTATCTCTATCACCCCTCTACCTCTCAATCTCTCTCCCTATGTCTTTGGATACTGTTGAACACACCAAGATACTGAGAGGGGGGTGAATCAATATCTAATCAAACTTTAATTCCTCTAGAGCATATTAAGTCTTAAACATTACATCATTAACATAAACATGAAAGATCATCACAATGCACATCAACAGATAACACCAAATATACATGGAAAACTCCAAAAGGAGAAAAACCATGATGAGGATTAACTCACAATATATGAATCTCACTACTATAAAAATTACAACTTTGTTTTTTAGGGCTAAAACCTAAGGAAGCTACTACTCCCTACTGACTTTGTTTTAGGGTCACTCCCAAGGAAGCTACAACTCCCTGCAAACTTTTTTTAGGGCTACAACCCAAGGAAGCAACTACTCCCTAAACTGAGAACAAACTCAAAGATGATTATAGTATGATAGTCCTACTATCTGAAAAAATAACATTGAAGCACACACCTTTGATGATTGTAATTCTACTTCTTTTGATGATTGGATCAATTAGGCACACTCTTCACTTCCCTCCTATCACAAAAATGTCTTCAATATGAATTAGGACAACCCTTATTACTTCTTCTCTTTCTCCTTTAGTCACACATCATAATGTATAACATGTTCATATTCTGCTCTTTACACCTTCATATTCACAATCATGCAATTACACCTCACCTAGATCAACTAAGTTTACAATATATACATGATATTACATTTATTACATTACAAGTCGACCAATACAACAAGAATATTATATTTTACAAGTCAACCATAGATCTCATAGCATGAAACATGCATAGGGAAAGCCCTATCATGAACTACACGCCACTCTAGAAGGAAACACATGCTTAGCCCAGTACTAAACATTCTTCACAACATCATCCTTCAAAGAATAACATCCACACGTCATGCTCATTTGAAACAGGTTGCCTTTAAGAAAGGAAACATGAAGCTTGTAGCACATCAGTTATTTCAACTTGGCGGTACACATAGAATATTAAACATTGCTTGTGGGTCACCAAAATGCTTGATACTTCACAAAAGTATGCATTGAACCTTCTTGAGCATGTTCAAAAAATTGCATTGACAAACCTTCACATCCAAAGGAGTGTGGAGCATTCCAACAAGTCTACATCACCATTTACTCTACCAAAGCACATACCACAATTCTATCACTCATAACTTTTAATGTTGAAGGTATAAAGACTTTATCTCTTGGATATAACACCTTGACAACATACTGATCTTAGATTTTGAATCACATGACTATATCTTCAAATGTGGAGGAATGCAAAGCATTTTCCCAAGAAGTCTCCTAGGTAGCTTGTTGTAGCAGAAATCTTCATAAACTTATAAAGAACAAAACCTTATTGTGACAGCTCAAACATCCTTAAAAATATACATCTTAGTGCTTCTAGTTCCCATCTTAATGTTGTTAGATTCAGGAGATACAACTGAGAGAGGAGGTGAATCAGTTGTCAAAAACTTTCTTCCAATTACACACTTAAATCCACTTTGTGATTTAGCAACATATTAATAAATCAATCATGGAAACATAATGCATTAAATCAAAAGCAGAAGCACATCAACACATAAGAAACCAAGATTTTGACGTGGAAAACCTGGTTAAGGGAAAAACCATGGGGTGATTAACCCAAGATTGTATTCTCTGTTAGAAGAATAGAAAGAACAAAATGGCACATGCCAATTAGGGCTCACTGCCCGAGCACACTGCTCACAAGAGGCTCACTGTCTACAAGAGACACACTGTCTACAAAATAATAAGTATCACATACTTGAACTGGAGAATATCATCTTCACCATGCTTGAATCAGTTCCATTTAAGCCCAAAACTTTTGCTTTGCCTTTCACTCTCTTCCTCACTACAACACTCTCATCTCCACAAGACACTCTTTGAAATGACTTTACAACTCCTTATTTATACAAGGCATTGACTTAGGAGTAATCATCTAAGTTGACAAATATCTACAAGAACATCTGCAAGATGTGTAATACATCCGGTCGACCAAACCTAGGAAGAACACCATCATCTAGAAGTTATTCTTCAATAGCAAGCTCAAACTCTAATGCGGATCACCAACATGAATTGGATGCGATCCAAAGACCTCCACAAGCTTGCATGAATCACCAAGAACATCTGCACTTCATCTGCTTACTGAAATCCTTATCTTCTTCATCCAGAACCTCAAGAACACAATCTGTCATCACTATCACAATGGAATAGATGCTTGTGGACCTCCAAACCACTAACCAATTGAGTTATCACTTCGTATGGACTTCCTAAACACTCCACCAAATCCACAAAATAGGATATTACATTTCTGGATCCCACCAGACCTATCTATGTCAATCTATCACCTTTGAACACCTACAGGAACTAGTTTTACTTGAGTGGCCACAACTTCT
Organism: Cunninghamia lanceolata; assembly: GCA_027924645.1. NCBI lineage: Eukaryota > Viridiplantae > Streptophyta > Pinopsida > Cupressales > Cupressaceae > Cunninghamia > Cunninghamia lanceolata. The sequence goes on along the minus strand of BSBN01000194.1, from coordinate 9,231,391 downwards.
TCAGATCTTCATATGGACCTCTAAACTCTTTACTAGATCATCTTAAGACTCATATCTACAAACCCTTTGAACCGCATCCTCTAATAGTCATCTTATCTTAGATCTTTACCTTACTGTCTTCATTGTTCTTCTCTATTCCTGATTAGGACTAATTTTCTCAATATCCTCAGCACACAGCTCATCCAATCCTTTTCATTAATGCAATAGGAGTATGTTGACATCAATGACAACACCGCTTAGGCCCATACTTTCAACAATCTCCCCCTTTGTCATTGGTGGCAACATATGATGTGAAAAACTGTTTTGACCATCAAGACAAGAACTTTTCTTTACTGACACAACTCCCCCTATCACCAACAACCGTTCATTTGTCTTCTCCTTCTTTACTGCTCCCCCTTTGATCAGCCACCACTTGTTTTTCACATGTCTTCTCTTCCCCTTTGACATCAATGGCAAAGGGCACATACTTGCAATTCCACCAATTCAGAATCATACCAGCTGCTCCCCTTGAGTAGCAGCTCCCCATCATCAATTCGGAACACAAGATATGATTGTGATATCCACCGGACTGATGCACATCAGTGCACCTTAGTTCATCATCAGAGGAGTAATAACCCCTAACTTCTCCCAGAGATACTCAAAAGAGTCCTTAGGTAGAGGTTTAGTAAAGATATCTGCAATCTGATCCTTGGAAGGCACAAACTCCAATCTGACTTCATTCTTGTTCACTTGCTCTCTCAGAAAGTGAAACTTGATAGATATATGCTTAGTCTTTGAATGCAACACCAGATTCTTAGATATATTTATTGCACTTGAATTATCACAAAAGATTGTGATAGGTTCCTCACAGTCCACTCTGATGTCTCTTAGCATTTGCTTCATCCACAAAACTTGAGTGCAACTACCTGCTGCTGCAATATATTCTACTTCTACAGTGGACAGAGATATTGCCTCTTGTTTCTTACTCAACCAAGAAACCAATCTCTTCCCAAAAAAGAATGCTCCACCACTGGTACTCTTCTGGTCATCCATATCTCTTGTCCAAACCGCATTTGTATATGCATGAAGAGAGAAATTATGTTCTCTAGGATACCACAAACCATACTTAATTGTCCCTTTTAGATACCTAAAAATCCTCTTGATTTCCATGACATGAGATTCTCTAGGATCGGCTTGGAATCTAGCAACAAGACCAACAAAATTCATAATATTAGGTCTGGTTTGAGTGAGATACAACAATCCTCCAATCATTGACCTATACTTTTTCTGATTAGTCTTAGGAGAGTCATCATCTTTGCTCAATTTACATCTGGTTGCCATGGGAGTATTCATTGGCTTTGACTCTTCCATCCCAAATTTCTTCAACAATTCTTTCACATATTTGGTCTGAGAAATGAAGATTCCTTTCTTAGTTTGAGTGATTTGCAAACCCAAGAAGAAATTCATTTCCCCAAGCATGGACATCTCAAATTCACTTTTCATTTGATTTGCAAAGGTTTTGCACATACTATCTCTTCCTCCAAAAATGACATCATCAACAAATACTTCAACAATCAAGATATTTTCATGATCAATTTTGAAGTATAAATTACTGTCAACAATACCTTTGTTAAAACCAATCTTCAAAAGATGCTTATCCAATCTTTCATACCAGGCTCTTGGGGCTTGCTTGAGTCCATATAGTGCTTTCTTCAACTTGTAGACCATATCACAATGATCAGACAATTGAAATCCATCCGGTTGCTCAATGTACACTTCTTCTTCCAAGTCACCATTCAGGAAGGTAGACTTGACATCCATCTGATACACTTTGAAATCCTTGAAGGCATCAAAAGCAAGAAATAATCTGACTGCTTCAATTCTTGCCACCGGAGCAAAAGTTTCTTCAAAATCAACCCCTTCTATTTGAGAGTAACCCTTGCAGACCAATTTGGCTTTATTTTTGATTACTTCACCAACTTCATTCAATTTGTTTTGGAAGACCCATTTGGTTCCAATCACATTCTTGTTTCTAGGTCTGGGGACAAGATCCCAAGTGTGATTTTTCTCAATTTGCATTAGCTCTTCCTCCATTGCTTTAGTCCAGTTTTCATCATTTCAAGTTTCATTCACTGTCTTAGGTTCAATCTTTGAAATTAGACAATATTCATCTGAATCTTGAGCAATCCTCCTTCTTGTTTGTACATCTTACTTTTACAACCTACGATCTGATCTTCAGAGTGGTTTAGTCTTACATACCTAGGAATTTTGGGAGTTTCTTGCACTTCTAATTCTTGATCAGGCTCATTATAACTCATCTCTTCTTCCTGATTTACCAGATCAGTTTGAATCTAAATTTTAGAAGGGGCTTGGGCTCCTTGAATTAGAACACCATTCTGATCATCTTCATCATATTCATAAAACCTTGAAGGTTTTTCAATTCCTTCATCAACCTTCACGTTTGTACTTTCTATAATCTTTCTCAGTCTCTTGTTATAACACCAGTATGATTTGCTTTGAGTAGAGGAACCCAAGAATATTCCTTCATCACTTCTAGCATCAAACTTTCCTAGATCTTCATCTCTTTTAATGTAACATTTGCTACCAAAGACTCTAAAATACCTCACAGTAGGAGTGATGCCAAACCAAAGTTCATAAGGAGTCTTACCGGTATTGCTTTTGATTTGAACTCGATTGAGAGTATAGACTACAGTACTAACAGCTTCTCTCCAATAGATCTGAGGGACATTTGCTTCCATCATCATGGTCCTAGATGCTTCATGGATGATTCGGTTCTTTCTCTCCACTACTCCATTCTGTTGTGGAGTCCTAGGAGCAGACAACTATCTCTTTATTCCATGTTTCTCAAAGAATTCTAGGAACTCACTGGATGTGAATTCTCCACCTCTATTAGACCTTAGACATTTTAGTTTTAATCTGGTTTCATTCTCTACCATAGCCTTCAATATTTTGAATTTCTCAAGAGCTTCTAATTTCTCTTTCAGGAAAGTAACCCACATCATTCGGGAATGATCATTAATTAATAACATGAAGTATCTATCACCTTGCACACTCCTTATTCTTGCTGGACCACATAAATTATTATGAACTAAGTCCAATATTCTGGTAGAAGATTGTTCTTTGCTTTTGAATGAGACTCTGCTTTGTTTCCCCAACTGACATTCTTTGCACAAACTATTTCTAGGTTTCACCAGTTTTGGAAGATCTCTTACAGCCTGAGTGTTGCTTATCTTGATGATATTAGCGAAATTCACATGACACATCCTCCTATGCCATAGCCAACTCTGATCAATTTTCATAAATAGATAACTTTTACCAGTGCCAACTAAATGGAAGATATTACCTTTTGTCTGAGTACCGAATGCAATCTCTGTTCTGGAACTTTCAAAGATGTGACATTTTCCATTCTTGAATCAAAGATCATAGCCTTTGTCCACTAACTGTCCAACACTGAGAAGATTGTGCTTCAATCCTTCAACATATAGTACATTACCAGTTTTGTTCTTTCCATCAAAATAAATAGTTCCTCTACCTCTAATTCTACTAGTAGCATTATCATCAAACTTTACCACTCCTCCTTCATACCTTTCCAAATCTAAGAACTTATTTTTGTCACCTATCATATCATGAGAGCATCCACTATCAATGACCCAATCATCCTTTTCTTCAACTTACGTAGCTAGAGCTCTTTCTACAACTTTATGACTGATAGATTCAGAGGACATTAGATCTTCTTGATGGAAATAAACACCCAATCACTTCCAGATTTGTTTCCTATCTCTGATTCATCATCTGTTACTCCTTCATTATCATCTTCTTCATGAACATAGTAACAATTCTTTTGGAACCTTGATCTGTTAGGATTTGACCTTGAAAATCTTTCCGGACACTTTGAGGCAAAATGACCAATTTTATTGCAATTAAAACACTTAAAAGGCAATTTCCCTTCATACTTACCAGATCCTCTTGGCATTCTTTTTGCAATAAGGGCTTCAAGCTGAGCAATTTCAGCTTCTTCTTCATCTAGGTCTTTTCTTTTTTTTTCATACCATGATAGTTTCCTTGAAGAGTTATCTCCCGATTCAAACCTTTGTTTTCCTTTTACAGAAGCACTAGCTTTGAATGCAGATTCAGTCTTGGGCAGGACATCTCCAAACTCAGTCATTTCAAATGCGGCCAATTTACCAACCAATTGATCTCTTGTGACACTTGAATGGGCTCTGAATTCTTCAATGGCAGCAACCTTGATTTTATAATAAGTAAGAAGGGATCTGAGAACTTTGCCAACAATCTCATCTTCATCCAAGACTCCACCAGCACATATAATGCCACAAACAAGCTCATTTACTCTTGGCATAAAAGTAGTGATATTTTCATCTTCTCTCATCTTCAGATTTTCAAATTTCCCTTTCAAACTCTATAGCCTTGCACATTTAACATACTTGTCTCCTTCATGCATAAGTTCCAGTTTTTCCCAAATCTCAAAAATAGTTTGTAGATCGACAACATTTGTAAGCTCTAAATTAGACAAGGCGCTTAGAAGGGCTTCTTTTGTTCGCAGATTGTTTTCAGCATCTGTGATTTCACTTGTGCATTTCAGGCCATTCTAAGGAGGCATATACTTTGTTGTAACCATGGTCTAGTATTGCATTCCCATACATTACAAGTGACATTACATGGGACTTTTCCAAAGATTAAAATTGGTTCCATCAAACTTCAGACTATCCTTCTTGTAGGATGACATACTGGATCTCCTCAAGCGGTTAAGCTCTTTTAGAGGAACTTAGCTCTGATACCAATTGTTAGATTCAGTACAAACAACTGAGAGGGGGGGTGAATCAGTTGTCAAAAACTTTCTTCCAATTACACACTTAAATCCATTTTTTGATTTAGCAGCATATTAATAAGTCAATCATGGAAACATAATGCATTAAATCAAAAGTAGAAGCACATCAACACATAAGACACCAAGATTTTGATGTGGAAAACTCGGTTAAGGGAAAAACCACAGGGTGATTAACCCAAGATTGTATTCTCTGTTAGAAGAATAGAAAGGACAAAATGGCACATGCTAATTAGGGCTCACTGCCCAAGCACACTGCTCACAATAGGCTCACTGCCTACAAGAGACACACTGTCTACAAAATAATAAGTATCACATACTTGAATTGGAGAATAGCATCTTCACCATGCTTGAATCAGTTCCATTTAAGCCCAAAACTTCTGCTTTTCCTTTCACTCTCTTCTTCGCTACAACACTCTCATCTCCACAAGACACACTTTGAAATGACTTTACAACTCCTTATTTATACAAGGCATCGACTTAGGAGTAATCATCTAAGTCAGAAAACATCTACAAGAACATCTGCAAGATGTGTAATACATCCAGTCAGCCAAACTTAGGAAGAACACCATCATCTGGAAGTTATTCTTCAATAGCAAGCTCAAACTCTAATGTGGACCACCAACACAAACTAGACACGATCCAAAGACCTCCACAAGCTTGCCTGAATCACCAAGAACATCCGTACTTCATCTACTTACTAAAATCCTTATCTTCTTCATCCGGAACCTCAAGAACATAGTCTGTCATCACTGTCACAATGGAATAGATGCTTGTGGACCTCCAAACCAATAACCAATTATCACTTCGCATGGACTTCCTAAACACTCCACCAAATCCACAGAATAGGATATTGCATTTTTGGATCCCACCGGACCTATCTGTGTCACTCTATCACCTCTGAACACCTACCAGAACTAGTTTTACTTGAGCAGCCACAACTTCTTCAGATCTTCATGTGGACCTCTGAACTCTTTACTAGATCATCTTAAGACTCATATCTACAAACCCTTTGAACCACATCCTTTGATAGTCATTTTATCTTGGATCTTTACCTTAGTGTCTTCACTGTTCTTTTCTGTTCCTGATTAGGACTAATTTTCTCAATATCCTCAGCACATAGCTCATCTAATCCTTTTCATTAATACAACAGGAGTATGTTGACATCAATGACAACACCAGTTAGGCCCATACTTACAAAAAATGTATCTTCTTAATGCTTCTAATTCCCATCTTAATGTATCATCTTGATACTTCTAATTCCCATCTTAATGTATCATCATACTTAATACTACATTAACTGAGGCATGACATCCAACCATGAACTTTAGCAACATATCAGACAACCCAAACAAAGTGTTCACAGAAGTGTTACAACCACATCCGAGTGTTGACATCAATGACAACCATATCACAACCTTAGGTAACATATGTGCAACAATCTCCCCCTTTGGCATTGATGGAAACACACACCTTATCATTCTTCCCCTTTGACATTAAGGACAAAGGGTAACTATTTTTCCTCTCAGGGCACATACTTTTTTCTTTTCAACTTTCCCTTTTAGCAACAACCACTAACTGCTCGCCCTAAGAGGTAGCCTCCATTAGTCCAGAAAAAAGATATAGCATGAACTCCCCCTGGATAGATGCATCACTATTCATCTAGCAATAAGAAGGAGGGGCAATTACCCCTAACCCCTACTGGAGATCTTCAAAAGTATCCTTTGCAAGAGCCTTTGTGAAAATATCTGCAATCTGATAATTTGTTGGAACATATTCCAACTTTACTTCCTTCTCTACAGCCTTCTCTCTCAAAACTAATATATGATTTCTATATGCTTGGTTCTAGAGTGCATCACTAGATTCTTGGAAATTTTGATATCACTTGTATTATCACACAAAATAGGAATAGGCTCATCATACGGTACCTTGATATCCTTCAGGGTTTGCTTCATCCACAACATTTGTGGACATTAGGTTGCTTCTGCAATATACTCTGCCTCTGCAGTTGATAAAGGCATTGAATCTTGTTTCTTGATCAACCATGAAACCAATCTTCTTCCCAAAAAGAAAGCACCACCACTTGTATTTCTTCTATCATCAACAAAACTAGCCCAATCAGCATTAGTGTAAGCACTCAGATCAAAGTCATTACCTCTTGGATACCATAAGCAATAATCCAGAGTTCCCTTCAAGTATCTGAATATTCTTTTCACTGCCTTCTCATGTGTTTGCTTGGGATTAGCTTGATATCTGGTAACCACACATACTACATGCATAATATCAGGTCTAGAAGTAGTAAAGTATAACAACCCTCCAATCATAGATCTATAGAAAGCATGATCAACCTCTAGAGACTCATCATTCTTGCTCAAGTGACATCCAGTGACCATAGGAGCACTCACTAGTTTTGAATCCTCCATACTAGACTTCTTTAACATCTCTCTAACATACTTGGCCTAAGAAATAAAGATACCAACATCTAACCAAGCAATTTGGAGTCCAAGGAAGAAAGACATATCACCAATCATAGACATCTCAAACTCCTTCTACATCTCCTATACAAATCTCTTACACATATCATCATCTTCACCAAAGATGATGCCATCAACATATACTGTAACTATTGAAATCATGTCTACTTCTTCCTTGATGTAAAGATTGCTATTTGTTGTACCTTTCTTGAAGCCTTACTAAAGTAAGTATTTATCCAACCTAGTATACCAAGCTCTAAGAGCTTGCTTGAGTCCATATAAAGCCTTCTTGAGTCTGCATACCATGTCTGGATCTTCTAATAACTAAAAACCATCTAGTTGCTCTATGTAAACCTCTTCCTCTAGATCACCATTCAAAAATGTTGACTTGACATCCATATGATAAACCTTGAAGTTCTTGTGAGCAACAGGAGCAAGAAACATCCTGATTGCCTCCATTCTGGATACTAGAGCAAAAGTCTCCTCAAAATCAATGCCTTCAACTTGAGAATAGCCCTTACACACCAATCTTTCTTTGTTCCTCACAACTTCACGATTTTCATTTAGCTTGTTCCAGAACACCCACTTTGTTCTTGTTGGATCTCAAAAATGTAGGTTTTTAGACCACAAGAGGGTACTAGTCTCTTGATACATTTTTGGTTCACAAAATAGGGTTTATTTAATTGAAAACCCCCTACTCTTTAGGCTCTGCCAAACCTAGGTGGGTGTACCTAAATGATAAAATAGATTTGAAAGTCTAATGGATTCTAATTTGAGCAATCTACTCACTATGGCACATAGGTGTGATGTAGATGCAAAGTTTGCTTACTAGTTCCTAGTGAATGTGTTTGAATTATCAAGTGTAGATTGGATTTATATAAAATGTTCTAAATTTGACTAGTGCCTAATCTATTGGATGGATAGAGTCAATGGATGGATGATGATTATGGATACAGATGTATAAGGTAGGTGAATCTACTTTGCATCTTAACTCTAACTTGTTGGGCACTTGAATTGTTTGTACCTTGTGCAAACGTGTAGGTTTGTAAGTTACTATACTCTTCTTTAATAATCCCAGTGACATTCTCCTAAGATACTATGATATCAAGAAAGGACTTTTAATTCTTAGTCTGAGGGAAGCCAATCACAATAATTATTTCAAAAGTATTTTAATCCTTGGTAGGAACCAATCAAAATAGATTATTTGAAAGGATATTTAATTCACTCCAACCAAAAACCAATCAAGATAACCACACACCAACAACAAATGTGTTGTGACAAATTATGTAAATTTGAATAACTTAAGAGAACCACTTTGGAGATAGCACATTAGAATATAAGCATGAAAATCAACACAACAGTTGAACACTGAAAATATATCACCATTTGAGAATAGTCTGCTCCATTATATTGCTTCAATATATATATATATTGCATATGTTTCTAAAATATGGGAATGGATGAGTGGAATGGGTGCAATCTATCTTCTTACTAATGCCTCACCTAAATGGAATATGATGATCCTCCCTTTACTCCTATTTCTCTGACTTATATATCAATACCTTGAAGAGGGTGTGCCTCTTCGTAAGTGTCTTTTGGAACTTTAACAACAATATACAAAATATTACATTAAGCTCTAGTGAGCCACAAGTGAACTTGAGTAACATGATCTAAGTACCCTTGACTCAAGTATGTATCAGCATACTCCATAGCATTCCTTGCCACAATCTCCATAGCAAACATCTTTTCTAAGAAATCACAAGCCTCTCCCAATGTTGGATCTTCATCCTTAGCTGCTTCCAAGGCTTCCTGCAGTGTCAATTGGCATTCTTTTATCCATTCATTTTGACTTTTTAGGTCTTTATTGTCACTGAACAATGCAGGCACACCCTCTTTTGAGGCATCAATAAACACCTTGGCATCTGTTTGAAGCTCCTCATAATAATCTTTATGCTTCCTAATCAGGTTTTCAGCAGTGGCAATGGCCTCAGTATCAGAAGCGTTTTTGTTTTGTATCTCTTGAAGATTTTCATGGAGCCTGTCTTTTATTCTTTTATGCTCTAGGATAGCAGTGTGATTCTTAGAATGAGTAACGTAGAACTTGTCCATACAGATCATCATATTAGTATATCTCTTTTTGAATAGTGTAGACAGTACATCAAACCTAGCTTGGATTATTTGGGAATTCATCTGTAATACCTCACTCTTGTCCTTTATTTGGGAGCTTTCTCCTTGAGCCAACATTTTGGTGGGTTCTTTGAAGGCATCCTTAACTGTATCTCTTAGAAAATCATTTTCCTTACACATCCTTTCACTGTTTAATTTGTACATGTCGCGTGCTTTAATCAACATCTAAATCTAAGCCTTGTTCAATTTGGCTACATTAATGCCTATATCTGTTATGACCACAGGACCAGTTTCACCCACTCTTAGTGTCATCACCTGACCGAATGCCTTTTCTATATCAATAACTGCAAGCTTCTTATGTGGGGGGTATAAGGCCCAGATCATGAGAGAATTCTCATCAGGATTATACCTTGACCCAGTGTATACCTCTGTTACCCCTTCTGGACTGAGCTTGTGTGTGGTATCATTATTGTGTAAAAAACTATCAAAAACTAAAGTAGAACTTAAATCCAAACCAGGAAAGATCATCACACTAGACTCCTCTAATAATTTTCTTCCTCTCTCTGGAGTCATATTATTCATTTCATTTTCTACATCCATTTTTAGTGTGTTCAACAATTGCCTTTCATTGCTTGGTGTGATATCTGTAACTGATTCTCTTATTGCTTTTCCTTTGTGTTTATACAAGAAAGATTTAAATTTAGGAAACTGAATGAAATGGTCATCTGAAACAAAAGATTTATAAGCCAATTGCCTAGCATCTGTATCAGATGAAATTCCCCAATTTCTTGTTCTCTGGTTGGAGGCCAGTATTCCTCAATCCTCAATTTGGGAATTTTATTAGGTTGGCCTTGGGGTTTACTTTCATCAGAAGATCCTTCACTATCAGAGGATAACACCTCTACTTCTTGTATCTCCCTCATTTTTTGTTCAACTTCTCGATTATACTCATCAATTGCCAAGTCAGCCTCAGTTTCTTCTAGGTTCCTGATGATATCATCGTGAGGATATGGTATATGAACATATCCACTTAAATTTTGTTTCTTCCTTGCAAAGTCAATAAAACCTTCAGGATCAAATCCTTTCCTTGGTGCTGCTCTCTTCATATTGAAGTGTGAAAATTTATCCAAAATAAGATCATATCCTCTTTTGAAACTACAGTAAAATACCCAAAACGTAATGTGCTAGGCATGAATGACTATTTGTCATAGGCACTCAAATTCATAACATTAGAATAATCCAGTTGTCTGATAATCTCCAGATATACAATTCTATCTGGAACAGTCTTAGGTAATAAAAAAGGTGTATCTTCAAAACCATAAACTCTGATCATAGTGGAATCAAGAAAATAGTACCAATCACCCCAATTATTAAGTACAGTTGGTGGTCCATTGTAATCTTTGGGCCTTAAGAATCTTTTGATCTCAGCAAATAATGAATAATCACAAGGGTGACCATAAAATCTATATAATGTCTTAACAAAGTATTATTCGAAATGAACATAATTAGAATTGACAAATCTACTATCCCAAATGGAGGTCCACAATTGTATTGGTAGTGGCTGACCCTCTTTATCCAATTGTGTAATTCTCAATTCTTCTAGCCACATTTATAGCTCTTGTCCATAGTACAATATCATGTGCATAAGAGAGGAATAATGTTTGAAGCACATTGTGGGAGAACCATTCTTGATAGCCATCAACCCTGAATCAATCCCTCTAGAAATGTGTGAAGCATAATCAAAAGCTCTTGCAATGTGACATTGTATGTCTGTAGAAATTACCATTGGCCCTATAGACATAAATTCAGGGACCTCTGTTCCCATTACTTGACCTACTGAGTAGTGGGTATATTTTAAATAGGGCTCGAATAAATCAACATGGAAGGGAGGTCCATTATCATCCTCAAGTGGTACTAAGTTTCCATTTTGTCTAGGCCTGTGTAATGGCAATCTCCAGCCTTTGTAGGTGGTGTCCATTCTCTAGTATTCTTTTTCTAAATCCTCATGGACAATAGGTTCATCACATGTGTCATTTAGGCTGAAAACTTCACACAATGCATTTTGAGATACATTTATGAAAGGTTCTCCTTGCGGGTTGCAAATGGCTTTAAGGTTTGGGTTATAATGATTGGCCAAAAGTTTTATAAGATCCAGATTTACAAAGACATTAGTAACAACTAGCTTCCCCAAATTGAAATTCCAGGGGTTACAAATTGGTTCAAATCTACTTCTCTAATAGTAATGAAACATGAACAATTCATATCCTCTAATGGGGGTCCACACATTTCCTATATCTTTGTATTTGTCTTCTAATCTCTCCACATTTGCCCTCAATTGTGCAAACCTCCTAGATTTTAGCCCTGAACCATGTAATTGATCAATGAGGTCCTAATTCAATTTTCATTCCTATACTTTGACTTCCCACCCTGTTTTAATTTTCTTCTTCTTATTTTTGAGCTGACTACTTTCACCCTATTGTTTCTTATTTTTTGTTTTTATAGGACTTTCCATCTTATTTCTCTATAAGATAGAAGAATTGAACTATAATATCAGTTGTAGGGATGTCTTGTATGCTTACTTGTATGTTTTAGGTGCACTGAATTCCTTGACCTCTGCTTAATCCCATTCTTCTCTACAACTCCTAAAAATTCCTTTTGGTTCAATTTCTTGTCGATCAGAAATGTTCATATAAGGCTTATTCATGTGGCCATTAATGTCTGCCACTAGAATTGAATGCAACAGGTTTTTTGAATTTTGAAGTGTCAGAGAGATACAATGCTCTTGCATCGGTGAAACTCTTCTAGTCTTAGGCTGATATGTGTGTTTCATTTAGTGCCATCTTCTTTTTATACACTCATAACTAATTGCCAAGACCAACTGTGTGTCTTTCTGATACAAAGTGTCCTTTATTTCTCTTATTTAGTTAGGAAGATATCTTAGTTTTCTTACTGATATGACTACCTTCTATCTCACTTTTCAATTCAGTGTTTCAGAGAGAACATCATGAAGCCTACCCGATATCAGGGTGATCTGGACTGTCAGAAATCCTTTTAGGCACCACCCAGTGTCTTATCGACAAATAATCATCACTTATATCATCATCAGGCTGGCATGTATCATCACTAAGAAAATAGGATGCCTTTCTGATATATCTAGTCTCCTCGATATGTTTCTTCTATAGCTTTGTTCATTAGGATACATCGGTGGGACTTTCCTCGAAAAAAATTTAGTTCTTTCTCATCGAAGCGACCTATATAATTGGCAAGATATGGAAAACCCACTCCGACATACATGTCACCATGACATAACTATTGTCTTAACTTATCGGTGAGAGCATATATGTCTCATGCCAAAAATGTATCCATCAGTATGATGCCCAAGATCGGTATGATTTAAAAATTTCATTCCGACTTTCTTTCTTTTGCTGATGAGTTTTTCATCGGTGAAATATTATGTAGAGTCTTCCCAATTATATGCACTTGTTATCTTTTGAAACTTTTGATCGCTGTAACTTTATTTATGTCTTCCCGATATGCATAAAATGTTCAATAGACAACTATAGCTTATTGATTGGAAAGACATGCACATGTTCTTCCCGATAAAGATCAATTGTTCTTTAAAGTTCTTTCTCAACTGTGATCAGAGAGATGCTTATATTTCAAAGGCCATATTCATGGAATCATCAGTTATCATGGGTTATAAAATGGATCTTGTCACACAAATTTTGACAATTTGTATTGATCATAAAATCAAAATGTGGCAAATTTCTATGGTATGTGGAGGATAAGTGGGTGGTGGCCAGTGAAAACTATGAGTTTTTTCCAGTCCTAACAGTTCCTATTGTAACATTGGAAAATGTCCCCTTGGGGGGGCTTTTCCCTCATAAGGCTTAGCTCCTGGGTCTTTAGAGTGCATTTAGGAAATTTTAGTTCGTATTTTAGCATCCCGATGGAATAAGACCTAGGTTCCATGATAAATAGGACCTAGGTGGACCCCTTGAGCTGTACCCTACCCAAAATAGGGGGGAGGATTTGGGAACCCATGCCCTAGTCTTGCCCTATTTTGGGACAGCCCTAATTTTTAGGTGTCAATTTATGACCGTTAGGAGGTTATTTTGCCGACATGGTAAAGTTTGATTTTTAATATCTTGGTGGGAATGATTGTAGGTGAATATATAAGCATGTGTAGGCATTCATTTGTAAACTAGATTACAATGAGATAGCAAGTGTGATGTTCAAGTGTTCTCAAGGTGATTCAAGGCTTCTATTGTGTTGCAAGAGCAGACTTGTGTGTTTTGTGTGTTGGTATTTACAGATTTGAGCTTCAATCTCCTCATGGCATGAAGAGCATATTCCTCCATGAGAGCTTCACTACAAGGTGACTTATCATTGTGTTTTTATTATTGATTCCTTTGGTTTTGGCCTCTGCCTCTCAAGGGCATGCCCTCTTTATCTGACAACAGTGTTCAGAGACTTAAGTGTCCTCCCAGGTTTGACTGAGGCAAACCTCTAAACATGACAACCCCCAAACCAGGTCTTGTGATTGTAGGTTACAGGTGTCGCATATGAAAAAAGTGGAGTTACAGGAAGGCTTGTCAGACATTAGGGATTCAGGATCTGAAGAAAAGTTAGACAAAGGAGCACTTCCAGGACTTGGGTGCTTACTCCAGTGTCCTCCGTAGACAAATCTCAAGAAACAGAAGTTACAGGGCTGATCAGTGTCGAAAGGAGGTCCAAATTCCCTAAAAAAGTAGGTACCTTGGACTTGGGTGCCCGCTCCAATGTCCCCAACTGTTCTGCTTCATAACCCTGAAAATAGGTATTTTGTAATTCAATATTTTACTCCCGTCTGCAAGAGCTTTTTCCTTTATTCGTCAATTTGTTGTCATATTTGCATAATTAGGATTTTAATGGTTAATTGGACATAAGAGAAGGAAGAATTGATAATTAATTCCCTAATCCAAGTTTCCCTTCATTTACAAGTGACCTAGGGTATGATAGTGCTCGTCACTCAACCTTAGATCATTCAATGTTAGGGTGAAAGGAGGATTCAAACATCTAAACAACAAAAGATTAACAAATCCAATTTTACTCTAAACATTTTGGTGAACCCATGTTTTTGGACTTAAATTACAACTTTTTGAGTGTTTGTCTTCAGATTTGGATTTATTTCATTCATTCATTTGGTCATTTATTTTATTGCATTGATAAAAATTCAAAAAAATTGAAAAATTAGAAAAATATAAAAAATTTGCATTGTTTGGCTTACTAAATTGCATCAATTCTTTCTAATTTTTCCTAATTCATGATTTTTGCATCAGATCTGGTATAAACTACAGAAAAATACAAAAAATTAGAAATTTTCCTTGCATTTTCATCATTTAATTGCTAGGGTTTTGTGGAAATTTTGACAATTTTATATAACCTAGTAATTCCAAAATCTAGGGTTTGTAGGCAAAATCTTTTATCAAAATTTTCTACTGATTTTATAGGCTCATTTAAATTTTCATTCGGATTTATTCTTGCATTTTAGTGTGAATTTGCATTTAGATTTAAAATATTTGCATTTTTACATAGAAAATTTCAACAAAAACTAGCAATTTTGATGCATTTTCATTAAATTTACATGGGTATTTTGCATGTTAAGTGTTGCAAGTATGAGGTGAGCCAGTGTTGTCATTGATGTCAACATACTCATATTGCATTAACAAGAAGGATTTGATGAGCTGTGTGCTGAGGATATTGAGAAAGTTAGCCTCAGTCAGGAACAGTGAAGAACAGTGATGAGAAGAAGGCAAATGTATTGTATAGGTTGAGAACCAGAGGATGCAGATTAAAGGGTTTGTAGATATGAGTCTTGAGATGCTTCAGTTAAGATTTCAGAGGTCCGCATGAAGATTTGAAGGAGTTGTGGCTGTCGGTGTAGAACCGGTTCCGGCAAGTATCCAGAGGTGACAGAGGATCACAAAAAGGTCCGGTGAGGTCCGGAATTGTATTATCCTAATCTGCGGATTGGAAGGAGTGTTTGGGATGTCCTTGTGATGTGTCATCTTGATTTGTGTATGATTTGGAGGTCTGGAAGTACCTCTTGCATTATGACAGTGGTGACAGACAGTGTTCTTGAAGTTCCGGATAAGGAAGAGAAGAGATTCTAGTAAGTAAAGAAAGTGCGGATGTACCTGGTCATTCAGGCAGGCTTGTGAAGGTTCTTGGATCATGTTGAGGTTGTGTTGTCGGTCCGCATTGATAGTAGAGCCCAGAATTGAAGTTATTCTTCCGGATGAAGTTCTTGCTCTGTTTAGCCGACCAGATGAGTTGTTCATCCTGCGAATGTTCTTGTGGTGGCCGACCGGATGTGTTATTCATCTTGCCGATACTCTTATGGTTGTTTGCTGACTTAGATGTTTGTTCCTAAGTCGATGTCTTGTATAAATAAAGGTTTGTGAGTTCATCTCGAGTGTGGATTGTGTGGATGAGTGTGGCATAGCGAAGAGAAGTGTGAAAGGCAGAGCAGAGGTTTTTTGGGCTTAAATGGAACTGATCCGGACATGGTAGAGATGTCATTCTCTAGTTCAAGACTATGATTCTTATCACTTTGTAGACAGTGTGTCTCCTTGTAGGCAGTGGGCCTCTTTGTGAGCAGTGTGCTCGGGTAGTGAGCCCTAATTGGCATGTGCTATTCATTCTTCTTTATTCTTCTAACAGAGAATAATTCTTGGGTTAATCACCCCGTGGTTTTTCCCTTAACTAGGTTTTCCACGTCAAAATCTTGGTGTTCAATGTGTTGATGTTCATCTGCTTTGAGTTTATGCATTATGCTTTCATAGATGGTTAATTAATATGCTGTTAACTAACAAAGAACAATCAAGTGTTTAAAGTAAGAGCAAGTTTTATACAACTGATTCACCCCCCCTCTTAGTTGTATGCCCTAGATCCAACAATTGGTATCAGAGCCACGTTCCTCTGAAAGGAGCTTAACCGCTTGAGGAGATCCAGGATGTCGTCATACAAGAAGGATAGTCCGAAGTTCGATGGAACCAACTTCACTCTCTGGAAAGGTCGCATGAAGTGTCACTTGGAATGTATGGGAAAAGCATACTTGGCTATGGTCTCAAAACCATATGTACCTCCACAAGGTGGTCCAACAACTCTGAATGAGATTACAGATGCTGAAAATAATCTGCGGACCAAGGAAGCCCTACTAAGAGCATTGAATGATTCAGATCTCTCAAATGTTATTGACCTACCAACTGCATATGAGATCCTGACTAAACTGGAACTTCTGTATGAAGGAGATGAGTTTGTCAAAAGTGCAAGGTTGCAAAGTCTGAAAGGGAAATTTGAAATATTGAAGATGAGAGATGATGAAAACATCACTACCTTTATGCCAAGAGTGAATGAGTTGGTATGTGGAATTAGAAATGCTGGTGGAACTCTAGATGAAAATGAGATTGTCTGCAAAATCCTAAGATCCCTTCCTGCTGCCTACAAAATCAAGGTTGCTGCCATTGATGAGTTCAGAGCCCACACAACTGTCACAAGAGAACAACTGGCTGGCAAACTAGCTGCATTTGAAATGACCGAGTTTGGAGATGATCCTCCCAAGACTGAATCTGCTTTCAAAGCCAGTGCCTATGTGAAAGGCAAACAGAGATTTGATCCGGGAGAAAACTCATCAAGGAAAATGTCATGGTATGATCAAGCAAGAAGAGACATGGAAGAAGAAGAAGCAGAAACAGCTCAACTTGAAGCCCTCATTGCAAAGAGACTGCCAAGAGGATCCGGTAAGTATGAAGGAAAACTACCCTTTAAGTGTTTCAACTGCAATAAGATTGGTCATTTTGCTTCAAGATGTCCGGAAAGATCTGCAAGGTCTAATACTAACAGACAAAGGTTTCAAAAGAATTGCTATTATGTTCATGAAGAACATGACAATGAGGGAGTAACAGATGATGAATCAGAACTAGGAAGCAAATCCGGAAATGAGTGGGTGTTTATTGCCATCAAGGAAGAAGATTCAATACTCTCTGAATCTGTCAATCACAAAGTTGTTGAAAAAGCTTTGGCTGCTCAAGTGGAAGAAAAGGATGATTGGGTTATTGACAGTGGATGTTCTCACCATATGACTGGTGACAAGAATAAGTTCTTGAATTTGGAAAGGTATGAAGGAGGAATGGTAAAGTTTGGTGACAATTCTGCTGGCAGAATCAGAGGCAGGGGAACTATTTCCTTTGATGGAAAGAGCAAAACAGGTAACGTACTATATGTTGAAGGATTGAAGCACAATCTTCTCAGTGTTGGTCAGTTAGTGGACAAAGGCTATGATCTCCGGTTCAAGAATGGAAAATGCAGAATCTTTACAAGCTTCGGAACTGAAATTGCATCCGGTACTCAGACAAAAGGTAATATCTTTCATCTGGTTGGTTCAAATAAAAGTTGTTTGTTTGTTCAAATTGATCAAAGTTGGTTATGGCATAGAAGAATGTGTCATGTAAATTTTGATAACATTATCAAGATAAGCAATACTCAGGCTGTAAGAGATCTTCCAAAATTGATGAAACCTACAAATAGTTTGTGCAAAGAATGTCAGCTAGGTAAACAAAGCAGAGTCTCTTTCAAAAGCCAAGATCAGTCTTCTACCAGATTGTTGGAATTAGTACATACTGATCTCTGTGGTCTGACAAGAATCAAGAGTCTGCAAGGTGATAGATATTTCATGTTGTTAATTGATGATCATTCCCGGATGATGTGGGTTACCTTTCTAAAAGAAAAATCAGAAGCATTTGAGAAGTTCAAAATCTTCAAAGCTATGGTAGAGAATCAAACCAGATTGAAACTAAAGTGTCTAAGGTCTGATAGAGGTGGTGAATTTACATCTGGTGAGTTCATTGACTTTTGTGAGAAGCAAGGTATAAGGAGACAGTTGTCTGCTCCTAGGACTCCACAGTAGAATGGAGTAGTTGAGAGAAAGAACCGGACCATCCAGGAAGCTGCCAGGACAATGATGTTGGAAGCAAATGTTCCTCAAATGTTTTGGAAAGAAGCTATCAGCACTGCAGTCTACACTCTCAATCGAGTTCAAATCAGAAACAACACCGGTAAGACCCCCTATGAACTCTGGTTTGGCATCACTCCTACTGTGAAATATTTTAGAGTATTTGGTAGCAAGTGTTATATTAAAAGAGACGAAGATCTAGGAAAGTTTGATGCTAGAAGTGATGAAGGAATTTTCTTGGGTTACTCCACTCAAAGCAAAGCATACCGGTGTTACAATAAGAGATTGAGGAAGATGATAGAAAGCACCAATGTGAAAGTTGATGAAGGAATTGAGAAGCCTTCAAGATTTTATGAGTTTGATGAAGATGACCAAGACAGTGTTCAAGGAACTCAATCCTCTCCGGTGAGACAGAGTCAGCCTGATCCGGTAAATCAGGAAGAAGAGATAGGTTTGAATGAGCCTGATCAAGAAGCAGCAGTGCAGGATACTCCCAAAATTCCAAGGTATGTAAGACTGAACCACTCTGAAGATCAAATCATAGGTGATAGAAGCAAAGGTGTACAAACTAGAAGGAATGTTGCTCAAAATCAGGATGAATGTTGTCTGATTTCAAAGATTGAACCTAAAACAATAAATGAAGCCTGCAATGATGAAAACTGGACCAAAGCAATGGAAGATGAATTGATGCAAATTGAGAAAAATCATACTTGGGATCTTGTTCCCAGACCTAGAGACAGGAATGTAATTGGAACCAAGTGGGTCTTCTGGAACAAACTAAATGAAGCTGGTGAAGTAATCAGAAACAAAGCTAGATTGGTCTGCAAAGGGTACTCTCAAATAGAAGGAATTGACTTTGAAGAGACTTTTGCTCCGGTGGCAAGAATTGAAGCAGTCAGATTACTTCTTGCATTTGCTGCCTTCAAAGACTTCAAGGTATATCAGATGGATGTCAAGTCTGCCTTCCTAAATGGTGATCTGGAAGAAGAAGTCTACATTGAACAACCGGATGGATTTCATTTGTCTGATAATAATGATATGGTCTGCAAGTTGAAGAAAGCTTTGTATGGATTGAAGCAAGCCCCAAGAGCATGGTATGAAAGGTTGGATAAGCATCTTGTGCAGATTGGATTCAACAAAGGTACTGCTGACAGTAACTTATATTTCAAAATTGATCATGAAAACATTTTGATTATTGAAGTGTTTGTGGATGATATCATTTTTGGAGGAAGAGATAGTATGTGCAAAACTTTTGCAAATCAGATGAAAAGTGAGTTTGAAATGTCTATGCTTGGTGAAATGAATTTCTTCTTGGGTCTGCAAATTACTCAAACAAAAGAAGGGATCTTCATTTCTCAAACCAAATATGTGAAAGAATTGTTAAGGAAATTTGGTATGGAAGACTCAAAGCCAATGAACACTCCTATGGCAACCGGATGTAAGTTAAGCAAAGATGATGATTCTCCAAAGGCAGATCAGACAAAGTATAGATCAATGATTGGTGGATTGTTGTATCTCACTCAAACTAGACCAGATATAATGCAGGCTGTTGGTCTTGTGGCAAGATTCCAGGCTGATCCTAGAGAATCTCATGTTATGGAAATCAAAAGAATTTTTAGGTACTTGAAAGGAACAGTTGAGTATGGTCTATGGTACCCTAGAGATCCGGATTTCTCTCTTCATGCTTACACAGATGCAGATTGGGCAGGAGATGTGGATGACCGGAAGAGCACTAGTGGTGGAGCATTCTTTTTGGGGAAGAGATTGGTTTCTTGGTTAAGCAAGAAACAAGATGCAATATCTCTGTCTACAACTGAAGCAGAATACATTGTAGCAGCAGGTAGTTGCACTCAAATCTTATGGATGAAGCAGATGCTAAGAGACATTAAAGTTGAATATGAGGAGCCTATCACAATTTTCTGTGATAATTCAAGTGCAATTAATATTTCTAAGAATCCGGTATTGCATTCTAAGACTAAACACATATCTATCAAGTTTCACTTCTTGAGAGAACAAGTGAACAAGGAAGAAGTCAGATTGGAGTATGTTCCCTCCAAGGATCAGATTGCAGATATCTTTACTAAACCTCTTCCCAAAGACTCTTTTGAATATCTCTGGGAGAAGTTAGGGGTCATGGCCCCTCCGGTGATGAACTAGGATGCACTGATGTGCATCAGTCCGGTGGATATCACAGTCATATCTTGTGATCCGGATTGATGATGGGAAGCTGCAACTAAGGGGGAGCAGCTAGTATGATTCTGATGTATGAGAATTGCAAGTATGAGCCCTTTGCCATTGATGTCAAAGGGGGAGAGAAGACATGTGAAAAACAAGTGGTTGATGATCAAAGGGGGAGCAGTAAAGGAAGAGAAGACATGTGAAAAGTTGTTGTTGATAGGGGGAGCTGTGACAGAAAGGAGAAGTTCTTGTCTTGATGGTTTTTCACATCATATGTTGCCATCAATGACAAAGGGGGAGATTGTTGCAAGTATGAGGTGAGCCAGTGTTGTCATTGATGTCAGCATACTCATATTGCATTAACAAGAAGGATTTGATGAGCTGTGTGCTGAGGATATTGAGAAAGTTAGCCTCAGTCAGGAACAGTGAAGAACAGTGATGAGAAGAAGGCAAATGTATTGTATAGGTTGAGAACCGGAGGATGCGGATTAAAGGGTTTGTAGATATGAGTCTTGAGATGCTTTAGTTAAGATTTTAGAGGTCCGCATGAAGATCTGAAGGAGTTGTGGCTGTCGGTGTAGAACCGGTTCCGGCAAGTATCCAGAGGTGACAGAGGATCACAAAAAGGTCCGGTGAGGTCCGGAATTGTATTATCCTAATCTGCGGATTGGAAGGAGTGTTTGGGATGTCCTTGTGATGTGTCATCCTGATTTGTGTATGATTTGGAGGTCCGGAAGTACCTCTTGCATTATGACAGTGGCGACAGACAGTGTTCTTGAAGTTCCGGATAAGGAAGAGAAGAGATTCCAGTAAGTAAAGAAAGTACGGATGTACCTGGTCATTCAGGCAGGCTTGTGAAGGTTCTTGGATCATGTTGAGGTTGTGTTGTCGGTCTGCATTGATAGTAGAGCCCAAAATTGAAGTTATTCTTCCGGATGAAGTTCTTGCTCTGTTTAGCCGACCGGATGAGTTGTTCATCCTGCGAATGTTCTTGTGGTGGCCGACCGGATGTGTTATTCATCTTGCCGATACTCTTATGGTTGTTTGCCAACTTAGATGTTTGTTCCTAAGTCGATGTCTTGTATAAATAAAGGTTTGTGAGTTCATCTCAAGTGTGGCATAGCGAAGAGAAGTGCGAAAGGCAGAGCAGAGGTTTTTTGGGCTTAAATGGAACTGATCCGGACATGGTAGAGATGTCATTCTCCAGTTCAAGACTGTGATTCTTATCACTTTGTAGACAGTGTGTCTCCTTGTAGGCAATGGGCCTCTTTGTGAGCAGTGTGCTCAGGCAGTGAGCCCTAATTGGCATGTGCCATTCATTCTTCTTTATTCTTCTAACAGAGAATAATTCTTGGGTTAATCACCCCGTGGTTTTTCCCTTAACCGGGTTTTCCACGTCAAAATCTTGGTGTTCAATGTGTTGATGTTCATCTGCTCTGAGTTTATGCATTATGCTTTCATAGATGGTTAACTGATATGCTGTTAACTAACAAAGAACAATCAAGTGTTTAAAGTAAGAGCAAGTTTTATACAACTGATTCACCCCCCCCTCTCAGTTGTATGCCCTAGATCCAACATTAAGGCTTGAAAATCATTTTCAAATTTGAGAGTAAGTCAATTTAATCATAAATCAGACTTCAAAGAATTCACATAGAATTTTATCCCAAGATTTCAAACCTAGGGCTTCAAAAACAACAATTTTCACTAAAATCAGCCTTATCGACTCTCCAGACTTGCACCGTAGGTGTGTTGTGAAAGATGTTTTGGCATTATTTTACTGCTATTAGGGTATTAATTTTCTTTCCCTCATAAAAATCTTCACAACACCGTTTTAACAGGCTCTTGTAGTGAAAATTCGGTGAAAAACTACACATTTTGGCTATTTTGGCCCTAGGGTTTGGCCTAGTTTGCACTCCAAGCGTGTTGTGATCAATTTTATGGAATGAGGTGACTGATATTATTGAAATTATTTTCTATACCTCCTAAAATTCCTTACAACACCCCTTTTGCTAGGTCTTGGAGTTGAAAAATAATGAATAAATTGCATATTTTGCTATATTTTCATTAGGGTTTTACCTTAAGTGGCGCTACAATTGTGTTGTGTTGGGTATTTTTGCATCAAGTGGCTGTAATTGATGATATCATTTTTTTTCCATCATCATTTTCCTCACAATATCCTTTTTATGCTCTTTTGCATTGAATTTTGGTGAAAAAAGTGTTCATTTTGACATATTTTCACTATATTTTGATTTGGCATTATCTTGGATTTGCATCAAGAGTGTGTTGAGGTGATTATATTGTTGGTTTGGACTGATATCAGATATACAACTTTCTACCCTTGACTGAAATCCTTAAAACATCTTTTGTGTCATTCATTGGCTTTGAAAAAGTATAAAAAAATCAAGCATTTTGGCCGTCAATCATATCCTTCTCCTAGGATTTGTTATCTTAGTTTGCGCAATGTGTATCGTATGCTTTTGTATAAGCTTTATGACACTCCTTCCTAAAAACAATATCCCTTTGAGAAGAAGCCAAAGATTAATCGGATCTAGTGCTCTTTTAGAAGTTGGTACTTTGGACACCTTTTTTACAAAGGGAGACAATCAAATTGGGCAAGATATTATACATCCTACAACCTCAATGGAAGAACAAACTTTTCATAATGTTGATAATACTATTGAGGCAACAAGATATGTATCTGATGAGCAAATAGAAAAATTGGATAAAGACTTGGCTGAATTTTAAACATTTATGGAAAATGAGAGAATAGCTGAAGAAGTTGTCCCTACAATTCATAATATAAGAGAATTGATAAAAGAAAAACAAGATGGTGTTAATGCACTTTGTGGTCTAGCACATATTGTACAAACCAATATCATGTCAGTGACCAAATGTCCACAGGTGATAAATAACACTTTATCACCATCTCATACTCAAGTTTCCATACCTATACCAAATACAGGAGTATCCACTTTTACATCAACGATCTTAACAACAAATGCGAATGCTTGTAGTAATGCTACCATTGGTATTGGAGTATGTAATGGCACTAATTACAAAGCTGTGGTATTTAATTATCAAAATTTGGTTCCTAAAGGGACCTCCTCTATGCATAATTGTTCTCAACTACCTATCACATACTCGCAACCATCTTCCACCTATCAGTATAGCCAACCATCATTAACATATTCTTAGCCTCCACCTATTGTATCTCAAGCTTAATCACCTCCTCACCTTGGTTCTAATTCCTCACAACAAACTGCATCTCCCAATGATGCCATCCTAAACCAACTTTTACAGGGCATGACTGCTTTGCAACAAAAGGTAACAAATTTGACAAAATCTTCGTAGCCTAGTCTACCAACATATCATGCCCGTAATCTGCTATCCTATGCAATTTTGAGAACACCTATGCCTAAGAGGTTTGAGACTCCTCGCTTTAAAAAATATGGTTGAAAAGGTGATCCTAATATTCATGTGGTAGCATTTATAGCTATGTGTAGTGATTTCTATTTTGAAGAGGATTTGTTCGCAAAACTTTTCCAGCGATCTCTCAAAGATACTGCTTTAGAATGGTTTTGCTTGTTGCCTCTAAATTCAATACACTCCTTTTTGCAGTTGATTGATCAATTTTTACAATATTTTCAAGCAAATATTGGACCCCAAGTCACCCTTATTGACTTGGTTCAATGTAAACAAGGTCCTGAAGAAAAGTTGACTGAATTCATTGGTTGATATTAAGGACTTTATGCACAAATTCAGTATCTGATGAAAGATGAGGATGTTCAAAAGATATTCATTACAAATCTAGAACCTAATATTCGTGATAAGATTCTCTTGATGAAATACAACTCCTTTCAACATTTATGCACCACCCTTCGCAATTACCAACTTTCATCTAGTCAGTATGAAAACCAAAACTCATCAGCTCAAGTTGGTCAATCCTTGGGTGGATCATCACAAAACAACTTTAGAAGGAACAATAATAGGTGTTTCATCAAGATCAATGGACCGAATACGAATGTGTCTACTATAAATAATCCAAAGAAAGCATCATATCAACCAAGAAAGTTTACTCCGATATCTAAGTCCTATCATTCTATCAAGAATCAAGCTATGAGTAATAACATTTTGAAGCTTCCCCCAATCAAGCCTGTTGATCCTAGTAAACAAGGACCTTAATTTGATGCTAATGCCTTTTTTCATTATCATTGACTACAAGGACATGACACTGAACAATGTATGCATCTTAAACATGAGATATAGGACCATATTGATTCAAATGTCATCTAGGTATCGGGTGTGAATGACAATGGAAATAAGTTAGTTGCTTCACCAAATCAGAATTTACAAATCTTTACTAATCCTTTTCCTAAACATACCAAGAATAATATGGTGGAACAAGATTTAGTGGAAGTAGACGAGGATTAGTTAGACTATGATAGCATCATGGGTATGATTGAAGTGGATAAGAAACAAGTGGATAAACCACCTCATCCTCGAAGAAATAGAATTTATGCTAAGGTTCCTCCTCTGTTATCCTTATATGGATTGGGAGATAATCAAAATGTCTTTAAAAAGAAAGAATGAAAACTGATATAGATGAACAAGATGGTACAGGATGATTCATGTTACTATCCTAGAAAGATTCAATAATGAAAACTTGCTAAAAATCAGATAAGAGCTAGACGACAATCAACAAACAGAAATAATAGTGGTTCTCCCCCTCATAAGAAACAAAAAGTCTCATTTAAACAAGGATTTAACAAACAAGAATCATATGATAGAAAACAAAACTTTCATAAGAACCACTCAAATTTTGCCTTAAACATGATCGAGTACCTCTCCAAGAGGTTTGACAGCTCGAAGATATAATATGAAGACCCTACAAGTAAGTATCTCTAACCCTTTATCTCTCTGGTGATGTGCTTCCCCTATGATGTGTTATGTGTTGTTTAGATCTCCTAGGATGACCTCAGATTCTCCTGTAAGGTTTGGGATACTAGGAGACTACCTCTATTGTGACCTTCTTCTATTTGTATCATCATTCTTCCAAATTGCTCTCTCTGATTTCATTGTTGTGTGTTGTGTCTTACGGACATAGAGTCATGGTTGGTGACTTGGGGGCACCCTCCTACATGACTGTCCCTAAGACACTTGTTTTCTCCTCTCTTATTTATTGTTTCCCTTCCTCTAGTCTTTCCATCTAGCGAGTGGATGATGAAAAACATTTATACTAATACAGACATAGTGTCCCTTTCGAGAGCAATAAAAAATGGACTTAATTCCTAATATGACGATGGGGTTGTATATCTTATCTGACACTTGGCTAGTGGAAGTAATGTAGGGACTTTCAGAGGTCATAACTTTTGACTCGGATGTGGGTTTTCTACGAAATTTTACAGGTGGATGCATTATGAGGTGGCCAGTGGTTTCCCAACCCACCCTAGTCGGTTGGACCTCGTCTTGGCACTTTTTCAGGGCTTGAAACTTTCATCTTGGCCCTCAAAATGACAAATTAGTGTTTTTTTTAGTTTTTTAAAAGTTACTTTTTTTAATAACTTGAAACTCATGTTTCAAATTTAGGATGTTAGTTGTTTTTTCGTCCTATCTTAGCTTTATGAGTTTTTTTGGGAAAAAAACTGGATTCTCAAGATATGATTGTAAAATTACCTAAAATGGCAAAAATCTGACAATTGTCGAAATCTGCCAAAAAAGGTAATTTTTTGTTTTTTTCATTTTCTTAGATATAAGAGAGTTTTCTCTCATTGTAGCGGCAGAGTTGATGAATAGAAGTTTTTGATGTTCCAGTCTTCAGATATTTGACTCTCACATGATTAATGGCAAAAATGTATTGAGTGTGTGTTGTGTCCATAGAGCTAGCTGGTATGCATAGTTATTTTCCTTTAAATAGATACCCATCTTGCATAAAATATTCACCCCTAAAGTGATCCAAGTTACCAGATACTGGTGCCTTCAATTGTTCCACAATCTCCCAAAAATCATCATCAGACTCATATAAATTTTTTATGGCATCAAAACCAATCACCTCAGCTTCCATTGTGGTCAAAAGTGCAACATGCCTACTTAATGCATCTGCAACCTGATTTTGTTTTCTAGACTTATGTTTCAACACAAGTTGTAACCCTGCAAGAAAGAGACCCACTTGGCATGCCTACTATTCAACTTTTTTTGTGTGTTCAAGTATCTCAGTGCAATATGATCTGTAAACAATACAAACTCTTGGGGAACTAGATAATGTCTCCAATGCCTCAATGCTTGAATAATTGCATAAAATTCCAAATCATAAGTAGAATAATTCTTTCTCACTTCATTCATCTTTTCACTAAAGAAAGCTATAGGTTTTCCAGCTTGGCTAAGCACAGTACCTATTCCCACATGGGAGGCATCACATTGTACTTCAAATACTTTATCAAAATTTGGCAATGCAAGTATAGGTGCTTCTGTTACCTTTTGCTTCAAGTACTTAAAGCTCTCCTCAGCATCCTTGGTCCATATAAACTCCCTTCCTTTGGTGCAATCTGTTATAGGAGCTACAATACTACTAAAATTTTGAATGAACTTTCGATAGAAAGTGGCCAAGCCATGAAAACCTTTTACCTCTGTGATGCTACTTGGGCTAGGCCATTCTAGAATTGCCCTAACTTTTTCTGGATCCATTCTGACACCATCTTTAGAAATGACAAATCCTAAAAAAACCAAACTATCCTGCATGAACCTACACTTCTTCAAATTGGCATAGAGCTTCTCCTTCCTTAACACACCAAAGATGATCCTCAAGTGTTGTAGGTGCTCTTCTTTGCTATTACTAAATACCAAAATATCATCAAAATAAACTACCACAAACTTACCAATGTAAGGTCGTAGTATAGTGTTCATCAATCTCATAAATGTGCTAGGTGCATTTGATAACCTGAATGGCATAACCATCCACTCATATAATCCATCTCTAGTCTTAAAGGCTGTCTTCCACTCATCTCCTTCTCGGATCCGGATTTGGTGGTAGCCACTTCATAGGTCAATCTTGCTGAAATGTTTGGCCCATGCAAGGACATCCATCATGTCTTCCATACAAGGTATAGGAAACTAATACTTGATGGTAATCTTATTAATTGCTCTACTATCAGTGCACATCCTCCATGTTCCATCTTTTTTAGGGGTCAGCAATGTAGGTACAGCACATGGGCTCATGCTCTCCCTCACCACACCTTTACTTATGATTTCTGTTACTTGCTTATTCATCTCTGCATGTTGTGTTGGATTCATCCTATAAGCTGCTTGGTTGGGTAAAGTTGCTCCTGGAATCAAATCAATATGATGCTAAATATCTCTCTTTGGTGGTAGACCATTAGGCAATTCATCAGGCAAAACATCAACAAATTCTTCCAATAGCTCTGCTACTTCTGGGGGAACTGAAATGTCTTCCTCTTCACCTTTTTTCACTACTAATGCGTAACAACACCCTATCACCTTCATTTCTTTAACAAGATCTCTTTCAGACAACATGGTCTCACCTTTTCCTTCATCCTTGAGAGGCAATAAAATCACCTTAGAGCCATCTTTCCAAAAGGTATATGTGTTTTTCTCTCCATCATGCATAACTTTTCTATCATACTTCCATGGCCTTCCCAATAACACATGACAGGCATCCATTGGGACAACATCACACCATATCTCATCTTGATAGATCTTCCCTATGCTAAACTTAATTAGGCATCTTTTATCAACAGTGACTTCATTCCCCTTTTTAAACCATGCATTGCAGTATGGATGAGGATGTTTTTCACAGTGTAAATTCAATTTCTCTACCATTTCTTTAGAAACCATATTTTCACAACTACCTCCATCAACAATAACTTGACATACCTTGCCACCCGAAGTGCATCTAGTTCTGAAGATACTGGTTCAAAGCCATGAACCATCAGAGATTTTGGCTTGTATTTTCTCCTTCTCTAGGATCACCATTGCCCTTCTCATCATGAGACTTTCTCCCACATCTGGTGGAACCTCTAGTTCCATCCCTTCTATTTAAATCAGGTTCACCCTAGGTTATCCTCCTTGATTTCTTTCTTGCATGTTATAATTTGAGCATTCAAATGCCCTATGACCTTCTTCTCCACATCTAAAACAAGTGAAAGGCCTTCTCTGGTTTTCCCATCCTCTACCATTACCATAACCTCTACCTCATTGAAATCCCCTTCCTCGTTCTTGATTCGAAGGATCTTGTGGGGTGTCTACTTGTTTTTCCAATCCATGGGATGACTCTCCCCTGCCATAATTCAAACCTCCTCAAAATGGGGTTGATGTACTTCTTCTTCCTCCTCTATTCCTTTGATGGTATTGTCTGTTTTGTTTTTCTTCAGCTTTTAGAGCCAATTGGTAAGCCTCTTCCATACTGTTGAGTCGATGCATGC
This sequence comes from Cunninghamia lanceolata, assembly GCA_027924645.1. NCBI lineage: Eukaryota > Viridiplantae > Streptophyta > Pinopsida > Cupressales > Cupressaceae > Cunninghamia > Cunninghamia lanceolata. The sequence continues at coordinate 9,202,339 of BSBN01000194.1, read as the reverse complement.
TCAATTCATCTTGAATAGAGAATTTCAGGCCATTCACATATCTAGCAGCCATCTATTCATTAGTTTCTTGATGCTCTATATGTATAGACAGCGTATAAAACTCATTTGTATAATCTTGCACAGAAGAGAGGTTCTGCTTTAAATTTTGAAACCTACGAAAAAGGGTTTGCACATAATCTATGGGCAAAAAAAATTTCTCTTAGCTTCTTCTCCATTTTATTCCATGTCCTGATCTTATCCTTGCCTTTCCTTGTTCATTCCTTTTGAAGATGATCCCACCAAATCATTGCATGACCCTTTAATTTGGTGCATGCAAATTTCACCTTCTTTTCCTCTGTCATGAATTTCTATTCAAAAAATTTTCTCATGTCATTCAACCAGTCTATCAACTCCTCTGGTTTAAGACTACCTACATAATCTAAAACATCTACCTTGATCCCTTCATTTTTCCCTTCTAAGGCCCTGAGCATCCTCTCTTCAAAACTCATGCCTTCTAATTCTTCTTCTTCATGTTTTGTATCTTGATTTGCACCTCATCGACCTATCTCTTCATCAGATTCATCTTCTCCTCTACCAAGTCTTTGGTTTTCCATCTATGTTGTAAGTTTAGCTATTTGCCTTTGCAGATTTTGCATTTCTCTATGCATTTGGGCAAGACCGCCTCTTCCTCTTCCTCTCCTAGCCATCTTCCTACTCTGATACCAGATGATGTAGCACACAACACACACTCAATACATTTTTGCCATTAATCATGTGAGAGTCAAATATCTAAAGACTGGAACATCAAAAACTTCTATTCATCAACTCTGCCGCTACAATGAGAGAAAACTCTCTTATATCCAAGAAAACGAAAAAAACAAAAAATTACCTTTTTTGGCAGATTTCGACAATTGTCAGATTTTTGCCATTTTAGGTAATTTTACAATCATATCTTGAGAATCCAGTTTTTTCCCAAAAAACTCATAAAACTAAGGTAGGATGAAAAAACAACTAACATCCTAAATTCGAAACATGAGTTTTGAGTTATTAAAAAAAGCAACTTTTAAAAAACTAAAAAAAAACACTAATTTGCCATTTTGAGGGTCAAGATGAAAGTTTCAAGCCCCGAAAAAGTGCCAAGACGAGGTCCAACTGACTAGGGTGGGACCACCTCATAATGCATCCACCTATAAAATTTTGTAGAAAACCCACATCCAAGTCAAAAGTTATGACCTTCGGAAGTCCCTGCATCACTTCCCACTTGTGCTTTCCGCGTAGTGAATTTCATGATGTTTCTATCACATTTACAAACCTTAACAATATTGTTGTTCCATGCACCTTTGTTTGCCTTTGAATCTAGCCTTAGCGGTACTTGATTTGGAGAGCTGCGTGATATAGCCCCTAGTTATCCTCGAACTCTGAATTCATTGTATAACCTTGGCTCTTTGTGTGGTTAATCATATGCATTGATGTTGTTGTTTATCATGATGTTGTAGACACTAACATGTTTCTTGCACAATGTGTTTGTGGGAATATTTGGTGATTGTAAAGTACATGTCACCTCTGGGGGGCATGGGCTTTGCGAAAGTCGGCGTTCCCTTGTGTGTTTTCTTCCTACCTTAACGTTCTTGATATCGATAACTGATATCAACCACCTTAAGGTGGGGGCATATAAGGTAAGCTGTCTCTTATAGATTTTAGCAATGTGTTTGACCTCAGATGCAAATACTTGCACCCCAGAGTAGTGCATCATGCATCCTGAGTTTGTTTGTAATCAATCAATCAATCATGTAAGCCCTTTGCAAAGGCGGGATATTGAGCATATCCTTTTTCTTAAGCCCTCTATGGAGGCAGGGATGGTGTATTTATCAGAGCAAATTACATCATCCTGTCATTTTCAAAAGTCCTTTGCGGAGGCGGGGGGCAGTTATGTGACTAACTCAACCCTTAAGCGTGTCTTCGATGATTGTTGTGGTGAAGCCCAATCGTTAGTGTGTGCCTGTAATGGCTTGAGATGGTGATGAGCCTAGAAATAGGGAACACACCATCGCTTGTCTGCCATGTTTTCTCCATGTCTTCAAGTATGTGTGTTTTTGCGTGCTTGTTTTGTATGGTGTGTTTGTTGCCCCATATGCAGAGACTAGCACCTTTGAGTAGTGCTTCATGCATTTTGGGAGGTTTTGCATGTATTGCATGTGTGTTGCCCTATATATATTGATACCTACGCCTTCAGGTAGTGCATCTGGTATTATGGGAGGTTTGTTTACTTTCTAGTACTTGCATTTGCATTTCATATATATGAGAAAAATAAAAGAAAAGATATCATTTCTATCTTCCATGCATTAATGTGTCTCCTATGCATTGATTGTTTTCTCCGTGTTCTACGTGACTATTACTATCTTCTTCATATTTTGCATGCCTGTTACTGTCTTTTATGTGATTGGTGTGTCTTCTCCATGCTTGGTGTGTTTTTTGTGTTTGTGACCTTACTTTAATGCATGTTTGGGCCTTGCATTCATACAACTAAATGTAACTTCAGAAAATGTCCCCTTGGGGGCTTTTCCCTCATAAGGTTTAGCTCCCGGGTCTTTAGAGTGCATTTAGGACATTTTAGTTCATATTTTAGCATCCTGATGGAATGAGACCTAGGTTCCATGATAAATAGGACCTAGGTGGACCCCTTGAGTTGTACCCTTCCCAAAATAGGGAGGAGGACTTGGGCACCCGCACCCTTGTCCTACCCTATTTTGGGGAAGTCCCAATTTCCAGGTGTCGGTTTATGACCGTTAGGAGGTTATTTTTCTGACATGGTAAAGTTTAATTTTTAATATCTTGGTGGGAATGCTTATAGGTCCATATATAAGCATGTGTAGACATTCATTTGTAAACTAGATTGCAATGAGATAGAAAGTGTGATGTTCAAGTGTTCTCAAGGTGATTCAAGGCTTCTATTGTGTTGCAAGAGCAGACTTGTGTGTTTTGTGTGTTGGTATTTGCAAATTTGAGCTTCAATCTCCTCATGGCATGAAGAGCATCTTCCTCCATGAGAGCTTCACTACAAGGTGACTTATCATTGTTTTTTTATCATTGATTCCTTTGGTTTTGGCCTCTGCCTCTCAAGGGCATGCCCTCTTTATCTGACAACGGTGTTCGAAGACTTAAGTGTCCTCCAGGGTTTGACTGAGGCAAACCTCTAAACACCACAACCCCCAAACTAAGTCTTGGGATTGTAGGTTATAGGTGTCACATCCAGAAAAAGTGGAGTTGCAGGAAGGCTTGGTAGACATCAGGGATTCAGGATCTGAAGAAAAGTTGGACAAAGGAGCACTTCCAGGACTTGGGTGCTCTCTCTAGTGTCCTCCGCAGATAGATCTCAAGAAACAAAAGTTACCGGGATGATCAGTGTCGGAAGGAAGTCTAGTTTCCTTGAAAAAGTAGGTACCTTGGACTTGGGCACCCACTCCAGTGTCCTCAACTATTCTGCTTCAGAACCCCAAAAATAGGTATTCTGTAATTCAATATTTTAGTCCCATCTATAAGAGCTTTTTCCATTATTCGTCAATTTGTTATCGTATTTGCATAATTAGGGTTTTAATGGTTAATTAGACATAAGAGAAGGAAGAATTGATAATTAATTCCCTAATCCAATTTTCCCTTCATTTGCAAGTGACCTAGGATATGATAGTGCTTGCCACTTGACCCTAGATCCTTCAATGTTAGGGTGAAAGGAGGATTCAAACACCTAAACAACAAAAGATTAACAAATCCAATTTTACCCTAAACACCTATAACATTCTTATTGGTTGGTCTAGGAACTAATTCCCATGTCTGATTATTCTTTATCTAATTCAAGCCTTATTTCATTGCCTTTATCCATTCATCATCTTTTTAAGCATTAGCAAAGGTTTTGGGCTCTACCTTTGATAACAAACACAAGTTTACTTACTCATAAGCCTTTGCAAACCTTCTCCTGGTCTATACACCTTCATTCTTATCTCCAATGATCTGATATGTTGAATGTTTCCTCTGAACATACTTTGTTGGAGTCTTAGGGATCTACTATGATTCTTGTTCCTTCACTTCTTTCTCTTCTTCTTCTTCAATGTAGGGAAATATATTAGATCCACAGTCCTCTAGTTCTTGTGAGATCTGATACAAGTCTTCATCCACCTTGACCTTTGTACTTTCAATCATCTTTCCCAATCTCTTTTTGTAGTATCTATAGGCCTTACTTTTGGTCGAGTAACCAAGAAAGATCCCTTCATCACTCCTTGAATCAAGCTTTCCTAGGTCTTCTTCATCTCTTCTAATATAGCATTTGCTGCCAAAGATCCTAAAGTATCTAACAGTGGGAGGTCTTCCATACCATAGCTCATAAGGGTTCTTAGTGCTATTGACCCTCAGTTGTACTCTATTAATCAGATAGACAATAGTGTGAACTGCTTCCTTCCAGTACATGTCAGGCAGGTCTGCATTCTTCAACATTGCCCTAGCCATCTCTTGCATAGTCCTATTCAACTTTCCACCACCCCATTTTGCTGATGGGTCCTGGGAGCTGACAGATGTCTCCTAATGCCATGATCTTTACAAAGTTTTTCAAATTAATTTGAAATAACTCACCTCCTCTATCAGACCTCAAGCACTTGATCTTAGCATCCATTTCATTCTCAACTATAGCTTTAAAAATCTTAAACTTATCAAAGGCTTCTGATTTTTCTCTTAAGAAAGTAACCCAAGTCATTCTAGAATAATCATCAATAAGCAACATGAAATACATTTCACCTTATTGACTCTTTATTCTTGTGGAGCCACATAGGTTAGTATGAATAAGCTCCAATGGCATAGAGGAAGAATACTGCTTGCTCTTGAAATTTATCTTTGTCTGCTTTCCCATTTGGCATTCCTTACATAATGTGTTTGCAGGCTTGTTTATCTTGAGCATATCTCTCACCGCATTAATAGAGATGATCTTTACCATATTATCAAAGTTAATGTGTCCCATTCTCTTGTGCCACAACCAACACTCACTAGACTAAGCCAACAAACATGTTCTTCCATTTACCTCCTTCAGATGATGGATCTCCATATGACTTGATACCTTATGTAACTAGTTTTCTAGACCCTGCCTTCCTTCTTTCACAACCTTTGGCATGAAAGGTAAGATTTTATCCTTTACTGCACATCTAACTGACACTAAGAATATTGTGCTTTAGCCCTTTGACATAGAGGACATCCTCAGTCCTATTCTTCCCATTAATAGTTATAGCATCCTTTCCACATATTTGTGCTGACTCATCACCACCAAACTTAATAGCTCCACAATTCCACTTTTTAAGGTTGATAAACTTCTCCTTGTCACAAGTCATATGGTTAGAGCAACCACTATCAATTACCCAAGCCTTGGTTTCTTCTTTTACATGAAAGTTAGTCCATACAACCATTGACTTATCATTATTTTCATCAGCTTGCAAGGTATCAGCAACTTCATCTTCTATCTTCTTACTTTCTTTGAACATTGCTTCCTACTTTGGAGCACCTTTGTCAAATTCTCTTATTTCAAAAGTTTTAAGAGAGACAAACAATTGATCTATTGTGTATTTATTCAAATCTTGAGATTCCTCAATAGAAGACACATTATGACTATAAGATTTAGGAAGAGATCTCAAAACCTTCTTCACAATCTCATCTTCTTTCACTTCCCCACCAAGACTTTTGATGCCATTGACTATTTCATCCACCCAGAGCATGTAACTAGAAATATTGTCATCTTCTGTCATTTTTAGAGTCTCAAAATTACTCTTTAAAATATGCATCTTGGCTTGCTTCACTTTACTATCTCCTTCATAAATACTTTCAAGTTTATTCCAGACATCCTAAGCAGAAGTACAACCCATTACCTTCACAAGTTCTAAATCAGCTAGCCCACTCATGATAGCATTCTTTTGCCTTGGCATTGTTATCATACAACATAATCTCATGATCCGCATCTATTGGATTACTAGTAGGAGTAGTGTAACCCTTCTTGACTGATTGCCAAATGCCATACCCTAGAAAAGATAGATAGTTTTCTGTATACACCTAAAAATGACACGACTCAGTCGAAATAAATATTCTTAATATTTATTTGATCCTAATTCTTCTATCAATAAATAAATAAACAAATTTATTTATTCGATTCATATTCCTCTAAACTAATTAAATATCGAAATATTTAATTACCACTTCTAAAGTCAAAATTAAATAAAATCCTTTATTTAATTTAATTCTTTGAAACAATTAAATAATTCTTTAATTATTTAATTAAGTCATTTCTTCTTCCAAATTTAAATAAATTAATCAAATTTATTTAAATTCTCTCAATCTCTAAAAATAAAATATAATCAAATATTTTATTTATTCTTCCAAATCATGCACAACAATTAAATAAATTTATTTATTTAATTCACTTTCTTATCTTCTAACTCCTAAAAAATCCTCCAAATCTTCTAAAAAAACAAGTCTTCTTCTTCATGCATAGAAAATTAAATAATTGATTATTTAATTTCTCTCAAATCATACAAAAGAAAATATCAAGTTGAGTTAATTGATTTAATCAACCTTGTTTTTATCAATAACTCTTAAATTATAGAAAAGCTTTCTAATTTATGAAATCATATATTATCTTTATAAAAGAAAGTAGTTAACTCAAACAAAACAGCTTTTGTGTGACATTTGTCTTCTTTCTATTCACACACATTCTCTCAAGGTTTCTATACTGTTGATCTTCTCATTCTTTCTATACCGTTGATCTTATCTCTCGTGAGTCTATAAATTGAACCCTATTCTTCCTGGTGCAGGAGCACCCCTTCAACAAGATAAATATGCATAAGAGAGAGAATAATAAGGCTTTAATATGTTTTAGACATTTCATGTTACCATGTAGCATTTCTATGTCATTGTCAAATGTAGCATTTTGTGTTGGCATTTCATGTTTGTAAACATAAAATTTGACATTTTTGACATGTTGGGTTATGTGGAGGATTAAACCAATGTGTCTTATTATTAGGTGTTTTGTTGTCTTATGCAAAACAGGTGTCGTGTGATTAGTTAGGGTTTTGATTATAATCTTGGTTTAAGCAAAATCTTGAAAATAGAGGAAAGGGGAGTCAGTAACAAAAAAGGGAAGGTGGTCGAGGAAATGGGGTTGGTGGTTGTCTTCCATTTTCTATAATGATCAAATGTATGAAGCTGGAACAAAGAAATAGAAAATTCTGTCAATTGTGTTTAAAAAATTCTAGATTCTATGCAAATTCTCTGTATATCAAATTATTCTATATATATTATCTGTATAGAATTGTTTTGTATTTAATTTAGCTCTTGTGTTGTTGAGATGCATGGTTAAATCCATTCCACTGGTGGATTTCTGTGAAATCAGTGGAATGGACTTTGTATCTTAGTTTTCTCTGTTTTGTTTTCATTTTCTGCTCGTGGACATGACAGAATAGAAATTGCAGAATCCATTACAGAGGAAGTTATCAGTGGGAAATTCAAATATACATTTTATGTATATCCGTCAATTGTATGCCGGGAACAGTCTGTGAGTATATCACATTTGCATGCGAGCATCATCCTATGTATATGCTGTGAAGAATGCAAATGTACATCACAAATGTACATTGGGTTTATATACAAAGAGGTCAGCAATCAACTTCCCTTGAAGGCATATTCGGTGAATGCATGTTTCAAAAGCAAGTTAGAGTTGTATGTTTTCAAATGTATATTGAAATATACATTCCGCAGATACATCGGGTTAAGATGAAAAAGGTGACCGGCCGGGGTGGTAACTAGAATGTATGTTGGAGGGACTTCTGTGTGTGGATGCAAGGAATGACCAGTTATAGTAGTGAAAAGGACCGGTGATAGGAAGTTGTCTAATGCATGTTTCGATTGTATATTTCAGTTGTATGTGGAAACATACATTTGCTGTTGATACAATTGTTGACTGACAGGAACGGTGGAAGGAACCAGGACAGTAAGTCATGTTCTGCATGTGAGATTTGTTTGTATCGACATTGCACATTTAGTTGTATGCGGTGAACATACAACGGTTGAGTGGAGGTCGAGGGCCCCACCAAATGTACATTCCGAATGTATATTTGGAATGCATGTGAAGAATGTACATTGCAAATGTACATTGAGGATATACAAGCAGTGAGTATATCACAGTTGTACCTGAAAAACAATTCATGTATATCTCGTATTTGCATGTTGAAGATTGTATATGCGAATGTACATTGTTAATGTACATTTCGTGAGGTACAAATGAGGACTGACTGTAGCGGTCAAAATGGTTGGAGATACAATGGCCTACCTACGATAGAAGGTCAGGTAATGTATATACAAGTCAAATTGAGAATGTGATTAACGAGAGCATTTCACTATTGAATTGAAAAAAAAAATGCTTTCCACTGTGCGGCTCTGCATCATAGTGGTATTAGAGCGAAGGAGTGTTCTTTGGGTAGAAGAAGAAGACAAGATCTCAAAAGGAGAGGGGTCAGAAGAGTACCCAGCAAAGATGACCAATGTTGAGTTAGTAGCCTTAGTAAGAAAGCAAATGGCAGAGAGTAGAGCAGATCGAGCTTAGAATCAGGCATTGAAAGAAGAGATAGAGAAGTTAAGGGACAGAGTAGAAAAAGGGGGAGAAGATTCTGGTAAATGAGAAAATTGGGATGAAGAGGAGATCCCAAGGTAGGAAGAGATAGAGGTTCCTACAGACCAGAGACCCTTACTTAACGCCCTCAAATCCATGGAGAGAAGAACCATGGATATGAAAATAGACCTACTAGTGTTTACAGGAAAAATAGAACTTGATTCAGTGATGGAGTGGATAGACTCCTTGAATAATTTCTTTGAGATTGAGGAAATACTAGACCACCAAAGAGTGAAGATGGCTCAATCCAAAATGAAAGGAGCTGCACTAACTTGGAGGAATTTCATCCAAGATGACAGGGTGAAAGAAGGAAAGAACAGAGTTGCTACTTGGAAGAAGATGATGGCTTTAGTGAAGGAAGTCTATGTTCCATTGGATTACAACATCCAATTACATAAGAGGCAACAAAATTTGAAGCAAAAGGAGTTGGATGTCAGTTCATACACAGAAGAGTTCATGAATCTATGTGTCAAAATAAAGGTAAAGGAGAATGAAGAAGAGAAGGTGGCAAGGTACCTCAATGGATTGAGGTTTACCATCCAAGAAGACATAAATCTGCATAACCCAGAGATAGTCCAAAAGTGCTACCAATTGGCACTCAAGGTGGAAGAGAAATTCAAGAGAAGACAAAAGTAGAATAGTAGAGGAAGAGGAAGACAACAAAGGGGAGGAAGAAGTCCTTTCAGAGGTAGAGGAAATGGATTTGGATACCACGGTGAATCAAACCAAAAGAGCAACAAAGGAGACAGTAGTCAAACCCAAGGGGGAAGTTACAATCAAAGAGGAAACTTTAGGGGTAGAAGACCACCATTTAGAGGAAGATCTTAGGGCAGAGGACCTATCAGATGTTACAATTGCAATCAAGAAGGTCATATAGCCAGCAGATGTCCAGGAAAGGCAACTACTTCAATGGGAGAAAGGAAGATAAATCTGATCCAAGAATCTGATTATCAAAGTGTGGTGAGCTCCAGCATTTTTCAAAGTGTGAATGCTCCTGACAGTTATGGATATCTGGAGAAAGGAGAATCTTTGATGATTAGGAGAGCAATTACCACCATGAGGGTGCCTGACAAACAACCCCCACAAAGGAAGTCGCTTGTCAGAACTACTTGCAAGGCAGGAGGAAAGGTATGTAAAGTTCTGATTGACTCTGGATCCACTAAAAATTTTGTGTCATTTGAAATGGTAGACAACCTTAAGCTTAGAAGACTGCCACATCCTTGTCCATATAAGATTTCATGGCTCACCCAAGGATAGCAAACAATTGTGGAAGAACAGGCTTGGGTGGAATTTCAAATTGGACCATATAAGGATAGATTATTGTTTGACATTGCCAAGATGGATACTTGCCATCTCCTATTTGGAAGACCATGGCAGTATGACTTGAAAGCATACCATGATGGAGTTAAAAACACCTATTCAATCACCAAGAATGGTAAGGTGATAGAGTTGCTACCATTGATGGAGAATGAGGTGGAATCAAAAGGGAAAGAAGTCAAGGAAATGATGGTAGAAGGTAAACAATTCATGAAAGAGAAGGTAGAAGAATGAACAGTTGCATATGCTCTAATTCCATGCCTAAAGGTCAACAAGGAGCAGCATCAAGAAGTTAAAGGAGAGAAGAAGCAAAGGTTCATAGATCCAGCTATCCAAGAGCTATTAGACAAATACAAGGGCATCATCTATGATGGAATAACAAGGTCCCTACCCCCTATGAGGGACATCGGTCATTGCATAGATCTAATCCTAGGATCTACACTTCTAAACAAAGTAGCATACAAACTTACCCCAGAACAGAATACAAAGGTAGCAAGGTAGATTGAGGAATTGTTGGAGACATGCCTAATTGGCAAGAGTTAAGTCCATGTACAGTACCGACTATACTAGTACCAAAGAAGGAAGGCACTTGGAGACTTTGTAAATTCAAGAGCTATCAACAAGATAACAATCAAGTATAGGTTCCCAATCCCTAGGATAGAAGATTTACTTGATTGCTTGGGGGGTGCTAAATATTTCACAAAAATAGATTTAAAGAGAAGCTATCATCAGATTAGGATTAGGCGAGGAGATGAGTGGAAAACTGCATTTAAGACCACTAAGGGGTTATATGAGTGGAAGGTCATGCCTTTTGGTTTGTCCAATGCCCCTAGTACCTTTATGAGGTTGATGAATGAGGTCTTGAGGGAATTCATAAGTAAATTTGTCATAGTATATTTAGATGACATCCTAATTTTCAGTAATACAGGGGAAGAGCACCTCAACCAAATAGACTTGGTTCTCAAAAGGTTATATGAAGAGCAGCTAATGATCAACTTAGAAAAGTGTTTGTTCATGTAGGAAGAGATCATCTACTTGGGATTTGTTATCTCACATAACAAACTGAAAATGGATCAAGAGAAGGTAAGTGCCATATTGTTTTGGCCAACTCCTAAAACCTTGAGTGATGTTAGAAGTTTCCATGGGTTAACAACCTTTTATAGGAAGTTTATAAAGGGATTTAGTCATGTTTGTGCACCCATGCTTAACACCATAAAAGGAGGACAAAAGTGCAAATTCACTTGGACAAAGGAGGCAGATGATTCATTTGAAACATTAAAGAAGAAGGTGGCAGAACAACTAGTTCTTGCACTTCCTGACTTCAACAAGATTTTTCAAGTAGAATGTGATGCCAGTCACATGGCAATTGGAGCAGTACTCAGTCAAGAAGGTAGGCCTATTGCATTTTTCAATGAGAAACTAAATGATGCAAAGAAGAGATATTCATCATATGATTTATAGATGTATGCTCTAGTCCAGTCACTCAAAAAGTGGAGGCATTACTTGATGCCAAAAGAATTCATAGTGTTCACAGATAATCAGGCTCTTAGTTTCATAAACAGTCAAGAAAAGTTGAACCATAGGCATATGAAGTGGGTGGAAACTTTGCAAGCTTTCACCTTCACACTCAAGCACAAGAAAGGGGTCAAGAACAAAGTAGCAGATGCTTTGAGAAGGAGGGTTCTAACCATCAATCAGATCCAATTAGAGAGTGTTGGTATTGACTCTTTGAAGGTGATGTATGATGATGATGAAGACTTTGGAGAGATCTACAAGGTATGTATTTTCTTTGGAGACAAATATCATGTTGAATTCTCTAAATTCTTGATCCAAGATGGATTACTTTTCAAGGGTGGACAGTTGTGTATTCTAAGGTGTTCTATGAGACTGAATATCATTCAGGAGAAACATTGTGGGGCCATGGCAGGACATTTTGGTCTAGATAAGACTCTTGATCTTGTGAAGAGGCATTACTATTGGCCCAAATTACAGTTAGATGTGAGGAGATTTGTGGAGGCATGTGTGATATGTCAAAAAGCAAAAGGGAGATCCACTAATGCAGGTTTGTACCAGCCACTACCCATTCCTTCTAGGCCATGGGAGAGCATAAGCATGGACTTTATATTAGGTTTACCTCGAACAAGGAAGGGATATGATAGTGTTTTTGTTGTAGTAGATAGATTCAGTAAAATGACACACATTTTGCCATGCAGAACCACTTGTGATGCTTCATATGTTGCAGACCTATTTTTCAAAGAAATAGTGAGGATACATGGATTGCCATTGAGCATAGTCTCAGATAGAGATGTGAAATTTATTGGCCATTTTTGGAGGACTCTTTGGAAGAAGCTTGGCACCAACTTGTCCTTCTCATCAGCCTACCATCCTCAAACATATGGGCAAACTGAAGTTGTCAACCATTCATTGGGAAATCTGTTAAGGTGTTGTAGTGCCTCTCTGTTCTTACAGTGGATGTGTAGTTTAATGATCGATCTGGTTATACTTCTACCAATTACATTTGCAGACCGATTGCTAGGATTGGAAACATTATGTCCAGGTAAGCTTGTTTTGCTATTTGATTTTTGCACAAGATGTTATCTCCTTTGAAGAATGTCAAACCAAAGAGGAGTTTTGCCTGAGATCGTTGATATAGGAACAATCATTGTTTACCCCCATTCAATTCAACGTATAGAAATGGATTTCTGTAATCTGAATTGTGTTGTTATTAAGCATGGTATTTTAGATCTGGATTATACATTATCATTTTAGGACTTTTGAAGATATTCTATCCTTGAATCCTTTCACTGTAAGATTATGGATCCCTGTGTCTCTATTTTAATCGTCAACCTGACTTGATGTCTGGAATCCTTATTGTTGTTTTGAGAGGATTATATCCCGTTCTATCGACATGCCATTCTCATTTATTTGCTATTACTTGTGTAATTCTTATTAAGCCTTTCATGTTGTGAATGGCATCGTTTCACCATTGTCAATATTTGTATTCTTCCTGTTAGTAGCTTGTTGCTATTAGAAGTCATGGTATAGTGTCACTATTTTTTTTACCTTGCCTTAATAAAAAAAAAAAAAGACCCGTGCTCCATTCTTGTTTTCACTCCTTCTCGGGAATCTCTTAAATTATCATTTCTATTTGTCTCATTTGTAGTTTCCAATTTTATATTGTAATGCAGATCTGCACCATGATAGACAGATATTGAGCAAAGTTGAGATTTTATTTTAGCTTTATATTGCACCTTTATTGTTTAAATAAATTCATACAAATCTATGTTAGTTTAAATGCTTTTGTGCATGGTTTTTAAATGCTTTTCTATAATTAGACATGTAACTGAATCTTCTTTTTTTAGTGTCCGTGACAAATACAGAATCTGACATTCCTTGAGTTATTTCTACTCCCAAAATAGTGCAGAAAGAGCGAGCGTTATTCATCTGGAAAAGTTTTATTAAAGGTTTATTTTAGAGGCTAAATTTTAGGAAGAGATCTTCTTGAATTAGAAATCGAATCTTGAATTAATTGGGCATTTTGATAACTTTGGGGGCAACATTTAGTACAAGGATGAGAAGTGAAGAAAACGGAAGCAGAGGTGAAAGAAGGAAAGGAAGAGAAGCTAAACCAAAGGCTGTATACAAACATAAAGTTACAGGTTCATTTTTAGTCCTCTTTGTTTCAGCTTTTAGATTTACAAGTGCTTATGTATCAACTATGTGAGCCTCTGTGTGCATGTTAAAACGATCTTTGAAATGCTTTTAAAACTCTTTTTCTTCAGCCTATCTTAATAGTGTTCGGCCCATTATAATTGATCATCAGTTTTTTTATCATCGGTTTGTCATGTTAAGTCCATGATCGGCCTTTTTGGCCAGCATTGATTTTCAACGCCTTAACCTTGGATTTGCCTTCATGTCTCCCCAAAGCTCCTGTAGAGCATAGGCAGATGCTAGTAAAGGATTCGGTCTGGTTATTATCTTGCTAATCGTATTTGCATGTTTTATAGACTTCTTTGCATTTAAGTTCTGGGGTGTCCATCGGTAGCCAGCAACGTCGAGTAGGTCAACCATGCATTCACAATAATCATCTCTAGCTGTAATACAGTAAGAGACTTTACTCATATGATTGGAAGTCTAGGAGTCTATCGGTTTTGTGTGTATCTCGACTCTATTTTGAGCTTGGAAGATTCTAAGTTTGTTCAACAAATCCATTATGCAATCAGTGCATTTCATGAGATGACATTCTATCAATAAGTTTGCATGCTTTGTCTTGCATGCATGCCGATCAAGGCATTCCAACTATAACATCTTATTTAATTCTGCACTCTAACTATTATATCTGATGAGTGCATATCCTGCAATAGATCACGCACCTTGGTTGTAACTGTTTTGTATCTGATGCTTCAGTGTTATGGCTAATGATGGTTGTATTTCACTCCTTGTCCACTGTGTGTGGGCACTTATTGTCCTGGCTGGCGGAAGATTTTTTCTCGGTGGACACAATACTAATTTTCAGATTTTGGCCTTCTTAGCAAATTTACGGTAGCAGCTTGATAGACTCTGTTATAATGATTATTATTAATTCGTGCTAGAAGTCAAAAATTCCTGTTATCGACAGTCATGTCTATGAATTACTTTAAGAATCTTAGCTTAGTAGTTATTAGCTGATTTCGTTAAAGATAGTGAAAGAAATAGGGGTTGCACCTTTTGGTGCATGTAGACCACTTATGATTATAGGCTTAGGGGTATTTTATTTGGGTATTGATCATCAATGTATTGGAGGTTTGACACGGAGCACCTTCCTTTAGTCTATTCGATCTTTTAGATGGCTCCCTTTAACATTAACAAGAACTTTGTCCATGTTTAAAATCATATAACTGAAGTTTTTTTTTTTTTGTGAAGAGTATTGCAGAGAAAAAGACCATTCTTAGATTATTAGTCCCTGCCAGAGGCAGGAGACTATAGTTTTCAAGTCACTAAAATCATATTAGTTGTCCTCGTTATACGTGCCAAGTCAAATATTTGTATCTTTAACTATAGTTTGTGAATTCATTTTCACTGTTGACAAGCACTTTGGAGCATAGGGATTGGGCTTGCATTATACCTAGGGTTTTTTTTATTCTGGAGGGGATTTTAGCTGATGTTTTTTATTCATGCATAGCGCACTTTTACCTGCAACTATTGGGAGATGTTTTTAACCAGGTATTTTTTATTGGTGATGGCACAGAAATCCTTAGAGACTCCATTCAATTATGCATGGAGGCCAGGTGTCTGTGTAGGTGTCTCTGTTCATGCACATTCATAACAAGTGTTTGATTTACTGCGCATTTCTGGAGGTATTGGTGGATAGAATCCCTTGGTTTCAGACGGAATTGGAATGAGCTGCTTTTGTTTCAAATAGGGGGAGGCATGATTGCGTTGGGGGATTATATAGAAGGAGCCACCATTTTCTTTCTCTTTACATGAGCTTGACCGGATGCAGAGCTGTAATATTTAGTTGCCCTAGTTTTTGCTTGCAGAGATAGAATGTTTAGCTTTTGTGGGTTTAGTTCTGTTCTTCTGAGTTTGATGGTTTATGTTGCAGGTTGTTATATATGTTCTCTCTTTTCTGCTGCTAATTTGGGGGTTTTTTATTTTTTATTTTTTTTTAAACAGAAAAAGGTGACGGAGCACCATATAATTAAAAGAGTTTTTACAAGAGATAACAGTCATAAGACTGAGAATAAACTGAGAAATACAAAACAAGGCCTTGTCGAGACCAGATAGACAGAGAAAGGAATAAGAATGCAGCAAAACATACAGGGAACTGCCTTTAGACACCCATCCACCAATAGACATCCAACCCCAAGGAACCCAACCATGCCCCCCAACCGAACACCATTCGCAGCCAACCCCGCACCACCGAACAAAAAGAGCAGAGACAACCAACTAGCCACCCCACCACCAAAAAAACACCATCCCACCCCTCAGACAAAGAAACACCGAGCCATACACGAGGACGCACCCGTAGCAATGTCACCAGGGCAAGCAAACAAAACAAACAGAACCACTCACCACAGCCGGCTGCATTACGCCGCTGGCGGAGCAGCTGGCAAATTTCTTTCGTCCATGTCCACCGAAACCGCGTCCTCCTCACCCTCCGCCAACTCTGGCAATGCATACAAGGGCATCCCCGGCACCAGATCAGAAGCATGTATTCTTAAGAACCGAACTGCTGTGAAAACATCCTTAATGCGCTCAGACCGTTTTTTGGAAAAAGAAAAACTAAAGGCCTGAAGCGCATCATCAATCTCTGCACTACACAGTGACTTTAAACTGGACTGCAAAGCCCTGTAGATCACCTGCTGCGGGGGGGAAGTACGCAGGCCTGTGAGGTTGAAAAGCCCACCAATGAGGGCGTCGCCATTCTCCAGTTTATAGTGAGACACAGCCGCCTCCCATCTTTCCACTGTATAGATGTTCTTAAAAAACAAACCTGCCGCAAGGGAATGGACATAACCCCCATCCATAACAAGGTCCATAATATTGGAAAGGAGCTGCGAGACAACATCTGAGAAATTTAAAACCTGCCCCTCAAATCCTCGGATCCACGCATGTCCCACAATGTTCCGGACTGCAAACTGCATAAAAGTGCAGTCGGAATCGATCAAGGTCATGAGGTCAATTGCCTTCACCCGCCCTCGTATCTCTGGTTCCCAGTCGAGAGAGGGAAAGAACAACCGCTGATTCAACCGTGTGTCCGCCATCGCCGGACACCAGTAGCCAAAAACGCTAGGAGAGCCAGAGAAAAAGAAAGCCGAAACAAATGAAACTGAAGGCAGGCAGAAAAGAAATAAGGTGCTCTTATGATCTGCACAAAATGCAGAGCACGTACTCAGCTAGAGAAGAGCCAGGTGGCAAAAGCAGCATGTCCTATTTGGGAAGAAACGTGTGAAGTGAATATGCCGTTGCACCGTTAAGGAATAAACAGGATCCAGGCAGATCTGGCATGGCTAGAGCAATTAATGAACAAGAAGCTAGAGGGGATACGCAATCGCTCGCTTGCAGACGGGACGTTTGACACAGGTCGAGCTGTCTTCAAGCAGCCATACCCTTTTTGAAATAGAAAGAATACCGCCCGCACAAATCCAGAGGACCGTCCATAAAAGTAAATGCTGAAATAAATGAGTCCACTTCCTTACGCAAGACGAGCCATCCCAGATCACCCAAACGTACCAGAAATCCAAGATGTAATTAGCCAAGGAAAGGTACAAGGCTTACTCAGCTTCCATGTCATCCGACAGGAAAGAGGTTAAACGGGTAGTCAGAAGATGATCGCCAGATGGGAAAAGAACGTGTGCAAACTCATTGTCAATAGCTACATTAGCTAGAAAGTCTGCCACCCTGTTGCCTTCCCGTAGGGTGTGAGAGATGAAAAAATCATCAAATCTGCTCAGCAGGGGTTTAGCCAGATTAAGAATGTAATTCAGCTTCCAATTATCTATCCCTCTACCTTTGATGGCGTTTATTACGATCAGGGAGTCCCCCTCAATCCACACATTCCTTACACCTTTTTCAAGGGCCAGAGTAAGACCATGAACCAGAGCCTAAGCTTCTGCTTCGTTATTGGTACCTAGGGGTAATTTGGTTGACTTAGCTACAAGCAGAGATCCATTAAAATCTCGGATGACGCACCCCGTTCCAGAAGGGCTAGGATTCCCTCGGCATGCCCCGTCAATGTTGAGCTTGCAGAAAGGGGAGGACGGTGGAGTCCATTTAACTCTATCTCTATTTATGGGGATCTTAAAGGCTTCGGAAGAGATTCCAAGGCCCTTGAAGC
Source organism: Cunninghamia lanceolata (assembly GCA_027924645.1). Classification (NCBI taxonomy): domain Eukaryota; kingdom Viridiplantae; phylum Streptophyta; class Pinopsida; order Cupressales; family Cupressaceae; genus Cunninghamia; species Cunninghamia lanceolata. The sequence continues at coordinate 9,184,535 of BSBN01000194.1, read as the reverse complement.
TGACTGAGGGCCAAAGCGAGCTGATTTCCTCATCCCATTTAGACCAGACCAATGTGGAGGAATTACTGGATCGAAGATGAGCCACTACCTGTTCCGCTAAAGTAGCTTCAAGTTTATCACAGACTTGAGACGTCAATCGAGCTTCCTTCCTGAAAATGCGCAGATTCCTCTCCCACCAGATATGCCAGATTATCATCGAAGGGCCTAATTCCCATAAACAAGCTAAAGTAGAATTGCCAATCCAACGGGGCCAGTTTTTAAACATAAGAAATAAGGATTTGGAGAGGGGACTGCACCACTTTATCTTTTTGAAGAACCAGGTCCAACAAGTTCTACTGAAAGAGCACTGTAGCAAGACGTGGTCTATAGATTCCTCCTCACAACCACAAAGCACACACGGGAAATTGGACCCCAGTCCTATTCTTTTAATTCGGTCACCTGTAAGTATCTTATAATGAAGCGCACACCAGGCGAACGCTCCTGCTTTAGGAAGAATAGACTTCCCCCAGCACAACTTCGAAGGCCAGCCTGAAGTAGCTTTCTGTACACCTAATTTATATCCTTCTTTAACATAGTAGGATCCTGAACTTGCCGCAGTCCAAATCACTTCATCCGCCAAACTGGAAACCAGCACTAGCCTTTTATCAAGGAGACATCTAAGTGTTGCTTTTTGCGAACTTGGAAAATTACAATTCTGAAAGCTTTTCCAGACAACTAAAACTAAAGACCCCACCCTAACCACCTGCCAGTAATCTTTAACCTTATGACCCCAAGTAGATTGAAGAAAAAGACGAGCCTCAGACAACTCAGATACCTCAGACAACGGAGATCCCCCACCCCAGGAGTCAAGCCAGAAATCAGCCTTTTCACCATTGTGTATGATCCACATGAGGTTGGACTGAAGGAGGTCTCTACTTCTTACTAAAAAATTCCATATAGTGGACCCCTTGGGAGGATTAAGCACTGTAAAGATCCTCTCATTATCCATCGAATCAAGATATTTGGCTTTCATTAACTGGACCCACATGGAATTAGGTTTAGAATACATGCTCCACGCCAATTTGGCCCCAAGAGCTTGATTTTGAACTTGGATATCCAGGATACCAGAGCCGCCTTCCTCCTTGGGTTTACAAACCTTATCCCAGGCCAGTAAATGTAATTTCTTCTTCTCAAGGGAGCCCTGCCAAAGGAATTTTCTACAAAGACCATCAATTTTGGCACTAATACCTTTTGGAATATGAAAAGCCGACATCATGTAAACTGGCACCGCAGATAGAACTGCTTTAATCAAAACTATACGTCCTGCTAGAGAAAGATGTCGCCCTTTCCATTTGGCCAATTTTGTGTCCAAATTCTTTAACACCTTACCCCATAATGCATTTTTATATCTGCCCAAGAACAGAGGAAGACCGAGATAGCTTCCTGGCAGCACCTGAGATTCAAGTTTGAGGGTGACTTTGATCAGCTTTTGAAGTAGCAAAGGAACATTCTGGAAGAAGACCATAGATTTAGAAAAATTCACTAGCTGTCCTGAGGCGCAGCAGTATGAGTTGATGGTATTCATCATAGATCTAGCTTCTCGGAGCGAAGCTTGGCCAAAGAGGATGGTATCATCTGCAAACAAGGCATGGGTGAAGGCCTCATGAATACCTCTTATTTTAATGCCTTGCCATTCTGACCTTCTCTTTGCTTCTTTTATGGACCATGTAAGAGCTTCTGTCATGATGATAAACAGATAAGGAGAAAGAGGGTCTCCTTGTTTTAATCCTCGAGAAGGTTCAAAAGAACCGGACTCCTGTCCATTGATTAACACTGAAGCTTGGAACCCTGAGAGGCAAGATTTGATCCATCTAACCACTGCTTTAGAGAAACCCATTTGCAAAAGGATATCAAATAGAAAACCCCAGTTCACTCTGTCATAGGCCTTTGACATATCTAACTTCACAACCATGGCTTGCTGCTTGTCCTTATTTACTGAATGCAAAATTTCATGTGTTAGAATGGCGCCCTCCATGGTCTCTTTACCTAGGACAAATCCCCCTTGTTCACTAGAAATGATTTCCTTCATCATGGGGGATAATCTGATCGCTAGAGCCTTTGAAATGATCTTGTAGATGAAGTTACATAAGGAGATAGGTCTGAAATCTTCAAAGGTTTGAGGAAAGCTTGTTTTTGGAATAAGCATTATGCAGGTCGACTTGAATTCCTTTAGCACATTCTTAGCTTTTCTGGATTCTTCTACAGCCAGAAAAACATCCCGTCCAACCATCAGGACCTGGCGCTCTCTCTCCCGCCAAAGAGAAAACCGTCGTTTTAACTTCTTCTAAAGAGAATGGTTTTAAGATCTCCCTATTATGAAAATCCTCGATTACCTTTGGGATGAGATTACAAACCTGTAGACCTTTGTCCCGCTGATATACCTGGCTAGAGAGAAGGTTTGCAAAAAAGTTTTGGGCTGCAAGGAGAATATCAGTCTGTTCGGAGCAGACCTGGCCATCTTCCAGGTGAATGGATTTTATAAAGTTGGCGCTAGCTCTCACCTTGGCTGACAAGTGAAAGAAAGATGTGTTTTTATCTCCCTCTTTCAGCCATAACTCCTTAGAACGCTGTCTCCAAAAAATTTCTTCCCGTTTCAAAATCTCTTCCAGTTCTGCTCTCAAGAGTTTTTCCTTTTGAAAAGAAGATAGATCCATGCCTCGAAGAATAATGAAGTCTGCAAGCTCTTTCAACTCTAGCTGAATTTTGGCTTTCTCAGCAAAAACATTTTTGAAATGGCTCTTGTTCCAATCCATGATCCTGTGCTGTAATAGCTTTAGTTTACTAGCAAGCTGAAACATACGAGAACCTTCCACAAAAGGGATATTTTTCCACCAGACTTGAATATTATCCATAAAAGACAAATCTCTGACCCACATAGACTGGAACTTGAACATCTTCTTACGGGGAAACTCAAAACTGCCTATTGAAAGTCTAACTGGAAAATGATCGGACCCTATCAAAGGTCGAATGTCTGCTGCAAAAGTGACTGGGGAATGAAAGCATTTTGGAGATAGGAGAAATCTGTCTAACCTTTCTACAATATGTAAAAAGCCCTTTCTTCTATTCGTCCAGGTAAAGGTGCCATTGTTGGGAATGCAGTCTAACAGGAGGTTACTATTAATAAAATCCTTGAAGTCCTTCTGAGATCTAGCCGGATGTGCGATGCCCCCCGTCTTCTCCGCCTCATCTATAATGGAATTAAAGTCACCCCCTAAAATGCATGAACTCCATTTCAACTGGCTGAGCCAGGTAGACAGATTATCCCAAACTAACTTCTTTTGACCCAGATCAACTAGCGCATAAACATTGACAATCCACAAATTAGAACCCTTAAGGAGTGCAGGAAACTTGCCTATTAGAAAATTGTCATTCTTCTCCACCACTTCCAAAGCTTGGTTATGCGATCTCCAACTGATAATTAAACCTCCTGATGATCCGCGCGCATCCACCTTCTCAAAATTCCACTCTTTCCAACTCTTAGAGTAACGGTCGAAAGAGTCTGAAGACAATTTAGTCTCTTGTAGCAAGATTATATCAGCTCTTTCCTCATCAATTTGAAATTTGATGAGGTTCCTTTTGTTAGGGGAGTTAAGTCCCCTAACATTCCATGTGAGAATCTTCATGCCTCCTGAGGAGAGTAGTTAACTCTCCTCCTACTTGGACTTCTGGAAGCCTGATGCTTTAAACCACTTGACCCATCTTTGTAGACCTTCAGCTGCTTCTGTCTGGAACTTTTCCGGATCGGGGTAGGGGTACTTTTGGGCAAAGGGCTTCTCAAACTTGTGCGGTGTAGACCAAACGGCCTATTCTCATCCTTCTCAATATCTTCCTAAAGGACCTCATCTGCAATTTCTTCCATCACAGAGGTTGCCACCTTAGTCACCACCTGGTCTAAAAGATCTCTCAAAGTTTCGTTATCCTGGAGCAATTCCTTGGAGAAGTCGTTTTGCTCATTTTCTAACTCCCCAGTAGCAAGCTGGTCCTTTAAGGAAGGTGGAATCATATCTCGCAGAGGGGTGTCCTCTTCCCAGTTTAAGAAATCTTCTTCCTCCCTGTGAGAGGAGAAACAACCAGTGCCAAAATGAAGAGAGTCCTTTGTAGCATTTTTGGGACATGTACCTTCCTGGGAAGGTAACTCCACAGCCTCAGGTTCCGCTGATAAAGAAGGGCGTTCCTCATTGCTATCCTCCGCAATAAGATCCACACTAGCTAGAAGATCTTGTCCCTCTGGAGATCCAAGTACTACCTGTAAATCTTTTAAGGCCTCACTTAACAGGACCGGGTCTGTTACATTTTCAAGCTGGTTGTCCAAAGGAACAGCCTTACTGCACCCTATTCCAGGCTCCTCTACCACCATCTCCACTAAAGAGGCTGGGCTGAGACCTTCCCTCTGTTGAGTTAAGTCTCAGTCTTGTTTGGTCAAATTATCAGTTGTCGTAAGGAAAGCTTGGAGCCTTTCAAGATCATCTGATTCAACACCATCTTGAACTAAAATTTCCTGAAGCCAAGATCCTTGAGAGGAATCCAGTTTAAGTCTCTTGGGCAATAACTCCTCTGTCAGAATTCGAATCCTTACAGAAGAAGATGTGAGGTTTACTTTGGGGATATCCACTTCTTGGCATATCCCCAGGGAATTGCCAAGGCATGTAAGAATTTCAACATCTCTGTACTCCATCGGCAGATAGGGAAGGTGAACCCAAAGAGGAATTAAGGGTATTTGTTCTTTCCCAACATGAAAGTTTGGGCGCCATTCTTGACAGCAAACCACTGTTTGGTTAAACTTCCATATCTTCTTAGAAAGGATTTTGTTTCTTTCCTCTTTATCCGGAAGCACAAAACAAAAGAAGCCGTTGCCCAGTTCACAAAAATCAACCAAATTCCCCCACCTAGAAAGTTGCCAATCTGAGAGATCTTGTACTGAAAAATGGGAAGACATTACTTTACCTATAACAGCTGTATCCGTCAGGATCTGGGATTTATCTCTGAGCTTTTTCTCCAGCTGGGTAAGGGTTATATCTTTTTGCTCACTACGCCTTGTAACCTTCTTAATAACTGGGATCCAGGCCTTTTTTTGCTTGAAGGCAAATCTTTCCTTTTCTCGGTGTCTATGAAAATGGTGGGAATGGGATCCTTTTCACTTTTGTAAGTCCATCCATCGTTTTCCATTAGAGTGAGAGCTTGTCAGTAACGGAATATCCTGGCATCTTTCCCTGGATACAGCTTTTCTTGCTTGAAACGCCTTAAAAGCAGCTTGCTGAGACTCCAGTGGAGTCCTAAAGGAAAATGTGTCTTCTTTATTTGAGAAAGGCAGATTATGCCTTTTATTTAAATACCCATCTTGAAACCACACCTTCCTTCCTGTCGACTGTCGCCCATGCACCTGCGGGCCTGATTTTTTTAAGATAGGTCAGAAATCTCACCGTTGACCTTGAAACCCATCCATCCATCTTGAAGAAGATCCAGAAAAACTCTGATGTAAGAGAGCTGTTCGGTAGGCCATTTGTTTTCATCCGTTTGTTTTTCGTAATTATTTATGGTTATTCTATTAAAAAAGTACAGTCGAGTGCCTTTACAAAAGGAGCACTGGAAAGCGTTCCCAGGGGTTTTTTATTTTTAATTTATTTTTCATTATTTTTAATTTTTTTGCTAACATACAGTAATGGCAAACAGTAAATGGCCTCATCTTTTTTCAGCGGCTACAGGAGCTACAAATCCATGGCAGAAATCCACTGGGAACATCGTGGAATTTATTTAGAACCTACCAATTGCATTTGTTAGAAAGTTTCTAAAGTGTTATCAGCAAGTTTGTTTATGCATATTTTGTAGATTATGATCTTCTCTTAAATAACTAAGTAAATATCTTTAATCAACACTGGCAGGGACTTAAGCTACAGTGCAACTCTTGTTCTTACGTGTGCTCAGGAGTGTTGGAACACCAAACATGGTTAGTACTAATTAAAATTTAAATAAGAGTACCTTATGATTCTTAATCTCTTTTCCTTAAAAAGGAAATCGTCTCTTTTTATAATTTCATTTAATTAGAATTTAGTTCTTAAAATGGAATCTTTGCCCTCTTTAATATTTTTATTAAATAAGAACTCCTCCCTTAAAGAGAATTTCTGCAGGAAAGTATTCAATATGTTATTTTTAGAATGATTTTTATAGATTTTGAAAATAGAGAAATAGTTTAAATTTTAGGAAGATTTTTATAGATTTTGAAAATAGTAAAATAGATTAAATTTTAGAATGATCTTTATAGATTTTGGAAAATAAAGCTATAGAATATTTTTAGAATGATTGAGTTTGTTTTAAATGGAATATTGTCAATGATTAATTTAGAGTTTGATTAAGATTAAGAAATAAACATGTTATTGTGTTTATATAATACTGTGGATGGGTGTGTTAAATCTATCAAATAATTTTTATATTAAATGCAAAGGAAATTTATGGTTAGATTATATTTTTAGCAAAAATGTCAAATGAATGGGCTTTTAATGGAATAAATGAATTGTGTAATAATTACATTCCAAGAAAAATAAGGAGAAAGAATTAGTTAGTATGAGGTGGAGGGGAACAAAATGTATAATGAATGGATGTAATGATTATTTTTTTGTTGGTATCCATGGTTATAAGTATTGTTGGGTTAGTTTGATGGGAAATCTAATCTTTATATTTGAGGACAGTGTCTTCAGATAAAGCACTACTGTGAAGATATGTAGAAGGATAGAGAAATGGTTATTATAGGTGAAGACTGTTACCACTATAATTACTTGGGATATAGATTTTAACTATGTTGCCTCAACTATACTTTTTACATCTTTAGTATCATTCTAAATTTCACGTGTCTAAAAAAAATTAAGCTTCTACCTCTAGGATTTTTGCCTTCTCCTAGTATAGTGGAAAATACAATGAAACTTCAACCAATGAATGAGATAGTCCTTGGCTCAAATTACCATTTGTAAAATATGTGATTAGTTCAATAAGAGACCTGTGATATTGTCTTATGCTAAAAGTATAGTAGTGGATGAGACAATATGCTTACTCGATGGAGTGACTCTTGGAGAATTAAATAGAATAGTAAAAACTATAGAAATTCCTTCTTACTTGCATGGAACTATATATAAAAGTTAGTCTTGTGACCTACCAGTTCTGTTATTCCGAACTACGAAGTCTCTACGCTATGCGTACGTAGGCAAGGCCATCATGGATGAGCCCCCGAGACATTAGGTTGGCCCCTTAGGGCCTTAGGCTTGTCATTTTATACAATTGATATTTGAAATGTATAATCTATAACTATGCAGGACTAATGTTTACGATCTATAAGCTATAAAAAAACTCTGGAGCTAAGGAGGTACCCTTTCCACTTGGCGAACAGATGACTATCCAGCCGTATTGGTAATTGTGTGTAAATTTAATTGAAACATATGTATCTTACATTTCACTTATGATGGATGTTGATATGCTTTGATATGTAATCTGATATTTACTAAGTTAAATTTTGTAAATTATCTTTTGTCACCCTGTTAATCTCATTATTGATATTTTACTAAAAGTGTGTGTGTATTTAATTGGTACAATTGATTTTAGAACAAAACATGGCTTTTGGTAGATCATGCTAGTAATGTAGTCATGTGTTTAAGCATAATTTGAATCAGTTTTGCATGTGGTCGAATATTGTTGAACTTTAATAATGCAGTCATGATTATCCCTAGAGATGATGATTAACTGGATGTATCAGATTATGTTATATCTTTACTTCAAAAAAAAAATCCACCTTTTGTTTAACTCATCTCTAGGGTTGCATGATGGGGCATTACAAGTGTTTGACAAGGCAGCATGGAGAGAAGTGGGATAACATCCTACCACAAGCAGAATTTTCCTATAATGACACCATTAATAGGAGTATAGGGAAGTCACCTTTCCAGGTGGTATATGGTATTCATCCAAGAGGTATTTTGGAATTGAGAGATCTACCTATAGGAGAGCCTATTAGTGCAGATGGAGAAGCTTTTGCATCAGCCATCAAGGAGGTGCATGATCAAGTCAAGAACCAGCTTCAACAAACTACATTGAAGTACAAAACATATACTGACAAGAAAAAGAGGGATGTACAGTTTGATGTTGGAGATTTGGTGTGGGTTAATCTGAAGAAGGAGAGGCTCCCAAAAGGTAAATATACCAAGCTAATGCAGAGGAAGATTGGACCATGTCAGATTTTGAAGTGTGGGCAGAATGCCTATGAGATCCAACTTCCTCCTGATCTTGGATTGTCACCCATTTTCAATGTATGTGATTTAACTCCATACAAAAAGAATGTAGATGTAGAATAGGAACCATTACACGATGCAACAGATGATGATATTCCCAAGCATGATCCACCAAAATTACCGAAGATCTTAGACTCAAGAGTGGCAAAGAAGACAAGGAACAAATAGTACATGGAGTATTTGGTGGCTTGGTAGGGGAAACCCGATTCAGAAGCAATTTGGATAACCGAAGATCAGATCACAAACCATGGTGCAGACCTTCAAACTTTGATCTCAGGTGGACTTGAGATCTCTTCTCCTGGGGAGTATGGTGCAAGAGCACCCCTTCAACAAGATAAATATGCACAAGAGAGAGAATAATAAGGATTTAATATGTTTTAGACATTTCATGTTACCATGTAGCATTTCTATGTCATTGTCAAATGTAGCATTTTTTGTTGGCATTTCATGTTTGTAAACATCAAATTTGATATTTTTGACATGTTGGGTTGTGTGGAGGATTAAACCAATGTGTCTTATTATTAGGTGTTTTGTTGTCTTATGAAAAATAGGTGTTGTGTGATTAGTTAGGGTTTTGATTATAATCTTGGTTTAAGCAAAATCCCGAAAATAGAGGAGAGAGGAGTCGGTAACAAAACAGGGAAGGTGGTCGAGGAAAAGGGGTTGGTGGTTGTCTTCCATTTTCTAGAATGATCAAATGTATGAAGCTAGAATGAAGAAATAGAAAATTATGTCAATTGTGTTTTACAAATTCTAGATTATGTGCAAATTCTTTGTATATCGAGTTATTATGTATATATTATCTATATAGAATTATTTTGTATTTAATTTATCTCTTTTGTCCCCCAGATACACAGTTAAATCCATTCCTCTGGTGGATTTCTATGAAATCAGTGGAATGGACTTTGTATATTAGTTTTCTCTATTTTGTTTTCATTTTCTGCTCATGGACATGATAGAATAGAAATTGTGGAATCCGTTGCAGAGGAAGTTATCGGTGGGAAATTCAAATATACATTTTATGTATATCCATCAATTGTATGCCAGGAATAGTCTGTGAGTATATCACATTTGCATGCGAGCATCATCATGTGTATATGCTGTGAAGAATGCAAATGTACATCGCAAATGTACATTGGGTTTATATACAAAGAGGTGAGCGGTCAACTTCCCTTGAAGGCATATTTTGAAGGCATATTCAGCGAATGCATGTTTCGAAAGCAAGTTAGAGTTGTATGTTTTCGAATGTATATTGAAATATACATTTCGTAGATACATCAGGTTAAGATGCAAAAGGTGACCGGCCGGGGTGGTAACTAGAATGTATGTTTGAGGGACTTCTATGTGTGGATGCAAGGAATGACTGGTGATAGCGGTGAAAAGGACCGGTGATAGGAAGTTGTCTAATGCATGTTCCAATTGTATATTTTAGTTGTATGTGGAAACATACATTTGTTGTTGATACAATTGTTGACCGACAGGAACGGTGGAAGGAACTGGCACAGTAAGTCATGTTCTGCATGTGAGATTTGTTTGTATCGGCATTGCACATTTAGTTGTATGCGGTGAACATACAACAGTTGAGAGGAGGTCAAGGGCCCCACCAAATGTACATTCCTAATGTATATTTGGAATGCATGTGAAGAATGTACATCACGAATGTACATTGAGGATATACAAGCAGTGAGTATATCACAGTCGTACCTAAAAATCAATTCTGTATATCTCATATTTGCATGTTGAAGATTGTATATGCGAATGTGCATTGTTAATGTACATTTCGTGAGGTGTAAATGAGGACTGATTGTAGCGGTCAAAATGGTTGGAGATACAATGGGCTACTTGCGATAGAAGGTCAGGTAATGTATATACAAGCCAAATTGAGAATGCGATTAATGGGAGCATTTCACTGTTGAATTGAAAAAAATCAAGGCGTTCCACTGTGTGGCTTTGCATCACTTCCATTTCATTCATCCAAGCTTTTAGTATCGTTACTCTACAGAATTAATAGTGCGCCTTTGGCACCCAAATCCATTCATTACTTGTGATCACCTTTTTATTGTATTGGAGCTCATCTTCTTTACAAAAACTATCATAGCCATCTCTCCATCGTCATCTTGAAAAACAAAGCAAGGAAGTAGGCTTCTGAGGGCTTTAATATTCATACAAAGATCGATTGAGACTAGGCGAACAATGGAAGCAGCATAGTAACAAGGTTGGCATCAGTTTGTTCCTTGATTATTTTAATCTTTGTTATTTGCAATTTCTATTGAGATTATTTGTTTATTTATTGAGTTTGATAACTTTGACAATATTTCTGGTAACATTTTTGGTGCCCACCGTGGGGTCTTACCTTGATTTAACCCAAAAATTGAGTTTTGTGTGCAAAGGTTCCGTACACAGGAGGATTTGATGCATCTGATCCATTCTAATGCGCATTTGAGCTCTGTTTTAGTGCATCTGATCTTTTGGCGCATTTACCTCCTGATGCTGCGCATTTGCATTCTGTTACAGCGCATCTACCAAACATTGCATATACTCTATGTTTCAGTGCTTTTAACTTCTATATATGCACTTTTGAAATTCCTGCGCTTCTAAGTTTTGTTTCTGTACATTTAGGCTCTGAGGCTACACATCTATTTTGAACAGTAATTTTAGGGTATTTCTTGTGTTTTTTGCTAATGCTAACACTTTTGCAGGGATATTTTTTCTTCTACTTACAGGGTTAGGGGCTGGTTTAGTCATTCTAGTTGCATTGTTAACACACATCATCTTTTTAAAGGATAGTAAATCGAATGTTCATGCAAAATCACATCTAGATCTAACTAGGAAGGGAGTAACTTGAATCTTGTTGCATCAACAAATTGAATCTAGTCCCAATGCTAGGAGGATAAAATTGAACAACTACTATCTTTTTTTCAAAGTTAACAACTCGCGTGTGTGCCTAAGTAGCTAGCTCATATAGTCTTTTTCATTTTAACTAGGGGAAAAGAACAACTATCTTTCATTTTTTTGGGAATGATACTAGGCCTATGCTCTCCCCTATCTTGGGTGACCAAAATGCCAGACATATCATTTTCGCATGTGTTAAACCTTTAGAGAGGCATGCCCTTGGATATCCTTCCATCCAAGTGGGAATGAACTTAAGTGGTAATAGGCTAAAGCCAAGCCCATTTGAGTTACTATAAATAAATTGTGTTTGGAGCAAAAGATTCAAACAATGAGTGAAGTTGTGTTATACAGACAGCCAACCTACCCCAAAACCCTCCAAGGTGCAACCCTTGTAGGTTGGGAGACTCCATAACAGAGAGTAGTACGGTCGCATGTATAACCACTTGAATGGTTGCACTTACTAGTCATCCTTTGTTTTAGTGGCCCAAAAATCCTCTATTTGTTGGCGCAGAAGGTGGGACCTTCGAAGCTACCCTGATTCTTCTTGTTCTTACTAGAGATAGCAGGGACAATCTTAAGGTTCAGTGGAGGTACGAGCCTTAGGAAACCTAGATCTTGGTATGTGTGAGAAGTGAGTGTCATGGAGATGAGCCAGTGCTACCAAGATCTTGAAGCTATCCACTTTGAATATGCACAGCTAGGGGATCCAACAAATATTGCCTTTACTATCCTAGGATTTTTAACTGTTTTGAGTCCAAAAAATTACAAAAAAAAAGATCAAAAAAATCATGAAAACTTCTTTGTGTTTGTTGTGTTTTATTTGCCATAATTGAGAAAATCAAATCAAAAACACCAACTTGCAACCAAGAAACCAAAAACATTAAAAAATGTGCCAAAACTTTGCAACAAAAATTAAAAGACCAGAGTTGTACATCTATCCGGTAGAGCTATGCATATGTTTCAACCTACAATGCATTTACCTTAACTTTCCACATATCTGTCACCTGTTACTACACCTTTAAATTTTACCAGAACTGCGCTTTTGTCCTGATTTTCTATGCATTTATCCTTTGTTTCAGTGCTTCTGTTACTGCGCATCCACAACAGTGAGCATTTCTACATCTTTTCAAAGAAAATATTTAGCCTTTCAGGATACCCATTTCAACCTTGATCTAGTTTCTAAGATCAGATCTACCATGTAGTCACCTCTTCCATCCATTTCCATAGTGTACCCTCTCTTTCGTTGGTCGTCTCGTCCACCTTCTACCGGGTCTTCTCAAAACAAAGTCAAAGTTCCATATTAGATTAGTGCAAGACTCTTTTCAGATCATTTCGGATTCAAGTAACCCTAGTAGGTCATAGAACTTCACTAGTGGTCTTGGTGCAAGACTAGTCTCTACACAGTAAACGGGTACTGGATATCCTTACTTGTGGCTATTGTCTTGTGTCGACCAACTTACTTGGAGTCATTGATCAAAAGAGTCCCTTATTCAAATCTTGTCACAAGTATCCTCTTCTCAACAATCTCCACCAACACCTTACCAAAATCTCTAGTTTCACACCACCTCTTCCCACGTCACCTCACATGGTTTTAACTAGATCTCAATATCAAAAGCAACTTGAAATGGTTGGGACATCCAACTGAATTGCATCCCCTTCAGGACATCCAACCGCATTGTATCCCCTCAAGACAGTAATGAGTAAATCTCTCATCAAGAGTACCAAGGAACCCTCCAAGATCAGAAATTTCAATGCATGCTAGAAAAAGTACTCAACGAGGACCCTCACAAGTATTTTCTTCATCTTGCAAACCTAGGGCTTAAACTCCCCATTGACTTTGATCTCAACAAACTGAAAGAGACCATAGAGGAAACTCATAAAAACCACACTAGTGAGGATAAAGGAAAGAAATTCGTAGACCCAAACATACCTACAGAAACATTGCTGAAACAAATCGAGAGCCTAATGCAACAAATGACGGATCTCAAAATAGGAACAACTACTAAAACTTATTCCTTGGAAGACATCACACCATATCCCTTTGAAAAAAGTTTGAACATGGTGCCCTTCCCCTTTCGGTTCGAAGTTCCTAAGTTTGACAAATACAAATGGAAAGGAGACCCAAGAGATCACATTATGGAATTTAATGCCGCATGCCTAGAAGTAGCTCATAATGAAACTTTCCTAATGAGACTATTCCCTAGATCTCTAGGTAGTCAAGCCATGGAATGGTTCTTGCAACTTCCACTGGGTATCAAAACTTTTGAAGAGTTAGTAAATAAGTTCATCACACACTTCTCATATAACATTGAACACGAAGTCTCCATGCTTGACCTATGCAATACAAAGCAAAAAGGTGGCAAATCCTTCGTTGCTTTCTTACAAAGGTGGAGACAACTCATTAGAAAATGTTCATTTGATGTGCCTGAGAAGCAATTAATGGAGATGTTTGTCCACAACCTTAACCCCGATCTAAGTTACCAAATCCAAATTCAATGCCCTACCTCATTTTTGAAAGTTATTGAGATGGGATTATTTATCGAGAAAGCTATGATCACCAAGGGGAAAATAAAGTTGTACAAGGACACCCCTAACTCTAACTACACCATGGACAAGTCAAAGTTTTAGACAAAGAACAAAAATGTTTTCAATGATGGAGTAGTTGATGCCAAAGTGGCGGCTCCCAAACAGCAACCAATCTTCACTCTCAAAGGAGAAGCAAACATTAGTACACCAAACAAAACCTTCTCTCATGAGCCAAAGCCATGATTCACCTCCAATCCTAGATGAAAATTTACACCACTAGGGGAGTCCCAAGAGTCTGTGTTAAGAAAACTATTGGCCAACAATGAGATCACTCTTCCACCAACTAGCGACTATGAACCTCAAATAAAACCTCACTATTGGAAAGATATTGATTTCTACGAATATCATAGAGGAAGAGGCCACATGACCAACAACTGTATCCATCTCAAACACGTCATTCAAGACATACTTGACCAAAATTAGGTAAGCACTAAACAACATACGTCTAACTAGATAAATATGGCATACAAGGATCCACTTCTCAATCACGACAGGCCATACAACAACAACAACAATAACAATCGCAATAGGTGGAATCAAAATAATGGACACAACAATGCTAACTACGTGAGCGTACCATTCGATTATACCATCAACTACATATCAAAGCACATCCCGCAAGTCAATGTGATCATATTTAACCAACAATCAAGACCCAACAAAACTGATTGTAGCATCATGACACGCAGTGGTAAGGTCACATTAAACATGCTTCCTCCAAGGTTGTCACCTTCTTTGTCTAACTCCCGTATGTACAATGTCATAGACCAACTTCATAAAACCCCTACCCACATATCTATCTTAGAGTTGTTGCGTCTGTCTCCCTCCCATAAGGAAATTCTTGATAAAGCCTTAGTGGAAACGACTGTGCCCACAAACCTGGCCCAAGAGAAGTTTCAAGCCATGGTTGGAAATCTAACCTCCTCAAGCACCATCACATTTACTAAATAGGATGACCTTTCAGTGTCGCAGCCTCATAACACACCCTTGCATATTGTCGCCTTCATTCATAAACACCATATCAAAAGGGTTCTTATTGATGGAGGAGCCGATTTAAATATTTGCACGCTCAAGCTAGTCCTTACATTGGGGTTCTCTAAAACTGTGGTAGATCCTAGGAAAAAGATCACCATTAAGGCCTATGATGAAGAAGAAAGAATTACTAAATGAACAGTGGTGTTACCAATACAAGTTGGACCAGTGATAAAGGACATTGTTTGCCAAGTCCTAGATAGGGAGCTAGCCTATAACATCCTCCTAGGTAGACCCTGGATTCATGCCATTAAAGCAGTGCATTCTACCTACCACCAATGCATCAAATTTCCTCATAATGGAAAGTAGATCACCATCCAAGGTGATCCGGATCCTTTCCAGCATTGAAATACTATCCGCTCAAAGCCTGATTGCATCATTCCCAACAATAGAGCTTCTACATCCCCCATCTCACAGCATGATTCTACCTCCAAAGCTTCCTCATCCAGACCCAAAGAGCAGAAAATCACCATCAAAGAAATAGGAGTAGGGGAATACTCCATCGAGCACATCCTCAACTTAACAAAACTGCCTCTATCTCCAAGATCCTTTGGGCGACCTCCACCTAACTACATGCCAAAACCCTCTACTTCTACCAAACCTCCCACAACTTCCTTTGTAAAATGGGAGACCCTATCAAATGAAAGTGAGGAAAGAGATGTCTTGCAATGGCTCTACATAGAGGAAGATAACACACAACAAGAACCACCTAAGCTCCCAATGGAAATCTATGGGCGTGGTGAGTCTATCCTACACAGAATGGGTTATGACGGACAAGGTCCCATTGGCCTAAGAAAAGAAGGAATAATAGAACCCATCCAACCCTCTTCATCCTCATTGGAAAGAAATACAAAAGGGTTAGGATACACGGACAAAGGCAAGGCTAAGACAAATGCTTGTTTTGTGGAATAGATCCATGCCCTACAAGAAGGTAGTGACACAGACTCTAACAAGTATGAGTGGGATGAACTCACAGATCACTCTTATGAAGACAAAGGAGTTGGTACCATTCAAACCTATAGCCCCTACCGTGAGGGACAAATGTTAACGCATAGACCATTAGAGTGTGATTCACCAACTCCTGAGAGTATGACTTTTGAGGAAGGTCAGAGTTCCATCACAATAAATAATTTGGAGGAATGTACCATCTCAGATCCTATCTCTACCAATCTCAATCCTAACTGTATATCCATTCAAACTATCACACCCAATGAATCAAATCTATCATTTGATCCCCTTCCCCTTGTGCATCCAGAACTTATCGACTGGGATTTACAAGGAACCCCGCAACTAGACATGTTCCAAAATGATGATGCCTATATTGAATACATGGAACTTAGGGACCACCTACCTATAGGAGATCATAAAACTAGCTTCGCAATTAAACTCAACACCATGGCTTATTTAGGAGAGGATGCCAAGCCTTCCAGTCGCAAAAACATAAAAATAAAAACTAGATCTGATGGTGAAAACTACTCTACAGCAGTATCAGATCCCAAAATAGTAAAAAGAAATGATACATCAAATGATGAAAACCTCTCTGAGGTGCCAGAAAATGGAAGGCTTGACACTCTCCCCACCAACATGTATCAAGAGAAGTCTAAGATTGTTGTGGAACCCATAGAACTTGTCAACATTAGAATAGAGGATAATCCTAGGATCATTCACTTTGCAAAGTCTCTGTCTCCACCAGAGAAGACCAAGTTTGTACCATTCTTCAAGAAAAAGCAAGTCAAATTTCCTTGGTCATATGCAAATATGCCTGGTTTAGATCTAGATTTAATTCTACATCATCTTCCACTAGATCCAGGGATCAAACCAGTCAAGTAGAAGCTCAGAAAGATGCATCCACACATTACATTACTAGTAAAAGAGGAACTCAAGAAACTGTTGGATGTAGGGTTCATCAAAGCAATAGACTATCTAGAGTGGGTATCCAACATAGTGCCAGTATCCAAACCTGATGGTAGAGTCAAACTATGCAATGACTTCTGAGATCTAAACAAAGATTGTCGTAAGGATGACTTTTCATTGCCTAATATTGATATCATAGTTGACTTGATAGCAGGACACACCATGTTATCTCTTATGGATGGCTTCTCCAGGTATATTCAAATTAGGATAGCACCAAAAGACCAACATAAAACTACTTTCACTTGTCCATGGGGCACCTTTTGCTGGAATGTCATGCCATTTGGGTTCAAGAATGTTGGGGCAACATATCAATGTGCTATGACCACTATCTTCCATGATATGATGCACGTCACAATGGAGGACTATGTAGATGACATCCTAGCAAAGTCACTCACAAGAGAATCACATCTAGATGTACTAGAGAAGGTCTTTCAGAGACTAGAACACTTCAAAGTCAGGTTAAATTTGAAGAAATGTGTGTTTGGAGTCTCCTCCGGCAAGCTCTTGGGCTTCATTATATCAGCAAACGGGATCGAAGTGGATCCTGCCAAACTCCAAGCTATCATGGAAATGCCACCACCAAAGAACATCACTCAACTACGGTCTCTACAAGGCAAGTTACAAGCAATCCGTTAGTTCATATCACAATTAGCAGACAAGTGTCAACCTTTTTCTCACCTATTGCACAAAAACATACCATTCAGATGGGATGAAAAGTGTGAGGAAGGATTTTGTATGCTAAAGGAATACCTCATGAACCCTCCTATTCTAATGCTACCTATCCAAGGTAAGCCGCTATTACTTTACATATCTGCTACATAGACAGCTCTCGAAGCCTTATTAGCACAACATGATTATGAAGGCAAAGAGATGGCTATCTACTACATCAGTCTCACATTGGTGGGCTATGAACTGCAATATTCCCAGATAGAAAGATCTTGTCTTGCTATAGTTTTTGCTTCCCAAAAACTATGACATTACATGCTAGCACATTCAGTCAAACTTATTGCAAAGATAGATCCACTGAAATACCTATTAAGCAAAGCAGCTCTAACAGGTCGCCTAGCCAAGTGGGTAATGCTCCTAAGCGAATATGACATTGAGTATGTAGAATGAAAAGCTATCAAAGGTCAAATCATTATAGATCAGTTAGTAGAAGTACCATTACAGGATACCACACCAATGACATTCAAGTTTCCAGATGAAGCCATATTCAGTATTACAACACACTAATGGAAACTCTACTTTGATGGATCCTATACAAACCATGGATCAAGGGCAGGAATCTTGTTGGTCACCCCTCATGGTGACACCATACCTAAGTCTTACCTTCTGCTATTTCCATGCACAAACAATATAGCAGAGTATGAAGCTTTGGTCATTGGTCTCAAAATGGCAACAGAATGGAAAATAAAGGAGCTACATGTCTATGACGACTCCCAATTGGTAATCAATCAAGTCAATGATGACTATCAGACCAAAGATGATAAGTTAATACCATACAAGCGTATGGTAGATGACTTTAAAGAATTATTTCTGATCATCTCCTTTGAGCAGATACCTCGCATTGAAAACAAGGTAGCAAACGCCATGGCAACCATTGCCTTGCTCCTCGAGATCCTAGAGAATGAATCACGGCATGAGTTCTTGGTGGAGTCCATTATGCAACCAGCTTATGTTCTTCCTGAAACCCACTCCATATGCCTATTAGTTAGATCTAATTCACCTTGGTATGGTAAGATTTACACTTACCTCAAGGATAACACCCTACTACCTGATCTATCTTCTAACCAACGCCAAACCTTCATTCACCAAACCTCCCATTACACCATTATTGCCGACACCCTATACCAACAAGGTCTGGATGGTACTTTACTCCAATGTTTAGAACAAGAAGAATCTCAAACCGCCTTACAAGATGTACACGAAGGAATTTGTAGAACACACTCTAGCGGTCCTTCTTTAGCTAAGAAACTCATGCATTTGGGATACTATTGGCCAAACATGGAAACTGATTCATATTAGTTTGTGAAGAAGTGCAAGCAGTTCAAGATACATGGAAACCTGATACATGCACCATCTCAAGAGCTACGACCTTTAACGACACCTTGGCCCTTTTGTCAATGGGGACTCGACCTTGTGGGCAAAATTCACCCTCCATCCAATGACCACAAGTTCATAATAACCACCACTGAATATTTTACCAAGTGGATTGAAGCTGTTCCGCTCACAAATGTCATAGGCAAACAGATTGCCTCATTTATCCTCAATTACTTCATCTGCAGATATGGAACTCCCTCATCCATCAGATAATGGAAGACCTTTCAAGAACCAATATGTCCAAGAGCTTTGTGACAAATTCAAAATCCAACACCATTTCTCCACCCCCTACTATCCACAAGGCAATGGCCAAGTAGAGGCATCCAACAAAATAATCTTGAAAATCCTCAAGAAAATTGTCAATGATGCTGGCCGTGATTGGCACATACAACTGAATCCCACTCTGTGGGCCTATCGAACTAGTATATGTACTCCCATAGGTGCTACCCCTTACACCCTTGTCTATGGATCAGAAGCTATTTTTCCCATCGAGGTCGAGTTACCATCTCTAAGGGTGTCATTAAAAGGTCTTATCACTGATGAAGACTACAGAGTTTCCAGACTGCAAGAATTAGAGTTGTTAGAAGAGAGAAGGCAACAAGCTTTTAACCATCTCAAGGCATATCAACAGAGAATGTCATGAAGCTACAATCATAAGGTCCATCCAAGGATATTCAATGTTGGTGATCTAGTACTTAAGGAAAACCCCCACAATCAGCAGGATCGGGAAAAGAAAGGTAAGTTTGAGCCCAACTGGTCCTTATGTCATCATTGCTGCCTATGGATTGGGGGCATATCAGTTAGCAACATTAGAGGGTGAGTTGTTCGATGACCCAATCAAAAGTATGCATCTTTTTCGGCTCTCTACCTAAGAGAACCCCAATGTAAAGGGGGCAAAAATTCAAAAAATAAAAAAAATTAGAAAAAAGCAAAAAAAATTAGAAAAATGGAAAAACAACAAAAAAATTATCCTTTGGTGAAAACCTGGCAAACAGGGGCCTTAGATAGGTACCATGATGAAAACCTAGCAAACAGGCATTATGTGTACTTCTAGCTTTTGTGCAAATAAAAGCAAGTGGTGAAAACCTGGTAAACATGTGTTACTTGTGATAAACTACCTTCTTCATCTTTGGGAAACTAATCACCTTGTGTCCATTCTTCCTACAATCATTTCTCATCTAATTCATATATGTTCCATAATAAAAACACCTTGTGTAATCTAACGATAACCTATCATGGCTTGATACTCTATCTCTTTTGTCGCCTTACCAGCTAAGGTCTTATCCGGTATCCTATCCATAGTGTCAGCCTAGTATAGCGTCTATCCTTGGTACCATAGGATCAACCCTGAACTACATTGCCTCTATGTCATCACGCAGGCAAGGCCATTGTCAATGCACCCCCGAGGCTCCACTTCCCATCTGTCCCATACCTTGTCGTCTATCCTCTAGTCCATCCATGGTCCAAGTCCCCAAACTATGTTGCCTTTGTGTCGTCATATAGGCAAGGCCATTTAGCAATGCGCCCCCAAGGCACTAGGTCAGTACCTTAGGGTCTATTTTACCAAGCATGCATGCAAGCACCAGCAAGGCACGCTTCCAAGAAAAATTCTTGATGCATGACATCAACCTATCCAAAGCAAAGAAAACTAGTACCTAAAGCACCCTAAATGATTCTATCTAAATTATGGAAAGAAAAACACATCTAAATGCAAGAATGTTTTGTGTTTGATCAGGTTAACTTACAGAGTCTTGATTTTTGTTATTATGTCTTCCTATGCTACTTGAGGATGTCAAAAACTAGAGATGCTATGATGGGGGCAAAATCATTTTCTTTGTTTGTTGTTTGTGGATTAATCTTTAGTAATATGAAGCCTTGTCTAACGACATGATCGGCAAAAGATCATCAAGGACTTCAGAGGACTAACATGAAAGGGGGCAACCTTTGTCTATTGATATGCAAGAAATACTCAATTCATCTCAGTTCAATTATACCTTGATACTTGTATTAACTTGCTAAATCAAAATCCATGTAAGAAATACTCAGGTCATCTCAGTTCGATTATACCTAGATGCTTGTATTTTCTTACAACATTTCAAAAAAAGTACCAAACAAAATTGCCCAATGATGAAATAAGCACTTCAAAATACTTGCAATATCAAGATGTCAAAAAACCATTCACATCCACAAAGCATCCACAAAGCATCCATCTCCTATGCAATAAAGATCCAAAACGTAGAGTATCAATACAAATAAAAGATTATAAGTCCTTCTATCAAGTCATTCTTCTATCAATCATTCTTCTATCTATCATTGTATCTCCCAAGCAATGATCCAAATGCAGGTCCATCCTTAATCCATACCAATCAAGTCAAGTCAATCTTGTCAAATGATCCAATCATAATTAGTGGTTTTGATCCTTGCCTGGTCATAAACCAACTCCATCAATTGTCTTAGACAGGATGTGGCATTGTCGAAATCAGACCAACACACGCGTCTTACACGACATGTTTCATTTACTAAAACCAAACACTATCCTATCTTGTTGCTCTAGGGACCTATAGTTCCCCGCCATGACAACACTATCTTTTGTGTTTCTCTAGGGATCTATCGTCCCCCACCATGACAACACTATCGTATATTGTTATTGATTAATCTTTTGGTTTACCGCTTGACAAAGGCAATACCTTGTTTGTTCTTGTATCATTTGTGCATGCTTGCTTACTTGCTTGTGTGTGTTATCATTCTATCTTGCATCGTGTATCATTCAACTCTTTCTTCAACCATTTTCTTCATTCTAACCTATTTTTTACCTTCTTCATCGTGAGATTGTCTGTCTCATGTCCTTCTGCTTTCTTCTCGTCCAATCTCCCGAGGGGGCATCCTATTGTCATAACCTATACTAGGGGCAAACTGGGGCATGTATCATTATCAGAAATTCTTATTCTTTGAAGCAACACTATAAACTGCATTGCATCAAAGAGGGGCAAAATGTATACACCTAAAAATGACACGACTCGGTCTAAATAAATATTCTCAATATTTATTTGATCCTAATTCTTCTATCAATAAATAAATACACAAATTTATTTATTCGATTCATATTCCTCTAAACTAATTAAATATCGAAATATTTAATTACCTCTTCTAAAGTCAGAATTAAATAAAATCCTTTATTTAATTTAATTCTTCCAAACAATTAAATAATTATTTAATTATTTAAGTCATTTCTTCTTCCAAATTTAAATAAATCAATCAAATTTATTTAAATTCTCTCAATCTCTAAAAATAAAATATAATCAAATATTTTATTTACTCTTCCAAATCATGCACAACAATTAAATAAATTTATTTATTTAATTCACTTTCTTATCTTCTAATTCCTCAAAAATCCTCCAAATTTTCTAAAAAAAAGTCTTCTTCTTCATGCACACAAAATTAAATAATTTATTATTTAATTTCTCTCAAATCATGCAAAAGCAAATATCAAGTTGAGTTAATTGATTTAATCAACCTTGTTTTTATCAATAACTCTTAAATTAGAAAAAATCTTTCTAATTTATGAAATCATATCTTATCTTTATAAAAGAAAGCAAAACAAAACAGTTTTTGTGTGACATTTGACTTCTTTCTATTCGTGCACATTCTTTCAAGGTTTCTATACCATTGATCTTCTCATTCTTTCTATACTGTTGATCTTATCTCTCATGAGTCTATAAATTGAACCCTATTATTCCATTTCATTCATCCAAGCTTTTTGTATCATTACTCTACAGAATTAACAACATGCCTTTAGCACCCAAATCCATTCATTGCTTGCGATCACCCTTTTATTGTATTAGATCTCATCTTCTTTACAAAAAGTATCATAGCCATCTCTACATCACCATATTGAAAAACAAAGCAAGGAAGTGTTGTGATGTTCACAACATGCCCCATTTTACTCCTTAGCAAAATGAGGACCCCTGTTGTGGCTTTGCTTTTTTACTTTTGTGTGTTTTGTTTTGCTTGGTGGTAAAGGGAAAAGAGGGTTAAAATTGCAAACTTTGATAGAAATGAAGAAAAAATCATTTTCAGTATGAGGGCATGATATGGTTGGATTCCTTGTGAAAAATGAGCTAGGGTTGCTTTTTGAACCATCTTAAAATTTGCTATATTTTGCAAGTTATGATCATTTTGGTAAAATGTACATTCAAGTTTGTCTATCGCTTTGCATATACAGGGTCGTTTGTATATGCAAAGGGTTTTATTTTTGTACTTAGTCACTTTTGCATTCGGGTTCATATACAAGGCTGCTTGTATGTCTTTTTCCTTGTATGCATTTTAATAAAGGTGTATGCACACATACAAGGTGGACCCGAAATGGTTTTAAAGTTAGAATGAATTGATGTTTCAGATCCGCTTTGTATCCCATGTTTGTATGTTTGGCAGGTAGAATATACAGGGAACTTCATACATGGCGGACTTGAAAAGGTTATTAAACAGTGTTAAATCGTTGTACATTCGGTGCTTGTATATTTGGACATACAAGGTAAAATATGCATTAGAATATACAGGTGCGGAATTGAAAAGAGGTTGGAATCCGATTAAGGCTTTGTATCGCATCCGACTTGTACATCGGAGGATACATACAAACGAAATATACAACGCGGAATTAAAGAAGTTATCAAACAATGTTAATTCATTGTATAAATTCTGGCTTGTATATTTCCAAACATACTTCGCACACATACAAGTCGGAATCCGAAAGGAAAATCAAACCCAATTTAATGCTTGTATCGAGCCCGAAATGTATGTCTAAAAGGATACAATGGAAATATACATACCGTGGACGCGACGGAAAGTTAAAAGAGGTTAATTTATTGTATGATTCGCGCTTTGTATATTTCGATACATACAAGCCAAGATGCATCATGAAATGTACAAGCCACGGAATTGAAAAGTTATGAAATGGAGATAAATGCTTGTATATTTTGTGTTTGTATGTTGCAATATACAAACGAAATATACAAAGGAAGCATACAGGCCGCAGAATTAATAAAGATTGAAATCTGATTGAACCAATGTATCACGTTCACAATGTATATCAAAATATACATTGCTCAGCATACAACGCAATTATACATTGGGTGGACCCGACAGACTTATTAAAAAAGAGAAAATCCTTGTATATGTTCCGGCTTGCATATTGGCGCACACAAGAATAATATACATGCAAGCGCGGATTTGAAAAGTTTTAAAGCAGAGTTAATTCAATGTATATCGGGCTTGTATATTCTTATATACAAGCCGATATACATTGCGCTTATACAAAGCGGAATCGAAGAGAAAGTCAAAACCAATTTAATCCTTGTATATATCGGAAGATACAAGGGTTATGTACAAGGGGCGAACTTGAAATAGTTATGCAATAACGAAAGGTCCTTGTATATTTCACGCCTTGCATATTATTACATTGCAAGGAGTATACAAGGTGGATCTCAACAAAGGATTAAGTTGGTTAAATGCTTATATCACGTCCGGATTGAATATTTGAAAGATACATGTGTTTATGCATTGAGCGGAATTGAAAAAATCATAAAATATAGTTAAGGGCTTGTATATTTTGGCGTTTGTATACTGCGATATACAAACTGATATACATTGCATACATACAAGCTGGATTCAAAATAAAAGTCCAAAAAAGAAAAATCATTGTATGTATCGGACTAATATTTTATCAAACATACATTTCACATATACAAGTACTGGAACCGAAAGTTTATCAAACGGGGTTAAATCCATGTATGTTTTAAATAGTGCATATCGAAGGATACAATATAATATACATACAACATGGAACCCAAAAGAAATTAGAATCCAATTAAAACATTGTATCATGTTCGACTTGTATAACGGATTATACATGGATTTAAATAGAGAAATAGGCGGGAAAAGACGGAGCGATAGGAATTTTGAGGTCGATTTTGGGGCCCGAATGCATATTTTTGGTGTACGATGGTTGACTCGACTGGTTTTTAATGATGAATATGCATTTTGGATGCAATTTTCATAGATTTAGGGCCCGATTGATGCGTTCACACAGGCACAACTAGATTTGGTAGCTATTTTTCTTCCTGCCGGTTTATTAAATGATGATACTTATTGCTTATTCATTTTTGCAGGTTTGTAGTTGAAGAGGGAGCTGAGGCTTAATGGCGGTGACGTCACTGAGGAGGAAATCAGATCTCAAGAGTAGAGGAAGATAAGGATGAAGGGTGAGGAAGTCAAGGATCTTCATTGATGAAGACAAAATGCAACTAAAGACATTATTACAATAGACCACAGAAGTTATTATTGAGCTACTAGGGGTTCCAGAAGGGCATATTTCACCCAGATTTGATGTATGCTCAGGGATATTTTAGGAGACTGGTTCACCAGCATTTATTGTTGTAACTAGAGGTTTGAACCAGGGTTTAAATTAGGGTTTTTTTTGGGCTGTATTGAGGACAATCAAAGTCTATATATTGTGCCTTGATACACTGTAATACTTTACACAGGGATTTTTAGGACAGGGATTTTTTAGAATAGAGGGACCTTTTAGTTTAGAAGTAGAAGAAGGAGGTCGCCTGTGTCTGCAATAAGGAATGCGTGGAACATCTAGCTTCCTTACTGTATCTGTAAAGCTTGTAAGTTTTCTGTAATTTGATAGATGAAGCTAAGAGTCATTCAGACATTGTAAATCTTATATGACTGTCTGTTTCTAATACAATTGAATCTAGAATTCTGCATCTATCTTCTGAGTGTTTTCTTTCTCTTCATTGTGTTTGAAACATTTTCTCTTAGATCTTGCAATCTTAGGTGTATGTTTGTGAAAATGCTCAGAACTTACACTTAAGGTTTTGTTTGTGGATTTGATCAAGTTACTATATAATACTTATACAGTGGATAACGGAACAATTAGATCCTTTGGTAGAATGAATGATGTTTAGTTTAGATCTTTCTAACTTTTCCCAACCCATCTGAAAATACTTAACTTAAAACATAGAAACTTAAAGGAAATTTGTCTCATATTTTAAAAAGCATGCATAACAGAGTTGAAAGTAGACAATTTTCATAATATTGAAGAGGAGAAAGCTGCAATAATTCAAGAAAACCATTTAAAGGTTTGTAGCACAGTAACATTTTTTATGCAAAAGGAAAGAACAACATGCTGATATTGATGATCTTTTGCATAGTTTAAGTCCAATTAACCAACAGGAAACCCTAAATCACGTAAGGACCCTTGAACATTACAGCTTCACATCGACCAACTGAATTTGCCCAACAGGTCAAGGCCTGACCATATTAAACTTGGGATTAAGTGAATCTTAACTGATTCCTTCATATCTTTCAAGTTAGTTTTGGTTCATTTTATGTGAATTTTAACTAATTGTTATGATTGCATCAAAACCATCATCATCAGTTTTTTGGTGCTAGAAGGAGGGCCTGATAGGATTTAAGGTTAATTTTCTGGGTTTAAATGCTTTATTCTGAGATATGTTAGATCTCATAAAATTTCAAAAGCCTAAAAGGTTGAAAACAAGGTCCTATTTTCAATGGACTCATATGGGGACAATTTTCAAGTTAGCCTTCCTTCATTTCAGGAAGCTATGAATGGACAGCTTTATCCTCAGGGTTTATCTAACTTTGGTTTATCCAGTTGTTGCAGGATACACCAGTCTGTGGAACACAGTGAAATTAATTGTTTAACTTTCCTCACCATGATAGATTTGTATTTGAAAGGACTAATTCTCTTCTCAGATGTGTTCAGGGCTGAGGTCTGGTAGAAGAATGAAGAAATTTTGGAGCAACAAACAGATACAGCACTAGAGCTTATCAATTGGTTAGACAAAGCAATAGCTAAATCAGTTCTAGAAGGAAATAATAGCAAAACATTTTTCCTTGAGTCATTTTATGGTAAAGAAAAATGTGGACAGATGGAGGAATCTAAATGCACTAAAATTGATGAGATTCCTATTATAGCAACTAATGAAGTCATAAAAAAGAAAGTAAATCCTAGTTTCATGGCTGACTTCTTTGAGTTAAATGATCAAATTCAAGATTGTTGCAGATCAGTAGAATCAAACTCCACAGTGGATGATAAAAGTGAGTCATCTGATGAACAATTCTTGAAAATGGAAGATACAGAGGATCATGCTATTGCTGTACAAAATAAGACATCACCCCAACATTATTTTTAAAATGAAACAGGGGAGTATTCCTATCAATCTAGAGATATTGTTCCACCTTTACTCTCAAGTGATCTAGAAATGATTAATTTTTGTATATCAGATTATGATGATGAATATACTCACTTAAGTGCTGATGTGCAGGGAACTGATGAGAACATTGAGAGATTTGTTGAATTTGAGGATAAACTAAACATGGAGTATGAAGGAACAAGGCTGGAAAAAGATGAAGAAATGATACATCAAGAGTCATTCATCTTTCAATTTGAAGAAAGACCTGACATGGAGCTAGGCCATGAAAGTGCAGGGTTAAAAAGAGGACCAGCTGTCAATAAAAAAGCATGTCTAACAGAGCTAAAAATACATCAGGTTGTCTCTTTCCTTTCCTCAGTAAATAATGTTGAATACTATTTTGATTATGGAGATTTAAGAGATAAGACATGCATATGGATTACTCATGAACAAGATGGGCTGCCTCAATTGCTAATAATTAGAGATCATCCTATAAAATGCAATGAATTTAGAGTACAAGAGCACTTTTCAGAATTCAAAGATAAATTTGCTAAGTTAAGAACCATAACCAGTACCCTATTACTCCTGCACAATCTAAAGGAATATGCAAGTAGGGGTGTTCTTGGGTCCTTCCCTGGGTTTTGTTTGCCTTGTGGGGGGGTCTGTGTATAGTTTGGTAGGTTAGTTGTTTGTATAGTTTTGTTTTCTATTTCTTTATGTTTGTTGTTTTGTTTTTGTTCTTTTGTTTGTACAGTCTTCTTTTGCTTTGTTTTGTTTTTCTTGTACAGTCTGCTGTTTGGTTCGTTATTTTCTCCTTAGCAGGGATCTTTGTTTTTCCTTTAGAATATTAAGGAGAAAACTAACAACCATTCAAAATAGTATAAAATTTAGAATATTTAGGTTGATTATTTGCAATTTATACATAACTTGTTATGACTGTCATGAATGTAGAGAGTTGTTTAGCTTCTGAAATTTAGTATTCAATAATAGTGATTGAAAATTCGAGGAAGGTTTCTCACGATGACACACCTAAAGTCCTTGGGTTTGTTGAACCTACCAGTGTAGATATTAGGTGAAAAATTTGAGGTCACCCTTTCTACCATTACAATTCTCAGCTTAATTTTAGCAAGTGTTCACTCCTTGCATCATGAAGTTACAACTGCAATATCCTGTGAAATCTCTTTCAAAAAATCAAAAAATATAAAACATAAAATGAATAAAGTGGATTATACTAAAAATCTAGATTAAGCCATCTAAGTAACTCTACCGGGGCTATGGACGCTCACTAGCAGTGGGGCTCTACTTAGGAGAATTGTAACGATAACCTTGCCGAGGCTATAGATGCTCACTGGCAGCAAGGCTCTATCCGGTTGGCTATGAGGGAATATCCTCAACTACGTAGGCTAATGTCAGTCACTAGTTTGTTCAACCGATCTTCAAGATGAGGATAATTAACCACGTGCACATACTTAAACTGAAAATGAAAATTCATGCATCCTTATTGAATACCTTAGGTCTTAAGTTGGAGAATAATTTACAGGAAAGATAGTTGGAAGTTATGGATTTATTTCACTTAGTTTTCTTAATGCTTTGAATTTAATTGTTTTGTTTGGTTGCTAGTTGTTGTGACGTTCACAACACACCCCATTTTACTCCTTAGAAAAATGAGGACCCCTGCTGTGGCTTTGCTTTTTTGCTTTTGTGTGTTTTGTTTTGCTTGGTGGTAAAGGGAAAAGAGGGTTAAAATTGCAAAATTTGATAGAAATGAAGAAAAAATACATTTTTAGTATGAAGGCATGATATGGTTGGATTCCTTGAAAAAAATGAGTTAGGGTTGCTTTTTGAACCATCTTAAAATTCGCCATATTTTGCAAGTTACGATCATTTTGGTAAAATGTACATTCAGGTTTGTCTATCGCTTTGCATATATAGGGTCATTTGTATATGCAAAGGGTTTTGTTTTTGTACTTAGTCGCTTTTGCATTCAGGGTCATATACAAGGCCGCTTGTATGTCTTTTTCCTTGTATGCATTTTAATAAAGGTTTATGCACACATACAAGGTGGACCCG
Source organism: Cunninghamia lanceolata (assembly GCA_027924645.1). Classification (NCBI taxonomy): domain Eukaryota; kingdom Viridiplantae; phylum Streptophyta; class Pinopsida; order Cupressales; family Cupressaceae; genus Cunninghamia; species Cunninghamia lanceolata. Next base: position 9,155,413 of record BSBN01000194.1, on the reverse strand, counting down.
AAATGGTTTTAAAGTTAGAATGAATTGATGTTTCGGATCTACTTTGTATCCCACATTTGTATGTTTGGCAGGTAGAATATACAGGGCACTTCATACATGGTAGACCCGAAAAGGTTATTAAACAGTGTTAAATCATTTTACATTCGGTGCTTGTATATTTGGACATACAAGGTAAAATATGCATTAGAATATACAGCCGTAGAATTGAAAAGAGGTTGGAATCCGATTAAGGCTTTGTATCGCATCTGACTTGTATATCGGAGGATACATACAAATGAAATATACAATGCGGACTTAAAGAAGTTATCAAACAATGTTAATTTTTTGTATAAATTCCGGCTTGTATATTTCCAAACATACTTTGCGCACATACAAGACGAAATCTGAAAGGAAAATCAAACCCGATTTAATGCTTGTATCGAGCCCGAAATGTATGTCTAAAAGGATACAATGGAAATATACATACCGCGGATGCAACAGAAAGTTCAAAGAGGTTAATTCATTGTATGATTCATGCTTTGTATATTTCGATACATACAAGCCAAGATGCATCATGAAATGTACAAGCCACGGAATTGAAAAGTTATGAAACGGAGATAAATGCTTGTATATTTTGCGTTTGTATGTTGCAATATACAAACGAAATATACAAAGGAAACATACAGGCCGTGGAATTAAAAAAGATTAAAATCCGATTGAACCAATGTATCACATCCACAATGTATATCAAAATATACATTGCTCAACATACAACGCAATTATACATTGGGCGGACCCGACGGACTTATTAAAAAAGAGAAAATCCTTGTATATGTTCCGGCTTGCATATTGGCGCACACAAGAATAATATACATGCAAGCGTGGATTTGAAAATTTTTAAAGCAGAGTTAATTCAATGTATATCGGGCTTGTATATTCTTATATACAAGTCGATATACATTGCGCTTATACAAAGTGGAATCGAAGAGAAAGTCAAAACTGATTTAATCCCTGTATCAAACCCAAATGTATATCGGAAGATACAAGGGTTATGTACAAGGGGCGAACTTGAAATGGTTATGCAATAACGAAAGGTCCTTGTATATTTCACGCCTTGCATATTATTACATTGCAAGGAGTATACAAGGTGGATCTCAATGAAGGATTAAGTTTGGTTAAATGCTTGTATCACGTCCAGATTGAATATTTGAAAGATACATGCGTTTATGCATTGAGCGAAATTGAAAAAATCATAAAATAGAGTTAAGGGCTTGTATATTTTGGCGTTTGTATATTGCGATATACAAACCGATATACATTGCATACATACAAGCCGGATTTGAAATAAAAGTCCAAAAAAGAAAAATCGTTGTATGTATCAGACTTATATTTTATCAAACATACATTGCACATATACAAGAACCGGAACCGAAAGTTTATCAAACGGGGTTAAATCCATGTATGTTTTAAACAGTGCATATCGAAGGATACAATATAATATACATACAACACGGAACCCAAAAGAGATTAGAATCTGATTAAAACGTTGTATCACGTCCGGCTTGTATAGCAGATTATACATGGATTTAAATAGAGAAATAGGCAGGAAAAGATGGAGCGATAGGAATTTTGAGGCCGATTTTGGGGCCCGAATGCATATTTTTAGTCAACAATGGTTGACTCGACTGGTTTTTAACGATGAATATGCATTTTAGACGCAATTTTCACAGATTTAGGGCCTGATTGATGCGTTCACACAGTCACGACTAGATTTGGCAGCTGTTTTTCTTCCTACAGGTGTATTAAATGATGATACTTATTGCTTATTCATTTTTGCAGGTTTGCAGTTGAAGAAGGAGCTAAGGCTTAATGGCGGTGACATCACGGAGGAGTAAATCAGATCTCAGGAGCAGAGGAAGATAAGGATGAAGGGCAAGGAAGTCAAGGGTCTTCATTGATGAAGACAAAATGCAGCTGAAGATATTATTGCAGCAGACCACAGAAGTTATTATTGAGCTGCTAGGGTTTCTAGAAGGGTATATTTCACCCAGATTTGATGTATGCTTAGGGATATTTTGGGAGATTGGTTCACCAGCATTTATTGTTGTAACCAGAGGTTTGAACCAGGGTTTAAATTAGGGTTTTTTTTGGGCTGTATTGAGGACAATCAAAGTGTTAGTGTGAACAGGGTTACTTTGCTAGCTAGCTCTTTCTTAGCTTGTTCTCCACCATAGCTCTTTTCACACTAGGTTAAGCTTACTTAGGGACTTTTTCACTTTATCCCACATTGGTTGTGTATTGAGTCTCTTGGGTGGAATATCATATATATACCCACCTCTTGCTCTCATATGAGCATCCCATTCTATTGTAATGCTTTGCATTCTCTTGAGTTGAATATAGTTTATTTAGCTCATATCTGATTTCTATTTTGCTTTCTCTCAATCACTTGCATGCTTGGGTAGAAATCTAACATGGTATTAGAGCGGTTGTGAGTTGTGGGTTAGCATTTTTTTTAGAAATCTGAGAGTGTAGAGTTGTTTTTTGAAGCACATGAGTATGCTCTTCTCTTGCATTTTTGGATGATTTGGAGAAACAGAAAAGTGTGGAGAAAACTCTAGTTTGTGAGTTTCAGGTTTCGAAGCACATGAGTATGCTTTTCTCTTGCATCTTCTGATGATCTAGAGAAACAGAAAAGTGTGGAGAAAACTCTAGTTTCTAGGGGGGTTCATATTTTGACTTGCCAGTTGCAAGTTTTTTTCATAGCTTCCTCAAGACTCTTTGAGCTAAAATCTAACAATTGGCTTGCATTTTATTTATTCTGATCAATCTTACAAGTTGCAAGATGCCTTTGTTTGTCTTAGGTAGCTGATTCAGTCTTTGCATACCATTTTTTGGTGCTAAACATGTTTTTTTCATTAGAGTCACATTTTCTATAGATCACAGAGAAAAATGCCTTCTCGGTTTTGTTCGCAGCACCGAAAAACTATCTGGGTATCTATTAGTTTTTGCATACAGCTTATATATTTTGTAGAAATGATGTTAGAAAGCTACAGCAAAACCCCTCTCCATTGGCATTTTGGAAATTGCAGTTCAACTTCCAAAGGCTGTAACTCGAGCTCCTGACCTCGGATTTGCGAGCTTCTTTTTTTGATTTTAGCTAATTTTTCATGTTCTACATGCTGGTATAATTGTTTTTTATTTTAGTGTACATATTTTTTAGTAATCTCATATTCTCACATGTGACTCTACACAATTCTCATTTTTGGGAACTTCAGAGGATCATAACTTTCACATACGACCTTGTATCGAGGCGATTCTTTTTTAAAAGTGCATGATTTTTTGAGTAGATCACAGTGGTACTATTTATTTATCTGAGTATTGTGCCAAAGTTGTATTTTTAGCATATACTCTTTGTGACGGTTTTGCAATGCATTTAAATCAAGACCACTTAGTATTTCTTGCTAGTGGCAGCTGTAAATGCACTAAATATAAAGTGCCAAATCAAATTTTCTTGGGGGGATTCTTTAATTGAGTGGAAAGGGGGGGTGTCTTGTGAGTTCTTGCATCTTTTCTTTCCTCACAACAATAATCTAATTCTACATTAAGATGGATCAATTAACAGTGCATGTTCTAACACCCTACAACTACTATGAATGGAAGTCCAAGATGACTATCCAACTTAAGAAGTTAGGACTATATAGAGTAACAATGGGTCTAGAAACTGAACCAACCTTACTTGCAGAAAGGCCTAAATTTCATAACAGACTAGATGAAGCTTTTGGAACTCTATGCATGTTTGTATCTCCTGATCTTCTTTTTCATGTTGAATCTGCTACAACACCAAATGATGTATGGACTACTTTAGAAAATCTCTTTGGTAAACAAGATGAATTAAGGGAACAACAATTGGAGAATGAGCTAATAGGGTTAAATCCATGTAATTTTGATACAATACAAGACTTCTTCACAAAGCTAAAGGCCATTAGATTATAGTTGAAATAATGTGGAATTGAAAAGCAAGAGGAACAAATGATTCTTAGTATTCTCTCTAAGCTAAGTTCAGAATATTCTGTGTTTGTTTCTAATTTCTATGCTACTAAGGGTGCACTTGGTACTCAATTCACCATGCCATCTTTAGATGATTTTTCTATCAGTCTCACTTGAGAATAGGACAAGCTAATCCAGATGGGCACTCTTAAGTCCTCTACGTCACATGCCTTGGCTGCCAACCAAGGCACAAAAGAACAGAAAGGACAAAGTAGTAACAACAATAGTAAGGATAAGAAATAAAAGAATAGCAAGGAGAAGAAGGATCATATATCAGTTGCTTCAAAAGCAACTATTAAGACCCAATTTTCCAAGGGCAACAAGCCTAAGAAAGAGAGGGTCCAATGTGCCTATTGTAAAAGACCTAGTCATGATGAACATAAATGTCTGAAGAAATAAATTGATCACTTGACCCACATTCTTGAAAAGAATAATATCAGTGTTCCTAAGTCTATCAAACAGAGCTCTAATGAGGGGTCTAACAAGGCAAAAGAAAACAGCAAGGGGAAAGAAAAGGGCAAGGCCCTTGTTGTAGTTGCTTCTTCACCATCCACTTGGGTTCTTGATTCGGGTGCTTCACACCACATGGCTTCATCTAAGGAAGAACTTGCATCTTTGGAGCCATGTACTATGCCTTCTATTTTGATGGGTGATGACACTCCTGTTGAGGTGTGTGGGAGAAGGTCTGTTGATGTGGGGGATGGCACATTCCATGATGTTCTTTGTGTGCCCTCATTATCAACTAACCTCCTATCGGTATACCAAATCACTCACACAGGTTTAGGTAAGTGGGTTGAGTTCACCCCTGATTCAGTGAAGATTCGTGAGTTGCACAGTGGTTCTATAGTTGCAGTTGGGAGAGTAGATCATCAGTCATGGCTCTATCTATTTTCTCACTTTGTTCCTGATCCTTTGACTATTTTGCTCACTCATTCTAATGATGAGAGTAGATTATGGCATGAGTGGTTTGGCCATCTTAACTACCGCTACTTACAGCAGCTCAACCAGCAGAGCATGGTCATAGGGTTGCCTTCAGTTTAGTTTTCAGGTGGTGTTTGCCAAGGTTGCATTCTTGGTAAGCATCCTAAGGAAAAGCTTGACAAAAGTAAGGCATAGAGAGCTTCATAGATATTGGAGTTAGTTCACAGTGATTTGGCTGGTCCATTTCAGCATCCTTCTTTTAGTAGGGCTAGATATGTCCTCACATTCATTGATGACTTTTCTCGATATACTTGGGTGTACTTTCTTAAATAGAAGTCTGAGGTATTTGATCACTTTTAGGACTTCAAGACTTTTGTAGAGAAGCAATCCAGGAAAGCCATCAAAGTTTTGCGCACTGACAATGGTGGTGAGTATGTCAACCATCGGTTTGAGAGGTTTTGCACTTTAGAGGGGATTGATTTGCAACATTCAGTTCTATATAATCCTCAGCAGAACAGTGTTGTAGAATGAAAGAATAGGTCCTTGAAGGAAATGGCGAACTGCATGATTCACTCCAAATCTCTTGCACCACAATATTAGGCAGAGGCCATTAACTATGCTTGTTATATCCAGAACCATGTTCCTCATCGAGCCTTGAAGGGAGTCACTCCTTTTGAAGCTTGGAGCGGTTGAAAACCATCAGTTAAGCACTTTCAAGTTTTTGGTTCTCCTGCATGGGCCCACATTCCTGCAGAGAAACGCAAGGCCTTGGATCTGCAAAGTAGACCTTGCATATTTGTAGGTTATCCTGATGGTGTGAAGGGTTATCAGTTACTCCACCCTACTACACATGAGTTGTTCATTGAAAGGAGTGTTCAGTTTGAGGAGGGCTCTTTGAGCTCACTTTCTATCACTTCTCCAACTCCTACTTTGACATTGGAGTCACTTGGGATACATGACAGATCTTCTGATGAGTTAGATTCACTTGAGCAGTCTTCTACCTCCACTTCTGATGTAGAGAGTGATTCAGAGGACTCACCTCCTTCCTCTCCTAGTCATCATTCAGAGATTGATGATTCTCCTCTAGATTCTCCATCTTCTGGTCCACTTTGGGCTAGACAGACCTTGCAGTCTGTAGGTGATTGGGTTGGGGATCCATCAGACACCAGGCGGACTTGTTCACAGTTTCAGGATGCTCCACATGTCTTTATTGCTACTACCTCAGATCCACAGTCCTTTCATGAGGCTTTTGGTATTTCTAAGTGGGATACAGCTATGCAGGAGGAGTATAGTTCCTTGATGAGGAACCACACTTGGGATCTAGTCCCTCTTCCTAAGGGAAGAAAACGTGTTCGATGTAAGTGGATCTATCAGACAAAATTTGCAGCAGATGGGTTAGTTGACAAGCATAAGGCTTGCTTGGTCGCCAAAGGATTCTCCCAGGTTCCTGGGATTGACTACTCTGAGACTTTTGCACCAGTTGCCCAAATGAATTCCATCCGACTTGTTCTTGCCATTGCTGCAGCTAATCGTTGGGAAGTACACTAGATGGACGTGAAGAGTGCTTTTCTTCACAGTGACCTTCAGGAGGAGATCTACATGGAGCAACCACAGGGGTTCATTCAGGATTCTTCACTTGTGTGCCATCTTCAGAAGTCTCTTTATGGCCTCAAACAAGCTCCTCAGGCCTGGTATGCCAAGATGGACTCCTTCCTGCTATCAGTTGGGTTCACTCAGTGCCATTCTGATCCCAATGTCTACATTCTACAGTAGGATGATTCACTCCTATTTTTAGTTTTGTATGTTGATGACTTATTGATCACAGGGAGTTCCTGTCAAAACTGCCCTTCATGATAGTTTTTTGATGACTGACCTGGGCTTGTTGCATTACTTTCTTGGGATTGAGATCTTTCAGTCTTCTTCCAGGATCACCATCACACAGTCCAAGTATACTCTAGATTTGCTCTCAAGGTTTCATATGGTTGACTGTAAGCCTGCTCCGACTCCCTTCCTTTTTGGAGTCAAACTTGAGGCTCAGTGTTCTTCTCCACTTGTTGATGACACTTTGTACCGACAGCTTGTTGGAGTCTCATTTATCTGACTCATACGAGACCCGACATTTCATATGCTATAGGCATGGTCTCTTGATTCATGCAGGAGCCTCATGAGCTGCACTGGAAAGCAGCCAAGCAGATCCTTCACTACATTCAGGGTACTCACAGTTTTGGGATTCACTATGCAGCGGGTATTGAGCTTGACTTGGTGGGCTACACAGATTCAGATTAGGCGGGTGATTCTCAGGATCGCAAGTCTACTTTAGGTTATAGCTTCTCACTTGGTTCAGGTCCTGTTTGTTGGTCGAGCAAAAAGCAGTCTGCTATTGCTCTATCTTCTCCTGAGGCTGAGTATTGGGGGGCTGTGAATGCCGCTACTGAGGCCATTTGGCTTCAAAATCTTCTCACTGAGTTTGGTATCCAGATCAAACGGCCGTCAGTCATATTTTGTGACAACCAGAGTGCCATTCAAATCTCACAGAATCTGGTTCATCATCAGTAGACCAAACATATTGAGATCCACATGCATTTTCTCAGGGAGCTGATTCAGGCGCAGGTCATTGATTTGCAGTATTGTCCTATAGCAAACCAGGTTGTAGATATCTTCACCAAACCCTTCACTGAGAGCAAGTATGTTCATCTTCGGTCTCTCTTGGGGGTGCGGGACATCTCTTTTGGGGGGGTCTCTTAGCCCTTCCTACTTTATCCTCTCATGGGGGAGTTTTTTCCCACTGGGTTTTCTCCTTCCTTTTTTTTGATAGGATTCTTTGCACATGGGTGCCTCATCAAGCCTTGTTGCCAGGACCCATCTTTGCATTTTGTCACCATTTCCCCTAAGTTACACTTAAGGGGGGGTGTTAGTGTGAACAAGGTTACTTTTCTATCTAGCTCTTTCTTAGCTTGTTCTCCACCTTAGCTCTTTTCACACTAGGTTAAGCTTACTTAGGGACTTTTTCACTTTATCCCGCATTGGTTGTGTATTGAGTCTCTTGGGTGGAATATCATATATATACCCACCTCTTGCTCTCATATGAGCATCCCATTCTATTGTAATGCTTTGCATTCTCTTGAGCTGAATATAGTTTATTTAGCTCATATCTGATTTCTATTTTTCTTTCTCTCAATCACTTGCATGCTTGGGTAGAAATCTAACACAAAGTCTATATATTGTGCCTTGATACACTGTAATACTTTACACAGGGATTTTTAGGACATAAGGATTTTTTAGAATAGAGGGACCTTTTAGTTTAGAAGTAGAAGAAGGAGGTCGCCTATGTCTGCAATAAGGAATGCGTGGAACATCTAGCTTCCTTACTGTATCTGTAAAGCTTGTAAGTTTTCTGTAATTTGATCGATGAAGCTAAGAGTCATTTAGACATTGTAAATCTTATATGATCGTCTATTTCTAATACAATTGAATCTAGAATTCTGCATCTATCTTCTGAGTGTTTTCTTGCTCTTCATTGTGTTTGAAACATTTTCTCTTAGAGCTTGCAATCTTAGGTGTATGTTTGTGAAAATGCTCAGAACTTACACTTAAGGTTTTGTCTGTGGATTTGATCAAGTTACTATATAATACTTATACAGTGGATAACAGAACAATTAGATCCTTTGGTAGAATGAATGATGTTTAGTTTAGATCTTTCTAACTTTTCCCAACCATCTGAAAATACTTAGCTTAAAACATAGAAACTTAAAGGAAATTTGTCTCATATTTAAAAAAGCATGCATAACAGAGTTGAAAGTAGACAGTTTTCATAATATTGAAGAGGAGAAAGCTGCAATAATTCAAGAAAACCATTTAAAGGTTTGCAGCACAGTAACATTTTTTATGTAAAAGGAATGAACAACATGCTGATATTGATGATCTTTTCAATAGTTTAAGTCCAGTTAACCAACAGGAAACCCTAAATCACGTAAGGCCCCTTGAACATTACAGCTTCACATCGACCAACTGAATTTGCCCAATAGGTCAAGACCTAACCATATTAAACTTGGGATTAAGTGAATCTTAACCGATTCCTTCATATCTTTCAAGTCAGTTTTGGTTCATTTTATGTGAATTTTAACTAATTGTTATGATTGCATCAAAACCATCATCAACAAGAAGTACGCTTCTGAGGGCTTCAATATTCATACAAAGATCGATTGAGTCTAGGCGAACAATGGAAGTAGCATAGTAACAAGGTTTGCATGGATTTGTTCTTTGATTATTTTAATCTTTGTTACTTGCAATTTCTATTGAGATTATTGGTTTAGTGATTGAGTTTAATAACTTTGACAATATTTTTGGTAACAGTTTCCATCCTTAGCCTCCAAAAGGAATAATTTCTTCCATCAAATATAGGTACCTTGAGAGATCCATTATGAACCATCCTAGACCTTCTTCGAGCGGTTAAGCTTCTTCTAAGTAACTTGGCTCTGATACCAATTGTTGAACTGTCATGCCCACATTTCCCATATGGTCACAACACGTATTCCTGCATGTCATGTCCACATGCGATATGTGGTCATGATATGAACTATCAAAAATTTTCCCCTTACTACTCTGAATTCCCCCTCGCACGCGTAAGCGTGCTCGGTTGCGTACATTTAAGGCGTCAACGATAATGTTGTTTATGGAATATTTCACACGTGTGCATTCACTATGTTGGACTTACTATTTGCTTGATGACGTTCACTACATTTACGTTGGTTTTAATTTCAGCGTTTAAATTTACTTGATAATTAGTTGGCCCCTAATTGGTTTTCTTAGTCTATTTCAATACTGCCTCACCTTATTTGGTTACTTCTCTATCAATTTGTTTTAATTAGTTTCTTGTTCACTCGTTTACGTATTTCTTTATTTACTTATTATATTTTTATTTAAACATATTACGTTAATTTATTTTCAATACCTTGGTAATTCATTTGGAAAATACTAATCCCAAAGTCACGACTTCTTTACAAGTGAATAAATATAAATAATTATTAGTGTAAATTACAATTGCCCATTAATATTGTTTAATTATATATATATTTTTTCCTTTATACATATATTTATATATATATATATATATATTTAAATCTTTCCCTCAATTTAGGAAGAGAACATATATATAATATATATATAAATATATTTATATATGCAATATCCTTTTATAGCAATCTTATTTATTAACAATTAATATATATATATATATATATATCATTGTTTATTTTATCATGCTAATGGAAACTCTACTCATAATTTAATAAAGTATTGTTATACATTGTTTATTTTATCACGCTAATGGAAACTCCACTCATAATTTAATAGAGTATTGTTATGAAATCCAACTCATAGCAAATGGGTTAATTAAACCCTAACCCTTATTCTTGTATGAGCTTGTTGTGTTTTGCAGGAAGGAAGGCTTCGGCGGTGGCGATGGTGGAGGTCGTAGGGGAGGCCGAATGGAGGTGGGCGTGAGGGGTGGCAGAGATAGTGGTGGGTCGAGAGGAGGCCATAGTGAGCGGTGGGGAGGAGGAGGACGCAGGCAGCAGGAAGGTTCCAGTCCATAGGCCGTGAGGGAAGAGGCCGCAGGAGGCAGAAATGCAGAGCGCGGGTGTAAAGGGCCCGCGGTGGTGTAGAATGGGGGGGTGTGGGGAGGGGCAGAGCCCCACCCACATCCCACTTCGTGGGGTGTACTCTATTTTTTTTCTTCTAAGTGTTCGGTGGGGTTTAAACCCCTACCACTTACATATGAACTGCGACTGTAATTTCTTTTGTATGTAAACAGTGACTTTGCTAATTCGTTGGCAATTTTTAATTATATCAAATATATAAATTTATATATATATATATAAATTGTGAAATCCGTATATATAAATATATATATATACAGATTTCACAATTTCACTCAAGGGTTCGATTCCCAATTTCACTATTGTCATCATTTAATAAACAAAAATGTAGAAACATTATTCTCATATATATATATAGATATGTATGTATATATATATATATGTATGTATATATATATATATAGGTATACATATATTTTTGTTACTGTCATTTAATTTATTATCAAAGGGCAAAATTTTATTTATTCCATTTACATTTATACACAAAGTGGTTTTTTAATTGCAATCCCAAAATTAACTATATACGAAATAGCATTTAATCAATATCTAATTGAACTCTATTCTTCTTTGATAAAATTTAAGTTTCAAGTCCCTAACAATTTCTATCTAAATATAGTAGCATGCAATATAAAAAGGAAAGGATTTAACCCCATAATTACATTTATTTCACAACAATAAGTGTTCAACTGTAACTAAAAATTTCCTTTCTCTTTCAACGACAACATTACTACTATTACTTTTCACTAAATTTAACATTCTCACTATACATTACAATAGGTAAATATAATCAACTTGCATACATCCATAACTAATTTTCCACATCTTTATAAATTTGTTAAACAAGTATAAGACAACTATACAATTTCACAGCTCACAATCACTTTAAGGGAAGAATTACTCTATTCTCCCAAATACAATTTTTTAACAATTTTCAGAGGAAGAAACTCTCTCCGCTTAAAAAGAACTTATTCAGGTATATACCTTAAGAGACCAAGCTCTTATCACAAGTAAGGATGAGATACATTCTCCCTAAACAATAAAACTTCTCCAATTCTCTCAGTAAGCTCCAAGAGGAAACCTACATATCCACAAAAGGAAAAATACACCACTCATCTAGCTCTCCTCCCTACCGTAGACTCGCAAGAGGGTCACCCCCGAGCTAGAGAGATCATCCACACACCCAGGGTAGAATAGACCAAAAACACTTCACAACATTGATTCACAACAACAGAAGCAAACAACACACAACACCCATGGTTTTACTCACTACACAAAAACTCAGCTGAGGTGAGTTTAAAGAGGGTAGGGAAGTAGACTCACTCAACTCCAAGGTGTCATTCTTCTCAACATTTTATCACAGCTTTTCTCATGGCCTCAAGCCAACCAAATAACCAAAATCCCAGGGATATCACAAATAGGCTCTCAAGCCTTATAGCCATCTTGGCTCAAAACCACAAACATGCCCTCAAGGCTTCCATAAACCAAGAAACAAGAATGCACCCGAGGAGGTTCACACCTTCCCTTCCTCATACATGATGAGCATTGTCTTCCAACTGGAAGAAGCTCTTTCAAACACCCATCACAAACCCAAAATAAAAAAATTATCACATAGACAACCTTTGCAAATCCACATTCATCAAACAAGAACAAAACATGCAAGGTGAGTAAACTGGCTCACTAACCTTTACAAGCCCTATTATGGATGTAGTTGAAAAAGTGCTCCACCCTTAGTCTCCTCCTCCAAGTTCCTCCTTCTTTCTACAATAATCTCCCCCCTTCCACTCTCCCTCCTCCTCCTTTTAAACTAATTCCCCAATTTTCTTATCCCCAAGTGGCATTAAAAAAACTAACCCCACTCCTTATCCACTATCCCTAGTGGACTTAAAACAATTAACCCCACTCAAGAGGTCCCCCACTATAGCCCTTTTCCAACACATGGAGGAATAAAATATAATAAGTAAAATAGAAATAAAGAGGGAGTGGATGACACACCACCCTCTTTATGGGGGACTCCCACCAAAAGTGAGGAACAAAGAGACAAACCACTCCATTATTGGTGGATCATGGAGTCATTCCATGACTTGGAAGTGGGCTTGAGTGAGGACTCCACTCATCCTATTATCCCCATGCTTCCAAATTCGTCACTTAACTTCACTGTGAAGTTAAAGTGACCATATGGAGGTCATCCCAAGGTTATCCTAGTCAAAAGGGTCCCTAGACCCATGGGGTATAACCTAGGGTTGATTTTAACCTAGTTAGGACTCCCAGGGTCAAGTTAAAGCACAAGTAAAGGGTCTCAAAAATTGAAAATTCAAAAATGAAATTCCAAACAACAAATCTTACAACACATATCATAATTCACTTTTACAAGAGGGTAGACCTAATTCCCTTGACCTCATGCAACATTACAACATTACAACATTTCACCAAACACAGAGTTGATCTTAGTTCTTCGTGGAACTAGATTGGCTTCAAAAGGGATACAACATAGGGTGTGGAATGATCTCCTGTACTTGTGGTTTCGTTAGCAATACCTGCACACTCAATCTCGAAGTTAATAACACATAAAGATATTCTAGTTGAAGCAATTTAAATACAAGCATACCTAAATATTATACTATATAATCACATTAAAGTTCCATTTCTAATATTATCCATTCATCATTCTCTTAAAAGCAACATCTAACTATCATTGCACAATTTGTTTTCTTAAAATTCAATTAAGTTTAATAAACAAAATTCTAGGATCAATAGTCCTTCAACATAAAAGTAATAGCAATAGCACTACAAATAGTCTCATGAATAGAAATGAAAAAGGTAGGCCTCACATGAACACACCAGGATACTAAGAGGGGGGGTGAATCAATATCTAATCAAACTTCAAATCCTCTAGAGCATATTAAATCTTAAACATTATAGCATTAACATAAACATGAAAGATCAACACATAACACCAGATATATGTGGAAAACCCCAAAAGGGGGAAAACCATGGTGAGGATTAACTCACAATATTTGAAGCTCACTGCTATAAAAATTACAACTTTATTTTTTAGGGCTACAACCCAAAGAGGCTACTACTCCCTACTGACTTTGTTTTAGGGTCACTCCCAAGGTAGCTACAACTCCCTACAAACTTTGTTTTAGGGCTACAACCCAAGGAAGCAACTACTCCTTGAACTAAGAACAAACTCGGAGATGATTACAGTATGACAATCCTTCTACTGTCTGATAAACTGACATTGAAGCACACAACTTTGATGATTGCAATTCTTCTTCTTCTGATGATTGGATCAATTAGGCACACTCTTCACTTCCCTCTTGTCACAAAAATGTCTTCAAGATGAATCAGGATAGCCCTTATTGTTTCTGCTCTTTCTCCTTCAGTCACACATCATAATGTATAACATGTTCATATTCTTCTCTTTACACCTTCATATTCATAATCATTCAATCACGCCTCACCTACATCAACTAGGTTTACAATATATACATGATATTACATTGATTACATTACAAGTCAGCCAATACAATAAGAATATTACATTTTACAAGTCAGCAATAGATCTCACAACATGAAAAATGCATAGGGCAAGCCCTATCATGAACTACACACCACTCTAGAAGGAAACACATGCTTAGCCTAGTCCTAAACATTCTTCACAACACCATCCTTCAAATAATAACATCCACACATCATGCTCATTTGAAATAGGTTGCCTTTAAGTAAAGAAAACATGAATCTTGTAGCACATCAGTCATTTCAACTTGGCAGTACACATAAAATATTAAACATTGCCTGCGGGTCAACAAAATGCTTGATACTTCACAGAAGTATGCATTGAATCTTCCTGAGCATGTTCACAAAACCACATTGACAAACCTTCACATCCAGAGGAATGCGGAGCATTCCAACAAGTCTACCATTTTACTCTACTAAAGCACAGACCAGAATTCTGTTACTTATAAGTTTTAATGTGGAAGATACAAAGAATTTATCTCTTGGATATAACATCTTCACAACATACTGAACTTAGATTTTGAACAGCATGACTATATCTTCAAATGTGGAGGAATGCAGAGCAGTTTCCCAAGTAGTCTCCTAGGTAGCTTCATGTAAGAGAAATCTTCATCAACTTCCGGATATTAGAACCTTCTTGTGATAGCTCAAACATCCTTAGAAACACACATCTTAGTGCTTCTAGTTCCCATTTTAATGTATCTTCTTGATGCTTCTAATTCCTCTCTTAATGTTTCATCTTGATACTTCTAATTCCCATCTTAATGTGTTATCTTGATGCTTCTAATTGCCATCTTAATGTATCATCATACTTAATACTACATTAATCGAGGCATGAAATCCAACCATGAATTTTAGCAACATATCAAATAGCCCAAACTAAGTGTTGAAATGAGTGTTACAACCACATCTGAGTGTTGACATCAATGACAACTATATCACAACCTTAGGTAACATATGTGCAAGAAATACATCCCTCACTCTCTATCTCCCTATCTCTCCCCTATGTCTCCTCTATCTCTCAATATTGGTCATCTTTTTATCTAAACCCTAAACCCCTAAACCTAAGCAACCCTAAACCCCTAAACCCTAAATAACACCCCTAAACCCTAACCCTAAACCACTAAATTCTAAACCCTGAACAATGCCCATAAACCCTAACCCCTAACCCCTAATCCCTAAACCCTAAACCCAAGCAACTATAAACCTCTATCTCCCTATCTTTCCCCTATCTCCCTATCTATATTGTCCTGCTACCTCTCAATCTATCTCTCTATGTCTCTGGACATGTCCCTCACTCTCTATCTCCCTATCTCTCCCCTCAGTCTCCTCTATCTCTCCCTATCGGTCCTCTCTCTAAACCCTAAACCCTAAACCTCTAAACCTTAACCCCTAACCCCTAAACCATAAACCCTAAACCCTAAATAATGCCCCTAAACCTGAGAAACCCTAAATAATGCCCCTAAACCCTAAACCCAAGCAGCCCTAAACCTCTATCTCCTTATCTATATCATCCCTCTACCTCTCAATCTCTCTCCTTATGTCTTTGGACATGTCCCTCACTCTCTATCTCCCTATCTCTCCCCTCTATTTCCTCTATCTCTCCCTATTGGTCCTCTCTCTCTAAACCCTAAAACCTAAACTCCTAAACCTTAACCCCTATCCCTTAAACCCTAAACTTAAGCAACCCTAAACCCCTAAACCACTAAACCCTAAATAATGCCCCTAAACCCTAACCCCCAACCCCTCAACAATAAACTCGAGTAACCCTAAAGTCCTAAACCCTAAACCCTAAATCCATGCAACCCTAATCCTCTATCTCCCTGTCTCTCTCCTATCTCCCTATCTCTACCATCCCTCTACCTCTCAATCTCTTTCCCTATGTCTCTAGAATGTCTCTCACTCTCTATCTCTCCATATAGGTTGTCTCTCTCTAAACCCTACACCCTATCCCCTAAACCCTAAACCCTAAATAATGCCCCTAAACCCTAACCCCTAACCCATAAACCCTAAGCCTGAGTAACCCTAAACCTCTATCTTCCTATCTCTCCCCTATCTCCCTATCTGTATCATTCCTCTACCTCAAAATCTCTCTCCCTATGTCTCTAGACATCTTCCTCACTCTCTATCTCCATATCTCTCCCCTCTATCTCCTCTCTCTCTCTCTCTCCCTAAACCCTAAACTCTAAATAATGCCCATAAACCTTAACCCCTAAACCCCAAACCCTAAACTTGAGAAACCCTAAACCTCTATCTCCCTATATCTCCCATATCTCCCTATCTCTATCATCCTCTACCTCTTAATCTCTCTCCCTATGTCTTTGGACATCTCCCTCACTCTCAATCTCCCTATATCCCTATCTCCCTATCTCCCTACCTCTCCCTATCTATCTCCTCTCTCTACCTATTTATCTCTCCCTATCTCTCGCCTCTCTCTCTCCCCCTCTCTCCCTCCATCTCCCTCCATCTCCCTCTCCCTCTCACTTATTGACAAAGGAAATGGAAACAAGAAAACTAGGAATCTCTCTCTCTCTCTCTCTCTCTCTCTCTCTCTCTCTCTCTCTCTCTCTCTCTCTCCCTTATTGACAAAGCAAATGGAAACAAGAAAACTATGACATGCAAAGAGGGATGAGGATATAAATTGGGAGGATGAAATGGAAAAAAGATAAAATGAAAGTTAATTGGATGGGAAGAATGATGAGAGGAGAGGTGGAAAATAGTAAAATAGGGAAAAATTGGTGGGATCTAAAAGAAAACTAGGAAAGGTAGGGTTAAGAGGTGGAAAAGAGAGGGGAGGAGGTGGAAAAAGAAGTCAAATGGACACAAAGAGATGAAGAGAATAATATGAGAGAGAGAGGGGGGAGAGATATAGAGGGAGGGGGAGAGAGATAGAGTTAGAGATAGGGATCGATAGAGAGAGATGGAATTCAAGAGTTAGAGAGAGGGGTCCATAAAGAAGACAAGATAGAGAGATGAGAGAGATCTATGCATAAAATTCATTTTAATTATTTTATAACGCACTCATCTTATAACACGCTTGCCTTTTTTCCTACTTTGGGAAATTCCAACCATAAGTGGTGGATTTTCCTTGGGCATCCAACCCTAAGGGTTGGAGATAGCTTTTGGATGCCAAGGATGTCTTTTTCACAAAAGTTAGAAATTTCTACCAAATATTATGCGTGCTCCCCTTATGGTTTACATTTTTTTTAATGTCAATACAAAAAAATGCCAAGACAACTTCAAGTTTTTTATTAGCTTTCTAGCCATGTTTTTTTTTCAAAAATCCGATCATTAAGGTTTCCATCTTGAAGTTCTTTTGGTAATGTGTTCTTTTTTTTTTTTCAGAAAACCTATGTCTAGTATTTATGGTGACATTTTTTACATGCTTATTGAAATTTGAAACAAATTACATTCTTAGATTCTAGACTCATTTCTATACACATTAATTTTTTTAAAAAAATTTGATTAGTTTTCAAAAAAAATTGGGGGAGCATGCTCAAATTTACATTTTTTAGGATGTGTCCACTTTGAAAATTCATAAAAAAATCCATATATTCATTAAAAAGATTAACAAAAAAAACATGCCTAAACTACATGATATTAGCTAATTTTCCACCATTGTGATATGTCTAATACTTTTTAAAAAGTCAACATTTTAGGGGGAGCACACCAGACACTATGTTATATTTTTCTGACAAAAATAGGAGCACTTTGTGTGCTCCCTCTATTTAAATCTCTTAATCTCCACAATTTTTAGAAAAAAAATAGTAGTTTTAAAACTAGACTTGAAGCACTACAAGACTTGTTTTTATCACATCTTCTAATTTTGAGTGTGGCTATCTTCAATCCCTCATGCAAGATCATTATTTTCTGATTTCAAAAAAAGTGGCCACTTTTGACCCTCTTTTGGTCCCCCATTTCCATGCACTTACCCAAGATCCTAATTTCTAACACTTATTGGAAGCCTCAGCTTGGTTGTTACTTTGCAGATAGTATGGGGTGGAGAAGCAATGTTGAATATGGAATTGAGTGTACAAGAAAATGATAGCAAGTGGAATACCATACCAGAAAATGATATAATGTAGGATGAACTTAAGGATCTATTTACTGGTAATGTAGGTAATAGGAATGGCTTCTACCCACTTCGTAAAATACTTAGCGGCAGTAATTATGAACTTATGGCCATTAGAGGATGATAGATGGATTTTACCTATGAGGTCGAGTCCCCACTGTGAAAATGGCCATGGAGTAGCAACAAGTTGCAACTCGTGTGTTGGTGCATAAATCAAGTCTTCGTGCTACTAACTTTTGAAGGCAGTTCTTAGAAAATTAGTGGGCATCTTGTTCGATAGTGGGCCAATAGTATCTTGTACGCATCAACTTATTAGCAAGATTTGGACTGGTGGAATGTGACACACAGACAACTTTGTGAACTTCTCTTAAAGAAATGTTGGCCTCTTCTGAGTTGAGACATCTAAGTAGGATACCATCGACACTTTGTTGGTATAAAGTATCACTAAGGATATAAAATCAGGAAGCATGACGGATAAAGGATTTCCTTTGGGTGTTATCATGGAGGTAATTGTAGATGTCATGGTACCAAGGAGAATTGGGACCAACAAGTACGCATATTAATTTAGTAGGTGGAGCATCGAAAGCTAGTTTCAAGAGTTGTTCGACCAAGAATTCATAGTATTGAGTATTATTTGGCATATCTAGAAGATATCCTAGCGTTACCATAGCATCTACAACTTTGTTGTTCAATCCTAGAATTTATTCAAAGGAGATCTATTGTGTGGTTACACAACACGCCCCATTTTGCCTTGACAAAATAGGGACCCACCTTTTCTTTCTTCTTTGGCTTGTTTGTTTTCTGCTTTGGGTGGTTTGGTAAAGTCAGTCATGCATGTAACCATGTAAGAGGGTGGATTTGCCACTATGATGAAGTTAGTTGCCAAAGTTAGTAGTTCCCATTATTAACTTCATGGTTGGAAAGTACACAAAATTCTAAGCAGGTTTGCCTTTTAGATCACCCCAAAATTGTCTAAGGGAAGAGAGTTATGTTGAGTCAAAGTTTGGTCAAACCTGATATCCTGCGCAGGGGGGGTCATATTTCCAACATCAGTCATATTTGATAAGATCACCCAAATATAGGATTATCACCTAATAATCACCTGGTGTGCAATGTGTGGACATCAAATTTAAATAGGAATCGATATCTACCTATCGAAAGACTTCAGTTACCCCGCAGGGGGTCATATTTCCAACATCAGTCATCTCATGAATATCACCCTATGTCATAATGACGGTGACATCATCCAATTCTGATGAATGAAGGAAATCATGCTGATGATGACATCATCATTCCATTTAAACCACGAAGGGGGGGTATGTATTTGATATCCGTAATATTCTTTAATATGACAATGACATCATTAAAATATAATAATTAAATGATGTCGCCAACATAGTGATGTCACCCTAATCTTTTCCAAGGGGGTCATTTTATCCAGGGGGTCATATTTTTGAAAAGCCCCTGATCTTAGTTTCATGACCCAATATACACATGGTCAAACGTTGACCATATCACCTGATCCTTTGCACTCAGTTATTCTGATCAAAAGCGAGGAGGTCATATTATCCGGAGGGGGTCATATTTTTTAATATCCCCTGATCTTTCAAACCCCCCCCTTTTTAACATTAAATGCAATTAAATGTGGTAGATGAATGTGAGGACCGCCCTTTTTACTACTGTTGTTATGACTATTTACAGTACTGTTATTGTTACTTTCATATTTGTGGGATAGCAGTTCCCGAAATTTGTCAGACTATTTAACTTTATTATGTTTTCGGAAAAACTAATTGGGTGATGTTTGGATAAGTTACTTTTCAGAAAAATGAATTAGGGATGATGGAAAATTGTAATATGATTTTTAATTATGTTAAATTGTACTAAGGCATGAGAATGCATGTGTTATTTAAGTTGCTTCGGCTATGATGAATTTATGTGGTTACTGATCTTGTAATTGAGTGTGCAGGGACTACTAATCAAACCACAGATTTCGAAGATCATTCCACACCTTGTTAATTGTTATTCCCTGTTAAGCCGATCTGGTTCCACGAGGAACCAAGATCTCTTTGTGTTTGATGTCATGATGTAATGTGGTCTTTCGTATGGTCGAGTGGGTTAGGTTACCCTCATGTAACATTTTTTTTTATAAGTAAGTGTTGTAAAGAGATTGAATTTGAAATTTCTATTTTTATTTAAATTATGAGGCCCTTTTTCTTGTGCTTTACCTTGACCTGGGGTGTCTTGTATGGGTTAAAATTGACCCTGGGTTCTACCCCATGGGTCCAGGGGCCCATTTAGCATGGGTAACCCTTGAGTAACCTCCATCTAGTCAACTTAACCTTCCCCTGAAGTTAAGTGGCGAAAATTGGAGGTAGGAGGAGACATGATGGGTTGTACCAACACTCAACCCATCCCCTCTACTTTTCCCTAGATAAGAGATGCCATCCATTAGTGAAAGTTACCCCTTCTTTAGTAAGATTCCCCCATGTACTATGGGGACACCCATGTGAAGAAAGGAGAAAGAGGCATGGGTCACCTGTCTTGTTCCCATTTAACTCTTTTTTTTATTTCTCCCATGAGAAAGTGGAGTCACATGAAAGGAATAAGGAGTACCCTTGGGAATGGAGAGTGACATAAGCCACCTGGACAGAATAGTGATTTTTGGGAAGGGTGAGGAGGTGACAAGTGTCACTTCCCCATTTCTCAAAATTAGAAAGAAAGAGAATTTTGGGTTATTTATTTTGAAATTTTGGGATGAGAGGGAGTTAGTTGAATTTTGGGGAAATCTTTCATTTTGGCCTTACCAAAAATAGAGAAGTTAGTTTGGAAGATAGAGAAGGGAGAGGGAGTTGGTGGCTAAGGTTGGAAGTGAACTCTGTGGACTCTGCAACAACTTCATTCCAGGAGGGCTTTGCAAGGTTGGTCTGAATTTTACCTTTGTTTTGGTTGAATTGAAATGTGTGTGAAATATGTGTTTAAATTTGTGTTCTGTGGGGTTCTTGTCGGGTTGTTTGACAGAGCGTCTCCCACTTGGGAGAAATGCTCATCAAGTTTGGGGTAGGGGAGGAGAGATCCTCCTCGGGTGCATACCTGTTTCCATCTTTTGGGATGTTGAAAGCCTTGAGGGCATGTATCTGTGACTGTATTTTTGACTTGAGAGTCATATACAGATTTCTTACAAATTGTGCTCACACTTGGTTGAGACCAAGAGAAATTGATATGAGTTCATTTATCTGTCAGGGTGACACTCTGGAGTCGAGTGTGTCCACTCTCCTGCCCCTTATGAAACTCACTGTAGTTGAGTTTCCGTATTGTGTAAAATACCCACGGGTGTATGTGTGCTTTGGGATTGTTGTTGTTTCTGTTGTGAAGTGGAGTGTTTGAGTACCCAGGTGTGAGTATGGTCTCCCTAGCTCGGGGGTGACCCTCTTGCGGGTCTACGGTAGGGAGGAGAGCTAGACGAGTGGTATTTTTTCTTTCTTGTTTGTCTTTGATACGCAGGTTTTTTCTCTTGGAGCTTCTGGTTGGCTATTTATGAAGAAACAGATCATCTTCTTGTCATGAGAATTAGGCCTGGTTCATGTTATAGAGATGAAGAGAGAACACCTCTCTTGTTATTGTTGTAAATTAATGATATTTTGGGAGTGAAGAAAATCACCTCCCTGATCTTGTTATTATTGGACTTTTATTGGTTGTCATAAGTTTTCAGTGGTATACTGTTTGGGAGGAGAAAGTTCATATCTGGAAAGTTGGTATTCATGATTGAGAAGCTGTAATATGAATGTGCTTAAATTTTTAAGTTGATGTTTGCAACCTTTGTTCAATAGCAATTTTTGTGTTTCAAGTATTACTGAAAAGAATAAGTTCGTTTTTTGCAACTAAATCTGAGTTGTTTACATTGAAAGTTTGGAATTGCTTCACTAGTTGAAATGCTAATTTTCTTTTCAATGATAAAATGGAAAAAGACAGTTTTAAACATTTGAATTATTCTTCATATTTAATGGATTCTGATAAGTTAGAGGAAATCTAGCATGTAAATATATAATCTGTTTGTAAATTTACGAAGTCTTAAATGTTTATGAAAATGGAAATTTATACTTATAATAAGGGAATAGCTATTTACCATTTGGTGAAATTAGGATATATATATATATATATATATATATATATATATATATATATATATATATATATATATATATATATATATATATCTAATTGTTATGACAATTTCTTTATAACAGGTTGATATGGAGAAAATGCATAAAGTAGTGAATTTGAGAAATTTTAGGAATTGGAATTATACAAATACATAAAGAATATTTTTTTTCTTTCTAAATAAATATCTCTATTTCTCTTTTTGAGTAATTATCATTTTATAGAATCATAGAGAAATTGAAAGTAATTATAAATGTGATGAAATTGAATGTTTTATTCAATATAAAAAAAGGGGATATATATATATATATATATGAAATATATATATATATAAATATATTATCGTTGTTATATATACATATATATATATATATATTTATATATGAATATATAAATATATATATATATATATATATATTTGAAAATATATTATTATTGATAATAATCAACGAATTGTGAAAGACTGTCATGGGTTAAGCCGTGGATTAGAAGACAGTCGCGGTTTTAGAATAGGCGGTGGGGGAAAATCCCCACCGCAGACCCTCTTGCATATATATGAAGGTGTGGAGTGGGGCGGAGCCCCACCCACACCCCACGTCGTGGGAATGTGGGTGGGGCTCCGCCCCACTCCACATCTCCCCCCCAATCCCTTATGCCTCCCGCGGCCTGCATCAGGCCCGCCGCTCTGCGGCCACCGCAGGTCTTGCCCGCCGCTCTGCGGCCACCACCGGCCCTGCTCCTCTGTCACGCCGCCCATGGCCGCCGTCTGCTGTGAATCTAAAGCAATAAAAAATGTTAGGGCTTGGGCCCTAACATATGAGTGGTGTATTTGTTATATAAATACAGTTTTTTTTTATATAGTTTTATATATATAGGCATATATATATACTATATATGTCTATGTATATAGCTATATATATAATATAATAATGATTATATATATATATATATATCTATATATATATAAAGAGATATAGATATATATATCGTGGTAAACCAATTTCGTCCTATGCATAGACTTTAAAATAAATATATTATATATATATGTATATATATATATATATATATATATCATATCGATAGGAGTAAATCTATGAACCATATTGTTGGACCCTCGTTTCAAATCGTTATAAACTATGTCTCATGGATAAAAAAATATATATATATATATAAATTATATTCTCACAGTAGATGTTATTAAGTGTTGAACACAACAACCAAAGAAGATATATTACCATGAACAGAGTTTTATAAAGTGGTGAACCACCTACATCTATTGACAACGTCATACGAGTCACAATCAGTGTATGAATCGTAATTAAGAGTAACAGTAACAACAGTAATTCTAAACAAGAGAAAATAAAATTATAATGTAAAAGAGAGTTTAGGAATATGCAGTGATACTCTGGAAAGAGTTTCTCGGAAGTTTCAACTATTAACGTACTAATAATCACCCGGAAATTGAAGAGGAAAATTACACAACTCTTTGCTCAAAAGAACACTAGAAATAAACTTAAGAAGCCACCACTGACAATCCATGTGGCCATATTAATCTCAACTGTAGCAAACGATCTCTTATGTAAACCTGTAAGAGGTTCCGAAGAAGAAAAAAAAAACAAACTAACATTGGAAAACACAGAGGAGAAAATGCGCGACATTTCTCACACGGGATAAGAGAACTAAGTTGACGGACCCTTCTGCAAATTTTGCTTAGGAACAAGTTGACTAAGTATTTACGAAGAGGAGGAACCTAGATCAGGGAAGATTAGGAGACCGAGTCCAGTGAAATAGTAAACCAGCCTTTGTGACCGAGATCATCCTGAAATTAGGTTTAATATCAACAATAGCTGCAGTAATAACCCTGATTGACGTAAATCATGAAGAAAGGTCAGGATGCACATAAAGAAAGCATAGAAAATGAAAGAGAGAGAGAGACCGAAATATAAACACACTAAATGAACTAAGAAATAGTTAAGGTAAGGGCGATAAAGATATAATCAGAATTAAGAACTTGTGAAAAGGGAAGAGAGGGCAACCAAACCGCCTTGTTGAAAATGCTAAGTCATAGGAGGGGTATGTCTCAGGAAACAAGAGAGAAGACAGACAACCGTGCCTGGCTGAAAAATGACTAAATAGGGAGATCACTAGCCGGTTTAGTCGGAACAAGGCGTCGTGGGGAGTGGTTCCTCTATCAGCGAACCACGTGCGTAAATGAGTGCAGCGTAATTCCCACTAACGCCGTAAGGCATTCTGCTACCGAACATTGCCGAGGGTTCGATTTAAGAACTTTGGTAATCTCATTCTTGCAATGACGTTAGCAGCGTTGTATAGACCCTCTTGTTGATCTATATGCTTCTGGTTGCACGCCATTGTACTTGTATTCCGCCGAAGAGTATAGTGTTTCGCCATGAGAGAACACTGTTGAGCATGCGTACGCATGCGAAAGGGGTTTTTAGGACAGTGTGAGAAAAGTTTTTCATATCTCGTGTCATAACCACATGACAGATGTGGTTATGACATGTGCGATGTGTGTTGTGACCACAAGGAAAATGTGGGCATGACATTTGGTATCAGAGCCCAGTTTGTAAACACTGGGCGTAATTGGGCACGTTATTATTCCGCAACTTTGGCTAATTAGTTTCTACCTTGTTTTGTAGGATGCCTCCCCGACGTGTTCGACGAGCGCGATCACGTCACACAGCGTCAGTCGAGGTGCACAGCGATTCCTCAGCCGAGGGACTGGCACCCGCAGATTCAGCAGCACCACCTGCACCACCTGTACCACAAGCACCACTAGTACCACAGGCGACACCAGTATCAGATATAGGTCCACAGATCTTACAGGCACTACAGACGATGTTAGACAGTTTACCACCAGTGATTCCTGAGCCACGTATAGAGCCTCGTGTTGATCCGCGAGAGGAGCCACGTGCCGAGTCACGTATTGAGCCACGTATGGAGCCCCGCGTTGATCCACTAGAGGTGATACGTGTGGAGCCCTTCGTTGAGATTCCTGACACAACAGTAGAGGAGGTAGGGTCGGCCTCCCAAGCACGGAGCAGGAGTCCTCCGAGACTTTTGAGACAAGAACAGGTTCAGCAGGGAGTATATGAGGATGGTGTGGAAGAGCCACTAGGGAGACTTAGAGACAGAGGGGACCCTATCAGAGATCTACTGAGGCTCAACCCACCCACCTTCGTAGGAGCTACAGAGGGAGCTGTGGCCGAGGCTTGGCTAATTAGCTTAGACAGGTGTTTCGCATTGCGACCGTATGAGAGCAACACGAAAGCACGAGTGGCAGTTCATCTTCTTAGGGATGCAGCAGCCACCTGGTGGCGCACAGAGGAGTGCAAGCGCCGACTCTCCGTGGATACACTCACATGGGACACCTTCATTGAGCGCTTCAATGCGCGGTATTTGTCCGAACATTATAGACAGCGCAGAATCGATGAGTTTCATGATCTACAGCAGAGGGGCCTCACTGTTACTCAGTATGAGAGCCGATTTATAGAGCTTTCTCGTTACGCGGAATACCTCCATGACGAGAAAATCTTAATACACAAATTCATCAGGGGGCTAAATCACGGGATAGCAGGACCAGTTCGTATGGCAAATCCCCAAACCATGAGCGAGGCTGTTGAAAAGGCCCTTATATCAGAGGAAATTCAGGGACGAGGACAGAATTCACGCCCACAGTACCAGGAACGAAATCCCCAACAACAGCAAAATTTCCGAAGGCCTCAAAACACAACACAGAGAGGAGGATATAATCCTTCATCATTACCTCCTAGGCCTCCACAGCAACAGCAACATCAGCAAAAATCCAAATTTCAACAGAGGGGACAGGGAGGACAGAACCGTGGATGGCAGCAGCAGGGACCACGCAGGGATCAGAGACAGCAGGGTTCATCGGCAGGACCCGCAAGGTCCCAGGAGTCTTACAGAGGCTCACAGGGATCCACCGGACGGACCGGGCAACAACAGTCGGGCAGAACACAGTCAGGGCAGTTACAGGTTAGAGGACCATGTTATGTATGTGCTGGGGCAGGGCATCTGGCTAGAGAGTGTCCGCAGGGATTTATTGCAGGGGGTCAGCCCCGATCCGGAGGGTCTGAGCAGACCGTGGGTGACGTGGGTAGATCTCACCACATGTTTGCAGCGGTTGATAACCGTCAGGCCGATTTCCAGGCTTCTGTCATCGAGGCAGCAGGTACGATTAGAGACTTTCCCATCTCGATCCTTTTTGACTCAGGAGCTACTGACTCCTTTTTGTCTACA
The DNA here is from genome assembly GCA_027924645.1 of Cunninghamia lanceolata. Lineage (NCBI taxonomy): Eukaryota > Viridiplantae > Streptophyta > Pinopsida > Cupressales > Cupressaceae > Cunninghamia > Cunninghamia lanceolata. The sequence continues at coordinate 9,128,782 of BSBN01000194.1, read as the reverse complement.
TCGTTAGTGGAGCGTTGCAGGCTGGTGGCTTCTAGGCAAGACATTAGGTGGGAAGTTGAGTTGGCCTCAGGGGCCAGGATGTCAGTAGATACCTTGGTTAAAGACTGTGAGATCACATTGGGACCCTTCACCACAACATGCGACCTTAGGATTATGCCATTAGGGTATTACGGAGTAGTTCTGGGTATGGATTGGCTTGCGGCACATAGAGCCAAGCTTGATTGTCGCCAGAGAACGATTAGCTGTTTAGACGATCATGGTTCGTCGGTTGAGATAGTGGGCATTCAAAAGCCCATGGCGGTTCGTATGATATCCGCACAACAGCTTAAGCGTTGTATGCGGAAGGGATGTCAGATGTTTGCCATCACAGTCAGTGATAGAGCAGAGGATGAACCTGAGGCTACTTTAGATGATCACCCTATCCTTAGAGAGTTTGCCGATGTATTCCCGCCAGAATTACCTGGTATGCCTCCACATAGGGAAGTGGACTTCCACATCGACTTAGTGCCAGGTGCAGAGCCAATATCCCGCGCACCCTATAGAATGACGACCCATGAACTCACAGAACTTAAGCTGCAGTTGGAAGAATTACTTGAGAAGGGACACATCCGACCTAGCGTTTCACCATGAGGTGCACCAGTGATCTTCGTGAAGAAGAAGGATGGGTCTCTTCGTCTATGCATGGACTACAGGCAGTTGAACAAGGTGACGGTGAAGAATCGTTATCCTCTACCTAGGATTGACGACCTTTTTGATCAGATGCAGGGAGCCAGAGTGTTCTCGAAAATCGATCTAAAATCTGGGTATCATCAATTGCGCATCACGGAGTCAGATATTCATAAAACTGCTTTTCGAACCAGATATGGCCATTATGAATTCACAGTGGTACCTTTCGGGTTGACGAACGCTCCTGCAGTATTCATGAGTCTCATGAACGGGGTGTTCCGTACATACCTAGACCGGTTCGTGATCATATTCCTAGATGACATTTTGATTTATTCACGGACTGAGGAGGAGCATGTAGAGCACTTGCGTCAAGTTTTGCAGCAATTACGAGGACAGCAACTTTATGGCAACTTGGCGAATTGTGCCTTCTTCAGGACAGAGGTGCAGTATTTGGGACACATTTTGTCAGGCGATGGCATCTCCGTAGATCCATCTAAAATTAGAGCAATCCAGGAGTGGCCGGCACCCACGAACGTGACAGAGGTCAGAAGCTTTATGGGGTTAGCCGGGTATTATCGTCGGTTTGTCGAAGGTTTCTCCAGGATAGCACATCCCATTACTTCCCTTCAGCGAAAAGGGAAGGGTTTCACTTGGACCGAGCAGTGTGAAAAGGCTTTTGGAGACCTCAAAGAGCGTCTTACGAGCGCTCCTATTTTAGCAGTTCCAGATCCTTCAGAAGAGTTTGTAGTTTGCACGGATGCATCATTAGAAGGTTTGGGAGCCGTGCTTATGCAGGATGGTCGAGCGATCGCATACGAATCGCGGAAACTAAAGACACATGAGTTAAACTATCCTACGCACGACTTAGAGCTTGCAGCTGTTGTTCATGCCTTGGTTCGCTGGAGACACTTTCTCTTAGGGCGACGCTTTGAACTCCATTCAGACCATCATAGTTTGCAGTATATTTTTACACAGCCTAATTTGAACGCCCGCCAACGGCGTTGGATGGAATTCCTATGCGAATATGACTTCGATGTCCATTATATAAAAGGGAAGGAGAACGTGGTCGCTGATGCTTTGAGTCGAAGACGCCACGAGATCCAGACCCTGACCCTGAAGATGGACTTGAAGGATCGCATCTTACAGCATCTGCCGGAGGACGAATGGTTTCTTGAAGTGCAGCAGGCAGTACTAAATCAGAAGGCCCTTGAGGGTAAATTTATAGGATATACCCTTGATTCTGATGGTATGCTTCGACATCGGCAACGCATCTATATACCCCATGCGGGTAATCTTCGTACAGTAATCCTATCAGAGGCTCATAGAGCACCCTACGCAGCACACCCAGGAGTGAAGAAGATGCATGCTGATTTATGATAGCTTTATCATTGGGCTGGGATGAGGCGTGACATTGCCGAATTTGTTGCTCGTTGCCTGGAATGTCAGAGGGTCAAGGCCGAACATCAGCATCCAGCAGGACTGTTGTACCCTCACGCGATACCTGAATGGAAATGGGATACCATTTCTATGGATTTTATCGTTGGTCTACCTATGTCATCGCGTCGCCATGATGCTATTATGGTGACAGTTGACAAGCTAACCAAAGTGGCGCATTTTTCACCAATTTGTACAACATACAATGCACCATCAGTGGCAAAGGTGTTTCTTGATCAGATTGTTAGACTTCATGGGGTACCTCGTTGCATTATATCTGACAGAGACTCCGTATTCACTTCATCGTTCTGGAAAGCCTTACATCAAGCGTTGGGCACACAGCTCAACTTCAGTTCCGCATATCATCCGGAAACTGACGGACAAACAGAGAGAGTTAACCAAGTGTTAGAAGACATGCTTCGCATGTATGTGATGGACCACCAGTCTAGATGGGAGGAGTACCTGTATCTAGTTGAGTTTGCCTACAATAATGGGCATCATAGCTCGTTGGGTATGCCTCCTTTCCAGGCATTATATGGCAGACCATGCAGAACACCTCTGAGTTGGGATCGTATAGAGGACAGAACAGTCATCGGTCCAGAGATAGTTCATAATATGGAACTGCAAGTTAAACAGATAAGACAGAGGCTTCTGGAAGCACAGGACAGACAGAAAAAGTATGCCGATGCTAAAAGGACAGACCGAAGCTTCTCTGTGGGGGAAAGAGTATTTTTGAGAGTGCGGCCGCACAAAAGTCCAATCCGTTACGGAAAAGGCTCTAAACTCGCACCTCGATTTGTAGGACCTTTCGAAATCTTGGAGCGGATAGGACCAGTAGCCTATCGTCTAGCCTTGCCACCTAGCCTGTCACGTATCCACGATGTATTTCATGTATCAGTTTTACGTCAATATATTTCTGACTTATCTCATGTGTTGGATTGGAGTGCTCTTCAGGTAGAGGCAGACGGACAACTGGCGTTGGAGCCAATTCGCATATTGGCTCATCAGACGCTGGCCCTTCGAGGTCGAGAGCTGGACCAGGTTAGAGTCCAATGGGACTTATACGACGAAGTCACTGCAACATGGGAAGATGCAGAGAGATTGAAGACCCTGTATCCTCACCTTTTTGACGACTTCCAGGAGGAAGTACCGTCTTAGGGGGAGAGGATGTGAGGACCGCCCTTTTTACTACTGTTGTTATGACTATTTACAGTACTGTTATTGTTACTTTCATATTTGTGGGATAGCAGTTCCCGAAATTTGTCAGACTATTTAACTTTATTATGTTTTCGGAAAAACTAATTGGGTGATGTTTGGATAAGTTACTTTTCAGAAAAATGAATTAGGGATGATGGAAAATTGTAATATGATTTTTAATTATGTTAAATTGTACTAAGGCATGAGAATGCATGTGTTATTTAAGTTGCTTCGGCTATGATGAATTTATGTGGTTACTGATCTTGTAATTGAGTGTGCAGGGACTACTAATCAAACCACAGATTTCGGAGATCATTCCACACCTTGTTAATTGTTATTCCCTGTTAAGCCGATCTGGTTCCACGAGGAACCAAGATCTCTTTGTGTTTGATGTCATGATGTAATGTGGTCTTTCGTATGGTCGAGTGGGTTAGGTTACCCTCATGTAACATTTTTTTTTTATAAGTAAGTGTTGTAAAGAGATTGAATTTGAAATTTCTATTTTTATTTAAATTATGAGGCCCTTTTTCTTGTGCTTTACCTTGACCTGGGGTGTCTTGTATGGGTTAAAATTGACCCTGGGTTCTACCCCATGGGTCCAGGGGCCCATTTAGCATGGGTAACCCTTGAGTAACCTCCATCTAGTCAACTTAACCTTCCCCTGAAGTTAAGTGGCGAAAATTGGAGGTAGGAGGAGACATGATGGGTTGTACCAACACTCAACCCATCCCCTCTACTTTTCCCTAGATAAGAGATGCCATCCATTAGTGAAAGTTACCCCTTCTTTAGTAAGATTCCCCCATGTACTATGGGGACACCCATGTGAAGAAAGGAGAAAGAGGCATGGGTCACCTGTCTTGTTCCCATTTAACTCTTTTTTTTATTTCTCCCATGAGAAAGTGGAGTCACATGAAAGGAATAAGGAGTACCCTTGGGAATGGAGAGTGACATAAGCCACCTGGACAGAATAGTGATTTTTGGGAAGGGTGAGGAGGTGACAAGTGTCACTTCCCCATTTCTCAAAATTAGAAAGAAAGAGAATTTTGGGTTATTTATTTTGAAATTTTGGGATGAGAGGGAGTTAGTTGAATTTTGGGGAAATCTTTCATTTTGGCCTTACCAAAAATAGAGAAGTTAGTTTGGAAGATAGAGAAGGGAGAGGGAGTTGGTGGCTAAGGTTGGAAGTGAACTCTGTGGACTCTGCAACAACTTCATTCCAGGAGGGCTTTGCAAGGTTGGTCTGAATTTTACCTTTGTTTTGGTTGAATTGAAATGTGTGTGAAATATGTGTTTAAATTTGTGTTCTGTGGGGTTCTTGCCGGGTTGTTTGACAGAGCGTCTCCCACTTGGGAGAAATGCTCATCAAGTTTGGGGTAGGGGAGGAGAGATCCTCCTCGGGTGCATACCTGTTTCCATCTTTTGGGATGTTGAAAGCCTTGAGGGCATGTATCTGTGACTGTATTTTTGACTTGAGAGTCATATACAGATTTCTTACAAATTGTGATCACACTTGGTTGAGACCAAGAGAAATTGATATGAGTTCATTTATCTGTCAGGGTGACACTCTGGAGTCGAGTGTGTCCACTCTCCTGCCCCTTATGAAACTCACTGTAGTTGAGTTTCCGTATTGTGTAAAATACCCACGGGTGTATGTGTGCTTTGGGATTGTTGTTGTTTCTGTTGTGAAGTGGAGTGTTTGAGTACCCAGGTGTGAGTATGGTCTCCCTAGCTCGGGGGTGACCCTCTTGCGGGTCTACGGTAGGGAGGAGAGCTAGACAAGTGGTATTTTTTCTTTCTTGTTTGTCTTTGATACGCAGGTTTTTTCTCTTGGAGCTTCTGGTTGGCTATTTATGAAGAAACAGATCATCTTCTTGTCATGAGAATTAGGCCTGGTTCATGTTATAGAGATGAAGAGAGAACACCTCTCTTGTTATTGTTGTAAATTAATGATATTTTGGGAGTGAAGAAAATCACCTCCCTGATCTTGTTATTATTGGACTTTTATTGGTTGTCATAAGTTTTCAGTGGTATACTGTTTGGGAGGAGAAAGTTCATATCTGGAAAGTTGGTATTCATGATTGAGAAGCTGTAATATGAATGTGCTTAAATTTTTAAGTTGATGTTTGCAACCTTTGTTCAATAGCAATTTTTGTGTTTCAAGTATTACTGAAAAGAATAAGTTCGTTTTTTGCAACTAAATCTGAGTTGTTTACATTGAAAGTTTGGAATTGCTTCACTAGTTGAAATGCTAATTTTCTTTTCAATGATAAAATGGAAAAGACAGTTTTAAACATTTGAATTATTCTTCATATTTAATGGATTCTGATAAGTTAGAGGAAATCTAGCATGTAAATATATAATCTGTTTGTAAATTTACGAAGTCTTAAATGTTTATGAAAATGGAAATTTATACTTATAATAAGGGAATAGCTATTTACCATTTGGTGAAATTAGGATATATATATATATCTAATTGTTATGACAATTTCTTTATAACAGGTTGATATGGAGAAAATGCATAAAGTAGTGAATTTGAGAAATTTTAGGAATTGGAATTATACAAATACATAAAGAATATTTTTTTTCTTTCTAAATAAATATCTCTATTTCTCTTTTTGAGTAATTATCATTTTATAGAATCATAGAGAAATTGAAAGTAATTATAAATGTGATGAAATTGAATGTTTTATTCAATATAAAAAAAGGGGATATATATATATATATATATATATATGAAATATATATATATATATAAATATATTATCGTTGTTATATATACATATATATATATATATATTTATATATGAATATATAAATATATATATATATATATATTTGAAAATATATTATTATTGATAATAATCAACGAATTGTGAAAGACTGTCATGGGTTAAGCCGCGGATTAGAAGACAGTCGCGGTTTTAGAATAGGCGGTGGGGGAAAATCCCCACCGCAGACCCTCTTGCATATATATGAAGGTGTGGAGTGGGGCGGAGCCCCACCCACACCCCACGTCGTGGGAATGTGGGTGGGGCTCCGCCCCACTCCACATCCCCCCCCCCAATCCCTTATGCCTCCCGCGGCCTGCATCAGGCCCGCCGCTCTGCGGCCACCGCAGGTCTTGCCCGCCGCTCTGCGGCCACCACCGGCCCTGCTCCTCTGTCACGCCGCCCATGGCCGCCGTCTGCTGTGAATCTAAAGCAATAAAAAATGTTAGGGCTTGGGCCCTAACATATGAGTGGTGTATTTGTTATATAAATACAGTTTTTTTTATATAGTTTTATATATATAGGCATATATATATACTATATATGTCTATGTATATAGCTATATATATAATATAATAATGATTATATATATATATATAAAGAGATATAGATATATATATCGTGGTAAACCAATTTCGTCCTATGCATAGACTTTAAAATAAATATATTATATATATATGTATATATATATATAGATATATATATATATATATATATATATATCATATCGATAGGAGTAAATCTATGAACCATATTGTTGGACCCTCGTTTCAAATCGTTATAAACTATGTCTCATGGATAAAAAAAATATATATATATATATATATAAATTATATTCTCACAGTAGATGTTATTAAGTGTTGAACACAACAACCAAAGAAGATATATTACCATGAACAGAGTTTTATAAAGTGGTGAACCACCTACATCTATTGACAACGTCATACGAGTCACAATCAGTGTATGAATCGTAATTAAGAGTAACAGTAACAACAGTAATTCTAAACAAGAGAAAATAAAATTATAATGTAAAAGAGAGTTTAGGAATATGTAGTGATACTCTGGAAAGAGTTTCTCGGAAGTTTCAACTATTAACGTACTAATAATCACCCGGAAATTGAAGAGGAAAATTACACAACTCTTTGCTCAAAAGAACACTGGAAATAAACTTAAGAAGCCACCACTGACAATCCATGTGGCCATATTAATCTCAACTGTAGCAAACGATCTCTTATGTAAACCTGTAAGAGGTTCCGAAGAAGAAAAAAAAAACAAAACTAACATTGGAAAACACAGAGGAGAAAATGCGCGACATTTCTCACACGGGATAAGAGAACTAAGTTGACGGACCCTTCTGCAAATTTTGCTTAGGAACAAGTTGACTAAGTATTTACGAAGAGGAGGAACCTAGATCAGGGAAGATTAGGGGACCGAGTCCAGCGAAATAGTAAACCAGCCTTTGTGACCGAGATCATCCTGAAATTAGGTTTAATATCAACAATAGCTGCAGTAATAACCCTGATTGACGTAAATCATGAAGAAAGGTCAGGATGCACATAAAGAAAGCATAGAAAATGAAAGAGAGAGAGAGACCGAAATATAAACACACTAAATGAACTAAGAAATAGTTAAGGTAAGGGCGATAAAGATATAATCAAAATTAAGAACTTGTGAAAAGGGAAGAGAGGGCAACCAAACCGCCTTGTTGAAAATGCTAAGTCATAGGAGGGGTATGTCTCAGGAAACAAGAGAGAAGACAGACAACCGTGCCTAGCTGAAAAATGACTAAATAGGGAGATCACTAGCCGGTTTAGTCAGAACAAGGCGTCGTGGGGAGTGGTTCCTCTATCAGTGAACCACGTGCGTAAATGAGTGCAGCGTAATTCCCACTAACGCCGTAAGGCATTCTGCTACCGAACATTGCCGAGGGTTCGATTTAAGAACTTTGGTAATCTCATTCTTGCAATGACGTTAGCAGCGTTGTATAGACCCTCTTGTTGATCTATATGCTTCTGGTTGCACGCCATTGTACTTGTATTCCGCCGAAGAGTATAGTGTTTCGCCATGAGAGAACACCGTTGAGCATGCGTACGCATGCGAAAGGGGTTTTTAGGACAGTGTGAGAAAAGTTTTTCATATCTCGTGTCATAACCACATGACAGATGTGGTTATGACACGTGCGATGTGTGTTGTGACCACAAGGAAAATGTGGGCATGACAATGAACTCCCGTTGATTACAAATACAAATTGAACACTTGGCCGCATCTACGAATTCCTTACAGATGATCAATGAATTTGATCAGGACAACACATTTTTACCCTAATCTATCCCATTGATCTATTTTAAAGGTAAAATTTGAAGGTTGTTTTCATTTACCTTGCTGTAAATCAAGAAATTACAGAGCTCCGAAGTCAAACCCTCAACAGCTACCTGTCAACGAATTGGATCCTTCAATGTAATGGAAAGAGTGATCTTAAGCATTTATAGTCTTTCTCCGTAATCACTCATCTAATCCAAAAGAAAGCATTGTCAGGTAAGTAATTGTAAACCCTCATGTTGTCATTTTCTATAGTTTCAGGTAGAGTATTTGTTTTTAATGGGGTTTTTCTTTGTGATAATATGTATAGTGGTAAAATAAGGAATAATATACATAGTATACATGATATAGAAGTACATGATGTTGTAAAAAAATGCATGTGCACATTGTAGGGTAAAATATATCATGTTTATTACAGGAATCCATGGTAGATCTCAGGAGAAATAGGTCTGAGGCGGAGTTCCTCAAGCCCATGTTTGTCCTGCCTGAAGGGGTGCAGTTCAAGTACGGATTTATTTGTGATACACACCAAGGGGATACAGACATGGCAGCATGGTCGACAAGATTAGACAACGATAAGGATAATCCCATTCTAGATAGGGTGTTTGTTTCAGGTATGTGGCATGGAGCTGGTTTTTCGTATGCTATGGATGCTCCAGAGTTGGTAGTAGAGTACGCAAGAAATTACAACCCTGAAACCAGACAGGTAGAGAAACATGGGAGGATATATGCAAACTTCTTAGTCAAGGGCATTACTGCCACTTTCAATTTTCCAGTTGGGAAGAAGATAGTGAGTGTCGACCTGCGTAAACTGGAAACAAAGTATAACAATAAAAAGAAGAATGCAAGGAAGAGGATATACCAATGTAGATCAAAGAGTAGTACATATGATGCCTCAGCCAAACTACCTGTGCATCTGTACAAGTTTGATTTTGATGATGAGTACCAATATATGATTGCTCTACTGAGCAAGATGACTGGCAGGCCTCATGCTGGAAATTTTGAGAATTGGATGTTTGGGATCATCCAGATGGTCTTATATGCAGACAACCAGCCCCTATGGGCTAAGATCATCAGTGACTCATTGGATGAGGGAATGAGGAGACTGGGAGGACAAACATGTTTATTTTACATGACTTCATATGTGTACTCTTGTGCATATAAAGGAACTTTTGATGCTTTGAAAATAGTGGGTAAGGCTGGTGGTGATGCTGATGATGCACACATATGGGATCATTATCCCTAATTGCAAAGGAAGGCATACCTCCTGGACTACAAACTGGTCAATGATGCATTCTCCATGCATCTGGTCAGAACTATGGACGAGGATAGGACTAAAAGGCTGAACACGGAAGCTCAAGAAATTATTTATCGACATGGAGCTTGGTTTATCTAGTTTGCCACTTTCTCATATATTAGGATCGAGGGATTTGAGCGACAACCTCTTATGTTGCCAAGATACCCCACTGATGGGGTCATCTTCACAGAATTTGTTAGGCAGGTATCCACAATAGTTGAAGCCTATAAGGCACAAAAGAAGATACCTCTAGTTTTGTTTCCAGTATCCATGGGTTGGTACATGTGTCCAGATTCAGAGAGTATAAAGCATGTCATTGGGGGATTAAAATTGATGTATCTTCAACCATTTCCTCTAGCCAGATCATATGATCCTTATGGCAGGATATAGAAGATACTAGGAAAACCAATCCATCAAAAGCATCTAGAAGACTTTTGGACTGATTGTGATGATGAGGATGAGGTGAGAAGAAGGAAATATCAGACTCGCCTTGAATTAGATCAAAACCTTTGACTGCATCCTGGTGCCAACACAACTACATAAGGATGATGGGAAAATTATGTCCAATGAATATGAGGACAAAAAGGTGTATAATGACACTATATCCACCCCAGATCTTACACAACAGGAAGATATATCCTTAGATCATCTGACAAATGGGGTGATCTAGCTAACCCAGGCTTGGGTAGATGAAGAGATATCCAAATTAAAGAAAAGGGGTGTTGCCCTTATGGTTGATACTAAGAAGAAGACGCAGGAGGTGTCTAATGAGGAATATGATGATTTCCTCACTGAAAAGAGAAAATCCAATGGGAAAAGATTGCCTATAGAAAAATAAAAGAGAGTCCCCCCTAAGAGTAAGAAAGGTGAAGATGAACCAAAGGGGGTGATAATAGAGAGGATTGCCACTATGGCTGTAGGTACATCTACATCAGCTTAGGCATCTACATCATTTGCGTAGCCTCTAATGGAAAAACCAAAGACTAAAAGAATTTTGCAGCCTACTGTTGAAATTACAGAGGTGCAGGCGGAAGGCCAGACCCTACAGCATGAGGTGGAAGAGGGACTCCCCTTGGAAGAAGAACAATTAAATAAAGGACTTGAAGATGATGACTTGATAGTAGCCAACAAGAAGAGGAGGGGGATGACACTTATGTCACCACCTAAGAAACAAAGAACAACCATGAGGGGGGATATCCGTCTTGACCCCATCATTTTGAGAGGAGCAGGTGGTGAAGTTTTCAGGAAGGAACTGTAGCATGATGTTCCTCTTCCCACCATAATTAAATTCAAAACCAAGAAAATGGAAGAGCAAACAAGAGAAATGTTTAGGACAAGTTAGGGTGTTCCTTTCTCTTTAGATGATACAGTAGACTTATTTGATGATGAGATGGTCCAGAACGTGGCCTCTCAACAAATGGAAACTCTAGTTTCCAACACCTGAATGACTCCTCATAGAACTCCATTAGCTTAGATGGCAGTGTTGGAAGAAGTAAAGGAAACAAAAGAAATGAAACAAGGTAGCCTAGAAAGAGCAGCCCAATAGATAGGGCTGGACAATTTGGTTGAGTAGGTTACTAGCCCTGTAGCCATAGACTTAACGTATAGGGGTGACATAAGCCCAAACAAGGAAGAAGGTGCACCCAAGGAACGAAAGAAGACTAGAGTGGTGAAGCATGCAGAAAAGGATATCACTGCTCTTGATTAGGGTCAACAACAGCATGGGACACCCACCGAACCAAAAATATCAGAAGTTCAACAAAAGAATGGGGGTGATCAGGATATATCAGACACTAGTGATGCTCAGACTCAGGGAAATTTAGGAGAAGTCCCAAGAATAGAAGACAAATTAGGTCAGGAGAGCTCTAAGACACAAGATATCAGTGCACCAGGTGGAGAACAAGAAATGACCCATGATCAGGGTGATCCTCAAGGGCAAAATACACAGGCCTCTAAAGAGGTCAATATGCCACAGGATCAGAAGGATAATAAAGAAGATGAAAATCCAAAAGGAGGGAGTATAGGATGAAGCAAATGATTAGAATGTGGGAATTCCACAGGATCCTCCTTTACAGAAGGCAACCCCTCAACAAGAACTCCAACAAGATCCCCCTCATGAGGAACTGCATGAGGAAGAAATCAAGAAGTTGCCTCCTCCACCAAGGATAGAAGTGGACAATGGAGAGCATGACACACATGATATTAACAAAGGCCACCAAGAATCTGGAGGTGATGTACCTCATTGGCTAGAAAAAGAAATAGGTATGGAACAAGTGTCAGAAATTCAAGAGTTTGATGTTTCTACCTTGTTTGCTGAGAAAATGATGAAACCAAGGAGGAAGGCTAGATTAACATCTACCATAAAAAGAGATCCTACGATAGGAAGAAGAACCGCGCAAATAACACTTCCCACAGTTGAAAAGGAAAAGGGCAAAATTAGCCAGGAGGAATTCCAAATCACAAGTGTTGATTTGGGTTTTGCCAATGAAGACTAGGAAGGTCAAGAAGGGAAATATATTATTGATTCTTTAACCCAAAGGGTGAAGAAGGAAAAGGAGAAAAATAAAGTACATAAGCAGCACATTGCTCCATTGCATTCTTTCATAAAAAAGGTTAATTAACCCTGATAATGCACCAGTTTATCCTGCAGTCCCATTGACTATCATATCACAGGAAGAGGTCACCAAATTGGACCTGATGAAACATGAGGCAATGGTGATGGAAAAATGGATGTTTTCAGTGCTCACTGGGGCTGAAGATATATTGAGAACCTCTAGGCAGAGGTGGAATTCTTTGAGTAACCTAAAGAGGAAAGTAGACAAAATGCAAAATGATACACAAAAACAGTCATTTCAATTGGAAAAGGACCTGACTGCTTTGAGTGAGATGAAGAGAATTGATTCATAGATTTTGATAAGTAATAAAATATTAGATAATAATACTACCCTGATGACAAGTATATGGTATGAAGATATCAGCTTTGAGTGTGATGTCTTGAAGAAGTGTAGCGGCAAACTTAGGGATATTAGTGTTAAATTACATAGCATGATGGCATATGAAGCAGAAATCTTGGAGGCCTTGGAAGGGAAAATAGAGGGTAAAATTGAGAATCAGGATGCAGACTTTGCAATTAAGGCTCCACATGATAATTTTAAGTCAGTAACAGATGACCCTCTCACCCACTTGATAGATGAGGTAATGAATAGAATTATGAGAATAAAGGTTAAAGTAGAGACATACAATAAGACATTAAATAACAGGAAAGGTACGCTGGAAGCTCTCAAGGCTAAATTCCAATCTCATAAACATGTAATAGCAAAAACTAGAATCCAGGATGGGGGCGAGGTTGATAGAATAGTGCAAGCATATGAACATATCAGGAAAATAGTAAAGGTCCACACATAAGAGAATGTGTATCAGAGTGATAGTGATAATGAAAGTGATGAAGATGAAAAGAACGACAAGCAAGAGGAAAATAAAGAAGAAGAACCTAAAGAGTGAATGAAGATGCATCACTAAGTAAACATATGCATGAGGTACTCATAAATAGTGAGTCATACAGATGGTTGCTAGCTGGAAACCTGTGCCATGAGAGAGGGTTGACTAAGTTATAGGAAAATTGTCAACCATTGATCTAAATTGATAAATCTTGACCGTTGGTCAATTGTAACTGCCTCCTCACATTATTCTATAAAAGGTGCAGGGGTGCAATCTTTTAGTCATTTTGAAACTTAATTGAAATCTGATTATTGAATAATTTAGGACTTATTTCAAAGTTATTGTGAATATACATGTTTTGTATACTTAAGGAAAGAGAAGCTATTTTGATTATAAATCATTGTAAATCTTGAGTAATCTATGATTGAAATCTGGATAGATGCATTGATTAGCTACGTCCCTTGGAGTTCTTTTTAGCCTGCATGCATTGTTTTTATTCCTAGTTCCTTTGAAGTTAGCATCAACAATATCTAGCTGTGGAACAACCTAGTGACCTATGGTTTGATTTCTTCTCTCCATGAATGTATCTTGTGTGTATGTGATTCAATAACTAAAGGTTCACTAAAAGTAGAAGTATTCTTTTAAATTTCTTTGAATTTCAGTACAGATCATCTCCATAATTGAAAATAACACACAATCCAAAGTAAATAAAATATGAAATATGCAGATATCACGTAGGCAATTAAAAATACAGAGCATATTTTGAGTGGAAGCATCTCAAAATTGATAAATATCATGCAAATTCAGATAAATATCCGTGAAATAGACATAAATATCCACTTATAGACACATCATTTAAATAAATATGTAGTGTAGAAGAGGGGGTAAGTTCATAATGGTCAATGATCAGAAGAATTGATCAAACTTACAAATATCACAGTAATCCTTGGGAATATAGTAGAATTAACCTTTCTGTGGAGTGAATTTACATAATACAGTGCAATACCGATCACCTAAGTGAATGTAAGACCCCTTGAAATGGAAAATAGCATGTCACATCAACCTCTGAGTAACATCAGATGATCATGACCTCATCAATAGAGACTCAGAGTCATCAACTTATCTTAAGTTGATCATACTTTACAAGATAATAAAGGTTTGTTGTGCAAATTTTTATGCATGTTGTTATGACTAACAATCATCATCAACATAAATTGGCACTAGAAGGAGGGCTCCCCTCTCTGTCTAAGGGTGATTTGGTGACACAAAAGAAAAGGTAATACTCATGTAGCTTTATACTTTAAGCTTTATGCAAAGATTTATTGTTTTGAGTCCATTTATGCTTGTCCGTCGCAAAGTTTTCAAAATTGAGCGTAAATATTTTAGGGTTTGTAGTCGATCATTGTGATCCTTGAAAGATAAGTCCTATTTCAGGTCTTTTTGCTAAAGCTTTGAAGTAATTCACTTAAGAGACCTGATATCCTATTACTTGTGTCCAAAAGTCTCATATCACCTCATATTTGCATCATTTCTGCAAATATTGCACAAATATCCTGTCAGTTTCATATTCTAATCATAAATACATCCTTTGTTTGAGTGTTTTAGCTGACCTTTACAGTAAATAAGCCAAATTTTCTTAAATCAGAGAAATCTTCACTCTCAAGCCTAATACCAGGTCCAAATCCAATGGACTCTTTGAGGAATTGCCCAGATGGGGACTCAGACCTAGAACAGTAGATATTCATCATTCTCCTGGTTCTAGTGCATCAGGAGCTTCACAAGAACACACTCCAATAACTCCTATCGGGTTCTAAATACCTACAGGACCACCTGTCACGCCCCCAATCCAACCTCAACCGGTCACAATTTCATTCTTTACTACAGAGTCACCTCTGACTTTCACGGCATATCATCCTTTACCTAAAAATCTTGACAAGATTTGTCCTAAATATCATCGATATCAGGATGCTGATGATCACATTAGAACATTCAAGGAAGCCTATTGTAGAGAAAGAATTGAACATCAGGATGTGGTATGTAGGTCATTTCCATTTTCTTTAGGGGAAGAGGCATATAATTGGTATATCAGTCTTGGTCAAGGTTCAGTTGGTTCATGGGCTGCCTTGGTGAAAGCCTTTAAGGATAGATTCAAAATACTTATAGATCCTTCGATGAATTATCATCTATTTGCCACCATCAAGAGATTTGAGGGAGAACCTATTGCCAATTTCAATGCAAGATTCCAAAAGATGCTCTCAAAGCTAGTTGCTCCCTATACTGTAGCAGATGAGGCTCCTAGGAGTATATACTACTGAATGTTAGATCCCCTGACTTCTATGTTTATCAGGAGAACACATCCTAGTGTCACAACCTTGGCAGGAGCTATTTGAGGAAGCCGTCAAAGTCAGTTAACAGTTGAGTCCTACTCCCACATGCAATATTGCATTTCCTACACTCCCTTTTTACCCTACCTATCCTGCTCAACAACAAACCAATGGAACTATGATACCTCTAGCTATAATGCCAAGCCCTTTACAGATACATCTACTCAGTATCATGCCACCTCCAAATGGAAATGGTTAAATGCTACAATATCCAGGACATACACAGGTACTTAGGTTGTGGAAGAGACTAATAACAATAACAATGGCTCTTCCTTCTTTAAACCCCAAACAGAGAACGCAGTAGCCAAAGTTCAAGAAGAAAAGGAAGAAATTAAAGAGATATCAACACAAATGAGGGAACTCACTACTGAGATCACTCATCTGAGGAGTTAGAATTTCTATTATCAACTAAATCAAAATAGAGGATATGCCAATGATAGATCTGGTTATCCTGATAGGGGATACAATAACAACTATAATAACAACAATGGTAACAATAATCCCCCTAGACAACCTAGAGTGTGGAACACTAGGCCAAACAATGGTTCTTTGTCATCACCCCTAGATAATCAGCCTTCTAGTGAACCTAAGCAAACCACTAGAGTGAACCTAGCAGAGGCAACCCTTACAAACTAGTGTAGGATACATAATACCAATGCTCATGCAGAGCTGGATTGTCCATAGTTTAGGATAACTGCTAGTATATTCCAAGCTGAAGTATCTAATATTGTAGGTAATCCACCTTGTGTTGAAGGAAATGAAATTGTCCCTTGTGGATATGATTCTACTCTTGTATTAGAAAGTTTCATCAATCATCCTCATCAGTAGACAATGTCACCTCATGAGAATTACACCTTAGCATGTGAAGAGTCAGCTATGGCTTTTGAAACCAATTATGTTTTTCCATTTGAAGATGAAAATGACCCATCAATTGAACATGAAGAAGTGCATGCTTATCAGCAACAGTATTAGGGTAGACATAATTACAACATAAGGAATAACTCCAACCGACCTGCTCATCCTTTGACTACATCCTTGCTTCCAAATAATTTCAACACTCCTCCTGATCCTAAGGCAAGCAATAACCTTGGATTTCCTAAAGTTAATGCTCAGTACTTAGCACCGCAAAATGCAGTACCAAAAATTGGTAATAACCCTAGATTTCCTAAAGTTAATGCTCAGTACTTAGCACTGCAAAAATCCAGTACCAAAAACTGGTAATCTGCCCCCTGAGTCTGATAAATTGGTCACATACCTAGCTGATGAAATGAAAAAGATCAAGATCAATCTGTCATTGTCAGAACTACTCAAAACCCCAGCTATAAAAAAAGATTTCATGAATTCCTTAGATGATCCTGCTCCAAAGGAGGACAATCATGCCTCAAGTCACACTTTGAATAAAGATCACACTACTAAGGATATTGGTGTTAAACACAAAACTGCAGCTGTTGTTCAAGCTATAGAAACTTCACACATGACTCTTTATAGAGATAAAACTGAATCACCTCCTTTTCTCCTTACCATAAGGATGTTTAGTAATAATTTGCATAATTGCTTAGTAGATTCAGGTGTATCTACTAATGTAATGCCTCTATCTATATGTAATGCCCTACGGTTACATCTTGCCAAGTCACTGAAGAAAGTAACACAGTTAGATAAAACATAGGGAGTGTCATAGGAGAATTAACCCACATCCATATGTAGTTAGCATCAGATCTAAGAATCCAATACTACATCGATATCCAAGTAGTAGATATACCAGATACGTATGGTATGTTGCTCAGTAGGGATTGGTCAAAAACACTCAATGGATACATGTCCACTGATTTCAGTCACATGTGGTTACCTTGGAAAGGAATATCTAACCAAATAAGGATAGATGTTGAACCTCGCATGAAACATATGATCATTGAGTAAAATAAAAGCAATGAGATCATGTATGTAGATGTTGAACCCAGAGTTTATACCATCAGACCCCAAACCGTCAAGATAGAGGAGATCCTCATGTATGATGTTCATGTTCATAATGACAATCGTCAGGATGATAGAATAATTTTAGAGTCTGATTGTAGTTCTGAAAATGAGATAGAAGTAGATCACTTTAAGAACTTTGAAATGCACTTGTCCAAAGAGGTGCAACCTTTCCAGTCGTTAAAAATGTCTATTGAAGATGTTCTAATTGAGGGATGGTGCAGGTTACATGATGAAGTGCATTCTGAAAAGACCTGTGATGCTTGCTTAGATATGATGGAACTAGAACAAAAATGTAGTGAGAAGGCATCATCATCATCCAAGGTAAGTTTTGCAGATAGTGACAGTGATATTTATTTTTTTCTGTCATTTGCAGGAACAGAAGAAAGCACATATCATGATGAAAGCCCTATTCAAATGATAGAAGAGATGTTGGTGTGTAATGAGAGTAATTATAAGAGTAACAAGAATATCACCCCAAGGACCAATTTCTTGGTTGAGTCAGATTATGAAATATCTAATGAAGATGGAGACAGTAATTTGTCCAAGTTTGAGGATTTTTTATCAAAACAAATTCAGAAGATGATACAGCAGCACACTTCCCCACAAGATGTTCTAATTGAGGGATGGTGTAGGTTATATGAAGTGCCACATTCAGAGACTACTTGTTCATTATGTTTGCATATTCTGGAAAAGAAGATGATGCCTTGTTCAAAAGATCCTCCTTTTGATGACAAAGAAGAAAAAGGAATATCAACTGCACATCAGTCAAATAAGGTGAAGTTTGAGAAGATTGAAACACCAAAATTAAGATGGATATCAAGTGGTGCAGTTGCTAGAGCTAAAAAGAAAAGAGAAGGTTCAGACAAACCTTTAACTGAAGATAAGCCATGGATCCTCAGGTTTGATGGATCTAAATCAAAACAAGGGGCTGCAGTAGGAATAGATCTTGTTGATCTAGCTGGTAAATCCTACTTGGCAGCGTATAGATTGCAATTCCCATGTACAGATAATGTGACAGAGTATGAAGTTCTGATCCATGGGATATTATTTTCACTCAGAAAGAAAGTAAAGATTCTGCATGTCTATGGAGACTTAGAATTGGTAGTAAGACAAGTAAGAGGCATATATTCTTGTAAATACAAGAAGTTGTCTAATTACAGACATAGGGTATGGGATCTGATAGAAGATTTTGATGCATTCAACATCACCCATGTACCTAGAGAACAAAATCACAGAGCAGATGCCTTGGCCCAAGCCATAAGAACTTTGGAACCATTATCCATATCTAGTTTGAAGAGGTTTTCAATTGAATTAGTGTCAGTACCCTCTGTACCAGACAATGTCGTTAACCTTCAAGTGTTTGATGATGACCAGCACATTTTAGACTTCATATCCAATAGAGATGTGTTTGATACATAGATCATAGATGAAAGAAATGTGGAAGATCATACCTGGGAAGAAGAAGAGATCATAGAGCTGCCTAGTAACAAGATCCCTAAAGGAATGATAAAACTAGAAAGAGCATTTAATTTAGATAACATGCTGAAACAAAAAGATCTCCCTAAAGCAGATGGAGGGGAATCTTCATTAGTCAACTTAGGACATGATGTAGAGAAAAGGAATGTCCTGATTGGAAAGGTATGTATAGAGGAAGAAATGGTAGGGATAACCCAAGCACTTAAAGATTATATTCATGTTATTGCCTGAACATATGATGAGTTGAAAACTTATGATACTTCAATCATCACTCACACTATACCATTAAAGCCAGATGTCAAACCCTTTAGACAAAAACAAAGACATGTTAATGCTTTGCTGGAGCCCATCATTTTTGAAGAAGTGAAGAAATTGCTTAATGCCAGAATCATATTTCCTATGAGACATTCTACATGGGTGGCTAACTTGGTCCCTATAAGGAAGAAGAATGGTGACATTAGGTTGTGTGTAGGCTTCAAAAATTTAAATAGAGCTTATGAAAAGGATAATTATCCTTTGCCTTCACTGGATGAGGTCTTGCAGATAGTAAATGGTGCAAAGATGATGTTATTTTTAGATGGTTTTTCAGGTTACAACCAAGTGATGGTAGATAAGATAGATAGATTGAAGACTGCATTCACCACTAAGTGGGGAGTATTCACCTACAGGTGCATGCCCTTTGGATTGACAAATGTTGGAGCCACCTTTCAGCGAGCAATGGATATAGCCTTCAGGGGGCTAATTGGTAAATGCATAGTCATATATATGGATGACTTGACAGCTTTCTCTAAAGAGAGAGGGAATCATGTAGAAGACCTCAGGAAAGTACTAAAGAAATGTGAACATTATGGAATATCCCTAAACCCTAAGAAATACATATTTGGGGTAACCACAGGGAAGTTATTAGGTCACCTGATAAGAGAAATGGGATCATCATTGACCCTACGAGAGTAGAATTAATCATGAAGATACAACTTCCTGGGAGTAAGAAGGAGCTCAAATCTTATTTTGGTAAGATCAATTTCGTTAGAAAATTCATTACTAGTTTTGCAGAGATTGTCAAACCATTGAATGCAATGCTCAAGAAGGATGCCAAAATTGAGTGGACACTTGAAGCTAGAGCAGCTTTTGAAGATATCAAAAAAGCTATATTTAATGCTCTTGTTCTAATTAGTCTAGATTATACCAAAGATTTTTACATATACTCATTTGCTTCAGAGCATACATCTGCAGTAGTACTAACACAAAGAAATAAGGCTAAAGAAGAAAAGCCTATAGCTTTCATGAGTTGTCCTTTCAGGGATGTAGAACTTAGATATATGGATGTTGAAAGACAAGCACTTGCTCTGGTTTGGGCAATCAAGAATTTTAGACATTACATATTGAGAATTAAGGTAATTGTTGTAGTACCAGATGCAATAGTAAATATGCTTTTAATGCAAAGTGAACCAAGTGAAAAGAGAGCCAAATGGATGATTGTCCTCCAAGAGTATGATATGGACATAACACCCATGAAATTAGTAAGAGGACAAGCCTTGAGTCAGATGATATTTGAAATTGATCCTAACATCATGAGCTAGCAATATGTTATAAATACAAAGGAAACTGGAGAATGGTATGCAAATATCAGGCATATCTTGATTACTAGAAGATGTCCTTCAAGGTTGCAAGCCTCACAAAGGAGAGCCTTGAAGATAAGATCACAAAAGTACATGATAAAAAGGGGAATTCTTTTCAAGAAGAACTATGAAGGAATATATCTTAGATGCCTAGAAAGGCAAGAAGTAGACAAAGTGTTAACATAATTACATGATAAGTTTGGAACCGCACATGGATCATACTTAGCTACCACTCATGCTATCCTTAGAGCAGGGTATTACTGGCCCACTATTTTTAAAGATACTGCTAAACACATCAAATGTTGTCATATGTGTCAGGTTGTTGCAAATAGAGAAAGGCATGTTGTTCAGCCCTTGCAACCAGTGATGGAGATGCGCCCATTTGCTCAATGGGGCATGGATTTCATAGGACCTATCAACCCTCCATCATCCTCAGGCCACAAGTATGTGTTGACTATTACTGATTATTGCACTAGGTGGACTGAAGCTATTAGTAGTAAGACATGCAATGCTGAGGATGTGATCATGTTCTTGGAAAGCAACATAGTAACTAAGTATGGAGTTCCTTATGCTTTAGTATGTGACAATGGATCTGCCTTTGTATCGATAAGATTATCAAGTTGGGCTTTTGACCATAAAATTATTATGAAGTTTTCTTCTAATTACTACCCTCAAGGGAATGGATTAGCAGAGTCTACAAACAAGAACTTGTTGAACATCATAAAGAAATTGATAGAGAAAAACCTGAGGGAGTGGAACACCCTATTAAAATACGCATTGTGGGTAGATAGAACCAGGATGAAGGTTGTATTAGGACATTCTCCTTTTCACCTAGTATATGGGGTGGATCCCATCCTCCCTATTAACCTAAAGATCCCTGCATTGTAGTTTACACAAGAGTATCTAGGTATAGACAACAAACAAGAAGTTAGGTTACTTCAGTTAATGCATCTAGAAGAAAAAAAGATTAGAGCAATTGATCAATTTGCTAAACATCAAGTTGTTGTCAAGCATTGGTTTGACAAAAGAGCCAGCGTTAAGGCTTTTAGAATTTTGGATTTAGTCCTTATGTGGGATAAAGTGCATGAAAGGAAAGGGGATCATGGTAAATTTGATAAACTTTGGATAGGTCCTTTTCAAGTTTCAAAAATCTTAGGAGACAGTACCTATAGGCTCAAGACTTTAATCGGTGAGGATGTCCCATTACCAGTTAATGGACAATTCCTCAATCATTATTTTAAAGCCTGAAATAGTGTCATGTAGGTCAAATGTATCATAATGTGCATATTGTATAGTTGTTTGTACAGTTTTGTTTTGTTTGTTTGTTTTCCTGTTGAGTTTTGTTTTGGTTAGTCAAGATGATGCAACTTATCACCCTAAGAAAATAACCAAATTGTTAAGATTCAAGTGGTGAGAACAAATTCTTATATAGGTTATGATTCATTTTGAGGAGTATCGGTGATCAAGTCTCTGATATCCTTTTCATCATGGTGCCTTTTCTTAACTAAAGTGATTTTTCACAATGACTCACCTAATAGCCTTGGGTTTGTGGAATGCATAAGTATAGGTGTTAAGTGAAAAATATAAAGGGACTCCCTTGCTACCAATGCAATGTCCAACCTAAATCAGCAAGTGACCATGCCTTGCACATTAAGCTTACATGATGACATCATATGAACAGAAGGAATAATATTAAAAATCCAAAAGGAATAAAATTAGGCCATCTAAGTAACTCTACCGAGGCTATAGACACCTGCTAGTAGTGGGGCTCTACTTAGGGGGATTGTATAGATAACCTTGTCGGGGCTATAGACGCCTGCTGGTAGCAAGGCTCTATCTAGGTTGGCTATGAGGGATGCTCCCAAAATATGTATCTTAACATCAGTTACTCATGTTTTCAACTTACTTTCAAGATGAGGATAATTAATCATTTGCACACACCTGATCCTTTGCTAACATTGTTGTAATGATGAAAACCCTATCATTCAGAAAGATCATAATACTTATACTTAGAAAGAGTTAAAATGCTATGTTAGAATGTGATCACATCACTTGAATCATTGGAATTTGGTTATTTTCTTTGGTGGCAAGTTGTGTGGTTACACAACATACCCCATTTTGCCCTGACAAAATAGGGACCCAACTTTTCTTTCTGCTTTGGCTTGTTTGTTTTTTGCTTTGGGCGGTTTGGTAAAGTCAGTCATGCATGTAACCATGTAAAAGGGTGGATTTGCCACTATGATGAAGTCATTTGCCAAATTTAGTAGTTCCCATTATTAACTTCATGGTTGGAAAGTACACAAAATTCCAAGCAGGTTTGCCTTTTAGATCACCCCAAAATTGTCTAAGGGAAGAGAGTTATGTTGAGTCAAAGTTTGGTCAAACCTGATATCCCGCGCAGGGGGGTCATATTTCCAACATCAGTCATATTTGATAAGATCATCCAGATATAGGATTATCACCTGATAATCACCCGGTGTGCGATGTGCAAATGTCAAATTTAAATAGGAATTGATATCTACTTGTCGAAAGACTTCAGTTACCCCGCGGGGGGTCATATTTCCAACATCAGTCATCTTACAAATATCACCCTCTCTGTAAATATCACCCTATGTCAATATGATGGTGACATCATCCAATTTTGATAAATGAAGGAAATCACACTGATGATGATGTCATCATTCCATTTAAACCACGAAGGGGGGGTATGTATCCAATATCCGTCATATTCTTTAATATGATGATGACATCATTAAAACATAACAATTAAATAATGTCACTGACATAGTGATGTCACCCCAATCTTTTTCGAGGGGGTCATTTTATCCGGGGGGTCATATTTTTGAATAGCCCCTGATCTTAGTTTCATGACCCAATATACAAATGGTCAAACCTTGACCATATCACCCAATCCTTTGCACTCAATTATTCTGATCAAAAGCGAGGGGGTCATATTTTTGAATATCTCCTAATCTTTTGAAACCCCCCCTTTTAACATTAAATGCAATTAAATGTGGTAGATGAACTCCCGCCGATTACAAATACAAATTGAACACTTGGTCGCATCTACGGATTCCTTGCAGATGATCAACGGATTTGATCAGGACAACACATTTTTACCCTAATCTATCCTATTGATCTATTTTAAAGGTAAAATTTGAAGGTCATTTTCATTTACCTTATGATAAATCAAGAAATTACAGAGCTCCAAAGTCAAACCCTCAACAGCTACTTGTCAACGAATTAGATCCTTCAACATATTAGAATGGGTGATCTTAAGCATTTATAGTCTTTCTCTGTAATCACTCATCTAATCCAAATGAAAGCATTGTTAGGTAAGTAATTGTAAACCCTCCTGTTGTCATTTTATGTAGTTTTAGGTAGAGAATTTGTTCTTACTGGGGTTTGGCTTTGTGATAATATGTATAGTGGTAAAATAAGGAATAATATACAGAGTATACATGATGTTGTAAAAAAATGCATGTGGACACTATAGGGTAAAATATATCATGTTTATTGCAAGAATCGATGGCAGATCTTAGGAGAAATAGGTCTGAGGCAGAGTTCCTCAAGCCCATGTTTGTCCATCCTGGGGATACGGACCTGGAAGCATAGTTGACAATATTGGACAACGATAAGGATAATCCCATTCTGGATGGAGTGTTTGTCTCAGGTATGTGGCATGCAGCTAGTTTTTCATATGCTATGGATGCTCTAGAGGTTATAGTAGAGTGCAGAAGAAATTACAACCCTAAAACCAGACGGGTAGAGAAACATGGGAGGATATACGTAGACTTCTAAGTCAAGGGCATTACTGCCACTTTCAATTTGCCAGTTGGGAAGAAGATAGTGAGTGTGGACCTGTGTAAACTAGAAACAGAGTATAACAATAACAAGAAGAATGCAAAGAAGAGGATATACCAATGGAGATCAAAGAGTAGTACATATGCTGCCTTAGCCAAACTACTTGTGCATCTGTACAAGTTTGATTTTGATGATGAGTACCAATATATGATTACTCTACTGAGAAGGATGACTGGCAGGCCTCATGCTAGAAATTTTTAGAACTAGATGTTTGGGATCATCCAGATGGTCTTATATGCAGACAACTAGCCCCTATGGGCTAAGATCATCAGTGACTCATTGGATGAGGGAATGAGGAGCCTGGGAGGACAAACATGTTTATTTTACATGACTTCATATGTGATGCACTCTTGTACATATAAAGGAACTTTTGATTCTTCAAAAACAGTGGGTAAGGCTGGTGGTGATGCTAATGATGCACACATATGTAATCATTATCACCAATTGCAAAGGAAGGCATACCTCCTGGACTACAAACTAGTAAATGATGCATTCTCCATGCATCTAGTCAGAACTATGGAGGAGGATAGGACTAAAAGGCTGAGCATGGAAGCTCAAGAAATTATTTATCGACATGGAGCCTAGTTTATCTAGTTTGCCACTTTCTCATATATTAGAATCAAGGGATTTGAGGGACAAACTCTTATGTTGCTAAGATACCCCACTGATGGGGTCATCTTCATGGAATTTGTTAGGCATGTATCCACAATAGTTGAAGCATATAAGGCACAGAAGAAGATACCTCCAGTTTTGTTTCTAGTATCTATGGGTTGGTACATGTGCCTAGATTCAGAGAGTATAAAGCATGTCATTAGGGGATTAAAATTGATGTATCTTCAACCATTTCTTCTGGCCATATCATATGATCCTTATGGTAGGATGCAAAAGATACTAGGAAAACCAATCCATCAAAAGCATCTAGAAGACTTTTGGACCGATTGTGATGATGAGGTAGAGGTAAGAGGAAGGAAATATCAAAGACTCACCTTGAATCAAATCATAACCTTTGACTACATCCCGATGCCAGCACAATTGTGTAAGGATGGTGGGAAAATCATGTCCAATGAATATGAGGACAAAAAGGTGTATAATGACACCATATCATCCCCAGATCTTACACAACAGGAAGATATATCCTTAGATCAGCTAACAAATGGGGTGATCCAGCTAACCTAGGCTTGGGTAGATGAAGAGATATCCAAATTAAAGAAAAGGGGTGTTGCCCTTACGGTTGATGCTAAGAAGAAGAGGTAGGAGGTGTCTAATGAGGAATATGATGATTTCCTCACTAAAAAGAGAAAATCCAATGGGGAAAGATTGCCTATAGAAAAATGAAAGAGAGTCCCTCCTAAGGATAAGAAAGGTGAAGATGAACCAAAGGGGGTTATAATACAGAGGATTGCCACTATGGTTGTAGGTACATCTACATTAGCTCAGGCATCTACATCATCTGCGTAGCCTCTAATGGAAAAACTAAAGACAAAGAATTTTGAAGCCTACTATTGAAATTACAGAGGTGCAGGTGGAAGGCCAGACCCTGCAGCATGAGGTGGAAGAGGGAGTTCCCTTGGAAGTAGAATAATTAAATAAAGGACCTCAAGATGATGACTTGTTGGTAGCCAGCAAGAAGAAGAGGGGGATGCCGCTAATGTCACCACCTAAGAAACAAACAACAACCATGAGGGGGGATATCTATGCTGACCCCATCATTTTGAGAGGAGTAGGTGGTGAAGTTTTTAAGAAGGAATTATAGAATGATGTTCCTCTTAACACCATAATTAAATTCAAAACTGAGAAAGAGGAAGAGCAAACAAGAGAAATGTTTAGGACAAGTCAGGTTGTTCCTTTCTCTTTAGATGATATAGTAGACTTATTTGATGATGAGGTGGTCCAGAACATGGCCGCTCAACAAATGGAAACTCTGGTTTCTAACACTCGGATGACTCCTCATGGAACTCAATTAGCTCAGATGCCAATGTTGGAAAGAGTAAAGTAAACAGAAGAAATGAAACAAGGTATCCCAGAAAGGGCAACCCAATAGATAGGGTTGGACAATTTGGTTGAGCAAGTTACTAGCCCTGCAGCTATAGACCTAATGTATATGGGTGACATAAGCCCAAACAGGGAAGAAGATGTACCCAAGGAACCAAAGAAGACTAGAGTGGTGGAGCATGTAGAAAAGGATACCACTACTCTTGATCAGGGTCAGCAACAACATGGGACACCCACCGAACCATAAATATCAAAAGTTCAATAGAAGAATGGGGGTGATCAAGATATCTTAGACACTAGTGTTGCTTAGACTTAGGGAGATTTGCGAGAAGTCCCAAGAATAGAAGACAAATTAGGTTAGGAGGGCCCTAAGCCACAAGATATCAGTGCACTAGGTGGAGAACATGAAATGACCCATGATCAAGGTGATCCTCAAGGGAAAAATACATAGGCCTCCAAAGAGGTCAATATGCCACAGGATGAGAAGGATAATAAAGAAGATGAAAATTCAAAGGAGGGAGTATAGGATGAAGTATAGGATCAAAATGTGGGAATTCCATAGGATCCTCCTTTGTGGAAGGCAACCCCTCACCAAGAAGAACTCCAACAAGATCCCCCTCATGAGGAACTGCATGAGGAAGAAATCAAGAAGGTGCCTTCTCCACCAAGGATAGAAGTGGACACTGGAGAGCAAGACACACATGATATTACCAAAGGCCACCAAGAATCTGGAGGTGATGTACCTCATTGGTTAGAAAAAGAAATAGGTATGGAACAAGTGTCAGAAATTCAAGAGTTTGATGTTTCTACCTTGTTTGCCAGGAAAATGATGAAACCAAGGAGGAAGGTCAGATTAACATCTGCCACAAAAAGAGATCCTACCACAACAAGAAGAACATCTTAGATAGCACTTCCCACAGTTGAAAAGGAAAAGGGCAAAATTAGCGTGGAGGAATTCCAAATCACAAGTGTTAATCTGGGTTTTGCTAATGAAGACCAGGAAGGTCAAGAAGGGAAATATATTATTTATTCTTTAACCCAAAGGGTGAAGAAGGAAAAGGAGAAAAATAAAGTACATAAGGAGCACATTGCTCAATTGTATTCTTTCATAAAAGGGTTAATTAACCCTGATAACACACCAGTTGATCCTGTAGTCCCATTAACTATCATATTAGAGGAAGAGGTCACCAAATTGGACCTGATGAAACATGAGGCAATGGTGATGGAAAAATAGATGTTTTCAATGCTCACTGGGGCTGAAGATGTATTGAGAACCTCTCTGCATAGGTGGAATTCTTTGAGTAGCCTAAAGAGGAAAGTAGACTAAATGTAGAATGATACAGGAAAATGGTCATTTCAATTGGAAAAGGACCGACTGCTCTGAGTGAGATGAAGAGAATTGATTCACAAATTTTGATAAGTAATAAAGTATTAGATAATAATACTGCCCTGCTGACAAGTATATGGTATGAAGATATCAGGTTTGAGTGTGATGTCTTGAAGAAGTGCAGCGGCAAACTCAGGGATATTAGTGTTAAATTACATAGCATGATGGCATATGAAGCAGAAATCTTGGAGGCCTTGGAAGGGAAAATAGAGGGTAAAATTGAGAATCAAGATGCATACTTTGCTATTAATGCTCTGTATGATAATTTTAAGTCAGTAACAGATGACCCTCTCACCCACTTGACAGAGGAGATAATGAATAGAATTATTAGAATAAAGGTTAAAGTAGAGACATACAATGAGACATTAAACAGCAGGAAAGGTAAGCTTGAAGCTCAAGGCTAAATTCCATTCTCATAAACATGCAATAGCAAAAGCTAGAATCTAGGACGGGGGTGAGGTTGATAGAATAGTGCAAGCATATGAACATATCAGGACAATAGTAAAGGTCCACATACAAGAGAATGTGTATCAGAGTGATAGTGATAATGAAAGTGATGAAGATGAAGAGAATGATGAGCAAGAGGAAAATGAAGAAGAAGAACCTGAAGAGTGAATGAAGATGCATCACTAAGTGAAGCTATACATGAGGTACTCGTAAATAGTGAGTCATACAGATGGTTGCCAGATGGAAACCTATGCCTTGAGAGAGGGTTGACTAAGTCATAGGAGAATTATCAACCGTTGCTCTGAATTGATAAATCATGACTGTTGGTCAATTGTAACTGCCTCCTCACCTTATTCTATAAAAGGTGCAGGGGTGCAATCTTTTAACCATTTGAAAAATTAATTGAAATTTGATTGCTACAGAATTCAGGACTTATTTCAAAGTTAGTGAATATACATGTTTTGCATACTTAATGAAAGAGAAGCTAATTTGATTACAAATCATTGTAAATCTTGAGTAATCTGTGATTGAAATCTAGATATATGCATTGATTAGCTGCGTCCCTTGGACTGCTTTTCAGCCTACATGTAATGTTTTCATTGCTAGTTCCTTTGAAGTTAGCATCAACCATATCTAGTTGTGGAACAACCTAGTGACCTATGGTTTGATTTCTTCTCTCCATGAATGTATCTTGTGTGTATGAGATTCAATAACTAAAGGTTCACTAAAAGTAGAAGTATTCTTTTAAATTTCTTTGAATTTCAGTATAGATCATCTCCATAATTACAAATAAAACACAATCAAAAGTAAATAAAACATGAAATATGTAGATATCCTGTAGGCAATTGAAAATATAGAGCATATTTTGAGTGGAAGCATGTCAAAATTGATAAATATCATGCAAATTCAGATAAATATCTATGAAATATACATAAATATCCACTTATAGACACATCATTTAAATAAATATGTAGTGTAGAAGAGGGAGTAAGTTCATAATGGTGAATGATCAGAAGAATTGATCAAACTTACAAATATCACAGTAATCCTTGGGAATATAGTAGAATTAACCTTTCTGTGGAGTGAATTTACATAATACAGTGCAATACCGATCACCTAAGTGAATGTAAGACCCCTTGAAATGGAAAACAGCATGTCACATCAACCTCTGAGTAACTTCAGATGATCATGACCTGATCAACAGAGACTTGGAGTCATCAACTTATCTTAAGCTAATCGTACTTTACAGGATAATAAAGGTTTGTTGTGCAAATTTTTATGCATGTATTTATGACTAACAATCATCATCAACAAGATCTTGGAAAAATATTTCTTGAAGTCATCCACCATTTTTTTATAGGGAAGCAATTTGTCATCTTTAGTCTGATATTCATCTGTAACCTTTTGAATGACCAATTGGGAATATTCATAGACCTGTAGCTACTTTATATTTCATTATACTACCATTCAGTTTCTTGTAATTAAGGCTTCATAGTCAGAAATGTTATTACTACAAGGAAAAGCTAGCTGATATGACTTATGAATACATATCCCTTTGGTGTGATGAAAAGGACTCCTACTCCTGAACCATGTTGGGTATAGGAACCATCAAAGTAGAGCTATTACATGACTGATGGATAGACATTAAATATCCCTTCATCTAGAAAATCTAAAATCATAGGATGTGTATTTGTGATAGGTGGCTCTGCTAGTTGATTGGTGATGACTTGTCCTTTTATTACTTTGCGATAAACATACTCAATGTAAAACTTACTAGGAATCATAACCCATTTTGCTAATCTTCCTATAAGAGCTACCTTAGATAGGAGGTATTTCAATGGATCTACCTTGGAAATAAGCTTAGTTTGTTGATTTAGCATGTGGTCATAATTTTTGGGAAGAAAACACAACATCTAGAAATGCCTACTCCATAGGAGTATAATTAAGATTATAACCTACTAAGGTGCAACCGATATAATAGATTGTTTGTTCTTATCTAGATTCATCATGTTGAGCCAAGAGAGCACCTAGTGCAGCTGATGTTGCAGAAATATATAACAGCAAATGCCTTTCTTAAACTGGTGGTACCAACACTGGTGGTGTAGCAAGATACTCTTTCAATTGATCAAATTCTTGTTGACACTTACTAGCCCATCTGAATGACACATCTTTTCATATTAAGTTTAAATAAGGTTGACATTTATTAGCCAACTAAGCTATGAAACACCTAATGGATTGTAGTTTACCTTGGAGGCTTCTTAGTTGTTTCAAATTAGAAGTTGGAGCCATCTCAACTATAGCTTTTAGTTTGCTGAGATCTACTTCAATCCCTCTATGAGACACTATGTATCCCAACAATTTCCCTAATGTGACACCAAATACACACTTCTTGGGATTGAACCTAACTTGATATTGTTCTAACCTGTCAAAAGTTTGTGCCAAACCCTATAGCTGACCATCTCTAGTAATTGATTTTCCCAATAGATCATCAACATAATCTTCCATGATAGTGTGAAAAATATTGTGAAATATTAAATTCATTGCTCTTTGGTATGTTGCTCCTATATTTTTCAAACTGAAAGCCATGAATTGCACATAATAGGTTCCCCAAGGACATGTGAAAGCTATCTTATGCTGATCTTAAGGTGCTATAAGGATCTGATTGTAACCAAAAAAACTATCCATCAAGGAAAGCATTTCATGACGAGTTGTTAAATCTAATATGATGTCAATATTTGGTAGAGGGAAATCATCCTTTGGGCATGCTTTGTTTAAATCCTTGAAATTAGTACAAATACAAATGCCCCCAGTGACTGTGGATATAGGTACCAAATTATAAACCCATTTTGGATAGTTAATGGGATGAATGAATCTCACATCTAGTAACTTTTGAAGTTCTGTCTTAACAAGAAATGCTATCTGGGGATGCATCTTTCCAACCTTTTGTTTAACAGGCTTGGCATTAGGAAATACTGCTAAGTGATGGACCACTAATGAAGGATCTAATCCAGGCATGTCTGCATATGACAAAGCAAAGTTAACTATTCATTTCAAAAAGAAAGCTGTAAAATCCTTTCTCTCTTGCTCTGAAAGAGATGTTGCTAGAAAGGTGATCTTTGGATTCTGTGTTGTACCCAAATTGATTTCTTTTGATTTCTCAATCAACAGTGGAGACTTTTCTTGATATGATGAAGTCAAGGGAAGGTCAAATCCTCCATCCTCAAGGACATCAAAGAGATTTTCTCTATTGGATACATCCTTTATTTTAACTATTTTAGGATCCGATGGCGCCACAATGTGGTTTTCACCAGTGGATCTAATTTTATTTTTACTTTTTTGACTAGAGGATTTGACCTTCTCACCAAAGTATGTTGTGGGGTTGAGGTCCATGATAAAGCATGCTTTATGCTCACCAAGTGGAATACCATATTGTAGTCCCATGAATTCTGCAATGGCCTCATCATTCTAAAAGATATCAAGAATGGGAGGCTCTTGTTGGTCCCAATTGATAAGCTCAGGGTATACGAGTGTAAGGCTCTAGATTTCAATTGTGGATGTAAGGGAAATGGAAGATATCATGAAGATAGAGGTTTCTTGGAATAAGTCAGTGAGGTGTAAATAGGAGTCATCAATGGTATCCTCGTTAGAAATTGTAACTGCAGGAAAAGCCTTTGCTACTTTGTCAAGAATATACTCAATGTATAAGGACCATGGTACCTCCTTACCATATCCTAACCCTTGTCTATTATGTTTCTTTTTCACAATAATGGGTTCTATTCTTACTTGTCCATGTAATCCAAGACCACCTTGGCCTTTGTAACCCATGTTCTTAACAATACGGAGACCTTTGATATACTTCTCATGTGATAGTGTCACTGGGTCTTGGGCTTATTTAAATATCCAAGATGAGATGTCTTCAATGGATTCATCTTCTAGAAATCCCCAATGAATGAATATTGTGGGGTTAGCCTATATGACAACTTTTGGACCTACTTTTGCTAGTGGTGGTATTCCATAAGATCAAGGTGTTAGAGGCAAATTTTTCACATAACAAGACTTTTGTAAGTCATACTCACCAAATCCTTTGTCTTTGCATTGGACCTTGATCTTAGGGAGAGGTGTATCAAATGTAGCTTTGGTTAATGTAGATGGATCAATGTAGGAGGAAGATAGTTGAGCTGCAATGTTGTTAGGAATTTGGCTTGAATTCTGCTATTATCCTTGCATAGCCCTACAAAAATCAAAAGGATTAGGATCCCTGAGGATAGTAATTTTTGTACCATTGAATGGAAATTTGAGATGCTAATGGTATGTAGATGGCCAGACCTACATGGTATGTATCCATGGATGACCTAGAATGATATTGTAGGGAAGATAAAGGTCCAATACCTGACAATGAATTTCTATGATTGCATGACCAACTTGGATGGCTAGATTAATAACACCTTTAGATTCTCATTCTATGTCATCATATGCTTTGATGGTTATACTTTTATCTAAATCAATAACATCCTTAGAGTATCCCAATTGTTTCAACAACTTTAGAGAACAATCATTTAAGCCAA
Organism: Cunninghamia lanceolata; assembly: GCA_027924645.1. Taxonomy (NCBI): domain Eukaryota; kingdom Viridiplantae; phylum Streptophyta; class Pinopsida; order Cupressales; family Cupressaceae; genus Cunninghamia; species Cunninghamia lanceolata. The sequence goes on along the minus strand of BSBN01000194.1, from coordinate 9,095,955 downwards.
CACCACCATCTATAAGAATTCATTTGACTTTGCATTAGTGGATATAGACTTCTTGTTTAGTGGTAAAAAGAGGGGTGAGGATGTTGGTTTTTGTTTTGAGGGTTTGACGGGTTTAGATCCTCCCTTCACCACAAACATTCATGGACATATTAACCAAGTTGAATCTCTACTAAGTGAGATCATTAACCTAACAAGTTGGGTTGTCACTTGGAATGATGCAGAAGCTCAGATGTTATCAATCAATATCTCTATTCAATGCTCAAGTAATATTAAAACCCTAAATATGCAAAACAGTGAATAAACTGGTAAATTCTAGTAAATGCTCATAGATTAAGGGAAAGGACAGAGATTAATAACTGACCATTTTTTGAAGTTTAGAATTTAGAATATTCATGGACAATGCCCTGGGTGCCCAAGTTCAAGGCACTCGTTTCTTTGCAGAATATAGAACTCCTTCCGGCACTGATAATCATTGTTCTAACTATTTTCATCACCCACACTAGTAGAATTTTGGTAAATAAATGACTACGTGACTAAAAATTTTAGTCACGACAACTAAAAATGACTAAATTCTACTAATTTTTTGCAACACAACTATAAATGACTAATTTGATGACCGGGTAACAAGCACATCTAAATAATTAGTCAAATAAATAAAAATGAATAAATAATTAGTCACACAAATAAAAATTAGACAATATGATATTAAAGTTGGAAAATTATTGGCGGGAAATAGCAAAAAATAAAAGAAAATATGGGCGCCAAAAGTGAAATGGAGGCAACATGTTCCCTAACACTCCTAAATCTCAATTTGTCTCCATCCTCCTTTTTACATTCGTTGGTCTCACTTTGCTTAGTTTTTGGGTAAACCCTTTACATTTTCCCCTAAATTCCAAATTAGTTTTAGCAAATCTGCAAAAATCACAATCTGAGGATTGCATTGTGTACAGGTGATTTACCTATCAATGAAAGACTACCAGGACAAACATGAGAGAGAGAAATTGTTAAAGTAAGAGGAAGCTCAAGAAAAGCGGAATGATTCCAAGAAACCTAAGTTAGCCAAGTCTGGACCAAGAGGATTTGGACAAAAGAATAGGCGAAGATGAGTACACAACAGATTTTGTTTCTTTTTTCTTTTGAATTTGGAGAGTCTTGATGGATAGTCATAACTTCTAGTTGGGAAAGCCCACTGAGATAGTGATAGGGTAATTTCTACCACTATCTATCGAAGTAACGCCCTAGACTCAAACATGTGTCATGGACGAAATCAGCAGTAGCTGAAACAAGCTTGAAAGGAAAGGCCAAAAGCTCAATTAGGTGGCATTATCCACAACTCCTTCAGCCACTACTTCTAGCTAGAGAAAGGACTGAGGCACATTTTAGCTATTTTTTATAATTCACATAGGGTACATCTATAGCTATTTTGTATAATTCACATAGGGCACATTGGTAGAAATGGGGTTGAGTTTTAAGGTTTTGTAGTTTGTTCTTCTAGCTGATTTAAGATTTGTGCAGAGGGGAAGACTGATTATAGAGAGAGAATCTGCTTGATAAATCAAGACAAGAACAAATATAATATGCTTAAGTACATATTTGTAGTGCAATTTGTATCCTTTTTAGTGCCTAGGTTGCTTGAGGTTTTTGGTTAAAAAATGTGTTTTAGGCTCTGCGTACGTGAGAAAATGCATGACTCTTTACTTTTATGAAAAAATATATATTTCAAGGTTTTATATTTGGTCAGATTTGCAGGAGAAGCAAATCATACCAGCCATAGTAAACAACTAGATCCATTAAAGTTTCATGGGAAAAAACCTAAAAAAATGTTTCATATTGGAAAAAATAGAAAACATCCTTCAGTGTTTTTTTTCTACTTGATTATTTCATTCATTATTTGATCAAAAAATAATTGTACAGGTGTTTGTCAAGGCGCAAAAGTCCAAGGCCTATTTCAAGAGGTACCAGGTCAAATACAAGTGAAGGTGAGGTATTTATATATGATATATTTTCAGTGCTTGGGTTGCTTGAGGTTTTTGGTTAAAAAATGTATTTTAGGTTCTGTGTACATGAGAAAATGCATGACTCTTTACTTTTATGAAGAAAAATCTATTTCAAGTTTTTATATTTGGTCAGAGTTATAGGAGAATCAAATCACAATAGCCATAGTAAACAACTAGATCCATTAAAATTTCATGGCAAAAAACCTCAAAAAAGTGTTTCATACTGCAAATCACAGCAGCCATAGTAAACAACTAGATCCATTAAAATTTCATTGCAAAAAACCTCAAAAAAATGTTTCATAATGTAAATCACAGCAGCCATAGTAAACAACTAGATCCATTAAAATTTCATGGAAAAAAACCTCAAAAAAATGTTTCATACTGGAAAAAATAGAAAAATCCTTTAGTGTTTGTTTTCCTACTTGATTGTTTCATTCATTATTTGAACAAAAAAAATTGTGTAGGTGTTTGTCAAGGCAGAAAAGTCCAAGGCCTATTTCAAGAGGTACCAGGTCAAATTCAAGTGAAGGCGAGGTATTTATATATTATATATTTTCAGTGCCTGAGTTGCTTGAGGTTTTTGGTTAAAAAATGTATTTTAGGCTTTGCGTACGTGAGAAAATGCATGACCCTTTACTTTTATGAAAAAAAATCTATTTCAATGTTTTATATTTGGTTAGAGTTACAAGAGAAGAAAATCACAACAGCCATAGTAAACAACTAGATCCATTAAAATTTCATGGCAAAAACCTCAAAAAATTGTTTCATACTACAAACCATAGTAGTCATAGTAAACAACTAGATACATTAAAATTTCTTGGCAAAAAACCTCAAAAATGTTTCATACTACAAATCATTGCAGCCATAGTAAACAACTAGATTCATTAAAATTTCATGGAAAAAAACCTCAAAAAAATGTTTCATACTATAAATCACAGCGGCCATAGTAAACAACTAGATCCATTAAAATTTCATGGCAAAAGACCTCAAATAAATGTTTCATACTGTAAATCACAGCAGCCATAGTAAACAACTAGATCCATTAAATTTTCATGGAAAAAAACCTCAAAAAAATGTTTCATACTGCAAATCACAGCAGCCATAGTAAACAACTAGATCCATTAAAATTTCATGGAAAAAAACTTAAAAGAAATGTTTCATACTACAAATCACAACAGCGACAGTAAACAACTAGATCCATTAAAATTTCATGGCAAAAAACCTCAAAAAAATGTTTCATACTGCAAATCACAGCAGCCATAGTAAACAACTAGATCCATTAAAATTTCATGGAAAAAAACTCAAAAAAATGATTCCTGACTCTTACTTGAGAAATATCTTTTGGGCTTGTTGGCCAATGGGCTTTTAGGTTTTGTTGCAAGTATGTGTCTAATCGGTGTTGTCATTGATGTCAACATATCAGTGTTGTCATTGGTGTCAACTGTGCTCTTATTTTTGTTGCTTGATTATAATGAGTATGCTTTGCATTTACCTATGTAAGTGTTGGAAAGCTTGATATTGAAGATATTGAGAAAATTTGCTCCTTTAGTAGAAGCAGTGTGTCGTAGAGTATCTTTGTGTACAGAAGAATAGTCAAACAGATAACTCTGCATTTCCTATAGATTAAATATCTTTGTTTGCAGATTGGAAGTTATTCAGAAGCTTGTCTGAAGATGCTATGTTCCAATTTTGAGCCTCTGGTATGAAGATTTGAATTAGTTATGTTCACCAGACTGAAAACTATTTTTTCTGTATGTTTGGTGGTGACAGGGAGATAGTATTATGCTCTGCATTCCTCCGCATTGAAGTATTTTTGTCTGCAGTTCTACAGTTAAGTGGAATATGATGTTATGTGCCATCAACTCCAATGATTCGTGATTTGGTGGTCTGCAAGTGATCTTTTCCTTATGACAGTAGCTGATAGTGTTGGTTATATGCTCTGGTTTGAAGAATCTTCTTGACACAGTGGCTAGAAGTTGTGAGGATGTTCCTGATGATTTCAATGTGCTTATGGATGTATCTTGATCATTTTCCTACCCTTGGCTTGGTCCGCAAAGAGAAATTTGGATCGTGGATGAAGAATGTTGTTAGGAGACCTAGTGTTCTCACCAGTCTTGACCGACTTGGTTGATTTCACTATTTGTGGAGATGCATTGAAGATTGTAGAAGTGTGTCATGGCGTGAAGTATTGCATTTGAGTCCCAACTAAGGCGTGGTGTGATCAGCATACATCTTTACATCTTTCCCTTAGCTAATTTTTGTATTAGGTCCAGACCTATTTCTATGTATGTTTTGTAATGCCGACCTTGGAGATTGTTCCAATGGTTGATGAATGTATTGCTAACCTTGATGTAAATTCCAAGGTTGATGACTTGTATAAAGACTTGTAATGTAATTGTGAAAAAGGTGTGTGTGCAAAAAAAATGAGAAGATAAGTGTGAAGAGTAAGAAGAGCAGAGCAGAGGAAGAATATCGTGCTTCAATGGAACTCAACTCAGGCATGGAGTAGATGCTAGCAAATCAGTTCAAGAATCCCTTGGCAGTGAGCCACCCCTTGGTAGTGAGTCGATCTTTTGTAGTGAGCCCCGTAGGCAGCACCAGCCTCTATTTTTTGGTATTGTTATAACTTATATATTTATGTGGGCTTACACCCACCATGGTTTTTTCCTTATAGGGTTTTCCATGTAAAAATCAGGTGTCTACTATGTTGACTGTGTGATTTTGATTAAGTCTATGGTTTCATGCTTTCATGATTAAATCTAATTATCAGTAATTGAGTAGTTGATGGTTTGATATACATATGAGGTTAAGTTTTTGTGACAACTGATTCAACCCCCCCCTCAGTTGTCCTATGTATTTCATCAATTGGTATCAGAGTTGGTTCCTCGGAAGAAAGTCTAACAGCTTGAGGAAGATCCAAGATGTCTTTTAAAAAGATTCAAGCTCCATAGTTTGATGGGACACATCATGCTCTTTGGAAGGTACAAATGAAAAGCCATCTCCTTTGTCTTGGTTATAAAGTGTGGAAAGCTGCAGAGTCAAAATATACCATGCCTCAAAATGGTTTGACAACTGAAGATGAAATAAAAGAATATGAGTTGAATATAAAAGCTATCTAGATGCCTTGTTAAGTGCTTTTAATGATATTGAGTTGATAAAAGTCATGGATCTTGAATCTACAAATGAAGTTTGGGAAAAGTTGAAAAAATGGTATGAAGGAGATGATTCTGTAAAAGAAGCCAAGCTACATGGCCTAAAAGCAAAATATGAGGGTTTGAAGATGAAAATAGAATAGTTTTTATGCAAAGGGTTGATGAACTTGTCAATGGAATAAAAGGAATCAGAGGAACCATTGGTGATAAGGAAGTTGTGATGAAAAATCTTAGATCACTACAAAAGTCTTATAGTCATTAGGTAGCTGCAATTAAAGAAGTAATGACTATGAAAACTATTGACAGAGATCAATTACTTGGAAAACTTATAGCCTTTGAGATGAGAGAATTTGGTGATGATCTACCTAAAGTTGAGACAACTTTTAAAGCCAGTACTTTAGAAAAGATCTCCAGAGCTAAGAAATATAAGGTGGAACCTAATGATGACTTTGACGAAATTGAAGCTAACTTTGTTGATAGATTGCAAAGAGGCTCTGGTAAGTTCAAAGGAAAATTACCTTTCAAATGTTTTTCATGTGGTAAAGTAGGTCATTATGCTTCCAGATGTCCTGAAAGAATTCAAAGGAATAGAAAAACATTTGAGAATAGGCCTAGAGCTCCAAAGAAATGCTACTATATTAGAGATTTTGATGATGAACGTGTGACTGATGATGAATCTATTGATTCTAGTACTAGTGCAAATGAATGCTTGTTTATTTCTATGAAAGAAGAACCTGTGTCTACTAATCCTGCTAGCTGTATGAAGGAAGAATTACCAGTTGAAGAAAGTGCTTTGGCTCTTTAGATTAAAAAAGACAAGGATGAATGGATTATTGATAGTGGATGCTCACATCACATGACCAGTGACAAAAGTAAGTTTGTGAGTTTGGAAAAATATGATGGAGGGCTGGTTAGTTTTGGAGATAATGCAACTAGTAAGATTTGTGGAAATGGATCTATTTCATTTGATGGAAAGAACAATACTGATAATGTCCTATATGTGAAGGGTTTGAAGCATAATATTTTGAGTCTTAGTCAGACGTGTGACAAAGGTTATGATCTGAAATTCAAAGACAATGAGTGCAAGATCATGGAAAGCTCCGGAACAGTGATTGCTACTGGTAAGAAGACTAGAGGTAAGATTTACCAGTTAAGAGGAACTAATAATTACTATTTATTGGACCAAGCAGATGAGAGTTGGTTGTGGCATAGAAGGATGTGTCATATAAACTTTGATAATTTGGTGAAGATAAGTTTACGTCAAGTTGTGAGAGATTTACCAAAACTTGTCAAACCCACAAATACCATTTGTAAGGAATGTTAGTTGGGGAAGTGGTGCAGGAGCACCAAGGGGCTTGGAGTGAGCCCATGTATATACTTGCACATTTTTGGTGTGATGCTTTTGTTTTTAAATTAGGAAGGCGTAGGAAGAAGTTTATTCATATACAAAGTGGATCCATCGGAGTGAGAGAGCTCATCGGCGAAGCATTAAGAAGCTATATCGACAGCTAGTGTCCCACCGATAAAATGGTATATCAGTGGAGGACAAAGTAGGTCTTGCCGACGAAGACAATTATTGGCGTGAGATGCATGTCAGGAGAAGATATGAAAGGTAGGCCAATGGTGGGAGGTCTGGGCGATGGGTTAGTGTTCATCGGCATAAAGGGAGTCATCAGCAGATGAGGCCGAAGTCTTAGCGATGGAGAGGGTCGCACCGACGGAAGCGAATCAAAGGTCATCGGAGAGAGATGACATATCGGTGGGAGAGATTTGGGACAGACCAATAGATGTTATCTCACTGATAGGCGAAGACCAAAGCCATAGGTTATTGTATCGGGGTGACCGGAGGCATCGGAAGACTTGAAGAGCACCCGACCGATAGGCTAAATCTTACCGACATTGAAGTCAAGCAAGCCGTGACGGTGAGGACAGGGTTAAGTGAGACACATTAGAAAGAGATGGACTATCAGAGAGTGAAGAGAATGTGTCACGAATGGCTTAAGTCTAGGCGATGAAGACGGTTCAAAGGAGATCCAAAGGCTCATCGGAGTGACTAAGGATATCGGTGGAAGAAGTTGAACGTTGGCCAAAGTTGAAGGTCACACCGATAAGCTAGAAGGGAAGTTTCCATCGAAGAGAGATGGTATAACAGCAGCAGAAGTTTGGAGCTTGCCAATGGTGGTTGTCACACCGATGGAACGCTAGCATAGAGTTGAATTGGGGCAGTTAGAATACGAACCGGTCTGAGAAGTAAAACGTCCTGTAATGGACATGAGATAGCTATAAGATGGAGAATTCTCTCTGTAAGGGGTTCAAGGGGGGAAAAGATTTTGATTTGAGAAGCATTTTGATGTAAGAATAATTTTGAATAAAAATCAAATTTAGCAGTTTGACCAATATTGTATTTTTGTACAGTTTTTAGTTTGTTATTCTGAGGTATATTAGTCGTTTCCTTTTCTACAATTTTGTTCTTTTTTGCAAACCATGACTCTATCTTGATGTCCCTTAAGTTCGTCTGTACAGTATGGAGGCCATCAAATAGAGCCATGCCTTTTGTTTGTTTTTCTTTTGTGGGATGGTTGGATTGTCGGCTAGAGGCAATGCATGCTTGTTCTAGGCGAGCTCAGTAAGGAGTCTGACTAGATAAATAAGTAGGAGAATAGACTTGTAGGGGTGGCAAACAGAGAGGAAGGAAGTGAGTACCAAGCAGTCAAGACCCTTGAACAGAGAGAGAAGGGTGGACAACAAGCTCAGAAAAGTTATGTGCCCTTGAGGCAGTATCTTGGAAGCAATGAGGACAAGGAATGTGTCCCACACCAAGTAGAGTGATAGAATTTTGCATCTCTGTAAAAAGTTGAGGAATTTAGCAGACATTTTTGTGTAGAAAGATGTCATGAGCACTTGAATTGGTAGAGAGGCTAGAGTTGTCTAGATTCTTGAATTGATTCAAGATAGGTAGAATTGACATTCTAGAGTCCCTCCCTATCAAATTGGTATCAGAGCAAGTTAAAGATTTGGGCTATTCCTAGGTTGGAATAGAAGAAGTTGTATGTTATCACCAAGTTCAAGTGAGTCTATAGATTCATCCAAGAAGATGGTGACTAATGCAGAATTGGCAAAGAAGGTTGAGGATCAAGAAGAGGAGAATAGGCTCCTATAGGAAAGATTGGCAGAAATGGAAAGTAAACTGGGTGTAATGATGGAGAAGACTGAAGAAGTCAGGCAAAAAGTAAACAAGGAAAAAGGTGTGTCTATAGAAGATGAAGAGCCCACACCTGATCCTAAGATGGAAGAAGAACCTTTCTTGAAGGCTTTGAAAGCAATGAGTGGTAAAGCATTAGAAGGAGTACCACTTTTCAGTGGGAAAATGGACCTAGATTTGGTCATGGAATGGATAGAAGGACTTGAAAATCACTTTGAATGTGATGGTGTAAGTGAGGCATAGAAAGTAAAGGTGGCCAAATCCAGACTTAGGGGAGCTGCCTTAACCTGGTTGAAATTTGTGCAGACTAAAAGAGCAAAAGAAGATAAGAAGCCCATAGCTACTTGGAAGGGGATGGTAGCTAAAATCAAAGAAGCATATATACCAGAAGATTATGAAATATAGCTGCACAGGAAGAGACAGAATCTGAGACAGAAGGAATTAGATGTCAGTGCATACACTGAAGAATTCCAAAAGCTATGCTTAAGGTCCAAAGTGATGGAGGATGAAAGCATAAAGGTAGCAAGGTACCTTAACGGTCTGAAGTGGAATATACAAGAAGAGATCAGTTTGTTGTATCCTACAACAGTGCACAAATGCTATCAGCTAGCACTAAAAGTACAGGAAAAGAGCAAGAGGAAAAAAGACTCAAATAGCAGAGGAAGAGGAAGAGACAGAGATAACAGAGGACACAAAGGAAGTTTTGGTGGAAGGAATGCTGAGAATAGATCCCAAGCAGAATCCAAACTCACAGAGCAGAGTGGGGAGTTGAGTGGTAGAGGAAACCACAGAGGAAGAGGATCTAATAGAGGAAGGTTAGGAGGATCAGGCAGAGGATCCTATTTCACCACCATGAAGTGTTACAACTATGGTAATCTAGGTCATCTAGCATATAGGTGTCCAGAAAAGGCCACATCCTCTTCTCAAGGAGGTGATAAGAGAAATCACTATGTCCAAGATAATGCATCCAGCAGCCAATCACCTGAGGTCAGTCTAAACTCAGAAGAGGGAGAGAACATCATGGTAAGGAGAACCTTGATCAAAGAACCAGTGAAAGCTGAACCAAGCCAAAGGAGAGCATTATTCAGAATCAAATGCAAGATTTTGAATAAGGTATGTAAAATTATCATAGACTTAGGATCTACTGATAATATTATTTCTGATGAGGCAGTTAAGAAACTAAATTTGAAAAGAATAACTCATGCAAACCCATATAGAGTCACATGGTTGAATAAGGGTCAACATGTGGTAGTAAATGAACAAAGTTGGGTAGAGTTTAGTATAGGTGGCTATAAGGATAAGGTATTATGTGATATACTACCCATGGATGCATGCCATCTCTTATTGGGTAGACCATGGCAGTATGACCGAAATGCAATACATAATGGTGAGAAGAATGCCTATTCTTTTCAGAAGGATGGTGTCACCTTTAAGATTCAGTCATTGGAGGATGAGGATGCAGTTCAGACAAAGACTCCCAATATCTTGGTTGTGAGTGGAAAAGAGTTTTTGAATACTCTTAAGGAGGATGGTATTGGTTATGCCATCATAATAAAACCAAAAGAAGAGCAGTAGGATAAGAAGACAGTGATTGCCAAGGAGATGTAGCCTATACTGGAGAAGTATAAGGGCATAATCAGTGATGGTACACCAGCCACATTGCCTCCATAGAGAGCAATAAGTCATCAGATAGACCTGATTCTAGGAGCATCTTTGCCAAACAAGGCTCCTTACAAGATGACTCCAGACCAGCACAAAGAAATTACCAGACAAGTGCAAGAGTTGCTCGATCAGGGATTGATCAGGAAGAGTATTAGTCCTTGTGCAGTACCCACAGTGTTGGCATCAAAGAAAGGAGGATCATGGAGATTATGCACAGATGCCAGAGCCATAAACAAGATAACTATAAGGTATAAATTTCCAATTCCCAGAATTGAAGATCTCATGGACTGTATTGGAAAAGCAAAGTACTTTACTAAGATAGACCTGAAGAGTGGTTACCACCAAATAAGAATCAAGGAAGGTGATGAGTGGAAGACAGCCTTCAAGACCACAGAAGGACTATATGAATGGCTTGTTATGCCATTTGGTCTATCAAATGCGCCCATCACCTTTATGAGACTCATGAATGAAGTCCTAAAGGATTATATTGGTAAATTCGTAGTTGTTTTTCTAGATGATATTCTAATTTTTAGTCAGACTAAGGAAGAACATCTAGAACATGTAAATATTGTTTTGCAAAAATTACATGATGAACAACTAACCATCAATCTAGAGAAGTGTGAATTCATGAAGCAGGAATTGGTATACCTTGGTTTTGTGGTGTCCTAGGGAGAATTGAAGATGGACAAGTCAAAGGTAGAGGCAACCTTGAGCTGGCCTACTCCCAAAGCAGCCACAGAGGTGAGAAGTTTCCATGGCTTAGCCTAATTTTACAGAAAGTTTATCAGAAATTTCAGTGGGATATGTGCACCCATGTTGAATACAATTAAGGGTGGAATGAAAGCAAAATTCAGATGGACACCAGCTGCAGATAGAAGTTTTGAACAGTTGAAGAAAGAGATAGCAACACAACCTATACTATTGCTGCCTAGTTTTGATAAGCTATTTACTATTGAATGTGATGCAAGTAACATAGCTGTGGGAGTAGTGTTAAATCAGGAGAATAGACCTGTAGCCTTTTTCAGTGAGAGGCTGAATGAAGCAAAGAGTAAGTACTCTTCGTATGACTTAGAGTTGTATGCTCTAGTCCAAGCACTTAGGAAGTGGAGACATTATCTCCTACCTAAGGAATTTGTTGTCTACACAGATAACCAAGCGCTGAGTTTTCTAAACTCACAGGATAAGTTGAGCAGTAGACATATCAAGTGGATGGAGTACCTGCAATCCTACACTTTTATAATTAAGCATAAGAAGGGGCAGCTCAACAAAGTTGCAGATGCTTTGAGCAGGAGGTTTCTCATAGTGCAGGAAGTGCAGTTGAAGAGCATTGGAGTTGAAGATTTCAAGGATTTCTATAGAGATGATGAAGACTTTGCTGAGGCATACAAGGTATGTCAAGATTTTGAGAATCACTTTCACAGTGAGTTTGCAGATTTCACCTTACAACAGGGATTTCTATTCAATGGTGGACAATTATGTGTGCCAAGGGGATCTATGAGAGAAAATCTTATACAGGAGAAGCACAATGGTAGTCTGAGTGGCCATTTTGGTCTGAACAAAACATTGGAGCTAGTCCAAAGGTTCTATTATTAGCTGAGGATGCACAAAGACATTAGACAGTATGTAGAGCAGTGTATCGTATGTCAAAAGGCCAAGGGAACCACTTCAAATGCAGGACTGCACCAACCATTGCCCATTCCTTCTAGGCCATGGGAATGTGTAAGTATGGACTTTGTGGTTGGTTTGCCTAAGACTAAGACTGGTTATGATAGCATATATGTAGTTGTGGACAAGTTTAGCAAGATGAGTCATTTCATTCCCTATAAAGTGATTCATGATGCCAGTCATATAGCACACTTGTTTTCAGAGAAGTGATAAGGATTCATGGACTTCCAGCAAGCATTGTGGCAGAGATTAGGGACAAATTTATCTTTTAGCTCAGCATACCATCCACAAACAGATGGTCAGACAGAGGTGGTAAACAGGACACTAGGTAACCTGTTAAGATGTATAAACAAGGAATATGGGCAGAGCTAGGATCAAGTCATTCATCAGGCATAATTTGCCTATAATGACAGTGTGAATAGGACTACCGGTAAGAGTCCATTCAAAATAGTCTATGGAATGCACCCCAAAGGTGTATGTGAGCTTAGGAATATGGGAAACATGGAGAATAGAGGTGGTCATGCAGAGGATTTTGCACAATCCATGAAAGAAGTACATGAACAGGTGAAGAAAACCTTGACAGAAAACACACAGAAGATCAAGGACAGAGTAGATGCCCACATGAAGGACATCCAGTTTGAAGTTCGTGATCTAGTTATGGTGCACCTAAACAAAGCTAGACTGCAGAAAGGAATGCCAACCAAATTGCAAATGCGAAGAATTGGTCCTTGCAAAATCCTGAACATGTATGGTAACAATGCATACACGATTGAATTGCCAGAAGACCTGGCAATCTCGCTAGTGTTTAATGTTCAAGACCTAGTGCAATACAAGGGTCCTCAATCAGTAGCAAATGGATCCATTTCAAAGAAGGAATAGATAGTAAAAAATGTGACTTTGCCACGAAAACCCAAACTACAGGCAGAGAGAATACTAGATTCTAGGGTACAGAAGCAGACTAGACATGGCGTGTACATGGAGCATCTGATCAAGTGGAAATAGTAGAGGCTACCTGGATTGCAGAATCAGATTTCAAGAAACGGGACATTGATTTTGCCTTGTTGTCACCGGAAGTGACTTGACTTCTTCCGCACAGGGGGAGTATGGTGCAAGAGCACCAAGGGGCTTAGAGTGAGCCCATGTATATACTTGCACATTTTTGGTGTGATGCTTTTTTTTTAAATTAGGAAGGTGCGGAAAGAAGTTTATGCATATACAAAGTGGATCCATCGGAGTGAGAGAGCTCATCAGTGAAACATTAAGAAGCTATATCGACAGCCAGTGTCCCACTGATAAAACGGTATATCGGTGGAGGACAAAGTAGGTCTCACCGATAAAGACAATTATCAGAGTGAGATGCATGTCAGGAGAAGATATGAAAGGTAGGCCGATGGTGGGAGGTCTGGCCGATGGGTTAGCGTTCATCGGCATAAAGGGAGTCATCGACAGATCAGGCCGAAGTCTTAGCGATGGAGAGGGTCGCGCCGACGGAAGTGAATCAAAGGTCATTGGAGAGAGATGACATATCGATGGGAGAGATTCGGGACGGACCGATAGATGTTATCTCATTGATAGGTGAAGACCAAAACCACAGGTTATTGTATTGGAGTGACTGGAGGCATCGAAAGACTTGATGAGCACCTGGCTGATAGGCTAAGTCTTACCGACATTGAAATCAAGCAAGCCGTGACGGTGAGGACAGGGTTAAGTGAGACACATCAGAAAGAGATGGACTATCGAAGAGCGAAGAGAATGTGTCATCGATGGCTTAAGTCTAGGCGATGAAGATGGTTCAAAGGAGATCTGAAGGCTCATCGAAGTGACTAAGGATATCGGTGGAAGAAGTTGAATGTTGGTCGAAGTTGAAGGTCACACCGATAAGCTAGAAGGAAAGTTTCCATCAGAGAGAGATGGTATAATGGCAGCAGAAGTTTGGAGCTTGCCAATGGTGGTTGTCACACCGATGGAATGATAGCATAGAGTTAAATTGGGGTAGTTAGAATATGAACCGGTCTGAGAACTAAAACATCCTATAACGGACATGAGATAGCTATAAGATGGAGAATTCTCTTTGTAAGGGGTTCAAGGGGGAAAAGATTTTGATTCGAGAAGCATTTTGATGTAAGAACAATTTTGAATAAAAATCCAATTTAGCAGTTCGACTAATATTGTATTTTTGTATAGTTTTTAGTTTGTTATTCTGAGGTAGATTAGTCATTTCCTTTTCTACAATTTTGTTCTTTTTTGCAAACCATGACTCTATCTTGATGTCCCTCAAGTTCCTCTGTACAGTATGGAGGCCATCAAACAGAGCCATGCCTTTTGTTTGTTTTTCTTTTGTGGGATGGTTGGATTGTCAGCTAGAGGCAATGCATGCTTGTTCTAGGTGAGCTCAGTAAGGAGTCCAGCTAGATAAACAAGTAGGAGAATAGACTTGCAGGGGCGGAAAATAGAGAGGGAGGAAGTGAGTACCAAGTAGTCAAGACCCTTGAACAGAGAGAGAAGGGTGGACAACGGGCTCAGAAAAGTTATGTAACCTTGAGGTAGTATCTTGGAAGCAGTGAGGACAAGGAATGTGTCCCACACCAAGTAGAGTGATAGAATTTTCCATCTCTGCAAAGAGTTGAGGAATTTAGCAGACATTTTTGTGTAGAAAGATGTCATGAGCACTTGAATTGGTAGAGAGGCTAGAGTTGTCCAGAGTCTTGAATTGATTCAAGATAGGTAGAATTGACATTCTAGAGTCCCTCCCTATCAGGAAGCAGACAAGAGCAAGTTTCAAGAGAAAAGAACAATGTTTTGCCAGTTTACTGGATCTGGTTCATATAGATCTCTGTGGTCCTACAAGGGTGAATAGTCTACAAGGGGACGGGTATTTCATGTTTCTTATTGATGATTATTCTATAATGACTTGGGTTACTTTTCTAAGAGACAAATTAGAAGCCCTAGAGAATTTAAAATCCTTCAAGGCAATGGTGGAGAATGAAACAGAACTAAAAATCAAGTGCTTAAGTTCTAATAGAGGAGGTGAGTTCACATCAAATGAATTCAACATTTTCTATGAAGAGAAAGGAATAAAGAGACAGTTGTTTACACCTAGAACTCCTCAGTAGAATGGAGTTGTGGAAAGGAAAAATAGGATAGTTCAAGAGGCTGCTAGGACAATGATGATGGAAGGAGATCTACTGGAAGTTTTCTAGAAAGAAGCTATAAATACTGTTGTCTACATTCAAAACAAGATTCAAGTGAAAGGTAATGGTACTAAAATTCTTTATGAATTGTGGTATGGAAGAGTTCCTATAGTAAGATATTTCAAAGTTTTTGGAAGAAAATGTTATATCAGAAGAGATGAAGATCTAGGTATATTTGATGCAAGGTGTGATGAAGGAATCTTCCTTGGATACTCTACAAAGAGTAAGGCCTACTGGTGCTACAAAAAAAGGCTAAAAAAGATTGTAGAAAGTGCAAATGTGAAGGTGGATGAAGACAAAGGTAAAATCTCTGATCTGAGTGGCTATGAATAAGAAGAGCCTACTTCTATAATAAATGAAGAAAAAGTTGATCATGAAGATAGTCAAGATGAAGAAGAAAAGGCTCTGGAAAGCACTGCCAAGACTCCCAAGTATGTAAGGATTAATCATTCTGAAGATCAGATTATAGGAGAAAAAAACAAAGGTGTGCTGACAAGAAAAAGAGCTGCAAAAGAACAAGTGAATTATTGTTTGCTTTCAAAAGTTGAACCAAAAACTGTGAATGAAGCTTGCAATGATGAAAATTGGGTAAAAGCCATGGAAGAAGAACTGATGCAAATTAAGAAGAATCAAACTTGGGAATTGATTCCAAGACTTGTTGATAAGAATGTCATTGGAACTAAATGGGTTTTCAGAAACAAGCTGAATGAAAATGGAGTTGTAAAAAACAAAGCAAGATTGGTATGCAAAGGATACTCTCAAGTTGAAGGAATAGATTTTGAAGAGACCTATGCTCCTATGGCAAGAATTGAAGCAATCAAAATGATTTTGGCATTTGCACCATTCAAAGACTTCAAAGTGTATCAAATGGATGTTAAGTCTGCATTCTTGAAAGGTGAATTGGCAGAAGTCTACATTGAGAAACCATAAGGATTTCAACTATCAAAACAAGATGATATGGTATATAGATTAAAGAAGGCCTTGTATGGACTAAAGAAACAAGCTCCCAGAGCCTGGTATGCATAGTTAGACAAATATTTGTTGCAATTAGGGTTTAGTAAAGGCATTGTTAACAACAATCTATATTTCAAAATCATTGATAATCAGATCCTAATTGTTTTAGTCTTTGTTGATATTATCTTTGGAGGTAATGAAGGTATGTGCATGAAGTTTGCAGGTGAAATGCAAAATGAGTTTGAGAAATCTATGTTTGGTGAAATGAATTTCTTTCTGGGTCTACAAATTAATCAATCAGATAAAGGAATCTTCATATCTCAGTCTAAGAATGTGAAAGAGATATTGAAGAAGTTTGGGATGGAAGACTCTAAATCATTATAATACAGAAAAATGAAAGAGAGTCCCCCCTAAGCATAAGAAAGGTGAAGATGAACCAAAGGGGGTTATAATACAAAGGATTGCCACTATGGTTGTAGGTACATCTACATCATCTCAGGCATCTACATTATCTACGCAGCCTCTAACGGAAAAACCAAAGACTAAAAGAATTTTGAAGCCTACTATTGAAATTACAGAGGTGTAGGTGGAAGGCCAGACCCTGCAGCATGAGGTGGAAGAGGGAGTCCCCTTGGAAGTAGAACAATTAAATAAAGGACCTTAAGATGATGACTTGTTGGTAGCCAGCAAGAAGAGGAGGGGGATGCTGCTAATATCACCACCTAAGAAACAAACAACAGCCATGAGGGGGGATATCCATGCTGACCGCATCATTTTGAGAGGAGCAGGTGGTGAAGTTTTCAAGAAGGAAATGTAGCATGATGTTCCTCTTAACACATAATTAAATTAAAAACTGAGAAAGTGGAAGAGCAAACAAGAGAAATGTTTAGGACAAGTCAGGGTGTTCCTTTCTCTTTAGATGATATAGAAGACTTATCTGATGATGAGGTGGTCTACAACATGGCCGCTCAACAAATGGAAATTCTAGTTTGCAACACTCGGATGACTCCTCATGGAACTCCATTAGCTTAGATGCCGGTGTTGGAAAGAGTAAAGTAAATAGAAGAAATGAAACAAGGTATCCCAGAAAGGGTAGCCCAACATATAGGGCTGGACAATTTGGTTGAGCAAGTTACTAGCCCTGCAGCTATAGACTTAACATATATGGGTGACATAAGCCCAAACAGGGAAGAAGGTGTACCCGAGGAACCAAAGAAGACTAGAGTGGCGGAGCATGTAGAAAAGGATACCACTGCTCTTGATCAGGGTCAGCAATAGCATGGGACACCCACCGAACCATAAATATCAGAAGTTCAACAAAAGAATCAGCGTGATCAACATATATCAGACACTAGTGTTGCTCAGACTCAGGGAAATTTTGGAGAAGTCCCAAGAATAGAAGACAAATCAGGTTAGGAGGGCCCTAAGCCACAAGATATCAGTGCACTGGGTGGAGAACAGGAAATGACCCATGATCAAGGTGATCCTCAAGGGAAAAATACATAGGCCTCCAAAGAGGTCAATATGCCACAGGATGAGAAGGATAATAAAGAAGATGAAAATTCAAAGGAGGGAGTCTAGGATGAAGTATAGGATCAGAATGTGGGAATTCCATAGGATCCTCCTTTGCGGAAGGCAACCCCTCACCAAGAAGAACTCCAACAAGATCCCCCTCATGAGGAACTGCATGAGGAAGAAATCAAGAAGGTGCCTTCTCCACCAAGCATAGAAGTGGACACTGGAGAGCAGGTGGTGCAGGAGCACCTACCTGATAGCTGGCCTCCATGAGGCAGTTAGTTTGTTTTAGGTCTGGTTAATGTTTCCAAGAAGGTCTGATAAGACCAATGCATGTAATAAGGTCATGTTGACCATACTTTACTATTTTTAGGTAGGTTGTTAGGGCAGCTGTTATGCTGTATGTTTGGTTGGATCCTCCCAGCCGCTTGGAGTCAGGTCGGTAGTACTCGCAGGAGATCCTATTTATGCATTAGGATCGGTTGATTTTAGACATTGCATTGAAGAGGAGAGACAGAGTGAGACAGAGAGAGAGACTGAGTATTGTACTTGCATCTTTTGAGATCAATAAAGAGATCCTGTTTGTGTCAATTCTCTGTTTTGAAATTCCATTGTGTAATCAATTTGCTATTCTGGTGGTTGCATGGATTCACTGATCCATTCCACCGGTTGATTCATCGAATCGGTGGAATGGCTATGTACAGTAGTTTAGGATCTAGTCTGCATTTTGTGTTTGTTTGCATGTATGTTTGTAGGATCGCAGTCGAGAGGTGTTGAGAACCCTAGCATGGGTATGTGCTAGATCGTGCTGATAGTTAGAGGCTGGAAGATCGCCCTGAAAGTAGATCGGGTCACCTCAGGAGGTTCGGCGGATTGAAAATTCGCTAAGGTTGGAAAAATCCATCACAACGGCATCATCAGGATATTTCTGTGTATATCCTGCAGTTACTTCGGGTGTCATCCGAGTAGATGGAGGTGAGCATGATGTAGTAGTTTGCATAAGGTGAATGTGTTTTGGGGTGATCATCATCAGGTGTTGCCGAGGAGGAGCGTATCGGCATAAGGTAGAAGATCGGGTTGATAAAACCATCACGGGCCGATAATGTTATGTTTGGCCGACAGCAGGATATTGGAGGAGCTGCATGTGACGTCATCGTCATCAGGATAATCGTCATCAGGATATCGAGGTGATGTAAGCATCCAAGGAAAGGTGCATGAAGTTGTCATCATCAGGATATATGGAGGGAGCCGGATGTTTTATATCCTGCTAATGAACATGATGTTGAACATCATGATGCTGCAGAAAGCGTTTGGCGGTAAGATGAACAGTGAACATCAGGAGGATGTTTGTGCTTGCCGAATATGATGATGCTGCTGACAGGCGAAGGGTCGAAGGTTTGTCTGCAGGAGGATATCGGTCGGCAAGAGAAAATATGATGATGCTGACAGTGTTAAAGGAATAATGATGATGATGAAGGGTTGCGGACATACATGCTGTATGTCAAGGTTTTAGTGTGGATGCCTCTGCATCATAGTGGTATCAGAGCTCAGCAAAAGGTCTGGGCTGTTGTGAGTTGATTCTGTCACCGAAAGGGCAGAGGTAGAGTTGATTCTGTCACCGAAAGGACAGAGGTAGAGGAGTGAGAGGTTGACAAAATGCCTCCGAAAGGTAATGGTACTGCAAGGGAATTGCAGGAGATGAAGGAAAAACATGCCAGAGAGATGAGGAAGATGAAGGAGCTTGTTGAAGCACTTCAAGCCAGGCTTGTAGCCCTGGAGAAGAACAAAAAGAGCGAAGTGGACGACAGTGAATCAGAAGAAGATGAAGATGCTATTGAAGAGTATGAAGAGGTAGCTGAAGATCTGGATGCTGAAGACCAGAGATTTGCAAAACTGTTAAAGGTAGTGCAGAGTGATAAACCTAAGGTAAAGGTTGATGTTTCCAAGTATAATGGAAGTTTGAATGAAGATGAGTTACTGGATTGGATTGCTGCACTTGATAATCACTTTGAATGTGAAGATGTTGCTAAGGATCAGAAGGTAAAGATTGCAAAGACCAAGTTAGGAGGTCATGCTTTGGTATGGTGGGATTATGTACAATCTGAGAGAAGGAAACAAGGGAAGTCAAAGATCACTTCATGGGATAAAATGGTAGCAAGGATCAAAGGTAGATTCTTGCCTAAGGATTATGAGATTCAGATGTTTAAGAAGCTGCAATTTTTAAGGCAGAAGGAAATGGATGTGAAGGCATATACTAAGGAGTTTTATAAGTTGAGTATGAGATCTGGTCATCATGATAATGAGGTAGAAAAGGTGGCTAGGTACTTGGTTGGCTTAAGATTGAACATACAGGATGAGTTAGTTTTAGCCAACCCTAAGAGTGTGGAGGATTGTTACCAAATGGCAATCAGGATTGAAGAAAAGATGAATAGAGGACAAGATAAGTCCATGAGAGGAAGAGGCAGCAATATGAGGGGAAGAGAATCAGCCCCTACAACAAGGCAAACCAATGAGGGTCAAGAAGACACTGGTAAAGGACAGGGATAGTCTAATTTCAGAGGTGGATGGAAAGGTAATAGAGGCAGATTTGGAAGTGGTAGAGGTTCTACTACATTTTCAGGAAAGTGTTACACTTGTGGTGAGTTTGGTCATCCATTTTTCAAATGTCCAGAAAGCAAAGGTTCATCATCCAGAGATGATAGAATGAATGACAAGAGAGCACAACTTGTGCAAGAAGAGAAAGTAGAGCAAAGTGTGCAAAGTTTAAACACTTATCAAGGAGATAGAGTTCCTAACAATTATGGATATCCTGAGGAGGGAGAAGCATTGATGCTAAGGAGAATTAGTTTGCAGGCATCAAAGGATATGATGCAAAGACGAGCTCTTTTCAAGACCACATGCAAGAGCAAAGGTAAGGTATGTAAGGTTGTCATTGATACTGGTTCAACAGACAACATGGTATCTCAGGAAATGGTGGATAAACTGCATTTGGAAAGGATTCCACATCAACACCCTTACAAGGCATCTTGGGTGAGTGATAGTCAATCACTTTGGGTATATGAATAGGCATATGTGGATTTTCAGATTGGAGCATATCAGGATAGAGTTTTGTGTGACATTTTGCCCATGGAATGTTGTCACCTACTGTTGGGTAGACCATGGCAATTTGATAGGAGGGTACTGTATGATGGGTATGCTAATACCTACACCATCAAGAAAGATGGGAAGACTATTATGTTGATGCCATTGCAGGCAGATGCTGCAGCACAGGGGGCAGCCAAAATCATTTTAGTGGGAAAGAATGAATTTGTGCAGATGCCTATAAGAGCAGGCATAAAGGCAGTTGCGGACACTGTAGGGAAAGAAGTTGTTAAGGACAACTAGTTGAAGACAGTTTCAGATGTGACTGACAGAGGTCAGCAGTAGGTTCAGAGACAGGTTTGCAAACAGCAACCAGTTGAGAGGAATGACAAGGATGTTGTCATAGTTGGGACTATTGTTTGTCCTATAAAGGTTGAAAGAAAGACAGAGTTGAACATTACAGAAGTTCAAGAGGCAGTTCAGACAGAGGTTCTGGTCAGACAACCTGACAAACACAAGGTATGTGAGAGAAGGGCCTACATTGACAGGCATGAGGGTTTACTTGCAAGACAGCAAGTTACAGTTCAGAAGTTTTGGAGCATCCGAGAGCCAGCAGAGGACAAAGCTGGAACAGGTCAGAATATTGCAAAGGCAAAGTGTAAAGGTGGAGGACTTCCACAACCTAACTCATGGGACATGAGTTCTTTTCTGTTGGGGAGTATGGTGCAGGAGCACCTACCTGACAGCTGGCCTCCATGAGGCAGTTAGTTTGTTTTAGGTCTGGTTAATGTTTCCAAGAAGGTCTGATAAGACCAATGCATGTAATAAGGTCATGTTGACCATACTTTACTATTTTTAGGTAGGTTGTTAGGGCAACTGTTATGCTGTATGTTCGGTTGGATCCTCCCAGCCGCTTGGAAGCTCCCAGCCGCTTGGAGTCAGGTCGGTAGTACTCGCAGGAGATCCTATTTATGCATTAGGATCGGTTGATTTTAGACATTGCATTGAAGAGGAGAGACAGAGTGAGACAGAGAGAGACTGAGTATTGTACTTGCATCTTTTGAGATCAATAAAGAGATCCTGTTTGTGTCAATTCTCTGTTTTGAAATTCCATTGTGTAATCGATTCGCTATTCTGGTGGTTGCATGGATTCGCTGATCCATTCCACCGGTTGATTCGTCGAATCGGTGGAATGGCTATGTACAGTAGTTTAGGATCTAGTCTGCATTTTGTGTTTGTTTGCATGTATGTTTGCAGGATCGCAGTCGAGAGGTGTTGAGAACCCTAGCATGGGTATGTGCTAGGTCGTGCTGATAGTTAGAGTCTGGAAGATCGCCCTGAAAGTAGATCAGGTCACCTCAGGAGGTTTGGCGGATTGAAAATTCGCTAAGGTTGGAAAAATCCGTCACAATGGCATCATCAGGATATTTCTGTGTATATCCTGTAGTTACTTCGGGCATCATCCGAGTAGATGGAGGTGAGCATGATGCAGTAGTTTGCATAAGGTGAATGTGTTTTGGGGTGATCATCATCAGGTGTTGCCGAGGAGGAGCGTATCGGCATAAGGTAGAAGATCGGGTTGATAAAACCATCGCGGGCCGATAATGTTATGTTTGGCCGACAGCAGGATATTGGAGGAGCTGCATGTGACATCATCGTCATCAGGATAATCATCATCAGGATATTAGGGTGACGTAAGCATCGAAGGAAAGGTGCATGAAGTTGTCATCATCAGGATATATGGAGGGAGCCGGATGTTTTATATCCTGCTGATGAACATGATGTTGAACATCATGATGCTGCAGAAAGCGTTTGGCGGTAAGATGAATAGTGAACATCAGGAGGATGTTTGCGCTTGCCGAATATGATGATGCTCCTGATAGCCGAATATGATGATGCTGCTGACAAGCGAAGGGTCGAAGGTTTGTCTGCAGGAGGATATCGGTCGGCAAGAGAAAATATGATGATGCTGACAGTGTTAAAGGAAATATGATGATGATGAAGGGTTGCGGACATACATGCTGTATGTCAAGGTTTTAGTGTGGATGCCTCTGCATCAGCAGGACACACATGATATTAACAAAGGCCACCAAGAATCTAGAGGTGATGTACCTCATTGGTTAGAAAAAGAAATAGGTATGGAACAAGTGTCAGAAATTCAAGAGCTTGATGTTTCTACGTTGTTTGCTGAGAAAATGATGAAACCAAGGAGGAAGGTCAGATTAACATCTGCCACAAAAAGAGATCCTACCACAACAAGAAGAACCGCTCAGATAGCACTTCCCACAGTTGAAAAGGAAAAGGGCAAAATTAGCCTAGAGGAATTCCAAATCACAAGTGTTGATCTGGGTTTTACCAATGAAGACCAGGAAGGTCAATAAGGGAAATATATTATTTATTCTTTAACCCAAAGGATGAAGAAGGAAAAGGAGAAAAATAAAGTACATAAGGAGCACATTTGTCAATTGCATTCTTTCATTAAAGTGTTAATTAACCCTGATAACACACTAGTTGATCCTGTAGTCCCATTAACTGTCATATCACAGGAAGAGGTCACCAAATTGGACCTGATCAAACATGAGGCAATGGTGATGGAAAAATGGATGTTTTCAATGCTCACTAGGGCTGAAGATGTATTGAGAACCTCTCTGCATAAGTGGAATTCTTTGAGTAGCCTAAAGAGGAAAGTAGACTAAATGTAGAATGATACAGGAAAACGGTCATTTAAATTGGAAAATGACCGACTGCTCTGAGTGAGATGAAGAGAATTGATTCACAGATTTTGATAAGTAATAAAGTATTAGATAATAATACTACCTTGCTGACAAGTATATGGTATGAAGATATCAGGTTTGAGTGTGATGTCTTGAAGAAGTGCAGCGGCAAACTCAGGGATATTAGTGTTAAATTACATAGCATGATGGCATATGAAGCAGAAATCTTGGAGGCATTGGAAGGGAAAATAGAGGGTTAAATTGAGAATCAAGATGCATACTTTGCTATTAATGCTCTGTATGATAATTTTAAGTCAGTAACAGATGACCTTCTCACCTACTTGACAGAGGAGGTAATGAATAGAATTATGAGAATAAAGGTTAAAGTAGAGACATATAATGAGACATTAAACAGTAGGAAAGGTAAGCTGGAAGCTCAAGGCTAAATTCCATTCTCATAAACATGCAATAGCAAAAGCTAGAAGCTAGGATGGGGGCGAGGTTGATAGAATAGTGCAAGCATATGAACATATCAGGACAATAGTAAAGGTCCACATACAAGAGAATGTGTATCAAAGTGATAGTGATAATGAAAGTGATGAAGATGAAAAGACTGATGAGCAAGAGGAAAATGAAGAAGAAGAACCTGAAGAGTGAATGAAGATGCATCACTAAGTGAAGATATACATGAGGTACTCACAAATAGTGAGTCATACAAATGGTTGCCAGATGGCAATTGAGAGAGGGTTGACTAAGTCATAGGAGAATTGTCAACCGTTGATCTGAATTGATAAATCTTGACTGTTGGTCAATTGTAACTGCCACCTCACCTTATTCTATAAAAGGTACAGGGGTGCAATCTTTTAACCATTTTGAAAATTAATTGAAATTTGATTGCTACAGAATTTAGGACTTATTTCAAAGTTATTGTCAATATACATGTCTTGCATACTTAATGAAAGAGAAGCTAATTTGATTACAAATCATTGTAAATATTGAGTAATCTGTGATTGAAATCTAGATATATGCATTGATTAGCTACGTCCCTTGGACTGCTTTTCAGCCTACATGTAATGTTTTCATTGCTAGTTCCTTTGAAGTGAGCATCAACCATATCTAGTTGTGGAACAACCTAGTGACCTATGGTTTGATTTCTTCTCTCCATGAATGTATCTTGTGTGTATGAGATTCAATAACTAAAGGTTCACTGAAAGTAGAAGTATTCTTTTAAATTTCTTTGAATTTCAGTACAGATTATCTCCATAATTGCAAATAACACACAATCAAAAGTAAATAAAACATGAAATATGTAGATATCCTGTAGGCAATTGAAAATATAGAGCATATTTTGAGTGGAAGCATGTCAAAATTGATAAATATCATGCAAATTCAGATAAATATCTATGAAAAATACATAAATATCCACTTATAGACACATCATTTAAATAAATATGTAGTGTAGAAGAGGGAGTAAGTTCATAATGGTCAATGATCAGAAGAACTGATCAAACTTACAAATATCACAGTAATCCTTGGGAATAGAGTAGAATTAACCTTTCTGTGGAGTGAATTTACATAATACAGTGTAATATCGATCACCTAAGTGGATGTAAGACCCCTTGAAATGGAAAACAGCATGTCACATCAACCTCTGAGTAACGTCAGACAATCATGACCTGATCAACAGAGACTTGGAGTCATCAACTTATCTTAAGCTGATCGTACTTTACAAGATAATAAAGGTTTGTTGTGCAATTTTTTATGCATGTATTTATGACTAACAATCATCATCAACAAGATCTTGGAAAAATATTTCTTGAAGTCATCCACCATTTTTATATAGGGAAGCAATTTGTCATCTTTAGTCTGATATTCATCTGTAACCTTTTGAATGACCAATTGGGAATATTCATAGACCTGTAGCTACTTTATATTTCATTATACTACCATTCAAAGTCTTGTAATTAAGGCTTCATAGTCAGAAATGTTATTACTACAAGGAAAAGCTAGTTGATATGACTTATGAATACATATCCCTTTGGTGTGATGAAAATGACTCCTACTCCTGAACCATGTTGGGTATAGGAACCATCAAAGTAGAGCTATTACACGATCGATGGATAAACATTAAATAACCCTTCATCTAGAAAATCTAAAATCATAGGATGTGTATTTGTGATAGGTGGCTCTGCTAGTTGATTGGTGATGACTTGTCCTTTTATTACTTTGCGTTAAACATACTCAATGTCACACTCACTAGGAATCACAACCCATTTGCTAATCTTCCTATGAGATCTACCTTAGATAAGAGGTATTTCAATGGATCTACCTTGGAAATAACCTTAGTTTGTTGATTTAGCATGTGGTGTCGCAATTTTTGGGAAGAAAACACAACATCTAGAAATGTCTACTCCATAGGAGTATAATTAAGATTATAACCTATTAAGGTGCAACTGATATAATAGATTGTTTGTTGTTATCCAGATTCATCATGTTGAGCCAAGAGAGCACCTAGTGCAGCTGATGTTGTAGAAATATATAACAGCAAATGCCTTTCTTAAACTGGTGGTGTAGCAAGATACTCTTTCAAACAGCAAATGCTTTTCTTAAACTGGTGGTACCAACACTGGTGGTGTAGCAAGATACTCTTTCAATTGATCAAATTCTTGTTGACACTTACTATCCCATCTGAATGACACATCTTTTTGTATTAAGTTTAAATAAGGTTGAAATTTATCGGCCAGCTAAGCTATGAAACACCTAATGGACTATAGTTTACCTTGGAGGCTTCTTAGTTGTTTTAGATTAGAAGTTGGAGCCATCTCAACTATAGCTTTTAGTTTGGCGAGATCTACTTCAATCCCTCTGTGAGACACTATGTATCCCAACAATTTCCCTGATGTGACACCAAATACACACTTCTTGGGATTGAGCCTAACTTGATATTGTTCTAACCTGTCAAAAGTTCGTGCCAGACCCTATAGCTGACCATCTCTAGTAATTGATTTTCCCAATAGATCATCAACATAATCTTCCATGATAGTGTGAAAAATATTGTGAAATATTAAATTCATTGCTCTTTGGTATGTTGCTCCTATGTTTTTCAAACTGAAAGCCATGAATTGCACACAATAGGTTCCCCAAGGACATGTGAAAGCTATCTTATGCTGATCTTCAGGTACTATAAGGATCTGATTGTAACCAGAAAAACTATCCATCAAGGAAAGCATTTCATGACGAGTTGTTAAATCTAATATGATGTCAATATTTGGTAGAGGGAAATCATCCTTTGGGCATGCTTTGTTTAAATCCTTGAAATTAGTACAAATACAAATGCCCCCAGTGACTTTGGATATAGGTACCAAATTATAAACCCATTTTGGATAGTCAATGGGATGAATGAATCTCACATCTAGTAACTTTTGAAGTTCTTTCTTAACAAGAAATGCTATCTGGGGATGCATCTTTCGAATCTTTTGTTTAACAGGCTTGGCATTAGGAAATACTGCTAAGTGATGGACCACTAATGAAGGATCTAATCTAGGCATGCCTGCATATGACAAAGCAAAGTTAACTGTTCTTTTCAAAAAGAAAGCTATAAAATCCTTTCTCTCTTGCTCTGAAAGAGATGTTGCTAGAAAGGTGATCTTTGGATTCTGTGTTGTACCCAAATTGATTTCTTTTGATTTCTCAATCAAAAGTGGAGACTTTTCCTAATATGATGAAGTCAAGGGAAGGTTAAATTTTCCATCCTCAAGGACATCAAAGAGATTTTCTCCATTGGATACATCCTTTATTTTAACTATTTTAGGATCCAATGGCGCCACAATGTGATTTTCACCAGTGGATCTAATTTTATTTTTACTTTTTTGACTAGAGGATTTGACCTTCTCACCAAAGTATGCTATGGGGTTGAGGTCCATGATAAAGCATGCTTTATGCTCACCAAGTGGAATACCATATTGTAGTCCCATGAATTCTGCAATGGCCTCATCATTCTAAAAGATATCAAGAATGGGAGGCTCTTGTTGGTCCCAATTGATAAGCTCAGGGTATACAAGTGTAAGGCTCTAGATTTCAATTATGGATGTAAGGGAAATGGAAGATATCATGAAGATAGAGGTTTCTTGGAATAAGTCAGTGAGGTGTAAATAGGAGTCATCAATGGTATCCTCGTTAGAAATTGTAACTGCAGGAAAAGCCTTTGCTACTTTGTCAAGAATATACTCAATGTATAAGGACCATGGTACCTCCTTACCATATCCTAACCCTTGTCTATTATGTTTCTTTTTCACAATAATGGGTTCTATTCTTCCTTGTCCATGTAATCCAAGACCACCTTGGCCTTTGTAACCCATATTCTTAACAATATAGAGACCTTTGATATACTTCTCATGTGATAGTGTCACTGGGTCTTGGGCTTATTTAAATATCCAAGATGAGATGTCTTCCATGGATTCATCTTCTAGAAATACCCAATGAATGAATATTGTGGGGTTAGCCTATATGACAACTTTTGGACCTACTTTTGCTAGTGTTGGTATTCCATAAGATCAAGGTGTTAGAGGCAAATTTTCACATAACAAGACTTTTGTAAGTCATACTCACCAAATTCTTTGTCTTTGCATTGGACCTTGATCTTAGGGAGAGGTGTATCAAATGTAGCTTTGGTTAATGTAGATGGATCAATGTAGGAGGAAGATAGTTGAGCTACAATGTTGTTAGGAATTTGGCTTGAATTCTGCTATTATCCTTGCATAGCTCTACAAAAATCGAAAGGATTAGGATCCTTGAGGATAGTAATTTTTGTACCATTGAATGGAAATTTAAGATGTTAATGGTATGTAGATGGCACGACCTACATGGTATGTATCCATGGATGACCTAGAATGATATTGTAGGGAAGATAAAGGTCCAATACCTGACATTGAATTTCTATGATTGCATGACCAACTTGGATGGGTAGATTAATAACACCTTTAGATTCTCATTCTACGTCATCATATGCTTTGATGGTTATACTTTTATCTAAATCAATAACATCCTTAGAGTATCCCAATTGTTTCAACAACTTTAGAGAACAAATATTTAAGCCAACACCACCATCTATAAGAATTCATTTGACTTTGCATTAGTGGATATAGACTTCTTGTTTAGTGGTAAAAAGAGGGGTGAGGATGTTGGTTTTTGTTTTGAGGGTTTGAAGTGTTTAGATCCTCCCTTCACCACAAACATTCAAGGACATATTAACCAAGTTGAATCTCTACTAAGTGAGATCATTAACCTAACAAGTTAAGTTGTCAGTTGGAACGATGCGGAAGCTCAGATGTTATCAATCAATATCTCTATTCAATGCTCAAGTAATATTAAAACCCCAAATATGCAAATAGTGAATAAACTGGTAAATTCTAGTAAATGCTCATAGATTAAGGGAAAGGACAGAGATTAATAACTGACCATTTTTTGAAGTTTAGAATTTAGAATATTCGTGGACAATGCCCTAGGTGCCCAAGTTCAAGGTACTCGTTTCTTTGTAGAATGTAGAACTCCTTCTGGCACTGATAATTATTGTTCTAACTATTTTCATCACCCACACTAGTAGAATTTTGGTAAATAAATGACTACGTGACTAAAAATTTTAGTCACGACAACTAAAAATGACTAAATTCTACTAATTTTTTGCAACACAACTATAAATGACTAATTTGATCGCCGGGTAAAAAACACATCTAAATAATTAGTCAAACAAATAAAAATGAATAAATAATTAGTCACACAAATAAAAATTAGACAATATGATATTAAAGTTAGAAAATTATTGGCAGGAAATAGCAAAAAATAAAAGAAAATATGGGTGCCAAAAGTGAAATGGAGGCACCACGTTGCCTAACACTCCTGAATCTCAATTCATCTCCATCCTCCTTTTTACATTCGTTGGTCTCACTTTGCTTAGTTTTTGGGTAAACCCTTTACATTTTCCCCTAAATTCCAAATTAGTTTTAGCAAATCTGCAAAAATCACAATCTGAGGATTGCATTGTGTACAGGTGATTTACCTGTCAGTGAAAGACTACCAAGAGAAACATGAGAGAGAAATTGTTAAAGTAGGAGGAAGCTCAAGAAAAGCAGAAGGATTCCAAGAAACCTAAGTTAGCCAAGTCTGGACCAAGAGGATTTGGACAAAAGAATAGGCGAAGATGAGTACACAATAGATTTTGTTTCTTTTTTATTTTGAATTTGGAGAGTCTTGATGGATAGTCATAACTTCTAGTTGGGAAAGCCAACTAGGATAGGGATAGGGTAATTTCTACCACTATCTATCGAAGTAATGCCCTAGACTCAAACCCGTGTCATGGACGAAATCAACAGTGGCTAAAAAAAACCTGAAAGGAAAGGCCAAAAGCTCAATTAGGTGGCATTATCCACAACTCCTTTAGCCACTACTTCTAGCTAGAGAAAGGACTGAGGTGCATTTTAGCTATTTTTTATAATTCACATAGGGTACATCTATAGCTATTTTGTATAATTCACATAGGGCACATTTGTAGAAATGGGGTTGAGTTTTAAGGTTTTGTAGTTTGTTCTTCTAGCTGATTTAAGATTTGTGCAGAGGGGAAGACTGATTATAGAGAGAGAATCTGCTTGATAAATCAAGACAAGACCAAATATAATATGCTTAAGTACATATTTGTAGTGCAATTTGTATCCTTTTTAGTGCCTAGGTTGCTTGAGGTTTTTGGTTAAAAAATGTATTTTAGGCTCTGCGTACGTGAGAAAATGCACGACTCTTTACTTTTATGAAAAAATATATATTTCAAGGTTTTATATTTGGTCAGATTTGCAGGAGAAGCAAATCATACCAGCCATAGTAAACAACTAGATCCATTAAAGTTTCATGGGAAAAAACCTAAAAAATGTTTCATACTGGAAAAAATAGAAAACATCCTTCAGTGTTTTTTTTCTACTTGATTGTTTCATTCATTATTTGATCAAAAAATAATTGTACAGGTGTTTGTCAAGGCGCAAAAGTCCAAGGCCTATTTCAAGAGGTACCAGGTCAAATACAAGTGAAGGTGAGGTATTTATATATAATATATTTTCAATGCCTGGGTTACTTGAGGTTTTTGGTTAAAAAATATATTTTAGGTTCTGTGTACATGAGAAAATGCATGACCCTTTACATTTAGGAAAAAAAATCTATTTCAAGGTTTTATATTTGGTCAAAGTTGTAGGAGAATCAAATCACAATAGCCATAGTAAACAACTAGATCCATTAAAATTTCATGGCAAAAAACCTCAAAAAAGTGTTTCATACTGCAAATCACAGTAGCCATAGTAAACAACTAGATCCATTAAAATTTCATTGCAAAAAACCTCAAAAAAATGTTTCATAAGGCAAATCACAGTAGCCATAGTAAACAACTAGATCCATTAAAATTTCGTGGCAAAAAACCTCAAAAAAATGTTTCATATTGGTAAAAACAGAAAAATCCTTTAGTGTTTGTTTTCCTACTTGATTGTTTCATTCATTATTTGAACAAAAAAAATTGTGTAGGTGTTTGTCAAGGCAAAAAAGTCCAAGGCCTATTTCAAGAGGTACCAGGTCAAATTCAAGTGAAGGTGAGGTATTTATATATTATATATTTTCAGTGCCTGAGTTGCTTGAGGTTTTTGGTTAAAAAATGTATTTTAGGCTTTGCGTACGTGAGAAAATGCATGACCCTTTACTTTTATGAAAAAAAATCTATTTCAATGTTTTATATTTGGTTAGAGTTGCAAGAGAAGAAAATCACAACAGCCATAGTAGACAACTAGATCCATTAAAATTTCATGGCAAAAACCTCAAAAAATTGTTTCATACTGCAAACCATAGTAGTCATAGTAAACAACTAGATACATTAAAATTTCTTGGCAAAAAACCTCAAAAATGTTTCATACTACAAATCATTGCAGCCATAGTAAACAACTAGATTCATTAAAATTTCATGGAAAAAAACCTCAAAAAAATGTTTCATACTGTAAATCACAGCAGCCATACTAAACAACTAAATCCATTAAAATTTCATGGCAAAAGACCTCAAATAAATGTTTCATACTGCAAATCACAGCAGCCATAGTAAACAACTAGATCCATTAAATTTTCATTGAAAAAAACCTCAAAAAAATGTTTCATACTACAAATCACAACAGCCATAGTAAACAACTAGATCCATTAAAATTTCATGGAAAAAAACTTAAAAGAAATGTTTCATACTACAAATCACAACAGCTACAGTAAACAACTAGATCCATTAAAATTTTATGGCAAAAAACCTCAAAAAAATGTTTCATACTGCAAATCATAGCAGCCATAGTAAACAACTAGATCCATTAAAATTTCATGGAAAAAAACTCAAAAAAATGATTCCTAACTCTTACTTGAGAAATATCTTTTGGGCTTTTTGGCCAATGGGCTTTTAGGGTTTGTTGCAAGTATGTGTCTAATCGGTGTTGTCATTGATGTCAACATATCAGTGTTGTCATTGGCGTCAACTGTGCTCTTATTTTTGTTGCTTGATTGTAATGAGTATGCTTTGCATTTACCTATGTAAGTGTTGGAAAGCCTGATATTGAAGATATTGAGAAAATTTGCTCCTCCAGTAGAAGCAGTGTGTCGTAGATTATCTTTGTGTACAGTAGAATAGTCAAACAGCTAGCTCTGCATTTCCTATAGATTAAATATCTTTGTCCATAGATTGGAAGTTATTCAAAAGCTTGTCTGAAGATGCTATGTTCCAATTTTGAGCCTCTGGTATGAAGATTTGAATTAGTTATGTTCACCAGAGTGAAAACTATTTTTTCTGTATGTTTGGTGGTGACAGGGAGATAGTATTATGCTCTGCATTCCTCCACATTCCTCCGCATTGAAGTATTTTTGTCTGCAGTTCTAGAGTTAAGTGAAATATGATGTTATGTGCCATCAACTACAATGATTCGTGATTTGGTGGTCCGCAAGCGATCTTTTCCTTATGACAGTAGCTGATAGTGTTGTTTACATGCTCTGGTTTGAAGAATCTTCTTGACACAGTGGCTAGAAGTTGTACGGATGTTCCTGATGATTTCAATGTGCTTGTGGATGTATCTTGATCATTTTCCTACACTTGGCTTGGTCTGCAAAGAGAAATTTGTATCGTGGATGAAGAATGTTGTTAGGAGACCTAGTGTTCTCACCAGTCTTGACCAACCTGGTTGATTTCACTATTTGCGGAGATGCATTGAAGATTGTAGAAGCATGTCATGGTGTGAAGGATTGCATTTGAGTCCCAGCTAAGGCGTGGCGTGATCAGCATACATCTTTACATCTTTCCCTTAGCTAATTTTTGTATTAGGTCCAGACCTATTTCTATGTATGTTTTGTAATGCCGACCTTGGAGATTGTTACAATGGTTGATGAATGTATTGCTAACCTTCATGTAAATTCCAAGGTTGATGACTTGTATAAAGACTTGTAATGTAATTGTGAAAAAGGTGTGTGTGAAAAAAAAAATGAGAAGATAAGTGTGAAGAGTAAGAAGAGCAGAGCAAAGGAAGAATATTGTGCTTCAATGGAACTAAACTCAAGCATGGAGTAGATGCTATCAAATCAGTTCAAGAATCCCTTGGTAGTGAGCCACCCCTTGGTAGTGAGTCGATCTTTTGTAGTGAGCCTTGTAGGCAGCACCAGCCTCTATTTTTTGGTATTGTTATAACTTATATATTTATGTGGGCTTACACCCACCATGGTTTTTTCCTTATAGGCTTCTCCACGTAAAAATCAGGTGTCTACTGTGTTGAATGTGTGATTTTGATTAAGTCTATGGTTTCATGCTTTCATGATTAAATCTAATTATCAGTAATTGAGTAGTTGATGGTTTGATATACATATGAGGTTAAGTTTTTGTGACAACTGATTCAACCCCCCCCTCAGTTGTCCTGTGTATTTCATCAATTGGTATCAGAGTTGGTTCCTTGGAAGAAAGTCTAATAGCTTGAGGAAGATCCAAGATGTCTTTTAAAAAGATTCAAGCTCCATAGTTTGATGGGACAAATCATGCTCTTTGGAAGGTACAAATGAAAAGCCATCTCCTTTGTCTTGGTTATAAAGTGTGGAAAGCTGCAGAGTCAAAATATATCATGCCTCAAAATGGTTTGACAACTGAAGATGAAATAAAAGAATATGAGTTGAATATAAAAGCTATCTAGATGCCTTGTTAAGTGCTTTTAATGATATTGAGTTGATAAAAGTCATGGATCTTGAATCTACAAATGAAGTTTGGGAAAAGTTGAAAAAATGGTATGAAGGAGATGATTCTATAAAAGAAGCCAAGATACATGGCATAAAAGCAAAATATGAGGGTTTGAAGATGAAAACAGAACAGTTTTTATGCAAAGGGTTGATGAACTTGTCAATGGAATAAAAGGAATCAGAGGAACCATTGGTGATAAGGAAGTTGTGATGAAAATTCTTAGATCACTACCAAAATCCTATAGTCATTAGGTAGCTGCAATTAAAGAAGTAATGACTATGAAAACTATTGAAAGAGATCAATTACTTGGAAAACTTATAGCCTTTGAGATGAGAGAATTTGGTGATGGTCTGCCTAAAGTTGAGACAACTTTTAAAGCCAGTACTTCAGAAAAGATCTCCAGAGCTGAGAAATATAAGGTGGAACCTAATGACGACTTTGATGAAATTGAAGCTAACTTTGTTGATAGATTGCAAAGAGGCTCTGGTAAGTTCAAAGAAAAATTACCTTTCAAATATTTTTCATGTGGTAAAGTAGGTCATTATGCTTCCAGATGTCCTGAAAGAATTTAAAGGAATAGAAAAAACATTTGAGAATAGGCCTAGAGCTCCAAAGAAATGCTACTATATTAGAGATTTTGATGATGAACGTGTGACTGATGATGAATCTATTGATTCTAGTACTAGTGCACATGAATGCTTGTTTATTTCTATGAAAGAAGAACCTATGTCTACTAATCTTGCTAGCTATGTGAAGGAAGAATTACCAGTTGAAGAAAGTGCTTTGGCTCTTTAGATTAAAAAAGACAAGGATGAATGGATTATTGATAGTGGATGCTCACATCACATGACCAGTGACAAAAGTAAGTTTGTGAGTTTGGAGAAATATGATGGAGGGCTGGTTAGTTTTGGAGACAATGCAACTAGTAAGATTTGTGGAAATGGATCTATTTCATTTGATGGAAAGAACAATACTGTCCTATATGTGAAGGGTTTGAAGCATAATCTTTTGAGTGTTGGTCAGACGTGTGACAAAGGTTATGATCTGAAATTCAAAGACAATGAGTGCAAGATCATGGAAAGCTCCGGAACAATGATTGCTACTGGTAAGAAGACTAGAGGTAAGATTTACCAGTTAAGAGGAACTAATAATTACTATTTATTGGACCAAGCAGATGAGAGTTGGTTGTGGCATAGAAGGATGTGTCATATAAACTTTGATAATTTGGTGAAGATAAGTTTACGTCAAGCTGTGAGAGATTTACCAAAACTTGTCAAACCCACAAACACCATTTGTAAGGAATGTTAGTTGGCGAAGCAGACAAGAATAAGTTTCAAGAGAAAAGAGCAATGTTTTGCCAGTTTACTGGATCTGGTTCATACAAATCTCTGTGGTCTTACAAAGGTGAATAGTCTACAAGGGGAGGGGTATTTTATGTTTCTTATTGATGATTATTCTAGAATGACTTGGGTTACTTTTCTAACAGACAAATCAGAAGCCCTAGAGAAGTTCAAATCCTTCAAGGCAATGGTGGAGAATGAAACAGAACTAAAAATCAAGTGCTTAAGTTCTAATAGAAGAGGTGAGTTCACATCAAATGAATTCAACATTTTCTATGAAGAGAAGGGAATAAAGAGACAGTTGTTTGCACCTAGAACTCCTCAGTAGAATGGAGTTGTGGAAAGGAAAAATAGGATAGTTCAAGAGGCTTCTAGGACAATGATGATGGAAGGGGATCTACCGGAAGTTTTCTAGAAAGAAGCTATACATACTGTTGTCTACATTCAAAACAAGATTCAAGTGAAAGGTAATGGTACTAAAATTCTTTATGAATTGTGGTATGGAAGAGTTCCTATAGTAAGATATTTCAAAGTTTTTGGAAGAAAATGTTATATCAGAAGAGATGAAGATCTAGGTATATTTGATGCAAGGTGTGATGAAGGATTCTTCCTTGGATACTCTACAAAGAGTAAGGCCTACTGGTGCTACAAAAAAAGGCTAAAAAAGATTGTTGAAAGTGCAAATGTGAAGGTGGATGAAGACAAAGGTAGAATCTCTGATCTGAGTGGCTATGAATAAGAAGAGCCTACTTCTATAATAAATGAAGAAAAAGTTGATCATGAAGATAGTCAAGATGAAGACGAAAAGGCTCTGCAAAGCACTACCAAGACTCCCAAGTATGTAAGGATTAATCATTCTGAAGATCAAATTATAGGAGAAAAAAACAAAGGTGTGCTGACAAGAAAAAGAGCTGCAAAAGAACAAGTGAATTATTGTTTGCTTACAAAATTTAAACCAAAAACTGTGAATGAAGCTTACAATGATGAAAATTGGGTAAAAGCCATGGAAGAAGAACTGATGCAAATTGAGAAGAATCAAACTTGGGAATTGATTCCTATATCTATTGATAAGAATGTAATTGGAACTAAATGGGTTTTCAGAAACAAGCTAAATGAAAATGGAGAAGTTGTAAGAAACAAAGCAAGATTGGTATGCAAAGGATACTCTCAAGTTGAAGGAATAGATTTTGAAGAGACCTATGCTCCTATGTGAAGAATTGAAGCAATCAAAATGATTTTGGCATTTGCACCATTCAAAGACTTCAAAGTGTATCAAATGGATGTTAAGTCTGCATTCTTGAAAGGTGAATTGGAAGAAGTCTACATTGAGAAACTGGAAGGATTTCAACCATCAAAATAAGATGATATGGTATACAGATTAAAGAAGGCCTTGTATAGACTGAAGAAACAAGCTCCCAGAGCCTGGTATGCATAGTTAGACAAATATTTGTTGCAATTAGGGTTTAGTAAAGGCATTGCTAACAGCAATCTATATTTCAAAATCAATGATAATCAGATCCTAATTGTTTTAGTCTTTGTTGATATTATCTTTGGAGGTAATGAAGGTATGTGCATAAAGTTTGCAGGTGAAATGCAAAATGAGTTTGAGAAATCTATGTTTGGTGAAATAAATTTCTTTCTGGGTCTGCAAATTAATCAATCAGATAAAGGAATCTTCATATCTCAGTCTAAGAATGTGAAAGAGATATTGAAGAAGTTTGGGATGGAAGACTCTAACTCATTATGCACTCCCATGGTGACTGGCTATAAGTTGAGTAAAATTGATGAAGCACCCAAGATTGATAAAAAAAAGTATAGATCCTATTGTGATGCTCACAACACACCCCATTTTACTTCTTGGCAAAATGAGGACCCCTGCTATGGCTGTTGCTTTTTGCTTTTGTGTGTGGGTCTGCTTGATGGTAAAAGGGAAAAGGGAGTGAATGTTACGAACCTTGTTGAAAATAGAGAAAAATAGTATTAAGTACCTGAACAAAATATAGGTGAATTCCTTGTCAAAAATGAGTGAGGGTTGCTTTTTGAACCATTTTAAAATTCCCAATATTTTGCAAGATATGTGTGTTTTTGGTAAAGTGTACTATGAGAGGGTTTGTATGTTGCATATACAAAGTCATTTGTATGGCAATTCATTGTATGAGTTGCATTAGGGAATTGTCAGGTTTGGTATATTTCGATACTTGTATACATTTCGCTGACGCTTTATCTTTACATACAAGTCGGGTCTGACAGAGTTCAAGGTTAAAATGAATAATCGGTTAAGTCCGTCGGGTGTATTTTAAGTTTGTATGTTTGGCAAGGGTAAGCAGACAAAGTGGATATACAATGGTATATACATGTCACGGAACCGAGAGGATTATGAAATAAGGTTTTACTGTTGTATGTTTCATGGTTTGTATGTATGTTTTGAAGACATACATTACGATGTGCATACAATGCCGAATTCAAGAAAGGTTAAAATCTAGTTAAAATGATGTATCATGACTTAAAGTATATCAGAAGATGCATTACACTTTATACATGTCGCAAAGCCTAAAGGTGAGTAAATTGTGGTTTATAAAATGATAAGTCCGAAATTGAAATACAAATGATTTTGTATGTATTTGCACTTGTATCTAAGGGTTTTGATACAAGTATTGTCATATCGCAGAGATAAAAGGGGAAAATAATGTGGGCCCCACCACTTGCATATCAAGCTTATATAATAACAATGTATATATTTGATATACAAGCCTATATCAAAGTTGAAATATACAAATATGAGATACAAGCCGGATGCGAAAAGAAGTTCAATATAGAAAAGTCTTTGTATGTTTAAATGCTTGTATGTTTATGATGTACATACTCGAGATACAAAGAAATTAAAAGCATCGTGAGAGATAAAAGGTAAAGAGAGGGTTTGTATAGGTTGTTGTATATGCGCTTGTATATAACGAGATATGCAAAGAGCGATATACAAAGTGAAAGATACAAGTACGAACACAAAGGGAAAAGGGGAAAGAAAGTTAGTCGTGGTTGTTTGCATAGGTGCTTGTATGTTAAAGGATACAAAGAAAACATATAAGGAAAACATACAAAAGGAACATACAATGAAAACGGGATGTATGTCGAAATTAAACTAACAGTAAAAAGTTCAAAAAACACAAACACTGAAATAGAAGGCTGAACTTTTGGCGCATTAATTGCTGTAATTAATGTCGATCCAACACTTAAAAAGAGTAAAATTTAACGTGAGTTAGGGTAATTTCAATGTAATTTTTCTTTCAAGATATACATTGTTAAGAGCTAAAATTGCAGAAGAAAGATTTGTTACAGTAATTTGAGTAGAATTCACCAAGGCAAAAGAATTACGATAGCTGGACAAAAGTAAAATGGTAAAAGTAAGTCAACAGTTGAAGTCAAGTGGTCAAGATATACAGGTATTTATCCCCAAAACACTATTACATTTCAAATGGTAAATTACATGTTAATTTCAATAATTTCATTATAAAATGTAGGCATTTGTCAAATTACTATTTTAAATGTTAATTAACTAGGTAGAGCTTTAACAAATTAAAAGTCAAGATAGAAAAGACAAACTGGGTTAGGGTAAAATGGTAAAAAAGGAAATT
Source organism: Cunninghamia lanceolata (assembly GCA_027924645.1). NCBI lineage: Eukaryota > Viridiplantae > Streptophyta > Pinopsida > Cupressales > Cupressaceae > Cunninghamia > Cunninghamia lanceolata. The sequence continues at coordinate 9,057,589 of BSBN01000194.1, read as the reverse complement.
CATAGTAAAACCCTAGGTAAAAGGTAAAAATGAAGAATTTAAAAGATGCCTTGTTCCACAGGATGGCCCCGAGATAGAAAAAGATAGACACAGGGGGCGACGTGAAAAAAGGAATGAAAAGACAAAGGAAGCAATAGTTTTGGGGAAAGGTCAAGTAAAGAGTATTAGTGAGTAAAAGTCAAAGAAGGAAGGAATCTTATTTTTGAAAAGATTCCAACAGCATCCTTTGAGAGGGAAAAGATGCCATTTAGATATTATGGCAGATGGTTAGAGATGAATGTGCACCATTGATCGAAAAGAGGAAGGATCTCAACCGTAGATGAAGTCTATAGTCGTACCAATGATAAGTTTCAAAATCTATGTAAGGAACTTTTCTACTTGTACATTACTTACATAGGGATTTATAGAATAGAGCTGGAATTGTAATTTGTCTGAGCATTTTAGAAGAACATTTTAATTTAGAAAAGAGGGAGGTTGCATGTGTCTACAATAAGAAACATGTGGAATGTCCAGCTTTCTTACTGTATCTATAAGATGTTTTGTAAGTTTTCTGTAAGTTGATTAATGAAGCAAGAAGTTACTCATACATTGTAAATCATATGTGACTATATATTTTGAATACAAATACATCTAGAATTCTACATCTACTTGAGAGTGTTTTCTGGCTCTTATTTATATTTGAAATATTATCTTTTCAAAAGCTTGCAATCTTGAATGTATGTTCATGAAAAAACTCAGGGCTTACATTTAAAGGTTTAGTTTGTTGATTTAATCAAGTTTGTTGTACTACTTGCAACGTGAATAATAGAGCATTTAGATCCTATAGCAGAATGAAGTTCAATTTAAATTTCTCTAACTTTTCCCCAAACATTTGAAATATTTAGCTTAAACATAAAATCTAAAGGAGATTGTCTGATATTTGAGGGAAACATGAACAATTGAGTTAATATTTGACAATTTTCATAGTATTTGAAAAGAAAAGCTTGTGTTAATATAAATCATATAAAGCTTTGTGATACAGTAACAAATTTTATGCAAAGAGATGGATAATATGTTGATATTTGTGATAATTTGCATAATTTGAGTCCAGTGAGTCATAAATCACTTTAAATCAAGTAAGGCCCCTTGCATATTATAGCTTCACATCAACCTACTGAATCGTCCACAAGGTCAAGACCTGACCATACAGAAATTTGGGATTAAGTAATCTTAATTGATTTCTTCATATCTTTCAAGAGAGTTAGGTTCATTTTGTGAATTTTAACTTTTGTTGTGAATGTGTAAAAATAATCATCAACAATTTTTGGTGCTAGAAGGAGGGCCTGATTGGAGTTAAAGTTGAATTTGAGTAAAGCTGGCTCATAACAGTGGTAGAGTGACTAGGTCTAGATCTAGTTCAGAAGATATATTTGTGCAATTACCTGATAAAAGGCAAAGTAAAGGTCCTTTGATTTGTAATCCTAGAATATCACATGCATGAGGTTCATCTGGAATGCCTCCTGGATCACCTTTTAACATCCATAATATTGTGAGTCCTAACAGTTCTTCATTTAGATCTTTAAATCTTGGTTCAGGTCCTCCTAGAGGTCCCAGTCCCCACAAAAATCCTAGTCCACCTAGAAATCTAGGTATTCCCCAAGGTCTAGGTCAAGCACGAGTACCTGCAATGGCTTATTTTAATGTCAACTCTCCCATACAGTTCATTGATTATCATGAGATGCCAAAAAATCTTGAAAAGATATGTCCTAAATATCAATTACATCAGGATCCAGAAGATCACATTAGGATATTCAAGGAGGCATGCTTTAGAGCCAGGTTAGAGTATGAAGATGTTGTGTGTAGGTTGTTTCCTTACACCTTTAATGAGTAGGCTTCCAACTGGTATGTTAACTTGCCTAATGGATACATTTCTTCTTGGGCACTTAAGGAGGAAGCATTTTTGTCTAGGTTTAGAGGACCAATTGATCCTTCCACCTTATATCATAAATTGGTTGTAATTAAGAGAGGAATAGGAGAGCTGATTGATAATTTTAATGATAGATTTCAAAAGGCTTATTCTAGGTTAGTAGCTCCTTACACAGTAAATTTAGATACATTGTTAGCCATGTATTATGTTGCCTTAGATCCATTAACTACTATGTTTGTCAAAAGAAAGGTTGACATAGATACAATATCCAAGGCTTATAAGGAGATAGCCTCAGTAAACCAAGAAATGAGACAAACGACTTATAATCCATTTCTTAATGGAGGAAGCCCTGGGATACAAAGTCAAACACAATCCTAGAATGGAGATCCTACACATAATACTCCATTGTTGAATCTAGTCCCTATATACACACCTATGTATAATCCTACCCCAATCCAGGCTATAGTCCCTTATACTGGTAACACTACCAATAAAAATCAGAGTAATGGTCAATCTTTCTTCCAGCCTCCTCAAGATACATTTGTGGCAAAGGCACAAGAGGAAAGGGAAGAAATCAAAGAGATTACTGCACACTTGAGAAGATTGACTAATGAAATGACACAACTGAGAAATAAAAATTTCTATGGTAGAAACAACCAAGGATACAATCAAAACCATAACCAGAACTATAATCAGAGCCACAACCAAAATAAGAATCAAAATTATAACCAAGGTCAGGGTTCTAATCAGGGTCAGAATTACAGTCAAAACCATAATCAAAATTAGGGGCAAGCAATGCAAAATAGAGGGCCTACTGTAGATAACAAAGCCTAGGGTAATAATAGTAGGAATCAGAATCAGCCAAGGCCACCTAAGACATGGAACACAGGTCCAAATAATGGCACTTTAACTTCTCCATTTGAGAATTTAGATAATCAAGAGACTAAGAAAACAACTAGAATTCAAATGGCCAATGTAGCATTAAAGAATTGGTATAGAATTCATAATACCAATGCCCATGCTAAATTAGATTGCCCTCAGTTTCATCTAGCAGCAAGTATTTTCAATGTAGATGTTCAGGCTCCTACCTCTGAGTTCCTTGTTCCCAAAGGTAATGAAATAGTTCCCTCAAGATATGAGACTGCTTTAGTCTTGGAGACTTTTACCTTTGCAACTAGAGAGGAGGAAGACCAATTATTAGAGGATGAACCTTATTTTTGTGAGAACTTATATCCTGAATCATCCTTAGTACTAAATGCATTTCAATTTCCTTTTGAAGCTGACAATGAAGTGTTGTATGAGACAAAGGAGGTATAGGCTTTTCAACAGTCAAATAAAAATCATACCTACAATTTGAGAAATAACACTAGGCCAGGAGGTCCTTTCACTCCTTCCACTCCTCCTAACAATTTCAATACTCCCCCAGATCAAAATGCTAGTAATAATCCTTCTATACTGAAGGCTAATCATCATGCAAGTAATGGAACAGTAGCACAAATGGTCCAAACAGGTAAAACAGAGACAGTAGAAACATTGAGGTTGATGAGTTACTTGTCAGAAGAGATAAAGAAAATCAAGGTTAGTATACCTTTATGTGAATTATTGAAAAGTCCAGGGGTCAAAAACACTTTCATAAAATCCTTGGATACATCTGTGATAGGTGAGGTTTCTTCTGATATGAATGTTCCTAGTAAGGATTCACAGCCCAAAGAAAAAGTAGGAAAACTGAATAGCCTTCCAACACTAATTGGGTAATGTATGCAGATAAGAGGGAGGCTCCTCCTTTCTTGTTAACCATTAGGATGTGTGGAAAGAACATACATAATTGCATGGTAGACTCTGGCGCATCAACTAATGTAATGCCTTTGGGAATATGCAAAACTTTAGGGTTGACTCCTACTAAATCCGCTAAAGTTGTTACACAATTGGATAAAACTGAGGTTAATGTGATAGGAGAACTAATGCATATTCAAATGCAATTAGCCTTAGATCCTAGGGTGAGTCAGTTTATTGACATTCAGATAGTAGATATAACTGATAATTATGGGATGTTGTTGAGTAGAGACTGGTCCAAAACATTGAATGGATATATGGCTACTAATTTTTCACACATGTGGTTACCATGGAGAGGTGTTCCAAATCAGATCAGGATAGAAGCTGAACCTAGGATGAAACATATGATTACAGAATACAACAGGACTAATAAGATATTGTATGCTTCTATTGAACCTGGTGTTTATAGAGTCACTAACAAGGGAGTACAAATTGAAGAAATCCTAATGTTAAATTTTAGGGAAAAACATGTCAGTAAGGAAATAGTATTGTTCATTGAGTCTGATGAAAATTCTTCTGATGAAGAAGACAATGCAATAAATAGTTTCGGTCAGATCATTAGACAGGAAATGGAAAAGTGCATTGAACAAAAGATTTTGGTTCAATGCAAATTGTACAAGAACATGTGCAGAGTCCATAATAAGCCTCATTCTGAAGAGAATTGTGGAATGTGCAGAGATATCATTGAATATCAATACATAAAATGCACAAAAGGAATGGAACTGCAAGAAGGAAAGGTTAATCATAATCAACCAGAGAGATACTTTTAGAACAACCTGGATGTGTTGATTCTAGATTTAGAAGAAGAAACAAAAGGCGAGAGTGTTTGTCATTCTGATTTACAAACTGAAAGTATCCATATACAAGTAGGTCAAAATGAAGTGCACATGAAGAAACAAGATAGTACCTCACATGTAATAGGAAAGGCAGAACATGCTTTAAAGTAAAAGGTCAAAAGGATAAAGAAGGCATGTGGACACTAAAATGTGATGGATCCAAATCTAAACAAGGTGCAGGTGTAGGTGTAGAACTTATAGATCCTAAAGATAAATCATATTTAACAGCATATAGGCTACAATTTCCTTGTACTAACAATGTTGCAAAATATGAAGCTTTGATTTATGGACTTGTTATGGCTATCAAGAAAAAGGTAAAAATGATCAGAGTGTTCTCAGATTCTAAGTTAGTGGTCAGACAAGTAAGAAAATTGTATGCATGCAATTATAAAAAGATGGTTTGTTATTGGCATAGGGTGTGGGATTTGATAGATTCATTTGATGCTTTTAACATAGAGCATATTCCTAGGGAATTGAATCATAGGCCAGATGCATTAGCAGTTGCTGCTAGTACTTTGGAACCCTTAACATTGTCAGGGTTAAAACGATTTGTTGTTGAATTGGTAAATGTTCCTAGCATACCAGATAATGTTACTCATTTTTAGGTATTTGAAGGAGATCAACAAATTGTAGATTTTTTAACTTGTAATGAGGTATTTGAAGCTCAAATTATTGATGAACAAGAGAGGCCTAATGTGTCTTGGGATGAAGAAGACATAATCAACTTGAAAAGAAATTTCTTACCTAAGGGAGTGATTGAGTTAGAATAGATTTTTGACTTTGATGGGGTAATAAGACAAAAGGACTTGCCCAAAATGGAGGGAGGTAAGTGTGATCCATATAACCTTGGAACAGAGCAAAGTCCACAAAATGTATTGATTAGAAAGGTTTGCTCTGAAGAATTAAGAAACGAAATTGTGGATGTTCTTAAAGAATACAAGCATTTCATAGCATGGACATATGAGGATTTAAAGACATATGATACGTCCATCATAACTCATGTGATACCATTGAAACCAGATGTTAAACCATTTAGGCAGGAAACAAAGGCCTGTGAATGCTATTTTAGAGCCTTTAATCTTTGAAGAAGTTAAAAAATTGTTGTCTGCTAGAATAATTTTTCCAGTCAGACATTCAACCTGGGTAGCTAATTTAGTGCATGTGAGAAAGAAAAGTGGAGACATTAGGTTATGTGTAGACTTTAGAAATTTGAACAAGGCATCTGAAAAAGATAATTATCCCTTGCCTCCAATAGATGAAGTGCTGCAAGTAGTGAATGGGGCTAAGATGATGTCTTTTCTAGATGGATTTTTAGGATATAACCAAGTCTTAATTGATAAAGGAGATAGGTAGAAAACCACATTTACTTGCAAATGGGGTAATTATGCATACAAAAGAATGCCTTTTAGTCTAATCAATGCAAGTGCCACTTTTCAGCGAGCCATGGATATTGCATTCCGTGGACTGTCAAGTAAATGCATTGTAATTTATATGGATGATTTAACTGTTTACCCCAAAGATGCGTCCACTCATGCTGAGGATCTGAGAAGAGTACTTAAGATATGTGAAAGGTACAGAATTTCTCTCAACCCAAAGAAATGTTCATTTGGTGTAACTGGAGGGAAACTATTAGGACATGTCATTTCTGAAAATGGGATATCCATTGATCCTGATAGAATAGAAGAATAAAGAAATTGCAATTACCAAATAGTAAGAAAGAACTAAAGTCATTTTTTGGTAAGATTAACTTTGTCAGGAAGTTTATTATAGGGTTTGCAGAAATTGTGCAACCATTGAACGCCATGTTGAAGAAGGATGCAAAGATAGAATGGACACCAGTAGCTAAAGCTATATTTGAAGATATTAAGGAAGCTATTTATGATGCTCCTGTGTTGACAAGTCTAGATTACACAAAGCTATTTTACATTTATTCTTTTGCATCTTCACATTCAGTTGTAACTACTTTGACACAAAAGGGAGAAGATAATGAAGAAAAACCAATAGCTTTCATGAGTGCACCTCTGAAAGATGCACAGCTAAAATATCTTGATACAGAAAGACAGACGTTTGCATTAGTAAGAGCAGTGAAAAAGTTCAGACACTACATCTTACGAAGTCAGGTTAAGGCCATAGTACTAGATGCAGCAGTGAAGATGATGTTGATGCAGAATGAACCTGGAGAGAAAAGAGCTAAATGGATTACAACATTACAAGAGTTTGATATGGAAATCATCCTAATGAAGTTGGTCAGAGGACAAGCATTAGTGCAGACCATATCAAATATAGATCCAAACTTGGTAAAGCAGCAGTATGTGTTGAATGCTAATGATGCAGCAGGGTGGTATGATGATTTGAATACTTTTCTAATATCAAGGAAATATCTGAGTAGGATGAAATATTCTCAGAGGAGAGCTTTAAAGATTAAAGCACAGAGGTACATGGTACAAGGAGGTCTTCTATTCAAGAAGAACCATGAAGGAATATATTTAAGATGTTTAAATAGAGTGGAAGCAGATAAGGTGTTGTCAGAATTGCATGATAAGTATGGGACTACTCATGGTTCTCATTTAACTACTACACATAAGATATTAAGAGCAGGATACTATTGGACTACAATGTTTAAAGATACTGAGAGTCACATTCAAAGTTGTCACACTTGTCAAATTATAGTAGATAAGGGAAGGAATCAAGCTAATCCATTACAGTCGGTCATTGAATCTAGACCATTTGCACAATGGGGCTTAGATTTCATTGGAGTCATAAATCCTCCATCATTTGCCAGACATAAGTTTATACTGACAGTACCTGACTATTGTACAAGGTGAACTGAAGCCACATGTTGCAATTTTTCTACTACTGAGGTAGTTATCAAATTCCTTGAATAAAACATCATAACAAGATTTGGAGCTCCATATTTGCTGGTATGTGATAATGGCCTTGCATTTTCTTCTTTGAAATTTTCTAAATGGGCTTTTGAATATGGGATAGTTTTAAAGTTTTCTTCAAATTATTATCCTCAATGGAATGGATTCGCTGAGTCTACAAATAAGATTTTATTGGATATAATTAAGAAGCTAATTGAAAAGAACCCTAGAGAATAGAACACATTGCTAAGGTATGCGCTGTGGGTAGATAGGACTAAGGTTAAGTCCTCATTAAGCAATGCACCTTATCATCTAGTTTATGGGACTGATCCCACACTTCCAGTGAATTTAAGAATACCTGTCTAGAAGTTTGCTAATGAATATTTAGGCTTTGATGATCATAGGAAAACCAAAATAATCCAACTATTACAATTGGATGAGAAAAGAGATCAAGCCATTGACAAATTTGCCAAACATCAAGTAGTGGTTAAAAGATGGTTTGACAAAAGAGCAAGAGTCAAAACATTTAGAATATTAGACTTAGTGTTGTGCTGGGATAAAGCACATGAAAAGAAAGGAAAACATGGAAAATTTGACAAGTTATGGTTAGGTCCATTACAGGTCTCAGAGATAATAGGAGACAATGCATTTAGGCTCAAGACCTTGACTGGGGAAGATGTGCCATTACCAGTTAATGGCCAACATTTGAAACACTACTTTCAGGCTTGAGGTGAGGTTGTTTGGAAAGTTTTGTATCATAATGTGAATAATGTATAGTTTTGTTTGGTTTTGTTTTTGTTTTGTGTGTTTTGTTGTGTTGTGTTGTTGTGTGTTGTGTTGCTTTAGTATGGGTATTTATTTTGTTTTGAAGTATGCAGGAGTAGATTAACAACCATTAAAAACAATAGAAAATTCATAACATTCAGGTTAATTATTTGAAATTTATGCATAACTTGTTGTGACTGTCATGAATGTAGAAAGTTAGTTAACTAGTGAAATTTTGTATTCAATAACTATGGGTTGAGTATTCAAGGGAGGTTTCTCACAATGACACACCTAAAATCCTTGGGTTTTTTGAACTTACCAGTGTAGATATTAGGTGAAAAATTAGAGGTCACCCTTGCTACCATTACAATTCTCAGCTTTATTTCAACAAGTGATCATTCTTTGCATCATGAAGTTACAACTGTAATATCTTATGAAGTCTTTATCTTACCTAAAATATAAAAATAATAAAATAATAATATGGATTTTACTAAAAATCTAGATTAAGCCATCTAAGTAACTCTACTGGGGCTATAGCCACATGTTGGTAGTGTGGCTCTACTTAGGAGAATTGTAACGATAACCTTCTCGGGGCTATAGACGCCTGCTGGCAGTCAGGCTCTATCCGGTTGGCTATGAGGGAATGACATCAACTATGTAGGTTAATATCAGTCACTGGTTTGTTCAACTAATTTTCAAGATGAGGATTATTAATCACGTGCACCCACTTAAACTGAAAAGGGAAATTCATGCACCTTATTGAATACATTATATCTCAAGTTGGATGATGATTTGCAAAAAAGATAGTTGGAAATTATGAATTTATTTCATTTATTTTTCTTTGATGGTTTTAATTTAATTATTTTATTTGGTTTCTAGTTGTTGTGATGCTCAAAACTCGCCCCATTTTACTTCTTGGCAAAATGAGGACCCCTGCTGTGGCTATTGCTTTTTGCTTTTATGTGTGGGTCTGCTTGATGGTAAAAGGGAAAAGGGAGTGAATGTTACAAACCTTGTTGAAAATAGAGAAAAATAGCATTAAGTACCAAAACAGAATATAGGTGAATTCTTTGTCAAAAATGAGTGACGGTTGCTTTTTGAACCATTTTAAGATTCCCAATATTTTGCAAGATATGTGTGTTTTTGGTAAAGTGTACTATGAGAGGGTTTGTGTGTTGCATATATAAAGTCGTTTCTATGGCAAGTCGTTGTATGAGTCACATTAGGGAATTGTTGGGTTTGGTATACTTTGATACTTGTATACATTTCACTAATGCTTTATCTTTACATACAAGTTGGGCCCGACAAAGTTCAAGGTTAAAATGAATAATCAGTTAAGTCCGTCAAGTGTATTTTAAGTTTGTATGTTTAGCAAGGGAAAGCATACAAAGTGGATATACAACGGTATATACATGTCATGGAATCGAGAGGATTATGAAATAAGGTTTTATTGTTGTATGTTTCGTGCTTTGTATGTATGTTTTGAAGACATACATTGTGATGTACATACAATGTGAAATTCAAGAAAGGTTAAAATCTGGTTAAAATGATGCATCATGACTTAAAGTATATCAGAAGATGCATTACACTTTATACATGTCGCGGAGCCTAAAGGTGAGTAAACTGTGGTTTATAAAATGATAAGTCCAAAAAGGAAATACACATGATTTTGTATGTATTTGCACTTGTATCTAAGGGTTTTGATACAAGTATTTTTCATATCACGGAGATACAAGGGGAAAATAATGTGGGCCCCACTGCTTGCATATCAGGCTTGTTTAATAACAATGTATATCTTCGATATACAAGCCGATATACAAGTTGAAATATGCAAATATGAGATACAAGTCGGATGCGAAAAGAAGTTCAATATAGAAAAGTTTTTGTATGTTTAAATGCTTGTATGTTTATGATGTAAATACTCAAGATACAAAGAAATTAAAAGCATCACGAGAGATAAAAGGTAAAGAGAGGGTTTGTATAGGTTGTTGTATATGCACTTGTATATAACAAGATATGCAAAGAGTGATATACAAAGTGAAAGATACAACTACGAACACAAAGGGAAAAGGGGAAAGAAAGTTAGTCGTGGTTGTTTGCATAGGTTCTTGTATGTTAAAGGATACAAAGAAAACATATAAGAAAAACATACAAAAGGAACATACAAGGAAAACGGGATGCATGTCGAAACTAAACTAACGGTAAAAAGTTCAAAAAACACAAACACTGAAATAGAAGGCTAAACTTTTGGCGCATTAATTGTTGTAATTAATGCCAATCCAACACTTAAAAAGAGTAAAATTTAACATGAGTTAGGGTAATTTCAATGTTATTTTTCTTTCAAGATATACATTGTTAAGAGCTAAAATTGTAGAAGAAAGATTTGTTACAGTAATTTGAGCAGAATTCACCAAGGCGAAAGAATTACGGTAGCTGGACGAAAGTAAAACGGTAAAAGTAAGTCAACAGTTGAAGTCAAGTGGTCAAGATATATAGGTTTTTATCCCCAAAATGCCATTACATTTCAAATGGTAAATTACATGTTAATTTCAATAATTTTGTTATAAAATGTAGGCATTTGTCAATTTATTGTTTTAAATGTTAATTAACCGGGTAGAGCTTTAACAAATTTAAAAGTCAAAATAGAAAAGATAAACTGGGTTAGGGTAAAATGATAAAAAAGGAAATTCATAGTAAAACCATAGGTAAAAGGTAAAAATGAAGAATTTAAAAGATGCCTTGTTCCACAGGATGGCCCTGAGACAGAAAAAGATAGACACGGGGGGCGACATGAAAAAGGGAATGAAAAGATGAAGGAAGCAACAGTTTTGGGGAAAGGTCAAGTAAAGAGTATCAATGAGTAAAAGTCAAAGAAGGGAGGAATCTTATTTTTGAAAAGATTCCAATAGCATCCTTTGAGAGGGAAAAGATGCCATTTAGATATTTTGGCAGATGGTTAGAGATGGATGTGCACCATTGATCGAAAAGAGGAAGGATCTCAACCATAGATGAAGTCTGTAGCCATAGCAATGAGAAGTTTCAAAATCTATATAAGGAACTTTGCTACTTGTACATTACTTACATAGGGATTTATAGAATAGAGCTAGAATTGTAATTTGTCTGAGCATTTGAGAAGAACATTTTAATTTAGAATAGAGGGAGGTCACCTGTGTCTGTAATAAGAAACGCGTGGAATGTCCAGCTTTCTTACTGTATCTGTATAACATTTTGTAAGTTTTCTGTAAGTTGATTAATGAAGCAAGAAGTTACTCATACATTGTCATATGTGATTGTATATTTTGAATACAAATACATCTAGAATTCTGCGTTTACTTTAGAGTCTTTTCTGGCTCTTATTTGTATTTGAAATATTATCTCTTCAAAAGGTTGTAATCTTGAATGTATGTTCATGAAAAAACTCAGGGCTTACATTTAAAGGTTTAGTTTGTTGATTTAATCAAGTTTGTTGTAGTACTTGCAATGTGAATAACAGAGCATTTAGATCCTGTAGTAGAATGAAGTTCAATTTAAATTTCTCTAACTTTTCCCCAAACATTTGAAATATTTATCTTAAATGTAAAATCTAAAGGAGATTGTCTGATATTTGAGGGAAACATGAACAATTGAGTTAATATTTGACAATTTTCATAGTATTTGAAAAGAAAATCTTGTGTTAGTATAAATTGTTAGATCTAGGGCACACAACTGAGAGGGGGGGTGAATCAGTTGTACAAAACTTGCTTCTTTTAAACACTTAAATCGTCTTTGTTATTTAATAGAATATCAATTAATCACTCATGAAAGCATAAAGCATAAACATCAGAGCAGATATACATCAACACATTAGACACCAAGATTTTGACATGGAAAACCTGGTCAAGGGAAAAACCACGGGGTGATTAACCCAAGGATTATTCTCTATTAGAAGAATAAGAAAAATAGATGGCACATGCCAATTAGGGCTCACTGCTCAAGCACACTGCTCACAAGAGGCACACTACCTACAAGAGACACATTGTCTACAAAGTAACAAGTATTACAAACTTGAACTGGAGATTGACATCTTTACCATGCCTGGATCAGTTCCATTTAAGCCCAAAAACTCCTGCTCTACCTTTCGCACTTCTCTTCACTATACCACACTCATCACCGCAAGACACACTTCAAAATGAATTCACAATCCCTTATTTATACAAGGCATCAACTTAGGAACAATCATCTAAGTCAGCAAACACCTACAAGATCATTCGCAAGATGTGTAATACATCCGGTTGGCCAGTCTCAAGAAGAACACCAATATCCGTGGTTATTCTTCAAGTGCCAACTCTAACTTTGATGCAGACCACCAATAAGGATTGTACATGATCCAAAGATCACTAAGACCTTTCCTGAGTCATCAAGAACATCCGCACTTTATCAGCTTACTGGAATTCTTCTGTTCTTCATCTGAAACATCAAGAACACAGTCTGTCATCACTGTCATAATGAAAAAGGTGCTTCCATACCTCCAAACCATGAACAAATCTAGTTGTCACTTCACACAAACTTCTTCAACACTCTCTCTAATCTACAAAATGAGATAATGCAATTCCAAAGCTCACCAGACCAATCTGTGACACTCTGTCACCACTGAACACCTGCTGGAACTGGTTCTACTTGAGTGATCATAACTTCTTCAGATATTCATGCGGACCTCTAAAATCTTGACTGGAACATCTCAAGACTTATATCTACAAACCCTTTAAACCGCATCCTTTGATCCTCAACCTATTGAGGACTTTTGCCTTCTTCTCATCATTGTTCTTCACTGTTCCTGATTGAGACTAATTTCCTCAATAACCTCAGCACACAACTCATCCAATCCTTCTCATTAATGCAATATGAGTATGTTGACATCAATGACAACACTGGTTAACCTCATACTTGCAACAATCTCCCCCTTTGTCATTGATGGCAACATATGATGTGAAAAACCATCAAGACAAGAACTTCTCCTTTCTGTTACAGTTCCCCCTATCAGCAACAACTTTTCACATGTATTCTTTTCCTTTACTACTCCCCCTTTGATCATCAACCATTTGTTTTTCACATGTCTTCTCTCCCCCTTTGACATCAATGGCAAAGGGCTCAAACTTGCAATTCTAACACATCATAATCATACTAGCTTCTCCCCCTTAGTAGCAGTTCCTCATCATCAATCCGGATCACAAGATATGACTATGATATGCACCGGACTGATGCACATCAGTGCACCTTAGTTCATCACTGGAGGGGCCATGACCCCTAACTTCTCCCTGAGAAACTCAAAAGAGTCCTTGGGAAGAGGTTTAGTAAAAATATCTGCAAGCTAATTCTTGGAGGGCACATACTCCAATCTGACTTCACCCTTGTTCACTTGTTCTCTCAGAAAGTGAAATTTGATAGATATATGCTTGGTCTTAGAATGCAATACTGGATTCTTAGAAATATTTATTGCACTTGAATTATCACAGAAAATTGTGATAGGCTCCCCACATTCTACTTGAATATATCTTAGCATTTGCTTCATCCACAAAAGTTGAGTGCAACTACCTGCTGCTGCAATGTATTCAGCTTCAATTGTAGACAGGGATATTGCCTCTTGTTTCTTGCTTAGCCAAGAAACCAACCTTTTTCCCAAAAAGAATGCTCCTCCACTTGTAGTCTTCCTATCATCCACATCTCCTGCCCAATCTGCATCTGTATATGCATGAAGAGAAAAATTATGATCTCTAGGATACCATAGACCATACTCGATTGTTCCTTTCAAGTACCTAAAACTTCTTTTGATTGCCATGACATGAGATTCTCTGGGATCAGCCTGGAATCTCACCACAAGACCAACAGCCTGCATTATATCTGGTCTAGTTTGAGTGAGATACAATAATCCTCTAATCATTGATCTGTACTTTGTCTAATCTGTCTTAGGAAAGTCATCATCTTTGCTCAACTTACATCCAGTAGCCATGGGAGTGTTCATAGGCTTTGAATCTTCCATTCCAAATTTCTTCAATAATTCTTTCACATATTTAGTCTGAGAGATAAAGATTCCTTTCTCTGTCTGAGTAATTTGCAGACCTAAGAAGAAATTCATTTCACCGAGCATTGACATTTCAAACTCACTTTTCATTTGGTTTGCAAAGATTTTGCACATACTGTCTCTTCCTCCAAAGATGATATCATCAACAAATACTTCAACAATCAAGATGTTTTCATGATCAATTTTGAAATATAGATTACTATCAGTAGTACCTTTGTTGATACTAATCTTCAAAAGATGTTTGTCCAACCTTTCATACCATGCTCTTGGAGCTTGCTTTAGACCATACAATGCCTTCATTAATTTGTAGACCATATCACCATGCTCAGATAACTGAAATCCATCCGATTGTTCAATGTACACCTCTTCTTCTAAGTCACCATTCAAGAAGGTAGATTTGACATCCATCTAATACACTTTGAAATCTTTGAAGGCAGCAAATGCAAGAAATAGTCTGACTACTTCAATTCTTGCCACCAGAGCAAAGGTTTCCTCAAAATCAATCCCTTCTATTTGAGAGTACCCTTTGCAGACTAATCTGGCTTTATTTCTGATTGCTTCACCAACTTCATTTAGCTTGTTCCGGAAGACCCATTTGGTTCTAATCACATTCTTGTTACTAGGTCTAGACACAAGATCCCAAGTGTGATTTTTCTCAATTTGTATCAACTCTTCCTCCATTGCTTTGGTCCAATTTTCATCATTGTAGGCTTCATTTATTGTCTTAGGTTCAATCTTTGAAATCAGACAACATTCATCTGAACTTTGAGCAATTTTCCTTCTAGTTTGCACACCTTTGCTTTTGTCACCTATGATCTGATCTTCAGAGTGGTTCAGTCTTACATACCTTGGAACTTTGGGAGTTTCTTGCACTTCTATTTCTTATCAGGCTCATTCAGACCTATCTCTTCTTCCTGATTTACCGGATCAGTCTGAATCTGTCTTTCAGGAAAGGATTGAGCTCCTTGAATCAGAACACCATCTTGATCATCTTCATCATACTCATAAAACCTTGAGGGCTTCTTAATTCCTTCATCAACCTTCACATTTGTACTTTCTATCATCTTTCTCAGTCTCTTATTGTAACACTGGTATGCTTTGCTTTGAGTGGAGTAACCCAAGAAAATTCCTTCATCACTTCTAGCATCAAACTTTCCTAAATCTTCATCTCTTTTAATGTAACATTTGCTACCAAATACTTTGAAATATCTCACAGTAGGAGTGATACCAAACCAAAGTTCATAAGGAGTCTTACCGGTATTGCTTCTGATTTGAACTCGATTGAGAGTTAGACTGCAGTGCTGATAGCTTCTCTCCAAAACATCTGGGGAACATTTCCTTCCATCATCATTGTCCTGGATGCTTCCTGGATGGTCTAGTTCTTTCTCTCAACTACTCCATTCTGCTGTGGAGTCCTAGGAGCAGACAACTGTCTCTTTATACCATGCTTCTCACAAAAGTCTATGAATTCACTGGATGTGAATTCACCACCTCTATCAGACCTCAGACATTTTAGTTTTAATCTGGTTTGATTCTCTACCATAGCCTTGAAGATTTTGAACTTCTCAAAAGCTTCTAATTTCTCTTTCAGAAAGGTAACCCACATCATCTGGGAATGGTCATCAATCAGTAACATGAAATATCTATCACCTTGCATACTCTTGATTCTTGTCGGACCACATAGATCAATATGAACTAATTCCAATAATCCAGTAGAGGACTGATCCTTGCTTTTGAATGAGACTCTGCTCTATTTACCTAGCTGACATTCTTTGCACAAGCTATTTCTAGGTTTTACCAACTTTGGAAGATCTCGTACAGCCTGAGTATTGCTTATCTTGATGATGTTATCAAAATTTACATGACACATCCTTCTATGCCATAACCAACTCTGATCAACTTGAATAAACAGACAACTTTTATTAGTACCAACTAGATGGAAAATATTACCTTTTGTTTGAGTACCAGATGCAATCTCAGTTCTAGAGCTTTCAAAGATCCTACATCTTCCATTCTTGAACCGGAGATCATAGCCTTTGTCCACCAACTGACCAACACTAAGAAGATTGTGCTTCAATCCTTCAACATATAGTACATTACCGGTTTTGTTCTTTCCATCAAAAGAGATAGTTCCCCTACCTCTGATTCTACCAGCAGAATTATCACCAAATTTTACCATTCCTCCTTCATACCTTTCCAAATCTAAGAACTTGTTCTTGTCACCTGTCATATGGTGAGAGCATCCACTGTCAATAACCCAATCATCCTTTTCTTCAACTTGGGCAGCCAAAGCTCTTTCTACAACCTTATGATTGATAGATTCAGAGGATATTAGATCTTCTTCCTTGATGGCAATAAACACCCATTCATTTCTAGATTTTTCTCCTATCTCTGATTCATCATCTGTTACTCCTTCATTATCAGCTTCTTCATGAACATAATAACAATTCTTTTGGAACCTTTGTCTGTTAGAATTTGACCTTGTAGATCTTTCTGGACATCTTGAGGCAAAATGACCAATCTTATTGCAGTTGAAGCACTTAAAGGGTAATTTTCCTTCATACTTACCAGATCCTCTTGGCAGTCTTTTTGCAATGAGGGCTTCAATTGAGCTGTTTCTACTTCTTCCTCTTCCATGTCTCTTCTTGCTTGATCATACCATGACAGCTTCCTTGAAGAGTTTTCGCCTGGATCAAATCTTTGTTTGCCTTTCACAGAGGCACTGGCTTTAAATGCAGATTCAGTCTTGGGAGGATCATCTCCAAACTCAGTCATTTCAAATGAAGCCAATTTGCCAGCCAATTGGTCTTTTGTGACAGTTGTATGGGCTCTGAATTCATCAATGGCAGCAACCTTGATTTTGTAGGCAGCAGGAAGGGATCTGAGAATTTTGCAAACAATCTCATTTTCATCCAAAACTCCACCAGCATTCCTAATTCCACACACTAGCTCATTTACTCTTGGCATAAAGATAGTAATATTTTCATCATCTCTCATCTTCAATCTTTCAAATTTCCCTTTGAGACTCTGCAACCTTGCACTCTTAACATACTCATCTCCTTCATGCAGAAGTTCCAGTTTAATCTAGATCTCATAGGCAGTTGGTAGGTCAATAAAATTTGAGAGTTCTGAGTCAGTTAATGCGCTTAGAAGAGCCTCTTTGGTCTGTAGATTATTTTCAGCATCTATAATTTCATTTAGAGTTGTCGGACCACCTTGTAGAGGTACATATGCTTTTGTGACCATGGACAAGTATGCTTTTCCCATACACTCCAAGTGACATTTCATGCGACCTTTCCAAAGAGAGAAGTTGGTTCCATCAAACTTTAGACTATCCTTCTTGTATGATGACATCCTGGATCTCCTCAAGCAGTTAAGCTCCTTTTAGAGGAACCTGGCTCTGATACTAATTGTTAGATCTAGGGCACACAACTGAGAGGGGGGGTGAATCAATTGTACAAAACTTGCTTCTCTTAAACACTTAAATCTTCTTTGTTATTTAATAGCATATCAATTAATCACTCATGAAAGCATAAACCATAAACATCAGAGCAGATATACATCAACACATTAGACACCAAGATTTTGACTTGGAAAACTCAGTCAAGGGAAAAACCACAGGGTGATTAACCCAAGGATTATTCTCTGTTAGAAGAATAAGAAAAATAGATGGCACATGCCAATTAGGGCTCACTGCTCGAGCACACTACTCATAAGAGGCACGCTACCTACAAGAGACACACTGTCTACAAAGTAACAAGTATTACAAACTTGAACTGGAGATTGACATCTTTACCATGCTTGGATCAGTTCCATTTAAGCCCAAAAACTCCTGCTCTACCTTTCGCACTTCTCTTCGCTATACCACACTCATCACCGCAGGACACACTTCAAAATAAATTCGCAATCCCTTATTTATACAAGGCATTGACTTAGTAACAATCATCTAAGTCGGCAAACACCTACAAGATCATTCACAAGACGTGTAATACATCCGGTCAGCCAGTCTCAAGAAGAACACCAATATCTGTGGTTATTCTTCAAATGCCAACTCTAACTTTGATGCGAACCACCAATAAGGATTGTACATGATCCAAAGATCACCAAGACCTTTCCTGAGTCATCAAGAACATCCGCACTTTATCAGCTTACTGGAATTCTTCTATTCTTCATCTGGAACTTCAAGAACATAGTCTGTCATCACTGTCATAATGAAAAAGGTGCTTCTGGACCTCCAAACCATGAACAAATCTAGCTGTCACTTCACACGAACTTTTTCAACACTCTCTCCAATCTGCAAAATGAGATAATGCAATTTTGGAGCTCACCGGACCAATCTGTGACACTCTGTCGCCACTGAACACCTGCTGGAACCGGTTCTACTTGAGTGATCATAACTTCTTCAGATATTCATGCGGACCTCTGAAATCTTGACTAGAACATCTCAAGACTTATATCTACAAACCCTTTAAACCACATCCTTTGATACTGAACCTATTGAGGACTTTTGCCTTCTTCTCATCACTGTTCTTCATTGTTCCTAATTGAGACTAATTTCCTCAATAACCTCAGCACACAGCTCATCCAATCCTTCTCATTAATGCAATATGAGTATGTTGACATCAATGACAACACTGGTTAACCTCATACTTGCAACATAAATTATATAAAGCTTTGTGATATAGTAACAAATTATATGCAAAGAGATGGATAATATGTTGATATTTGTGATAATTTGCATAATTCGAGTCCAGTGAGTCATAAATCACTTTAAATCAAGTAAGTCCCCTTGCATATTATAGCTTCACATCAACCTACTAAATTGTCCACAAGGTCAAGACCTGACCATACGGAAACTTGGGATTAAGTAATCTTAATTGATTTCTTCATATCTTTCAAGACAGTTAGGTTCATTTTGTGAATTTTAACTTTTGTTGTGAATATGTAAAAACAATCATCAACAAATCCATGATTGGAGGATTCCTTTATCTAACTCAAATCAGACTTGATATTATGCATGCAGTTTGTCTTGTTGCAAGATTTCAAGAAGATCCAAGAGAATCACATGTGATGGCAGTAAAGAGAATCTTGAGGTATTTAAAAGGCACACCAAATCATGGCTTATGGTATCCAAAAGATAATGATTTCACTCTTAGTGCTTATACAGATGCTGATTGGACTGGAGATGTTGATGATAGGAAGAGTACAAGTGGAGGCACTTTATTTTTCGGTAACACAATGGTTTCATGGCCGAGCAAGAAACAAGACTCAATCTCTTTATTAACTGCAAAAGCATAATATATTGCAGTAGCATGTTGTTGTACTCAAGTGTTATGGATGAAGCAAACTTTGAGGGACATAAGAATTGTATATGAAGATCCAGTTACAATCTTCTGTGACAATACAAGTGCTATAAATATTTCAAAGAATCTAGTGATGTACTCAAGAACAAAGTATATATCTATAAGGTATCACTTTATGAGAGAAAAGGTGACAGAGAATGAAGTTGGAATATGTGTCTACAAAGGATCAGATTGCAGATATCTTCACCAAGCCTTTGCCTAAGGATACTTTTGAGTATTTCAGAGAAAAGTTAGGGGTCATTACCCCTCCTGCCCTAAATTAAGATGCATGGGAATGCATCAGTAGTGGTACTCAAAGTCTAATTCTTTGATCTGGATTGATGTCTTGAGAGCTACCTCTCAGGGGGCATATATATATATATATATATATATATATATATATATATA
The DNA here is from genome assembly GCA_027924645.1 of Cunninghamia lanceolata. Classification (NCBI taxonomy): domain Eukaryota; kingdom Viridiplantae; phylum Streptophyta; class Pinopsida; order Cupressales; family Cupressaceae; genus Cunninghamia; species Cunninghamia lanceolata. Next base: position 9,037,577 of record BSBN01000194.1, on the reverse strand, counting down.
TGTTATAGATATGAGCTCCTGATGAAGAAAGTATTGATAATAGAAAAGGTTCAGTTGATTCAAAATAGTAGAATGCAAGTATGTGCCCTTTGCCATTGATGTCAAAGGGGGAGAGAAATTATGTGAAAAACTTAGGAGGAGAGAGAGTCCAGCTGTGTAAAGAGAAAGGGGGAGAATCTTGTCTTGATGGTCTTTTCAATTTTTCACATCATATGTTGTCATCAATGATAATGGGGGAGATTATTACAGGTATGTGCCTAATCCGTGTTGTCATTGGTGTCAACTATGCCCTTGTTTTTGTTGCTTGATTGTAATGCGTATGCTTTGTATTTACCTATTTAAGTGTTGGAAAGCCTGATATTGAGTATATTGAGAAAATTTGCTCCTCTAATAGAAACAGTGTGTTGTAGAGTATCTTTGTCTGCAGAAGAACAATCAAACAGATAGATCTACATTTCCTATAGATTAAATATCTTTGTCTATGGATTGGAAGTTATTCAGAAGCTTGTCTGAAGATGCTATGTTCTAAGATTGAGGCTCCGGTATGAAGATTTGAATGAGTTATGTTCACTAGAGTGAAAATTATTTTTTTGTATGTTTGGTGGTGATAGGGAGATAGCATTATACTCTACATTCCTCCACATTGAAGTATTTTTTTCTGCGGTTCTAGAGTTAAATGAAATATATTGTTATGTGCCTTCAACTCCAATGGTTTGTGATTTGGTGGTCTACAAGTGATCTTTTCCTTATGACAGTAGCTGATAGTGTTGTTTATATGCTCTGGTTTGAAGAATCTTCTTGACAGAGTGGCTAGTAGTTGTCCAGATGTTCCTAATGATTTCAATGTGCTTGCGGATGTCTCCTGATTGTGTTCCTACCCTTGGATTGGTCTACAAAGAGATATTTGGATCGTGGATGAAGAATGTTCTTAGGAGACCTAGTTTTCTCACTAATCTTGGTTGACCTTGTTGATTTAACTATTTGTGGAGATGCCTTGAAGATTGTAGAAGCATGTCGTGGCGTGAAGGGTTGCATTTGAGTCCTAGCTAAAGCATGGTGTGGTCAGCATACATCTTTACATCTTTCCCTTAGCTAATTTTTGTATTAGGTCTAGACCTATTTCTATGTATGTTTTGTAATGCCAACCTTGGAGATTGTTCCAATTGTTGATGAATGTATTGCCAACCTTGATGTACATTCCAAGGTTGATGACTTGTATAAAGACTTGTAATGTAATTGTGAAAAAGGAGTATGTGCAAAAAAATGAGAAGATAAGTGTGAAGAGTAAGAAGAGCAGAGCAAAGGAAGAATATTGTACTTCAATGGAACTGAACTCAGGCATGGAGTAGATGCTATCAAATCAGTTCAAGAATTCCTTGGTAGTGAGCCACCCCTTGGTAGTGAGTCAATCTTTTGTAGTGAGCATTTTGGGTAGTGAGCCCCATAGGCAGTGAGCCTCTATTTTTCGGTATTGTTATAACTTATATATTTTTGTGGCCTAACACCCACCGTGTCTTTTCCCTTATAGGGTTTTCCACATAAAAATCTAGTGTCTATTGTGTTGAATGTGTGATTGTGATTAAGTCTATGGTTTCATGCTTTCATGATTAAATCTGATTATCAGTAATTGAGTAGTTGATGGTTTGATATACATATGAGGTTACATTTTTGTGACAATTGATTCATCCCCCCTCTCAGTTGTCCTGTGTATTTCATCAAGGTTAGGGTATGTTAATTTGTATGATCCTTGATTGGTTTTCAAACAAAAGAGTAACAAGGATATTGTTGCATATATCAAATATGCAACACTTGCTAGACATGTTACAATTGCAGCTACTTACTCTCATGAGCTGCCTCGATATGGCCTAGAAGTCGGCCTCACAAACTATGTTGCAGGTACATTCAAATAACCCTAATCTCTAGTCATATTTGTTGATTGATATTGGTGTGTTAGCTAAAACAAAAACATTTTAACTCTTTTGTTGTATACTGATCCATTAAAATTTCAAACCAAAAACCCTCAAAAAATGATTCCTGACTCTTACTTGAGAAATGTCTTATGGAGTTTTGGGCTAATGGGCTTTTAGGGTTAGGGTATGTTAATTTGTATGATCCTTGACTAGTTTTCAAACAAAAGAGCAACAAGGATATTTTTGTATAGATCACATATGCAACACTTGTTGGAGATGTTACAATGGTAGTTGCTTACTCTCATGAGCTGCCTCGATATGGCCTAGAAGTCGGCCTCACAAACTATGATGTAGGTACATTCAAATAACCCTGTTCTCTAGTCATATTTGTTGATTGACATTGGTGTGTTAGCTAAAACAAAAACATTTTAACTCTTTTGTTGTATACTGATCCATTAAAATTTCATGGAAAAAAACCTCAAAAAAATGTTTCATACTGCAAATCATAGTAGCCATAGTAAACAACTAGATCCATTAGAATTTCATGGAAAAAACCTCAAAAAAAGTTTCATATGGAAAAAAACCTCAAAAAATGATACAGTGGATATTTATGCATCTCTCGTTTGCTTTTGTAGCATACTGTACTAGTCTCTTGTTAGCCCATCGGGTGCTGAAGTAGTTGGAGATGGATGATGAATAAGTTGGCAATGAGGAGGTGATGAATAAGTTATTTGATGTATTTTCTTGTTAAATTTAAAATTACAAGTCTGATAATAACATATGCAAAACACCTAGCTTCAAAATTAGAGATTCTATATTGGGTGTCATGTGAAGGAATTTTATTTGCATATGGCATTACTTTTTGAACCTTGTAATTTAATGTTGGATGGTGAATATTACTTGTTCGGCATCAATTTTTTGAATCTTTGTATTTTATCATTGCTTATCTAAGGGACTACCAAGGGGTTTATTTATATTATCCATCAACTGTTGTACTCTTTGATTTGTCCATGAATCTTGTACCCTGGGGCTTTGATGCTAAGTTTTTGTTGATAAATTTTTTAATGTAGGTTACTCAAATGTTCTTTTATAGGGGATGTTGTAGTGGGATCCCCTTCTATAGTTGTATGTATAGTAGGGCTCCTTTCTATAGTTGTATTTATAGTAGGACTCCCTTCTATACATGAGATTTCCTTCCATTGCCCTATGTTTACATCATCTTCATTTTTTTCTTGCTTCCCTAGTTGAACATTTTGTAGGGAATGTACCATCCTCTTTATGTCAATTTAGGTAAATTCAATACTTTAATGAAAATGCTTGTTGTTCTGATATTGTTGGCAAGCCACTGGAGAAGATTACAGTGTGGAGCTAGGTGACTCTAGGTGATGAAGGGGGTAAATCATAAAACACGCAATAATAGAAATGGCACATAGAAAATAGAATGATATTTTATTGATTTGGACAACTCATTACATTACAGAAGCTCAATTACAATCAGAGGATGAATCCCCTACAGGTTGCAACACATTATAGCTCCCCCTCTCAAGACTTTGGAATCTTTAGCCTTCTGTAACCCCAAATTAGCTGGGGTTTCTATTTTCTCCCCTTTTCTTGACTCTACACTTTTCCCCTTAACTCTACTACTACCCAAGGTTCCCAAAATGGTTATTAATAACCTTTTTGGCGGCCATCAGCTTAATTTTGAAATTTGCATCTCCATCCAAAAATAGGTCAACTTCACGGGGCCATAACTTTTGATTCGACCATTGGATTTTCAATTATAATACCTAGAGGTAGACTGCTTGGGTTTCCCACCAAATTTTGGGCCCATCCAGAGCCTCTAAGTGCCTCCAATTTGACTTTGAATATTTCAATAAGATTTTTGGAATTTGAAATTTTAATATCTCACAAATGACAAATGATATTGAAGTGATTTATTCACCATTAGCTTCAATTCACCATTTTGGAGGTCCGTGTAAGATTTTGTATCTAACTGTGCACAAATGCAAAAGTTTACTAAAAATAGTAATCCTGCCAAATTTAGCCCTTATTGAAAAGAAACAACATTTTTTTTAGTTGATGCAAGATTGCTTACACCACTGGATGCTCTTGCATCACCAGGAGGCCATTCAAGGCCCTGTTGGATGTGGGTCTTTTCAGGACAACTACTGGAAACTGAGTTTTTGGAGCTCTCAAGGTTGGCTAGTTATTGATTTTTGTTACTTAGAATTACATCTCATAAATGTGAACTGGTTGCTGTTCAATCAGGCATTCTGTTAATTGTTATTGAATTCAATTTAATTTGTATATGTTGTAGCTTTTTCTTGAAGTTAAGACTATGACTGGTTCTATATTTTTAACTATGTAACTCCAAATCCAAATCAGTGTGTTAATTTGTTTGAGTCACATAAGTGTTTTGGTTGTTTATGTTGATTTATATTTTTTTCTCCCTCTAACAGTTGGTTCTTATCCTTTTGTGACCATTGTGAATTGTAATTTTGTCTTCCTGTATGGTTTTGGCAATGGTATGGTGTATTTGTGTTGGTAAATATGCTTATCTTGAAATTTAGTTTTAATTTTTATTTTATTTATTTTTAATAGAAATTGAAAGTGTATGTTATGCCTTTCTACACTGGATTAAGTGATTATTTTAATTTAATATATATTGTTAAATTTGGACTAAATGAAATATAATTGTTCCTATTTTACTTTGTTTCTGCTTTCTCAATTATGGTGTTGTTGTTTGTATTTAGGGGGTGTTGGATGGGGGACTAGATATTCCTCATAGTGAAAAGTGATTTGCTAGATTTAGCAAAGATGATAAAAGTCTCGATGCTGAGATACACCAAAAATATATATTTGGAGGTCATGTCTCTACATACATGAAGGTGATAAAATTGCCACTATGATAATGCTCTTTAGTTTTTGTGAATGTCTCACTAGGTAAGATTCTTTATGGCAAAATTACAGCATAATTTCCAACTTTGTGAAAAATAGAAAAGTAGGTGTATATTTGTCAACTTTGTGAAAATGTGTAATTTATCCTCCTATCCTTGCTTGCTAGACAATTTTATGCCCATTTGGCTTGTATTGCTTTACATAATTTGTTTACTCTTGGATTTTGTTTTCTAAATCTTTCGTTGCTACTGCTTGTTGATGTTGTAGTAAGCACCTAAATACTCTATTCTTTTTGTTTGTTATAGTAGATATTTATGCATCTGTCGTTTGCTTTTGTAGCATACTAACTGAACTATCAAAGAATTTTTAGGAAGTGCTATTGTCAAATGACAAACAACAAATTGGTGAACTTTCTCTCAAGTATTAGTTCCTGCATGAAAATCCTAATAAAAGGAGTCTTAAGGGGATAAATCATAAAAGTTTGTATTTCATGAAAATTTGATTCTACAAATAGCTCCAAATTTTTCTGTGTGGCACTTGCTAAGAAATTTATCCTTAGAAAACTAAGTCTGATGCACATGCATTGCATATGGAGAAGCTTCATTAGAACTTTTTTGCTATAATTGTGGGATTCTCCCATTTCTTGGAAAGTTCTAGGCTCTTAGGATAAATGGCTCTATAGTTTTGGTATATTTAGTTACTTTCGTTTGCATTCAGAGGCTCTACATTGTTGCATCTAATCATTATGCTTTTGCTTATTATTCATATTATTTGTTTGGGTAGTAATTTGTACCAGATCCTAAAACCTTCTCTTTTCTGTGAATGTGAGATTGTTGTGGTGTTATACTTTTTTATTGAGCATGGTTACTGTGTTTTAGTATATCATAGTGATAGTGTATTCTTCTGGTATATTGTGGGTTTATTTAGTTCCAAAATGATAATCATCTTTAGAGTTTTGATATTGGTTTCATTGGTATTAGATTAGTTGTGGACCAAAGCAAAATTCATTGTGAGAAGTAGTGGTTCAAATTAATGAGCTGCTAACTATTTTTGAATAAATTGTATTAAAATTAATAGTTACATTTTCTAGTTTTTGGGTAATAGATTACAACCCAAGGAATATCCAAGTCAGTGAAATCCTAAGCTTTTGGTGATTTGAAGGGTTTTCTTTTCTTATAATTGTTAGGATTTTGTGGATTTAGAAGGCTAGGTGCGATGAACATGCTTTTGGTTTATAGCAACTTTTTAAAATTGGTCTTATGGAATTGCAAGATTCTCCCATTGTCTACTAATTTTGGGGCTTTCTTTGGGATATAGTTATCTTCATTTTTATATTGTAGAATATTTGAATGCTATTTATAGTGTGTGTAGGAGCATCATTGTGTAGTTCTAAAGTTCATAACCAAAATTAGCATGGTATAGAACATAAATAAATACATTTTAATGAATTAAAACAAGATTTTGAATTAAACCTTTAATGACTTGTTCAATCAAGTCAACACAAAAAAGAAACACAAATGTTTTGAGTATTAATTTCATTACCTTACTGTAACTGTAAGATTTCTTAATTAAGAAACCTGGAGCTATCTAGCACAGACCTGGAAGACAAGTCTCTTGGATGGAAAGGTCATATGTCAGTATTTTCTTTAGGCTTTATATTATTTTTGAATATATTTTTTATCCATGTATACACTTCTTATAATCCTATGTGTAGCTTTGGTGGAGTCATGTTATGGTTCTAAAGTTTTGAGCCAAAATTTGCATGAGATGGAAGAGATTGCATACATGGGGCATAAATAAACAAATTTTAATTAGATAAAACAAGATTATGAATTAAACCTACAATGACATTGTAGGGTCGCGGTACCACTATGTCTATTGAATTGTTCCTTGCCACAATACTGCAAGTTGTTTCTTTGACCATCACGGGACCATGGTATACTAAACATCACTTGAAGCCTTTCACCGCACTACCACACTCCTTCATTGAAATTGTCACAGGGCTGCGGTATTAAACACTTACATAACTTAAACTCCTTATACCGCAATACCGCAAGCCTCACTTGAGGCCATTGTGGGGGTGCGGTGTACTATTTTCCTCTACTCCTTCTTACTACCATGCCGCAAGCCTCACTTGAGGCCGCCACATGGGTGTGGTGTATTGTTTTCCTCTGCTCCTTCTTACCGCATTACTACTGGTTATTCTCTTGACTACCGCGGGACCGTGGTGAAGTATCATATGCCACTTAAATTTATGCCACCAACTAGCCACTTTGTTTTGAGACCGCTATGGGGTTGTGGTAATCGATCTCTACATACCACGATGCCACAAATGCAATCTCTTCATGTTGCAAGATGGCAATAACTGCTCCCTTGTTATCCTTGGTTCCTGCACACCTGCTAAGACCTTTTGAGTGACCTGCGGGACTGCAGTGAGAGACAAAAACACATCGATAGTCAAAAATACAAATATCTTTCACATGGACTTGGTATGGGGTGCTTATGAATGACTCCTGGAATAATTTTAAAAGAAATATGGATCCCTAAGATGGATTTATGGAAGGAAATTTGCATGAAACCAAGTGGGACTATGAGAATTTTGAATGGTCCTAATAGAGACCACATTTTTTTGAGGCATTCTATTAAACAGTTCATGTGCATTGTCCATGGTTCCACATTTTGCATACATGTTTACCAGGGCAGTTGCAACTATAGCATCTGACAAAATTCCTCTATCTTTCACACTTTGATGGATGTCCATACCCTGTTCCAAAGCAATACTCTAGATTTTATTATATTTGCGCAACATCAACTAAAACTGAAGCCACAAAGATAATTTAGATATTTAGAAATTTTAAAGGCTATTGACTTTTCTTCTTTTAGCTAATGGGCAATTTCTTTCTGTTAAATTTCTCATTTCTCTCATCTTTCCTCATTACAGAGGTTGCTACTCTTACACTATTTACCCTTTTGACATTATATTCAACCATTATTCCTATTTCATTGTATGTGTTAATTGAGGTAAGAATTCTTGTTTAATGAAGTTTGAAATTCTATTTGATATTCAAATATGCTTAACATGAAAACCACTTTAATTTTCTTAAAACTACATTTCTATCTTTGACTTGCTTCTTTTTTTAATGGCATCTAGGTGATAAAGTTTATCTAGTCTACTCAATTCATCAATAAAGATATACTTATGTATCATAAGGAAAGCAACACTCCTGCTTTGGCACGGACATCAAATCTGAATGAGGACCTAGGACAGGTCTATGCAAGTCACAATTAAATGTGTTTGAAATAGATAGTTTAACAGTTGCTTGATAAAAATTTACAAACAAAGCTGAAAAATATGTTTTTGTATTAAAGTTTAAAGTTTAAACCATTTTCCAATTTGCTATTTGTTATAGTTTTTGTTAATCAAAACCCTCTCTCCCCTGCAAAATGAATTCCTAGAACAAGTAAGGAAAAACATCATGAGTGTTATTGAGTCTCTTTTGGGCTGGCCTTACTGTGTCACCTGGACTTGGTAGACCATGAAGGGGGCCCACAAATTGGAAAGTTCAAGCGTAGTTCTGCAACTATGCAGTCCATGAGACCACATTTTTTTTATGCATTCTATCAAACAGTTCATGTGTCTTGTCCATGGTTCCACATTTTGCATACATGTCTACCAGGGCAGTTGCAACTACAACATCTAAAGGAATCAAGGAATCAAGGCTTCCATATACTTCAAAGGAAATTTTATTGAATGCATATCTTTTTAATGATCTTGTTTATCAAGTCTAGCAATTGTTAGTTTTTTATTGATAATGTTCTATGGATTTTTCATTATGGTCCAACTAGGAAAACTTAAAATAAAATCATTGATTGAGTACTGAAAACTGTATTTTTGCTTTGTGGGTCCTCTCTTTATTGTTTGTAATAATCCTTCATATCATGGTTTCACCCACAAGGAACAATTATGATAGTGATATGACTGTAAAAGAATAAGAGGACCTTCTCAAAAGGTAGTGATATTCATTTGAGGCTGAGCAGCACTTAAAGACCCATGGATGATAGGGTTACACTAAGAGCCATAAGTAGAAGGCACGGGGACATTTGAAACAATATAGTGAGAAGAGTGTGAAGAGATTGGATAGTTTCAATCTAACCTAGAAACACAAAGTGAAGGTCTTGATGAAATGGCATCATGGCAATGACAGTGTTTCCAAAACAATTATGACCATGGTCAAAGCACTCCTCAAACTTGAGTGAATATGTTTACAAATGAGGATGTATGAAAGTGAGGATTGAAAGGATAGTCTGTGAAAGAGCTTCCAGCTATGCATGAAGAATTCCTACAAGTGACTGTTAAGGGGCAGAGATTCATGCAAAAGATAATGATCATGCAAACATTAAAAGATAATCTTAGAGTCAATGAGAAGAACTATGCAAAGGTTACAATCTTGTCAGTGTCTCAAGAGGCATTTAAAGGGGTAAGGATACAACCTTCTAGTATGCATTTGACAGTGCCAAATCTCATGATAGTCAAGAGTCTTCATGTTAGATGCATGAACACCTAGGACAATACCATAGAGTTGGTACAAGTGAGAAGCAACAAGGTTGAGGGTTATCATGAGCTATCTTCCAAGACATATATTTTGCAACAACAGTATCATAATGGGATGTTAATTTCTATATTAGAGGTGATGATATGATATGATAGTTGTGAATGATAGTGATGTGATAAGTGACAGGACTAATGATGGACTGTATGAACTTGTAACAGTTTGGCAAATGACATAGAGTGCATACCTAAGTAATAGTAGTAGTGATGAACTATTTTCAAGGAATTTGGAAAAGATACAATGATGTCAAAGGTAGTCAAGGCATTCAATAGAGGGGTAGTGTTCTACGTTGATGGGAGGTAGAGTACAAGTGAAAACATTCCTATTTAATGAGCTAGGTAGTGGTAGTCGTGAGGCATTGTTATTTTATAAAGGGAAAATGCATGATAGTAGGTTGACAAGTGATTGGACAATGCATTTCAAGAAGCTACAAGTTTGATTAGGACAATGCATAGCCTAGTCATAAGGCAATATTATTGAATAATAGTCCATGACAATTGAGGCATCCTACCAAAGATGATAGTCATCAGAGATAAGGACAGTTTATTGCTACAGGTAACAATTCACAGTGGCAGCTTATGAACTAGAGCAAGTTGGGTGCATGAGATAGGATCTCTACAGAGATGACAGTGTGATCTTGAACTAGGATAGTGAGCTTCAATATGGGGCAGTCATAGATTTGTGAAGAAGACATCTATGAATGTCTTTGTGTTCCTATGTTCAATGATACTCAGAAAATCAGTTTCTTGCTCATTCTTTGAGCTATCTATTCTAACCATGAAGGTTTTTTTAGCAAAGAGAAAGCATTGTAACTTATTTTCAGATCTGTATGTTGTTTGTAAGTGTTTTTTATCAATAAAACAAGATGTTTTTACCTTCTCAAAGTTGTTTCATTGTGCAAGCTTCAAAATATACTATTAAATATACAAATGACTAAATGCAAGCTTCAAAATGACTAAATATACTACTAATTGACGTCAATTTTAATAATTAAATTGACTAAATATACTACCAAATTGATCAAATGATGATTAAAATTAATGACTAAATACACTACCAATGGACATAAATCGGTGAATAAAAATGACTAAATTATTGATATGCGCTGGACAACTAAGAGGGGGGGTGAATCAGTTGTCACAAAAACTTAAACACTTTCTGCAATTAAATATTCATCACTTATCCACAATTATTATGATTGAACAATGAGTGCATGAAATCAAAAACTTAACAACATCAAACACAACAGACACCAGATTTACATGGAAAACCCCAAGGTGGGGAAAAACCACGAAGAGGATTAACTCTCAATATATATTGCAATCTTGAAATAGTGATGTTTAGGCTTGGTCACCCCATGTGCCTAAACATACTGGCTTACTGCTATGAAGAGCAACTAGGTCTAGCAGGCTCACTACGTCAACCCTAAACCTAGCAAGATTACAATAAGGGTTGTTAAACCCTGAGGGCTGTTAAGCCCTACTAGTGGTTTACTGCTAGACTCATTGCCATGATCAACACCTTTCTATATTTACAACTGAAGTATAATAATTCCCCTGCTCTACTTCTTCCTTTTCTCTACTCTTCCTCTGCTCTGCTTGTCCTCTTCTTTCCTCTAACTCTTCTCTGCTCTACCTTTGGACCTTTCTTAATATATTATCAAATTTTCTCAAGGACACCTTTTCCACAACTCAACTACAAGTATTTATACACTACATCAACCTTGGAATGATCATCAAGGTCAGCATCAACCATTGGAACAATCTCCAAGGTCGGTATTAAAAAAATTTACAAAATAGGTCCTGACCTATTGCAATATCATGCAAAGGGAATGAAATTTGGATCACTCCATGCCTTAGCTAGGACTCAAACATGATCTTCCACACCACAACACACTTCCATAATCTTCTATAGATCTCCGCAATCACTGGGATCAACCAGGTCGACCAAGACTGGTTACACGCTACGTTATCTGGGAGCAATCTTCACACACCATCCCAATTTCTTAGCGCGGACCAAAGTCTAGATAGGAGCATGATTAGGAGACATCCACAAGCACGTTATAATCATCAGGAGCAACTGCACAAACCTTAACCACTTTATCCATAAGAATCTTCTCACTAGAGCACATGAACTTTACTGTCTTCAACTGTCATAAAAGAAAGATAGCTTGGGGACCACCAAACCATGAACCATTGCAACTATAGGCACTTATCATCATCCCAGACTTCCCTCTAGAACCGTAGAGAAAACTACTTTATTGCAAAGGAATGCGGAGCCAAATACTGTCTTCCTATCTCAACTGAACTTACAGAAAAAGTAGGCTTCACTCAGATCTTCATGCAGATGGCTTAGACTTAAAATGTAGCATCCTCATACATACCTCTAACTTACTTTCAATCCACAGAACATGATCTTCAAGTAGGAATAAATGTAGAACAATTCACAAGACTGATCTTCAGCATACAACTCACTGTCTATACTGCACTTCTCTGTAGCTCACTTGTTTCTTCCGGAGAGGCTAATTTTCTCAATATCCTCAATATACAAGTCTTCTAAACAAGTAATAGAATAAGATACAGTTGACACCAATGACAACAAGAATATGTTGACATCAATGACAACACCAATTAGGCACATACTTGCAACATAAATAAGTGACCAGTTAACAACAATCAATGACTAAATATAGCAGTGAATAAAAAATGACTAAATAAGTGACCAGATTACAACAATCAATGACTAAATCAATGACTAAATATACTACCAAATCGATTAATCAAAACAACCAATAAATGACTAAAAATGGTTTAGTCATCAATTTGTCACGTTATAAATGATTGGCAAAAACTACTAATGGTCACGTGACCATGTTTGGTCATTTATAAGTAGTTTTTAGTAGTTTTTTTAGTAATATATTGTTGTTTCTATACTAGTGCCAAAATGTGGAGGACACTGCCCCGGGTGCCCAAGTCCAAGGCAGGCTAATTCTCGAGATGTAGAAGCTCCTTCAGATGGAGAATGTCCTTGTAACTCTAATTCCCATTTGAAACTCTAAAGGACATTGCCCAAGGTGCCCATCTCTTGAAAATGCTTCATTTCACTTCTTTCTTTCATATCTTGAATCCTTGTCATCTGCAACCTTCCTCTGCAACTTCACTCTGTGAAACTCGGTACCTGTAACCTGCAATGACAAAGGAGTGTAGTTGGGGGTTGTGGTGTTTAGATGCTCACCTCAGTCAAGCCTCATAGAGACATTCAAGTCTTCCAAACACCGTTGTCAGATGAGAGTGTGTATCCCTACGGGATAGAGGCAAAATCCAAATGATAAATGATAGAAAACACAATAGATGACACCTTGAAGTGTATATCTCACATAAATGAAGGCTCTTCAATCACATGAGAAGATGAAGTCAAATCTGTAATCACAAACACAATAACAATGCTTTGCTCTACTACAATGAATATCATCAATGCTCCAAAATCAAGAGTATGCCTAAAGTTCACAATCATCTTCTAGTTTGCAAATGAAACAATAAACATGCTTATATATGCAACTACAAACATTCTCGCTAAGAATTTCGTAATTCAAACTTTTGGTGTTGGCATAGGACCTAACAACAGTCATATAACTGACACTTCAAATTAGGGCATGACCCAAAAAAGGGCAAGACTAGGGCACGAGTGCCCAAGTCCCCCCTATTTCAGGTAGGAGTCATCAAAATAACACCCCCTAGGTCCTATTTGTCACAAGACTTTGAGGTTTTCTCATCAGGATTCCAAATTAACACACAAAATGCTCTAAATGTATTCTAAATACTAGGGAGCTAAACCTTAAGAGGGAAAAGCCTCAAAGGGGACATTTTCCAACATAACATTTAGCCCCCACTTTAATGTATGCATGAACACAAGGCCCATACATGCATTAAAGTAAGGTCAACAAACACAAAAAACATGCCAAGCACGGTGAAGACACGCCAATCACATTGAAGATAGTAACAGGCACGCAAAACATAGAGAAAGTAGTTACAGTCACACAAAACATGGAGAAGATAGCGTTGAAGACACACAAAACACAATGAATACAGTGAATGCAGTGATTATTTCTTTTTTCATTTTTTTTCATTTTTCCATATATAAATGCAAATGCAAGTATAAGGAAAGTAAAGACACAACCCAAATGCAGGAGGAGCTCATCACCACCAATCTTGAGACTGCATAAGGGGCAACATACACGCAATACAAATCTCAGAGTGTAGGAGGAGCTCATCACCACTAGTCTTGAAACTACACTTGAGAATAAACATGCCATACAAATCCCAAAGCATAGGAGGAGCTCATCGCCACCGGTCTTGAAACTATGCTTGGGAACAAACATGTCATACACACACATATGAAAGACAAGGAGAAAACATGGTAAACAAGCAATGGAAGAAACCTATTGCTAGGTTCGCTACCATCTCAGGCACATTATAGGCACACACCGATGATTGAGCTTCGCCACAACAATCGCCAAAGACACGCTTAAGAGTAGGATAGTCTCAAATCCACCCCGCCTACTCAGAGGAATTTTAAGAAAATGATAGGATGTGTAATCTCCTTGAGAAATACACCATCCCTACCTCTACAGAGGGCTTAAAATAAAAAAGGATATGCATGATATTTGTTGTCCTCAAAATTAGCTACGCTCATTTTGTAGGACGACCGCTAGGAAACTAGTTTGTTTCGTAGCCTACGACTCTAAGTACGCAAATTGAGGTGAATCATTTCATCTTCATGCGTAGTCCTCTAGCTCCTAAGAATCTATTAGAATATCTTCTCGAATCAGTTTCTCAAAATTTGTGTGAGTTTTCTAACTTCAGTTTTGATAGTTTTAAAGGAGTTAGAAAAAAATTTGTTTTACATGCACGGGTGGTGATTTTCACCGCCAGTGCATGTGAGTCAAATTTCCCCCATATGCAACGGCAGTGAAAATCACTGCCCGTGCATATATCTTATTCCTTCATGTCTGGGCGGTAATTTTTCCTGCCCGAGCATGTGCCAGTTCACGTGAACTACCATAAATGCGAGTTTAAGTTCTTTTGATTTCAACATTTAAATGTGTCATTTTTAAGTTTTATTTTTCATCATTGTGTTCTCCTTGCCATTTGTTTACTCCATGCCTTTACTCACTTCTTCACAGATCTCTTTCAAGCATAGAAATGGAGCTGAGCAATGTTTTAAGTTAGGGTTTTGGAATTGGTTTTTCTTCCATCATTTTTAGTTTTCATGTCTCTTGCTTGAGCGGTGGTTTTTGTTTTCTTTGGCGTCTGCAACTTAGGTTTTTTCTGATCCAACATGTATTGGTAGACATTTTCACTGCTTTTACAAGTTTTCCCCTTCATATGCATTGGTGGGTTCATTCACCGCTTGCCTAAGTGATGGTCTTTTTGACAACATGTATCGGCAGACATTTTCGCCACCGATACATATGATTTGACTTTGCCTTGATTACCAAATGTAAGGGTGGCGTTTGTCACCACCCCTATATAAAAATGTTGATAAAAAATCCCCTCACATGCATTGGTGGGTGAATTCGTTGCCTTGGCATATTCTATTGTGGTTAAACATGTAAGAGTAGCCAATTCGGTGGCCCTTACACATAAATCATTAAGAGAACTCCCACATGCAATAGCGGTAAAATTAACCGCTCCTACATAACAACTTACAATTTACCCACATGCAAGGGCAGTCATTTTGACCAACCCTGCACTCATATGATCTACCCTACATGCAGGAGCGGTCATTTTGACCGCCCATGCATGTCATCCTAAAAAAATTTCCTAACACTGGGAATTTTTGTCCTTTGTACCTTTGGCCCACTTTTGCCTGATTTCTCAACTTGCGCACACTATAGTCCTTTTAATCTCATCCCTGTGAACATGGTCAATATTACGTAGCTTTCGCAAAATGCCAATTTTTCCCCTAACTGTGAGATCATGACCTTTTTGCAGTTTCATCAAGTAGCTGTGATTGACACCATTTCTAGTTCTCTCTTCAAAGCTGATGTCAGAGCCATCTTTGTTCAAAGCTAAGACAATGATGTGACACTTTTGCACAGGCTTGAAGAGTTCCCATGTACCCTCAGCTAAAAATCACAAGTTTCTTCCTGTAGAAGAGATGGTCGATGCCTTCGAAAAGATGATTTAGAGGACCTTTGAAGATAAAAAAATTCTCAATTGCTTCAATGGATAAATTCCATGATTACCATTCAACCTTTGAAAATTTGAAAGATAACCTCCAAAAGCATGAGAAGGTGATAAAGGAGGTCAAGGATGTAGTTCTCAAGGGTCATACCATTTCAGGCAATATGACTGGACCTAATGTATATGAGATGGAGGCAGTATAGACCATGTACCAAAATTTCCTGAAGAAGAATGATGGAGGTAGTTGCTATTCTTCTTCATGTCTTAGTTTATTTTTCCTAATTTTTGTATATGTAATTTGTAATCAATTTTGGACATATCCATATGTATTTTTCTAAAATGTAATTACATGTGGAATAAAGGAAGTCCTAAGTCAAAAAGGACTCTTTTGTTGAATAAGTCAAAGTAGTTAGACTTTTTCCTAGATTAGCTCAAGGCCTCTCCCTATAAATAAAGAGGGCATCTTTTGTAATTTGGATCTTTAATCTTATGCAACAAAGTGCTGCCCAAATTGTGACTCAACTTTGAGACTTTGGTTTCAAATTACACGATCAATTCCAATCAATAAAGGAGGCAAGTTTTGATATCAAACTTTGTGTTGAATCAAATTTGTATGAGTGAAGATGTAGATATGGTATTTTTTCTAATTTCTCTTGTTGATTGATTGGAGAAAGTGGTGTTTGGTTATCATGATTGGAGAACATTCAAGATAAGTTATATAAATTTTGTGTTATATTATTTCCTTAAATCTATGTGTGTTGAAAGCATTTCTTGGTGGAGGATTATAAAGACTTTGAGCTTGTAGTTGTTCACTTTGTATATGAATCATGTTGAGAAATTGTAGACTTTGATCTATAATTTTCAATTACAATTGCATGGATCAGTGGTATTGTTAGTTGATAGACTTTGTGCTCCAATTGGCGATATGCTTACTTTTAAAATCTTTCTGGGGATAATTTGAAGACTTTGTGCTCCAACTTATGTCATTGGTTACTATAAAACTCTCATTGAAGGCAGCGAAAAGACTTTGTGCTTCTACGTGTCTTCCAGTCTTTTATCACATATTTGTATTGTTATTCTTTGGAAGCATTGTTGAATATTACCGTGAGACATTGTAAACATCTTTTCTGAAAAAAGAGAAAATGATGAATGTAACACACCCCATATATGGTCAAAGCTAGTGTAAATACTTTTAGCGTAAAGTAGTTTAGTTTTGTTTCAATAAGCAGTAAAAAGGGAACCTCCCCTTACTGAGAGGAGAGATTTATCTCATCACACTTTGGTTGATATAACCATTTTTCCATTAGTGAGTTGACGACAAAATATTCACCCAATAGTTTTTAGCGATGCTGCTAGGGAATGAATACGCATCCAAGAGCCTCATGCTTTTAGTTGAAGTATACTGGACTCATCTTTTGTAATATATTTTTGTTATATCTGCTCTATTATTTGGTAAGAGTATGGTTGTCCCAGGTCCATGGGGAAATGCTTTTGGTCCTTTGAATTTGACTCAACCTGTGCATGAACTGCCTCATGGTTCTAGAAATAATTTCCCAAAATTCTATGGTGATGGAAAAGTTCACCTGGATGAGCACATTGCAGCATTCTACATTGCATGCGGTATTCTCAGAGTTAAGTATGAAGATGTTTCTGTGAGACTGTTTGTGGAAACATTCCAAGGTGTTGTAGTTGATTGTTTCTATCACCTTGCACCTGGAACTATCACTGGATGGAATACACTTCAAACTCAGTTTGAAGCTAGATTCAAGCTAGCAGAAGATGCTTACACCTTGTTGGCCCAACTTACTCAAATGAAAAAGGAACCGCATGAGCCCATGCATGAGTTTGTGGCAAAGTTTAATAAGCTAAAGAATAGGATCCCAACTATTGCTCAGCCCACATCTGAGAACCTAAAATTCATCTTCATCAATTCACAATTGCTGGAAGTAAGTTTTCTTTTATGAAGAGCAGCACCATCTAATCTTGCAATTGCTCAAAGTTTGGTAGTTGAAGTGGAGGATGATTTGATCTTGGAAGGAAAGTTGAAGAAGGATTCTATTAGGCCTAATGAGAAGCCCCCTTTGGCTTTATCTTCTACAAGAACTATGGATCCTATAGTGCAAAAGTTGGCTGATGAGCTGTTAGCTCTGAAAAAATAGATGTCACAAAGTTTGTCCATTCCCCTCTACAAGGACATACCAAGGGGAACTTTTCCTAATGCTCTGAATTACCAAGGTAATGCTTCAAGGGATCAGAATCAAAATAGGTTTCCTCCACAACAAGGAACACTTGCTTTAGAGGCACCACCTGTGGATGCATCAATCTTCTATTATGAATCAGAGCAAGAAAATCTTCTTCAATCAAAATATGATCAAGGAGAAGATGATGCTAATCTTTTCACGGAAGGTGAAGAGTAGTTAGCTGGTGAGTCTACCATTAGGTTCCTGGACTTGGAACATGAGATGGAACAAGAAGAAGTTACATTTGGTGAATCTCATGTTGTTTTCACATGGTCACAAGATCAATCAAATCAGAAAGATGTAGTTGGTGACAAATAAGTAAGTACATCAGATACTCTTACTTCATCCCTTGTTCCTAAGACTAGCACCCCTAATGTAAAACCTCAAGATGAGAGTTTTTCATCTTTTGTAGCTAGTCCATATCAACTTGTTGGTATCAGAGATCATGCTGAGGAGACAAAGATTCAAATGTCTGAGGCAAGAATACCCGTTGATGGTATTATGCAGGAAGTTCATCCTAAAAGGGAAACCAAGTACATAGTGATAAAATCTAAGGATCCAAAAGCTTAGATTCTCTTTGAGTTTTCTGATATGGGTACTTACTTCTTGATCTTGAATGAAGATCTTAAGTTATTCAATAGTATTTCAAATGGAGGTTTAAGAATAGATGGATCATTCTTTTCAAGCGAAAGGATTTTGCATCTGAAAGGAAATAAAATTTCCAAAGGATTGGTTTCTCTAGAGAAACTTTTTGACAAACACGATTGCTTTGTCAAATAGTGATGATAGTTGGAACCAAATTCATCAGCAAGAGTGGGACAATTCAATTTCGATGCAGAAGAAGATCCTAGAATGACAAACACTGGGAAGTGTTACTCTTTCAATAGTAAAAGAAAAAGAAGTGGAATATCTTTTCTGCTGCCTCACAGCAGACAACATTTGAAGCTTTTCTCAAAGTAAAGCGACAGATAAGTTTGTGTATTTTTGTATAGTTTTTGTGTCTTTTTTGTTTTAATCCTTTTGTGTTTTTGTGTCTTTTGTTGTTGCCTGACTCTATAGCCCAATGGAATGGATGAAGGCACTTAGAGACTAGATTCTTCTCCCTTTGATCATTTCAAAGAATGATCAAAGGAAGCTCCCTAGTTAGAGCCAGTTGTTGTCCTTAAAATTAGGTACGCTCATTTTGTAGGATGACCCCTACGAAACTAGTCCATTTTGTAGCCTATGACTCTAAGTACGCAAATCGAGGCAAATCATTTCATCCTCATGCATAGTCCTCTAGCTCCTAAGAATCTATTCGAATATCTTCTCAAATCAGTTTCTTAGAATTTGCGCGAGTTTTCTAACTTGAGTTTTGATAGTTTAAAGGAGTTAGAAAAAAAATTGTTTTACATGCACGGGCAGTGATTCTTACCACCGGTGCATGTGAATCAGATTTCCCCCATATGCAAGGGTGGTGAAAATCATCGCCCATGCATATATCTTATTCCTTCATGTCTGGATAGTAATTTTTCCCGCCCAAGCATGTGCCAATTCACACGAACTACCATAAATGCGAGTTTAAGTTCTTTTGATTTCAAAGTTTAAATGTGTCATTTTTAAGTTTTATTTTTCATTGTTGTATTCTCCTTGCCATTTGTTTACTCCGTACCTTTACTCACTTTTTCATAGATCTCTTTCAAGCATAGAAATGGAACTGAGTAATGTTTTAAGTTAGGGTTTTGGAATTGGTTTTTCTTCCGTCATTTTCAATTTTCATGTCTCTTGCTCGAGTGGTGGTTTTTGTTTTCTTTGGTGTCTGTAACTTAGGTTTTTTCTGATCCAACATGTATTGGAAAACATTTTCACCACTTTTACAAGTTTTCCCTTTCATATGCACTAACGGGTTTATTCACCACTTGCCCGAGTGATGGTCTTTTTGACATGTATCGGTGGACATTTTCGCTACTGATACATATGATTTGACTTCGCTTTGATTACCATATGTAAGGGCAGTGTTTGTCACCGCCCCTATATAAACAACCTTGATAAAAATTCCCCTCACATGCATTGGTGGGTGAATTCACTGCCTTAGCATATTCTTCTATCATTAAACATGTAAGAGCAGCCATTTTGGCTTCCCTTACACATAAATCATTAAGAGAACTCCCACATGCAATAGTGGTAAAATTAACTGCTCCTACATAACAACTTGCAATTTACCTACATGTAAGTGTGGTCATTTCGACTGCCCCTACATGAACAATCTGAGTTTGCCCTTACCTGTAGAGGCGGTCACTTTGACTGACCCTACACTCATATGATCTACCCTACATGTAAGAGTTGTCATTTTGACCGCCTATGCATGTCATCCTGAAAAAGTTTCCTAACACTAGGAATTTTCATCCTTTGATACCTTTGGCCCGCTTTCGCTTGATTTCTTGACTTTCGTGCACTCTAGCCCTTTCAAGCTCATCCCTGTGAACATGGTCAACATTACGCAGTTTTCCTAAAATGCCAAATTTTCCCCTAACTACGAGATCATGACCTTTTTGCAATTTCATCAAGTAGTTGTGATTGACACCATTTCTAGTTCTCTCTTCGAAGTTGATGTCAGAGCCATCTTCATCCAAAGCTAAGACAATGATGTGATGCTTTTGCACAGGCTTGAAGAGTTCCCATGTACCCTCATAGCTGAAAATCACAAGTTTCTTCATGTAGAAGAGATGGTCGATGCCTTTGAAAAGATGATTCAGAGGACCTTTGAAGATAAAAAATTCTCAATTGCTTCAATGGATAAATTCCATGATTACCATTCAACCTTTAAGAATTTGAAAGATAACCTTGAAAAGCATGAGAAGGTGATAAAGGCGGTCAAGGATACAGTTCTCAGGGCTCATACCATTTCAGGCAATACGGCTGGACCTAATGTATATGAGATGGCGGCAGTATGGACTGTGTACCAAAATTTCCTAAAGAAGAATGATGGTGGCAACTGCTATTCTTCTTCGTGCCTTAGTTTATTTTTCCTAATTTTTGTATATGTAATATGTAATCAGTTTTGGACATATCCATATGCATTTTTCTAAAATGTAATTACATGTGGGATAAAGGAAGTCCTAAGTCAAAAAGGACTCTTTTGTTTAATAAGTCAAAGTAGTTAGACTTTTTCCTAGATTAGCTCAAGGCCTCTCCCTATAAATAAAGAGGGCCTCTTTTGTAATTTGGATCTTTAATCTTATGCAACAAAGTGCTGCCCAAATTGTGAGTCAACTTTGAGACTTTGTGTTCAAATTGCACAATCAATTCCAATCAATAAAGGAGGCAAGTTTTGATATCAAAATTTGTGTTGAATCAAATTTGTATGAGTGAAGATGTACATATGGCATTTTTGTGGATTTATCTTGTTGGTTGATTGGAGAAAGTGATGTTTGGTTATCATGATTGGAGAACATTCAAAATAAGTTATATAAACTTTGTGTTATATTATTTCCTTGAATCTATGTGTGTTGAAAGTGTTTCTCGGTGGAGGATTATAAAGACTTTGAGCTTGTAGTTGTTCACTTTGTATATGAATTGTGTTGAGAACTTGTAGACTTTGAGCTATAATTTCAATTACATTCATGTGGATTAGTGGTATTGTTAGTTGACAGACTTTGTGCTCCAACTGGCAATATGGTTACTTTTAAAATCTTTCTGGGGATAATTTGAAGACTTTATGCTTTAGATTATTCACTTGGTTTGTGAATCTTTTGTGAAGTGAGTTGGAAGACTTTGTGCTCCATCTTACGTCATTGGTTACTATAAAACTCTCATTGAAGGCAGTGAAAAGACTTTGTGCTTCTGCATGTCTTCCGGTCTTTTATCACATATTTGTATTGTTATTCTTTGGAATCATTGTTGAATATTACCGTGAAACATTGTAAACGACTTTTCTAAAAAAGGAGAAAAGGATGAATGTAACACACCCCCTATATGGTTAAAGCTAGTGTAAATACTTTTAGCATAAATTAGTTTAGTTTTGTTTTAATAAGAAGTAAAAAGGGAACCTCCCCTTGTTGAGAGGAGAGATTTATCTCATCACACTATGGTTGATATAACCATTTTGCCATCAGTGAGTTGACGATAAAATATTCACCCAACAATATCCCACCTTTGTGGAGGGCTTCAATGATTGCAATATAGAAATAAAGATGTGCAATACAACATCCCACCTCTACAGAGGGCTTAAAAACACGCTTCATTAGTACCAAAATCGTCAAACATCTTACCTCATATATGCCCCCACCTTAAAGTGGTTGATATCATGTACTGATATCAAGCACGCTAAGGTAGAGAGAAAACACACAAGGGAACACGAGCTCTCGCAAAGCCCATGCCCCCAGAGGTGACATGTACTTTACGATCGTGAAATGTTCCCACAAACACACAATTTTCTACAAGAAAAGGTGTTAGAAACCATATAATCATGATAAACAATGATGCATGTAATCATTTACATAAAGATCCAAGCAAGGCGGGATCCAAGATAAACCAAGTGCACGTAGCAACAGTACTGTTATGTTTTGTAAGTGCGATAAGACAACATCAAAATATCACATGGAGTGATTCTACTAGTCAAGCATTGGATAATATATATCAACCCCATCATCATGTATGGACTAGGTCCATTTTTTGATTTCTCATTGAAGGGACACTAGGTCCATATCAATATTATATGTTTTTCGTCATCCGCTAGCTAGATAGAACCACTAGAAGAAGGTAAACAATAAATCAAGAGAGGAGAAACAAGTGCCTTAAGGACAATCACATAGGAGGGTTCCCCCAAGTCACTAACCACAAAACACAACACACAACAATGAAAATAGAGGAGAGGCAATATAGAAGAATGATGATACAAATAGAAGAAGGGTCACAACAGAGGTGGTCTCCCGGTATCCTTGACCTTACAAGAGAATCAAGGGTCATCCTAGGAGGCCTAAACAACACATAACACATCACAAGGGAAAGACAACATGGAGGTAAAGGGTGAGAAATACTTACCTGTAGGGACAACCAGACTAAAACTTGGAACTTGTGAGCATCTTAGAGAGATGCTCCTTCATGTTGTGTGCGAAGCTTGAGTGGTTCTTATTAGAGTGTTCTTTGTTGTCAGAAAGTCCATGCAGTGCTTGTTTGTCAAATCCTTGTGTATGTGAAATCTTTTGTTGCTTATGAGGATGAGAACCACTATTATTTCCAATTGATGATAACCATCTTGCTCTTTTCCAAGTTTTAGTTCTCTTATTTTGTTGATTCTATCTATCGTATGGAGAAGAACCACCTTGTACCATATCAATCTTTTCTTTTGTCAGAATCTCTTGCTTCGGTTGTTCCCTTTATCTTTCAATTACATTTTGGTTATCTCCTAATCCTTGCAAGGATAACAGAGGAGGAACCTTAGCATAAATACCATTCCTTCGTGGATGAGGTATTACTTCAATATTTTCCTTATCCACCTCTATCGTGGCAATTATATCATCGTAGTTTAAATAGTCATCTTCTGCTTCTACCAAGTTTTGTTTCATCATGTTGTTATTAGTGTGCTTAGGGAAAGGATTAGTAAAGATATGTAAATTTTGATTTGGAGGAGCAATCAACTTATTTATGTTATCATTCATACTAGATACCCATATAACATTCGAGTCAATGAGGTCTTGTATTTCATGTTTAAGACACATACATCGTTTAGTATCATGCCCCTATTTCTGATGATAATGACAAAAAGCATTAGTATTGAAATAAGGTCCTTGCAGTCTACTAGGATCTAATGGTTTAATCGGAGGAAGCTTCAAGAGGTTATTACTCATGGCTTGATTCATGATAGATTGATAGGTTTCAGATATCAAAGTAAACTTTCTTTGTTGAAACGGTGTCCTCTTTAGATTAGTGATAGTAGACACTTGTAGGAATTTGTTTGAATTATCTCCATTAACCTTAATGAAATTCTTATTATTCCTCTTAAAGTTGTTTTTGTTGCAAGTATGTGCCTAATCGGTGTTGTCATTGATGTCAACATATCAGTGTTTTTATTGATATCAATTGTGCTCTTGTTTTGTTGCTTGCTTGTAATAAGTAAGATAATTTGTATTTGCCTATGTAAGTGTTGGAAAGCCTGATATTGAGGATATTTAGAAATTTTTCTCCTCCGGTAGAAACAGTGTGTTGCAAAGTATCTTTGTCTATATAAGAACAGTCAAACAGAAAGCTCCACATTTCCTATAGATTAAATATCCTTGTCTACAGATTGGAAATTATTTAGAGGTTTGTTTGAAGATGCTATGTTCTAAGTTTGAGCCTCTGGTATGAAGATTTGAGTGAGTTATGTTCACCAGAGTGAAAGCTGCTTTTTTTGTATGTTTGGTGGTGACAGGGAGAAAGTATTATGCTCCACACTCCTCCGCATTGAAGTATTTTTGTCTGCAGTTCTAGAGTTAAGTCTAAGATGATGTTATGTGCCTTGAACTCCAATGGTTCATGATTTGGTGGTCTGCAAGTGATCTTTTCCTTATGACAGTAGCTGGTAGTGTTGTTTATGTGCTCTAGTTTGAAGAATCTTCTTGACGAGTGGTTAGAAGTTGTGCGGATGTTCTTGATGATTTCAATGTGCTTGTGGATGTCTCCTAATCGTGTTCCTACCCTTGGATTAGTCCACAAAGAGAAATTTGGATCATGGATGAAGAATGTTCTTAGAAGACCTAATGTTCTCACTAGTCTTGGCTGACTTGGTTGATTTCACTATTTACAGAGATGTTTTGAAAATTGAAGAAGCATGTCATGGTGTGACGAATTGTGTTTGAGTCCTAGCTAAGGCATGGCATGATCAACATACATCTTTACATCTTCCCTTAGCAATTTTTGGTATTAGGTCCAGACCTATTTCTATGTATGTTTTGTAATGCCGACCTTGGAGATTGTTCCAACTGTTGATGAATGTATTGCCAACCTTGATGTACATTCCAAGGTTGATGACTTGCATAAAGACTTGTAATGAAATTGTGAAAAAGGTATGAGTGTGCCAAAATGAGAAGATAAGTGTGAAGAGTAAAAGAGCAGAGTAGATGAAGAATATTGTGCATCAATGGAATTAAACTCAGGCATAGAGTAGATGCTATCAAATCAGTTCAAAAATCTTGGGCTGTGAGCCACCTCTTAGCAGTGAGCCGATCTTTGTAGTGAGAATTTTGGGTAGTGAGCCCCATAGGTAGTGACCCTCTATTTTTCAGTACTGTTATAACTTATATATTTTTGTGGGCTAACACCCACCATGGTTTTTCCCTTATAGGGTTTTCCACATTAAAATATGGTGTCTCCTGTGTTGAATGTGTGATTGTGATTAAGTCTATGGTTTCATGCTTTCATGGTTAAATCTGATTATCAGTAATTAAGTAGTTGATGGTTTGATATATATATGAGGTTAAGTTTTTGTGACATCTGATTGACCCCCCCTCTTAGTTGTCTTGTGTATTTCAAAAATTGGTATTAGAGCCAAGTTCTTAGGAAGAAAGCCTAACAGCTTGAGGAAGATCCAGGATGTCTTTTAAAAAGGAAGCTCCATAGTTTGATGGGACAAATTATGGTCTATGGAAGGTACGAATGAAAAGATATCTCCTTTGTCTTGGTTACAAAGTGTGGAAAGTTGTAGAGTCAAAATATACCATGCCTTAAAATGGTTTGACAACTGAAGGTGAAATCAAAGAATATGAGTTGAATATAAAAGCTAGAGATGCCCTGTTAAGTTATTTGACTAACACTGAGCTGATAAAAGTCATGGATCTAGAATCTGTAAATGAAGTTTGGGAAAAGTTGAAAAAACTATATGAAGGAGTTGATTCTATAAAAGAAGCCAAGCTACAGGGCCTGAAAGTGAAATATGAGGGTTTAAAGATGAATGAAGATGAAAACATAACAGCCTTCATGCAAAGGGTTGATGAACTTGTCAATGGAATAAAAGGTAAGGGAGGAACTATTGGTGATAAGAAAGTTGTGATGAAAATTCTTAGATCACTACCAAAGTCCTACAGTCACAAGGTAGTTGCAATTGAAGAAGTAATGACTGTAAAAACTGTCAATAGAGATCAATTACTTGGAAACCTTATAGCCTTTGAGATGAGAGAGTTTGGTGATGCTCTGCCAAAAGTTGAGACTGCTTTCAAAGCCAGTACTTCTAAAAAGATCTCCAGAGCTAAAAAATACAAAGTGGAGCCTATTGATGGCTTTGATCAAATTGAAGCCAACTTTGTTGACAGGTTGTAAAGAGGTTCCAGTAAGTTCAAAGGTAAATTACCTTTCAAATGTTTTTCATGTGGTAAAGTAGTTCATTATGCTTCTAGATGTCCTGAAAGAATTAAAAGGAATAGAAAAGATTTGAGAACAAGCCTAGAACTCCAAAGAAATGCTACTATGTTAGAGATTGTGATGATGAAGGTGTGACTGATGATGAATCTAATGATGCTAGTACTAGTGCAAATGAATGCTTGGTTATTGCTATCAAAGAAGAACTTGTGTCTACTAATCCTTCTAGTTGTGTGAAGGAATAAATACTAGTGGAAGAAAGTGCTTTGGATGTTTAGGTTGAGAAAGATAAGGATGAATGGGTTATTGACAGTGGATGTTCACATCACATGACTGGTGACAAAAGTAAGTTTGTTAGTTTGGAAAAATTTGATAGTGGACTGGTTAGGTTTGGAGATGATACAACTAGAAAGATTTGTGGAAAAGGATCTATTTATTTTGATGGTAAGCACAATACTGATGATGTTCTGTATGTAAAGGGTTTAGATCATAATCTTTTGATTGTTGGTTAGATGTGTGGAAAAAGTTATGATCTATGATTCAAGGACAATGGATGCAAGATCATGGAAAGATCTAGAACAATGATTTCTACTGGTAAAAAGACTAGAGGTAATGTTTATCATTTGAAAGAAACTAATGATTATTTCTTATTGGCTCAGACTGATGAGAGTTGGATGTGGCATAAAAGAATGTGTCATATCAATTTTGACAACTTCATAAAGAAAAGTTTTGTTCAGGCTATAAGAGATCTACCTAAGTTTGTGAAGCCTGCCAACATAATTTACAAAGAATGTCAATTTGGGAAACAAACAAGAACAAGTTTCAAAAGTAAAGAACAATTCTCTGCTGGATTGCTAGAGCTAGTTCATACAAATTTGTGTGGTCCCACAAGAACAAGAAATCTCCAAGGAGATGGGTATTTCATGTTGCTTATTGATGATTACTCCAAGATGATTTGGGTCACTTTTCTAATAGATAAATAAGAAGCCCTAGACAAGTTCAAAGCCTTCAAGGCAATGGTTGAGAATGAGTTAGAGTTGAAGATTAAATGCTTGAGGTTTGATAGAGGAGGTGAGTTCACATCAAATGAATTCAATATTTTCTATGAAGAACAAGGGATAAATAGACAATTGTTTGCACCTAGGACTCCTTAGCAAAATGGAGTTGTTGAAAGAAAGAATGGGATAGTTCAAGAGGCTTCTAGGACTATGTTGAAGGAAGCTGACCTATCGGAAGTATACTAGAGAGAATCCATACACATTGCAGTGTACATCCTAACAGGGTTCAAGTAAGAGGTAACAGTGCTAAAACTCTTTATGAATTGTGGTATGGAAGAGTTCCTACAATAAGATATTTCAATTTTTTGGTAGTAAATGTTATATCAGAAGAGAAAAAGATCTAGGCAAGTTTGATACTAGATGTGATGAAGGAATCTTTCTTGGATACTCTACCAAGAGTAAGGCCTACTAGTGCTACAATAAGAGATTGAAGAAGATCATTGAAAGTGCTAATGTGAAGGTTGATGAAGACAAGGGAAGAATATCAGACCTGAGTGACTATGAATCAGATGAACCTGTTGTTATAACAAGTGAAGAAAAAGTTGAACAAGAAGATAGTCAAAATGAAGAAGAAAAAGCTCTAGAAAATGCTGCTAAAACTCCTAGGTATGTAAGAATCAATCATTTTGAAGATAAGATTATAGGAGACAAAAGCAAAGGGGTATTGACAAGAAAAAGAGCTACAGAAGAACAAGTGAATTACTATTTACTTTCAAAAGTTGAACCTAAAACTATGAATGAAGCTTACAGTGATGGAAATTGGGTAAAAGCTATGGAAGAGGAGTTGACACAAATAGAAAAGAATCAAACTTGGGAACTAGTTCCTAGACCTGCTGATAAGAATGTGATTGGCACCAAATGGGTTTTTAGAAACAAGATGAATGAGAATGGAGAAGTAGTAAGGAACAAAGCAAGATTGGTATGTAAAGCGTACTCTCAGGTTGAAGGGATAGATTTTGAGGAGACATATGCTCCTGTGGCAAGAATTGAAGCAATTAGAATGTTTTTGGCATTTGTAGCATTCAAAGATTTCAAAGTGTATCAGATGGATGTCAAGTCTACATTCTTAAATGGTGAATTGGAAGAAGAGTTCTACATTGAACAACTGGAAGGATTTCAACTATCAAAACAAGATGATATGGTGTGCAAATTGAAGAAGGCCTTGTATAGACTAAAACAAGCCCCCAGAGCCTGGTATGCATGGTTAGACAAATATTTGTTGCACTTAGGGTTTAGTAAAGGCACTGCTAACAGTAATCTATATTTCAAAATCAATTATAATTAGATCCTGATTGTTGTAGTCTTTTTTGATGACATTATCATTGGAGGAAATGAAGCTATGTGCATGATGTTTGCAGGAGAAATGCAAAATGAGTTTGAGATGTCTATGTTGTTGGCAAGAGACACTATATGGATTCATGGTTGTTGTCATTGATGGCAACAAAGGTCATCCCACATATCCGCAAGTCATGGTGTGTCTCTACCGGAAGTCAGAATGAAGATTATTGTGGTCCGGTGAACAAGAACAGAGCATGTGGCAAGGTCTGACAGACTGGTCCGGATCTCTCAGAGGAAGTATCTTGGTGTAGTGCGGATTTGGGAAAGTCAAGAGGACTACCTTGAGTGGTATATTCCAAGGATTTAGCCTCCGGTGATAGATGAGGAAAAAGATATGAATAGTTAAGTACCAGATTCCTGAGTGACAGTATGAACAGAGGAAGAACTAACTGACAGAACATCAGACTACCTTCCGGATGTGTTACTGATGGTGTTAAAGGTTATGAAGGCATGAATCATACTTGGCTGACATGATTAATGATTTCTACAAGTATATGCTTGATCCGCATTACTTGATGTGGTAGGATTCAGCTGACAGATCAGAATTAGTGAAAAGATTGACTATTCCGGATGCTGACTAGAAAGGTGATGAAATTACTTGTGCGGATATATATGCACAATGGATTTAGTTGTGAGAGTAGTAGTTGTGTGATGTGATATGTGAATAAGTGCAGAGCAGAGTAGAATCAGTAAGAAAGATCCAGTATGTGAAAGGAAAGCAGAATAAAGAGAAGAGGAAAGATGAAGTGCAGCAGATCAGTGTACTGAGCCTAACCGGAACTGAACTCTAGCATATGTGGATGCTTCCAATCAGTTCAAGTATTGTATAAACATTCTTTTGTAGACAGTGTGTCTCCTTGTAGGCAGTGTGCCTCCTTTGTGAGCAGTGTGCTCGGGCAGTGAGCCCTAATTGGCAAGTGTCATTTTGTAATTCCTTATTCTTCTAACAGAGAATAATCTTTGGGTTAATCACCCCGTGGTTTTCTCCCTTAATAGGGTTTCCACATCAAAAATACTGTGTCATGTGTTTTTCATTTCATGGTAATATTTGCTTGTTTGAATTAATGCTGCATTGATTAATAAGAAAGTTCAGAAAGAAGAAATAATTAGGATAACTGATTCACCCCCCCTCTCAGTTATCAACAATTGGTATCAGAGCTAAGTTCCTCCTAATAGAGCGTAATAGCTTGAGGAAGATCTAGGAGTTCAAATGTATGCATATGGTTTAAGGGAGCAACTCAAAACTGCCCTTGAGAATCTTGAACAGTCAAACTCTGAAGTCAATGAATTAAAGGAAAGACTCAAATAGGCTGATGAATTCATGAGAGAACTAAAAGACAAATTAAGTCTCTCTATGAAAAAGAGAAAGGAGCTGCTCCAGCAATTGGCAAGACAAAGTGAAGAAAGTAATGCAAATGAAGAGCTGACTGAAAAAACCAAGCTATGTGAAAAGTTATCAAAAGAAGTCATTATGGTAAGACATGAAATGGAATCAGGAGTTATAAAGTTTACTCAAGAGATTGAAGAGAAAAGAAAAAATGAAGACAATCTAAGACAATCTCTCAAAGAGAAATTAGAAGATTGCCACCAGATGGATAGGATTATCAGACATCTTGAATCTGATCTTGAAGATGCTAAAGATAATGAAGAAAAACTTGAGGATCAAACTCTCTCTCAAAAGGGATCTTCAAACAGCAAATGAATATAAAAGAGAAATTCAAGATAAGTTCTGCTCAACTTGAAGTTCTTCTTGGAAGTCAAAAGAGGACAGATGACAAGTGTGTTTTAGGATATGAGAAAGGAGAAAGCTCTGGATCCGGTCAGAAGAATTTTGGATCAGAAAATCCAAGGAACAGGCCTAGAAAACCTCCGATAAGACAGCCCAATGCCCAAAGATATCCTTCCTTCAATGGATACTGCCACAGCTGCAATCACTTTGGTCACAAAGCTAATCAGTACAGAAAGAGAATGAATCAGACTAATTCATCCTTCTCCGGACAATGCTTTAACTGCAAAAAGGTATGGACATAAGTCTCATGAATGCAGAAATATGCAAATAAACAAATCATTCAATGGTAGATGCTTTACTTGCAATACAGTAGGTCATATGGATAATCAATGCAGATCAAGAGGTTATCAGTCAAATATGCAAAGAAATGTTGTTTGCCAAATCTGTAATAGGTCCGGTCATAATGCAAAAGTCTGCAGAAGCAAGAATCAGGACAAAAGAGGTCCGATATATAGTCAGAATCAAGACAAAGGTAAACAAAAGATGAATGCAGATGAAGTTAGGAATGAGATGAACAAGATTTGGGTGAAGAAAAGTTTAGAGAAGGTAGAGGTTGGATCCGCACCAGACTGTAGTGCTAATATTCCTTCCAGAAATTAAGAAATGAGCTCTGGCTTAGGGGGAGACACAAAGAAAATCCTGTTCCCCCAGCCAATCAAGTGGTGCCGGATTAGGCACAAGATGCTGAGTAAAGGGTTTGTAGATATGAATCTTGAGATGATCCAGCTAAGATTTCAGAGGTCCACATGAAGATGTGAAGAAGTTGTGATCAATCATGTAAAACCTGTTCCGGGAAATGCTTCGGAATGACAGAGGATTACAAAAAGGTCCGGAGAGATCTGGAAGTGCATTGTCTTACTCTACGGATTGGACAGAGTATTTGGGATGTCCTTGTGATGTGTCATCTTGATTTATTCATACTAAAAGATCCGCATGATGTTCATAAATCAGGACTAATCTAGTTCTTCAAGTCATTTGAATAAGGCAAACCAGAATAATGTAGGTCGAGCATTTATTGCAAATAGATATTAGGGTTTGCGAAACAATATAAGGGATTTCTCATAAATCACTTGTTCATTCTACACTCAAGAAGAAGCAAAAAGTGGAGCTCTGCAACAAAATTCATCAAGTTCACCGAAGATCACTTGCAGAAGTTATTACACACAGAAATCAATCCAACCACTCCGTATAACCAAAGGCGCATAAGGTATTTTCCGTTTTCAAATATCTCACTGCAAATCTTTGAAAAATGGCTACTCCGAATATAGTTAAGATCTCTGATAGACCTCGCCCCATATTTAAGAAACATCCATACAAATCTTTGGAGATAGATCCCCTAGGAGCCTTCTCTAGTGTTCCGCATGGTGTATTGCATACGGAGGACATTAGGGTTTACATACATGCCAATTTTGAAGACTTTGGAGAATCAAAATTGATGGATATCTATCACAAACAGTTGATAGATGACTCCTTTGAGATTAAACCTCAGTACAAAGCCATCCGGGATAAGCACTTTGCACAGTACATTCATTTCCCCTGTTTTGAAGAAGATGAATGGGTCCAGTATGTACTAAGTGGAATGCATGACAATTTCCTATGGTTGAACAAGCCTTTCAAGATCACCAAAGATGCAATTAGGGCTGTAACCGGTCTGCACTCATCTGGTGGATTACCTATTCTCAAGTCTGTCAAAAATCAGATAGTTAGTGATGCAACTAGATCTAAATTTGACAAGAGAGCTATGACAATTGAAGACATCACTGAACCAGATGTCAAATTTGCATCTATGATAATTAGTTACAAGATCTATCACTCTAGTAGGGAAAATTCAGTACCGGGAACTGCAATTTACATAGCTTATCAAATGCTAAAGGAGAATGCAGACTATGATTTATGTGAGCTTCTTCTAAACCAACTTTTGGAAAATTTGCAGAAGATCAAGAAGGACAAGAAAAACTCCTTCAAGTATGGTAGTTTGATCCTTTGTTTATTCTTTTATTACATGAATGAGCTTCTTGGATCCAGTGGATGGATATGGCAGAATGATAGACCAGTTGCTATCCAAATCAGAGATTATTTGCATGGACTTGGGGATGCTAAAGCAAGAAAAACAGCCCTGTGGGAATATTTCAAGAACTTTCAGAGCATGATGCATGCAAGAGAAATAATTCCCCAGTCTCTTGTTGAAAAGTACAAAGACACAGTATGCTTTATGGTAGAAACAGATCAGTGCCTAATGGAAGCAGTAGAACCAAGAACTGTGTGGATCATGCCCATGGGGTATGAAGTGGATGAACAGATTGTGGAGCTGCATGTTCAACACATGCTAAGTCAGCCTAAAGATCCAAAGGCAGAAAGGTTCGAAACATTTGAGGAACTAAGTATAAAAATCCATGTTGAACTTAGAGAACTAGAGATCAAGAGGAAGGTTAGAAAAGAAGTAGAACATATAGCACAAGGCCTTGGGATCTCCATGGAGGCAATTGATGCTCACCGGAAGAAGAAGGAAGGGGATGAGAAAGAGAAGAAGAGGGCAGAAAAGAAAAGTGAAGAAAGTGTTATGGTAGAAACCTCCACTCGGACCAGATCATCAAAAAGATCTGCACCTCCCATAGCCAAAAGCTCAAAACTGGAAGTCCAGGCATCCAGCAAAAGATCCAAGACGAAAGCCACAAGGGCTTATGAGAGTCAAAGAGATGAAGAGGAAATTGAATCAGATGAGGGAGTAAACGAAATAAAGAAGCAGAAGAAGAAAGGATCCGGTAAACCCTCCACAGGCCAAGACAAGGAAGAAATGGCAGAGAAATTTGTTGAAAAGCCCACCCTGTCTCTAGACAGTGTAATCAAATCAGTCACTGTGGATGGGAACCTTCAACCAGTGGCCGAATTCTATGATGACTACAATGAGGCTGACCAAAAGATCCTGCAGGAAGCTACAATCAGGTATCTGAACATTTACAATAAAGCTTTTATTGAGATTATTGTTGTGTGGTTACACAACACGCCCCATTTTGACTTGGCAAAACAGGGACCCAACTTTTCAGCTTGGCTTGGGTTGTCTGCTTTTTGGCAGTTTGGTAAAAGTAAGTCAAGTGCATCATCATGTAGAGTTAGGATGAGGTAAGTCACCATTATGACGTTTGTTTGTCAAAATTTGTATTTCATTTCTGTGACCTCATAGTTTGAAAGAGTATTAAAATTCATGCAGGTTTGCCTTTTACATCATCCTGATATTCCTCAAGATGTGAGAGTTATGAACAGTCAACGTGTCGGTCAAACCTGATATTCGTAAGGGGGGAGAATCATATTTTTTATAACTTGTCATCTTTTTGAAGATCATCATCATATTTGAAACATCCCCTGACAATATCCTGCGGCTTGAATATCCGGACGTCAACTTTAAGTGGTAGTAAGTCTTCCCCGTCAAGCGGTCTTTTGTATCGCGAGCGTCATGTTTTTGAATGTAACTCGATATTTCTTAATATCCTCCTGACGTGAAATATCACCCTTAGCAAATATCCTGGTGACGTCATCCAAACCGGATAAACGAAGAAGCAAACATCCTGATGACATCATCATCACATTCACATTTCGACAGGATATTTTCCAAACATGATCATGTTCGCCTAACATGACGATGATGTCATGATGCCTTTCCGATACAAAGAATGAATATCAGGATGATGTCATCCTAATATTCTGAAAAGAGACACGTAAGTTTGTCTCGTCATCATCATATTTTGAAACATCACCCGATACACCGAAATATCCTCCTGATGTACTAAAACATAAACAAAGGTGCTTTTGTCACCCGAATCTTGTCGTGATAACAATTTCAATATGAGGGAGGAGGATGATGTTGAAACTCAACCCGATATTTGTGAATATCATCCTGCCCTCATGATATCCTATCATATGGATATCCCCCTGCTCTCGTTGCCGCCATTATCATTTAATGCACGCAGACATGGTAGGTAGTTCCCGCCGACCCCGGAACCCAATGAAACACCTGGCAAGATCCTACGTTTTCACATGAATAATCAAGGAAGGTAATCTAACTTGTCAGACTTGCCCTAAGTGTACCCTAACTATGAGGTTAAAAGGTAATTCAACTGCCATTTTCACATTTACCTTGCGATAAAATTGTTTTACAGAGCACCAGCTTCCATATCCACATACTAGCTACTGTTGCGCGATTTGAGCTCACAGACAGAGGGAAGGAGGTGATCATCGGCTGAATTAGGAACGTCATTGGCAATCCACTGGTATAAAAGAGAAATTTGCATAACCAGGTAAGTAAACGAAACCCTCATCATGTCATTATTGTTCGGGTATGGTGATGTAAATTTTGGTTTATGCATCCATATGATTAAGCAGTATTGAAAAGATTCAGCAAGCTTAGTGATTCATGAAATTAATTGCGATATGTATGCATGTATATACCTATTGTGAGTTAGGATTGTTGTTAATTGCAGGTACTCATGGCAGACAAGCGGTACGTTAAGTGTCAAGAGGAATTCAGTAGGCCTATGTTCTCTTCTCAGAGGGGAGTCATGTTCAAATATGGAGCAATTACAGATACCCATCAGGGGAGCACCAATCTGGAAGCCTGGTCAGCTAAACTAAATGATGGGCATGACAAGAGTCCTGTGCTGGACGCGGTGTTTGTGTCAGGAATGTGGAACGCTGCTGGTTTCCCATATTCCATGGAATCTCCGGAGCTGGTTATAGAATATGCCCAGAATTATAATCCTCAGACGAGGTAGGTGGTAAAACACGGGAGGATATATGCAGACCTCTCCATCAAGGGTCTCTCCCAGACATTTGGACTGCCATTGGGCAGTAAAGTAAAGAGTGTGGACCTGAGAAAGGTAGAAAAGGAGTATGAGGCCAACAAGAAATCGGCCAGAAAGAACATGTATCAATGGCGAGCAGAGAACAGCACATATCCTGCAGTGGCCAAACCCCCAGTGCACATGTTTAAATATGATTTCAGTGAGGAGTACCAGTATATGATTGCACTCCTGAATCAAG
The DNA here is from genome assembly GCA_027924645.1 of Cunninghamia lanceolata. NCBI lineage: Eukaryota > Viridiplantae > Streptophyta > Pinopsida > Cupressales > Cupressaceae > Cunninghamia > Cunninghamia lanceolata. The sequence goes on along the minus strand of BSBN01000194.1, from coordinate 9,002,202 downwards.
TAACAGGCCAACCTGATACTGGTAGTTTCAGGGATTGGATGTATGGAATTATAATGATGTGTTTGTATTCAAACATCAAGCCACTGTGGGGCCAAATAATAAGTGATGCTCTGCATCAGCAGCTGATGAACCTGGGAGGTTCAAATTGTGCATTTTATATGACATCTTACATTGTTTATTCTTGTGCTTATAGAGGCACTTTTGATGCCTTAATTACAGATGGAAGGCTCACAGGCACAAATGCTGCATACATCTGGGATCATCATCCCCAGCTACAGAGAACCAACTACCTCAGAGACTACAAACTGGTCAATGATTCATTCTCTATGCATCTGGTAAGGACCATGGAAGAGGACAGAACAAAAAGATTGAGCATGGAGGCTCAAGAAGTAGTTTACAGGCATGGAGCCTGGTATATCCAGTTTGCAACCTTTTCTTATATAAGGGTTGAAGGTTTTGAGGAACATCCCCTCATGCTGCCGAGGTATCCTACAAATGCAGTAATATTAATGGAATTTATCAGGCAGGGCTCCGTAATGATAAAAATGTACAAGGATGCCAAGAAGCTGCCACCAATTTTGTTCCCAGTCAGCATTGGCAACTATATGTGCCCTGATTCTGACAATATAAAGAAGGTGATGGTCACCCTGAATAAAATGAATCTGCAACCTTTCCCGCTAACAAGACCATATGATCCTTACGGCAGGATACAGAAGATACTAGGAAAGCCTATCCATCAGAGGCACCTAGAGGATTTTTGGGCTGACTGCAAAGATGAGGCAGAAGCCAGGAGAAGAAGGTATCAGAGATTGACTCTGAACCAAATAAGAACTTTTGACTGCATCTCCCTTCCCCAACAATTGAAGAAGGATGATGGCAGGATAATGGCAGATGAATATGAAGAAAAGAAGATATACAATGATACCATCTCTGCACCTGACCTCACCATGCAGGAAGATATATCTTTGGACCCATTCATTGCCAGGACCATACAGCTGACTCAAGCTTGGGTCGATGATTAGGTAGAGGCATTGAACAAGAAAGGTGTTGCCATTACGGTGGACAACAAAAAGAAGGGACAGGATGTTCCTGGGGAGGTATATGATGACTTCCTACTTGAGAAGAGGAAGACTAAGGGAGATAAGTTACCTCCACCACAACAATAGAGCAAAAGACCCCCAAGGGGCAAGAAGGTGGAGAAACAACCCAAAGGGGTTATAATTGATAGGGTAGTATTTACAGCTGAGGAGGTAGCTGGATCAGGATCAGGATCAGGATCAGAGTCAGAATCCCCTCCAAAGAAAGAAAAGCCCAAGAAGAGTAAGACAGCAGAGGCTGGAATAACTGAGACCCTAGAAGTGGGTCAATCCTCGGGGAAACGCGATACAGAGGATATCCTCATGGAGGAGGAGCCTGAAGAAGAGGAGGCTCCGTTAGTAATAAAAAGGAACAGGAGAGCTCCATAGGTGCTGGTCTCTACCACACCTAAAAAACAAAGAACCTCCATGAGAGGTGGAATAAGTGAACCCCCTACATGATTACAAGGGGCAGGTAGTGAAGCGCCGAAGGAACTTCAGCATAATGTTCCACTTCCTACCATTGTCAAGTTCAAAACTAAACTTGCGGAAGAACAACTGAAAGAAACCTCCCAGACACAAGCAGAACGACATGTCTCACTTGATGAGATAATAAATCTGTTTGACGATGAGGTAGTGCAGGATGTGGCTGCACAGAAGATGGAAACACTTGCTGCTGGAATATCTATGACTCCTCACAAGCCTCCACCAGTTCAAAATGTACTTGAGGAGATGAGACAAGCAGAAGAAGAGCAAGAAAAGAGCCCAGAGCAGGTAGCTCAAGAGATAGGACTAGATACATTGATTACAGAGGTGACCAGTCCTGTAGTGGTGGATCTGACAGAGAAATAGGATGCAAGTCCTGAACAGCCAGCAGGGTCACCTGATAAAGGCCACCCGACAGAAGAGATAGAGATGGTAGAGTCAGAGGGCCATGCTCTTGAGTTAGGCTAACAAAGTCCACCTGACACATCAGAAGAACCTGCTATAGTAGAGGTTCAGGAAGTGAAGGCTGATGAGAAGAAGGAAGCACTAGAGGATCTAGCTACCAAAATACAAGAAGTTGATAGTGCAGGCTCAGAAGAAGTAATAGCTACAGAACAATCGCCAGCACCTCAGGCAGGATCCCCAGTATCTGGTGAAAGGGATAAGCAACAAGGGGAAGAATTGGGAACAGATGAAGTAATGACAGAAGAAGGTCATGATCATCATGATCAGCAAATAGATGCGCCACAAGGTTCCCCACACCAAGAAGATGCTCCCCCAGAGAAGGAAATTCCTCAACAGGAGGAGGCGCCGCAAGATCAACAACAAAGCGAGCATCAAGAAGAAGAAAAGGAAAAGTCACCATCTCCACAACATCTATTGATAGAAACGGGAGATATGGGTGAACATCATCATGATGCTGAAAGACATGATCAGGTGCCTCCATGGTTAGCAAAAGAAGTGAATATTGAAGAGGAGCTTGAAATTCAAGAGTTCGACGTCTCCACCTTGTTCTCCGCCGATCTAATGAAACCCAGGAGGAAGGCCAGAATGACATCAGCCATCAAAAGAGATCCGGCAACTGGGAGAAGGACCACACAAATTGCCATACCTTCGGTGGAGAAAGAAAAAGGTAAAATCATTGTGGATGAATTTCAAATCAGCACAGTAGATTTTGGCTTTGCCAATGAAGACCAAGAAGGTCAGGAGGGCAAAGACATCATTGACTCTCTAATTCAAAAGGTGAAAAGAGAGAAGGAGAAGAATAAGCAACATAAAGAGCACATTGCTCAGTTGCATGCCTATATCAAAGGGCTGACCGATCCTGATGATACCACAATTGAACATGCAGTCCCATTGACTACCATTTCTCAAGAGGAGGTAAATAAATTGGACCTCATGAAGCATTAGGTGTCTGTAATAAGGAAATGGATGTCATCCGCATTGGATGATGCTGTAGAAATAATGAAGGCCTCTTTGAAGAGGTGGAGCATTCTAAGTGACTCCAAGACCAAAGTGGATAAATTGCAGATGCAGACCGGGAAAAGGTCTTATAAACTAGAAAAGGTCTTGAGCCATTTGAGAGAAATAAAAGGGGTAAATCCTCAACTACTTATCAGTAAGTAGGTGCTAAATAGTAATACCACATTATTAGTAGATATCTAATACAAGGACATTCAGTTCGAATGCGGAGTCCTCAAAAGATGCAATAATAAGCTGAGAGATATCAGCATGAGGCTACGAGATTTAATGGCTGAAGAAGTAGTGATATTGGAAGCATTGGAAGGCAAGGTGGAAGGTAAAATAGAAAATCAAGATGAAGAGTCCACTGTCAAAGCTGTACATAGCAACTTCCAATCAAAGGCAGAGGGTCCACCTATCCACTTGACAGAAGAACTTATAGATAAAATAATGAGGATCAAGGTCCAGATGGAGAAATATAATGAAACACTATAGGACAGGAAAAATAAGCTGGATAACAGTAGAGACAAGTATGAAGCACATAAGCACACCATCATCAAAGAAAAAACTCAAGATGGAGGAGGAATAGATCAGGTTGTGCATTCATACAAGCAGGTCCGCAGTAGCATGCAGCCCCATATGCAGCATCATCATCATCAAGATAGCGAAAGTTCAGGAAGCGACGCACATGATGATGACCTGCATGAATCAGCTGAGGAACATGATGAAGACACATCATGAAGGGGATAATAGCATAAGTAATGAAGATAGTTGCCAGTTGGCAACTTGTGCCATTTTGTAAAGATTGACAAAGTCAAGTGAATCATGACCGTGGATTTGTATTGATAAATCAGGATCGTGGATCTTTTTGTAACAGATTCTTCACCTTATTCTATAAAAGGTGGTGGGATGCCATATTGGAGACATTCGAAACTTAATTGAAATCTGTTTGCTGAAATATTTAGGGCTTTTTTCAAAGTTATTGTATATGTACATGTCTTTTGCATACTTAATGAAAGAGAAGAGTATTTCGATTACAAATCTTCATAAATCTTAAGTAATCTGTGTCTGAATTCTGGATATGTGCTTTGATTTGCTGCGTCCCTTGGAGTGCTTATCATGTTGCATGTATTGTTTTCATTCATCATCCTCTGAAGTTTGCATCGACTGTATCTAGCTGTGGAATATCCTGGTGAACATATGGTTTGATTTCTTCTCCTCATGACAGTATCAAGTATGTATGTGGTTCAATAGCTAAAGGTTCAACCTTAAATTGAAGTATTCCTTTTAGTTTCTTTAAATTTCAGAGCATTTCATCTCCATAATTGCAAATAATTGATGATCTTAAGCAAATAACTCAGATATGCAGACATCCCGTAGATAATCGTAAATATTTAGTATATCTAGACACAAAGCATGCACAATTGAAAATATCATGCAAAGATTGAGGTATTTCCACATTTTCTCACCAAATAACTGCATAATATGACTCCTCTGTAAGGAATTTCTACAGGAATGTCATGATGATGATAAATTTCCACGTAAGGCCCCAAAATGGAAACAGCAACTCACATTGACCTCTGAGTAACTTCAGACGATTAAGACCTAATCACCAGAGACTTGGGATCCTGAATTCTTTGAATTCATAGTATCTTTCAAGATGAATAAAGGTTAATGTGTACTTTTATTCTATGTTTGTTTGTGACTAACATCATGACCAACATAAATTAGTGCTAGAAGGAGGGCATGATCTGGAATACCACGCTCATCATCATTATTTTTAGGTTTGATGACGCAGAGAGAAAGGTAACCTCCGATCGTCTGTGAATTTCAAATACTACGCAAATATTTATTGTAGGAAGCTCGTATATGCGCATTTTGTGTAAAGATTACCTAATCTCACATAAATATTGCAAGCTTTACAGTAGATCATTCTAAATTCACTAGTATTGGCCAAAGATACGTAAATTTGTTCAAGCTTTGAAGAATTTAAGCCTTAGACACTTGAGATCTCGTGCTAGGGGTCATTATACCCCAAATATCATGTCATATTTGCAGTATCTTCGTAAATATCTCATAAATATCCAGTTTGATCAGCCATCTGACTGCAAATATCACCTCATTTGGTGAAATCCAGCTAATATTTGCAAAGTTTCAGCCAATTTGCCTCAAAATTGAGAATTCCTGGCTCACAGGATAAATACCAGGTCTAGACCTAGTGGAATCTTCGAAGAATTACCTGTTAGAGGTTTCAGACCTAGAACTGTAGATATTCATCATACTCCAGGGTCTAGTGCATCAAGAGCTTCACCAGAACCTCCTCTTGTAACTCCTATTGGTCTACAAATACCTTCTGGGATATCTGTGACACCTCCTATTCAGCCTCAGGGTGTGCCTTTAGTCCAACCTCAGCCAGCTACACCACCAGCTCAACCTCCTCAGGTTGCAATGTCTTTCTTTGTAGCTGAGTCACCTTTGACCTTCACTACATATCATGAGTTACCAAAGAATCTAGATAAACTTTGTCCAAAATATCATCCTTATCAAGATGCTGAAGATCATATCAGGACTTTTAAGGAAGCTTGTTGCAGAGCTAGGATAGAACATCAAGATGTGGTGTGCAGATTATTTCCCTTTTCCTTAGGGGAAGAAGCCTATAATTGGTTCATTAGTCTTGGTTAGGGTTCTGTTGATTCCTGGGCCTTATTAGAGAAAGCTTTTCTTGATAGATTCAAGGTTCCTGTCGATCCCTCAATAAACTATCACTTATTTGCTACTATCAAGAGATTTGAGAATGAGCCTATCGCTAATTTCAATGCTAGGTTTCAAATAATGTTGTCCAGAGTGGTCACTCCTTATACTGTGTCTGATGAAGCTGCAAGGAGCATTTACTATTCAGCTTTGGATCCTCTGACTTCCATGTTCATAAGGAGGACACATCCTCGGATCACAACTTTAGCCTTAGCTTTTCAAGAAGCTATATAGGTAAATCAGCAGTTGATACCTGCTCCTACTCCAAATATGGTATTTCCTACCTTGCCTGGCATGTATTCACAATGTTCTGCATCATATCCTAATGGAGCAGTGGTACCCCCAGCAGTCATGTCTGCACCTTTGCAAGTACCTCCACTGAGCATTATGCCCCCTCCTAATGGAAATGGCCAATTGCCACAATATCCTGCACAAGCTCAGACACCTCAGGGTACTGATTTGTCCAATAGTAACCATGGATCCTCTTTCTTCAAGCCTTAGACTGAAAACGTGGTAGCCAAAGCTCAGGAAGAAAAGGAGGAAATCAAAGAAATTTCTGCTCAACTGAGAAAACTCACCACAGAAGTAACACATTTGAGAAATCAGGGTTTCTATTCCTAGTCAAACCAGAATAGAAATTATTCCAATGATAGGTCGAATTATCCTGACAGAGGATATAACACCAATAATTTCAACAATAATGGTGGAAGTAACAATAATCCTCAAAGACAGCCCAGAGTGTGGAACTCTAGGCCAAATAATGGCTCATTACCATCCCCCCTAGACAATCAGCCTCCTGGTGAAGCCAAACAAACTACTAGAGTCAATCTTGCTGAGGCAGCCCTTACTAATTGGTGTAGGATCCACAATACCAATGCACATGCAGAATTAGATTGTCCACAATTTAGAATTGCTGCCAGCATCTTTCAGACTGAAGTGTCTAACACTTCCGAAAATCCACCTCATGCAGAAGGAAATGAGATTGTTCCTTGTGGATATGACTCAGCTTTTGTGCTGGAAACATACATTAACCAACCTCATCAGAGTCACAACCAGATAGGTGAAGAATCCGCCTTAACCTTTGAAACAAATTATGTTTTCCCCTTTGAGGATGAAAATGAACCTGCAAGAGAACATGAGGAAGTACATGCATATCAGCAGCAATATCCTGGTAAGCACAATTATAACTTGAGGAATAATGCCAACAGACCTGCTGGTCCATTGACATCATCCTTACCTCCAAATAATTTCAATACACCTCCTGATCCTAAGGCTAGCAATAACCCGGGGTTCCCCAAGGTAAATGCTCAATACTTGTCTCCTCAGAACACAGTATCGAAGGTCGTAAACACACCTCCCGAATCTGACAAGTTAGCTATTTGGCCGATGAAATGAAGAAAATTAAGATCAGCCTATCCCTGTCTGAGTTACTAAAAACTCCTGCCATCAAAAGGGCATTCATGAAGTCACTAGATGATCCTACTCCTAAAGAGGATAGTCATCTTTCAAGTCAATCCAGTGGCAAGGATCATGCTGCTAGGGATAATATTATCAAGCCTAAAGTGTCAGCTACAGTCCAAGCTGCTAAAACCTCCCACATGACCTTGTATAGAGATAAAACTGAATCACCTCCGTTTCTCCTCACCATAAGAATGTTCAGCAAGAACCTGCACAACTGTCTAGTTGATTCAGGGGCCTCTATGAATGTTATGCCCCTATCAATATGTAACGCCTTAGGACTACATCCTGCTAAATCCCTAAAGAAGGTCACACAGCTGGACAAAACAGAAGTAAGTGTAGTAGGAGAGTTAACTCATATCCACATGCAACTAGCATCTGATCCTAGGATCCAGTATTACATTGATATTCAGGTAGTTGACATACCTGATACTTACGGAATGTTGCTTAGTTGAGACTGGTCCAAGACGCTCAATGGATATATGTCCACAGATTTCAGTCACATGTGGTTACCACGGAAGGGTATACCTAATCAGATCAGGATTGATGATGAGCCAAGAATGAAACATATGATCACTGAGTACAACTGAACAAATGAGATCCTGTACGTAGACATAGAGCCTGGAGTTTACTGCATCAGGCCCCAAACTGTCAAAATAGAAGAGATCCTGATGCTTGATTTGTATCATCATCATGATGATGACCATCAAGAAGATATGCCAGTCGTAGAACTTGATAATAAAATTGATAATGAGAATGAAATAGATCGCTTCAGAGACTTTGAGATACATTTGTCTAATCAAGTAAAACGTTGTCAATTATTAAATATACCTACTGATGATATTTTGATTGATGGATGGTGCAGATTACATGATGAAGCACACTCAGAAAAAACTTGTGAAACATGCTTAGATATGATGATGTTGGAGCAGACATGTAGTGAGGCGTCATCATCATATTCTGAGGTAAATGCTACATCTGATGATGATGACGATGCTAATTCTTATCTGTCTTCTGCAAGAACTAAAGAACTGACAGATCATGATGAGGATCATATCCTGAAAATAGAAGAAGTTCTGGTGTCTGACCAGATAAATGATGTGAGGAAAGAAAAGATCACCCCTGGTAGTGATTGCTTTATGGAACCAGATTATGAGTTGTCTGATGAAGACAAAGGTAGTGACCTAACTAAGTTCGAAGAATTTCTAGTAAAAGAAATAAAGAAGATGACCCGACAGCATAAATCTCCCCAGGAGGTTTTAATCAAAGGTTGGTGTAGGTTGCACGAGGCACCTCACTCAGAAACAACTTGTTCACTATGTTTACACATTTTGAAGAAGCATGCAGTTGCAGATCTAGAAGATCATCCTCCTACTGAAACGAAAGAGAAAATAGAAAAGCCATCAAGCTCACAAGAAAAAGGAAAGAGGAAACTTGAGGATGATGACGTCCCTAAGTTAAAATGGATATTAGGTGGAGCAACAGCCAGAGCTACAAGGAGAAAAGAAAGTTCAACTAAATGTCCTGCTGAAGATAAACCTTGGATCCTGAGGTTTGATGGATCTAAATCCAAGCAAGGTGCTGGGGTAGGAATTAACCTGATTGATCCGACCAGAAAATCCTATCTGGCGGCTTACAAATTACAGTTCCCCTGCACTAACAATGTAGCGGAGTATGAGGCTCTGATTCATGGGATGCTGTTTGCTCATAAGAAGAAGATAAAGATTCTGCATGTCTTCAGAGATTCAGAACTAGTGGTGAAGCAAGTAAGAGGAATCTACTCATGTAACTACAGAAAGCTATCCAATTATAGACATCAGGTATGGGACCTGATTGAGGACTTTGACGCCTTTAATATCACTCATGTACCAAGAGAACAAAATCATAGGGCAGATGCACTTGCCCAAGCTGCCAGTACATTAGAGCCACTGTCTATATCTGGTCTGAAAAGATTTTCAGTAGAACTGGTGTCAGTACCTTCAGTACCTGATAATGTGACCAATCTCCAGGTGTTTGATGATGATCAACACATTCTGGACTTCATTTCAAATAGAGACATATTTGAAGCTCAGATTATAAATGAGAATAGTATGGAAGATCATGTCTGGGAAGAAGATGAGATATTAGAGCTACCTAGCAACAGGATCCCCAAAGGTATGATTGAATTAGAGAGAGCTTTTGATTTGGACAATATGCTCAAACAGAAGGATCTGCCCAAGGCAGATGGAGGTCAGTATTCACAAGTGAATATTGGACAAGCTGATGACAAGAAAAATGTCTTGTTGGGTAAGGTTTGCACACCAGAAGAGTTAGAAGGAATAACTCAAGCCCTCAAGGATTACATACATGTAATTGCATGGACATATGATGAGCTGAAGACATATGACACCTCTGTCATAACTCATACTATACCTCTCAAGCCAGATGCTAAACCTTTCAGACAGAAGCAAAGGCCAGTCAATGCCTTGCTCGAACCAATAATTCTCGAAGAAGTCAAAAAATTGTTAAACGCTAGGATAATATTTCCTGTGAGGCATTCCACTTGGGTGGCAAATCTTGTGCCAGTCAGAAAGAAGAATGGAGATATCAGGTTATGTGTAGATTTCAGGAAGCTAAACAGAGCATCAGAGAAGGATAACTATCCTTTACCCTCATTGGATGAAGTTCTGCAGATTGTAAATGGAGCTAAAATGATGTCCTTCTTGGACGGTTTTTCAGGATACAACCAAGTAATGGTTGACAAAGTTGACAGATTGAAAACTGCCTTCACCACAAAGTGGGGGATATTTGCATATAGACGTATGCCATTTGGACTCATAAATGCTGGAGCTACATTCCAGTGAGCCATGGATATAGCCTTCAGGGGCTTAATAGGAAAATGTATAGTCATCTACATGGATGACCTGATAGTATTCTCCAAAGAAAGGGGGAATCATGTTGCTGATCTCATAAGTGTACTGAAGAAGTGTGAAGAGTACGGAATATCTTTGAATCCCAAGAAGTGCATATTTGGGGTGACTACAGGAAAGTTATTAGGCCACCTGATCACAGAAGATGGAATTATCATTGATCCTGACAGGGTGGAGTCTATCATGAAGTTACAACTTCCAGGGAGTAAAAGGGAACTCAAATCTTTCTTTGGTAAGATAAATTTTGTGAGGAAGTTCATCACCGGCTTTGCTGAGATTGTCAAACCACTAAATGCCATGTTGAAAAAGGATGCACAAATTGAGTGGACACCAGAGGCCAAAGTTGCATTTGAGGATATAAAGAAAGCTATATCAGATGCTCCTGTCCTTATCAGTCCAGACTACACAAAAGATTTTTACATCTATTCATTTGCTTCAGAACATACTTCTGCAACAGTGTTAACTCAAAGGAATGAAGAGAAAGAAGAGAAACCAATTGCTTTCATGAGCTGTCCTTTCAGAGATGCTGAATTGAGATATGTAGATGTTGAGAGACAAGCACTTGCATTAGTCAGAGCAGTAAAAAAATTCAGACATTACATACTAAGAAGCAAAGTGATTGCTGTAGTACCAGATGCAGCAATGAAGATGCTATTGATGCAAAGTGAGCCTAGTGAGAAAAGAGCCAAATGGATTACTGTATTACAAGAGTATGATATGGACATTACACCAATGAAGCTGGTAAGAGGACAAGCTTTGAGCCAGATGATATCTAAAATTGATCCAAACATCACTAGTCAGCAATATGTGATCAATGAAAAGGACAATAAAGAGTGGTATTCAGATATCAGGCACATCCTGATTACTGGGAGATGTCCATCAAGAATGCAGGCTTCACAGAGAAGAGCCTTAAAGATAAGATCCCAAAAGTATATGATGAAGGGAGGAACCTTATTCAAGAAGAATTATCAAGGAATATACCTAAGATGCTTAGAAAAGCAAGAAGCAAATAAGGTCCTGACAGAATTACATGATAAGTTTGGAATGGCACATGGATCATCCTTGGCCACAACACATGCAATCCTTTGAGCAGGATATTACTGGCCTACAATTTTTAAAGACACTGCTGATCATGTTAAATGTTGTCATGTTTGCCAGGTTGTTGCCAACAGAGAGAAGTATGCTGCACAACCATTGCAGCCAGTAACAGAAGAACACCCATTTTGCACAGTGGGGCATGGACTTCATAGGACCAATCAATCCTCCATCCTCCTCAGGTCATAGGTACGTTTTAACAATTACTAACTATTGTACTAGATGGACTGAGGCTATTAGCAGCAAAACTTGTACTGCAGATGATGTCATTAAATTTTTGGAGAGCAACATTGTCACCAGGTATGGAACTCCTTATGCATTGGTAAGTGATAATGGTTCTGCCTTCATTTCCACCAAGTTATCCAGTTGGGCTTTTGACCATGGGATTATACTTAAATTTTCATCCAACTATTATCCCCAAGGGAATGGATTAGCAGAATCCACCAATAAAAATCTATTGAATATCATAAGGAAACTAATAGAGAAAAACCCTAGAGAATGGAACTCATTTCTAAAGTATGCCTTACGGGTTGACAGAACTAGAATAAAAACTGCATTAGGAAACTCACCTTTCCAACTAGTATATGGGGTGGATCCCATCCTCCCGGTAAACTTAAAAATTCCTACTTTGCAGTTTGCCCAAGAATACCTAGGCATAGACAATAAACAAGAAGTCAGGTTGCTTCAGTTGATGCACCTAGAAGAAAAAAGGAGTCAAGCAATTGACCAATTTGCAAAACATCAGTCTGTTGTCAAACACTGGTTTGACAAGAGAGCCAAAGTTAAAGCTTTCAGGATATCTGATTTAGTCCTGATGTGGGATAAAGCCCATAAAAATAAAGGTGACCATGGTAAGTTTGACAAATTATGGATAGGTCCCTTTCAAATTTTTGAGATACTAGGAGATAGCACTTATAGGCTTAAGAACCTGACAGGTGAGGATGTCCCATTGCCAGTCAATGGACAATTCCTCAAACATTATTTCCAAGCCTAAACGACTTCATGACAGTCATATGTATCATAGTGTATATTTGTATAGTTGTTTGTACAATCAGTTTATTTTGTTTTGTTGGTTGGGACCTTGTTCTGGTAAGTTAGGATGATGCACTTCATCACCCCAGAAAAATAACTAAATTGTTAAGATTCAAGTGATGATATCACATTTAAACATAGGTTATGATTCACTCTAAGAAGTATTCATAATCAATTTTTTGATATCTTTTCATCAGGGTGGCTTTTCTTGGTCAAAATGAATCAATCACAATGAAACACCTAACAGCCTTGGGTTTGTTGAACACACTAGTATAGGTGTTAAGTGAAAAATCTAAAGGGACTCTCTTGCTACCAATACAATCTCCAACCTAAAGCTACAAGTGACTATACCTTGTACAAATGAGCTGACATGATGATATCAGATACAAATTTTAAAGAGAAAATTAGAAAAGAAATAAAATTAGGCCATCTAAGTAACTCTACCGGGGCTATAGACGCCTGCTGGCAGTGGGGCTCTACTTAGGGAGATTGTATAGATAACCTTGACAGGGCTATAGATGCCTACTGGTAGCAAGGCTCTATACAGGTTGGCTATGAGGGATGATCTCCAACTATGTAGTTTAACACCAGTTACTTATGTTTTCAACTTGCTTTCAAAGATGAGGATAATTATTCATATGCACACACCTGATCTTTGGTTAGCATTGTTACCATGATGAAATTTTATCATTCAGAGGATCATGATGCTTATGCGTAGACGAAATTAAAATACTATAGATGAATGTGATCACATCACTTGAATCATTGAGATTTGTTTGTTTTCTTTGGTGGCAAGTTGTTGTGTGGTTACACAACACACCCCATTTTGACTTGGCAAAATAGGGACCCAACTTTTCGGCTTGGCTTGGGTTGTCTGCTTTTTGGCAGTTTGGTAAAAGTAAGTCAAGTGCATCATCATGTAGAGTCAGGATGAGGTAAGTCACCATTATGAGGTCTGTTTGTCAAAATTCGTATTTCATTTCTATGACCTCATAGTTTGAAAGAGTATTAAAATTCATGCAAGTTTGCCTTTTACATCATCCTGATATTCCTCAAGATGTGAGAGTTATGAACAGTCAACGTGTCGGTCAAACCTGATATTCGTAAGGGGGGAGAATCATATTTTTTATAACCTGTCATCTTTTTGAAGATCATCATCATATTTGAAACATCCCCCAACAATATCTTGCGGCTCGAATATCTGGACGTCAACTTTAAGTGGTAGTAAGTCTTCCCCGTCAAGCGGTCTTTTGTATCGCGAGCATCATGTTTTTGAATGTAACCCGATATTTCTTAATATCCTCCTGACGCGAAATATCACCCTTAGCAAATATCCTGGTGACGTCATCCAAACCGGATAAACGAAGAAGCAAACATCCTGATGACATCATCATCACATTCACATTTCGACAGGATATTTTCCAAACATGATCATGTTCGCCTAACATGACGATGATGTCATGATGCCTTTCCGATACAAATAACGAATATCAGGATGATGTCATCCTGATATTCTAAAAAGAGACACGTAAGTTTGTCTCATCATCATCATATTTTGAAACATCACCTGATACACCGAAATATCCTCCTGATGTACTAAAACATAAACAAAGGTGCTTTTGTCACCTGAATCTTGTCGTGATAACAATTTCAATATGAGGGAGGAGGATGATGTTGAAACTCAACCCGATATTTGTGAATATCATCCTGCCCTCATGATATCCTGTCATATGGATATCCCCCCACTCCCGTTGCCGCCATTATCATTTAATGCGCGCAGACATGGTAGGTAGTTCCTGTCGACCCCGGAACCCAATGAAACACCTGGCGAGATCCTGTGTTTTCACACGAATAATCAAGGAAGGCAATCTAACTTGTCAGAGTTGCCCTAAGTGTACCCTAACTGTGAGGTTAAAAGGTAATTCAACTACTATTTTCACATTTACCTTGCGATAAAACTGTTTTACAGAGCACCAGCTTCCATATCCACATACTAGCTACTGTTGCGCGATTTGAGCTCACAGACAGAGGGAAGGAGGTGATCATCAGCTGAATTAGGAACGTCGTTGGCAATCCACTGGTATAAAAGAGAAATTTGCATAACCAGGTAAGTAAACAAAACCCTCATCATGTCATTATTGTTCGGGTATGGTGATGTAAGTTTTGGTTTATGCATCCATATGATTAAGCAGTATTGAAAAGATTCAGCAAGCTTAGTGATTCATGATATTAATTACGATATGTATGCATGTATATACCTATTGTGAGTTAGGATTGTTGTTAATTGTAGGTACTCATGGCAGACAAGCGGTACGTTAAGTTTCAAGAGGAATTCAGTAGGCCTATGTTCTCTTCTCAGAGGGGAGTCTTGTTCAAATATGGACCAATTACAGATACCCATCAGGGGAGCACCAATCTGGAAGCCTGGTCAGCTAAACTAAATGATGGGCATGACAAGAGTCCTGTGCTGGACGCGGTGTTTGTGTCAGGAATGTGGAACGCTGCTGGTTTCCCATATTCGATGGAATCTCCAGAGCTGGTTATAGAATGTGCCTAAAATTATAATCCTCAGACGAGGCAGGTGGTAAAACACGGGAGGATATATGCAGACCTCTCCATCAAGGGTCTCTCCCAGACATTTGGACTGTCGTTGGGTAGTAAAGTAAAAAGTGTGGACCTGAGAAAGGCAGAAAAGGAGTATGAGGGCAACAAGAAATCGGCCAGAAAGAACATGTATCAATGGCGAGCAGAGAACAACACATATCCTGCAGCGGCCAAACTCCCAGTGCACATGTTTAAATATGATTTCAGTGAGGAGTACCAGTATATGATTGCACTCCTGAATCGAGTAACAAGCCAACCTGATACTGGTAGTTTCAGGGATTGGATGTATGGAATTATAATGATGTGTTTGTATTCAAACATCAAGCCACTGTGGGGCCAAATAATAAGTGATGCTCTGCATGAGCAGCTGATGAACCTGGGAGGTTCAAATTGTGCATTTTATATGACATCTTACATTGTTTATTCTTGTGCTTATAGAGGCACTTTTGATGCCTTAGTTACAGATGGAAGGCTCACAGGCACAAATGCTGCATACATCTGGGATCATCATCCCCAGCTACAGAGAACCAACTACCTCAAAGACTACAAACTGGTCAATGATGCATTCTCTATGCATTTGGTAAGGACCATGGAAGAGGACGAAACAAAAAGATTGAGCATGGAGGCTCAAGAAGTAGTTTACAGGCATGGACTAAGGGTTGAAGGTTTTGAGGAACATCCCCTCATGCTGCCGAGGTATCCTATAGATGCAGTAATATTAATGGAATTTATCAGGCAAGGCTCCGTAATGATAAAAATGTACAAGGATGCCAAGAAGCTGCCACCAATTTTGTTCCCAGTCAGCATTGGCAACTATATGTGCCCTGATTCTGACAATATAAAGAAGGTGATGGTCACCCTGAATAAAATGAATCTGCAACCTTTCCTGCTAACAAGACCATATGATCCTTACGGCAGGATACAGAAGATACTAGGAAAGCCTATCCATCAGAGGCACCTAGAGGATTTTTGGGCTGACTGCAAAGATGAGGCAGAAGCCAGGAGAAGAAGGTATCAGAGATTGACTCTAAACCAAATAAGAACTTTTGACTGCATCTCCCTTCCCCAACAATTGAAGAAGGATGATGGCAGGATAATGGCAGATGAATATGAACAAAAGAAGATATACAATGATACCATCTCTGCACCTGACCTCACCATGCAGGAAGATATATCTTTGGACCCATTCATTGCCAGGACCATACAACTGACTCAAGCTTGGGTCGATGATTAGGTAGAGGCATTGAAAAAGAAAGGTGTTGCCATTACGGTGGACAACAAAAAGAAGGGACAGGATGTTCCTGGGGAGGTATATGATGACTTCCTGCTTGAGAAGAGGAAGACTAAGGGAGATAAGTTACCTCCACCACAACAATAGAGCAAAAGACCCCCAAGGGGCAAGAAGGTGGAGAAACAACCCAAAGGGGTTATAATTGATAGGATAGTATTTACAGCTGAGGAGGCAGCCGGATCAAGATCAGGATCAGGATCAGAGTCAGAATCCCCTCCAAAGAAAGAAAAGCCCAAGAAGAGTAAGACAGCAGAGGCTGGAATAACTGAGACCCTAGAAGTGGGTGAATCCTCAAGGAAACGTGATACAGAGGATATCCTCATGGAGGAGGAGCCTGAAGAAAAGGAGGCTCCGTTAGTAATAAAAAGGAACAGGAGAGCTCCATAGGTGCTGGTCTCTACCACACCTAAGAAACAAAGAACCTCCATGAGAGGTGGAATAAGTGAACCCCCTACACTATTACAAGGGGCAGGTAGTGAAGCGCCGAAGGAACTTCAGCATAATGTTCCACTTCCTACCATCGTCAAGTTCAAAACTGAACTTGTGGAAGAACAACTGAACGAAACCTCCCAGACACAAGCAAAAGGACATGTCTCGCTTGATGAGACAATAAATCTGTCTGACGATGAGGTAGTGCAGGATGTGGCTGCACAGAAGATGGAAACACTTGCTGCTAGAATATCTATGACTCCTCACAAGCCTCCACCAGTTCAAAATGTACTTGAGGAGATGAGACAAGTAGAAGAAGAGAAAGAAAAGAGCCTAGAGTAGGTAGCTCAAGAGATAGGACTAGATACATTGATTACAGAGGTGACCAGTCCTATACTGGTGGATCTGACAGAGAAACAAGATGCAAGTCCTGAACAGCCAGCAGGGTCACCTGATAAAGGCCACCCAACAGAAGAGATAGAGATGGTAGAGTCAGAGGGCCATGCTCTTGAGTTAGGCCAACAAAGTCCACCTGACACATCAGAAGAACCTACTATAGTAGAGGTTCAGGAAGTGAAGGCTGATGAGAAGAAGGAAGCACTAGAGGATCCAGCTGCCAAAATACAAGAAGTTGATAGTGCAGGCTCGGAAGAAGTAATAGCTGCAGAACAATCGCCAGCACCTCAAGAAGGATCCCCAGTATCTGGTGAAAGGGATAAGCAACAAGGGGAAGAATTGGGAATAGATTAAGTAATGACAGAAGAAGGTCATGATCATCATGATCAGTAAATAGATGTGCCACAGGGTTCCCCACACCAAGAAGATGCTCCCCCAGAGAAGGAAATTCCTCAACAGGAGGAGGCGCCGCAAGATCAACAACAAAGCGAGCATCAAGAAGAAGAAAAGGAAAAGTCACCATCTCCACAACATCTATTGATAGAAATGGGAGATATGGGTGAACATCATCATGATGCTGAAAGACATGATCAGGTGCCTCCGTGGTTAGCAAAAGAAGTGAATATTGAAGAGGAGCTTGAAATTCAAGAGTTTGACGTCTCCACCTTGTTCTCCGCTGATCTAATGAAACCCAGGAGGAAGGCCAGAATGACATCAGCCATCAAAAGAGATCCGGCAACTGGGAGAAGGACCGCACAAATTGCCATACCTGCGGTGGAGAAAGAAAAAGGTAAAATCACTGTGGATGAATTTCAAATCAGCACAGTAGATTTGGGCTTTGCCAATGAAGACCAAGAAGGTCAGGAGGGCAAAGACATCATTGACTCTCTAATTCAAAAGGTGAAAAGAGAGAAGGAGAAGAATAAGCAACATAAAGAGCACATTGCTCAGTTGCATGCCTATATCAAAGGGCTGACCGATCCTGATGATACCACAATTGAACATGCAGTCCCATTGACTGCCATTTCTCAGGAGGAGGTAAATAAATTGGACCTCATGAAGCATGAGGTGTCTGTAATAAGGAAATAGATGTCATCCGCATTGGATGATGCTATAGAAATAATGAAGGCCTCTTTGAAGAGGTGGAGCATTCTAAGTGACTCCAAGACCAAAGTGGATAAATTGCATATGCAGACTGGGAAAAGGTCTTATAAACTGGAAAAGGTCTTGAGCCTTTTGAGAGAAATAAAAGGGGTAAATCTTCAACTGCTTATCAGTAAGTAGGTGCTAAATAGTAATACTACATTATTAGTAGATATCTAGTACAAGGACATTCAGTTTGAATGCGGAGTCCTCAAAAGATGCAATAATAAGCTGAGAGATATCAGCATGAGGCTATGAGATTTAATGGCTGAAGAAGTAGTGATATTGGAAGCATTGGAAGGTAAGGTGGAAGGTAAAATAGAAAATCAAGATGAAGAGTCTGCCATCAAAGCTGTACATAGCAACTTCCAATCAGAGGCAGAGGGTCCACCTGTCCACTTGATAGAAGAACTTATAGATAAAATAATGAGGATCAAGGTCCAGATGGAGAAATATAACGAAACACTGCAGGACAGGAAAAATAAGCTAGATAACAGCAGAGACAAGTATGAAGCACATAAGCACGCCATCATCAAAGCAAAAACTCAAGATGGAGGAGGAATAGATCAGGTTGTGCATTCATACGAGCAGGTCCGTAGTAGCATGTAGCCCCATATGCAGCATCATCATCAGGATAGCGAAAGTTTAGGAAGCGACGCACATGATGATGACCCGCATGAATCAGCTGAGGAACATGATGAAGACACATCATGAAGGGGATAATAGCATAAGTAATGAAGATAGTTGCCAGCTGGCAACTTGTGCCATTTTGTAAAGATTGACATAGTCAAGTGAATCATGACCGTGTATTTGTATTGATAAATCAGGATCGTGGATCTTTTTATAATGGATTCTTCACCTTATTCTATAAAAGGTGGTGGGATGCCATATTGGAAACATTCGAAACTTAATTGAAATTTGTTTGCTGAAATATTCAGGGCTTTTTTCAAAGTTATTGTATATGTACATGTCTTTTGCATACTTAATGAAAGAGAAGAGTATTTCGATTACAAATCTTCGTAAATCTTAAGTAATCTGTGTCTGAATTCTGGATATGTGCTTTGATTTGCTGCGTCCCTTGGAGTGCTTATCATGTTGCATGTATTGTTTTCATTCATCATCCTCTGAAGTTTGCATCGACTGTATCTAGCTGTGGAATATCCTGGTGAACATATGGTTTGATTTCTTCTCCTCATGACAGTATCAAGTATGTATGTGGTTCAATAGCTAAAGGTTCAACCTTAAATTGAATTATTCCTTTTAGTTTCTTTAAATTTCAGAGCATTTCATCTCCATAATTGCAAATAATTGATGATCTTAAGCAAATAACTCAAATATGCAGACATCCCGTAGATAATCGTAAATATTTAGTATATCTGGACACAAAGCATGCACAATTGAAAATATCATTCAAAGATTGAGGTATTTCCACATCTTCTCACCAAATAACTGCATAATATGACTCCTCTGTAAGGAATTTCTGCAGGAATGTCATGATGATGATAAATTTCCACGTAAGGCCCCAAAATGGAAACAGCAACTCACATTGACCTCTGAGTAACTTCAGACGATTAAGACCTAATCACCGGAGACTTGGGATCCTGAATTCTTTGAATTCATAGTATCTTTCAAGATGAATAAAGGTTAATGTGTACTTTTATTCTATGTTTGTTTGTGACTAACATCATGACCAACAATTATCTCTAAAATTCCTAAGAGTCTAGAGAAGGAATTAAAAATAAGAAAGAATAATGCCCAGGCAAAAGATCTTGAGATCCGGGAGCAGATAGCTATTCAGCTATATCCCCAAATTGATCCCAAGACAATGAACATAATATTCAAATACTGCAAAGATGAGTTCAGAAGTAAAGCAAGGATGAATCAACTCATGCTTGGTGAGACTGACAAGGTGGCCATGGATATAGAAGAGATCCTCTGGAAGGCCTTCAAAAGGTTTAATCTTCCTATTGTAGAGGACTTAGGTGCAGAAACAGCTGTGGACTTGGAATCCTCTACTCCGGAAGAAGTGGCCCTTGAACAGACTAACATCTCTCCTCTAATTTCCCCTACAGTCTCCGGATCCAAAGAAGAAGAGAAATTACAAGAGAAAGGAGCAGCAGTGAAGGAAAAAGAAGGTGACAGTGCAAAGATTGCAGAAGGATAGAAGACTTCACCAGAGAAAACCACAACTGTCAGTGGTGGGAATGTAGAGGGAGAGAAAATTCCAAAGGACAGCTCCAAGACTGCAGAAGAGAAGAAACATCTGTCTCCGGCAAGAGACACTGCACAAACTGTCCAAAAATTTCTGAGCAAAGATCTAATAGAGATTGATGAACCAGAGCTTCTACAAGGTCCATTCAACTTTGATTCGCTCTCTCCAGTGCAGACAATAAAGATAGCTTCATTTGCAAATGCTAAGGCAAATGAAAAACTCCTAAAGTCTCATATGGAAGACTGTGAGTTGATAGAGGTTGCTTCCGGAGTGCTTGAGAAGATTATGCCATCGGTCCAGAAAGATCCCACAGCCTCCTCTTCCGATAATATCAAAACCTTAGTTAGCAGTATTGGTACACATTTTGAATCCCTAGAAAAATCAGCTGAAGAAAAGGTCCGGAAGGAGTTTTTAGATAAGAGATTCTCAGAGGTACTAGGATTAATCTCTAATGATAGGAGAAATATGAGTATTGGAATAAAGAGCTTAGAAAATGCTCTTAAGGATGGCGGTGACATTTACAAATTTTGTATCTCCTGGTCAAAAGCAACAATAGAAATTGAGAAGAAAATAAAAGAGGAACAGGACAAACTACTGAGTTTGTCTCAAAGTTTTGATCCTCTCTCTTCCTCCATAGTAACTCAAGAATGTCAAACTATTGTAATCACAAATGCAATAAAGAACTTTGAAAAGGAAAGGAAGAATATAATTAACCGGATGGGAGAACTTAGAAGGATTATTATCCCTAAGTTAGAAACCATCCATGAGGCCATAAGTGATGCTCAGACTACCGCCCAAACCAATGATCCGATAGATCTCAAGAGGGCAGAAGCTTTTGCATTTTTGTTGAGTGGTCACATTTCAATTTTGGATAGAATGAAGCAAAGTTGGGCTACAGAACTCATCCAGTTGAAGACATCCTTTGCAGATATTCTTCAGTTTATGTGAATATGTAATATACAGTCAAGTATAGTAAATTTTTGAAAATTTTGGTGTGCGGACCCTACCCTTTGCCATTGATGTCAAATGGGAGTGAGGAGCAGTGAAAAATGAGGAATCCAACTAAGGGGGAGCTCCGGAAAATGTATATAAAGACAGAGCATCAGCCAAGGGGGAGCATAGTGTAAACACTTAGTCATTTTTCACTAAGTGTTGCCATCAATGCCAAAGGGGGAGATTGTTGGCAAGAGACACTATATGGATTCATGGTTGTTGTCATTGATGGCAACAAAGGTCATCCCACATATCCGCAAGTCATGGTGTGTCTCTACCGGAAGTCAGAATGAAGATTATTGTGGTCCGATGAACAAGAACAGAGCATGTGGCAAGGTCCAACAGACTAGTCCGGATCTCTTAGAGGAAGTATCTTGGTGCAGTGTGGATTTGGGGAAGTCAAGAGGACTACCTTGAGTGGTATATTCCAAGGATTTAGCCTCCAGTGATAGATGAGGAAAAAGATATGAATAGTTAAGTACCAGATTCCTGAGTAACAGTATGAACAGAGAAGAACTAACTGACAGAACATCAGACTACCTTCCGGATGTGTTACTGATGGTGTTAAAGGTTATGAAGGCATGAATCATACTTGGCCGACATGATTAATGATTTCTACAAGTATATGCTTGATCCGCATTACTTGATGTGGTAGGATTCAGCCGACAGATCAGAATTAGTGAAAAGATTGACTATTCCGGATGCCGACTAGAAAGGTGATGAAATTGCTTGTGCAGATATATATGCACGATGGATTTAGTTGTGAGAGTAGTAGTTGTGTGATGTGATATGTGAATAAGTGCAGAGCAAAGCAAAAGCAGTAAGAAAGATCCAGTATGTGAAAGGAAAGCAGAATAAAGAGAAGAGGAAAGATGAAGTGCAGCAGATCAGTGTACTGAGCCTAACCAGAACTGAACTCCAGCATATGTGGATGCTTCCAATCAGTTCAAGTATTGTATAAACATTCTTTTGTAGATAGTGTGTCTCCTTGTAGGCAGTGTGCCTCCTTTGTGAGCAGTGTGCTCGAGCAGTGAGCCCTAATTGGCAAGTGCCATTTTGTAATTCCTTATTCTTCTAACAGAGAATAATCTTTAGGTTAATCACCCCATGGTTTTCTCCCTTAACAGGGTTTCCACGTCAAAAATACTGTGTCATGTGTTTTTCATTTCATGGTAATATTTGCTTGTTTGAATTAATGCTGCATTGATTAATAAGAAAGTTTAGAAAGAAGAAATAATTAGGATAACTGATTCACCCCCCTCTCAGTTATCAACATATGTTTGGTGAAATGAATATCTTTCTTGGTCTGCAAATTAATCAATCCGATAAAGGAATCTTCATATCTCAGTCTAAGTATGTGAAAGAGTTGTTAAAGAAGCTTGGGATGGAAGACTCTAAAATGGTATGTATTCCCATGGTGACTAGCTGCAAGTTGAACAAAACTGATGAATCACCCAAGACTAATAAGAAAAAGTACAGATCCATGATTGGAGGATTGCTTTATCTAAGTCAAACTAGACCTGATATTATGTATGCAGTTTGTCTTGTTGCAAGATTTCAAGCAAATCCAAGAGAATCACATATGATGGTAGTTAAAAAAATCTTGAGGTATTTAAAAGGCACACCGAATCATGGCTTATGGTATCCAAAGGATAATGATTTCACTCTTAGTGCTTATACAGATGCTGATTGGGCCAGAGATGTTGATGACATGAAGAGTACAAGTGGAGATGCTTTCTTTTTGGGTAACAGACTGGTTTCCTGGCTAAGCAAGAAACAAGATTCAATTTCTTTGTCAACTACAGAAATAGAGTATATTACAGTAGCATGTTGTACTCAAGTGTTATGGATAAAGCAGACTTTGATGGACATAAGATTTGTATATGAAGATCTAGCTGCAATCTTCTGTGACAAAGAATCCAGTGATGCACTCAAGAACAAAGCATATATCTATAAGGTATCACTTTCTAAGAGAAAAGGTGACAAAGAGTGAAGTAAAGTTGGAATATGTGTCCACAAAGGATCAGATTGCAGATATCTTCACCAAGCCTCTACCTAAGGATACTTTTAAGTATCTCAGAGAAAAGTTAGGGGTCATTACCCCTCCTGCCTTAAACTAAGATACATGGGAATGCATCAGCCCAGTGGTGCCCAAAGTCTCATTCTTTGATCTAGATTGATGTTTTGTGAGCTACCTCTAAGGGGGATAGCTAGATGTTACCGGTATGAGTTCCTGATAAAGAAAGTATTGATAATAGAGAGAGTTCAGTTGGATCAGAATAGGAGAATGCAAGTATGTGCCCTTTTCCATTGATGTCAAAGGGGGAGAGAAATCATGTGAAAACTTATAAAAGAAAGGGTACAAATGTGTAAAGAGAAAGGGGGAGAATCTTGTCTTGATGGTCTTTGTAGTTTTTCACATCATATGTTGCCATCAATGACAAAGGGGGAGATTGTTAAAAGTATGTGCCTAATTGGTGTTGTCATTGATGTACATTGTGCTCTTGTTTTGTTGCTTGCTTGTAATAAGTAAGATAATTTATATTTGTGTATGTAAGTGTTGGAAAGCCTGATATTGAGAAAATTTGCTCCTTCAGTAGAAACAATGTGTTGCAGAGTATCTTTGTCTGTAGAAGAATGGTCAAACAAATAGCTTTGCATTTCCTATAGATTAAATATCCTTGTCTACAGATTGGAAATTATTTAGAGGTTTGTCTGAAGATGCTATGTTCCAAGTTTGAGCCTCCGGTTTGAAGATTTGAGTGAGTTATGTTCACCAGAGTGAAAACTATTTTTTCTGTATGTTTGGTGGTGATAAGGAGAAAGTATTATGCTCCGAATTCCTCCACATTGAAGTATTTTTGTCTTTGGTTCTAGAGTTAAGTCTAAGATGATGTTATGTGCCTTCAATTCCAATGGTTCATGATTTGGTGGTCCTTAAGTGATCTTTTCCTTATGACAGTAGCTGGTAGTGTTGTTTATGTGCTCCAGTTTGAAGAATCTTCTCGACAGAGTGGTTAGAAGTTGTACAAATGTTCCTAATGATTTCATTGTGCTTTTGGATATCTCCTAATCATGTTCCTACCCTTGGATTAGTCTGCAAAGAGAAATTTGGATTGTGGATGAAGAATGTTCTTAGAAGACCTAGTGTTCTCACCAATCTTGGCAGACTTCATTGATTTCACTATTTACGGAGATGCTTTGAAGATTGAAGAAGCATGTCGTGGCGTGAAGGATTGAATTTGAGTCCCAGCTAAGGCATGGCATGATCAGCATATATCTTTACATCTTCCCTTAGTAAATTTTTGTATTAGGTCCAGACCTATTTCTGTGTATGTTTTGTAATTCTGACCTTGGAGATTGTTCCAACTATTGATGAATGTATTGCCGACCTTGATGTACATTCCAAGGTTGATGACTTGTATAAAGACTTGTAATGAAATTGTGAAAAAGGTATGAGTGTGCAAAAATGAGAAGATAAGTGAGAAGAGTAAGAAGAGCATAGTAGAGGAAGAATATTGTGCTTCAATGGAACCAAACTTAGGCATACAGTAGATGCTATCAAATCAGTTCAAAAATCTTTGGCAGTGAGCATTTTAGGTAGTGAGCCCCATAGGCAGTGACCCTCTATTTTCCAGTACTATTATAACTTATATATTTATGTGGGCTAACACCCACCATGGTTTTTCCCTTATAGGGTTTTCCATGTTAAAATCTAGGGTCTCCTATGTTGAATGTGTGATTGTGATTAAGTCTATGGTTTCATGCTTTCATGGTTAAATCTGATTATCAGTAATTAAGTAGTTGATGGTTTGATATACATATGAGGTTGAGTTTTTGTGACAACTGATTCACCCCCCTCTCAGTTGTCCTGTGCATTTTAACAGTTTTGTGAAGGTCCACCCATGGATTGACCAACTTGAGCTGATGAGTTTTGGTTTTCATACTAACTAGATGAAAGATGATAATCATGAAGGGTGGTGCATAAATGTTGAAAAGAGTTGTACTTCATCAAGAGAATCTTATCACAGATGTTAGGTTGTAGATTTGTAATAAACACCTTATGAACATCATCATCCTTCATCTGATATTGAATTTGTGCATAGAGGGCTTGATACTGACTAATAAACTCAGTTAACTTCTCTTTCAGACCTTGCTTGTAATGAACTAAATCAATCAAAGAGACTTGAGGTCCAATGTTTTCTTGAAAATGTTGTAAAAATTGATCAACTAGCTATGAAAAAGAGTATATTGAATTGGGAGATAAAGAGAAAAACCATTCTAATGCAATATTTGTGAGAGATCACAGGAAAAGTTTTTCTAGCAAGTCCTTTTCAAAGTACAAATCATTACACATAGCCGTGAATGCTGCCACATGGGTATTAGGATCACCTTTTCCACCATATTTTTCAAAGTGGGGAGTTTCAAACCTCTTAGGCATAAGATTTCTCAAGATTGCATGAGATAGGGGATTATGAGCATGATAAGTTGGTACATTAGGTTGTGAAGAATTCATCAAATTTGTCACCTTTTACTGTAAAGAAGTCATGCCTTGCAAAAGTTGGTTTAAGATGGTATCATTAAGGGATGTGGTTTGAGAATTAGAAGACGTATGCATGAAATTTTGAGGAGATTGGTTGTGAATGGAAATGAAAGGTGGTTTAGAGAATTTGTAGGTGGAATGTGGTTGCGAATAGTTATATGTGAGGGGTGGTTGAGAATAAGTGGGATGGAGAGGTGGTTGAGAGTAATTATTCATGAAAGAAGTCACCTTAGGTGCTAAGTTCTGATAGTTGAATCCCATAGCTTTGTAATTTTATGAATTTGTGTCATTAGATACTCCAATATCAGTGGTAGCATTACAAGCATTTGCATTCGTGGTTAAAATTGTTGATGTAAATGTAGACATTCCCATAGTCAGTATAGGTGTCAATACTTGCATGTGAGATAGTGACGACATATTATTAATACCATTTGCACATTCAGTCACCAGAATAACATTATTATGTACTATATGCGTTAAGCCTCAAAGTACATTAACACCATCTTGTCCTTCTTTTATCAACTCTCTTATGTTGTGAATCACGGGTATAGCTTCTTCCACTATCCTTTCATTTTCAACAAATGCTTGAAAATCAGCTAACTCTTTATCAAGTTTGTTTATTTTCTCATTAGGTACATGTGTTACCACCTCCATAGTGTCATCAACATCATGAAATATTTGATCTTCCATAGTGGTTGTATGAGGTATAGTGTCTTGCAAAATTTGTGTCTCTCCTTTTGTTAAGAAGGTGTTCAATGGATTTTCAAAGGTCAGAATACCATTTTCTTCAGGAGCACTAGATCCCATAAGTCTTCTACTTCTTATTAAAGGGATATTTCTATTAGGGAAGTGGGTTATAATACTCATACAAAATCATCCAACACTCAATGCACAAACTAATAGAATAAACCTAAGGAGAAAGATATGTGTAGGATTCATCGATAAGGGCGTGGTTCAGTGGTTAAGTCACTTGGTTGTAGTGGTGGCCACCAAAGTTCAAACCCCTGCTGGGCCAATGAGCTTGCAAGGCGTTACACCTTTGTTGGGCCAACGAGCTCGCGGGTTTGAAGTGTTCTTTCTTGGGGATGAGGTCCCCCGTGTTGTGGCCTCACTAGTTCATAGCTCTGACAAAAGCATTATGTGGAGCCAGAGTATGTGTCACACCAGCGTCACCAGTCACGTTAAAAATTTTACCAAGCACATTATCTTAAAAAAAAGATATGTCTAGGATCCAAAATGCTTGATTTTCCACGTTTTTTCAATGCAAATGAGTGAAAGAAAAGGTGTTGTGAACAATTTCAAGAGGGGGAGAAAATAATATGCCTAATAAAAGTCCAATTATGCAGCAATATCCTTCACAACATGCCTTTGATGCAATTCTAGAGTGATGACAAGTCAAAACCTAGTGAAAATACATATAAAATATGCAATTTTTCACCAATTTTCAATGTAGAAGCCTAATAGAAAGGGTGTTGTATGGAGTTTGAGGAGGGGAAGAAGATTATAACCCTAATATCAGTCAAATAATGCAGCAAAATCTTTTACAACACTCCTATAATGCAATTCTAGAGAGACGATAATGCCAAATCTAGTGAAAATGCAAGGTTTTCAAACCCTAGACATGAAATTTTGCAAGAAAGACACTACGGTGCAACACTACAATTAGAAATCAGACCTAAATGAGTGTTTAAAATAGTAGTAAAATCTGAAACAAGATTTTAACTACAAACCCTAGCTAATGCAAAACTAGGTTTTTATTAAAAATGCACATTTTCAAGCAATTTTCACCTATTTGAGCATGAAAATGCAATGCAAATGAATGATTAATGATGAATTTATGTAATTTAAATTAGATCCAATGAAAATAATAGAAATTAAATGCCAATTAATTCAAATTATGCCAAAATGCAAGCCTAAGATGCCAATTTTTTCAAAATTTTCCAAATTTTCCAATTTCTTTTGTAATTTTTCAAATGCAATAAAATTAATGAATGCAAATCTATCACACAACACTTAGCAAAGTGTAAATTCAAAAACATGGGTTCACCAAAATGTTTAATAGTAAAAAGGGGAGGGGGAATGTTGGTTTTTATTTTGAGGGTTTGATGGGTTTAGATCCTCCCTTCACCACAAACATTCAAATACATATCAAACAAGTTGAATCTCTACTAAGCGAGAGCATTCACATAATAGGTTGGGATATCACTTGGAATGATGTGGAATCTCAAATGTTATCAATCAATATCTCTATTCAATGCTCAAGTACTCTTAAAACCCTAAATACACAAAACAGTGAATAAACTAGTAAATTTTGGTAAATGCTCACAGATTAAGGGAAAGGATACAGATTAATAACTGACCATTTTTCAAAGTTTAGAATTTAGAATATTCAAGGACAATGCCCCAAGTGCCCAAGTCCAAGGCAATGTTTTCTTCACAGAATGCAGAACTCCTTCTGGCACTGATAATCACTATTCTAACTATTTTCGTCACTTGAAATGTAAAGGACACTGCCCCGGGTGCCCAAGTCCAAGGCAGGCTAATTCTTGAGATGTAGAAGCTCCTTTAGATGTAGAATTTCCCTATAACTCATATTCCCATCTCTAAAACTCTGAAGAACATTTCCCTATGTGCCCATGTCCTGAAAATGCTTTGTTTCACTTCTTTCTTTCGGATCCTGAATCCTTGTTGTGTGCAACCTTCCTCTACAACTTCACTCTACAAAACTTAGTACCTGTAACCTGCAATCACAAAGGAGTGTGGTTGGGGGTTGTGGTGTTTAGAGGCTTGCCTCAGTTAATCCCTAGAGAGACATTCAATTCTTCCAAACAACATTGTTAGATGAGAGTATGTATCCCTGCGAGATAGAGGTAAAATCCAAATGATAAATGATAGAAAACATGATAGATGACACCTTGAAATGTAGATCTCACATAAATGAAGGCTCTTCAATCACATGAGAAGATGAAGTCAAATCTGCAATCATAAACACAATAACAATACTCTGCTCTGCAACAATCAATATCATGAATGCTCAAAAATCACAAGTATGCCTAAAGTTCTCAATCATCTTCTAGTTTACAAATGAAACACTAAGCATGCTTATAAATGTAACTACAATCATTCCCACTAATAATTTTGTAATTCAAACTTTTGGTGTCAGCATAGGACCTAACAACGGTCATATAACTGACACTTCAAATTAGGGCCTAACCCAAAATAGGGTAGGACTAGGGCATGAGCGCCCAAGTCCTTGATGTTTTGGTTGTCATTGATGTAAAAGTGATG
This sequence comes from Cunninghamia lanceolata, assembly GCA_027924645.1. Lineage (NCBI taxonomy): Eukaryota > Viridiplantae > Streptophyta > Pinopsida > Cupressales > Cupressaceae > Cunninghamia > Cunninghamia lanceolata. The sequence continues at coordinate 8,973,035 of BSBN01000194.1, read as the reverse complement.
AGTTGTTGACCATATCTTCTGGAGTTGTGTTGAGTTGTTGACCATACCATCAAGAGTTGTGTTGAGTTGTTGACCAAGTCTTCATGTCATCAGGAGCTATTGACAGGTTGTTTACAAAGGATTCATTTACTTGGTGTTGTTATTCATGGAGTTTACATCATAGAGGTTGCAGATTGGTTACAATTCTAGACAGCAAAAAGTGGTGCAGTAGAAAGTGGCAGAGATGTTGATACAAAGCTAGGTTGACAATCAAGAGAAGGTGAGAAGGTTTATAGGAGTTTCCATCAGTTGATGATGATGTTATTTGTCATGCTTTTGGTTCATTGGTTCAATCCACATGCTTCATACTTCATGCCATGGTGGTCTCATTTGATGTTGGATGCATGGGTGCATGATATGGTGTAGTTGCAGTACTGATGATTAGTTTGAGTTAAAGTTGAGTTGTCATCACCATCAGGAGTTTTGTATGGAGGAACTATTGTCCTTTGCTATCCTAAGTGTCCATCAAGGTTGATGAAGTTTGTGTTGATGTCATAGTGTTAGCTTCATGTTTATCATTGATATTAGTGTGGAGTTCTTAGTTTGGATTAGTGCCATCTTGCCATCATATGTTATCATACATCATATTTTATGCTATCTTCAGGAGTTGTCACTAATGTCACAAGTGAATTCACAACATGACAAAGTTCACATTTCATGTTATGATCAATGGTTCATAAGGTGTTCAGTATGGAATTCATTCTTATATGACAGGATCTTTATTGCTTTATACTTACTGAGGGTTTGAATTGAAAGTCTTGTTAATGGTGTTGAAAGTCTTGTTAATGGAGTTGAAAACTTGTAACCCTAGTGGAGTAAAGATCAGTGGTTTGATTTGATGGTTCATGTTCTCATGCCACAATCTCAGTTGGATGCCCAACTTTAATTTGTCACATGAAGTTTGTGTTGGTATGCTCTCAATGAAGTGTCATTTCTTTGATCAAAGGATTGCATTTGCAAAAGGTACATAGAAAGGAGGAACATGCAGAGGCCCCTCAGATACATTATATTGGTAGTGGAATGGTTTAAATACAGAGTATATTCATGCTACATGCAAATAAGGGTAGATCATGGAGGAGTTAGGGTTTGAAATATTTAAAACCCTAAGAATGTTTCTTTGTGTCTTTTAAACCATATGTGTTTTGTGTTATATTTGGTCATTGACTAAGAGAGTAGGTCAGATATAACTTAAGTTATAAACTAAGAGTTTGATGGTCATAGTAAAACCAGCCCCTTAACCTAAGGGAACCGGTATCCACCAATAATATCTTGGCATCAGGCACCAATAGAGACATCCATAGCACATATTTAAAGTATGAAGGGTGCAAAGATGATGATCCGAGGGTCACGATTTAAACTTGATTTAAATTCCAACATTTCATATCTCTGGTCTTCAATTTGACAGTTGGTTTTATCCAACTATGCCCTAACTTCTTTATTTGATTTTTGCAATGACCCTGAGGGCGAGGAAATTTGATAAAAGGCCTCATGGGAGTTTTTCAAGATGGTCGGATTAGTTTTTGAGCTCTAGAAAGATATACCTACATATACATGTAAGCAATGTGAGTTTTGGTGATGGAAAACTATGCTTTTGGAAGCTATAAAGTTGAGATAGGTGGAAAGAGGATCTTTGCCAGTGTATTGATGTGATTCCTTATATGGTCTGAGCTTGTGGTGAGTTTATTGAATACCTTAATTGTTGTTAAGATAATGCATAGATAGAGAGGCTTATATAATAGAAAGTAAAAGAGTTATATTACTGTGGAGAGATGATACAAGTGATATAATTTGCAGAGATTTTTGAGAGAAGGGTTTCAAGCATGTTTTGAACTAAGATACTTTGTATGAAGGATAGCAAAGTATATGCATGATATGATATTCTAACTAGAGAGCATGTTGAAAGATAATGAATATATTGTTTGCACCTCATGATGTAGATTCGTGAAGAGTTTAAGGTAGAATATGTTCATATGTAAGTGTTTTATTGTAGATTGAGGGAAGAATGTGATGGTGATAAGGGTTGGTTGTAGACAAAAGGAGTTATAAGGTTATGAAGTGTAATGTATTGTTGAGAATTAGGGTAACCCCCTAAAAAAAAATTTCTTATATTCATATTTGTCAGTGAGGCAGTTGTATTTGCCAGTGAGGCAGTTGTATTTTGTGAGGCCTATTATTTCACTCCCTTATTTTTGCTTGTTCATATTACTGTTGGAGACATTTTAGACATTTGGGGACTGTTGATCCCGATATGCAGATTTTTTAGACTATATTCCTTTATTTTGGTTAGTTATTCTTACTATATTGTGACGAGACTAGATCCTGATTTTGATTCACTGATGATTAGACATGTGATATGCATTTTGATATTATTAGAGATACTAGTTGTGAGATCATGTTATGGATTTACTATGTGATTTTTATCTTGAGATGGTTTATAGAAATGCAATTATGAATCTAATTATGATGTGATTTTTATGATGTTTTAAATGATTATGCGATGGTGTGAGTATGATTTTCCTTGATTCAGTTATGATATACATGTTGGATTAATCTATTGTTTAAGTGTGCAGGTGATTTTCCCAAGCCACAAAAAGTCAGAGATCATCACACACATTTTGTGAAATCTCGTGTTGAACCAATCTAATTCCAAGAGGAACCAAGATCAACTATGTATTACATGATGAATTTTCGTAATGTTTGCATATGGTGTCTTTTGAGCTAGGTCTACCCATTTTTAGTTGATTTTTTTATGGTGTTGTAAATGTGTAATGTTTATCTGACTCAATTTTTGTTTTTAAATTTTTGTGACCCCTTTTCATGTGATTTTCTACATCCTAAGGTGCTAGATTTGGGTTAAAAGTGACCCTGGGTTGTACCCCTAGGGTCTAGGGCCCATTTGAGCATGCCTAACCCTAGGATAACTCCCATATGGTCACTTAAACTTAACCCTGAAGTGAAGTGACGAAAATAGAATTTTGGGGAGGAGTGGAAAGATGGGTCAAACCTTCAACCTTATCCACACCTCATTCCAAGGCTTTAGGTACCATGCATTGAAGGCTTGGGGAGTCTTAAAGACCCCTAATTGTGGTGAACCCAACTCCAAGGCTCTCACACATGGGTGAGAGTACCTTGGAGTTTTGTGGGCTTTCATGGGAGGATAGGATATTGACACTTATTGTACCCTCATCCTCTTGGGCTCCACCTTACCCTCACACATGTGTGAGAGAGCACAGGTGGATGTGAGGAGGAAGGAGAAGGTTACATGTGTCACCTTCTCATTCCTCAAGGTTCATGAAGAGAGCCTATATTACTCCCTCTTGAAGAGGGGTAGAGGGTTCTTGATTTTTTTACCTTCTATTTTTATTGAGGCTTTGGGAAAGAGTTGGGAGAATTTTTGGAGGCACATTTGAAGGAAGGACTTGGAGGTGGAGTTGGAAGGCTCTACTTCAACTATCTTCCATTGTTGGGCATATCAAGGTAGGATTCAAGGCTTGAAGCCTTTCCTTATGCATTTACCTTATTTGTGTGCTTGTAATGTGGTTGTTTTGCATTTTTATGTTGTGGGGTTTTGAGGGAGTTTTGTAAGAGCCTCTCCATTTGGAGAAGATACTCAACATGTGATGGGTTGGAGAGGAGTGAACCTCCTTGAGGTCACCCTCTTGTTCTACTTGAGGTAATTTGGCTATTTGAGTATATTTGAGGTGCATGGGATTTTTATTGAAGGTAAGAGTGCCTTGAGAAGTTTGTGTTGAGATATTTATTTGGACTTGAGGCCTTGTTGTTTTCTTGAAATTCATGAGATTTAGGGATTTTTGTGGTGTGCACCTCTTGAGTAGAGATCTGTCCACTCTCCTACCCCATTGAATCCATTCCCAAATGGATTTTGTTGTTTGTCAAACCATGGGTTGGGTGTTCTATTTGCTTTGTGTGTTTGCCTTGTAGTGGAGTGCAAATCGTGTGTGGATGACCTCCAATATCGGGGGTGACCCATTTGCAGGTCTATGGTAGGGAGGAGAGCGGTTTTTGTGGCTTGGTTTTTCCCTCCATTGTTTTAGCTCTTGCAAGTTCATTCAAGTGATCCTTGGAGCTTGGGGTGAAGATAAAATTTGGTCGGAGTGCATTTTGTTGTTTAGAAGAAAAGGAGATTTTACTCTCATCTTGTAAATGATTATTGTATAGTCAATGTTGTATTTTCCCTCAAATGATATTGTAATGAAATGACTCAAATAGAGAAAAGGAAATACATTAGTTTGTTGTTTTTATCATGGTTGTGGAAAGTTTGTAAAAGAAAAATACTTATGTTGCTAGTTTTATTGTTGTTGTGAATAGTTTCATGTCAAATGTGAATAAATGACATTGTAATGAAATAGTAAGTTGCTGATTTTATTATGGGTGTAAAGAAAAGAAAGTATAGTTGCTGATATTTTACTTTAAAAAAAATAGAAAGCTGTCATTTTCCCTTTATTTCAAAAAAAAAAATAGAAAGTTGTCATTTTCCCTTTATTTCAAAAAAAAAATAGAAAGCAAAATTTCCCTATTCTTGGAAAAGAAAGAGATAGAATTTAAATCTACTAGTGTAGTGAAAAAGAACTAAGAAAATTTCATTATATTGTTTATAGAAAAAAAATATATATATTGTTGAATGTTATAATCATACACAAATTGTGTATTACATACATGTCATTTTGATAAATAGGTATATATATATATACAAAATGACTTACTGTTTTTATTTTTTTTTACAAAAAATATATACATTCTATGGGATTGAGAGAAGTAAATTATATATATATTCAAATATACTTGTTGTTATTGACATAACGAAATGTTTAAAAAAAAAGAAATAAACTAAGTTAGACCTTGTTTTACCCCATCGTGGGAACTGGTTGTAAGGAATAATGGACAGTGGGGGGATTCGAACCCCTCACCACCAGCCGTTTTGTTTTAATTGTTGTGCATTTTCTTTGTATGAAGTAAACGGTGTGTGGGGTGGAGAGAGGTCGAACCCTCCCACACCCCCTTTCTACTTTAAAAAGATTGCAAATGGGGATGAATCCCACCCCACGGCGGCGCCAATAACCTTAGTCCTTTGCTCCATCTTAAATGGTCGTTCGACCTTGCATCATCCCTACGGCTGTATGAAATATGCATTATTTTTATAACACAATATATATATATATATATATATATATATATATATATATACTACTGTATATTTACCCTGGTTCCCATTATCACTATTTTTTTGTATAACAGGGTATATTTAAATATATATTTACCCTGGTTGCCATTATCACTATTTTTTTTGTATAACAGGGTATATATATATATCCCTCAAAAAAATATTACCAGGGCTTTTAAATAAACAAATTTTCAAAAAAAAAACCTATGTGTAGTATGGCCATGGCTACCATAGCATGAGACCTGCAAATAAAATAGGAAGAAAAAAATAGATTGAGAGAAGAGAAAATAAGAGAGAAAACCAAATGAGAAGAACAGAAACAATAAGGAAAATGAGGGATAGGGTTAGCGTTTTGTTTCCTTTCCATAAGGAAATTGATTTTTAATTTGAGAGCTTTTAGGACATGAGAATTTTATAATATTTATTTTGGTGAAAAGGAATTTTAGAATTGTTTGTTTTAAAAAATTTTGGGAATATGGGTGCACGTGGATTTGTGCTCCTCCTTCCCCATCCCTTTTTATTTGTTAATCTTTTAATTGAATTATTCACCCTTTGGGATTTTTTTTTTTTTTTTTTTTGGATGTGGGAGGATAAATTTTACCCTCCTTTATTTTTATTTTATTTTATTATTGTTCTACCATAGAGGGGTTTATTTTGTAGTGTAACTATTTATTCAATTGTGTCTTATATTTTAATGTGAAATTTTAGTGGGAGGCTTTAGTGAAATTTTAATATTCTTTTGAGAGACCTTATTTAAGTTTGCTAGGGGCTAGGAAATATTTTATTAAACCTTGAAATTTGATTTTATTGTTAAAGAGAGCCCTAGTGAAGTGATTTATTTATTTTAATTATTTTTTTTTACTAAAGTAAATTTGTATTAGACTTTAATGGGCCGACTATTATTCTAACTAGGGTAGTTTAAATTTTATTTAATTTTAATTAATTTTGGAAAAACTCTTGGTAGGAATTTTTAATTTAAATAAATCCTATATACGCCCTAGAGGCATTATGCTACCAAATTTTTCTGGGAACCTAGATTAATTTCTTAGGTGATTTAATCCATGTGTTGGTTAATATTTTAATGTTTTTTTTTGTAATCTAGGTTGTATTGATAAAGTTGTTATTTAATCTTTTATGCTCTACTTTTAGGGTTTGGATTTCGACACATGTCAAAATCTCGCCATTCATTTAGGAAATCTAGGGTTCGGGTCAAATTGATCCTAACCCTAATGGTGACGCTCATTGTGTTGCATAACCCCCTAGTCGGCTATCATCATGCAAGGGTTTACACATGTGATTGCACTACCCCAAGTTTTGATTGACATGTTTACGCCTTATGCATATTACCACCAAGCATGTTGACACGTGTGAGGGGGTTCTAGGGATGTGTGGATTTTTTTTGTTATTTCATGTCATGACCACATGACAAATATGGACATGACATGTGTGTTGCGTGTTGTGACCGCATGGGAAATGTGGGCATGACATATTTGCCAGTGTGGCATGTTGTGTAGCTAGTGAGGCTCTTTGATCAATGGGATTTTATTAATCCAGTGAGACAATTTTTCCTAAGTGGTTTTTTATCCCTATGAGGGTTTTCCACTCATAAATCATGTGTTATGTGTTGTCTTGATTGTCTATCAATTTGCATTTGATAAGTCTTTGTGGTTCAATTTTCTTGTATTGGTTGAAATTACTGTGACTCACTTATCATTCAAAGTCTAATTGTTTGAAGTATCTTGATTCTCTCTCTTCTGTCAATCAAGTGGTTTAAAGGTGTAAAAAGTCTAAAAGATTATAGACCAATGATTCACCCCCCCTCTCAGTGGTCCTATACTCCAACAGTCCTCCCCCCTATTTTAGGCAGGAGTCATCAAAATAGTACCCCCTAGGTCCTATTTGCCACAAGACTTTGGGGTTTTCTCATCGGGATTCTAAATTAACACATAAGATGCTCTAAATGCAATCTAAAGACTCAGCATCTAAACCTTAAGAAGGAAAAGCCCCCAAGGGGTCATTTTCTGACATAACACTTCTATGTGTAGAGTGTCATTATGATAAGTATTATGCAATGGAAGATATTTCTCAGTGAAAACCAGGTGATGGGGTGAAGAAATATGCCTTATCATGGCTTGGAACTAGACAATATCAATGTTATTAGGGATGGATGACTCTTGAAGGGCCTTCTCAAGTATGTCTTTATGTGTAGGTGATTCTCAAAGAAGGTCTAAGATGGAGATCTAGGTCAGTGTCTTACCTAAATGATCTAAGATATTATACTCAAAAGTTGGATAGGTATTTGGTGTTGCCCCATGAAGGGTAACATGACCACGACAAGTTGTAACTACACAATCAGATGCTTTTACCTTAATAGAAAGGGTAGACACATGACTCTCTTCTATATGCCCTACAATGGAATCATAGGAATTAGATGCATGATTAACTCTTTTACCTTTGTTAGGAGAATTTCCTTTAGCATGAGGTGGGAATGGATCCCTGTAGATGTTGAGATCATTGTTAGAGGATTCTTTAGGAGGATCATCTATTGTTACTTCTCCTCTATCAATAAGGTTCTCGCTGAGGTTTTTGAATTGCATACATCTAGGTGTTTTATGTCATTTTACTCTATGTTATTCACAATATTAATTATCTTTATACTAAGAGGGTTTAAATTGAGGTTCATCATATTGTTGTGCTTTGGGAAAAGTGATGAGACCTATTTGAACAAGTTTCCTTGGATAGATTCAATGGGTTCTCCGAATGGATTAAATTTCCATCTAGGCATTGAATCTTGTTGGGTTTGCTCTCTAGGAGTAGATATGGCATTTTTGGCTGGTTGAAGATTGATAGGTGTTTGGACATTTTGAGCGCGTTTAGAGTCCACAACACAATCATTGACAATATTTTTATATTTAGACCAGAAACAAGGTTTTTCATTTGATTGTTAAAGATTGTCTTTGGTCTCTTTAAAAATTTTGACTAGTCCTTTAGTGATAAGGGCCTTTTCAATGTTTGTTCCCTTAGATATAATCTTACCAAAAGAATTGGCATATTGGATTTGTAGGTGAAAACCTATTTCTGGATTTAAGTTTTGGATGAATATGTGCACCAATTGCTTTTTAGGAATAGGCCATAGAAATTTACTAGCCACATTTCCCTAATGTTGTACAAAGGATATAAAGGTTTCCCCATTTCTTTGTTTATTATTGCATAGGTCAGTCATGGAAATCTAATGTTCTATGTTAAATGAAAAATAAGTTACAAACTTTATAGCTAACTCATTAAAGATCATAATACTTGGGGGTAAATGAGAAAACCATTCTATAGCTTTCCCTCCAAGACTACGAGGGAAGAGGCACATAAGATATGTATCTTTGTACACCACCTCTAGGCAAGAAATCTATAATTTCCTAAGATGCTATTTTGGATCTCCTTTTCCCTTGTACTTGTAGAATTTGGGCAATTCAAAGTTAGGAGGAAAAGGGATCATAGGGCTAGATCGATTGAAAGGATAAGCACAAACTTCTTCTAAAGAGAATGTTTTATTTGTATGCCCCAAGGTGAGGTCTGAGACTTGGTTTTCCAAGTGTAAGAATCTCTAATTTATTTCTGATGTGGGATTCTAATGTGTAGAAAGACCTTGATAGTTAGACAATGGTGGTTGTGACACTTGAGGAGGATTGTTGTGAGGTGGATATGGATATGGATTTGAAATTTGGGGTTGTGATGTAAATGGTGGATTGGTATGAGATAAATATGAATAAAGATTGCAATTTTGGGGTTGTGATGCATGTGGCGGATTGGTGTGGGATAAATATGAATATGGATTTAAAGTTTGGGGTTGTGATGTAAGGTATGTCAATGGATTAGATACTTGGGGTGCGTATGAAGTGATGGGTAGATTGGGTTGAGTCATAGATGACATAGTTGAAATGACTTGGGGAATAGGTGATGGAATTCTAGGGCAAGCATGACTCAATGATAGTCAAAATGACTTGGGGAATAGATGATGGAATACTAGAGGAAGCATGACCAAATGATGTGGGAGGTTGGTAAAGAGGATTGACAAATTAGTTGGTGAATGGTAATGAAGAAATGTTATGTGGGGGTGGAATAGGTGTGATTGGTATCATGGGTGCTATGGTAGACATGGTAGGAACATAAATAGGATGTGATTCTCCCATAGCAGCAATAGAAATGTTTATAGGGTCTTGCTCCTTAAGAGTAGATGTATCAAAGTTACTAGGAAACTTAGCTCTTTTCTTAGCAAGTAGAAGGAAAAACCTACAGAATCTGATGCTAAGAAACAATCTATGGCTTGTAAGATATCCAGATCTTGTAGTTCCTCTGAATCATGTCTTAAGTCAATGAGGTCTATGGGTTCTTCATGTGAGAGTTAACCTATACCTGTGGAAGATGAAGGACCTAAGGTGTATCTACTTGGAAGAAAGACATTAGGAGGCATGCCTAGGGTAAAATGTCTAGCATCAATGAGATTCTTTGGATCATTTTGTGGATTAATTTGATTGGTTTCCATGTTTTTCTTGTATTGAGATCTAGTGAGAGGCATAAAGGATTTCAGACCTTGTGGATGATGAGGATGGATGATGGATGAGGTTTTTGGACTTTGGTAAAAATGTTGAGACTCTAAGAAGATTTGATGATTTGATGTTTTAATAAAAGAAAAATCTAGAGTGATAGGTTTTGGATTGAGATTTTCTTCCAAGAGCTAGGCTAATGAACTCAAGAAAAGATGAGATGGGTAGTGAGGTTCACCAACTCAACAGGAGCCAATCTCCTAAGCTATCTATTTCACTAATGATAGATGCTAACTTGTTTTCTAATTTGAGAGAGGCAACTTCTCAAACTAGACCCAAGCTAGTAGATATCATCTAGATTTTGACTCTTAACAAACTAATTAAGTTAGCTAGATGATAAAAAGGATTGTGTTGATTGATTGATAAAGATGTCCTATAGTCTCAATGGGATAAAAGGTCTAAAGTACAATAGAGATGCAATGGGAAATGATAATGACTAGATGATTGAAAGACTGATGACCAGTAGATGGTCTAAAAAGTCTCAAGTTTGTGTAAAATCAATCATATGTAAAAGATCTCTAAATTTGGGTAGGTGATGATTGGAAACTATCTGTGAAATTCGAAGTGCAAGACTATAAATTAGAAGCGCACATGAATAACTTAAAAGTGGTGATAGGATAACTCAGATGTGTAACAAAGTCTTCCAAAAGCACAATACTACAGATTAATAGTGCTAGGAAATGACTTAACATGATAGTTCAAATACACAATTCTAGAAATGATAGTAGTCAGAGGAAAATATTAGAAGTACAAGACTAGGAATCAAAAACACAACTCTATCTATCAGAAGCACAATTCTAGATATCAAAAGTGTAGCAGTAGCTATTAGATGCACAATAGAGTGTATCAAAAGTGAAGAGATGTTAATCAAAAGAACAGTACTAGGTATCAAAAGTGCAACTCTGTGTAATAGACTTAGAAAGCAGTTTTGGATCAAAAGCAATATAATTTGGGTCAAAAGTGCCACTCTATTAGTTAGATATATAGCTCTGTCAATCAAAAGTGTAGCTCTATCTGTCAGAAGCACCAAAGTATGGATCAAAAGAATTTTTTAATGGTTTAGAAGAAAAACTCTGTAGCTCAAAAGAAGAAATGTTGTGACTAGTTGTTTGGATAAAGATTGTGGTAAGTTCTTTGGCAAGAGATTCAAACAAAAAAACACAATGGCTATTGATTCTTTTGGAATTGGATGTGCAAGGCTATTAACCTCCATGGATAACAAATAGCATATACTGGTAGATCACAAGAAAAATGCCAAAAACTCTTGTACAAGCCTAATATTATTCAATCAAGGAGTGTAATATCCCATGGACTCACTCAGGTGCAACTTTAATCTCCACTATTAGATAATGGTGTTTTCCATCCCCTTGATACCATTTACTAGTTCTTTGATAGATAGGGAATGCAAGGTCATGTACCACCTTACACCCCTTATCTTGAAGACTAATGTATTGCCCAAAGTTTATTCCATCTCAAACAATGGAGGTAATAGTGTTAGCTCTTCTGCCCCTACTGCAGTGATGTACCATAAGATATGATGACTGCATGTCTTATCTAGGTTAACAAGGTGTCTATGGAGCCCTCGATATACACTAGGTATAGTGGGGTCCAAGTCTATCAACAGGATTCCACAATGAAACACCACAAACATCACCAAACCAAGTGTTGGTAAACCAAGAGTCTTGGGGATCAATTTGGACACCTTAGGTTCACCACTGAGGTACAACTTTTGCCCTCTCCCCTTTATATAACATGATAGAACACATAGTTAAGGTCATCCATAAGGGTGATGAAATCCCTTAACAGGCCTTTTATAAAGGATACCAAGTACTTTTCATTCTCAAGATCACCTTTTGATGTGAGAGAAGAGCATACATATTGATCTTGGGTCCCTGGGAAGAAAAGTAAATAAAGCAAGTAAAGTGAATTATCTAGTGCTTTTAATCTCCAAGATCACCTTTCAATGCGAGGAGAGAGCATACACACACAGAAATTGAAGACATTGAAAACAAAGTATATTCCCTTAATGAAATTGAGGTGTGCTACTAAACTAGTGAGAAAACAAATCTTCATAAAATGTCCTACACCAAATACATTAGTAGTTCAATTTTTGCTTCTTTGACCAGCGATAAGAGGCTGCACAAATGATGTTAGATTCAAAAACCAACTTGTTAGATTGAAAAGATAAAATCAAGATTTCTAGAATCAAAAGTGTCAGTGCAGTAATCAAAAGTGCAATAGAAATGATCAAAAGTGCAATAGAAATTATTAAAAGCACAACAAGATCTATCAGATGTGTACAAAGTATCAATCAAAAGAACCAAGATAATAATCAAATGTGTAAAATAACTTATTAGATGTGGAAGGTATACCTATCAGAAGTGCCACAAAATTTGTTAGAAGCACCACAGAATTTGTCAGAAGTGCAACATTGTTCCTCAAAAGCGCAACTCTATCTTGACTTGCAAGATAGTAAAAAATAGAGAGTCAAAAGCATAATTATTTCACTCAGAAGTGAATTAGAATGTATCAGATGTGCCAGGGAGCTAATTAGAAGCATTACTCTGTTAGATCATAGTCGGGAGACAAAAAAATAGAATAAGGAGTTAATTAGGTTAAAAAGCCACTAGGTATGCCCACAAATACATCAGTTTATGAAACAACCAGAATCATTGCCTACAAATAAGTCACCTTGCAAGAAAAGATGATGAAAATAAGTGCCTAACAAACTTGTAGGAAATTTAGATAGTAAAAATAGAACTCAGAAATCAAAAGCACTGAAATATGGATCAGATGCGCAACATTGTTCATCAAATTGCCTAGGTTTTCATCAGATGTGTTGCAAGTATGTGTAGTTGGTGTTGTCATTGATGTCAACAAGCTTGTGTTGTCATTGGTGTCAACTGTATGACCAAGAAGGTGTTGAGTGGATGATGTCTCTAATGATGAGGAAGTGTTGAAGATGGTGATGATATGTTTCTAGTGCTTGGTTTCCAAGTGCTTTTGAGAAAATTTGAATAATAGAGGAAATAGTGTGTTGTAAAGATGTTCTAGCATACAGAGTGGTGTTCTAGTTTTTCTCCGCATTTCTTTTATATTAAAGATCTATTTATGTGGTTTAGATATGTTGATCAGAGGTGTTTAGAGGTGCTACATTTAGAATTTGGTGTGCTAGATCGTTGTGCAGAGGAAGGTGTGTTCACCAGTGTGTGAACTATGTATTGCAGAGGTGTTTGGGAGAAATGTTCTTGCTCCGCATTAATTTCTCCACGGAGTGGTTTTAGGTATTGTAGTTCTAGAAGTGTGTTTATAAGGTTCGTATCTATCTTTAGTTAAAGTTATTTGTGATTTGGTACTCCACAAGTTGATTTCTTGAGTTGCAGTGCATGACAAAGATATTTGAGTATACTGGGTAAACATGACAAGCTTGTTTGGCAGGTGAAAGTTATTGCGGAGGAATTTTTTGGATTTCAGGATGTTTGTGGTATATTTTAGATTGTTCTCAAGCATGGTGTGTGGTCTACGAATCATCTTTGGGTTTGAGGAAGCATGTACATAATTGTTTATTGTGTTAACACTAGTTTGGCCAACCTTGGGTGTTTACACTAATTGCAGAGTTACTTCGATGTTTGTGGAAGTGTGGTGTGGTGTGTGTTGGAACTGAAAATTTCCAGTAAAATTTTTCATAACTTCTTAAAGTTCCATGATGATTAACTTGAGTGTAGTACCTAAAAATTTCATGAATCTAGTGCTCTAAAACTTTTGTTGGACTAAAATGAAATATCAATCATATGCAGAATTCACAGGCATTTTTTGGTGGAAGAGTTAGATTTGTTTCTTTTTCCATGTTTGATGTTTCTTTAATGTCGAAGAGATTTATGAGGCTATTTTGAAGAGGAGAGAATTCACTATTTATAGATTTGATAAATCACTCAATTAGTATTCAAGGAGCACAAAATAATGCAGAATCTACAGAATCTTAGAGGAGGAAAAGGTTTGGTTTGATTTTCTCGATGCTTTGAGAGGATTAAAAGATTCATAAGGCAGGTTAGAAGAGTAGGGGATTTTCACTGATTTTAACAAGCATTTTGATTGTGCCAGTGCATTTCAGTTGTTGACTAGAACAAATTTACATGTTGCAGAAACTTTGAAATCCATTCATGAAAGTTGGAGCTTGTTTTTGGGTGCAAAGTACATTGAATTCTTTGAACGGTGGATAGCAATAGCTATATCTCATTTTTTGGAGAGGTAAATTGTAATCCTCACCCATGGACATGACTTCAAAGTGGAAAGGTGTTCTAAGCTTAATAACTAATCTTGTTTTTGTGTTTGGCATGGTCAAATTTTTAGTGGTCAGGTTTACTTCTTCAAAGCTCTAAGTCGAGAGGTGGACTGAAAACATTTTTACTTACCAAAATCAATAGGGTAAGAATAAAGGAAGGAGTTTACTGTAACTGGATAGCTTGGAAGAATTGTTTAGCTTTGATAACTTTAGAGAACTTGCTAGAATTTGGGTATGGTAACACAGTACAGACTGGATCGCAGCTTTTCAGTTAAGGTTAATTTCTTTTGCATTTTGATTATTAAACTTAGAACATGATAGACACAATTCGTAATAACCTTTTCAAATATGCGGCAGCATGCAACTCGCAAAGAAAATGTTTATATCTGTGCTCTTCTTGACTGTAATTTAATTTATAACGACTGAAATTCAAGGGAGAGTGAGCTTAGTTTTCATTTTTTATTTTGTTGCAGAGAAGAAGAGAGCATTTTTCCACAAATAAATAAATAAAAAATTATGAGACTTAAAAGGGTTGAACCGTCAGCTTTAAAAACAAAAAGTATCAGTAAAAGGCATAATTTTTGAGTAAACAATGGAGAGAGAAAACGAAGAATATAGCAAGTGCAAGTGCAAAAGGCTGAGCCTGGTACACTTTCTTCTGTACAAGAACTTGAGATTATTGCAAGAGAGGATTTTCTTGCATGGATTATAAAACAAGAAATTTAGGTTATCGAGATAATCTTGATCTCAAATTACTGCACTCGAGCCCTTCAAGTCGCGATAACCTTCCAAGAAATGCTTATCACTCCTTGACTACATATAGCAAGAGCCCCAAGATTGTAAGTTGTATGAAAGGTCAATGTACAGAGAAGTTATCGCACTCAAGTCTAGGAGTTGTGAAGTCTAGTAAAGCAAGTAAGAATCCACGTGTTTCTACAGAAATTGAAAAAGAGCATAAACTCACACTTTCTTTTGTCTCCTATCTTTGTAATGCTATTATGGAAAGATTTATAATATGCATAGAGTAGTTCAAACTAAAATAGTTGGTCACTCTACTAAACATCTCCATTTCACTTCTTTACACATGCACTCAGTCTCTCATGTCATTTATTTCCTTAATTGAGATTTATATCATGTTTGTAATGTTGGAAGTATCTTATCACATACCAAAGGATTCTTAAGAGTCACAAAACTGAAGAGACATTATGTTTTTTGCCGTTCCTTTACCTATACAACTTATCCTGATGAAATCGCCACATTAAGCAGTTGACAGTGACAAAATCACCACTTTATGCATGTATCAGAAAAGAAACTGCCATTTAACAGAAATGAAACTGCTGCTTTTACAAAAGCAACCCTTTAAACAGACTGGCAGTTTCAAAATAGACACTAAACCATTTCCCTTATCCACCTCACGATGCAAAAACATGAAATTCTACCAGATCTTGGAAATATTTTGTTGCGGAAACCCTAGCTACTGAAAAATTACAATCTGAAATGTATCTGCAAAAACAAGAAATATACATCTTTAGATAGAAACCACTTCGCTGTCTGACATATCTCCAAAGAACTTCAAGATAGTCCCCAAACTAACTTGCCTCCGACATATTCCACCCAAAATGCTTCATCCCCTAGATAGTCTTACTCGAAGTCAAATCAAAGATGTAATATACCTGGATCTCAAGTCTCAATAGAAACAAAAATAGATACAGCCTGCACCAAACTTTTCCCTGATAATATATGGGTAAATAGTTTTGACAGTCATGCAACATGGCCGTTGACTTCTTGGAGTAGCTGAACTTGATTAATAAATATCTCCACAAATGGGTTATTAAAAATCAGAGAGCCATGAAGAGAGACACTCAAGCCTCACAAGACCACACTGCTTTTCTTTAGAAAGTTGTGGAAGTATGAGGCTCAGTAGTTTCAGTTAATGGTACAAATTCAAGAAGAAATGTTGGAAAAGTAAAGTCTAGTTGTTTATGATTTACCATTTTGTTTCAAAGATTGGTTATGGGGAGACAAATGAGAGCCGTTGGCAGTGGCTTTTACATACCCATTCCTTGAAGACATTTCATTTCCATTAGAAATGTGTGATAACTGACGACTAGGGCGTTGTGACTGTAACGTTTGATAATTGAAGGATGAGCTTGCAATATCCTTCAAATTTAACAATGGTGTGAGAGCTTCAACAACATCATCCATTGAAGGCCTGGCTTTAGGGTCCCGACTTATGCAATAGTGAGCTAATTGTGCTGTCTTTTGGGTACCTTTGATGAAATAGTGACCACTCAAATGAGGATCTACAAGAGAATAAAGCTTTCTTTTCTCCATAAGATAAGGCCGAGCCCACTCCACCAGATTCTGCTCCCCACTTGGCCTATTTTTATCCATAGATCTTTGACCATTGAGCATTTCAAGGAGAACAACACCGAAGCTGTAGACATCACTCCTTGATGTCAAATGCCCTAAAAAAAAAAATAGACATATAAACCAAAATCACGAGATCAACATCCAAACTTACGAGTATAAAAACTAGGTAATACATTTGAAAATAAGAGAAGGAAATGAGTTGTACATTATATACCCATAGCATTACACATGGCTAAAGAATTTATAGGAGCCCCGTGGTTAAAGAATGCTATCAGTCATTTAAACACATTAGGAGAACAAATTGTTGTTGGCAAACATGATAAAAGGCATGATTATTATTTTAAGGAGTAAGTTCAAGAAGGGAGAATTATCATTTCAAAAGAAATAAAATATTCTTACCGAGGGGCATAATGAATCTACAAAATATATATTTTTCAATAATAGGGTGAAATATTTTCGAAGCAATTAACCAAATGAGTGAATGTTTTTTACGTGAAATAAACCAAAAGGTGAAGATTTTATAAAATCTGGTAAAACATTTTCACGGGGAATTGACAATTATTTTCACCCAGATGGAATTATTATCAAACAAAGATTTAAAATACATGTAATTGTAAATCAAGCCAATATTTGGAGTAAAGTATTTTCACTAATTCGTAAAATGGGGGAAATAATTATTTTGTCAAATAATAGTAAAAACATAAGAAATATAATCAAGAAATAAATAAGAGATTAAAGTACTATGTGGAGATCAAAAAGCCAGATTAAATATTTAATTTGCCAAAGGCAACTCCTTAAATAATTTATTTTGTGACAGCAAAAGTTATATGTTAAAATTAATCAAACTAAAGGTCACGCCAAAAGATTTGTTACACTTAAAAGAAAATATCGAGGCGAATTATTATTAACATTGGGAAATGATAAAGTAACAATTGATGAATGAAATACATTGTCCTGGTGATAAAACCCTAAATACATGTCAATGAGGAAATATACAACAATACCGCACGCCACAGGTCCAAGGCTCACTTCAATGCAAATTATATGTTTATATATATATATATATATTATCTAATGATTAATTTGTTTTATTTGCAGGATTAGGGTTGTATTGAATGCAATGAAGCGGCTCTCAATGGGGAAGATTATATATTTTATTCCAGCCTAAGAGGATTTGTTGAGTGTTTCAAATTGAGTTATTTAAATTTATGTAATGAATAATGTCGGTTCTCATCGTTAATCAGTTATCAACCATCATGAAGTTTGTAACGGGTCTGAGGCTTGTTGGATCTCTTTAAATAGAGATCCCAGGACCCGGAGAAGGGAGAATTAGATTAGGATTAGATTAGACACAAAGATAATTGAAACATTTTAGGATTAGATTAGGTTAAATTTGATTCAATCTGATGCAAATTTGATCCTTCTATGCAATTTTGTTCTGAGAAAGGCTATGGTGCATGATATGTTCTGAGGCAGCAGTTGAGGATTCGAATTCAAAATACATTGTGACGGTATCATCTGTTTGTTGTTTTTAATTCAATCAATTTAATTATCTCCATGTCATTCATTTTCTGATTATTCAATTTGAATATGTTAAGGATATGTTCAAATTGTCTGATTACATTTGCTAATTCAGTGTAGTTGATTTGATTGGTTTCTTAGAGAGAATTAAATCCTTTCTCATCAATTATAGTAATCTTAAAATATTGAATGGATTACTAAGTACGATTAATTGATTAGGGTTATTAATTTGTCTCCATAGTTGATCTAATTTATTATTTTGCAAAGTTAAATTGGTTCTTTCTGGAAAAGACTAAAATCCTTTTATATTTTGCATTTAATACAATTATGTCCTTTGGATTATTAAGAATGAATTAATAATGTCTTCCTTGCACATTTGTACAAGTTGCAAACAGTTATATGTGCCAATCAGATCAAGTTATTACCTGATACAATTTATTTGTTTCTGACATCCTGACTCTGTTGCCCAAATGGACAAAGCACCAGCCTAACTATTGATTCATTTTATGTTAAACCTTTACTCTATTTATCGCTATAGTTTAGATTCATTTCATGTTATTTGTTATTTATTTCTGTTAGAATTTAGATTAAATCATTTGCTTTCTTTAGAAATAGTTTACAATATTTCATCTAATTTACAAGTATGCCATTGTAATTGGATAAACTAGTAGCAAACCAACATTGATTTAATCATACAACCTACTTTGATAATCAAAGGTTCACCTGTCTAGGTTGTAGCAAGACCTAAAGCACAGGGAGAAGTTGATCGTTAAGGTCAAACTCCAGTCATTGGCTCAAAAATGTTGTAGATTTGACCATAGGGCTTGGCATCCCCTTAGACTCTACAACCTGCATTTTTGAGACCCAACAATGTGTATGAGTGGATTTAGGTCCAAGCTAAGGTGTGTTTAGGTCCACCTTCATTCCTTTCCACCGTGGGATTGTTTTGGTGCTGACCTAATTTTAATTTGTGAGATTAAGGTGCTTTACCGACCTTGGAGAATGTTTTCAAGGTTGAAGATGGTATAAATAAGTGTTGATTTGTTGAAGGATGGTAAGATAGATGAGTATGAAGTGTGTGATGTGAATTGAAGAATTATAGAGTGCAAGTTTGTGCAGTACAAGGCAAGCTTTCATGTGTTAGATTACTAGATGCAGTTAGCAGAAGGTGTCTACAATTCCTTAGTGAGACTTTAGAGGTGATGATGGCATTGTGGCGGACTTCTCTATTGCATTGAGATAGTTTTCACCTTTTAACAATCTTCTCTATCTTCTTTTATACTCTGGTAGTGAACCCTATTATATTTCGATGTTGATATTACTTTATATTGTGAGCTAATCCTCACCATGGCTTTTCCCTTCTTGGATTTTCCACGTAAATCTGGTGTTCTCTTGTGTATGATGTTGATTTGATTCAGTTTATGTTATTTTCTTTCATGCTTAATCATCTTAATAGTTTAATGGATTAAATGAATTAATGTGGATTTGAATGTGTGTGAGGGTTTTGAAGTTTTAACTTGTTACAACTGATTCACCCCCCCTCTTAGTTGTCTTGTGCATTCAACAATTGGTATCAGAGCAAGGTTCCTTAGAAGAAAGCTTAATCAGTTGAGGTAGATCTAGGATGGTACACAAGAAGGATGTTCCCCTATTTGATGGATCATACTATGCATTCTGTTTCAAATAAGGATGGAAGGTTATCTAATTTCTCTTGGATATGAAATTTAGAAGTCTACAGTGACTACATATACTATACCTGAGAATGGACCGAGTACTGCTAATGAGATCAAGGCCTATGAAAACGATGGTAAAGCAAGTTGAAAAGCATTTATGAAGGAGATGATAAGGTCAAGCAAGCTAAGATGCAAAATCTGAAGATCATGTTTGAGACCATGCAAATGTCTGAAGATGAAAACATCACAAGCTACTTGCAGAAGGTGGATGAAGTTGTCAATAGCATCAGAGGTCTTGGTGGAGAACTAGAAGAAAAAGAAGTGGTAATGAAGGTACTTGGAACTCTTTCCAAAGCTTAGAGTCATAAATTTTCTGCTATTGAAGAATTACAAAATTTGGATCAATTTGCCAGAGATCAGTTGTATGGTACTTTAATCACTTTTGAAATGAGAGAATTTGGTACAAGTAGTGCAAAAGTTGAGACTACCTTTAAGGCCAGTAAATCAAAGAAAATTGTGGAATCAAATCAAAAGGATTTTAATGATATGGAAGCTAACTTTGTGAGAAGAATGAAAAAGGGTATTGGTAATTACAGTGGTAAGCTACCTTTCAAGTGTTTTAGTTGTGGAAAGATAGGTCATTATGCTTCAAGATGTCCAGAAAGAATTTTGAGAAGAAGAAATAGGGAGAACAAAAGTAAAGTGTTTAAGAAAAACTATTTTGTTAGAGAAGATGCAAGTATATATGATGATGAGTCTGATTATGAAAATGATTAGGATAGTGAATGTCTATTCAGAGCTTTAAAATATGATATTGTTACTACTAACCCTAAGGAATGTGTGAAGGAAAGGGATCTGGAAGTAAGTATTAATGTTGAAGGCACTTTGATGTCTTCTTTTCATACTAGACAGGAAAACAACTACTGGGTCATTGACAGTGGATGCTCAAATCATATGATTGGTGATATAAGTAAGTTTGTTGAACTTGAAAAATATGATGGAGGACTAGTTAGATTTGGTGATGATACATCTGCCAAGATATGTGGAAGAGGCTCAATAAGTTTTGATGGCAAGCATAAAACTAATGATTTTATTTATGTTAAGGGTTTAAAACATAATCTCTTGAGTGTTGCACAAATGTATAGCAAAGGATACAATCTTGTGTTTCAGGATTGAGGTTGTGAGATCAAAAAAGACTCCAGAATTGTGATAGCTATTGGAAAGAGGACAGATGGAAATGTTTATTAGCTCAAAGGTGGTGATGGTTATTGTTTCATGACTCATATCAGTGAGAGTTGGATATTCCATAGAAGATTGTGTCACATCAATTTTGATAGCCTAGTAAGAATAAGTTTAGTTCAAGCTGTGAGAGATCTGTCAAAGATTACAAAGCCTATCGATGCTATCTATAAAGAATGTCAAGTTGGAAACCAAGCAAGAGGAATTTTCAAAGTCAAGGATCAATTTTCTACTGGACTATTGGAATTGGTTCATATAGATCTTTGTGGTCCTACCAAGGTAAGGAGTTTTCAAGGTGATAGGTATTTCATGCTACTGATTGATGATTACTCTAGAATGACATAGGTTACTTTTCTCAAAGGAAAATCAGAAGCCCTAGATAAGTTCAAAGCATTCAAAGTCATGGTTGAGAATGAAATGGATATGAGAATCAAATGTTTGAGGTCTGGTAGAGGTGGAGAGTTCACCTCCAATGAGTTTAACATGTTTTGTGAGAATCATGGAAAAAAGAGGCTAAGAAAGATTGTTGAGAGTGAAAATGTCAAAATTGATTAAGATCTACAGAAGAATTAAGAGGTAAATGTATATGGATCAAATGAGTCTTCTTGTAGAGAAGAAGAAATTACTAAGGAAAAGGAAGTGCAGTTCGAAGAGGAAGAAGCTCCAGAAAAGACTCCTAAAACTCCCAAGTATGTGCAGAAGCATCATTCTGAAGATCAGATCATTGGTGATAAGAACAAAGATGTGTTAACAAGAAGGAAAGTTGTTGAATAGGTGAATCTATGTTTGCTTTCTGAAGTTGAACCTAAAACAACAATTGAAGCATGCAAGGATGAGTATTGGATCAAGGCTATGGAAGAAGAACTAATGTAGATTGAAAAGAATTAGACTTGGGAACTTGTCCCAAGACTAGAAAACAAAAATGTGATTGGAACTAAGTGGGTATTCCGAAACAAACTGAATGAGAATGGAGATGTGCTAAGAAACAAGGCAAGGCTTGTGTGTAAAGGTTACTAACAAGTAGAAGGAATAGACTATGAGGAAACTTATGCTTTGGTGGCAAGAATGGAGGCTATCAGGGTGTTTTTGTCTTTTGCATCACATAAAGATTTCAAAGTATATCAAATGGATGTGAAGTCTGCTTTCTTGCATGGTGAATTGGAAGAAGTATACATAGAACAACCAGATGGATTTCAGTTATTAGATAAACCAGATATGGTTTGCAGATTGAAGAAGGCACTATATAGATTGAAGCAAGCCCCTACAGCTTGGTATGTAAGGTTAGACGAGTACTTATTACAACAAGGATTCAATAAAGGTACCATAGACAGCAATTTGTACATCAAAGTAGGAGAAGATCAAATTTTGATTGTGGAAGTATATGTGGATGATATAATCTTTGGTGGAAATGAAGGTATGTGTAAGAGTATTGCAGATGAAATACAGAAAGAATTTGAAATGTCAATGTGTGGGGAAATGAACTTCTTCCTTGGGCTATAGATCAATTAGATAGATAAAGGTATTTTCATTTCACAATCAAAGTATGTCAAGGATATGTTAAAGAAGTTTTGAATGGAATATTCAAAACTAGTATGTACCCATATGGCTACTGGTTGCACACTGAGCAAGAATCATGAATCTCATAAGGCTAATCAAAGTAGGTATAGATCAATATATGATTGGAGGATTTCTATATTTAACTACTACTAGACTAGGTATTATGCATGCAGTTTGTCTTGTGGCTAGATTTGAAGAAGATCCTAGAAAGTCACATGTTGCAACAGTGAAGAGGGTATTCAGATATTTAAAGGGTACTCTAAATCATGGCATGTGGTATCCAAAGGATAATGACTTTTCTCTAAGTGCTTATACTGATGCAGATTGGGCTATTTGTGTAGATGACAAGAAAAGCACAAGTGGTGGTGCATTCTTTCTGGGAGGCAAAGTGGTGTCATGGCTAAGTAAGAAGCAGGATTAAGTATCTTTATCTACTGCAAAGACAGAATACATTGTAACAGCATCTTGCTACACACAAGTATTATGGATGAGGCAAACCTTGAAGGATATCAAAGTTGTATATGATGAACCTATTCCTATCTTCTATGATAATACAAGTGCTATTAACATTTCAAAGAATTTGGTGATGCACTCAAGGATAGAACATATCTCAATCTGGTATCACTTTCTGAGAGAGAAGGTTGCAGAGAATGAAGTGAAGCTTGAGTATGTGCCTACAACGAATTAGGTTGCTGATATATTCACTAAGGTGTTGGGAATTAAGGTGTCTCAACCTTGGTAATTCCTTGCATTTATTATGTTTGTATTTATTAATTAATTGCCTATGTTGTAAATATTTGTAAATTCCATATTGTCATATTGTGGGATGTGGCACAATGATGTGTCGATCCTACATGGAATATGACAACTTGTAATTTTGTCCTCACATGAGGGGATAGGTATCCCACTTTGTGGTAGGAGCATTTTGCCATGTGTCGGCATCTTCCATGCTGTGTAAGGGAATATTAACCAAAATGGTTATGACGGATTCCTATGACAGAATCTATGACATGCAAGAGTCAGAAATAGAAGTTTGTAAGATAGGTAAGGACATGTGTCACGAAGCATCTTTGAATAATGCATATTTGGGTGCCCCAAGATGGAATATGACATGTTGTAAGAGAATGTGCTATTTATAGCATGTGTATGACAGATTCTCTTACAGCTATAAGTTGTAACCGCTATGACAGACTTTATGATGGTCGTAAGTGTCGTAAGAGCATCTGTCATAGCCCATTTTGGAAATAGGTGACCTCTTTGGGATGGGAGCTATGGACAAGTGTCAGGTACATTCTACAATGTTGACCAAGTGTCCTTAGGCATGGATTTTGGTCCATGAAGCCATGTTGGACACCCATCCCAAGATAGGTCCAATATTGCCTTATATTTTCTATATAAATAGGTGCTTGGAGATGGAGTTTGTATCACAGGTTTACAGGTACTGTTATGCTGCCAGATTGACTCCAAACACGAGTGTTCAAGACCATTGAAGCTTCCATTGCAAGTGTATTGTAAACAACTTTTAGATTTGTTAATACATTGTGTAGGTTTCTGAGTGGGTTTTTCACCCGATAAGGGTTTTCCCCACCGTATATCTTTGTCTCTCTTCTTTTGTCTTCTTTCTGGTTCTTGTGTATTGCTGTAATAACTCTGTTAGATGTTGTATGTTTTTGTAGTGATAAGGATTAAATTGAATTTGTATAGCTCTCCCCTCATTAGATTAGTGTAGGAAGCGATTTCCGCACAACTAGCTTCCTTTCAGTTGGTATCAGAGCCTGGCCAGTTTTGGTCTTAGCTGTTGGGTAGGAGTTTTTTGAGCTGATCTTCAGTTGAGTGGGAGTCTGTGTAGAGTATTTAGATTTCTTTTGCAGCAAGGAGATGGCAAGCACATCAGGAAGGTTTGAAGTGGAGAAGTTCAATGGCAGTAATTTCGAGCTGTGGAAGCTCAAGATGGAAGACATGCTTGTTGACTGAGACCTTTGGGAAAGTGTTAATGGAACTAAACTAGCTACAATGTCACAAGATGACTGGGATCTCAAAGATTGGAAGGCTAAGGGTCTCATAAGACTTAGTCTTGCTGATTTTGTGTTGTTAAATGTCCATGAGGAGACTACTGCAAAACTACTTTGGAAGAAGTTGGGAGATGTGTATCAAGCGAAATCCATGGTTAATAAACTTTTTCTAAGAAAGAAGTTGTATTCTCTTTGAATGGAGGATGGAGGATCCATTGCTGAACATATGAATGCTTTTAACATGTTGGTTGCATAATTGACATCTATTGGTGTAAAGATGGAGGAGGAGGATCGATGTATGACCTTGCTTTGTTCTTTTCCAGACTCATGGGATCATCTTGTCATGGCTATTGGAAGCACCACATCCACATTCAAAATGGAAGAAGTGGTTTCTTCGCTGTTGTCTGAAGAGATGCGGAGAAAGTCTTCTGAGGCAGCCAAAGAGGCCCTTGCAGTTCATGGAAGACCCAAGGAGAAAGGGAAGAAGAAGGACAAGAAAGCTGAGAAGGGTAGATCCAAATCTCCTGGAAAGTTTAAGGCTCTTTGTTGGAACTATGGCAAAACTAGGCATTTTCGAAAGGAATGCAAAGAGGAGGAGAAGAAGAAGAAGAAGAAGAAGAAGAAAGCTCATGATTTAGATTTTGATAAGTCACAAGATGACGGTGATGCTTTCATCGTAGCCCTGGCAACCCATGCATCTGATGATGTGTGGCTAATCAACTCTGGTGCATCATTCCACATGACCTCGCATTGAGACTGATTCACTAAGTATGAGGAGTTCGATGGTGGAAAGGTGTATCTGGGTGACGACTCTCATCTGAATATTGTTGGTCGTGGAAGAGTCTATCTGATTCCCTGATGGTCGAGTGAAGGGGATCTTTGGGGTTATGCACATCTGAGGCTTAGCACGGAACATGCTTTCTGTAAGTAGTTTGAAAGATGCAGTTGTGCAAGTTGTCTTTTCGAAAGAAGGATGCAAGATGACTAGAGGAGCTACGGTGCTTGCTAAGGGTACTAGGAGAGGTACTATGTTTTAGCTGGAGGCATGCATTTCACAATGCAATAGTTCTTCTAACTCAAGGAAGAGGGCAACAGTCACGTCATCCCCACCATCTGAACGAGCAGTGAAGAAATTTGTTGTTTCTAGTTTTGATGGTTGTAATTATGCATTGGAAGTTAAACTTCCTGTTGAAAAGACAATGTTATGGCATAAGAGATTTGGCCACATTGGTGAGAAGGGTATGCGTACCCTGAAAAATAAGAACCTTGTTGAGGGGTTAGATGATTGTAATCTTGATTTTGACTTTTTTGAACATTGTATTTATGGAAAACAAAATTGTGTTCAGTTTTACTTGAGTTCTCATAAGTCTTCTAGTGTGTTGGACCTTATTCATTCTGGTGTGTTTGGTCCTGTTAATGTTCCTTTGTTATCAAAGTCTGTATATTTTGTATCTTTTATAGATGATTACAGTAGGACATGGATTTACTATCTCAGAAGCAAATCTGAAGTCTATAGCAAATTTAAGGAGTTTAGGGCCTTTGCTGAAAATCAAACTAGTAAAAAGATTAAATGTTTGAGAAATGACAACAGTGGTGAGTTCTATTCTACAGAATTCGATAAATATTGTAAGGAGCTTGGGATTGAAAGACATAAGACAACTCCATACACCCCACAGCAAAATGGAGTTGCAGAGAGGATGAACATGACACTAATGGAGAAGGCTAGGAGTATGCTTAGTGGAGCTGGCCTAGAACAAAAGTTTTGAGCTAAAGTTGTTGCCACTGCTTACTATCTGGTAAACAGATCTCCTACATCAGCTCTTTTTGGAAAGACACCCATGGAGGTGTGATCTGGTAGAAATCCTTCAATAAGGCATCTTCATGTTTTTTGTTGTGAGGCATATGCACATGTGCCTAGGGAGAAGCAGTCAAAGTTGGAGAACAAGGCTATTAAGTGTATCTTCATTGGCTATGGTGTTGGTGTGAAAAGATACAAGATTTGAGACCTCATGGCTAAAAAAGTGTTGTATAGCAGAAATGTCATCTTTAGAGAGCTTACACCTTCTTCCACTATTTTGTAGCCAGAAGAAATAGTAAAGAAAGAGGATGTTGTTCAATTTCTTGCTACCCCTGAGAAGACTGAACAGAAAGACAATGTTGGACCTGATGATGAGGAGAGCTCTGGAAGTTCTGAAAGCTCAGATGAAGAAGCTGAACCTCAACCTCAGCTCTTGAGGAGGTCTACATGGATAAGAAAGCAGCCTAAAAGGTTTGGTTTTACATTGCTTGATTCTAGTTGTGCTTATGCTTTGGTTACTAACAGTGATGAACCTAGAACTATATCATAGGCTATGGACATGAAAGATGCAAGTTCCTAGGAGGCCATGGAGGATGAAATGGCTTCTTTGGAAAATAATCAAACTTGGGACTTGGTGCCTTTGCCTCCTGGATGGAAACCCATTGGATGCAAATGGGTGTTCAAGATGAAATTTGGTGCAGATGGAAGTGTTGAGAAGTATAAGGCCAGATTGGTTGCGAAGGGGTATTCACAAGTGGAGGGTATAGATTATGGTGAGATCTTCTTTCCCGTTGCAAAGCTAACATCCATTCAATTCATGTTGTCTCTTGTAGTGGCTTATGACTTAGAGGTAGAATAGATGGATGTGAAGACAGCTTTCCTTCATGGTGACTTGGAGGAAGAAATCTACATGTCACAGCCAGAGCATTACATGGTGAAAGGTAAAGAAAATTTGGTTTGCAAACTTAAAAATTCTTTGTATGGTTTGAAGCAATCCCCTAGGAGATGGTACTTGAAGTTTGATGCCTTTGTTCTGTCAATTGGATTTGTGAGATCGAAATAGGATCACTGTGTGTATTATAAATTTGATGGTGATCGTATTCTCATTGTTGCACTGTATGTTGATGATATGTTGCTCATTAGGAAGGGTAAAAATATGATTTCTAATTTTAAATCTTAGTTGCCAGCATAGTTTGAAATGAAATATTTAGGGGCAGCCAGGTACATTCTAGGAATGGAAATCAGAAGAGATAGAACCAACATAAAACTTTGGTTAAGCCTGAGTAAGTATGTGAAGACCGTGTTGGACAGGTTCAACATGGAAGATTGTAGACCATTGTGTGTCCCTGTTTCTCTAGGGACAAAGTTCTGTGTTGAGGATTGTCCAAAATCTCCTAGTGAGGTGGAGGACATGAGCAGAGTACCTTATGCTAGTGTTGTTGGCAGTTTGATGTATGCTATGGTCTGCACAAGACCAAACATTGCCCAAGCAGTGGGAGTCCTTAGTCGATTTATGGCTAATCCTGGATGAGTTAATAGGGATGCAATTAAGCAAGTGTTCAAATATCTAAGGGGTACTTTCGAGTATTCCATTTTCTATCATGGTAATGTTTCAGGACCTCCGCATCCTATTGATATTCATGGATTTATGGATTCAGATTGGGCAAGTGACATTGACAGCAGGAGATCCACCAGTGCTTATGTGTTTACACTGTTTGGTGGTGCTATTAGTTGGATGAGTAAGTAACAACCTGTTGTTTCTTTTTCCATGATAGAAGCTGAGTATATGGCAGAAACTCATGCTTGTAAGAAATCCATTTTGCTTAAGAGATTGTGTTCAGATATTGGTGTTGATGCAGGTCAGATCATGATCAGTTGTGATAGTCAGAGTGCAATTTACCTTGCGAAGAATCTAACTTTCCATGCTAGAACAAAACACATTGATGTTTAGTTTCACTTCATGTGAGACATGGTTGAGTATGGAAAGGTAAATTTGGAGAAGGTAGATACTTTGAAGAATGTTGCAAATGCATTAACGAAACCAGTGGGCACAGAGAAGTTTAGATGGTGTTCAGAGTCTATGGGCCTCTCGGCCTATAGCAGTTAAATCTTGTTTTTCTATTAGCTCTTACAAGGTGTTCAACAAGTGGGAGAATGTTGGGAATTAAGGTGTCTCAACCTTGGTAATTCCTTACATTTATTATGTTTGTATTTATTAATTAATTGCCTATGTTGTAAATATTTGTAAATTCCATATTGTCATATTGTGGGATGTGGCACGGTGATGTGTCGATCCTACATGGAATATGACAACTTGTAATTTTGTCCTCACATGAGGAGATAGGCATCCCACTATGTGGTAGGATCATTTTGCCATGTGTCGGCATCTTCCATGTTGTGTAAGGGAATATTGACTGAAATGGTTATGACAGATTCCTATTACAGAATCTATGACATGTAAGAGTCAGAAATAGAAGTTTGTAAGATAGGTAAGGACATGTGTCATGAAGCATCTTTGAATAAGGCATATTTGGATGCCCCAAGGTGGACTATAACATGTTGTAAGAAAATATGCTATTTATAGAATGTGTATGACATATTCTCTTACAGCTGTAAGTTGTAACCGCTATGACAGATTCCATGACAGTCGTAAGTGTCGTAAGAGCATCTGTCATAGCCCATTTTAGAAATAGGTGACCTCTTTGGGATGGGAGCTATGGACAAGTGTCAGGCACATTCTACAATGTTGACCAAGTGTCCTTAGGTGTGGGTTTTGGTCCATGAAGCCATGTTGGACGCCCATCCCAAGATAGGTCTAATATTGCCATGTATTTTCTATATAAACAGGTGCTTGGAGATGGAGCTTGTATCATTGGTTTATAGGTACTGTTACAGTGCCAGATTGACTCTAGACATGATTTTTGAAGACCATTGAAGCTTACATTGCAAGTGTATTGTAAACAACTTTCAAATTTGTTAATACATTGTGCAGGTTTCTAAGTGTGGGGTTTTTCACCCAATAAGGGTTTTCCCCACCGTATATCTTTGTCTCTCTTCTTCTGTCTTCTTTTTGGTTCTTGTGTATTGCTGTAGTAACTCTGTTAGATGTTGTATGTTGCTGTAGTGATAAGGATTAAATTGAATTTGTATATCTCTCCCCTCATTAGATTAGTGTAGGAAGCGATTTTTGCACACCTAGCTTCCTTTCATAAGGCTCTTCCTAAAGATACATTTGAGTATCTCCATGAGAAGTTAGAGGTATCTTTAAACTAGATACATAATGAGATGCATCAGTCCATTGTATTTCAAGATTCATTCCTTATTTTGGACTGATGTTGGCAGCTACCTCTTAGGGGGAGTAGGTAGTAGTCATGTTGGTTGTTACAATTAGGGGGAGTATGAAGAGTTGTAAGAGAAAATATGTTACAAAGTAGTGGTGAGAAGGTAAAAGTATGGGAATGAGAGAGAGAAATGTGTAGCCCTTTGCCATTGATGTCAAAGGGGGAGAGAGAGCAATGTGAAAAAGGAAAGAGTCTGTTGTCAAGAAGAGAGTAGTAAGATGAGGGGGAGAGAAAGAGAAAGGAAAAGAGTTGGTATGAAGCATAGTATTGAGGATGCTATTGTGTTGATTGTTTTTCACATTATGTGTTTCCATCAATGACAAAGGGGGAGATTGTTGCAAGTATGTGCAGCAGTGTTGTCATTGATGTCAACAAGCTTGTGTTGTCATTGGTGTCAACTGTATGAGTAAGAGATGTTGCAAGAGTATGAGTAGTTGGTGTTGAGTGGATGATGTCTCTAATGATGAGGAAGTGTTGAAGATGGTGATAATATGTTTCTAGTGCTTAGTTTCCAAGTGCTTTTGAGAAAATTTGAATAAGAAGGTGTGCAGTGTGACAAAGTTGTGCTCAGTATTTTGCTCCGCATTTCTTCCCAGTTGAATATATTCTTGTGTGGTTTGGAAGTTATTCTTAGGGGTGTTCAAAGGTGTTATATCCAGAGTTTCAGGTTCTAGAGCATGTAGAAGTGAAAAATGTGTTTGATAGTGTGTTTACCTGTGTAGAAGATTGTCTAGGAGAAATGAGATTACTCCGCATTTCTCTACATTGAGGTTTCATGTCCTTCAGATCTAGCGATGTGCTTCAATAGTCTATATCTACCTTTCCTTGAATTTTACTGTGTTGGGTTGCTCCGCATGATTAGTTCTTGCATTTGTGTTTAGTGGTAGTGGATCTTGATGTGCTTAATGAAGATATTATTTGTGTCAGATGGTTGCGGTAGTTCTGCAGAGGTCTTTGATGATATTGAATGTTGTGAAAAGGTGTTTTGATGTTGTGGTGTGTCTCTCTGTGGTCTGCACGATGTGTTTTGACTTGCAAAAGCATGGATGTGGATGTTAGCTCAGGTTTGGCTGACCTGACTTGTTGGCACAATTTGTGGAGGTGCCTCGTGGATTGTAGATGTGGTGAGCAGCTTAGTGATGAAGACTTGAGTCTTGGTTATCCCTTGATGTGGTCCACTTACACTTCTTTCCACCGTGGAAGTGTTTAGTGTCGACCTATGTAATGTTGCATGTGTGTAATGCACACGCTTCATTAGGCCCGACTTAATTGAGATAGCTCTTGGTTGCAGATGGTATAAATGCAAGATGAAGATGAGTGGAGCAAGGTAGAGAAGAATATGTGAATGTGAATCAAGGGAAGTAAGTTGTGTGTGAGCTTGAATGCTTATGACTTTGAAATGATGTGAGCAAAAGGTGTCTACATTTCAGTGTGTCAAAAGTTGCTGGAGGCAATGAGCCAAAGGTTATGGATGGCAAAGAGTGGCAATGGTGGATCTCTCCTATTGTTTTGAGATAGTGAATATCTCTACAATAGTCTTCTTCTTTCTTCTCTCTTCTAGGCAGTGCGCCCTTGGCAGTGAGCCTATTGTATTTCGATGTTGATACTACTTTATATTGTGAGCTAATCCTCACCATGGTTTTTCCCTTCTTGGGTTTTCCACGTAAATCTAGTGTTCTCTTGTGCTTGATATTGATTTGATTCAGTTTATGTTATTTTCTTTCATGCTTAATCATCATAACAACTTGAGGGATTGATTGAATTAATGTGGATCTAAATGTGTGTGAGGGTGTTAGAATTTTAAGTCACAACTGATTCACCCCCCCTCTTAGTTGTCTTGTGCATTCAATAGCCTTTTTATTTCTTTTTCTAAAAACTAAATTCTTTTTCCATTTTGAAACAATAAAATAAATCTAATATTTTTTACATAATCTAAATAAAAACTAATTTTCTATGATTTAAAGAATAAAACAAAACTTAAATATTATATTTAATCTCTAATACCATTCACATTCTTTCATAATACATAGCAAAAGCTTCTAAAATTTACTGTGCTTTTTATGTGTGCATGGAAGAAAATTTATATAGATTGATTGACAACAGAGATGAATTAAACGTAGTGAAGGAAAGAAGCTATTTTGGAGGCATTAAATTATTAAACAAGGTTAATATTTTAAAATGTTTGCAATAGCACAATTCTTAAACAAGGGGGGTGCTGCCCCCATTGGGAGCACTGTGGCCTTAAAGGCCAGCAGCCTCTCTTTTGGGGGGCACCGTGCGAAGACTCATGGACCCCATAGGTATGCGGCCTGTGGGAGACCATGGACCTTCCCACGACCCTAAAGGCCCAACAAAACAATTCTTTGCTTTACAACATGCTTTTCGTTGGAATACAATATATAGAAACTAAATTATACATAGGTACATTTTAAATAGAATAGTCATTTCCAGAATTATAATAAAACTTACACCAATCAAAAAAAATTTTCTTTTAAACATAATTGTACCACTATTGTCAATCATCAACATTACAACATAGAGATACAACTTCACATCCAAGACACATGCAAATTTGCCCAACATCTCAACAAGATACTATGAACAACCGAGTATACGAGTATCAACAAAAATAAATTTTACATAATGGCATTTTGCCAATAACTACAAAATAACCATTTCCTTTTACTTGAAAGCCCACAAAAACTTCAATTTCCAAGCTACCAAGAACCACTTTCAAACCTACAAACAACACAGCCAAAAAATAGATGGCCAAAACCTACTCTCCTCCCTATCATAGGGATTTCTTCAGAAATCCCACCCCTGAGCAGGAGACTCCAAAAACCAAGTGATAACATTCATGCAAGCACAAGAAATTTCATTAAACTAAAAAGATCCAAAAACACAAAAAAATATCATAACCCAATGGATTGACTCACAAACAAAGGATCCTAAATGGATCCAAAACAGGGGGAGAGAGGGGATAATCCTCCCTCTTGGGGAACACAATACAACTTCCATATAACAAACTTCATAATAACACCACCTCCATAAATATCACAACACAAACCCCCAATCACCATATATCTCCACATCACCATACACATCACAACAACAAAAATCCATATCGCCCTATATGACCACATCTCCACAACTTTCCAATCACAACACCCACCAACACATCATTGTATCACATAATGCAAATACCCAAATTTTCCCCAAGAGAGGCTACATGCCTCTCTCTACCCCAAAACTTGGGAGG
The DNA here is from genome assembly GCA_027924645.1 of Cunninghamia lanceolata. NCBI lineage: Eukaryota > Viridiplantae > Streptophyta > Pinopsida > Cupressales > Cupressaceae > Cunninghamia > Cunninghamia lanceolata. The sequence goes on along the minus strand of BSBN01000194.1, from coordinate 8,940,161 downwards.
CTCTCATAAATACAAAGAGTCGCTCCCATAAAACCCTAAACCCCACAATTTGACATAATAGAAAGAAGACAAAACCCTCATGCAATCCAAAAACTTATGCAAGCACAACGAAATTACAATTTTCATAAATATAAGAAAATCAAGGATCCTACCTCAGCTCCCCAAGTTAGGGTGAGCCCAGTTGACAAAACCAAAAATGCAAACCAAATCCCTTGCTCTCTGATCCTCCAAAACTTCAAGCCAAAACAAGTTCTTCTTTGATTTCTCACAAAACCTCTTACAATTATTTTCAAGATCATGCATAGAACAAGTGCTCTCTAAAAACCCCATAGAAAAGTCCACAACCAACACATCAAATTAAAAAAAATTAATTAAATGAAAATTTAGCCTTCACCCCTTCCACGAGTTAGGCTAGGCTAACTGGTATAACATGGCTGATTCTTGGAGTCTCTGAACCACTTAAAGATCTTAGCCACCCACCTGCACACTTAATTTTCAAACATCAGTATGTCAAGAAAATATAGCTGAAGCAACTTCAAATGCATAGCAAAATTAATTAAATAATCCAATTTCATTCATGATCACATAATTCAAATAGTTTAATTTAATTTATTTAATGACTAACACATAAGCATCTAACTCATCCAATATTCTCTTTTCCCACATAAATATTAATCTAACATCATCTACTCAAACTGATTAAATCATAAGGTCCAAAACATAACTACATAAAGTTTAATTATAATATAAATCATCTAGCATAATGTTTAAAGAAATAAACATAAATGTCCACACACATAAGTATATAAATCCAAACCACATAGTCAAGTAGTCCAACTAAAACAACTAGAGCATCAGAAAACGATGGGCGGCCTCACATTCACAATGAATAGGTTCAAATGCAAAAAATAGCACTATGAAATGATTAATTGCTGCAATACCAATCAGATCTGATGCAAAAATCATAAATTTGTATCATTCTATAATGATCTAAATTTATGGAATAGAGACAGTGTGACAAATATGCATTTTTTATAAACCTACATCAAATGCTTGATTTTCTAATTTCAAATGTCAAGATGCAAGAATGTTCTAAACACAAGGAAAGATAAGGTGCAAAAAATCAAACCAATTAAATCCACCAAATGATAACACCAAGATCTGAAACAACTCACTAATCTAAAAATCCTAGGTTCAAGACTAGCTAGATTTTCAAGGAATGCAAGGTTTTTGTAAACCTTAAAGATGAAATAATGCAAAAATAAGCTATGTAAAATGATGAATGAATTTAACCTAATTAGATCTAGGGCAGCAAATGACTGAGATTTGAAGCAAGAAGGATGCAAAAGTGCAAGATACACCAAGTCCACCAAAATGTTAGATAGAAAAGAGAGTTAGTCAAACCCTCTTCTATCAACATTGGAACACAAGTCGAGCTTGGCTTCTACCCTTGAAGGAGAGCCAAAATACAAGGGCTTTTGTCCCTTTGTTGTATAGAGGAGAATCAACCAAATCCAACCAATAAAACTAGGGCAAAACATGAAACCCTAATTGAGCAAGATCAGAGCATAACAGACTGTCAGAAACAGATACAAAGATTCTAAAAGGATAACATAGATTAGGGAATAGAGGAGAACCTAGATATGTGTTTGGGAACATAGAAATACCAAGCCACTGGGCATCCTAGACCCAAGCTAGGGTTTTGCAGAATTTCAAGGATCCTATGTCTTCACCTTCCTATATTCCCATCTCCTGCAACTTGATAACTTTAGATTCTTCTAGATGCGACCTGCACACACAAAAGAAGTAAAGAGGCTTGGTGCTATTTAGGAGTTTCCCTAATTCAATCTCTGTGAATAGTGTTTCCACCTCCATAATAGGAAAGGTGAGAGATCAAAGAGTGTGTGCCCTAGGAGGGCAGAGGCAAATCTAAAGTAGAATGGAATGGTGTAACAAAGTATGAAGGAAAGAAGTCACCATGAGCATGGAAACCCTAGCTTGATTGATGTGGCATCACAACTTGACTCAAGAAGTTGGTGTAGCCCAAAGAAGTAGATAGATCTTCACAAGACCTGTAATCTAAGTTAGCATAGCAACAATAATCCACCATAAAGAGCTTTTGAGAAGGATAGAGAGCATGAGAGAGAAGAAGAGAGAGTGCAAGTGTGTCTAGATTGCTTAGATGTTCAAATGAATAAACTAACTTACTTATATATGCATTCCCACTCACCAACAATGAATAAAAGCAAATGGGGCCAACATGTACAAGCCAAGGAGGTGTTTTAAGCCGACACCACAAAAATAGGGTCGGGGCTAACATTTGGGACCAGGGCGCTAGGTACCCTCATCCTTTAGCCCCACAAACTCCGGGGAGTGTCAATTAATGTGGGATTAGACCAGTCCTAACTTTATTTTGTTAGGTTTATTTATTGAGATCAAGATTTTATTGTTTAATGTTCCAAAAGGTGTCAAAATAGGTCCTAATTAACAAGGGTAAACATTTTACTCCATAACACCTATATCACTATAAATTTTCAACAATCTTCATATTTTAGGTTTTTTACTCCATGTGGAAAGAATGCCATCTTTTTACTGCACTTTACATGGTTACAACCAACGTATTTGGTTTCCTCTTGGAAAGGTATCACTCTTACCAATAGTTACCAACAACTTGCCAATGGTAATTTTGTTGATGATTATTTTCTTACTCTTTTGGAACATGAAGTCGATGTCAAAAAAGATCTTCAATGCTTAGATACTTTTTGTTTAGCCTCTAGTTGAAGAATTTAATGCTAAAAAGATATATGCTACAAGAAATAATTTTTTCATAAGCTTAGTTGGCTCAATTCGTTTAGCTAGAAATGAATTGATCATGGAGAAGTTTCCTAGTTTCTAGGCTTCCACTTTACCTCTTGAACATCTTGCTTCTCTTTGTGGTAAGTTATCTTACCCAAGTGGAAAAATATTGGCTTACTAGATTACTAAGTTGCTCTCCCTAGCATGTAAATTCTAGGTCTATTCTAAAATTATTTATACTACTCATTTCTACTATTTTTCCTATTGAATGCATTTGAAAGCTTCTTATTAGACACTTGAGAAAGATCTAAGGGATTTCTTATGTTCTTCTTTAGAATAGGGGAAAGGCCTCTACAAGGTTACTTAGAGCTCTATTATCTCCCTCATGATTCTACAAAGGCTAGAATATAGCCTTGTGTGTTATATGGATTACTAGATCTCTTGAGGGAAATGAAGCCTAAAATGTATTGCTTGAACATTGAATTTCTACTAGTGCGCATAATGGTTGTAAATCTCGGAGAGACCTCCACTTTCATTTTATTCTTATTATGAAGGAACTAGTATAGATTCAAGGCAGAAGAATTTGGGAAGCATCAAGCCCTAGTTTCTATGGAATGGAAATTATTTCTACAATTGCTTATCTATCAATCATCAGTCCATCTAGTGGTGTACTGTGATCACTTGTTAGGATAGACCTCTTGCTAAGTCTCTCTAGGTCTATGCTTTGAAATTCTATAATAGAGGTAGTAAGACTCTTAAAAAAATTGATGACTGGTAGAAATCTAACTTCTTGTCCTAAGACCAAATTGGGGTATAGACTTGCCAATCAAGATTTTGAACCCTTTTAGACTATTGTTGATTCTATTCTTACAAAGATGCTACATAAAATTGGGGTGGCAAGTTTTTAACCTTGATTGAAAGATTAGAAATGCTATCCTGATATACCTTTTCATAAGTACAAACCTCGCAAAGGATATTTATGCGTCTTTTTGCACTTTCCTATGGTGCAAAATCTTAATGACAAATGACCTTTAAAATATTCAACTAGCTCTTGGTAGCATGAATTCTAGACTATTTAGTCAACCATTCATGAGTTGAAGGTTACTCACTTTGCTTCATGTATTACCACATGGGGTCTCTCTATTAGCTCTAGATTGATTTATTTGGGGGGTGTCAATCCTCATTGTCTTTTTTATAGTCACTAGGAGACTCTTAAGCATCTTTTTTTGGTTTTTCCCCATACCCTAGGTTACTTGGAATTAGATTCATGATTTTTTCAAACTCTTTAGACTAGAACCTTTTTACTAGCATATGGTTCTTCTTGGGTATTGTCTTGGAATTGCAAAAAAATACTCAAATTTGGCATGCTTTCAGAGGGGAAATCCTATTCAATATTTCGAAAGACAAAAATTCTACTATCTTATTCAATTATTTTGTTGATATTCATTTTTCCATGTATTTTAAGTCCACGATTTGTTCTAATTTGTTCATGCAAATACAAGTACAAGAAAATAAGGTTGCACTAGAAGTTGCTCACCTCAAAGTGCTTCTTGATGACTAGGGTGATGCACCTTGCACAATTTTTAGAGTTTTGTGGATCTCTCCTTCTAATAGGGGTCAATTTGCCCCTCAAGGGTGTGGGTGTGGATGCACAAGCATATGCCCATGACCATGATTCTCATGACTCACATGCTTCTTAGCCAATTCAATGTAGAGCCCAAGGCTATAGTGCTCACAGTTGGCCTCATTAACCTTTCACTTCTTCTTAGCCTTGTGAGTATGGTGCTTCTAAATGGTTGGATAATGACAAGTTTCCTTGCTCTTCTCTAGCCATTTCTCCTATAAAGAATGATACTAAGCCTCTTAATGATGAACAAGCTAATGATGATGGTGTACTTGCAAGCCAGAAGCCTATTTCAAATGGCCAGGGCCTGCCTGATGGCTAGGGCAAATTAGATCGCCCTAACCCACCTCCCCCTCCTACTAAATCTATAGTTGTTGTTGATTAATGACTTCATTGTTTGGTCCTCTACTTTTCTCTCTGGTCATTTAATTTAAAACCTTATCTTATTTAAACTATGAGGTATAACATTTTCCACCACCTTTGTTTATAATTATAATGTATTTTATCCTTACCAAGAATTTTAAAAAAAAAAACAATTACTCATTTTTAAATATTTTGGTGTCATAGTAACGCTATTTTTGGGAGTAGGTGGCCTTTTAGAAACTTAAAGTTTTCTTAGTACGACTGCTTTTATGGAAGATTCCTTTCCATTAGACTACATCCTAGCAATAATGCTAAGATTTCTATTCCAAAAATGTATAATGATTACTTAAGTATAATCCACCTACGTTTTAGTTTTTTTTTTTTTATACATTTATTTGTCAAAAGAATTAAAAGGCTTTAACTGTGCCAACCCAAAAAAAAACGGAAAGCATGACATGCAATAGAATATCTTTAAGGTAAAATATTGTACGTGACATCTCAAGCAATGTTACGTTGAAAAATGTTGTGTTATATGAGCCCATGAAGCTCTTTATTCTTTAAGAATGTGAGTGAAGATTTTGAAGCATGATTTCTTAAGAACATAGTTTGAAAACGAGACTTAATGAAGACGAGAAAATCTGAAGTGCTTATGCATGGAATATGTCCGTTTTTCTTTTCTTCTTTCGGAAAAGTTACCTTATTATTTATAAAAAGAAGGCAGATTATGCAATGTAATCATGCTATAATATAGTCACAAATGTCATTTCTTAGACAACCCATGTAAAATATTGTAAGGGCATACATTGCACTTTCCCTCCTTTTTTTTAAGACTCGTTTCACTTTTCCCCCCCCCCTTTTTTTAAGACTCGTTTTGATTTATTTGTCTTCAATGTAGTGATTAGTGTGTAGAAGTGCTAAATTTTTATATGAAAGTTGGTAATGAATTTGTATTTCACTTATTCTACCTTCACGCATTCTTAGGGATTGGTCTCAATCTATAAGCTATTCATTCATTTACTTGGGTTGAATTTGTAATGCAAAAATGAACTTGGTTTAGAAATGCAACATGAAAATGACCTATTTTTCAAATTCAAATTAACTCCTAGGCCCAAGCCAACCCTCTTCTATCTAAATGTTATTTGTTAATTTGATTGTGAAATGGTTGAACTTGCATGCTATGGTATTATGTAAAGGATCAATTATAATTCATTGTGATCATATAGGAATTATTGGGTAAATCAAGGCTTTAGGTCAAGGAGCCTTACAAAATACTTACAACATCAAAATATGCACATTGCATTAGCATGTCATCAACATTGAAAAGGCATATTGCATGATTGCTTGGGATGTCTTCAATCATTGTTGAAATAGGCACTTGCATAGAAAGCTCCCAATGGTGTTCATTAACACTATAATTTTTAGACATAGGTCCAAGACACTAAGGCAAACATATTCTAGGCATTCAAAAGTGTACATGTCATTTTCTTAAGCAAAGATTAATCATAGACAATGATCAAATTTATGGGCACGAAGATCATTTCTATGGTGTAGTGATCATTTTCATGGTACAAAATGTTAGCACGAAATATGAATTTTTGATGAAAGATTTCAAAACTATTTCAAAACCCTAAAAACTCATATTAAATGCCACATCAAAGACTCACGATAGAAATAAACAAATTTAAATAAATGTTACCGAATGATTTTTGAAATGTGGTTGTTCAACTGGTTTTTGCATAACTCCTTTGTAGATTTTTGCCAGGGGCCCGTACATGAAAAACGAAGTTGGTTTTATAAAGTTTGGGAAAACGGTTTAAGGTGGTTGCACGGGAAAAAAGTTGGTTGAACGGGGTTTTAACGAATTTTGGGTTAGGTTTTTAGGTTTAAGTTAATAATAAATTAAAGTAGTTAAATTTAATTTATTATTAACGAGAAGTTTATATGTTTAAATAATAAATTAGTTTTAATTTATTATTTATGACATATGGTAAAAGTGAAAGATTAATTAATTAATTAAAATTAATTAAATTTCATGGATAAGAGGACTTAGGAAATTATTAGGGAATAATTAGGTCAATTTTTTACGTCTACACAAAAATCACTTTTGTAGTGCAAATATGACCAATAGTGAGTCATTGAGATTTCTATATAGTAAGTGGTGTAGGAGCACCTTCACAATGTTGGTCAAATGTTGTAAATAAGAGTCTTTAGTGAGTTTTATGTGTCCAAGTCATATTTGTGATGTAATAAGGTCTAATTAAGACCATATTTGATGTATTTGTGTCACTTAAGGTCTAGGGGTGCAGTTTTGTCAAATATTACATTATAAAGTGATGTCATGTGGAAGGTGAAGAGTCATATTTTGATTTTTTATTGCAAACCATTGGAATTCAGTGGAAACATGTTAAAAAGACCTCAAAACCTTCGAGGCAGTTGATGGAAAGTGAATAAAGAACAAAAACAATGCTTTTTACCCTTTTTTTTGTTAAAACTCTGTATTTTCTATTTTTCCTGTGAATGTACGGCCATGTACGGTCTAGTCATGATCTAAAACTCATTTGTTTGGATGATGTTTTGAATCCATTTTCATTTGCAGGTGGGTAGATGTATTTTCATCATATTAGAAGGATTTAATTGGTCTTTGATTAGAAACAACTGATAAGAACAGGGTTTAAGGTTTTATGCAAATAAAATGCATTTGTGATCATCTCCACTAGTGGAATCTCTTCAAACCAAGTAGAATGAAGGTAAACAATGTGCATTCAATGATTATGGTGGTTTTGTGAGCAGGGAAGGTGTTTTAGTGCATTTGTGGTGATGCCATAGGCTGACAGAGCCTTCTTTTTTGAGTAATTTTGATGTATGAATGTTAGGGTTTGACAAAGGATCAATGGTGAGGCATGTGAATTGATGGATTGGGCATGTGCAGACATATTTTGGCATGTTTGAGGTAGGGGTAAGGTGAGATAGGACCTGGGGTATTGATTTTCAATAAACCCTTATGTTCCAAGCATGAAATAAGGCTAAAGCAAGGGTTTTGTAGTTTGATAGTATTTGTGGGCATTACCCTAAGAAAGTTTGTTGATTTGGTGTTTTTGTAACCTGATTAAGGTGTGTCAATAGTGATTTGGGGTTAGAGGGGTGTTTAGATAAGTGATGCTTTGGAAAAGTGGGCTAATTTGCCCTTAAAAACTGAGGATAATCACTTTTTGAGGTTGATGTTCCAAAACACAGAGAAGAGGTTTTGAGATATGTTTGAGAACCCCTTAATGTGATGCAGAGGTGTTAGGTCTTATGATATGATTTAATAGGAACAAAAGATTTCAATAGTTTGTGGCTTCCACCAATAAGAATTCTCTGGTCTTCCTCTTGCCTTAATTTCCACCAAGGTGCTCAAATTTGTGTTCCAACTTCTCAGATGAAAACCTATGCCTTCTAGGGTCTTAACCTACCCCAACCAACAAGATTCAACAGGTTTTACACACCATTTTGCTTGGTTCATTGACAACTCCATTTAACTAGGCCTAATCCTAGTAGCCCTGTTCAACAACTAAACTATACTTTTCTCCAAACTTTCCCAAAACACTCTTGAAAAACATTCCTGATTTGGATACCCTCTATTAAGTTCTAAAACATATATCAAACTCACCTACTATTGTTTTGGACGAAATGTGACTGTCCTAACACCCTGCTGCCTTCCAACAAGGCCTAAATTGACCATTTTACAAAGGAACCCTATGAAAAACTTGTCCCACACACTTCAAACCTAAAAAAAGTCTTAGGAAAGGGTTCAAAACCAAGGATTTTCTAGGTCTTATCAGGTGGTTTTCACATTTAAGGTTTGAGATACAAAAACCTCATTTCTAGGCCTTAAAACCTAGGGCTTGCTAGATCTCCCACCTCCAATCACTTCCAGACCTCATTCGAAGGTCTCACACCATGTCCTTGACCATATTAAACAATAGAAAACATAAAACCAGCACCTTATTAAGGCCAATCTCCTGCTGCTATAACTAAGCCACCATTTCAATGCTCTTTCCACATGCAAAACTAGACTTCCAACGGTGATCACCTCTCCATTTGCACTCCTCCTGCTTTGCAAAGTTAGGAATCATATTATACATGTTACTAAGGACCTATTCCATGAGAATCATGATCTTACATACATGGAAAGGTCCTATGATGCATTGCAACCACTCAAGAACTCACAGAACAGTCTGATGTTCCTTGTAGCAGTCAGATGAACATCAATAAAACTACCTAAAGAAACCTTCTCAGAGCATGAAATGAAGTCTATTAATGTTAATTGATGTCCTAATACATTTTCCAACACTCAACAATCAAAAAGATCAACAAAAACAAGAAGGAAATGCAAGAAAAATTGGAATTTACTGTTGTTTTCAGCCTGCCGTACAACCCAGGCCTCCAAAAATGCTTAGTCCATACATCTCATGCCTTGAATAGGCTTATATAACCTCTCCCTAACTTCTAAAACCAATTCCCATCAGTTAGGGATGGTTAAACTTTCAAAAACTAATTAAAAAGGCTTTTCTCGCCTAAATGCATAATTTAGAAATTTGAATTTTTAATGAACTCCTACCTTATTTTAATGAACGCCTACCTTATTAATCCATCATGTTTGATTTTCTTAGGTTCATTAAACCTTGTTTCTGACCTTAGACACCTATATTTGACTCTAGGGGCACTATTGGCCCAACTTACATCATTTTTGGTCCTAGGGTCCTTACTAGGACCCTCAGGACATTTAACCATTACATCATTTTGTTCATTGCAACATGCCATAATTGGTTGTAAGGTGTCCCAATTGACTTGATTTGTTCCATAGGTTCCTTCCATGGTCATTTTTGTCTTCTTTCTCCAAGGTATTCTTTTAGGTGCTCCTGCACCATAATGGGTATCTAAATCACCAACTAGTTTCTGGGTATGAGGAGTTGTGAGAAAGATATGCTTTGGTAGTCCATTTTGGAGGGCTACTAGCATTAGGAATAGCCTATAAGAAGAAGACTAATTATGGTTGCAAGAAGGTTCTTGTGAGGAATTGGTGGAGTGAGTTAGAGTCATTGTGGTGAATAAAGAGTGTATGTAACCTTGTTTGAGTTTGTGGACCTGAGGAACCAAGAAAAATGTGCCTTGTGAAGCAAGTTGCCATGAAATTGTTTTCCTTTGAAAGTTGAAGAATTTGTCTTTTAACCCATTGTTGTGAAATATGGTATCAATAGCCTAAAATCATCCCTTGCTCTACATCAATTGGTATCAGAGATTAGGAAGTAGATCTCCTGAGGGTGAAGAGCTGAAGATTGGAGAAGAACAGTTGGAGGTTGAAAAGACAAGATGCATCTGCAGGATAACATGGCAAAAGAAATCAGAAAGTTGAAAGAAAGGTATGTTAAGTTGAAGGAGATGACTCAAAGGAGAACACTATTTAGGACATGCTGCAAATGCAAGGAAAAGGTATGTAAAGTGGTAATAGATTCAAGTTCCACAGATAATATAGTATCAAATGAAATGGTAGTTAAATTGAAGTTAGAGAGAATTCCTTATGAAACAACATATAAAGCCTCTTGGGTAAATGATAATCAATCAATTTTGGTGAATGAACAAGCTTTTGTTGAGTTCCAAATTGGTGGCTATAAGGATAGGCTTCTATGTGATGTTTTTCCAATGAGTTGCTGCCATTTGTTACTTGGAAGGCCATGGCAGTTTGATAGACATGCCATTTATGATGGTAGGGATAATATTTATGCTATTGAGAAAGTGTTGCAAATATGTGCCTAATTGGTGGTGTCATTGAGGTAAACATATCCTTGTTGTCATTAGTGTCAACTGTATCTTATTCTATTGCTTGTTTAGAAGACTTGTATGTTGAGGATATTGAGAAAATTAGCCTCTCTGGAAGAAACAAGTGAGTTACATATCTCTCTGTTAGAGACAGTGAAGACACTGTAGTTTAGTGAAGTAGATTGCTCCACATTCCCAGTAAGATGAAGATCAGAGTCTGCGGATTAAAGGGTTTGTAGAGGATTGTCTGAAGTTGCTCCAGTCAAGATTTGAGAGGTCTGCATAGAGAATTGGTGAAGTTATGGCTATTAAGGGAAAATTGGAGTAAACATGAATAATGAATATATCAATATCAATAATACAGAAGTTCAAAGAGATCAATCAAACAAAAGAACTTCAAAAACCTTTCAAACCTTAAAGCTTCATATCTTCTGTTGGTTGCCTATCTCAATCGATCTTGCATGTATGAATAAGGCCCTCAGAGAGTGCACTTCCTTTCTATTCCAAGATTGTCAATGGAGAATGGCTATGATAAGGCTTTGTAATGAAGATGAGCTTCACAACAATGGTAGTGATATTGTAACAAGTTGATCACAAGCAAAAGGAATGACGTGGGTGCCAAAGGTGCATTGTAATTCCTGCAGAGTAACAATACTGAAGGCTTGTATGATAGAAATGGGAGAATAAGGGTCAATTTATAGACTTGAGAGAGAGAAGATCAACGATATAGAGAGAACAAGAAGATCAACGGTATAGAACGGTTGAGAGAATGTGTGCGAATAAGAAGAAGACATGTGTCACACAAAAGTTGCTTTGCTTAGGTTAACTGCTTTCTTTTCTAAAGATAAGATATGACTTCATAAATTAGAAAGCTTTTTTCTAATTTAAGAGATATTGATAAAAACAAGATAGATTGAGTTAGTTAACTCAACTTGTGATTTTCTTTTGCATGATTTGAGAGGAATTAAAAAAAAATTGAATATATTTTATTTTTAGAGATTGAGAGGATTTGAATAAATTTGATTGATTTATTTAAATTTGGAAGAAGAATTATTTAATTTGTTTGGAAGAATTAAATTAAACAAAGAATTTATTTAATTATTGACCTTAGAAGAGGTAATTAAATATTTTGATATTTAATTTATTTAGAGGAATATGAATCGAATAAATAAATTTGTTTATTTATTTATTGATAGGAGAATTAGACTTAAATAAATATTAAGAATATTTATTTGGACAGAGTCGTGTCATTTTTAGGCATATACAATGGCCATTTGAGTAGAACCAGGTTTTACAGTTGTTCAGAGGTGACAAAGTGACAAAAAATTAGTCTGGATTGATCAACATTGGAATATTATGATATGTGGATCTAGAGATGTGTTTGGGATGTTGGTGTGCATCCTCAACTCAAGTGGTTCATGGTTTTGAGGTCCGCAAGCAATCTTTCTTGTGTGTCAATCATGACAATTGGTGTTCTTGAGTTCCTGGATGAAGGTGCAAGTGTTTCTGGTGATTTGAGGTGGTGTGGTTGTTCCTGTTGATTTTATTGTTCTTGTGGTGGTCTCTAAATCAAGTGCATGTTGTGTTGATGTTACACATTGAGGATTGAGCTGGTGGATGAAGATTTCTCCTTGGGTGTTGTTGTTCTTTCCAGTCTTGGCCAACTGGATGCATGGTGCATGTTGCTGATGATCTAAGAGAAGTTTTATGGAGCGTGGCGTGATGTTCAAGGAAGATTTGAGTCCCAGTTATGTTTGGCCGACAATGTAGTGGTTCGTATACAACATATTAAGTCTTGTGATTGTAATTCCTTGAAATACCTATCTTGGAGAATGTTCTAGATAGATGATTGTTTGGCCGACTTTGATGTTCATTCCAAAGTCGATGACTTGTATAAATAAGTGTTGTGAAGTCATGGAAATGTGAGGATGTGAGCAAAGATGCAGATATAGCGAGGAAGTGAGTGGGGGTAGAGCAGAGCTATTGTACGCTTCAATGGAACTGAACCTTGCATGAAAAAGTTGTTGTTTCTCAGTTCAACCTTTCTATGTTAACATTGTAAATGTTCTTGTAGGCAGTGAACCTCTTTTGAGTAGTGAGCTCTAGGTAGTGTGCCCGAAGGCAAGTGTCTTCCCATTTTCTGTTCTTTTAATAGAGAATAAATTGTGTGGGTTAACCCCCACCATGGTTTTTCCCTTAACCGGGTTTCCACGTAAAAATCCTAGTGTTATGTGTGTTGATTATGTTTCTGCTCATGTGTTGTTGATTCATGCTTTCATGGTTATATCATTAATCTGTTAATAAGTGGTAAAGAAGATTAAATGAGCAAAAGATAAAAGTTTTGTGACAACTGATTCACCCCCCTCTTAGTTGTCTGCCCTAATTTCAACAGAAAGATGGAACCAATTTTACACTAACACCATTGCAAGAGGATGATAAGGCACAAGATAAGACAACAAGGATAGTAATGGTAAGCAAGAAGGAGTTTATAAGGCACGAGGATGACAAAAATAGAGAAGGTGCAACCACTACAAAGCTTAGAGATGTCAAGACAACAAGTTTACACAATGATACAAAGCTGAAAGGAAAAGATGAAGTGAGTAAGAGTGAATTGACTATGGAAAGCCAAGATGGGCTTGTGAAACATGAAGAGAACATGGTGGGGACAGTGCCTTGTCCCTTGATGGAAAAAGAAGACAATGGGCAGTCAAGTATTGTTAAGACAAAGATTATTGGAGCAAGTGTAAAGCATGACTCTAAGATGAGAGGAAAAGATAGAGTGATTAGGAATGTTTGGCAAGAACCAATAGGTAAGTTCAAGTATGCAGTATGAGAGAAGGAGTGGACAGTTAAAGATAAAGTGGGTAAAGGTATGTTTGCAGATGCAAAGGTAAGTTCTACAGTGATCCCAGATGGTGGAAGGGTAAGTGAACATCTAACAGGACAGTTGATGAAGTTGGGACAATTTCTAGATGTTAAGTAGCAGAATAAGGTAACCAAGGTGATAGTGATGGATAAGAGAGAGTTTGTAAAGGTTGAGGATGAAAAGAAGATAGAGGTTGTAGTCACCCCAAGAGGTGAAGAGGTCAAAACAATGAGTTTGAAGAGGGTCTCAGTATTGGAGAAGACCGAGGATGTGATGTTGGTAAAGAAAACCCAAGAGAAGGCCAAAGATGGAATGTTTGTGAAGACTCCAAATGGTTTGGAGAAGAGTGATGATAGTGTGGTTGGGACAATGCTTTGTCCTTTAGTGAAAAGAGAGGTTGGTAGGCAATCATTTTTTGCCATGATAGAGGTTACTATACCTAATTACACAGGGGTTCTAAGAGTAGAGAACCTAAAAGTGATTGTGAAGACAAAGAGTGAAGTGAACATGGGTGTTTGGCAAGGACAATGGGGTAGATTCAAGCATGCAGCAGAGACGAAGAAGAGATTTCAAGAAACAAAAGGTAAATGTTTGTTTGTAGGTGTACCATCAGTTCTTGATGAGAGAAAGGTTAGAAGACATGAAATAGGTCTGTACAAAATCAAGTTGAAAGGCAAGGACAAGTAGGTGAGTTTGAGTATGCTCCAAGAGTAAAGATGAAGGTAGTCCAACACAAAGATGGCAAGGTTATGTTAGCAGATAAGGGAGCAGGTGCAGCATCAATTTCAGACAAGGGAGAGATCAGAGGATACCTGCAAGGACAGTGTGGGAAGATGGAGCAAGGTCTAGGAGACACCAAGTTTGAGAATGCAAAGGATGAGGCAATTTTCCACTACCTAAACCAGTGGAAAGGACTACCAGGTGGAGGAACATGTGGAAAGAAAGTAGACAAAGTGATCAAGCAATGGGATGAGTTTTTTTTCCAAGCCAATTGTATGGTGCAGGAGCACCTTCACAATGTTGGTCAAATGTTGTAAATAAGAGTCTTTAGTGAGTTTTATGTGTCCAAATCATATTTGTGATGTAGTAAGGTCTAATTAAGAGCATCTTTGATGTATTTGTGTCACTTAAGGTCTAGGGGTGTAGTTTTGTCAAATATTACATTGTAAAGTGATGTCATGTGGAAGGTGAAGAGTCATATTTTGATTTTTGGTTGCAAACCATTGGAATTCAGTGGAAACATGTTAAAAAGACCTCAAAACCTTCGAGGCAGTTGGTGGAAAGTGAATAAAGAACAAAAACAATGCTTTTTACCCTATTTTTCTGTTAAAACTCTATATTTTCCATTTTTTCCTATGGCTATACGGCCATGTATGGCCTAGTCATGATCTGAAACTCATTTGTTTGGATGATACTTTGAATCCATTTTCATTTGCAGGTGGGTAGATGTATTTTCATCATATTAGAAGGATTTAATTGGTCTTTGATTAGAAACAGTTGATAAGAACAGGGTTTAAGGTTTTATGCAAACAAAATACATTTGTGATAATCTCCACCAGTGGAATCTCTTGAAACCAGGTAGAATGAAGGTAAACAATGTACATTCAATGATTATGGTGGTTTTGTGAGTAGGGAAGGCATTTTAGTGCATTTGTGGTGATGCCATAGGCTGACAGAGCCTTCTTTTTTGAGTAATTTTGATGTATGAATGTTAGGGTTTGACAAAGGATCAATGTTGGGGCATGGGAATTGATGGATTAGGCATGTGCAGACATATTTTGACATGTTTGAGGCAGGGGTAAGGTGAGATAGGACCTGGGGTATTGATTTTCAATAAACCCTCATGTTCCAAGCATGAAATAAGGCTAAAGCAAGGGTTTTGTAGTTTGATAGTACTTGTGGGCATTACCTAAGAAAGTTTGTTGATTTGGTGTTTTTGTAACTTGATTGAGGTCTGTCAATAGTGATTTGGGGTTAGAGGGGTGTTTAGAGAAGTGATGCTTTGGAAAAGTTGGCTAATTTGCCCTTAAAAACTGAGGACAGTCACTTTTTGAGGCTGATGTTCCAAAACACATAGAAGAGGTTTTGAGATATGTTTGAGAAACCCTTAATGGGTATCTAAATCACTAACTAGTTTCTGGGTATGAGGAGTTGTGAGAAAGATATGCTTTGGCAATCCATTTTGGAGGGCTACTAGCATTGGGAACAACCTGTAAGAAGAAGACTAATGATGGTTGCAGGAAGGTTCTTGTGAGGAGTTGGTGGAGTGAGTTAGATTAATTATGGTGAATAAAGAGTGTATGTAGCCTTGTTTGAGTTTGTGGACCTGAGGAACCAAGAAAAATGTGCCTTGTGAAGCAAGTTGCCATGAAATTGTTTGCCTTTGAAAGTTGAAGAATTTATCTTTTAACCCATTGTTGTGAAATATGGTAACAATAGCCTAAAATCATCCCTTGCTCTGCATCAGTAAGGCATCATTTTATAGAGATTTTGAGCACAAGTTACTGTTGTGACCCTTCACAACACACCCCTAAATTTTAAGTTTTATGGACCCTTACTTTAAGTTTTGAAATTGCATTTATTGCATAACCTAATGGATCTTTAATTTTTCCCTTATTTTAATAGAGTTCAAAATTTGTTGATTAGAGGTTGAAATTGTATGTCTAAACAAGGGGTCAGTTTGGGTTAAAAGGGGTTTAATTTGATTTGATTTTTCCTAAGTCTAATGTTTTATTCTAATGTGCAAATAAAATTGATTTGAATCTTCAAAACTTAAGGTAGTTTAATCTCATGCTAGCATCAAAATGCTAGAGTTGTTTTATTGCAAACTACCCAAAGACTTCGAACCTGGTAGGTACGCCATTAATGGCACTCATGTAGTTGGGAGTAAAACCCTAAAGCACTTTGCATTACATATCTTTTTCATTACCTCTCTCATCCTCAATGCTCTAGCTTCCACAACCCTCCAACTTCTTTACACACCTAAAACCCTAGATTTCTCAACATATTTGTAGATATATTTGCATTTATTCTAGGTTTCCATTTCTTATTCTCTGATTTTTATTTCCCAATTTGTAATGTTAGGGTTTTCGTAATGATGCTTCAATTTTCTTTGAGAATATGGAACTAATGTTAAATTTTGTTCCCTTATCCATGTATTGCATTTAAATCCTTGGTTTTGCTTATTTTTGTGATAAAATTTTCATGATTTAAATTGTGCTTTTGGTCTTGTCTTTTTCTTTGACCCATGACCCTCAGTTTTTCATCATGCCCTAGTTTTTGGGTCTGAGATTAGTTAATGATTTCAACAACTTTCAACACCCAGATTCCAAATCCTAGGTTAAATTTTAATTTATCCCCAATGGCCAATCTAAAGCAATTTGTGTAAACTTAGTTTTTCCAAATTTTAGGTCTATTCAAAAAAACTTTAAGTTTTGCAAGTTTTTGCACTTTCATGACTATTTAAAATTTGCAATTTACTAGAAAATGCATGCAAACTCTAAATTCTAGCTTTGGATACCCAAAATTCTTTGCAATTTGTAAAATGGACTCCCAAAAGTTTTATAGTTTTTAAAAACTTGTATGATGCACACTGTATTGAAACTCTGTCTGGAAACTACACTTCACTTTCATCTTCCAACTCCTTGCCAATGCATGTCAGGCTTGAAATCCAAGTTGCAATAAGTAACCTAGGCCCAAGGTCTGAACTATAACTTAGAACACTAAAGTGCTCCTTTTGAAGGTTTTAACTCTAGAAAGTTCTAAATTAGATCATTTTAATTAATGGAAATCATGAATGGAGTAAAATTGAACATTATTACACGCATTTTAGATTAACTAATCAAAATTTTAAGATGTTTGTAAATTGTGCAAAATGGTTAGTTAACTTAAGTTAATCATTTCTAAGGACCTTTTAACCATATATGATCTCACCCATGAAGATGAAATACAAGTATAAAGGGGCCATATTGGCATCCATGTTCATGAATGGTTAGATAAATATCACTAACACAGACCTACCTAGCATATAGGCCCAAAAGAATTCCATACAAGGATGGTAGTACCTAAGGCATAAAAGTCCAATAAAGTCAAGAATTTAAAATCCAATGAGTTGTGAAAGTAGCCAATTTCCCCATCACACTACAATCTGCCAACCTAGTTATGACTTGTTCTCATAACTATAACCCAATAGCAAGGGAGATCAAGACACCTAATGGTAATGCAATGTTACTACTCCAACCATAGTATATTAAGGAGATCCTTGGCATCCCATCCAAGGTTGCACAAGTGAATCTAATCATCGAATCTACTTAATAATACTATGATAAGAATTCGACCATTATCTTACAAAAATAAATAGAGATTAGCTTCAAATTACTAAGGCCACACTTTCTAGGCTACCAAAGAACTATTCAGAACTAATTTCAGAGAGGTACTAAATGATTGTATAACTTTACTAAGTAGAGAAACATGCCAAGAGAATGACAAAGAATTACAAACATGGATGTATAGATACATCATGAAGATTTTGGTTAGGAAGGAGTTCATTAATTGGTCAACCCTAATAAGTAATGCCCTGTATGACCAATTAATAGATGTAGTATAGACAAAGAAGTTTTATATGACCTCCTATCTAGTGCATGTTCTTGCCAAGAGAACAATTTTTAGGTCTACAAATTGAAGGAGTAATAAGGGTAGGCCAACAAAAGGTTATGAATATTATCCATAGTTGGAAATAAAGGAAGTTGCACAAGACTTTGCAAGAGTAAATGATGCCTTTGTGTTTTTCATTATTATAATGTTGGAAGGTGATTTTGGAAAGAGGATTTCACTATAGGCTAGAATGGAAATAAACAATTATGGTTAATATTAGAACTATGAAGACAACTATCAAAGGTACATAAACAATTCTTAGAGAATAAGGTGAGGGGACCCCAATACCTCATCATAATTTAAAACCAACACTAATTCTTGACGAACCAATCTTCTTAGACTATAGAAATAGATATGACATAGTGGAATTTGAAATTGTATGAAGCTAGGCCATGCTTTAATCCTAAGTTAGCTATTGAGGGATTCAAGAACATTTGTAAGAACAAAGGCTGATTAGAAGATTTTTGAGCAAATTATGATGATGAATATGATGTAAGGAAAAGGGAATACACTAGAATCACCACCCTCAAATTGAAAAACTATTATATAGCATCAGTACCCAGTATAATAAAAGATTATGGAAATATTTTGGAATCACCATATGAGATAGAGGAAATTAATTCCAGGTCCCTATCTAAAATTGATTGTGGACATAAAAAATTAATAATGTAGATTTTTGGACCAAGAAATTTTTGAAGAGAACTGAAGACTAGTTAAACAAAATGAGAGTCAAACATGTCTTGCCTACTACAGAACTAAAAATATTTAGTCTCATTCTAGATGATTTATAAGAACCATCCTCCTCTACACTAAGTCCCTACACTCCAAGTTCCTCTTCCTCATAATCCACCACCTCCTTAGCCTTTTGTGAATGTATAAGACAACTCTTCCTAAGTTGTGTAGGAATAAGAAGTGCTAATAATAGTCTCCTCTCCTAAAAGAACCCAACCAAATAGGGGACAATCCACCACTACTCTCAAATATATTCTTACCTATGGGAGTGAGTTTTCTTCCTCTTCTCTAGAAAAAAAATCCTTCATTGTCGGGTCATCCCACAATAATGGGTTACACATTTTGACCAAACTTGATATTGAAATCAACATTTTGAACTAAATCTTCACTTTCTTACACCTATAGCCACTAAACTATTAGGAATTTGAAGATGATACGAACTAGTGATTCGTGAGATTTTGTTCGTAGATTCTAAATATATATTTTTTTAAAAATTTGGAGTTAAATTGTAAAATCTTTTGCGTCTCCTTTGATAACTAGTTTTTAATAGTAAACAACATTTTTTTAAAGTGATGTGTATTCTGTTGCACATAACTTTTTTTCTACAAAGGGTAAAATTTTGATTCTTTTGAATTTAGATTGGTAACACCGATATCTAGAGGATGCATTTAGTTTGATAATGTTTTGTTGAATATTTTTTTAATTAAGTTTTGAAGTCAAACCAATTATAATTTAGACATTGACATATTCTATCCAACATTACTTTTTTTGTATCAGAATTCAATTTTTTTTGTTGGAATAAGGACATCAATACCTACAGGACATGTATTTTTTATAATTTTTTTTTCTCTATTTTCCTATTTTTTTGTGTGTGAAACAAAGACCTTGATGTTCATTGAAAAACCTACATTCACAAGAAATAAAAAAATACTAATCAAATTAAATATATTTAAAATTATACTTTTTGGGAAGCTTATAATAAGAAATACATACTTACAAAACATAAATTTTAAATGAATTTATTTGATCCCCCAAAAGGTAAATCAAAAGTGGGTTTTTATCAGCATTTTGATAGGTGTAGAGGAGACTCCATTATAGGTATGGTTTAAAACTAGCGGGGTTATATCCAAGGGGGTTTGAATCTAAGGGGGTTTGATCAAACCCTCTTCAATTAAAATCCTTTAAATGGAACCTTTCAAGGCTTAAATCATTATATTTTCTAAAAATATGTGATTTCAGCAAAAATTAGGATGTCCCAGAAAGTGTAACCCATTATTGTAGTAGCACCCTGTCACCTTCTCCTATACATCATCTTCTAAGGTAGGATCTATAGAAATATGTATAGAAACCCATGGGACAACAAGATATTTAAATGGAACAATAGATTAAATGACCTAGGAGATATGAATTAAACATTTGATTGAATAAGAGAAGGAGATGGAATAAGATTTTTAACAAGAAGTTGATCCAAAAAAGGAATTTTAAATATAAGATAAACAACCACAAATTGACCAACAACAAGAGCAATCTTATGTAGAGAAACAATTAGAAAAGGAGACTAAATTGCAACCATCTAACTTCACAATCACTATAGTTTCATTGGGAAAACCTTCTAGGGAATAGATAAAGAAATATAAAAATCATCAATGGAATGGATGATTCAAAAAATGGAAAATATAAAGTAACTAAGCAAGAGCTCAAGGACAAACTTCCTAATCTGACTAATCATATTAAAAATCTGATAGGAACTACTAATCCCATGGAAGCAACTTCAACTATCATCTAATCCACTATCCTCATCTTACATTTTCTATCCATTTCAAGAGCATACTCATGTCCTTCATACCCACCTATCTTCTCGAAGCCCAGCTGTAGACACCTAAAATTGGCCTGCTCTGCAAATGAATTTCCCGTATCTTCCCTAAACCATCTGTCTATCCCTTGTGATCAATTAATTTATTTAATTTATCGCTTTTACCTCACAACTATATCCTCATTTGATTAAATAAATATTCACAATATTTATTTAGTTAAATTCTCCTTTTCCCTAATCCTCATTAATTAGATACATCATGCTTATCTAATTGATCTAGCCTACTAATTGACCTACCCTAACCTACCCTAGCCTACCTATCCCCTAGACCTAGGTTAATTAAGCTAAACACTCAATTAACCTTGCTTATCCCCTTCTTCCATGCACCTTTTGAATAAAAATCAATCTTTTATTCAAAGGGTCA
Source organism: Cunninghamia lanceolata (assembly GCA_027924645.1). NCBI lineage: Eukaryota > Viridiplantae > Streptophyta > Pinopsida > Cupressales > Cupressaceae > Cunninghamia > Cunninghamia lanceolata. Next base: position 8,919,091 of record BSBN01000194.1, on the reverse strand, counting down.
AATCCCCCTTAACCCTCATTTATCACTCTCTTACACATGTAAGAGTACCATCTTCACATCTCCACATAAAAGTGAATTAAAAATTCACTTGTCATGTCCCCTCTTCCCAAAATGAATCTTTTATTCATTTTAATCCTCCACACCTTTCCCCATGTGAATTTAAAATTCACTTTTAATGAGAGCCCTCCAATCCCATTGACCAAGTTTCAACCCTTGATCTCCCTCATCCACTCTCCTTGTGACACTTGTCACAAGGCTATGGATTCAATCCTAACCCTAACTCTCATTGATTCCTAGCCCTTGATCTTATTTTTCAATCCTCACCCTCCATCCTCCTTTCAAGAACTCTATAAATGAAACCCTCTCCAAGCCATTTGGGAGAGACTCCTTCATGCACAAAACCTCTGCCAAAATCTCTCCACAATCCCCTTATCATGCCACCATAATGTCTAAATCACTCTAAATCATCTCTCATTTCCATAGAGTCTCTCAAATCTATCATCTAATCCCTAATCATTCATCTTACATTGTGTTGAGCATTGAGCAATCCACATACATTCTAATCATGGGTAAAATTTGAGGAGACTAATTGGGTGCAACTCCTTCCCGCATGGATTCGTGAGGTCTCAAATGAAGGTATAATCGTGTGTTGTTTGCATTAGATTAGTTTATTATCTTCATTTTCATCTCACTGATCACACCAGCATCATCTCACCTTTCTTTTTTATAAACCCCATCCCTCCACATCCTAAACATCTATATCTTATTCTTCTTTGAAATGGCATTACTTCTTTTAGTCATAAAACATCATCTCAAAGAGGGGAAAAATGTAGACACCTAAAAATTACCCAAGTCCTAATTCCTAAAACCTTCCTAATTTGTCCCTAATCTTGATCATTTATTTCTTAATTTTGATCAATTATTTCCTAATTTTGATCTATTATTCCCTCAATCATCCTAGGTCCTGATTCATTATTTTCTGATTTTCCTATGTCCTAAATCACTTTTCTTGAGTCCTAGTCCCCTTCCCACACATGATTTAATTAAGTTACTAATTAATTCTCATTTTTCCCACCTAACTACCTAAAAAGTGAATAAAAGAATTAAAATATTTCTTTTATTCTTGTACTATCGTAAATTGTGCTCCTTGTTGGTGCAAACATAATTTCATGTCATATTTGGCACTTGCTTTAGTTTCTGCTCCCCTAGTCCATTTTAAGTCAATTTTTCTAGCCTTGACCTTACCCTCAACTTGAGAGAAGTGCTTAACTTTCCTAAGCCTTCCAAAACCTTCCTAAATCTTCCTAAACTTTACTAAACTATTATCATTGATCAAATACCAGAACATAGGGAAGTGTTAAGATCTTGGTAATGTCCTAAATCAATGCTAACTTGCCAGAGTAATTTAACTAGGACCCTAGTACCCAAGTGCTAGTGTCCTCTTGTATATTGTGGAGTTTTAAATCCCCAACAGTGTTATCTTTATCTCGAGTGACGTGACCCCGATTTCAACATTTTGGTCCCACACTTCGTCAGCCTCTAATATTCAAATATTTTTCTTCCTTAGGTTTCATATTTAAGAAAGACTTTGAAAATAATTTAAAGACTCTAGGGAGAACTAAATTGGCTATCTTCATATTATTGTAGACTTATGAATTATTGTGCAAGTTTATTTGATATTGGAATACTGATTTATATGCTCTTGGAAAGAATTGCGATAGATTTGAAAGCAAGATCTTGAGTCTATCTTGTTCCTTCTTGCATGAATGAGAGAAGGGTTGGAACCACCAACTTGTGTTTGGCTTGAGTACCTACATGATTGTAATTGGGTATGGTTGTAGTGCCTTCTTATTCTGTAGATTTCAAATTAGTCCACCTTCCTTGAGTTGAAGGTTAGTGTTTTCTTGAGTGAGAAACTTCTCTTGAGTTGATCAATTTATATGCTTGTGTCATATAGGGTTAGGTTTTTGTGATAAATTCTTTGGTTTGCTTCTCATTTACAATCTTAGATACACATAAGATTAAGAGCTGACACTATTTAATCTTCTCTAATCTATCTATCTGTGAGGTAAGAATACCGAAAGGGGGGTTTGACTGAGGCAAACTCCTATATATAGCCACAACCATTTTTCCTCTATTTGTGTATGTGTAGATTGTAGTTGGAAGTTTTTGAGAGAACAACGAAAGGAATTGGGGAACATGTATAGAGATCACCTGTCATAAGAAAATCAGCCTAGAAACCTTAGGACTAGGGTGCCCAGTGTCTAGGTCCTCTCAGGTCTACTCCTGCTTTCTATCACAGGTTCTATCTGATCTTTGTTTCTCTATTTTACTTACATTGTCCATTTCTGTAATAGTCGTGAGTGCATTTTCATCAGATTTATCAATTAGGGTTTAGTGTTACATAGTTTCTATCAATTCATTAGTGATCAATCCTTCTTTCGTAACAAAGGAATAGAGCCCTAAACAACTTGACTCTCCCTTGTGGATGATATCCAAGCACCAAGTCTTCTAAAGCTTGTCTTCCAATGCTATGTGGAGAAGGATTGACTTAGGTTAAAATTATTAATTAGCCTAGATCCCATTTTCCACATAAGATTTTGGTGAACCCAACATCTTACACTTGCGTAGCCTTCTTTATTTATGATTATTTAGTTAATTAATTTATTAGATGCTTGTTATATTTAAAAACTTTGTGTGCTTTGTGTAGAAAACAAAAACACTTAAATATTTTTTCTTTTCTGTAGATTAGTGAAAAACAAAAACATAAACAAAATACTTTCCTCTATCCCTTAATTAACATTTACCATCTTGTCATCATATTTATTCCACTTTTCAAATTTCTCTTTCTTCCTTCCATCTTCATACCTTGGAGAAAGCAAGTTATATGACAATGTCATATTTCTTTCTTCAAGATTTTCATACATATGATGAGTTGTTTAGTATTGATTATATTGATATGTTAGATGAAGCCCTAGATGACTTCATCTCAACAGAATATTCCTCTACGATTCCTAAAACATATTTTTGTCAAAGGTTGATCAACATGATTTATGTTTCTGATTCCCCATAGTAGCCTGAGAAACCTAATATTATTGTACATCTTTGACAAGATGTTCCTCAATCACATTCTACTCCTATTTTAATCGTTTGAGGTGCTCAAACACAACTCAACCTCTTGGTTACATCATAAACTATGCAAAAAACCTTACTCAAAACAATCGACATGATCTAGATGTGTCGCAACAACCTCATTACAATGTGGTTACTCACACGTATAACACTCGCAATAATAAACAAAACAAACAAACACTAGTTGTTTTCACCTCTCTTCCATCTTCTCAACCTATTCTTCCTCCACCACCTCATCTTTCTCAACATAGTAATAGAGAATATGATCTTGTTGCGCAACTTTGTGCTACCTTGGCTAAGATCTCACTCTAGGAACTAATACAAACCTCACCCGCATACCACAAATTGCTTTAGTAGGCCTTACAAAAGGTGATTGTACCACCTTCTATTAGACTAAATAATGTAGCAACTCTGTTTGATTGTATGCATGTGATGAATATTGACATTGTCTTTCAACAACACGAGTTTCCTCCTATTGAGGTTAAAAATCAATATGATGCACTCACTATCTTGGTAATCATTAATCAAAATGGAATAAAACTTACTCTAATCGATAATTGATCAGGTCTTAATATTTTTAGAATATAATTGTTACACAAAATCAGTGTGGATACAGCTCTCATTCAACCTGATACTCTTTATATTCATGGCTTTGATAACATTGGTAGATGATCACTAGGTACAATCACACTACCTATTGAGGTTGGACCTGTGACCTTGCCTATGCTTGTTCATATCATGCCTGATTCTCTTTCATACAATCTTCTTCTTGGTAGACCATGGATCCATGCCATGGGTACAGTCCCGTCTACTCTTCATTGTACATTAAAGTTCATTTATAATAACAAACTCTATATAGTTGAGGCTGACCCGAATACAGAAAGTTACTTACATGCAGAAGCTAGATCTCACACTCCTATCTCTAAATATTTTAACACTTTGATTCCATCTTCAATAAAAGAAAATTCATCTTCTCATGCTACTATTGACAATTCTGATTAACACTATCTGTCGCCTTTGAGTGAGTTTTTCGGTGATGATTGGGGTTCGTTAGATTTTACACTTCCTTTATTAAAGATTATAAAATCTCACCACAAAATCCTAAGACCTCGAATGTGGCTTCTATGTACTCTTTCTTCTTCTAAAACACGTAAACTCACTATTCCAACTTCTTCTACTCCAACAAATCCTACTGATTATACTTATACTATTGATTATGCCACTAACAGTGACCCACCATCTCCTACAGAAATGACATCTTGTTATGGTTAGGGTTTTCAAATCTTATCTCAAATTGGATATAGAGGCAATGGTTATGGTTTAAAAGAACAGGGTATCAAGATTCCCTTAGAACCTAATCCACATGGTTCTTTGTTTGGTCTTGGATACTATTGGGAATTAAGGTGTCTCAACCTTTGCAAATTCCTAATGTTGTATTTATTTATCCCATGTTGAGTTGGCATAGTCGGCATCTTGTGTACATGCAGCAGGATAAATTTTGGTGACTTTGGAAATCGTGATTTTCCCCTTGAATAATTAAAGGGGGTTTGGGGGCAGCACCCCCATGGGGGCTCGGGGGCAACGCCCCCGAAACCTCAAATGAATTTTATTTAATGACAAGTGTCGGTGAGTATCTTTGCATGAGAGAAAGGCATCTTTGGGTGGTCAAGGGAGGCTATGACATGTTGTAAGAGGAATAAGATATTTTTAGTCAGTGTGTGACAGATTCTCTTACAACTATAAGTGCTGTCAATTATGATGGATTCTATGACAGTTGTAAGGTGCGTAAGAGCATCTGTCATAGCCTATCTTGGGACAAGGCACCCACATTGGGATGGGATGTTGGACAAGTGTCCTTAGGCGTGGGTTTTGGGGCATGAGTCCAAGATGGACGCCCATCTCTAGAAGGTTCCATATTTGCCTTGTAAACTCTATAAAAATAGGTGCTTGGATGGGAGATAAGTAGTTTTTTGTACATGTACTATTATGCTGCTGGAATATCTCTAGATTCGACATTCGAAGACTCCTGAAAGAGCATTGGCTCTGAAACTGTATTGTAATATGTTATTGTTTACTGCAGTACATTTGAGCTATGTTTTGGAGTGTGGGGGTTTTCACCCATAAGGGTTTTCCCCATGTATATCTTGTCTCTCTCTCTTCTGTCTACTTTATGTGTGTATGTGTATTGCTGCAATATCTCTGTTATTGTGTTAATAACACTGTAACTAGAAAGGTTATTTTGAATTTGCATACATCTCTCCTCATTAGATTAGTGTAGGAAGTGATTTCCGCACACCTAGCTTCCTTTCAGATACCACCCTTTGAAGTCCTCCAAAGCTTCTCATCATCCTTTTCTCATGTAAAAATGATATTTACAACTCAAAACTCTTCTACATCACTTAATATTATTCATCATAATCTAATAGATGTTAATTCGACTATTGGCATACCTTATTTCGATATTTTCTCAATGGATGAAGCTTTGAATGGATTTCTTGGAGTCTATGAGCATTTTACTCATTACCATAATGAACGTGGACTTCCCTATTGTTTAAATGTTGATGCATACTTTTGGAAAGATGCTTGTTCATCAGATGATACCTTGACATCTCAAGAGACGCTTCAGGAATCCCCTCATCTATCTGATGTCCCAGACTACAGTACACCCCTTAATGGAGATACTGTCGATGTCTCGATGGAATCAACTAATTCTGAGAAAGTTATACCAATAGGAAAATGTCTTAATTCATATGAACGATGTGAACATTCTTCTCTTCTACATGAATTTTGAGACTTATTTGCTTGGACATAGTTAGACATGCTTGGCATCGATTCACAAGTTGTCACTCACAACATTGTGTTGCATCTTGATGCCAAGCCTGTAAAACAACATATCCAAAGAATGAACCCCAAGGTGGCATTGTTAGTTAAGGTTAAGATTGAGAAGCTTCTACAAGCTAGCTTTATCTACCCTATTCACTATTCCCCTTGGATATCGAATATCATGGTTGTCACTAAACCTGAAAACCGTATTCGTATATGCATTGATTTTCATGATCTCAACAAAGTTTCTTTAAAAGATGACTTTCCTCTTCCTAACATCAACATGATAGTTGACTCCACTATGGGCCATGCATTACTATCCTTCATGGATGGCTTCTATGGATATAATCAAATATTTAGTAATCCTCAAGATCAATATAAAACAACTTTCATCACACCTTGGGGAACCTTCTGTTGGGTGGGCATGTCATTTGGGCTTAAGAATGCTGGTGTGACTTACCAATTTGCTATGAAACTTATCTTTCATGGTTTCATTCACAACATCTTAGAGGACTATATCAATGACATTTTGGCCAAGTCCGTCTTGCGTCAGGATCATGTCAAAATCCTTTGTGAAATATTTGAACATATTCAAAAATACAACATGCGCTTAAATACTCATAAATGTGTCTTTGGTGTTGATAGAAGCAAGCTATTGGGATTTATTGTTTTGCATCATGGTATTGAGGTGGATACAAATAAGATTGACGCTATTGTCAACATGATACCTCCAAAAAATATTTCACAACTTTGTACTCTAGGGGAAAGATTTAGGCTATTTGTCAGTTTGTTTCACAAATAGCAGATTAGACTCTCCCCTTCCCTCAACTTCTTAAAAAGGATTACCATTTAAACTAGAATGTGGATTGCCAAAAATATTTTGATGATCTAAAAAGTTATTTGGCCAATCCTCCTGTCTTATATCTAGCTACTTCTGGACATCCTTTGCTTCTTTACACTTAAGCTTCATCTAATGCTATTGCAACACTATTGTTACAATATGATGACGATGGCACAGAATGCGTTCTATATTACATCAGCCGAACTTTTCTTGATTATGAAGTCCAATATACTGTGATTGAAAAACAATGTCTAGCTCTTGTGTTCGCTGTGATAGGTAAAAAATTAGGTTAATAAGATCAAGCATAGCCATGAAAACCTAACCCTACCATCATCAAAGAATCTAATCTAAATGAGATTAAAAGTAAATGTAATTCAAGCACAATATCACCTAGATTGTGTGATTCCTTGTTTATGATGTGGATTGCTTCTTCAACAATGAACAATTATGAAGATAAAAGCTGCCATGATGGATTGATAATAATGATGATAAGCTCAATGGATGCTATGGATACTCAAGTGCTCAATATGCTCAGGATGATAATGTAGACGCTATATGAATGCTGGATAGATGTAGTATGGAATGAGAGGGTGTTTATATAGAACTTAACCAAAATCAATCAACAGTGGAGATTCGGTGGCTACGTGAATGGCTAAGATTGAAAGATAGACATAGGTGAATGTGTAGATGACAAGTGGAGGGAAGATGGGGCTTATGTGTGCTTGTGTACATAAAAAGTACTACATGTGAAAGATATTAAATAAAAGGATGTAGTACCACTTATCTTTTTAAATGAAAGAGGCACACATGTTGGCTCATGAGATAAATGATAAGATAAATTAATTAAATAAATAAAATTTATTTAATTAATTGGAAAGTGGGTTTATGAAAGGAATTTTTAATTAATTAAATAAAATTTATTTAATTAAAAATAGATAGAATGAAGATAATTAAATAATTGAAGATTGTTTAATTATAGCTTAGAAGAAATAGCTAATGAATTAATTAAATAAATATAAATTTATTTAATTAATAGAAGAAATAGATGTATTGGGGATATTGAACAAGTGTGTTATACAAATGCAAATGATTGTAATGCGATGTTTGAATGCTAATTATAATGAGTCAATTTTGGGTGTCTACATTTTGCCCCTCTTTGATACAATGTTCGTTAGAGCGTTGTGTCAAAGAAGATACGGTATGCCTTTGATAAACAAGGTTATGCCCCAACGTAACTGGTAGGTGACAGGTGATGCCCCCTCGAGAGGTAAGCCAGGCTAACTAGGAAGGGTTGGGTTGGCTCATGATAGAAGAAAAGCTAGGACGCAAGGTTGACATGAAGAAAACGGGGATTGGGTGGGAACAAATGGGATGATGCAGAAGAAAAAAGGTGTTGGCATAGAAGAATTAGGGTTTGGATAGGGCTATGAGTAGGTCCGTTAAAGGCAAATCGGCTCAGTTGTGTTTGAAAATCTATAGAGATCTAGAGCTCCTCAGAGTTGGTGTGCGACGAGAGTTGGAGAACTATCATGATGGTGATTCCACACAAAGATCATTGTACAGAGCAAGTGAGGACACATGGGCAACTAGAGGGATCAGATGTACCAGTATGTATCAAAATTTTTGCTAATATCGTGATCTTGATAAGCTAGAAGAGTCATAAATGCACACACATCACCAGAAGCAACTAGGTCTTAGGATAGGCAGTTCAGGTCACTTAGGAGGGAAAGTAGGTCGCTTACAGTAGTGAGGGTCACTTTTAGGCGCAACTTAGTCGTATATAGAAAGAATAGGTCACTTCCAGTTGGCTAGGCTAATGTATAGACAAAATGCGCATATAGATATAAACAAGTCGCTTACGGGCTAAAAGTGGATGCATGCATAGGTTCAGCTTGCTTAGAAATAAAAAATTCTCACTTATGGGATATAGCTCACTTATAGGCAAAAAATAGACACATGTAGAGGTTCAGCTCGCATATAGTCCAGTAGTGATTGCATAGGCAAAATAGGTCGCATATGAACGAGATGTAAATGCAGATGGTAAAAGAGGTCAATTTTGATCAGCAAATAGGAGCATATGGAAAAATAAACCACTTATGGTAGATAAAATCTAGGATAGCAATAAACAATCAAATTTTTATAGAATTTAAGTAGCGCAAGGGACTAACATGATAAATGAAATGATGCAGGATATACTACTGCCTTTGTTATCACGGGAGCCACATCCTAGGGATTTGCGGTTAGTGAAATTGCTAGATGCAGAGGAGCAGCTAGTGTTAGAGATCCTCGGGTTAGAGCATGTGTTGAGATTGGAGCCGGTTCAGGCACATCGAGGATTCATGACGGTGATGGTGGAGTGATGGATGAGAGAGCATAGTTCTTTCTTTTTGCCGATAGGATAGGCTACGATCACACTAGAGGATGTGTTTTGGATTCTGCAGATTCCTATAGATGGGGACCAAGTGGATTATGATCCTGATATGGGTCCAGCTGTGTTCAGGAGACTGTTCGGGACACCAGACATTAGAGTAGAGGGCTCAGAGATTCCTATGGTGAGGATGGAGGAGCTATGTGACAGACTGCAGCGAGTGGTAGTGGCTATTATCAGATGGCTAGTAGGAGATAGATGAGTGAGAGGCTTTCCGGTAGGATGGGGGACAGGTACAGGACCCAGTGGTGGTGGACAAGGTGAGGGAGCTGCCAGTAGTCACTAGGGCTACCTTGTTTTATGTTGTATCATGATGAGGCCTAGAACCGATTGCATATACATTCTTTATGGCTTAGCTTGTATATGTAGACACTTGTATATTAACACACACACACACACACATATATATATGTGATGGTGTATTGCTGATCTATATGATGTTGTAGTGGATGCACTGTTGGTATTATGATGGCATGTTGTATTTGTATTTTCATAGATTATTTATGGATGTTTATGCAAATGATATGAATAGAAATGTATGTCAATGCAAATATGTAAATGGTAATGATATGATATGGATGTATGCATATAGATAGATGGTAATGAGATGATATATGATAGACTTATGTATGTCTAACACACTTGTTTTACAGGGTACGAGATGTGGATGAAGGACGATGGAAATGATTGATCTTGGCTGAGGACTATATAGATGAATAATAGGATGAAATAGATGGGATGATGGGTAACTTTTTAAGTAATTGCTCAAAATGAAAAGAAGTACAATCCTTATGTTTGATATAGCATGTGGATGTTATGCACCAGGGTATAGAAGACCAAGGTGTCGAGACATCCAATACGGAACTAGAATGCTACAATCTTGTCTAACACATGAGGTTAAGATGTTGAGCCAACATGCACAAGATATGAATAACATCTAGTGTTTCGAGATGGACTTTGATGCTGCGAGCAATGGTTTGAGCCTATCTCCACTACACATAGTGATAGCTTGCTGGTTATATGTATGGAGCTAGTCTTAACATAGAATAGTCTCAAGTGCAGAAGAGACTATTTAGCTTCTTAGATGCTAGAGATATTGATATGTGAGATGCTAATCCCAACATGTACAAGATACCAATACGCATAGGAAGAGAATAAGATCATCCCACAAACACGGCATACGAAAGCAATATGACCATGCCCTATTCCTTACTTTATCACAGGATACCAAGATATAGGTAGATCAAGGCAGTCATGATTAGGCATAGAAAAAGGGACAAAAGATAAAACAAAAGATATTGTCATCACATTCTCTTGCCAAATTTATGTGCTCTTAGATAGATTTAAGCTGGTGCCTTGTTAAGAGGAAAGTTGCATCTTGTTGAAGGCTAAAGATGTTGATAGACTGCTATAGAAAATGTTGGCTTAAGGCATGTGGACAAATAGCTTCTGGCTTACTCTGATTGGTTACAGTGCTTGAGCTTTCAGTATACACATAGTTTGCTTCCTGCTTGAGCTGATCAAAGAGCAGAAGATGGAAGAAGATGAAGATGGGGTGGATCATATGTGCTTGAGTACTCGAAACTTCCTTCGTATTCCAAACTGCCTACATACCCTGTATCCACGTGATCAAAGAACATTTACAATAAAGATGAGACATGATGAATATGTAGTTCTAGGTTTTAATTGATGATGTGTGTGATGAAAAATAGAAGAATGTGAGATGAAAGATTGAAAGATGACTAGAAGAAAGATGAAAGATGGATGATTAAAGAAGGGGCTATCGTCTTAGCCTGAATCAGAGTGCTTCCTTTGCATCTCAGATTGCCTACATACCCTATATCCATGGGATCAAGGCTTTAACGATAGAGCTGGGATGTAGTTCTTTCTTATTTCGTTGGATGGATGATGTTGAAAGACTCATCTGATTGCTTGAATGTTTGCGTGGCAATGTCTTGCGATTGTCGAATGTCAGATGAGCGCAAATTGATTGCAAAGATACAAATCCTGGTTAAAAATTGTTCTGCCACATTTGTCATTGGATGAACGCTATGGTTGAAGTTGAAAGTTTGCTATGTTGTGAGCTAAAGTGTTTGATGTGCTATGAGCTAGAGATAGTGGTATCCACTTCCAAATAAGACTCAACAAATGCCCCTAGTGCGGGATGAGGTTTATTATGAAGAAGTGATCATAGGGACGGCGTGCGGTCAAGATGCTAAGGTGCCAAAAGAGATAGTTATTGTAACAATGTCTCAAGTATGATAGCTATCATCGACAGAGGCGAAGGTGGTGTTCGAACTGGATATGTTAAAATCAAAATTTTCAAAAAATCCTCACCTTGTATGCACTTCGAGATCAGTTTGTGAAATTCTTACCCCTGTTTTATCCTCATTATTCTCCTTTGGGTAACCATCGTCATTCAGTTCCTTTCCTATTAATTAGTATGTCCATTTAAGTCTTTCAGTTTTTACCTTCATGTGTTAAGAAGATGTCAGTTTTTGAACCTCCGAGCTTGAAATTTCACGTTAGTTCAATCGGTTCGTAAGTTAAATTGGTTCACTAGTTTAATCGGTTCATAAGTTCAATCAGCTCATAAGTTAAATCAGTTCATAGGTTCAAACAGTTCATCAGTTCAATTGGTTCATGGGTTTGAATGGTTCATTGGTTCAATGGGTTCATTGGTTCAAGTGGTTCATTGGTTCGATGGGTCCATTGGTTCGAGTGGTTCATTGGTTCAATGGGTTCATTGGTTCGAGTGGTTCATTGGTTCAAATGGTTCATTGGTTCAATGGGTTCATTGGTTCGAGTGGTTCATTGGTTCAATGGGTTCATTGGTTTGAGTGGTTCATTAGTTCAAATGGTTCATTGGTTCAATGGGTTCATTGGTTCAAGTGGTTCATTGGTTCGAATGGTTCATTGGTTCGAGTGGTTCATTGGTTTGAGTGGTTCATTGGTTCAATGGGTTCATTGGTTCGAGTGGTTCATTGGTTCGAATGGTTCATTGGTTCAATGGGTTCATTGGTTCGAGTAGTTCATTGGTTCGAATGGTTCATTGGTTCAATGGGTTCAATGGTTCATCGGGTTCATGAGTACATAATGCTTGTTAAATCAGTGGGAGTAAGTTAATTGGGACATAATCTTCACATCATGCTGATCTTATACTATCACCGACAAATTTATATTGGACTGATTCATGCTATCCGAATAAGCTTTAAAGATCACCCCGACGGTATAAGCTATACCAATCAACAAAGTTGTTAAAAGAGCTTCACCAAGCATATAAAGAACTATCAGTGAAAGAGGTGAATCAGGATAAAGCCTGCCAGTTTCACCGACATGATAGTCACAATGATGTCAAGGACATGTTGTGAAAAGTCTTGCCGATGCAAAACTTAGAAACCCTAAAATGACACTAAAATCCCAATGATTAAGATATCCTTCTAACAATTAAAATATTTGTTTTTTGCAGGATGTACACAGCAGGGATCAAATTATAAAACGCCCATGAAAGGATTTTGAGGAACTGAATAAAATACCGACAAGGGAAGTAATTACTTAAGTAAATCCATTTGTTTAAATAAATTTGTTTGGATTGTTTGATCAGACATTAATTTGTGTTTTATCTAGATTTTTTACGATAATAAAGAAATCCTCAAAGGAGATTAAGCAACATTATAGTTGAAGATCCTTGTTTGATTCTAAGATGGTTATCCATTTGATGATTAAGATGACTGTTAATTTTTTTGAATTTGTTTATTCAAACTAATATTGTTGTTCGGTTATCAACTGTCACAACTGTTGTAACTAGTCTGAAGCTTGTATGCCACTCTTTATAAGAGATGACCAAGACCAGAGAAAGGGGAGAAGATATATAATATAGGAGGAGATTACAAAACAAAATAGGGGATACTATAGATTAGATTTGAATAGCAATGCTAGTTCATTTTTAATATATTTTATTTCTGGTAGATCATGTGCAAGCATTCTTTGATGAAGTCAAGTTTGTAAGCATGAAGCAGTGACTGCAAGATTTCAGTATCAATTATCTGTTAAATTTATTCAAATATATGACTGTCTCCTTTCAAAGTTTTCTCTATTATTCAATTTGAATTATCAAGTATATCTTCAAGTTGTCTATGCACATTTGCTGTTATAGTGTGATAGGATTAATTGGTTTCTTCTCTTAGAATTAAATCCTTTAAATTTGTCACAGTAACTCAGAAGACATTATCATGGATCTGTAAGAAGAGTCATATAGTTAGGGTTTGTATTCTGTCTCCAGTTTTTGATAAATTTGTTACCATTGCAGTATTACTCTAATAGATTCCTTCAAGCAGGGATTAAATCCTTTTAGATGAATGCAGGTAATATTTTATCAATTGGATATATGTAAGTATGGAGTACTAACTATTTCCTTGCAGGGTTGTACAAGTTACATACCTATTTTTTATGCCAGATAGTTTGAGTTCTTACCAAGCAAACAACCATTTATTTCATGATCATACTGACTCTATATTCAACAAGGCATTAGTCTAGTATTTTCATTATCACTTATACAAATTCATTTTAGATTTGCTTAGTTAGATTGCATTATTGTTTTAGCTTTTCAATTTAGATTATTTTTAGAATCAAGTTGTCGTCTTTTATATCTATTTTATAATTTGTGCCATTATAAATAGTTAGATTAATTCTGATTAAAGTAGTAATCATCTCTTTATTTGCTTTATTAATTAGAGGTTTACCTGCCTAGGTCTGGCAGAGCCTGAAGTGAAGGGGGTTTAGCCATAATCCAAAAAACATCAAGAGAGCCTGGCACCCTCTTAGGGTTAACGACCTACATTTTTGAGACCTAACAAATTGGCGACTCCACTGGGGACTCTACTGGATTTTGGTTAAAGATCATTTTAGAGTCAGAGAATTAAAAGGTATAACTCTGCTGGTGGAAGGAAAAACCCAGAAAATTGATTAGTCCTCTAAATAGAGGTGGTGACTCTACACTAAACTTAAATTTCTTTTTTGATAAAAGTGTCATAATGGATGGTAGGAGATCTAAAGCTGAGGGTAAAAAACTGCAATCATCCCCACCTTTAAGGGCTCCTACTAAGAAGACTGGGATATCAAGTCAGTCTCATAGTAATAATAACCAAATCCCTCCAGAGAATACAAGTCCTCTTGGCCAAAATTATACAATATATACTTCCCCATTCCATGTTGAAGGTGATAATCCCAAGACACCAATAGATAGTCATAATGATGTTTTCAATCGGGAAGCACAGCCACAAAGGACAGATGAGATAGAAAATCAAGGTGAGGAAAATCATGAACATACAGATGATCAAGCTATCATATATTATGACTGCATGACTAATCAGGAACTTGCTATACATTTAGAATATCAAGAGCAAAGACTCAAAAATAGACAACAAATGATACAAAGAGATGAAGAAATCAATAGACAAATGGCCCGTTTAGATCTTCAAGCACGAAATTCAACTAAGTATGTGCCCCCACACAGAAACAATAACAATATTAATCAACATGCAATGCCTCAGAATGCTATAGCTGTTGGAAACACTAGGGTACCCCATAATACATGCAATAATCTTTCTCAGCAAAATAGGCAAATACCTAGACCTCAACCTGTAAATACTGGGAATGTTCACCAACAACATCCACCACCAGGGCATGGAATTAACAATTAACAACCATGACCTCCTCCACAACAAAATGTGTATCATCAGCATCATGTCCAACCCAATATATATCCACAACCTCCATTTGGATACCAGTATTATCCACCATACCCTAACATGCCACCTCCAAATCCTATGAGTATGGCTAGACAATTTGACTTGACTGGATATCAACTATATCCTTACCCCATGGATAAAAGTTGGAGGAATAATGTGCCTAAGTTTACAGGAAGTAGTGAGTTGACTGCTGAAGATCATATCAAATGATTCAATGCTTTTATATAGGACATTGGTAATGAATATGAAGATATAAAAATGAAACTGTTTATGATATCTCTTACTAATGAAGCAAGAGACTAGGTAAATAGCTTACCAGACACTTTAATATATTCCTTAAGAGACTTCCACAATCAATTTTTAGAACAATTCAGAAATCAATGCGCTCTAGAATTTGCTCTTCATGAACTAATAACTATTCAAAAGTATCAAAATGAACAGGTGTATGATTTTAATTTAAGATTCACTAAACTGTATAATAAGGTCCCATAAGAATCCAAATTGAACAACCAAGCAGCCCTTAGCATATACTTGAAAGCATTTGACCTAAAGACAGGTTATGAACTCAGGGGCAAAAGTCTTAGAAATTTGGCAGAAGCACAAAAAATGGCTCTCACCATTGAAAACAATAAAAAGGCTACTGGGATGATCAAAAAAAGAGATAATATAAGAGTCCCTCAAAATCCTAATCCTTCTGCAAACAAGCAAGCATACTCACATAAGAATGAAAGACCAAGACTCCATGATATGCCATATCATACAAATTGGAAAGATGGAAAGCTCGTGGATACTAACAGGAGACATAACTATGGAAAGGACACTCCTGACCCTTTGAAGAAAAGTGGAGTCCATATGACAGAAAATAGTCCATGGTGTATGCCCTGTAATTACCACACTCCTAATTTTTGTGTGGTAGCACAATCAATACAAAAGGATCAAGTATCTTATAACCCTGAGATGGATCATCATACTATAAATATGTTGGGTGTCACACCTTTCATTGTTGAAGAAGATTATTCATCCGGCAAAGAAGCAGGGTATGAATATGATGTAGGAGCACAAAAATATAATGTGAACATAGGAGAACAAGAAATATTTTTCGAACATGAAGAAGACTTAGGAAATTGCGGCTATGACCTCAATGCAGCACAAAGTTACAATTGGCAAAAAACTTCTGAGGAAGAGAGAAAAGCTTTAACAATGGTTGCGGTAGCACAAGCCAAGGGTAGTTACAACTTGAGAAATAGAACAATCAATGCTAAACAAGGAACTCCCCGAAGTATATTTATAAAAAATTAGACTTCTAGTAAAAATGATAAAAGTAAAGATGAGAAAACACCTCATGATACACCTCCTGTTGACACACCAAACAAAAAGAAGGATGGCACAAAAACTGAGGAAAAGGGGCAAACAAAAGTTGAGAGGTCGGAACTAAACATAAATCCCTCATTTGATATTGCTCAAGCTATTTCTCAAATGAAAGTATCTGTGCCACTTCTAGAAATGATGAAGGTGGAAAAATATAAAAATATAGTGGTGAAGATGATATCAAATGTATCAGACAAAAGACCCAAACAACATAGTTATAAAATAAATACGCAACAGGAATCTATCAAAATACCTGAGGTATACCTGGGTGAAACATTAATGAAAAATCCATCTCAAATAGATCCATTCTATATTACCTTGCTGATAAACAACAAATTAGTCAGAAATTGTATGATTGATTCAAGAGCAGTAGTAAACATAATGCCCATGGCTATTATGAGAGAGTTAGGAATGTGGGTGGATACTACATTTGGTAAATGTTATGCAATGGATAACAGATCTGTCCCTGTTGTTGTAATCATGAAAGATGTTGAAATAAAATTAGCATCTCATTCTGAAGCCTCTTATAAAATTGACATCATTGTGGTAGATATCCCACCTAACTATGGAATGTTGTTATCTAGACAATGGACTTCCATGGTAGGGGGAAGTGTGCAACTAGATTTATCTTATGCTACTATGCCATTGGGAACACAGGCAGTTAAACTCTATAGGGAGCCAAGGTATGAAGACATTATAGAGAAAATTAATCCAAATCAAATGATTTGTTTCTGTGATATAGATTTCAGTACATTCAGGGTGGAAGAATAGTCTAAGTTACATAACACAGACCCAATTCACCATGCAGCCCGACTTGATGAAAATGGTGTATGGACCATGTATTTTGATGGTGCATGCAACAAGGCAAGAAATGGAGCCATGGTGTTATTTATATCACCATCAGGAAAAACATTCAAATATTCTTTTTCTCTGAATTTTGAGTGCACAAATAACATAGCTGAATATGAAGCACTTTTAATCGGGCTAAACATTGCTAGAAAACACAAAATCAAATTGTTGGCAGTGTATGGAGACTCTGAATTGATTATTTCACAAGTCAAAGGTAAGTATTCCTCAAAAAACAAAAGACTGAAACAATATAGAAATGCAGTCCTGGACGGTATAGAATTGTTTGATGCTTTTTCAATAAGTTGGATAGATAGGTCAAAAAATATAATGGCTAACTTCCTTGCAAACATAGCTTTGAAAAGGGATGACATTACTTTGATAGGTATTTCATAAGTTGAGCTCAAAACAAGACCAACTATCCCAGACAACGTATATAACTGGTAGGTTTTTGATAATGATGCTGATTTACTCAAATTTTTGCATTGTATAGATCAGTATGAGAGTCAAGAGATTGATTTTAATGCTTTTGTTGAGAAGAAAGATGGTAAAGAGACTTTATTTGGGAAATAAATTGTCCAACTTAAAACCAATAAAATCCTAAAGGGTTTAGTAGCATTAGAGAGAGTTTTGGATGCAAATGATCGATCTATTTCCAAAGAAGTAACAGTAAAGGAGGATGATGTGGAAGAAATAAATTTGGGAACTGAATTGTAACCTAAAAAGGTCTACATTGGAAAGAAAATAACCCCTGCAATCAGAAGCATGTTAATTATATTATTGAGAAAATATAAACATGTATTTGCCTAGTCTTATGATGATCTTAAAGCTTATAGGGAAGATTTGTTCCAACATGAAATCCCACTGAAGCCAGATGCCAAGCCCTATAGACAAAAACAAAGACCCATCAACCCTGTGTTAGAACCTAAAATGTATGAGGAACCTATAAAACTCAGGGAAGCTGGCATAATTAAACCTATTAGGCATTCATCCTGGGTCTCAAATTTAGTTCCTATTAGGAAGAAGAATGGAGATATTAGACTTTGTGTTGACTTTAGAAAATTAAACATATCCTCTCTCAAAGATAATTATCCATTACCTAATATGAAAACTTTACTACATAAAGTTACTGGTTGTGAGTTATTATCCATGATGGATGGGTTCTTTGGATACAACCAAGTAAAGGTTAAAGAGTCTGAACAATACAAAACAACCTTTACAACCCCATGGGGAACTTGTGTAGACGTGAGAATGCCATTTGGCCTTACAAATGCTAGAGCCACATTCTAGAGGGCAATGGATGTTGCTTTTGCAGGTCTAATAAATGATATCATGGTTGTGTATTAGGATGACCTTACTGCATACTCCAAAAGGGCTAAGGATCATGTGAATCACCTTGAGAAGATATTTATCAGAGCATTAGAATATGGTGTTTCCTTGAACCCCAAGAAATGTAAATTTGCAGTCACATAAGGGAAATTGCTTGGGTACATAGTATCCAAAGATGGAGTTAGGATTGATCCCAAGAGAATAGAGGCAATAGACAAAGTTCCTATTCCAAAAATAGTCAAGGCTATACAATCATTTTTTGGAAAAATAAACTTTGTGAGAAGGTTTATACCAAACTTTGCAGAAATAATTAACCCTATATCTAGAATGTTGAAGAAAAATGCAAAGGTTAATTGGACAGATGAATGCATAGAAGCTTTTGCATCCATAAAAAGAGCAATTAAAGAAGCTCCAGTGATAAAGTCTCCTAGTTTTAGTAAACCTTTCCAGATCTTTTCCTTTGCATCTTTTCATATAGTAGCAACAGTTATGTTACAAAAGAATAATGAGGGTTATGAGTAGCCTGTTTCCTTTTTCAGTAAATCACTCCAACATGTAGAACTTAACTATGATATCATAGAAAAACAAGCTTATGCATTGGTGAAAGCTATCAAGGCATTCAGACCTTACTTGATTGGGGCTAAGGTAATAGATTATGTCCCAAGTGCAGTAGTCAAAGATGTGTTTATGCAGAATGAGGTAACTGGGAAGAGATGTAGGTGGATAAACTGACTTCAAGAATTTGATATAGAAATTCAAATCACAAAGCTAGTAAGAGGACAAGGGTTAGCAAAACTGATGACTGAAACAAATCTTGAGGCTTCCCAAGTATGTAATATTGAAAATGAGGAGGAAATAATAAGTATTGAGAAAACTCCTTGGTATACTGACATAGTGTATTACCTCAAGCACATGAAATGCCCTAACGGATTTGATGATAATAAGAAAAGAACTCTAAAATTGCATGCTTTTAAATATGTGCTTATAGAAGGAGATCTTTTTTGGAAAAATAATGATGGTATCTTACTGTTTTGTCTAGATGAAGAACAAGCAAAATCTGCCTTACAGGAGATGCATCAGGGATTCTGTGGTGGCCATTTCTCAGCTAAAACCACAGCACACAAGATATTAAGGGCTAGATACTATTGGCCCAAGGTTTTCAATGATGTCTACAATTTTACTAGGAAGTGTGAGGCCTGTCAAAGATTCTCAGGAAAGCTAAAGTACCAAGGGGAATTACCCTTGAGACCCATGCAAGTTGATGCCCCATTTCACCAATGGGGAATTGATTTTATAGGAGAGATTATGGAGAAATCAAGTGGTGGTCATAAATGGATATTAGTAGCCACTGACTATTTCATGAAATGGGTAGAAGCAGTGCCCACTAAACAAGCAACCAGCAAGGTTGTGATCAACTTCCTATTGGAAAACATTTTAACTAGATTTGGGGTACCTTTGAGGCTTATAACTGACAATGGAAGGTGTTCTAGATCATATGAGTTTAAAATTTTTTATAAATCTTATGGTATTACGATCTCATATTCTTCTCCCTACCATCCACAAGGTAATGGGCAAGCTGAGTCCAGCAATAAAAGTATCCTAAAGATTATAAAAAGAATGCTGGATAATAACAAGAAAGCCTGGGACTCTAAGTTGAGATTGGCATTATGGGCTGATAGGATCATAGTAAAGAAAGCAATTGGCAAATCACCATTTGAATTAGTATATGGAGCTCATGCCAGACTCCCAATACACAACCTACTGCCAGTGTGTAAGTTTATCCTCCAAGAGGATTGGGATGTCCCAGAACCAATGGAGGAAAGGCTAGAACAATTAATTGAATTGAACAAAATGAGGGAATAGGTAATACAACAGAATAAAAAAATGCAAATGCAGATGAAGTACCTACATGACAAAAAAGTAACATTTAGAAAATTTGAGATAGGTGACATAGTGCTTATTTGGAATGCCAGAAATCAAGAAAAGGGGAAGCATGGAAAATTTGATGCCCTGTGGATTGGACCTTTTGTCATCAATGGTATGGAAGGGAAGATTCATATTATATACAGAACATGTCTGGTGAGGAGCAAGAACTGCCAGTACATGGGCAGTTTTTGAAACATTTTTTCTCTTAAAAGGAACCCAAGAGAAAAGAATTGCCAGTGCATGGACAATTCTAGTTAAACTCTCTAAAATGGTCTTTTCCATGCATAGTAGTTTATAAAAATCAAATAAATTGCTTAAGGAGAGCTCTCTTAGTAGGAAATAAAAATTTTCATAAAATGATAACCCAAGATTTCCACCACCCTTCATAGTTCACCCATCGTCAAATGAAGAAGGCATTGGTCTGCTCTTCTAGAAATCTGGGATCTTGCTATGCCCACAAGGGGCATGCATCCTCAGACAGAGTCTATGTTGGAACTGGATATGTTAAAATCAAAATTTTCAAAAAATCCTCACCTTGTATGCACTTCGAGATCAGTTTACGAAATTTTTACCCTTGTTTTATCCTCATTATTCTCCTTTGGGTAAGTGTCGTCATTCCGTTCCTTTCCTATTAATTAGTACGTCCATTTAAGTCTTTTAGTTTTTACCTTCATGTATTAAGACATCAGTTTTTGAACCTCCGAGCTTGAAATTTCACGCTAGTTCAATCAGTTCGTAAGTTAAATTGGTTCACTAGTTTAATCAGTTCATAAGTTCAATCGACTCATAAGTTAAATCAGTTCATAGGTTCAAACAGTTCACGAGTTCAATTGGTTCATGGGTTCGAATGGTTCATTGGTTCAATTGGTTCATTGGTTCACGTGGTTCATTGGTTCGATGGGTTCATTGATTCGAGTGGTTCATTGGTTTGAATGGTTCATTGGTTCAATGGGTTCATTGGTTTGAGTGGTTCATTGGTTCGAATGGTTCATTGGTTCAATGGGTTCATTGGTTCAATGGGTTCATTGGTTCGAGTGGTTCATTGGTTTGAATGGTTCATTGGTTCAATGGGTTCATTGGTTCAAGTGGTTCATTGGTTCAAATGGTTCATTGGTTCAAGTGATTCATTGGTTCGAATGGTTCATTGGTTTGAGTGGTTCATTGGTTCAAATGGTTCATTGGTTCAATGAGTTCATTGGTTCAAGTGGTTCATTGGTTTGAATGGTTCATTGGTTTAATGGGTTCATTGGTTCGAGTAGTTCATTGGTTTGAATGATTCATTGGTTCAATGGGTTCAACTGTTCGTCAGGTTCATGAGTACATAATGCTTGTTAAATCAGTGGGACTAAGTTAGTCGGGACATAATCTTCACATCATGCTGATCTTATACTGTCATCGACAAATTTATATTGGACTGATACATGCGATCGGAATAAGATTTAACGATCACCCCGATGGTATAAGCTATACTGATCAACGAAGTTGTTAAAAGAGCTTCATCAAGCGTATAAAGAACTATCGGTGAAAGAGGTGAATCAGGATAAAGCCTGCCAGTTTCACCGACACGATAGTCACAACGATGTCGGGGACATGTTGTGAAAAGTCTTGCCGATGCAAAACTTAGAAACCCTAAAATGACACTAAAATCCCAATGATTAAGATATCCTTCTGACAATTAAAATATTTGTTTTTTGCAGGATGTACACAGCAGGGATCAAATTATAAAACACCCACAAAAGGATTTTGAGGAACTGAATAAAATACTGATAAGGGAAGTAATTACTTAAGTAAATGCATTTGTTTAAATAAATTTGTTTGGATTGTTTGATCAGACATTAATTTGTGTTTTATCTAGATTTTTTAGGATAATAAAGAAATCCTCAAAGGAGATTAAGCAGAATTGCAGTTGAAGATCCTTGTTTGATTCTGAGATGGTTATCCATCTGATGATTAAGACGATTGTTAATTTTTCTGAATTTGTTTATTCAAACAATTATTGTTGTTCGGTTATCAACCGTCACAACTGTTGTAACTAGTCTGAAGCTTGTGTTAGGTCTCAAAAATGCAAGTTACTAATCCTAAGAGGATGCCAGGCTCTATATTTGGATTTGTAACGTTTTTGAACTAACTTGACGAAATCAAACTTCAGGGTTTGATGATTTCCTACACTTTAGGTCCTGCTACACCTAGGTGGGTGAACCTTGAAATATTAAAGCAGTCTGAGTGTGGATGAATGGACTAACTAGGTCTATCTACAATGGCATAGGATGTAGGATAGATGACAAAGCTGACTAATTAATTCTATGTGTAATGTTTAATAAGTGATTGGCAGAAATTGTATAAGCAATATCAAAAGGTTTTAATTAATGAGTTGAGTGAGACCAATGCCTTGTTGGGTAACAGAGTCAATTTGAAGGACTGAGAACAGTAGTTTCTAAATGGTAATAATTCTAGATATTTGGCACAGTTCTGGTTTATAGCTTGTATAAACGTGCAAATAAATGACTGACAGACTCTTCTTGATAATCCAACCAAATAAAATCAGAGATCTTATAATTCACCAGAAGGTACTTTAATCCTTACTTGAAGGAGCCAAATGAAATGAAAAGACAAGATTACAGATAATATTTTACTGGAGACAGTGTGTCAATCCTAATTATATGGCTCTACTTAGTAATCCCAACTTACTACTTCCAGGTTACTGTGAATAAATCAGAAGGGTTTAATTCCTTAGGATGGATACCAACCGAATTGATCACACAGATACAGCGAATGTGTATTGACAGATTAAATATATACTTGATAGTTTAATCTGAATAACAGGGAAATGCAGAAATGGAGACAGCCACACAATTGAATAATTTCAACAAATAACTGATACCCAAATGGAAATACTGAATCAGAGAACTTCAAATTTCTTCTTTAAAGTAAAATATGCAACATGATCATTCTGGAATATTATGTATATGTATATCTAAATATCTTCTACTGCTGATGATTTTTCAGCATAGATTGTTTGAACTTATATAGATATCTTCATGAAGAGATACAACTCTTCAATAAGTCTCTTGGGATTTTAACAAACAATAATTACATAATCTTAATTAGGCTCTGTTTAGCCATAAATAGACTTTTGTTAGATGATCCAAGTACTCCTGCGCACGGTGAGAATCAGTAAGCTCGACTGCACTCCTGGTGATTATATCGAGGGTGACCATTTCCTCCAGTTGCTTGCAAACTTCTGTAGATACAGAGGCTTTACCTTTTAGAGCTCCTGTGGCTTTGTGCAATATAACTTGACAATCAACAGTCCACTCTTCTTTGCTCTTTACCTCTCCATTATCTTTGAATATCCTGGGCACCCCTGCGTCTGATGCATCAGTCCCTTCCTTAGCATCAGCTTTGAGTTTATCATAATAATTCTGGTGCCTTTTGAGCAATGCTCTTGCATCAGAGATATCTGTGCTATCAGGGGTACCTCTGTTTTGCAACTCGATCACCTTTTCTTGTATCCTCTGATCAAGCCTCTCATGTTCTTTGACTGCTTTATGATTTTCCGAGTAGTTATCCCAAAACTGGTTTAACCACCGTACCATGTTTGCATACCTGCTCTGCAGTATTGTAACAAATGCATCTATTTGAATTTGTTTGGCTTGATCATGGGATATCTCTTGACTACTTTGTGAGCTTTCACCTTGAGTTATTCTCTTCGTAGATTGCCCAAAGGTGCTCTTAACAGCGTCCTTCAAGTAGTCATTCTCCTTTGTTAATCTTTCACAATTCAGCTTATAGGCATCCCTTTCCTTGATTAACATCTGAGCTTGTGCTTTATTCAATTTTGCAACATTGATACCAATGTCTGCAGTAATTATGGGGTCAGTCTCACCTGCTCTAAAAGTCATAACATGGCCAAAAGTTTTCTCAGTGTCTATTATGGCCGTCTTCTTATGGGGAGGATACAATGCCCATATCATTAAAGAATTTTCATCATTATTGTATCTCGTTCCCATATAGACTTCATTAACTCCTTCTGGAGTAAGCTTATACTTATCATCAGCATTATTCAAAAAACTATCAAAAACCAGAGCAGAATTTAAATCCAAGCCGGGAAAAATCATAACCCCCGCATCTTTAAGCAGCTGTCTGCCTCTGCTTGGTGTCATGTCCTGCATTTCCTTGTCCACTGTCTCCTTTAACATCTCTAATAACTGTTTTTCATTGTCAGCAGAAACATTATCTACTGACTCTCTAATTTCCTTTCCCTTGTATTTATACAGGAATGATTTAAATTCCTTTGAATGAATGAATGTATCATCTGACACAAAAGAATCATAAGCCTTTTGGCGTGGATCTTCATCAGCAGATCCCTCCTCATCATGTATCACAACTGGAGGCTGATATTGTTGCATTTTTCTTTTAGACATTTCTGTTGTCTTATCTTGTGGCTGTTCAGTCAATTCTTCCTCTTCAGAGGATACCACTTCAACTTCTGCCAACTGCTTTTTCTTTTCATTCAAATCTCTGTTATATTTCTCCACCACCAAATCGACTTCAACCTCTTCCAAATTTCTAATGACATCATCATGTGGATAATGTATGTGCATGTATCCACTGAGATTTTGTTTTCTTCTTGCATAGTCAATGAAACCCTCAGGGTCAAACCCTTTCCTCACCTCAGCAGTCACCATGTTATAATGCATTAGTTTATCCAAAATGAGATTGTACCCTTCTTTTGAAACCACAGTAAAATCTCCAAAACACAAAGTACTAGGCATGAATGATTGTTTATCATGCGAACTTAGATGCATGACATTGGAACAATGCATTTGCCTAATTATTTCCAGATATGCAATCCTGTCAGGGACAGTTTTAGGCAATATAAAGGGAGCATCCTCAAAACCATACACTCTGATCATAGTAGCATCCTCAAAACAATACCAGTCTCCCCAATTATGAGTGACAGCAGGGGGGCCACCAAAATCTTTTGGCCTGAGGAATCTTTTTATTTCATCTGAAATTGAATATTCACAGGGGTGGTTGAAATACCTATACAACACTTTAACACAATGCTCCTCAAATTGAGCATAGCTGGAGTTAGCATACCTGCTATCCCAGATTCTGGTCCACATTTGTACAGGTATCTTCTCCCCTTTCTTACCTGCAGCAACAACTTGAAGCTCATTTGGCCACAATCCTACTTCCTGGCCGTAGTATAAGACCATATGCATGAGCATCGAGTAATGCTCAAAAGAGCATGCTGGAGCATTGTTTTTCATTGCAGATAGACCAGAGTCTATTCTAGTAGCAACATAGGAGGCATAATCAAACTGTCTGGCATTGTGACATTGAATATCAGAGGTTATGACCATTAGAGGAATAGCCATGAACTCAGGGACCTCTGAGCCAAGGACTTGGCCTACAGAATAGTAAGTATATTGAATGTATGGTTCAAAAATGGATACATGAAAGGGAGGGCCATCATTCTCAGTCAAGGGTATCACTTCTCCTTCAATCCTGGGTCTATGAATGGGTAACCTCCATCCATTGTAGGTTGTATCCATTCTCCAGTATTCTTTATCCAAATCTTCATAAACAACAGGGACAGTGCACAAATCATCCAAATCATACACCTCACAAATAGCATTTTTTGATAGGTGTATAATTGGTTCTCCCTGAGGGTTGCAGATAGCTTTCAGGCCTGAATTGTAATGCCTGGCTAACAGTTGCAGGAGTTCTACATTCAAGAATACATTAGGTACAACCAGTTTGCCTAAATTCATGTGCCATGGGTTTGACACAGGGGCATTTCTAAATCTTTTGTTGTAGTGAAACCTGAAGAGTTCATATCCCCTAATTGGGGTCCAAATATCTCCCAGGCGCTTATGTTTGTCTTCCAATTTTTCTACTTCTGCCCTGAGTTGGGCAGACCTCCTGGCCTTGGGAGCTGACCCAGGCAACTGATCAATCAAGTCCTGATTTAGTTTCCTGTCTTTCACTTTTTCTTCAGGGGTTTGATCAGTTTTTTGCTTCTTTGGTTTACTGGTTTCCCCTTGTGATTTTCTTCCTTTTCCTTTCCCCGAAGTTTCCATTTTTTGAAAAATTTGGCAGGAAATTCAAATACAGGTAATATAGTGGTTTGTGTATGTGTACCTGTCGCTCGATGACTGGAATTGGAAGCCTTTGCTTTTGCCCTGAGAATTCTTCTGTATTCTGCTCTCGGACGGTTTTTTGCAATTATAATGATCGTATGAACTTTGTAGCTGTTTTGTATTAATTATCTGATCAATTCAATGTTCATCGCTGTGAAGTGTCACATCGCCATAACTCTTCCTATCGGCGTGCTTTTTGAAATGTCTGGACGACCTCAACCCTTTCTTATGGCGCGGACGGTCAATCGGCGTGACCCCTCAATTGTATCCCCGATGCCATGTAGTATCATATTTCAAGTGGGTGTGACCATCGGCATGATTTCCTTCATCGCCAAGGGTTTTAGATCTCTCCGCGATATGGCAAGTCCCATCGATATACTTTGCTTATCGGGAAGATTGAGACCATCGGGATACTAAAATTATGTCTCCCCGATCTTTATTGTCTTACCGATAGTCTGTTTATGTATGAACTTTTATCTTTATCGGAATGACATTCTCTATCGGGATAGCTTTCTCAAGATACCCCGATCGAAATCATCTCCCCGATGCCCTTTATCACATCCTTCATCGGGCAAAGCTTAGTAAAGTGTCACCGATATCTTTTGATTGCCGTGACTTATGAATCGGCAAGACTTGCTTCTTTTGTTCCGATATGTCAAGCTATCCCGATGAAGATGCATCGCTGTGAGTCTTGCCGATAACTTTCTTATCGCCAGGACTTTTGATCGTCGGAGACTTACTTGTTTTCTATTCCGATGGTTCATTTCTCACCGATGACTATTGCTTTGTTACCCTCGCGTGCTGTTCGGTGAAACTCTTGCCGAAAGTGCTTCATCGGTATGATATATACCGTCGGGGCAACTTCTAAAAGATCATCCGATAGATATTTGTCATACCGATCGGCATGACCACTTGCCTTTCTTGCCGATGTAAAGTCATCGGTGTTGCTTACTCCATCGGTGAGCTCCATGATTCTTCTTCCGATCTCTATTTTCACGCCGATGGTTGTTTTCAAACAATTCCTTGTGTATCGGTGTAAGCCACACGACCTTATGCCGATGGATTGATTTTGATGATTTTTGACACTGTTCATCCCTAGACATTTTATGAGATACAAAAATTTTATATTGTGGTCCTTTTGGGATATTCCTTTAGGGTTTATTCAAATATGATGGAATAAGGGAATAGTAAAATTTTGAAAATTTTACTGTGCTAACAGTGGCTCTGTCTGGGATGAATACTCCCTGTGAGTATACAAGGATCCAAATCTCCTGGGGAAGTAGACCACATCTTTTATTATTTTGGGGTGAGGTTTTATGGAACTGGAAAAAGGAAAGGAACAAATGATGGGGAGTGGGAATGATTCCTAGACTACTGTGCATGGAATAAAATATTTTTGAGAATTATTTGAATGTTGTCCATGCACTGGCAACACTCAATTCTCTTTGTACATGTTTATGAAAAGAACTGCTTCAAGTATTGCCCATGTACTGGCAATTCCTGCTCCTCTCCTGACATATTCTGTACATAGTAAGAATCATCACCTCCCTTGCCAGTGATAACAAAAGGACCCAACCACAGGGCTTCAAATTTTCCATGTTTTCCTTTGTCTTGACATCTTGCATTCCACATTAGTACCAGATCATTAATTTCAAACTTTCTTTCTTTGGCCTTTTTGTCAAAGAGATATTTTACCTGTGATTGTAATTTAATATTCTGTTTCTGAGCCATTCTTCTTGTTTCATCAAGCTCTGCCAATTGTTCCAACCTTTCCTCCATTGGTTCAGGGATATTCAGGTCTTCCTGGAGAATGAATTTGTATATTGGTATAAGATTTTCTAATGGTAATCTTGCTTGGGTTCCATATACCAATTCATAAGGGGATCTCCCAATTGCCCTTTTTATAGTAATCCTGTCAGCCCATACTGCCATTCTTAATTTTGAATCCCAAGCCTTCTTATTTCTATCCAACATTCTTTTTATGATTTTCAACAGACTCTTATTACTTGATTCAGCTTGTCCATTGGCCTGTGGATGGTAAGGAGCAGCATAAGAAACAGTGATACCATATGTGCTGCAAAAACCTTTGAATTCATCAGATCTAAAGCACATCCCATTATCAGTAATCAGTCTTACAGGAGTACCAAATCTGCATATAATGTTATCCATTAGAAAATTTATCACAACTTTACTAGTAGCCTGTCTGGTTGGGATTGCTTCCACCCATTTTGTAAAGTAATCAGTAGCTACTAAAATCCATCGGTGCCCCCCACTTGATTTCTCTGAAATTTCACCTATAAAATCAATACCCCACTGATAAAATGGAGCCTCAACTTGCATAGGTTTTAAAGGTAGTGCTCCATGATACTTTAACTTCCCTGAGAACTTTTGGCATGCTTCACATTTTCTAGTGTACTGGTATGAATCGTTAAAGACTTTAGGCCAATAGTACCCTGCCCTCAAAATTTTGTGGGCTGTAGTTTTTGCTGAGAAATGTCCTCCGCACATGCCTTCATGCAATTCCTTCATAATATGTTTTGATTGATATTCATCCAAACATAATAGTAGAACCCCATCTCTATTTTTCCAATAGAGATCTCCACCAATGAGTACATATTTTGAAGCTTGTAGTTTGAGTGTCCTTCTTTTGTTATCATCATATCCTTCAGGACTCTTCATATGTGTTAGATAATATACTATATCAGTATACCATGGAGTATGTTCAATACTGGTACTTGCATCAATATTACATATATGGGAAGCTTCTAGATTATTTTCAGTCATCAATTTGGCAAGACCCTGTCCTCTTACTAATTTAGTGATTTGGATTTCAATGTTGAATTCCTGAATCCTATTGATCCACCTACATCTCCTACCCGTGACCTCAGTTTGAATCAGTACATCCTTGACTGCAGCATTAGGAACATATGCTACGATTTTAGCCCCTACCAAATATGGTCTAAAGTTTTTTACTGCTTTTACCAATGCATATGCCTGTTTTTCAATAATGTCATACTTCAACTCTGCATTCTGAAGGGATTTGCTAAAGAAAGAGATTGGCTGTTCATATCCATCATTGTTTTTCTGCAACAACACTGCTGCCACTGTATGATAGGAAGCAAATGAAAAAAGTTGGAAAGGTTTGCCGAAGTCAGGGGATATTAAGACTGAAGCTTGTTTGATGGCCTCCTTAATGTTACCAAATGCTTCCATTGCTTCTGTTGTCCATTTCATATCTGAGTTCTTCTTCAGCATTCTTGATATAGGACAAACAATCTCTGCGAAATTTGGTATAAATCTTCTGACAAAATTTATCTGACCAAAAAATGATTGTATAGCTTTTACATTTTTTGGAATAGGGACCTGATCAATTGCCTCCACCCTTTCAGGATCTATTTTAACTCCTTCCTTCGAGACTATATGGCCAAGCAATTTTCCTTCTGTTACTGCAAATTGGCATTTTTTAGGGTTCAATGATATTCCATATTCTAGGGCTTTGACAAATATCTGTTCTAGATGTGTGCAATGATCTTCAGCCTTTTTTGAATATGCTGTTAAATCGTCTTGATAGACTATCATAATCTTATTGATCAATTCAGCAAAAGCTACATCCATCGCTCTTTGAAATGTTGCCCCAGCATTAGTTAATCCAAATGGCATTCTCAAGTATACATATGTTCCCCACGGAGTGGTGAATGCGGTCTTGAATTGTTCAGACTCCTTAACCTTTACCTGATTGTAGCCGGAGAAACCATCCATCATGGATAGTAATTCACATCCAGTAACTTTCTGTAATATCGCCTCCATATTGGGAAGAGGATAATTATCTTTGAGAGAAGATTTATTCAGGTTTCTGAAATCCACACACAGTCTAATGTCACCATTCTTTTTCCTGACAGGTACTAAGTTTGACACCCAGGAAGAATGTCTAATAGGCTTGATTATAGCTCCATCCCTTAACTTTGTAAGTTCCTCCAGCATTTTCGGAGCCAATGTAGGATTAATCGGCCTTTGTTTCTGTCTAAATGGTTTTGCATCTGGTTTGAGTGGTATCTCATGTTGAAATAGATCCTCTCTATATGCCTTTAAGTCATCATATGACCAAGCAAACACATGCCTATACTTCCTAAGTAGATTGATAATTCTACTTCTGATTTTCTGGTCAAGATTCCTCCCAATATATACATTTTTTGGGGTTGTCTGAGTCCCCAAGTTCACTTCCTCAAGATTCTCAGGTATCACTGGTGTTTCTTTCTTCTTGTATCTATCATGCCCATCAAATGCTTTTTCTAATGCAATAAGCCCTTTGGGTATCTTATTCGTCTTCAGTTGAACCACTTCTTGGCCAAATAGGGTTTCTTTCCCATCGTGTTCCTCCACAAATGCACTGAAATCAATTTCTTGATTTTCATAATAATCAGCACAATGTAAGAAATTGATTATATCAGCATCGCTGTCAAACACCTGCCAGTTCTGTATATTATCAGGGATGGTAGGTCTAGTTTTAAATTCTACTTCTGTGATCCCTCCTAATGTTAGATCATCTCTCTTTAATGCTATGTTTGCTAAAAAGTCTGCCATGATGTTTTTAGACCTATCAACCCAGCTGATTGAAAAAGCATCAAATAATTCAACACTATCCCAAACTGCATTTCTGTACTGTCTTAATCTTTTATTCTTAGATAAATATTTTTCTCTTACTTGGGAGATGACCAATTCAGAATCACCATAGACAGCCAACTTTTTTATTTTGTATTTGGTGGCTATGTCTAAGCCAATGAGTAGGGCTTCATACTCAGCTACGTTATTGGTGCATTCAAATGTCAGTAAGAAAGAGTATTTGAATGTTTTACCTCCTGGTGAGATAAAAACTACTCCGGCCCCATTTCCTATCTTGCTGCATGCACCATCGAAATACATTTTCCACAAATCATTTTCCTTTTTCATAGATTCAGTATGTATTGGGTCAGTGTTATGCAATTCTGGGGTAGTTTCTCCAACTTTGAAAACCCCTAAATCTGTGTCACAAAAGAAATTCACCTGATGCCGGTCCATTCTTTCTATAATATTGTCATACCTCGGTTCTCTGCACAACTTGATTTCTTTGTCACCTACTGGTATGGTGGCATATGATAGATCTAATTGAACATTGCCTCCTGCCATTGTAGCCCACTGCCTTGATAATAGCATTCCATAATACGGTGGGATATCAACCACAGTGATGTCAATGTTATATGTTGCCTCAGGATATGAAGCAAGTTTTATTTCTACATCTTTCATAATACCAACTACTGGAATAGATCTGTTATCCATTGCATAACATTGGCCATACGTAGTATCAACCCACATCCCTAATTCTTTCATCACTGCTATAGGCATGATATTCATAGCAGCACCAGAATCAATCATACAATTCCTGACTATTCTGTTCTTGATTACTAGTGTAGTATAGAATGGATCTACCTGTGAGGGATTTTTTGTAAGTGTGTCACCAAGGTATACCTCAGGCATCTTAAAATTTTCTTGATGCACATTATTTGTTGTTTTTTCAAACCCTTTGTGTTTTGGATTAGGTGTATCAGAAATCATCTTGACGACTGTACTCCTATATTTATCTATTTTCATCATCTCTAAGAGTGGGACTGATATCTTCACCTGAGACACTGCCTGTGCAATGTCAAAAGAAGGGGTTATGATATGGTCATTCTTTTCTGTTTTTGTATTCTCCTTTTCTATATTTTCTTTCATTTTATTTTTATCCCCCTTTTCTGGTTCTTTAGGTGATGATTTTGTATTATTCCCCTTGTTATTCTGGTCTTTTATGAATACACTCCCAGGAATTCCTTGCCCAGCATTTATTGTTCTATTCCTTAAGTTATAAGTGTTTCGAGCTTGAGCCACTGCAGCTACTGTGAGAGCTTCTTTTTCATCCTCAGTAGGTTTTCTCCATTGACCATATGGTTTATTGTCATAAATGTCTTCCTGGTCTGAGAATACTTGCTGTTCTCCCATGTTAACATGATATTTTTGGTTCCCTACATCATACTCATACCCTTCTTCCTCTGAAGAAGAATAATCTTCTGTTACCACACATGGTGTATCCTGCATCATATTAATGGTGTGATTATCTCTATTATAGTTATATAGCATTTCCTCCTGCTGTATTGATTTAGCTACCTCACAGTATTCAGGTGAATGTGGCAAGTTACATACAGAACACCAAGGTTTATTTTCTGCCATATGTGCCATGTTTCTCTTCAATGGATCAGGAGTATCCTTTCCATATGGCTGCTTTCTGTTGTTGTCAATAGGTCTTCCATCCTTCCAATTTGTATTGTAAGGCATATCATGTAACCTGGGTCTATCCTGCCTATGCTGACCCTCTGGTTTAATCTGTTGAGCATTTGGATTCTGAAGACTTCTATGATTTTCCCTTTTACTGACCATTCCTGCAGCTTTTCTATTATTTTCAATAGTTATGGCTATTTTCTGTGCTTCAGCCAACGTTGCAGGACACCAGTTTCTGAGTTCATATCCTGTTTTGGGGTCAAATGCCTTCATATAGATACTCAGTGCTGCCTGGTCAGATAACTTGGCTCCATGCGGTACCTTATTATGTAACTTGGAAAACTTCAGGTTGAAATCGAATACTGATTCATTTTGATACTTCTGTATACTTATTAGTTCATGTAAGGCAAACTCAGGAGCGTATTGGTTACCATACTGATCCTTAAACTGGTTATGGAAATCAGTCATTGAATTGATTGATGCATCGGGCAAGCTATTAAACCAATCTCTGGCATCTTCAGTGAGGGACATCATAAATAACCTCATCCTAATGTCTTCCCAGTCCATACCTATATCCTGTACAAAAGCATTAAAACTTCTGATATGATCTTCTGCAGATACTGCATTGTTTCCAGTAAACTTGGGAACCATGTTTCTCCAAGTACTATCCATAGGATATGGATATAACTGATATCCAGTTAAATCAAATTGACTGCATATATTAGCAAGGTTTTGGGGAGGAAAATTGAGATGTGGTGGATTGGGATAGTAATTATATCCACCTGGTGGCTGATGATATGCATATTGTTGATGTTGGTTCATATGGGGATTTATGTGTTGATTTTGTGGCCTATAATATTGTTGACCAGGGGGTGGGTAATTATTTGTCACATGTAGGGATGCATTACTTATGGGAGGTGGTCTGGGGATTTGGGGAATAGTGTTCTGATGACTTCCAGAAGCATGTGAGTTTTGAGCACTATTTGTATTTTGTTGTGTATTCCTTGAAATATTCCCTCTATGCGGGGGTACATATTTGGGGGGAGCTATTTTGGCTTTATTTTTCCTCTGTTGAATTTCTTGCTGCAATAACTCCTTCTCCTCTTGTATTTTGTACCTTTCGAGTTCTTTCCTGAGCATGAGTATTTCCTGTTTCTCATTACTCATGTCTTGATTATTTATTTCCTGATATTCTGGATTGTCA
Organism: Cunninghamia lanceolata; assembly: GCA_027924645.1. Classification (NCBI taxonomy): domain Eukaryota; kingdom Viridiplantae; phylum Streptophyta; class Pinopsida; order Cupressales; family Cupressaceae; genus Cunninghamia; species Cunninghamia lanceolata. Next base: position 8,885,007 of record BSBN01000194.1, on the reverse strand, counting down.
TTTATTCCCTGATTTGACAATTCATATCCTATCTCTTCTCCCTGGTCAAACGAGACCTTGAAATCATGTTCAGCCTGGTTCCTATCAATATCCCTCATGACCTTTGCATCATGATCCTGCTGTTCTTGAGGAGTGGGTCTGTACCTTGCCAAAATATCATCAGTTGCTCCACTGAGGTTCTCGTTTGAATCATGCAAAGGTGTGAATTTATTGTGAATTGCAATATTTTGTTCTGAATCATTCTCCTGGATGTCTAGATTATTATCTTGGTGGGAATATTTTGGATTCACATTTCTTTTGGAAATGTTTCTAAGTGGTGGAGATGACTGCAAGTTTCTGCCTTCCATCTTGGATCTCCTACCATCCATTTGAAATTTTTGTTATGATTGTAACTAGAGTCGCCACCTATTGAATAGGAAAAGTTTATATTTTTATCTGTAAGGTTCTGTGTCACCAGCAGAGTTACCAAAAAGAAATTTTAAATGACTCTATGGAAGAAAGGATTAAATTCTAAGGTCTTATTACTAGTTCCCCAGTAGAGTCGCCAATTTGTTAGGTCTCAAAAATGCAAGTTACTAATCCTAAGAGGATGCCAGGCTCTATATTTGGATTTGTAACGTTTTTGAACTAACTTGACGAAATCAAACTTCAGGGTTTGATGATTTCCTACACTTTAGGTCCTGCTACACCTAGGTGGGTGAACCTTGAAATATTAAAGCAGTCTGAGTGTGGATGAATGGACTAACTAGGTCTATCTACAATGGCATAGGATGTAGGATAGATGACAAAGCTGACTAATTAATTCTATGTGTAATGTTTAATAAGTGATTGGCAGAAATTGTATAAGCAATATCAAAAGGTTTTAATTAATGAGTTGAGTGAGACCAGTGCCTTGTTGGGTAACAGAGTCAATTTGAAGGACTGAGAACAGTAGTTTCTAAATGGTAATAATTCTAGATATTTGGCACAGTTCTGGTTTATAGCTTGTATAAACATGCAAATAAATGACTGACAGACTCTTCTTGATAATCCAACCAAATAAAATCAGAGATCTTATAATTCACCAGAAGGTACTTTAATCCTTACTTGAAGGAGCCAAATGAAATGAAAAGACAAGATTACAGATAATATTTTACTGGAGACAGTGTGTCAATCCTAATTATATGGCTCTACTTAGTAATCCCAACTTACTACTTCCAGGTTACTGTGAATAAATCAGAAGGGTTTAATTCCTTAGGATGGATACCAACCGAATTGATCACACAGATACAGTGAATGTGTATTGACAGATTAAATATATACTTGATAGTTTAATCTGAATAACAGGGAAATGCAGAAATGGAGACAGCCACACAATTGAATAATTTCAACAAATAACTGATACCCAAATGGAAATACTGAATCAGAGAACTTCAAATTTCTTCTTTAAAGTAAAATATGCAACATGATCATTCTGGAATATTATGTATATGTATATCTAAATATCTTCTACTGCTGATGATTTTTCAGCATAGATTGTTTGAACTTATATAGATATCTTCATGAAGAGATACAACTCTTCAATAAGTCTCTTGGGATTTTAACAAACAATAATTACATAATCTTAATTAGGCTCTGTTTAGCCATAAATAGACTTTTGTTAGATGATCCAAGTACTCCTGCGCACGGTGAGAATCAGTAAGCTCGACTGCGCTCCTGGTGATTATATCGAGGGTGACCATTTCCTCCAGTTGCTTGCAAACTTCTATAGATACAGAGGCTTTATCTTTTAGAGCTCCTGTGGCTTTGTGCAATATAACTTGACAATCAACAGTCCACTCTTCTTTGCTCTTTACCTCTCCATTATCTTTGAATATCCTGGGCACCCCTGCGTCTGATGCATCAGTCCCTTCCTTAGCATCAGCTTTGAGTTTATCATAATAATTCTGGTGCCTTTTGAGCAATGCTCTTGCATCAGAGATATCTGTGCTATCAGGGGTACCTCTGTTTTGCAACTCGATCACCTTTTCTTGTATCCTCTGATCAAGCCTCTCATGTTCTTTGACTGCTTTATGATTTTCCGAGTAGTTATCCCAAAACTGGTTTAACCACCGTACCATGTTTGCATACCTGCTCTGCAGTATTGTAACAAATGCATCTATTTGAATTTGTTTGGCTTGATCATGGGATATCTCTTGACTACTTTGTGAGCTTTCACCTTGAGTTATTCTCTTCGTAGATTGCCCAAAGGTGCTCTTAACAGCGTCCTTCAAGTAGTCATTCTCCTTTGTTAATCTTTCACAATTCAGCTTATAGGCATCCCTTTCCTTGATTAACATCTGAGCTTGTGCTTTATTCAATTTTGCAACATTGATACCAATGTCTGCAGTAATTATGGGGTCAGTCTCACCTGCTCTAAAAGTCATAACATGGCCAAAAGTTTTCTCAGTGTCTATTATGGCCGTCTTCTTATGGGGAGGATACAATGCCCATATCATTAAAGAATTTTCATCATTATTGTATCTCGTTCCCATATAGACTTCATTAACTCCTTCTGGAGTAAGCTTATACTTATCATCAGCATTATTCAAAAAACTATCAAAAACCAGAGCAGAATTTAAATCCAAGCCGGGAAAAATCATAACCCCCGCATCTTTAAGCAGCTGTCTGCCTCTGCTTGGTGTCATGTCCTGCATTTCCTTGTCCACTGTCTCCTTTAACATCTCTAATAACTGTTTTTCATTGTCAGCAGAAACATTATCTACTGACTCTCTAATTTCCTTTCCCTTGTATTTATACAGGAATGATTTAAATTCCTTTGAATGAATGAATGTATCATCTGACACAAAAGAATCATAAGCCTTTTGGCGTGGATCTTCATCAGCAGATCCCTCCTCATCATGTATCACAACTGGAGGCTGATATTGTTGCATTTTTCTTTTAGACATTTCTGTTGTCTTATCTTGTGGCTGTTCAGTCAATTCTTCCTCTTCAGAGGATACCACTTCAACTTCTGCCAACTGCTTTTTCTTTTCATTCAAATCTCTGTTATATTTCTCCACCACCAAATCGACTTCAGCCTCTTCCAAATTTCTAATGACATCATCATGTGGATAATGTATGTGCATGTATCCACTGAGATTTTGTTTTCTTCTTGCATAGTCAATGAAACCCTCAGGGTCAAACCCTTTCCTCACCTCAGCAGTCACCATGTTATAATGCATTAGTTTATCCAAAATGAGATTGTACCCTTCTTTTGAAACCACAGTAAAATCTCCAAAACACAAAGTACTAGGCATGAATGATTGTTTATCATGCGAACTTAGATGCATGACATTGGAACAATGCATTTGCCTAATTATTTCCAGATATGCAATCCTGTCAGGGACAGTTTTAGGCAATATAAAGGGAGCATCCTCAAAACCATACACTCTGATCATAGTAGCATCCTCAAAACAATACCAGTCTCCCCAATTATGAGTGACAGCAGGGGGGCCACCAAAATCTTTTGGCCTGAGGAATCTTTTTATTTCATCTGAAATTGAATATTCACAGGGGTGGTTGAAATACCTATACAGCACTTTAACACAATGCTCCTCAAATTGAGCATAGCTGGAGTTAGCATACCTGCTATCCCAGATTCTGGTCCACATTTGTACAGGTATCTTCTCCCCTTTCTTACCTGCAGCAACAACTTGAAGCTCATTTGGCCACAATCCTACTTCCTGGCCGTAGTATAAGACCATATGCATGAGCATCGAGTAATGCTCAAAAGAGCATGCTGGAGCATTGTTTTTCATTGCAGATAGACCAGAGTCTATTCTAGTAGCAACATAGGAGGCATAATCAAACTGTTTGGCATTGTGACATTGAATATCAGAGGTTATGACCATTAGAGGAATAGCCATGAACTCAGGGACCTCTGAGCCAAGGACTTGGCCTACAAAATAGTAAGTATATTGAATGTATGGTTCAAAAATGGATACATGAAAGGGAGGGCCATCATTCTCAGTCAAGGGTATCACTTCTCCTTCAATCCTGGGTCTATGAATGGGTAACCTCCATCCATTGTAGGTTGTATCCATTCTCCAGTATTCTTTATCCAAATCTTCATAAACAACAGGGACAGTGCACAAATCATCCAAATCATACACCTCACAAATAGCATTTTTTGATAGGTGTATAATTGGTTCTCCCTGAGGGTTGCAGATAGCTTTCAGGCCTGAATTGTAATGCCTGGCTAACAGTTGCAGGAGTTCTACATTCAAGAATACATTAGGTACAACCAGTTTGCCTAAATTCATGTGCCATGGGTTTGACACAGGGGCATTTCTAAATCTTCTATTGTAGTGAAACCTGAAGAGTTCATATCCCCTAATTGGGGTCCAAATATCTCCCAGGCGCTTATGTTTGTCTTCCAATTTTTCTACTTCTGCCCTGAGTTGGGCAGACCTCCTGGCCTTGGGAGCTGACCCAGGCAACTGATCAATCAAGTCCTGATTTAGTTTCCTGTCTTTCACTTTTTCTTCAGGGGTTTGATCAGTTTTTTGCTTCTTTGGTTTACTGGTTTCCCCTTGTGATTTTCTTCCTTTTCCTTTCCCCGAAGTTTCCATTTTTTGAAAAATTTGGCAGGAAATTCAAATACAGGTAATATAGTGGTTTGTGTATGTGTACCTGTCGCTCGATGACTGGAATTGGAAGCCTTTGCTTTTGCCCTGAGAATTCTTCTGTATTCTGCTCTCGGACGGTTTTTTGCAATTATAATGATCGTATGAACTTTGTAGCCGTTTTGTATTAATTATCTGATCAATTCAATGTTCATCGCTGTGAAGTGTCACATCGCCATAACTCTTCCTATCGGCGTGCTTTTTGAAATGTCTGGACGACCTCAACCCTTTCTTATGGCGCGGACGGTCAATCGGCGTGACCCCTCAATTGTATCCCCGATGCCATGTAGTATCATATTTCAAGTGGGTGTGACCATCGGCATGATTTCCTTCATCGCCAAGGGTTTTAGATCTCTCCGCGATATGGCAAGTCCCATCGATATACTTTGCTTATCGGGAAGATTGAGACCATCGGGATACTAAAATTATGTCTCCCCGATCTTTATTGTCTTACCGATAGTCTGTTTATGTATGAACTTTTATCTTTATCGGAATGACATTCTCTATCGGGATAGCTTTCTCAAGATACCCTGATCGAAATCATCTCCCCGATGCCCTTTATCACATCCTTCATCGGGCAAAGCTTAGTAAAGTGTCACCGATATCTTTTGATCGCCGTGACTTATGAATCGGCAAGACTTGCTTCTTTTGTTCCGATATGTCAAGCTATCCCGATGAAGATGCATCGCTGTGAGTCTTGCCGATAACTTTCTTATCGCTAGGACTTTTGATCGTCGGAGACTTACTTGTTTTCTATTCTGATGGTTCATTTCTCACCGATGACTATTGCTTTGTTACCCTCGCGTGCTGTTCGGTGAAACTCTTGCCGAAAGTGCTTCATCGGTATGATATATACCGTCGGGGCAACTTCTAAAAGATCATCCGATAGATATTTGTCATACCGATCGGCATGACCACTTGCCTTTCTTGCCGATGTAAAGTCATCGGTGTTGCTTACTCCATCGGTGAGCTCCATGATTCTTCTTCCGATCTCTATTTTCACGCCGATGGTTGTTTTCAAACAATTCCTTGTGTATCGGTGTAAGCCACACGACCTTATGCCGATGGATTGATTTTGATGATTTTTGACACTGTTCATCCCTAGACATTTTATGAGATACAAAAATTTTATATTGTGGTCCTTTTGGGATATTCCTTTAGGGTTTATTCAAATATGATGGAATAAGGGAATAGTAAAATTTTGAAAATTTTACTGTGCTAACAGCTTGTATGCCACTCTTTATAAGAGATGACCAAGACTAGAGAAAGGGGAGAAGATAGATAAAATAGGAGGAGATTACAGAACAAAATAGGGGATACTATAGATTAGATTTGAACAGCAATGCTAGTTCATTTTTAATATATTTTATTTCTGGTAGATCATGTGCAAGCATTCTTTGATGAAGTCAAGTTTGTAAGCATGAAGTAGTGACTGCAAGATTTCGGTATCAATTATCTGTTAAATTTGTTTAATTATATGACTGTCTCCTTTCAAAGTTTTCTCTGTTATTCAATTTGAATTATCAAGTATATCTTCAAGTTGTCTATGCACATTTGCTATTATAGTGTGATAGGATTAATTGGTTTTTTCTCTCATAATTAAATCCTTTAAATCTGTCACAGTAACTCAGAAGACATTGTCATGGATCTATAAGAAGAGTCATATAGTTAGGGTTTGTATTCTGTCTCCAATTTTTGATAAATTTGTTACCATTGCAGTATTACTCTAATAGATTCCTTCAAGCAGGGATTAAATCCTTTTAGATGAATGCAGGTAATATTTTATCAATTGGATATATGTAAGTATGGATTACTAACTATTTCCTTGTAGGGTTGTACAAGTTACATACCTATTTTTTATGCGAGATACTTCGAGTTCTTACCAAGAAAACAATCATTTGTTTCATGATCATACTGACTCTATATTCAACAAGGCACTGGTCTAGTATTTTCATTATCACTTATACAAATTCATTTTAGATTTACTTACTTAGATTGCATTATTGTTTTAGCTTTTCAATTTAGATTATTTTTAGAATTAAGTTGCTATCTTTTATATCTGTTTTATAATTTGTGCCATTATACATAGTTAGATTAATTTTGATTAAAGTAGTAATCATCTCTTTATCTACTTTATTAATTAGAGCTTTACCCACCTAGGCCTGACAGAGCCTAAAGTGAAGGGGGTTTAGCCATATCCACCCCATGTCAGTTAGCCAAAAATGTCAAGAGAGCTTGGCACCCTCTTAGGGTTAACGACCTACATTTTTGAGACCTAATAGGTGGAAAGGCTATTTATTGCGATGACATGTGGATTACGATATGGACTATGTGGGATAGGATGGCAAAATATGGTAGGAAGAGTGATGATCAAACAAACCAAGCAGACGATGGAAGATGGTCACTACACATAGCACCTGCTTGCCAGGTTTTCACTATGGTACTTATCCAAGGCACCTGTTTACTAGGTTTTCGCCAGAGGACAGATTATTTATCTTATACTATTATCTTTTGTGTTATCCAAAGCACCACAAAGTGGTTTTCACTGTTGGATGGATTTTTTTTTGGGGATAGCTAATTACACATGGTGCCTGTTTGCCAGGTTTTCACCAAGGTAATAGATAGGGTGGACGCAAGTGTCTAGTTTGATGGATGTTAGTAGTCCCGTTAGAGATGGATGTCATTGCATAGACCATGTCGTTATGCTCATAAATGTTGGTAAGGGTTTGCATGTGAGAGATGGATTAGGTAGATAGTGGATTATGAAAGGTTCATTGAAGGTTCACACAAGGATAGATGGAAGGCTCATGCAAGGATAGATGAATGGGATAGTGGATTATGGAAGGCTTATGCAAAAGCATGGACCATAGGAAGGTGATAGGGGAGATATGTAGGATAATGGATGAAGGATGGGGAGATGTAGTTATGTGAAAATGTGGGGATGGAAGGGAACCATAACCAATGGTTGCACACACCATGTTAAACATTGAAGCTTTTGATGGGATGGCGGTGTAGGAAGCAATGGAGATGTTTTGTTAGGAGATAGGTGATGGAGTGAGTTAGGAACCCATAGATACTTAGTATTTTTCTAATTTTTGCTTTGCTTGTGGGATTGTTAGATGGAGTGGAAGTTTTGGATGGAAATAGGTGGTTGAGATTCTTGAGATAGATAAGGATGCCTCAATCAGCTTGCTTGCTTGCTTGTTTAGGGACCTAGACCCTTTTGGTCATAGGCTATTCTTGTGGAGTTATAGGCTCAGCTAGCTTTTTAGATATGCTAGGCTGTGATTCTTTGCTTTGATGCCCTAAGGCATGAGAATCTTTAGGATTCTTAGTAGGATTTTTAGCTTTAGAGGTAGAGGCATCCAAATTTTTATTTTTGAATCCCATGGATTTGATGGAAGCAGGGTTGGCAGAATGAGTGGAAGCTTTATGCTTAGACGATATGTGCATTTGTTGGTCATGATTAGGAATGTAAGGGTGTTGATGGATAAAGGGATAATTAGGCATTGGTAGTAATGGAGGTGAGGAAAATAGAGGGATATTAGGGGTTGGAAGTAGTGGAGGTAAATTGGATGGTGGAAAATGTACAGTCACATGCTTTTACAAGTTATAGGATGGGGAAAGTGGAGGATATGGAAATAAAGTTGATGGTGGGAGTTTAGGAGATGGAAGAAGTGGAGGTAAATTGGATGGAGGAAGATATACGGTCATATGCTTGTGGGGTTTAAAATGGGGTTTTTGATGGGAAATGGTGGGCTTAGGATGAATGGAGGATTTACCAACATCTTTAGCTTGGGAAGGCCGACGTTTGACACTAGAACTAGGAGTGCTTAGAGAACTAGACTTGAGTTCATCTTTAGATGGAGATGAAGGAGTTGCAGAAAGCATGAAGATGGAAGATCTCAGAAAAAGGTCAGTGATATGAAGGGAGTCGTCAATGGTATCAGAGTTAGAAGTCTCCCTTACCAAAAAAGATCCAGCTTCTGTATCAGAAATGGATGTGGATAAAGGTTCTTGCAATGTGTACTCTCCTGGACCATTTTCGGTGTACTTGATACAGAGGTTGGAAGCAGCTTTTTTAGATGATGGCTTGAGTAGGTCAGATGGATCTACATACGATGAAGACAGATATGCCTCGGTGTTGATAGGAATGTGGTTTGGACTCTGATATTTAGCTTGAAAGGCACAACAAAATTCAAATGGATTGGGATCAACTTGGATAGTAATCTCAACACCATTGTGTGGAAATTTAAGACATTGATGGTATGTGGAAGGAACTGCCTTGAGGGCATGTATCCATGGACAACCAAGGATGATGTTATAAGGAAGGTCAATATCAAAAACCTGACAATAGGTTTCTATGGTGACCAGTCCAACTTAGATATGCAAGAAAATAATCCCTTTAGTATCTCGCTCGACATCATCATATGCTTTGATAGTAATAACCTTGGAGGTGTCAACATCTTTCTTAGAATATCCTAGTTGTTTTATCAATTTTAAAGAACATATATTACGACCAGCTCCACCATCTACCAAGATTCGTTTGATATGGCATTGTTTAAGAAGCACTTCAATGTGGAGGGCTTCGTTGTGTAAAGGATGAATGGAGGGCTAAAGATCTTTGTCAGAGACGGTTAAATGACACGGGGCTGCAATACTAGAAACCATAGATTGGAATTGTGTGATATCAATATCATTGGGCACCGAAGATTCTTGTAAGGCTTTGTCAAGGATAGCTTTGTGAGCAGGGGATATGTGAAGCAACTCAAGAATGGATATGTGCGCAGGTGTTTTTCCAAGGTGATCCAAGATATTATAGTTAGAGAATGATTGAGGAGGATGAACAGGTGCTCCTTGAATGGTGACTCGACCTCTTCGAGTGGTTACAACGTAGTCAGGTGCTTTGCCTTGGATAGTAATGGTAGAAATGCGAGCATGGTCAATGCGGCCAATGGTAGATGATTCATAGTTGTACTGAATGGCATTACCGACATGAGGGTTACTCGTTTTGTCATGAGATGGAAGTGGATTCTTGAAAGCCTCTAGATCATAGTTCGATGTTGATTGTTGTATAGGTTGAGTTGTTGAAGGTGTAATTTTAATTAAACCTTGATCAATACAATCTTGGATAACATGTTTTAAACGCATACAACCATTTGTTTTGTGTCCTTTAACTCTATGGAAATCACAATACACATTTTCTTTCTACCAAGGAGCTTTGAAGAGTGGTTCACCATTGGGTGGAGCATCCGGTAACATGATATCGCCTGCTTGGAGAAGCTTTCAAAAGACAACTTCCATAGGTTTTGCTAATGGTGTAAATTATCGGCATGGATTGGAAGTTTGTCATTGTCACATTCGTTGAAAAGGTTGTATTGTTGTAGAAGCAGCTTGAATGTTGATGGGAGCTTTGATAGTTTGTATGTTCTTTGCATCTACAACACCATCGTTGCCAACATTCTTATTTTTGTTCCAAAAGCAAGACTTATCGTTGGAGTTTTGAGGATAGTCTTTGTTATCGCGCAAGATCTTGATAGTTCCTTTAACAATTAAAGCTCGTTCAATGATGGTTCCTTTGGAAACAAGTTCATCAAAGGTGCTAGCACTTTGCAATTGTAATTGAAATGATAGCTCAAGATGAAGATTTTGAACAAAGATATCAAGCTATTGCTTCTCAGGAATTTCCCATGATAGTTTGCTAGCCATATTATGCCATCGCTAAGTGAATGAAGAAAAGGCTTCACCATTGCATTGTTTATTGTTGACAAGGTCATTCATGTTTATCTCATGTTCAATGTTAAAAGCAAAGTGTGGTTGAAACTTATTGGCTAACTCTGAAAAAGACTTAATTCCTGGAGGTAAATGGGAGAACCATTCAAGAGCTTGTCCTACTAAGCTTCAAGGAAATAGTCTCAAAAGATATGTATCGTCATAAGCAACATCGAGACATGCCACAAAGAATGCTCTAAGATGGTCTTCTAGATTTCCTTTTCCTTTGTATTTGTCAAATTGTGGAATTTCAAAGTGTGGCAGAAAAGGTGTCATATGAAGAGACTTGTCAAATGGATAAGCGCATATGTTTTATAAGGAAAATGTCTTCTTGCCTTGTCCTACCACTTGGTTGATCATTTGTTGAACATCTGCTCGAGATAATTGCTGTTGTTGCAAAGGGGGTGAAACATGGTATGATGTATATTGAGGTTGCTGTTGTGGGATAGATGAAGCCATGACCATTTGTTGAGGTTGCGTACTCACAATATATGTCAAAGGATTGGTATGTGACACATATGTGGTTGAGGAATGCTGTCCTTGAGACACAAGCAGTGGTTGGGTATATTGTGATGAATGGGCACCAAGATTTTGCATCACATGCGAAGTGGAAGATGGATTGACACTAGTTGATGGTTGGGAAGTTGGAGTTGGATTTGTGACAATTGGTAAGTGATGGAAGGATTGGTAGATGCGAAAGAAGGATGGACACTTGGGTTTGTATTTTGGACAACATGGGGATTGATATGTGTCATGTGTTGGGTGATAATAGGCAAGCCTTGGGTAGCATGAGATGGATTGATGGTGTGTGAAGGATTGGAAGAATATGATGGAATTGATGTAAGTTGCTCAACATAAGTGACTGTAGTGCTAGGATTGGGTTGAGAAACGATAGGAGGGTCACTCATATCAGTAAGACTAACATTGGGATTATATGGTGTAATGGAGGGATTAGTAGAGATAGTGGAAAGCATATTAGCAGTTGGTATATGAGATATGGTATTCATATGGGATATGGTAGGTTGTGATGGTCATGAAGCTTGGACTATTTGTGTTTTTGGGATAGTTTGGGAGGCTTGCACACTATGGGATATGGGAATAGCTTGTGATGTTTGGAGCATTTGCACTTGGGCGACATGGACAGCTTGTGTTATTTGAGGCATGGAAACGGTCATGGTAGGAGGAGGGGTATGTTGAGGAACATGGAAAGGTGGAATGTTTAGATTTTGTGAAATTAAAGGGAGCACATTGGTTGGTGTTATCAAAGGTTCTAGCGTGTACTTAGAGCATGGTGGATCAAATGAAGTAACAATAGGCAATGAAAGAGATGTGGTGGAAGATAGAGCTTGTGATATGGTGGGGGATGGTGTGACTATGGTGGATGGTCCTTTTGCAACAATAGCGGGAGTGTTTGGATCATGCTCTCTAATAGTGGATATGTCAAAATCTCTTGGTAATTTAGCACCCATGTGAGAAAGTTGCAAGAAGTAGTGATTAGGCTTAGATAAAAAAAATCTCTCAACTTGATCCCACACATGGGTATCCTAAAATTCCAATAAGTCTTCTTGGGATTGTTCTTCAAAAGTCTCAAAAAATGTTTGAGGTTGCACTTGTTGTGAAGATGACTCTCCAACAGTATACCCATGAGGCGTAAACATATGAGGAGGCATACCAGTCGTAAATTGAGTTGCATCTTTAAGAGGTGTTGATCTAGATTGTTGCATCTTAGCTCCCATCTAAGCTTCTAATTTGGCTTCCATTTCAGCTCACAATTTGGCTTCCATTTCAGCTCTATATTGACTCCTAGTTTGAGGCATGATGTTGATGGTAAAAACTAAAATTTAGCTTGTCAAAGGTTTTGAGACCCAAAAGAAAGATGATAGTTTGCTGGTTGGTTGGTTGCTGGTTGCTTTGTTGTTTTGCTTGTTTGCTGATTTGTTTGGTTGGTTGGTTGATTTGTTGTTGGTTGGGTTTTCCTAGAGAATAGCTCACACACTCAAGGGAAAAGTTGTTTGCAAAAGGTTGCTATGTTGCTGATGTTTGCTGAAGCTAAAGCTAATGTTTTGCTAATTGATCAAAATGACTAGTTTGATTTTTGGTGTACTGGTTTGGGATCTCAAAAAGATGAAAAGCTCATGAATTGCAATGGATTGGTAAGCTCAAAATAGGAGACAAAGTCCAGGTATCTGCTAATGATAAGAGACATGTCTGAAAGCTAATGCTAAAGCTGAGCAAGCTGGATTTGTGGCTAATTAGGCTGAGTCACTAAGATTTGCTGGTATTAGCCCATAGGCGACAAGTGATAGCTCATATGTGACTCAGAAAAGGCCAAAGGCGACTGATAATAGCTTAAATACGGACTGGATTAGGTGCTGACAATAGGTTACAGTGTTAACCAGAGGCAATCCAATTTTTCACAGGTGATTAATATTGACTCAAAAGCGATTTATTACTGATTGGAAGCAACGCAGGTTATGCTAGAGGCGATAGACTATTGTTTAAAGGCGAACTGATTTAGACAGAAAGCGACTAAATGATGTTTAAGAGAGACTTTGTTTAGGTAAAAAGTGGTTAACTGCTGTTTAAAAGTGATTTAGTTTAGGTGAAAAGTGGCTAACTACGGTTTAAAAGCAATTCTGTTGTCTGTATGCGAGTAGTTTAAGCTCAAAAGTGATTGTGTCTGTGAGGAAAGATGTCTGATTTATGAATTTTTTTGACAAGAAAATAGTAATTGCAATCAATCACAAACTTGTACAACCTAGGCTAGGAAAGGACTGTATTTGTTGAATCCCCTGGCCGTGCTTATTCAAAGCAGATAGCTTCAGGATCCTGGTAGCACCGGCTCCCCTCCACGACACACACTTCTCATGCATACCAAGATCTGGGTTTCATGTAAGGCTTGTCCCTCACCAAACCTTAGGATTGTCCCTGCTATCTCTTCTAAGAACCACGTGAATCGAGGCAGCTTCAAAGGTCCCACCTTTTGCGTCAATAAATAGAAGGTTTTTGGCTACTACACAAAGTTGCTAATAAGGGCATCCATTTGGGTGGCTATACATGCGACAACGCTACTCTCCGTTATAGAGTCTCCCAACCTTCAAGGGTTACACCTTGGAGGGTTTTCGAGGAGGTTGGCTATTGGTATAATACAACAACACCCGTTGTTTGTGGCTTTCGACACAAATACTTTTCTTATGTAGCAGTTCGGAAGGACTTGGCTTTAGCCCATTACTGCTTGGGTCATATCCCTTCTCACACCAGGAAGGCATGCCCTCTAAAGATAATAACAAGTTCTCATACACCCAAGATCCATTTGATAGGCAAGGGGAGAGGATACTTTTGTTATTAAATTTGGGTTACAATCAATCACATGCAAGCAATCAAAAAAAGATAAATCAGGCATAGAGTAAGCAATGATTCATTTTAAGCACCAAGCCCAAATGTTCCTAATTTAGTGAAAAACACAAGTCTTGGACCGATCGAAGCTGCAACAGATATGTTAGTAGTTTGATAACCTCGTTTTCTTGGACAATCAATAAGATGCTGCACAAATACCTAATTAGTAGCCAATAAAAACAAACTGCAAGTGATACAAACTGAAAGTGACATAGTTTACTAGAGGTGATTCACTGTCAGTCCAAAGTGATCTTGATTTTGTTATAGGTGAAATGTTACAGATCATAAGCGATGCCAAGAGCTCCAGGAGCGAATTGCTAAAGCTCACAAGTGATGCAAAAAAGAATGAAGCGACTGGTTAAGGCTCATAAGTGACCTTGATCTGCAAAAGAAATAGTATGCAACAAAAACCCTAGTTCTGTAATAAGTGATTCAATTATATAAAGGCGGTCACTGTCAGATCAAAAGAGATTCAGTTAAATGCAAAAGAGACCATTGTTAGTGTAAAAGCGATGCCGAATAAACAAAAGGCGATCATTGTTTGCTTATAAGTGATCCAGAAAATGCTAAAGGTGGTAGGTTTCAGGTTAGAAGCGACACGGGTATTCAGACAGTGATAATTTTTTTCTCAAAAGCGACTGGAACTTGCCGTAAGCGCTCAAAAAATCTGATCTTCATAAAGACAACTTCAAACAACAAAGTTAATCAAGGATGTGAGTCCCACTAGGCGTGCCAAAATGTGATAGGTAAAAAATCAGGTTAATAAGATCAAGTATAGCCACGAAAACCTAACCCTACCATCATCAAAGAATCTAATATAAATTAGATCAAAAGTAAATGCAATTCAAGCACAATATCACCTAGATTGTGTGATTCCTTGTTTATGATGTGGATTGCTTCTTCAACAATGAACAATTATGAAAATAAAAGCTTCCATGATAGATGGATAATAATGATGATAAGCTCAATGGATGCTATGGATACGCAAGTGCTCAATATGCTCAGGATGATAATGTAGACACTATATGAATGCTGGATAGATGTAGTATGGAATGAGAGGGTGTTTATATAGAACTTAACCAAAATTAATCAACGGTGGAGATTCGGTGGCTACGTGAATGGCTAAGATTGAAAGATAGACATAGGTGAATGTGTAGATGACAAGTGGAGGGAAGATATGGCTTATGTGTGCTTGTGTACATAAAAAGTACTACATGTGAAACATACGAAATAAAAGGATGTAGTACCACTTATCTTTTTTAAATGAAAAGGCACACATGTCGGCTCATGAGATAAATGATAAGATAAATTAATTAAATAAATAAATTTTATTTAATTAATTGGAAAGTGGGTTTATGAAAGAAATTTTTAATTAAATAAATAAAATTTATTTAATTAAAACTAAATAGAATGAAGATAATTAAATAATTGAAGATTGTTTAATTATAGCTTAGAAGAAATAGCTAATGAATTAATTAAATAAATATAAATTTATTTTATTAATAGAAGAAATAGATGTATTAGGGATATTGAACAAGTGTGTTAGATAAATGCAAATGATGTGTAATGCGATGTTTGAATGCTAATGATAATGAGTCAATTTTGGGTGTCTACATTCGCAACAAATAAATTGAGATACTATCTTCTAAATGTTGAAACTCGTGTCATTGTAAAATTTGATCCTTTGAAACATCTCTTCTCTAAAATAGATCTTTTAGGACATTTGGCCAAGTGGGTGATGTTAACTAAATTTGACCTAAAATTTGTCTCCCAAAAGGCAATTAAAGGACAAGCGTTGATTGACCATTTATATGACGCTCCTTCACCATTCTCTCTTCCAAATCAAGACTCGTTCCCTAACAATCATGTCCTTCTCATGGATATTGATCACACGTGGGACTTATACTTTGATGGTTCTAGATGTCGAACTAGCTCTGGGGTTGGTGTCATACTAATACCCTCTTTAGGTAAGCCAATTCCTCTATCTTACCACCTCAATTTTCTATGTACCAACAACATTGTGGAGTACGAAGCCCTTATTGCTTGCTTGCGTGCTACTTTGTCTCTCAATAGTCAACATATTTGTATATTTGGTGATTCTTAGTTCATTATAAGATAAGTCACTGGATCTTATCAAGCAAAGCAAGATAAGTTATCTTAGTACCATGACTTGGCCTTATAATTGTTGAAATGCTTCTCCTCTTTCACAATCGACACAATTTCATAGAAATGTTGGATCTAGGGCATACAACTGAGAGGGGGGGGGGGTGAATCAGTTGTATAGAACTTGTTCTCTTTCAAACACTTAATTCTCTGTTGTTAGTTAGCAGCATATCAAATAATCATTCATGGAAGCACAATACATAAACACAAGAGCAGATAAGCATCAACACATTGAACACCAAGATTTTGACGTGGAAAACCCGGTTAAGGGAAAAACCACGGGGTGATTAACCCAAGAATTATTCTCTGTTAGAAGAATAAAGAAAAATGAATGGCACATGCCAATAAGGGCTCACTGCCCGAGCACACTGCTCACAAAGAGGCCCACTGCCTACAAGGAGACACACTGTCTACAGAGTGATAAAAATCACAGTCTTGAACTGGAGAATGACATCTCTACCATGTCCGGATCAGTTCCAATTAAGCCCAACAATCTCTGCTCTGCCTTTCGCACCTTTCTTCGCTACACCTTGCTCATCCACATGCTACAACCCCGAAATGAATTCACAACTCATTATTTATACAAGACATCGACTTAGGAACAAGTATCTAAGTCGGCAAACAACCATAGGAGTATCCGCAAGATGAATAACACATCCGGTCGGCTATCACAAGAACATTCGCAGGATGAACAACTCATCCGGTCGGCTAAACAGAGCAATAACTTCATCCGGAAGAATAACTTCAATTCCGGGCTCTACCATCGATGCGGACCAACAACACAACCTAAACATGATTCAAGAGCCTTCACAAGTCTGTCTGAATGTCCGGATACATCCGCACTTCCTCTGCTTACTGGAATCTCTTGTCTTCCTCATCCGGAACTTCAAGAACACAGTCTGTCGCCACTGTCATGATGCAGGAGGTACTTCCGGACCTCCAAATCACACACAAATCAGGATGACACATAACAAGGACATCTAAAACACTCCTTCCAATCCGCAGATTATGATAATACAATTCCGGACCTCACCGGACCTTTTTGTGATCCTCTGTCACCTCCGGATACTTGCCGGACCCGGTTCTATACCGGCAGCCATAACTCCTTCAGATCTTCATGCGGACCTCTGAAATCTTAACTGTAGCATCTCAAGACTCATATCTACTAACCCTTTAATCCGCATCCTCCGGTTCTCATCCTATACAGTATATTTACCTTCTTCTCATCACTGTTCTTCACTGTTCCTGACTGAGGCTAATTTTCTCAATATCCTCAGCACAAAGCTCATCAAATCCTTCTTGTCAATGCAGTATGAGTATGTTGACATCAATGACAACAATGGCTCACCTCATACTTGCAACAATCTCCCCCTTTGTCATTGATGGCAACATATGATGTGAAAAACCATCAAGACAAGAACTTCTCTTTTCTGTCACAGCTCCCCCTATCAACAACCACTCCTCACATGTCTTCCTTTGCTGCTCCCCCTTTGATCATCAACCACTTGTTTTTCACATGTCTTCTCTCCCCCTTTGACATCAATGGCAAAGGGCTCATACTTGCAACTCTCATGCATCAGAATAATACCAGCTGCTCCCCCTTAGTTGCAGCTCCCCATTAGTCCGGATCACAAGATATGACTGTGATTGCCACCGGACTGATGCACATTAGTGCATCTTAGTTCATCACCGGAGGGGCCATGACCCCTAACTTCTTCCGGAGATATTCAAAAGAGTCCTTGGGAAGAGGTTTTGTAAAGATATCTGCAATCTGATCCTTGGAGGGAACATACTCCAATCTGACTTCTTCCTTGTTTACTTGTTCTCTCAAAAAGTGAAATTTGATAGATATGTGCTTAGTCTTAGAATGCAATACCGGATTCTTGGAAATATTAATTGCACTTGAATTATCACAGAAAATTGTGATAGGCTCCTCATATTCAACTTTGATGTCTCTTAGCATCTGCTTCATCCACAAGATTTGAGTGCAACTACCTGCTGCTGCAATGTATTCTGCTTCAGTTGTAGACAGAGATATTGCATCTTGTTTCTTGCTTAGCCAGGAAACCAATCTCTTCCCCAAAAAGAATGCTCCACCACTAGTGCTCTTCCGGTCATCCACATCTCCTGCCCAATCTGCATCTGTGTAAGCATGAAGAGAAAAATCCGGATCTCTAGGATACCATAGACCATACTCAACTGTCCCTTTCAAGTATCTAAAAATTCTTTTGATTGCCATAACATGAGATTCTCTAGGATCAGCCTGGAATCTTGCCACAAGACCAACAGCTTGCATTATATCTGGTCTAGTTTGAGTGAGATACAACAATCCACCAATCATTGATCTATACTTTGTCTGATCTGCCTTTGGAGAATCATCATCTTTGCTTAACTTACATCCGGTTGCCATAGGAGTGTTCATAGGCTTTGAGTCTTCCATACCAAATTTCTTTAACAATTCTTTCACATATTTGGTCTGAGAAATGAAGATCCCTTCTTTTGTTTGAGTAATTTGCAGACCCAAGAAGAAATTCATTTCACCAAGCATAGACATTTCAAACTCACTTTTCATCTGATTTGCAAAAGCTTTACACATACTATCTCTTCCACCAAAAATGATATCATCCACAAACACTTCAACAATCAGAATGTTTTCATGATCAATTTTGAAATATAAGTTGCTGTCAGCAGTACCTTTGTTGAATCCAATCTGCACAAGATGCTTATCCAACCTTTCATACCATGCTCTTGGGGCTTGCTTCAATCCATACAAAGCTTTCTTCAACTTGCAGACCATATCATTATTATCAGACAATTGAAATCCATCCGGTTGTTCAATGTAGACTTCTTCTTCCAGATCACCATTTAAGAAGGCAGACTTGACATCCATCTGATATACCTTGAAATCTTTGAAGGCAGCAAATGCAAGAAGTAATCTGACTGCTTCAATTCTTGCTACCGGAGCAAAAGTCTCTTCAAAGTCAATTCCTTCTATTTGAGAGTAGCCTTTGCAGACCAATCTAGCTTTGTTTCTGATTACTTCACCAGCTTCATTTAGTTTGTTCCGGAAGACCCACTTGGTTCCAATTACATTCCTGTCTCTAGGTCTGGGAACAAGATCCCAAGTATGATTTTTCTCAATTTGCATCAGTTCATCTTCCATTGCTTTGGTCCAATTTTCATCATTGCAGGCTTCATTTATTGTTTTAGGTTCAATCCTTGAAATCAGACAACATTCATTCTGATCTTGAGCAATATTCCTTCTAGTTTGTACACCTTTGCTTCTGTCACCTATGATCTGATCTTCAGAGTGATTTAGTTTTACATACCTTGGAATTTTGGGAGTATCCAGTACTGCTGTTTCTTGATCAGGCTCATTTAAACCTAACTCTTCTTCCTGATTTACCGGATCAGGCTGACTCTGTTTCACCGGAGAGGATTGAGTTCCTTGAACACTATCTTGGTCATCTTCATCAAATTCATAAAATCTTGAAGGCTTCTCAATTCCTTCATCAACCTTTACATTGGTACTTTCTATCATCTTCCTCAATCTCTTATTGTAACACCGATATGCTTTGCTTTGAGTGGAGTAGCCCAAGAAAATTCCTTCATCACTTCTAGCATCAAACTTTCCTAGATCTTCATCTCTTTTAATATAACACTTGCTACCAAATACCCTGAAATATTTCACAGTAGGAGTGATGCCAAACCAAAGTTCATAGGGGGTCTTACCGGTGTTGTTTCTGATTTGAACTCGATTGAGAGTGTAGACTGCAGTGCTGATAGCTTCTTTCCAAAACATTTGAGGAACATTTGCTTCCAACATCATTGTCCTAGCAGCTTCCTGGATGGTCCAGTTCTTTCTCTCAACTACTCCATTCTGCTGTGGAGTCCTAGGAGCAGACAACTGTCTCCTTATACCCTGTTTCTCACAAAAGTCAATGAATTCACCAGATGTAAATTCACCACCTCTATCAGACCTTAGACACTTTAGTTTCAATCCGGTTTGATTCTCCACCATAGCTTTGAAGATTTTGAACTTCTCAAAAGCTTCTGATTTTTCTTTCAGAAAGGTAACCCACATCATCCGGGAATGATCATCAATTAACAACATGAAATATCTATCACCTTGCAGACTCTTGATTCTTGTCGGACCACATAGATCAGTATGTACTAATTCCAACAATCCGGTAGAAGACTGATCTTTGCTTTTAAAAGAGACTCTGCTTTGTTTGCCTAACTGACATTCTTTACACACACTGTTTGTAGGTTTTATCAACTTTGGAAGATCTCTCACAGCCTGAGTATTGCTTATTTTGATGATGTTATCAAAATTTACATGACACATTCTTCTATGCCATAACCAACTCTGATCAATTTGAACAAACAAACAACTTTTATTTGAACCAACCAGATGAAAGATGTTACCTCTTGTCTGAGTACCGGATGCAATTTCAGTTCCGGAGCTTGTAAAGATTCTGCATTTTCCATTCTTGAACCGGAGATCATAGCCTTTGTCCACTAACTGACCAACACTGAGAAGATTGTGCTTCAATCCTTCAACATATAATACATTACCTGTTTTGCTCTTACCATCAAAGGAAATAGTTCCCCTACCTCTGATTCTGCCAGCAGAATTGTCACCAAACTTTACCATTCCTCCTTCATATCTTTCCAAATCTAAGAACTTATTCTTGTCACCAGTCATATGGTGAGAGCATCCACTGTCAATAACCCAATCATCCTTTTCTTCCACTTGAGCAGCCAAGGCTTTTTCAACAACTTTGTGATTGACAGATTCAGAGAGCAAGGAATCTTCTTCCTTGATGGCTATAAACACCCACTCATTTCCGGATTTGCTTCCTGGATCTGATTCATCATCTGTTACTCCTTCATTGTCATCTTCTTCATGAACATAATAGCAATTCTTTTGAAACCTTTGTCTGTGAGTATTAGATCTTGCAGATCTCTCCGGACATCTTGAGGCAAAATGACCAATCTTATTGCAGTTAAAACACTTAAAGGGTAGTTTTCCTTCATACTTACCGGATCCTCTTGGCAGTCTCTTTGCAATGAGGGCTTCAAGTTGAGCTGTTTCTGCTTCTTCTTCTTCCATGTCTCTTCTTGCTTGATCATACCATGACATTTTCCTTGATGAGTTTTCACCCGGATCAAATCTCTGTTTGCCTTTCACATAGGCACTGGCTTTAAAAGCAGACTCAGTCTTGGGTGGATCATCTCCAAACTCGGTCATTTCAAATGCAGCTAGTTTGCCAGCCAATTGTTCTCTTGTGACAGTTGTGTGGGCTCTGAATTCATCAATGGCAGCAACTTTGATTTTGTAGGCAGCAGGAAGGGATCTTAGGATTTTGCAGACAATCTCATTTTCATCTAGAGTTCCACCAGCATTTCTGATTCCACATACCAGCTCATTTACTCTTGGCATAAAGGTAGTAATGTTTTCATCATCTCTCATTTTCAATCTTTCAAATTTCCCTTTCAGACTTTGCAACCTTGCACTTTTGACAAACTCATCTCCTTCATACAGAAGTTCCAGTTTAGTTAGGATCTCATATGCAGTTGGTAGGTCAATGACATTCGAGAGATCTGAGTCATTCAATGCGCTTAGAAGAGCTTCCTTGGTCCGCAGATTGTTTTCAGCTTCTGTGGTTTCATCAGGAGTTGTCGGACCACCTTGTGGGGGTATATATGGTTTTGAAATCATAGCCAAGTATGCTTTTCCCATACATTCCAAATGACACTTCATGCGACCTTTCCAGAGAGTGAAGTTGGTTCCATCGAACTTCGGACTATCCTTCTTGTATGACGACATCCTGGATCACCTCAAGCGGTTAAGCTCCTATCAGAGGAACTCGGCTCTGATACCAATTGTTGGATCTAGGGCATACAACTGAGAGGGGGGGGGTGAATCAGTTGTATAGAACTTGTTCTCTTTCAAACACTTAATTCTCTGTTGTTAGTTAGCAGCATATCAAATAATC
The DNA here is from genome assembly GCA_027924645.1 of Cunninghamia lanceolata. Classification (NCBI taxonomy): domain Eukaryota; kingdom Viridiplantae; phylum Streptophyta; class Pinopsida; order Cupressales; family Cupressaceae; genus Cunninghamia; species Cunninghamia lanceolata. The sequence continues at coordinate 8,863,028 of BSBN01000194.1, read as the reverse complement.
ATTCATGGAAGCACAATACATAAACACAAGAGCAGATAAGCATCAACACATTGAACACCAAGATTTTGACGTGGAAAACCCGGTTAAGGGAAAAACCACGGGGTGATTAACCCAAGAATTATTCTCTGTTAGAAGAATAAAGAAAAATGAATGGCACATGCCAATAAGGGCTCACTGCCCGAGCACACTGCTCACAAAGAGGCCCACTGCCTACAAGGAGACACACTGTCTACAGAGTGATAAAAATCACAGTCTTGAACTGGAGAATGACATCTCTACCATGTCCGGATCAGTTCCAATTAAGCCCAACAATCTCTGCTCTGCCTTTCGCACCTTTCTTCGCTACACCTTGCTCATCCACATGCTACAACCCCGAAATGAATTCACAACTCATTATTTATACAAGACATCGACTTAGGAACAAGTATCTAAGTCGGCAAACAACCATAGGAGTATCCGCAAGATGAATAACACATCCGGTCGGCTATCACAAGAACATTCGCAGGATGAACAACTCATCCGGTCGGCTAAACAGAGCAATAACTTCATCCGGAAGAATAACTTCAATTCCGGGCTCTACCATCGATGCGGACCAACAACACAACCTAAACATGATTCAAGAGCCTTCACAAGTCTGTCTGAATGTCCGGATACATCCGCACTTCCTCTGCTTACTGGAATCTCTTGTCTTCCTCATCCGGAACTTCAAGAACACAGTCTGTCGCCACTGTCATGATGCAGGAGGTACTTCCGGACCTCCAAATCACACACAAATCAGGATGACACATAACAAGGACATCTAAAACACTCCTTCCAATCCGCAGATTATGATAATACAATTCCGGACCTCACCGGACCTTTTTGTGATCCTCTGTCACCTCCGGATACTTGCCGGACCCGGTTCTATACCGGCAGCCATAACTCCTTCAGATCTTCATGCGGACCTCTGAAATCTTAACTGTAGCATCTCAAGACTCATATCTACTAACCCTTTAATCCGCATCCTCCGGTTCTCATCCTATACAGTATATTTACCTTCTTCTCATCACTGTTCTTCACTGTTCCTGACTGAGGCTAATTTTCTCAATATCCTCAGCACAAAGCTCATCAAATCCTTCTTGTCAATGCAGTATGAGTATGTTGACATCAATGACAACAATGGCTCACCTCATACTTGCAACAAGAAAGACAATCAACATGTGGATGCAATGGTGAGCGTTGCCTCCCTTATATCCTTTGATGATTCATCTGTGGATTATCATTTCACTATTCATAATCTTACTTCACCCTCTATATCTAAGATTCTTCTGATATCTCTTTCTATAATAACATTGATTCAAATAAATGGCACTCCCATATATTTCAATATTTGAGTGATGGTACCTTTCCTACTCCTTCTAAAAGTTCTAAAACTCTTATTTGCAAGCTTGCGGCATGCTACATCATCCTATTTAATATTCCTTATCATCGAAGTTAGAACGACCTTCTTCTCCATTGTTTAAACAAGTCAGAGATCTTGATTGCCCTACAAAAGAGACACATTTAGGTTCCTGTGGAGGGTATTTTAGTAGAAAATCTCTGGTTCAAAAATTGCTTCACATGGTTTACTATTGGAAAAATATGGAAAAAGATTCCTTTTCTTTTGTCAAAAAGTGCCCTTAATGTCAATTAGATCACATGATTAAAAAAATATTTCATCAATACATGCATCAATTAGATCATTGTCGCTAAACAATCTCATTAGGTTGTTTATATAGATCACAATAGTTTTTAATTGTCGCATACATGTTAATTCACCACATTTAATTAGATCTTTGTCGCATTTTATTAAACAATCATAAATGACATCTAATTAAACCATTATCATGATCACATATGTACAACAACATAAACCAAAATGAAAAAATACTCATATATATACATACAAAAGTTTTATACATAGTTACCACTACAACAAAATATGGTGTGTCACAATCATACATCAACAACAAGTCTCATAAATCTACAGGACCGTGGGTAATTGACTCCTCAAGACCCAGTCATGGCTATGTGACAAATGGATGTTTGTGTGATGCTATAGATCATGAGTGACTCCTAGATGCACTCCACGTCTGCAGGCCCCAAATATGCCCTATGAGCTCTACCACCTCCACCTAAGCATTTCAATAAAACTACTCTAGTTGATCTCTCTCAGCTCACCACTCTTTCACAAGTGGATGGTCCATCACCGACACTGGTCCTTCCCTGGTTGCCTAAAGCTCCACTAGACTCTGACCTAGCTATATCTCAAAGGCATCTCATGCTGCCTCGACACTTGATGCCCTTTGGATCACTTGGTCTCAGTCTATCTCCAAGGAAACTCTAATACATGCTTTTGTCAAAATGTTTTTTTAATCATGTGATTCATTCACGCTCCTACCTAGGAACTTCATGCCTAGGCATCCCTTTGGACATTTTCTCTATGGGGCTTGGATCGTATTAACAAAATTTCTCCTCCTTCTAAAGGACATATTTTCATCATCATAGCCACTAACTACTTCACGAAATGGTTCAAAGTGATTCCACTTTGATCCACGACTACTGAAGTAATTTGCCACTTTCTTCTTGACAACGTCATTTCTCACTTTGGTCTTCCTTCTATTTTTGTTTATGATAATGGTTAATCATTTAAGAACAATGAAGGGAAGAAGTTCCTCAAAAATTCCACATTCAACACCACTTCTCTACGTCATATTATCCTCAATCAAATGGACAAGAAAAAACTTCTAATAAAACAATCGAACAAATCCTTTGAAAAACTATTAATAAACATGGTAAAAATTAGCACACTCAACTCTCTTATGTGTTATGGGATAACTGAATGAGTGTTTGTATGGTTACAAGTACCACCCCGTACAACCTTGTGTATGGTGCCAACGTGATCATGCCTTTGGAGTTAGAAATTCCTTCATTACGATTTTCTCTCAATGGCATTCTTGATGAAGATTCCTATAGAGAACAAAGGCTCCAACAGATTGAGATGCTCAATGAATAGTACATAAATGCTCTTAAAGATCTCCAAGCTTATCAAAAGACTATCCAACACTGCTGAAATGAACGTGTCATCCATTGCTCAATTGATTTTGGTGATTTGGTACTTTACAAAAATCAACAAAATGTAAATGCTTCTCCAAGAAAAAAAGGGAAGTTCAACCTAAACTAGTTGGGACCTTATGTTATCACTAAAGTCTATGGATTAGGTGCATATAGATTATCAATAATGAATAGTACACCTCTTAAAGAACCTATCAATGCTATTCACTTGCGTAGATACTATGATTAATCTTCTTTTAAAAATTTCATCACATTGTTTCATTTCTAAATGTTACACTACAATTTATTTAAAGCAGATCATGTTAGATAGTTAATATTGCGTAGCTATTTGATATATGATTGCTTCATTTATGATAAACATGTAGCTATCTTGAATTCTTAGAGTAATTTTCTTAGTCTTGAAAATTGCTTGTCGTTAGCATACATTTAGATAATTCATACACCATGTTAATTAGATCATTGTAGAATTTAAATAAACAATGCTAATACATTGTTTAGTTAGATCACAATTGTATTAATTCAATATGTGTGTGCGCTAGACAATAATTGTTGTAATTAGTTAAACAATTTCATAAACTTGTTTAATTAGATCACATGATTAAAAAAACATTTCATCAATACATGCATCAATTAGATCATTGTCGCTAAACAATCTCATTAGGTTGTTTATGTAGATCACAATGGTTTTTAATTGTCCCATATAGGTTAATTCACCACATTTAATTAGATCTTTGTCGCATTTTATTAAACAATCATAAATGACATCTAATTAAATCATTATCATGATCACATATGTACAACAACATAAACCAAAATGAAAAAATACTCATATATATACATACAAAAGTTTTATACATAGTTACCACTACAACAAAATATGGTGTGTCACAATCATACATCAACAACAAGTCTCATCAATCTACAGGACCGTGGGTAACTGACTCCTCGAGACCCGGTCATGGCTATGTGACAAATGGATGTTTGTGTGATGCTATAGATCATGAGTGACTCCTAGATGCACTCCACGTCTACAGGCCCCAAATATGCCCTCTAAGCTCTACCACCTCCACCTAAGCATTTCAATAAAACTACTCTAGTTGATCTCTCTCAGCTCACAACTCTTTCACAAGTGGATGGTCCATCACCGACATTGGTCCTTCCCTGGTTGCCTAAAGCTCCACTAGACTCTGACCTACCTGTATCTCAAAGGCATCTCATGCCACCTCGACACTTGATGCCCTTTGGATCACTTGGTCTCAGTCTATCTCCAAGGAAACTCTAATACATGCTTTTGTCAAAATGTTTTTTTAATCATGTGATTCATTCACGCTTCTACCTAGGAACTTCATGCCTAGGCATCCCCTTGGACATTTTCTCTATGGGGCTTGGATCTTATTAGCAAAATTTCTCCTCCTTCTTCTAAAGGACATATTTTCATCATCATAGCCACCGACTACTTCACGAAATGGTTCAAAGTGATTCCACTCTGATCCATGACTACTAAAGTAATTTGTCACTTTCTTCTTGACAACATCATTTATCACTTTGGTCTTCCTTCTACTTTTGTTTATGATAATGGTTAATCATTTAAGAACAAAGAAGTGAAGAAGTTCCTCAAAAAATTCCACATTTAACACCACTTCTCCACGTCATATTATCCTCAATCAAATTGACAAGGAAAAACTTCTAATAAAACAATTGAACAAATCCTTTGAAAAACTATTAATAAACATGGTAAAAATTATCACACTCAACTCTCTTATATGTTATGGGATAATTGAACGAGTGTTTGTACGGTTACAAGTACCACCCCGTACAACCTTGTGTATGGTGCCAACGCGATCATACCTTTGGAGTTAGAAATTCCTTCATTACGAATTTCTCTCAATGGCATTCTTGATGAAGATTCCTATAGAGAACAAAGACTCCAATAGATTGAGATGCTTGATGAATAGCACATAAATTCTCTCAAAGATCTCCAAGCTTATCAAAAGACTGTCCAACACTGCTGAAATGAACATGTCATCCATCGCTCATTTGATTTTGGTGATTTGGTACTTTACAAAAATCAATGCAATGTAAATGCTTCTCCAAGCAAAAAAGGGAAGTTCAACCTAAACTGGTTGGGACCTTACGTTATCATTGAAGTCTATGGATTAGGTGCATATAGATTATCGATAATGAATAGTACACCTCTTAAAGAACCTATCAATGCTATTCACTTGCATAAATACTATGATTAATCTTCTTTTAAAAATTTCATCACATTGTTTCATTTCTAAATGTTACGCTACAATTTATTTAAAGCAGATCATGTTAGATAGTTAATATTTCTTATCTATTTGATATATGATTGCTTCATTCATGATAAACATGTAGCTATCTTGAATTCTTAGAGTAATTTTCTTAGTCTTGAAAATTGCTTGTCGTTAGCATTCATTTAGATAATTCATACACCATGTTAATTAGATCATTGTAGAATTTAATTAAACAATGCTAATACATTGTTTAGTTAGATCGCAATTGTATTAATTCAACATGTGTGTGCGCTAGACAATAATTGTTGTAATTAGTTAAACAATTTCATAAACTTGTTTAATTAGATCACATGATTAAAAAAACATTTCATCAATACATGCATCAATTAGATCATTGTTGCTAAACAATCTCATTAGGTTGTTTATATAGATCACAATAGTTTTTAATTGTCCCATATAGGTTAATTCACCACATTTAATTAGATCTTTGTCATATTTTATTAAACAAACATAAATGACATCTAATTAAACCATTATCATGATCACATATGTACAACAACATAAACCAAAATGAAAAAAATACTCATATATATACATACAAAAGTTTTATACATAGTTACCACTACAACAAAATATGATGTGTCACAATCATACATCAACAACAAGTCTCATCAATCTACAGGACCGTGGGTAACTGACTCCTCGAGACCCGGTCATGGCTATGTGACAAATGGATGTTTGTGTGATGCTATAGATCATGAGTGACTCCTAGATGCACTCCACATCTGCAAGCCCCAAATATGCCCTCTAAGCTCTACCACCTCCACCTAAGCATTTCAATAAAACTACTCTAGTTGATCTCTCTCAGCTCACAACTCTTTCACAAGTGGATGGTCCATCACTGACACTAGTCCTTCCCTAGTTGCCTAAAGCTCCACTAGAATCTGACCTAGCTGTATCTCAAAGGCATCTCATTCCACCTCAACACTTGATGCCCTTTGGATCACTTGGTCTCAGTCTATCTCCAAGGAAACTTGTGTCACCTCAGCAGTTGATGCTCTCTGAATGACCTCCTTGTAAGCCATTCTTTTTTTGCAACGAGCTTGAATATATCCACATGTAACTAGCCCGCACTAGCTGCTGAGTATGTACGGTAGGCACCATCTCCATTATGAATCGACCTACAAAGTTGAGCCATGCTCATGTACCAACTACAAAATAGAAGCAAAATTTATATCAAAAATCTCAACATATATAAAAATAATTGAAAATCAACATCTACTATTCTACTCAATCTCAAAACATAACATAATGTTACTTCCTCACCTGGATCGCTGACCTACTAGTCATGATCGACTAGAGGACTAACAGCTCCTGAGTCTCTAATCATCGACATCACTAGAGGCATCATAGTGGTAGCATCGCTCAACTCCCTGCATTCATGTCAACTCCTCACTCCACCTGTAGAAGGTAGTGACCATGATGCACGAGGTCAAGTCCTAGGTCTCTACTCGATGACATCATCATCCTCCTATCCCTGGTGTCATCTCCCTCCTGCTATTGACACTAGCTGATCCTCCTCCCCATCATCAATAAAATAATAATCATCATCTCTCCCTCTATCACTCTCCTCCCCTCCTGACTCATCCCCTCTATCCACCTAAGGCCTAGGATCACCAATGGGATAGTTAGAAATATAGGAGTAGGACGAGCCATGTTCCACCAAGTCATGTATGTTGGACTAACACCCACATCATCGGTGTTGGACATGGGAACTACATCCTATACCTCATCATTAGGATCACTCAAAGCAACATCAATAATAGTGTGTCGAGCCTCGTCTCCAGGCCTCACTACACTACAAATTGAGTGTACATAGGTTAGTTGAGTGGTAGGAACTCTCTGCACACATCTAAACTACCTCATCACTCAATCATAGTAGAAATGAATGATGATGTAATCAAAGCGACTGGCTAGAAGCCAATCTCATTGCATCCTTTCTAGCTTTTGACTCTCTCCCATCCATGATCTAAGGCCTCTATATGGTCTCCACACGATATCATCATGCTCCAATCTATGAAATCTTACTCTCTTATACATTAAATCACCACACCTACACTCCCTCCTCAGTGTGTAGGTGTGTGCTTGTGGACATGTCTAGATAGGCTCTATTAGGAACTCCACTGGCCGCATGTATGTGATATGCTTGAATGCCCACACTTGGAGAACTGTGCAAGTCATTGAGCTATGTGCCTCAGGATACACATAGTGCCCTAAATCATGGTATAAGTGAGCTAGCATGCTCCGTCCCCAAGATTATACTATCCTCCACTCCTCTATTGCCCTAATACTCTATGCAAGGCCCACATGAAGGTGAGTACCTCATCCATCTTGTGTAACCATGAGTGCAATGGTAGCGATCAAGATGTGATGTAAGACTGGTGTGACTACAACACCCTACTCTAACCAAGTGATATGAATGCACCTCATGGTGCTCGAGGGCACGATGTGGCTAAGACAGTACATATGGCTCACTTGAATGTACTCCTATGATCGATAATCATTAATCCTCATGGTCTCACCCTATACAGGTAACCATAGGATCTAGTACACATCCTCCAGTGTGACCTTTATCTCTTTCGTCAGAAGATGGAAGGTAGAGGTGTTTGCAACCCACCGCTCCATGAGTGCCATCAACATCATATCATGATATCTAATAGTGGGCATCATGTACACCCACCATAATCCAATATCTCTAAGGTGACCAACATTTGTGATAGAAAGCATCTCAACATGACTATGCAATAATGTGTATAAGTGACTGCCTGAATGCTCACGCATGACTGGGGGCACCTACAATCAAAACCAAATCAAGTTTTGTCACTTTCATGCAAACTAAGTTTTAAATCAAGTTTAAACTTATAAATTTTAGAAAAATTTCACAAGACACTAGCACCCTGTCAGGACCCTAGTGCCCTAGTAGGACTTTGGTGCCCCAAAAGGACTATATTAGAGTGAATAATTTATCTATTCACTATAGCTTAAGTCTACTTAGGTTGATGAGGTTAGACAACATCTTGTCTAACTAAATGTGTAACATTTTAGAGGTAAGAGGTTACCTAGTTGTTTGGTAAACCTCATGTGCATACCTTTTGAGGTTGGAAGACTTTCCTTCTCACCTCAAAAGAAACTTTGTAGTCATCCAACACTTGTCACACAAGGTTGTTGGTTTAGACATGCCAAGTGATCCAAAGATTGACACCTATAGGACACTTGTCTACTTTTTTGTGCCACATCATGAGGTACTTGTCAATCCACGTGCAAGGTGGATTGCCTCTTCCATGCCTATATAATGAGGCATTCTCATGTAAATTTGTAAGTGAAATCAATATAAGTTTATGCTTAATTAGGTTCATCAATATCATCGATTTCTTATCTCGTATTATTGATTTCCATATTGTGAGAGTGTAGATCATGTTACAGAGCATCCTTGGCTATTCCAACAACATGGTATCAAAGCCATGTTGTAGACATGCTCTTCATTTTGAGGAAATCCAGAGGTGAGGTGAATGTCAATGCATCCTCGAGCGAAACTGATCAAGCTTCATTGAAAAAAAAAATTTGATTATTTTTTGCCCCTAACCCAATTTTTTGCAAAAAAAGCAATTTTTTTTAGAAAAATCAAATTTTGAAGGATTTTTTGCATTTTGGGCCAATTTGGGTAAAATTTTTTTAACAATTTTTTTTTTTGCAAAGGACAAATTTGCCCTCTGCAAAATTATCATTTTCGGGTCAAATTTCAATTTGTGTGTAGGATTCTTTGGCAGATTTGTGGCCTATTCAGCCTCTACCCTGACATTTTTTGGGTGATTTTACAATTGATTTGTTCATATTTTGGTTCATGGCCATTTTGTTTCATTCTGCAGTTCACAGCTCTACATCTACGGTCTGTTGTTCACAACATCCTAGCCGCTTTGTTGCCAAGGTCTTCACACAGGTTGACTCCACATTTAGACCACTCATTTCTCAAGCCTCTTCTTGTTGGCACCTCCACCAGAGGCTAGCAGCCTGTTGTTTTCCGCACCCTTGTTTGCAGTTTATAGTGGCCTCTTTGAGATTTCAAGCAACCTATTTGGGGTTTGGCTATACTCTATCTCAATCTGCCATCCCTTGTGCATCAGACTAGGTTTTTTTGGTGGCACATGGCCTCCTCAAAAGACTGCAGCCCCTTCAAATCTCTGCAACCCTTGTTTCCTATTCAAGCATCACAAAAACTGATGCCCCTGAAGACCCCAATTCACCTCTACTATGCCAAATCAACCCTATAGACACATAGAGGGCAGCGCATCAAATAGAAGAAGGATAGATTTTCCCAATCAGACCGTCCAATGTGGACTCCCAGCATCCTCCTCATCTAGCCACCTCTATCTACCAAACCTAGTCGCTTCTATTGCCATTTTTTGGCTCCTTCTTGGTGTTATTTTACCTTATTTCTGTCCTAAATCACCTTCAATATTTGTGCTTCCTTTCATGTTTTGTACAAAGCATTAACATTTTTCTAAAATAGGTAATTTTGTATCCAAGACAAATTTTATGGGTCATTTTAAATTGGGGCAAAATTACTGTGAAGAGATTTTTGGTTTGTTAAAAGCCCTTGTATCTTCGCTTGTCAAAGATGGATAGTGAGGCCCAGGTTGGCAGGAGGCTGATTCCCCCTCACATATCAAACCATTGTATTGTACATTTCTTGTCAAATCCAACGAGTCGTTGGAAGACTAGCTTCCCTTAGGATTATAGGCATTTTTTTTGCTTCTTCAAGTGCAGTTTTAAAATAGGCCTATTTTATGGGAATTTTTTATTGTAATAACTTTTGCTCGGTAGCTCGGAATTGAGCACCATATTTTGCAAAAGTGTATGTTTTCCAATTTCCCACACATTGGTCATATCTATTTTGTAAAACACACTAAGTTATAAAGTACTAAAATTGGGGGGGTCACCTAATTAAGGGGAAAATCTCATAATTTCAGGGGGGTCAACACTAGCGTTTGATCATGTATGTTTATTTGGACACTCCATTTCCTACCTATAACACTAAATTCACCTATTGTGGAAACCAACATGATGACACAATGTGTCCTTATTTCTCACATGTTGCTTTCAAACTCCTCTTTCAGATTGCAAAACCCCAAACACCTGTTGCTACATCCAAATCCTGACTTGATATCTCCATGGCTTCCAATGATTCATTGCACCAGAACATTGATCTCGTCTTTACAAATCTGCCACATTGGGATACATATCTACCCAACATTTCATGTCTTTTCATAGAATCCCACATTGCAGATTTGGGAGACATCATTGATGACATTCATCTTCTTTTCGATGACAACTTTGATGAAGTTGCATCAGCCTTGTCTTCTTTCGATATGATTGCTCTTACCTTTCCTACATCAACTTCTATCATGATAGATTCTATAGATATTTATGAGTCCACATATTTGACTCCGTCATCATATTTTTTGACATCCTCTGCAGTAGTATCAGATTCTTCTGGGTTCAATTATCACCATACATCTATGGTCCATGTTCCTGAATTTTAACATTTTTCACACATCAGCATTGGCTTGGAGATCCTTGAGCATTCTTTTAAGACATCATGGGCATCATTTAAGTCTTTGAATTGTGTGTAAAATTCAGAGACCTTCATACTTCTTCCTGTATGTTCCTATTTGGAATGGGAAGATTACTTGCACACTACTATGGTTCGATTTCTTCCTAAGTGGAGAAATGTGGTTCAATGTTCATGGATTCTCTTCAACATACTTCATCAAGGATCTAAATACACTACATCATATCTTATGGGGGGATTCCAAGTCTCTCTTTGTATCACCTATTTTGGAGAAATTTATTGTACACATGTGAAAGAAGTTGTCCTAGGGGGGATCATGATATAAGTCCTCCTTCCTCTTCACTTGTTTTCTTTTTCATGCATTTTTTTCTCCTTCTGGAGAGGAGTTTTGTTCCAATTGGATTTTCTCCTTTACTCCACTTTATGAGAAACTTTGAAGATGGGTACCTAACATTTCCTAGTAGTCAGGATCCATATCCTTGTATCTATTGTACTTTTGTGATCTCCCCAAGTATCACTTAAGGGGGGTGTTAGAGTGAATAATTTATCTATTCACTATAGCTTAAGTGTGTTGATGGGTGTTTTAGCATGCAACAACACAGATGAAATACAAGGCATCTCACCTCTCTTGAAATAAATCTAATCCTACAAAACCTAGAAAGAGACTGCCCTAAGGTTTATACTATCAGGTCTTGACTTGCAGGATAACTTAGTTGGATATGTACTTTGTTGTTCTAGTCAAGGGGACTTACATACAATGTAGGGTTTATAAGATATGACAATAGTAAATATGCAAAAACCCTAAGTGATATAGACTGTGAAGTCTAAAAATTTTATCAGCAATTGATCAATGAAGTACCGTGTCAACCTATATCTACCAACTTTTAAAAAGAAAAGGCAAAAGGATAAGGGTAAGAGAGATGAATGATAAATCCTAAGGATAGATTATAGTGAGTAGAACTGTTGTAGATATATAGATGCCCTAAAAACTAATCTTTGATTACTTAGGTTAAACCATAATGCTACAGAAATAGTGTAATCTTCAAAGGTAGCTGAGTATTTTCAAGTTACATAAATTCATCTAACACCCAATTACTGACGTAGTTTAATCAATGTTATGCAACCTAACTTAGTTCATTTAAATAGGTTTAGACTAACCATGCAAAGTTACTTACAATCAGCAAGAAACAAATGGTATGAACCAGAGCATTCATCAAAATATCTAAGCATTCATTCAAACTGCAATTGTACTTTATCTAAATCCAAGTAGAAATGAACCATGAAATCCAAAATTCAACAACACAATAAAATAATTTGTAGAAACACCTGTAGACATGCTTTGTATTAATATAGAATTTTGGTAGAGTCTCAACAATTCATTGTTCCAACCTTACAAAGAGAGAAAATGACTGCTCTTATATAGAGGAGCAAGCATACCCAGTTTTCAATGGATGGTGAGGATTAATCCAACACCAAGGGCTCAGATTCAATCAACATTTAATTTGGACAGTTTGGTAGTTACAATCCTAGAAGTAATTTTGTCCTATAGGAAAAAGACAAAATTACAACTTTTGGACTTAATATAATAGGACAAAATTATAGTTTTTGAGATGTCCAACAAGAAAAAACTCTTTTATAATGAATTAACCAGTCAAAAGGAATATGTGGCACATTTTTGCACTAGTGGCAACCTTGTTGGATTTGGAATTTGACTTATGCCTCCGCTAAGTCAACTTTCTATTGTTCATTGTCTTCCATTGTCACCCTATTCTTCTCTGCCTCCTTCTTTCTGTATGCCATTAGCACTTCCAATGCTGGATTAATATCCTCGGGAGTAGGATTCTTCACAAAATATATTTGAAACTTGAGGGTATCAATAGACATAGATACATTATGATATACTGCAAACTTTTCTCTTCTACCCCTTTGGACTCCTTGAACTGTGCTTGCATACTGCTTGCTTTATTCATATCTATAGTGCTATAAGAAGAATCATCTCCCTGCAGTAATAAACCTAATTTTTCTTACATTCTTGAGTATCAACAGGGGTAGTTTCATCAAGATATAAGCTTGTTTCATCCTAGAGCAGGTCATTGAAGCTATAGATAGCTTCCAAAAGTCGAGCATTAGAAAACTCACCCTTAGTCATTGCTTTGTCAAAAACCCCCCTTCTCAATTTGAGCATCTCCAGCCAATGGTCAGGCATACACAATTTATCCTTTGCCACAATGTTCTCTTCAATGAGAACTTCCTCTGAGAGCTTACTCATTACCAAAATTCTGGGATGGATATGCGAGTAATAATCATCATAGCTCTTACTATCTTATATTTTTTCTTCCCATTCTGCCTTAAGAGCACAAAAATCTCTATGCATATCAGTGAGCTCATCAATTATATCACAACCCTCTGTATCTATCTTTATTATCCATTGCCAAGTTATTGAAGCAAGCTTTTTGATATTATCAAAATCTTCTAATTCTTCTTTTGAAAGAATAGAAGGAGCAATGGTAGTTCCATCTTCTATGTGCATCAACTTAATCAAATACTTTACACAAGCATGAAGTTCCTTGTTTTGCTGCTTGAGCTGCTGCTTGGTAAGCTCATCTTTATTCATTTTGTTCATTATGTTTGAGATAGAATGCTTGAACTCCTTAATTTCTTGGACTCTAGTAGTTGGACTAAGGTTTATTGTGGATATATTATATTCCTCCAGCCTAACATCTTCTTTATTCACTTGTGCAGGAGGCACTACAACCTCAGCCACCCTTGATCTTGAAGTATCTTTATATATTCTTGAGTGTACCTTTTCTTTCTTATGCTTCTTCAACTTCTTGAGCTAGGCAAGGAAACTATCCAAATTTAGGTCCACAACTTCAATTTGAGGTTGTTTCAATTATAGCCTTTGCTGCAACCAATCTGGTGCTGCCAAAGAGTGAGTAGAGGAACGAATTTGGCTTCCCTCCTTATTCAAAGAATCACTATTACCTACCTCATCTATTATTGCCCCTTTATTTACACTATCTTCCCCAGGAGTGTTCGGATCTGCCTTTAAAGGAGAGCCTATTTTTTCTAGCTACTTTCCCACATCCTGCTAAGCCTTATTGAATGTATCTTGGTCTGGCTTATCAAACGGAGGACTGTCCTCAATGTCTACCACTTCTATAGTGCTCAGATCTGTAGGAGAGTTTTCTAGGGCATCATCAATTATGTTCAACTCTACATAGACATTCACAATTCCCTCCAACAAGGGTACTTAGGGAGAAGGGGGCTTAGGAGTATCATCAACACTCCAGAATGGCTAGGTTAAGTTGTTGTTTATTGTCATTAAAGAATCTACTACAGTACTTGGGAGCTGCATCCTAGAAAGGTTTACAAATGCTGTAAACCCTAAGAAAGGTGGAATGGAAGGATGGGGAAGAATGGGAGGAATGATGATGGAGCTGGAAAGGTTAAGGGGTGGTAGTGAGAAGGATGGAGATCTAAGGATAGTGGAAATGAGTGGTAAAGAGGAAATTGTGAAAGATGAAATAGATGGGAAAGAAGAAATGGAGAGTGAAATAGGAAGGGAAAGTGGAGGTGATGAGGAGACAGGGACGTCAATGGATGCAAGAAGGGGAGAAGATGGAGGGGAAGAAGAGGGTGCAACTGAGACAACAATAGGAAAAGGTGTTGCAGAAGATGCAATGTAAATGGAAGGAGGACGCAACAAACTTATAGCAAGAGGAGTGGGAGGAGGCACAAAAACAACTTGTACATTTGATGTAGAAAGAGAAGTAGTAGTAGCAGGTGGAGGAATGGTAGTGGATGCAACTGCTACTAGAGGTTCTTGCACAATTCTAAGGCTAGGATCCTTCTTTGAAGTCTTGGTTTTCTTCACCTTTGACCCTTCGGCTTCCCCAGTTTGTGTAGGTTTTCTTTTAGAAGCCCTTATCTATATAGGGGATACACTGCCTCTCATTGCTTTCCTCTTTGACTCCTTGACTTCTTTTCCCTTATCTTTTCTATTTGCCAAAGGGATATCATCCTCAATATCCTCATTATCAAGCTTTTCCCCTTGGGCTACCTCTCCTAAAACTATGGGCTCTAACTCCTCAACCTCAATAGGTTCATACTTTTCATCATCACTTTCTCTCTTCCTGGGGATGGGTGTATGTCAATGCTGCACTGGTAGCAGTGAGCTGAGCCATGTGTGTCCTTACCCAAATTCTACTATATTTGATGGGGTTCTTCTTAGCTCCTTAAGGGAACTATCTTCTACCTCAACCTAGTTAGGAGGTGGAATTGGTTGACCAAATTATTAGGGTTAGCCGACAGAAGATATCAATTAAATGTAAATAAAGATTAAATAAAGGAATGTAAATACACATAAATAATAACAATAAGAGACAAGTTTTAATGTGATTCACCCAAACTCGGGATACATCCACCAACAAAGAGTCCAATATTATTATCCAATAAATCAAACCGATTACAACCAGCAATCCTTGCAACTTAATACCACTGCAAAATGCTACAATACATCAATAGAAACCCTAACCCTTAGCCACTTTTATCAAGCCTTATGTCAGTTACAAAAATAGGGTTTTTTTTTTAATGTCGGCCAATAGAAAAATGACTCTCGACGCCTTAATAAAATATTAAAAAATTGTTGGAGGTTTTGGGGGCGCTTCCCCTGAGCCCTTGCGAGGGTACTGCCCCTTGACCCTGCCCTATATCGCGACAGGGAACGCGCCAGGGGCGCTGCCCCTAGAAACCACAAGGGGTGCTTCCCCTTGACCCCGTTTAATAATTTAGGGGGAAACTGCACTGATAAAAGGGGTAAATTTAACCTCTGAGTCTGATTAGGCTCCATATAACAACAATCTCCCACTTGGAGACTGATCAGACTCCATACCATATCATCTCCCACTTGGAGCCTGATCAGAACATTGCTGACCTTGTAGCTCCCACTAGAAATAAGCAACCTGGACTCTGCTATTTTGATTTTTTGTTTTCAGTCTTGAAGACCAACCGAAGCTGAAGAGGAGCTCAGCTTCTCCCTTGTTACTGCCTTTGTAAACATATCCGCTAGATTTTCATCTGTATGTATCTTTTCTAGTCTTAACTATCCATAATCTAACACCGTCCAGATGAAGTGATACCTTAGAGCTGTATGTGTTTGGTCTTTGAATGCAAGGCAAAATTCTTTGCAAGATGTATAGCACTCTGACTATCTGTATACAAAGAACTGTTAGCCTATTGTTTGTCCAATTCTTCCATGAAAGATTTCAGCCATATCATCTCCTTACTTGCCTCTATTGTAGCTACATACTCTGCCTCTGTGGTGGATAAAGAAACCACCTTTTGCAACTTGGAGATCCAACTCACCACTATCCCACCTACAGTAAAGACATAACATGTAGTACTCCGCCTGGTATCAATATCTCCTGCCAAATCTGAGTCTACATAACCTGCTAAATCAGTATTAGAGCCCCCAAAATATAAGTGTTTATTGGATGTACCTCTCAAATATCTGAGAATCCATTTTACTGCATTCCAATGCTCTAATCCGGGATGACTCATATACCTGCTTGCGACTCCTATAGCATGTGCAATATCTAGTCTTGTGCATACTATGGCATACATTAAACTTCCTACAGCTGAAGCATATGGTACCTTGGATATTTTTTCTTCCTCCTCTTGTGTCTTAGGACACATCTCCTTAGTCAATTTAAAATGACTAGGCAAAAGTGTGCTAACAACTTTTGCATTCTCCATATGGAATCTCTGCAACACCTTTTCAACATAATCAGCTTGAGATAGAGTCAATTTTCTATTCTTCCTATCTTTGCAAATTTTCATACCAAGGATTTGCTTTTCTACCCCCAAATCCTTCATAGCAAATGATTGTGCTAACTGTTGTTTTAACTCTCTTATGTGATCCATGTTAGACCCTGCTACAAGCATGTCATCAACATATAAACATAAAATAATGTAGCCGTCATTATCCAACCTCTTAAAACAAACACAATGGTCAGAATTACACCGGTCATAGCCTTGCTCAGCCATAAAACTATCAAATTTCAAATACCATTGCCAAGGTGCTTGTTTCAAGCCATATAAACTCTTCTTCAATTTGCACACCAATTTCTCCTTACCTTTGACGTCAAATCCCTTTGGTTGTTGCATATATATCTGCTCGTCCAAATCACCATGGAGAAAGGTAGTTTTCACATCTAATTGTTCCAAATGCAAATCTTCAGTAGCCATAATACTTAAAACAGTACGAATAGAAGTCATCTTAACAACCAAAAAAAAAATCTCATCAAAATCAATGCCCTTTTTCTGTACAAATCCTTTTACAACTAACCTGGCTTTAAATCTTTTCTTACCTCCATCTTCCTCTTTCAGCCTATAAACCCATTTGTTTGGTAAAGTCTTTTTTTTTTTTTTCTGCAGGCAACTTACATAATTCCCAAGTCTGATTTTCCAGCAAGGAGTCCATTTCTTCTTTCATTGTAAGATCCCATTGAACCTTTGTATCCACCTGCATAGCGTCATCACACCCTTCCAATTCACCAGCATCTGTTAACAAAATAGAATACAAAGAGGGAGAAAACCTTTTAGGAGGTCTACTTAGCCTTGTTGATTGTCTAACATTCAATGGAGTTTGTGGTATTTCTTGTTGTTGTTGCAGAGCATGAGGAACCACTGGAACATCACTATTGTAGTATCATTCAGCACAACATAATCCTTTTCTTTCTTCTCATGCTGCTGCAATTGATCTTTGTACAACACCTTCTCATTGAATACATCCCTGCTTCTCACAATTTTTAGATTTTTAACATCCTAAAGCCTATAACCAAATTCATCAATTCCATATCCAACGAAGATACACTTTTTTGATTTTCCATCCAGCTTGATTCTATTTTCAGAATCTACATGTCCAAATGCTTCACATCCGAAGGTTTTGAGAAAATAATAACTCACCTTCTTACATGTTCATGCTTCCTCTAGAATACCACAACCCAAATGAACTAAAGGACCTTTATTAATTAAATATACAATGGTATTGAGAGCCTCTTCCTACATGTTTAAAGGCAGCCCAACATGCAATCTCATGCTCCTTGCACACTCCATTATTGTCCTATTCATGCGCTCAGCCACTCCATTTTCTTGTGGAGTCCCTGGAATCATTTTCTGCCTATGAATTCCATTAAAGGAACAATAATCCTCAAATTCTTTGCTACAATACTCACCACCATTATCAGATCTGAGACATTTTAATCTTTTACCTGACTCATTCTCAACCAAGCTTCTCCATTTCTTAAATGTTTCAAATATATCAGATTCATGCCTAAGAAAATAAATCCAAACCTTCCTAGTTGCATCATCTATGAATGTAACATAATACTGAGAGCTATTGAGAGAAGATACCTGAGCTGGTCCCCATACATTTGTATGCACAAGATCCAACTTTTCATCTTTCTTTTGCTTCCCATCCTTGAGAAAACTGACTCTCTTTTGTTTGCCATACAACTTTCACAAAAATCCATATTAATACATTTCAGACCTAGTAAAACTTTCTTAGAATGAAGTACCTTCATACCTTTTCACTCATATGCCCAAGTCTATTATGCCATAGTGTTGTCTCAGAACCTACAACAATTGTTCCAGTCTCTTCTGCAAACCTGCAACAACTATTCCTGAACCTGTTTGTTTTTTCTCTGCAACAACTAAAGTAGAAGGAATAGTATGACCTGTACATGTTGGCAAGAGACACTACTAGGCATGTCAAGTGTTGTCATTGATGGAAACTAAATCTATCTTACACATCCACATTACATCATTTGATCATATCGGAAGTTAGAGTGCAGATTTATCTAAGTTTGGATAGACATGAACAGAGCATTTGACAGGGTTCAACATATTAGTCTGCATTTCTCCATAGGTAATCACATTGTGCTACGGATTTGAGGGAATGTTTAGGGATGTTAGGGCTACTCAAATCTAAAATTTTAGTCTCCAATGATGAAGGGATTAAAAGTTACAAGCATCTAAGTATCAGGTTCTGGTTAAACAGTGAAGAACAAGCCGACTTAGTGTTTGATCATTATACAGATGAAGAAAAATGGTTGGTCAAGTAATTTAAGAGATCCAGTAGTATTGGATGACATGTGAAGTGACTTGGATACATAAGTTTTGGTCTGCATTGATGTGTGTGCATGGATTCAGCCGACAGAACAATGTTCTTGAAATAGTTTCCAAGTTTTCCTAAGGCTGACTGCAGTTGGTGAAATTTCATGTAGCAGATATATATGATCAATGGATTCAAGAATTTTGGTGTGTGAAGATGTGAATATGAATGGATAGTTGCAAAGTAGAGAAGTATCAAGTGCGAAGTAAACATATCTAAGCTCTAGATCATGGCAAAACAGTGAAGCAGGGCAGAGAGAGATGAAGTGTATAAATTCAGTGTATTGAGTTCAACCGGAACTATAATTTTGCATTGTTAGATGCTATTCTTCAGTTCAAATAATTCAGTGAACTCTTGTATTTAATTCTATAGGTAGTGAGCCTCCTTTGAGCAGTGAGCTCTGGGTAGTGTGCCCGAAGGCATGTGCCTTCCCATTTGTAATGCTTTTAATAGAGTATAAATTCTTGTGGGTTAACCCCCACCATGGTTTTTCCCTTAACCAGGTTTCCACATAAAAATCCTACTGTTCATATGTTGTGATCTTGTTGTTTTTTCTCTTATGTTCATGTTGCTTTCTTTTGGATTTATGTGGTAAATTAATAAAGGAACAAAGTAATAAGTTTTGCAGAACACTGATTCACCCCCCCTCTCAATGTTCCTTAATTTCAATAATTGGTATCAGAGCTAAGTTCCTTAGAAGAAGTTTAACAACTTGAGGAAGATTTGGGAAGGTGTTTTCAATGGGTTCATTCAAGCATTCTGATGGTATCAATCAACAACTTCAAGTAGGCTTAGATGACCTTGACCTGTCCAGAGTAGAAATTAGAGATCTACAAGAGAACCTTAAAGATACCGAAGATTTCATTGAGACCTTAAAAGGACAACTGAGCAAATCTAATG
Organism: Cunninghamia lanceolata; assembly: GCA_027924645.1. NCBI lineage: Eukaryota > Viridiplantae > Streptophyta > Pinopsida > Cupressales > Cupressaceae > Cunninghamia > Cunninghamia lanceolata. The sequence continues at coordinate 8,842,972 of BSBN01000194.1, read as the reverse complement.
AAAAGAGGAGGGAGCTATTTCATCAGCTAGCAAATTAGAATGAAGACAATGACATGGATGAGGCCCTGAAGGAGAAGACAAAGGAATGTGAGAAGCGAGAAAAAGAAGTTCTAAAACATGAAATGGAATTAGGGGTGATGACGCTAACCAATGAAATTGAGAAAAGAAAGAAGACTGAAGAAAAACTGAATCAATCTCTAAAAGAAAGAACAAAAGAGTGCTACAGATTGGACATAATAATTGTCCATCTAGAGTCTGATCTACAAGAAACCAGGGACAATGAGGAAGAACTTGAAAGACAAATTGTCATTCTCAAACATGAATTAGAAGTTGCAAATGAATATAAAGAGAAATTCAAGATAAGCTCAACTAAACTTGAGATGGTGCTTGATAGTGAAAGAAAGCAGAAGCTTCAAAGGTTGCCCAAGACAAGCCCTTTGAAAGTGTAAGGGTAAGCAAAAGACTAAAGACTGAAAAATCCACCCTGTTAGTTGAGGACATTGTGAATGCAATAACTATTCATGGGAATTTGAAGCCCATAATAAAATATTATGACAACTTTGATAAAGCCAATAAGAGAGTTTTCGAGGATGCTACTGTAAAGTACTTGAATGTATTCAATAGAGCTCTAGTGGAAATTTTGGCAGAAATCCCTAAGAATTTAAGAGACATTCTGGAGATAATAAAAGAAGCTGCTAAAGAAAAAGATCTGGAGCCAAGGGAACATGTATTGTCCAGTCTGTGTCCGGTGATCTCCAAAAAAGAAGCAGATAAGATTCTTAAAGAATTCAAAGAGGAATTCAGAAGCAAAATCTAGATGAATAAGCTGATGATTGGAGAACTGGATGAGGTAGTCAAAGAAATAGAGCAAATTTTGAAGAAAGCTCTGGACAAAAATAAATTCAATATTGTCACAGAAAAATTGATTGACACTGATGATGCATCCATTCCAAATATTGAGGAGTTGAAAGAAAGTGAATAGCAAGTTGACATCTCTGTTCCAAAAGATGAAATGCTAAATAAAGAAGATGAAGAGATGGTGGAGGAAGTTAATTTTGATGGTGCAGAGGACACTCAAATTCCTTCGGACCAATCTACTGGAGAATATAAAGAGGTGAATACAGAAGTAGATGCTCTTGGTTAAGATGACTCTGTGAAGAATAAAAAGCAAGAAACAAAAGAGGTTAAGGACAAGGATGAATAAGAAGGAGAAACACCATAGAATATTAAAGAGCAAAAGCAAGATGATAGTATCGGCAAGGATCTGAAATATGGAGCTACATTTTTGACAAGAGATGCTACAGATGCAGTGAAGAAATTACTTGAGAAAGACAAGATGGAGTTTGATGAACCAGAGATGATTCAAGGACCTATCAATTTTGAAACTCTTTCTCCTCAACAAAACATGAAGTTAGCATCTGTGGCACAAGCAAACGCAAGAGAGGAAATTCTAAAAACTCACATTGAGGACAGTGAGTTGCTTGGTCTTGCCTCTAGAATTCTGGAAAAGATTATACCAACCTTTCAAAAGGATTCATCCAACTCTCCCTCTAGTTAGTTGAAGAGTCTGATAAACACTGTAAGTACTCATTTTGAAACGTTAGAGAAGTCAACAGAAGTTAAAGTAAAAAATGAATATAATGAGAAGAGATTTACTGGAATAAGAAAAATAATTAGCTATGATAGATCAGTGCTTGATACTAGTGTGAAGAGTATTCAAAATGCTCTCTTTGAAGGTGTAGAGATTTATAAGTTTTGTCTAAATTAGTCTAAAGCTATTGAAGATATTGAGAAAAATATTAAGGACTTAGAGCTCAAACTATCTAACATTTCTCAGTCCTATAGTCCTTTAACTGAGTCTGTAGTAACCAAAGAATGCCAAGTAGTGAGTTTGCGGAATGAATTGGATGATTTGGAGAAGGAAAAAGTTAAAGTTTTAGACAGATTGGATGAGCTTTGGGGACTGATTTCCCTTAAGTTAGAAACTATGTATGATCTATTGGTAGAATCTCAAGTTGCTGCTGCTACTAGTGATCCTACTGATCTTCAAAAGGCAGAATCACAGGCATTTTTGTTTAGTGGGCATATATCCATTTTGGGTAGCATAAAGAAGAACTAGGACAGTGATTTGACACTGTTGAAAAACATTTTTGGTGATATCTTTTTGCTGATGAACAAGGCTTAAGGACTGTGTGTTCATATACAGAAGTATGTACATAAAATTTTTGCATGAATTTTGATATGCGGATCCTAGACTTTGCCATTGATGTCAAAAGGGGAGAGGAAAATAGTGAAAAATAAGGAATTTAGCTAAGGGGGAGCAATTGGAAATCACAAAGTGTACATAGTAAGGGGGAGCTGTTCTAACACTTAGTCATTTTTCACTAAGTGTTGCCATGAATGCCAAAGGGGGAGATTGTTGGCAAGAGGCACTGCTAGGTATGTCAAGTGTTGTCATTGATGGTAACTAAATCCATCTTACACATCCACATTATGTCATTTGATCATACCGGAAGCCAGAGTACAGATTTATCTAAGTCCAGATAGATAGGAACAGAGCATTTGATAGGGTTTAGCATATTAGTCCGCATTTCTCCACAGGTAATCACATTGTGCTGTAAATCTGAGGGAATGTTTAGGGATGTCAGGGCTACCCAAATCTAATATTTCAGCCTCTGATGATGAAGGGATTGAATTTTATAAGCATCTGAGTATTAGGTTTTGGTTAAACAATGAAGAACAAGCTGACTTGGTGTTTGATCATTGTGTGGATGAAGAAAAATGGTTGGTCGAGTAATTTAGGAGATCTAGTAGTATTGGCTGACATGTGAAGTGACTTTGATACATAAGTTTTGGTCCACATTGATGTGTGTACATGGATTCAACCAACAGAATAGTGTTCTTGAAATAGTTTCCAAGTTTTCCTAAGGCCGATTGCAGTTGGTGAAAATTCATGTAGCGGATATATATGATCGATGGATTCTAGCATTTTGGTGTGTGAAGATGCAAATATGAATGGATAGATGCGAAGTAGAGAAGTATCAAGTGCAAAGCAAAGAGATTTAAGCTCCAGATCATGGAAGAACAGTGAAGCAGGGCAGAGAGAGATGATGTGTGTAAATTCAGTGTATTGAGCTCAACCAGAACTACAATCTTGCATTGTTAGATGCTATTCTTTAGTTCAAATAATTTAGTGAACTCTTGTATTTAATTATGTAGGTAGTGAGCCTCATTTGAGAAGTGAGCTCTAGGAAGTGTGCTCGAAGGCACATGCCTTCCCATTTTTAATACTTTTAACAAAGTATAAATTCTTGTGGGTTAACCCCCATCGTGGTTTTTCCCTTAACTAGGTTTCCATGTAAAAATCTTGGTGTTCATATGTTGTGATCTTGTTGTTTCTACTCTTATGTTCATGCTTCTTTCTTTTGGATGTATGTGGTAAATTAATAAAGGAACAAAGTAATAAGTTTTGTAGAATACTGATTTACCTCCCCCCTCTCAGTGTTTCTTAATTTCAATAGTATAAAGTTATAAGGTGCCTACTTTCACACCTTTTTCTACTATTAAGGCACCTCTTGAAACCTTCCAATTTTATCAGTAAATGTAACAATGCAACCTTCATCAGCTAGCTGCCCTGCTGAAATTAAATTCCTACTCAGCCTTAGAACATGCCTTACCTCTTGTAGTAGCCAATGATTCCCATTCTACAACTTAATCTTGATTCTTCCCTTTCCAACAACATGGGCTACATACACCAACAGAGAGTCCAATATTATTATCCAGTAAATCAAACTGATTACAACCAGTAATCCTTGTAACTCAATACCACTGCAAAATACTACAATACATCAATAGAAAACCAAACCCTTAGCTACTTTTATCAAGCCTTATTTCAGTTACAAAAATATGGTTTTTTTATGTCGATAAATAGAAAAAATTTAACCCCTTGATCCTGTTAAATAATTTGGGGGGAAACCGCGCTAATAAAAGGGGTAAATTTAACCTCCGAGTCTGATTAGGATCTATATAACAACACAAATACTCTCCACCATTCAGCCTCTTGTATTACCACTCCATCATCAGCCAGTTAATTTGGTGCTTGAGCAATCTTAAACTTGTTGATAAAATCTAAAGACAACATTGAGCATTTTATTCTTCTTACTTCATGCTCATCAATGCAATTTACCTAGAAGTAATCTAAGTGCTCCTTATGGAAGAGTTTTCTGCTCACATGCTATTCTATGGTGCCAAAGGGATCAAAGTGTTTGCAATCCTTGTAGAAGAGTAGGTCTAGTTGCTGCAACTTAACATAAGAGTACTCTGCTGCACCAATTGTAATGCAAGTGAATAGTCCCCTACCCAAAACAATAGGGAACTTGATGGAAGCTCTATGCAAATGCTTCAACATGTTATGGCATACACATAATTGTCTTGTCAACTCCAACAAGACTATCTTATCAGTTGGATATTTAGGTAGCCTATAGAGAGTTCCCTTGAATCCATGTACTCTGATATATGTAAATTTAGGGAATTGGATGTACCACCTACCATCATTCTGAATTACATTGGAAACCTCTATGGATATCCTTTTTGACATATCACCTTGTAACATTTTGGTGATGTGCATGGTAAATGTATCATTCACCCTCTTGTAGTGTACTAATGATTGGACAAGTTGCAATTGTGGATGACATTCATATACTTTCAATTCCCCGTCTACATTTCCAATTGTCCCTAGCTGAGAAAGTCCAGAGTAAACAAAGTTTTAGGCCAACATGTATACTACATAAGAAGACCAATGGAAGTTCTTAGTCTCAATTAGGGCCAAGAATTCCTCATGGATATTATCACTAATTAGGCGGGCCCACTATAGTTTCCTATATCCTTTCAAGATTTCTTCAATGTAGCCAAACATCCATGGCTCAAAGGTTGAGGCAGCAGGCAATCCCATAATCCTACTTAATAGTGTAACCAAGTCTCCTACCTCATCCTTAAGATCACTCTTTACAGTATATGAGGTACTTTGGACATTGTTGTCCTCTTCTTCATCATCCAAGTGTAATTAATAATCCTCTTACAGGCTTCTAGTCCTTGGTTATACATTGCTTGGTTTTGAGCCCTAGTGACTATAGTCAGGGTAGGGAATGGAGGAATATCAAATGCTTTTGAAAGAGCTTCCATAGTGAAGCTTGCAACTACTCTCCCAATCTAGGGGTCACTGACCTAGTGGGAGCATGGTACCTCTTAACATAGGCTATAATTAGTTCTAGACATCAGACTAATGTAGGGAATGTAGAATCCTGGGCAATCCCATTATCTTTGATCCTTCTCACCCAATCAGTTGGATTGTCCTTGAAGAACCTCAACTTGAAGTCATCTAGGTCGATATGACTGAAGTTGGTATCTCCTATGCTATTCTAGATTAAGGTGATCTTGGAAGAGGGAGGAATTCCCTCGAACTTGTACTTCATTGTTGTAGCCCTTGTAGACATTTATCCTGCAATGCAATACGTTAATGAATACCCTAATTGAATACCATTCCATATGCCTAACTCTACCAATTTGATTAGGAACCCTACAAAAATCATCAAAAGAAGACATTTACATGAATTCCTAACACTAATTTTCCATTTAGGCATCAAATTCCATCTACTGCAGTAAAAAGTAGGCACTTGCCCTCCTACAGAATGCCAGCATGCAACACTATAAATTACATCTTCACATCAATTATGAAAAATAAAGATTTCAAAATCAACTAAGTAATTCAAAGTATCTAGCATGAGATAGGAAATTAGACTTGTTTGGGATGTAACAATCATTTGCACTAAAAAGCAAGTTTTCTAGCTCCTATAGGATAAAACGGGGGTTTGGACTTCTGCAGGACAAGCGAGATTTTAAGCTCTTGTAGGACATATCCTACAACCAATTATTTTAGAACTAAATTTTGTCTTGTCCAAAGTGGGTGAATGACAGGTTACCTGATATGCAGGGAAAAGGGTCTTTACCAGACAAATCCTACACGCTTAAGTTTTAACACAAAGGGACCTACTATATTCCAAGAAGGTGTAGGGTGAGGTATAGGACAAAGTGGGACAAATTCCTTTCACCGAAAAAAGTGAGCAAAAGGACCCCTACTGAACAAAGCAGAAGAATCAACCCCTGGTGTATAAAGTGGGAAAAACAACCTTCACTGGATAAAGCGGAGGAATCAACCTCTACCAAATAAGTCTGACATTTGGAGAAACTCCCACAAACTCTTCTTTGGTGGTCTAGAAGGGTAAAGAAGATAAAACTGCACCTATTGAATGATGTAGAGGAAAGTAAGTCTGATGGATATATCTATCACTCACCAAAATCCTTGTGAGTTCACTAAAAACTACAAGTCCTAAGGGGTTTTGGCGAGGCAAATGGGGGTTATAAGATGAAGCGCTGAAAGTGACTTGTCATGCCCACATTTGCCATGTGGTTATGACTCGATAACCACATGTCATGACCACATTTTTCATGTGGTCATGACATGAATTATCAAAAACTTTTCCCACCTGACTCTAAAACCCCATCACGTGCATCAAGCACGCTCGGTGACACACACACACACACATATTGTAGTTGTATCCACAACTAACATTAGGTACGTTGCCCAAAGGTGGGTAAGTCAATCACAAATGAGATAATGCGAAACTCCTTTCGTTATCCCAACAAGATGATAGCCGCTAAGGGGTGTGCATCGTGAGGAGTGACACTAAGAGGGTTGGTATCCATTTCAGGATCCAACCCTAGGGTTTACTAAGAGTGGAGGAACGATTTCGATATGAATCAAAATCTATCCCTAGGAGGAAACTACTAACTTAAAGAAGACATTAAAATATATCAGCTATGCCATAATTAATGTAATAACAATTAATTAAAATGATTAAGTAAGCCAAGGATTAAATTAATTAAATAATCCTATTTCTAGCCTAGGAAAAATTCGACAACATAATGCCATCTCATCAGCTATGGGAGGAGGAAAATTTAATAAAATTATAAACTTCCAATAAAACCCTTTTTCAAACTAAAATGAATTGAATAATTTTAATAATATACTTTTCAAAATTCAAACAAATGTAATTAAATTAACTAAATTAAAGTGCTCCACATTTAACTATTCAATTTTGAACATAATGACTAAAGGGTTTGAATAAAAAAACACAAGGGATTAAATTAATCCACATACAATAGCTTGACAATAAGTTAAATTAAATAGCATTAACAAACACCCTTTCTCAACTAAAATAGAATAACCAATTTTCTAAGGGGTTTAATAATTCAAATCTAACATTTAAATCACTCACTTGATAAAGGGGTTTGAAGGAATAAAATTGGATAAATAATTGCCCACAATAAATTTAATCTAATAACTTAAATGTATTTCTTCCAAAAAGATCAAACGGTGAAATTAATTAAAAGGCAATAAAATAACCCCACACTAAAATCCAAAAATCCCTCCCACTCACTAAGTGGGTTTAATTAATTTAAACTAAGTTTAGAGTATAGGTTAGCCCATTAACCTTTAGGGTAACACAAAATCCCTAATCCAAGTTTATAATAGCAACACAAAGATCTATTTGCACTCACACCTAAATGTGTTTTCTATTGGGTGCATTTTTTTTAAAAGTGGAGGATGCAATTGGGAAAGTACTTTCCCAAGTAGAAAGCATTTTCTCCAATGAAGAACTCTTAGCAATGTTTTATTGTTTTCTAATAAATTTCTTCTACATGTTTATATTTTTCTCTAACATAGTTATCTTCCAATTTTCTTTTTTTTTGTTCTCTTGTCTCCTATATGCTAACCTACAAGTTCAGATTTCCATGCTCTAGTTCTAAGAGATTTATCTATTTTCTAAAAGGTTTCTATTTATTTTCTAATATTTTGTTTTGAAACAATAAAATAGAGTTTTCACAACAATGTTATTGTCCCCTAATGCATTCTAATGCCATACCCTTTTTTTTTTAAAAGCTCCCAGATATATTTCATTTCTAGCAAGCAAAGAAAAATACACAGAGTAAAATAATGCATATATAAATATATATGTTATATATGTTTTAGATATTATGTATATATTTATGCATAGGTGTGAGTTTATATATATAAACATAGAAGATAAAATATTTATTAAACTTTATAGTAAAAGCAATGAAGCTTATTTTTTTTAGGGCCAAACTTAGAGAAAAGAAAGAGGTCAAAAAATAAATGGAAGATTGTGATTGTTTTATTTTAAAGAAGCAAGTAAAAATAAATAAATTAAGAGCTGATGAACCTGTGTAGGTCCGCAGGCCCAGCCTGCGGCCTACTCAGACCATGGCTGGTGGTGTGGGGCGGTACAGCCACTGCCACAGGGCACCACTGAGTATGGGGCACGACTATGGTGTAGTCAAGGTAGGAGGTTTCACAGAATGGACTGTCTGAACCATGCAACAAGAGTAAACACAATGGAAACAACTCAAATAAATAAAGAAAATGTAGATTCAGTCATTCAGTATATCATAGAATTCAAAATAGAGATCCACCGGCAACATGTGGGCTTACAATTAGGGCTCATAGGCCTGATTACATACATGCATAAGATAAAGATTTGAATCTCCTTCGCACAAAATCTAAACTATCAGATCGTTCTTATGTGTATAGCTTGATTACTACTTTCCTAAGGATCTATTACATCTTTATATATCATTTCCAGACCAATAGATTCCTCTGTGTTAGCCAAGGAAGGTCACAAACTCCAATGAAGAGCTGTAACGTGTTCACATATAGGTCAGACCTAAATGTATAGAACACTCCCTCAAATGAAAGGAACAATGTACGGACCCTTGGGTATGGTCGGCCATGAACCACAGAAAATTAAATGATGTGCTAATGAGTTCTACAAGTCAAGGAATGATCCGCAAGACTTCTCCTTCAGCTGGTTATCAGGAACTGTTAGAATGCTCTACTCTGAGAAAATAGTCAACTTTTGATAGCGATATCTTTCCGGTAACTGATCCAAATGTTCTGAATTCTTGATATGATGTAGATGAATGAATGTAGATGCTAAGTCTAGATCCGCAAGATGTGAAATGCCAAAACGGGACCACAAGTTGAGAACTGCTACTGACTGAACTGCCTGAACTGAACTGGAAAATGAAAGAACTAAAATGCAAATGTTTTTTGGTTGATGCAAGATTTCTCTTGAACTAGAGATGATCCTGCATCAGACATCTAGGGTTATTGAAAAAGTGAGTCCCTCACTTTTTTGTGGCTAGGGGGTCCATCTTAGCTATGAAATCCAAGATGAATATTCTTCTGGTCTGCCTTTCCACTTCACAAGGTATTCTTTGTATTGTCTCTCTCTAGTGCTGTGTCCAACTCTGCTGTCCAAAATGTCTTCAATCTATTTCGGTGCTTGTTGTGGTAACTGCTTCTTCAAGTCTTCTTCCATGCTATTATTGAACTCTGCTTCATAATACTGATAAAGATCTGCAATGTTGAAAATAGGTGAAATACCCAATGTCTCCGATAATTCCACTTCATATGCATTTCCTGAATCAAATTTCCTGACTATCCTACAAGGTCCAAACTTCTTCATCTTCAACTTGTTATATGTCCCAACTAGAAATCTTTCTTATCTCAAGTACACAATCAATTCATTTCCAACTTCAAATTCCTTATATCTTCTCTTCTCATCTGCTTTCTCTTTGCACTTACTTTTCATGTCCTCCAAATGCTTCTTCACCTGATTATGCATTGTCTTCATATGATCTGCAAATTCTTCTGCTTCTGCACTCCTCTTTTCTTCTGTACTGATATCTCTTAATTCTGCAACTCCTCTAGGATTCACTCCAGTAACAATCTCAAAAGGTGTTCTTCCAGTACTCCTATTCACCGAATTATTGTATGCAAACTCTGCTTGTGAAAGAATCAAGTCCCAACTTCTGGCTTTGTCTCCAACCAAACATCTCAACAAGTTTTCCAAACTCCTATTCACTACCTCTGTCTATCCATTTGTCTGTGGATGAAAAGTAGAACTGAACTTCAAATGTGTCTTCATCTTCTTCCAAAGTGTCTTCCAAAAGTAACCAACAAACTTTGTGTCTCTGTCTGAAACTATACTCTTAGGTAATCCATGCAATCTCACAATCTCCTTGAAAAATAGGTCAGCTACATGCACTGCATTAATTTTTTTCTTACAAGGTATAAAATGAGCCATCTTTGAAAATCTATCAACCACTACAAATATTGAATCATGTCCTCTCTGTCTTAGGTAATCCCATTACAAAATCCATGCTTATGTCTTCCCAAGGTCTCTCCGGTACTGTCAAAGGTTTATACAATCCAATGTTCTGACTACTCCCTTTTTCAACTTGACAAACTCTACAACTCTACACAAATCTCTGAACATCCTTATGTATATGAGGCCAAAAGTAATTTTCACTTACCAAAGCTACTGTCTTATCAATGCCAAAATGTCCTGCCAATCCACCACTATGCTTCTCCTTGATCAAATTATCTCTCATTGAACTTCTAGGTATGCATAACTGACTTCCTTTGAACAACATATCTTCTTGAATGAAATAGTCCAACCACATACTTCTATCTATCACAACAGGTTCCTTACATGCTTTACAAGGTTCTACAAAATCAGTGTCTCCCTCATACATATTTTCAATTCATCAAAACCCGACACTTCAACTCTCATCTTTATCAACAAGTCCCTTCTACTCAAGGCATCAACAACTTTATTTGATTTACCACTCCTATACCTCAACACAAAGGTATAACTCTGCATGAACTCTACCCACCTCATATGTCTCTGATTCAACTTTCCCTGACTATTCAGATACTGCAAAGCTTGATGATCTGTATTCAAAACAAACTCCTTAGGCAACAAGTAATGTCTCCACTTCTTCAAGGCTTGAATTATGGTGTAGAACTCTTGATCATAAATTGAATATCTTTTCCTTGCATCATTCAACTTTTCACTGAAATATGCTACAGGTCTACCTTCTTGACTTAACACTACTCCAATTGCATTTCCACTTGCATTACAATCAACTTGAAATACCTTATTGAAATCTGGTAATGGCAAAACAGGTTGCTCTGTTACTTTCTACTTCAACAACTCAAAAATTTTATCTACTCTTGATGTCCACTTGAAATCTTTTTGTCACCTCTCATTGTCTCTATCATAGGGTTACAAACTGAACTAAAATTTCTGATGAACTTCTAGTAGAAAATAGCCAAACCATGAAATGATCTAACCTCTCCAATGCTCTCCGGTGTAGGCCATTCAATAATTGCTTTCACCTTCTCAGGGTCCATCTTCAATTCTTCCACAGAAATCACAAATCCTAGATATACCAACTCTTCCTTCATGAAACTACACTTCTTGATGTTTATCATCAATTTCTCTTCTCTCAACCTCTGTAAAACTTGTCTAATATGCAACAAATGTTCCTCTTTTGTCCTACATAAAATCAAAATATCATCCAAGTACACAATTACAAACTTACCCAAGAATTTCTTCAAGACCTCATTCATCAACCTCATGAAAGTACTTAGTGCATTTGTCAATCCAAAAGGCATCACTAACCACTCGTACAATCCTTCATTTGTCTTAAAAGCAGTCTTCCATTCATATCCTTCTCTGATTCTGATTTGATGGTATCCATTCTTCAAGTCTATTTTTGTGAAATATCTCACTCCACTCAAACAATCCATGATATCATCCATCCTAGGTAAAGGAAATCTATACTTAACTGTGATCTTGTTTATTTCTTTGGAATCAGTACACATTCTCCATTCTTCATCCTTCTTTGGTGCAAGCACTGCAGGTACTACACAAGGACTCAAGCTTTCTCTGATCAAACCTGTTGATGTATATTTTTACACATTCATAACAAAAGTTAAAATTCACAAAGGAACCTTAGCTATCTTGAAAGATATGAAGAATTGACTAAGAAATCTTAATCTCAAGTTTCTGTATGGTCAGGTCTTAACCTTGTGGAGAATTCAACAGGTTGATGTGAATCTGTTATATTCAATGGGCCTTACACAAATTAAAGTAATCAATGACTTACTAGACCAAAATTATGCCAACTATTACAAATATCAACAAAGTATTCATTCTTTTGCATAAATTCACTAATGTATCGTAAAGCTTTGCATGAATTTTAGTAAAATAAACTTGGCCTTTCAAATTTATATGAAAATTGTCAAAGACCACTGCCATTCCTCATTCTTTCTTCAAATATATGATAATTTCCTCCAGATTTCTACGTGCATGCTAATTATTTATGATTTTTGGGGAAAAGTTAGGAAAGATAAAGTTAGAAAACTGGATATTATCCACATACAATTCTCTATTACTCATGCATATAAATTTGTTTATCCTGATCAATCTAAAAGCAAATAAATCCTCATACATAAATCCTGAGTAGTTTCATGAATCTACATATGAAATTACAATCTTCAAGGGAAAATATATTAGAAAACACTTGAATCAATTAACACTCTGAAGATAGACGCAGAAAATTGATGTTTGTATTTACTAACATATGACAACCATTTCAAATTTACAATGTTTTATGACCTCAATCCTTTGAATTACCAGCAATAAACACTTATAGACACCTTCACAGATGCAACAAAGAGACCAGACACTTCTGTGCACTCTCAACTATAGACAACAGGTGAATTCCTAATGTTAATTTTGCTCAAGGCACTACTCTTCAGTCACCTCTCTTGCATACTCTGTTCACTTTTTGAAGCCTCCGTGTATTCCTGTGTGTGTTATTACAAATAAAGGGGCTCAATATATAGATTTAATTATCCCGAATATGGTTACAAAAAATACCAATCAATGGTTCTCATTCAAACTGTAGAATCAACAGTATAAAAGAAAAGCCCGCTAAAATATCTAAAAGAATATTCCTCAGTGCAAAGGATGCCTTTGGAATCTTTCAAATGTTGAAATATTTTCAATTTTGATCTTCTCTGCTTTAGTTTCTTTTTCTTCCACCATCCGCTACTTTCAAATCCCGATCTTGATTTGAACATTGTAAACCCTCCTTTGCTTTTGTGAGCTTCCAACTCTCCATCAGATCTGGCCTGGTAAGCACTCTTTGTCTTTGTAATTTCCTTCGTTCTCATTCGCTTTCCCTCGCTTTCCTTTTGTATACCTGATAAAACATAAGAACAGACTTCATCAGCTTATAAAATGCATTAGAATTATTTCAATTCTGACTTTTGTATCCTCTTCCTATATACCATTTCTTTGTATATTAGATACAATTTTAACATATATACAAATCTGAACTTTATTGGTTTATGAATTAATTCAAGAAATTGCTTTTGGTTTCGAATTTGTATATTTCCCCTTTTGTATTAATTTTTTGCATATCACATACATACAATTCGTGATACACAAAATAAATTTTTGACTTTGACTTTCTCTTTCCTTTTGTTTATGCATCCATGCAATTTGGGTTTGATTTAATTTTGTTTGAAATCTGGGACTGTATACTCCCCTTTTGTATATCTTATTCATGCACTTTCGCATACATTCTTTGCTATGTGGGCCCCACCAATTATTTCACCAAGCTTGAATTCACTTTGAAGTCCGACTTTGTATCTTGTTAATTTTGCATATCTAATACATGTGATTATACATACATCCCTTTATACAACCGCAGATTCCACCATAAGTAAACACTATTCAACCTTCTGTTTTGCGTCCGAAAATGCACCTGAATAATAAATACAAACCCCTCTTTATGCATACCAATATGCACATCATTCTATTTATGCTCCTTAATTTCAATTTAAATTGTCTTCGAGTCTGAATATACATCTGAATTTATATAACGAATGGGTCATCCCACAATAATGGGTTACACTTTTTGGCCAAACTTGACATTGAAATCAACATTTTGAACTAAATCTTCACTTTCTGACACCTATAGCCACTAAACCATTAGGAATTTGAAGATGATGCTAACTAGTTATTTGTGAGATTTTGTTTGTAGATTCTAAATATATATTTTTAAAAAAATTTGGAGTTAAATTGTAAATTTTTTTGCGTCTCCTTTGATAACTAGTTTTTAATAGTAAACAATTTTTTTGAAAGTGATGTGTATTCTGTAGCACATAACTTTTTTTCTACAACGGATAAAATTATGATTCTTTTGAATTTAGATTGGTAACACCAATATATAGGGCACGCATTTGGTTTCATAATGTTTTGTTGAATATTTTTTTTTAAATTAAATTTTGAAGTCAAACCAATTATAATTTAGACATAGGTGTATTCCGTAAAACATAATTTTTTCTGTATGTATCAAAATTCAATTTTTCTTTTTTTGTTGAAACAAGGACATCAATCCCTAGGGCATAGATGTTTTTCAATTTTTTTTTTCACTAATTTACTAATTTTCCATGTGTGTAGAACAGAGAACTTGATGTTCGGTGAAAAACCTACATTCACAAGAAATTAAAAATAAATATAATAATCAAATTAAATATATTTAAAATTATACTTTCTGGAAGATTACAATAAGGAATACATACTTACAAAACATAAATTTTAAATAAATTCATTTGATCCCTCAAAAGGTAAATCAAAAGTGGTTTTTTATCAGCGTTTTGATAGGTGTAGAGGAGACTCCATTATAGGTATGGTTTAAAATGAGCAGGGTTCTATCCAAGGGGGTTTGAATCTAAGGGGGTTTGATCAAACCATCTTCAATTAAAATCCTTTAAATGGAACCTTTCATAGCTTAAATCATTATATTTTCTAAAAATATGTGATTTCAGCAAAAATCAGGATGTCCCAGAAAGTGTAACCCATTATTGTGGCTGCACCCAAATACAAACCCAATACATACAATTCTAAACCTCAGCCTCTATGAAATGCACACTAAAAAGTCTCTCAAGTCCAACTTGTATATTTTGAAATTGTATGTAAGGAGCCATGTATATGCCATACAAATGTTTATAAATAGACTTGTATATTCTCTGACATCCGCGCATGTATATTCTGAAATTTGTATGTCTTATACAAATGCTCATGGATTTCTACGTTTATATAGTTCATCATAAAATGCCATCGGGTCCAAATATGTATATTATATGAATGTATATTGCTACCCAAATGATATAAAAACCATGCACTCATCATATACAAACACAATTTATATATGAAATACAAATTTACCAACTATTAAATTTTCTCAAAAAATTCATAACTTTCAAAATATAAGGAATTTCCAAATGACACAAAAGGCAACCCTCGATCATTTTTCATGCAGATTTCATGGATCCCATTGGTTTTATCATGCATTATGTCCATTATGACTCTCAAGAATTAAATATATTTTGCCTATACTGCACCACACACATAAAACCATGCCAAAAAGCGAAAACAAACAAGGGGTCCTCATTTTGCCTCCGGGTAAAAATGGGGCATGTTGTGAACATCACAACAAAACCTTTCCTCAATAAATCTTGTATCTGTCTATTCAGTTCTTCATTCTCTGTCAGTTTCATTTTATGTGCTGCTTTGTTAGGCAAACTTGCTCCTGGTATAAGATCCATGTGATGACTGATACTCCTTATAGGTGGTAATCCTTCAGGTACATTATCTGATATGGTTTCTTCATACTCTGTCAGCAACTCTCTTATCTCCTCTGGTTTAGTCTCTGTTCTCAATATTTCAGGCTTCTTAGAAATCAAGGCATAACACATACTTTTGTGTTTCAAACCATCCAAAAATTTCCTTCCATCTACCAAACAAATTCTAGCATTCCCACATACCACATTTTTAGGATCATCTTCTAAATGAATCAAAGTATTTATTTTCCCATTTTCTATTATAGTATATGTATTCTTTCTTCCATCATGTATAGCTTTTCTATCATACTGCCAAGGTCTACCCAGCAAGATATGACAAACATCCATAGGCATAATATCACACAAGACTTCATCATGATAAAATCCAATATGATATTTCACCAAACATTGTTCACTCACTAGTACCTTATGATCATCCCAAATCCATTCTATCTGATAAGGCTTAGGGTGTTTCAATCTTTCCAACCCTGACTTAGTCACCATCTCCTCTGAAACTAGGTTATCTAAACTACCACTATCAATTACAACTTTACAACACTTACCTCCCGATTTGCATTTAGTTATGAACAAAATTTTCCTCTGTGACAATTCCTCATTTGTCTCTACTTGAAATAGTACTCTCCTCATCACCAATGATTCTCCTTTCTCTGGATTGCCAACTGAACAAGGTGATCCAATAGGTTCTTCTTCAACATAGGTTGCTCTCCCACTATTCTTTGTCTTCCTGCTTGTACTACCCTGATTACATTCAAATGATCTATGTCCTTCACCTCCAGACTTGAAACAAGTACCTATGAATGTCTTCTTATCAAATCCTCTTCCTTCTCTTCTGTATCCTTCATTTCAGTATGCACTAGGGTTTCCTCTCTGGTAAAAATTTATGTCATCTCTGTCATCCTTTCTAATTGGGCTGTCAAACTTGTTCTGCTCCATAAATGATCTATCACATCTGGAAAATGATCTTCCCCTCTGAAATTTACCTCCTCTGCCTCTCTATCTTTGATCATGCTTCTTATTCAATTTTTCTTCAACTTTCAGGGCAAATTAATATGCTTCTTCCAAAGGTGTCATCGTTACCAAACTTAGTTTTTTTTGAATGTTCAATCTCAGTCCATTGATATATCTAGCCACTTTCTCCTTGCTTGCTTCACTATGTCTTGTTCTTATGATCATCTTATGAAATTCTTCAGTGTATTCCTTCACAATTTTCTCCTTTTGTCTCAGGTTTTGTAATCTTTTCAACAATTCCAACTCATAGTCAGTAGGTATGAACTGATTTTTCAACTTAATTACCATCCAGTCCCACTTTGTAATCTTTTATTTTCCTCTTCTATTTCTTTCCAACTGAACTTCTTTCCACCATATAGCAACATGTCCTTTCAAATTTGTCTTTGTAAATTTCACCTTCTCCTAATCTTCAATCTCCTCATAGTCAAAGTATTTTTCCATGTCATTTATCCAGTCAATCAACTCTTCAAGGTTCAAATTACCAATATAGTTTGGAACATCAATTCTAGGTCTCTTTCCAATCTTTGAAATAGCTCGCAACATCTTTATCTAATCTAATTCTTCTTCTTCATCACCTCCTAGGGTTTCGCCAGTGTGTTCAGCAGATTGAAATTCTTCTTCATCATCACTTTCAACATTAGGTCTCAGTGTTAATCATCTTTTCCTATCTTCTTCAATAGAATCCAAACAAATTTGCATTGTTCTCATCAATTCCATCATCTCATCCATTCAATTATCCATTGTATCAACAGGGGGAACTCTTCGCGGTGGCATCTTCCTAGGATCAAGTGTAAACTACCTTAGGTTTGGCGATCGGGCTACAAGCGACAACTACCTCTTAATTGGTGATCAGTTGCGCACAAGTAACCTACCTCGGATCAGCGATCTACTTACAACAAGACCTTATGGAATCCCCTTCGCCAATTTTCTCCAAAGAATCAAACTTTTGCTCTGATACCACTTGGTGTAGTCACGGTAGGAGGGTTCACAAAATGAATTGTCCTGACTGTGCAACAAGAGTAAACACAATGGAAACAACTCAAAGAAATAAAGCAAATGCAGATTCAGTCATTCAATATATCATAGAATTCAAAATAGAGATCCGCTGGCAACATGTGGACTTACAATTAGGGCTCACAGGCCTGATTACATACATGCACAAGATAAATCTTTGAAGCTCCTTCACACAAAATCTAAACTATTAGATATTTCTTATATGTATAGCTTGATTAATACTTTCCTAAGGATCTATTACATCTTTATATATCATTTCTGGACCAATAGATTCCTCCACGTCAGCCAAGGAAGGTCACAAACTCCAATGAAGAGTCGTAACGCATTCACAGATAGGTCAGACCTAAATGTATAGAACACTCCATCAAATGAAAGGAACAATGTGTGGACCCTTGGGGAAGGTCGGTCATGAACTAAAAAACATTGAATGATGTGTCAATGAGATCTACAACTCAAGGAACAATCCATAAGCATTCTCCTTCAGCTGGTTATCGGGAACTGTTAGAATGCTCTACTCTGAGAAAATAATCAACTTATGATAGTGATATCTTTCCGGTAACTAATCCAAATGCTCTGAATTCTTAATATGATGTAGATGAATGAATGTGGATGCTAAGTCCATATCCACAAGATGTGTAATGCCAAAACCGAACCACAAGCTAAGAACTTCTACTGATTGAACTGCTTGAACTGAACTAGAAAATGAAAGAACTGAAATGTAAACAAACTAAAATGTAAATGTTTTTTGGTTGATGCAAGATTTCTCTTGAACCAGGGATGCTCCTACATTAGGCTAGGGTTCTTTCCTACCACCCCAACTCAAACAAAACTTTTATTATTAAAAATCTTTTTGTTTTAAAATTTATTTAACACTTAAACAGTAACCAAAAAATGTGATCTGTTTTACTTAACACTTTTCATTTTTATTAAAAAAACAACACACTTTTATATTAATATCTATATCTATATTTATATATTTACCAATATAAATATATAATTATATATATAATATAAAACCATTTCTATAATATTTTCCCACAATGATTTTTTTTTGTATATAAAACAGAACTAATAACTTTAAAAATAGCAAGGTATATATATATATTTTGTAAAGAGATAAATATGTTTTCCCATCTATGCAAGAGGGTATTTTTTTTTTTAAAACATGTAATATATTTAAATCATCGTAACTATATTTTTTTTACAACTATAGTAAGAAATTAGTCTCTTTTCCTTTTAACCTTCTATTCAAACAATCATTATTCCATAAAATGACTATTTTAGAGAGGGAGAGAGAGATGTATTTTATTTCCCATTAACTTCATAATAACCACAAGATCACAGATACAACTCTCATACCATACTTTCTTTATTTAAAATGAACAATGTTTTTACAAGAATGTGAGTACAATAAAAAACCCTTAAGAGAGAATAACTCTCATAACCACAACAAGCTATCACAAGGCCAAATAGGCCAAGGTATCATATTGCCTTATTTTTATATTTCTCACAAAACCAATAAACTCTTCAAGAATTCCAAGCATAAAACTCTTCCAAGAGCCACCAAAACCTACAAAACACAAAAATAAGTTCTCTAAGCCCATGGAGAGCTCACCTCCCAACCTTAGGCCTACAAGAAAGCCACCCCCAAGCTAGGAGGCAATTCAAATAACCGGTTCAAACACAACAAGGATTGCATACACACAAATGCACTCACACAAAACACATTAACACCCTCCCAAGGATACTCACAACAAATCCATTCAACAATGGATTTTATGGGTGAGAGAATGGACAACTCTCTACTCAAGGGGAACCATAACAACAATAACTCAAATAATGCTCAAACTCAAGGCCTCTTTCCATTAAAACTTATCTTACTCCAAATACACAAAGGCACTCTTTCTATAACCATAAATCTCAAACTTCATAATAAGGCCCATGGCCATAAAAAACTCCTCCAAAAGATGAGGGTACCCCGAGGAGGTTCACACCTCTCTCACCCATGACAAGGTGAGATCTCTCACATGGAGAGCTCACCAAAACAACCCATAAAACCCACACAACATAAAACTAAAACTCAAGAGCATAATAGCCATAACACATGCATAAATAAAGAATAAAGCAAGGTAAAAGAAGGCTTGAAGCCTTGAGAGGATACCTCTCAAGCTCCAAGTGTAAAAAGGGATGGTGAAGAGCTCCCAAGAGTCTTTTTCCAAAAATCCTTCCAAATATCTCCAAGTCTTTCTCTACTCCCCAAATCAACAATAAAATGCAAAAAGAAAGAACCCTCCTCTCTTCTCAAAGAGAGAGATAAATAAGCTTTGCTCACAAGCCCTAATGAATGAGAAGGTGACACTTGTCACCTTCTCCTTCATCCACTCAACCCTTCTCACAACTCCACAAGAATGAGGAGGTGACACTTGTCATCTCCCCATTCAACTAAGCTACACATTCTCCCACAAATGCTCTCACACATGTGTGAGAGCATAGGGAGAAGGGATCACACAAGGGAGACCTCTCATGAATGAGGAGGTGACACTTATCACCTTCTCATTCAACTATGCTACACTCTTCCCCACATATACTCACACATGTGTGAGAGCATAGGGAAGAAGTCTCACACATATGAGAAGATTCAAGAAGCTTCCAAAGCACTTGAGGTAAGGGTAACCTTACTCTAGGTGAGTGAGGCTAGGTTAGGTGAGATGGTGACATGCCAACCACCTCTCACATCTCCCAAACTCGTCACTTGACTCAAGGGCCAAATTTAGGTGACCATACAAGGGTTACACCAAGGTTAAACATGCTAAGAATGGCCCAAGACCCTAGGGGTTTGACCTAGGGTCATTATTTGACCATAATTAACACTAGGGAACTCATAAATCCTCATGAAAAGGGCTCATAAACATTTAGCACCAAAATTGTGTAAAACAAAACATTACAACCTTACAACACATCAAGGAAATAAATCAAAAGGGTGAAAAAAATATACCATAAACTGAAAGACAACATAAATCATCATTCTCCATCACAAATGACCTTAGTCCATCTTGGGGACTAGGTCGGATTAATAGGGCTAACCCATAGGGTTATTCACTTGACATCTAATTTTCTATGGGCCATGGAAAATTACCTGCACACTTAATCAAACACGTTAATAGCACATGATACATATAGCCGAAGTGAAATGAATTACATAAACACACACACAATTGCATAAGCACATATACTTTCAATTATAACACATGCTAACATTTACATGATTCTTAATTAATTTCTATTTCACAAATTACAATCAGGTTCATCATCACATAGCATTTCATTAACTCAATCTTATAACTAAACCATTACAATTTCATCAATAACACATTTAACATCATGGAATTCATAATATAATCACACATGTAAGGTATAGATCCATCTTACAATAACTCATCAATCACAAGATAAAACTGACAATTGCCCAACTAGGAGGGATCACTAGTCCTCAAACAACCACATATCCCCACATAATCCAAACAAGTCCCATGAATAAAACAAGAGTGTAACATAAGTTAGCCTCACACTATAACACTAAAGAGTCCAGTTTCAAGCATAAACATGTGATATTTCAATCAAACCCAACGAGGATGTGCATCACCTATGCACCCACAAACAATCACACCTACCTTATACAAAGATCCACAACATCACTACACTGACTCAAGACAAGGCCACGATTCCAATCACACAAGGGTGGGCCTCACATGACTCCTAGTGGATAATGTCCACCAGTGTCAAAAAGTTACTCTGGCTCGATTTCTTTGCCTTAGGGCATAAATTCAAAAGGTATCTCAAGAAAATTTGAATAGAACAAAAAAGCTGCTAGCTTAAAGATTTTATCCTACCTACCCCATTTCTTTCATGACAAAGTTTCCCTCCTACTCACTACCAATGCTAAGTGAATAATCCTGGAGAGGAAATCTAAGACCTAGGTCTTTCGAGTGCCGCTATTCAACAGATATCGTGGCTTTTAATAACAAAAACCCTACTAACAATACAAAACTTGTAGAATTCCTAGGGTTTTTAAAACACCTACCAGCCATCCTATAAATTCAAGAGTCCATTTCATTCACTTCATAATTGTTTCCTATGAAATTTCATTATGCATAAATATAAATTGAAAGGCAAGACAAAAAAGGGGAGAAAGGGCTGACCTTGTTTCATTTGAAGATGAAAATACAATGCTTAAGACGACACCCAAAAGACTTTAATTGATATCACGAGAACTTCGTATGTGCAAGGAATCGATGTGGAAGCAACCAAGATCACTAGGAGCTCCAAGTAACTTATGAAATTTTGAATGTAAATGGAAAAATAATCAAAGATTTTGGGTTTTATGCTCCTGATGCAGGTGCCATAAATGCTCCTAACAAGCTAACAGAGTGGCAGACACTCAAACACAAAAAGTGGGGGAAATGGTCATGATAGAATGAGTGGGGAAAAGACAGTCCATTGGATGATGTTCGTTAGCCATCAAAAGTCCCACAACATTTTATAAGGGTTGAAAGACCTAATTTTCCTTGGTAGTCAATACCTTAAGCAAAAAGTAGATCTTTTGGACCTCACTAGACATGTCTTGCAGCAACCACTTTTAGCGCAATGTTCGGTAGACACCAAAATCAGCGCAAAGCATAGAAAAGCAAGATTCTCTTTGTTTTTTCACACATAAGACAACCTAAAACCTTTTTCCAACCACCAT
Organism: Cunninghamia lanceolata; assembly: GCA_027924645.1. Classification (NCBI taxonomy): domain Eukaryota; kingdom Viridiplantae; phylum Streptophyta; class Pinopsida; order Cupressales; family Cupressaceae; genus Cunninghamia; species Cunninghamia lanceolata. The sequence goes on along the minus strand of BSBN01000194.1, from coordinate 8,820,560 downwards.
GAAACCAAAAGTAAACTCCAAGAGGACACAAATTATCACAAAAACCAATTTTGGAACAAATCCTCTATTCAAGGAACGACTTTACTTTCTCAACATCACAAGGAAGGCAAACTAAGACTCCAAACAAAAGAAAGAGAGAAAGTCTCCATTTGGAAAAATGGGGCATGTGTGCAAAGAACAACAAATGGTGAATCTACTAGGGAAATGCTCCAGAGCATTTCTAAGATAAACGATAGTTACAAACCTAGAAACTCTGAGTTTCCCACTTATCAAACCAAATGAACATAATGACAAACTCATGGAATCAAAAATCAAAGACCAGAGTAACCATCTATATTCCAAAGATCTATGTCTGTGCATATGCTTTCATTTCCATCCTTCAGAAACCAAGATCATCCAAGTTCTCTTGCATTAAGCTACATGAGTGATACTCACCCATTAAATTACCTAGACATTGCCTCACTGCTAGTCAAGCGTCTATAGCCCTGATGAGGTTGTCTCCATGATTCTGCTCAAGCATTTCTCTACTGGCAGCCATGCATCCATAGCCCTAATAGAGATACTTGAATCCTTTAGCTAGTTGAATGATATTATGAGAGTACTGGAAAGTACCACCTTTTGATATATTGCTTTGCTTAATGATTCAGTTAATTTAGCTTTTCGATAAGAGTACTAAGAAGCACCGCTTACCCTTATAGCACATGATTTTTCCACATGGGCTACATACATTAGTTCAACTTCACTGGGCTAGGAATCATAGTGGTGTCAAAGGTGAGACCTTAAGATTTTTCACTTAATGCAAGATCACAAATACTTACTCAGAGACTTCAAGATCATTAAGATGTAAAGGGGAATGAGATCCCAAAATACTTCAAGTTAAACTAGATCAATAACTCATCTTCTAAGAGCAAGCACCATGTCATCCAATAAAAACAATGGGACCCACAGTAAACTCCTAGGTTCACAACCAAGGTTTCTCAAAGAAATCCTAAACTACAGGCCCAAAGAACACCTATTGGGATGTCTTACAACTGCCACCTTATTTAGAAAATGGAAGATCCCAAGCCGAAAGAGAAAACAAGAAGCAAAAGAAACAAAAGTAAACAACAACTAACACTAACCAAAGAAAAAGAATAGAAAAGAAAATTATGTACACAAAAAAAGGCATGCGCACCTCCTAAGATTGGAAATAGTGCTTCAAGAACTACCCATTTACAGGTAGTGGGAGATCTTCACCAGTTAGTGTTTTCAACCAATACACATTATCTCCCAAAATTTCAGCAATCTTATAGGGGCCTAACCAAAGTTTATCAAATTTCCCATAATCTCCCTTGTTTTCATGAGCTTTATCCCAATACAGAACTAAATCAAAGATATGAAAGGCTTTCACCTTGGCTCTCCTATCAAACCAACATTTCACAATGCCCTGATGTTTGGCAAAATTTCCAATAGCAACATCTCATTTTTCCTCTAGATGTAGTAATTGTGTTAGGCATCTGGAAGTTCTTTCATCAAATTCTAAGTAATCCTACATGAATTGTAAGACATGTATGCTCAAATGTATGGGAAACATAGGCTCTAATCTATAAACCAAGTGGTAAGGTGAAGTTCCTAAAACAACCTTGTTTCTTATCCTATCAGCCCATAAAGCAAACCTAAGCTGAGTGTGCTACTCCCTGGGATTCATATCACGAAATATTTTGAGAATATCTAACAGATTCTTGTTTGTGGATTCAGTGACACCGTTACTCTAGGGATAGTAGTTAGATGAAAATTTCAATACAATTCCATAATCAAATGCCCAGTTACAAAAATGTAGTGATGACAATGCAAGATTATTATCACAAACAAGAGCAAATGGACAACCAAACCTTGTAATAATGTCTTCTTCAACAAACTTTATTACTACCTCCATTGTGCATTGCTTACATGCTTGAGCTTTAGACCATCTAGTACAATAATCAGTAGTGGTTAGAATATACTTGTGGTTGACAGAGGAAGGTGGATTGATCATACCAATAAATTTGAGCCCCCATTGAGCAAAGAGGCGTATCTCCATAATAGGTTACAAAGAAATTGCAAGATTCTTTTCCCTTGAGGCAACAGTTTGATAGACATGATAGGTTTGAACATGTGTATGAGCATCTCAAAAAATTGTGGGCCAGTAATACCCTACCCAGAGAATTTGGTTTGCATTGGATAAACTAGAACCATGTCCCATGCCAAATCTTTCATGAAAACTTGCCAAGACCTGAGCAACTTTTGGTTTGTTAAGGCATCACAAATAGATTCCCTCATGAGTCTTCTTGTATAGCACTAAACCCTTGACCATAAAACTACTTCAAATGAACCTCAAGGCCCTCCTCTGGACCGAAAACAAATGAGAAGGACATTGCTGATTAAGTAAATAAAATAAATTGTCGCTATACCAATCATCCTGAGATATTTCTTCTAGAACATACTATTGAGAGACTAAGCCTGGATTAGTTCTTCCATTTTTCTAGTGAGGGTCTTCCCTCTCACCAATTTCATTGGTTGTATTTATAATTCAAATTATTAAAATACGGTGACCAACTTTCCTCTTCATTCTCCTAACTCATTCTACATCAGTAAGGTTTTGACAGCTGCATCAGGGACAATGGCTGTCACCCTACTTAGGATATAATGGTGGAACTTTTTCACTACCTTTACCAATGCATAAACCTATTTTTCTACATTAGGATAATGGAGCTTAGCATCCTTCAATGGAGTACTCATAAAATCAATTAAATGCTCATCAATAGGGCCTTTCTTCTGAGTTAACATTGCTGCACATGTATGTTCTGAAGAAAAAAAATAGATATAGAATGGCAAAGTATAATCTGGACATACAAGCACTTGGGCACTTACAATAGCCTACTTGATTTATGAGAAAGCTTCCTTCACCTCAAATGTCCACTCAATTTTAGCATCTTGCTTCAACACAACATTCAATGGTTTGATAATCTCAACAAATCCAGTTATGAATTTTCTTGTGAAGTTGATCTTTTCAAAGTATGATTTGAGTTCCTTCTTTCTTGCAAGTGGCTGAATTTTAAGAATAGCCTAAACTCTATTGAGATCTATTGATATACCTTCTTCATAAATAATGTGCCAATATTTTTCCCTTAGTCACCCCAAATATACACTTCTTGGGGTTAAGTGAAATACCATAATCTCTGCAGTGTTGTAAAACCTTCCTCAGGTTAGAGATGTGATCCCCTCTTCTCTTGGACAATATGGTTAGGTCATCCATATAAATGATAATGCACTTTCCAACTAAACCTTTGAAATATATGTCCATCGCTCGTTTGAAAGTGGCACCAACATTAATTAGGCCAAATGGCATCTTGTGGTATGCATATATTCCCCATTTACAGGTGAAGGATGTCTTCAATCTATCAGCATCTTGAACCATCACTTGATTATATCTTGAATAACCATCTAGGAATGACATCATCTGGGATCTATTAACAATCTGTAGTACCTCATCTAGTGATGATAAAGGATAATTGTCCTTCTCGAAAGCTCTATTCAAATTTCTAAAATCTACACACAATATGATTTCACCATTCTTCTTATGGACAGATACCAAATTGGCCACCTAAGTCGAATGACATATTAGAAAAATGATCCTAGTTGCTAACAACATCTTCACTTCCTAAAAAATCAAAGGTTCTAACAGGGAATTAACAGGTCTTTGCCTCTGGCGAAATGGATTGACCCCTGGTTTCAATGGTATTGTGTGAGTAATAATGGAAGCATCATAGGTTTTCAAATCCTCAGAACTCTAGGCAATGGCATCATGAAAGTCCATTAGAGCCTAAATAATTCCTTCCCTTTCTTTGAGATTACAAACCTTACCAATTAAGACATTCTTGATGTTACCAGTTGTCCCTAAGTTGTGCGAGTAACATTTTCCCCCAATAGAATCAACTTGTTTTCTCTTGGTTCCCAATTGGTCATGATCAAATAGTATTGGTCTTAATATTTAAGATGCCTTTCAAATCTATCTCAGTAGCTTCAACTTCTTCTTCATCTATAACTTGAGCAGAAAACATGTCTAAGCATGTGAGGAAATCAAGTATATGCTTATCATCTTCAAAGACTTGAAAATTAGTGACATTATTAGGTATAGAGGGAGTGGGAACCAATTCCACAATGAACTTCTTCAGATCAGACATAGCTAAAGGCTCCAAAGTACTAGCAGCTTGGCCAATGCATTGTCAACACAATTCTATTTTCTTGGGATCAATTGAATATTAAAGACATCAAAACTCTCTATAAGATCCCAGACTTAGTTTCAGTAACAGCTGAGCCTCTTGTCATGACAGGAGTATTGCTTCCTTACTTTCTTGACCACTAACTCTGAATCTATAGAAACCTAAACTATTCAAGCTTTATGTCGAATAATAGTTAGTAGCCCATGTACTAGTGATTCATACTCAACAACATTGTTCATGCAGAATAACTACAGTCTATAGGCATTGAGATACAACTCTTTGGTAGGACTAATTAACTCAAAACCAGCACCAACCCCTTTCTTGGACTTGAATCCATCGAAACGTAGTGTCCAAATATGAGGTTCTTCACTTTGTGTACTACCCAAAATTGTTGAAGCTTGACTGACCTATAGTTTCATTTTTTCATTAGCCTGAAGCAACAAGTAAATCTTTTTATTATCTAACATTGGGGGTAGCTTCAGGTGCATTTGGACCTATTGAATTTCTTCTACACATAGTGAACACTTGTATTTTAAATGAGATGCATTATGGATACTACACCAATTTGGCAATAATAACTCTTCTATATGTATCTTTTTCCCCATGCCTAATTGATCACTCACAAACTTAGCTACAAAGTCTCTAAACCTTTCAAAAATTTTGGGTTCATCATTAGAAGAGGAATCATGGTTTGACTGAACATGTACCTCAATGCTATCTAGCTGTCTATCCAGAGGTGGTTCAGGATGACTACTACTATCAAGCACTAGTACTTCTTCTACCTAGTTTATCTAAGGAAGATAGACTACCAAATCCACTTCAGAATACAAGATCTCATTCATTTGATTGTACTTGTTTATCATGTGCTTAATTTATAGTTCTCTCTCAATGCAAATTTGACTGGCAATGCCTCTCCATGGAAGCCACATATGAGAGAAGCCAGTGGCCATATAGCCATTCAAATTCTTTAACCAATCCCTACTGAGTAACATGCCATAAGTATCAAGATTCTACCACCTGTATGTCAATGTACTGCTACACTCATAGATCTGAGGCCAACTGCATGTGAATTCGGTTCAATTCTCCAAGCAACTCCAACATCTGTTTTATCTAACTGGGTGACTTTCCTAGATGAATTAGCAGGAGTGAGTCCCAAGGCTTTGCATATGGACAACGAAATCACAGTGGTGGACTCTCCTGAGTCTACTGGGCAGTTGTGAAGATTCTTACCAAATATGCTCAAAGTCAGTAGGAAGGGTGGTCATTTCCTTTTCTACTTGTATAATGTGACCTGCTGATAAGTGTCTGAAACATGGATCTTATCATTGCTCTTATTTTGGACATCCTTTTGTGAAGCATCTTTTAGAGGAGGGTCTGACTTGGAAATTTGCATCCCAATATCTTGGAGAAATTCTATCCTTACTTCAGGAATCTTCATCAGTTCAAAGATAGACAAATTAACTTTCATCTTCTTGAGTTCATTAACCACATACTAACCCAATTTGGCTACCTCAGACCTCTTAGATGATTCTACAGTATCATTTTGAATAATGACATGAGGTGCAAACAACTTTGGGGGATCAGGATTATTAGAGACCTTGGGATCAAGAGGAACCTGATAGTTGTTTGGAGGAATAGAAGTAGTGAAAGGTCCCTTTGACTTATTACTTTTGAGGTTATATGGACTTTATTATATTGATGATAAGCGTATACTTCATCATCCTCCTCTTCTTTAGGCTGATTGTCATCTTGAAAAGGGACAACATAACTTTCCAACACCAGGACAATATCATACCTTTGAGTGGGCACCAAGTCATATCCTATAGGAGGGGTAGTCTCTTGTCCATCAGCATTTTGATCCTCCCTTTAGAAGATACTAGATGCAATATGAAAACCATGACAATCTAATTCTGACTGGGCATTAGTGTTATGGATTCTGTACCATGAGGACATAGCAGCTTTTGCCAGCATCACTCATCCTAGAGGATGGTTATCTACATTTTGAGACTCCAAAGGTGATGGAACACCTCCATTGTTTAGTCTAGTATTCCAAGTCCTATTTGGTCTTTGACAGTTTTAGTTCTGATTTTGATTTCTCTGTTGTAAATATGCAGTTTGATTCCTAAGATGAGTCACCTCAGCTGTGAGCTTCTTCATTTGTTCATCTAGTTCTCTAATGTCATCCATGTCGTCCCTAGTCTTGGTAACTGTGGTTTTAGATGACCAAAGGAATGGGAGTTGGACTAGACGTAATTCTAATATAGGAGCTCTAGGATGGACTACTAAAGCCTGAGTTGTAGTTGGTACTGGAACAAGGTTGATCACTGGAGTATGATTATCCAAGGCTTGTTTAATCAATTGCACCTGACTCAACATGCCCATAGGACCTATATGATTAATGGGTCCTGACCCTAATTGCCCTAATTCTGTATTCACCTTGATTGCTTTGGTGGAGGTCTCTGCCATGGTTGTTATTGTGGGGGTCTTTCTCTTAACAAACATTGATGTCAACTTATCCAGTGCAACATAATAGATGGGAAATGTAGCAGCTACAACAATGTTGTATGGGGCTTGAAGATTGTAGTAAGCCTTATGAAATATATCATTAAAAATGCTTATCAACTCACCCTCTATCCTTTGGATCTCCACAAAAGACCGATAGAGATCAGAAGGGGATGTTGGCATCCTAAATTGATCCATAAATTCATCCTTAAGGACTTTCTAGGAATTAATAGAAGCTGTAGACAGATTGGCAAACTAGTAGTAGGCTTTATCATGGAGAGAATATGGAAATAGTTTGCAGGCTACATCTTCATATTGAACTTGCAACATGTACATGTTATCCTCAAAAATATTTATGTGTTCATTTGTAGTTTGCTCAGTATTATTAGGAAGAAACTTGGATCATTGTCGGGTTTCTTTGGCATGTCATGATAATTAGAAAATTGGATAGGGGAAGGATTTGTAGCCAACCAAGCCATGTTAAAAAAATTTACTCGTACTGTGGTGGGATTCCTTAGTATGGACTACGATCTTGGAGTCCTAGGTATCCCTTGATCTCTTCTTGTTCTCCTAAACTAGGTCAAAAATAAAAGATCTTTCCCAACTAAGCTAGATCTTGTATGTTTATGTCTAGTCCCCAACCTGGCTTGTCTAGATGAGAAGGGATGAGAATGAGCAAAGCAATGTCAACCCTCCTTCTAGAACTAATTCTGTTGGTGGGTGTTTTAGCACACAACAATGCAGATGAAATATAAGGAATCCCACCTCTCTTGAAAGGAATCTAATCCTAGTGTTGCCTCCCTTTTTTCTAAAAAGGTGTCTGTGTCCATTTTTAGTCTTTTCCTTCATTCTTTGTCTATCTTTGTCCTTAGTTGTTCACTCTGGTCTAAGTTTCCTTAGTTTTTTTTCAACAAGTCGGTGATCCTTCATTTTTTTGAACTAAAGTCGGTGGGTTCATAAGTTCTTGAAATGCCCAACTTACCTACTTGTCTTTAGTTATCATGCTTCAAGCCTTTCTTTGTGTTCCTATGTTGAAGTATTTCCTTTGTAGTCAAGAAGTCAGGGATTCCTTGAAGTTTCGAATCTCTAACTTCTAGTTCAAACGTTCAAATGTTGCTCGACTTACCGACTTTGAATAGCATACTTTCCTAAGTGGTATTGGCTATGATGGCGTACAATATGGAAAAATGACACTTGTCACTTTGCATTTAATTTGAAGTATGTGAAGACATAGTGGCACAATCTTCAGAGGGAAAGTCGAGGAATGCATTTATGAGTTATAAAGATGAATTCACCACCAATCTTTAATATTTTTCCTTAGTGAATTAATGAGAAAAGACTTCAATAAGTTCTTGAGTGTGCCTAAGGTGGTATTGTGTATAAAGGGAATGCGTTGCAGAAGAACAAACGGCTAGTTGCTACATGCGAAATTCTAGCACAGTTTCACTACTACAGGTCAGCCTAGCTAGTAGTTTCTTCTCTTTATAAAGGCTCAATATTTTCTTCAAGGATTCTGAGATTTCAATTCCCATGTATTTGCATGAAGAATTTTTTGTTGGTCTCTTGCCTTGCCCTCCACTTTCTGCATTCCTTTCAGAGTCTCTGGTGTTTTGGTTTCTTGAGCACATAAAGATGAAATTTAAGTTTCAAGGGACTCCTGTATACACCTAAAAATGACATGACTTGGTCTAAATAAATATCCTTAATATTTATTCCATCTAATTCTTCTATCAATAAATAAATAAACAAATTTATTTAAATCTTATTCTCTAAAAATAAAATATAATCAAATATTTTATTTATTCTTCCAAATCATGCACAACAATTAAATAAATTTATTTATTTAATTTGTTTTCTTATCTTCTAAATCTTCTAAAAATAAGTCTTCTTCATGCACACAAAATTAAATAATTTATTATTTAATTCCTCTTAAATCATGCAAAAGCAAATCATGAGTTAACTAATTGATTCAATCTTGTTTTTATCAACAAACTCCTAAAATAGTAAAAAGCTTTCTAATTTATGAAAGCATATCTTATCTTCAATAAAAGAAAAAAATAGTTAACTCAAAATAGCTTTTGTGTGACACTTGTCTTCTTTCTATTCGCGTACATTCTCTCATTCTTTTTATACCATTGATCTTCTCTCTCACAAGTCTATAAATTGAACCTTCTTCTTCCATTTCATTCATCCAAGCTTTTAGTATTGTTACTCTATAGAAATTATAGAGCACCTTTGGCACCCAAGTCATTCCATTTGCTTGCGATCAACTTGTTACCATATCACCATTACCATTGTTTTGAAGCTCATCTTCATTGTAATAAACTACAATAGCCATTCCCACTTGACATCTTGGAGTAGCAAGGAAGTACACCTTCTAAGGGCATATTCATACACAAGATCATTTGCGATAGGCCATCAATGGAAGCCATGAGGTAAAGAGGTTTGTTGAGGTATAGTTCATTGTTTTAGATCTTCTTTATTTCTATATTTAATTGAGTTATGGGTATTATTGATATTATTTATATTTATGCATAATTTCCCTTAACATTTTTGGCACCCACCATGGGGCCTTGCCCTGATTTAACCCAAAAATTGAGTTTTTTGTGCAAAGGTTCCATACACAGGAGGATTCGGTGCATCTTGTTAGGGTTAGCTGGCAGAAGATATCAATTAAATGCAAATAAAGATTAAACAGAGAAATGGAAATACACAGAATTAATAACAGCCAGAGACAAGTTTTAACATGGTTCACCCAAACTCGGGCTACATCCACCAAACAGAGAGTCCAATATTATTATCCAGTAAATCAAACTGATTACAATCAACAATCCCTGCAACTTAATACCGTTACAAAATGCTACAATACAATATATCAAAACCCTAACTCTTAGCCGCTTTTATCAAGCTTTTTGTCGGTTACAAAAATAGGGTTTTCTTATGTCGGTCAATGAAAAAATAACTCCTGGTGCCTTTATAAAATAATAAAAAATCGTGTGAGGTTTTGGGGGCGCTGCCCCCGAGCCCTCGCGAGGGCACTGCCCCTCGACCTTGCCCTGTATCGCGATAGGGAACGCACCAGGGGTACTGCCCCTAGACCCTGCAAGGGGCGCTGCCCCTTGAACCTGTAGGAATTTGGGGGGAAACCGCGCCAATAAAAGTGGGGAAAATGTAACGTCCGAGTCTGATTAGGCTCCATATAACAACACATCTGACCCATTCTAACACACATTTGAGCTCTGTTCTAGTGCATTTGATCTTTTCGTGCATTTACCTCCTGAAGCTGTGCATCCATGTTCTCTTACGGTGCATCTTCCAAACAATGCATATAATATCTGTTTCAGTGCTTTTAAACTCTGTTTCTGCGCTTTTGAATTTCTCGTGCTTCTGAGCTCTGTTTCTACTCATTCAGGCTTTGAAGCTGTGCATATGTTCTGAACAGTGATTTTAGGGTTTTCCTTGTGGTTTTTTTTCTAACGCTAACACTTTTTTGCAGGGATATTCTCTCATCTACTTGTAGGATTAGGGGCTAGTTTAGTCATTCTAGTTGCATTGTTAACACACATTGTCTTTTTTAAAGGAAAGTAATTGGATGCTCATGCAAAGTCACATCTAGATCTAACTAGGAAGGGAGTAACTTGAATCTAGTCCCAATGTTAGGAGGATAAAATTGAACCATTGCTATCTTGCTTTTCAAAGTTAACAACTTGTGTGTGTGCCCAAGTAGCTAGCTCATATAGTCTTTTTCATTTTAACTAGGGGAAAAGAACAACTATCTTTTGTCTTTTTGGGAATGATACTAGGTGTGAAAGGGAAAAATGGGAAAATATCAATAATGATAAATAATAACCCAATACATCAATGGAAGTTGAAAGCAAAGAAGATTGAAACTAAAACAAGTAAGAACATACTTACAAACTCCTTTACCTATCATTTTCCATTGTTTGCCTATCTTTCTTTGATCTTGATTGTGAAGCCCTCAGAAGCTTTCCTTGCTTGCTTGCTTGTTGAAGATGACAAAGGAAGAATGGCTTTTGATACTTGTTGTGTTGAAGATGAGCTTCAAACACAATGATAATGGATGATGATATGAGAATGGCTAGAATGAGGAGATTTGAGAAGAATGTGGGCATGACAAGGATGTCAAAAGAAGATTTCCTAGAGGAAATGATGCAGAGGCATCCACACTATAACCTTCGCATATAGCATGGATGTCTGCAGACCAACCTCATCATCATCATCTTCGCCATCATCATCATATTTCCTAACACCACCAACAGCATCATCATATTTCGCATTACACAGTCAGCATCATCATGTTTCGGACGACCACCAGCATCCTCCTGCCGACTACCGTTCACCTCCTCCGCCAGTCGCCTATCATCATCATGATATTCAGTGGGCGAACACATCCTCCTGTTGCACTGTTCATCGGGCACCGAACACTAACGTCTTCATCATGATCTTCAACACTACCTTCGTCAGCAGGATATCCAAATATCCGGTTGCTCAAATATCCTGATGACGATCACCTTCAGCACCTTCCCTTCGATGCTCCGCTACCCGACGACACAAGCAACAGCATCATGATATAATTTATCCGGTTCTCTTCGAAACCTCCTGATGACGCTTCACACTTTCTGCCGATGCCGATACTTAACCACTTAACAACGGCAGGATAAACTCGCACAGGGGGATATCTCAATATCCTGATGACGATGACGTCATATCCTGATGACGATGACGTCACCCAATATCCTGATGATCTTCTCAACACTTAGTCAAAAAAACACGAACTTTCTCCCCCGCATCTACTCGCGATATGCGGATGTTTGGCACTCCCGATAGATGATCCTGATGCCGATACATACACTTAGTATATGTCCGACCTAAAACATCCTGATGCTCTCGCAACATGCAAACTTCAACAGTTTCATGACCCGATCTTCTACCTGATGCCGATGCACTCCTCCTCGGCTCCTCCAGAGGATGATCACCCGACGCACTGGCACTTCATGCACTCGAAAGCATCATGCTCTCCTCCACTTATCCGGATGATGATGTCCAAACCCGACTGCAGGATATTCACCTAGATATCCTGATGATGCCATCTTAACCAGTTTCTTCACTTAGCGAAATCTCACTTCGCCGATCCTTCAGGGATGACCCGATCCAACCTCAGGGTGATCTTCCAACTCAAACTTCTCAACTTGACCTAGCACATGAGGATGCTAGGCTTCTCAACATCTCTTGATGGCGAACCTGCACACCTGCATGCAAAGAGAAAACAAACTACTACCTACCCTACTGTACATTACCATTCCACCGATCAGACGGATCAACCGGTGGAATGGATCAGTACATCCATGAAACCACCCAAACCAGCAAACTGATTATAGAAAGGGGATCAAACAGGAAACCAAAAGCAGGATCTTTATTGATTTCAAAGATGCAATACAATATGATCAATCTCTCTCTCAGTCTCACTCTCTGCAACCTAGCTCGATCGATGCTATCTGTCTATCTATCCAATATCAACCGATCTCATGCTTATAAAGACTTTCCTACGAGTACTACTGACCCGACTCCAAGCGGCTGGGAACTCTCCAAGCAGCTGGGAGATCCCACCGAACATACATCATGACAGCTGTTATAACTAACTAGCTAAAAATAGCAAAAGCCTGGTCAGCATGATCTTATCCTGATCAGCATGACCTTATTACATGCAATTGGTCTAACAGACCTTCTTGGAAACACAAACAAGACCTAAACTACTAACTGCCTCATCAAGACCAGCTGTCAGGTAGGTGCTCCTGCACCATACTCCCCAAAAGAAAAGAACTCATGTCCCATGAGTTTAGCATGTGGAAGTCCTCCACCTTTACACTTTGCTTGGTCAGTCTTCTGACCTGCTCCAGCTTTGTCTGCTGCTGTCTCTGGGCTGCTCCAAGACTGCTGAACTGTAACTTGCTTTCTGGCAAGTAAATCCTCATGCCTGTTGATGTAGGCCTTTTTCTCACATACCTTGTGTTTGTCAGATTGTCTGACCAGAACCTCTGTCTGAACTTGCTCTTGAACTTTTGAATTGTTCAATCCTATCTTCCTTTCAACCTTTATAGGACAAGCAATCGTCCCAACTATGACAACATCCTTGTCATTCCTCTCAACTGATGGTTGGTTGCACCCCTGTTTCTGAACCTGCTGCTGACCTCTGTCAGTCACAACTGAAACTGTCTTCCGCTTGTTGTCTGTAACAACTCCTTTCTCTGCAGTATCCTGAACTGCCTCTATGCCTGCTCCTCTAGGCATCTGCACAAACTCCTTTCCCATTAAAATGATTTGGGCTGCCTTCTGTACTGTAGCTTGTGCCTGCAATGGCATCAACTTAATGATCTTCCCATCCTTCATGATGGTGTAGGTATTAGCATACCCATCATACAGTATCCTTCTGTCAAATTGCCATGGTCTACCCAACAGTAGGTGACAACATTCCATAGGCAAAATATCACACAAGATTCTATCCTGATATGGTCCAATCTGGAAATCCACATATGCCTGTTCAGAGACAAAAAGTGATTGACTATCACTCACCCAAGATGCCTTGTAAGGGTGTGGATGTGGAATCCTTTCCAACTTCAGTTTATCCACCATTTCCTGGGATACCATGTTGTCTGTTGAACCAGTATCAATGACAACCTTACATACCTTACCTTTGCTCTTGCATGTGGTCTTGAAAAGAGCTCTTCTTTGCATCATATCCTTTGATGCCTGCAAACTAATTCTCCTTAACATCAATGATTCTCCACTCTCTGGATATCCAAAATTCTCAGGACCTTTGTTTGAACTCTGTGCACTTTCTTCTACTTTCTCTTCTTATACAAGTTGTACCCTCTTATCACTAGTTCTATCATTCTTGGATGATGAACCTCTGTTTTCTGGACATTTGAAAGATGGATGACCAAACTCTCCACAGGTGTAACACTTTCTTGAAAATGTAGTAGAACCTCTACCACCTCCAAATCTTCCTCTATTACCTTTCCATCCACCTCTGAAATCAGACTGTCCTTGTCCTTTACCAGTGTCTTCTTGACCCTCATTTGTTTGCTTTTGTGCAGGGGCTGTTCCTCTTCCCCTATTGTTTCCTCTTCCTCTCATGGACTTCTCATGTCCTCTATTCATCTTTTCTTCAATCCTGATTGCCATTTGATAACAATCCTCCACATTCTTAGGGTTAGCTAACACTAACTCATCCTGTATGTTAAACCTCAAACCAGCCAAGTACCTAGCCACCTTTTCTACCTCATTCTCATGATGACCAGATCTCATACTTAACAGATAAAATTCCTCAGTATATGATTTCACATCCCTGTCTTTCTGCTTTAAAAATTGCAGCTTCTTAAACATCTGGATTTCATAATCCCTTGGCAAGAATTTACCCTTGATCCTTGCTACCATCTTATCCCATGAAGTGATCTTAGACTTCCCTTGTTTCCTTCTCTCAGATTGTACATAATCCCACCATACTAAAGCATGACCTCCTAACTTGGTCTTTGCAATCTTTACTTTCTGATCCTCAACAACATCTTCACATTCAAAGTGATTATCAAGTGCAGCAATCCAATCTAACAACTCATCTTCATTCAAGCTTCCAGTATACTTGGTAACATCAACCTTTACCTTAGGTTTTTCACTCTGCACTGCCTTTAACAGTTTTGCCAATCTCTGGTCTTCAGCATCCAGATCTTCAGCTACCTCTTCATACTCTTCAACAGTATCTGCATCTTCTTCAGACTCACTGTCTTCCACTTCCCTCTTTTTATTCTTTTCCAGGGCTGTCAGCCTGGCTTGAAGTGCTTCAGCAAGCTCCTTCATCTTCCTCATCTCTCTAGCATGTTTCTCCTTCATCTCCTGCAGTTCCCTTGCAGTACCACTACCTTTAGGAGGCATTTTGTCAACCTCTCAATCTACACACAACACACAATTCAACTCTACCTCTGCCCTTTCGGTGACAGAATCAACACACAACAGCCCAGACCTTTTGCTGAGCTCTGATACCACTATGATGCAGAGGCATCCACACTATAACCTTCGCATATAGCATGGATGTCTGCAGACCAACCTCATCATCATCATCTTCGCCATCATCATCATATTTCCTAACACCACCAACAGCATCATCATATTTCGCATTACACAGTCAGCATCATCATGTTTCAGACGACCACCAGCATCCTCCTGCCGACTACCGTTCACCTCCTCCGCCAGTCGCCTATCATCATCATGATATTCAGCGGGCGAACACATCCTCCTGTTGCACTGTTCATCGGGCACCGAACACTAACGTCTTCATCATGATCTTCAACACTACCTTCGTCAGCAGGATATCCAAATATCCGGTTGCTCAAATATCCTGATGACGATCACCTTCAGCACCTTCCCTTCGATGCTCCGCTACCCGACGACACAAGCAACAGCATCATGATATAATTTATCCGGTTCTCTTCGAAACCTCCTGATGACGCTTCACACTTTCTGCCGATGCCGATACTTAACCACTTAACAACGGCAGGATAAACTCGCACAGGGGGATATCTCAATATCCTGATGACGATGACGTCATATCCTGATGACGATGACATCACCCAATATCCTGATGACCTTCTCAACACTTAGTCAAAAAAACATGAACTTTCTCCCCCGCATCTGCTCGCGATATGCGGATGTTTGGCACTCCCGATAGATGATCCTGATGCCGATACATACACTTAGTATATGTCCGACCTAAAACATCTTGATGCTCTCGCAACATGCAAACTTCAACAGTTTCATGACCCGATCTTCTACCTGATGCCGATGCACTCCTCCTCGGCTCCTCCAGAGGATGATCACCCGATGCACTGGCACTTCATGCACTCGAAAGCATCATGCTCTCCTCCACTTATCCAGATGATGATGTCCAAACCCGACTGCAGGATATTCACCTAGATATCCTGATGATGCCGTCTTAACCAGTTTCTTCACTTAGCGAAATCTCACTTCGCCGATCCTTCAGGGATGACCCGATCCAACCTCAGGGTGATCTTCCAACTCAAACTTCTCAACTTGACCTAGCACATGAGGATGCTAGGCTTCTCAACATCTCTTGACGGCGAACCTGCACACCTGCATGCAAAGAGAAAACAAACTACTACCTACCCTACTGTACATTACCATTCCACCGATCAGACGGATCAACCGGTGGAATGGATCAGTACATCCATGAAACCACCCAAACCAGCAAACCGATTACAGAAAGGGGATCAAACAGGAAACCAAAAGCAGGATCTTTATTGATTTCAAAGATGCAATACAATATGATCAATCTCTCTCTCAGTCTCACTCTCTGCAACCTAGCTCGATCGATGCTATCTGTCTATCTATCCAATATCAACCGATCTCATGCTTATAAAGACTTTCCTACGAGTACTACTGACCCGACTCCAAGCGGCTGGGAACTCTCCAAGCGGCTGGGAGATCCCACCGAACATACATCATGACAGCTGTTATAACTAACTAGCTAAAAATAGCAAAAGCCTGGTCAGCATGATCTTATCCTGATCAGCATGACCTTATTACATGCAATTGGTCTAACAGACCTTCTTGGAAACACAAACAAGACCTAAACTACTAACTGCCTCATCAAGACCAGCTGTCAGGTAGGTGCTCCTGCACCAGGAAATTGGGCATTATGAGGATGCCAGAATGAAGTCCCTCCTAATTTCTTAGAGAAGAGTCTTATTTATAGATTTTCTAAAAAGGCAATGGAGGGTGAGGATCAACAGATGAGATCAATGGCTAGGAATAAAAGTGAATCTTTTATTCATAGTGGATGAATTAAAAATTTATTTTTTGGGAAGAGTGGAGGATAGTGGATAAGTTAAAAATTCATTTTTGGGAAGAGTGGAGGATAGTGGGGAATAATTGAATTGAAAATTCAATTGGTGGAGGAAAGTGGGGAACAATTGAATTAAGAATTCAATTGGTGGAGGATGGTGGGGAACATTGAATTAAGAATTCAATTAGTGGAGGATAGTGGGGAACAATTGAATTAAGAATTCAATTGGTGGAGGATAGTGGGGAACATTGAATTAAATATTCAATTTGGTGGAGGATAATTGATTTAAAGATTTATTTTGGAAAATGGAGGATATTAGCTAATTAAATATTAAGAATATTTAATTATATGTGTAACATGGTGAGGTGGAAGAGATGAGGTGGATTTTGTGAGGTGGATTTAGGATTTGAGACATTAGAAGAATTGACAGAATTGAATTAAATAAAATGACTTTATTTAATTATGGGATAATGAAACAATCAAATAAATTTTAAATATTTATTTAATTGACAGAAGAAAATAAGAATTAAGATAAATATTAAAATATTTACTTAATTCGACCTGAGCCAATTTTAGGTGTATACATTTTGCCCCTCTTTGAAGCAATGTGTTTTATCATGTTGTTTCAAAGAATAAATAGTCTGATAATGATACATGCCCCAGTTTGCTCCTAGTACAAGTTATGATGATAGGATGCCCCCTTGGGAGATTGGACGGGGAGAAGGCGGAAGGCATGAGACGGATAATCTCATGATAAGATATGTTGACAGGAAATGAAATGGTTGAATACAGAAGAAAGGGATGAATGATATGGAATGCAAGATAAAATGATGACACACACAAGCAAGTAGCTAGTATGCACAAATGATTCAAGAACAAACAAGGTATTGCCCTTGTCTAGCGGTAAACCAATGATATGGATCGATGATGTCTAGTTTCAGGAATGAAATATGTCGTATAAGACTCCAGGTCTGGTTTCGACAATATAACATCCTGTCTAAGACATTTGATACAATAGTGTTGTCATAGTGGGGAATGATGGATCCCTAGAGCAACACGAAGGATAGTGTCTGGTTTCAGGAAATGAAACATGTCGTATAAGACTCGTGTGTTGGTCTGGTTTTGACAATGCAACATCCTGTCTAAGACAATTGATTGATTGATTGATTGAGTTGGTTTACGACTGGACAAGGATCAAGACCACTGATTGTGATTGGATCATTTGACAAGATTGACTTGACTTGATTGACATGGATTAAGGATAGATTTGTAATTGGATACGGTATGGATATGGATATGGGTACCGATATGAGATGCAATTGGATACGGTATGGATATGAGATGTGATTGGATACGGTATGGATATAGATATGGATATTTGTCACCTTGATATAGCAAGTATTTTGAAGCGCTTTCATTGGGCTTTTATTATGTTGTAAGAAAATACAAGCATCTAGGTATAATTGAACCGAGATGACCTGAGTATTGCTTACATGGATTTTTGATTTAGCAAGTCAATGCAAGCATCTAGCCAAAATTAAATCTAGATGACCTGAGTATTTCTTGCATTTTTCAATAGACAAGGATTGCCCCTTTTCATGTTTAGACCTCGGAGTCCTCGATGATCTTTTACCGATCATGTCGTTAGACAGAAATCATCACATTACTAAAGTTTAATCCACAAGAAATAGACAAAGAAAATAATCATGCCCCCATCATAGCATCTCTAGCTTTTGGCATCCTCAAGTAGCATAGAAAGTCATGATAGCATAAATCAAGACTTTGTAAGTTAATCTAACCAATCACAAAACATTCTTGCATTAGAAGTGTTTGTTTCTTGCCATAATTGATATGAGATTTAGCTTGAGTGTTTCAGTATGCTGGGCTACTTTGTTTTTGGATAGGTTGATGTTTTGCGTCAAGATTTTTGTTGTTTTGTGAAGTGTGCTTTGTTGCTCTTGTTTGTCTAGCAGAAGGTATCACAATCCTTATTGGTGGGACAGACCTAGTGCCTCGGGGGCTCATTGCTAAATGGCCTTGCCTACGTGACAACACAAAGGCAGCATAGTTCTGGGTAAACCCTAATGGACCTAAGACCTAGGTGATAGACAGTGGAGTGGACTCTGACAGACAGAAGGATTAGATCTGGGACGGATGGGAAAATGGAGCCTCGGGGGCACCTTAAGAATGGCCTTGCCTACGTGACAACTCAGAGGTGACGTAGTTTGACTTGGACCATGGAAGGACTAGAGGATATATGACAAGATATGAGATGGACAAGGAAGCGGAGCCTCGGGGGCACATTACAAATGGCCTTGCCTACGTGATAACTTAGAGGTGACGTAGTTCGACAAGAACCCTAATGGACCCAAGATATGGATCAGATGAGACACGATATGGAACAGACATGGATCAGATAGGACATGATATGGATCAGATATGGAATAGATATGCAACAGATATGGATCAGATATGGAATAGATATGGAATAGATAATACTAATGACAAGGAACCACCACGGATATGTAGATGGATGGAAGATAGTAGATACGGATGGTTATAAGGATGGGCAATAGTGGATAGAAGGAAACAAGGATGTGATCTCCAAGGACTATGTCGCATAAGTGTAACATGCCCCATTGTAGGTAGAGTACGTAGGATTGTTCATGACAATGCTAATGATGATAGGAGGATGAGAGGATAATGAATGATTTGCATGGTATGGAGGGATAAGTTATGTCAAGAGCCATTCAAAACATTTGTCAAAATTGTGCCCCCAATCTTTATCAAGACCAAAGAATAGAGGAAAGGAAGTTTGGATGGATGGACGGGACCGGATAGGTATGTAATGGATAGAGGATAGGATAGGAAATGGTATGAAAGGAAACTGGTAGGAGAAGAGTGATATGCCGATGAGACAAAGTGCCCCCAAGTGTAGGTGACATAGAAGATCAACTTTACACATGACACCTGTTTACCAGGTTTTCATCATGGTACTTATCCAAGGTGCCTGTTTGCCTGGTTTTCACCATTGGATGAAGGGATTTTTTTCTTTACTTTTTTCTTTTTTTCCCTTTTTTTTTCTTTTTTTTTTTGAAACATTTGGGTAGGAGAACACGGATATGGAAGGACTCAAGTATAGAGTTCCTTGAAAAGTGATAGTCTCGCTAGAGAGATACTATCGAATGGACCATGTTCAGTGTGCTCATAGATGTTGGTATGGAATTGCATGAAGGCGAGATGTGGAGAAGGTAGATATTGGATTATGGAAGGTGTGATAGTGCATGATGATGTGAAATACAGAAGGACCTATCCAAAGATGGAAGGAAGGTTTATGCAAAAGCATGGACCATGGGCATAGGATGAGGAAGATGTGTAGGATAGTAGTGGAAGGGAGGGGAGAAGGAGTTATACGGGAATGTTGTGGAATGGAAGGGAACCATGACCAACGGTTGCACGTATCATGATAAACATTGAAGCTAATGATAGGAGGGTGGTGTAGGAAGTAATGGAGATTTTTGCTTGGTGGATGAATGATTTAGAAATTTATGGACCCACATAGACTTAGTATTTTTCTAATTTTTGCTTGCCATATGGGATGGAAGAAGTTGAGACTTTTGGATGGAATGAGAGAAAGTGAATGGTTGGAATTCTTGAGAGGTGGATGCCTCTTGTAACTTGAGGACTTTTTGCTTGGGTACCCAAACCTTTTTGTTTTTAGATAGTACCTGTGAAGGTATGGGTTTGGGTGTATCCAACTTTTGTGTAGCTTTTGGAGTAATCATTTGTTTCGTGGGGACCCACACCTAGTTCAGTTTGGAATTGAGGTGTATGGGTGTATGCAGCTTTTGATATGGATAATTCTTTGATTCGTGGTTTTTATATCCTAGGTCATGAGGACTCTTAGGATTTTTGACTTTGTAGGTAGAGGCATCCACATATTTGTCATTGAATCCCTATGGGATGGTAGAAGTGAGGTTGGTGAAAGCTCCTTGTTTAGACAATATGTGCATTTGTCGGCCATGATTGGGATATTTAGAGGATTTATAGATGGATGAATAAGGTGTTGGAAGAAGTGGTGGTAAAAGGTACGGAGTGGTGTTAGGAGTTGGGAGTAGCAGAGGTAGATTGGATGGTGGGATATTAGGAGTTAGAAGTAGCAGAGGGAGATTGGATGGTGGGATATTAGGAGTTGGAAGTAGCGGAGGGAGATTGGATGGTGGAAGGTGTATGGTCACATTCTGTTGCCAATTGTAGGATAATGGAGGTGGAATGGTGACATATGTTTTGGGGATATGATAGTGTTTGCAATGGAAAGTGGTAGACTGAGGAGGAGTGGAGGAAGTACCAACATCTTGAGTTTGCGTACATTGGGGTATGTAATCTTTTATTCATAGTGGATGAATTAAAAATTCATTTTTTGGGAAGAGTGGAGGATAGTGGATGAGTTAAAAATTCATTTTTGGGAAGAATGGAGGATAGTGGGGAATAATTGAATTGAAAATTCAATTGGTGGAGGATAGTGGGGAATAGTTGAATTAAGAATTCAATTGGTGGAGGATAGTGGGGAACATTGGATTAAATATTCAATTTGGTGGAGGATAATTGATTTAAAGATTTATTTTGGAAAATGGAGGATATTAGCTAATTAAATATTAAGAATATTTAATTATATGTGCAACATGGTGAGGTGGAAGAGATGAGGTGGATTGATGAGGTGGATTTTGTGAGGTGGATTTAGGATTTGAGACAGAAGAATTGACGGAATTTAATTAAATAAAATGACTTTATTTAATTATGGGATAATGAAACAATCAAATAAATTTTAAATATTTATTTAATTGATAGAAGAAACTAAGAATTGAGATAAATATTAAAATATTTACTTAATTCGACCTGAGCTAATTTTAGGTGTATACACCAGGCATATGCTCTCCCCTATCTTGGGTGACCAAAATGCCAGACATATCATTTTTGCATGTGTTAAACCCTTAGAGAGGCTTTCCCTTGGATATCCTTCAATCTAAGTGGGAACAACCTCAAGTGATAATAGGCTAAAGCCAAGTCCTACCAAGCCACTATAAATAAATTATGTTTGGAGCAAAAGCTTCAAATAATTAGTGAAGTTATGTTATACCGATAGCCAACCTCCGCCAAAACCCTCCAAGGCATAACCCTTGAAGGCTGGGAGACTAAATAACAGAGAGTAGCGCTGTTGTATGTATAACCACTCGAACGGTTGCCCTTACTAGTCATCCTTTGTTTTAGTAGCCCAAAAACCCTCTATTTGTTGACGTAGAAGGTGGGACCTTCGAAGCCACCCCGATTCATGTGGTTGTTAGTAGAGATAGCAGGGACAATCTTAAGGTTCGGTAGGGGTACAAGCCTTAGGAAACTTGGATCTTGGTATGTGTGAGAAGTGAGTGCCATGGAGAGGAGCCAATGCTACCAAGATCCTAAAGCTATCCGCTTTGAATGTGCATAGCTAGGGGATCCGACAAATATTTTCTTTACTATCCTAGGATTCGTAACTGTTTTGAGTCAAAAAAGAGTCCAAAAAAATTACAAAAAAAAAGATAAAAAAAATATAAAAAATTCTTTGTGTTTGCTGTGTTTTATTTGCCATAATTGAGAAAATCAGATCAAAAACACCAACTTACAACCAAGAAAACAAAAAAAAAAGGTGCCAAAAATTGCAAAAATAGTTAAGAAAACTAGAGCTGCGCATCTGTCTTGCAGAGCTGCGCATATACCTTGACCTGCTGCACATACATTCTGAATTGCTACACTTTTATCATCTATTACTATGCCTTTAAATTTTACCAGAACTGTGCTTTTGTCTTAACTTCTTGTGCATATATTCCTTGTTTCAATGCATCCGCAACAGTGAGCATTTCCGCATCTTTTCAGAGAAAAATTTTAGATTTTCTAGATACCCATTTCAACATTGTTCTAGTTTCTGAGATCCAATCTACCATGCAGTCACCTTTTCCATCCATTCCATAGCATACCCTCTCTTTCATCAGTCATCTCATTGACCTTCTACCCGGTCTTTCCAAAACAAAGTCAAAATGTTCCATATTAGATTAGTGCAAGACCCTTTTCAAATCATTTTGGATTTAAGTAAACCCAGTAGGTCATAGAACTTCACTAGTGGTCTTGGTACAAGACTAGTCTCAACATAGTAAATGGGTACCAGATATCCTTACTTGTGGCTATCGTCTTATGTCGACCAACTTACTTGGAATCATTGATCAAAAGAGTCCCTTGTTCAAATCTCGTCATAGGTATCCTCTTCTCAACAATCTCCACCAACACCTTACCAAAATCTCTAGTTTCATCCCACCTCTTCCCATGTCACCTCGCATGGTTTTAACTAGATCTCAATACCAAAAACAACTTGAAATGGCCAGATCATCCAACCACATTGTCACCCCTCATGATAGTGATGAGGAAATCTCTCATGAAGAGTACCAAGGAATCTTCCAAGATCAAAAATTTCAACACTTGCTAGAAAAAGTACTCCACAAGGACCCTCACAAGTACTTTGTTCATCTTGTAAATCTAGGACTTAAACTCCCCTTGGACTTTGATCTCAACAAACTGAAAGAAACTATAGAGAAAACTCATGAAAACCACACTAGTGAGGAAAAAGGAAAGAAAGTCGTAGACCCAAACATACCTATGGAAGAAATGCAGAAACAAATCAAGGGCCTAATGTAACAAATGATAGATCTCAAAACAAGAACAAACACTCAAACTTACTTGGAAGACATCACACCATATCCCTTTGATAAAAGTTTGAACATCGTGCCCTTCCCCTTTCAGTTTGAAGTTCCTAAGTTTGACAAATACAAAGGGAAAGGAGACCCAAGAGATCACATTAGGGAATTTAACGTCACATATATGGAAGTAGTTCACAACAAAACTTTCTTAATGAGACTATTCCCTAGATCTCTAGGTGGTCAAGCCATGGAATGGTTCTCATGACTTCTACCGGGTGTCAAAACTTTTGATGAGTTAGTAAACATGTTTGTTACACACTTCTCATATAACATTGAACATGAAGTTTCCATGCTTGACCTATGCAATACAAAGAAGAAAGGTGGTGAATCATTCACCTCTTTCTTACAAAGGTGGAGACAACTAGTGAGAAAGTGCTCATATGACATACCTAAGAAGCAAATGATAGAGATGTTTATCCACAACCTTAACCCTGATCTAAGTTACCAAATCCAAATTCAATGCCCTAGCTCATTTTTGAAAGTCATTGAGATGGGATTATTTATCGAGAAAGCTATGATTGCCAAGGGGTAAATAAAGTTGTACAAGGACACCCCTAACTCTAACTACACCACAGACAAGTCAAAGTTTTATATACGGAAAAAAAATGTCGTCAATGATGGAATAGTTGATGCCAAAGTGGCAGCTCTCAAACAACAACCAATCTTCACTCTCAAAGGAGAAGCAAACAATGCTACACCTAACAAGACCTTCTCTCGTGAGCCAAAGCCATGGTTCAACTCCAACCCTAGGTGAAAATTCACACCACTAGGGGAGCCCCAAGATTCTGCGTTAAGAAAGCTATTGGCCAACAATGAGATCAATCTTCCACCAACTAGTGACTATGAACCTCAAATAGAACCTCACTATTGGAAAGATACTAATTTCTTCAAATATCATAGAGGAAGAGGCCACACGACCAACAACTATATCTGTCTCAAACACATAATTCAAGACATACTTGACCAAAACTAGGTAGGCACTAAAGAACATACCTCTAACGAGACACATGTGGCATACAAGGATCCACTCCTCAATCACGAAAGGCCATACAACAACAACAAAAACAACAACAACCATAACAGGCAGAATCAAAACAATGGAAACAACAATGCTAACTATGCAAGCATGCCATTTGATTATACTATCAACTGCATATCAGAGCACATCCCACAAGTCAATGTGGTCACATTCAACCAGCAATCAGGACCCAACAAAACTGATTGTAGCATCATCACCCACATTGGTAAGGTCACATTAAACACGCTTTCTCCAAGGTTGTCACCTTCTCCGTCTAATCCCCATATGTATAGTGTCATAGACCAACTTCAGAAAACTCCTGCCCACATATCTATCTTAGAGTTGTTGCGTCTGTCTCCTTCCCACAAGGAAATTCTCAATAAAGCCCTAGTGGAAACAATTGTGCCCATGAAGCTGGCCCAAGAGAAGTTTCAAGCCATGGTAGGAAATCTAACCACCTCAAGCACCATATCATTTATCGAATAGGATGATCTTTTAGTGTTTTAGCCTCATAACACACCCTTGCATATCGTTGCCTTCATTCATAAACACTGTATCAAAAGGGTTCTCATTGATGGAGGAGCTGGTTTAAATATTTGTATGCTCAAGCTAGTCCTTACATTGGGGTTCTTTGAAGCCGCAGTAGATCCCAGGAAAAAGATCACCATTAAGGCCTATGATGAAGAAGAAAGAACTACTAAGGGAATAGTGGTGTTACCAATACAAGTTGGTCCAGTAATAAAGGACATTGTTTGCCAAGTCCTCGATAGGGAACTAGCCTATAACATCCTCCTAGGTAGACCCTCAATTCATGCAATGTAAGTTGTGCCTTCTACCTACCACCAATGCATCAAATTTCCTCATAACAGCAAACAGATCACCATCCAAGGTGATCCTGATCCTTTCCAGCACTGCAACACTATCTGCTCAAAACTTGATTACATCATTCCCAACAATAGAGCTTCTATATACCCCATCTCACAGCATGATTCTACCTCCAAAGCTTCCTCATCCAAGCCTAAAGAGCAGAGAATCATAATCAAAGAAACAGGGGTAGGGGGATACTCCATTGACCACAATCTCAACTTAGCCAAACTGCCTCTATCTCCAAGATCTTTTGGGCAACCTACACCTAAATACATTCCAAAACCTTTTGCTTCTCCCAAAGCTCCCACAACTCCCTTTGTAAAATGGGGGACCCTATTAGATGAAACAGAAGAACAAGATGTCTTGCAATGGCTCTACATAGAGGAAGATAATACACAACAAGAACCACCTAAGCTCCCAATGGAAATCAATGGCCGTGGCCAATCTATCCTACACAGAATGGGTTATGACAGACAAGGTCCCATTGGCCTAAGAAAAGAAGGAATAATAGAACCCATCCAACCCTCTTCATCCTCACTGGCAAGAAATACAAAAGGGTTAGGATACAAGGACAAAGGCAAGGCTGAGGCAAATTCTTGCTTTGTGGGACAGATCCATGTCCTATAAGAAGACAGTGACATAGATTCTAATGAATATGAGTGGGATGAACTCACTAAGCACTCCTATGAAGACAAAGGAGTCGACACAATTCAAACCTATAGCCCCTACCATGAGTGACAAATGCTAACGCATAGACCATTAGAGTATGATTCGCCAACCCCTAAGAGTGACTTTTAAGGAAGGTCGAAGTTCCATCGCAATAAACAATTTGGAGGAAAGTACCATCTCAAATCCTATCCCTACCAATATGAATCCTAACCATGTATCCATTCAAACTATCAATGAATCAGATCTATCTTACGATCCCCTTCCCCTTGTGCATCTTGAACTTATCGACTAGGACTTATAAGGAACCCTGCAACTAGGCATGTTCCAAAATGATGATGCCTATATTGACTACATGGAACTTAGGGACCACCTACCTATAGGAGATCATAAAGCTAGCTTCACCATTGAACTCAACATCGTGGCTTATTTTGGAGAAGGTGCCAAGCCTTCCAGTCGCAAAAACATAAAAATAAAAAATGGATCTAATGGAAATAACTGCTTTGCGGTAGTATCAGATCCCAAAATAGTAAAAAGAAAGGACGCATTGAATGGTGAAAACCTCTTTGAGGTGCCAGATGATGGAAGGCTTGACATTCTCCCCATCAACATGTATCAGGAGAAGTCTTATATTGTTGTGGAACCTACAGAACCTATCAACATTGGAACAAAGGATAATCCTAAGATCATTCACTTTGCAAAGTCTCTATCTCCACCAGAAAAGACAAAGTTTGTACCATTCTTCAAGAAAAAGAAAGTCAACTTTGCCTCGTGATATGCCGATATGCCCGGTTTAGATCCAGATTTGATTCTACATCATCTTCCACTAGATCTAGGGGTCAATCCAGTCAAGCAGAAGCTCAAAAAGATGCATCCACACATTGTAATACTAGTAAAAGAGGAACTTAATCAACTACTGGATGTAGGGTTCATCAGAGCAATAGACTATCCAGAGTGGATATCCAACATAGTGCCAGTATCCAAACCTGATGACAGAGTCAGATTGTGCAATGATTTCTGAGATCTGAATAAAGCTTGCTACAAAGATGACTTTCCGTTGCCTAATATTGATATCATAGTCAACTTGACAGCAGGACACACCATGTTATCTCTAATGGATAGCTTCTTTAGGTACAATCAAATTAGGATAGCACCAGAAGACCAACATAAAACAATTTTCACTTGTCCATGGGGAACCTTCTGCTGGAATGTCATGCTGTTTGGGTTAAAGAATGTCGTAGGAACATATCAACGTGTTATGACCACTATCTTCCATGATATGATGCACGTCACAATGGAAGACTATGTAGATGACATCCTTGCAAAGTCACTCACAAGAGAATCCCATCTAGATGTACTAGAGAAGGTCTTTTAGAGACTGGAACACTTCAAAGTTAGGTTGAACCTAAAGAAATGTGTGTTTGGAGTCACCTCCGGCAAGCTCTTAGGCTTCATTGTATCAACAAATGGGATAGAAGTTGATCATGCCAAAGTCAAGACTATCATGGAAATGCCACTGCCAAAGAACATCAATCAACTGTGGTCTTTATAGGGCAAGTTATAGGCAATCCTCTGGTTCATATCACAACTAGCAGAGAAGTGTCAACCTTTTAGTCATCTCTTACATAAAAACATTCCATTCAAATGGGATGAGAAGTGCGAAGAAGGATTTGGCAAATTGAAAGAATATCTCATGAACCCTCCTATTTTAATGCTGCCTATCTAAGGTAAGCCACTATTACTTTACATATCTACTACATAGACAACTCTCGAAGCCCTATTAGTACAACAAGATTATGAAGGCAAAGAAAGGGCTATCTACTATATCAGTCGCACATTGGTGGGCTACGAACTGCAATATTCTCAGATAGAAAGATCATGTCTTGTTGTGGTTTTTGCTTCCCAAAAACTATGACATTGCATGCTAGCACATTCATTCAAGCTTATTGCAAAGATAGATCCAATGAAATACCTATTAAGCAAAACAGCTCTCACTGGTCACCTAGCCAAGTGGGTCATGCTCCTAAGCAAATATGACATTGAGTATGTAGAACGAAATGCTACCAAAGGTCAAATCATTGCCGATCAGTTAGCAGAAGCACCATTATAGGATACCACACCAATGACATTTGAGTTTCTAGATGAAGCCATATTCAGTATCACAACACACTAATGGAAACTCTACTTTGATGGATCCTATACAAACCATGGATCAGGGGCAAGAATCTTGTTGGTCACTCCTCACGGTGACACCATACCTAAGTCTTATCATCTACTATTCCCATGCACAAACAATATAGTAGAGTATGAGGCCTTGGTCATTGGTCTCAAACTAGTAAAATAATGGAAAACAAAGGAACTACATGTCTATGGCAAATCCCAACTGGTAATCAATCAAGTCAACGACGACTATCAGACCAAAGATGACAAGTTAATCCCATACAAGCATATGGTCGATGACTTTAAAGAGTACTTTGTGATCATCTTCTTTGAGCAGATACCTTGCATTGAAAACAAAGCAGCAGATGCCATGGAAACCATTGCCTCGCTCCTTGAGATCCCAAAGAATGAGTCACGGTATGAGTTCTTAGTTGAGACAGTTATGCAACTAGTTTTTTATCTTCCTGAAACCCACTCCATATGCCTAGTAGTCAGATCTGATTCACCTTGGTATGGTAAGATTTACACTTACCTCAAGGATAACACCCTACCAGCTGGCTTGTCTTCTAACCAACACCGAACCTTCATTCACCAAACCTCCCGTTACACCATTATCATTGATACCCTATACCACCGAGGTTTAAATGGTACTTTACTCTAATGTTTAGAATGGGAAGAATCTCAAACCACCTTACAAGACGTACATGAAAGAATTTTTGAAACACACTCTAGCGGTCCTTCTTTAGCTAAGAAACTCATGTGTTTGGGATACTACTGGCCAAACATGAAAACCAATTCATATCAGTTTGTGAAGAAATGAAAGCAGTGCCAGATACATGGAAACCTGATACATGCACTAGCTCAAGAGCTCTGACCTTTAATGACACCTTGTCCCTTTTGTCAATGGGGACTCAACCTTGTGGGAAAAATTCACCTTCCATCATCCAACAACCACAAGTTCATAATAACCACCATTGAATATTTTACTGGGTGGATTGAAGCCATTCCCCTCACAAATCTCACAGGCAAACAGATTGCCTCATTCATCCTCAATTACCTCATCTGTAGATACAAAATTCCTTCATCCATCATCACAAATCACGAAAGACCTTTCAAGAACCAGGATGTCCAAGAGCTTTTGTGACAAATTCAAAATCCAACACCATTTCTCCACCCCCTACTATCCACAAGGCAATGGCCAAGCAGAGGCATCCAACAAAACAATCTTGAAAATCCTCAAGAAGACTGTCAAGAATGTTGGCCGTGATTAGCACATACATCCAATCCCGCTTTGTGGGCCTATCAAACCAATATATGTACTCCCACAGGGGAGACCCCTTATGCCCTTGTCTATGGATCAGAAGATATTTTTCCATCGAGGTCGAGTTACCATCCTTAAGGGTGTCGTTAAAAGGTCTTATCAATGATGAAGACTACAGAGTTTCCAGATTACAAGAATTAGAGCTGTTAGAAGAGAGAAGGTAACATGCCTTTAACCATCTCAAAGCATATCAACAAAGGATGTCACAAAGCTACAACCACAGGGTCCGTCCAAGGGTCTTCAATGTTGGTTATCTAGTACTTAAGGAAAATCCCCGCAATCAGCAGGATCAGGAAATGAAAGGTAAGTTTGAGCCCAACTGGCTTGGTCCTTATTGTGATAGGTAAAAAATTAGGTTAATAAGATCAAGCATAGCCATGAAAACCTAACCCTACCATCATCAAAGAATCAAATCCAAATGAAATCAAAAGCATGCAATTCAAGCACAATATCACCTAGATTGTGTGATTCCTTGTTTATGATGTGGATTGCTTCTTCAACAATGAACAATTATGAAGATAAAAGCTACCATAATGGATGGATAGTAATGATGATAAGTTTAATGGATGCTATGAATACTCAATTGCTCAATATGCTCAAAATGATAATGTAGATGCTATATGAATGCTAGATTGTTTGTATGGATTGAAAGGGTGTTTATATAGAACTCAACCAAAATCAATCAATGGTGGAGATTCAGTGGCTATGTGAATGGCTAAGATTAGAGGATAGACATAGGTGAATGTGTAGATGACAAGTGGAGGGACGATAGGGCTTATGTGTGACCGTGTACATAAAAAGTACTACATGTGAAAGATATTAAATAAAAGATGTAGTACCACTTATCTTTTTTAAATGAAAGAGGCACACATGTCGGCTCATGAGATAAATGATAAGAGAAATTAATTAAATAAATAAAATCTATTTAATTAATTAGAAAGTGGGTTTATGAAAGGAATTTTTAATTAAATAAATAAAATTTATTTAATTAAAAATAGATAGAAAGAGGATAATTAAATAATTAAAGATTGTTTAATTATATCTTAGAGGAAATAGCTAATGAATTAATTAAATAAATATAAATTTATTTAATTAATAGAAGAAATAGATGTGTTAGGAATATTGCTCAAGTGTGTTAGACAAATGCAGATGATGTGTAATGCAATGTTTGATATTAATGATAATGAGTCAATTTTGGGTGTCTACATTTTGCCCCTCTTTGATACAATGTTCATAGAGAGTTGTGTCAAAGAAGATACGATATGCCTTCAATAAACAAGGTTATGCCCCAGTGTAACTGGTGAAAGGAAGCTAGGTGTGCGGAAAACGCTTCCTACGCTAATCTAATGAGGAGAGGGCTATGCAAATTCAACTTTATCCTAACTATTACAGCAATATTAAACCATTAACATGAGATATTGCAGCAATACACATACACACAGAAAGTAGATAGAAGAGAGAGACAAGATATATGTGGGGAAAACCCTTATGGGTAAAAAATGCCACACTCCAAAACATAGCTCAAATGTATTACAGTAAACAATAACAGATTACAATACAGTTTCAGAGCCAATGCTCTTTCAGGAGTCTTTGAATGTCGAATCTAGAGATATTCCGGCAGCATAACAGTACTTGTACCAAATTTATTTATCTCCCATCCAAGCATCTATTTATATAGAGTTTACAAGGCAAATATGGAACCTTCTAGAGATGGGCGTTCATCTTGGACTTATGCCCCAAAACCCATGCCTAAGGACACTTGTCCAACATCCCATCCTGAAGTGGGCGCCTGGTCCCAAGATAGGTTATGACAGATGCTCTTATGCACCTTACAGCTGTCATAGAATCCATCATACACTGACTAAAAATATCATATTCCTCTTACATGTCATAACCTCAAATGATTTTTAATTAATGACAAGTGTCAGTGAGCATCTTTGCATGAGAGAAAGGCATCTTTGGGTGGTCAAGGGGGAAACTACGTCTGCTCCCAAACCCCCGTTAATTATTCAAGGAGGAAACTGCGGCTGCCAAAGTCACCAAAATTTACCCTGCTGCATATACACAAGGTGCTAACTATGCCAACTCAACATGGGATAAATAAATACAACATTAGGAATTTGCAAAGGTTGAGACACCTTAATTCCCAACAACTGGCAGGTGGTGCCCCCTCGAGAGGTAAGCCAGGCTAACCAGGAAGGGCTGGGTGGGCTCACGATAGAAAAAAAGCTAAGACACAAGGTTGACACGAATAAAAAAGGGGTTGGGTGGGAAAAAATAGGATGAGGTAGAAGAAAAGAGTCTTTGGTATAGAAAAATTAGGGTTTGGATAGGGCTATAAGTAGGTTTTGCAAGGGCAAATAGGCTCATTTGTGCTCATTTGGTTATAGAAATCTAGAGCTCCTTAGAGTTGGTGTGCGATGAGAGTTGGAGAGCTATCAGGATGGTGATTCCATGCAGAGATCATCGTACCGAGCGAGTGAGGACACACGGATGACCAGAAGGAGTAGGCGTACCAGTATGTATCAAAACGTTTGTTGAAAGCATGATTTTGATAGGCTAGAAGCATCATAAATCCACACATGTCACCATAAGCGACTAGGTTTTAGGACAGGTAGTTTAGGTCGCTTAAGGTAGTTAAGGTTGCTTTTAGGTGTGACTTGGTCACAGAGGGAAATAACAGGCTGCTTCCAATCAACTAGGCAAAAATAGGCAAAATGTGCATATAAAGAAAAGCAAGTCGCTTATGGGATAAAAACAAGCGCATACATAGGTTCAACTCACATGTAAAGAAAAGATGCTCACTTGTAGGATATAGGTCTCTTATAGGCTAAAGGTAGATGCATATAGAAACATAGCTCTCACTTAGTCAATAAGGAGTTACATAGGTAAAATAGGTCACATATGGGCAAGAAATAAGTGCATGTATGAAAATAGGTCACTTGTGATCAACAAATAGGTGCATATGGAAAAATGAGTCGCTTACAATAGATTAAAGATAGTATAGCAATAACTGATCTAATTTTATAGTAGTTGTATGTAGTGCAAGGAACTGACATGATGAATGAAATGATGTAGGATATACTACCGCCTTTGTTATCACGAGAGCCACATCCTAGGGATTTGTGGTTGGTGAGATTGCTAGATGCAGAGGAGTGGCTAGTGTTAGAGATCCTCAGGTTAGAGCATGTATCTAGATTGGAACCGGTGCAGGCACATCGAGGGCTAATGATGGCGATGGTGTACGATTGAGGAGTGAGCATTGTTCATTCTTGTTGCCGACAAGAGAGGCTACAATCACACTAGAGGATGTGTTTCAGATTCTGTGGATTCCTATAGATGGGGAACGAGTAGATTATGATCCTGATAGGGTCCAACTGCATTCAAGAGATTGTTCAGGACACCAGACATTGGAGTAGAGGGTTCAGAGATTCCTATGGCGAGGATGGAGGAGTTATGTGATAGACTACAGCGAGTGGTAGTAGCGATTATTAGATGGCTAGTGGGAGATAGACGAGTGAGAGGGTTTCCGTTAGGATGGGGGACAATGATGAAGGGGATGTTCTCCTATGGGACAAGATATGTGTGGGCAGAGTGTGTGCTTGGACAACTATATCATTTCCTACATGATTATGCATATATGTTCGGGCCGAGTATGTCTGTAGGAGTTACAGTTTTGCATGTGTGGGCTTATGAGCATATTCTAGTGATGAGACTAGAGGGATGGGTGGCTAGAGCAGCAGGAGAACCTTATGCTAGGATGTATAGAGGAGCGTTGACATACCAGCAGCACAGAGGACTAGTGTACTGGCGGAGGATGTTGGATGAGGTAGATAGATTTATATGGAGGCCATGGCTGGGATGTGAGAGATGGGATGAGGAGGATACTGAGCTTGTCTATGCTAGGCAGGTGAGATATATTTTTGGATGTGAGATATACATTATAGAGCACTATTTGCCTGAGAGGGTTTTGAGACAGTTCGGGTTACCACAGGCAGTACCAGTTGGGGATGCCATTTTTAGGAGGACTAGACAGGAGGTGTTTGATTGGGGGCTAGAGGTAGTGGTTGACATGGTTTTGACAGAGAGAGAGGAGCTATAGCCAGTTGTATGGTAGTGGGGATAGGGTCCTGCAGATCCAGGTACACTACCAGATTATGATGCATACTGGGTGACAGCAAGATCAATGCGGTTGACGCGAGTTGGAGAGATAGGAGAGATAGGGATGGAGAGACTAGTCAGGAAGAGACAACAATGGGATCCACTAGTGCAGGTTGTTGTACCAGCAGTGCTAGGGATATAGATACAGGGATAGGTGCAGTGATAGCCTCAGATACTTGCACAGCCTTAGGGGAAGATATTAGGAGGTGATGATGTTGGGATTCAGCAATTGTGGAGGAGGATTAGAGAGGAGAGGAGATGAAGGCAATGGGCATAGATGAGATTGAGGAGAGTGGAGGTGGATAGACACTAGGTGGTGATTGGCTTGCAGCATTCTAGGGCTTAGGTTCAGCCATACTAGGCTCAATTACAGGTGAGAGTGCAGGCTGGCGATGGGTAGGATGATGGTGCACTTGCTAGAGTGACAGGAGAGAGAGATGTAGCTAGATAGAGCAAGCAGATGATGAGATTAGAGTGAGATACTACTGTACAATAGATGCAGGTGATGAGGGTGGAGAGAGATGGTCTGCAGACAGAGAGGGATACAACTATGCAACAGCTACAAGGGATGACTAGTGAGCGAGATAGAGCAGTGACTGCATTGGGTACAGATGGGGCTACGATGTATTTAGCCACATAGTTGACACAGGTACAAGCAGAGCTGTAGAGAGTATAGGGCGATGTAGAGTACTACAGGGGTTTATACTATGGGGCTGTGCCAATAGAGCAGAGGTAGCCTAGCTTCAAGAACAGATCAGGAACTTCAGGTTCATAGAGGATAGGTGGATCTCGATCTGTAGCCTCAGTGATGGGGCCACTGAGAGATAGGGGACAGGGGCAAGACCCAGTGGTGGTGGTCAGGGCAAGGAAGCTGCCAGTAGTCACTAGGGCTACCTTGTTGTATATTGTATCATTATGAGGCCTAGAGCCAATTGTACATACATTCTTTATGGCTCAGCTTGTATATGTAGACACTTGTATATTGACACATGTATATATATATATATATATATTTATGATGGCATATTGCTTATCTACATGATGATGTATATGGATGTACTGTTAGTATTATGATGGTTATGCATGTGGCATTTATATTTTCATGGATTATGTATGGATGTTTATGCAAATGAAATGGAAATGTATGATAATGCAAATATGTAAATGGTAATGATATGATATAGATTTATGCATATAGATAAATGGTAATGAGATGATATGTGATGGACTTATGTATGTCTAACACAATTGTTTTGCAGGATAAGAGATGTGGAAGAAGGACGATGGAAATGATTGATCTTGGCTGAGTGCTATATAGATGAATAATAGGATGAATAAATGGTACAATAGGCAGCTTTTTAAGTAATTGATCAAAATGAAAAGAAATGCAATCCTTATGTTTGATATTGCATGTGGATGTTATGCACCAGGGTATAGAAGACCAAGGTGTCGAGATATCCAATGCAAAACTAGCATGCTACAATCTTGTCTAAACACATGAGGTCAAGATGTTGAGCCAACATGCACAAGATATGAATAACAATTAGTGTTTCGAGAGGGACTTTGACGCTACAAGCAATGGTTTGAGCTTATCTCCACTACGCATAGTGACAACTTGCTGGTTATATGTATGGAGCTAGTCTTGACATAGAATAGTCTCAAGTGCATAAGAGACTATTTAGCTTCTCAGATGCTAGATATATCGATATGTAAGATGCTAATCCCAACACGTACAAGATACCAATATGCATAGGAAGAGAATAAGATCATCCTGTAAACACAATATACGAAAGCAATGTGACCATGCCCCATTCCTTACTTCATCGCAACATACCAAGATATAGATAGATCAAGGCAGTCTTGATTAGGCATAGAAAGGGGACAAAAGATAAATCAAAATATAAAACAAAAGATACTGTCATCACATTCTCTTGCCAAATTTAGGTGCTCTTAGATAGATTTAAGCTGGCGCCTTGTTGAGAGGAAAGTTACATCCTGTTGAAGGCTAAAGATGTTGATAATCTGCTATAGCAAATGTTGGCTTAAGGCATGTGGACAAATAGCTTCCAGCTTATTCTTGATTGGTTAAAGTGCTTGAGCTTTCAGTATACAAATAGTTTTCTTCCTACTTGAGCTGATCAAAGAGAAGAAAATGGAAGATGAAAAGAAGCTGAAGAAGATGGGGTGGATCATCTATGCTTGAGTACTAGAAACTTCCTTCGTATTCTATATTGCCTACATACCCTATATCCATGGGATCAAAGCACATTTACGATGAAGATGAGACATGATGAATATGTAGTTCTGGGTTTTATTGATGATGTGTGTGATGAAAAAATAGAAGAATGTGAGATGAAAGATTTAAGGATGATTAGAAGAAAGATGAAAGATGGATGATGAAGAGAGGGGGCTATTGTCTTAGCTTGAATCAAAGTGCTTCCTTCGCATCTCCAATTGCCTACATACCCTGTAGCCACAGGATCAAGGATTTAATTGTAGAGCTGAGATGTAGTTCTTGCTTATTACACTGGTGAGTGATGTTGAAAGAATCAACTGATTGCTTGAATGTTTGCATTGGCGGTGTTTTGCTATTTTTGGATGTCATATGAGCATGAATTGATTGCAAAGATACAAATCCTGGTTGCAAGGTTTTTCCATGTTTATCGTTGGATGAATGCTATGGTCAAAGTTGAAAGTTTGCTATGTTGTAAGCTAAAGTGTTTGATGTGTTATGTGCTAGAGTTGGCGGTATCCACTTCCAAATAAGACTCAACAAATGCCCCCAGTGTGGGATGAGGTTTATTATGAAGGAGAGACAATGGAGAATGTGTGCAGTCAAGATGCTAAGGTGCCAAAAGAGATAGGTATCGCAACAATGTCTCATGTATGATAGCTACCATTGACAGAGGCGAAGATGGAAATGCTGTTTATTACGATGACATGTGGATTATGATATGGATAATGTGGGATAAGATGGCAGAATATGCTAGGAAGAGTGGTGATCAAACAAACCAAGCAGATAATGGAGGCTAGTCACTACACATAGCACTAGTTTGCCAGGTTTTCACTATGGTAATTATCCAAGGCGCCTGTTTACCAGGTTTTCACCAGAGGATGAATTATTTATCTTATATTATTTTTTGTTAGCCAAAGCACCACAAAGTGGTTTTCACTATTGGATGGATTTTTTTTTTTGGGATAGCTGAGATTCAAGGATAAAACTTTTTGAGATGAATGTTGTTGACTGGTTCATCCAATGGAATGCCTTTAGGTGTTGAAAGAGTATATGCACCTGATCCATAAACTACTGTGATGATGAAAGGACCAAGCCAATTTGGTTCAAACTTGCCCTATTTCTCACGATGTTGCTGATTCCTTTGATTCCCTTTAAGGACAAGATCTCCAACTTGAAATCTGCATTCTCTAATTTTTTTGTTGTAACTACGACATAGACAGTTTTGATAGACTTGGAGATGGTTGAGTGCTATAAGACGCCATTCATCTAGAAGCTCAAGATCATGGAGTCTAGATACTCGGTATTCTTCCTCTGAGATGGTATGTTGTAGAGATATTCGCAGTGAGGGGATCTCAACATCAATAGGTAAAATAGCTTCAGTGTCGTACACAAGAGCATAAGGTGTAGCTCTGGTGGGAGTTCTGATACTTGTTCTATATGCCCATAATGTAGGATGGAGTTGTAAATGCCAATCCTGACAAGCTTCATTGACTGTGTTTTTGAGAATTTTGATGATTTTTTTGTTAGAAGCCTCAGCTTGGCCATTGCTCTGAGGATAGTAAGGGGTAGAGAATTGATGTTGGATATGGAACTTTCTACAAAGATCTCTCACCTCTCGATTCTTAAATGGATGACCATTATCCATGACAATAGCTTGAGGAACTCCATAGTGGCAAATGATATAGTGTAGAATGAACTTAGATATTTTCTTGCCAGTGATATAAGTCATTGGTATGGCTTCCACCCACTTTGTGAAATATTCAGTGGCGGTGATAATGAACTTATGACAATTTGATGAAGTAGGATGGATTTTACCTATGAGATCAAGTCCCCACAGTGAAAAAGGCCATGGAGTAATGATAGGTTGAAGCTCATGTGCTAGTGTATGTATTAAATCTCCATGTTTCTAACATTGTAGACATCTATTTGCAAATTGTTATGCATCTTTTTCCATGGTTGGCCAATAGTATCCTACTCGTAGAAGTTTCTTAACAAGGCCAGGGCCAACGAAATGCGAGCCACAGACACCTTCATGTATATCATGTAAGGCCACTTTTGCTTCCTTAGAATCAAGACACCTAAGAAGGATACCATCAAGACTCCGACGATAAAGGGTGTCTCCCAAAATAGCATAACGAGAGGCTCGATGGATAAAGGTTTTGTGTTGGGTGTTAGATAATTGAAGTGGAAAGGTTTGATTATAGAGATACTCATATAAATCCTCATACCATGGTGAATTGGGACCAACAATTCCACATATAAGCTCAGACTGTGGTACTTCAAATGCTAGAATCAAAAGCTGTTCGACCAAAAACTCACATTTATGTGTATTAGATGACATGTCTAGAAGAGACCCAATCATAGCCATGGCATCTGCTGCTCTATTCTATAATCTTGGGATTTGTTCAAAGGTGATATCGTAAAAATACTTTTTAAAATCATCAACCATTAGCTTGTATGGAAGAAGCTTCTCATCTTTTGTTTGATATTCATCTAAGACCAGTTTGATAACTAGTTGAGAATCACCAAAGACTTGTAATTGTTTGATAGCCCATTGTACTGCCATGCGTAATCCTGTGATTAAAGCTTCATACTCTGCTATGTTATTGGTATACAGAAATGCAATTCTGTATGATTTGGGTATACAATCGCCTTGAGGGGTAACAAACAATATCCCTGCTCCTGATCTATGTTGTGTATAAGATCCATCAAAATATAGCTGCCACCATGTTGAGGAAGTTAAATTGAACAACCATTCATCAGGGAATTTTGGATACATTGGGTGAATATCTGTGATGGGTGTTACATCTAATTGATCAGCGATGACTTGTCCTCTGATGACTTTTCGATCCACATATTGTATGTTAAATTCACTTAAGATCATGACCCATTTTACTAATCTTCCCATGAGGATTGCTTTAAAAAGAATATATTTGAGTGGATCCGCATAAGATATGAGCTTTATCGTTTGGTTCAACATATAGTGTCGTAACTTTTGGGAAGCAAACACTAATGCTAAACATGCTTTTTCCATATATGAATAATTGAGTTCATATCCCAAAAGAGTTCTACTGATGTAGTAGATGGCTTGTTCTTTTCCTAAATCATCATGTTGAGCTAGAAGGGCACTCAAAGCTGCTATTGTTGATGATATATAGAGCAATAATGGGTGGTTAAGCATAGGAGGTACTAACATAGGAGGTGTTGTGAGATATTCCTTTATTTTATCAAAGGCCTATTGACACTTTTCATCCCACTTAAAAGGTTCACCCTTAGGAAGAAGATGTTGAAAAGGATGACATTTATTTGCTAGTTGTGAGATAAATCTATGGATGGACTGTAATCTTCCTTGTAGACTATGGAGCTACTTGAGATTTGCTGGCAGAGGCATTTCCATGATACTCTTTACTTTAGCTGGGTCCACTTCTATCCCTCACCGAGACATAATGTATCCCAACAGTTTTCCAGATGTTACACCAAATACATATTTCTTTGGGTTCAGTCTGACTTGATACTTTTCTAATCCATCAAAGATTTGTGCTAATACCTATAGATGTCCTTCTCTTGTCTTAGATTTTCCTAGGATATCATCAACATAATCTTCCATGATAGTATGAAAAAGGTCATAAAAAATAACTTTCATGGCTCATTTATAAGTAGCTCCAGTGTTCTTGAGACCAAAAGGCATTACCACCCAGTAGTATGTGTCCCATGGACAAATAAAAGATGTTTTATCTTGATCTTCCTCTGCTATTCTGATTTGGTTATACCCTAAAAATCCATCCATCAAAGATAGCATTTCATGTCTAGCTGTAAGATCTACAATGTTGTCTATGCTTGGTAATGGAAAATCATCCTTGGGACATGCTTTATTAAGATCTCTAAAGTCTGTGCAACAGTGAACTTGTCCATCAGGTTTTGCTACAGGTACCAAGTTTGAAACCCATTCTGGATAATCAATAGGCTTTATAAATTTTGCTTCTAACAGTTTCTGAATCTCTACCTTGACCAATAAAGCTACATGCGGATGCATTTTGCACAATTTTTGTTTAATAGGTTTTGCATTAGGAGATACCACTAGATGATGTACCACAAGTGATGGATCTAGACCTGACATTTCAGCATAAGTCCATGCAAAATTTATAGCTCTTTTCATAAAAATGTTGTGAAGTTTATTTCTTGTTCTGATAGTGATGCTGCCAAAAAAGTGATCTTTGGATTCTGCTCTGTACCCAAGTTCATGTCTTGTGATTGTTCAAATAGCACGGTTGATTTCTCATAATAATCAGTGGAAACAAGAAGATCAAATCCCCCATCCTCAGGTGCCTCAGAGAGGTTTTCACCTTTGGATACGTCCTTTATTTTTACTTTTTCACGGTCAAGAGGCACCTTTCAGTTTTCACCTAGTGACCTATTTTGTTTGATTTTGTTTATTTCACTTTTGCGACTGAAGGATTTGATACTTCCGCCATAATATGCTAGTTTAGGTAGATCCATCATGAAACCTACTTTGTGATCACCCAATGGAATGCCTTGTCGTAAGCCCATGAATTCTGCAATAGTTTCATCATTTTCAAATGTATCTAATATCAGTTCCCCCTATTGGTCCCAATCGACAAGGTCAGGATATACGAGTGAAAGGGTAATGGAGGAATGGTTGTGGCTAGAGGAAGTTGTGGAAATCATGAAGATGGAGTTTTCTTAGAAAAGGTAAATAATATGAAGGGAGGAGTCATCAATAGTATCCAAACTAGAAGTCTCTCCTACTGAGGAAGGTCCAGCGTCAATATCAGAAATACACTTAATGTCTTTGAGTCATGGTACCTCTGACTGATAACCAAGTCCTTCCTTATTAAACTTCTTAGACACAATAATGGGTTTGATAGGTCCTTGTTCCTATGATCCCACTCCACCATGTCCTTTGTAGCCCATGTTCTTTATGATGTAGAACCCATTGTTATATCTCTCCACTTCCAGTTGGACTTGGTCATTTTCATCAAAGAATATCCAAGAGTCGATATCATCAATGTCTTCATCATCCAGGAATTTGTCTTTAATGAATACTGTGGGTGGGGCTTTGATGACTGCTAGGGATGAAGTTGGCTTGGATGTAGAAGGGTTACCATAAGATTTGGGGGATAAGGGAAGAGTGCCAACACACCAAGATTCTTGCAGTGTGTATTCACCAGGGCCATGTTTGGTGTACTTGATATGGAGGTTGGAAGCGGCTTTGCTAGATGATGGCTTGAGTAGGTCAGATGGGTCTATATAGGATGAAGATGGATATGCTTCGGTGTTGATAGGAATGTGGTTCAGACTCTGATATTTAGCTTGAAAGGCACGACAAAATTCAAAAGGATTGGGATCAGCATGGATAGTAATCTCAACACTGTTGTGTGGAAATTTAAGGAATTGATGGTATGTGAAAGGAACTGCCTTGAGGGCATGTATCCATGGACAACTGAGGATAATGTTATAAGGAAGATCAATATCAAAAACTTGACAATGGGTTTCAGTAGTGACCTGCCCAACTTGGATTGGCAAGAAAATAATCCCTTCAGTATCTCACTCGGCATCATCATATGCTCTGACAGTAATAACCTTGGAGGTGTCAACATCTTTCTTAGAATATCTCAATTTTTTTATTAATTTCAAAGAACATATATTAAGATCAGCTCCACCATCTACCAAGATTCGTTTGATATGATGTTGTTTAACAAACACTTCAATGTGGAGGGATTCATTGTGTGAAGGGTGAATGGAGGGCTGAAGATCTCTGTCAAAGAAGGTTAAATGACAAGGGGCTGCAATGCTATCGACCATAGATTGGAATTGTGTGATATCAATATCGTTGGGCACCGAAGATTCTTGTAAGGCTTT
Source organism: Cunninghamia lanceolata (assembly GCA_027924645.1). Taxonomy (NCBI): domain Eukaryota; kingdom Viridiplantae; phylum Streptophyta; class Pinopsida; order Cupressales; family Cupressaceae; genus Cunninghamia; species Cunninghamia lanceolata. The sequence continues at coordinate 8,778,849 of BSBN01000194.1, read as the reverse complement.
GTCAAGGATAGCTTTGTCAGTAGGGGATATATAAAGCAATTCAAGAATGGATATGTGTGCAGGTGTTTTACCAAGATGATCCAGGATATTATAGTTAGGGAATGGTCGAGGAGGATGGATAGGGGCTCCATGAATGGTGACTCGACCTCTTCAAGTGGTTATAGCGTAGTTAGGTGCTTTGGTTTGGATAGTAATGGTAGAAATGTGAGCATGGTCAATGCGGTCAATAGTAGATGATTCGTAGTTGTACTAAATGGCATTCCCGACATGAGGGTTACTTGATTTGTCATGAGATGGAAGTGGATTCTTGAAAGCATCTAGATCATAGTTTGATGTTGATAGTTGTGCAGGTTGATTTGTTGAAGGTGTAATTTTGATAAAACCTTGATCGATGCAATCTTGGATAACATGTTTTAAGCGCATACAACCATTTTTTTGTGTCCTTTAACTCTTTGGTAATCGTAATACTCATTTTCTTTGTACCAAGGAGCTTTGAAGAGTGGTTCACCATTGGGTGGTCCATCTGGTAACATAATATCACCTACTTGGAGAAGCTTTCAAAAGATAACTTCCATAGGTTCCGCTAATGGTGTAAATTATCGGCGTGGATTTGAAGTTTGTCATTGTCGCATTCATTGAAAAGGTTGTGTTGTTGTAGAAGCAGCTTGAATGTTGATGGGAGCTTTCATGATTTGTATGTTCTTTGCATTCACAACACCATTGTTGACAACATTCTTATTTTTGTTCCAAAAGCGAGATTTATCATTAGAGTTTTGAGGATAGTCTTTGTTATCATGAAAAATCTTGATAGTACCTTTAGCAATTAAAGTTGGTTCAATGATGGTTCCTTTGGAAACACGTTCATCAAAGGTGCTAGCACTTTGCAATTGTAGTTGGAATGATAGCTCGGGATGAAGATTTTGAACAAAGATATCGAGCTGTTGTTTTGCAAGTATTTCCCATGATAGTTTGCTAGCCATATTATGCCATCATTGAGTGAATGAAGAAAAGGCTTCACCATTGTGTTGTTTATTGTTGACAAGGTCATTCATGTTTACCTCATGTTCAATGTTAAAAGCAAAGTGTGATCGAACCTTATTTGCTAACTTTGTAAAAGACTTAATTCCCAGAGGTAAATGAGATAACCATTCAAGAGCTTGTCTTGCTAAGCTTCGAGGAAATAGTCTCAAAAGATATGTATCATCATGAGCAACATCGAGACATGCCACAAAGAATGCTCTAAGATGGTCTTCCAGATTTCCTTTTCCTTTGTACTTGTCAAATTGTGGAATTTCAAAGTGTGGTGGAAAAGGTGTCATATGAAGTGACTTGTCAAATGGATAAGTGCATATGTTTTCTAAAGAAAATGTTTTCTTGCCTTGTCCTAGCGCTTGGTTGATCATTTGTTCAACATCCGCTGGAGATAATTGTTGTTGTTGCAAAGGGGGTGAAACATGGTATGATGTATATTGAGGTTGCTATTGTGGGATATATGAAGTCATGACCATTTGTTGAGGTTGGGTACTCACAATGTATGTCAAAGGATTAGTATGTGACACATATGTGGTTGAGGAATGATGTCCTTGAGACACAAGCGGTGGTTGGGTATATTATGATGAATTGACACCCAAATTTTGCATCACATGAGAAGTGGCAGATGGATTGACACTAGTTAATGGTTGTGAATTTGGAGTTGGGTTGGTAACATGGTAAGTGATGGAAGGATTGGTGGATGCGAACAAAGGATGGACACTTGGGTTTGTATTTTGGACAACATGAGGATTGATATGTGTCATGTGTTGGATGACAATAGGCAAACCTTGGGTAGCACAAGACGGATTGATAGTTTGTGAAGGATTGTAGGAAGATGATGGAATGGATGCAAGTTTCTCAACATAAGTGACCATAGTGCTAGGATTGGCTTGAGAAACAATAGGAGGGTCACTCATGTCAATAAGAATAACATTGGGATTATATGATGTATTAGACGGATTAGTGGAGATAGTGGAAAGCATATTAGAAATAGGTATATGAGATGTGGTATCCACATGGGATATAGCGGGTTGCAATGGTTGTGAAGCTTGGACCATTGGTGTTATTGGGATAGTTTGGGAAACTTGCACACTATGGGAGATGGGGATAGCTTGTGATGTTTGAGGCGTTTGCGCTTGGGCCACATGGACAGCTTGTGTTACTTGAGGCATGGAAACGGTCATGGTAGGAGGAGTATGTTGAGGAACATGGAATAGTGGAATGTTCAAATTTTGTGAAATGAAAGGGAGCACATTGTTTGGCATTATCAAAGGTTCTAGAGTATACTCCAAGCGTGGTGGATCAAATGAAGTAACAATAGGTAGTGAAAGAGATGTATTGGAAGATCGAGCTTGTGATATGATAGGGGATGATGTGACTATAGTGGATGGTCCCTTTGCAATAATAATGGGAGTGTTTGGATCGTGCTCTCTAATAGCGGATATGTCAAAATCTCTTGGTAATTTAGCGCCCATACGAGCAAGTTGCAAGAAGTAGCGATTAGGCTCGAGTAGGTGATATGTCAAAATCTCTCAACTTGATCCCACACATGTGTATCCTGAAATTCTGATAAATCTTCTTGGGATTGTTCCTCATAAATCTCCAAAAATGTTTGAAGTTGCACTTGTTGTGTAGATGACTCTCCAATGGTATACCCATGAGGTGTAAACATATGAGGAGGCATACCAGTCATAAATTGAGTCACGTCTCTAAGAGGTGTTGATCTAGATTGTTGCATATTAGATTCCATCTCAGCTTGCAATTTGGCTTCCATTTCAGCGCGCAGTTTGGCTTCCATTTCAGCTCTATATTGACTCCTAGTTTGAGGCATGATGAATGATGTTGAAAACTAAACTTTAGCTTGTCAAGGTTTTGAGACCCAAAAAGATGATAGTTTTGCTGGTTGCTTTTTTGTTGGTTTGCTTGGTTGATTTGTTAGGTTGGCTGTTTACTTTGTTGTTGGGTTGCTTGGTTGCTTTGTTGTTGGTTGGACTTCCCTAGAGAATAGCTCACACACTCAAGGGAAAAGTTGTTTGCTAAGGGTTGCTATGTTGTTGAAGCTAAAATTAGGAGATGATGTTTTGCTAATTGATCAAATTGATTGATTTGATGTTTGGTTTGCTAGTTTGGGATCTCAAGAAGATGAAAAGCTCATTAAATTTGATTGGTTGGTAAGATCAAAGCAGGAGACAAAGTTCAAGTATCTACTAATGATCAGGGACAGGTCTAAAAGCTAATGCTGATACTGAGCAAGCTGGATTAATGGCTAATTTGACTGAATCACTAAGATTTGCTAGTATTAGACCACAGGCAATAAGTAATAGCTTAGATGCGATTCAGAAAAGACCAAAGATGACTGGTAATAGCTTAAATGTGAGCTGATTTTGGTTTTGATAGTAGGTTACAATGTTAACCAGAGGCAAGTCAATTTTCCACAGGTGATTAATATTGACTCAAAAGTGATTTACTACTGATCAGAAGTGACGCAGTTTAGACCAGAGGTGACAGACTGTTGTTTAAAAGTGACCTAATTTAGGTAAAAAGTGGCTGACTATTGTTTAAAAGTGACCCAGTTTAGGCAAAAAGTGACTAACTATTGTTTAAAAGTGATTCAATTTAGGCAAGAAGCGGCTAACTACTATTTAAAAGTGATTTAGTTGTCTATATGTAGGTAGTTTAAGCTCAAAAGCAACTGTGTCTGTCAGGATATATGTCTGATTTGTGTTTTTTTTACAAGAAAATAGTATTTGTAGTCACTCACACTCACAACAATCACAAACTTGTACAACCTAGACTAGGAAAGGACTGTATTTGTTGAATCCCCTAGCCATGCTTATTCAAAGCGAATAGCTTCAGGATCTTGGTATCATCAGCTCCTCTCCACGGCACACACTTCTCACGTATACCAAGATCTAGGTTTCCCAAAAGGCATGTCCACCAAACCTTAGGATTGTCCCTGCTATCTCTTCTAAGAACCACATGAATCAGGGCAGCTTCAAAGGTCACACCTTTTACATCAACAAATAGAAGGTTTTTGGCTACTACACAAAGTTGCTAATAAGGGCATCCGTTTGGGTGGCTATACGTGCAGCAGCACTACTCTCTGTTATGGAGTCTCCCAGCCTTCAAGCATTATGCCTTGGAGGGTTTTGGGGGAGGTTGGTTGTTAGTATAACACAACAACACCCATTGTTTGTGGCTTTTGACACAAACACTTTTCTTATATAGTGGTTTAGAAGGACTTGGCTTTAGCCCGTTACTGCTTGGGTCGTATACCTTCTCACACCGGGAAGGCAGGCCCTCTAAAGCTAATAACAAGTTCTCATACACCCAAGATCCATTTGATAGGCAAGGGGAGAGGATACTTTTGTTATTAAATTTGGGTTACAATCAATCACATGCAAGCAATCAAAAAAGATAAATCAAGCACGGAGCAAGCAATGATTCATTTTAAGCACCAAGCCCAAATGTTCCTAATTTAGTGAAAAACCACAAGTCTTGGACTGATCAAAGCTATAACAGATATGTTAGTAGTTTGATAACCTCCTTTTCTTGGACAATCGATAAGATGCTACACAAATACCCAATTAGTAACCAAGAAAAATAAACTGCAAATGATACGGACTGAAAGCAACACAATTTACCAGAGGTGATTCACTATTGATCAAAAGCAAAATGTTACAGATCATAAGTGATGCCGAGAGCACCAGATGTGGATTGATAAATCTCACAAGCAATGTAAAAAAGAAAGAAGCGATTGGTTATGGATCTTAAGTGACTCAGATCTACAAGAAAAATAGAATGCAACAAAAAACCCTAGTTTTGCAATAAGAGATTCAATTAGCTAAAGGTGGTCACTATCAGATTAAAAGCGATTCAGATAAAGGCATAAGCAACCACTGTTAGCGTAAAAGTGATGCAAAACAGATAGAAAGCTATTCCTGTTCGCTTATAAGCGATCTAGAAAATGCTAAAGGCGGCAGGTTTTAGTTCAAAAGTGATGCGTATATTTAGACAGTGACTAGTTTTCATTCAAAAGTGACTGGAACTTGCCGTAAGAGCTTAGGAAATTTGATCTTCATAAAAAAAACTTCAAATAGAAAAGTTAATCAAGGACGTGGGTCCCACCGGGCATGCCAAAATGTGATAGGTAAAAAATTAGGTTAATAAGATCAAGCATAGCCATGAAAACCTAACCCTACCATCATCAAAGAATCTAATCCAAATGAAATCAAAAGCATGTAATTCAAGCACAATATCACCTAGATTGTGTGATTCCTTGTTTATGATGTGGATTTCTTCTTCAACAATGAACAATTATGAAGATAAAAGCTGCCATGATGGATGGATAATAATGATGATAATCTCAATGGATGCTATGAATACTTAAGTGCTCAATATGCTCAGAATGATAATGTAGATGCTATATGAATGCTGGATTGTTTGTATGGAATGAAAGGGTGTTTATATAGAACTCAACCAAAATCAATCAATGGTGGAGATTTGGTGGCTATGTGATTGGCTAAGATTAGAGGATAGACATAGGTGAATGTGTAGATGACAATGTTGGCAAGAGACACTATGTGGTTTCATGAGTGTTGTCATTTATGGCAACAAAGTCCATCCCACACATCCGTAGGACATGGTCTGTCTCTACCGGAAGTAAGATTGAAGAGTATTTTGGTTCGGTGACCAAGAATAGAGCATGCAGCAAGGTCTGACAATTAGGTCCAGATCTCTCAGAGGAAATATCTTAGTAAAGTACGAACTTGGGGAAGTCAAGAAGAGTACCTTGACTGATAGATTCCAGGGATTGAGCCTCTGGTGATGAAAGAGTGAAGAGATATGAGCACCTAAGTATTGGGTTCCTGTTTGGTAGAGTAGACTAAGGAATAACTGACCGGCAAAGCATCAGACCTTAATCCGGATGAGATATTGATGGCAATAAAGTTTCTTAAGGGATCATTCATGATTGGATGACATGATTGATGACTTCTATAAGCATCTCTTTGATACACATCACTTGGTAAGCAAGGATTTAGCCGACAAACTAGAGTTTGGGAAAATATTGAGTATTCTAGATGCCGACTAGAGAGATGTTGAAATCCTTTGTGCGAATATATATACTAGATGGATTTGGATGAGAAGGTGTGTGTGGTGTATTGGGAAGTGCCAAGAAGAGCAGAAAATAGTGTGAAAATAGAGATAGAGGTCCAATATGTGACAGAACAACAGCACTAAGGTAGGGGAAGAATGAAGTGTAGTAGATCAGTATATTGAACTTAACCAGAACTGAAACTAAGCATATGTGGATGCTTCTCATCAGTTCAAGTACCTAGTTTTCTTCTATAAACTATTGTAGGCAGTGAGCCTCTTGTGAGCAGTGTGCTCAGGCAGTGAGTCCTAATTGGCAAGTGCCATTTTGTACTACCTTATTCTTTTAACAGAGAATACAATCTTGGGTTAATCACCCCGTGGTTTTTTCCCTTAACAGGGTTTTCCATGTCAAAAATATTGTGTCATGTGTGTTGAGTTTTATTTCTGCTTCCATTGTTATGTATGCTTATATGATTTGATATTGCACTAATTGTTAAAGGAGAAAAGAAAGTCACTAATTGAAGATAATTGATTCACCCCCCCTCTCAGTTATTAACAATTGGTATCAGAGCTAAGTTCCTCTAGATAGAGCCTAACAGCTTGAGGAAGATCTGGGAATCTTAATGGATATGTATGGTATGAGGGAACAACTCCAGTCTGCTCTAGATGATCTTGATCAATCTCACTCTGAAGTCAATGAGCTGAGGGAAAGACTCAAACACGATGATGAATTCATAAATTAACTCAAAGAAAACTAAGTATCTCAATGAAGAAAAGAAAGGAACTTCTTCAATAATTAGCACGTCAAAATGAAGCTAATGATACTAATGAAGATCTAAATGAGAAAACCAAGTTATGTGAGAAGTTATCAAAAGAGATCATTATGGGAAGACATGAAATGGAATCAAGAGTTATGAAATTCACCCAAGAAATTGAAGAGAAAAGGAAGACTGAAGATAATCTAAAACAATCTCTCAAGGAAAAATCAGAAGACTGCCACAAAATGGATAGAATAATCAGGCATTTGGAATCTGATCTTGAAGAAGCTAGAGACAATGAAGAACAACTTAAGAATCAAATTGACACTCTAAAAAGGGATCTTCAAACAACAAATGAATACAAAGAGAAATTCAAGATAAGCTCTGCTCAACTTGAAGTTCTTCTTGAAAGACAAAAGAGGGTAGATGACAAGCAAGGCTTGGGGTATGAGAAAGGTGAAAGCTCTGGATCTGGTCAGAAGAACTCTGGATCACGAAATCCAAGGAGTAGACCTAGAAGATCTCTGATAAGACAACCAAATGCTCAAAGATATCCATCCTTCAATGGATACTGCCACAATTACAATAACTTTGGTCATAAAGCAAATCAGTGTAGAAGAAGAATGAATCAGACTAATTCATCCTTCTCTGGATAGTATTTTAATTGCAAAGGTATGGTCACAAATCTCATGAGTGTAGAAATATGCAAATGAACAATTCATTCAATGGTAGATGCTTTGCATGTAATAGAATGGGACATATGGCTAATCAGTGTAGATCAAGAGGATATCAGTCAAATATACAAATAAATGTTGTTTGCTACAATTGCAATAGATCCGGTCATATTGCAAAATTCTACAGAAGGAAGAATCAGGACAAAAAGGGTCCGGTGCATCATAATCAAAACCAAGACAAAGGAAAAGGAAAAGTGAATGTGGATGAGATTCAAAGGGAGATGAACAAGATTTGGGTGAAAAGGAGTACATAAAATGTTGTGGATGGATCTGCACCAAAATCTGGTGCTGATATTCCTTCCAAAAACTAAATAGATGAGCTTTGGCTCAGGGGGAGTCTCAAAAGAAAACAAGTTCCCCCAGCCAATCAATTGGTGCCTAAAATTGGTACATGGAAAGTTGTGGATTAAAGGGTTCTCAAAGAAACATCTAAATGAGCCTTAGTAAAGATATGGAAGATCCACAAGAAGTTTAGAAGAGGTTAATCTTCCTAGATTGATCTGGTTTAACAGTCATCCGGTAAGAACATGATTCTCATAGTTAGATCTAGTATGACTCAAATTTGAGGTATCTTGATCTGTGGATAAGTGGAATGATTGGGGAAAGGTACATAGACAGCTAATAGTGCATACCAGTGATCCAGAAATATTTCTCACAGAACAAGGAAAACAAGGCAACTAGAATAACTAAGGTTGTGCATTTATTGCAAAATGGAATTAGGGTTTGCGCAGAAATAAAAGGGTTCATTGGTTCATCATTTGTACATTTGCATTCGTAAGGAAGAGAGAATGAGCTCTACAACAAGTTATCTCAAACCTCTCAAAGATCAACCGCAGAAGTCGATTCATCCAAGCAACTCAATTTGACTCATATCGTGAACCCTAGAAGCGTAAAGAGGTATTTTCCGTTCTTGAAATCTCTCTCTGAATCTGTGAAAGATGGATACTCCAAATGTTGTGAAGATCATTGATAGGCTGCGCCCTAAATTCAAGAAACATCCCTATAAATCCCTAGAAGTTGATCCCCTAGGCGCATTTTCTAGCATTCTGCATGGAGTTCTGCATGTAGAAGATATTAGGGTTTACATACACACAAATATTGAAGAATTTGGGGAATCCAAGCTGATGGATATCTACCACAAGGAACTAATAGATGATTTATTTGATCTCAAACCCCAATACAAGGCCATCCGGGATAAGCATTTCAGTCAGTGCATCCATTTCCCCTATTTTGTAGAAGATGAATGGGTCCAGTATGTTCTGAGTAGAATTCATGACAAATTTATGTGGTTAATGAGGCCATTCAAGATAACCAACGATACCATTAGGGTAGTTGCTGGATTACACTCATCCGGTGGGTTACCTACTCTCAAATCCATTAAGAATCAGACAGTGAGTGAGGCAATAGGATCAAATTTTGACAAGAGAGCAATGACAATTGAAGATATCATTGATCTGGATATCAAGTTTGCCTCCATGATAATTGGTTACAAGATATACCACTCCAGTAGGGAAAATTTAGTACCCAAAACTGTAATTTACACTACTTATCAGATGTTAAGGGAGAATACAAATTATGATCTTTGTGAGCTTCTTCTAAACCAACTGTTGGAAAACCTAAAAAAGATTAAGAAGGACAAGAAAAATTCATTCAAGTATGGTGGGCTAATACTATGTTTGTTCTTTTACTTTATGAATGAGCTTCCCGAATCTAGTGGTTGGATGTGGCAAAATGACAGACCAATAGCCATACAAATCAGAGATTATTTGCATGGAATTGGTGATGCCAAGGCATAGAATACAGCACTCTAGGGCTACTTCAAGAACTTTTAGAGTATGATGTAAGCCAAAAAGAGAATTCCCCAATCACTAGTTGAAAAGTATAAGGATATAGTATGCTTTATGGTAGAAATTGATCAATGCCTAATGGAGGCAGTGGAGCCAAGGATAGTCTGGATCATGCCAATGGGGTATGAAGTTGATGAGAAAATTCTAGAGCTGCATATCCAACATCTATTAAGTCAGCCCAAGGATCCTAAGGAAGAAAGGTTTGGAACCTACCAAGAGCTGCGTGTAAAAGTTCATGTTGAACTTAGAAAGCCAAAGATCAAGAGAAAAGTAAGAAGGGAAGTAGAAGAATTTGCCAAGAGGCATGGAATATCAAAATAGGTAGTTGATGCCAACAGAGAGAAGATGGAAAGGGCAGAGAAAGAGAAACAAGATGCATAAAAGGAAAGTGATCCAGTGCAAGTCCCTTCCCAGACCAGATCCTCCAAGAGCTCTACACCTGCCACCTCTAAGAGCCAAAAGGCATCAAAATCGGAAGCCCAAACATCTGGAAAGGGAGAGAAAAGAACAAAGAAAAAGGCAACAAGATCCTATATAAGTCAGAAGGATGATGCAGAAACTGAAACCGATGAGGAAGTCAAGAAAATGAAGAAGAAGAAGAAAACATCTAGTGAACACTCTACCGGTCAAGACAAGGAAGAGAAGGTAGAAGAATTTGTTGAAAAGCCTACTCTCTGCATTGATGGTATAATCAAATTAGTCACAGTGGATGGGAACTTGAAACCAATGACTGTGTTTTATGATGATTATAGTGAAACTGATCAAAAGATCCTGCAAGAAGCTATAGTCAGGTATTTAAACATCTACAACAAAGCATTCATTGAAATTATATCTCTAATTCCTAAAAGTCTAGAAAAGGAACTTGAAATAAGAAAGAACAATGCCATGGCAAAAGATCTAGAAATCTAGAAGCAGATTGCTATCCAACTTTATCCCTCCATCACTCCAAAGAAAATAAACATGGTCTTCAAAGATTGCAAGGATGAGTTTCGGAGCAAAGCTAGAATGAATCAGCTTATGCTTGGAGAAACTGACAAAGTGGCAAAAGAAACAGAAGATATCCTCTGAAATGCTTTTAAAAGATTCAATCTCCCTATTATAGAGGACTTAGGTGTTGAACCCTCTACCATGGATGACAAAGGAGAATCTACTGAGATAGTTGCAGAAGAGACAAAGGAAGGTGAGGAGAAAACTGAGGATCTAGATTCCTCTAATTTGGAAGAGGAAGTCATTAAAGAAGCAAGCATCTCTCCTCCAGTTTCCCCAACAGACTCTGGATCTAGAGGAGAAGATAGAATAGAAGAGAAAATTAGTCAAGAAGAAGAGGTGAAGGGAAGAGAAGAAGGTCAAATAGAGAAGACCACAAGTGATAGTGCTAAGGCTACAAAAAGGAAGAAAACTCTATCTCTAGCAAGAGACACTACAGAAGCAGTCAAAGACTTCTTGACAAAAGAAATGATGGAATTAGATGAACTAGAGCTATTTCAAGGACCATTCAATTTTGATTCCCTCTCCCCGGTTCAGACTATGAAGATAGCATCCTTTGCCCATGCAATGGCAAAAGAAAAACTTTTGAAGTCTCACATGGAAGACTGTGAGCTAATAGAAATTACATCCGGTGCATTGGAGAAAATCATGCCATCCTTCTAGAAAGATCTTTCAGCCTCTTCATCTAGTAACTTAAAATCACTTGTCAATTCAATTAGCACACATTTTGATTCTTTGGAAAAGTCAGCTGAAGATAAAGTTTGGAAAGAATTTTTGGGAAAGAGACTCTCTGAGGTGCAGGGTCTAATAACAAATGATAGGAAAGTTATGGATATTGGGATAAAGAGCTTAGAAAGTGCTCTTAAAGATGACAGAGAAATATATAAATTTTGTTTATCCTAGTCTAAAGTGACAATGGATATTGAGAAGAAAGTGAAAGAACAAGAGGATAAACTATCAAGTTTATCCCAGAATTTTGATCCTCTTACCTCCTCCATAATAAATCAAGAGTGCTAGACCATTGTAGTCATAAATGAAATTAAGAAGATTGGGAAGGAGAAGAAAATAAAATAAACAGGTTAAGTGAACTCAGAGAGATAATTATCCCTAAGTTAGAGGCCATGCATGAGGCCCTAACTGATGCTCAGACCACAGTCCAGACTAGTGATCCGATAGATCTAAAGAGGGTAGAAGGTTTTGCATTCCTGTTGAGTGGTCACATCTCAATTTTGGATAGGATGAAGAAGAGTTGGGTGACAGAAGTGGTACAGTTGAAGACCACCTTTGCAGATATACTTCAATATATGTAAGTATAACATGTATATATATCTATGTGGCTAAGTATAGTTAAATTTTTGGAAATTTTGGTATGCGGATCCTACCCTTTGCCATTGATGTCAAAGGGGGAGTGAGGAGCAGTGAAAAATGTGGAATCTAGCAAAGGTGGAGCTCCAGAAAACTATACATTAGAACAGAGCATCAGCCAAGGGGGAGTATAGTGTGACACTTAGTCATTTTTCACTAAGTGTTGTCATCAATGCCAAAGGGGGAGATTGTTGGAAAGAGACACTATGTGGTTTCGTGAGTGTTGTCATTGATGGCAACAAAGTCCATGCCACACATCCACAAGACATGGTGTGTCTCTACCGGAAGTCAGATTGAAGAGTATTTTGGTCCGGTGACCAAGAACAAAGCATGCAGCAAGGTCTGACAATCAGGTCCGGATCTCTCAGAGGAAGTATCTCAATAAAGTGCAGAATTGGGGAAGTCAAGAGGAGTACCTTGACTAATAGATTCCAAGGATTGAGCCTTCGGTGATGAAATAGTGAAGAGATATGAGCACCTAAGTATTGGGTTCTTGTTTGGCAGAGTAGACTGAGGAAGAACTGACCGGTAGAGCATCAGACCTTAATCCGGATAAGATATTGATGGTAATAAAGTTTCTTAAGGGATCATTCATGATTGGCCGACATGATTGATGACTTCTATAAGTATCTCTTTGATATGCATCACTTGGTAAGCAAGGATTCAGCCGACAGACTAGAGTTTGGGAAAATATTGAGTATTCTGGATGCCGACTAGAAAGATGTTGAAATCCTTTGTGCGAATATATATACCAGATGGATTTCGATGAGAAGGTGTGTGTGGTGTATTGGGAAGTATGAAGAAGAGCAGAGAATAGTGTGGAAATAGAGATAGAGGTCCGGTATGCGACAGAACAACAGCACTAAGGTAGAGGAAGAATGAAGTGCAGTAGATCAGTATATTAAGCTTAACCAGAATTGAACCTAAGCATATGTGGATGCTTCTCATCAGTTCAAGTACCTGGTTTTCTTCTATAAACTATTGTAGGCAGTGAGCCTCTTGTGAGCAGTGTGCTTGGGCAGTGAGGCCTAATTGGCAAGTGCCATTTTGTACTACCTTATTCTTTTAACAGAGAATACAATCTTGGGTTAATCACCCCATGGTTTTTTCCCTTAATAGGGTTTTCCACGTCAAAAATATTGTGTCATGTGTGTTGAGTTTATTTCTACTTCCATGGTTATGTATGCTTATATGATTTGATATTGCACTAATTGTTAAAGGAGAAAAGAAAGTCACTAATTGAAGATAACCGATTCACTCCCCCCTCTCAGTTATTAACAGACAAGTGGAGGGATGATAGGGCTTATGTGTGATCCTATACATAAAAAGTACTACATGTGAAAGATATTAAATAAAAGATGTAGTACCTATTGGAAACAAGGTAGATAACTGAGAGGGAGGGTGAATCAGTTATCTTAAACATTTTAACTTTCTTTCCTCATTAACAATTAGTGCAACATCAAAACATATAAGCATACATAACCATGAGAGAAGAAATAAAATCAACACACATAACACAATAATTTTTACGTGGAAAACCCTGTTAAGGGAAAAACCATGGGGTGACTAACCCAAGATTGTATTCTCTGTTTAAAGAATAAGAAGTACAAAATGACACTTGCCAATTAGGGCTCACTGCCCGAGCACACTGCTCACAAGAGGCACTTTACCTATAAGAGACTCATTGTCTACAATGTTTATAGAAGGTAACCAGGTGTTTGAACTAAAGAGATACATCCACACATGCTAAGGTTCAGTTCCGGTTAGGCTCAATATACTGATCTAATGCACTTCATTCTTCCTCTACTTTAGTGTTGCTATTCTATCAAATACTAGACTTGTGTTGCTGCTTCCACACTTCTCTCTGCCTTTCCTCTCACACTATCTCATCACCCACACCCCTTCATACCGAAATCCATTTGGTATATATATCCGCATCAAGGATTTCAACATCTATCTAGTCGGCAACTGGAATACTCAATATATTTCCAAGACACTGATCTGTTGGCTGAATCCATGCTTAATATGTGACGTGTATCAAAGACATAGACATAGAAGTCATCAATCATGTCGACCAACCATGTATGATTCCTCAAATAGCTTGATCACCATCAATTTCTCATCTAGATTAAAGTCTGATGCTCTGTTAGTCAGTTCTTCCTTAGTCTACTCTGTCTGTTAGGAACCCAACACTTAGATGCTCATATCTTTTCACTCATTCATCACCGAAGGCTCAATCTCTAGAATATAGTAGTCATGATACTCCTCTTGACTTGCCTAAGTCTGCACTTTGCTGTGTTACACCCTTTGAGAGATTCAGACCTGATTGTCAGACCTTGCTACATGCTCTGTTATTACTCATTGGACCAAAACACTCTTTAATCTGTCTTCCAGTAGAGACATACTATGTGCTATAGATGTGTGGGAAAGATTTAGTTGCCATCAATGACAACATTCATGAAGGCAGACAGTGTCTCTTGCCAATAGTACCACTTATCTTTTTTAAATGAAAGAGGCACACATGTCAGCTCATCAGATAAATGATTAAAGAAATTAATTAAATAAATATAATTTATTTAATTAATTAGAAAGTGGGTTTATGAAAGGAATTTTTAATTAAATAAATAACATTTATTTATATAAAAATAGATATAAAGAGGATAATTAAATAATTAAAGATTGTTTAATTATAGCTTAGAGGAAATAGCTAATGAATTAATTAAATAAATATAAATTTATTTAATTAATAGAAGAAATAGATGTGTTAGGGATATTTCTCAAGTGTGTTAGACAAATGGAGATGATGTGTAATGCAATGTTTGATATTAATGATAATGAGTCAATTTTGGGAGTCTACACTTATGTCATCATTGCTGCCTATGGATCAGGGGCATATCAGTTAGCAACATCAGAAGGTGAGCTGTTTGATTACCTAATCAACAGTATGCATCTTTTCTAGTTCTATACCTAAGAGAACCCCAATGTAAGGGGGCAAAAATTCAAAAAAAAAAATTAGAAAAAGAGCAAAAAAATTAAAAAATGGAAAAACGACAAAAAAATCATCCTTTGGTGAAAACTTGGCAAATAGGTGCCTTGGAAAGGTACTATGATGAAAACCTAGAAAACAGGCATCATGTGTACTTTTAGCTTTCGTGCAAATAAAAGCAAAGTGGTGAAAACCTAGTAAACAGGTGCTACTTGTGATAAACCGCCTTCTCCATCTTTGGGAAAACAATCACCTTGTGTCCATTCTTCCTACCATCATTTCTCGTCTGATCCATATCTATTCCATAATAAAGTACCTTGTGTAACCTAATGATAACCTATCATGGATTGATACTCTTTCTCTTTTGTCACCTTACTAGCTAAGGTCTTATCTAGTATCCTATCCATAGTGTTAGCCTAGCGTAGTGTCTATCGTCTGTATCATAGGGTCAATCCTAAACTACATTGCCTCTGCGTCGTCACCTAGGCAAGGCCATTGTTAATGTGTCCTCGAGGCTCCACCTTCCCATCTATCCCATATCTTGTCGTCTATCCTCTAGTCCATCTATGGTCCAAGTCCCTAAACTACATTGCCTCTGCATCGTCACGTAGGCAGGCCATTTAGCAATGTGTCCTCGAGGCACTAGGTTAGTCCCTTAGGGTCCATGTTTGCCAGGCATGCAAGCACAAAGTAAGGCCCAATTCCAAAGATAAAATCTTGATGCACGACATCAACCTATCCAAAGAAAAGAAAACAAGTACCTACACACTCAAACTGATTCTATCTAAATTATGACAAGAAAAAAAACACATCTAAATGCAAGAATGTTGTGTTTGTGATCAGGTTAACTTACAGAGTCTTGATTTTTGTTATTATGTCTTTCTATGCTACTCAAGGATGTCAAAAACTAGAGATGCTATGATGTGGGCATAATCATTTTCTTTGTTTTCTATTTGTGGATTAATCTTTAGTAATGTGAAGCCTTGTCTAACGACATGATCAACAAAAGATCATCGAGGACTTCAGAGGTCTAACATGAACGGGGGTAATCCTTGTTTGTTGATACACAAGAAATACTCAGGTCATCTCAGTTCAATTATACTTAGATGCTTGTATTAAATTGCTAAATCAAAATCCATGTAAGCAATACTTAGGTCATCTTGGTTCATTATACCTAGATGCTTGTATTAACTTACAACATTTAGAAAAAGTACCAAAAAAATTGCCTAATGATGAAATAAGCACTTCAAAATACTTGCAAATTCAAGATGGAAAAACCATTTCACGTACATATCATATCCATTTACATCCATGTCCCATGCAATAAAGATCCAAAATGCAGAGTATCAATACAAATACAAGCTTGTAAGTCCTTCTGTCAAGTCATTCTTCTATTAGTCAGTCTTCTACCTGTCATTGTTTCATTTATGTGTCGATTGAGTACATTTGGACATAACAAAAACATAGCATAAATTGCATATCATATCACATGAGATATGATTAAATCATTTGCATACATAATAAAGTACATTAGGCCATCCATATACATTTACATCATAATATAGTGTCAACAGAAAAAATTAAAAACATAGACAAGTACATGATCTCATAAACATTGCATAATCATATAGATAATATATACATTTGCATATTAGATCATCAGTAATCATCTAAGTTTGCATTAGATCATCATCATATCAAAGTCCTAGAATCATAAGTAAGCGTCATAGTATAGAATCATATAGTGCATCCAATCGATCCATCACATAGCATCATATAAATATAACACAAGTGTGCATCGCATATGAAACATCAAAAGTAAAATGCATACATAACATATAGCATAAACAACTGCATATAGAAATCAATAGCTGCATCATCATATAAATATCACATAAAACATGTCCAAATGTACAAAATCAAAGTCCATCTCTGAGTCAAAGTCATACACAGTGTATACATCACATAAATAATGATACATATCTTGGTAAAAAAATGACACAAGTATATACATGTTTGGCTATCTAAGCCATCAAAAAGTGTATACATAAGCCAAAATCTGTACAAGTGTGGTAGGTAGCCCTGTTGCTATGGGGTATTGCTCCTAGCACTACCCTCTCCATCCCCTCTTTTGCTAGCCCCCAACTGCTGTGGCCCCATCACCGAAGTTGCGGACCGTGACCCCCCTGCTCTTTGAGAAGTGCCTTCCACTGACTAGCTCCTGAAGCTGGGTGCCCTTTGATCTAGTGGCACAGCCCCATGATACAATCCTCTATAGTACTAAGTCTGGGCCTGCACCCTAGAGAGCTCTGCCTAAACTTGCGCAAGTTACACCTGTGCCTGTTGCACCTGTGTCACCAAAAATGCAGTGGCCCATCTATACCCAAAGTGGCTAGGGCTGCGTCTCTCTCCAATCTCATAGCCCGCACCCTCGCTAATGTTGCATCATGCTTTGCGGTGACCCAAGCTAAAACTTGTGCATCTGACTCTCTTCGAGACTCTGTCGATCGGAGATGTGCCCTGAGTTGTCTCACCTGTCCCTGTAGCATAGTAATGGTCTGTTGCTATAAGTCAAGCTAGACAAGGGCCTGCAGAACCTGAACTTGTGGCACCTACTACTATGGCACCTACTATACCTGACCCTGTTCCTGCACCTGTTGCTGACCCACTTGCTGTGGTGTCGGCATCTGTCCCTGTTGTATAGCCTATGGCTACACTACCTGCTGCTGCTAGGAAGGTCCCTCCCCAACTCTCCTCCTCTATCTCTTCCTCCCTTTGCCTCCATCTCCTCCCTCACCTCCATCTCCACCTCCTCCTCCTCCTCCTCCTCCTCCTTTGTCTCCACCATCATCTCCATCTCCCTGTCCTCCTCTCCTCCTCCTGCCTGCCCCATCCTCATCATTTGAGTCCTCCTCATCTAAGCGAGGAACCAACTCTCCTGGTCCTGAGTATCTCAAGAATGGATGAGCAGCTAGCCACTCCTCATAATTTGGAGTCATCCTTACATCTATAACCTCTCTCCTAATCGGCCAAGCCACATAAGGCGTCTGCTAAAACTCTACTAGTGCCTCCTCATAAGAAACAACTAGACCCTATCTGAATCTCTCTACATGTGTCCTCACAAACTGGGCTTGCCCCTGTGGCATGCCCTGTATCCTACCAAACTGTCTTCGAACCCTGCTCACAATCTATATCTCTAATATGAACCAAATCCTGCTAATGAGCCACCGAGTCTGAAAGTAGTAGGGAAGCTCATCATCCTCGTCGTCCCATGGCTCACACTCCAAGTAGGGATGCTAGACAACTCTATCTACATTGTCCAGTACATGTCTCCAGTACTCTAGCTTTCCCAGCTTGTGTTGGGAAATCACACCTACATATCCATAGCTATAAGGCTTGCCCCTCTGCCTCAAAAACACGCATATCAGCTAAGTGATAGAAATGTGCTCCCACAGCCAAAACTGAAGCAATGAGGTGCATGTCGACAAACTAGCACCCCTGTGATATACCACCTAATGCATATCCCAGTATAAATATGCCAAAACATAGACACCCCATGCAAACCAGGAGCCCTCTATGATCATCCTCTCCATGACCTGACCCCAACCAATTGGGAATCCATGCAACCTCCTATCGGGGCAGACAACAACCCCAATCAACCAAGCCACTATCCTTGGGAAGTAGTCATAGTAGTCGTGAATATCCTACCAAGATATCACCTATCCCTCAAGCTCTGCGTCGTCAAAGACTCACCTGCACTCTGCCAGTCCTGCATCCCGCTACAGATCATACTCTACCAACTCGCCCTGTATTGTCAAGTGCATAATCCTATAGACGTGCTCTAAGGTAATCTCCATCTCACCAATAGGCAGGTGAAAGGTCCCATCCTCTCTATGAAATCACTCCATAGCAGTAGTCAGTAGACCGAGGTTCACACGAACCTCAGGCATGAAGCACACATAATCTAGATCCATAGCATCAAGAGCCTCTCGATCAATCTCCGTAAGCATGTACCGCTACAACAAAGGCAAGGGAAACTACTCCCATGACATAAGTACATCCTGAATATCCTCCTGAAGTAAATACATCAACCAAATCTGCATAACTACTCAAAACAATCTACAACATCATATCATTTACTTAACATATCAAATTGATTGAAACAACATACAACATCTCTTGACTAGATTCCTGCAATCTTAGAGATTGCTTATCGATTGACGCATAGAGCAAGATGCCAATCGAGTTAATTTCATTAAGTCAACTGACTATCCTAAAGAAAATGCACTGAACCAGAAGGTACATGCACCATTTCATAGTAAATACACCACTTCTGGCAAAGGCGCCACCAATTTGAGTACATGCCTAGTCCCATATCAAAAGCACAGCTTCATCATGCATGTGTTGGAACAACTATCCTATGCGCCACTTCTACATATGCACCACTTCCCATCTCAAATGCGCTGGTTCCTCATGCATGTGTCAAAACATACCGTATATGCGGAACACTTCTACATGCGTCATTTCATACCGTAAATGCACTGAAAGATATCATATGCGCGGTTCAGAGTGTATATGCACTGTAACGCAGATCGACACATCTATTTTCCCTAAACTTTCCCTAGCATTTATTACAATAATAAATGACCCTAGGTGAGTTTTTTCAAACTACATACCGGTGGTCCTGCCTCAGTTGGTCGATCAAACCGTCGGACTCGCTCAAAACGGTGCTCCTCGCATGGAATATCCATATTTGTCTCAACTGCTCTATGCTCTGGTGCTCTCCTAAGATCTTAAGGACCTATCAATAAAAGCCAAGTGTGCAAATGACTAGGATTGTGGACCCAGCTCCTATATATAGAAAGTGTACCCTAACTAGCTGTGTGGCGACCGTGACTACTTCTCAAACCTGTTTCTTCCCATTTCTCTGAACTGTGATCTATTTTTCTTCATTCTAACCTGTTCTTCACCTTCTTCTTCATGAGATTGTCTGTCTCACATCCTTCTGCCTTCTTCCCATCCAATCTCCCGAGTGGGCATCCTATCATCGTAACCTATACCAAGGGCAAACTAGGGCATGTATCATTATCAAAAATTCTATTCTTTGAAGCAATCGCGTAAACTGCATTGCATCAAATAGGAGAAAATGTATACACCTAAAAATGAAACGACTCGGTCTAAATAAATATTCTTAATATTTATTCCATCTAATTCTTCTATTAATAAATAAATAAACAATTTATTTCTTCGATTCATATTCCTCTAAATTAATTAAATATCAAAGTACTTAATTACCTCTTCTAATGTCAAAAGTAAATAAAATCCTTTATTTAATTTAATTCTTCCAAACAATTAAATAATTCTTAATTATTTAATTAAGTCATTCAGTCCTCCAAATTTAAATAAATAAATCAAATTTACTTAAATCTTCTCATTCTCTAAAAATAAAATATAATCAAATATTTTATTTATTCTTCCAAATCATGCACAACAATTAAATAAATTTATTTATTTAATTTGTTTTCTTATCTTCTAAATCTTCTAAAAATAAGTCTTCTTCTTCATGCACACAAAATTAAATAATTTATTATTTAATTCCTCTCAAATCATGCAAAAGCAAATCATGAGTTAACTAATTGATTTAATCTTGTTTTTATCAACAAACTCCTAAAATAGTAAAAAGCTTTCTAATTTATGAAAGCATATCTTATCTTCAATAAAAGAAAAAAGTAGTTAACTCAAAATAGCTTTTGTGTGACACTTGTCTTCTTTCTATTCGCGCACATTCTCTCATTCTTTCTATACCATTGATCTTCTCTATCACAAGTCTATAAATTGAACCTTCTTCTTCCATTTCATTCATCCAAGCTTTTAGTATTGTAACTTTGCAGGAGCTACAGTACGCCTTTGGCACCCAAGTCATTCTATTTGCGTGCAATCAACTTGTTACCATATCACCATTACCATTGTTGTGAAGCTCATCTTCATTGCAATAAACTACCATGGCCATTCCCACTTGACATCTTGGAATAGCAAGGAAGTGCACCTTCTGAGGGCATATTCATACACAAGATCATTTGTGATAGGCCATCAATGGAAGCCATGAGGTAAAGAGATTTGTTGAGGTATTGTTCATTATTTTAGATTTTCTTTATTTCTATATTTCATTGAGTTATGGGTATTATTGATATTATTGATATTTATGCATAATTTCCCTTAACAACTCCTGTAGCCTCTATTGTAGAGAATAGTCTTTCTGAAGTGAGGAATAGGAATCTGGGCCATGTAGATTTGGATGATTTTTGGAGAAGAATGAGGTCTGAGAAGAAAACCCCTATGGCAGAGAAAATTACCAGCAGTAGCTTAGACAAAGCCGATGGTTTTCCTCTGGCTGTGCATTGTCCTGAACTAATGGTTGCATGCGCCGATGTTTATTTCTAGGATTCCCAAGAGATAAGGACACACAGTGGCACTGTGGTAGAGAAAATTGATTCTGAATCTGTTGCTTTGGCCCTACACTTGGAAGAATATGAAGATAGTGATGTTTCTGTATCTTCAGCTTGGAATTATTATAATGAGAGGAAAGATTGGTACTATACCAGCATTGCTAAGCACTAGTTGGAGAATGAAAAGACTGGTTAGTCTCGGCTGCCTGCTAATTTAAAGAGGAGCCATTTCAAATAAGAAATATCAGATATGATAACCTCGCTGAATAGAGTAGTTGGGAGTCCCGAGTCAGATGTTTATAGATTTTGGATGTGTAGATTCATTCTGTTGATTTGTGGGGGCCATTGTATTGACTGGCCAAAGATTATTAGTGATTTCTTACATGAACAACTGATGAACCTTGCATGAAATGTGAGTTTCCACATGTGCTCCTAGCTGATTGCAAGAAGAAAATTCAAAATTGCTAGCACATGTAAGTTCCCTATATTTGTTTGCTAATTCACTTGCTGAAGTAATAACTCCCTCTACTGAAGCCTCCTCAAGTGTTAACCTTCGTACTCTCGATCCTAGTTTACTACAACAAGTTAAGGTTTCTTTGTCTCTGAAGAAAGCTATGGATCAATGGGTTGAGAAGATCATCTTTGATGATCTCATTTTTATTGAGGAGGCAGTGAAATTGTTTGACTCCATCCACGCTAAAAGGGAAGTTTTGATACTAGAGTTTGATAAAGTTCATAGTGATCATTCATAGCCTAAATATTGCTTCTAAAGAAATACAAGAACTAACCAACATGGACCCTGGTATTCTGATGGCTGAAGAAGTTATAGCTGATCCCAAGGAACTGGATAGCATTGTGTGGGTTGATTTAGTTGAGTGGAAAATCTATATCATATCTATAGTAGAGGACGAGATGGGAAAAACAATTGTGATTTACTACAAAGAAGTGATGAGAATAAAAGGGATTTTGCTACTTTAGAAGTAGAGGCTAATAGGTCTAATGATGAGAAGCTGTTGGACATGAAGGTAATCAAGAAAAACTTTAAAAAGGTGGTGACGGAGGAGATAGTGAACTACAATGCAATTATAGGGGAGTCATTGGGGAGACTTTCTAAATTGGCAGCGCACATTAGCAATTACAAAGGTGGCATCGATGAAGTGTATCGCAAGGTGATAGAATCTGACAGGGTGATCATGAAGAAGAAGCATTGCATCAGTATGATGGGAACTCCATTTGGCATGTCTTTAACGCTGGTTATCAACAAGTATAGGGCATACAATGCCAGATTGTGAGCACAGGTACCTCAGGTGGTGCAAAGTGTCACTGGAGAAGGCAAACAATCAAGGGAAGATGAAAATATGGACGAGGTGGATGACGGTGATGGGGACTTGCAGATTCTGAATTGATTTAATTTTCATGTTTTTAAGTTATTTCATGCTTGCTCTAAAACTATTGGCTCCAGAGGGCCCTTTATTATAATTATTGTTTAAACAATCTTTTAATCGACTTTTTCAAGAAGCCGTTATAGTTTCAAGACATTTATAATTCAATTTAGCTATATATTCTAGATAGCTAGTTGAATTCTGGATCTTTTGAAAAACTTTGTTTTTGAAGGGTGATAGATAATTTTGTTTTAGCTACTTTGATATATGCAATAAAAATTGATACAACAAAGATTTAGATGATCATAATCTGTGTGTTGTGATTATTTGAATTCAAATTCTTCCTAAGTTGAATATGTTTCTGCTGATTTTAATGGTATTCATGTGTTTTGGTGGTTGGATATTAATACTTCTGCTCACTGCTAAGAATATTTATCTGTTGATATAGCATTTGAAGTGGTGATATATATATATATACATATATATGTGTGTGTGTGTGTGTTAATGTTAATTCATGCTATGTGGTGAGAACTCTATGAACTTCTGGTTTTAAGCTATAGATCTTGCCTTAATTGCTTTTGGGTCAAAATCTCTACCTTTGTTTTGCTTTCTGGTTAAAAGCAATCGTGAAGTTTTTCATTTAGAAGAACATCTGTCGAAGGTAGCTGAGCCTTGTTAAATAAGCATAGAGCCTGTGTAAAATACCAATATATTAGGCTCAACTGTTGTTTATATTTGTCACTTGTCTGGGCGTGAGAATATAGAGTTAGGTGACAAATCTTTTAACCAATAGATTTTTGTCGACTCTACTGGGGAAATTTACAGTATCATCTTTGTGAGTTGCATAGTTGGACTTTATGGTTCTTCATGGAAGATGTGCACTAGTTTTGTAACCTAACATTGATTGGCTAGTAGGACACCAAGAAGACATTATTACTGGCCTTAGGCTTGTTGCTTGGTAGACCAGAAGAACTAATCAGTAGTATCATCAAGTTGATGAAGTGTTAGAAGAAGAAGAAGAGCTTGGTGAAATTATAGCAGAAAACACACGTCGTTTTGCTGACGCCCAGGAGATAATTTTCATATGAAGGAATTATTCATGTGCCACAGAGAGAAAGGCCTTTGTGAATCCAAGAAGTCCCTAACAATAGGCCAAGAAACCCCACTGCCAGACCAAGGAATCAGAATCCTACAAGACCAACTCTTCCCCGTAATAACTAGTAAGTGGTTTGGTGATTCTACTTAATTTTTTTTATTAATATATCTATAGAGGTGGGCTATGAAAAGATATACACGAGGAGATAGGAAAAAGGATATAGCCAATATTGACTTTGATTTTCTCCAATCTTTAAATTTTGCTCTTTACCCTCCCACAAAAAAGGTCAAATCTTTAAGCAGACCATCCTCTCCTCCACCCACAAGAAGTGCCACTACTTCATCTTGTCAAAGCTTGACCCTACACGGCACTATCTTACCTTTATAATTAAATTTCCCTCCATTTAATATGGCTCATCCATAGCCTACACCTATTCCATGGGGTGCTGCCATTGGACCGCTCAGCCTTGCTGCTAACCTACATGATCTACCTAGGGGATCAGGTAAAATTTTGCGTAAGTTTAGGGGTGATGGCAAGGTTACTCCCGAAGAGCACCTTAATGCTTTCTTTGCTGCATGTTCCATCTTTGGGGTTCAACATGAAGATGTGTCTGTCAGGATGTTTGTTGAGTCACTGGTTGACACAACTGCTGAATGGTTTTATCACCTTCCCAATGCCTCTATTAGAGATTGGGCTACAATGAGACAGTGATTTGAAGATAGATTCAAAACTATTGGCAATGAGCACACACTAGTGGCTCAACTCTCTTCTACGAAGAAGGAGATTCATGAACAAATGAGAGAGTATGTGGCCAAGTTCAATAGACTTGCAAATAGAATCCCTGCAAATGTCAGACCCAAAGATGGATTAATGTTGTGTTTCTTTATTAATTCATTGCCACCTGATATCAATTATGCTATTAAAAGACAAGGAGTCTCTAACATAGCTAACACCCAATCATTGGCTATCATTGTGGAAGATGATTTGATTATTGCAGGGAAATGGAAAAGGGAGTTACAAACTAGTAAACCTTCAGTAACTAGTTCAACAGACCTAGTTATTTAGAGGTTGACAAATGACATTATCACACTGAATTATCAGATGTCCAAAGGTCCTCAACAATCTCCTCAATGGGGTTATAATCAGACATTCCAATTTCCAGGTCCTACCCAACAGTTAGCTATTGAAGGACTCTCAATGAGTAAAAATAACCATATGGTCTGTAATTTTCATCTCACCTCTAACCACGATGGAGCATCCTACCTCGAGATGATGCGGTATATGCAAATGCTTTCCATGAATGAACATAGTGAGGAGCCCCTGGTGGAGGAATCTCCCACACCTAGTGATGCTGGCGTAAATTTATTTAAGTATGAATCAGATGAAGGGAGTGGAGAAGATGCATATACTAAAGTTGACAACTCCAACTGTGCGGTGTTTACTAGAGGCTAATAGACACAAAGAGGCTAGAACACTCAGGGTCAATCCAATAATTCCACCTCTACCCCTAAATATATCTTGACCAGACAAAATGAGGCCAAGAAAATGGAGAACACGACACCCAAAGTTGCAGCTGCTGAGGTACCATCTACTTCATCTTCTAAAGCTCAAGTCACAAATTCATTTTATATTGTTGAATCATGTAAGAATATAACGATTGAGATTTCTCAAGTTGAATATTTGAAGCTTAATCCATCTAAGCTTGATAGGCTAGTCAGATATATCAAACGGGAATCCTCCCCTTCAAATTGTAATGCTTATGTGTCCAGTGATACTGAAATGCTTGCCAGGAAACAAAATTGTTCAAATACCTGTTCTCAAGATCCTAGTCCCCAGAATCCTTTTAACAAACTAGAACCTTTTTATGTCTCCTTGTACATTGTTGGTTATAAGCTCAGTAATTGTGTTATTGATTCTGGAGCCTCAGAAAATGTTATGCCTGCTCAAGTTGCTAAAGCCTTAGGATTATCCTATACACCCTCTCATGGAAAATACTTCTCAATGGATGGTTCTCCAGTACCCATCTTAGGACAAATTAAAGATGGTCAAACTATTTTGGATGCCTTTCTGAAGAAAAGATTGAAATTAAGCATTCTCTTAGCAGACATACCTGCCAGTTATGGGATGCTCTTGAGTCATAGTTTTTGTAAAGACTTAGGTGGGGAAATTCAAATGGATTGGTCACATGCCCTAATACCTGTGGAAGGGAAGAAATTCCACCTCAATCTTGAACCCAAAGCCAAGTTTACCATGCCTAAATTTGGAGACCCTAGGGTAGCCATCTTGTTTGTAGAAACTGGACCAAGTACCTACATGTGTACATCAACAGAGAATGAAGACATGAATCTAATCAGTCCTGACCTGGTTGATGAGTTATGGACTCTAGAATTTGATGGGAGTTGTTCTACCATGGGGTCAGGGGCAGGGGCTATTCTAATTTCACCTGATGGTTATTCCTTTCCTTTTGCTTTTAAGTTGGAGTTTGCAAACACTAATAATACTACAGAATATGAGGCCTTATTATTGGGCCTAGAGCTAGCCAGAGAAAAAGGTGTGAAACAATTAAAAGTTAAATGAGATGCTGAGCTAATTGTTAAACAAGTAAGAAAGGTGTATACGGTAAAAAATGGCAGACTGGGGCATTATCAGAATAGGGTATGGGACTGCATTGAATATTTTTATGCTTTTTCTATAGAAGAGATACCTAAAGAACAAAATTCTAGGGCAGATTCTTTAGCTATTTCCGCATATCTTTTATTGCCACATCTAGATTTCAAGAATAAATCATACAGGATTGAACTAGTGTACATGCCTAGTGTTCCTGACAATGTTAATCACTGGCAAGTTTTTAATTCTGATCATCAGATTATTTTGTTTCTTGAAAAGGATGAATCATTTGCTAGTGTCTTCTTTGAAGGTAGTAGTGACGACAGTAATGATGTTTTGGAGGGAGAAATGGAGTCCTTTGATGACTCAAGTTAAGGAATTGTGTAATTAAAGGGGAATAAAATTCCAAAGGGACTTGTCTCTCTTGAAGATCTTTTCAACTGACATGATCAATATCTTAAGAAGAAGGATAAAGTTTCCATCACGACTTCGACCGATTATGACAGGGTGAACATTGGCACTAAAGATGATCCTAAAATTGTGTGTATTGCTAAATGCTATTCTAAAGAAGAAAGGGAACATTTGATTTCTTTTCTTATTAGATACAAAGATGTTTTTGCGTGGTGTTATGCTGATCTTAAGAAATTTAGGAATGGAGAAATGCAGCATCATATTCCCCTGAATCCTGGCACCATACCCTTTAGGCAAAAGAAAATAACTTATAATCCTAAAATAGATGAACCCATCTTCAATGAAATTGACAGAATGCTCAAAGCCAAAATCATTTATCCCATCCATCATTCTACTTGGGTGGAAAATATTGTATTGGTTAGGAAGAAGAATGGAGAGATCCAGATTTATGTCAATTTCAGAAATCTAAATCAAGCCTCTCTCAAAGATAACTATCCCTTACCTGTGATGGATCATATCCTACAAACTATGTTGGGTTCAGAGATGATGTCTATGCTTGATGGGTTTTTAGGACACAATCAAATTGAGGTAACTAGGGAGGATCAACATAAGACAACTTTTACTACCCCAAATGGTGTCTTTGCATTTAACAGAATGCCTTTCAGTCTTATTAATGCTGGGGCCACGTTTCAAAGGGCAATGGATCTGACTTTCGGTGACTTGGAAAAAAAATCATAGTGGTCTATCTTGATGACTTAATAGTTTTCTCCAAGAAAAGGGCAAACCACTTGCATGACTTAGAAGTAGTTTTACAATGCTGCTAAGAAAATGGCATCTCTTTGAATCCTAAGAAATCAATTTTTACAATTACTAAAGGAAAACTGTTAGGGTATATTGTCTCAAAAGATGGAATAAAAATTGATCCAGAAAGGGTCAGGGCAATCCATCAGCTAAGCCTGCTTTCAACCAAGAATAATACAAGATCCTTTTTTGGTCAGGTAAACTTTCTAAAGAGGTTTGTCCTTGATTTTGCTGAGCTGACTAGCCACATTGTAGAAATGATGAAGAACCACCCTATTTTTAAGTGGAATGCTGAAGGGAAGAAAGAATTTGAGGACATTAAAAAGGCCATTGTTGATGCACCCACACTTGTGCATCCTGATTTTCAAAAAGATTTTATTATCTATTGTTATACCTCTGAACATACTCTATTAGCTATCTTGTTGCAGAAGAATGAACAAGGAATAGAAGCTCCCATTGCTTTCATAAGTGTACCATTGAAGAAATATGAACTTAAATATTCTGTTTTAGAAAAACATGCATGTGGAGTGGTTAGAGCCTTAAAGAGTTTTAGATTTTATATCTTGCATTCACATGCTATTGTGTATGTCCCAGAATTAGCTATGAAAAGTATTCTTACTCATCAAGAGATTGGATGCAACAATAGGGGAGCCTGGATAGCTAAAGTTTAGGAGAATGAATTTGAGATCAGGCCCACTAATCTGGTCAGAGGTAAGGGATTGTGCAGAATGATCACTGAAAATGAGGTTGGAGAAAAGGAAGAGTTGTCCTTGGTTCTTTTTATTAGTAATACTGATGAGTGGTTCTCAGATGTCTCTTATTTCTTAACTTATGGTGATTGCCCATCTCACCTCTCTACCAAGGAAAGGAGAAATCTGAAGCTGAAGGCACATAAATATGTTATTTGGGGAGGTAACCTTTATAAAAGAGGAGTAGTGTTAGTGTGAACAAGGTTACTTTGCTATCTAGCTCTTTCTTAGCTTGTTCTCCACCTTAGCTCTTTTCACACTAGGTTAAGTTTATTTAGGGACTTTTTCACTTTATCCCACATTGGTTGTGTATTGAGTCTCTTGGGTGGAATATCCTATATATACCCACCTCTTGCTCTCATATGAGCACCCCATTCTATTGTAATGCTTTGCATTCTCTTGAGTTGAATACAGTTTATTTAGCTCATATCTAATTTTTATTTTGCTTTCTCTCAATCACTTGCATGCTTGGGTAGAAATCTAACATGGTATCAGAGTGGTTGTGAGTTGTGGGTTAGCATTTTTTTTAAAAATCTGAGAGTGTAGAGTTGTTTTTCGAAGCACATGAGTATGCTCTTCTCTTGCATCTTCGGATGATCTGGAGAAACAGAAAAGTGTGGAGAAAACTCTAGTTTGTGAGTTGTGGGTTTCGAAACACATGAGTATGCTCTTCTCTTGCATCTTCTGATGATCTAGAGAAACAAAAAAGTGTGCAGAAAACTCTAGTTTCTGGGGGGGTTCATATTTTGACTTGCCAGTTGCAAGTTTTTTTCATAGCTTCCTCAAGACTCTTTGAGCTAAAATATAACAATCAGCTTGCATTTTATTTATTTTGATCAATCTTGCAGGTTGCAGCATGCCTTTTTTTGTCTTAGGTAGCTGATTCAATCTTTGCATGCCATTTTTTGGTGCAAAACACATTTTTTTCAATTAGAGTCACATTTTCTGTAGATCACAGAGAAAAATGCCTTCTGGGTTTTGTTCGCAGCACCGAAAAACCATCTGAGTATCTATTAGTTTTTGCATACAACTGATATATTTTGTAGAAACGATGTCAGAAAGCTACAGAAAAACCCCTCTCCATTGGCATTTTAGAAATTGCAGTTCAACTTCCAAAGGCTGTAACTCGGGCTCTTGACCTCCAATTTGCGAGCTTCTTTATTTGATTTTGGCTAATTTTTCATGCTCTACATGCTGGTTCAAATGATTTCTGAGTTTTGTATATGAATTTTCCAAAAATTATGTTTTCTTGTCAGATCAGATAGGCAGTTTCAGTTTTTTAGAACTTCAAACGACTATAACTTTCACATATGATCTCAGATCGAGGTCATTTTTTCTTTTAAAGTTAATATTTTTCTGAGCACTACACAATGGTGCTATTTTATGTTCTAATTCTGAGATATTTTTGTACTTTCAATATTTGGGTCCATTTTTGACATTGTAAAACTATGGGAAATTCTACTCCAGCATTGTAAATGCACATATCTAAGGCCATTTTTATTCATGGAGGCTAATGTGAACATTCATCAGTGCATGCACTATTTCCTTTCTTGCATGCATTAGGTTTGCATTTTCTTTGCACTTCATTTTTGTACCAGATCATTTCTCAATCAATTGTTGCTTCATAGATTCCAGAGTTGTGCCAGTTGCGAGTTTTCCAGTGTTCCTTGGCATTGGGTCTACTGTTGCTTTTTCATGATTCTGACCAGAGTCCTTGCATGACTCTAATATGGTTTTTAGCAAACAAAAGTATCTTTCCTTGCTTGCCAGATTGAGGATTCCAATGTTACTCCACAAGTGTGCTTCCAGTGCTTTTTGTTGCAGTAGGTTATCTCATTATGGGGGGGTTGTATGATCTCTCTTATCATCCTTTGTGTGGATAGAGATCGATTGGATTTGTGATGGATATCATTGTTGTCTTTCATCTCTCTTTTGGGGAGGAGTTTTGTCCCATTGGGTTTTCTCCTTTTCTCCATTTGTGAGAGATTTCATTTGCATTTGTACATGGGTACCTAACATGGCCTAGTAGCTGGGACCCATCTTTGCATCTTTGCATTTTGTCACATTCCCCCCTAAGTTGCACTTAAGGGGGGGTGTTAGTGTGAACAGGGTTACTTTGCTATCTAGCTCTTTCTTAGCTTGTTCTCCACCTTAGCTCTTTTCACACTAGGTTAAGTTTACTTAGGGACTTTTTCACTTTATCCCACATTGGTTGTGTATTGAGTCTCTTGGGTGGAATATCCTATATATACCCACCTCTTGCTCTCATATGAACACCCCATTCTATTGTAATGCTTTGCATTCTCTTGAGTTGAATACAGTTTATTTAGCTCATATCTGATTTCTATTTTGCTTTCTCTCAATCACTTGCATGCTTGGGTAGAAATCTAACAAGTAGATGGGACATTCCTAAGATGCGTGGATAAGGAACAACAAAGGAAGTTACTAGAAACTTTCCATAACGAAGCCTGTGGGGGACATTTTTCTGACTCAGTGGCAACTTTCAAGATATTGAGGCAATGCTTTTACTAGCCTGGCATATTCAAAGATGCCTATGATTGGGTAGTAAAATGTAAAAAATGTTCAAAGTTCATTGGTAGACCTTAATTAGCTACCTTGCCTTTGAGACCGGTGGTTATAGATGAACCATTTCAGCAGTGGGGTTTAGATTTCATTGGACCAATTAATCCTAATTCCAGTGTTGGGCATACTCACATTTTAACTACAACAGATTATTTTACCAAATGGGTAGAGGTTGTCCTAGTGAAAATACTACTTCTGAGGTTGTTTGCACCTTTCTTAAGGAGAATATTTTAGTCAGGTTTGGTGTGCCCAAGAAGCTAGTGATTGATAATGCTTCAAGTTTTTCTTCTGCAGAGATTACTCTTTTCTATTATGATTTTGATATTTGCCTTGCTCATTCGTTTGACTACTACCCACAAGGCAATGAGCAGGCATAATCAAGCAGCAAAAATCTCATATCTATTGTCAAGAAGCTGGTAGAAGAAAACCAAAGAGGATGGCATAAAAAATTGTATGATGCTCATTGGGATGATAGGATCACATATAAAAGGGCAATTGGTATGTCTTCTTTCCAGCTAGTGTATGGCATCGATAGTGCAATTCCTATTCCACTAGAACTGTCTACATTGAATTTGCAAAAGGCAATTGAAGATGAATAGTTTCAGTTAGCACTAGAGAAGAGAATATTGTACCTGAACAGTCTAGAAGAGTAGAGAAAAGTTTCTCTGGATAGGATTGCCAAGCATCAATAGACTATAAAAAGGGTTTTTGATAAAAAGGCTAAAAAGAGGAACTTTGTTGTGGAAGATTCTGTACTCTTATGGGATAGGAGAAGAGAACCAAAAGGTGCACACAAGAAATTTGATTCTTTGTGGAAAGGCCCCTTCAAGATCAGAGTTCAGTTGTGGGAGAGAACGGTTTTTTGTTGGCTTACCTTGATGGAACACCACTACCTCTTGCCTATAATGGGCAAGATCTGAAATTATACAATTCTTAGAGTTTCTTAGTCTGGCCTTGTGCCATAGTTTCTTTCCTTGTCGTTATGTTTTTGTTGTGTGTTGTCTCATTATTGGTGTGAATCTATCTCCCTTTTGATTAAGGCTTGTTTTCCATGTTTTTCTTGGGTTCTCTACGTCCTCCTGAGTCCTTGTCCTCAATTAGAGCCAGCTATTGCCCCCCTTTTTCTCAAAATATGTCTGCATCCATTTTTAGTCTTTTCCTTCATTCTTTATCAATCTTTATCCTTAGTGATGAGTGCCTAGTTGCACCCATGAAATACATCTTTTTACCTCTCTTTTTCTCCTTCCTAATTCCATCTTTCCTAATGTCTACACCCAAATAGGCTAGCAAGATCATTCTAGTTAATGATTAATTGAGATAAATTACTTAAGATCATAATTTTTGATTAAAGGACTAATGTGCATGGGATTGATGGAAAAATGTAGAAAACTTCCCTCTTTTTGAATCAACAGGTGTAGATGCTCGGAATGACAATTTTGTGCATCTCCAGAGGTAGTCTTCAATGATCTCTGAAGACAATGCCAGAATACCATGACACCAGAAGTTTTGAAGTAAAGAGAAAAGCCTCTTCGGAGCTAGGTGGGAGTCTAAAGCATCTCCAGAGCTAAAAAAAAGTTCACAATGGTATCTCCGGAGCTACAGACATATCTCTGGAGCTACAGACATATCTTCGGAGCTGCATATAGGGACAAATATCTCTGGTGCCTCCTGAGAGTAGGACATATTTCCAGCATAAGTTGTCGATCAGACACTCTCAACAGTGATCGTAATACCCCTCATTTCACTCAAATTATCACCTGAGTGGTGAAGGGTCATCTTTAGTTAACTGCTGGAGTTTTTATCTTTTTAAAGTTTTTGCATGAGTTACGGATAAAACTAATTCAATATCCATATTTTCAGGGCCTCACTTCCCAAATGTATTAAGACTCAAACTTAGAATTTTGAGTGGACTTCTATTCCACTCAATCTACTTTTATTGCATGATTATTTTTCCATAGTTAGACAACTAGTATAATAAAGAGATGGATGTCATCTCATAGAAGAACTGGTAGATAAGATAAGTGATATGTCATCACTCATTTTATATAGACTGATAGAAACAATAGAAAAAATATACAATGATTGGATTAATCAGATTCTCGGTAATCTCAATTTTTCTCTGATATCAATATTTTTCATGAATACAAAGTGAATGGAATTGGACCGGATTTAGTTGTGATCTTCTTTTGTGTTGATTCCCTACTATAGCCTTCAGCCCCAAGGGTGTGGAGCAAGGGCCCACTCTCACCACCAAAGCAGAAGGCTAGTACCACTATTTTGTTACTTCAGATTTTGTTGTCAAAAGTATTTACTAATTTTGATAGATAGATGCATGTTGCTATTTTTAAGATTGCTTTAAGTAACTTCCTATTTAATTCTATTTTCAGCATTCCTTAAATTCATTCAGTAAGTAGATAGATTAATCTCTTCAAATTGGTAGAACTCCTTAAGATTAGCTAGGAAAATTGGTAACTGTAGAATCCCTAATTACAAATAACTGAGGACACATCGCCTAGATTTTGACATCTAAAATATGATTAAATGATGAGGTACAACAACACCTTGTCAATTTTAGTGCCATTGCCGGGGATGTATTGTGTTAACTAGGGAAACTTAGCAAAAATAATTTTTAGATAAGATCTGTATGGTTAGAGCTAGAGATTTAAAAGGAAGATATATAAAATAGACACCCCATCAACAAGACATAGGGGAAAGCAGTGGGGTGGCACAAGATCTTGTTGAAGAGAGAAGCCTAGAACCTACTTTGGAAGCTGCACCTCAAATCAATAATCCCTTAGATCCTCCAAATCTTCCACTTGCCAATTATATCTAGCAATTACAACAAAAGTTTCAAGCAGATCTTTTGATAGAACCTAATTTCCTAGAACCTAAGGGAGAAGAACCAATACTAAACATGGACAATGATAATCATGAAGAAGAGGAAAATCAGGCTCCAAGAACCTTCTCATATCCTATTGTTTTGGATGCTGGAGATAATGCTCCTATGAAGAATATCTCACCAGCACACTTGCCAAATTTTAGAGGACTTTCCTCTGAGGATCCAGATCAGTTTTTGTTTGAATTTAAAGTAGTCTGCCAAACTTATGATTATGGATCAGATAACCAAAAACGTAAACTGTTCCCTTCAACCTTAAAAGATTCTGCGATGAGATGGTTTATGGGTTTACCCCAGAATTCTATCCATTCTTGGGATCAGATGGAAACATAATTTTTGGGAAAGTATCAAGATTACTGTAGATCTAATAATAAAAATGAAGAATTGTTTAAAATTAGGCAGGGGGAGGAAGAGACCTTAGAGGACTATATGGATAGGTTTAATTTCACCTTGAGAAGGTATGGAAACCTAGTAGATCACTCCTTGGCCAGAACCCTATTTGTAAAAGGATTGGATAAAGAATCAAAATAGACACTAGATCTAATGGGAAAAGGAAATATCAACAAAATGGATATACCTGCTATAGAAGAACTCTGAAGGAACTATTCTAGAACCCAAGATGGAGTGAGGTCATCCAAAACTTTTAAAGGGAAGAATGAAATAGGACAGTTAATGGAAGAGATTACAAATTTAAAAATAGACATTTTGGTCCAATTAAATACCACATTAGATGGGATTCAAGAAAAAACTAGAATAACTGATCAAAATAGAACAACTGAACCACTCTCCATCTATTGTCTTAGGTGTAGAAACAAGCATCTGTTGAGAGAATGCCCTTTCGACAAATCAGAGATTTGTCAGATCTGTGATAGGGAACATCCTACCAATCAATGTAGTCAACTTCCAGCCTTGAAAAGGTTGAGTAAGAAGAATATTGTAATGGAAGAGGAATTGAACTATGTGGGACAAAAACAAGCTGGGAATTTCCCTTATAATCAGTATCCAAACCAACCTTCTTATAGGGGTCCTTCTAATTAGGGAAATAATCAGTGGAATCCAACTTGGCATGGGCCTCAAAATAATCCTCCTTGGGGACAGCAGGATTGGCCAAGTCAACATTGGCAAAACGAAAATTGGCAAAACAAAAAATTAGCAAAATCAGCCTTGGGGAAATCAACAGTGGCCACCACAGTTTGGATCATAAAACATGCAACCTCAATGGGGTTCTCAACAGGGATATAATCAACAATACTAGGGACAACCTAGATGTTTCCAACATCAACAACAAGCTTTACTAACTAGACCCTCCAACACACAAGGTCAATCACAAAATGAACTA
This sequence comes from Cunninghamia lanceolata, assembly GCA_027924645.1. Lineage (NCBI taxonomy): Eukaryota > Viridiplantae > Streptophyta > Pinopsida > Cupressales > Cupressaceae > Cunninghamia > Cunninghamia lanceolata. The sequence continues at coordinate 8,743,733 of BSBN01000194.1, read as the reverse complement.
GTTAGCCAACCACCTTCACCAACTCAGCCTATACCAAACCCATGGAATAAACAAGGAGCAGCTATTTACATGATAGAGTAAGAAAATTTGGCTAGAATTAATGCTATATATTTAAATAATCTCTAGTTGCGTTTTAGGAAAGCATTCCCAAGACCATCTCCTCCAACTATAGTTGAAGTAACCAATGATGAAGAACCTGAAAATTCATACACTCAACTCCCGGAGGAGATTACTAACGAAAAAGTGCTAAAAGAATCATCCTTGGACAACTCTGGAGTTGTTCCTAAAAGACCGACTCCGGAAAACATTCCTAAACATAATTCTGACAAGAGCTCCGGAGATGGAAAATCTAGCACAATACCCAGAATGGATTAAACAATATGTTCCCCATAAAAAGATCTTACAAAAACAAGTCCAAACCAACCTGGAATCAAAACTTTTACAAGAAATCAAGCAACTAAACATCAAAATTCCTCTTCTCCAAGCAATCAGAGATGTACCAGAACTAATTCAGTTCATTAAATAGTATTATATCAAAACGTAGGGTAGGAAGAAAAACTTTCCTTCCACAATACAGGTGGAAGGAAAAGTAGTAGATCTATTGATGGGAGAAATTCTCCTCCCAAAATATGGAGACCCTGGAAATCCTGTCATAACTATTTTCATCTCAGAGGTAGAAATTTCAAATGTTCTAGTTGATTTGGGAGTAGCAATTAATGTGATGACAGTTCACACAATGAACAAATTAGCTCTATCAAAGATCTAATCCACAACTACAATTCTTCAACTTACTAACTAGTTAGTAGCTATTCCAAAAGGAGTAATTACTGATGTACCAGTTGTGATAGATTCATGGGAATCTCTAATGGACTTCCTGATAATAGAACCTAGAAACTAAAGAAATGCTTATCCACTAATTTTAGGAAGACCATGGCTAGCTACAACAACAACATCTATTGATTGTCGAACTAGAGATATGGTCATTTCTAATGGGATAGATTTGAAGAAAATATCTCTGTATCCTCCAGCTAAACCATCAATACATTATACAGGAAGAGTATGGGTAGATGAACCAGAGAACAATGAAAATAGTACCTCAGTAGCTATGGTAACTATCAAGGAACATCTGGGAGAGTTAGAAGAAGAAATATACTATGATACAATAGAAGACCTCACATCCTAATCAATAAGGATGTGATGGAGCTCACCCAAGATTCTAGGAGAGAACTTCTTACTTCTTCTCATTGTACCCTCGCCAACATCATTCCTTGTGGGGAAACCTTTTACAGAGACTTAGCCACTTTCCACATGTTGCTTCCACAATCTTGTCCCCTCAATACCATGACTCCAATGTACAGATTAACTACATCTATGGTTCAAATCACAAAACAGGTCATGATTTTACCTGGGAAAACACTTAATATCAATACTCAGTTAACAACAAATCAAGAAGAAAAACTTATCCAACTTCTGATTTCCCATTCAGCATCTTTTACTTGGGAATACCAAGATATGAGAGGCATACCTCCTGAGATCTGTACCCATCATATATACACTGAGGATATTAAACCCGTCAGACAACCCCAGAGAAGATTGAATCCTTCTTTAAAGGACATTGTCAAAATTGAAATAGAAAAATTACTTCAAGTAGGGTTTATATATCCAATCTCAGATAGTCAAAGGGTCTCACCCCTTGTCATAGTGCCTAAAAAGAATGCGAAATGGAGGGTGTGTATTGATTATAGAGAACTAAATAAGGCCACAAAAAAGGACTACTTTCCTTTACCATTCATTGACCAAGTATTGGACAACCTTGCTGGGAGAAAGTATTTTTCTTTTCTAGATGGATTAAGTGGGTATAATCAAATTCAAGTAGCATCTAAAGATCAGGACAAAACCACCTTCACCTGCTCTTGGGGAACTTTTTCTTACAAAGTTCTTCCCTTTGGACTATGCAATGCCCCAGCTACATTTCAGAGACTTTTTTTAGCTATTTTTACTGAACTAGCTAATGAATGCATGGAGGTCTATATGGATGACTTTACTGTGTATGGGGATAATTTTGAAGAAGCTTTCACAAACCTTAAGAAAGTACTGAAATGTTGTGAGAAAAATCAATTATCCCTTAGCCATGAAAAGTGCTTTATGATGGTGGAGGAAGGAATTGTTTTGGGACACTACATTTGATAAAAGGGGATCAAAGTGGATCAAAACAAGATAGAAGTGATCACACAGTTACCTTCACCAAAAAATCAGATAGATGTTAGAAGTTTTCTGGGTCATGCAGGCTACTATAGGAGATTCATAGAAAATTTTAGCAGAATAGCTGCCCCCTGCTTACCCTACTTAACAAAGACACATAATTTCTATGGACAGAGGATTGTCAATCAGCATTTGAAACCTTGAAAGAAAGGCTTACTATCACACCAATTTTGAGAGGACCTAATTGGACTTTATCATATTACATATAGACTGATGCTTTAAATGAGTCCATTGGGGCAGTTTTAGGACAAAAGGAGGAAGGAGAGAGTATGCATGCCATTTATTACATCAGCAAAAACCTTACCTCTACAGAAAGAAATTACACCACAACTGAAAAAGAATTATTGGCAATCATCTATGCTATAAATAAATTTAGGCATTATATCATTGGATATAAAATATTTGTACACACTGATCATGTAGCCATCAAGTACCTAATGAATAAACTAGTAGTGGGTGCAAGGATCATCAGGTGGTTATTGCTATTGCAGGAATTTGATATTACCATAGTTGATAATCCAGGTAAGTTTAATTTGGTTGCTGATTTTTTGTCAAGATTGCATACAGGAGGAGAAAACCAACCAGTGGAGGACAAGTTCCCAGATAAACATTTTTTTACTATCTCCTCTACTGTACCTTGGTTTGCTGACATAGCTAATCTTTTAGCTATAGGATTGTATCCATCCCATTTTACTTCAAAACAAAAAAAAATGGCATGTCATGATGAACCATTTAGTGGCCATTACTCCTTCCACCAGACAGTCCACAAGATCCTCAGAGCTAGTTACTACTAGCCCTCTCTTCATAAAGATACAAAGAAGTATGTGCAACACTGTGACCAGTGCCAAAGGATGGGATAACCAACCTTTACCCAGGAGATGTTACTGCATCCTCAAGTCATGATGGAACCATTTGAGCAGTAGGGTTTAGACTTTGTGGGACCAATTTCTCCACCATCATCCATTAAGGAGTAAATTCTAGTATGCACAAACTATGTTACTAAATGGACTGAGGTTCAAGCATTACAATTTCCAAGAGAAGAAAAAGTTGTTGATTTCCTTTATAATAAGATTTTCTTAAGGTTTGGAGCCCCAAGATCAATAGTTTCAGATAGAGGACCTCAGTTTACTCCACAAGTAATCAAAGCATTCATAGATTTATATTAAGTCAAGCACAAAAAATTTTCACCTTACCATCCTCAAGAGAATGGGCAAGTAGAAGTCACTAATAGGGAACTTGAAAATATTCTGACAAGGACAGTAGCAATGAACAGAAAAGATTGGGCTAATAGATTACCTGAAGCAGTTTGGGCTTACAATACCACTTGGAAGTCCACAACAAAGTTCTTACCATATGAATTGGTTTATGGGAAAAAACCTATTTTGTCTATAGAATTTGAACTCCAGACACTTAAAACTGTATTGGATATTGGTCTACCATTGTCTATAACTCAACAGAACAGAATTCTTCAGCTCAATGAGTTGGATGAAATTCAGACAGAGGCCATTTAGCAAATAGAACTGGTTCAATATCAAAGCAAGCAATGGCATGACCAACACATCAAAAGGAGGACATTTCAGCAAGGTGATTGGGTTCTTCTTTATGATTCTAAATTCAAAGAGTTCAAGGGGAAATTACAAACTCATTGGATGGGTCCTTATTAAATAAAATAAGTTTTTGAAAATGGAAGAGCATTATTGGAACCTATTAATGGAAGCACAGACACATTCTTAGTAAATGGTCACCGAATCAGACTCTATAAAAGACCATCTACTAAAGAAGAGTTCCTTAATGATTTGTATTTTGATACAGGGGATACCTCCTTTGTCTCATTGTTGGACTAAAAAAAAAAAGGGAAGGTTGAAAACCAACAAATGGTGGCCTTCTAAAAAAAAATAGAGAAAGATGGAAAACCAGTAAATGGATGTCTTTCTCGACCAAGGGAGTTGAAAACTAGCAAATGGCAGTTCCCTTCTTCAGGACAGTTGAAAAGAATCAAGCTACGGAGGTGATCAGGTGTCGAGAGTTAGTCAAATGCACCTCTGGCGCTTCACAAACTAGGAGCACCTCCAGCACTCCATCAATAAAGAGTCATTTACAACAATGGGGGAGGGGACCCAACTCTCTAGGCAATAAAGTGGAAACATGACATGATGAGGTCATCATGACTCATCCTCTACTTTATCACAAGAATAAAATAAAATCAGCACACATATCATTTGCAAGGGTATTTACAGAGACGGCGCTGACATCACCCAAGGAACGTGGATTCTTGAACCACTCAGCGAAATGATTGCAAGTCGCGTACCAATGGAGTAGTGGACGTCATCTCAAGCCACCAAATGCTACTCATGTGCCACGACGCATGCAGTCTCATAAAATGATGCAACATCTTTGCTGAGTACATCACTCCTCATCATTAAAAATGATCCAGGTAATTCTATCATAAATTAAGCATTAAATAGCAACTGTCTTGTCTTTCTATTTTTAGGTGCAATCACTATGACACGTCCTCCTGCCATCATTTTCTTTTCCAAATTCACGCATGCTGCCATCTATACTATACTATCACCTTGCCTCTGAAGTGTCCTATCACTATGTTGCATTTATGACTGCCTAGGTACTCTAACTAATCTGCAAATCTTCCATAAGCCTAAGATGAGAGACATAACAATCCTCATTCAAACTTCTAAAATACCCTGAAGAACAGAGTAAATTGAATAGTCCTCTGGAGCCTACAGAGTTAAGAAGAAGGGACAAACTGCAGATAGAAAAGTGAGGAATTAAACATAGAAGGTGGAACCAATTTAGCAATGGGGGTAAAGAAGAAGTCTGAACTAGAGAGTGTTGTGGGTCTATTGTAAGATGAAGCTGCAGCAAACATTCTGAGAACTGCAGGATGGTTGGACTTTCTAGAAAACTTTGAAGGGTTTCAAGAAGATGTCATGGATGAATTCCTAAGAAATCTAAGGGACAATCAGATAGCTGTCAGAGGAGTCTGAATCAATCTCTCTTTAGCCACTATCAGTCACATTTCTGGGCTACCTAAACAAGGTGAGAGGTTTTATCACCTAAAAAACTTATATACTAATTTGATTAAGAATTTCTCTGTTTAAGGTGAACTTGCAATACAACTGCATTCAAATAAAAATGAAGTAAAAGGAATTCTTAGGTCCACACTTCCAAACCCTTAGCAATCTATAGCTACCTGGCTGATGAAATATTTCACTTATGATGGTCAATTTTCTTTAGTTTTAGGACCAATAATGAAAATACTAATTTTTCTAAGACATGGGAATGGACACCCTGAATTTAGCATAAATATTCTCAATTTCCTATATTCTACCATCAGGGCAACTATAAAAAGATATCATCAAAACAAGGGTCCTATGAAACACCATGGCCTCATCTTTCTAGTAGTTAAACACCACTTCCTGTCTCAGCCCAATGGGGAAGAATTATGGCAAAACTTTCTTAAACAAAATTCCCAGGATAGAGAACTCGAGAGGGCACAGCCAGGAGGTGAGGGTTCCTCTGCTCACCAAGAAGAAGAAACAGAGCCTTCAACCTCCTCCATAGCTGTTCAAAGAGGAAAGAAGTCTTCACAGGAGGCAACTTCATCTGCAGCCCCTATTCCTGCTAAAAAGAAGGACAAAGAAATTAGAGAGTCTACTCCTAAACAAACCCCATATATGACTCGATCAGTTAGGAGAAAGATGACTCTAACTGAGGAATCTTTCTCTAAGGAATTAACAAGGGAGAGGTCATGATAGAAAATAAAGAAAACCTGGGTTGAAGAAACATCTCATGATTCAGATGAGATCCCTCTAGTCAGGAAGAGAAAACAAAGAGAAATTTCCCCATTGCCATCTATCCATCTAGTGTCAAGTCCAATTTCAAAACCATTACATGCTCCGGAGACAGAACATAGACAAACTCTTACTATTTCCTCATAGTCTAAGGATGAGAGACCTACTCCAGAGGTACATGCCCACCTTTGCTATGGAGAAGCAAAAGGAAAAGACAGCTCTCACATGCTGAGGAAGATACTGCTCTTCTAGCTGAGGTACTCCTGGATTTTAGAACATATGAGGATAAGGCTGGGCCTTCATCGGTGCCAACAAAAGTAGAGGAACCCCAAGAGGACCCTCAGGATAGCGAGCATGCAGAAAAAGATGAAACAGGGCAAATGGGTATAGTTGACAGTGCAGGGTAGATGGCCATGGAAAACCCTAATGATCAGCAAACAACAACAGAAGCAGAAGCATAAACTTTCCCTCACCCATCTGATCAAGAGGATGTTGAAATTTCAAAAGAATAACAAATGTTAGAAGAAATTGAAAACCTAAAGAGACTACTCTCAGGGAAGAATTAGATTATTACTAACCTCAAGAAGGTCAGAATGGAGGTATAAATGGAGCAAAAACAAGTCATTGAAAATCTACAAATAGAGCTCCAGAGCAAAAGCCAGATCATCTAGGAGAAAGAAGCAGAATTGGAGGAACAAAAAATTGAAGCAGTCAAACTATTGAAAGAAAAGGAGATAGAGGCAACACAGAGTGTTTTTGAGCTCACCATGGCTAGAGACAATAGCCTCATCATAATGGTAGCATTAATTGAGAAAATACATAGCCAGGATAGACAATTAACTTGGGCCAACAACAAACTAGATGATCAGGAGGAATATATTCAAGAGTTGGCTAGCCCAAGGGTGACCAATGAGCAAGAAATACAAATAGATGCATATGTGGGTCCAATCCCAATTGACATTCCTAAGGCCCTATTCCATTGGGAGAAGAAATGTAGAGAATATGAGGCTTCCAAGCCTATGCTGCAATTACAAAGGGCAGTCACTACCAAGACAAAAAGAATAGAAACTCTGGAAGGAAAAATCATTGAAATGGCCTCCCTTTCTTCAGAAATTCTATCTTGTAGGCCTCCAAGTGCCAGCTATTCTATGTTCTTACAAGAAAGAGTCCTGCAGAGGAAATTCTCTTTAGTCCTGTCTGACCTAGTTGAGAATACAAAGATAGTAGAAGGATTCATGACAACATATACAAGGAGTAATGATGAAGACAAGAATTTCATATGTGAATTATATCTACATGGTTTCTGTGTTAATGATATAACTTTCATTCTTAATTATTTAGTGGGGGAATGCTAGCTTAAAGCATTTATTTCCGTAATGAGGAATCATCAGATCTAGAATGAACGAATGGAAGATCATCTCAACAAAGATATAGAAATAGATCTCTTCATCAGGAAGGAATGTCCCAATCCCAATGCTTTTAAGACCCAATTCAAGTCCTATATCTATCACCCTAAGAGTAAGAACAAAATTTTTCCATTATACCTAAAAAGTTTGCAAGAGTGCTCCATCAATTTTGGTCTTTTCATGAACAGTTTAGCAAATCCAGTACTTACTATAGCAAAGAAAAGATGGAATGTTTTGACCTCGTCACAGAAAATGAGAGAGGTGGTCACCCCTACAAACTTAAGACTATTTATGAGAAAAGCAAAGTTAATATCCAAAATGATGGATAAGCATAAGCAGGAATGGATAGGTGGACGGTTCAGGCCCCCTCTAATAATTGAGCCACTCCCTGTCTAGGCTGAGTAGATGGAAGATGGGAAATTGCAGGACTAGTTGAAGCAGGTTGATCAATACCGAGGCAATGGTAATACTAACCGCACCACTTGGTCTACCTATGCACATGATTATAGCTTGACTGACAAGCTACATTACCAAAATAAATCTAGATTGTGAGAAGCAGGAGGGCCTGCCAAACCTTAGGTATGGGGGGATGATGAGTGCCTAGTTTCACCCATGAAATACATCTTTTTACCTCTCTTTTTCTCCTTCCCGATTCCATCTTTCCTAATGTTTGCACCCAAATAGGCTACCAAGATCGTTCTAGTTAATGATTAATTAAGATAAATTACTTAAGATCATAATTTCTGATTAAAGGACTAATGTGCATGGGATTGATGGAAAAATGCAGAAAACTTCTCTCTTTTTGAATCAATAGGTGTGTAGACACCTAAAATTGACATGCTCTGCAAATTAGTTTCCCGTATCTTCCCTAAACCATCTGTCTATCCCTTGTGATCAATTAATTTATTTAATTTATCACTTTTACCTCACAACTATATCCTCATTTGATTAAATAAATATTCACAATATTTATTTAGTAAAATTCTCCTTTTCCCTAATCCTCATTAATTAGATACATCATGCTTATCTAATTAATCTAGCCTACTAATTGACCTACCCTACCCTACCTTAGCCTAGCTCATCCTAGACCTAGGTTAATTAAGCTAAACACTCAATTAACCTTGCTTATCCCCTTCTTCCATGCACCTTTGAATAAAAATCAATCTTTTATTCAAAGGGTCAAATCCCCCTTAACTCTCATTTATCACTCTCTTACACATGTAAGAGTACCATCTTCACATCTCCACATAAAGGTGAATTAAAAATTCACTTGTCATGTCCCCTTTTCCCAAAATGAATCTTTTATTCATTTTAATCCTCCACACCTTTCCCCATGTGAATTTAAAATTCACTTTTAATGAGAGCCCTCCAATCCCATTGACTAAGTTTCAACCCTTGATCTCCCTCATCCACTCTCCTTGTGACACTTGTCACAAGGTTATGGCTTCAATCCTAACCCTAACTCTCATTGATTCCTAGCCCTTGATCTTATTTTTCAATCCTCACCCTCCATCCTCCTTTCAAGAACTCTATAAATGAAACCCTCTCCAAGCCATTTGGGAGAGACTCCTTTATGCATCAAATCTCTGCCAAAATCACTCCAAAATCTCCTTCATCCCACTATCATAATGTCAAAATCTTGCCTCAATCTCATCTAATCTATCCATCCACTTGTCTCTCATCTACATTTGTGTTTAAAAGCTTTGAGCAATCCACATTAGTCACACTGATCACGGGAACAATCTTGAGGAGCTCTTGGGTGCATCTCCTTCCCGCATGGATTCGTGAGGTTTCAATGAAGGTATAATCATTTTGTTTATGCATTAGATTAGTTTTATCTTCATTTTAATCTCACTGATCACAAGGTGTAGATGCTCGGAACAACAATTTTGTGTATCTCCAAAGGTATTCTTCAATGACCTCTGAAGACAATACCAGAATACCATGACAATAGAAGTTTTGAAGTAAAGAGAAAAGCCTCTCCGGAGCTAGGCGAGAGTCTGGAGCATCTCTGGAGCTAAACAAAATGGTCACAATGGTATCTCCAGAGCTACAGACATATCTCCAGAGGTATAGACATATCTCTGGAGCTGCAAATAGGGACAGATATCTCCGGTACCTCCTGGGAGTAGGGCATATTTCCAGCATAAGTTGCCGATCAAGCACTCTCAGCAGTGATCGTAATACCCCTCATTTCACTCAAATCATCACCTGAGTGGTGAAGGGTCATCTTTAGTTAACTGCTGGAGTTTTTATCTTTTTAAAGTTTTTGCATGAGTTACAGATAAAACTAATTCAATATCCATATTTTCAGGACCTCACTGCCCAATTGTATTAAGACTCAAACGTAGAATTCTGCGTGGACTTCTGTTCCACTCAATCTACTTTTATTGCATGATTATTTTTCCATAGTTAGACAGCTAGTATAATAAAGAGATGGATGTCATCTCATAGAAGAACTGGTAGATAAGATAAGTGATATGTCATCACTCATTTTATATAGACTGATAGAAACAACAGAAAAAATATACAATGATTGGATTATTCTGATTCTTGGTAATCTCAATTTTTCTCTGATATCAATATTTTTCATGAATGCAAAGTGAATAGAATTGGACCGGATTTAGTTGTGATCTTCTTCTTTTGTGTTGATTCCCTATTGTAGCCTTCAGCCCCAAGGATGTGGAGCAAGGGCCCACTCTCACCACCAAGGTAGAAGGCTAGTCCAACTCTTTTGTTACTTCAGATTTTGCTGTGAAAAGTATTTACTAATTTTAATAGATAGATGCATGTTGTTGTTTTTAAGATTGCTTTAAGTAACTTCCTATTTAATTCTATTTTCAGCATTCCTTAAATTCATTCAATAAGTAGACAGATTAATCTCTTTAAATTGGTAACTATAGAATCCCTAATTGCAGACAACCAAGGACACAGCCCCTAGATTTTGATATCTAAAATATGATGAAATGATGAGGTACAACGACACCTTGTCACTTAGTTCTTCACTCCGGTCTAAGTTTCCTTAGTTGTTATTCAATAAGTCAGCAAGCCTTCATATTTTTGAACTAAAGTCAGTGGGTTCATAAGTTCTTGAAACGCTCGACTTACCGACTTGTCTTTAGTTATTATGCTTCAAGCCTTTCTTTGTGTTCCTATGTTGAAGTCTTTCCTTTGTAGTTGGGAAGTTAGGGATTCCTTGAAGTTTTGAATCTCTAAATTCTAGTTCAAACATTCAAATGTTTCTTGACTTGCTAACTTTGAACAACATACTTTCCTAAGTGGCACTGGCTGTGACAGCGTATAGTACGGAAGAATGACACTTGTCACTTTGCAGTTAATTTGAAGTACGTGAAGACACAGTTTCACAATCTTTGAAGGGAAAGTCAAGGCATGCATTTATGAGTTATAAAGAGTTATTCGCCACCAATCTTTAATATTTTTCCTTAGCAAATTAATGAGAAAAGACTTCAATAAGTTCTTGAGTGTGCCTAAGGTGGTATTGCGTATAAAGATAATGCATTGCAGAAGAACAAATGGCTAGTTGCTAAGTGAAAAATTCTAGCATAGTTTCACTACTACAGGTCAGCCTAGCTAGTAGTTTTTTCTCTTTATAAAGGCTCAATATTTTCTTCAAGGATTCAGAGATTTCAATTCCCATGTATTTGCATGAAAACTTTTCTGTTGGTGTCTTGCCTCGCCCTCCACTTTCTACATTCCTTTTTGAGTCTCTGATGTTTTGGTTTCTCAAGCACATAAAGATGAAATTTAAGTTTTAAGGGACTCTCGTAGCCTCTATTGTAGAGAATGGTCTTTCTGAAGTGAGGGATATGAATCTGGGCCATGTAGATTTGGATGATTTTGGAGAAGAATGAGGTCTGAGAAGAAAACCCCTCTGGTAGATAAAATTATCAGCAACGGCTTAAACAAGGCCAGTGATTTTCCTCTGGTTGTGCATTGTACTAAGCTGATGGTTGCATGCATTAATGGTTATTTCCTAGATTCCCAAGAGATAAGGACACCTAGTGGCGCTATGGTAGCGAAAATTGATTTTGAATCTGTTGCTTTGGCCCTACACTTGGAAGAATATGAAGATAACTCTAATGTCTCTATATCTTCAACTTGGAATTATTACAATGAGAGGAAGGACTAGTGTCATACTAGCATTGCTAAGCACTAGTTGGAGAATGGAAAGATTGGTAAGTCTCGACTACCTTCCAATTTAAAGAGGATCCATTTCAAAGAAGAAATATCATATATGATAACCTTGTTGAATAGAGTAGTTGGGAGTCCTGAGTCAGATGTTTTTGAATTTTGGATGTGTAGATTCATTCTGTTGATTTGTGGGGACCATCGTATTGACTGACTGAAGATTATCACTGATTGCTTACATGAACAACTAATGAACCTTTCACGAAATGTGAGTTTCCACATGTGCTCCCAGCTAATTGCAAGAAGAGAATTCAAAACTGTTGGCACATGTAAGTTCCCTATCTTCATTTGCTAATTCACTTGCTGAAGTAATAACTCCCCCTACTGAAGCCTCCTCAAGTGTTAATCTTCGTACTCTCGATCCTAGTTTACTACAACAAGTTAAGGTTTCTTTGTCTCTGAAGAAAGCTATGGATCAATGGGTTGAGAAGATCATCTTTGATGGTCTCATTTTTATCAAGGAGTTAGTGAAATTGTTTGACTCCATCCATGCTAAAAGGGAAGTTTTGATACTGGAGTTTGATAAAGCTCACAGTGATCATCATAGCCTGAATATTTCTTCTAAAGAAATACAAAAACTAGCTAACATGGACCTTGGTATTCTGATGGCTGAAGAAGTTATAGCTGATCCCAAGGAACTGGATACTGCTGTGTGGGTTGATTTAGTTGAGTGGAAAATCTATATCATATCTGCAACAGAGGAAGAGATGGGAAAAACAATTGTGATTTATTACAAAGAAATGGTAAGAATGAAAAAGGGATTTTGCTACTTTAGAAGTAGAGGCTAATGGGTCAGATGATGAGAAGTTATTGGACATGAAGGTAATCAAGCAAAAGTTTAAAAAGGTGGTGACAGAGGAGATAGTGGACTACAATGCAATTATAGGGGAGTCATTTAGGAGACTTTCTAAATTGGCAACGCACATTAACAATTGCAGGGGTGGCATCGATGAGGTGTATTGCAAAGTGACAGACTTTGACAAGATGATCATGAAGAAGAAGCATCACATTAGCATGACGGGAACTCTACCTGGCATGTCTTTAATGCCGGTTATCAACAAGTATAGGGCATACAAGGCCAGATTGCGAGCACATGTACCTCAGGTGGTGCAAAGTGTCACTGGAGAAGGTGAACAATCAAAGGAAGATGAAGAGATGGATGAGGTGGATGACAGTGATGGGGACTTGTAGGTTCTGAATTAATTTAATTTTCATGTTTTTAAGTTATTTCATGCTTGCTCTAAAACTATTGGCTATAGAGGGCTCTTTATTATGATTATTGTTTAAACAATCTTTTAATCGGCTTTTTCAAGAAGCCATTATGGTTTCAAGACAGTTATAATTCAGTTTAGCTATAAATTCTGGATAGCTACTCGAATGCTGGATCTTTTGAAAAATTTTGTTTTTGAAGGGTGATAGATAATTTTATTTCTAGTACTTTGATATATGCAATACAAATTGATACAGTGAAGATTTAGACGATCATAATCTGTGTGTTGTGATTATTTGAATTCATATTCTTCCTAAGTTGAATTTGTTTCTGCTGATCTTAATGGTATTGATGTGTTTTGGTGGTTTGATATTCATACTTCTGCTCACTGCTGAGAATATTTATCTGTTGATATAGCATTTGAAGTGGTGATATATATATATATATATATATTATTGAAATTAGGGCAGACAACTGAGAGGGGGGGTGAATCAGTTGTCTCAAAACTTTAACATTTGTTGCAATTAATCTTCTTTACCACTTACTATCAGATTAATGATATAACCATGAGAACATAAATTGACAACACGTGAGCAGAAACATAATCAACACACATAACACCAGGATTTTTACGTGGAAACTGAGTTATGGGAAAAAACACAGTGGGGGTTAACCCACAAGAAATTATACTCTATTAAAAGTATTACAAATGGGGAAGGCACATGCCTTCAGGGTGCACTACCCAAAGCTCACTGCTCCAAGAGACTCACTGCCTACAGAATTAGTTACAAAATTTTACTGAAATGTTTGAACTGAGAAATGACATCTGCCAATGCAGAAATTTAGTTCCAGTTATGCACAATACACTGACTTAATACACTTCATCTCTTTCTACCCTGCTTCACTACTCTACCATGATTTGAGCTTAGATCTTCACCTTCGCACTTCTTTCTGCCTTTTTCGTACTTTCTCCATCATCACATCACAATCACACTTCAAAACACTTGAATTCATCAGTTATATATATCCGCATCAAGAAATTCAATCAACTGTAGTCAGCTTCAAGAAAACTTAGAACATTTATTAAGAACTCTGCTCTGTCGGCTGAATCCATGCACAATCAACAACGTGGACCAAAAAATTGTGTTCTCAAATCATCAATCATGTCGGCCAATACCACTGATTATCACAAATTGCTTAACCAACAACTTTTTTTCATCTGGGCCAAGATCAAATACTAGGTTGGCCTGTTCTTCTTCTGACTGTACTGACTAACTAGAACTCAATACTCAGATGCTTATAACTTTTGAATCCTTCATCACTTGAGGCTAAATTTCTAGATTTAGATAGTCCTGACAATCCTTATCACTCCCTCAGATCCACAGCACATTGTGATTTATCACCGGAGAGATATGGACCAAGATACTGGACCCTATCACATGCTCTATTTCTGACTACCCAGACTTAGACAAATCTTCACTCTGACTTTCGGTATGAACAAATTATGTAATGCGGATGTGTAAGATAGTCTTAGTTTCCATCAATGACAACACATGCCATGTGTAGTAGTGTCTCTTTCCAACATATATATATATATATAGATCTATGTTATTGTTAATTCATGCTATGTGGTGAGAAGTCTATGAAATTCTAGTTTTAAGCTGTAGATCTTGCCTTTATTGCTTTCGGGTCAAAATCTCTGCCTTTGTTTTGCTTTCTGGTTAAAAGTAATCATGAAGTTTTTCATTTAGCAAAACATTTGTCGAAGGTAGTTGCGCCTTGTTAAATAAGCAGAGAGCATGTGTAAAATACCAATATATTAGGCTCAACTGTTGTTTATATTTGTCACTTGTCCGGGCATGAGAATATAGAGTTAGGTGACAAATCTATTTGTAAATGGGAAATTTTGATAAAATGGAAGATAAACAATAACATGCAAATTACCTTATTACCCAAATTTCACGACTACCTCAGATGTCTTAAAATGTTGATGCATGTTGATTCTTTGAATGATTTGATTTGTTGATTTCTCACATTTTGTAGCTTAACGATGATAGAATGATGATTTGATGGGATTGAGATTGATAGAGGAAAATAGGTAGATGATGATGGATAATGAGGATAAAATCTGGTAGAGTAACGGTGCTTATAAGATTCATCCATGCAAATGACATGAAATGGGTGAATTTATAGGCAAGATGAGAAAATGGAGGGATAAACCTTCCAATTTGTGAGTGATAGTTGAAAATGGAAAGTTGCATTGTCCAACTTGGGAAAAGAAAAGGAAAGTGGAAGAGTTCACTCGAGAGATAATTAGAAAGTGAGAGAAATGAGTTGAGTGATGAGTCGAGTTGAAAATGGAAGGTGGAAGAGTGATTAGAGAGATGAGTTGAGTGATGAGTTAAGATAGAAATGGAAGGTGGGCCCAAATCATAATTAATAAATTAAATTATTTAATTTTTGATGCATGTGAGGATAAATATGATAAATTAAAATAAAATAAAAAGATTTATTTTATTTTATTTAAGAGGAAAGGGAAATTAAATAAATAAATAAAGTTTATTTATTTAATAAAGTGAGGGATAGAATTAAATTAAATAAATGTTATATTTATTTAATTCAACTAGAGGAAATGTTAGATTAGGTGATGATGTGGGGTGCCTAGGGAAAAACATGATGCAAGATGTAATATTATGACAAGGTGGACATTTTTGGGTGTCTACATTTTGCCCATCTTTGAGATGATGTTCGAGATGATGAGATTTGTTTTGAGTAACATCATTTCAAAGAAGCTAAGATATGGATGGAGGAAAAAGATAGGATGATGGAAAGAAAGACAAGATGTGGATGGAATGATAGGATGATGATGCCCCCTCAAGAGGATAGGTAGGTTGGACAAACATGGGTAGGCTCTCGAAACAAAATGGATAGTTCAAGGAAGAAAGATAAGGAAATGGATAGAAGAAAAGGAAGAATCTAGATAAATGAAAGAAGATAAAACAAATCAAATGTTATACCTGTTTATCCAAATCTTTCGAATACTTGATACCTTGAAATAATTGATGCATGCATGTTTGATCAATGAAGCTGATTTGATTGTTCATTACTCATGTTTTGGTGCTTAATGGTGAATTGAGATTTGATGGATGAGGATAGATAGATTGATGAGAAGAAGATAGGTAGGTGAAGGATGAGAGGCAGAATTTCGACAGAGTAATGGTGCTTAGAAGATTTATACATGCAAATGGTGTGAAAATGGATCAATTTATAGGTAAAATGTGAGAGCATAGAGGGACAAACCTTCCATTTTGCAAGTGATGGTTGAATTAGAAAGTTACATTGTGCAACTTGAAAAAAGAAATAGAAGGTGGAAGAGTGATTAGAGAGATTAGTTAAGATAGAAATGGAAGGTGGGTAAAATCATAATTAAATAATTAAATTATTTAATTTATGATGCATGTGAGGATAAATATGATAAATTAAAATAAAATAAAAAGATTTATTTTATTTAATTTAAGAGGAAAGGGAAATTAAATAAATAAATAAAATTTATTTATTTAATAATGTGAAGGGATGGATAAATTAAATAAATGTTATATTTATTTAATTTGTTAGAGGAAGATGCTAGTTAGGATGGTGAAGGGGTTACCTAGGGAAAAACATAAGGTGTTGCAAGAGATGGACACTTTTCGGTGTCTACATTTTGCCCCTCTTTGAGATGATGAAATTTGTGTTGAGTAACATTGTTTCAAAGAAGCTAAGGTATGGATTGAAGAAAAAGGTAGATGATAGAAAGATAGGATGAGGATGGAATGATAGGATGATGATGCCCCCTTGAGAGGATAGGCAGGCTAGACAAACATGGGTAGGTTCTCGAAATGAAATGAAATGATAAGGAGAGATAAGGAAATGGAGGAAAGAGATAAAGGATACGTTATGCTGCAATGAAAGTGAGCAACCATATGTTTGATATAGCACGAGACGTTATGCACCATGGTATAAGGACCAAGGTGACAATGTGTCTCATGCCCCAGCATAATACAACTTTGTCTAGGTACAAGATATGAATATTATCTAGGTAGATACATATGCAAATGCAAAAAATGATAACACACACAAGCAAGCAAGAAAGCATGCACAAATGATACAAAAACAAACAAGGTATTACCCCTGTCAAGCTGTAAACTGATGATTGATGATAGATAGTGTTGTCATGGCAGGGAATGATGTATCCCTAGATCAACACAAGGATGATTGATGATTGATTAATTGATAGATGTGGGTTTACAACAAGATTAGGATCAAGACCAAGGATTGCAGTTAGATAATTTGACAAGCTTGATTGACTTGATTGGTATGGATAAATTATGACTTGCATTTGAGTTTATTGGATAAATGAGATTGATTGGAAGAAGTGATGGAAGAATTAATTGGAATGATTGATTGGAAGAATTGTTTTGATAGATTGAAGAATTGATAGAGATAGATGATAGAAGAAGATGATGAGAGAAGAAAGAGGAATATCATCTATGCATGAATCTGGGCATTTCCTTCGTACTCCAGACTGCCTACATACCTATGTCCACAGGATCAAGACACGTAACGATAGATATGGGATGTAGTTCTGATTATGTTTTATTGATGGTGATGATGATTGATTTGATTTTTCATTGATTTATTGGATTGATTGATTGATTGATATATGATGTTGATGTGATTTTGATTGTTTGAGAGATTGGCTTGATTTGATGATTTGAATTTGATGATTGGACTAATGATTGGATTAGTGATTTGATTGATGTTTTGATTGCTGATTCGATTAGAAGTTTGGCTTGATTTGATTAGATTTGATGTGATGGATTGATGATTCAAGGAAGTGATTTGATTTGATCAGAGTTTGATGATTGATTTGATGATTTGATGATTGGATTAGAAGAATTGATTTAATGGATTCATAGATTGACTTGATTTGATTTGATTGATTGAATTGGATTTTTGTTTTGTTGGTTATTTGATTTTTTTGTATTTTTCAGGACTTTTTATAATTTTTTGGTATTTTTTCAGGAAATTTTATAATTTTTTGGTATTTTTTTCAGGATGTTTTGTGATTTTTTTTAGAATTGTATATGCCTAAAAATGACACGATTCATTTTAAATAAATATTCTAAATATTTATTCCATTCTTCTATCAATTAAATAAATATTCTAAATTTATTTAATCGGTTCACTATTCCATAATTGAATAAAATCAATTTATTTAATTAAATTTCCTAAATTCTTCTAATGTCTCACATAATTAAATAATCCTACATTATTTAATTATTCATAAATTCCTCTATCCTAAGTTCTGAATTCAAAAAATCCACCTCACCTTTCCACCTCACCATGTTGCACATGTAATTAAATATTTTAAATATTTAATTACCTAATTCTCCCTCACCCACATGTCCTATTTCTTCTCTAATCAAAGTTAGTTAACTAATCAATCAAATGTGTTAACTAACTAGTCAATTGAGTTAATCCCTCAATCAATTCAGTCAATTCCCTAATCCATTCTTCCAACTGACTAATCAAGTCTGTTAATTGATCAGTTAAAGGAGTTAACTCTCCAATCAATGTTGTCAAATCCCCTCTTTCATGATGGAGGTGAGACACTTGTCATATTTCTACTAGTTGTACATTCCTCAACCATTCTCAACCATTGATCATCATACCTCTCCTCAACTGTTGATTCTCATTCTTCTGAGTCTATAAATGAAACCTCATTCTTCCATTCTAATCATCCAGGTTATTCGTATTGTTACTCTGCAAAAATTCACCAGCGCGCCTTTGGCACCCCAATACAATTTGCTTGAGATCACCCAAAGCTTTGAAACTCCTCTTCATTGCACATTTATCACCACAGCCATTCACTATCGACATTCTTGAAAACAACAAAGGAGTGCACTCTCTGAGGGCCTACTTCATACAAACAAGGACGATCTTGATAGGCAACAATAGAAGCTTCAATTCAAGGAAGGGTTGCATTGTTTTATTCATTGCTTCATTTTGTTCAATCTTCTTAGTTTCACTATTCTATTGAGTTATAGGTATTTGATGTTGTTTATTGCATATTCATTGTTGATCCTATTTTACCCTAACATTTTTGGCACCCACCGTGGGGCCTTTGCCCCTTTATCTCATCAAAATCTGAGCTTTTTTAAAAGCAGGTTCCGTACAGGTCATGCACAGGTTACTTCGGCGCATTTGAACATTTCCATGGCGCTTCTGTCCCCTGTTTCGATGCTTATAATCTTACGGTGCATTTAAACATTTCTGCAGTGCATTTATTATTCCTACACATTTGTGCTTTTATACTGCGCTTTTGTTCACTGTTACGGCGCATCTGTTATTTCTACGCTTCTGTTCTTTATTGCTGCGCTTTTGTGCACTATTACGATGCATTTATTCTTGCTGCACTTCTATTGACTATTTCTGCGCATTTAGTCACTGAAGCTGTGCTTCTGTAGTGGGCAACAATTTTAGTACTTTTCTGAAAAAGTTTGCTAACACTAACATCTTCGCAGGTGTTTTCTAGAGCTGTTTTGCAGGATAGGTTCGGGTTTAGTTCCATATAGTTGCATTTTGATAGTTCACACTTCACTTTCTAAAGGGAAAGTAAAACTGATATCCATTCAAATCCTCACATAGCTCTAATTAGGAAAGAGGTAACTGGATCATTGTTTGTCTTGCATTGCAATTGTGCTATCATTTCCAAGTTATTGCTATCTAGTATTAAAACTGAACTCATCATTGATTTTTGGGTTAAAATTGAACTACTGCTATCTCGTTTGACCAAAATTTCAAAGTTAACTATTCGTGCTACATGGATTAAAACTAAACTCATCACTGATTTCTGGGTTAAAATTGTACCACTGCTATCTCGTTTGACCAAAAACTTCAAAGTTAACTATTCATGCTACGTGGATTAAAACTGAACTCACCATTGCTTTTTGGGTTAAAAACTAAACCAATGCTATCTTGCTAAAATCACTTCAAAGTTCTGTGCTTGCCCAAGTACATTAGCCCATTTAGTTTCTCTACTTTTAACTAGGTTGGATTAATCAGTGTCTTCTGAGCTTGACAAATGACAATAAGCTTATGCTCTCCCCTTTACTGGGTGATCAGAGTGCCAGACTTGTTATTCCATTTGTTTAACCTTTAAGAGGGGCCTACCCTTGGATGCACGCTTGTCCAAGTGGGAATGACCCTGAGTGGAAATAGGCTAAAAGCCAAGCCCTACCAATTCACTTAAAATAAAAGTGCTTGAGGTGAAAACCTCCTGCAACAAGTGCTGCTATGTTACACCGACGGCCAACCTCCCCTAAAACCCTCTAAGGCGCAACCCTTTGAGGCTGGGAGACTCCACAACGGAGAGTAGTGCCGCCGCATGTGTAACCACTTGAACGGTTGCCCGCATTAAGTACGCCTTGTTCTAATGGCCAAAAACCCTTGTAATCCATTTCTAGCCTAGGATCTTTGTGCTTACTTTTGTTCCTATTAGTCCAAAATAGAGTCAGAAAAACCATAAAAATAATTAAAAAAATAAAAAACTATAAAATATTCTTTGTGCTTACTGTGTTTTCTTGCTGTTAATTCATAAAATTAGATCAAGAAGACCTTTTTCTAGCCAAAAAATACCAAAAACAACAGAAAAACTCTAAAAGTTTGCAAAAAACAGAGTTGTGCATCCACTCTTTCTTCCTGGGCATTTGTACTGACTAGCTGCACATATATTTAGACCTGCTGTGCATATAGAGATTGTTACTGCACATACACTACGACTTCCTACACATATGTTTATTTTTGCTGCGCATCTGTTTCAGCACATCCGTGACAATGAGTACTTGCACTATTTTTGAGGAAACAATTTTACTTGTTTTGAGTACCCATTTCAGCCTAGCTTCGCATTCTAAGAACAGATTCAACCTTGCAGTCAGTCTTCATCCATTTCACCCAAGTATCTCTCTTTCATCCGTCGTCCCATTCACCTTCTGTCAAAACCTCTCTCATTCCAAAGTCAGTTTATTCCATATCAGTTCAACATAGGTCCCTTTTTTGTATCATTTGTGAATTCACGTAAGCCTAGTAGGTCACAGAACCTTGCTAGTAGTCTCATTGCATGACTAGTCCCTACACAGTAAGACAGGTATTGACTACCCTTACTAGCAGCTACCATCTTGTGTCAACTGTCTTACTTGAATTCATTGAGTGAGAAAGTCCTTTGTCCAAGTCTTGTCCTAGGTATCCTATTCACAACAGTCTCAGTCAACACCTAGCTGAAATTTCTAATCCTAGTCCACTTCATCCCACGTCACCTTGCATGGTTCTTACTCGATCCCAGTACAAAAAGCAACTAGAAATGGCTGGTTCATCCAATCGTATCATCACACCCCGTGATAGTGACGAAGAAATATCTTACGACGATTATCAAGAAAACATCCAAAATTAGAAATTCCAACGCCTAATAGAGAAGGCACTCCATGAAGACCCGCATAAGTATTTCTATCATCTTGCTAGTCTCAGAATTAAACTCCCCATAGACTTTGATATAATCTCAATCATGGAAAATATAGACAATGATCACGAAAGGAGTAAGAATGGCACAGACCCACACGCAAATGAAAGAGAAAGGAATACTATAGAACCAAATGCAAATGATAGAGGAAAGAGACCCATCGATCAAAATGCTCCTATGGAGGAAATGAGAAAACAACTCAAGAGCCTCACACAACAAACATCAGACCTTAAGACGGGTACAAGTACCAAGAACTACTCCTTGGAAGGTATAGCACCGTACCCCTTTGACAAAACTTTGGTCATGAGACCGTTCCCCTATTGGTTCGAAGTTCCAAAATTTGACAAGTACAAAGGAAAAGGGGACCCTAGAGATCATATTAGGGAATTCAATGTGGCATGTTTAGAAGTAGCTCACAACAAGACCTACTTGATGAGACTATTCCCAAGATCTTTAGGTGGTCAAGCTATGGAGTGGTTCTCACGTCTCCCACCAGGAATCAAAACTTTTGATGAACTTGTCAACAAATTTATTACACACTTCTCTTACAACATCGAACATGAGGTATCTATGCTAGATCTATGTAACACCAAACAAAAGAGTGGGGAGTCATTCGCCACCTTCTTACAATGATGGAGACAACTAGCTAGTAAGTGTTCTTACGATATGCCTAAGCAGCAGCTATTAGAGATGTTTGTCCATAACCTAAACATTGATCTTAGCTATCAAATACAGATACAATGCCCTACATCATTTTCAAAAGTCATTGAAATGGGATTGTTCATTGAAAAAGCTATGATCACTAAAGGTGCAATCAAAATATACAAGGACACACCTACCTCCAATTACTCAACAGATAAATCAAAGTTTTGGACCAAAAATAAGAATGTGGTCAACGATGGGGTAGTAGATGCCAAGGCAGCAACTCCCAAGCAACAACCCATATTCACCCTTAAAGGAGAAACAAACAATGGTACACTCAATAAATCACCCTCTCGAGAGCCCAGACCTTGGTTCAGTTCAAATCCAAGGAGAAAATTCACACCATTGGGTGAGTCTCAAGAGTCTGCACTACATAAGTTGTTGGCTAACAACGAAATCTCTTTACCACCAACAAGTGATTACGAGCCTATAGTCAAACCTTCCTACTAGATAGACACGGACTATTGTGAATATCATAGGGGAAGAGGGTATACAACCAAGAATTGTATCTACCTCAAAAATGTTATCCAAGATGTGCTCAATCAAAATCAAGGAGGAACACAACAACATACCTCCAATGATACACATGTGGCCTACAGGGATCCGCTTCTAAATCATGATAGGCCGTACAACAACCACAACAACCATAGCAACAACAACAATAACAACAACAGGGCATACAACAACAACAACAGTAATAACAACAATCGCAACAGGCCAAATCAGAATGGTGAGAACAGTAATGCTAACTATGCAAGTGTGCCATTTGACTATACCATTAATTGCATTTCTGAGTATATCCCACAAATCAATGTCATCACACCCAACCACCAACCAGGACCTAATAGAACTGGTTGTAGTATCATTACCCACAGTGGTAAAGTCACGCTCAATACCACCCCTCCAAGGTCGTCACCTTCTCCATCCAACTTCCGCCAATATAATGTCATAGACCAAATACAGAAAACTCTGGCCCACATTTCTATCTTGGAGTTGTTGCGTCTATCTCCTTCCCATAAGGAGATCCTTGAGAAAGCCTTAGTGGAAACCACTGTCCCCACTAACTTGGCCCAAGAGAAGTTTCATACCATGGTAGGTAATCTGACCTCCTCAAGCTCCATTTCATTTACCGAACAAGATGACCTCTCTGTATCTCAACCTCATAACAACTCTCTACATATCATCGTCTTCATCCACAAACACCACATCAAGAGGGTTCTCATTGATGGGGGTGCCGGTTTAAATATTTGCACAATAAAGCTAGTCCTTGCATTGGGGTTCTTCGAATAGGCAGTTGATCCAAGGAGGAAAATTACCATCAAAGCATATGATGAGGAAGAAAGAACCACAAAGGGAACAGTAGTCCTACCCATTCAAGTGGGATCAGTAATCAAAGATGTTGTGTGTCAAGTCCTGGATAGGGAGCTTGCTTATAATATTCTTCTAGGGAGACCATGGATTCATGCCATGAAAGCTATTCCCTCTACTTATCATCAATGCATAAAGTTCCCGCACAATAGCAAGCAAGTCACCATTCAAGGCGACCCTGACCCCTATTAGCATTGTAACTGTTTCCTTGCAAAACCTGAATGCATCATCCCCAATAATAGAGCATATATATCCCCTATCCCGCAACATGATCATACTACTGAAGCCTCCACATCAAGGCCCAAAGAGTAGAAAATTACCATAAAAGAAAGTGGAGTGGGGGAATACTCCATTGAGCACAGCCTCAATCTTGCCAAGATGCCTTTGTCCCCTCGATCTTTTGGCCAACCCAAACATTTTTCAAAGCCATCTGCTCCTCCCGTAGCTCCCGCAACTCCCTTTGTAAAATGGGGGACCTTTTCTAATGAAACAGAGGAGAGAGATCTCCTATAATGGCTTTATGCTGAAGAAGAGAACACAACGCAAGATCTGCCTAGACTCCCAACAAAACTCTACGAGCGAGGTGAGACTATTCTGCACAGGATGGGGTACGAAGGACAAGGCCCCATCGGCCTCAGAAAAGAAGGAATCATTAAACCTATTCAACCTTCTTCATCTTCATTGGCTAGAAACACAAGTGGCCTAGGATACAAAGGCAAGGGCAAGGCCAAATAAAATGCTTGTCTTGTGGAAATGATCCAAACACTCCAGGAGGATAGTGATATAGATTCAAATAAGTAGGAGTGGGATGAGCTAACAGAACATTCCTATGACAACAAGGAGGTCGACACCATTCAAACTTTTAGCCCCTACCGTGAGGGACAAACACTTTCAAATAGACCACTAGAGTCTGACTTGCCCTTCCCTGAGATTATGGCTTTTGAGGAAAGTTTAAATTCCATTGCAATAAACAATTTGGAAGAAAGTACCATCCCGACCACAATCCCCACCAATGCTCCCAACATTTCCATTCATACCATCAATGAATCAGGTCTATCATCCGACTCCCTCCCCCTCGTGCACCCTAAGCTTATTAACTGGGATCTGCAAGGAACTCCCCAACTAGACATGTTCCAAAATGACGATGCTTACATTGATTATATGGAACTTAGGGACCACTTACCCAGGGGAGATCATAAAGCTGGTTTTACTATTGAATTGAATATCGTGGCTTACTTTGGGGAGGGTGCCAAGCCTTCCAGTCATAAAAATATCAAGGTCAAAACTGGATCTGACAGTGAAAACTACCTTGTGGCAGTGTCAGATCCCAAAATAGTAAAAAGAAAGGATGCATCCGAAGGTGAAAACCCAACTGTGGCACCTGACGATGGAAAGATTGACACTCTCCTTAGTGATATGTACTAGGAAAGGTCACAGATTGTTGTAGAACCGACAAAGCCCGTGAATATTGGAACAGAAGAACATCCCAAGGTTATCCACTTTGCTAAATCTCTTACACCACTAGAGAAAACTAGGTTTGTACCATTCTTTAAGAAAAAGAGAGGCAGCTTTGCTTGGTCATATGCAGACATGCCGGGTTTAGACCCAAACTTAATTCTACATCATCTACCATTGGATCTAGGAGTAAAACCAGTAAAGCAGAAGCTGAGAAAGATGCATCCTCACATAGCACTTTTGGTCAAAGAAGAACTTAAGAAATTGCTGGATGTAGGGTTCATTAGTGCTATAGATTACCCAGAATGGATATCCAACATTGTGCCAGTGTCCAAACCAGACGGCCGAGTCAGATTATGTAATGATTTTTGAGACCTAAATAAAGCATGCCGCAAGGATGATTTTCCATTGCCAAACATCGATATCATAGTCGACCTAACTGCAGGACATACTATGCTATCTCTCATGGATGGATTCTCAGGGTATAATCAGATCAAAATAGCACCAGAGGACCAACACAAGACAACTTTTACTTGCCCATGGGGTACCTTTTACTAGAACATCATGCCATTTGGGTTGAAAAACGCAGGTGCCACATATCAAAGAGCTATGACTACTATATTCCATGACATGATGCATGTAACAATGGAGGACTATGTCGATGATATCTTAGCAAAATCTCTCACAAGAGACTCACACCTGGATGTACTAGAAAGAGTCTTTCAAAGATTGGACCAATTCCAAGTCAAGCTGAACCCAAAGAAATGTGTGTTTGGAGTAACTTCAGGCAAGCTGCTAGGCTTCATTGTGTCAGCAAATGGAATAGAGGTGGACCCTATCAAGGTCAAAGCTATAATGGACATGCCACCACCCAAGACTCTAACTCAATTGAGATCGCTACAAGGTAAGCTGTAGGCAATCCACAGATTCATATCACAGCTGGCAGACAAGTGCCAACCATTCAGCCATCTCCTGCATAGGAATATTTCATTTAGGTGGGATGAACGGTGTGAAGAAGCATTCAACAAGCTAAAAGAATACCTTATGAATCCACCCATTCTCATGCCTCCGATCCAAGGGAAACTACTAATTCTCTACATATCTGCTACACCTACTGCTCTGGGGGCACTTCTAGCTCAACAAGATTATAAGAACAAAGAAAGAGATGTCTACTACATCAGGCGAACCTTAGTGGGCTGTGAGTTGCAATACTCACAAGTAGAAAGATCATGTCTCGCGGTAGTTTTTGCTTCACAAAAACTCTGACATTACATGATTGCACATCCAGTTAAACTCATTGCAAAAATAGACCCAATGAAGTATCTCCTTAACAAAACAGCTCTCACAGGTCACCTCACAAAATGGGTAATGCTTCTAAGTGAGTACGACATTGAATATGTAGACAGAAAAGCCATCAAGGGACAAATCATAGCTGATCAACTAGCAAATGCACCATTACAAGACACCACGCCAATGTAGTTTGAGTTTCCAGACGAATCCCTATTCAATGTGTCAACATCTTCCTGGAAACTATACTTTGACGGGTCTTACACAAACCATGGATCGGGGGCAGGCATCCTGTTCATAACTCCTCAAGGCGACACAATCCCAAAGTCTTACCGGTTGTTATTTCCATGCACCAACAACATAGTGGAATATGAAGCCTTAGTAATTGGTCTCAAGATGGCAAATGGGTGGAAAATCCAAGAATTGCATGTCTACGGTGATTCTCAGCTTATAATCAATCAGGTCAATGATGAGTACCAAACCAAAGATGAAAAGCTCATCTCGTACAAACAGATGGTCGATGACTTCAACGAACACTTTGGGACCATCTCCTTCGAGCAAATGCCCAGGATTGAGAATAAGGCAGCAGATGCAATGGCAACCATTGCCTCTCTTCTAGAAATACCTGAAAATGAGTCACGGTACGAGTTCTTAGTGGAAACTATCCAGCAACTAGCTTATGATCTTCCTGAGACCCATTCCATCTGCCATCTAGTTGGATCTGATTCACCTTGGTACAGTAAGACTTACACTTACCTCAAGGACAACATTCTCCCACCTGACCTCTCTTCTAATCAGAGACAAACTTTCATACGACAAACCTCTCGCTACACCATCATAGCCGATACCCTATATCGACGTGGTCTCGATGGTACTTTGCTCCGTTGTTTAGAATGAGAAGAATCCATAACTACCTTGCAAGACGTACACAAGGGGATCTGTAGAACACACTCTAGCAGTCCTTCCTTAGCCAAGAAACTCATGCGCTTGGGTTATTACTGGCCAAACATGGAAATGGATTCATATCAGTTTGTAAAGAAGTGCAAGCAATGCCAAATACATGGGAATCTGATGCATGCACCAGCTCAAGAGTTGAGACCTTTAACGACACCTTGGCCCTTTTGCCAATGGGGACTTGACCTTGTGGGAAAGATTCATCCACCCTCATCCAACGGCTACAAATTCATCATAATTGCCATTGAGTATTTCACAAAGTGGATTGAAGCCGTTCCCCTCACCACTATCACAGGTAAGCAAATTTCCTCATTCATCCTAAATTACATTATTTGTAGATATGGTATTCCTTCATCCATTATCATGGATAACGGAAGACCATTAAAAAACAAGGATGTCCAAGAACTCTGTGAACATTTCAAAATCCAACATTGTTTCTCCACTCCATACTATCCCCAAGGTAACGGTCAAGCTGAAGCATCTAACAAGACCATCTTAAAACTTCTGAAGAAGACAGTCAACGATGCTGGCCGTGATTGACATGTCCAACTCAATCCCACTTTGTGGGCCTATAGAACCAGTATATGCACTCCCACAAGTGCTACACCATACACCCTTGTCTATGGTTTAGAAGCCATCCTTCCCATTGAAGTCAAATTACCATCCCTTAGGGTGTTGCTAAAGGGTCTCATATCAGATGAAGAATAAGGGTCTCCAGGTTGCAAGAACTAGAGTTACTAGAAGAAAGGTGACATAAAGCCTTTGATCATCTCAAAGCATATCAACAGATGATGTCAAGAAGCTATAACCATAGGGTTCGCCCAAGATGCTTTAAGGTCGGGGACCTCATTCTCAAAGAGAATCTTCGCAATCAACAAGATAGAGAAAAGAAAGGCAAGTTCAAACCTAACTAGCTTGGGCCCTATGTGATTGTAGCTGCTTACGAATTAGGGGCATATCAGTTGGCAACGTCAGAGGGTGAGCTGTTCAATGACCCAATCAATAGCATGCATCTTTGTCGGTTCTATACCTAGGAGAACCCCAATGCAAGGGGGCACAAAAATACAAAAAAATCAAAAACATGATGAAAGAGAATACAAAAAAAAATTTAGAAAAATAGAAACATGCAAAAAAATCATCCTTTGGTGAAAACCTGGTAAATAGGTGCCTTGGATAGGTATCATGATGAAAACTTGGCAAACAGGTGTCATGTTTACTTTTGTAGCTTCTTGTGCAAATAAAAGCAAGTGATGAAAACCTGGTAAATAGGCGTTACTTGTGATAAACCGCCTTCTCCATCTCTGGGAATTCTGTCACCTTGAGTCCATTCTTTCTCCACTCACATCCCATTCGACCCATATCTATCCCATAATAAACGCCTGGCAGTTACCTATCATGGCTTGATACTCTCCCTCTCTTTGTAGCCTTGTCCACCAAGGTTTTGTCCCATACCGTCTCCTCAGTGGGAGCCTAGCATAGTGTCCCTTATCAGTGTCCATGGTCTGAGTCCATGAACTACGTTGCCTCTGCGTCGTCACGTAGGCAAGGCCATTATTCCAATGCGCCCCCGAGGCTTTCCATTGTCTCATCCATTCCGTATCTTGTCCTTCTATCTAGCTGAATCCATTTCCACCTTCTCTTGCCTAGGTCTTAGGTCCATTAGGGTTTACCCTGAACTACATTGCCTCTGCGTCATCACGTAGGCAAGGCCATTTAGTAATGCACCCCCGAGGCACTAGGTCAGTCCCTTAGGGTCTGTCTCTCCAATAAGGACTGTGAAACCTTCTCACCAAGCAAGCAAGCGCAAGTGGAACCGCTCTCCAAAGTAGAATTTTTTATGCAAGGCACTTAACCTATCCAAGGCAAAGTAGAACTACACCTAAGGTCTTCTAAATGATTTTACTCAAACTATGGCAAGAAACAAACACACCTCAAAGGCAAGAATGATTTGTGTTGGTTAGGTTAAAAATTACAGCGTCTTGATTTCTACTATCATGCCTTTCTGTGCTACTCAAGGACGCCAAAATCTAGAGAGGCTATGATGGGGGCATGATTCTTTTCTTTGTTTTTTGTTTGTGGATTAAACTTTAGTAATGTGAAGCCTTGTCTAAAGACATGATCGGCAAAAGATCATTGAGGACATCAAAGGTCTAACATGAACGAGGGCAATCCTTGTCTATTGATACGCAAGAAGTACTCAGGTCATCTAGATTCAATTTTGACTAGATGCTTGTATTAACTTGCTATATCAAAATCCATGTAAGCAGTACTCAGGTCATCTCGATTCAATTATACCTAGATGCTTGTATTAACTTCCAACATTTCAGAAAAAGTACCATAAATAAATTGCCCAATGATGAAATAAAGCACTCCACAAGCAAAGCATCCATTATTTATCCATAGACACATCCATGCACCCATATCCCATACAATAATACCTAAACTATACAGAGTAACAGTATCAAGTAAAGCATCTCATTCTTTCTACCTCAAGTCATTCTGAAAAGTCAGTTCCTCTATCCATCATCCCGTCATTCTTCTGTCGATAGAGTATATTTGGACATCACAAAAACAAAGCATATAGGTGCATATCATATCACATTTGAGATAGTCATGAACATGATTAAATCAGTTGTATACACAACAATATGCATTAGGTCATCATCATATAGTATCAACAACAAAGAAATAAAAAAAAACATAGCTAAGTGCATCACACAACACAGTTGCATTATCATATAGTAATCATGTTGCCTTTGCATACATTCAAAACATATCAGATTGAACACTCACATCACATAGGCATTAGATCATATAGGCATCACATAACATCATATCAAAAGTATCTCATATAACATCAGATAGAACATCTAAGTCTGCACATGTATCGCATCATACAATAGAAATGAATCATCATAGTTTCATACACATATAGCACGAATCATAAGGCTGCATCATCCTATATACAAATCATAAGAAGAGGTCCAAGTGTACAATATCATAATTTCTGTCTCTGAATCAATGTCATATACAAAATGCATCCAAAAGGATGGTGATACATGTCTCACAAAGTACAAAGTCTGATACAAGTCTACCCCTGCTGCTGTGGACCACCACTACCAACCCCGGACTACTAGGGACCCATCACGGAAGCCCTTGACCATGATGGACCTGCTCTCTAAGAAGCCCTAGACTGACTCCTGAAGCTCAAAGCCCTCTGGCTCACTAGCACTGCCCCATGGTATAGGCCCCAGTAATACTGCACCTGTGCCTGTGCTCTGGTAAGCTATGCCTGTACCTGTGCTAGCTATGTCTATGACTAGCCTAACTGTGCCTGTGCCTGCTGCACCTACCCAACCAAAAAGGAGCTAGCTGCCTCTGTCCCCAGAGCCACCACTACAGTGTCCTGCTCTACATGGATGACACGTACCTGTGCATCTGCCATATCCCTCTCATGGGTCAGCCCTGTAATCACCGCTGCATCTGTCTCTCATCAACCGTCGGCCCTCCTAAGCTGTGTCCGTAGCTCTCTCACCTGTCCCCTCAGGATGGCTGTAGCCCTCTCATGAGCATCTACCTACACCGGCCCCTGTGATGCCTCTGCCTATCTTGACCCCTGTGGCTGGGGCACTTGCTGTTGCGCCACCTATTAGGGTGGCGGTATCTACGCCTACTACGGTATCTACTATTGTGCAACTTGTGCTAGTACTACCTTCTCAGCCTGAGATACCCTCCTCCTCTGTCTCTGTCGACCTCCGTCATCCCCATCATCTCCATCATCTCCCCCATCTCGGCCACCTCCTCATCCTTGTCCTCCCCTCCCCCCCTCCTCCTCCGTCCAACCTGGCCCTCGTCATCTGAGTCTGCCTCATCTATGCGCAACACCAGCATCCCAGGTCCTGAATATCTCAGAAAGGGGTGTGCCGTAATCCAGTCCTCATAATCCTGTGTCATCCCTGCGTCTGCTATCTGCATCCTCATATCCTAGGTGACATAAGGAGTCTGTCAGAACTCTGCTAGGGCTTCCTCGTATGAAGCCATAGGCCACCATCTAACCTGCTCTGCATGTGTCTGTGTAAATAGTGCCTGCCCCTGTGGCATGCCCTGCCTCCTACCAAACTGCCTCAATACCTGGCCTACCATCTGCCTCTCCAGTATGTGTTGCATCTGCCCTATTGGCCACCTCGTCTAAAAGCAGTAGGGCAGCTTGTCTCCCTCATCATCCCAGTGCTCACAATCCAGATATGGTTGCTAGATGACCACATCTACACCATCCAAAGTATGCCTCTAGTACACCAACTTCCCCAGCCTGTGGTGGGAAATCACCCCTGCATAGCCATAACTGTATGGCTCCCCTCGCTATCTCGCAAACACACATCGACCTAGTCACCGCTATGTGCTCCCATAGCCAAAACTATAATAGTAGTACCCTAGCCGATAGACTCATGCTGCGATGGTACACTACCTGATGCATGTCATGATATAGGTGAGCCAATACGCAGACACCCCATGCATATCGGGTGCTCTCTGTCACCATCCGCTCCATGATCCTGCCCCATCTAATGGGGAACCTGTATGATCTCCTGTCGAGGCATACAACGCCTCTGATCAATCTTGCCACAATCCCAGGGAAGTAGTCATAGCAGTCGTAAATCTCGTGCCAGGGGATGACCTATCCAACTAGCTTAGGGTCATCAAATACTCACCTACACTTGGCGAGTCCCGCATCTCGCTGTGCGTCGTACTCCACCAGCTCACCCTGAATAGGCAAGTGCAGTATCCTATATACGTCCTCCAAGGTCAAAGTCATCTCTCTAGTAGGAAAGTGGAAGGTCCCATCCTCACTATGGAATCTCTCCACAATAGCAGTCAACAATCCGCAGTTCACCCGAACCTCGGGCATGAAGCATACATAATCCAATCCCATGGCACCAAGTGCCTCTCTATCAATCTCTATAAGCATATATCTCTACAATAGGGGCAGGGGGAACATCTCCCTAGACTGCAATGTCTCTCGTATGTCCTCCTACAAGCATGCAAAGCAAGGCATCAATCTAAAGCTGCAAATACCATACTCAATATATCTACTGAACTATATCAACTAAACTTGGCATTTCAAATTGATCCAAACAACACACTACATCTCTTGATGAGACTCCTGCAATCATGGAGATAGCTCATCGATTTTCGCATCAAACAGGATGCTAATCGAATCAATTTTGCTAAGTAATTTGCTATCTAAAGCAAATGCACCACTACAAGTGGTAAAAGTGCCATTTCTTGATAGATGCGCCGCTTCTGGTATATGTGCCGCTACAATCAGCATATGGGCTGCCTAATCACGGATGCGCCATTACAATTCACATATGCGTAGCTTTAGTGCATGCGCTACAACATTCAACATATGTGCCGCCAAATTATGGAAGCACTGCCAAAATCCACGCATGCGCAACTTTAACATATGCGCCACCAAATTAAGCATATGCACCGTAGAATGACAAATATGCTGTTTCGCATTGCATATGCACCATTCTATAGTTCGGCGCATCTGTTTACCCTATTTTTCACTAGCATTTATGACACCCTAATTCGACCTTAGGGAAATTTTTTTGAAACACATACCGGGGGTCCTGCCTCTGCTAGCCGCCTGAATCAACAAACTCGCTCGAATCGGTGCTCCTCGCATGGAATGTCTGCTGCTCTAGCTGCCATGCTACTCCAAGTTTGCTCTAAGCTCTCCAACTCAAATCCAGATCAACCAAGTGTACAAATGAATTATCTTATGGACCCAGCTCCTATTTATAGCTTGCAAACCCTCAATATGGCTAGGTGATGACTGTGACTACTTTCTGCGCCTGTTTTTCTTCCAATTTTCTTCTCGTTTCTCTGAAACATGTCCCTTTTCTTCAAACCTCACCTATACCCCTTTGTCTTCATGAGATTGTCCGTCTCACGCCTTTTACCTGTTCCCTGTCCAATCTCTTGAGGGGGCATCCTGTCGTCAAACTTGTACCAGGGGCAAACTGGGGCATGCATCATTATCAGACTATTTATTCTTTGAAGCAATGTTGTAAACTGCATTGCATCAAAGAGAGGCAAAATGTATACGCCTAAAAATGACATGATTCATTCTAAATAAATATTCTAAATATTTATTCCATTCTTCTATCAATTAAATAAATATTCTAAATTTATTTAATTAAATTCCCTAAATTCTTCTAATGTCTCACATAATTAAATAATCCTACATTATTTAATTATTCATAAATTCCTCTATCCTAAGTTCTAAATTCAAAAAATCCACCTCACCTTTCCACCTCACCATGTTGCACATGTAATTAAATATTTAATTACCTAATTTTCCCTCACTCACATGCCCTATTTCTTCTCTAATCAAAGTTAGTTAACTAATCAATCAAATGTGTTAACTAACTAGTCAATTGAGTTAATCCCTCAATCAATTTAGTCAATTCCATAATCCATTCTTCCAATTGACTAATCAAGTCTGTTAACTGATCAGTTAAAGGAGTTAACTCTCTAATCAATATTGTCAAATCCCCTCTTTCATGATGGAGGTGAGACACTTGTCATATTTCTACTGGTTGTGCATTCCTCAACTATTCTCAACCATTGATCATCATACCTCTCCTCAACCGTTGATTCTCATTCTTCTGAGTCTATAAATGAAACCTCATTCTTCCATTCTAATCATCTAGGCTATTCGTATTGTTACTCTGCAGAAATTCACCAGCGCGCCTTTGGCACCCCAATATAATTTGCTTGAGATCACCCAAAGCTTTGAAACTCCTCTTCATTGCACATTTATCACCACAGCCATTCACTATCGACATTCTTGAAAACAACAAAGGAGTGCACTCTCTGAGGACCTACTTCATACAAACAAGGACGATCTTGATAGGAAACAATAGAAGCTTCGATTCAAGGAAGGTTTACATTGTTTTATTCATTGCTTCATTTTGTTCAATCTTCTTAGTTTCACTATTGTATTGAGTTATGGGTATTTGATGTTGTTTATTGCATATTAATTGTTGATCCTATTTTACCCTAACAAGAACAGTTTATGATTTTTTTTTAGGATTTTTTCAAGAATTTTTATAATTTTTTTGGTATTTTGATATGTTTTGGGATATCAATGGATTTACAATTTGTACAAC
This sequence comes from Cunninghamia lanceolata, assembly GCA_027924645.1. Classification (NCBI taxonomy): domain Eukaryota; kingdom Viridiplantae; phylum Streptophyta; class Pinopsida; order Cupressales; family Cupressaceae; genus Cunninghamia; species Cunninghamia lanceolata. The sequence continues at coordinate 8,709,339 of BSBN01000194.1, read as the reverse complement.
CTTTATGTGAAATGCCAATGACAAGGGAGAAAAACAAGTCTAGGTGTGAGAAAGGATATAGGATGGATTAGGATGAATGGATAAAAGGATGGGGAGATGGAAAGGAAGACTCAAGATAAATAATTGGATAAGAGGATAGGCAACATCGGATGTATGCATAAGAAAGCTAGGATGTGATCTCAAAGACTATGTCATATGGGAAATAACATGCCCCATTCTAGATAGTATGCTTGGGATTTTTCATGACAACGCTTATGACTATAGGATAGTGATAGGATTGAGTTGATGCGAATGAGATTATGATAGGATGATAGGATGGATTGGAAGGGATAAGGTACATCAAGAGTTTTTTCCAAGATGTTTCAACATTTTTCCCCCAATCTTTATCAAGATCAAGAATAGGAAGGATGAATGGATGGATACAATGGGATACCTATATATGTATGTGGATGGATAAGGATGGTAGGAAATGGTATGGTAGGATATGATAGGATAGGAAATGATAGGTAGGATGAGACAAGGTACCCCCAAGTGTAGGTGACATAGAAGATCAAACTTACACATAATGCCTATTTGCCAAGTTTTCATCATGATACTTATATAGGGTGCCTGTTTGCCAGGTTTCCACCATTGGATGAAGGGATTTCTCTTTACTTTTTTTTTTAACTTTTTTTACTGGGATAGGAGAAGGTGGATTATGGATAGGACTCTAGTGTCTAGTTCCATGAAAGGTGATAGTCTTGCTAGATGGATGTCGTCACATGGACCATTTCAAGTGCACTCATAGATGTTGGTAAGGGAGATTGCATGAAAGATGGATTAGGTAGATGGAGTAGGTAGATAGCGGATTATGGATGGAAGGGTAGTGGATTACAATATGAATTATGTAGGGAAGATAGTGGATTATGATATGGATTACAGATGGAAGGATAGTGGATTATGAAAGGTGCGATAGTGTATTATGATGTGGATTATAGATAGATTTATGGATGGAGGGCTTATGTGAAAGCATGGACCATAGGGAAGTGAGAAGTAAGATATGTAGGATAGTGGATGAGGGATGGGCAGATGGAGGTATGTGGAAATGATGTAGAATGGAATGGAACCATGACCAACGGTTGCACACCATGATAAATGTTGAAGCTTTTGATGGAATGGTGGTGTAGGAAGCAATGGTGTTGTTTGCTTAGGAGATGGATGATGTAAGCATTTAGGGACCCACATAGACTCAGTATTTTTATGATTTTTTCTTTTTATGTGGGATGGAGGATTTGGGTATGTTTGAATGGAATGGATGGAAGAGGAGGAAGTGGATGGTTGGGATTTTAGAGAGGGGGATACCTCATTTGGGGTAATTTATTTTTTCTTAGGAACCCACACCTTTTTCATATTTTCTTTGTGGTGTGTGGTTGTATGCAGCTTTAGAGATGGATTTGAAGTAGCTACTTGTTGCTTGGGGACCCACACCTTTTTCCTTTTTTCTTTGAGGTGTGTGGGTGTATGCAACTTTGGGGATGGTTTTTTATTTGATTCTTTGCTTTTGTACCCTAAGGTATTAGGATTTCTAGGGATTTTTTTTTATGGAAGGAGGCATCCAAATTTTTTTCTTTTGAATCCAATGGGTATGGTAGAAGTGGGGTTGGTGCAAGCTCCTTGTTTAGCCAATGTGTGCATTTTCTAGTCATGATTGGGATTTTTAGAGGATTTATGGATGGATGGATAAGGTGTTGGAAGTAGTGGAGGTAGATTGGATGGTGGGATGTGTATGGTCACATGCTTTTGACATTTATAGGATGAGGGAGGTGGAATGACAACATATGTCTTGGGAATGTGATGGGATTGGCGATGGGAAGTAGTGGACTTAGGAGGGATGGAGGAAGTGCCAACATCATTAGATTGTTGACCTTGAGGTTTATATCCAAGGCCAAATGAGCATGGAGGAGGAACCTTGACATTGATTGGCTCCAAAATACCTTGTTCAAGAAGGCCTAGGCCTTTTCCTTGGTAGTTCATGTTTTGGAGGATGCGATTGACTATGGGACTATGTGTAGGTGGAACACTAGACATGATTTCCTTATTAGATGGAGGAACACTCATGAATTAGGGTGGATAGACTAATAGGACATGATGGTGGATGTAGAACATGATCGATGATAGATGTGGGTGGATCATTAAGATCTTGCTTATGTTCATCATGATCCAAGGTAGTGATTTGATTTTCTATGCTTATGTGTTCTTGGGAGGCACATGTCTCATTAGGGTTAGATAGAGGATGGATAGGAGCAATTTGGATATCTTGCTCATGGAGGGGTATAGGATTATGAATAAGATCAAGGTGCTCATGGATAGCTTCTTCATGGGTAAGTTCATCTTGATCATTGAAAAGATAGATGTTATGAATGGGATGAAGGGAGAGGATTTAATATTGACTTAGATAGGGAGTTAGTGTTTCTACATGCGTTGGATTATACTCTTGACATAGCTCTTGGGTTGCTTGAATGGAAGGGGATGACTCTTGGATAGGCTTTTGGTCAACAACATGAAGGTATGATAGGTCTTGATGTGGACTCATCGGATAAGGCTTTTCAATATACTCAAGGGGTTGTGGACCATATAATGGGGTTGAAGAAGTGGACATGGCATTCAAAGGTTCTTTAGTAGGCTCATCAATGGGTGCCTGACATGGGGATTGTTTATTCCTTGCTAGCAGTCCTTGAATCACATCCTTTGTAGTTGGAGTGTTGATGAGAGTTGAAGGGTCATGATTGGGATTAGGTGGAAGTCTAGTTGGATTAGAGCTTGTGAGATGGATAGTGGGATTAGATGGGCTAGATGTAAGAATAAGGGGATTAGATGGATTGGTTTTTATCTAAACCAATCTTGTCACAATCTTCTAGGTTCTTGATCAATCTTTCAAATTATGTACAAGTGGATATGAGATGGCCCTTACATCTATGGTATGCACAATATTAATCATCTTTATACCAATGGGGTTAAAAGTAGATTTCTTCAAAGGATGTTATCAGTGGAAGCTCAATCAAATTTTCTTGGACCGATTGTTGTAGGGTCATCTCTAAGGGATCCTTTAGTGGAGGGCTTGATGGATTAGAAGGTGTTGGGAGATGACTAGTTGACTCATGTGTTGGCATGTGATCAGATGGTGATGGAGGATGCTCATAAGATGCTTGCTCTAGGTTAGTGTATCCCTCATCAAAGGCTATCAAGTCTTGTAGCATAGGAAGACTTAGGGATACTTGATTTATGTACAAAGGATCATTTAGACTTGAGTCAAAGGTTATTAGGTCTTGTAGCACAGGTGGACTTAAGTCTATTAGGTCATGTTGCAAAAGTGGACTTGGGTTGACTTGGTTTATGTACAAAGGGCCACTTGGACTTCCATGTTCATGTTATGGGGGCCATTGATAGTCTTGTAAATGGGTTTGATAAATAGATGAAATGGTAGGATGTGTAGGTAAAAGATCTTAGGGTATGGGTTGTTGTGGATAATGGTATATATTGGAAGAAGTAGGGTATGGTGATGTGACAATGTTATGGGAAAATGTAGGATAAGGTGAAATGCAAGTGATTTGAAATGCAGATGAATTAGGTTGATAAGGAATAAGATAGGGTGATGTGGAATTGTTATGATATATGGATGGATTAGATTGGTGTGAAACAAAAGGAAATGCCACATAGGAATGAGGTGGAATTGTTTGGTGTTGTGGTGGCGTAGGGACTGGTTCCTTTCTATATAGCCACTTAAGGGTATCAAGCATTATTAGGGTGCCATAAGGATCATTATCATAGGTCTTTTTTGGGAATGTCATGTCCATGTTTAGAAGTGGTAGATTAGGATGTGAGGATGTGGAGTGATCAAGATATGATATGAATATGAAATGGATGAAGGTGATTGGGCAATGACTAGGACGAAGTGATTAGGATGAAATTGGAATGATAATTGACTAGGATGATTAGGATTAGAGGATGTGTATGATGTGGCTTAGGATGTGTGTTAGGATGAGATTGGTTTGCAATAGGAATATTGGTTTTGACAACTTTCTTTGGTAATTTTATGGGAAAAAAACAAGATGGAAGACACTCATACACAAGCCACTCACAAACATTGTAACAAGCTAGGCTAGGCAAGGACAATATCTGTTGGGTTCCCACTTGCTTTTACCTAATCGTGCCTACTTATGGTGTTAGCTTCAGGAACTTGGGGCATAGGCTCCCCCTTATAATGCACTCACTTCTCAGGCACACCAAGTTCTAGGTCCTCAAGACGTGTAGATCTTGAGGCACCTTGCTATCTCTTTCATAAGCCACAAAAATGTGGGACGGCTATCAAATTTTCCTCCTGTACCAATAGATAGGGGTTTTTGGCTTCTACATAGAGGTTTCTAGTAAGGGTTTTTGTTTGAGTGGCTATACATGTGGTGATTCGCTCTGTTAAGGAGGCTTCCCAACCTACAGAGGTTAGGCTTTGCAGGGTTTTGGGGGAAACATTCATCGGTATAGTGGAGCAACACCCATTGTCTGTGACTTTCATCACAAATGCATTATTTATATAGCGGCTTGGAATGGTTTGGCTTTGACCTATTTCTTCTTGGGTCGTACCCCTTCTCACAATGGGAAGGCAGGCCCTTTAGAGTTGGCAATGATTTCTCATGCACCCCAGATTTGTTGGTTAGGCAGGGGAGAGGATACTTTCATTGCCAAATTGGGTAACAAACAGACTCAACAAGCAAGCAAAGAAATGACAAGAAAACACAATGAAGATAGATTGTTCATTTTAGAGCACCAAAACTAAATGTGCCTACTTTAGTGATAAAATATTGTTTGTCTTGGACTGATTGAACCTGCAGAAGATACATCAGTAGTTTGTTTTCTCCATTCTTTGACAATCATGTTTTGACAAGCTACATAGATAAATTATTAGTTTTTAGAAAAAGCAATCTGTTAAAAATTTAAAACCAATGATCTGATATAGAAAAAGAAAGTGTATAAACAGAAAATTCAAATGATTCCATGCAATTGTAAAAAAAAATTTGTTAAATTTGGATGTGTTTTGCTCCAGTTATGTACATTTTAAGTTTGAAAGAGAGTTGATGTTCCACTAAGAAATTACCTACTGAAATGATGAAATTACTACTAAAACATTCACAACTACAAAATTTACCCTGTTAGCTTTCTGATGAGTCCTCTTGCGAGAATTTTTGACCCCGTATTCAAAAGTTATAGGAAAAAGAAAAAGATACCCCCTTTTGCTTATAGATGAAAATTAGGTCGACTAGATTGTTTGAAAGTTGACTTTTTGGCTTAGATGTTTTTGCAAAATTTTCTTCGTCACATGTGCATTGTGGTCATTGTATTTATATTGATAGTTTAAAATAAATACTACTCTCCTTTAAAAGTTTAAGATTCCCAAAACATTAAAACCCCAAACTTATACTATGATGCTACCCATCATATAAAACCCTAGATGCTAAATCAAAACAAAAAGTTGACACTTAAACGTTGAAATGATACCAAAGCTAGGGTTTATAAGGTCGAAGATGGTTGGATGTAGGATATCAACCGTAAGCTAGTCAAAAGGTCAAAAGACAATGGTCAGAATCATAAAAGTGTTGCAAGTATGGGCCTAACCGGTGTTGTTATTGATGTCAACATACTCCTATTGCATTGATGATAAGGATTGGATGAGATGTGTACTGAGGATATTGAGAAAATTAGTCCTAATCAGGAATAGAGAAGAACAATGAAGTCAGTGAGCTAAGATCCTAGCTAAGATAAAGGTCAGAGGATGTGTATCAAAGGGTTTATAGATATGTGTCTTAAGATGATCCAGTAAAGATTTTAGAGGTCCGCATGAAGATCTGAAGAAGTTGTGGCCACTCAAGTAAAGCTGGTTCTAGTAGACAAAGTGACACAGATAGGTCTGGTGAGATCCAAAAATGAAGTATCTTGTTTTGCAGATTTAGTGAAGTGTTTAGGAAGTCAATGTGAATTGACAACTCAATTGGTTTGTGGTTTAGAGGTCCGCAAGCATTTATTCCATTGTGACAATGATGACAGACTATGTTCTTGAGGTTCCGGATGAAGGAGATAAGGATTTCAGTAAGCAGATGTAGTGTGGATGTTCTTGGTGATTCAGGCAAGCTTGTGGAGGTCTTTGGATTGTGTTGGTAGTCTGCATTAGAGTTTGGGCTCGCAACTGAAGAATAACTTCTGGATAATGGTGTTCTTCCTAACTCTGGCCAACCGAATGAGTTACACATCATGTGGATGATCTTGAAGATGTAATATGAAGATTGGCGTGTTCCTAGAAGAATATTGAAGTCTTAGATTTGTGTGCCCGACAATGTGTTGATCCGCATGAAGTCTTTTGTAATTAGTCATGTTGTATTTATGGATTTTCTCTGTAATGTTTATCGACTTAGATGATCATTCCTAAGTTGATGTCTTGTATAAATAAGGAATTGTAAAGTCATTCCAAAGTGCATCTTGTGGAGATGAGAGTGTGGTAAAGAGTAGAGGAGCGAAAGGTAGAGCAAAAGTATTGGGCTTAAATGGAATTGATTTAAGCATGGTGAAGATGCTATTCTCCAGCTCAAGTATGTGATATTTATTATTTTGTAGATAGTGTGCCTCTTGTGAGCAGTGTGCTTGAGCAGTGAGCCCTAATTGGCATGTGCCATTTTGTTCTTTCTATTCTTCTAATAGAGAATACAATCTTAGGTTAGTCACCCTGTGGTTTTTCCCTTAACTAGGTTTTCCACATCAAAATCTTGGTGTCTTATGTGTTGATGTGTTTCTGCTCTTGATTTAATGCATTATGTTTCTATGATTGATTTATCATTATGCTTCTGAATTACAAAGTGGATTTAAGTGTTTAATTGGAAGAAAGTTTTAGACAACTAATTCACCCCCCCTCTCTGTTGTCTATCCTGAATCTAACAGTTGGTATCAGAGCTAAGTTCCTCTAAAAGAGATTAACCACTTGAGGAGATCTAGGATGTCATCCTACAAGAAGGATAGTTCAAAGTTTGATGGAACCAATTTTAATCTTTGGAAAAGTCGTATGCAATGTCACTTGCAATGTATGGGAATGCAGTACTGGACCATGACGTCAATGAAGTATACTCCTCCATAGAATGGCCCGAAAACCACAAATAAAATCACAGATGCTGAAAACAATTTGTGGACTAAAGAAGCTCTTCTAAGTGCCTTGTCTGAATCAGAGCTGACAAATGTTGTTGACCTACAAACTGCTTTTGAGATTTGGGAAAAACTAGAACTTCTGCATGAAGGAGACAAGTATGTTAAATGTGCAAGGCTACAGAGTCTGAAAGGAAAATTTGAAAATCTGAAGATGAGAGAAGATGAAAATATCATGCTACTTTTATGCCAAGAGTAAATGAGCTTGTTTGTGGCATTAGATGTGCTGGTGGAGTCTTGGATGAAGATGAGATTGTTGGCAAAGTTCTCAGATCCCTTCCTGCTTCTTATAAATATAAGGTTGCTTCCATTCAAGAATTTAGAACCCATTCAAGTGTCACGAGAGATCAATTGGTTGGTAAATTGGCTGCATTTGAATTTACCGAGTTTGGAGATGCCCCCCCCAAGACTGAATCTACATTCAAAGCTAGTGCCTCTGTAAAAGGTAAACAAAGGTTTCATCTGGGAGAGAACTCATCAAGGAAACTACCATGGTATGAAAAAGCAAGAAAAAACTTGGAAGAAGAAGAAGAAGCAGAAACTGCTCAAGTTGAAGCCCTTATTGCAAATAGACTACCAAGAGGATCTAGTAAGTATGAAGGGAAATTGCCTTTTAAGTGTTTTAACTGCAATAAGATTGGTCATTTTACCTCAAGGTGTCCGAAAAGATTTTCAAGGCCAAATCCTAACAGATCAAGGTTCCAAAAGAATTGTTACTATGTTCATGAAGAGGATGATAATGAAGGAGTAACAGATGATGAATTAGAGATAGGAAACAAATCCAAAAGTGATTGGGTGCTTATTGCCATCAAGGAAGAAGATCCAATGCCCTCTGAATTTGTCAATCATAAAGTTGTAGAAAGAGCTCTGGCTGCCCAAGTTGAAGAAAAGGATGATTGGGTCATTGACAGTGGATGCTCTCACCATATGATAGGTGACAAAAATAAGTTCATAGATTTGGAAAGGTATGAAGGAGGAGTGGTAAAGTTTGGTGATAATTCTGCTAGTAGAATCAGAGGTAGAGGAACTATTTCTTTTGATGGAAAGAACAAAACTAGTAATGTACTATATGTTGAAGGATTGAAGCACAATCTTCTCAGTGTTGGATAGTTGGTGGACAAAGGCTATGATCTCCGATTCAAGAATGGGAAATGCAAGATCTTTGAAAGTTCCAGAACAGAGATTGCATCCGATACTTAGACAAACAAAAGGTAATATCTTCCATTTAGTTGGTATTGGTAAAAGTTGTCTATTTGTGCAAATTGATCAGAGTTGGTTATGGCATAGGAGGATGTGTCATGTGAATTTTGATAATATTATCAAGATAAGAAACACTCAGGCTGTAAGAGATCTTCCAAAATTGGTGAAACCTACAAATAGTTTGTGCAAAGAATGTCAATTGGGGAAACAAAGTAGAGTCTCATTCAAAAGCAAGGAACAATCTTCTACTGGATTATTGGACTTAGTTCATACTGATTTATGTGGTCTGGCAAGAATCAGGAGTGTGCAAGGTGATAGATACTTCATGTTATTAATTGATGACCATTCCTAGATGATGTGGGTTACTTTTCTGAAAGAGAAATCAAAGCTCTTGAGAAATTCAAAATATTCAAGGCTATGGTAGAGAATGAAATCGAATTAAATTAAAATGTCTGAGGTCTGATAGAGGTGGAGAATTCACATATGATGAGTTCATAGAATTCTGTGAGAAACATGGAATAAAGAGATAGTTGTCTACTCCTAGGACTCCACAGTAGAATGGAGTAGTGGAGAGAAAGAACCAGACCATCCAGGAAGCATCTAGGACCATGATGATGGAATCAAATCTTCCGTAGATCTATTGGAGAGAAGCTGTCAGCACTGCATTCTATACTCTCAATCGAGTACAAATCAGAAGCAATACTAGTAAGACTCCTTATGAACTTTGGTTTGGCATCACTCCTACTGTGAAGTATTTTAGAGTCTTTGGTAGCAAATGTTACATTAAAAGAGATGAAGATCTAGGAAAATTTGATGCTAGAAGTGATGAAGGAATATTCTTGGGTTATTCTACTCAAAGCAAAGCATACTAGTGTTATAACAAGAGATTAATGAAGATTGTGGAAAGTACAAATGTGAAGGTTAATGAAGGAATTGAAAAACCCTCAAGGTTTTATGAATATGATGAAGATGATCAAAATGATGTTTTTGTTCAAGAAGTCCAAGCTTCCTCTAAAATTTAGATTCAAACTGATCTGGTAAATCAGGAAGAAGAGATAAGTTGGAATGAACCTATTCAAGAATCAGAAGTGCAAGAAACTCCTAAAGTTCCCAGGTATGTAAGACTGAATCACTCTAAAGATCAAATTATAGGTGATAAAAGCAAAGGTGTACAAACAAGAAGAAGGATTGCTCAAGATTTAGAAGAGTATTGTCTGATTTCAAAAGTTGAACCTAAGACAATGAATGAAGCTTGCAATGATGAAAACTGGACTAAGGCAATGGAGGAAGAACTAATGCAAATTGAGAAGAATCACACATGGGATCTTGATCCCAGACCTAAAAATAAGAATGTGATGAGATCCAAATGGGTCTTCCAGAACAAACTGAATGAAGTTGGTGATGTAATCAGAAATAAAGCCAGATTGGTCTGCAAGGGTTACTCTCAAATAGGAGTTGATTTTGAAGAAACTTTTGCTCTGGTGGCAAGAATTGAAGCAGTCAGATTATTTCTTGCTTTTGCTGCCTTCAAGGATTTCAAAGTATATCAGATGGATGTCAAGTCTACCTTCTTGAATGGTGACTTGGAAGAAGAAGTATACATTGAGCAACCGGATGGATTTCAATTGTCTGATCATGGTGATATGGTCAGCAAATTGAAGAAAACACTGTATGGACTCAAGCAAGCCCCAAGATCCTGGTATGAAAGATTGGATAAGCATCTTGTGAAGATTGGTTTCAACAAAGGTACTACTGACAGTAATTTGTACTTCAAAATTGATCATGAAAATATCTTGATTGTTGAAGTATTTGTTGATGATATCATTTTTGGAGGAAAAGACAGTATGTGCAAAACTTTTGTAAATCAAATGAAAAGTGAATTTGAGATGTCCATGCTTGGGGAAATGAATTTCTTCTTGGGTCTGCAAATCATTCAAACTAAGAAAGGAATCTTCATTTCTTAGACCAAATATGTGAAAGAATTGTTGAAGAAATTTGGGATGGAAGAATCAAAACTAATGTGTACTCCCATGGCAATCGGATGTAAATTGAGCCAAGATGATGACTCTCCTAAGGCTAATCAGAAAAAGTACAGGTCAGTGATTGGAGGATTGTTGTATCTCACTCAAACTAGACCTGATATTATGAATGTTGTTGGTCTTGTTGCTAGATTCCAAGTTGATCCTAGATAATCTCATGTCATGGCAATCAAGAGAATTTTTAGGTATCTAAAAGGGATAGTTGAGTATGGTTTGTGGTATCCTAGAGATCATAATTTCTCTCTTCATGCATATACAGATGTGGATTGGGCAGGAGATGTGGATGACCGGAAGAGTACCAGTGGTGGAGCATTCTTTTTGGGGAAGAGATTGGTTTCTTGGCTAAGCAAGAAACAAGAGGCAATATCTCTGTCCACTGCAGAAGTAGAATATATTGCAGCAGTAGATAGTTGCACTCAAGTTTTGTGGATGAATCAAATTCTAAAAGACATAAGAGTGGAGTATGAGGAGCCTATCATAATCTTCTGTGATAATTCAAGTGCAATAAATATATCTAAGAATCCGGTGTTGCATTCAAAGACTAAACATATATCCATCAAGTTTCACTTTTTGAGAGAGCAAGTGAACAAGAATGAAATCAGATTGGAGTTTGTGCCTTCCAAGGATCAGATTGCAGATATCTTTACTAAACCTCTACCTAAGGACTCTTTTGAGTATCTCAAGGAGAAGTTAGGGGTTATTACTCCTCTGGTGATGAACTAAGGTGCACTGATGTGCATCATTCTAGTGGATATCATAGTCATATCTTGTGGTTCAGATTGATGATGGGGAGCTGCTATTCAGGGGGAGCAGCCAATGTGATTCTGAAGTGTTGGAGTTGCAAGTATGTGCCCTTTGCCATTGATGTCAAAGGGGGAGAGAAGACATGTGGAAAACAAGAGGTTGCTAATCAAAGGGGGAGCAGTAAAGGAAGAGAAGACATGTGAATGGTTGTTGTTGATAGGGGAGTTGTGTCTATGAGAAAAAGTTCTTGTCTTGATGGTCAAAATAGTTTTTCACATCATATGTTGCCATCAATGACAAAGGGGGAGATTGTTGCAAGTATGGGCCTAACCAGTGTTGTCATTGATGTCAACATACTCCTGTTGCATTGATGACAAGGATTGGATGAGCTGTGTGTTGAGGATATTGAGAAAATTAGTCCTAAGTAGGAACATTGAAGAATAGTGAAGATAGTGAGCTAAGATCCTAGCTAAGATAAAGATCAAAGGATGCACATCAAAGGTTTTATAGATATGTGTCTTAAGATGATCCAGTAAAGATTTTAGAGGTCTGCATGAAGATCTGAAGAAGTTGTGGCCACTCAAGTAAAATTGGTTTTGGAAGATGTTCAAAGGTGACAGAGTGACACAGATAGGTCTGGTGAGATCTAGAAATGAAGTATCTTGTTCTGTGGATTTGGTGAAGTGTTTAGGAAGTCAATGTGAATTGACAACTCAATTGGTTCATGGTCTGGAGGTCTGCAAGCATCTATTCCATTGCGACAGTGATGATAGACTGTGTTCTTCAGGTTCCAGATGAAGGAGATAAGGATTTCAGTAAGCAGATGTAGTGTGGATGTTCTTGGTGATTCAGGCAAGCTTGTGGAGGTCTTTGGATCATGTTGGTAGTCTACATTAGAGTTTGGGCTCACAACTGAAGAATAACTTCCAGATAATGGTGTTCTTCCTAACTCTGGCCGACCAGATGAGTTACACATCCTGCGGATGATCTTGAAGATGTAATGTGAAGATTGTCGTGTTCCTAGAAGAAGATTGAAGTCTCATATCTATGTGGCCGACAGTGTGTTGATCTGCGTGAAGTCTTTTGTAATTAGTCATGTTGTATTTATGTATTTGCTCTGTAATGTTTGCCGACTTAGATGATCATTCCTAAGTTGATGTCTTGTATAAATAAGGAATTGTAAAGTCATTCCAAAGTGCATCTTGTGGAGATGAGAGTGTGGTAAAGAGTAGAGGAGAAAAAGGTAGAGAAAAAGTATTGGGCTTAAATGGAACTGATTCAAGCATGGTGAAGATGCAATTCTCTAGTTCAAGTATGTGATACTTATTATTTTGTAGACAGTGTGTCTCTTGTAGGCAGTGGGCCTCTTGTGAGTAGTGTGCTTGGGAAGTGAGCCCTAATTGGCATGTGCCATTTTGTTCTTTCTAATCTTCTAATAGATAATACAATCTTGGGTTAATCACCTTGTGGTTTTTCCCTTAACCAGGTTTTCCACGTCAAAATATCGGTGTCTTATGTGTTGATGTGTTTCTACTCTTGATTTAATGCATTATGTTTCCATGATTGATTTATCATTATGCTGCTGAATTGCAAAGTGGATTTAAGTGTTTAATTGGAAGAAAGTTTTAGACAACTGATTCACCCCCCCTCTCAGTTGTCTATCCTGAATCTAACAAAAAGAATTGATCGGGGTCAAAGGATGACATATGCTAGTCGACGGATGAGGATGTATTAAATGGTGTTGGTGGTTGGCGGGAAAGACATAGGGGTCGGTAGAGTGCATGAGTAGGTAGCAATAGTTCTTGTAGGTAGAAAATAGATTAGGTGGTGATGATGGGCTTGGAAGCATTGACCTCTGATTAGAAGGTGGCGACAGAGTGTCGACCGTAAGGCAGATTTAGAAGGAAAAGCAGGTAGAAAGCCGATCAATGGAAATACCAGTCTAAAGCATCAATGAATTGTAGTAAGAAACCATTGGTCAACGGTGATGATTTAGTAGAGATGAGGGTTAGAGGAGTTTTAAGGAGAGCAATCAAGGATTTTGACCAAGTGACAGTGTAAGACCTGCAACCTTCGACCACAAAATATATCACATTAAACTAATTCAAAACACCAAACTAGCAACCTTCAACCCTGCAAATGATACAATGTTAGATGTTGAACTACACAAATGCTAACAGAGACCCCAATTGCAGATCCATATTGTACGGATCCATACAGTATGGATGCAAAATAAAAAAAATTTCAAATTTTTACAAGAAATTTTGCAGTGACCAAGTATATGCAAATTTATAGTCAATTTTTATGGAAACAACGTCCTGAGCATGATGATGCTATCAGATTTATCCCAAAAGATCACTTGTAGCAGATCACCTTCAAAACTTGACAATGAGGGTTAGGCAAAAGCAAATTTTTAAAGCAAAGCATGCAAAAAAAACCAATGATTCGGTCCCATCGGGCGTGCTAGAATGTAAACGGGAAATTTTGATAAAATGGAAGATAAACAATAACATGCAAATTACCTTCTTATCCAAATTTCATGAATACCTTAGATGTCTTGAAATGTTGATGCATGTTGATTCTTTGAATGATTCAATTTGTTGATTTCTCATGTTTTGTAGCTTAAGGACAATAGAATGATGATTTGATGGGGTTGAGATTGATAGAGGAAAATAGGTAGATGATGATGGATGATGAGGATAAAATTCAACAGAGTAACAGTGCTTAGAAGATTCATCCATGCAAATGGCATGAAATGGGTGAATTTATAGGCAAGATGAGAAAATGGGGGGATAAACCTTCTAATTTGTGAGTGATAGTTGAAAATGGAAAGTTGCATTGTGCAACTTGGGAAAAGAAAATGAAAGTGGAAGAGTTCACTTGAGAGATAATTATAAAGTGAGAGAAATGAGTTGATTGATGAGTTGAGTTGAAAATAGAAGGTGGAAGAGTGATTAGAGAGATGAGTTGAGTGATGAGTTAAGATAGAAATGGAAGGTGGGCCCAAATCATAATTAAATTATTTAATTTATGATGCATGTGAGGATAAATATGATAAATTAAAATAAAATAAAAAGATTTATTTTGTTTAATTTAAGAGGAAAGGGAAAACTTGCTGAAAAGGGTGTGGTTTGGTGGTTAAGTCGCTTGGTTGTAGTGGCGGCCACCAGAGTTCAAACGCTCGTTGGGCCAATGAGCTCACATGCTTTATGCCTTTGCTAGGCCAATGAGCTCATGGGTTTGAAGTGTTCTTGCTAGGGGATGAGGTCCCCCCCGTGTTGTGGCCTCACCGGTTCATTGCTCCAGGCAAAAGCATTCATGTGGAGCCGGAGGGCGTGTCGCACCAGCGTCGCTGGTCACATTAAAAAGTTTACTAGGCGCATTTAAAAAAAAATTAAGAGGAAAGGGAAATTAAATAAATAAATAAAGTTTATTTATTTAATAAAGTGAGGGATAGAATTAAATTAAATAAATGTTATATTTATTTAATTTAATTAGAGGAAATGTTAGATTAGGTGACGATGTGGGGGGCCTAGGGCAAAAAATGATTCAAGATGTAATATTATGACAAGGTAGACATTTTTGTGTGTCTACACAGTTAACCAACACCTAGGAAACCTAGAAAGAGATTGCCCCAATGTTTATACCATGAGGTCTTGACTTGCAGGATAACTCTGTGAGGCCGATTATTTTACTTCCCATATTTTGATCATTATGCTATGCAGTAGATGACACTATCAGACCTTAGTGACTATGTTTCATTATGCAGACTTGATTTTTTATCTCACTAATTTGATACATGTGATTTGATTTGGTCATATTAGATGATATGTTGTGGTTCGATATATGGGATTTATATTAGATGTTATTTTGTTATGAGATTCTAGTTATTTATGTGATGTGAACTATTTGACATGTGATGGAAAATGCAGTTTAATTTGTAGTTATATATTGATGTTTATTTTGATTACGTGAAGTTAATTTCAGTTGCTTCGGCTATGACTTTTTCATGATAGGACTGACACTTGATCGAGATGTGCAAGTTTTACGTTCCCTAGCCACGGGAAATTGGAGGTAGGATTCACACCATGTTATCCCCTGTTAAGCCAATCCACTCCCACGAGGGATAAGGATCACGTGTGTAATTGAATGATGATTTATTGTGCTTGGTTTAATTTTAATTGTTTTTAGCCTTAGTACCTTTTCTTTTTCTTATTTTTGATTAATATTAAGTGTTGTAAAATTTTAGTTGATTTATGCCACTTGGTATTTTTATTACTTTTTTTTGGGCCATTTATATGTGGATTTTTAACCCCTTTTATGAACCCTAGGGTCCCAAAAGTTACCCTAGGTGGTCAACCATGAGTCCAGGGTCAACTTGGACCATCTAACCCTAGTTTTGACTCACCTTAGGTCACCCTAAACCATGGTTGAGTAAAAGTGACGAATTTGGAAAGAGGGAAGATCGGGGATGGGCCTTGCCTTGGGAAGAACTCATCTCCCATCCCTAAGTTTTGGGAATCATTCCCAAGGAGGACTTGGGAGGTCTCCAAGAGTCCTCCCAAACTCCCAGGTGAGTGGGAACACCACTCAAGACTCTTGTCTTTTGAGGTGTGAGTGGGAATCCAGATCACCATTTGTCCGCCTCCCACTTGTGTGGAAGCACAAGTGGATGAGGTGGAGATGGAGGTGGAGTGAGAGGAGGACATTTGTCATCCTCTTACCTTCTCACTCTTACAAGTGGCTTTGGAGGATGGAAGAGATGGTGACAAATGTCACCTTCTCATTCTCTCAAGGCCAAGTTGTAGGCCTATAATAGCTCCTCTTCTAGAGGAGTGGGGGTTCTTCTTCTCTCCTATTCTTTTTCCTTGCAATTGGAGACTTCTTGCCAATTTTAATTTTCCTTTCTAGTTTGGAGGAGTTAGAGAAGGTTGGAGGAATTCTGAAAGTTGGAGGGCTTGGGAAGGCTTGGAGCTCTTCACCAATTCTACTACCATTGTCAGGGCCTTGAAGGTAGGCCTCTTATCTTGTTTCTTACCTTGCTTATTTGATGATTCTTGTTTTAGATTTTGGTTGTGTGTTGTTTGCATGGTGTTGTTTGCATTGTGATGTTTTACATTGTGATGTTGGGTTGGGTGTCATGGTGAGAGCACCTCCAATAGAGGTAATGCTCAACTTGTATGGGTAGGGGAAAGGAACCTCCTTGAGGTCTCTCCCACAGTACGTGTTTATGTCTAGAGGGCTTATTTTCATTTGAGGAGGAGATATCTGAATGGCAAGAGTGCCATGTAAGTTAATAGTGATACTGGTGGTTTGTGGTGTTTGGAGAATTTTGGCTTGAGGCCATGAGAAGAGTCTTGTTTTCCTTACTATCATTTGGGGAGCCCTTTGAAGTTGAGGGGTCCATTCCCTAGCCTCACCAAACTCATTTACATGAGTTGAGTATTGTGTTAAGCCTTTGGGTTGTTTTATGTGGATGTGATTGATTTTGCTGTGGATTGATACACCTGTGTGAATCCCCTACCTCCCTAGCTCGGGGGTGACCCACTTGCGGGTCTATGGTAGGGAGGAGAGCTTCCTTTCATAGTGGCTAGTTTTTGTTGTTTCATTGCTATGTTTAGTTGCAGGTTGTTATGTGAAGAGGTGGAGCTGTTTGGAAGCTCATTATGGTGTTCAAATGGTTTCCCATGTAGTATTGAAGTGGCTGATTTAGCCTTAGTCCTTGTGGCCTTGTTGCCTTGTAAATTCTTGTAAATGTTGTTAAGAAACTTGCCATAGAGATAGCTGTGTTAGTTATTGGAGTATAAACATTTAGTTATTGTATGTAATGTTGTCCACTGCTGAATTAGACCTTGTGAATGAAAGAGGAAGTTAGAAACATTTGTTGCTACTATAAAAAAAAATAATGCATAAGGTGCTGTATATGTTTATTTGCATACATGAAAGTGAGATTATCTATCCTAGACCCTTTATTTCTGTTACATTAGAAGTTTCATGTCATTAACTTGCGGTTAGGAGGAAAGAGCTGTTGGAAGTTTAATCAAATTTGTAGTTTACTCATCTTAATTGTTGCATCAAATGAAAGGGTAGATTTCTGTGTAGTTAATCCGTTTTAAAAAAAAATTAAATTAAATGTCCTGTGTAAACTTGTCATTAGACCTGGAAAATTATATCATTATGATGGTATTTGGGAAAGTAGTACTATGAGAAATAAAACAAAACAAATGATTTACTATGTTCAAATATTGTTATTTTATCACTGAAGACTTAAAGGCCTAGAAAGAGAAAAGAAACTACATATTTTATCTATTAATTGCAAATCTGGAATGTATTTTCTGTATGTGTTGAAAAGAGAGTTTAAATGTATAATGTATCATTCTTTAATGCAAGGGTTAAGTAAGGGGTTTATTTCAGTTCAAAAAAAAAAGAGAAGACCTTGTTATTCTGATGTCATTATTATTGTATGAATTTCAAAAAAAAAAAATCTATGTTTGAGCATATATATATATATATACATATACAAGAGAGTGTGTGTATATATATATATATATATATACACACACTCTCTTGTATATGTATATATATATAGATATAATAAATTGGAATTTAGTTTTTTGGACAAAAAAATATATATATTTATCACTGTGTATTTGCCGATTAAGAGACTATATATATATAATGCATAAAAAAAAATAGCATAACGTATATTTTTTGCTAGTAGAAATTTAGGGTTTCAATTTATATATACCTTATTTTAAAAAAAAAAAAATTAAAAAAAAATAAACAAAAAAAATAAACGGTAAAGGGAACTGTGGTAGTAACCACAGCCCCCGCCCCATATACAGAAGAGGGGTGTGGGTGGAGGCTCCGCCTCCCCCACACCCCACACACCCCCAATACTCCCTTACCCCCCTGCCGAAGTAGCCACGGCAATCTCCCGCCTGTGCGCAGTCCCCACACGGCCCATCCAACTTCGCCAGCTCCCGTCGCCGGGACCTTGACCCGCCGCCTGCTGTGTGCCCTCTGCCACCACACTTCCTCACCACCTCCCTCTACCCTCGGCACTGACCCCACACTCTTCCTTGCGAGAAACACAACCCCAGCACGCCATTCCGCCGCCGCCACCCTGAACTCCTCTGTCACTTCCCTATAAATGCTTTGAAGCACCGCTGTTGACCTTCCTTGCCATGGAACCTGCACAAAAGAAGTTCTTCCATGGCTTCCTTTAACCCCACCCTGCAAAATAAGTAACAAACAAACAAACCATGGATAGGAAAAAAGAAAATAAAAATATGCAAAATGAAGACAAGAAATAATTAGGGTTTGAGAAGATAAAAGAACAAGAAGATTAGGGCATCTATGAGATTTAGAATACAATTTTAAAATTGTATCAGGGCTTATTTTTGTGAGAGATAAGTAGGTAAGAAATTAGGGTAGAGAGAAAGCCTTTATTTTAAATTTTTAATAGGTCTTTTTTTTTTCTTTATTTTGTGAGGATAATTGTTTTGTGAGGATTTTAATTTTAAATTTGATTTTATTCTCTTTTCTTTTATTTGTTTATTTTATTTTCTATTTTACTCATGAGGGCTTTTGACTTGTGTTCTAAATTTGAAAAGGGATTAATTTTTTCTTTGAGACCTTGTTATTTTGGGAATTGAGTTTACTTGGGAGGGGTTTAATTTAATTCATGGTGGGAAGAATCTTCCCTTTGTATTTTCTTTTAATCGATTAAATTATTGAGATTGTTTATCGTTAATATTTACATTGTTTATTATAAATGATTTATTTGTTAATATTATTTTTGGGGAGGGTTAATTAAACCCTCCTCCCTCACCCATTAATTCCTTGAGTGAGATATTAAATATAATACCAAATTATATTTAATAACGAACTTGGTTTCTCAGTTGGATTTGAATGACGACTTGTCACTCTTACTAAATCTATTATTTTAATTTATAACGCCGATTCTGTTACTAAGAGTATTTAATATATAATCATTTATTTGATTTAATTTTCCTATTTGGCGTTTATGTAATAGTTATTTTTGCATTTATCGATAACACGTTAGGCTTCCAAAATTTTTCCTGATCTTAGGGGTTATTTTTATAGCATTTTTAAGTCTTCCATTTAAACACTCCACTTTTTCATGTATCCATCATGCCATCATTTCTTATTTATTATTTCGATTACTTTTTAATTCTGAGTTAGGGTTGTTTTCGAACCTGCCGAAATCACCTTCTCACCTAGGAAACTAGGGTTCTAATTTTAAACAGTCTAACCCTAGAAGCAACACACTTCATGTCGTATACCCCTAGACAACCTACACCTCATTGATTATGTTGACATGTTTTTATCTCTTAGGCATATTGCCACCGAGCACGCAAGTGCGTGCAAGGTGGTTTTTAGGGTTAGGGGAAAATTTTTCGCGGTTCGTGTCATGACCACATGGCAGATGTGGTCATGACATGCATGTTTGTGTGTCATGACCGCATGGGAGATGCAGGCATGACAAACTCAGTTGGATATGTACTTTATTTTTCTAGTCAAGGGGACATACCTACAATGTAGGGTTTATAAGATATGACAACAGTAAATATGCAAAAACCCTAAGTGATACGGACTGTGAAGTCTAAAAATTTTATCAGCTGTTGATCAATGAAGTGCTGCTTCAACGTAAATCTACCAACTTTTCAAAAGAAAATGCAAAAGGATAAGGAGAAGAGAAATGAATGATAAATCCTAAGGATAGATTACAGTGAATAGAATTGTTGTAGATATACAAATGCCCTAAAAACCAATCTCTGCTTAATCAGGTTAAACCACAATGCTACAGAAATAGTACAATCTTCAAAGGTAGCCAAAGATTTTGAAGTTACATAAATTCATTTAACACCCAATTACTAGTGCAGTTTAATCAATGTTATGCAACTAAACTTAGTTCATTTAAATAGGTTCAGACTAACCATGCAAAGTTACTTACAATCAACAAGAAATAAATGGTATGAACCAAAGCATTCATCAAAATATCTAAGTATTCATTCAAACTTTAATTGTACTTTATCTAAATCTAGGTAGAAATGAACCATGAAATCCAAAATTCAACAACACAACACAATTTGTAGAAACACCTGTAAACATGCTTTGTATTAATTCATAACTTTGGCAGTCTCAATAATTCACTATTCCAACCTTACAAAGAGAGAAAATGATTGCTCTTATATAGAGGAGCAAGCATACCAAGTTTTCATTAGATAGTTAGGATTAATCCAACACCAAGGGCTCATATTCAATCAACATTTAATTTGGGTAGCTGGGTAGTTACAATCCTAGAATTAATTTTGTCCTTTAGGAAAAAGGAAAAATTACAAGTTTTGGACCTAATATATTAGGATAAAATTATAGTTTTTTGAGTTGTCCAACAAGATAAAACTCTTTTACAATGAATTAATTGGTCAAAAAGAATATGTGGCACATTTTTGTAGTAGTGGTGGTCTTGCTAGATTTAGAATTTGACTTATGCCTCTATTGAGTCAGCTTTTTTATTGTTCATTGTCTTCCACTGTCACTCTATTCTTCTATGCCTCTGCCTTTATGTATGCCATTAACGCTTCCAATGTTGGATTAATTTCCTCAGGAGTAGGATTCTTCACAAAATCTATTTGAAACTTGAGGGTATCAATAGACTTGGACAAATTATGATATACTGCAATCTTTTCCCTTCTACCCCTTTTGAACTCCTTGAACTGTGCTTGCAGGCTACTTGCTTTATTTATATTTGTAGTGTTGTAAGAAGCATCTCCCTACAGTAGTAAACCCAATTGTTTCTTATATTCCTGAGTATCAACAGGGGCAATGTCATCAAGATATAATCTTGTTGTAGCCCAGAGCAAGTCATTGAAGCTATAGATAGCTTCTAAAAATTGAGTCTTAGCAGACTCACCCTCAGTCATTGCTTTTTCAAATATCTCCCTTCTCAATTTAAGCATCTCCATCCAGTGGTCAGGCATATGCAATTTATCCTTTGTGAAAATGTTCTCTTCAATGAGAACTTCCTCTAGGAGCTTACTCATTACCAAAATTTTGGGATGGATATGCGAGTAATAATCATCATAGCTCTTACTATCTTCTATTATTTCTTCCCATTTTTCCTTAAGAGCACAAAAATCCCTATGCATCTCAGTGAGCTCATCAATTATATCACAACCATCTATATATATATATATATATATATATATATATATATATATATATATATATATATATTATCCATTACTGAGTTATTGAAGCAAGATTTATGATATTATCAAAATCTTCTAATTCTTCCTTTCAAAGAATAGATGGAGCAATGACAGTTCCATCTTTTGTGTGCATCGACTTAATCAAATATTTTACACAAGAACATAGTTCCTCATTTTTTTGCTTGAGTTGCTTCTTAGTAAGCTCATCTTTATTCATTCTGTTCATTATGTTTGAGACAGATGTAGACACCTAAAAATGACCATTGCATTATTCATCTTGCATACATCAAATTCGTCTAACACACTTGCATCTAACATTAATTAAATAACTTGATTATTTAATTAATTCATCAATTTCTTCTAATTCATCTAAATCCAACATCAATTGAATACATTTTATTTATTTAATTAATTTCATTAATTCATCAAATTCATCTTTATTCTTCTATTTCCACATTAATTAAATAAATCAATTATTTAATTAATTCCACATCTTAATTCCTCTCATCCACAACCATTAAATAATTTTAATTATTTAATTGACTAATTATTCTTCCAAAATTCGATATCGCCTTTGTTGTTGTAGACCGAGGTGATATTGGAAGAGGGAGGAATTCCCTCAAACTCATACTTCATTGTTGTAGCCCTTGTAGACATTTATCATGCAATGCAATACCTTAATAAATGCCCTAATTGAATACCATTCCATATGCCAAACTCTATCAATTTGATTAGGAATCCTACACAAATCATCAAAACAAGACCTTTACATTTCCTAACATTAATTTTTCATTTAGGCATCAAATTCCATCTACTGCAGTAAAAAGCGGGCACTTGTCCTCCTACCAGATGTCAGCATGCAACAATATAAATTACATCTTCACATCAATTATGATAACTAAAGATTTCAAAATCAACTAAGTAATGAAAAGTATCTAGCATGAGATAGGCAATTAGATTCTTTTGGGATGTAATAGTCATTTGCACTAAAAAGCAGGTTTTCTAGCTCCTACAGGACAAAGCAAGGGTTTGAATTTCTGAAGGACAAGCAGGATTTTAAGCTCCTATAGGATATATCCTGCAATTGATGATTTTAGCATTGAAGGTTTTCTTGTCCAGAGCAAATGAATGATGGGTTACCTGATACGCGGGGAAAATGGTCTTTACCAGATAAATCCTACATACTTAAGTTTTAGCACAAAGGGACCTACTACATTCCAAGCGGGTGCAAGGCGAGGTATAAGACAAAGTGGGACAAATGCCTTTCATCAAACAAAGTAGAAGAATCAACCCCTGGTGGATAAAGCGGGCAAAACACCTTTCAATGGATAAAGCAGAGGAATCAGCCTCTACCAGACAAGTCCAGCATCTAGAGAAACTCCTGCAAACTCTTCTTCAGCAGTCTAGAAGGGTAAAGCAGATAAAATCGTACCTATTGAATGATGTAGAGGAAAGTAAGTCTAAAGGATATATCCATCACTCACCAAAATCCCCACGAGTTGAATAAAAACTATAAGTCCTAAGGGGTTTTGGCAGGCCAAATGGGGGTTATAAGATAAAGTGTTGAAAGTGAATTCTAGTGGATAATGTCCACCAGGGTCAAAAAGTCCCACCGGCTTGATTTCTCCACCTTAGGACATAAATTCAATAGGTATCTCTAGAAAATTTAAACATAACAAAAAACTTGCTAGCTTAAATATTTTATCATACATATCACATTTCTTTCATGACAATTTTTCCCTCCTACTCACTACCAATGCTAAGTGAATAATCCCGAGGAGGAAATCTAAGACCTAGGTATTTCGACCACCGCTATTCAATAGATACCATGACTTTTCATAACAAAAACCCTACTAACAATACAAAACTTGCATAAATCCTAGGGTTTTTAAAACACCTACCATCCATCCTGTAAGACATCTCATTCACTTCATAATTGATTCCTATGAAAGTTTGTCATGCATAACTATCAATTGAAAGGTAAGGGAAAAAAGAAGAGAAAGGGCCAACCTGGTTTTCTTTGAAGATGAAAAATAAAATGCTTAATCTGACACCCAAAATCCTTTAATTAATGTCACGAGAACTTCGTATGTATATGGAATCAATGTGCAAGCTATTATGTCATAAATTGTGCTCCTATTTGGGTTAGCACAATTTCACTAGGTTCAGCTCCTACCTTTTAGTGTCTCTCAACCCCTTTCATTATTGGGCCTATCTAAACCCTGACTGATGTTTACCTTATTGAGGAAATGCTGCATTTCAAAGTATTTAATGACAAAACCTAGAAAGAGATGATGGATTCCAAATATTTAGGACACTCTTAAGCCTGATTTGGAGCAAAATTTGGAGGCTAGACTTGGGCATCATCACCCTATTCTTGCCCTAAATCTCGGGATTCCAAGTTTTTTTTCTGATGTCAGTTTATATTGTATGCTTCAAGATTCCAAATTCAAATTTTCATTTTCGCACAATGTTAGCATTTTATTTTGATTCATTTCCCTCTTAAGGTGAAGTATTTAAAGAGAATTGAAAATCTTTTCATCACACACAACTCACATGCAAGCTTACTATGTTGAAATTCTTCTACAAGTGCTATTGAAGTTCTACAAAGTGTTGAAGCTCATTGAAGAATTGGATCTTTTCTATCAAGGAGATATGCTGTGAAGATTAGGAATCAATATCTTGAGTCTATCTTGCTCTTTCTAGGGTTTGTGAATCCTTTTGTATGATCAAGAGAAGGGTTGAAGCCTCCATCTTGAGTTTTGTAATCCTCTGTGGATATGGCTGCCTCGCCTTCTTGTTCTACAAGTCTTCATTGATGTCATCTCCTTGAGGTGAAGTTGTTGTTTCCTTAAGTGAAACATTTGTGGATCTAATCCTTGATGCTTGAGTCATTTAAGACCTTGCATTTGTTTATGCTTACACATTTAGTTTACAAGCACACACATCTACATACTTTGGCATTGGCTATCATTGAGGTAAAAATACCAAAGACAAGGTTTGACTGAGGCAAACTCATATATACCCACAACCATCCTTCTCCTTCTCTTGTTTGTGCAGGTCAGATTCAGGAAGATCTGATAGAAAGAAGCGAAGGAGAAGTAGGTATAATAGGTACAGTCATCACGGAAGTTATAGATTCATCTTTGGAATACCTACAAGACTTCGGGGTGGATGCCCAAGTCTAGTAGGACTTGAAAACTAGGACCTTGAACCTTTCATAGAGATACAGACACCTGGTACAGAAAGTTTTGTTGATGGAAAACTTATGGGATGCCAGGGTAGGTGCCATATTCTTACAGGCCTCTCAATTTTAGGTGCACAATCACTTTTACATCTTATCTACATTTTTGTGATTAGTTTGAAGGTTTCTACTTCTAAAATTTGTCTGTTAATGCATATCTTATAACTAGAGTTTGGCTTATCATTAGCTAGTCATGGTTTGCAAAACTCTAGTTGAGACATCTTTTTATATACAACAACAAAGGAATAGGACACCTATAGCTTATCACTCTCATAATTATTGAGCTTGGTTCATATTCTGAATGTTACTGCATTGAAAAGAGGGGCTTAACCTAGTTTGTAAATGCTATCATTCTCTCTCTTTTCAACACTAAACATTTTTGGCAAACTCGTGTTAAAAAAATTTGCATCCTTATATTTGTTATTCTAAATCAGATTTAGATTGCAAATCCTCTTTCATGAAAAGTACATGCATTGCATTTTGATTGATATATCTATCTTTTCATTTAAAGAGCATAAAATTGAAATATTGTTATTTGCATAGTGGTATCTTGTTTCATTCTTGCAAAGTATATGATATCTTGTTTAACATTTAAGGCTTGGGTTAATTAGATTATGTGGAAATGTCAGATTTACATTTACAAGGCTTTGATGCATATGATGATCCATTTAGTTGTGATGACTTCAATATGTTAGATGAAGCCTTGGATGACTTTATCTCTATTAAATATTCCACTACAATTCCTAAACTATCATTATTTCAAAGATTAGTAAATGCAATTTATGTTCCTAAATCTCAAGAAGAACCTATGAAGTTGAAGATAGTGGTCAACCTATGTTCCGATGTGCATAAAACACAGATGAAACCGGTGCTCATTGTAAGAGGTTTTCTAAATTCTTCTCAACCTCTTGATTGCATCTATAACTATGCTAAACAAATAACAAGTCAAGATCAACCATATCAAGATGGATCACAACATTACAACCACAATGTGGTTTCTCATACATACAATACACAGAATAATAAACAAAGTAAACATAAATCTGTTATGTGTGAAAATGTGGGAAAGATGGAAGATAGTATTAAAGGTGTCCAATCAAACCCTCCTTTCACAATAACATTCTGTTATGTCAGAACAATGCACCCTTGGGGGCTTTTTCCTCTTAAGGTTTAGCCCCTGGGTCTTTAGATTGCATTTAGAGCATCTTGCATGATAATTCAAACTCCCAATGATAAAACCCTTGGGCCTTGTGACAAATGGGACCTAAGGGGGACTATTTTGATGATCCCGAGATGAAGATAGGGGGTGAACTTGGGTGCTAGTGCCATAGTCTAGCCCTATTTTCAGTTTGCCCTAAATTCAATTGTCAGGTTTGTGACCGTTATTTGGGTCCCAGGCCAGTATCATAAGTTTTAATTATGAAATTTTTGGTGGGAATCTTTGTAGTTGCATATATAAGCATGTGTAGGTTATCATTTAGAGACTAGAAGATGTTTTTGATTGTGAGATATTGGTATACTTGTGATTTTCATTGTGTTGCAGAGAAGAGCATTATTATTGTGTTTGTTTTTGCAGGTTGGATTACATCTTCTCCTCTTGACATTGAAGAGCATCTTCCTTCCATGAGAGCTTCATCATCAAGGTGACATATATTTTGTTTTATCATCATTATCATTTGGATTTTTGCCTCTATCCCGCAGGGATACACACTCTCATCTAACAACGGTGTTCAGAAGACTTGAATGTCTCTCTAGGGCTTGACTGAGGCAAGACTCTAAACACCACAACCCCCTCCCACACTCCTTGTGATTGCAAGTTACAGATATTGGATCTAGAGAAAGTGGAGTTGCAAGGAAGATTGGTGGGCATTGTAGATTCGGTATCTAAAAAGAAGCGGACACTGTGTGATATTTCAGGACACGAGCGGCATCAACATTGTCCTCCACATCTGAAGCTATAGAAATAGACTAGACAATGATAATCAGGGTTTGCAAAGCTTCCCACATTTGAAAGAATCTCCCTAAATGGACTAGGGTGCTCGCAATATTGTCCTCCATTGTAAAATTGCTAGAAACTAAAAATACAGTGGAGATCAATGTTGGAAGGAGATCAGGATTATACAAAACAACTTGTACCTTGGACTTTGGTGCCATCACCATTGTCCCTGACATTTCTATTTTCTGGACTGCAAAAAATAGTGAATTAATGTTCTCTCCCTTTATCTTATTTTAATAGCATCTATCGTAATTTGCAGATCTACTTACTGTTTTGCTTAAATTAGGGTTTTAAGAGCATTAAAGCATTAATTAGAGACATTGTGTGATAACTTTTGAATTTCCGAACTTCCCTTGTGGCAACCCAACCTGATAGGTGAATCTCCTCTCGAGTGGAGATGCAACTTGGTTGAAAAGCCCTTGGAATGTTTAGTGGAAAGGAGGATTCAAACTAAAACCCCCATACACTAACCAAATCCTCCTTTTTTTACCTTCTAAACACATTCAAGGACAACAATTGAGCCAAGTCACTAAAGATGGAGAGAACTCAGCTACGGATTGATGTCACTTAGGAATGATAAGGAAAGATAGATTAGATTGATAGATTTGTCAAACCCTAATTGTAATGAAATCGGATACAAATGAACAAAATACGACAGATGATCACACATGAAGGCACTAAATATAGATTATAAACATACCAAGATTTATATTTCAGAGGTGGGAACTTTAGGAACAATGGGACAGGTTCCCAAGTCCAATAGAGTAGTTTTTCTGTAGATCTAGAATAGTGGAATATGTAAGACTACAACCTGCTTCATAGTTTTTGGAAATGCTAGTCGGGAGGACTACGGGGCGAGCACCCTAGTCCAGTAGGGTTGATTCTCTACACTTTCTTCTTAGATCCAAAATCTCTATCCTCTGCTCTACTTCTCAATAACTCCACTTCACCAAATCCTACACCTATAACCTACAATCAGAAAGAGAAGGGTTTGGGAGTTGTGGTGTTTAGGTGCTTGCCTCAGTCAAGCCCTAGAATGGCATTCAAGCCTTCCAACACCGTTGTTAGATAGAGTACATGTCTTTAGAGGATAGAGGCCAAATCAAATGATGAAATAGATTGATTGAAACACAAATAAATGTCACCTTGGAGGTGAAGCCCTCACGGAGATGAGGATCTTTCACACCATGAGGAGATGGATTGATGAAGCCAAATCTGCAACAAACAAACACAATAACAACACAATTCTACTCTGCAACACAATGAATGCTTTGAAATTCCTTAGCTCAATATCATAAGTTTGCATTATCCATCTAGGTGTAAAATGAGGACATAAACTTACTTATATATGAATTCCTGCTAACTTTCATAATTCAAATTGAAAAGGCCAACAGAGGGAAACCTTTTTTAAAGGTCCTATGCTGACATCCTAAAATTTAGGTCTTAACAAATCAACCTGGACTAGGGCGTGGGCATCCAAGTCCCAAGGCATGATTTGGGTCTTGATTAAGCTTTATAATGAACCCCTAGGTCCCATTTGACATGGGTTTTGGGGGAAATTACTCTGGGATAAGTTTTAAACATGTATAATGAAATTAAGGGGACCTAGGAGTTAAACTAGGAGGTAAAACATCATAGGAAAAATTTTTACGACATAACACAATTAAACATTCTAATATCTTTATGAACTTCTCAACCTATGCTTCCTCAACCACCTTGTTTAATGCATAAAGTTGGTCAAGATTATGATCTTGTTAAGCAACTTCATGCTACTCTTGCTAAGATCTCTCTTTGGGAATTAAACATAGCCTACATGTTGATGATTGTTTTTACACATTCATAACAAAAGTTAAAATTCACAAAATGAACCTAACTGTCTTGAAAGATATGAAGAAATCAATTAAGATTACTTAATCCCAAGTTTCTGTATGGTCAGGTCTTGACCTATTGGACAATTCAGTAGGTAAACGTGAAGCTGTAATATGCAAGGGGCCTTACGTGATTTAAGGTGTTTTATGATTTACTGGACTCTAATTATGCAAAATATCACAAATATCAACATTTTATTCATTCCTTTGCATAAATTTGTTACTGTATCAAAAAGCTTTATATGATTTATATTGACACAAGCTTTTCTTTTCAAATATTATGAAAACTGTCAAATATCAACTTAGTTGTTCATGTTTCCTTCAAATATCAGACAATCTCCTTTAAATTTCTATGTTTAAGCTAAGTATTTCAAATAGTTTGGGAAAAGTTAGAGAAATCTAAATTAAACTTCATTTTGCTACAGGATCTAAATGCTCTATTATTCATGTTGTCAAAAGTAAAACAAACTTGATTAAATCAACAAACTAAACCTTTGAATGTGAATGCCCTGAGTATTTTCACGAACATACATTAAAGATTGCAAGCTTTAAGAGATATTATTTCAAATACAAAGAAGAGCCAGAAGACACTCTGAATATAGACACAAAATTCCAGATTCATTTGTATTCAAAACACACAGTCATATATGATTTACAATGTATGAATGACTCTTAGCTTCATTAATCAATTTACAGAAAACTTACAACGCTTTACAGATACAGTAAGGAAGCTAGATGTTCCATGTATTCCTTATTGCAGACATAGGTGACCTCCTTCTATTCTAAACTAAACTTTTCTTCTACTTAAAATGCTAAGACTAATTACAACCTCCAGCTCTATTCTGTAAATCCTTGTGTAACTCATTACAAAGTAAAGGGGCTCAATATATAGATCTGATTATCCCCAATATGGTTCCAAAACCCTAGTCAATCAACGGTCGGTATCTCAAGTGTAGCATCAATCGGTGGAAAATAAATCTTGCCAAAATATCTCTGAGAAACATACTCCATACTAAGTGTAAAGATGCCCTTTGGAAACCCTAACACCTTAAAATATCTTCTATTGTTTTGCCCCTTCGAAATCATAACCACCTCAAAAATCTTCTCATTCAAAGCCTTTACTCCTTTCGCTTCCTCTGTGATCCACCACCACTTTGTGATGTCATTGCCATTAAAGCTCCTCCTTGTATATATCTGTAAACCTGCCAATAGACACAAAAATGGATTAAAAATAATTCACGTCGCTTTAGCCAATTTATACCTCCTCAGAATGTTAAATGGGCATTAATTACAGTAATCAATGCGCTAATAGTTTGGCCTTCAGTTGCAGTGTTCATGCATTTTTAAACTTCCCCTTTTATCAGTTATGTATATCTTCATCATCGGCATAACTCCCGCAGCTGGGGTGATCCAAAAATTTCACTCCGATCGTATATTTCTGGCCGATGTAACTTTATTGCCTTGTATTTCCTTTGTCATCGGTGTAACTTACTTCGGTTGGGGCAATCCAAAAATTTCATTCCGATCGCATATTTTTGGCTGATGTCTTTATTTCTTTTGTATCTCAGCTATGTACATTGTAAACATATAAGCATTTAAACATTCAAAGACTTTTCTAAATTGAACTCCCTTTTGACATCCAGCTTGTATCTTTTATTTGCATCCTTCGCTTTGCATATCGGCTTGTATTAAAACTATACAAGCCCAAGATACATACAAAATATTTTCTTGTATTTAATTCTCTTTTTGCATCCGCGTTGTATCTTTAACTTGCATCTTTCGCCTTGCATATCAGCTTGTATATCGTAAACATACATTGTAATTATACATACAAACCCGACATGCAAACGGTGGGGTCCACCTTACCTTTTACTTGTATCTCCGTGATGCATATAACACTTGTATCAAACGTTTGGATACAAGCATAAACATATACAAACTCTTTTGTATGTGCTTTCAGACTCCAACCTTTATAAACCATAGTTTACCCACTTTCGGTTCCATGCCATGTATATAGCTTTGTATATTTCACTTTTTATGTCCCGAAACATACATACAAAGTGCAAAGTATACAATAATAAAACCAACTTTAATGACCCTTTCAGTTCTGCGGCATGTATGTAGCTTTGCATATTTACTTTGTATGTTTTTCTTTTACTCGAACATACAAACATTTTATACATCCGACAAAATCAAATGATTTATGCATTCAAACTTTGAACTATTTCGGGCCCGACTTGTATGTAAGGATAAAGTGTTGAAAAAATGCATACAAGTACATGGACTTAGAAAACTCGACAACCTATTTTTGTGACTCATCCAATGACCCGATATACAATGAACTTTGCATATGCAACATACAATGACCTGATATATAAAGGACTTTGCATATGCAACATACAAATGACCTGATATACAAAGGACCTTGCATATGCAACATACAAATGACTCGATATACAAAGGACCTTGTATATGCAACATACAAACCCTTCCATTGTACATTTTACCAAAACACTCATAACTTGCAAAATATTGTGAATTTTAATATGGCTCAAAAAGCAACCCTCACTCATTTTTGACAAGGAATTCACCCATATTCTGCTCTGGTACTTAATGTAATTATTTTTTTATATTCAACAAGGTTTGTAACTTTCACTCTCTTTTCCCTTTTACCACCCAATAGACCCACACACAAAAGCAAAAAGTAAAGCCAGAGCAAGGGTCCTCATTTTGCTAAGGAGTAAAATGGGGTGTGTTGTGAGCATCACAACAACTAGCAACCAAACAAAATAATTAAATTGAAAAACTATCAAAGAAAAATAAATGACATAAATTCATAACTTCCAACTATCTTTTTCTACAAATCATTATCTAACTTGAGACTTAATGTATTCAATAAGGTGCATGAATTTTCCCTTCAGTTTAAGTGGGTGCATGTGATTAATAATCCTTATCTTGAAAATTAGTTGAACAAACCGGTGACTAATATTTGCCTACATAGTTGATGTCATTCCCTCATAGCCAATCGGATAGAGCCTTGCTGCCAGCAGGTGTCCATAGCCCCAACAAGGTTATCGTTACAATTCTCCTAAGTAGAGCCCCACTGCCAGCAAGCGTCTATAGCCCCGGTAGAGGTTACTTAGATGGCTTAATCTAGATTTTCAGTAAAATCCATTTATATATATATATATATATATATATATATATATATATATATTTGTATTTGATAGAGATTTCATAAGATATCACAGTTGTAACTTCATGATGCAAGGAATGATCACTTGCTAAAATTAAGCTGAGAATTGTAATGGTAGCAAGGGTGACCTCTGATTTTTCACCTAATATCTCCACTGGTATGTTCAACAAACCCAAGGATTTTAGGTGTGTCATTGTGAGAAACTTCCCTTGAATAATCAACCCACATTTATTGAATACAAAATTTCACAAGTCAAACAACTTTCTACATTCATGATAGTTACAACAAGTTATGCATAAATTTCAAATAATTAACCTCAATGTTCTAAATTTCCTATTATTTTCAGTGGTTGTCAGTCTGCTCCTACATACTCTAAAACAAAATAAAGACCCCAGCACATAGGAAAACAACAAAGCAAACAAAACAAACGGATTGTACAAACGACCAACAAAATAAAGCAACAAACAAAAAACAAAAAAAAACCCAAAACTGTACATTATTTACATTATGATACACAGAAACTAACTACCCTCACCTCAAGCATGAAAGTAATGTTTTAAGTGTTGGCCATTAACTGGTAATGGCACCTCTTCCCTAGTCAAGGTCTTGAGCCTAAAAGTATTGTCTCCAATTATTTCTGCGACCTATAATGGACCTAACCATAATTTGTCAAATTTTCCATGATTTCCTTTCTTTTCATGTGCTTTATCCCAGCATAGCACTAAGTCTGATATTCTAAATGTTTTGAATCTTGCTCTTTTATCAAACCATCTCTTGACGACTGCTTGATGTTTGGCAAATTTCTCAATGGCTTGATCTCTTTTCTCATCTAATTGTAACATTTGTATCATTCTGGCCTCTCTATGATCATCAAAGCCTAAATATTCATTAGCAAACTTCCAGATTGGTATTCTTAAATTCATTGGAAGTATGGGATCAGTCCCATAAACTAAGTGATAAGGTGCATTGCTTAAGCTGACTTAGCCTTAGTCCTATCTACCCACAGCGCATATTTCAACAATGTGTTCCACTCTCTAGGATTCTTTTCAGTTAGCTTCTTGATTATATCCAATAAAATTTTGTTTGTAGACTCAACTAACCCATTCCCCTGAGGATAATAATTTGAAGAAAACTTTAAAACTATCCCATATTCAAATGCCCATTTAGAAAATTTTAGAGAAGAAAAAGTAGAGCCATTATCACATACCAGCGAATATGGAGTTCCAAAACTGGTTATGATGTTTTCTTCAAGGAACTTGATAACGACCTCTGTAGTAGATAAATTACAACATGTGGCTTTAGTCCACCTTGTACAGTAGTTAGTTACTATCAGTATAAACTTATGTCCTACAAATGATGGAGGATTTATGACCCCAATGAAATCTAAGTCCCATTGTGCAAATGGTCTAGACTCAATCACTAGCTGTAATGGATTACCCTGATTCCTTCCTTTGTCTACTGTAGTTTGACAGGTGTGACAACTTCTAATGTGACTCTCTGTATCCTTAAACATTGTAGGCCAATAGTATCCTACTCTCAATATCTTATGCGTTGTAGCTAAATGGGAACCATGAGCAGTTCCATACTTATCATGTAATCCCGACAATACCTTATCTGCTTCAAATCTATTTAAACATCTTAAATATATTCCTTCATGGTTCATCTTAAATAGAAGACCTCCTTGTACCATGTACTTCTATGCTTTAATCTTTAAATCTCTCCTTTGAGAAGATTTCATTTTATTTGGATATTTGCCTGATATTAGAAAAGTGTTCAAATCATCATACCACCTTGATGCATCATTAGTATTGTCATGCCCACATTTTCCATGTGGTCACAACACACATCACACGTGTCATAGCCACATTTGTCATGTGGTTATGACACGAAATATCAAAAAAAAAATTCTCATGCTTCCCTAAAAACCCCCTCGCATGCGTAAGCATGCTCGGTGGTGTTCGCTCAAGGCGAAAACACTACAGTTGTCGGCGGGGTACAAGTACAATTGCGTGCAACCAGACGCGAGCAGACCAACAAGGGGGTCTCTACGACGCCGTTAACTTCACTACAAGGTTTTTAATATCAAGGTTCCTAAATCTAAGTCTCGGCAGATTCCGACAGCATAACACCTTACGGCGTAAGTGGGAATTACTCAACCCTATATTACACACGTGGTTCACTGATAGATTAACAACTTCCCACGACACCTTGTTCTGACTAAACCAACTCGTGATCTCCCTATTGAGTCATTTTTTAGCAAGGCACGGTTGTCTGTCTCCTCTCTTGTTTCCTAAAATATACTCCTCCTTCGACTTAGCATTCTCAACAAGGCGGTTTGTTTGCTCTCTCTTCCCTTTTCTCTGGGTCTTAATTTTGATTGTATTTTTATCGCGCTCACCTTAACTATTTCTCTGATAATTTAGTTTGTTTATATTTCGGTCTCTCTCTCTTTCGTTTTCTATGCTTTCTTGATGTTTATCCGGTCCTTTCTTCATATTTTACATCAATCAAGGTTATCACTGTATCTATTTTTGACATTAAACCTAACTTCCGGATGGTCCAGGTCACATAGGCTGGTTTACTACTTCGCTGGACTCAGTCTCCTAGTCTTCTCCGATCTAGGTTTCTCCTCTTCGTTTGTATTAATTAAACTTGTTCCTAAGCAAAATTAACGGAAGGGTCCATCAACTTAGTTCTCTTATCCCATGTGGGAAATGTCGCGCACTTTCTCCTCTGTGTTTTCCAATGTTAGTTTTTCTTCTTCTTACTCTCTTATAGGTTTACTTATCTGGACATTTACTACAGTTGAGATTAAAATGGCCTCACATGGAATGTCTGTGATGACTTCTTAAGTTTATTTCCAGTGATCTTTTAAGCAAGGTGACGTGTAATTTTCCTCTTCATTTTCCCGATTATTGAATTACGTTGATAGTTGAAACTTCCGAGAAACTCTTTCCGGAGTAATACAGTATATTCCTTTATGCTCTCGTTAAATTATAATTTTATTTTCTCTTATTAACGTTAAGAGAAAACGGCCTCTCTGAAAGTCGTAATCATAAAAAAAAAAAATATAAATATGTAACGATACATTTATATGTATATATATATATATATAAGATCGTATATATATATAAACATACATATACTCAATTACATTTCTCCTATTTATAATTACTGTTGTTATAATTACTATTATTTATTATAATTACTATTATTGCAATTATTAAGTTATCTTAATAAGTTACCTATCTATTATACTAGTATTAATCTTCTATATTTTTTTTTATATATAATATAATTATATATATATATATATATATTTATATATATATATAAATATATATTTATATATACAATTATATACCAATGTTGTTATTTATAAGAGGTTCTCCTCTTTATAAAATCAAAGTCAAACCATGGAATATAACCTAATTTTCTTTGGTTGTTTATTTCATCTCTAAAAAAAAAACTAACTGTGAATATTTATGTGCTGGGCAGAGGACAAGGGGAGCGGCGGCCATGGCAGAGGGGCGGAGGTTGCAGGTCACGGACGAAGGGAAGCGCGGCGGGAGCAGCGCTTAAGGCACGGTGGATGGCAATGGAAGTGCGGCCAAGGCTGCGCTGTGCAGAGAGGTGTTTCGGCCACCAAAAGGGGCGCGGGGGTTGCGGCCTGCGGGAGGCCGCGAGCTTCAAGGAAAGGGACTGTGGGTGGGGCGGAGCCCCACCCACATCCCATGAAGTGGGGTGTGGGTGGGGCTCCGCCCCCCCACACTTCGTAGCAATAAACAATGCGGTGGGGTTTCATTCCCCACCGCCCACTGTAACCCTTGACTGTGTTTCATTTTTACATAGCGAAGGCAATTCGCCCCTCCTTTGTTTATTTCGACTATCATAATTTTTACAATTTTATTAATATTTAATAAAATATATATATATATATATATTATTTATATGATACTCAATTTCTTCAATTGCAACAATAAAATTTCAGTTGCACAATTTCGTTAAATAAATTAATAAATAATTAAACAAATCAAATATATATATATATATATATATATATATATATATATATATATCATTTTCAAAATACCATTCAAATTTCTCCAATACAACAAATATTCAGTTTCTCATATTCTGTAAAAATGGTAAATAAATAACAACTATTATATATATTTATATATATATATATATTTATA
Source organism: Cunninghamia lanceolata (assembly GCA_027924645.1). Taxonomy (NCBI): domain Eukaryota; kingdom Viridiplantae; phylum Streptophyta; class Pinopsida; order Cupressales; family Cupressaceae; genus Cunninghamia; species Cunninghamia lanceolata. Next base: position 8,673,397 of record BSBN01000194.1, on the reverse strand, counting down.
TATATATATGTACATATATTTCATTTTCATAATACCACTTAATTTTCTCAAATTGACAAACAGAAGTAAATACATAATAGACTTTCTCTAAACTTTACAAAATAACTGAAACCATTATTTAATGAAAAAGAAACTTAATCATTTAAAACTATATTGTCATCTAATTAAACAGATTTATCCTTGATTTTCATATACAAGATCAGATTAACTAAGGAACCCTTCTTTTCAAGAACACATTAAACACAATAAAATTGCTATTTAGAATAAGTTTACAAAGCAACTTAACTTGAAAATTTAAGGCATTTGTTTACAACATTCATAATACAGAAAAGTTAACTCTTCCACTACATATAGCAAGAGATAATCTTAAATCATGGATACCTACAACTAACAATCCACATCTTCTACACACTCTAAGGGAGATATGAACTTCCTTCTCCCAAACAACATACAAAAGATAGCTTGTAACAACCAAGTAAAAGTCCATCAATAACAAGATCAGGGAGGTGATTTCCTTCACTCCTAGGGTGTCGATAGTTACAACAATATCAAGAGAGGTGCTCTCTCTTCAACTCTTATGAAATGAACATGATCTAATTCACATGACAAAGAAGAATAAACTGTTTCTTCATAATATAACTTCTCCAACTCCAACCATAACCTCCAAGAGGAAACCTGCGTATCAAAGACCAACAAAGAAGAAAACACCACTCATCTAGCTCTCCTCCCTTCCGTAGACCCGCAAGAGGGTCACCCTCGAGCTAGGGAGACCATACTCACACCTGGGTAACTCAAGCACAACAGGGACAACAACAAACCCAAAGCACACAAACACCCGTGGTAAATTACACAACACAGAAACTCAACTACAGTGAGTTTCATAAGGGGCAGGAGAGTGGACACACTCGACTCCAGAGTGTCACCCTTACAGATAATTTAACCAACACAATTTCTCTTGGCCTCAAACCAAGTTTGATCACAAATTTTTTTAAGAAATCTGTATTTGACTCTCAAGTCAAAGATACAGTCACAGATACATGCCCTCAAGGCTTTCAACATCCCAAAAGAAGGAAACAGGTATGTACCCGAGGAGGATCTCTCCTCCCCTACCCCAAACTTGATGAGCATTTCTCCCAAGTGGGAGAAGCTCTGTCAAACAACCCGACAACAAACCCCACAGAAAACACATCTAAAACACAAACAAATAATCATCTTTCACACACTTTACATACACATTCAGATATACGAAAGAAAGGTAAAAATCAAACCAACCTTACAAAGCCCTCCTGGAATGAAACTGTTGCAGAGCTCCACTGAGTTCTCTTCCAACCTTAGCCAACAACTCCCTCTCCCTTTCCTCACCTCCAAGCTAACTTTCCTATTTTTGGCAATAATAAAAACTCTCCCAAAATTCAACTGACTCCCTCTCATCCCAAAATTGGAAACAAATAACCCAAATTCTTTTCAGTTTAGAGGAATGGGGAGGTGACACTTGTCACCTCCTCACCCTTCCCAAAACCACTATTCTATCCTGATGGCTTATGTCACTCACCCATCCCTAGAGTACTCCTTATCCCTCTCCTCATGTCATTTCTCTTACGCATGGGAGAAATAAAAGGAGTTAAAGGAGGAAAAGACAGGTGACCCATGCCTCTTCTTCCCTCCTTCACATGGATGGCCCCACAACACATGGGGGAATCTCACTAATGGAGAAGGTGACTTCAAGTCAATCCTTCAATAATGGATGGGTTTGTAGTCATCTCTTACCTTGGGGATTGAAGAGGGATGGGTTGGGTGTTGGTACAACCCATCATGTCCCCTCCATACCTCCAATTTTCGCCACTTAACTTTAGGCGGAAGTTAAGATGACTAGATGGAGGTTACTCAAGGGTTACCCATGCCAAATGGGCCCCTGGACCCATGGGGTATAACCCAGGGTCAACTTTAACCCATTCAGGACACCCATGGTTAAGGTAAAGCACATGAAAAGGCCTCAAAGATTTAAATAAAATAAAGAAATTCAAATTCAAACTTTTTACAACACAAATCATAAAATATTGTTACAAGAGGGTAACCAAACCCACTCGACCATACGAAAGACCACATTACAACATCACATCAAACACAGAAAGATCTTGGTTCCTCATGGAACCAGATCGGCTTAACAGGGAATAACAATAACAAGGTGCGGAATGATCTCCGAAATCTGTGGTTCGATTAGTAAATCCTGCACACTAAATTACAAGATCAGTGTCCACATATAATCATCATAGCCGAAGCAACTTAAAAACATGCATTATCATGACATAGTTCTAATTAACATAAATGAAATCATATTACAATTTTCCATCATCACCTAATTAACTTTTCTGAAATGTAAACTTATCCAAACATCACCCAATTAGTTTTTCCGAAATCATAATAAAGTTTAATAGTTTTGACAAATCCGGGAAACTGCTATCCCACAAATATAAAAAGTATCAATAACAGTAATGTAAATAGTCATAAGAATAGAAGTAAAAAGGGCGGTCCTCACATCCTCTCCCCCTAAGATGGTACTTCCTCCTGGAAGTCGTCAAAAAGGTGAGGATAAAGGGTCTTCAATCTCTCTGCATCTTCCCATGTCGCTGTGACTTCATCATATAGGTCCCACTGGACTCTAACCTGGTCCAGCTCTCAACCTTGAAGGGCCAGCGTCCGACGAGCCAATATGCGAATTGGCTCCAGTGCCAGCTGTCCGTCTGCCTCTACCTGAAGAGCACTCCAATCCAACACGTGAGATAAGTCAGAAATATATTGACGTAAAACTGATACATGAAATACATCGTGAATTCGTGACAGGCTAGGTGGCAAGGCTAGATGATAGGCTACTGGTCCTATCTGCTTCAAGATTTTGAAAGGTCCTACAAATCGAGGTGCGAGCTTAGAGCCCTTTCCATAACGAATTGGACTCTTGTGCGGCTGCACTCTCAAAAATACTCTTTCCCCCACAGAGAAGCTTCAGTCTGTTCTCTTAGCATCGGCATACTTCTTCTACCTGTCCTGTGCTTCCTGAAGTCTCTGTCTAATCTGTCTAACCTGCTATTCCATATTCTGAACTATCTCTAGACCGATGACCGTTCTGTCCTCTATCCGATCCCAACTCAAAGGTGTTCTGCATGGTCTGCCATATAATGCCTGGAAAGGAGGCATACCCAATGAGCTATGATGCCCATTGTTGTAGGTGAACTCAACTAGATATAGGTACTCCTCCCATCTAGACTGATGGTCCATCACATACATGCAAAGCATGTCTTCTAACACCTGGTTAACTCTCTCTGTTTGTCCGTCAGTTTCTGGATGATAGGCTGAACTGAAGTTGAGCTGTGTGCCCAATGCCTGATGTAAGGCTCTCCAGAATGATGACATAAATATGGAGTCTCTGTCAGATATAATGCGGCGAGGTACCCCATGAAGTCTAACAATCTGATCAAGAAACACCTTTGCCACCGATGGTGCATTGTATGTTGTGCATATTGGTGAAAAATGCGCCACTTTGGTCAGCTTGTCAACTGTCACCATAATAGCATCATGGCGACGTGATGACATAGGTAGACCAACGATAAAATCCATAGAAATGGTGTTCCATTTCCATTCAGGTATCTCGTGAGGGTACAACAGTCCCGCTGGATGCTGATGTTCAGCCTTGACCCTCTGACATTCTAGGCAACGAGCAACGAAATCGGCAATGTCACGCCTCATCCCAGCCCAATGATAAAGCTGTCGTAAGTCAACATGCATCTTCTTCACTCCTGGGTGTGCTGCATAGGGTGCTCTATGAGCCTCTGATAGGATTACTATATGAAGATTACCCGCATGGGGTACATAGATGCACTGCCGATGTCGAAGCATACCATCAGACTCAAGGGTATATCCTGTAAATTTGCCCTCAAGGGCCTTCTAATTTAGTAATGCCTGTTGCACTTCAAGAAACCATTCATCCTCCGGTAGATGCTGTAAGACGCGATCTTTCAATTCTACCCTCAAGGTTAGGGTTAGGATCTCATGGCGCCTTCGACTCAAAGCATCAGCGACCACGTTCTCCTTCCCTTTGATGTAGTGGACATCGAAGTCGTATTCGCATAGGAATTCCATCCAATGCCATTGGCGGGCGTTCAAATTTGGCTGTGTAAAAATATACTACAAACTATGATGATCCGAATGGAGTTCAAAGCATCGACCTAGGAGGAAGTGTCTCCAGCGGACCAAAGCATGAATGACTGCTGCGAGCTCTAAGTCGTCAGTAGGGTAATTTAACTCATGTGTCTTCAGTTTCCACGATTCGTATGTGATCGCTCGACCACCCTGCATAAGCACGGCTCCCAAACCTTCTAATGATGCATCTGTGCAAACTACAAACTCCTCTGTAGGATCTGGGACCGCTAAAATATGAGCACTGGTAAGACGCTCCTTGAGGACTCCAAGGGCCTTTTCACACTGCTCGGTCCACATGAACCCCTTCCCTTTTCGCTAAAGGGAAGTAATGGGATGTGCTATCCTGGAGAAGCCCTCGACAAACCGATGATAATACCTGGCTAACCCCATAAAGCTTTTGACCTCTGTCACGTTGGTGGGTGCCGGCCAGTCCTGAATTGCTCTGATTTTAGATGGATCTACGGAGATGCCATCGCCTGATAAAATGTGTCCCAAATACTGCACCTTTGTCCTGAAGAAGGCACACTTCGCCAAGTTGCCATAAAGCTGCTGCTCTCGTAATTGCTGCAAAACTTGATGCAAGTGCTCCACGTGCTCCTCCTCAGTCCGTGAATAAATCAAAATGTCATCTAGAAATATGATCACGAACCGATCTAGGTAAGTACGGAACACCCCGTTCATGAGACTCATGAATACTGCAGGAGCGTTCGTCAACCCGAAGGGTACCACTGTGAATTCATAATGGCCATATTTGGTTCGAAAAGCAGTTTTATGAATATCTACCTCCATGATGCACAATTGGTGATACCCAGATTTTAGATCAATTTTTGAGAACACTCTGGCTCCCTGCATCTGATCAAAAAGGTCGTCAATCCTAGGCAGAGGATAACGGTTCTTCTCCGTCACCTTGTTCAACTGCCTGTAGTCCATGCATAAACGAAGAGACCCATCCTTCTTCACGAAGATAACCGGTGCGCCCCATGGCGAAACGCTAGGTCGGATGTGCCCCTTCTCAAGTAATTCCTCTAACTGCAGCTTAAGTTCAGTGAGTTCATGTGTAGTCATCCTATAAGGTGCACGGGATATCAGTTTTGCACCCGGCACTAAGTCGATGTGGAAGTCCACTTCTCTGCATGGAGGCATACCTGGTAATTCCGGTGGAAATACATCAGCAAACTCTCTAAGGACAGGGTGATCATCTAAAGTAGCCTTAGGTTCATCCTCTGCTCTATCACTGACCGTGATGGCAAACATTTGACATCCCTTCCGTATACAGCGCTTAAGCTGCTGAGCGGATATCATGCAAACAGCTGTGGGCTTTTGAATGCCCACTATCTCAACCAGTGAACCATGATCATCTAAACAACTAATCATCCTCTGGTGACAGTCAAGCTTGGCTCTATGTGCCGCAAGCCAATCCATTCCCAGAACTACACCGTAGGATCCTAACGGCATAATCCTAAGGTCACATGTCGTGGTGAATGATCCCAAAGTGATCTCACAGTCTTTAACCAAGGTATCTACTGACATCCTGGCCCCTGAGGCCAACTCAACTTCCCACCTAATGTCTTGCCTAGAAGCCACCAGCCTGCAACGCTCCACTAACGATGTAGACAAAAAGGAGTCAGTAGCTCCTGAGTCAAAAAGGATCGAGATGGGGAAGTCTCCAATCGTACCTGCTGCCTCGATGACGGAAGCCTGGAAATCAGCCTGGCGGTTATCAACCGCTTCAAACATGTGGTGGGATCTGCCCATGTCACCTACGGTCTACTCAGATCCTCCTGATCGGGGCTGTCCCCCTGCAGTAAATCCCTGCGGGCACTCTCTAGCCAGATGCCCTGCCCCACCACACACATAACATGGTCCTCTAATCTGTAACTGCCCTGACTATGTTCTACCCGATTGTTGTTGCCCAGTCTATCCAGTGGACCCCTGTGAGCCTCTGTAAGACTGCTGGGACCTCGCGGGTCCTGCCGATGAACCCTGCTGTCTCTGATCTCTGCGTGAACCCTGCTGCTGCCATCCACGGTTCTATCCTCCCTGACCCCTCTGTTGGAATTTGGATTTTTGCTGATGTTGTTGCTGCTGTGGAGGCCTAGGAGGTAATGATGAAGGGTTATATCCTCCTCTCTGTGTTGTGTTTTGAGGCCTTCGAAAGTTTTGCTGTTGTTGGGGATTACGTTCCTGGTACTGCGCGCGTGAATTCTGCCCTCGTCCCTAAATTTCCTCTGATATAAGGGCCTTTTCAACAGCCTCGCTCATGGTCTGGGGATTTGCCATACGAACAGGTCCTGCTATCCCGTGATTCAGCCCCCTGATGAATTTGTGTATTAAGATTTTCTCGTCGTGGAGGTACTCCGCGTAACGAGAAAGCTCAATGAATCGACTCTCATACTGAGTAACAGTGAGTCCCCTCTGCTGTAAATCATGGAACTCATCGATCCTGCGCTGTCTGTAATATTCTGACAAATATCGCGCATTAAAGCGCTCTATGAAGATGTCCCATGTGAGTGTATCCACGGAAAGTCGGCGCTTGCACTCCTCTATGTGCCACCAGGTAGCTGCTGCATCCCTAAGAAGATGGACTACCACTCGTGCTTTCGTGTTGCTTCCATATGGTCGCAAAGCGAAACACCTATCTAAGCTAATCAGCCAAGCCTCGGCCACAGCTCCTTCTGTAGCACCTGCGAAAGTGGGTGGGTTGAGCCGAAGTAGATCTCTGATGGGGTCCCCTCTGTCTCTAAGTCTCACGACTGGCTCTTCCACACCATCCTCATACATTCCATGATGAACCTGTTCTGCTCTCTGGATCTCATCTCGTCTCAAAGGTCTCAGAGGACTCCTGCTCCGTGCATGAGAGGCTGACCCTACCTCCTCTACTGTTGTGTCAGGAATCTCAACGAAAGGCTCCACACGTGGCACCTCTAGTGGATCAACGCGGGGCTCCTCACGTGGCTTAATACGTGACTCGGCACGTGGCTCCCTACGTGGCTCCTCTCACGGATCAACACGAGGCTCTACACGTGGCTTAGGAATCACTAGCGGTAACTTGTCTAACATAGCCTGTAGTGCCTGTAAGATCTGTGGACCTATATCCAATACTGGTGTCGCCTGTTGTCCTAGTGGTGCTTGTGGTTCAGGTGGTACAGGTGGTGCTGCTGTAACTACGGGTGCCAGTCCCTCGGCTGAGGAATCGCTGTGCACCTCGACAGATGCTGTGTGGCGTGATCGCGCTCGTCGAACACGTCGGGGAGGCATCCTACAAAACAAGGTAGAAACTAATTAGCCAAAGTTACGGAATAATAACGTGCCCAAATACACCCAGTGTTTAAACTTGGCTCTGATACCAAATGTCATGCCCACATTTTCCATGTGGTCACAACACACATCACACGTGTCATAGCCACATTTATCATGTGGTTATGACATGAAATATCAAAAAAAATTTCTCATGCTTCCCTAGAAACCCCCTCGCATGCGTAAGCATGCTCGGTGGTGTTCGCTCGAGGCGAAAACACTACAGTTGTCGGCGGGGTACAAGTACAATTGCGTGCAACCGGACGCGAGTAGACCAACAAGGGGGTCTCTACGATGCCGTTAACTTCACTACAAGGTTTTTAATATCAAGGTTCCTAAATCTAAGTCTCGGTAGATTCTGGTAGCATAACGCCTTATGGCGTAAGTGGGAATTACTCAACCCTATATTACGCACGTGGTTCACTGATAGATTAACAACTTCCCACGACGCCTTGTTCTGACTAAACCGACTCGTGATCTCCCTATTGAGTCATTTTTCAGCAAGGCACGGTTGTCTGTCTCCTCTCTTGTTTCCTGAAATATACTCCTCCTTTGACTTAGCATTCTCAACAAGGCGGTTTGTTTGCTCTCTCTTCCCTTTTCTCTGGGTCTTAATTTTGATTGTATTTTTATCACGCTCACCTTAACTATTTCTCTGATAATTTAGTTTGTTTATATTTCAGTCTCTCTCTCTTTTGTTTTCTATGCTTTCTTGATGTTTATCCAGTCCTTTCTTCATATTTTACATCAATCAGGGTTATCACTGTATCTATTTTTGACATTAAACCTAACTTCCGGATGGTCCAGGTCACATAGGCTGGTTTACTACTTCGCTGGACTCGGTCTCCTAGTCTTCTCCGATCTAGGTTTCTCCTCTTCGTTTGTATTAATTAAACTTGTTCCTAAGCAAAATTAACGGAAGGGTCCATCAACTTAGTTCTCTTATCCCATGTGGGAAATGTCACGCATTTTCTCCTCTGTGTTTTCCAATGTTAGTTTTTCTTCTTCTTACTCTCTTACAGGTTTACTTATCTGGACATTTACTACAGTTGGGATTAAAATGGCCTCACATGGAATGTCTGTGATGACTTCTTAAGTTTATTTCCAGTGATCTTTTAAGCAAGGTGACGTGTAATTTTCCTCTTCATTTTCCCGGTTATTGAATTACGTTGATAGTTGAAACTTCCGAGAAACTCTTTCCGGAGTAATACAGTATATTCCTTTATGCTCTCGTTAAATTATAATTTTATTTTCTCTTATTAACGTTAAGAGAAAACGGCCTCTCTGAAAGTCGTAATCATAAAAAAAAATATATATAAATATGTAACGATACATTTATATGTATATATATATATAAGATCGTATATATATATAAACATACATATACTCAATTACATTTCTCCTATTTATAATTACTGTTGTTATAATTACTGTTATTTATTATAATTACTATTATTGCAATTATTAAGTTATCTTAATAAGTTACCTATCTATTATACTAGTATTAATCTTCTATATTTTTTTTTTATATGTAATATAATTATATATATATATAATTATATATATATATTTATATATACAATTATATACCAATGTTGTTATTTATAAGAGGTTCTCCTCTTTATAAAATCAAAGTCAAACCATGGAATATAACCTAATTTTCTTTGGTTGTCTGTTTCATCTCTAAAAAAAAAACTAACTGTGAATATTTATGTGCTGGGCAGAGGACAAGGGGAGCGGTGGCCATGGCAGAGGGGCGGAGGTTGCAGGTCGCGGACGAAGGGAAGCATGGCGGGAGCAGCGCTTAAGGCACGGTGGATGGCAATGGAAGTGCAGCGAAGGTTGCGCTGTGGAGAGAGGTGTTTCGGCCACCAAAAGGGGCGCGGGGGTTGCGGCCTGCGGGAGGCCGCGAGCTTCAAGGAAAGGGACTGTGGGGGAGGCGGAGCCCCACCCACATCCCATGAAGTGGGGTGTGGGTGGGGCTCCGCCCCCCCACACTTCGTAGCAATAAACAATGCGGTGGGGTTTCATTCCCCACCGCCCACTGTAACCCTTGGCTGTGTTTCGTTTTTACACAGCAAAGGCAATTCGCCCCTCCTTTGTTTATTTTGACTATCATAATTTTTACAATTTTATTAATATTTAATAAAATATATATATATATATTATTTATATGATACTCAATTTCTTCAATTGCAACAATAAAATTTCAGTTGCACAATTTCGTTAAATAAATTAATAAATAATTAAACAAATCAAATATATATATATATAGATATATTTATATATATATATATCATTTTCAAAATACCATTCAAATTTCTCCAACACAACAAATATTCAGTTTCTCATATTCTGTAAAAATGGTAAATAAATAACAACTATTATATATATATATGTATATATATTTCATTTTCATAATACCACTTAATTTTCTCAAATTGACAAACAGAAGTAAATACATAATAGACTTTCTCTAAACTTTACAAAATAACTGAAACCATTATTTAATGAAAAAGAAACTTAATCATTTAAAACTGTATTGTCATCTAATTAAGCAGATTTATCCTTGATTTTCATATACAAGATCAGATTAACTAAGGAACCCTTCTTTTCAAGAACACATTAAACACAATAAAATTGCTATTTAGAATAAGTTTACAAAGCAACTTAACTTGAAAATTTAAGGCATTTGTTTACAACATTCATAATACAGAAAAGTTAACTCTTCCACTACATATAGCAAGAGATAATCTTAAATCATGGATACCTACAACTAACATTCCACATCTTCTACACACTCTAAGGGAGATATGAACTTCCTTCTCCCAAACAACATACAAAAGATAGCTTGTAACAACCAAGTAAAAGTCCATCAATAACAAGATCAGGGAGGTGATTTCCTTCACTCCCAGGGTGTCGATAGTTACAACAATATCAAGAGAGGTGCTCTCTCTTCAACTCTTATGAAATGAACATGATCTAATTCACATGACAAAGAAGAATAAACTATTTCTTCATAATATAAATTCTCCAACTCCAACCATAAGCTCCAAGAGGAAACTTGCGTATCAAAGACAAACAAAGAAGAAAACACCACTCATCTAGCTCTCCTCCCTTCCGTAGACTCGCAAGAGGGTCACCCCCGAGCTAGGGAGACCATACTCACACCTGGGTAACTCAAGCACAATAGGGACAACAACAAACCCAAAGCACACAAACACCCATGGTAAATTACACAACACGGAAACTCAACTACAGTGAGTTTCATAAGGGGCAGGAGAGTGGACACACTCGACTCCAGAGTGTCACCCTTACAGATAATTTAACCAACACAATTTCTCTTGGCCTCAAACCAAGTTTGATCACAAATTTTTTTAAGAAATCTGTATTTGACTCTCAAGTCAAAGATACAGTCACAGATACATGCCCTCAAGGCTTTCAACATCCCAAAAGAAGGAAATAGGTATGCACCCGAGGAGGATCTCTCCTCCCCTACCCCAAACTTGATGAGCATTTCTCCCAAGTGGGAGAAGCTCTGTCAAACAACCCGACAACAAACCCCACAGAAAACACATCTAAAACACAAACAAATAATCATCTTTCACACACTTTACATACACATTCAGATATACGAAAGAAAGTTAAAAATCAAACCAACCTTACAAAGCCCTCCTGGAATGAAACTGTTGCAGAGCTCCACTGAGTTCTCTTCCAACCTTAGCCAACAACTCCCTCTCCCTTTCCTCACCTCCAAGCTAACTTTCCTATTTTTGGCAATAATAAAAACTCTCCCAAAATTCAACTGACTCCCTCTCATCCCAAAATTGGAAACAAATAACCCAAATTCTTTTTAGTTTAGAGGAATGGGGAGGTGACACTTGTCACCTCCTCACCCTTCCCAAAACCACTATTCTGTCCTGATGGCTTATGTCACTCACCCATCCCTAGAGTAATCCTTATCCCTCTCCTCATGTCATTTCTCTTACGCATGGGAGAAATAAAAGGAGTTAAAGGAGGAAAAGACAGGTGACCCATGCCTCTTGTTCCCTCCTTCACATGGATGGCCCCACAACACATGGGGGAATCTCACTAATGGAGAAGGTGACTTCAAGTCAATCCTTCAATAATGGATGGGTTTGTAGTCATCTCTTACCTTGGGGATTGAAGAGGGATGGGTTGGGTGTTGGTACAACCCATCATGTCCCCTCCATACCTCCAATTTTCGCCACTTAACTTCAGGGGGAAGTTAAGATGACTAGATGGAGGTTACTCAAGGGTTACCCATGCCAAATGGGCCCCTGGACCCATGGGGTATAACCCAGGGTGAACTTTAACCCATTCAGGACACTAATGGTCAAGGTAAAGCACATGAAAAGGCCTCAAAGATTTAAATAAAATAAAGAAATTCAAATTCAAACTTTTTACAACACAAATCATAAAATATTGTTACAAGAGGGTAACCAAACCCACTCAACCATACGAAAGACCACATTACAACATCACATCAAACACAAAAAGATCTTGGTTCCTCGTGGAACCAGATTGACTTAACAGGGAATAACAATAACAAGGTGTGGAATGATCTCCGAAATTTGTGGTTCGATTAGTAAATCATGCACACTAAATTACAAGATCAGTGTCCACATATAATCATCATAGCTGAAGCAACTTAAAAACATGCATTATCATGACATAGTTCTAATTAACATAAATGAAATCATATTACAATTTTCTATCATCACCTAATTAACTTTTCTGAAATGTAAACTTATCCAAACATCACCCAATTAGTTTTTCTGAAATCATAATAAAGTTTAATAGTTTTGACAAATCCGGGAAACTGCTATCCCACAAATATAAAAAGTATCAATAACAGTAATGTAAATAGTCATAAAAATAGAAGTAAAAAGGGCGGTCCTCACAAGTATTCAACACATATTGTTGTTTCACCAAATTTAGATATGTGTTTTCTATGGTCTAAACTAATGCTTGTCCTCTAACCAACATCATTGGAATGATTTCCATATCAAACTCTTGCATTGTTGTAATCCATTTGGCTCTTTTCTCTCCAGGCTCATTCTGCATCAGCAACATCTTCACGGCTGCATCTAGTACTATGGCTTTAACCTGACTGTATAAGACATAATGTCTAAACTTTTTCACTTTGCTTACTAATGCAAACACCTGTCTCTTTGTGTCAAGATATTTCATGTAGACATCCTTCAGAGGTGCACTCATAAAGGCTATGGGCTTTTCTTCGTTGTCTTCTCCCTTTTGTGTCAAAGCAGTTGCAACTGAATGTGAGGATGCAAAAGAATAAATGTAAAATGGCTTTGTATAATCTGGACTTGTCAACACAGGAGCATCAGAAATGGCTTCCTTGATATCTTCAAAAGTAGCTTTAGCTTCTAGTGTCCATTCTATCTTTGCATCCTTCTTCAGCATGGCGTTCAATGGTTGCACAATTTCTGCAAACCCTATAATAAATTTCCTGACAAAATTAATCTTACCAAAAAATGACTTTAGTTCTTTCTTACTGTTTGGTAATTGCAATTTCTTTATTCCTTCTATTCTATCAGGATCAATAGATATCTCATTTTCAGAAGTGACATGTCCTAATAATTTTCCTTCAGTTACGCCAAATGAACATTTCTTTGGGTTAAGGGAAATCCCATACCTTTCACATCTTTTAAGTATTTTTTGTCAAATATTCAGCATGAGTGGATGCATCTTTAGAGTAAATAGTTAAATCATCCATATAAACAACGATGCACTTACCTGACAATCCACGGAATGCAATGTCCATCGCTCATTGAAAAGTGGCACCTGCATTGATTAGACCAAAAGGCATTCTTCTGTATGCATAATTTTCCCCATTTACAAGTAAAAGTGGTCTTCAATCTATCCTCTTTATCTATTAAGACCTGGTTATATCCTGAGAATCCATCTAAGAAAGACATCATTTTAGCCCCATTCACTGCTTGCAACACTTCATCTATTGGAGGCAGGGGATAATTATCTTTTTCAGATGCCTTATTCAAATATCTAAAATCTACACACAACCTAATGTCTCCACTTTTCTTTCTCACAGGTACTAAATTAGCTACCCAGGCTGAATGTTTGACTGGGAAAATTATTCTAGCAGACAACAATTTTTTCACTTCTTCAAAGATCAAAGGCTCTAAAATGGCATTCATAGGCCTTTGTTTCTGCCTAAATGGTTTAACATCTGGTCTCAAAGGTATCACATGAGTTATGATGGACTTATCATATGTCTTCAAATCTTCATATGTCCATGCTATGACATGTTTATACTCTTTCAGAACATCCACAATTTCTTTTCTCAACTCTTCAGAGCAAGCCTTTCTAATAAGTACATTTTGTGGCCTTTGCTCTATTCCAAGGTTATATGGATCACACTTACCTCCCTTAGTTTTGGGCAAATCTTTCTATCGTACTACCCCGTCAAAGTCAAAAATCTGTTCTAACTCAATTACCCCCTTAGGTAAGAAATTGCTTTTTAGGTTGATTATGTCTTCTTCATCCCAAGACACATCAGGCCTTTCCTGTTCATCAATAATTTGAGCTTCAAAGACCCCATTACAAGTTAGAAAGTCCACAATTTGCTAATCCCCTTCAAATACCTAAAAATGAGTAACATTATCTGGTATGCTAGGAACATTTACTAACTCAATAGAAAATCGTTTTAAACCTAACAATGTTAAGGGTTCTAATGAGCTAGCAACAACTGCTAATGCATCTGGTCTATGGTTCAATTCTCTAGGGATATGTTCTATGTTGAAAGCATCAAATGAATCTATCAAATCCCACACCCTATGCCTGTAACAAACCATCTTTTTGTAGTTGCATGCATACAATTTCCTTACTTGCCTGACCACTAACTCAAAATCTGAAAATACCTTGATCATTTTTACCTTTTTCTTGATAGCCATAACAAGTCCATAAATCAAAGCTTCATATTGTGCAATGTTGTTAGTATAAGAAAATTGTAGCCTATATGCTATTAAATATGACTTACCATGAGGATCTATAAGTTCAACACCTGCACCTGCACCTTGCTTAGATTTAGATCCATCGCATTTCACTGTCCGCATGCCATCTTTATTCTTTTGACCCTTTACTTTGGCATGTTTTGCCTTTTCTATCACATGTGAGGTGCTATCTTGTTCATTCATGGGCAATTCATATTGACCTATTTGCATATTTCTACTTTCAGTTTGTAAATCAGAATGACAAATACCCTTGTCCTTTGTTTCCTCTTTTAAATTTGGGATCAACACATCTATGTTATTCTGAAAGTATTTCTCTGGTTGATTATTATTAACCTTTCCTTCTTGCAGTCCTACTCCCTTTGTGAATTTTATGTATTGATATTCAATAATGTCTCTGCACATTCCATAATTTTCTTCAGAATGAGGTTTATCGTGAACTCTACACATGTTTTTATACAATTTGCATTAAACTGGTAGATTTTGTTCAATGTACCTTTCCATTTCTTATCTGATGACCTGACCAAAACTGTTTATTGCATTGCTTTCTTCATCAGAAAAATTTCCATTAGACTCAATGAACAATACTGTTTCCTTACTGACATGTTTTTCTCTAAAATTTAACATCAGGACTTCTTCAATTTGTATTCCTTTGTTAGTGATTCTATAAACACCCGGTTCAACAGAAGTATACAGTATCTCATTAGTCCTATTGTATTATGTAATCATGTGTTTCATTCTAGGTTCAGCTTCTATCTTGATCTAATTTGGAACACCTCTCCAAGGTAACCACATATGTGAAAAATCAGTGGCCATATATCCATTCAATGTTTTAGACCAGTCTCTACTCAACAACATCCCATAATTCATAGGTATATCTACTATCTGAATGTCAATTAACTGACTTACCCTAGGATTTGAGGCTAATTGCATTTGAACATGCATCAGTTCTCCTATCACATTAACCTCAGTTTTGTCTAATTGTATAACAACCTTAGCAGATTTGGTAGGAGTCAACCCTAAAGTTTTGCATATTCCTAAAGGCATTACATTGGCTAATGCACCAAAATCTACCATGCAATTATGTATGTTCTTTCCACACATTCTAATGGTTAACAAGAAAGGAGGAGCATCCTTCTTATTTGCATACATTACCACATTAGTGTTGGAAGGCTGTTCAGTCTTCCTACTCTTTTCTTTGGGCTGCGGATCTCTATTATGAACATTCACATCAGTAGAAACCTCACTTGTCACAGATGTATCCAAGGATTTTATGAAGGCATTTCTGACCCCTGGACTTTTCAATAATTCACATAAAGGTATACTAACCTTAATTTTCTTTATCTCTTTAGATAGATAACTCATTAACCACATGGTTTCTACTGCCTTTGTTTTCCCTATTTGGACCTTTTGTGCTACTATTTCATTATTTGCATGATGATTAGCCTTCAGTATAGTAGGATTATTACTAGCATTTTGATCTGGGGGAGTATTGAGATTGTTAGGAGGAGTGTAAGTAGTGAAATGACCTCTTGGCCTAGTGTTATTTCTTAAATTGTAGGTGTGATTTTTGTTTGACTGCTGGAAAGCCTATACCTCTTATGTTTCATATAACACTTCATTTTCAGTTTCAAAGGGAAACTAAAATGCATTTAGTACAAAGGCTGATTCAGGATATAGGTTTTCACAAAAATAAGGTTCATCTTCTAACAATTGATCCTCTTCTTCTTCAGTTGCAAAGGTAAAAGTCTCTAAGACTAAAGCAGTCTCATACCCTGAGGGCACTAGTTCATTACCTTTGGGAATGAGAAACTTAGAAGTGGGAGCCTATACATCTACATTGAAAATACTGGCTACTAAATGGAACTGAGGACAATCTAGTTCAACATGGGCACTGGTATTATGAATTCTACACTAATTTTTCAATGCTACATCAGCCATTTGAATCCTAGCTATTTGTTTTGTATCCTGGTTATCTAAATTCTCAAATGGAGAAGCTAGAGTGCCATTATTTGGCCCTGTGTTCCATGTCTTAGGTGGCCTTGGTTGATTTTGATTCTTATTGTTACTACCCCAGGCTTTGTTATCTATTATAGGTCCTCTATTTTGCACTACTTGTCCTTGATTATGATTTTGAGTTTGACCATAATTCTGGTTTTGATTTGAACTTTGACCCTGGTTATAATTCTGATTATGATTCTGGTTATAATTTGGGTTGTAGTTCTGACTATAGCTTTGGTTATGGATTTGACTATATCCTTGGTTGTTTCTACCATAGAAATTTTCATTTCTCAATTGTATCATTTCAGTAGTCAATCTTCTGAAGTGTGCAGTAATTTATTTGATTTCTTCTCTTTCCTCTGGTGCCTTTGCCACAAATGTATCCTGAGGAGGTTGGAAGAAAGATTGACCATTACTCTGATTATTATTGGCAGTGTTACTAGTATAAGGGGCTATGGCCTGGATTGGGGTAGGATTATACACAGGTATGTCAGTAGGAACTGGATTCAATAATGGAGTGTTATGTGTAGGGACTCCACTCCAAGACTATGTTTGATTTTGTATCCAAAGATTTCCTCCATTAGGAAATGGATTATAAGTTGTTTGCCTCATCTCCTGGTTTACTGAGGATGCCTCCTTATAAGCTTTGGATATTGTATCTATGTTAGCCTTTATTTTGACAAACATAGCAGTTAATGGATCCAAGGCAACATAATACATGGCTAACAATGTATCTGCATTTACTGTGTACGAAGCTACTAACCTAGAATAAGCCTTTTGAAATCTATCATTAAAATTATCAATCAGCTCTCCTTCACCTCTCTTAATTGTAGCCAATTTATGATATAAGGTGGAAGGATCAATTGGAGCTCTAAATCTAGACAAAAATGTTTCTTCCATAAGTGCCCAAGAAGAAATATAACCATTAGGCAAGTTAACATACTAGTTAGAAGCTTGCTCATTGAAGGTGTAAGGAAACAACCTACACATAACATCCTCATATTCTAACCTAGCCCTAAAGCATGTCTCTTTGAATATTCTAATGTGATCTTGTGGATCCTGATGCAACTGGTATTTAGGACATATCTTTTCAGGATTTTTGGGCATCTCATGATAATTAGTGAACTGTATGGGAGAGTCGACATTAAAGTAAGCCATTGCAGGTACTTGTGCTTGACCTGGACCTATAGGAATACCTAGATTTCTTGGAGGATTAGGAGCTCTTAGAAGACTGGGACCAAGATTTAAAGATCTAAATGAAAAACTGTCAGGACTTACAATGTTGTAGATGCTAAAAGGTGACCTAAGAGGCGTTCCAGATGGACCTCCTGCATGTGATATTCTAGGATTCCAAATCAAAGGACTCTTACTTTGCCTTTTATTAGGTAATTGCACAAATATATCCTCTGAACTGGATCTACACCTAGTCACTCTGTTATTGTTATGAGCTAGCTCTACTTAAAACAAACCCAAAAACTCCAATCAGGCCCTCCTTCTAGCGCCAAAAACTGTTGATGATTGTTTTTACACATTCATAACAAAAGTTAAAATTCACAAAATGAACCTAACTGTCTTGAAAGATATGAAGAAATCAATCAAGATTACTTAATCCCAAGTTTCTATATGGTCAGGCCTTGACCTGTTGGACAATTCAGTAGGTAAATGTGAAGCGGTAATATGCAAGGGGCCTTACATGATTTAAGGTGTTTTATGATTTACTGGACTCTAATTATGCAAAATATCACAAATATCAACATTTTATTCATTCCTTTGCATAAATTTGTTACTGTATCACAAAGCTTTATATGATTTACATTGACACAAGCTTTTCTTTTCATATATTATGAAAATTGTCAAATATCAACTTAGTTGTTCATGTTTCCTTCAAATATCAGACAATCTCCTTTAAATTTCTATGTTTAAGCTAAGTATTTGAAATAGTTTGGGAAAAGTTAGAGAAATCTAAATTAAACTTCATTTTGCTACAGGATCTAAATGCTCTGTTATTCATGTTGTCAAAAGTACAACAAACTTGATTAAATCAACAAACTAAACCTTTGAATGTGAATGCCCTAAGTATTTTCACGAACATACATTAAAGATTGCAAGCTTTAAGAGATATTATTTCAAATACAAAGAAGAGCCAGAAAACACTCTGAATATAGACACAAAATTCCAGATTCATTTGTATTCAAAACACACAGTCATATATGATTTACAATGTATGAATGACTCTTAGCTTCATTAATCAATTTATAGAAAACTTACAATGCTTTACAGATACAGTAAGGAAGCTAGATGTTCCACGCATTCCTTATTGTAGAGACAAGTTACCTCCTTCTATTCTAAACTAAACTATTCTTCTACTTAAAATGCTAAGACTAATTACAACCTCCAGCTCTGTTCTACAAATCCATGTGTAACGCATTATAGAGTAAAGGGCCTCAATACATAGATCTGATTATCCCCAATACGGTTCCAAAACCCTAGTCAATCAATGGTCTGTATCTCAAGTGCAACATCAATCGGTGGAAAACAAATCCTGCCAAAATATCTCTGAGCATCATACTCCATACTGAGTGTAAAGATGCCCTTTGGAAACCCTAACACCTCAAAATATCTTCTGTTGTTTTGCCCCTTCGAAATCATAACGACCTCAAAATATCTTCTGATTGAAAGCCTTTACTCCTTTCACTTCCTCTGTGATCCACCGCCACTCTGTGATGTCATCACCATTAAAACTGCTCCTTGTATATATCTGTAAACCTGCCAATAGACACAAAAATGGATTAAAAATAGTTCACGTTGCTTTCTCCAATTTATACCTCCTCAGAATGTTAGATGGGCATTAATTACAGTAATCAATGCACCAACAGTTTGGCCTTCAGTTGCAGTGTTCATGCATTTTTAAACTTCCCCTTTTATCGGTTATGTATATCGTCATCATCGGTGTAACTCCCGCAGTCAGGGCGACCCAAAAATTTCACTTTGATTGCCTATTTCTAGCCGATGTAACTTTATCGACTTGTATTTCCTTTGTCGTCGACGTAACTTACTTCGGTCGGGGTGATCCAAAAATTTCATTCCGATCGTATGTTTCTGGCCGATGTCTTTATTTCTTTTGTATCCCGGATATGTACATCGTAAACATATAAGCATTTAAACATTCAAAGACTATTCTAAATTGAGCTCCCTTTTGACATCCGGCTTGTATCTTTTATTTGCATCCTTCGCTTTGCATATTGGCTTGTATTAAAACTATACAAGCCCAAGATACATACAAATACTTTCTTGTATTTAATTCTCTTTTCGCATCCACGTTGTATCTTTAACTTGCATCTATCACTTTGCATATCAGCTTGTATATCATAAACATACATTGTAATTATACATACAAACCCGACATACAAATGGTGGGGTCCACCTTACCTTTTACTTGTATCTCTGCTATGCATATAACACTTGTATCAAACATTTAGATACAAGCATAGACATATACAAACTCTTTTGTATGTGCTTTTGGACTCCAACCTTTATAAACCATAGTTTATCCGCTTTCTGTTTTGCACCATGTATATAGCTTTGTATATTTTGCTTTGTATGTCCTGAAACATACATACAAAGTGCGAAGTATACAATAATAAAACCAACTTTAATGACCCTTTTGGTTCCGCGGCATGTATGTAGCTTTGCATATTTATTTTGTATGTTTTTATTTTACTCGAACATACAAACATTTTATACATCTAACGAAATCAAACGATTTATGCATTCAAACATTGAACTGTTTTGGGCCCGACTTGTATGTAAAGATAAAGTGTTAACAAAATGCATATAAGTACACAGACTTAGAAAACTCGACAACCCATTTTTGTGACTCATACAACGACCCGATATACAAAGGACCTTGCATATGCAACATACAATAACCCAATATACAAAGGACCTTGCATATGCAACATACAAATGACCCGATATACAAAGGACCTTGCATATGCAACATACAAATGATCCAATATACAAAGGACCTTGTATATGCAACATACAAACCCTTCCATTGTACATTTTACCAAAACACTCATAACTTGCAAAATATTGTGAATTTTAAAATGGTTCAAAAAGCAACCCTCACTCATTTTTTACAAGGAATTCACCCATATTCTGCTCTGGTACTTAATGTTATTTTTTTTCAACAAGGTTTGTAACTTTCACTCTCTTTTCCCTTTAACCACCCAACAGACCCACACACAAAAGCAAAAAGCAAAGCCACAGCAGGGGTCTTCATTTTTCTAAGGAGTAAAATGGAGCATGTTGTGAGCATCACAACACTACATACCATGAAATGCTCCAAGATGCTTTACAAAAGGTGATTGTACCACCGACTATTAAGCCTAATGATGTAGCAGCTTTGCTAGATTATATGCATGCAACAAAATAGGAATTTTGTTTCAACATGAGTTACCCTCTATTGAAGTTCAAAAATAATATGATAAAGAGAGTTATGGTTGACAATGGATTGGCTCTTAATGTTTGCAATGCTAATTTGCTACATAAAATCAACATTGATACAAAGTTAATTAAACTGGATAATATTAACATTCGTGGCTTTGATAATGTTGGTAAACAATCCCTAAGTACTATAACTTTACCTATAAAGGTTGGACCCATGACATTATCTACCCTTTTTCATGTCATGACCGGTGCACTTTCATATAAAATGATTCTTGGTAGACTGTGGATTCATACTATGGGGGTAGTTCCATCTACCCTTCATCGATCAATAAAGTTTATTTATGCAAATAAAGTTTACAAGGGAAGATACAAGCCATCTATCGATTTGTATAACAACTTGTAGATAGGACTCACCCTTTCACTCAAAAACTGAAGAAAGAATCAAAATTCCAATGGAATTATGATTGTCAAAAATCCTTTGAAGACTTAAAAGAATACTTATCTAATCCTCTTGTTTTACAACCAGCAACCACAGAAAAGCCCTTTATGCTTTATACATCAGCGTCTACTAATGCTCTCACAACATTATTAATACAACATGATAGTGAAGGAAAAGAATGTGTTGTATATTATATAAGCTGAACTTTTCTCGATTATGAAGTGCAATACACTATCATCGAGAAACAGTGCTTAGCTCTTGCCTTTGCAACACAAAAGTTAAGACACTATCTCCTAAATGCTGAGATTCATGTCGTTGTAAAATTTGATCCTTTGAAGCATCTCTTTGCTAAAACAGATCTCTTAGGTCACCTAGCTAAATGGGTTATGTTGTTAACATAATTTGATCTCAAGTTTATCTCTCAAAAAGTGATAAAAGGACAAGCATTCACCGATCATTTGGCTGAGGCACCTTCACCTTTTTCTATTCAAAATAATGATGAATTTCCTAATGATCAAATCTTAACTTTGGATGAAAATGATAAATCGGAATTATATTTTGATGGTTCAAGATGTAGAACTGGCTCAAGTGCTGGTATAATACTAGTACCTCCTTTAGGTAAGTCGATTCCTCTTTCCTACTATAAAGTTAGAAAATGTCTCCTTAGGGGCTTTTCCCTCATAAGGTTTAGCTCTTGGGTCTTTTAGCTGCATTTAGGACATATTGCATCATATTTTGACATCCCAGTGAAATGAGACCTAAGTTTCATGACAAATGGGACCTAGGGGGATCCCTTGAATCTAACCCTGACTAAAATAGGTGGGAGGACTTAGGCACCCGTGCCCTAGTCTTGCCCTATTTTGGGTCAGTCCCAAATTTTTAGTGTCAGCTTATGACCGTTATTTGGGTCCTCTACCAACACGGTAAGTTTGAATTACGAAACTCTTGGCAGGAGTGTTTGTAGTTGCATATATAGGGATGTTTAGGCATTCATTTGAAAACTAGATGGACATTTGATTCATGAGCTTGTGTAGAAGTAATTCAAGGCTTTCATTGTGTTGCAAGAGAAAATATTGTGTTGTTTATGTGTTTGTATTTGCAGATTTGAGCATCCATCTCCTCATGGCATGAAGAGCTTCTTCCTCCCATGAGATCTTCACTACAAGGTGACATCATTTCTATTTTTGAGCATTTATCATTTGGTTCTTGCCTCTGCCTCCAAGGGCATGCACTCTCTATCTGACAATGGTGTTTGGAAGACTTGAATGTCTCTCTGAGGCTTGACTAAGGCAAACCTCTAAACACCACAACCCCCTCCCAAAGTTTCCATGATTGTAGGTTATAGGTTGAAGATACAGGAAAAGTGGAGTTGTAGGAGGGCATTACAGAGTGTTAGATTTGTAGATCAGAGTTAAAAATAACACCCTGGACTTGGGCACCCACTCTTTAGTCCTCCAGATTCCATAACGGGAAAATCTCTATGATAGCAAGAACAGGTTGTAGACTGAGCTTCCAGATCTTGACAAAAACCTAGGCATTGGACTTGGGCACCCGCTCATTAGTCCCTGACTATTTCACTTCTGAACCCTAAAAATAGGTGCACAGTTATTTGTTATTTTACATCTTTCTATAGCAACATTTTTTGATATTCGTCTGTCTGCTGTCGTATATGCATAATTAGGGTTTTAATGTATAATTGAGCATAAGTGAGCATAATTGACAATCAAATCATACAAATCCAAGTTTCCCTACATCTCATAGTGACCTAGGGTATGATAGTACATTGCAACTCGACCCTAGGTCCTTGAATGAAAGGGTGAAAGGAGGCTACATACACAAAACTACCAAGAACTCAACTATCCAAATTCCACCCTTTACACCTACCATCTAAACTTCTCATGCACAAACAACATTACTGAGTACGAATCTCTCATCGCAAGACTTTGTACCACTTTGTCCCTAAATAATAAAACATCACTATTTATGGTGATTCACAATTAATCATAAGACAAGTAACTAGATCTTATCAAGCAAAGCAAGATAAGTTATCTCAATATTGTGATTGTATCTTGTCGTTATTAAAACAATTTCATCCTTTACAATCAACACAATCCCAAGGAAAGATAATCGACATGCAGATGCAATGGCAAGCGTAACTTCCCTTATATTCCATTATGATTCACTTGAAGAATATCAATTTATCATTCACAATCTCAAATCACCAGTAGTAGCCGAGGCCACACACTTGGATACCAACTTATGTTGTAACACAAATTCTAATGAATGGTACTCCCATATATTTCAATATTGTGTGATGGTACCTTCCCTAATTCAGCATCCAAAAACACAAGATTTTGCATACGCAAACTCGCCACACATTACATTATCTTGTCCAATGTGTTGTATCGAAGAAGGTATAATGGTGTTCTTTTCCATTGTCTTAATAAATTGGAAATCCGAATTGCTTTAGAAGAGGTTCACTCTGGTGCCTGTGGAGGGCATTTTGGAGGAAAATATTTGGTACACAAATTATTTCATATGGGGTTATATTGGCAAACCATGGAACAAGATTCATTCATGTTCATCAAGAAGTGCCCATAATGTCAACAACATAGTAATTTAATTCAAGTTCCTACCCAGGAACTTCGCGTCCAGGTTTCACCTTGGCCATTTTTTTTATGGGGCTTAGATCTAATTGGAAATATATCTCCTCCTTCTCAAGGACACACTTTCATCATCACCGCCACTAATTACTTTAGGAAGTTGGTTGAAGCTATGTCTCTATGATCCATGACTGCTGAGGTAATCTATCGTTTCATTCAAGATAGTATAATCTCATGATTTGGCATTCCTTCCTCCTTGGTTTTTGACAATGGTACACCATTTAAGAATAAGGACATGAAGAAATTCCTTGAAAAATACCACATTCAACATCACTTCTCTATGTCATATTATCCACAATCAAATGGCCAAGAAGTATCTCCTCCTTCTCAAGGACACACTTTCATTATAATTGCCACTGATTACTTTAGGAAGTGGGTTGAAGCTATGCTACTACAATCCACAACTACTGAGGTAATATGTCATTTCATTCAAGATAGTATAATCTCACGATTTGGCATTCCTTACTCCTTGGTTTCTGACAAAGGTACACCATTTAAGAATAAGGACATGAAGAAATTCCTTGAAAAATACCACATTCAACATCACTTCTCTACGCCATATTATCCACAATCAAATGGCCAAGCAGAAGCTTCAAATAAGATCATTTGACAAATTCTACAAAAAACCTTTAATAAACATCAAGAATATTGGCACACTCAACTCTCCTATGCACTTTGAGCCTATAGGACAAGTGTTCATATGGCTACTGGTACTACACTGTACAATCTTGTGTATGGTGTTGATGCAATAATGCCTTTGGAGTTAGAAATTCCTTCATTACGAGTTTCCCTAAGGGACATTATTGATGACAATATTGAAAGAGAGAAGAGATTACAATAGATAGAGATGCTCAATGAACAATGTATCAACACTCTCGACCATCTTAAATCTCATTAGAAAAGCATCCAATGATCGTACAATGAATGTGTAATCAATAGTTCATTCAAAGTTGGCAATTTGGTACTCTATGAAAATCAACATAATGTGAATGCACTTCCTGGTGAAAAAGGGAAATTTAGCCCTAATTGGCTAGGACCATATGTTATCACTGAAGCTTATGGATCAAGAGCATATAAATTAGCCAATGAACAAGGTACGCCTCTTAAAGAACCTATTAATGCTATGCATAATTTGTAAAAATTTATTGCTTTAGATCGTATGTTAGATATTACTTTATAAAGAAGTTAGTTGTTAATTGTTTCAATTTTGACAAGATAGTACATTTTTAAATCATTTAATAAGCTAGCATTAGATTTTCATTAAAAACAATTAACCATTGTTGCATCTAACTAAACCATCTTTTCTTAAGATCATAATTGCATTAATTGGAAATAATATCATACTCGTGCAAAACTTTTAATCATTGTTGTATTTACTAAACAGTCTGCAAAGATTGATTAGCTTAAATTACAATAGCATTAAACACATTTTCACAGGATCATCACAAATTATCACTTTTTGCATTTTAATAAATCACATGTGGTACATAAAATAACATCATAGCATTAATAGAAAAGCATTATATATATATACATCAGTTTGAATATACAAATAAAAAATTGACTATCTCGTACATCAAAATGGGATGTCATAGTACAATACATGAGATACATATCATATAGCTGAACCTTGATTACCAGACCCCTCAGGACCTGGTGATGTACGAGTGACAGAAGGATGCCTATGTGAGGTAACAAATCGCGAATGACTCCTGGATGCACTCCATGACCATAGACCCCTAAGCTCACCTCTAATCTCTCCCATCTCCCTCTACGAATCTGTATAAATTTATTGAAGTCTATCTCTCTTAGCTCTCACTCAATCTAGCTCTATCTGTAGATAGCGATTGAGGGCACTGCCCATCTCAGTTGGAGATGTCGTGGCCTGATCTCATTGTGTCTGAAGATCCACCTCTGCATTCTCTGCTCTTTGGGTCACCTAATCTAAAGTAGCTTCCATAGCCACTCTGTATCTCATGAAAGGCACGAATAACTCCGCATGTTGCCTTGTTGAGTGCTATGTTGAGTAACCCGTCCGCACTCGCTACTCTGCTATATCAGTAGGAACCATACATGTTATGACATGACTCACAAAATTGCACCATCTTTGGGTACCAACTGTCAAAGAGAAACACAAAGATAATAATAATATCTCATCAATATATATATATGACATCATCATAAGAAAGTAACCACTAAAGCAATACAACAACATTCTCACCAAGATCGCCATCCTTCCAATCAGGATCACATACTGTTGTTTCTATAGCAACATCTGCAGTCTCCTCTATAGATGGGGGCATACAGGTTCTCGCCTCCCCTCACTCGAGCTGATTCGATCTCCTAGTGACAGTAGGACCTAGACCACAAGCTCTCAACCTAGGTCTCTCCTTGTTCTCATTGTCATCATCCACCTCCTACTGCCCTCACCGTGTCCTCTCCCTGAAGATGAAGCATGATAGTGTCTCCTCCTCCTCATCATCATCATCCTCATCATCATCCTCATCATCATCAAAATATCTGCTAAAGTGATTGAAATCCACACCTCTAGAATCATCCCCGCAACCCAACTATGGCCATGGATCGCCTATAGGATGACTCGCAAGAAAAATTAGGTCAAGTCAAGCTATCTCCCACTAGGTCATGTATGCTTGGGTACAATTGATATCATCTACCTCTGATGCTGGCTTTGCATCTACTACACCATCATCCTTGCTGCTAACTACCTCAGTGATCTTCAGCCGTGGAGCCTCATTGGCCCTTGTTGTGCTGTGTGTTGAGCATACGTAGCATGCATGCATGCTAGGGACACCCTGCATGCGTTTGAATTGTCCCATGACTCTATCAAAGTAAAAGCTGACAATGATGTGATCTAGGAAACTGACTAGTAGCCAATCCTGCTGCATCCTTGCTAACTATCTATGATGCCCCATCCATGGCCTGTGATTGTGATATGGCCTCCATGTGATATCGTTGTGCCACAGCCTGTCAATCACTACTCTCCAATATAGAAAATCACCATATCTCCAACATCTATTAAGTGGATAGGCATGTACATGTGGATGTGTCCATGTTGGCTCAATGGGAAACCCCACTGGCTGTGTGCATCTAATAGGCTCGAATGTCCATACCTATAATAGGGTACATATCATCAAACTCTATGCCTCATAGTGAACATAATGACTCAAGTCTTAGTATAGGTGAACAAGCATACTACACCCTCATGCATTGACTATCCTCTCCTCCTCCATCACCCAGATAGTGTGTACGAGGCCCCCATGAAGGTGTGTGCCTCATCCATCTAGTGTAACCACTAACATGATGGTAGTGATCATGATGCAACAAACTAGAGGTATGTCTACACACTACTGCTCTAACCATTGAAGCATGATATGTACTCATCTGAGTGACATCACCATATGACCCAAATAGTGAACATGACTCTCATGAGTGTACTCCTCGGAGCGCTGCTCTATGATCCACACTGCCTGCCCTCAGACTGGAAGTCATAGTATGCGATACACATCCTCAAGTGTAATCATCATCTCCCCTATAGGTAGATGGAAGGTAGATGTGTCTATATCCCATCTCTCCATCAAGGTCATCAACATGCTAATGTGGAATCTCATTGTGGGCATAGTAAACACACACCATAGGCTTGTGTCTTGTAGGAGACCTCGATCCTTGTCAGATAGCGTACCTATGTGGCTCCGCAGCAGTGTCATAAGTCAGACACTAGTATTCTCCCATGTCTCTAGGACATCCTGTGCATCAAACAATTTCAAAGCAGTTTATGATCATAATAAAATAATTTTTCATCTATAACATTCTAACTGTAACTTGTCCCCTGGGCCCTTGTCCTTTCTAGACCTGGGCGCCCCAAGAAAACTAGGGTGCCCAGGGAGGACTTGGGTGCCCCAGCTAGACTTGGGCACCCTAGACATGAACCCTTCTCCAAAATGTTCTAAATGGCATGCAAAACAAGAAAATGTACATAAATCGGAAAGAATTGATGCAAAAAGTGAAGTCTAGAGTCTTGCCTCATGCTTAACTCACCTGTCTGCTACTCGGGACCATAGTGCATCCAGCCTCGGGGCTTGATAAGGGTGTTGGCTCAACATCATAGATCTCTCTCCTTCTCCTCTTCTCCTATGAAAGTGAAAATGACAAATGAATGGTTAAAAAGTGAAAACTCCCTTTACTTATGGTACATGGGTGAGAATTCCTTGTCACTATCTAGGAGAAAAAGTTCACATCAATGCTCAATCACCTCTATCTTGGGATGTTGAACTCAGATTTATACACTATTTGTTGTGTTGGAATCCTAGTTCCACACTTCATCAAACCTAATGCTTTGTGTCTTGGTGTTATTTTAAAAAGTAACCTTACCAAAGCACTTTTCATCAAGCTTTCCCTGAAATCTATGTGTGAAGATTACCACCTTGTTTCTCCTTTTTAGACTAAGCAAGCAGAAACAAGGGAGCATATATCTCCCACAACTTCCACCCTAATCATGCCTCATCACCCACCCCTTTAGTTCTTATTGTTGTGTGGTTACACAACACACCCCATTTTGACTTGAAAAAATAGGGACCCAACTTGTTTTTGCTGCTTTGGCTTGTTTTTTTGCTTTTGGGCGGTCTGGTAAAAATAAGTCATGCAAGTCATCCTGTAGAGGGTGGATAGATCATCATGATGAGGTCATTTGTCAAAGTTAGTAGTTCACATCATCATCCTCATGGATGGAAGGTGCACAAAATTCCAAGCAGGTTTGCCTTTTTGGATCATCCTGAAATTCTTTAAAGGGAGAAAGTTATGTTGAGTCAAAGTTTTGGTCAAACTTGATATTCCAAGAAGGGGGTCATATTTCAAACATCAGTCATATCTTGTAAGATCACCCCGATGTAAGTTTATAACGTGATAATCACTTGGTCCGTGAAAGTCTAGACATCAATCTTATGTGATAGCGGTTATCTGTCCGTCTAACAACTTCACATATTTTGCGGGGGGTCATGTTTTTAATATCCATCATCTTTCAAAGATCACCCTCATCACAAAATATCACCCTTTCCCAATATGATGATGACATCAATTAAAACCAATGAACAAAGAATATCACCTTGATGATGAAGTCATCATTCTATTTTACCCCGCGGAGGTATATATCCAATCCCCACCATATTCAATAACATGATGGTGACATCATTACAACAAAACACTTAAACAAGGTAGCTGACATGGTGACGTCATCCCGATCTTTTGAGGGGGTTCATATTTTAAACATCCCCTGATCTTAAAATCATGACCCAATATACATATGGTCAAATGTTGACCACATCACTTGATTCTTTTGCATTAGTTTTGCCACTCAAAGGGCGGAAGGTCATTTTGTCCACCAGGGGGTCATATTTTGAATATCACCTGATCTTTCGAAGATCACTGCCCCCTCCTATTTCCTAACATTAAATGGACATAAATGCGGTAGATGGATTCTCGCCGACTATGAATACAATTCAAACACATGGCATCATCCATGGATTCTCTGTAGAAGATCAATGGATTTAATTGATTTAACGCAGTTTTACCCTAATCCTACCCTAAGGATACATTTAAAGGTAACTTTCCAAGGTTATTTCCATTTACCTTGTGAAAAAATGAGAATTTACAGAGTAGAGAAGTCAAACCCTCATACGAGCTACCTGTGAACGGACTACAGCTTGCAGCATAACAGAACAGGTGATCATCAGCATTTGCTACCCTTTTTCGTAATCATCCACCTACCCTAGGAGAAAAGCATTATCAGGTAAGTAATTAAAAAACCCTCCTATTGTCATTTTCTGCATGTCCAGGTAGTATGACCTTCTTGTGGTTTGAATCTGTAAGTATACACATCATGATGAAGTAAAGAGTAATGAATAGAGTGTGTAGGATGCCATGGAGATATAATGTTGTTTGAATGCATATAGATATTGTATAGTAAGACAAGGCATGTTCATTGCAGGAATCCATGGCGGACCTCAGACGGAATAGATCTGATCCAAAATTTCTTAAAACCATGTTTGTTCAGCCAGAAGGGGCACAATTCAGGTATGGTATCATTGGGGACACTCACTAGGGAGACAAATTTAGCGGTATGGTCATCCAGAATAGACCATGATAAGGATAATACCCTGCTAGATGCAATATATGTTTCAGGGATGTGGCATGCAGCTAGATTCCCCTATGCTATGGAGACCCCAGAACTAGTAGTAGAATGTGCTAGAAACTATAACCCTCAGACAAGGCGGGTGGAGAAACATGGAAGAGTTTATGTAGACTTTTCAATAAAGGGCATCACATCTACTTCCAATCTGCTAGTTGGAAAGAAGGTAGTCAGTGTGGATCTACAGAAGCTGGAAATAGAATATAACAACAACAAGAAAATTTTAAGGAAGAGGATGTACTAGTGGAGGTCAAAGAGCAGCACCTACACTACCTCTGCCAAGTTGTCTGTCCACCTATACAAATTCAATTTTGATGATGAGTATCAATACATGATTGCCCTGCATAGTAGGATGACAGGTTAGCCTCATGCTAGGAACTTCAAGAATTTGATGTTTGGGATCATCTAGATCGTCCTGTATATAGATAACAAGCCACTATGGGCCAAGGTCATTAGTTATGCCTTAGATGAAGAGATGAGGAACCTGGGAGGTCTAGAGTGCTCATTCCACATGACCTCATACGTTGTCTACTCATGTGCCTACAAGGGAACATTTGATGCCTTGACAATAGTAGGGAAGGTTAGCAGTGGTGTAGATAATGCCCACATATGGGATCATTATCCTTAGATACAAAGAAATAAATACCTCCAAGATTACAAATTGGTGAATGATGCATTCTCTATGCATCTAGTCAGGATAATGGAGGAGGACAAGACCAAGAGACTGAGCATGGAGGCTCAAGAAGTTGTATATAGGCATGGGGCCTGGTTCATCCAGTATGGCACATTTTCATACATGAGAGTGGAGGGATTTGAAGACCAGCCCCTCATGTTACCCAGGTACCCTACTGATGGGGTAGTCCTGATGGAATTTTTGAGACAGATGTCTACCATAGTAGAGACATACAAGGCACAAAAGAAGATACCCCCGGTACTATTTCTAGTATCCATGGGCTAGTACATGTGCTCAGATTCACAGAGCATAGAGCATGTCATAGGTGGCCTGAAACTGATGTATCTGCAGCCATTTCCATTGGCTAGATCATATGACCCCTATGGCAGGATGTAGAAAATAATGGGCAAGCCTATGCATTAGAGGTACCTAGAAGATTTTTGGATTGATTGGCTGAAGTGAGAAGAAGAAAATATCAGAGGCTCACCCTAAATTAGATAAGGACATTTGACTGCATCCCAGTGCCAGTACAGCTGAAGAAGAATGATGGTAGGACCATGTCAAATGAATATGAAGACAAGAAGGTGTATAATGACACCATCTCAGCCTCTGATCTAATAAAGCCAGAGGATATCTCCTTGGATTAGTTTACAGGTGGGGTGCTGCAGTTAACCCAAGCACGGGTAGATGAATAGATAAATAGATTGAAGAAAATAAGAGTAGCCCAGAAAGGGCACGCCAACAAATCAGGCTCGACAAGTTGGTAGATCAGGTGACTAGCCCTGCCATTATAGATTTGACATACAGGGAGGATGTGAGCCCCAAAGACAAGGTCAGTGCACCTGATGCCACAGAGAAAATTGAAGTAGCCAAGCAAGCTGAGGTAGAGAGCAATGCTCTAGATATGGGCCAGCAACAACATGAGATACCCGCTCTGCCAAAGAAAGTAGAAGTCCAACAGAAGGGTGAGGCCGATAAAGATACATTAGGTGATGATGCCGCCCAGACTCAAGTAGATATGGGAGAAATAGATAAATCAGGTCATGAAGACCTTAAGACACAAGATGTCGGTGCATCTGGTGCAAAACAAAATGTAATCCAAGGTCAGGGTGATGCACCAGGCCCAAACACACAAATATCCATAGATGCTAATATGCCTCAAGATGAGTAAAATACTAAGGTGGATGAAACATAGAAAGAGGGAGTGCAGGATCAGGCACAGGATCATCATGTGGATATCCCACAGGATCCTCCCTTACAAAAGGAAACCCCTCAACAAGAAGAGATGCAATAGGATCCCCCTCATGAGGAAATCCATGAGGAAGAAACTAGGAAGTCACCTTCTCCACCTAGAATAGAGACAGATACTGGAGATCAGGGTAGACATGATGGTGACAAAGGATGTCAAGGATCTAGAGATGAAGTACCTTAGTGGCTTGAAAGAGAAATAGGTATGGAACAAGGCTTTGAAATTTAGGAATTTGATGTTTCTACCTTGTTTGCAGAGACTATCATGAAGCCAAAGAGAAAAGCCTGATTGACATCGGCTATTAGAAGAAATCCTACTACAAGTAGAAGGACTACCCAAGTAGCACTTTCCACTGTAGAAAAGGAGAAGGGCAAAATCACCATGGAGGAGTTCCAAATCACAACTGTGGATTTGAGTTTTGCCAATGAAGACCAAGAGGGTTAGGAAGGGAAGGATATCATAAATTCTTTGACCCAAAGGGTGAAGAAAGAGAAAGAAAAATATGTAGCATAAGGAGCACATTGCCTAGCTGCATGCATATATAAAGGGGTTGATTAACCATGATAGTACACCAACAGATCCAGCAGTCCCATTGACTGTTATCTCCCAGGAGGAAGTTAATAAATTGGACCTCATGAAGCATCAGGCCATGATCATGGATAAGTGGATGCTGATACCCTTACAGGAGCAGATGATGTATTGATAACCTCTTTACAGAGGTGGAATTCTTTAAGCAGTTTGAAGAGAAAAGTGGAGAAAATGCAGAATGAAATAGGAAGGTCAGTCCAATTGGAAAAGGACCTGACTACTTTGAGTGAGATAAAGAGGATTGATCCTTAGATATTAATAAATAATGGATTGTTAAATAATAACAATGCCCTATTGATAGACATTTGGTATGAAGATATCAGGTTCGAATGTGATATCCTAAAGAAGTGCAGTGGCAAGCTCCGGGATATCAGTATAAAGCTGCATAGCATGATGGCACATGAAGTAGAGATCCTTGAAGCATTGGAAAGAAAAGTAGAGGGGAAGATTGAAAACCAAGACATAGACTTTGCTATTAAAGCTCTACATGATAATTTCCAAATGGTGGCTAATGACCCCCTCACCCACCTGATTGAGGAGGTGATGAATAAGATCATGAGGATCAAGGTCAGGGTGGAGAACTATAATGAGACTCTAAATAGCAGAAAAGTTAAGATGGAAGTAATCAAAGATAAATTCTAGTCTCATAAGCATGCCATTACAAAAGCCAAGACCTAAGATGGTAGGGAGGTAGATAAAATAGTACAGGCTTATGAAAATATCAGGATGGTAATGAAGGTCCATATACAGGATGATGTTCATCAGGGCGATAATGATACAGAAAGCAATGAAGATGATGAGCATGATGAAGAAGAAGAACATCAAGAAGAAGAACCTGAGGAATGAATAGAGATGCACCACAAGGAAGATATATGCATCAGGTATTCATAAGATAATGAGTCATCCAGATGGTTGCCAGCTAGCAACCTGTGCCACGAAGGATAGTTGACTGAGTCAAAGAATGTAATCTACCATTGATCTTAATTGACAAATCCTGACCATAGGTCATTTGTAACTACCTCCTCACCTTATTCTAGAAAAGGTGCAGGGGTGCCATATTTTGAATATTCGGAAGCTTAATTGAAATTTGATTGCTGAAATATCAGGACTTATTTCAAAGCTATTGTAAATGTACATGTTATGCATACTTAATGAAAGAAAAGACAATTCTATTACAAATCATCATAAATCTTGAGTAATCTATGTTTGAAATCTTGATACATGCATTGATCAACTACGTCCCTTGGAGTGCTTGTCAGTCTGCATGTGTTGTTTTCATTCTTTATCCTTTGAAGTTAGCATCATCCATATCTAGCTATGGAACATCCTGTTGACAATATGGTTTGATTTCTTCTCCTCATGAATGTATCTTGTATGTATGTGGTCCAATAGCTAAAGATTCACCAAAATTAGAAGCATTCATTTAAATTTATTTCAATTTCATAACAATTCATCATCACAATTGCAAATAACAGAGAATTAAAAGCAAGTAACATGAAATATGTTGACATCTCGTAGATAATTGGAAATGCATAGCATATGTAGAGTTAAAGCATGTTTAATTGACAAATATCATGCAAATTCACACATAAATCCATGAAATTCATGCACATATCTACTTACAGATACTTCATTTGAGTAAACATACTGTGTAGAAGAAAGAACAGGACCATGATGATCAATAATCAGAAGAATTGATCAAACTTGCAAATACATCAGTTATCTTGGAAATAGAGTAGAAATAACCTCTCTGTGCAGCAAATTTACAAGAAATAGAACAATACTGATCATACAAACAAATGTAAGGTCCCTTGAAATGGAAAATAGCACGTCACATCAACCTCTGGGTAATGCCAGGCAACCATGACCTGATCAATGGAGACTTGGAGTCATCAACTTATCTGAAGCTGATCGTACTTTACAAGATAATAAAGGTTTGATGTACAAATTTTTATGCATGTTGTTATGACTAATCATCATCATCAACACTTATGACTGACTCATTCATTTGTTGTTTGCAAGTTGATTTGATGATTTGATCTAACATATCTTTCGTTGCAGGTTGGGGTTCCTAACCTTTGTGATATTGTAGGATTATAGATTGGGGGCTTCTACCTCTTGCTTAGCAATATTCAACTTCCTCTACAGTATCCTTTTGGGTATCTTTTTTGTGATTACTATATTTACTTTCCTTTAGTTACATATGCACATAGTGTCATATGGCCACTAAAGTGTGGGCTAAATGTTATTTCATAAATTGTGCTCCTACTTGGGTTAGAACAATTTCATTAGGTTTAGCTCTTACCTTTTAGTTTCCCTCAACCCCTTTCATTATTGGGCCTATCTAAACCTTGACTGACATTTACCTTATCGAGTAAATGTTGCATTTCAAAGTATTTAATGACAAAAACCAGAAAGAGATGATGAATTTTAGACACTTAGGACACTCTTAAGCCTTATTTGGAGCAATTTTTGGGGGCTGGACTTGGGCACTCGCACCCTAGTCCTGCTCTAAATCTCAGGATTCTAAGTTTTCTTCTGATGTTGGCTTATGTTGTATGTTTCAAGATTCTGAATTCAAAATTTCATTGTCATGCGATGTCGACATTTTATTTCAATCCATTTCCCTCCTAAGGTGAGGTATTTAAAGAGAATTGAAAATCATTTCATCACACACAACTCACATGCAAGCTTACTACGCTAAAATTTCACTACAAGTGCTATGGAAGTTCTGCAAAGTGTTGAAGCTCATTGAAGAATTGGCTCTTTTCTATCGTGGAGATATGTTGTGAATATTAGAAATCAAGATCTTGAGTCTATCTTGCTCTTCCTAGGTTTTTTGAAGCATTTTATACAATTGGGAGAAGGGTTGAATCCTCCAACTTGAGTTTTGGAATCCTCCGTGAATATGGCTACCTCACCTTCTTGTTCTATAAGTCTTCATTGGTGTTATCTCCTTGAGGTGAAGTTGTTGTTTCCTTGAGCGAAACATTTTTGGATTTAATCCTTGATGCTTGAGTCATTTAGGATCTTGCATTTGTTTATGCTTACACATTTGGTTTACAAGCACACACATCTACAAACTTTGACATTGGCTATCGTTGAGGTAGAAATACCAAAGATGGGGTTTGAATGAGGCAAACTCCTATATAGCCACAACCATGCTTCTCCTTCTCTTGTTTGTGCAGGTCAAATTCAGGAAGATTTAATGGAAAGAAGAAAAGTAGAAGCATGTATAATAGGTATAGTCATCACATAAGTTATAGATTCATCTTTGGAATACCTATAGGACTTCAAGGTGGGTACCCAAGTCTAGTAGGACCTGAAAACTAGGTTCTGGAACCTTTCATAGAGATACAGACACCTGGTGCAAAATGTTTTGCTAACGGAAAACTTACGAGACATCAAGCGGGTGCCCTAGTCTTACAAGCCTCCAGATTTTAGGTGCACAATCACTGTTACCTCTTATCTGCATTTATGTGATTAGTCTGAAGGTTTCTTCTCCCGAAATCCATTTGTTAATGCAGATCTTATAACTACTGTTTGGCTTATCATTATCTAGTTAGGGTTTGCAAAACTCTAGTTGAGATACCTTTTCAGGTACAATAATAGAGGAATAGGACACTTGTATCTTATCACTCTCATAGTGATTGAGCTTGGTTCATATTCTAAATGTTAATGCATTAGAAAGACGGGCTTGACCTAGTTTTCCAATTCTATCATTCTCTCTCTTTTCAACAGTAAACACAAGCAACCAAGATCGTTAGGAGCTCCAAGTAACTTAATAATTTTTGAACATAAATGGTAAAATAAGCAAGGATTTAAGGTTTTATGCTCCTGATGTAGGTGCCATAAATGCCCCAACAAGGTGACAGAGTGGTAGGCACTTAGACATGAAAAGTGGGGAAAATGGTCATGACAGGATGAGCGGGGAAAAGATGGTCCATTGGATGATGTTTGTTAGCCATAGAAAGTCCCGCAACATCCTATAAGGGTCAAAAGACCCACTTTCCCTTGGTAGGTGATACCTTAATTGAAAAATGAAGCTTTTGGACCTCACTGGACATGTCTGGTAGACACCAAAATTAGCGTAAAGCATATAAAAGTAATCTTCCCTTCATTCACACATAATACAACCCAAAACCTTTTGCAAACCCACCATGAAAACAAAATTAGACTCCAAGAGCACACAAATTATCACAAAAGCCAATTTTGGAACAAATCCTCTATTCAAGTCACAACTTCACTTTCTCAACATCACAAAGGAGGAAAGCTAAGACTCCAAGTCAAAGCAAAAGAGGAGGTATCCATTTGGAAAAATGGGGTGTGTGCGCAGGGAAAAACAAAGTGTACTTAGGTTCATAAGGTTAGACAACATCTTGTATAACTAAATGTACAACCTTTTAGAGGTAAGAGGTTACCTAGTTGTTTGGTAAACCTCATGCGCATACCTTTTGAGGTTGGAAGACTTTCCATCTCACCTCAAAAGACACTTTGTAGTCATCCAACACTTGTCACACAAGGTTGTGGGTTTGCACATTCCAACTAATCCAAAGGTTGACACCTATAGGACACTTGTCTACTTGTTTGTGTCACATCATAGGGCACTTGTCAATCCATGTGCAAGGTGGATTGCCTCTTCCATGCCTATATAAAGAGGCATTCTCATGTAAATTTATATGTGAGATCAATATAAGTTTATTCTCAA
Source organism: Cunninghamia lanceolata (assembly GCA_027924645.1). Classification (NCBI taxonomy): domain Eukaryota; kingdom Viridiplantae; phylum Streptophyta; class Pinopsida; order Cupressales; family Cupressaceae; genus Cunninghamia; species Cunninghamia lanceolata. The sequence continues at coordinate 8,635,918 of BSBN01000194.1, read as the reverse complement.
TTAGGTTCATCAATTTCATTGATTTTTTATCTTGTATTATTGATTTCCATATTGTAAGAGTGTAGATTAAGTTGCAGAGCATCTTTGGCTATTCCAACGGATACTAGCACCCCTCATGGCCTAGTTTAGTGCATAATCCTTGAAATTGACACAAAAATGACAAAAATCATAAGCATGAGTCAAAATCTCAGACTCACCTTGTGTGTCCATACACCCTATGCTATGTGACTCCTTAGTTCTTGATGTAGGAGCATCCTTGGTTCAAGAGAAATCTTGTATCAACCAAAAAAATTTGCATTTCAGTTTGTTTACATTTCAGTTCTTTCATTTTTTCCAGTTCAGTCCAGGCAGTTCAATTAGTAGCAATTCTCAGCTTGTGATCCGGTTTTGGTATTTCACATCTTGTGGATCTGGACTTAGCATCTACATTCATTCATCTCCATCATATCATGAATCTAGAGAATTTGGATTAGTTACCAGAAAGATATTGCTTTTAGAAGTTGATTATCTCTCAGAGCAGAGCATTCTAATAGTTCCTGATAATCAACTGAAGGAGAAGGCTTGCGGATCATTCCTTAATTTACAGATCTCATTGACACATCATTAAATGTTCTTTGGTTCATGACCAACCTTCCCCAAGGGTCTACACATTGTTCCATTCATTTGAGGAAGTGTTATATGCATTTAGGTCTGACCTATCTGTGAACACGTTACAACTCTTCATTGGAGTTTGTGACCTTCCTTGGCTGACGCAGAGGAATCTATTGGTCTGGAAATGATATATAAAGATGTAATAGATCCTCTGGAAATGATATATAGTGATAGCTGATAGTTTAGATTTTGTGCAAAGGGAGCTTCAAAGCCTTATCTTGTGCATGTATGTAATCAGGCCTGTGAGCCCTAATTGTAAGCTCGCATGTTGCTGGCAGATCTCTATTTTGAATTCTATGATATAATGAATGACTGAATCTACATTTGCTTCATTTCTTTGAGTTGTTTCCATTGTGTTTACACTTGCTGTACGGTCTGGATAGTTCATTCTGTGAACCCTCCTATCATGACTGCACCAAGTGGTATTAGAGCGAAAGTTTGAATCTTGGAGAGTGAAAGTTTCATTCTTTGGAGTGAATTAATGAAGGGGATTTTGTAAGATCTTGTTGTATGTAGATTGCCAATCCAATCCAGGTTACTTGTGTGCAACCGATCGCTGATTGAGAGGCATTTGTTTCTTGTAGCCCGATCGAGGAACCTGAGGCAGTTTGCACTTGATCCTAGGAAGATGCCATCGTGAAGAGTTCCTCATATTGGTACAATGGCTAATAGAATGGATGAGATGATGGAATTGATGAGAACAATGTGAATTCATTTGGATGTTGTTGAAGAGGACAGGCAAAGAGGATTGACATCGAGACCTAATGTTGAAAGTGATGATGAGGAAGAATTTTAATATGTGGAACATACTGGCGAAACCCTAGAAGGTGATGAAGAAGAAGAATCAGATCAGATAAAGATGTTGTGAGATATTTCAAAGATTGGAAAGAGACCTAGAGTTGATTTTCTAAACTATACTGGTAATTTGAATCCTGAAGAATTGATTGATTGGATAAATGATATGGAAGAATACTTTGAATATGAGGAGATTGAAGATCCGGAGAAGGTGAAATTTGTAAAGACAAAATTGAAAGGACATGCTACTATATGGTGGAAAGAAGTTCAGTTGGAAAGAAACGTAAGAGGAAAAGGAAAGATTACAAAGTGGGACCAGATGGTAAAAAAGTTGAAAAATTAGTTCATACCTGCTGACTATGAGTTGGAATTGTTGAAAAGATTGCAAAACCTGAGACAAAAGGAGAAATCTGTGAAAGCGTACATTGAAGAATTTCATAAGATGATTATAAGGATAGGACATAGTGAAGCAAGCAAGGAGAAAGTGTCTAGATGTATCAATGGACTGAGATTGAACATTCAAGAAGAACTAATTTTGGTAAGGATGACATCTTTGGAAGAAGCATATCAATTTGCCTTGAAAGTTGAAGAGAAGCTGAATAAGAAATATGATCAGAGACAGAGAGGAAGAGGAGATAAATTTAAGAAGGGAAGATCATTTCCCAGATATGATAGATCATTTTTTGACAGAACAAGTTCGACAACCTAGTTAGAAAGGATGACAGAGATAAAAATGCTTACCAAAGAGATAACATAATTTTTTATCGGAGAGGAAACCCTAGTGCATACTGGAATGAAGGATACAAAAGAGAAGGAAGAGGATTTGATAGGAAGACATTTAGAGGTACTTGTTTCAAGTGTGGAGGTGAAGAACATAGAGCATTTGAATGTAATCAGGGTAGTATAAGCAGGAAGATAGGGAATAGTGGGAGAGGACTATGTTGAAGAAGAACCTGTTGAATCACCTTGTTCAATTCATAATTCGAAGAAAGGAGAATCATTGGTGATGAGGAGAGCACTATTTCAAGTAGAGACAAATGAGGATCCATCACAGAGGAAGAGTTTGTTTAGAACTAAATGCAAATACGGGGGGTAAGTGTTGTAAAGTTGTAATTGATAGTGGTAGTTCAGATAACCTAGTTTCAGAGGAGATGGTGACTAGGCTAAAGTTGGAAAGATTGAAACACCCTAAACCCTATCAGATAGAATGGATTTAGGATGATCATAATGTACTAGTGAGTGAACAATGTTTGGTGAAATTTCATATTGGATCTTATCATGATGAAGTCTTGTGTGATATTATGCCTATGGATGTTTGTCATATCTTGTTGGGTAGACCTTGGCAGTATGATAGAAAAGCTATGCATGATGGGAGAAAGAATACATATACTATAACAACAAATGGGAAAAAAATTACTTTGATTCCTTTAGAAGATGATCCTAAAGATGTGGTATGTGGAAATGCTAGAATCTGTTTGGTAGATGGAAGGAAATTTTTAGATGGTTTGAAATAGGAAAGTATGTGTTATGCCTTGATTCCTAAGAAGACGGAGGTAGTGAAGAAAGAAACTAAACCAGATGAGATAAGAGAGTTACTGACAGAGTATGAAGACATCATATTAGATAATGTACCTAATGGATTACCACCTATAGGGAGTATCAGTCATCACATAGACCTTATACCGGGAGCATGTTTGCCTAACAAAGCAACACATAGAATGAGATTAATAGGGAATGAAGAACTGAATAGACAGATACAAGAATTGTTGAGGAAAGGTTTGATCAGGGAAAGCTCGAGTCCTTGTGCAGTACCTACAGTGCTAGCACCTAAGAAGGATGGAGAATAGAGAATGTGTACTGATTCCAGAGCAATAAACAAGATCACAGTTAAGTATAGATTTCCTTTACCTAGGATGGATGATATCATAGATTGTTTGAGTGGAGAAATATATTTCACAAAAATAGGCTTGAAGAGTGTATACCAGCAAATTAGAATCAGAGAAGGTGATGAATGGAAGACTGCTTTTAAGACAAATAAAGGACTGTATGAGTGGTTAGTGATGCCTTCTGGATTGAGAATGCATTGAGTACTTTCATGAGATTGATGAATGAAGTCTTAAAGAAATTATTGGGTAAGTTTGTTATTGTATACTTGGATGATATCCTGATTTTTAGTAGAACAAAAGAGGAACATTTGTTGCATATTAGACAAGTTTTTCAGAGGTTGAGAGAGGAGAAGTTGTTGATAAACATCAAGAAGTGTAGTTTCATGAAGGAAGAATTGGTATATCTAGGATTGGTGATTTCTACGGAAGGATTGAAGATGGACCCTAAGAAAGTGAAAGCAATTATTAAATGGCCTACACTGGAGAGTATTGGAGAGGTTAGATCATTTCATGATTTGGCTAGTTTCTACCAGAAGTTCATCAGAAGTTTCAGTTCAGTTTGTAACCCTATGACAGAGACAATGAGAGGTGATAGAAAAGATTTCAAGTGGACATCAGGAGCAGATAAAAGTTTTGAACTGTTGAAGCAGAAAGTGACAGAGAAACCTATTTTGGCATTACTAAATTTTAATAAGGTATTTCAAGTTGATTGTGATGCAAGTGGAAATGCAATTGGAGTAGTATTAAGTCAAGAAGGTAGACCTGTAGCATATTTTAGTGAGAAGTTGAATGCTGCAAGGAAATGATATTCAGTTTATGATCAAGAGTTCTACACCATACTTCAAGCTTTGAAGAAGTGGAGACATTACTTGTTGCCTAAGGAGTTTGTGTTGTATACAGATCATCAAGCTTTGCAGTATCTGAATAGTCAAGGTAAGTTGAATCAAGACATATGAGATGGGTAGAGTTCATGCAGAGTTATACCTTTGTGTTGAAGCATAGGAGTGGTAAATCAAACAAAGTTACTGATGCCTTGAGTAGAAGAAGGAACTTGTTGACAGAGATGAGAGTTGAAGTGTTGGGTTTTGATGAATTAAAGAATATGTATGAGGGAGACACTAATTTTGAAGAACCTTGGAAAGAATGTAAGGAACCTGTTGTGATAGATAGGAGTAAGTGGTTAGACTATTTCATTCAAGAAGATATGTTGTTCAAAGGAAGTCAGTTATACATACCTAGAAGTTCTATGAGAGACAATTTGATCAAGGAGAAGCATAGTGGTGGATTGGCAGGACACTTTGGCATTGATAAGACAATGGCTTTGGTAAGAGAAAATTACTTTTGGCCTCAGATAAATAAGGATGTTCAGATATTTGTACAGAGTTGTAGAGTTTGTCAAATTACAAAAGGGAGTAGTTAGAACACTGGATTGTATAAACCTTTGACAGTTCCGGAGAGACCTTGGGAAGACATAAGCATGCATTTTGTAGTGGGATTACCTAAGACACAGAGAGGATATGATTCAATATTTGTAGTGGTTGATAGTTTTTCAAAGATGGCTCATTTCATACCTTGTAAGAAAACAACTGATGCAGTGCATGTAGCTAACCTATTTTTCAAGGAGATTGTGAGATTGCATGGATTACCTAAGAGTATAGTTTCAGACAGAGACACAAAGTTTGTTGATTACTTTTGGAAGACACTTTGGAAAAAGATGAAACAGATTTGAAGTTCAGTTCTACTTTTCATCGATAGAAAGATGGATAGACAAAGGTAGTGAATAGGAGTTTGGGAAACTTGTTGAGATGTTTGGTTCGTGACAAAGCCAGAAGTTGGGACTCGATTCTTTCACAAGCAGAGTTTGCATACAATAATTCATTGAATAGGAGTATCGGAAGAACACCTTTTGAGATTGTTACCAGAGTGAATCCTAAAGGAGCTGCAGAATTGAGAGATACTAGTATAGAAGACAAGAGGAGTGCAGAAGCAGAAGAATTTGTAAATCATATGAAGATAGTGCATAATCAAGTGAAGAAGCATTTGGAGGACATGAACAGTAAGTACAAAGAAAAAGTAGATGAGAAGAGAAGACATAAGGAATTTGACATTAGAAATGAAGTGATGGTGTACTTGAGGAAAGAAAGATTTCTAGTTGGGACATATAAGAAATTGAAGATGGAGAAGTTTAGACCTTGTAGGATACTCAAGAAATTTGATTCAAGAAATGCATATGAAGTGGAATTACCAGAGACTTTGGGTATATCACCTATATTCAACATTGCAGATCTATATCAGTATCATGAAGTAGAGTTCAGTGACAACATGGAAGAAGACTTGAAGAAGTAGTTACCACAACAAGCACTAGAGCAGATAGAAGACATTTTGGACAGCAAAGTTGGAGGCAACACTAGAGGAAGACAATACAAAGAATACCTTGTGAAGTAGAAAGGTAGACCAGAAGAAGATTCATCATGGGTTTCTCAAGCTAAGGTGGACCGTCTTGGTTCTCCCCTAGCCCCAGCAAAGTGAGGGACTCGCTTTTTCAATAACTCTGGATGTTTGATATAGGAGCATCCCTAGTTCAAGAGAAATCTTGCATCAACCAAAAACATTTGCATTTCAGTTTGTTTGCATTTCAGTTCTTTCATTTTTCCAGTTTAGTTCAAGCAGTTCAGTCAGTAGCAGTTCTCAACTTATGGTCTAGTTTTAGCATTTCACATCTTGTGGATCTGGACTTAGTATCTACATTCATTCATCTACATCATATCATGAATCTCAAGCATTTGGATTAGTTACCAAAAAGATATCACTTTCAGAAGTTGATTATTTCTTAGAGCAGAGCATTCTAATAGTTCCTGATAATCAACTAAAGGAGAAGGCTTGCAGATCGCTCCTTAATTTGCGGATCTCATTAACACACCATTCAATGTTCTTTAGTTCATGTCTGACCTTCCTCAAGGGTCCACATGTTGTTCCATTCATTTGAGGAAGTGTTCTATGCATTTAGGTCCGACCTATCTATGAACATGTTAAAACTCTTCATTAGAGTTTGTGACCTTCCTTGGCCGACGTGGAGGAATCTATTGGTCCAAAAATGATATATAAAGATGTAATAGATCCTTAGGAAAGTAGTGATCAATTTCATGATATAGTGATAGCTGATAGTTTAGATTTTTTGCAAAGGGAGCTTCAAAGCCTTATCTTGTGCATGTATGTAATCAGGCCCGTGAGCCCTAATTGTAAGCCAGCATGTTGCTGGTGGATCTCTATTTTAAATTCTATGATATACTGAATGACTGAATCTTTATTTTCTTCATTGTTTTGAGTTGTTTCTATTGTGTTTACTCTTGGTGCATGGTCTAGATAGTTCATTCTATGAGCCCTCCTACCGTGACTGCACTAGTTCTACCAGCCTAGGATATTGATATTGTCGTTTGCATGGCATCATCGCTCTCATGACCACTAGAGATTATAAAAGATCTTTAAAAATGAAAAAGACAAATAAGATAGTAAATGGTGAAAACCTACTTACTATTTATTGCAAAGCGTCAACACTCTCACCATTATATTCAAACATTTAGAAATTAGGTTAGAGAATCTAAATTTTTGCATTGTCTGTTATGCTGGAATCTTGGTTCCATCCTCTTTCTCATGACATGCCTTTCATCTCAGCGTTATTTTATCAAATGACCATACTTAAGGCATATTTATCAAAATTGGAAACATATAGTAGAGAAAGCATCACTTTGTTTCTACCTCCTTAAAAGAAAGCAGAAACAAGGGGCATATATCTAACCATGAGTTTCACTCTAGATCACACTCTCATTCCCCTCATATTTTTTTCTAGACTAATATAGCTTTTTTTTCTGTAAGATGGTTTTGACTTTCCCTAACACTATGGTTTTGTAGTTTCCTGACTTAGGGCTCCATTCTCTCACTTGGTAATGTTCTACATCCTCTACAATATCCTTTTTGGGTATCCGTTACATTCTTATTTGCTTTCCTATAATTTATCTTGCATATGCATGTAGTGTCATATGATTGCTAAAGTGGAGGCTAAATGTAAAATCATAAATTATGATCCATGTCAATACAAGCACAATTTCATGTCATATTTGACACTTGCTTTAGTGTCTGCACCCCTAGTCCATTTTAAGTCTACGTTTCTAGCCTTTGCCTTACCCTCAACTCAAGAGAAGTGCTTCACTTTCCTAAACCTTCCTAAGCCTTCCTAAACCTTCTTAAATCTTCCTAAACTTTACTAAATTGTTACAATTGATCAAATTCTAGAACATAGGACAATGTTAAGATCCTGGTGATGTCTTGAAAAAATGCTAACTTTCTAGAGTGATTTAACTAGGATGCTAGCATACAAGCACTAGTGTCCTCCTATGTGGAGTGTTAAATCCATCGACGATGTCAACTTTATGTTGAGTATCGTGACCTTGAATTCGACATTTTTGTATTGCGCTTTGTCGACCTCTAATATTTGAATACTTGCCTCCTTAGGCTTCATATTTAAAAAAGACTTGGAAAAGACTTTAAGGACTCTAGGAAGAACTATTGACTATCCTCATATTATTACAGATTTATGAATTATTGTAGGTTTATATGTTGTTGGAATACTGATTTATATGCTCTTGGAAAGGATTGTGGTGTATTTGGAAGAAAGATCTTAAGTCTATCTTGTTCCTTCTTGAATGACTGAGAGAAGTGTTGGAACCACCAACTTGTATTTAGCTTGAGTACCTACATCATAACGATTGGGTATGGTTGCAATGCCTTCTTATTCTAAAAATTCTAGTTTAGTCCACCTTCCTTGAGTTGAAGGTTAGTGTTTCCTTGAGTGAGACACTTCTCTTGAGTTGATTATTCCATATGCTTGAATCATATAGGGTTAGGTTTTTGTGATAAATCCTTTATTTTACTGCTCATTTACAATCTTAGGTGCACATAAGATTAGGAGCACACACTATTTGATCTTCTCTAATCTAGCTATCCATAAGTTAGGAATATAAAAATGCAGATTTGACTAACGAAAAGTCCTATATGGACACAACAATTTTTCCTCTCTTTCTGTATGTGCAAATTGTAGCTGGAAGTTTCTAATAGAAAAATGATAGGGATCGGGGAACAAGTACAGAGATCACCCGTCGGAAGAAAATTAGACCAGAAACCCTAGGACTAGGGCACCAACACCTAGGTCCTCTCAAGTATGCTCCTACTTTCTATCACAGGTTTTGTCTAATCTTTGTTTCTCTATTTTGCTTCCATTTTCTATCTCTGTAACAGTCGTCAATGCATTTTTGTCATATTTATCAATTAGGGTTTAGTGTTACATTGTTTCTATCAATTCATTATTGATAAATTCTTCCTTTGCAACAAAGGAACAAAGCCTCAAATAGTTTGTCTCTCCCTTGTGGATGATAGAAAAGCACCAAGACTTTGAAGGATTGTGTTCCAATGCTATGTGAAGAAGGATTGACTTAGGTTAAAAACATTAATTATCCTAGATCCCATTTTCCACATAACAATTCTCCACCACATGTATCATAACTATCTTCCATAAATCCAAAAGTCAGTTAAAAAACCTTTTTATTCTCAAAGGGTCCATCTCTCAACCACATAACCAACTTAATCTAGATCATTGATCTCTCATCCAATCCACCATTCATCATCCAACCGAGAATCCTATAAATGGACCCTTTAGGAGCCATTTTAAGAATCATCCATTAGAGCAATGCCATGTTGTCAGTTTGAGCAACCACATTCCATCAATTCAAGCACAACTACCATTCAATACCATATTGAATAAGGTTTTAACTTTTTCTTTGAATCTTGTTTTAATTATGTATTTTGTTTATCATAGGTACAAGTTTAGAGATGCCAGTATTGAATGAAGTGAAGAGTATTGTTATGGCTACCAAGACTTGGAGAAATGAATTGGTAACATCAAGACATAAAATAATTGAGATAATGATAAATGAAAGATAGAGGTTTGCAATTTGAGAAGATGTGATGAATATAATGAATGAAAGTATTGATCAGGAAATTAATAATATTAATTTATATCTTCATCTCCTTGTACAACTAGCTAAAATAGATCCTCAAATTTTAATCAATGAGGGTGTTATAGATGGAAATAATGTTTTGGTACATAAAACTTTGGTGGAATCTTGCAATTTTAGAAAGGGAATTCTACAATGGTGTAAGAATAGACTTTGCGCGTCATATGAGTCTATAAAACACAATTGAAAGTGGTCAATGATTTTACAAATAGGATTGGATGTAGTTTATATTATGATTAAAATAATTTGAATTCCATAGAAGATGCTAAGGTACAATTTGAAGGTGTATTGAAATTGGATTCACCTATTGGAGACAAGCTTGATTCATCCTTCATCACTATGTTAATGAGAATGCAGGATTCTTGTGAAGAGTTTCAGAAGAAAATGGATGAATAAAAATAAGTTTATGATCTTGTTTTGCAAAATTTTATACAAGTTGATGTCAAATTTGTGAATTATGATGGTCCTAATTTTGAATTGGTAAAGAGTACACTCACCAAATTTCAAGCATACCAATAGAAGAAATATTTAGTAGGATGAAATTAAAGTTTCAATGTGCATTATGAATAATGTGCCATATTTTGTGTAACATGTAATATTCAAAATATGAAAGGGTAGTCAAATGAATCTTCATATTTATTGTATTTTGTCTTTTTGTGACTCTTGGAAGGAATGACTTCATCTTCCTTGGTTGTATATGAGCTATAAATATTTGTACAAAGTTCATTGCAAGAGATTCTTGTTTTTGGTTTCCTTGAGAGGGTCTACTATTGGGTTTCTCTTCTCTGAGATTTAGAGATAGAATGTTTCTCTCTTTTTTTGCATTTTGGGTGAAACCCAAGAACTTAATATGAATACAAGATACAAATTTTCTTAGCACTTTGTGGGTTTTCATATTTGTATTTTTGAATTCTAAATTTATCTTTTTTGTAACATTTCTATGTATTTAATTCACATAATTTTGATAGAAGAAACATGTGTTTACACCACTAATGCCTTACTAATTTTGGGGTGTTATGTGTGGTCAAATGAACACAAATTTGTGCATCACAATAATTGAACAACAATCTAGCATGTTATTTTCCCTTGGAGATTACACCATATCACATTGAGATTGCAGATAAAGAATCTAGTGGAGATTGGTTACATATTTTTTTTGTCCATTTACAGAATGGTGTATGGAAGGGTCAAACATGATTTTGGATTCACCTTTCTTTCTCTAACCTTTTCTCTTTTCTACTTTTTTAGGTCTAGATGGTTTTAGTTTAGGATTTCAATGGTAAATTTCAAATTACAAAAGGTAATAAAATTTGGTGTTTATGCATATGATAGTTCATCTTCCATTATAGTTTTGAATGAAACTAAATACTTCTACTATCGAATAGTGTTTATTTTCACTAAGTCAATTTTTGCATATGAATGATATCTATTATTCATCATAGCCCCTTGAATGGACCAAAAATTATGCTCTTCAACTAGGATATTTTCATAAACCTCTTAATCTATATACAAAAGACTCTTGAGGCTAGCCACCTTCCAAGTAAGGGAACCTTTTTTGTTCCACTTTGTATGCTTCATGGTGTGTAGCTAAGTTGGTGTGTCAAAAAACAACATCAACAATTACAAAGTCAATTGATCAAGAATCATCTATCACCAAATATTCTACATTAAATCCTAGAATTAAATACTGTAATCTTGTTCATTAATTTTATTTCTTATTTATGAACATGTTTCTATATCATAATTTATGTCAACTCATGATTCTATTGTGATTTGTTTGTTATAGTTAATTAATTAATTTACCCTAGGTCATTTGTATAGAAAGCATTTATTTTCCATATATAAATTGGTGAATCTGAATGATCTTACACCCCTTAAGGATTTGGCCTTAGAGTTTTGATTTCTATTTCTATTTTTAGTTTTAGATCTCATCATTTTTTATTTTTTAAATTTACATCAAATTTAAAATTCATAATGGATCCTTCAATGCCTTTTCATGAAGATTATTCCTCTTTCTCTCATGCTCATGTCATAAGAAATGATTGTAGTTTCATGTTGACTCCTTACATGATATATTGCCTAGGGTTTTGTTGGTACCCCATTTTTATCTTCCAAGGTTTAAATTATTTTCACCCCAAATCCATTCAAAATCCCTCAAAATGTTCTAAGTATGAGTTCCCTTATATGAACATGGTAATTGTGCCTTATAAATGTTTAAATCCTTGTGTAAATCCTCAAATATCCTTTTAAAAAACTCCAAAAGGATTGAGTTCCCATTTGTTGGTGATTTGGAGCATGTTTGTAACCTATTAATAGTTCATGTGGTTCCTTGAACCACCAAAACCTCCAACATGGTTCCTTTGTTCTCACCTTCCCCTAAACCCTTGACATCATTCTTGTGTTTCCTTCACCCAACATGCCAACAACTAAGAACAAAGGCAAAATATGGTGGAAATATATAGTGTCGGTGGTTCTGGTGGTTCCTAGAACCACTGAAACCTCTAACCTAGTTCTTGATTGCTTCAAAAGTGCTAAAAAACATAGAAATGAAGTTTTTAAAGTGTTGTAAAAGTGGCAGAACACATTTTTTCATGTGTTGACTATAAAATTACAGCCCTGTTTACCAGATAAAGCCATTAATGCCTAGTATATGTAGATTAGAGGAAGATGAGTAATTAAATGTAGGGGTAGGTGAGTTATTGTCGTTGGTGAGTGCCCTAATTTTTTTCCCACCCAAATGCTATAGTAGATGAAAGTGCAATTATATATATTCTTGGAAAAAGAAGACATGGTGGTTGTTTATTTTCACTTCAAGGTATCTTTCTACAGGTGTAGAAAAGAAATATTTTTCCAAATTTGATAGGGTTGTGAATCCAATTCTCCAGGCATGTGATGGGCTTCTAGGAATAAGTGAGATTCTTATTTGTAAAGGGTATCTATATATGGACTGTTGAACACACTGAGATGGTGAGAGGGGGGTGAATCAGCATATACAAAAACTTAACTACTTTATTTATAGAATAAATCAAATTACTTAGAGAGAAGAAGGTAAAACATGCATCACATTAATCAAAAAATTGACACCAATATTTTTTACGTGGAAAACCCAAAAATGGGAAAAACCATGGTGGGTGTTAGTTCACAATATAATGCTCACTGCTTATAAAAGTTTACAACATTGTTTTAGGGCTACAACCCAAGGAAGCTACAACTCCCTGAAGAAAGCTCACTACTACAAAAATTACAATGATAACATAACTATGAACTACTATGAAAGAAGCATCTAACTCATGTTGATGTTGCAGTCCTCTTTTCTGCACAATTACTCCATCATACCGACTTTGCACACTTCATACTTCTCATTCTTCTTTATCACCTTCAAAATTACTTGTCTATGTTACAAATGAATTTTTTCTTTTATATATATCCTCTGCAACCACTCAAAACTTCAATTATGTTGGCACTAGAAAGACCTTTAGATGAAACATGTAATTTTCCATGAGTCGGCATCAAACATATTCAATATGAAAATAAAAAGGGTTTTGGATCACCACACATCACAATGGGACATAAAACATATCACAACACATCCTTCAATGCTAAAACAACTAATTAGGATCCATCACATATGTAGGAAACCTAGCTGTCGGCTCAACCAACACTACCACTGTTAACTATCCATCTTCACACCACTGAGGAGAAGACAAAAACAATATGCAGACCAATATTTCAATCACATATCTTCTCAACACTATCCATACATCATTCTCTTGAAGTATCTAATCAATGCATGCATCCACAAAACAAGAATCATGTTGAGCTGATGAAAATAGTGCATTCCAAATTAACTATGACACATCAAAACTTAGGATATTGCATCGCAGACCACCAAGTTAATTGGAATACTCATCAATGAACTTGTGCAATGTTATGAACATATTATTAGATCAACACAATCATATCTATCATTTCCAAAGAAATGCGGAGACATTTGACTCAGCTGTAGTATGATCAACATTTATGTATACACATAACTTAAGATGGCTTGAACACCTTGTGCGGTACCGGAAGTAAGAGAAACTTGCATGCAATTCAATATTAAGTTACTATGAGGCATGTAGAGTCTCCACAGACACTCATATATCTGATCTATACCTTCTCCATCTTCCACAAGTACTAAAACATGTGTTTTATAGAGTACTTATGCATCTGAAACTATCTATGTTGTTTCTGTCACTTGAAATTTGACCTTGCAGACCATAAGAGTACTTGATACTATAAGGTAGTGTACATTACACATCTCCAATCATATTTACAAAAATGCATGGGCACAACTGCTCTTCCAGAGGAATGCAAAGCATTCCAATAGGTCTCTACCATTACTTTACAATGTCAAGTCATAGTCTGAAACACTACCACTTATAACTTTCTCTGCTAAAGGTGTAATGAGATGAAATATGGGATATAGAATGTTCATATGTCAATCAAAATATCTTATGAATTGCAAGACTAAATCTTTCAGTACGGAAGAATGTGGACCAAAATGTTGCAACTCTACCTTAGGATATACATTGTGAAGGCCTTAACCAAACTTCTGCAACTTTTCTATAAGTGTGGTACTTCAAACTGATAGGATATCATTGTAGATATATAGAAAACATGTTAGAATAGGTTTACACACCTCCACAACACATTTAGATATCAAGAAGATTACCATTCTTATACTTGGACAATTTTTCTCCATCTACTAGGTCTTTTGGATTGACCTCCCTTAAGTATGTTGATCCTATGTCTTTAACTTAGTCGAACCATCTCTCTCAAATCTTCCACTATCCATTAGCTTCAACCATCTCTTATCTTAGGTTGACACATATAGAGTTGACATCAATGACAACACATATTGCCAATAATCTCTCACTTTGTAATTGATGGCAGCACCCAAAACAAAATGTGTACAACCACTCCCCCTTAGATGTATATTCCTCTCTCCCTTCCTTTGACATCAAGGACAAAGGGACTAACATCTCATATTATCCCAAAATTGTATAAACTCCCCTTACTATATAATTTTTACAAATACTACTCTCCCTGAGATGGAAATCTCTCAAAAATAGATGCTATGTACTTACTCTTGCAACTCGTTTAGAAGGTAAAATGGATTTGTATATTACCTTGAGTTGCATCAGAGTAGATGCCCAAATTGCTTTGTCTAAGGTAAGGATGCAATTTTGGCATTCAAATTGCACATATATAAGTCCTTAGCCCCATTTATACTGCTAGGTGTCTTCATCTTTTGCTCAATCTTTTCAGCCTCACCTAGCATTCTAAATAATGAAGCTAGTCTCAGATTTACTGCTTCTCTCAGCTGACCAAACCGCTTCTTTATTTGTTATTTTTGGTCCTATAGCTGCGACATTTGTGCATGAAGATTTTCAACTTGTACCCTAGCTGCCCCATTTTTGTCTTTTGACAAGTCATATACTTCAGCCAATTTGGAGATCTGTGACTCAATGGAGTCAATCCGAGCCTTGATGTTCTTTGTGGAATTAGGGTATTTAAAAAAAACAAGTATAAAGTAGTGGCTTCATCAATACATCCCTTAAACATCTTTATATTTTCCTATAGTTTATTATGTGCATTGGCACATTTATCAGACATCTCAGCCAACCTTTTATCATTCATCTTCCTCAAGGCCTCTTGTTCTACCTTTTGTTTAATGTGTAAGGAGTGGTCCTTGAAGGAATCCATTAAAGCTTTAGCTTTTGCTCTGAAGATAGAGAGGAATCAATGCTTACCTCGGGTAACCCTTCCTATATTAGATTCACTGCATCTTCATCCAAACTGGTTTTCTTCAGGTTTTCTTGCAAGAACTCCTTTCTTGTAGAAGCATGCAAGATGTCTCCAACTATAGTTTATGAAGGGGTTAAATGTTTTACAAGTCTACTTGCCCTTCATGAGTAGGAATTTACAAAATTTGTGGGGTAATCACTGGTTGAAATTGCATCTGCAAATCTAATAGGTCTTTGAAAGAGTTTTACCCTAAAGAACTCTGACCTATGTCTTCCACTCTTTCATCTTCCTTCATTTCTGATTCATCCTTATCTTTTCCATGTTGATCTTTATACTTTGTTTTATCATGATCATCTTTATCTTGTTTCTCCTCATTCTTCCCTGGAGCTTTCTCTTCTTGTTCTTCCTCAGGGTTATCTTCTTTCCTTTGTTCATCCTTCCCTGTATCTTCCAGAGGAGGATTGTCATGTTTTGCACTTACATTTGTGTTCTCTGGAGGGGATATATTCATTTCACCTTGATCTCCTAAGTTATATATTTCTATCTCTTTCTAAGGAGGTGTACTCACATTACCTTTCTCTACATTTTGAGCTTCCATGTTATATTTTTCAGCCATGTCACCTCTATCCCCTTTGTCATCAAGGGCAGACAAATCTATATCCTGAAGAGGTACATCTAGTATATCTAGAGGAACTTGTTCCTCAGCTGTCACCTTAGCATTCTTCATTTCTTCAGGAATTTTTGTAGTTTTCTCTAAAGTTTCCTTCTCCAGTCTAGTCTCTCTATTTCTTCCTAGTCTTTTCCCATCAGAATATTTATTCTTCTTTTTGTTTTGAATTCTTTTTCTTGTTTTTGAGAAACTTTAACTTTCTCTTCATCAGAGATAGAAGGATCAACCATTTCAACTACGTGTTTTCTTATCTCAGCCTCTTTTCCCATGGCTTCATTTCTCTTGTTGGTGAGTAAGTCTGCAAGGCTTACAGGAAGTTGATCAATGAACTCAATTAAGGCCACATTGAAGGCCATCATATACCTAATTATTGCTTCCATAGTTGTGGCTTTATCATTAGTAGGCATCTTATCATAGAGATCTGCAACTTGTTTTAGAGCACCATGTTGTACTATAGCATTCACAATGGCTTCAAGCTGTAAGGGATCATACTCTAGTTCTTCTTGAGAAGTTTCTTTTGATTTCTTTGCTTTTCCCCTTCCTTTTCCTTTGGTGGTTTCTGCTTCTTCCTCTCCTTCTCTCTCTCTTTTATTTTTCCTTTTGGTGCAGGAGCACCTACCTTACAGTGGCCTCCATTAGGCAGTTAGTTAGTTAGTTAGTTAGCATTAAGTCTTGTTGTTGTTTCCAAGAAGGTCTTATAAGACCAATGCATCTAATAAGGTCTAAGTTGACCATGCTTTACTATTTTTAGGTTTGCTATTTAGAAGTTTGTTAGGTCATCTAGGAGGATGTGCAGGTAGTTAGAAGTTTGTTATGACAAATGGCTTAGCTATCTCCTCCCAGCCGCTTGGAAGCTCCCAGCTGCTAGGAATCAAGTTGGTAGTACTTGTGAGGAGTTTCTATTTATGCATTAGGATCGGTTGGTTTTAATATATTGTAGAGATATACAGAGTGACAGACTGTGAAGTTAGATTATAAAGCAGAGTATTGTAACCACATCCTTTGAAAGCAATAGACAGATCATGTTTGTGTCAATTCTCTATTTGGATGTCACTGTGTAATTGAGATTCTGTTCTAGTGATTGTATGGATTTGTTTATCCATTCCACCAGTTGATTCATAGAATCAGTGGAATGGCTATGTACCATAGTTTACGGTTTCATTTTGTGTTTTTGTTTGTTTGCATGTATGTGTGCAGGATCGCAGTCAAGAGGTGTTGAGAACCCTAGCATGGGTATGTGCTAGGTCGTGCAGGTTGTTTAAAGTCTAGAATATCGTCCAAGAGGTGGATTGGGTCACCCCAAGAGGTTCGACGGATCAGAACGGTGAAAAAATCTGCTAAGGTTGGGATATTCGTCGCATCTGCATCATCAGGATATTTCTATGTATATCCTGCAGTTACATCAGACATCATCTTAGTAGATGGAGGTGAACATGATGCAATAGATTGTATAAGGTGAATGTGCATCAGGGTGATAATTGCAAGGTGTTGCCGACGGAGAGCATATTGGCATGAATTAGTAGATCGGGTTGACATTTCCATCGCGAGCTGATGATGTTATGTTTGGTCGATAAGAAGGATATTGTAGGGAATGCATGTGATGTCATCGTCATCAGGATAATCATCATTAGGATAATCATCATCAGGACATTCCAAAATATCACCCGATAAAGGTTTATCCTGCCGACAACAAGTGTTTTGGCATAGGTGTAAGACATCAGGGAGATCAGTGGATCATGAGAGGAATATTCGGTGGAATATTCATCGTCTGCATAAAGTTGAGTATCGTCATCAGGATGTTTCAATATGACCTGATAAGTCATATCCTGATGCTGCTTGTTTAAGTGGGTTGGATATCGAGGTAACATAAGCATCAGAAGAAAGGTGCATGAGGTTGTTGTCATCAGGATATATGGGAAGAACCCGATATTTTATATCTTGCTGATGAAGATGATGTCAAACATCATGATGCTGCAGATAGAGTTTGATGGTAAGGTGAAGAGTGATCGTCAGGAGGATGATTGCACTTGCTGAATATGATGATACTGCTGGTAGGCAAAAGGAGGAACCTGATAAATAATATCCTGTTGATAGGCGAGAAAAGCTGAAGGTTTATCTACAGGAGGATATCGGTCAGTAGAGAAAATATGATGATGATGACAGGTTTTAGACATACATATTGTATGTCAGGATTTTAGTGTGGATGCCTCTACATCATAGTGGTATCAGAGCTTAGTAAAAGGTCTGGGCTATTGGTGTGTTGATTCTGTCATTGAGAAGATAGAGGTAGATGAGTCAGAGGTCAACAAAATGCCTCCGAAAGGTAATGGTACTGCAAGGGAGTTGCAAGAAATGAAGGAAAAGGATGCCAGAGAGATGAGGAAGATGAAGGTGCTTGCTGAAGCACTTCAAGCCAGGCTTGTAGCCTTGGAGAAGAACAAAAAGAGGGAAGTGGAAGATAGTGAATCAAAAGAAGAGGAAGATGCTATTGAAGAGTATGAAGAGGTAGCTAAAGATCTGAATGCTGAAGACTAGAGATTTGCAAAACTGTTAAAGGTAGTGCAAAGTGATAAACCTAAGGTAAAGGTTGATGTTTCCAAGTATAATGGAAGTTTGAATGAAGATGAGTTACTTGATTGGATTGCTGCTTTGGACAATCACTTTAAATGTGAGGATGTTACTGAGGATGAGAAGGTAAAGATTGCAAAAACCAAGTTAGGAGGTCATGCTTTGGTATGGTGGGATTATGTACAATCTGAGAGAAGGAAACAAGGAAAGTCAAAGATCACTTCATGGGATAAAATGATAGCAAGGATTAAAGGTAAATTCTTGCCCAAGGATTATGAAATTCAAGTGTTCAAGAAGCTACAATTTTTAAGGCAAAAGGAAATGGATGTGAAGGCATATACTGAGGAGTTTTATAAATTGAGTATGAGATCTGGTCATCATGAGAATGAGGTTGAAAAGGTTGCCAGATATTTGGCTGGATTGAGATTAAATATACAGGATGAGTTAGTTCTGGCTAACCCAAGGAGTGAGGATTGTTACCAAATGGCAATCAGGATTGAAAAAAAGATGAATAGAAGACAAGATAAGTCCATGAGAGGAAGAGGTAGCAATATGAGGGGAAGAGGATCAGCCCCTACAACAAGACAAACAAATGAGGGTCAAGAAGACACTGGGAAAGGACAGGGACAGTCTGATTTTAGAGGTGGATGGAAAGGTAATAGAGGCAGATTTGGCAGTGGTAGAGGTTCTACTACATTTTCAGGAAAGTGTTACCACTGTGGTGAGCTTGGTCATCCACCTTTTAAATGTCTAGAAAGACAAGGTTCATCATCCAAAGATGATAGAACAAATGACAAGAGAGTACAACTTGTGCAAGAAGAGAAAGTAGCGAAAAGTGTGCAAAGTTCAAACACTTATCAAAGAGATAGAGCTCCTAACAATTATGCATATCCTGAGGAAGGAGAAGCATTGATGTTAAGAAGGACAGTCTTGAAGACATCAGAGGATATGATGCAAAGAAAAGCTCTTTTCAAGACCACATGCAAGAGCAAAGGTAAAGTATGTAAGGTTGTCATTGATACTGGTTCAACAGATAACATGGTATCTCAGGAAATGGTGGATAAACTGAATTTGGAAAGGATTCCACATCAAAACCCTTACAAGGCATCTTGGGTGAGTGATAGTCAATTACTTTTTGTATATGAATAGGCATATGTTGATTTTTAGATTGGAGCATATCATGATAGAGTTTTATGTGACATATTGCCCATGGAATGTTGTCACCTACTGTTGGGTAGACCATGGCAATTTGATAGGAGGGTACTGTATGACGGGTATGCAAATAACTACACCATCAAGAAAGATGGGAAAACTATTGTGTTGATGCCATTACAGGGAGAAGCTGCAGCACCGAAGGTAGCAAAAATCATTTTACTGGGGAAGAAAGAGTTTGTACAAATGCCTATAGCAGCAGGCATAAAGGCAGTTGAGGATACTGCAAGGAAAGAAGTTGTTAATAACAACAGTTTGAAGACAGTTTCAGTTTTGACTGATAGAGGTCAGCAGCAATTTTAGCAAAAGGTTTCTGAGCAGCCAAAGATTGATTGGCAAGACAAGGATGTGATTGTAGTTGGGACTATTGTTTGTCCTATAAAAGTTGAAAGGAAGACAAAATTGAACATTGTAGAAGTTCAAGAGGCAATTCCTAAGGTTATTCAACCAAGTATTTAGATAGAGGTGCTGGTAAGACACCCTAACAAACACAGAATATGCATGAACAGAGCCTACATTGATAGGCAGAAGGGTTTACTTGCAAGACAATCAGTTATAGGTCACAACACTAAGGTGGCCAAGCATAAAGGTGGGCTTCTTCCACAACCTAACTCATGGGACATGAGTTCTTTTTCTATTGGGGAGTATGGTGCAGGAGCACCTACCTTATAGTGGCCTCCATGAGGCAGTTAGTTAGTTAGTTAGTTAGCATTAAGTCTTGTTGTTGTTTCCAAGAAGGTCTTATAAGACCAATGCATGTAATAAGGTCTGAGTTGACCATGCTTTACTATTTTTAGGTTTGCTATTTAGAAGTTTGTTAGGTCATTTAGGAGGATGTGTAGGTAGTTAGAAGTTTGTTATGACAACTGGCTTAGCTGTCTCCTCCCAGCCGCTTAGAAGCTCCCAGCCACTGGGAATCGAGTTGGTAGTACTCGTGAGGAGTTTCTATTTATGCATTAGGATCAGTTGTTTTTAATATATTGTAGAGATATACAGAGTGGCAGACTATGAAGTTAGATTGTAAAGCAGAGTATTGTAACCGCATCCTTTGAAAGCAATAGACAGATCATGCTTGTGTCAATTCTCTATTTGGATCTCACTGTTTAATTAAGATTCTGTTCTGGTGATTGTATGGATTCATTTATCCATTCCACCGGTTGATTCATAGAATCGGTGGAATGGCTATGTACCATAGTTTAGGGTTTCATTTTGTGTTTTTGTTTGTTTGCATGTATGTGTACAAGATCACGGTCAAGAGGTGTTGAGAACCCTAGCATGGGTATGTGCTAGGTCGTGCAGGTTGTTTAAAGTCTGGAAGATCGTCCAAGAGGCGGATCGGGTCACCCCAGGAGGTTCGGCGGATCAGAACGGTGAAAAAATCTGCTAAGGTTGTGATATTCGTCACATCTACATCATTAGGATATTTCTATGTATATCCTGCAGTTACATCGGGCATCATCTTAGTAGATGGAGGTGAACATGATGCAGTAGATCGTATAAGATGAATGCACATTGGGGTGATAATTGTAAGGTGTTGCCGATGGAGAGCATATCGACATGAGTTAGTAGATTGGGTTGACATTTCCATCGCAGGCCGATGATGTTATGTTTGTCTGATAAGCAGGATATTGGAGGGAATGCATGTGACGTCATCATCATCAGGATAATCGTCATCAGGATAATCATCATCAGGACATTCCAAAATATCACCCAATAAAGGTTTATCCTACCGATAACAAGTGTTTTGGCATAGGCGTAAGACATCGGGGAGATCAGTGGATCATGGGAGGAATATTTGGTGGAATATTCATCATCTGCATAAAGTTGAGTATCGTCATCAGGATGTTTCAATATGACCCGATAAGTCATATTCTAATGCTGCTTGTTTAAGTGGGTCAGATATCAGGGTGACAAAAGCATCAGAAGAAAGGTGCATGAGGTTGTCGTCATCAGGATATATGGGAAGAACTCGATATTTTATATCCTGCTGATGAAGATGATGTCGAACATCATGATGTTGCAGATAGAGTTTGACGGTAAGGTGAAGAGTGATCGTCAGGAGGATTATTGCACTTGTCGAATATGATGATACTGCTAGTAGGCGAAAGGAGGAACCCAATAAATAATATCCTGTTGATAGGCAAAAAAAGTTGAAGGTTTATCTGCAGGAGGATATCGGTCGGTAGAGAAAATATGATGATGCTGACAATGTTAACAGAAAATATGATGATGATGACAGGTTTTAGACATACATGTTGTATGTCAGGATTTTAGTGTGGATGCCTCTGCATCACCTTTCAAGCATACCTAATTCTTCTTCTTCTTCTTCTTCTTCTTCATCTTCTTCATCATCTTCTATGTTCACCGAATTGATCTTTCCTCTCTTTGCTTGGACCTTAGGTCTATGCTTCTTTATCTTTGTAGTCTTGGTTTGTATCAACCTTTTAGTAGTAGTTCTTTTCTTGCTGGGATGTGTATAAACATGTCTGAAGGATTTTGAAGAGGTAGAAATAGCAGAGGTAGACCTACTTGTCCTTTTAGGAGTTTGTGAGGTAGAGGTGGTTGGAGCTTGTTCTACTGAACCCTCAAGACTATTAAGCATTTCTTCCAATTTTGACTTCATATTTTCTTCTTTTTCCTCCACATCCTTCCTAATTGTTTTGTTGGTGATTTTGTCATATGTTCCAAATATTTCAGTAGTAGGATCCGTGGGCTTGTTGAGCAGCATATCAGCATATCCAACCAAATCATATTTAGACACCTCATAAGGCAAAGTGGTTATCTAGAAGGTTCTTGGATCTTCTACCTCCATATAGAAGTTGTCTTTGTCCACCATGAAAGTTATATCATTCTTGTATTTTTCAACTACTTTTCTTGGTATCCTTTCCCTCTTTTGCATATTAGTTTGAAAAGTTTTGAAGAACCCCCAAAATAATGTGTCACAATATTTATGATCAAAGAAATTGTGCATATAGTCCTTAATTTGGTGTGCAACAAGGGTATCACTTTTCCAAACCATACTCTTCATTGAAGGTAGTTCCCTTAGGAAATAGAACATAAGGTAAATGTTCAAGGAACCATATCAAAATTTTTACTTTGTCTCCTTGGTTCTCTTCAAATTGTCCAACAATTATTGCCACAACAACTCACAAAGGTCATAGTCCTTTCCTTCTTTCACCCTTTGATGGGTAGTATAGATGGTGGTAGCAGTGGTAGTCCCTTCTCTGTTTGTGTAGTACATTTTTTTAAGCAATGCCTATAGTGGCATACCAGACCCCTAGATCAGTGATATTATCCACTGTTAGGGTTCTCTTATTGAATTTTTCTCTGGTAAGTCTTATTACCTCCTCATTATTCACAACTTTCAATATAGGTAGTGTTCCAGAGGAGCACAATCTGGTCACTGCTCTGATTGTTTCCTTTGTGATCATGTGAGGTTGGTTTAGGCCAAATAAATCCACATGGATTTAGCTCAATACAATCCTGATCCAATCTTCTTCATAGAAGAAGTTGGGGAAACCCTTCCATATGTCTAGTCATTTTGCTCAACATTTGCAAACTCTAGCTTCAATTGAAAGTCATCACCTAGTAAATGTTCATTTCTAAATTATTTCAACTTCAGGTGATCATACTCATCTAGATGTGAATGGATGTATATCCGAACATCCTCTATATGTAGTACATCGGTAGGAACATGAGAGAATGCACATCCTTATCGGTCTCAGTGGATTTGTATCGATGCTTCTTGAATTTTGGCCTCAGCCTTTCCACAACATCAATCACTACTGGTGTTGCCATGATAATACCTTCAAAAAATAGGGTCTAACCAGTGAATATGATAAATACCTGATAATGTTGTTGATAAGGTTTGTACAAAAGCTTATGTTGAAAACTTTCTGCTCTTCATTGTTGTATGTGCTAATCAGTGTTGTCATTGAAGTCAACAATCTTGTGTTGTAATTGGTGTCAACTATGTCTTCTGATGAGATTGTTGTTGTTTGATTAAGTTGTCTTGCTAAAAGGGATTTGGTTTCTGTATAGAGGTGCTAAATATGTTGATGATATGCTTCTATTGTTTAGTTTCCAAGTGCTTTTGAGAAAATTTGATTAATATTTGAAATAGTGTGTTGAAGAAGTCATTTGGCTTACAGAGTGTTTAAGTTTTTGCTCCGCATTCCTTTTGTGTTGGAGATCTGAGTGTGCAATTTGGATATGTTTATTAGAAGTGTTTGAAGATGTTAAATCTTGAATTTGGTGCTTCGGATTGTTGTGCAATGAAAGTTGTGTTCACCAGTTTGAGAACAGTGTTTGACAGTGCTTGTATTGTGTCTAGGAGAAAGTGTTTTGCTCCGCATTTCTCTATAGAATGGTTTCAGGTGTTATAGTTTTGGATTTGTGCTTATAAGGTCCTTATCTATCTTCAAGCTATAGGGTTTGTGATTTGATGCTCCAGAATGTGAGTTCTTGTGTAGCAGAGTTTGACAGTATTGTTTGTAAGTAGATTGTGAACTTTCTTTTGGTGAAAGTTGTTGTGGTTGGATTTGTTGGTTTTTAGGTGACTTCAAGATGTCAGTGGATGTTTCTAGATTGTATTAAATCTTGTTGTAAGATACATGAGGTGTGTTTACTTTTGAGGAAGCATGTACTCAATAGTTTATAGTGTTTGCACAATTTTAGCTAACTTGGTTGTTTACACTAATTGGGTCATGCTTTGTTGATTGAGGAAGCATGCAATAATGTGTAAGAGTGGATTTAGGTCCATGCTAAGATGTGGCATGGTATGCATTCATTCTCTTCATCCACAAGAATGTTTAGGTCTAGACCTAATTTGAATTTTATGGGTTAAGTTGTGTTGCCGACCTTGGAGAATGTTTTCAAGGGTAACGATGGTATAAATTGTTGGCAAGAGACACTGTGTGGCTTCATTGGTGTTGTCATTGATGGAAACAAAGACCACTCCACACATCCGCAGGACATGGTGTATCTTTACCGGAAGTTAGATTGAAGAATACTTTGGTCTGGTAAGCAACAACAGAGCATGCAGCAAGGTCTAACAGTCAGGTCTGGATCTCTTAGAGGAAGTATCTTTGTAAAGTGCGGACTTGGGGAAGTCAAGAGGAATACCTTGACTAATAGATTCTAGGGATTGAGCCTCCGGTGATGAAAGAGTGTAGAGATATGATCATCTAAGTATTGGGGTTTGGTTTGGCAGAGTAGATAGAGGAAGAACTGACTGACAGAGCATCAGAATTATTCTGGATGAGATATTGATGGTGATCAAGGTTCTTAAGGTATTATCCATGATTGGCTGACATGTTAGATGACTTCTATAAGTATCTCCTTGATTCCCATCACTTGGTAAGAAAGGATTCTACCGACAGACTAGAGTTTGGGAAAATATTGACTATTCCAGATGCCGACTAGAAAGTGGATGAAATCTTCAGTGCAGATATATATACTAGATGGATTTAGATATGAAAGTGTGTTGTTGTGTACGAAGAAAAGTAGAAAAGCAGCAAGGCAGGTTCGGTATGTGACAGGACAACAACACCAAAGAAGAGAAAGAATGAAGTGTGGCAGATTAGTGTATTGAACCTAACCGGAACTGAACCTCAGCATATGTGGATGCTTCTCATCAGTTCAAGTACCTAGTTTCCTTGTATAAACTATTGTAGGTACTGAGCCTCTTGTGAGCAGTGTGCTCGGGTAGTGAGCCCTAATTGGCAAGTGCCATTTTGTACTATCTTATTCTTCTAACAGAGAATACAACCTTGGGTTAATCACCCTGTGATTTTTCCCTTAATAGGGTTTTCCACATCAAAATCATTGTGTCATGTGTATTGATGTTATTTCCATTTCATGGTTATGTTTGCTTATTTGATTTGATGTTGCATTAATTGTTAAGGGAGTTTAGGAAGCTGAAATAATTAAGATAACTGATTCACCCCCCCTCTCAGTTATCAACAATTGGTATCAGAGCCAAGTTCCTCCAAACAGAGCCTAACAGCTTGAGGAAGATCTGGGAACTCAAATGGATATGTATGGTATGAGGGAACAACTTTAGTCTGCCCTAGATGATCTTGAGCAATCTAACTCTAAAGTCAATGAATTGAAGGAAAGACTCAAACGGGCTGATGATTTCATAAATGAACTAAAAGGGAAACTGAGTATCTCTATGAAAAAGAGAAAAGATCTACTTCAGTAATTGGCAAGTCAAAGTGAAGACAATGGTACAAATGAAGATCTGAAGGAGAAAACCAAGTTATGTGAAAAATTATCAAAAGAAGTCATTATGGTAAGACATGAAATGGAATCAGGAGTTATGAAATTTACCCAAGACATTGAAGAGAAAAGAAAAACTGAAGATGATTTAAGACAATCTCTCAAAGAGAAATTAGAAGATTGCCACAAAATGGATAGAATAATCAGGCATCTTGAATCTGATCTTGAAGAAACTAGGGATAATGAAGAACAACTTGAGAATCAGATTGACACTCTTAAAAGGGATCTTCAAACAACAAATGAATACAAAGAAAAATTCAAGATAAGCTCTGCCCAACTTGAAGTTCTTCTTTAAAGCCAAAAGAGGGTAGATGACAAGCAAGGCTTGGGATATGAGAAAGGTGAAAGCTCTGGATCTGGTCAGAAGAACTCCAGATCAGAAAATCCAAGAAACAGGCCTAGACGACCTCCGGTAAGGCAACTAAATGCTCAAAGATATCCATCCTTCAATGGATACTGCCACAACTGCAATAATTTTGGTCATAAAGTAAATCAGTGTAGAAGAAGAATGAACTGGTCTGATTCATCCTTCTCCGGACAGTGTTTTAATTGCAAAAGGTATGGTCACAAATCTCATGAGTGTAGAAATATGCAAATAAACAATTCATTCAATAGAAGATGCTTTGCATGCAATTGAATGGGACATATGGCTAATCGGTGTAGATCAAGAGGATATCAGTCAAATATGCAAAGAAATGTTGTATGCTTCAATTGCAATAGATATGGTCATATTGCCAAATTCTGTAGAAGTAAGAATCAAAACAATAAGGGTCCGATACATCATAATCAAAATCAAGACAAAGGAAAAGGAAAAATGAATGCGGATGAAATTCAAAGGGAGATGAACAAGATTTGGGTAAAGAGGAGTACAAAAAATGTTGAGGATGGATCCGCACCAGAATCTGGTGCTGATATTCCTTCCGAAAACTAAATAGATGAGCTCTAGCTCAGGGGGAGTAACAAAAGAAAAACATTTTCCCCCAGCCAGTCATTAGGTGCCCAAAATTGGCATATGAAAGGTTGCAGATTAAAGGATTCTCAGAGAAACATCTAAAGAAGGTTTGGAAAAGATATGAAAGATCCGCAAGAAAGTTTGAAGAATCTAATCTTCCAAGATAGATCTGGTTTGACTGTCATCTGATAAAAGTAGGATTCTCATAGTTAGATCCGACTTGATTCAAAACTAAGGAATCTTGATCTACGGAGAGATTAAATGATTGAGGAAAGAAATATAGATTGTCAATAATCACCAAGTATAATACGAAGCATATCTCAGTGATCCAGAAAAAGATCTTTCTCAGAACAAGGAGAACAATGCAATCAGAATGACTTGAGTTGTGCATTTATTGCAATATGAAATTAGTGTTTTCTCAGAAATAAAAGGGTTCATTCGTTTGTCATTTGCACATTTGCATTCAAGAAGAAGAGAAAAGGAGCTCTGCAACAAATTGTTTCAAATTCTCAAAGATTAATCGTTGAAGTCGATTCATCCAGCAAATTAATCTGGTTCATTCAGCGAACCCTAGAAGCGTAAAAGGTATTTTCCGTTGTTGAATATCTCTCTATAAATATTTTGAAGATGGCTACTCCAAATGTTGTAAAGATTTCTGATAGACCTCAACCCAAATTTAAGAAACATCCTTACAAAACTCTAGAAGTGGATTCCTTAGGGGCTTTTTCCAGCATTCCGCATGGGGTTTTGCATGTTGAAGATGTTAGGGCATATATTCATGCGAACACTAAAAATTTTGGGGAATCCAAGCTATCAGATATCTATCACAATCAGTTAATAGATGACTCTTTTGATCTCAAACCTCAGTATAAGGCTATCTGAGACAAACATTTTGCACAGTGCATTCATTTCCCCTGTTTTCTGAAAGACGAATGGGTCCAGTATATTTTGAGCAGAATGCATGATAACTTTTGAACAAGCCGTTTAAGATCACCAAGGATGCCATTAGGGCAGTAACCAGATTACACTCAACCGGTGAGATGCCTACTCTCAAATTGCCAAAAACCAAATTGTAAGTGAGGCTACCAGATCAAAATTTGATAAAAGAGCAATGACAATTGAGGATATCATAGATCCAGATATCAAGTTTGCATCAATGATAATTGGATATAAGATATATCATTCTAGCAGGGAGAATTTAGTATTTGGAACTGTTATATATACTGCCTATGAAATGTTAAGGAAGAATGCTGACTATGATCTCTGTGAGCTCCTTCTGAACCAACTTTTGGAAAATCTATAGAAAATAAAGAAGGACAAGAAGAACTCCTTCAAATACGGTGGCTTGATACTCTGTTTGTTCTTCTATTATATGAATGAGCTACCCAGATCTAGTGACTGGATATGGCAAAATGATAGACCAGTTGCCATACAAATCAAGGATTACTTGCATGGGCTTGGTGATGCCAAGGCACAAAACACAACACTATGGGGTTACTTCAAAAACTTCCAAAGAATGATGTAGGATAGAGAAAGAATTCCCCAATCCCTTGTTGAAAAATATAAAGATACAGTATGCTTTATGGTAGAAACTGATCAGTGCCTGATGGAGGCAGTGGAACCAAGAACAGTGTGGATCATGCCAATGGGGTATGAAGTTGATGAGAAAATTGTAGAGTTGCATGTTCAACACATGCTAAGTCAGCCCAAGGATCCTAAGGTAGAAAAATTTGGAACCTTTGAATAATTAAGTGTAAAAATCCATGTGGAGCTCAGACAACTGGAGATGAAAAGAAAAGTGAGAAAAGAGGTAGAAGAATTTTCCAAGAGGCATGGAATCTCAAAAGAGGCACTTGATGCCAACAGAGAGAAAATGGAAAGGGAAGAGAAAGAAAAGAAAGAAACTGGAAAAGAAAGTGCTCTGGTGCAAGCCCCCTCCTAGACCAGATCAACCAAAAGCTCTGCATCTGCTACTGCTAAGAGCTCAAAGGCATCAAAATCAGAAGCAAAATCATCCGGTAAAGGAGAAAAGAGAACAAAGTCAAAGGAAACAAGGTCTTATATCAGTTAGAAGGATGAAGAAGAGACAAAATCTGATGAAGAGATTAAGAAGATGAAGAAGAAAAAGAAAGTATCCGGTAAAGACAAGGAGGCAGAGGTAGAAGATTTTGTTGAAAGGCCCACTCTATCCTTAGATGATGTAGTTAAAGTAATTATTGTGGATGGGAACCTACAACCAATAACATAATTCTATGATGCATATAATGATGCAGAAAGAAAAATCTTGGAGGAAGCCACAATTAAGTACTTGAACATATACAATAAAGCATTTATTGAAATAATTTCTCTAATTCCTAAAAGTTTAGAAAAAGAACTTGAAATGAGAAAAGAAAATGCCAAGGCTAAGGACTTAGAGATTAGAGAACAGATAGCTATTCATCTCTATCCTTCAAGTACTCTGAAACAAATGGATATGATCTTCAAAGATTGCAAGGATGAGTTCAAGAGTAAGGCTAGAATGAATCAGCTCATGCTTGGAGAAATTGATAAAGTAGCAAAAGAGATAGAAGAGATCCTCCAGAATGCATACAAAAGATTCAACATTCCCATTGTAGAAGACTTAGATGATGAAACCTCTACCATGGATGACAAAGAAGAATCCACTAAGAAAAGAGCAGAAGAGGCAAAGGAGACTAGTGAAGAAAAAGCTAAGGACTTAGATTCCTCTATTTTGGAAGAGGAAGTCCAAGGAGAAGTAAATCCAGATTCTCCAGTAGTCTCCAGATCCAAAGGAGAAGAAAGAATAGAGGAGAAAGAAGAAGTGAAGGGAAGAGAAGAAGTTCAAGTTGAGAAGAACATAAGTGACAGTGCAGAAGGAAAGAAAACTTTGTCTCCGGCAAGAGACACTACAGAAACTGTCAAGGATTTCTTGACTAAAGAAATGATGGAGATTGATGAACTGGAGTTACTTCAAGGACCATTTGACTTTGATTCTCTCTCCCCGGTTCAAACAATGAAGATAGCATCCTTTGCCCAAGCAAAGGCTAAAGAGAAACTTCTAAAGTTTCACATGGAAGACTGTGAGCTACTAGAAATTACATCTGGTGTGCTTGAAAAGATCATGCCATCCTTTTAGAAGGATTCCTCAACTTCTTCATCTGGTAATCTCAAGTCTCTTGTTAGTTTTGTCAGCACTCATTTTGAATCTTTAGAGAAATCACCTGAGGTGAAGGTCTGGAAAGAGTTTTTGGATAAGAGATTCTCTGAGTTACAAGGCTTTATAACCAATGATAGGAGAAATATGGATATTGGGATAAAGAGCTTAGAAAATGCTCTTAATGATGGAGGAGAAGTATATAAATTTTGTATATCCTGGACTAAAGTAACAAAGGATATTGAGAACAAAGTGAAAGAACAAGAGGATAAATTGTCAAGCCTCTCTCAGAATTTTGATCCTCTCACTGTATCCATAATAAACCAGGAATATCAAACTATTGCAGTCATGAATGAGATTAAGAAGCTTGAGAAGGAGAGGAAGAACATATTAAGCATGATGGGTGAACTTAGAGGGATGATTATCCCTAAATTAGAGGCCATGCATGAGGCCCTAACTGATGCCTAGACCACAGCTCGAACCAGTGATCCGATAGATCTTAAGAGGGCAAAATCTTTTGCATTCCTGTTGAGTGGTCACATCTCAATTTTGGACAGGATGAAGCAGAGTTGGGAAACAAAATTTGCCCAGTTGAAGACATCTTTTGTAGATATACTTTAATATATGTAAGTGTATCATGTATTTATACTTATGCGGCTAAGTCTAGTTGATTTTTTTAGGATTGTTGGTGTGCAGATTCTACCCTTTGCCATTGATGTCAAAGGGGGAGTGAGGAGCAATGAAAAATGTGGAATCCAGCTAAGTGGGAGCTCCAGAAAAATGTACATTAGAATAGAGCATCAGCCAAGGGGGAGTGTAGTGTGACACTTAGTCAATTTTCACTAAGTGTTACCATCAATGCCAAAGGAGGAGATTGTTGGCAAGAGACACTATGTGGCTTCATTGGTGTTGTCATTGATGGTAGCAAAGACCACTCCACACATCCGTAGGACATGGTGTATCTTTACTAAAAGTCAGATTGAAGAATACTTTGGTTCGGTAAGCAAGAACAGAGCATGTAGCAAGGTCCGACAGTCAGGTCCGGATCTCTTAAAGGAAGTATCTTTGTAAAGTGCAGACTTGGGGAAGTCAAGAGGAATACCTTGACTAATAGATTCTAGGGATTGAGCCTCTCATGATGAAAGAGTGAAGAAATATGAGGATCTAAGTATTGGGGTCCGGTTTGGCAGAGTAGACAGAGGAAGAACTGACTGACAGAGCATCAGAATTATTCTAGATGAGATATTGATGGTGATCAAGGTTCTTAAAGTATCATCCATGATTGGATGACATGTTAGATGACTTCTATAAGTATCTCCTTGATTCACATCACTTGGTAAGCAAGGATTCTATTGACAGACTAGAGTTTGGGAAGATATTGACTATTCCGGATGCCGACTAGAAAGTGGATGAAATCTTCGGTGTGGATATGTATACCAAATGGATTTAGATATGAAAGTGTGTGTTGTTGTATCCAAAGAAAAGTAGAAAAGCAGTAAGGTAGGTTCGGTATGTGACAGGACAGCAACACCAAAGAAGAGAAAGAATGAAGTGTAGCAGATCAGTGTATTGAACCTAACCAGAACTAAACCTCAGCATATGTGGATGCTTCTCATCAGTTCAAGTATCTAGTTTCCTTGTATAAACTATTGTAGGTAGTGAGCCTCTTGTGAGCAGCGTGCTCAGGTAATGAGCCCTAATTGGAAAGTGCCATTTTGTACTATCTTATTCTTCTAACAAAGAATACAATCTTGGGTTAATCACCCCGTGGTTTTTCCCTTAACAGGGTTTTCCATGTTGAAATCATTGTGTCATGTGTATTGATGTTATTTCCATTTCATGGTTATGTTTTCTTATTTGATTTGATGCTACATTAATTGTTAAGGGAGTTCAAGAAGCTAAAATAATTAAGATAACTGATTCACCCCCCCTCTCAGTTATTAACATAAATAAGTCTCAAGGATTCGTTAATGAGGTGTGTGTGAGGGATATGATGTAGGTGATACAAATTTGATTAGGGCAGAGAAAGATTTGGTGTGTTAGGCTACTAAATGTAGTGAGCAGAAGGTGTCTACTATCTAGTGTTGCTACAAAGATGTTGTTAGTGTTGTGATGGATATTGAGCTTCATTGGAATTGAACTCCATGCATAGGTTAGATGCAAATATATCAGTTCAAAGCCTAGAAGTGAGCCACTCTTCTCTTCTTTCTTGATTTCTTTCTTTCTTTCTTAGTGGGCAATGTGTCCACTTGGATAGTGAGTCCATCTGTAGTGAGCATTCTCTCTTTTGGGCAGTGAGCCCTTTGGCAGTGAGCATTTGTAATTTGGTATTGCTACTACAATATATTGTGAGCTAATCCTCACTATGGTTTTTCCCTTTGAGGGTTTTCCACATAAAATCTAGTGTTCTCTTGTGTGTGGTGTTGTTAGGATTCAGTTTCAGTTATTTTCTTTTCATGCTTATTCATCATAACATGTTTAAAGGTTAATGTAGATCTAAATTTTTATTTAAGAGTTTGAAGTTTTGTTACAATTGATTCATGCCCCCTCTTAGTTGTCTTGTGCAATCAACATTCCTTGGATCTAAAACATTCTTGACTTTGTTCAAATGAGATAAAAATGATCAAGTATCACCTAAATAGTCTTCTTACCAACCATGACTTCTTCGTATTAATTGCATTCTCTATTCTTGACCTAATTATCTATTTATTATGCAGAGACCTATGATCATTCAACAATCCTCCGCAAAGAGTCCATTTTCTACGAAATTTTGATCAATCATCATGATATTACTAGACATACATATCCATATTATTTTTAGCGATTATGTTGAAGATTTTAGCATCTTATCCATTCAGTTGTTTTGAAAATGTTTACAGTTGCAACTCCTCATGAACCAATTATTTAGGGTAAAATTGGATTTTGTTAATCTTTGTTGTTTAGATGTTAAAACCCTCCTTTCCACTAAACATCGAAGGATCTAGGGTCAAGTGGCGAGCACTATCATACCCTAGGTCACTTGCAAATGAAGGGAAACTTGGATTAGGGAATTAATTATCAATTTTTCCTTCTCTTATGTCCAATTAAACATTAAAACCCTAATTATGCAAATACAATAACAAATTGATGAATAACAGAAAAAGCTCTTGCAGACAGAAGTAAAATAACAAATCACAAAATACCTATTTTTCAGGGTTCTGAGGTGGAATCACCCAAGTCCAAGGTACCTACTTTTTTAAGGAATCTAGACCTCCTTCCGACACTGATCAGCCTTGTAACTTCTATTTCTTGATATCTATCTGCAGAGGACACTAGTGCAAGCTCCCAAGTCCTGGAAGTTCTCCTTTGTCTGACTTCTCTTCAGATCCTGAATCCCTAATGTCTGCCAAACCTTCTTGTAACTCCACTTTTTTCAGATGCAACACCTGTAACCTGCAATCACAAGACTTGGTTTGGGGATTGTGGTGTTTAGAGGTTTTCCTCAGTCAAACCCTAGAGGACACTTAAGTCTTTGAACACCGTTGTCAGATAAAGAGAGCATGCCCTTGTGAGGAAGAGTCCAAAACCAAAGAAATCAATGATAAAAACACAATGATATGTCACCTTGTAGTGAAGCTCTCATGGAGGAAGATGCTCTTCATGCCATGAGAAGATTGATGCTCAAATCTACAAATATCAACACACAAAAGACACAAGTCTGCTCTTGCAACACAATAGAAAGCTTTGAATCACCTTGAGAACACAATAGCTTGCTAGTAATCATCTAGTTTACAAATTAATGCCTACACATTCTTATATATGCACCTACAAGCATTCCTGCCAAGATTTTAAAAATCAAACTTTACCGTGTCAGCAAAAGAACCTCCTAACGGTCATAAACCAACACCGGGAAATTAGGGCTGCCCCAAAATAGGGCAGGACTAGGGTGAGGGTGCCCAAGTCCTCCCCCTATTTTGGGAAGGGTATAGCTCAAGGGGTCCACCTAGGTCCTACTTGTCATGCAAACTAGGTCTCATTCCATCTGGATGCTAAAATATGAACTAAAATGTCCTAAATGTACTCTAAAGACCTAGGAGCTAAACCTTATGAGAGAAAATCCCCCAAGGGGACATTTTCTGACATTACATTTAGCCCCCACTTTAATGTATGCATGAACACGAGGCCCATACATGCATTAAAGTAAGGTCACAAACATAGTAAACACACTAAGCACAGAGAAGACACTCTAATCACATAAAAGATAGTAATAGGCACACAAAACACAGAGAAGACAGTTACAGTCATGTAGAACATGGAGCAGACAATCAATGCATAGAAGACACATTAATGCATGGAAGATAGAAATGATATCTTTTTTTTTCTCATATATATGAAATGCAAATGCAAGTATTGGAAAGTAAACAAACCTCCCATAATATTAGATGCACTATCTTAAGGCATAGGTCTCAATATATATGGGACAACACACACACAAGACATGCAAAACCTCCCAAAATGTATGAAGCACTACTCAAAGGCACTGGTCTCTGTATATGGGGCAACGAACATGCCGTACAAAACAGGCATGCCAAAACACACACTTGAAGACATAGAGAAAACACGGCAGACAAGCGATGGTGTGTTCCCTATTTCTAGGCTCATCACCATCTCATGCACATTACAGGCACACACCGATGATTGGGCTTCACCACAACAATCACCAAAGACATGCTTAAGGGTTGAGTTAGTCATAGAACCGCTTCCTGCCTCCACAGAGGAATTTTAAAAATGATAGGATGATGTAATCTGCTCCAAGAAATACACCATCCCTACCTTCGTAGAGGGCTTAAGAAAAAGGATATGCTTGATATCTCACCTCTGTAGAGGGCTTACATGATTGATTGATTACAAACAAGATCGGGATGCATGATGCACTACTCTGGGGCACAAGTCTCTGCATCTGAGGTCAAACACATTGCTAACATCTATAACATATAGCTTACCTTATATGCCCCCACCTTAAGGTGGTTGATATTAGTTATCGATATCAAGCATGTTAAGGTAGGAAGAAAACACACAAGGGAACATCAACTTTCACAAAGCCCATGCCCCCCGAAGGTGACATGTACTTTACGATTGCCAAATGTTCCCACAAACACATCCCTACAAGAAACATGTTAGTGTCTACAAGATCATGATAAACATCAACATCAATGCATATGATTAACCATACAAAGAGCCAAGGTTATACAATGAATTCAGAGTTCAAGAATAACTAGGGGCTATATCGCGAAGCTCTCTGAATCGAGTACCACCAAGGCTAGATTCAAAGGTAAACAAAGGTGCACGGAGCAATAGTATTGTTAAGGTTTGTAAATGTGATAGAAACATCATAAAATTCACTACGCGGAATGCACGAGTGCTTCCACTAGCCAAGTGTCGAATAAGATATACAACCCCATCGTCATATTAGGAACTAAGTCTATTTTTTGATTGCTCTCGAAAGGGACACTAGGTCCACATCAGTATAAATGTTTGTCGTCATTTGCTTGCTAGATGGAAACACTAGAGGAAGGGAAATAATAAATAAGAGAAGAAAAACAAGTGTCTTAGGGAGAATCATGTAGGAGGGTGCCCCCAAGTCACCAACCATGATGCTATGTCCATAAGACACAACACACAACAATGAAATTAGAGAGAGCAATTTTAGAATAATGATGATACAAATAGAAGGTCACAACAGAGGCGGTCTCCTAGTATCCTGAACCTTATGAGAGAATTCGAGGTCATTCCAGGAGGCCTAAACAACACGTAACACATCATGGGGGAAGCATATTACAATAGAAATAAAAGTTTATAGATACTTACCTGTAGGGTCTTCATATTATATCTTGGAGCTTTCGAACCTCTTGGAGAGGTACTCGATCATGTTTAATGTAAAATTTGAGTGGTTCTTATGAAAGTTTTGTTTGCTATCATATGATGTTTGTTCCTTGAATCCTTGATTAGATGAGACTTTTTGGTGCTTATGAGGGGGAGAATCACTATTATTTCTGACTATTGATTGTCATTTTGCTCTTTTCTAATTTTTAGCGAGTTTTCGTTGTTGAATCTTTCTAGAATAATAGCAGGAATCATCCTGAACCATCTTGCTCGTTTGTATCATTTTTTGTTCTTTCTTTTTAAATACATTCTGATTCTCTTATGATCCATATAAGGATAACAGAGGAGGAACCTCAGCATAAATTATATTTCCTCGTGGATGAGGTGGATTATCCATTTGTTTATTGTCAACTTCAATCACACCCACGATACTATCATAGTCCAAGTAATCATCCTCGTCTACTTCCACTAAATCTTGTTCCACCATATTATTTTTGGTATGTTTAGGAAAAGGATTAGTGAAGATTTGTAAATTCTGATTCAGTGGAGCAACTGACTTATTTCCATTATCATTCACACCTAATACTTGGATGACATTTGAATCAATAAGGTCCTGTATCTCATGTTTAAGACTCATACATTGTTCAGTGTCATGTCCTTGTGTTCAATGATAATGACAAAAGGCATTAGCATCGAAGTAAGGTCCTTGTTTTCTAGGATCAACATGCTTGATCAGGGGAAGTTTCAAAATGTTATTACTCACATCTTGATTCATGATAGAATGATAGGACCTAGATATCGGAGAAAACTTTCTTGGTTGATATGATGCTTTCTTTGGATTATTTATAGCAAACACATTCATATATGGTCCATTGATCTTAATGAAACTCCTATTATTGTTCCTTCTAAAGTTATTTTGTGATGATCCACCCAAGGATTAACCAGCTTGAGCCGATGAGTTTTGGTTTTCATACTGACTAGACAAAAGTTGGTAATCATGAAGAGCAGTGCATAAATGTTGAAAGGAGTTTTATTTCATGAAGAGAATCTTATCACGAATATTAGGTTGTAGATTTGTGATGAATATCTTTTGAACATCCTCATCTTTCATCTGATATTGAATCTGTGCATTAAGTCCTTGATATCGACTAATGAATTTAGTCAACTTTTCTTTCGAACCTTGTTTACATTGAACCAAGTCAATAAGGGTGACTTGGGGTCCAATATTTGCTTGAAAATGTTGTAAAAATTGATCAGTCAACTGTGAAAAGGAGTGTATTGAATTCAGAGGCAATGAGAAAAAACATTCTAAAGTAGTATCTTTGAGAGATCGTGGAAAATGTTTTGCTAACAAATCCTCTTCAAAATAAAAATCACCACACATAGTTGTAAATGCTACCACATGAATATTAGGATCACCTTTTCCAGCATATTTTTCAAAGAAAGGAGTCTCAAACCTCTTAGGCATAGGAGTTCTCAAGATTGCATAGGATAACGGATTACGGGCATGATATGTTGGTAGACTAGGTTGTGAAGAATTTGTCAAATTTGTTACCTTTTGTTGCAAAGTAGTCATTACCTATAAAAGTTGGTTTAGGATGGCATCATTGGGAGATGTTTGTTGTGAGGAATTAGAACCAAGGTGAGAAGGTGATTGATCTTGAGATACAATAGACGAAGGCTGAGAATATGTTAATGGTGGTTGGTCATACTGATAGGTGGAAGATAGTTGTGAGTATGTAATAGGTAGCTGGAAATGAGTGGAATAGATATGAGGTTGAGAATAATTATTCATAGAAGATGTCCCTTTAGGAATCAAATTCTGATAATTAAATCCCATATCTTTGTAATTAGTGTCATTAAACACTCCAATACCAGTGGTAGCAATACTACAAGCATTCTCATTAGTTGTTAAGATCATTGACGTTAAAGTGGATATTCCCATAGTCGGTATAGGTGCTGAAACTTGAGTATGAGATGGTGATAAAGTGTTATTTATTTCTTGTGCACATTTGGTTACTGGCATGATATTGGTTTGTACAATATGTGCTAGACCACGAAGTGCATTAATAGCATCTTGTCCTTCTTTTTTCAATTCTCTTATATTATGAATTGTAGGAATGACTTCTTCGGCTATTCTCTCATTTTC
The DNA here is from genome assembly GCA_027924645.1 of Cunninghamia lanceolata. Classification (NCBI taxonomy): domain Eukaryota; kingdom Viridiplantae; phylum Streptophyta; class Pinopsida; order Cupressales; family Cupressaceae; genus Cunninghamia; species Cunninghamia lanceolata. The sequence continues at coordinate 8,597,879 of BSBN01000194.1, read as the reverse complement.
CATAAATGATTGAAATTTAGCCAAGTCTTTATCTAATTTTTATATTTTCTCATTAGATACATATCCTATTGCCTCAATAGTATTATCAACATCATGAAAAGTTTGTTCTTCCATTGAGGTTGGAGGATGTATAATATCTTGCCCAATTTGATTGTCTCCATTTGTAAAGAAGGTGTCCAAAGTACCAAATTCTTCAAGAGCAGTAGATCCCATTAATATTTTGCTTCTTCTCAAAGGGATATTATTTTTAGAATAGCATGTCATACAGTTTGTACAAAAGCATACAACACGCAACACTCAAACTGAGAAAACAAATCCTAAGAGAAGGATATGACTCAATGCCAATGAATAGGACAAAGGGTATTGTAAGGATTCTAATCAAGGATAGAAATTTATATGTCTGATATCAGTCCAAAACAGAAATCTAATCACTCTCAACACACTCTTGATGCAAATCCAAGATAATGCCAAGTCAAAATATAGTGAAAATATGTCAAGATGAGCACTTTTTTCACCAAAATTCAATGCAAAAGAGCATAAAAAAGGGTGTTGTGAGGAAAATGATGAAGGAAAGAAAATAATATCATCAATAACAACCAATTGATGCAAAAATACCCAACACAACATGATTGTAGCGCCACTTAAGGCAAAATCCTAGTGAAAATATAGCAAATATATGCAATTTTTCATGGTTTTTCAACTCCAAGACCTAGAAAAAGGAATGTTGTAAGGAATTTTGGGAGTTACAACAAATAATATCAATAATATAAGTTACCTCAATCTATAAAATTGATCACAACACACTTGGAGTGCAAACTAGGTCAAACCCTAGGGCAAGAATAGCCAAAATGTGTAGTTTTTCACCGAATTTTCACTACAAAAGCCCATTAAAAGGGTGTTGTGAAACTTTTTGTGAGGAGAAGAAAATGATTACCCTGATAAAAGAAAATTAATGCAAAAACATCCTTCACAACACATCTATAGTGCAAACTTAGAGAGTCGATAAGGCTAATTTTAGTGAAAATTGTTGTTTTTGAAGCCCTAGGTTTGAGATCTTGGAACAAAATTCTATGTGAATACTTTGAATTTTGATTTATGATGAAATTGACTTACTCTCAGATCTGAAAATTATTTTCAAGCCTTAACATGCAAAATGCCCATGCAAATTTAATGAAAATGCCTCAAAATTGTTAGTTTTTGTTGAAATTTTCTATGCAAGAATGAAAATATTTTAAATCTAAATGCAAATTCAAACTAAAATGCAAGAATACAGAAAAATGCAAATTTTAATGAGCCTCTAAAATCAGTAGAAAAACATGATCAAAGATTTTTCCTACAAACCCTAGATTTTGGAATTACTAGGTTATATAAATTTGTCAAAATTTCCACAAAACCCTAGCAATTAAATGATGAAAATGCAAGGTAAATTTATATTTTTTTTAGATTTTTATTTATTTTATATCAGATTTGATGCAAAAAACATGAATTAGGAAAATTTAGAAAGAATTGATGCAATTTAGTAAGCCAAACAATGCAATTTTTTTGTATTTTTCCAATTTTACAATTTTTTTGAATTTTTCTCAATGCAATAAAATAAACGACCAAATGAATGAATGAAATCAATCCAAATATAAAGACAAACACTCAGAAAGTTGCAATTTAAGTCAAAAAACATGGGTTCACCAAAATGTTTAGGGTAAAATTAGATTTTGTTAATCTTTGTTGTTTAGATGTTTAAACCCTCCTTTCCACTAAACATTGAAGGATCTAGGGTCGAGTGGCAAGTGGTGAGCACTATCATACCCTAGGTCACTTGAAAATGAAGGGAAACTTGGATTGGGGAATTAATTATCAATTTATCCTTCTCTAATGTCCAATTAAACATTAAAACCCTAATTATGCAAATACGACAACAAATTGACGAATAACGGAAAAAACTCTTACAGACGGGAGTAAAATAACAAATCATAGAATACTTGTTTTTAGGGTTTTGAGGTAGAATAGTCAGGGACTAAGGTGTAGGAACCCAAGTCCAAGGTACCCACTTTTTCAAGGAATCTGGACCTCCTTCCAACACTGATCATCCATGTAACTTCTATTTCTCAAGATTTGTCTATGGAGGACACTAGTGCGAGTGCCCAAGTCTTGGAAGTGCTCCTTTGTCTGACTTCTCTTCAGATCCTAAATCCCTGATGTTTGCCAAGCTTTCCTACAACTCCACTTTTTCCATATATGACACCTGTAACCTGCAATCACAAGACTTGGTTTGGGGTTGTGGTGTTTAGAGGTTTGCCTCAGTCAAACTCCAAAGGACACTTAAGTCTCTGAACTCTGTTGTCAAATAAAGAGGGCATGCCCTTGTGAGGTAGAGGCTAAAACCAAAGGAATCAATGATAAAAACACAATGATATGTCACCGTGTATTGAAGCTCTCATGGAGGAAGATGCTCTTCATGCCATGAAAAGATTGATGCTCAAAGATACAAATATCAACACACAAAACACACAAGTCTGCTCTTGCAACACAATAGAAAGCCTTGAATCACCTTGAGAACATAATAGCTTGTTAGTAATCCTTTAGTTTACAAATGAATGCCTACACATGCTTATATATGCACCTACAAGCATTCCCGCTAAGATTTTAAAAATCAAACTTTACTATGTTGGTAAAAGAACCTTGTAACGGTCATAAATTGACACCCAAAAATTAGGGCTGCCCAAAAATAGGGCAGGACTAGGGTGCGGGCACCCAAGTCCTCCCTCTATTTTGGGTAGGGTACAGCTCAAGGGGTCCACCTAGGTCCTATTTGTCATGGAAACTAGGTCTCATTCCATCGGGATGCTAAAATATGAACTAAAATGTCTTAAATGCACTCTAAAGTCCCGGGAGCTAAACCTTATGAGGGAAAAGCCCCCAAGGGGACATTTTTCGATGTTACACCAATACTTCCTCCCTTTAGTTTCTAGAGGATCCATCTACACTAGGTAGAGGTGCATATCCTTCCTTTACTTCATTTTCTTCCTCTTCCTCCATGTCCTGTTCATTTCCTTCTTTTGTGGAGTAATATCAACCTTCTTTTGAGGAGTTAAGGACCTTACACTCTTTCCCCTATAGAACCTTGCAATGTGTCCTATTTTATTGTAATTATAGTAGGTGGTATTAGACTATAGAGCATAACCACCTCTTCTTATATTATATCTGTAGTCAGAAACCTTATGACCATACTTGTTACATGTGTGAAAATGACCATAGAAGAACTAAGAGGTCCTAGCATTGTTCTTGTTCATGAAACCATTCCTCATCATTTTGCTTATGTATCCATTAGCCTTATTATTTAACCTTGTTGCAAGAACAACACTAACCATGAGAGCTTACAACATTATACCTAGGAGGCCTGAATGAAATCTGATTCATCTTTCTTCTACATTTAACAACCTTGTGACCAAATTTATTACAAGCATAACACTTACAATTGAAAGATTGAGGATACTTGGTAGGAGCAGATTTTCTAAAATTATTCTTCTTGTTGTTCTTTCTTTATCTTCGGACAGGAGTAAAACCTTCTTCTTTTTCATCTCCAGAGGCAATCTTCTTAGGATCTTCAGTGCAGGCTTTGTCTTCCTTTGTTTCAGACTTTCCTTCTGGTTTGAAGTTATCATAAAAGTTTGTGGATGCAATAATTATAAGACTTTTTCCCATTTCAAAACCAAGACCAGATTTTTCTTTTGATGGCTTTTGAGAATTGATCAATTCATCAAGAATCTCATAACCTCCTTTCAGCTTTAATCCTTTGTCAATTTGTTCTTTTGCCTTTTCCATTTCTTTCCTCTGAGTGACAACTTCTTCCTCAAGTTTTGAACATTCAATTGCTTTCTCATTGAGCTTCATATTTAGGCAATCTTTAATCCTTTTGCCTTCTTCAACCATGAATTTCAAATTAGAGATCATATCTTCTATCTCCTTGAGTTTAATGTCGCCTCCTTTATCTCCTTCTATTTGAGATTTTAGTTTCCCAATTTCTTCTTTTGATTCTTTAGATTTTGTCTTCAATTTCACAATTGTCTCTTTTGATTCTTCAAGCATGTCCTCATATTCTTGGTATAATTCTCTAGCTTTATCTAGATATTCAAGTACTGACCAGAGTTTTCCTTCAAGGTCTACCCCATCTAGATTTAGGTCCCACCCTTTAGGTTCCATTGCTTCTCGATCTAGTTCTGGAACAAATACATCATTATCCATAGCCTCAGATTCCATGTGTTCAAGTGTAGGATCTACCTCAACTGTTGGGCTTCTCAAAGGTACTTGGCTCTGATACCAATTGTTGAACACACTAAGATGCTGAGAGGGGGGTAAATCAGCATATACAAAAACTTATCTAATTTATTTGTAGAATAAATCAAATTACTTAGAGAGCAGAAGGTAAAACATGCATCACATTAATCAACACATTGACACCAATATTTTTACGTGGAAAACCCAAAAAATGGGAAAAACCATGATGAGTGTTAGCTCACAATATAATGCTCACTACTTTTAAAAGTTTACAACATTGTTTTAGGGCTACAACCCAAGGAAGCTACAACTCCCTGAAGAAAGCTCACTGCTACAAAGAATTACAATGATAACATAACTATGAACTATTATAAAAGAAGCATCTAATTCATGCTGATGTTGCAGTCCTCTTTTCTACACAATTACTCCATCATACTGAGTTTGTATACTTCATACTTCTCATTCTTCTCTATCACCTTCACACTTACTTGTCTATCTCACAAATGAATTTTTTCTTCTATATATATCATCTGCAACCACTCAAAACTTTAATTAGGTCAGCACCAAAAAGACCTTTAGATGAAACATTTAATTCTCCATGAGTTGGCATCAAACATATTCAATATGAAAAGAAAATGGCTTGCAGATCACCACACATAACAATGGGACCTGAAACATATCACAACATATCCTTCAATGCCAAAATAATTGATCAGGATCCACTACATATGAATGAAACCAAGTTGTCAGCTCAACCAACACTACCACTGCTAACTGCCCATCTTCACACCACTGGGGAGAAGCCAAAAAAATATGCAGACCAAGATTTTAACCATGTATCTTCTCAACACTATCCATACACCATTCTCCTAAAGTGTCTAATCAATGCATGCATCCACAAAACAAGAATCATGTTGAACTAATGAAAATAGGGCATTTCAGATTAACTATGACACATAAAAAACTTAGGCTATTACATTGCAGACCACCAAGTTAACTGAAATAATCATCAATGAACCTGTACAATGTAATGAACATATTCTTAGATCCACATAATCATATCTATCATTTCTAAAGAAATGTGGAGACATTTGACTCAATTGCACTATGATCAACAATATATACACATAACTTAAGATGACTTGAACACCTTGTGTGGTACCAGAAGTAAGAGAAAATTGCATGGGGTTCAAACTTGAGTTACTATGAGGCATGTAGAGTCTCTGTAGACACTCATATATCTGATATATACCTTCTCCATCTTCCACAAGTACTAAAACATGTGTTCTACAGAGTACTTTTGCATCTAGAACTGTCTATGTTGCTTCTGTCACTTGAAATTTAACCTTGCAGACCATAAGAGTACTTGATATTGTAAGGTAGTGTGCATTACACATCTCCAATAATATTTGCAAAATTGCATGGGTACAACTTCTCTTCTAGAGGAATGTAGAGCATTCCAACAGGTCTCCACCATTGCTTTACACTGTCAAGTCACCGTCTGGAACACTACCACTTATAACTTTCTTTGTTGAAGGTGTAATGAGCTGAAATCTTGGATATAGCATGTTCATATGTCAATCAAATTATCTTATAAACCACAAGACTAAATCTTGTACTGTGGAAATGTAGACCAAAATGCTGTAGCTCTGCCTTAGGATATACACTGTGAAGGCCTTAACCAAGCTTCTGCAACTTTTCTCTAAGTCTATACTTCAAATTGATAGGATATCATTGTAGATATATAGAAAATATTTTAGAATAGGTTTACACACTACAACACATTTAGATGTCAGAAAGATTACCATTCTTATACTTGGACAATTTTTCTCCATCTGTTAGGTCTTCCAGACTGACCTCCCTTAAGCATGTTGATCCTATGTCTTTAACTTAGGGAAACCGTCTCTCTCAAATCTTCCACTATCCATCATATTCAACCATCTTTGACCTCAGTTTGACACATATAGAGTTGAAATCACTGACAACACATATTGCCAACATGGACGTCTCCATGGCCATGGGTGTATTTTGAAGGAGATCCCTGTGTTGCAAGGTGTGCACCCTTGGTCTCTTTATGCTATGTAGTGCAATGCTTGGGTTTGTGACAAGGCTTAACCACCTCCTATGGATTCATTAACTATGGTAGTTGTATCAGGCATTAACAGGTTGATCTTTTGGTGCAATTACAACCATCTTTGCAACAATTGGTATCAGAGCTTGGGTCACAGGTTCAAACCCCTCACTTGCACTAGGGGGATTGTTGCAAGGTGTGTGCCCTTGGTCTCCTTGTGTTGTGCAGCACAATGCTTCAGTTTGTGACAAGGCTTAACCACCTCCAATAGATTCATTAACTCTAGCAGTTTTATCAGGGATTAACAAGTCAACCTTTTGGTGCAATGACAACCATCTTTGCAACACCCTGATCTTTTTCTAGGGTCTCCTCTTGCCCTATTTTAGAGTATGAATGTATTTTCATATTGGATAAATGATAAAGCATTTTAAAGAATTATTATGAATGTAATTGTCTTTTCTAGATTGCATATGAATTTATATGACATAGTGATGTATTATTAAGTATGTTTGTATACCTAGTATCACATGATAAATGCATTTTATGCTTTTAGAGACAACTCTCCTTTTCTCTGCCTCATTGTTTCTTCTTTGATAACTAGACTTTGCTACCCTCTAGATATGCACCAATCCTAGGAGTAATGGTCAAACACACTCCTTAAATGAATAAATCTCTCAATAACATTATAAGAAATAAACCCTAATTTATATGCCTTGTTTAGGTTATGCATTATAACCAAGGAATATTGTTAATTAGCCTTCCAAAATACCATTTTAGAAAACCCCAAGTGCATACCAACATCTTGTCTTTATGCAAGAGTGCTTTGTATGACCTTAAATAGAGGTTTTGTAATGCAACAATCTTGTTTTAATCTAGTGATTGTATTAGAGATTAAAACAACAAAATGGGTATTATTGCAATGGTATAAATCTAGAAGTCTTTAGTATTGTGACCAATCCCCATTGTCAGATATCTCTAGGAATACCTTCCTTGGGTTAGTTGAGCCAAAAGTGAAGAGGAGACTACCTAGTCCTACCATTTGTCCCTTAATCACCTTCAACTTGTTGATGAGCCCATTTCCTATCTCTTTGATAACACCTGGGTTGTCTTGGGAGATTAGGAAATAATCTAGTTTTTTTGGTTAGCTATGTTGGGAACCAACATTTTGGCACTATTGCTAGGGAAAAATTAAGGGTTTGAAGAATTTGAAACCCTATTGGTTGGATAACCCAGAAACATTTCATCCTTGGTGTTTTTTATTTGCTCCAAGGATTTCCTCATTCAATGAGGTGGCGACTATGATATTACAAAGAGAAGTTTGTTTATTTATTCCTTTGTGTGTTGTTGGTGAATTGAATGCTCCATCTCAATGTGTAGCAATTGGTGAAATTAAGGTGCATGGTTTTCTCCCTACTTTTTGAATATTGAGTTCCTGTGATGGTGAAGGAACATATATTGTAATGCCTCTACTTTTTGCCTAGCAATGTAGAATGCTTTAGTCATGGAAAATTGGTATGGATATGATTATCCTATGGATGTTCCTTCATATGCATCTTATGTTTCAAACCATAGAAATTATATTACTAATACCAATGACTATTCTTCTAATGTTTGTTTCACTCGTTCCTCTGCACCTTATACAAACCCAAACCTACATGCACCCATGCAAAATAAAAATGAATTAGCAATGCAACAAATATGAAATTGATAAAAATAATCAGCTACTAGAGTCCATGTTCTAGCAAGAAAAAGACACTAAAAAACATATTAAGCTACTAGAGTCTAGGGTGTAGTCCAATGCTTGCTCTACTACCACTAAAAATTAGATTGCTTAGTCTCTTATCAATCCCTTAGACCCTATTTATAAGCAGTTGAACCTTTCTTGGGTTGATTACAAAACACAAAATATGCCAACCAAGGTCTACAACCAGTTACCCAAGTTTGATGGATATAATATTTGGGAAGGGGACACACATGTTGATGAGATTTCAAATTCATGGAAGAACATCATTTTGAAAATTAACACATGTGGATGAGATTCTTTGTTATGTCATTATGTGGAAGGGAAAATGAGTGGGTTCAAAAATCTCCAAGGCAGTCCTTTGCCTCTTGGAATGAACTTGTGGCTGCATTTTAAAATGAGTTTGCAAAAGGTTTAGACCCTGTTGATCTCATATGGAATTAGAAAAAATCAAATACAAGAGGGAGAGTCTAGCATGGAATTCAGTCATAGGTTTGTAGTTTCCCTTTCCAACATTCCAAATGATTTTAGACCTAGCACTCCCATTTGCATTGATATGTTTTTTGATGCATTTGAAGTTGGATTGAGTTTTGTGTGGGAACATTTCAAAATAACAAGTATGCAGTAGACATATATATGATTAGACTCCATGGGTAAAGTAAGAGATGATTACATAGTAGGCTTGTTGCCCATGAATGCATATTCTTCTAGTAATGAACATGTTGACATGAACAAGAGTCATGTGGATACACCCAATTAGATGAGTGCAACATCAAATGAATATGAATGTGTAGTCAGAAGGGTAGAGATGAAGTTGGTGCATCATATGATAGTAATGTAGATGATGAGGACAATGTGTACACCTACCTTCAGTTGGACAAGTCATCAAGTAAAAATGAAAATGATGAAACTAATGATGAATTTCATCTTGAGAATGAGATATGTGGCATATTGAAAAAAGAAGAAGGTATGTGCATGAATGAGAACCAAGTTGAAATAGCTTGTGAAGATGATTATGTTAAGTGTGCACAGGTAACTAAAATTTACATTGAACAAGAAACTCGTTTCTCGATTGATATGTTTCCCTCCTTTGTTCCATTAGATGATAATGAAGTAGTTAGTGTTTGTTTTCATGAGTATGACATTCAGGTGGCTACACTTGATGATAACCGATTAGAGGTCGGTGTTAGTGCAGTCATGAATTTTCAATTTTTGAAGAGTTTGCAGTGATAGTGTGGACGCATATGAAAACTTGTTTCTTTAGTGCAAGGCATGTTATCTTCCACATGCTAGTTGTTCTTTGAATAGGTCACAATAAAATGAGACAAAAATGAATGTGGAAGAAGCATGTCATTAGTTTGTTGGTTGTTGTATATATGACACAACAAATTGCAAGAGTGATTATGAAATATAGAGACAATTGGAAGAAATTGGTTCTTCACATGAGGTGGCTCATGGTATTGATTTGTATTCTAGTGGTTTTAAGTTTGAGTTGAATCATGTTCATGATTCATATATTGATGATTACAATAGCACGAATGAAAGTTGTGTATGCTGGTAGCCCATCGTCCAAGAACTTGATGATGACTTGGTTCACTATGAGACTTTCCTTGTTGAAGGTTGTGCTTTGAATATCATGGATGATGGTGATGTGCCTAAGATGGAGTCATTTGTATGGGTATTTAACACAAATGATAATGATGTTTAATGTCAACATGAATGCCAAGTTGAAGATCAACATGTTGCAGTTCAATTGGAAGGTATTCTAGAATTAGACAAATTTTAGTTTGATTTGCATGAATAAGTGTCTTATTTTTTGGATCAGTAGTGTAGTCTAGAATATTTTTATTTCACTTGTGAATTGGAGACATTCTCCTTTGTCTTGATTCACATGTGGAGGACATCAACCTTGAAAATGTTGCATTTGATGATGGATGTTTGTCTACATCCATGTGTTTTGATGCTAATCTAATTTGTATTTCCCCACCCTCTACTATAAAAGAAAATGTGATATAGAATGGAATAGGTTGAGTACCTATTATTTTTGGTTTCCCTATAGAAGTGATGTTCATGGTGGGTGATGAGTGTCAAATTGCACTCATAAAATACCCCTTTTTGCCTCTCTTTTTCCCTATTCAGTTCATCTTCCTTGTGTCTGCACTCAAATTAGTTAAGCAAGATTGTTCTATTTTGTGATTAATTAAGATAGATTACTTGAGATTAGAATTTCTAATTTGGTGACTAATGTGCATGGGATTAATGGAAAAATGCAGAATTTCTCTTCCTTTTTGAATCCGCAGGTGTAAATATCAGAAACAGTAGTTTTGTGCATCTCCGGAGATCGTCTTCAATGATCTCTAGAGACCATGACAAAGAACAGTGACACCTGGAGATTGAAGATTTGGGGAATGACTCTCCAGAGCTCTGCGAGTGTTTGGAATATCTCCAGAGCTCTGCGAGTGTCTGGAATATCTTTGGAGCTCTGCGAATGTCTGGAATATCTCCAGAGCTGCAGACAGGAACAGCAATCTCCGGAGCCTCCCGAGAACAGAGCATGTTCCCGTCAGAGCCACTAATCAAACACTTCAGCAGCAATCCTAATACCCCCACACTTCACTCAAATCATCACCTGAGTGGTGAAGGGTCAACTATCAGTTAAACTGCTAAAGTTTTATCTTTCCAAAGATTTTGCATGAGTTATGAATTAAACTAATTTTTAGGGCTTTGATGCCCAAGTGTATTAAGATCTAAACTTAGACCTCTGAGTGGACTTCTGTTCCACTCAAGTCTACCTTTCTTGCATGATGATCTTTCATAAGTTTGATAGATAAGTACAAATAAGAGATGGTGCCATCTCCTAGAAAGACTGATAGATAAGTTCAGTGATATATCATCACTCTTTTTATATATACTCTCAGAAACAGTAATAGAAAAAAACAATGATAAGATTATTCTGATTTTCAGATATTTCAGTTTTGTTATAGCCATACATTTCTCATGAACATAAAAATGAATGAATTGGATTGAATTTGGTTAGATCATCTTTAGTGCTAATTTCCTGAAATAGCCTTTAGCCTCAAAGGTGCGGAGCAAGGGCCCACTCTCACCAATTAGGCAGGAGGCTAGTATCTCTGTTTTACTATTTCAAGTTTCTTTTATAAAAGTATTTCCTATTTTAGTAGATAGATGCATGTTATCATTCTTTGCTTTGAGTACATTTCCTGTTTTATTCTGTTTTACAGCATTCATTACATTTATTCAACAAGCAGGTAGATTAGTCATTCTTTTAAGCTTTAGGATTAGCTATAAACTGGTCACTTAGAATCCCTAGTTGCAGACAGCCATGGACACAGCCCTGGTTCTTTGACATCTAAAAATAGATTAAATGATGAGGTACAGTGATAGCTCATCATTTTTGGCGTCGTTGCCAGAGAATAGTTTGTGTTAATTAGGGACACTGAATTAAAAACAGTTTTTAGAATAGATCTGTATGGTTCGAGCTAGAGATCTTAAAGGAAGATATATTAAACAAACACCCCAACAACACACCATAGGGGAAAGCAGTGAGGTGGTACAAAATCTTGTTGAAGAAGGAAACCTAGATCCTAATTTGGAACCTACATTTCAAAACAACAATCCCTTAGATCCTACAGATATTCCACTTGCCAATTATATCCAGGAATTGCAACAAAAAGTTGAGGCAGATCCTTTGGTAGAACCTACTTCCTCAGAACCTCAGGAAGAAGAGCTATTATTAAACATGGAAAACGATAATCATGAGGAAGAGGAAAATTAGGCCCCAAGAACCTTCTCTTATCCTATTGTTTTGGCTACTAGAGACAATGCTCCCATGAAGAATATCTCACCAGCACATCTACCAAATTTCAGAGGACTTTCCTCTGAGGATCCAGATCAGTTTTTGTTTTAATTCAAAGTAGTCTGCCAACCTATGATTATGGATCAAATAACCAGAAACTTAAACTGTTCCCTTCAACCCTGAAAGATTCTGCGATGAGATGGTTTATGGATTTACCCCAGGGTTCTATCCGTTCTTGGGATCAAATGGAAACAGAGTTTTTGGAAAAATACCAAGATTATTGCAGATCCAGTAATAAAAATGAAGAACTGTTTAAAATTAGGCAGGGGGAGGAAGAATCCTTAGAAGACTATGTGGATAGGTTTAATTTTCCCTTGAGAAGGTATGGCAATCCGGTAAACCACTCCTTGGCCAGAACCCTGTTTATAAAAGGATTGGATAAAGAATCAAAATAGGCACTGAACCTAATGGGAAAAGGGAACATTAACAAAATGGAAATACCTGACATAGAGGAACTCTGCAGGAATTATTCCAGAACTCAAGATGGAGTAAGGTCATCCAAAAATTTTAAGGGGAAGAATGAGATAGGACAGTTGATGGAGGAAATTGCAAATCTAAAAATAGATATTCTGGTCCTACTAAATACCACTTTGGATGGGATTCAAGCAAAAACCATGACAACTGATCAAAGTAGAGCAACTGAATCGCTTTCCATTTATTGTCCTAGGTGTAGAAACAAACACCTATTGAGAGAATGCCCCTTGGACAAATTAGAGATCTATCAAATCTGTGATAGGGAACATCCTACCAGTCAGTGTAGTCAACTTCCAGCCTTGAAAAGATTGAGTAAAAAGAATGTTGTGATAGAGGAGGAGTTGAACTATGTGGGACAAAAACAAGGTGGAAATTTCCCTTATAATCAGTACCCAAGCCAGTCTTCTTACAGGGGTCCTACTAATTGGGGAAATAATCAGTGGAATCCAGCTTGGTATGGCCCTCAAAATAATCCTCCTTGGGGACAGCAAGATTGGCAAAACCAAAATTAGCAAAACCAAAACTCGCAAAACTAGCCTTGGGGAAATCAACAATGGCCACCACAGTTTGGGTCACAAGGCATGCAACCTCAATGGGGTCCTCAATAGGGATACCATCAACAATACTAAGGACAACCTAGACGTTTCCAACCTCAACAACAGGCTTTACTAACTGGACCCTCCAACACATAGGGTCAAACGCAAAATGAACCAGTTAGTCAACCACCTTTACCAGCTCAGCCTATACCAAACCCACGGAATAAACAGGGAGCAGCTGTCTATATGACAAATCAGGAAAATCTGGCTGGAGTTAATGCCATATATTCAAATAATCTCCAGCTGCGTTCTAGGAAAGCATTCCCAAGACCTTCTCCTCCAACTATAGTTGAAATAACCAATGATGAGGAACCTGAAAATCCATCCAATCAACCCCTAGAGGATATTACTAACGAAAAAGTGCTAGAAAAATCAACCACAGACAACTCCAAAGTTCCTCCTAAAAAGCCAGCTCCGAAGAACAGTCTAGAACGCAATTCTGATAAGAGCTCCGGAGATGCTCCGGAGATGGAAAAACTAGCACCCTACCCAGAATGACTTAAACAAAATGCTCCCCAGAAAAAGGTTTTACAAAAACAAATCCAACCCAATCAGGAATCAGAACTTTTACAAGAACTCAAGTAGCTAAACATTGAAATTCCTCTCCTCCAGGCCATCAGAGATGTACCGGAACTAAATCAATTCATCAAACAGTATTGCATCAAAACTCAGGGCAGAAAGAAAAGTTTTCCCTCCACAATACAGGTGGAAGGAAAAGTAATGGATCTATTGATGGGAGAAATTCTCCTCCCAAAATATGGCGACCTTGGGAACCCTGTCATAACAGTTTTCATCTCAGGGGTAGAAAATTCAAATGTTCTGGTTGACTTAGGAGCAGCAATTAATGTGATGACAGTTCATACAATGGACAAGTTAGCTCTGTCAGGTATCCAATCCACGACTACAATTCTTCAACTTGCTGATTAGTCAGTAGTTGTTCCAAAGGGAGTGATCACTGATGTACATGTTGTGATAGATTCATGGGAATTCCCAGTGGATTTCTTAATACTGGAACCTAGAAACCAGAGAAATGCTTATCCTTTGATCTTAGGAAGGCCATGGCTGGCTACTGCAGCAGCATCTATTGATTGTCAAACTGGAGATATGGTCATTTCTAATGGGATAGATTTAAAGAAAATATCTATGTATCCTCCAGCTAAACCATCGGTGCATTACACAAGAAGAGTATGGGTGGATGAACCAGATAACATGAACAATGGTGCCTCATTGGCTATGGTAACCATTAAGAAACATTTGGGAGAATTAGAAGAAGAGGTATACTATGATACAATGGAAGACTTCACTCACATCCTAATCAACAAAGATGTGATGGAACTCACCCAAGATCCTCAAAGAGAACTTCTTGTTTCTTCTCATTGTACCCTTGCCAACATTATTCCTTGTGGGGAAACCTTTTACAGGGACTTAGCCACCTTCCACATGTTACTCCCACATTCTTGTCCTCTCAATGCCATGACACCAATGTATGGACCCACCACATCTATGGATCAAATTACAAAACAGGTCATGATTCTGCCAGGGAAAACACTTAATATAAATACTCGGTTAACAGCAGATCAGGAAGAAAAACTCATTCATCTTTTGGTTTCCCACTCAGCATCTTTTGCTTGGGAATACCAAGATATGAAAGGTATACCTCCTGAAATCTGTACCCATCACATCTACACTGAGGATACTAAACCTGTCAGACAACCACAAAGAAGATTGAATCCTGCCTTAAAGGACATTGTCAAAATTGAAATAGAAAAATTACTCCAAGTAGGGTTCATATATCCAATCTCAGACAGTCAATGGGTCTCACCCCTTGTCATTGTGCCTAAAAAGAATGGGAAATGGAGGGTGTGTATTGATTATAGAGAACTCAATAAGGCCACAAAAAAGGACTACTTTCCCTTACCATTTATTGACCAAGTTCTGGACAACCTTGCTGGGAGAAAGTATTTTTCTTTTTTAGATGGATTCAGTGGGTATAATCAAATTCAAGTAGCACCTGAAGACCAAGACAAAACCACCTTCACATGCTCTTGGGGAACCTTCGCTTACAAAGTTCTTCCTTTTGGGCTGTGCAACGCCCCAGCTACATTTCAGAGACTGGTTCTAGCTATTTTTGCTGAATTGGCTAATGAATGCATGGAAGTCTACATGGATGACTTTACTGTATATGGGAATAACTTTGAGGAAGCTCTCGCAAACCTTGGAAAAGTACTAAAATGTTGTGATAAAAATCGACTGTCCCTTAGCCATGAGAAATGTTTTATGATGGTGGAAGAAGGAATTGTTTTGGGACACCATATTTCAGAAAAAGGGATCAGAGTGGATCAGAACAAGATAGAAGTAATCACACAGTTGCCTTCACCCAAAAATTAGACTGATGTCAGGACTTTTCTAGGTCATGTAGGCTACTATAGGAGGTTCATAGAAAATTTTAGCAGAATAGCTGCTCCCCTGTTTACCCTGCTTAACAAGGAAACATAATTTTTTTGGACAGCAGACTGTCAATCAGCATTTGAAACTTTGAAGGAGAAACTTACTGTGACACCAGTTTTAAGGGGACCTAATTGGACTTTACCATTCCATATACAAACTGATGCTTCAAATGAATCCATTGGGGCCATTTTAGGACAAAAAGAGGAAGGAGAGAGTATGCACACCATTTATTACATCAGCAAAAACCTTACCTCTGCAGAAAGAAACTATACAACAACTGAGAAAGAATTCTTGGCAGTTATCTATGCTATAAACAAATTCAGACATTATATTACCGGATATAAAATATTTGTGCACACTGATCATGCAGCCATCAAATACCTAATGAATAAACCAGTAGTAGGTGCAAGGATCATTAGGTGGTTATTGCTATTGCAAGAATTTGATATTACCATAGTTGATAATCCTGGAAAGTTTAATTTGGTTGCTGATTTTCTATCAAGATTACATACAGGAGGAGAAGATCAACCAGTGGAGGACAAATTTCTAGATGAACATCTTTTTGCCATATCCACTACTGCACCTTGGTTTGCTGACATAGCCAATTTGTTAGCTACAGGCTTGTATCCATCCCATTTTACTTCAAAACAAAGAAAACGTTTGCTTAAAGAAAGTTTATCCTACAAATGGTTGAATGGTTTACTATTTAAATGTGGTCCTGATTTCATTCTACGTAGGTGTTTGAAGGCTGAGGAGACTTTTGATGTGTTGAGAGCATGCCATGATGAACCATCTGGTGGCCACTACTCTTTCCACAAGACAGTCCACAAGATCCTTGGAGCTGGTTACTACTGGTCTTCTCTTCATAAAGACACAAAGAGGTATGTGTAGCACTGTGACCAGTGCCAAAGGATGGGGCAGCCCACCTTTACCCAGGAAATGCTGCTACATCCTCAAGTCATGGTGGAACCATTTGAGCAATGGGGTCTAGACTTTGTGGGACCAATTTCACTGCCATCATCAAGGAAGGAGTATATCCTGGTATGCACAGACTATGTTACTAAGTGGGCTGAGGCTCAAGCATTGTAGTTTGCAAGGGAAGAAAAAGTTGCTAATTTCCTTTACAATAGGATTTTCTTGAGATTTGGAGCCCCAAAATCAATAGTTTTAGACAGAGGACCTCAATTTACTTCACAGGTAATCAAGGCATTCATGGATTTGTACCAAGTCAAGCACAGAAAAACTTCACCTTACCATCCTCAAGCAAATGGGCAGGTAGAGGTAACTAACAGAGAACTTGAGAATATCCTAACTAGGACAGTGGCAATGAACAGAAAGGATTGGGCTAATAGACTACCTGAAGCAGTTTGGGCTTACAACACCACTTGGAAGTCCACAACAAAGTTTTCACCATATGAATTGGTTTATGGAAAAAAGCCTATACTATCTATTGAATTTGAACTCCAGACACTTAAAACTGTATTGGATGTTGGGTTGCCGCTGTCTACAATTCAGCAGAACAGGATTCTTCAGCTCAATGAGTTGGATGAGATTCAGATAGAGGCCATTCAGCAAACAGAACTGGTTCAGTACCAAAGGAAACAATGGCATGATCAACATATCAAGAGGAGGACATTTCAACAAGGAGATTGGGTTCTTCTTTATGATTCTAAATTCAAAGAATTCAAAGGGAAATTATAGACTCACTGGCTGGGTCCTTATCAAATAAAGGAAGTGTTTGAAAATGGAACGGTATCATTGCAACCAATTGATGGAAGTACAGACACATTTTTAGTAAATGATCACCGGATAAAGCTCTACAAAAGACCTTCTACTAAAGAAGAGTTTCTTGATGATCTGTGTTTTGATACAGGGGATACCTCCTCTATCACGGTGTCGAAATTAAAAAAAAAATAGAAGGTTGAAAACCAGCAATGGCGGCCTTCCAACAAAAAAAAAATGATAAAAAAAAAAGAAGGTTGAAAAACAGCAATGGCGGCCTTCCAAAAAAAAAAAATTAGAGAAAGATGGAAAACCAGCAAATGGCTATCTTCTCGACCAAGGGAGTTGAAAACCAATAAAATGGCAGTTCCCTTCTCCGGGACAGTTGTAATAATCAAGCTCTGGACATGATCGGTTGCCATAAATTGGCCAATGCATCTCCAACGCTTTCTAATAAGGAGCATCTCCGGCGCTTCCCAATTAGGAGCACCTCCGGCGCTCTATTAATAACACCGATAGTTTCCATAATAAGGGCAGGACCTACCTCGCCAAGTGGTAAAGTAGACAACTCCTATGATGAGGTCATCATGACTCATCTTCTACTTGATCGCACAACATAATTACAAATTAGAAAACTAATAATTGCAGGAGTGTCCACAAGCCAGTGCTGACATCACCCATGGGCGTGGATTTTAGTGCCACTTAGTGCAATGATTGCAGGTCGCGTGCAAGTAGGAAGCGGATGTCATATCGGCCGCCGCTTGAATGCCACGACGCGTGCAGTTTTCAAGGTGGCGCAACATTTCTCCCGCGTACGATTGCCTCATCATTAAAACTGATCCAGGTAAATCTATTTTTAATTAGTCATTAATTAGTAACTGTCCTGTCTTTCTAATTTGAGTGCTGCTGTGATGACACGTCCCTCTGCCGTCATTTCCTTTCTCACCTCCACGCATGCTGCCATCTATTAATTAATGCCACCTTACCTTCGGAGTGCCCTGTCAGTCCGTTACAATTATGGCTGCTTTGGTTCCTTAACCCATTTGCATAAACCCAGCCTGAAAACAATTGCATCCCTCATTCAAACCTCTGGAATAGACTGAAGCATAAGATAAACAACTCTCTAGAGCCTACAGAGTAATTTGAACAACACTCCGGAGCCTACAGAGTAATTTAAACAGCACTCCGGAGCCCATAGAGATCAGAGGGACAGATAGACTACAGATCGCAGAAGAAAAGAATAAAACACAGAAACTGCCATCAATTCAGGTATGGGGGTCAAGAAAAAGTCTGAGCCAGAAAGTACTGCGGGTCTTCTAAAGGATGCAGCTGCAGCAAATATTTTAAGGACTACTGGATGGCTTAATTTCCTAGACAAGTTTAAGGGGTTTCAGGAGGACATTGTGGACGAATTCCTTAGGAATTTGAGAGACGACCAGACCACTATGAGAGGGAACCAAATCAGTCTCTCCTCCACCATTATCAGCCACATCTCCAGACTCCCCGAACAAGGTGAGAGGTTCCACCACCTGAAAACCTTGTATACAGATTTAATTAGAAATTTTTCTGTTCGTGGTGAGCCTGCCATCCAATTGCATATGAATAAGAATGAGGTCAAAGGAATTTTGAGGTCCACTCTCCCAAATCCCTGGGCAACTGTTGCTACCTGGCTAATGAAATACTTTACCTGTGATGGCCAATTCTCCATAGTCTTAGGGCCCATAATAAAAATGCTCATCTTTCTTAGACATGGAAATAGGCACCCCGAATATAACATAAATATCTCCAATTTCCTCTATTCTGCCATCAAAGCAACTGCAGAAAAATACCAGTAGGGTAAGGGGCCCATGAAACATCATGGCCTCATCTTCTTGATAGTCAAGCATCATTTCTTATCTTAGGCCAATGGGGATGAACTATTATAGAATTTTCTTGAGCATAACCCTCAGGTCAAAGCACCAGAGATACCACAAACAGAGGATGAGAGTTCTCCCTCTCACCATGATGAAGAAACCGAGCCTACAGCCTCCTCCATAGCTTCTCACAAAAGGATATCACCCTCACAAGAAGCTACATCATCTGCAGCCCCTGTTCCTAACAAGAAAAGAAAAGGCAAACAAATTGTAGAGCCTGCTCTTGCACGGCCTCTATATATGACTCGCTCAGTCAGGTGACAAATAACTTCACCTGAGGGATCTAGGCCTAGGGAATTAACAGAGAAAGAAGTAGGGTAGGGAATTGAAGGGAAATGGTGGGTTGATGAGCCATCCCATGACTTCGATGAGGTACCTCTAGTCCGAAAGAGGAAACAAAAGGAACATTCTCCTGCACCATCTGTTCATATGGAGTCGAGTCCAGTCTCAACACCACCATGTGCTCCGAAGACAGGAAGCTTACCAACTGTTACTATCTCCTCAGACTCTGAGGAAGGAAGACCTGCTCCGGAGGCACCAGTTCCACCTGTGCTCCGGAGAAGCAAAAGAAAGAGGCAGCTCTCATAGGCTGAGAAGAATACTGCCCTACTCGCTGAGGCACTCCTTGAATTGAGCACATATGAGGACAAGGCAGGACCTTCAGTTGTGCTAGCAGCAGTAGAGGACCCTCAGGACAAGGGCATTGCAGAAGGAGAAACAGGGCACGTAGATACATTGGGAGAAGCAGGGCAAGTGGCCATGGATAATCTTGATAATCAGCCACTAGCCACAGAAACAGAGGCAGAAACTCTATCACATCCCTCTGACCAAGAAGACATAGAGGTCTCAACAGAGCAACAATTAATGGAAGAAATTGAGAATTTGAAAAGGCTGCTCTGGGGAAAGAATTTAATTATTACTAACCTCAAGAAGGTCAGGGTGGAAATGGAGATGGAACTGAAGCAAACTATTGTAGAAATCCAAACAGACCTCCAAAACAAGGACAGAATCATCCAGGAGAAGGAGGCAGAGTTGGAAACACAGAAAGGTGAGGCAGCAAAAGTGCTGGAAGAAAAAGACAAAGAAGCAGCATAAAAGGTTTCTGAGCTCACCATGGCCAGAGACAATGGCCTCACAGTAATAGTAGCACTAATTGAAAAGGTATAGATCCAGGACAAACAATTAACTTGGGCCAATAATAGACTAGATGACCAAGAAGAGTATATCCAAGAACTATCTGGCCCAAGGGCAACCAGTGAACAGGAAGTGCAAATAGATGCCTATGTGGGTCCAATCCCCATAGACATTCCTAAAGCCCTGTTTCATTGGGAGGAAAGGTGCAGAGAATATGAAGCCTCCAAACCAATGTTGCAATTGCAAAGGGCAGTTACTGCCAGAGCAGAAAGGATAGCAACTTTGGAGAGCAAAATCATTCAAATGGCCTCCCTCTCCTCAGAAATTCTATCTTGCAGACCTCCAAGTGCCAGCTATGCAATGTTCCTACAAGAGAGGATACTGCAAAGGAAACTTTCCTTAGTCTTATCTGACATGAATGAGGATACAGAAACAGCAGAAGGTTTTATGACTGCTTACACCAGAAGCAACGATGAAGACAAAAACTTCCTATGTGAGTTGTACTTACATGGGTTCTGCATTAATGATATAGCCTTCATGATTAATCACTTTGTGGGATAATGCCAGCTTAGGGCATTCATGTCCCTCATGAGGAACCACCAGATTTGGGATGAAAGGATGGAAGCTCATCTTTAAAAGGATTCAAAAATAGAGCTCCTCCTCAGAAAAGAATGTCCCAGTCCTTTTGCTTTCCAGACCCAATTCAGATCCATCATCTATCATCCTGCCAGTGCAACTAGCATATTGCCATTATATTTGAAGAATTTGTAAGAATGCTCCATTGACTTTAGACTTTTTATGATTAACTCAGCAAATCCTGTCCTTGCTGTAGCAAAGAAAAGATGGAGTATTTTAACACCAGAGCAAAAACTTAGAGAGGTGGTCACCCCTGCAAACATGAGACTATTCATGAGGAAGGCAAAGATGATATCCAAACTGATGGATAAGCATAAACAGGAATGGCTAGGTGGGCAGTTCAGACCTCCTCTGATAATTGAACCACTCCCCATGTGGACAGAATAGCTGGAAGATGAAAAACTGCAAGATTGGATGAAGCAAGTTGACAAGTACAGAGGGAATGGTAACACTAATAGAACTACTTGGACAACCTATCTCCAGGAGTATAATCTGACTGATAGATTGCTTCGTCTAAACAAATCCAGAATGTGAAAGGCAGGAGGACCTGCCAAACCTTAGGTATGGGGGGGATGATGAGTGTCAAATTGCACTCATAAAATACCCCTTGTTGCCTCTCTTTTTCCCTATTCAGTTCATCTTCCTTGTGTCTGCACTCAAATTAGTTAAGCAAGATTGTTCTATTTTGTGATTAATTAAGATAGATTACTTGAGATTAAAATTTCTGATTTGGTGACTAATGTGCGTGGGATTAATGGAAAAATGCAGAATTTCTCTTCCTTTTTGAATCCGCAGGTGTAAATATCAGAAACAACAGTTTTGTGCATCTCCAGAGATCGTCTTCAATGATCTCCGGAGAACATGACAAAGAACAGTGACACCTAGAGATTGAAGATTTGAGGAATGACTCTCTGGAGCTCTGTGAGTGTCTGGAATATCTCCGGAGCTCTGCGAGTGTCTGGAACATCTCTGGAGCTCTGCGAATGTCTAGAATATCTCCAGAGCTGCAGACAGGAACAATGATCTCCGGAGCCTCCCGAGAACAGAGCATGTTCCAGTCAGAGCTGCCAATCAAACACTTCAACAGCAATCCTAATACCCCCGCACTTCACTCAAATCATCACCTAAGTGGTGAAGGGTCGACTATCAGTTAAACTCCTGAAGTTTTATCTTTCCAAAGATTTTGCATGAGTTATGAATTAAACTAATTTTTAGGGCTTTGATGCCCAAGTGTATTAAGATCTAAACTTAGACCTCTGAGTGGACTTCTGTTCCACTCAAGTCTACCTTTCTTGCATGATGATCTTTCATAAGTTTGATAGATAAGTACAAATAAGAGATGGTGTCATCTCCTAGAAAGACTGATAGATAAGTTCAGTGATATATCATCACTCTTTTTATATATACTCTCAGAAATAGTAATAGAAAAAACAATGATAAGATTATTCTGATTTTCAGAGATTTCAGTTCTGTTATAGCCATACATTTCTCATGAACATAAAAATGAATGAATTGGATTGAATTTGGTTAGATCATCTTTAGTACTGATTTCCTGCAATAGCCTTCAGCCTCAAAGGTGCGGAGCAAGGGCCCACTCTCACCAATTAGGCAGGAGACTAGTATCTCTGTTTTACTGTTTCAAGTTTCTTTTATAAAAGTATTTCCTATTTTAGTAGATAGATGCATGTTATCATTCTTTGCTTTGAGTACATTTCCTGTTTTATTCTATTTTACAGCATTCATTACATTTATTCAACAAGCAGGTGGATTAGTCATTCTTTTAAGCTTTAGGATTAGCTATAAACTGGTCACTTAGAATCCCTAGTTGCAGACAGCCATGGACACAGCCCTGGTTCTTTGACATCTGAAAATAGATTAAATGATGAGGTACAGTGACAGCTCGTCAGTGGGGTTAACATTCACTCCATTGGTATCAATTGTATTTTGATGCATATAGATAGATGTTTTCTTTTGTTGCGGCTGAGTGGTGAGTGTAACCTTGGTTTGAGGGAGATCAACTCCTTCATTCAACTTGTGTTTTTTTTAGAGGCAAGTAGCCCCATACTCCTTTTGCAGGATTGCCCTACTTGGTGTTAAAATTTTGATTACAGTCATTATTCCTTTTGTACCCTCATACCTATGACTATAATTTTTCTTGTATATATCTTCATCATTATGTGTTTCCCTGTAAATATGTTTGCATTGGTTTGTCTTTCCCCTATTGTGTTTTTCTTTTTTGGTTTGCTTGGAGATAGCTAGTTCTCATTGCTCCTGCAAGAGGCACACATCCTCAACCAGAGCTAGTTTTGGTACCCCATTTTTATCACCCAAGGTTTGAATTATTTTCACCCCAAATCCATTCAAAATCCCTCAAAATGTTCTAAGTATGTGTTCCCTTGTATGAACATGTTAATTGTACCTTAGAAATTTTTAAAACCTTGTGTAAATGCTCAAAGATCCTTTGACAAAACTCCAAAAGGCTTGAGTTCCACTTTGTCAGCACTTTGAGGCCTATTTGGAACCTATCAGTGGTTTAGGTGGTGTAATGAACCACCAAAACCTCCGAAAGGGTTCCTTTTTTCTCACCTTCCACCAAACCCCCAACAAGGTTCTTGTGTTTCCTTCCCTTGACATGCCAATAACTAAGAACAAAGATGAAAGATGGTGAAAATATATCATGTTGGTGGTTTTGGTAGTTCCTAGAACCACTGAAATCTCAAATCTAGTTCATGATTGCTTCAAAAGTGTTGAAAATGTATAAATGAAATTTATAAAGTGTTGTAAAAGATGCAGAATGCATTTTTTGCATATTGATTGTAAATTCACATCCCTACTTCCTATATAATGCCATTAATGCCCAATATATGCATATTGGAGGTAGATGATTAATTAAATGTAGGGGTAGGTGAGTTATTATGGTTGGTGGGTGCCCTAATTTTTTCCCACCCAAATTCTATAGCAGGTGAAAGTGCAATGATGTATATGCTTGGAAAAAGAAGACATGGTGGTTGATTATTTTTACTTCTAGATATCTTTCTATAAGTGCAAAAGATGAATATTTTTCTCAATTTGAAGGGGCTACAACTCTAATTCTCCAGGCAAGTGATGGGCTTCTAGGAATAAGTGAGATTCTTATTTTGTAAAGGGTATCTATATATGCACATCTCCATGGCTGTGGGTGTACTTTCAAGGAGATCCCTGAGTTGTTGCTAGGGTATCCTCTTGCCCTATTTTAGGGTATGAATGTATTTTTAGATTGGATAAATGAGACAACATTTTAAAGAATTACTATGAATGTAATGGTCTTTTCTAGATTGCATATGAATCTATATGGCATAGTGATGGATTACTATTTATGTTTATATACCCAGTATCACATGATAAATGTATTTTATACTTTTAGAGACAACTCTCCTCTGCTCTACCTCATTGTTTCTTTTTTGATAACTAGACCCTACTACCCTCTAGATAGGCTTTAATCCTAGGAGTAATGATTAAACACACTCCTTAAATAAATAAATCCCTCAGTAATATTGTAATAAATAAACCCTAATTTGTATGCCTTGTTCTGGTTCTACATTATAACCATGGAATGTTATTAGTTATCCTTCCAGAACACCATTTTAGTAAACCCCAAGTGCATACCAACATATTATCTTTATGAAAGAGTGTTTTTTATCAGCTTAAAGAGGGGTTTTGTAATGCAACAAGATTCTTTTAATCTAGTGATTGTATTAGGGATTAAAACAAAAACCTAATTGTTGTTGCAATGGTATAAATATGAAATTCTTTAGTATTGTGACCAATCCCTATTGTGGGATACCTCTAGAAACACCCTCCTTAGCTTAGTTGAGCTAAAAGTGAAGAGGAGATTACCTACTCCTACCAATTGGCCCCTAATCACCTTCAACCTATTGATGAACCTATTTCATGTCTCTTTGATGACACACATGGCCTAGGAGAATAGGAAATATTCTAGGTTCCATGCTAGGTGTATGGTATTCATGATGCATATACATTTTATAACCCTTACTACGATGAGTCTTATGATGTTTACACATGCATGTTTTTTTATGTGTATCTTTCATTTACATGTATATGATGTGAGATCACTTTCTACATAATTTACATGTCAAGTATATGTTACCATGGTATGATACATTCTTAAATGTTTGTTATTCTTAATATTATTGGATATTTCATATGGTGATGTCTAAATATGCTTCATTGCATTATTATTCTAGTGGTCATACATTAGGGTTCCTTTAGGATCTATCAATACCTTTTTATGATCTTATTTCTATTGATGCTCCTCACATGATTTCATAATATCTCTAAAGTTATCCCTTCACCACCTATGGTCCACACCATGAAATCTACTAGGGTTGTTGTTGCTTCCATGACATCATTGTTTTCCCTTATTGTAGTACATGCCCTACATGATTAACCTATACATACGTGACACTTCAAAGGATTATAATCTAGTGGGGAATACTAATTAGTGAACTTATAGGGGAAAAAATGTGTATCAAATGAGCTATATTTTCCTTACAGTGATGTAGTTTTTCCTCCTACACCTAAGTTGAAAGAAAAATTAAATAATGTATATGATTTACTTGATCAATTTAAGAACACTTGAAAAAATTACTCTTTGGGATCTAATGCATACATCTAAGTTACATATGTTGGCAAGAGACACTGTGTGGCTTCATGAGTATTGTCATTAATGGCAACAAAGTTTATCCCACAAATCTGCATCTCATAGTATGCCTATACCAGAAGTCAGATTCAAGAGTGTTCTAGTCTGGTGAACAAGAACAGAGCATGTAGCAAGGTCTATCAAATAGGTTTAGATCTCTTAAATGGTGTAACTCAGCAAGTTGCGGACTTGGACAAGTCAAGAGGAGTATCATGACTACTATATTCCAGAGATTGAGCCTCCAGTGATGAAACATGGAAAATATATGAGCATCTAAGTGTTGGGTTCTAGACAGGCAGAGCAGATTGAGGACAAACTGACTGGTAGAGTATCAGACTTCAATCCAGATGAGTAATTGATGTTGATCAAGCTATTTAAGGGATCATACAATATTGTTTGACATGATTGATGACTTCAATATCTATGATTTTTATACGCATCACATATCAAACATGGATTCAACCGATAGATCAGTATTTGGTGAATATCTTGAGTATTCCAGTTGCCAACTAGAAAGTTGTTAAAATCCTTGGTGCGGATATATATACCAAATGGATTTTGGTATGAAGGTGTGAGTGGTGTGATATAGTGTGTGAGAAAAGACAGAGATAAGTGTGGAAGAAGCAATACAAGTCTGGTATGTGTCAGAACAACAGTACTAGAGTAGAGGAAGAATGAAGTGCATTAGATTAGTATATTAAGCCTAACCAGAACTGAACTTCAACATTCGCAAGTGCCTCTCATCAGTTCAAACACTTGTTTACCTTCTATAAGCTTTGTAGACAATGAGTCTCTTGTAGGCAGTGTGCCTCTTGTGAGCAGTGTGCTCGGGCAGTGAGCCCTAATTGGCAAGTGCCATTTTGTACCTCTTATTATTTTAATAGAGAATACAATCTTGGGTTAGTCACCCTGTGGTTTTTCCCTTAACAAGGTTTTCCACATAAAAATCCTTGTGTTATGTGTGTTGATTTTATTTCTTCTCATGATTATGTATGCTTATATGTTTTGATGCTAGACTAATTAATAAAGAAGAAAAGAAAGTAAAGATATTTGAGATAATTGATTCACCCCCCCTCTTAGTTATCTGCCTTGTTTCCAACAATTGGTATCAGAGCTAAGTTCCTCTAAACAGAGCCTAACAGCTTGAGGAAGATCTAGGAATCTCAATGGACATGTATGGTATGAAGGAACAACTTTAGTTTGCCCTAGATGATCTTGAACAATCCCACTCTGAAGTCAATAACTTAAGAGAAAGACTCAAACAAGATGATGATTTCATAAATGAGCTAAAAGAAAAACTGAGTATCTCTATGAAAAAGAGAAAGGAACTACTTCAAATATTAGCAAGTCAAAGTGAAGCCAATGATACTAACGAAGATTTGAATGAGAAAATAAGCTATGTGAGAAACGATCAAAAGAGGTCATTAATGTAAGGCATGAGATGGAATCAGGGGTTATGAGATTCACCCAAGAAATTGAAGAGAAAAAGAAAATTGAAGATAATCTAAAACAATCTCTCAAGGAGAAGATAGCGGACTACCACAAAATGGACAGAATAATCAGGCATCTTGAATCTGATCTTGAAGAAGCTAGAGATAATGAAGAACAACTTGAGAGTTAGATAGACACTCTTAAACAAGATCTTAAAACAACAAATGAATACAAAGAGAAATTCAAGATAAGCTCAGTTTAACTTGAAGTTCTTCTTGAAAGCCAAAAGAGGGTAGATGACAAGTGTGGCTTGGGATATGAGAAAGGTGAAAGCTCTGGATCCGGTCAGAAGAACTCTGGATCAGGAAATCAAAGAAATAGGCCTAGAAGACCTCCGGTAAGGCAACCAAATGCTCAAAGATATCCATCCTTCAATGGATAATGCTACAATTGCAACAACTTTGGATATAAAGCAACTCAATGCAGAAGAAGAATGAATCAGACTAATTCATCCTTCTCCAGACAGTGTTTCAAATGCAAAAAGTATGGTCACAAATCTCATGAATGCATAAATATGCAAATAAACAATTCATTCAATTGTAGATGTTTTGCATACAATAGAATGGGACATATGGCTAATCAATGTAGATCAAGAGGATATCAGTTAAATATGCAAAGAAATGTTGTTTGTTACAATTGTAATAGATCTGGTCATATTGCCAAATTCTGCAAAAGTAAAAATCAAGATAAAAAGGGTCCAGTGCATCATAATCAAAATCAAAACAAGGTAAAAGGAAAAGTAAATGTGGATGAAGTTAAAAGGGAGATGAGAAATATTTGGGTGAAGAAGAGTACAAAAAATGTTGGGGATGGATCTGCACCAGAATTTGGTGCTGATATTCCTTCTAGAAACTGAGCAAATGAGCTTTGGCTCAGGGAGAGTCACAAAAAAAAATAAATTCCCCCAGCTAGTCAATTGGTGCCTAAATTTGGCACATGAAATATTGCGGATTAAAAGGTTCTCATAAAATTATCTAAATAACCCTCTGTGAAAATATGAATGATCCACATGAATTTCTGCAAGAGCTTAATCATCCAAGATTGATCCAGTTTGACAGCCATCCAGTAAAGCAGGATTTTCACAAACAAATTCGGTGTGATTCAAAGTTGAGATATCTTGATCTACGGATTCATGGCATGATTGGAGGAAAGAAGATACATTGTCAATTAACACTAAAAATGATTCTAAGTGCATCTCAGTGATTCATAAAGATCTCTCTCAGAACAAGGCAACTAGATGACTTAAGTTGTGCATTTATTGCAAAAGGAAATTAGGGTTTGCGCAGAGATAAAAGGGTTCATTCACTCATCGTTTACACATTTGCAATCAAGAAGAAGAAAAGAAGAGCTATGCATCAAGTTTCTACAAATCTCTCAGAGATCAACTGCAAAATCCAATTCAACCAATGATTTGTTCTAGCTCTTATTTTGAACCCTAAAAGTGCAAAAAGGTATTTCCATTCTGAATATCTCTTTCTCTAAATCTTTTTCAAAAATGGCTACTCCAATGATTGTTAAGATCACTGATAGGCGATGCCCTAAGTTCAAGAAACACCCCTACAAATCCCTAGAAGTTGATCCCTTAGGCACTTTTTCTAGCATTCCGCATGGGGTTCTACATGTAGAAGATGTTAGGGTTTACATCCATGCCAATACTGAGGAATTTGGAGAATCTAAGTTGATGGACATCTATCATAAACAATCAATAGATGAAAGTTTTGAACTCAAACCTCAATACAAGGCCCTCTAGGATAAGCACTTTGGACATTACATCCACTTTCCCTATTTTACAGAAGATGAATGGGTCCGATATGTTCTTAGCAGAATACATGACAATTTCATGTGGTTGATGAAGCCCTTCAAGCTAACAAAAGATGCCATTAGGGTAGTAACTGGATTGCACTCATCTGGTGGGTTACCTGCACTCAAATTTGTCAAGAACTAGACAGTAAGTGAAGCTACCGGATCTAAGTTTGACAAGAGAGAAATGACCATAGAAGACATCATAGATCCGGATATCAAATTTGCCTCTATGATAATTGGTTATAAAATCTATCATTCTAGTAGGGAGAATTTTGTGTCCGCGACTGCAATATATATGGCATATTAGATGTTAAGGGAAAATGTTGATTATGATCTATGTGATCTTCTTCTAAACCAATTGTTAGAAAACTTGCAGAAGATCAAGAAGGATAAGAAGAACTCATTCAAGTATGGTTGTTTAATATTGTGTCTGTTCTTTTACTATATGAATGAGTTACTTGGATCAAGTGGCTAGGTATGGCAAAATGACAGACTGGTTTCCATATAGATCAAAGACTATATGTATGGACTTGGTGATGCTAAGGCTCAAAGCACAACACTCTGGGGGTACTTTAAAAACTTTCAAAATATGATGCAGGGCAGAGAAAGAATTCCTCAATCCATAGTTGAAAAATACAAAGATATAGCGTGCTTCATGGTTGACACTGATCAATGCCTAATGGAGGCAATTGAGCCCAAAATAGTGTGGATAATACCAATGGGTTATGAAGTTGATGAGAAAATTTTGGAGCTTCATGTTCAACACCTGTTGAGCCAGCCAAAGGACACTAAGGCAGAAAGGTTTGGAACCTTTCAAGAATTAAGTGTAAAGATACATGTTGAGCTGAGACAACTGAAGATAAAAAGGAAAGTTAGAAGGGAAGTAGAGGAAATTGCCAAAAGATATGGCATAACAAAAGAGGTAGTTGATGCAAACAAAGAGAAAATAGAAAGAGCTGAGAAAGAGAAACAAGAAGCAGAAAAAGGAAGTATTCCAGTACAAGCCTCCTCCCGGACTAGATCCTCCAAGAGCTCTGTACCTGCCACCTCTAAGAGCTCAAGAGCCTCAAAACTGAAAACCAAGACATCTAGAAGGGAGAAAAGAGAATGAAAACAAAGGCCACAAGGTCTTACCTAAGCCAAAAGGATGATGAAGAAATAGAGTCTGATGAGAAAGTTAAGAAAATGAAGAAGAAGAAGAAGAGAACATCCAGGGAATCCTCTACCGGCAAAAATAAAGAAGAAGAGGCAGAAGAATTTGTTGAAAAGCCCACTCTTTCTATTGATGATATTATCAAGGTAGTCACTGTGGATAGAAATCTGCAACCAGTAATAGAATTTATGATGATTATAGTGATACTGACAAAAGGATCTTGGAAGAAGCTACAGTCAGGTACCTGAATATTTATAATAAATCATTTATTGAAATCATTTCATTAATTCCAAAAAGTCTAGAGAAAGTGCTTGAACTTAGAAAAGAGAATGCCAAGGCAAAGGACTTAGAGATCTGGGAACAAATTGCAATTCATCTCTATCCTTCCATTACTCCAAAGCAAATGAACATGATCTTTAAGGATTGCAAGGATGAGTTCTAGAGTAAAGCAAGAATGAACAAACTTATGCTTGGGGAGACTAATCAAGTAGCAAAAGAAATACAAGACATCCTCCAGAATGCCTTCAAAAGATTCAATCTTCCTATTATAGAAGAAATAGATGAAGAACCTTCTACCATGGATGTTGAAGGATTAAATGCATCAAAAGAAGAATCTACTGAGAAAAATATAGAAGGGTCAAAATAGATGGATGAGGACTTGGATGCCTCTGTTCCGAAAGAGGAAGTTCATGAAGAAGTTAACATCTCTCCTCCGGATCCCACTGTAGATTCAGGAACTGAAGGAGAAGGAAGAAAAGAGGAGAAAGTGAGTCAAGAAGAGGAGGTAAAGGGAAGAGAAGAAGAACAAACAAACTATATCTTTGATGATAGTTCTAAGGTTGCAAAAGAAAAGAAGACTCAGTCTCTAGCAAAAGACACTACAGAGGCAGTAAAGAGCTTCTTGAACAAAGAAATGATAGAGATAGATGAACCGGAACTATTCCAAGGACCACTAAATTTTGATTCTCTCTCTCCGGTCCAGACAATGAAAATAACATCTTTTGCCCAAGCTAAGGTAAAAGAAAAGCTTCTGAAGTCTCACATGGAAGACTGCGAGCTATTAGAGATTGCATCTGGTGTGTTGGAGAAGATCATGCCATCTTTTCAAAAGGATCCTTCAGCCTCTCCATCCGGTAACTTAAAATCTCTAGTAAACTCTGTTAGTACTCATTTTGATTCTTTAGAGAAATTAGTAGAAGAAAAGGTCCGAAAAGAGTTTTTGGCAAAAAGGTTCATTGAAGTATAGGGACTCATTACTAATGATAGGAGGACCCTAGATATTGGAATAAAGAGCCTAGAAAATGCTCTTAAAGATGGTGGGGACATGTACAAATTTTGTCTATCCTGGTCTAAAGTGATATAGGATATTGAAAAGAAGGTGAAAGAACAACAAGGTAAACTGTCAAGTTTATCTCAGAATTTTGATCCCCTCACTACATCCATAATGAATCAAGAATGCCAAGCTATTGCTATTATACATGAAATAAAGAGGTTGGACAAAGAGAAGAAGAATATAATAAGCAGGATGAGTGAACTTAGAGGGATAATCATCCCTAAGTTAGAGGCAATACATGAGGCCTTATTAGATGCTCAAACTACAACCCGGACCAGTGATCCGACAGACTTAAGAAGGGTAGAAGCATATGGATTTTTGTTGAGTGGTCACATCTCCATATTGGATAGGATGAAGCAGAGATGGGTAACAGAATTTGTACAGTTGAAGACCACTTTTGTAGATATACTTAAGTATATGTAAGTATAACATGTATATATACTTATGCTACTATGTATAGGTCAATTTTTACAAATTTTGGTGTGCAGATTCCGCCCTTTGCCATTGATTTAAAAGGGGGAGTGAGGAGTAGTGAAAAATTTGGAATCTAGCTAAGGGGGAGATCTGGTAAAATAGTGCACAAGACAGAGCATCAGTAAATGGGGAGTTTGTTGCGATACTTAGTTATTTTTCACTAAGTGTTGCCATCAATGCCAAAGGGGGAGATTATTGGCAAGAGACACTATGTGGATTCATGAGTGTTGTCATTGATGGCAACAAACTCTATCCCACACATCCGTAGCTCATAGTATGCCTATACTGGAAGTCAGATTCAAGAGTGTTCTGGTCTGGTGAACAAGAATAGAGAATGTAGCAAGGTCTGTCAAATAGGTCCGGATCTCTCAAATGGTGTAACTCAGCAAGTTGCAGACTTGGACAAGTCAAGAAGAGTATCATGACTACTATATTCCAGAGATTGAGCCTCCGGTGATGAAACATGGAAAAGATATGAGCATCTAAGTGTTGGGTTCTAGATAGGCAGAGTAGACTGAGGAAGAACTGACCGGCAGAGTATTAGACTTCAATCCAGATGAGTAATTGATGTTGATCAAGCTATTTAAGGGATCATACAATATTGGCTGACATGATTGATGACTTCAATATCTATGATTTTGATACACATCACATATCAAACATGGATTTAGCTGACAGATCAGTATTTGGTGAATATCTTGAATATTCTGGTTGTTGACTAGAAAGTTGTTGAAATCCTTGGTGCAGATATATATACCAAATGGATTTCAGTATGAAGGTGTGAGTGGTGTGATATAGTGTGCAAGAAAAGGAAGAGATAAGTGTGGAAGCAGCAATACAAGTCTGATATGTGACAAAACAACAACACTAGAGCAGAGGAAGAATGAAGTGCATTAGATCAGTATATTGAGCCTAACCGGAACTGAACTTTAGCATTTACAAACGCCTCTCATCAGTTCAAACACCTGGTTACCTTCTATAAACTTTGTAGATAGTAAATCTCTTATAGGTAGTGTGCCTCTTGTGAGTAGTGTGCTCAGGTAGTGAGCCCTAATTGGCAAGTGCCATTTTGAACTTCTTATTCTTTTAATAGAGAATACAATCTTGGGTTAGTCACCCCATGGTTTTTCCCTTAACAGGGTTTTCCACGTAAAAATTCTTGTGTTATGTGTGTTGATTTTATTTCTACTATCATGATTATGTATGCTTATATGTTTTGATGCTGCACTAATTAATAAAGAAGAAAAGAAAGTAAAGATATCTGAGATAACTGATTCACCCCCCTCTCAGTTATCTGCCTTGTTTCCAACAACATAGATATATTTTACTTCAAATTATTTAGAAAATATTAGTGCTATGTCATCAAATATAAATCATATAGAGATGGACACCATTATAGAGCCAATTTATTACCATGTTTATAAGATTTTATTTGTGCTATATGAGTTGCCTAGTCCTATAGTTGCTAGGGAGCCATTATACATTGTAGTTAAATTTGGGGAATGTAACATCATAAGATCTTAGTTAGATGATGGATTGGGTTTCAAAAATTTTAGTAGAGCATTTTTTGATAAACTAAATATAAATTCAACACATTTATAGAATTCATAGGTCACTGTTTAAGGATTTGATAATATGGGATGAGAACTACTTGGTATTATTAGTTTTCCCCTTACACTTGGACCACTTATAGTTGATTAATTATTTTATGTCGTGCTTATGTGGTTAGTGTATACTATTATTTTAGAGCATCCTTAGATACACACTATACCCTCTACACTTCATTGAACTTTAAAGTTTATTCATAAAAAATAAGAGGTATGTGATACATGTTGATGATAAACCTAATTAGTTTTGTCAATTGGCTTTAAAAATTATATACATTTTCTTCTCCAAGTTTATTGACCACAAAACCTTTACTATAAAAAGAATACACTTCTTAGAAAATTATAGAGCGAAAAAATATGGAGCGAAATGGCGAAAAAAAGTGGGACATAGGATTTGATTTAGGCAAAAGAGAGGCATAAGGAAGTGGCATAAGAAAGGAGGAAACAATAAAAGGAAAGGAGATTGGGCAATCTTGATCATGGGCCGAAGAAGTAGAAAAAGAAATTTTGATGAGAAAATTTTAGGACAGAGCATCATTAGAACCATGGAGATCGACTTCAAGATAGTTGAAATGGCGGTTTCAAGACAGAGAAAATTGTCCAAGCCATCCATGGAAAAGGTGGGACAAATAGACACAATGGAGGAGTCAAGGACGAAATAATAGAGGTCAGGGGTGAGACTGATGGGGACAACCCAATTTTGGACAAGGAGGCATTGGTAAGAGATCTACAGAATTTAAGTATGGAAACAAAAAAACTATGGTGTTAGGAGTAAATCTATTAAATCCTTCCATTGATTGTATGAAAAAACTAGGGCTTATTGGAAAATGGTATGAACTTAACCTGGATCTAGAAGATTTAAGAAAGTGGTGGTAGGAAAGATGGGGAAATGAATTAACCTTAAAAGCCCTAGCGAATGGTTTTTTCTTTGTAAAGTGTCCCTCTGTGAAGATCAAAATGAAAATTTTGGAAGGAATTTGGCTCATGAATGGATTTGGTTTCTATTTCTGTGAATGGTTTGTGGGTTTTGATCAAAAAAAGAATAAAATGGATTGAGTTTAGGATTGGTATAGAATGCCTAATCTACTGTTAGAGTTTTGGGATCATAAAATTTTAGAAGAGATTGGGAACTATTTAGACAGATATATCTATTCAGAGGAGTGGAAGGATATAAAAGAAGGTACGCATGTCAGAATCTATGTTGAAAATCTTTTTTTGAGCAACGCTAGAGAGAAATTGAAATTTTCATAGACTGGGGCATTTTGAGACAACCTCTCATTCGCAAACCCAAGCCTCAAGGAAGCTGGGTAAGTTCGATAGGTTGGAGATCCTAGGATCTAGTTCAAGTCAAAGACAAAGGGAAGTCATTGGAGGAAGAGTAAGCTCAGGATAAAGAGTTAGGAAAAGAATTGGAGAATAAGGAAGATGTAAGGAAAGAGGAAAATATCTCTCAGGTGAATTGGAACCCTGGTTTGGAGGAAGTTGAGATTAATCTTGAGAAGGATACAGTAGAGAATTATGGAAAAAATGAAGAAATTGATAAGTGTGAAGATACTCTAGAAGATGGGCTGTGAAATCTTACAAGGGTGGAAGAATTCATTAATTTATCCCAAAGCATCAACAATAAGATCACATAAACAATTGAGGCAATTAAACCTAACATGTAAATGGAAGATTTTGAATCTTTATTCGAGGTAGGCAGTGAATTAGTGCAATTATCTAGGGCCGTTAAGGAGGGTTCAATTAGATTAGCAGAGGAAGTTTTGGAGGAAGATTGCTTGACTCATGAAGGAAAAGGGATTGAAGATCTCAGGTTAGAAGATGAAGTTATTTCTCTGGTTCTCAAAACTACAGGAGAAAATAACTCTCCTAGATTCTTGGAAACCTTAGGTATCAGTCAAAGAGAAACTGATAAAATCTCTCCAGACTATGGCAATCACAAATCCAGGGGCCGTATCCCAAATAGGGAAAAATTGATCTGGGACAGTGAGGCTAGTGGTTAGCTGAAGCTACATGATTTGTTGAAAGTAGGGAAGGGGGGTCCCCTTCCTAAACAACAATGAGGATTTTGTCATGGAATGTTAGAGGCATGAATGCCCCTAATAAAAAGTGCCTCTTAAGGCACAAGTTGAAGTCAATCCAACCAGATATCTGTATGATTTAGGAAACCAAACTAGAGGAAAGTGAAAACCAATTTTTTGCCATAAATCTAAAGCAATGGAAAATGATTAAAGTCAACTCCATAGGTCGCTCTGGGGGACTAATGACCCTTTGGAGACCATAGTTTGTTCTAATAGAAGAAGTAGCTTCCAGCAAGGGGTGGATTGCTAGAAAGGTAAAGAGTTTGGCTTCTAACTTGAGATTTCTTCTAATAAATGTTTATGGTCCTAACTCTCAAATTTAGAAAAAAGAGTTATGGACTGAACTAGATCCTATGTGTGATAATAGCGTCTAGGATTTCATCATTTTGGGGGGATTTCGATGCTATCTTGAGAGCAAAAGATAAATTGGGAGAGGTGGGTAGGAAACTCTAATCTCAGAAAGATTTTGAAGACTTTGTAGATTGGAATGAATTGATTGAAATACAGATGGCCAATGGGAACTATACTTGGAACAATAGAAGACATGGTTTTTGTAACATTGTATAAAAATTAGATAGGTTTTTAGTAAAAGGAGACTTAAGTAACTTTCCTTATAGTTTGGATAGCAAGATTTTAATGGAATCTAGTTCTAATCATTTTCTAATTAGTTTATAAATATAGGGTGAAAGGACACCAGTAAGATGTCCCTTCAAATTTGAAAATATCTGGTTCAGGGATCCTTCTTTTCTAGATTTGGTAGAAGATTGGTGGAAAAACTATAATCCTGGTGGAGTGGGATTATTCAATATTGTCACCAAGCTAACACTCATCAAAGCAAATTTAAGGCAGTGGGACAAAGATCATTTTAAGAACATCTTCGAAACTAAAAGGAAGATTAAGGTAGATATACAATTATTAAACGAAAAGTCATAAAAGAAGGAATGGATAATGTAACATATACCAGGGAAAAGGAATTGATGGGTAAGTTAGACGACATACTGGCCAAAGAAGAAGTTTTTTGGAAGCAAAAATCTTGGGAGGTGTGGCTCAAGGCATGAGATTCTAATACTAAATTCTTCCATAATTCAACTAAGGTTCGAAGAGAGGTTAACAAAATCTCTGCCATTAAGACAAGGGAGGGTAGCATGACTAAGAACCTAGAGGAAATTGGTAAAGCAGTGGTGGATTACTTTCAGAGACTCTTGAATGAAGAGGAAGGTTCAGATTTGTAGGCCCAACAAGAATTCATAGAAAACATTCCAAAGATAGTTGTGTATGAGGAAAATCAAGATGTCTAATAATAAAATCAAAACTATGATAAGAACAAATCAATAACCCATAACATAAAGAGATCTATCTAAATAAAAAGCCATGATCAATGAATAAATCAAATAAAACAAGAAATCTTTTACCTAGATTGTATTGTTCTCTTTGTTGATATGTGGATTGCTCAATAATGTTGCAAAACCATGTTTGCAACAAGTGATTGTATGTGCTCAAAGTGCTCAAAGATCAATGTCAAAAGATTGTAAGAGGTGCTCAATGGTGTGATGTTTGCTCAAAGCACTGTAAAGGATGCCTAAGAATAAGTGATCGAAAAGGATTTGTGAAGGAGATGAGGGGGCTTTATATAGGTTTCAAACATGATTGATCAACGGATGAAATAAATCCATAGAATAAATGGTTGAGATAAATCAAATAACTAATGTTGAATGTGCACATGACATGTAAGGATATTTTTATTAAGATATGATGAAAACAAGATAAATTAAGTCAATTAACTCAGCTTGTAACTTTGCCTTTTTTAGAGTTCTAAAAATAAGACTGGTTGTGCGCATGAGTTATCATGATATTTTTAGAGGAATTGGAAAGATAATTGAAATTAAATAAATAAATTTATTTAATTGATTGTACATGATAGAGGAATAGATAAGATTATAAATAAAATAATTGATTTTATTTATTTTTAGAGGATTGAGATAATTTAAATAAATTTGCATGATTTATTTAAATTTGGAAGAAAAATTTGATTTGATTAAATAATGTAGAATTATTTAATTATAGATAAGAGGATTTTGATGAATTAATTAAATAATTGGATTTATTTAATTAATACGGATTTGAAATTTGAAAGAGGATTATGATTTAATTAAATAATTAAAATTATTTAATTTTGGAAGAATAAGGTTGAATTTGCTAAAATTAATTAAATAAAGAGGATTTATTTAATTAATGTTGAATTTTAGAGTTTTGGAAGAATTTGATAAAATTAATTAAATAATTAGATTATTTAATTAATGTTTGAAATGCAGGTGATTTGGAAGAATTGATGAAATGCAAGTGGTGTGATGACATAGTCATTTTAGGGTGTCTACATTTTACCCCTCTTTGATGCAATGCAGTTTATAGCATTGTTTCAAAGAAAATGATTGTTGAAGACATGATACAATTTTGATGCCTTGGTGTAGCTAGTTGCCCTAGTGTATGCCTCCTCGAGAGGAAAGACAGGGAAGTGACAAAAGAACTGGGTTGATGCTTGACTAGAAGATTACGTGACAATGTAGAATAACAAAGCATGGGTGGGAAGAAAGAAGGGAGGGACAGTATAAATAGGTCCCAAGGGGACCACATTCCTCATTTGCACACTAAGAGTTGCTAAAATTAGAGCTTAGATCCTCCTAGCTTAGTGTGTGAGACTTGAGTGGAGAAGGACTTTGTAGTGTAGAGAGATCTTGATCCCAACACATAAGCATCGGGTGGAGTGGGTGCGGACGTATGGGAGACCACTGAGAGCACCGGCAGCAGTAAGTGCTCAATAACCTTGTATTTGAATTTGTAGGTCATTTTTAGGGTTTTGTCTAGGTAGGTTACTAGGTCAGCCAAAAGTGTTGTCCTATGCCAGGGCGTGTCTGGTAGTCAGTTAAAGCACTTGTGGTGTGCTAAAGCGCAGTTAGTAGGTCAGTAGAGCATATTTGGTCAAAGATCAGTGCTATTGGCATAGCAGTTTAATGCAGTTGGTTAGGTAGTTAGGCACAGTTGGCATCAGGGGTGCAAAAAATGAGTCACCTTTGCAAGCGCAGTGAGGCATGGATGGATAAGAAGTTCAGTGCACCTATGTAAAATAGGTCACTTTTGGTATTTGGCAAGAAAGCATGGTTGGATGTACACTTCAGCGCTTTGGGTAGAATAGTGGAGCATACTTGGATAAAACAAGGTGCTTTTGGTTAGGTTAGAATAGTGAAGTGGTTAGGGTTGACCACTTAGGTTAGAGAAATACAGAGTCAGTCTTAAGGTTTTTGTCATAGGGTAGATGTCGGTAGGGACTTGGGGAATGTACAAAAAGCTATGACAAGTGGTTTTGTGGATGCAGAGGATGATGCCCCCGCTGATGTCGAGAGAGTAACACCACATTATTATTAATGAGGTGGTGCAGATTACTTTGGAGGAGGATACATTCCTAGAGTAGATGGGATTGTGGCATGTGGTGCACTTGACACTATTTAGGGTGAATCTTGCCCTCTTGTTAGTAGTTGTGGAGATATATCACAGTGAGACATGTTCGTTTCACTTTCTGACAAGGGAGGCTATAGTGACACTTGAGGATGTGTATCACATCCTTAAGATCTCGATTGATGGAGAGAGAGTGGACTTTGACCTAGCACGAGGTGAGGCTGGACTAGTAGAGGTATTCTGCACAGATGGCTTGTGGATAGAGGATGGTGAGATTTGGTGGGTGGATGTGCCGAGACTATGTGATAGGATCAGATGGATTGTGGCTTCATTGGTTGGCAGCTTCCTTTTCCTAGACAGGCAATCCAGAGGATTATTTGTAGGATGGGGCACTGTATTGTTAGAGATGTTCACACATAGCATCCGTTATGCATGGGGCCTATGTGTGTTGGGACAGTTGTATCGAGTTATGCATAACTATGTATACAAGAGAGGCCAAAGTCTATTAGCAGGTGTGACTCTACTACACGTGTGGGCTTGGGAGCACATCCCAATTATCAGACCAATTACGCAGTGTTGTCGTGAGAGGGGGAGCCCTATGTATTCCTATATGAGGGAGTGATCACCCACTGACAACTTGGATCTGTGAGCCATTAGAGGCAACAAATTGATGAGATGGACCTATTTATTTGGAGACCATGGCTAGTGTGTGAGGCATGGGAGGATGAGCATGAGTAGATGATGTACTACTAATAGGTGCAATATCTATTTAAGAGATGCATAGATACTATTGAGAGATACCTACCAGAGCAGGTACTCAGACATTTTGGCTTGCCATAGGGGTTGCCTGTTGGAGAGGTGACACATACGTAGACATGACAGGAGGTTGGGGACTAGGATGTAGAGATTCCAATGGCTACAACCTTGATAGAGTTATAGGGATTAGTACCAGTGAGATGGGATTGGGATTCAGGATTGGCAGACCCAGGTACATTGCCAGAGTATGATAGGTACTAGAAGACACACATGCCAGTGAGACTAACTACCCCAGGTGTGGCAGGGGCAGTGGGAGAGGTGTTGGTGCTAGGTGGAGAGGCGAGGATGAGATGACAAGATAGAGAGGCTAGATAATAGGTTGGTGGAGATGATGGGCAGCTTGCCTAGGTGACTTTAGAGAGGGATGCAGTAGTACAACTGTGTTTGACAGCAGAGGCCACCCTATGGAGGGTTAGGTGGGAGAGAGACGAGGCACGCCGTGCATTGGGTGCCGATCAGAGGACATTATATAGTGATCTCATTTGTGTGCAGTGAGAGCTAGTGTTAGTAGGTAGAGAGGTTGAGTACTACAGGGGTCTCTATGTTGGTGCAGTGCTAGCAGCTCAGGAGGCACCTAGCTACAGAGAGCAGAGCCAGTCAGGAGCATCTAGGTCACACAGAATAGGGCAGTCAGTGTCCTCAATTAGAGGACCCTTTATGCCACCAGGGCGAGGAGGACTAGTAGGGAGACCTTCACCAAAGATAGGTGGAGCACAAGGACCACAGCAGGAGGGATGCTCTACCCACTAGAGTTGTATTTTGTATATTGTATCATTTTTGTATCATTATAGACATTGTATACTTTGACTAATCCATGCATGCATCCGATGTATATTTTGTGGGCTCTTGATAGCCATGATGTACTTATTGATGTATATTTAGATGTATACATATGGACTATTTAATGTAGACATATACATTTTGTATTTTGATGACCTTTACATGATGATATATGATGACATATTATGCGCACTGATGTTCATGCTTCTTGTTTATGCATTTCTTGATGATATGGATGTGATGACATGTATGTATGATTATGGATTTATGTGATGATGTATATTGCTTATATGATGCTTATAGATGTATGACACATGATGATATGATGATAAGATAGATATGATGATATAGATGTGATGACATGTGATATCTAACATGTGGTTTTTACAAATATGTACTAGGTAGAAGAAAAGTGGAGATGGAAGAGAGAGACTGTTGATCGATCCTTGCTTTGAAAACTATATAAGGCTAAGGGTGAATGGATGGGTAAATGAATGAGCTTGTTGCATTGGTTTCACAATTTTTATATAAAGAGCAATCCTTATTTTTGATGTAACACATGGATATCTCACCACCAAGGTATAAAAGACCAAGGTGGTGTGATATCCGAGTGCGTGGATGTTGACTTTGCAAGCAAGTTTTTTGATCTTAGATTCCTTAGACACAAAATGACCTTGTCATACATGTGAATAAGCCATAGTCTTGAACATAAAAATAAACTTCCATCCATGTTAATGCAAGAAGAGTATTAAATATGTAAGATGCTAGTCGTAACACACACAAGATAAATATGATGCCAAAAAGATGCGTAAAGATCATTCCTCAAACACAGCATACAAAAGCAATGACTATGCCCCCAATTCGTATGGTATCGCAACATACCAAGATTATTGATAAATCAAGGTGGTCTTGAATAGGTATTGGAAAAGGAACAAAAAAGATAAACCATAAAACAAATTGACTGACTTACAAAGTAAATATGCAGCTAACATATTCTCTTGCCAAAGAGGTTGCTCAGGATAGATTGGATGGGAAAGATAATAGCCTTATCGTAGGAGCAATGTGTCCATTAAAGGGTGTTATTTGTTGAAAAGATAATGTCTTGTTACAAGAAATGCCACATGTTGTATAAGATGTGTGTGTTGGTCTCAATCATGGAACACCCTGTATACGACAAGTTTGCTGATTTGTTGCTTGGTTGAGATTAATTTAGTTGATGTTGGTAGTCGATATGTAGAGGAACATATAGCTCTACGCGTAAGATTCTTTGTTTTAGGTTTGCTAAGGACTTTTACTTTGAAAGGATGCGCATGTCTATTTTTTTGCTGCTTGAGTTAGTTGAGTCAAGGTGAATGGATTTTGATAAACGGAAGACTAGAAAGATGACATGTCAATGGATTGAGATGGGTGAAGAATGATGAATCATATGTGCATGAGTACTGGATACATCCTTCGTATTCCAGACTGCCTACATACCCTATATTCACGGGATCAAGGCACATTGCGATGAAAGATCAAAAATGATAATATGTAGTTCTGGATAGAGAGATGAGTGGGTCAAGGTGTTTGAGCTTGGGTTGGAAAAATGATGAGATCTTATGTACCTGAGTACTGGATACTTCCTTCGTATGCCAGACTGCCTACATACCCATATCCATGGGATCAAGGTACCTTAAGATTGAAATGAGATGATATGTAGTTCTAGTTTGTGTGATGATGTATGAAAAGTGTTGGGAAGATAACAAGCTTATCGTAGGAACGATGTGTTTGTTAAAGGGTGTTATCTGTTGAAAGTAGAATGATTGAAGTGTTTGCATTGTTGTGAAGTGTATTGTGTGAACCACGAACAAGGATACATTCTGAGACCTAGGTTAAGGAAAGAGTTCCCCCATTCTAGTAGATGTACTTGCATGGGTGACTGATGGAGAAGACATAGAAAGTTTGACCTAGGACAAGATAATGATAATTGTTGACATAGATCAAGACGTGAGATGATGACGATGGACATTGACAAATTTCCAAGCCATTTCTAGATAGGGAGATGGA
The DNA here is from genome assembly GCA_027924645.1 of Cunninghamia lanceolata. NCBI lineage: Eukaryota > Viridiplantae > Streptophyta > Pinopsida > Cupressales > Cupressaceae > Cunninghamia > Cunninghamia lanceolata. Next base: position 8,555,262 of record BSBN01000194.1, on the reverse strand, counting down.
AATGCAAACACGATCAATGGTTTTATTATGGATGGATGCATGAAGTTTGGTGTGAAGTGGACATGGAATGAATAGGACTCTATAGATGATGGATGTTGACTCTACACATAGCACCTGTTTGCCAGGTTTTCACTAGAGGGCATATTTTTTTTGTTTTTTTGTTTTTTTGTTTTTTTTGATACTTTAAGGATCAGGCATAGACCTTCTTGAGATGAACACTGGTAAGTGGCTCATCTAGAGGAATTTCACCTGGTGTAGCCAGAGTATAAGTTCTTGACCCATATGTTGCTATGACAATAAAGGGACCTAACCAGTTAGGCTCAAACTTGCCCTTCTTTTCCTGATCTACTTGATTTCTCTGATTTTCTTTTAAGACAAGATCACCAACTTGAAACCATCTTTCTTTGATCTTTTTGTTGTAGTTATGCCAGAGGTAGTTTTGATAGACATGGAGATGATTCAGTGCGGCAAGGTGCCTCTCATCTAGTAGTTCTAGCTCAGCTAATCTGGAAGTGCGATAGTCATCTCCATCAATCAGGTTCTGCATGGATACTCTGAGGGATGGGATCTCAACCTCTATAGGTAGGATGGCTTCAGAGCCATAGACCAAGGCATAGGGTGTGGCACCAGTTGGTGTTCTAATACTAGTGCAATAGGCCCATAGGGTAGCATTGTGTTGTAGGTGCCAATCACGACCAGCTTCATTGACCATTTTCTTGAGGATTTTGAGAATGGTTTTGTTGGAAGCCTTAGCTTGGCCATTACTCTGCAGATAGTAGGGAGTTGAAAAGTGATGTTGGATATTGTATTGTGTACATAAGGCATGGACATCTTGATTCTTGAATGGTCTCCCATTATCAGTGACAATGACTTGTGGGATACCATACCGGCAAATGATGTAGTTTAGGATAAACTTGGCTATTTGCTTGCCAGTAATATAAGTCATGAGAATGGTTTCAACCCACTTTGTGAAATACTCAGTGGCAGTAATGATAAATTTGTGGCTATTGGATGAGGATGGGTGGATTTGTCCTACGAGGTTGAGACCCCATTCTGAAAAAGGCCATGGAGTAGTCACAAGTTGTAGTTCATGAGCTGGTGCGTGAATCAAATCTCCATGCTACTGGTATTGTAGACATTTCTTAGCAAATTGTAAAGCATCTTGCTCTATTCTAGGCTAATAACAACATGTTCTGAGTATCTTCTTAGCAAGATTAGGACTAATAGAATGTGTGCCATAGACACCTTCATGTATGTCTCATAAGGTAGCTTCGGCCTCTTCCACGTTAAGACATCGTAAGAGGATACCATCAAGACTCCGGCAAAAAAGAGTATCACCTAGAATGGTGTAATAGGAGGATCAACGGATAAAGGTTTTGCGTTGGGTAGTGGATAGCTCAAAGGGAAAGGTACCATGTTTAAGATATTCATAGATATTTTTGTACCATGGGGAATTGGGACCAACAAATTTGCAGATGATTTTAGTAATTGGAACATTGACAGCTGGTATCAACAATTGCTTGATCAAGAATTCACATTTCTATGTGTTTGCAGGCATGTCTATAAGTGACCCCACAGAGACCATAGAGTCTGTAGCCTTGTTATGCTCTCTTGGAATTTTCTCAGATGTGATACTAGAAAAGTGTGGTTTGTAGGCATCCACTAATTGCTTGTAGGGGACCAACTTTTCATCTTTTGTTTGGTACTCATCTGTGACTTGTCAGATGACTAGTTGTCAGTCTCCATATACCTATAGTTCTGTGATGTCCCACTGAATTGATGTATTGAGACCTATGAGGAGTGCTTCATACTCAGCTATGTTGTTGGTGCAAGGAAATGCAAGCTGATATGACTTTGGAATATAGTTATTTTGAGGTGTGATGAAAAGAATGCCGACCCCTGATCCATGTTGTGTGTAGGAACCATCAAAATACAGCTTCCACATTCCTAAGGTAGAAATAGTGAAGAGATTTTCATCCAGAAAATTAGATACCATAGGATGTACATCTGTCATGGGTGCTTCTTCTAGTTGATCTGCTAGGGCTTGTCCCTTGATTGCTTTATGATCCACATACTCAATGTCAAACTCACTAAGGATCATGACCCATTTAGCTAGTCTACTTGTAAGAGCTTCTTTTGCTAGTAGATACTTCAATGGATCAAATTTGGCTATGAGATTTGTATGTTGGTTTAACATGTAATGCCACAACTTTTGGGAAGCAAACACTACTGCTAAACAAGCTCTTTCCATAGCAGAGTAATTGAGTTGATAACCCACCAAGGTTTGATTGATGTAATAGATTGCATGATCTTTTCCTGACTCATCATGTTGTGCTAGAAGAACCCCTAGGGCTGCAGTTGTAGTTGAGGTGTACAAAATCAAAAGTCTATCAGTGACTGGTGGTACCAAGACAGGAGGTGTAGCTAGATATTCCTTGAGCTGATCAAATGCTGCTTGACACTTATCATCCCATCTAAATGAGACATCCTTTCTGAGCAAGTGTTGAAATGGTTGACATTTATCTGCTAACTGTGAGATGAAACACCTAATAGATTGTAACCTTCCTTACAGGCTCCTTAATGCTTTTAGATTCTTTGGTGGAGGCATCTCCACTATATAATTGACTTTTGTGGGGTCTACTTCAATACCTCTATGAGATACAATGTATCCTAATAGCTTTCCTGATGTTACCCCGAAGACACATTTCTTTGGATTGAGTCTTACTTGGTATTTCTTGAGCCTATCAAAGATTTGCCCTAGAACTTGTATGTGATCTACCCTACAAGATTTTACTAGTATGTAATCCACATAGTCTGTTGATAACTGAGAGGGGGGGGGTGAATCAGTTATCCTAATTATTTCCCTTATTAAACTTTCCTTTTAAATGAAGCAGCATAAAATCAAACACAAAACATTAACCATGAAGTAAGAAACACATGACACAGTATTTTTGACGTGGAAACCCTGTTAAGGGAGAAAACCACGGGGTGATTAACCCAAGAATTATTCTCTGTTAGAAGAATAGGAAATTACAAAAATGGCACTTGCCAATTAGGGCTCACTGCCCGAGCACACTGCTCACAAGAGGCTCACTGCCTACAAGAAGACACACTGTCTTACAAAGTGATAAGAATCACAGTCTTGAACTGATTGGAAGCATCTGCATATGCTGGAGTTCAGTTCCGGTTAGGTTCAGTATACTGATCTGCTGCACTTCATCTTTCCTCTGTTCTTTAGTCTGCTGTCCTTTCACATACCGGATCTTTCTTGTTTCTTCTGCTCTATTCTGGACTTGTTCGCATATCCTCACACACACTACACACCCTTTACAACTAAATCCATCCTCTATATATATCCGCACAAGTAATTTCATCATCTTTCTAGTCGGCATCCGGAACAGTCTAGTTTCTTACAAACTTAGTTCTGTCGGCTGAATCCTTGCTCACCAAGCAATGCGGATCAAGCATATACTTGTAGATATCATCAATTATGTCGGCCAAACATGATTCATGCCTCCGCAACCTTTATCATCATCTGTAACACATCCGGAAAGTAGTTTGATACTCAGTCAGTCAGTTCTTCCTCTGTTTTCACTGTCTCTCAGGAATCCGGTACTCAACTATTCATATCTTTTTCCTTGTCCATCTCCGGAGGCTAAATCCTTGGAATATACTACTCAAGATAGTCCTCTTGACTTCCCCAGATCCGCACTGCACCAAGACACTTCCTCTGAGAGATCCAGACCAATCTGTCGGACCTTGCCACATGCTCTGTTCTTGTTCACCGGACCATCACAATCTTCAATCTGACTTCCGGTAGAGACATATCATGACTTGCGGATATGTGGGATGACCTTTGTTGCCATCAATGACAACAACCATGAATCCATATAGTGTCTCTTGCCAACAATCTCCCCCTTTGGCATTGATGGCAACACTTAGTGAAAAATGACTAAGTGTTTACACTATGCTCCCCCTCTGCTGATGCTCTGTCTTTATATACAATTTCCGGAACTCCCCCTGAGTTGGATTCCTCATTTTTCACTGCTCCTCACTCCCCCTTTGACATCAATGGCAAAGGGTAGGGTCCGCACACCAAAATTTTCAAAAATTTTCTATATATAGCCTCATATTTACATACTCACATATACTGCAGAATGTCTGCAAAGGATGTCTGCAGTTGAACCATTTCAGTAGCCCAACTTAGCTTCATTCTGTCCAAGATTGAAATGTGACCACTCAACAAAAATGCAAAAGCTTCTGCCCGCCTGAGATCTGTCGGATCTTTTGTATGGGCGGTGGTCTGGGCATCACTGATGGCCTCATGCATGGTTTCCAACTTAGGGACTATAATCCTTCTAAGTTCTCCCATCCGGTTGATAATGTTCTTCCTCTCCTTCTCAAGATTCTTTATTTCATTCAAGACTGCAATAGTCTGACATTCTTGATTTATTATAGAGGAAGAGAGAGGATCAAAATTTTGAGATAAGCTTTGAAGCTTGTCCTGTTCCTCTTTTATTTTCTTGTCAATTGCTGCTGTTGCCTTTGACCAAGATATACAAAATTTGTAGATGTCACCGCCATCCTTAAGAGCATTTTCTAAACTCTTTATTCCAATGCTTACAATCTTCCTATCCTTAGAGATTAATTCTAATATTTCAGAAAATCTCTTATCCAAAAATTCCTTCCGGACCTTTTCTTCAGCTGATTTTTCTAGAGAATTAAAATGTGTATCAATACTGCTGACTAAGGTTTTTAGATTACCGGAAGTGGAGGCTGTCGGATCTATCTGGATTGATGGCATGATCTTTACAAGTACTCCGGAAGCAGCCTCTATCAACTCACAGTCTTCCATATGAGACTTCAGGAGTTTTTCATTTGCCTTGGCATTTGCAAATGAAGCTATCTTCATTGTTTGTACCGGAGAGAGAGAGTCAAAATAAAATGGACCTTTTAGAAGCTCCGGTTCATCAATCTCTAGAGTTTCTTTGCTCAAAAATTGTTGAACAGTTTGTGCAGTGTCTCTTGCCGGAGACAGATGTTTCTTTTCTTCTGCAGTCTTAGAACTGTCAACCTCTTTGTCTGTCACCACTGCTTCCTTCTCCTGCAATTGCTCTTCTTCTTTGGATCCGGAGACTGTAGGGGAAACCGGAGGAGAGATGCTTGCTTGCTCATGGGCCACTTCTTCTGGAGCAGAGGGTTCCAAGTCCTCACTTGTCTGTTCATGGCTCACTTCTTCCGGAACAGAAGATTCCAAATCAGCAGCTGTTTCTGCACCTAAGTCCTCTACAACAGGAAGATTGAACCTTTTGAAGGCCTTCCGGAGGATCTCTTCTGTCTCTTGTGCCACTTTGTCAGTCTCACCAAGCATGAGCTGATTCATCCTGGCTTTACTTCTGAACTCATCTCTGCAGTCCTTGAAGATCATGTTCATTGTCTTGGGATCAATTTGAGGATATAGCTGAATAGCTATCTGCTCCCGGATCTCAAGATCTTTGGCATGAGCATTATTCTTTCTTACTTCCATTTCCTTCTCTAGGCTTTTAGGAATGAGTGATATGATCTCAATGAAAGCCTTATTGTATGTGTTCAGATATTTAACTGTGGCTTCCTGCAGAGTCTTTTGGTCTGCCTCACTGAAGTCATCATAGGATTCAGTCATTGGTTGAAGGTTTCCATCCACCGTGACCGACTTGATTATGCTCTCTAGTGACAGAGTGGGCTTTTCAACAGTTACCTCTGCCATTTCCTCCTTGTCTTGGCCTGTGGAGGGCTTACCGGATCCTTTCTTTTTCTGTTTCTTTACTTCTCTTACTCCTTCATCTGATTCTGTCTCCTCTTCATCCTTTTGGCTTTCATAAGCCCTTGATGCTTTTGTCTTGGATCTTTTACCGGATGCCTGGACTTCCGGTTTTGAGCTTTTGGTTGTGGAAGGTGCAGATCTCTTTGATGATCTGGTCCGGGTGGGGGTTTCAACCGGAGCACTTTCTTTGCTTTTCTCTTCTTCCTCAGCCTTTCTCCTCTTTTCCCGGCTGGCATCAAGTGCCTCTTTTGAGATGCCCAGGCCTTGAGCAATGTGCTCTACTTCTTTTCTCACTTTTCTCTTGATCTCAGGTTCCCTGAGTTCTACATGTAATTTCACACTCAGCTCCTCAAAGGTTCCAAACCTTTCTGCCTTAGGATCTTTGGGCTGACTTAGCATGTGTTGAACATGCAGCTCTACTATCTGTTCATCAACTTCATACCCCATGGGCATGATCCAGACAGTCCTTGGCTCCACTGCCTCCATTAGGCACTGATCAGTGTCAACCATAAAGCATACTGAGTCCTTGTATTTCTCAATGAGAGACTGGGGAATTCTCTCTCTTGCTTGCATCATGCTCTGAAGGTTTTTGAAGTATCCCCATAGAGCTGTATTTCTCGCTTTTGCATCCCCAAGTCCATGCAAATAGTCTCTTATCTGGACTGCAACAGGTTTGTCATTCTGCCATATCCATCCACTTGTTCCGGGTAGCTCATTCATGAAGTAAAAGAATAGACATACAATGAGAGTACCATACTTAAAGGAGTTCTTCTTGTCTTTCTTGATTTTCTGTACATTTTCCATCAATTGGCTTAGTAGTAGTTCACAAAGATCATAATCTGCATTTTTTCTTAGCATTTCATATGCTGTGTATATTGCAGTTCCGGATACAGAATTCTCCCTGCTGGAGTGATAGATCTTGTATCCTATTATCATTGATGCATATTTGATATCCGGATCCGAAATATCTTCAATGGTCATTGCCCTCTTATCATATTTTGATCCGGTGGCCTCAGTTACAACGTTGTTCTTGACAGATTTGAGGATAGGTACCCCCCCGGAAGAGTATAGACCAGTTACTGCTCTAATTGCTTCTTTTGTGATCTTACAGGGTCTATCTAGCCAAAGGAAGTTGTCATGCATCCTGCTCAGTACATACCGGACCCATTCATCTTCTTCAAAGCTAGGGAAATGAATGAATTGCTCAAATTGTTTCTTCTGGATACCCTTATACTCTGGTTTGAGCTCAAAGGCATTGTCTATCAGTTGTTTGTGATAGAGGTCTCTTAATTTGAATTCCCCAAATTCCTCAATGTTTGCGTGTATGTAAACCCTAATATCTTCAGTATGTAAGACTCCGTGGGGAACACTAGAGAAGGCTCCTAGTGGATCTACCTCCAACGATTTGTAGGGATGTTTCTTGAATGAGGGGCGAGGTCTATCAGAGATCTTAACTATGTTTGGAGTAGCCATTCTTCAAAGATTTGCAGTGAGGCAATGAAAAACGAAGAATACCTTGTGCGCCTTCGGTTTGCACGGAGTGGTTGGATTGATTTCTTTATGCAATAGCTTCGGCAGGAGATCCTTGGTGTGCTTGATGAACCTTGTTGCAGAGCTCCACTATTCGCTTCTTCTCAAGTGTAGAATGAGCAGATAACTTTTGAGAAATCCCTTATATTGCTCCGCAAACCCTAATATCTGTCTGCAATAAATGCTTCACCTGCATTATTCCGGTTTACCATGTCTGGACAGCTTGGAGTATCCCGGATTAGTCCTGATCACTGAATATCATCCGGATCTTTAAATCATGAATAAATCTAGGTAACATATTACAAGAACATCCCAAACACTCTGTCCAATCCGCAAGACAAGATCGTGCACTTCCGGATCTCTCCGGACCTTTTTGTAATCCTTTATCATACCGGAGCACCTCCCTGAACAGGCCTAACTTAATCGAACACAGCTTCTTCATAACTCCATGCGGACCTCTGAAAACTTGACTGAAGCATCTCAGGACTTATATCTACAAACCCTTTAATCCGCATCTTGTGCCACATCCGGCACAACTTGTTTGGCTGGGGGAACAGAATCTTCTTTGAGTCTCCCCCTGAGCCTGAGCTCACTTTTTAATTTCCGGAAGAAATATCAGCACCAGAATCTGGTGCGGATCCAACCTCTACATTCTCTGAGCTTTTCTTCACCCAAATCTTGCTCATCTGATTCCTAACTTCATCCGCATTCATCTTTTGTTTACCCTTGTCTTGATTCTGATTATACACCGGACTTCTTTTGTCCTGATTCTTGTTTCTGCAGACTTTAGCATTATGACCGGACCTATTGCAGATTTGACAAATAACATTTCTTTGCATATTTAACTGATATCCCCTTGATCTGCATTGATTAGCCATATGACCTACTCTATTGCATGTAAAGCATCTACCTTTGAATGATTTGTTTACTTGCATAATTCTGCATTCATGGGATTTGTGTCCATACCTTTTGCAGTTGAAGCACTGTCCGGAGAAGGATGAATTAATCTGATTCATTCTCATTCTGCACTGATTAGCTTTGTGACCAAAATGGTTGCAGCTGTGGCAGTATCCATTGAAGGATGGATATTTTTGAGCATTTGGCTGTCTTACCGGAGGTCTTCTAGGCCTGCTCCTTGGATTTTCTGATCCAAGATTCTTCTGACCGGATCCGGAGCTTTCTCCTTTCTCATATCCCAAGCCATACTTGTCATCTGTCCTCTTTTGACTTCCAAGAAGAACTTCAAGTTGAGCAGAACTTATCTTGAATTTCTCTTTATATTCATTTGCTGTTTGAAGGTCTCTTTTGAGAGAGGCAATTTGATCCTCAAGTTTTCCTTCATTATCTTTGGAATCTTCAAGATCAGATTCAAGGTGTCTGATAATCCTGTCCATCTGGTGGCATTCTTCTGATTTTTCTTTAAGAGATTGTCTTAGATTGTCTTCGGCCTTTCTTTTTTCTTCAATCTCTTGAGTAAACTTTATAGTTCCTGATTCCATTTCATGTCTTAACATAATGACTTCTTTTGATAACTTTTCACATAACTTGGTTTGCTCAGTCAATTCCTCACTTGTATTGCTTTCTTCACTTTGTCTTGCCAACTGTTGAAGCAGCTCCTTTCTCTTTTTCATAGAGAGACTTAATTTGTCTTTTAATTCTCTCATGAATTCATCAGCCTGTTTGAGTCTTTCCTTTAATTCACTGACTTCAGAATTTGACTGTTCAAGATCCTCAAGGGCAGTCTTGAGTTGCTCCCTTAAACCATATGCATCCATTTGAAATCCCAGATCTTCCTCAAGCTGTTAGGCTCTATTAGGAGGAACCTGCTCTGATACCAATTGTTGATAACTGAGAGGGGGGGGGGTGAATCAGTTATCCTAATTATTTCCCTTATTAAACTTTCCTTTTAAATGAAGCAGCATAAAATCAAACACAAAACATTAACCATGAAGTAAGAAACACATGACACAGTATTTTTGACGTGGAAACCCTGTTAAGGGAGAAAACCACGGGGTGATTAACCCAAGAATTATTCTCTGTTAGAAGAATAGGAAATTACAAAAATGGCACTTGCCAATTAGGGCTCACTGCCCGAGCACACTGCTCACAAGAGGCTCACTGCCTACAAGAAGACACACTGTCTTACAAAGTGATAAGAATCACAGTCTTGAACTGATTGGAAGCATCTGCATATGCTGGAGTTCAGTTCCGGTTAGGTTCAGTATACTGATCTGCTGCACTTCATCTTTCCTCTGTTCTTTAGTCTGCTGTCCTTTCACATACCGGATCTTTCTTGTTTCTTCTGCTCTATTCTGGACTTGTTCGCATATCCTCACACACACTACACACCCTTTACAACTAAATCCATCCTCTATATATATCCGCACAAGTAATTTCATCATCTTTCTAGTCGGCATCCGGAACAGTCTAGTTTCTTACAAACTTAGTTCTGTCGGCTGAATCCTTGCTCACCAAGCAATGCGGATCAAGCATATACTTGTAGATATCATCAATTATGTCGGCCAAACATGATTCATGCCTCCGCAACCTTTATCATCATCTGTAACACATCCGGAAAGTAGTTTGATACTCAGTCAGTCAGTTCTTCCTCTGTTTTCACTGTCTCTCAGGAATCCGGTACTCAACTATTCATATCTTTTTCCTTGTCCATCTCCGGAGGCTAAATCCTTGGAATATACTACTCAAGATAGTCCTCTTGACTTCCCCAGATCCGCACTGCACCAAGACACTTCCTCTGAGAGATCCGGACCAATCTGTCGGACCTTGCCACATGCTCTGTTCTTGTTCACCGGACCATCACAATCTTCAATCTGACTTCCGGTAGAGACATATCATGACTTGCGGATATGTGGGATGACCTTTGTTGCCATCAATGACAACAACCATGAATCCATATAGTGTCTCTTGCCAACATAGTCTTCCATGATGTGATGAAAGAGATCATGGAATATCATTGTCATTACTCTTTGATAGGTTTCTCCTACATTTTTAAGACCAACTGGCATGACGCACCAACAATAGTTACCCCAAAGACAAGTAAAAGTTGTTTTATGTTGATCTTCTTCTGCTATCTTTATCTGGTTGTAGCTAGAGAATCCATCCATGAGAGAAAGCATTTCATGACTCGCGGTCAAGTCTACTATGAGATCAATGTTCGATAATGGAAATTCATCTTTGGGACATGCTTTGTTAAGATCTCTAAAATTATTACACATGCAGATGCCCCCATTCGGTTTAGACACAGGTACAATGTTTGAGACCCATTCTGAATAATCAATAGGCTGGATGAAGTTTGCATTTAGCAACTTCTATATTTCAACTTTTACTAAGAAAGCTATCTGTGGGTGCATCTTCCTTAGCTTTTGCTTGACTGGTTTAAATGTTGGATTAGCTATAAGATAGTGAACCACTAGCTTAGGGTCTATCCGTGGCATATTAGCATAGGTCCATGTAAAGTTGATGGTTCTGTGTAAGAAGTTGTTAATATACTTGTGCTCTGCTTCTGATAATGATGCTACAAGGAATGTGGTTTTCAGATTTTGCTCTGTACCAAGGTTTATCTCTGTAGAATCTTCCACTAGGAGAGATGACTTCTCTTGATACTTAGATGGTAGGGGAAGGTCAAATCCTCCATCCTTAGGTGCCATAGTTGGGTTTTCACCTTTGGATACGTCCTTTGTTTTTTACTATTTTGTGATCGAGAGGTGCCACAATGTGGTTTTCACCTAGAGATCTTTCTTTATTTTTACTTTTGCGACTAGAGGATTTGGCATTCTCACCAAAATAAGTTGTTGGCTCTAGTTCCATTACAAAACCAACTTTGTGATCACCTAGCGGGATACCCTCCCAGAGTCCCAAAAACTCACCTATAGCTTCATCATTCTGAAATACATCTATAACGGGGGACCCTTGTTGGTCTCAATTGACAAGTTCAGGGTAGACAAGTGTTACAATCTAGGTGTTTGTGGTGGATGTTAAGGATACGGATGATAGCATGAAAATGGAGGATTCTATAAATAGGTCAGTCATATGGAGGGAAGATTCATCGATGATATCCTCATTACACGTCGAATTAGTGGGAAAAGTTTCTGCCACCTTGTCGAGGATACCCTCAATGTCCAAGGCATGTCGTACGTTCCTACCAAATCCTAACCCCTTCTTGTCTAGTTTCTTCATCACAATAATGGGTTCCATTGTTCCTTGATTCTATTTTCCAAGGCCACCTTTGCCTTTATAGCTCATGTTTTTGACTATCCTGAAGCCATTGCCATATTGCTTGATTGGTATTGTGGCTAGTTCTTTCTCCTTGTAGAACCAAGAAGAGATGTCTTCAATAGTTTCCTCGGCCAATAATTTTCCCTCTTGGAATTGGGTTAGAGATGCTGGGGGAGGAATAGCTACTTTTTTAGTTTCTTTGGGCATGGGCGGTTGGATGTAGGATTTAGGAGATAGAGGCATCTGCGCTACATAAAAAGATTTTGAGATATCATATTCACCAAAGCCTATATCACGAATGTGAGCTTTGATTTTGGGAATAAGATGAGGATTAGGTTCACTTGCAGAGGCTGTTAGAGTTTTAGAATCAACATGTAATGGGGATTCAAGGGCTTTGTCATTATTGGGCACTTGGTCAGAATTCTTATAACTTCCTTGCAAGACACAACAAAATTTGAAAGGATTAGGATCTCCAGGGAGAGTTATCTCCATACCATTGAATGGAAACTTGACAGACTGATGGCACATTGAGGGAACAACTTTCATGGCATGGATCCATGGGCGTCCTTGGATAATGTTGTAAGGTAGCTCAATGTTAAGGACTTGGCACCTAGTTTCAAGCATGATAGGGCCTACTTGTATAGGCAAATGGATAACCCCTTTTGACCGGTGTTCAACATCATCATATCCCTTGATTGTAATACTTTGATCAATGTTGACTTGATCCTCAGAGTATCCCAATTGTTTGAGTAACTTTAGAGAATAGATATTGAGACCAACACCACCATCTATAAGTATGTGTTTGATCTTGCATTTATGGATGAGAACCTTAATGTGAAGGGCATCGTTGTGACATGGATCGTGAGATGGGAAGTCTTTCTTAGAGAAGACCACATTGTAGGGTGAGGCAATGTTACCTATAATATCTTGGAAATCCATGATCACTATGTTGTTAGGAATTGAAGGCACTTGTAAGACTTTTTCAAGCACAACTTTATGTACGGGTGACAACTGTAGAAGGTCCAAGATAGAGATTTGCGTAGGGGTTTTCCCTAGATGTTTGATAAGATTGTAATCAGATTAAGTTGGGAGACTTGGTGTAGGACCATGAATGGTGACACAACCACGATGAGTTGTAACAGTGCAATCCATAGATTTTCCTTTGATTGTGAGGGTAGTGTAGACTCTAAAAATTGGATTGTTCTGCAAACCAATTTCCCGTACCTCTACACTAATCCACTCTCCCCATCTGTATATCCCTGGTGATCAATTAATTCACCTAATTAATCCATTTAATCTTACAACCCTATCCTATTAATTGAATGAATATTCCTAATATTTATTTAGTTGATTTATCCATTTCCCTAATTCTTGTTAATTAGATAAATCATGCTTATCTAATTAACCTAGGCTTAAGTTAATTAAGATAATACTTAATTAACCTTGCTTACCTCATCCTCCACAATCCTCCACTAAACTGAATTTAAAATTCAGTTGTCCCCCACAATCCTCCACTCACTGAATTTAAAATTCAGTTGTCCCCCACTATCCTCCACTCACTGAATTTAAAATTCAGTTGTCCCCCATTATCCTCCACTAGTCCCAAAATGAGAATTATTAATTCATCCACTAGGAATAAAAGATTCACTTTTATTCCTAGCCCTTGATCTCATCAACTGAATCCTCACCCTCCATCCTCATCTCCAAAATTCTATAAATTGGACCCCTCTCTAGGCCATTGGAGGAGACCTCTTCATGCATCAGACCTCTGCCAAAATCATTTCACAATCCCCTTATCATGCCACCATAATGTCCAAATCACTCTAAATCATCTCTCATTTCCATCTAGTCTCTCAAATCTATCATCTAATCCCTAATCATTCATCTACATTGTGTTGAGCACTTGAGCAATCCACATCTTTGTTCTGGTCATGGGTACAATCTGAGGAGCTCTCTTGGGTGCAACTCCTTCCCTCCTGGATCCGTGAGTCAGAAGGAAGGTAAAATCATGTTATTTACATTTGATTTACATTATAACCTTCATTTTGATTTCATTGATTACATTGGCACGCCCGGTCTCGAATCTAATCGTCACTTTTTGAAGGTTTTATTGTCAAAATCTTCCTTTTCTAACCCTCTTTATGGCAAGTTTTGCAAATTTTGGTGATAAAGTGTTGCAAGTTGTGTCCTGGGTGAAAACTGACCACACCATCGTGATCAGGACGTCGATTCCATGAATTTTGACTATAAAGTTGGCTATATTATTTGAAAATTTTTGAAAATTTTTTTAGGGGCCACAGGCCATACCGTACAGATCCGTACTATACAGATCCGTACCATACGGATCCCACGACCTCTAGGGCATTCATCTCTGGTTTCTGTTGCAAGTTTTGATTGTAGGGTTTAATGTTTGAAAGCTTGATGGCCCGACCACCTCCAACTTCCGCTGCCTCCTTTGCTATCTCCTGCCGACAGCTTTTGTCGAAACCTTAACGCTGACCTCCCCTTCCCCCGATCTCGCCACCATCCCCCCTCCTGTGGCCTCCCCACCCCTCATCCACCCCCCCGAGCCCCCTCTTTGCCGCTGTCCAAACTCCTGCCACCATGATTCCACTGCCCTCTGCCTCTCACATTACCGTCGCCACCTACCGCTCACCCGAACACCAACACCTACTCCACCCCGCAGCTCCTCTGTGCCGCCCTGCGACCATCCCACAACCCTCAACCTGCCCAGCCCCGTAGACCCCAGTGCCACCACTCCCTCCCGACCTCCACTTCCAACACCCCTGCCACCACCTACACCCAACCCTCTGCCCTCACATCCTTTGAACCACCCTAAAACTCTTTAGGGCATCAGGTTTAAGCCCTATCCATTTACTTTGTTTTATTTTTATTTTTTCCTACTCTTTCGCCCCTGGTCATATGAATGACTAGGGGCTAATCTAAGCCTCCACCTCAAACATCTAGCTACCAGAGTACAAACCGCCCATGTGACCATACTGGTCTAAACCGCTAACAGTCTAACAACAAACTGCCAGGGTCTACCTTGCCTCCCATATACCAAAATAGGCTATTTTTTTCAAACTGGCACAACTTTCGTATACGGTGGTGAAATCAAACAAATGAATAGTCGTTGGAAAGAGGACTCTAAGAACTTTGTAGTTGTGGTATTTTATCAGGTGAAGGTACCTTTTTCTAGTCTTTTTTTAGTCAAAGTCAAACCTACCTGAAAACTTTAAATGCTCATATCTTTTGCATTTTGTATCAATTTTTTTTTCAAATCATATAGAATTTCCTAAATTTTCTGTTCGTATAATCTTTTTTTCTGTATCAATTAATTTCTCATCAAATTTTATCAGATTATCAATTTTCGTATAACAATCTCTTTGGCTAGTCTACTTGCTCCATTTTTGTTCTTGTGACTTGCAGGTGATCATTCAGGGCTGGAACAACAGCAGGAGTAGCATCTACATCAATTTGGACAGCAATTTTATCAGGTGCATCCATTTTCATCCTTTATCTCCCAATCATTGCTTGCAAACACACTTCAGTTTGGGCATAAAACAAACATTGTTTGATCATCACACATTGAAATTAGGCATAAAATCAACTAGTGTCTTCAATCACATCTTCAAATTGGGCTAAAAAGAACCATTGATTGACATGTCTTTCAAACATTTCATTTTTTCTAAGGGTCAATTAATCAACTGCGAGTGTGAATCAAGTGGCGTGTGTATGCTCTCTCCTCGCACCGCAAGGTGACCTTGGAGATCAAAAACACCTCACTTTGATTTGCTTTTGTTTACCCCTTCCTAGGAGGCTTGCTAGGGGATTTCATCACCCCTAGGGATGACCTCACCGAGGCTGAATCGAAAGACACCCTCTTTGAAATTAGAATCATGTCACTCTTGGCTAAGCCCCAAAGAACTTTCTACCTTTGGGAAGTGAAGGTGAAGGGTGGGTTACCCCCTTCTCCTGGCTGTGTGACAAGATTTCACTTTCAAATCATTAGTCAACCTCGTCTAAACATTGCCCAAACCTAATTGGCCATACCCCATCAAACTAGACATTAGGGCATGTTGATGTGTCTTGCATGTGTGTTTGTCTAATCATTATCATATTCTTCAAAATTCAAATTTGCTTGTGTCTTGTGTGAGTGATTCTTGTTTGTACATGTGATCATTTGCTAAACATTGCCAAATCAAACTAAACATCAAACACATAAGACAAGTCATTCATCACATTCAAATCCAATCACACTCATCCTAATCACCCATTCTTAACCACCTTAGTCCTAATCACATCCAAGTCATCCATAATCAATCCTACTCACATCCTTGTCACTCTACATCACCAATCATCACCATTCTATCTAAATCATTATACAAACAACATCATTCTAATCATTACACAATATCATTCTCTCCATCCTTCTCAAATCAACCTCAATCCCATTCATCCCTAAGCACATCCTAGTCACATCTTCATCCTTCATCCTCATCTTATCCACATCATCATCCAAATCATTCAATCTAATCTTATCCTAATCACTCTCATCACCCTTAATCCAATTCACCAACATCATTCTAATCCCATCTCATCCAAATCAAATCCAAAATCCAACCAACATCAATCCATAATCTTCCAAACCATATTCCAAATCCAATCCAAAATCAACATCAATCCCAATCATTATCCAAATCCCTCAACATCATTATCACCCCAATCCAAAAGCCAAATCACCCAATCAAAAAAATCAAGATCTTAGTCAAACACCTCAAACCCTCTTGCTTAAGATCATTAATCTATCAAAAGCAGAGAGAACCATTCATCAAAACAAACCAAATCATCTTAAGGTCTTGAATTTTTTATTCCCAACATCACAATCACCCATCATCCCCCATCATGCCATACTATCTCCCACAAAATGGATCTTTATGAATCAATACAACAAATACAAAGAATTAGAAAAGTCTATGCGAACATGGATCCTAATGCTAAAGAACAATTCAAAAATGACATTAAAGATATCCCCTTAGCACACCTCATCATTGGAGAATCCCAAACCCCTCCCCCAAATTCATCATATCAACCTTCAACATCTTACATATCCACACCATTGACCTCATACCAACCTCCATCATATCAACAAACACCCTACACATCATCCCCTTCCACATCATATCAATCGTCATTCTTTCAACCTTCATACCAACCTACATCTTACATATCCACACCATCAACCTCCCATCAACTTTCATCATATCAACTTCCATCATCCTCATATCAACCTCCATCATCCTCATATCAACCTTCAACCTCATACCAACTTCCATCATATCAACCTTCATCATATCAATCTTTACCCTCATATCAATCACCATCCCCTTACACATCCATGCCATCATACCTATCCAACCAATCAATACCTCCACCTTATCCATCCCCCAACCTTTGTCATGCTAACTTTGATCAAGGGAACACCAATCTAGCACACCTTATCCCCAAAATCCAAACCTAATATCAACAACCATTTCCCCATACAAATCCTCCATCCTTTAATCCCCATCCTATCAACCTTAATCCATCACCCTACCTACCTTAAAATCCATCAATCCCAACCCCCCCAACACAATGTTCCTCCAATCTTAATCCATCACCCTATGAATCTCCCAATCCACCAACCCCTATCACCCATACACCATCTAATCCACCATCAAATCTTCCAAATCCTACCACCACGACATCCAGCGAATCCTTGTGGGATTTCCTCCAAAGAACATCACCAAGCAAAGCAATGGAATCCCCCAAATCCCCCACCCCTCCAACACCACCACCTAGTCCAATACCTATCCTTGAACCCATCCACAAACCATCACAACCTAATCCCATCACCCACCTATCCAATCCCAATCCTACTCCTACACCATCCACCATTATTATCCATCCATTATATTGTTCTTCAACCCATACACTCATGAAGGATACCATCCATTGGCTATTAGCAAGGAATCAAACACCCTCATGCAATCCAACATCCATCAAATCTATTGAACAACCCCCTATCATAAGTCAAGAACCATCATGTAGCCATGTTCAAGAACATATAAGTCAAACACCTATTGCATCCATCCAAGCACCTATCACATCTATCCAAGTCACTCCCACTTCTATCAAACCACATGAGTTATGTCAAGAATTAAATCCAAAGCATGTTGAAACATCAACCCCTTCTCCTAATCAAGATCTAACCATCCCATCTAATCCCATCCACGATCCCCTCCCATCTATTGATCAACTTATTGATCTCACCCCATCTTCTACCACCCCTTCACCATCCCCCATGAATCCTTCACCTCCATCTACCAATCCCATCCAAAATCCATCCCCTTATCCACTTGGCACAAGCACTTTCATCCGTGGTGACTCCCTTGTAAGAGGTGAACAACTTCCATCCACCACCTATCTTTCTCCAACAAATAATGGACTCACATCTTGTTTCCCAAGCACCAAACATCCCATTGCATGTCGCATACTCCAACATATGAACTATCAAGGAAAAGGCTTAGGCCTTCACGAACAAGGCATCTTGGAGCCCATCCACACCACATTTCATCCATCTTCGCATGGCCTTGGCTATACATCCCAAGACAAACAAAACGAACATGTTGGTACCACCCACACACCTTCCAAAATCTATTCATCCAATCCCAAACATGGTGCATCTCATCGCACCCCCAAAGCATATGTCGCCATCCCTCCTCCATCATCCTATCATTTGTAAAAGCATGTGACCATCCATCTTCCTCCATCAAATTTACCTCCACTACTTCCAACTCCAAAGATCCCTATCAAATCCACTCTACCTCCTATCCTACCAACACCAAACATCCCTATCCACAAATCCTCTTATCCTCCCATCCTCCCAACTCCTAATATCCCCATCCTCAAATCCTCTTATCCATTTATCCATAAATCCACTTTTTACCCCTCCACCCATAAATCCCCTAAAATTCCCAATCAAGACCAACAAAAGCACACATCTTTCAAATATGAAGCTTCCCCCAAATCCATGGGATTCAAAAGAAATAATTTGAATGCCTCAATGCATAAAGCATAAAAGCCTAAAGATGTTATCCCTTCCAAGCAAAATCAAAAATCCAAATGGCTATCAAAGCCCACACCATCACAAGAAAAAGCAAAAATAAAAATGGTGTGGGTCCCTAAGCAAAGATCAATCAAAACACATGAGGCATCTACATCCCAATCCACTCCAAACTCCCAAACATCTTGCTCCACATCTAAAAATCCCATAAATCCTAAGTCTATTTGGGTCCCTAAAACCCCAAATCGATCCTACAAAAATCCCCCATCCCAATCCCCATTACTCCCAACTCCACATCCAAAGTACAAGCTTCCAAATACATCACGGTGTGTGCAACCGGTGGTCTTGGTTCCCCTCCATCACTTAACATTCCCACATACCCCCATCTCTCCATCTTTCATTCACTCTCCTACATATCTTCCCCATCACATTCCTATGGTCCATGCTTTTGTATAATCCACATCATAATCCACATTATACACACCATAATCCATTATCCACCATCCAACATCCATGCAATCACCATCCATAATGCTATCCAACATGGGACCATCTTCTCCTTGCTATGGAAACAGACGCTAGAGTCCCCATTCCATCAAAAATGCAAAAAAAATCAATAAATCAAGAAAATAGTAAAGAGAAAAAATTAGTCCAATGGTGAAAACCACTCCTCGTGGCTTCTTGGGCAAGTACCATGATGAAAACCCCTTGTGGGCATCATGCGTAATCCCTTCTCCATCCATTTTGTATCCCTACACTTGGGGGCAAAACCCTATCCTTCATCCACATCCATAATATCCTTGCACATCTTATCCACTATCTTATCTTTATCCTATCATATTCCTATCCACCATCCCCTATGTATCCTATCATTTCCCATCCATCATATCCATTATATCTTGTTTCAACCATCTCTCACCCTAGATCTTGATAAAGACAAGGGGCAACATATCAACAACATGCATTGGAGACCTCTTGGCATACTCCCTTTGTCAGTATATCCTCCATCCACCTACTACAAAATCTATCCAATCATCACAACATCATCAAATCATCTATCAATCCCTGCCTTAGGATATATCTTTCCTACGATAGGCAGCATCTATCACATCATCATCCATTTTGGCAAAAGATACAATGGTTACTTGTTTGGTTCATTGGTCTTTTGGTTTTTGATTTTTATCTTTTGTCCTATTCGAAGATCACATCAAAGCTACCTTGATCTTACTATATCATGGTATGTGGCGAAAACATCTAGATTGGGGCATAGTCTTGCTTTTGTATGCTGTGCTTGTGGGTTGGTCTCATTACTCCAAGCTAGTATTCATATCTTGTTGATCATAGGGTCGGTTCTATCATATTGATCTCCTTATGCATCTAAGGTTCATCATACCTTTTGTGTACTAAGGGCTTATGCTATGAGTCCCCTTCCCTCGTCTAGACAAGGTTGTACTACCTTGGGCATGCATGGGATCATTCCTTTGTCTGTGTGTCTAGTCCATGCAAACGTTGGATAAACATCATCACCCTGGTCTTCTATACCTTGGTGAACATATCCACTTTGCTATATCAAACCTAGGATTGCTCTAAATAAGTTTCAGCACAATGATCATCCACCAATCATCTCTAAACATCATCATCCTTTCATCCCACCACTTATCCTTTGACCACATCTACCAATCTGTTCCATCCATTTCGAGAGCACAACCATGTTCTCGCAACCTACCTATCCTCTCGAGGGGGCATCACCCTTACCAATTATCCCCAAACCTTACCCTATTCTTCCAAACCAAAATCTTTCTTTATCTAATCCAACTCGATGTTCTAACTTCTTTGAAATGATGTTACTTAGCCACAACACCATCTCAAAGAGGGGCAAATGTAGATACCAAAAATTGGATTGTTCTGCAAACCAATTTCCCGTACCTCTACACTAATCTACTCTGCCCATCTGCATATCCCTGGTGATCAATTAATTCACCTAATTAATCCATTTAATCTTACAACCCTATCCTATTGATTGAATGAATATTCCTAATATTTATTTAGTTGATTTATCCATTTCCCTAATCCCTATTAATTAGATAAATCATGCTTATCTGATTAACCTAGGCTTAATTTAATTAAGATAATACTTAATTAACCTTGCTTACCTCATCCTCCACAATCCTCCACTAAACTGAATTTAAAATTCAGTTGTCCCCCACAATCCTCCACTCACTGAATTTAAAATTCAGTTGTCCCCCACTATCCTCCACTCACTGAATTTAAAATTCAGTTGTCCCCCATTATCCTCCACTCTTCCCAAAATGAGAATTATTAATTCATCCACTAGGAATAAAAGATTCACTTTTATTCCTAGCCCTTGATCTCATCAACTGAATCCTCACCCTCCATCCTCATCTCCAAAATTCTATAAATTGGACCCCTCTCTAGGCCATTGGAGGAGACCTCTTCATGCATCAGACCTCTGCCAAAATCATTTCACAATCCCCTTATCATGCCACCATAATGTCCAAATCACTCTAAATCATCTCTCATTTCCATCTAGTCTCTCAAATCTATCATCTAATCCCTAATCATTCATCTACATTGTGTTGAGCACTTGAGCAATCCACATCTTCGTTCTAGTCATGGGTACAATCTGAGGAGCTCTCTTGGGTGCAACTCCTTCCCTCCTGGATCCGTGAGTCAGAAGGAAGGTAAAATCGTGTTATTTGCATTTGATTTACATTATAACCTTCGTTTTGATTTCATTGATTACAGGTAGATACATGACTTTCTTCAAAATGACCCACAATAGAGTCATAGGAAGTAGAAGCCTTGTTAACACCTTTACCTTTGTCAGGATTTTGACCTTGACCATTGTTAGGGAATTGCTCCTTGTACATTTTGAGGTCTTTATTGGTGTTTTGAGTTGGTGGTTCATCCTCACAAGAGATTAGGTTTCCATTGATAAGATTTTGGATTATGTGCTTGAGTTTCATGCATGAGGAGGTCATGTGTCCTTTTCTCCTATGTTATTCACAATATTCATTTTCTCTATACTGTGTGGTTTTGTAAACAGGTTCACCATATGGGGGAGAATCTGGTAAGGTGATGAGTCTATTGTTTATAAGTTTCTATAAAATAGTCTCAATACGCTCTCCCAAGGGAGTGAATTGACGTTGCGGAGGGTAATCATGTTGAGGCCGCTCTTGTTGTCGTTGGTTTTGGTATGGTTGCCTTTGTTGGTTTTTTTAAGGCAAAGGTTGACTTGGTTTGGAAAGCTGAAGGGGTTGTTGCAATGTTTGGACATGTTTAGAATCAACCACACCTTCATTGACCACATTTTTTATTTCTATTCCAAAACTTGGGTTTATCGCTTGTTTGTTGTTGAGGAGCATTGTCTTTAGTTTCTTTGAAGATTTTGACCATGCCCTTAGCAATGAGGGCTTTTTCAATGTTGATTCCCTTGTAGGTAATTTCGTCAAAGGTTGTTGCACTAAGAATTTGCAAATGAAAACCCAATTCGTGCTTGAGATTCTACACAAATATGCTAACAAGCTACTTTTCAGGTATCTTGAATGGGAATTTGCTAGGCATTTATCTCCATCTTTGAAGGAAGGAAATGAAAGTTTCCCCATTTTTCTATTTATTGTTGCATAGGTCGGTCATGGAGATCTCATGTTCTATGTTGTAAGAGAAATGGGTGGAAAATTTCTCTGCAATCTCATTAAAAGATTTAATACCCATGGCTAGGTGTGAGAACCATTCTATATCTTGACCTCTAAGACTGCGAGGAAAGAGGTGCATAAGATATGTGTCGTTCTGTGAGACCTAGAAGCAAGTGAAATAGAATTCTCTAAGATGGTCTTTTAGGTCCTCTTTTCCTTTGTATTTATCAAATTTGGGAATAGTGAAGTTGTGAGGAAAAGGGATCATGGGTAACGACTGATCAAATGGATAAGGACAAACTTCTTCCAAAGAGAAGGTTTTCTTGGTGTGGCCAAATGTAAGATCAGATAATTGTTGAACTTTCACAAGTTTTAGCTCCATAGTTGTGGGAGGGGTTGGAAACATCTCTTGTTGTCCTAGAAGTGGTTGTTGTTGCCCATATGGAAGATTATAGTGGAAGCCATGGGCATTGATGTTGTAAGGGTCATATCATTGGTTGGGGTTGTATGTGTTGTATGTTGGGTGTGGATTGAGTTGCATTTGGGTGTTTTGATTTTGAGGAGGTGGGGGTAGCGCTAGGTAATAATTTAGGCTTTGTGATGGTTGTTGATAAGAGTTTTGTGGAGGAAAGCTAAAGTTTGGTTGTGGTTGTAGTGGTGGACCATAGCTTTGGGAAGTTTAGTTTTGGGAATGTTGAGGGTGGTTAGGAAATGTGTTGAAAAAGGTTAGTGTTGATGAACGTTGTGGCAGAGGGACATAGATAGATGTGTTTTGTGATGGAAGAGGTTGATTAAGATTGAGTGTAGAAGAATTTTGTGGGGGAGGGACATAGGTTGCTTTGGCATTCTGTGAAGGTTGGGGTTGTATGACATTGTTTGGGTTAACGATACGAAGGGTTGATGATTGTGGGGGTGGTATTTGTTGAGACCCTTGTTGCATGACTACATAAGTGTTTCCTGGGTTGTAATTTGGTGGGAAACCTTCTCGTGATGGGGTAACCAATGTTCCACTTGTGATTGGTGTGGGCATTTTAGGAGTTTGGTGTGTGTTTGATTTTACTAGAGCGGCTTGTCTTGCTAGTTCTGCTTGGCGATGTAGAGTCTCTTGATGTTGTTTGTAGATCTCCATAGGAGTTAGGAGTGGTGATATGGGTCTCTCTATCATTGGATTTTGATAAAGAGGATTCTCATATTGTGCAATTTTTCTCCCTTGTGAGCTTTGTTCGGGTAAGGGTGTGGTCACAGTTGACAAGGTTTGGACCGCCGTTATAGTGTCTTGGGTGTTGTTAGGCTCGCTAAGATTTGATAGATCAAAACCTTTGGGTAATTTGGCTCCTTGCTCTACTAGCAAGTGAAAGAAATGATCTTGGTTCTCACTGAGGATTTTGTCAAAGGTGGCCATGGCTCTAGAATCTTGTATGATTTCATCAAGGTCTTGTCTATCTTCTTGAGAGGATTGACCTATTTCAAAGTGTCACTCTTCTTGAGATGGGACTTGACCTATGGTATAACCGGGTGTAGCAAAATCATGAGGCATGCCAATAGTGAATTGAGTTACATCAATCAAAGGGACATTACCTTCTTGAGGATTGTTTGGTTGGTCCTGTTGTGGCATGTTTTGAGAGTTGGTTGATTTTTCCATTGGTGTCTTTGGAGTAACCTTGGAAGTCATGTTGGATTGACTTGGTTGAGGCATATGAGGAGGTGATTTGTGCTTCCTTGGGGTGACTTGCTTAGCCTTCATAGTTTGCTGGAGTCTAGTGGTTACCATGGGAGACACCAAGTTAATACGCTTTGCTTTGCTGTGGTTTTGCTTGTGTTTTTGGGAATGACAATTTTGATACAAAGTTTACTGGACCAAAGGCGATGTACTGTTTGACCAAAGGCGTAGGATTGTGCCACCGAAAGCAAGCTACTGTGCTACCAAAGGCATTTGGACTAAGCTACTAGAGGTGAGGTACTGTTATACCAAAGGTGAGCTACTGTTAGACCAAAAGTGAGCTACTGTGATACCAAGGACACTGAAATAGGTTATCTAGAGGTGAGGTACTATTATACCAAAGGTGAGCTACTGTTATACCAAGGGTAAGCTGCTGTTATACCAAAGGCACTGAAGTAGTGTCAGTGATGTTTATAAGGAAAATTTTGATAGATTTTGATTGGATTTTCTTTAGCAAGAGAAAACACATTAAACAAAGTGACAAAAAAGGACTGACACAATAGATAGTGTATGTTTGAGGCTCACAAAAAGACCAATGTTTCCTTAGGTATGAGACAATTTCAAACAATATCAAGCACTTTTTATCCCTAGAGACAAGGTTTCATTATAGTAGATCAGCTCACAACTTAATACTCTGTCGACCAAATGTCATTCCATAAAGGTGTCAGACATTTGTATCTTTGCGAGAGACGATAGGTAGGGATATCTCACCCTCCCCTTAGAAAGCTCAAGTAGGTCACAAGAGCTTTATGGCTGAGGGAATACTATCTCTTCTCAAGGGAGCTAATGGTGAATATCTTGAGGGCTTAAATCAATTCCCCTTGCATTGATGATTACCACAACATTTGGAGGTGGATCGGGTAGTCACTATCTAGATTGGTTCTTAGTAACTTTAAGGGACCAATGCCTTATGATCAATGTGACAAGCTACTAAAAGCTTTGACCAATCCTACTAAGAGTATCAAACACTTCACATAATGTGAAAATCATTTCCACAAAGTGCTAGTACACCTCTTTTCGATTTGGCACCACAAGGTAAGGCTGATGCTAGTTAGGACTTGGCTTTCACCTTATCCCTCTTATATAGAAATTCAAAGGAAAACTCTGCTTAGGTTCATCCCTTTTGGATGAAGCACAATCCAAAAGTAGGCCCTTCTAAAGGAATAACCAAAATGTAAGAGCAAGCACGTCAAACAAAGGTTCAATTGTCCCATTATAAGAAAAATAAGGTACAACTAAATTAGGCACACACACAATTATAGTTGTCAATTGTCCCTTATGAAATTGAAGTGTTTGGCATTCATGTCCATTGTCCCTTAGAAAATTGAAGTGTTTTTGCATTCTTGTCCATTGTCCCTTAAGAAAGAAATATGTTCCTAAGATTTAGATTGCGACCCCAACCAATCTTACGACCCTTATAACACCAATGCTCATGGCTTCCACTACAATCTTCCATATGGGCAACAACAGCCACCTCTTGGACAATAGGATATGTTTCCAACCCCTCCCACAACTATGGAGCTAAAACTTGTAGAGGTTCAACAACAACTATTTGATCTTATGTTTGGCCACACCAAGAAAACCTTCTCTTTTGAAAAAGTTTGTCCTTATCCATTTGATCGGTCATTACCCATGATCCCTTTTCCTCACAATTTCACTATTCCCAAATTTGACAAATACAAAGGAAAAGAAGACCCAAAAAACCATCTTAGAGAATTCTATCTTGCTTACTTCAAGGTCTCACATAATGACACATATCTTATGCATCTTTTTCCTCATAGTCTTGGAGGTCAAGCTATAGAATGGTTCTTGCACCTACCCACGGGTATTAAATATTTTAATGAGATTGCAGAGAAATTTGCCACCCATTTTTCTTACAACACAGAACATGAGATCTCCATGACTGACCTATGCAACAATAAATAGAAAATTGGGGAAACTTTCATTTCCTTCCTTCAAAGATGGAGACAAATGGCTAGCAAATTCCCATTCAAGATACCTAAAAAGTAGCTTGTTAGCATATTTGTGTAGAACCTTAACCAAGAATTAGTTTTCCATTTGCAAATTCTTAGTGCAACAACCTTCAACGAAATTACCTACAAGGGAATCAACATTAAAAAGGCCCTCATTGCTAAGGGCATGGTCAAAATCTTCAAAGAAACTAAAGACAATGCTCCTCAACAACAAACAAGTGATAAACCCAAGTTTTGGAACAAAAATAGAAACATGGTCAATGATGGTGTGGTCGATTCTAAACATGTCCAAACATTGCAACAACCCCATCAAATTTCCAAACCAAGTCAACCTTCACCTCAAAAAATAAATAAATGCAACCATACCAAAACCAATGACAACAAGAGCAACCTCAACAAAATTACCCTCCACCACATCAATTCACTCCCTTGGGAGAGTCTATTGAGGCTATTTAACAAAAACTTATACACAATAAACTTGTCACCTTACTAGATGTTCCCCCATATGGTGAACCTGTTTACAAATCCTCATGATATAGAGAAAATGAATATTGTGAATTCCATAGGAGCAAAGGACACAAAACCGCATCATGTATGAAACTCAAGCACATCATTCAAACCCTCATCGATGGAAACAAAAATCACTTTTGAGGATGAACCACCAACTAAACACACCAACAAGGATCTCAACATGTACAAGGAACCATTCCCTAACCATGGTCAAGGTCCTCCTTCGGATAAAGGTAAAGGTGTTAATAAAGCTTCCACTTCCTATGACTCCATTGTGGGTTGTTTTGAAGAGAGTCGTGTATCTACCCTCACTATCAAAGGCAAATCTATGGATTGCACAGTTACAACTCGTCATGGTTATGTCACCATTTGTGTCCAACACCAAGTCTCCCAACCCAATTAGATTACAATCTTGTTGAACATCTAGGGAAAACCCCTGTACAAATCTCTATCTTGGACCTTCTACGGTCATCACCTGCACATAAAGTTGTGCTAGAAATAGCCCTACAAGAGTCTTCAGCTCCTAATAACATAGAGGTCATGGATTTCCAAGATATAATAGGTACCTTGACATTGAGTTACCTTATAACATTATCCTAGGATGCCCATGGATCCATGCCATGAAATTTGTTCCCTCAACGTATCATCAATCTCTCAAGTTCCCATTCAATGGTACAAAGATCACTATCCCAGGCAACCCTAATCCTTTTGAATTCTGTCCTGTCTTACAAGGTAGTTATA
This sequence comes from Cunninghamia lanceolata, assembly GCA_027924645.1. Lineage (NCBI taxonomy): Eukaryota > Viridiplantae > Streptophyta > Pinopsida > Cupressales > Cupressaceae > Cunninghamia > Cunninghamia lanceolata. Next base: position 8,527,988 of record BSBN01000194.1, on the reverse strand, counting down.
AGAATTGCAACCAAGTGCCTAATAATGACAAAGCCCGTGAATCCCCACTGTATGTCAACCCTAAAAATCTCACAAAAGCCTCTGCAAGTGAACCTAATCCTTGTTCTTTTCCTAAAATCAAAGCTCACATCCATGATATTGGCTTTGGAGAATATGATATCTCCAAATCTTGTTGTGTAGGGTGGATGCCTTTATCCCCTAAATCTTACGACCAACCACTCATTGCCAAAGCAACTAAAAAAGCAGCAATTCCTCCCCCAGCATCTCTAACCCAATTTCAAGAGGGAAAACTATTGGTAGAGGTAACTATTGAAGACATCTCATCTTGGCTCTGCAAGGAGAAAGAACCAGTCACAATACCAGTCAAGCAATATGGCAATGGCTTAAGGATAGTCAAAAACATGGGCTATAAAGGAAAAGGTGGTCTTGGGAAATAGAATCAAGGAATAATGGAACCCATTATTGTGACAAAGAAGCTAGACAAGAAGGGGTTAGGATTTGGTAGAAAGGTACCATGTGCCTTGGACATTGAGGGTATCCTCGACAAGGTGGCAGAAACTTTTCCCACCAATTCGACGTCTAAAAAGGATATCATTGATGACTCTTCCCTCCATATGACTGACCTATTTATAGAATCCTCTGTATTCATGCTATCATCCATATCCTTAACATTCACCACCCACACCCAGATTGTAAAACTTGTCTACCCTAAACTTATCGATTGGGACCAATAAGGGTCCCCTGTTTTAGATGTATTTTAGAATGACGAAGCTATTGCTAAGTTCATGGGACTCCGGGACAACATTCCTCTTGGCGATCACAAAGATGGTTTTGTAATGGAACTAGAGCCAACTGCTTATTTTGGTGAGAATGCCAAATCCTCCAGTCGCAAAAGTAAAAATAAAGATAGATCTCTAGGTGAAAACCACACTGTGGCACTTCCCGATCACAAAATAGTAAAAAAAATGCATGTATCCAAAGGTGAAAACCTAACTGTGGCACATGAGGATGGAGGTTTGACCTTCCCCTACCATCTAAGTATCAAGAGAAATCATCTCTCCTAGGGGAAGATTCTACAGAGATAAATCTTGGCACAGAGCAAAATCCTAGAACAACATTCCTAGTAGCATCAGTATCAGAAACAGAGCACAAGAATCTCATCAACTTCTTCTTACAAAGAACCATCAACTTTGCATGGACCTATGTTGATATGCTAGGGATAGACCCTAATCTAGTAGTTGACTATCTCATAGTTGATCCAACAGTTAAACCAGTCAAGCAAAAGCTAAGGAAGATGCATCCACAGATAGCTCTCTTGGTAAAAGTGGAAATACAAAATTTACTAGATGCAAAGTTCATCAGGCCTATTGATTATCCATAATGGGTCTCAAACATTGTACCTATGGCTAAACCTAATGGGGGCATCTGCATGTGTAATGGTTTTAGAGATCTTAACAAAGCATGTCCCAAAGATGACTTTCCATTACCAAACATTGATCTCCTAGTAGACTTGACTGCTAGTCATGAAATGCTTTCTCTCATAGATGGATTCTCCAGCTACAATCAGATAACGATAGTAGAAGAAGATCAACATAAGACAACTTTCACTTGTCCTTGGGGTACCTATTGTTGGTGCATCATGCCGTTTGGTCTAAAGAATGTAGGGGCAACTTATCAAAGAGCAATGACATAGAGGACTATGTGGATGACATACAAGCAAAATATTATAGAGTAGATCACATACAGGTTCTAGGGCAAATCTTTGACAGACTCAAGAAATATCAAGTAAGACTCAATCCAAAGAAGTGTGTCTTCAGGGTCACATTAAGAAACATATTGGGATACATTGTATCTCATAGATGCATCAAAGTAGATCCAGCAAAAGTAAAGGCTATAGTGGAGATGCCTCCACCAAAGAATCTAAAAGCATTAAGGAGCTTGCAAGGAAGGTTACAATCTATTAGGTGTTTCATCTCATAGCTAGCAGATAAATGTCAACCATCTCAACACTTGCTCTGAAAGGATGTCTCATTTTGATGGGACAATAAGTGTCAAGCAGCATTTGATCAGCTCAAAGAATATCTAGCTACACCTCCTATCTTGGTACCACCAGTCGTTGGTAGGCCTTTAATCTTGTATATCTCAACTACAACTGCAGCCCTAGGGGCTCTTCTAGCACAGCATGATGAGTCAGGAAAAGAGCATCCAATCTATTACATCAGTTGAACCTTGGTAGGTTATGAACTCAATTACTCTCCTATGGAAAGAGCTTGTTTAGCAGTAGTGTTCACGTCCCAAAAGTTGTTGCATTACATGCTTAACCAACTTACAAATCTCATAGAAAAAATTGATCCATTAAAGTATCTACTAGCAAAAGTAGCTCTTACAGGCAGACTAGCTAAATGGGTTATGATCCTTAGTGAGTTTGACATTGAGTATGTGGATCTTAAAGCAATCAAGGGATAAGCCTTAGCAGATCAACTAGCAGAAGAACCCATGACAGATATACATCCTATGGTATATGACTTTCCCAATGAGAATCTCTTCACTCTTTCTACCTCAATAATGTGGAAGTTGTATTTTGATGGTTCCTACACACAACATGGATCAGGGGTCAGCACCTTATTCAACACACCTCAAAATGACTATATTCCAAAGTCATATCAGCTTGCATTTTCTTGCACCAACAACATAGCCAAGTATGAAGCACTTCTCATAGGTCTCAATATAGTAGTTCAATGGGACATCATAGAACTACAGGTACATAGAGACTCATAACTAGTCATTCGACAGATCACAGATGAGTACCAAACAAAAGATGAAAAGTTGGTCCCCTACAAGCAACTAGTGGATGCCTACAAACCACACTTTTCTAGCATCACATTTGAGAAAAATCCAAGAGAGCATAACAAAGCTGCAGATTCTATGGCTTCTATGGGGTCACTTATAGACATGCTTGCAAACACACAAAAATGTGAATTCTTGAACGAGCAATTGTTGATACCAATTGTCGATGTTCCAATTACTGAAATCATCTGTGAACTTGTTGGTCCCAATTCCCCATGGTACGAAGATATCTATGAATACCTTAAACATGGTACCTTTCCCTTTGAACTACCATCAACCCAATGCAAAACCTTTATCTGTCAATTCTCCCATTACACCATTCTAGGTGATACTCTTTATTACCGGAGTCTCAATGGTATCCTCTTACGATGTCTTAATGTGGAAGAATTCAAGGCTACCTTATGAGACATACACGAAGGTGTCTATGGCACACATTCTACTGGTCCTAATCTTACTAGGAAGATACTTTGCATAGGGTATTACTGACCTACAGTAGAGCAAGATGCTTTACAGTTTGCTAAGAAGTGTCTACAATGCCAGCAGCATGGAGATTTGATTCACACACCAGCTCATGAACTACAACCTATGACTACTCCATGGCCTTTTTCACAATGGGGTCTCGACCTCGTAGGACAAATCCACCCATCCTCATCAAATGACCACAAATTCATCATTACCGCCACTGAGTATTTCACCCCATGACTTATATCATTGACAAGCAAATAGCCAAGTTTATCCTAAACTACCTCATTTGTCGATATGGTATTCCCCAAGCCATTGTCACTGATAATGGGAGACCATTCAAAAATAAAGATGTCCATGCCTTGTGCACACAATACAATATCCAACATCACTTTTCAACTCTCTACTATCCACAGAGTAATGGCCAAGCTAAGGCTTCCAACAAAACCATTCTCAAAATTCTCAAGAAAACAGTCAATGAAGTTGGTCGTGACTGGCACATGCAACTCAATCCCACCCTATGGGCCTATCGCACTAGTATCAGAACACCAACTAGTGCAACACCCTATGCCTTGGTCTATGGCTCTGAAGCCATCCTACCTATAGAGGTCGAGATCCCATCCCTCAAAGTATCCATGTAGAACGTGATTGATGGAGAGGAGTATCGCACTTCCTGATTAACTGAGCTAGAATTACTAGATGAGAGGCACCTTGCTGCACTTAATCATCTCCAGGTCTATCAAAACTGCCTCTGGTGTAATTACAAAAAAAAGATCAAAGAAAGACAATTTCAAGTTGGTGATCTTGTCTTAAAAGAAAATTAGAGAAATTAAGCAGATTGAGAAAAGAAGGTCAAGTTTGGGCCTAATTGGTTAGGACCCTTTATTTTTATAGCAACATATAGATCAAGAGCTTATACTTTAGCTACACCTGATGACATTCCTCTAGATGAGCCACTCAATAGTGTTCATCTCAAGAAGTTCTATGCCTGATCCTCAGAGTATAAAAAAAAATCTGTCCTCTGGTGAAAACCTGGCAAACAGGCACTATGTGTAGAGTCAGCATCCATCATTTATCGAGTCCTGTTCATTCCATGTCTATTTCACAACAAACTTCATCCATCCATCCATAATAAAACCATTGACCTTGTTCGCATTTCCCTCTCCCTATCTAGAATAGCTTGGAAATTTGTCAATGTCCATCGTCGTCATCCCATGTCTTGATCTATGTCAATAGTTATCACTGTCTTGTCCTAGGTCAAACTTTCTAGGTCTTCTCCATCAGTCACCCATGCAAGTACCTCTACCAGAATGGGGGCAACTCTTTCCTTAACCTAGGTCTATGAGTGGATCCTTGTTCGTGGTTCGCACACACCTCAAACACCTCAGAAATCTAAAACACACAAACACTTCAATCATTCTCCTTTCAACAGATAACACCCTTTAACAGACATGTCATTCCTACAGTAAGCATGTTATCTTCCCAACACTTTTCCTACATCATCACACCAATCAGAACTACATATAATCTCATCTCAATCTTAGGGTACCTTGATCCCATGGATATGGGTATGTAGGCAGCCTGGAATATGAAGGAAGTTTCCAGTACTATGGTACATAAGATGCTCATCATTTCACCAACCCAAGCTCAAACACCTTAACCCACTCATCACTCTACCCAGAACTACATATTCATCATTTTCATCTTTCATCATAATGTGCTTTGATCCCGTGGATATAGGGTATGTAGGCAGCCTAGAATACAAAGGATGTATCCAGTACTTAGGCACATATGATTCATCATTCTTCACCCACCTCAATCCATTGACACTCCATCTTTCTAGTCTTCATTTTATCACAATCCACCCATCTCGACTTGACTAACTCAAGTAGCAAAACAACAAACACATGCATCCTTTCAAATCAAAAGTCCTTAACAAACCTGAAGCAAAGCAACTTACTTACAGGGCCATAAGTTGTCCTACATACCGATTGCCAACATCAGCTAAATCAGTTTCAACCAAGCAATGGATCAACAAACTTATCTTATACAGGTTGTTCCATGATCGAGACCAACACACACGTCTTATACAACATGTGGCATTTCCTAAAACTAGGCTGTTATCTTTCCTATGCAATCTATCCTGAGCAACCTCTTTTGGCAAGAGAATATGCTGGTTGTATGTTTACTTTGTAAGTCAGACAATTTTCTTTATGGTTTATCTTTTTTTCCTTTGTCCATTACCAATTCAAGACTACCTTGATTTATCTATATCTTGGTATGTTGTGATGTAGTATGGATTAGGGGCATAGTCATTTCTTTTCTATGCCATGTTTGAGGAATGATCTTTAGTATCTTTCATAGCATCATATTTATCTTGTGTGTGTTATGACCTAGCATCTTACATATTCATATTTTTCTTGCATTTACATGCATTGAAGTTTATTTTATGTTCAAGACTATGACTTCTTCACATGTACAACAACGTTATATCATGTCTAAGGGATCTAAGTTCAAACTGCTTGCTTGCAAAGTCAACATCCGTGCACTTAGATATCACAGCACCTTGGTCATTTATACCTTGGTGGCAAACTATCCATGTGCTATATCAAAAATAAGGATTGCTCTTTATCAACATTTGTGAAACCATTACAACAAGCTTATCCATCTATCCATCCATTTTTCCATGGCCTTATATAGTTTTCAAGCAAAGATCGATCAATAGTCTTTCTCTCATGTTCTCTTCTATCTCCACTTTCTTTTATCTATCATCAACCCAGCCTTGCCTATCTCCAACACAATCTTCTAGTCGAGCATCAACCCAGTCCTTCTGTCACTTCCCTGTCTTTCCTCTCGAGGGGGCATCCTATGCCAGCTACCTACACTAGGGCATCAAAAATGCATCATGTCTTTAACAATCGATTTCTTTTAAGCAATGTTGTAAACTACATCACATCAAAGAGGGGCAAAATGTAGACACCCTAAAATGACCATGTCATCGCACCACTTGTATTTCGTCAATTCTTCCAAATCACCTGCATTCAGCGTTAATTAAATAATCTAATTATTTAATTAATTTCATTAAATTCTTCCAAAACTCCTAATATTCGACATTAATTGAATAAATTCTATTTATTTAATTAATTAAATTAAATTCCTCTATTTTCCTCCAACATTAAATAAATTTTTTTATTTATTTAATTAAATCATTATCATCTTTCAAATTTCAAGTCTACATTAATTAAATAAATCCAATTATTTAATTAATTCATCAAATTCCCTCTTATCAATAATTAAATAATTGACATTATTTAATTAAATGAAACTTGTTCTTCTAAATTTAAATAAATCATGCAAATTGATTTAAATTATCTCAATCCTCTAAAAATAAATAAAATCAAATATTTTATTTATAATCTTTATATTCCTCTATCATGAACAATTAAATAAATAAATTTATTTATTTAATTTCAGTTTTTCTTCTATTTCCTCTAAAAATATCATGTTAACTCATATGCACAATTAGTCTTATTTTTAGAACTCTAAAAAAGGCAAAATTACAAGTTGAGTTATCTATTCAGTCAATCTTGTTTTCACCATATCTTAATAAAAATATCCTTATGACTAACACATGTCGTGTGCACATTTAGCATGGTTATTTGTTTTATCTCCTCCATTGATTCTTCTGAATTATCTGGATCGTTGACCGATCTCTGTTGAAACCTATATAAATCCCCCTCATCTCCTTCACAAATCCTCTTCGATCACTTATTCCCAGGCATCCTTTTACAGTGCTTTGAGTATACATCGCATCTTTGAGCACCTTACAATATTTTGACATCTATCTTTTGAGCACGAATACCCCTATACTTGCTTGTTGCAAACATGGTTTCATAGTGTTATTGAACAATCCACATCCGACAAAGAGAACTATACAATCTTGGTAAAATCTTTCTTTTTTTTATTTGATTTATTCATTTGATATTGGCTTTTTACTTGGATCGATCTCTTTATGTTATGGGTTATTGAGTTGTTATTATCATTGGGTTATCGAGATGTCTAATGATAAAATCAAAACTATGATAAGAACAAATCAATAACCCATAACATCTAGAGATCTATCTAAATAAAAAACCATGATCAATGAATAAATCAAATAAAACAAAAAAGCTTTTACCCAGATTGTATTGTTCTCTTTGTCGATATGTAGATTGCTCAATAATGTTGCGAAACCATGTTTGCAACAAGTGATTGTATGTGCTTAAAGTGCTCAAAGATCAATGTCAAAAGATCGTAAGAGGTGCTCAATGGTGTGATGTATGCTCAAAGTGCTATAAAGGATGCCTGAGAATAAGTGATTGAAGAGGATTTGTGAAGGAGATGAGGGGGGTTTATATAGGTTTCAAACATGATCAATCAACAGATGAAATAAATCCATAGAATGAATGGTTGAGATAAATCAAATAACTCATGCTGAATGTGCACACGACATGTGTCACTCCATAAGGATATTTTTATTAAGATATGATGAAAACAAGATAAATTAAGTCAATTAACTCAAATTGTAACTTTGCCTTTTTTAGAGTTCTAAAAATAAGACTGATTGTGGACATGAGTTATCATGATATTTTTAGAGGAATTGGAAAGATAATTAAAATTAAATAAATAAATTTATTTAATTGATTGTGCATGATAGAGGAATAGATTAAATTATAAATAAAATACTTGATTTTATTTATTTTTAGAGGATTGAGATAATTTAAAAAAATTTGCATGATTTATTTAAATTTGGAAGAACAATTTGATTTAATTAAATAATGTAGAATTATTTAATTATAGATAAGAGGATTTTGATGAATTAATTAAATAATTGGATTTATTTAATTAATGTGGATTTGAAATTTGAAAGAGGATTATGATTTAATTAAATAATTAAAATTATTTAATTTTGGAAGAATAAGGTTGAATTTGCTGAAATTAATTAAATAAAGAGGATTTATTTAATCAATGTTAAATTTTGGAGTTTTGGAAGAATTTGATGAAATTAATTAAATAATTAGATTATTTAATTAATATTTGAAATGCAGGTGATTTGGAAGAATTGATGAAATGCAAGTGGTGTGACAACATGGTCATTTTAGGGTGTCTACAATAGTGACAAAAGATCAAAATCACATGCTGAATAGTAAGTTTTCAAAGGGAGAAATTAAAGAAGCTCTTTTTCAACCTAGTCTGGACAAGGCCCCTGGACCCGATGGGTTCCCAGTTGCTTTTTTTAGAAGTGCTGGAATATTGTTGGCAAAGATCTAGTAGAGGCTTATGAGGATTCTAGAAGAGAGGGAAAGGCACTCAAAGAAATTAGTAATACGTTTATAGCTTTGATCCCCAAGAAAGATAAGCAAGAGTCTTTTGAAGATTTTAGACCAATTGCCTTGTGTAATGTGGTCTACAAAATCTTGGCTAAAGCAATAGTCAATAGAGTCAAAAAAATTCTCCCAGATATAATAGCTGAGGAACAAACTGGTTTTGTACCAAAGAGGTCTATTTTGGATGGAGTAATAATAGCCTAGGAGGCTATTCATTTGGTTCAAAAGAACAAATTTCCCTCAATGCTGATTAAATTAGACATTCGTAAGGCCTATGATAAAGCAAACTGGAGATTTATGTTTAAAATACTAGAGGCATTTGGATTTCAGCAAGAGTGGCTCAATTGGATTTTTGAGTGGGTCTCAAGTCCAAAGTTTTCAGTTCTCATTAACAGTTCTCCGGAAGGTTTTTTCAACATTTCAAGGGGATTAAGGCAGGGAGACCCCTTTTCACCCTTCCTCTTTATTATCATGGCCGATGCCCTAGGAAGATTCATAACAAAATCCTATCAGGAGGGTCAAATTACAGGTATTCAAATCACAAGAAACATGCCAAGGTTTTCTCACCAACAATTTGCGGATGATACTCTTCTTTTTGGGGTTGCTCAAGAAGGGGAGGTTCTAAGGTATAAAAGGATCTTGAATTTATACTCAAACGCCTCAGGGCAAGAAGTCAGCAAAGAAAAATTTGAAGTGTTCTTTTTTAACACCTCCCACAGAAGAGAGGAAAGAATTTTGAGGATTCTGGCCTTCGGGAAAGGAACACTCCCTTGCAAATACCTTGGTCTACCCCTGGTTAAAGGTCTTCTCCTTGGTAATTCTTGGGATCCTCTCCTAGAAAAGATAAGGACCAGATTAGAGACTTGGTAGAGCAAGTGGCTCTCATGGGCAGGGAGATTCTCTAATCAAAGCAGTTATAGCAGCAATGTCCATTTATATGATGTCATGTTTACCTCTAGCAAGAAAAATCAATAAGGATCTAATTTAGAAAATGAGAAATGTTTTTTGGAAAGGATCTTTAGAATAGTTCAAATATCCACTTATCAAGTGGAAACAAGTTTTTGAACAGAAGGAAAAAGACTGGGCTGGTGTAAAGGACCTATTAAGGTAGAATCAAGATCTTGGCGCTAAGCTGGTTTGGCTAATTCATGATAAGCCAAGCCTCAAGTGGGTAAGGTTATTAAAGAACAAATACCTAGATGAAGAAGAAAACAACATTTTCACTTCTAGACAACTTCTAGATGGCTCTAGGATTTGGAACTTTATCAAGAAAAGTAGAGACCTGATTATTAATCATCTAACTTGGGAGATCAATGAAGGTAGGGAAGCTAGGTTTTGGGAGGATTTGTGGGAAGGGTTTCCATATTTAGCCAGAATTGAAGATCTGACTCTTATTATGAATGCTACCAAGCAAGTGTGGGGAGAAAAGGTTAGAAACTACCTCTCTTTTCCTTTAGGAGATAGAGACATTCCCACATGGAAAAGTGTTCGGGGACTTGGTTTAGACATTGGTTTGGTAGAAAAGTTTGAAGAAGAGTTGGCCAAGTGAACCATTAGTTTGAGAAGGGGTAGGGACAGGTTCAGATGGAATACCTCAGCTTCTGGGAAGTATTCAGTCAAAGAAGGATATAGGGCTCTAGCTGACACATACGAACCCTTAGGATTGATCCCAACTAAGCTTTGCTGGAACAAACAATGTCTCCCTAAGGTAGGTGTTTTCGCATGGGTGGCTGCTCAAGGTAAGGATTTAATAACAGATAGATTGAGAAGGATGGATTTTGAAGGTCCTTCAAGATGCACTCTTTGTAAAGAAGAAGAGGAAGATGGAAACCACTTATTCCTTCATTCTTCCTTCACCTCAAGAGGTTGGCAATGGCTTTGTAATAAGTTCTAGTGGAACACAGTGCCCCCTAGAAATCTTTTGGATTGGTTGTTAGCCTAGCCCCTTTTGTATCAGAAATCAATGTTTGGGGGTTTTTGGGTCTCAGTACCCTTAATTTTGATTTGGGAGATTTGGAAAGAACGTAATAGGAGAATCTTTCAAGAAAAAGAAATGCCATGGCAATCTCTTCTTAGCAAAGTTGAAACAATCATAGTGGAGGTAGTAAATTTGAGACTAGTAGAGCAGGATCTGGCTCATCTCATCCTTACAAGTTGGGATGCAGAGATGGTGAAAAGATGGAAGGGGCTCTCTCCGACCCCTCAGGTAGGAGGAGGTCTTAAAACTTAGGAAGAAAGGAAAAACATTCAATGGTCCCCCCAAAGGCCAGTTGGCTGAAACTAAATTTTGATGGGGCAGGGTGTATCATTAGGAACTCAAATGGAGAAGTGTTGGGAAAGATGGCTACTCCTCTCAAGTTGGCACCAACAATGATGCAAAAATTCAAGCTTTAATCCTAGGTGTTAGGATGTGTAGGGATCTCAAAATAAGAAAACTTGAGATAGAGGGTGATTCAATGATTGTCATCAATGGGTTAAGAAACAAAAGATTAGTAAATTGGAGACTTCAAGCTAAATTTGATCAGGTTCTTTCCTTGCTAGAAGGCTCTGACAGAGTAACATTCAATCATATTCTGAGAGAAGGAAACCAAGAAGCAGATAGGCTATCTAGCATTGAGACAAATGGGTTCTCAGTCAAAGAAATCTTCATCTTAGGATAACTAGTATCATCTTAAGCAAGGCTCGTGTGGGAGGTTGGGAGGGAGACTTTCCACACCATCATGGGTGGCAAGGCTAAGGAAGAGGAGTTAGAGAGAAAAAATCATTGCATTTTATGATTTAAGATGACACAGGCAGAGGAGAGGATTTTCATTAACTTCCCTTAAGTGAAAAGCCTTGGCATCAGTGGGAAATCATTTGTAGGAGTGCCTTCAAGAAGCTTCGCAGAGAAGTCTAGAAAAGGGATATTAGGGAAGGAGGGTTTCTTCAATTTGTAGTTTCTTTCTCTATTCACTGGCAAATGCCTTCTCACATTGTGGCTATCATCTCAACAGAGTCCATCTGCTGTGGGGGAATGGAAACCCCAATCAGACTGGTCAGTAGGAAGAGGCAAATGACCTTCCTTGGCTAAATCACTGATCTCAGACTTCAGATGATGCTTCATAGGTCAGATGATCTAATGGTGGGGGCAGTTAGAATGATTTTGGGCAAAAACTTCATGGTGAATGAAGAAAGTTACCATGTGGACACAGATATTTCATCGAGGGTATTGGAAATGTTATTGGAAATGAACACTTCGAAGGCAGATGCGGATTCCATTATGAGAAGCATTTTCAATCCTGAGCACTTGGGGGAATTGGGAGCAACTTTGCAAGCAGCCAGTGTTGGTATTGGTATCCCACGGCCAAAGGATTGGCATCTCCTCAGTGACCCCAGTGAAGTGATTAAATTGTATGCATTCATTATGGACTCCAAAGGGTTTGATCTCATGGTTTTGAAGGAGAAGGCTTAGGTGGTGGTCATTTTCATCAGAAGGGTGTTGGGTATGGACGTTCTCAAAGGCCTCCAGTGGGTGGAAGATTTCAATGTGAAGCTGAATGAATATGATAAGTAGCTGGTCTCGTGTTTCGTTCTCTTTGTTTTAATACTGTGGCTTCATTTTGTTTAGTAGAAGCCTGTTGATAAGTAGTCATAGAATGTATATAGGGCTGGGTATCCTTAAGAGATTAGTATTTCTGACCCTGCGTGGTCATCTTATGATATAAGTATCCAAACTATGTAGGTAAATATTTTCTGTCAAATTGCTAGCCAAGAAAGGGTTGAGGTAATGTTCCTTTTTGCATACAGCTCAATATAGAAAATTTCCATTACGAATCAAAAAAAAAAAATACACTTCTTCATATAAAACTAAGGTTGATCTTAAAGATTATTAAGGTACATTGGATATTACACCTCTTGTGTTGGAAAATTCAAAATTAATGGAAATTGTTTTAAAATTATCTCTCTTTACATGGATCATCATACACATGGTCAACCACCTTAATCATTACATAGTGATATTATAGAAGATGATCCTAAGGATGCACATGCCGATGTAGTGGATTCAAGATGTGTTTTGTCTTGTTACAAAAAAAACCTAATCTTTCATAGGTAGCTCACCTCCCCTTCTTTTTATGATTCAAAATTCATTGGTTTGAAGAAGTTCAAGGTTTTCATAAGGTTGAATTTAGTGTTATATTAGTTGAATTTCTAAGAGATGGTATTGTTAAATTGTACTTTAATATGTTTCTCATATTTTTTCAAGTGGTTTTCGATTTATCATTCAGTTTTCCTCCCATTGTGATTAATTTTTTTCAGTTATAGTTGTTTTGGTTCTTTTCCTTGGTTGCTTTCTCTTTCTCATGTTTCATATGTCCTAGATCAAATGTTAAATACAATCCTTTTTATAAAACCTATTTTATGATTTATCAAATCCATGTATATTATTATATGACTCTCCAACTCTTGTTTTTAATACTTTATGTGGAACTAATTTTGTCTTTCAACTTTCATAACCCTCTTTTTGACCTATTTCTTTGGATCTTATTTGATCATTTGAATAACATCAATTGATTTACTTATATAAATTTATAGTTGATTATCATTTTATTACTGAAAGACATTGCAAGAAATGCAAGAAAGACTAGCCAGTTGCATCTCTTAATAGGTAATATATATTTAGTTTAGAGTTATCAATGTGTTCTATAACATTTCATGATTAATACATGTTGCTACAAACATATTTTTGATTAATCTATAGGTTGATACTAATGATTCATTTTTTGAGTTATTACTGATGATTCTATAAAGAATACCCCTACTAACAAGTATTACATCATAGAACTAGGCATAAGCAAGGAATCCATTAGGTACTATAACAAGAGAATAGCATTATTTTTTATAAAGTCAGCTAGAAATGAGGGTCCAGATCCCTTTAGAAAAAAACCCAAAGGGTAGAACAAAAGGCCTTTCTAAGGCCAAGAATAGCACATTAACAGACCAAAAATAGCCAATAGATAGCTACATAGAAAATGAACTGACATTAAACAAAAAATAGTAAAAACACACATGATGACCAGCTAGGGATTCTCATCAATCCCATACTTAGTGAGGAACTTAAGAATTCCCTCATAATCACCCTAACTATTAATCCCAATACCCTTGATCTTATCATCAAAATCCTTCACAATAGAAAACACAGTGACTGCACAGTGCAAGGATTTAGTAGCAAATTCCAACATCACCTGCTATTTCTTCTGCAACTTCTCAACTCTGGATTTAAGTTTAGCAACCTCTTCCACCATTTTGACACACATGGTGAAAATCCCTTTGTCTCCTTTTTTCTCTTGAGCCTCCTCCTCATCCTAAAAATAACGGGTGTTCATCTTAGGGAAGTGACTAGTCCCCTCCTCATGATAAGACTCTATGGGTGTCTCACCCTCATCCTCACCCAGTGTGTCCTCAAAAAACTCTGATTCCCCTAAAAACTTGACACCCTGAGGATTGATCAAAGGAATGCCAGCTATATGGTTAGACCTTCTAATGATCTACATAGGATTACCAATAATACTCAGAGTATCACCACCTTCCCCCTATTTAGTAACAACTTCCAAGTCAACAAATTTTGAATCAACCACTTCATAAAGGACTTCCACCTTCCCTTCTTTGGATTTTTTATGAGGCTAGGATCCATCCTCCTCATCTGTTTCCAACCCTCTTTTCCCCAAGGAAGTCATCCCCTTCTTAACATCATAGGCCTCAACTATTTATATGTTTTTATTGTCATTTTGTGGGTTAATTTTGTGTCAAGTTCTTCTTGGTCATACTATTTCATTAAAAAACTAGTTTATTAAATCTTTAGAAAAAATTATTTGTTAGGCATGTTGATTTAGTGTATAGGTTGGAATATTAATATACCTTAAAGCCACATGGTTAAGTGTTTAAGTAATACACTATTAATTTAAGATGTGTGTATTTATGAAGATGATGACTAGAACCATTTGGGCCCTATATAAAGTAGGTTCCCCCATAATTTTTGTATTCCAACATAGTTTGGATATGTCCATCAAATATAGGAAATCAAATTTAACAAGTGAGGATAGTACCACAAGTATCTATCTTTTGTGCATGATGTAGATTTGTACCATATATTTATAAATATTCAATGATGTTTTGTATTCTTACATTGATACTCATGTTGTATATTGTAATGAAATAAATTGTACAAGAGAATAATACAATAGGAAACATGTTGCAAATACTTGATAATACCTAAGAATAATAATCCACTTCAAGGGGGAAAACCTCCAAAAGTATCCAAGAAGAACACAATTCTTAATATACGGAAATCATAAACTAATCACTACCTCCTATATATACCCTACTTATGCCTTGGATACCACCCAACATGACATAACTACCTATATAAGAGTATATTAATAATCATATAACTTAATTAAGAGTTAAGGTAGCCACAAGATAACTACCCATAACCTTATGCACACTATAAGATTAATGGTGCAGTAAGTCCCTCACTTCAAAGAAGTATTATCCTAAAAGTTGATCAATTATGAATGCTTTTGCAAAAAATCCTCATTTTCCCATGTAGCATCTTCAATTAGATAGTTCTTGCATTTGATCAAAATACTTTATGATTTCCCTTATCTATAATCTCTTAGTGCATGTTTGAAGAACTCCCTTAGGATCCAAAACTATTATACCATCCTCATCAAGCTTTGGTATCTCACTTTACACTACCGCTCTTTACCTATTAACCTTATTCAAGCATGAAGCATGGAAAATTGAATGTATTTTTGTGACATAGGTAGCTCCAATTTATATGCTACATTGCCAATCCTTTGCAACACCTTACAAGGACCATAATACTTAGGTGCAGACTTGTTATATTTCTATTTTTATTTTAGTGATATTTTATTATATGGTTTTAATTGCACAAAAACCAAATGTGCCACTTCAAAATTCCTTCAACTATGGTTCTAATTAGCATATTTGTTAATTCTATTTTGTGGCATTGTCAAGTTCTTCCTAAGACTAGGAAGTACCTCTTGTTGGTGTTGAATATGTTCTACAATAATTTGAACCTTTGGCTCTACCCATAATGAAGAGGTGATTGATGATACTTAGTACCCATTTATTGCCACAAATGGAGACATCTCAACAAAAGTATGGAAGGAAGTGAACATATACCGCCATTCTTCCAATGGTAGCCATTGTACCCATTTCTTTTGTTTATTTGAAGAAAAACATCAGAGATAAACTTCCAATCATTTATTGACCACCTCTATCTATCCATCATATTGGAGATGATATGATGAGCTATGAGAAAACTAAGTGCCCAAACATGAAAATAAGTTAGTACAAAAATTACTTGTAAATATAGGATCGTGATCACTTACTATAACTTTTGGAGTTCCATGTAGTTTCTGAATAGTATTCATAAATATTATTTCTATAGTGCTTGCTACAAATGGGTGTGCAAAAGCATAAAAATGTGTATATTTGGTGATATGATACATAATAACCATTGAAGAAGGGGAAAACTAATTAGTGCAAAATGTAAACTAACTATTAACCTTCAACTATGATTAGAGCATAAAATAGAAGATAAATAAGACAATGGAAACATAAGGAAAGTTATACATTTCACTTTCTGTTGAGATGTGCTCCAATGGATGTGTTGAAGAGGATGTGTGTTGGTTTATTGAATCCTAGCAACATGCCTTTGTATTCCCAGCTTGCTTATAAATGACTTGAGAGGGGTTCAATTTATAGACTTTTGGATAGGACAATCAACATATGAGATCAAATTGAAATATCAATGGTTGAGGATTGTTGTGAGGATTGAATCAATGAGAGGCCACCAAGGTGCATGATAGGATTGGAGGATAAAGATGTACTTGGATCAAGGAGAGATCAAGGGTAGAAGATGATCTTGGATAAAGTGAATGGTGAAAATTGAAAAGGTACATTTTAGGATCTCGTGCAAGCTCTCATACATGTGTGAGAGACATAGGGAAGAGTGAATGTGTCAAGTGATCCCCTCACACATGTGTGAGACACATAGGGAAGAGTGAATGTGACAAGTGGATTTTCTCGCACATGTGTCAGAGTTGTTGTAAATATGTGCCTAATCAGTGTTGTCATTGATGTCAACATATTGTTGATGATGATTGTTAGTCATAACAACCTACATAAAAATTTGTAGAACAAACCTTTATTATCTTGTAAAGTATGATCAATTTAAGGTAGATTGATGACTCCAAGGCTCTGTTGATTAGGTCATGATCGTCTGACATTACTCAGAGGTTCATGTGACATGCTATTTTCCATTTCAAGGGGTCTTACATTTGCTTAGGTGATCAATAATGCACTTGTATTCTGTAAATTCACTTCACAAAGAGGTTATTTCTACTTTAACCCATGGATTACTATGATATTTGTAAGTTTGATCAATTCTTCTAAACATTGATCATCATGGACTTGCACATGCTTCTACACTGTGTATTTATTCAAATAATGTGTCTACAAGCAGATATTCATATGTTCATCATAGATATTTATTTGTATTGGCATGATATTTATCAATTTAACATGCTTTCACTCAAAATATGCTTTGTATTTTCAATCATTTACGAGATATCTGCATATTTCATGTTTATTTACTTTAGATTGTATGTTATTTACAATTATGGAAGTGATTTGTAATGAAATTCAAAGAAATTTAAGGAAATGCTTCTAATTTTACTGAACCTTTAGTTATTGAATCACATACACAAAAGATACAGTCATGAAGAGAAGAAATCAAACCATAATTCACCAGGTTGTTCCACAGCTAGATATGGTTGATGCTAACTTCAAAGGAACAAAGAATGAAAACAACATATGCAGGTTGAAAAGTACTCCAAGGGATGCAGATAATCAATACATATATCCAGATTCCACTCACAGATTACTCAGGATTTATAATGATTTGTAATCAAAATATCTTCTCTTTCATTAAGTATGCAAAATATGTATCTTCACAACAACTTTGAAATTAATCCTGAATTCTTCAGCAATCAAATTTCAATTAAGTTTCCAATGCTTAAAAAGATACACTCCCACCCCTTTTATAGAATAAGGAGGGGAGTCAGTTACAAATAACCAATGGTTGACATTTCTCCATTCAGATCAATGGCTAATAATTAGTCATTGACTTAGTCAACATCTGTATTTGTGGCACAAGTTGCTAACTGGCAACCATCTGTATGACTTGCTACTCATAAGTAGCCTTATGCATATATTTTCTTGGAGATTCATCTATACTTACTCTTCATCTCCTTCTTCTTCTTTATTTTCATCATCACCTTTACTATCTACATCACCTTCATCTTCACTACTGCTCTGATGTAGATCATCCTGAATATGGACCTTTACTGTTGTCATGATTGTCTCATATAGTTGTACAATTCTATCTATCTCTCCCCAATCCTAGACATTGGCTTTTATTATTGCATGTTTATGGGAGTGGATTCTAGCCTTGAGAGACTCCATCTTGCCTTTCCTGCTCCTTAATGTTTCTTTATACGCTTCCACCTTGACCTTCATCCTCATGACTCTATTCATCACCTCTTCTGTCAAGTTGTTCAGGGGGTCATCTGCTACAGGCTTGAAATTATTATGTAGAGCCTTCAGAGCAAAATCTGCATTTTGATTCTTAATTTTACCTTCTATTTTTTCCTCTAAAGCCTCCAAGGTCTCTTCCTCATATGCCATCATGCTATGTAGTTTGACACTGATCTCCCTGAGCTTACCACTACACCTTTTCAATACATCACATTCAAACATGATATCTTCATACTAGATCCTGGTTAGTAGGGCAGTGTTATTATCTAATACCTTGTTACTTATTAAAATTTGTGGATCAATTCTTCTTATCTCACTCAGAGCACCCAGGTCCTTCTCCAGTCTGAATGACCTTCTACCCATTTCATTTTGTATTTTGTCCACCTTCCTCTTTAAGGTGCTCAAGAATTCCACCTCTACAGAGAGGTCTGTAACACCTCCTCAACTCCTTCAAATGCTGATAACATCCATTTCTTCATCACCATTGCCTCATGCTTCCTCAGGTCCAATTTGGTAACCTCATCTTGTGATATAATACTCAATGGGATGGTTGGATCAGTAGGTGCATGATCAGGGTTAATCATCCCTTTTATAAGAGAATGCAAGTGAGCAATGTGCTCTTTATGTACTTTATTCTTCTCCTTTTCCCTCTTTACCCTTTGGGTTAGAGAATCAATGATATCTTTTCCTTCCTGACCCTCTTGGTCTTGATTAGCAAAACCTAGATCAACATTAGTGATCTGAAACTCCTCCAAGCTAATTTTTCCCTTCTCCTTCTCAACTATAGGGAGAGATACATGTACAGTCCTCCTACCTGTAGTAGGATCTCTTTTTATTGTGGATGTCAGTCTGGCCTTTCTCCTTGGCTTCATCATGTTCTCAGCAAACAGGGTAGACACATAAAAATCTTGGACTTCTTCCACTTGCTGCACATGTATCTCCCATTGCAGCCAATGAGGTATATCACCTCCATATTCTTGGTGACTTCTTTCTATATTATAGGTGTCCCGTCTCCTTGTATCAACTTCTATCCTTGGTGGTGAGGGCACCTTCTTGATTTATTCCTCATGCAGTTCATCATGAGGGGGATCCTGTTTGGGTTCTTCTTGTTGAAGGAATTCCTTCTGTGGAGGAGGCTCTTGTGAAGTATTGATATTCTGATCTTGTGCCTCCTCCAGTGAATTCTCCTTAGGGATTTCTTGATCCTTCTCCTCAGGCTCATTTTGTGGCAAGTTGGCCTCTTGAGGAATCTGTGTACTATGGTCCTGAGTATCATCTTGATTATTTGCAACCACATTCTCTATCTCATTTTCTGTTTTGTCACCTTGTGACGAGCCTTGCTCCACACCTTTTGATGTATCAGCTTCTTTTGTATTAGCTTTTTCCTCAGTGGATTTCTCTTTTGATGTTAGGCCTTTAGCCTGATCATCGCCACTCTATTTTTGTGCTTTCAATTTTGTGGGTACCTTATCTTGATCTTGGTTCAGATCGGATGAAGCATCATCCTTCTCAGTATGCTTTGTCACATCAGTCTGCTTAGGCTCCAATGGTGTACTATTAACTTTATCTAGGCTTACATCACCCCTCTATGTTAGGTCCACAGCTGCAGGGCTGGTGACCTAATCAACCAAATTATCCAGCCCCATCTGTTGGGTTATTCTTTCTAGGCTATCCTGTTTTGTTTCCTCCATTTGTTTTTCATCTTGCAACACCCTCATCTGGGCTAGCGGAGTTCCATGAGGTGTCATCCTAGTGTTGGCAACCAGGGTTTCCATACATAGAGAAGCCACATCTTGAAATACCTCATCATCTGATAGCTTAACTGTGTCATCCAAGGGAAAAGGAGATTCCCAGCTAGTCCTGTGTGCTTCTCTGGTCTGTTCCTCAGCCTTTTTAGTTTTAAATTTGATTATTTCAGGAATGGGGACTTCATGCTGTAGTTCTTTTCTGGAAACTTCACTCCCCCTTCCCCTCAACATGATGGGATCAGTGCTGACATTCCCCCTCATAGATGTTCTTTATTTCTTAGGAGGTGGTGTCTGCAACACCTGCTTCCTTTTCTTGCTTGCTACCAACAAATCTTCATCTCTAGGTTCCTCATTGATTTGTTCTTCTCCTAAAGGGGAGTCCTCTCCTAAATCTCCTTGTAGAGCCTATTCCTCTACCTACATCTCTATGCTCTCAGTGACAAGCCTCAAAATCCTCTTAGTTCTTGATCTCTCTAGGGGTGGTTGTGATGTGGATACATGTACTGATGTAGATGTTCCACCACCTTCAGATATAATTCTTTCAATGACCACCCCTTTGGCTCATTCCCCACCTTCTTTCCCTTGGAAGGTATCTTCTTTTGTTTCTCTTCAGGTAATCTTTCTCCATTAGACTTCCTCTTTTCAATCAAGAAATCATCATATTCTTTGTCAGATAACTCCTACCTCCTTTTCTTATTGTCAAGAGTGAGGGCCATGCTCTTCTTCTTTAGTTTAGTGATACCCACATCCACCCACCTTTGGGTCAATTGGATCACCCCTTGCATTATTTGATCCAAAGACATATCTTCTATTTGTGTGAGATCAGGGGTAGATAAGTGTCATTATACACCTTATTAGACATTATCTTCCCATCATAATTATGTAATTGTGCTGGCACTAGGATACAGTCAAAGGTCCTGATTTGATTCAAGGGAAGCCTTTGATACTTCCTTCTTCTCACCTCAGCCTCATCATCACAATCAGTCCAAAAGTCCTCTAGATGCTTTTGGTGTATTTATTTTCCTAGAAGTTTATGCATCCTGCCATAAGGGTCATATGATCTGGCGAGAGCATATGGTTGTAAGTACATTAATTTTAGCCCCCCAATAGCATGCTTAATGCTCTGTGAATCTGGGCATAAATACCACCCCATGAATACTGGGAATAAAACTAGAGGAATCTTCTTCTGAGCTTTGTAAACCTCAACTGATGTAGACACCTGTCTAACAAACTCCATCAAGATGACCCTATTAGTAGGGTATCTTGGCAACATGAGGGGTTGTCCCTTAAATCATTTAATCCTGATACATGAAAATGTAGCAAATTAAATGAACCAAGCCCCATGTTTGTAAATAACTTCTTGAGCTTCCATTCTGAACCTCTTGGTCCTATCCTCCTCCATTGTTCTAACTAGATGCATAGAGAATGCATCATTAACCAATTTGTAATCTTGGAGGTATGCTTTTCTTTGTAGTTGGGGATAATGATCCCATATATGTGTATCTCCAGGGTTATTCCCCAATCTACCTACTATTTGTAGGGCATCAAATGTTCCTTGGGAGGCACAAGAATACAAAACATAAGATGTCATGTAAAATATGCATGCTTGTCATCCTAGCTTCCTCATCCCTTCATCCAGGCTATTGCTGTGTGGTTACACAACATGCCCCATTTTGACTTGACAAAATAGGGACCCAACTTTTTGTTTGGCTTTGCTTGTGTTTTCTACTTGCTGGCGGTTTGGTAAAAGTAAGACCATGCAGAAAATCCTGCATAAAGGGGACTGGGTAGGTCATCATGATGAGGTCAGTTTTTCAAAGTTAATATTTCATGACAATAACCTCATGGGTGGATAGAGTACAAAATTCCATGCGGGTTTGCCTTTTGGATCACCCTAATATTCCTTAGAGAATGAGAGTTATGGTGAGTCAAAGTCCTGGTCAAACTTGACATTCCGAGGGGGACGATCATATTCCTTAACATCAGTCATATTATAAAAAAAATCACCCCAATCTAATATTATCACCCGATAAAATCATTCGCTCCGAACATCTGGACGTCAACTTTATGCGATAGTGATACTTACTCGTAGAACATCATATATTTTGCGATAGTGATACTTACCTGTAGAACAACATCATATATTTTGCGAAGGTCATATTTTTGAACATCACCCGACATTTGAATATCACCTCGATATTTGAATATCAGCCTGTCGCAAAATATCACCCCAAACCATTATCCTGGCGACATCATCCAAACCTGGTAAACAAAGAAATAAACATGATGATGATGTCATCGTCATTTTACCTCGCAGAGGTATATTTCCAAACATAACCCTTCCTACATAACATGACGGTGACATCATAGTGCGACAACGTTGGACCAAACCATTATCCTGATGACGTCATCCTGATATTCCAATAGGAGGTCATTTTAGTCTAGGGGGGAATATTAAAAACATCACTAGACATTCCGAACATCCCCTGATATTTTGAACATCACCCGATATTCTCAACCCGACCTGATGTTTCGACATGGGTCTTTCCACTTAAAACGGATGACCATAGATACCTAGGGGGGTCATATTCTGAATATCGCCTGATATTTGAATATCACCCTATCCTGTGAAGATCACCCCGCGCCTTGCTGCCATAACATTAAATACACGCGGAGGTGGTAGGTGATTCCCACCGATTACAAACCCGATACATACACCTGGTAGGATCTGGCAGTTACGTACAAGGAAATCAGCTGTTGCATTTAATTTGCCCTAATTTGCCCTAAGTGACCCGATGCATAGGTTTAAAATGAATTTACCGAGTCATTTTGTATTTACCTTGAGATAAACTAGTTTTAATAGAGAACTAAGCTTCTGAACCCTCTGACGAATAACATCCGGATGCACACAGTTTATAGCAGAATGAAGCAAGTGAAATTCATCAGTAACAGGGTCACTTTCAAACAATCATTAGCCTAATCAAGAGGATAAGTGCATCAGGTAAGTAATTAGAAGCCCTCTGGTTGTCATATTTCTACATATCCAGTTATCATGGTGTCTTCTGGTTTGAAGTTCTAGTTATGCATATCAAGATAAATGAAATATTGAAAGAATATAATATGCATGATGAATTATGAATATGTAGTGTATGTGCGTGCTTATAAGTATCAATTGTAAGACCAAGTCTTGATAAGTGCAGGCATCCATGGCGGATAAACGACTGGCTAAGTCAGAGGCAAAATTTCTAAAGCCCATGTTTGTTAAACCTGAGGGCATCTAATTCAAATATGGTGCCATCACCAACACACACCAAGGGAATATGGATCTGGCTACCTGGTCAGTCAAAATGAGTGATGAGAAGAATAACAGCACCTTGCTGGATGCAGTCTTTTTGTCTAGAATGTGGAGTGCAGCTGGTTTCCCATATTCTATAGAAACTCCTGAGCTAGTCATTGAATGTGCAAGAAACTATAACCCGCAGACAAGGAGAGTAGAGAAGCATGGTAGAGTATATGCTAATCTGTCAATCAAGGGTCTTACTACTACATTCGTCTTGCCATTGGGCAAGAAAGTTGCCAATATAGACTTGAAGAAATCAGAGGTAGAATATGAAAATAATAAGAAGGCTGCTAGGAAGAAAATGTACCAATGGAGGGTGAAGAATAGTCCTTATCCTGCAGCAGCTAAACTTATGGTTCACTTATATAAATTTGATTTTGACGATGAGTACCAATACATGATAGCCCTGCTCAATACAGTGACAAGCCAGCTTGATGCTGGAAGTTTTAAAGATTGGATGTATGCAGTCATCCTGATGTGTCTTTACACAAATAACAGGCCAATGTGGGCTAAGATGATAAGTGATGCTATAGATGAGGAGATGATGAATTTGGGAGGTCCAGATTGCTCCTTTTACATGACTTCATACATTGTTTATTCATTTACCTACAAGGGTACATTTGATGCATTGACTGTAGATGGGTGAATTGGTGGAACAACAAACGATGCACATATATGGGATCACCATCCCCAACTACAAAGAGCAAATTACCTCCAGGATTACAAATTAGTGAATGATGCATTCTCTATGCATCTGGTAAGAACAATGGAGGAGGATAGAAATAAAAGACTGAGCATGGAAGCTCAGGAAGTCATATATAGGCATGGAGCCTAGTTTATTCAATTTGCAACATTTTCTTATATAAGAATTGAAGGTTTTGAATAGGAAACCCTCATGCTCCCAAGATACCCCACTGATGTAGTAGTTTTAATGGAGTTCATGAGGCAAGTGGCTACAATACTGGATGCTTATAAAGAAAGTAACAAACTCCCACCAGTATTGTTTCCAGTAACAATGGGCCGGTATATGTGCCCAGATTCAGAGAACATTAAGAAAGCCATAGCTGGTTTAACAATGATGAATTTCTAGTCATTCCATTTGGTTAGGTCATATGATCCATATGGGAGGATGCAAAAAATTATGGGGAAGCCCATCCACCAAAAAAATCTTGAGGATTTTTGGGCAGATTGCGAGGATGAGGTTGAGGCCAGAAGGAGAAGGTATCAAAGATTGACCCTTAACCAGATCAGGACCTTCGACTACATTTCAGTCCCTGCACAATTGAAGGGGGATGATGGTAATATAATGGTAGATGAGTATGAATAGAAAAAGATATATAATGATACAATATCCACACCAGATCTTACTATGCCTAAGGATATTTCTTTAGATCCATTCACAGGAAGGATATTGCAGCTGACCCAGGCATGGGTCAATGAATAAACAAATACATTGAAGAAGAAGGGCATAGCCCTTACTATCGATAATAAGAGGAAGAGACAGGAGGTGCCTGAAGATGAGTATGATGATTTCCTGGTTGAAAAGAGGAAATCCAAAGAAGAGAAAGCACCACCTCCTAAAAAAACCAATAGGTTTTCAAAAGGTAAGAAGACTGATCCTGAACCCAAAGGGGTTATAATTGAAAGAATAGAGATGTCAGCTGAAGATGCATCAGGATCAAGACAAATATCAGCATCATTCATACCACCTCCCGTGGACAAACAAAAGGTTAAAGGAATCCAGAGGCCAGCTGCACATCCTGCTGATACATCTGAAGACGGTCGGACATCACATAAGGAAATAGAGAAGGATATCCCTCTAGAAGAAGAGCATAAAGAAGAGGAAGGTCCTATATCCTTCACAAGAAAGCAAAAAGCACCTTAGGTGATGCCAACCACACCTAAGAAACCAAGAACTTCAATGAGAGGTGAAATAAAACAACCCCCAATAGTGTTAAAAGGGGCGGGTGGGGAGGTATTCAACAGGGAACTGCAACATAATGTTCCACTTCCCACCATTGTAAAGTTCAAGACTGAACAAGCAGAAGAACAATTGAAAGAGGCCTCTAAGGCAGTGCAAAGTGGTCTAGTCTCATTGGATGAGACAATTGACCTATCAGATGATGAAGTAGTGAAAGATGTAGCTTCACAAAGGATGGAAACCCTTGCTGCTAACACCCGAATAACTCCTCATGGAACCCCAGTAGTACAAGCAGTGTTAGAAGAGCTAAAGCAAATGGAGCAAGAAAAGGAAAAGAGTCCACAGAAGATTGCTCAACAAATAGGACTCGATGCATTAGTTGATCAGGTGAAAAGTCTTGCAGCAATAGATTTAACATATGTAGAGGATGTAGATCCTAAAGGTACAACAGGTACACCTGAAAGGATAGAAAATATCAAGGAGGTTAAATAGATGGAAGTGGAAGATAAAACTCTAGATATGGGTCAGCAATAGCAGGATGCATCAGCTGAGCCCAAAGTAGTAGAAATTCCACTAGAGGACAAAGAAGATAAAGAAATATCAGGTCCAGGTGATCATAAAGCTCAAGAGATAATTATCACAACTACAAAGTAGATTATAAATGTAGATCAGGTGGAGAAGCCTAAGTCAGATGAAATAATATCCACAGATACCAATATACCTTGAGATGAGGAAAATGCTAAGGTAGATGAGATACCCATGGAGGAAGTAAAAGATCAAGATCATGATACACATGCAGATGATCAATAGGATCACACTCCAGAAAAGGAAGGTACTCAGCAGGAGGATATACCCGAAGATTGCACTCATGAAAAACATCACAAGGAAGAAATAAGAAAGTCACCATCTCCGTCAAGAATAGATACGGTTACTGGAGATCAGGATGATCATCATCATGATGGTAGGCACCCAGGATTCAGAGATCAAATTCCCTCATGGCTGGAGAAAGAGATAAGTACTGAGTCTGGATTAGAGATACAAGAGTTTGATGATTCGACATTATTTTCAGAGACTCTAATGAAGCCAAGGAGGAAGGCAAGATTAACTTCTGCTATTAGAAGGGATCCTGATACAGGCAGGAGAACAGCCCAGGTAGCTATTCCTACAGTTGATAAAGAAAAAGGCAAGATCACTCTGGATGAATTCCAGATTACTACAGTAGATTTGGGATTTGCTAATGAAGATCAGGAAGGCTAGGAAGGTAAGGACATTATTGATTCATTAACTCAAAGAGTTAAAAGAGAGAAAGAGAAGAATAAGCGGCATAAAGAGCACATTGCTCAGCTGCATGCATATATAAAAGGGTTAATTAACCTTGATGATACATCAAGTGATAAAGCAGTCCCATTGACTGCAATTTCTCAGGAGGAGGTCAACAAGTTGAACCTCATGAGACATGAGTCGGTAATAATGTTGAAATGGATGTCATCTGCGCTCGATGGAGCTGAAGAAGTGGCAAAGGCCTCTTTGAAGAGGTGGAATTCTTTGGGCACCTCCAGGAGAAAAGTAGATAAACTGCAGATGGAGATCGGCAGGAGGTCATTTCAATTAGAAAGGGTCATGAACATTTTGGATGAAATGAAGAGGATTGATCCATAGATTCTAATAAAGAATCAAGTACTAAATAATAACACAGCCCTATTGATTGATATCTGGAATAAAGACATCAAGTTCAAATGTGATGTGCTTAAAAGATGCAACAGTAAATTAAGGAATATTAGCATGAAGCTACATGATATGATGTCTCATGAGGCTGACGTTTTGGAAACATTAGAAGGAAAGGCAGAGGGCAAGATAGAAAATCAAGATGAAGAGTTTGTCATCAAAGCTCTACATAGTAATTTCCAGCTAGTTGCTGAAGATCCTCTCAACCACCTGACAGAAGAAGTGCTAGATAAAGTAATGAGAATAAAGGTCAAGGTGGAAGATTATAATGAAACATCCAGCAGCAAGAGGAATAAATTGGAATCTCTCCAAAGCAAATATCAGGTGTATAAACATGCTATCACCAAAGTGAGAACTCAGGATGGCGAAGAAGTGGAGAAGATAGGCAAGCATAAGAGAATATCAGGACAAATATGCAAGTCCATATTCAAAAGGACAATCATCATGATGATGAAGATAATGAAAGTGTTGAAAGTGATGATCATGACAATAAGGATGATGATGAGGATACACCATAAAGGGAATATATGCATCGAGTACTTAGGAAGGCATAAGTTGCCTAGATGGTTGCCAGCTGGCAACCTTTGCCATGTGGAAAGAATTGACTTGGTCAATGAAATGTAAACTGTAGTTTTTAATGGATAAATCTTGATCATAGATCAATTGTAACCGCTCCCTCACCTTGTTCTATAAAAGGTGCAGGGATGCCTCATTTTTAAACATTGGAAACTTAATTGAAATCTATTTGCTGAAATATTTAGGGCTCATTTCAAAGTTGTTGTATACATGTATGTTCTTGCATACCTAATGAAGAAGAAGACCCTTTTGATTACAATCCATAATAAATCTTGAGTAATCAGTGTATGAATTCTTAATACATGCTGTAATTTGTTGCGTCCCTTGGAGTGCATGTCTGCTTACATGTGTTGTTTTCATACCTTTTCCTTTGAAGTTAGCATCAACTGTATCTAGCTGTGGAATGTCTTGGTGAACATATGGTTTGATTTCTTCTCTTCATGACTGTATCTGATTGTACATGTGGCTCAATAGCTGAAGGTTCAACTTTAATTTTAAGTATTTCTTTCAATTTCTTTCAATTTCAGAGCATTTCATCATCACAATTGCAAATAATTGATAATCTTAAGCAAATAATACAAATATGCAGACATACCATAGATAACTGAACATATTCAACATATTTGAGGTTAAAGCATGTACCATGGATAAATATCATGCAAAGATTTAGAGATAGACACAATATTTGAAGCATATCTTGTGTAGAATAACTTTTTGTGCAGCATCATTACAGGAAACATTATCTTACTGATGAGATATATGTAAGGCCCCAAAATGGAAACAACAACACACATCAACCTCTGAGTAACGTCAGAAGATTAAGACCTAATCAACAGAGACTTGGGATCATGAATTCTCTGAATTCATTGTATCTTTCAAGATGAATAAAGGTTAATATGTACTTTTATTCTATGTTTGTTTATGACTAACATCATGATCAACAACTATCACTAATGGTGTTATCCCACCGAGGCTTATTATCTGAATATAAAATCGTCTGTATGATGCCAAACATCTAGTTCTCAAAATTACCAGCATGTGGCCTGCCAGTCATCCTGCTTAACAAAGCCATCAGGTATTGATATTCATCATCAAAATTGAACTTAAACAAATACACTGATAGCTTGGTAGAGGCCGTATAGGTGCTTTTCTTTGCCCTCCACTGATACATCCTTTTCTAGGCATCCTTCTTATTATTGTTGTATTCTTTCTCCAATTTAGGTAGATCCACCCTAACCACCTTACTTCCTACTGGCAAGTTGAAAGTCTCTGTGAGGCCCTCGACTGAGAAATCAACATATACCCTACCATGCTTCTCCACTCTTCTATTCTTTGGGTTATAATTCCTAGCACACTCTACCACTAGCTCTACGACATCCATTACATATGGAAAACCTACTGCATGCCACATCCCAGTCATAAATACTCTGTCCAGTATAGGGTTATCTTTATCATTATCTAGTTTTTTGGTCCTTGCATCTAACTCTATATCTCCTTGATGTGTATCTCCAATGACACCATATCTAAACCCTACCCCTTCTGGTTGTACAAATATGGGCTTCAAGAATTCAGCCCCGGATCTGTTCCTTCTAACATATGCCATTAGATCCTGCAATAAACATGACATATCTTACCCATGATATCCATATGCACTCTCAACGATATCATGCATCACCTTTACTACCTATCACTTTCAAACCTTTCATACATTACTATGCAGGTTTACCCTAATACAGATAAGTATTTTTACCTAGAAATTTACAAAAAATGACAAAGGAGAGGGCCTTGAAGTTACTTACCTGATAATGCTTTCCTTAGGGTTATATGAATGATTATGGGAAATATTGTATACGTGCAAGGTCACCCGTTTCGTTCCGTTACGTTGTAGGTCCAATCCACTTGCAGGTAGCTAATTATGGTTTGACTTTGGAGCTCTATAACTTTTGATTTATGTCAAGGTAAATAAAAATAACCCTTGAATTTCAATTTTAAGCAGACCAATAAGAGGAATTAGGGTAAAATGTGTTGTATTGATTAAATCTATTGATCATTTGTAGGGAATTCTTAGATGCCACCAAGTGTTCAATTTGTATTTGTAATTGGTGGGAGTTCATCTACTGCTTTAATTGCATTTAATGTTAAAAAAAGGGGGGTGATCTTCAAAAGATCAGGGATATTCACAAATGTACACAAGATCAGGTGATACGGTCAACCTTTTCACCATAGAGCCTATCAGGTCATGAAATTAAGATCAAGAGCTCCTCAAAATATGACCCCATCCTTGGGGACAAGATCATGATGACATCATTATGTCATCGATGTTTCATTAAGTATTATTATGGTGATTTCATCATCATATTTGTAAAACATGATGGATATTGGAAATATAACTTTCTACAGGTCGAGTGAGATGACGACGTCATCACCGGGATGTTTTATTTCATTCATTGGAATCGGATGACGTTACTATCATATTGGCATAGGGTGATATTTGGTAAGATGACTGATATTAAAAATATGACCCCCCCGTGAATAATATCAGGTATTTCGACGAGTAAATACTGGCTCTTATTTGAATTTGATATTCGCATATTAGGTATCGAAGGAGTCCTGGGTGATAATTCTAATCTCAGGTGATCTTATCGAATATGACTAATGTTAGAAATATGACCCCCCGAGAATAATATCAGGTTTGACCAAACTTTGACTCAACATAACTTTCAACCTTTAAACAATTTTGGGGTAATCCAAAAGGCAAACTTACTTAAAATTTTGTGTACTTTCCAACCATGAAGTTAATAATAGCAAATGCTAACTTTGACAATTGACTTTATCTGGTGGTGAATCCATCCCCTTCAAGGTGACATACTTGACTGATTTTACCAAATCACCCAAAGCAAGAAACAAGCAAGCAACAAGCAAAAAGAAAAGTTGGGTCCCTGTTTTGCTAAGGCAAAATGGGACGTGTTGTCTAACTACACAACAACTTGCCACCAAAGAAAATAACCAAATTCTAATGATTCAAGTGATGGGCTCACATTCTAACATAGTATTCTAACTCTTTCCAAGCATAAGTATTATGACCTTCCTGAATCATATGATATTCATTATTGCAACAATGCTAGCAAGGAATCAAGTGTGTGCAGATGATTAATTATCCTCATCTTTAAAGTGAGTTGAAAACATGAGTAACTAGTGTTAAGCTACATACTTTGAGATCATCCCTCTTAGCCAACCAGGATAGAGCCTTGCTACCAGCAGACGTCCATAGCCCCGATAAGGTTATCTATACAATCCCCGTAAGTAGAGCCCCACTGCCAACAAGTGTCTATAGCCCTAGTAGAGTTACTTAGATGGCCTAATTTTGTTCTTTTGAAATTTAAATATTTATTTCTCTTTTGTGTTTATAAGATATCATCATGTAAGCTCAATATGCAAGGTATAGTCATTTGCTGATTTAGGTTGGAGATTGCATTGGTAGAAAGGGAGTCCCTTTGGATTTTTCACTTAACACCTATACTTATGTGTTCCACAAACCCAAGGCTTTTAGGTGAGTCATTGTGAAGAATTTTCCTTAGTTAAGAAAAGGCACCATGGTGAACAAGACACCACCGACCTGGTAAAAGACACTACTCAGAATGAGTCATAACCTATATAAAAATTTGTTATCATCACTTGAATCCTAACAATTTGGTTGTCTTCTAGGGTGATAGGCTACATCATCCTATCTAAGCAAAACAAAAATCCAACAAACAAACAAACAAACACACAAACAAAACAACAACTATACAAATGACTATACAATATACACATTATGATACATTTAACTTATATGACCCTATTTCAAGCCTAGAAATAATGCTTGAGGAATTGTCCATTAACTAGTAATGAAACATCCTCACCGGTTAGAGTTTTAAGTCTATAAGTACTGTCTCCTAAGATTTCTAAAATTTGAAAAGGACCTATCCAAAGATTGTCAAATTTATCGTGATCTCCTTTCTTTTCATGTGCTTTATCCCACATAAGCACTAGATCTAAAATCATAAAAGCTTTGATTTTGGCTCTTTTGTCAAACCAATGTTTGATAATAGCCTGATATTTATCAAACTAGTCAATTACTCTATTTCTTTTTTCTTCTAGGTGCATCAACTGAAGTAACCTAACTTCCTGTTTGCTATCTATGCCTAGATATTCTTTTGCAAACTACAATGTGGGGATCTTTAGGTTAATAGGGAGGATAGGATCCACCCCATATACTAGTTGATAGGGAGAGTTTCCTAACTCAACCTTCATCTTGGTTCTATCTACCCACAAGGCATACTTTAATAGGGTGTTCCATTCCCTAGGACTTTTCTCTATCAATTTCTTTATGATACTCAACAAATTTTTATTTGTAGACTCTGCTAGTCCATTCCCTTGAGGATAGTAATTCAAACAAAACTTCAAAATGATTCCATGATCAAAAGCCCAACTTGATAATATTAATGATGCAAAGGCAGGTCCATTGTCACATACTAAGGCATAAGGAACTCCATACCTGGTCACTATGTTACTCTCCAAAAACTTGATCACATCATCTGCAGTACACGTCTTACTGTTGACAGCTTTAGTCCACCTAGTACAGTAATCAGCAATAGTCAATACATACCTATGGCCTGAGGAAGATGGAGGATTGATGGGTCCTATGAAATCCATGCCCCATTCAGCAAATGGGTGCATCTCCATTACTGGTTGCAAAGGTTGAGCAACATATCTTTCTTTATTAGTAGCAACCTGACATGTACGACAATATTTAATGTGTTCAACAGTATCCTTAAAGATAGTGGGCCAATAGTATCTTGGTCTAAGGATAGCATTAGTAGTGGCTAAATGTGACCCATGTGTGGTTTTGAATTTGTCATGTAACTCTGCTAACACCTTATCTACTTCTTGCCTCTCTAGGCATCTGAGATATATTCCTTCATAGTTCCTTTTGAAAAGGATTCCTCCTTTTATCATGTATTTTTGTGATCTTATCTTCAATGCTCTCCTTTGTGAGGCTTGCAATCTTGATGGACATCTGAATATCATTCTTTGTTTTCCTTAGTATTTATCACATACTGTTGACTCATGATGTTAGGATCAATTTTTGATATCATTTGGCTCAAAGCTTGTCCTCTTACCAACTTCGTGGGTGTTATATCCATATCATATTCTTGGAGAACTACTATCCATTTAGCTCTCTTTTCACTAGGCTCACTTTGCATTAGGAGCATCTTTACTACTGCATCTAGTACTACAACAATTATCTTACTTCTCAAGATATAATGTCTAAATTTCTTGATTGCTCTGACAAAAGAAAGGGCTTGTCTTTCAACATCCATGTACCTGAGTTATGCATATCTGAACAGACAACTCTTGAAAGCTATAGGCTTTTCTTCTTTAGCCTCATTTCTTTGGGTTAATATTGTTGCAGATGTATGCTCTGAAGTGAATGAATGTGTAAAAATCTTTTGTATAATCTGGACTAACCAGAATAGGAGCATCAGATATGGCCTTCTTGATGTCCTCAAAAGTTTCTCTAGCTTCAGATGTCCACTCAATTTTGGCATCTTGCTTGAGCATTGCATTCAATGGTCTGACAATCTCTGCAAAACCAGTAATAAATTTTTTAACAAAGTTTATCTTACCAAAGTAGGATTTCAGTTCTTTCTTATTTCCAGGAAGTTGTATCTTCATGATTGATTCTACTCTTGCAAGGTCAATGATGATCCCATTCTCTATTATTAAATGACCCAATAACTTGCCTGTGATTACTCTAAATATGCATTTTTTAGGGTTTAAGGATATATCGTATTGTTCACACTTCTTAAGTACTTTCCTGAGATCTTCTATGTGGTTTCCTCTATACTTGGAGAAGACTATCAAGTCATCCATGTGTATGACTATACATTTGCAAATCAACCGTCTGAAGGCTATATCCATTGCTCGCTAGAAAGTACCTCCAACATTTATCAGTCCAAAAGGCATGCGCCTATAGGAAAATATACCCCACTTGGTGGTGAATACAGTTTTTAATTTGTCTATTTTATCTAACATCACTTGGTTGTAACCCAAAAAACAATCCAAAAATGACATCATCCTTGCACCATTCACTATTTACAAAACTTCATCCAGTGAAGGTAAAGGATAGTTAACCTTCTCAGAAGCTCTATTTAAATTTTTGAAGTCTACACATAACCTGATGTTGCCATTTTTCTTTCTCACAGGGACCAAGTTAGCCACCCAAGTGGAATGCCTGATAGGGAATATGATTCTGGCGTTAAGAAACTTCTTTACTTCCTAAAAAATTATAGGCTCCAATAAGGCGTTAACAGGCCTCTGCTTTTGTCTAAAGGGTTTAACATATGGCTTCAACGGTATGGTATGAGTGATGATTGAGGTATCATAAGTCTTCAACTCATCATAAGTCCAAGCAATGACATGGATATAATCTTTAAGTGCTTGAGTTATTCCTGTCATTTCTTCTTCTGTACACACTTTTCCAATTAGGACATTCATTTTCTCTTCATCTTGTCCTATATTGATTGGTGAACATTCCCCTCCATCTGCTTTAGGGAGATATTTATGTTTTAGCATGCTATCTAAATCAAATGCTCTTTCTAATTCTATCATCCTCTTGGGAATCTTATTGCTAGGTAGATCCATGATCTCTTCTTCTTCCCAAATGTGATCTTCCACATTCCTTTCATCTATAATCTATGCATCAAACAAATCTTTGTTTGATATGAAGTCTAAAATGTGTTGGTCATCATCAAACACTTGAAGATTGATGACATTATCTGGTATAGAGGGCACTAATATTAATTCAACTGAAAACCTCTTCAAACTAGATATGGATAATGGCTCCAATGTACTCATGGCTTGAGCCAAGGCATTTTCTCTGTGATTTTGTTCTCTAGGCACATGGGTGATATTGAATGCATCAAAATCTTCTATCAAATCCCATACTCTGTGTCTATAATTAGACAACCTTTTGTAACTACAAGAGTATATGCCTCTTACTTGTCTTACCACTAACTCTGAATCTCCATATACATGCAGAATCCTTACTTTCTTTTTGAGTGCGAATAATATCCCATGAATCAGGACTTCATACTATGTTTCAATATTTGTACATGGGAACTATAATCTATATACTACCAAGTAAGATTTCCTAGCTAGATCAATAAGATCTATCCCAACTCTAGCTCCTTGTTTTGATTTAGATCCATCAAACCTAAGGATTCATGGCTTATCTTTAGTTAAAGGTTTATCTAGACCTTTTTTTTTCTTTTTAGCTCTAGTGGCTGCACCACCTGATATCCATTTTAGTTTTGGTAACTCATTCTTCTCAAACTTCCCTTTATCTGACTGATATGAAGCTCATACTTGTTTCTCTTCTTTACTATCCAAAACATGATCTTTTAGACAGAGCATCATCTACTTCTTCAAAATATGCAAACATAAAGAACAAGTAGTCTCTAAATGTGGTGCCTCATGTAACCTGCACCAACCTTCAATTAAAACATCTTGTGGGTACCTACTCTGTAGTAGCATCCTCTGAATTTGTTTTGATAAAAACTCTTCAAACTTGGTTAAACTACTATCCCTATCTTCATCAGATACTTCATAGTCTGACTCAATCAAACAATCAGTCCCTAGGGTGATATTATTATTACTTTTATGACTATTCTCAATGCACATCAGGATTTCTTCTATCTTATGAATATAACTTTCATCATGATTTGTGCTTTCTTCTGTACCTGTAGATGATAAACAAGAATCAGTATCACTATAACTATGTGTATGACTCACCATGGATGATGATGATTCCCTTTCACTACACGCTTGTTCCAGTTTCATCATATCTAAACAAGCATCACAAGTCTTTTCAGAATGTGCTTCCTTATGCAACCTGCACCAACCTTCAATTAAAACATCTTCATTAGACAGTCTTAGTATTTGGTAATGTTGCATCTCTCTGGATAAGTATATTTCAAAATCCCTAAAATTATCTATCTCTTTATCATCATCTGAACTTGTATCAGATTCTATTATTATTCTATCATCCTGAAGATTATCATTATGAGCATAGACATCATACATCAGGATCTCCTCTATCTTAACTATTTGGGGCCTGATAGTCTAAACTTCAGGTTCCACATCTACATACATGATCTCATTAGTTTTATTGTACTCAGTAATCATATGCTTCATGCAAGGTTTAGCATCTATCCTTATCTAGTTGGGAATCCCTTTCCAAGGTAACCACATGTGACTGAAATTAGTGGACATATATCCATTAAGTGTTTTTGACCAATCCCTGTTGAGCAACATTCCATATATGTCAAGGATATCTACTACTTGGATATCAATGTAGTATTGAATTCTTGGATCTAATGCTAATTGCATATGAATGTGGGTTAATTCTCCTACAACACTCACCTCAGTTTTATCTAATTGTGTTACTTTCTTTAGTGACTTGGCAGGATGTAACCCTAAGGTATTACATATGGACAATAAAATTACATTAGTAGATGTACCTGAATCTACTAAACAATTATGCAAATTATAACTGAACATCCTTATGGTAAGGATAAATGGAGGCAACTTTGTCTTATCCCTATAAATGGTCATGTGTGAAGTTTCAGCAGCTTGAATAGTAGCTAAAGTTCTATGTTTAACATTAGTATCCTTAATTGCATGATCTTTATTCAAAGACTAGTTTGAGAGATGACTGTCTTCTTTTAGCATAGGGTCATCTACTGATTTCATGAATGCTCTCTTAATAGCTGGGGTTTCAAGCAACTCTGACAATGATAGGCTTATTTTAATCTTTTTCATTTCATCTGCTAAGTATGTGACCAATTTATCAGACTCTGGAGATTGATTACTAGCTTTTGCCACTGTATTTTGTGGTGCTAAGTATTGGGCATTAACTTTGGGAAATCCAGGGTTATTACTTGCCTTAGGATCAGGTGGAGTGCTAAAATTATTTGTAGGAAATGATGTGGTCAAGGGGCTAGTGGGCCTGTTTGAGTTATTCCTCAGGTTGTAGTTATGTCTGATATTATTGTTGATAAGCATGCACTTTTTAATGTTCAATTGATGGCTTGTTTTCATCCTCAAAAGGAAAAACATAATTTGTTTCAAAAGCCATAGCTGACTCTTCGCATGCTAAGGTGTAGTTCTCATGGTATGATGACATCTGCTGATGAGAATGATTGGTGAAACTTTCCAATACAAGAGCAAAGTCATATCCACAAGGGACAATTTCATTTCCTTCAACAAAAGGTGGATTACCTGCAGTATTTGATACTTTAGCTTGGAATATACTAGTTGCTATCCTAAATTTAGGACAATCCAGCTCTGCATGAGCACTGGTGTTATGCATCCTACACCAATTTGTAAGGGCCACTTCTGCCAGGTTCACCCTGGTAGTCTGCTTAGGTTCACTAGGAGGCTGGTTATCTAAGGGTGATGGTAAGGAACCATTATTTGGCCTAGTGTTCCACACTCTAGGCTATCTAGGGGCGTTATTGCTACCACTATTGTTATTGTTGTTATTGTTATTATTGTTATATCCCCTATCAGGATATCCATATTTGCCATTTTTATATCCTCTATTATGATTTGATGGAGAATAGAAATTCTGACTTCTCAAATGAGTAATTTTAGTTGTCACTTTCCTCAATTGTGCTGATATTTCTTTAATTTATTCCTTTTCTTCTTGAGCCTTGGCTACTACGTTCTCTATTTGAGGTTTGATGAAAGAAGAACCATTGTTGTTACTATTTTGTCCTATACCCTGAGGTACTTGTGTATGTCCTAGATATTGCACCATCTGGCCATTTCCATTTGAAGGTGGCATGATGCTAATAGGAGGTACTTGTAAAGGACTTGGCATTACATCTAGAGGCATCATAACTCCATTAGTCTGTTGTTGAGTAGGATATGCAGGATATGCAAGACATGCAATGTTAGGCGTTGGAGCAGGGATCAGCTGCTAATTAACTTTTATGGCTTCTTCAAAAGGTCCTGCCAAGGTTGAGACGCCAGGATGTGTTCTCTTGATAAACATAGAAGTCAGGGGATCTAATGATGAATAGTATATACTCCTAGTAGCTTCATCTACTACATTATAAGGGGCAACAAACATTGAAGTTAGCAATAGGTTCTCCTTCAAATCTCTTGATTGTGGCAAACAGGTGATAATTCATTGAAGGATCTATAGGTATCTTGAATCTATCCTTAAAATCTTTCTCTAAGGCAGCCCATGAACCAACTGAACCTTGAATAAGACTGATGTACGAATTATATGCCTCTTCCCCTAAGGAAAATGGAAATAACCTACACACGATGTCTTGATGTTCAATTCTCACTCTACAACAAGCTTCCTTGAATGTTCTGATGTGATCATCAACATCCTAATATGGATGATACTTTGGACAAATCTTGTCAAGATTTTTAGGTAGAGGATGATATGAATTGAAAGTTAGAGGTGACTCTGCAGCAAAGAATGACATTGTGACTGGTGGAGATTGGACTAGACGTGTTACAAGTGGTCCTGTACATGTTTGTAATCCAATAGGAGTTATTGGAGTATGTCTCAGTGAAACCTCTGATGTACTAGAACCAAGAGTGATGAATATCTACTATTCTAGGCTTGAATCCATAGATAAGAAATTCTTCAAAAAATCCACTGGATCTGGACCTGGTATTTGGCCTGAGAGCTAGGATTTCTACTATTTATGGAAATTTGACTTGGTTTACTGTAAAGATCAACTGAACTACTCCTGTAAAGGATGTATTTATGGCCAGAATCCAAAACTAACTGGATATTTATGTAATATTTGTAGGGATGATACAAATATGAATAGATATTGAGACTTTTTGCACAAAACTATCTGGATGTCTGGTATCACAAGAAAATTATTTCAAAGATTTAGTAAGAAAACCTAAATGACAACTTGTATTTGAAGAATCACAAGAATTAGCTACAAAGCTTGAGATATTTATGCATAATTCTTCAATATTCATGATAAAAAAGCATAAGAGGCAAAAAACAACAAATATTTGCAAGAACCTTTAAAATAATGACCTATGAGAATGTTACCTTACTTTGACACAAGGAAAAACGCATGCGTTGCTGAATTACCTTTTATGTAGTGGAGATAGGCCATCCTTCTAGCACTAATTTATGTTGATGATGATTGTTAGTCATAACAACATGCATAAAAATTTGCAAAACAAACCTTTATTATCTTTGTAAAGTATGATCAATTTAAGGTAGATTGATGACTCCAAGACTCCGTTGATCAGGTCATGATCATCTGATGTTACTCAGAGGTTGATGTGACATATTGTTTTCCATTTCAAGGGGTCTTACATTTTCTTAGGTGATCAATAATGCACTTGTATTCTGTAAATTCACTTCAGAAAGAGGTTATTTCTACTTTATCCCATGGATTACTATGATATTTGTAAGTTTGATCAATTCTTCTGAACATTGATCATCATGGACTTACATATGCTTCTACACTGTGTATTTATTCAAATAATATGTCTACAAGAAGATATTCATATGTTCATCATAGATATTTATTTGTATTGGCATGATATTTATCAATTTAACATGCTTTTGAAACACTCAAAATATGCTCTGTATTTTTAGTTATTTACGAGATAGCTGCATATTTCATGTTTATTTGCTTTAGATTGTATGTTATTTACAATTATAGAAGTGATTTGTAATGAAATTCAAAGAAATTTAAGGAAATACTTCTAATTTTAATGAACCTTTAGTTATTAAATCACATACACACAAGATACAATCATGAAGAGAAGAAATCAAACCATAATTCACCAGATTGTTCCACAGCTAGATATGGTTGATGCTAACTTCAAAGGAACAAAGAATTAAAACAACATATGTAGGTTGAAAAGCACTCCAAGGGACACAACTAATTAATACATATATCTAGATTCCACTCACAGATTACTCAGGATTTACGATGATTTGTAATCAAAATAGCTTCTCTTTCATTAAGTATGCAAAATATGTATCTTCACAACAAGTTTGAAATTAATCCTGAATTCTTTAGCAATCAAATTTCAATTAAGTTTCCAATGCTTAAAAAGATGCACTCCCACCCCTTTTATAGAATAAGGAGGGGAGTCAGTTACAAATGACCAATGCTTGAGATTTCTCCATTCAGATGAACAACTAATAATTCTTCATTGACTTAGTCAACATCTGTATTCGTGGCACAAGTTGCTAACTGGCAACCATCTGTATGACTTGCTACTCATAAGTAGCCTTATGCATATATTTTCTTGGCAATGCATCTATACTTACTCTTCATCTCCTTCTTCTTCATTTTCATCATCACCTTTGCTATCTACATCACCTTCATCTTCACTACTGCTTTGATGTCGATCATCCTGAATATGGACCTTTACTATTGTCCTGATTGCCTCATATAGCTACACAATTCTATCTATCTCTCCACCTTCCTAGACTTTAGCTTTTATTATTGCATGTTTATGGGAGTGGAATCTAGCCTTGAGAGACTCCATCTTGCAATTCCTACTACTTAATATTTCATTATACGCTTCCACCTTGACCTTCATCCTCATGACTCTATTCATCACCTCTTCTGTCAATTTGTTCAGGGGGTCATCTGCTATAGGCTTGAAATTATCATGTAGAGCCTTCACAGAAAAATCTGCATTTTGATTCTCAATTTTACCTTCTATTTTTCCCTCTAAATCCTCCAGGGTCTCTGCCTCATATGCCATCATGCTATGTAGTTTGACACTGATGTCCCTAAGCTTACCATTGCACCTTTTCAATACATCACATTCAAACCTAGTA
Source organism: Cunninghamia lanceolata (assembly GCA_027924645.1). Classification (NCBI taxonomy): domain Eukaryota; kingdom Viridiplantae; phylum Streptophyta; class Pinopsida; order Cupressales; family Cupressaceae; genus Cunninghamia; species Cunninghamia lanceolata. Next base: position 8,487,502 of record BSBN01000194.1, on the reverse strand, counting down.
TCTTCATACCAAATCCCCGTTAGCAGGGTAGTGTTATTATCTAATACCTTGTTACTTATTAAAATCTGTGGATCAATTATTCTTATCTCACTCAGAGCACCTAGGTCCTTCTCCAGTCTGAATGACCTTCTACCCATTTCATTTTGTATTTTGTCCACCTTCCTATTTAAGGTACTCAAAGAATTCCACCTTTGTAGAGAGGTCTGTACCACCTCCTCAGCTCCTTCAAACGTTGTTAACATCCATTTCTTCATCATCATCACCTCATGCTACATCAGGTCCAATTTGGTAACCTCATCTTGTGATATAATAGTCAATGGGATGGCTGGATCAGTAGGTGCATGATCAGGGTTAATCAACCCTTTAATAAAAGAATGCAAGTGAGCAATGTGCTCTTTATGTACTTTATTCTTCTCCTTTTCCCTCTTTACCCTTTGGGTTAGAGACTCAGTGATATCTTTTCCTTCCTGACCCTCTTGGTCTTGATTAGCAAAACCTAGATCAACATTAGTGATATGAAACTCCTCCAGGCTAATTTTGCCCTTCTCCTTCTCAACTATAGGGAGAGCTACCTATGTGGTCCTCCTATTTGTAGTAGGATCTATTTTTATTGTGTATGTTAGCCTGGCCTTTCTCCTTGGCTTCATCATGTTCTCAAAAAATAGGGTAGACACATCAAAATCTTGGACTTCTTCCACTTGCTGCACATGTATCTCCTATTGCAGCCAATGAGGTATATCACCTCTAGATTCTTGATGACCTCTTTCTATATCATAGGTGTTCTGTCTCCCTGTATCAGCTTCTATCCTTGGTGGCGAGGGCACCTTCTTGATTTATTCCTCATGCAGTTCATCAGGAGGGGGATCCTATTGGGGTTCTTCTTGTTGAAGGAATTCCTTCTATGGAGGAGGCTCTTGTGAAGTATTGATAGTATGATCTTGTGCCTCCCTCGGCGACTTCTCCTTAGGCATTTCTTGATCCTTCTCCTCAAGCTCATTTTCTGGCAAGTTGGCCTCTTGAGGAATATGTGTACTATGGTCCTGAGTATCATCTTGATTATTCCCAACCACATTCTCTATATCCTTTTCCATTCTATCACCTTGTGACGAGCCTTACTCCGTACGTTTTGATGTATCAGCTTCTTTTGTATTAGCTTTTCCTCAGCTGATTTCTCTTCTGATGTTAGGCCTTTACCCTAATCACCCCCACTCTATTATTTTTGATTCTATGGGTACCTTATCTTGATCTTGGTTCAGATCGGGTGAAGCATCACCCTTCTCAGTATGCTTTGTCTCATCAGTCTACTTAGGCTCCAATGGCATACTATTAACTTTATCTAGGCTTACATCACCCCTATATGTTAGGTCCATAGCTGCAGGGTTGGTGACCTGATCAACCAAATTATCCAGCCCTATCTGTTGGGCTATTCTTTTCGAGCTATCCTATTTTGTTTCATCCATTTGTTTTTCTTCTTGCAACACCCTCATCTGGGCTAGTGGAGTTCCATGAGGTGTCATCCTGGTGTTAGCAACCAGGGTTTTCATACATTGAGTAGCCACATCTGATAGCTCAACTGTGTCATCCAAGGGAAAAGGAGATTCCCTGCTAGTCTCTGTAGTTCTTTTCTAAAAACTTCACTCCCCCTTCCCCTCAAAATGATGGGATCAGTGCTGACATTCCCCCTCATAAATGTTCTTTGTTTCTTAGGAGGTGGTGTCTGCAATGCCTGCTTCCTTTTCTTGCTTGCTACCAGTAAATCTTCATCTCCAGGTTCCTCATTGATCTGTTCTTCTCCTAAAGGGGAGTCCTCTCCTAAATCTCCTTGTAGAGCTTGTTCCTCTACCTACATCTCTGTGCTCTCAGTGACAGGCCTCAAAATCCTCTTAGTTCTTGATCTCTCTAGGGGTGGTTGTGATACGAACACATGTGCTGATGTAGATGCTCCACCACCTTGAGATATTATTCTTTCAATGATCACCCCCCTTGCTCATTCCCCACCTTCTTTCCCTTGGAAGGTATCTTCTTTTGTTTCTCTTCAGGTAATCTTTCTCCATTAGACTTCCTCTTTTCAATCAAGAAATCATCATATTATTCGTCAGATAACTCCTGCCTCCTTTTCTTATTGTCAAGAGTGAGGGCCATGCTATTCTTCTTTAGTTTAGTGATCTCCACATCCACCCACCTTTGGGTCAGTTGGATCACCCCTTGCATTATTTGATCCAAAGATATATCTTTTATTTGTGTGAGATCAGTGGTAGATATGGTGTCATTATACACCTTATTGTCTTTGTATTCTTAGACATTATCTTCCCATCATCATTACGTAATTGTGATGGCACTGCGATACAGTCAAAGGTCCTGATTTGATTCAAGGTAAGCCTTTGATACTTCCTTCTTCTCAGCTCAGCCTCATCATCAAAATTAGTCCAAAAGTCCTCTAGATACTTTTGGTGTATTTATTTTCCCAGAAGTTTATGCATCCTACCATAAGGGTCATATGATCTGGTGAGAGTATATGGTTGTAAGTACATTAATTTCAGCCCCCCAATAGTATGCTTAATTCTCTGTGAATCTGGACATAAATACCACCCCATGAATACTGGGAATAAAACTGGAGGAATCTTCTTTTGAGCTTTGTAAGCCTCAACTTTTGTAGACACTTGTCTAACAAACTCCATCAAGATGACCCTATTAGTAGGGTATCTTGGCAACATGAGGGGTTGCCCCTCAAATCCTTCAATACTTATATAGGATGAACCAAGCCCCATGTTTGTAAATAACTTCTTGAGCTTCCATTCTCAGCCTCTTGGTCCTATCCTCCTCCATTATTCTAACCAGATGCATAGAGAATGCATCATTCACCAATTTGTAATCTTGAAGGTATGCTTTTCTTTGTAGTTGGGGATAATGATCCCATATATGTATATCTCTGGGGTTATTCCCTAGTTTGCCTACTATCTGTAGGGCATCAAATGTTCCTCGAGAGGCACAAGAATACACAACATAAGATATCATGTAAAATAGGAATGCCTTTTCTCCTAGCTTCCTCATCCCTTCATCTAGGCTATCATTGATGATGTTAGCCCATCAAGGCTTATTATCTAAATATAAGCCCATCTGGATGATGCCAAACATCCAGTTCTCAAAATTACCAGCATGTGTCCTATCAGTCATCCTACTTAATAGGGCCATTAGGTATTGATATTCATCATCAAAATCAAACTTAAATAGATACACTGACATCTTGGTAGAGGTCGTATAGGTGTTGTTATTTTCCCTCCACTAATACATCCTTTTCTAGTCATCCTTCTTATTATTGTTGTATTCTTTCTCTAGTTTAGGTAGATCCACCCTGACCACCTTACTTCCTATTGGAAAGTTGAAAGTAGTTGTGAGGCCCTCGACTGAGAAATCAGCATATGCCCTGCCATGCTTCTCCACTCTTCTATTCTCTGGGTTATAATTCCTGGCACACTCTACCACCAGCTCTACGACATCCATGGCATACAAAAAACCTACTGCATGTCACATCCCAGTCATAAATACTCTATCTAGTATAGGGTTATCTTTATCATTATCCAATTTTCTAGTCCATGCATCCAACTCTGTATCTCCTTGATGTGTATCTCCAATGACACCATATCTAAACCCTAACCCTTCTAGTTGTACAAACATGGGTTTCAAGAATTCAGCCTCAGATCTGTTCCTTCTAACGTCTGCCATTAGATCCTACAATAAACATGACATATCTTACCCATGATATCCATATGCACTCTCAACGATATCATGCATCACCTTTACTACCTATCACTTTCAAACCTTTCATACATTACTATGCAGATTTACCCTAACACAGATAAGTATTTTTACCTAGACAATTATAGAAAATGACAAAGGAGAGGGCCTTGAAGTTACTTACCTGATAATGCTTTCCTTAGGGTTATATGAATGATTACGAGAAAGACTATAGATGTGCAAGGTCACACGTTCTGTTTCGTTACGTCGTAGGTCCAATCTGCTTCTAGGTAGCTGATTATGGTTTGACTTTGGAGCTCTGTAACTTTTGATTTATCTCAAGGTAAATAAAAATGACCCTAGAATTTCACTTTTAAATAGATCAATAAGATGAATTAGGGTAAAATGTGTTGTATTTATTAAACCCGTTGATCATTTGCAGGGAATCCATAGATGCCGCCAAGTGTTCAATTCGTATTTGTAATTGGTGGGAGGTCATCTATCACTTTAATTTCATTTAATGTCAAAAAAAGGGGGGGTGATCTTCAAAATATTAGGGATATTTAGAAATGTGACCCCCCCCATGGATAATATGACCCCCTCTACTTTCACCTTGCATGAGACAATAGTGTATACAAGATCGGGTGATACTGTCAACCTTTTGACCATAGAGCCTATGGGGTCATGAAATTAAGATCAGGGGCTCCTCAAAATATGACCCTATCCTTGGGGACAAGATCATGATGACATCATTATGTGATCGATGTTTCATTAAGTATTATTTTGGTGATGTCATCATCATATTTGAAAAACATGACGGATATTGGAAATATAACTTTCTACAGGTTGAGTGAGATGATGACGTTATCACCGAGATGATTTCTTTCATTCGTTGGAATCAGATGATGTTACTATCATATTGGCATAGGCTGATATCCACGAAAGGGTAATATTTGGTAAGATGACTGATATTAAAAATATGACCCCCCCGTGACTAATATCAGGTGTTTCGATGGGTAAATATTGGCTCTTATTTGACTTTGATATTTGCATATCGGGTATCGAAGGAGTCTTGGGTGATAATTCTAAGCTTGGGTGATCTTATCGAATATGACTGATGTTAAAAATATGACCCCCTGAGAATAATATTAGGTTTGACCAAACTTTGACTCAACATAGCTTTTGACCTTTAAACAATTTTGGGGTAATCCAAAAGGCAAACTTACTTAAAATTTTGTGTACTTTCCAGCCATGAAGTTAATAATAGAAAATACTAACTTTGACAATTGACTTCATCTGGTGGTGAATCCATCCCCTTAAAGCTAACATACTTGACTGATTTTACCAAATCTCCCAAAGCAAGAAAAAAGCAAGCGACAAGTAGAAAGAAAAGTTTGGTCCTTGTTTTGCTAAGGCAAAATGGGGGGTGTTGTGTAACTACACAACACATACCCTTGTTACCATTGGTGTCAATTGTATCCTATTTGGTTCCCTATTTAGAAGACTGGATTGTTGAGGATATTGAGAAAATTAATGAAGATCAATGTATGCAGACCATATGGCTATGTAGAGGATTGTCTGAAGTACCTCCAGTTAAGTTTTGAGAGGTCCACATGAAGATTTGAAGAAGCTATGGCCATCTGAGTAGAACTGGGTTTTGCAGTGTTCAGAAGAGACAGAGTGACAAGAAATTTGTTCAGATTTCTTTGCAAATGAAACACCATGATCTGTGGTTCTAGAGACATGTTTGGGAAGTTAGTGTGTATCATCAACTCAAGTGGTTCATGGTTTAGAGGTCTACAAGCAATCTTTCTAGTGTGACAGTCATGGCAGACTATGTTTTTGAGATTCTGGATGAAGATGCAACTGATTCTGATTATTTGGAGGAGTGTGGATGTCTTTGTTGAATTCAATGTGCTTGTGGAGGTCTCTAGATCATGCGCCTGTTGTGTTGGAGGTCCTCATTGAAGATTGAGCTCATTGTTAAAGATTTCTTCCTTGGTATTACTATTGTTCCCAGTATTGGCCGATCGGATGATTCAAGTGTGTTGCGGATGATCTAAGAGCAATTCTATGGAGCATGGCATATTGATCAAGGAAAATTTGAGTTCAAGTTATGTTTGTCTGATAGCCTAGTGATTCGCATTAAGTCAAATGCTTGTAGTGCTGACCTTGATGTTTATTCCAAGGTTGATGAAGCATATAAAGGCGTATAGTTGAGTCATGGAAAATCATCCTTGTACAAAATAATAAAATCCAAAGAAAGGATCAAAGGCAGAGTAGAGAAGAGGAGTAGAGGAATAAGAATAGAAAAGGATGAAGTGATAGTGAAGAAGTATTTGGGAGAAGAGCACAAATTTTGTGAGCATTCAATGAGACTGAACTAGGCATGAAGAAGATGCTATTTCTCAGTTAATTCTTTCTATATTAAACATAAATTTCTGTAGGTAGTGAGCTCTGGGTAGTGAGCCCAAAGGCAAGTGCCTTCCCAAAATTTTAAGTACTTTTAACAGGGTACGAATCTTGTGGGTTAACCCCCACCGTGGTTTTCCCTTAACCAGGTTTCCACGTTAAAAATCTTGGTGTGAAGAGTGTTAATTGTGTTTCTTCTCATGTGTTATTGTTTCATGCTTTAATGTTTACATCATTATTCTATTTGTAAGTTGTGAAAGAAGATTAAAACAAAGAAACGTTTAGTTTTGTGAGACAACTAATTCACCCCCCCTCTCAGTTGTCTGGCCTAATTCCAACAATTGGTATCAGAGTCAAGTTCCTCTGAAAGAAGTTTGACTACTTGAGGAGATCCAGAATGTCAACTTACAAGAAAGACAGTCCAAGATTTTGATGGAACAAATTACACTATGTGGAAGATGCGCATACAATGTCATTTGCAATGTATGGGTGATGCATAGTGGTTGATAACTGAGAATGAGTATAAGATTCCAGAAAAACATCTTATAACTCCAGATGAAATCAAAGATGCTGAGAACAATATTCAAGCTAAAGAAGCCTTGTTGAGTGCCCTGTCTAATACAGAAATGACAAATGTACTGGAATTGAAAACCGCTCATGAAATCTAGGAGAAGTTGGAAACCCTGCATGAAGGTGATGAACATGTCAAATGTGCCAAGCTACAAAGCCTGAAGGGTAGATATGAAAGCTTAAGGATGAGTGAAGATGAAAATATTACCTCCTACATGCTAAAAGTGAATGAACTTGTGAGCGATATAAGGTGTACTAGTGGAAAATTGGAAGAATCAGAAATTGTTGCCAAAGTGCTCAGATCCTTACCTCCAACCTAAAAGCATAAAGCTGCTACCATTGAAGAAATCAGGACTGTGACAATTGTTACAAGGGATCAGTTGGTTGGTAATCTTTCAACATTTGAAATGAGTGAGTTTGGTGATTCTCTTCCTAAGTCTGAATCTGCATTTAAAGCCAGTATTCATAGAAAGCAAAGATATGATCTGGGTGAAAGTTCTTCAAGAAGATCAAATGGATTTGACAAGACAAGGAAGAATCTTGAAGATGATGAAATTGAGTTTGGTGAAATTGAATCCCCTTTTGCCAAAAGATTTCCAAGAGGATCCGGCAAGTATGAAGGAAAGTTGCCATTCAAATGTTTTGCTTGTAATAAGATTGGTCATTTTGCCTCAAGGTGTTTGGAGAGGGGTTCAAGGCCAAGCCCTAATAGACCTAGAGTTTAGAACAAATGCTACTATGCTTAAGAAGCTGGTGAAGGAGTCACAGATGATGAGTCTGATCGTGGAGGTTCCACTAAAAGTGATTGGGTGTTCATTGCTATCAAAGAAGAAGATCCAGTGCCTACTGAGTCTGCTAGTTGTGCAAATGTGGAAACTGCATTGGCTTCTTAGGTTGTAGAAAAAGATGAATGGGGAATTGACAGTGGATATTCTCATCATATGACTGGAAAAAAAAGTAAGTTTGTAAGCTTTGAAAAATATGAAGGTGGAATTGTGAAATTTTGAGACAACTCAGCTGGTAGAATCCACAGCAAAGGATCCACCTCTTTTGATGGTAAGACTAACACTAATGATGTTCTATATGTGGAAGGATTGAAGCATAATCTTCTTAGTGTTGGATAGTTGGTTGACAAGGGTTATGATCTCTGATTCAAAGATGGAAAATGCAGAATCTTGGAAAGCTCCAGAACTGAAATTACATCTGGCACTTAGACTAGAGGTAACATCTCTCATTTAAGTAGTTCTAGGAAAAGTTGTTTGATTTCTCAGATTGATCAGAGTTGGTTATGGCATAGGAGAATGTGTCATGTAAATTTTGATAACATTGTCAAGATAAGTTCTACTTAGGCTATGAGAGATCTTCCAAAACTTGTGAAACCTGCTGATAGCATGTGTAGAGAGTGTCAATTGGGTAAATAGAACAAAATTTCATTCAAGAGTAAAGAACAATTTTCAAATGGACGGTTAGAACTTGTGCATACTGATCTATGTGGTCCTACTAGAATTAGGAGTGTGCAAGGAGATAAATATTTTATGTTGCTGATTGATTATTACTCTCGGATGATGTGGGTAACCTTCTTATAAGAAAAATTAGAAGCTCTTGACAAGTTTAAGGTGTTCAAGATTATGGTGGAAAATGAGATTGGTGAGAAAATAAAGTGTTTGAGATCTGACAGAGGTGGAGAGTTTACCTCTAGTGAGTTTGATACATTTTGTGAAAAGCATGGAATAAAAAGATAGTTATTTGCTCCTAGGATTCCTCAGTAGAATGGAGTTGTGGAAAGAAAGAACCAGACCATTCAAGAAGCTGCCAAGACCATGATGATGGAAGCAAATGTTCCACAAGTCTATTGGAGAGAAGCTATGAGTACTACTGTCTACACCATCAACTGGGTGTAGATCAAAGGCAATTCTAGTAAGACCCCTTATGAACTATGGTTTGGTCATCCTCCTACTATGAGATACTTTAGAGATTTTGGTAGTAAGTGCTATATCAAAAATGATGAGGATCTAGGCAAGTTTGAAGCAAGAAGTGGTGAAGGGATATTTTTGGGTTACTCTACTCAAAGCAAGCCATACTGGTGCTTTAACAAAAGATTGAAAAAGATTGTTGAAAGTGCAAATGTTAGAGTTGATGAGAGCAAAGAAGGACATTCCAGGTCTTGCAGATATGAATTAGATGATCAAGATGAAAGTCAAAGTCAAGGAAGACAAGTTTAAACCCAGACTCAGATTCAGATTGATCTAGAAACTCTAGTGACTCGAGAGGATAGTGTAGAAGTTGAGGAACAAGCTCAAGAAACAAAAGTTCAAGCAAATCCCATAACTCCCAGGTATATAAGGATGAATCATCCTAAAGATCAGATCATAGGAGATAGAAATAAAGGTTGTTCAAACTAGGGGAAGAATTGTTGAAGATCAAGAAGATATTTGTTTAATTTCAAAGATTGAACCAAAATCAGTAAGTGAAACCTGTAATGATGAAAATTGGGTAAAAGCCATGGAAGAAGAATTAATACAAATTGAAAAGAATCACACTTGGGATCTTCTTTCTAGACCTGAGGATAAAAATGTGATTGGAACTAAATGGGTCTTCCGGAATAAACTAAATGAAGAGGGTGAAGTTGTAAGAAACAAAGCAAGGCTGGTATGCAAATGATATTCTCAAGTGGAAGGAATTGATTTTGAAGAAACTTTTTCTCTGGTGGCAAGAATAGAAGCAGTCAGATTATTTCTTGCATTTGTTGCTTTTAAAGATTTCAAGGTTTATCAGATAGATGTCAAGTCATCATTCCTGAATGGAGAATTAGAAGAAGAAGTCTACATTGAGCAACTAGAAGGATTTCAGTTGTCTGATTAGAGAGATATGGTCTATAGGTTAAGGAAAACATTGTATGGACTCAAACAAGCTCCAAGAGCTTGGTATGCAAGATTAGATAAGTATCTGCTAAAGTTAGGATATATGAAAGGCACTACTGACAGTAATCTTTACTCCAAGATTGATCATGAGCACATTTTGACTATTGAGGTATTTGTTGATGATATCATTTTTGGTGGAAATGAGAGTATGTGTAAAACATTTGCTGATCAGATGCAGAGTGAATTTGAGATGTCCATGTTTGGTGAAATAAACTTCTTCTTAGGTCTGCAAATCATTCAATTAGATAAAGATATCTTCATATCTCAATCTAAGTATGTGAGAGAATTGTTGAAAAAGTTTAGAGTGGAAGATTCAAAGCTACTGGGTACACCCATGGTAACCGGATGTAAGCTGAGTAAAGATGATGACTCCCTTAAGGAAAATCAGAAAAGGTATAGATCAATGATTGGAGGACTTCTCTATCTGACTTAGACCAGAACTAATATCATGAATGCAGTTGGACTTGTTGCTAGATTTCAAGCTGATCCTAGAGAATCCCATGTTGTAGTAGTCAAGAGAATTTTTAGATATCTCAAAGGGACACTTGATTATGGCTTATGGTATCCAAAGGATAATAATTTCACTCTTCATGCATACACAGATGTTGATTGTGCAGGAGATGTGGATGACAGGAAAAGTACTAGTGGTGGTGTATTCTTCTTGGGAAGGAGATTGGTCTCTTGGATGAGAAAAAAGCAAGAGGCAATATCTCTGTCTACTGCAGAGGCAGAGTATATAGCAGCAGCAAACAATTGTACTCAAGTTCTCTGGATGAAGAAAATGCTGAAGGACTTCAAAATTGTGTTTGAGGAGCCTGTCACAATCTTCCGTGATAATTCAAGTGCAATAAGCATCTCAAAGAATCCAGCGTTGCATTCAAAGAGAAAGCACATATCAATCAAGTTTCACTTTTTGAGAGAGAAGGTCAATGCGAATGAAGTTAGATTGGAGTTTGTTTCTTCAAAGGATCATATTGCGGATATTTCACTAATCTTCTAACCAAGGATACTTTTGAGTATCTCATAGAGAAGTTAGGGGTTATTACCCCTCCTGATCAGAACTAAGATGCACTAGGGTGCATCAGTCTGGTGGAACTCACAGTCATATCTTGTGATCTGGATTGATGTTAAGGAGATACTACTCAGGGGGAGTAGTCAGTATGCAAATTTTGGAGATCATTCTGAAACAAAAAAAGGGGGAGAAAAGACTGCAAATATCTGCCCTTTTCCATTGATGTCAAAGGGGGAGAGAAGTCATGTGAAAAACTAGTTGCTGATGAAAGGGGGAGCAGTGAAGAAAGTAGTTGTAGAAGTGATAAGAGAAAGGGGGAGAAGTTCTTGTCGTGATGGTTGAATCATTTTTTCACATCATATTTTTCCATCAATGACAAAGGGGGAGATTGTTCCAAATATGTGCCTAATCGATCTTGTCACTGATGTCAACATATCCTTGTTGCCATTGGTGTCAATTGTATCCTATTTTGTTGCATGTTTAGAAGACTGGATTGTTGAGGATATTGAGAAAATTAATGAAGATCAATGTATGCAGACCATATGGCTATGTAAAGGATTGTCTGAAGTAGCTCCAGTTAAGTTTTGAGAGGTTCGCATGAAGATTTGAAGAAGCTATGGCCATCTGAGTAGAACTAGGTTTTGCAGTGTTCAAAAGAGATAGAGTGACAGGCAATTGGTTCAGATTGCTCTGTAAATGAAACACCATGATCTGTGATTTTAGAGACATGTTTGGGAAGTCAATGTGTATCATCAACTCAAGTGGTTCATGGTTTGGAGGTCTACAAGCAATCTTTCTAGTGTGACAGTCATGGCAGACTGTGTTCTTGAGATTCTGGATGAAGATGCAAGTGATTCTGATGATTTGGAGGAGTGCATATGTCTTTATTGAATTCAATGTGCTTGTGGAGGTCTTTGGATCATGTGCCTACTGTATTGGAGGTCCGCATTGAAGATTGAGCTCGTTGTTGAAGATTTCTTCCTTGGTATTACTGTTCTTCCCAGTCTTGGTTGACCAGATGATTCAAGCATGTTGCAGATGATCTAAGAGCAATTCTATGGAGCATGGCATATTGACCAAGGAAGATTTGAGTCCTAGTTATGTTTGGCTAACAACCTAGTGATTCATATTAAGTCAGATGCTTGTAGTGCTAACCTTGATATTTATTCCAAGGTTGATGAAGGTTGTTCGAAATAATAAAATCCCAAGAAAGGATCAGAGGAAGAGCAGATAAGAGGATGCTGCAGGAGCACCTAAGAGAACACTCTGGAGTAAGAAGACACAAATGGTCAAAGGAGAAGCCCATGGATCAAATCAAATCAAATGGAACATCCTAGAACCAATTATGGCATATTGTAATGGGCAAAATGATGTAATAATCAAATGTCCTGAGGGTCTTGGTAAGGACCCTAGGACCAAAAAATAATGTAAGTGGGCCAATAGTGCCTCTAGAGTCAAATAAGAGTCAATTAGAAGTGTCTAAGGCTAGGAATAAGGAATAATGATCCTAATAAGATCAACCATGATGAACCATGATAATTTGGTAGAGTAAAAGTCACTTAAAACAAAGTTTAATATTCAAATTTTTAAATAATGCATTTGGGCGGGAAAATAAAAAATGAATGGTTTTGGAAGTTTAACCATCTCCAACCTTTGGGAATTGATTGTGGGAGTTAGGAAAAGTTATATAAGCCTTCCCAAGGCGTGAGATGGCATAGAGGAGTCATATTGGAAGCTTGAGTTGTATGGCAGGCTGCAAATAGCAATAAAATTCAGTTTTGTCTTGCACCTCCTTCTTGTTTCTATTGATCTTTTTTATTGTTGAGTGTTGGAAAATGTATTAGGACCTTAGTTAACATTAATAGACTTCATTTCATGTTCTGAGAAGGTTTTTGTAGGAAGTTTCATTGCTGTTTATCTGACTGTCACAAGGAACAGCAGGCTATCCTGTGCATTTTGAGAAGTTTCAATGTCTCATAGGACCTTTCCATGAATGTATGATCCTGGTTCTCATGGAATAGGTCCTTTATTGTATGTATAATATGATTTCTAACCCTGACAAAGTAGGAGGAGTGAAAATGGGTAGGTGATCACCGTTGAAAGTCAGAGATTGCATGTGGAAAGAGCATTGAAATGGTGGCTGAGTTGTAGCAGTAGGAGATTGGCCTTAATAAGGTGGTGGCTTTATGTTTGCTGAGTGTTAATATGGTCAAGGAAATGGTGTTAGACCTTTGAATGAGGTCTAGAAGTGATTCGAAGTGGGAGATCTAGCAAGCCCTAGGTTTTGAGGCCTAGAAAGGGGGGTTTTGTATTTAAACATGCAAATGAGCAAACCACTGGTTAAAACCTTGAAAATCCTTTGTTTTTAATCCTTTCCTAAGACTTTTTTTAGGTTTGGAGTGAGGGGGATAAGTATTTAATAGGGTTCCTTTGTAAAGTGGGCGGATTAGGCCCTACAGGAAGACGGTTGGGTTGTTAGGACAGTCATATTTTGTCCAAAACAATAGTATATGATTTTGAAGTATGTTATAGAACTCAATAGAGGGTACTCAGATAAGTCATTAGTTTTTGGAGGGCTTTGGGAAAGTTTGGAGAAAAGTACAAATTAGTCACTTCACAGGGCTGCAAGGATTAGGCCTGGTTAAGGGGAGTTGTCAAGAACCGGTCAGAAAGGTGCATGAAACCTATTGAATCTTGTTGGTTGGGGTAGGTTGAGACCCTAGAAGGTACAAGAATTCATTTGAGAAGTTGGAATCCAAATTTGAGCCCTTTGGTGGAGTTTAAGGCAAGGAGAAGACTAGAGAAGCCTTATTGGTTGAAGCCACAAGTTATCTGAATCTTTTGATCTTGTTAGATTACCATTGGAGACCTAACACCTCTGCATCATATTGGTATTAGAGCAGAAATTAGATCCTTGAGGGTTGGTGAAAGTTGTGAAAGAGTAAGGGTTGGTGAAAGTTGTGAAGATGCCCCCTAAGAACCAGATGGCTAGAGAGAATTCTGAGTTGAGAGAAGCCTTAGAGGCTAGAGAAAAAGAATTGAGGGACAGAAGAGAGCAGGATGCTGCAAGAGAAAGAGAGTTAAGACAAGTGAGAAGGGAGAATGCATCAATCTTGGCAAGATTGGAAGCATTGGAGAAGAATTCTAGAAAGGATGAACAAAATGAGTCAGAAGGAGATGAGGAGGTAGATGAGAATCCTCCTGAGGATGAATTGGATCCTGAAGAAAAGAAATTTGTGAGATTATTTAAGGCAGTTCAAGGTAGTGGAACAAAGGCAAACATAGAGTTACCTATCTATCAGGGGAAGATGGATAGTGAAGAGCTATTAGGGTGGATAGATGCCCTTGAAAATTTCTTTGAGTATGAGGAGATGAGTGATGAGAAGAAGATTAAATTTGCAAAAACAAAGTTGAGAGGGACAACACTTACATGGTGGAGTAGTGTGCAAACAGAAAGAGTGGCTAGAGGTGGAACAAGAATCACTTCTTGGGGTAGGATGAAGGATATGATGAAGGATCAATTCCTTCCATCTGATTACTCCATTCAGACAAAGAGGATGAGACAGAATCTGAAACAGAAGGACATGGATGTTATGTCCTATACTAAGCAATTTCATAAGCTTAGTATTAGGGGAGGATTAGAAGATGAAGAAGAGAAAATGGCAAGATACCTTAATGGGCTTAGGTATAACTTGCAGGATGAGATTGGGTTAGTAGTACCAAAAACACTTGGAGAATGTTTTCAGTTAGCCATCAGGGCTGAAGAGAGAGTGAAGAGGAAGAAAGAAAGGCAAGGAGGTTATGGAAGAGGAAATAGAGGTAGGGGCAGACCTACTAATGAAGTTCAGAGCAGCAATGAGAAAGGCAAAGAGTTTTCTATAGAACAGAGAGGTGGATATAGAGGTGGAGGTAGATTTGGATCAGGTAGAGGAGTGTTCACAGGCAGATGTTATCACTGCAATGAGGTGGGACACACATCTTTCAACTATCCTAAGAAGGATGGTATTGATAAGAGAAAGGATACAAGAGTTCATTTGGCACAAGAAGAGGAAAAGAAAGAAGAACAAGAAATGTCATTAGCCTCTCCAGTAATGGACGGAGAAATGCTCATGGTGGAAAAAGGCAAAATACAGCAAGCACCACAGGTATCCATTTTTAAAACTAATTGTTTAAGCCATGAAAAAATATGCAAGTTGATTATAAATTCAGGTTCACATGATAATTTAGTCTCTTGGGAAATGGTGCACAAGTTGGGATTGAAGACATTTGATCATCCTAGTCCTTACAATGCCACTTAGGTAAGTCAAGAACAGCAAGCAATGGTTAATCAGAGGGCATATGTTGATTTTTCAATTGGTCCATATCATGATTCTGTTTTATGTGATGTTATTTCAATGACATGTGGGCATATAATTTTGGGAAGACCATGGCAGTGTTTGAGAAGGACAGTTCATGATGGTTATACAAATAGTCATTTGGTGCACAAAGATGGTAAAAAGTATAAACTAATACCTTTACCGTGTGAAGATAAGAAGGAACATGCTATTGTCTGTTTTGGAGAGAAATTGCAATTGAATGTGCAGGTTGAACAGCAGGAACAATTGCAGCAAAGAAAGGTTTATGACAGTCCTAAAGAGCAGCAAATTTGGGACATGAGTTGCATCAAGATTGGGGACATTGATTGCCCTATAAGGAGGCTGAAGAAGGAAGGTAGACAGTAGATAGTACAAGAAGAAATAAATCAGAATTCTAAGATGGAGAATGCAAGAGCATTACAGCAGCAAGGTCCTAGACTAGGATAGCAAAACATGTTTTATGATGCTAACATTTTTTGTAAGAGTCATGTAGGTGGGAGAAGGAGGAGGATAACTCTTGGAGAGTTCATGTTTCCTATCACAACTCAAAGGAACATTTCAAAGAGACTGCAGGAGGTTTGGAGCAGATCACATGATTCTTGGGACAAGAGTTTTTATCATGCTGGGGAGTATGGTGCAGGAGCACCTAAGAGAACACTCTGGAGTAAGAAGACACAAATGGTCAAAGGAGAAGCCCATGGATCAAATCAAATCAAATGGAACATCATAGAACCAATTATGGCATATTGTAATGGGCAAAATGATGTAATAATCAAATGTCCTGAGGGTCCTGGTAAGGACCCTAGGACCAAAAAATAATGTAAGTGGGCCAATAGTGCCTCTAGAGTCAAATAAGAGTCAATTAGAAGTGTCTAAGGCTAGGAATAAGGAATAATGATCCTAATAAGATCAACCATGATGAACCATGATAATTTGGTAGAGTAAAAGTCACTTAAAACAAAGTTTAATATTCAAATTTTTAAATAATGCATTTGGGTGGGAAAATAAAAAATGAATGATTTTGGAAGTTTAACCATCTCCAACCTTTGGGAATTGATTGTGGGAGTTAGGAAAAGTTATATAAGCCTTCCCAAGGCGTGAGATGGCATAGAGGAGTCATATTGGAAGCTTGAGTTGTACGGCAGGCTGCAAATAGCAATAAAATTCAGTTTTGTCTTGCACCTCCTCCTTGTTTCTATTGATCTTTTTGATTGTTGAGTGTTGGCAAATGTATTATGACCTCAGTTAACATTAATAGACTTCATTTCATGTTCTAAGAAGGTTTTCATAGGAAGTTTCATTGCTGTTTATCTGACTGTCACAAGGAACAGCATGTTGTCTTGTGCATTTTGAGAAGTTTCAATGTCTCATAGGACCTTTCCATGAATGTATGATCCTGGTTCTCATGGAATAGGTCCTTTATTGTATGTATAATATGATTTCTAACCCTAACAAATTAGGAGGAGTGAAAATGGGCAGGTGATCACCGTTGAAAGTCAGAGATTGCATGTGGAAAGAGCATTGGAATGGTGGCTCAGTTGTAGCAGCAGGAGATTGGCCTTAATAAGGTGGTGGTTTTATGTTTTCTAAGGGTTAATTTGGTCAAGGACATGGTGTTAGACCTTTGAATGAGGTCTGGAAGTGATTGGAAGTGGGAGATCTAGCAAGCCCTAGGTTTTGAGGCCTAGAAAGGGGGGTTTTGTATTTAAACATGCAAATGAGAAAACCACTGGTTGAAACCTTGAAAATCATTTGTTTTTAATCCTTTCCTAGGACTTTTTTTAGGTTTGGAGTGAGGGGGATAAGTATTTAATAGGGTTTCTTTGTAAAGTGGGCGGATTAGGCCCTGCAGGAAGACAGTCAGGTTGTTAGGACAATCATATTTCGTCCAAAACAATAGTATATGATTTTGAAGTATGTTATAGAACTCAATAGAGGGTACTCAGATCAATCATTATTTTTTGGAGTGCTTTGGGAAAGTTTGGAGAAAAGTACAAATTAGTCGCTGCACAGGGCTACAAGGATTAGGCCTGGTTAAGGGGAGTTGTCAAGAACCAGTAAGAAAGGTGCATGAAACCTATTGAATCTTGTTGGTTGGGGTAGGTTGAGACCCTAGAAGGTACAAGAATTCATCTGAGAAGTTGGAATCCAAATTTGAGCCCTTTGGTGGAGTTTAAGGCAAGGAGAAGACTAGAGAAGCCTTATTGGTTGAAGCCACAAGTTATCTGAATCTTTTGATCTTGTTAGATTACCATTGGAGACCTGACACCTCTGCATCAGAGGAGTAGAGGAACAAGAACACTAAAGGATGAAGTGATAGTGAAGAAGTATTTGGGAGAAAAGCAAAAGTTTTGTGAGCATTCAATGAGACTAAGCCAGGCATGAAGAAGATGCTATTTCTCAATTAATTCTTTTTGTATTAAACATAAATTTTTGTAGGCAGTGAGCCTCTTTTGAGTAGTGAGCTCTAGTCAATGAGCCTGAAGGCAAGTGCCTTCCCAAAATTTTAAGTACTTTTAATAGGGTATGAATCTTGTGGGTTAGTCCCGACCATGGTTTTCCCTTAACCGGGTTTACACATTAAAAATCTTGGTGTCAAGAGTGTTAATTGTGTTTTGTCTCATGTGTTATTGTTTCATGCTTTAATGTTTACATCATTAATATGTTTGTAAGTTGTGAAAGAAGATTAAAATGAAGAAGAGGTTAGTTTTGTGAGACAACTGATTCACCACCCCCCCCCCCCGCTCTCAGTTGTCTGGCCTAATTCCAACAAGAGTCACATGTGTCACATGTGTGAAATGGAGGGAAGGGATTAAAAGGCTAAATGGAGGGCTAAGATGAAAGATTGATTAGGATTAATGATGTGGACTAGTGAATTTTTATTTAGAGGAAATGGTGATGTAGATTTAGCCTGGTTAATTAAATAAAATGATTTATTTAATTAAAAATGTTAGGAAATTGGCTAACATTAGGATAGGCTAATTGAATAGAATTTAATTAGAGGAGGGAGGGATAACCTAGTTAATTAAATAATTAGTGTAGGAATAGATATGAGTTTAATGTAATTGTTAATTTTAGGTGTCTAAAAAAATGATGACATTTATTCCTATAGATCTAACAAAACCTTTGATGAAATCTATAGATACCTCCTCCCACCTCTGACTAGGAATAGATAAGTGTTGGAGAAGACCTAGATTCTTAATTGTCTCCATTTTATTTTGTTTGTATACCATGCACTCTGCTACAAATTTTTTAACATCCCCTTTTAGCCACTCTCAAAATAAATATTACTTGATTATATGATAATTCTTCAAGAATCTAGAGTATCCACCTATTAGATAAGCATGTATCTCTACCAACACCTTGAACTTAAGGGTTGAGTTCTTGCATAGGTATAACCTATCCTTGTATCATACACTATTTCCTTTCCATATAAATTTATCTCACACTTGAATCCTATTGGTGTTTCTAAATGAGGATTATAGTATCCATACCCTTCTCCTACTCTTATGATGCCTCATTTACCCATTCTTCTTGTAATATGGAAATGGAATACAATAGTGATTTTTTGGGCTCATCCCTCCTAGATAGAGGATAAACTAAAAAATTCTCCTTTCCGTTCTTATATATTATCTCAAAGTTGTATCCCAACATTTTTGTGACCCATTTTCTTTATTCTTCAGATTAAAACCTTTTACTAAAAAATATTTTAGACTATCATGATCTATCCTTACTTTAAAGTGTCTTCCCACTAGATAAGGTCTCAATTATTTGACTGCATGTAAGATAGCCAACATTTCCTTCACATAGATTGGTTTCAAAATATTCTTACCTTTGAGTTGGTGGCTTTCAAGTGCTATGGGTTTTCCTTATTATATAAGTACTAACTATATGCCATGTCTTGAAGCATCACACTCGATAATGAATATTTTAGAAAAATCTGTTGTAGCTAGTATTGGAGTTGTGCACATGGCTTCCTTTAGATACTCAAATGCCTTGATAGCTACCACATTCCATTGGAAGGAATCATTCTTCAAAAAAACAATGAGAGGTAATACTGTACTATAATAATTATTTACAAATAAATGATAATAACCTATATGACCTCATAAACCCCACAAATTTCGTAATGTAGAAAATTGCATACCTTTGTAATTTCATGTTGTGTTTTGGACCTACTTTGTCATTCCCTTAGTGTGTTTTTAAGCTAATTTTAGCCCTTGTTCTAGCCTTTTCCCACCCATGGTGCCAAGAATATGTTTTTGTTGTGCCTCCTATGGTTATTATAATTTAGTGAAATATTTTAGTTCTTTTTGTGTCTTTGCTATTTCCTAGAGATTTGAGACTTTAGAAGTTGAAGTGGCTTAGACACTAGTGTGATTCATAAACATTCACACGATGTGCTAGCATCTTGAGACTATTAGTGATACAGTGGTGATTTTTGAATATTTTTGTCACCTTGATTGCATGTTCATGCTTTTGTAATGCCTTTGCTACAAATTTGAATGACTCTCTTAACCCTTGGACTTCCTATTTTCCTCTCATTTTCCCTAATTTTGAATCTATCACTTATTATATTGTAATATTAATATTTTGGCTATCTCTCTATCTTTAGTTGTTTATAGAAATCTACAGCAATATTTTAAGCATTTTACAACAATCTATTTGGTTCAACAATGATTTCTTAGTTTCCTATGTTAATATGTAACTCTTTCAAGCACTCTTTACAAGACATTGGACACTCTATATATAGCTATGGATTCTTCCTTGGCTTTTTGGATTTCTAGGTTTCACCCTTCCTTGATGGGAGTTGATAGTGTTCTCATCTTCTTTATGTTTCTATTATTGTGATAGAATATTTGTAGTTTTCTTGGCATTCTTGTGTTATCATATCCTTTTTGTCTCTTTATTTCATACACACTAATTTGATGCACTTTCTATACCTAGGGGTAGCATTACAGATAATTATTATTGTTGTTGTTTTCTCATTCCTAGAAGCACCTAGGATAGGAGTATGCACAAGTTTTTAAATCTCTTTATCATTGGTCATCTATTGTGGTTGAAAGACCAAAATAGGGGCCTAACCATTCTTAACAAGCTCCATACAACAACAAATATTTTTCTTGTCCTTTTTGTTATAGGTTTTCATTGGGGGAAACTCAACTACATGAGGGTTTTTATAGTCTCACCCTCATTTCCTCATTTTTATCCCCTTTCTTGCAACATTCAAAATTAGTATTCTTATTTGATTTTTTTATTACCTATATATTAGTTTTCATATTTTGGTTTCTTTAATGTGTAGACTAGACATGATTTTTTAGGAAAAGATACATTTTTAGGAGTTTTTATTGCTCCTATCATACTGTTACCTAATTTCACTACTAGTTCAATCAAGTAGAGATTTTCAAATTTTAAACAAGAGAGAGCTACATTTTATTTCTACTGCTACATTATGTGCATGTGCATAAATAGAATCAAAAGGTTACATTACACTAGATTGCATTTATGCAAATGCAGATAACATAGAAAGGATTTCACAAATCTTTTCAGAAAGAGTAATCTTTATTGATAAAATAAATGTATAGGGTCTCACACAAGCCGTGCGACTAACTTCACTCATTCAATGGAATTGAAGAAAAATATGTAAATGAATAAGTAAATAAAAGTAAATGTGCATATAGGGTTAGAGGCCAGTCATTGCCTGAGAATGACTCGTTATGAATGTGTCATCTTGTCCTACTGCTACCCCAAGTTGTTTTTGTCCTTCCAAGTTCCATGTTGCTCCTAGTTCCTACATTTGGCAATAACAATGATGTTAGAGAAAAGTTCTAAGCAATGAGAGGTCTCAAACCTTACATGAACAAACACCTATGCATGTACAAACTGATCTCCAAATGCATTAAATAAGCCATGCAAACCTTAGATGTCCTAGAGAACAATCAAGCCATCAAACACATCCAAGGTATGCATTTATTTTCCTAACAAGTTTGCTTCACGTGCAGATACAGGTGTAATTATGTCTCTGTTTTGATTCATCAGATTACATTATGAATGGAGAAAATGTGGCTCCCACAAGGGTTGAGCCCAGCTCATAACCATTACAGAAGATTTCATTTATGTTCATCAAAAACAAGGATCAACTTGTACAGCTAGATCTATTCATATATTTTATAAGGAGCACATAGATTGTATGATAAACAAGTGAATTTTCATGATATAAGACAACTGGAACATCTTGTTGCTCATCATAATGCATTTCACATCAAACATGATCATCATGAGTTAATAAGGATATGTAACAACCTCATCAAGATAATAGCATCATTGTCAGAGGGACAATTTGAATTTTCCAAGATAGTTATAGTTATGACTGTCACATTAGAAAGCTATAGCAAAGGTGAACCAAACAATAGGCATGGAGTTACAGATGTTTTAATGAAAATATAGAGCATACAAGCAAAAGGAGATCTCTTGAAGAGCCACAATTATGAACAAAAGTATATGCTGCTATGATGCAAAGATACAAGTGCAGAAATGAGGTACATTATTCAGCCTGTAGCTGCTCATGGTGAACATAACTACAAACACAAGAATACCTCAAATTAGAGACCAATCAAGTACTATGGGTACATACTACAATGAGCAGCTGCAGGTTGAGCAATGGTAGTCATTATTTTCTTGTTCAACTCATATTGTGCAAGAGTTGCTACAGGAATCACTTTTAGATCATATGATCAAATTGTACTAGTCAAAGGATGCTTCAGAAATGCAAAAGGAGAAAATTCAGCATCATTTACATATCATGCATGCACAAGAGTAACAAAGGAATATCAGGAGCAATTTCCAATTGACCATAATATGGCCTTTAAATATGTTGACTTATATTTTAAATCCATGCTTTTATTTATAGAGCCGTGTACAGAGAAGATAAACCCTTAACATTCAATGTTAGGGTTTTCAACAGAGAGTTATTTATCAAATTTCTTGGGTTCATTCACAGTCCAAAGGAAAACTCTCACACAGAAATCAACTCCCAGTTGCAGCCCTTTATGAAGGTTCTTACCAAATTCAAATACCAAAGATACAGAAAAACCCTAGTTCTCATTTTATACCATGAAAATGAAAGGAGAGAAAAATGCACAGAACTTACCCATGCAGAGGCCATGAGGGTTGGAAGACCCAGATTAGGGTTTCATGCCATAAATGCCACTCTCCAGAAGCTCAATAGTCATTGCAAGACACAGAGAAAGGAGAGAAAGGAAAAACATAAATATGTATGAGTATATATGAAGGTCCAACAAGAAAAAAATGGAGAAAGATACAACATTTTGGTCGTGGCATGTGAGTGAAGACTCACAAATTTAAATAGTAAGATCAAAATCCCAAAATTTCTTAATAATACCCGCACCCAAAATGGGGTATTTTCCTCAAAATTTTCACAATATGAATGAAATAATGGTGCTATAGGAGGAAATGTCAAGTTATTACCTTCACAAATGAGCCATTTTGTAAAGATTTTTGACAGATGGAGTTCAAATGACTACAATTTCTTCATAGAATCTGCGGCTATGAGTTCCCAAACTCATATTTTCATAGAGAACATCAAGAAAGGAGGCAAATAAGGGTTAGGGGCATGGCCAAAAGCTCAAGCTCATACAGAACCATAAAATTTAAAGAAAATGCAAGCAATGGAAACAAAAGATACATTTTACCTTCTTAGAGAGACAAATGAAGATACAAAGGCCAAATATGGTAAAGATTTCATCACAGAGGATCCCCATAGCCATTTTGGCAGCATGGCGGCACAGTGAAGCAACAAAGTTGCAAAAATACAAAATGTAAATGAGGGTTCAAAAGTGCTTTTCTATCTTTAGGGTTTCGTAGCCCTAAGAGCCTGATGGGCCTTTTCCTTTTCTGTATTTTGTAATTTTTGCATATCTTTTCAAATAAGCCGTGGTCAAAACCTTATCACATATAATGCCTAGTAGCATGCCACAAGGTGGCAAGACATCTTAAGACTTTTGTGTTAATTCTTTTTCCTTCCATGCTAGGAAATACTTGGAGAATGGAGGAGTTGACAGACACATGCCAAACATAGAGCCTTTTGTTTTGCCTTGGAGTGCAGAGAGATTGACTGAGTCTTAGAGACAGTTATTGATTGAGTGGGTTGTTTTGAGAGAATATAGGAGAGATTTTATTGCTTTTAGAGTCATTTTGGAGTAGTTTTCATGTGTCATTATGTTGGACTAGGTCACGATGGACTTTTTCCTTCATTATGAGCCCTTGTGGAGAGGATTTAGGTCCTATATTCTAGGCTTATTGTGGGCATCCGACCCAAGTTTGTTTCTAGCTCCTTGTATGGTGGAACCACTTGGATAGTGGTGGATATAGTCACTTTTGTGACTCTTTTGTACTTAGTTCTGACTATGTAGTTTCTGAAGACTTGTGACTTTGACAATCCTTGCTCAAATTTTTGACATTTTTGTAACTCTTTTGAACATGTATACCAGTGGTGACCTTAGACATCAGTGATTGGAGTGTTTTGCCTTCTTACTCATTTGTTTCATTATGTGTACATAAACTGATTGATAAATTACTTGTGGAATTTTGTTCATTTCCTTTTAATTTTCTCTCAAGTTAAGCACCTTTTGCAAAGTGTGTTGTTGCAGGTTATAATTTGTGCCACAAAAATGCAAGTTGCTTTTAGCTGTGAAGTTTTTCCTTCCTCCTAGGAGTTGGTATTCAAACCTTTTTATAAAATACTTATGCAAGGACATATAGAAGTTAGTTGTGCAAATTTTTCCTGTTATTGAAAGCAAGTGTTGTAATCTGGGTATTATGCCCTGTTTAGTTTGGTGTATTGCCTTATTAGTTGCATTATCAGTTTTCAGTTTATGTTTTCTCTATCCTTTTTCCTTGAAAGAATGATAGAATAAGTTAGATTTAGGTGATAATCAATAGGAAGTCAGCCTTCTCCAGAGATTCACTCCAATTTCTAGGTGACCCACAGCCTAGGAGTGTTTCCATGTTCCTCTAGAGTACAAATTTTCTATAAATTGGTAGGGTGCAACTTTCAGAGATAACAATTTTTGGCATGCCTGGTGGGACCAGAACTAATTTTTAGTTCTTTTTGTACATCATTTCACTGATGTTTGGTGTGTACAATAGTTGATTTTTGCCTTTTCAGGTGTTCTAAATACATACCTGGTGACTCTGAAGCTTTGGTTTAGTGAAAACCAGTGTAGAACAGTTCATGCATTACTAATATTGGTGTGTATGTCAACAAAACCTACCTTGGGAGGCAAGGAAAACACACACCTCACAACTCTAGAAAGAAATATCTATTGGTTTCAAGAAGACAAGTGTTGGTATGTCCTTATTTTAATAAAAAATTAGACTTGATTTTATTGTGAAGGTTTTTAGTGAGTTTCAATTCATATAAATGCTGCAATATGTCTTCATTTCAAAGAAACATGTCGTACTTTCCACCATTTCATAAAAATCTGGTTCATACACCATTTTATGGGCCATATCACAGTGGTCACATAGCTAGTTTTAGTCCAAACAATCCATTGACAGTTGATAACCAACAAGTCTGTCATGCTTACCACCCTCCCACCCATGCACAAACTCCATCGTAGCCGGTGTATGCCCATGATCAGCCTCAAGAGTCCCATTTTATGCCAAACTAGCAATACTACTTTCCCAATCAGCTTCAAAATGATGAGAGACTGGAGATTGCAAATATTAAGAACATATTGCTTGACTGGACCAAGCAGCTGAATGACATAAAGATGCAGCATGAATATGCTTTACAACAGGAGCTCATGAATGAACAAAATTAGTCAAACCAGTCCATTAACCCTCAGTTTTAGTCATGTCAAGAGCCTAAATCAAATCATCAAAGTACTAAACACCCATGGTAGCCTTCTTGGATGAGGTATCCTGACTATAGAATTCCAAATCTTGTTAAGGCTACCCCTTCCATGCTAGTCCAAGATCAGGAAGATGAGGAATTAAAATTCGTACCAGGAGGTAAGTCTAAACATGAAACTCTATGTCAAGAGGAGTAGTCGGTTGCTGTTGTTTGTACCATGTCCCCAGCTAAATATGAGCATAATGCATGTGAAGAGGATGTAGGATCAGGCTTGTCACTGAATCCCTTACATTTTCATTCCTTTGAAGAGCTTTCTAATGTTGTTTATAAAATGAATAAAAGTAGTGTACAAAGGTTGCAATGTAAAGGTCGTTAGTTACAAAGACAGGATGCCCAAGTGTCATTGGAGAAGGCACAACATGAAGAGGAAGAATTGGTCTTTTTCTTTGATTAGTTACCTACTTTTTTTGAACAGGATGAGGAAAGCATTCAAGTATCCAACTTACCAACAATTTTAGACCAGCAAGAAGATGCTCAACAATTTGAGAAGTTGCTAATTAAAACTAAGAAGACTGACAATGGGGTCTTAGATTAGGTAAAGGAGTGTGAAAGTAAACATTTCATGGAACCTACACAGTTGGCTAAGAGCTGTTATGAAGCAAAAAACAACCTTCCTCCATCAGAATTTCATGAAGAGTGTGAGGAAGATTCATTTTGGGATGACCTTGAACTTTTTGTCTCTAAATTAGATGACAAAAGATTAAACCTGCTGGAAGAAGTTGCCAATCATGCTAAATCAAGATAGCAAGTTCACAAGTTTGAACATGAGCAGGAATAACCTATAGAGGAGATAAATGAACAGGAGGAATTTGATGGAAAAGAGGCTGATATGTTTTGGTATGATGGGTTACCTTCATTTGTCGAACAAAATGAAGAGGATATGACTGTGATAACACAAGACTTGGGACAACTACAAGATGTTGAACAATGTGATGAGTTGCTAGTTCATGAAAGTTAATATGAGAATGAAGCTTTGGCTCATGAGGTAGTTTCATTTTGGGATGATCTAAAGTCTATTTTGACTGCAGAGGAAGCCTCTTTTTGCCCAACTTTGGATGTTGTACCAGCACCATTTGAGGTAGAATATCAAAAACAAGATGAGGAACAACAACATGATTTGGAACAACAAGGAACCAACATGGAGAGTTCTGATGTAGGAGCATCCCTAGTTCAAGAGTAATCTTGCATCAACCAAAAATATTTGCATTTCAGTTTGTTTGCATTTTAGTTCTTTCATTTTCTAGTTTAATTCAGGCAATTTAGTCAGTAGCAGTTTTTAGATTGTGGTCTGGTTTTGGCATTTCACATCTTGTAGATCTAGACTTAGCATCTACATTCATTCATCTACATAATATCAAGAAATCAGAGCATTTTGATCAGTTACTGGAAAGATATTGCTATCAGAAGATCAACTATTTTCTTAGAGCAGAGCATCCTAACAGTTCTTATTAATCAACTAAAGAAGAAGGCTTGCAGATCATTCCTTAACTTACGGATCTCAATGACACATCATTAAATGTCCTTTGGTTTGTGGCTGACCTTCTCCAATGGTCTGCATGTTGTTCCATTCATTTGAAGAAGTGTTCTATGCATTTAGGTCTGACCTATCTGTGAACATGTTACAACTCTTCATTGGAGTTTGTGACCTTCCTTGGCTGACGCGGAGGAATCTATTGATCTTGAAATGATATATTAAGATGTAATAGATCCTTAGGAAAGTAATTATCAAGATATACACATAATAAAGATCTAATAGTTTAGATTTTGTGTGAAGGAACCTCAAAGCTTTATCTTGCGCATGTATGTAATCAGGCCTGTGAGCCCTAATTCTAAGCCCGCATGTTGTCGGATGATCTCTATTTGAATTATATGATATATTGAATAACTAAATCTACATTTACTTTGTTTCTTTGAGTTGTTTTCATTGTGTTTACTCTTGCTGCACGGTTTGGACAATTCATTTTGTTAACCCTCCTACTGTGACTACACCAAGTGGTATCAGAGTGAAAGTTTGATTCTTTGGAGTGAATTTGCAAAGGAGATTCCATAAGATCTTGTTTTAAGTAGATCACCAATCTGAGGTAGGTTACTTGTGCACAACCGATCACTGATTGACAGACAGTTGTTGCTTGTAGCCCGATCACCAAATTTGAGGTAGTTTGTACTTGATCCGAGGAAGATGTAACTGCAAAGTGTTCCTCCTATTAGTATAATGGCTAATAGAATGGATGAGATGATGGAATTGATGAGAACAATGTGAATTCATTTGGATGTTGTTGAAGAAGATAGGCAAAGAAGATTGACATCGAGACCTAATGTTGAAAGTGATGATGAAGAAGAATTTCAATCTACTGAACAAACTGGCAAAACCCTAGAAGATCATGAAGAAGAAGAATCAGATTAGGTAAAGATGTTGTGAGCTATTTCAAAGATTGGAAAGAGACCTATTGTTGATGTCCTAAATTATACTGGTAATTTGAACCTAGAAGAATTGATTGAATGGATAAATGATATGGAAGAATACTTTGAATATGAGGAAATTGAAGATCCAAAGAAGGTGAAATTTGCAAAGACAAAGTTGAAAGGACATGCTTCTATATGGTGGAAATAAGTTTAGTTGGAAAGAAATAGAAGAGGAAAAGAAAAGATTACAAAGTGGGACCGGATGGTGACAAAGTTGAAGAATCAGTTTATACCTACTGACTATGAGTTGGAATTGTTGAAAAGATTGCAAAACCTGAGACAAAAGGAGAAATCTATGAAGGAGTACACTGAAGAATTTCATAAGATGATCATAAGAATAGGACATAGTGAATCAAGAAAGGATAAAGTGGCTAGATACATCAATGGACCGAGATTGAACATTCAAGAAGAACTAAGTTTGGTAAGGATGACATATTTGGAAGAAGCATATCAATTTGCCCTAAAAGTTGAAGAGAAGCTGAATAAGAGACATGATCAGAGATAGAGAGGCAGAGGAGGTAAATTTCAAAGAGGTAGGACATATTCCAGAGGAGATAGATCATTTACGGAGCAGAACAAGTTTGACAACCCATTTAAGAAGGATGACAAAGATAACAATGCTTACCAGAGATATGACAAAAAATTTTATTGGAGAGGAAACCCTAGTGCATATCGGAAAGAAGGATATAGAAGAGAGGGAAGAGGATTTGATAAGAAGACATTCAGAGGTACTTGTTTCAATTTTGGAGGTGAAGGACATAGAGCATTTGAGCATAGTCAAGGTAGTACAAATAAGAGGACAGAGAATAGTGGAAGAGTAACCTATGTTGAAGAAGAACCTATTGAATTAGATGACCCCTGTTCTATTGGTAAACCAGAGAAAAGAGAACCACTTGTGATGAGGAGAGCACTATTTCAAGTAGAGACAAATGAAGAACCACCACAGAGGAAAAGTCTGTTCATAACTAGATGCAAATCTAGAGGTAAGTGTTGTAAATTTGTAATTGATAGTGGTAGTTCAGATAACCTAGTTTCAGAGGAGATGATGACTAAGCTAAAGTTAAAAAGATTGAAACACCCTAAGACCTATGAGATAGAATGGATTCATGATGATCATAAGGTATTGGTGAGTGAACAATGTTTGGTGAAATTTCATAGTGGATCTTATCATGATGAAGTCTTGTGTGATATTATGCCTATAAATGTTTGTCATATATTGTTGGGTAGACCTTGGCAGTATGATATAAAATCTATACATGACGGGAGAAAGAATACTTACACTATAACATCAAATGGGAAAATAATTACTTTGATTCCTTTAGAAGATGATTCTAAAGATGTGGTGTGTGGGAATGCTAGAATCTATTTGGTAGATGGAGGGAAATTTTTGGATGGTTTGAAACAGGAGAGTATGTGCTATGCCTTGATTCCTAAAAATCCTAAAGTGTTCAAGAAAGAGACTAAACCAGAGGAGATAAGAGAATTACTGACAGAGTATGAAGACATCATATTAGATAATGTGCCAGATAGATTGCCACCTATAAGGAGTATCAGTCATCACATGGATCTTATACTGGGAGAAAGTTTGCCTAACAAAGTAGCACACTAGATGACACCAGCAAAGAATGAAGAATTGAATAGACAGATACAAGAGTTGTTGAGGAAAGGTTTGATCAGAGAAAGTTTGAGTCCTTGTGCAGTACCTGCAATGTTAGCACCAAAGAAAGATGGAGAATGGAGAATGTGTACTCACTCTAGAGCAATAAACAAGATCACAGTTAAGTATAGATTCCCTTTACCTAGGATGGATGATATTATGGATTGTTTGAGTGGAGCAAGATATTTCACAAAGATAGATTTGAAGAGTGGATACCATCATATCAGAATCAGAGAAGGAGATGAATGGAAGACTTCTTTTAAGACAAATGAAGGATTGTATGAGTGGTTACTGATGCCCTTTGGATTGACAAATGCATTGAGTACTTTCATGAGATTGATGAATGAAGTCTTGAAGAAATTCTTGGGTAAGTTTGTTATTGTATACTTGGATGATATTCTGATTTTCAGTAAAACAAAAGAAGAACATTTTTGGCATATTAGACAAGTTTTGCAGAGATTGAGAGAAGAGAAATTGCTGATAAACATCAAGAAGTGTAGTTTCATGAAGGAAGAGTTGGTATATTTGGGATTTGTGATTTCTACATAAGGATTGAAGATGGACCCTGAGAAAGTGAAAGAAATTGTTGAATGGCCTACACCAGAGAGCATTGGAGAGGTTAGATCATTTCATGGATTGGATAGTTTCTATCGGATGTTCATCAGAAATTTTAGTTCAGTTTGTAACCCTATGACAGAGACAATGAGAGGTGACATAAAAGATTTCAAGTGGACATCTGGAGAAGATAAAAGTTTTGAATTGTTGAAGCAGAAAGTGACAGAGCAACTTTTTTTGGCATTACTGGATTTCAATAAGGTATTTCAAGTTGATTGTGATGAAAGTGGAAATGCAATTGTAGTAGTGTTAAGTCAGAAGGTAGACCCATAGCTTATTTCAATGAGAAGTTGAATGATGCAAGGAAAAGATATTCAGTTTACGATCAAGAGTTCTATGCCATAATTCAATCCTTGAAGAAGTGGAGACATTACTTGTTGCCTAAGGAGTTTGTGTTGTATACAGATCATCAAGCTTTGCAATATTTGAATAGTCAAGCTAAGTTGAATCAAAGACATATGAGATGGGTAGAGTTCATGCAGAGTTATACTTTTGTGTTGAAGCATAGGAGTGGTAAATCAAACAAAGTTGTTGATGCCTTGAGAAGAAGAAGAAACTTGTTGATAGAGATGAGAGTTGAAGTGTTGGGTTTTGATGAATTAAAGAACATGTATGAGGGAGACACTGATTTTGTAGAACCTTGGAAGGCATGTAAAGAACCTGTTGTAATAGATAGAAGGAAGTGGTTGGACTATTTCATTCAAGAAGATATGTTATTCAAAGGAAGTTAGTTGTGCATACCTAGAAGTTCAATGAGGGATAATTTGATCAAGGAGAAACATAGTGGTGGATTGGCAAGACACTTTGGCATTGACAAGACAGTGGCTTTGGTAAGTGAAAATTACTTTTGGCCTTAGATACATCCTTATGAGGGAGACACTGATTTTGTAGAACCTTGGAAGGCATGTAAAGAACCTGTTGTAATAGATAGAAGGAAGTGGTTGGACTATTTCATTCAAGAAGATATGTTATTCAAAGGAAGTTAGTTGTGCATACCTAGAAGTTCAATGAGGGATAATTTGATCAAGGAGAAACATAGTGGTGGATTGGCAAGACACTTTGGCATTGACAAGACAGTGGCTTTGGTAAGTGAAAATTACTTTTGGCCTTAGATACATCCTTATGAGGGAGAGACTGATTTTGTAGAACCTTGGAAGGCATGTAAAGAACCTGTTGTAATAGATAGAAGGAAGTGGTTGGACTATTTCATTCAAGAAGATATGTTATTCAAAGGAAGTTAGTTGTGCATACCTAGAAGTTCAATGAGGGATAATTTGATCAAGGAGAAACATAGTGGTGGATTGGCAAGACACTTTTGCATTGACAAGACAGTGGCTTTGGTAAGTGAAAATTACTTTTGGCCTTAGATACATAAGGATGTTCAGAGATTTGTGTAGAGTTGTAGAGTTTGTCAAGTTACAAAAGGGAGTAGTCAGAACACTGGATTGTATAAACCTTTGAAAGTACCAGAGAGACCATGGGAAGACATAAGCATGGATTTTGTAATGGGATTTCCTAAGACACAGAGAGGACATGATTCAATATTTGTAGTGGTTGATAGATTTTCAAAGATGGCTCATTTCATACCTTGTAAGAAGACAATTGATGCAATGCATGTAGCTGACCTATTTTTCAAGGAGATTGTAAGATTTCATGGATTACCTAAGAGTATAGTTTTAGACAGAGACACAAAGTTTGTTGGATACTTTTGGAAGACACTTTGGAATAAGATGAAGACCGATTTGAAATTCAATTCAACTTTTCATCCACAGACAGATGGATAGACAGAGGTAGTGAATAGGAGTTTGGGAAACATGTTGAGATGTTTGGTTGGGGAGAAGACCAGATTTTGAGATTTGATTCTTTCACAAGCAGAGTTTTCATACAATAATTTAGTGAATAGGAGTACCAAAAGAACACCTTTTGAGATTGTGACCGGAGTGAATCCTAGAGGAGCTGCAGAATTGAGAGATATCAGTACAGAAGAAAAGAGAAGTGCAGAAGTAGAAGAATTTGTAGATCACATGAAGACAATGCATAATCAGGTGAAGAAGCATTTAGATGATATGAACAGTAAGTACAAAGAGGAGGTTGATGAGAAGAGAATACATAAGTAATTTGAAGTTGGAGATGAAGTGATGGTGTACTTGAGAAAAGAAAGATTTTTAGTTGGGATATATAACAAGTTGAAGATGAAGAAGTTTGGACCTTGTAGGATACTCAGGAAATTTGTTTCAGGAAATGCATATGAAGTGGAATTACCAGAGACATTGGGTATTTCACCTATTTTCAACATTACAGATCTTTATTAGTATCATGAAGTAGAGTTTAGTGACATCATGGGAGAAGACTTGAAGAAGCAGTTACCACAACAAGTACCAGAACAGATTGAAGACATCTTAGACAACAGAGTTAGATGCAGCACTAGAGGAAGACAATACAAAGAATATTTTGTGAAGTGGAAAGGTAGACCGGAAGAAGATTCATCATGGATTTCTCAGGCTAAGGTGGACTATCTTGGTTCTCCCCTAGCCCTAGCAAAGTGAGGGACTCACTCTTTCAATAACCCTGGATGTCTGATGCAGGAGCATCCCTGGTCTAAGAGTAATCTTGCATCAACCAAAAACATTTACATTTTAGTTTGTTTGCATTTCAGTTCTTTCATTTTCAAGTTCAGTCAGTAGCAGTTTTTAGCTTGTGGTCCAGTTTTGGCATTTCACATCTTGCAGATCTGGACTTAGCATCTACATTAAATCATCTACAACATATCAAGAATTCAGAGCATTTGGATCAGTTACCGGAAAGATATCACTATCAGAAGATCAACTATTTTCTCAGAGTAGAGCATCCTAACAGTTCCTGTTAATCAGCTAAAGAAGAAGGCTTGCAAATCATTCATTGACTTGCGGATCTTAATGACACATCATTCAATGTCCTTTAGTTCATGACTGACCTTACCTAAGGGTCCGCATGTTATTCCATTCATTTGAGGAAGTGTTCTATGCATTTAGGTCTGAACTATATGTGAACACGTTATAGCTCTTCATTGGAGTTTGTGACCTTCCTTGGCCAATGCGGATGAATATATTGGTTCAAAAATGATATATAAAGATGTAATAGATCCTTAGGAAAGTAGTTATCAAGATATACACATAAGAAAGATCTGATAGTTTAGATTTTGTGCAAAGGAGCCTCAAAGATTTATCTTGTGCATGTATGTAATCAGGCCTGTGAGCCCTAATTGTAAGCCCGCATGTTGCCGGTCGATCTCTATTTGAATTCTATGATATAGTGAATGACTAAATCTGCATTTACTTTATTTCTTTGAGTTGTTTCTGTTGTGTTTACTCGTTCTACACAGTCAGGACAGTTCATTCTGTGAACCCTCCTATCGTGACTGCACCAAGTTCTAAATTCACTCTTTCTAGAGGATGCCTAATTAGGCATCTAGTCAGAATGGAGGCCAACAAGAATATTGATATTTTGTTTGCACCCAAGAATGAAGATATAGCTAGGAAAGAGTAGATTTAAGTCACTTTTCTACCTTAGGATAGGAATTTTTACATTCCATATGAAAAGGTTAGTGAACTTATGTATGTTCTTCAAGAAGTATTGTAGCTATTTGTTGATTTTCTATTCATATTTCCTCTCTTTCTAGCTATCCTCAAGCATGTCAAAACATTGTAAATTATGTAGAAATGGTAGCTACTTCACCCAACCAGTAAATGGTTTTGCTTGAGGTGATTTCTTTCTTGGTTAATGTAGGGTAGGGTTAGTAATTGAGAAGGTTTTTTCCTCCAAGTGTTGTTTTTCATAGTTAGTTAGTTTGACTTGAGTTCTGGTGTTTGAATAAGTTTCCAAGGTATCATGTTTTGTTTTACTGAGTTGTAGAAGTCAAAAATTTGTTTATCCAAGAGTTTTAGAAGTCTCTGAGTGACCCCATGCCTAATAGATATGCTTCAGGAAACTGGTCTGATGTTTAGCAGGCAAACATATAGTAGATGTCACCAAAAATGTTACCTAATTTCACTACTAGCTCAATCAGGTAGAGCTTTTCAATTTTTAAACAAGAGAAAGGTACATTTTTTTTCTTTTGCTACATTCTGTACATGTGCATAAATAGAATTAGAAGGTTACATTACACTAGATTGCATTTATGCAAATACAGAGAACATAGAAAGGATTTCACAAATCTTTTCAGAAAGAGTAATTTTTATTGATAAAATAAATGTATAACGTCTCACGCAAGCCATGAGACTGTTGATAACTGAGAGGGGGGGGGGTGAATCAGTTATCCTAATTATTTCCCTTATTGAACTTTCCTTTTAATTGAAGCAGCATAAAATCAAACACAAAACATTAACCATGAAATAAGAAACACATGACACAGTATTTTTGACGTGGAAACCCTGTTAAGGGAGAAAACCACGGGGTGATTAACCCAAGAATTATTCTCTGTTAGAAGAATAGGAAATTACAAAAATGGCACTTGCCAATTAGGGCTCACTGCCCGAGCACACTGCTCACAAGAGGCTCACTGCCTACAAGAAGACACACTGTCTTACAAAGTGATAAGAATCACAGTCTTGAACTGATTGGAAGCATCTGCATATGCTGGAGTTCAGTTCCGGTTAGGTTCAGTATACTGATCTGCTGCACTTCATCTTTCCTCTGTTCTTTAGTCTGCTATCCTTTCACATACCGGATTTTTCTTGCTACTTCTGCTCTACTCTGGACTTGTTCGCATATCCTTTCACACATTACACACTTTACAACTAAATCCATCCTCTATATATATATCCGCACAAGTAATTTCATCACCTTTCTAGTCGGCATCCGGAACAGTCTAATTTCTTACAAACTTAGTTCTGTCGGCTGAATCCTTGCTCACCAAGCAATGCGGATCAAGCATATACTTGTAGATATCATCAATTATGTCGGCCAAACATGATCCATGCCTCCGCAACCTTTATCATCATCTGTAACACATCCGGAAAGTAGTCTGATACTCTGTCAGTCAGTTCTTCCTCTGTTTTCACTGTCTCTCAGGAATCCGGTACTCAACTATTCATATCTTTTTCCTTGTCCAACTCCGGAGGCTAAATCCTTGGAATATACCACTCAAGATAGTCCTCTTGACTTCCCCAGATCCGCACTGCACCAAGACACTTCCTCTGAGAGATCCGGACCAATCTGTCGGACCTTGCCACATGCTCTGTTCTTGTTCACCGGACCACAACAATCTTCAATCTGACTTCCGGTAGAGACATATCATGACTTGCGGATATGTGGGATGACCTTTGTTGCCATCAATGACAACAACCATGAATCCATATAGTGTCTCTTGCCAACAATCTCCCCCTTTGGCATTGATGGCAACACTTAGTGAAAAATGACTAAGTGTTTACACTATGCTCCCCCTTTGCTGATGCTCTGTCTTTATATACAATTTCCGGAACTCCCCCTGAGTTGGATTCCTCATTTTTCACTGCTCCTCACTCCCCCTTTGACATCAATGGAAAAGGGTAGGGTCCGCACACCAAAATTTTCAAAAATTTTCTATATATAGCCGCATATTTACATACTCACATATACTGCAGAATGTCTGCAAAGGATGTCTGCAGTTGAACCATTTCAGTAGCCCAACTTAGCTTCATTCTGTCCAAGATTGAAATGTGACCACTCAACAAAAATGCAAAAGCTTCTGCCCGCCTGAGATCTGTCGGATCTTTTGTATGGGCGGTGGTCTGGGCATCACTGATGGCCTCATGCATAGTTTCCAACTTAGGGACTATAATCCTTCTAAGTTCTCCCATCCGGTTGGTAATGTTCTTCCTCTCCTTCTCAAGATTCTTTATTTCATTCAAGACTGCAATAGTCTGACATTCTTGATTTATTATAGAGGAAGAGAGAGGATCAAAACTTTGAGATAAGCTTTGAAGCTTGTCCTGTTCCTCTTTTATTTTCTTGTCAATTGCTGCTGTTGCCTTTGACCAAGATATACAAAATTTGTAGATGTCACCGCCATCCTTAAGAGCATTTTCTAAGCTCTTTATTCCAATGCTTACAATCTTCCTATCCTTAGAGATTAATTCTAATATTTCAGAAAATCTCTTATCCAAAAATTCCTTCCGGACCTTTTCTTCAGCTGATTTTTCTAGAGAATTAAAATGTGTATCAATACTGCTGACTAAGGTTTTTAGATTACCGGAAGTGGAGGCTGTCGGATCTATCTGGATTGATGGCATGATCTTTACAAGTACTCCGGAAGCAGCCTCTATCAACTCACAGTCTTCCATATGAGACTTCAGGAGCTTTTCATTTGCCTTGGCATTTGCAAATGAAGCTATCTTCATTGTTTGTACCGGAGAGAGAGAGTCAAAATCAAATGGACCTTTTAGAAGCTCCGGTTCATCAATCTCTAGAGTTTCTTTGCTCAAAAATTGTTGAACAGTTTGTGCAGTGTCTCTTGCCGGAGACAGATGTTTCTTTTCTTCTGCAGTCTTAGAACTGTCAACCTCTTTGTCTGTCACCACTGCTTCCTTCTCCTGCAATTGCTCTTCTTCTTTGGATCCGGAGACTGTAGGGGAAACCGGAGGAGAGATGCTTGCTTGTTCATGGGCCACTTCTTCTGGAGCAGAGGGTCCCAAGTCCTCACTTGTCTGTTCAGGGCTCACTTCTTCCGGAACAGAAGATTCCAAATCAGCAGCTGTTTCTGCACCTAAGTTCTCTACAACAGGAAGATTGAACCTTTTGAAGGCCTTCCGGAGGATCTCTTCTGTCTCTTGTGCCACTTTGTCAGTCTCACCAAGCATGAGCTGATTCATCCTGGCTTTACTTCTGAACTCATCTTTGCAGTCCTTGAAGATCATGTTCATTGTCTTGGGATCAATTTGAGGATATAGCTGAATAGCTATCTGCTCCCGGATCTCAAGATCTTTAGCATGAGCATTATTTTTCCTCACTTCCATTTCCTTTTCTAGGCTTTTAGGAATAAGAGATATTATTTCAATGAAAGCCTTATTATATATGTTAAGATATTTCACTGTGGCCTCCTGCAGAGTCTTTTGGTCTGCCTCACTGAAGTCATCATAGGATTCAGTCATTGGTTGAAGGTTTCCATCCACCGTGACCGACTTGATTATGCTCTCTAGTGACAAAGTGGGCTTTTCAACAGTTACCTCTGCCATTTCATCCTTGTCTTGGCCTGTGGAGGGCTTACCGGATCCTTTCTTCTTCTGTTTCTTTACTTCTCTTACTTCCTCATCTGATTCTGTTTCCTCTTCATCCTTTTGGCTTTCATAAGCCCTTGATGCTTTTGTCTTGGATCTTTTACCGGATGCCTGGACTTCCGGTTTTGAGCTTTTGGTTGTGGAAGGTGCAGATCTCTTTGATGATCTGGTCCGGGTGGGGGTTTCAACCGGAGCACTTTCTTTGCTTTTCTCTTCTTCCTCAGCCTTTCTCCTCTTTTCCCGGCTGGCATCAAGTGCCTCTTTTGAGATGCCTAGGCCTTGAGCAATGTGCTCTACTTCTTTTCTCACTTTTCTCTTAATCTCAGGTTCCCTGAGTTCTACATGTAATTTCACACTCAGCTCCTCAAAGGTTCCAAACCTTTCTGCCTTAGGATCTTTGGGCTGACTTAGCATGTGTTGAACATGCAGCTCTACTATCTGTTCATCAACTTCATACCCCATGGGCATGATCCAGACAGTCCTTGGCTCCACTGCCTCCATTAGGCACTGATCAGTGTCAACCATAAAGCATACTGAGTCCTTGTATTTCTCAATGAGAGACTGGGGAATTCTCTCTCTTGCTTGCATCATGCTCTGAAAGTTTTTGAAGTATCCCCATAGAGCTGTATTTCTCGCTTTTGCATCCCCAAGTCCATGCAAATAGTCTCTTATCTGGACTGCAACAGGTTTGTCATTCTGCCATACCCATCCACTTGTTCCGGGTAGCTCATTCATCAAGTAAAAGAATAGACATACAATGAGAGTACCATACTTAAAGGAGTTCTTCTTGTCTTTCTTGATTTTCTGAACATTTTCCATTAATTGGCTTAGTAGTAGTTCACAAAGATCATAATCTGCATTCTTTCTTAGCATTTCATATGCTGTGTATATTGCAGTTCCGGATACAGAATTCTCCCTGCTGGAGTGATAGATCTTGTATCCTATTATCATTGATGCATATTTGATATCCGGATCCGAAATATCTTCAATGGTCATTGCCCTCTTATCATATTTTGATCCGGTGGCCTCAGTTACAACGTTGTTCTTGACAGATTTGAGGATAGGTACCCCCCCGGAAGAGTATAGACCAGTTACTGCTCTAATTGCTTCTTTTGTGATCTTACAGGGTCTATCTAGCCAAAGGAAGTTGTCATGCATCCTGCTCAGTACATACCGGACCCATTCATCTTCTTCAAAGCTAGGGAAATGAATGAATTGCTCAAATTGTTTCTTCTGGATACCCTTATACTCTGGTTTGAGCTCAAAAGCATTGTCTATCAGTTGCTTGTGATAGAGGTCTCTTAATTTGAATTCCCCAAATTCCTCAATGTTTGCGTGTATGTAAACCCTAATATCTTCAGTATGTAAGACTCCGTGGGGAACACTAGAGAAGGCTCCTAGTGGATCTACCTCCAATGATTTGTAGGGATGTTTCTTGAATGAGGGGCGGGGTCTATCAGAGATCTTAACTATGTTTGGAGTAGCCATTCTTCAAAGATTTGCAGTGAGGCAATGAAAAACGAAGAATACCTTATGCGCCTTCGGTTTGCACGGAGTGGTTGGATTGATTTCTTTATGCAATAGCTTCGGCAGGAGATCCTTGGTGTGCTTGATGAACCTTGTTGCAGAGCTCCACTATTCGCTTCTTCTCAAGTGTAGAATGAGCAGATTAACTTTTGAGAAATCCCTTATATTGCTCCGCAAACCCTAATATCTGTCTGCAATAAATGCTTCACCTGCATTATTCCGGTTTACCATGTCTGGACAGCTTGGAGTATCCCGGATTAGTCCTGATCACTGAATATCATCCGGATCTTTAAATCATGAATAAATCTAGGTAACATATTACAAGACCATCCCAAACACTCTGTCCAATCCGCAAGACAAGATCGTGCACTTCCGGATCTCTCCGGACCTTTTTGTAATCCTTTATCATACCGGAGCACCTCCCTGAACAGGTCTAACTTAATCGAACACAGCTTCTTCATAACTCCATGCGGACCTCTGAAAACTTGACTGAAGCATCTCAGGACTTATATCTACAAACCCTTTAATCCGCATCTTGTGCCACATCCGACACAATTTGTTTGGCTGGGGGAACAGAATCTTCTTTGAGTCTCCCCCTGAGCCTGAGCTCACTTTTTAATTTCCGGAAGAAATATCAGCACCAGAATCTGGTGCGGATCCAATCTCTACATTCTCTGAGCTTTTCTTCACCCAAATCTTGCTCATCTGATTCCTAACTTCATCCGCATTCATCTTTTGTTTACCCTTGTCTTGATTCTGATTATACACCGGACCTCTTTTGTCCTGATTCTTGTTTCTGCAGACTTTAGCATTATGACCGGACCTATTGCAGATTTGGCAAATAACATTTCTTTGCATATTTAACTGATATCCCCTTGATCTGCATTGATTAGCCATATGACCTACTCTATTGCATGTAAAGCATCTACCTTTGAATGATTTGTTTACTTGCATAATTCTGCATTCATGGGATTTGTGTCCATACCTTTTGCAGTTGAAGCACTGTCCGGAGAAGGATGAATTAATCTGATTCATTCTCATTCTGCACTGATTAGCTTTGTGACCAAAATGGTTGCAGCTGTGGCAGTATCCATTGAAGGATGGATATTTTTGAGCATTTGGCTGTCTTACCGGAGGTCTTCTAGGCCTGCTCCTTGGATTTTCTGATCCAAGATTCCTCTGACCGGATCCGGAGCTTTCTCCTTTCTCATATCCCAAACCATACTTGTCATCAGTCCTCTTTTGACTTCCAAGAAGAACTTCAAGTTGAGCAGAACTTATCTTGAATTTCTCTTTATATTCATTTGCTGTTTGAAGATCTCTTTTGAGAGAGGTAATTTGATCCTCAAGTTTTTCTTCATTATCTTTGGCATCTTCAAGATCAGATTCAAGATGTCTGATAATCCTGTCCATCTGGTGGCATTCTTCTGATTTTTCCTTAAGAGATTGTCTTAGATTGTCTTCAGCCTTTCTTTTTTCTTCAATCTCTTGAGTGAACTTTATAGTTCC
Organism: Cunninghamia lanceolata; assembly: GCA_027924645.1. Taxonomy (NCBI): domain Eukaryota; kingdom Viridiplantae; phylum Streptophyta; class Pinopsida; order Cupressales; family Cupressaceae; genus Cunninghamia; species Cunninghamia lanceolata. The sequence continues at coordinate 8,447,557 of BSBN01000194.1, read as the reverse complement.
TGATTCCATTTCATGTCTTAACATAATGACTTCTTTTGATAACTTTTCACATAACTTGGTTTGCTCAGTCAATTCTTCATTTGTATTGCTTTCTTCACTTTGTCTTGCCAACTGTTGGAGCAGCTCCTTTCTCTTTTTCATAGAGAGACTTAATTTGTCTTTTAATTCCCTCATGAATTCATCAGCCTGTTTGAGTCTTTCTCTTAATTCACTAACTTCAGAATTTGACTGTTCAAGATCCTCAAGGGTAGTCTTGAGTTGCTCCTTTAAACCATATGCATCCATTTGAAATCCCAGATCTTCCTCAAGCTGTTAGGCTCTATTAGGAGGAACTTGGCTCTGATACCAATTGTTGATAACTGAGAGGGGGGGGGTGAATCAGTTATCCTAATTATTTCCCTTATTGAACTTTCCTTTTAATTGAAGCAGCATAAAATCAAACACAAAACATTAACCATGAAATAAGAAACACATGACACAGTATTTTTGACGTGGAAACCCTGTTAAGGGAGAAAACCACGGGGTGATTAACCCAAGAATTATTCTCTGTTAGAAGAATAGGAAATTACAAAAATGGCACTTGCCAATTAGGGCTCACTGCCCGAGCACACTGCTCACAAGAGGCTCACTGCCTACAAGAAGACACACTGTCTTACAAAGTGATAAGAATCACAGTCTTGAACTGATTGGAAGCATCTGCATATGCTGGAGTTCAGTTCCGGTTAGGTTCAGTATACTGATCTGCTGCACTTCATCTTTCCTCTGTTCTTTAGTCTGCTATCCTTTCACATACCGGATTTTTCTTGCTACTTCTGCTCTACTCTGGACTTGTTCGCATATCCTTTCACACATTACACACTTTACAACTAAATCCATCCTCTATATATATATCCGCACAAGTAATTTCATCACCTTTCTAGTCGGCATCCGGAACAGTCTAATTTCTTACAAACTTAGTTCTGTCGGCTGAATCCTTGCTCACCAAGCAATGCGGATCAAGCATATACTTGTAGATATCATCAATTATGTCGGCCAAACATGATCCATGCCTCCGCAACCTTTATCATCATCTGTAACACATCCGGAAAGTAGTCTGATACTCTGTCAGTCAGTTCTTCCTCTGTTTTCACTGTCTCTCAGGAATCCGGTACTCAACTATTCATATCTTTTTCCTTGTCCAACTCCGGAGGCTAAATCCTTGGAATATACCACTCAAGATAGTCCTCTTGACTTCCCCAGATCCGCACTGCACCAAGACACTTCCTCTGAGAGATCCGGACCAATCTGTCGGACCTTGCCACATGCTCTGTTCTTGTTCACCGGACCACAACAATCTTCAATCTGACTTCCGGTAGAGACATATCATGACTTGCGGATATGTGGGATGACCTTTGTTGCCATCAATGACAACAACCATGAATCCATATAGTGTCTCTTGCCAACAGAGACTAACTTTACTTAGTCAATGGAATTGAAGAAAAATATGTACATGAATAAGTAAATAAAAGTAAATGTGCATATAGGGTTAGAGGCCAGTCATTTCCTGAGAATGAATGGTTCTGAATGTGTCATCTTGTCCTGCTGTTGCCCTAACTTGTTTCTATCCTTCCTAGTTCCATGTTTCTCCTAGTTCCTGCATCTGGCAATAACAATGATGTTAGAGCAATACGTTAAGCAATGAGAGGTCTCAAAACTTACATGAACAAACACCTATGCATGTACAAACTGATCTCCAAATGCATTAAATAAGCAATGCAAACCTTGGATGTCCTAGATAACAATCAAGCCATCAAATACATCCAAGGTATGCATTTATTTTCCTAACAAGTTTGCTTCTTGTGTAGATACAAGTGTAATTATGTCTCTATTTTGATTCATCAGATTACATTATGAGTGGAGAAAATGTGGCTCCCACAAGGGTTGAGCCCAGCTCATAACCATTACAGAAGATTTCATGTATGTTCATCAGAAAGAAGGATCAACTTGTACAACTAGATCTATTCATATATTTTATAAGGAGCACATAGATTGTATGATAAACAAGTGAATTTTCATGATATAAGATAACTGGAACATCTTGTTCCTCATCATAATGCATTTCACATCAAACATGATCATCATGAGTTAATAAGGATATGTAACAACATCATCAAGATAATAGCATCACTATTAGAGGGATAGTTCGAATTTTCCAAGATAGTTATAGTCATGGGTGTCACATCAGAAAGCTATAGCAAAGGTGAACCAAAAAATAGGCATGGAGTTATAGATATTTTAATGAAAATGTAGAGCATATAGGCAAAACAAGATCTCTTGGAGAGCCACAATTATGAAAAAAAGTATATGTTGCTATGATACAGAGATACAAGTGCAGAAATGAGGTACATTATTCATCCTGTAGGTTCTCATGGTGATCATAACCATAAACACAAGAATGCCTCAAATCAGAGACCAATCAAGTACTATGGATACATACTACAATGAGCAACTAGAAGTTGAGCAATGCTAGTCATTTCTTTCTTGTTCAACTCATAGTGTGCAAGAGTTGCTACAGGAATCACTTTCAGATCATATGATCAAATTGTACCAGTCAAAGGATGGTTCATCAATGCAAAAGGAGGAAATTCAGCATCATTTACATATCATGCATGCATAAGAGTAACAAAGGAATATCAGGAGCAATTTCCAATTGACCATAATATGGGTTTTAAATATGTTGACTTATATTTTAAATCCATGCTTTCATTTACAGAGTCATCTGCAGAGAAGATAAACCCTTAACATTCCATGTTAGGGTTTTCAACAAAGAGTTATTTATCAAATTTCTAGGGTTCATTCATAGTCCAAAGGAAAAATCTCACATAGAAATCAACTCCCAGCTACGGCCCTTTATGAGGGTTCTTACCAAATTCAAATACCAAAGATACAGAAAAATGCTAGTTCTCATTTTATACCATTAAAATGAAAGGAGACAAAAATGCACAGAACATACCCATGCAAAGGCCATGAGGGATGCAAGACCCAGATTAGGGTTTCATGCTAGAAATTCCACTCTCCAAAAGCTCAATAGTCATTGCAAGACACAAAGAAAGGAGAGAAAGGAAAAATAGAAATATCTATGAGTATATGTGCAGGTCCAATAAGCAAAAAATGGAGAAAGATACAACATTTTGGCCGTGGCCTGTGAGTGAAGACTCACGAATTTAAATAGTAAGATTAAAATCCCAAAATTTCTTTATAATACCCGCAGCCAAAATGGGGTATTTTCCTCAAAATTTTCATAGTATGAATGAAATAATAGTGATACAAGAGGAAATGCCAAGTTATTACCTTCACAAATGAGCCATTTGGTCAAGATTTTTGATAGATGGAGTTCAAATGACTACAATTTCTTCATAGAATCCACGGCTATGAGTTCCCAAACTCATATTTTCACAAAGAACATCAAGAAATGAGGCAAATAAGGGTTAGGGTCGTGGCCAAAAGCTCATATAGAACCATAAAATTCAAAGAAAATGTAAGGAATGTGTTGGTGCCTGAATTGGCTCTCAGTTTTGGAGTAATTTTCATGCAGACACCTTCCCCAAAAAATCCAAAAAAGTTTAAGTTTTGGCACCCCTTCAGTGTTTTTCAGCATCTGCATCATAGTTTTTGAGGAGGTGGTCTTCTTGTTTTCTCCATCGGCATGAGTTCGTTTTTGTGTCTTCGACATTTCGGTTTGAACTTGAACCCCTTTTCTCAAAGTTCAATAGTTCAACGGTTCAAGGTTCAATGGTTCGAAGCTTTGTTGCCAATGGAGTATTGTTTTGGAGGTTTGAACCTCACCGGCATACCTCAGTATTGAACCTCGCCATTGAACCGGTTCATCGGTTCAATGGGTTCGCAGGGTTGCTTTTATGTTGCCGACAGAGTTGGTATCGGTGTTTAACTTCTTGGTTGAACCTCTCATTTGAACCATCGGGTTGAACCGGTTCAAGGTTCAATGGTTCAAAGTTTTATGTTTTTGGTCTTATCAGAGTGATCGGCTTCATCGGCGAAGGATTTTTTAGTTGGGCCGACAGTTGGGAGTCTGGCCAATGGTGGAGTTGATGTTTGGCATATCGGGGTGATGAGGGAGTGTCTTGGAGACAGGAGGACCGTCGGCGAGACTATTGCTATCAGCAGAGGGGTTTTGATCTCTGCCAATATCGTTACTCAGGCCGATGGGGATTTGGGCATGTGTGTGGTCGCCAAGACCTTGATCTATCGGCGAAGGAACTTGTGGTCTTCCCGATAGTTTTGGTCATACCGATGGAGGAGGAAGGTGGACTGGTAGCCACTAAGGGGAATGTGGAGTTTGCGGTCGGCGAGACCATTGAGATCGCCACGAGGAATTTCATGTTGGCCGATGGTGTCGGTCACACCGACAGGGTAGTTTGGAGTAGTGATCGGAGAGACTCATGCTATCGGTGGAGGTCTGGAGAGTTGGCCCGATGGTCATCTCTGGCTGATGATGGGGTATGCGATGTAGGCGTCGGCGAGACAACGGAGGTCAGCAAGAGTTTTTTGGGGTTGGCCGATGGCTTAGGTCATAGTGATGGGCTTTTGGAGAAGGAGCATGCATCGAGTGCAGTAAAAGGCGCTCGACAGCTATTATGCATGTGGCCATGTTTTTAAAATACTAAAGGGGTCTCCGCACCATGCATGTGGGACTATTCTCCCTGCATATTTTGAACCTTCAGTAAAACGCGTTTTGGCGGGAAGTTCCTTTTTGAGTGCTGTGACTGTTTTATCGGTTGCTGCGGGTGGTTGAGCCATAAATCGCAACTGTAGCAAGGGTATGGGCGATGGTACAAGAAATTAAACTGCCCGATTGTGAATGAAGACTTCCAGATGGCGGCGCAAGGCTCGAGGCCTCTCTTGTCTGTTGCAGCAATAACTTCTGAGCGCCATTCCTTCTGAGGACTGTATCTGGCAGTTTTTTGTCAAAAGCATGTAATTAATTGCTAGAGGTACACTTTCTGGCCAATATAGGCAGACTGTGTTACCATTTTTATGGTTGTTGAAAGTTGAACATTTGGCTCTGTAATACAATACAGTTGGTTTTGGTTGCTCTGTGCAGCAAAACTTGTGAGTTTATGTATCTCCTGTTGTATGTTTTTTGCATGAATCCGCTGATTTCATGGTTAATCTTATATGAGTAATGCTATGTTTGCATGTGTTGTGCTAATTCTGTCTCCAGTGTTGCATGTATCTTTCTTCTGAGTCTAGGTATTCAAGGAATGTCTAAGATTCTAGAACATAGAATTCCTGTGTTGAATGTTTAATCTCTTAACTTCTGCTCAAGGGGTAGATTAAATTGTTCTCAGATTGAATATTGGGAAGGATATACTGCAATAGGGATGCCATAAGTATAGATAGCTTAACACTTTGTATTGGGAGATATCTGTAAGGCAGGTATCATATGTATCCCCCTGAAATCTAGTTTTAGTTGTTCATGCATATCATTCACAGGTGTATGTCTACTGACTCCAAGCCCTAGATAGGCACCGATCTAGCTTTGTGTTTGTGTTATATACCATATCCAGCTTTGCATCCAAATATAAAATCAAAATCAAACTCCAAAACAACCATTAGGACAGTAGAATTAGTTTTAGGATCCAAGTCCTCTGTCTACAACTGCAAATAGGCCCAAAGCCAGCCCCTTTGCTCTTATCTTACAGTTTTGGTCTACTTACAGGAGGACTTATCTGCTTTCTGTCAGCATCCCAGCCTTTGTATGCATATCCTCATGGATGTTGAGTAGGGAATCCCCCCAGGTTTTGCAGAGCCTGAAGAAGAAGAGGAGATAAAATATAGAGTCTATCTCCTACACTGTTGGCCCCTGGCCCAGAGATCCTATTGATCATGGATGGCTACCTTGTAGGGAAATCTGGGAGTAAGCATCCAGTCTAGGAAAAAACTAACAGAATGGAAACATAAGATAAATTTTACCTTCTCAGATAGACAAATGAAGATACAGAGGTTGAATATGGTAAAGATTTCGTCATAGAGGATCCCCAGAGCTATTTTGGCAGTATGGTGATGCAGTGAAGCAACAAAGTTGAAAAAATGCAAAATATAAATGAGGGCTCAAAAGTGATTTATTGTCTTTAGGGTTTCGTGGCCCTAAGAGCCCAATGGGCCTTTTCCTTTTCTGTATTTTGTAATTTTTGCATATCTTTTCAAATAAACCGTTGTCAAAATCTTATCACATATAATTCCTAGTAGCATGCCACAAGGTGGAAAGACATCTTAAGACTTTTGTGTTAAGTATTTTTCCTTCCATGCTAAGAAATACTTGGAGAATGGAGGAGTTGGCAGACACATGTCAAACATACAGCCTTTTGTTTTGCCTTGGAGTGGAGAGAGATTGACTGAGTCTTAGAAATAGTTATTGATTGAGTGGGCTATTTTGAGAGTATATAGGAGAGATTTTATTGCTTTTAGAGTCCTTTTGGAGTAGTTTTCATGAGTGATTATGTTGGACTAGGTCATGATGGACTTTTTCCTTCATTATGAGCCCTTGTGGAGAGGATTTAGGTCCTATATTCTAGGCTTATTATGGGCATCTGACCCAAGTTTGTTTCTAGCTCCTTGTATGGTGGAAACACTTGGATAGTGGCAGATATAGTTTCTTTTGTGACTCTTTTGTACTCACTTCTGACTATGCAATTTCTGAAGACTTGTGGTTTTGACAATCCTTGCTTAGATTTTTGATAGTTTTGTAACTCTTTTGAACATGTATACCATCGATGACCTTGGACATCAGTGATTGAAATATTTTTCCTTCTTACTCATTTGTTTCATTGTGTGCACATAAATTGAATGATCAAATTACTTGTGGAATTTTGTTCATTTCCTTGTAATTTTGTCTCAAGTTAAGCACCTTTTGCAGAGGAGTGTGTTGTTGAAGGATATAATTTGTGCCACAAAAATGCAAGTTGCTTTTAGCTGTGAAGTTTTTCCTTCCTCCTAGGAGTTGGCATTCGAACCTTTTTATAAAATACTTATGCAAGGACATATAGAAGTTAGTTGTGCAAATTTTTCTTGTTATTGAAAGCAAGTGTTGTAATCTGGGTATTATGTCCTGTTTAATTTGGTGTATCACCTTATTAGTTGCATTATCAGTTTTCAATTTATGTTTTCTCTATCCTTTTTCCTTGAAAGAATGATAGAATAAGTTAGATTTGGGTGATAATCAATAGGAAGCCAACCTTCTCCGAAGATTCACTCCAATTTCTAGGTGACCCACAACCTAGGAGTGTTTCCATGTTCCTCTAGAGTACCAATTTTTTGCAAATTGGTAGGGTGCAACTTTTAAAGATAACACATACAAAATACAATGTGTAACATAAAAAATTGCATACCCTTCCAATTTCATGCTACGTTTTGCAACCACTTTGGTGTCTGCTCCCCTAGCATTTTTTTAGGTTGATTTTAGTCGTGCATTAACCTTTTTTCTTGTAACCACATGTGCTTTTGTGTTATGTTCAACCCTTTGGTTTTGTTTTATGAAATTTTATTTTTATCCTTTTTTTATCTCATCAGCCGAAGGTGTTCCATGTGACTAGAAACCAAAGATGTCTAGACATGAGCACCTAGCATGGACATCCACACAGTGCACTAGCATCCTGTGTCTATGAGGTGCTAGGTGACTATTTCTGGGCATTACTAGCCATCTCCAATGATGATTTGAGATTCCAGTAATGCATCTTCATGACTTAGAATGTCTTTGTTTGACTATATCTTTGGGTTTTCCCTCTCAAGTAGTAGATTTTTGAATTTCACTTTCATATATTCTCTTGCACTCTATGGTGAACTCTCTTGGCTCTACAACCTATTGTGAACTCTCTTAAAGATTTAGCTCTCTTGCTAATCTCGTACAACTCTTTCTTTTTCTTCCTCAATTCTCTATTACAATTGTACTCTCTTGGTGCATGTTAATGTGAGCTCTTAGAGGATTTTGTGCTCTCTTTCATAGGGTTATATGAAACCATCACTTGCTAGGTAAACTACTCTAGTTGGGTAGATTGTGCTTCCTTTATAGGTGATCAAGTTTTATATTTCTCTCTTAGATTTCATTGCATTTGTTTAACCCCATTGTTTGAAGATTGCATTGTGTGCTTACATTTCATTTTCCCTTATATCTTGAGTAGATTAGTTTATTTACAACTTTCATTTGTCACTTCTATTTATTTCTTAGATACACATAAGAAATAAGATCACACACACATACTCTTTTTCAATATTTCTTCATTCTTTCTGCTTGTGGAGGTTGAAAGACCAAAGCAAGGGATTGACTTGAAGGCAATCTCCTTAACAATCCAACAAATTTTCCCATGTCTTTAGTGTAGACACCTAAAAATGACCATTGCCTTGTGATACATTTGTGCTAAGACCCTTTTATGTCCCATTTCATCACCTAATTAATTAAATAAATTATATTATTTAATTAATCCCTATTTATCCCTTTTATCAAGGTTACTTAAATAAATTAAATATTTATTTAATTAATATTTCCCACATCATCCCTCTCGGATAATTAATTAAATAATTTTATTATTTGATTAATTATTCTCCGTTTGTCCTTATTCTCATCACCCTTGCCCAATAATTAATTAAATAATTTTATTATTTAATTAATTGTTGAGAGTCACATGACTTGCTACAAATTAAAAAAGAGTACATCCCAAAAGTCAATCAACTTTATATCATAGCCACTCATTTCATACTACATCTCTCAATCCTATTCATTCACATAAGAATGCCCTATGCTTGCCCTAATTATTCCACCTCTTAATCTCAACCATTCATTTAACCTCCTAATCCTAGCCATCCATCCTATTATCTAGAAATCTATATATCAAGTCTCAATCAATCCATTTTGATCATGATCATTCAAGTATTGTTATGCTACTAGTTTGAGCAACCAACATATTACAATCATTATCAAAACATCATTGAAATATTTCTATCATTTTCATTGCAACAAGGGCTATTAGGGTAATATTGTATGTTCTTTCTATTTCATTACTTCAGCTCTTGAGTTATGTTGAAAATAGAATGGGTACTTTTATTTCTGATTTTTGTATATTTAATCATTTTTGAGCTAACACTTGTTTGCAGCTTATGCTTGTCAAAGGATAAAATCTCTCAAACTAGAAACATGTTTGTTGCAGGTTAGCTTGTCAAAGATTTATCATTCAAAACCCCTTGTATTTTCTTTGTTTGGTGAACTTTGTTCTAACTTGAAGTGTGTGTATGCTCTTCCCTTACACTTAGTATGATCTTGGGAATCAAAAGCATCCTCTAGTCACTTTCATCTTTACACCACACATTTATTTTTTAAGCATAATTAATCATTTTTTTGTGGATCAAGTGTGTATGTATGCTCTCCCCTTGCACATAGTGTGATCTTGGGGATCAAAAAAACCACTTGTTTCACTTTTGTCACCCAAGGACCCAAGTTGTGTATGCTCTTTCCTTGCACTTAGTGTGATCTTGGAAATCAATTTAGCACTTGGAATTCTTTCCCATTAGGAGGCCTGCTTGGGGATTTCATCATCCTAAGGGATGACCTCAACAATACATTCTGATGGGGTATATCAAAGGTGGAATGAAAGTTGTACCTCAATTGAGTTGTGTTGTCATTGGCATAGCCTTGGGGCCTTAGATAATTTTGAACACAAGGTGAAGTGGAATTTTATTAATCAGTTATGACACATGCCTTCAATAGACTAGTGTTCACAGTTTGGACCCCACGTACCTTGTGTATATAGGAGGCACCCTTAGAGAACTTTTACAAGATTAGTTTAAGACCTTTCAGTCATCTTATAGTGTGGTACAAGGGTTAGCATCAACCCTAAAGTTACTCACCATGTACCTCCTTGAGTAGAGATAGAAGCTCCTTGGGCAAGGCATCAAGGCCTTTAAGGAAAGGGAAAGAGTGAGCTACCAACCACTTGATCCCTAGCTATTTTCTCTTGAGAAAATATTCCTAGCTAGGTAGGAATATTGAGAGGTATTGATTGTGGGTCCACATTAGAAGTCAATCCCACTTGAATAAATTAGGCTTATTCATGTGTTTGATGTGTGTGTTCATTTTTAAATCCCTTTGAATCCAAAATCACTATTCCTTGTAAACATATGTTTGTTGTGTGAAATATTTTGATTGCCATTTGCTTCAAGTCAAGAATCCAAACCTTTCCAAAAATTTCCAACATCTTAGGGTCCATAGCTCAAAATCTTGAGAGAATCCTTGTCAAATTTATCCTTTGCCTATGGTTGATTCATTTGCAATATACATCCATAGTCTATATTACTTCCATCCATATCACCTACCTTATCCTCCCCATCAAGCTTGTCTTAAACATTGAATTGAGATTTAATACTTGATCAAGATCCTCATCTTTTAATCCCTCATCCAATCATTTAATCCTAATAAATCTTTTTGTTGTTCTTGGGATATATGATTCCCACAACACCATCCTTGATCCATCAAATTGAATCTAACAGGGTCTTGTTCCTTGATCTTAATCCCAAATCTAGTCCAAGTCATCATCATCCTTCCAATCATCCTAATCACCTCATACCAATCAAATTCAAGATCATCTTCATCAACCATATTATCCTAATCACCCATCCTAATAATCCTAATTTCCCTATCCACATCATCCCAATCTATCTTTAATCCATCACTAAGCTATCATTTAGGACCCCAATCCTAATAAAGTTATCCAAATCCAATCAAGGTCCTAATCCTAATCAATTCTATCCACCTAATCCACATCATAATCCACTATTCATCATCCTAATCATAATCCCATTCTTGAGCCTAATTCAATCCCTAGTCTATACCCTTCATCCATTGTCATCCTTGATCCACATCATAATCCAATTCTCAAGCTTAAGAAAAATTATTCATCATCCTCTTCATCCATTTCCTTTGTCCAAAATGGTTGTGATAATTAAAGAGCCTATGTCAAACCCCATGTCTCCAATCTAGTCACTAGTACCATCATACCCACCTAATGAATGGGCTAAAGTTGATCCTAAAATCTAAGAACTCAAATGTATGTATGAGGGATTAGATCCATACTAAGGTAAAATTAAGAGATCCCCATGGTCATGATCCTGATCCTCTAACACATTTCATCATGGGAGACTCTCAAGCTTAATCTTATGACCATATCACATCAGCACCACCATACCATATGTCATCCCCATCAACTTCATACCAACCCTCATCCCCTTATGTTGTCATGTCATCACCTCCCATTCATCAATCATATCAATCCAACCTCTCAATACCTCAAAGTCATCCAACCTTTATCTTTTCATATACCTCACCTCAATCCACTACACCCCATCATATACCATTTACGAATTCAATCCCATGACTTAATACTCCTATACGATATCTCCATATCAACAAAATATATCCAATTTCAACCCATCAATCCTTATAATCCATCATTCATTATCTTCCTCATCAAACCTTCCAAGTCCTAATCCATTAAGCCAATCCTTTACCTACCTAAATCCTAAACCCTCAAGCCATTCATTTAATCCCAATTCTCATTCATCCACTCCTATTATCCATCCACCCAATCCTTATCCTAATCCTACAACATCCACCCTTATTGCCCACCCATTATATTATCCATCTAATGCATGTCCTTATCCATCAAACCATGAAGTTATGAAGGATGTGACGTAAGGAATATCAACAAAAAAATTAAATGCCAACATGCTATCTGATGCCTATCCTTGAACCTATCAAAAAGCCTCCAAGTACCATGCCTATATCTATGATACCATCATGTAGTCCAGAACCCATAAATCCTATTGAAGAACCTCCTACTATAATGGTAAGTCAATATCCATTATGTTGTCATGTTGTCAAACATCCAAAGCTTATTGAGCCCATTCAAGAAACTTACCCTCTTATCCAAACACAAGAACTATGTCAAGAATTAAATCCAAAGCATGACCAACCATGTCCCCAACCAAATCAAGATCAAACCCTCCCAATTCATCCTATTGAAGCTCAATATCCCATTATCCATGTTAATACTCTTTATGATCAAGCTATTATCCATGACTAAGATCCTATCCATGATCAAGACATCCCAAATAATCCTATCCACCATACAACTAGTCCTATACATTATCCAACTACATCCCATGATGAGATACTTGGCCCCCATGAACACATAGACAAGAAAATAAATGGCATTGATCATAGAAACCATATCAATTATGATCAAGCTACTTATAGAGGTCTTCAGAGATCATGCAAAGATAGAGAGAGAGAGAGTTGTTTATATCAATTATGATCTATTTGTTGCACTAGTTTTCTAGGTTATTCATCTTTGTAGATTCTAACAAAATGTGTCTTCATAATGATGGTATGGTTAGATGCATTGGGATTAGGAAACTATTAGGGTGACATAATGGATTATAAATACATGGTACTTTCTCTACAACTTAAAGAGTTGAACCATCCAATAATTTTCTACAAGCATTTGCTATAGGTAATAGGAGAAGAATGTATCTATGATTCTACAACATGTTGTCTCTAAAAATAGCATATCCTAGTTTTAAACTAGGGACCCCTTTATATTTTAGAATCTTAGGCTTTAATAATCATTTATATTTCATAATCTTAGGTCTAGGTAATCATACATGCTTCTCTATAACCGTTATAATGGTATATATTAGAATTAACCAATATTATATAATAGTTAGAATTTTGATATTAAAGTTATATAAAGTAAAAGTTATTAGATTAATGGCATAGTTATACAAATATATGGAATAGGTAATGATAAATATGTTTTCTTAATAATATTAATATAGTATCATTTCCATACTTTAGGGTTTATGTTCTATAAGAAAAATTTAACCCATTCAGGAATTATTGACTTTGTTTTCCAAGGAAGAATATGATTGTGTGTTTTGCCAACATAAAAGTAAAGAGGCTTGTTAGGAAAGGATTTATTTAATTAATAATTGATATTCCATGTAGTATAATTTTGGAAGGAGCAAAAATATCTCATATACTCCAAGTCTAAGTCAAGAATAGGCCTGAGCTCTATTGTACATATTTGTTGAACATTCTCTTGATCTTATTTTCAAAGTAATATGAATCCTATCTCTTCCAATAGTCATAATGGCAAGGTGAAGGAATATAATATTATAATAATTGAAAGGTATAATGAGGAGATCAATCAATGATTGAAAAATGGAGTGATATGAAATTCATCAAGGAATGCATGTAAAGAATGTGTAAACTCCCTATGTTGAACATAATAGCATTGTCCCAAATCAACATATCAAGGAGAAGATGGAGAAGGTGTTACAAGAGCTATATGTATTCCTTTAGAGGAAATGATTGGATTGTTATTTTGTAAAGAACTTGTATTTTCCTTTGCAATAAATTCTTTTCTCTAAGAAAAACCTCCTAGGTAGGGCCTTTTATTAATTTTTTTGTTGGTATCTTCTTCCTTAGGTTTTTTAAAGTGTGTTTTTGTCAAGAACAAGATTTTATGAAATATACAAGTTTATCTTTTTGTAAAGTTTTCATGTAAGAACAATTATTGTAATAACTATTTTAATGTTAATACATTTATGTAATTTGAGTACAAAGGCCTACACAAATAATCACATTATATCAATTATGTTGACTCTATTTTCCAAGGAAGTACATGTTGGCTACATAAAAGTATGAAAAAGGTAAAACTAAATAACACCACCACCTTGCAATATATGAATTTACTATTTATATAATTTGGTAGAAGCAGTTATAAAATTGACATCTAAGTTTTAGACTCCATTTACATATAAATCCATCATGAACACAAAGAAATTGACTAGAACTTAGTTTGTTAACCAAAACCAATAATTTACGAAATATCTAGGTTCTTCATGTTAGACATGTTGCATATGTGTTGTCATTGATGTAAATAGTGGTATGAAGTGCTGCATTTATGTCAAAAAGAGATGGCAATAGTATGGTGATCAGTGACACCAGTAGAATAAGTGATCAGAAGTGCTGTAAGATAGAGAAGTAAAGTGATGAATATATGTTGAGGTGATCAGAGGAGAAGACAAAAAAGAGATTGATCAGAAGAGTTGTGAAGTAAAGGAGATGGATCAGTATCATCTATACTTAGTCATACTATATCTTCTAAAATTCATGTGTAAGTCCATTTCTTTGATATGTTGATTGTATTTAGAGTGTTTGATGAGTTTGAGTTGGATTCATGCTATGTGTTGGTGTTATGAACTCATGGTGTCTGTCATTTGATGACGAAAGTTATAAAAAGATTGAAGGAAATTCTCTAAGTTCAGTACAAGTTAGGAAATGTGTTACATGCTCACAAGATGATACCACATTCTACCATAGTTGAAGGTAAGGACCTATGGATTGGACTAATGGCTAGATATTACACTCAGGAATCAATGTTTCAAGTTTGAAATCATAAAGTTTACCACAAGGACTTTGAGAGACAGAAGAATGAAGACAATATTGAAACAGAGTAAGTGCAGTCATAGAGAGACATGAGAATGCTCCGTACTTCTCCACAGATGAAGATATGATGTTGTGGTTTGGAGGATAGGTAGATATAAGTATCAGGTATGCAAGTGTCAAGTTTCAAGTGATAATTTGTACTGCAAATGCTTCTCCGAAGTCAGCTCTATGAAGACAGGTCTTGTTGATTGTAATGATAAGTAGAGGGAGAAAGAAGAAGACACCGTAGTTCACCACACATTGGTAATTGGCCTTGCTGATTGAATGACAAAATCATATGTCTGGTTGGTGTGTGTTGTTCAAGTTTTAAATGATTATGTTCACTACAAGTACACATTTCATTGTTCTATCTTGAGACTATGTAAGCAGAGTTGTTAAGGATAACAGAATCATATTTCATGTGCTTGTGCCAACATCTGATGACTTGACATGGTAGAAGGAGTGTACCTGGATGATTTACAAATCATATAATTCTCTTTTTGTGATCTGCATGATGTAACATTGTCTCCTTTTGTACCACTTTAGGTCTTGAGCCAAATAAAAGGAAGGATAAGGGTTTGCAGAGATTACTTGGTGTATGATGAAGACTTTGTCATATGTGTGTAGTGTAAATCAACTTGGAAGTATGTACTAAGGTAAAATTGGACCTGGTTGTGCCTTGTTCTTCAACCGTACTTAATTTCTACTTACTATATATGTTTTAGAGCTGACTATTGTGGCCATTACACTTTTCATGTTACACATTTCATCTTGGCCGACCAAGGAGAGAGATTTTGAAGCTTGTGGAGGATATAAATGAAAGATCAAAGTTGTTGAGTGAGGTATGTATTGTGTAGTATGTGATAGCATTGATATTGCGCAAATAAACTCATTGTAGAAGTAGATCTCATGATGAAATGTGGAAAGGACTAGTATTATATTGTTGCGGAGAAAATTGTTGGTGATGTGATGATGGAGAAGAGTTTCTAAAGTTGTTTTGTTGTGGTAGAGGTTGATATTATAGTTGTGCAAAGATGAGTAGTAGTGTAGAGGGTGAAGCGATTAACAGTCAGTTTTTGTGAGAAGAACATTTGAGTCAGATAAGTTTTGTGTTGCAGAGATTGAAGAATTGTTGTGTAAAGATTGTATGTGTTGTAACTATTCAGGGAGCTGTAGCTTCCTTTGGTTTGTAGCCCATAAATAATATTATAATCTTGTTTTTATTTGTAAGGTTGGATTTGGACAGTAGATCCAAGTAGCTTGCTCATAGTGATTTTTCCCTTCTAGGGTTTTGTAACTATGAAAATGATTCAAAACATATTAAGATATCAAAATAGCTACAACAATCAAGTCAAGAAGATGAAATAAAAGAAAATTGAAAACATCAATAGAACATAAACCAATTCATCTTAAGAAAACTCCATTTCTCTCCTCTCTTTTGCCTTGGGAGAAATGGCTTGCATGATTAAGCTTTGCTCTCAGATTTCTTGTAGCACATTCACATTGAAATTTCGGCATAGTTTCGTTACATTGTTTGTGGTGGGATCCTTGGAAAAAGCAAAAAGAGGGGTTTAAATATATTTTTGATGGAAGAGGAGTTGGGAAGGTTTCCATTTTGAAATGGAACATCCTTCTCAAGTTGAGTCATGTGGGTTGGAGAAGGTTTCCATTATGAAGAGAAGATGGAGCGAAGATGGAAATGGAAATGCCAAAATGGATTTTGAGAAAAGAGAAAGATGGATATGGTAAGTTATTTTAATTAATTAAAATAAAATTTTAATTAATTAGTGGCATGAATGATTAAATAAATAATAACTATTTATTTAATCATAGCAGAAAGGGGTTAGATAATTAAATAAACAGTCCTATGTATTTATCTAATTATACGTGGGATTAGGAGGAACGATTAAAAGATGAACAATTAAATAAATATTAAAAATTTATTTAATTTAGAAGAAAGATGCTAGGGCAATTTTTAGTGTCTACATTGTGCCCCTCTTTGAGACAAGTCCGTTAGGACATTGTTTCAAAGAAGATATGATACCTTGGATAAACAAGCTATGCCCCAGTGAAACTGGCAGATGATGCCCCCTCGAGAGGAAAACCAGGCTATTGGGAAAGACTAGGTTGACTCGTGACAAGAGGATAGACAAGAGACAGACTAGGTTAATTTGACACAAAGAAATAGGGTGTGGGTGGGTAATGATGGGGATGAAATGGAAGAATTATGGTTTGGTTCAGAAGAGAAATTAGGGAGATGTATGTCTAACACACTTGTTTTGCAGGAAGAAGAGAATGATGATGAAGACCAAGAGGATGATGATGATTAGAAAGAAGATGATAAAATTGTTGATCAAATCAGATGAAGAATGGATGGTGAAGGTAGCTTCAGATGGTTGCATATGAAATTATAGATTTGCAATCCTTATTGTTTGATATAGCACTAGATATTATGCACTAGGGTATAAAGACCAAGGTGTTGAGTATCTAATGTGCTGCAGACTAATACAATCTTGTCAAGATACAAGATATGAATATTAGCTGTCTCGAGACAAAATTTGACTTTGCAAGCAAAGGTTTGAACTCGTTTCCACAAAACATAATGAAACCTTGTTGGTTATACGTATGGGAAATAGTCTTAGCATAGAATAGTCTTAGTGCATAAGAGATTGTTTCGCTTCTCAGATGCAAAAGATATTGATATACAAGATGCTAATCCCAACATGTACAAGATACCATTAGGCATAGTAGGAGAATAAGATCATCCCACAAACACAGCATACGAAAGTAAATGACCATGCCCTAGTCCATACTTCATCACAACATACCAAGATATGATAGATCAAGGCAGTCTTGACTAGGTATTAGAAAGGGACAAAAGATAAATCAAAAGAAAAACAAAAAACACAACCATCATGTTCTCTTGCCAGATTTAGGGTGCTCTTGGTTGGATTGGATAGCATCTTATTATAAGGAAAGATATATCATGTTGAAGGATAAGATGCTAGATTGATATAGCAGATGTTGGCTTAAGGCATGCAAACAAATGTCTTTAGCTTACCCCTGATTTGATAAGTGCTTGAGCTATCGCGAGTTGCATAGTTTGGTTTTGCTTGAGTTAATCAAAGAGAAGAAAATGAAAGATAGGAGAGATGAATGAGGGAGATGGAAGAATGAATCATCGGTGCTTGAGTACTGGATACTTCCTTCATATTCTAGACTGCCTACATACCCTATATCCATGGGATCAAAGCACCGTACACGATGATGATGGGACATGATGATATGTAGTTCTGGGTGTTTATTGATGAGATGGCAGACATATGATGGAAGAAGATGAGATGAAAAATGAGGAGGATGATTAGAAGAAGGATGGAAGATGGAAAAGATGTATCATCTTGTGCCTAAATCTAGATACGTCCTTCATACTACAGACTTCCTGCATACCCGTGTCCACGGGATGAAGGCACTTAACGATAGAGACGAGATGTAGTTCTTACTCGTGATGATGATGAAGGTGGATGGATTGATGTGATTTTCATTGATTGAATCGATTGATTTGCTTTGATTTGATAAGTTTGATTGGATTTGATTTGATGGATTGATGATTGGATGAAATTTTATTGTTTGGGTTTTTTGTTGGATATTTGATTTTTTTTTTGAATTTTTGACATGTGATTTTTTTGTATTTTTTCAGGACTTTTTTTATGATTTTTTTTGTATTTGTTTTGGAAATATTTTGATTTTTTGGGGGGCTTTTTAAATGTTTTGGGATGTCAATGGATTTACCATTTGTGCAGCCTTTTGTGCTGAATAAAAATGACAAGGGGGAAAACCAAGTCTAGATGCAAGGATGGAGATAGGATTGGATAAAAAAAAGGTGGGCGATAAGGAATAGATGTATGTGTAAGAGAGCAAGGATGTGATCTCCAAAGACTATGTCACATAGGAATAATATGCCCCATTCTAGGTGTAATGCTTAGGATTTTTCATGACAAGGCTCATGACGATAGGATGGAAAGGATGAGGTATATCAAGAGATACCCAAATCTTGTTTCAACATTTTGCCCCTATTTCTTCATCAAAATCAATATGAGGAAGGGAGGATGAATGGATGCAATGGGATAGGTGTATGTATGTGGAATGGATAAGGATGGTAGGAAATGATATGGTAAGATAGGTTGAAAATGATATGGTGGATGAGACAAGGTGCTCCCAAGTGTAGGTGACATAGAAGATCAATCTACACATGACACTTGTTTGCCAGTTTTCATCACAGTACTTATCCAAGGTGCCCATTTCCCAGGGTTTCACCATTGGACGAAGGGATTTCTCTTTACTTTTTTGATTTTTTTTTCTTTTTTTTTGAATTTTTGGATTGGAGAAGATGGATATGGATGAAAGGGACTCAAGTGTCTAGTTCCATGAAAGATTATAGTCCCGCTAGAGATGGATGTCATTGCATGGACCATGTCCAGTGCTCATAGATGTTGGTAGGGGATTGTGCAAAAGATGGATTAGGTAGATAGAAGATTATGGATGGAAGGATAGTGGATTATGTATGGAAGATAGTGGATTATGATATGGATTATGTAAGACTTATGCAATGATGGATGTAAGACTTATGTAAAAGCATGGACCATAGGAATAGGATGGGGAAGATATGTAGGATAGTGGATGAAAGGTGGGGAGATGGAGGTATGTGAGGATGGAATCATGACCAACGGTTGTACACACCATGATAAACATTGAAGCTTTTGATGGGATGTTGGTGTAAGAAGCAATGGTGTTGTTCGCTTAGGAGATGGTTGATTTAGGCATTTAGGGACCCATATAGACTTAGTATTTTTATGATTTTTACTTTGCTTGTGGGATTTAGGAATTTGAAACTTTTGAATGGAGTGGATGGAAGAGGATGGTTGGGATTTTTGAGAGGTGGATGTCTCTTTTGACGTGATTACTTTTTTCTTAGGTACCCAAACCATTTTAGTTTTGACCTTTTCTTGTGAAGGTATGGGCTTAGGTAGCCTTTTAGATGGATTTGACTTTGATTCTTTTCTTTTGTGCTCTAAGGCATTAGGACCCTTAGAATTTTTTGCTTTATGTGCAGAGACATTCATTTTTGTATTTTTGAATCACTTAGAATGGGTGAAATGAGTGGAAGCTTTATGTTTACATGATGTGTGCATTTGTTGGTCATGATTAGGAATATGAGGGTACTTATGGATGAGTGGATAATGAGGCTTTGGTAAAAGTGGAGGTAGATTTGATGGTGGGATATTATGAGTCGGAAGTAACAGAGGCAACATTGATGGTGGAAAGTGTATGGTCACATTCTTTTGACATTTGTAAGATGATGGAGGTGGAATGGCAATGTATGTTTTAGGAATGTGATGGGATTTGTAGTGGAAAGTGGTGGACTCGAGAGGCATGGAGGAATTACCAACATCTTTTGATTGCTTACCTTGAGGTGTGTATCCAAGGCCATATGAGCGTGGGGGTGTTTTGACATGGATAGGCTCCAAAATTCCTTGTTCAAGAAGGCCTAAGCCTTTCCCATGATAATTCATGTTTTGGAGCATGCGATGGACAATGGGACTAGGTGTAGATTAGACACTAAACTTGAGTTATTTATTGGATGGAGAAGGTGAAGTAGAAGATAATGGTTGCTATGTTCCTAAGGAAGAACATTCATGGAGGAAAGTGGATAGACAAATAGGATGTGATGGCTTTGAACTGGAGTTACTAGTGGATGATATAGAAGGATCATTAAGATCTTTATTATCATTATGTTCATTAAGATCTAAGTTATTGGTTTGATCTTCTATGTTCACTTGGGAGGCATGTGTCTCATCAATGGAAACATATATTTGTAGATTATGGATGGGGCTAGGTGGAGGATGGATTGGAGCAATTTGGGTATCTTGCTCATGGATGGGTACATGATTATGGATAAGATCAAGGTGCTCATGGATAACTTCTTTATAGGTAATCTCATCTTGATCATGGAAAAGATAAATATTATGGATGGGTAGCATGGAAAGGATTTGATCTTGATTAGGACTAGGGCTTTATGTTTCCACATGCTTAGGATCATACTCTTGACATAACTCTTGTGGTTTCATGGAATTGGAAGGATCTTGGATGAGTTTGATGGGTTCTTGGTATTCATCCATAAGAGAGTATGATGAACTTTGACTTGGGCTCATGATAGGATGCTCTTCAATAGGCTCGATTGCTTGTGGGTCACATGATGGGGTTTGAAGGCTAGGCAAAGTGTTGGGAGATTCTATGATAGGCTCACAAGTTGGTGTTTGACATAGTGATGGTCTATTCCTTGCTAGTAGCCATTGGATATGTTTAGGGTAAAATTGGATTTTTTTAATCTTTGTTGTTTAGATGTTTGAATCCTCCTTTCACCCTAACATTGAAGGATCTAGGGTCGAGTGATGAGCACTATCATAACCTAGGTCACTTGCAGATGTAGGGAAACTTGGATTAGGGAATTAATTATCAATTTTTCCTTCTCCTATGTCTAATTGACCATTAAAACCCTAATTATGCAAATACGACAACAAATTGATGAATAATGGAAAAAGCTCTTGCAGGTGAGGGTAAAATAACAAATCATAGAATACTTATTTTCAAGGTTCTGAGGAGGAATAGTCTGAGACTAAGGTGCCGACGCCCAAGTCCAAGGTACGTACTTTTTTGGGGAATCTAGACCTCCTTCCGACATTGATCAGCCCTGTAACTTCTGTTTCCTGAGATCTGTCTACGGAGGACACTGTTGCGGGTGCCCTAGTCCTGGAAGTAATCCTTTGTCTAACTTTTCTTCATATCTAAAATCCCTGATGTTTGCCAAGCCCTCCTACAACTCCAGTTTTTCCAGATACGACACCTATAACCTCAATCAAAAGACTTGGTTTGGGGGTTGTGGTGTTTAGAGGTTTGCCTCAGTCAAACCCCGGAGGACACTTAAGTCTTCAAACACCATTGTTAGATAAAGAGGGCATGCCCTTGTGACGCAAAGGCCAAAAACCAAAGGAATCAATGATACAAACACAATGATATGTCACCTTGTAGCAAAGCTCTCATGGAGGAAGATGCTCTTCATGCTATGAGAAGATTGAATCTCAAATCTGCAAATATCAACACACAAAACACACAAGTCTCCTCTTGCAACACAATAGAAGCCTTGAATCACCTTGAGAACACCATAGCTTTCTAGTAATCATCTAGTTTACAAATGAATGCCTAATCATGCTTAGATATGCAACTACAAGGATTCTCGCCAAGAAATTAAAAAACAAACTTTACCGTGTCGGCAAAATAACCAAATAAAAGTCATAAACCAACACCCAAAAATTAGGGCTCCCCCAAAATAGGGTAGGACTAGGGCGCATGCACCCAAGTCCTCCCCCCCTGTTTTTGGTAGGGTACAGCTCAAGGGGTCCACCTAGGTCTAATTTTCCATGGAACCTAGGTCTCATTCCATCAGGATGCTAAAATATGAACTAAAATGTCCTAAATGCACTCTAAAGACCCGGGAGCTAAACCTTATGAGGGAAAAGTCCCCAAGGAGACATTTTCCAACGTTACATTTAGCCCCCACTTTAATGTATGTATAAATGTAAGGCCAATACATGCATTAAAGTAAGGTCACAAACACAACAAACACACCAAGAATGGAGAAGACACGCCAATCACATAGAAGACAGTAACATGCATGTAAAA
Organism: Cunninghamia lanceolata; assembly: GCA_027924645.1. Classification (NCBI taxonomy): domain Eukaryota; kingdom Viridiplantae; phylum Streptophyta; class Pinopsida; order Cupressales; family Cupressaceae; genus Cunninghamia; species Cunninghamia lanceolata. The sequence goes on along the minus strand of BSBN01000194.1, from coordinate 8,425,284 downwards.
CATGAAGAAGATAGTTACAGTCACATAGAACATAGAGTAAATAGTCAATGCATAGAAGACACATTAATGTATGGAAGACAGAAATGATATCTTTTCTTTTCTTTTTCTCATATATATGACATGTAAATGCAAGTACTGGAAAGTAAACAAACCTCCCATAATACCAGATGCACTACCTTAAGGCGTAGGTCTCAGTATATATGGGGCAACACACACGCAATACATGCCAAACCTCCCAAAATGCACATGAAGCACTACTCAAAGGCATTGGTATTTGCATATGGGGTAACAAACATGCCATACAAAAGAAGCACACCAAAACACACACACTTGAAGACATGGAGAAAACATGGAAGACAATTGATGGTGTGTTCCCTATTTCTAAGCTCATCACCATCTCAGACACATTACAGGCACACACCGATGATTGGGATTCACCACAACAATCACAGAAGACATGCTTAAGGGTCGATTTAGTCACAGAACCGCTCCCTGCCTCTGCAGAGGACTATTGAAAATGACAGGATGATGTAATCTACTCTGAGAAATACACCATCGTTGCCTCTGTAGAGGGCTTAAGAAAAAGGATATGCTCGATATCCCGCCTCTGCAGAGGGCTTACATGATTGATTGATTGATTGCAAACAAACTTAGGATGCACAATGCACCACTCTAGGGCACAAGTCTTTGCATCTGAGGTTAAACACATTGCTAACATCTATAACAGATAGCTTACCTTATATATGCCCCAACCTTCAGGTGGTTGATATCAGTTATCGATATCAAGCACGTTAAGGTAGGAAGAAAACACACAAGGGAACACTGCCTTTCATAAAGCCCATGCCCCCCAGAGGTGACATGTACTTTACGATCGCCAAATGTTCCCACAAACACATCCCTGCAAGAAACATGTTAGTGTCTACAACATCATGATAAACAACAACATCAATGCATATGATTAACCACACAAAGGGCCAAGGTTATTCAATGAATTCGAGGTTCGAGGATAACTGTGGGCTATATCATGAAGCTCTTCGAATCAAGTACTGCCAAGGCTAGATTCAAAGGCAAACAAAGGTGCACAGAGCAGCAGTATTGTTAAGGTTTGTAAATGTGATAGAAACATCATGAAATTCACTACGCGGAAAGCACAAGTGCTTCCACTAGCCAAGCGTCGGATAAAATATACAACTCCATCATCATATTAGGAACTAAGTCCATTTTTTGATTGCTCTTGAAAGGGACACTAGGTCCACATCAGTATAAATGTTTTTCATCATCCACCCGCTAGATGGAAACACTAGAGGAAGGGAAACAATAAATAAGAGAGGAGAAAACAAGTGTCTCAGGGATAGTCACATAGGAGGGTTCCCCCAGGTCACCAACCACGATGCTATGTCTATAAGACACAACACACAACAATGAAATTAGAGAGAGAGAAATATAGAAGAATGATGATACAAATAGAAGAAGGTCACAATAGAGGTAGTCTTTTGGTATCCCAAACCTTACGGGAGAATCCGAGGTCATTTCAGGAGGCCTAAACAACACATAACACATCACGGGGGAAGCACGTCATGATAGAGATAAAGGGTTAGAGATACTTACCTGTTAGGGTACCACCGTTAAGAACCTGCATATCTAGGATATCTAGGATGTTGCTTTGATCTTGTTGAATTAACATTAAGTGTAGGACGATGAGAGGCTTTCTTTTCTTTAAAAGGATTATATCCAATGCCGCTTGAATAATGTATTGAAGTGGATTCTATAGGTACTCAAATCCCTTGTTGATTTACACCAGATCCCTTACCTTCATATTCACAAGTGTTATAAAGGATTTTAAATCCTTGACCATAAAGGGATGTCATTTCCTTAGAAGAAGGTGAAGCATCATAAGTGTCATACTTTGTAGTTTAAGTGAGAGTATTATCTTTTTTTTCTACCCAGGAAGCTTTGTTTTTCTTAGGTGCTTTATAAGATTACTTAGGTGAGATCGATGCAACTTTTGATGTGTCGAGGCTATTAATTTTATATTCCCCTATACTGCAAGGATTAAAATCTAATAAAAACAATCATCACCAACAAATGCATTTGATAGTTTAGAGTCTTGCACAACATTAGTTGTTAATGGATCACCTTGCAATTTGTTTAAGCTTATATGGTTGTGAACGGGTTTTTTCTTTTCAATATGCAAACAATTATCTAGTTTAGGATCAGTATGAATAGTATGAAGTTTACCTTTGAATATAAATTGATTGAATGATGCAACCTGGAAGGAACTACCCCCAATGCATGAATCCAAGGTCTACTAAGAATCATGTTGTAAGATAAAGAACGAGGCATGACATGAACCAGGGTAGGCACAAGCACAGGTCCTACTTGTATAGGTAAAGTTATAGTGCCCATGGATTGTCATCCAACATTATCAAAGCCACGAACGCTAATTTCATTTGGTGTGATTTGTGACGTATCGACCTTGATTTTGTGTAGTAGGTCAATGCTACAAACATTAAGAGATAATCCAGTGTCGATCATAACCCATTTTACCAATGTTTTATGTATTATAACAAAGATCATAAGAAGATCATATTGGTTTTGAACTTCAATTGATGGTAATTCATGTGGTTGAAAGATAATATCCATTTTTGTTGCATGCATACTATCCAATATGGTTGCTACATCATTAGGCTTAGTAGTCGGTGGGACAATCACCTTTTGTAAGCTTCTTGGAGCATTCCATAGTATGTAGGTGATGTTTGTATTAAATCTGAAAGAGAGATCTTAGCCAGAGTAGCACAAAGATGTTTGACAAGATCATACTCTTGACCACTTTTATGAGTAAGACGAGGTGGTTGAGGGAGCATAGGTTGAGAACATGGAAGAGAGATAGGCACATGCAGTGCTTGGTTACTTTTCTTGTTATTACGGGTGTTATATGTGTGAGCAATCACATTATGTTGTGGTTGTTGTAACACATTTTGAACACCTTGAACCGTAATCACCGGCTTTAAGCAATAAGGTACATTAGGTGCCCCCTGCACAACCATATTAGGAATAGTGCTACCAAGACTATTAATAAGTATCGAATTAACATTGTTTCCCACTTGATTGCACCCAACATCCATCCCTAAAGTACTTAATGTGAGAGATCTTTTCTCATCCACTAATGCTACATCTTGGCCAAGGAGAGAAATGGGATGAGAGGAAGGTACATCATCACCATCATACTCTATGGTAGAAAAATTCTTTTCACTCTCATCTTTCTCATGAGTGTTCCTAGAGTTGAATTTGGTTAAATATTCTAATATCAAAGGATGTTCACCCACTAGGATTAAAAATTGGTCAAAATCAAGATCTTTGATAAATGCATGCAAATATACCATTGAGAAATGACATGAAGGTGCTATTCCAATGTAAGATCAGATTTTGAAAAGCTTTTCCAACTTTATGCAAAATTCAAATGCAAGACTATATGCAAAAAGTGACCTAAATGCTTGATTTTTTTGTACTTTTTCAATGCCAATGATTGAAACAAATGGAAGTGTAAGGATTTAAGTCAAGGAAATCAAGTTATATGTCTTATATCAGTCCAAAACATCAATATAATCACTTCCAACACACTCTTGATGCAAATCCAAGATAATGCCAAGTCAAAATATAGTGAAAATATGTCAAAATAGGCACTTTTTTCACCAAAATTCAATGCAAAAGAGAATAACAAAGGGTGTTTGTGAGGAAAATGATGATGGAAATAAAATAACATCAGTAATAACAACCAATTGGTGCCAAAATGCCCAACACAACATGATTTTAGTGCCGCTTAACGTAAAACCCTAGTGAAAATATAGCAAAAATAGGTTATTTTTCATGGTTTTTCAATTCTAAGACCTAGCAAAAGGGGTGTTGTAATGAATTTAAGGAGGTAAAGAAAATAATGTAAATAATATCAGTCACCTCAATCCATAAAATTATTCACAACACGCTTGGAATGCAAACTAGGTCAAACCCTAGGGCAAAAATGGTCAAAATGTGTAGTTTTTGCAAAATTTTCACTACAAGAGCCTGATAAAAGGGTGTTGTGAAGCTTTTTATGAGGGGTAGAAAATGATTACCCTTATAAAATAAAAATAATTCAAAAATATCCTTCACAACACACCTATAGTGCAAATTTAGAGAGTCGATAAGGCCGATTTTAGTGAAAATTGTTGTTTTCAAAGCCCTAGGTTTGAGATCTTGGGACAAAATTCTATGTGAATGCTTTGAAGTATGATTTATGATGTAATTGACTTAATCTCAGATCTGAAAATGATTTTCAAGCCTTAACATGCAAAATGCCCATGCAAATTTAATGAAAATGTATCAAAATTGCTAGTTTTTGTTGACATTTTCTATGTAAAAATGCAAATATTTTAAATCTAAATACAAATTCACACTAAAATGAAAGACTACAACAAAATGAAAATTTGAATGATCCTTTAAAATCATTAGAAAAATATGATAAAATATTTTGCCTACAAACCCTAGATTTTGGAATTACTAGGTTATATAAAATTGCCAAAATTTCCACAAAACCCTAGCAATTAAATGATGAAAATGTAATGTAAATTTATGATTTTTTTAATTTTCTGTAGTTTATATCAGATCTAATGCAAAAATCATGAATTAGGAAAATTTATGAAAAATTGATGTAATTTAGTAAGCCAAACAATGCAATTTTTTTGTATTTTTCCAATTCTTCAATTTTTTTGAATTTTTCTAAATGCAATAAAGTAAATGACCAAATGAATGAATGAAATCAATCCAAATCTAAAGACAAACACTCAACAAGTTGTAATTTAAGTCCAAAAACATGGGCTCACCAAAATGTTTAGGGTAAAATTAGATTTTGTTAATCTTTGTTGTTTAGATGTTTGAATCCTCCGTTCACCCTAACATTGAAGGATCTAGGGTGGAGTGATGAGCACTATCATACCCTAGGTCACTTGTAGATGTAGGGAAACTTGGATTAGGAAATTAATTATCAAATTTTCCTTCTCCTATGTCCAATTAACCATTAAAACCCTAATTATGCAAATACGACAACAAATTGACGAATAACGGAAAAAGCTCTTACAGACAGTGGTAAAATAACAAATCACAAAATACCTATTTTTAGGGTTTCAAGGCAAAACAGTAGGGGACTAAGGTGAGGGCGCCCAAGTCCAAGGTACCTTCTTTTTTGGGGAATCTAGACCTCCTTCCGACACTGATCAGCCCTGTAACTTCTGTTTCCTGAGATCTATCTATGGAGGACACTATTGTGAGTGCCCTAGTCTTGGAAGTGCTCCTTTGTCTGAATTTTCTTCAGATATTGAATCCCTGATGTCTGCCAAGCCCTCTTGCAACTCCTCTTTTTCTAGATGTGACACCTGTAACCTGCAATCACAAGACTTGGTTTGGGGGTTGTGGTGTTTAGAGGTTTGCCTCAGTCAAACCCTGGAGGACACTTAAGTCTCCAAACACTATTGTCAGGTAAAGAGAGCATGCCCTTGTCAGGTAGAGGCCAAAAATCAAAGGAATCAATGATAAAAATACAATGATATGTCACCTTGTAGTGAAGCTCTCATGGAGGAAGATGCTCTTCATGACATGAGAAGATTAAAGCTCAAATATGCAAATATCAACACACAAAACACATAAGTCTACTCTTGTAACACAATAGAAGCCTTGAATCACCTTGAGAACACCATATCTTGCTAGTAATAATCTAGTTTAAAAATGAATGTCTAATCATGCTTATATATGCAACTACAAGCATTCCCGCCAAGAAATTAAAAATCAAACTTTACTGTGTCAGCAAAATAACCAAATAATGGTCATAAACCGACACCTAGAAATTAGGGCTACCCCAAAATAGGGCAGGACTAGGGCACATGCGCCCAAGTCCTCCCCCGTATTTTGGGAAGGGTATAGCTCAAGGGGTCCACCTAGGTCCAATTTTCCATGGAACCTAGGTCTCATTCTATTGGGATGCCAAAATATGAACTAAAATGTCCTAAATGCACTCTAAAGACTTGGGAGCTAAACCTTATGAGGGAAAAGCCCCCAAGGGGACATTTTCTGACGTTACAGGATAACATCCTTTGCAATTGTGTGTGGATGGACAATATAAGGGATGGGTGATAAGGGTAGATGGTGTTGTAGGCTTATGAGTAAGAATAGAATTGGAGGGAGGAATACTGTGATTGGATGGATTGGGATTTGGATTGGATGGAGGGATAGTAGGCCCAGATGGATTGAGCTTTGGATTGGATGGAAGGATAGTAGGACTAGATGGGTTAGGACTAGAAGTAGGATCACATGGTGGTGCCAAGATAGGACTAGTAGTCTCATATGTTGGCATGTGATTGGATGGTGGAGGTGACTCATCAGATGCATTGGCTAGGTTGGTATCTCCCTTATCAAAGGATATGAGGTCTTGCTGCAAGGGTGAACTTAAGGATACTTGATTTATGTACAAAGGGCCACTTAGACTTGAGTCAAAGGTTATTAGGTCTTGTAGCATAGGTGGACTTAAGTCTATTAGGTCTTGCTGCAAAAGTGGACTTGGGCTCACTTGATTTATGTACAAAGGGCCACTTGAACTTGCATGTGCTTTTTGTAAGGATACATGGTTGCCTTGTGAATGGGTTGGGTGATGTGTTGGATGGTTATAATGAGGAAGTAGGTGATTTTGGGGTGGATATTGATAAGATGATATGACATTGACATGGTATATAGATAGATTAGGTTGGCCTGATGGTGAAGGTGAAACATAGGATTGTGGTTGAATGTATTGGAAGTTGTGATGGTGTTGTGGTGGAGGGATTGCATAGGATAATGGTTTTTGAGAGGTGGCTTGATATGGATAATGATTGAGATTAGAAGAGGTGTGATAGGTTGATGAAGTGTTGATGTGACATGTGGATTGATCAGGTTGATATGAAGTGGATGGGAGAGACTCATAGGAATGATGTAGAAGTTGTTGATGTGGTGATTGGATTTGATGTTGTGGTGGCATATGGACTTGTTCCTTTCTATATAACCACTCAAGTGTATCAAGCATTCTTTTGGTGCCATAAGGATCATTCTCATAGGTCTTGTTTGGGAATGTCATGTCCATGTTTACAAGTGGTAGATTAGGATGTGAGGATGTGGAGTGATTAATATGTGATTTGGATATGAAATGGATGAAGTTGATTTGGTAATGATTAGGATGAAGTGATTCAATGTCTTGGAATGATGGCTTGGAATTATGATTGACTAGGATGATTAGGATTGGATGATGTGGATGATGTGGCTTAGGATATGTGTTAGGATGGGATTTTCTATGATAGGGATTTTGTTTTTGACAGCTTTTTTGGCAATTTTTTACAAGAAAACAAGATAGAAAACAAACACACACAAGACACACACAAACATGTACAACCTAGGCTGGCAGAGACAATATTTTTTGGATTCCCACTTGGATTGCTCTAACCGCACTTATTCAGAGCGGATACCTTAGAAGTTTGGTGGCACTAGCTCCCCCTTGCTCGACACTCACTTCTCGGAAACACCAAACTTTGAATTCCTAAAGACCCAAAGATCTCTAGGAATTTTCTATCTCTACTTTGAACTGCAAGAATGTGGGATGGATTTAGAGGTCCAACCTCCTACACCAACAAATAAAAGGATTTTGGCTACTATATAGAGGTTTTAAGTAAGGGTATTCATTCAGGTGGCCATACATGCGACGATTCGCTCTGATTAGGAGGCCTCCCAGCCTATAGAGGTTATGCTCTGCAAGTTTTCACACACCATAAGCTACTAAGGGAGACATTCATCGGTATGACATAACAACACCTGTTGCTTATGACTTTCATCACAACCATGTTATTTTATATAGTAGTTCGAAAGAGCTTGGCTTTAGCTTGGTACCGCTTGGGTCATTCCCTCTCATAATGAGAGGTAGGCCCTCTAGAGATAGCAACAATTTCTCTTACACCCCAAATCCATTAGATAGGTAGGGGGAGATGATACTCTTGCTGTTAAATCGGGTTACAGACATGCACAACAAGCAAATAAGAAAGATAAATAGACACGGAGCATGTAGGGTTTATTTTAAACACCAAATCAAACTTGCAATAGATATATCAATAGTTTTTTTAGATTCTCCATTCTTTGATAGAATGATAAGATGTTGCAATGACAAGAAGAAGAATGAACTTGCAAGCCAAAGAGGATTAGGTCAAAATATGCAATCTGTTAAAAATCTAAAATAAACAGTCTGATATAGCAAAACAGACTACATAAACAGAAATTTTGAAAAATTCTAAGCAATTTTAAAAAAATAATTTGTTGAAATTGGATGGGTTTTGCTCAAGATATGCTCAATTGGAGTCTAAAAAGAAGCTGAATTTCAACTATAAAAATACCTAATAACATGATGAAATTACCTAATGAAATCTCCACTGTTGCAAGGTTCATCTTATCAGATTTCTGATGAGTCCTCGTTTGCGCGATTTAGAGCCCGTATGACCAAGTTATGACAAAATGAAAAAAAATTGCCCCTTCTAGGGCTTCTTGGAGACAAGAGGTAACTTGGTTGTCTACCTTTAACCACTAGTAGTTTAGTTCTCCCTATTCACATGCACTGGTAATAGATGGCGGTTAAGGTTTGGGCGGCTAAGGTTAGCCTAGCCCTCGGTCTCCCATACGACTGAGGGCTCGCTAAAAGTAAAACAAAAAACAAAAAACCAAAGGGAATGTTAGCCCCCTTCCCTTGTGGGTCACAAACGTGACCTGACATTGATGGAAGCACCGAGCGGTTAACCTAACTAGATCAACTAGCGTTTTAGAATCAAATGGTAGTTTAAAGACTTCAGGAGGTTAAATTAGATGACAGTTTTGGGTTTAATTTAAGTCACAGTTGGGAGGCTGACAATTGATGATCAAAATAGTCAGTCAAAGAAATGGTGGCGATGGGTGTACGATGGGCTGACACTGTGAAATGAGGGATCGAAAAACTAGAATCCAAAGCAACGGTAGGGTGGATGAGAGATGGTGGTGGCGATAGTCACCACCACTAGTGGTGATAAGAAGTTTTGTGTTGGATCGAGGGCGATCGAGGGGAGGAATTGACTAGTAAACAAATGCAGTGAATACTTAGGGTTTGAAGGAAGCAATGACAGAGATGAATGCCGACAAAAGCAATACTGGTGTCGACCAAAGATAAAGGATAATAAACAGGGAGTATCAACTTAGACCAGAGCTGAGTGATTGGTAAGATGTGAGGTGTTGATGGGTAAAATGTAGATGGAGTTAGGGTTTTTAGTGATAATTACACATAGTGGACTTAGCAGGTCGACAACAACATGCTTTGCAGATCAAACAATGAATAAAAACCCTACATAAACCTGCAACCAAAACCTCAACAAAACTTGCGATTTGAGATCACAATCTACAAACAAAGAACACAGAAGCAAGTGAGATACGTCCATACTGTATGGACTATAAATAAATAAAAAATTCAAAATTTTATAAAAATTTCACAGTCACCAAATCCCAGCAAGTTTATAGTAAAAAATCATGGAAATGACCTCCCGGATGCGATGGTGCAGTCAGTTTCAGCCCAGAAGGTCACTTGTAACAGATCCCTTGCAAAAATTTCCACACGAGAGTTAGGAAAACACAAATTTTTATAGCAAAAAGTAAGATTTGATTAGGAGATGTAGGTCCCACCAGGCATGCCAGAAATGTAACTGTGAAAATGATTCAAAACCTATTAAGATATCAAAATAGCTACAACAATCGAGTCAAGAAGATGAAATCAAAGACAATTGAAAACATCAATAGAACGTAAACCAATTCATCTTAAGAAAACTCCATTACTCTCCTCTCTTTTTCCTTGGGAGAAATGGCTTGCATGATTAAGCTTTGCTCTCATATTTATTGTAGCACATTCAAATTGAAATTTCGGCATAGTTTCATTACATTGTTCATGGTGGGATCCTTGGAAAAAGAAAAAAGAGGGGTTTAAATAGATTTTTGGTGGAAGAGGAGTTGGGAAGGTTTCCATTTTGAAATAGAAGATCCTTAAGGCTCAAGTTGAGTCATGTGGGTTGGGGAAGGTTTCCATTATGAAGAGGAGATGGAGAGAAGATGGAAATGGAAATACCAAAATGGATTTTGAGAAAAGAGAAAGATGGATATGGTAAGTTATTTTAATTAATTAAAATAAAATTTTAATTAATTAGTGGCATGAATGATTAAATAAATAATAACTATTTATTTAATCATAGAAGAAAGGGATTAGATAATTAAATAAATAGTCCTATGTATTTATTTAATCATAAGTGGGATTAGGAGGAATGATTAAAAGATGAACAATTAAATAAATATTAAAAATTTATTTAATTTAGAAGAAAGATGCTAGGGCAATTTTTAGTGTCTACATTTTGCCCTCTTTGAGACAATGTTTGTAGTCAAAGACCTCTAAAGAGTAAAGGTGGCAATGGATTTGTGAAAAGGTAGAGTCCCAAAACAGATATACCTAAAGGTATGTTTGAAATTGAAAAGGAAGAGCCTTGTACTAAAGATTGTAAGGAGACTAAAGATGAGGAGAAGAAGTTGAATAATGATGACTTCATATAGGTCAGCAATTAGAAGAAGAAAGATCCCAAGAGATCTACTCCCAGACAAGCAACTAATCTTAGGTTCTCTCAATCCTTTTATGGTTACTATTATTCTTGCAATAAGTTTGGTCATAAGGCTATTGATTGTAGAACTAAGGTTAGAAGAAATAATAACTTGAGGAATAACTCATATGTGCCTCCAAAACATGATGCTAGAATCTCTTATTCCTTTTATGGCTATTGCTTTGCATGCAATAAGTTTGGTCATAGGGTTATTGAGTGCAGAACTAAAATAAGGATAAATGGTGTGACTCTGGAATATAATGTTGTTTCCTACAAATGCAACAACTTGGGGCATAGAACAAAATTTTACAAAAGTGGTTCTACGGAACTGCCTATTCAGCATAAGAAAATAGAGAAAATTGTAAGTCAGCAAACGAAGGAAATGACAAAGATATGGAGAAGGAAGACATAAAAAAGTTATGAGAACAAGGAGGAATTTGTGTCTTTGCCTAGTCCAGAGGACTTCGTTGCTGATTATGATAAGGCATATGGTTAGGGGGACCTAATCAGTACATATCTATTCTTTCCCCCTGAATGGCGGTGGCTTTTGCTAATGGAAGCAAGAAACACAGTTGAGTTGTAATGAAATTCGTAGACAAGATTGTTGATAAGACAAGGTTACTTCTTTTCCTCAAAATTTTTGGAGCAAAATATCATGATGTGGAGGATTGTAGAAAGTTTTTCAAGTCTTTGTGGATTCAACAGAGTATTTTGGCAGCAGTTTACCTAATCGGATAAAGGTGCATTAAATGAAGAATGGTAGGGAAAATTGCAAAGTACTTATGCTTCTTTTGGACGATCAAAACTCATTCATGATCAAGCATTTGCATCCGGATTTGAGCAGAGAAGAAATATTTCAAAGCACTTGGTGAATTTGAGGAGAATTAAGCTAAAGGTGAAACCCTAGCGATTGAACAAAGAGGTATTTATCAGAATTACTACTTCTTAAAACCCTAGTTACTAAATTCATAGAAATTTGTGATGGTGACTCTGCAACTAGTTGATGTTACTGAGAAACCTAGTATAAGAAATACCCTTTCAAAACAATGGAGGTCGATAGGAAAGGAGCATTTTCAAATATACCAGTATATGTTGTTTATATAGAAGATGTTAGGTTTTACATTCACTGAACACTGGATGAAATTAATCATGTAAAATTTGAGGATCTCAGAGATCAACTTCTGGATGATGATGTTACCTATAAATTAGAATATGCTAATATGGGGGCCAAGCGTTTGGACATTTGGAAAGATTATCTTAATTTTTGTGATGAGAATGAATGGGTAAGATACATATTGAGCAGAATTCACAATGAGTTCATGTATCAGGATAAGCCCTACCAGATTACTAAAGATGCAATCAGGGTAGTTACTGGGTTGTGTTCCACCAGATTTGTACTGGTGATGAAATCAATTAAGAATGAGAAGGTTACTGAATTGACTGAAGTAATGTTTGACAAGAGAACTCTATCTTTAAATTTTCATAACTGATTTGGGTGTCCATTATGCTGCAATGGGAATTACATATAAAGTTTGCTTCACAAATAGAGAGGGATCCACCACTGGTACTACCAATCATACTACCTACCAGATGGTCAAGGAAGGTAAATATTTTGACCTCTGTAAGGTCATGAGAGAACAACTCCTAGAGAACCTGAGAAGGACAAAAGAAACTAGATACATTCTCAAGTATGGCACCTTAATTATTTGTCTTGCACTCTATTTTTTGAATGAGCTACCTAGTTTTAGTGGAAATGTCTGGCAACAACATATCCACGTTGCCACTCAAATTAAGAGTCATATAAGAGGGTTTAGTGATCCAAATCACTATAAAACAATGTACTAGGGTTTCTTCAAAACCCTTCAAACCAACATGCATGCTAGAGAAAGAGTCCCTTACAATTCTGTACAGCAATATAAGGAGAAGATCAATTTTTTAGTTGACAAGGATTATACCTATATGGAGTCTATTGAGCCTAGAACTACATGGATCCCTAAATTGCTATATATGAAGTCTCTAGAGAAGAAATAAAGGTCTATGCTGATATGCTGCTTAGCAAACCTAAAGACACCACTGTTGAAAGGTTTGGAACCTATGATGAGATTATGAATGAGATGCATAAGAAAAATGCAAAGGAAAAACTCGAGAAGAAGAAAGGTGAGCTGCATAAGATATGGAGCATCTCATATGAAACCACATCAAAAGCCCCTAGGAAGGAAAGACAACATGCTTCTATTGTTCTACCAGCTGCACAAGGTTTAAGAAGGACTAGTAGATCTACTTCTGCTACTGTAAATGCACCGCAACCCTCTGAATCTACACAAACAATGTCCACTAGAAGAAGGGTAGCTTCTTAAACACTAGCACAGAAGAAGACTAGTGAAAAGAAGCACTCAAGACCCAAAACACAAGACAAAAGAAAGAAGGTTAAGGTAGAAGAAATTGAAGAGGAAGAAGAAGGAGAAGAGGAAACTTCTAAGCTAGAAAGAAAATGGAATAAATCTAAGCAAAATCCTCCAGTGACTCCTATAAAAGGCCCTCTTCAATTAGAAGTTGTCTTCAATGGAATTGAATAACATGGGTTATTAAAGCACATAACTTATTTGTATCTAGATGTTCGTCTTGAGGACCATATCACCATTGTAAAGGTTGTAGTTATGTATATGCTTAAATACAATTTGCCCATGATTGATGTCATTGAAAAGGTGCAAAAAAGCCTAGCTCAGGCTCTAAGGTAGAAAAGAGAAGAAGCCATTAAAATGAATGATGAGATGAGGCAACAAGTTGATAAGGTCATGTCTTATATGTCTCAAGAAGAAAATGGTAAAATGGCTCAAATGCTCAAATGCAAACTCAGGAGTTAAGAACAAAGAAAAGCGTGGAAACTCTTATGGGCATGAAGGAAGGTGACAAGGAGAAGATTCAGAAGTAGATCGATGATGTGACAAAGAAAATCTTAGATGAGGTAAAAGGAACTAAGAATGTGGAGGAGCCACAACTTTCTCCACCACATAACATTGCTTCTCCACCTCACATGGCATCATCTCCTTCACACAACACTGAACATCAAGTTCCTCAAGAGGAGAAAGAAGAGTAGGTAGGACAAGATCAAGAACAAGCTACACATGGAGAAGAAAATGGTTCTTCGGATCATAATGTTGCGCTTGATGGTCACCCTCCGGTGAATACAGAATAGCAGGGAAATCCTGAATAACAAGAGGGGCAAACAAATGTTGATATAGGGGAGAACTCAAAAAATGAACAAGATACATCTTCCTCCTCTCCAGTTGACTCTATTAAGGATTTCCTAGCCTAGCAAATGCAAATCCAACTAGTGGTCACTCTGCAACTGTTACAATTTCCAGTGATAGATGGACAAGTTAACTTGTCCAATATATATCCACTTCACAAGTTACAACTGGGATATATACTTCAATCCTCAACCAAACAAAAAAAATTGCAACAACAAATTGGAGCTGAGCTATTAGAAGAAGTAATCAAGTTAATGTAGGAGGAACTGCCTAAGGCAAAGAGAGATCCCACCTTGCCTCCTACTCAATAGATGAAACTCATGTTGGAGTCTTTCAAGGCTCATTCATCTTATCTAGAGAAGTAAGCTAAGAAAAAGATAACATAGAAAGTAAATAGTAAAAGGTTGACTGATGCATCTAGTAGATGTGCAAAGGAACATAATATTTTGTAAGAAAATGTGAAAAAAAAATAGAAATGTATTGAGGATGCCAAGATTTTGTGTCAATTTTGTTTGAACTGGCCAGCAACTACAAAGAGCATAAAGGATCAAGCTGACTCTATTGAGTCACACATAACTCAAGTGGCCAAAATATATTATCCTCTAAAGGATAAAGATAACTATTAGGGTCCAAATTGAAAATCTTCATACTCAGTTGAATCAACTTTGGACCAAAGAGAACAAATCAAAGGAGAAGCATATCAGCTAAGGGAACTAGTGAGTATGAGGTTAGCAGTCTTGACTGGTATCTTGACTGAAGCAGAGAATATGGCTCAGAAAGTAAAAGTGCCAACCACTTTGGAAGACGCAAAAGAATTATACATTCTATTTCAAAGTCAATCACACATTTTGTCTTCTGCAAAGAAGAATTGGGACACAACTCTTGCCTAGTTAAAGGTGATTTACAAAAATGTTCTACCTTCCAAGTGAACAGAAAAATTTGTGAAGGCAAGACAAATTTTGATCATTGTATAGATATGTGGTAAATAAAATAAGAATAATCAATGCTATTTTGATATGAACAAGGCACATTGTACATAGAATATTGAAGAACAATTTTGCTACATAAGTTTTGAAGAGATACATGCTACTCCTCAGGGGGAGTTGATTGATAAAAGGTGGTAAGAAATATTCAAACAGGGGGAGCCTACTTGTTTTTGCTGAATAGAGGAAGAGCACAAGCTCTTTGCCATTGATGTCAAAAGGGGAGAAATGTGCACATATCTGGTTAAGTGTTTCTAGTAATGACAAAGGGGGAGATTGTTGCATATGTGTTGTCATGGATGTCAACAATTGTATGGAGTATTGTATTTAGGTCAAAGGGAGATTGCAGTAGTATGGTGATCAGTGAAGACAGTAGAATAAGTCATCAGAAGTGTTGTGAGATAGAGAAGTAAAGTGATGAATATATCCTGAGGTGATCAGAGGAGAAGACAAAGAAGAGATTGATCAAAAGAGTTATGAAGTAAAGGAGATGGATCAGTATTATCTATACATAGTCATACCATACCTTTTGAAATTCATGTGCAAGTCCATTTCTTGGATATGTTGACTATATTTAGAGTGTTTCATGAGTTTGGGTTGGATTCATGCTATGTTTTGGTGTTATGAACTCATAGTGTCTACCACTTGATGAAGAAAGTTATAAAAAGATTGAAGGAAATTGTCTATGTTTAGTACAAGTCAAGAAAAGTGTTACAGGCTCACAAGATGGTACCACATTCTACCATAGTTGGAGGTAAGGACCTATGGATTGGACTGATGGCTAGATATTACACTTAGGAATCCATGTTTCAATTTTGAAATCATAAAGTTTACTGCAAGGAGTTTGAGAGATAGAAGAATGAAGACAATATTGAAACAGAGTAAGTGTAGTCACAAAGAGACACGTGGAGAATGCTCCACACTTCTCTATAAATGAAGATATGATGTTGCGGTTTGGAGAATAGGTAGATATAAGTATCAGGTATGCAAGTGTCAAGTTTAAAGTGATAATTTGTACCACAGATGCTTCTCTGGAGTTAGCCCTATGAAGACATGTCTGGTTGATGGTAATAATAAGTAGAGGGAGAAAGAATAAGACAGTGCAGTTCACTGTACATTGGTAATTGGACTTGTTGATTGAGTGACAAACCCATATGACTAGTTGGTAAGCACTATTCAAGTTTCAAATGATTATGTTCACTGCAAGTACATTGTAAAACTTATCATTATCATAGAATAATAATATGAAAATATTAATTTTGTATATCAAAAATGAAGAATGTACATCACTGATAGACAAATAAAATGTCATCAATAATATTTTGGAGTTTGGAACATGAAATATAGTATAAATACCTAATAACTACTAATTCCCTTCAAATTGCCAAATCATCTCGTCATCCTCATTCTCCTCCCTTTGACCATGATATCTAGTGTCATTCTGATCGTGTTCTTCATTTTCTTCTATTCCATATCTCCACTTAAGAGTGTCTCATCAACACCACTACCACTACATGTGCTTCTGGTATTCATTGTGTTAATGTCATTTGTGCTATTATTGTTTGAAGTGTTGTACAAACCTCTTCTTTCACATAAGGACCTCCAGATTGCGAGTGCCCTATCAAAAGGAAAACTCTAGATATCATGTCTAGTTGTATACAATCTAAAGAAGTTTTCCAAATTCTTCTCAAGTTTATTTCTTATCTTTGATTTCAAGAACCCCAATGCACTAAAAACTCTCTCATCCTCCATCGACCCCAATATCATGGTTTGAAATAAATCAACAAGTTTGAAAATTTTTGATAATGCATCACACAATATTTCACTTTGACTTAAGGTTGCCCAAAGCTTTGTTATCGATCCCTCTTGGTGGGGAGCCTCCATGAGTTTAAACTGTTCAATCATTGAAGTTGCAAATTGACCTGATTGCTCTGTAAGCTTAGTTTGATTTAAAATTTCTTCTATTTATTGTCCATCGAGTTATGTACTTCTACAAAAATGATCTGTTAAGGTCTTTATCTTATTTTTATAATCACTTGGCTCATAGTTGACCCAATATTGAGGATACACTATAGACATGGATTTAAGCAGTTCATCATGAGGGAATCGATCTCTAATCTCTAAGGAAAGAGATTTCACAATATTCTTTAAAGTAGTACTTACAGAAATAACAATCTTGTCAAAAGCTTCCCTTGAAACAGGTTCTTCTCTGATAGTACGCTTGATCTTGTTAAAACAGTGCATTGGTATCTCAAATCCCTTTATAGAGACACATAACTCTCCGCTATCATTAAACTGTAGAAAATAGTAGGATTGGTCACATTTGTTATCAAGTGCCAGCTGCTAAATTTTGGACTTATGAAGGACCTATCTGATAGATATAGATTATCGAGGGTCATGCATATCATTCGATGCAGTTTAGTATATTCAGAAATATACATAGTTCTTTCTTGGGCTTTTTTCATAAGCACGTTCATTTCCTCCAGCATGAGAAGAATACCAACTAAAACAAGGAGTGTCTCCATGTCACTTAACCTATGTAAGAGGTCAAGAGCCCTGTCAACTGAGAAGTGATGGTCGTACATTACACCAATTTCAAGGATTGATATTCTGCAAAAACTCTTTTTGCTAGTTCATGCGAGGAGATCCATCTGGTATCAACATCCTTAAGAAGCTTGTTTCCTATAGTTACTCCCTCAGCAAAATGTTTAAATTCTAAAAATTGTTTGGGACTTCGACATAAGTATGAGTAGAGCTCACGGACTAGATCTTCAACTTTTGATACTGTAGGAAACTTGCTCACCATTTTAAATGCTAAATTCATTTTGTGGGCCATGCAATGGATGCCAATCATGTATGGTGAAATTGAAGTTTGTTGCTTTACACATAGATTGTTCCTATGACCTTGCATTACTGAAGCTCCATCCGCCCCTACACACACCAACTTTCTAGCAATTGTGTAGTCATCCATACCTCCAATTTCAATCAAAGATTTCTTAACTATCTCAAATAGATTTTGTGATGTTGCATTCTCCTTCATTTTATAAATAGAGAGTGGATGAGGTTGGCGGACTTGATTTGCCATAGTATACACATGCATAAATACCTAAGAAGTAGTATCTATTATTGTAGCTTCATCTAGAGATAGTGCAATAAAAGTTGACTCTTTTATTTTTTCCTGTAAATCATATTTTTCCACATTAGCAAGACAACTTGCCCATTCCCATCCACTGTTTATTGACCAATGTGTGTTAGGAAAATTAGGAACGCCCATAAAATATAATAAACTATTATATTATGGGTAGTCTAGACCATAGGACGCCCTCTGGTCAAAATATGAAAAACAACACCCAACTAAATAGTTTTTGTCATTTGTGCTTCTCCCATCATCTTTCCAAATTGAGCTTCAATTGAACCTCCACCTGCATGAATCTTCGCCTTTCTTTGCATATGTGCATCTATCATGTCCCCATATTAAGGCATTGTTTAAATTAAAGATTTAAAATGTCATGTTAAATATCTTGGCCATATGCCATTAATAAATATATATAATATTATAAATATATAATATTATATGATAGTATCTATAAATATTTTAAATATTAACCGATATATTATATTTATAAATAACCAATACAAATATAAATATTAATATTAAAATAGCATAATATTATTATTATATAATAATAATATATAATAATAAATATAAATGTTAAAATTAATATTAATATTAATTTTTATTATGATTATAATATAATAAACATATTTATATAAATGAATGTAAATCATACATTATATAATATATTAGATTGCCTTTAAGACAATCCGTCAAGGCAGCAGCAACTAAAATATTTATAAAAAGACATGACCTTTGTGAAAAGGTAGTCATTGACCATTTAAGAAAATATAAAGGTAGAGAGTGGAGGAAGCAATGAAAGACAACAAAATACAATGAAACAAGCAGATATAAAATTAATAATTTATGAGTTTGAATTACAGACATGATTAATTGCTGGGGAAAATAAGATAAGTATGCTACACCTATATTCCCAAAGAAATAAATAAATTAATATCTATAAGTTATTTCATTATTTTTTTATACGGAATGATATTAATTAAAGGGATTATAATATGAATGATATTAAAATATAGATTTAAGTAATAAATTGAGTAATATAAGAAAGCAATATTATAAATAATATATTATTAACAAATATCAATATTAGTGATTAAATATTATTATAATTATAAATATAAATATGTATAGATGATATGATAGCATGTTATAGTCAAGGTGGAGCGAATAACTAACATGATATAGATAGCTTAAACATCTATGAATAACATGATTATAAATGCTTAGAGAATCCATCATCATTAGGATTAAGACCCAATAAAGAGTAATCATACTTGATTTATATAATGAAGGCAAGGTCCTTAGAAACAAACCCATGATATAAGATCATATAACACATTGAGAGATTGGAGGTAGACTTGTTAGGAAGAAGTAGCATTAATACATCGAAAGGTAGATAAGACCGGTGGTGGAATGGACCATGTTACATCATACTTAGGAAATGGATAAGACCTGCGTGGAATGGACCATGCTACATCATACAAGGGCAATAAGTAAGACCTGTGGTGGAATGGGCATGTGTTACATCATACAAGGGCACTTAGTAAGACCTAAGGTGGAATGGGCATGTGTTACATCATACAAAGGCACTACTCGTAGAGGATGATTCATGCAACCTAACAAGAGATAGTACCCCATCTCCACTAAGGTTTGAAAATGAATAAGATTAACATATAATAGACAACCCTAAGTATGAATGGACTTAAGGATTAGATAACTGAATTAATGATATATGTTGATATTATAAGAAGAATTGATTACTAATGTTCTCTTTTACAAGTTGAAATTCTATGCAAGGTTAATAAAATTTGGACTTGCTAGAAGGGGACATTACAGCATCATATTCAAGGGCATTATTTACATGAAGACATTCGTCCTTCATTTTCCATCTTATCACTAATTTTTCTTGTCCATCTATGATTTGTCTATGGTGTCGAGTTTTAGATGTAACCTCTTGTCCCTACGATATTTCCAACTGTAAATCTTACACTTGCATTCTGTGGGAGGTTCATCTTTGTTTGCATTCTCCACTGGTTCAATGAAAGGGAATTTTGACACCTAATCAATCTGAAAACTCCTTGACATTTGGCACCCACTCACACCTCTTTTTTTATTTGGCTTTTCTTTTCCCCTTACGTGCATTTGCAGGATCTTCATCTTCATTGATTTCTATAACTTCATTAACTTCATTATCATTTGTTGAGTTTGATTTATTCATATTATCATTCATGCTACCTTGGGTATTCCCTGGAACATCAATATCATCTATGGAATTATCATCATTCCCGCTACCTTGGGTATTCCCTCAAACATCATCTGTGGCATTCTCATCATTCCTGGTACATTAGGTATTCTCTGCCCATGGAACATCATCTATGGCATTGTCATCATTCCTACTACCATGGGTATTCCTTGGAATATCATCCATGGTATTGTCATCCAAGTCAATAGATAGTACAGGTTCTAATGTTGTAGCTCCATCAGATGGACTGCCAACATTGCCAAAGTATGACTTTATGTTTCTCTATTTTAATGACCTTGACCTCCCTTCACCACCCTCAGATAACTTCTTCTTGCTCGACATCTCTCATGAATTAAAAGCTACAGAAAAAATGTCATTTTGTTCAAGAAGGAATTGTAGATGATAGAATATAGATCCCTGATTCCTTGGGTCATAGATTAAGATACCTCCCTAGTCCTAGACTCCAAACTACTACTCAATCAATATCATCTGTAACAAATTAAATTGAGACCAAACAAAGACATAAATAATCAACATGAATCTTATATTATTACACAGTAAAGAAATGATCACTTACCTTTTCTGTGACTCGCCAATGCCTGTAGTTGTAACTTCTCTATGATCTGAAATGAATTAAGGATTCGAGAGCTCAGTGCTGAACAAAATGTCTAAAGGATTAAATAGAGTTTCAAATGCATTTATATCAATTCATATTTGGTGAATACTGCGGGATTTTCAAATGGTAATGTAATAATTTGGCGAATCACGTGTACTATTAATAGGACACTTGTAAATGTTAGGCGAAATGGACCTCCATCAAACGCATATGTTGTAATTTTCTAGGTGAATAAGGCCCTCAGATTAGCATGGAGTTATAATGGCATTGGTGAAATTGGTCCTCATACATGTGAACCGTTTAATTATATTGGTGAAATTGGTCCTCGTGCATGTCAACCATCTAATAATGTTGGCGAAATGGGTCCTCATGCATGTCAACCATTTAATGATATTGGTGAATATGTGGGTGAATTAAAACATGCCTCCGAAATTCCAAGAGAATCGCCATTAGAACCGCATAGAATATCGTGGCAAAAATACTAACTATAAATGACTCAAAAATTAATAGGGTGGCGAATTGAAATGCATTGGACCGAAAATCAGAAAAAAATCGGGCGAATTGGCCCCCAACCGATGGGAATGTACTCGCCAATTCCCAATTCGTGGATATGACCTATTCGCCATGAAAAAAATCCCTGGTGGTAAACTCTATCTAGATTAAATAATTATCTACCACAAGAAAATTATAATTAAAATATATTTGACAATGCGTATTTCAATTATAGATTTTCTAATGAGTATGCATTGAAGACAATTTATGAGTTTGTATATAAAACTAATTTCATGTAATTGCAAAAATTCCATATCAAAATTATTATGAAAAATATTCAAATTTTTATATTAATTTGTACAAGAAATTTTAACAAGTTTTATAACACAAATTATGGTAAGAAAAATATCTAACCATTTAATAACTATAACTCAAATTGTAAAGTGCAATGAGGGTGGTGGAAATCTTTAGTTTTTTCCATTTTCTATGCATTATAAAATTTTAAAAATAATTTAGCTATTTACTCTAGTTGGTAATTTTTTTTTGAATTGATAAAAAAATATTTATATAAATGTTGTGTGGTTACACAACACGCCCCATTTTAACTTATCAAAACAGGGACCCAACTTTTGGCTTGGCTTGTGTTGTCTGCTTTCTGGCGGTTTGGTAAAAATAAGTCAGGTGCATCATCATCATGAAGGTCAGGATGAGGTAGGTCATCATCATGAGGTTAGTTTGTCAAAGTTCATATTTTGTTTCTATGACCTCATGGTTAGAAAGAGCTTGAAATTCCATGCAGGTTTGCCTTTTACATCACTCGAAAATTCGTCCATATGAGGGAGTTATGCACAGTCAAAGTTTTGGTCAAACCTGATAATTGCTGTATGAAGATCATCATCATGATATTTGAAAAGCCCCCGGATAATATCCTGAGGTCGAAATATCCGGACGTCAACTTTAAGTCGTAGTAGGTTTTTCCCGTCGAGCGGTCTTTTGTATCGCCAAAGGTCATCATCATGATCTTACTCTATCACCTGATAAAAATCATGCAGTCCCGAAACATCCGGACGTCAATCTTAAGTGATAGTGTGTTTTCCCGTAAAGCAACCTTGGCCACATCGCGAGCATCATGATATTCTAACATCACCCGATATTATAATATCATGCTGATGATCATCATCACCCTACTTAAGAAACCCACCATCTGCATAATTCGCACGCGCACGTCAAAGTCCTGGTGATCATCATCATCAGGATCTTTCAAGGCAGGATCACATTTCAAAATATCCTCCTGATCTCCTTTTACGTGATCATGATGATCACCCTATCTTTCGGAGGGAGGGTGATATTTCATTCCTAAGTCATGTTGTCAAGATCATCATGATCTTGTTCGTCTACCCGACATTTCGCAATATCCTCCTGCCGAGAAGTATAACCTTTTGCAAATATCCTGATGACGTCATCCCGACCTGATAAACGAAGAAGCAAATATCAGGATGACGTCACCATCACATTTCTCCTTCGGCAGGATTTTTTCCAAGGCATGATCCTGTTCGCCGATATGATGATGACGATGACGTCATGTTTTAAGATTAACGAAGGCCACGGATATCCTGATGACGTCATCTGGACGTTCAGCAGGATCATATTTTAAATCACCTAGTTCGGATATGATGATGATCATCATCATCATCCTAATCTTTCGAGCAGGTTACATTGGCCGCAAAGGGGTCATTTTACATGCACCACCTGATCATCTTCCTTGGGGGGAACCCGATATTACATTTATCCCCTGATTTTAACGAAACATGACGGTGACGTCATCTTTTGCCTTTTAATGAAGCCTGATGATGACGATGACGTCACCATGATATTCCTTTCCTAAGCGGCAGGATCATATTCCAAATCCTCCTATTTGTCTTCATCATGATGATGATGATGATGTCTTTCTTTCCCCAATATGCAGAAACGAAACTTCCTGATGTGCTTTTCATCAGAGCATTCAGAAAGGAGGCACATCATATTTCAGGATATCCTGCGGCTAGATAGAAGACATAGAGTTGATCGTCATCATGATTTTCGGCGTAGGTGTAACTGTTGCCATCAGCCAAGTCTAATATTGGCACCCTGATCATATGTGGTCACGCCGATGCGAATATGATGATGATGACCCGAAACATACAAACAGAACATGCAAAGCCGGATTCGAAGGGTGGTTAAAGGGCGATTATTTCCTTGTATATTTTGAGATCATCATGATCATATTTTGAACCCGATATACAAGAAAATGGGCGAAAACATGAAGCGATGGAAATTTGGAGCCCGATTGCCTGTAGCTGCACATTTTTGGGGGCTTGTTTAATAAAACGTTTTACTTCCTGTTGTTTATCCGCATGATGATGAACTTAATGTTTGTCTGTTTACTTGCAGGAAGTCATGATGATGCTGCTGAAGCTGAGCATTGAAGTCATGATGCTGTTAATGCTGCTGCTGAGGCTGATAATTACAAAGTTGCGCATGGAGTCAACATGGGCCAGAAATGAGGAGGATATTGTCAAATATGTTGTTCGCCAGCTGGAGACCGAATCAAGTTGAAGATGCTGGAATATTATGTGCCAGCTGTACATTTGCTAACTGGTGAAGCATGTGCTTTTCATCTGGACTGCTAATTGCTATGAGAGGATCCTGATCCTTGGATCACTGTAACCGTTTTCTGGCAGTTGCTCTATATAAAGGCCAGAGCTTGTCAAAGGAAAGGAGGAGAAGACATTAGAATACACAGACGCATCTGGCGCATTAAGGCTAATTACTGTAGAATCAATTAGGAGATCGAATTACTGAGACTAATGAGGATAGAATTGTTGAAATGTCAAGGTTCTTTCTTCAGATCACTGTAAATGTACCTGTTCTTGAGCATACTGAATGGATATGAAGTTCCAGATTACATCCTGATTGTAAATTTTACGTAATCTTTCTGTTGATTTCTGGATATGTACTGGTGAATGCTGTGTTCAACTGGAAGCGCTTTCATTTCATTACATGTTGTTATCAACTTTTCCTTTGAAGATTTGCACTAGATCATGCGGATTTGTGGAATGTCCTGGTGAAGTATGATTTCTAGTTTTCCTTCTTTTCATTGCATGTATGGGAGCTTGTATGTGGATCAGTGATCTAAGTCCAGTAGTTTTGGGAATCTCATTCTTTAACCCTTTTCCTTTTTTTTCAATTTCATAAATTCATCACCATAACTGCAAATCATGATAAATAACAAGCAGAACAGAGAAATATGCTGAAATCCCGTAGGTAACTGAAAATCATTAGCATATTTGAGTTAAGTGCATGTATTATTGAAAATATCATGCAAAGAATCATAAATAATGATAGAAATCATGCAAATATCAGCCTGTAGGCACATTATTTGACTAAATTCACAGTGCAGAGGTAGAATTGTTGGAGATTTATGCAGAGCAAACATCCAGAGCAGGATATTTGAAGATAATGATGATGAACTTTGCAGAAACACGTAAGGCCCCTGAATGGAAAACAGCAACACACATCAACCACTGAGTAACGTCAGTAGATTAAGACCTAATCAACGGAGACTTGGGATCATGAATTCTTTGAATTCATCGTATCTTTCAAGATGAGTAAAGGTTGTTGTGTAACTTTTATTCTATGTTTGTGAGTGATCAACATCATGACCAACATACATTGGTGCTAGAAGGAGGGCCGAGCTGTTTCTCAGCATCATCAACAGAAGGAGGGCATGAGCTGTTTCTCAGCAAATAAATCCTGTTCAGTTGAAGTGATATCCCTTGCCTCAGTTTAGCAGCCCGCTTTAAATCTTGCTAACGTATCTACAGGCCCCTCGCTTCTGACCAACATAAATTGGCGCTAGAAGGAGGGCCGAATAATAGATCCTGTTCCTGAACAAAGAATTTTTGATTTCTGCAAATATTGCATAAATATTTCAGCATTTCAGTTAAATGTCTGCAAATATCTCTTATCTGAGATGTTTTGGTTGCACCTTTGCAAAGATCTAGCCCAAAGCATCAAATATTTGTTTGATTTTCTGGACTTTCAAGTTTTAGTCTGAGATATGATAGATCTCCTTAAAATTTCAAAATACTAAAGAATCAAAAAATATAGTCTCATTTTGATGGATGTATATGAAAATAATTGTCAAATTAACATTCCTTTATTTCAGGAAACTTTAAATAGGCAGCTTTACCCTCACAGTTTGTCTAACTTTGGTTTATCTACCTGTTGCAGGATACACCAGACTGCAGAACACAGTGAAATAAATTGCTTAACTTTCCTTACAAGGTTGGATTTATATTTGAAAGGACTAATATTCTTTCTGGATGTGTTCAGGGTTGAAATTTGCTAAGAAAATGAAGAAGTCTGCCAGGGAAATGAGGAAATTCTGGAGCAACAAGCAGATGCAGCACTAGAAGTTATTAATTGTCCAGACACTGAAGTAGATCATTCTGAAGATTTTGAATTATACTTGTCTAGAAATATACAGTGTAGTCAAATATTAGGTTTGCCCATTGATGATGTCTTGATTGAAAGCTGGTGCAGATTACATGATGAGGAGCATTCAGAAAGAGATTGTTACCCTTGCTTGGTCATGTGGAAAAAGATTCTAGAAAATACAATAGCTGAGTCAGTTCCAGAAGGTAAAAAAGAGGAAACATCTTTCCTGGATTCATTTTATGATGAGATGGATAGGAGGTCTCTACTTCCTAATACAAGTAAGGATCAGTCAGTATGCAGGTATGAATCTTGTGAAAATTTTAGAGAAGAAATCACTCATCAGGATAATATTTTTGATTCTGATCCTAATACTTTTGATAAAGAAGATGAAACATCTTTCCTGGAGTCATTCTATGGTAAAGAGAAGTGTAAATAGATAGTAGAGCAATTTAAATGCACTCCTGATGATGAAGTTCCTATGATGGTAACTCAGGGAGTCATAGAGAAGAAAATAAATGCTGATTTATTACCTGACTTCTTTGAATTAAATGATCAAATGCAAGAATGTTGCAGGTTAAAGGAACCAGATCCTCTAATAGATAGAAAATGTGAATTATTTAATGAACAATTCCTGAAAGATGAAGATGTAGAAGACTTTGGAGTTGTTGTGCATAATCGGATGTCACTCCAGAAATATTTTGAAAATGAAACAGGGGAGTGTCCTCATCAAGTGAAAGTTGTTTCTCCTTTACAGTCAAATGATTTAGAAATGATAAATTTCTGTATATCAGGTTGTGATAATAAAGATACTTATTTAGATGATGATGTGTAGGAAATTGAAGAGAATATTGAGAAGTTTCCTGAACTGGAGGATAAACTGAACATCCAGAATGAAGGGATAAGGCTGGATAAAGATGAAGAATTAATACATCAAAGTTCATACATCCTTCAATTTGAAGAGGGACCAGGCACTGAGCCAAGCAGTGAAAATATAATGACAAATGGAAGATCAATTGCCAATGAAGAAGCATGTCCAGCAAAGCCAGAAATACACCAGGTTGTATTTCTCCTTTCCACAGTAAATGATGTTGAATACTATTTTAATTATGGAAATTCAGGAGATAAGACATGCATATGGATTAATCATGAACATGATGAGCTTCCTCAGTTGCTGATCATCAAGAGTTGTTCTGTTGAATACAGTGAATTCAGAATACCAGAATATCTGTCAGAATATAAAGATAAATTTGCTAGGTTGAGAACCATAACTAATACCCTGATGCTCCTGCACAATCAAAAGAAGTATGCAAATACAGGTGTCCTTAGGTCTTTTTCTGGTTTTTGTTTGCCTAGTAGTGGTTTGTATATAATTTTGTAGGTTAGTTGTTTGTACAGTCTGCTTGTTTTGCTTTCTTGTTCTGTTCTTGTTGTTTCCTTTTTGTAGGTTAGTTGTTTGTATAGTGTTTCTTCTGTTTTGTGTTGTTTTGGTTGAGTTTTGTTTTGGTAAGTCAAGATGATGCACTTCATCACCTAAGAAAATAACTAAATTGTTAGGATTCAAGTGATGAGATCACATTTAAATATAGGTTATGATTCATTCTGATAAATACTCATGATCAGGTTTTATAATATCTTTTCATCAGGTGCCTTTTCTTGTCCAAAGTGAATCAAACACAATGAAACACCTAACAGCCTTGGGTTTGTTGAAGATATGAGTATAGGTGTTAAGTGAAAAATCTAAAGGGACTCCCTTGCTACCAATACAATCTCCAACCTAAAGCTGCAAGTGACTACCCCTTGTATAAATGAGCTGACATGATGATATCAAATCTAAGTATATAAATAGAAAATATATAAACAATAAACTTAGGCCATCTAAGTAACTCTACCGGGGCTATGGACGCCTGCTGGCAGTGGAGCCCTACTTAGGGAGATTGTATAGATAACCTTGTCGGGGCTATAGACACCTGCTGGCAACAAGGCTCTATCCAGGTTGGCTATGAGGGATGATCTCCAACTATGTAGTTTAACACCAGTTACTTATGTTTTCAACTTACTTTCAAGATGAGGATAATTAATCATATGCACACACATGATCCTTTGTTAGCACTGTTACCTTGATGAAACTTTATCATTCAAAGATCATGATGATTCTACTTAGAAAGAATTAGAATACTATAGATGAATATGATCATATCACTTGAATTATTTGAATTTTGTTGTTTTCTTTGGTGGCAAGTTGTTGTGTGGTTACACAACACGCCCCATTTTAACTTATCAAAACAGGGACCCAACTTTTGGCTTGGCTTGTGTTGTCTGCTTTCTGGCGGTTTGGTAAAAATAAGTCAGGTGCATCATCATCATGAAGGTCAGGATGAGGTAGGTCATCATCATGAGGTTAGTTTGTCAAAGTTCATATTTTGTTTCTATGACCTCATGGTTAGAAAGAGCTTGAAATTCCATCTAGGTTTACCTTTTACATCACTCGAAAATTCGTCCATATGAGGGAGTTATGCACAGTCAAAGTTTTGGTCAAACCTGATAATTGCTGTATGAAGATCATCATCATGATATTTGAAAAGCCCCCCGATAATATCCTGAGGTCGAAATATCCAGACGTCAACTTTAAGTCGTAGTAGGTTTTTCCCGTCAAGCGGTCTTTTGTATCGCCAAAGGTCATCATCATGATCTTACTCTATCACCTGATAAAAATCATGCAGTCCCGAAACATCCGGATGTCAATCTTAAGTGATAGTGTGTTTTCCCGTAAAGCAACCTTGGCCACATCGCGAGCATCATGATATTCTAACATCACCCGATATTATAATATCATGCTGATGATCATCATCACCCTACCTAAGAAACCCACCATCTGCATAATTCGCACGCGCACGTCAAAGTCCTGGTGATCATCATCATCAGGATCTTTCAAGGCAGGATCACATTTCGAAATATCCTCCTGATCTCCTTTTACGTGATCATGATGATCACCCTATCTTTCGGAGGGAGGGTGATATTTCATTCCTAAGTCATGTTGTCAAGATCATCATGATCTTGTTCGTCTACCTGACATTTCGCAATATCCTCCTGCCGAGAAGTATAACCTTTTGCAAATATCCTGATGACGTCATCCCGACCTGATAAACGAAGAAGCAAATATCAGGATGACGTCACCATCACATTTCTCCTTCAGCAGGATTTTTTCCAAAGCATGATCCTGTTCGCCGATATGATGATGACGATGACGTCATGTTTTAAGATTAACGAAGGCCACGGATATCCTAATGACGTCATCTGGACGTTCAGCAGGATCATATTTTAAATCACCTAGTTCGGATATGATGATGATGATCATCATCATCCTAATCTTTCGAGCGGGTTACATTGGCCGCAAAGGGGTCATTTTACATGCACCACCTGATCATCTTCCTTGGGGGGAACCCGATATTACATTTATCCCCTGATTTTAACGAAACATGACGGTGACGTCATCTTTTGCCTTTTAATGAAGCCTGATGATGACGATGACGTCACCATGATATTCCTTTCCTAAGCGGCAGGATCATATTCCAAATCCTCCTATTTGTCTTCATCATGATGATGATGATGATGTCTTTCTTTCCCCAATATGCAGAAACGAAACTTCCTGATGTGCTTTTCATCAGAGCATTCAGAAAGGAGGCGCATCATATTTCAGGATATCCTGCGGCTAGATAGAAGACATAGAGTTGATCGTCATCATGATTTTCGGCGTAGGTGTAACTGTTGCCATCGGCCAAGTCTAATATTGTCACCCTGATCATATGTGGTCACGCCGATGCGAATATGATGATGATGACCCGAAACATACAAACAGAACATGCAAAGCCGGATTCGAAGGGTGGTTAAAGGGTGATTATTTCCTTGTATATTTTGAGATCATCATGATCATATTTTGAACCCGATATACAAGAAAATGGGTGAAAACATGAAGCGATGGAAATTTGGAGCCCGATTGCCTGTAGTTGCACATTTTTGGGGGCTTGTTTAATAAAACGTTTTACTTCCTGTTGTTTATCCGCATGATGATGAACTTAATGTTTGTCTGTTTACTTGCAGGAAGTCATGATGATGCTGCTGAAGCTGAGCATTGAAGTCATGATGCTGTTAATGCTGCTGCTGAGGCTGATAATTACAAAGTTGCGCATGGAGTCAACATGGGCTAGAAATGAGGAGGATATTGTCAAATATGTTGTTCGCCAGCTGGAGACCGAATCAAGTTGAAGATGCTGGAATATTATGTGCCAGCTGTACATTTGCTAACTGGCGAAGCATGTGCTTTTCATCTGGACCGCTAATTGCTATGAGAGGATCCTGATCCTTGGATCACTGTAACCATTTTCTGGCAGTTGCTCTATATAAAGGCCAGAGCTTGTCAAAGGAAAGGAGGAGAAGACATTAGAATACACAGACGCATCTGGCGCATTAAGGCTAATTACTGTAGAATCAATTAGGAGATCAGATTACTGAGACTAATGAGGATAGAATTGTTGAAATGTCAAGGTTCTTTCTTCAGATCACTGTACATGTACCTGTTCTTGAGCATACTGAATGGATATGAAGTTCTAGATTACATCCTGATTGTAAATTTTACGTAATCTTTCTGTTGATTTCTGGATATGTACTGGTGAATGCTGTGTTCAACTGGAAGCGCTTTCATTTCATTACATGTTGTTATCAACTTTTCCTTTGAAGATTTGCACTAGATCATGCGGATTTGTGGAATGTCCTGGTGAAGTATGATTTCTAGTTTTCCTTCTTTTCATTGCATGTATGGGAGCTTGTATGTGGATCAGTGATCTAAGTCCAGTAGTTTTGGGAATCTCATTCTTTAACCCTTTTCCTTTTTTTTCAATTTCATAAATTCATCACCATAACTGCAAATCATGATAAATAACAAGCAGAACAAAGAAATATGCTGAAATCCCGTAGGTAACTGAAAATCATTAGCATATTTGAGTTAAGTGCATGTATTATTGAAAATATCATGCAAAGAATCATAAATAATGATAGAAATCATGCAAATATCAGCCTGTAGGCACATTATTTGACTAAATTCACAGTGCAGAGGTAGAATTGTTGGAGATTTATGCAGAGCAAACATCCAGAGCAGGATATTTGAAGATAATGATGATGAACTTTGCAGAAACACGTAAGGCCCCTGAATGGAAAACAGCAACACACATCAACCACTGAGTAACGTCAGTAGATTAAGACCTAATCAACGGAGACTTGGGATCATGAATTCTTTGAATTCATCGTATCTTTCAAGATGAGTAAAGGTTGTTGTGTAACTTTTATTCTATGTTTGTGAGTGATCAACATCATGACCAACAATAAATTTATGGGAAAGAAAAACATCCAAAACTCAATCAAGAAAGCTAGAAACAAGAGTAATAGGAGGGAATATTAGATTTATTCCATTGTTACATTTCATTTATTAATTATTTATGTAGGATAATTTATGTCTATCCCTTGCGGAAGAACTTAAACAGTCGGTGCATTGTAAACATACCAGTGGTTGAAATCCTACTGATTGATTGGTTTTCAAATTTTCAGTCAACAAATAGGAGGGTCGAAAACATAGAGGATTGTCGATTCAACTCATCGGTAAAAGTAGTCAAATTTTGAGAATGTCAAAAATAGTCAGCACACAACGTGCCGACTGTTTATGGTGGGCAATCCCTTGCATAGTGTAATACATAGTCTCTATATAATGTAAGGTGTTTTAATTAATTTTTCTCTCATCATGCTATGTGAAACCAGTAGTTATAACAAATAAAGCCCTGATAATGAAAAAAATAATATGCTTAGCAAGACCATCTTGAATCCATTCAAATTTGGAGTGATAATGAAAAAAATAATATGCTTAGCAAGACCATCTTGAATCCATTCAAATTTGGAGATCCCATCTTAAATTACTACTTCTAACTGAGAAACTGATATTCAACTTTAAAAACATCCTAAACAAATTTAACAAAATAATCATTTAAAACCTAATGCTAGAGTAAAACTTCTTAAACAACACCTTGGTTATTAAACACAATGATACAATATTCCTTCCAAAGATAACTAATTATAGTGTGTCTTACAAAAGTCAAAGTCAGCATTGATTTGATAGCAAAGTAAGTTCCATCAGAGTAACATTGCATTAATGATAGGAAGTTGGCTTATATTTTGAACTCCAGATTAGTAAGAGAATATTATTCGTCCCTACTCACCTGTTACGTGCCTGTTCTACACTCTCCCTGGACATGTCAAGGTAGGTTTGTGTTGGGGAATAAGATCTTTAAGGTCGGTAGTTAAATTTTCCCATGACAAGATGTGTGAAAACGTTGAAATCTTTGGAGGAAAGACTTTTGCAGCCTAAAGCTCAATCCTTTCGACATTGACGGCAGAAGTCGGAGGAAAACTTGTTTCACACTCGTGAAGCAAGCTCGTTGGCGCCAGCCGTCGTGGAGCCCTTGGCCATCTTGCTTTTAGCCAGTGGCGGAAGGGCGAAATTTGCACTTTTACAAGTATAAATCTTCTTCTAGACGCCTCCAAGGAAAGCAATAAATTGTCCCTGGCCCTGCTCATTTCTTACTGATTAACGGATTTTCTTCGTAAGTGTGAGCCGGCCAAAGCCCAGGCCATTTCCACATTGTTTGTGTACAGTAGCCGTATTTAATTGATAAAGCCTTGTCTTTTCAGTTCCCCGTAGTGGTCTCCCCTCCCAGTTAACTATCAAAACAAGAAAAAGCCTGGTTTTTTCAAGGCTCTGGGTAAGCTCTGTTATATGCTGGAACGTCAATCGATGAGATAACATGATTTATTGAGTGTTTCTTAAGCTGTTTGCTTGTCATGCTTTGTCAGGAAGGATAGAGGAGTAGTTTGGTGTGTTTTTAACTTCTGGTGCGACGTGGTTGAGGAAATCGACCGGTTGAAAGTTTTTGGGAAAATCCGGTCGACATTTGGCCAGATTGGCTGAAAAATTTATTTGGCGGTGTGGTTAATTCTTTGAGTGTTTGTAGGATAAAGAAGTGGATTGCCGTTGAGGCATGGCCCCGACCAGTTTGCCTCCGGGGTTCAGGTTTCATCCCACGGATGAGGAGTTGGTTGCTTACTATTTGAAAAGAAAAGTTCATGGCCAGAAAATTGAGCTTGAGGTCATTCCTGAGGTTGATCTTTACAAATGCGAGCCATGGGACTTGCCTGGTAAGATTATTACTTCTTACATTTTACTCTTAACTAGCTAAGACTTGAACCCAGATCTTCCATATACTACTACTTTGTCTCTTTACCATGTTAAATACTCATACACTATATAGTATTAGAACCCTGGATCTTTCGTTTGTTGCTATTGAATTATGTTAAATTGAGTTGATCGGTTAGGATTCGAACCTCCTACATTGAAATAATTGGTTGCTCTTGCAGTTTTTAACCATTTTGAATTTCGTTTGTATCGTTCTTTGAGATCGGTTTGTTTACAGTGCGTTGTATTACTAAGAGCTTCTGGATCTGGTACCTATTATGTTTGGTTTTCATGGAGAAGTTAGCATTCACATTCTCTGTCATTGTGGGCTTTACCATTTTAGATTTGAGTTTTAAGTTATTGTTCACAATTTTCATTTCTATAAATGTTTATATACACAAGGCAGGCTTTGTAAGATGTTAAGTTTCTCTTTTATGCTGTTAAATCTACCTGGAATAAGCACTTTAGACCTCCCACTTCTTGGTGGCTGCTCTATCACTTACCTGGTTATGGTTTTACGATTCTGAAAGGAGATTGCTGTTTCTTCACATCCCCTATTCTATGCAGTTGAATGTAAATAACCGCTATTATCTTTGACCTGTATCCTAGAAAGTAAATCCCAAGTACGCCCACCGTAAACAGCCGGCATGTTGCTGTGTAGACTGTTTACAGATTTTTAAACCCCATTTGATGTTTATGTCTATTGTCAAACTATTCAATGCAAGTCCTTCGACCTCTTCGACCATGTCTTTAGTCAATCTATTTGTTGAAAAACATTCAATCTGTTGGATTTCGACCACCAGTACATTTACAATGTACGGGTTGTTTAAGCTATTGCCCTAGTATGATGCTATTTGCTTGATTCTGATACCACATTAAATGTAGGATCTAATCGACGATCTCTCATTTGCTAGCTAGATTCACTATTACTGAATTAATTCTCCATTTACGTCCACCTTAAACAGCCGGCAGACTATTTACAGATTTTTTGACCCCGTTTGATGCTGACGTCTATTGTCAAACTATTCAATGCAAGTCCCTCGACCTCTTCAACCATGTCTTTAGTTGATCATTTACAATGTACCAGCTGTTTACACTCTTCCACTAGTATAACGCTATGTGCTTGATTCTGAAACCACAGTAAATGCTAAGATATAATCTAGGATCTCTCATTTGCTACCCAGATTCTCTATTAGTGAACTAATTCTCCATTTACATTCTAGAATGTGGGTTGATTGTTAGCAGTTGTAAATAAACAGGGCGATTTGATCGAAACCTGCAGAATTACTTTAAAAAGATGAAAATTATTAACGAGTTTTAGCTCAACAATTAAAGGCTTTTGTGTGAATGATTATTATTTTTTTTCTTTGGTTACTTGCAGATAAATCTTTTCTGCCAGGAAGAGATCTGGAATGGTACTTTTTCAGCCCAAGAGACAGGAAGTATCCAAATGGTTCACGAACAAACAGAGCAACAGAAGCAGGTTACTGGAAGGCTACGGGAAAGGATCGCAAGGTCAGTTCTCATATGCGCTCCATTGGAATGAAGAAAACTCTTGTTTTCTATCGAGGGCGTGCTCCTCATGGTTCTCGAACAGACTGGGTTATGCACGAGTATCGTCTTGATGAGAAAGAATGCGAAGGATCTTCATGTTTGCAGGTTCGAATCCCATCGCTTTCTCAAATTTTTAGAATTGATGACAATATTTGTTAGTGGTTACTTGAATAGTTGCTCAGGATATGGCCAGATATATTCGGTGTTTTCTCTTTAAGGTCGACTTGCAAGTTGTCTTTTTCCATGGAAAGCTGTAGATGGCCTCTTAGGGATCATACACACTTTAACAATAAAAGAAAATTCAAAGAATTCAGTCAAATTGAATTAGGTTTATTTAACCACAAAAGAAATAAGTCTTTTACAGAGCTATACTTTGCCCTAATTTGGTTATTTAAACTAAAAAATACCGAAAATGTTAAAACTTATGTAGATTTAAAGCTAATAAAAACACTTTCCAAGAAATACATTTTTGTATTTTATTTGAAGTTGAAAATTAGAATATAACAAACAGCTTGTGTGATTTAATGTTAGTTGAACTTTGATGTTATTTATCCCAATTGTAATTAGTATAGATATTTTTAATATATTTATCAACCTTAAAGATATTAATTTGGAGCTATTTTATTTATTATATTTTATTTTGAAACTATTTTAATTATTATATATAAACATATAAATTTAATAATTCTTAAATAAAACAAAATAACTCCTAAGTAAATAAAATTTAAAATATCTATAATATTTATTAATATTAATATTATACTTATTATTAAATATTAGTTATTTGACTGTAAATACTATCAAATTTAAGTTAAGAGTATAATAGCATACAATCTATTAGAAAAAACATAACAATGGTATCTTAATGGTATCTTATTATCTATGATAGTATACTCTCAACAAATATTATAAAAAAATGTATAAGTTTATATTGTTACCACTTGAGCTGTCATAAAGTATGCACCACTTATTCAAATCGTCTGTCTCGACTGATTTCAAACCTTTGTTGTTGATCTTAAGGTCGAGAAAAATTGACTAGTGAATCAGCTATCAACTACCAGTTACGTTTAACAACAATGTACTGGTTGTTTAAACTCTTCATCCAATCCTGATATAAACATGTGTCTAGTAGATAAGCTACACTTCATCCAATCCTGATATAAACATGTGTCTAATAGATAAGCTACAGCCTCTAAAATGAAATACTTGAAACTTTAACATTTGATTGGATAATTGATATAGTTGGATCTGAAATCTGCAGGATGCATATGCCCTGTGTCGAGTTTTCAAGAAAAGTGGACCAGGACCCAAAACTGCTGAGCAATATGGGGCACCTGTTGACAATGTGGGCAGTTTTTATAACGACAACATGCATGTGGAAGAAAAATTATCTCAGGAGGACGAGGGCGGCCAAACGCATTCAAGAATTCCATCCGAAACGTCCTCCGAAGTCATAAATGACAATGCAGCTACAAACAGATGGTTGCACTTGCTGGCTGATGAATCTGACAGCTGCAACGCTTATCAGTCACCCAATGAATCTACAACCCATCCCTGTGTATGATCTTCATACTTGTCTAGTACAATTACTACTTTTTGGGTAGCCGTGAGTTCACCTTATTGACAGATTTTTGTTTTCGTTTTGTTTTGGGTTTTGAAGGTTGACAACAACGTTGCATTTCAATATGATGCTTTAGTACCAGCGGATGTTGAGGGTCTTTCACTCTCTGAGTCGAGGATGATTGCTAGATATTACGAGCAAGTTAATTCATCAGCTGTCGATGATTCAGCAATAGTTGAAGAAATTTTCCGAGATGCACAGGCGTCTCAGGGGAACAATTATACAAACCAATTCATAAACAACGAATATGCAAATTTCTTTAATGCAGACTGTCTTCAGCTTGATGATCTCCCATCAGAGAAAAGCTCAGAAAATCACCAGAAGAAACCCAGTGCTGCAAAACAAGAAGAGGGCGGGTTTTCATCATACGACTATGATTTACAGGATCATTGTATAGCTAGTCTCTTTGAAATGCCTGACCAGCCTCTCTTCTTTAATAGTTTTATGCGGCAGAATTCAGACGAGGTGAGCTTTTATGCACATTTAGTTTTTTATGTAGTTGAAATGGGTAACAAGGGAGTGCAAATATAGAGTCAGTTCATTTAACTGTTATTATTCTCTTGATGTCATGTAGTTTGCTTGGTTGCTTTTAATAAGCTTGTTTGTGAATGTTAACATGCCAGTTTATGTTTCTGGCATTATGAATATGTCTTTCACTCTCTCAGGCAAAGAGTTTTTGAATGTGCAGATTTTCTTAAAACAGTTAAATCAGGGAGCCTTTCCACGAGGAATCATCTCGACTGCAGAAGGTATGCTAAATTTGTTAGTGTAGCCTTCTAAAACATTAATTCCCTAAACTCTGAACTCTAGAGGATTCGCTAAATTAGAATAGAATATATATACATAATTTTATGAACCTTGCATTCTATATACAACATTGACCCAATAAGTCAGCTCTAATTTGCATTAAAATCTTATAGAGATATAAACAATCGACATGAAATAATAGAAATGATTATCAATTGTCATGGTTTTGTATTTCTTAGCCACTTGGTTAGTAAACACACATGAAAAACTACCTAAGATATTGGAATCTTCCATTTTTATTATGAGATCCTTACACTAAAAGATTTTACCATTTTGTATTGTCATCTGTCTCTCCTAAATGTTATGTCGTTAATGGATATTTTCCATATTATTTTGACTGTAATGTACCATGGGAATTAAACCCGATTTCACATGGTGTCATCATTGTTTTGTTACAGATAATAAGTAGGTTTTATGTATTTGATATTTTCCATTTTGAGTGTCACTAAAATCAAATCCAATTGGCATGAAGCTTCATTAATGTAGTGCATGTTTGTAAGTATTTTATTTACACATCATTCAGTTTAATGGTCAAACAGTCAATAGTAATTTTACACCTTATCCATATCAAAAAGTGGTAAATATTTGTCCTATTTTTATTGCCCAAAATCCACCTTTAACTGTTGAACTAAATTATATTTAAGAATAGCTACCTATAAAACCATGAACATTGCCATTCATCTGATATTTTCCATCTTATGTTGAGTCTAATGTACCATGAAAATCAAAACTGTTCATACATTTTTAGATAAGTATTGTTTCAATTTTATTACACAGCATATATCTTAACAAAAATATATTTTAATTATCTTTACACGATATTTCATTCATAGACCTTGAGCTCTTGATGTCAATTTTATGGACGTTGAACATATGCATTTGCACAAAATAGTTTCGTTCTAACTGAACTAAAAAGCAGAATATAGGAACTGTTTAGGATCTTCCAAGTTCATATTAATAGTTTCTAATTTCTCAACCGAATCCAACAATAACTTCTGTATATTAGCAAGTCCCATCCTTACTAATTTTCTTTTGACAAATCCATGTTGTCAATTCTATTATTATTTTTAGATTCTTATGTTTGTCTCAAGCCTCATGTCCCTCACTCACACTTGTAAAAGGCTGTTCTTAAATATCATCAACTTTAATGGTTAAATGTTAATTTTGGCTAATAAAAATAGGACAAATATTTATCACTTTTTAATATGGATGAGGTGTAAATTCACTATTAATTTTTTTACCATTTTTTTACCATTGTAAGGGAAAGGGATGATGTTTTTTAAGTAAAGTAACTTGGCGACACTGTTCATATTTATTGGTTCGGTAGTGTACTCCTGACGATCTGCTTCATTTGATGTGTATATTTATTCGTATAGTAGTGTGCTCTCGTCGATCTGCTTCATTGGATGTATATATTTATTGGTTCGTATAGTAGTGTGCTCTCGTCGATCTGCTTCATTGGATGTATATATTTATTGGTTCGTATAGTAGTGTGCTCTCGTCGATCTGCTTCATTGGATGTTTATATTTATTGGTACAGTAGTGTGCTCTTATCTATCTGCTTCATTTGAATGGTTCTCAAATCTTAGTACAGTTCCACTCTAACAGTCCTTCTCTATAGAAACTGCTCACGTTCTGAGGCCTTGGCATGCCATGTATTTCACTCAACAGGAGGGATTTGCAGCTCGAGCGACAACCAATTTCTTGCACATACCAAAACCCAACCATATAATATTCCAGATGACACTGGTGGTGGAAGCTTAGTACGGAAAAACATGTCGGCAGCCAATCTACACAGTTCTACAATTCAGAAAAAGCTTTCTGAGATAGAAATGTTTCTGAATATAATCGACAATGATTTTTCTGTCGACAAGATAGAATCAAATTATGACAAACCATCTGAAGATTACATCGAGAAGGCACAATTACAGTTGGGTATGTCAGTAGAAGGCTCAGCAGTGGAAGGCCTGACAAGTTCAGAACCTGAACAGAAAGATATGGCAAGCAAGGATGAGTTTAAGACTTCAGACAGGATGTCAAAATTGGGAGGACGTTTCTTTTGGTGGAAGGGTAAGGCACAAGGCTATTTGGCCTCGTTGAATTCAAACAATTCTATTCTGGCTACTGGTTTGGGTGCTTCTGCTGTCACTGGATCTGTTCCGTGGCTACTTTACAGAGGAAATGTAAGCTTACCTGGATCCTTCGTGTCAAAGGCAGGCTTGAGGCATAGGGTACTGAGATCCAGGTCAGAATATATGCTTTCTAATGTGGAAGAGAAATCTGTAGACCATGTGGCAGACAATGCCTGTTCAAAAAGCGGTAGCTTGGGTAAACAATGTGGTATATTGGATGGATTCTTTCACCCAGGAAGTAGAAGATTGCTGTCAGCCTTAAATGGAAGCTTTATGTTATTATGCTTTTTGGCCATAGCATTGTTTATCATATGCTTCATCTTTCTGCATGGGAAGGGGAGCCCCGCTAGGGCTTTGTCCACAAGTCTCTAGGTATCTGAAACAATAATTGCACAAATATATATGTGAACTTTCACTAATATATCTGAACATGATTAGTTAGATATTTATATAAAACTATACCTCTCTGATAGAGGCCTATATGCATAATGTATTGGCAAGCATGGACAAAGCCTGTGAAGCAGGTTTCCTTGTGATCAAATATTTTAAATTAAAGCTATCTATTATTTTAAATTTACATTATATATAAAATATATATAGAGAGTATATTTAAAGTGCAGGCTTATTACTTTTAACAATTATAGATATTCTTGTGTGGACCTCTCCCTTTAAATGTCTCTCCCACTCCTATTACATTCTCTATACTTTTGGAATTTAACAACTCTTGTTGAAGAATGTATTGCTGCAGAAAGCTATACACATGGTATTATTATATTTGAGTTGTTTTATTCTTATCTTTAAGATGACTGGAATTGGCCGCATTCTTCAGACACAGCCAATTCCTTTCTTTGTTCTAATTCTTTCTTTAGCTTTCACTTTGATCTTTTGCTTTAGGAATTATGTGCTTCACAGTCACTGTCCTATCATTGTCACTTGCAGATTTGGCATCATTGACTGTCCTTTTTGTCTGGTGTTTAGTCGGTGGAAGTTGGAGTGGATTGCATGCAGACGAGATGCTTGAAACTCGCAGAATAAATAGTGGTAGCTTTTCCTTAGAGTCTTCTCAAGATAAGATGCTTCCTGCAACTTTTTTTTTTATAATGAACATGATATTGTTTTAGTTATGGCCCACAGGACTGTAGTGCTGATTTATTTACATACGCAGCACGCTTTTCATCTTCCAATTTTGTCTTGGTCATTAAACCTTTTCTTAGAACTAAGCAGCCCCCCTGCCCCCCTGATAACTTTTTTCTCTATCATATGGTTATAAAAAGTGAACAAGAAAAGGAAAAAAAATAGAAGATAAGTTGGTGAACCTATATTTTCTTTTGAACATGGAATGATAACTGCTAATCACAAACGCATATACTTTAATGTACCTTTGTTATACTAATGAGTGCTAATTATAAATCATAAATGTATATCTGTTATATCATGCTTCAGTCATGAGTGCTAATTATAAATCATAAATTCCTATACTTTTCATGTATCTCTGTTATATTATGCTTCAGTCATGAGTGCTAATTATAAATCATAAATTCCTGTATCTCTGTTATATTATGCTTCAGTCATGCTTTAGATTTCAACAACACGTTACATTAACCTCAAAAATTTGTAATTGGGGTTGGTTAGAGTAGTAATGTTATGAGATATTTTAGTTTCAAAATTTATCTTTTTTTAAAGGAGTAATACTATATGTTTATTTTATTTAAGTTCTTCTCTATTTTTTTTGTTTTAACTTATTTGAGTTAGGTCTTTCAGATGTTATTTAAAAAGATAATATTTTAATATTTTTAATGATAAGTTATCACAAGAATAAAAACTTATGACTAATTCATACTGACATAAATAAATTTTAGTGTTATTTTTAAGATAAAAAATTATGTATTGTATAATTTATTGTCATATTTGCATCCATTTTTAATGTCATTGTTACATGTATTATAGAGTCCATTTGTTATTTTCTCTGGTCTAGTGCTAGTATGCATTTGTCACCTTATTCCCTTTCATGTGTTTACCCCTTGTTGATTTATTATTTTAATTTTTTTAACCCCTAGTCCTAAGTGTCTTTTCCCTTTACATTACCCCTTACCCCTTCATCTTCCCACCTATTGATGGGTGGCTTGACACACTCACCAACTCGGCTAAAGGATAAGTGTACCTCACCTCTTCTGAATGTAAATCAACTATCTGGAATGTCTATATTACTAGGTCATGGCCATACAAGATACCTTAGTGACCATTGCCATATTTTGTCCCAATTCAAGGGGCTTATAGTGTTTCTAAGTGTATTATCAAAAATATGTGGTGTATTGCACAAAATGATCAGTGTTTTAGATTTAACCTTCATAGAAAACTGAATTAAGAATTTGTTGCATTCATATTATTAGTTAAAACTTTGAAATTAGTAATGAACAAGTAGTTTCAATAATGAAAGATTGTAGAATTCTAACATCAAACTATAACTTTTAATCTTAAATCTAATCCTATCCTAGATAGATGTATTAAAAAATGCAAAAGATAAGGATTTGAAAGAGAATGGGCATGTTTTGTAAAGATGACAAATATGACCTAGTTGAGAAGAAAAATTCATTTGGAAACCAATCCTTACTTTGCTAGTATACACATAACCATGGAAACAAAAAGGCATAGGAGTTTGAGGAAAATCATCAAGGAAGAAAGATCCAAATGACCATCATATATGTGCACAAATTAGGCACATGTAGTCCTCACAACCTTTAGTTCATATGATATTCCATTCAACACTTAGTAGGATTCATCAACATCACATGGATTACATAATCACATCAAGACAACATTGCTCATGTTTGAAAAACTCAAAATAAAGTAAAACAAAACAACTAACAATCTAAAAATTAGATAAAAGAAATACATGTTTCCAACCCTTATAAAGAGTTTACGTTTTCTATTTAAAGATAACAACTCTTAAAAACATAAGCTCTCCCCAACAACTTAGATTAAAGTATAAAATATATGTTTACAATCAATAGTTCAAGTCTAAAAGATCTACATTGCTCATGTTTGGAAAACTCAAAATAAAGTAAAAGAAAACAACTAACAATCTAAAAATTAGATAAATGAAATAAGTTTCCAACCCTTATAAAGAGTTTAAGTTTTCTATTTAAAGATAACAACTCTTAAAATATAATATCTCCCTAACAACTTGGATTAAAGTATTAAATATAGGTTTACAATCAATAGTTCAAGTCTAAAAGATCTAATGGTTTAAAATAATCAAGCATTAAATTCATAAGGAAAAAAGTCTTCTTGTAACAATCCTCCTGTGCAAATAGTAATCTTCCCAAAAGATAAATAAATGGTACATGTTCCTAGGTGTGTTCATTCTCCTTTTGATAACTATCTCTTTATAGCAAGTTTCTCCTCATATAGGTTGTTTAAAAGAACTCCCATGAAAATAAAGTCTTCATTGGCATCAAGTAAGTCCATGTGGAATGCAATCAAAGTCATCCTTCCAAGAGAAACTGCCTCATCAAAGGTTTAGTTAAGTAATAATAATCCATATAGAATATCAATAGTTTGTTTGTTTATTGGAAACAACAATTTAATGTATCTATCTTCTATAGTAGCTCTAAGGAAGGCAATCATGTTGCCCTTGCCATGTATCCCTACAATATTTCACACTACAAGAATGTTTAGACCTAGAAACTTAACTCAATGCTAATTAGACATGTTGAATAAAAAAGCATGTGCAAAAAAAGATTATTAGTTTTTCTTGGAATATTTTGTATTTTAATTTTCTCTCATTTTGTCACTCTAAATCTCAAAATTTTTTGTTGTCTTTGGTAATCTCATCAA
Organism: Cunninghamia lanceolata; assembly: GCA_027924645.1. Taxonomy (NCBI): domain Eukaryota; kingdom Viridiplantae; phylum Streptophyta; class Pinopsida; order Cupressales; family Cupressaceae; genus Cunninghamia; species Cunninghamia lanceolata. The sequence goes on along the minus strand of BSBN01000194.1, from coordinate 8,382,164 downwards.
ATTTTGGAAATTTTCCCCTTTTAGTCAATTTCTAAACAAAGTGGTCATCTTGATGGTTCTCTTGGTTACATTCTAAATTTGCATTGATGTTGAGATGATCGATGTTCTCCATGAAATTCGTCTCCTTTATTTCTCTATGTGTCTAACAAGATCTCTAGAAAAATGCCAAAGGTGGTCTATATCCATGGCCCTTAGGATCTTCCTTATTGTCTTTATATTACTAGTTGGTTTATTTTTTCATGAATAGGTATCTTTCGTTTCCATCTTCTATAATTTAAAGTGATATATCCCTTATAGTCCTCATTATAGAAACACTACATATCAGTTTTCTAAGATTCCCTACCTCTAGTTGCTAATCATGTCAACACTTGGAAAACAATATAGAAGAGTATCAAATTTCTCTCATGTAAGCTAAAATACAATATAATTCATAAACATTAATGTAAATCAACTATGTCCAAAAAGTCATTCATGAAATGTATTTATTAAGAAACTAAATTCTATGACAAGTTTAGGTCTTTGCAATTGATAGCTAATTGGTGGCCATCTATCCTATCCATTTAGTCTCTTTTAAGGTTTCCAAATACAAACTTGTGTCAATTTTTTTCTTGTCCATATATATAATAATGTCACACCTTTGAAAAAAATTGAATTCACTTCCTTGGTTTGAACCCAAGTATTTTCATAATGTTCAAGCAAGGTTCACCTTCAAGATATTATGCTAGGTTTATGTTACATATTTTTTCAATCACAATCATGTTATCTTGAATTTCAAAAATTTCCATTGTGTCAATAACATATGAACAAATACCTCACCCTTATATGAGCAAATGAAAGTATAGGTGCCGTGAGATCTCTACATGTCTTTTAAGAATATGGTATGTAGGCCACTCGAATGGGTGCTAATAGGCACAAAATGCAAAAAGAAAAGCCAAATTTTATTCATATAGGTGTGTGGCCATCACATAGTATTGTTTGAATCAACATGTTTTGATTCATATGTGTAATAACCCAAAATTATATGGGTCTATATTACATGTTTAATGATGATTTGGCAATCGAGCATGTAACCCATGTGGCATGCTTATTTCTCCTCATAGACTTTACTTCCTTGATGGAAGCTTTAATAGCATCTTATTACTCTTCTTTAGTGTTTTCCATCCTTGTTTTCTATCCTCCTAGCCTTTCTAACCTTTCCAACATTTAAAAATGTGTTTCTTACCTAAAGCTATAGAGGCACCTACGAGACCTTAGGGTTGTATAGGTGAGCCATGTTAAGTTGCAATCTCACTTAGGTGAGAAACGTTAAGTTGTAGGGTCTCCCAAGTGACCTACCCTAGTAGGAGTGACCCATACTCTTACTTAGGTGACCCTAGCTTGTTTTAAAGTGAGTGTAAGTTATTTTTGGTTATTTTTCTTCTAGTTTCCCTTCTATCCATTTTCTTCCACTTTCTTTCCTTCTTTCTTTATTTCATTCATGCCCACCTTTATCTTGTTTTATTCCCCTATCATCTCTATTCTTATCCTTTATAAACCCTACTTCACTCATTCATAATCAAAGCTGGAAGGGAGTGAACAAGCAAAGATTTCTTGCACATTGATGATTTACAAAATTCCTCTTCATAAAATAGATAGGATAGGTTGCCTCTACAATTCTTTCTTACAATATATCTCATCCCTAGCCATTAGATCAACTTAGGAGATTGCAAGCCTTTATAAATAGCCCAATCTTGAATCCCCTTTCCTAGGCTCTAATAAGGAAGCTAATGTTATCTTCCTCCAAATTCAATCCCAATTTATATCTTCCCTTTCTATTAGGAGCACCCCATGGTTTGAAGAGGAGAAGAAAAGGATAAAATTTGGACCCTTTGAGGATTCAATTATGATATTTGACAATGAAGGTTTAAAGCTTCTTCTATATTCTTTTCATTTAAAAATCATCTTTGTTTAAAATCTTCCTTAGTAATTAGATCATCAAATTTGCCTATGAAATGTAAAACTCTATTGTTGTTTCTTGGTTATTTTATATTTTAATTCCTTAGATAAAATAGGTTTAAATTACTTTCTTGCACGTAGATTAGAAGTTTCTTTGAAAGTTCTTGTCATAAATTAAAAAACTCCAAAAACATAGTGTAATTACATCATAGTTAGTTGCATTTAGCTAATTAGATCACACATAATTTTAGAAAAGTAATAAAAAAAGATAAAATAGATTCTTCTTTTCATGCACTTTGATTAGGTTTTCTACTCTTTCAATGTTTTTAAATGCACAAGAAACAACTCTTTCAACTACTTAAAAAGTAAAATACAATAGTAGATAAAGTGAACACTTCAACTTCAACAAAGAAAATAATAACCAAGAAATCACTATCTTTCAAATTATTTACCCTTCAATTGGATTCTTACAACAAATGTGTCCTAGGATTAAAGAAGATTGGATTGAAGTGGTCCTCGATGAAGTCTTGAAAATGTGCCCACATTTAGGGAAATCGTAGAACATAATGAATAGAGACAGATAAGAGAAGAGTCTTACTTAAGAGAACTTTGTTTCTTAGATGATCCCACCATGTGCATTGATTATAGGCTCGCAGTACAAAGAGAAATTTTAAATACCACAATAGCTCACGCAACCATCACTCCACATTCCGTAACTTGAATCAACATCATAGTCCACCACTAGGAACTTCTTCCTCATGATGTAAGCACGAACCTATTGACATGACCCCCATCCTGCACAACCATTTTTCTTCTATTTGTGAGATCCTCTTGCCATGAGAAGAGAGTGACCAGTTGGATTCCCCTTTTCATAGATAGATTTTTCTAGAAGAAAAGGAGTAATTTGATCCATACCATCACTAAAGGTGTAATACTCAATGCATGTGCCATTCAGAGTCCACATGATTCATTTTTTATGGTGGGAAGATTTAGAATATCACAACATGCTAGGGATTCCATGATTATAAATTGAGGTTAATGGCCAAGAAAACTAGTCAAGATCAAAAGTCTTATGATGGAGGCTTTCAATCTAATGGCAGTGCACACAACACTCCAAAGGTTGCTCAGTCTCATTTCAATTATGTGTTGCTTCAATATTAGACATTAGCCAATGGGGAAGAAACTTGTGGCCATGATGGGCCCTAGTTGTGAAGTTAGCCATTGTACAATAGCTTTGCTTTGTATATTCTTACCATTGATGTGGAGATATCTCATTATATGAACCCATATACTTAACAACAATTAGATTGTAGGTTGAGATCAAAGGCAAGTGAAAATTGAACACATGGATAGAGATTGCATAGAACACAATTAAAAATCATTAAGGAAAAGGATTAGTCACTTTCTTTAGTCAATGCACTACCAACCACATTGTGGCATGCATCTAAGAGAAGCCCATAAATTTCAAAACAAAGAAAAGAGATTATCAATGAGGAGCACTACGAAGCACTTTAATCTAATAATGGGTGTTGTGATAGAAATTTCAAAGGTGATTTAGCTACTAAAATATGTATTCACCATAAACTAGAGAGTGTCTTGTGGCCTTCAAAATTCTATATCCATCATTTGCATAGAAGTTTTCTTGTCAAACTTAAGGTGAAAAGTAGTGACAAGTTAGAAGATAAAGTCGACATAACAAAATGTCCATAAGATAGTTAGGATAGATCAGTGAAGATCTAATTAGGATGAGCATTTATCATTCAACACTTGCATGCTTATGTCTTGTTTGGATGCTTCCCTATAGGAATAGGGCCAAGATATGAGACTAGGGTCATAAACAAGTTCCAAGTTGATGTCCTTAGGCAAGAATGCCCATCAATCCATACCCCAAATGTAATGAGGAGTTACAAAACTAGCTTCCATGCTACTAATGTGACACCCTTCAATTAGTGCTAATCAATAAAGATTAGAGGGATAAATACTCAATGCACAAACTACTTAATTAATAATTAAAGTATTTATTGGCTAACTTTTAGATAATCAGAACCCTTTTTCAATATCAGAGTAATTCAAAACTCTCTCTGCGTAGCCCTTAACCCATCTGAGCTGAGCCCTGCAACCATACGAATTGCAAAATGTATCAAAGAGCCTTTCCGATCGATAATTGCCATAAAATCAGCCACCCTCACCATTCCATGGATTTCTGGTTCATCCTCCAGAGGCTTAAAGAAAAGTCTGAGGTTCAATCGCGTTTCCGCCATAGCGGTCGTCAAGAAACAAAGGACGAAGAAAAAAGAGCGAAAAGTGTGGACCAGAGAGCCGAAAGAAAAGAACGGCTAGAACATTCGGTAAAAAAATGCAAGTAGGAAGGCAAAAATGAGGTGGGATTAATGAGAGCCCTGCAAAGAGTCGTAGGCCAATCCCGAGGAGGGATTGGCAGGGACAATCAGATGCATGGTGTCGAAAAAAGCAACGCGACACCGTCCTCCAAGATTTAATCAACATGTGCGGGCTGGAGTAGTGACGTCAGGGTGGCGGCTTGCAAATGAAGAAAGATACATTACCGTAGTTCGGAGGCATTCGAATCATAATGAGAGATTAATTAGACTTGCAGGGCGGCAAGAGCAGCTAACCAACTAGGATCTTGATCAAGATTTAAGGCCAATGGGAAGACGCCACTAGTCTCTGACAGAAGGCCAACATACGGCAGACATAAATGAATGTCTAATCACTCCAAACTGTTGTGAGGAGGGAGATCATGAGGTAAAGATGGACGTTCAAACATTTAAACTACCTCGTTGGAAGAAAGAGCCTCCTATATTTGACACGTGGGGTCTCACCATCTATGAGCAAAGGGTGGACGAGAAAGCATAGAAAAGAAAAGTATAGGAGGTTGTAGAGGTGGCTTAAAAGCTAATTGTATTCTTGCATACTCTTGAAATACTCGTTTAAATGGGCAATTTAGTTAATCTATTCTATTAGTTTTTTTTTTCCAAAATTTTAAGTATACAAACCATTTTATTTTAAACTACTTAATTAATAATTAACGTATTTATTTGCTAACTTTTAGATAATCAGAGGCCTTTTTCAATATCAATTTCTGAGTACGTAGCCCCCATTAGGTGGGTTTTGCCTGGGCACAATTAAAATAGAGAAGCCAAGAATAGATTGGAAAGCAACTCCATAGTGGAGGCACCCACATTTTGTAGGTTTCATATTAAATTATAAAAAAAAAACTCTTAATCTTCCCCGTCCTGGTAAGAAACAAATCGATCATATCTTTCTTATAAAACGCCTGTCCATATTAGCTACGGTCTGATATAGCTTGAAGTGCCAGCCAATGTAACAGTTGGCCGGCAAGATGCAAATCCATATAAAAAATCTGGACGGCTTCTACACAGCCATAGTGGTGGAGAGTTTAGACACGGTTGCAACTCTGAAAGAAAAGGTTTATGAGTTAGAAGGAATTCCACCAGATTGGCAAGAACTGATTCTTGAGCCCCAAGTTTCAGAAGAACATGACACAGAAGAACGTGTCTCAGATTTGCCAAGGTCTGTTCCATTTGCAGAAACCAAATTGGAAGACACAAAAACTATCTCCTATTACAACATTCAGGAGGATCAGTTAATATCTCTGGATATTCGTTTGCGGCCTACAAATGAAAAGACTGCAATCAAAGTATATATCCGTAGACCACGTTGTCCGCGCAGGAGTGCAGATATGATAAATTTATATGTGGAGAGTTGGTGGACAATTCGTTTTGTGAAGGTCATTCTAAGACAATTTGGTGGTGTGCCGCGGGATGAGCTCCAAAGGCTAGCATTTGAGAAGGTGGTGTTGGAAAATAACATGACTATTGCTGACTGCAATATTCAAAACGAAGATCGTTTGGAAATTGTCTCTGTAAGTACTGGTGTCAAAATCAAATTAGCAATTTAAATGAGTATTAATAAACAATTTTATTTTAAACTACTTAATTAATAATTAATTTCTTCATTTCCTGCTAAAGGACAAAGGGAAAAACTCTCTTGGCAAGATGCTGGCACTCCAACCGGATGCCTCAGAAGCTAGCTCGAGTAGAAGTTGCGACAATTAACATGTTTTGAGGAGTTTTTTTTGGGTGTGTCTCTATATACAGATGGTTTAATAGCAATATTTTGCTGCGATATAATTATGTATTGTTCTTTGTACTGTGCTACAAGGCCATTCATTTGTGAACTTTTATATTAGTATAATATAGAGGTTTCTTCTGGTTCAAGTGATTCTCTGTCGCTTTTTTGCACTCTATTTAAATATCTTCCATTTCAATGGTCAAACAGTTAATAGCAATTTTACACCTCATCCACAACAAAAAGTGGTAAATATTTGTCCTACTTTTATTGGCCAAAATTGACCTTTGACTGCTGAAGTGGATGTTGTTTAAGAATAGCCGCTCCTCTGGGCCTTTGTTTTCCAATGTTACTTTACCATAATAGAATATTTGTGTTCCCTTTGGCTCTTTCCAAAGTTAAGAGCGAATCATATGACTCATGTTCCTTTGACTCTATAATAGAATACAAAATTTTAACGCACCCTTAGTGTTTTTTTAAACTTGGAACTTGTATATATAGGAAATAATAATAATCTCAAGAGAAGAATATCTGCATACAAAAATAGAATTTGAAAAATATATTACAGTAATTAACATATAATACAAAGTTTGTTTTGGATAAAATAGTTAGCAAACAGTAACTTAATTTTTATTACATTTATGGTAAAAAGGTATAATATAATGAGAGAATTCAACCATACTATCAAAGAGATCTTCAACTCACTTCTTGGTGTTATTGTAGTACTATCTACTTTGTCTTTAAACAATTATAATATATCTCTTTCTAAGTACTTTATATATAAGCACAAGTAATGTAGGGGCATTATGCCATGCCTACACAGTGCATTCAATTTCATGCTAACGATTTAACTTTAGGTTTCACCACCTATTTTGGGGTTGTTTTAACTTGTCATTGGTTGCATTAAAGCCAACCTATTTGGACAACTTCCCTCCTTTTCGACGATCAATATGGCACCAAAATTAAAAATTTGGTCAAGATTTTGTAGAGTTTGAAGGGGCAAAGAAAGAAAAATAAAAGAGGCATTAGAGGAAAAGAGGAAGATTAGCATTTTGTGAGGGTGAAGAGAGAAGTAATGGGATAAAGAAGAGAAACAACATGAGACCATGTAGGATATAGAACTTGCTAGAACAAAGGATCAACTAAATGCGTGTTGATCACAAAATGGATTAGTTTGATTATGAACAAGGTGTGTACAAATAGTGTAGAGAGGTTGAGTCTATTCAGAAGTTGACTTCAATACTCAACTAGAGGTGGTGACATATTTCTACCAAGTGGTAAAGGAGTGGTGACACATATCTTGGAGAGTTTGACCAACTCTCTAAGATGCCACCTAACCTACCTAAGGTGGCTTAAATCCATGTGCAAAATATAATGCATAATTACTTAGGCTAAATACTAACTCTAAGTAATAATATTTTACACTAACAATCCCCTTAAGAACAGTTTAGGTGGGCAAAATAAAGATGGATCTCAGCTGCTAGGCTTGAATGCTGATCACAAAATGGAGTAGCTTGATTATGAACAGGGTGTGTACATATAGTGTAGAGAGGTTGAGTTGACTTAGAAGTCGACTTCAACACTCAACTAGAGGTGGCGACATATTTCCACCAAGTGGCGAAGGAGTGGTGGCACGTATCTTGGAGAGTTTGACCAACTCTCTAAGATGCCACATAACCTACCTAAGGTGGCTTAAAGTCATGTACAAAATATAATGCATAATTACTTAGGCTAAATACTAAATCTAAGTAATAATATTTATCCTAACACAAAACTAAGCCAAGAGGGAATTCGAGATGTGATGGGTAAAGACCAAAGAGGAGAAAAAGACAAAACATTCATTTAGGGATGAGATATTGTTGGCTTGAGGCCTTCCTAGAAGTGTTTTCATTTAATCATGTGTAGAAAGAAGAAGATTGGGTGACTACATACTAGAAAAAGAAGCTAAGAAGGTTGTGTGGGGATTGCTTAAGAAAAACAAAAGACAAGGAAGTTTTGTTAGTGTAGTGTGGAAAATTGATACCTCTTACAATTTTGCACTAGGTTTGGCACCCATTTTAGCTTGTATGTGTTATGTCATAAAATGTGTACACTAACATTTTACACTTAGTGTTATGGGGAAAATTGGATAATATCAATAATGAATATCAAAACTCAAAACACAATGGAAATTAACAAATATTTAAACAAATAAACCAACTTACAGAACTTTGTTACCTCACGGATTCCATTGCTTGCCTATTCTCGATCAATCTTTGTAGTGAAGACTATGGCCCTCAGGAAACGCAATTCCTTGCACTTCTTCAAGATGGCGATAGAGAGGTGGCTAGGATACTTTGGTAGAGAAGATGAGCTTCAATACAATGAATATGAGTTATGAGAGGATGTGGGTGCCAAAGGCGCACTACGGATTCTACAACATAAGTTTATTTGGAAGAATATATCTAAAATGGAAGAAAAGGGTTGTATTTATAGAGTTGCGAGGGAGAAGATCAATACTATAGAAGACTTGAGAGAATGTGCGCAAATAGAAAGAAGACAAGTGTCATAAAAAAGTTGTTTTATTTGAGTTAACTACTTTCATGACAAAGATAAGATTTGCTTTCACAAAATTAGAATGTTTTATTCTAATTTAAGAGTTGTTGATAAAAACAAGGTTGTTTTAAATCAGTAATTTAACTTTTGCTTTTGCATGACAAGGAATATTTATTTTTAGAAGATTTGGAAGATAAAAAAATAAATTAAATAAATAAATTTATTTAATTGAGGAATTAGAAGATAAGAAAGCAAATTAATTAAATAAATTTATTTAATTGAGGAATTAGGAGATAAGAAAGAAAATTAAATAAATAAATTTATTTAATTGAGGAATTAGAAGATAAGAAAATAAATTAAATAAATAAATTTATTTAAGTAAGGAATTAGAAGATAAGAAAGCAAATTAAATAAACAAATTTATTTAATTGAGTAATTAGAAGATAAGAGAGCAAATTAAATAAATAAATTTATTTAATTGAGGAATTAGAAGATAAGAAAGCAAATTAAATAAATAAATTTATTTAATTGTTTGTGCATGATTTGGAAGAATAAATAAAATATTTGATTGTATTTTATTTTTAGAGATTGAGAGGATTTAAATAAATTTGATTGATTTATTTAAATTTGGAGGAATAAATAACTTAATTAAATAATAAGAATTATTTAATTGTTTGGAAGAAGTAAATTGAATAAAGGATTTTATTTAATTTTGACTTTAGAAGAAGTAATTAAATATTTTGATATTTAATTAACTTAGAGGAATATGAATCAAATAAATAAATTTATTTATTTATTTATTGAAAGAAGAATTTAGACTTAAATAAATATTAAAAATATTTATTTGGACAGAGTCATGTCATTTTTAGGTGTACACATTTTGCCCCTCTTTGATGCAATTTGTTTTATCACGTTGTTTCAAAGAATAAGATTATCTGAAAATGATACATGCCCCAGATTGCCCCTGGTATAGGTTAAACGATGGTAGGATGCCCCCTCGGAAGATTGGATAGGAAGAAGGCAGAAGGATGTGAGGCATACAATCTCACGAAGAAGAAGGTGAAAAATAGGTTAGGATGTAGAAAGAGCCGAAATGATATGCTATGCAAGATAAAATGATAACACACACAAGTAAGTAAGAAAATATGCACAAATGATACAAGAATAAACAAGGTCTTGCCCATATCAAGCGGTAAACCAATGATTAACTGATATTGATATACGACGGTGTTGTCATGGCGGGGAATGATATATCCCTAGAGCAACACAAAGGAAAGTGTTGTCATGGCAGGGAATGATAAATCCCTAGAGCAACACGATGCATGTAGGAAATGCATATCCCGCTAATACTTATGACTGATTGAGTTGGTTTACGACCAGACAAGGATCAAGACCATTGATTGTGATTGGATTATTTGACAAGACTGACTTGACTTGATTGGTATGGATTAAGGATAGTCTTGCATTTGGATCACTTCTCAGAAATGACTGCACAAGAAAGAAAGATACAATGATAGATAGAAATTGGTTGATAGAAAAATTGTGAATGAAGGACTCACAAGCTTTTATTTGTAAACATTGATAATCTACACATAATTTTTATTGATGGATGCGGATATGAAATGTAATTGGATATGTTATGGATATGGATAAGGAATGCTTTCTAGATATGTTATGGATATGGATATTTGCCATCTTGATATTGCAAGTATTTTGAAGTGCTTATTTTATCATCGAGCATTGTTGTAAAAAAATACAAGCATCTAGGTATAATCAAACTGAGATGACCTGAGTATTATTTACATGGATTTTGATATAGCAAGTTAATACAAGCATCTAGTCAAAATTGAATCTAGATGACCTAAGTACCACTTACATTTCAACAGACAAGGATTGCCCCTTTTCATGTTTAGACCTCGGAAGTCCTTGATGATCTTTTGCTAATCATGTCGTTAGACAAAAGTCGTCACATTACTAAAGATTAATCTATAAATAGTAGACAAAGAAAATGATTCTGCCCCCATTATAGCATCTCTAGCTTTTGGCATCTTTTAGTACATAGAAAGACATAATAACAAAAATCAAGACTCTTTAATTTAACCTTTTCACACAAAACATTCTTGCATTAGATGTGCTTTCTTGTCATAGTATTGATAGAATCATTTTGATGTGTTTTGGTCCTTGTTTGTTTTGCTTTGGATAGGTTGATGCTTTTGTGTCAAGATTTTTGTTTTGAAGCTTGTTTTGCTGGCACTGGTGTCTGGTGAAAGGTATCATAATCCTTATTTGGGAAACTAACCCTAAAGGACTGACCTAGTGCATCAAGGGTGCATTGACAATGGCCTTGCCTATGTGACAACATAGAGGGAACGTAGTTCAGCGTGAACCCTATGGACCTAAGATATGAATCGAATGAGACACAATATGAAACAAATATGGATAATATATGGAACAACTATGGATCAGATATGGATCAGATGATACTAATGACAAGGAAAACACCATGGATAGGTAGATGGATGGGTTGCAGTGGATACGGATGGTTAGGTAGAAGGAATAAAGGATGTGATCTCCAAGGACTATGTCACATAAGAATAACATGCCTCATTGTAGGTAGAGTACTTAGGATTTTCATGACAATGCTTAAGATGAAGGAGGATGAGAGAATAATGAAGGATTTACGTGGATTGGAGGGATAAGGTATGTCAAGAGACACCTAAAACATTTGTCAACATTGTGCCCCCAATCTTTATCAATATCAAAGAAAATAGAGGAATGGATTATTAGGATGGATAGACTGGACAGTATAGGTATGTAATGGATAGAAGGATAAGATAGGAAATGATACGAAAGAAAACTGATAGGAGAAAGTGATATACTGATGAGACAAGGTGCCCCCAAGTGTAGGTGACGTAGAAGATCAACTTACACATGATGCCTATTTGCCAGGTTTTCATCATGGTACTTATCCAAGACGCTTGTTTGCCAAGTTTTCACAGTTGGACAAAGGGATTTCTCTTGATTTTTTTTTTGACTTTTGGATGGGATAGATGGATATGGAAAGGTGAAACTCAAGCATCTAGCTCCATGAAAGGTGATAGTCCTGCTAGATGGATGTTGTCGTATGGACCATGTCAAGTGTGCTCATAGATGTTGGTAGGGGATTGCATGAATGTGAGATAGAGAAGGTAGATAGCGGATTATGGAAGGTATGATAGTGGATTATGATGTGAATATGGATTGGAAAGCTTATGTATAGATGGGTGGAAAGCTTATGGAAAAGCATGGACCATAGGAATAGGATGGGGAAGATATGTAGGATAATAGTGGAAGGAAGGGGAGATGGAGGTATATGGAAATGTTGTGGAATGGAAGGGAACCATGACCAATGGTTGCACATACCATGATAAACATTGAAGCTGATAATGGGAAGGTGGTGTAGGAAGCAATGGAGAGTTTTACTTGGTGGATGAGTGATTTAAGCATTTAGGGACCCACATAGTCTGAGTATTTTGCTAATTTTTGCTTGTCATGTGGGATGGAAAGATTGGAGATTTGTGGATGAAATGGGATATTTGAGAGGTGGATGCCTCGTTTAACTTGAGGGTTTTTTCTTAGGTACACAAACTATTTTTCTTTTAGACTTTACCTGTGAAGGTACGGGCTTGGGTATATGCAGTGTTTGTGCAGCTTCGGAGGTAATTAGTTGTTGCTTGGGGACCCACACCTTTCTTATTTTGGCATTGAGATGTGTGGGTGTACGTAGATTTTGATATGGATAATTCTTTGATTCTTGGCTTTTGTATCCTAGGTCATGAGGACTCTTAGGATTTTTGACTTGATAGGTAGAGGCATCCAACTTTTTTCTGTTGAATTCTCTTGGGATGGTGGAAGTGAGGTTATTGGAAGCTCATTGTTTAGACAACATATGCATTTGTTGATCATTATTGGGATATTTAGAGGATGATGAATAAGGTGTTGGAAGAAGTGGTGGTAAAATGTATTGAAGGGTAGTAGGAGTTGGAAGTAGCGGAGGTAGATTGGATGGTGGAAGGTGTATGGTCACATGCTTTTGACAATTGTAGGATGATGGAGATGGAATGGCAACATATATTTTGGGGACATGATAGGGTTTGTGATGGAAAGTGGTGGACTTAGGAGGAGTGGAGGAAGTACCAACATCTTGAGATGGTTCACCTTGGGGTGTGTATCCAAGGCCGTATGAAGGTGGAGGAACTTTGACATGGATAGGTTCCAAAATACCTTGTTCATGAAGGCCTAAGCCTTTACCTTGATAGTTCATATGTTGGAGTATGCGGTGGATAGTGGGATTATGTATTGGTGGAACACTAGACACGAGTTCCTTATTGGATGGAGAAGGTGAGATAGAGGATAATGGTTGTTGGTGTTCTAAGGAAGAACATTCATGCATGAAGGTAGTGAGACCAAGGATATAGAATAATAGATTTGCAGCTTGGTCAATAATGAATGGTGAAAGATCACTAAAATCTTGATCATCATTATACTCTTTAGTATCTAAGTTATTGGGTCGATCATTCATGTGCACTTGGGAGGCAAGTGTCTCATCAGAGGAAGCAAAAGTTGTTGGATCATGGATAGGATTAGATGGAAGATGTATAGAAGTAATGGAGGTTTCTTTCTCATGGATGGGCATGGGATCAAGTTGTTCATGGACATCTTCTTCATAGGGAATATCTTGATCATGGAAAAGATATAGGTTATGGATGGGTTGGAATTGGATCTCTTTCTCATATATAGGATCAAGTTGCTCATGTATAGCTTCTTCATAGGTATTATCTTGATCATGGAAGAGATAAAAGTTATGAATGGTTTGAAATTAGATCTCTTGCTCATGTATAGTCATTGGGAGATGGATAGGAGCAAGTGGATCATGGAGAGGTTCATTATTATGGATATCATCTTGATCATGGAAAAGATACATGTTATGAATGGGTCAGAAAAGTGATTTGATCTTGACTTGGATGAGGGCTTAATGTTTCCACATGCTCTAAGCTGTGCTCTTGACATAACTCTTGATCTTCTTGAATGTAAATTAAGGTAGAAGACTCTTGGGTAGCCTCTTGGTCGACAACATGAAGGTTTGATGGACCTTGACTTTGGTTCATGGTAGGAAGTTCTTTGATGAGCCCAAGGGTTTGTGGATTACATGAAGGGGTTGTAGGATTTGACATTTATTGGAAGGATCTTTAGTAAGGTCAAGGACCAGAATTTGGGGACATGGTTCACTCTCTACTGGTAGTCCTTGGATCACATCCTTCGTAGGTGTAGGAGTACATGGATGAGGTAATAGATGAGTGGATTTGGCTTTCTCCATAGCTTTTCTTTTGCTGTATAAATTTGAAAAATATTTTTCCCAAAACTCATCTGATTCTTTTTTAGTTGTCTATTTAGAGTTTGAGGAACTAGATGGTAGTGTTAGTGTAGGACTGGTATGTTTTGGGATAGGCATCTTAGCAGGTGGTGAAGGAGGACTAGTAGGAGTGATATACAAGTTCCCACTTGAGGTGGTGCTTTCCTTGTCATGAGTATCAATAAGATGAGAAAAGGATGTATGATTGTGGGGCAAGGTGTAGCTAGTACTAGCCTATTCAGCTTGCAAGATTACCATTTCTTGTTGTAAGACTTGGAGCTCTTGAGTAATTGCTATACAATCTTGGGGCGAGGGACCTAAGTTTATTTGCAATTGCAGATATTGGAGTGTTTGAGCAATATACTCTAATTGGTTTGCCATCTCTATAGAAATTGACACAAGACCAAAATGGGTATCTAGAAAGGTTGATATTTTGCTCTCAAAAAGTGTGGAAATGCTCTTTGTTTTGCATGCACAAAAATTAGATGGTAGAAATAGAGGGTAAAAGTGCTGCCTGTTGGTACAAATGTGCAGAACTAACAGAAGATAAACATGCAGGAAATCACAGTGAAAGCGCAGCAAGTCGAAATAGATGCGCAGTTTTGTAGGGTATATGCGTAGCTCTGGTTTCTTTGAATGATTTTGTAAAGTTTTTTCGACACGTTTTGCAATTTTTTTTGTTCTTTTGGTTGCAGGTTGGTCTTTTTTATCTGATTTTATCAATTATAGCAAGAAGACACAACAAACACATAGAATGATTTCATGGTTTTTTATTTTTTGTAATTTTTTGGACTCTTTTTTACTAAAGAAAATAGTTACAAATCTAGGCTGGTAAAGACAATATTTGCCGGATCCCCTAGCTGTACATATTCAAAGCGGATAACTTCAGGATCTTGGTAGCATTGGCTCCTCTACACGGCACACACTTCTCACACATACCAAGATCTAGGTTTCCCAAGGCTCGTACCCCCACTGAACCTTAGGATTGTCCCTGCTATCTCTACTAAGAACCACATAAATCAGGGTGGCTTCAAAGGTCCCACCTTTTGTGCCAACAAATAGAAGGATTTGGGCTACTAAAACAATGGTTCATAGTGGTGGAACATCCGAGGGATCGGCACCTCACGAGCATCCAACAAGCCACTTAAGGATCTAACTAACCTTACTAGGAGTTTAATATACACAAAGGTACGCCTCCTTTCAAGCTAGCACTGTGTGGTGAGGCTCAGACCAATTAGACTTGGCTTTTGCCTTATCCTTAATTTACATATAGCGGACTAGATGAAAGTAGCGCTTGGGGTTGCCAATGAGTTCTCTATATGGATGTGTCTCAAGGGCAGGCCCACGTCTTAAAAAAGAAGAGAATAGAACCGTTTCTTTTACACCCAAGATAGTTTTGAAGGTGAGGCGAGAGGATACTTCAATTCTAACCCTTGGGTAACACAAAGTGTGCAAGTGCACCAAACACGGCAAACAAATACTAATGTTCTTTTTAAGTCCAAATCTAAATGTTCCTAAGATCAAACAATGGTTCTTTTTAAGCCCAAATGAGATGTTTGCTTAACTAAAGACACAAAGGTTCATTTTAAAGCCCAAAACAAAAGTGTGCCTAATTTAGTGATAAATGATTGTTCTTTGACTACTCGAACCTGTAGAAGATATGTCAGTAGTTTGTTTGCTCCATTCTTTGACAAGTGATTAGGACAGGCTGCACAGATGGATGTTAGCTACCAAAGAGGATTAGTTCAAAAGATATGGTTTGATAAAAATCTAAAAATAATGATCTAATATAGCAAAATAAATTGTAAAATTAGAAAGTTCAGATGATTCTATGCAATTTTTTTAAAAAATTGTTGAAAAAGGATAAGTTTTGCAAAAGATATGCTCAGTTGAAGTTTTAAGAATATATGATGTTTGACTGATAAAATAACTAGTAAAATGATGATATTACCTATCCAAACCTTCACAAATACGAAGTTTGTTGAATTATGTTTCTGGTGAGTCTAAATTTGTGCAATTTCACCTCCGTATGTGAAAGTTATAGAAAAAAGAAAAATATACCCCCCTTATGGCATGTAGAAGAAGGCAGGATGGAGGATTGTTGGATAAAATGATGAACTCTATGGAAGCACCCTTCAGACCGATGGATAAAAGGATGCAGAAGAAACCTTTGGACCACTGGATAAAATGATGCACCCTGCGGGAGCACCCTTTGGACCGCTGGATAAAAGGATGCGCCCTGCGAAAACACTCTTCAGACCGCTGGATAAAAGGACAAGGAAGCACACTTCGGACCACTGGATAAAATGATGCACCTTGCGAGAGCACCTTTTGGACCGCTGGATAAAAGTATGCACCCTACCAAAACGCTCTTCAGACTATTGGATAAAAGGACACAGAAGCACCCTTTGGACTGGTGGATAAAATGATGCACCCTGTGGAAGCACTCTTCAGACTGTTGGATAAAAGGATGCAGAAAACCCTTCAGACCATTGGATAAAATGATGCACCCTGTGGGAGCACCCTTTAGACCACTGGATAAAATGATGCACCCTGTGGGAGCACCCTTCGGACCTCTGGATAAAACAATGCACCTTGCGGGAGCACCCTTCAGATTGCTAGATAAAAGGATGCACCCTCAAAAAAACCCCAGAGATTTTTTTCAGTCTCTAATTTTTGTGAATTAACAAGTGATTCTAAGTTTTTCAACCCTTCTGAGCATGTTGGTGATGTCAGTTTCAGCCCAGGAGGTCACCTTTTGATAGATCCTTGCAAAACTTGACAACAGGGGTTAGAGAAACACAAATTTTTACTACAAAAATTTGGAAAACACGATGGGCGCTAGAAATGTTATGGGAAAAATTGGATAATATCAATAATAAATATCAAACCCAATAACACAATGGAAATTGCAAATAAGAAAGATTTAAACAAATAAACCAACTTACAGAGCTTTGTTACCTCACGGCTTCCATTGCTCGCCTATTCTCAATCGATCTTTGTAGTGAAGACTGTGGCCCTCAGGAAATGCAATTCCTTGCACTTCTTCAAGATGGCGATAGAGATGTGGCTAGGATACTTTTGTAGAGAAGATGAGCTTCAATATAATGAATAATGAATATGAGCTATTAGAGGATGTGGGTGCCAAAGGCGCGCTATGGATTCTGCAACATAAGTTTACTTGAAAGCATATATCTGAAATAGAAGAAGAGGGTTGTATTTATAGAGTTGGGAGGGTGAAGATCAATGGTGTAGAAGAAATAAGAAGATCAATGGTGTAGAAGACTTGAGAGAATGTGAGCGAATAGAAAGAAGACAAGTGTCATAAAAAAGTTTTTTTTTTGAGTTAACTAATTTCATGAAAAAGATAAGATTTGCTTTCACAAAATTAGAATGGTTTCTTCTAACTTAAGAGTTGTTGATAAAAACAAGGTTGTTTTAAATCAATAACTTAACTTTTGCTTTTGCATGACAAGGAAGATTTATTTTTAGAAGATTTGGAAGATAAGAAAGTAAATTAAATAAATAAATTTATTTAATTGAGGAATTAGAAGATAAGAAAGCAAATTAAATTACCAATAAGGGCGTGGTTCGGTGGTTAAGTCGCTCAGTTGTAGTGGCGGCCACCAGAGTTCAAACCCCCATTGGGCCAACAAGCTCGCAGGCGTTACGCCTTCGCTGGGCCAACGAGCTCGCAGGTTTGAAGTGTTCTTTCTTGGGGATGAGGTCCCCCGTGTTGTGGCCTCACCAGTTCATAGCTCCAGGCAAAAGTGTTGTGTAGAGCCGGAGGGTGTGTCACACCAGCGTCACTGGTCACGTTAAAAAGTTTACCAGGCGCATTTAAAAAACAAAAAAAAGAAAAAAAAAAAGCAAATTAAATAAATAAATTTATTTAATTGTTTGTGCATGATTTGGAAGAATAAATAAAATATTTGATTGCATTTTATTTTTAGAGATTGAGATGATTTAAATAAATTTGATTTATTTATTTAAATTTGGAGGAATAAATGACTTAATTAAATAATTAAGAATTATTTAATTGTTTGGAAGAATTAAATTAAATAAAAGATTTTATTTAATTTTGACTTGAGAAGAAGTAATTAAATATTTTGATATTTAATTAACTAAGAGGAATATGAATCAAATAAATTTATTTATTTAATTATTTATTGATAGAGGAATTTAGACTTAAATAAATATGGACATAGTCATGTCATTTTTAGGGGTATACACTTAGTTTAGCACCTAAGTGGAACTAAAATGTTACACTTGTTAATTAGGACCTATTTTAACACCTTTTTGAACATTAAATGTGTAATTCTTGATACCGATGCACAAAACCCAAAAAAGTACTTATAAGGTGGAGATAATAACACTTTTAAGTGCCTTATCCCAGGAGTTTGGGGCTAAAGGACCAGGGCGCTCAATCACCCTGAGCCCTCCTTTAGCCTTGACCTAAATTGGTGGCTTGTCAGCTTGAGACATCTTAAATGATTCCTAATGTCAGCCTCATTTGGTTTATATCCCCAAAAATCAACAGGAATGCATATAAAAGCAAGTTAAGTCATTCATTTGAACATCTAAGTAATCTAGGCACACTTGCACTCTCTCACTTTCTCTCATACTCTCTACTCTTTTCTAAAGCTCTCTATGGTGGATTATTGTTGTAGCACTAACTTATTGTAGGTCTTGTGAGGATCTTTTTACTTCTTTGGGCTACACCAACTTCTTGAGTCAAGTTGTGACACTGCATCAAGCATGTTAGTGTTTCCATGCTCATGGTGACTTCTTTCCTTCATGCTTTGTTCTAGCATTCCATTCTACTATAGATTTGCCTCTACCCTCCTAGGGCACACACTCTTTATTTATCATCTTTACTATTGTGGAGGTTGAAACACCATTCACGAAGCTTGACCTAGGCAACCTCCTAAATAGAACCCAACCCTTTCCTCTTTCCTTGTGTGCAAGTTAGAGAAATAGGTTTTTAAAGGTGATCTCTGGGAAGAAGACAGAGCTTGCAGGTACGGACCTGATGAAGGCATTAGTTTCTACAAACCCTAATTAGGCTCTAGGGTGCCCAAGAACCCTAGTACTTTGACCTCCCAACTTTGGATCCAAGTTCTCCTCTATTCACTGGTCTTTGTGGTGCTTTCAGATTGTCTGTCTCTATTTCCAATTGTCTGTTATGCTCTGATCTTCGTCAAATAGGGTCTCTTGTTTTGCCATAGTTTGATTGGTTGGATTTGGGTTGATTATCCTCTAATACAACAAAGAGACTAAGCCCCTATAGTTTTTCTCTCCTTCTTGAGTAGAAGCTAAGCTCAGCTTGTGTCCTAATGTTGGATAAAAGAGAGTTTGACCTAGGTTGATCTTTTGAGCTAGTCTCTCTTTTCTACCGAACATTTTGGTGAACCCATCATTTCTTGCACTTTAGCATCCTTGCTTCAGATCTGAGCTATTTTATGCCCTATATTTGATTAGATTCCATTCATTCATCATTTTCCATAGTTATATAGTTTAATTTTGCATTATTTCATTGTTAGGGTTTGAAAAAACCTTGCATTTCTAGGAAATATAGCTAATCTTCAACCTAGGGTTTGTAGATTAGTGTGTTGTTTCATATCTTGTTGCATTATTGGATTGATTAAAGGGATTTAATTTTTTATACTTTATTATTCTTGTTTTTGTAAGGCATCCTTGCATATTTGCATTGAAAAAAGTAAAAAATCAAACATTTTAGGCTTCAAAAAAGACATATTTATGGCATTATTTTCATTACATATGTTGTAGATCATTATAGAAAGATTAAATTTCTAATTTTTGCATTAGATCTGGTTGATATTATAGTAGTAATGATTTCATGGTGTTGCATCTTGCATTTAAGACTCATTTGTTAGGGTTTTGTCGAAAAACTTGTATTTTTGGAAAACGTAGTCATATTCAAAACCTAGGGTTTGTAATTAAGATCTTGTTTCATATTTTGCTGCTATCATTTACATCTCAAATATTCTCTTTCATTTCTCTAGCATGTCTTAAATAGCATTTGTGTTTAAAAATAGTTCTTGCATTGAAAAATTGTGGTTTAGGAAGTAAGCATTTGAAATCTAGGGTCTTTGATAATAAACCCTAGCTAGTCTTGCATTTAGTGCATCTTTATCAAAGCAAAGTTCTGTCAATCTTTGTTGCATTCAATTGGATAAATCAATTAGGCACTTTTTTTTGCACATACTACACATCCTACATTTACAAGACTTAGTTGTTGTGGTTACAAAGAATATCACATTTTTGGAAGACCTCGCTTCTCTTGCACTTATAGGTCTTTGATTGCAATCTTATTTTAATTTTGATTGTACTTTATTAATGAATTGTACATTTATGTTCCATATCATATTTTCATATATTAGATAGGACATTTTATTATGGCCTCTTCTAGTTGTTCCTATTTGGTATCTTTGCATCCATATATCATAGATTTTGAAAATTTCTCTAAATTCATTAGTATGCATCGATATGTTTTAGATCACATAGCATCCATGTATGATATTGATGTTTCTATATGTTATATATATGAAATCCTTTTTTATATATCTGATTTTGATAGCGTCATAAATGTCATGGGTGTGTATCGTTTGATATTAGAGCAATTTACTCATTTCATCTCCATGAATGATCATGATAAAGATGATGATGATAGTTTTTCTTCTCCTTCTACTAAAAGTCATCATAATGCCATGTATATTCCCATGGATCTACTCTCTAATACATGTGATGATGACCTAGCTTTGTCTATTTCACCCTATGATTTGGATCCCTCTCCCAACATTGTTCCCACTTGTGAGGATACTTTGGTGCAAGAGGATGAAATAATTGACACATTCCTTAACATCACGCTACCCTCTCTTCATTCCAATGCTCTCCCTTCGAAAGATGAGGCATTAGTGGATGAGGAACCTTCTCCCACAAAGTATCCTCCATGGGTAGATAATGGGCATTCATATCATCATCTTAAACCTTCAATTTCTACCATAGTACATGAGGTTTCTATGGCTCATTCTATGGATCTTCTGCCTTTGGTTAAATATTCAAGTACCATGGATATCACTAAGGACATGAAGACCCTTGATCTTCCTCCTTCAATTGAATGTTCAAGTGCATTGGATATCACTAAGGATGTGAAGACCCTTGGTATTTCTCCTTTGGTGGCATGCTCAAACCCCTTGGACATCACATAAGATGCAATCATCAACAATTTTCTTAACAACACTTCACACTCCCTTCATTCCAATGCTCTCCCTTTAAAAGATGAAGCATTAGTGGATGAAGAGCGGTCTCTCACATTAAAACCCTCAGGGTTGGATGTTGAGCTTACTCAAAATGAAAATAATGTCAATTCAATCATCATTAATATACTTATTCCACCCACTAAGGGGATAATGAATAAATGTAATAATGTTCCTAAAATCATTGTGCATGAGGTGCCTAATCTGCCTCATTTCTCTAAAATCATGATTGCAGTTCAAGGTGCTCCAACACCACATCGATCCCCAAGTTACTTTCTCAATATTGCAAAACAAAATATTCAAAGGAATCAAAGTGTTCAAAATGTGTTGCAACATCATACGATTGCTCACACATATAACACCCACAATAAAAGTAAGAAAACATCATGTGTTCCCATTTCTTTTCCACCTTCTCAACCTATTCTTCCTCAAGCACCTCATCTTCCTACTCATAATGGTAAATATTATGATCTTGTTGAGTAGCTCTGAGCTACTCCAGCAAGGATCTCTCTATGGGAGTTGATACAAACATCACCTACATCACACAAAATGCTCCAAGAAACTTTAGAAAAGGTGATTGTTCCACATGTTGTTCAACCAAATGATGCAGCGGCTCTATTAGATTGTATGCATGTTGCAAAATTAGATATTATTTATCAACAACATGAATTACCTCCCACAGAAGTTCAAAACCAAAATGAGCCTCTTATGATATTTGTCTTCATCAATAATATGAGAAATAGACGTACCATGATTGATGGTGGATCAGGTCTTAATATTTGTGGCATGGAATTGTTACATAAAATCAATGCTAATACATCTCTCATTAAACCAGATAAAATCAATATTCGTGGCTTTGATAATGTTGGCAGGCAATCATTGGGTGCTATTACCTTACCTCTTAGGGTTGGTCCTATGACATTGCCTACCATTATCCATGTCATGCCTAATTCTCTTTCTTCTTGGTAGACCATGGATTCATGCCATGGGGGCAATTCCGTCTACCCTTCATCATTTAATAAAATTCATCTTTGAAAACAAACTAAATATAATTGAAGTTGATCCGATTCTAGAAAGATGCTTACAAATGGAAGTGAGATATCAAATTCCTCTAAGTAATTTGATCCCTTCTTGAACATAAACCAAACTACTATCCTCCACTTCTAACAACAATATTCGTCAGGATAGTGTCAGCCCTTTGAATGCATTTTTTAGTGATGACTGGGGTTCATTATATTTTACACCTTCCTTTGCGGGTGAATATAAAGTCTCACCCTCACACCCAAAAATCTTGAAGGTAAATAACATTTCTTCAACACAATCTCCTACTCCTACAAAGTTTAAACTTAGGATCAATCATGATGAAACATTTAAAATTGATGAAGATCTGCCTTCTTCTATAGAGATGGCAACCATCTGTGATAAAGTATTATCTTCTTCTAACACATGTCTTGGTAACATGACGAGGTATCTTTAGATTTCAACCCCCATAGGATGGATGAAACAAAGGTTGACCCTCCTCACCATGATGAAAAGAATGATCTTTCTTCTTCAACACATTTTGGCAAAGACAATAATATGACCTCTCCTCTTCCTTTAGACTTGGAGATGTGTTATGCGCGTGGATTCAAAATTGTCTCTAAACAAGGATACAATGGAAATGGGTTAGGATGTAAAGAACAAGGAATTAAGGAACCTATGGAACCAACACCACACTTGTCTATTTAGTAGGTTTAGATTTCCGGCCTTCTCCTACGTTTTCTCCACCATGTTTACAACAAAATGGATTGCTTCCTACACCTAAATCATCTCTTCCATCTCAACAAGAGTGTATTTTGCCAAGTCTACTCAAAGACCTCTTAATCACTCTTCCTACTCCAAAACAAAAAAAAGATTCAACAAAATAATCATTTATCGCCTCATTATTGTGAAATCATCGAGCACTTGGCCATTTCATTAAGGAATGTCAAGTCTTGGGTGACAAAATTCAACAACTTTGAACAAGGTTTGCCTATAGCACTTCTCACCATGCTTGATGTAGTCCCTAGAGTACCTTGTCCTCCATCCATTTCTAAATCAAGTTGGGAAAGGATAATTTGTTAGAGGCTGACTTGCGAGAGTGGTCCCTCCCTCTCATTTGTGTTATATGTATTGTTATCCCTGTATTGTGATGTTGTGGTTCTCCCTTGACACCCTTGTTAGCACAAAGGTAAAAGGAGTAAGAATGTGTTGTGTCATTCCTCTATATGTATCTTAATTCTTCTATATGTCATGATATACAATTGTGCTATTTTGTTGAATGATTTAGCATCCTTTCATGTTGGTTCAATTTATGTGTACTCTACTTTCATGTGATCTTTCTTCCATCATCTTCATATTTATGTGGCACCTTGTCACATAATGCTCGACATCATACCATGACTACACAAGCCATTGTGTATCATGCATGTAAGCATCACCTTGGTTTTCTCATCTTGGGGGCAACCGCTTATCGCTATGTAGCTCTTAAAAACACATATCATTTGGGCATGTGCTTTAGAAAGCTCTTGTGCCTGTTTTATATTTCTTCATCACTCTACCTTAAAGGTAATTGTTCCTTGATGGAGTTAGCAATCACTTTAAGGTGGGGGCATATATCGTGCTATGAGCCTTACTCTCATCACTCTATCTAAACACTTGTTGATTGTCTTTGTTACTACACTCTCTTGGAAAGGATTATAGAAATATTGGAAACAAGATCTTCACTCTATCTTGTTCTCCTAAGTTGAAGCTCCTTGCATGTTATGGAGAAGGGTTGCGCCGCCAAGTAAAATTTGGTAGTAAGGTCGCTTCGCCTTCTTATTCTACAAGGCTTTGTGTATATCCTCTTGCGGGAGGTAGTTTGTGTATATCCCTGAGTGGAAACACTTCTCTTTAGATAAATTATGTGTATGATGTGTTTGTAACCATCTTGTGCTTCTCATTTCTAACTAACCCCTTAGCATTCTTCTTATTGCATCTTGGGGAATGATGCATCGTGATTGAGACATCATTTAGATTGAGGTCTCCTTTGTCATGTTGACTCAAGGTCTTCCGTTATGTGCTTTTTGTGATTGATGTATAATGCCTATATTCTCCTCATATATTATTAATCTCTATATATTCTTCATGCATCGTGTGTGCCTTGCATGTATTCTCTCTATGTGTTCCTTATGTAGTCTCTCGAGTGCTTCACGTGTATTCCATGTGTGTTTCAAGTGTATTCTATGTATACTTTATGCCTTACATGTATGCTTCATGTCAAGTGTGTATACTTTGTATATTGCATGTACGCATTATGATTTCTCAAGTGTATGCCTTGTGTATGTCTTGACTTATCTCATGTTTTCTATGTGCTTCGTATATGAGTGAATTATGTCTTGTGTCTTATGTGTATTCTAATCATCATAGAGTCCTAGAATCCTAAACTTGGGGGCTTGATCACCCCTCAATTTTGGTGACATTCTATGGTTTCTACGTGTGCTGTGTATAAGGAAAGCACAGGTGCGGAAGACAGCTTCCCTAATGTTAATTCCAAGGGGACGATGTAGACAAGTCACTTTTAAAAACTAAATAACACAGATAAGTACATGAGAGAAACCAAATAGACAATATTCAGAACACAGACACACAGTATTACGTGGGAAAACCCTTACGGGTAAAAAACCCACCACCACAAGAAAACAATCTTTATTACAGTAAGATATACAGTTACAATAAAGAACTCAACTTCTTGCTCTGGTTTTGATTCTCGACTCCCTACCAACAGTTCGCTCACTGTATATTTACAGAACGAACCTTTCTTCAAGTCTCATCATCATAATACCAACGACACCTGTAGACTTATCATTCTATTTCCAGTCTGCAAGAACAAAAGTCGTTACACACTTCTGCTCTAACTGATAGAACAAATTCCTCATACGTCGCTGCCATCTAACTGTCACAACGGTTCACATTTCAGTGAGGCGTTTAGTCCCACATGTACCAAGTCACAAAGGACTTTGCAGTTTATAAATGCCAACGAACCAAAGGCTATTGTCGGCAATTTTGTTGCCGACAATACCAAGCCTCCAAGCCTCCAAGTCCATCGGCATAACAACTACCATCGGCCCACAGACTCCACCCTCCACCGATGAGCATAGTCTCCCCGATCACCAATGGTACCATCGGAATAACTTTCACTATCGGCACAAGAATTAGCTCCCGCTCCGACAGTGCTCTGTCTCACCGATACCTCCATCGGAATGACCGCAGTACATCAGCCCAACACCTTTAGGCTATGCCGACAGGTATTCTCTTGCCGATAGACATACGCCATCGGAGTGACTACTCCTATCGGAGTAACTCTACAGAGTTTGGCCGATAGGCCTTGTCTCGCTGACGACCAACCCATAACCTTCATCGGAGTGACTACTCCTGTCGGAGTAACTCCACATAGCTTGGCCGATAGGCCTTGTCTCGCCGACGACCAACCCGTAACCTTCGTCAGAGTGACTACTCCTGTCGGAGTAACTCCACAAAGTTTGGCCGATAGGCCTTGTCTTGCCGATGGTTGAATGCTTCCATCAGGGTGACACTCAGCATCGGACAAACCTTCGATGCTTATTCCGACGGCCCTTGTCTCACCGATGCCAATGGTCTTCAACACGGTCCTGCCGATAGTACTTCGTCACAGCGATGCCAACATCGCATATCCTCAAACCAATGAACCAAGGAACAGTTGAACTAAAATTCATTGCACCTACCAAATGAACTCTAGAAAGGTTCAACAAAGAGGTTCAAACAAGAGGTTCAACGAAGTGGTTCAATGCATAGGTTCAACTAAGAGGTTCAAGTAGTAATTTGAGACACAAGTCCTCTTCAATCTCCCACTTGTCGAAGACATTACTGCTACCTCTTAGTCCTCATTCGATTATTGAGAACTATGGGCCCGAAGACCCATTTCATCTGAGCACCATTTGAACTTGGCTGTGTTCACTGGTTTAGTTAAGGCATCAGCAACATTTTCCAAAGTGTCAACTTTTTCCAGCTTCACCTTCCTGTCTTCCACCATATCACGAACAAAGTGATATTGGACATCAATATGTTTTGTCCTAGCATGAAATGTAGGATTCTTTGCCAAACATATGGCACTTTGACTGTCACAATGAATTTGTATTTGCCCTGCATTAAAACCAACATCAGAACACAACCTCTTCAACCAAACAGCTTCTTGGCATGCACGAGTAGCTGCCATGTACTTTGCCTCTGTTGTGGACAAAGCGACTACAGCCTGTCGC
Source organism: Cunninghamia lanceolata (assembly GCA_027924645.1). Taxonomy (NCBI): domain Eukaryota; kingdom Viridiplantae; phylum Streptophyta; class Pinopsida; order Cupressales; family Cupressaceae; genus Cunninghamia; species Cunninghamia lanceolata. The sequence continues at coordinate 8,355,615 of BSBN01000194.1, read as the reverse complement.
TTGCTCATCCAACTGATAGCACCATCATGTAACATGAACACGTATCCACTGGTGGATCTCCTACTGTCAATGTCCCCTACCCAATCAGAATCAACATATCCCTGAATGCTGATAGATCTCTTAGACCCTTCTGAGTTTCCATGATAGCAAATAGCATAGTCAGAAGTTCCCTTCAAATACCTCATAACTCTTTTCACAGCATCCCAATGTGACTTGCCTGGATTCGCCATAAACCAGCTCAAAACTCCCACTGCTTGGGCAATGTCTGGTCTGGTATAGACCATTGCATACATTAAACTACCAACAGCACTTGCATAAGGTACTCTCTTTATGTCATCAATGTCATTTGAAGATTCTGGACAATCTTCAACAGATAATTTCGTTCCCTGCAAAACTGGAACAACTAACTGTTTAGAATCAGACATATGAAACTTATCAAGAACATTGGTAATATACTTCCTCTGGCTGAGCCAAATTTTTCTCTTAGATCTGTCCCTTTTGATCTCCATTCCCAGAATGTACTTTGCTGCCCCCAGATTTTTCATTTCAAATTTCAAGGACAACTGAGATTTTAATTCTGAGATCATCCCCTTACCATTGCCAATGAACAACATGTCATCCACATATAGTGCAATTATAAGAATCTGGTCACCTTCAGTTTTATAATAGACACAATGATCAGATTTAGATCTCACATACCCCAAGGATAAAACATACGTATCAAACTTTTGATACCACATTCTGGGAGACTGTTTCAAACCATAAAGAGACTTTTTAAGTTTACATACCAGATGTTCTTTACCTTTTTCCACAAAATGCTCTGGCTGGGACATATAAATTTCTTCTTCAAGGTCTCCATGAAGAAACGCTGTTGTCACATCCATCTGCTCAATTTCAAAATCATATGCTGCTGCAAGTGACAACAGAAATCTAATGGATGTCAGCTTAGCTACAGGAGAAAAAATTTCTCCATAATCAATACCTTCCTTTTGGGAATACCCCTTAGCAACTAGTCTTGCCTTGTACTTCTCAATACTACCATCTGGACCATATTTCTTCTTAAATACCCACTTACAGCCTACAGGTTTTCTTCCTTCAAGCAAGGGCACCAGATCCCAGGTTCCATTCTTCTCCAATGATGTTATTTCACTATGCATGGCTTCCAACCAAGAATCTGAATCAGGTATACTAATAGCTTCTTTCACAGTCCTAGGTTCATCAGTATTAGTAAGTAAAGCATAGGCACAAGTTGAATCAAGTACTGAAAATCCATACCTATTTGGTTGTCTTCTTTCACGTGTAGATCTCCTCAAAGGTTGAGGTGCAGGTTCAGGTACTTGCTCTGGATCAGAATCTTCGGCGCTACTTGAACTCTCATCTGAACCATCTATACTTGGTGCTTGTTGTTCCTCTTTTACAGGGGTCAAAGGAACATTCACAACACTCTTTTCTTTCTTTTCTTCTGTTTTTTCTGGCTGAGGATCAACAACCAATGGTTTCAGCTCTCTGAAAATTACATTCCTGCTGTAGATTACCTTTTCAGTTTCAGGATTCCAAAGCTTGTATCCTTTAATACCGACTCCATAGCCAACAAAGATACATTTAACTGCCTTGTTATCCAACTTAGATCTTTTAACTTCAGGAATATGAGCATATGCCTCACAGCCAAAGACTCGAATATGTCTTAGAGAGGGCTTCTTACCAGACCATGCTTCCATAGGTGTCTTATCAACCAATGCTGATGTAGGAGAACGATTCAGCAAGTAACAAGCTGTAGCAACTGCCTCAGCCCAGAACTTCTGTTCAAGACCAGCATAACTCAACATACTTCTTGCTTTCTCCATCAACGATCGATTTAACCTTTCAGCAACTTCATTCTGTTGTGGAGTATAAGGTATAGTTTTATGCCTTTTAATTCCATGGTCTACACAATACTTATCAAAATCTGCATTGCAATATTCACCACCGTTATCTGTTCTCAAGCATTTTAGTTTTCTACCAGTCTGATTTTCCACAAGAGTTTTAAATTCTTTAAATCGACTGAACACTTCTGATTTGTTTTTCAAAAAATATACAAATGCCCTTCTTGAATAATCATCAATGAACGATACATAGTATCTTGATTTAGATAAAGAAGGAACATCAACTGGACCAAAAACATTAGAATGCACATAGTCCAGAACACCAGAAGATTTATGAGAACTAGAGTAAAATAAAACACGGTTTTGCTTTCCATATATACAATGTTCGCAGAAATCGAACTCCAGATTATAATCAATCAGCCCATCTACCAGATTTTTGTTTTTCAAGGTTTTTAAACCTTTCTCACCTATGTGACCAAGTCTATGATGCCAGAGCATTGTTTTCTCTGCAGGAAGTTTAACTTCCATAGAATTTACATCATGTGTTACAATAGTAGCTTTTTCAGATTTTGCAGAGACATTATTACAGCACACTGGTTTAGCATCTAACCTATACAGAGTTCCAATGCGTTCACCTTTTGCCAGAACAATAGAACCTCTAGTCATCTTACAGCCACCATTCACAAAAGTAACTTGCACTCCAACATCATTAAGCTTGCTAACAGAAAGTAAATTTTGAGCCAGACCTGGTATATGAAGAACTCCATTCATTCCCTTTATTTTGCCATCCGGGAACTGGATTCTGACTTGACCTCAGCCAACAATTTCCAGCGTTGAATCACTAGCCAGGAACACCTTGCCACCAGCATAGGGTTCATACTTCGTGAACCACTCTCTATGAGATGTCATATGAAAAGATGCTCCTGAATCAATCAGCCAAACATCTTCAGAAGCAGGTGTTGCCAGAGCAGCAATGAAAGCATCAGCATCACTGTGTGAAGACTCAGAGTCGGAGAAGTTCTTCTTCTTCTTTTTCTCCTCTTTGCAGTCTTTCTTGACATGACCTTTCTGCCCATAATTCCAGCACTTCACCTTGGACTTCTTGCCAGGAGATTTTGATTTCCCCTCTGATTTGGACTTAGACTTCTTGTCCTTCTTCTTGCCTCTTTCCTTTGATCTACCACGAACTGACAGAGCCTCTTTGGCCATTCCAGAAGATTTCCTCCGCATCTCTTCAGACAACAAAGAGGCAACAACAGTTTCCTGAGAAAATGTAGTTGTTGTACTTCCAATAGCCATCACCAGATGGTCCCACGAGTCAGGTAAGGAACATAACAGAAGCATACAGCGATCTTCCTCTTCTATTTTTACACCTATAGATGTCAACTGAGCAACAATTGTATTGAATGCACTCAGATGTTCTGCTACAGATGCACCTTCATCCATCTTCAGAGAATACAATTTCTTTCTGAGGAAAAGTTTATTTACCAAGGACTTGCCCTGATAAATATTATTCAACTTTTTCCACAAATCGCTTGCAGATTTCTCCTCATGGATGTTCAATAGAACAGAGTCAGATAAACTTAGTCTTATCAGTCCTTTGGATTTTCTGCATATCAGTTCCCAATCTTCTTGCTTCATGCCTGTAGGTTGAACTCCAGACACAGCAACCCAAAGATCTCTATAGACTAACATGTCTTCAACTTTAAGTTTTTACAACTCAAAGTTTGTGCCATTGAATTTCTCAGTGTCTATTTTGTCTGATGTACTTGCCATCTCTATTTAATTTAAAAATAACACTCTACAGAACTCCCACACAACAGAATTAACACAAAAAACCCAAACTACCGACAAGGATAACACAACAGGCCAGGCTCTGATACCACTTATAAGGAAAGCACAGGTGCGGAAGACAGCTTCCCTAATGTTAATTCCAAGGGGACGATGCAGACAAGTCACTTTTAAAAACTAAATAACACAGATAAGTACATGAGAGAAACCAAATAGACAATATTCAGAACACAGACACACAGTATTACGTGGGAAAACCCTTACGGGTAAAAAACCCACCACCACAAGAAAACAATCTTTATTACAGTAAGATATACAGTTACAATAAAGAACTCAACTTCTTGCTCTGGTTTTGATTCTCGACTCCCTACCAATAGTTCGCTCACTGTATATTTACAGAACGAACCTTTCTTCAAGTCTCATCATCATAATACCAACGACACCTGTAGACTTATCATTCTATTTCCAGTCTGCAAGAACAAAAGTCGTTACACACTTCTGCTCTAACTGATAGAACAAATTCCTCATACGTCGTTGCCATCTAACCGTCGCAACGGTTCACATTTCAGTGAGGCGTTTAGTCCCACATGTACCAAGTCGCAAAGAACTTTGCAGTTTATAAATGCCAACGAACCAAAGGCTATTGTCGGCAATTTTGTTGCCGACAATACCAAGCCTCCAAGCCTCCAAGTCCATCGGCATAACAACTACCATCGGCCCACAGACTCCACCCTCCACCGATGAGCATAGTCTCCCCGATCACCAATGGTACCATCGGAATAACTTTCACTATCGGCACAAGAATTAGCTCCCACTCCGATAGTGCTCTGTCTCACCGATACCTCCATCGGAATGACCGCAGTACATCGGCCCAACACCTTTAGGCTATGCCGACGGGTATTCTCTTGCCGATAGACATACGCCATCGGAGTGACTACTCCTGTCGGAGTAACTCTACAGAGTTTGGCCGATAGGCCTTGTCTCGCCGACGACCAACCCATAACCTTCGTCGGAGTGACTACTCCTGTCGGAGTAACTCCACATAGCTTGGCCGATAGGCCTTGTCTCGCCGACGACCAACCCGTAACCTTCGTCGGAGTGACTGCTCCTGTCGGAGTAACTCCACAAAGTTTGGCCGACAGGCCTTGTCTTGCCGACGGTTGAATGCTTCCATCGGGGTGACACTCAGCATCGGACAAACCTTCGATGCTTATTCTAACGGCCCTTGTCTCACCGATGCCAATGGTCTTCAACACAGTCCTACCGATAGTACTTCATCACAGCGATGCCAACATCGCATATCCTCAAACCAATGAACCAAGGAACAGTTGAACTAAAATTCATTGAACCTACCAAATGAACTCTAGAAAGGTTCAACAAAGAGGTTCAAACAAGAGGTTCAACGAAGTGGTTCAATGCATAGGTTCAACTAAGAGGTTCAAGTAGTAATTTGAGACACAAGTCCTCTTCACTGTGTTTTAAATTTATATTCTTCATCATTTAGTGTGAGTACAAATGTAAGTCTGTACCCATGCTAAAGAGATACATGGGCATCAGGAGCCTCTTAGGCATAATTTTTGTCATGTTTGGTTTTTGGGTTGTTTGAGTGTTTTGGAGTCTAATAAGGTCATTTTTGACCATGTGGGGTCATGTTGATCCATTTTTGGAGTGTTAATAGGGTCTTTGGTTAAAAATTGTAAAAATTATCAAGTTGCTCAAAAAAGGCACAGTTACAAATCAAAAAATTAAGAAATGGTTACAAAAAAATCAAGAAACTATTATTAGATAGTTGGAATTGGTTGCAAATGTATAAAGGCACCCTCCAAACTTGAATCTTGGATTGGAGACATTGATTTTTGTAGTTTTGGTGAATGAAAACAAGCTTTTTTTGTGCATTTCCAACGTTGCAAACCCTTTCCTTCACTTTGTACAGATTGTACAGTCCACATGATTGTCTGAAATCAATTGGCTTGTGTTGGCATGTGAATCAACCTTCATTTTCTTTTGGTTGCATCAATTTTCATCAAGTTTTGAGTTAGTTATTGTCCTTTCTTTGAAAACTGGTCAAAACCCTACCTAGGGTAACCAGTGAACAAAATAATATAATAACTCGGCCTTCCACTTGTGGGAAATCTCCAAAATGGGTGAAAAGGTTTGCATGAATGTACTTTACCTTGTTTCAAGTTTGTAAGGGCCCAAGGAAATGTTTGGCACGTGTTTGATTTAACAGTAAGTCTGATATTTGGATGTATCAGAGTGTGGACAACAGAAACTAGGAAGATTGGACGAGTTAGAGTCTAGATTTGTTTGTTTACCATGAGTAATGGTAGGGGAATGTAGCGAGAGGTCTTGTAGACCTGTACAAAAGGCTTTTGGAACATACATGAATATTTATACAAGTCTTGTTGTGACTATCCCAAGAGGACTGATTATACAGTCATAAAAACCCTAGTGGCTTAGAGTGTTTGTTGAAAATGACCTTATAGGATTGCTCATGAGAAAGGAATGGTTTGTTGAGACCTTGTTATGTGTATGGAAGGTGTAAGAATCATTAAAGAACATTTTGAAGCCCAAGAACTAGATTTTTTTCAAGCCTAGGTGACCTATTAGGCATAATTGGAAAGAGGACAGTCAAAATTTTCCCTAATCTGTACAAAGAAACCACATCCCATTCTTGGATATTTGTTATTATGGAAAAAAAGGGTATTCCAAATAGGTCTTTCATTTTGAACAACAAGTCTATAATGAAAGTTATGGTCAAAAAGGCATTTTTGAAAGGCTACAAGGCTTAAGGACAATTTGTAAAGAAAGGGCTAAACGATTTTAAGTCAAGGGTTCTTTGTGGGTGATTTGAGATTGCTTTAGCTATTTTATAATCCCTGTATATCATTATTGGTATCAAAGCAAGGAAGATCAGTAAGAGGTCACAAATAGGTTGAGTTTGAAGACTGGCCAAGATGCCTCCAAGGGTGAATGTGGAAAGAAGAATCAGAGAGGTGAGAGACTCTCTGTGAGGCCAATTATTTTTCCTTCCTTATTTTTATCATTATGCATTTTAGTTGATGAAATTATCAGAGTCTTAGAGATGATGGTTTCATTATGCAGATTTGATTATATCTCTTGATTTTGATATGACACTGATTAGACATATGGTGATTCGATTTGATCATATTTTGATGCTATTTGTGATCTGACATACGAGATATATTAGATGATGTTTTGTGATGTGATTTCTAGTTATTTATGCGATGAGGATTATTTGACATGTGATAGGAAAATGTAGTTTAATTCGAAATTATGTTATTGATTATTATTGTTGTATTCGATGGCATGGATTTAATTCCAATTGCTTCGGCTATGATTATTCATGGTATGATTGACATTTGATCGAGATGGGTAGGTTTTACATTCCCAAGCCATGGAAACTTGGAGGTAGAATTCACACTTATGTTATTCCTTGTTAAACCGACCCATTCCCAAGAGGGATAAGGGTCACGTTTGAATTGAATGTTGATTTAAGTGCTTGTTTTAATTTGATCATTTTGACCTAGTACCCCTTCTTTAAATTAATTAATATTAAGTGTTGTATAATTTTTATTAACTTACACCACTTGGTAATTGTTTTTTTAATTTTTGAGCCCATTTAAAGTAGATTTATGACCCCCTTGGTGAACCTTAGAGTCCCAAAATCTACCCTAGGTGGTTACCCACGGGTCTAGGGTCAATTTTGACTAACTACCCTTGGATTAACTCACTTTTGGTCACTCTAAACTATGGTTTAGTCAAAGTGACGAAATTTGAAATTAGAGAAGGTGGGAGATGAGTCATGCTTTGGGAAAGACTCATCTCCCTTCCCAATGTTTGGGAATCCCTTCCCTAGGAGGACTTGGGAGATCTCTAAGACTCCCAAGTGTGTGGGATCTTCCTCCAAGACTCTCACACATGTATGAGAGCATCTTGGAGGGAGATGGCTCTCTTAGAGAATAAGAGGATGTCATATGGCATCCCTTATCCTCTTGGAGGTTTGAATGGAAATGTCACCTCACCACTTGTTCTCTCACACATGTGTGAGAGAACAAGTGGATAAAGTGAGGATTGAGATGGAATTGGAGGATGACACTTATCACACTCACACTTCCTCTCCCTTGCAAGTGGCATTAGAGGAGGAAGGAGAAGGTGTCACCTTTTCATTCCTCAAGGCCAAGATTGATGGTCTATATTATCTCCTCTTGTTGGGGAGTGTGGTGTTCTTGTATTTTTGTAGTTTCTTTCTATTTTTGAGCAAATTTGGGAAAGTTAGAGGAATTCTTGGAGGTTGGAAGGTTTGGAGAAGCTTGGAGCTCATCACCAAATGTGCTTACATTATAGGGCTTTGAAGGTAAGCCTCATGAACTATATTCTTCACCCTTGCTTATTTATTGTGATGTGTTTGTGTTTTTTTTGTTGGTTGTTGTTTCATTATTTTGTGTGGGATGGGAGTATGGTGAGAGCACCTCCATTTGGAGGTAAATCTCAACTTGTTGGGGTAGGGGAAAGGAACCTCCTTGAGGTCACTCCCATATTTGTGTATTTATGCCTTGAGGGCTTTTTACTTGTTGTGGAGATTATTTGAATGGCAAGAGTGCCATGGAGGTTATTTTGTGATATTTGGAGAGTTGTGGTATTGTAAATTTTTGGCTTGAGGCCATGAGATTGGTATTTTAGTATTTTGGGTGGCCTTTGAAGTAGAGGGGTCCATTCCCTACCCCCATCAAACTTATTTTATGAGTTGTGTTATGTGTTTATCATTGGGGTTGTGTTTTTGTGTTTCTTGTTGCTTTACTTGTTGTTGAGTGTTTGCACTCGTATGTATCTCTACCTCCCTAGCTCAGGGGTGACACACTTGCGGGTCTATAATAGGGAGGAGGGCATTTCGAAGTGGCTGGGTTGTTCTTTTGTGGTGTTTTATTTGCAGGTGTTTAATGAGGAAATGGAGCTTTTGTGAAGTCTATTTTTGTGTTACTATATTCTTTTGTTGATGGCTGTTTGAACCTTAGCGTTGTGGCCCTATTATAAAATTTGATTAGTTATTTTTGCCATGGGTTTGGCTGTAATAAATGTTGTATGAGAAACATCTTTTATATTTTAATAAAATGTTATTTATCCTCTAAGTTGTGAGTTTTTGCTGTGAGAAATGCATGTGAAAATACTTTTTGTTGCTATCATGTTTTCCCTTCAAAAAAACTATATATATATATATATATATATATATATATATATATATATATATATATATATATATTAATTAGTGTTGTTAACTAAATTTTTATTGCATACAAGAAAGAGAGATAAATGTTAAATTAGTTGGTTGTTTGTTGCATTGAAAGCTCATTTTATTTGTGTTGTTTAGTAAGTTAAGCTGTTGGAAAATTCAAGAGAAAATGTATATTTTACCTTGTGAGATCCCTTAAAAAAAAAGATATCTAAGTGAAATACTTTCTGTTATGTTGTTGGAAATTTCATGATTTATGGGTGCTGTTAAGAATATAGGTTGCAGAATATTTAGAAGAAATGGTAATGTTTATTTTATATGCTCAAAGAAAAAAAAGAAGGGGAAAATATCTCTGGTTATTTATGTTAAAAAAAAATGCTATCTGAAATTTACCTATAGGAGTAGACAGAAATTTTGTATTATGTGTTAATATACCAATATATTATGGTGAAAAGTAGTGTATATATATATATGTCACTGTAAAAAAAAGAGAGAAATTATAATCTGTATGAGACTGAATGTGAATGTGTATGTGTAGGTATATATATAAATATATATATATAGATTGAATATTATATATATAAAAAAAAAGAGGAAACATTATACTGGATCGAACCCTAAGGGAGGGCTATATTATACACAGTAGTTTTGAATAAAAGAAAAATTTGTATCAAAAAAAAAATTCAGACTGTGGGATGGGCGACGGCGCCCATCCCAACCCTCCTCTGGATATTCCCGCCGCAGCCGTTGTTCTTTTTGTGGGTGTGGGTAGAGGCATAGTCTCCTCCCCACCTCTTAACTCTTAACCCAAACTCTGTCGCTGCTTACCACGTGGTTTCCCCTCCATGATTCATAAGAAACTGTGACTATCTTCTGTGCCGTGACATATCCACTGTCTGCGCCCCTTCCGCTGCCTCACCACGCGGATCCCTGTCCCTCCTTTGTGGCAGCGTTGTGAGGCTCACCTTGCCTCTGAAACATGAAATAGATTTTAACCTTCTTAAAATATATTTACCATTATATATATATCACTATCAATCTCTTAGTTTAAAAAAAAAATTACTACAGAATTGATAAATAGATAAGAAAACCTGTTGGAGATTTGAGTGTATACCTGCGTGAGAGGTAGCCCCCATACATGGCTTCCATTTTCTTTGCATTTCAAAAACCCTAACCTACTCACACATGAAAGAAAACAAACAAAAGAAAACAAGAAAGGAGTAGTTAAGAAATTAGGGCTTCTTATAGGGATATCATTTTGAAAATGGAATTAGGGCAACAATGGAAGTAGAAAATAATAGAATAAAAGTAATTAGGGCTTTTCCATTTTAAAAACCATATTTTAATTGAGAGGATTTTATTTTTGAGAGTGAGTTGTTTTATTCTTAAATCCTTTTATTCTCTATTAATTCTTGTTTTTCTTGTTATTTGTTTTCTATTTAAATGGGATTTTGTATTTTGTTTTTTATTGCCTTGTGATTAAATTTTATTTGAGAGGGATAAAATTTGTGTTTATTGGAAAGAGTATTTCCCTTGTTTTAAATTTTATTTTAATTAGGTTAATTATTTTATTTTGTTCTAGCGAAATTTTATTATTTTAATTATTTATCTATTTTATTATTATTTTACGGGAATGAGTATTTTAATCTCTTCCCTTCTCTATTTATTCTGAGTTCGTTAATAAATATAATGCCAAATTTATATTTATTAATGGACTCAAATTTGAAATCTAATTTGGTGTTTTGTTATTAATTTTATTATTTTATTTCAAATTTTTAATCTTTTATGCAAGATCAGTTTATTCGACCTTTGTAGGTGATTTATTTGTTATTTTATATTGTTTTAAAATTGTTCTTAAGTTTAAATATTTATTCTTAAATTTTATTTAATTCCTTATTGGCATTTTATTTTAAAATTTATATTGCGTTTATTGAAAATGCGTTATGTTGTCAAAATTTTCCTCGATTTCTAGGGTTTTTAATTTTACATTATTTTATTAATTTTTATTCCATCATTCCACTTTAATCATGCATCCATCATGCCATGTTATTTAGTCATTATCTCATTTTCTTTTGGACCTGAATTAGAGTTAGGTTTCGATGCTAGTGATATCATCTTCACACCTAGGAAACTTAGGGTTTAGATTAAAATTAATCTAACCCTAAAAGAGACACACTTCGTGTTGCATACCCCCTAAACAACTATCATCACGTAGGGGACTATGTGGGACAATGCACCTCCCTGAATTATGTTGACATGTTTACGCCTTATACGAATTACCACCGAGCATGTAGACGCGTGTGAGGGTGTTCCAAGGGATAGGTAGAAAAGTTTTTCATAATTCGTGTCATAACCACATGGCAAATGTGGACATGACACGTGTGTTGTGTGTCGTGACTACACGGGAAATGCGAGCATGACACTCTCTTGCCCTAGAATTGAGAGACATAAGGGAAAGCCTTGATGCAAGACTCAGATTAGTTGAGACCTACCAGAGAAGAGGACTTGTCACAGGAGATTTGAGTGACCAAGAAGAAGAAGTGGGTGAAAATACACCACAAGAACTTGAAGAAGAAAGAGATATTGAAGAAAAGAGGTTGGATAAATTGCTAAAGGCAGTTAAGAATGATGGTTCCAAGGTAAAAATAGAACTTCCAGTATATTTAGGAAGTCTAAATGGAGAAGAACTCCTAGATTGGATAGGAGAATTAAACAAGTATTTTGAGTTTGAGGAGATACTTGAGGGGTAGCAAGTGAAATTGGCAAGAACAAAACTAAAAGGACATGCGTCCCTATGGTGGGATTATGTACAAGAAGAGAGGAAGAAGGAAAAGCAAAGATTACATCTTGGGATAGAATGGTTGTAAAATTAAAAGGTAAATTCCTACCTAGTGATTATGCCATTCAGTTATATAAAAGGTTGCAAAATTTGAAGAAAAAAGACGTGGATGTGAAAACATACACAGAAGAGTTCTACAAACTAAGCGTAAGATCAAGCCACATGGAAGAAGATGTTGACAAAGTTGCAAGGTATTTGAATGGGCTAAAGTACATAGCCTACAAGATGAACTAAGTCTCACAAGTCTAAGAACAGTGGAAGAATGCTATCAGTTGGCCATCAAAGTTCAAGACAAGTTGAGAAGGAGACAAGAAAAGCAAAGTAGAGGTAGGGGAAGGACAAATTTTAGAGGAAGAGGGACTTTTTCTAGTAGAGGATAGTCCCAAAGGTCTCAAGGATAGACAAGTAACTCACAAGATCAAACATTGGATTCAAGGGGCAGCTTTAGAGGAAGAAGACCAAATTTTAGAGGTAGATTTGGCAATAGAGGAGGCTCAAGTGAATTCAATGGAAAGTGCTACAAATGTAATAAATTTGCAGGCCATCAAGCATGGCAATGCCCTGAGGAGCAGTCATCTACTTCTTTTAAAGGTGAGAGGAGAAATCAGATTGCACAAGGTGGAGATGATGCTGAAGTGTTAATTTTGCATCACAAAATGCGTAACCAGAAGTTGGAGATTCCTTATTGATGAGAAGAACCTTGATAAAAGTGCCCATGGAGAAGGAACCACCTCAAAGAAAGTCACTCTTCAGGACTACATGCAAATTCCAAGGTGAATGTTGTAAATTTGTTATTGTTTTGGGAAGTACTGATAATTTGGTTTCAGTTGAAATGGTAGAGAAGTTAAAGTTGAAAGGATTGCCTCATGCCACTCCATATAAGGTTTCTTGGTTAAAGAAAGGGCAACAAGTGTTAGTGAATGAGCAAAGTTGGGTAGAATTCCATATACGGGGTTATAAGGACAAGGTCTTGTGTCACATCATCCTTATGGATGTTTGTCATGTGCTTCTTGGTAGACCATGGAAATATGATAGAAATGCCAAATATGATGGTAGAAAGAACACATATGTCATAGAGAAGGATGGAGTCTCATATACTCTAACACCATTGAAAAATGAAGATAAAACACCACAAGTGGAATCCAATGTAATGTTGGTAGGAGAGAAGGAATTCATAAAGGCCATGGAAGAGGAGAATATGGGTTTTGCCATCATAGCCAAGCCTAGGTCTGTTGAGACAACAAAAAAGAAAGAAGAGTTGCCTTTAGAAATTCAAAGTTGCTAAAGAAGTATGCTGATATAGTAGTGGATGAAATGCCAAACACCTTGCCTCCTTTGAGGGATATTAGTCCCCACATTGATTTCATACTAGGGGCTAGTTTGCCTAATAAGGTAGCATATAAGATGAGACCAAAATAGAATGAAGAGATTAAGAGACAAGTCCAAGAATTGCTTGATAAGGGGCTAATCAAAGAAAACCTTAATCCTTGTTCGATTCCCGTTGTCCTAGCACCAAAGAAGGGAGGTGAATGGAGGATGTGCACTAATTCTTGGACCATCAATAAGATTACAATTAGATATAGGTTCTCCATTCCATGGATAGAAGACATGATGGACTGTCTAGGTGGAGCATGCTACTTTTCCAAAGTAGACCTCAAGAGTGGGTATCACCAAATTCGGATCAAAATAGGGAATGAATGGAAGACATCATTTAAGAAAAATGGAGGGCTTTATGAGTGGCTTGTGATGCCTTTTGGTTTCTCAAATGCAGCCTGTTGGAACAAATTTTTAACCCTAAAAATTTGATAAAAATCAATTTCCCACCATCATGTTATCTCCAACATACCGTTTCAAATTTCCCCACTCAACCCTAATAAGTTCATATTTTATCACTTTATCCCTAATAACAAAAAATCATATTAGAAAAGTACATCCATGTCATTAGGTTCCCCTTAGGGTCTCTTTTGATAAAGAAAAAAGTAAAATATCAAGCGAAAACTACCATATCCGGGAGACTCACTTTGGAGTCTCTTTGATAATTTGAATGATTAGAAGGGAAAAATACACAACTCAATCACATATCGGGTTGATACCAAAAAGTTGAAGGGAATGATAGATTGGAGTGTCGGAGTGAGCCTTTTAGAGTCTCTTTGATATTCCAAACACATAAAAGGTATATCGAGGATCGATAAATATCGACGTGACACCTAAATGTGTTCGCTGATAAAGCGATAAAGACATTTCGAAAAGAGACTTCGGAGTATCGGGGTGACTCAATTCCCAGCCCCACTAATAAGATGCCAGCGATTATTAATAAAAGAAAAAACATTGAGGATATTTCGAGATGACTTCGGGATATCGAAGAAAGGTGATTTCTAGTCCCTTCGAAAAGACGAACCACATAATGAGTAAAGGGATATCGAAGAGACATAAATATCAAAGAGACTTTTATAGGAGGGGATTTCAGCGTGACACCATCCAAGGTCATTCTAAAATCTTGAAGGTAATAAAAGAATAACAAATTATCAAATACATCTCAATGAAATTGATCATCCCGATAAAGTAATGATAAGACATGCTTAGTGGTGATCAAATGACCCTTATTTGAAAAATTAAATGTCCCTTCGATGACATGCGAGCTACCATAAAAGACCATTAATGCACAAAGCCAGGTATATCGAGGAAAATCTTGAGAAAATTTGAACCATTAGGCAAACGCAAGGAACAAGGGCAAGGTACATCGAAAGTCATAATTCAAGAACCATAAGAAGATATCCAAGTAAGTATTCTAAGCCTAAAATTTATTACTTACTGTTTTGAATTACATTCATAGAAGTAGGGATTCTCTTGCATAAAATTATATCATGGAAGAAACAGTTGAAAACCCAAAGGGAAAAAGGCAAAAACTAGAGGAAAGGCACTTAAAACAAGATTTAATAGATTAATGCCTGAGGTCAAGACAGAGATCTAAGAGAAATACCTAGTTAAATCTCCAAGCTGAAAAAATAGAAGATATATACAAATAGATAGGAGACATATGGACTCTAATGTGGGGATATGATATTTTTCTATATCATTATAGGAAAATGCATAGGCATAAACCTGTATCAAATCCATGGAGACTGAACCTGGGAAAGATTATAATGCCAAATTTATTTGTCAAATCCACAGACTTGCCTAGTTGAATTAAATAATGGGTTTGGTTTTGTCCCTATTACCAAAGATTATATATCAATATTATTCTAGTTGGATACTAGTTTTGATGTGAAATTCAGAATCAAGGACTTATTGAATGATTATTATAATATGAGTAATAACTACAAAAGATGGAGGTTACCTTTGCATAGGCCTCAAGATGAAGGGAATAGGCTCAGGGTGTTTTCAGGGGTTGAGGATCCACCTTATTGTATAGAAATGTTTGAGGAATATTTCAAATGTGCCTATTATTATGTGTGTCAATTACTTGGTGTGGAAGCCTCTCTGTTAATGGAAGTTGCACCAATGGTCCTGACTGTAGATGTGGAAAGCCAAGATGCATGATAGCTGGACTACGCTGAGTACCTTACCAATGACCTTCACAATGAATTGATTTCTATTAAAAAATGAGGGTAGTAAATTTTGACATTATTCTTTTCTCATGCATCTTATCCTATATGAGGGATAGAACATGTGTCTGTGGGATGAATGTTTGAAAGTAAGAGATTTGGACATAAATGGAGATATTAAGCCCATATAGATGTGGACTTCTATATGGTATAGTAGGTGTGAGAGATCCCACTACCTTTATTTTGAAGAATATTTTGTGAAGCCTATATATAAATTGCTAGGTCATCCCTATGATCACAATTTGTCAATAGAAATATAGAAATTTCTGAGGCCGAAGGACAAAAATGAAAAAGGAAAATTTAGTCACAATTGGGGTAACTAGTATGTTTATAATGATTGCACCAAGATAAGAGTGTTTGTCTATGAACGACCACCTTTCTTGTTGCCAAAAACATGTCTAGATAGGGTTGCATATTTAGAGATTGTCAGGCAATTAGCTTACTCTAACTTTATGCAATTAGTTGTACACAAACTCTACTTGCACCAACATAGAGTTCCACAACCTATTAATTTCCCCTACCACACATCTAAGTATATTTCCAATACTTTGATTAAAAACCTATGTCTATCTATCCATTTACAGATGATACATAGAGACATAATTGAGATTTGTACCTAATTTATTCCATAAGTGGTGCTAAAATTGGCTATGGAACTTCATGTCATGATCAGATGTTATGATCCATAGCAAGCCATGCAACCAAAACATCTCCTTGAATAAATCCACTAGCCAAAATGTCTCATTCAACTACACACAAGGAATGAAGTGTTACATTTACGAAAAAATACCACTATGAAGATAGAATCATTGCCCCTCTATGTGCATAGATCTAAGGACAAAATATAGATAGTTCCTCTCACAATATATTTGGCATGCACAATGGATTATAGAACCCAATATTTTATGTAATTATCTTTGTTTTTGGTAGATGGTACCTCTTTCAATGAATATATGTACATCTTTGTTCAAACTTAGCTAGTGATACCTCTACTCCAACATGGATCATGTCTTTTCTAAACATGAAAATATCCTCCAAGTCCACCTTAATGTAACTCTCTAATGATATTCTCCCTCCTAGAACTCTACAACATGGATAGTTATTAACTCTTGAATAGGTATCCCTCATGCAAATTATTCCTCATATAAGACTATATCTCCCATCTAGGGTTCTACTAATGCATTCCATGTATCTGTAAAATATAGATTTTTGGTGTAGATATCTTTCATCACCTCCATGCCCACTAGTGTAACCATCATTACATAGAATAATTCCTACCTCCTTTATAAGGCATATATAAGCTTGTTCAAAAAACTAGAACTTAGAATCATATCCATGAAGTATGAGATGCTACATATTGGTGGAAATCCTTATACAATGCCTTCACAAATCACATCTATGAACTCCTCATGTAGGATCAGAACTTGTCTCCTCTAAATTGTGGCTCAATCTACTCCTTGTATGTGGGATTGACTCCTTGTGCATAGAATTATTTCAAGTCTTCTATCTCCTTGAGAAATTTTCATTTTGATAATAGCAACACCTTGGCCTTCTACATAAACTCTTCCTCATCCTTCATGGGAAGTAACTCAAAATTTTCCCATTAGGTTCTTGATGGTGAAGGTGTTCTTGTGCCCCTATGCACAATGCATCGATCATACTACTAAGGATTTCCTAGTAAAACATGATAGGCATACATCAAAATCACATCACACCATACCTTATTTGCATATCCTTCAAAGTAGAATGTAACTTAATGTTACTATGTCATCATGAGTTACTATCCCTTTTGTATCCATGAGATTGTATTGTGTGATTTGCATGACTATCTTCATCCCTAACTTATGCATAATCTTTATTGATACTAATGTGTTTGTGGTGCATCTATTAATGATTAGATTACAACACTTTCCTCTAAACTTGCACTTAGTGAGAAGAGACTCTTTCTAAACCATGGTTCATCATCCTTTCATGCAAGTTTCAACAAAACAATGTTCATCATCAAGTTCTCCCTAGCCTCTAGGTTTGTACCTTCTACTCTAGGACTCAATGATCTTGCTTCTTTAGCCTACACAACATGCACATGTTTATATATGTGACATTTTTTATAGTTCCATGTTTATCTATGTACAATGTAAAGAATTAAAAAAAATCATTTTTATAGTTCTAGGAAATGGATATCCATTTCTGGAAAACCAAAACGGATATCCATTTTGGAACGGATATCCATTTTGGTTTTGTATCCAAGCCAAAACATATATTTTTAACATACCTGTGAAAGTCAAAGTTGGGCAATTCGCAAATTTGGCTAAGTAAAGATGCGATTTTTTTTCATTGCCACTGTTTGTCCCGCGATGATCCTTTATATACCTAGGGACAATGCTCTCAAGTTAATTTCTAATGTACCAAATCAGTAGAAAAGTCATAACCAAAACAAAGGTGGGCCAGAAAACAAGGTAAACAATCTTGGACAAGAGATTATGAGAACTCCTAAAATTTATCTTGGTGATAGCTCCTAAAAAGGTCTACATTGGAAAAAGGATTAGTCCCAAAATCAGATAAATGCTTATAACTTTACTTAGAAAATATAAACATGTGTTTGCATGGTCTTATGATGATCTGAAGGCATACAGAGAATATTTATTTCAACATGAAATACCATTGAAACCTGATGCCAAACCATTTAGAAAAAGACAAAGGGTTATAAACCCTACACTGGCACCCAAGATGCAAGAAGAACTCATGAAGCTCAGAGAAAGAGGCATTATCAAACCAATTAGACACTCCTCTTGGGTATCAAACCCGGTGCTTGTAAGAAAAAATAATGGTGATATTGTTGGATCTAGAACAGACAACTGAGAAGGGGGGGTGAATTAGTTGTTACCAAAATATGTTCTTTATTTACTTTAGACCTTCTTATATTTCAATAGCATACCAAGGATTCAATCATGAAAGCATAATGCAATGATTCAAGAGCAAAAACAAATTCAACACATATAACACCAAGATTTTGACGTGGAAAACCCGGTTAAGGGAAAAACCATGGGGTGACTAACCTAAGATTGTACTCTCTGTTAGAAGAATAAAGATGAATAAAATGGCACTTGCCAATTAGGGCTTACTACCCGAACACACTGCTCACAAGAGGCCCACTTACTACAGCAGACACACTATCTACAAAAGAATATAAATATTACATACTTGAACTAGAGGTTAACATCTTCACTATGCTTGAGTCAATTCCATTTAAGCTCAACACCTCTGCTATGCTTTTCTACTCCTCTTCACTACCACCTTCTCATCATTAAAAAGGACATATTTGAATGACTTCGCAACTCTTATTTATACATGACATCGACTTTGGAATGATCATCAAAGTCGGCACAACATACACTTATTTTATTACAGAGCAATTACAAAAATACAACTTGACTTATTTCAAAAACTTCATGTGCATTACTCCACTGTCAGCCACACATAATTGGGACTTCAATCTTCTTTGAGGAACATGCCATGCTTTACAAAACATCTTCAAGATTATCCGCAACATGCGCAAATCATCTGATCGGCCAAGACTAGGAGGAACTCCATCACTCAAAGGTAAGTCTTCAATTACAAGCTCAATCTTCAATGTGGACCTCCAACACAAACTGGACACAATCTAGAGACCCCCACAAGCTTGCTTGAATCACCAAGAACATCCGCACAACTTCTACTTACTATAATCATTCGCACCTGCATCTGGAACCTCAAGAATGTAGTCACCCATCACTGTCACATTAGAAGGATTGCTTGTGGACCTCCAAACCACGAACCAATTAAGTTGTCAATTCACATTAGCCTCCCAAACATGTCATCAGATCTGCAAAACATGATATTGTATTTCTTGATCTTACCAGACCTATTTGAGTCACTCTATCACCTATGAATAGTTGCTAGAACCGGTTTTACTCTCATGTCCATAACTCCTCCACATTTTCATGCGGACCTCTCAAATCTTGACTGGATCATCTTCAGACACATATCTACAAACTGTTTGATGCACATTCTCTAATCTTCATCTACCTGGGATCTTTACTTCATAGAACTTCACTATCTTCACTGATCTTCTTTGTTTCTAATGGAACTAATTTTTTCAATATCCTCAACATAAAACTCATCAAATCCTTGACATTAACGCAACAGGAGTATGTTGACATCAATGACAATACCAGTTAGGCCCATACTTGTAACAATCTCCCCCTTTGTCATTGATGGCAAGATATAATGTGAAAAACTATTTTAACCATCAAGACAAGAACTTCTCCTCACTGACTGTCATAGCTCCCCCTATCAACAACAACCATTCACATGTCTTCTTTTCTTTTACTACTCCACCTTTGATCAACAACCACTTTGAGTTTTTCACATGTCTTCTCTCCCTTTTTGACATCGATGGCAAAGGGCTCATACTTGAACCCACTTCACATACTTCAGAATCATACAAATTCCTCCCCCTGAGTAGCAACCTCCTAACATCAATCTAGATCACAAGATATGACTGTCGGATCCACCAGACTGATGGACATCAGTGCACCTTAATTCAGAACTAGAGGGGTAATAACCCCTAACTTCTCCCTCAGATACTCAAAAGAGTCCTTAGGTAGAGGTTTAGTAAAAATATCTACAATCTGATCCTTTGAGGGCACAAATTCCAATCTGACTTCATTCTTGTTCACCTGCTCTCTCAAAAAGTGGAACTTGATGGATATATTTTTTGTCTTTGAATGCAACACCAAATTTTTTGATATGTTTATTGCACTTGAATTATCATAGAAGATTGTGAGAGGTTCTTCATACTCCAATCTAATATCTCTTAGCATTTGCTTCATCCACAAAACTTGAGTGCAACTGCCTGTTGCTGCAATATATTCTACTTCTGCAGTGGACAGAGATATTGCCTCTTGTTTCTTTCTTAGCCAAGAAACCAATCTTTTTCCCATAAAAATGTACTACCACTGGTACTCTTCCGGTCATCCATATCTGCCCAATCACCATTTGTATATGCATGAAGAGAGAAATCATGATCCTTGGGATACCATAATCCATACTCAACTGTTCCCTTTAGATATCTAAGAATTCTCTTAATTTCCATGACATGAGACTCTCTAGGATCAGCTTGGAATCTGGAAACAAGACCAACAACATTCATAATATTAGGTCTAGTTTGAGTAAGGTAGAGCAGTCCTCCAATCATTGACATGTACTTTTTCTAACCAGTCTTAGGGGATTCATCATCTTTACTCAGCTTACATCTAGTTGCCATGGGATTATTCATTGCCTTTGAATCCTCCATCCCAAATTTATTTAACAATTCTTTCACATATTTGGTCTAAGATATGAAGATTCCTTTCTTTGTTTCAATGATTTGTAGACCCAAGAAGAAATTTATTTCCCCAAACATAGACATCTCAATTTCACTTTATATTTGATTTGCAAAAGTCTTACACATACTGTCTTTCCCTCCAAAAATGATATCATCAACAAATACTTCCACAATCAAGATATTTTCATGATCAATCTTAAAATATAGATTACTGTCAGTAGTACCTTTGTTGGAACCAATCTTCAAAAGATGTTTGTCCAATCTTTCATACCAGGCTCTTGGGGCTTGTTTGAGTCCATACAATGCCTTTTTCAACTTGTAGACCATATCTCCATGGTTAGACAATTGGAATCCATCCAGTTGCTCAATGTATACCTCTTCTTCTAAATCTCCATTTTGGAAAATAGACTTGACATCCATCTGATATACCTTAAAATCCTTGAAGACAAGAAAGGCAAGAAATAATCTAACTGCTTCAATTCTTGCCACCAGAGCAAAAGTTTCTTCAAAGTCAATTCCATCTACTTGAGAATAACTCTTACAGACCAATCTGGCTTTGTTTCTTACTACTTCACCTTCTTCATTTAGTTTATTCCAGAAGACCCACTTAGTCCCAATCACTTTTTTGTCCTTAGGTCTGGGAACAAGATCCCAAGTGTGATTCTTTTCAATCTGCATCAATTCTTCCTCCATTGCTTTAACCTAGCTTTCATCATTACATGCTTCACTTATTGTTTTTGGTTCAATTTTTGAAATCAAACAGTACTTCACTTAATCTTGAGCAATTTTTCTTCTTATTTGAACACCTTTGCTTCTATCTCCTATGATCTGATCTTCAAAATGATTCAGTCTTACATACCTGGGAGTTTTGGGATTCTCTTGCACTTCTAATTCTTGGACAGGTTCATCCAAACTTGTCTCTTCTTCTTGTATTTCAGGATTCTTTGGATCAGCCTGAATCTAAACTGGAGTTGGGGCTTGTTCTCCTGAGACATCATTCTGATCATCTGCTTCATACTCATAAAACCTTGAGGGATTTTCCATGCCTTTATCAACCTTCACATTTGTACTTTCTACAATCTTTCTTAATCTCTTGTTATAACATTGGTATGCTTTGCTTTGAGTAGAATATCCCAAGAATATTCCTTCATCACTTCTAGCATCAAACTTGCCAAGGTCTTCATCTCTTTTGATGTAGCATTTACTACCAAAACCTCTAAAATACTTCATAGTAGGAGTGATACCAAACCAAAGTTCATAAGGGGTCTTACTAGTATTCCCTCTGATTTGTACCCAATTAAGAGTATAGATAGTAGTGATCACAGCTTCTCTCCAATAGATCTTAGGAACATTTGCTTCCATCATCATGGTCCTAGATGTTTCCTGGATGGTCCAGTTCTTTCTTTCCACTACTCCATTCTACTGTGGAGTCCTTGGAGCAGATAATTGTCTCTTTATCCCATGTTTCTCACAGAATTTTATGAAATCACCAAATGTGAATTCTCCACCTCGATAAGACCTAAGGCATTCTATGTTTATGCCAGTTTCATTTTCTACCATAGATTGACTATTTTGAACTTCTCAAGTGCTTCAGATTTCTCTTTTAAGAAAGTTACCCACATCATCTGGGATTGGTCATCAATCAGCAACATGAAATACCTATCTCCTTGCAGACCCCTGATTGTTGCCGGGACATAGAGATCAGTGTGCACCAGATCTAACAAACTGGTTGAAGATTGTTCCTTATTTTTGAATGAGACTCTACTCAGCTTACCCAACTAACATTCTTTACACAAACTGTTAGTAGGTTTCATCAGTCTTGGTAGATCTCTTACAACCTGAGTGTTGCTTATCTTGATGATATTATCAAAATTCACATGACACATTCTCCTATGCCACAACCAACTCTGATCAATTTGAACAAATAAGCAACTTTTGCCATCACCAACCAATTGGAAGATGTTACCTTTTGTCTGTGTACCGGATGTAATCTCAGTTCTAGAGCTTTCAAAGATCTTGAATTTTCCATTTTTGAAATGGAGATCATAGCCTTTGTCCACCAATTGTCCAACACTAAGAATATTATGCTTCAGTCCTTCAACATACACAACATCATTGGTTTTGTTCTTTCCATCAAAAGAAATGGTTCCTCTACCTCTAATTTTTCCAGCAGAATTATCTCCAAACATTACAACTCCACCTTCATATCTTTCCAAGTTTAGGAACTTACTCTTGTCATTAGTCATATGGTGAGAGCATCCACTATCAATAACCTATTCATCCTTTTCTTCAACTTGACTAGCTAAAGCACTTTCTATCATCTTATGATTGACAGATTCAATAGGCATTGGATCTTCTTCTTTGATGGCAATAAATACCTAGTCACTTCTAGGTTTGTTTCCTATCTTAGATTCATCATATGTTAGTCCTTCATCATCATCTTCTTGAACATAGTAACACTTCTTCTGAAACCTTGATCTATTAGGATTTAGCCTTGAAAACCTTTCCAGACATCTTGAGGCAAAATGACCAATCTTATTACAGGAAAAGCATTTGGAAGGTAATTTTCCTTCATACTTACCGGATCCTCTTGGCAGTCTCTTTGCAATCAGGGCTTAATTTTTACAACTTCTAACTCATCTTCTTCTAGATCTTTCCTTTCTTTATCATACCAAGATGATTTCCTTGAGGAACTTTCTCCAGGATCATATCTATGTTTGCCTTTTGTAGAGGCACTAGCTTTGAATGCAGATTCAGTCTTGGGAAGTGTATCACCAAACTCAGCCAACTCAAATGCAGATATCTTACCAACCAAATGATCCCTTGTGATAGTTGTTAAAGATCTAATTTCCTCAATAGCAGCAACTTTGTGTTTATATGTAGGAGGTAAAGATCTGAGAACTTTAGCAACAATTTTATCTTCATCCAATACTCCACCAGCACATCTAATGCCACATACAAGCTCATTTACTTGTGTCATATATAAAGTGATATTCTCATATTCACTTATCTTCAAGTTTTCAAACTTTCCTTTCAGACTTTGGAGCTTAGCACACTTAACATATTTGTCTCCTTCATATAGATTTTCTAGCTTTATCCAAATTTCATAAGCAGTCTTCAGTCCCATAACATTTGTCAGTTCTAAATCAGACAAGGCACTTAGTAGGGCCTCTTTAGCTCAAAGATTATTGTCTACATCTCTGAATTCATCTATAGTTGTTGAACCATTCCTTAGGGGAACATATTTCGTTGTCGTTATGCTCCCATACTAATCTCCCATGCATTGTAAGTGACATTCCATGCGACTTTTCTAGGCAGTGAAGTTTGTTCCACCAAACCTTGGATTGTCCTCCTTGTCGGTTGACATTATGGATCTCCTCAAGTGGTTAAGCTTCTTCTAGAGGAACTTAGCTCTGATACCAATTGTTGGATTTAGGATAGACAACTGAGAAGGGGGGTGAATTAGTTGTTACCAAAATCTATTCTTTATTTACTTTAAGCCTGCTTATATTTCAACAACATACCAAGGATTCAATCATGAAAGCATAATGCAATGATTCAAGAGTAGAAACAAATTCAACACATATAACACCAAGATTTTTATGTGGAAACCCCGGTTAAGGTAAACACTATGGGGTGACTAACCCAAGATTGTATTCTCTGTTAGAAGAATAAAGATGAATAAAATGGGACTTGCTAATTAGGGCTTACTACCCAAGAACACTGCTCACAAGAGGCCCACTGCCTATAGGAGACACACTATCTATAGAAGAATATAAATATTACATACTTGAACTAGAGATTAGTATCTTCACTATGCTTGAGTCAATTCCATTTAAGCTCAACACCTCTACTCTACTTTTTTGCTCCTATTCACTACCACCTTCTCATCATTAAAAAGGACATACTTGAATGACTTCACAACTCTTATTTATACATGACATCGACTTTGGAATGATCATCAAAGTCAGTACAACATACACTTATTTTATTATAGAGCAATTACAAAAATACAACTTGACTTATTTCAAAAACTTCATGCACATTACTCCATTGTCAGCCACACGTAACTGGGACTTCAATCTTTTTCGAGGAACATGCCATGCTTCGTAAAACATCTTCAAGATCATCCACAACATGTGCAAATCATCTGGTCGGCCAAGACTAGGAGGAACACCATCACTCAAAGGTAAGTCTTCAATTACGAGCTCAATCTTTAATGCAGACCGCCAACATGAACTAGACACAATCTAGAGACCCCCACAAGCTTGCCTGAATCACCAATAATATTTGTACAACTTCTGCTTACTATAATCATTCACATCTACATCTAAAACCTCAAGAATGTAGTTGCCCATCACTGTCACATTAGAAGGATTGCTTGTGGACCTCCAAACCATGAACCAATTGAGTTGTCAATTCACATTAGCCTCCCAAACATGTCATCAGATCCGTAGAACATGATATTGTATTTCCTAATCTCACCAGACCTATTTGAGTCACTCTGACACCTCTGAACAATTGCTAGAACTGATTTTACTCTCATAGCCATAGCTCCTCCACATTTTCATGCAGACCTCTCAAATCTTGACTAGATCATCTTCAGACACATATCTACAAATCCTTTGATGCACATTCTCTGATCTTCATCTAGCTAGGATCTTTACTTCATAGAGCTTCACTGTCTTCACTGATCTTCTTTGTTTCTGATGGAACTAATTTTCTCAATATCCTCAGCATACAACTCATCCAATCTTTGACATTAATGCGACACGAGTATGTTGACATCAATGACAATACCAGTTAGGCTATACTTGAAATAGATATAAGATTGTGTGTGGACTTTAGAAATTTAAACATCTCATCACTAAAAGATAACTATCCTCTTCCTAACATGGAGACAATGTTACAAGTGACATGATGTGAACTGTTGTCCATGATGGATGACTTCTCTGGGTATAACCAAGTAAAAGTTAAGGAATCATAATAGTATAAGACTGCTTTTACAACACCTTGGGGTACCTATGTTTAAGTAAGAATCCCTTCTAGCCTCACAAATGTCGTGGCAACATTTTAGAGGGCCATGGATGTAGCCTTTGCTAATCTAATTAACACGATAATGGTGGTCTATATTGAGATGATCTTATAACATATTCTAAAAAGGAAGAAGATCATTGTGAACATCTGGAAAAGATTTTCATCAAGGCATTAGAATATGGTATTTCCCTAAACCTAAAGAAATGCCATTCTTTCTGTGACAGAGGGTAAACTGCTAGGACACATAGTCTAAAAGAATGGCATAAGAATTGATCCTGGAAGAGTGGAGGCCATTGACAAAATTCCTATTCCAAAAACTCTTAAAGCTATTTAGTCTTTCTTTAGACAAATAAATTTTTTCAGGAGATTTGTTCCGAACTTTACTGAAATAGTCAAGCCAGTTTCAAGAATGTTGAAAAAGGGTGCAAAAATAGACTGGAGTAAGGAGGCCACTAATGCATTTATGTCCATTAAAAAAGCTATTAAAGAGGCTCCCATATTGAAATCTCTAAACTTTGATAAGCCATTTCAAATATTTTCTTTTGCATCTTTTCATACATTAGTAGTTGTAATGTTGCAGAAGAATAAAGAAGGGTATGAACAACCCATCTCATTTTCTAGTAAATCACTTCAGGAACCAGAGCTGAAATATGATATTACTGAAAACAAGCCTATGCCCTAGTAAAAGTAGTTAAGGTATTTAGGCCTTATAGATGGTTGGAGCCCATGTAATAGCCTATGTACCCTATGCTGTTGTGAAGGATATTTTTATCCAGAATGAAGTTACAGGATGAAGATGTAGATGGATCAATAGAATCCAAGAATTTAACATCGACATCCAGATCACTAGGCTTGTTAGAGGTCAACAATTGGCCGAGTTGATGGCTGAATCAAACTTGGAAGCTGTACAAGTTTGCAATATATAAGAGGAGGATAACATTATTGCAAGTATTGAGTATACACCTTGGTATACCAATGTAATGTATTATCTCAAGAACATGAAATGTCCTCAGGGCCTGAATGCCAATCAAAGGAGAACTTTGAAACTTGTTGCATCAAATTATGTCTTCATGGATGGAGATTTATACTGGAAAAATAGAGATGGTATTTTACTCTTATTCCTGGATGAAACACAAGCTGAGAAGATATTACAAGAAATGCATAAAGGTGTGTGTGGAGGACACTTCTCAGCAAAGACTACTTCCCAGAAGATAATGAGAATGAGATACTACTGGCCTAAAGTCTTTAACGATGCCCACAGATATGTGAGAAAATGTGAAGTCTATCAAAAGTTCTCTAGCAAATTAAACTACCAAGGAGTCTTATCATTAAGACCAATGCAAGTTGAAGCTCCATTTCATCAATGGGGAATTGACTTTATAGGGGAGATTGTAGAAAGATCCAATAGTGGGTACAAATGGATCTTGGTACCTATAGATTATTTTACAAAGTGGATCTAGAAACAATTCCAACCAGACAAGCAACTAGTAAAGTGGTGGTTAATTTTCTATTAGAAAACAGCATCACTAGGTTTGGAGTTCGGATGAGACTCATTACAAACAATGGCATGTGCTTCAGATAAGATGAATTAAAAACATTATGTGAATCCTATGACATAACAATTCCATATGCCTCCCCATATCATTCGCAGGCCAATGGGCAGGTAGAGTCAAGCAACAAAAGCATCCTAAAAATAATTAAAAGAATGTTAGAAAATAACAAGAAGGCATGGGATTCAAAACTGAAAATGGCTTTGTGGGCAGATAGGGTTACTATAAAGAAGATCATGGAAAAATCCCCATTTGAATTAGTATACGGTGCACAAGCTAGGCTTCCTATACATAATCTCTTTCCAGTTTATAGATTTATTCTTCAAGAAGATATAGATGTTCCTGAACCTATGGAAGAGAGAATGGAACAATTGGCTGAACTGGATGAAATTAGGGCCCACACTCAGGAACAAAATGAAAAAATGCAATTACAGATGAAATACTTATTTGATAAAAGGGCCGAGGAAATGAAATTCAAGGTGGATGACATGGTGCTAATGTGGAATGCCAGAGGACAGGACAAAGGAAAATAGGGTAAATTTGAGGCATTATGGATGGGCCCATTTATCATCACTGGTAAATGTGGTGAAGATTCTTATTACCTACAGAATATGAGTGGTGAACTATAGGAATTGCCAGTGCATGGACAATTCCTGAAATACTTCTACTCTTAAAATTTTTTCTTTTTCCATGCACAGTAGGTTAGGGTTTTCATTCCCCACCATCCCCACCACCATTAGCCTACGTCCCAGAGAGTATCTTCTAAATTCTTTTAATGACCTCACATCAATTCATCCCTAGTCAGAGCCACTGTTGGGACAAATTTTTAACCCTAAAAATTTGATAAAAATCCATTTCCTACCATCATGTTATCTCCAACATACTATTTCAAATTTCCCCACTCAACCCTAATAATTTCATATTTTATCACTTTAGCCCTAAAAATAAAAAAATCATATCAGAAAAGTACGTCCATGTCATTAGGTTCCCCTTAGAGCCTCTTTTGATAAAGCAAAAAGTAAAATATCGAGGGAAAACTACCATATAGGGGAGACTCACTTTGGAGTCTCTTCAATAATCTGAATGATCAGAAGGGCAAAATACACAACTCATCGACATATCAAGCTGATACCAAAAAGTCAAAGGGACTGATAGATCAAACTGTCGGAGTGAGACTTTCAGAGTCTCTTCGATATTCCAAACACATAAAAGGCATATCAAGGATTGATGAATATCAACGTGACACCTAAATGTGTCCCACTAATAAAGCAATAAAGACATTTCAAAAAGAGACTTTGGAGTATCAGGGTGACTCAATTCCCAATCCCACTAATAAGCCACCAGGGATTATGAATAAAAGAAAAAATATTGAGGATATTTCGAGATGACTTTGGGATATCGAAGAAAGGTGATTTCTAGTCCCTTCAAAAAGACAAACCACATAATGAGTAAAGGGATATCAAAGAAACATAAATATCAAAGAGACTTCTATAGGAGGGGATTTCAGCATGACACCATCCAAGGTCATTCTGAAATCTTGAAGGTAATAAAAGAATAAAAAATTATCGAAGACATCTCAATGAAATTGATCATCCTAATAAAATAATAACAAGACATGCTTAGTGGTGATCAAATGACCCTTATTCAAAAAATTAAATGTCCTTTCGATGACATGAGAGCTACCATGAAAAACCATTAATGCATAGAGCCAGGTATATCGAGGCAAATCTTGAGAAAATTTGAACCATTAAGAAAACACAAGGAACAAGGGCAGGGTGCGGCGAAAGTCATAATTCGACAACTAGAAGAAGATATCCAAGTAAGTATTCTAAGCCTGAAATTTACAGCTTACTAGTTCGAATTGCATTCACAGAAGTAGGGATTCTCTTGTATAAAATTATATCATGGAAGAAATAGCTAAAAACCCTAAGGCATAAAGGCAAAAACTAGATGAAAGGCACTTAAACCAAGATTTAATAGATCAATGCTCAAGGTCAGGACATAGATCTAGGAGAAATGCCCAGTTGAATCCCCAAGCTGAAAAATTAGAAGATATATACAAACAGATAGGGGACATATGGACTCCAATGCGGGGATATGATCTTTTTCTATATCATTATAGGAAAATGCATAGGCATAAACCTGTCTCAAATCCGTGGAGACTAAACCTAGGAAAGCTTATAATGCCAAATGTGTTTGTCAAATCCACGGAGTTGCCTTGTTGAATTAAATAATGGGTCTAGTTTTGTCCCTATTACCAAAGATTATATATTAATGATATTCTAGTTGGATACTAGTTTTGATGTGAAATTTAGAATTAGGGACTTATTGAATGAGTATTACAATATGAGTAATGACTACAAAAGATGGAGGTTACCTTTACACAGGCCTTGAGATGAAGGGAATAGGCTCAGGGTGTTTTCATGGGTTGAGGATCCACCTTACTCTATAGAATTGTTTGAGGAATATTTTAAATGTGCCTATTATTTTGTGTCAATTACTTGGTCTAGAAGCCCCTCTGTTTATGGAAGTTGCACTAATGGTCCTGACTGCAAATATGGAAAGCCAAGATGCATAATACCTAGACTATGCTGAGTACCTTGCCAATGACCTTCACAATGAATTGCTTTCTATAAAAAATTGGGGTAGTAAGTTCTGAAATTATTCTTTGCTCATGCATCTTATCTTGTATGAGGGACAAAACATGTGTCTGTGGGATGAATGTTTGAAAGTAAGAGATTTGGATAGAGATGGAGATATTAAGCCCATACAAATGTGGACTGCTATATGGGATAGCAGGTATGAGAGATCCCACTACCTTTATTTTGAAGAATATTTTGTGAATCCTGTATATAAACTACTAGGCCATCCCTATGATCACAATTTGTCAATAGAAATACAGAAATGTCTGAGGCCAAAGGACAAAAATGAAAAAGAAAAATTTAGTTTGTAGACACCCAAATTTTTCCATGTCTTGCAACACCTAGTCAAATACATTATCTTAGACATCATGTAACATTTTGTCCTAATCCCACTAATCCATTAGACAATTAACTAAATAAATTTATTTATTTAATTAAAATCCTATCTTAATCCCATCCTTATCCCACTTAGCCAATTAATTAATTAAATTTTATTTATTTAATTGATTTCACATTCATAATCCCACTTTCCAATTAATTAAATAAATTTTATTTAATTAATTAATTTCCCTCACATATTCCAACTAATTATCCTCACCTCTCTCCACATTCCAACACTTGTCCACGTCTTAATTGAATCATGTGTCGTACTATATTTTTTAATTTAATATCTTTCACATGTAGTACTTTTTGTGTACACAATCACACATGTACTTTGTGTGTACATGATCACATATGAGCCCTATCCTCCCTCCACTTGTCACATTACTACAACTCCCTTGAAGAGTGGGAATAACTAATCAATCTTAGCCGTCCACATCAACCATTTAGCCTTTCAATCTCAACCATCCATTCAAATCAAGTCTTTCCTATAAATCAACCCTCTCCCAAGCCATTAGCATGCATGGAGTCTTGAGTATACTTATGCTATCGAAATATCATTAGAGCTTTCGCATCATTTATCCATTATCTTTCATCTTATTATCATTCATCTATCATTCTTTCATCAATCATCTTCATCTTATCCTTATGCTCCTTGTTAAGGGAAAATTGGATTCAAATGAATAATGAATAATATCAAATATCAAGATACCCAGAACTCAATGAAATAATAAACAAAAGAGATCAATTAAACAATGAACAATACAAAGCAAACCTCTTTTAATTCTCAGCTTCCATTGATCGCCTATCACAATCAATCTTGCATGTATGAAATCGGGCCCTCAGAGAGTGCACTTCCTTGCTATGCTTCAAGAATGTCAATTGGGAATGGCTATGATAATATCGCCATAAAGAGGAGCTTCACAATGATGATAGTAGTGCATAGTAACGAATGTGATCACAAACAATGAAGGAATTGGTGCCAAAGGTGCACTGTAATTCCTGTAGAGTAACAATACTTAAAACTTGGATATTAGAAATGGAAGAATGAGATTGTACTTATAGACTTGAGAGAATGAAGATCAACGGTATAGAGAGAATGAGAAGATCAACGGTTGAGAACAGTTGAGGAACGTGTAATGAATGAGAAGAAGACATGTCTTTCTTTCTTTTGCATGAGAGGATTTGCTAAGAATAGAAGAATGAGTTAAAGCAATTAAAAGAATATAATAATCAATTAAGTGATTTAAAACAAGAATGGATTTACATGAGAATAAGAAGATATTTTGCTTTATTAAATATTAGGAATATTTAATTGCATGTACACAAGGATTGAATTATATTTAGAGATAACTCAATTTAGAAGAAAAAGACAACTTAAATAAATAATTTATTTATTTAAATTTAGAGAAGATATTATTGAAAGAAATAATTAAATAACTGGTATTATTTAATTTAGAAGATTAGAAAGCAAATTAAATAAATAAAATTATTTAATTGTTGTGCATGATTTGGAAGAATAAATAAAATATTTGATTGTGTTTTATTTTTAGAGATTGAGAGGATTTAAATAAATTTGATTGATTTATTTAAATTTGAAAGAATGATTTGATTTAATTAAATAATTAGGAATTATTTAATTTGTTTGGGAAGATTGAATTAAATAAAAAAATTTATCTAGACTGAATCGTGTCATTTTTAGGCATATACATTTTGCCCATCTTTGATGCAATGCAGTTCATGGTGTTGCTTCAAAGAATAGAATATCTAACAATGATACATGCCCCAGTTTTCCCCTGGTACAGGTTATGATGATAGGATGCCCCCTTGGGAGATTGGATGGGAAGAAGGCATAAGGATGTCAGACGGACAATCTCACAAAGACGAAGGAAAAGCTTGGTTAGGCTTGAAGGAAATAGGATGACTAAAGAGCCGAATGATACATGATGCAAGATAAAATGATAACACACACAAGCAAGCAAGTATGCACAAATGATACAAGAACAAACAAGGTATTGCCCATGTTGAGTGGTAAACGAAATCGATAACAATATACGACAATGTTGTCATGGCGGGGAACGATAGATCCCTAGAGCAACACGATAGGATAGTGTCTGGTTTTAGGAAATGAAACATGTCATGTAAGACGCGTGTATTGGTCTGATTTTGACAATGCAACCTCCTGTATAAGACAATTGATTGATTATAATTGGTTGAGTTGGTTTACAACCAGACAAGGATCAAGACCACTGAGTGTGATTGGATAATTTGACAAGATTGACTTGACTTGATTGGTATGGATTAAGGATGGATCTGCATTTGGATCATTTCTCAGATTGACTAGATAAGGATGAAAGATATGATGATAGATAGAAACTTGAATGATAGAAGAATGACTCGATAGAAGGATTCACAAGCTTTTGTAAACATTGATACTCTGCATAGAATCTTTATTGCACGGGATATGGATGCTTTGTGGATGCAAATGGATATGAAATGGATGCTTTGTAGATGAGAATGGTTTTTTTGACATCTTGATTTTGCAAGTATTTTGAAGTGCTTATTTCATAATTAGGCTTTTAAAATGTTGTAAGAAAATACAAGCATCGAGGTATAGTTAAGCCAGGATGACCTGAGTATTACTTACATGGATTTTGATTTAGCAAGTTAATACAAGCATCTAGGTATAATTGAATCGAGATGACCTAGGTATTCCTTGCGTATCAACAATCAAGGATTGCCCCCATTCTTGTTAGACCTTTGATGTCTTCGATGATCCTTTACCAATCATGTCTTTAGACAAGGCTTCACATTACTAAAGTTTAATCCACAAACAACAAAGAAAATAATCATGCCCCCATCATAGCATCTCTAGCTTTTGGCATCCTCGAGTAGCATAGAAAGGCATGATAGAAAAAATCAAAACTCTGTAATTTTAACCATGTCTCCAATGTACCAAACATTTTTGCATTTAGATGTGTTTGTTTCTTATCACAATTTGGGTAAAATTATTTAGAAGGCCTTAGGAGTTTGTTTGCTTTGCTTTGGATAGGTTAAAGTCTTGCGTCATTGCTTGTGCTTGCTTACTTGGTGAAAAGATTTCACAATCTTTATTGGTGAGACAGACCCTAAGGGACTGACCTAGTGCCTCTAGGGCTCATTACTAAATGGCCTTGCCTACGTGACGACACAGAGGCAAGGTAGTTTGGGGTAAACCCTAATGGACCATGGATGGACTAGAAGAAAGACGACAAGAAATGGGACGGATGGGATCATGGGAGCCTCGGGGGTGCATTTGAGAAATGGTCTTGCATACATGACAATGCAGAGGCAACATAGTTCATGGAATTGGACCATGGATACCAACGAGAGACACTGTGGATAGGATATGGGATAAAACCTTAGTCGACAAGGCAACAAAGAGATAGAGTATCAAGCCATGATAGGTTATCACTAGGTTTTTATTATGGAACAGATATGGATCGAATGGGACATGAGGAAGAATGGACACAAGGTGATTGGTTTCCCAAAGATGGAGGAAGCAGTTTATCACAAGTAATGCATGTTTACTAAGTTTTCACCACTTGCTTTTATTTGCACGAAAGCTAGAAAGTAAGCATGATGCTTGTTTGCCAGGTTTTCATCATGATACCTATCCAAGGTGCCTATTTGGCAGGTTTTCACCAAAGGACCTTTTTTTGTACTTTTCTGATTTTTTTATTTTTTTGTATTTTTTTTATTTTTTTGTATTTTATGTCCCCCTTACATTGGGGTTCTCCTAGGTATAGAACCGGTGAAGATGCATGCCGTTGATTGGGTAATCTAACAAATCACCCTCTGATGTTGCTAACTGATATGCCCCTGATCCATAAGTAGCCAAAATCACATAAGGCCCAAGCCAGTTGGGTTCGAACTTGCCTTTCTTTTCTCTATCCTATTGATTGCGGGGATTTTCCTTAAGTACTAGATCGCCAACTTTGAAGATTCTTGGGTGAACTTTGTGGTTATAGCTTCATGACATCATCTGTTGATATGCTTTGAGATGGTCAAAGGCTTTCTATCTTCTTTCCTCTAGAAACTCTAGTTTTTCTAATTTGGAGACTCTATATTCTTCATTTGATATGAGACCTTTTAACGACACCCTGAGAGATGGTAACTTGACCTCAATGGGGAGGATAGCTTCTAAGCCATAGACAAGGGCATAGGGGGTAGCACCTGTGGGAGTGCGTATACTAGTTTTGTAGGCCCACAGAATGGGATTGAGTTAGATGTGCTAATCATGGCCAGCATCGTTGACTGTCTTCTTGAGGAGTTTCAAGATGGTCTTGTTGGTTGCTTCAGCTTGACCATTGCCTTGGGGGTAATAGGGTGTGGAGAAATGGTGTTGGATTTTGAATCAGTCACAGAGTTCTTAGACATCCTAGTTTTTGAAGGGTCTTTCGTTATTTGTGATAATAGATGAGGGAATTTCGTATCTGTAGATGAGGTAATTCAAGATGAATGAGGAGATTTGTTTACCTATGACAGTGGTGAGGGGAACGACTTCAATCCACTTGGTAAAGTACTTAGTGGTGGTTATGATGAATTTATGGCCATTGGATGAGGGTGGATGGATCTTTCCCACAAGGTCAAGTCCCCACTGGCAAAAGGGCCAAGGTGTCATTAAAGGTTTCAACTCTTGAGCTGGTGCATGTATCAGGTTCCCATGTATTGGGCAATGCTTGCACTTCTTCATAAACTGGTGTGAATCTGTTTCCATGTACGGCTAGTAATAACCTAAACACATGAGTTTCTTAGCTAAGGAAGGGCCGCTAGAGTGTGTTCCGCAGATCCCTTCGTGTACGTCTTGTAACGCGGTTAGGGATTCTTCTCATTCTAAACAACGAAGTAAAGTACCATCTAGACCACATCGGTATAGGGTGTCAACAATAATAGTATAGCGAGAGGTTTGGCATATGAAGGTTCATCGTTGGTTTGAGGATAAGTTAGGTGGGAGGGTGTTGTCTTTGAGGTAAGTGTAAACCTTACCGTACCTAGGTGAATCAGATCCAACTAATAGGCATATAGAATGGATCTTAGGAAGATCATAAGCTGGTTGTCGAATAGTTTCCACTAAGAACTCGTACCATGACTCATTCTCTGGTATCTCAAGAAGAGAGGCAATGGTTGCCATGGCATTTGTTGCTTTGTTCTTTATGCAAGGTATCTGATCAAAAGATACAATCACAAAGTATTCCTTAAAGTCATCTATCATCCGCTTGTATGGGACAAGCTTTTCATCTCTAGTTTGGTAATCGTCATTGACCTGATTGATCACTAGTTGAGAATCACCGTAGACATGTAGCTCTTTGATTTTCTATTCTGTTGCTATCTTGAGGTCAATGACTAAGGCTTCATTTTTTGCTATGTTATTGGTGCATGGAAATAGAAAATGATAAGACTTTGGTATGGTGTCACCATGAGGAGTTACAAACAAGATTCTTGCCCCCGATCCATGGTTCATGTAGGACCCATCAAAGTAAAGTTTCCAGGAATGTGTTGAGATATTGAATAAAGATTCATCTGAGAACTCAAATTGCATTGGCGTGGTGTCCTATAGTGGTGCACCCACTAGTTGATCAGTAATGACTTGTCCCTTGATAGCTTTTCTATCTACATACTCAATGTCATATTCACTTAGGAGCATTACCCATTTGGCTAGGCGACTTGTAAGAGCTACTTTGCTTAGTAGGTATTTCAGTGGATCTATTTTTGCAATAAGTTTGAATGGATGTGTAAGCATATAATGTCAAAGTTTTTGGGAGGCAAAAACTACCACAAGACATGATCTTTCTATCCAAGAGTATTGCAACTCATAGCCCACCAATGTGTGACTGATATTGTAGATGGCTCTTTCTTTATTCTCATAATCTTGTTGTGCTAGAAGAGCCCCAAGGGCTGTAGGTGTAGCAGATATGTAGAGTATCAATGGTTTCCCTTGGATAGGAGGCATGAGAATAGGAGGATTCATAAGATACTCTTTCAATTTGTTGAATGCCTCTTCACATTTCTCATCCCATCTGAATGGAATGTTCTTGTGTAGGAGATGACTGAATGGTTGACACTTGTCTACCAGTTGTGATATGAATCTATAGATTGCTTGTAGCTTGCCTTGTAGAGATCTTAGTTGAGTAAGAGTCTTAGGTGGTGGCATGTCCATGATAGCCTTGACTTTGGTGGGGTCCACCTCTATTCCATTTTCTGAAACAATAAAACCTAGGAGTTTGCCTGAGGTGACTCTGAACACACACTTCTTTGGGTTCAACCTGACCTTGAATTGCTCTAATCTCTTAAAGACTTTCTCTAACACATCTAGGTGTGATTCTCTTGTGAGTGACTTTGCTAGGATATCATCTACATAATCTTCCATGGTGACGTGCATCATATCATGAAATATAGTGGTCATAGCACGTTGATATGTGGCTCCTGCATTCTTTAGCCCAAATGGCATGACATTCCAATAGAAAGTGCCCCATGGACAAGTAAAGGCTGTCTTATGCTGGTCTTTTAGTGCTATCCTGATCTGATTATATCCTAAGAAGCCATCCATGAGAGATAACATGGTATGCCCTGTTATTAAGTCGACTATGATATCTATATTTGGCAACGGAAAATCATCCTTACGGCAAGCTTTGTTTAGATCTCTAAAATCATTGCATAGTTTGAATCGACCATCTGGTTTGGAGACTGGTACTATGTTGGAGACCCATTCAGGATAGTCTATAGCTCTGATGAACCCTACATCCAGTAATTTCTTGAGTTCTTTTACAAGTAGTGCTATGTGTGGATGCATCTTTCTAAGCTTTTGTTTCACTAGTTTCACTCCTGGATCTAATGAAAATGATGTAGAATCAAATCTGGATATAACCCTAGCATATCTGCATATGACCAAGAAAAATTGACTTGCTTTCTCTTGAAGAATGGTACAAACTTAGTCTTCTCTGGTGGGATTAGAGACTGAGCAAAGTGAATGATCTTAGGATGTTCCTCTGTTCCAATGTTAATAGGCTCTATGGGTTCCAAAACAATCTGAGACATCTCCTAGTGCATGTCGTTGGGGAGAGTGTCAAGCCTTCCATCGTCAGGTGCCACAGCTGGGTTTTCATCTTCGGATGCATCCTTTCTTTTTACTATTTTAGGATCTGACATTGCCACAGAGCGGTTTTCACTGTTAGATCCAGTTTTTATTTTGATATTTTTACAACTAGAAGGCTTGGCACCCTCTCTGAAATAAGCCATGGTATTAAGTTCAATAGTAAAACCAACTTTATGATCTCCTTTGGGTAGGTGGTCCCTAAGTTCCATGTATTCAATATAAGCATCGTCATTTTGGAACATATCTAGTCGAGGGGTTCCTCATAGATCCCAGTTAATAAGCTCAGGATGCACAAGGGGGAGGGAGTCAGAGGATAGATCTGATTCGTTGATAGTTTGAATGGATCTACTAGGAGTATTGGGAGGGGGACTATTCGGGATGGTGCTTTCCTCCAAGTTGTTTATTGCAATAGAACTTGAACCTTCCTCAAAATTCATACTCTCAGAGATAGGCAAATCAGACTCTAATGGCCTATTCGGTAGCATTAGTCCCTCATGGTAGGGGCTATAAGTTTGAATGGTATCGACCTTTTTGTCATCATAGGAATGCTCTATCAGCTCATCCCACTCATATTCATTGGAATCTATGTCACTATCCACTTGAAGTGTATGGATCATTTCCACTAGACGAGCATTTTCTTTAGCTTTGCCCTTATCCTTATATCCTAGGCCTTTTGTATTTCTAGCCGATGAGGATGAAGAAGGTTGAATGGGTTCTATGATTCCTTCTCTTCTTAGGCTGGTGGGGCCTTGTCTTTCATAACCCATTCTATGTAGGATAGACTCACCTCGCCCATAGATTTCTGTTGGGAGCCTAGGTGGTTCTTGTTGTATGTTCTCTTCTTCTTCGGTATAAAGCCATTGTAGGACATCTCTTTCCTCTATCTCATTTGATAGGGTCCCCCATTTTACAAAGGGAGCTGTGGGAGCTACAGGAGGAGCAGATGGCTTTGTAAAATGCCTGGGTTGCCCAAAGGATATAGGGGATACAGGCATTTTGTCTAGATTGAGGCTGTGCTCAAAGGAGTATTCCCGAACTCCTTTTTCTTTTATGGTAATCTTCTGCTCTTTGCACCTTGACAAGAAAGCTTCAGAGATAGGATCATGCTATGGGGTAGGGGTCGTAGATGCTCTATTGTTTGGTATGATGCAATCAAGTTTTGAAAGGACAGAGTTGCAATGCTGGAAGGGATCAGAGTCTCCTTGGATAGTGACTTGCTTGCCATTATGCAGGAATTTTATGCATTGGTGATAAATAGAGGGAACAGCTTTCATGGCATGAATCTATGGTCTACCTAGGAGAATATTATAGGCGAGCTCCCTATCTAGGACTTGGCACACAACATCTTTTATCACCGGTCCCACTTGTATGGGCAACACCACTGTTCCTTTTGTAATTCTCTCCTCTTCATCATAGGCTTTGATAGTTATCTTCTTTATTGGATCAACTATGTTTACAGAGAACCCCAATGTAAGGACTAGCTTTAACATACAAATATTTAAACTGGCTCCCCCATCAATGAGAACCCTCTTGATGTGGTGCTTGTGGATGAAGGCAACAATATGTAGAGGGGTGTTATGAGGTTGAGACACTGAGAGGTCATCTTGCTTGGTAAATGATATGGTACTTGAGGAGGTCAGATTACCTACCATGGCCTGAAACTTCTCTTGGGCCAAGTTAGTGTGTACAGTCATTTCCACTAAGGCTTTATTGAGAATCTCCTTATGGGAAAGAGATAGACGCAACAAATCTAAGATAGAAATGTGGTTCGGAGTCTTCCGAAGTTGGTCTATGACACTATACTAATGGGGGTTGGACTGAGAAGGTGATGACCTTGGAGAAATGGTATTCAACGTGACTTTACCACTGTGGGTAATGATACTGCAATCATTTCAGTTAGGCTCTGATTGTTGGTTGGGCATGACCACATTGATCTATGGGACATGCTCTAATATGCAATTGATGGTATAGTCAAATGGCACACTTGCATAGTTGGCATTACTATTCCCACTATTCTGATTTTGCCTATTGCAGTTGTTGTTGTTGTTACCGTTGTTACTGTTTCCATTATTGTTGTTGCCATTGTTGTTATTGTTGTTGTATGGTCTGTCATGATTGAGAAG
The DNA here is from genome assembly GCA_027924645.1 of Cunninghamia lanceolata. Taxonomy (NCBI): domain Eukaryota; kingdom Viridiplantae; phylum Streptophyta; class Pinopsida; order Cupressales; family Cupressaceae; genus Cunninghamia; species Cunninghamia lanceolata. The sequence continues at coordinate 8,316,034 of BSBN01000194.1, read as the reverse complement.
TGGATCCCTGTAAGCCACACGTGTCTCATTGGAGGTATGTTGCTGGTTTCCTCCTTGATGTTGATCAAGCACATCTTGAATAACATGTTTGAGATGGATACAATTGTTGGTTGTATGTCCCCTTCCTCTATGATACTCACAATAGTCAGTGTCTTTCCAATAGTGAGGTTTAATTTGAGGCTCATAATCACTTATTGGCGGTAGAGAGATTTTGTTGTTGGCCAATAGCTTCCTTAATGCGGATTCTTGGGACTCACCCAATGGTGTGAACTTTCACCTTAGATTTGAGTTGAACCATGGTCTTGGCTCTAGAGAGAATGTTTTGTTGGGTGTTACATTGTTTGCCTCTCCTTTAAGAGTGAATATTGGTTGTTGCTTGGGAGCTGCCACCTTGGCATCAACTACTCCATCGTTGATGACATTTTTGTTTTTAGTCCAAAACTTTGATTTGTCAATCATATAATTAGAGGTAGGTGTGTCCTTGTATAACTTGATTTGCCCCTTGGCGATCATAGCCCTTTCGATAAACAACCCCATTTCAATGACTTTTGAAAATGAGGTAGGGCATTGTATTTGTATTTGATAGCTAAGATCGGAGTTGAGGTTATGGACAAACATCTCCATTAATTGCTTCTCTGGTACATCATATGAGCACTTGCTTGCTAGTTGCTTCCATCTTGGTAGGAAGGTGGCAAATGATTTGCCACTCTTTTGCTTGGTGTTGCAGAGGTCGAGCATAGAGACTTTGTGATCAATATTGTAAGAGAATTGCGTGATGAATTTGTTGACTAACTCATCAAAAGATTTGATGCCCAGTGGAGGTCGTGAGAACCACTCCATGGCTTGGCTTCCTAGTGATCTAGGGAATAGTCTCATTAAGTGTCATTGTGAGCTACTTCCACACATGCTGTGTTGAATTCCTTAATTGTATTTGTCAAATTTAGGAACTTCGAACCGAAAGGGAAATGGTGTCATGTTCAAACTTTTATCAAAGGGGTATGGTGCAATATCTTCCAAAGAATAGGTCTTAGTGTTTGTACCCATCTTGAGATCTGACATTTGTTGCTTTAGACTCTCGAGTTGTTTCCTCATTTCTTCCATAGGAGTGCTTGGGTCTATGGCTTTCTTATCTTTTTCATTCTTATCCTTTGCATTTGGGTCTATGGCTTTCTTTCCCCTTTCTTCCACATTTTCTTCGATTGTGCTTATATCGAAATCTACAGGGAGTTTAATTCCAAGATTTGCAAGATAATAAAAATACTTGTGATGATCATCATGGAGCACTTTCTCTAACAAGCATTGGAATTTTTGATCTTGGAGGCTTCCTTGATAATCTTCGTGTGAGATTTCCTCATCACTATCATGAGGAGTGATGATGTGGTTGGACTACCTAGCCATTTCAAGTTGCTTTTGGTATTGAGATCTAGTAAGAACCATGCAAGGTGACGAGGGATGAGGTGGGATGAAACTAAAGATTTTGGCAAGATGTCGATGGAGACTGCTGAGAATAGAATACTTATGACAAGACTTGGACAAGGGACTTTCTCGATCAATGATTCCAAGTAAAACGTCCGATACAAGACGGTAGCCACTAGTAAGGGTACTCAATACCTGTCTTACTGTGTAGGGACTAGTCGTGCACCAAGACCACTAGCGAAGTGATGTGACCAACTAGGGTTATTGAATCCAAAGTGATATGAAAAAGGGGCTTATGTTGACCTGATATGGGGTACTTTTGACCTTGGACTAGAAAGACTTGATAGAAGGTGAATGGGATGACCAATGAAAGAGAGACTTTTGACGTGAAATGGATGGAAAGATGACTGCAAGGTAAGGTTTGATCTCTGAGCCTAAAACTAGACTAAAATGGGTACCCAGAACTGGTCAAATTTTTCTCTCACAAATTGTACAAGTGCTCACTGTCACGCATGCGTTGAAATAGATGTGCTGTAGAAATTGATAAATGTGCTGTGAGTCGAAACAAATACATTGTAATAGACAGTAAAAGTGTCGCAGATCGAGATAGATGCGCCGCAGGTCGGCACAAATGCGCAGCAATAGAGGACGGATACGCCGCTCTGGCTTTCTATATATTTTTTGCAATTTTTTTGAATTTTTCTGATGTTTTTGGTACTTTGGTTACAAGGTCTTTTTGATCTGATTTTCTAAATTTATGGCAAGAAGACACAGCAAACACAGAATATTTTTGTGGTTTTTTATTTTTTTTGTGATTTTTTGACTCTTTTTGGACTAAAAAGAAAAAAATAAGTACAAATCATAGGCTTCAAATGGATTACAAGGGTTTATGGCCACTAGAACAAGGGTTTTTAATGAAAGCAACCATTTGAGTGGTTATACATGTGGCAGCACTACTCTCTATTATGGAGTCTCCTAGCCTGCAAGGGTTGTGCCTTAGAGAGTTATGGGGGAGGTTGGTTGTTGGTATAACATAACTTCACTCGTTGTTTGAAGCTTTCGCTCAAAACACAATTTATTTATAGTGGCTTGGAAGGGCTTGGCATCTAGCATGTTACCACTTAGGGTTGTTCCTACTTGGATGAACAATATCCAAGAGCAGGCCCCTCTAAAGGAAAAACACATGTGAAAATGATATGTCTGGCATTTTGGTCACCCAAGATAGGGGAGAGCATAGACTTGGTATCATTCCCAAAACATAGAATATAGTGATTCTTTTCCCCTAGTTAAAATGAGAAAAACTAGATGAGCTATCTACTTGGGCAAGCACAGAACTTTGAAGTCATAGCAAGATAGCAATGGTCCAATTTTAACCAAGATAGCAATGATGAGTTCAATTTTATCCACGTAGCACAAGTTGTTAACTTTGAAGTGATGGTCAATCGAGATAGCAATGGTTTAGTTTTACCCAAATAGCAATGATGAGTTTAATTTTATGCACATAGCATGAGTTGTTAATCTTGAATTGATGGTCAAATCGAGATAGCAATGGTTCAGTTTTACCCAGATAGCAATGATGAGTTTAGTTTTATCCAGATAGCAATGAGTTGTTAACTTTGAAAAGATAGCAATAGCAATGATTTAATGATATGCAAGATAGCAATGATTCAATTACCACTTTCCTAGTTAAACTATGTGAGATTTGTATGAGCATCCATTTTACTTTCTCGTTAGAAATCGAAGTGTGAACTAACAAGTGCAACTATATGAATCTAAACCAGTACCTAGACTGCAAAACAGATCAAGAGAGTTCCTGTAAAGATGTCAGCATTAGCAAAAATCTTCAAGAAAACCCTAAAATCACTGCCTAAAATAGATGCACTGCTTTAGAGACTGAATGCACAGAAATAGTGAACAGAAGGGCCGCAATATGTATGCGCTAAGACAGAGGTCAAAAGCACTGCAAAAAAGAGTATATGCGTTGATCTAATGTATGCGCTATGACAGGGAGTATATGCGTTGCAACAGTGTCTGTATGCACCGTGACAGGTAACAGATGCGCTAGAACAGAGAGTGTATGCAGTGCAAAAATGTATGCACCGTGATAGGTAACAGATGCATGTTAGGATGTATCAAATGCGTTGTTTCCTCCCGTGTATGGCTTTCTAAAACACAAAAACTAAGTTTTTAGGTTAAATTTGGGGCTAGGCCCCACGGTGGGCGCCAAAAATGTTAAGGAAAAATTAGATTCAAATGAATAATTAATATAATCAAATATCAAGATACCCAAAACTCAATGAAATAATGAACAAAAGAGATCAATTAAACAATGAACAATACAAAGAAAACCTCATTTAATTCTCAGCTTCCATTGATCGCCTATCACAATCGATCTTGCATGTATGAAATAGGGCCATCAAAGAGTGCACTTCCTTGCTATGCTTCAAGAATGTCAATTGGGAATGGCTATGATAATATCGCCATGAAGAGGAGCTTCACAACGATGATAGTAGTGCGTAGTAACAAATGTGATCACAAGCAATGAAGGAATTGGTGCCAAAGGCGCGCTGTGATTCCTGCAGAGTAACAATACTTAAAGCTTGGATATTAGAAATGGAAGAATGAGATTGTACTTATAGACTTGAGAGAATGAAGATCAACGGTATAGAGAGAATGAGAAGATCAACGGTTGAGAACAGTTGAGGAATGTGTAATGAATAAGAAGAAGACATGTGTCTTGCTTTCTTTTGCATGAGGATTTGCTAAGAATCGAAGAATGAGTTAAAGCAATTAAAAGAATATAATAATTAGTTAACTGATTTAAAACAAGAAGAAGGGATTTGCATGAGAATAAGAAGATATTTTGTTTTATTAAATATTAGGAATATTTAATTGCATGTGCACAAGGATTGAATTATATTTAGAGATAATTCAAAAAAAGACAACTTAAATAAATAATTGATTTATTTAAATTTAGAGAAGATATTATTCAAAGAAACAATTAAATAATTGGTATTATTTAATTTAAAAGATTAGAAAGCAAATTAAATAAATAAATTTATTTAATTGTTGTACATAATTTGGAAGAATAAATAAAATATTTGATTGTATTTTATTTTTAGAGATTGAGAGGATTTAAATAAATTTGACTGACTTATTTAAATTTGGAAGAATGATTTGATCTAATTAAATAATAGGAATTATTTAATTTGTTTGGGAAGAATTGAATTAAATAAGAGAATTTATTTAATTGTTGGAAGAATGTGAATCAAATAAATAAATTTGTTTATTTATTTATTGATAGAAGAATTAGAAGGGAATAAATAATAAGAATATTTATCTAGACCGAATCATGTCTTTTTTAGGCATATACACTGCCGAATTGAAAACAACCAACACGTCAAATCATTGAATCAATCAAACAATTCATCTTGCATCTATCTATTCGAGGTATTGAAGATTTGGATTAGGTAATGAATTTTATTTGTTTTATCCTTTTCATTTTATCCAAATTTTCCATTACACATTTTTGGTGAACCTGACATGAACATGCCCTCTTGGATCTAATCATTAATTTTTGTAAGTTCTTGTTGCAAAAAATTGCCTTTTTCTAACCCTAGTTTGTCAAGATTTGGATGAAAATATATGTATATGATCTAGCTCACATCTAACCTCACCATTTTGTCTGGGAGGCCGTTTCCATAAATTTTGAGTACAAATTTTCCTAGATTTCGTGAAGAAAAGAGCGTTTGGTGAAGAAACTTGCATTCGAGCTGTAGAAAATCGCTTTTGGCATTTCTACCTCGCTTTTGGCATTTCTACCTCGCTTTTGAATGAAAAATAGTCGCTTCCAACATTTTTGTGTTTCTTTTGAGAAAACAACGGTCACTTTTGGCACTTTCGGCATCGCTTATGAGCAAACAGTGATCGCTTTCGGTTAACTCTGCATCGCTTTTAATTGGAAATCGTTCGCCTCTGGCTATTCTAGTCACTTTCGGCAATCTAAGGTTTTCTGTCGACATTTGATTTTGCAGGTTGTTGTGCTAGATTTTTATTGATCAATCAGGGGTTTTAATCTGTGTTTTGCATGTCTCTAATCATCATATCATTTACCAATCAATTTGATTAGGGTTTTTGATCTTATTGACCTAACCTCCTTGTTTTTGCAAGATCTTATCAATTTATCATTCTAGGATTTTCAATTTATCAATCTATGGTTGCAGGGAGTCCATCTAATCATGTTTTATCCACTGGACTTGATATTTTAGGGTTTGCAATCTATGATAGTCATTTTTTTATGATCCTAACCCTAATTGTATAGAAACATGAATTTTTAAGCATCTGGTAAATTTGCATCGCTTTTGAGAGAAAACTACTTGCTTTTGGTAAATTTGCCTTGCTTTTGAGCAAAAACTACTCACTTTTTCCAAAATTTAGCTCACATATGATCAAAATTGCATTGCTTTTGGCTCTGTAACTCGCTTTTGGCTTTGTAACTCGCTTTTGGTTGCTGTCATTGTGGATTTTGGTCTTTCTATCATAACTTTCACATACAGAGGCCAAATCGTGCAAACAAGGACTCATTGGAGAGTTGAGAGGAAGAAATTCATAATGGAGTAGGTTTTATTAGGTGACTATATCATTTTACCATCTTTTTTGTCAGTCAAAGTCAAACTTATTTTTAAACTTCAATTGAGCATATCTTGAGCAAAATCAATCGAATTTTAACAAAAAAAATTTTAAATTTCTTAGAATCTCCTGAATTTTCTGTTTATGTAATCCATTTTTTTATTAGATCATTTTCATCAGGGTTTATCAACTTTCATTTTTTTCACATAATCATCTTCTATGCAAGTTTACTTGGTCATTTTTCAATTTTGTGGCTTGTAGGTGAATCAAAGGAGCTGGAGTAGCATTTGGATCAGTCACAATAGCAAGTGGAAAGAAAAAATAACCAGGTGCGCTCATTCTAATCTTTCATCTCTTAATTTTTGTTTGCAAACACATTTGGATTTTGGGCTTAAAATCAACATTGCTTTCAATCACATCAAAAAAATTGGGCTAAAAAAATAAGTGTCTTCTATCACATCTTGGATTTAGATTTAAAAAGAACAAGTGCTTGAATTGTCTTCCACACATTTCATTTCTAAAGGGTCAATTAACAAGTGCGAGTGTGAATCAAGTGATAGCTCACTTGGTTTTCTTTTGTCATACCTTATCTAGGAGGCCTACTTGGAGAGACACCAATCCAAGGGATGACCTCAATCAAGGTTGAATCAAAAGACACCCTCATTGGGAGTTGTAAATCTTGTCACTCTTGGCTATGTGGCAGGATTTTGCTTTCAATTCCTTACTCAACCTTTTGTAATCTAGCCTAGGACCTAATTGGCCATAGCCACTTGACTAGACATTAGGGCTTGTTGATGTGTTTTCAAGTTGCTTAATAATCATCACATTTAACTTTTAAGGTTAAAATTTTTTATGTGTCTTGCATGAGTGATTCATGTGTGTATATGCATAATAATTTTTTTGAACATTACCAAATCAAGCTATATTCTATTCACATACCAATCAATTTTTTCCTAGTCATCCTCATCCTAATCATCAAAACATCATCCACAACAATCCACATCATCATTGAATCATAATCAAGCACTTGCCAAAAAGGGACTTAAGACTTAAACACTTGTGTGACACCATGCCAAAATTAGAAGACCTACCACTAAAACTCATTTTCCAACTTCGCAAAGCTCGAGCAAGCCAATCACTTCTAGACCAACAAATCATTCAAAAGGCCAATGACATGATTCAACAACTTCAGTCTCAAGAAAGCCAATCACTTCAACTGCGACAACTCATAGCACACGCACAACACCTCATGGCCACTTGTCAATCACAAACCCAACAAGTACATCATCCTCTATCCATTCAACATCAACCAATGCCACCTCAACCTTACATGTCATCACCATCAACTTTACACCAACCATTAGCCTATGCAACCTCTCAATCATCATCACATCAACACATTCAACCACAGCAACATCAACCAATTCAACAATTCCAATAATCACATCAACACATTCAACTACAACAACATAAACCAATTCAACAATTCCAACCATCACAACAACCCATTCAACAATTCCAACAACAAAAAGTCATATCACAACAACAAGTCCAAACACCATCCCAACCTCAACAAATTCCACATCAACCTTACATGTCATCCGCTTCAACTTCATACCAACCTAATTCATCCACCTATCATGTCAATGCCACATCAACATATCCACCCACATCACAACATGTGAGCCTAAGTCTAGCTAGGAAACAAGATCAAATGCCCTCAACTTTGTATCAACCCCAATATCTTTTATCTACATATCCCACCATTTCACCCAACCACCAAAACTATCAATGGACTCCACAACAATAACAAGTGAGGTCAAGTCCACCTATGCTGTCAGACCTAATTACCTTTGACAAGGAAAATACCAATCTAGTCAATGCATCATATGAGTGGCCTCCACCATCCAATCACATGCCAACACATGAGCCTACTAGTCCTATCCTAACACCTTCATGTGATCCTACCCTTAGTCCATTGGTCCATCAACCTTCATTACCTTCATCCCCATGTTCCATTAATCCTCCACCACAAGATCCCTTGGACATAACCATACAACAATTGGTCCAAGAAAATTTGATTGAGCTTCCACTGATAAAATCCTTTGAAGAAATCCACTTTAAACTCCGTTGGTATAAAGATGATGCATATCGTGCATACCATAGGGTTAAGGGTCATATGACATTCAATTGTGCCAAACCTAAGAGATTGGTCAAGAACCTAGAAGATGGTGGTAAGATTGTGTTAGATAAAACCAATCTATATAATTCCATTATTCTTCCATCTAGCCCAAATCCCAATCCATCAAATCCCATTATCCATCCAACAAGTCCTAATCCTAATCCCACAATACCATCCACCATTATCATCTATCCCCTATATTGTCCATTTACCCATACACTTGCAAAGGATGTGATCAATTGGCTACTAGAAAGGGATAGAATGCCTTCATGTCAAACACCCATTCATGATCCTATCAAAGAGCCCTCCATTAACATGCCTAGACCTTCAATCCCATCATGTGACTCACAACCCTTCAAGCCTATTTGCGAACCTCCTATCATAAACCCAAGCCAAGAATCATCATGCCTTCACGTTGTTGAGCATCAAGAGCTTGTCAAGCCTATCCAAGAGTCTACCACTTCCACTTCCATTCAACCAACTCAAGAGGTATGTTGAGAGTTTAATCCTAAGCATGTGGAAACATCAACCCGTAGTCCTAGTCAAGATCAAATCCCTCCCATTTACCTTATCCATAACATGTATCTTTTCCATTGTCAAGATGATAGCCATAATGATGAATCTATCCATGAGCCACTTGATCCTATCCATCTCCCAACAACTATTCATTAGAAAGCTATCCAAATTCAACCTATCCATAACATTTACCTTCTTTATGATGAAGATGATACTTATAAAGAAGCTATCCATGAGCACCTTGATCCTATCCATAATCCTATATCTATCCATGTGAGTAAGACATCCAAATTGCTCCTAGTCATCCGCCATCTAGCCCTATCCATAATGAGCAAACATCCACTTGTCCCAATGAGACACTTGTCCCCCAAGTAAGCATAAAAGATCAAACAAATAACTTAGATCTTAGTAAACATAATGAACATAATCAAGATCCTAATGATCCTCCTTCTACATCCACCATCAACTCCACTTCAAATCCACTATCATCTCCTAGTGGTCTTACCACCTTCCTCCATGAGTGTTCTTCCTTAGGACAACAACAACCTTTATCCACCTCACCTTCTCCATCCAATAACAAACTCAAGTCTAGTTCCCAAACTATACCAAGTCCTACAGTCCATCACATACTCTGAAACATGAACTACCAAGGTAAAGGCTTAGGCGTTTATGAATAAGGTATTTTGGAGCCAAACCATGTCAAGATTCCTCCATGCTCATATGGCCTTGGATATACACCCCAAGGTAAACACTTTAAAGATGTTGGTAATTCCTCCATCCCTTCTAAGTCCACTTTCCATCACAAACCACATCATATACCCAAATCATATGTCGCCTTTCCACCTCCATCAACCTACAAATGTCAAAATCATCTGACCATACACCTTCCACCATCAACTTTACCTCCATTCCTTCCATCTCCTAATTTCCCACCATCAACTTTACCTCCACTCCTTCCAACTCCAAATATCCCTCCATCTAGTTTACCTCCATTACTTCCAACTCCAAATATCCCTCCATTCACTTTACCTCCACTTCTACCAACACGTAATTATCCACTTATCCATAAGTCCCCTTACATTACTAATCATGACCAACAAATGCACACATTGTCTAAACATAAAACTTCCACTCACTCCACCAAACACATGGGATTCCGAAATAAAAATTTGGATGCATCCTTTAATAAAGCCAAAAATCCTACCAAAACTCCTAAGGGTCCAAATGCCTTGGGACATCAATGCCAAAAGTCAAAGCAAAGTACATTTACAAATCTATCCAATCCACTACCCAAACCCAAATCTTCACAAGAAAAGGTCAAAACTAAAATGGTTTGGGTCCTGTTGATGATGGTTTTGATGCAATCATAACAATTAGTTAAAATTCACATAAAATGAACCAAAACTGACTTAAAAGATATGAAGGAATCGGTTAAGATTCGCTTAATCCCAAGTTTAATATGGTCAAGTCTTGACCTGTTGGGCAAATTTAGTTGGTCGATGTGAAGCTGTAATGTTCAAGGGGCCTTACATGATTTAGGGTTTTCTGTTGGTTAACTGGACTCAAACTATGCAAAAGATCATAAAAATTAGCATGTTGTTCATTCTTTTGCATAAAAAATGTTGTTGTGCTGCAAAGCTTTTAAATGGTCTTCTTGAATTATTGCAGCTTTCTCCTCTTAAATATTTATGAAAACTATCTACTTTCAACTTAGTTATGCATACCTTTCAAATATGAGACAAATTTCTTTCAAATTTCTATGTTTTAAGATAAGTATTTTCAGATGGGTTGGGAAAAGTTAGAAAGATTTAAACTAAACATCATTCATTCTACCAAAGGATCTAATTGTTCTATTATGCACTTTATAAATCATACAGTAACTTGATCAAATCCACAGACAAAACCTTAAGTGTAAGTTCTGAGCATTTTCACAAAAATACACTTAAGATTGCAAGCTCTTAGAGAAAATGTTTCAAACACAATGAAGAGCAAGAAAACACTCAGAAGATAGATGTAGAATTCCAGATTCAATTGTATTAGAAATAGACAGTCATATAAGATTTACAATGTCTGAATGACTCTTAGCTTCAATGATCAAACTACAGAAAACTTACAAGCTTTACAGATACAATAAGGAAGCTAGATGTTCCTCATATTCCTTATTGCAGACACAGGCGACCTCCTTCTTCTACTTTTAAACTCAAAGGTCCCTCTATTCTAAAAAAATCCCTATGTTAAAACTAGTTACAAGTGCTGGCTATCCTCTAAAAATCCCTATGTAAAGTATTACAATGTAGAGAGGCACAATATATAGACTTTGATTGTCCTTAATACAACTCAAAACCCTAGTTAAACAATGGTTCAAACTACTGGTTATAGCAATAAATGCTAGAGAACAAGTCTCCCAAAATATCCCTGAGCATACATCAACTCTGGGCGAAATATGCCCTCCTGGAAACCCTAGCAGCTTAATATTAACTTAAGTGGTCTGCTGCAATAATGTCTTCAGCTGCACTTTGTCCTTATCAATGAAGACCCTTGACTTCTTCGCACTTCATCCTTATCTTCCTTCTACTTCCTCTGAGATCTATTTTTTTTCCCTTCGTGATGTCATCGCCATAAAGTTTCAACTCCTTCCTCAACTGTAAACCTGCAAAAACGGATAAGCAATAAGTATTATCATTTAATAAACCTGCAGGAAGGAAAACAACTGCCAAATCTAGTCATGACTATGTGAAAACATCCATCGGGCCCTGAATCTATGAAAATCACGTCCAAAAAATGCATATACAGCGCTAAAACCAGTTGGGTCAACTATCATTGACCAAAAAAATGCATTCAGGCTTCAAAAATGCTTCAAAAACCTATCGCTTCTGCCTTCCCACCCATTTCTTTGTTTAAATCATTGTATATTGCCCCTGTATGCCAATCGGAATGTATATTCTCGATATACAAGTCAAACGTAATACATCCACCTAACTAAATTTAATTCATCGTTGAGATCCGCTTTGTATGTATGTTACTTTGTAATGATATACAAGGCACAAAATATACAAGCACCCCTCATTATTTCAACTTTCTTTTAAGTCCATGGCTTGTATAAAGTCTTTGTATATCCTCAATATACAAAGCACAAAATATACAAGGATTTAACTATGTCAAATAAATCTTCTGGTCTGTCACATGTACATAACCCTTGTATCTTCCGATATATGCTATTTTAAAAACATACATGGACTTAATCCAGTTTGATAAATTTTTGGTTCCGGTACTTGTATATGTGCAATGTATGTTTGATAATATACAAGTCGGGAACATACAACGATTTTTCTATTTTGAACTTTCATTTCGAATCCGGCTCGTATGTATAAGGTGAAATGTATGTTTCGCAATATACAAGCCAGAACTTATACAACGAATTAACATTGTTTGATAACTCCTTTAAGTTCGCGTTGTATGTAGTGCTTGTATCTTTGCTTGTATGTTCATTATATACAAGCCAGACGCATACATCGATTTAACTTTTCTTAACCTTCCTTTTCGTCCGCGCAATGTATAAGTGCCAATGTATATTTCGTTGTATGTATATTGGCTTGTATGTCCAAAATATACACTTGGACATTATTCAAGTGTTTAACCAGATTTCACTTTCCTTCAATTCCGCGTTGTATATGTTGTTTCCATATCGCAATGTATATGTAAATATACAAGCTGAAATTAGACGACGACTTAACATTGTTTCAAAAACCTTTCAAGTCCGCATTGTATATTCTAATGCATATTTTACCTTGTATGTCCAAATATACAAGCACCGAATGTACATCGATTTAACAATGTTTAATGACTTTTTCGGGTCCGCTATGTATATTGGCATTGTATATTGACTTGCATGCTCCGCTTGTATGTATTTTCTGATATACAATAACTTTTCTATTTTGGACCTTTATTTCGAATCCGGCTTGTATGTGAACAATGCCTTGTATGTTCTACTTGTATCTCAAAACATACAAGCACCAAATATACAACGACTTAATTTGTTTTAATATGTCCGTCGGGTCTGCGTTGTATATAGAACACTTGTATCCTATGCATTGTATATTTCGAAACATACAAGCAACTAACTTTATTTAAACAACCCTGCAGGTCTGCAATTTGCATATGGACATTGTATGTTCCAAATGTATGCACAAATATACAAACCCGAAATGTACAATGATTTAACCCTATTTTCATAATATTTGGATTCCGCGCCATGTATAAAGTTTTTGTATATTTTACCCCATATGTTTTGACCTATCGAACATACAAATGAAAGATACAAACAACAGAACTCAAACATGCATTTATTTCAACTCTGAGTTAGTTCGGATCCATCTTGTATGTATAAATCAAAAACCTTTATTAAAATGCATACAAGAAAAAAAGACATACAATTGCCTTGTATATGAAAGAGATGTATAAAGGGCAATGTATGTAATATTACAACAACCCAACATGCAAATAAATAATGCATATGCAACCCAATTGCAAAATGCGACTAAGTATAAGCAACTTTGCACATACAAAGGACTTTGTATATGCAAAGCGATATACAAACCTCAATGTACATTTTACCAAAATAATCATAACTTGCAAAATATGGCAAATTTTAAGATGGTTCAAAAAGCAACCCTAGCTCATTTTTCACAACGAATCCAACCATATCATGCCCTGGTACTGAAAATGTATTTTTTCTCTATTTTTAACAAAGTTTGTGAATTTCGACTCCCTTTTCCCTTTACCACCAAGAAAAACAAAAAACACAAAAGCAAAAAGCAACAACCACAGCAGGGGTCCTCATTTTGCTAAAGAGTAAAATGGGGCATGTTGTGAGCATCATAACAACTAGCAACCAAATAAAACAATTAAATTCAAAGCATTTAAGAAAACTAAATGAAATGAATCCATAACTTCCAACTATCTTCCTGCAAATTATTTTTCAACTTGAGACCTAAGGTATTCAATAAGGATGCATGAATTTTCATTTTTAGTTTAAGTATGTGCATGTGATTAATTATCCTCATCTTGAAGATTAGTTGAACAAACCAGTGACTGACATTAGCCTACGTAGTTGAGGATATTCCCTCATAGCCAACCGGATAGAGCCTTGCTGCCAGCGAGCATCTATAGCCCCGGCAAGGATATCGTTACAATTCTCCTAAGTAGAGCCCCACTACCAGTGAGTGTCTATAGCCCCAGTAAAGTTACTTAGATGGCTTAATCTAGATTTTCAGTATAATCCATTTTATTTATTTATTTTCTATATTTTATTAATTTTGGTGCTTGATAGAAATTTCACAAGATTATAGCAATTTGTAACTTTATGATGCAAGGAATGAGTACTTGCTGAAATTAAGCTGAGAATTGTAATGGTAGCAAGGGTGACCTTAGATTTTTCACCTAATATCTACACTAGTAGGTTCAACAAACCCAAGGATTTTAGGTGTGTCATCATAAGAAACCTCTCTTGAATTCTCAATCACATTTATTGAATACAAAATTTCAAAAGGTAAACAACTCTCTACGTTCATGATAGTCACAACAAGTTATGCATAAATTGCAAATGATTAACCTGAATATTCTAAATTTCATACCATTTTCAATGGCTGTTAGCTTGCTCCTTAATACTCTAAAGTAAGACAAAGGTCCCTGCTGAGGAGACAACAAACAAACAAACAAATAGACTGTACAAGGAAAATAAAAACAAAGCAAAAGAAGACAAAACTGTACAAACAAAAGAACAGAAACAAAATAACAAACAGAAAGAAACAAAAACAAAATTATACAAACAACTAATCTACAAAGCAAGACAAGAAAAAAAAGAAAACAAAACAAAACAACTATTCTACCAAACTATACACAAGCCTTCACAAGGCAAAGAGAACCCAGGAAAAGACCCAAGAACACCCCTACTTGCATATTCTTTTAGATTGTGCAGGAGTAACAGGGTACTAGTTATGGTTCTTAACTTATCAAATTTATCTTTGAAATTTGATAAATGCTCTTGTACTCTAAATTCACTGTGTTTAACAGGATGATCTCCAATTATCAGCAATTGAGGCAACCCATCATATTCATGACTAATCCATATGCATGTCCTATCTCTTGCATCTCCATAATCAAAGTAGTATTCAACATCATTCACTCAGGAAAGGAAAGAGGCAACCTGATGTACTTTTAGCTCTGTGGGACATGCTTGTTCATTGATAGCTGGTCCTCCATTCAACTTGGCACTTTCATTGCCCAACTCCATGTCTGGCTTCTCTTCAAATTGAAAGATGAATGACTCTAGATGTATCATTTCTTCATCTTTATCCAGCTTTGTTCCTTCATTCTAGATCTTTAGTTTATCCTCAAATTCAGTAGATCTCTCAATGTTCTCATCAGTTCCCTGCACATCAGCACTTAAGTGAGTATATTTATAATCATAATCTGATATACAGAAATTAATCATTTCTAAATCACTTGAGAGTAAAGGTGGAACAATATCTCTAGATTGATAGGAATACTCCCCTGTTTCATTTTCAAAATAATGCTGGGGTGATGCCTAATTATGCACAGCAATAGCATAATCCTCTGTATCTTCCATTCTCATGAATTGTTCATCAGATGACTCATATTTTCTATCCAGTGTGGAGTCTGATTCCATTGATATGCAACAATCTTGAACTTGATCATTTAATTTGAAGAAGTCAACCATGAAACTAGGATTTACTTTCTTTTTTATGACTTCATTAGTTGTTATAATAGGAATCTCATCAATTTTAGTGCATTTAAATTCCTCCATCCATCCACATTTTTCTTTACCATAAAATGACTCAAGGAAAGATGTTTTGCTATCCCTATCAAAAGTATTAGGATCAGCATCAAAGATTTCTTCTTGACAAATGGTTTCCTCTCTACAAGTTTTGAAAGATTTATACTTGCGCTTCCCTTTACCTATATTAGGAAGTAGAAAACTACTATCAATCCCACCATAACATGACTTAAGGAAAGATGTTTTGCTATTATTTCCTTCTAGAACTGATTTAGCTATTGTTTTGTCTAACCAACTAATAAGCTCTAGTGTTGTATCTGCTTGTTGCTCCAGAATTTCTTCATTCTTCTACCAGACCTCAACCCTGAACACATCTAAGAAGAGAATTAGGCCTTTCAAATACAAATCTATCCTGGTGAGGAAAGTTAAACAATTAATTTCAATGTGTTCCATAGACTGGTGTATCCTGCAAGAACTGGATAAACCAAAGTTAGATAAACCCTGAGGATAAAGCTATCTATTCAAAGTTTCCTGAAAGGCAGGAATACTAACTTGAAAATTGTCCCCATATGAGTCCATTTTTAAAAAAAATGAGACCCTATTTTCAACCTTTTAGTTTTTTGAAATTTCATGAGATCTAACATATCTCAGAATAAAGCATTCAAACTCAGAAAATCAACCTTAAATCCAATCAGGCCCTCCTTCTAGTGCCAGAAAACTGTTGATGATGGTTTTGATGCAATCATAACAATTAGTTAAAATTCACATAAAATGAACCAAATTTGACTTGAAAGATATGAAGGAATCAGTTAAGATTCACTTAATCCCAAGTTTAATATGGTCAGGTTTTGACCTATTGGGCAAATTCAGTTGGTCGATGTGAAGCTGTAATGTTTAAGGGGCCTTACATGATTTAGGGTTTCCTGTTGGTTAACTAGACTCAAACTATGCAAAAGATCATAAAAATCAGCATGTTGTTCATTCTTTTGCATAAAAAATGTTGCTGTGCTGCAAAGCTTTTAAATGGTCTTCTTGAATTATTGCAGCTTTCTCCTCTTAAATATTTATGAAAACTATCTACTTTCAAATTAGTTATGCATACCTTTCAAATATGAGACAAATTTCCTTCAAATTTCTACGTTTTAAGCTAGGTATTTTCAAATGGCTTGGGAAAAGTTAGAAAGATCTAAACTAAAAATCATTCATTCTACCAAAGGATCTAATTGTTCTATTATGCACTTTATAAATCATACAGTAACTTGATCAAATCCACAGACAAAACCTTAAGTGTAAGTTCTGAGCATTTTCACAAAAATACACTTAAGATTGCAAGCTCTAAGAGAAAATGTTTCAAACACAATGAAGAGTAAGAAAACACTCAGAAGATAGATGCTGAATTCTAGATTCAATTGTATTAGAAATAGACAATCATATAAGATTTACAATGTCTGAATGACTCTTAGCTTCAATGATCAAACTACAGAAAACTTACAAGCTTTACAGATACAGTAAGGAAGCTAGATGTTCCACGCATTCCTTATTGTAGACACAGGCGACCTCCTTCTTCTACTTCTAAACTCAAAGGTCCCTCTATTCTAAAAAAATCCCTATGTTAAAACTAGTTACAAGTGTTGGCTATCCTCTAAAAATCCCTGTGTAAAGTATTACAATGTAGAGAGGCACAATATATAGACTTTGATTGTCCTCAATACAACACAAAACCCTAGTTAAACAATGGTTCAAACTACTGGTTATAGCAATAAATGCTAAAGAACAAGTCTCCCAAAATATCCCTGAGCATACATCAAATATGGGTGAAATATGCCATCCTGGAAACCCTAGCAGCTCAATATTAACTTCTGTGGTCTGCTACAATAATGTCTTTAGCTGCAGTTTGTCCTCATCAATGAAGACCCTTGACTTCTTCGTACTTCATCCTTATCTTCCTTCTGCTTCCTCTGAGATCTAATTTTTTTTCCCTTCGTGATGTCATCGCCATTAAGTTTCAGCTCCTTCCTCAACTGCAAAACTACAAAAATCGATAAGCAATAAGTATTATTATTTAATAAACCCGCACGAAGGAAAACAACTGCCAAATCTAGTTATGACTGTGTCAACGCATCCATCGGGCCCTGAATATGTGAAAATCATGTCCAAAAAATGCATATACATCGCTAAAACTAGTCGGGTCAACTATCGTTGACCAAAAACATGCATTCGGGCTTCAAAAATGCTTCAAAAACCTATCGCTTCCTCCTTCCCGCCCATTTCCTCATTTAAATAATTGTATATCGCCCATGTATGCTGTTAGGGTAAAATGCGGATTAATCAAATGAACAATAATAAACCCAAACATCAATAGAATAATGAAATCAAGAAAGGTAGATCAAAATGGAGCAATGAATCACAATGCAAACCTTCCCTGTTCCAAAGCTTCTATTGTTCACCTAGTACAACCATCATTTGCTGATGAAGTAGGCCCTCAGCGAGTGCACTCTTTTAGCTGTGTTGTAGGATGTCGGTAGTAAATGGCTATATTGATAAATAATGCTGTGAAGTAGAGCTTCAAAGCAAAGGGTGATCTCAAGTAGATTGTATTGGGGGTGCCAAAGGCACGCGGGTAGATTTCTGCAGAGTAACAATACAAATAACCTGGATGATTAGAATGGGAGGATGAGGCTTCTTTTATAGACTCAGAAGAATGAGGATCAACGGTTGAGAGGAAGTGTGATGATCAACGGCTGAGAGAGGTTGAGGAATGTGCAACCAGTAGAAATATGACAAGTGTCTCAGCTCCATCATGAAAGAGGGGACTTGACAACATTGATTGGAGAGTTAACTCTTTTAACTGAACAGTTAACAAACTTGATTAGTCAGTTGGAAGAATAAATTATGGAATTGACTGAATTGATTGAGGGATTAACTCAATTGACTGGTTAGTTAACACTTTTGATTGATTAGTTAACTTACTTTTGATTTGAGAAGAAATAGGACATGTGGGTGAGGGAAAATAAGGTAATTAAATATTTAATATATTTAATTACATGTGCAACCCGATGAGGTGGACAAGGTGAGGTGGGAAGTGTGAGGTCAATTTTTGGAATTAGAACTTAGGATAGAGGAATTTGGATTAATTAAATAATTTTAGGATTATTTAATTGTGTGAGACATTCGAAGAATTTAGGGAATTTGATTAAATAAATTGATTTTATTTAATTACGAAACAGTGAACTTATTAAATAAATTTAGAATATTTATTTAATTGGTAGAAGGGAATAAATATTTAGGATATTTGTTTAGAATGGTAGGAGGAATTTAGAAGGGAAATAAATATTTAGAATATTTATTTAGGATGAATCATGTCATTTTTAGGCATATACATTTTGCCCCTCTTTGATGCAATGCAGTTTACAATGTTGCTTCAAAGAAATCGATAGTCTGATAGTGATATATGCCCTAGTTTGCCCCTGGTACAAGTTTAATGATGATAGGATTCCCCCTCAGGAGATTGGACGGGAAAAGGGCAGAAGACTCTGAGACAAACAATCTCACAAAGACGAAGGGGTTAGGTTAGGTTGGAGGAAAAAGGACTCGTTTCAGAGAAACGGCAAGAAAAACTGGAGGAAAAATGGATGCAGGGAAGTAGTCACAGTCATCACCTAGCCAAAATTAGGGTTTGTAGGCTATAAATAGGAGCTTGGTCCACAAGATTATTCAATTGTACACTTGGTTGATCTGGATTTGATTTGGAGAGCTTAGAGCAAACTTGGAGAAGCATGGCAGCTAGAGCAGCAGACATTCCACGCGAGGAGCACCGATTTGAGCAAGTCCGTCGATGTGGGTGGTCAGCAGAGGCAGGACCCCCAATATGTGCTTCAAAAAATTTTCCCTAGAGTTGCATTAAGGTGTCAGAAATGCAAGTAGAAAATTGGTCAGACAGATGCGCCGAAGTACAGAACGGTGCATATGCAGCGCAAAATGACACATTTGTCATTTCGCAGCGCATATGTTTAGTATGGCTGCGCATCTATTAAAGCTGCACATGCGTGGGATTTGGCGGCACATTCAGAATTCAGCGGCGCATCTATTAAATGTTGCGGCGCATAAGCTAAAGTTGCGCATATGTGCAATGTAACGGTGCATCTAGGATTTGGTGGCGCTTTTGTCGATTGTAGTGGCACATATACTAGAAGCGGAGCATCTGTAAAGAAATGGCGCTTTTACCACATGTAGTGGCGCATTTGTTTGAGATAGCAAATTACTTAGCGAAATTGATTTGATTAGCGTCCTGTTTGACATGACAATCGATGAACTATCTTCGAGATTGCAGGAATCTAGTCAAGAGATGTAGTGTGCTGTTTTGATCAATTTGAAATGCTGAGTTTAGTTGATATAGTTCAGTAGATATGTTGAGTATGGTATTTGCGGTTTTAGATTGACGCCTTGTTTTGCGTGCTTGCAGGAGGAGATACGAGACACATTGCAATCTAGGGAGACGTTCCATATGCCTCTATTGCAGAGATATATGCTTACAGAGATTGACAGGGAGGCGCTTGGTGCCATAGGTTTGGACTATGTATGCTTCATGCCTGAGGTGCAGGTGAACCATGGACTATTGACTGCTGCGGTGGAGAGATTCCATAGTGAGGATGGGACCTTCCACTTTCCCACAGGAGAGATGACTGTGACCTTAGAGGACGTATACAGGATACTGCACTCACCTATTCAGGGTGAGTTGGTGGAGTATGACGCGCAGCGAGATGCAGGACTCGCCGAGTGTAGGTGAGTATTTGATGACCTTGAGCTAGTAGGACAGGTCATCCCCTGGCACGAGATTTACGACTGCTATGACTACTTCCCTAGGATTGTGGCAGGATTGATCAGAGGTGTTGTATGCCCCGACAGGAGATCGCATGGGTTCCCCTTTGGATGGGGCAGGATCATGGAGCAGATGGTGATAGAGGGCACCTGATATGCATGGGGTGTTTGTGTATTGGCTCACCTGTATCATGACATGCACCAGGTAGTGTACCATCGCAGCACGAGTCTATCGGCTGGGGTACTACTGTTACAGTTTTGGTTGTGGGAGCACATAGCAGTAACTAGGTTGATATGTGTGTTCGCGAGGCAGTGAGGGGAGCCATACAGTTATGGCTATGTAGGGGTGATTTCTCAGCACAGGCTGGGGAAGCTAGAGTACTGGAGGCATACTTTGGATGGTGTGGATGTGGTCGTCTAGCGACCATATATGGATTGTGAGCCCTGGGACGACGAGGGAGACAAGCTGCCGTACTACTTTCAGACGCGGTGGCTGATAGGCCGGACACAACACATACTAGAGAGACAGATGGTGGACCAGGTGCTGAGATAGTTTGGTAGGAGGTAGGGTATGCCATAGGGACAGGCACTATTTGCGTGAACACATGCAAAGAGGGTTCGATGGGGGCCGATGGCTTCATATGAGGAGGCCTTGGCAGAGTTCTGATAGACTCCTTATGTGGCATGGGACATGAGGACAGAGATAGCCGACGTAGGGATTACACAGGACTATGAGGATGGGATGATGGCACATCCATTCCCGAGGTACTCAGGGCCTAGCATGCTGGTGCCTCATATTGATGAGGCAGATTTAAAGGAGGAGGGGCAGGTTGGCCGGGGGTAGAGGGGAGGTAGAGGAGGACGCGGTCGAGGAGGACGGGGAGTGGAGATGGAGAGAGGCCGAGACAGTGGAGGAGGGTAGCTCAGGCTGAGAAGGCAGTGCCAAGACAGGTTGCACAGTAGCAGATACCGCAGCAGGTGCAGATACCACCACCCCAGCAGGTGCCACAGTAGCAGATGCCCCAGCCACAGGGGCCAGGACAGGCAGAGGCATCACAGGGGCCAGTGCAGGTAGAGGTGTATGAGAGGGCCATAGCCAGCCTGAGGGGATAGGTGCGAGAGTTGCAGGCACAGCTTAGGAGGGCCAACGGCTGGTGAGAGATAGACACAGCTGTCATCGTAGGGCTGGCCCACAAGAGAGATATGGCGGATGCGCGAGTACGCATGATCTGTGTGGAGCGGGACACTGTAGTGGCAGCTATGGGGATAGACACAGCCAGCTCCTTTTTGGTTGGGCAGGTGCAGCAGGCACAGGCATAGGTAGGCCAGTTGCAGACACAGTTGGCATAGGTGTAGGCAGAGGTTGCCAGAGCATAGGCACAGTACTACCGGGGTCTATACCATGGGGTAGTGCCGGCGAGCCAAAGGGCGTCCAGTTTCAAGAGTTAGTCTGGGGCTTCGCAGAGAGCACTTCCATCACGGTAGACTTGTACCAAATTTTGTACATTTTGGAACATGTATCACCATCCTTTTAGATGCACATTGTATATGACATTTTGATTCAGTGATAGAGATGATGATATTGTACATTTGGACTTCTTTTTATGATTGTATACATGATGATGCAGCCTTATGATTCATTGCATATGTTATGAGATGATGATTCACTTCTATTGTATGATGCGATGCATGTGTAGACTTAGATGTTCTATCTGATGCTATATGAGATGCTTTTGATATGATGCTATGTGATGTCTATATGATCTAATGTTTATGTGATATAAGTGTTTGATCTAATATGTCTAGAATGTATGCAAATGCAACATGATTTCTATATGATTATGTGACCTTTGTATATGATGCACTTAGCTATGTTTTTTATTTCTTTGTTATTTGATGCGATATGATGATGATATATGGATGACCTAATGCATTGTATTATGTATGCAGCTGATTTAATCATGTTCATGACTAGCTCTAAATGTGATATGATATGCACCTATATGCTTTGTTTTTGTGATGTCCAAATGTACTCTATCGACACAAGAATGATAGGATGATAGATAGAAGAATGGTTTTGATAGAATGAATGGGTATAGATAGACTTAGAAGCTTTATTTGATGTTGTTACTCTGCATAGTACGAGTACTGATGATTGTATGGGATATGGATGCATGGATGTGTAAATAGATATAGGATGGATGTTTTGCTTTTAGAGTGCTTTATTTCATCACTGGGCAATTTATTTTTGGTACATTTTCTAAAATGTTGTAAGTAAATACAAGCATCTAGGTATAATTAAACCAAGATGACCTGAGTATTGCTTACATGGGTTTTTCTTTAGCAAGCTAATACAAGCATCTAGTCAAAATTGAATCTAGATGACCTGAGTACTTCTTGCATTTCAACAAACAAAGATTGCCCTCGTTCATGTTAGACCTTTGATGTCCTCGATGATCTTTTGCCAATCATGTCCTTAGACAAGGTGTCACATTACTAAAGTGGACATGATAAGAAAATGATCATGTCCACAGATAGCAAACAAAGAAAATGATCATGCCCCCATCATAGCATCTCTAGCTTTTGGCATCCTTGAGTAGCATAGAAAGACATGATAAGAAAAATCAAGACCTTGTAACTTAACCGTGATTTCAATCCACAAAACATTCTTGTCATTAGATGTGTTTTTCTTGCTGTAATTTAGATAGAATTAGTTAGAAGACCTTGGGTATTTGCTTTGCTTTAGATAGGTTAAGATGTTCATAGTCAAGATTTTTGTTTGAAGCGCGGCTTTTGCTTACAATTGCTTGTTTGGTGAGAAGATTACACAATTTTTATTGGGGAGACGGACCCTAAGGGACTGACCTAGTGCCTCGGGGGCTCATTGCTAAATGGCCTTGCCTATGTGACGACGCAGAGGCAACGTAGTTTGGGATAAACCCTAACGGACCTAAGACCTGTTGGTCATGATGTTAGTCATTCACAAACATAGAATAAAAGTTGCACAACAACCTTTACTCATCTTGAAAGATACGATGAATTCAGAGAATTCATGATCCCAAGTCTCCATTGATTAGGTCTTAATCTACTGACGTTACTCAGTGGTTGATGTGTGTTGCTGTTTTCCATTCAGGGGTCTTACGTATTTCTGCAAAGTTCATCATTATTCCTCCAAATATCCTGCTCTATATGTCTGCTCTGCATAAATCTCCAATAATTCTACCTCTGCACTGTGAATTTAGTCAAATAATGTGCCTACAGGCTGATATTTGCATGATTTCTACCATTATTTGCAATTCTTTGCATGATATTTTCAATACTACATGCATTTAACTCAAATATGCTAATAATTTTCAGTTACCTACGGGATTTCAGCATACCTCTGTATTTCTGCTTATTATTTATCATGACTTGCAGTTATGGTGATGAATTTATGAAATTTAAAAAAAAGGAAAAGGGTTAAAGAATGAGATTCCCAAAACTACTTGACTTAGATCACTGATCCACATACAAGCTCCCATACATGCAATGAAAAGAAGGAAACTAGAATCATACTTCACCAGGACATTCCACAAATCTGCATGATCTAGTGCAAATCTTCAAAGGAAAAATTGACAACAACATGTAATGAAATCAAAGCGCTTCTAGTTGAACACAGCATTCACCAGTACATATCCAGAAATCAACATGAAGATTACGTAAAATTTACAATCAGGATGTAATCTGAAACTTCATATCCATTCAGTATGCTCAAGAACAGGTACATTTACAGTGATCTGAAGAAAGAACCTTGACATTTCAACAATTCAGTCTTCATTAGTCTCAGTAATCCGATCTCCTAATTGACTCTACAGTAATCGACCTTAATGCACCAGATGTGTCTGTGTATATATCTCCTTTTACAGCTTAGGATCTGGCTCTTATATAGAGCAAATGCCAGAAAACAGTTACAATGATCCAAGGATCAGGGTCCTCTCATAATAATCAACGGTCCAGATGAAAAGCACATGCTTCGCCAGTTGGCAAATGTACAGCTGGCACAGAATATTCCAGCATCTTTGATTTGATTCGGTCTCCAGCTGGCAAACAGCATATTTGACAATATCCTCCTCACTTCTGGTTCATGTTGCCTCCTTGCGCAACTTTGCAATGCTCAGCAACAGCAGCAGCTCTAACAGCATCATGACTTCCTGCAAGTAAACAGACAAACATTAAGTTCATCATCATGTGGATAAACAACAGGAAGTAAAACATTTTATTAAACAGGCCTCAGAATGTGCAGCTACAGGCAATCAGGCTCCAAATCAGTGGAAATTATGCACTAAATGCATAAACAGCGTTAAAAAAAAACACTCAGGTCACCCATCGTTGACTGGAAAATGCAATCGGGTCTTCAAATTTCCATCGCTTCATTTTCCCGCCCATTTTCATGTATATCGGGTTCAAATATGATCATGCATCGCAACATACACAATGAAAAACTACCTTTAACCTTCCTTCGAATCCAGCTCTGTATATGATGCATGTATGTATCGGCGTGACTAAACACTGTCGGAATGACAAATTTTACATTAGGCCGACGGTTAAACTTATACCGACGCCAAAAATCATGATGATGTCCATCCATCGGGAAGACATGTTCTATCGGCATGATAACTCAAGATAAGGCCGATAGCAAGACTTAAAACTTTTGTCTGCATGATATTTTGGAAATATGATGCTCCCCCTTCCGAATGTCCAGATGACGTCACCGTCATGTTTCACTTCTGTATATTGGGGAAAAGAATGACATCATCATCATCATCATGTCGAAGAAAAATAGGAGGATTTGAAATATGATCCTGCTGCTGAGGAATGGAATATGATGGTGACGTCATCATCATATCCGGGCTTCATTAAAATGCAAAAGATGACGTCACCGTCATGTTTAGTTAAGATCAGGGGATAAATGTAATATCGGGTCACCTAAGGAAGATGATCAGGTGGTGAATGTAATATGACCCCTTTGCGGCCAAGGTAACCCTCTCGAAAGATCAGGATGATGATGATGATCAGGATATCCGGGGCTTTTGTTAAACTTAGAACATGACGTCATCATCATATTCGCGAACCGGATCATGTTTTGGAAAATATCCTGTCGAAGGTAAATGTGATGATGATGTCATCCTGATATTTGCTTCTTCGTTTCAGATTGGGATGACGTCATCAGGATATTTGCAAAAGGTCATATTTCTCGGCAGGAGGACATTACGAAATATCGGGTAGACAAACAAGATCATGATGATCTTGACAACATGACAGGATAAAAATATGATGATTCTCTTCATTTCTCATGATGACGTAACCATCATATTCCGTCTTCGAAGCATGAGGATGAGTTGAGGTCATCATCAGGTTAGCGCTAGGGTGATATTTAAAATATGATCATGCTGAGGAATGGAATATCACCCTCCCTTAAAAGATAGGGTGATCATCATGATCATGCAAAAGGAGATCAGGAGGATATGATGATGTCATCATCATATTAGCGAATATCAGCAAATATGACCCTCTCTTGAAAGATCAGGACGATGACCCTCCGATAGGACTTTGACATGCGCATGCAAATTATGCAGATAGTGGATTTTCTAAGCAGGGTGATATTATAATATCAGCATGATATTATAATATCAGGTGATGTTAAAATATCATGATGCTCGTATAATTTGAAATATCGGGTTATACTCAAAACATGATGCTCACGATGCGCATAAGGTCATTTGACGGGTAAAACACACTACCACCTAAGATTGACGTCCGGATATTGCGACTGCATGATTTTTATCGAGTGATAGATCAAGATCATGATGACCTTGACAACATGACTGAGGATATAAAAATATGATGATCCTCTGCGATTATCAGGTTTGACCAAAACTTTGACTACTCATAACTCCCTCATATGGACGAATTTTCAGGTGATGTAAAAGGGAAACCTGCATGGAATTTTAAGCTCTTTCTAAATATGAGGTCATAGAAACAAAATATGAACTTTGACAAACTGACCTCATGATGATGACCTACCTCATCGAATATCATGATGATGATGCACCTGACTCATTTTTACCAAACCGCCAGAAAACAGACAACACAAGCCAAGCCAAAAGTTTGGTCCCTGTTTTGCCAAGTTAAAATGGGGCGTGTTGTGTAACCACACAACAACTTGCCACCAAAGAAAACAACAAAATTCAAATGATTCAAGTGATATGATCATATTCATCTATAGTATTCTAATTCTTTCTAAGTAAAATCATCATGATCTTTGAATGATAAAGTTTCATCAAGGTAACAGTGCTAACAAAGGATCATGTGTGTGCATATGATTAATTATCCTCATCTTGAAAGCAAGTTGAAAATATAAGTAACTGATGTTAAACTACATAGTTGGAGATCATCCCTCATAGCCAACCTGGATAGAGCCTTGCTGCCAGCAGGCGTCCATAGCCCCGGCAAGGTTATCTATACAATCTCCCTAAGTAGAGCCCCACTGCCAGCAAGCGTCTATAGCTCCGGTAGAGTTACTTAGATGGCCTAAGTTTATTGTTTATATATATATTTTATTTATATATCTGATATCATCATGTCAGCTCATTTGTACAAGGTATGGTCACTTGCAGCTTTAGGTTGGAGATTGTATTGGTAGCAAGGGAGTCCCTTTAGATTTTTCACTTAACACCTATACTCATATCTTCAACAAGCCCAAGGCTGTTAGGTGTTTCATTGTGTTTGATTCACTTTGGACAAGAAAAGGCACCTGATGAAAAGATATTATAAAACCTGATCATGAATATTTATCAGAATGAATTACAATCTATATCTAAATCTGATCTCATCACTTGAATCCTAACAATTTAGTTATTTTCTTAGGTGATGAAGTGCATCATCTTGACTTACCAAAACAAAACTCAACCAAAACAACACAAAACAGAAGAAACACTATACAAACAACTAACCTACAAAAAGGAAACAACAGAAACAGAACAAGAAAGCAAAACAAGCAGACTGTACAAACAACTAACCTACAAAATTAAATACAAACTACTACTAGGCAAACAAAAACCAGAAAACGACCTAAGTACACCTGTATTTGCATACTTCTTTCAATTGTGCAGGAGTCTTAGGGTATCAGTTATGGTTCTCAACCTAGCAAATTTATCTTTATATTCTGAAAAATATCCTGATATTCTGAATTCACTGTATTCAACAAAATGACTCTTGATGATCAACAACTGAGGAAGCTCATCATGTTCATGATTAATCCATATGCATGTCTTATCTCCTGAATTTCCATAATTAAAATAGTATTCAACATCATTTACTGTGGAAAGGAGAAATACAACCTGGTGTATTTCTGATTCTGTTGGACATGCTTCTTCATTGGCAATTGGTCCTCCCTTTAATTCTATATTTTCATTGCTTAGCCCAATGCCTGGTCTCTCTTGAAATTGAAGGATGTATGACTCTTGATGTATTAATTCTTCATCTTTATCCAACTTTATCCCTTCATTCTGGATGTTCAGTTTATCTTCCAGTTCAGGAAACTTCTCAATATTTTCTTCAATTTCCTGCACATCAGCATCTAAATAAGTATCTTTATTATCACAACCTGATATACAGAAATTTATCATTTCTAAATCACTTGACTGTAAAGGAGAAACAACTTTCACTTGATAAGGACACTCCCCTGTTTCATTCTCAAAATATTTCTGGAGTGACATCTGATTATGCATAACAACTCCAAAGTCTTCTACATCTTCATCTTTCAAGAATTGTTCATTAAATAATTCACATCTTCTATCTAGTAAAGGATCTGGTTCCATTAACCTGCAACATTATTGCATTTGATCATTCAATTCAACCCAGTTAGGTAGTAAATCAGCATTTATTTTCTTCTCTATAACTCCCTGAGTTACTACTATAGGAACTTCATCATCAGCAGTGAATTTAAATTGCTCTACTATTTGTTTACACTTCTCTTTACCATAGAATGACTCCAGGAAAGACGTTTCATCTTCTTTATCAAAAGTATTAGGATCAGAATCAAAAATATTATCCTGATGAGTGATTTCTTCTCTAAAATTTTCACAAGATTCATACCTGCATACTGACTGGTCCTTACTTGTATTAGGAAGTAGAGAACTCCTATCAATCCCACCATAAAATGAATCTAGGAAAGATGTTTCCTCTTCATTACCTTCTGGAACTGACTCAGCTATTGTATTTTCTAGAATCTTTTTCAACATGACCAAGCAAGCGTAACAATCTCTCTCTGAATGCTCTTCGTCATGTAATCTGCACCAGCTTTCAATCAGAACATCATCCGTGGATAAACCTAATATTTGACTACACTGTATGTTTCTAGACAAGTATAATTCAAAATCCTCAGAGCGATCCACTTCAGTGTCTGGACAATTAATAACTTCTGGTGCTGCATCTGCTTGTTGCTCCAGAATTTCTTCATTTTCCTGGCAAATTTCAGCCCTGAACACATCCGAGAAGAATATTAGTCTTTTCAAATATAAATCCAACCTTGTAAGGAAAGTTAAACAATTAATTTCACTGTGTTCCACAGTCTGGTGTATCCTGCAATAGGTGGATAAACCAAAGTTAGACAAACTGTGAGGGTAAAGCTGCTTACTCAAAGTTTCTTGAAATAAAGGAATGTTAATTTGACAATTGCCTTCATATACATCCATCAAAATGAGACTCTATTTTTCAATTTTTTAGTATTTTGAAATTTTAATGAGATCTATCATATCTCAAAATAAAACTTGAAAGTTCAGAAAATCAAAGAAATATTTAAGGCTTTGGGCTAGATCTTGGCAAAGGTGCAACCAAAACATCTCAGATAAGAGATATTTGCAGACATTTAACTCAAATGCTGAAATATTTATGTAATATTTGCAGAAATCCAGAAATTCTCTGTTCAGGCCCTCCTTCTAGCGCCAATTTATGTTGCGTTAGAAGCGAGGGGCCTACATAAAATGAATGATGACTGAAGCAGTAGTGTCTTTTCCAGTTCGGCCCTCCTTCTAGCGCCAATTTATGTTGGTCATGATGTTAGTCATTCACAAACATAGAATAAAAGTTACACAACAACCTTTACTCATCTTGAAAGATACGATGAATTCAGAGAATTCATGATCCCAAGTCTCCATTGATTAGGTCTTAATCTACTGACGTTACTCAGTGGTTGATGTGTGTTGCTGTTTTCCATTCAGGGGTCTTACGTATTTCTACAAAGTTCATCATTATTCCTCCAAATATCCTGCTCTGTATGTCTGCTCTGCATAAATCTCTAATAATTCTACCTCTGCACTGTGAATTTAGTCAAATAATGTGCCTACAGGCTGATATTTGCATGATTTCTACCATTATTTGCAATTCTTTGCATGATATTTTCAATACTGCATGCATTTAACTCAAATATGCTAATAATTTTCAGTTACCTACGGGATTTCAGCATACCTCTGTATTTCTGCTTATTATTTATCATGACTTGCAGTTATGGTGATGAATTTATGAAATTTAAAAAAAGGAAAAGGGTTAAAGAATGAGATTCCCAAAACTACTTGACTTAGATCACTGATCCACATACAAGCTCCCATACATGCAATGAAAAGAAGGAAACTAGAATCATACTTCACCAGGACATTCCACAAATCCGCATGATCTAGTGCAAATCTTCAAAGGAAAAGTTGACAACAACATGTAATGAAATGAAAGCGCTTCCAGTTGAACACAGCATTCACCAGTACATATCCAGAAATCAACATGAAGATTACGTAAAATTTACAATCAGGATGTAATCTGAAACTTCATATCCATTCAGTATGCTCAAGAACAGGTACATTTACAGTGATCTGAAGAAAGAACCTTGACATTTCAACAATTCAGTCTTCATTAGTCTCAGTAATCCGATCTCCTAATTGACTCTACAGTAATCGTCCTTAATGCGCCAGATGTGTCTGTGTATATATCTCCTTTTACAGCTCAGGATCTGGCTCTTATATAGAGCAAATGCCAGAAAATAGTTACAATGATCCAAGGATCAGGGTCCTCTCATAATAATCAACGGTCCAGATGAAAAGCACATGCTTCGCCAGTTGGCAAATGTACAGTTGGCACAGAATATTCCAGCATCTTTGATTTGATTCGGTCTCCAGCTGGCAAACAGCATATTTGACAATATCCTCCTCACTTCTGGTTCATGTTGCCTCCTTGTGCAACTTTGTAATGCTCAGCAACAGCAGCAGCTCTAACAGCATCATGACTTCCTGCAAGTAAACAGACAAACATTAAGTTCATCATCATGTGGATAAACAACAGGAAGTAAAACATTTTATTAAACAGGCCTCAGAATGTGCAGCTACAGGAATCGGGCTCCAAATCAGTGGAAATTATGCACTAAATGCATAAACAGCGTTAAAAAAAAACACTCGGGTCAACCATCGTTGACTGGAAAATGCAATCGGGTCTTCAAATTTCCATCGCTTCATTTTCCCGCCCATTTTCATGTATATTGGGTTCAAATATGATCATGCATCGCAACATACACAATGAAAAACTACCTTTAACCTTCCTTCGAATCCAGCTCTGTATATGATGCATGTATGTATCGGCGTGACTACACACTGTTGGAATGACAAATTTTACATTAGGCCGACGGTTAAACTTATACCGACGCCAAAAATCATGATGATGTCCATCCATCGGGAAGACATGTTCTATCGGCATGATAACTCAAGATAAGGCCGATAGCAAGACTTAAAACTTTCGTCTGCATGATATTTTGGAAATATGATGCTCCCCCTTCCGAATGTCCAGATGACGTCACCGTCATGTTTCGCTTCTGTATATTGGGGAAAAGAATGACATCATCATCATCATCATGTCGAAGGAAAATAGGAGGATATGAAATATGATCCTGCTACTGAGGAATGGAATATGATGGTGACGTCATCGTCATATCCGGGCTTCATTAAAATGCAAAAGATGACGTCACCATCATGTTTAGTTAAGATCAGGGGATAAATGTAATATCGGGTCACCTAAGGAAGATGATCAGGTGGTGAATGTAATATGACCCCTTTGCGGCCAAGGTAACCCTCTCGAAAGATCAGGATGATGATGATGATCAGGATATCCGGGGCTTTTGTTAAACTTAGAACATGACGTCATCATCATATTAAGCGAACCGGATCATGTTTTGGAAAATATCCTGCCGAAGGTAAATGTGATGATGATGTCATCCTGATATTTGCTTCTTCGTTTCAGATCG
This sequence comes from Cunninghamia lanceolata, assembly GCA_027924645.1. Lineage (NCBI taxonomy): Eukaryota > Viridiplantae > Streptophyta > Pinopsida > Cupressales > Cupressaceae > Cunninghamia > Cunninghamia lanceolata. Next base: position 8,284,357 of record BSBN01000194.1, on the reverse strand, counting down.
GGATGACGTCATCAGGATATTTGCAAAAGGTCATATTTCTCGGCAGGAGGACATTACGAAATATCGGGTAGACAAACAAGATCATGATGATCTTGACAACATGACAGGATAAAATTATGATGATTCTCTTCATTTCTCATGATGACGTAACCATCATATTCCGTCTTCGAAGCATGAGGATGAGTTGAGGTCATCATCAGGTTAGCGCTAGGGTGATATTTAAAATATGATCATGCTGAGGAATGGAATATCACCCTCCCTTAAAAGATAGGGTGATCATCATGATCATGCAAAAGGAGATCAGGAGGATATGATGACGTCATCATCATATTAGCGAATATCAGCAAATATGACCCTCTCTTGAAAGATCAGGATGATGACCCTCCGATAGGACTTTGACATGTGCATGTAAATTATGCAGATAATGGATTTTCTAAGCAGGGTGATATTATAATATCAGCATGATATTATAATATCAGGTGATGTTAAAATATCATGATGCTCGTATAATTTGAAATATCGGGTTATACTCAAAACATGATGCTCACGATGCGCATAAGGTCATTTGACGGGTAAAACACACTACCACCTAAGATTGACGTCCGGATATTGCGACTGCATGATTTTTATCAGGTGATAGATCAAGATCATGATGACCTTGACAACATGACTGAGGATATAAAAATATGATGATCCTCTGCGATTATCAGGTTTGACCAAAACTTTGACTGCTCATAACTCCCTCATATGGATGAATTTTCAGGTGATGTAAAAGGGAAACCTGCATGGAATTTCAAGCTCTTTCTAAATATGAGGTCATAGAAACAAAATATGAACTTTGACAAACTAACCTCATGATGATGACCTACCTCATCGAATATCATGATGATGATGCACCTGACTCATTTTTACCAAACCGCCAGAAAACATACAACACAAGCCAAGCCAAAAGTTCGGTCCCTGTTTTGCCAAGTTAAAATGGGGTGTGTTGTGTAACCACACAACAAGACCTAGGTGAGAGAAAGTGGAAACAGACTCAGATTGATAGAGGGACTAGATATGGGATAGATGGGATAAATGGAAGCCTTTAGGGCGCATTAGAATAATGGCCTTGCCGACGTGATGATGCAGAGGCAACGTAGTTCATGGACTTGGACCATGGACATTGACGAGGGACACTATGTCAGGCTCACACTGAGGAGACGGTATGGGACAAAACCTTGGTTGACAAGGCCACAAGGAGAGTATCAAGCCATGATAGGTAACTGTCAAGTGTTTATTGTGGGATAGATACGGGTCAAATGGGAAATGAGCAAAGGAAGAATGGACTCAAGGTGATTGGATTCCCCAAAGATGGAGAAGGAAGTTTATCACAAGTAACGCCTATTTACCAGGTTTTCATCACTTGCTTTTATTTGCATGAGAAGCTAGAAAGTAAACATGACGCCTGTTTGCCAGGTTTTCATCATGATATCTATCCAAGGCCCCTGTTTGCCAAGTTTTCACCAAAGGATGATGTTTTTGTATGCTTTCTATTTTTCTAATTTTTTTTGTATTTTCTCTTTTCAAGTTTTATTTTATTTTATTTTTTGTATTTTTGTGCCCCCTTGCATTGGGGTTCTCCTAGGTATAGAATCGGCGAAGGTGCATGCTATTGATTGGATCATCAAACAACTCACCCTCTGATGTTGCCAACTGATATGCCCCCGATCCGTAAGCAGCTACAATCACATAGGGCCCAAGCTAGTTAGGTTCGAACTTGCCTTTCTTTTCTCTGTCTTGTTGATTGTGAGGATTCTCTTTGAGAACGAGGTCCCGAACCTTAAAGCATATTGGGCGAACCTTGTGGTTATAGATTTTTGAAATAATCTGTTGATATGCTTTGAGATGATCAAAGGCTTTCTGGTGCCTTTCTTCTAGCAGCTCTAGTTCTTGCAACCTGGAGACCCTGTATTCTTCATCTGATATGAGACCTTTTAACGACACCCTGAGAAATGGTAGTTCAACCTCAATGCGGAGGATGGCTTCTGAACCATAGACAAGGGCGTAGGGTGTAGCACCTGTGGGAGTGCGTATACTGGTTCTGTAGGCCCACAGAGCGGGATTGAGTTGGACATGCCAATCACAGCCAACATCATTGACAGTCTTCTTTAGGATTTTTAGAATGCTTTTATTCGATGCCTCAGCTTGACCGTTACCTTGGGAGTAGTATGGAGTGGAGAAACGATGTTGGATTTTGAAACGCTCACAGAGTTCTTGGACATCCTAGTTTTTGAATGGTCTTCCGTTATCCATGATAATGGATGAAGGAATGCCATATCTATAGATAATGTAATTCAGAATGAAAGAGGAAATTTGCTTGCATGTGACGGTGGTTAGGGGAACAACCTCAATCCACTTTGTGAAATACTCAGTGGCGGTTATGATGAATTTGTGGCCATTGGAAGAGGGTGGATGAGTCTTTCCCACAAGATCAAGTCCCCACTAGCAAAAGGGCCAGGGTGTCATTAAAGGTCTCAACTCTTGAGCAGGTGCATGGATCAGGTTCCCATGTATTTGGCACTGTTTGCACTTTTTAACGAACTGATATGAACCCATTTCCATGTTTGGCCAGTAATAACCCAAACGCATGAGTTTCTTGGCTAAGGACCGCTGGAGTGTGTTCTGCATATCCCTTCGTGTACGTCTTGCAACGCAGTTATGGATTCTTCTTGTTCTAAACAACAGAGGAAAGTACTATCCAAACCACGTTGGTAAAGGGTATCAGCTATGATGGTGTAGTGAGAGGTTTGTCGTATGAAAGTTCACTTTTGGTTGGAAGAGAGGTCAGGTGGGAGAACATTGTCCTTGAGGCAAGTGTAAGTCTTACCATACCAAGGTGAATTAGATCCAACTAGGAGGCATAGGGAATGGGTCTCAGGAAGATCATAAGCTGGTTGTCGAATAGTTTCTACCAAGAACTTGTACCGTGACTCATTTTTAGGTATTTCTAGAAGAGAGACTATGGTAGCCATTACATCTGCCACCTTATTCTCAAAATGTATATGCCAAAAAATGACATGATTCATCCTAAATAAATATTCTAAATATTTATTTCCCTTTTGAATTTCTTCTACCATTCTAAACAAATATCCTAAAGATTTATTCCCTTCTACCAATTAAATAAATATTCTAAATTTATTTAATCAGTTCACTGTTCCGTAATTAAATAAAATCAATTTATTTAATCAAATTCCCTAAATTATTCTAATGTCTCACACAATTAAATAATCCTAAATTTATTTAATTAATCCAAATTCCTCTATCTTAAGTTCTAATTCCAAAAATCCACCTCACACTTTCCACCTCACATTGTCCACCTCACCGGGTTGCACATGTAATTAAATATATTAAATATTTAATTACCTTATTTTCCCTCACCCACATGTCATATTTCTTCTCAAATCAAAAGTTAGTTAACTAATCAATCAAAAGTGTTAACTAACCAGTCAATTGAGTTAATCCCTCAATCAATTCAGTCAATTCCATAATTCATTCTTCCAACTGACTAATCAAGTTTGTTAACTGTTTAGTTAAAAGAGTTAACTCTCCAATCAATGTTGTCAAGTCCCTTCTTTCATGATGGAGCTGAGGCACTCGTCATATTTCTACTGGTTGCACATTCCTCAACCTCTCTCAGCCGCTGATCATCACACTTCCTCTCAACCATCGATCCTCATTCTTCCGAGTCTATAAAAGAAGCCTCATCCTCCCATTCTAATCATCCAAGTTATTTGTATTGTTACTCTGCAGAATTCTACCCGCGCACCTTTGGCACCCCCAATATAATCTACTTGAGATCACCCTTTGCTTTGAAGCTCTACTTCATAGCGTTATTTATCAATATAGCCATTTACTACCGACATCCTACAACATAGCTAAAAGAGTGCACTCGCTGAGGGCCTACTTCATCAACAAAGGACAGTTGTACTAGGCGAACAATAGAAGCTTTGAAATAGGGAAGGTTTGCATTATGATTCATTGCTCCATTTTGATCTACCTTTCTTGATTTCATTATTCTATTGATATTTGGGTTTATTATTGTTCATTTGATTAATCCGCATTTTACCTTAACATTTTTGGTGCCCACCGTGGGGCCTTTGCCCCTTTATCTCATCAAAATCTGAGCTTTTTTTGAAGGCAGGTTTCGTACAGGTCACGCATAGGCTACTTCGGCGCATTTGAACATTTTTGTAGTGTATATATCTATTTCTATGGCGCATCCATTATTCCTACGCATTTGTGACTTCTTACTGCACATGTGTGCACTATTACTGCGCATATGTGACTTCTTACTGTGCATGTGTTCACTGTTATTGCGCATTTGTCATTCCTACGCGTCTGTTCATTCTTACTACGCATTTGTGCACTGTTACTGCGCATTTGTTCTTGATGCGCTTCTATTGACTATCTCTGCGCATTTAGTCACTGAAGCTGTGCATCTGTAATAAACAATGGTTTTAGTACTTTTCTAGGAAAATTTGCTAACGCTAACCTTTTCGCAGGTGTTCTCTGGAGCTATTTTGCAGGATAGATTTGGGTTTAGTTCCATATAGTTGCATTTAAATAGTTCACACTTCACTTTCTAAAGGATAGTAAAACTAATATTCATTCAAATCCTCACCTGGTTCTAATTAGAAAAAAAGTAACTAGATCATTTGTTTTCTTGCATAGAAACATTTTCCAAGTTATTGCTATCTGGGATTAAAACTGAACTCACCATTGATTTCTGGGTTAAAATTGAACTACTGCTATCTTGTTGGACCAAAACTTCAAAGTTAACTATTTCATGCTACGAGGATTAAAACTAAACTCACCATTGATTTTTGGGTTAAAATTGAACTACTGCTATCTCGTTGGACCAAAACTTCAAAGTTAACTATTTCGTGCTATGAGGATTAAAACTAAACTCACCATTGATTTCTGGGGTTAAAAATGAACCAATGCTATCTTGCTAAAATCACTTCAAAGTTCTGTGCTTGCCCAAGTAGATTAGCCCATTTAGTTTTTCTACTTTTAAATAGGTTGGATTAATTAGTGTCTTTTATGCTTGATGAATGACAATAGGCTTATGCTCTCCCCTTTACTGGGTGATCAGAGTGCCAGACTTGTTATTCCATTTGTTTAACCTTTAAGAGGGGCATGCCCTTGGATGCACGCTTGTCCAAGTGGGAACGACCCTGAGTGGAAACAAGCTAGAAGCCAAGCCCTACCAATCCACTTAAAATAAAAGTGCTTGAGGTGAAAACCTCTTGCAACAAGTGCTGCTATGTTACACCGACGGCCAACCTCCCCCAAAACCCTCTAAGGCGCAACCCTTTGAGGCTGGGAGACTCCACAATGGAGAGTAGTGTCGCTGCATGTGTAACCACTTGAACAGTTGTCCGCATTAAAGACCCCTTGTTTTAGTGGCCAAAAAACTCTTGTAATCCATTTCTAGCCTAGGATCTTTGTGCTTGCTTTTGTTCCTAAATAGAGTCGAAAAAACCACAAAAACAATGAAAAACTATAAAATATTCTTTGTGTTTGCTGTGTTTTCTTGTTGTTAATTCATAAAAGCAGATCAAGAAGGCCTTTTTCCAGCTAAAAATACAAAAAGTAACAGAAAACTCTGAAATTTTGCCAAAAAAACCAGAGCTATGCATATACCCATTTCTGTTACGCATTTATGTCGACTTGCTGCACATACGTGTAGACTTGCTGCGCATTTATACTTTACCAGTGCTGCACATATACTACGACTTCCTGCGCATATATTCATTTCTGCTGCGCATTTATTTCTGCGCATACACGACAGTGAGCACTTGCACTATTTTTGAGGAAATATTTTTACCTGTTTGGAGCACCCATTTTAGCCTAGCTTCACTTTCTAAGATCAGATTCAACCTTGCAGTTAGTCTTCATCCGTTTCACCCAAAGTGTCTCTCTTCCATCAATCACCCATTCACCTCCTGTCAAAGTGTAAGTCAGTCTATTCTATACCGGTTCGACATAGGTCCCTTTTTCGTATCATTAGTGAATTCACGTAAGCCTAGTAGGTCACAGTACCTTTGCTAGTAGTCTTGTTGAACGACTAGTCCCTACATAGTAAGACAGGTATCGAGTACCCTTACTAGTGGCTACCGTCTTGTGTCAACTGTCTTACTTGAAGTCATTGAGTGAGAAAATCCTTTGTCCAAATCCTGCCCTAGGTATCCCGTTCACAATAGTCCCAATCCACGCCATCCCATGTCATCTTGCATGGTTCTTACTTGATCTCAGTACAAAAAGCAAATAGAAATGGCTGGCTCATCCAATCGTATTGTCACACAACATGATAGTGACGAAGAAATTTTTCATCAAGAATATGAAGCGCACATCCAAGATAGAAAAGTCCAACACCTAATAGAGAAGGTGCTCCTTGAAGACCCTCATAAGTATTTCTATCATCTTGGTAGCCTTGGAATCAAACTCCCCGCAGACTTTGATATAAATACAATCATGGAAAATGTAGACAATGATCATGAGAGGGGTACAAATGACACAGTCCCACATGCAAATGATAGAGGAAAGAGACCCATATATCAAAATGCTCCTATGGAAGAAATGAGAAAACAACTTGAGAGCCTCACACAACAAATATCAGACCTTAAGACAGGTACAAGTACCAAGAACTACTCCTTGGAAGATATAGCACCATACCCCTTTGACAAAAATTTGGTCATGAAACCATTCCCCTATCAGTTCAGAGTTCCAAAGTTTGACAAATACAAAGGGAAGGGGGACCCTAGAGATCATATTAGGGAATTCAATGTAGCATGTTTAGAAGTAGCTCACAACAAGACCTACTTGATGAGACTATTCCCAAGATCTTTAGGTGGTCAAGCTATGGAGTGTTTCTCACGTCTCCCACCAGGAATCAAAACTTTTGATGAACTTGTCAACAAATTTATCACGCACTTCTCTTACAACATCAAACACGAGGTATCTATGCTAGATCTATGCAACACCAAACAAAAGAGTGGTGAGTCATTCGCCACCTTCTTACAATGATGGAGATAACTAGCTAGTAAGTGTTCTTATGATATGCCTGAGAAGCAGCTATTGGAGATGTTTGTCCATAACCTGAACACTGATCTTAGCTATCAAATATAGATACAATGCCCCACATCATTCTCAAAAGTCATTGAAATGGGCTTATTCATCGAAAAGGCTATGATCACTAAAGGAGCTATCAAGCTATACAAGGACACACCTACCTCCAATTACACAACGGATAAATCAAAGTTTTGGACCAAGAACAAGAATGTGGTCAACGATGGGGTAGTGGATGCCAAGGCGGCAGCTCCCAAGCAACAACCCATATTCACTCTCAAGGGAGAAACAATGGTACACTCAACAAACCACCCTCTCGGGACCCCAGACCTTGGTTCAGTTCAAATCCAAGGAGAAAATTCACACCATTGGGTGAGTCTCAAGAGTCTGCACTAAGGAAGTTGTTGGCTAACAACAAAATTTCTCTACCGCCAACAAGTGATTATGAGCCTATAGTCAAACCTCCCTACTGGAAGGACACAGACTATTGTGAATATCATCGAGGAAGGGGGCATACAACTAACAACTGCATCTACCTCAAAAATGTCATACAAGATGTACTAGATCAGAACTAGGGAGGGACACAACAGCATACCTCCAATGAATCTCATGTGGCCTACAGGGATCCACTTTTGAATCACAACAGGTTGTATAAAAACAACAATGGCCACAACAACAACAACAGCTACAACAACAACAACAATAATCGTAACTGGCCAAATCAGAACAGTGGGTCTAGTAATGCCAACTATGCAAGTGTGCCATTTGACTATACCATAAATTGCATTTCTGAGCAAATCCTGCAAATCAATGTCATCTCACCCAACCAACAATCAGGACCTAACAGAAGTGGTTGTAGTATAATTACCCGCAGTGGTAAAGTCACGCTCAATACCGCCCCTCCAAGGTTGTCACCATCTCCATCTAACTTTCGCCAGTATAATGTCATAGACCAATTACAGAAAACTCTGGCCCATATTTCTATCTTAGAGTTGTTGCATCTATCCCTATCCCATAAAGAGATCCTCGAAAAAGCCTTAGTGGAAACCACTATCCCCACTAATTTGGCCCAAGAGAAGTTTCAGACCATGGTAGGTAATCTGACCTCCTCCAACACCATATCATTTACCGAGCAAGATGACCTCTCTGTATCTCAACCCCATAACACCCCTCTACATATTGTTGCCTTCATCCACAAACACCGCATCAAGAGGGTCCTCATTGATGGGGGTGTCGGTTTAAATATTTGCACATTAAAGCTAGTCCTTGCACTGGGGTTCTCCGAACAGGCAGTTGATCCAAGGAGGAAAATTACCATCAAAGCATATGATGAGGAAGAAAGAACCACAAAGGGAACAGTTGTCCTACCCATTCAAGTGGGACCAGTAATAAAAGATGTGGTGTGTCCAGTCCTTGATCGGGAGCTCACTTATAGTATCCTACTCGGGAGACCATGGATTCACGCTATGAAGGCTGTCCCCTCAACCTATCATCAATGCATTAAATTCCGACACAATGGCAAGCAAGTCACCATTCAAGGCGACCCTGACCCCTACCAACACTGCAATTCTTTTCATGCAAAACCTGAGTGTGTCATACCCAACAACAGAGCATACATTTCCCCTACCCCACACATGATCATACCGTTGAGGCCTCCTCATCAAGGCCCAAAGAGCAGAAAATTACCATAAAAGAAAGTGGAGTGGGGGAATACTCCATTGAGCATAGCCTCAATCTTGCCAAGATGCCTTTGTCTCCTCACTCTTTTGGCCAACCCAAACATTTTCCAAAGCCATCTGCTCCTCCCATAGCCCCCGCAACTCCCTTTGTAAAATGGGGGACCTTATCTGATGAATCAGAGGAGAGAGATCTCCTATAATGGCTTTATGCTGAAGAAGAGAACACAATGCAAGATCTACCTAGACTCTCAACAGAACTCTACGGGCGAGGTGAGACTATTCTGCACAGGATGGGGTACGAAGAACAAGGCCCCATCAGCCTCATAGAAGAAGGAATCATTGAACCTATTCAACCTTCTTCATCCTCATCGGCTAGAAACACAAGTGGCCTAGGATACAAAGACAAGGGCAAAGCTAAGGAAAATGCTTGCCTTGTAGAAACAATCCAAACACTCCAAGTGGATAGCAACACAGATTCAAATGAGTATGAGTGAGATGAGCTAACAGAGCACTCCTACGACGACAAAGAGGTCGACACCATCCAAAATCTTAGCCCCTACTGTGAGGGACAAACGCAATGGAATAGACCACTGGAGTCTGATTCGCCCATCCCTGAGATTATGGCTTTCGAGGAAAGTTTAAATTCCATTGCAATAAACAACTTGGAGGAAAGTACCACCCTGAACACTACCCCTACCAATGCTCCTAACATTTCCATTCACACCATCAATGAATCAGGTCTATCATCTGACTCCCTTCCCCTCTTGCACCCTGAGCTTATTGACTGGGATCTGCAAGGAACTCCCCAACTAGATATGTTCCAAAACGACGATGCTTACATTGATTATATGGAACTTAGGGACCACTTACCCAAGGGAGATCATAAAGTTGGTTTTGCTATTAAACTAAATACTGTGGCTTACTTCGGGGAGGGTGCCAAGCCTTCTAGTTGCAAAAATATCAAGATCAAAAATGGATCTGATAGTGAAAACCACCTTGCGGCAGTGTCAGATCCCAAAACAGTAAAAAGAAAGGACGCATCCAAAGGTGAAAACCTAACTGTGGCACCTGACGATAGAAAGATTGACACTCTCCCTAGTGATATGTACTAGGAAAGGTCACAGATTGTTGTGGAACTGACAGAGCCCATGAATATTGGAACAGAAGAACAGCCCAAGTTTATCCACTGTGCCAAATCTCTTACACCACCAGAGAAAACCAGGTTTGTACCGTTCTTTAAGAAGAAGAGAGGCAGTTTTGCTTGGTCATATGTAGACATGCCAGGTTTAGACCCAAACTTAATTCTACATCATCTGCCATTGGATCTAGGAGTAAAACCAGTAAAGCAGAAGCTGAGAAAGATGCATCCTCACATAGCACTTTTGGTCAAAGAAGAACTCAAGAAATTGCTGGATGTGGGGTTCATCAGAGCCATAGATTACCCAGAATGGATATCCAACATTGTGCCAGTGTCTAAACTAGATGGCCAAGTTTGACTATGCAATGATTTTTGAGACTTAAACAAAGCATGCTGCAAGGATGATTTTCCATTACCAAACATCAATATCATAGTCGACCTAACTGCAGGACATACAATGCTATCACTCATGGACAGATTCTTAGGGTATAATCAAATCAAAATAGCACCAGAGGACCAACACAAGATAGCTTTTACTTGCCCATGGGGTACCTTTTGTTGGAATGTCATGCCATTTGGGCTGAAAAACGCAGGTGCTACATATCAGCGAGCTATGACAACGATATTTCATGACATGATGTAAGTGACAATGGAGGACTATGTCGACGACATCCGAACAAAATCTCTCACAAGAGACTCATACCTGGATGTGCTAGAAAAAGTCTTTAGAAAGATTGGACCAATTCCAAGTCAAACTGAACCCAAAGAAATGTGTGTTTGGGCTAACGTCAGGCAAGCTACTAGGCTTCATCGTGTCGGCAAATGGAATAGAGGTAGACCCTGCCAAGGTCAAAGCTATAATGGACATGCCACCGCCCAAGACTCTAACTCAGTTGAGATCCCTACAGGGCAAGCTGCAGGCCATCTGTAGATTCATATCACAACTGGCAGACAAGTGCCAACCTTTCAGCCATCTCCTGCATAAGAACATTCCATTTAGGTGGGATGAGCGGTGTGAAGAGGCATTCAACAAACTAAAGGAGTACCTTATGAATCCACCCATTCTCATGCTCCGATCCAAGGAAAGCCCCTAATTCTCTACATATTTGCTACACCTACTGCTCTTGGAGCTCTTCTAGTGCAGCAAGATTACGAGAACAAGGAAAGAGTTGTATACTACATTAGTCGAACCTTAGTGGGCTACAAGTTGCAATACTCACAAGTAGAAAGATCATGTCTCACGGTAGTTTTTGCTTCACAAAAACTTCGACATTACATGCTTGCACATCCAGTAAAACTCATTGCAAAAATTGACCCGCTGAAGTATCTCCTCAACAAAGTAGCTCTCACAGGTCACCTAGCAAAGTGGGTAATGCTTCTCAGTGAGTATGACATCGAATATGTGGATAGAAAAGCCATCAAGGGATAAATCATAGTTGACCAACTAGCAGATGCACCATTACAAGATAGCAAGCCCATGTAGTTTGAATTTCCAGATGAATCCTTATTCAATGTGTCAACATCTTCTTGGAAAGTCTACTTTGATGGGTCTTATACAAACCATGGATCAAGGGCAGGTATCATGTTTATAACTCCTCAAGGTGACACAATTACGAAGTCCTACCGTTTGTTATTTCCATGCACCAATAATGTAGCGAAGTATGAGGCCTTAGTAATTGGTCTCAAGATGGCAAATAAATGGAAAATCCAAGAACTGCATGTCTGTGGTGATTCTCAGCTTATAATCAATCAGGTCAATGATGAGTACCAAACCAAAGATGAAAAGCTCATCCCCTACAAACGAATGGTTGACGACTTCAAAGAACACTTCGAGACCATCTCCTTCGAGCAAATACCTAGGATTGAGAATAAGGTGGTAGATGTAATGGCTACCATAGCCTCTCTTCTGGAAATACCTGAAAATGAGTCATAGTACGAGTTCTTGGTAGAAACTATTCGACAACCAGCTTATGATCTTCCTGAGACCCATTCCATATGCCTCCTAGTTGGATCTAATTCACCTTGGTATGGTAAGACTTACACTTACCTCAAGGACAATGTTCTCCCACCTGACCTCTCTTCCAACCAAAAGTGAACTTTCATATGACAAACCTCTTGCTACACCATCATAGCTGATACCCTTTACCGACGTGGTCTGGATGGTACTTTGCTCCTTTGTTTAGAACAAGAAGAATCCATAACTGCCTTGCAAGACGTACACGAAGGGATCTGCGGAACACACTCCAGCGGTCCTTCCTTAGCCAAGAAACTCATGCATTTGGGTTATTATTGGCCAAACATGGAAATGGATTCATATCAGTTCGTCAAAAAGTGCAAACAGTGCCAAAAACACGGGAACCTGATCCATGCACTTGCTCAAGAGTTGAGACCTTTAACGACACCCTAGCCCTTTTGCCAGTGGGGACTTGACCTTGTGGGAAAGATTCATCCACCCTCTTCCAATGGCCACAAATTCATCATAACCGCCACTAAGTATTTCACAAAGTGGATTGAGGCCATTCCCCTAACCACCATCACAGGCAAGCAAATTTCCTCTTTCATTCTGAATTACATTATCTGCAGATATGGCATTCCTTCATCCATTATCATGGATAACGGAAGACCATTCAAAAACCAACATCGTTTCTCCACTCCATACTACCCCCAAGGTAACGGTCAAGCTGAGGCATTGAATAAAACCATTCTGAAAATCCTAAATAAGACTGTCAACGATGCTGGCCGTGATTGGCATGTTCAACTCAATCCTGCTCTATGGGCCTACAGAACTAGTATACGCACTCCCACAGGTGCTACACCCTATGCCCTTGTCTATGGTTCAGAAGCCATCCTCCCCATCGAGATCGAACTACCATCTCTCAGGGTGTCGTTGAAAGGTCTCATATCAGATGAAGAATACAGGGTCTCTAGGTTGCAAGAACTAGAGCTGCTAGAAGAAAGGCGCTAGAAAGCCTTTGATCATCTCAAAGCATATCAACAGATGATGTCAAGAAGCTATAACCACAAGGTTCGCCCAAGATGCTTTAAGGTTGGGGACCTCATTCTCAAAGAGAATCCTCGCAATCAACAAGATAGAGAAAAGAAAGGCAAGTTTGAACCTAACTGGCTTGGGCCCTATGTGATTGTAGCTTCTTACGGATTGGGGGCATATCAGTTGGCAACATCAGAGGGTGAGTTGTTCGATGATCTAATCAACAACATGCACCTTCGCCGGTTCTATACCTAGGAGATCCCCAATGCAAGGGGGCACAAACTATCGTTGACCAAAAACATGCATTTGGGCTTAAAAAATGCTTCAAAAACCTATCGCTTCTACCTTCCCGCCCATTTCCTCATTTAAATCATTGTATATTGCCCCTATGTGCCAATTGAAATATATATTCTCGATATACAAGTCGGACATAATACATCCACCTAACTAAATTTAATTCCTCATTAAGATCCACTTTGTATGTATGTTACTTTGTAATGATATACAAGGTGCAAAATATACAAGGACCCCTCATTATTTCAACTTTCTTTTAAGTCTGCAGCTTGTATAAAGTCTTTGTATATCCTCAATATACAAAGCACAAAATATACAAGGATTTAACTATGTCTAATAAATCTTCGGGTCCGCCGCATGTACATAACCCTTGTATCTTCTGATATACGTTGTTTTGAAAACATACATGGACTTAATCCAGTTTGATAAATTTTCAGTTCATGTACTTGTATATGTGCAATGTATGTTTGATAATATACAAGTCGGAAACATACAACAATTTTTCTATTTTGAACTTTAATTTTGAATCTGGCTTGTATGTATGAGGTGAAATGTATGTTTCGAAATATACAAGCCAGAACTTATACAATGAATTAACATTGTTTGATAACTCCTTTAAGTCCGCGTTGTATGTAGTGCTTGTATCTTTGCTTGTATGTTCATTATATACAAGCCAGACGCATACATCGATTTAACTTTTCTTAACCTTCCTTTGCATTCGCGCAATGTATAAGTGCCAATGTATATTTCGTTGTATGTATATTGGCTTGTATGTCCAAAATATACACTTGGACCTTATACAAGTGTTTAACCAGATTTCACTTTTCCTTCGATTCTACGTTGTATATGCTATTTGCATATCGCAAGGTATATGTAAATATACAAGCCGAAATTATACGACTTAACATTGTTTCAAAAACCTTTCAAGTCCATGTTGTATATTCTAATGCATATTTTACCTTGTATGTCCAAATATACAAGCACCAAATGTACATCGATTTAACAATGTTTAATGACTTTTTCGGGTCCGCTATGTATATTGGCATTATATATTGACTTGCATGCTCTGCTTGTATGTATTTTCTGATATACAACGATTTTTCTATTTGGGACCTTTATTTTGAATCTAGCTTGTATGTGAACTGTGCCTTGTATGTTCCGCTTGTATGTCAAAACATACAAGCGCCGAATATACAACGACTTAATAAGTTTTAATATGTCTGTCGAGTCCGTGTTGTATATAGAACACTTGTATCCTATGCATTGTATATTTCGAAACATACAAGCAACTAACTTTATTTAAACAACCCTTCGGGTCTACAATTTGCATATGGACGTTGTATGTTCCAAATGTATGCACAAATATACAAACCCGAAATGTACAATGATTTAACCCTATTTTAATAATATTTGGATTCCGCGCCATGTATAAAGTGTTTGTATATTTTACCCTGTATGTTTTGACCTGTCGAACATACAAACGAAAGATACAAACAACGGAACTCAAACATGCATTTATTTCAACTTTGAGTTAGTTCGGATCCATCTTGTATGTATAAATCAAAAACCTTTATTAAAATGCATACAATAAAAAAAGACATACAATTGCCTTTGTATATGAAAGCGATGTATAAAGGGCAATGTATGTAATATTACAATGACCCAACATGCAAATAAATAATGCATATGCAACCCGATTGCAAAATGCGACTAAGTATAAGCGACTTTGCACATACAAAGGACTTTGTATATGCAAAGTGATATACAAACCTGAATGTACATTTTATCAAAATAATCATAACTTGCAAAATATGGTAAATTTTAAGATGGCTCAAAAAGCAACCCTAGCTCATTTTTCACAAGGAATCCAACCATATCATGCCCTGGTACTAAAAATGCATTTTTTCTCTATTTTTAACAAAGTTTGCAAATTTCGACTCCCTTTTCCCTTTACCACCAAGCAAAACAAAAAACACAAAAGCAAAAAGCAACAGCCACAGCAGGGGTCCTCATTTTGCTAAGGGGTAAAATGGGGCATGTTGTGAACATCACAACAGGTCCCTAAGCACAAATCAAGCAATTCAAATGAGGCATCTACATCTCAAAAATCCTAACAATCCTCTTCCATCCAAAAATCCCACAAGTTAAGCAAAGATCATAAAAATACAAAGTCTATGTGGGTGCCTAAATCACTAAGTCATCCATCCCCTAAGCAAACATCCCCATTGCTTCTTACACTACCATCCCATCAAAGGCTTCAATGTTTATCATGGTGTGTGCAACCGTTGGTTATGATTCCCTTTTCATTCCACATTTCCACATACCTCCACCTCCCCATCTTTCATCCATTATCCTACATATCTTCCCCATCACATTCCTATGGTCCATGCTTTTGCATAGGTCCTCCATAAATCGACATCATAAGCCACTATCCTTCCTTCCATAATCCACATCATAATCCACTATCCACCTAATCCATATCACGTCCATGCAATCCCTTACCAACATCTATGAACACACTTGACATGCTCCATGCGACGACATCCTTCTTTAGTGGGACATTATCACCTTTCATAGCACTAGACACTTGAGTCCCTCCTATCCATTACCATAGTGAAAATCTAGCAAACAGGTGCCATGTGTAATTGTCATGCTATCCCATCAAACAAACAAAAAAAAATCAAAAAAGTAAATAGAAATTCCTTTGTCCAAGGGTGAACACCACCCTTGGGGGCGCCTTAGATAAGTATCGTGATGAAAACCTAGAAAATAGGTGTCATGTGTAGGTTGATCTTCTATGTCACTTACACTTGGGGGCATATTGTCTCATCCAAACTATCTATTCCATCCTATCATACTATCATATCCTACCATCCTTCTCCATTATCCTGCATACCTATCATAATCCTCCATCCATCCTCCTTTCCTCCTTTTGATCTTGATAGAGACATGGGGGCAAAATGTTGAAATATGATTTGGTTATCTCTTGCTATACCTCATCCTTTCCAAACCAATTCTATCATAAGCCTTGTCATGTAAAATCCATTATGTCATCCTTTTGTCATAAGTTTTGTTATGTAAAATCCTAAGTCTATACCTAGAATGGGGCATGTTATTCTTATGTGACATAGCCTTTAGAGATCACATCCTAACTCCCTTATGATGCATACATCCATCCACTATAGTCTATTTTTATATCTATCCATTTATCATGAGGCATACATCCATCCACTATACCCTATTCTTATATCTATCCATCTATCATGAGCTTTCCCTTTTATGGCCTATCCCTTTATCCACCCATTTATCATGAGCCTTCCATCCCATTTACTATCACCCATCCTTTTATCCATCCAATCTCATTCATTCATCCTTGCACCTAGACTTGGTTTTTCTCCCTTGTCATTGGTATCTATCACAAAGGCTACTTAAATTGTAAATCCATTGGCATATTCTAAAACATTTTTAAAAAAAATGAAATATCCCAAAAATCCAAAAAAAAATTTCTAAATATTTTTTAAAAATTAAAAAAAAATCAAATATTCTAAAAACACAAAAAAATCAAATATCCATAAAAAATACAAGCAATAAAACCAACCCTCAAATCACAAATCCATCAAAATAAATCCAATCAAATCAAATTCATCAATGATCAATCATCATCAAATCACAAATCCATCAAAGAAAATCAAATATCCAATCAAATCATCAAATCAAGCCAATCTATCAATCAATCAAAATCACATTAATCCAATCCATATCATCCCATCAATAACATCAAACTCAAATCAAATCAATCTCTCAAATCAAATTCCTCCAATCAATTCATACCAATCAAATCAATTCTTCAAATCAATCTAATCATCACAATTCATCAAATCAATTCCAACAATGATCTCAAATGTAAGTCATCATTTATCCATACCAATCAAGTCAATTAATCTTATCAATTATCCAATTGCAATCAATGGTCTTGATCCTAATCTTGTTGTAAACCAAATCAATCAATCATCAATCATCATCATCATCATCATCATTATCAATGGGATATATCGTTCCCACGTCCTTGTGTTGATCTAGGGATATATCGTTCCCTACAATGACAACACTATTATCATCATCAATCAATCAATCAATTAATCATTGGTTTACATATTGATTGGGGCAATAACTTGTTTATTTTTAAATCATTTGTGCATGCTTGCTTGCTTTCTTGTGTGTAATTAGTTTTATCTTGCATTTTATCAAATCCGTATCTTTGCAGCTAATATTCATATCTTTTGTATGTTGGAATAGATTTTTGCATTATCCTTTGCATCTAAGGTCACATCATACCTTTTGTGCATTAGGACTATAATGCTCTAAGTTTTCTTCCTCATATGCTAGACAAGGTTGTATTATCCTGTGTGCAAAAGACACATCGTCGCCTTAGTCCTTATACCTTGGTGCATAACATCTAGTACTATATCAAACATCATGGTTGCTCATCTTCATTATAGCATAACATCTTCCTTCTATTCATTCCCTTCCCTTATCTTTCTTCCTTAGCTCATCCCTTTTATTTCGAGAGCCTACCCCTGTTTGTCCAACCTGCCTATCCTCTCGAGGGGGCATCCTCATCCTCACCATTTCCATTTCATCATCATCCTATCTTTCCATCATCCTATATTTTTATATCCATACCTTAGCTTCTTTGAAATGATCTTACTGAACACAAATCTTATCTTGAACATCATCTCAAAGAGGGGCAAAATGTAGACATCCAAATTTGTCCATGTCTTGCAACACCTAATCAAATACATTATCTTAGACATCATGTAGTATTTTGTCATAATCCCACTCTTAATCCCACTAATCAATTAGTCAATTAATTAATTAAATTTATTTATTTAATTAAAATCACATCTTAATCCCATCCTTATCCCACTTAGCCAATTAATTAATTAATTTCACATTCATAATCCCACTTTCCAATTAATTAAATAAATTTTATTTATTTAATTAATTTCCCTCACATATTCCAACTAGTTATCCTCACCTCTCACAACATTCCAACACTTGTCCACCTCTTAATTGAATCATGTGTGGTACTACATTTTTTTATTTAATATCTTTCGCATGTACTAATTTTTGTGTACACAATCACACATGTAGTACTTTGTGTGTACCCGATCACATATGAGCCCTGTCCTCCCTCCACTTGTCACATGACTACAACTCCATTGAAATGTGGGAATAACTAATCAATCCTAGCCATCCACATCAATCATTTAGCCTTTCAATCTCAGTCATCCATTCAAAACAAGCCTTTCCTATAAATCAACCCTCTCTCAAGCCATTAACATGCATGGTGTCTTGAGTATCCTTATGCTGTCGAAATATCATTAGAGCCTTTGCATCATTTATCCATTATCTTCCATCTTATTATCATTCATCTATCATGTTTTCATCAATCATCTTCATCTTATCATTATGCTGCCGAATTGAGAGCAACCAACATATCAAATCATTGAATCAATCAAACAATTCATCTTGCATCTATCTATTCGAGGTATTGAAGATTTGGATTAGGTAATGCATTTCATTTGTTTTATCCTTTTCATTTTATCCAAATTTTTCATTACACATAGTCACAATTGGGGTGACTAGTGTGTTTATAATAACTGCACCAAGATAAGAGTGTTTGGGTATGAAGGACCACCATTTTTGTTACCAAAAACATGTCCATATAGGGTTGCATATTTAGATATTGTTAGGCAATTAGCTTACTCTGACTTTATGCACCTTTAGAGTCATAACAAGTAGTCATTTATGCCTGGTACTCTATGTTTTGAAGATTTTATAGTTCTTTCTAATAAAGGATATCAATTGATGGATAAAAAACTAGAACATTTCAGATTGCCATCAAGAAATGCAAGAGAAAACTTTGATCTAGAACATTTCATAAATGGTGTCAAAGTAAGAAAAAAATTGAAAAGATATTACCACATTCTATTTGTTGATGGTGATTTGATTAGAAATTGTGATGAGAACATAGCAATTGAAAGAAGAAGTTTGTATCATAAAATAATGCTAGTTGAGGCTTGGAGGGTAGCCAAAAACCACACTTATACATGAGCTTTTCTAAATGTTGATGATCCTATTGAAAGATTGGACATGCTAATTGCACATGTATCGCATTTGACTATGAGTGTTCCTCCTCATGTTTTTGAGAGAAAAGGAAAATTTGTCAAAGAGACACATGATAAGTGTGAGGTACCATTGGGTCATGTTTCCCCACAACCTACACCAAACACCATGTTCTCTCTTGATACCAGTAATGCAGAGGATGAAGAATTTAATATAGGAGATGAAGATGTGCAGAGCTTTGAGCCTCTAATTCAAAAATATGAACCTCTTGAGGATAGAGAAAAGATTGACATGGAAGCCCCTAATGAGTTGTCAGAAGACATAAGATACATGGCAAATAAGAAATTCGTTTCAGATGATGATTTTTTCAAATACTCTAAATTCATAACCTTCCTATATGAGTATAAAGGCAAATAGGCCAGAGAAAGGAAGAGAGATATTACTCCAGAAGTATAGGCTGAGCTATTGCAGGAACTTCAAGTAGAAATTGATAAAGCAATGGAGACTATGACTCCAAAAAAGGGGAGAAAATTGCTTGAAGAAGCAAGGGTGATGCTAGTCTCTGGATGGGATATGACATCTTCTATTGTTTTTTATACTTCCAGAAGGAATCAAGATAAAAAAATTGCAGCTAAGTATTGAAGCTCTGGATAAGATCAAAACAGGGTTTGGATATGATCTTGACAAAGAGACATTACAAATATGGGCACTATATCCCCCAAATAAGAGACCTCAAATCATTGATAATCCAAGTGAAGTGTTTGGTCATCTCATGATCCAATGGGTTGGGGATACAGATCCTCTTGAGATTGCTAACTTGAATGTGAATGTTGCTAGATTTACAAAGGCTCAAATTGAGCAACTGGTGAGAAAAAATAATGCATACATGGCAAAGATTGCAAAATTAAGGCCAAGAGGTTACAACCCATAAAGATAAGTTTCCAGCATTATCAAGAAACTATTCACCTTATTTCGAAGATGATAAAAAAGTAGTAGAGGCAAGAGCTGATGCCAACTATTGGAAGGTCAAAGTAGAAAATTTCCAAAAGAAGAGTGACCAATTGGCAACTCAGATGAAAGCTGCTAAATATAACATAGCTTTAGAATTTATCAAGAAGATATTTGAGAAAATGATGGGAATAGTGACAAGATATGGGAATTACATAAAAGGACACACAATGCTTACCAAGAGCATAAGAGACTGCACCTCAGAATGCTGGAGACGAGGGAGGAGTTAAAAGCCAAAACAAGTGTTGAGAAACAAGTGTTTAGAGAATATGATAACCTAATCAGTGAGCATGAAAGATTCAATACTTTGTTGATAGAAGATTTAGGTGATTTTGATCAACATCTAGATATGGCATTTCCTAGTTTCTTCGACACTAAAGGCAATTTATAGGAGAAGGATAGTTGGAAAAATGA
This sequence comes from Cunninghamia lanceolata, assembly GCA_027924645.1. Taxonomy (NCBI): domain Eukaryota; kingdom Viridiplantae; phylum Streptophyta; class Pinopsida; order Cupressales; family Cupressaceae; genus Cunninghamia; species Cunninghamia lanceolata. Next base: position 8,263,593 of record BSBN01000194.1, on the reverse strand, counting down.
ATTGATCCAATTGTTACCAACAACTCTTGAGAAGATAAATAATGAAGACAGAGTAGTAGAAAACACACATATATGCCTTGACAAGATCTTCACTCTGGAATCAGTCATGAGTGATATAATCTCTGTAGATACTTACACTGCTTAAGTATATCAATCATATCTCTAAGATAAATTTGTTCATTACCAGAGCAACATGAAGGGGTTGAGAAAGTAAAAAAAGACATTTTGTTGATATTTTGCGATGGAGAAATAAAAAATGGTGTATTGCGTTAGCAATAACGATGGGCAATGCATATTCGATAGATACTGCAACATTGGAGAGGAGGACCTTGCCAGGCTAACAATCACAGGTGCTCTACGATGATTAACCAATTTAGATCTTGGTCAAATGCTTATGCCCATATTATCTATTTCTTAATTATGTTTTAGTTATGTCAAAAGGTGGAATTCATGAAGTCATGTTGTTTTAACCTAAATCTTGTTTGCTTCCCATATATATAAGGGAAGCCAAGGCCTATGTTTATCATCATCAATAAAAGAAACAATTATTATATACTATAATATTTCTTTCAGTCATATTTCAGAAGCAAGATACATAACTCTTATGATATTTTAATAATATAATGGGCAAGATGGTTTAAATCTGTGGATACATCTGTGGTGTTCTACTATTTTGTTGATGTTCAATCTTATGAGTTGTTTGACTGTCTCCACATTGAATTTTTCCAGTTATTTAAATCAATTAGATTTATCAAGGCACATTTGTTGTCTCTGTGTGGTATGCTTGACTAGTTTCTACATCAAGTTGATTTAAGTCCATCTAAATGATTCACATTTATTGGTCTTTGCCCTGAGTTAAAATCCTCTAAATAAATCATCTTAGTTGGTTTCCTTCAAAGCAGAATTAAATTCCTTTCAGACAACCACAGTAACTTGGAGAAATATCAATTGGATCTTGAAGAAGAGTCCAATAACCAACAATCCTGCATGTTTACACCAAGTGTAAACATTCAAAAGGTGCCAGGTAGTCAAAGTTAAGCCAAGTAGATAAATCCTCAAATCATACAAATCTTGACCCCATTAACCCAATAGAATTAGGCACTGGTCATTACAAAACAACATTTCAAAACCTTATCCACATTTTCAAACTTCAAACATTAGCGTTAGGAATAAATTTCAGCCTTATATACATCTCACACTTACATGCCACTATGAGTAGATCATTAAGGTCACATACAAATCTGTATTAACCATTGAGGTACACCTGCCTAGGTCTGGCAGAGCCTAAAGAGAAGGGTTTTTTTCATATCAACCTTGTTTCATTAGCCAAAAGCGTTAAGAGAGCTTGGCATCCTCTTAAGGTTAACAACCTGCATTTTTGAGACCTAACACACCCAGTCCGCCTAGGTCTGGCAGAACCTAAAGAGAAGGGTTTTTTTTCATATCAACCTTGTTTCATTAGCCAAAAGCATTAAGAGAGCTTGGAATCCTCTTAGGGTTAACAGCCTACATTTTTTAGACCTAACACACCTAGCACCTTCATGAGGTTGATGAATGAAGTTCTCAAGCCTTTTATTGGTAAGTTTGTAGTGGTTTATTTTGATGACATTCTTATTTTCAGTAAAACTAAGGAAGAGCATTTGTACCATTTGGATTTGGTTTTAAGAAGATTGAATGAAGAGAAACTAATGTCTAATTTGAAGAAATGTGAGTTTATGAAGATAGAGTTGGTATATCTTGGTTATGTGATTACAAAAGGCACCTTGAAAATGGATCCAAGCAAGGTTGAAGCTATTCTAAGTTGGCCTCCACCCAAATTAGTTGTTGAGGTAAAAAGTTTTCATGGTTTAGCAAGTTTTTATATGAAGTTTATTAAGGGTTTCATTCACGTTTGTGCTCCAATCATTTATACCATAAAGGGGGATAAGATAAAGAAGTTTGTTTGGACTAGTGAGGCTGAAAAGAGTTTTGAGTATTTGAAAAAGAGGGTAGTAGAGAAACCCATATTAGCCTTACCAGATTTGAATAAGGTGTTTACTATTGAGTGTGATGCAAGTGGCTATGCCATAGGGGTGGTGTTGAGTCAAGAGGGTAGGCCCATTGCCTTCTTTAGTGAAAAATTCAATGAGGCTAAGAAGAAATACTCTTCTTATGACTTAGAGATGTATGCTTTGGTTCAATCCTTGAAAAAATGGAGACACTACCTTCTTCCTAAGGAGTTTATAGTCTTGATAATAATACTCTTCAATTATTTAATAGCCAAGAGAAACTCAGTCATAGGTATGTCAAGTGGGTGGAGTACTTGCAAAGTTTCACTTTCACCATCAAGCACAAGAAGGTGCAGTCAAACAAAGTGGCTGATGCATTCAGTAGAAGGGCACTAATGGTGCAAGAGATCCAATTGCAAAATGTAGGGGTTGAAGCACTAAAAGGTTTACTATTCAAAGGGGCTCAACTTTGTGTTCCTAAATGTTCCATGAGAGATAATATCATAAGGGAGAAGCATTGTGGTTGTTTGGCAGGTCACTTTGGTCTTGATAAGACCTTGGAGTAGGTCAAAAGGCATTATTTTTGGCCTAAGATGCAAACTGATGTAAGGAAATTTCTTGAGAAATGTGTTATTTATCAAAAGGAAAAAGGGAGAAACACAAATGCAGGCTTGTATCAACCTCTTCCTATTCCAAACAGGCCTTGGGAGTATATAAGTATGGATTTTGTAATGGGTTTACCAAAAACACCTAGAGGTTTTGATTCCATCTATGTTGTAGTAGACCAGTTCTCCAACATGGCACATTTCATCCCATGCAAGAGCACAAATGATGCCTCTTATATTGCAGGCTTGTTCTTTAAAGAAGTGGTAGGGATTCATGGTTTGCCTTTGAGTATTGTTTCAGAGAGAGATAGTAAGTTTGTTAGGTTTTTTTGTTGAACTTTGTGGAAGAAACTTGGCACTAACCTTAGTTTCAGTTCTACCTATTACCCTCAAACTAATGGGTAGACCGAGGTGGTTATTAGGAGCCTTGGTAACCTCTTAAGATGTCTCACCAAAGAGCATTCTACTCAATGGGATCTGATCTTGCCTCGGGCAGAATTTGCATATAATGATTCGATGAATAAAAGTGTGGGTAAGAGTCCTTTTGAAGTTCTTTATGGTTTGTAGCCTAGAGGAGCCTTTGAATTGAGGAATGCCAGTGGAATGGAGAGGTGAGTGCTTAGGGTGAACAATTTGTTGTGGCTATGAAAGAGATTCACCAATAGGTCAAGGATTACCTACAAAGAAGTGTTGACCAATATAAGCAAAGGGCTGATGCACACCAGAGAGAAGTCAATTTCAAGGTTGAAGATTTGGTTCTCTAGCCCATCTCAGAAAGAAGAGATTTCCCAAGGGACAATACTCCAAATTGCAGATGAAGAAGATTGGACCTTGTAGGGTTGTTCACAAGTTGGTCCAAATGCATATGAGATTGAATTACCAAGTGGGATTGGCATTTCACCTACTTTTAATGCATCTGACTTGTACCCTTTCAAAGGGGATGTTGTTGCAGGTAATGAAGTAGGTTCCCAAGCATTTGCAGATGATGAATAGGTCCAAGACCTCCCACCCAGCAAAGCTCTAGAGTTGGAGTGCATCCTTGATACCAAGGAACTCAAGAAGACAAGAAACACAACATATCTTCAATATTTGGTCAAGTGGAGGGGTCTTCTTATGGAAGATGCTACTTGGATGTCTAAAGATGATATTATAAAGCATGGATATACTATTGAAGACCTGTACTCAAGTGGGACTTGAGTTTTCTTCCCCTTGGGTGTATGATGCAGGGGCATCAGGACCCTCTTAGGCATAATTATTGTCATGTTTGGTTTTTAGGTTGTTTGAGTGTTTTGGAGTCTAATAAGGTTATTTATGACCATGTTGGGTCATGTTGATCCACTTTTGGAGTGTTAATAGGGTCTTTGGTGAAAAATTGTAAATATTATCAAGTTGCTCAAAAAAGGCATAGTTACAAATAAAAAAATCAAGAAATGGTTACAAACAAATCAACAAACCATTATTAGAAAATTAGAATTGGTTGTAAATGTATAAAGGTACCCTCCAAACTCGAATCTTGGATTGAAGACATTGATTTTTTGTAGTTTTGGTGAATGAAAACAAGCTTTTTCTATGCATTTCCAACGTTGTAGACCTGTTCCTTCACTTTGTACAGACTGTACGGTTCACATGGTGTCTAAAATTGATTGGCTTGTGTTGGAATGTGAATCTACTTTCATTTTCTTCTAGTTGCATCAATTTTCATCAAGTTTTGAGTTAGTTATTGCCTTTTCTTTGAAAACTAGTTGAAACCCTACCTAGGGTAACCAGTGAACAAAATAATGTAATAACTTAGCCTTCCACCTATGGGAAATCTCCAAAATGGGTGGAAAGGTCTACATGAATGTACTTTACTTACAGGGGTCCAAGGAAAGGTTTGGCAAGTATTTGATTCAACAGTAAGTCTGGTATCTGGATGTATCAGACTGTGGACAACACAAACAAGGAAGATTGGACGAGTTAGAGTCTAGATTTGTTTGTTTGCCATGAGTAATGGTAGGGGAATGTAGTGGGAGGTCTTTTAGACCTGTACAAAAGGGTTTTGGAACATTCTTGAAGATTTATACAAGTCTTGTTGTCTGTCCCAAGAGGACTGATTATACAGTCATAAAAACCCTAGTGGCTCAGAGTGTTTGTTGAAAATGACCTTATAGGATTGCTCATGAAAAAGGAATGGTTTGTTGAGACCTTGATATGTGTATGGAAGGTGTAAGAATCATTAAAGAACCTTTTGAAGCCCAAGAACTAGATTTTTTTCAATCCTAGGTGACCTATTAGGCTTAATTGGAAAGAGGACAATCAAAGTTTGCCCTAATCCATACAAAGAAACCACATCCCATTCTTGGATATGTGTTATTATGGCCAAAAGGGTATTCGAAATAGGTCTTGTATTTTGAACAATAGGTCTATAACAAAAGTTATGGTCAAAAATGCCTTTTTGAAAGGATACAAGGCTTAAGGATAGTTTGTAAAGAAAGGGCTAAAAGATTATAAGTCAAGAGTTCTTTGTGGATGATTTGAGAATGCTTTAGCTATTTTATAATCACTTTGCATCATAAAATGGGGGATAAATGTTACGTCATAAAATGTGTACATTAGCATTTAACACTTAGTTTAGCACCTGGGTGGACCTAAAATGTTACACTTGTTAATTAGGACCTATTTTAACACATTTTTAAACATTAAACGTGTAATTCTTGGTCCTGATGTAAAAAAACCAAGAAAAATAATTATAATGAAGGGATAATAACACTTTAAGTACCTAATCCCTAGAGTTTGGGGCTAAAGGACCAAGGTGCCCAAGTGCCCTGGGCCTTCCTTTAGCCCTATCCTAAATTGGTGGCCTGTTAGCTTGGGACATCTTAAATGATTCCTAATGTTTGCCTCATTTAGTTTAACTCCCCGAAAATCAACGTGAATGCATATAAAAGCAAGTTAAGTAATTCATTTCAGCATCTAAGCAATCTATTTACACTCTCTTTCTCTCTCATGTTCTCTACTCTTCTCTAAAGCTCTCTATGGTGGATTATTGCTATGACACTAACTTATTGCATGTCTTGTGAAGATATTTCTACTTCTTTCCGCTAACACCAAATTCTTGAGTCAAGTTGTGATACCACATCAAGCATGCAAGGGCTTCCATGCTCATGGTGACTTCTTTCCTTCATGTTTTGTTCTAGCATTCAATTCTACTTTAGATTTGTCTTTGCCCTCTTAGGGCATGCACTCTTTATCTATCATCTTTTCTATTGTGAAGGTGGAAACACCATTCATAGAGTTGGACTTAGGCAAGCTCCTAACTAGCACCCAACCCTTTTCTCTTTCCTTGTGTAAACGTTGGAGAAATGGGTTTCTGAAGGTGATCTTTGGGAAGAAGATAGATCTTGCAAGTACAAACTTGATGAAGGCATCAGTTTCTGAAAACCCTAATTAGGGTCTAGGGCACCCAAGTGCCTTGGTCCTTTGAGCTGCCGACTCTCGATCCAGGTTCTCTTTTGTTCACTGGTCTCTATGGTACTTTCCAATTATCTGTATCTATTTTTGATTGTCTTTTATGCTCTGATCTTCGTCAATTAGGGTGTCTTGTTTTGCCCTAGTTTGATTCGTTGGATTTGGGTTGATTCTCCTCTAATACAATAAAGGGACTAAGCCCCTATAGTTTGGTTCTCCTTCTTGGATAGAATCCAAGATTGGCATGTGTCTTAATGTTGGATAGAAGAGGGTTTGACCTAGGTTGATCTTTTGAGCTAGTCTCTCTTTTCTACCTAATAATATGTTTATCTCTGTTTACAATATGCAATTTCCACTACTTTTTTGAGAAATAAGGCTTAATCCTTTGGCATATAACATTTGAAAAGCCCAAATCAACAAGACTATGGTGCCCAACACCTGGGTCCTACCAGTTTGGCCTCGAAATATTATATTTGGATGTCGGCCTCTTAACCTAAGTAATGCACCTTGTCGGCCTCAACTCAATTGGGCCCTCAAAAACTAATTGGGATTCATATATAAACAATATTCTAACTCATTTAAAGGACAATTCTATAGATGTTAGATATGTGATGATTCTCTTTAACAAGCTATCTCTTTCTGTATATCTCTACAAGATCTTTATTTCTATAGATTATTATTGTATGCATTAACCCTTTTTGTAGGTCTTCAAGGAAGATTCTTCCTTCATCAATGTCTTGTGGATGATCCACATTGTGACATACATCCACCTAGGGTTTCATGCTCATGTAACTCTATTTCATTATATTTGATTACTATACTCTTTATCATATGTTTTTCCTCTACTCATCACGAGCACACACTCTCTATCAATCTTATCCTTGTTGTTGTGGAGGTGGGAACACCAACATGGGGTTTGACTAAGGCAAGCCCCTATACAAAACAACCATTTTCCCTCTTTTATGTGTGCAGATATGAATCAGGAGTTTCAGACATCTGACAGATGACAGGAAGCTAGGAACAATAGAGATCATCACATACAGATTTCGTCAGCCCTAAAACCCTTGGACCAAGGAGCCCAACACCCTAGTCTTCCCAAATCTTCTCTTGTTTCTAGCTATAGGCTCCATCTACTCAGCTCATTCTTGATCTACTTCTGGTTTCTATATAGTCGATTTGCAACACCTGTAAGTTGTTCATTTTGTCAATTTGTTCACTTAAAACCCTAGATCTTGTCATTATCAAAATCAATCTCCACTATTACAACAAAGGAACAAATCCCCAGACAGCTTCACTCTCCCTTGAGGACTATAGCCAAGCGTACAAGTCTTGGGTGGCTTGTGTGTTCTAATGTTTGATAGAAAAGATTAATCTAGTTAGTCCATAATTAATTAGGCCTCTCTTTTCTATCTTACATTTTTGTGAACTCGACATATTGTGCATAACCTTCTTTGCTCAGATCTGTAGTTGTGTTTAATGTTGATGAATCTGATTAAACATTCATGTTACATATCTTCTTTTATCTCATTTATCTAATTTAGAAAGCAACACACTTATATTGTTGTGGTTACCAAAATCTTACATTTTGGTGAACCTGATGCATCTTACATTTGTACAACCTTTTCACTCATTATTGTGTTTGATTAGTTGACAAACTGATTAAACCCTTCTTTTTGCATATACATTGTTAAATCACATATATTACATTAACATAGTACATTTAAACATGTCACTCTTCTCCTCTTCCCTCACATCATTGTCCACTTTTTCTCAAAAAATTGTTGATAATGACGGTCCATTTCAAGCATGTGATGAAGACTTAACTAATCCTATGCCACTCTCTTTTATCCTTCGCTCTCCTAAAATTCCTCCTACTTTTGAGAATATTTTAGAGCAAGAGGATGAAATCATCGACAAATTTCTCAACATTATTTTACCTTCTCTTCATGATGATTTATCTTCTAGAGATGAGACATTAGTAGATGTTGAGCATACTACTTCTACTTCTACAACATCTTCCATAGTCCATGATGGTTCCATGACTCATCAGGTATTGATCTTCCTCCTTTAGCTAGATTTCCAAGTACCTTGGGTATCATTAAGGATGAGAAGACCTCTTTTCTTCCTCCTTTAGTTGCATGTCCAAGTACCTTGGGTATCACTAATGATGTGAAGACCTCTTTTCTTCCTATTTTGGTTGCATTTCCAAGTACCTTGGGTATCACTAGGGATATGAAGACCTCATTTCTTCCTCCTTTGGTTACATGTCCAAGTACCTTGGGTATCACTAAGGATGTGAAGACCTCTTTTCTTCCTCCTTTGGTTGCATGTCCAAGTACCTTGGATATCACTAAGGATGCAAAGACCTCTTTTCTTCCTCCTTTGGTTGCATGTTCAAGTACCTTGGGTATCAATAAGGATATGAAGACATGTTTTCCTCCTCCTTTGGTCGCATGTTCAAGCCCATTGGACATCACTAAGGATAAAATCATATATACTTTTATTCAACATTACTTTATCTAATCTTTACTTCATTGTTCTCCATTGTAGCGATGATGCATTCGTGAATGAAGAATCAAATCTCACATTGGATCCCACATAGATAGATGATTATAAAAACCAAATCAACACAATTTATGTTTTTGATTCCCTAAAAGAACCTACAAAATGTAAAATTATTGTGCATCTTTGTTTCGATATTCCACAACCACAATCTAATCATGTTCCAACTATTCGAAGTGTTCAAAAATCACCTCGACCCCCTGATTACACTCTAAACTCTCCAAAACAACCTACTCAAAACAACCATAATGTGTCACATCAACCTCATTGTCATGTGATTGCTCGCACGTACAACACTCACAACAATAATCAAAATAAACAAACACCAATCACTCACTTCTTTTCCCCCTCCTGCTTATAAGAATTTCTCTAAGCATAAATTAAAAGAAACCTCTTCTGACTTGGTGTCTCAATCCCTTGATGATGTTCATCCTCTATCTTCCACATTCACTAAAAGAACATCGTTATCTTCATAGAATGTTCTTTCTACTTCTCCTAGCTAGGTGTACTTTCCTTGGACATCGAGATTTACCTCTGTCTAGCTTACCTCGATCTTCATGCTTCCTTCACACATAGAATTAGTCACCTCAATTATGATGGTACACTTCTCCCTTATAGTAATGAGAAGTTGTTTCCATCCATTGATGGTGTCCCTACTATAAATTTTATATTCATTCATGCTTCAACTCTACCCTTGGAGATCTCTCTTTTTCATTCTCCTTGTGATGTAGCTTTCATTAATCACTTCGCTATTGACATGTGTAAGGACCCTACTCCTTATTAACAAAATAATACTAAATATGAATCAAAAAACATCGAGGATAGAAAATTTTTGAACTAACAGATGCAAGAAATGTAGATTTGTGAAGTTTTACTAGATTAATTCTAAGAAGTGCTCAATGAATGTTATATTGGTTAGACAACTAGAGCTTTGTTTTATAAAGTCATCAAGTCCTTAAAGGATCACCAATCTTATTCTAGTGAAGAGAGAAGGTACACTACACAAGATAACATGTAGGGACAATAGATCAACACATACCTTACGTCTTTCGTTATACCCTGCATTCATTTCTGACAACTTGCTTTTTCTCTAGTGACTTGTATCCTTATCATATGTACAAAACTAGAAAGACAATCTCATGTTAACACAAATCATAATCACTATATAGAAAGTTAAGATCATGATATTTACAGAAGCTAAGAATCGAATGTTTCACCATTCCTTTGAATTGGAGTACTGGAAGCTTCTTGTTGTCTGACTTGCTCTTTTATGTTTTTGAGATTACGAAGTTTCTTATAAAATAACACCCTATATTTGGGGAACCTGAGTACTAGGGGCATCCTTCGCCTTCCAAACTACCTACATACCCTATATCCACGGGATCAAGGCCCCCTCTAGATGCGACTAACAATGGGGTATGCAAATATGTAGTTATGTCTTACACTATGTTTGATGCAACTGTGAGTAGGTATGAAGCCCTTTCTAGGGTGATTCCCTACCCCGGACAGTTCTTCTTCGGCTGCCACCCACTTAGGTGAAACAGGGACAGAATTAAATCCACTATCACGACCACCTAAAAGGGGTGGTGGTTGTGTAGCCCTAGTGTTGAGGAATCCCTATTAGGTGTCCACTCGAGGAATTAAGTTTACCTAAGGCAAGTTTATCTCCTAATTCATATACTATTTTTACATAAAAAGGTTTCCTAATAGATCTATTGATGATATTCCTAATCTTATTTGGAGTACTACTTGCAAGATCAAATAGTGATTCAATACCCTAAAGTCACATTGTAAATCTAGGAACATAAGTGAAAACTCTATGATTTCTGAATTCTATGAGCTTCAACCTCAATGGTTAAGAAATGTATCAATTACTAAAGAAAAGAAGATTAATTATTTTTAAATTGTCATGACTATAGCATAGCTACATCTCTAGTTTCAATTCAACTTGGGGAGGTAAAGGTCTCCAAGGTTATTACTGTCACAAAACTAGACTCTAGGTTATAAACGTAATTTTCTTCAAGAATAAAACGTAAGCTATATTAGTCCTACACAATGATCTATTCAAGCTGCTAAAAAAACTATGGCTAACAACTCTTTATTTAAATCATCATCTATACTTGCCAACTTTAATACACTAAAATATGTATAATCTTAATTCTACTCATAACATGCATTATTACCTAATACATAACCCAATTCCATTATATTGTTACAAGACCTCATAGTGATCAAAAGAAGCATATGTCATTCATCTATTTAGCTAACTCATATGATCAAGGTTATGCCCACTATCTTCTTAAAGATGACACTGAGCTAAGACAATACACATACATTATTCGTAAAACTATTTAATTATTGCATATAAAGTTACTTACTTAAATGAGTTACTATCATGGTATTCTTACCATGGTTGAGTACGTAGTTGTTCTTGACTAGGTCCCTAATACTCCACAACCTACACTCAGTTGATTAGTCATATGCATTCAAGTACATAAATAGAGATATCATAATACACGAGAAGTCACAAACCCTGGAGTTATCCATCAAATAGATTACTAAAGAAAGAGTATGCAATACAATCGTTGAACGGTTAATATCCAAGGTCTAACGCGAACCAATATCATAAAAGTCACACGAAATAAGTGTATGACTAATTTCATAAGACGTATTTATGGTTTACTAAATTAGAAAACTCACACACTAACGCTACTAAAGAATACATTAGGTAACTATGACTATTAACAATGCTTACCATAACTTATACAATTTGCTCGATACTAAAAGACCAATTTAATTATAAATTCACAATATCTATGAGCCATTTATTTGATCTTTAAACATAATTGGGAAAATATGGTGATATTGTTGTGGCAATAGGTATAGGAATATAGACAATGTTTATAATACGACATACTTTTATGTACCTAATTGACATTAATACTATATCTTCATTTTCTTTCAATAAAGGCAATAATTCGAAAACAAAGAGAAGGAAATCAATTACTAAATTAGGCATTTTCTATTAAATAATGATTCATGAATTTAGCATCAACCGATATTATTCAAAAACTAGAATGCAATATTGAGAAATAAAATGACTTGGAATTAAAATGCATGCCCTAATCCAAGTGTCAAAATAATTCAATAAAAGAAAAGAGCATAATATTGTAAAACTCCACATAATTAATAGGAATTTAATTTCTACAAAATTTACCCAAAGAAAAGAATTAAAACTTAATGGCTGAATGAGATCTTGATGAACCACTTCAAACAAATGTTGTTTAAGGGTATTATTGTTGTCGACAAATTGACCTTCCTAATAATAGTTCCATGTGATTTTCTCAATCAACTCATGTGAATCCATTATCATATCAATAGCATCACTATGATTAGTTTCCATATTATTAATACCTTATTCAAGATTATAACTTCTATCCAATCGCTCAATGCAGAATTATCAACTTTCTCTAAAATACCTTCATGGTAATAAATTTAATCTTTGTCATGGCCTTAATCTATGGAAGGTTATTTTAATGAATTTGAAATTCTTCTTTAAATTGATTTAGTATTCCTTGAGTAAATCAAAATATTCCTTAGCTCTATTATAAAAATCCAAGGCTTCATTGATAATCTTTGATCTATATGTTAATAAATCATTTAACCAATACTTAGTGGCACTTGTAACACGTATTTCATCTCCTCTATAGGTGAAAGCTCTTCATGGGGAACTTTAGCTAGAGTAACAATGGGAGCATTACAGAATTGAATGGATCTAGCCAATGTTTGATCTAGGAGGATAAGTGCCTTACTTTCTCTTTCCTCACACATAAATCTTCTTTATTAACTCCTTTCCTCTCATTTTAGTCTTCTCTAAAAAAAAAAACTAACTAAATTATCATAAATAGTATCTTCCAAGTAAAGAAACATAAGCATATATAAAGTGTCAAAAGAAAAGTAGAAAACTCATTTTAACTAGCATGGAAAGAGTGAAATATAATTAAAATCTAAATAGCATAGAAAATCTAATGTGAAACACTTGGTTCACGAGCACCGAAAACTTAAAGAACAAGTTGCAATGTATGTGGAAATCCAAGGTAGCTCAAGTATAGCTATACATAATTTTAAACAACTAAATGATTTACTCTTATAACACTCTTACAGCACTCAAATAGAAATTTATGATGGATTTTCATTTACTTTACGAATGGCCACCTTCACATCTTCGTGTATATTGAAATTTAAGACCTATTATAATAATTTATTCTTCAAATGACTACTTCATAACTTCATGAAGTAACGATATAATTAGATCAAATTTTCAAACCTAACGAACTGAAACCTAATTTAAATCCAAAATGTTTGATAGACTGCCTCAAAAAACAACTATTAGAGTTGCTAAGAACCTATGAGTACGTGTTGATTTCCATGCTGCAACAAAACGTATCGCCAAGATTGTTGCCCGAGGTATTGTTGTGCCAGATGTGAAACATTTTCATCATTTTAAATAGGGATAGTTTAGTTGTGGGGTTTATTGGTGATACTAGATGAGGCAATCTCATAAAAATAGACTTCCCCTATAATAATGAACGGTGTTAGATCTCCAGTAATATTGAAGGGACATCCATCAAAGCAAAATGGAAGAGGGCTTTTTTGTTAGATGTAGTAGTTGCAAGTGTCGTGGTAGACCTGAATGAAAAATGTGGAGTCACAGAAAAGGCACATAAATTATTTCACAAAATCCTCTAAAGAAGATTGGTCTCATGGACTGCAATGATCGCAGGTTGTGCACAAATGGATTTGTTGAAAAGGTTTTAGAAAATTTCAAGAAAAGGAAATGGACAGGTGTAAACCAAATTCCTCGGCCCTTGCCAACATCCTACCTGTGTGGAGTCCAAAATGGATGCTTTGGAAAATGGTAAGGGCATCCTTCAAGGCATAATTGAAAGTGGATTTTTGTCAGGTGTTCCAACTATAAGTGTCGTGGTAAACACGTATGCAGGATGTGGAAGCAAGACAGGGAGCGGGTCATATAATACCACGGGTGCAGCATATATTCAAAATGGGTTAGTTAAAAAGGCTTGGAAATTTTGGGACCAACGAAGAAGAAAACAACTTTCTCAGCCGTTGCCAACATCCTTCCTACCTGTGCCAAATAGGGTAAGCTCATCTATCAGGCATAACGGTTGGGGAATTTGTCAAATGTTGTAGTTGCAAGTGCCTTGGTAGACATGTATGCCAACTGTGGAAGCATAGACAAATGCATATGAACCGCTTGACAAGCGCCCCAAAGAGACGTCATCTCATGGAATGTAATGATTTCAGGATGCGCACAAGATGGATTTTCTGAAAAGGCTTTTAAATTTAAGCAGATGCAATTGGAGGTGTATGGTCAAATTCCACAACCTTGATAGCGTCCTCCATGCCTATGCCAAAATGGGAGCTTTCGAATAGGGTATGGACATCCATCAAAGCAAAACGAAAGGGGATTTTTGTCATAAAATATGGTTGTAATGCTCTAGTAGACATGTATGCAATATGTGGGAGGATTGACAATTGCATATGAACCACTTGACAGAATTGCCTCAAAGAAATGTCATCTCATATAATGTAATGAACGGAGGGTATGCACAGAATGAATTGTTGAAAAGGTTTTAGAAACTTTTAAGCAAATGCAACTGAAATGGGGATTTTCATACTTGTTAAAAATGGTTTTTACCTGTCTCTGCTTTACTCTTCGCTACCGCACAATGCCTCCTTTTTGTTGTGCCCTCCCCCAACTGATAAACACTAATCGCCTCCTGCAAATTGAATTCTGTCTCCCCAAAAAACAATGCAAATATTTCTGACTTAGCGTACAAGAAAAGACCCGTCTTAACAAAAGACTTCACGCCTTCTTACCTACAACAAATGCTTAGTCAAAGAAAGTAACCCCAAAACGTCAATTTGCATTTAATTCTAATTTGATGGCAGTGCCTTCCAAGTGCCGAGCAGCTGGAGGAGTATGGTGGTGAAGTAAATCTGATTTGATCTTCTTACCTGCCTTCCTGCCACATACAAAATTTCTTCCCCCTTTGTACCTCACACAGCCACGCCAAAGGAAAGTTCTATTTTTATAATAATTAATAATTAGTAACACATGGTAATAATTCTAACAATGTAATTAATGGTTATTAATAATTAGAAATTATACCGTAATAGTTATATTAATAAAAGAAATATTATTAATGATATAAAAAATGATTGTAATAACATGGTGTTAATTTATACAAGTAAATAGAATAATAGTTATAATTATTTAAGTTATTTTAAATAATAATAATAAATATAAAATATTAATATATATATATATATATAAAATGATTGTAATAACATGGTGTTAATTTATACAAGTAAATAGAATAATAGTTATAATGGTTTTAAGTTATTTTAAATAATAATAATAAATATAAAATATTACTAAATTAATATATATATATATAGTTTTAATAAAATTTGATTTATAATTTAATAGAGGGTTATAACAATTGGCCTACAAATTCTCCAAAAAGGAAATTTAAGGCACCATCATCCTATGTTATTTTCCCACAATTGTAGTCATGTTGTAACAAATGTAATCCAGTCTATATCTATAATGATTCATTATTTAACCCACATTTCCAATTCACTAATGACAACATAAGGATAACTATTTATTTTGTTTAAAGATTTCTATCCTTGTAAATATTAGCATTTTAAATTTGAAATCAATTAGGGTCGTGACAACATGGTACGTGTAGCTTTCCTTTAGTAGCTCATTGCTATACATGGTGATACAGTCTCATTTATTTCTTTCTTAATAATAACACGACACTCTTTTTCATGGTTGTTTTCACATGTACCCTCAGAGTGGTAGGACAAATTGTTCAAGGGGTAGGCATTCTTTCTAAGGATCTCCCCTCCTCTTATACTTTCCCCTCTTCTTTACCTTAAAACCTTTGCATATTGCACATGCAAATATTTTAAGGGGGCCATATATAACCTATTCACACGTGCATCCATAAATGCACACTTATTCATTCACACCTCTTGAGCTTTGGCTTATTGATGTGCCCCCTACGGTCTAGTGTTTTTTGTAGCGCCCCCTAAGGCATGGTTATCAATACTCTTTGTGAGGCAACATGTGAACATGTGTGAATAGGACTAACTAATGACTATTTAGATAATGTGCCTAGTTCACACTATAAAAGGGAAATTGGTTAGGTAATATCCCTATTCATACCAAAAGATGAGGAAAACGAATAATCCCATTAAAGAAAGATATCATTTATCCTATTTGACCTAAGTAATAAAAATAAATTACCTAAGGAAACTTAATATGATAAGACACAATTAAATAACTACACCAATATCTCCTTAAATACAACTGAGGTAAGAAATGAGTCCCTACAAGACAAGCCATGTTAGGTTCCTATGTACAATTTGAAAGAACCTCAATTCACAAAGAGACTACCCCTTAGAAGTTGAGAAGCAAAAAAACCCATAGGACAAAACTCCCCCCAAAGAGAGGATGAAGAGATAAGGTCTAGGTGACCCCCCTCAAAATAGTTAGAAAGATAAAATCCCATGTGAGGAAAACCTCCATCCTAAAATAAAGACAAGAAAAGAGACCATGTAGCCCCCTAAAGTAGCCTCCCATGTCAATTAATGGAAGGGAAAGAAAACTACTAGCATTGGTATGGTGAAGAATGACAGGGGTAAAGAAAATAGATTTTGCACCCAAAGTTGTACATGCATTGAAGAAGTTCATAAAGAATAAGAACATTGCTACTACTCACAAAGAGAAGGATATTGGTTATCTTTTGTATAGGAATAAAATAATTTCTTATGCAACAATGTAGAAAAGAGAAAATGTGGACTAGGGATGATTCTCAAGATGAGGATGAGGCTACTCGATTGTTTCATGTCTAGGAAAAACTCAAACATAGAAAATTGAATGCACCCTTTTAGAATTATTCTGAATTAATCTTAATTTCACAATGATTGGTGCAAGAGCTTGGGCTGGGGATAAATAAACAACAAAAATCCTACTATTTGGGTTGGTTGGAACAAGGCGTAGAGATTTTAGTCAAGGAATCAAATTTACATATTCTATGGACTTCAAAGGTGTGGTAACCATAGGTATCATTCCTTTGGATTTTGTGGTATCTAGTGTTTGGGTTCCCACATCTCTACAAATATGCAATATTATATAGGATACTAAACAAATACCATTTGTTTAAGAATGTAGAAGAGATGATAATAAAGTAATATGAAGGGAAGTCCAAAGTGTCAATGATTTGTATTACCTAATCAAGGCATCTCATGAATGAAAGTGGAAAAGTCACATTATTGATGATGATGGATAAGAAGGAAGAACAACATATAGTAAAGGTTCAAACCATGGATCATGGCTGCATAAGCACAATAAAAAGAAATTTGTAGGCCATGTCATATGCCAATTTTGGTATATTTTTTAGGAGCCAAAGGGGTCACTCTCTTGTACATGCTTAGAGGAAAAAATACAATTATTTCATAATTGCCCAGTTATAAACATATGTATCTATTAACAAAGCATAATGAAGGATAATGAAGTGAAAGAGAAACTATGTGAGTTGTTATAGCATTGTTTCATAAGGAAAAACACATCACCATATGGTTCTCCTATATGGTGGTGGTAACAAGAAAATATGGTTCTTGGAGAGTATGGATTGATTATAAAACACTAAACAAGATAAAGGTAAAGAATTGGTGCCCTCTACCTAGCATTGTTGAATTGATTAGATTACTTGAAACATGCTAGGTTCTTTCCCAAGTTGGATTTGAGGTTTATATATCATTAAGTTAGAACTAAAGAAGGTAATTTATGGAAAGCCACATTCAATACTAGACAAGGATTATTTGATTGACTAGTTTTTCCCTTTGAGAACATGTAATGCATTGAAAAACATCATGAAATTAATGAATTAAGTGTTATTCTCTCTCATTGATAAGAGTGTGACTGTATACTTGGAAAAGAATATTATTTTTAGTTGGACATATGAGGAAAATTTCACACATCTTAGAAGGTACTCCATGCTTTAAGGGAGAAACAACATTGGTTGAATGGTAAGAAGTGTAAATTTATGAAGCACACTTTTGTTTGTGTTCCCCCAAGAACTATGAGAAGATATGGTCACAATAGAATTTTCCTCCCTTTCAAATTTTTAAGGAGTCCATTGAAATATTGATATATACAACTTCTTCCAAAATAAGATTATCTAGTACATGATACAACAAATAATGTAGTGTGGCTACAATATTACATCAATTATAACATTACTACATTTCTAGGAAATAACAACCTTGATCTAATTTTCTTTCAATCTATCCTAATTGTTTGTGATATTTGTGGCATGTTTTTTTTTTTAATTTGGGTTACTCAGGGTTTTAGATTGGTCTAAGCCCAGAGAGACCACTTACATGGGATCTCTTCCCATGTCTTTTATCACTGAGACCACTACTGGGGGTCTCATTCACCAAGGCATTATCACCTTGTTCAAACCCACGAGTTCAATGGCCCAGCGAAGGTACACAACCTTCAAGCATGCCAACCCAGTGTAGGAACATTTCCTATGAGCATGACATCATAGCAAAGGCCCATGGCCTATGAGTTCATCGACCCAACATGGGTTTGAACCCTAGTGGAGATCACAACAACCAAGTGAACACACCACTGCATTAGGTCCTTATGGGCAATGATATTTATTGAATTAGAGAATTATGATAATTTTGGTATATTATAGTGTAAGATGAATTACAAATTTGATACATAAATTGTGATATTTATGTGCATTGAATTTAGAAATCAATTTGAATACAAGTATGGTAAAAGTCAGAGACCAAACAAAAAAGAGATTGTTTGGAAATTGAAGGGAGTAACATATTGCAACTAGAAAATACGAAAGCATGTAGAACTTTTCTACCTGAAACGATTACTTGAGCTATTTTTCTAGATTGTAATAAATGATTTCTCCCCAATTGGGCACATCCTTATCATTCAAAGTAATAGATAAGATGCACATCCATTGAAGACAAACATGTGTATCTACAAGTCTATATAACTTGTTCAATAGAAACATTCCATCCTTCACCATGTCTTTAAACATATGTACCAGATATAGATGGACATTATACCTATTTACCTAGTGATCTAGTATTTCCAACCATTCCCTAGGGCTTCATGAATATTATTCCTTTTATCCCTATTTTTGAAACATTGTACCTTATACTTGAACTATGGTTTAGGAAGATACTGTTGGCAAGAGACATTGTGTGGCTTCTTGTTTGTTGTCATTGATGGCAACAAAGTTTATCCCACACATCCCTAGCACATAATAAGTCTTTATCGGAAGTCAGATTGAAGAGTGTTTTGATCCGGTGAGCAAGAACAGAGCATGTAGCAAGGTCTGACAATCAGGTCCAGATCTCTCAGAGGGTATAACTCAGCAAAGTGCAGACTTGGGAAAGTTAATAGGAGTATCATGCCTACTATATTCCAGAGATTAAGCCTCTGGTGATGAAAGAGTGAAAAGATATGAGCACCTAAGTGTTGGGTTCCTGACAGGAAGGGTAGACTGAGGGAGAACTAATCGGCAGAGCATCAGACCTTAATCCGGATGAGAAATTGATGGTGATCAAGCTTCTTGAGGGATCACTCATGGTTGGCCGACATGATTGATGACTTCTATAACTATCTCTCTGATACGCATCACTTAGTAAGCATGGATTCAGCCGACAGACCAGAGTTTGGAAAATCTTGAGTATTTCAGTTGCTAACTAGAAAGATGTTGAAATCCTTGGTGCAGATATATATACCAGATGGATTTGAGTATGAAGGTGTGTGTGGAAGTGTGTTGTGTGCGAAGAAAGGAAGAGAGTAGAGTGGAAGTAGGAATACAAGTCCGATATGTGATAGAACAACAGCACTAAAGTAGAGGAAGAAAGAAGTGCATTAGATCAATATATTGTGCCTAACCGAAATTGAACATCAGCATATGTGGATGCTTCTTGTCAGTTCAAACACTTGGTTACCTTCCATAAACATTGTAGATAGTGAGTCTCTTGTAGGTAGTGTGCCTCTTGTGAGTAGTGTGCTTAGGCAGTGAGCCCTAATTGGCAAGTGTCATTTTGTACCTCTTATTCTATTAACAGAGAATACTTTCTTGGGTTAATCACCCCGTGGTTTTTTCCCTTAACAGGGTTTTCCATGTCAAAATTATTGTGTTATATGTGTTGATCTTATTTCTGTTCTTATGGTTATGTATGCTTACATGTTTTGATGTTGCACTAATTGTTAACAAGGAAAGAAAGTTAAATTTTTAGAATGACTAATTCACCCCCCTCTCAGTTATTCACCTTGTTTCCAACAATTGGTATCAGAGCTAAGTTCCTCCAAACAAAGCCTAACAGCTTGAGGAAGATCTAGGAATCTTAATGGATATGTATGGTATGAGGGAACAACTTCAGTCTACCCTACATGATCTTGAGTAATCTCACTCTGAAGTCAATAACCTAAGGGAAAGACTCAAACAAGATGATGATTTCATAAATGAACTCAAAGAAAAACTAAGTATCTCTATGAAAAAGAGAAAGGGACTACTTCAACAATTAGCAAGTCAAAGTGAAGCCAATGATACTAATGAAGATTTGAATGAGAAAAACAAGTTATGTGAAAGCTATCAAAAGAGGTCATTATGGTAAGACATGAAATGGAATCAGGGGTTATAAAATTCACCCAAGATATTGAAGAGAAAAAAAATTGAAGACAATCTAAAACAATCTCTCAAGGAGAAGTCAGAAGACTACCACAAAATGGATAGAATAATCAGGCATCTGGAATCTGATCTTGAAGAAGCCAGCGATAATGAAGAATAACTTGAGAATCAGATAGACACTCTTAAAAGAGATCTTTAAACATCAAATGAATACAAAGAGAAATTCAAGATAAGCTTTGCTCAACTCGAAGTTCTTGAAATCCAAAAGAGGATAGATGACAAGCATGGCTTGGGGTATGAGAAAGGTGAAAGCTCTGGATCTGGTCAGAAGAACTCTAGATCAGGAATTCTAAGGAACAAACCTAGAAGACCTTCAGTAAGGCAACCAAATGCTCAAAGATATCCATCCTTCAATGGATACTGCCACAACTGCAATAACTTCGGTCATAAAGCAAATTAGTGCAGAAGAAGAATGAATCAGACTAATTCATCCTTCTCCAGATAGTGTTTTAACTACAAAAGGTGTGGTCACAAATCTCATGAATGTAGAAATATGCAAATAAATAATTCATTCAATGGTAGATGCTTTGCATGCAATAGAATGGGACATATTGCTAATCAGTGCAAATCAAGACGATATCAGTCAAATATGCAAAGAAATGTTGTTTGCTACAATTGCAATAGATCCGTTCATATTGCAAAATTCTGTAGAAGTAAGAATCAGGGTAAAAAGGGTCTAGTGCATCATAACCAAAATCAAGACAAAGGAAAAGAAAAAGTGAATGCGGATGAAGTTCAAAGGGAGATGAACAAGATTTGGGTAAAGAGAAATATAGAAAATGTTGGGAATGGATCCACACCAGATTCTAGTGTTGATATTCCTTCCGGAAACTAAATTAGATGAGCTCTAGCTCAGGGGGAGTCACAAAGGAAAATAAATTTCCCCAGCGAGTCAATTAGTGCCTAAAATTGGCACATGGAAAGTAGTGGATTAAAGGGTTCTCAGAGAAACATCTATATAACCCTTGGTAAAAATAGGAAAGATCTGCAAGGAGTTTGAAGAGGTTAATCATCCAATATTAATCTAGTTTGACAGTCATCCGTCAAAAGTGGGATTCTCACAGTTAGATCCGGTATGAGTTTAAATTGAAATATCTTGATCTGTGGATAAATGGGATGATTCGAGGAAAGGAGATACACTCTCAATTATCACTAAGAATAACTCTAAGTGCATCTTAGTGATCCGGAAAGATCTCTCTCAGAACAAGATTAGAACAAGGGAACTAGAATGACTTAAGGTGGCATTTATTGCAATATGAATTTAGGGCTTGCGTAGAAATATAAGGGTTCTTTTGTTCATCATTTGCACATTTGCATTTGAGAAGAAGAAAGAAAGAGCTTTGCAACAAGATTGCTTCAACCCTCTCAAGGATCAACCATAGAATTTGATTCAACCAGCAATCTTTTCAGCTCTTATCATGAACCCTAGAAGCGTAAAAAGGTATTTCTGCTCTTGAATATCTCTCTCTGAATCTTTTGAAAGATGGCTACTCCAAATGTTGTTAAGATCACTGATAGGTTGTGCCCTAAATTCAAGAAACATCCTTACAAATCCCTAGAAGTTGATCCCCTAGGTGCATTCTCTAGCATTCCACATGGGTTATTGCATGTAGAAGATGTTAGGGTATACATTCATGCCAACATTAAGGAATTTGGGGAATCCAAGCTGATGGATATCTATCACAAGGAATTAATAGATGAAACATTTGAACTTAAACCCCAATACAAGGCCATCCGGGATAAGCATTTTGGACATTGCATCCATTTCCCCTATTTTGCAGAAGATGAATGGGTCCGATATGTTCTGAGCAGAATGCATGAGAACTTCATGTGGTTGATGAGGCCATTTAAGATCACAAAAGATGCCATTAGGGCAGTAACTGGATTGCACTCATTCAGTAGGTTGCCTGCTCTCAAATCAATCAAAAACCAAACTGTAAGTGAGGCTACTAGATCAAAATTTGACAAGAGGGCAATGACAATAGAAGACATCATAGATCCAGATATCAAATTTGCCTCTATGATAATTGGTTACAAAATCTATCACTCTAGCAGGGAGAATTCAGTATCTGGAACTGCTATATATACTGCATATGAAATGCTAAGGAAAAATGCTGACTATGATCTTTGTGAGCTTCTCCTGAACCAACTGTTAGAGATTTACAGAAAATAAAGAAGGATAAGAAGAATTCATTTAAGTACGGTGGCTTGATACTATGTCTATTCTTTTACTATATGAATGAGCTACTTGGATCCAGTGGTTGGGTATGGCAAAATGACAGACTAGTTGCCATACAAATTAGAGATTATATGTATGGACTTGGTGATGTCAAGGCTCAAAGCATAGCTCTCTAGGGATATTTCAAAAATTTCCAAGGTATGATGCAGGCCAGAGAAAGAATTCCTCAGACAATAGTTGAAAAATATAAAGATACAGTGTGTTTTATGGTAGACATTGATCAATGCCTAATGGAGGCAGTGGAGCCCATAATAGTCTGGATTATGCCAATGGGCTATGAGGTGGATGAGAAAATCCTAGAATTACATGTCCAACACCTATTAAGTTAGCCTAAGGACCCTAAGGCAGAGAGGTTTGGCACCTTTCAAGAATTGAGTGTGAAAATTCATGTTGAACTAAGGCAACCTGAAATAAAGAGAAAAGTTAGGAAGGAAGTAGAGGAAATTGCCAAGAAATATGGCATATCAGAGGAGGCAGTTGATGCCAACAGAGAGAAGGTAGAAAGAGCAGAAAAAGAGAGACAAGAAGCAGAAAAAGAAAGTGATCCAATGCAAGCCCCCTCCCAGACTAGATCCTCAAAGAGTTCTACACCTACCACCTCTAAGAGCTCAAAATCCTCCAAACCGGAAGCAAAGACATCCAGGAAGAGAGAAAAGAGAACAAAAACCAAGGCTACAAGATCCTACATAAGTCAAAAGGATGATGAAGAGACAGAGACAGATGAGGAGGTTAAGATAATGAAGAAGAAAAATAAAACATCTGTGGAATCCTCTGCTAGCAAAAATAAAGAAGAAGCAGAAGAATTTGTTGAAAGGCCTACTCTCTCCATTGATGATGTCATCAAAGTAGTTACTGTGGATGGGAATCTACAACCAAAGACATAATTCTATGATGAGTATAGTGACACAGACAAAAGGATCTTGGAAGAATCTACAGTTAAGTACTTAAACATATATAATAAAGCATTCATTGAAATCATCTCTCTAATCCCCAAGAGTTTAGAGAAAGTACTTGAACTTAAAAAAGACAGTGCCAAGGAAAAGGATTTGGAGATCTAGGAACAAATAGCTATTCAGATCTATCCTTCCATCACCCCAAAACAAATGAACATGATCTTCAAGGATTGCAAGGATGAGTTCCGGAGCAAAGCCAGAATGAACAAGCTTATGCTCGGAGAGACTAATCAGGTGGCAAAAGAGACTAAAGACATCCTCCAGAATGCATATAGAAGATTCAATCTTCCTATTATAGAGGACATAAGTCAGGAACCTTCTGCCATGGATGTTGAAGGATCAAGTGCATCAAAGGAAGATTCTACTAAGAAAATTGCAGAAGAGTCAAAGGAGATAAGTGAGGAGAAAACTGAGGACTTGGATTCCTCTGTTCTGGAAGAGGAAACCCATGAAGAAGTAAACATCTCTCTTTTGGATCCCCCAGCAGACTCCAAAACTAAAGGAGAAGCAAGAAAAGAGAAGAAAGCAAGTCAAGAAGAAGAGGTAAAGGGAAGAGAAGAAGATCAAATAGAGAAGACCCTAGGTGACAGTTCTGAGACTGCAGAAGGAAAGAAGACTCTATCTCTGGCAAGAGACACTGTAGAAGCAGTTAAAGACTTCCTGATCAAAGAAATGATGGAATTAGATGAACTGGAGCTATTTCAAGGACCACTCAATTTTGACTCTCTCTCTCTCCAGTCTAGACAATGAAGGTAGCTTCTTTTGCTCAAGCTAAAGAAAAATAAAAGCTTTTGAAGTCTCACATGGAAGACTGTGAGCTGATAGAGATTGCATCTGGTGTGTTGGAGAAGATCATGCCATCCTTCCAGAAGGATCCTTCGGCCTCTTCATCCAGTAACTTGAAATCTCTTGTTAATTCTATTAGCACACATTTTGATTCTTTAGAGAAATCAGCAGAAGAGAAAGTCCGGAAAGAGTTTTTGGGAAAGAGATTCTCCGAAGTACAGGGACTTATAGCAAATGATAAGAGAAATCTGGATATTGGGATAAGAGCCTAGAAAATGCTCTTAAAGATGGCAGAAATTTATACAAATTTTGTCTATCTTGGTCCACAGTGATAGAAGACATTGCCAAAAAGGTGGAAGAACAAGAGAGTAAACTGTCAAGTTTATCTCAAAATCTTGATCCTCTCACCTCATCCATAATAAATCAAGAGTGCCAGACTATTGCCACTATTAATGAAATAAAGAGTCTTGAAAAGGAGAAGAAGAATAGAATAAGCAGGCTAAGTGAACTACGAGGGATACTTATCCCTAATTTAGAGGTGATGCATGAGGCCGTAACTGATGCTCAGATCACAGCCTAGACCAGTGATCCGGCAGACTTAAAAAGGGTAGAAGCTTTTGCATTTTTGATAAGTGGTCACATCTCAATTTTGGACAAGATGAAGCAGAGTTGGGCAACAGAATTTGTCTAGTTGAAAACCAATTTTGCAGATATCCTTAAGTATATGTAAGTACCACATGTATATATACTTATCCAACAAAGTATAGGTTGTTTTTCTTTGCAAATTTTGGTGTGCGGGTTTCACCCTTTGCCATTGATGTCAAAGGGGGAGTGAGGAGTAGTGAAAAATGTGGAATCCAGCTAAGGGGGAGCTCCAGTAAAAGTGTACATAAGACAGAGCATCAGCCAAGGGGGAGTGTGCTATGACACTTAGTCATTTTTCACTAAGTGTTGCCATCAATGCCAAAGGGGGAGATTGTTGGCAAGAGACATTGTGTGGCTTCTTGTTTGTTGTCATTGATGCAAACAAAGCTTATCCCACACATCTGTAGCACATAATAAGTCTTTACCAGAAGTTAGATTGAAGAGTGTTTTGATCCAGTGAGCAAGAACAGAGCATGCAACAAGGTCTGACAATCGGGTCCAGATCTCTCAGAGGGAGTAACTCAGCAAAGTACGGACTTGGGAAAGTTAATAGGAGTATCATACCTACTATATCCCAGAGATTAAGCCTCTGGTGATGAAAGAGTGAAAAGATATGAGCACCTAAGTGTTGGGTTCTTGACAGGCAGAGTAGACTGAGGGAGAACTAACCGGCAAAGCATCAGACCTTAATCTGGATGCAAAATTGATGGTGATCAAGCTTCTTGAGGGATCATTCATGGTTGGCCAACATGATTGATGACTTCTATAACTATCTCTTTGATATGCATCACTTAGTAAGCATGGATTCAATTGACAGACCAGAGTTTGGAAAATCTTGAGTATTCTAGTTGCCAGCTAGAAAGATGCTGAAATCCTTGGTGGGGATATCTATACCAGATGGATTTCAGTATGAAGCTGTGTGTGGAAGTGTGTTGTGTGCGAAGAAAGGTAGAGAGTAGAGTGGAAGTAGGAATACAAGTCCAGTATGTGACAGAACAACAACACTAAAGCAGAGGAAGAAAGAAGTGCAGTAGATCAGTATATTAAACCTAACCAGAACTAAACCTCAGCATATGTGGATGCTTCATGTCATTTCAAACACTTGGTTACCTTCCATAAACATTGTAGACAGTGAGTCTCTTGTAGGCAATGTGCCTCTTGTGAGCAGTGTGCTCGGGCAGTGAGCCCTAATTAGCAAGTGCCATTTTGTACCTCTTATTCTTTTAACAGAGAATACTTTCTTGGGTTAGTCACCTCATGGTTTTTTCCCTTAACGGGGTTTTCCATGTCAAAATTATTGTGTTATGTGTGTTGATCTTATTTTTGTTCTTATGGTTATGTATGCTTACATGTTTTGATGCTGCACTAATTGTTAACAAGGAAAGAAAGTTAAATATTTAGAATAACTGATTCACCCCCCTCTCAATTATTCACCTTGTTTCCAACAGATACAACATTTTCTTAAAGGATAACCTACACTATGTATAATTATATAAAATTAAATAATGCTTTACCTTTGTGCTCTTGGAAATGGAGATGGTATATCAATACCTAATTGCTTAGCTTGTAGATGTTGAGGTCTACTATTTGTTTGGTGCCATGCTTTCCCTTTCAAAATGTGGAATTGTTTTCTTTGTCTCTAATAATCTTACTAAAACATGACCTTTGAATAGCTAGGACAATCCCTTGTGATATGAAATTCCTCTAACCTCAATATGCCAATGATGAGAAATTGATTTCAAAATGTGTTATATATTAACTAAGATTATTTCACATAGGTAGAACTTGAAGAGAAGATCATTTAGAATTATATTGGCTGTAAGATTTCTCCCTGTAGACACTTAAATTTGTCCATGTCTTGACCATTACCTAGTCGACATACTACTTAGACATCATATGACATTTTGTCATAATTCCACTCCTAATCCCATCCTAATCATTTTCCAATTAATTAAATAAATCTCATTTATTTAATTAATTCCCAATCACATGTCCCAACTAATTCAAATAAAATATTTGAATTTATCCTCATGTCTCACCACATCGCAACACTTGTCCACCTCTCCCTTGAGTCATGTGTGGTAGTACAACTTCCACTTAATACACTTCACATGTCAAACTAATTCAAATAAAATATTTGAATTAGGTCTCCTTTATTCCCCTTCGCACACTTCTCACATGACTACAACTCCTCATGGAGTGGGAAAAACCTAATCAATCTTAGCCATCCACATAGCACAAATCAACTTTCAATCACAACCCTTCATTCAAATGAACCTTTCCTATAAATCAACCATCTCACAATCCATTTGCATATCAAGTTATTGTGCATTGTTATGCTGTCGAATTTCCTCTAGAATCATCCTATGCCAATGTTATGCTGCTGAAATAGTGAGTAACCAACAAACAACCCTTCAAACTCATGCATGCATATGCAAGATTGAGAAGAACAATGGAGATAAGTCATTAGTTAGATTTGAATTTGAGTTTATTTCATGTTTGTTTGATTGATTCGTAGCTCATTTGCACTCTATTGGGAGCTAGGGTTTGCTGTTATTATTTTCTACAAGTTTGATAAGCATTTTCCGTATCTCATTCTAGTGAACCTGACATGAAATCATGCAAATCTAACATTTTTTGGCTGATTTAGGAACTTGACTTTTGCAGGTTGCTTCTAGGGCTCAAATGGACCTCGTTGTTGCATCCGGGAGGTCCTTTCAGTGAAAAACAACATAAAATTCAATATATTTTCGTTACTAGAAAAAAATTAATTTTTTTTCACTTCAGCCCCTATTGCAAGGTTGTAACGTATGGATCCATACAGACCCGTACGACCTGCACATGGGTCATCAGTTGGATTTTTGGTTTTTGTTGGGATTTTCATTGCCTAATCTCTCTGTGTTGTAGACTTAATGTATTGTTAGTTGCAGGTTTTAATCTTTCAAAGCGGCAGGCTTATGTGCATAGACCTAAACCCAAACCCTAGGTCAAAAATTTTCAACCATTGTTATACCTTCATCGCCACCATTCTTCTTTTTGTCACAGCTCTTTCTCCAACTTATACCTCGGCCCTTGTCGCCCCCTACAACTTCCAACTTGACTCATAAAACCCTAGTCATTACCAGTCTCCCCATTGCCGCCTAATCTAAGCCCTAACCTTAAACCATATTCCACCTAGTGGAAACCCTTATTCAACCCTATCTCCATTCCCACTGCCTCTGTGGAGCTTTGGTCGCTACCACCGGCGACAACTATCTCTACCACCACTGTCGGTTAGCACTCTGTCGGCACCCCTTCATTGCTTCTTGCACTGAAACCCTAACACCTCTACTAAGCCTTGACTTTGCCATTCTAGGAACCCTAGCCTTTGCTAATATTTTTCCCGACACTATCTAAAACTCTAAGCATTGTCCTTGCTTGTATTTCTTCCCTCGTTTGACACTAACCTTCGATGAGCCTGTGTAGTCTATTATCTTAAACCCTAATTGCCCAGCTCAGATTATATTTGTCTCTCAAACTACAGTTGTTCAAATCACATTACATTTCACATTTAAGTTACATCTGGTCAAAATCTCTAAAGGTTTGTGGTCACATCAGTGACCAGGCCAGTAGCCCTCTAGGGGCTCTCCCTTTTTATATCTTTTTTTTTCCAATCGTTGGCTCCTAGTCACTTGGGTGAACATGAGTCCATTTAAGCACTTAACTACCAGACTAACTGACATCCTTAACCACATCCATGTGACTGGTTTCACCTTTAACAGCTAGCGGTTAACATTAACTTCCAAGGCCTGACCCCTTTGCCTCCACATGCCCTAATAGGGCCTTTTTTTTTCTTTTGATCATAACTCGGGCATACGATATCAAAATCACGTAAACAAGGACTCGTCGAAGAGATGACTCAGCAAACTATATAGTGACGAAGACCATTTTAGGTGACTATGTCATTTTACCAATTTTTTCTCAGTCAAAGTCAAACTTGATTTCAAACTTCAAATGCTCATATCTATTGCAAATTTGATCTGATTTTCACGAATTTTTTAAAAAAGTGCTTTAAATTTTGTCTACTTTATGTTCATGTAATCCATTTTCTATATCTTCTCATATTAATCAATTTTCATTAGATTTCATCTTTTAATACACTTCTATGCCAGTTTACTTGTTTCGTTCTCGTTTCGGTGGCTTGTAGGTGCATCTAATGAGATGGAACAACATCAGGATCAATCATACACAACAAATTGGTAGTGAAAATTTTAGGTGCATTCCTTCTAATCTTTCATTTCTCATCAATCTTGTTTGTCACACATTTGGATTTGGGGCTCTTAAAACAAACATCTTGTCTTCATTCACATTCAAAATTGGTCATAAAATGAACAAGTGTCTTCCTTCACACTTTGAATTGGGGCTAAAAGGAACAAGTGTCTTCATTGCTTGGTGAATTTGAGTGAGGTTAGAGGTGTGTATGCTCTTCTCATACACTTTGTGCGATCTTGAGAATAAAAAACACCTCTCATCCATTCATTTTCACACCACACATTTGGATTTTTTAAGGGTAAATTAACAAGTGTGAGTGTGAATCAAGTGTGCGTGTGTATGCTCTCTCCTTGCACCATAAGGCGATCTTGGAGATCAAAAACACCTCACTTGGTTTGCTTTTGTTTAGCCTTCCTAGGAGGCCTGCTTAGAGACACACCACTCCAAGGGACGACCTCAACTGAGGTGTGAATCGAAAGACACCCTCTTTGGAAGTAGAAATCTTGTCACTCTAGGCTAAGCCCTAAAGAAATTTATACCTTTGGGAAGTGAAGGTGAAGGGTGGGTTACCCCTTTCTCCTGGCTGTGTGGCAGGATTTCACTTTCATTTCACTTCCCTAGTCAACCTTGTGCAACCTAGAGTAGGACCTAATTGGCCATACCCCACTTGACTAGTCATAGGGCTTATTGATGTGTCTTCATGTGCTTGCTTAATCATCACATTCTTTAAATTTCAAAATTCAAACTTGCTTATGTGTCTTGTGTGAGTGATTCATGTGTGTACATGTGTGATCATTTGTTTGAACATTGCCAAATCAAGTTATAAACACCAAACACATAAAGACAAGTCATTCTTAAACATTCTTTCCAACACACTCATTTCCAATCAACATCATTCTAATCATTACACATCATCCAATCATATCCAAACAACATCAATCCTAATCATTCCTAATCACGTCCTAATCATATCTGCACAAGGACCTCTATTTGAACTTCTATAGTTTGTTTGTTTTCTGGTGCTAATGCTTATTTTGATTGCGAGGTTAAGGTTTCCTCTTACATATTGAGGTGTATTTGGTCAAAACTCATTGTTCATGTGGCATTTTAGGTTTTTAATTTTTAATATGGCGGTCTAATGTTTAAGGGTTTTGCAGGCCATTCACAATGACCACCGCTTCTCTGCAACCTTTACATAGCATCCCGTTGCCACCAAATTTGTGTTGGTCACTACTCTTTTGGAGGTCTAGTCACTATTATTTATTGTTTTGTCACCATCACTGCTGCCTGTGTTTGTGCTTCCCTATCACTGTTTAAGCAAACCCTAAACTATGTTTGAAACCCTTAGCCGACCATGTTGTCTTTGGCACTTGCTTCTAGGTTAGCATTCTCTGCCGATCCCCCACACAGACATCCACCCACCCTTGGCTCCATCACCACCTATAAACTCATCTGCATCGCTACCTCAATACTCTAACAACACTCTCGACCTCCTGCCTTAAACCACAGTCACCGCCACCATCAAAGCCCTTAGTTCCTCAGCCACTATGTCACCTCTACTACCAAACTAGGGTTCTACATAGACGTAGCCACTGTAGATTAGGGTTTTAAGCCCCTTCTACGGTGAGCTTAGGTTACTTTGGTGACCGCGAGGTGTATCGGGCTTTAAGCCCTTCCCAATTTATTTCCTCTTTTTATTTGTTCTTTTGGTTCGCCCCTGGTCACATCAGTGACCAGGGAGCTTAAGAAATAAACATTAACCATAACTGAAACATTAACCATAACCGCCAGACACAGAACCGTGACAATGTTACCACTATCACTAAACCACAAGCAGTTTATAGCAAACAACCAGGCCTATCTTTTTCCCTTCATGTCCTAGAGGGGCATTTTTTTTTCATTTTCTCATAATTCGGTCATACGGGCTTGAAATCATGCAAACAAGGACTTATCATAAAGTTGGCTCAACGAACTTCATAACGGTGCAACTTTTATCAGGTGACTATGTCATTTTTCAAGATTTTTCTCAGTCAAAGTCAAACTTCATCTCAAACTTCAAACAAGCATAACTTGAGAAAATTTGATACAATTTTCACAAATTTTTTTACAAAAGTGTTTAGAATTTTGTATACTTTCTGTTCATGCAATCCATTTTCTTGTATCTATTTATTTACATCATATTTCATCAGATTCTTGATTTTTCACATAACATTTTTCTATGCAAGTTTACTTGTTCCGTGCTCATTTCAATGGCTTGTAGGAGCATCTAAGGAGCTAGAACAACATCAGGATCAGTCACACACAGTAGATTGGAAGCAAAAATCGCAAGTTCATTCCTTCTAATCTTTCATTTCTCATCAATCTTGCTTGTCTCACACTTTGATTTGGGGCTTAAAAATAACACCACTGTCTTCATCACACATAAAAAATTGGGCATAAAATGAACAAGTGTATTCCTTCATATTTTGACTTGGGATCTAAAAAGAACTAGTACTTGAACTGTTTGGTGAATTTAAGTGAGGTTAGGGGTGTGTATGCTCTTCTCATGCACTTCGTACGATCTTGAGAATCAAAAACACCTCTCATCAATTCATTTTCACACCTCACATTTCAATTTTCTGAAGGGTATCGGTTGTTACTGTCCTAACCGGGTGGCTTGCATGCGTATGATTAGATTTGAAATCTTTTGAGTTGCCCCTCTCTCTGTTACATTTGGAAGTGGAGAATTTTGAGAGAGGGCATTTTAGAGAGAGGGCATTTGGAAGTGGAGAATTTTGAGAGAGGGCATTTTGATTTATCTGGATCCTCTCCTTCCTCCACCCACGGGCAATCCAACTTATCTAGACAGGCTGTTGTTACCTTATCGGGGTGGGTGGGTGGGAGATAGTGGTTATGGAGGTAGGGTATTTTGAGAGAGGGGCATTTTTAATGGGGTGGGTGGGTGGGAGGCAATATTTGGGGGCAATAGTTGGGGGCAATAGTAGGGGCACTAGAGAGAGGGGAACTAGAGAGAGTGGCACTAGAGAGAGGGGCATTTTAACGAAAGGGCATTTTGATCGTGTAGTTGACCCAGTAGATTCTATTGAGTAAGCACCAGTTCCATATCCAATGACAGAGACAGAGGTAGCTTAAGAACCAGTTGACTCAGTAGATCCAGCCCTTGATGTAGATGAAATAGCCCTACTATTCTATGGGAGCCTGTAGACTCTGTTGCTTAAGCAGTAGAACCACCATCAGTAGATTATCTTGTTGATCCAGTCGATGATCCCGTTTATCCATAAGCATCAAAGCTAGTATCTTAACCAGATCAAGAACCAGAAGCATACATAACATCATAAATAAGAGCAAGGGTAGGTGCATAAGTAGATTAAGTGGATCCAGCAACACTATAGTTACAGAGATTCATGAAGTAGTTGGTTCAGTCAATTAAGCAATCGGTGAAGCACAAGTAGATATAGTGGGTGACCCAGTTGTTTAGCTTGATCCAGTAGATTCAGTCATTGACCAAGCAGCAATACCAGCAGCAGCTGTTGATGTGTATGATCCATAAGTAGATTACGCAGTTTAAGCACACGCCCCTGTTGCAAGTATGAGGTAAACCAGTATTGTCATTGATGTCAACATACTCATATTGCTTTGACAAGAAGGATTCAATGAGTAGTGTGCTGAGGATATTGAGAAAATTAGCCTCAGTCAGGAACAGTAAAGAACAGTGATGAGAAGAAGGCAAATGTACTGTATAGGATGCGAACCGGAGGATGCGGATTAAAGGGTTTGTAGATATGAGTCTTGAGATGCTTCAGTTAAGATTTCAGAGGTCCGCATGAAGATCTGAAGGAGTTGTGGCTGTCGGTGTAGAACCGGTTCCGGCAAGTATTCAGAGGTGACAGAGGATCACAAAAAGGTCCGGTGAGGTCCGGAACTGTATAATCCTAATCTGTGGATTGGAAGGAGTCTTTGGGATGTCCTTGTGATGTGCCATCTCGAGTTGTGTATAATTTGGAGGTCCGGAAGTACCTCCTGCATTATGACAGTGGCGATAGACAGTGTTCTTGAAGTTCTGGATAAGGAGGATAAGAGATTTCAGTAAGTAAAGGAAATGCGGACGTACCTGGTCATTCAGGCAGGCTTGTGAAGGTTCTTGGATCATGTTGAGGTTGTGTTGTTGGTCCGCATTGATAGTAGAGCCCAGAATTGAAGATATTCTTCCGGATGAAGTTCTTGCTCTGTTTAGCCAACCGGATGAGTTGTTCATCCTGCGAATGTTCTTGTGGTGGCCGACCGGATGTGTTATTCATCTTGCGGATACTCTTATGGTTGTTTGCCAACTTAGATGTTTGTTCCTAAGTTGATGTCTTGTATAAATAACGGTTTGTGAGTTCATTTCGAAGTGTGGATTATGTGGATGAGTGTGGCATAGTGAAGAGAAGTGCGAAAGGCAGAGCAAAGGTTTTTGGGCTTAAATGGAACTGATCCAGACATGGTAGAGATGTCATTCTCCAGTTCAAGATTGTGATTCTTATCACTTTGTAGACAGTGTGTCTCCTTGTAGGCAGTGGGCCTCTTTGTGAGCAGTGTGCTCGGGCAGTGAGCCCTAATTGGCAAGTGCCATTCTTTTTCTTATTCTTCTAACAGAGAATAATCCTTGGGTTAATCACCCCGTGGTTTTTCCCTTAACTGGGTTTTCCATGTCAAAATTTTGGTGTTCAATGTGTTGATGTTTATCTGCTCTTGTGTTTATGTATTATGCTTTCATGGATGATTAATTGATATGCTATTAACTAACAACGAAGAATCAAGTGTTTGAAAGAACAAGAAGTTTTATACAACTGATTCACCCCCCCCCCTTAGTTGTATGCCTTAAATCCAACAATTGGTATTAGAGCCAAGTTCCTCTGAAAGAAGCTTAACCGCTTGAGGAGATCTAGGATGTCGTCATACAAAAAGGATAGTCCGAAGTTCGATGGAACCAATTTTACTCTCTGGAAGGGTCGCATGAAATGTCACCTGGAATGTATGGGAAAAACATACTTGGCCATGGTTTCAAAACCATATGTACCTCCACAACATGGTCCGACAACTCTGAATGAAATCACAGAAGCTGAAAACAATCTGCGGACCAAAGAAGCTCTTCTAAGCGCATTGAATGACTCAGATCTCTCAAATGTTATTGACCTACCAACTGCATATGAGATCCTGACTAAACTGGAACTTCTGTATGAAGGAGATGAGTTTGTCAAAAGTGCAAGGTTGCAAAGTCTGAAAGGGAAATTCGAAAGATTGAAGATGAGGGATGATGAAAACATCACTACTTTTATGCCAAGAGTGAATGAACTAGTGTGTGGAATTAGAAATGCTGGTGGAACTCTGGATGAAAATGAGATCGTTTGCAAAATCCTTAGATCCCTTCCTGCTGCCTACAAAATCAAGGTTGCTGCAATTGATGAATTCAGAGCCCACACAACTGTCACAAGAGAACAACTGGTTGGCAAACTAGCTGCATTTGAAATGACCAAGTTTGGAGATGATCCTCCCAAGACTGAATCTGCTTTCAAAGCCAGTACCTATGTGAAAGGCAAACAGAGATTTGATCCGGGAGAAAACTCATCAAGGAAGATGTCATGGTATGATCAAGCAAGAAGAGACATGGAAGAAGAAGAAGCAGAAACAGCTCAACTTGAAGCCCTCATTGCAAAGAGACTGCCAAGAGGATCCGATAAGTATGAAGGAAAACTACCCTTTAAGTGTTTCAACTGCAATAAGATTGGTCATTTTGCTTCAAGATGTCCGGAAAGATCTGCAAGGTCTAATACTAACAGACAAAGGTTTCAAAAGAACTACTATTATGTTCATGAAGAAGATGACAATGAAGGAGTAACAGATGATGAATCCGAACTAGGAAGCAAATCTGGAAATGAATGGGTGTTTATTGCCATCAAGGAAGAAGATTCAATATCCTCTGAATCTGTCAATCACAAGGTTGTGGAAAGAGCTTTGGCTGCTCAAGTGGAAGAAAAGGATGATTGGGTTATTGATAGTGGGTGTTCTCACCATATGACTGGTGACAAGAATAAGTTCTTAGATTTGGAAAGGTATGAAGGAGGAATGGTAAAGTTTGGTGACAATTCTGCTGGCAGAATCAGAGGTAGGGGAACTATTTCCTTTGATGGAAAGAGCAAAACAGGTAATGTACTATATGTTGAAGGATTGAAGCACAATCTTCTCAGTGTTGGTCAGTTAGTGGACAAAGGCTATGATCTCCGGTTCAAGAATAGAAAATGCAGAATCTTTACAAGCTCCGGAACTGAAATTGCATCCGGTGCTCAAACAAAAGGTAATATCTTTCATCTGGTTGGTTCAAACAAAAGTTGTCTGTTTGCTCAAGTTGATCAGAGTTGGTTATGGCATAGAAGAATGTGTCATGTGAATTTTGATAACATCATCAAGATAAGCAATATTCAGGCTGTAAGAGACCTTCCAAAATTGGTGAAACCTACAAATAGTTTGTGCAAAGAATGTCAGCTAGGTAAACAGAGCAGAGTCTCTTTCAAAAGCAAAGATCAGTCCTCTACCGGATTGTTGGAATTAGTACATACTGATCTCTGTGGTCCGACAAGAATCAAGAGTCTGCAAGGTGATAGATATTTCATGTTGTTAATTGATGACCATTCCCGGATGATGTGGGTTACCTTCCTAAAAGAGAAATCAGAAGCCCTTGAAAAGTTCAAAATCTTCAAAGCTATGGTAGAGAATCAAACCGGATTGAAACTTAAATGTCTAAGGTCTGATAGAGGTGGTGAATTTACATCTAGTGAGTTCATTGACTTTTGTGAGAAGCAGGGTATAAGGAGACAATTGTCTGCTCCTAGGACTCCACAGCAGAATGGAGTAGTTGAAAGAAAGAACCGGACCATCCAGGAAGCTGCCAGGACAATGATGTTGGAAGCAAATGTTCCTCAGATGTTCTGGAAAGAAGCTATCAGCACTGCAGTCTACACTCTAAATCGAGTTCAAATCAGAAACAATACTGGTAAGACCCCCTACGAACTCTGGTTTGGCATCACTCCTACTGTGAAATATTTCAGAGTATTTGGTAGCAAGTGTTATATCAAAAGAGATGAAGATCTAGGAAAGTTTGATGCTAGAAGTGATGAAGGAATTTTCTTGGGTTACTCCACTCAAAGCAAAGCATACCAGTGTTACAATAAGAGACTGAGGAAGATGATAGAAAGCACTAATGTGAAAGTTGATGAAGGAATTGAGAAGCCCTCAAGATTTTATGAATTTGATGAAGATGACCAAGACGGTGTTCAGATTCAAGGAACTCAATCCTCTCCGGTAAGACAGAGTCAGCCTGATCCGGTAAATCAGGAAGAAGAGATAGGTTTGAATGAGCCTGATCAAGAAGCAGCAGTGCAGGATACTCCCAAAATTCCTAGGTATGTAACACTAAACCACTCTCAAGATCAGATCATAGGTGACAGAAGCAAAGGTGTGCAAACTAGAAGGAATGTTGCTCAAAATCAGGATGAATGTTGTCTGATTTCAAAGATTGAACCTAAAACAGTAAATGAAGCCTGCAATGATGAAAATTGGACTAAAGCAATGAAAGATGAATTAATGCAAATTGAGAAAAATCATACTTGGGATCTTGTTCCTAGACCTAGAGACAGGAATGTGATTGGAACCAAATGGGTCTTCCGGAACAAACTGAATGAAGCTGGTGAAGTTATCAGAAACAAAGCTAGATTGGTCTGCAAAGGCTACTCTCAAATAGAAGGAATTGATTTTGAAGAGACCTTTGCTCCGGTGGCAAGAATTGAAGCAGTCAGATTATTTCTTACATTTGCTGCCTTCAAAGACTTCAAGGTATATCAGATGGATGTCAAGTCTGCTTTCCTAAATGGTGATCTGGAAGAAGAAGTTTACATTGAACAACCGGATGGATTTCAATTGTCTGATAATGATGATATGGTTTGCAAGTTGAAGAAAGCATTGTATGGCCTAAAGCAAGCCCCAAGAGCATGGTATGAAATGTTGGATAAGCATCTTGTGCAGATTGGATTCAACAAAGGTACTGCTGACAGTAACTTATATTTCAAAATTGTTCATGAAAACATTTTGATTGTTGAAGTGTTTGTGGATGATATCATTTTTGGAGGAAGAGATAGTATGTGCAAAACTTTTGCAAATCAGATGAAAAGTGAGTTTGAAATGTCCATGCTTGGTGAAATGAATTTCTTCTTGGGTCTGCAAATTACTCAAACAAAGAAAGGAATCTTCATCTCTCAGACCAAATATGTGAAAGAATTGTTGAGGAAATTTGGTATGGAAGATGCAAAGCCAATGAACTCTCCCATGGCAACCGGATGTAAGTTGAGCAAAGATGATGACTCCCCAAAGGCAGATCAGACAAAGTATAGATCAATGATTGGTGGATTGTTATATCTCACTCAGACTAGACCAGATATAATGTAGGCTATTGGTCTTGTGGCAAGATTCTAGGCTGATCCTAGAGAATCTCATGTTATGGCAATCAAAAGAATTTTTAGGTACCTGAAAGGAACAGTTGAGTATGGTCTATGGTACCCTAGAGATCCGGATTTCTCTCTTCATGCTTACACAGATGCAGATTGGGTAGGAGATGTGGATGACCGGAAGAGCACTAGTGGTGGAGCATTCTTTTTGGGGAAGAGATTGGTTTCTTGGCTAAGCAAGAAACAAGATGCAATATCTCTGTCTACAACTGAAGCAGAATACATTGCAGCAGCAGGTAGTTGCACTCAAATCTTATGGATGAAGCAGATGCTAAGAGACATTAAAGTTGAATATGAGGAGCCTATCACAATTTTCTGTGATAATTCAAGTGCAATTAATATTTCTAAGAATCCGGTATTGCATTCTAAGACTAAGCACATATCTATCAAGTTTCACTTTTTGAGAGAACAAGTGAACAAGGAAGAAGTCAGATTGGAGTATGTTCCCTCAAAGGATCAGATTGCAGATATCTTTACTAAACCTCTTCCCAAGGACTCTTTTGAATATCTCCGGGAGAAGTTAGGGGTCATGGCCCCTCTGGTGATGAACTAGGATGCACTGATGTGCATCAGTCCGGTGGATATCACAGTCATATCTTGTGATCCGGATTGATGATGGGGAGCTGCTACTAAGGGGGAGCAGCTGGTATGATTCTGATGTGTTAAAATTGCAAGTATGAGCCCTTTGCCATTACTGTCAAAGGGGGAGAGAAGACATGTGAAAAACAAGTAGCTGATGATCAAAAGGGGAGCAGTAAATGAGGAGAAGACATGTTGCTGATAGAGGGAGAAGTGACAGAAAGGAGAAGTTTCTTGTCTTGATGGTTTTTCACATCATATGTTGCCATCAATGACAAAGGGGGAGATTGTTGCAAGTATGAGGTAAACCAGTGTTGTCATTGATGTCAACATACTCATATTGCTTTGACAAGAAGGATTCAATGAGCAGTGTGCTGAGGATATTGAGAAAATTAGCCTCAGTCAGGAACAGTAAAGAACAGTGATGAGAAGAAGGCAAATGTACTGTATAGGATGCGAACCGGACGATGCGGATTAAAGGGTTTGTAGATATGAGTCTTGAGATGCTTCAGTTAAGATTTCAGAGGTCCGCATGAAGATCTGAAGGAGTTGTGGCTGTCGGTGTAGAACGAGTTCCGGCAAGTATTCAAAGGTGACAGAGGATCACAAAAAGGTCCGGTGAGGTCCGGAACTGTATAATCCTAATCTAGGGATTGGAAGGAGTCTTTGGGATGTCCTTGTGATGTGCCATCTCGAGTTGTGTATAATTTGGAGGTCCAGAAGTACCTCCTGCATTATGACAGTGGCGACAGACAGTGTTCTTGAAGTTCCGGATAAGGAGGATAAGAGATTTCAGTAAGTAAAGGAAATGCGGACATACCTGGTCATTCAGGCAGGCTTGTGAAGGTTCTTGGATCATGTTGAGGTTGTGTTGTTGGTTCGCATTGATAGTAGAGCCTGGAATTGAAGATATTCTTCCGGATGAAGTTCTTGCTCTGTTTAGCCGACCGGATGAGTTGTTCATCATGCGAATGTTCTTGTGGTGGCCGACCGGATGTGTTATTCATCTTGCGGATACTCTTATGGTTGTTTGCCGACTTAGATGTTTGTTCCTAAGTTGATGTCTTGTATAAATAATGGTTTGTGAGTTCATTTCGAAGTGTGGATTATGTGGATGAGTGTGGCATAGCGAAGAGAAGTGCGAAAGGCAAAGCAGAGGTTTTTGGGCTTAAATGGAACTGATCCAGACATGGTAGAGATGTCATTCTCCAGTTCAAGATTATGATTCTTATCACTTTGTAGACAGTGTGTCTCCTTGTAGGCAGTGGGCCTCTTTGTGAGCAGTGTGCTCGGGCAGTGAGCCCTAATTGGCAAGTGCCATTCTTTTTCTTATTCTTCTAATAGAGAATAATCCTTGGGTTAATCACCCCGTGGTTTTTCCCTTAACCGGGTTTTCCACGTCAAAATCTTGGTGTTCAATGTGTTGATGTTTATCTGCTCTTGTGTTTATGTATTATGCTTTCATGGATGATTAATTGATATGCTGTTAACTAACAACAAAGAATCAAGTGTTTGAAAGAACAAGAAGTTTTATACAACTGATTCACCCCCCCCTCTTAGTTGTATGCCTTAAATCCAACAGCCCCCCCTTCTCTTAATTGTGGGTAGGGGGAGATAGGTTTCAGCAGCTTATTCAGTAGTTTATCCGGCAATAGCAGAGTAAGCATAGCTATACCTAGGAGCTTATCCAGCAGCATCGGGGTGGGTGGGAGGACATTACGGTCCCAAAGCTAGTTGTTTACCCAGTCCCAGTAGCAGCAGCAATACCAGCTTAAGCCATTGATCTAGTAGGTTAAGCAATCGGTTAAGAACTCCGTTGATGGTGACATATAGATAGAAGATCCGAAGCTAGCAGCAATACGACCAGCAGCAGCACCAGCATAAGCAGCATAGAAAGCAGAGGCAGAGGCATAGTAAGTAACACCTGCAGCTTACCTTTCCACCAGAGTTCTAGTTTAGTTTGGTTCTAATTGGCCTATAGTTTCTTTGGCCTCCCGGCAACTCATGTGTGGGGCAATCAAACTACAACTCCCACCCAATCCAATTGCTTTCTATTCCCACCCAACCCCAGGAATTCTAGCTGGGAGGGAATCATAGGGTTCCCAGGGGGGTTATGTTCCTTCCGGGTGCTTCATTCCATAGAACTCTATTGGGAAGGCCCGATAGGGGGGTAGATGAATTGGGGTTCTATTCTGAGTGGGAGGTAATTCGTCGTTGGTGTACATGTCCAAGGTGATCTTGGAGATAAAAAACACCTCACTTGGTTTTCTTTTATCATACCCTTCTTAGGAGGCCTGCTTGGAGACACACCACTCCAAGGGATGACCTCAAC
This sequence comes from Cunninghamia lanceolata, assembly GCA_027924645.1. Classification (NCBI taxonomy): domain Eukaryota; kingdom Viridiplantae; phylum Streptophyta; class Pinopsida; order Cupressales; family Cupressaceae; genus Cunninghamia; species Cunninghamia lanceolata. Next base: position 8,222,835 of record BSBN01000194.1, on the reverse strand, counting down.
TGAGGTGGGAATCGAAAGACACCCTCTTTGGGAGTTGAAATCTTGTCACTCTTGGCTAAGCTGTAAAGAACTTTATACCTTTGGGAAGTGAAGGTGAAAGGTGGGTCACCCCTTTCTCCTGGCTATGTGGCAAGATTTTGCTTTCATTTCATTTCCTTAGTCAACCTTGTGTAACCTAGCTTAAGACCTAATTGGCCATCCCCCACTTGACTAGTTATAGGGTTGTTGATGTGTCTTCCACATGTGCTTGCTTAATCATCACAACATTTCAATTTCAAATTCAAATTTTCTTATGTGTCTTGCATGAGTGATTCATGTATGTACACATGTAATCATTTGTTTGTAAATTGCCTAAATCAAGCTATAAATACCAAACACATAAACAAGTCATTCTCAACATTCTTTCCAAATGCAATCATCATTATCATATCTAATCAAATTTCATCCTAACCTAGTCCAATTTTCATTTGTCAAAATGGTCATAATCATCAATAAATGTAGTCCTAATCCAAAACCATACATACTTCGAGGTGATCCAAAATTTGCTCCTAATGATGATGAGGATCTTGTAGATTTTGAGGCATACTTCATAGAAAAAATCAAAATTCAAAAACTTCAATCTATGTGTAACTCCATCCCAACACTAGAGCAAAAGATCATAGCACAAGAACTAAAAGACCTCATTCAAACACTTCACTAGGTACCCCAACCACTAGACCAATAGACCATACAAAGATTCCAAGTCACCTTGATTCATAATAAAAATCCTAATCATCTCTTTCATCCAATCCAATTCACCCTAATCATTATCTTAATCACATTTCATTCATCTTAATCATGACAAATTAATGCATGAATCATCTAAACATGAAGCTTCCACTCATTCCACCCATCCCATGGGATTTAAAAATAAAGGTTTGGATGCCTCTACCCATAAAGCCAAAAATCATAAGGGTCCTAATGCCTTAGGGTACAAATGAAAAGAATCAAAGAAAAATACATCCAATAAACTTTTCAAACCCATACCTCCAAAAGCAAAGTCCAAAACTAAAATGGTATGGGTCCCTAAGCAAAAAGCAATCAAGTCAAATGAGGCATCCACCTTCTCAAAAATCCCAACCATCCCCTTCCATTCAAAACTCCCACTCCATTCAAAAGTTTTAAATTCCTAAATTCCACAAGAAAAATAAAAATCATAAAAAATACTAAGTCTATGTGGGTACCTAAAGCACTTCATCATCCATCTCCTAAGCAAACATCTCCATTTCTTCATACACCACCTTCCAATCAAAAGCTTAAATGTTTAAACACAGTGTGTGCAATCATTGGTCATGATTCCCTTCCATTCCACAACTCCACATACCTCCATCACCCCATCATTCATCCATTATCCTACATATCTTCACCATCATCTTCCTATGGTCCATGCTTTTGGATAAGTCTTTCATCCATCCTTTTGTATAATCCACTTTCATTCTCTTCATAATCCACATCATAATGCACTATCTTTATATGCATAAACTATTCATAATCCACTATCTACCTAATCCATCTCCCTCTCATGCAATCCCCTACCAACATCTATTCAACACACTTGACATGGTCCATTTGTGACGACATCCATCTCTAATGGGACTATCACCTTTCGTGGAACTAGACACTTGAGTCCCTCCTATCTGTATCCACCTTCCCCTATCAAAAAATAAAAAAATCAAAAAAGTAAAGAGAAATCCCTTCGTCCAATGGTGAAAACTACCCTTGGTGGCACCTTGGATAAGTACCATGATGAAAACCTATCAAACAGGCGTCATGTGTAGGTTGGTCTTCTATGTCACTTATACTTGGGGGTATGATGTCTAATCCAATCTATCATTTTTCCAACCTATCATTTCCGATCCTACCATTTCCATATCCTATCCTACCATACTTATCATATTGAATCCATTCATCCTCTCTTCCTCCTTTTGATCTTGATAAAGATAGGGGCAAAATGTTGAAACATGCTTTAGATATTTTTTGATATACCTCATCCTTCTAAACAATCCTATCATCCTTTTGTCATGACAAATCCTAAATAGAATGGGGCATGTTGTTCCTATGAGCATAGTCTTTGGAGATCACATCCTTTCCCTCTTATGCATACATCCATTCCATCCACTTATCATGAGCTTTCCATCTCCTCTCGCCATCCCTTTTATCCATTCGTCCAAATCCTACATATCCTTGCACTGAGACTTGGTTTTCCCTTGTCATTGGTATCTAGCATAAAGGCTACCCAATTTTTCATACAATGCCATCCCCATAACATTTCAAAAATCCAAAAAAACAAAACACTTTCAAAATCCAAAAAAAAATCAAAACATATCAAAATCCAAAAAATCAAAACATTCTCAAAATAAAAAAAAAATCAAAACATATCAAAATCCAAAAAAATCAAAACATTTCAAAATTCAAAAAAATCAAAACATTCTCAAAATCCAAAAAAAAAATCAAAACATTTCCAAAATCCAAAAAACAATCAAATATTCCAAAAATACAAAAAAATTACAACATTCCAAAAATCCAAGAAATAAAATCAATTATCAAATCATCATTCAAACAAATTCTTCCAATTCATTCAAATCCAATCATCATCATTCAAATTATTCAATCGAATTCCTCCAAATCAAATCAATTCTTCTAATCAACTCAATCCAATCAATTCAATTCAATCATCCAATCATTCCAAGCAATAAATTTAAATGCAAATCATCTAGTTCAAGCCACACCAATAAAGTTAATCAATCTTGCCAAATTATCCAATAACATCAATGGTCTTGATCCTAATCTTGTTGTCAACCAAATCAATCAATCAATCATCATCATAATCAATGAGATTTATCATCCCCAAGCCTAGTGTTGTTCTCAGGATATATCATTCCCATATCAACAACACAATCCTTGTGTTGTTCTCGAGATAAATCGCTCACACATCAACAACGTTATCAATCATCAATCATTATCATCATCATCATCATTAATCAATCAATCAATCAATCAATCATTGGTTTACAACTTGACAAGGGAAATACCTTATTTTTTTTAATCATTTGTGCATGCTTGGTTGCTTGCTTGTGTGTGTTATCATTTATCTTGCATTTGTATCATTCCCAGCTAATATTCATATCTTGTATCTAAACAAGGTTGTATTATGCTGGGACATGAGACACATCGTCGCCTTGGTCCTTATAGCTTGGTGCATAACATCTGGTGCTATATCAAACATCATGGTTGCTCACCTTCATTGCAGCGTAACCCATCCTTCCCTTTCCTCTATCTATTCCCTTATTTTTCTTCCTTGACCAAACCCTTTCATTTCGAGAGCCTACCTGTGTTTGTCCAACCTGCCTATCCTCTCATGGGGAGATCATCATCCCATCCTTTTCTTTTCATTCACACCTTTTCTTCTTTGAAATTATGTTACTTGACATAAATCTCATCATCTCGAACATCATCCAAAAGAGGGGCAACATGTAGACACCTAAAATTGTTCATGTCTTACAACACCTAGTCAACATATCACCTAGAGATATCTTGTAACATTTTCCCCTAGGTCCTAGCATAATCCCACATATAATCCTCTTTAATGGCCTTTCCAATTAATTTAATAAATGCCCGTTATTTAATAAATTCCCCCTTTATCACATATTCAAAACAATTCAAATAAAAAATTTGAAATAAATCCCTATTCCCTCATCTTTTACCGCATGCAAACAAGTGTCACATGACTTCAACCACTTACATGTACAACTAATTTAAATAAACCTTTATTTAAATTAGACTTATCCTACAAGTGTCACATGACTACAATCTTATTATTCCCACTATTCTCCTAATTTTGGCTACCTGTCATACCCCTTTATGGTGCATCATAAGCACTAAGTTTGGCTTTCAATCCTAGCCATCCACATCACACAATTGGCTTTCAATCCTAGCCATTCATTTGATCCCCTTTCCCTTTATATATCAAACTTTATTTTCCTATCCAAACTCTCACACACTCACTCATTTTCATACTATCGTGCAATGCTTAGCTTTGTTATGCTGCAACTGTGAGCACTCAATAGCCATTCGACATCATGCATTCTCATGCAAGATCGAGAAGAGCCATGGAGATCAATCAAGTCTAGTATGGATTCAGTTTGCATTTGAATTTCATTGTTTTCATATTCATGCTAGTTTGTGCTTCATGGTTCTAGTTAGGGTTTAGTTAGTTTGTTGTTTTTAACACTAAATTTGATTTTCCCTAGCTATAATTATCCTAATCATCATTTCACATTTCCAATCAACATCATCCCACATCATATCCTAATCATATCCAAGTCATCATAATTTCATTCTAATCATATCTAAATCATCTCCACATCGTCATCTTAGTCCTAATCAACACTAGTCAAAATGGTCCTAATCATAAACAAGCCCAATCCTAAGTCCAAAGTCATAATCCAAGGGGGCTATCCCTCTAGTTCAAACAATGAAGACAATGCAAGACCTAAAATCATACTTTGAGGGGCCCCTCCTCCTACTTCAATGAAGACATGAATCATGTGGCATACCTTGAGGAACAAGAGGAAATGCAAAGACTTAAACACATGTGTGACACCATGCCAACATTCAAAAATAAGGTCCTAGCACCTGAATTCCAAGACCTCATCCAATCACTTCACCAAATGCCCAAACCCTTCACCCAACCAACCATACAACAACTTCAAGCCCTTTTCCAAAAATTTCAACAAATGAAATCACCTCAAATCCAATGCCTCTTAGTTCAAGCCCAATAATTCATGGCCACTTGTCAAATTCAACCTCAATCTCAACAAAGTCCACTTCAATCCTATGTGTCATCCCATTCCACTTCATACCAACCTAGTTCATCCACCCATCAAGTCAATGCCACATCAACCAATACCACTTCTTTTCAAGTCAATGTCACATCAACCAATCCCACCTCTTTCCATGTCAATCCTACATCAACCTATCAGTTCATCCCACAACAAGCACATGTGAGGCCAAGTCCACCTTTACAACAAGGTCAAATGCCCTCAAGTTATAATGCCACCTTTGACAAGGGGAACACCAATCTAGTTCATGCACCCTATAAGTATATTATACTACCATCCAATAAAAGGCCTATCCTAAACCCACCATGTCCTAGTCCTAATCCATTGGTCCCTATACGTTCCAATCCATCAAACCCTTCACTACCCCCACCATCATCTCATCCTCCATAAATTACATGCCCTAAGTTCAAACATTACAAAATCAAACCCAAATCCACCCATTCACCTACAAAGGATGTGACCCAAGGGCTACTAGCTAGGAATCAACCATTGCCATGTCATTGAACACATATTCTTGAACCTACCAAAGAATCCCCAAACATCATGCCAAGTCCTTCAACCCAATCATGTGGCCCACAACCCCTTGAGCCCATTTAAGAGTATGCCCCATTGAGTCCAAGTCAACCTCCATCATGCCCTCATGTGGTTGACCATCAAGAGCATATCAAGCCTCTCTTATAGCCATCCACTTCCACCCAAAGTCAAGAGGTATGCCAAGAGCCTAACCCTAAGCATGGGGAAACATCAAGCCCCTATTCTAATCAAGATCAAATCACTTTCATTCAACCCATCCATAACATGTATCTTTTCCATGATCAATACATTAAATTCATGATGAAGAACCAATCCATGAGAATGTTGATCCTATTCATAACCTCACAACCACTCATGAGCAAGATACCCAACACCTACAAACTCCATATAATGAAAGTCTTGTTGACCTACTTGAGCATTAACCTTGTTTCATGGCCTTCCTTCAAAGAAAAGAAACTTCTCCACCCATTCATGATCCAACAACATCCACTTGTCATGATGAGACACTTGGCTCCCAAGAACACATAGATGATCAAACCAATAACATGGATCTTAGTGAATACAGTGCTAGTCAAGATCCTATTGGTCCTTCCACATCCACCATCGATACCATTTCAAGTCCACCATCATATCCTATTGGTCTATCCACCTTCATCCATGAGTGTTCCTCCTTAGGACAACAACAACACTTATCCATTTCACCTTCTCCATCCAATAAATAAGTCAAGTGTAGTTCCCAAAACACACCTAGTCCTATAGTCAATCACATGATCCAAAACATGAATTATCAAGGTAAACGCTTAGGCCTTCATGAACAAGGAATTTTGGAGCCTATCCATGTCAAAATCCCCCCACGCTCATATGGCCTTGGATATACACCCCAAGGTAAACAATCTAAAGATGTTGGTACTTCCTCCATTCATCCTAAATCTACCACTTTCCATCACAAATCACATCATGTAGGTAAGACATATGTTGCCATTCCACCTCCACCATCCTACAAATGTCAAAAGAATTTGACCATACACCTTCTGCCATCCAATCTACCTCTATTACTTCCAACTCCTACTATCCCTCCATCCAATTTTCCTCCACTTCTCCCAACGCCAAATCCATCCATTTGCACATTCCCTTACATTCCTAATCATGACCAACAAATGCTTACATCATCTAAACATGAAGCTTCCACTCATTCCACCAAACCTATGGGATTCAAAAAAAAAAAATTGGATGTCTACCCATAAAGACAACAATCCTAAGGGTACAAATGCTAAGAATCAAAGCAAAGTCCATCTAAAAAGCTATCCAAGCCCATACCTCCAACAACAAAGTCCAAAAGCAAAATGGTTTGGGTTCCTAAAAAAAGCAAATCAAATGAGGCATCCACCTCTCAAAAATCCCAACCATCCTCTTCCATCCAAAAACGTCATTCCATTCAAAAATATCAAATTCCCCCATCTCACATCAAAAGAAAAAATTATAAAAATACTAAGTCTATGTGGGTCCCCAAGTCACTCAATCAACTATTCACTAAGCAAACATTACCATTGCTCCCTACTTTTCCACCAAATCAAAAACTTCCATGTTTATCACAGTGTGTGTAGCCATTGGTCATGATTCATTTCCATACCTCAATCACCCCATATTTCATCCACTATCCAAGATATTTCACCCATCACCTTCCTATGGTCCATGCTTTTGCATTAGCCTTTCATCCATCTTTTGCATAAATCCTACATAATCCACATCATAATCCACTATCGTTCCCATCATAATCCACTATCTACCTAATCCATCTCACTCTCATGCAGTGCCTTACCAACATCTAGGTCACAATGAGATTTGACTTGATCCATGCGACGACATTCACTCTCTAATGGGACTATCACCTTTCATGGAACTAGACACCCGAGTCCCTTCTATCCATATTCCCCTTCTCCCATCCAAAAAAATCAAAATAGTAAAGAGAAAGCCCTTCGTCCAAAGGTGAAAACCATGCTTAGTGGCACCTTGGATAAGTACCATGATGAAAACCTGGCAAACATGCATCATGTGTAGGTTGATCTTCTATGTCACTTACACTTGGGGGCACCTTGTCTCATCCAACATATCATTTTTCATCCTATTATTTTCTATATTATCTTATCATGCCATTTCCATACACCCAAATACATAAACCTATCATATTGCATCCATTCATCCTCCCTTCCTCTTTTGATCTTGATAAAGATTGGGGGCACAATATTGACAAATATTTTGGGATATCTGTTGACATACCTCATCCTTTCCCAATCGATCCTATCATTATCCCTATAGTCATAAGCCTTGTCATGAAAAATCTTAAGCATACTACCTAGAATGGGGCATGTTATTCCTATATGACATAGTCCTTGGAGATCACATCCTTGTCCTCTTACACGTACATCCATTCCATCCATTATTGCCTATCATTTTATCCATCCTTCCTCCTTGCACCTAGACTTGGTTTTTCCCTTGTCATTGGTATCTAGCACAAAGGCTATTCAAATTGTCATCCATTGACATCCCAAACACTTCAAAATCCAAAAAAAAATCAAAAAACATTTCAAAATGCAAAAAATCCAAAACATTTCCAAAAATACAAAAAAATCAAAATATTTCTAAAACTACAAAAAATCAAAACATTCCAAAAACTCAAAAAAAAATTAAAACATCTCAAAACCAAAAAAATCAAAACATCTCAAAAATCCTAAAAAAATCAAATATTCCCAAAAATCCTAAAAAAAATCAAATATCCATAAAAAATCCAAGCAATGAATTCAATCAAATCATTCCATCCAATCATTTCAATTCCATTTTTCAAATCAAATTAATCATTTCATCAAGAGAATTTCTCAATTCAATTTAATCGTTCCATCAAATCAAATCAATCCAATCATCACAGTTTCATGCCAAATTCAACCCAATCATTCCAATCCAACACATCAATTCACTCAATCAATTCATCCAATCAATTCATCAAGTCAATCAAATCAATCACTTCATCAATTCTTCTAATCAATCCAATCAAATCAATTCTCCAAATCAATCAAAATTCCAAGAAATAATATAAATGCAAGTCATTTAAACTTGTCAAATTATCCAATCACATTCAATGGTCTTGATCCTAATCTTGATGTAAACCAAATCAATCAATCAATCAAGCCCTGGTGTTGCTCGCATGGTCAACAACACTAGTGTCAATCAATCATATCCATTGTCTTATATAGGATGTTTCATTGTCGAAACTAGACCAGGTGTCTTATACAGTATGTTTCAATTCCTAAAACTAGACACAACAATCATCATCAATCACTCTTGATCAATCATTCATTTACAGCTTGATAGGGGCAATACCTTGTTTGTTTTTGTATCATTTGTGAATGCTTTCTTACTTTCTTGTGTGTGTTATCAGTTTTTCTTGCATTTGTATCAAATCCGAACCATTCCTAGCTAATATTCATATCTTGTATCTAGACAAGGTTGTATTACGTTGAGGCACAAGACACGTTGTCACCTTGGTCCTTATACCTTGGTGCATAACGTCTAGTGCTATATCAAACATCATGGTTCCTCACCTTCATCCATTTCCTTATCTTTCTCCTTTGACCAATCTATTTCATTTCGAGAGCCTACTCGTGTTTGTCCAACCCGCCTATCCTCTTGAGGAGGCATCATCATCCCATTGTCATCCTTTTCTTCTATCCATATCTTAACTTCTTTGAAATGATGTTACTCGACATAAATCTCATCATCTTGAACATCATCTCAAAGAGGGGCAAAATGTAGACACTTAAATTTGTCCATGTCTTGACCATTACTTAGTCAACATACTACTTAGACATCATATGACATTTTGTCTTAATCCCACTCCTAATCCCATCCTAATCACTTTCTAATTAATTAAATAAATCTTATTTATTTAATTAATTCCTATTCAGATGTCCCAGCTAATTCAAATAAAATATTTAAATTTATCCTCACCTCTCCACTTAATACACTTCACATGTCAAACTAATTCAAATAAAATATTTGAATTAGGTTTCCTTTATTCCCCTTTGCACACTTGTCACATGACTACAACTCCTCATGGAGTGGGAAAAACCTAATCAATCATAGCCATCCACATAGCACAAATCAACTTTCAATCACAACACTTCATTCAAATCAACCTTTCCTATAAATCAACCATCTCACAAGCCATTTGCATATCAAGTTCTTGAGCATTGTTATGTTGTCAAATTTCCTCTAGAATCATCCTATGCCAATGTTATGCTAATGAAATAGTGAGCAAACAACAAACAACCCTTCACAATCATGCATGCCTATGAAAGATTGAGAGAACAATTGAGATAAGTCATTAGTTAGCTTCAAATTTGTGTTTATTTCATGTTTTTTTGATTGATTCGTAGCTTATTTGCACTCCATTGGGAGATAGGGTTTGCTTCCATTATTTTCTACAAATTTGATAAGCATTTTGCCTATCTCACTCCCCATCACTCCTTTGAGTTAAATGCTCAAATCGTGTAAGGTTAAAAGAAATTTACACTCGAGCTAATTATTTTACGGAAATACCTAAAAGTAATTTAGCAGTATGACAATTAATCTATTTATCTATGTCTACTTTCAAAAACTTAATTGCATTTTTTTATTAAAAGATAATGTGCCTAGTAAACATTTTAACGTGACCGGTGATGCTGGTACGACACACCCTCTGGCTCCACATGAATGCTTTTTCCTGGAGCAATGAACTGGTGAGGCCTCAACACAGGGGACCTCATCCCCTAGCAAGAACACTTAAAACCTACGAACTTGTTGGCCCAACAAAGGCGTAAAGCTTGCAAGCTCATTAGCCCAGTGGGGATTTGAACTCTGGTGGCCACCACTACAACCGAGCGACTTAACCACCGAACCATGCCCTTATCGGCAACTTAATTGCATTCTTACATACTCCTAAAATACTCATTTTATTTTGGGAAATTTTAAATATTAAAACTGTTTTATTTTAAACTATTCAATTATTGAGGTACTTATTGGTTATCCTTTAGATAATGAGAAGCCTTTTTCAATATCAATTTCGATTACTTAGTCTCTATTAGGTGGTTTCCCATGGTTACAATTAAAATAGAGAAGCCATGAGTAGATTGGACATCAACTCCATAGTAGAGGTAGAAAGTCCTATATTTTGTAGGTTTCATATTTAAAAAATAAAACTAAAAAAATCTTAATCTTCCCCATCCCTAAAACTACATCTTCTAAGAGACACGTCAATTACATTTTTTAATGAATTGTCTATTCTACATATTAAAGTCCCTATTAGTTATGGTCTGATAGAGCAAATCTAAGTCACATGTAATAGTTGGCCAGCAAGATGCAGATCTATATAAAAGATTTGGACTGCATCAACATACCCATAGTGGTGGAGAGCTCAGACATGGTTGCGGCTCTGAAAGAAAAAGTTAATGAGCTAGAAGGAATTCCACTAGATTGGCAAGAATTGATTCTTGAGCTGTAAGTTTTAGGCACACCATGTAAAGAAGAACATGACTCGTCTGTTCCATTTGCAGAAACCAAGTTGGAGGATGCAAAAACTATCTCCTATTGTAACATTTAGGAGGAGGAGACAATATCTATGGATATTTGTTTGCTTCCCATAAATGAAGAAACTGCAATGAAAGTATATATCTGTAGACCACGTTGTTCATGCAAGCATGCAGATCTGATAACTTTATACATGGAGAGTTGGTGGACAATTCATTTTATGAAGTCCATTTTGTGACACTCTAGCGGTGTGTAGTAGGATGAGCTCCAAAAGTTAGAATTTGAGAAGAAGGTGTTGGAAAATAAAATTACTATTGCTTTCAAGATGAAGATCATTTAAAAATTGTCCCTGTAAGCAAGCCTTTGTTTTCTAATGTTACTTTATCATAATATAATATTTGTGCGAATCATATGATTAATGTTCCTTTGACTCTATAATAGAGTACAAAATATTAACTCACCCTTAGTGTTTGTTTTCACTTGTAACCTGTATATATAGGAAATAATATTAATCTCAAAAGAAGAATATCTACATACAAAAATAGAATTTGAATAACATATGTTATGGAGTAAAAAGTGGACACATGCCTTTTTACCTCCTAGTTTAGCCCCTAGGTCCCGTGATAACATTATACATGCTAAGTATTCATCCTAATGGAATATCCCCCAAAACCAATACAAATTGGGAACTAGGGGCCCATTCTTAGCCTTACCTTAGACCAAAAAGGTGCCTTGGGACTTGGGCGCCCGGTCCCAAGTCCTCCCTGATTAGTTAGGGTAAATTTCAAAGCATGTCAGCATTGAACCTTTAAATGGGTCTCTCCTTGTCGGCTCTTTCAATTTAATTCATGAATGTTAGTGGAAAAGCATATATAAGTGTGTTTTGAATTCATTTGTAACCTAGGATGGATATTGCAAATGTATGATCTTGGAGTAAAGAGCATTCAAACCATTAATTATGTTTCTAGAGAAGATTTGTGTTTGTATTGTGTGTGTTGTTGCAGATTTGGAATCATCATCCATCTGCTTATGAGTTGAAGGATCTTCATTATCCTAAGGGATTTTCCTTTAAGGTGAATTCATTGTTATTTGAATCATTTCATCATTGGTTTCTCTTTAGCCTCTTCTCTACAAAAGGACATGTGACTCTCTCTAACAATGGTGTTGGGAAGCTTGAATGCTATCTCATGATTTGACTGAGGCAAATCCATAAACACCACAACCCCCAAACACTTTTTATTCTTGTGTGTAGGTTATAGGTGCAAAGTATGAAGAAGTGAAGATACAAGAAGGTTGTGTATGGGAAAGGGTTTTGGGATTCAAAAACATTTCACAAAGATTCCGCTATGCAAGACTTGGGCGCCTGCCTTGAAGTCCTCCTGCTCAAATAGGCTCTGAATCCAGCATTAGAACATCATTTGAAGCTGTATGCAGGAATTTTCATCGTTTTACAAACTAAACAAGTGCAACCTACAACTATGAAGAATCTAATCTAGAAAGCAAGTAAAAATGTAGAAAAGAAAGCAAAACACTCTAGATTGTGCGATCCTTCGATTGCATGTGGATTGCTTCTTTGGAGAATGCATCTGAGAGATGTAAAGCTACCATGGTTGATGATTAAAGTGACATGCAAGGGGCATAGATGCAAAAAAGATAAGTATATGTGTGTATTGAATGATAATAAAGATAAATGAATGCAGAGCAAAAAAGAAAGATGAGCATGGTAGAAGAGTGAAAATGGCACTGAAGTAGCGCATTTATAGTGAGAGAGGGTGTGAAATGGACTGTAGAGATGCAATATGAAGATCAACAGCTGAGAGGAGTTGTGTGGAGAGAACAAACGTGCATGTGACACATGTATCCACTTAGCTTTTGTTAAATCAGAAGTTTCTATAGCTTGTGGAGATAACTTAGATTTGGATTTTTATTTAATTGGATTTTAAATTTATTTTCATTTTGAACTCACATGGACATGGAGAAGAATTTAGAAGGTGGGTAAATAAAATGAAATAACCATCTTTATTTAATTTATTTGTTTGGGAAAATAAATTAAATAAAAAATATTTATTTTATTTAATTAAATGATAGATAAGAAGAATATGAAAATAGATAAATTAAATTTTCATTTAATTTATTTATGTGGGGATGGAATAAATAAAACTTTGGTTTTATTTATTTTTATAAGGTGGGAAACGACATAATTAAATAACCTAGGGTTACTTAATTATTAGAAGAAGATTGGAAAATGGGGGTAATTAATTAAATAAAATATTATATAATTATGGTGACATAGAAGAAAATGAGGTTTGTGTCACACGTGTGTTAGACAACCTAACATATGCAAATGTGAAAATATGATGAAATGCCTAATTGTGGAATGAGCCAATTTTGGGTGTCTACATTTTGCCCCTCTTTGAGACAATGTCTGTTAGGGCATTGTTTCAAAGAAGATATGATACGTCTAATGAACAAGCTATGCCCCAGCGAAACTGGCAGATGATGCCCCCTCGGGAGGAAAACCAGGCTACAGGGAAAAGATGGGTTTGACTCACGACAAGAAGACCAGAGAACCTAATACTGGGAAGACATGAAGAATTAGGGTTCAGGAGGGTCAAAATAGGGATGGTAGAGAAGAATTAGGGTTTGGTGAAGAAGGAATGGATGCTGAAATCTAGTATGCATAGAGGGTGATGCAGGAGAGGAGTGCAGCCTTGGCAGCTATGAGTCGTGACCAAGCCACATTGTATTTGGCTACAGAGCTGACGAGAGTACAGGGAGAGCTGGGGATAGCCCAGGTAGAGGTGGAGTACTATAGAGGGCTATATTTTGAAGTAGTACCAGTTGATTAGAGGCATCCCAGCTTTAGGAGCAGGTCAGGTGCTTCTGCCTCTTGGAGGATAGGGGGATCACAATTAGTGGGCTCTATTATGGGTCCACCACAGTGAAGAGACACTCATGGGGTAGGAGGAGTAGACAGAGGAGATAGAAACCAGGACAAGGCCTTCTCGGGGAGTAGCCTCTCGAGACAGCAGGGATAGCCAATTTTGTACATATTGTGTATAATTTTTTAGACCTACGTGTCTATTGTACATACATAGTTTTGGGTGGCTCATTGATAGCATATTTGTACATACATTGACGATTTTGTATAGTGTAGACACTTATATATTGATTCATATGATGCACATTGATATGACATGATTCTATATGCACCTGTGTTACGGATATGCATTGTGATTTTTGTGGTTTTTATATGTTTTATATGCTGTGGATGCTAAGATGTATGGACCTATATGTATGGATGGTCCTAATGCTTAACTAGTGAATAGATGGTAGATGCTTATAAATGATATGGATAAATGAACTATGTTAATTCTATGATATGATGTAAATGCATGATACTACTATGTCTAACACACTTCTTTTGTGGGAAGAAAGTGGATGATGAGAAAGACGAAGAAGACGAGGAGTGGAAGAAAAAGGATGAGAAGAAAGATGATGATGAAACCATTGATCATACATGTGAAATATGGATGAAGAAAGGCAGCTTCAGATTGGATGCATAAAAATTGAAGATTTGTAACCCTAATGTTTGATTTAGCAATAGATATTATGCACCAAGGTATAAAGACTAAGGTGTCTAGTATCTAATGCGCTACAGACTAATACAACCTTGTCAAGAAATAATATATGAATATTAGCTGTGCTAGATGGACTTTGACTCTACAAGCAAGGGTCTGAGCTTATTTCCACTAGACATAATGAAACCTTGTTGGTTATATGTATGGGAAATAGTCTTAGCATAGAATAATCTTAGTGCATAAGAGAATGTTTAGCTTCTCAGATGCAAAAGATATTGATATACAAGATGCTATTCCCAACACGTACAAGATACCATTAGGCATAGTAGAGAATAAGATCATCCCATAAACACAATATATGAAAGAAAATGACCATGCCCCAGTCCATATGTCATCGGAACATACCAAGATATGATAGATCAAGGCAGTCTTGACTAGGTATTAGAAAGGGACAAAAGATAAATCAAAAGATAAACAAAAGACACAACCATCATGTTCTCTTGCCAAGTTTAGGATGCTCTAGGATGGGTTTGGATAGATAGCGCCTTCTTAAAAGGAAAGATATATCTTGTAAAAGGCTAAGATTGTTGGAGTGATTTAGCAGGTGTTGGCTTAATGCATGCAGACAAATGTCTTCCGTAAATCCCTGATTTGATAAGTGCTTGAGCTATCGAGATGTGTATAGTTTGCTTGTTTTTTCTTGCATTGGGAAAAGAGAAGAAAGTAGAAGATAAGAGAAGTGAAAGGGGGATAGAAGAATGGATCGTTGGTGCTTGAGTACTGGATACTTCCTTCATATTCCAGACTGCCTACATACCCATATCCATGGGATCAAAGCACCACACGATAAAGATGAGGCATGATGATATGTAGTTTTGGATGATTTGATGATGGGAGAGATAGATGATGGAAGAAGAAAAGTGAGATGGACAAAGAGAAATGATGATTAGAGGACAGATGGAAGATGAAAGAGGGGATATCATCTTGTACCTGAATTTGGGTACATCCTTCGTACTTCAAACTACCTACATACTCGTATCCATGGGATCAAGGCCCTTAATGATATAGGTATGATGTATTTATTTTGTGTTATGATGGGGGGTGTGATGTGATTGTGTTATTGATGGTATGCGATAGTATGGTTTAATAGTGAAAGTTGTTGGTAGATGTTTATTGGTGAAGTGAGGTATGGATGATGGAGCCTAAAGTGTCAATTCCCCAAAGGCGAAGTTCAAGCAAGTGCCCTTAATATGGGAAGAATTAACAAGTAAAGGGGTGGCTAAGGATGATGGAATCAACTGATATGTCCATGTCGATAATTTCCAAGACATGATATACAAGTAGGACACCGAGATGGCGGGATGAGAAAGTTTCAATGCTAGGTTTTCACTATGGTACTTATCTAAGGCGCCTGTTTACCATTTGTTCACCAGAGGATGAAATTTTTATCTTTACACTTTTTTTTTGTTTAAAATGGTTTTCACTATTGGATTTTTTTTTTAGGATTTTTTTCCATGACATTTTATATTTTTTAGGGATTTTTAGGACATTTTATATATTTTAGGGATTTTTTAGGACATTAGGGGGAATGCTATTTACAAGAGCTCATGGATAGAATTTTTTGAGATGAATGTTGTTAATTGGTTCATCTAGGGAGTCACCATCAGGGGTAGCCAAAGTATAGGCTCCAGAACCATACACAGATGTGACCACAAAGGGGCCAAGCCAATTGGGCTTGAACTTGCCTTGCTTTTCTCTCCTTTGTTGGTTCTTCTTATTCTCCTTTAATACAAGGTCACCCACATGGAACCTTCTCTCCTTGATCTTCTTATTGTAGCTACGACGAAGATGGTTTTGATAGACCTGCAGATGATTTAGTGTTGTAACCCATCATTCATCTAGTAGCTCCAACTCATTTAGTTTAGATTTGTGATAATCCCCATCAGATACAATATGCTGGAGAGATACATGCAATGAGGAGATCTCGACCGCGATGGGAAGAACGACATCTGCACCGTAGACCAAGGCATAAAGAGTTGTGCTAGTAGGAGTTTTGACACTGGTTCAAGAAGCGAACAATGTAGGGTTTAGTTGTAGGTGCTAATCTCAGCCCGCTTCATTGACCGTTTTCTTGAGTATCTTGATGATGGTCTTGTGGGAGGCCTCAGCTTGGTCATTGGTCTGTGGGTAATAGGGGGTAGAAAACCAATGTTGTATATGGAACTTATGACATAGATCACGGACTTCCTAGTTCTTTAAGGGATTCCCATTATCTGTAATGATGGCCTTGGGGATATCGTAGTGGCAAATGATGTAATGTAAAATAAACTTGGAGATCTATTTTCTGGTAATAGAGGTCATAAGAATGGCTTCCACCCATTTTGTGAATTACTTTATGGTAGTAATAATAAACTTGTGGCCATTAGATGAGGGTGGATGGATCTTCCCTATGAGGTTGAGTCCCCATTCTGAGAATGGCCGAGTTGTGAGAGGTTGTAACTCATGTGTTGGAGCATGTATGAGGTCTCCATGCTTTTGACATTGAACACAACTTCTGGTAAAGTGTTATGCATCCTACTCCATAGTAGGCCAATAGTAACCAGCTCTAAGAAGTTTTTTAACAAGACTAGGACCGATGGAATGCGATCCACAGACACCTTCGTGTATCTCTTGCAAAGTAACATTAGCCTCTCTCGAGTCAAGACACCTAAGGAGGATACCATCGAGACTCTTACAGTAGAGGGTTTGGCCAAGGATGGTGTAGCAAGAGGCTCAGTGAATGAAGGTTTTCCTTTTGAGGGGGGAAGGTACCATTGGTTAGATATTTGTATATGTCTTCATACCAGGGGGAACTGGGACCAACAATCTCTTAGATGAGGTCAGATTGTGGTACTTCAAAAGTTGGGATGAGCAGGTATTCAACTAAAAATTCACACCTTTGTGTGTTGGCAGGCATGTCTAAAAGAGAACCGATGGTTTCCATGGCATCGACTGCCTTGTTGTTGACTCTAGGAATCTGTTCAAATGTGATTTTACAGAAGTACTTCTTAAAGTTATCAACCATTCTTTTATAGGGGAGAAGCTTCTAATATTTTATCTGGTACTCATCTTGGATCTATTTGATTACCAGCTGAGAGTCACTAAATACCTATAGTTCTTTGATGTCCCTTTGGATAGCCATGCGTAACCTAATGATTAGAGCTTCATACTCAGCAATGTTATTTGTACAAGGAAAAGAAATTCTGTAAGATTTTGGGATACAATCACCCCGAGGGGTGATGAAGAGGATACCAGCTCTTGATCCATGTTGTCTATAGGAGCCATCAAAGTAGAGCTGCCAAGGTTCTACTTGATAAACATTGAATAGTTCTTCATCTGGGAATGTAGGGTAAATAGGGCGGACATCTATTATGGGTGCTTCTGCCAATTGGTCGGCTATGGCTTGTCCCTTGATGGCTTTGCGATCAACATATTGAATGTCAAACTCACTGAGGATCATCACTTATTTTGATATTTTGCCTGTGAGAACTACCTTAGAGAGCAAATACTTGAGGGGGTCAAATTGGGATATGAGCTTGGTTGACTGATTCAGCATGTAGTGCCATAGATTTTGAGAAACAAACACCACAGCCAAACATGCTTTTTCAACTTTTGTGTAGTTTATCTCATAACCAACAAGAGTCCTGCTAATGTAGTAGATGTCATGTTCTCTTCCTATTTCATCATGCTGAGATAATAGAGCACCTAGGGCCACTACTGTTGAGGAAGTATAAAAGAGAAAAGGTCAATCAGAAATAGGTGGTATCAGTACTAGTGGTGTTGTGAGATATTCCTTGATTTATTCAAAGGCCCGCTGATAATTTTCATCCTATTTAAAGGTTTCTCCCTTCTGTAGCAAGTGCTAGAAAGGATGGCATTTATCTACTAATTGTGTAATGAATCAGCGGATGGATTGGAGTCAACCTTGGAGGCTATAGAGTTGTTTTAGACTGGATGGAGGAGGCATGGTGATAATAGCTTTTATCTTGGTAGGATCTGCTTAATTTCCTCTTTGAGAGACTATATAGCCCAATAATTTGCAAGAGGTTACTCCAAAAACACACTTCTTGGGATTCAATCTCACCTTGTATTTCTCAAGCCTATCAAAAATCTGTTCCAAGACTTCAAGATGGCCTTCTCGTGTTTTTGACTTTCCTAGGATGTCATAGACATAATCCTCCATTATAGAATGGAAGAGATCATGAAAAATGATAGTCATAGCACGTTGGTAAGTGGCACCTACATTCTTGAGACCAAAGGGCATTGTAACCCAACAATATACACCCCAAGGGCAGATAAAAGTAGTTTTATGCTAGTCTTCCTCTATGATCCTGATTTGGTTATATCCTGAGAATCTGTCCATCAGTGAGAGTATTTCATGTCACATTATTAAGTTGACAATTGTATCAATGTTTGGCAAAGGAAAGTCATCTTTGGGACAAGCTCTGTTTAGGTCTCTAAAATCATTACAACATCAGATTCTTCCATCAGGTTTGGCTACTAGTACCAAATTACACACCCACTTAGCATAATCAATGGGCTTGATGAACTTTGCATCCAAGAATTTTTGTATTTCTGCTTTGACTAACAATGCTATTTGGGGATGCATTTTTCTTAGCTCCTATCTGACTGGTTTGGCATTGGGAGATACTGCCAAATGATGAACTACAAGTGAAGGGTTGAGACTGGGCATGTATGCATAGGTCCATACAAAATTGATTGCTCTTTTTATGAAGAATCTCATGAAGTTAACCCTTTCTGTTTCTGATAGTGACGCTGCTAAGAATGTAACTTTTGGATCCTTTGTAGTGCCCAAACTGATTTCCTGAGTATTTTTTGCCAGCAAAGGTGACCGCTCTTTGTATGTTGTCATAGGAAGGTCAGATCCTCCATCCTTGGACGCCTCAAAGAGGTTTTCACTCATGGATACGTCCTTTATTTTTATTTTTCCTTGGTCAAGAGGCACCTTTCAGTTTTCACCTAATGACCTTTCATTTTTTACTTTATTTATTTCACTTTTGTGACTAAAGGATCTGACGCTTCTGCCAAAGTATGCCAGTTGGGGTAGGTCCATTGCATAGCCCACTTTGTGATCTCCTAATGGCAAGCCTTTCCTTAGTCCCATAAATTCAACTATAGCCTCATTGTTTTGAAATACATCTAGGGTAGGTGCCCCCTTGTTGGTCCTAGTCAATGAGGTCAGGGTAAACAAGTTGGAGGTTAGGGAATGTGGATGAGGAGACTGAAGATAACATGAAAATGGATGTCTCTTGGAAAAGTTTAGTGATATGGAAGGTAGAGTCATCAATGGTATCCTGACTAGGGGCCTCTTCCACGGGAAAGCCTCAATGACTTTATCGAGGACAACTTTGATGTCGGAGGAAGCTGGACCCTCCTTCGAGTATCCTAGACCCTGTCTATTATACTTCTTTGTCACAATGATAGGTTTGAGAGGGCCTTGTTCTTTTGATCCTAGTCCTCCTGTTCCCTTGTAGCCCATGTTCTTGATGATTCTATATCCATTATTATACCTCTCCACTTCGAGAGTGAGTTGATCATGCTCATCATAGAAAAGCCAAGAAGCGTGGTTATCCTCCACATCTTCATTGTCAAGCAATCCTGATTGTATGAACACTATGGGAGACATGGTGATGGTAGCTTTGGATAAGGTGGCTTTGGATACAGATGATCTATCATATGATTTAGGAGATAAAGGCATGGTTCCTAGGAAGGAAGATCCCTGCAAGCTATACTCACCAAGTCCCTTCTCTATGATCTTGACCTTAATATCAAAAATGGATTTCCTAGTGGAGGGCTTGTTTAGGTTTGAGGGATCAACATAAGATGTAGAGGGATAGGCCTTGGCATTGATAGGTAGCTTGGAAGGTTTAACAGTACTCAAATGGGTTTGGATCTACGAGGATTGTAATTTCCACACCATTATATGGGAAATTTAAGCATTGGTGGTAGGTGGATGGTACCACTTTTAAGGCGCAGATCTAAGGGCGGCCGAGGATGATATTATAGGGAAACTCAACATCTAGGACTTGACATAGTGTGTCAGTAGTGACCAGACCAACCCTTATAGGCAATTGGATGATCCCTTCAAAATCACGCTCTCCATCATCATAGGCCTTGATGGTTATGCTTTTTGAGGTATCAATGTGGTCTTCTGAGTAGCCCAGTTGTTTTCTTAATCATAGAGAACAAATGCTCAACCCAACTCCACCATTTACCAGTATCTGTTTAATACAACATTGGTCGATAAATACTTTGATATGGAGGGAATCATGGTGAGATGGATTAGAAGTGGAAAGGTCTTGATCAGAGAAGGTCAAATGATGGGGAGCGATGATACTTATCATCATAGCTTGGAATTGTGTCATGTCAATATCAGTGGGTATAGATGATTCTTGCAAGGCTCTGTCAAGGATGGCTTTGTGAGTGGGAGATATGCACAATAGTTCAAGTATGGATATATGAGCAGGGGCTTTACTGAGGTGCTCAAGGATATTAGAGCTAGCAGTTGGATGGATGGCAGGTGATGGGGCTCCTTGGATAGTTACTCGGCTATGTCGAGTAGTTATAGTGCAGTTGAGTGTTTTTCCTCTTATGGTGATAGTAGCAATTTGGGATGGTTCAATGCGGCTAATGGTAGATTCATAAGTATAGTTAACATTCTTTTCTGTAGTAGGGGCACTTGCTTTGTTATGCGAGGGAAGGGGATTTTTAAAGGCATCTATGTCGTAATTGGTAGTTGGTTGTGGTGATGTAATGTTGATAAGCCCTTGATCAATAAGATTTTGAATCATATGTTTAAGCATCATGCAGCTAGTGGTAATGTGTCCTTTTACCTTGTGATATTCACAGTACTCATTATCCTTGTGCTAGTTAGGTTTAAATTGAGGTTGCTCCTGTGGTTGTATCTTAGGTAACACAATTTCCCCCAATTGTACACATTTTCTAAGAACAATCTCAATGGGTTCTCCCAAAGGAGTGAATTTACATCGAGGTGGTGGATTTTCTTTCATTTGAATGTGAGGAAGAAAAGGTGTACCACCGGATGTTGCTTGTATGTTGATTGGTTCTTTTACTATTTGCACGTTCTTGGCATCAACAACACCGTCATTTACAACATTCTTGTTTTTATTCCAAAAATGAGATTTATCGTTTGAGGATTGAGGGTTGTCTTTCTTTTCCTTTGAGATCTTGATAAGACCTTTTGTGATTAGAGCTTTCTCGATGTTGCTTCCTTTGGATATGATTTCATCGAAGGTGGTTGCGCTATGCAGTTGTACTTGGAAAGACAATTCAGGATGAAGATTTTGCACGAAGATATCAATTTGTTGCTTTTCAAGCATCTGCCAAGAAAGTTTGCTGGCCATGTTTCACCATCGCTAAAGGAAGGATGAAAAGGTTTCTCCACTTTTCTATTTGTTATTGACAAGGTCATTCATAGAGATCTCATTTTCAATGTTGAACGCAAAATGGGAGATGAATTTGCTAGCCAATTCTTTAAAGGTTTTTATGCCCAGGGGCAAATGGGAAAACCACTCCATGGTCTATCTACTGAGACTGCGAGGGTATAGTCGCAAGAGATAGGTGTCATTGTATGTGACGTCTAGGCAAGCCACATAGAATATTGGGAGGTGATCGTTAGGATCCCCTTTCCCCTTGTATTTATCGAATTGTGGTATTTCAAAGTGTGCGGGAAGGGTATCATTTGTAGCAACTTGTCAAATGGATAGGGAGACACCTCTTCAAAAGATAAGGTTTTCTTGGTTTGGCCACTAGACATGTCCGCAAGTTTTTTTTCACATCGATCAGATCTTGGATGTAATTGGGTGCTAGTGATTGATATTGTTGTTGGAGATCTTGATGAGATAGATGGGGTATGTGATCGACCAATGGTTGATTCCTAGGATATTGATGTGATGGGTTCACAGGATATTGTTGTTGGATAGATGAATACTATTTTTGAATCAGAGGCTACTGTTGCGATGGTTTTGTTGGGATGGATTCAAAAGATATTGTTGTTGAATAGGAGGATATTGTTGCTAATTCAGAGGGTTTTGTTGTGATGATAGCACATATGAACTTGACAATGGGTTGACCACATAGTTTGATGCCGCATGCGGGCCATATGAGGGGTTGATGTAAGTCATGGGTTGCATGGAGATCAAGGGACCTTGATAAATGGGTGGAATGACATTAGTCATCTGAATGTTGGAAGGTTGTGCTCCGAGAGAGAGAAGTTGATCAGCATAGGTGTTGGGTTGTGTGTTTGGTACAATAAGTTGATCAATGAGGGTGGTGTTAAGATTGGATGTGACAAGGGAGGTTTGAATGGGATGAGTAGATGGTATGGTGATGTAAGAAGATGCATGGGATATAAGGGGTGGCCCAATATATATGACACATTAACATTGGGGATAGGTGGTGCTTGAGTCACTTGATTGGAAATAACATTCATGGAGGCTGATAGAATTGAAGCTGACACATGAAAAGGAGGCATAACCATGTTAGAGACTGTAGAAGTGATAGCATAGGATGGTGTCAATAATGGCTCAATAGATGTAGTGACGAGTGGTTGATTTGGTCTCATGGGTGTAGATGATGTTTGGGATACATGCGTGTGTTGAATAAGCACAAATGGTGTTTTTAAGGAAAGCAGAGGTGTAGAAAACAACTTTCCTAAAGTTAATTCAAAGGGGATAATGCAGACAGGTAACTTTCAATTCAAATACAAAGATGAACACACTAGAAAAACAAAATAAACATTCAAGACAACAAAGAATGACACCAGATTTATGTGGGAAAACCCTTTTGGGTAAAAAACACACTACCACAAGAGAGACTATCTTTATTACAGTAAACTTGATAGTTACAATAAAGATCCCAGCTCTTTTGCTCAGGTATCGATTCTCTACAATTATACAAAACCATTCACTTCATCTGTACATCTACAGAATAAACTGTATAATCAAATCTCTTCATCAATCATCAACGACATCACCAGATCTGTATTTATTTCCAGTCTTCAAGAGCAAAACAATTTTTCTAACTTCTGCCCTAATTGATCGTTTCAACTAATCCATCATCACTGCCTTCCAACTGTCGCAACTGTTCATATTCATGTGAGGTGTTTAGTCTCACATTCACCAATTCAGGTTTGATATTCTAGTTTATATCCACAAAATATCAGTAAGACTATCATCGACAATTTTGTTGCCGACGATGCCAAACTAAAAGCCCATCAGAATAGCCTAAACCATCGGTGAACACTTCACCATTCACTCTGATAGTTCCTCATCTCAGCGATGCCCAAATCTCTTCATCCTCCATCAGAGTGACCTCTGCCATCGGTCCAAGAACTTTACACTGCACTGATGAATAGCCTCTTGCCGATTGCTTGGAGAAACCACCATCGGTGAGATCAGCTCTTCGCCAACTTTCATTGGAGTAACCCATAACTATCGGATCGACCACCATGGGCTTAGCCGCTCACTACCCTCGGTGAGACCTTCCAAATCGGTCAAGGGCTTCCGAACTCCTGTTGATAGTGAAATTCTTTCCGATGGTCACTACCATCGGTGAAACACATGCCATTGATAGAGCCCAACATGGACACACCAATAGTGTTCTATTAGCCTGATGAAGTACATGTGAATGATATGAGGTTCTAAGCCATAATATGAGACACTAGGTCTCTTCAATCTCCCACTTGTCAAAGAGATTACTGCTACCTCTTAATCCACATACGATTATTGAGAATTATGGGTCTGAAGACCCATTCCATCTAAACACCATTTGAATTTGGCCATGCTCACTGGTTTAGTTAAGGCATCAACAACATTTTTTAAAGTGTTAATCTTTTCCAGCTTCACCTTCCTGTCTTCCACCATATCATGAACAAAGTGATATTGGACATCAATATGTTTTGTCCTAGCATGAAAAGTAGGGTTCTTCACCAAGCATATAGCACTTTGACTGTCACAGTGAATTTGTATCTTCCCTGCATTAAAACCAACATCAAAACACAACCTCTTCAACCAAACAGCTTCTTGGCATGCACAAGTAGCTGCCATGTACTCTGCCTCTGTTGTGGACAAAGCGACTACAGCCTGTTGCTTGCTCATCCAACTGATAGCACCATCATTTAATGTGAATACATATCTACTAGTAGATCTTCTACTATCAATGTCCCCTTCCCAATTAGAATCAACATATCCTTGAATGCTAATAGATCTCTGAGATCCAATTGAGTTTCCATGATAGCAAATAGCAAGGTTAGATGTCCCTTTCAAATACCTCAACTCTTTTCACAGCATCCCAATGTGATCTGCCTAGATTTGCCATAAATCAGCTCAAAACTCCCACTGCTTGGGCAATGTCTGGCCTGGTACAGACCATTGCATACATCAAGCTACCAACAACACTTGCATAAGGCACTTTTTTCATGTCGTCAATTTCATTCGAAGATTCTAGACAATCTTCAACAGATAGTTTCGTTCCCTACAAAATTGGAACAACTAACTGTTTGGAATCAGACATATTAAATTTATCAAGAACATTGGTAATGTACTTGCTCTGGCTGAACCAAAGCTTTCTCTTAGATCTGTCCCTTTTGATTTCCATTCCCAGAATGTACTTCGCTGCCCCTAGATTCTTCATTTCAAATTTCAAGGACAACTGAGATTTTAATTCTGAGATCATCCCCTTACCATTGCCAATGAATAACATGTCATCCACATATAGTGCAATTATAAGAATATGAACACCATCAGTTTTATAATAGACACAATGATCAGATTTAGATCTCACATATCCCAAGGATAAAACATACGTATCAAATTTTTGATACCACATTCTAGGAGATTGCTTCAAACCATAAAGAGACTTTTGAAGTTTACATACTAGATGTTCTTTACCTTTTTCCACAAAATGCTCTAGCTGGGACATATAAATTTCTTCTTCAAGGTCCCCATGAAGAAATGTTGTCGTCACATCCATCTGCTCAATTTCAAAGTCATATGCTGCTGCAAGTGACAACAGAAATCTAATGGATGTCAGCTTAGCTACAGGAGAAAAGATTTCTCTATAATCTATACCTTCCTTTTGAGAATACCCCTTAGCAACCAGTCTTGCCTTGTACTTGTCAATACTACCCTCTAGACCATATTTCTTTTTAAATACTCACTTACAACCCACAGGTTTTCTACCTTCAAACAAGGGCACCAGATCCCAGGTTCCATTTTTCTCCAATGATGACATTTCGTTATCCATGGCTTCCAACCAAGAATCTGAATAAGATAAACTAATAGATTCTTTCACAGTCCTAGGTTCATCAGTATCAGTAAGCAAAGCATAGGCACAAATTGAATCAAGTACTAAAAATCCATACCTATCTAGTTGTCTTCTTTCACATGTAGACCGCCTCAATGGTTGAGGAGCAGGTTTAGGTTCTTGCTCTGATCTGAATCTTCAGAGCTACTTGAACTCACATTTGAATCATCTACACTTGGTGTTTGTTGTTCCTCTTTTACAGGGCTCAAAGGAATATTAACAACACTCTTTTCTTTCTTTTCTTCTATCTTCTCTGGCTGAGGATCAATAACCAAAGGTTTCAGCTCTCTGAAAATTACATTCCTGCTTTAAATTACTTTTTCAGTTTCAGGATTCCAAAGCTTGTACCCTTTAACATCGACTCCATAGCCAATAAAGATACATTTGACTGCTTTGTAATCCAATGTAGATCTTTTTACCTCAGGAATATGACCATATGCCTCACAGCCAAAGACACAAAGATGTCTTAAAGAGGGCTTCTTTCTAGACCACACTTCCATAGGTGTCTTATCAACCAATGCCGAAGTAGGAGAACGATTCAGCAAGTAACAAGTTTTAGCAACTGCCTCAACCCAGAACCTTTGTTCAAGACCAGCATAACTCAACATACTTCTTGCTTTCTCTATCAACAATTGATTTAACCTTTCAGCAACTCCATTTTTTTGTGGAGTATAAGGTGTAGTCTTATGCCTTTTTATTCCATGATCAATACAATATTTATCAAATTCTACATTGCAATATTCACCACCATTATCTGTTCTCAAACATTTTATTTTTCTACCAGTCTGATTTTCCACAAGAGTTTTAAATTCTTTAAACCGACTGAACACTTCTGATTTATTTTTCAAAAAATATACAAATGCCCTCCTTGAATAATCATCAATAAACGATACGTAGTATCTTGATTTAGATAAAGAAGGAAGATCAACTAGACCAAAAACATCAGAATGTACATAGTCTTGAACACCAGAAGATTTATGAGAACTAGAGTAAAAAGAATCATGGTTCTGTTTTCCATCAATCAACCCATCTACCAGGGTTTTATTTTTCAAGGTTTTTAAACCTTTTTCACCTATGTGACAAGTCTATGATGCTTGAGCATTATTTTCTCTGCAAGAAGTTTAACTTCCATAGAGTTTGCATCATGTGTTACAATAGTAGCTTTTTCAGATTTTTCAGAGACATTATTACAGCACACTGGTTTAGCATTTAACCTATACAGAGTTCCAATACGTTCACCCTTTTCCAGTACAATAGAACCTCTAGTCATCTTACAGCCACCATTCACAAAAGTAACTTGCACTCCAACATCATTAAGCTCACTAACATAAAGTAAATTTTGAGCCAGACTTGGTATGTCTAAAACTCCGTTCATTCCCTTTATTCTACCATCCATGAACTGGATTCTGACTCTTCCTCGGCCAACAATTTCTAGTGTCGAATCACTTGCCAGGAAAACCTTCCCACCAACATATGGTTCATATATTGTGAACCATTCTCTGTGAGATGTCATATGAAAATATGCTCCTGAATCCACCAGCCATACATCTTTAGATGTATGCATTACCAAGGTAGAAATGAAGGCATCAGCATCACTCTGAGATGAATCGTTGTTAGAGAAGTTCTTCTTCTTCTTCTTTTTCTCCTCTTTGCAGTCTCTTCTGATGTGTCCTTTCTGCTCACAATTCCAGCACTTCACCTTGGACTTTGTGCCAGGAGATTTTGATCTCCCCTCTGATTTGGACTTAGACTTCTTGTCCTTCTTCTTG
The DNA here is from genome assembly GCA_027924645.1 of Cunninghamia lanceolata. NCBI lineage: Eukaryota > Viridiplantae > Streptophyta > Pinopsida > Cupressales > Cupressaceae > Cunninghamia > Cunninghamia lanceolata. Next base: position 8,195,127 of record BSBN01000194.1, on the reverse strand, counting down.
CCTCTTTGGCCATCTCAGAAGATTTCCTCCGCATCTCTTCAGATAACAATGAGTTAACAATCTCTTCAGTTGTAAACGTGGTTTTTGTACTTCCAATAGCCATCACAAGATGATCCCATGAATCAGGTAAGGAACACAACAGAAGCATACATCAGTCTTCGTCTTCTATTTTTACACATACAGACATCAACTATGCAACAATCAAATTAAATGAGTTTAGATGGTCTGCTACAGATGCTCCTTCATCCATCTTCAAAGAGTACAACTTCTTTCTGAGGAAAAGTTTATTCACCAAGGACTTGCCCTGATAAATATTTCCCAACTTCTTCCACAAAGAATTTGTAGTCTTCTCTTCATGGACATTCAATAGAACAAAATCTGCTAAACTTAATCTTATCAGTCATCTGGATTTCCTATCTATTAGGTCCCAATCTTCTTGCTTCATGGATGAAGGTTTAGTTTCAGACACAGCAACCCAAAGATCTTTGTCGACTAGCATATCTTCAACTTTAGGCTTCCACAACTCAAAGTTTGTTCCATTGAACTTTTCAATGTCTATTTTTCCTGATGTACTTGTTGGCAAGAGACACTGTGTGGCTTCATGAGTGTTGTCATTGATGGAAACAAAGTCCATCCCACACATCCGCAGGATATGGTGTGTCTATACCGGAAGTCAAATTGAAGAATATTTTGGTCCGGTGACCAAGAACAGAGCATGCAGCAAGGTCCGACAATTAGGTCCGGATCTCTTAGGGGAAGTATCTCAACAAAGTACGGACTTGGGGAAGTCAAGAAGAGTACCATGACTAATATATTCTTGAGATTGAGCCTCCGATGATGTAAGAGTGAAAATATATGAACACCTAAGTGTTGGGTTCCTGGTTAACAGAGTAGACTAAGGAAGAACTGACAGGCAGAGCTTCAGACCTTAATCCAGATGAGATATTGATGGTAATCAAGTTTCTTAAGGGATCATTCATGATTGGCTGACATGATTGATGACTTCTATAAGCATCTCTTTGATACACATCACTTGGTAAGCAAGGATTCGGCCGATAGACTAGAGTTTGGAAAAATATTGAGTATTCCGGATGCCAACTAGAAAGATGTTAAAATCCTTTGTGCGGATATATATACCAGATGGATTTTGATGAGAAGGTGTGTGTGGTGTGTTGTGAAGTGCAAAGAAAAGCATAGAGCAGTGTGGAAGCAGTAATACAGGTCTGGTATGTGACAGGACAGTAGCACCAAAGAAGAGGAAGAATGAAGTGCAGTAGATCAGTGTATTGAGCCTAACCGGAACTGAACCTCAGCATATGTGGATGCTTCTTATCAGTTCAAGTATCTTGTTACTTTCTTTATACCTTGTAGATAGTGAGTCTCTTGTAGGCAGTGAGCCTCTTGTGAGCAGTGTGCTCGGGTAGTGAGCCCTAATTGGCAAGTGTCATTTTGTACTTCTATTCTTTTAACAAAGAATACAATCTTGGGTTAGTCACCCCATGGTTTTTCCCTTAACAGGGTTTTCCACGTCAAAATCATTGTGTTATGTGTATTGATTTTGCTTTTGCTTTCATGGTTATGGATGCTTATTTGTTTTGATGCTACACTAGTTATTAAAGAAGAATAGAAAGTTAAATTAATTAAGATAACTGATTCACCCCCCCTCTCAGTTATCAACAATTGGTACTAGAGCCAATTTCCTCCAAACAAAGCCTAACAGCTTGAGGAAGATCTGGGAATTCTAAAGGATATGTATGGTATGAGGGAACAACTTCAGTCTGCCCTTGATGATCTTGAGCAATCTCACTCTGAAGTCAATAAGTTGAGGGAAAGACTCAAATAATTTGATGATTTCATAAATGAACTAAAGGAGAAACTGAATATCTCTATGAAAAAGAGAAAGGAACTTCTTTAGCAATTAGCAAGTGAAAGTGAAGCTAATGATACTAACGAAGATCTGAATGAGAAGAACAAATTATGTGAGAAGCTATCAAAAGAGGTCATTATGGTAAGACATGAAATGGAATCAGGGGTTATGAAATTCACCCAAGAAATTGAAGAGAAAAGAAAGACTGAAGATAATCTAAAACAATCTCTCAAGGAGAAGTCAGAAGACTGCCACAAAATGGATAGATTAATCAGGCATTTGGAATCTGATCTTGAATAAGCTAGAGATAATGAAGAATAACTTGAGAATTAGATTGACACTCTAAAAAGGGATCTTCAAACAACAAAAGAATACAAAGAGAAATTCAAGATAAGCTCTTCTCAGCTTGAAGTTCTTCGTCAAAGCCAAAAGAGGGTAGATGACAAGAAAGGCTTGGGGTATGAGAAAGGTGAAAGCTCTGGATTTGGTCAGAAGAACTCTGGATCAAGAAATCCAAGGAACAAGCCTAGAAGACCTCTAGTAAGGCAACCAAATGCTCAAAGATATCCATCCTTCAATGGATACTGCCATAATTGCAATAACTTTGGTCACAAATCAGTGTAGAAGAAGAATGAATCAGACTAATTCATCCTTCTCTGGACAATGTTTTAATTGTAAAAGGTATGGTCACAAATCTCATGAGTGTAGAAATATACAAATGAACAATTCATTCAATGGTAGATGCTTTGCATGCAATAGAATGGGACATATGGCTAATCAGTGTAGATCAAGAGGATATCAGTCAAAGATGTAAAGAAATGTTGTTTGCTACAATTGCAATAGATCCAGTCATATTGCCAAATTCTGCAGAAGTAAGAATCGGGACAAAAAGGGTCCGGTGCATCATAATCAAAACTAAGACAAAGGAAAAGGAAAAGTGAATGCAGATGAAATTCAAAGGGAAATGAACAAGATTTGGGTGAAGAGGAGTACATAAAATGTTGAGGATGGATCCGCACCAGAATCTGGTGCTAATATTCCTTCCGAAAACTAAATACATGAGCTCTGCCTCAGGGGGAGTCACAAAAGAAAACAAGTTCCCCTAGCCAATCAATAAGTGCCTGAAATTGGCACATGGAAAGTTGCAGATTAAAGGGTTCTTAGAGAAACATCTAAATAAGCCTTGGTAAAGATATGGAAGATTTGCAAGAAATTTAGAAGAGGTTAATCTTCCAAGAATGATCCGGTTTAGATCTAGTATGATTCAAATTTGAGGTATATTCATCTACGGATAAATGGAATGATTGGAGAAAGGTAGATAGATTGCCAATATTCACTAAGAATAACTCTAAGTGCATCTCAATGATCTGGAAAGACCTCTCAGGACAAGGAGAATAAAGCAACTGGAATAACTTAAGTCGTGCATTTATTACAATGTGAAATTAGGGTTTGCATAGAAATATAAGGGTTCTTTTGTTCATTATTTGCACATTTGCATTCGAGAAGAAGAGAGGAGCTCTGCAACTAGATTGTCTCAAACCTCTCAAAGATCAACCACATAAGTCAATTCATCCTGCAATCTGATCCGGCTCATATCGTGAAGCCTAGAACCATAAAAGGTATTTTCCGCTCTTGAATAACTCTCTCTAATCTTTTGAAAGATGGCTACTCTGAATGTTGTCAAAATCACTGATAGGCCACGCCCTAAATTCAAAAAACAACCCTACAAATCTCTGGAAGTTGATCCCTTAGGCACATTCTCTAGCATTCCGCATGGGGTTCTACATGTAGAAGATACTAGGGTTTACATACACACAAACATTGAAGAATTTGGGGAATCCATGCTGATAGATATCTACCACAAGGAACTGATAGATGAATCACTTGAACTTAAACCCCAATACAAGACCATTCGGGATTAGCATTTCAGACAGTGCATACATTTCCCTTGTTTTGTAGAAGATGAGTGGGTCCGGTATGTTTTGAGTAGAGTGCATGACAACTTCATGTGGTTGAATAGACCATTTAAGATCACAAAAGATGTTATTAGGGTGGTAACCAGTTTGCACTCATCCAGAGGGTTACCTGTTCTCAAATCGGTTAAAAACCAAACTGTGAGTGAGGCTACCGGATCAAAATTTTACAAGAGAGCAATGACAATAGAAGATATCACTAATCCAGATTTCAATTTGTCCTCCATGATAATTGGTTACAAGATATATCACTCCAGCAGGGAAAATTCAGTACCTAGAACTGTAATTTACACTGCCTATCAGATGCTAAGAGAAAATGCTGACTATGATCTTTGTGAGCTTCTCCTAAACCAATTGTTAGAGAATTTGTAGAAAATAAAGAAAGATAAAAAGAATTCATTCAAGTATGGTGGCTTGATACTTCGCCTATTCTTCTACTATATGAATGAGCTACCCGAAACTAGTGGCTGGATATGGCAAAATGACAGACCTGTTGCCATAGAAATCAGGGACTATTTGTATGGGCGTGGTGATGCCAAGGCACAAAATACAAAACTGTGGGGTTACTTCAAGAACTTCCAAAGCATAATGCAAGCCAGAGAGTGAATCCCCCAATCTCTAGTTGAAAAATACAAAGATACAGTGCGCTTCATGGTAGACACTAATCAATGCCTAATGGAGGTAGTGGAACCGAGAATAGTGTGGATTATGCCAATGGGCTATAAGGTGGATGAGAAAATTCTAGAATTGCATGTCCAACATCTACTAAGTCATCCTAAGGACCCTAAGGCAGAAAGGTTTGGAACCTTCCAAGAATTGAGTGTAAAAGTTCATGTTGAACTTAGACAGCCTGAGATCAAGAGAAAAGTAAGAAGGGAAGTAGAAGAATTCACCAAGAGGCATGTAATATCAAAGGAGGCAGTTGATGCCAACAGAGAGAAGATGGAAAGGGTAGAGAAAGAAAGGCAAGAAACAGAAAAAGAAAGTGCTCCGGTGCAAGCCCCTTCCTAGACCAAATCCTCCAGAAGCTTTGCACCTGCCACCTCTAAGAGTCAAAAAGCATCAAAACCAGAAGCCCAAACATCTGAAAAGGGAGAGAAGAGAATAAAGAAAAAGGCCACAAGGTCCTATACGAGTCAGAAGAATGATGAAGAAACTGAGACTGATGAAGAAATCAAGAAAATGAAGAAGAAGAAAAAACATCTGGTGAACCCTCTACTAGTCATAGCAAGGAAGAAGTAGAAGAGTTTGTTGAAAAGCCTACTCTGTCCATTGATGATGTAGTCAAGGCAGTTACTGTGGATGGAAATCTACAACCAATGACAAAATTCTATGATGAGTATAATGACGTAGATAAAAAGATCTTGGAAGGAGCCCCAGTTAAGTGCTTAAACATATATGAAATCATCTCTCTAATTCCCAAAAGTTTAGAGAAGGAACTTGAAATGAGAAAGGAGAATGCCAAGGCAAAGGACTTAGAGATCAGAGAATAGATTGCTATCCAACTCTATCCCTCCATCACTCCAAAGCAAATGAGCATGATCTTCAAAGATTGCAAGGATGAGTTCCGGAGCAAAGCTAGAATGAATAAGCTTATGCTTGGAGAGACTGATTAGGTGGCTAAAGAAATTGAAGACATCCTTCGAAATGCCTATAAAAGATTCAAATTATAGAGGACTTAAGTGATGAACCCTCTATCATGGATGATGAAGGACTCAGTACATCAAAGGAAGATCCTACAGAGAAAAATGTAGAAGAATCAAAAGAGATAGGTGAGGAGAAAACTAAGGACCTGGATTCCTCTGTTCCAAAAGAGGAAGTCCAAGAAGAAGTAAATATCTCTCATCCGGATTCCCCAGCAGACTCCGGATCTAAAGGAGAAGAAAGAATAGAGGAGAAAACGAGTCAAGTAGAAAAAGTAAAGGAAAGGGAAAAAGACCAAATAGAGAAGACCCCAGGAGACAGTTCTAAGACTGCAGAAGGGAAGAAGACTCTGTCTCTAGCAAGAGACACTCTAGAAACTGTCAAAGATTTCTTGACCAAAGAGATGATGGAAATTGATGAACCGGAACTACTTCAAGAACCATTCAATTTTGATTCCCTCTCCCTGGTTCAAACAATGAAGATATCATCCTTTGCCCAAGCAAAGGCAAAAGAAAGACTTCTAAAGTCTCACATGGAAGATAGTGAGCTGATTGAGATTGCATCCGATGTATTGGAAAAGATCATTCCATCCTTCCAGAAGGATCTTTTGGCCTCCACATCTAGTAATCTAAAGTCTCTTGTAAATTTTGTTAATACACATTTTGACTCTTTAGAGAAAGCAGCAGAAGAGAAAGTCTGGAAAGAATTTTTGGGTAAGAGATTCTCTGAAGTACAAGGGCTTATAACAAATGATAGGAGAAATTTGGATATTGGAATAAAGATCCTAGAGAATGCTCTTAAACATGGTGGAGATCTATACAAATTTTGTCTATCTTGGTCCACTGTAACAGTAGACATCACCATGAAGGTGAAAGAACAAGAGAGCAAACTATCAAGTTTATCTCAAAGTTTTGATCCTCTCACCTCTCCCATAATAAATCAAGAGTGTCAAACTATTGCAGTCATAAATGAAATAAAGAAGCTTGAGAAGGAGAAGAAAAATAGAATAACTAGGTTAAGTGAACTTAGAGGGATAATTATCCCTAAATTAGAGGCCATGTATGAGGCCCTATCTGATGCTCAGACCACAGCCCGAACCAGTGATCTGACATATCTAAAGAGGGCAGAAGCTTTTGCATTCCTGTTGAGTGGTCACATCTCAATTTTGGATAGGATGAAGTAGAGTTGGGCAATATAATTCATCCAGTTGAAGACAACTTTTGTAGATATACTTTAGTTTATGTAAGTATAACATGTATATATACTTATGCAGCTAAGTATAGTTAGATTTTTGGAAATTTTGGTGTGTAGATTCTACCCTTTGCCATTGATGTCAAAGGGGGAGTGAGGAGTAGTGAAAAATGTGGAATCTAGCTCAGGGGGAGCTCCGGTAAAGTGTACATTAGAACAGAGCATCAGCCAAGGGGGATTGTAGTGTGACACTTAGTCATTTTTCACTAAGTAATGCCATTAATGCCAAAGGGGGAGATTGTTGGTAAGAGACACTGTGTGGCTTCATGAGTGTTGTCATTGATGGCAACAAAGTCCATCCCACACATCTACAGGATATGGTGTGTCTATACCGGAAGTCAAATTGAACAGTATTTTGGTCCGGTGACCAAGAATAGAGCATGCAACAAGGTCTGACAATTAGGTCCAGATCTCTCAGAGGAAGTATCTCAGAAAAGTGCAGACATGGGGAAGTCAAGAGGAGTACCATGACTAATATATTCTAGAGATTGAGCCTCCGGTGATGTAAGAGTGAAAAGATATGAACACCTAAGTGTTGGGTTCTTGGTTGGCAGAGTAGACTAAGGAAGAACTGACCGACAGATCAGACCTTAATCCGGATGAGATATTGATGGTAATCAAGTTTCTTAAGGGATCATTCATGATTGGTCGACATGATTGATGACTTTTATAAGCATCTCTTTGATACACATCACTTGGTAAGCAAGTATTTAGCCGACAGACCAGAGTTTGAGAAAATATTGAGTATTCCAGATGCTGACTAGAAAGATATTGAAATCCTTTGTGCGGATATATATACTAGATGGATTTTGATGAGAAGGTGTGTGTGGTGTGTTGTGAAGTGTGAAGAAAAGCAGAGAGCAGTGTGGAAGCAGTAATATAGGTCCGGTATGTGATAGGATAGCAACACCAAAGAAGAGGAAGAATGAAGTGCAGTAGATCAGTGTATTGAGCCTAACCGAAACTAAACCTCAGCATATGTGGATGCTTCTTATTAGTTCAAGTACCTTGTTACTTTCTTTATACCTTGTAGATAGTGAGTCTTGTAGGCAGTGAGCCTCTTGTGAGCAGTGTGCTCGGGTAGTGAGCCCTAATTGGCAAGTGTCATTTTGTACTTCTATTCTTTTAATAGAGAATACAATCTTGGGTTAGTCACCCCGTAGTTTTTCCCTTAACAGGGTTTTCCACATCAAAATCATTGTGTTATGTATATTGATTTTGCTTCTGCTTTCATGGTTATAGATGCTTATTTGTTTTGATGTCGCACTAGTTATTAAAGAACATAAAGTTAAATTAATTAAGATAACGGATTCACCCCCCCTCTTAGTTATCAATAGTACTTGCCATCTTATTTAACAAAATAGACCTCTACAGAACTCCCACTCACAGAACTAACACAAAAAACCCAATCTACCAACAAGGATAACACAACTAGCTAGGCTCTAATACCACTTGTAAAGAAAGCAGAGGTGTGGAAAATAGCTTCCCTAAAGTTAATTCAAAGGGGATAATGTAGACAGGTAACTTTCAATTCAAATACAAAGATGAACACACCAGAAAAACAAAATAAATATTCAAGACAACAAAGAATGACACCAGATTTACGTGGAAAACTCTTTCAGGTAAAAAACACACCACCACAAGAGAGACTATCTTTATTACAGTAAACTTGATAGTTACAATAAAGATCCTAGCTCTTTTGCTCAAGTATCGATTCTCTACAATTATACAAAACCGTTCACTTCATCTGTACATCTACAGAATAAACTGTATAATCGAATCTCTTCATCAATCATCAATGACATCACTAGATCTGTATTTATTTCCAATCTTCAAGAGCAAAACCATTTTTCTAACTTCTGCCCTAACTGATCATTTCAACTGATCCATCGTCACTGCCTTCCAACTGTCCCAACTATTCATATTCATGTGAGACGTTTAGTCCCACATTCACCAGTTCATGTTTGATATTCTAGTTTATATCCATAAACTATCAGTAAGACTATCGTCGACAATTTTTTTGCCGATGATGCCAAACTTAAAGCCCATCAGAATAGCCTAAACCATCAGTGAACACTTCACCATTCACTCTTATAGTTCCTCGTCTCAGCGATGCCCAAAGCTCTTCATCCTCCATCGGAGTGACCTTTGTCATTAGTCCAAGAACTTTACACTACACTGATGAATAGCCTCTCGCCGATTGTTTGAAGAAACCACCATTGGTGAGATCAACTCTTCACCAACTTTCATTGGAGTAACCCATAACTATCAGAGTGACCACCACGGGCTTAGCCGATGACAAGACTCATGCCGATAGCTCACTACCCTCGATGAGACCTTGCAAGTCGGTGAAAGGCTTCTGAACTCCTGCTGATAGTGAAAGTCTTTCCGATGGTCACTACCATCGGTGAAACACATGCCATCGGTAGAGCCTAACATGGATACGCCGATAATGTTCTGTCAGCCTGATGAAGTACATGTGAATGATATGAGGTTCCAAGTAGTAATATGAGGGTATGGTCAACTTAGTGGACACAATAATGATGGCCGCCAAGTTTTGTGTAACAACCTCAGTAGGATCATTTTTACAGATTGTGGACACATCAAAGTCATTAGGTAGTTTGACCCCAGCTCGAGCTAGTTGAAGGAAGATTCATTCTTGGTTAGCTTGTATGATTTTGTTGGCATGTCATAGGGCCCTAGGATCTTGGAGGTCCTCTTGGTCATCGCATAAATCCTCATAGGCATAGGTGGATGGTGGCATCACCATGGAAGATGAGGGACCAACAAGATGTTGTTGTGTTGGGATCAACGAGGATGAGGAATCAACACGATGTTGTTGCGTTGGGATTGATGAGGATTGTCTGATAGTGTATCCTTCAAGCACAAAGACATGAGGAGACATTCCTGTGGTGAATTGTGAGGCATCCCTAAGAGGGGTGGATTGAAATTCTTTGAGGTTGGCTTCCATAGCTGCTTTGTATTGGCCTCTGGTCTAAGGCATGGACGGTTGGATTTTGATTTGATTGATTAGGGTGGATTGATCATACTTTGATGATTTGGTGATTTAATTGGTGGCTAATTTTGACTTAGTCAGATTAACTGATGAGTCTAATTTTGATGGGTAGATTGCTTGATGGGGTCATTTGTTTGATTTGGTAAAAAGATTGATCAAGGGATAGATTGAACAAGACCAAAAGGGGTTGATTGGTTGATGTTGTTTGGTTTGACTGCTGTTAGACAACTGACTGGGATGATTTGATGATTGTAAATGATCAGATTTGGATGTGAAAGGTTGATTGAATGGGATTTTGACCAGGAGGATAAATTACAAACTGTGAAAAACCAAAGGCGATGCTTTGTGCTTCAAAGGTGATTAGCAATAATGCAAAGGTGACTAGGGATACTCCAAAGGCAATTTACTGTAGTTCACAGGTGAAACGATATTGTGCATAGGTGACAAAGGATAATTCATAGGTGACTGGAATTAGGCCAAAGGTGAGCTATTGTGACTCAAAGGTGAGTTTGCAGAGATCAAAGGCACATTTTGTAGGAAAATATAAGATAACCAGAGGCAATTTTCTAAGGATCAATTGAGATTTCTTGAGGTTAATAGGCGACTAGCTAAGGTACAAAAATGAGGGGCTACTGTTCAAAGGTAGTTTCTGTGTTAAATTTTTGTTTTAGAGATTGTTTGTAGTGAATTTGGCAGAGAAAACACAATGGCAGACCCTCATGCATAGCACATTCTCAAACATTGTAACATCCTAGTCTGGCTGAGATAGTACCTATTGGGTTCCCACTTGGATTTCTCTAGCTGTGCCTATTCATAGTGGATAGCTCCAGGAACTTGGGGCATGGGTTCCCCCTTATAGTGCATCACTTCTTAGGCACACCAAGTTCCAAGTCCTCAAGACGCGCAGATCTTGAGGTACTTTTCTATCTCTACTATCATTCATCAGTTTCACTGGGACATAGCCTATTCATTCGATGTATCATATCTTCCTTGAAACAATGCCCTAATGGACATTGTGTCAAAGGGGGGAAAAATGTAGACACCTAAAATTGACCCATTCCGCAATTAGGCATTTCATCATATTAAAGCATTTGCATATGTTAGGTTGTCTAACACACTTGCGATGCAAACCTCATTTTCTTCTATGTCATCTAATTAATTAAATATTTTATTTAATTAATTACCCCATTTCCAATCTTCTTTTAATAATTAAGTAACCCTAGATTATTTAATTATGTCATTTCCCACCTTATAAAAATAAATAAAACCAAAGTTTTATTTATTCCATCCCCACATAAATAAATTAAATGAATATTTAATTTATCTACTTTCATATTCTTCTTATCTATCATTTAATTAAATAAAACAAATATTTTTATTTAATTTACTTTCCCAAACAAATAAATTGAATAAAGACGGTTATTTTATTTAATTTACCCACCTAAATTCTTCTCCACGTGCATGTGAGTTCAAAATGGAAATAAATTTAAAATCCAATTAAATAAAAATCCAAATCTAAGTTATCTCCACAAGCTATACAAACTTCCAATTTAACAAAAGCTAAGTGGAGACATGTGTCATGTGCACATTTGTTCTCTCCTCACAACTCCTCTCGGCTGTTAATCTTCATTTCGCATCTCCATCATCCATTTCACACCCTCTCTCACTATAAATGCACTACTTCGATGCCATTTTCGCTCTTCTACCATGCTCGTCTTACTTTTTGCTCTGCATTCATTTAGCTTTATTATCAATCACTACACACATATACTTAGCTTTTTTTGCATATATGCCCTTTGCATGTTGCTTTAATCTTCAACCATGGTAGCTTTACATCTCTTGGATGCATTCTCGAAAGAAGCAATCGACATGCAATCGAAGGATCACAAAATCTAGAGTGTTTTGCTTTCTTTTCTGCATTTTTACTTGCTTTCTAGATTAGATTCTTCATAGTTGTAGGTTGCACTTGTTTAGTTTGTAAAATGGTGAATATTCCTGCATACATAAAATGGTACACCCAATGGGACCCACTTCTCCTGATCAAATCTTTCATTTTTGCAAATTTTTGTGATAAAAATTTATGTTTCATCTAACCCTCATTTGCAAGTTTTGAAGGGAATCTAGCACAAGTGATCTCTGAGACAAAAACTGACATTGTCATTGCGTTCAGGAGGCCATTTACACGATTTTTGACTATAAAATTGATATATTTTGCTCAAAGGATTTTTTTTGTAAAAATTTGAAATTTCTTTATTTGGCATCCATACTGTATGAATCCGTACAGTACGGACTACCATTTGGGTCTGATTTGCATATTTATCTGCTATATTTTTTATTAGGGTTTGATTTTTTTTTGTAGCAATAATCTTTGTTTGCAAGGAAAAAGTCACTGGTTTCAAGGGTTTTCTCTTTCAACTTGCCAAAACACCCCCTGTCAACCAATGCAAAGATCTAGCATCGACCATCATCCAAAACCCCAAACACATTCTGTCAACTACTTTATCTCCTCGCTGATCTCTGGTGCTTGATCTGTTGTTTGATCTTTGTTGCTTGATCTTATATAGACCATCTTATACCGGCCACCCTTTTGCCAAACATTTGAAATCCCACCCAAAAGAATATGAATCGTGCCTCATTTGAACCTGAGTCAAATTTGTGCTTCCTTTATTGAGTTGTGACTGCCTTTATAGATTGCCATTTGGTGGATTTCCCATACTCTGTATAAGCAAAAATATATTTTGTATTGATCTTATCAGCAAAAAACTGTATCACTAATTATCACTATTACAAAGGAGGGTGTGAGATGAAGCAGTAGCTACAAAAGAAAAATGGGAGGAGTCAGGTTGGTCAATCAGGACTAGAAACACATTAGCATCTCATCCCCTCCTCACTACCCTTGGTCTCTAAACACTCTACAACCATCGTCAATCTCTCAATCATCCTGATTTCAATCATCGACCAAAGATTTCAGTCTTTAAACCCCTGTCTGCTATGGTCACTCTTTCCGACATCCTAGTCGACACTTGGTGGTGATCTTGTCACCATCTAAATCTACCATCGGTGCTATCTTTCACCAACCCCTTTGCACTTGACCACCTGCCTATCACTTCAACCTCTGCCAGTATCTCAACTGTGGTCGCTCCCAATCCTATCCAAAAGGCAAGACAAGTCTACCTCCCCTCACACGCAAACACTTCTAATGTTTGTCAACTTCCATCTTTGTCCATTCCATATTATCAAGATCTACAAGGTCCTAACTTTTCACCTTCTAATCCGCGCTAGATGAATGTTGGGAATTAAGGTGTCTCAACAATTGCAAATTCCTAATGTTGTATTTATTTATCCCATGTTGAGTTGGCATAGTCGGCACCTTGTGTACATGTAGCAGGATAAATTTTGGTGACTTTGGTAGCCATAGTTTCCCCCTTGAATAATTAACAGGGGTTTGGGGGCAACGCCCCTGGCGCACTTCTTGTCATGGTACAGGGTGTGGTCGAGGGGCAGTGCCCCTAAAACCTCAACTGACTTTTATTTATGACAAGTGTCGGTGAGTATCTTTACACAAGAGAAAGGCATCTATGGGCGGTCAAGGGAGGTTATGACAAGTTGTAAGAGGAATAAGATATTTTTAGTTAGTGTATGACAGATTCTCTTACAGCTGTAAGTGTTGTCAGTTATGATAGATTCTATGACAGTTGTAAGGTGCGTAAGAACATCTGTCATAGCCTATCTTGGGACAAGGCGCCCACATTGAGATGGGATGTTGGACAAGTGTCCTTAGGTGTGGGTTTTGGGGCATGAGTCCAAGATGGACGCCCATCTCTAGAAGGTTCCATATTTACCTTGTAAACTGTATAAAAATAGGTGCTTGGATGGGAGATAAGTAGTGTGTTTTACAGGTACTGTTATGCTGCTGGAATATCTCCTGATTCGACATTCGAAGAATCCTAAAAGAGCATTAGCTCTGTTGGTTTTTTCCCAGACTGGATGCTTATTCCCAGATTTCCCTACAAGGTAGCCATCAGTGATCAACAGGATCTCTGGGCCAGGGGCCAACAGTGTAGGAGATAGACTCTATATTTTATCTCCTCTTCTTCTTCAGGCTCTGCAAGACCTAGGGGGGTATTCCCTACTCAACATCCATGAGATACGCATACAAGGATTGGGATGCTGTCAGAAAGCAGATAAGTCCTCCTGTAAGTAGACCAAAACTGAAAGATAAGAGCAAAGGGGCTAGCTTTGGGCCTATTTGCAGTTGTAGACAGAGGACTGAGGATCCTAAAAGTAATTCTAATGTCCTAATGGTTGTTTTAGAGTTTGATTATGATTTTGAGTTTGGATGCAAAGCTGGACATGGTTGTAACACAAACACAAAGCAAGATTGGTGCCTATCCAGGGCCTGGAGTCAGTAGACATACACCTGTGAATGATCAGCATGAATAGCTAAAACTAGATTTCAGGGGGATATATATGATACCTGCCTTACAGATATCTCCCAACACAGAGTGTTAAGTTATCTCTACTTATGGCATCCCTACTGCAGTATACCCTTCCCAATGTTCAACCTGAAAACAGTTTAATCTACCCCTTGAGTAGAAGTTAAAAGATCAGACATTCAACATAGGAATTCTATGTTCTAGAGTCTGAACATTCCTTAAATACCCAGACTCAGAAGAAAGATACACGCAATACTGGAGACAGAATTAACAAAACACATGCTAAGATAGCATTTCTCATATAAGATTAATCATGAAATCAGTGGGTTCATGCCAAAACATACAACAAGAGATACATAGACTCGCAGGTTCAGCTGTACAGAGCAACCAGATCAGCTTGTTTTGAATTACAGATCCAAAAATCTTCAACTTTCAACAACCTGAAAAATGGTAACACAGTCTGCTTATAATAGCCAGAAAGTGTACCACAGCAATTAATTACATGACAAAATATCAAAATTAGCTAGATACAGACCCTTCAAAGGAATGGCACTCAAAATTTATTACAGCAACAGACAGAGGAACCTCGAGCCACACGCCACTATCTAGAAGTCTTCATTCTCAAAAATCCGGTACCTAACTGTGCAACAACTCGCCCATGCCCTAGCACAGTCGCCATTAAGGGTCTCAACCACCCATTGTCACTTAAAAAAAACCATCGCTGCATACAAAAAAGATTTCCCGCCAAAACACATTCAACCGCGGGTTCAAAATATACAAGGGAATAATCCCAGATTCATGGTGAAGAGATCACTCTAGCGCTTTAAAAGCATAACCGCATACATACCAAGTGTCGAGCACTTTTTCCGCGCTCGACACACATGCCTTCGCCCACAGCCCATCGGCCAAACTTCTACCATCGGCAGATCAAAACAATGCTAGCCCGATATACCATCTCACTCCGATGGCATTGCTGTCGCCAAGATAATCCTCCCCGTCACCCCGATGCCAGCTCCACACCCCTTGTCGCCGAGACAAAGACCATCGGGGCAACCAAAAGCACTTTCGCCGATCACAATAGTCTCGCCGATGGTCCTTCACTTCCCACCTCTGTCGGTGAGACATACACCATCGGCACCACAAAAAACCCTTAGGCTGACAATATTACTCACTCTGATAGACATCCTCCAAATTCCCATCGGCCTGACACTACCCCATACTCGCTGATGGCAACTCCATCGGCCAGACCTGCACCATCAGCTAACAATCTGCCCATTCACCCGATAATCCTCCATTACACCGATGGCACCAACAAACTATACTCTGTCGGCGAGACCTCAAGCGTCGGCGAACCCGAAAACTCTCTCACCGATAGCATTACTCCTGCCGACGACCACCTTGATCATCCCTCATCGGCCAGACTACCAACTGTCGGCCCAACCAAAAACTCACTTGCCGACATCACTTGTTACGCTGATACAGCTCCATCGGCCAGAGTACCCCTGTCGGCCCAACAGGAAACTCCCTCGCCGATAGCACAAAGTCACAGCGATATACAAAGAACACACCATGCTACTAAAATGATCGCCAAGACACATGCAAACTCATGCCGATAACACTTGAGATACCCCCATCGGCATGACCAACACCGTCGGTGGAAACACAATATCCTTCGCCGATAGACCAAGCTCTTGCCGATGAACAGGAACACCTAGGGTTTGAAGGAAGAAACCCTCCAACAAACAAGCTCAGCCTCCAGGCCAAAATGAGCACCAACAAGCTCTAAAACTGTATTGTAATATGTTATTGTTTACTGTAATACATTTGAGCTATGTTTTGGAGTGTGGGGTTTTTAACCCCTAAGGGTTTTCCCCACATATATATTGTCTCTCTCTCTCTCTCTTCTATCTACTTTCTGTGTGTATGTGTATTGCTACAGTATCTCTGTTAGATGTTCTATGTTGCTGTAGTTGTAAGAATTAAAATTGAATTTACATACATCTCTCCTCATGAGATTAGTGTAGGAAGCGATTTCTGCACACCTAGCTTCCTTTCAATGAAACTGAGAACTTCCCATTTCTTTCTTCACCTACTTCTAAACACAAGTAATAGCAAGTCCCTAAAGATATGCAATAGTTGTCAAATAAAAACACTAGTTACACAATGTTTTACCTCTTCCTTCCCATGGTAATTCACAGACACTCTGAACAAAAGTGTTTCCTACTAAGGATATTTGTATCTTGTTTTCTTGTGATCATCTCTGGTGCTTGATTAAAGCCATAGATAGTTTTTTCTTTTTATTTAAAAGTTTATATGTTGTAATATCCCCATCTATGGCATCAACCCAAAATAGGATGTCATAGCTCAAATTCTAAGTCTATCTAACAAAAACCAAACAAGTTTGAGGCTAGAATTGAATGTGATTCATAGAGGACTAAACCGATTCTCTTGTTCATGGGTTTTTTATAGGTTCAAAACCCTAGTACTTCTACCTATGCCCCCAATCACCGCCTAGTTGACACTTGCCTTTGTTTCTTCTTGTGTTCACCAACCCCTCTTGTAAACACTGACAGTCTTTATATAGGAAGTCAGTTTTTGCTTTGCATTTAGGGTTTTAGGTTTGGCATTTTTCATTTAAGGTTAGTGTTTATAGTTGGGGTTTAGGTTTTGAACTCAAAGTCTTAAATTTTAAAAGAAGGGCTAGGGGTAATTTCAAATCGTCAACATTAAACGGTAACCATTGGGTACAACCACCATACATGTGTGACCAAAAAAAAAATCTCTGCAAACCAATCAAAATACAAAAAGTCAAACTTCACAATCAAACGGTCAACAAAAGTCAACATAGTCAACTTGATTCTTCAAACATGGCAAAGGAGGCATTATTTGTTTCTTTTTGCTATAACTTGGTCATACAGACTTGTAATCATGCAAACAAATACTGATTAGAAAGCTAGATCAATGAAACTCATAGTGACATCAATGGTTTTAGGTAATTTCATCATTTCATCAGGTAATTTCTTAGCCAAACTTTAGCTCCCTTTCAAACTTCAAAAGCACATAATTTGAGTAAAATTGATCCTTTTTCAACGAACGTTTTTTTGAAATTGCTTAGAATTTTCCAAAATTTCTGTTTACACAATTTGTTTTGCTGTATCAGGTAATTTATCACAGATTTTTAATAGATTTCATATTTTGACCTAATCCCCCTTTTGTTTGTGAGTTGGGTTTTCTTCTTGTCTTGTTGACTTTCAGGGGCATCTAAGGAGCTGGAACAATGGGGGCATTAGTGTACATAGCAGATTTAAAAGAGAAAACAAAAAAGAAAAAACACAATAAGGTGAAATCAATCCATCTCATATTTCTAAACATTGCTTTCCTTCACATTTCAATTTGGGCTTAAAAATCAATCTTGTTTGCTATCACATCATTGAAATTGGGCTAAAATGAACAAGTGTCTTCCTACACATTTAGTTTTAGGATATTAAAATGAACAAGTGCCTACATTGTCTTCTTATCATACATTTCATTTCTAAGAGTTAATGAACAATTGCGATTTGTCAAACCTTATCTAGGAGGCCTACTATGGGATTTCATCACCCCTAGGGATGACCTCAACCACGTGTTCTGGCAGGGTATATCAAAGGGGGGAGAGTGAAAGTTGTACCTCAATCTAGGTACGTAGTCATTGGGAAAGCCGTGTGGCCTCTGGTGATTCCAGACACAAGGTGAAGTGGTATTCGCTTACGCTTATACCACATCCCTTCAATGGGCTAGTGTTCATAGATTTGGGCCCCTCATACCTTGTGTATATCAGGGACACCCTTATTTAACCCTTGAGTAGTCTAGCTTAAGACCTATTGGCCATATCCTACCTGATTAATCATTAGGGCTTGTTGTTGTGTTTGCAAGTGTTTGCTTAATCATAACATTTAATCTTGAAAGGAAATCTATCATTGTGTTTGGTGTGTGTGTGTGCATGTGAGATCTTGTGTTTGATATTGCCACATCATCCTCAACCTACTTGTCATAACACATATCCTAATCATTACCAAATCAACTTCATCCATTTCATATCCAAATCACATCCTTACATCCTAATCTACCACTTATAAACATGGACATGACATTCCCAAACAAGACCTATGAGAATGATCCTTATGGCACCATGAGAATGCTTGATACCCTTGAGTGGTTATATAGAAAGGAAAAAGTCCCTATGCCACCACAACACCAATAATTCCCACAACATCAAGCCATAACCTAATACCGACAATCCCAAATCCAATCATCACATCAACAACTCCCACATCAATACTATGTGTCATCTTTATCATCATATCAATCTCATCTATCTACATGTCATGTTACCCCTTCATCAACCTACCACACACCTTCCAATGTCAACCCATACCCCTATCAATCATCTCAACAATCATTAGCCTATGTGATCCCTCCACCAACACACTATCAACACCTTCAACCACAACCACAACCCATTTAGCAATTCCAACATCAAAACATTCAACAACAAATCATACCACAACAAGTCCAATCTCATCACATTCTATCTCAATCTCATGTATCACCTAACCCATCTACCTATTATGTAAATTCCACATCAACCCAAAATCATCCGCTTCCTCATTCTAACCTTCCAACACATCACCCAACCCATTCACAAGGTAACCAAGTATCCTTACAAGAAGCACATGCAAATTCAAATGGTCCCTTGTACATAAATCAAACATCCTTAAGTCCACTTTTGGAGAGAGATCTAATATCTTTTGATGAGGGGGACACATATGTGTCACCTAATCCTACTCCAAGTGGCCCCTTGTACATAAGTCAAGTGTCCTTAAGTTCACCTTTGGAGCAAGATTTGATAGCCTTTGATGAGGGAGATACCAATCTAGCCAATGAAACCTATGAGAATCCTCCATCACCATCCAATCACATGCCAACACATGAGCCTACTAGTCCTATGTTGGCATCACCATGTGATCCTACTCCTAGTCCTAACCCACCTAGTCCAACTATCCCTCCATCCAATCCAAATCCAAATCCATCTAATCTAATCATCCCTCAACCTTATCATGATCCTAAGCCTATCATACCATCTACCCTTATCATCCATCCCCTATATTTTCCATTCACACATACCCTAATGAAGGATGTGATCCAATGGCTACTAGCTAGGAACAACTTATCCCCATGTCAAACACCTATCTTAGCACCTAACAACGAGCCTTCAAATGCCTTGCTTAGCCCTCCAACCCCATCATGTGACCCACAAGCCATTGAGCCAATTGAAGATCCTCCCATCACTAGTCCAAGTCAAAGTCCATCATACTCTCGTATGGATGAATACCAAGAACCCATCAAACTCATCCAAGAGGATCCTACATCCACTTCCATAAAGCCACAAGAGTTATATCAAGAGTATGATCCTAAGCATTTGAAATCATTAGTCCCTAATCTAAGTCAAGATCAAATACCTTACATTCCACCCATGCAACCCATCCATAATATTTATCTCCTCCATGATCAAGATGAAATTATCTATGAAGAAGCTACCCATGAGAACCTTGATCTTATCCATCATCCCTTACCCATACATGAGGAAGAAGTCAAAATTTCTCCAATCTATCCTCCATCTAACCCTAATGAGACATGTGCCTCCCAAGAACACCTAAGCATAGAAGATCAAACAAATACCTCAGATCTTAGTAAGCATAATGCACATAATCAAGATCCTAATGATCCTTCCACATCCACCATGAACCCTATTCCAAATCCACCATCATGTCCTATTAGTCTTTCCACCCTCATTCATGAATGTTCCTCCCTAGGAACACAATAACCTTTATCCATTTCACCTTCTTTATCCAATAAAGGACTCGTGTCTAGTGTTCCACCTACACCTAGTCCCATTGTCAATCACATGCTCCAAAATATGAATTATCAAGGTAAAGGATTAGGCGTTCTTGAACAAGGTATTTTGGAGCCAATCCATGTCAAGGTACCTTCATACTCATTTGGCCTTGGATACACACCTCAAGTTCAACAACCTAACGATGTTGGTAATTCCTTCATCCATCCTAAGTCCACTTTTCATCGCACATCCTATCATACTCTGAAAACATATGTTGCCATTCCACCTCCATCCTCTTACAAATGTCAAAAGCATGTGACCATACACCTCCCACCATCCACATTGCCTCCATTACTTGCAACTCCTATTATCCCTCCATTGAATCTACCTCCATTACTTCCAACACCTTATCCGTCCATCCATAAGTACCCTAACAATCCCAATCATGACCAACAAATGCACATATTGTCTAAACATGAAGCTTCCTCTCATTCCACTCACCCCATGGGATTCCAAAGTAAAAATTTGGATGCCTACACTTATAAAGCCAAAATTTCTAAGGTTCCTCATGCCTTCGGACATAAAAGTAAAGAATCAAATCCCAATCCATCCAAAAATAAATCCAAGCTTATACACCCAAAAGCAAAGTCAAAAACTAAAATGGTATGGGTCCCCAAGGAACAATAAATTACTTCAAATCCATTTCTAAAGATTCATACAACTACCCACCTCAATGCAAATATGAAAAAGGTGTGGGTTCCTAAGCAAAAAGAAACTACCCCAAAAGAGGCATCCACCTCTCAAAAATCCCAACCATCCTCTTCCATCCATTCCATTCAAACATATCCAATTCCTCCATCCCACAAGCAAAATGAAAATCACAAAAATACTAAGTCTATGTGGGTACCCAAATGCTTACATCATCCATTTCCTAAGCAAATGTCCCCATTGCTTCCTACACCACCATCCAACCAGAAAATTTAACATTTATCATGGCATGTGCAACTGTTGGTCATGGTTCCATTCCATTCTGCAACATGTCCACATACCTCCATTTCCCCATCCTTTATCCACTATCCTACATATCTTCACCATCCTATCCCTATGGTCCATGCTTTTGCATAAGTCTTTCACCCATCCTCTTGCATCCATCTTCCATCCATAAGTCCTACATAATCCACATCACAATCCACCATCTTCCTCCATAATCTGCATCATAATCCATTATCTACCTACTCCATCCACCTAATCTAACTTTCATGCAATCTCCCTTACCAACATCTATGAGCACACTTGACATGGTCCATGCAACGACATCCTTCTAGTGAGACTATCAATTTCATGGCTCTAGACACTTGAGTCCCTCCTATCCATATCCCACCTATCCTATCAAAAAAGTCATAAAAAGAAAAAATGAAAAAAATGAAAAAAAATGAAAAAAATGAAAAAAAAGTAAAGAGAAATCCCTTCGTCCAATGGTGAAAACTTGGTAAACAGGCGCCTTGGATAAGTACCATGATGAAAACCTAGAAAATAGGTGTCATGGGTAAATTGATCTTCTATGTCACCTACACTTGGGGGCACCTTGTCTCATCCACCATATCATTTTCAACCTATCTTACCATGCCATCCTACCATCCTTATTCCATTCCATGTACCCATACCTATCCCATTGCATCCATTCATCCTCCCTTCCTCTGCTTAATATTGATAAAGATTGGGGGCAAAATGTGAGAGGAAGGAAGGATAGAAACTTCCATTTTGCAAGTGATAATTGAATTAGAAAGTTCTTGTGCAACTTGGGAGAGAAAATAGAAGGGGGTCTAGTCATCTAGAGAGGTAATTAGAAGGTGAATTGAGTTAACTAGAAAAGATTTGAGAGATGGAAATGGAAGATAGGTGAATAATTTAAATAATTTAATATTATTTAAATTACGAGGAATATGACGATAAAGTGATAAATAAAAATAAAATAAAATATTTATTTTATTTATTTAAGAGGAAAGGGGTTTAAATAAATAAATAAAATTTATTTATTTAATAATGTGAAGGATGGGATTAAATTAAATAAATGCTATATTTATTTAATTTAATAGAGGAAAATTCTAGATTAGGTGATGATATGGGTGCTTAGGAAAAAAATACTACAAGATGCCTAACTGATGCAATGTTGTGACAAGGTGGATATTTTTGGGTGTCTACAAAAGCGTTTCTCTAGTTCAGATCTTCGGTAGATTCATCCTCTTAGGACTTGGGTATCTGCTCCGTAGTCCTCCAACTTTCCAGGTTCTGGGGTATAGGTCCTGATATCTTCCTGATCAATCTTGTGCAATTAGTTTCTGGGTTTCAGTCGTCTTTTGTCTGTTACAAGTTGATTATCTTAAAACTAGGGTTTTATGCATACTTGACCTAGGTTTTGATAAAAAGCTTCATTAAATCTTATCTTTCCATAGAAAACAAGACTACAAGATCTTTAGCTGAGTCCCCCTTCATTTGGTAGTGATTTGGCTTGGTCTTGTCCTTAAATGTTATTGTGGAAGAGGGTTTGATCTAGTGTACATACTAGATTTCACCATTCACTGTTTTCCTTCATAACAACATATTACATAAATTAGCATATAATACAAAATTTATTTTGGATTAAAAAAAATTAACCCCATTATTATTACATTTATAGTCAAAAATATACTATAATAAGAGAATTCAACCATACTACCAAGGAGATCTTCAACTCACTTCTTGGTGCTATTCTAGTAGTATGTACTTTATCTTTAAACAACTATAATATATCCCTTTTTGAGTACTCTATATATAAGCACAAGTAATGTTGGGCCATTGTTCCTTGCCTACTCGTTGCATTCAATTTCTTTCCAATAATTTAGATTTAAGTTTCACCACCTATTCTAGAGTTGTTTTAATTTGTCACTCGTCGCATTAAAGCTAACCTGTTTGGACAATTTTCCTACTTGTTGTGTGGTTACACAACACGTCCCACTTTAACTTGACAAAACAGGGACCCAACTTTTTTGTTTGGCTTTGCTTGTGTTTTCTGCTTGCTGGCGGTCTGGTAAAAGCAAGACAATACAGATGATCTTGCATAAAAGAGACTGGGTGTGTCATCATCATGAGGTAAATTTGTCAAAGTTCTTATTTCATATCAATAACCTTATGGTTGGATAGAGCACAAAATTTCATGCAGGTTTGCCTTTTGGATCACCCTGATATTCCTTAGGGAACAAAAGTTATGATGAGTCAAAGATCTAGTCAAACCTGATATTTCGAGGGGAGGATCATATTTCTTAATATCAGTCATCTTATAAAACATCACCCCAATCTAATATTATCACCCAATAAAATCATTTGCTCCAAACATCCGGATGTCAACTTTATATGATAGCGATATCTACCCGACAAACAACATCATATATTTTGCGAGGATCATATTCCTGAATATCACCCGATATTTCAATATCACCCCGATATTTGAATATCAGCATGTCGCAAAATATCACCTCGAACCAATATCCTGATGACGTTATCCAAACCTGCTAAATGAAGAAATAAACATGACGATGACATCACCATCCTTTTTATCTCGCAGAGCTATATTTCCAAAAATGACCCTTCCTACATAACATGACGATGACGTCATAGGGCCACAACGCTGAACTAAGTCAATATCTTGATGACGTCATCCTGATATTTTGATAGGAGGTCATTTTAGTCTAGGGGACCATATTTGAATATCACCCAATATCCAAATATCACCTGATATTTGAATATCATCCTATCCTGCAAGGATCACCCCATGCCTTACTGCCATAACATTAAATGCACGCAGATAGAGTAGGTGGTTCCTGCCGACTACGAACCTGACACATACACCTGGCGAGATCCTGAGTTGCCATAAAGAAAATTCATGATTTTAATCAATTCATCCCTAATTTTGCCCTAATTTTACCCTAAAGAGGAAGTTAAAAGTGATTTTGCCCTAATTTGAATTCCTTTCACACAGTTATCAGCATAATTAAGAGGATAGGCACGTCAAGTAAGTACTTGAAACCCTCTTGTTGTCGTGTTCTGCATATCCAGGTATCATGGTGTTTTCTGGTTTAAAGTTCTAAATTATGCATGTCGGGATAAACGAAATATTGAAATAGTACAATATGCATGATGAATAATGAAGATATAACGTATATGCATGCTTGAAAGACATCAATTGTAAGACTAGTTTTGTTAATTGCAGGCATCCATGGTGGATAAGCGGTTGGCTAAGTCGGAGGCAGAATTTCTAAAGCCCATGTTTGCTCAACCCGAGGGTGTCCAGTTTAAATATGGTGCCATCACCGACACGCACCAAGGAAATACAGATCTAGCTGCATGGTTGGCTAAAATGAGCGATGAAAAGAGTAATAGCACCTTGCTAGATGTAGTCTTTGCATCTAGAATGTGGAGTGCAGTTGGTTTCCCTTATTCTATGGAAACTCCTGAGCTAGTCATTGAATGTGCAAGAAACAATAACGCACAAACAAGGAAGGTAGAGAAGCATGGCAGAGTATATACTGATTTGTCTATCAAAGGTCTTGCTGCTACATTCAGTTTGCCATTGGGCAACAAGGTTGCCAACATAGATTTGAAGAAATTGAAAATAGAATATGAGAATAACAAGAAGATGGCTAGGAAGAAAATGTACCAATGGAGGGCAAAGAATAGTCTTTATCTTGCAGCGGCCAAACTACCAGTACATGATAGCCCTGCTCAGCAGAGTGACAGGCCAGCCTGATGCTAGAAGTTTTAAGGACTGGATGTATGCAGTCATCCTGGTGTGCCTTTACATAGATAACAAACCAATGTGGGCTAAGATGATAAGTGATGCCCTAGATGAGCAACTGATGAACCTAAGAGGTTCAGATTGTTCCTTCCACATGACCTCATACATAGTTTATTCATGTGCTTACAAGGGTACATTTGATGCATTGACTACAGTTGGGAGAATTGGTGGCACAACAAATGATGCACATATATGGGATCATCATCCCCAGCTGCAAAGAGCAAATTACCTCCAAGATTACAAACTAGTGAATGATGCATTTTCTATGCATCTGGTAAGAACAATGGAGGAGGATAGAACTAAAAGAATGAGCATGGAAGCTCAGGAACTCATATATAGGCATGGAGCCTGGTTTATTCAATTTGCAACTTTCTCTTACATCAGAATTGAAGGCTTTGAGGAGGAGCCTCTCATGCTCCCAAGATACCCTACAGATGCAATTGTCTTAATGGAATAAGACAAATTTCCACAATATTGAATTCTTATAAGGCAAATAACAAACTTCCACCTATATTGTTTCTAGTTACAATGGGCTGGTATATGTGCCCAGATTCTAAAAATATTAAGAAGCCATAGCTGGTCTAACTATGATGAATTTCCAGCCATTTCCATTGACAAGATCATATGATCCATATGGGAGGATGCAGAGGATCATGGGGAAGCCCATCCATTGAAGACATCTTGAAGACTTCTGGGCAGATTGTGAAGATGAAGCTGAAGTCAGAAGAAGAAGATATCAAAGGCTTACACTCAACCAGATCAAGACATTTGATTGCATTTCCATCCCAGCACAATTGAAGAAAGATAATGGAAAGTTAATGGCTGATGAATATGAGGAGAAAAAGGTATACAATGATACCATCTCAGCACTGGATCTCACCATACAGGAGTACATCTCCTTAGATCCATTTACAAGCAGGACATTGTAGCTGACCCAAGCATGGGTCAATGACTAGATAAGTACATTGAAGAAAAGAGGTGTTGTCATCACGGTGGACAATAGAGAAGATAGTACAGTCATATGAGAATATCCAGACATCTATGCAGGTCCATGTACAAGGAGAAACTCATCAGGATGATGAAGATTTGGGAAGTGATGATCGTGATGCTCATGATGATGGAGATGAGGAACTTGAAGGATAAAGAGTAGATGAAGATGCATCACCAAGAAAAAACATAAGCATCAAGTACTTAGGAAAATATGAGTTACCTAGACGGTTACCAGCTAGCAACCTGTGCCATGTGGAAAGAGTTGACTTGGTCAATGAAATGTGAACCATAGATCTTAATAGATAAATCTGGATTGTAGATCATTTGTAACTGCTCTCTCACTTTGTTCTATAAAGGGTGCAGGGATGCCTCATTTTAAACATTCGAAACTTAATTGAAATTTGTTTGCTGAAATATTTAGGGCTCATTTCAAAGTTGTTGTATACATATATGTTCTTGCATACTTAATGAAGAAGAAGACTCTTTTGATTACAATCCATAATAAATCTTGAGTAATCAGTGTATGAATTCTTGATACATGATTTTTTGTGTCCCTTGGAGTGCATATCTACTTACATGTGTTGTTTTCATATTGTTCCTTTAAAGTTAGCATCGACTGTATCTAGTTGTGGATTGTCCTAGTGAACATATGGTTTGATTTCTTCTCTTCATGACTGTATCTGATGTATATGTGGCTCAATAGCTGAAGGTTCAACATTAATTTGAAGTATTTCTTTCAATTTCTTTCAATTTCAGAGCATTTCGTCATCATAATTGCAAATAGTTGACAATCTTAAGCAAATAATACAAATATGCAGACATCCCGTAGATAACTGAACATATTCAGCATATTTGAGGTTAAAGCATGTCAAAATGATAAACATCATGCAAAGATTTAAAGATAGACATATTATTTGAAGCATATCTTGTGTAGAATAACTATCTGTGTAGCATCATTACAGGAAACATTATCTTACTAATGAGATTTATGTAAGGCCCCAAAATGGAAACAGCAACACACATCAACCTCTGAGTAACGTCAGAAGATTAAGACCTAATCACTAGAGACTTGGGATCATGAATTCTTTGAATTCATCATATCTTTCAAGATGAATAAAGGTTAATGTGTACTTTTATTCTATGTTTGTTTATGACTGACATTATGATCAACACTACTTTACCATGATCAATTTGCCACCAAGATTAAAGATTTGGGTAGGATTTTGTAGAGTTTAAAGGGTCAAAGAAAGAAAAATAGAGAAGGTTGTACTCCTCAAAATGTGACTCAACCACAAATGGGATTGAGTTAGCCCCAATATAGCACATGAACTTTCTCCTTGTTGATGGTGACCTCTAAGTCACTCTCACTTTTGTGCCAAAAGTCAGTCGAGTGGAGGTGTAACCCAGGGGTAGTTCTGTTCATGTGAAAGAATTCCATAGAGAGTGGTTGGCTAGTTCTGGGGCTTGGTCTATGTTAATGTTTATTCTATAATAGAGTTAACCCTATGACTTGAAGGATCACTAGTTGTTGATCTCTTGTTTGGATTCCTAAGATTCCAACATCTAGTGGGTAGACTATTCTTCTTGTTGATGAGTCTAGAATGTTGTAACATTTCTTCATTCCCCTATATGACTTGTTGTATGATATTTTCTTGTTTTATGGCCCTAAGGGTGTGTTCTTTTTCTTCATGAGTTTCTTGAGTGTGTCATGGTCTTGGATGTATTGATTCTATTTCCTTAAGAATAGCTCTAACCCACTGACCTCTTATTCCTGGGCACATTTGTATTCTTGGATAAGAGAGTTGACTGAAGTTTACCAAGGGTTGACATTTTGTTTAATTGTGACTTTGTGATGTGACCAAAGGTTTTCTATGACTCAACCTTGTGATGATATCAAGGAGTTTTCAACTATGTTTTGAAATTGACCACATGATGAAATCAAGGGTTTTGTATGCTATCTTTGTTCAAATAATTTTCTCTTTTCCTAATATTTTTCGATTTTGATGTATGCAAACTAAATGAAAGGAATAAAATGGTTTTTGTTCCAATTTGAATGAATAATAAAATGATTTAATTAACTAGGAATCAAAATTAATATGAATCCAAATTAACATGATTTTTTCCAAATGCAATCTAAGCTATGTTTTTGTGTTTTTAGAGATGATTTTGAATCTAAAGTAGAAATTGAAAATTATCCAATGAAATCTAATCTATGAATTGCAATGAAACTAATTTAAACAATGCTAATATAATAAACTTGAAATAAATACTATCAAGGAAATTGCAATACAATGATTACTTTCTCCAAGAGTAAAATGTGATTTAATTAGCTATGAAAACATAAAAGGCCTTGATTCTTTGGTGCATGAGATTCATACTATCCTTAGGAATCCTTGTATTTGGAAACCTCTCTCTCATCTATAGTAGTGGGGCCTTCCTCTTGGAAATAGGGATGAAGGGAGCAATTAATTTGAAGTGGCTTGAGTTTTGAGAGCTAAAATTAAAAAAGAACAAGCTTAGGGAGATCTATGAGTGCTATGAAAACACTATTTGAGCATAATGGCTATAGATTGGGATAAAATTGAGAGCATATAAATGTTATAGAAGCTTTAGAAAGCTTGGAAAACTATTCCAAACATGAAATAAAATGCATGTGCATCTTGCAAGGAGCATAAGAATGATAATGGGGAGAAAAAGCAAAGCTTTTCAAATGATTGCAACAATGGATTTGCCTCCCCAATTACTTATAGGAGGGGATATTTATAGTTCTTAAGATTTCATAAGAGGTGGGAATGATTGAGAAGTTAACTCCTTTGATTGAAGAGTTAACATGCTTTATTGATTAGAGAACTCAATTGATTAGACATGAACTAAGCTTGTTTGGTTATCACTCATGGAGGAAGGAGAGTTAGCATTAGAATAAAGTGAGAAAAATGGATCAATGGGAGCTAACTATGGATGATTAGGATTGGAAACAAAGGTAGAAATACATCAGGCTCAGTTAGGGTCGAATTTGCGTGCAAACTAGAGTCAAAATAGAGCTAATTTGGGCTCAAACTAAAGAGGAATTTACATTCAAAATAAGACTGGGTCACCCCTTTTGATAGGTCTTGTCATCCCTGAGGATTAGGGGTCATCCCCTGGGGACTATGGGTCACCCAGGGGGATCAGGAAATAAGAGGGAGTGACCCACAAGGATAGGATCTTGTAGGTGCTTTTGAGGGTTAAAAATGGTTAGAAGGGGTTGAGGATGACATCAAATATAGAGATTGATTGGAAGATAGAAGGAAAGTGGGCCGCCCCTTATAATATGGAAGGTCACCCCTATAGACTAGGGGTCACCCTTGGGGGACCATGGGTCACTCGAGGAGATTAGGAAATAATAGAGGGTGTCCCAAAAAGGAAGAAATGGGTGTCAAGAATGATGAAGGGGGATTATTGGGGAGGTCAATTAGAGACCTTTGAAATGTTGAAATGGATGAAAGGAGCTTAAGGAAAGTGTATTTCCATCTTGTGACACTAGTGATCCAAATCGACAAGGTTGGAAAGTGACAAAAGAGGAATGTAGACAAGGAGTGAAGAGTGAAGACACAAGGCCTAATAGGGTTAGCTAGGGGACTGGGGAAACATAAACAAGATGGGGAACTTTCATCCACATGTCACCAAGAAAAATGCTATCAAGAGGGTATAATTACATGCTTATATGTACTCTTTTAGAATTATAGCTCATCATCGAATCATCATGTATGCTTAAATGCATATATTTAGTGCTTATAGAGGCATTAAGGGAAAAAATGAAGATTAGCATTTTGTGAGTGTGAAGAGAGAAGCAATGGGATAGAGAAGAGAAACCACATGAGGTCATGTAGGATATAGAACTAATCAAAGACGAAATTTGAGATGTGAGAAGAAAAGACCAAAGAGGAGAAAAAGACAAGACATTCATTTAGACATGAGAGTTTATTAGCTTCAGGCCTTCCTAGAAATGTTTTCTTTCAACATGTGTAGAAAGAAGAAGATTGAGTGACTACATAATAGAAAAAGAAGGTAAGAAGGTTATGTGGGGAATTCTTAAGGACAACAAAAGACAAGGAAGTTTTGTTTGTAGGTTTCCATTCTTATTGGATGTAATGTACCTAGTTCATACTTATGTGAAATAGAGAGGGGCTTAAGTGAAGTGAAGAGGGGAGGAAGATTTAGAGGAAGATTAAAAGAAGAGAAAGGGATGTGAGGGAAAAAAGACAAAGAGAGGGGAGATTGATGTAGTCACAAAAGGAGGGTGCAATGAGGGACTATCCAACCATGTATCCAATAACAATGGAACAAACACACACATAGGTCACCACAACACATAAAATTTCACAAAATTTACAACCCATTATACTCAATGACACAAACTTGCACAATTATAATTAGATTTACAGCCACATAATTTGTTGTAATGGGTCATGTTACATGCTAGTCCTGTCATGTCCCCTTTATAGTAAAAATAAATTGATGAAATTATTAGTCCATTCCTATTTTCCCATGGGTTAATGTAAATCAAAAGGGAAAATATTTTATTTAATATTTTAATTGTAATCCTGCAAATTAAGGATTTATTATTTTCAGGAGCAATTAAATATTACATATTTTTATTTAATTGCACAAGTGGGGGAATGGGGTTTAATGAGGTGTAATTATAACTCCCAAGAGAGAATTTAGAAGATTTTATGATAGTTATGACAAGATTCTATGACAACATCTATGACAGGTTGTCATAGTGGGAGTTATTTTCTATTTTTAGAGAAGAATCTTGCATGGGCTATTTTGGTGAGCATCTTTGTAGAGAATTTGTTGGAAATTAAATTATTTTAATTTATTTTCCAAGAGAGGGACGTTTGGATTTGGCTTCATTATAAATATGCAAGTATTTTCTTTCGGGAGGGCTTTTTGATCATTTTACAACCCAAATTTCTGAATTTGAGCACTTGTGCTTGCATTTTGTTTAGTGGACGAAAACACATTGGAGTTGGAGGCTTGTGGGGGAAAACACATCAGTATAAAGTGATCAGAGGATGAAAACCCTTTGGTTACAGAGAGTAATTCCATATAGGGATTGCATTGAGCTTCAAAGGATTGTGCATTTTTGACAGTTTTGCAGTATTGTGTTTGTAGGTTGTTTTGTTGCAGTTTTGGTGATTTCCAGTGTGTTGTGAAGTGTTACTATAGTGTTGTGGAGTGTTTTTCTTTTCCATGGTCATTTTGAATCCATTCCAAGCATCCAGGAGCGATTCTTTTCAGTTGGGGTTTGATTTGGCATTATTTTTGGCAGTTTTCAGAAGTGTAGTTTCACATAGTTTGTGTAGTTTGCAGTGGATTTGAGGAGATTTGTGTTGTAGATGTTTTTGCTGTTGTAATTAGTGTTTCAGACCTGATCATATGTTATTTACATGAGAAAAACCAATAAAAATTAGTTTATGGTGTTTCCAGCATATTTGGTGTAATTTCTCGTTTGACTAGTTAGCTAGTCTTGATGTTTTTGTTGCAATTTTTAGTGGAGCCTATCAAAATTTATTTTCATATTTGATTGTATGTTAAAATATCAGTTTGGAACATTACAGTGGTATTAGAGCTAAGATCTTGCTAGTCTATAGGGTATAAAGCTAATTTGTATACAGAAAGACGAAGACATTTCAGGAATCCATGATGGAAATGATGCAAGAATTTCAAAAATCTCAGAAGAATCTATTAGCATTGATGAAGGATCCAAAAATAAAGAAAATATTTTTGAAGAAAAAACTAGTGAATGTTGAAGAAAAACTAGAAGAGCCATAAAAGAAGTCCATAGAACCAGAAGAAGTGATTGTCAAGGAAGAAATGGTGAAGATGGAGCATAAAGAAAAATTAGATTTGCAAGAAATTGAAATGAAGCAAAAATTGGAGAAAACCACCATAGATTTTGAAGGTAAAAATTGTTCAGAAAAAGAAGATGTTTATTTGACTCCTAATGATTGTACATGTCAGGAAAATATTGATGAAGTTGAGAAGGAAAAGACACATCTTTTTATTTGTGAAGATCCCAAGATGGAGGGTCATGCACCAATTCATGCACTATCTTTTGAACTTCCAAATGGTGAGCCATGGTTTGATTTGCAAAGAAACATTGTGGATGGGTATGCATTTCAGAGAAATATTTTAGTCATCCCTAATTCAAGGGCTTTGAGTCACACCAATGGAGTTGTTGAGGATATCTCAATGAAATCTATTTCAAGAAATGAGGATGAGCATTTTATTTGCAGCCCAAGGTATGAAAATATTTCAGATTTATTTCCTTCTATGTCACTACAAAAATTGTCATCATGAAAAGCATCAAAGAAATGGCATAAGGAGGAAGGACACAACTTGTAGCAAAGGGCACATAGAATATTTTTCTAAAATTCAAAGTTGTTTGTATATAAGAATATGGGATCCAGGTAATAAGCTAAGACACATGAAGGCTGAAATTTTTGATGGGATGAATCTCATATTTGTAAAAGTGTTTTCTAGTTCAGGATCCTTAACATCCAATTGTATCAGAGTAGTGCAGCAAAAGCATGATGGAGAATGCATTTTTAATTTGATACAACCACTAAGGAGATTCAAAATTGCAATACCAAAATATGAGGTATATAATGCATTCTACTCTTTGAGTACTCAAATGGTTATGTGTGTGCAATGGTTGCATTCCATGAGTGACTTTCTACAAAATCATTATTTTAAAAAAATAAAGAATACATGTGAAGGGAAAGATATGGTGTTTGGAGGTGTATCTAAAGGAACAATGGAAGTAGACATAGATATGAACACTTCTTGCAAGGGAAATTTTGCATGGACAAGATGTTTGGTGATGGAGGATATGCATGCTATCTCATTTTATGGCAAGAATCATAGTTTTCATTTTGATATTCAAGTATTTCTAAATAAGCATAGTATAGTGTTCAGTGACATATTCCCAGGATCACCCTTGGATAGAGGATTCCAACATGTCATATAGATAGAAACTAACTTGCATTAGAAAATTTTGAGGAAGAATGATGTCACATTATTGGGCCAAGTCATTAGTGTCCATGGCATACATGAGGATGAAAGATAAGAAGCATTGGAAGGGATTGAAAAGGTAACTAGTTCTCTACGTGAAGCTAATATTTTATATTTCTCACATGGATCGACTATAGTTTGTGGTGCTACAGGAAAGAGAATTATTTGGTTTTCATTACAAAGATTACAAATCAAGAAACTTGATAACATGAATTTCAAAGTTTCAAAACAAAGCCTTGCAAGGTGTGATAAGATGTTTAAAACTAGTATTTCTTTAAAAATATTCAAATTTTACTATGCTCATGATAGCCATGTGATGGATTACATTGAATGGAGAATCTATTGGGTTTCGTACTATGGGAGTTTGGGGCCACAAAGAGGGGTATTTGAAGTGATGCGGGTAGATAACATTTTCAGGATGTTTTCTTCTTGGTATATCCTTACCATCCATGAAGGTCAAAGTTTTTCACTCATGTTATATTTTATTGATGATACATTTGTCTCTAACACTTTAAATGGGTTTGTGAAGAAATTCAAGTATATGCCAATGAATGGTTCTAGGGAATACAACATCTTCAAAAAAAAATAAGTTGATGATTTTCTTCGTGGAGCTCAAAGTGCCATGGAATAAATGTTGCTGCTGTATGATCAGTCCATTACTATATTTTGGATCCTATAGACCAATTGAAGAGGCTGAAAATGACTACTATGAGGTAATGAATGGGTCTAATGTTATGTATTTCCATGATATGTATCTCAACACTGAAGAGGTGAATGGAAGATATTTTTGCAAAATATGTAATGGATGTGGTAGAGGATGTAATGGTTTTTATAATAGTCCTAGTATCAGAAAAAATCAGATCCATAACATCACCAAATGTATCAGAAGTCTCAGGTATAAGTTGCCCAATGACAGTGCTTTCCTAGCTAGAGATCCAAGACTCTATTTTACTTGTTGTGGGAGACTGTCTTGTAATTTTTTCAAGGTGGAAACTATCAAGAACATTAGTAAGTCACCTAATATAGTAGAGGATGCAATAAACTTATTTTCTACTTTCATTTGAAATTACCTTTGGGTGATCAATTTGTGCTAGTTGAACTCAGGAAGTGCATAGATTACCACCAGAAGGGAGTTTGGTGGAATTTGTTATGCTGGTATATGATAACATTTCCTATTATTCATATGTTCCATTACTATTCCAAATCAGATCCTAAATTTGCATCAAGCATCTTTCAAACAGAGGCAAAGTTTGTAGCAGTTTGTGATATATCCTGTAGGGAGTGTCTCCACAAGTTCAAGGTAAATAAGTTATTGGTTTCAAAGATTGGAATTCACTATTATGAAGGATGTGTTTTCTGTTGTAACCATTATTTAGGCTGCATAAATCAGATTTATATTGTTGATAATGGTTGCAAGAGCTTTTGGTTTAGTTTTCTTGGTGACAGTTCATATACATAGCTAGAAAGGCAAGTTGTGAAAGCAAGGCTATTGATGTAAAATAAATGGAGACACTCTACATATCAATTGA
The DNA here is from genome assembly GCA_027924645.1 of Cunninghamia lanceolata. Lineage (NCBI taxonomy): Eukaryota > Viridiplantae > Streptophyta > Pinopsida > Cupressales > Cupressaceae > Cunninghamia > Cunninghamia lanceolata. The sequence goes on along the minus strand of BSBN01000194.1, from coordinate 8,160,656 downwards.
TAGCATGGATAAGTTGTTTATACCTTGGTTATTGTTGCGTAAATGTCACTCAGCTCAAGTTCACTACTCTAAGATTTTCTGGGATGCTAAACTGCATTTGGTGAGTTTACCAAATCTTTGTGGGAGGATGTAGTCCAGTTTGAGTATTGGAAAGAATGCACCGAAGTCTTGCAGATCCAAGAACTCAGATTATATGGATATTCTTGTTGTGTACATGGTATTGGCATAAAGGAATCTGAGTCTTCATGTTTTCATAGTGTTTTATGGCAGGGATTTCAACATCTCACAGGTACAGGATCAAGGCTTTGTATGCAGTATAACATAATTTGGAAGCATCATGGTTTTAATTTCTTGAGGACAAATAATATTGAGGAGGGGAGATTTGTCATGTCCCCTTTATAGTGAAAATAAATTGGTGAAATTATTAGTCCATTCCTATTTTCCCATGGGCTAATGTAAATCAAAAGGGAAAATATTTTATTTAATATTTTAATTGTAATCCCGCAAATTAAGGATTTATTATTTTCGAGAGCAATTAAATATTACATATTTTATTTAATTGCACAAGTGGGGGAATGGGGTTTAATGGGGTGTAATTATAATTCCCAAGAGAGAATTTAGAAGATTTTATGACAGTTATGACAAGATTCTATGACATCTATGACAGGTTGTCATAGTGGGAGTTATTTTCTATTTTATGAGAAGAATCTTGCATGGGCTATTTTGGTGAGCATCTTTGGAGGGAATTTGTTGGAAATTAAATTATTTTAATTTATTTTCCAAGAGAGGGATGTTTGGATTTGGATTCATTATAAATATGCAAGTATTTTCTTTCAGGAGGGCTTTTTGATCATTTTACAACCCAAATTTTTGAATTTGAGCACTTGTGCTTGGATTTTCTTTAGTGGATGAAAAACCATTGGAGTTGGAGGCTTGTGGATGAAAAACCATCAGTATCAAGTGATCAGAGGACAAAAATGCTTTGGTTATAGAGAGTAATTCCATATAGGGATTGCATTGGGCTTCAAAGGATTGTGGATTTTTGGTAGTTTTGTAATATTGTGTTTGTAGGTTGTTTTGTTGCAATTTTGGTGATTTCCAGTGTGTTGTGCAGTGTTTCTATAGTGTTGTGGAGTTTTTTTCTTTTCCATGGTCATTTTGAATCCATTCCAAGCATCCAGGGGTGATTGTTTTCAGTTGGGGTTTGATTTGGCATTGTTTTCGACAGTTTTTAGTAGTGTAGTTTCGCATAGTTTGTGTAGTTTGCAGTGGATTTTAGGAGATTTATGTTGTGGATGTTTTTGCTATTGTAATTAGTGTTTCAAACCTGATCATATGTTATTTACATGAGAAAAACCAATAAAAATCAGTTTGTGGTGTTTCCAGCATATTTGGTGTAATTTCTTGTTTGACTAGTTAGCTAGTCTTGATGTTTTTGTTGCAATTTTTAGTGGAGCCTATCAAAATTTATTTTAAAGTTTGATTTTATGTTAAAATATCAGTTTGGAACATTACAATTCCATCGCTATTTGATTAGAACAAGATTGAACAAATGGATAGTCACCAGATAGGCTTCCTAGATACATATAATCACTAAACTATAGAAACACCACTTACAAAACTTGCTGCAAGATGCACAATGATAACAAGTATAATGAATCATTGGAATTCTACCACTACATTAGTGTAATGAAATCAACTTACTTTCCCTTATGTGATTCCTTAGATTTCCTTCCACATCATACTCCTTGAACCTTTACTCAACTCCTTATACCTCATCCCTTATTGTTGAAACTCACACTCTAACCTTCGACCATACGATGTCTTCTTTGATTACATTCTTGTTGAAATGTACAAGACAACTAAGATGGCGAGGCGGGGGGTGAATCAGTTGTAACCAAAACTTAACTTCTTTCAAACATTAACACATCAACCACTTAATCACAGTTATTATGATTCAACCATGAAAGCATGAAATCAAAAACTTAAACACATTCACACATGAGACACATGAGACACCAATTTTTTCATGTGGAAAACCCAATATGGGTAAAACCATGGTGACAATTAACTCATAGTATAAATATTATATTAGAATTTACAACAAGGCTTACTGCCAAAGGCTCACTGCCTAGAATTCTCACTACAAAAGAAGGGGCTCACTACCAAAGGAATAGGCTCACTGCCAGAAGTTGGTGAACTAAGATAGTAGCATCTATACCATGCCAAGGTTCAGTTCCATTGAAGCGCAATAAAACTCCTATGCCCTACTCTACTTTTACACTTCACACTTATCTTTACATCTTTGCATCCTCTTCACTTAATTATGATTTCACTATATGTATTTATATAATTCATCAACCCTAGAATGTACATCAAGGTCAGCATTACAATCATCAACCATTGGAACAATCTCCAAAGTCGACATATATACATACATTAAAATAGGTTTGGACCTAAATAGATTTGAGAAGGAAAAGAATGAATGTGGACCCCACCACACCATAGCTGGGACTCAAATGCAATCTCCCACGCAATAACATGTTATCAAAAACACTGAAGCGTAATCTCAAGTAGTGAAAAAAACCAAGTCAGCTAAAACTGGTGTTAACACTAAGACCTTTAGGAACACACTTCAACCACAATCCAAATTACACTGTGTGGACCAATCAAAAAGTAGGAACATGATCTAGAGACATACACAAGCATGTTACAATCACCAAGAACTTTCGCACAACCCCCAAACATTCTATGCAGAAGATTCTTCAAATGGAAGCACTTAAACTTTACTGTCAACCACTGTCATAAAGGAAAGATCGCTTGCAGAGCTCCAAATAATGAACCATTTGAAGTGAAGGCACATAACATCATTCCAAACTTAATCTTAGAACCACATACTATAAAAATTAAATGCAGAAAAATGTGAACCATAATACATTCTCCCTATCACTATTGAATACTCAGAATAATAGTTTTTACTCTGGTGAATAGATCTCACTCAAATCTTCACACCGAAGGCTCAAACTTGAAACATAGTAACTAAAGACATCCCTTAACACAACTTCCAATCCACAGACAAAGATATTCAATCTATAGGATATGCGGAACTAAACACAGCACTGTTTTGTGAGATAGAATAGTTCTGCAATTGCCTTGCTCAAACTCATTCAAATAATTTTCCCTTAGATGCTGACCTTAGGTGTTGACATCAATGACAACACTTACTACTCATAGTTGCAATAAACTCCCCCTTTGTCACTGATGGCAACACATGATGTGAAAAACCATCAAGACAAGCAAACTTGCTTTGCTTCTTTGCTCCCCCTTACTTTATGCTTTCTTTGGCTGCAGCTTTCTCAGAATCTCTCTCCTTAAGTTTTTCACATGAACTTCTCCCCCCCTTTGACATTAATGGCAAAGGGTACCAAACCTTTTCTTTCTCTTTAGTTATTAAGGTTGAATTCAGATCTTACCAACATTGCACTACTCCCCCTGTCAGCAAGTAATGCAACACTTACTGCTCTTTATTAGGAACTCATGTCAACAACATCTACCTACTCCCCCTAAGAGGTAGCCTTCAAAACATCAATCCAGATGAAAGAATGAGACTTTGGACACCACTGGACTGATGCACTTCCTATGCATCTTAGTTTAGAATAGGAGGGGTAATGATCCCTAACTTCTCCCTAAGATACTCAAAATTATCCTTAGGTAGAGGTTTTGTGAAAATATCTACAATCTGATCCTTTGTAGATACATATTCCATCTTTACTTCATTCTCTATTACCTTTTCTCTCAGAAAGTGATACCTTATTGATATATGCTTTATTTTTTGAGTGCATCACTATATGCTTTGTTTTCTAAGTGCATCACTAGATTCACTGAAATGTTTATAGCACTTGTATTGTCACAAAAGATTGAAATTGATTCTCCATACACAACTCTTATATCCTTCAATATTTTCTCCATCCATAGCACCTGAGTACAACAACATGCTACTGTAATATATTCTGCTTCTGCAGTAGACAAAGAAACTAAATCTTGCTTCTTGCTCAACCATGAAACCAATTTGTTACCCAAGAAGAAAGCACCTCCACTTGTACTTTTTCTATCATCAAAATCTCCAGCCCAATCTGCATCTGTATAAGCACTAAAAGTGAAATCAGTAGCTTTGGGATACCACAATCCATAGTCTGAAGTGCCTTTTAAATATCTCATGGTCCTCTTAACTTCCATCACATGTGATTCTCTAGGATCTTGTTGAAATCTTGCCACAAGACAAACTACATGCATTACATCTAGTCTAGTATTGGTTTGATAAAGTAGTCCTCCAATCATAGACCTATACATTTTCTAATCAGTCATAGGTGATTCATCATTCTTGCTTAGCTTGCAACCAATTACCATAGGGTTACCTACTGGCTTAGAATCCTCCATTCCAAATTTCTCCAACAACTCTTTCAAATACTTGGACTGAGAAATGAAAATTCATTTTTTAGATTGAGTAATCTGTAGTCCAAGAAAGAAATTCATTTCACCAAATGTAGACATCTCAAACTCCTTTTACATTTCCTCTACAAATCTTTTACTTATACTTTCATTGCCTCCAAATATAATATCATCAACAAAGACTACAACAATCATAATTTGATCATCAGTAATTTTGAAATAGAGATTATTGTCTACAATACCTTTACTGAACCCTAATTGCAACAAATACTTATCCAACCTTGCATACCAGGCTCTAGGAGCTTGGTTTAGTCCATACAAGGCTTTCTTCAATCTGCACACCATGTCACCTTGGTCTGATGATTGAAATCCTTCTAGTTGCTCAATGTAAACTTCTTCCATCTCTCCATTCAAGAATGTAGACTTGACATCCATTTGGTACACCTTGAAATCTTTGTGTCTTGTAAATTCCAAAAATATTCTTATTGCTTCAATCCTTGCCACAAGAGCATAAGTCTCCTCAAAATCTATGCCTTTCAACCTAACAATATCCTTTGCATACCAGTCTTGCTTTAATTCTTAATACTTCTCCATTTTCAATCAACTTGTTTCAGAAAACCCATTTAGTTCCAATCACATTCTTATCAACAGGTCTAGGAACTAGTTCCCAAGTTTGGTTCTTCTCTATCGGCATCAACTCTTCTTCCATAGCTTTTACCCAATTTTCATCTTTGTAGGCTTCACTTACAGTTTTAGGTTCAATCTTCGAAAGTAAATGTTGATGATTGTTTTGATGCAATCATAACAATTAGTTAAAATTCACATAAAATGAACCAAAACTAACTTGAAAGATATGAAGGAATCGGTTAAGATTCACTTAATCCCAAGTTTAATATGGTCAGGTCTTGACCTGTTGGGCAAATTCAGTTGGTCGATGTGAAGCTGTAATGTTCAAGGGGCCTTACGTAGTTTAGGGTTTCTTGTTGGGTTACTGGACTCAAACTATGCAAAAGATTAATAAATGGCAATATGTTGTTCATCCCTTTTGCATAAACTTATACTTGTGTTGCAAAACTTTAAATAGTCTTCTCAGATTATTGCAGCTTTCTCCTCTTAAATATTTATGAAAACTGTCTACTTTTAACTCTGTTATGCATGCTTCTTTCAAATATGAGACAAATTTCCTTCAAATTTCTACGTTTTAAGCTAAGTATTTTCAAATGGGTTGGGAAAAGTTAGAAAGATCTAATCTACACCTCATTCACTCTATTCGAAGAATCTAATTGTTTTGTTATGCAATTTATAAATAATACAACAATTTGATCAAATCCACAGACAAAAAACCTTAAGTATAAGTTCTGAGCATTTTCACAAACATACACCTAAGATTGCGAGCTCTAAGAGAAATGTTTCAAACACAAAGAAGAGCAGGAAAACACTTAGAAGACAGATGCAGAATTTTAGATTCAATTTTATTAGAAATAGACAGTCATATAAGATTTACAATGTCTGAATGACTCTTAGCTTCATTGACCAAACTACAGAAAACTTACAAGATTTATAGATACAGTAAGGAAGCTAGATGTTCCACGCATTCCTTATTGCAGACACAGGTGACCTCCTTCTTCTACTTCTGAACTAAAAGGTCCCTCTATTCTAAATGTTATGTTTTACAAATCTTTACTACTACAAAATCTCTATGTAGCTCCTGTGTAAAGTTTTACAGTGTATCAAGGCACCATATATAGACTTTCTGATTGTCCTCAATACAGCCCAAAAAACCCTAGTTTAAACCCTGGTTGAAACCCCTGGTTACAACAATAAATGTTGGTGAACCAGTTTCCCAAAATACCACTGAGCATACATCCAATCTGGGCGAAATATGCCTTTCTGGAAACCCTAGCAGCTCAATAACAACTTCTGTGGTCTACTGCAATAATATCTCCAACTGCATTTTGTCTTCATTAGTGAAGACCCTTGACTTCTTCGCACTTCATCCTTACCTTCCTCTACTCCTGAGATCTAATTTCCTCCTCCATGATGTCACTGCCATTAAGTTTCAACTCCTTTTTCAACTACAAACCTGCAAAAAATGAATAAGCAATAAGTATCACATTTAATCAACTTGCAGGAAGAAAAATAGTTGTCAAAAGTCACGACTGTGTGAACGCATCAATTGGGCCCTAAATCTGTGAAAATCGAGCATTTAAAATGCATATTTAATGTTTAAACTGGTCGGGTCAACCATCGTTGACCAAAAATATGCACTCGGGCCCTAAAATTGATCTCAAACTTTATTGCTTTGTTCCTTTACCACCCATCAGTGTGATATCCCTCATTGGCGAGTCCAAAAATACTTGGCTGATCGCCATTGTTTGGCTGATGTTTCCTTTGTTAATCAGCACGTGCTTTTTTATCCATTGGCGTAAGTTCTTCCATCGGTGAAAGCTTAAAGTGTTGTTCCGATCGTTATTCATTATGTCGATCACCCCCTTATTTCCTTCTATCGATGTAACATTAAACATCTCCTGCCGATCACTTTACTTCATCGACCGCCTTATATCGGCGTGACTCCTCTCTATCGGTGAAGGCTTAACACTTCACTCCGATCACTGTTGTTTGGCCAATATGTCCCTTTTAATATTTGGCCAAGTCTTTTCTCATCCATCGGCGTGACTTAAGATATCGGTAAAGCAATTTAGAACTTCACCGATCACCATTCTCTAGCTGATGCCCTTTGTTTCCTTCTATCGGCGTAACCATAACCCTCAGCAAGACATTTTCAAATACTACTGATATCCAATGTTACACTGATGGGCATTGTTCATTGGGGAGACACAACCTTCGGTGAGATAAAACCAAACATTGCCGATGGTAAAAGTTAGGCCGATGAGAAGTGGGACCCACGCACTTTCCCTCCTGTGTCCTTTGATGCAAAATCACTTGTATCTTTGGATATACATTTGGATTTGATACAAGTGTCTAACCAAATTTTGATCTATTTTGAATTCTGCATTGCATGCATCCCTAGATTTCATCAATATACAAGCAGGAACATATACAATGAATTAACTTTGTTTTATAAAACTCTCGGGTCCGTGCTTGTATAAGCTACACATGCATTGTATCCTCCGATATACAAGTCAGATGCGATACAAGCAATAAATTATTTTTGATTTCCATTGGGTTCCGGTTTGTATGTATTGATTGATATTTTAGATATACAAGTCCGAAAAACATACAAGTACTTTTCTCTATTTGATAAACTTTCAGTTCCGGCACTTGTATATCTCGAATGTATGTTTGATAATATACAAGTCGGAATCATACAACAATTTAGTCTTGTTTAATAATCACTTTGGGTCCGCCATGTATAAAGTGCTTTGTATATTTGACCTGCCAAAATATACAAATGTTAGGATACAAAGTGGAACTGGAACATCAATTCATTCCAACTTTAAAACCACTTCGGGTCCACTTTGTATGTGTGCATAAACCCTTATTAAAATGCATACAAAGAAAAAGACATACAAGCGGCCTTGTATATATGAACCTGAATGCAAAAAAAAGTGAGCAAGTATAAAAGGACTTTGCACATACAAAGGACTTTGTATATGCAAAGTGATATACAAACCTGAATGTACATTTTACCAAAATAATCATAACTTGCAAAATATGGCAAATTTTAAGATAGTTCAAAAAGCAACCCTAGCTCATTTTTCACAAGGAATCCAACCATATCATGCACTGGTACTAAAAATGCATTTTTTCTTCATTTCTATCAAAGTTGCAATTTTAACCCCTCTTTTCCCTTTACCACCAAACATAACAACAAACCAAAAGTGAAAAAAGCAAAGCAACATTAGGGGGTCCTCATTTTGCTAAGGAGTAAAATGGGGCGTGTTGTGAACATCACAACAACTAGCAACCAAACAAAACAATTAAATTCAAAGCATTTAAGAAAACTAGATGAAATAAATCCATAACTTCCAACTATCCTTCTTGCAAATCATTATCCAACTTGAGACTTAAGGTATTCAATAAGGGTGCATGAATTTTCATTTTCAGTTTAAGTATGTGCAAGTGATTAATTATCCTCATCTTGAAGATTGGTCGAACAAACCAGTGACTGGCATTAACCTACGTAGTTGAGGATATTCCCTCATAGCTGACCGGATAGAACCTTGCTGCCAGCGAGCGTCCATAGCCCCAGCAAGGTTATCGTTACAATTCTCCTAAGTAGATCCTCATTGCCAGCAAGCGTCTATAGCCCTGGTAGAGTTACTTAGATGGCTTAATCTAGATTTTCAGTATAATCCACTTTATTCATTTGATTTATTTTATATTTTCTAATTTTTGAAATAGATTTCACAAGATATAGCAATTTGTAACTTCATGATGCAAGGAGTGGACACTTGCTGAAATTAAGCTGAGAATTGTAATGGTAGCAAGGGTGACCTCAGATTTTTCACCTTATATCTACACTGGTAGGTTCAACAAACCCAAGGATTTTAGGTGTGTCATCATGAGAAACCTCTCTTGAATTCTCAATCACATTTATTGAATACAAAATTTTAGAAGGTAAACAACTCTCTACATTCATGACAGTCACAACAAGTTATGTATAAATTGCAAATGATTAACCTGAATATTCTAAATTTTATACTATTTTCAATGGTTGTTAGTTTGCTCCTTAATACTCTAAAGTAAAACAAAGATCCCTGCTGAGGAGAAAACAACAAACCAAACAACAGACTGTACAAGAAAGACAAAAAGAAAAAGGAAACAAAGCAAAAGGACAACTGTACGAACATCTAACGTACAAAAAAGAAAACAAAAAACAAAGCAAAGAAAACTGTAGAGTACCTACACTATATTACACAAAAGGGACTGCCCTTTACCTCAGGCCTGAAAGTAGTGTTTCAAGTGTTGGCCATTAACTAGTAATGGCACATCTTCCCCTGTCAAGGTCTTGAGTCTAAATGTGTTGTCCCCTATTATTTCTGAGACCTGTAATGGACCTAGCCATAGTTTATTGAATTTTCCATGGCTCCCCTTCTTTTCATGTGCTTTGTCCCAGCACAGCACTAAGTCTGATATCCTGAATGTCTTGACTCTTGCCCTCTTATCAAACCACCTCTTAACTACTGCCTGGTGTTTTGCAAATTTCTCGATGGCTTGACCTCTTTTCTCATAATTGTAACATTTGTACTATCCTGGCTTCCTTATGATTATCAAAGCCTAAATACTCATTGGAAAACTTTCAAATTAGTATTCTCAGATTTACTAGAAGTATGGGATCAATCCCATAAACTAAATGATAAGGTGTACTACCTAAAGTTGTTTTGAACTTGGTCCTATCTACCCATAGTGCATATTTTAACAGTGTATTCCACTCTCTAGGATTCTTTGCAATCAGCTTCTTGATTATATCTAATAAAATCTTGTTCATAGACTCAGCTAATCCATTACCTTGAGGGTAATAATTTGAAGAAAACTTTAAAACAATCCCGTATTCAAATGCCCATTTAGAAAACTTTAAAGAAGATAAAGCAGGGCCATTATCACATACCAATGAATAGGGAGTTCCAAACCTGGTGATGATGTTTTCTTCAAGAAACTTGATAACTACCTCAGTTTTGGAGAATTTGCAGCATGTGGCCTCAGTCCACCTTGTACAATAGTCCGTCACTGTCAGTATGAACTTGTGTCCTGCAGAAGATGCAGGATTGATGACTCCAATAAAATTTAGGCCCCATTGTGCAAATGGTCTTGATTCAATCACAGGTTGTAGTGGATTGGCTTGATTTCTTCCTTTATCTGCTGTAGTTTGACAGGTGTGGCAACTTTTAATGTGACTCTCAATATATTTTAACATTGTGGGCCAGTAATAGCCCGCCCTCAATATTTTGTGTGTTGTAGCTAGATGGGAACCATGGCTGGTTCCGTACTTGTCATGTAGCTCTGTCAACACTTTATCTGCTTCAGTTCTGTTTAGACATCTCAAATAAATTCCATCATGGTTCTTCCTGAATAGAAGACCTCTTTGCACCATATATTTATGTGTTTTAATCTTCAAATCTCTCCTCTGAGAAGCTTTCATCCTATTTGGGTACTTTCCAGTTATTAAAAAAGTATTTAAATCACCATACCAGTCTAATATGTGATGAGAATTCAGCACATACTACTATTTTATCAAATCTAGATCTGTATTTACTATTGTTTGTACTAACGCCTACCCTCTGACCAGCTTCATGGGAATGATTTCCATGTCAAATTCTTGCAGCGTGGTGATCCACTTGGCTCTCTTTTCTCCAGGTTCATTCTGCATCAACAACATCTTTACTGCTACGTCTGGCACTATGGCTTTGATCTGGCTGTGTAGAATGTAATGTCTAAATTTTTTCATGGTCCTCATTAATGCAAATGCTTGTCTCTCAGTGTCTAGATATCTCAACTGTGCATCCTTCAGAGGCGCGCTCATGAATGTGATGGGCCTTTCTTCATTGTTTTCACCTTTCTGTGTCAAGGCAAATGCGACTGAATGAGAAGATGCAAAGAAGTATATGTAAAACAAGCTTGTGTAGTCTGGACTTGCCAATACAGGAGCATTAGAAATTGCCTCCGTGATATCTTCAAATGTAGCCCTAGCCACAGGCGTCCATTCCATCTACGCATCCTTCTTCAACATGGCATTTAACGGCTGCATGATCTCTGCAAAACCCGTGATAAACTTCCGAACAAAGTTAATTTTACCAAAAAATGATTTCAACTCTTTCCTACTGTTTGGTATTTGCAAATTTTTTATTGATTCTATTCTATCTGGATAAATTGATATCCCATTTTCAGAAATGACATGCCCTAGTAATTTACCTTTAGTAACTCCAGATGAACATTTTTTAGGATTAAGGGAAATTCCATACCTTTCACATCGTTTGAGTATTTTCCTGAAATCTTCAGCGTGGGTGGATGAATCCTTGGAATACATAGTCAAATCATCCATATACACAACAATGCACTTACCTGATAACCCACGGAATGCAATGTCCATGGCTCTCTGAAAAGTGGCACCTGCATTGATCAGACCAAAAGGCATTCTCCTATATGCATAATTTCCCCATTTACAAGTGAAGGTGGTTTTTAATTTGTCATCCCTATCTATTAAAACCTGGTTATAACCTGAGAAACTATTTAAGAAAGACATCATCTTCGCCCCATTTACTGCTTGTGGCACTTTGTCTATTGGAGGCAGAGGATAATTATCCTTTTTGGATGCTTTGTTCAAGTTTCTAAAATCTATGCATAATCTGATGCCTCCGTTTTTCTTCCTTACTGGTACTAAGTTAGCTACCTAGACTGAATGTCTGACTGGGAAAATTATTCCAGCAAACAGCAATTTTTTAACTTCTTTAAAGATTAAAGGCTCCAAAATGGCATTCACAGGCCTTTGTTTTTGCCTGAATGGTTTGACCTCTGGTCTCAAAGGTACTACGTGAGTTATGATGGATGTATCATAGGTTTTCAAGTCTTCATATGTCCATGCTATTACGTGTTTGTATTCTTTCAGAACGTCTAAAATTTCTTTTCTATTTTCCTCAGAGCAAGCTTTTCTGATTAGTACATTTTGTGGATTTTGCTCTATCCCTAAGTTGTGTGGATCACACTTGCCCCCTTCCGTTCTGGGTAAGTCTTTCTGTCTTATTACTCCATTGAAGTCAAAGATATGTTCTAATTCAATTACTCCTTTGGGTAAGAAGTTGCTCTTCAAGTTGATTATATCCTCTTCGTCCCATGTTATTTCAGGCCTTTCTTGTTCATCAATGATTTGGGCCTCAAATACCTCATTACAATTCAGAAAATCAATAATTTGCTGATCCCCCCAAATACTTGAAAGTGTGTAACATTGTCTGGGATACTGGGAACATTAACTAGCTCAACAACAAATTGCCTCAATCTTGACAGTGTCAAGGGTTCTAGTGTGCTAGCAGCAACTGCTAGTGCATCTGGCCTATGGTTCAGCTCTCTAGGGATATGCTCTATGTTAAAAGCATCAAACGAATCTATTAAACCCCATACTCTGTGTCTGTAACTAATCATTTTTTTGTAATTGCAGGCATATAGTTCCTCACTTGTCTGACTACTAATTCAGAGTTTGAAAATACTTTGATCATTTTCACCTTTTTCTTGATGGCCATGACAAGTCCTAAAATTAGGGCCTCATATTTAGCAATTTTGTTAGTACAAGAAAATTGTAATCTATATGCTGCCAGATGTGATTTACCCTAAGGATCTATGAGTTCAACACCTGCACCCGCACCCTGTTTTGATTTGGACCCATCACATTTTAACATCCACATGCCATCTTTACTTTTCTAACCTTTGATCTTGGCATGCTTTGTCTCTTTTATCACCTATGGGGTGTTGTCTTGTTCATTCATGGGCATTTCTGTTTGGTTAACTTGCATATGTGTATTTCCATCTGGTAAATTAGAAAGACAACTACCCTTGTCCTTTATTTCTTCTCATAAATCTAGAATCAAGGCATCTACACCACTCTAAACATATCTCTGTGGTTGATCAGGATTCACACTTCTCTCTTGTAGCTCTACCCTTTTCATGCATTTTTTGTATTCATATTCAGTGATGTCCTTGCCTATTCTACAACTCTCCTCAGAATGTGGCCTATCATGAACTCTACATCTGTCCTTATATAGTTTACATTAGATTGGCAGGTTTCGTTTAATGCACTCATCCATTTCTTTCCTAATGGCTTCACTAAATTGGTTTATTGCACTACTTTCTTCATCCGGAGAGTTTCCATCAGACTCAATGAATAATGTTGTCCTATTGCTAACATGTTTTTCTCTAAAGTTCAACATCATGATCTCTTTAATTTGCACCCCATTGTTGGTAATTCTATAGACACCAGGTTCAATAGCAGCATATAATATTTCATTCATTCGATTATACTTTGTTATCATGTGTTTCATCCTGGGCTCTGCCTCTATTCTAATCTAGTTTGGGACGCCTCTCCATGGTAGCCACATATGTGAAAAGTTAGTGGCCATATATCCGTTTAATGTCTTGGACCAATCCCTACTCAGCAACATTCCATAATTTACAGGTATATCCACTACTTGAATGTCAATGATTTGGCTTACCCTAGGGTCTGAAGCTAATTGCATTTGAATGTTCATGAGTTCTCCTATCACACTAACCTCAATTTTATCTAGCTGTGTGACAACCTTAGCAGATTTGGTGGGAGTCAGCCCTAGAGTTTTACATATTCCTAAGGGCATTACGTTGGCTGATGCACCAAAATCTACCATGCAATTGTGTATGTTCTTCCCGCATAGTCTAATAGTTAACAAGAAAGGAGGAGCATCCTTCTTATCCGCATGTATTACTACAGTTGTATTGGAAGGCAGCTCAACTTTCTTACTTTTCTCTTTAGGTGGTGAATCTCTATTAGGAACAGTTATATCAGCAGAAACCTCGTCTGTCATGGATGTATCCAGAGATTTTATAAAAGCATTTCTGATCCCTGGGGTTTTCAATAATTCATTTAGAGGTATACTGACCTTAATTTTCTTTATTTCCTCTAACAAGTAACTCATTAATCTTGTTGTCTCTATTGTTTCAGTTTTACTTGTTTGATCCTTTTGTACTGTTGTTCTGTTATTTGTGTGTTGATTAGCTTTAAGTATGGTAGGATTGTTGCTGGCATTCTGATCTGGGGGTGTATTGAAGTTGTTAGGAGGAATGGAAGTGGTGAAAGGTCCTCCGAGCCTAGTGTTGTTTCTTAAATTGTAGGTGTGGTTTTTATTTGTCTGTTGAAAAGCCTACACCTCTTTTGTTTTAGTTAATACATCATTTTCAGTTTCAAAGGGAAACTGAAAAGCATTTAACACAAAGGCTGATTCAGGATAAAGATTTTCACAAAAGTATGGTTCATCTTCCAACAATTCATCTTCCTTTTCTTCTGTAGTTGCAAAGGTAAAGGTTTCTAAAACTAAAGCTGTATCATACCCTGAGGGTACTACCTCATTACCCTTGGGAATAAGAAACTCAGAAGTAGGAGGCTGCACCTCTATATTAAATATGCTGGCTGCTAAATGAAACTGTGGATAGTCAAGCTCAGCATGGGCATTGGTATTGTGGAATCTGCACCAGTTTTTCAGTGATGTATTGGCCATTTGGATGCTAGCCATTTGTTTTGCATCATGATTATCTATATTCTCAATAGGAGAAGCTAGAGTACCAGTGTTTGGTCCTGTATTCCATGTTTTGGATGGCCTAGGCTGATTCTAATTTTTGTTATTATTACCCCAGGTCCTATTGTCTATCATTGGCCCTCTATTTTGTATTGATTGCCCTTGGTTATGACCTTGATGCTAATTATAGTTTTGACTCTAATTTGAACATTGGCCTTGGTTGTTATTTTGGGTATGGCTCTGATTACAGTTCTGATTGTAATGCTGATTTTGATTTGAACTATAGTTTTGATTTTGGCCCTGGTTATAATTTTGATTTTGATTGTATCCCTAGTTACCTCTCCCATAGAGGCTCTCATTTCTTAGTTGTGTTACTTTAGTGGTCAATCTTTTCAAATGTGTAGTGATCTCTTTGATTTCTTCCCTTTCCTCTTGTGCTTTTGCCATAGTTGTATCCCTAGGAGGTTGGAAGAAAGGCTGGCCATTATTTTGACTGTTATTAGAAGTGTTACTCGTGTAAGGAGCTATGACTTGGATTGGGGTAGGACTATACACAGGTGTGTAAGAAGGAACCAAATTTAATAATGGAGTGTGATGCATAGGGACTCCATTCCATGGTTGTGCCTAATTCTGCATCCCAAAATTTCCTCCATTAACAAATGGGCTACAAGTTGTGTGCCTCATCTCTTGATTTACTGAGGCTGCCTCTTTATAGGCTTTGGATATTGAATCTATGCCAAGTTTTCTTTTGACAAACATGGCAGTTAAAGGATCCAAGGTTGCATAGTACATAGCCAACAAGGTATCATCATCCACAGTGTAAGGGGCTACTAGCCTAGAGTGGGCCTTTTGAAATCTGTCATTGAAATTATCAATCAACTCTCCCCCACCTCATTTTATAGTAGCCATTTTATGATACAAGACACAAGGATCAATGGGTCCTCTAAATCTTGACAGAAATGCTTCTTCCATAAGTGACCAGGAAGAAATGTAACCGTTGGGTAGGTTTACATACCAGTTAGAGGCTTGTTCATTAAAGGTGTAGGGAAACAATCTACACACAACGTCCTCGTGCTCTAATCTGGCCCTAAAACATGCTTCCTTGAATATTCTAATGTGGTCTTCTAGGTCTTGGTGCAACTGGTATTTGGGACATATCTTCTCTGGATTCTTGGGCATCTCATTATAATCAGGGAATGCAATAGGAGAATGGACATTGAAATAAGCCATTGCAGGTGTTTGAGCTTGACCTGAACTTGTAGGAATACCTGGATTTATTGGTGGGATAGGATTTATAGGAAGATTAGGACATCTAGGAGTACTTGAACCAAGATTTAAAGATCTAAATAGTGATCTGTCAAGACTTACAATATTACGTATGTTAAAAGGTGACCCAGGAGGTGTTCCAGATGAACTTCCGGCTTGCGATATTTTAGGATTCCAAATCAGAGGGTTCTTACTTCACCTTGTATCAGGTAGTTACACAAAAATATCCCCTGAACTGGATCTAGACCTAGTCACTCTGTCACTGTTATTAGCCAGTTTGAAACAAACCCTAACTCAAGTCAGGCCCTCCTTCTAGCACCGGAAAAACTGTTGATGATTGTTTTGATGCAATCATAACAATTAGTTAAAATTCACATAAAATGAACCAAAACTAACTTGAAAGATATGAAGGAATCGGTTAAGATTCACTTAATCCCAAGTTTAATATGGTCAGGTCTTGACCTGTTGGGCAAATTCAGTTGGTCGATGTGAAGCTGTAATGTTCAAGGGGCCTTACATAGTTTAGGGTTTCTTGTTGGGTTATTGGACTCAAACTATACAAAAGATTAATAAATGTCAATATGTTGTTCATCCCTTTTGCATAAACTTATACTTGTGCTGCAAAACTTTAAATAGTCTTCTTAGATTATTGTAGCTTTCTCCTCTTAAATATTTATGAAAACTGTCTACTTTTAACTCTGTTATGCATGCTTCTTTCAAATATGAGACAAATTTCCTTCAAATTTCTACGTTTTAAGCTAAGTATTTTCAAATGGGTTGGGAAAAGTTAGAAAGATCTAATCTACACCTCATTCACTCTATTCGAAGAATCTAATTGTTTTGTTATGCAATTTATAAATAATACAACAATTTGATCAAATCCACAGACAAAAAACCTTAAGTGTAAGTTCTGAGCATTTTCACAAACATACACCTAAGATTGCAAGCTCTAAGAGAAATGTTTCAAACACAAAGAAGAGTAGGAAAACACTCAGAAGATAGATGCAGAATTCCAGATTCAATTGTATTAGAAACAGACAGTCATATAAGATTTACAATGTCTGAATGACTCTTAGCTTCATTGACCAAACTACAGAAAACTTACAAGATTTACAGATACAGTAAGGAAGCTAGATGTTCCATGCATTCCTTATTACAGACACAGGCGACCTCCTTCTTCTACTTCTAAACTAAAAGGTCCCTCTATTCTAAATGTTATGTTTTACAAATCTCTGCTGCTACAAAATCTCTATGTAGCCCCTGTATAAAGTTTTACGGTGTATCAAGGCACCATATATAGAATTTCTAATTGTCCTCAATACAGCCCAAAAAACCCTAGTTTAAACCTTGGTTCAAACCCCTAGTTACAACAATAAATGCTGGTGAACCAGTTTCCCAAAATACCGCTGAGCATACATCCAATCTAGGTGAAATATGCCCTTCTGGAAACCCTAGCAGCTCAATAATAACTTCTGTGGTCTACTGCAATAATGTCTCCAATTGCATTTTGTCTTCATCAGTAAAGACCCTTGACTTCTTCGCACTTCATCCTTATCTTCCTCTACTCCTGAGATCTAATTTCCTCTCCATGATGTCACCACCATTAAGTTTTAGCTCCTTCTTCAACTGCAAACCTGCAAAAAATGAATAAGCAATAAGTATCACATTTAATAAACCTGTAGAAAGAAAAACAACTATCAAAAGTCGTGACTGTGTGAACGCATCAATCGTGCACTAAATCTGTGAAAATCACGTGTTTAGAATGTATATTTAATGTTTACACTGGTCAGGTCAACCATCATTAACCGAAAATATGCACTTGGGCCCTAAAATTGATCTCAAACTTTATTGCTTTGTTCCTTTATCGCCCATCGGCGTGATATCCCTCATCGGCGAGTCCAAAAAATACTTGGCCGATTGCCATTGTTTGGCCGATGTTTCCTTTGTTAATTGACACGTGCTTTTTAATCCATCGGCGTAAGTTCTTCCATCGGTGAAAGCCTAAAGTGTTGTTTCGATCGTTATTCGTTATGCCGATCGCCCCCTTATTTCCTTCTATCGGCATAACATTAAACATCTACCGATCACTTTACTTCATCGATCGCCTTATATCGGCGTGACTCCTCTCTATCGGCGAAGGCTTAACACTTCACTCAGATCACTATTGTTTGGCCGATATGGCCCTTTCAATATTCAGCTAAGTCTTTTCTCATCCATCGACGTGACTTAAGATATTGGTAAAGCAATTTAGAACTTCACTGATCACCATTTTCTAGCCAATGCCCTTTTTTCCTTCTATTGGCATAACCATAACCCTCGGCAAGACATTTTCAAATACTGTCGATATCCAATGTTACACCGATGGGCATTGTTCATCGGGGAGATACAACCTTCGGCGAGACAAAACCAAACATTGCCGACGGTAAAAGTTAGGCCGATGAGAAGTGGGACCCACGCACTTTCCTTCCTGTGTCCTTCAATGCAAAAGCACTTGTATCTTTGGATATACATTCGGATTTGATACAAGTGTCTAACCAAATTTTGATCTATTTTGAATTCCACATTGCATGCATCCCTGGATTTCACCAATATACAAGCAGGAACATATACAATGACTAACTTTGTTTTATAAAACTCTCGGGTCCACGCTTGTATAAGCTACACATGCATTGTATCCTCCGATATACAAGTCAGACGCAATACAAGCAATAAATTAGTTTTGATTTCCATTGGGTTCCAGTTTGTATGCATTGATTGATATTTTAGATATACAAGTCCAAAAAACATACAAGTACTTTTCTCTGTTTGATAAACTTTCAGTTCTGGCACTTGTATATCTCGAATGTATGTTTGATAATATACAATTCAGAATCATACAATGATTTAGTCTTGTTTAATAATCACTTCGGGTCTGCCATGTATAAAGTGCTTTGTATATTTGACTTGCCAAAATATACAAATATTAGGATACAAAGTGAAACTGGAACATCAATTCATTCCAACTTTAAAACCACTTCGGGTCCACTTTGTATGTGTGCATAAACCCTTATTAAAATGCATTCAAAGAAAAAGACATACAAGTGGCCTTGTATATATGAACCCAAATGCAAAAAAAAGTGAGCAAGTATAAAAGGACTTTGCACATACAAAAAACTTTGTATATGCAAAGTGACATACAAACCTGAATGTACATTTTACCAAAATAATCATAAGTTGCAAAATATGGCAAATTTTAAGATGGTTCAAAAAGCAACCCTAGCTCATTTTTCACAAGGAATCCAACCATATCATGCACTGGTACTAAAAATGCATTTTTTCTTCATTTCTATCAAAGTTGCAGTTTTAACCCCTCTTTTCCCTTTACCACCAAACAGAACAACAAACCCAAAGCGAAAAAAGCAAAGCAACATCAGGGGGTCCTCATTTTGCTAAGGAGTAAAATGGGGCGCATTGTGAATATCACAACAGTAAACAGTAGTTCACCTATTCTTCTGCAGCTCTTTTCCTTGTTAATACCCCTTTCCTTTTATCACCAATAATTTTATCCTTAGAATGATTAATCCTTACATACCTGGGAGTCTTAATAACACTTTTTTGAGCCTTTTCTTCTTCAACTTGACTATCTTCTTGTTCAAATTTTTCTTCATTTGTTGTAGCAGCAGGTTCATTTGATTCATATCCACTCAGATTTGATATTCTTTCCCTATATTCATCAACTTTCACATTAGCACTTTCAATGATCTTTCTCAATCTCTTATTGTAGCACTGGTAGGCCTTACTCTTAGTAGAGTATCCAAGGAAAATTCCTTCATCACACCTAGCACTATTAGTAGACCTTACTCTTAGTGGACTATTACCTTTGACTTGAACTCTATTTTGAATGTAGATAGCAGTATGTATGGCATCTCTCCAGTATTCTTCCAGTAGGTTGGCCTCCTTTATCATTGACCTAGCAACCTCTTGAACTATCATGTTGTTTCTTTCAACAACTTCATTCTACTGGGGAGTTTTAGGAGTAGACAAATATCTTTTTATCCCATGTTCTTCATAGAAAATATTGAATTCATTTGATATAAACTCACCTCCTCTACTAGAACTTAAGAATTTGATCCTCAATTCTAACTCATTCTCAACCATTGTCTTGAAGGATTTGAACTTATCTAGGGCTTCTAATTTATCTTTTAGAAAAGTGACCCAAGTCATTCTAGAATAATCATCAATAAGCAACATAAAGTACCTATCTCCTTGCAGACTTCTTGTTCTTGTAGGACCACACAAATTTGTATGCACCAGCTCAAGAAATACAAAAAAAAATTGTTCTCTACTCTTGAATCTTGTCCTTGTCTGTTTCCCCAATTGGCATTTCTTGCAAATAGTATTAGCAGGCTTCACAATCTTTGGCAAATCTCTCGCAGCTTGTGGTGAACTTATCTTCACCAAGTTGTCAAAATTGATATGACATATCCTTCTATACTACAACCAACTCTCATCTATCTGAGCCAACAAACAACATTCATTAGTTCCACTCAAATGATAAACAATACCTCTAGTCTTCTTACCAGTAGCAATCACTGTTTCAGAGCTTTCCATGATTTTGCATCCATTATCCTTGAATCTTAGATCATACCCTTTGTCACACATCTAACCAACACTTAAAAGATTATTCTTTAAAGCCTTCACATATAGGACATCATATGTATTATGCATTCCATCAAAAGAAATAGATCCTCTTCCACAAATCTTACCAACTGCATCATCTCCAAACCTAACTAGTCCTCCATCATACTTTTTGAAACATACAAACTTACTTTTATCACTGGTCATGTGATGTGAACATCCACTATTGCTAATCCATTCATCCTTATCCATCTCAACCTAGCAGACAAACAAAGCACTTTCTTCCACAAGTTTTTCTTCCTTCACATAGCTAGAAGGATTAGTAGATTTAGGTTCTTCCTTGATAGTAATAAACACACATTCATTTGCACTAGTATCATTAGACTTATCATCCATTACACCATCATCATAAAAATCTCTAACATAATAGTATTTCTTTATAATCCTAGGTCTACTTTCAAATTTCTTCTTGTCTTTTTCAATTCTCTCTGGACACCTGGATTCATAGTGACCAATCTTGCCATAGGTAAAGCATTTGAATGGTAATTTACCTTTGAACTTACTGATACCTCTTTGCATTCTATATACAAATTTGGCTTCAATCTCATCAAGGTCATCATATGATTCCACAACATACTTCTTAGATCTTGAAGTCTTCTCTGAAGTGTTGGCTTTGAAAGTAGTCTTAGTCTTTGGCAGAGCATCACCAAACTCTCTCATCTCAAAAGTAGTGAACTTTCCAAGCAACTGATATTTTGTAATCTTGTTCACACTCATAAGTTCTTCAATTGCAGACACCTTCTGACTGTAGGATTTAGGAAATGACATAAGAATCTTCAACACAACCTTATTCTCATTAATAGTTCCTTCAAGACCTTTGATTCCATTGAAAATTTCATCAACTTTTTGCATGTAGATTGTTATGTTCTCATCTTCACTCATCTTCAGAGCTTCATACCTCACCTTCAGGTTTTGTAATTTGGCACTCTTTACAGAACCATCTCCTTCATATAAAATTTTCAACTTAACCCAGATCTCATAAGCTGTCTCTAGATCCATAACTTTCACTAACTTAGTGTTAGATAAGGCATTTAATAGAGCATCTCTAGCTTTTCCATTTAACTCATACTGTTTGACTTCATCTTCAAATAATGGACCATTTGGAGGAAGAGTATACTTGGTTTTTTCCATCTTCCAAACACTATAACCAAGAGAAATGAGATGACTTTTCATTCATACCTTTCAAAGAGCATAGTCTATTCAATCGAACTGTGAAGAATCCTTCTTGTGCGCCATCCTAGATCTACCTCAAGTTGTTAGGCTTTCTTCCAAGGAACCCTCACTCTGATACCAATTGTTGAAATGCACAAGACAACTGAGAGGGGGGGGGTGAATCAGTTGTAACCAAAACTTAACTTCTTCCAAACATCAACACATCAACCACTTAATCACTGTTATTATGATTTAACCATGAAAGCATGAAATTAGAAAATTAAACACATTCACACATGAGACACATGAGACACCAGATTTTTTACGTGGAAAACCCCATATGGGAAAAACCATGGTGAGGATTAACTCATAGTATAAATGATATATCAGAATTTACAACATGTCTCACTGCCTTAGGGCTCACTGCCTAGAATTCTCACTGCAAAAGAAGGGGCTCACTGCCAAAGGAATAGGCTCACTACTAAAAGGGTTCACTACCAGAAGTTGGTGAACTGAGATAGTAGCATCTATACCATGCCAAGGTTCAGTTCCAGTGAAGCACAATAAAACTCCTCTACTCTACTCTACTTTTACACTTCACACTTATCTTCACATCTTTGCATCCTCTTCACTTAATTATGATTTGATTACATGTATTTATATAATTCATCAACCTTCAAATGTACATCAAGGTTGGCATTACAATCATCAACCATTGGAACAACCTCCAAGCTTGACATACATACATATATTAGACTACGTCTAGACCTGAACAGATTTGAGACTTAGATGGGACTCAAATGCAATTTCCCATGCAACAGCATGCTATCACAAACACCGAAGCATAATCACAAGTAGTGAAAACAACCAAGTCGGCCAAAACTAGTGTTAACACTAAAATCTTTAGGAACATGCTTCAACCATGATCTAAATTACACATTGTCGACCAATCAAAAAGCAAGAACATGATATAGAGACATCCACAAGCATGTTACAATCACCAAGAACTTCCACACAACCCCCAAAAATTCTATCCAGAAGATTCTTCAAACTAGAGCACTTAAACATTATTGTCAACCACTGTCATAAAGGAAAGATCTCATACAGAGCACCAAATCATGAACCATTTGAAGTGAAGGCACATAACATCATTCCAAACTTAATCTTAGAACTGTAGACTATAAAACTTAAATGTAGAGAAATGAGGAGCAAAATACATTCTCCCTATCACCATTGAATACTAAAAAAAAATGTTTTTACTCTGGTGAACATAACTCACTCAAATCTTCACATCGGAGGCTCAAACTTGAAACATAGCAACTAAAGACATTCCTTAACATAACTTCCAATCTACAGACAAAGATATTCAATCTACAAGATATGCAGAGCAAAACACTGCACTGAACATTCTGTGAGATAGAATAGTTATGCAATTGTACTAACTTCTCAAACACTTGTTGGACTGCACTGGACAACTAAGAGGGGGGGTGAATCAGTTGTCCTAAAACTTTTAACCAATTATAATCATCAACTTATCAATTACTTATATTCAGATATAACCATGAAAGCATAAAATGAGAAGATCAACATAAAAGCATAATCAACACAGGAGACACCAGATTTTTACGTGGAAAACCCTAAAAGGGAAAAACCACGGTGGATGTTAGCCCACAGAAATATATATAAGTTATATCAATACCAAAAAATAGATGCTCATTTCCTACAAGGCTCACTGCAAAGAAAGGCTCACTGCCTATGGGTGGCTCACTGCCAAAAGGAGGCTCACTACCAAAAGGTTGAATTAAGATAACATCATCTACTCCATGCCAGGATTTAGTTCCATTAAAGCCCTAACACCTCTACTCTATTTTGCTACCTTACTTCTCTTTTATCTTCACACTTGGATACATTTGCACGAATCAATTACAAGTATTTATATACTTCATCAACCTTGGAATGATCATCAAGGTTGTCATTACAATCATCAACCGTTGGAAGAATCTCCAAGGTCATTAAACATACGTTACCTCATATAGGTCTGAACCTAAACAAATTTACAAAGAAAAGAAATGAATACGGATCACGCCATGCCTTAGCAGGGACTCAAACATAATATTCCATGCTATCACAATCTTTGATTCGTCTCTGTAGATGATGAATTCAACTAGGTCAGCCTAGATTGATGTTAACACAAGTATTCTCAAGAACATGCTTCATGCACGATCTAAATTACATCTTGATTGTCTGAATGTAGGAGCATGATCAAGAGACATCCACAAGCACATTGTAATCATCAAGAACAATTGCACAATCTCAAATCTATTGGAATAGGTCTGAACAAATAAGAGGGGGGGTGAATCAGTTGTTTCTCTATTTAAAATTTTTTCTACTATTATTCTCTTTTACAACTTCAAATTAAATCAACGATATAAACATTCCAGCATTAGATAATAGCATATGAGCAAAAAACATGAATGACACAGTTGGCACCAAGATTTTGACATGGAAACCTGGTTAAGGGAAAAACCATAGTGGGGGTTAACCAATAAAGATTAATACCCTATTAAAAGTATTTTACAAATGAGAATGCACATGCATTCGGCCTCACTACCCCGAGCTCACTACCTACATAAAAGTTTACAAGAGATTTACAGAGATTTTGAATTGGTAAGATGCATCTGCCAATGCTAGAGATCAGTTCCAGTTAAGTACAAATACTAACTTTGTACACTTCATCTTTATTCTGCTCTTCTTTCTATTCTACCTTCATTTAGATATTAGATTTCTATTCTTTTCACCTTTTCTCCATGTCTGCAATATATACACAAAATAACCACAACCTATATATACTTATCTTGAATTGCAATCACTTGCCAGTCAGAAACAACAAACAACACTTAGAACTTTTTAAGATTGCTCTGCTCTGTTGTCTAGATCCTGTAGGAGTACAATTAACACTAAGAGGGGGAGTGAATCAGTGTTAATATAATAATTCAATTTTCTCACCTTTTACAAATTGCCAATGAACTTTATTATGAACTGAGATCAAATATTAACTTCACAATCATCAAATTGTTAAACACCAATTATTATTGCAGAGAAACAACACAAGAAGTTTAACTCAAAGATACACCGAGTGGAAAACCCTCTAGGGGTAGAAAAACCACTCAAACTGCCTCACTGGCTTAAATAAAAAACTTCAAGTTTACAAATGTCTCACTGACATATACAAAGGTCTCACTGACCACAAGCCTCATTGGCATAGGAAGGCCTCACTGGCATAGAAAGGTCTCATTAACCACAAGCCTCACTGGCATAGGAAGGTCTCACTGACCAATTCAATTGTCCTCATCAAAATAATGTGCAAGACATGATTGCTTCTCAATTTAATTTGCACCATTCATGACCTGTCATCTCTGAGCACACTCAAACCAATCTGCATACTCGTCTCATTATCTCTGTTCAATCAATTCACAATTCATTCACCTTGCATAAAAATTCACCTTATCTCAGCATAACAATTCACCTGATTATCTCTGCATAACAATTCACCTGATACACCATCATTGTCTTGAAGGTTCAATATGTTGCAAGAAGGAGATTATCATTTCTACATTATGGTCCTCACATCAACTCTCTCAGCTCAATTTTCACTTCAATTCAATTCACACACACTGTCAATGTACCTGTAAAAACATTATAAGCAATTTGAATATCCTTTCACATTCTCTGAAAATAAACTTATCTTCTTCAATTCTCATCTTCCCTATAAATTTCTCTTCTTCAATGATTTTCTTTATCCTCCTACAAAATAATAATACATTCTCTTGAAAAGAAAAACTTATATACAATGTTATGAAAATTTTCTTTCATATTACCATTCAAAAATATTTCATCTCCTTTCATCTTCTTTTGCACCTTCCTATAAAAATCACTTCCAAACAAAATAAGATCATATAATATTAAATCCCATTCGAAAACTCTTCATATTCTCTTCTCTCTGCAAAATTATCTTCAATCTGCATATTAGACCTCCAAAATCCAAATCACAATGAAATTATATTTCATATTCCTCTTCATTCAAAAAATCTTTCAATTTTCTTCTCTGCAAATACAAATATTCTCTAATCTTCAAATATTGTCTTAAAAAATCCATCAATATAATAAATCTTCAAAAATATTCTCCAACAAAGAAGAATGTCTTCAACCAAGAGAGAGATTAATAGAAACATCTTAAAAACTTATAAAAAATATACTTCAAATGGGCACAAATTATCCTTTAAAAAAACTTTCTAAAACTTTATAAAAATCTTCTAAATAGAAAGCTTTCCAATCGAGCAAATATGGCCTTCCAAACACAATCTTTATATAAGCTAAAAAAATAGACTTAATAAACTGTCCACTGCAGTTATAAAGCATTTGACACTTAAGAGACCATCAAAGTTGATTCTGAAAAGAGAAAGTTCCATTTTGAATATCGGCCATCAATTTTGCTTTTGTCACTCAACATACTTTTAAATGCATTCATTGATTTGACTTTACCACCCAAACACTTGTAGAAGAGACCAAAGATGTCAGTTAGGGAATTAAGAGGGGCCATTTCCAACAATGACATCAAACCCCTTCTGTAGGTTTCATTAAGTGAATTGACTTGTGATCTCAGGTCAATAGCAAGTTAAAACAAAAAGTGCAAACACCACATAACGGGTAGAAAAATGGTTTAAGGATATTGAAGGCATTTGAGATTTACAACTTCAATGTCCTTAATAACAAGTAATAATAATATGACACTCTCTACCCATATCTGCTTCATCTCTACCAAAATCTACTCATATCTACATCATCTCTGTCAAACTCTGCCCATATCTGCCTCATCTCTATCTTGTGAACCTGATCAACATTATCATGAAGAAACCAAGTTATGAACTTTCAATAACAATATCATACCATGAAGGTCTCTTAAGTCATGATCAAATCAACAAGTCCTGCAAAACTTACAACATGAATGACACCATTCTCTACATCTGCAAGTCTCACATGATGTGGTCATCACAAGACATTAAAGATCTCAAAACAAACCCTTGCACAATTCAAACATTATGAACTCAATACATGAAGCATGGAGAATATATGACTATCAACATGAGACAAACCATATGATCATGAATCTTGAAACTGACTCCACAAATCTGGCATCCTATAAATACCATTATGATCAAGCATAAAGACAAGATGGACTCATATGAAGAACATGAACCTCCATCTGAATACAAAGACATGAATAACTTCTGAGAGCATCACAACATGAAGCATCATGAATGAACTAAAGTATGTCATGAAGCAACATCATATCCAATCCAACATTATCAAACCAAGTCTTATAAGAGATAACAAATTCAAACAACTCCTAAAATGAGAAATCACCTGACCATTGACATCACAAGTCACATTGTCATCACCTGACCATTGACATCACCCTAAATTCATTGTATGAAGATCATGATGTATTCCATGTATGATCTAACTTTCACTATGATGTCCCTGCATCATTAACTCACACCTTTTTGGCATCAATGACAATCTACTTACATCAATCTCTCCCTTTGTCATTGATGGCAAAACTACATGATGCAATTTTTCTTTCTCCCCCTTTTTGACATCAGATGACAAAGAATAAGATGCTCCCCCCAAAAAATATTGATACCACTTGTCTTTCAAAAGATTGAAGGCACTGAACACTTATGCAATTTGTTGTCTTAAACTTATCCTGAAAGCTCTATCCTTGCACATCTACATCTTGGAAAACATTTCAACTTGAGAGCAAC
Source organism: Cunninghamia lanceolata (assembly GCA_027924645.1). NCBI lineage: Eukaryota > Viridiplantae > Streptophyta > Pinopsida > Cupressales > Cupressaceae > Cunninghamia > Cunninghamia lanceolata. The sequence goes on along the minus strand of BSBN01000194.1, from coordinate 8,133,073 downwards.
AAGACACCATGAAACACACATCTAAAAACTTACGTCCTTGTCAATACTTCCATGACAACAATCAATCTGCAACAATCTGCAATCACTTTAGCCTTGTACACACTTCTTGGCATGAAAAAGAATTATAACCATCCTAAAATAAATGAAGACTATCTTGATAAAGAGCACCAAGTTGTTCCTGCACATGATACTTTTTGCAACAAAATGTCAAATATGATATATATTGCAATCAACAAGAATTAATGCCACTTGACTCAATAATACAAATCAGCCAATCAATATCTTCTTGCAACAACACTTTCCAAAACCAAATGCAGAGACAAAAATTTAACTTCTTCCATTTTCAACCTCCTCAGGCAACATAAGAAAACATCTGAAGAGAACTACTTGAGTAAATCCAAGATCCTTTGTGAGCACCAACATGATCAAGATCATTTATCAAACAATTTGTATAATGAACTCCTAAATCATCTTTTCAATATCTTGTATGCATAATGGGCCAATGATCACCTGTATCATTGACATATATTGAAGATCAACTTAGTTAGCAACACCATCATCAACTATTTCATAAGATTGGCAAGAATGATAAACATGACAAGATCATCATATCAAATGATCTCCTTCCTGAAACTTCTTGGGGTTAATTGATAGAGCATTTGACACCTCCCCCTTACTTCATGCTATGTTATGCAATAGATGAAATAACTTGTGAAAGATGCACAAGCTTAGTATTTGACTTCTCTTGACAATGTTTCTGCTTCCAAACCTTAACAGGCTCTTTCTTATGTGCATGCTTCTTTATCCAAATCTTTTCAACCTTTTTCTTTTCCCAACTCTTCAAATCAGGTAATGTAATTCTTTCAAACCTTCTGCAACTATATGCTTTGTGACCAGGAGAATTACAATTATAGCAAATTATACTGTAATCATAATCAAATGATTGATAATACCTTCTTAACATCCCTTGAGTATTTATGTTATGGTTCCAAGCAGGATCATACCTTCTATTCATTTTGTAGTTTCTCTGAATGTGACTAGCATTATTGCACTTGTAACATACAAGGTTAGTATTCCTTCTGCAATCAACTGCTTTATGTCCAAAATAATTACAGGTATAACAATAGCCATTAAATGAATAATTATACATGTATATATATGCTTGTCTAACTGAAGCAGTTCTTCTGCAATTTCTCCTCCTCCTTTGATTATGCATTTTAACAAACTCATTTTTGGTCTTTATTTCAGCATCAATTTTCTTTTTGTCTTTAGGCGCAACAACATGAAGATCAATTTTCTTTCTAGGAGTCTCTCTAGCTTTGGAACACTCACCTTCTTCATATCCTAAACTAGTTGTGTTCTTATGATGCTTCTATTTGCCTAGCATCTCATGCAACTTATTTGATCTCTCTTCAAACTTCAGATTCTTTTCCAACTGCTTCCTAACATCCTCAAGATCTTTTCTGAAAGATACTATTTCTCTTTCAAGCTTTTGACATTCAACAATTTTACCTTTCAACTCAGACTTTTTTACATCAGTTATCCTTTTTCCTTCCTCAATTTCAGCCTTTAACCTAATAATCACTTTGTTAGATTCATCAAGATAACTCTTTGTATTTGCAATTTGATTTCTTGCCTCTTCAAATTCTAAAGAAATTCTTGCAAAATCTGAAATAACTTTGTCTTTCGATTCTATTTCCTGATGTAGCCGCAACTCTAATTTCTTATTCTCCTTTTTGTATTTCTTGAGTTCACTCAAAGCACATATGAGCTCTCCTTCTAGTTCAATCTCACATTTTTTTTCATCATACTCCTGATTATAATCACTCATCATGTGATCATCTTCTTCTGAATCAGATTGTACCTCATCTCCTTTATGTGAATGGCTTCCATCATTGTCACTCTTTTCAAATAACAAGTTGTCTTCTTCTTCATGTGCATCACCTTGATAAATCTTTATCAACTCCTTCCACACATCCTGAGTTGTTTCACACTGTACAACTTTACAAGAAACATCATTAGATAAACCAGATAAAATAACCTTCTTGGCTATATGATTGCATTCAAGAGCCTCTTTTATATTTGCAAAATTAGAATATCCATTCTCAACAGACATCCATACATCATCTCCTAAAGAGGATAAATAGACTTGCATTCTCATACACCAAACTAAAAAATTTGAACCATTAAATAGAGGAACTCTAGAAAACTCTTTCACTGATTCAACTTGGGAAACATTTCTATCAACAAGTTCTATATCAACCTTTGAATTTGATAAAGATGGAGAATTTTGACTAGTCTGAGACTTGACAATTTTCTTGCTCTTATTTATTTGTATTTACCCATGGTACTCCACACACAAGACCTACCCAAGCTGATTAAGCTTCAAAAGGGAACCTAGGCTCTAATACCAATTATAGGAGTATAATTAACACTGAGAGGGGGGGGGGTGAATCAGTGTTAATATAATAATTCAATTTTCTCACCTTTTACAAATTCTCAATGAACTTTATTATGAACTGAGATCAAATATTAACTTCACAATCATCAAATTGTTAAACACCAATTATTAATGTAGAGAAACAACACAAGAAGTTTAACTCAAAGATACAATGAGTGGAAAACTCTCCAGGGGTAGAAAAACCACTCAAACTGCCTCACTGGCTTAAATGAAAAACTTCAAGTTTACAAATGTCTCACTAACATAAACAGAGGTCTCATTGACCACAAGCCTCACTAGCATAGGAAGGTCTCACTGACCACAAGCCTCACTGGCATAGAAAGGTCTCAGTGACCACAAGCCTCACTGGCATAGGAAGGTCTCACTGACCAATTCAATTGTCCTCATCAAAATAATGTGCAAGACATGATTGCTTCTCAATCTAATTTGCACCATTCATGACCTATCATCTCTGAGCACACTCAAACCAATCTGCATACTAGCCTCATTATCTCTGTTCAATCAATTCATAATTCATTCACCCTACATAAAAGTTCACCTTATCTCTGCATAGCAATTCACCTGATTATCTCTGCATAACAATTCACCTGATACACTATCATTGTCTTCAAGGTTCAATATGTTGCAACAAGGAGATTATCATTTCTGCATTATGGTCCTCACATCAACTCTCATCTCAATTTTTACTTCAATTCAATTCACACACACTGTCAATGTACCTGTAAAAACATTATAAGCAATTTGAATATCCTTTCACATTCTCTGAAAACAAACTTATCATCTTCAATTCTCTTCCCTGTAAATTTCTCTTCTTCAATGATTTTCTTTATCCTCCTATAAAATAATAATACATTCTCTTGAAAAGAAAAACTTATATATAATGTTGAAAATTTTCTTTCATATTCCCATTCAAAAAGATTTCATCTCCTTTCATCTTCTTTCTCACCTTCCTGTAAAAATCACTTCCAAACAAAATAAGATCATATAATATGAAATCTCATTCCAAAACTCTTCATATTCTCCTCTCTGTACAAATATCTTCAATCTTCATATTAGACCTCCAAAAATCAAATCACAATGAAATGATATTTCATATTCCTCTTCATTCAAAAAATCTTTCAATTTTCTTCTTTGCAAATATAAATATTCTCCAATCTGCAAATATTGTCTTCAAAATTCCATCAATACTATAAATCTTCAAAAATATTCTCCAACAAAGAAGAATGTCTTCAACCAAGAGAGAGATTAATAGAAACATCTTAAAAATTTCTAAAAAATATACTTCAAACGGGCACAAAATATCCTTTAAAATTTTTTTCTAAAACTTTATAAAAATCTTATAAATAGAAAGCTTTCCAATCGGGCAAAAATGGCCTTGCAAACACAATATTTAAATAAGCTAAAAAATAGTCTTAATAAACTCTCTAGTGCAGTTATCAAGCATTTGACACTTAAGAGACTGTCAAAGTTGATTCTTAAAAGAGAAAGTTCCAGTTTGAATATCGGCCATCGATTTTTCTTTTGCCGCTTAACATACTTTTAAACACATTCATTGATTTGACTTTACCGCCCAAACACTTGTGGAAGAGACCGAAGATGTTGGTTAGGGAATTAAGAGGGGTCGGTTCCAAAAATGACATTGAACCCCTTCTACAGGTTTCTTTAAGTGAATTGACCCAAGATCTCAGGTCAATAGCAAGTTAAAATAAAAAGTGCAAACACCACATGACAGGCAGAAAAACGGTTTAAGGATATTGAAGGCATTTAAGATTTACAATTTCATTGCCCTTAATAACAAGAAATAATAATATGACACTCTCTGCCCATATTTGCCTCATCTCTGCCAAACTCTACTCATATCTGCATCATCTCTGTCAAACTCTACCCGACTATCTTGTGAACCTAATCAACATTATCATGAAGCAACCAAGTTATGAACTTTCAAGAATAATATCATATCATTAAGGTCTCTTAGGTCATGATCAAATCAACAAGTCCTACAAGACTTACAACATGAATGACACCATTCTCTACATCTACAAGTCTCACATGATGTGGTCATCACAAGACATTAAAGATCTCAAAACAAACCCTTGCACAATTCAAACATTATGAACTCAATACATGAAGCATGGAGAACATATGACCATCAACATGAGACAAACCATATGATCATGAATCTTCAAATTGACTCCACAAATTTGTTATCCTATAAATACCATTCTGATCAAGCATAAAGACAAGATGAACTCATATGAAGAACATGAACCTCCATCTGAATACAAAGACATGAACAACTTCTGAGAGCATCACAACATGAAGCATCATGAATGAATTGAAGTATGTCATGAAGCAACATCATATCCAATCCAACATTATCAAACCAAGTCTTATGAGATAACAAATTCAAACTCCTGAAATGAGAAATCACTTGACTGTTGACATGACATGTCACATTGTCATCACCTAACCATTGATATCACATGTCACATTGTCATCACTTGACCATTGACATCACCCTAAATTCATTGTATGAATATCATGATGAATTCCATTTATGATATAACTTTCACTATGATGTACCTACATCATTAACTCACACATTTTTGACATCAATGACAATCTACTTCCATCAGATCCATACACCAATATTGATGCGTACCAAAAATAACACATGTAGATCATCATACATGTCAGCCACTAACATCCTATCTCATACAAAGTTCATCAAACCACTTCTATTGAGTCCGCACAAGGATTTACATAAGTTTGTCTGTTCTTCACTGAATTGTTCTATCATAATAGGAACCGGTATTCAAATGCTCATAACTTTTGATTCCTTTATCACCGAAGTCTGAAAACTTGGATTTAGATTTTCCTGGTGTTCCTTTACACTCCTTCAAATCTGTAACACATAATGATTAACTGGAGAGATCCACTGACCAAAATAATGGACTCTGCTATATGCTCTGTTTCAAGCTCCCTGACTTAGATAGATTATCATTCTGACTTCTGGTATGATCAAATACTGCATTGCGGATGTGTAGAACAATCTTAGTTGCCATCAATGACAACACCTATCAATGCTATGCAGTGTCTCTTGCCAACAATCTCCCCCTTTGGCATTGATGGCAACACTTAGTGAAAAATGACTAAGTGTCTTTGTATAACTCCCCCTTTGTCTGTACATTCATGCACTTTACTTATTCTGGTGCTCCCCCTTTGCTGAATACTTTATTTTTAACTTCCCTTCACTCCCCCTTTCACAACAATGGCAAAGGGTGGGATCCTCAAATCAAAATTCTCCAAAATTTCTGTATACATTGCTGCATATGTATTAGTAACCATTAAGTTCCATTCACATGAACTTGAATATGTCTAAAAAACTAGCTTTTATTTGTACAAGTTCAGAGGCCCAAGTACTCTTTATTCCATCCAAAATTGAAATGTGTCCATTTAACACAAATGAGTATGCTTCTGCTTTTGATAGATCTGATGGAACACTGGTCTGAACTACAGTCTGAGCTTCAGATAAGGCATTATACATTGTTTCTAACTTAGGGACAATTAATCCCCAGAGCTCACACATTCTTTTCATAATGTTGCATTTCTCTTTGACAAGTTTCTTTATTTCCTTAGTCAAGTTAATTACTTGACATTCTTGACTTATGGGCGAAACTGTTAGGGGATCAAAATTTTGAGAGAGATTTGACAAATTTTGTTTTTGCTCCTTTATATTGTTCTCAATATCCTTATTAACTTTGGGCCATGATAGACATAATTTGTACATCTCACTTCCATCATTTAAAGCATTCTGAATACTCTTTATGCTAATACCAAGTATTCTTCTATCATTTCCTATCAGGTTCTTTATTTCACAAAATTTCTTATCTAAGGATTCTTTCTAAACTTTTACCTCTGCTGACTTCTCAAAGGACTCAAAATGTGAATTTACTGAACTTACTAGATTCTTTAGGTGTCCAGAGGGGGAATCATTTTGATTCTTCTGATAGGTTGGCATTAATTTCTCCAAAACTCCGGTTGCAAGTCCTAGTAGCTCATTCTCCTCCATGTGGAACTTTAACATCTTTTCTCTATCCTTTACTTGGGTGAATGATGCTATCTTCATTAGTTGAATTGGAGAGAGAGAATCTAGATTGGCTAGACCTTGGAGTAGTTCTAGTTCATCAAGTTCAATCCCTTCTTTTCCAAGGAGACTTTTTACTGCATTTGTAGTGTCTCTTGTAGCCATTTCAGAATCAACCTTTTGATCTCCTGATTTCTCAGTCTCTGCTTTAGGTGCTTCAACATTTGCACCATCTTCTTCTGTTTTATCTTTCTTTTCTCTTTCTTTTTCTAATTATTCTTTATCCTTTTCTATGTTCTCTACAGAGGAACTTTTTCTTGTTTGTTCATCTCTTGCTATCTGATCAAGAGGGCTTTGTGAAACAGTAACATTATCTTCTTTTCCTGTTGTATCAGATGAATTGGGAGAATCTTCTACATCAAATATTTTATCCAACATTTTTGTATCCTCCTGAATTGCTTGTTCTACTTTCAGAACAGAGGCTCCACCCAACTCAGATTGCTGCTCAATAATGTTCTCTTCTTCACCATTAGGCACTTCTTTTGTGACTATATGAAAATTATACTTCTTTAATGCTTTCAAAAGAATCTCTTGAGTTTCTTCAACTATTTGACTTGTTTCTCCAAGCATGAGCTTGTTCATTCTCCTTTTTCTTTTAAAATCATCTTTGACTTCCTCAAATATCACATCTACTTGTTCAGGAGAAATTTGAGGACACAGATTTACTAGCTCCTGTTCTCTAATTTCTACATCCTTGCACTTGGTATTTTCTTTTCTCAATTCCAAGATATTTTCTAGACTCTGTGGTAACTTAGAAGTTATCTCAATTAATGCCCTATTGTAGATGTTGAGATATCTAACCATTGCTTCCTCCAACACCCTTTTTTCAATATCATTGTATTCATCATAGAATTCAATCATGGGTTTTAGATTACCATCCACAGTGACTGATTTTATCACATCTTCTAGTGAGAGTGTAGGTTACTCAACATATTCTTCAGTCTTTTGCTTTTTATAGTCCTTTTTCTTTCATAGGACTTTTCTTTGGTTAACTTTGCAGCTTTTGTTCTAGAGACTTTTGGTTCCTTGATTTCAATGTTGGAGTCTATATCTACTTCATCTTCTCTTATGCTTTCATAGGTCTGGGAAGCTTTTGTTTTCTTCCTTTTCTCACATTTTCTAGATGATTCTGCTTCCGGTTTTGTAGATTTGGAAGGAGCAGAGGCAGTAGTAGAACTTCTAGTAGTTCTTGAAGTGGAAGAAGGTTCCACTGGATCACTTGTTTGTCTCTTTTCTTGTTTTTCTTTCTCATCCTTTTCTGTTTTCCCTAAATTTCTTCATATCTTCCTTTGTTAGGCCAAGATTTTCAGCTAGTTGTTCAACTTTTTTTCTTACTCTCCTATTGGTTTCAGGTTCTCTGAGCTCAGTATGCAACTTTAAAATCAACTCCTCACAAGTTCCAAATCTTTTAATTGTTGTGTCTCTGAGCTTGCTTAGCAAATGTTGAATATCATATCCAAGATCCTTTCATCTACTTCATACTCCATGGGCATGATCCAAATAGTTTTGGGTTCCACTACTTCCATTAAACACTTATCAATATCAACCATGAAGCATATTTCATTTTTGTATTTTTCAACCATTGAATTAGGGATTCTTTCCCTTGAGTGCATGATATTCTAAATTTTTTTGAAGTAACCACATATTTTCATTTTCTAAGTATTGAAATAACTTCTAATTTGAATGGCAACGACTCATCCTTAGTCCAGTGTACAACTTTTACCCCAGGTATCTCATTCATAAAGTAAAAGAATAGACATAAAATCAGTGTACCATACTTGAAGGTGTTCTTCTTATCCCTTTTAATCTTGTTTAGATTTTCAATCAATTGATTCTGCAATAGTTCACACAAGTCATAATCAACATTTTCTTTTAGCATCTTGTATGCAACATAAATGGCTATTACAGAAACAAAATTTTCTTTGCTTGAGTGGTAGATCTTGTATCTAATCAACATGGAGGTGAATTTGACATCTGGCTCTATAATATCATTTATGGTCATTTCTCTTCTATCAAACTTAGCTCTGGTAGCATTAGTTACTGTCTAGTTTTTCACAGCTTTCAGTATGGACAATCCTCTGGTTGAGTTCAAACTAGTTCATTTCTGATAGCATCCCTAGTAATCTTGAATGGTTTTAACAACCAAATGAATTCCTCATGTATCTGACTTAAGACATATCAGACCCACTCATCCTCATCAAATGTTGGAAACCCCATAACCTGAATAAAGTATTTATCCTGTAGAGCCCTATATTTGGGTTTAAGTTCTTTATTTTCATCCATGAGTTGTTTTTCAAACAAATCTACATAGCTTGAATCTCCAAACTCATCTATATTTGCATGAATGTAAACCCTAATGTCTTCTACATGTAGCACCCCATTTAGAACACTTGAAAAGGCACCTAACAGATCGACTTGAATTGATTTGTGAGGATGCTTCTTGAATTTGGGTTGAGGCCTTTCGGTAATGTCAATAACATGAGGGGTAGCCATTTCAACAGATTTCAGATTCAAAGATTTAAAGAGAGGTACCTTTTTCTTTCACGATGTTAGGGTTGATCACTTGTCAATTGAATCCATTCTCTGCCTCAGTCTCTAGACTCTGTAGCTTAAGTGCTCTTATTCTTATTTACTTTGAATGCAAGGTGATTCAAATGAGTGATCAAGTGACCTTTTAAAGCTCCACATTACCTAATTTTCCTTTGCAATAATTGCGTTGCCCTAATTGTATCTGGTTACATTGTTTAGACAGTTCCTCATTTATCAACATCTTTTCTTCCAGAAATCCTTCCATAGGTTCTGGACTAACTTAAATTATTTTTTGTTAATGTGCCAGATTCAGGCACCCACTTACTAACCAGGGGATTTTGATGTTCTGTGCAGCTTCCCCTAAGCTAGAGTTTTTTGACTTAATTCTCAGAGGAATTGTCAGCACTAGATTCCAGTGCAGACTCATTATCATTGTTTATTGTATCTTTCTTTATCCAAATCTTGTTCATTTCACTCTGTATCTCATCCACATCAATTTTCCTTTTGCCTCTATCTTGTTTTTGCTCATCCAGTTTTCTATTTACCAGACATTTTCTTCCCTTGTCTTTACTTCTATAGAATCTTGCAATATGACCAGATTTATTGCAGTTATACCATACAACATTTTCTTTCTTATAAACCTAATTTTCTTTTGATCTGTATTGATTAGCCATATGTCCAAATCCATTGCAAATAAAGCAGTAACCATTGAAAGAATTGATAATTCTTCTAATATTGGGATTATTCATTTTCATACTTCTACATTCATTTGATCTATGACCATACCTGTTACATTTGAAGCATTGACCAGAGAAGGATAGACCATTTTGATTTATTCTAATTCTGCACTAAGTAGCTCTATGACGAAATTTGTTGCAGTTGAAACAATTTCCATTGAATGATGGATATCTTTGAGCATTTGGCTATCTTACTGAAGGTTTTCTAGATCTGTTTCTTCCATTCCTAGGTTGAAAGTTTCTCTGTCCAGATCCAGATTTTTCACCTTTCTCATGCTTATCAACATCCTTTTTCTGCCCTTCAATAAGTGCTTCAAGTTTAGCTGAGCTTATCTTGAACTTCTCCTTATACTCATTTGCAATTTCTAGGTCATGTCTGAGTGTGATAATTTGTCTCTCAAGTTCTCTTTCATTGTCTTTGCTTTCTTGTAGATTAGATTCTAGAAGGCTAGCTATCGCATCCAATTTGTAGCATTCTTCAGAACTCTTTTTCAGATTTTGATTTAACTCTTCTTTAGCTTTCTACTTATCTTCAATCTCCTTGGTTAGTCTCATCACTCCAGTTTCCATCTCATGTTTTAGAATAGTAACTTCTTTAGTTAACTTTTCACATTCCTTTGTCTTCTCATCTAGGGCCTTGTCTTCATAAGGTTTTACCAGTTGAAGAGGTTGCTCCTTTCCTTTTGCATTGGATTTGCTCCATTTTTCTTTTAAAATTTTAATGAAGTCTTCAGCCTTTTTGAGATTGTTTTGCAGCTCTTGAACTTCTGCCTTGGACTGCTCAAGATCATCTAGGGCAAGATTAAGTTGCCCTTGAAGGTCATATTCATCCATTCTGTTATCTTCCCAAATCTTCCTTAAGCTATTTTAAGCTTTTTCAAAGGAACTTAGCTCTAATACCAATTGTTGGAATAGGTCTGAACAACTGAGAGGGGGGCTGAATCAGTTGTTGCTCTATTTAATCTTTTTCTACTATTATTCCCTTTTACAACTTAAAATTAAATCAATGATATAAATATTCCAGCATTAAATAATAGCATATCAGAAGAAAACATGAATGACACATTTGACACCAAGATTTTGATGTGGAAACCTAGTTAAGGGAAAAACCACGGTGGGGGTTAACCCACAAAGATTAATACCTTGTTAAAAGTATTTTACAAATGGGAATGCACATTCATTCGAGCTCACTACCCCAAGTTCACTACTCAAGTGGAGGCTCACTGCCTACAAAAAAGTTTACAAGAGATTTACAGAGATTTTGAACTGGTAAGATGCATCTGCCAATGCTAGAGATCAGTTCTGGTTAAGTGCAAATACTGACTTTGTACACTTCATCTTTATTCTACTCTTCTTTCTATTTTGCCTTCATTCAAATATTAGATTTCTATTCTTTTCACCTTTTCTCCATGTCTGCAATACATACACAAAATAACCACAAGCATCAGCTATATATACTTATCTTGAATTACAATCACTTGCCAGTCGGCAACAATAAACAACACTTAGAACTTTTTAAGAATGCTTTGCTATGTCATCTAGATCCATACACCAATATTGATGCATACCAAAAATAACACATCTAGATCATCATACATGTCAGCCACTAACAGCCTATCTCATACACAATTCATCAAAACACTTCTATTGAGTCCGCACAAGGATTTACATAAGTCTGCATGTTCTTCACTGAACTATTCTGTCATAATAGGACCTAGTATTCAGATGCTCATAACTTTTGATTCCTTTATCATGAGAGGCCGAGAACTTGGATTTAGATTTTCTTGGTGTCCCTTTACACTCCTTCAGATCTACAACACATAATGATTAACTGGAGAGATCCACTGACGAAAATATTGGACTCTGCTATATGCTCTGTTTTAGGATCCCAGACTTAGATAGATTATCATTCTGATTTCTGGTATGATCAGATACTGCATTGTGGATGTGTGGAACAATCTTAGTGGCCATCAATGATAACACATATCAATGCTATGAAGTGTCTCTTGCCAACAAAATCACTCTATTAATAAGATTCTTCAAACTGGAGCACAAGAACAACACTGTCAACTACTATCATAAGTAAAAGATAGCTTGCAGACCATCAAATCATGAACCATTGTAGTTGAAGCCTCTAACCATCATCACTGACTTAATTCAAGAACTGTATACCAAAATACTTCAATGTGGAGGAATGCAGAGCAAAACACTTTCTCCCTGTCACCACCAAACACACAGAAAAAGCTATTTTTCACTCTGGTGAACATAACTCACTCAATTCTTCATACCGGATGCTCAAACTTAGAATATAACATCTTTAGACATGCTTCTAAATAACTTCCAATCTGTAGGTAAAGATATCTATTCTACAAGAAATGTAGAGCATTCTTCTAGACTGTTCTTCTATATGTAATGCATTGTTTCTACTGCAACATATTGTTATCACTGGAGAGGCTAATTTTCTTAATATCCTCGACAAAGTAAGAGCACAATTGACACTAATGACAAAATAGATACGTTAACATCAATGACAACACTAATTAGGCACATACTTGCAACAATCTCCCCCTTTGTCATTGATGGTAACATATGATGTGAAAAACTAAAAGGACCACCAAGACAAGATTCTCCCCCTTTCTCTTTACACATCTACATTCTTTCTCCCCCTAAGTTTTTCACATGATTTCTCTGTGCCTTTGACATCAATTGCAAAGGGTACACACTTGCATGTTGCTACTTTGATCCATCTACTTTATTAGAAACATTTACCTACTCCCCCTGAGAAGTAGCCTTCAAAACATCAATCCAGATTAGGGAATGACACTTTGAGCTCCATTAGATCGATGTATTCCTATGCATCTTAGTTCAAGATAGGAGGGGTAATGACCCCTAACTTTTCTCTAAGATACTCAAAGATATCTTTAAGCAGAGGCTTAGTGAAAATGTCTACAATCTGATCCTTTGTGGACACATATTCCAACTTTACTTCATTCTTTGTCACCTTCTCTCTTAAAACATGATACCTTATTGATATGTGCTTTGTTCTTGAGTGCATCACTGGATTCTTTGAAATGTTTATGGCACTTGTATTGTCACAAAATATTGCAATTGGATCTTCATACACAACTCTTATATCCTTCAAAGTCTGCTTCATCCATAATACTTGAGTACAACAACATGCTTTGCAATATACATAGCTTCTGCAATTGACAAAGATATTGAATCATTTTTCTTGCTCAGCCATGAGACCAATCTATTACCCAAGAAGAAGGCACCTCCACTTGTACTCTTTCTACCATCAACATCTCCGACCCAATTTGCATCTGTATAAGCACTGAGAGTGAAATCATTGTCCTTTGGATACCATAAACCATAATCCAGAGTACCTTTCAAATACCTCAGGATTCTCTTAACTGCCATCACATGTGACTCTCTTGGATCAACTTGAAACCTTACGAAAAGACAAACTCCATGCAAAGTATCAGGTTTGGTTTGAGTTAGATAAAGCAATCCTTCAATCATGGATCTGTACTTTTTCTAATCAGCCTTAGGTGATTCATCAATTTTGGTCAACTTGCAACTAGTCACCATGGGAGTACATACCGGTTTAGAGTCTTCCATCCCAACTTCTTCAACAACTCTTTCACATACTTAGACTAAGATATATAGATTCCTTTATCTAATTGATTAATTTGCAGACCTAAAAAGAAATTCATTTCACCAAACATGGACATTTCAAATTCACTCTTCATCTCACCAGCAAACCTTATGCACATACCTTCATTTCCTCTAAAGATAATGTCATCAACAAAGACCTCAACAATCAAGATCTGATCATCATAGATTTTGAAATACAGATTGCTATATCCAGTACCTTTACTAAATCCCAATTGCAATAAATACCTATCTAACCTTGCATACCAAGCTCTAGGAGCTTGTTTGAGTCCATATAATGCTTTCTTTAACCTGCATACCATATCACCTTGATTTGGCAATTGGAATCCCTCTGGTTGCTCAATGTATACTTCCTCTTCTAACTCACCATTTAGGAAGATAGATTTCACATCCATCTGATATACCTTAAAATATTTGTGAGATGCAAACGCTAGAAACATTCTGATTGCTTCAATTCGAGCTACTGGGGCAAAATTTTCTTCAAAATCTATCCCTTTAATTTGAGAATATCCTTTGCATACAAGTCTTTCTATATTCCTTACAACTTCTCCTTTTTAATTCAGCTTGTTCCTGAAGACCCATTTAGTTCCAATAGCATTTTTGTTAGCAGGTCTAGGAACTAATTCCCAAGTTTCATTCTTCTATATCTGCAATAGTTCTTCCTCCATTTACTTTACCCAATTTTCATCATTACATGCTTCATTCATAGTTTTTGGTTCAATCTTTGAAAGAAAATAGTAATTGACTTGTTCCTTTGCATCTCTTCTTATTAGCACACCTTTGTTCTTGTCGCCTATAATCTTATCTTTAGAATGATTGATCCTTACATACCTGGGAGTCTTGAAAACACTTTTTGGAGTCTCTTCTTCATCACGACTATCTTCTTGCTCATCTTTTTCTTCATTCATTATAGTCACAGGTTCATTTGGCTCATAGCAATTTAGGTCTGATATTTTCTCCTTGCCTTCATCTACGTTCACATTTGCACTCTCAACAATCTTTTTGAGCCTTTTGTTGTAGTATTGGTAAACTTTACTCCTAGTAGAGTGATATAGGAGAATCCTTGGTTCAAGAGTAATCTTGCATCAACCAAAAACATTTGCATTTCAGTTTGTTTGCATTTTAGTTCTTTCATTTTCTAGTTCAGTTTAGGCAGTTCAGTCAGAAGCAATTTTAGCTTGTGGTCTGGCTTTGGTGATTCACACCTTGTGGATCTGGAATTAGCATCTAAATTCATTCATTAACATCATATCAAGAATTTAGAGTATTTGGACCAGTTACCGGAAAGATATTGCCTTCATAAGATCACCTGTTTTCTCAGAGAAGAGCATCCTAATATTCATTAGCAAATCAGCTGTAGGAGAAGGCTTGCAGACCATTCCTTGACTTGTGGATTCTAATGACACATCATTCAATGATCTTTGGTTTGTGCCCAACCTTCCTTGGAGATCTACACATTGTTCCATTCATTTAAAGAAGTGTTCTATGCATTTAGGTCTGACCTATCTATTTTTACACGTTACAGCTCTTCATTGGAGTTTGTGATCTTCCTTAGCCGACGTAGAGGAATCTATTGGCCCGGAGATGATATATATTGATGTAATAGATCCTTAGGAAAATAGTTAGCAAATGATTCATAATTCTTCATTTATATCTTATACGAAGGGAGCTTCAAAGTCTTATCTTGTACATGTATGTAATCAGGCCTGTGAGCCCTAATTATAAGCCTGCATGTTGCTAGCTAGATTGTATTTGAGTTCTATGATATACTAAATGACTAATTATGCATTTGCTTCATTTCTTTGAGTTGTTTCTGTTGTGTTTTACTCTTGTTGTACGGTCCAGACAATTCATTCTGTGAAACCTCCTACCATGACTACACCAAGTGGTATCAGAGAAAAATTTTGATTCTTTGGAGTGAATTAGCAAAAGAGATTCTGTAAGATCTTGTTGTAAGTAGATTTCTGATAAGAGGCAGGTTACTTGTACACAACTGATCATCGATTGAGAGGTAGTTGTCACTTGTAGCCCAATCACCGAATTGAGGTAGTTTGCACTTGATCCTAGGAAGATGCCACCGCGAAGAGTTCCTCCTGTTGGCACAATGGCTAATAGAATGGATGAGATGATGGAATTGATGAGGACGATACGAATACATTTGGATGTTGTTGAGGAAGATAGGCAAAGAGGATTGACACTGAAACCTAATGTTGAAAGTGATGATGAAGAAGAATTTCAATCTGCTGAACAAACTGGCGAAACCCTAGAAGGTAATGAAGAAGAATTAGATCAGATAAAGATGTTGCAAGCTATTTCAAAGATTGGAAAGAGACCTACAATTGATGTGCCAAATTATACTGGTAACTTGAATCTAGAATATTTGATTGACTAGATAAATGACATGGAAGAATACTTTAAATATGAGGAAATTGAAGATTCGAAGAAGGCAAAATTTTCAAAGATAAAGTTGAAAGGACATGCTGCTATATGGTGGAAAGAAGTTAAGCTGGAAAGAAACAAAAGAGGAAAAGAAAAGATTACAAAGTGGGACTGAATGGTGACAAAGTTGAAGAATCAGTTTATACCTGCTGACTATGAGTTGGAGCTGTTGAAAAGATTGCAAAACCTAAGACAAAAGGAGATATCTACGGAGTACACTGAAGAATTTTGTAAGATGAGCATAAGAATAGGACATAGTGAAGCAAGTAAAGAGAAAGTGGCTCGATACATCAATGGACTGAGATTGAATATTCAAGAAGACCTAAGCTTGGTGAGGATTACATCTTTGGAAGAAGCATATCAGTTCGCCTTGAAAGTTGAATTGAAGCTGAATA
This sequence comes from Cunninghamia lanceolata, assembly GCA_027924645.1. Lineage (NCBI taxonomy): Eukaryota > Viridiplantae > Streptophyta > Pinopsida > Cupressales > Cupressaceae > Cunninghamia > Cunninghamia lanceolata. The sequence continues at coordinate 8,116,690 of BSBN01000194.1, read as the reverse complement.
AGAAGCATGATTAGAGACAGAGAGGTAGAGGAGGTAAATTTTAGAGAGGTAGAGCATTTTCTGGATATGATAGATCATTTGTGGAGCAGAACAAGTTTGACAACCCATTTAAGAAGGATGACAGAGATAACAATGCTTACCAGAGAGATGACATAAATTTTTATTGGAGAGGAAACCCTAGTGCATACTAGATTGAAGGATACAAAAGAGAAGGAAGAGGATTTGATAAGAGGACATTCAGAGGTACTTGTTTAAGTGTGGAGGTGAAGGAAATAGAGCATTTGAATGTAATCAGGGTAGTACAAGTAAGAGGACAAAAAAGAGTGGAAGAGCAACCTATGTTGAAGAAGAACCTGTTGAATCACCCAACTCTGTTGGTAAACCTTAGAAAGGAGAATAATTGGTGATGAGGAGAGCACTATTTCAAATAGAAACAAATGAGGAACCATCACAGAGGAAAAGTCTATTCAAAACTAGATGCAAATCTAGAGGTAAGTGTTGTAAAGTTGTAATTGATAGTGAAATTTTAGATAACCTAGTTTCAAAGGAGATGGTGGCTAAGCTGAAGCTAAAAAGATTGAAACACCATAAGCCCTAGCAGATAGCATGGATTCAGGATGACCATAAGGTACTGGTGAGTGAACAATGTTTGGTGAAATTTCATATTGGATCTTATCATGATGAAGTCTTATGTGATATTATGCCTATGGATGTCTGTCATATCTTGTTGGGTAGACCTTGGTAGTATGACAAAAAAGCTATACATGATGGGAGAAAGAATACATATACTATAACATCAAATTGGAAGAGAATTACTTTTATTCCTTTGGAGGATGATACTAAATATGTGGTATGTGGGAATGCTAGAATCTATTTGGTAGATGGAAGGAAAGTTTTGGATGGTTTGAAACATGAAAGTATTTGTTATGCCTTGATTCCTAAGAAGCCTAAAATATTGAAGAAAGAGACTGAACCGGAGGAGATAAGAGAGTTGCTGACAGAGTATGAAGACATCATATCAGATAATGTACCTGAAGGATTACAACCTATAAGAAGTATCAATCATCACATGGATCTTATACTGGGAGCAAGTTTTCCTAACAAAGCAGTACACTGGATGACACCGACAGAGAATGAAGAATTGAATAGATAGATACAAGAATTATTGAGGAAAGTTTTGATCAGAGAAAGTTTGAGTCCTTGCACCGAAGAAGGATAGAGAATGGAGAATGTGTAATGACTCTAGAGAAATAAACAAGATCACAGTTAAGTATAGATTTCCTTTACCTAGGATGGATGATATTATGGATTGTTTGAGTGGAGCAAGATATTTCACAAAGATAGACTTGAAGAGTGGATACCATCAGATCAGAATCAGAGAAGGTGATGAATGGAAGACTGCTTTTAAGACAAATGAAGGATTGTATGAGTGGTTAGTGATGCCTTTTGGATTGACAAATGCACTGAGTACTTTCATGAGATTGATGAATGAAGTCTTGAAGAAATTCTTGGGTAAGTTTGTTATTGTATACTTGGATGATATTCTGATTTTCAGTAAGACAAAAGAGGAACATTTGTGGCATATTAGACAAGTTTTGTAGAGACTGAGAGAAGAGAAATTGCTGATAAACATCAAGAAGTGTAGTTTCATAAAGGAAGAGTTGGTAAATATGGGATTTGTGATTTCTGCGGAAGGATTGAAGATGGACCCTGATAAAGTAAAAGAAATTATTGAGTGGCCTACACCGAAGAGCATTGGAGAAGTTAGATCATTTCATGGATTGGCTAGTTTCTACTGGAAGTTCATCAAAAATTTTAGTTTAGTTTATAACCCTATGACAGAGACAATACGAGGTGACAGAAAGGATTTTAAGTGGACATCTGGAGAAAACAAAAGTTTTGAGTTGTTGAAGCAGAAAGTGACAGAGCAACCTATTTTAGCATGACCAGAATTCAATAAGGTATTTCAAGTTCATTGTGATGCAAGTAGAAATGCAATTGGAACAATATTAAGTCAAGAAGGTAGACCTATAGCATATTTTAGTGAAAAGTTCAATGATACAAGGAAGAGATATTCAGTTTATGATCAAGAGTTCTATGCCATAATTCAAGCCTTTAAGAAGTGGAGACATTACTTGTTACCTAAAGAGTTTGTGTTGTATACAGATTATTAAGCTTTGCAGTATTTGAATAGTCAAGGTAAGTTGAATCAAAGACATATGAGATAGGTAGAGTTCATGCAGAGTTATACTTTTGTGATAAAGCATAGGAGTGGAAAATCAAACAAAGTTGCTAATGCCTTGAGTAGAAGAAAAAACTTGTTGACAGAGATGAGAGTGGAAGTGTTGGGATTTGATGAATTGAGGAACATGTATGAGGGATACACTGATTTTGTAGAACCTTGGAGAGAATGTAAGGAACCTATTGTGATGTTCACAACATGCCCCATTTTACTTCTTAGCAAAATGAGAACCCTTGCCGTGGCTGTGGCTTTTGCTTGTGTGGGGGTCTGCTTGGTGGTGAAAGGGAAAAGGAAGGTTAAGGTTAAAAATCTTGTTCAAAAGATGAAAAAATAAGCATTAAGTACCAGAGTAGAATAGGGGTGAATTCTTTGTCAAAAATGAATAGGGGTTGCTTTTTGAACTATTTCAAAATTCCTAATATTCTGAAAGATATGCGTGTTTTGGTAAAATACACTATAGGAAGGTTTGTATGTTGCATATACAAGGTTGGTTGTATGTGGAGTTGTTGTACTAGGCGCATAAGAGTTGTTAGGTTTATGAACCATTATACTTGTATGCATATTGTTAATGTGTTATTCTTTACATACAAGTCGAACCTAACAAGATTCAGAGATAAAATAGATAATTGGTTAAGTCCACAGGTTGTATATCGAGTTGTATGTCTAGCACAAAGTAAAGATACAAGGTGATATACAATATGACATACATACCGCAGACCCAAGGAGAATATGAAATTTGGTTTTATCGAGGTATGTTTCACGGTTTCTATGTTGCATAACTTGAGTTTGTACTTTTCAATATACATACAACACGGAAGTTAAAAAAGATTAAATCTGATATAAGTGATGCATTGTATCTGAATGTATATTAAAAAATGCATTTACTTTATATACATGTTGGAGCTGAAGAGTTATGTAATGTGGTTTATAAAAGAGGAGGCATCTGAGATGATTATACAAAGGAGTTTGTATGTATCTAGGATTGTATCTAAAGATAGATACAAATATTGTCATATTGCTGAAATACAAATGGAAAGTAAAGTGGGTCTCGCAGCTTGCATCTCGGGCTTGTATGTTAAAAATATACATCTCTGATGTACAAGCTGATATACAAGAGGGGATACAAACAAAAGATGCATGACGGATTCGAAAAGGAAGTTAAATAAAGGAAATTCTTTGTATGTTTGGGGGTAGTTGTATGTTAATAATATACATCTCCAATAGACAAAGAAATTAAAGACATCACAGGAGATAAAAGGTAAAAAGGGGTTTGTATGGGTTGTTTATATATGCGCTTGTATCTATGATACATACAAAGAGCGATATACAAGCAAATATACAAACACGGATATAAAGAAAAGGGAAATAACATGGTGTATGGCTCGTTGCATATATGTTTGTATATTGAAGAGATACAAGGGGAACATACAAAGAACAATATACAAAGAAAGATACAAGAAAACATGATGTATGCATGAAATAAACTAATGGATAGAACTTTAAAACAAAAAATAGAAAAGCCGAAGCCTTAGGTGCATTAATTGCTGTAATTAATGCCGAGCTAACACCCAAAAGAGTAAAATTCAATGAGTTAGGGTAAATTTAAAGTTATTTTTCTTTCAGATTTACATTGTCAAGAATTAAAATGCTAGAAAGAAGAATTGCTACAAAAAAATTAAACATAATTCATTAAGGCGACAGAATTCCAGAAGTTCGACAAAGTAAGAGACGGTAAAGTAAGTCAACGCCATAAAGTTGAGTTGTCAAGAAATATAGGTATTTATCTTAAAACACCATTATAGTTTAGTTGGTAAAAATGCAAAATAGATTTTAGTAATTTCATTATGAAATGTAAACATCTGTTAAGATTACTAGTTTAATTGTTAATTAGCTAGGTTGGGTTAAACAAATGTGAAAGTCAAAATGAAAAACACAAATGGGGTTAGGGTAAAATGGTAAAAAAAAAAAAGAAAATTCATAGTAAAACCCTAGGTAAGAAGGTAAAACAAGAAGTTAAAAAAGATGCATTTTTCTATAGGATGGCTCCAAAGAAGAAAAAGGTAGATACAAAGGGTGAAGCTAAAAAGGAGAGGAAGCCATGCAAAGAAATAGAAAAAGAAGAGTTACCACTACATAGAGTCTACCCTTCATTGATTAGTTACACTAGAGTAGGGACAGACACTAACATTGGGAACTATGATGCAAATGTTGTTTTACAAAAGATCACAACTCCTGACGCTAAACCTAACATGAGGTGTATATGGGAGAGCATATTGTACAGGGCTATGGGTTTTCTATTGTCTATGGAAGCCATGGATTTGTGTCTGGGTTGCATATACTTGTATGACGTAAATACTAGGAAAATAATGTTCCATGATAGACTCATTGCGGACTTATCCATGGAGGATATTGCAAGAACATTCAGTCTAGAGATACATGAGCAAATGGTGGATATTGATATAGATCAATACAATGAAGATTTCCCTATTAATGAAAGAGATTGTAGAGGCAAGATATTCTATAGTTGGTACAACGCAGAAAACAAACCCAAAGCTGTGGCAAGAGTGCACAAGAATCTGCTAAGAATATACTTTAAAGAGGAAATATATTTGATGATTTCAATGTTAAGCAGATTAGTGGGATTGAGGGATGGTACTAAGTGTGAACCATGGATGTTTACTGTCATCCAGTTCATAAGGGAAGTGAAAAAAGAATAGGAACAAATTCATTGGGCTAAGGCTATAAGCACATCCATATGGAAATAGGTGATGCTAAGGAAGCAAAAGCTGATGCCTTTCTATTTGCCTTCCTATTTATTATATTCATGTGTAGTAGAGGTTCAACCATTCGTACATGGGATAGACAGGGTTGGAACCTTAGGAAATGGTCCAAGTCAGAAGCTGGTATATGAACACTCCCTGATTTATAGGAAGAGAATGCATTGAGGAAATATGCTCTAGTAAATGATGTGTTCTACACATACATGGTTAGAATTTTAAGGGAAGAGCCAGATAAGAGATTGTCTCAAGATGCAGAGGATACATTTGGGCTACACAGTTCCTGGTATATTCAATTTCAGAATTTTACCCATATCAGAACTGGGGGATTTGAAGGAGAACCTTTCATGCTACCCAGGTATCCTTCCAATAAATTAATTGTTCTGGAGTTGTCAAGGCAAAATTTGAATGCTTTTAAAATGTACAAGAAAAGGTTTGGTAGAGGAAATCTTAAATTATCTTGGGTAATTGGTAGGAACTCATACTATAGTCAAGAGGTGAATTGAGATATTATGGATTTGAGGAGTTTGATTTGGCCTGAAGGTTTGATCCCTTTCATAGAATTCAAAATTCAATTAATAAAAAGTTTAAACATCAAGTACATATTGAGGATTTTTGGTCTGATTGTAAGAATGATAAAGAGGTAAGGAAGAGGGCACATAAAAGATTAACAATTGATCAAATGAAGTCTATGGGAGATATATATGTTCCCCCAGAGGTTGAAGAAGATGATAAATTACTACATCACAGTTATGAAAGTGCCAGGCTTGCTCATATTGGAGAGCCTGATTGGTCACAACCGTGGAACACATCTTTGGACACATTGTCCAAACTAGTCATCTTATTTTCAAAGACATGGTTAAAAGATAGGATTGAAGAACTTAAAACTGAAGTGAGGAAGATCACATATCCAAAGAAAGGGAAAAAGAGAGTAAGAGAAGATGGTGATGATCTCCAATGCTTCTATGAAAAGAAAAGAAGGGTCGTGGAAGCCAAAATTGTAGAGAAGGATAAAAATGCTAATCTAATGGATCCTTATGCATTAGGAGTGATAGTAGTAGAGTCCTCTGGTACATTTGTGGAGGCAAAATCACTAAGCCATGATGTTAGTACAGAAGAAGCACAAGCCTCCAAAGAGATGATAGGAGAGAGGGTCAGAAAATCAATACCAATAAGCATATCAAAAGGGGAGACTTCAAAAAAGAGTGAAGTCATAGGAGCACAGTAGGTAGGTGCAAAGTTGAGTGATATACCTGATGTATCCACCTTAGTAGAAAAAAGACAAGTATATGCTCAGGTAAAGACAGAATTGGTTGGAGAAATGCTACAAGGGTCAAAAGCACATGAAGCTAAACAAACCACTGAGACTGTCCACATCGTGGATGACAGTAGTGAAAGTGGAGAAAGAGAAATTGATTTAGGAAAAGAAGTTGGAATGGAAGAAGAATCTAGTGAATTCTTAAGTGAGGAAGAGGAGCAAAACACTCAGGCTGAGATGGAAATTAAACAGGGCTCAATATCTGAAATAGAAAGGGTACAAGAAGAATCAGGAACAGTAGATCCATTTGGTACCCTGGTCTCTCCAGAGATAATAAAGGATGTGCAGGATGAAGCACATAAAATTGAAGAGTCTGAAAAGGAAGATGCACCTGAGGAGACAATAAAAGAGAAACCTGCTCAAGCCAAAGAAGCAGGAGCTGGTACTTCAAGGGTAGATGTATTAAACATATTAAATATGTATGGTGAACAAAGCGAGGAAGAGAAGAATACAAAAAGTAGAAAAGAACAAGGAAAAGAGACAAAAGAAGATGATACAATGGTAGGTTCACCTGCACATACAGACAAGTACAAAAGGAAGGTGAAACTACAGAAGATACAGCTAATAAACCTGAAAGTAAAGAACATACAGAAAATATTGATGAGTGTAAAACTGAAAAACAAGCAAAAGATATAGACATGACAAATGTAGAACAAGCACGCAAGGAAGATGACCAAGAAAAGGAATCATCAAAGGGAGAAGGTCCTGAGGAAGAAGATGAAGCAGGAGGGGACACATAAATTGAAGAAGAAGAAAATGAGGGTGAGTCTCAATAGTAGAATGATCCCATGGTACAAGAGTTAACCCCTCAACAACAGCCTCCTCCTTAACAACAGGAACAACAACAACAACAAGAGTAGGGAGAAGTAGAAAGACCTCAGGAAGAGGTAATTAATGAGGAAAAAACTGCTGAAGGCACAAAGGAAGTTCCATCCTGGTTAGGAACGGAGATAAGGAAAGAAAAGGAGGTACAATATGTACCTATTGACATCAAAAGTCTATTAGGCAATACAATGCCAAGGAAAGAAAGAAGAAAGGCCAGACCATGCTAGCCATACAAATGGGTCCAGATGGAGCCAGAACATTGAACCTACCCATACCACAAAACAAGAAGGCAAAAGGAGAAGGCAAAAGGAGAAATAGCCTTGGATGAATATAAAATACTCAATTTTGACTTAGGACATACAACAAGAGAACAACACATAACTAAATGGGAGGATATGCATCAAGTTACAACATAAATGTTGAGGAAAGATAAAGATAAACAAGAGTATTTGAAAGGACACATTGTCCAATTTCAACAATTCATTAAGGGAATATTTGATCTGAATACAACAGTGCTAGAATTGCCTAGTGATATAGCAGTTGTATCTAAAGAAGAAATAAAAGACATGGAAAATAAGAGGCTTAAAGCCAATGTTTTTGAAGAATGATTCGAAGAAGTCATGTAAGAAGGAGAACAGGTAATAAAACAAGCAGTGACCAGATGGGAACTAGCTACAATAGAAAAGAATAAATGCAATATGCTTGTATATAATGGTCAATTTAGAAGAGAAGAGTGCAAATTTGAAGTGGAACAACTAACATAAATTATGGAAAGAGTAGAAGAACTAATAAATGAAGAAGTAATTACCCCTTCAATGGAAAATCAAGTGCCACAAGCAAAGTTGGAATTAAAATTTGAAGAAGATAATCTCAGAAGATGCATAACAATCACTCAGAAATTAGAAGACAAGGCAGATGACATGATTAGAATGCATCAAAGGATAGTGGAAAGGCTATTAGATCATGAATGCATGGATACACTAGCATATGAACTGGAAAGAGCTTTAACAAAATTTGAAGCTATTTTTACACCATGTATAGAGAATCCAAGGGCTCATCTAAGAAAGCAAATGATTGATTCATTGATGGAAAAAAGTGCCAAGATGAAGAAATACAAGAAGAAGAGTGAAAGTTTAGAAAAGGAAGAAAAGAAACTGAAAGGAGTTACAATGCAGGAGTATGTATGGACAAAGACTCCAGGAGGGGATCACACCTTTATAGAGGTGTAATTAATAATTTCAAAACATATTTGAAGGAGTAGAAAATGTTAAAGGAGCAAACAATATTGAAAAGGATCAAGTAAGGGGGTATCAGCGAGCAAAGTCTACAGGAAAGTAGAAGTCAAAGGAAGAGGAATCTTATTTTTGAAAAGATTCTAATGGAATCCTTTGAGGTGGAAAATATACCATTAAGATATTTTGAGAAACGGTTAGAGGCAAATGTATACCCTTGATCAAGAATGGATGGATCCTGACCGTTGATTGTTTTGTAGCCATAGCAAAATGCAGCTTCAAACTCTATATAAGAGGCTTTGCTATTTGTATATTACTTACATAGGGATTTGTGAAACATAGCTTGCACTTGTAATTTGTTTGAACATTTTAAATAGAGGAGTATTTTAGTCTAAAGTAGAAGGAGGTTGTTTGTGTCTACAATGAGGAATGCGTGGAGTGTCCAGCTTCCTTATTGTATCTATAAGACATTTGTAAGTTTTTAGTTGATTTGATTAATGAAACAATCGGTTATTCATACATTGTAAACCATACATGACTGTATACTTTAAATACAAGTAAATTTGGGATTCTGCATCTATTTTCTGAGTGTTTTCTAAATTTTACTTATATTTGAATGTATTACCTTTTTGAAAACTTGCAATCTTGTATGTGTGTTCATGAAAATACTCAGGGCTTCACATTTGGAGATTTAATCTGTTAATTTGATCAGGTTTGATGTATTTCTTACAACATGGATAATAGAGCATTTATATCCTATAGTGAAGTGATGTTCAATTTGAATTCCTCTAACTTTTCCCCAAACATTTGAAATAATTAGCTCAAATGCAGAGATTTTAAGGAAATTGTCTTACATTTGAAAGAGAATGCAGAATTATGTTAATATTTGACAATTTTCATAGTAATTTGAAAGGAAAATCTTATTTCATGATAAATCATAAAAAGATTTGTGATATAGTAATAAACTTATGCAAAAGAATGAATAGTTTGTTTGTCTTTACAATAATTTGCATAATTCGAGTCTAGTGAGTCATAGATCACCTTAAATCAAGTAAGCCCCTTGAATATTATAGTTTCACATTAACCTACCGAATTGTCCACAAGGTCAAGACCTAACCATAAAGAAATTTGGGATTAAGAACTCTTGAGTGATTTCTTCATATCTTTCAAGACAGTTTAGGTTTATTTTGTGAATTTTAACTTTTGTTATGAATGTGTAAAAAGAATCATCAACAGAACTAGTTGCGATAGATAGGAGTAAGTGGTTAGACTATTTCATTCAAGAAGATATGTTGTTCAGAGGAAATCAATTGTGCATACCTAAAAGTTTAATGAGAGATAATTTGATCAAGGAGAAGCATAGTGGTGGATTGGCAGGACACTTTGGCAGTGATAAGACAGTGGCTTTGGTGAGTGAAAACTACTTTTGGCCTTAGATCCATAAGGATGTTCAGAGATTTGTGTAGTTGTAGCGTTTGTCAAGTTGCAAAAGGGAGTAGTCAAAACACTGGATTGTACAAACCTTTGACAGTTCTGGAGAGACCATGGGAAGATATAAGAATGGATTTTTTAATGGGATTGCCTAAGACACAGAGAGGACATTATTCAATATTTGTAGTGGTTGATAGATTTTCAAAGATGGCTCATTTCATACCTTGTTAGAAGACAACTGATGTAGTGCATGTAGCTGACCTATTTTTCAAAGAGATTGTGAGATTGTATGGATTACCTAAGAGTATAGTTTCAGACAGAGACACAAAGTTTGTTGGATATTTTTGGAAGACACTTTGGAAGAAGATGAAGACAGATTTGAAGTTCAGTTCAACTTTTCATCCACAAATAGATGGACAGACAGAAGTAGTGATTAGGAGTTTGGAAAACTTGTTGAGATGTTTGGTTGGGGACAAAGCCAGAAGTTGGGACTTGATTCTTTCACAAGTAGAGTTTGCATACAATAATTCAGTAAATAGGAGTACCGGATGAACACCTTTTGTGATTGTTACCAGAGTGAATCCTAGAGGAGTTGTGGAATTGAGAGAAATTAGTACATATGAAAAGAGTAGTGCAGAACCAGAAGAATTTGCAAACCATATGAAGACAGTGCATAATCAGGTGAAGAAACATTTGGAGGATATGAACAGTAAGTATAAAGAGAAGGATGATGAGAAGAGAAGACATAAGGAATTTGAAGTGGGAGATGAAGTGTTGGTGTACTTGAGAAAAGAGAGATTTCTAGTTGGGACATATAACAAGTTGAAGATGAAGAAGTTTGGACCTTGTAGGATACTCAAGAAATTTGATTTAGGAAATGCATATGAAGTAGCAATACTAGAGACATTGGGTATTTCACCTATGTTCAATATTGCAGATCTATATTAGTATCATGAAGCAGAGTTTAGTTACAACATGGAAGAAGACTTGAAGAAGCAATTACCACACAAAGCACTAGAACAGATTGAAGACATCTTGGACAGCAGAGTTGGGTGCAACACTAGAGGAAGACAATACAAAGAATATCTTGTGAAGTGGAAAGGCAGACCGACAGAAGATTCATCATGGATTTCTCAAGCTAAGGTGGATCGTCTTGGTTCTCTCCTAGCCCCAACAAAGTGAGGGACTCACTTTTTCAATAACCCTGGATGTCTAATGCAGGAGCACCCCTAGTTCAAGAGTAATCTTGCATCAACCAAAAACATTTGCATTTCAGTTTGTTTGCATTTCAGTTCTTTAATTTTCCAGTTCAGTTCAGGCAGTTCAGTCAGATGTAGTTTTAGCTTGTGGTCCAGCTTTGGCAATTCACACCTTGCGGATCTGGACTTAGCATCTACATTCATTCATCTACATCATATCAAGAATTCGGAGTATTTGGAATAGTTATTAGAAAGATATCACCTTCAAAAGATCAACTATTTTCCCAAAGCAGAGCATCCTGATATTCACTAGCAAATTAGCTATAGGAGAAGGCTTGTGGATCATTCCTTAACTTGCGGATCCTAATGACACATCATTCAATGATCTTTGGTTCGTGGCTGACCTTTCTTGGAGATCCACGTGTTATTCCATTCATTTGAGGAAGTGTTCTATGCATTTAGGTCTGACCTATCTGTATTCACACGTTACAGCTCTTCATGGGAGTTTATGATCTTCCTTGGCCAATGTAGAGGAATCTATTGATCCAGAGATGATATATATTGATGTAATAGATCCTTAGGAAAGCAGTTAACAATTGGTTCATAATTCTTAGTCTATATCTAATGTGAAGGGAACTTCAAAGCCTTATCTTGCACATGTATGTAATCAGGCCTATGAGCCCTAATTGTAAGCCCGCATGTTGCCAGTCAGATTTTATTTGAGTTCTATGATATACTAAATGAATGATTCTGCATTTTCTTCATTTCTTTGAGTTGTTTCTGTTGTGTTTTACTCTTGTTGTATGGTCTGAATAGTTCATTCTGTGAATCCTCCTACTGTGACTACACCATAGAGTATCCAAGGAAGATTCCTTCATCACACCTTGCATCAAACTTTCCAAGATCTTCATCTCTCCTGATATAGCATTTGGTTTGAAAGACTTTGAAATATTTTACTATATGAATTTTTCCATACCATAATTCATAAAGAGTTTGAGTACCATTATCTTTCACTTAAACTCTATTTTGGATGTAAATTGTAGTATAAATAGCCTCCTTCCAAAACACTTCTATCAGATCCACTTAATCATTGTCCTAGCAGCCTCTTGAACTGTCACATTTTTCCTTTCTACCACTCCATTCTACTGAGGAGTCCTAGGTGTAGACAACCATCTCTTTATCCCATGCTCTTAACAGAAAATGTTGAATTCATTTGATGTGAACTCACCTCCCCTATCAGACCTCAAGCATTCGATCTTCAACTCTATTTCATTCTCAACCATTACCTTGAAAGATTTGAACTTCTCTAGGGCTTCTGATTTATCTCTTAGAAAGGTAACTCAAGTCATTCTAGAATAATCATCAATAAGCAACATGAAGTACCTATCACCTTGTATACTTCTCACCCTTGTAGGACCACAGAGATCTGTATGCACTAGATCCAACAAACTGGCAGAAAATTGTTCTTTGCTCTTGAAACTTGTCCTTGTCCTCTTTCCCAATTGACATTCCTTAAAAATTGTGTTGGAGGGTTTCACAAGTTTTGGTAAATCTCTCACAGTCTGACCTAAACTTATCTTTACTAGATTATCAAAGTTTATATGACATATCCTTCTATGCCATAACCAACTTTCATCTGCCTGAGCCAATAAACAATAATCATTAGTTCCTCTCAATTCATAGATGTTACCTTTTATCTTCTTACCGGTAGCGATCATAGTTTTAGAACATTCCATGATTTTGCACCCATTATCTTTAAATCTTAGATCATATCCTTTGTCACACATCTGAACAACACTCAAAAGATTATGCTTCAAACCCTTCACATATAGAACGTTGTCAGTATTATGCTTTCCATCAAATGAAATAGATCCTTTTCCACAAATCTTACCAACTGCGTTATCTCCAAACCTATCCAATCCTCCATCATACTTTTCCAAACTTACAAACTTACTTTTGTCATCGGTCATGTGATGTGAGCATCCACTATCAATAATCCATTCATCCTTATCTTTCTCAACCTGAATAGCCAAAGCACTTTCTTCCACTGGTTTTTCATCCTTCACATAGCTAGAAGAATTAGTAGACATAGGTTCTTCTTTAATAGCAATAAACAGGCATTCATTTGCAATAGTATTAGCATCATCAGATTCATCATTAGTCACCCCTTCATCATCAAAATCTCTGACATAGTAGCATTTCTTTGGAACTCTAGGCTTGCTCTCATGTTTCTTCATATTTCTTTCAATTCTTTTAGGACATCTGGAAGCATAATGACCTACTTTACGACAAGAGAAACATTTGAAAGGTAATTTACCTTTGAACTTACCAGAGCCTCTTTGTAGCATGTCAAAAAAGTTAGCTTCAATTTCATCAAAATCATCATCCACCTTGTATTTCTCAGCTTTGGAGATCTTTGTTGAAGTACTGGCTTTAAAAGATGATTCAACTTTAGGCAGGGCATCACTAAATTCTCTCATCTCAAAGGCTGTAAGATTTCCAAGTAACTAATCTCTATCAATAGTTTTTGAAATCATGAATTCTTCAATTGTAGTTACCTTGTGACTATATGATTTTGGTAGTGATCTAAGAATTTTCATCACAACTTCCTTATCACCGAGAGTTCCTCCCATACCCTTTATTCCAGTGATAAGTTCATCAACTCTTTGCATAAAGGTTGTTATGTTTTCATCTTTTTTCATCTTCAAACCCTCATATTTCACTTTTAGGCTTTGTAGATTGACTTCTTTTACAGAATTATCTCCTTCATACAGATTTTTCAACTTCTCACATACCTCATTTATAGATTCAAGATCCGCAACTTTTGTCAACACTGAGTCACTTAAGGAACTTAGCAGAGCATCCTTTGCTTTGACATCCAACTCATATTCTTTGATTTCTTCTTCATTCGTCAAACTATTAGGAGGCATGGTATATTTTGTTTCTACAGCCTTCCATATTTTATAACCAAGACAAAGAAGATGGCTTTTCATTCGTACCTTCCAAAGAGCATAATTTGTCCCATCAAAATGCAGAGCTTCCTTCTTATAAGACATCCTAGATCTACCTCAAGCTGTTAGGATTTCTTTAGAGGAACTTGGCTCTGATACCAATTATTGGACTGCACTAGATAACTAAGAGGGGGGGTTGAATCAGTTGTCCTAAAATTTTTAACCAATTATAATCATCGACTTATCAATTACTTATATTTAGATATAACCATGAAAGCATAAAATGAGAAGCTCAATACAAAAACATAATTAACATAGGAGACACCAGATTTTTATGTGGAAAACCCTAAAAGGGAAAAACCATGGTGAGTGTTAGCCCATAGAAATATATAAGTTATATCAATACTAAAAAATACAGGCTCACTTCCTACAGGGATCACTACCCAAATTGTTCACTGCAAAGAAAGGCTCACTGCCAAAAGGTTGAACTGAGATAATAGCATCTACTCCATGCCAGGGTTTAGTTCCATTGAAGCACTAACACCTCTGCTTTATTCTACTACCTTACTTCTCTTTTATATTTGCATCTTCACACTTAGATACATTTTAATGACTCAATTACAAGTATTTATATAGTTCATTAACCTTGAAATGATCATCAAGGTTGGCATTAGGATCATCAACCATTAGAACAATCTCCAAGGTTGGCAAACATACATTACCTCATATAGGTCTAAACCTAAACAAATTTACAAAGAAAAGAAATGAATGTAGATTACGCCACGCCTTAGTAGGGACTCAAACACAATCTTCCATGCTACAAGACACTATCACAATCTTCGATGCATCTTCGCAGATGATGAATTCAACTAGGTTGGCCAAGAGTAATGTTAACACAAGTATTCTCAAGAACATGCTTCATGCACAATCTAAATTACACCTTGTGGACCAATCCAAATGTAGGAGAATGATCAAGAGAATTGTAATCGCCAGGAACAACCGTATGATCTCAAATCACTCTATTAATAAGATTCTTTAAACTGGAGCACAAGAACAACACTATCAACCACTGTCATAAGTAAAAGATAGCTTGCGGACCACCAAATCACAAACCATTGCAGTTGAAGGCACTTAGTATCATCACTAACTTAATTCCAGAACCGCATACCAAAATACTTCAATGTTGAGGAATGCGGAGCAAAACACTTTCTCCTTGTCACCACCAAACACACAGAAAAAGTTGTTTTCACTCTAGTGAACATAACTCACTCAATTCTTCAAACCAGAGGCCCAAAATCAGAATATAACATCTTTAGATAGTCTTCTAAATAACTTCCAATCCATAGGTGAAGATATTTATGTTGCAAGGTGTGGCCCTTGGTCTCCTTGTTCAGCGTAGTGCTGTGGTGGTTTGTGACAAGGGCTTAACCACCTCTCGTGCTTGTTAAGTCAAGTGGTTGTATTGGGCATTAAAAGGTTGATCTTTTGGTGCAACAAAAGCTAACAATTGGTATCAGAGCCAAGGTCACAGGTTCAAACCCCACGCTTGCGCTGGGGGGGATTATTACAAGGTGTGGCCCTTGGTCTCCTTGTTCAGTGCAGCGTTGCAGTGGCTTGCGACAAGGGCTTAACCGCCTTGTATGCTTGTTAAGTCAAGTGGTTGTATTTGTAATTAAAAGGTCGATCTTTTGGTGCAACGACAGCTAAAAATTTATTATACAGGAAATGTAGACCATTCTTCTGGAGTGTGCTTCTGCATGTAATGCACTGTTTCTACTATAACACATTGTTATCACTGGAGGGGCTAATGTTTTCAATATTCTCAACAAAGTAAGAGCACAGTTGACACCAATGACAACATAGATATGTTTACATCAATGACAACACCAATTAGGCACATACTTGCAACAACACTTGCTCAAACTCATTCAAATAATTTCCTTAGATGTTGACCTTATGTGTTGACATCAATGAAAACACTTACTGCTCATACTTGCAACACTTCTAAGATTTCTCAACTAAGTATATATAGCATCCTTAAGTTTCCCAAGTGATCCACATTGGCCACAAGATGGTGCAAATCTCAAAATCACATGAAACATGTTTTTGACTTATTATAACAAGCTTACAAATCCCAATGGCTAAATTATGGGAATCTCCATGTGGTTCCTTATGCACATTCACAATAGTTAATGCAACCTTCTCAAATACTTATTCTTTGGTCTCAACTCAAAATAACCTTTCAAAAGAAAAAATAGTCCCACTGAACACAAATATCAACCTACATATGTTTTGAAGACAAATTACTAAATTTTATTCATCTTCAAACATTATGAAGAGATATAATAGAAATATACAAAAAAATGTCAAAAAGGAAAAATATAATTCCTCAATGTGGTGAAATGTACTAACTTTCCTTACCATAGAATATTAAGCATAAACTAATAGACACACAAATTATAGAACTTAACCATAATTTCTACTTCTCTAGACATGACACAAAATTTCCATCATGCCTAGAGATGCACCTTTATCAAACATTTAGGAAGAGTTCTAAATTTTAAGGGAAAGGATAATCTCATCTTTATGTGAGGCTATAGATTTTGAGGAAGACTAGAGTGTGACTCCTAGAATAGGGGATTAGCAAAGGTAAAATAGGGGAACTTAAACTTCTACTACTTCTGCCCATTCTTGTATTGTGAGAAAAGTATGTGTAAAGAAATGTACTTTCAATTGATATAATTGTTACCCTATGTTCAAAATTTTAATAAAGCACTCGTGCCTTGGAAAATTTCTCCATTATTTTCTGGCCACTTCCTTTTTTTTCTTTCTTCCTGAGTTGAGTTTTACTTAGTCATTTCATGAGTCATGAGAAATCCTATGTTTTTTGAACCAAAGTCAGCAAGTTCAAGAGTTCATGAACCGCCCAACTTCTTGACTTGTCTTTGAGTTTGGTGTCTAAACTTCTCCCTTGTGTTGGTCTTAGTCATTTGTGTCATGAAGGTTCTATGTTGTTAGGAGGTCAGAAGTTCTTTGAACTTTCAAACTCTCAATGTTATAGTTCATAGGTTCCAAAGTCCCCGACTTGCTAACTCCAAATGCTTACCATTCTTGTGGCACCTTTTTCTAAGCTAGCGTACAGTATAATGAAATGACACTTGTCATTCTGCATTTAATCCGAAGTATGTACAAATTCATTGGCACATTTTTCAAAGGGAAACTCGAGGCAGATGTTTACGATTTTTAAAGCTTGATTCACCGCTAGAATTTAATGTTCTTTATGAACGAGTTTATGAGAAGTGACATGAAGTTCCATTAAATTTTCTATGTTACCTAAGGTTTTATCATTTTGCTAAGGGAATGTGTTGTAGAGTGAAGAACAGTTAATCCACTACATGTGAGATATTGGCAAAATTCTATACTTACAGGTTAGCATGATTGGTCATTTCTATCTTATTTCTTGCTTTGCTCTGCTATAAAAACACATTATTTCTCTCTGATGGTAGAAGTTTTCTAGTTTCATGTATCTGCATAGAGAATCCCCTGTAAGTGCACTGCATTTTGCTTTCTTGTCTGTGAATGCTTCGGTGTTTTTGGCCGTCTATTTTGTCAAATTGGTGAAGATGAAGTTCAAATTTCAAGGGGCTCCTATGGTTCCCGTTATGGAGAATGGTTTATCCGATGTGAGGGATATAGAATTGGGTCATGTTGACTTTGAAGATTTTTGGAAGAGGATGCAGTCCGAAGGCCAAACTACCTTGGTGAACAAAATTGTTAGCAGTGGGTTAGACAGAGCTGGGGGCTTTCCACTTGTAGTGCATTGTCCTAAATTGGTAGCAGCCTATGCCAATAATTACTTACTAGAGTCTCAAGAGACTAGAACTATAAATGTCTTTGTTGTTGCTAAAATTGATTCTGAATTGGTTACCCTAGACTTGAATTTGGACCAATATGAAGAAAATGTCGATGTCTCTATGTCTTTTACATGGACATGCTATAATTAAAGGAAGGACTGGTGACAGAATTGTATTGCCAAAACCTGGCTAGAAGTTGAGAAAAAGGGGAAATCATGACTCCTTGTCAATCTCAAGAAAAATCATTTCAAAGAGGAGATTTCAGAAATGATAACTCTGCTAAACTACGTAGTTGGGAGCTTGGAATCATACACTTTCACCTTTTGGATGTGTAGATTTATTTTGTTAATATGTGAAGACCATCATATTGATTGGGTAAGAATACTTAGTGAAAGTATGCATGAACAACTGATAAATTTATTGTGAGAGGTAATGTTTTACGTGTGCTCCCAACTGGTTTATGTGTTAGCTCATAGAGAGGCTGCTTGGCCTGGCTTAAGAATTCAAGGAACTCCCACCATTGGTACACCTATGTATCAAACTTTTCCACAATTATAGAAGAATGAAGGTATGAAAGATTTTTAGAGAGTGAATGATGCCTTTTCCATGTGGTTGGCTAAGAAAATTGATGGCTCACTGGAACAAAGGTTTTCTGTTGAAGCAGTCATATTGGTTATGAATTTTGGAATTTTCTATGTCTAGTTTGATCACTTCTCTTACTTGAGAATTAGGGGTTATGAAAATACCCTGTTGAAATTGTGACGATTCCCATCAGATTATCTCGTGTTTCTAGAGGTATGTCATCAAATGGCGGCTATGAATACAAGGTACCATGCTATGAAAAAGAAAGGTTACTCTTTTCTTGGGACTCTTTCATTTTATTCTTGTAAAAGTAATGATAGTGCCAAAAGTGTAGATAAATTGATGTCTAAGTTCAGTCTTCATAGTTTGTCAGCTCATGCAGCCTTTGATAGTAAAAGTTATGTGAAAGAAAACATGCATGGAGGAGGTTTGTATCTACACAAATCCTAGCTTGAAGACTTCTAGGAAGATTGTTTGGATGAGAGGGAAGTCCAGAGAAGGAGTTGGATGAGATTGACCATTGACCAAATTCGTGCCTTTGAGTTGCATATTCAGGTTCCCGACATGGTTGACGACAACTCCAATATTATAGATGAAGGCTATCATGATGCTTTACTATAGCCTCTACTTCCTATGAAATGGTTTGAAAAGAAGATCACTGATGTTAATTTTATTTCTTTCCAAGTGATAAGAAGAATGGAGAGGTGGTTGAAATGAAAGGTAAAAGAACATGTTGGCTCAATAGCACCTAAAGAATTAGCCTCTCAGGGTCAAACTAGATCCCAGACTACACACTCTCAATTAAGATCATCTAGTCTAGATCCAAATCTCTAGAGATTTTTCTCACAATCAAATGGAGATGGTGATCAGCCCCCTGAAGAGGTCAGTAAACTAAAGACGGTGTGTGAGCAAGATAGTCAACCAATGAAGAGCAACACCAGATTGGCTGCTTCCCCATCAAAAGCAGACCATGTTGCATTTATCAATAACCTCGCAAGTGATAGTGATTCATTCATTTTTACTCAATTAGGAGAAGATAGTGTGCTATAGTCTTTGTTGAGTATAATTATCCACCTGTGCATATGGATGGTATAATGAGTGTTGTCAATGTTGCTAATATTCCCTCCTCATCTCCCACCTGGTTAAAGAAAGTGGTTAAAATAAAATATCTCCACCAATGATGGACACCTATATAGATACTATGGCTAAGTTACTATAGGACACTCCAAAGCCTAAATGTGCAAGGATGATGTCAAGAATGGTGACTAATCCTACCTCAGGGAATCAATTTTTGGAAATTTCAGACCCAGTGGGGAGTAAGAATGAAGATGAAGTGACTGAAGCTGACTTTAGAATGAGAAGAGTGGACTTGGGACCTTCTACTGTGGAAGGTGATATCTATCATGTTAAATATTC
This sequence comes from Cunninghamia lanceolata, assembly GCA_027924645.1. Taxonomy (NCBI): domain Eukaryota; kingdom Viridiplantae; phylum Streptophyta; class Pinopsida; order Cupressales; family Cupressaceae; genus Cunninghamia; species Cunninghamia lanceolata. The sequence continues at coordinate 8,096,863 of BSBN01000194.1, read as the reverse complement.
GGTCAGCAATCTATCAAAAAAGGTCAAGAGACAGCAAGAGGAAAACTCTAAGTTGTAAGCACAAGTAAATTCCCTGTCATTATTTGTTCAATCAATTATTAAGATAACAACACCCTCGACTGAAGCCTCTCCTGATATAATTATAAGTGCCCTTGATCCTAACATATTACAAAAAATAAAAAGATCATTATCTATGAGTAATGCCATGCACCAATGAGTAGAAAAAGTCATGTTTGATGGTATTTTATTCATTAAGGAGGATGTTAAATTGTTTGATTCTATTTCTAAAAAAAGGGAGGCTTTAATAATAGAATTCCAAACAGCTAGGAGTGACCATAACAACCTATCTTTAGTAGCTAAAGAGATATAGGAGATGGAAGATATAGATGTCTGTATCTTAGTACCTAATGGGAACGATAACAAAAAGATGTTAGATATTAAGGAAATCAAACAGAATTTCAAGAAATTAGTAACTGAGGAAATGATGAACTATGACACTATAACAGGGGAATCACTTGGCAAACTTGCAAAGATGGCTTCTTATATCAAAACTATTAGAAGTGGATTTGATGATGTCCATCAAAAATGGCTTATGCAGATAGGGCGTCGAGTAAAAGGAAACGTCGGATTAGGATGATTGAGGCTCCATCTGGAATGTCCTTGTCACCTGTGATCAATAAGTAAAGGGCATACAAGGCAAAACTGTGGGCACAAGCATCTCAAAGGACACAAAGTGACATCGGGAATGAAGATGAAAAGGCAAAGGAAAAGGAAGAGACATCTAAAGTTGATACTGGAGAAGAGGATGTGACAATCCTCAATTGAATTTCTTTTGTTATGCTTTAGTTATATTTCAATATTTTCTTAAAAACTATTAGCTCTAGAGGGCCCTTTAAATTATTGTTTAAACTTCTTTAAATCAACTATCTTCAAGAAGCTATTAGGGTTTAAGGACAGTTATGGTGCCACTTAGCTATAAATTTATTTAGCTAGTTGATGTATCGATCTTATGGCAAACTGTGTGTTGGTAATAGATCAATTTTGACTTTATGTTCAATTGCTTTATATACATGAAATAGAAATCAATGCAGTGGAGTTTTGGATGATCGTAAACTTTGTGTTATGGTTATTTGAATTCATATTCTTCCTATGTTGGATGTGTTGCTTCTAATGTTGATGATATTTGTGTATTGAAGTGGTTGGATATCTTTAATTCTTGCTCATTGCTGGGAATGATTTATCTTTTGATATATGATTCATGGTGGTGATTGTGTGATTTATGGTATTTTTTTATTGATTCATAGATGTTGGCCTAGTGGAAGTATTTGAGATTTTAATTATTTGGATATACTCTAGCTTTACTCCTTTCTAGTTAAAAGCACCGCTTTTGTCTTGCTTTCTGGTTAAAAGGAATACTAGCTTTTCCATTCATAGAATATCAATCGAAGGTAGCTATACCTTGTAAAAGAAGCAGAGAACCTTTGTAAAATACCATTACAATAGGTTCAATTGTTGTTACATTTGTCATCTATCTGGGTGAGAGAATATAGAGTTAGGTGACAAATATGTTAACCAACATATATTTGGTGACTCTACTGGGGAAAAACTTGTGCAATCTTTATATATTTTCTGTGAGTTGCTCTATTGTTGGATTTTATGGTTCTTCATGGAAGACGTGCACTAGTTTTGCAATCTAACATAGACTGGCTAGTTGGTGGTCAAGAAGATATTACAACCCATCTTTGATTTGTTGCTTGGCAAACTGGGAGAACAAACCAACAGTACCACCAAGTTAATGAGGAACTTGAATTTCAAGAAGAACTGTGAGAGGTGATAAACAAGAATTCTTGGCTTTTCAGTGAAGCACAAAACATTGAGGATGTAGTTGCAGTGCCCAGGAGAGAAAGACCCTTTCAAATTCAAGCGGTCCCTAACAATACATAAAGAAACCAACTACTAGACCAAGGAATCAAATACATGGCCAACGATCTCTTCCTCACAATAACTAGTAAGTGGTTTGGTGACTCTACTTTGTTGTTCTTGATTATATACACACTGTGAAAGTTGGCTATGAAAAGGTATACCCAGGGTGATAGACAAAAGGGTATTGTTGATATTGACTTTGATTTACTTCAATATTTATATTTTGCCCCTTTTCCTCCCACAAGAAGAGTCATGTCTTTAAGTAGATCATCTTCCTCTCCACCTACAAGAGAATCCACCAGTTTCTCTTGTCAAGTCTTAACCCTTGACAGTATTGTCTTACCACTTTAAGCTAGTTTTCCTCTTCACGTCCCTTTCAATATGGCTCAACCTCTGCCTATTCCATGTGGAGTTGCTATTGGACCTCTAAGACTTGGGGCTAAGTTGCATGATTTACCAAGGGGGTCTAGCAAAATCATACCTAAATTTAGAGATGATGGGAAGTTTACTCCAGAGGAGCACATATATGCCTTCTTTGTTGCTTGTTCCATTTTAGGAGTTCATCATCAAGATGTGTCTATTAGATTATTTATTGAGTCTCTCACTAATGCTTCTGTTGAGTGGTTCTACCACCTCCCTAATGCTTCTATTAGAGACTAGGCCTCTATCAGGCGTCATTTTGAGGATAGGTTCAAGACTACCAATAACAAACATACATTGGTAGCCCAACTCTCCTCCATGAAGAAGAAAGTCCATGAATAAATGAGAAAGTTTGTGGCTAAGTTCAAGAAACTTGCAAATAGGATTCATGATGATGTTATGCCTGGTGATGGGTTATTGAAATGTTTCTTTATCAAATCACTTCCCCCTAATGTCAGTTACGCAATAAAGAGACATGGAGTTGCTAACTTAGCTACAACCCAAACACTAGCCATCGCGGTAGAGGATGACCTAATAACTACTCGAAAATGGAAGAAATAATTGCAAACAAGTAAGCCTTTGACTGTGAACTCTACTAACCCAATCATACAAAGACTGGCCAATGATATTATCACTCTGAAGCAGCATATGCCTAAAGGCTCACAACAGTCTTCTCAGGGGAATTATAACAGAACATTGCAATTACCTAGTCCAACCTAGATATTGGCAATAGAAGGGGGACCCTCCACTAGTAAGAACAATCATATGTTGTGTAATTTTCACCTCACTTCTGACCATGATGGAGCATCTTGTCTAGAGATGGTGAGATTCATGTAGATGCTCTCCATGAATGAGCATGTAGAGGAGCCTTATGTGGAAGAGCCCCTCCCATCTAGTGATGCCAGTGTTAGTTTCTTTGAATATGAGTTAGATGGTGAAAGTGGAGAAGATGTCTACATTGAAATTGACAATCCCAATTGTGCATTCTTTACTAGAGAGCAACAAGTGTAGAGAGGGAAAAATCCTCAAGGCAAGCCTGGTAGTTCTTCTTGTTGATATGTGCCAGACAACTGAGAGGGGGGGGTGAATTAGTTGTCCCAAAAACTTAAACACTTTCTACAGTTAAAACATTCATCACTTATCCACAATTAGTATAGTTTAATAATGAGTGCATGAAATCAGAAACTTAACCATAGATAGAACATCAAACATAACCCATGGTGGGGAAAAACCATAGAGAGGATTAACTCTCAATATATATTGTAATATTGAAATAATGATGTTCAGGATTAGTCAATCCATGGGCCTAAACATATTGGCTTACTGCCATGAAGTACAACTAGGTCTAGCAGGCTCACTACCTCAACCCTAAACGTAGCAAGATTACAATAAGGGATGTTAAACCCTGAGGGCTGTTAAACCCTACTGGTGGCTTACTGCCAGACTCACTGTCATGATCAACACCTTTCTATATTTGCAACTAAAGTACAATAATTCCCCTGCTTTACTCTTCCTTTGCTCTGCTCTTCGTCTGCTCTGCTCCACCTTTTGGACCTTTCTTAATATCTTTTCATTTTCACTCAAGGATGCCTTTTAGATGACTCAACTATAGGTATTTATACACTACATCAACCTTGGAATGATCATCAAGGTTAGCATCACAATCATCAACTAGTGGAGCAATCTCCAAGGTTGGTATTACAAACATTTACAAAATAGGTCTTGACCTATTGCAACATCATGCAAAGGGAATGAAATGTAGATCATGCCATGCCTTAGCTAGGACTCAAACATGATCTTCCATGCCACAAGATGCTTCCACAATCTTCCAGAGATCTCCACAATCACTGTGATCAACCAGGTCAGCCAAGACTAGTTACACGCTACATTATAGGGAAACAATCTTCACACACCATCTCAATTTCTTAATGCGGACCAAAGTCCAGATAGGAACATGATTAGGAGACATCCACAAGCACACTATAATTATCAAGAGAAACTGCATGAACTTTAACCACTTTATCCATAGGAATCTTCTCACCAGAACACATGAACTTCACCGTCTTCAACTGTCATAAAATAAAGATAGATTGCAGACCACCAAACCACAAACCATTGCAACTGTAGGCACTTATAATCATCCTAGAATTCCCTATAGAACCGTAGAGCCAAATACTTTATTATGGAGATCTTCCTGTCCCAACTGAACTTACAGAAAAACCAGGTTTCACTCTAGTGATCACAACTCACTTAGATCTTCATGCGGATGGCTGCAACCTAGAATGTAGCATCCCCAGACATATCTCTAACTTACTTATAATCCATAGACCATGATCTTCAAGAAGAAATAAATGTGGAGTAGTTTACTAGACTGTTCTTCAGCATACAACTCACTGTTTGTATTGCACTTCTCTATAACTCACTTGTTTCTTCTAGAGAGGCTAATTTTCTCAATATCTTCAACATACAAGTCTTCTAAACAAGTAATAGAATAAGATACAATTGACACTAATGACAACAAGGATATGTTGACATCAATGACAACACCAATTAGGCACATACGTATAACAATCTTCCCCTTTGTCATTGATGGCAACATATGATGTGAAAAACTACAACCATCAATACAAGATTCTTCCCCTTTCTCTTTACACACCTGTACTTCTTTCTTTCTCCAAAATACTCCCCCTTTCTTTTACACATTTGCACTCTAAGTTTTTCACATGACTTCTCTCCCCCTTTGACATCAATGGCAAAGGGCACATACTTGCACTCTTCTGCTCTGATCTAATCTCTCTTCTGAACTCTCTGACAACTCCCCCTTAGAAGTAGCCCTAAAAAGCATCAATTTGGACGTCTAAACACCTCTAGACTGATGCACTATTGTGTATCTTAGTTTAGATAAGGAGGGGTGATGACCCCTAACTTTTATCTGAGATACTCAAAAGTATCCTTAGGCAAAGGCTTGGTAAAAATGTCTACAATCTGATCCCTGGTAGAAACATAGTCCAACTTGACTTCATTCTCTGTCACTTTTTCTCATAGGAAATGATACCTAATGGATATGTGCTTGGTCCTTAAATGCATCACTGGGTTCTTTGATATGTTTATGGCACTTGTGTTGTCACAAAAGATTGCAATAGGTTCTTCATACACAACTTTGATGTCCTTCAAAGTCTACTTCATCCATAACACTTGAGTGCAACTGCATGCTACTACAATGTATTCGGCCTCTACAATAGACATGGATATTGAGTCTTGTTTCTTGCTCAACCAAGATACAAATCTTTTTCCCAAGAAGAATGCAACTCCAATTGTACTTTTTCTATCATCCATATCTCTGGCCCAATCTGCATCAGTATATGCATTGAGAGTAAAGTCACAATCCTTAGAGTACCACAAACCATAATCTATTGTGCCTTTTAAATATCTCATAATTCTTTTGACTGCCATCACATGTGATTCCTTGGGTTCTACCTAAAATCTTACCACAAGACACATTGCATGCATTATGTTAGGTCTGGTTTGGGTCAGATAAAGTAATCCTCCAATCATAGATCTATACTTTTTCTAGTCTACCATGGGTGAGTTATCATCTTTTCTTAACTTACAACCAGTTATCATAGGTGTGCATACTAGTTTAGAGTCTTCCATCCCAACTTTCTTTAACAACTCTTTCACATACTTAGACTGAGAAATGAAGATACCCTTATCTGAGTGACTTATTTGCAGACCTAAAAACAAGTTCATCTCTCCAAACATAGACATTTCAAATTCACTTTGCATTTCTCTAGCAAAAACTGAGCACATACCTCCATTTCCTCTAAAAATAATATCATCAACAAAAACTGCAACAATCAGGGTTTGTTCATCATTGATCTTGAAGTAGAGATTACTATCTGTAGTATCTTTACTGAACCCTATCTGTATCAGGTACTTGTCCAACTGTGCATACCATGCCATGGGAGCTTGTTTTAATCCATACGATGCTTTCTTCAATCTGCATACCATGTCCCCTTGTTCTAATGACTGAAATCCTTCTGGTTGTTCAATATAGACTTCTTCTTCAAACTCTCCATTTAAGAAGGCAAACTTCACATCCATTTGATAAACCTTGAAATATTTGTATGCTGCAAAAGCCAGAAACATCCTTATTGCTTCAATCCTTGCTACTGGAGAAAAAGTTTCTTCAAAGTCTATTCCTTCAACTTGAGTGTATCCTTTGCATACCAACCTCGCTTTGTTTCTTACCACTTCACCATTCTCATTCATTTTGTTTCTGAAGACCCATTTTGTACCAATTACATTCTTGTTTACTAGTATGTGAGCAAGATACCATGTCTAATTCTTCTCTATCTGCATCAATTCCTCTTCCATAGCCTTTATCCAGTTCTCATCTTTGCAACCTCATCCATAGTTTTAGGTTCAATCTTGGAAATCAGATAGAAATTTACTTGTTCTTCTACAGCTTTTCTTCTGGTTAAGATCCCTTTGCTCTTATCTCCTATGATTTGATTTTCAAAATGACTTATTCTTACATATCTTGGAGTTTTGGTAGCACTTATCAAAGCTTGTTCTTCTTCATCTATGTTGTCTTCATGCTACAACACTTCTGAAACATTTGGATCATTTGACTCATATCCATTTGATTCTGAAGACCTTTCCTTACATTCATCAATTTTAACATTTGCACTTTCAATGATCTTATTTAGCCTCTTATTATAGCACTGGTAGGCCTTACTCTTGGAGTAACTAAGGAAGATTCCTTCATCACATCTAGTATCAAACTTGCCTAAGTCTTCTTCTTTCTTGATGTAACATCTGCTACCAAAAACTTTGAAATATTTCACAGTAGGAACTTTACCATGCCACAATTCATAGGGAGTTTTTGAACCGTTACATTTTACTTGAACACTATTTAGGATATATAATGCGGTATCAATTGCCTTTCTCCAATATGCTTCTGGAAGATGAGCTTCCTTCATCATGGTTCTAGCAGCTTCTTGAATTATTCTATTTTTCCTTTCAACAACTCCATTTTGCTGTAGAGTTCTAGGCGCAGATAGCTGTCTCTTTATTCCATGTTCTTCACAAAAGATGAATTCATTTGATGTGAACTCTCCTCCTCTATTAGACCTCAAGCATTTGATTTTCAAATCCATTTTCCTTAAATGCCTTGAATTTATCTAGAGCTTCAACTTTCTCTTTCAAAAAGGTGACCCGAGTCATTCTAGAATAATCATCAATTAGTAGCATGAAATACCTGTCTCCTTGTAAACTTCTTAATCTAGTAGGTCCACACAAATCTGTATGCACTAGCTCAAGTAGTCCTCCAACTGATTGGTCCTTGCTCTTGAAACTTTTTCTTTTCTGTTTCCCAAATTGACACTCTCTGCAAACTGGATTAGCAGGCTTCACAAGCTTAAGCAAGTCTCTAACGATCTAAGCAGTACTTATCTTCATAATATTGTCAAAATTTATGTGACACAGCCTTCTATGCCATAACCAACTCTCATCAATCTGAGTCAACAAGCAATAGTTCTTGGTTCCTTTCACATGATAGATATTACCTCTGGTCTTCTTACTAGTTGCAATGATAGTTCTGGATCTTTCCCTGATCTTGTATCTATTGTCCTTGAAGCTTAAGTCATATCCCTTGTCATACATCTGCCCCACACTCAGAAGATTGTGCTTTAATCCTTTCACATACAAGACATCTTCAGTATTATGCTTACCATCAAAAGAAATAGATCCTTTTCCACAAATCCTACTAGTTGTATCATCTCCAAACCTAACAAGTCCACCATCATACCTTTCCAAACATACAAACTTACTTTTGTCACCAGTCATGTGGTGAGAGAAACCACTATCAATAACCCATTCATCCTTGTCCTTAATGACCTAAGCAGCCAAAGTGCTTTCCACTGGTTTTTCTTCCTTCACATAGCTAGAAGAATTAGTAGACACGAGATCTTCCTTAATAGAAATGAACAAGCATTCATCTACAGAGGAACTAGCATTATTTGGTTCACCATTATCTAATACTCCTTCATCATCATTAGAGTCTTCAACATAATAACACTTCTTTTGGGTCCTAGGTCTGTTCTCATATCTTCTTTTATTTCTTTCAATTCTTTCAGGACATCTAGAAGAAAAATGACCTACTTTACCATAGGAAAAACATTTGAAAGGTAATTTGCCTTTATACTTACCAGATCCTCTTTGCAGTCTGTCCAAAAAGTTGGCTTCAACTTCATCTAACTCATCATCAGGTTCTACCTTGTACTTTTCTGATCTGGAAGTACTTCCAAGAGTACTGGCTTTGAAGGTTGTCTCAACTTTCAGCAGACCATAATCTAACTCCCTCATTTCAAAAGTAGTAAGCTTACCAAGCAACTGATCCCTGTTAACAGTTTTTATTTGCATGAATTCTTTAATCACAGCTACCTTGTGACAGTAGGACTTGGGCAGAGATCTGAGAATTTTCATAACAATTTCCTTTTCTTCGAGAGTTTCGCCTATGACTTTTATCCCTATAATAAGTTCATCAACTCTTTACATAAAAGATGATATGTTTTCATCATTATTCATCTTCAAGCTTTCATATTTCACTTTCAGACTTTGTAACTTGGCTTCCTTCACAAAATCATCTCCTTCATGCAGATTTTTCAACTTTTCCCATACCTTATTTGCAGTTTCAAGATCCACCACTTTTGTCAATATTGAGGTGGTTAATGAGCTTAGCAGAGCATCCTTTGCCTTGATATCTATCTCATATTCTTTGATTTCATCTTCAGTTGTCAGACCATTTTGAGATATGGTGTATTCTATTTCTACAGCTTTCCAAACTTTGAAACCAAGAGAAAGAAGATGGATTTTCATCCGATCATTCCAGAGAACATAATTCGTTCCATCAAAATGTGGCACTTCCTTCTTGTAAGACATTTTAGATCTTCCTCAAACTGTTAAACTTTCTTCAGAGGAACTTGGCTCTGATACCAATTGTTGATATGTGCTGGACGACTGAGAGGGGGAGTGAATCAGTTGTCCCAAAAACTTAAACACTTTCTGTAATTAAAACATTCCTCACTTATCCACAATTATTATAGTTTAATAATGAGTGCATGAAATCAAAAACTTAACCATAGATACAAAATCAAACATAAGAGACACCAGATTTATGTGGAAGACCACAAGGTGGGGAAAAACTATGGAGAGGATTAACTCTCAATATATATTGCAATCTTGAAATAATGATGTTCAAACTTGGTCACTCCATGGGCCTAAACATACTGGCTTACTACCATGAAGAACAACTAGGTCTAGCAGGCTCACTGCCTCAACTCTAAACCTAGAAAGATTACAATAAGGGTTGTTAAACCTTGAGGACTATTAAACCCTATTGGTGGTTTACTACCAGACTCACTGCCATGATCAACACCTTTCTATATTTGCAACTGAAGTACAATAATTCCCCTTCTCTACTCTTCCTCTACTCTGCTCTTCCTCTTCATTCCTCTGCCTCTTCTCTGCTTTGTTCTTCCTCTTCATTCCTTTGCCTCTTCTTTACTCTGCCTTTTGGACCTTTCTTAATGTCTTTCCATTTTCACTCAAGGATGCCTTTTCCATGACTCAACTATAGGTATTTATACACTACATCCACCTTGGAATGATCATCAAGGTCGACATCACAATCATACCCCATTAGAGCAATCTCCAAGGTTGATATTAGAAACATTTACAAAATAAGTCCTGACCTATTGCAACATCATGCAAATGGAATGAAATGTGGATCATGCCATGCCTTAACTCGGACTCAAACATGATCTTCCATGCCACAAAATGCTTCCACAATCTTCCAGAGATCTCAGCAATCACTAGGATCAACTAGGTCGGCCAAGAATGGTTACATGCTACATTATTTGGGAACAATCTTCAGACACCATCTCAATTTCTTAATGCAGACCCATGACTAGATAGGAACATGATTAGGAGACATCCACAAGCATGCTATAATCATCAAGAGAAACCACACAAACTTTAACCACTTTATCTATAGGAATCTTCTCACCAGAACACATGAACTTCACTATCTTCAATTGCCATAAAAGAAAGATAGCTTGAAGACCACCAAACCATGAACCATTACAATTTTAGGCACTTATCATCATCCCAGACTTCCCTCTAGAACCGTAGAGCCAAATACTTTATTGTGGAGGAATGTGAAGCCAAATACTATCTTCCTGTCCAAACTAAACTTACACAAAAAGTAGGTTTCACTTTGGTGAACACAACTCACTCAGATCTTCATGCAGATGGCTCCAACCAATAATGTAGCATCCTCAGACATATCTCTAACTTATTTCCAATCCAAAGACCATGATCTTCAAGCAGAAATAAATGCAAAGCAATTTACCAGACTATTCTTTAGCATACAACTCATTGTCTATACTGCACTTCTCTGTAACTCATTTGTTTCTTCCAGAGGCTTATGTTGACATCAATGACAACACCAATTAGGTACATACTTGCAACACTTCCCCTACTCCTAAGTAGATTTTGTCAAGATAGAACAATGCCAAGAAAATAGAGAATGTCACACCTAAAGTTGCATCTACTGATGTACCATCTACTTCTTCTACTCAAGCTCTTGTTTCTAGTTCATTTGATATAGTTGAGTCATGTAAAAATACAAAAAATCAAATTTCACAAGCTGAATGCCTAAGGCTTAATCCATCTAAACTAGACATGCTAGTTATATATGTCAAGCAAGAGCCATCTACCTTTGATTGTAATGCCCTAGTGTCTAATGATGCTGAAATCCATGCCAGAAATCAAAATTGTTCAAACTCCCACTCCCAAGATGGGTCTTCAAAATCCCTTTGAAAAACTAGAGCCTTTTTATATTTCTTTATATATTGTTGGCTATAAGTTAAGTAATTGTGTCATTGATTCTAGGGCTTCAGAGAATGTAATTCTATCCCAGGTTGCTAAGGCCTTAGGTTTATCCTATACTCATTCCCATGGTAGATGCTTTTCAATGGATGGTTCCCTAGTACCTATCTTAGGCCAAATCAAAGACTCACAAGTTACTCTCGCCACCTATCCTAAAAAGAGATTGAAGTTAACCATTCTACTAGTAGACATACCTGCAAGCTATGGGTTGCTGTTGAGTCATAGCTTCTATAAAGATTTAGGTGGGGAGATTCAAATGGACTGGTTGCATGCTCTGATACACATAGATGGGAAGAAGGTTCACCTGAATCCGGAACCCAAGGCCAAGTTTACTGTATTGAAGTTAGGAGACACTAGATGATAATGCAAATTATCTTATTAGTCTTGATTTAGCTAATGAAGTGTGGACATTGGAATTTGATGGTAGTTGTTCCATTGTAGGTTCAGGGGCTGGGGTTGTCCTAATTTCTCCTGATGATTGTAAGTTTCCTTTTGCTTATAAATTGGAGTTTGACAACATGAATAATACTATAAAATATGAAGCCATGCTATTGAGACTGGCACTAGATAAAGAAAAGGGTATTAAATAGCTTAGAGCCAGAGGTGATGCCAAGTTGATTGTAAAGAAATTAAGAAAGTTGTATACAGTAAAAAATACAAGATTGAAGCATTACCGAAATAGAGTGTGGGATTGCATAGAGGGCTTTGATGGTTTCTCAATAGAAGTTGTGCCTAGGGACTAGCACACTCAAGCCAATTCATTGGTTGTCTGCTTCTCTCTTGCTGCCTCACCCTAATTTTAAAGACAAACCTTATAGGGTGGAGATAGTCTATAGACCCAGTGCACCTGATAATGTTAATCATTGGCAGGTATTTAATAATGACTGACAAATAATTTCTTTCCTTGAAAAGGCTGAGTCTTTTGCCAATGTGTTTTTCAAAGGAAGTTGTGACGAAAGCAATGATGTTCTGGAAGGTGAAGTAAAGTCTCATAATGGGCAGGAGTCGAAGGTTATACAATTGAAAGGAAATAAAATCCCCAAGGGTTTGGTCTATTGGAAGATCTTTTTAATCGACATGATTAGTACCTAAAGTAGAAAAGTAGAGTCTCAACCAGGTCATCAGTCAGTGATTATGATCAAGTGAACATTAGTACAGAAGAAGACCTAAATATTGTTTGCATTGGGAAGTCTTGCTCTCCAAAAGAAAGAGAGCATTTAATTTCTTTGCTTATCCAATATAGAGATGTTTTCGCATGGTGCTATATAGATCTAAAGAAGTTTAGAGATGGGAAGATGTAGCACAATATTCCTCTGAAACCTAGTACCTTGTTCTTTAGGTAGAAATAGAGGACTTACAATCCTAAGGTATCTGAGGCTATTTTTAATGAGATAGACAAGATGCTAAAGGCAAAAATTATTTACCCCATTCATCACTCTACATGGGTGGTGAGCATTCTTCCTATAAGAAAGAAGAATGGGGAAATAAGGATTTGTGTTGATTTCTAAAATTTGAACCAAGCCTCTTTGAAAGATACCTATCCTCTGCCTGTTATGGATCACATATTCCAAATAGTATCTGGTTTAGAGATGATGTCAATGCTTGATGGATTTTCAAGATATAATCATATTGAAGTAGCTTTGGAAGATCAACACAAAAATGCATTCACTACCCTTGGTGTTTTTGCTTACAATCGGATGTCGTTTGGCCTCATCAATGTGGGGGCCACTTTCCAAAGACCAATGGACTTAATATTTGGTGATTTGAAAAATAATATCATTGTTATTTACTTGGATGATCTCATAGTCTTCTCTAAGAAGAGAGTTGATCATTTGCATGATCTGGAGGTAGTTTTGCAACGTTGTAGAGAACATGGTATTTCTTTAAATCCTGAGAAGTCAATTTTCATTGTAATTGAAGGGAAGCTATTAGAACATGTCATCTCCTAGGATGGAATAAAGATTGATCATGAAAGGGTTAGAGCAATTCAATAGTTGAGTTTGTCCATGACCAAGAGTAACACAAGATCTTTCTTTGGTCAAGTAAACTTTCTAAGAAGATTTGTTCCTGATTTTGTTGAGTTGACTAGGCACATTACTGAGATGATGAAAAACCATCCTATTTTCAAATGGAGTGATGAAGGTAAACAAGCATTTGGGGAGATTAAAATAACCATTGCCAATGCACCTACATTAGTGCATCCTAATTTTGAAAAATATTTTGTCACCTATTTCTATGTATCATAGCCATCCTATCAGCCATTTTGTTACAGAAGAATGAATAGGGGATTGAGGCTCCAATTGCCTTTATGAGTGTGCCTCTAAAGAAACATGAGTTGAAATACTCTGCACTAGAGAAACATGCATATACGGTAGTGAAATCTTTAAAAAGCTTTAGATTTTACATGTTGTATTTGCATGTAGTTGTCTATGTTCTAGAATCTTCTATAAAGAGTATCCTTACACAACAAGAGATTGGGTGTAATAATAGAGGAGCTTGGATAGACAAAGTTTAGAAATATGATGTTGAAGTCAAACCCACTAATCTGGTTAGAGGTAAAGTATTGTGTAAAATGATTACTGATAATAAGGTTGACAAAGATGAGGAATTGCCTTTAGTCCTTTTTACAAGCACTACTGACGACCGGTTTTCTGATGTTTCCTATTTTCTAACATATGGTGATTGTCCACCCCACCTCTCTTCTAAAGAGAAGAGAAATTTGAATCTTAAAAAAAACAAGTATGTTCTCTGGGAGGGGAACTTATATAAAAGGGGAGTAGATGGAAATTTTTTGAGATGTGTGGACAAGGAGCAACAGAAGAAATTTTTGGAGACTTTTCATAGTGAAGTTTGTGGGGGACACTTTTTGGCATTAGTGACAACATTTAAGATATTGAGGCAATATTTTTACTGGCTAGACATGTTGAAAGATGCATACAATTGGGTGTCAAGGTGTGAGAAATGATTTAAGTTTATTGGCAGGCCTCAATTAGCTACATTGCCCCTGAGGCCAGTGGTAATAGATGAATCATTTCAACAATGAGGATTAGACTTAATTAGACCTATTAACCCTAATTCTAGTGTTGGACACACTCATATCTTGACAGCTACATATTACTTTACAAAATGGGTGGAAGCAATCCCTATGAAACATACCACCTCAGAGGTAGTCTGTACTTTCCTTAAAGAGAACATATTAGTCAGGTTTGCTGTGCCTAAAAAGATTGTAGCTAATAATGCCTCCAGTTTCTCTTCCTCTAAATTCACTCTTTTCTTCTATGATTATGGTATTAACCTCACCCATTCATCTGACTATTATCCACAAGGTAATGGGCAAGTTGAATCAAGCAATAAAAATGTCATTTCAATTGTTAAGATGCTGGTAGATGAAAATCAAAGGAGATGGTATAAAAGTCTATATGATGCTCTTTGGGCTGATAGAATAAGTTACATGAGAGCTATTGGTATGTCTCCTTTTGAACTGGTCTATGGAATCGACAATGTAATTCCCATCCCTTTGCAATTGTCTACATTAAATTTACAGAAGGAAATGGAGAATGGGCAGTTTTAATCAGCTTTAGAAAAGAGGATATTGTATTTAAACCAGTTGGAAGAGCAAAGAGATATTGTTGTGGACATAACTGCTAGACATCAGTAGGCAGTTAAGAAGATCTTTGATAAGAGGGATAAGCAAAGGAATTTTATTGTGGGGGATTTTGTACTTTTATGGGACAAGAGAAGAGAGCCAAAGGGGGCTCATAAGAAATTTGATTCTTTGTGGAAGGGACCTTTCTAGGTCAAAAAAGTAGTTGGAGAGAATGCCTTTTTACTGGCATGTCCTAATGGAACGCCATTGCCTCTTACCTACAATGGGCAAGATTTGAAGTTATAAGATTGGTAACATCTTTGAGTTCTTCTTTATACCATAGTTTTTTTCCTTTTCTTTCCTATTCTTTTTGTCATTATGGTCTTGATGTGACTCTATTGCCCTTCTGGAATAAGGCTCAGTTCCCATGTTTGTCTGGATTCTCTACGTCCTCCTTAGTCCTTGTCCCCAAATAGAGCCTGTTGTTACCCTATGTTTGAAATTTCACTAAAGCACTCGTGCCTTGGAAAATTTCTCCATTCTTTTCTGGTCACTTCCTTTTTTTCTTTCTTCTCAAGTTGAGTTTTACTTAGTCATTTCATGAGTCATCAAAAATCATTTATGTTTTTGAACCAAAGTCAGCGAGTTCAAGAGTTCATGAACCACCTAACTTCCCAACTTGTCTTTGAGTCTGGTGTCTAAAGTTCTCCCTTGCATTGGTCTTAGTCATTTGTGTCATGAAGGTTCTATGTTGTTGGGAGGTCAGAAGTTTTTTGAACTTCCAAACTCTCAATGTTATGGTTCATGGGTTCTAAAAGTAGCCAACTTGCCAACTCCAAATGGTTACTATTCCCGTGGCACCTTTTTCTGAGCTAACATGCAACACAATGAAATGAAACTTGTCATTCTGCATTTAATCTGATGTACGTGCAAATTCATTGGCACATTTTTTAGAGGGAAACTCAAGCTAGATGTTTATGATTTTTGAAGCTTGATTCACCACCAAAATTTAATGTTCTTTATGAACAAGTTTATGAGAAGTGACATGAAGTTCCATTAAATTGCCTACCTTACCTAAAGTTTTGTCATTGTACTAATGTGTTACAGAGTGAAGAACAACTAATCCACTACGTACGTGATATTAGTGGAATTCCATACTTATAGGTTAGCATGATTGGTTGTTTCTATCTTATTTCTTGCTTTCCTATGCTATAAAAACACATAATTTCTCTTTGGTGGTAGAAGTTTTCTATTTTCATGTATCTGCATAGAGAATCCCCTGTAAGTGCAGTGCATTTTCCTGCCTTGTCTGTGAATGTTTTAGAGTTTCTGGCCATCTGGTTTCTCAAATTGGTGAAGATGAAGTTCAAATTTCAAGGGGACCCTATGGTTCCCATTGTGGAGAATGGTTTATCCAGTGTGAGGGATAAGAAATTGGGTTATGTCGACTTTGAAGATTTCTGGAAGAGGATGTAGTCCAAAGGTTGAACTACCCTAGCAAACAAAATTGTAAGCAGTGAGTTAGATAGAGCTAGGGGATTTCCACTTGTAATGCATTGTCCTGAATTAGTAACAGCTTGTGCCAGTAATTACTTCCCAGAGTCTCAAGAGATTAGAGCTGCAAACTTCTCTATTGTTGCTAAAATTGATTTTGAATCGGTTGCCCTATCCTTGAACTTGGATGAATATGAAAAAAATGTCGATGTCTCTGTGTCTTCTGCATGGACATACTATAATGAAAGGAAGGACTGGTGCCAGAATTGTATTGCCAAAATCTAGCTAGAAGTCGAGAAAAAGGAGAAATGGTGACTCCCTGTCAATCTAAAGAGCAGTCATTTCAAAGAGGAGATTTAAGACATGATAACTTTTCTAAACCACGTAGTTGGGAGCTTGGAATCAAATACTTTCACCTTTTATATGTGTAGATTTATTTTTTTAATCTGTGGAGACCATCATATTGATTGGGCAAGAATAATTAGCCAAAGTATGCATGAACAACTGATAAATTTCTTGTGAGAAGTAAGGTTTTACATGTGCTCCCAGGTGGTTTATGTGTTAGCTCATAGAGAGGCTACTTGGACTAGCTTAAGGATTCAAGGAACTCCCACCATCGGTAAGCTTGTGTATCAAAATTTTCCTTAGTTACAAAAAACTGAAGGTATGAAAGATTTTTGAAGAGTGAATGATGTGTTTTCCATGTGGTTTCTTAACAAAATTGATGGCTCATTGGAACGAAGGTTTTCTTCTGAAGCGACCATATTGGTTATGAATTTTGGAAGTTTCTATGTCTAGTTTGATCACTTCTCTTACTTGAGAATTGGGGGTTATGAAAATGCCCCATTGAAATTGCCACGATACCTGTCAGATTATCTCATGTTTCTAGAGGTATATCGTCAAATGGCGGCTGTTAATACAAGGTACCATGTTATGAAAAAGAAGGTTACTCTTTTCCTATGACTCTTTCACTTTATTCTTGTAAAAGTAATGATAGTGCCAGAAGTGTGGATAAATTATTGTTTGAGTTCAGGCTCCATAGTTTGTCGGCTCATGCAACCTTTGATAGTAAAAGTTATGTGAAAGAAAACATGCATAGAGGAGGTTCATATCTACACAAATCTGAGCTTTAAGACTTCTGGGAGGATTGTTTGGATGAGAGGGAAGTACAGAGAAGGAGTTGGATGAGATTGACCATTGACCAAATTCGTGCCTTTGAGTTACATATTCAAGTTCCCGACATGGTTGACGACAACTCCAATATTACAAATGAAGGCTATCATAATGCTTCACTAGGGCCTCTACCTCCTATGAAATGGTCTGAAAAGGAGATCACTGATTTTAATTTTCATTCTTTCCAAGTGATAAGAAGAATGAAGAGGTGGTTGAAAGGAAAGATGAAAGAACATGTTGGCTCAGCAACGCCTAAACAATCTACCTCTGAGGGTCAAACTAGATCCTAGACTACAAATTCTCAATGAAGATCATCTAGTTTGGATCCAACTCTCCAGAGAGTTGGCTCACAATCAAATGGAGATGGTGATTGGCCCCCTGAAGAGGTTAGTAAACTAAAGACATCATGTGAGCAAGATCGTCAACAAGTGAAGAGCAACATCGGATTGGTTGCTTCGCCATCAAAAGTAGACCATGTGCTATTTATCAATAACCTCATAAGTGATAGTGATTCATTCAATTTTATTCAATTAGGTGAAGATAGTGTGCTACAGTCTTTGTTGAGTACTCTAAATTCCCCCAATCTAAGCGAACCTCAAGAGCACAATTCTCCACCTGTGCGTATGGATGGTACAATGAGTGTTGTCAATGCTGTTAATATTCCTTCCTCATCTCCCACCTGGTTAAAGAAAGCAGTTGAAAAAAAACAATATACACCAACAGTGGACACCTATATAGATACTATGGCTAAGTTACTATAGGACACTCCAAATCTTAAACGTGCCAGGAGAATGTCGAGAATGGTGATTGATCCTACCTCAAGGAATCAATTTTTGGAAATTACAGACCCAGTGGGGAGTAAGAACGAAGATGAAGTGACTGAAGATGACTTTAGAATGAACAGAGTGGACTTGGGACGTTCTACTGCAGAAGGTGATATCTATCATGTTAAATATTTAGTCAGCAATCTATCAAAAAGGGTCAAGAGATAGTACGAGGAAAACCCTAAGTTGCAAGCACAAGTAAGTTCCCTGTCATTATTTGTTCAATCAATTGTTAAGATAACAACACCCACAGCGAAATCCCCTCTTGATATAAGTATAAGTGCCCTTGATCCTAATCTATTACAACAAATAATAAGATCATTATCTCTGAGTAATGCCATGGACCAATGGATAGAAAGTTCATGTTTGAAGGTGTTTTATTCATTGAGGAGGCTGTTAAATTGTTAGATTTTATTTCTAAAAATAGGGAGGCTTTAATAGTAGAATTCCGAACGGCTAGGAGTGACCATAACAGCCTATCTTTAGTAGCTAAAGAGATACAAGAGATGACCAATATAGATGTTGGTATCCTAGTGGCTGAGAACATCTTGAATGATCCTGGGAATTGAATACACATGTATGGGTTGATGTAGTCGAATGGAAGTTACATCTCATAATATCTGCTGAGGATGAGATGAGGAAAGCAATTGGAACTTATTTTTTAGAAATGATGAGGATCAAAACAAATTTTGTTTTTATAGAAATAGAAGCTAATGTGAATGATGATGACAAGCTGTTAGATATTAAGGAAATCAAACAAAATTTCAAGAAATTGGTAACTAAGGAAAGGATGAACTACGACACTATAATAGGGGAATCACCTGGCAAACTTGCAAAGATGGTTGCTTATATCAGAATTGTCAGATGTGGATTTGATGATGTCTGTCAAAAGGTGGCTAATGAAGATAGGCTAGTGAATAAAAGGAAACGTCAGATTAGCATGACTGGGACTCCATCTAGAATGTCCTTGTCACATGTGATCAATAAGTACAGGGCATACAAGGTGAAACTGCAAGCACAAGCATCTCAAATGACACAAAGCAACATGATGAATGAAGATGAAGAGGCAAAGGAAAAGGAAGTGACATCTGAAGTTGATACTAGAGAAGAGGATGTAGCAATCCTCAATTGAATTTCTTTTCTTATGCTTTAGTTATATTTCAATATTTTCTCAAAATCTATTCGCTCTGGAGGGCCCTTTAAATTATTGTTTAAACTTCTTTAAATTGGTTGTCTTCAAGAAGTCATTAGGGTTTAAGGAAGGTTCTGGTGTGACCTATGTATAAAATTAATTATCTAGTCGATGTATGTATCTTTTGACAAACTGTGTATTGGTGATAGATCAATTTTGTCTTTCTGTTCAATTGCTTTATATACATGAAATAGAAATCAATGCAGTGGAGTTTTGGCTGATCGTAAACTTTGTGTTATGGTTATTTGAATTCATATTCTTCCTATGTTGGATGTGTTGCTGCTGATGTTGATGATATTTGTGTATTGAAGTGGTTGGATATCTTTAATTCTTGCTCACTACTGGGAATGATTTATCTTTTAATATATGGTTCATGGTGGTGATTGTGTGATATATGGTATTTGTTGTATTCATTCATAGATGTTAGCATGTTGGAAGTCTTTGAGCTTCTGATTATTTGGACGTACTCTACCTTTACTACTTTCTAGTTAAAAGCACCACGTTTGTCTTTCTTTATGGTTAAAAGTAATACCATCTTTTTTATCCATAGAATATCAATCAAAGGTAGCTATGCCTTGTAAAAGAAGCAGAGAACCTTTGTAACATACCATTATAGTAGGTTCAACTGTTGTTACATTTGTCATATGTCTAGGTGAGAGAATATAGAGGTAGGTGACAAATCTATTAACCAATAGTAAAGAATGAATATTTGTAGTTAAAACTACTCTCTTTTGATATGCTAGTGTGTGTGATTTTTAGTCTCAATCCTTGGTATGAGTTGCCTCATAATTTTTCTCTCTTTATGAGATTTATTACATGTTATATGCTTGTATTTGTATATGTGTGTTTGTGTGATGTGTTTTACTTGCAACAAGTTAGAGGTAACAAAATGAACAAGAACAAGGAATACATTATTTTCCCTTGAGTCTATATGTATTTATTATAGCAACAAACTTCACATCATTCAAGCTATGAGTTAAGAGGATTGGACTTGAGTATCAAGCACTGTAAGTTATTTGTGGCCCCATCAATATGGTATTAGAGCAAGCCATAACTCTAGGAAAGAGTGTATTGTGGGGTTTAAAGTTGGGGGTTAGTGCAGGATCATCGGGGTCCAAACTAGGCCCCTAAGTGGCAATGAAAATTCAGAAAAATAGAGTTAGGTAACTTGACATAAAAATTTGAATAGGTTATTAACATAATTTGGAAAATATGTAAGAACAAAATTTGTAGCAAATTGAGTGTAGTTTCTAGGCTACTAGTCCTTTTCTAGAAAAAGGTAAATCTATTTTGCAAAAAAATAAAATTTCAATGCAGTAGTACTAAATTTTTAGGAAAAATATAAAAAGCAGGTGTATGTTTGACCAACCTAAGTACAAGAAAAATAATATTTTTTTCTAAAACTTTCAATATAAGTAGAGGACACATGCTCGGATGTGCCTCATTTTTTTTGAATTTTTTTGCAAGTAAATAATTAGTTATAATTTTTTTATTAGAACATTTCAAAATTATTAAATTGTGTTTGTCTAACCACCATAACTTGGTCAAAAATTGATGAAATTCATTTTTTTATCCTATAGTATGCAGAGCATAGAATGTGACACATCTTTTAGATTCGAAAAATGTGAAATAGTTTGAAAATTATAGAAGTTTTTCAATCAGCCTATCAATCATGACTTTAGTCATAATGTATGTAGAAAATCAATAATAATTATCTATTAAATTCAAAATAAGGTACATCTTGTATTGGTGGAAATCTGACAATTTTTTCAATAAATCCTTTTTGTTTCATCAAATTCAAATGAAAAAAAAGTTGTTAGCCACAAGGGCAAAATTTTGGTCATCACATCGCCACTTTTTGGACCCCCATGATCCTGTACAAACCCTTGGAAGGAGTCCAACAAAGAAATGATTGTTGATATGTATCATTTCAAAAAATAGGATTACAACTATGAGAGGGTTGTAGTGGTAAGGAAGAGAAAGTTAGGATAGTAAGATGCCTCTAAATAGAAGAATGGTAGAGGTTATTGTATTAGTACAAACTGCAAATAAGATGGACAATGTAGTAGAAGTCATAAGGGGAGTACAAGTGAGGATGGATGTCCTAGAAGGTGATAGAAGGATAGGTCATCCTCATATGGGGGCTAATAGTTATAGTGAAAAGGAGTTGAGGAAACATCATAAGAAAATGAAGATGCATGTGTAGGAATTGATGGAGAGGAAAAGAGAGTGATAAGAGACATCACCATCTGAAAATCCCATCAAATAAACTACATTTCATGTGGCATCTCACACATTAAAATACCAAGGTACTCAGGAATTGGAGACCCCAACACCTATTTGGAAGATATGGAAATAACTTTTGACAAAAAGGACCTAAGGTTAGTGTTATCAACTAGGATTGCACCCATGATGCAAAGCTGGAAAGATCAGCAATCCTGTGTAACATTGGAATACTTTCAGGTTGTGGCTACCCTATGATGAAAGTAGACCTCCAAATTATGGGGTGGTTCCCTTCTAATTTTCTAATAAATTAATGATTTTGAAGGAAAGGGATAGAAGGCTCTAAAATGAATGTGCTAAAACTGAATCTAAAAGGATGGTGATGCACCAAAATAATCTCAATTTGCAACCTATTTCACAACAACTTTTAACTAATCATGCTCACACAAATCAATTTGATCAACTCCACCACATAAATATTTCATAGAAAGGCCTGATTTAACTGACACAATCTACAACCTGTGATAAACTCCAAACTTTGCATACAAGCACTCATGAAATGAGACAAAAGAATCTTAGGTTTCATGATGAAATGCAAACAATCTTTGATCAAATCACTTACACAGGGCAAGACACCTGAAATTGATAAGATGAATCTCTGAATATGCTAAAAATGTGAAGGAAAATACTGCAATAGTAACCATAAAACTGATATGAACCTGTAGTAATCTGCTATAGTATCAATAAATGAATGGAAAATGTGAGTTACGAACTGATGGCCTTTGCAATGTGCAAAAGGAAAATAGCAAGAACTAAAAAACAAACCTATGTTTTTTTCCCCTATATACTAAAGATATCTGCAATGAGTAAGGATGAGTGAATTGAAGTCAACTCAGCATAAAAAAATCTCCATGAATCTCTGTCACAAGTAAAGATGAAAATCCCTAAAAAGGGGGTCCACAACTTCTCCAAAACAAGCTAAAATAGCTCCAAACTGCCCCCTACCACTAGTCAAATGAAAATGAACTCAAATATGCACTCTAGCATGACTAAAGGTCAAAAATCTCCCTCTCTAGTTCACTAATTGCCACCTCATCACAACCCCTCATTTCACTCTTGCATGATTTTAGGATAAGTTTGACATATCTAAACAAGAGTTAAAGGTAGACACTTCTCGTCTTACCTTAATAAGTGGCCTATGATGTCTAAATTTTAGCATTCTAGTATAAGTATTAAGGTAATTTATAATTTATTACCTTTAACTTGTTTACATTAGTCACATTTGGTTTGAAATCATGCAAAATTGAGTGGAAAATTGTAATGCTTAAAACCTGCCTTCATCTTCATCTAAAGTGTTAACCACGACCATCATTAGTTTGCTTTTGATTTAATGAAAAAAGTAACAAATATCCCACAAAGGGGGTTGACCACCTTGGGTTGTGTGCATGCTTGGGCAAAAAGAAAAAAACTTGCCCTAAAACTTATCATTTTTCACTTGCACTCTTCCTGTGGTCGCCATGCATACAATGGTTTCCTCTGGTGTCCATGCATTTCTTCAGCCTCTGACTGCTTTTCCATGCAAACTTGGTCCTCCTCATGCACATCTCGAGCTACTTCAACAAGTAACAAGCACCCCCATCTGCTATTTGATGTTCCTCTACATATTTTCTTTTATTCACTAGCATAAAAAGAAGAAAAATATGTCTCTGACTTCTCTTTCCTTCTAATCTTTACAAAGGTTATAAATGTTTTGAAATGAGAACTTTGAAGCTTTTTTGGCATGGGTTTCCTCATTGTGTCTCCTGTAGATATGAATGAAACATTGAGACTTCATTTCTTTTCTCCATTATTCCTCCTTTTCTCACGGCATAAATGATATTTGCTTGGGTTTTCTTTGAGAAAAGATGGTAATGCTTTGTGGTTAACCCTAGTATTCCATTAAATGGAATTTATAGACGTGCCAGGGCATCTCTATTGTTCAAGCGTAACTTTTTGGGTGGGGTTGAGTGATTATTGTGATGGGAAAGAGGACTGCCAGGTCTCAATATATCCATTCTTGAATTCTTCCTGTTGAGATTAGGAGATTGCCCTGCATTCATCACACTAGAACCTCTGAAACCATTTGTGACGACTCTACCAGAAAGGGCTATATCACGATGATTACAATTAGCATTTATTTTCCCACTATCCTATTGCAGATCTGCATGTTCAATACTAACTACATAGCTCACACTAGAAATAGATGAAGATGATGAGCCTCCATTGAGATCTGCAATATTCAGCCTGTTTAGAAAATCTTGAATTTTTGATGCAGACTATCAAATATATTATCTCTACTTCCTTTCTTCTTCACTTCTTTAGAAGAATATTTCCTCCACCATGATGGCATATTGCTAGTCTGCACGATTATAGGCCAAATATTGATGCAAGTTATAATTTACTTAGAAGTTGGTGGGCCTAATTATGCTGCAATTACTTCTGCAACATTAAATTTGAAACCTATCTTAGGCATTCCTCACATAATAGCATCTTCAAGATACTGTTTCTCTCTCCTAGTTCAAAGAGAATCACATTTGTAACCTTAGGGTAGTATGTAAGAAAAATTCATCTAATAGGCAAGAACTATCAAAACATTGAATTCCAATTTCTGAGAATGCACAAAAACACTTATCTCTCTCAATAATAAGAGAGACATGTATTTCAACAAGGATGATGTTGTGTTTAGAACTTAAGAACTTAAGAAGATGAATGGAAAATACTGAAATAAATTAAGTCTATCTTTCTCATCTTCTAAATTTTCTAGAAATCAATAAGGTAATGCAATATATATGAAAACTCATAGCTGATCTTTATGATCTTTATCATGATGTTGAATTGGTGTTGTTCCTTACTATTTATGACTGTTGTCCCACTGTTTTGTTTGTGCTTCCAGTGACTGTCTTAGGCACCATCTTTATTGTCTCTACTGATTCTCCTTGTGAAAGTCTTGTGACTAATCTGCTCGTGATGTGATAGTCCTTCGAGGTAATTATGAATGTCATTGACTGTGTTGGTGATTTGCATGAGTGGCAACTGTTGTCCTATTTTTCCTCTGTCTAGAGTTAAATAGCTCACCTTGTATATTCCTTAAATATCCTTTAGAAAATGACCCTACAAAGCTTAAATCCTTCAAAAAACCCATGCTCTACCTTGCTAAAAGTCCCAAAAAGCTTGCCTGGAGAATCCTTGAAGAAAACCCAGAAAAACCCATAAATCTTTTGTCTCCAATTGTTTTCTATTGCTGAGATTTCTCAGTTTTATACTTAGTCATTTTTCATGTATATGATGATGACATCATCCTTGTTTTGGGGTTTTGTGTCATTTGGTCAAATTGTATCTCAAATACAATTTTTCTTGTATCTTGGTCATGTACAATGTTACTATGCATCGGTTTCATTGTAGGTTATGTTGTATGTATCTCCTTTGTATATTGCGCATACAATTGCATATACAATGCAATATACAAGAAGTTCTACAAGTATGAGATACATTCCTGGACATAAAAGAATATGCATTTTGGTTTTGGAAAGGCAGATGCGGTTGTATGCATCTTTGTATGTATGTTCGCATTATTTGCACATACAAAGGTCACATGCAAAGTTCAGATGCAAGGGGTCAGATGCAATGTTTAATGTACTAGCAATTGTATGCAGTTTTGTTTGTATATTCGCATTGTATATACGATATACAAAGGCAATATACAAGGGAATACATACAATCCAGATGCTACTGGGGAATTAAATGTGGCAGATAATCATTTGGAGTTTGCAGTTGTATATTGCATATATAAGGTCAAAAAGGTGCAACATACAAGAAGGCAAAGATAGGAGGCCAGACCTGATGTTAATTTCAATTTTCTTTATAAAAGGTTGGGGTCTGCCTATTGTATGTATATGCGATTGTATCGTCCCATATACAATCCTATATACAATTGCATATACAAAGGTTAGATACAAAAGCCTGGATATACAATCCAGACATGACTGGGAAATTAAATTTGGCAAACTTAGTGGTGGAGTCCGTAGTTGTATGTTGAAGTGTATGTATGTGTTGATATGAAAAAAAGCAAAGATACAAGTTGGACATGTTTCAATGTTCCTTTCTAGTTGATAATCCTTTGGGTTCCGCATTATATGTACATGCGAATGTATCTCATATACATTTACGATGTACAAAGACACATAGAAGGATTTTTGGTGAGACAATGTATATCGATGGCTCAGTTTGAGGTCTTTCCGATGGCTGATAAGGAGGATACAGCAGTGGGTCCCAAGTTCATCTCAGTGACCAATGGAATGATGACACGTGGCAAGGGCAGATATACAAAGGTGATACAAAGGTTAAGGTCCACTTTTGTATGTTGGCCATTGTATTGTATATACCATTGCACATACAAAAGCATATACAAGGGGAGATTCAAAGAAATATACAAAGCGATTTGATATGCAAAATACAAAAAAAAAAATGAAGAAATTGCATAAGTGCAAAATTGAAGGATTTGAAGGACCCGATAGCATGATGACGTCGTCCAGGCTTGTTCTTTGCCCAAGTTCTATATAATGCTAACGTCATCATGGTTTTTACAGTATATCCATTTTTTTATGTCTATATGCATACAAGCAACAGTTCTCTTGGCAACAAGAATAAAACTGACAATCGCCGACTCAGAAGCCAAAGGTGCAGGTTCGGTCAAATAGGGAAATTTCAAAGGCCGATTCAATTGCAAATGCAAAGTGATATACAGATGCAAGATATAGTTGACCGTAACTTTTACCACCCATAGCTCCTTCATCCCAAGGAATTTATGCATGCTCCAAAAGGTAAATTTGCTTGTTTTTGCCTCCTCTTTCATCTGGCAGGCTTTGAGGAGGATATCTTCACTTTCAAAATTTGATGCAAATCTGCAGGCTCAATCGATTGGACATTTCAGCGACCAGTTTTGGCATATGTAGGGGCTGATATTGTTGCATTTATTTTAGTTGGTAGGCTTTGCAGGTGGATTCATGGAAGATGGCTTCACTTTTCAATGCGTATGGGCTATGTGTCTTGCTGGCAGATTTTCATGTGTTTGGCGACAGGACATCTCAGCGGCTGAATTAAGTTTTGTAGAGGTCTTTCAAGGCAGATATTTGTTACATTTATTGGTGCAAGTTGATAATTCAACAGCTCACATTAAAGATTCAAAATATCTTCCACCTTCCCTGTTCTAGATATTTTATTCCATAACTTCTTGCAGGTTGACGTCCCTTCTAGCGATAATATTTTTTTACGAAGCTCATGGGACAGTTCATTGTAACCGGCTTAGGTCAAATGCAGAAATGCTATATATATATGAACATGAGATGTAAAAGAGGTTGGAAGATTGAGTAATCTATGATTTCTATTTCCAAACAGAGCTTTCCTCTACTGTAACCTTGCCTTCTGATTAAATACATGTTGGTTATTTTACCTCTTCATGCTTTTTTGACTCTGTGTGATCTAAGAATGATTTATTTGTGAATATTTAATTCCTTCTAATCATTTCTTGCTCCTTACCTTTGTTAAAATTAGCTTGATCTATGTATGTTTATTGGTTGTATCTAGTCATTTTGTGCATTTTTTCAGTTCTGTGAGGGTTCTTTTATTCGGCCTGGTGCATCACCCTTATTTTCAAGTTTTATCTTTCATTTTAAAAGCATTCCTTCTCCCTTTTCCTCTGCCAATCCAATAGATTTTAGGTGATAACCAGAGAGTAAGCCGACCTTCTCCAGAGGTCTGATCTCAGTTCACAAGGTCCCACACTTCAAGATCATTCCCATGTTTCTCCAGATTGCCAAGTTTTACAACTCAACAAGGGTGCAAATATATGAGACAACAACAACAATTTGTAGATGTTGCATTGAGTATGAATAGTATCTCTCTTGATCTATCAGCTGTCTTAGACAATTTAACATAATTTGTTGAACTGGTTAATATGATCTCCCATCTCTACTTGCAAACTATGGGTTTTGTTCACATGAATGACATACATAGTAATGTTATGGCCTATAAAAAAACTCTTTATTGAGATATTGTTGACTATCTCCTAAAAAGAGACTGAAACTGTATCTTCAACTCTGAACTATTCCTTCAACTGCTCCATTATGACTATTGTCTCAACTATTGACATAGATGATGTCCTTTATGCTGTGAACAATATTTTCCTTAAAATTTGATTCCTGATATGACTGCATGTTTTGAGCTGTTTGTATGTTCATTGGAGACTGTCCCATGTTCCTCTGTAAGGCTTCTCATTATATACACATGAAAAATAGGTTTGTTTCTATACTGTTCATGCCTACTTCTCTTTAAGTTGACCATGTGTGCTTCCTTGTCTTTGACTGATTTGTTGTCCATTGCATGAGGAAGGTAAAACCTCTCATTAGGTCAATGTAACTTTCAAACTTAGATTTGTAGAAGGAAATTTAAAACTGTGATGATTATTGCTCTGTTATGGATCCAAGAAGATATGAAAGGGTCTTTGATTGTTGAAAGAAGAAAACTCCAAGCTTTCTCTATTTGCTGCACTGTCTCCTTTCTCTAGCTATTGTGATTTTTCTTGCCTAGGTCTTTTCATGACTGCCCCTAATGATTGTGTCTCCAACTTATCATTTTGACTGTTATGGGTTGTCCATGTTGGTCCCTGAATTGACTGTCAGTTCTTGAGCAATTTTTATGCAGGTACCATCCCAAAAAATCCAAAAAAATTTCCAGTTTTGGCACCCCCTTCAGTGTTTTGAAACATCCACATCATCTTTCTTGAAGGAGGTGGTCTTCTTGTTTTCTCCATCGGCATGAGTTGCATGTGTCTTGGCGATCTTTTTGGTACCAATGGCGTGTTATCTTCTATCGCTGAGACTTTACCTATCGGCGAAGGTGTTTTGTGGCTTGCCGACGGACTGGGTCTCGCCGACGAGGGTTTTGGGGTGCTATCGCCAAGACTTTGGCTATCAGGCGAACGAGCAGATTGTTGGCCGATGGCGTAGGTCTGGCCGATGGAGTTGCCATCGGCGAGTGTGGAGAGTTGGGCCGACAGGGGTACTCTGGCCGATGGAGCTGTATCATCGTAACATGTGATGTCGGTGAGGGAGTTTTTGATTGAGCCGATGGCATGGGTCTGGCCGATAGGCGGTAATTAGCCTATGGGCGTCGGCGTGACTTTTGGAGTTGGTGTAGGTTTGAGGTGTTGCTCCGACGGTGTAAGTCACACCGACGGAGGTGGGAGGCCTGGGTGTTATCGGTAAGACTCTTGAGGTCAGAAAAGAAGTGTTCAATTGCTTCGATAGTGTTGATCTAGCCGATGGGAGTGAGGAGTCTAGCCGACAGGGGATTACGATAGGCATCGGCGAGACCGCTGTGATCGGCAGGAGATTTTTGAGGAAGGCCGATGGTATATGTCATGGCGATGGGCTATGGGCGAAGGGTCGTGTGTCGAGCGCGGCAAAACGCTCGACACTTAGTATCCATGCGGCCATGTTTTTAAAATGATAAAATGGTCTCTGCAGGACGAATGTGGGATATTGATTTATGCAGATGTGAAGGTCTTCCCGATGGTCTTGGTCACGCCGATGGCATGATATGCAAGGCAAAACATGCATTTTCAGGGTGCCTACGTGGCACATTTTCGTAGGATAGTGACTTTTCAACATGGATTTGGTGCCATCGATTTTCAAGCGATGGAAGGTTCGACAGCCATGTTTTAAAGATGGAGTATGAGTTTCCTTTGTGGCTTCAGGCACGTTTTGAGCGGGAAATTTCCATTTAAGTTGTGCAACTGTTTCCAGGAGAAGATATGGGTGGTTGAGCCATCAATGGTGATTTGCAGAGGCATGGGCGAATGGTTGAACGGCCATGTATCTAATTTATGGCAAGAAAATTCTCTGACAGTGGCACAAGGCTCGAGCTCATCTGCCCCTTGTCCTTTTCCTGCTTCTCCATGTTTTGTCCCCTGCTGCGCTTATTCTTTGCAGGCCATTTTCCTCAGAGTGAATGTATCTGGCAAATTTTTGACTTCTGGCCATGTAATTAATTGCTGAATGTACACGATTCTGTATAAATGGTTTGGCTGTGTTACATTTTGGGAAGGGATGTTTTTGGGCTTTCTGCTCTGACTCTGAACATAAGGTGTTCACATTTTGAAAGGCATTTTTTGCTACAGACTCGGTCCTTAGTCTGGTGTACTAATCTATCTTGGATTGTAAATGATGATTTTCTCTGTGATGACCTTCTATGCAGATTGATTCTAAATGAAAAACACCTGTGTGTGTATTGTTTCTGATTGTCTCCTGTATGTCATTTGTTTTCCTTTCAAACAAGGTTGTCAAAGGCTTCCAAGTTTTTCAGTATATGTATACTGTGTGTTTGATTTATTGCGTCTACTCAAGGAGTGGTTAAATAGGCTTTTGATCAGATACAAAGGAAAATAGATTGCATCATAGGATCTGTTAAGTATGATCATTAATGATACTCTTTCTTGGACATGTTGCTGTTAGGCAGTAGCATTATTCTTAGGTCCTCTGGATATGAATTTATGTTGTCATGGGGAGAGATTTACAGTCTTAGATATGACTCTGCTGCCCAGATAAGGCACTGGTTTGGGAATCTGTCTGTTCAATGGGTCTAGGAAAGTCCCATCCCTCCAAGCACCATTTCAAACCATTTCATCCTTCCACCTGTTAGTTGTAGGAGTAGGATTAGGATCCTTGCATGCTCTCATACCCAACCAGACATTATGTCCAAGAATGTTTCCAACCTTGTGATTTGTTATACAAATCTTGGTCCTTACATGAGGGTATTCTGCCTGTTGCTGTCAAGTTAAATCTTTCTGTCATTGAGCTAGTCAAGGTTATACTTTTATCAAGTAGGGAAACCCCCCTTGGTGCGGTAGAACCAGAAGTGAAGGGGAGGAGCTCACGCAACCTCCTGTATTCAGTTGGCTGAATCTGCCTGTGCATTAGAACTGGCAAACCCTAATGCTGATTCAGAAGAAAAACCAACAAAATGGCGACTCCGCTGGGGATGTTGATGTAAAGTGATATCCTGCAGTCTCTGGTGAAGTTTTGCTTTGCTGGTGGAATGAACTCAGAAACATATTTGATGACCTTTCAGCTACTGTAAATTTTGTCCTCTTTGGAGAGGTGGCGACTCTGCAAAAAATTCAAGTGCACATGAAAAGTTGATGTGTGTGTTGTGACAGAAAATGTGTTGTTTAGACTTCAGCATCTGTATAAGAAAGGTACCTTGTTCCTTCCCCTTTATATTTGCTATTTTGCTGCATAGGTTAGATGCCAGGGGAGGTTACAGGTCTTACGAATGCAAGGGATGTCTGAAAATAGAAATTTCATGAATCCAAGTATGAATTATCCCATACTCAGCGGTGAAATGTTGGATAAAAGAATAGAAGAGATAAGAAATAGGTTGATATTCTTAGAGGCTGAGCAGGCCCAGTTAAAAAGCAGTAACCCTATTGTGTCTACCAGTCAGAAGGCTAAACCTCTTCTCAGCCCTTTTGATCCTTTGTATGACCAACTGGATTTGTCATGGGTGGATTATAAAGTAGAAACTATGTCTGCTAGGATATACTGTCAGATGCCTAGATTTAGTGGTCACAATGTATGTGATGGGAATGCACATATCCAAAATTTTCACAGTTTTATGGGAAAACATTCATTCAGAGATGAGGATATGTGGATGAGGTTTTTTGTTAGGTCCTTTGATGCAAAAGCAAAAGACTGGTATTTGAGCCTTCCAAAGAGATTTTTTGCCTGTTGGGATGAGCTTGCTGACTGTTTCAAAGAAGAATTTGCAAGAGAACCTGCTGATCTTGTTGTAGAATTGATGAACATCAGAAAACAAGATGAAGAGCCATGTGTTAATTTCAGTCATAGGTTTGCAGTAGCCCTTTCACAGATCCCAGAAGTCTTCAGACCTGATATTTCAGCCTGTGTTGGCATATTCTTTGAGGCTTTTGAGGAGGGCTCTAGTGCAATACTGAGGGATTTCAAGGTAACAGGTATGCAGATGGCATACAAATTTGCTGAAAATATAGAAAATTTTAGAAATGGGCGCCTGTTGATATCCCTGTCCCCAGGCCTTGGTGTGAGAACGGGTTGTGAAGCTGCAAATGACCAAATGATTATGGCATCATGTGCAGATAAAAATGAAAATGAAAGCATAGAGGTTGAGACTGCTGTATTTGAACATAATGCTAACAATACTGCTCAACTGGATTGTTCACCAGTTGAGGATGCCAGTGAAAGGACTAGTGAGGATTCCCATTGCAATGATGAGGCATATGACCATGAGAACAATAATGAGGTTGTGGACAGAAATGAGCAATTTTTGGAATGGACCTGTGGAGACAGTTGTGAGTATTGTACTCAAGACAGAGAAGATATAAGCAAACAGAGAAGCAGTCCTATGTGTGACCCATTGCCTACCTTTCAAACACATGGAGATCATGAAGAGCAGTCAGGGATTGAAACAAGTGCTAGTTTAGAGCATGATTGTTTTTCATTTGATGGCTGCTTTGCTTATGACACACAGGCTGATACTCCTCCACAGAGTGAATCCATTGGTGATGAAGATGTGTGCTCTGCTGCCCATGAACAAATGGCATATTATGATCAAGCTTATGTACCTGGGTCACCCATCTTTGACACATATGGTGATGAGGATCTATTTGAGTATGGTGAGGATCTAGACATTGTTTTTGGTTTGGATTATGTTTCTCATCCTGATGAAAGAGGAAACAACATACATCAGGTAATTGACTATGAAAATGTGCCTGATTTGAAAGAGGTGCTAGAGCCTGATCTTTTCCATTTTGAGGCTGTTGTTGGTTGTGTGCATAATGTATACAATTGTGAATTTGAAAGCTTTTCTTTTGAGAGGCCAGCATATGAGATGAGCTCTGATCTTCCTAGCTGCATGGTGGACTTTGAGTGTTTTCAGTTTTCAGTCCAGCTAGGAGATCATTTTGCAATGCATAATGCTGATACAAATGATAACCTGTGTTCTATGCCATGTGAGTATGCATTGCCTGATACATTCTGCATCCACTTGTTGCCAGATGCTAAAGGTTATCTGCATAGGGATGACAGTGACAAGCTAAATCAGAAGGTTGAATGTGCAGATGACCAGGTTTGTTTATGGTCAGATCATGGTAGCACTCTTAGGCTTGACCCAGTGTATGCAGATGAGAATAAGGTGTTTGATAAGGGGAAATATTGGTTCTCCTTTTCTTGGTGGCCTTAGGCCATCAAGTTTGATTGGTGATGTAGATCATTGTAACTTCATGACTCTGTGCCCAATGGATAAGGCACTGGTCTGCATCCCAGAGATCTGGGGTTCTCACTGCAGTCTTGCACCTGCACGTCCCCAATCAGAGCCACTGTTGGTGCCTGAATTGACTGTCAGTTCTTGAGCAATTTTTATGCAGGCACCATCCCAAAAAATCCAAAAAAATTTCCAGTTTTGGCACCCCCTTCAGTGTTTTGTAACATCCACATCATCTTTCTTGAAGGAGGTGGTCTTCTTGTTTTCTCCATCGGCATGAGTTTGCATGTGTCTTGGCGATATTTTTGGTACCAATGGCGTGTTATCTTCTATCACTGAGACTTTACCTATCGGCGAAGGTGTTTTGTGGCTTGCCGACGGACTGGGTCTCGCCGACAAGGGTTTTGGGGTGCTATCGCCAAGACTTTGGCTATCGGGTGAACGGGCAGATTGTTGGCCGATGGCGCAGGTCTGGCCGATGGAGTTGCCATTGGCGAGTGTGGAGAGTTGGGCCGACAGGGGTACTCTGGCCGATGGAGCTGTATCGGCGTAACATGTGATGTCGGCGAGGGAGTTTTTGATTGAGCCGATGGCATGGGTCTGGCCGATAGGCGGTAATTAGCCTATGGGCGTCGGCGTGACTTTTGGAGTCGGCGTAGGTTTGAGGTGTTGCTCCGACGGTGTAAGTCACACCGACGGAGGTGGGAGGCCTGGGTGTTATCGGTAAGACTCTTGAGGTCAGCAAAGAAGTGTTCAGTTGCTCCGATAGTGTTGATCTTACCGATGGGAGTGAGGAGTCTGGCCGATAGGGGATTACGATAGGCATCGGCGAGACCGCTGTGATCGGCAGGAGATTTTTGAGGAAGGCCAATGGTATATGTCATGGCGATGGGCTGTGGGCGAAGGGTCGTGTGTCGAGTGCGGCAAAATGCTCGACACTTAGTATCCATGCGGCCATGTTTTTAAAATGATAAAATGGTCTCTGCAGGACGAATGTGGGATATTGATTTATGCAGATGTGAAGGTCTTCCCGATGGTCTTGGTCACGCCGATGGCATGATATGCAAGGCAAAACATGCATTTTCAGGGTGCCTACGTGGCACATTTTCGTAGGATAGTGACTTTTCAACGTGGATTTGGTGCCATCGATTTTCAAGCGATGGAAGGGTCGACGGCCATGTTTTAAAGATGGAGTATGAGTTTCCTTTGTGGCTTCAGGCACGTTTTGAGCGGGAAATTTCCATTTAAGTTGTGCGACTGTTTCCAGGAGAAGATATGGGTGGTTGAGCCATCAATGGTGATTTGCAGAGGCATGGGTGAATGGTTGAACGGCCATGTATCTAATTTATGGCAAGAAAATTCTCCGACAGTGGCACAAGGCTCGAGCTCATCTGCCCCTTGTCCTTTTCCTGCTTCTCCATGTTTTGTCCCCTGCTGCGCTTATTCTTTGCAGGCCATTTTCCTCAGAGTGAATGTATCTGGCGAATTTTTGACTTCTAGCCATGTAATTAATTGCTGAATGTACACGATTCTGTATAAATGGTCTGGCTGTGTTACATTTTGGGAAGGGATGTTTTTGGGCTTTCTGCTCTGACTCTGAACATAAGGTGTTCACATTTTGAAAGGCATTTTTTGCTACAGACTCGGTCCTTAGTCTGGTGTACTAATCTATCTTGGATTGTAAATGATGATTTTCTCTGTGATGACCTTCTATGCAGATTGATTCTAAATGAAAAACACCTGTGTGTGTATTGTTTCTGATTGTCTCATGTATGTCATTTGTTTTCCTTTCAAACAAGGTTGTCAAAGGCTTCCAAGTTTTTCAGTATATGTATACTGTGTGTTTGATTTATTGCGTCTGCTCAAGGAGTGGTTAAATAGGCTTTTGATCAGATACAAAGGAAAATAGATTGCATCATAGGATCTGTTAAGTATGATCATTAATGATACTCTTTCTTGGACATGTTGCTGTTAGGCAGTAGCATTATTCTTAGGTCCTCTGGATATGAATTTATGTTGTCATGGGGAGACATTTACAGTCTTAGATATGACTCTGCTGCCCAGATAAGGCACTGGTTTGGGAATCTGTCTGTTCAATGGGTCTAGGAAAGTCCCATCCCTCCAAGCACCATTTCAAACCATTTCATCCTTCCACTTGTTAGTTGTAGGAGTAGGACTAGGATCCCTGCATGCTCTCATACCCAACCAAACATTATGTCCAAGAATGTTGCCAACCTTGTGATTTGTTATACAAATCTTGGTCCTTACATGAGGGTATTCTGCCTGTTGCTGTCAAGTTAAATCTTTCTGTCATTGAGCTAGTCAAGGTTATACTTTTATCAAGTAGGGAAACCCCCCTTGGTGTAGCAGAACCAGAAGTGAAGGGGAGGAGCTCACACAACCTCCTGTATTCAGTTGGCTGAATCTGCCTGTGCATTAGAACTGGCAAACCCTAATGCTGATTCAGAAGAAAAACCAACAGTCCCGTTGTTCCTTGAATGTCTGCTTGGCATCGCCTACATTCAATTGGGTCTCTCGTCACCCATACTTTGTCGTGTGCCTGTATGATGTCTCCAGATAGTGTTAGATGATAGTCTACCCTCCCTCTTTAAGCCACTATGGACTCAATTGCTACAACATCACTTTGAATGTTGGCCTGATTGTTCCAAGTCTACAATGATGACTATCTTGATGAGAGATGAGTATGATTGTTCCTGATTAGTCTCCTATTTTGTTCTTGATGGTTGTTTCCTTTGATTGCAGGCACAACTATCCTCATTATATGACTGCCACACCTATTATCAAAACCTTCATAGTCTCTTAAACACCTTGCCAAGGTTGATGAGTCTCTTTGTGTATAGATTGTCTTCTATGTGGTAGCAACATTGTATCTTCCTTATGACTATACTGTACTACTTCATGGCCTTGGTTGTCTCTGGTATTATGGTGGTGTTCATGATTGTACATTGCATTAATGACTATCCTTTTGATGTTATGACTGTATTTTAACATGTATGTTGTGAAGAGAACTTGTGTCTCAATTTTACTGCTTGAACCTCATGTTTCATAGTTGTTCTTTGTTGAACCTTTCAAGGTTCAACGGGTTCAAGGTTCATTGTTGTGACGAAGCTTTATTGGCGGGTCTTTATTTATCTCTACCGATGACCTATTTCTTACCGATGCTGGTGACCATCACTATGACTTACTATATTGGCGAGATTTCGAAGACATTGTTCGATGTGTGAAGTCTCATTGATGTCTTACATCTATCAACGTGAAGTTTGTTATCGGTTGAACCTAAACTACATGCTTTGATAGTTATGTGTTACTCTGATAGGATTTTGGCATCAGTAGGTCAGAGAGAGATTGCTCATCAGAACAATGGAAACTGTTTGGACCGATGGCGACAGTCTATCCAATGAAGGGTGGTGAACTTGTGGATCGCGAAGATTTTATATTATCAGTGAAGAAAGCAATGCGATCACCGATGGGGTAGGTTAGGCCGATGGGTCTTTGTTTTGGCATCGTCGGCAACAAAATTGCTGACAATAGTATGATCGAGTGTTTGGCAATATAAACTGAAGAGCAACCTGTGACCCGGTGCATGTGGGATTATATATCTCACAGGAATGTGAATAGTTATGACTGTTAAACAGCAGCGGTGATGAGGTAGTTAGATTGATCAGTTAGGGCAACAGCTGAGTAACGGTCTTTGCTCTTGCAGACTGGAGATATAAAACTGATCTACTGGCATCGTCGTTGGATGATGAAATGATTCAATTTGTACTATTTATTCCTGTAGAATGTGTAGATGATATAAACAGCTTTTGTATAATTGTAAAAGGAATCGATACCTAAACATTAGAGCTAAAAATCTTTATTGTGATCTTTCAGTTTGCTGTAATAAAGATAGTCTCTCTTGTGGTGGTGGGTTTTTTACCTGAAAGGGTTTTCCCACATAAATTTAGTGTCATTCTCTATATCTTGTTTGTTTATTCTATATTTTTCTAGTGTATTCATTTGTGTATTAATTTGAAAGTTACCTGTCTGCATTATCCCTTTTGAATTAACATTAGGGAAGCTATATTCTGCACCTTTGCTTTCCTTACAAGTGGTATCAGAGCTTGGCTAGTTGTGTTATCCTTGTTGGTAGGTTGGGTTTTTTGTGTTAGTTCTGTGAGTGGGAGTTCTGCAGAGGTCTATTTTGTTAAATAAGATGGCAAGTACATCGGGAAAGATAGACATTGAAAAGTTTAATGGCACAAACTTTGAGTTGTGGAAACTTAAAGTTGAAGATATGATGGTCGACAGAGATCTTTGGGTTGCTGTGTTTGCAACTAAACCTGCAGCTATGAAGCAAGAAGATTGGGACCTAGCAGATAGGAGCCAGAGGACTAATAAGATTAAGTTTAGCAGATTCTGTTCTATTGAATGTTCATGAAGAGACAACTGCAAACCTTTTGTGGAAAAAGTTAGGAGATATTTATCAGGACTAGTCCTTGGTAAATAAGCTTTTCCTCAAAAAGAAGTTGTACTCTCTGAAGATGGATGAAGGAGCATCTGTAGCAGACCATCTAAACT
The DNA here is from genome assembly GCA_027924645.1 of Cunninghamia lanceolata. NCBI lineage: Eukaryota > Viridiplantae > Streptophyta > Pinopsida > Cupressales > Cupressaceae > Cunninghamia > Cunninghamia lanceolata. Next base: position 8,059,158 of record BSBN01000194.1, on the reverse strand, counting down.
CATTTAATTTGATTGTTGCACAGTTGACGTCTGTAGGTGTAAAAATAGAAGAGGAGGACCGCTGTATGCTTCTATTGTGTTCTTTACCTAACTCATGGGATCATCTTTTGATGGCTATTAGAAGTACAACAACCACATTTAAAATAGAAACTATTGTTGCCTCGCTGTTGTTTGAAGAGATGCGGAGGAAGTCTTCTGGTATGGCCAAAGAGGCTCTGTCTGTTCGAGGTAGATCATAGGAAAGAGGCAAGAAGAAGGACAAGAAGTCTAAGTCCAATTAAGAGGGGAAATCAAAATCCCCTGGCAAGAAGTCCAAGGTGAAGTGCTGGAATTGTGGATAGAAAGGTCATGTCAAGAAAGACTGCAAAGAGGAGAAAAAGAAGAAGAAGAACTTCTCTGACTCCGAGTCTTCACAGAGTGATGCTGATGCCTTCATTGCTGCTTTGGCAAGGCCTGCATCTGAAGATGTTTGGGTGGTGGATTCAGGAGCATCTTTTCATATGACATCTCACAGAGAGTGGTTCAAAAAGTATGAATCGTATGCTGGTGGGAAGATGTTCCTGGCAAGTGATTCAACACTGGAAATTTTTGGCTGAGGATGAGTCAGAATCCAGTTCCTAGATGGAAAGATAAAGGGAATGAATGGAGTTCTTCACATACTAGGTCTGGCTCAAAATTTACTTTCTGTTAGTAAGCTTAATGATGTTGGAGTGCAAGTTACTTTTGTGAATGGTGGTTGTAAGATGACTAGAGGGTCTATTGTACTGGCAAAGGGTGAACGCATTAGAAATCTGTATAGGTTAGATGCAAAACTAGTATGCTGTAATAATGTCTCTGTAAAATCTAAAGAAGCTACCATTGTAACACATGATGCAAACTCTATGGAAGTTAAACTTCCTGCAGAGAAAACAATGCTCTGGCATTATAGACATGGTCACATAGGTGAAAAAGGTTTAAAAACTTTGAAAAACAAAAACCTGATAGATGGGCTGATTGATTGTAATCTGGAGTTTGATTTCTACAAACATTGTATATATGGAAAACAAAACTGTGTTTCATATTACTCTAGTTCTCATAAATCTTTTGGTGTTCTAGACTATGTGCATTCTGATGTTTTTGGTCTAGTTGATGTTCCCTCTTTATCTAAATCAAGATACTATGTATCCTTTATTGATGATTATTCAAGGAGGGCTTTTTTTATATTTTTTGAAAAATAAATTAGAAGTGTTCAGTTGGTTTAAAGAATTTAAAATTCTTGTGGAAAATCAGATTGGTAGAAAATTAAAATGCTTGAGAATAGATAACGGTGGTGAATATTGCAATGCAGATTTTGATAAGTATTGTGTAGATCATGGAATTAAAAGGCATAAAACTACACCTTATACTCCACAGCAAAATGGAGTTGCTGAAAGGTTAAATCGTTCGTTGATGGAGAAAGCAAGAAGTATGTTGAGTTATGCTAGTCTTAAACAAAAGTTCTGGGCTGAGGCAGTTGCTACAGCTTGTTACTTGTTGAATCATTCTCCTACTTCGGCATTGGTTGATAAGATGCCTATGGAAGCATGGTCTGGTAAGAAGCCGTCTATAAGACATATTCGAGTCTTTGGCTGTGAGGTATATGCTCATATTCCTGAGGTAAAGAGATCTAAGTTGGATAACAAGGCAGTTAAATGTATCTTTATTGGCTATGGTGTCGGTATTAAAGGGTACAAGCTTTGGAATCCTAAAATTGAAAAGGTCATTTACAGCAGAAATGTAATTTTCAGAGAGTTGAAATCTTTGGTTATTGATCCTCAGCCGGAAAAGAAAGAAGAGAAGAAAGAAAAGAGTGTTGTGGATATTCCTCTGACCCATGTAAAAGAGGAACAATAAGCACCAAGTGTAGATGGTTCAGATGTGAGTTCGAGTAGCTTAGAAGATTCAGAACCAGAGCAAGAACCTAAACCTACACCTCATCCTGTGAGGTCTACATGTGAAAGAAGACAACCAGATAGATATGGATTTTTAGTAATTGATTCAAGTTGTGCCTATGCTTTACTTACTAATACTGATGAGCCTAGGACTGTGAAAGAAGCTATTAGTTTACTTGATTCAGATTCTTGGTTGGAAGCCATGGATAGTGAAATGAAATCATTGGAGAAGAATGGAACCTGGGATCTAGTACCCTTGCCTAAAGGTAGAAAACCTGTGGGCTGTAAGTGGGTATTTAAAAAGAAATATGGTCCAGATGGTAGTGTTGATAAGTACAAGGCAAGACTGGTTGCTAAGCGGTATTCCCAAAAGGAAGGTATTGATTATGGAGAGATCTTTTCTCTTGTAGCTAAGATGACATCCATTAGATTTCTTTTGTCACTTGTAGCAGTGTATGATTTTGAAATTGAGCAGATGAATGTGACGACAACATTTCTTCATGGGGACCTTGAAGAAGAGATTTATATGTCCCAACCAGAGCATTTTGTGGTAAAAGGAAAATAACATCTGGTATGTAAACTTAAAAAGTCTCTTTATGGTTTGAAACAATCTCCCAGAACGTGGTATCTGAAATTTGATACATATGTGTTATCTTTAGGATATGTGAGATCTAAATCTGATCATTGTGTCTATTATAAAACTGAAGGTGATCAGATTCTTATAATTGCACTATATGTGGATGATATGTTGTTCATTAGCAATGGTAAGGGGATGATCTCAGATTTAAAATCTTAGTTGTCCTTGAAATTTGAAATGAAGAATCTGGGGGCAACAAAGTACATTCTGGGAATGGAGATCAAAAGGGATAGATCTAAGAGAAAGCTTTGGCTCAGCCAGAGCAAGTATATTACTAATGTTCTTGATAAGTTTAGTATGTCTGATTCTAAATAGTTAGTTGTTCCAGTGATGCAGGGAATGAAACTATCTGTTGAAGATTGTCCAGGATCTTCAAATGAAGTTGATGACATGAAAAAAGTGCCTTATGCAAGTGTTGTTGGCAGTTTGATGTATGCAATGGTCTGTACCAGACTAGACATTGCCCAAGTAATGGGAGTTTTGAGCCGGTTTATGCCGAATCCAGGCAGATCACATTGGGATGCTGTGAAAAGAGTTATGAGGTATTTGAAGGGAACTTCTGATTATGCTATTTGCTATCATGGAAACTCAATTGGATCATAGAGATCTATTAGCATTCAGGGATATGTGGATTCTGATTGGACAGGAGATATTGACAGTAGAAGATCCACCAGTGGATATGTGTTCACGTTAAATGGTGGTGCTATCAGTTGGATCAGTAAGTGGCAGGCTATAGCTGCTTTGTCTACAATAGAGGTAGAGTACATGGTAGCTACTCGTGCATGCCAAGAAGTTGTTTGGTTGAAGAGGTTGTGTTCTGATGTTGGTTTTAATGCAAGGCAGATACAAATTCACTGTGACAGTCAAAGTGCTATATGTTTGGCGAAGAACCCTACTTTTCATGCTAGGACAAAACATATTGATGTCCAATATCACTTTGTTCATGATATGGTGGAAGACAGGAAGGTGAAGCTGGAAAAGGTTGACACTTTGGAAAATGTTGTTGATGCCTTAACTAAACTAGTGAACATGGCCAATTTCAAATGGTGTTCAGATGAAATGGGTCTACGGGCTCATAGTTCTCAATAATCAAAAGAGGACTGAGAGGTAGCAGTAATCTCTTCAACAAGTGTGAGATTGAAGAGAACTTGTGTCTCAATTTTACTACTTGAACCTCATATTTCATAGTTGTTCTTTGTTGAACCTTTCAAGGTTCAACAGGTTCACGGTTCATCGTTGTGATGGAGCTTTATCGGTGGGTCTTTATTTATCTCTACCGATGACCTATTTCTTACTGATGCTGGTGACCATCGCTATGACTTACTATATCAGCGAGATTTTGAAGACATTGTCTGATGTGTGAAGTCTCATCGATGTCTTACATCTATCAGCGTGAAGTTTGTTATCGGTTGAACCTAAAGTACATGCTCTGATAGTTATGTGTTACTCTGATAGGAGTTTGGCATTAGTAGGTCAGAGAGAGATTGCTCATCAGAACAATGGAAAACATTTGGAGCGATGGCAACGATCTGTCCGTTGAAGGGTGGTGAACTTGTGGATCGCAGAGACTGTATATTATCGGTGAAGAAAGAAATGCGATCATCGATGGGGCAGGTTAGGCCGATGGGTCTTTGTTTTGGCATCGTTGGCAACAAAATTACTGACGATAGTATGATTGAGTGTTTGGCAATATAAACTAAAGAGCAGTCTATGACCCAATGCATGTGGGATTATATATCTCACGGGAATGTGAACAGTTAGGACTGTTGAACAACAGTGGCGATGAGGTAGTTAGATTGATCAGTTAGGGCAACAGTCAAGTAATGGTCTTTGCTCTTGTAGACTGAAGATATAAATTTAATGTATTGGCATCATCGTTGGATGATGAAATGATTCAATTTGTACTATTTATTTCTGTAGAATGTGCAGATGATATAAATGGCTTTTGTACAATTGTAAAAGGAATCGATACCTAAACATTAGAGCTGAAAATATTTATTGTAATTTGATGTAGAATAGGGGAACACCTATCATGTCTCACAAAAATGAGTGACTGATCTTGGAGGGAAGAAGGACAGCAAACATCTTTGAGGGGAGGACAGCAAACTTGCTTATCAAGACACCTATAAACTCCATTTTTGGACCCAACTTGGTTTGGACAAATGTGATGACTACCAACACTTGAGGAGGGTGTGAGACATGTTAATTTGACCAATGGAGGCTTATCAAACTCATAAATTAGCCCAGCAAGTTGTCCTACCCAAGGTTCCTTCACAAATGGCCTATTTTCCTTGTAGCCCTAGAAATGCGGTTTAGAGGGATTAACTCCAAAAATTTCCAAACAACTCACAGAACTCTTTAGCCTTTTAGATACCCATTACAGCCCTCTATAACATACTTGACATGCAGGGTACATTGTTTTGGAACACAAGCCTCTAAAAATGATTGTTCCTGTTGTTCCAAGGGGCAATTAGCCATAGGTTTACAAAGGAAGTACCCTACCAAAGTGACCCAGAACTTTCTAACCAATTCCATAAGTTGGTATGGATTTTAAATGAATGGATTCAATAGGTTTTGGACCTCCATGGACATTAGAAACAAGTTTCCAACTAAATCTTCCTCTAGCTATCACTAATGGCTTAATACATAGAGATATCAAGCCAAATCTTCCTCAAATCTTGTCTTGGACTGCTCCCCTGCACCTGCACACAAAACCCATTGTAGAATATACCTATACAAACCCAAAAAGTCCATTTTGGATATCTAACTCAAAGATTTGGGTCAGAACCCCATAAAACTCTTTAATCCCTACCAAACTTTCCTAGAAACAACAATTTTGGGACAGCGTTTTGTTCTTCTTTCTCCTACAATTTCAAGATGCCAAATATGATTTAAATGAAAGATAAAAAATTCATTTACAATATCCAAAATGTGAGATCCCTTGAAATGGCTGTACGTGTGAGTACTATGGCAAAGAGCAGCAAATTACACAGAAAAAAATAGCAAACAGTCTTCTTTTTTGTATTTTTTCCTTTCCAACTTCAATGAATATGTTTTCCATGACCCCCAAGGGATAAATACAATACAAATCATCACAATTTCATGCAAGATTCTTTTCCTATCTAACAAGGCAATAAAAACTCACTAATTTCACTAATTTTAGCCTTAAGACTATTTTTTTTCCAAACATAGCACATGCTATTTGGAGTTCCACTACTAGTTGACTTCTAGAATAGAGGGAGTGGTTTCTAGAATAGAGGGAGTGATTTCTAAAATAAAGAGAGCGGTCTGACTCAGACCTTATTACAATAATAAATTTATACAAGACTCCACCTAGGCTCATAATGAGCATAAAATCCAAAATTTAAGGCTCCTAGTGAGCATACAAACCAAAATTAACTATGGTGGTCTCTGCACCATACAACTGGGGTGAAAAGATTTCAATCTCCTGATGAAATGAGCTCTTGGATAGAGGCTCCATGCTGTTTGATATCTTCTTCTGTCATCCATGTAGCATCTTCAATTGGCAAACCATGCCACTTCACCAAATGTTTACTGTAGACTTTATTTCTTGTCCTCTTAACCTCTCTTGTGTCCAAGATAGTTTCAAGTTTCACTGGCTGACTAGGTGGAAGATCCCTTATCCAATCCTCATCAACAACATCTTCAGCTTCTTCATTGACAACATTAGATCCTTTGAAAGGATACAGGTTTGCAACATTGAAAATGGGGGAGATAGAAACTCCAGGAGGGAGTTCTATCTCACAAGCATTCTGACCAAATTTATGGACCACCTTGCAAGGTCCTATCTTCTTCATCATCAGCTTTGTATATCTGCCCTTGGCCAGTCTCTCCTTCCTCAAATGAGCTAGCACCATGTCACCTACTTTGTATTGAACATCTCTTCTTTTTAGATCAGCCTTCTCCTTGTACTTGGCAACACTCTTTTCAAGAGTTTCTCTTACTTGGTGATGTATCTTCTTCATGGATGTGGCAAAGTCTTCTCCTTGTGCACTCCTATTGTCTACTCCCCTTAAGTCTCTCAGCTCATAAATGCCTCTTGGCTTCATGCCATATACTACTTCAAAGGGTGTTCTTCCAATGCTCCTGTTAACAGAGTCATTGTAGGCATATTCAGCTTGGGGCTGTAGTAGATCCCATGACTGATTATGCTCCTTTGTTAAGCACCTTAATAGGTTTCCCAAAGACCTATTTACAACTTCAGTTTGCCCATTTGTTTGGGGATGGTAGGCAGAACTAAAAGTTAGATTTGTTCCCAGCTTCTTCCACAAAGTTCTCCAAAAGTGACCAATGAACTTGGAATCTCTGTCAGACACTATTGTCAAAGGCAATCCATGGATTCTTACAATTTTCTTGAAGAATAGACTAGCAATATGAGAGGCATCATTAGTAGACTTACAAGCAATGAAATGTGCCATCTTACTAAATCTATCTACAACAACAAAAATGCTGTCATAACCTCTTTGTGTCTTGGGCAGACCTAGAACAAAGTCCATGCTGATAGACTCCCATGGCTGATTGGGTATTGGTAAAGGCTGATATAAACCTACATTAGAACTTGATCCTTTAGCCCTCTAGCATATCACACCACTCTCCACAAACTTCTTCACATCATTATGCAACCTAGGCCAATGATAAAACCTCTTGACCTACTCCAAAGTTTTGTCATAACCAAAATGATCACTCAGGCTGCAACAATGTTTTTCCTTGATCAAATTTTCTCTCATGGAGCATCTTGGTACACACAATTGAGCTCCATTGAATAGTAGACCATCTTGTACTACAAACTCAGAAAATTCATTGTGAAAAACATCTTGGGACTAATTACAAACAGCAAAAACAGTACTGAAATCTTCATCATTCTCATACATACCTTTGAGTGCATCAATACCTACACTTTGCAACTTGATCTCCTACACCATCATGGACCTTCTACTCAGGGCATCAGCAACTTTGTTTGCTTGTCCTTTCTTGTGTTTGATGGTGAATGTGTAGGCCTGCATATACTCCATCAACTTCATGTGTCTGTGACTTAGCTTATCTTGGCTGTTCAAGAAACTCAAAGCATGATTGTCTGTGAAGACAATAAACTCCTTAGGCAATAAATAGTGCCTCCACTTCTTGAGTGACTGTACCATAGCATAGAGTTCAAGGTTATAGGAAGAGTACTTCCTTTTGGCTTCATTTAGTTTTTCACTGAAGAATGCAACTGGTCTCCCATCTTGACTCAGGACTACACCTATGGCATATCCACTTGCATCACATTCAATTGTGAACAGCTTGCTGAAATCTGGAAGTGCAAGAATGGGTTGTTGAGCCACCCTTGTCTTCAAATACTTAAATCTTTTCTCAGCTTCCTTAGTCCATTGGAACTTCTTTTTCTTGTCTCCATTGATAGTATCAAGAATTGGAGAACAAATATGACTAAAAGTTTTGATAAACTTTCTATAAAATGTAGCCAAACCATGGAAACCTCTTACCTCTGCTGCTATTTTAGGAGTTGGCCAGCTGATTATGGCTTCTACCTTGGATGGATCCATCTTGAGTGTGCCCTTGGAGATCACAAATCCAAGATAGACAAGCTCCTCTTTCACAAATTCACATTTCTTGAGGTTGATCATTAGCTTCTCCTCATTTAATCTCTTCAACACCATGTCCAAGTGCTGCAAGTGTTCTTCTTTGGTTTTGCTGTATACAAGAATGTCATCTAGATATACCACCACAAATTTTCCTATGAAATGCTTCAAGACTTCATTCATGAGTCTCATAAATGTACTTGGGGCATTTGATAACCCAAAAGGCATAACTAGCCACTCATAAAGACCTTCATTTGTCTTGAATGCTGTCTTCCATTCATCACCCTCTCTTATCCTTATCTGATGATAACAACTCTTTAAATCTATCTTAGAAAAGTAACATGCATCACCCAAACTATCCATTAGATCTTCTATCCGAGGTATTGGAAATCTATGCCTGATGGTTATCTTGTTGATGGCTCCGGAATCAGTGCAAAGTCTCCATTCTCCACCCTTCTTAGGTGCTAGGACAGTTGGAACAGCACAGGGACTCAAACTCTCCTTGATCAGCCCCTTGTCCAATAGCTCTTGGATTTGATTTTTGACCTCTTCATTTTGTTGTGGTGTCATCTTGTATGCTGCCTTATTTGGCAAACTTGCACCAGGTATGAGATCAATATGATGGCTTACATCCCTGATAGGAGGTAGTGAACTTGGTAGGTCTTTCACCACTATGTCTTCATACTTGTCTAATAGGACTTGCACCTCCTCTGGTATCTTTTCTAGCTCTATTTCTGCCTTGGCTGATATAGGCTTGCCAATGATGGCATATCCTACCTCTTCTTCTTTTAGTGTCTTCAAAAACTCTTTCTCTTTCACCATCATCACACTTGGTCCTTCATGGATTGCTGCACCATCTTCTTTTATGGGTGTAAGATTGTAGGTCACCCCATCCTTCACAATCATGTATGTATTCTCTTCTCCATCATGCTTGGCCTTTCGGTCAAATTGCCATGGTCTGCCTAAGAGCAGAAGGCATACATCCATAGGGATGATATCACATAATATCTTGTCCTTGTAGCCACCAATGTTGAACTCCACCCAAGCTTGTTCATTTACAAGTACTTGCTGACCCTTGTTGAGTCATGATACCTTGTAGGGTGTAGAGTGATGAATCTTCTTTATCTTCAACTTTTCTACCATTTCTAGAGACACAAGATTGTCAATAGAACCAGAATCAACAATCACCTTACATACTTTTCCTTGTGCTTTGCAGAGTGTTCTAAACGAAGCCTTTCTCTGTGGATTCTCTTTGGCTGATGGTACCTTCAACAATGTCCTTCTTATCATTAAGGATTCTCCTACCTCTGGGCCTGCATGCACAGAATGTGAGTTTACACTCTCTTGGTCCTCCTCTTGCACTATGTGGACTCTTCTATCACCTCCATATGAACTTGATGCTTGTTTGTCTGGACATTTCAATGCAGGATGTCCAACTTGATTACAGTTATAGTACTTGCCTGTGAAGGTGCTTGACCCTCTACCATGGCCTCCAAACCTGCCTCTACTATTTGATCTCCTTCCTCTAAAGCTGCCTCTTTCACTTGACTCTCCTCTTGGTTCATGGTTCTCCTTGTTGCTATCATTTGTTTCTCCTTGCTGTTTCTGTCCTCTTCCACCAAGGTTTCCTCTTCCTCTGAAGTTCTTTCCTCTACCCCTTCCATTTTGTTCTTGTTTCCTTTTGATCTTCTCCTCAGCTCTTACTACCAATTGGAAGCATTCTTCTACATTCTTGGGTGTAGTGAGACTTAGTTCACCTTGGATATTGAACCTAAGCCCATTCATGTATCTAGCTATCTTCTCAACTTCATCCTCATTATGGCCAGTTCTCATACTGAGCTTATGAAACTCCTCTATGTAGGCCATTACATCCATCTCTTTCTGTTTCAAGTTTTGCAGCCTTCTGAAGGTTTGAATGGCATAATCTTTTGGAAGGAATTGACCCTTCACCTTGGACACCATCCGGTCCCATGAACTGATTTTGGTTTTTCCTTGTCTTATTCTCTCTGACTGAACATAGTTCCACCATGTCAATGCTGCTCCCTTCAGCTTAGTCTTTGCCAACTTGACTTTCTTCTCTTCAGGCATCTCCTTGTACTCAAAGTAGTTATTTAAAGAATCAATCCAGTCTAGTACCTCCTCATTGTTCATCTTGCCTTCATACATGGGAAACTCCATCTTGACATTAGTGCTTTCTCCTTTCATAGTCTGCAACATCTTCATAAACCTTCTTGCATCTGGATCCCTCTTGAGGGTCTACATTCTCACCCTCACACTCTTGGTCACTATCTTCCTCAATGACCCCACCTCTTCTTAGGTTTGCATCAATGGCTGCAAGTCTAGTTAGGACTCCTTCTTGAGATTCCTTCATCAATCTCACTTCCTTAGTGAGGACTGGACTATTTTTAGGAGGTATTTTGTACTCCTTCTTCACACTTTCCCAAATCAGAACCTGGCTCTGATACCACTTGATGCAGAATAGGGGAACACCTATCAAGTCTCACAAAAATGAGTGACTAATCTTGGAGGGAAGAAGGACAGCAAACATCTTTGAGGGGAGGACAACAAACTTGCTTATCAAGACACCTACAAACTCCATTTTTGGACCCAACTTGGTTTGGACAAATGTGATGACTACCAACATTTGAGGAGGGTGTGAGACATGTTAATTTGACCAATGGAGGCTTATCAAACTCATAAATTAGCCCAAAAAGTTGTCCTACCCAAGGTTCCTTCACAAATGGCCTATTTTCCTTATAGCCCTAGAAATGCTGTTTAGAGGGATTAACTCCAAAACTTTGAGGGATTAACTCTAAAACTTTCCAAACAACTCCCAGAACTATTTAGCTTTTTAGATACCCATTACAGCCCTCTATAACATATTTGACATGTAGGGTACATTGTTTTGGAACACAAGCCTCTAAAAATGATTGTTCCTGCTATTCCAAGGGGCAATTAGCCCTAGGTTTACAAAGGAAGTACCCTACCAAAGTGACCCAGAACTTTCTAACCAATTCTAAAAGTTGGTATGGATTTTAACTGAACATATTCAATAGGTTTTGAACCTCCATGGGCATGAGAAACAAGTTTTCCAACTAAATCTTCCTCTAGCTATCACCAATGGCTTAATACATAGAGATATCAAGCCAAATCTTCCTCAAATCTTGTCTTGGACTGCTCCCCTGCACCTGTACACAAAACCCATTGTAGAATATACCTATATAGAGCCAACAAATCCATTTTGGATATCTAACTCAAAGATTTGGGTCAGAACCCCATAAAACTCTTAAATCCCTACCAAACTTTCCTAGAAACAACAATTTTGGGACAACGTTTTGTTCTTCTTTCTCCTACAATTTCAAGACACCAAATATGATTTAAATGAAAGCTAAAATATTAATTTACAACATCCAAAATGTGAGATCCCTTGAAATGGCTGTACGTGTGAGTACTATGGCAAAGAGCAGCAAATTACACAGAAAAAAATAGCAAACAGTCTTCTTTTTTGTATTTTTTCCTTTCCAACTTCAATGAATATGTTTTCCATGACCCCCAAGGGATAAATACAATCCAAATAATCACAATTTCATGCAAGATTCTTTTCCTATCTAAAAAGGCAATAACAACTCACTAATTTCACTAATTTTAGCCTTAAGACTATTTTTTTTCCAAACATAGCACACGCTATTTGGAGTTCCACTACTAGTTGACTTCTAGAATAGAGGGAGTGGTTTCTAAAATAGAGAGAGTGGTCTGACTTAGACCTTATTACAATAATAAATTAATACAAGACTCCACCTAGGCTCATAATGAGCATAAAATCCAAAATTTAAGGCTCCTAGTGAGCATACAAACCAAAATTAACTATGGTGGTCTCTACACCATAGAGCTGAAAATCTTTATTGTAATCTTTCAGTTTGCTGTAATAAATATAGTCTCTCTTGTGGTGGTGGGTTTTTTACCCGAAAGGGTTTTCCCACGTAAATCTGGTGTCATTCTCTGTATCTTGTTTGTTTATTCTTTATTTTTCTAGTGTATTCATCTGTGTATTAATTTGAAAGTTACCTGTCTGCGTTATCCCCTTTGAATTAACATTAGGGAAGCTATATTCTATACCTCTACTTTCCTTACATGTTGCCTGTCTGCAATGTAAACTATAACTGTCTTATTCATGAATATGATTATAATGTTAAGGCATCATTTTGACAAGATATAGTAGCCTTCAGCATGTTGGGATCAACCCTTGTGGGAGCCTCATTTTCTCAACATGTTGTATCTTTTACACATTATCATTTATTTCCTATTCTTTCACATTCAACAAACATGTTAGAACATAAAATGTACCTTCAGTTACATGACATGATACTTCTTGTGTGGATTTATCTCCTAATCTGCTACTTGCATCTGCTATTCAGTTATCTCTTCTACTTTTCTTTTTTATATTAGCTGATAATATGAGCATTTGGGTTTGGTGCTTCATGAAGGTAAACTATAAATCTGTTGCTTTTGTATATGAAAATAATTTGAACCCCAAGCTCTAACAACTCTCTCATACAGGTATCTCTGGAGCTCACCAGATGGAGGGAACTAAAGATGGACCTGGTTAACCTTGGGATTTGTCATTCACAGGTAATGACGAGTCCCTATTCTCTTCATATATTCCTTTCTTTTTTCTAATGTATAGTTTAACTTTATGTAGTATCTTTCAGTCATTCCCACAGCTTGTGTGGGACATATTTAAACATTTTTTTATTGCAATCAACTATTTCATATTATGTGATGACCTCTGTGTACTTTTCTTTATGAATCAATTACATAGCATAAAAACAATTGAACTTCATTTAAAACATATATTCAAATATGATGAATTGATAGTTTATAAATACCTCCTTCTCGAAATTGCACTAAAATGTACTGAATGAACAACAATATCATAACTAAAATATGATCTAAAATAAATACTTGTCATCTTTTGAATACATGATTTCTTGTGTTTTCTCATTTTCACTTACCAGGATGGTGTAACAGCCCAATTTGAGCTATTACATGATCTTGATAAGTGATTTATGAAATAGCTCTTTCATCAAGAAATTAGACATTGATTGGATGATCCTATGTATAAATATTTTCTTACCCCCCTTTTCAACAACTAATGTTAGGTCTTACTAAACTAGGCTACAAACATAATTTAGTAACATTTTTGGTGACCTCTCAGGGGTATTTTTGATGCTAAACAAGTAGGACCAGTAGCCTTCTAAATCCATTGGGCATAGGAGTCAATTCTTTGTCCCCTTGACTCATAAAACCTCAGTAACTCAGTTGTTTTAAACATGAGCAACAACATAACTAAAACTGAAAATAACTATCATGGCTTTGTTTAGGATAGAACTAGCAAACATGTGCAAAAGCACTTAATGGAAAAAAAAAGTGAACCAAACAAGATGTGCCTAGAGCACTAATTAACTAAAAACCTCTACTCTACCCTACACTAACTAGCATTGGTAGTGTTTATACAAATCCATTAATTGGTATTGGGAAATAACGTCCATTTCTTATTAAGAAAGGTTACTCTACAAGGTGATTTAGTACTAATAATATATGACCCATAAGAACATATCCTATAGAATTTTACAAAACTCTCTGAAGAACAAAAATAAACCCACTCACCATCTGAACCTGATCATAGATACTACTATTATGGAGTGAATAGATGATTTGGTTCTGTTGTTCTAAGGCTACAATCTCCTCTTTCAGAACAACAGTAACATGTCTCTCCTTAATTAGCTCTCTGCTAGCTAAATCCTTGATTGGACATCCTTTTGGAAGGATGAACTTTCTACTCATACTGTTGGTTTCTTGCTTAGGTTTTGTTATCACTTGTAATTTCAACCTGATTTGAAAAAGTTAGCTCACATGAATGAAATGAAGGAATGCTCACCTCTTGACATGAATAGGCTAATCACATATTGTTGGCTCATATGGTACTAGCTTATCATCAATGTTAGAATAAAAAATTTCTATGATGCCTAAAAACATGTTCTCATCTAACTCATATCCAAATGAGTTTTATCATTATGTTGTTCAATACTAGGCATAGATGTTAGGATGCATGTGATATCTTCATTTTCATCCAAAAATTCAAGAATTTCATCAAACAAATCAGCTAGATCCTGAGACTCAACCTCTATTTCCTTCACAAAAACATGTTCAACTTGATCTTGTTTGCCATCTAAGTTTGACACAAAGGACTCAAGATCATCCCAAAATGAATCTTCATCACATTCCTCTAGGAGTTTTGATAAAAGAGGACTGATTTTTACCTCATGGCAGCTCTCATTAAATCTTTTAGACTCCACAAAGATTTCATTTTTGTGCTCCACTTCCTAATCCAAAGCTCCATTATCTGATTGACTATCTTCAACCAACAACTCATTAGATTGTTGAGGATCTTCTTGCTATTCTGAAACTTCTATTGGTGAAAATAAAATCACACCTTCTTCATCATTTTCAACAAAAGAAGGTAACTCATTAATCAAAGTTGTAGAATGATCTTCTTGATCAACCTCTTTTACTTCTTCACCCTACTATTCTAATTGATCCTATAAGATAAATACTGGAACATTCTCATCAACTTCAAAAAAACAAGGAAGACCAATAGCTAAAACATTGAAAGACTCCTCTTGAAAGGTCTTCTCCTGTTCAATCTTTTGCTACTCTAATCGGTAATACTCTACAGCTAAATGTAGTGGATTTATATTTCTAATCTTCTCCATGATGAGTGAGTTATCCTGATCAATGGGCTGCTCTATAACTACACTAGGCTATACCTAATTACTTTCCTCAACTTGCAAAGGATGAAGGCTTATGAAACTTGGAATTTCAAGCTTAAGAGGCTAATTTAAAGAGTCAAGAACTTTATCTTGCCTGAAACTTGGAATCTCAACTATAGGAGGGTTAAGAGGCTCACTTTTCTTAAAACTTGGAATTTCATACCTACTAACCTCATCCTGAAAGGGCTGATCTGGAATGAAAAAAGCTGTTTGGATCTCATCCCTTTGTGTTTGAGCAAACAAAAACTTCATATGCTCCTCTTTTGCAGCTAACTCCCTCTCAATCTTTTCTTCAATCTGTATCATTTGTCTTCAACTCCTGCTCATGAAGGTAGGCTTGATAATCTAGCTCCTATTGCTGCAAATCAAGCTCTTGTTGTCTTTTGACCTCATCCAACTACTTTTTTAAGTCTAGCAATGTGTTTTTAATGTCACTAAATTTAAATTTGTCAGCATCTGGGGGTTGAATCTGAGCGTATGTAGGCTAATACAAAGGTTGAGTAAGGGTGGGTGGATGGTAATCATATTAAGCATGCTGGTTTTCTTTAAAAGCCATGAAATTTGGATAAAAACCAGCTGCATGCTCAGCTTGATATGGCTGATAAGGATGTGGATGAGCAAGATTTTCACAAAATGGAGGTGGAAACATGCTCTTTTCATGAAAACGAACACTTTGTATGCTTGAAACCAGTAGATTTGTAGCCTGATTAGAATATGAGCCGTTAGGTGTGTATAGATCTATGCCTCCAAAGGTAAACATTGCTGATGTACACACCAAAACCAACAATAAAATGATGATCTTTGAACTGTGAAAGTTCAAAGAGTCCCACCGGGCGTGCCAAAAACTGTTATCAACTAGGAGTGCACCTATGATACAAAGATGGAAATCTCAATAATCCTGTGTAACATTCGAATACTTTCAGGTTGTGGGTACCCTATTATGAAAGTAGACCTCTAGATTATGGGTTGGTTCCCTTCTGATTTTCTAATAAATTAATGATTTTGAAGGAAAGGGATAGAAGGCTCTAAAATGAATGTGCTAAAATTGAATCTAAATGGATGGTGATACACCAAAATAATCTCAATCTGCAACCTATTTCATAACTTTTCACTAATCCTACTCACACAAATCAAGTTGATCAACTCCACCACATAAATATTTCACAGAAAAGCCTAATTTAATTGACACAATCTGCAACCTGTGATAAAATACAAACTTTACATACGAGCACTCATGAAATGAGACAAAAGAATCTTAGGTTTTGTGATGAAACATAGATAATCTTTGATCAAATCAATTACACAAGGCAAGACACCTAAAACTGATAAGATGAATCTTTGATTATGCTTAAAACGTGAAGGAAAATACTGTAATACTAACCATAAAATTGATATGAACCTGTAATAATCTGATGTAGTATCAATAACTTAATGGAAAATGTGGGTTACAAACTGATGGCCTCTACAATGTGCAAAAGACAAATAACAAGAACTAAAAAAGAAACCTAAGTTTTTTCCCCCTATATACAAAAAATATCTCCAATGAGTAAGGATGAGTGAACTGAAGTCAACTCAGCATAAAAAAATCTCCATGAATCTTTGTCATGAGTAAAGATGAAAATCTGTAAAAAGGAGGTCCACAACTCCAAAATGAGCTAAAATAGCTCCAAACCGTCCCTTACCACTAGTTAAATGAAAATGAACTCAAATCTACACTCTAGCATGACTAAAGGTCAAAAATCTCCCTCTCTAGTTCACTAATCATGAACTCATCATAACCCCTCATTTCACTCTTGCATGATTTTAGGATAAGTTTGACATATCTAAACAAGAGTTAAAGGTAGAAACTTTTTGTCTTACCTTAATAAGTGGCCTATGATGTCTAATTTTTAGCATTCTAGTATAAGTATTAAGGTAATTTATAATTTATTACCTTTAACATGTTTACATTTGTCACATTTGTTTTGAAATCATGCAAAATTGAGTGGGAAATTGTAATGCTTAAAACCTGCCTTCATCTTCATCTAAAGTGTTGACCACGACCATCATTAGTTTTCTTTTGATTTCATGAAAAAAGTAACAAATATCCCATAAAGGGGGTCAACCACCTTGGGCTATGTGCATGCTTGGGCAAAAAGCAAAAAACTTGCCCTAAAACTTATCATTTTTCACTTGCACTCTTCCTATGGCCACTATGCATACAAGGGTTTCCTCTGGTGTCAATGTGTTTCTTTGGCCTCTGACCGCTTTTCCATGCAAACTTGGTCCTCTTCATGCACATCTCGAGCTACTTAAATAGGTAACAAGCACCCTCATTTGTTATTTGATGTTCCTCTGCATATTTTCTTTTATTCACTGGCATAAAAGAAGAAAAATATGTCTTTGGCTTCTCTTTCCTTCTAATCTTTACAAAGGTTATACATGTTTTGAAATGAGAACTTTGAATCTTTTTTGGCACGAATTTCCTCATTGTGTCTCCTGTAGATATGAATGAAACACTGAGACTTCATTTCTTTTCTCCATTATTGCTCATTTGCTCATGGTATAAATGATATTTTCTTGGGTTTTCTTTGAGAAAAGATGGTAATGCTTTATGGTTAACCCTAGTATTCCATTAACTGGAATTTGTAGACATTTAGGGGCATCTCTATTGTTCAAGAGTAACTTTTTGGGTGGGGTTGAGTGATTATTGTGATACGAAAGAGGACTACCAGGTCTCAATATATCCTTTACTGAATTCTTTCTGTTGAGCTTAGAAGATTGCCCTGCATTTATCAAACTAGAACCTCCAAAACCATTTGTGATGACACTACCAGAAAGGGCTATATCACGATGATTACAATTAGCATTTATTTGCCCACTATCATGTTACAGATCTATAGGTTCAATACTAACTACAGAGCTCACATTAGAAACAGACGAAGATGATGAGCCTCCAACCAGATCTATGATATTCACCCTGTTTAGAAAATCTTGAATTTTTTATGTAGACTATCAAATATATTATCTCTACTTCCTTTCTTCTTCACTTCTTTAGAAGAATATTTCCTCTACCATGATAGCATATTACCAGTCTGCACGATTATAGGCAAAATGCCAATGCAAGTTATAATTTACTTGGAAGTTGGTGGGCTTAATTATGCTGCAATTACTTCTGCAATATTAAATCTGAAACCTATCTTAGGCATTCCTCACATCATAGCATCTTCAATAGACTATTTCTCTCTCCCAGTTCAAAGAGAATCACATTTGCAACCTTAGGGCAGTATGTAAGTAAAATTATTCTAATAGGTAGGAACTATCAAAACATTGAATTCCAATTTCTGAGAATGCACAAAAACACTTATCTCTCTCAATAAAAAGAGAAATGTGTAATTCCACAATGATGATGTCATGTTTAGAACTTAAGAAATTAAGTAGATGAAGGGCAAATACTAAAATAAATTAAGTCTTTCTCATCCTCCAAGTTTTCTGGAAATCAATAAGGTAATGCAAGGTATATAAAAACCTGTAGCTAATATTTATGATCTTTATCATGATGCTGAATTGGTGTTGTTCCTTACTATTTATGACTATTGTCCCACTATTTTGTTTGTGCTTCTAGTGACTATCTCAGACACCATCCTGATTGTCTCTACTGATTCTCCTTATGACAGTCTTGTGACTAACCTACTCATGTTCTATGATAGTCCTTCTAGGTGATTATGACCATCTTTGACTGTGTTACTGATTGATGCAGAGCAAGTTGACAAGCTTATCAAGACTTAAACAAACCAATTTGCAAGGCTCAAACCCCTATGATGAATGGTTTCCTTCACTAACCCTCTATATTCCTTGTAGCCCTCCTAATTGATCTTTTTCAATATAACTTTCAAATTAGGAAACAAACCCACAATTCATTAACCTTTTTGAGTACCCTTTATGCCCTTATTTAACATATCAAAAACTTGGGTATGATTGTTTCAGACCAACCTAATCAACAATTCACTATTGCTGCTACACATAGGCCTAATTAGGCCATTTTTCCAAAGCAAGTGTGTGGTTTACAATCTCCATACCTCCAAATTCTACTTGAGAGTCTTCAACACATCTCCAAAGGATAGATTATGTGGGTTTTACCATCAGAAAACATCACCAGTTCACTAGGTTTCATGAATTCAAGTCCAAAAGGCTTACAACAACCTACAACATAGGAAATCAAACTAGGGTTTAATTAAAAAATCACCAAAACTCCATACCCTACTCTACAAAGTCACAAAATCCTTTGAAACACATTGTATGCTTCCATTCTACCAAATTTTAAAGGATGCCACCTGTGGGAAAGCTTACAAAGCCAATTTGTTTGCACAAAACTCTAAACCCTAGGTTTATCAACTATTTTCAGTCAAACGATTATAAAATCCACATACTATGATGAAAATGCACCAAACCACCTGTAAATGAAAGTGGACTCCTAGTATTATCTCCTAAATCAAATTTAAGAGCATGACTGGGCCGTACATGGCCGTACAGTCGCAAGAATAGTAGAAAAAATAGTAAAAACAGAGTTTTTGATATGAAAACAGTGAAAATCTTTATTATTTGTTCTTTCTCCACCTTCCACCACCTACCTCAAATTTTGTGAGGCCCTTTTATCCTTGTACAAAACCAAAAACAATGACTCCTAACCAACTTTTGAACTTATGACCGTTGGACTTCCATGTTGCATCTTTTTTTTGCATTTTGACAACATTTGAAAATATTAACATCTTTTATAAAAGGGACCCTACAAGACTCAAGTTACATCACCAATGGTCTATTATGACCTTATCTGATAACAAAAGACTCAAATCACCCTAAAACCTATTACATGACCTTATTAACAAAATTTTGCTTTGGTACCCCTGCACCATACACCCGGCCTAAAAATGATTCCAAGTCCCTTGGAAATTGAATTGCAACTTGTCCATACCATCTCTTTGGTCTTCCAAAAGCTCTTTCATCAGGTGCTCCTTTCCACTGAGTCAAATTCTATAGATTTGCATTGTGCTTGGCACCCTTGAACTTGTTTCCACTTGGATAGTGCTCCATCTTTCCAAATTGATTAGTTGATTGTTCTTTGACCTCTCCACCATCTGAAATTGATGTAAAACTTGCCTTTGCTTCTACAAACAATCCTTGTCCATCTTTCCTATGAATTACCTTCTTCCTTACCTTTGTTTCATGCTTGATCTCACCTAGTTGTCCTTGCCAAATACCTTGAACCACCTCACCTTTTTCTTTTATTTCTTCTTTTAGTTTCTCTGCCTCAAGAACCTCTATTCCATCAGGTTTATGCACCTCTGTACTAATAGAAATTGATTGCCCTTTAACCTCTTTTTCTTTCAATGGACAAATCATTGTCCCTATCATGACCCCAACATGTTTCTTAAGCCCATCTTGAGCCTTCAAAATCAATTTATCCTTGACCTTTTCTTGATTAGATTTTGTCAACTTCTCATCATCTTTTCTTCCCAACACTGAATCATCCTCCACACTTATTGTCCTAGCATCTTCAAGCCTTGAAATGGTTGCACACTCTTCATGGTTATCTTCCTTAAACTTCACAAACTCCTTCTTTCCCATCATGATCACTTTTGCTTCCTTGGTCTGCACTTTAACATCTTCTTGCAATGGAACCAAAGTAAAAGTACTCCCATCATGCTCAATCTGATAAGTGTTGTCTCTACCATCATAAATGGAATGTCTATCAAATTTCCATGACCTTCCAAGTAATAAATAGCAACAATCCATGGGTAACACATCACAAAGCACCTTATCCTTATATCCACCAATATTAAGCTCAATAGAAGCTTGGCCATTCACCAAAATGGACTGATTGTCATTTAACCCTATAGGGTGTTTCATGGGGAATCTTTTTCAAATTTAGTTTATCAACCATTTCATTTAACACCATGTTATCAGTGCTTCCAGAATCTATTACTACTTTGCATACCTTTTCTTTGCACTTGCATGTAGTCTTGAAAAGAGTTCTCCTTTGCAATGGCTCCTTCTCCTTAGGTGCTTTGAGGAGTGTTCTTCTCATCATCAAGGCTTCACCAACTTCTAGAGTAGCATAATGCATTGGAGAGTTTACATTTTCTTTGTCATATTCTTGCACCATTTGAGCTCTTCTTTCTCCTCCATGTGAAGTAGAGGCTTGTTCTTCCTTGCACTGCCATCATTTGTGCCCAAATTGGTTGCATTTGTAACATCTTCCTGAGGACATATTGGGACCTCTATCTTGGCCTCCAAATCTGCCACTAAGACCTGATATTCCTCCTCTATATCCTCCTCTAGATTCAACAACTTGATCCTTGTCTTTATTTGCATCCTCTTGGCTATCATATGAATTTTGTGGAGTGTAGAATGATCCTCTTCCTCTCTGATTGCTGCCTCTGCCCCTAACTAATTTGTCTTGCTTCCTCTTAAGTTTCTCTTCTGCCTTAGCATCTAATTGAAAGCATTCCTCAACTATTTTAGGAGTGGTTAGACTCATTTCATCTTAGATGTTGTATCTCAAGCCATTTAGATACCTTGCCACCTTTTCTTCTTCATCTTCCTCATGTCTTGTCCTTATACTCAGCCTATAGAACTCCTTGGTGTATGCTTCCTCATCTAGATCCTTTTGCTTTAGATTTTGAAGCCTTTTAAGCAATTGGATATTGTAGTCACTTGGTAGAAATTTCTTATTGAGTTTTGCCACCATTCTATCCCAAGATGTTATCTTGGTCTTCCCCTTCCTTTCTCCTCTCAGTTTGTACAAATTCCCACCATAACAAAGCATGTCCCTTCAACTTAGGCTTTGCAATTTTCACCTTTTGATCTTCTTTTACATCGTCACATTCAAAGAGATTATCCAACACTCCTATCCAATCCAAGATCTCTTCTCCATCTAGCTTCCCTCCATACATGGGAAAATTCACCTTGGTCTTGGGACCATCTCCCTTAACTTCTTTCAGCAACCTAGCAAACCTTTGATCCCCAGGGTTCAATTCTTCTTCATTCTCTTCATGCTCTTCTTCTCCTTCTTTAGGTTCACTAACATCTCTTGAGATTGCATCTCTTTTCTAACCTATTTCTATAGCAACAAGCCTGGCCATAAGTCTCTCCTCTAGTATTCTCATCTCCCTAGAATGCTTATCCTTCAAATCTCTGATTTCTCTTGCCATATTGTTTCCTTTAGGAGGCATGTTGTCTCTTCAACTTCCCACTTTTTCCTTCTTCAATCTTCAACTTTTTCCCCTTCAAAAGATCTAATCCTTATGCTTTGATACCACTATGATGCATAGCAAGGTAATAAGCTTATCAAGACTTAAACAAACCAATTTGCAAGTCTCAAACCCTTATGATGAATGGTTTCCTTCACTAACCCTCTACATTCCTTGTAGCCCTTCTAATTCAGCTTTTTCGACATGAATTTCAAATTAGGCCACAAACCCACAATTCATTAACTTTTTTGAGTACCCTTTATGCCCTTCTTTAACATATTAGAAACATGGGTATGATTGTTTCAGACCAACCTACTCAGCAAGTCACTGTTGTTGCTGCACCTAGGCCTAATTAGTCTACTTTTCCAAAGTAAGTGTGTGGTTTACAATCTCTAGACCTCCAAATTCTGCTTGAGAATCTTCAACACATCTCTAAAGCATAGATTATGTGGGTTTTACAATCTGAAAACATCACCTGTTCACTAGGTTTCATGAATTCAAGTCCAAAAGGCTTACAACAGCCTACAACATAGTAAATCAGACTAGGGTTTGATTAAAAAATCACCAAAACTCCATACCCTTCTCTACAAAGTCACAAAATCCTTTGAAGCACATTGTATGCTTCCATTCTACCAAATTTTAAAGGATGCCACCATTGGGAAAGCTTACAAAGCCAATTTGTTTGCACAAAACTCTAAACCCTAGGTTTATCAACTATTTTCAATCAAACGATTATAAAATCCACATATTGTGATTAAAATGCACCAAATCACCTACAAATGAAAGTGGACTCTTAGTATTATCTCCTAAATCAAATTTCAGAGCATGACTAGGCTGTACATGGTTGTACAGTCGCAAGAATAGCAAAAAAAATAGTAAAAACAAAGTTTTTGATATGAAAACAGGGGAAATCTTTATTATTTGTTCTTTCTCCACCTTCCACCACCTGCCTCAAAGTTTGTGAGGCCCTTTTATCCTTGTACAAACCCCAAAACAATGACTCCTAACCAACTTTTGAACTTATGACCGTTGGAATTCCATGTTCTTGCATTTTTTTTTTGCATTTTCACAATATTGCATTTTGACAACATTTGAAAATATTAACATCTTTTATAAAAGGAACCCTACAAGACTCAAGTTACATCACCAATGGTCTATTATGACCTTATCGGCATAACACAAGACTCAAATCACCCTAAAACCTATAACATGACCTTATTAACAAAAAATTGCTTTGGTGCCCCTACACCACTAACTTACATGAGTGGCAACAATTTGTAGATGTTGCATTGAGTATGAATGGTATCTCTCTTGATCTGTTAGCTGTCTTGGACAATTGAACCATAATTTGTTGAACTGGTTAATATGATCTCTCATCTTTACTTGCAAACTATGGGTTTTGTTCACATGAATGGCATAGATAGTAATGTTATGTCCTATAAAAAAACTCTTTATTGAGATATTGCTGACTATCTCCTGAAAAGAGACTGAAACTGTATCTTCAACTCTGAACTATTCATACAACTGCTCCATTATGACTGTTGTCTCAACTATTGACATGCATGCTATCCTTTATGTTGTGAAGCAATATTTTTCTTAAAATTTGATTCCTAATATGACTGCATGTTTTGAGTTGTTTGGATGTTCATTGGAGACTATCCCCTATTCCTCTGTAAGGCTTCTCATTATATACACATGAAAAATAGGTTTGTTGATATACTATTCATGCCTACTTCTCTATAAGGTGACCATGTATGCTTCCTTGTATTTGACTGATATGTTGTCCATTGCATGAGGGAGGTAAAACCTCTCATTAGGTCACTATAACTTTCAAACTCAGATTTGTAAAAGGACATTAAAACTATGATGATTACTGCTCTGTTATGGATCCAAGAAGATATGAAAGGGACTTTGATTGTTGAAAGAAGAAAACTCCAAGCTTTCTCTGTTTGCTGCACTATCTCCTTTCTTTGGCCATTGTGATTTTTCTTGCCTAGGTCTTTTCATGATTGCCCTTGATGATTGTGTCTCCAACTTATCATTTTTACCATTATGGGTTGTCTTGTTATTCCTTGAATGTCTCCTTGGCATCCCTACGTTCATTTGGGTCTCTCCTCACCCATACTATCTTGTGCCTGTGTGATGTCTCCAAACAATGCTAGATGATAGTCTACCCTCCCTCTTTAAGCTATTATGGACTCAGTTGCTGTAGGATCACTTTGAATGTTGGCATGGCTTCTCCAAGTTTGCAATGATGACTATCTTGATGAGAGATGAGTATTACTATTCCTAATTAGTCTCCTATTTTATTCTTGATGGTTGTTTCCTTTGATTGCAAGGACAACTGTCCTCATTATATGACTGTCACACTTGTTATCAAAACCTTCATAGGCTCCTAAACACCTTACCAAGCTTGATGAGTCTCTTTGTGTACAGATTGTCTTCTATATGGCAGTGACATTGTATCTTCCTTATGCCTATACTGTATTACTTCATGGCCTTGGTTGTCTTTGGTATTATGGTGGTGTTCATGACTATACATTGCATTAATGACTATTGTCCTTTTGATGTTACGACTATATTTTAACATGTATGTTGCCTATCTGGAATGTAAATAGTAACTATCTTATTCATGACTATGATTGTAATGTTAAGGCATCATTTTGACAAGAGACAATAGCCTTTAGCATGCTGGGCTCAACCCTTGTGGAAGCCTCATTTTCTCCACATGCTATCTTTTACACATTATCATTTATTTCCTATTCTTTCACATTCAACATATATGTTAGAACATAAAACATACCTTCAGTTACATGACATGATACTTTTTGTGTGGATTTATCTTCTGATTTGGTACTTGCATCTGCTATTCAGCCATCTCTTTTGCTTTTATTTTTTGTATTATCTGATAATCAAAGCATTTAGGTTTGATGCTTCATGAAGGTAAACTATAAATCTATTGCTTTTATATATGAAAATAATTTGAACCCCGAGCTCTAATAACTCTCTCATGCAGGTATCTCTGGAGCTCACTGGATGGAGGGAGGTGAAGATGGACCTAGTCAACCTTGGGATTCATCATTCATAGGTACTGATGGGTCCCTATTCTCTTCATATATTCCTTTCTTTTTTTATTTGTATAGTTTAGCTCTATGTAGCACCTTTCAATCATTCCCACAGCTTGTGTGGGACATATTTAAACATTTTTTTTAATGCAATTAGCTATTTAATATTATGTAATGAACTTTGTATACTTTTCTTTATGAATCAATTAGATAGCATAAAAACAACCAAACTTCATTTAAAACATATATTCAAATATGATGAATTGACAGTTTATAAATACCTCCTTCTTGAAACTGTATTGAAATGTACTAAATGAATAGCAATATCATAATTGAAATATGATCTCAAATAAATACATGTAATCTTTTGAATGCCTTCTTTCTTGTGTTTTCTCATTTTCATTTACCAGTATGGTGTAACAGCCCAATTTGAACTGTTATATGATCTTGATAAGTGATTTATGAAATAGCTCTTTTACCAAGAAATCAAACACTGACTAGATGATCATGTGTATAAAATATTTCTTACCCCTCTTTTCAACAACTACTGTTAGGTCTTACTAAATTAGGCTGCAAACATAATTTAGTGACAGTTAGATGCCTTGTAACATACACTAGTGTGCAGTGCAACAAGTTATTTGAAAAATCACAAAGAAATTATTCCTCGATGGCACACATTTAAAATTTTAATAAAAAAAGATATAGGTGTAGGAGGAAGGAGAATATGAAATAATTCTGAAATACATTGGCACAATATCACCAAAGGAACATCTAGACACCTGTATAACTACATGGAAGGCTAGAAAAGGATATGAAACAAGACTATATATACAAATGTTTTTATTGGACTCTCACACCAGTAGCACAAACCTAGTACATTAACTAGGAAAGAAGAACAAAAATAAAGGTTTGGGTAGAACTC
The DNA here is from genome assembly GCA_027924645.1 of Cunninghamia lanceolata. Lineage (NCBI taxonomy): Eukaryota > Viridiplantae > Streptophyta > Pinopsida > Cupressales > Cupressaceae > Cunninghamia > Cunninghamia lanceolata. Next base: position 8,032,968 of record BSBN01000194.1, on the reverse strand, counting down.
CAAAAAGATTTCATACATACATTTTCATTCTACAATCTTAACAAATATATTCATAATGCATTACTCAAGATGAAATAAATCATATTCAAACCAACAAATGAAGACATAACATACATCTATCAACAAACTCCAACACCACCAAGGTCAGAAGGAATTTGGAATCTTAAAGAATGGATGAATAATGAAAATCAGTATTTCAAAAGAAGATGCTACATAAAACACTAGGAGGATAATGATTGGAAAATGGGGGTAATTAATTAAATAAAATATTATATAATTACGGTGACATAGATGAAAATAAGGTTTGTGTCGCACGTGTGTTAGACAACCTAACATATGCAAATGTGAAAATATGATGAAATGCCTAATTGTGGAATGAGCCAATTTTGGGTGTCTACATTTTGCCCCTCTTTGAGACAATGTCTATTAGGGCATTGTTTCAAAGAAGATATGATACGTCTAATGAACAAGCTGTGCCCTAGCAAAACTGGCGGATGATGCCCCCTCAGGAGGAAAACCAGGCTATGGGGAAAAGATGGGTTTGACTTGCGACAAGAAGACTAGAGAACCTAATACTGGGAAGACATGAAGAATTAGGGTTTAGGAGGGTCAAAATAGGGATGGTAGAGAAGAATTAGGGTTTGGTGAAGAAGAAATGGATGTTGCAATCCAGTATGCATAGAGGGTGATGCAGGACAAGGGTGTAGCCTTGTCAGCTATGAGCCGTGACCAAGCCACATTGTATTTGGCTACAAAGCTGACGAGAGTATAGAGAGAGCTGGGGATAGCCCAGGCAAAGGTGGAGTACTATAGAGGGCTATATTTTGAAGTAGTACCGGTTGATTAGAGGCATCCCAGCTTCAGGAGCATGTCAGGTGCTTCTGCCTCTCAGAGGGCAGGGGGATCATGATTAGTGGGCTCTGTTATGGGTCCACCATGGTGAAGGGACACTCATGGGGTAGGAAGAGTAGGCGGAGGAGATAGAGACCAAGACAAGGCCTTCTTGGGGAGCAGCCTCCCGAGATAGCAGGGATAGCCGATTTTGTACACATATTGTGTATCATCTTTTAGGCCTACGTGTCTATTGTACATACATAGTTTTGGGTGGCTTATTGATAGCCATATTTGTACATACATTGACGATTTTGTATAGTGTAGACACTTATATACTGACTCATATGATGCACATGGATATGACATGATTCTATATGCACCTGTGTTATGGATATGCATTGTGATTTTTGTGATTTTTATATGTTTTATATGTTGTGGATGTTGAGATGTATGGACCTATATGTATGGATGGTCCTAATGCTTAACTAGTAAATAGATGGTAGATGCTTATAAATGATATGGATAAATGAACTATGTTAATTCTATCATATGGTGTAAATGCATGATACTACTATGTCTAACACACTTCTTTTGTGGGAAGAAAGTGGATGATGAGAAAGATGAAGAAGACAAGGAGTGGAAGAAAAAGGATGAGAAGAAAGATGATGATGAAACCACTGATCATACATACGAAATATGGATGAAGAAAGGCAGCTTCAGATTGGATGCATAAAAATTGAAGATTTGTAACCTTAATGTTTGATTTAGCAATAGATATTATGCACCAAGGTATAAAGACCGAGGTGTCGAGTATCTAATGTGCTACAAACTAATACAACCTTGTCAAGAAACAATATATGAATATTAGCTGTGCTAGATGGACTTTGACTCTACAAGCAAGGGTCTGAGCTTATTTCCACTAGACATAATGAAGCCTTGTTGGTTATATGTATGGGAAATAGTCTTAGCATAGAATAATCTTAGTGCATAAGAGAATGTTTAGCTTCTCAGATGCAAAAGATATTGATATACAAGATGCTATTCCCAACACGTACAAGATACCATTAAGCATAGTAGAGAATAAGATCATCCCATAAACACAACATACGAAAGCAAATGACCATGCCCCAGTCCATATGTCATCGCAACATACCAAGATATGATAGATCAAGGTAGTCTTGACTAGGTATTAGAAAGGGACAAAAGATAAATCAAAAGATAAACAAAAGACACAACCATCATGTTCTCTTGCCAAGTTTAGGATGCTCTAGGATGGGTTTGGATAGATAGCACCTTGTTAAAAGGAAAGATATATACTATAAAAGGCTAAGATTGTTGAAGTGATTTAGTAGGTGTTGACTTAATGCATGCAGACAAATGTCTTTAGTAAATCCCTGATTTGATAAGTGCTTGAGCTATCAAGACGTGCATAGTTTGCTTGTTTTTGCTTGCGTTGGGAAAAGAGAAGAAAGCAGAAGATAAGAGAAGTGAAAGGGGGATAGAAGAATGGATCATTGGTGCTTGAGTACTGGATACTTCCTTCGTATTCCAGACTACCTACATAGCCATATCCATGGGATCAAAGCACCACACGATATAGATGAGGCATGATGATATGTAGTTTTGGATGATTTGATGATGTGAGAGATAGATGATGGAAGAAGAAAAGTGAGATGGACAAAGAGAAATGATGATTAGAGGACAGATGGAAGATGAAAGAGGGGATATCATCTTGTGCCTCAATTTGGGTACCTCCTTCGTACTTCAGACTGCCTACATACTTGTATCCATGGGATCAAGGCCCTTAACGATATAGGTATGATGTAGTTCTTTTGTGTTATGATGGGGGGTGTGATGTGATTGTGTTATTGATGGTATGCGATAGTGTGGTTTAATAGTGAAAGTTATTGGTAGATGTTTATTGGTGAAGTGAGGTATGGACGATGTAGCCTAAAGTGTCAATTCTCCAAAGGTGAAGTTCAAGCAAGTGCCCCCAGTATGGGAAGAATTAACAAGTAAAGGGGTGGCTAAGGATGATGGAATCAACTGATACATCCATGTCGACAATTTCCAAGCCATGATATACAAGTAGGACACCAAGATGGTGGGATGAGAAAGTTTCAATGTGAGGTGTATGGAATTGGATGGATGGAGTGATATGGATGGGGCAATAAGGATAACTAAGTAGATGGTGAAAGTTAGTTCTACACATAGCACCTATTTGCTAGGTTTTCACTATGGTACTTATCTAAGGCGCCTGTTTACCAGTTTTTCACTAGAGGATGAAATTTTTATCTTTACACTTTTTTTTTGTTTAAAGTGGTTTTCATTATTGGATTTTTTTTGTAGGATTTTTTTCCATGACATTTTATATTTTTTAGGGATTTTTTCAGGACATTTTATATTTTTTAGAGATTTTTAGGACATTTTATATATTTTAGGGATTTTTTTAGGACATTAGGGTGAATTTTATTTACAAGAGCTCATGGATAGAATTTTTTGAGATGAACGTTGTTAATTGGTTCATCTAGGGAGTCACCATCAGGGGTAGCCAAAGTATAGGCTCCATAACCATACATAGATGTGACCACAAAGGGGCCGAGCCAATTGGGCTTGAACTTGCCTTGCTTTTCTCTTCTCTGCTGGTTCTTCTGATTCTCCTTTAATACAAGGTCACCCACATGGAACCTTCTCTCCTTGATCCTCTTATTGTAGCTACGACAAAGATGGTTCTGATAGACCTACAGATGATTTAGTGTTGTAACTCGTCATTCATCTAGTAGCTCCAACTCATTTAGTTTATATTTGTGATAATCCCCATCAGATACAATATGCTGGAGAGATACATGCAATGAGGGGATCTCGACCTCGATGGGAAGAATGACATCTGCCCCATAGACCAAGGCATAAGGAGTTGTGCTAGTAGGAGTTTTGACACTAGTTCAAGAAGCCCACAATGCAGGGTTCAGTTGTGTTGGCACTCGTTTTGACCTGGAGGCTGAGCTTGTTTGTTGGAGGGTTTCTTCCTTCAAACCCTAGGTGTTCCTATTCATCGGCAAGAGCTTGGTCTATCGGCGAAGGATATTGTGGTTCTGCCGACAATGTTGGTCATGCCGATGGGGGTACCTCAAGTGTTATCGGCATGAGTTTGCATGTGTCTTGGCGATCATTTCAGTAGCCTGGTGTGTTCTTTGTATATCACCGTGACTTTGTGCTATCGGCGAGGGAGTTTCCTATTGGGCCGACAGGGGTACTCTGGCCGATGGAGCTGTATCGGCGTAACAAGTGATGTCGGCAGGTGAGTTTTTGGTTGGGCCGACAGTTGGTAGTCTGGCTGATGAGGGATGATCAAGGTGGTCATCGGCAGGAGTAATGCTATCGGTGAGAGAGTTTTCAGGTTCGCCGACGCTTGAGGTCTCGCCAACAGAGTATAGTTTGTTGGTGCCATCGGTGTAATGGAGGATTATCGGGTGAATGGGCAGATTGTTGGCCGATGGTGTAGGTCTGGCCGATGGAGTTGCCATCGGCGAGTATGGGGTAGTGTCAGGCCGATGGGAATTTGGAGGATGTCTATCGGAGTGAGTAATATTGTCGGCCTAAGGGTTTTTTGTGGTGCCGATGGTGTATGTCTCACCGATGGAGGTGGGAAGTGAAGGACCATCAGCGAGACTATTGTGATCGGCGGAAGTGCTTTTGGTTGCCCCGATGGTCTTTGTCTTGGTGACAAGGGGTGTGGAGCTGGCATCGGGGTGACGGGGAGGATTGTCTTGGCGACAGCAATGCCATCGGAGTGAGATGGTATATCAGGCTAGCATTGTTTTGATCTGCCGATGGTAGAAGTTTGGCCGATGGGCTGTGGGCGAAGGCATGTGTGTCGAGCGCGGCAAAAGCACTCAACACTTTGTTTGAATGCGGTTATGCTTTTAAAGCGTCGAAGTTGTCTCCACACCATGCATGTGGGATTTTTCCCCTTGCATTATTTTTGAACCTGCGAAGGAGGCATTTTGGCGGGAAACTTCTTTTTGACTGCAGCGACGGTTTTCTAGCGACCGCGGGTGGTTGAGGCCCTTAATAGCAACTGTAGTAGGAGTATGGGCGATGGTACAAGTGATTAGGCTGCCTGATTGAGAATGAAGACTTCCAGATAGTGGCGCGTGGCTCGAGGCCCCCCTTTGCTGCTGCATTTACATTTTCTGGGCGCCATTCCTTCTGAGGACTGTATCTGGTAGATTTTTTGTTATAATCATGTAATTAATTGCTGTGGTACACTTTCTGGCTGTTATAAGCAGGAAGTGTTACTCATTTTGTTATTGTTGAAAGTTGAACATTTTGGCTCTGTGATACAAGACAGTTGGTTTTGGCTGCTCTATCCACAAAAAACTTGTGAGTTTATGTATCTCCTGTTGTATGTTTTTGTATGAATCCACTGATTTCATGGTTAAATTTATATGAGAAATGCTATGTTAGCATGTGTTTTGTTAATTCTGTCTCCAGTATTGCATGTATCTTTCTTCTGAGTCTAGGTATTTAAGGAATGTTGAGACTCTAGAACATAGAATTCCTATGTTGAATGTCTGATCTTTTAACTTCTACTCAAGGGGTAGATTAAACTGTTTTCAGGTTGATCATTGGGAAGGGTATACTGCAGTAGGGATGCCATAAGTAGAGATAACTTAACACTCTGTATTGGGAGATATCTGTAAGGCAGGTATCACATATATCCCCCTGAAATCTAGTTTTAGCCGTTCATGCTGATCATTCACAGGTGTATGTCTATTGACTCCAGGCCCTGGATAGGCACCAATCTTGGTTTGTGTTTGTGTTACAACCATGTCCAGCTTTGCATCCAAACTCAAAATCATAATCAAACTCTAAAACAACCATTAGGACATTAGAATTAGTTTTAGGATCCTCAGTCCTCTGTCTACAACTGCAAATAGGCCCAAAGCTAGCCCCTTTGCTCTTATCTTTCAGTTTTGGTCTACTTACAGGAGGACTTATCTGCTTTCTGACAGCATCCCAATCCTTGTATGCGTATCTCATGGATGTTGAGTAGGGAATACCCCCCTAGGTCTTGCAGAGCCTGAAGAAGAAGAGGAGATAAAATATAGAGTCTATCTCCTACACTGTTGGCCCCTGGCCCAGAGATCCTGTTGATCACTGATGGCTACCTTGTAGGGAAATCTAGGAACAAGCATCCAGTCTGGGAAAAAACCAACAGAAATTAGCGACTCTACTGGGGAATTTGTGAAAGAACCCTGGTTTTCAAAAGAAAATAGTTCCTAGTAATAGGTGGCGACTCCGAAGTAATCTCCCAACCGGTCAAAGTAAAATTTATATGCAGGGGAGAAGATCCCAACAAAATCCTTTATTTCAAGAGTTACCAGTAACAAGAAGAATGATGTACAAAAGAAAGGGAGCTGTCTCAGTTAGTCATGAGGGGTCCCCCAGAAAAAATGATGACATACAAGATAACCCTAGGCCATTAGGACAGCATGCGCCCTACTTTTCAAATGCAGAAGCTGATATTCAGGGTGCATATGAGAGGCAACAGGGTGGTAGCGTGAGAATGAGGTCGGAGGTGTTCCAGGAACGCCCATTTCTAGACCCTAGTGAAAGGTTTGAAGAGGCAGAGTCTCTGAGGGATAATGAAGATGATGATCAGAATATGGTAAAACCATCCTCCTCTAGGCCCAGTGAGGAAGAACTAGCTGATGAAATTAGGAGCTTAAGGGCCGAGTTTGAATATCAGCAGGCAATATCAATCAGAGATGACTTGAGGAAGAAAGTGCAAGCTTTGAGGACTGCCCAGAATAATTCAATTCCTACGCTTGAGAATGCAAATGTGCAGAGACATCAACAGAGAAATGAAGTGCAACATCAGCATAATGATGAGAGACAAAATGTGAATGATGCCAGGATACCACTGAACAATGTGAGAAACCAGAATGCAAACAGAAATATTAATGTTAATCAGTTAAACAGACAGCCAATGCAGCTAGATAGATTCAAACAGCTGGTATTTGATGGTATTCTTGGGTATCCTAACCCCATTGATAAGCATCTGAGGCTACAAGTGCCTAAATTTTCAAGAAACAACACTGTGTCAGGAGAAGATCATCTAAAAGCCTTTCAAAATGTCATGGATAACTTTGAGGTTGAACATGAGGATGTTTTCATGAAGTCATTCATGCAATCCTTAGTAGATGAGGCAAGAGAATGGTACAAGAATCTGCCTGACCGGAGTATTTCATCATGGGATGATTTTAAAAGGATGTTCAAGGAGCAATATGGTGACAAAACTGACCCTAGCTTTTTTGTAAATGAGTTCACCAGTATCACTAAAGGGTCAAATGAGCAGGTTGCAGATTTTAATGCAAGATTTACTAAAGTGTTAAACAAATTGCCACATCACATGAGGCCAAATGAACCAATGTGCATAATATTGTATGTCAATGCCTTTGATGCAAAAACTGCATATGGATTAAGAGATAAAGGTCCTGCTACTCTCAAGGATGCTTTCAGAATTGCAGTGAATATTGAGAACAACAGGAAAGCATCAGGCAAGACAAATAGAAGGGATGATATAAAAATTCTGCAGAATCCAAACAAGCCTCAGAACACTCAAGGTAATACATCTGCCCCTGAAGATAAGATAGACAAATTGGCAAATGTTGTTAAGGACCTAAGCTATAGATTAGCTAGAAGTGAAAAAGGGATAGTCCTGATAGGCAAGTCTATCAAAGGCAAGAAAAGAGGCCATCATTGCATGATATGCCTTATAATACCAATTGGCATGATGGTAAACCTATATTCCCACGTAACAACACAAATCAAAGAGCTCAACATGTCAAAGAAACTCCTGATCCTCTAAAGAAAGCTGTAAATATTGTTGATGATGCTCCATGGTGTATAATTTGTCAGATGCCACATTCACAGTTATAGTGTATGATTGCTCAGTCCTTGTGTGATAATACTACATCTTGTAATGAATGCAATGAGCCACATTATGTGCAAGATGATGATGTAAATATGATGTCCATAAGCAATGGATACACTCTTTATGATGCTGATGAGAGTACAAATGATGGAACTCAGGGCTGCCAACAGTTCCCATATGATGAAGATGATGAAGTTAACTATGCCTATGCTCAGAACTCACAATTTTCTGAGTAACTTACAACGACCTTCTGATGAGGAAATTAGGGCCTTCACAGCTGCAGCAGTTGCTCAAGTCAAGAGCAACTACAATCTCAGGGGTAAAAATCAGGTAAGCAGCCCACATCAGCCAAAAGATGTTACTATAGGACAGCCAGTGCATGGTAATAAGGGGATGGAATTACAAAAAAGGCAGTGGGTTAATAATAAACAGAATTTTAGACATAGAACAGGTCATGAATCCCAAGGACCAGAAAATAGAATCCCTCAGGCTGAAGATCAAGGTAAAGGTTCCCAAGACAAGAATGATGATCAGGGAACTATGAAAGTAAAAGCTAAATCAGTTCAGGATAATAGTAAGATTGTGGAGCAAGCTACAACTGTTATACAAAATTATGTTCCATTTGATATAGCTCAAGTCCTCTCCTAGGTAAAAGTCTCTGTTCCACTTATGGAACTGATGAAAGTGGAAGAAATTAAGAATAGGACAATATCCCTAATTTCAGGGGTACCTTTTCAAGCTAAACAAAATGCTCAGACCCAGGGTGAGAAACATGTCATGTGTAATGAAGAAGATGAGGCTCCTGAAGTCTATTTAGGAGTGACTATGACAAAGTGTCCTTCACAAGTGGAACCATTTTATGTTTCCCTGGTTATAAATGGAAAAATAATCAGAAATTGTATGCTTGATTCTGGAGCATCTACAAATGTCATGCCTTTGGCCATCATTCAACAAGCTGGATTGAAAATTGACAAGGCATGTGGAAAATGTTATGCTATGGATGCCAGAGAGGTACCAGTTATTGGAATCATGAAGGATGTGGATTTCAAACTGGCAGCATTTCCTGAGAAAAGATATAAAATGAATATAACAGTGGTTGACATCAAGCCACAGTATGGTATGTTGTTGTCAAGAAGATGGGTAGCACTAATTGGTGGAAGTATGCAGCCGGACCTGTCATATGCCATGATTCCAATGAATGGCAGGGATGTTAAGCTAATCAGAGAACAAAGATCATCAGAGACAGTGGAAGACTAAGAAGCAGAGGAACAGATATGCTTTGTAAACACTGACTGTGATAACTTCAAGGTTGTCTCAGATGATAGAGAAGATAAAAAGAAAAATGTCTGCATTGAAGAATTGGATCAGCAAGGTTTGTGGACCATGTTTTTTGATGGAGCTTGTGCAAAAGAAGGCTCTGGAGCTGGAGTTGTTTTCCTGTCTCCAACTGGTAAGCTCCTCAAATTCTCTTTCTTGCTGAGGTTTGTTTGCACAAACAACATTGCAGAATATGAGGCTTTACTCTTAGGCCTAAATATTGCTCTCAAACATGGAATCAAAATGCTAAGAGTATTTGGGGATTCTGAGCTGATTGTATCCCAAATTAGAGATAGGTATGCTTCAAAAAATAAAAGGTTGAAACAATACAAGCATGTTGTTTGGGATACCATTGAACTATTTGATGCATTTTCAATAGGCTAGGTAGAGAGGTCAAAGAATGTTATGGCTGATTTCTTAGCTAATGTTGCAATAAGGCCAGATGACATCACTCTGTCAGATGTTACAAATGTAGAAGTTAAAATCAGGCCTGCAGTACCAGAAAATATATGCAGTTGGCAAGTGTTTAATGATGATAGGGACTTGTTAAAATTTTTGCACTACATAGATGAATATGAGAATCAAGAAATTGATTTCCAAGCTTTTGTAGAGACTATAGATGGAAAAGAAACTCTTGTGGGAAAAGAGATAATTCAGTTGAAGACTAATAAAATCCCCAGAGGATTAGTAGCTTTGGAAAGAGCTTTTGACAGTAGAGATAAATTGGTCACAAGGACATCTCCCACAAATAAGGAAGATTTAGAAGAGATAAATTTGGGGACATCTCAGGCCCCTCAGAAGGTATACATTGGTAAATAGCTCAAACCACACATTAGGAGTATGCTGATTGCATTACTGAAAAAGTATAAACATGTTTTTGCTTGGTCATATGAGGACCTAAAAGCCTATAGGGAAGATTTATTCCAGCATGAGATCCCATTGAAGCCTGGAGCTAAGCCATTTAGACAAAGGCAAAGACCTATTAATCCTACCTTAGCTCCAAAGATGCAAGAAGAACTCAAAAGGCTGAGGGAAGCTGGAATAATTGTGCCAATCAGGCATTCAACTTGGGTGTCTAACCTTGTCCCAGTCAGAAAAAAGAATGGTGATATTAGGCTTTGTGTTGACTTCAGGAACTTAAATGTATCCTCTTTAAAGGATAACTATCCACTGCCTAATATGGAAGCTATGTTGCAGAGAGTGACTGGTTGTGAACTCTTATCCATGATGGATGGATTGTCAGGTTATAATCAGGTGAAGGTAAAGGAATCAGAATAGTATAAGACTGCCTTCACCACCCCATGGGGAACTTATGTGTATGTTAGAATGCCCTTCGGACTAACCAATGCAGGTGCTACATTTCAAAGAGCAATGGATGTTGCTTTTGCAGGGTTGATTGATTCAATCCTGGCTGTGTATCAAGATGATCTGACTGCTTACTCAAAGAAAGAAGAGCAGCATTGTTTGCATCTGGAGCAGATTTTCATAAGAGCACTAGAGTATGGCATTTCTTTAAATCCAAAGAAGTGTGCTTTTGGGGTGGTTGAAGGAAAACTCCTAGGGCACATTATTTCCAAGGATGGAGTCAGGATAGATCCAGAGAGAGTGGCTGCTATTGACAGAATTCAAATGCCAAAAACTGTAAAAGGAGTTCAGTCCTTCTTTGGACAGATAAATTTTGTTAGGAGATTTGTTCCCAACTTTGCAGAAACCACAAGGAACATTTCCAAGATGATGAGGAAGGATGCCACTGTCCACTGGGAAAGTGAAGTAATTGAATCATTTCAGAGTATCAAAGAGGCAATCAAAATGGCCCCTGTTCTTAAATCTCTTGATTTTTCTAGGCCATTCCACGTATTTTCATTTGCTTCCTTTCATATTGTTGCTGCATGTTTGCTACAGAAAAACGAAGATGGTTTTGAACAGCCCATAGCTTTCTTCAGTATGTCCTTTCAGGCTTCTGAGTTGAAATATGATATTATGGAAAAACAGGCATATGCACTAGTCAGAGCCATCAAAAGTTTCAGACCATACTTGGTAGGATCATATATAATTGCATATGTACCCCATACAGCAGTCAAAGACATATTCACTCAGCAGGAGGTGACTAGAAGAAGGTGCAGATGGATAAACAAACTGCAAGAGTTTAACATAGACATACAAATTACCAAGTTGGTAAGAGGACAAGGATTAGCCAAGATGATGGCACAGTCAAATTTGGAAGCATGCCAAGTTAATGCTGTCCAAAATGAGAGTGTAGATGTATCAAGATCTGAATGGTATAAGGATATTATCTACTACTTGCAAAATCTGAATTGTCCTTCCCATTTCAGTGACAGTCAAAAGAGGACTTTAAAGTTACATGCAATCAGGTATGTTATTGTTCAAGGTGAGCTATACTGGAAAAACCCTGATGGTGTGTTGCTGAGATGTGTGGATGAAGATGTAGCTAACAATGTTTTGATTGATATGCATAAAGGATTGTGTGGTGGACATTATACTGCCCAAACAACAGCTCATAAGATTCTCAGAGCAGGATATTGGTGGCCTACTCTCTTTTCAGATGCACAAAGGTTAGTAAGGAAGTGTGACCCTTGCCAGAGATTTTCAGAAAAGTTGAAATATGATGGTGCTTTACCCCTAAGGACTGTAACTGTGGATGCTCCATTTCAGCAATGGGGAATTGACTTCATAGGGGAAATTGCAGACAAGTCAAGTGGGGGACATAGTTGGATTTTGGTGGCAACTGATTACTTTACCAAATGGATTGAGGCCATTCCAACTAAGAGAGCTACAAGTAAGGTGGTGATGGATTTCATACTGGAAAATGTTATCATCAGGTTTGGAGTACCATTCAAGATAGTTACTGATAATGCTATGTGCTTCAGATCAGGTGAATTTGTTGATTTTTGCAACAAATATGGGATCAGTCTATCATATGCATCACCATACCACCCACAAGGAAATGGTCAAGCAGAATCAAGCAATAAAAGCATCATGAAAATTATCAAGAGGATACTAGACAAGAACAAGAGAGCTTGGGACTCAAAATTAAAGTTAGCAATATGGGCTGACAGAGTGACAGTAAAAAAGGCTATTGGAATGTCACCCTTTGAGCTAGTCTATGGTACATCAGCCAGATTGCCCATAAACAATCTCCTACCAATTTACAGATTCATCTAGGAAAATGATGAGGAGATTGAAGATTCCATGACAGAAAGAGTGAATCAGCTGATTGCACTAGATGAAGACAGAAGGAAAGCCCACCAGATCAATCTCAAGAGACAACAAGAGGTGAAATATCAGTTTGACAGGAGAGCTACTAAAAGGAAATTTCAGGTCAATGATCTGGTGCTCATATGGAATGCAAAAGATCAGGACAAGGGTAAACATGGTAAATTCGAACCCTTATGGATGGGCCCATATCAGATTTGCAGTGCTCATGGGGAGGATTCTTATTTCCTCCAGGCCCTAGATGGTGAAGTTCTGGAATTGCCTGTGCATGGCCAATTCCTTAAGTTCTATTTTGCATAGATGACTTGTCGCTGTGCACATTTGTAAAAACATGTATATAGTGTAAATGTCTTGTGCAGTTCGTGCTGTTTGGTTTTTTTGCTTGGTCTGCCCAGAGATCTGGTTCTCGCTGCAGGTTTTCACCTGCACGTCCCCATTCGGAGCCAGTGTTGGCACTCATTTTGACCTGGAGGCTGAGCTTGTTTGTTGGAGGGTTTCTTCCTTCAAACCCTAGGTGTTCCTGTTCATCGATAAGAGCTTGGTCTATCAGCAAAGGATATTGTGGTTCTGCCGACAATGTTGGTCGTGCCGATGGGGGTACCTCAAGTGTTATCAGCATGAGTTTGCATGTGTCTTGGCGATCATTTCAGTAGCATGGTGTGTTCTTTGTATATCGCCATGACTTTGTGCTATCGGCGAGGGAGTTTCCTGTTGGGCCGACAGGGGTACTCTGGCCGATGGAGCTGTATCGGCGTAACAAGTGATGTCGGCAGGTGAGTTTTTGGTTGGGCCGACAGTTGGTATTCTGGCTGATGAGGGATGATCAAGGTGGTTGTCAGCAGGAGTAATGCTATCAGTGAGAGAGTTTTTGGGTTCGCTGACGCTTGAGGTCTCGCCGACAGAGTATAGTTTGTTGGTGCCATCAGTGTAATGGAGGATTATTGGGTGAATGGGTAGATTGTTGGCTGATGGTGTAGGTCTGGCCGATGGAGTTGCCATCGGCGAGTATGGGGTAGTGTCAGGCCGATGGGAATTTGGAGGATGTCTATCAGAGTGAGTAATATTGTCGGCCTAAGGGTTTTTTGTGGTGCCGATGGTGTATGTCTCACCGACGGAGGTGGGAAGTGAAGGACCATCGGCGAGACTATTGTGATCGGCGGAAGTGCTTTTGGTTGCCCCGATGGTCTTTGTCTCAGCGACAAGGGGTGTGGAGCTGGCATCGGGGTGACGAGGAGGATTGTCTTGGCGACAGCAATGCCATCGGAGTGAGATGGTATATCGGGCTAGCATTGTTTTGATCTGCCGATGGTAGAAGTTTGGCCAATGGGCTGTGGGCGAAGGCATGTGTGTCGAGCGCGGCAAAAGTGCTCAACACTTTGTTTGAATGCGGTTATGCTTTTAAAGCATCGAAGTTGTCTCCACACCATGCATGTGGGATTTTTCCCCTTGCATTATTTTTGAACCTGCGAAGGAGGCGTTTTGGCGGGAAACTTCTTTTTGACTACAGCGACGGTTTTCTAGCGACCACAGGTGGTTGAGGCCCTTAATGGCGACTGTAGCAGGAGTATGGGCGATGGTACAAGTGATCAGGCTACCTAATTGAGAATGAAGACTTCTAGATAGTGGCGCGTGGCTCGAGGCCCCCCTTTGTCTGCTGCATTTACATTTTCTGAGCACCATTCCTTCTGAGGACTGTATCTGGCAGATTTTTTGTTATAATCATGTAATTAATTGCTGTGGTACACTTTCTGGCTGTTATAAGCAGGAAGTGTTACTCATTTTGTTGTTGTTGAAAGTTGAACATTTTGGCTCTGTGATACAAGACAGTTGGTTTTGGCTGCTCTATCCACAAAAAACTTGTGAGTTTATGTATCTCCTGTTGTATGTTTTTGTATGAATCCACTGATTTCATGGTTAAATTTATATGAGAAATGCTATGTTAGCATGTGTTTTGTTAATTCTGTCTCCAGTATTGCATGTATCTTTCTTCTGAGTTTGGGTATTTAAGGAATGTTGAGACTCTAGAACATAGAATTCCTATGTTGAATGTCTGATCTTTTAACTTCTGCTCAAGGGGTAGATTAAACTGTTTTCAGGTTGAACATTGGGAAGGGTATACTGCAGTAGGGATGCCATAAGTAGAGATAACTTAACACTCTGTATTGGGAGATATCTGTAAGGCAGGTATCACATATATCCCCCTGAAATCCAGTTTTAGCCGTTCATGCTGATCATTCACAGGTGTATGTCTATTGACTCCAGGCCCTGGATAGGCACCAATCTTGGTTTGTGTTTGTGTTACAACCATGTCCAGCTTTGCATCCAAACTCAAAATCATAATCAAACTCTAAAACAACCATTAGGACATTAGAATTAGTTTTAGGATCCTTAGTCCTCTGTCTACAACTGCAAATAGGCCCAACGCTAGCCCCTTTGCTCTTATCTTTCAGTTTTGGTCTACTTACAGGAGGACTTATCTGCTTTCTGACAGCATCCCAATCCTTGTATGCGTGTCTCATGGATGTTGAGTAGGGAATACCCCCCTAGGTCTTGCAGAGCCTGAAGAAGAAGAGGAGATAAAATATAGAGTCTATCTCCTACACTGTTGGCCCCTGGCCCAGAGATCCTGTTGATCACTGATGGCTACCTTGTAGGGAAATCTAGGAACAAGCATCCAGTCTGGGAAAAAACCAACAAGTTGTAGGTGCCAATCTCGGCCCGCTTCATTGACCGTTTTCTTGAGTATCTTGATGATGGTCTTGTGGGAGGCCTCAGCTTGGTCATTGATCTGTGGGTAATAGGGGGTAGAAAACCAATGTTGTATATGGAACTTATGACATAGATCATGAACTTCCTGGTTCTTTAAGGGATTCCCATTATCAGTAATGATGGCCTTGAGGATACCGTAGTGGCAAATGATGTAATGTAGGATAAACTTAGAGATCTATTTTTTGGTAATATAGGTCATAGGAATGGCTTCCACCCATTTTATGAATTACTTTATGGCAGTAATAATAAACTTGTGGCCGTTAGATGAGGGTGGATAGATCTTCCCTATGAGGTTTAGTCCCCATTCCGAGAATGGCCAAGTTGTGAGAGGTTGTAACTCATGTGTTGGAGCATGTATGAGGTATCCATGCTTTTGACATTGAACACAACTTTTGGTAAAGTGTTATGCATCCTGCTCCATAGTACGCCAATAGTAACCAGCTCTAAGAAGTTTTTTAATAAGACTAGGACCAGTGGAATGCGATCCACAGACACCTTCGTGTATCTCTTGCAAAGAAACATTAGCCTCTCCTGAGTCGAGACACCTAAAGAGGATACCATCGAGACTCTTACAATAGAGGGTTTGGCTAAGGATGGTGTAGCGAGAGGCTCGGTGAATGAAGGTTTTCCTTTTGAGGGGGGAAGGTACCATTGGTTAGATATTTGTATATGTCTTCATACCAGGGGGAACTGGGACCAACAATCTCTCAGATGAGGTCAGATTGTGGTACTTCAAAAGTTGGGATGAGCAGCTATTCAACTAAAAATTCACACCTTTGTGTGTTGGCAGGCATGTCTAAAAGAGAACTGATGGTTTCCATGGCATCAACTACCTTGTTGTTGACTCTGGGAATCTGTTCAAATGTGATTTTAGAAAAGTACTTCTTAAAGTTATCAACCATTCTTTTATAGGGGAGAAGCTTCTAATATTTTATTTGGTATTCATCTTGGATCTATTTGATTACCAGCTGAGAGTCACTAAATACCTATAGTTCTTTGATGTCCCATTGGATAGCCATGCGCAACCTAGTGATTAGAGCTTCATACTCAGCAATGTTATTTGTACAAGGAAAATAAATTCTGTAAGATTTTGGGATACAATCACCGCGAGGGGTGATGAAGAGGATACCGGCTCTTGATCCATGTTGTCTATAGGAGCCATCAAAGTAGAGCTTCCAAGGTTCTACTTGATAAACATTGAATAGTTCTTCATCTGGGAATGTAGGGTAAATAGGGTGGACATCTATTATGGGTGCTTCTGCCAATTGGTCGGCTATGGCTTGTCCCTTGATGGCTTTGCGATTGACATATTGAATGTCGAACTCATTGAGGATCATCACCTATTTTGATATTTTGCTTGTGAGAACTACCTTAGAGAGCAAATACTTGAGGGGGTCAAATTGGGCTATGAGCTTGGTTGACTGATTCAGCATGTAGTGCCATAGATTTTGAGAAATAAACACCACAGCCAAACATGCTTTTTTAACTTTGTTGATAACTGAGAGGGGGGGTGAATCAGTTATCCTAATTATTTCTTCTTCTGAACTTTCTTATTAATCAAAGCAGCATTGAATTAAACAAACAAGCATTATCATGAAATGAGAAACACATGACACAGTATTTTTGACGTGGAAACCTGGTTAAGGGAGAAAACCACAGGGTGATTAACCCAAAGATTATTCTCTGTTAGAAGAATAAGGAGTTACAAAAATGGCACTTGCCAATTAGGGCTCACTGCCCAAGCACACTGCTCACAAGAGGCACACTGCCTACAAAGAGACACACTGTCTACAAAGAATGTTATATAATACTTGAACTGATTGGAAGCACCTACATATGCTGGGGTTCAGTTCCGGTTAGGCTCAGTATACTGATCTGCTGCACTTCATCTTTCCTCTGTTCTTTATTCTGCTATCTTTTCACATACCAGATCTTTCTTACTACTTCTGCTCTGCTCTGCACTTATTCGTATATACCATCACACAATCTCTCCTTTCACAACTAAATCCATCCTCTATATATATCCGCACAAGTAATTTCATCACCTTTCTAGTCGGCATCCGGAACAGTCTAGTTTCTTACAAACTCTGTTCTGTCAGCTAAATCCTTGCTCACCAAGCAATGCGGATCAAGCATATACTTGTAGATAACATTAATCATGTCGGCCAAACATGATTCATGCCTTCACAACCTTTACCATTAACAGTAACACATCTGGAAAATATTTTGATGCTTAATCAGTCAGTTCTTCCTCTGTTTTCACTGTCTTTCAGGAATCCGATACTCAGCTATTCATATCTTTTTCTTTGTCCATCACCAGAGGCTAAATCCTTGGAATATACTACTCAAGGTAGTCCTCTTGACTTCCCCAAATCCACACTGCACCAAGACACTTCCTCTGAGAGGTCCGGACCAATCTGTCAGACCTTGCCACATGCTCTGTTCTTGTTCACCGAACCACAACAGTTCTTCATTCTGACTTCCGGTAGAGGCACACCATGACTTGCGGATATGTGGGATGACCTTTGTTGCCATCAATGACAACAACCATGAATCCATATAGTGTCTCTTGCCAACAATCTCCCCCTTTGGCATTGATGGCAATACTTAGTGAAAAATGACTAAGTGTTTACACTATGCTCCCCCTTTGCTGATGCTCTATCTTTATATACAATTTCTGGAACTCCCCCTTAGTTGGATTCCTCATTTTTCACTTCTCCTCACTCCCCCTTTAACATCAATGGCAAAGGGTAGGGTCCGCACACCAAAATTTTCAAAACTTTTCTCTATATAGCCGCCTATTTACATACTCACATAAATTGAAGAATGTCTGCAAAAGATGTCTTCAGTTGGATCAGTTCTGTAGCCCAACTTTGCTTCATTCTATCCAAAATTGAAATGTGACCACTCAACAAAAATGCAAAAGCTTCTGCCCTCTTGAGATCTGTCGGATCATTTGTTTGGGTGGTAGTCTGAGCATCACTGATAGCCTCATGCATAGTTTCTAACTTAGGGATTATAATCCTTCTAAGTTCTCCCATCCGGTTAGTGATATTCTTCCTTTCCTTCTCAAAGTTCTTTATTGCATTTGTGATTGCAATAGTTTGACATTCTTGATTTACTATGAATGAATAGAGAGGATCAAAACTTTGAGACAGACTTTGTAGTTTGTCCTGTTCCGCTTTTATTTTCTTATCAATTTCTACTGTTGCCTTTGACCAGGAGATACAAAATTTGTAGATATCACCGCCATCCTTAAGAGCATTTTCTAAGCTCTTTATTCCAATACTCATATTTCTCCTATCATTAGAGATTAATCCTAATACTTCTGAAAATCTTTTATCCAAAAATTCCTTCCGGACCTTTTCTTCAGCTGATTTTTCTAGAGAATCAAAATGTGTATCAACACTGCTGACTAAGGTTTTGAGATTACCGGAAGAGGAGGCTGTCGGATCTATCTGGATTGATGGCATAATCTTTTCAAGCACTCCGGAAGCAGCCTCTATCAACTCACAGTCTTCCATATGAGACTTTAGGAGTTTTTCATTTGCCTTAGCATTTGCAAATGAAGCTATCTTCATTGTCTGTATCGGAGAGAGAGAGTCAAAGTCAAATGGGCCTTTTAGAAGCTCCGGTTCATCAATCTCTAAAGTTTCTTGGCTTAGAAACTTTTGAACAGTTTGTGCAGTGTCTCTTGCCGGAGACAGATGTTTCTTTTCTTCTGCAGTTTTGTCCTTAGGAGTCTTATCTCCTTCCACATTTTTACCACTTGCAGTTGTGGTTTTCTCTGTTGGATTTTTCTCTTTCTCTGTATCCTTGGTGCTGTCAACCTCTTTTTCTTTTTCTGCTGCTTCTTTCTCTTGGGATCCAGAGATTGTAGGAGAAGCCAGAGAAGAGATGTTAGTTTGTTCTAGTGGCACTTCTTCCGGAGTAGATGATTCCAAGTCTGCAGCTGTTTCTGCACCTAAATCCTCTGTAACAGGAATATTGAACCTTTTGAATGTATTCCGGAGGATCTCTTCAGTGTCCTTGGCTACTTTGTTGGTCTCACCAAGCATAAGCTGATTCATCCTTGCTTTGCTTCTGAATTCATCCTTGCAGTCCTTGAATATCATGTTCATTGTTTTGTGATCAATTGAAGGATATAGCTGAATAGCTATTTGTTCCCTGATCTCAAGATCTTTTGCCATGGCATTGTTCTTTCTTATTTCTAGTTCCATTTCTAGACTCTTTGGAATTTCAGAGATGATCTCAATAAAAGCTTTATTGTAGATGTTTAGGTACCTAATTATAGCTTCTTGCAGGATCTTTTGATCTGCCTCATTGTAGTCATCATAGAATTCAGCCACTGGTTGAAGGTTCCCATCCACAGTGACTGATTTGACTACACTGTCTAGAGACAGGGTGGGCTTTTCAGCAAATTTCTCTGTCATTTCTTCCTTGTCTTGGCCTAAAGAGGGTTTACCGGATCCTTTCTTCTTCTGCTTCTTTATTTCTTTTATTCCCTCATCTGACTCAGTTTCTTCTTCATCCTTTTGGCTTTGATAAGCTCTTGAGGCTTTTGTCTTAGATCTCTTACCAGATCCTTGGACTTTCGGTATTGAGCTTTTGGTTCTGATAGGTGTAGATCCTTTTGATGATCTAGTTCGGGTTGAGGTTTCCACCAGAGTACTTTTCTTGCTTTTCTTTTTTGCTTCTTTCTTTTCTTCCTCAGCCTTTCTTCTCTTTTCCCGGTTGGCATCAAGTGCCTCCTTTGGGATGCCTAGGCCTTGAGCAATATGCTCTACTTCTTTTCTCACCTTCCTCTTTATCTCAGGTTCCCTGAGTTCTACATGGATCTTTACACTCAGCTCCTCAAAGGTTCCAAACCTTTCTGCCTTTGGATCTTTGGGCTGACTTAGCATGTGTTGAACATGCAGCTCCACTATCTATTCATCCACTTCATACCCCATGGGCATGATCCAGACAGTCCTTGGCTCCACTACCTCCATTAGGCACTGATCAGTGTCCACCATAAAGCACACTGAGTCTTTGTATTTTTCAACAAGAGACTGGGGAATTCTTTCTCTTGCTTGCATCGTGCTTTGGAAGTTTTTGAAGTATCCCCATAGGGCTGTATTTCTTGCTTTGGCATCCCCAAGCCCATGTAAATAATCTCTTATCTGGATTGCAACAGGTTTGTCATTCTGCCATGCCCATCCACTTGATCCGGGCAGTTCATTCATGAAGTAGAAAAATAGACATAATATAAGAGTACCATACTTATAGGAATTCTTTTTGTCCTTCTTGATTTTCTGTATATTTTCCATTAATAGGCTTAGGAGCAGTTTGCAGAGATCATAATCTGCATTCTTCCTTAGCATTTCATAGGCAGTATACACTGCAGTTCCGGATACAGAATTCTCCCTGTTGGAGTGATAGATCTTGTATCCTATTATCATGGATGCATACTTGATATCCGGATCTGAAATATCTTCAATGGTCATTACCCTCTTGTCAAATTTTGATCCAGTGGCCTCAGTTACAATGTTGTTTATGACAGATTTGAGGATAGGTATCCCTTCGGAAGAGTATAGACCAGTTACTACCCTAATTGCCTCTTTTGTGATTTTGCAAGGTCTATCCAGCCATAGGAAGTTGTCATGCATTCTGCTCAATGCATACCGGACCCATTCTTCTTCCTCAAAGTAGGTGAAATGAATGAATTGATCAAACTGTTTCTTCTGGATACCCTTGTACTCTGGTTTAAGCTCAAAAGCATTGTCTATCAGTTGTTTGTGATAGAGATCTCTCAATTTGAATTCCCCGAATTCCTCAATGCTTACATGTATGTAAACCCTAATGTCTTCTGTGTGTAAAACTCCATGAGGAACACTGGAAAATGCTCCTAAGGGATCTACCTCCAATGACTTGTATGGATGTTTCTTAAATTCAAGTCGGGGCCTATCTGAGATTTTTACTATATTTGGAGTAGCCATTTCTTCAAAAGATTTGTAGCAAGATATCAAAAGTGGAAAATACCTTTTGCGTCTTCGGTTACACGGAGTGGCTGGATTGATTTCTGTATGTAATGACTTCGGCAGGAGATCTTCGGTGAACTTGATGAATTTTGTTGCAGAGCTCTACTTTTCGCTTCTTCTTGGATGTGGAATGATCAAGTGATTGTTGAGAAATCCCTTATATCGTTTCGCAAACCCTAATATCTGTTTGCAATAAATGCTCCACCTGCATTATTCCAGTTTGCCTTATCCGGATAGCTTGGAGTATCCTGGATCAGTCCTGATCTATGAACATCATGCGGATCTTTCAATCATGAACAAATCAAGATGACACATTACAAGAACATCTCAAACACTCTGTCCAATCTGCAGAGTGAAATAATGCACTTCCGGATCTCTCCGGACCCTTTTGTAATCCTCTGTCATTCTGGAGCATCTCCCGGAACAGGGCTTACTTGATCGATCACAACATCTTTATATATTCATGCGGACCTCTGAAATCTTATCTGGATTATCTCAAGAATTATCTCTTCAAACCCTTTACTCCGCATCTTGTGCCATATTCGGCACCACTTGATTGGCTGGGGGAACAGGATTTTCTTTGAGTCTCCCCTTGAGCCAGAGCTTACTTTTTAATTTCTGGAGGGAATATTAGCACCAGAGTCTGGTGTGGATCCAGTTTTTGTATTCTCTGAACTTTTCTTTACCCAAATCTTGCTCATCTGATTCCTAACTTCATCCGCATTCATCTTTTGTTTACCCTTGTCTTGATTCTGATTATACACTGGACCTCTTTTGTCCTGATTCTTGCTTCTGCAGACTTTAGCATTATGACCGGACCTATTACAGATTTGGCAAATAACATTTCTTTGCATATTTGACTGATAACCTCTTGATCTGCATTGATTAGCCATATGACCTACTCTATTGCATGTAAAGCATCTACCATTGAATGATTTGTTTACTTGCATATTTCTGCATTCATGAGACTTGTGTCCATACCTTTTGCAGTTAAAGCACTGTCCGAAGAAGGATGGATTAGTTTGATTCATTCTTTTTCTGCACTGATTAGCTTTGTGACCAAAGTGATTGCAGCTATGGCAGTATCCATTGAAAGATGGATA
Source organism: Cunninghamia lanceolata (assembly GCA_027924645.1). Lineage (NCBI taxonomy): Eukaryota > Viridiplantae > Streptophyta > Pinopsida > Cupressales > Cupressaceae > Cunninghamia > Cunninghamia lanceolata. Next base: position 8,010,751 of record BSBN01000194.1, on the reverse strand, counting down.
TCTTTGAGCATTGGGCTGTCTTACCGGAGGTCTTCTAGGCCTATTCCTCAGATTTTTTGATCCAAAATTCTTTTGACCAGATCCAGAGCTTTCTCCTTTCTCATATCCCAAACCGTACTTGTCATCTGTCTTCTTTTAACTTCCAAGAAGTACTTCAAGTTGGGCAGAGCTTATCTTGAATTTTTCTTTATATTCATTTGCTGTTTGAAGATCTCTTTTGAGAGAGACAATTTGATCCTCAAGTTTTTCTTCATTATCTTTGGCATCTTCAAGATCAGATTCAAGATGTCTAATAATCCTATCCATCTGGTGGCATTCTTCTGATTTCTCTTTAAGAGATTGTCTTAGATTGTCTTCAGCTTTTCTTTTTTCTTCAATCTCTTGAGTAAACTTTATAGTTCCTGATTCCATTTCATGTCTTAACATAATGACTTCTTTTGATAACTTTTCACATAACTTGGTTTTCTCAGTCAATTCTTCATTTGTATTGCTTTCTTCAGTTTGGCTTGCCAATTGTTGGAGCAGCTCCTTTCTCTTTTTCATAGAGAGACTTAATTTGTCTTTTAGTTCTCTCATGAATTCATCAGCCTGTTTGAGTCTTTCCTTTAATTCATTGACTTCAGAATTTGACTGTTCAAGATCCTTAAGGGCAGTCTTGAGTTGCTCCCTTAAACCATATGCATCCATTTGAACTCCCAGATCTTCCTCAAGCTATTAGGCTCTATTAGGAGGAACCTTGCTCTGATACCAATTGTTGATAACTGAGAGGGGGGGTGAATCAGTTATCCTAATTATTTCTTCTTCTAAACTTTCTTATTAATCAAAGTAGTATTGAATTAAACAAACAAACATTATCATGAAATGAGAAACACATGACACAGTATTTTTGACGTGGAAACCTGGTTAAGGGAGAAAACCACGGGGTGATTGACCCAAAGATTATTCTCTGTTAGAAGAATAAGGAGTTACAAAAATGGCACTTGCCAATTAGGGCTCACTGCCTGAGCACACTACTCACAAGAGGCACACTGCCTACAAAGAGACACACTGTCTACAAAGAATGTTATATAATACTTGAACTGATTGGAAGCACCTACATATGCTGGGGTTCAGTTCCGGTTAGGCTCAGTATACTGATCTGTTGCACTTCATCTTTCCTCTGTTCTTTATTCTGCTATCTTTTCACATACCGGATCTTTCTTACTACTTCTGCTCTGCTCTGCACTTATTCATATATACCATCACACAATCTCTCCTTTCACAACTAAATCCATCCTCTATATATATCCGCACAAGTAATTTCATCACCTTTCTAGTCGGCATCCGGAACAGTCTAGTTTCTTACAAACTCTGTTCTGTCGGCTGAATCCTTGCTCACCAAGCAATGCGGATCAAGCATATACTTGTAGATAACATTAATCATGTCGGCCAAACATGATTCATGCCTTCACAACCTTTACCATCAACAGTAACACATCCGGAAAATATTCTGATGCTCAATCAGTCAGTTCTTCCTCTGTTTTCACTGTCTTTCAGGAATCCGATACTCAGCTATTCATATCTTTTTCTTTGTCCATCACCAGAGGCTAAATCCTTGGAATATACTACTTAAGGTAGTCCTCTTGACTTCCCCAAATCCGCACTATACCAAGACACTTCCTCTGAGAGGTCCGGACCAATCTGTCAGACCTTGCCACATGCTCTGTTCTTGTTCACCGAACCACAACAGTTCTTCATTCTGACTTCCGGTAGAGGCACACCATGACTTGCGGATATGTGGGATGACCTTTGTTGCCATCAATGACAACAACCATGAATCCATATAGTGTCTCTTGCCAACAAACTTTTGTGTAGTTTATCTCATAACCAACAAGAGTTCTGCTAATGTAGTAGATGTCATGTTGTCTTCCTATTTCATCATGCTGAGATAATAGAGCACCTAGGGCCACTACCATTGAGGAAGTATACAAGAGAAAAGGTTAATCAGAAATAGGTGGTATCAGTACTAGTGGTGTTGCAAGATATTCCTTGATCTGTTCAAAGGCCCGCTGATAATTTTCATCCTATTTAAAGGTTTCTCCTTTCCATAGCAAGTGCTAGAAAGGATGGCATTTATCTGCTAATTGTGTAATGAATCGGCAGATGGATTGGAGTCAACCTTGGAGGCTACAGAGTTGTTTGAGATTAGATGGAGGAGGCATGGTGATAATAGCTTTTATCTTGGCAGGATCTGCTTAATTGCCTCTTTGAGAGACTATATAGCCCAATAATTTGCAAGAGGTTACTCCAAAAACACACTTCTTGGGATTTAATCTCACCTTGTATTTCTCAAGCCTATCAAAAATCTATTCCAAGACTTCAAGATGGCCTTCTCGTGTTTTTGACTTTCCTAGGATGTCATAGACATAATCCTCCATTATGGAATGGAAGAGATCATGAAAAATGATAGTCATAGCACGTTCGTAAGTGGCACCTGTATTCTTGAGACCAAAGGGCATTATAACCCAACAATATACACCCCAAGGGAAGATAAAAGTAGTTTTATGCTGGTCTTCCTCTACGATCCTGATTTGGTTATATCCCGAGAATCTGTCCATTAGTGATAGTATTTCATGTCACATTATTAAGTCGACAATTGTACCAATGTTTGGCAAAGGAAAATCATCTTTGGGAAAGCTCTGTTTAGGTCTCTAAAATCATTACAACATCAAATTCTTCCATTAGGTTTGGCTACTAGTACTAGATTACACACCCACTCAGCATAATCAATGGGCTTGATGAACTTTGCATCCAACAATTTTTGTATTTCTGCTTTGACTAACAATGCTATTTGGGGATACATTTTTCTTAGCTCCTGTCTAACTGGTTTGGCATTGGGAGATACTACCAAATGATGAACTACAAGTGAAGGGTTGAGACTGGGCATGTATGCATAGGTCCATGCAAAATTGATTGCTCTTTTTATGAAGAATCTCATGAAGTTAACCCTTTCTGTTTCTGATAGTGACGTTGCTAAGAATGTAACTTTTGGATTCTTTGTAGTGCCCAAACTAATTTCCTAAGTATTTTTTGCCAGCAAAGGTGACCGCTCTTTGTATGTTGTCATAGGAAGGTCGGATCCTACATCCTTGGACACCTTAGAGAGGTTTTCACTCATGGATATGTCCTTTATTTTTATTTTTCCTTGGTCAAGAGGCACCTTTAAGTTTTCACCTAATGACCTTTCATTTTTTACTTTATTTATTTCACTTTTGTGAGTAGAGGATCTGACACTTATGCCAAAGTATGCTATTCGGGGTAGGTCCATTGCATAGCCCACTTTGTGATCTCCTAATGGCAAGCTTTTCCTTAGTCCCATAAATTCAACTATAGCCTCATTGTTTTGAAATACATCTAGGGTAGGTGCCCCCTTGTTGGTCCCAGTCAATGAGGTTAGGGTAAACAAGTTGGAGGCCAGGGAATGTGGATGAGGAGACTAAAGATAACATGAAAATGGATGTCTCTTGGAAAAGTTTAGTGATATGGAAGGTAGAGTCATCAATGGTATCCTAACTAGGGACCTCTTCCACGAGAAAGCCTCAGTGACTTTATCAAGGACAACTTTGATGTCGGAGGAAGGTGGACCCTCCTTCCAGTATCCTAGACCCTGTCTATTATACTTCTTTGTCACAATGATAGGTTCGAGAGGGCCTTGTTCTTTTGGTCCTAGTCCTCTTGTTCCCTTGTAGCCCATGTTCTTGATGATTCTATATCCATTATTATACCTCTCCACTTCTAGAGTGAGTTGATCATGCTCATCATAGAAAAGCCAAGAAGCATGGTTATCCTCCACATCTTCATTATCAAGCAGTCCTGATTGTATGAACACTATGGGAGACATGGTGATGGTAGCTTTGGATACAGATGATCTATCATATGATTTGGGAGATAAAGGCATGGTTCCTAGGAAGGAAGATCCCTGCAAGCTATACTCACCAAGTCCCTTCTCTATGATCATGACCGTAATATCAAAAATGGATTTCCTAGTGGAGGGCTTGTTTAGGTTTGAGGGATCAATATAAGATGTAAAGGGATAGGCCTTGGCATTGATAGGTACACGATTAGGATTCTGATAGGTAGCTTGGAAGGTTTAATAGTACACAAATGGGTTTGGATCTATGGGGATTGTAATTTCCACGGCATTATATGGGAAATTTAAGCATTGGTGGTAGGTGGATGGTACTGCTTTTAATGTATAGATCTAAGGGTGGCTGAGGATGATATTATAGGGCAACTCAACATCTAGAACTTGACATAGTGTGTCGGTAGTGACAAGACCAACCCTTATAGGTAGTTGGATGATCCCTTCAGAATCACACTCTCGATCATCATAGGCCTTGATGGTTATGTTTTTTGAGGTATCAATGCGGTCTTCTGAGTAGCCTAGTTGTTTTATTAATCTTAGAGAACAAATGCTCAACCTAGCTCCACCATTTACCAGTATCCATTTAATACAACATTGGTCGATGAATACTTTGATATGGAGGGCATCATGGTGAGATGGATTAGAATTGGAAAGGCCTTGATCAGAGAAGGTCAAATGATGGGGAGCGGTGATACTTATCATCATAGCTTGGAATTGTGTCGTGTCGATATCAGTGGGTATAGATGATTCTTGCAAGGTTCTGTCAAGGATGGCTTTGTGAGCGGGAGATATGCGCAATAGTTCAAGTATGGATATATGAGCAGGGGATTTACTGAGGTGCTCAAGGATATTATAGCTAGCAGTTGGATGGATGGCAGGTGATGGGGCTCCTTGGATAGTTACTCAGCTACGTCGAGTAGTTACGGCACAGTTAAGTGTTTTTCCTCTTATGGTGATAGTAGCAATTCGGGATGGTTCAATGTTGCTAATGGTAGATTCATAAGTATAGTTAACATTCTTTTCTGTAGTAGGGGCACTTACTTTGTCATGCGAGGGAAGGGGATTTTTAAAGGCATCTGTGTCATAATTGGTAGTTGGCTGTGGTGATGTAATGTTGATAAGCCCTTGATCGATAAGATTTTGAATCATATGTTTGAGCATCATGCAGCTAGTGGTAATGTGTCCTTTTACCCTGTGATATTCACAGTACTCATTATCCTTGTACTAGTTAGGTTTAAATTGAGGTTCCTCCTGTGGTCGTATCTTAGGTAACACAATTGCCCCCAATTGTACACATTTTCTAAGAACAATCTCAATGGGTTCTCCCAAAGGAGTGAATTTACATCGAGGTGGTGGATTTTCTTTCATTTGAATGTGAGGAAGAAAGGGTGCTACTTGTATGTTGATAGGTTCTTTTACTATTTGCACGTTCTTGGCATCGACAACACCGTCGTTTACAACATTCTTGTTTTTATTCCAAAAATGAGATTTATCATTTGAGGATTGAGGGTTGTCTTTGTTTTCCTTTGAGATCTTGATAAGACCTTTTGTGATTAGAGATTTCTCGATGTTGCTTCCTTTGGAAATGATTTCATTGAAGGTGGTTACGCTATGCAGTTGTACTTGGAAAGACAATTCAGGATGAAGATTTTGCATGAAGATATCGATTTGTTGCTTTTCAAGCATCTGCCAAGAAAGTTTGCTGGCCATGTTTCACCATCGCTAAAGGAAGGATGAAAAGGTTTCTCCACTTTTCTATTTGTTATTGACAAGGTCATTCATAGAGATCTCATTTTTAATGTTGAATGCGAAATGGGAGATGAATTTGCTAGCCAATTCTTTAAAGGTTTTTATGCCCGAGGGTAAATGGGAAAACCACTCCATGGTCTATCTACCGAGACTATGAGGGAATATTTGCAAGAGATAGGTGTCATTGTATGTGACGTCTAGGCAAGCCACATAGAATATTTGGATGTGATTATTAGGATCCCCTTTCCCCTTGTATTTATCGAATTGTGGTATTTCAAAGTGTGTGGTAAAGGGTATCATTTGTAGCGACTTGTCAAATGGATAGGGACACACCTCTTCGAAAGAGAAGGTTTTCTTGGTTTGGCCACTAGACATGTCCACGAGTTTTTTTTCACATCAATCAGATCTTAGATATAATTGGGTGCTAGTGATTGATATTGTTGTTAGAGATCTTGATGAGATAGGTGGGGTATGTGATCGACCAATGGTTGATTCATAGGATATTGATGTGATGGGTTCATAGGATATTATTGTTGGATAGACGAATACTATTGTTGAATCAGAGGCTGCTGGTATGATGGATTCTATTAGGATGGATTCAAAAGATATTATTGTTGAACAAGAGGATATTGTTGCTAATTCAGAGGGTTTTGTTGTGATGATAGCACGTATGAACTTGACAATGGGTTGACCACATAGTTTGATGCTGCATGCGGGCCATATGAGGGGTTGATGTAAGTCATGGGTTGCATAGAGATCAAGGGACCTTGATAAATGGGTGGAATGACATTAGTCGTATGAATGTTGGAAGGTTGTGCTCCGAGGGAGAGAAGTTGATCAACATAGGTGTTGGGTTGTGTTTTTGGTACAATAAGTTGATCAATGAGGATGGTGTTAAGATTGGATGTGACAAGGGAGGTTTGAATGGGATGAGTAGATGGTATGGTGATGTTAGAAGATGCATGGGATATAAGGGGTGGCCTGATATATGACACATTGACATTGGGGATAGGTGGTGCTTGAGTCACTTGATTGGAAATAACATTCATGGAGGCTGATAGAATTGAATCTGACACATGAAAAGGAGGCACACCCATGTTAGAGACCATAGAAGTGATAGCATAGGGTGGTGTCAATAATGGCTCAATAGATGTAGTGATGAGTGGTTGATTTGGTCTCATGGGTGTAGATGATGTTTGGGATACATGCGTGTGTTGAATAGGCATAGATGGTGTTTGTAAGGAAAGCAGAGGTGCGGAAAATAGCTTCCCTAAAGTTAATTCAAAGGGGATAATGCAGACATGTAACTTTCAATTCAAATACAAAGATGAACACACTAGAAAAACAAAATAAACATTTAAGACAACAAAGAATGACACCAGATTTATGTGGGAAAACCCTTTTGGGTAAAAAACACACCACCACAAGAGAGACTATCTTTATTATAGTAAACTTGATAGTTACAATAAAGATCCTAGCTCTTTTGCTCTGGTATCAATTCTCTACAATTATACAAAACCGTTCACTTCATCTGTACATCTATAGAATAAACTGTATAATCGAATCTCTTCATCAATCATCAATGAAATCACCAGATCTGTATTTATTTCTAGTCTTCAAGAGCAAAACAATTTTTCTAACTTCTGCCCTAATTGATCGTTTCAACTAATCCATCGTCACTGCCTTCCAACCGTCACAACTGTTCATATTCATGTGAGACATTTAGTCTCGCATTCACCAATTCAAGTTTGATATTCTAGTTTATATCCACAAACTATCAGTAAGACTATCGTCAATAATTTTGTTGCCGATGATGCCAAACTAAAAGCCCATCGGAATAGCCTAAACCATCGGTGAACACTTCACCATTCACTCTGATAGTTCCTCATCTCAACGATACCTAAATCTCTTCATCCTCCATCGGAGTAACCTCTGTCATCGGTCCAAGAACTTTACACTACGTCGATGAATAGCCTCTTGCCGATTTCTTGGAGAAACCACCATCGGTGAGATCAACTCTTCACCAACTTTCATCAGAGTAACCCATAACTATCAGAGAGACCACCATGGGCTTAGCTGATGACAAGACTCATGCTGATAGCTTACTACCCTCAGTGAGACCTTCCAAATCAGTCAAAGGCTTCTGAACTCCTACAGATAGTGAAAGTCTTTCCGATGGTCACTACCACCGGTGAAACACATGCCATTAGTAGAGCCCAACATGGATACATCGATAGTGTTCTATCAGCCCTCTGAAGTACATGTGAATGATATGAGGCTCCAAGCCATAATATGAGACACTAGGTCTCTTCAATCTCCCACTTGTCGAAGAGATTACTGCTACCTCTTAATCCACATATGATTATTGAGAATTATGGGTCTGAAGACCCATTCCATCTGAACACCATTTGAATTTGGTCATGCTCACTGGTTTAGTTGAGGCGTCAATGACATTTTCCAAAGTTTCAATCTTTTCTAGCTTCACCTTCCTGTCTTCCACCATATCACGAACAAAGTGATAATGGACATCAATATGTTTTGTCCTAGCATGAAAAGTAGGGTTCTTCACCAAACATATAGCACTTTGATTGTCACAGTGAATTTGTATATGCCTTGCATTAAAACCAACATCAGAACACAACCTCTTCAACCAAATAGCTTCTTGGCATGCACAAGTAGCTGCCATGTACTCTACCTCTGTTGTGGACAAAGTGACTATAGCCCACCGCTTGCTCATCCAACTAATGGCACCACCATTTAACGTGAATACATATCCACTAGTAGATCTTCTACTATCAATGTCCCCTGCCCAATTAGAATCAACATATCCCTGAATGCTAATAGATCTCTAAGATCTAATTGAGTCTCCATGATAGCAAATAGCAAGGTTAGATGTCCCTTTCAAATACCTCATAACTCTTTTCACAGCATCCCAATGTGATCTACCTGGATTCGCCATAAATCAGCTCAAAACTCCCACTGCTTGGGCAATGTCTGGCTTGGTACAGACCATTGCATACATCAAGCTGCCAACAACACTTGCATAATGCACTTTTTTCATGTTGTCAATTTCATTCAATGATTCTAGACAATCTTCAATAGATAGTTTCATTCCCTGCAAAATTGGAACAACTAACTGTTTGGAATCAGACATATTAAATTTATCAAGAACATTGGTAATGTACTTGCTCTGGCTAAGCCAAAGCTTTCTCTTAGATATGTCCCTTTTGATTTCAATTCCCAGAATGTACTTTGCTGCCCCTAGATTCTTCATTTCAAATTTCAAATTTCAAATTTCAAGGACAATTATAAGAATCTGATCACCATCAGTTTTATAATAGACACAATGATCAGATTTAGATCTCACATATCCCAAGGATAAAACATACATATCAAAATTCTGACACCACATTCTAGGAGATTGCTTCAAACCATAAAGAGACTTTTTAAGTTTACATACCAGATGTTCTTTACCTTTTTCCACAAAATGCTCTGGCTGGGACGTATAAATTTCTTCTTCAAGGTCCCCATGAAGAAATGCTATCGTCACATCCATCTGCTCAATTTCAAAGTCATATGCCCCTGCAAGTGACAACAGAAATCTAATGGGTGTCAGCTTACCTATAGGAGAAAAGATTTCTCCATAATCTATACCTTTCTTTTGAGAATACCCCTTAGCAACTAGTCTTGCCTTGTACTTGCCAATACTACCATCTAGACCATATTTCTTTTTAAATACCCACTTACAGCCCACAGGTTTTCTACCTTCAGGCAAGGGCACTAGATCCCAGGTTCCATTTTTCTCCAATGAAGACGTTTCATTAACCATGGCTTCCAACCAAGAATCTGAATCAGATAAACTAATAGCTTCTTTCACAGTCCTAGGTTCATCAGTGTCAGTAAGTAAAGTGTAGGTACAAATTGAATAAAGTACTAAAAATCCATACCTATCTGGTTGTCTTCTTTCACGTGTAGACCGCCTCAATGGTTGAGGTGCAGGTTTAGGTTCTTGCTCTGGATCTAAATCTTCAGAGCTACTTGAACTCACATTTGAATCATCTACACTTGGTGCTTGTTGTTCCTCTTTTACAGGGGTTAGAGGAATATTAACAACACTCTTTTCTTTCTTTTATTATGTCTTCTCTGGCTGAGGATCAATAACCAAAGGTTTCAACTCTCTGAAAATTACATTCCTCGTGTAAATTACTTTTTCAGTTTCAGGATTCCAAAGCTTGTACCCTTTAACACTGACTCCATAGCCAATAAAGATACATTTGACTGCTTTGTAATCCAACGTAGATCTTTTTACCTCAAGAATATGAGCATATGCCTCACAGCCAAAGACACAAAGATGTCTTAGAGAGGGCTTCTTTTTAGACCACGCTTCCATAGGCATCTTATCAACCAATGCCAAAGTAGGAGAACGATTCAGCAAGTAACAAGGTATAGCAACTGCCTCAGCCCAGAACCTTTGTTCAAGACCAGCATAACTCAACATACTTCTTGCTTTCTCCATCAATGATCAATTTAACCTTTCAGCAACTCCATTTTTTTGCGGAGTATAAGGTGTAGTCTTATGCCTTTTTATTCCATGATCAATACAATATTTATCAAAATCTACATTGCAATATTCACCACCATTATCTGTTCTCAAACATTTTATTTTTCTACCAGTCTAATTTTCCACAAGAGTTTTAAATTCTTTAAACCGACTGAACACTTCTAATTTATTTTTCAAAAAATATACAAATGCCCTCCTTGAATAATCATCAATAAACGATACATAGTATCTTGATTTAGATAAAGAAGGAAGATCAACTAGACCAAAAACATCAGAATGTACATAGTTTAGAACACCAGAAGATTTATGAGAACTAGACTAAAAAAAAACATGGTTATGTTTTCCATCAATCAACCCATCTACCAGGGTTTTATTTTTCAAGGTTTTGAAACCTTTTTCACCTATGTGACCAAGTCTATGAAGCCAGTGCATTGTTTTCTCTGCAGGAAGTTTAACTTCCATAGAGTTTGCATCATGTGTTACAATAGTAGCTTTTTCAGAGACATTATTACAACACACTGGTTTAACATTTAACCTATACAAAGTTCCAATGTGTTCACCCCTTGCCAGTACAATAGAACCTCTAGTCATCTTACAGCCACCATTCACAAAAGTAACTTGCACTCCAACATCATTAAGCTTACTAACATAAAGTAAATTTCAAGCCAGACCTGGTATGTGTAAAACTCCATTCAGTCCCTTTATTCTACCATTCGCGAACTAGATTCTGACTCTTCCTCGGCCAACAATTTCTAGTGTTGAATCACTTTCCAGGAAAAGCTTCCCACCAACATATGGTTCATACATTGTCAACCATTCTCTATGAGATGTCATATGAAAAGATGCTCCTAAATCCACCAGCCATACATCTTTAGATGTAGGCATTGCCAAGGCAGCAATAAAGGCATCAACATCACTATGAGAAGAATCGTTGTCCGAGAAGTTCTTCTTCTTCTTCTTCTTTTTCTCCTCTTTGCAGTCCCTTCTAATGTGTCCTTTCTACTCACAATTCTAGCACTTCACCTTGGACTTTGTGCCAGGAGATTTCAATCTCCCCTCTGATTTGGACTTAGACTTCTTGTCCTTCTTCTTGCCTCTTTCCTTTGATCTACCTCGAACAGACAAGGCCTCTTTAGCCATCTCAGAAGATTTCCTCTGCAATCATTCAGATAACAATGAGGTAACAACTGCTTCAGTTGTAAACGTGGTTTTTATACTTCTAATAGCCATCACAAGATGATCCCATGAATCAGGTAAGGAACACAATAGAAGCATACATCAGTCTTACTCTTCTATTTTTACACATACAGACATCAACTGTGCAACAATCAAATTAAATGAGTTTAGATGGTCTGCTACAGATGCTCCTTCATCCATCTTCAAAGGGTACAACTTCTTTCTGAGGAAAAGTTTATTCACCAAGGACTTGTCCTGATAAATATTTCCCAACTTCTTCCACAAAGAATTTGTAGTCTTCTCTTCATGGACATTCAATAGAACAGAATCCGCTAAACTTAATCTTATTAGTCATCTGGCTTTCCTATCTACCAGGTCCCAATCTTCTTGCTTCATGGATGAAGGTTTAGTTTCAGACACAGCAACCCAAAGATCTCTGTCGACCATCATATCTTCAAATTTAAGCTTCCACAACTCAAAGTTTGTGCCATTGAACTTTTCAATGTCTATTTTTCCTAATGTACTTGTTGGAAAGAGACACTATGTGGCTTCATGAGTGTTGTCATTGATGGAAAAAAAAGTCCATCCCACACATCCGCAGGACATGGTGTGTCTATACTGGAAGTCAGATTGAAGAGTATTTTGGTTCGGTGACCAAGAATAGAGCATGCAGCAAGGTCTGACAATCAGGTGCAGATCTCTTAGAGCAAGTATCTCAACAAAGTACAGACTTGGGGAAGTTAAGAGGAGTACCATGACTAATATATTCCAGAGATTGAGCCTCTGGTGATGTAAGAGTGAAAAGATATGAACACCTAAGTGTTGGGTTCCTGCTTGACAGAGTAGACTAAGGAAGAACTGACCGGCAGAGCTTCAGACCTTAATCCAGATGAGATATTGATGGTAATCAAGTTTCTTAAGGGATCATTCATGATTGGCCAACATGATTGATGACTTCTATAAGCATCTCTTTGATACACATCACTTGGTAAGCAAGGATTCAGCCGACAGACCAGAGTTTGGGAAAATATTGAGTATTCTGGATGCCGACTAGAAAGATGTTGAAATCCTTTGTGCAGATATATATACCAAATGGATTTCGATGAGAAGGTGTGTGTGGTGTGTTGTGAAGTGCGAAGAAAAGCATAGAGCGGTGTGGAAGTAGTAATACAGGTCTGGTATGTGATAGGATAGCAGCACCAAAGAAGAGGAAGAATGAAGTGCAGTAGATCCATGTACTGAGCCTAATCGGAACTAAACCTCAGCATATGTGGATGCTTCTTATTAGTTCAAGTATCTTGTTACTTTCTTTATACCTTGTAGACAGTGAGTCTCTTGTAGGCAGTGAGCCTTTTGTTAGTAGTGTGCTTAGGTAGTGAGTCCTAATTGGCAAGTGTCATTTTGTACTTCTATTCTTTTAACAGAGAATACAATCTTGGGTTAGTCACCCCGTGGTTTTTCCCTTAACAGAGTTTTCCACATCAAAATCATTGTGTTATGTGTATTGATTTTGCTTCTGCTTTCATGGTTATGGATGCTTATTTATCTTGATGTTGCACTAGTTATTAAAGAAGAACAGAAAGTTAAATTAATTAAGATAACTGATTCACCCCCCCCTCAGTTATCAACAATTGGTATCAAAGCTAAGTTCCTCCAAACAAAGCCTAATAGCTTGAGGAAGATCTAGGAATTCCAATGGCTATGTATGGTATGAGGGAACAACTTCAGTCTTCCCTTGATGATCTTGAGCTATCTCACTCTGAAGGAGAAACTGAGTATCTCTATGAAAAAGAGAAAGGAACTTCTTCAGCAATTAGCAAGTCAAAGTGAAGCCAATGATACTAATGAAGATCTAAATGAGAAGAACAAATTATGTGAGAAGCTATCAAAAGAGGTCATTATGGTAAGACATGAAATGGAATTAGGGTTTATGAAATTCACCCAAGAAATTGAAGAGAAAAGAAAGACTAAAGATAATCTAAAACAATCTCTCAAGGAGAAGTCAGAAGACTGCCACAAAATGGATAGATTAATCAGGCATTTGGAATCTGATCTTGAAGAAGCTAGAGATAATAAAGAACAACTTGAGAATTAGATTGACACTCTAAAAAGGGATCTTCAAACAACAAATGAATACAAAGAGAAATTCAAGATAAGCTCTTCCCAGCTTGAAGTTCTTCTTCAAATCCAAAAGAGGGTAGATGACAAGCAAGGCTTGGGGTATGAGAAAGGTGAAAGCTCCGGATCTGGTCAGAAGAACTCTGGATCAAGAAATCCAAGGAACATGCCTAGGAGACCTCTAGTAAGGCAACCAAATTCTCAAAGATATCCATCCTTCAATGGATACTGCCATAATTGGAATAACTTTAGTCATAAAGCAAATTAGTGTAGAAGAAGAATGAATCAACCTAATTCATCCTTCTCCGGATAGTGTTTTAATTGCAAAAGGTATGGTCACAAATCTCATGTGTAGGAATATACAAATGAAGAATTCATTCTATGGTAGATGCTTTGCATGCAATAGAATGGGACATATGGCTAATTAGTGTAGATCAAGAGGATATCAGTCAAAGATGTAAAGAAATGTTGTTTTCTACAATTGCAATAGATCCAGTCATATTGCCAAATTCTGCAGAAGTAAGAATCAGGACAAAAAGTGTCCAGTGCATCATAATCAAAACTAAGACAAAGGAAAAGGAAAAGTGAATGCAGATGAAATTCAAAGGTAAATGAACAAGATTTGGGTGAAGAGGAGTACAAAAAATGTTGAGGATGGATCCGCACCAGAATCTGGAGCTGATATTCCTTCCGAAAACTAAATACATGAGTTCTACCTCAGGGGGAGTCACAAAAGAAAACAAGTTCCCCTAGCCAGTAAATAGGTGCCTGAAATTGGCACATGGAAAGTTATGAATTAAAGGGTTCTCAGAGAAACATCTAAATAAGCCTTGGTAAAGATATGGAAGATTCGTAAGAAATTTAGAAGAGGTTAATCTTCCAAGAATGATCCAGTTTAACAAGAACAAGGTTTTCACAGTTAGATCCGGTATGATTCAAATTTGAGGTATATTCATCTGCAGATAAATGGAATGATTGGAGAAAGGTAGATAGATTGCCAATATTCACTGAGAATAACTCTAAGTGCATCTCAGTGATCTGGAAAGACCTCTTAGGACAAGGAGAACAAAGCAACCAGAATAACTTAAGTTTTGCATTTACTACAATGTGAAATTAGGGTTTGCATAGAAATATAAGGGTTCTTTTTTTTCATTATTTGCACATTTGCATTCAAGAAGAAGAGAGAAGGAGTTCTACAACTAGATTGTCTCAAACCTCTCAAAGATCAACCACATAAGTCGATTCATCCTACAATCAGATCCGGCTCATATCGTGAACCCTAGAAGCATAAAAGGTATTTTTCACTGTTGAATAACTCTCTCTGAATCTTTTGAAAGATGGCTACTCTGAATGTTGTCAAAATCACTGATAGGCCATGCCCTAAATTCAAAAAACACCCCTACAAATCTCTGGAAGTTGATCCCTTAGGCACATTCTCTAGCATTTTGCATGGGGTTCTGCATGTAGAAGATATTAGGGTTTACATACACATAAACATTGAAGAATTTGGGGAATCCAAGATGATGGATATCTACCATAAGGAACTAATAGATGAATCACTTGAACTTAAACCCTAATACAAGGCCATTCGAGATAAGCATTTCAGATAGTGCATCCACTTCCCCTATTTTGCAGAAGATGAGTGGGTCCAATATGTTTTGAGTAGAGTGCATGACAACTTCATGTGGTTGAATAGACCATTTAAGATCACAAAAGATGTTATTAGGGCAGTAACCGGTTTGCACTCATCTAGAGGGTTACCTGTTCTCAAATCAATTAAAAACCAAACTGTTAGTGAGGCTACCGGATCAAAATTTTACAAGAGAGCAATGTTAATAAAAGATATCACTAATTCAGATATCAAGTTTGCCTCCATGATAATTGGTTACAAGATATATTACTCCAGCAGGGAAAATTCAGTACCCAGAACTATAATTTACACTGCCTATCAGATGCTAAGAGAAAATGCTAACTATGATCTTTGTGAGCTTCTCTTGAACCAACTGTTAGAGAATTTGCAGAAAATAAAGAAAGATAAAAAGAATTCATTCAAGTATGGTGGCTTGATACTTTGCCTATTCTTCTACTATATGAATGAGCTAGCCAGAACTAGTGGCTGGATATGGCAAAATGACAGACCTGTTGCCATAGAAATCAGGGACTATTTGTATGGGCTTGGTGATGCCAAGGCACAAAATACAACACTGTGGGGTTACTTCAAGAACTTCCAAAGAATAATGCAAGCAAGAGAGAGAATCCCCCAATCTCTAGTTGAAAAATACAAAGATACAATGTGCTTCATGGTAGACACTGATCAATGCCTAATGGAGGCAGTGGAACTAGGAATAGTGTGGATTATGCCAATGGGCTATGAGGTGGATAAGAAAATTCTGGAACTACATGTCCAACATCTACTAAGTCAGCCTAAGGACCCTAAGGCAGAAAGGTTTGGAACCTTCCAAGAATTGAGTGTAAAAGTTCATGTTGAACTTAGACAGCCTGAGATCAAGAGAAAAGTAAGAAGGGAAGTAGAAGAATTCACCAAGAGGCATGTAATATCAAAGGAGGTAGTTGATGCCAACAGAGAGAAGATGGAAAGGGTAGAGAAAGAAAGGCAAGAAACAGAAAAAGAAAGTGCTCCGATGCAAGCTCCTTCCCAGACCAAATCCTCCAGAAGATCTGCACCTGCCACCTCTAAGAGCCAAAAAGCATCAAAACTGGAAGCCCAAACATCCAGAAAGGGAGAGAAGAGAACAAAGAAAAAGGCCACAAGGTCCTATACGAGTCAGAAGAATAATGAAGAAACTGAGATCGATGAAGAAATCAAGAAAATGAAGAAGAAGAAGAAAACATCTGGTGAACCCTCTACCGGTCATAGCAAGGAAGAAGAAGTAGAAGAGTTTGTTGAAAACCCTACTCTGTCCATTGATGATGTAGTCAAGGCAGTTACTGTGGATGGAAATATACAACCAATGACAAAATTCTATGATGAGTATAATGACGTAGATAAAAAGATCTTGGAAGAAGCCCCAGTTAAGTGTTTAAACATATATGATAAGGCATTTATTGAAATCATCTCTCTAATTCCCAAAAGTTTAGAGAAGGAACTTGAAATGAGAAAGGAGAATGCCAAGGCAAAGGACTTAGAGATCAAAGAACAGATTGCTATCCAACTCTATCCCTCCATCACTCCAAAGCAAATGAGCATGATCTTCAAAGATTGCAAGGATGAGTTCCGGAGCAAAGCCAGAATGAATAAGCTTATGCTTGGAGAGACTAATTAGGTGGCTAAAGAGACTAAAGACATCCTCCAGAATGCGTATAAAAGATTTAGTAGAGAAAAATGCAGAAGAATCAAAAGAGATAGGTGAGGAGAAAACTAAGGACCTTGATTCCTCTATTCCAGAAGAGGAATTCCAAGAAGAAGTAAATATCTCTCACCCTGATTCCCCAGCAGACTTCGGATCTAAAGGAGAAGAAAGAATAGAGGAGAAAACCAATCAAGTAGAAAAAGTAAAGGAAAGGGAAAAAGACCAAATAGAGAAGACCCCAGGAGACAGTTCTAAGACTGCAGAAGGGAAGAAGACTCTGTCTCTGGCAAGAGACACTGTAGAAACTGTCAAAGATTTCTTGACCAAAGAGATGATGGAAATTGATGAACCATAATTGCTTCAAGGACCATTCAATTTTGATTCCCTCTGCCTGGTTCAAACAATGAAGATAGCATCCTTTGCCCAAGCAAAGGTAAAAGAAAAAATTCTGAAGTCTCAAATGGAAGACAGTGAGCTGATTGAGATTGCATCCGGTGTATTGGAAAAGATCATGCCATCCTTCCAGAAGGATCTTTTGGCCTCCACATCTAGTAATCTAAAGTCTCTTGTAAATTTTGTTAATACACATTTTGACTCTTTAGAGAAAGCAGCAGAAGAGAAAGTCTGGAAAGAATTTTTGGGTAAGAGATTCTCTGAAGTACAAGGGCTAATAACAAATGATAGGAGAAATTTGGATATTGGAATAAAGAGCCTAGAGAATGCTCTTAAAGATGGTGGAGATCTATACAAATTTTGTCTATCTTGGTCCACCGTAACAGTAGACATCACCAAGAAGGTGAAAGAACAAGAGAGAAAACTATTAAGTTTATCTCAAAGTTTTGATCCTCTCACCTCTCCCATAATGAATCAAGAGTGTCAGACTATTGCAGTCATAAATGAAATAAAGAACATTGAGAAGGAGAAAAAAAATAGAATAAGCAGGTTAAGTGAACTTAGAGGGATAATTATCCCTAAATTAGAGGCCATGCATGAGGCCCTATCTGATGTTCAGACCACAGCCCGGACCAATGATCTGACAGATCTAAAGAGGGAAGAAGCTTTTGCATTCCTGTTGAGTGGTCACATCTCAATTTTGGATAGGATGAAGCAGAGTTGGGCAACAAAATTTATCCAGTTGAAGACAACTTTTGTAGATATACTTCAGTTTATGTAAGTATAACATGTATATATACTTATGTGGTTAAGTATAGTTGGATTTTTGGAAATTTTGGTGTGCAGATTCTACCCTTTTCCATTGATGTCAAAGGGGGAGTGAGTAGTAGTGAAAAATGTGGAATTTAGCTAAGGGGGAGCTTCGGTAAAGTGTACATTAGAACAGAGCATCAGCCAAGGGGGAGTGTAGTGTGACACTTAGTCATTTTTCACTAAGTATTGCCATTAATGCCAAAGGGGGAGATTGTTGGCAAGAGACATTGTGTGGCTTCATGAGTGTTGTCATTGATGGAAACAAAGTCCATCCCACACATTTGTAGGACATGGTGTGTCTATACTGGAAGTCAAATTGAAGAGTATTTTGGCCCGGTGACCAAGAACAGAGCATGCAACAAGGTCTGACAATCAGGTCCAGATCTCTCAGAGGAAGTATCTCAGCAAAGTGCAAACTTGGGGAAGTCAAGAGGAGTACCATGACTAATATATTCTAGAGATTGAGCCTCCGGTGATGTAAGAGTGAAAAGATATGAACACCTAAGTGTTGGGTTCCTGGTTGGCAGAGTAGACTGAGGAAGAACTGACCGGTAGAGCTTCAGACCTTAATCCGGATGAGATATTGATGGTAATCAAGTTTCTTAAGGGATCATTCATGATTGGCTGACATGATTGATGAATTCTATAAGCATCTCTTTGATACACATCACTTGGTAAGCAAGGATTCAGCTGACAGACTAGAGTTTGAGAAAATATTGAGTATTCCGGATGCCGACTAGAAAGATGTTAAAATCCTTTGTGTATATATATATACCAGATGGATTTTGATGAGAAGGTGTGTGTGGTGTGTTGTGAAGTGTGAAGAAAAGTAGAGAGCAGTGTGGAAGCTATAATATAGGTCCGGTATGTGACAGGATAGCAACACCAAAGAAGAAGAAGAATGAAGTGCAGTAGATCAGTGTATTGAGCCTAACTGGAACTGAACCTCAGCATATGTGGATGCTTCTTATCAGTTCAAGTATCTTGTTACTTTCTTTATACCTTGTAGACAGTGAGTCTCTTGTAGGCATTGAGCCTCTTGTGAGTAGTGTGCTCGAGCAGTGAGCCCTAATTGGCAAGTGCCATTTTATACTTTTATTCTTTTAAAAGAGAATACAATCTTGGGTTAGTCACCCCGTGGTTTTTCCCTTAACAGAGTTTTCTACATCAAAATCATTGTGTTATGTGTATTGATTTTGCTTCTGCTTTCATGGTTATGGATTCTTATTTGTTTTGATGTTGCACTAGTTATTAAAGAACATAAAGTTAAATTAATTAAGATAACTGATTCACCCCCCCTCTTAGTTATCAATAGTACTTGCCATCTTATTTAACAAAATAGACCTCTACAGAACTCCCACTCACAGAACTAACACAAAAAACCCAATCTACCAACAAGGATAACACAACTAGCCAGGGTCTAATACCACTTTTAAGGAAAGCAGATGTGCTGAAAATAGCTTCCCTAAAGTTAATTCAAAGGGGATAATGCAGACAAGTAACTTTCAATTCAAATACAAAGATGAACACACTAGAAAAACAAAATAAACATTCAAGACAACAAAGAATGACACTAGATTTACATGGGAAAACCCTTTCGAGTAAAAAACACACCACAACAAGAGAGACTATCTTTATTATAGTAAACTTGATAGTTACAATAAAGATCCCAGCTCTTTTGCTCAGGTATTGATTCTCTAGAATTATACAAAACCGTTCACTTCATCTGTACATCTATAGAATAAATTGTATAATCAAATCTCTTCATCAATCATTAACGACGTCGCCAGATCTGTATTTATTTGCAATCTTCAAGAGCAAAACCATTTTTCTAACTTCTGCCCTAACTGATCGTTTCAACTGATCCATCGTCACTGCCTTCCAATTGTCGCAACTATTCATATTCATGTGAGACGTTTAGTCCCACATTCACCAGTTCACATTTGATATTCTGGTTTATATCCATAAACTGTCAGTAAGACTATTGTTGACAATTTTTTTGCCGACGATGCCAAACTAAAAGCCCATCGGAATAGCCTAAACCATCAGCAAACACTTCACCATTCACTCCGATAGTTCCTCATCTCAGCGATGCCCAAAGCTCTTCATCCTCCATTGGAGTGACCTTTGTCATCGGTCCAAGAACTTTACACTATGCCGATGAATAGCCTCTCACCGATTGCTTGGAGAAACCACCATTGGTGAGATCAACTGTTTGCCAACTTTCATCAGAGTAACCCATAACTATCAGAGCAACCACCACGGGCTTAGCCGATGACAAGACTCATGTCGATAGCTCACTACCCTCAATGAGACCTTGCAAATCGGTCAAAGGATTCCAAATTCCTTCTGATAGTGAAAGTCTTTTTGATGGTCACTACCATCGGTGAAACACATGCCATCAGTAGAGCCCAACATGGATACGCTAATAGTGTTTTGTCAGCCTGATGAAGTACATGTGAATGAAGTGAGGTTCCAAGTAGTAATATGAGGGTATGGTCAACTTAGTGGACATAGTAATGATAGCCACCAGGTTTTGTGTAACAACCTTAGTAGGATCATCTTTACAGATTGTGGACACATCAAAGTCATTAGGTAGTTTGACCCCATCTCGAGCTAGTTGAAGGAAGATTCGTTCTTGGTTAGCTTGTATGATTTTCTTGGCATGTCGTAGGGCCCTAGGATCTTGGAGGTCCTCGTGGTCATCCCATGAATCCTCATAGGCATATGTGGATGGTGGCATCACCATAGAAGATGAGGGACCAACAAGATGTTGTTGTGTTGGGATTGACGAGGATGAGGGATCAACATGATGTTGTTGCATTGGGATTGACGAGGATTGTCTGATAGTGTATCGTTCAGGCACAAAGACATGAGGAGACATTCCTGTGGTGAATTGTGAGGCATCCCTAAGAGGGGTGGATTGAAATTCTTTGAGGTTGGCTTCCATAGCTGCTTTGTATTGGCCTCTGGTCTAAGGCATGGACCGTTGGATTTTGATTTGATTGATTAGGGTGGATTGATCATACTTTGATGATTTGGTGATTTGATTGGTGGCTGATTTTGACTTAGTCAGATTGACTGATGAGTCTAATTTTGATGGGTAGATTGCTTGATGGGGTCATTTGTTTGATTTGGTAAAAAGATTGATCAAGGGATAGATTGAACAAGACCAAAAGGGGTTGATTGGTTGATGTTGTTTGGTTTGACTGCTGTTAGACAACTGACTGGGATGATTTGATGACTGTAAATGATCAGATTTTGATGTGAAAGGTTGACTGAATGGGATTTTGACCAGGAGGATAAATTACAAATTGTGAAAAACCAAAGGCAACGTTCTATGCTTCAAAGGTGATTAGCAATAATGCAAAGGCGACTAGGGATACTCCAAAGGCGATTTACTGCAATTCACAAGTGAAAAGATATTGTGCATTGGTGACAAAGGATAACTCATAGGTGACTGGAATTAGGCCAAAGGTGAGCTATTGTGACTCAAAGGCGAGTTTGCAGAGATCAAAGACACATTTTGCAGGAAAATATAAGATAACCAAAGGCAATTTTCTAAGGATCAATGGAGATTTGTTGAGGTTCATAGGCGACTGGCTAAGGTACAAAAGTGAGTGGCTACTGTTCAAAGGTAGTTTCTATGTTAAATTTATGTTTTAGAGATTGTTTGTAGTGAATTTGGTAGAGAAAACACAATGGCAGACCCTCGTGCATAGCACATTCTCAAACATTGTAACATCCTAGGCTGGCTGAGACAGTACCTGTTGGGTTCCCACTTGGATTTCTCCAGCCACGCCTATTCATAGTGGATAGCTCCAGAAACTTGGGGCATGGGTTCCCCCTTACAATGCATCACTTTTCAGGCACACCAAGTTCCAAGTCCTCAAGACGTGCAGATCTTGAGGACTTTGCTATCTCTACTATCATTCATCAGTTTCATTGGGACATAGCCTATTCATTCGATGTATCATATCTTCCTTGAAACAACGCCCTAGTGGACATTGTCTCAAAGAGGGGAAAAATATAGACACCTAAAATTGGCCCATTCCGCAATTAGGCATTTCATCATATTAAAGCATTTGCATATTTTAGGTTGTCTAACACACTTGCGACGCAAACCTCATTTTCTTCTATGTCATCGTAATTAATTAAATATTTTATTTAATTAATTACCCCATTTCCAATCTTGTTTTAATAATTAAGTAACCCTAGATTATTTAATTATGTTGTTTCCCACCTTATAAAAATAAATAAAACCAATGTTTTATTTATTCCATCCCCACATAAATAAATTAAATGAATATTTAATTTATCTATTTTCACATTCTTCTTATCTACCATTTAATTAAATAAAACAAATATTTTTATTTAATTTACTTTCCCAAACAAATAAATTGAATAAAGACGGTTATTTTATTTAATTTACCCACCTTCTAAATTCTTCTCCACGTGCATGTGAGTTCAAAATGGAAATAAATTTAAAATGTAATTAAATAAAAATACAAATCTAAGTTATCTCCACAAGCTATACAAACTTCCAATTTAACAAAAGCTAAGTGGAGACATGTGTCATGTGCACGTTTGTTCTCTCCTCACAACTCCTCTTGGCTGTTAATCTTCATATTGCATCTCCATCATCCATTTCACACCCTCTCTCACTATAAATGCACTACTTCGATGTCATTTTCTCTCTTCTACCATGCTCATCTTGCTTTTTTGCTTTGCATTCATTTAGCTTTATTATCATTCACTACACACATATACTTAGCTTTTTTGCATCTATGCCCTTTGCATGTCGCTTTAATCTTCAACCATGGTAGCTTTACATCTCTTGGATGCATTCTCGAAAGAAGCAATCCACATGCAATCGAAGGATCACAAAATCTAGAGTGTTTTTCTTTCTTTTCTACATTTTTACTTGCTTTCTAGATTAGATTCTTCATAGTTGTAGGTTGCACTTGTTTAGTTTCTGAAATGGTGAAAATTCCTGCATACATAAAATGGTACACTCGGTGGGACCCACTTCTCCTGATCAAATCTTTCATTTTTGTAAATTTTTGTGATAAAAATTTATGTTTCATCTAACCCTCATTTGCAAGTTTTGAAGGGAATCTAGCACAAGTGATCTCTGAGACAAAAACTGACATTGTCATTGCGTTCGGGAGGCCGTTTACATGATTTTTGACTATAAAATTGATATATTTTGCTCAAGGGAATTTTAAAAAAAAAAATTGAAATTTCTTTATTTGGCATCCATATTGTATGAATATGTATAGTACAGACTACCATTTGGGTCTGATTTGCATATTTATCTGCTATATTTTTTATTAGGGTTTGATTTTTTTTGCAGCATAATCTTTGTTTGCAAGGAAAAAGTCACTGGTTTCAAGGGTTTTCTCTTTCAACTTGCCAAAACACCCCCTGTCAACCTGTGCAAAGATTTGGCGTTGACCATCATCCAAAACTCCAAACACATTCTGTCGACTACTTTATCTCCTCGCTGATCTCTAGTGCTTGATCTGTTGCTTGATCTTTGTTGCTTGATCTTATATAGACCATCTTATACCGGCCACCCTTTAGCCAAACATTTGAAACCCCACCCAAAAGAATATGAATCGTGCCTCATTTGAACCTGAGTCAAATTTGTGCTTCCTTTATTGAGTTGTGACTGCCTTTATAGATTGCCATTTGGTGGATTTCCCATACTCTGTATAAGAAAAAATATATTTTGTATTGATCTTATTAGCAAAAAACCATATCACTAATTATCATTGTTACAAAGGAGGGTGTGAGACGAAGTAGTAGCTACAAAAGAAAAATAGGAGTCAGGTTGGTCAACCAAGACTAGAAACACATTACCATCTCATCCCCCCTCACTACCCTTGGCCTCTAAACACTCTACAACCATCGCCAATCTCTCAATCATCGTGATTTCAATCATCGACCAAAGATTTCAGTCTTTAAACCCCTGTCTGCTATGGTCACTCTTTCCGACATCCTAGTTGACACTTGGTGGTGATCTTGTCGCCATCTAAATCTACCATTGGCGCTATCTTTCATCGACCCCTCTACACTTGACCACCTGCCTATCACTTCGACCTCTGCCAGTATCTAAACCACGGTCGCTCCCAATCCTATCCAAAAGGCAAGACAAGTCTGCCTCCCCTCACATGCAAACACTTCTAATGTCTATCAACTTCCATCTTTGTCCATTCCATATTATCAAGATCTACAAGGTCCTAGCATTTCACCTTCTAATCCATGCCAGATGAATGTTGGGAATTAAGGTATCTCAACCTTTACAAATTCCTAATGTTGTATTTATTTATCCCATGTTGAGTTGGCATAGTTGGCACCTTCTGTACATGTAGCAGGATAAATTTTGGTGACTTTGGCAGCCACGGTTTCCCCCTTCAATAATTAACAGGGGTTTGGGGGCAGTGCCCGTGGTGTGCTCCCTACCGTGGTACAAGGCGTGGTCGAGGGGCAGCGCCCCTGAAACCTCAACTGACTTTTATTTAATGACAAGTGTCGGTGAGTATCTTTGCACAAGAGAAAGGCATCTATGGTCGGTCAAGGGATGTTATGACAAGTTGTAAGAGGAATAAGATATTTTTAGTCAGTGTATGATAGATTCTCTTACAGCTATAAGTTTTGTCAGTTATGACGGATTCTATGACAGTTGTAAGGTGTGTAAGAGCATCTGTCATAGCCTATCTTGGGACAAGGCGTCCACATTGGGATGGGATGTTGGACAAGTGTCCTTAGGTGTGGGTTTTGGGGGATGAGTCCAAGATGGACGCCCATCTCTAGAAGGTTCCATATTTGCCTTGTAAACTCTATAAAAATAAGTTCTTGGATGGGAGATAAGTAGTGTATTTTACAGGTACTGTTATGCTGTTGGAATATCTCCTGATTCGACATTCAAAGACTCCTGAAAGAGCATTAGCTCTGAAACTGTATTGTAATCTATTATTGTTTACTGTAATACATTTGAGCTATGTTTTGGAGTGTGGGGTTTTTAACCCGTAAGGGTTTTCCCCACGTATATATTGTCTCTCTCTCTTCTGTCTACTTTTTGTGTGTATGTGTATTGCTGCAATATCTTTGTTAGATGTTCTATGTTGTTGTAGTTGTAAGAATTAAAATTGAATTTACATACATCTCTCCTCATTAGATTAGTGTAGGAAGTGATTTCCACACACCTAGCTTCCTTTCAATGAAACTGAGAGCTTCCCATTTCTTTCTTCACCCATTTCTAAACACAAGTAATAGCAAGTCCCTAAAGATATACAACAATTGTCAAATAAAAACACTAGTTACACAATGTTTTACCTCTTCCTTCCCATGGTAATTCATAGACACTCTGAACAAAAGTGCTTCCTACTAAGGATATTTGCATCTTGTTGTCTTGTGATCATCTCTGGTGCTTGATTAAAGCCATAGATAGTTTTTCCTTTTTATTTAAAAGTTTATATGTCGTAATATCCCTATCTATGGCATCAACCCAAGATAGGATGTCACAGCTCAAATTCTAAGTCTATCTAACAAAAACCAAACACGTTTGAGGATGGAATTGAATGTGATTCACATAGGACTAAACTGACTCTCTTGTTCATGGATTTTTTATAGGTTGAAAACCCTAGTATTGCTACCTATGCCCCCAATCACTACCTAGTTGACACTTGCCTTTGTTTCTTCTTGTGTTCACTGACCCCTCTTGTAAACATCGACAATCTTTATATAGGAATTCAATTTTTGCTTTGCATTCAGGGTTTCAGGTTTGGCATTTTGCATTTAAGGTTAGTGTTTATAGTTGGGGTTGAGGTTTTGAACTCAAAGTCTTAAATTTCAAACAGTCAACATTAAACAGTAACCACTGGGTACAACCACCATACATGTGTGACCAAAAAAAAAACTCTGTAAACCAATCAAAATCCAAAAAGTCAAACTTCACAATCAAACGGTCAACAAAAGTCAACCTAGTCAACTTGATTTCTTCAAACATGGCAAAGGAGGCGTTATTTTTTTCTTTTTACTATAACTTGGTCATACGTGCTTGTAATCATGCAAACAAATACTCATTAGAAAGTTGGATCAATGAACCTCATAGTGACATCAATGGTTTTAGGTAATTTCATCATTTCATCAGGTAATTTCTCAGCCAAACTTCAGCTCCCTTTCAAACTTCAAAAGCACAAAATTTGAGTAAAATTGATCCTTTTTCAACAAACTTTTTTTTGAAATTGCTTAGAATTTTCCAAAATTTTTGTTTGCACAATTTGTTTTGCTGTATCAGGTAATTTATCATAGATTTTTAATAGATTTCATATTTTGACCTAATCCCCCTTTTGTTTGTGAGTTGGGTTTTCTTCTTGTCTTGTTGACTTTCAAGGGCATCTAAGGAGCTGGAATAGTGGGGGCATTAGTCTACATAGTAGATTTAAAAGAAAAAACACAATAAGGTGAAATCAATCCATCTCATATTTCTAAACATTGCTTACCTTCACATTTCAATTTGGGCTTAAAAATCAATCTTGTTTGCTATCACATCATTGAAATCGGGCTAAAATGAACAAGTGTCTTCCTACACATTTAGTTTTAGGATATTAAAATGAACAAGTGCCTACATTGTCTTCTTATCACACATTTCATTTCTAAGAGTTAATGAACAACTGCAATTTGTCAAACCTTATCTAGGAGGCTTGCTATGGGATTTCATCACCCCTAGGGATGACCTCAACCACGTGTTCTGGTGGGGTATATCAAAGGGGGGAGAGTGAAAGTTGTACCTCAATCTAGCTACGTAGTCATTGGGAAGGCCTTGTGGCCTCGGGTGATTCTAGACACAAGGTGAAGTGGTATTCACTTACGCTTATACCACATCCCTTCAATGGGCTAGTGTTCATAGATTTGGGCCCCTTGTACCTTGTGTATATTGGGGACACCCTTAGTTAAGCCTTGAGCAGCCTAGCTTAAGACCTATTGGCCATATCCTACCTGATTAATCATTAGGGCTTATTGTTGTGTTTGCAAGTGTTTGCTTAATCATAACATTTAATCTTGAAAGGAAATCTATCATTACGTTTGGTGTGTGTGTGCACGTGAGATCTTGTGTTTGATATTGCAACATCATCCTCAACCTACTTGTCATAACACATATCCTAAGCATTACCAAATCAACTTCATCCATTTCATATCCAAATCACATCTTAATCACTCCACATTCTTATATCCTAATCTACCACTTGTAAACATGGACATGACATTCCCAAACAAGACCTATGAGAATGATCCTTATGGCACCATGAGAATGCTTGATACCCTTGAGTGGTTATAGAGAAAGGAAAAAGTCCCTACGCCACCACAACACCAACAATTCCCACATCAAGCCATAACCCAATACCGACAATCCCAAATCTAATCATCACATCAACAACTCCCACATCAATCCTATGTGTCCTCTATATCATCATATCAATCTCATCTATCTACATGTCATGTTACCCCTTCATCAACCTACCACACACCTTCCAATGTCAACCCATACCCCTATCAATCATCTCAACAATCATTAGCCTATGTGATCCCTCCACCAACACACTATCAACGCCTTCAACCACAACCACAACCCATTCAGCAATTCCAACATCAAAACATTCAACAACAAATCATACCACAACAAGTCCAATCTCATCACATTCTATCTCAATCTCATTCATCACCTAACCCATCTACGTATTATGTAAATTCCACATCAACCCAAAATCATCCGCTTCCTCATTCTAACCTTCCAACACATCACCCAACCCATTCACAAGGCAACCAAGTATCCTTACAAGAAGCACATGCAAATTCAAATGGTCCCTTGTACATAAATCAAACATCCTTAAGTCCACTTTTGGAGAGAGATCTAATATCTTTTGATGAGGGGGCCACATATGTGTCACCTAATCCTACTCCAAGTGGCCCCTTGTACATAATTTAAGTGTCCTTAAGTTCACCTTTGGAGTAAGATTTGATAGCCTTTGATAAGGGAGATACCAATCTAGCCAATGAACCCTATGAGGATCCTCCATCACCATCCAATCACATGCCAACAGCCTACTAGTCCTATCTTGGCATCACCATGTGATCCTACTCCTAGTCCTAACCCACCTAGTCCTACTATCCCTCCATCCAATCCAAATCCCAATCCATCCAATCTAATCATCCCTCAACCTTATCATGATCCTAAGCCTATCACACCATCTACCCTTATCGTCCATCCGCTATATTTTCCATTCACAATACCCTAATGAAGGATGTGATCTATCTACTAGCTAGGAATAACTTATCCCCATGTCAAACACCTATCTTAGCACCTAACAAAGAGCCTTCAAATGCCTTGCTTAGCCCTCCAACCCCATCATGTGACCCACAAGCCATTGAGCCAATTGAAGATCCTCCTATCATTAGCCCAAGTCAAAGTCCATCATACTCTCTTATGGATGAATACCAAGAACCCATCAAACTCATCCAAGAGGCTCCTACATCCACTTCCATAAAGCCACAAGAGTTATATCAAGAGTATGATCCTAAGCATTTGAAATCATTAGTCCCTAATCTAAGTCAAGATCAAATACCTTACATTCCACCCATGCAACCCATCCATAATATTTATCTCCTCCATGATCAAGATGAAATTATCTATGAAGAAGCTACCCATGAGAACCTTGATCTTATCCATCATCCCTTACCCATACATGAGGAAGAAGTCAAAATTTCTCCAATCTATCCTCCATCTAACCCTAATGAGACATGTGCCTCCCAAGAACACATAAGCATAGAAGATCAAACAAATACCTCAGATCTTAGTGAGCATAATGCACATAATCAAGATCCTAATGATCCTTCCACATCCACCATGAACCCTATTCCAAATCCACCATCATGTCCTATTAGTCTTTCCACCCTCATTCATGAATGTTCCTCCCTAGGAACACAATAACCTTTATCCACTTCACCTTCTTTATCCAATAAAGGACTCATGTCTAGTGTTCCACCTACACCTAGTCCCATTGTCAATCGCATGCTCCAAAATATGAATTATCAAGGTAAAGGATTAGGCCTTCTTGAACAAGGTATTTTGGAGCCAATCCATGTCAAGGTACCTTCACGCTCATTTGGCCTTGGATACACACCTCAAGTTCAACAACCTAACGATGTTGGTAATTCCTTCATCCATCCTAAGTCCACTTTCCATCGCACATCCTATCATACTCTGAAAACATATGTTGCCATTCCACCTCGATCCTCTTAAAAATATCAAAAGCATGTGACCATACACCTCCCACCATCCACTTTGCCTCCATTACTTCCAACTCCTATTATCCGTCCATCGAATCTACCTCCATTACTTCCAACACCTTATCCATCCATCCATAAGTACCCTAACAATCCCAATCATGACCAACAAATGCACATATTGTCTAAACATGAAGCTTCCTCTCGTTCCACTCACCCCATGGGATTCCAAAGAAAAAATTTGGATGCCTACACTTATAAAGCCAAAATTTCTAAGGTTCCTCATGCCTTCGAACATAAAAGTAAAGAATCAAATCCTAATCCATCCAAAAATAAATCCAAGCTTATACACCCAAAAGAAAAGTCAAAAAATAAAATGGTATGGGTCCCCAAGGAACAAGAAATTATTCAAATCCATTTCTAAAGCTTCATACAACTACCCACCTCAATGTAAATATGAAAATGGTGTGGGTTCCTAAGCAAAAAGAAATTACCCCAAAAGAGGCATCCACCTCTCAAAAATCCCAACCATCCTCTTCCATCCATTCCATTTCAAACATATCCAATTCCTCCATCCCACAAGCAAAATGAAAATCACAAAAATACTAAGTCTATGTGGGTACCCAAATGCTTACGTCATCCATTTCCTAAGCAAACATCCCCATTGCTTCCTACACCACCATCCAACCAAAAAATTCAACATTTATCATGGCATGTGCAACCGTTGGTCATGGTTCCATTCCATTTTGCAACATTTCCACATACCTCCATTTCCCCATCCTTTATCCACTATCCTACATATCTTCACCATCCTATCCCTATGGTCCATGCTTTTGCATAAGTCTTTCACCCATCCTTTTGCATCCATCTTCCATCCATAAGTCCTATATAATCCACATCACAATCCACCATCTTCCTCCATAATCTGCATCATAATCCATTATCCACCTACTCCATCCACCTAATCTAACTTTCATGCAATCTCCCTTACCAACATCTATGAGCACACTTGACATGGTCCATGCGACGACATCCTTCTAGCGAGACAATCATTTTCATGGCTCTAGACACTTGAGTCCCTCCTATCCATATCCCACTTATCCTATCAAAAAAGTCATAAAAAGAAAAAATGAAAAAAATGAAAAAAAATGAAAAAAAAGTAAAGAGAAATCCCTTCATCCAATGGTGAAAACTTGGTAAACAAGTGCCTTGGATAAGTACCATGATGAAAACCTAGAAAATAGGTGTCATGTGTAAATTGATCTTCTATGTCACCTACACTTGGGGGCACCTTGTCTCATCCACCATATCATTTTCAACCTATCTTACCATGCCATCCTACTATCCTTATTCCATTCCATGTACCCATACCTATCCCATTGCATCCATTCATCCTCCCTTCCTCTACTTCATCTTGATAAAGATTGGGGGCAAAATGTGAGAGGAAGGAACGATAGAAACTTCCATTTTGCAAGTGATAACTGAATTAGAAAGTTGCTTGTGCAACTTGGGAGAGAAAATAGAAGGGAATCTAGTCATCTAGAGAGGTAATTATAAGGTGAATTGAGTTAACTAGAAAAGATTTGAGAGATGGAAATGGAAGATAGGTGAATAATTTAAATAATTTAATATTATTTAAATTATGAGAAATATGAGGATAAAGTGATAAATAAAAATAAAATAAAAGCTTTATTTTATTTATTTAAGAGGAAAGGGGTTTAAATAAATAAATAAAATTTATTTATTTAATAATGTGAAGGATGGGATTAAATTAAATAAATGTTATATTTATTTAAGTTAATAGAGGAAAATTCTAGATTAGGTGATGATATGGGTGCTTAGGAAAAAAATGCTACAAGATGCCTAACTAATGCAATGTTGTGACAAGGTGGATATTTTTGGGTGTCTACAAAAGTGTTTCTCTAGTTCAGATCTTCGGTAGATTCTTCCTCTCAGGACTTGGACATCCACTCTATAGTCCTCCAACTTTCCAGGTTCTAGGGTATAGGTTCTGATATCTTCTTGATCAATCTTGTGCAATTAGTTTCTGGGTTTCAGTCGTCTTCTGTCTGTTACAAGTTGATTATCTTAAAACTAGGGTTTTATGCATACTTGACCTAGGTTTTGATAAAAAGCTTCATTAAATCTTATCTTTCCACAGAAAACAAGAGTACAAGATCTGTAGCTGAGTCCCCCTCCATTTGGTAGTGATTTGGCTTGGTCTTGTCCTTGAATGTTATTGTGGAAGAGGGTTTGATCTAGTGTACATACTAGATTTCACCATTCACCATTTTCCTTCATAACAACATATTACATAAATTAGCATATAATACAAAATTTATTTTGGATTAAAAATAATTAACCCCATTATTATTACATTTATAGTAAAAAATATACTATAATAAGAGAATTCAACCATACTACCAAGGAGATCTTCAACTCACTTCTTGGTGCTATTACAGTAGTATGCACTTTATCTTTAAACAACTATAATATATCCCTTTTTGAGTACTCTATATATAAGCACAAGTAATGTTGGGCCATTGTTCCATGCCTACCCATTGCATTCAATTTTTTTCAAATAATTTAAATTTAAGTTTCACCACCTATTCTAGAGTTGTTTTAATTTGTCACTTGTCACATTAAAGCTAACCTATTTGGACAATTTTTGTACTTGTTGTGTGGTTACACAACACGCCCCATTTTGACTTGACAAAACAGGGACCCAACTTTTTTGTTTGGCTTTGCTTGTGTTTTCTGCTTGCTGGCGGTCTGGTAAAAGTAAGACAATACAGATGATCCTGCATAAAAGAGACTGGGTATGTCATCATCATGAGGTAAATTTGTCAAAGTTCTTATTTCATATCAATAACCTCATGGTTGGATAGAGAACAAAATTTCATGCAAGTTTTCCTTTTGGATCACCCTGATATTCCTTAGGGAACAAAAGTTATGATGAGTCAAAGATCTAGTCAAACCTGATATTCCGAGGGGAGGATCATATTTCTTAATATCAGTCATCTTATAAAAGATCCCCCCAATCTAATATTATCACCCGATAAAATCATTTGCTCCGAACAACCAGACATCAACTTTATGTGATAGCGATATCTACCTGACAAACAACATCATATATTTTGCGAGGATCATATTCCTGAATATCACCTGATATTTGAATATCACCCTGATATTTGAATATTGGCCTGTCGCAAAATATCACCCTGAACCAATATCTTGATGACGTTATCCAAACCTGGTAAATGAAGAAATAAACATGACGATGATGCCACCATCCTTTTTACCTCGCGGAGGTATATTTCCAAACATGACCCTTCCTACATAACATGACGATGATGTCATAGGGCCACAACGCTGAACTAAGTCAATATCCTGATGACGTCATCTTGATATTTCGACAGGAGGTCATTTTAGTCCAGGGGACCATATTTGAATAGCATCCTATCCTACAAGGATCACCCCGCGCCTTGCCACCATAACATTAAATGCACGCAGATAGAGTAGGTGGTTCCTGTCGACTACAAACCTGATACATACACCTGGCAAGATCCTTAGTTGCCATACAAAAAATTCATGATTTTAATCAATTCATCCCTAATTTTGCCCTAATTTTACCCTAAAGAGGAAGTTAAAAGTGATTTATGGAATCATTTTACACTTATCTTGCGATAAAACAAGTTTTTATAGAGCACAGCTTGCAAACTCGCATAAGACTATTTGCGTATGCATACAACTTATATCAGAATGGGATACGTGAGCATTGCGGGTATTTGAATTCCTTTCACATAGTTATCACCATAATTAAGAGGATAGGCACATCAAGTAAGTACTTGAAACCCTATTGTTGTCATGTTCTGCATATCTAGGTATCATGGTGTTTTCTAGTTTAAAGTTCTAAATTATGCATGTCGGGATAAACAAAATATTGAAAGAGTACAATATGCATCATGAATAATGAAGATATAACGTATATGCATGCTTGAAAGATATCAATTGTAAGACCAGTTTTTTTAATTGCAGGCATTCATGGTAGATAAGCGGTTGGCTAAGTCAGAGGCAGAATTTCTAAAGCCCATGTTTGCTCAACCCGAGGGTGTCCAGTTTAAATATGGTGCCATCATTGATACGCACCAAGGAAATATAGATCTAGCTACATGGTCGGCTAAAATGAGTGATGAAAAGAGTAACGGCACCTTGCTGGATGTAGTCTTTGCATATGGAATGTGGAGTGCAGCTGGTTTCCCTTATTCTATGGAAACTCCTGAGCTGGTCATTGAATGTGCAAGAAACTATGACCCACAAATAAGGAAGGTAGAGAAGCATGGCAGAGTATATACTGATTTGTCTATCAAAGGTCTTGCTGCTACATTCAGTTTGCCATTGGGCAAGAAGGTTGCCAACATAGATTTGAAAAAATTGGAAACAGAATATGAGAATAACAAGAAGATGGCTAGGAAGAAAATGTACCAATGGAGGGTGAAGAATAGTCCTTATCTAGCAGCGGCCAAACTCCCAGTACACTTATATAAATTTGACTTCAACGATGAATACCAGTACATGATAGCCCTACTCAGCAGAGTAACAGGCCAGCCTGATGCTAGAAGTTTTAAGGACTAGATGTATGTAGTCATCCTGATGTGCCTTTACACAGATAACAAACCAATGTGGGCTAAGATGATAAGTGATGCTCTAGATGAGCAACTGATGAACCTAGGAGGTTCAGATTGTTCCTTCTACATGACCTCATACATAGTTTATTCATGTGCCTACAAGGGTACATTTGATGCATTAACTACAGTTGGGAGAATTGGTGGCACAACAAATGATGCACATATATGGGATCATCATCCCCAGCTACAAAGAGCAAATTACCTCCAAGATTACAAACTAGTGAATGATGCATTTTCTATGCATCTGGTAAGAACAATGGAGGAGGACAGAACTAAAAGAATGAGCATGGAAGCTCAAGAACTCATATATAGGCATGGAGCCTGGTTTATTCAATTTGCAACTTTCTCTTACATCAGAATTGAAGGGTTTGAGGAGGAGCCTCTCATGCTCCCAAGATACCCTACAGATGCAGTTGTCTTAATGGAATTTTTAAGACAAATTTCCACAATACTGAATGCTTATAAGGCAAATAACAAACTTCCACCTTTACTGTTTCCAGTTATAATGGGCTAGTTATGTGCCCAGATTCTGAAAATATTAAGAAGGCCATAGCTGGTCTAACTATGATGAATTTCCAGCCATTTCCATTGACAAGATCATATGATCCATATGGGAGGATGCAGAGGATCATGGGGAAGCCCATCCATCGAAGACATCTTGAAGACTTCTAGGCAGATTGTGAAGATGAAGCTGAAGTCAGAAGAAGAAGATATCAAAGGCTTACACTCAACCAGATCAAGACATTTGATTGCATTTCCATCCTGGCACAATTGAAGAAAGATGATGGAAAGTTAATGGCTGATGAATATGAGGAGAAAAAGGTATACAATGATACCATCTCAGCATCGGATCTCACCATACAGGAGGACATCTCCTTAGATCCATTTACAAGCAAGACATTGCAACTGACCCAAGCATGGGTCAATGACCAGATAAGTACACTAAAGAAAAGAGGTGTTGTCAGCACGGTGGACAATAGAGAAGATAGTATAGTCATATGAGAATATCCAGACATCTATGCAGGTCCATGTACAAGGAGAAAGTCATCAAGATGATGAAGATTTGGGAAGTGATGACCCTGATGTTCATGATGATGGAGATGAGAAACTTGAAGGATAAAGAGTAGATAAAGATGCATCACCAAGAAAAGACATAAGCATCAGGTATTTAGGAAAATATGAGTTACATAGATGGTTACCAGCTGGCAACCTATGCCACATGGAAAGAGTTGACTTGGTCAATGAAATGTGAACCATAGATCTTAATAGATAAATCTGGATCATAGATCAATTGTAACCTCTCTCTCACTTTGTTCTATAAAAGGTGCAGGGATGCCTCATTTTAAACATTCGAAACTTAATTGAAATCTGTTTGCTGAAATATTCAAGGCTCATTTCAAAGTTGTTGTATACATATATGTTCTTGCATACTTAATGAAGAAGAAGACTCTTTTGATTACAATCCATAATAAATCTTGAGTAATCAGTGTATGAATTCTTGATACATGTTGTGATTTGCTGCATCCCTTGGAGTGCATATCTACTTACATGTGTTGTTTTCATACTGTTCCTTTGAAGTTAGCATTGACTGTATCTAGCTGTGGAATGTCCTGGTGAACATATGGTTTGATTTCTTCTCTTCATGATTGTATCTGATGTATATGTGGCTCAATAGCTAAAGGTTCAACATTAATTTGAAGTATTTCTTTCAATTTCTTTCAATTTCAGAGCATTTTGTTATCATAATTGCAAATAGTTGACAATCTTAAGCAAATAATACAAATATGCAGACATCCTGTAGATAACTGAACATATTCAGCATATTTGAGGTTAAAGCATGTCAAAATGATAAACATCATGCAAAGATTTAAAGATAGACATATTATTTGAAGCATATCTTGTGTAGAATAACTATCTGTGTAGCATCATTATAGGAAACATTATCTTACTAATGAGATTTATGTAAGGCCCCAAAATGGACACAACAACACACATCAACCTCTTAGTAACATCAGAAGATTAAGACCTAATCACCGGAGACTTGGGTGTTGATAACTGAGAGGGGGGGGTGAATTAGTTATCCTAATTATTTCCCTTATTGAACTTTCCTTTTAATTGATGCAGCATAAAATCAAACACAAAAACATTAACCATGAAATAAGAAACACATGACACAGTATTTTTGACATGGAAACCCTGTTAAGGGAGAAAACCACGGGGTGATTAACCCAAAATTATTCTCTGTTAGAAGAATAGGAAATTACAAAAATGGCACTTGCCAATTAGGGCTCACTGCCCGAGCACACTGCTCACAAGAGGCCCACTGCCTACAAGAAGACACACTGTCTACAAAGTGATGAGAATCACAGTCTTGAACTGATTGAAAGCATCTGCATATGCTGGAGTTTAGTTCCGGTTAGGCTCAGTACACTGATCTGCTGCACTTCATCTTTCCTCTGTTCTTTATTCTGCTATCTTTCACATACCGGATCCTTTTAGCTACCTCTGCTCTTATCTGGACTTATTCGCATGTAACACCACATCACAACTCACTTCACAACTAAATCTATCCTCTATATATATCCGCACAAGTAATTTCATCACCTTTCTAGTCGGCATCCGGAACAGTCTAGTTTCTCACAAGCTCTCATTCTGTCGGCTGAATCCTTCCTCACCAAGCAATGCGGATCAAGCATATACTTGTAGATATCATTAATCATGTCGGCCAAACATGATTCATGCCTTCACAACCTCTGTCATCAACAGTAACACATCCGGAAAGCAGTCTGATACTCTGCCAGTTAGTTCTTCCTCTGTTTTAACTGTCTCTCAGGAATCCGGTACTCAACCATTCATATCTTTTTCCTCGTCCATCACCGGAGGCTAAATCCTTGGAATATACCACTCAAGGTAGTCCTCTTGACTTCCCCAAATCCGCACTGCACCAAGACACTTCCTCTGAGAGATCCGGACCAATCTGTCGGACCTTGCCATATGCTCTGTTCTTCTTCACCGGACCACAACATTCTTTTATTCTGACTTCCGGTAGAGACACATTATGACTTGCGGATATGTGGGATGACCTTTGTTGCCATCAATGACAACAACCATGAATCCATATAGTGTCTCTTGCCAACAATCTCCCCCTTTGGCATTGATGGCAACACTTAGTGAAAAATGACTAAGTGTTTTCACTATGCTCCCCCTTTGCTGATGCTCTGTCTTTATATACAATTTCCGGAACTCCCCCTTAGTTGGATTCCTCATTTTTCACTGCTCCTCACTCCCCCTTTGACATCAATGGCAAAGGGTAGGGTCCGCACACCAAAATTTTCAAAAATTTTCTATATATAGCCGCATATTTACATACTCACATGTACTGAAGAATGTCTGCAAAGGATGTCTGCAATTGGATCATTTCTGTGGCCCAACTTTGCTTCATTCTATCCAAAATTGAAATGTGACCACTTAACAAAAATGCAAAAGCTTCTGCCCGCTTGAGATCTGTCGGATCTTTTGTTTGGGCGGTGGTCTGAGCATCACTGATGGCCTCATGCATAGTTTCCAACTTAGGGATTATAATCCTTCTAAGTTCTCCCATCCGGTTGGTGATGTTCTTCCTTTCCTTCTCAAGATTCTTTATTTCATTCAAGACTGCAATAGTCTGACATTCTTGATTTATTATAGAGGAAGAGAGAGGATCAAAACTTTGAGATAAGCTTTGTAGCTTATCCTGTTCCTCTTTTATTTTCTTGTCAAATGCTGCTGTTGCCTTTGACCAGGATATACAAAATTTATAGATGTCACCGCCATCCTTAAGAGCATTCTCTAAGCTCTTTATTCCAATGCTTACAATCTTCCTATCCTTAGAGATTAATTCTAATATTTCTGAAAATCTTTTATCCAAAAATTCCTTCCGGACCTTTTCTTCAGCTGATTTTTCTAAAGAATCAAAATGTGTATCAACACTGCTGACTAAGGTTTTTAGATTACCGGAAGTGGAGGCTGTCGGATCTATCTGGATTGATGGCATGATCTTTACAAGTACTCCGGAAGCAGCCTCTATCAACTCACAGTCTTCCATATGAGACTTCAGGAGCTTTTCATTTGCCTTGGCATTTGCAAATGAAGCTATCTTCATTGTTTGTACCGGAGAGAGAGAGTCAAAATCAAATGGGCCTTTTAGAAGCTCCGGTTCATCAATCTCTAGAGTTTCTTTGCTCAAAAATTGTTGAACAGTTTGTGCAGTGTCTCTTGCCAGAGACAGATGTTTCTTTTCTTCTGCAGTCTTAGAACTGTCAACCTCTTTGTCTTTCACCACTGCTTCCTTCTCCTGTAATTGCTCTTCTTCTTTGGATCCGGAGACTGTAGGGGAAACCGGAGGAGAGATGCTAGCTTGTTCATGGGCCACTTCTTCTGGAGCAGAGGGTCCCAAGTCCTCAGCTGTTTCTGTACCTAAATCCTCTACAACAGGAAGATTGAACCTTTTGAAGGCCTTCCGGAGGATCTCTTCTGTTTCTTGGGCCACTTTGTCAGTCTCACCAAGCATGAGTTGATTCATCCTGGCTTTGCTTCTGAACTCATCTTTGCAGTCCTTGAAGATAATGTTCATTGTCTTGGGATCAATTTGAGGATATAGCTGAATAGCTATCTGCTCCCGAATCTCAAGATCTTTAGCATGAGCATTATTCTTTCTTACTTCCAATTCCTTTTCTAGGCTTTTAGGAATAAGAGATATTATTTCAATGAAAGCCTTATTATATATGTTAAGATATTTTACTGTGGCCTCCTGCAGAGTCTTTTGATCGGCCTCACTGAAGTCATCATATGATTCAGTCATTGGTTGAAGGTTTCCATCCACCGTGACCGACTTGATTATGCTCTCTAGAGACAGAGTGGGCTTTTCAACAGATCCTTCTGCCATTTCATCCTTATCTTGGCCTGTGGAGGGCTTACCGGATCCTTTCTTCTTCTGTTTCTTTATTTCTTTAACTCCCTCATCTGACTCTGTTTCCTCTTCATCCTTTTGGCTTCCATAAGCCCTTGTGGCTTTTGTCTTGGATCTCTTACCGGATGCCTGGACTTCCGGTTTTGAACTTTTGGTTGTGGGAGGTGCAGGTCTCTTTGATGATCTGGTCTGGGTGGGAGCTTCAACCGGAGCACTTTCTTTACTTTTCTCTTCTTCCTCAGCCTTCCTCCTCTTTTCCCGGCTGGCATCAAGTGCCTCCTTTGAGAT
Source organism: Cunninghamia lanceolata (assembly GCA_027924645.1). Classification (NCBI taxonomy): domain Eukaryota; kingdom Viridiplantae; phylum Streptophyta; class Pinopsida; order Cupressales; family Cupressaceae; genus Cunninghamia; species Cunninghamia lanceolata. The sequence continues at coordinate 7,971,510 of BSBN01000194.1, read as the reverse complement.
GCCTAGGCCTTGAGCAATGTGCTCTACTTCTTTTCTTACTTTTCTTTTAATCTCAGGTTCCCTGAGTTCTACATGTATTTTTACACTCAGCTCCTCAAAGGTTCCAAACCTTTCTGCCTTAGGATCTTTGGGCTGACTTAGCATGTGTTGAACATGCAGCTCCACTATCTGTTCATCAACTTCATACCCCATGGGCATGATCCAGACAGTCCTTGGCTCTACTGCCTCCATTAGGCACTGATCAGTGTCAACCATAAAGCACATTTAGTCTTTGTATTTTTCAACAAGAGACTGGGGAATTCTCTCTCTTGCTTGCATCATGCTCTGAAAGTTTTTGAAGTATCCCCATAGAGCTGAATTTCTCGCTTTTGCATCCCCAAGTCCATGCAAGTAGTCTCTTATCTGGACTGCAACAGGTTTGTCATTCTGCCATACCCATCCACTTGTTCCGGGTAGCTCATTCATGAAGTAGAAGAATAGACATACAATAAGAGTACCATACTTGAAGGAATTCTTCTTATCCTTCTTGATTTTCTGTATATTTTCCATTAATTGGCTTAGCAGTAGTTCGCAGAGGTCATATTCTGCATTCTTTCTTAGCATTTCAAAGGCAGTGTATACTGCAGTTCCGGATACAGAATTCTCCCTGCTGGAGTGATAGATCTTGTATCCTATTATCATTGATGCATATTTGATATCCGGATCGGAAATATCTTCAATGGTCATTGCCCTCTTGTCAAATTTTGATCCGGTGGCCTCAGTTACAATGTTGTTCTTGACAGATTTGAGGATAGGTACCCCTCCGGAAGAGTATAGACCAGTTACTGCTCTAATTGCCTCTTTTGTGATCTTGCAGGGTCTATCTAGCCATAGAAAGTTGTCATGCATCCTGCTCAGTACATACCGGACCCATTCATCTTCTTCAAAGCAGGGGAAATGAATAAATTGCTCAAATTGTTTCTTCTGAATATCCTTATACTCTGGTTTAAGCTCAAAAGCATTGTCTATCAGCTGCTTGTGATAGAGGTCTCTTAATTTGAATTCCCCAAATTCCTCAATGTTTGCATGTATGTAAACCCTAATGTCTTCGGTGTGTAAAACTCCGTGAGGAACACTAGAGAAGGCTCCTAGTGGGTCTACCTCCAATGATTTGTAGGGATGTTTCTTGAATGAGGGGCGAGGTCTATCAGAGATCTTAACTATGTTTGGAGTAGCCATTCTTCAAAGATTTGCAGTGAGGTAATGAAAAACGGAGAATACCTTATGCGCCTTCGGTTTGCACGGAGTGGTTGGATTGATTTCTTTATGCAATAACTTCGGCAGGAGATCCTTGGTGTGCTTGATGAACCTTGTTGCAGAGCTCTGCTTTTCGCTTCTTCTCGAGTGCAGAATGAGCAAATGACCTTTGAGAAATCTCTTAAATTGCTCCGCGAACCCTAATATCTGTCTGCAATAAATGCTTCACCTACATCATTCCGGTTTGCCTTGTCTGGATAGCTTGGAGTATCCTGGATTAGTCCTGATCTGTGGATATCATCCGGATCTTTCAATCATGAATAAATCGAGGTAACATATTACAAGATCATCTTAATCACTCTGTCCAATCCGCAGAACAAGATAGTGCATTTCCAGATCTTTCCGGACCTTTTTGTAATCCTTTATCATACCGGAGCATCTCCCTGAACAGGTCTTATTTGATCGATCACAACTTCTTCATAACTCCATGCGGACCTCTGAAAACTTGACTGAAGTATCTCAAGACTCATATCTACAAACCCTTTGATCCACATCTTGTGCCACATCCGGCACCACTTGTTTGGCTGGGGGAACAAGATTTTCTTTGAGTCTCCCCCTGAGCCTGAGCTCACCTTTTAATTTCTGGAAGAAATATCAGCACCAGAGTCTGGTGCGGATCCAACCTCTACATTCTCTGAACTTTTCTTCACCCAAATCTTGCTCATCTGATTCCTAACCTCATCCGCATTCATCTTTTGTTTACCCTTGTCTTGATTCTGATTATACACCGGACATCTTTTGTCCTAATTCTTGTTTCTGCAGATTTTAGCATTATGACCGGACCTATTGCAGATTTGGCAAATAACATTTCTTTGCATATTTGACTGATATCCTCTTGATCTGCATTGATTAGCCCTATGACCTATTCTATTGCATGTGAAGCATCTACCTTTGAATGATTTGTTTACTTGCATAATTCTGCATTCATGGGATTTGTGTCCATACCTTTTACAGTTGAAGCATTGTCCGGAGAAGGATGAATTGATCTGATTCATTCTCATTCTGCACTGATCAGCTTTGTGACCAAAGTGGTTGCAGCTGTGGCAGTATCCATTGAAGGATGGATATCTTTGAGCATTTGGCTGTCTTACCGGAGGTCTTCTAGGCCTGTTCCTTGGATTTTCTGATCCAAGATTCTTCTGACCGGATCCAGAGCTTTCTCCTTTCTCATATCCCAAACCATACTTGTCATCTGTCCTCTTTTGACTTCCAAGAAGAACTTCAAGTTGAGCAGAACTTATCTTGAATTTCTCTTTATATTCATTTGCTGTTTGAAGGTCTCTTTTGAGAGAGGCAATTTGATCCTCAAGTTTTCCTTCATTATCTTTGGCATCTTCAAGATCAGATTCAAGATGTCTGATAATCCTATCCATCTGGTGGCATTCTTCTGATTTTTCTTTAAGAGATTGTCTTAGATTGTCTTCAGCCTTTCTTTTTTCTTCAATCTCTTGAGTAAACTTTATAGTTCCTGATTCCATTTCATGTCTTAACATAATGACTTCTTTTGATAACTTTTCACATAACTTGGTTTGTTCAGTCAATTCTTCATTTGTATTGCTTTCTTCACTTTGTCTTGCCAACTGTTGAAGCAGCTCCTTTCTCTTTTTCATAGAGAGACTTAATTTGTCTTTTAATTCTCTCATGAATTCATCAGCCTGTTTGAGTCTTTCCTTTAATTCACTGACTTCAGAATTTGACTGTTCAAGATCCTCAAGAGCAGTCTTGAGTTGCTCTCTTAAACCATATGCATCCATTTGAAATCCCAGATCTTCCTCAAGCTGTTAGGCTTTATTAGGAGGAACTTAGCTCTGATACCAATTGTTGATAACTGAGAGGGGGGGGTGAATCAGTTATCCTAATTATTTCCCTTATTGAACTTTCCTTTTAATTGATGCAGCATAAAATCAAACACAAAAACATTAACCATGAAATAAGAAACACATGACACAGTATTTTTGACGTGGAAACCCTGTTAAGGGAGAAAACCACGGGGTGATTAACCCAAAATTATTCTCTGTTAGAAGAATAGGAAATTACAAAAATGGCACTTGCCAATTAGGGCTCACTGCCCGAGCACACTGCTCACAAGAGGCCCACTGCCTACAAGAAGACACACTATCTACAAAGTGATGAGAATCACAGTCTTGAACTGATTGAAAGCATCTGCATATGCTGGAGTTCAGTTCCGGTTAGGCTCAGTACACTGATCTGCTGCACTTCATCTTTCCTCTGTTCTTTATTCTGCTATCTTTCACATACCGGATCCTTTTAGCTACCTCTGCTCTTATCTGGACTTATTCACATGTAACACCACATCACAACTCACTTCACAACTAAATCTATCCTCTATATATATCCACACAAGTAATTTCATCACCTTTCTAGTCGGCATCCGGAACAGTCTAGTTTCTCACAAGCTCTCATTCTGTCGGCTGAATCCTTCCTCACCAAGCAATGCGGATCAAGCATATACTTGTAGATATCATTAATCATGTCGGCCAAACATGATTCATGCCTTCACAACCTCTGTCATCAACAGTAACACATCCGGAAAGCAGTCTGATACTCTGCCAGTCAGTTCTTCCTCTGTTTTCACTGTCTCTCAGGAATCTGGTACTCAACCATTCATATCTTTTTCCTCGTCCATCACCAGAGGCTAAATCCTTGGAATATACCACTCAAGGTAGTCCTCTTGACTTCCCCAAATCCGCACTGCACCAAGACACTTCCTCTGAGAGATCCGGACCAATCTGTGAGACCTTGCCATATGCTCTGTTCTTCTTCACCGGACCACAACATTCTTTTATTCTGACTTCCGGTAGAGACACATTATGACTTGCGGATATGTGGGATGACCTTTGTTGCCATCAATGACAACAACCATGAATCCATATAGTGTCTCTTGCCAACATTGGGATCATGAATTCTCTGAATTCATCGTATCTTTCAAGATGAATAAAGGTTAATGTGTACTTTTATTCTATGTTTATTTATGACTAACATCATGATCAACACTACTTTACCATGATCAATTTGCCACCAAGATTAAAGATTTGGGTAGGATTTTGTAGAGTTTAAAGGGTCAAAGAAAGAAAAATAGAGAAGGTTGTACTCCTCAAAACGTGACTCAACCACAAATGGGATTGAGTTAGCCCCAATATAGCACATGAACTTTCTCCTTGTTGATGGTGACCTCTAAGTCACTCTCACTTTTGTGCCAAAAGTCAGTCGAGTGGAGGTGTAACTCAGGGGTAGTTCTGTTCATGTGAAAGAAGAATGCCATAGAGAGTGGTTGGCTAGTTCTGGGGCTTGGTCTATGTTAATGTTTATTCTATAATAGAGTTAACCCTATGACTTGAAGGATCACTAGTTGTCGATCTCTTGTTTGGATTCCTAAGATTCCAACGTCTAGTGGGTAGACTATTTTTCTTGTTGATGAGTCTAGAATGTTGTAACATTTCTTCATTCCCCTATATGACTTGTTGTATGATATTTTCTTGTTTTATGGCCCTAAGTGTGTGTTCTTTTTCTTCATGAGTTTCTTGAGTGTGTCATGGTCTTGGATGTATTGATTCTATTTCCTTAAGAATAGTTCTAACCCACTGACCTCTTATCCTGGGCACATTTGTATGCTTGGATAAGAGAGAGTTGACTGAAGTTTACCAAGGGTTGACATTTTGTTTAATTGTGACTTTGTGATCTGACCAAAGGTTTTCTATGACTTAACCTTGTGATGATATCAAGGAGTTTTCAACTATGTTTTGAAATTGAGCACATGATGAAATCAAGGGTTTTGTAAGCTTTCTTTGTTCAAATAATTTTCTCTTTTCCTAATATTTTTTGATTTTGATGTATGCAAACTAAATGAATGCAATAAAATGGTTTTTGTTCCAATTTGAATGAATAATAAAATTATTTAATTAACTAGGAATCAAAATTAATATGAATCCAAATTAACATGATTTTTTCCAAATGCAATCTAAGCTATGTTTTTGTGTTTTTAGAGATGATTTTGAATCTAAAGTAGAAATTGAAAATTATCCAATGAAATCTAATCTATGAATTGCAATGAAACTAATTTAAACAATACTAATCTAATAAACTTGAAATAATTCCTATCAAGGAAATTGCAATACAATGATTACTTTCTCCAAGAGTAAAATGTGATTTAATTAGCTATGAAAACATAAAAGGCCTTGATTCTTTGGTGCATGAGATTCATACTATCCTTAGGAATCCTTGTATTTGGAAACCTCTCTCTCATCTATAGTAGTGGGGCCTACCTCTTGGAAATAGGGATGAAGGGAGCAATTAGTTTGAAGTGGCTTGAGTTTTGAGAGCTAAAATTAAAAAAGAACAAGCTTAGGGAGATCTATGAGTGCTATGAAAACACTATTTGATCATAATGGCTATAGATTGGGATAAAATTGAGAGCATATAAATTCTATAGAAGCTTTAGAAAGCTTGGAAAACTATTCCAAACATGAAATAAAATGCATGTGTATCTTGCAATGAGCATAAGAATGATAATGGAGAGAAAAAGCAAAGGTTTTCAAATGATTGTAACAAAGGATTTGCCTCCTCAATTACTTATAGGAGGGGGTATTTATAGTTCTTAAGATTTCATAAGAGGTGGGAATGATTGAGAAGTTAACTCCTTTGATTGAAGAGTTAACATGCTTTATTGATTAGAGAACTCAATTGATTAGACATGAACTAAGCTTGTTTGGTTATCACTCATGGAGGAAGGAGAGTTAGCATTAGAATAAGGTGAGAAAAATGGATCAATGGGAGTTAACTATGGATGATTAGGATTGGAAACAAAGGTAGAAATACATCAGGCTCAGTTAGGGTCAAATTTTCATGCAAACTAGAGTCAAAATAGAGCTAATTTGGGCTCAAACTAAAGAGGAATTTATATTCAAAATAAGACTGGGTCACCCCTTTTGATAGGTCTTGTCACCCCTGAGGATTAGGGGTCATCCCTTGGGGACTATGGGTCACCCAGGGGGATTAGGAAATAAGAGGGAGTGACTCACAAGGATAGGATCTTGTAGGTACTTTTGAGGGTTAGAAATGGTCAGAAGGGGTTGAGGATGACATTAAATATAGAGATTGATTAGAAGATAGAAGGAAAGTGGGCCACCCCTTATAGTATGGAAGGTCACCCCTACAGACTAGGGTTCACCCTTGGGGGACCATGGGTCACTCGAGGGGATTAGGAAATAAGAGAGGGTGTCCCAAAAAGGAAGAAATGAGTGTCAAGAATGATGAAGGGGGATTATTGGGGAGGTCAATTAGAGACCTTTGAAATGTTGAAATGGATGAAAGGAGCTTAAGGAAAGTGTATTTCCATCTTGTGACACTAGTGATCCAAATGACAAGGTTGGAAAGTGACAAAAGAGGAATGTAGACAAGGAGTGAAGAGTGAGGACACAAGGCCTAATAGGGTTAGCTAGGGGACTGGGGAAACATAAACAAGATGGGGAACTTTCATCCACATGTCTCCAAGAAAAATTCTATCGAGAAGGTATAATTACATGTTTATATGTACTCTTTTAGAATTATAGCTCATCATCAGATCATCATGTATGCTTAAATGCATATATTTAGTGCTTATAGAGGCATTAAGGGAAAAGATGAAGATTAGCATTTTGTGAGTGTGAAGAGAGAAGCAATGGGATAGAGAAGAGAAACCACATGAGGTCATGTAGGATATAGAACTAATCAAAGATGAAATTTGAGATGTGAGAAGAAAAGACCAAAGAGGAGAAAAAGACAAGACATTCATTTAGACATGAGAGTTTATTGGCTTCAGGCCTTCCTAGAAATGTTTTCTTTCAACATGTGTAGAAAGAAGAAGATTGAGTGACTACATAACAGAAAAAGAAGGTAAGAAGGTTATGTGGGGATTTCTTAAGGACAACAAAAGACAAGGAAGTTTTGTTTGTAGGTTTCCATTCTTATTGGATGTAATGTACCTAGTTCATACTTATGTGAAAGAGAGAGGGCTTATGCGAAGTGAAGAGGGGAGGAAGATTTAGAGGAAGATTAAAAGAGGAGAAAGGGATGTGAGGGAAAAAAGACAAAGAGAGGGGAGATTGATGTAGTCACAAAAGGAGGGTGCAATGAGGGACTATCCAACCATGTATCCAATAACAATGGCACAAGCACACACATAGGTCACCACAACACATAAAATTTCACAAAATTTACAGCCCATTATACTCAATGACACAAACTTGCACAATTATAATTACGTTTACAGTCACATGATTTGTTGTAATGGGTCATGTTACATGCTAGTCCTGTCATGTCCCCTTTATAGTAAAAATAAATTGGTGAAGTTATTAGTCCATTCCTATTTTCCCATGGGCTAATGTAAATCAAAAGGGAAAATATTTTATTTAATATTTTAATTGTAATCCTGCAAATTAAGGATTTATTATTTTTCGAGAGCAATTAAATATTACATATTTTTATTTAATTGCACAAGTGGGGGAATGGGGTTTAATGAGGTGTAATTATAACTCCCAAGAGATAATTTAGAATATTTTATGACAGTTATGACAAGATTCTATGACAGCATCTATGACAGGTTGTCATAGTGGGAGTTATTTTCTATTTTTAGAGAAGAATCTTGCATGGGCTATTTTGGTGAGCATATTTGCAAGTAATTTGTTGGAAATTAAATTATTTTAAATTATTTTCTAAGAGAGGGATGTTTGGATTTGGCTCCATTATAAATATGCAAGTATTTTCTTTCGAGAGGGCTTTTTGATCATTTTACAACCCAAATTTCTGAATTTGAGCACTTGTGCTTGCATTTTGTTTAGTGGATGAAAACCCATTGGAGTTGGAGGCTTGAGGAGGAAAACACATCAGTATAAAGTGATCAGAGGATGAAAACCCTTTGGTTACAGAGAGTAATTCCATACAGGGATTGCATTGAGCTTCAAAGGATTGTGCATTTTTGGCAGTTTTGTAGTATTATGTTTGTAGGTTGTTTTGTTGTAGTTTTGGTGATTTCCAGTGTGTTGTGCAGTGTTACATTAGTGTTGTGGAGTGTTTTTATTTTCCATGGTCATTTGGAATCCATTCCAAGCATCCAGGAGCGATTCTTTTTAGTTGGGGTTTGATTTGGCATTGTTTTTGGTAGTTTTCAGTAGTGTGGTTTCACATAGTTTGTGTAGTTTGCAGTGGATTTTAGGAGATTTGTGTTGTAGATGTTTTTTCTATTGTAATCAGTGTTTCAGACCTGATCATATGTTATTTACATGAGAAAAACCAATAAAAATTAGTTTGTGGTGTTTCCAGCATATTTGGTGTAATTTCTCATTTGACTAGTTAGCTAGTCTTGATGTTTTTGTTGCAATTTTTAGTGGAGCCTATCAAAATTTATTTTCATATTTGATTTTATGTTAAAATATCAATTTGGAAAATTACAGTGGTATCAAAGCTAAGATCTTTCCAGTCTGTAGGGTATAAAGCTAATTTTTATACAGAAAGATGAAGACATTTCAGGAATCCATGATGGAAATGATGCAAGAATTTCAAAAATCTCAGAAGAATCTATTAGCATTGATGAAGGATCTAGAAATAAAGAAAATATTTTTGAAGAAAAAACTAGTGAATGTTGAAGAAAAACTAGAAGAGCCATAAAAGAAGTCCATAGAACTAGAAGAGATGATCGTCAAGGAAGAAATGGTGAAGATGGAGCATAAAGAAAAATTAGATTTGCAAGAAATTGAAATGAATCAAAAATTGGAGAAATCCACCATAGATTTTGAAGGTAAAAATTGTTTAGAAAAAGAAGATGTTTATTTGACTCCTAATGATTGTACATGTCAGGAAAATATTGATGAAGTTGAGAAGGAAAAGACACATCTTTTTATTTGTGAAGATCCCAAGATGGAGAGTCATGCACCAATTCATGCACTATCTTCTGAACTTCCAAATGGTGAGCCATGGTTTGATTTGCAAAGTAACATTGTGGATGGGTATGCATTTCAAAGAAATATTTTAGTCATCCCTGATTCAAGGGCTCTGAGTCACATAAATGGAGTTGTTGAGGATATCTCAATGAAATCTATTTCAGGAAATGAGGATGAGCATTTTATTTGCAGCCCAAGGTATGAAAATATTTCAGATTTATTTCCTTCTATGTCACTACAAAAATTTTGTCATCATGAAGAGCATCAAAGAAATGGCATAAGGAGGAAGGACACAACTTGTAGCAAAGGGCACATAGAATATTTTTCTAAAATTCAAAGTTGTTTGTACATAAGAATATGGGATCCAGGTAATAAGCTAAGACACATGAAGGCTGAAATTTTTGATGGGATGAATCTCATATTTGTAAAAGTATTTTCTAGTTTAGGATCCTTAACATCCAATTGTATCAAAGTAGTGCAGTAAAAGCATGATGGAGAATGCATTTTTAATTTGATGAAACCACTAAGGAGATTTAAAATTGCAATACCAAAATATGAGGTATGTAATGCATTCTACTCTTTGAGTACTCAAATGGTTATGTGTGTGCAATGGTTGCATTCCATGAGTGACTTTCTACAAAATCATTATTTTAGAAAAATAAAGAATACATGTGAAGGGAAAGATATGGTGTTTGGAGGTGTATCTAAATGAACAATGGAAGTAGACATAGATATGAACACTTCTTGCAAGGGAAAGTTTGCATGGACAAGATGTTTGGTGATGGAGGATATGCATGCTATCTCATTTTGGTAAGAATCATAGTTTTCATTTTGATATTCAAGTGTTTCTAAATCAGCATAGTATAGCGTTCAGTAACATATTCCCAGGATCACCCTTGGATAGAGGATTCCAACACGTCATAGAGATAGAAACTAACTTGCATCAGAAAATTTTGAGGAAGAATGATGTCACATACTTGGGCCAAGTCACTAGTGTTCATGGCATACATGAGGATGCAAGACAAGAAGCATTGGAAGGGATTGAAAAGGTAACTAGTTCTCTACATGAAGCTAATATTTCATATTTCTCACATGGATCTACTATAGTTTGTGGTGCTACAGGAAAGGGAATTATTTGGTTTTCATTGCGAAGATTACAAATCAAGAAACTTGATAACATGAAGTTCAAAGTTTCAAAACAAAGCCTTGCAAGGTGTGATAAGATGTTTAAAACTAGTATTTCTTTAAAAATATTCAAATTTTAGTATGCTCATGATAGCCATGTGATGGATTACATTGAATGGAGAATCTATTGGGTTTCATACTATGGGAGTTTGGGGACACAAAGAGGGGTATTTCAAGTGATGTGGGTAGATAACATTTTCAGGATGTTTTCTTCTTGGTATATCCTTTCCATGCATGAAGGTCAAAGTTTTTCACTCATGTTATATTTTGTTGATGATGCATTTGTCTCTAACACTTTAAATGGGTTTGTGAAGAAATTCAAGTATATGCCAATGAATGGTTCTAGGGAATACAACATCTTCAAACAAAATAAGTTGCTGATTTTCTTTGTGGAGCTTAAAGTGCCATGGAATAAATGTTGCTGCTATATGATCAGTCCATTACTATATTTTGGATCCTATAGACCAATCCAAGAGGCTGAAAATGACTATGATGAGGTAATGAATGGGTCTAATGTTATGCATTTCCATAATATGCATCTCAACACTGAAGAGGTGAATGGAAGATATTTTTACAAAATATGTAATGGATGTGGTAGAGGATGTAATTGTTTTTATAACAGTCCTAGTATCAGAAAAAATCAGATCCATAACATCACCAAATGTATCAGAAGTCTCAGGTACAAGTTGCCCAATGACAGTACTTTCCTAGCTAGAGATCCAAGACTCTATTTGACTTGTTGTGGGAGACTGTATTGTAAGTTTTTCAAGGTGGAAACTATCAAGAACATTAGTAAGTCACCTAATATAGTAGAGGATGCAATAAACTTATTTTCTACTTTCATTTTGAAATTACCTTTGGGTGATCAATTTGTGCTAGTTGAACTCAGGAAGTGCATAGATTACCACCAGAAGGGCTTGCGGTTTGCAAAATCAATATCCAGAGTTTGGTGGAATTTGTTATGCTGGTATATGATAACATTTCCTATTATTCATATGTTCCATTACTGTTCCAATTTAGATCCTAAATTTGCATCAAGCATCTTTCAAACAGAGGCAAAGTTTGTAGCAGTTTGTGATATATCCTATAGGGAGTGTCTACACAAATTCAAGGTAAATAAGTTATTGGTTTCAAAGATTGGAATACACTATTATGAAGGATGTGTTTTATATTGTAACCATTCTTTAGGGTGCATAAATCAGATTTATATTGTTGATAATGGTTGCAAGAGCTTTTGGTTTAGTTTTCTTGGTGACAGTTCATATACATAGCTAGAAAGGCAAGTTGTGAAAGTAAGGCTATTGATGCAAAATAAATGGAGACACTCTACATATCAATTGATAGCATGGATAAGTTGTTTATACCTTGGTTATTGTTGCATAAATGTCACTTAGCTCAAGTTCACTACTCTAAGATTTTCCAGGATGCTATGATGGAAGATGGACAAAACTGCATTTGGTGAGTTTACCAAATCTTTGTGGGAGGATGTAGTCCAGTTTGAGTAATGGAAAGAATGTACCAAAGTCTTGTAGATCCAAGAACTTAGATTATATGGATATTCTTGTTGTGTACATGGTATTTGCATAAAGGAATCTGAGTCTTCATGTTTTCATAGTATTTTATGGCAGGGATTTCAACATCTCACAAGTACAGGATCAAGGCTTTGTATGCAGTATAGCATAATTTGGAAGCATCATGGTTTTAATTTCTTGAGGGAAAACAATATTGAGGAGGGGAGATTTGTCATGTCCCCTTTACAGTAAAAATAAATTGGTGAAATTATTAGTCCATTCCTATTTTCCCATGAGCTAATGTAAATCAAAAGGGAAAATATTTTATTTAATATTTTAATTATAATCCCGCAAATTAAGGATTTATTATTTTCGGGAGCAATTAAATATTACATATTTTATTTAATTGCACAAGTGGGGGAATGGGGTGTAATTATAATTCCCAAGAGAGAATTTAGAAGATTTTATGATAGTTATGACAAGATTCTATGACAACATCTATGACAGGTTGTCATAGTGGGAGTTATTTTCTATTTTATGAGAAGAATCTTGCATGGGCTATTTTGGTGAGCATCTTTGGAGGAAATTTGTTGGAAATTAAATTATTTTAATTTATTTTCCAAGAGAGGGGTGTTTGGATTTGGATTCATTATAAATATGCAAGTATTTTCTTTCAGGAGGGCTTTTTGATCATTTTACAACCCAAATTTTTGAATTTGAGCACTTGTGCTTGGATTTTCTTCAGTGGATGAAAAACCATTGGAGTTGGAGGCTTGTGGATGAAAAACCATTAGTATAAAGTGATTAGAGGACAAAAACACTTTGGTTACAAAGAGTAATTCCATATAGGGATTGCATTGGGCTTCAAAGGATTGTGGATTTTTGGCAGTTTTGCAATATTGTGTTTGTAAGTTGTTTTGTTGAAGTTTTGGTGATTTCCAGTGTGTTGTGCAGTGTTTCTATAGTGTTGTGGAGTTTTTTTCTTTTCCATGGTCATTTTGAATCCATTCCAAGCATCCAGGGGTGATTTTTTTCAGTTGGGGTTTGATTTGGCATTATTTTCGACAGTTTTTAGTAGTGTAGTTTCGCATAGTTTGTGTAGTTTGCAGTGGATTTTAGGAGATTTATGTTGTGGATATTTTTTCTATTGTAATTAGGGTTTCAGACCTGATCATATGTTATTTACATGAGAAAAACCAATAAAAATCAGTTTGTGGTGTTTCCAGCATATTTGGTGTAATTTCTTGTTTGACTAGTTAGCTAGTCTTGATGTTTTTGTTGCAATTTTTAGTGGAGCCTATCAAAATTTATTTTCAAATTTGATTTAATGTTAAAATCTCAGTTTGGAACATTACAATTCCATAGCTATTTGATTACAACAAGATTGAACAAATGGATAGTCACCAGATAGGCTTCCTAGATACATATAATCACTAAACTATAGAAACACCACTTACAAAACTTGCTGCAAGATGCACAATGATAATGAGTATAATGAATCATTGGAATTCTACCACTACATTAGTGTAATGAAATTAATTTACTTTCCCCTATGTGATTTCTTAGATTTCCTTCCACATCATAGTCCTTGAACCTTTACTCAACTCCTCATACCTCATCCCTTGCTGTTGAAACTCACTCTCTAACCTTCTACCATATGATGTCAAGACAATTGAGATGGCAAGGGGGGGGGGGGGCTGAATCAGTTGCAACCAAAACTTAACTTCTTTCAAACATTAACACATCAACCACTTAATCATTGTTATTATGATTCAACCATGAAAGCATGAAATCAAAAATTAAACACATTCACACATGAGACATATGAGACACCAATTTTTTTACGTGGAAAACCCAATATGGGTAAAACCACAGTGACAATTAACTCAGTATAAATATTATATTAGAATTTACAACAAGGCTTACTGCCAGAGGCTCACTGCCCAGAATTCTCACTACAAAAGAAGGGGCTCACTACTAAAGGAATAGGCTCACTGCCAGAAGTTAGTGAACTAAGATAGTAGCATCTATACCATGCCAAGGTTTAGTTCCATTAAAGCGCAATAAAACTCCTATGCCCTACTCTACTTTTACACTTCACACTTATCTTTACATCTTTGCATCCTCTTCACTTAATTATGATTTCACTATATGTATTTATATAATTCATTAACCCTAGAATGTACATCAAGGTTGGCATTACAATCATCAACCATTGGAACAATCTCTAAGGTTGACATATATACATACATTAAAATAGGTTTGGACCTAAACAGATTTGAGAAGGAAAAGAATGAATGTGGACCACACCACACCATAGCTGGGACTCAAATGCAATCTCCCATGCAATAACACGCTATCAAAAACACTGAAGCATAATCTCAAGTAGTGAAAAAAACCAAGTCAGCTAAAACTGGTGTTAACACTAAGACCTTTAGGAACACACTTCAACCACAATCCAAGTTACACTTTGCGGACCAATCAAAAAGTAGGAACATGATCTAGAGACATACACAAGCACGTTACAATCACCAAGAACTTTCGCATAACCCCCAGACATTCTATTCAGAAGATTCTTCAAATGGAAGCACTTAAACTTTACTGTCAACCACTGTCATAAAGGAAAGATCACTTGTAGAGCTCCAAATAATGAACCATTTGAAGTGAAGGCACATAACATCATTCCAAACTTAATCTTAGAACCACATACTATAAAAATTAAATGCAGAAAAATGTGAACCATAATACATTCTCCCTATCACTATTGAATACTCAGAAAAATAGTTTTTACTCTAGTGAATAGATCTCACTCAAATCTTCACACCGAAGGCTCAAACTTGAAACATAGCAACTAAAGACATCCCTTAACACAAATTCCAATCCACAGACAAATATATTCAATCTATAGGATATGTGGAGCTAAACACTACACTGTTTTGTGAGATAGAACAGTTCTGCAATTGCCTTGCTCAAACTCATTCAAATAATTTTTCCTTAGATGTTGACCTTAGGTGTTGACATCAATGACAACACTTACTACTCATAGTTGCAATAAACTCCCCCTTTGTCACTAATGGCAACACATGATGTGAAAAAATATCAAGACAGCAAACTTGCTTTGCTTCTTTGCTCCCCCTTACTTTATGCTTTCTTTGGCTGCAGCTTTCTTAGAATCTCTCTCCTTAAGTTTTTCACATGAACTCCTCCCCCCCTTTGACATTGATGGCAAAGGGTACCAAACATTTTCTTTCTCTTTAGTTATCAAGGTTGAATTCAGATCTTACCAACATTGCACTACTCCCCATGTCAGCAAGTAATGCAACACTTACTGCTCTTTATCAGGAACTCATGTCAACAACATCTATGTACTCCCCCTAAGAGGTAGCCTTCAAAACATCAATCCAGATGAAAGAATGAGACTTTGGACACCACTAGACTGATGCACTTCCTATTCATCTTAGTTTAGAATAGGAGGGGTAATGATCCCTAACTTCTCGCTAAGATACTCAAAATTATCCTTAGGTAGAAGTTTTGTGAAAATATCTGCAATATGATCCTTTGTAGATACATATTTCATCTTTACTTCATTCTCTATTACCTTTTCTCTCAGAAAGTGATACCTTATTGATATATGCTTTGTTTTTTGAGTGCATCACTATATGCTTTGTTTTCTAAGTGCATCACTAGATTCACTGAAATGTTTATAGCACTTGTATTGTCACAAAAGATTGAAATTGATTCTCCATACACAACTCTTATATCCTTCAATATTTTCTTCATCCATAGCACCTGAGTACAACAACATGCTGCTGTAGTATATTTTACTTCTGCAGTAGACAAAGAAACTGAATCTTGCTTCTTGCTCAACCATGAAACCAATTTGTTACCCAAGAAGAAAGCACCTCCACTTGTACTTTTTCTGTCATCAAAATCTCCAGCCCAATCTGCATCTATATAAGCACTAAAAGTGAAATTAGTAGCTTTGGGATACCACAATCCATAGTCTGAACTGCCTTTTAAATATCTCATGATCCTCTTAACTTCCATCACATGTGATTCTCTAGGATCTTGTTGAAATCTTGCCATAAGACAAACTACATGCATTACATCTAGTCTGGTATTGGTTTGATAAAGTAGTCCTCCAATCATAGACCTATACGTTTTCTGATCAGTCATAGGTGATTCATCATTCTTTCTTAGCTTGCAACCAATTACCATAGGGTTACCTACTGGCTTAGAATCCTCCATTCCAAACTTCTTCAACAACTCTTTCAAATACTTGGATTGAGAAATGAAAATTCATTTTTTAGATTGAGTAATCTGTAGTCCAAGAAAGAAATTCATTTCACCAAATGTAGACATCTCAAACTCCTTTTACACTTTCTCTAAAAATCTTTTACTTATACTTTCATTGCCTCCAAATATAATATCATCAACAAAGACTACAATAATCATAATTTGATCATCAGTAACTTTGAAATAAAGATTATTGTCTACAATACCTTTACTAAACCCTAATTGCAACAAATACTTATCCAACCTTGCATACCAGGCTCTAGGAGCTTGGTTTAGTCCATACAAGGCTTTCTTCAATCTGCACACCATGTCACCTTGGTCTGATGATTGAAATCCTTTTGGTTGCTCAATGTAAACTTCTTCCAGCTCTCCATTCAAGAATGTAGACTTGACATCCATCTGGTACACCTTGAAATCTTTGTGTCCTGCAAATGCCAAAAATATTCTTATTGCTTCAATCCTTGCCACAAGAGCATAAGTCTCCTCAAAATCTATGCCTTTCAACCTAACAATATCCTTTGCATACCAGTCTTGCTTTAATTCTTAATACTTCTCCATTTTCATTCAACTTGTTTCAGAAAACTCATTTAGTTCCAATCACATTCTTATCAACAGGTCTAGGAACTAGTTCCCAAGTTTGGTTCTTCTCTATCTACATCAACTCTTCTTCCATAGCTTTTACCCAATTTTCATCTTTGTAGGCTTCACTTACAGTTTTAGGTTCAATCTTCGAAAGTAAACAGTAGTTCACCTTTTCTTCTATAGCTCTTTTCCTTGTTAATATCCCTTTCCTTTTATCACCAATAATTTGATCCTTAGAATGATTAATCCTTACATGCCTGGGAGTCTTAATAACACTTTTTTGAGCCTTTTCTTCTTCAACTTGACTATCTTCTTGTTTAAATTTTTCTTCATTTGTTGTAGCAGCAGGTTCATCTGATTCATATCCACTCAGATCTAATATTCTTTCCCTATATTCATCAACTTTCACATTAGCACTTTCAATGATCTTTCTCAATCTCTTATTGTAGCACTGGTAGACCTTACTCTAAGTAGAGTATCCAAGGAAAATTCCTTCATCACACCTAGCATCAAACTTTCCTAACTCTTCTTCTCTTCTAATATAATATTTTCTTCCAAAAACTTTGAAATATTTCACTCTACGAATTCTTCCATACCATAATTTATAAGGAGTTTTAGTACTATTACCTTTGACTTGAACTCTATTTTGAATGTAGATAGCAGTATGTATGGCATCTCTCTAGTATTCTTCCGGTAGATTGGGCTCCTTTATCATTGACCTAGCAGCCTCTTGAACTATCATGTTGTTTCTTTCAACAACTTCATTCTACTGGGGAATTCTAGGAGTAGACAACTATCTTTTTATCCCATGTTCTTCACAAAAAATATTGAATTCATTTGATATAAACTCACCTCCTCTACCAGAACTTAAGAATTTGATCCTCAATTCTAACTCATTCTCAACCATTGTCTTGAAGGATTTGAACTTGTCTAGGGCTTCTAATTTATCTTTTAGAAAAGTGACCCAAGTCATTCTAGAATAATCATCAATAAGCAACATAAAGTACCTATCTCCTTGCAGAATTTTTGTTCTTGTAGGACCACACAAATCTATATGCACTAGCTCAAGAAATAGAACAAAAAATTGTTCTTTACTCTTGAATCTTGTCCTTGTCTATTTCCCCAATTGACATTCCTTGCAAATAGTATTAGCAGGCTTCACAAGCTTAGGCAAATCTCTCACAGCTTGTGGTGAACTTATCTTCACCAAGCTGTCAAAATTGATATGACATATCCTTCTATACCACAACCAACTCTCATCTATCTAAGCCAACAAAAAGCATTCATTAGTTCCTCTCAAATGATAAACAATACCTCTAGTCTTCTTACCAGTAGCAATCACTATTTCGGAGCTTTCCATGATTTTGCATCCATTATCCTTGAATCTTAAATCATACCCTTTGTCACACATCTGACCAACACTTAAAATATTATGCTTTAAAGCCTTCACATATAGGCCATCATATGTATTATGCATTCCATCAAAAGAAATAGATCCTCTTCCACAAATCTTACCAACTGCATCATCTCCAAACCTAACTAGTCCTCCATCATACTTTTCCAAACATACAAACTTACTTTTATCACTGGTCATGTGATGTGAACATCCACTATTGATAATCCATTCATCCTTATCCATCTCAACCTAGCAGACAAACAAAGCACTTTCTTCCACTAGTTTTTCTTCCTTCACATAGCTAGAAGGATTAGTAGATTCAGATTCTTCCTTGATAGCAATAAACACACATTCATTTGCACTAGTATCATCAGACTTATCATCCATTACACCACCATCATCAAAATCTCTAACATAATAGCATTTCTTTATAATCCTAGGTCTACTTTCAAATTTCTTCTTGTCTTTTTTAATTCTCTCTGGACACCTGGATTCATAGTGACCAATCTTGCCATAGGTAAATCATTTGAATGGTAATTTACCTTTGAACTTACCAATACCTCTTTGCATTCTATATACAAATTTGGCTTCAATCTTGTCAAGGTCATCATATGATTCCACAACATACTTCTCAGATCTTGAAGTCTTCTCTGAAGTGTTGGCTTTGAAAGCAGTCTTAGTCTTTGGCAGAGCATCACCAAACTCTCTCATCTCAAAAGTAGTGAACTTTCCAAGAAATTAATATTTTGTAATCTTGTTCACACTCATAAGTTCTTCAATTGCAGACACCTTCTGACTGTAGGATTTAGGAAATGACATAAGAATCTTCAACACAACCTTATCCTCATTAATAGTTCCTTCAAGACCTTTTATTCCATTGAAAATTTCATCAACTTTTTGCATGTAGATTGTTATGTTCTCATCTTCACTCATCTTCAAAGCTTCATACCTCACCTTCAAGTTTTGTAATTTGGCACTCTTTACAGAATCATCTCCTTCATATAAATTTTTCAACTTAACCCAGATCTCATAAGCTGTCTCCAGATCCATAACTTTCACTAACTTAGTGTTAGATAAGGCATTTAATAGAGCATCTCTAGCTTTTCCATTTAACTCATACTGTTTGACATCATCTTCAGATAATGGACCATTTGGAGGAAGAGTGCACTTGGTTTTTGCCATCTTCCAAACACTATAACCAAGAGAAATGAGATGACTTTTCATTCATATCTTTCAAAGACTATAGTCTATTCAATCGAACTGTGAAGACTCCTTGTGCGCCATCCTAGATCTACCTCAAGTTGTTAGGATTTCTTCCAAGGAACCTCACTCTGATACCAATTGTTGAAATGCACAAGACAACTGAGAGGGGGCATGAATCAGTTGTAACCAAAACTTAACTTCTTCCAAACATCAACACATTAACCACTTAATCATTGTTATTATGATTTAACCATGAAAGCATGAAATCAAAAACTTAAACACATTCACACATGAGACATATGAGACACCAAAGTTTTTACGTGGAAAACCCAATATGGGAAAAACCATGGTGAGGATTAACTCATAGTATAAATGATATATCAGAATTTACAACATGTCTCACTGCCTTAGGGCTCATTGCCCAGAATTCTCACTACAAAAGAAGGGGCTCACTACTAAAAGGGTTCACTACCAGAAGTTGGTGAACTGAGATAGTAGCATCTATACCATGCCAAGGTTCAGTTCCATTGAAGCACAATAAAACTCCTCTGCTCTACTCTACTTTTACTCTTCACACTTATCTTCACATCTTCGCACCCTCTTCACTTAATTATGATTTGATTATGTGTATTTATACAATTCATCAACCTTCAAATGTACATCAAGGTCGGCATTACAATCATCAACCATTGAAACAATCTCCAAGCTCAGCATACATGCATATATTAGACTACATCTGGACCTAAATAGATTTGAGACTTAGATGGGACTCAAATGCAATCTCCCATGCAACAACATGCTATCACAAACACCGAAGCATAATCAAAAGTAGTGAAAACAACCAAGTCGGCCAAAACTAGTGTTAACACTAAAACTTTTAGGAACATGCTTCAACCATGATCTAAATTACACATTGTCGACCAAGCAAAAAGTAAGAACATGATATAGAGACATCCACAAGCATGTTACAATCACCAAGAACTTCCACACAACCCCCAAAAATTCTATCCAGAAGATTCTTCAAACTGGAGCACTTAAACATTATTGTCAACCACTGTCATAAAGGAAAGATCTCTTGTGGAGCACCAAATCATGAACCATTTGAAGTGAAGGCACATAATATCATTCCAAACTTAATCTTAGAACTGTAGACTATAAAACTTAAATGTGGAGAAATGTGGAGTGGAGAAATGTGGAGCAAAATACATTCTCCCTATCACCATTGAACACTCAAAAAAATTATTTTTACTCTGGTGAACATAACTCACTCAAATCTTCACACCAGAGGCTCAAACTTGAAACATAGCAACTAAAGACATCCCTTAACATAACTTCCAATCTACAGACAAAGATATTCAATCTACAGGATATGCAGAGCAAAACACTGCACTGAACATTCTGTGAGATAGAATAGTTCTGCAATTGTACTAACTTCTCAAACACTTGTTGGACTGCACCGGACAACTAAGAGGGGGGGTGAATCAGTTGTCCTAAAAATTTTAACCAATTATAATCATCAACTTATCAATTAATTATAATCAGATATAACCATGAAAGCATAAAATGAGAAGATCAACATAAAAGTATAATCAACACAGGAGACACCAGATTTTTACGTGGAAAACCCTAAAAGGGAAAAACCATGGTGGGTGTTAGCCCACGAAAATATATATAAGTTATATCAATACCAAAAAATAGATGCTCATTGCCTACAGGGTCACTGCCCAAATTGCTCACTACAAAGAAAGGCTCACTGCCTATGGGTGGATCACTACCAAAAGGAGGCTCATTGCCAAAAGGTTGAATTAAGATAACATCTTCTACTCCATGCCAGGCTTCAGTTCCATTAAAGCCCTAACACCTCTACTCTATTTTGCTACCTTACTTCTCTTTTATCTTCACATCTTCACACTTGGATACATTTGCACGAATCAATTACAAGTAGTTAAATACTTCATCAGCCTTGGAATGATCATCAAGGTTGTCATTACAATCATCAATCGTTGGAAGAATCTCCAAGGTCATTAAACATACGTTACTTCATATAGGTCTGAACCTAAACAAATTTACAAAGAAAATAAATGAATGTGGATCACGCCATGCCTTAGCAGGGACTCAAACATAATATTCAATGCTACAACATGCTATCACAATCTTTGATTCATCTCTGCAGATGATGAATTCAACCAGGTCAGCCTAGATTGATGTTAACACATGTATTCTCAAGAACATGCTTCATGCACGACCTAAATTACATCTTGATTGTTTGAATGTAGGAGCATGATCAAGAGACATCCACAAGCACATTGTAATCACCAAGAACAACTGTACAATCTCAAATATGTTGGAATAGGTCTAGACAAATAAGAGTGGGGGTGAATCAGTTGTTGCTCTATTTAATCTTTTTTCTATTGTTATTCTCTTTTATAACTTCAAATTAAATCAATGATATAAACATTCCAGCATTAGATAATAGCATATGAGCAGAAAACATGAATAACACATTTGGCAGCAAGATTTTGACATGGAAACCTGGTTAAGGGAAAAACCACGGTGGGGGTTAACCAACAAAGATTAATACGCTATTAAAAGTATTTTACAAATGAGAATGCACATGCATTCAGGCTCACTACCCCGAGCTCACTGCTCAAGTGGAGGCTCATTGCCTACATAAAAGTTTACAAGAGATTTACAAAGATTTTGAATTGGTAAGATGCATCTGCCAATGCTAGAGATCAATTCCAGTTAAGTACAAATACTAACTTTGTACACTTCATCTTTATTCTACTTTTCTTTCTATTCTACCTTCATTCGGATATTAGATTTCTATTCTTTTCACCTTTTCTCCATGTCTACAATACATACACAAAATAACCACAATCATCGGCTATATATACTTATCTTGAATTGCAATCACTTGCGATTCGGAAACAACAAACAACACTTAGAACTTTTTAAGATTGCTTTGCTCTGTTGTCTATATCCTATAGGAGTACAATTAACACTAAGAGGGGGGGTGAATCAGTGTTAATATAATAATTCAATTTTCTCACCTTTTACAAATTGTCAATGAACTTTATTATGAACTGAGATCAAATATTAACTTCACAATCATCAACTTGTTAAACACCAATTATTATTGCAGAGAAGCAACAGAAGAAGTTTCACTCAAAGATACACCGAGTGGAAAACCCTCTAGGGGTAGAAAAACCACTCAAACTACCTCATTGGCTTAAATGAAAAACTTCAAGTTTACAAATGTCTCACTGACATATATAGAGGTCTCAATGACCACAAGCCTCATTGGCATAGGAAGGCCTCACTGACCACAAGCCTCACTGGCATAGAAAGGTCTCATTGACCACAAGCCTCACTGGCATAGGAAGGTCTCACTAACCAATTCAAATGTCCTCATAAAAATAATGTGCAAGACATGATTGCTTCTCAATCTGATTTGCACCATTCATGAGCTATCATCTCTGAGCATACTCAAACCAATTTGCATACTAGTCTCATTATCACTGTTCAATCAATTCACAATTCATTCACCTTGCATAAAAATTCACCTTATCTCTGCATAACAATTCACCTGATACACCATCATTGTCTTGAAGGTTCAATACGTTGCAAGAAGGAGATTATCATTTCTGCATTATGGTCCTCACATCAACTCTTTCAGCTCAATTTTCACACACACTGTCAATGTACTTGTAAAAACATTATAAGCAATTTGAATATCCTTTCACATTCTCTGAAAAATAAACTTATCTTCTTCAATTCTCATCTTCCCTATAAATTTCTCTTCTTCAATGATTTTCTTTATTCTCCTACAAAATAATAATACATTCTCTTGAAAATAAAAACTTATATACAATGTTATGAAAATTTTCTTTCATATTACCATTCAAAAATATTTCATCTCCTTTCATCTTTTTTTTCACCTTCCAGTAAAAATCACTTCCAAACAAAATAAGATCATATAATATTAAATCCCATTCAAAAACTCTTCATATTCTTTTCTCTCTGCAAAATTATCTTCAATCTACATAATAGGCCTCCAAAAATTAAATCACAATGAAATGATATTTCATATTCCTCTTCATTCAAAAAATCTTTCAATTTTCTTCTCTGCAAATATAAATATTCTCTAATCTTCAAATATTGTCTGAAAAAATCCATCAATATAATAAATCTTCAAAAATATTCTCCAACAAAGAAGAATGTCTACAACCAAGAGAGAGATTAATAGAAACTTCTTAAAAACTTATAAAAAATATACTTCAAATGGGCACAAAATATCCTTTAAAAAAACTTTCTAAAACTTTATAAAAATCTTCTAAATAGAAAGCTTTCCAATCAAGCAAATATGGCCTTCCAAACACAATCTTTATATAAGATAAAAAATAGCCTTAATAAACTATCCACTGCAGTTATAAAGCATTTGACACTTAAGAGACTATCAAAGTTGATTCTTAAAAGAGAAAGTTCCATTTTGAATATCGGCCATCAATTTTGCTTTTTTCACTCAACATACTTTTAAATGCATTCATTGATTTGAAGTTACCGCCCAAACACTTGTAGAAGAGACTAAAGATGTTAGTTAGGGAATTAAGAGGGGCCAGCTCCAACAATGACATCGAACCCCTTCTGTAGGTTTCATTAAGTGAATTGACCTGCAATCTCAAGTCAATAGCAAGTTAAAACCAAAAGTGCAAACACCACATGATGGGTAGAAAAATGGTTTAAGGATATTGAAGGCATTTAAGATTTACAACTTCAATGTCCTTAATAACAAGTAATAATAATATGACACTCTCTGCCCATATCTGCCTCATCTCTACCAAACTCTACTCATATCTGCATCATCTCTGTCAAACTCTGCCCATATCTACCTCATCTCTATCCTGTGAACCTGATCAACATTATCATGAAGCAGCCAAGTTATGAACTTTCAAGAACAATATCATACCATGAAGGTCTCTTAAGTCATGATCAAATAAACAATTCCTACAAGACTTACAACATGAATGACACCATTCTCTACATCTACAAGTCTCACATGATGTGGTCATCACAAGACATCAAAGATCTCAAAACAAACCCTTGCACAATTCAAACATTATGAACTCAATACATGAAGCATGGAGAATATATGACTATCAACATGAGACAAACCATATGATCATGAATCTTCAAACTGACTCCACAAATCTGTCATCCTATAAATACCATTATGATCAAGCATAAAGACAAGATGAACTCATATGAAGAACATGAACCTCCATCTGAATACAAAGACATGAACAACTTCTGAGAGCATCACAACATGAAACATCATGAATGAACTGAAGTATGTCATGAAGCAACATCATATCCAATCTAACATTATCAAACTAAGTCTTATGAGAGATAACAAATTCAAACAACTCCTAAAATGAGAAATCACCTAACCATTGACATCACAAGTCACATTGTCATCACCTGACCATTAACATCACCCTAAATTCATTGTATGAAGATCATGATGAATTCCATGTATGATCTAACTTTCACTATGATGTACCTGCATCATTAACTCACACCTTTTTGACATCAATGACAATCTACTTCCATCAATCTCCCCCTTTGTCATTGATGGCAAAACTACATGATGCAATTTTTCTTTCTCCCCCTTTTTGACATCGGATGACAAAGAATAAGATGCTCCCCCAAAAAAACATTGATACCACTTGTCTTTCAAAAGATTGAAGGCACTGAACACTTATGCAAATTGTTGTCTTAAACTTATCCTGAAAGCTCTATCCTTGAACATCTACATCTTGAAAAACATTTCAACTTGAGAGCAACAAGACACCATGAAACACACATCTAAAAACTTACGTCCTTGCCAATACTTCCATGACAACAATCAATCTGCAACAATCTGCAATCACTTTACCCTTGCACACACTTCTTGGCATGAAAAAGAATGATAACCATCCTAAAATAAATGAAGACTATCTTGATAAAGAGCACCAAGTTGTTCCTGCACATGATACTTTTTGCAACAAAATGTCAAATATGATATATATTGCAATCAACAAGATTTAATGCCTCTTGCCTTAATAATACAAATCAGCCAATCAATATCTTCTTGCAACAACACTTTCCAAAACCAAATGCAGAGACAAAAATTTAACTTCTTCCATTTTCAACCTCCTCAGGCAACATAAGAAAACATCTGAAGAGAACTACTTGAGTGAATCCAAGATCCTTTGTGAGCACCAACATGATAAAGATCATGTATCAAACAATTTGTATATTGAACTCCTAAATCATCTTTTCAATATCTTGTATGCATAATGGGCCAATGATCACCTGTATCACTGACATATATTGAAGATCAACTTAGTTAGCAACACCATCATCAACTATTTCATAAGATTGTCAAGAATGATAAACATGACAAGATCATCATATTAAATGATCTCCTTCCTGAAACTTCTTGGGGTTAATTGATAGAGCATTTGACACCTCCCCCTTACTTCATGCTATGTTATGCAACAGATGAAATAACTTGTGCAAGATACACAAGCTTAGTATTTGACTTCTCTTGACTATGTTTCTGCTTCCAAACCTTAACAGGCTCTTTCTTATGTTCATGTTTCTTTATCCAAATCTTTTCAACCTTTTTCTTTTCCCAACTCTTCAAATCAGGTAATGTAATTCTTTCAAACCTTCTACAACTATATGCTTTGTGACCAGGAGAATTGCAATTATAGCAAATTATATTGTAATCATAATCAAATGATTGATAATACCTTCTTAACATCCCTTGAGTATTTATGTTATGCTTCCAAGCAGGATCATACCTTCTATTCATTTTGTAGTTTCTTTGAATGTGACCAGCATTATTGCACTTGTAACATACAAGGTTAGTATTCCTTCTGCAATCAACTGCTTTATGTCCAAAATAATTACAGGTATGACAATAGCCATTAAATGAATAATTATACATGTATATATATGCTTGTCTAACTGAAGCTGTTCTACAATTTCTCCTCCTCCTTTGATTATGCATTTTAACAAACTCATTTTTGGTCTTTATTTCAGCATCAATTATCTTTTTGTCTTCAGGTGCAGTAACATGAAGATCAATTTTCTTTGTAGGAGTCTCTCTAGCTTTGGAACACTAACCTTCTTCATATCCTAAACTAGTTGTGTTCTTATGATGCTTCTATTTTCCTAGACCAAAAATCTCATGCAACTTATTTGAGCTCTCTTCAAACTTTAGATTCTTTTCCAACTACTTCCTAACATCCTCAAGATCTTTTCTAAAAGATACTATTTCTCTTTCAAGATTTTGACATTTAACAATTTTACCTTTCAACTCAAACTTTTTTACATCAGTTATCCTTTTTCCTTCCTCAATTTCAGCCTTTAACCTAATAATCACTTTGTTAGATTCATCAACATAACTCTTTGTATTTGCAATCTGATTTCTTGCCTCTTCAAATTCTAAAGAAATTCTTGCAAAATCTGAAATAACTGTCTTTCGATTCTATTTCCTGATGTAGCTACAACTCTAATTTCTTATTCTCCTTTTTGTATTTCTTGAGTTCACTTAAAGCACATATGAGCTCTCCTTCTATTTCAATCTCACATTCTTGTTCATCATACTCCTGATTATAATCACTCATCATGTGATCATCTTCTTCTAAATCAAATTGTACCTCATCTCCTTCATGTGAATGGCTTCCATCATTGTCACTCTTTTCAAATAACAAGTTGTCTTCTTCTTCATGTGCATCACCTTGATAAATTTTTATCAACTCCTTCCACACATCTTGAGTTGTTTCACACTATACAACTTTACAAGAAACATCATTAGATAAACCAGATAAAATAACCTTCTTAGCTATATGATTGCATTCAAGAGCCTCTTTGATATTTGCAGAATTAGAATATCCATTCTCAACAGACATCCATACATCATCTCCTAAAGAGGATAAATAGACTTGCATTCTCATACACCAAACTAAAAAATCTGAACCATTAAATAGAGGAACTCTAGAAAACTCTTTCACTAATTCAACTTAGGAAACATTTCTATCAACAGGTTCTATATCAACCTTTGAATTTGATAAGGATGGAGAATTTTGACTAGTCTGAGACTTGACAATTTTCTTGCTCTTATTTATTTGTATTTACCCATGGTACTCCACACACAAGACCTACCCAAGCTGATTAAGCTTCAAAAGGGAACCTAGGCTCTGATACCAATTGTAGGAGTATAATTAACACTGAGAGGGGGGGTGAATCAGTGTTAATATAATAATTCAATTTTCTCACCTTTTACAAATTCTCAATGAACTTTATTATGAACTGAGATCAAATATTAACTTCACAATCATCAAATTGTTAAACACCAATTATTAATGTAGAGAAAAAACACAAGAAGTTTAACTCAAAGATACAATGAGTGGAAAACTCTCTAGGGGTAGAAAAACCACTCAAACTACCTCACTGGCTTAAATGAAAAACTTCAAGTTTACAAATGTCTCACTAACATATACAGAGGTCTCATTGACCACAAGCCTCACTAGCATAGGAAGGTCTCATCGACCACAAGCCTTGCTGGCATAGAAAGGTCTCACTGACCACAAGCCTCACTGGCATAGGAAGGTCTCATTGACCAATTCAATTGTCCTCATCAAAATAATGTGCAAGACATGATTGCTTCTCAATATGATTTACACCATTCACAACCTATCATCTCTAAGCAGACTCAAACCAATCTGCATACTAGCCTCATTATCTCTGTTCAATCAATTCACAATTCATTCACCCTG
Organism: Cunninghamia lanceolata; assembly: GCA_027924645.1. Taxonomy (NCBI): domain Eukaryota; kingdom Viridiplantae; phylum Streptophyta; class Pinopsida; order Cupressales; family Cupressaceae; genus Cunninghamia; species Cunninghamia lanceolata. The sequence continues at coordinate 7,943,276 of BSBN01000194.1, read as the reverse complement.
CATAAAAATTCACCTTATCTCTGCATAACAATTCACCTGATTATCTCTGCATAACAATTCACCTGATACACTATCATTGTCTTCAAGGTTCAATATGTTGCAACAAGGAGATTATCATTTCTGCATTATCATCATCACATCAACTCTCAGCTCAATTTTCAGTTCAATTCAATTCACACACACGTCAATGTACCTGTAAAAACATTATAAGCAATTTGAATATCCTTTCACATTCTCTAAAAACAAACTTATCTTCTTCAATTCTCTTCCTTGTAAATTTCTCTTCTTCAATGATTTTCTTTATCCTCCTATAAAATAATAATACATTCTCTTGAAAAGAAAAACTTATATACAATGTTGAAAATTTTCTTTCATATTCCCACTCAAAAAGATTTCATCTCCTGTTGTCTTCTTTTCACCTTCCTGTAAAAATCACTTCCAAACAAAATAAGATCATATAATATTAAATCCCATTCAAAAACTCTTCATATTCTCTTCTCTCTACAAAAATATCTTCAATCTACATATTAGACCTCCAAAAATCAAATCACAATGAAATGATATTTCATATTCCTCTTCATTCAAAAAATCTTTCAATTTTCTTCTCTGCAAATATAAATATTCTCCAATCTACAAATATTGTCTTCAAAATTCCATCAATACAATAAATCTTCAAAAATATTCTCCAACAAAGAAGAATGTCTTCAACCAAGAGAGAGATTAATAGAAACATCTTAAAAATTTCTAAAAAATATACTTCAAATGGGCACAAAATATCCTTTATAAAAATCTTCTAAATAGAAAGCTTTCCAATCGGGCAAAAATGGCCTTCCAAACACAATCTTTAAATAAGCTAAAAAATAGCCTTAATAAACTGTCCAGTGCAGTTATAAAGCATCTAACACTTAAGATACTGTCAAAGTTGATTCTTAAAAGAGAAAGTTCCATTTTGAATATTGGCCATTGATTTTGCTTTTGCCGCTTAACATACTTTTAAACACATTCATTGATTTGACTTTACCACCCAAACACTTGTGGAAGAGACTGAAGATGTTGGTTAGGGAATTAAGAGGGGCCGGTTCCAAAAATGACACCGAACCCCTTCTACAGGTTTCCTTAAGTGAATTGACCTACGATCTCAGGTCAATAGCAAGTTAAAACAAAAAGTGCAAACACCACATGACGGGCAGAAAAATGGTTTAAGGATATTGAAGGCATTTAAGATTTACAACTTCAATTCCCTTAATAACAAGCAATAATAATATGACACTCTCTGCCCATATCTACCTCATCTCTATCTTGTGAACCTGATCAACATTATCATGAAGCAACCAAATTATGAACTTTTAAGAACAATATCATACCATGAAGGTCTCTTAGGTCATGATCAAATCAACAAGTCCTGCAAGACTTACAACATGAATGACACCATTCTCTACATCTACAAGTCTCACATGATGTGGTCATCACAAGACATTAAAGATCTCAAAACAAACCCTTGCACAATTCAAACATTATGAACTCAATACATGAAGCATGGAGAATATATGACCATCAACATGAGATAGACCATATGATCATGAATCTTCAAACTGACTCCACAAATTTGTCATCCTATAAATACCATTCTGATCAAGCATAAAGACAAGATGAACTCATATGAAGAACATGAACCTCCATCTAAATACAAAGACATGAACAACTTCTAAGAGCATCACAACATGAAGCATCATGAATGAATTGAAGTATGTCATGAAGCAACATGATATCCAATCCAACATTATCAAACCAAGTCTTATGAGAGATAACAAATTCAAACTCCTGAAATGAGAAATCACTTGACCATTGACATGACATGTCACATTGTCATCACCTAACCATTGATATCACATGTCACATTGTCATCACTTGACCATTGACATCACCCTAAATTCATTGTATGAATATCATGATGAATTCCATGTATGATATAACTTTCACTATGATGTACCTCCAACATTAACTCACACATTTGTGACATTAATGACAATCTACTTCCATCAAATCCATACACCAATATTGATGCGTACCAAAAAGAACACATGTAGATCATCATACATGTTGGCCACTAACATCCTATCTCATACAAAGTTCATCAAACCACTTCTATTGAGTCCGCACAAGGATTTACATAAGTTTGCCTATTCTTCACTAATCTGTTCTGTCATAATAGGAACCGATATATAGATGCTCATAACTTTTGATTCCTTTATCACCAGAGTCTGAAAACTTGGATTTAGATTTTCTTGGTGTCCCTTTACACTCCTTCAGATCCGCAACACATAATGATTAACTAGAGAGATCCACTAACCAAAATACCAGACTCTACTATATGCTCTGTTTCAAGCTCCCTGACTTAGATAGATTATCATTCTAACTTCTGGTATGATCAAATACTACACTGTGGATGTGTAGAACAATCTTAGTTGCCATCAATGACAACACCTATCAATTCTATGCAATGTCTCTTGCCAACAATCTCCCCCTTTGGCATTGATGGCAACACTTAGTGAAAAATGACTAAGTGTCTTTGTACAACTCCCCCTTTGTCTGTAGATTCATGCACTTTACTTATTCTGGTGCTCCCCCTTTGCTGAATACTTTATTTTTCACTTCCCTTCACTCCCCCTTTGACATCAATGGCAAAGGGTGGGATCCTCAAATCAAAATTCTCCAAAATTTTTGTATACATTGCTGCATATGTATTAGTAACCATTAAGTTCCATTCACATGAACTTGAATATGTCCGCAAAACTAGCTTTTATTTGTACAAGTTAGGAGGCCCAAGTACTCTTCATTCCATCCAAAATTAAAATATTTCCATTTAACACAAATGAGTATGCTTCTACTTTTGATGAATCTGATGGAACACTGGTCTGAACTGCAGTCTGAGCTTCAGATAAGGCATTATACATTGTTTCTAACTTAGGGACAATTAATCCCCAGAGCTCACACATTCTTTTCATAATGTTGCTTTTCTCTATGACAAGTTTCTTTATTTCCTTAGTCAAGTTAATTACTTGACATTCTTGACTTATGGGCGAAACTGTTAGGGGATCAAAATTTTGAGAGAGATTTGACAAATTTTGTTCTTGCTCCTTTATCTTGTTCTCAATATCCTTATTAAATTTGGGCCATGATAGACATAATTTGTACATCTCACTTCCATAATTGAAAGCATTCTAAATACTCTTTATGCTAATACCAAGTATTCTTCTATCATTTCCTATCAGGTTCTTTATTTCACAAAATTTCTTATCTAAGGATTCTTTCTAAACTTTTACCTCCGATAACTTCTCAAAGGACTCAAAATGTGAATTTACTGAACTTACTAGATTCTTTAGGTGTCTAGAGGGGGAATCATTTTGATTCTTCTGATAGGTTGGCATTAATTTCTCCAAAACTCTGGTTGCAAGTTCTAGTAGCTCATTCTCCTCCATGTGGAACTTTAACATCTTTTCTCTAGCCTTTACTTGGGTGAATGATGCTATCTTCATTAGTTGAATTGGAGAGAGAGCATCAAGATTGGCTAGACCTTGGAGTAGTTCTGGTTCATCAAGTTCAATCACTTCTTTTCCAAGAAGACTTTTTACTGCATCTGCAGTGTCTCTTGTAGCGATTTTAGAATCAACATTTTGATCTCCTGATTTCTCAGTCTCTGCTTTAGGTGCTTCAACGTTTGCACCATCTTCTTCTATTTTATCTTTCTTTTCTCTTTCTTTTTCTAATTCTACTTTATCCTTTTTTGTGTTCTCTACAGAGGAACTTTTTCTTGTTTGTTCATCTCTTGCTATCTGATCAGGAGGGCTTTGTGAAACAATAAAATTATCTTCTTTTCCTATTGTATCAGATGAATTGGGAGTATCTTCTACATCAAATATTTTATCCAACATTTTTGTATCCTCCTGAATTGCTTGTTCTACTTTTGGAATAGAGGCTCCACCCAACTCAGATTGCTGCTCAATAATGTTCTCTTCTTCACCATTAGGCACTTGTTTTGTGACTATATGAAAATTATACTTCTTTAATGCTTTCAAAAGAATCTCTTGAGTTTCTTCAACTATTTGACTTGTTTCTGCAAGCATGAGCTTGTTCATTCTCCTGTTTCTTTTAAAATCATCTTTGACTTCCTCAAATATCACATCTACTTGTTCAGGAGAAATTTGAGGACACAGATTTACTAGCTCATGTTCTCTAATTTCTACATCCTTGTACTTGGTATTTTCTTTTCTCAATTCCAAGATATTTTCTAGACTTTGTGGTAACTCAGAAGTTATCTCAATTAGTGCCATGTTGTAGATGTTGATATATCTAACCATTGCTTCCTCCAACACCCTTTTTTCCATATCATTGTATTTATCATAGAATTCAATCATGGGTTTTAGATTACCATCCACAGTGACTGATTTTATCACATCTTCTAGCGAGAGTGTAGGTTTCTCAACATATTCTTCAGTCTTTTGCTTTTTGTAGTTCTTTTGCTTCTATAGGACTTTTCTTTGGTTAACTTTGCAGCTTTTGTTCCAGAGACTTTTGGTTCCTTGATTTCAATGTTGGAGTCTATATCTACTTCATCTTCTCTTATGCTTTCATAGGTCCAGGAGGATTTTGTTTTCTTCCTTCTCTCACATTTTCCAGATGATTCTGCTTCCGGGTTTGCAGATTTTGAAGGAGCAGAGGTAGTAGTAGAACTTCTAGTAGTTCTTAAAGTGGAAGAAGGTTCCTCCAGATCACTTGTTTGTCTCTTTTCTTGTTTTTATTTCTCATCCTTTTCTGTTTTCTCTAAATTTCTTCATAGCTTCCTTTGTTAGGCCAAGATTTTCAGCTAGTTTTTCAACTTATTTTCTTACTCTCCTATTGGTTTTAGGTTCTCTAAGCTCAGTATGCAACTTTAAACTCAGCTCCTCATAAGTTCCAAATCTTTCAATCATTGTGTCTCTGGGCTTGCTTAGCAGATGTTGAACATCATATCCAAGATCCTTTCATCTACTTCATACCCCATGGGCATGATCCAAATAGTTCTGGGTTCCACTGGTTCCATTAAACACTTATCAATATCAACCATGAAGCATACTTCATTTTTGTATTTGTCAACAATTGAATTGGGGATTCTTTCTCTTGAGTGCATGATATTCTAAATTTTTTTGAAGTAACCCCATATTTCCATTTTCTAAGTATTGAAATCACTTCTGATTTGAATGGCAACGATTCATCCTTAGTCTAGTGTACACCTTTTACCACAGGTATCTCATTCATAAAGTAAAAGAATAGACATAAAATTAGTTTACCATACTTGAAGGTGTTCTTCTTATCCCTTTTGATCTTGTTCAGATTTTCAATCAATTGATTCTACAATAGTTCACACAAGTCATAATCAACATTTTCTTTTAGCATCTTGTATGTAACATAAATGGTTGTTCCAGAAACAAAATTTTCTTTGCTTGAGTGGTAGATCTTGTATCTAATCAGCATAGAGGTGAATTTGACATCCGGCTCTATAATATCATTTATGGTCATTTCTCTTCTATTGAACTTAGCTCTGGTAGCATCATTTACTGTCTAGTTTTTCACAGCTTTCAGTATGGGCAATCCTCTGGTTGAGTTCAAACCAGTTACATTTCTAATAGCATCCCTAGTAATCTTGAATGGTTTTAACAACCAAATGAATTCATCATGTATCCAACTAAAGACATATCAGACCCACTCATCCTCATCAAATGTTGGAAACCCCATAACCTAAACAAAGTGTTTATCCTGTAGAGCACTATATTTAGGTTTAAGTTCTTTATTTTCATCCATGAGTTGTTTTTCAAACAAATCTGCATACGTTGAATCTCCAAACTCATCTATATTTGCATGAATGTAAACCCTAATGCCTTCTACATGTAGCACCCCATTCAGAACACTTGAAAAAGGACCTAACGGATCGACTTGAATTGATTTGTGAGGATGCTTCTTGAATTTGGGTTGAGGCCTTTCGGTAATGTCAATAACATGAGGGGTAGCCATTTCAACAGATTTTAGAATCAAAGATTTAAAGAGAGGTACCTTTTTCTTTCATGGTGTTAGGGTTAATCACTTGTAGCTTAAGTGCTCTTCTTCTTGTTTACTTTGAATGCAAGGTGATTCAAATGAGTGATCAAGTGACCTTTTAAAGATCCACATTACCTAATTTTCCTTTGCAATAATTGCATTGCCCTAATTGTATCTGGTTACATTGTTATGCAGTTCCTCATATATCAACATCTTTTCTTCCAGAAATCCTTCCATAGGTTCTGGACTAACTTAGAGTATTTTTTGTTAATGTGCTAGATTCAGGCACCCACTTACTAACCAGGGGAATTTGATGTTCTATACAGCTTCCCCTAAGCTAGAGTTTTTTGACTTAAATCTCGGAGGAATTGTCAGCACCAGATTCCGGTGCGGACTCATTATCATTGTTTAATGTATCTTTCTTTATCCAAATCTTGTTCATTTCACTCTGTATCTCATCCACCTCAATTTTTCTTTTGCCTCTATCTTGTTTCTGCTCATCCAATTTTCTATTTACCAGACATTTTCTTCCATTGTCTTTACTTCTGTAGAATCTTGCAATATGACCAGATTTATTGCAGTTATAGCATACAACATTTCCTTTCTTATAAACCTAATTTTCTTTTGATCTATACTAATTAGCCATATGTCCAAATCCATTGCAAACAAAGCAATAATCATTGAAAGAATTGATAATTCTTTTAATATTGGGATTATTCATTTTCATACTCCTGCATTCATTTGATCTATGACCATACTTGTTACATTTGAAGCATTGACTGGAGAAGGATAGACCATTTTGATTTATTCTACTTCTGCACTAAGTAGCTCTATGATGAAATTTGTTGCAGTTGAAACAATTTCCATTGAATGATGGATATCTTTGAGCATTTGGCTGTCTTACTAAAGGTTTTCTAGATCTGTTTCTTCCATTCCTAGGTTGAAAGTTTCTCTGTCCAGATCCAAATTTTTCACCTTTCTCATGCTTATCAACATCCTTTTCCTGCCCTTCAATAAGTGCTTCAAGTTTAGCTGAGCTTATCTTGAACTTCTCCTTATACTCATTTGCAATTTCTAGGTCATGTCTAAGTGTGATAATTTGTCTCTCAAGTTCTATTTCATTGTCTTTGCTTTCTTGTAGATTAGATTCTAGAAGGCTAGTTATCGCATCCAGTTTGTAGTATTCTTCAGAACTCTTTTTCAGATTTTGATTTAACTCTTCTTCAGCTTTCTGCTTATCTTCAATCTCCTTGGTTAGTCTCATCACTCTAGTTTCCATCTCATGTTTTAGAATAGTAATTTCTTTAGTTAACTTTTCACATTCCTTTGTCTTCTCATCCAGGGCCTTATCTTCATAAGGTTTTACCAGTTGAAGAGGTTGCTCCTTTCCTTTTGCATTGGATTTGCTCCATTTTTCTTTTAAAATTTTAATGAAATCTTCATCCTTTTTGAGATTGTTTTGTAGCTCTTGAACTTCTACCTTGGACTGCTCAAGATCATCTAGGGCAAGATTAAGTTGCCCTTGAAGTTCATATTCATCCATTATGTTGTCTTCCCAAATCTTCCTTAAGCTATTTTAAGCTTTTTCAAAGGAACTTAGCTCTAATACCAATTGTTGGAATAGGTCCGAACAACTGAGAGGGGGGGTGAATCAGTTTTTGCTCTATTTAATCTTTTTCTACTATTATTCCCTTTTACAACTTAAAATTAAATCAATGATATAAATATTCCTGCATTAAATAATAACATATGAGCAGAAAACATGAATGACACATTTGACACCAAGATTTTGATGTGGAAACTCGGTTAAGGGAAAAACCACAATGGGGGTTAACCCACAAAGATTAATACCTTGTTAAAAGTATTTTACAAATGGGAATGCACATTCATTCGAGCTCACTACCCCAAGTTCACTACTCAAGTGGATGCTCACTACCTACAAAAAAGTTTACAAGAGATTTATAGAGATTTTGAACTGGTAAGATGCATCTGCCATTGCTAGAGATCAGTTCTGGTTAAGTGCAAATACTGACTTTGTACACTTCATCTTTATTCTGCTCTTCTTTCTATTTTGCCTTCATTCAGATATTAGATTTCTATTCTTTTCACCTTTTCTCCATGTCTACAATACATACACAAAATAACCACAAGCATCGGCTATATATACTTATCTTGAATTACAATCACTTGCTAGTTGGAAACAACAAACAACACTTAGACCTTTTTAAGAATGCTATGCTCTGTCATCTAGATCCATACACCATTATTGATGCATACCAAAAATAACACATGTAGATCATCATACATGTAATCCACTAACATCCTATCTCATACACAATTCATCAAAACACTTCTATTGAGTCCGCACAAGGATTTACATAAGTCTGCATGTTCTTCACTGAACTGTTATGTCATAATAGGACCCAATATTCAGATGCTCATAACTTTTGATTCCTTTATCATCAAAGGTTGAAAACTTGGATTTAGATTTTTTTGGTGTCCCTTTACACTCCTTCAGATCCACAACACATAATGATTAACTGGAGAGATCCACTGACCAAAATACTGGACTTTGCTATATGCTCTGTTTCAAGATCCCATACTTAGATAGATTATCATTCTGACTTCTGGTATGATTAGATACTGCATTGTGGATGTGTGGAATAGTCTTAGTGGCCATCAATGATAACACCTATCAATGTTATGCAGTGTCTCTTGCCAACAAAATCACTCTATTAATAAGATTATTCAAACTGGAGCACAAGAACAACACTATCAACTACTATCATAAGTAAAAGATAGCTTGCAGACCACCAAATCATGAACCATTGTAGTTGAAGGCACTAACCATGATCACTAACTTAATTCAAGAACCATATACCAAAATACTTCAATGTAGAGGAATGCAGAGCAAAACACTTTCTTCCTGTCACCACCAAACACAGAAAAAGCTATTTTTCACTCTGGTGAACATAACTCAGTCAATTCTTCATACCGGATGCTCAAACTTAGAATATAACATCTTTCGACATGCTTCTAAATAACTTCCAATCTGTAGGTAAAGATATTTATTCTACAAGAAATGTAGAGCATTCTTCTGGACTGTTCTTCTACATGTAATGCACTGTTTCTACTGCAACATATTGTTATCACCGGAGAGGCGAATTTTCTCAATATCCTTAACAAAGTAAGAGCAAAATTGACACTAATGAAAAAATAGATATGTTGACATCAATGACAACACTGATTAGGCACATACTTGCAACAATCTCCCCCTTTGTCATTGATGGTAACATATGATGTGAAAAACTAAAAAGACCACCAAGACAAGATTCTCCCCCTTTCTCTTTACACATCTACATTCTTTCTCCCCCTGAGTTTTTCACATGATTTCTCTACCCCTTTGACATCAATGGTAAAGGGCACATACTTGCATGTTGCTGCTTTGATCCATCTACTTTATCAGAAACATTTAGCTACTCCCCTTGAGAAGTAGCCTTCAAAACATCAATCCAAATCAGGGAATGACACTTTGAGCTCCATTAGATTGATGTATTCCTATGCATATTAGTTCAAGATAGGAGGGGTAATGACCCTTAACTTTTCTCTAAGATACTCAAAGATATCTTTAAGCAGTGGCTTAGTGAAAATGTCTGCAATCTGATCCTTTGTGGACACATATTCCAGCTTTACTTCATTCTTTGTCACCTTCTCTCTTAAAACATGATACCTTATTGATATGTGTTTTGTTCTTGAGTGCATCACTAGATTCTTTGAAATGTTTATGGAACTTGTATTGTCACAAAAGATTGCAATTGGATCTTCATACACAACTCTTATATCCTTCAAAGTCTACTTCATCCATAATACTTGAGTGCAAAAACATGCTTTGCAATATACTTAGCTTCTGCAGTTGACAAAGATATTGAATCATTTTTCTTGCTTAGCCATGAGACCAATCTATTACCCAAGAAGAAGGCACCTCCACTTGTACTCTTTCTATCATCAACATCTCCAACCCAATTTGCATCTGTATAAGCACTGAGAGTGAAATCATTGTCCTTTGGATACGATAAACCATAATCTAGAGTACCTTTCAAATACCTCAGGATTCTCTTAACTGCCATCACATGTGATTCTCTTGGATCAACTTTAAACCTTGCAAAAAGACAAAATGCATGCATAATATCAGGTTTGGTTTGAGTTAGATAAAGCAATCCTTCAATCATGGATCTATACTTTTTCTGATCAGCCTTAGGTGATTCATCAATTTTGCTCAACTTACAACTAGTCACCATGGGAGTACATACTGGTTTAGAGTCTTCCATCCCAAACTTCGTCAACAACTCTTTCACATACTTAGACTAAGATATATAGATTCCTTTATCTAATTGATTAATTTGCAGACCTAAAAAGAAATTCATTTCACCAAACATGGACATTTTAAATTCACTCTTCATCTCACTGGTAAACCTTATGCACATACCTTCATTTCGTCCAAAGATAATGTCATCAACAAAGACCTCAACAATCAAGATCTGATCATCATTGATTTTGAAATACAGATTGCTATATCCAGTACCTTTACTAAATCTCAATTGCAATAAATACTTGTCTAACCTTATATACCAAGCTCTAGGAGCTTGTTTGAGTCCATGCAATGCTTTCTTTAGCCTGCATACCATATCACCTTGATTTGGCAATTGGAATCCCTCTGGTTGCTCAGTGTATACTTCCTCTTCTAACTCACCATTCAGGAAGGTAGATTTCACATCCATCTGATATACCTTAAAATCTTTGTAAGAAGCAAACGCTAGAGACATTCTGATTGCTTCAATCTGAGCTACTGGGGCAAAATTTTCTTCAAATCTATCCCTTCAATTTGAGAATATCCTTTGCATACAAGTCTTGCTATATTCCTGACAACTTCTTTTTAATTCAGCTGGTTCTTGAAGACCCATTTAGTTCCAATAACATTTTTGTTAGCAGGTCTAGGAACTAATTCCCAAGTTTCATTCTTCTATATCTGTAATAGTTCTTCCTCCATTTACTTTACCCAATTTTTATCATTACAAGCTTCATTAATAGTTTTTGGTTCAATCTTTGAAAGCAAATAGTAATTGACTTGTTCCTTTGCATCTCTTCTTGTTAGCACACCTTTGTTCTTGTTGCCTATAATCTTATCTTTAGAATGATTGATCCTTACATACCTAGGAGTCTTGAAAACATTTTTTGGAGTCTCTTCTTCATCACGACTATCTGCTTGCTCATATTTTTCTTCATTCATTATAGTAACAGGTTCATCTGGTTCATAGCAATTCAAGTCTGATATTTTTTCCTTGCCTTCATCTACCTTCACATTTGCACTCTCAACAATCTTTTTGAGCCTTTTGTTGTAGTACTGGTAAACTTTACTCCTAGTAGAGTGATACAGGAGAATCCCTAGTTCAAGAGTAATCTTACATCAACCAAAAACATTTGCATTTTAGTTTGTTTGCATTTTAGTTTTTTCATTTTCTAGTTTAGTTTAAGGAGTTCAGTCAGAAGCAGTTTTAGCTTGTGGTCTGGCTTTGGTGATTCACACCTTGTGGATCTGGACTTAGCATCTAAATTCATTCATCTACATCATATCAAGAATTCAAAGTATTTGGACTAGTTACTAGAAAGATATCGCCTTCATAAGATCACTTGTTTTCTCAGAGAAGAGCATCATGATATTCATTAGCAAATCAGTTGTAGGAGAAGGCTTACGGACCATTCCTTGACTTGTGAATTCTAATGACACATCATTCAATGATATTTGGTTTGTGCTCGACCTTCCTTGGAGATCCACACATTGTTCCATTCATTTAAGGAAGTGTTCTATGCATTTAGGTCTGACCTATCTATTTTCACACGTTACAACTCTTCATTATAGTTTGTGATCTTCCTTGGCTAACGCAGAGGAATCTATTGGCCTGGAGATGATATATATTGATGTAATAGATCCTTAGGAAAATAGTTAGCAATTGATTCATAATTCTTAGTTTTTATCTTGTACAAAGGGAGCTTCAAAGCCTTATCTTGCACATGTATGTAATCAGGCCTGTGAGCCCTAATTATAAGCCCGTATGTTGCTAGCTAGATTGTATTTGAGTTCTATGATATACTAAATGACTGATTATGCATTTGCTTCATTTATTTGAGTTGTTTCCGTTGTATTTTACTCTTGTTGTACGGTCCAGACAATTCATTCTATGAAACTTCCCACCATGACTACACCAAGTGGTATCAGAGCAAAATTTTGATTCTTTGGAGTGAATTAGCGAAAGAGATTCCATAAGATCTTGTTGTAAGTAGATTGCCGATAAGAGGCAGGTTACTTGTACACAACCAATCACCGATTAAGAGGTAGTTGTCTCTTGTAGCCCAATCACCGAATTGAGGCAGTTTGCACTTGATCCTAGGAAGATGCCACCGCAAAGAGTTGCTCCTGTTGGCACAATGGCTAATAGAATGGATGAGATGATGGAATCGATGAGGATGATGTGAATACATTTGGATGTTGTTGAGGAAGATAGGCAAAGAGGATTGACACCGAAACCTAATGTTGAAAGTCATGATAAAGAAGAATTTCAATCTGCTAAACAAACTGGCGAAACCCTAGAAGGCAATGAAGAAGAAGAATTAGATTAGATAAAGATGTTGCAAGCTATTTCAAATATTGGAAAGAGACCTATAGTTGATGTGCCAAATTATACTGGTAACTTGAATCTAGAAGATTTGATTGACTGGATAAATGACATGGAAGAATACTTTAAATATGAGGAAATTGAAGATTCAGAGAAGGCAAAATTTGCAAAGATAAAGTTGAAAGGACATGCTGCTATATGGTGGAAAGAAGTTAAGTTGGAAAGAAATAGAAGAGGAAAAGAAAAGATTACAAAGTGGGACTGAATGGTAATAGAGTTGAAGAATTAGTTTATACCTGCTGACTATGAGTTGGAGCTGTTGAAAAGATTGCAAAAGCTGAGACAAAAGGAGAAATTTGTGAAGGAGTACACTGAAGAATTTTGTAAGATGAGCATAAGAACAGGACATAGTGAAGCAAGTAAAGAGAAAGTGGCTGGATACATCAATGGACTGAGATTGAATAGTCAAGAAGACCTAAGCTTGGTGAGGATGACATCTTTGGAAGAAGCATATCAGTTCACCTTGAAAGTTGAAGAGAAGTTGAATAAGAAGCATGATTAGAGACAGAGAGGTAGAGGAGGTAAATTTTAGAGAGGTAGAGCATTTTCTTGATATGATAGATCATTTGTGGAGTAGTACAAGTTTGACAACCCATTTAAGAAGGATGACAGAGATAACAATGCTTACCAGAGAGATGACATAAATTTTTACCAGAGAGGAAACCCTAGTGCATACCAGATTGAAGGATATAGAAGAGAAAGAAGAGGATTTGATAAGAGGACATTCAGAGGTACTTGTTTAAGTGTGGAGGTGAAGGAAATAGAGCATTTGAATGTAATCAGGGTAGTACAAGTAAGAGGAAAGAAAATAGTGGAAGAGCAACCTATGTTGAAGAAGAACCTATTGAATCACCCAACACTGTTGGTAAACCTGAGAAAGGAGAATCATTGGTGATGAGGAGAGCACTGTTTCAAATAGAAACAAATGAGGAACCATCACAGAGGAAAAGTCTATTCAAAACTAGATGCAAATCTAGAGGTAAGTGTTGTAAAGTTGTAATTGATAGTGGAATTTCAGATAACCTAGTTTCAAAGGAGATGGTGGCTAAGCTAAAGATAAAAAGATTGAAACACAATAAGCCCTATCAAATAGCATGGATTTAGGATGACCATAAGGTACTGGTGAGTGAACAATATTTGGTGAAATTTCATATTGGATCTTATCATGATGAAGTCTTATGTGATATTATGCCTATGGATGTCTGTCATATCTTGTTGGGTAGACCTTGGCAGTATGATAGAAAAGCTATACATGATGGGAGAAAGAATACATATACTATAACATCAAATGGGAAGAGAATTACTTTGATTCCTTTGGAGGATGATACTAAAGATGTGGTATGTGGGAATGCTAGAATCTATTTGGTAGGTGGAAGGAAAGTTTTGGATGGTTTGAAACATGAAAGTATTTGTTATGCCTTGATTCCTAAGAAGCCTGAAATATTGAAGAAAGAGACTGAACCGAAGGAGATAAGAGAGTTGCTGATAGATTATGAAGACATCATATTAGATAATGTACCTGAAGGATTACCACCTATAAGAAGTATCAATCATCACATGGATCTTATACTGGGAGCAAGTTTGCCTAACAAAGCAGTACACTGGATGACATCGACAGAGAATAAAGAATTGGTTAGTGATGCCTTTTGGATTGACAAATGCACTGAGTACTTTCATGAGATTGATGAATGAAGTCTTGAATAAATTCTTGGGTAAGTTTGTTATTGTATACTTGAATGATATTCTAATTTTTAGTAAGACAAAAGAGGAACATTTGTGGCATATTAGACAAGTTTTGTAGAGACTGAGAGAAGAGAAATTGCTAATAAACATCAAGAAGTGTAGTTTCATAAAGGAAGAGTTGGCATATTTGGGATTTGTGATTTCTATGGAAGGATTGTAGATGGACCCTGATAAAGTAAAAGAAATTATTGAGTGGCCTACACCGGAGAGCATTGGAGAAGTTAGATCATTTCATGGATTAGCTAGTTTCTACTGGAAGTTCATCAAAAAATTTAGTTCAGTTTGTAACCCTATGACAGAGACAATGCGAGGTGACAGAAAGGATTTTAAGTGGACATCTGGAGCAAACAAAAGTTTTGAGTTGTTGAAGCAGAAATTGACAGAGCAACCTGTTTTAGCATGACCAGAATTCAATAAGGTATTTCAAGTTCATTGTGATGCAAGTAGAAATGCAATTGGAGCAGTATTAAGTCAAGAAGGTAGACCTATAGCATATTTCAGTGAAAAGTTGAATGATACAAGGAAAAGATATTTAGTTTATGATCAAGCGTTCTATGCCATAATTCAAGCCTTTAAGAAGTGGAGACATTACTTATTACCTAAGGAGTTTGTGTTGTATACAGATCATTAAGCTTTGCAGTATTTGAATAGTCAAGGTAAGTTGAATCAGAGACATATGAGATGGGTAGAGTTCATGCAGAGTTATACTTTTGTGTTGAAGCATAGGAGTGGAAAATCAAACAAAGTTACTGATGCCTTGAGTAGAAGAAGAAACTTGTTGACAGAGATGAAAGTGGAAGTGTTGGGATTTGATGAATTAAGGAACATGTATGAGGGATACACTAATTTTGCAGAACCTTGGAGAGAATGTAAGGAACCTATTGTGATGGTCACAACATGCCCCATTTTACTTCTTAGAAAAATGAGGACCCTTGCTGTGGCTGTGGCTTTTGCTTGTGTGGGGGTCTGCTTGGTGGTGAAATGGAAAAGGAAGGTTAAGGTTAAAAATCTGGTTCAAAAGATGAAAAAATAAGCATTAAGTACCAAAGCATAATAGGGGTGAATTCTTTGTCAAAAATGAATAGGGGTTTTGAACTATTTCAAAATTCCTAATATTCTGAAAGATATATGTGTTTTGGTAAAATACACTATAGGAAGGTTTGTATGTTGCATATACAAGGTCGGTTGTATGTGGAGTTGTTGTACTAGTCACATAGGAGTTGTCAGGTTTATGAACCATTATACTTGTATGCATATTGTTAATGTGTTATTCTTTACATACAAGTCAAACCTAACAAGATTCAGAGATAAAATGGATAATTGGTTAAGTTCACGAGTTGTATATCGAGTTGTATGTCTAGCACAAAGTAAAGATACAAGGTGATATACAATACGACATACATACCACAGACCCAAGGAGAATATGAAATTTGGTTTTATCGAGGTATGTTTCGCGGTTTGTATGTTGCATAACTTGAGTTTGTACCTTTCAATATACATACAACACGGAAGTTAAAAAAGATTAAATCTTATTTAAGTGATGCATTGTACAAAGGAGTTTGTATGTATCTAGGATTGTATCTAAAGATAGATACAAATATTGTCGTATCACTGAAATACAAATGGAAAGTAAAGTGGGTCTCGTGGCTTGCATCTCGGGCTTGTATGTTAACAATATACATCTCTGATGCACAAGCCGATATACAAGAGGGAATACAAACAAAAGATGCACGACGGATTCGAAAAGGAAGTTAAATAAAGGAAATTCTTTGTATGTTTGGGGGTAGTTGTATGTTAATAATATACATCTCCGATATACAAAGAAATTAAATACATCACGGGAAATAAAAGGTAAAAAGGGGTTTGTATGGGTTGTTTATATATGCGCTTGTATCTATGATACATACAAAGAGTGATATACAAGCAAAGATACAAACACGTATATAAAGAAAAGGGAAATAACATGGTGTATGGCTCCTTGCATATATGTTTGTATATTGAAGAGACACAAGGGGAACATACAAAGAACAATATACAAAGAAAGATACAAGAAAACATGATGTATGTAGGAAATAAACTAATGTATAGAAGTTTAAAATAAAAATATAAAAGATGAAGCCTTGGGTGCATTAATTGCTGTAATTAATGCCGAGATAACACCCAAAAGAGTAAAATTCAACGAGTTAGGGTAAATTTAAAGTTATTTTTATTTTAGATTTACATTGTCAAGAATTAAAATGCCAGAAAGAAGAATTTCTACAAAAAAATTG
Source organism: Cunninghamia lanceolata (assembly GCA_027924645.1). Classification (NCBI taxonomy): domain Eukaryota; kingdom Viridiplantae; phylum Streptophyta; class Pinopsida; order Cupressales; family Cupressaceae; genus Cunninghamia; species Cunninghamia lanceolata. Next base: position 7,926,460 of record BSBN01000194.1, on the reverse strand, counting down.
AACATAATTCATCAAGGCGATAGAATTCCAGAAGCTGGACAAAGTAAGAGACGGTAAAGTAAGTCAATGCTGTAAAGTTGAATTGTCAAGAAATACAAGTATTTATCTTAAAACGCCATTACAGTTCAGTTCGTAAAAATGCAAAATAGATTTCAGTGATTTCATTATGAAATGTAAACATCCATTAAGATTACTGGTTTAATTGTTAATTAGCTGTGTTGGGTTAAACAAATGTGAAAGTCAAAATGAAAAACACAAATGGGGTTAGGGTAAAATGGTAAAAACAAAGAAAATTCATAGTAAAACCCTAGGTAAGAAGGTAAAACAAGAAGTTAAAAAAGATACATTTTTCTATAGGATGGCCCCAAAGCAGAAAAAGGTAGATACAGGGGGTGAAGCTAAAAAGGAGAGGAAGCCACGCAAAGAAATAGAAAAAGAAGAGTTACCACTACATAGAGGCTACCCTTCATTGATCAGTTACAGTAGAGTAGGGACAGACACTAACATTGGGAACTATGATGCAAATGATGTTTTAAAGAAGATCACAACTGTTGACGCTACACCTAACATGAGGTGTAAATGGGAGAGCGGATTGTACATGGCTGTAGGTTTTCTATTGTCGATGGAAGCCATGGATTTGTGTCTGGATTGCATATACTAGTATGATGTAAATACTAGGAAAATAATGTTCCATGATAGACTCATTGTAGACTTATCCACGGAGGGTATTGCAAGAACATTCAGTCTAGAGTTACATGAGCAAATGGTGGATATTGAAATAGATCAATACAATGAAGATTTCCCTATTAATGAAAGGGATTGTAGAGGCAAGATATTCTATAGTTGGTACAGCGTAGAAAACAAACCCAAAGCTGTGGCAAGATTGCATAAGAATCTGCTAAGAATATACTTTAAAGAGGAAATATATTTGATGATTTCAATGTTAAGTAGATTAGTGGGATTGAGGGATGGCACTAAGTGTGAACCATGGATGTTTACTGTCATCCAGTTCATAAGGGAAGTGAAAAAAAAATAGGAACAAATTCATTGGGCTAAGGCTATAAACACAGCCATATGGAAACAGGCGATGCTAAGGAAACAGAAGCTGATGCCTTTCTATTTGTCTTCCTATTTATTATATTCATGTGCAGCAGAGGTTCAACCATTCGTACATGGGATAGACAGGGTTGGAACCTTAGGAAATGGTCCAGGTCAGAAGTTGGTAAATGAACACTACCCTGATTTATAGGAAGAGAATGCATTGAGGAAGTATGCTCTAGTAAATGATGTGTTCTACACATACATGGTTAGAATTTTAAGGGAAGAGCTAGATAAGAGATTGTCTCAAGATGTAGAGGATACAATTGGGCTACACAGTTCCTGGTATATTCAATTTCAGAATTTTACCTATATCAGAACTGAAGGATTTGAAGGAAAACCTTTCATGCTACCCAGGTATCCTTCCAATAAATTAATTGTCCTAGAGTTGTCAAGGCAGAATTTGAATGCTTTTAAAATGTACAAGAAAAGGTTTGGCAGAGGAAATCTTAAATTACCTTGGGTAATTGGTAGGAACTTGTGCTATAGTCAAGAGGTTGCTAGTTACTCAGAATAGGAATTAAGATATTATGGATTTGAGGAGTTTGATTTGGCCTAAAGGTTTGATCCGTTTCAGAGAATTCAAAAGTGAATTGATAAAAAGTTTAAACATCAAGTACATATTGAGGATTTTTGGTCTGATTGTAAGAATGATAAAGAGGTAAGGAAGAGGGAACATAAAAGATTAATAATTGATCAAATGAGGTCTATGGGATATATATATGTTCCCCCAGAGGTTGAAGAGGATGACAAATTACTACATCACAGTTATAAAAGTGCCAGGCTTGGTCCTATTGGAGAGCCTGATTGGTCACAACCGTGGAACACATCTTTGGACACATTGTCCAAACCAGTCATCTTAATTTCAAAGACATGTTTAAAAGATAGGATTGAAGAACTTAAAACTGAAGTGAGGAAGATCACATATCCAAAGAAAGGGAAAAAGAGAGTAAGAGAACATAGTGATGATCTCCAATGCTTCTATGAAAATAAAAGAAGGGTTGTGGAAGACAAAATTGTAGAGAAGGATAAAAATGCTACTCTAATGGATCCTTATGCATTAGGAGTGATAGTAGCAGAGTCATCTGGTACATTTGTGCAGGCAAAATCACTAAGTCATGATGTTAGTATAGAAGAAGCACAAGCCTCCAAAGAGATGACAGGAGAGAGGGTCAAAAAAGCAATACCAATAAGCATATCAAAAGGGGAGACTCCAAAAAAGAGTGAAGTCATAGGAGCAAAGTAGGTAGGTGCAAAGTTGAGTGATATACTTGATGCATCCACCTTAGTAGAAAAAAGACAAGTATATGCTCAGGTAAAGACAGAATTGGTTGGAGAATTGCTACAAGGGTCAAAAGCACAGGAAGGTAAACAAACCACTGAGACTATCCACATCATGGATGATAGTAGTGAAAGTGGAGAAAGAGAAATTGATTTAGGAAAAGAAGTTGGAATGGAAGAAGAATCCAGTGAATTCTTAAGTGAGGAAGAGGAGCAAAACACTCAGGCTGAGATGGAAATTGAACAGGGCTCAATATCTGAAATAGAAAGGGTACAAGAAGAATCAGGAATAGTAGATCCATTTGGTACCCTGGTCTCTCCAGAGATAATAAAGGATGTGCAGGATGAAGCACATAAAATTGAAGAGTCTAAAAAGGAAGATGCACCTGAGGATACAATAAAAGAGAAACCCACTCAAGCCAAAGAAGAAGCAGGAGCTGGTACCTCAAGGGTAGATGTATTAAACATCTTAAATATGTATGGTGAACAAAGCGAGGAAGAGAAGAATACAGAAAGTAGAAAAGAACAAGGAAAAGAGACAAAAGAAGATGATACAATGGTAGGTTCACCTGTACATATAGAACAAGTACAAAAGGAAGGTGAAACTACAGAAGATAACAGACAATAAACCTGAAAGTAAAGAACATACATAAAATATTGATGAGGGTAAAATTGAAAAACAAGCAGAAGATATAGACATGACAAATGTAGGACAAGCACACAAGGAAGATGACAAAGAAAAGGAATCATCAAAGGGAGAAGGTCCTGAGAAAGAAGATGAAGCAGGAGGGGACACATAAATTGAAGAAGAAGAAAATGAGGCTGAGTCTCAATAGCAGAATGATCCCATGGTACAAGAGTCTGCCCCTCAACAACAGCCTCCTCCTTAACAAAAGGAACAACAGCAACAACAAGAGCAGGGAGAAGCAGAAAGACCTCAGGAAGAGATAATTAATGAGGAAAAAACTGCTGAAGGCACAAAGGAAGTTCCAACCTGGTTAGGAATGGAGAAAAGGAAAGAAAAGGAGGTACAATTAGTACCTATTGACATCAAAAGTCTATTAGGCAATACAACACCAAGGAAAGAAAGAAGAAAGGCTAGACCATGCTAGCCATACAAATGGGTCCAGATGGATCCAAAACATTGAACCTACCCATACCACAAAAGGAGAAGGCAAAAGGAGAAATAGCCTTGGATGAATATAAAATACTTAGTTTTGACTTAGGACATACAACAAGAGAACAACACATAACTAAATGGGAGGATATGCATCAAGTTACAGCAAAAATGTTGAGGAAAGATAAAGATAAACAAGAGTATTTGAAAGGACACATTGTCCAATTACAACAATTCATTAAGGGAATATTTAATCCCAATACAACAGTGCCAGAATTGCCTAGTGATATAGCAGTTGTATCTAAAGAAGAAATAAAAGACATGGAAAATAAGAGGCTTAAAGCCAATGTTTTTGAAGAATGGTTCAAAGAATTCATGTAAGAAGGAGAACAGGTAATAAAACAAGCAGTGACCAAATGGGAACTAGCTGCAATAGAAAAGAATAAATGCAATATGCTTGTATATAATGGTCAATTTAGAAGAGAAGAGTGCATATTTGAAGTGGAACAACTTACATAAATTAAGGAAAGAGCAGAAGAACTAATAAATGAAGGAGTAATTACCCCTTCAATGGAAAATCAAGTGCCACAAGCAAAGATGGAATTAAAATTTGAAGAAGATAATCTCAGAAGATGCATAACAATCACTTAGAAATTAGAAGAAAAGGCAGATAGCATGATTAGAATTCATAAAAGGATAGTGGAAAGGCTATTAGATCATGAATGCATGGATACACTAGCATATGAACTGGAAAGAGCTTTAACAGAATTTGAAGCTATTTTTACACCATGTATAGAGAATCCAAGAGCATATCTAGGAAAGCAAATGATTGATTCATTGATGGAAGAAAGTACCAAGATGAAGAAATACAAGAAGAAGAGCGAAAGTTCAAAAAGGGAAGAAAAGAAACTGAAAGGAGTTACAATGTAGGAGTATGTATGGACAAAGTGTCCAGGAGGGGATCACACCTTTACAGAGGTGTAATTAATAATTTCAAAACATATTTGAACGAGTAGAAAATGTTAAAGGAGCAAACAATATTGAAAAGGATCAAGTAAGGGGGTATCAGCGGGCAAAGTCTACAGGAAAGCAGAAGTCAAAGGAAGAGGAATCTTATTTTTGAAAAGATTCTAATGGCATCCTTTGAGGTGGAAAATATACCATTAAGATATTTTGAGAAACAGTTAGAGGCAAATGTATACCCTTGATTAAGAATGGATGGATCCTGACCATTGATTGTTTTGTAGCTGTAGCAAAATGTAGCTTCAAACTCTATATAAGAGGCTTTGCTATTTGTATATTACTTACATAGGGATTTGTGAAACATAGCTTGCACTTGTAATTTGTTTGAACATTTTAAATAGAGGAGTATTTTAGTCTAAAGTAGAAGGAGGTCGTCTGTGTCTACAATGAGGAATGCGTGGAGTGTCTAGCTTCCTTATTGTATCTGTAATACATTTGTAAGTTTTTAGTTGATTTGATTAATGAAACAATCAGTTATTCATACATTGTAAACCATACATGACTGTATACTTTAAATACAAGTAAATTTGGGATTCTGCATCTATTTTCTGAGTGTTTTCTGACTTTTACTTATATTTGAATGTATTACCTTTTTCAAAGCTTGCAATCTTGGATGTGTGTTCATGAAAATACTCAGGGCTTCACATTTGGAGATTTAATCTATTGATTTGATCAGGTTTGATGTATTTCTTACAACATGGATAATAGAGCATTTAGATCCTATAGTGAAGTTATGTTCAATTTGAATTCCTCTAACTTTTCCCCAAACATTTGAAATAATTAGCTCAAACACAGAGATTTTAAGGAAATTATCTTACATTTGAAAGAGAATGCAGAATTATGTTAATATTTGACAATTTTCATAGTAATTTGAAAGGAAAAGCTTATTTCATGATAAATCATACAAAGATTTGTGATATAGTAATAAATTTATGCAAAAGAATGAATAGTTTGTTTGTCTTTACAACAATTTGCATAATTCGAGTCCAGTGAGTCGTAGATCACCTTAGATCAAGTAAGCCCCTTAAATATTATAGTTTCACATTAACCTGTTGAATTGTCCACAAGGTCAAGACCTGACCATATAGAAACATGGAATTAAGAACTCTTGAGTGATTTCTTCATATCTTTCAAGAAAGTTTAGGTTCATTTTGTGAATTTTAACATTTGTTATGAATGTGTAAAAATAATCATCAACAGTTTTTGGCGCTAGGAGGACCTTATTAGAGTTAAGGTTAGATTTAAGCAAAGTTGGCTCATAGCAGTGGTAGGGTGACCAGGTCTAGATCTAGTTCAGAAGATATATTTGTGCAATTACCTGATACAAGGCAGAGTAAAGGTCCTTTGATTTGGAATCCTAGAATATCACACGTAGGAGGCTCATCTGGAACGCCTCTTGGATCACATTTTAATATCCATAACATAGTGAGTCCTAACAATTCTTCATTTAGATCTTTTAATCTTGGTCTTAGTTCCCCTAGAGGTCTAAGTCCTCCTAGAGGTTCTAGTCCACCTAGAAATCTAGGTACTCCCAGAGGTCCAAGCCCACCACAAGGACCTACAATGGCTTATTTCAACGTTAATTCTCCTATAACATTCAATGATTATCATGAGATGCCAAAGAATCCTAAAAAGATATGTCCTAAATATCAATTACATCAGTATCCAGAAGATCACATTAGGATATTCAAGGAGGCATGCTTTAGAGCTAGGTTATAATATAAGGATGTTGTGTGTAGATTGTTTCCCTACACCTTTAATGAGCAGGCTTCTAAGTGGTATGTTAACTTGCCTATTGGTTATGTTTCTTCTTGGGCACTTATGGAGGAGTTTGTCTAGATTTAGAGGACCAGTTGACCCTTCCATCTTATATCATGAATTAGCTACAATCAAGAGAGGTGAAGGAGAGATGATTGATAATTTTAATGATAGGTTTCAAATGGCTTATTCTAGGCTGGTAGCTCCTTACACAGTGACTGCAGATGAATTATTAGCCATGTATTATGTCACTTTTGATCCACTAACTGCTATGTTTGTCAAAAGAAAGGTTGATATAGATACAATATCCAAAGCTTAAAAGGAGGCAAACTCAGTAAATCAAGAAATGAGACAAACAACTTATAGTCCTTTTCTTAATGGAGGAAACCCTGGGATACAAAGTCAAGCACAACCTTGGAATGGAGTCCCTATGCATCATACTCCATTATTGAATCCAATTCCTACATACACACCTGTGTATAATCCTTCCCCAATCCAGACTATAGTACCTTATACTGGTAATGGCACCAATAATAGTCAGAGTAATGGTTAGTCATTCTTCCAACCTCCTCAAGATACATTTGTGGCAATGGCACAAGAGGATAGGGAAGAAATCAATGCACACCTCAGAAGATTGACTACTGAAATGAGAACTAAGAAATGAAAACTTTTATGGTAGAAATAATTAAGGATACAGTCAGAACCATAACCAAAATTATAATAAGGGTCAAGGTTCAAACCAAGGCTAGAATTATAGTCGGAGTCAAAATCATAATCAGGGACAAGCAATACAAAATAGAGGACCTGCTATAGATAACAAAACCTGGGGTAATAACAATAGAAATTAGAATCAGCCAAGGCCACCTAGGACATGGAACACAAGGCCAAATAATGGCACTCTAGTTTCTCCATTTGAGAATTTGGATAATCAGGAGACAAAACAAATAGCCAGAATTCAAATGGCTAATGTAGCATTAATGAATTGGTGTAGGATTCATAATACCAGTGCACATGCTGAATTAGATTGCCCTCAGTTTCATCTGGCAGAAAGTATTTTTAATGTAGATGTATAGGCTCCTACCTTGGAGTTTCTCATTCCCAAAGGTAATGAAATAGTGACCTCAAGATTTGAGACTACTTTAGTCTTAGAGACTTTTACCTTTGCAACTAAAGAAAGAGATGATCAATTGTTATAACATGAGCCTTACTTTTGTGAGAACTTATACCCTGAGTCAGCCTTAGTATTGAATGCTTTTCAGTTTCCCTTTGAAAATAAAAATGAAGTGTTACATGAAACAGAGGAGGTACAGGCTTTCCAATAGTCTAACAAAAATCAAACCTACAATTTGAGAAATAACACTAAGCCAGGAGGTCCTTTCACTACTTCCACTCCTCCTAACAATTTCAATACTCCTCCAGATCAACATGCTAGTAATAACCCTTCTATACTAAAGGCTAACCATCTTATGAGTGGTGGGGTAATAGTATCAAAAGTTTAGACAGGCAAAATAGAGACAGTAGAAACCATGAGGTTAATGAGTTACTTGTCTGAAGAGATAAAGAAAATCAAAGTCAGTATACCTTTATGTGAAATATTGAAAAGTCCAGGGGTCAGAAATGCTTTCATAAAGTCATTGGATACATCTGTGACAAGTGAGATCCCTGTTGATATGAATGTTCCCAGTAAAGATTTATAGTCCAAAGAAAATAGTAAGAAAACTAAACAGCCTTCCAACACTAATGTGGTCATGTATGCAGATAAGAGGGAAGCCCCTCCTTTCTTGTTAACCATTAGAATGTTGGGAAAGAACATACATAATTGCATGGTAGATTCTTGTGCATCAGCCATTATAATGCCTTTCAGGATATGCAAAACTTTGGGGTTGACCCCTACTAAATCTGCCAAGGTTGTTACACAATTAGACAAAACTGAGGTTAATGTGATAGGAGAATTAATGCATATTCAAATGCAGTTAGCCTCAGATCCTAGGGTGAGTCAGTTTATTGACATTCAGGTAGTAGACATACCTATGAATTATGGTATGTTGTTGAGTAGGGACTGGTCCAAAACATTAAATGGATATATGGCCACTGACTTTTCACACGTGGTTATCTTGGAGAGGTGTTCCAAATCAAATCAGGATAGAAGCTGAACCTAGAATGAAACACATGATTACAAAATACAATAGGACTAATGAGATATTGTATGCTTCTATTGAACCAGGCATTTATAGAGTCACTAACGAGGGAGTACAAATTGAAGAAATCCTAATGCTAAATTTTAAAGAAAAACCTGTCAGTAAAGAAATAGTAGTGTTCATTGAGTCTGATGGAAATTCTTCTGATGAAGAAGACAATGCAGTAAATAGTTTTGGTCAGATCATAAGACAAAAAAAGGAATTGTGCATTGGACAAAAGGTTCTAGTTTAGTGTAAGTTATACAAAAACATGTGTAGAATCCATAATAAGCCTCATTCTGAAGAGAATCGTGGAATGTGTAGAGACCTTATAGAGTATTAATACATAAAGTGCACAAAAGGGATAGAACTGCAAGAGGGAGAGGTTAATCCTGAGAAACCAAACTTGTAGATCTAGAGAAAGAAACAAAATACAGGAGTGTCTATCATTCTGACTTACAAATTGAGAATATAAATATGCAAGTAAGTCAAAATGAATCACCCATGAAGGAACAAGATATTACAACGCAAGTAACAGAAAAGTCAAAACATGCCAAAATAAAAGGTCAAAAGAATAAAGAGGGCATGTGGACACTGAAGTGTGATGGATCTAAATCTAAACAAGGTGCAGGTGTAGAGGTGGAACTTATAGATCCTAATGGTAAGTCATTTCTAGTAGCATATAGGCTACAATTTCCTTGTACTAACAATGTAGCAGAATATGAAGCTTTTATTTATAGACTTGTTATGGATATCAAGAAAAGGGTGAAAATGATCAAAGTATTTTCAGATTATGAGTTAGTGGTTAGACAAGTAAGAAATTTATATGCATGTAATTATAAGAAGATGGTATGTTATAGGCATAGGGTGTGGGATTTGATTGATTCATTTGATGCCTTTAACATAGAACATATCCTTGGAATTGAATCATAGACCAGATGCATTAACAGTTGCTGCTAGCACTTTGGAACCCTTAAAATTGTCAGGTTTAAAATGATTTGCTGTTGAATTAGTGAATGTTCCGAGCATACCAGAAAATGTCACTCATTTTTAGGTATTTGAAGGGGATCAATAGATTGTGGATTTTCTCACTTGTAATGAAGTGTTTGAAACTCAAATCATTGATGAGCAAGAAAGGCCTGATGTGTCTTGGGATGAAGAAGACATAATAGACTTGAAGAGTAATTTCCTACCTAAGGGGGTAATTGAGTTAGAAAAGATTTTTTACTTTGATGGTGTAGTAAGACAAAAAGATTTGCCAAAGACTGAAGGGGGTAAATGTGATCCTTATAACCTAGGAACAGAACAAAGCCCACAAAATGTATTGATTGGAAAGGATTTCTCTGAGGGGTTAAGAAAAGAAATCGTGACTGTCTTGAAAGAATACAAACATGTAATAGCATGGACATATGAAGATTTGAAAACATATGATACGTCCATCATAACTCATGTAATACCTTTGAAACTAGAAGTTAAACCATTTAGGCAAAAGCAAAGGCCTGTAAATGCTATTCTAGAGCCTTTAATCTTTGAGGAAGTGAAAAAATTGTTGTCTGCTAGGATAATTTTCCCAGTAAGACATTCAACCTGGGTAGCTAATTTAGTACATGTGAGAAAGAAAAGTGGAGACATTAGATTATGTGTTGACTTTAGAAATCTGAACAAAGCATTTGAGAAGGATAATTATCCCTTGCTTCCAATAGATGAAGTGCTGCAAGCAGTAAATGGGGCAAAGATGATGTCTTTTTTAGATGGATTTTTAGGATATAACCAGGTCTTAGTTGATAAAGAAGATAGGTTGAAGACTACTTTTACTTGCAAATGGGGTAATTATGCATATAGGAGAATGCCTTTTGGTTTAATAAATGTAGGTGCCACTTTTCAGCGAGCCATGGACATTGCATTTTGAGGATTATTAGGTAAATGCATTGTTATTTATATGGATGATTTAACTGTGTACTCTAAATATGCATCCACTCATGCAGAAGATTTGAGAAGGGTACTTAAAAGATGTGAAAGGTACGAGATTTCTCTTAACCAAAAGATATGTTCATTTAGTGTAACTGAAGGAAAATTGTTAGGACATGTCATTTCTAAAAATGAGATATCTATTGATCCTAACAAAGTAGAAGGGATAAGAAAATTGTAATTACCTAACATTAAGAAAGAATTAAAGTCCTTTTTTGGTAAGATTAACTTTGTCAGGAAGTTCATTACAGGGTTTGCAGAAATTGTGCAACCATTAAATGCCATGCTTAATAAAGATGCAAAGATAGAATGGACATCAGTAGCCAAAGCTACATTTGAAGATAATAAGGAGGCCATTTCTGATGCTCTTGTGTTAGTAAGCTCAAATTATACCAAACCATTTTATATATATTCTTTTGCATCTACACATTCAGTTGCAGCTGCCTTGACATAAAAGGGAGAAGATAATGAAGAAAAGTGCATAGCTTTCATGAGTGCACCTCTAAAAGATGCACAACTAAAGTATCTAGACACAGAAAGATAGGTGTTTGCACTAGTAAGGGCAGTTAAAAAGTTTAGACATTACATCTTACGAAGTCAAATCAAGGCCATAGTACCAGATGTAGCAGTAAAAATGCTGCTAATGCAGAATGAGCCTGGAGAGAAAAGAGCTAAATGAATTACTATATTGCAAGAGTTTGATATGGAGATCATTCCAATGAAGTTGGTTAGAGGACAAGCATTAGTACAGACCATAGCAAACGCAGATCCAAATTTGGTCAAGCAATAGTATGTACTAAATTCTAATGATACATCAGACTGGTATGATGATTTGAATACCTTTTTGATATTAGGTAAATATCCAAGTAAGATGAAGTCTTCTCAAAGGAGAGCTTTAAAGATTAAGGCATAGAGGTACATGGTACAAGGAGGTCTTCTATTCAAGAAAAATCATGAAGGTATATACTTAAGATGTTTAAACAAAACTGAAGCAGATAAGGTATTGTTAGAGTTGCATGATAAGTATGGAACTGCTCATGGTTCTCACTTAGCTACTATGCATAAGATATTAAGAGCAGGATACTATTGGCCAACAATGTTTAAAGATACAGAAAGTCATATTCAAAATTGTCACACTTGTCAAACTACAGAAGAAAAGGGAAGGAATCAGGCTAATCCATTACAGCTAGTCATTGAGTCCAAGCCATTTGCACAGTGGTGCTTGGATTTCATTGGAGTAATAAATCCTCCATCGTCTGCAGGACATATGTTTATATTGACAATGACTGACTATTGTACAAGGTGGACTGAAGCCACATGTTTTAAGTTTTCTACTACTGAGGTAGTTATCAAATTTCTTGAAGAAAACATCATAACAAGGTTTGGAGCTCCATATTCACTGGTATGTGATAATGGGCCTGCATTTTCTTCTTTGAAATTTTCTAAATGGGTATTTGAATATGGGATAGTTTTAAAAATTTATTCAAATTATTATCCTCAAGGAAATAGTTTAGCCGAGTCCACAAACAAGATTTTATTGGATATAATTAAGAAACTAATTGTAAAGAATCCCAAAGAGTGGAATACATTGTTAAAATATGCGCTATGGGTAGATAGGACTAAGGTTAAGTCAGCCTTAGGCAATGCACCTTATCACCTAGTTTATGGGACTGATCCCATACTTCTAGTGAATTTAAGAATACCTATCTGGAAGTTTGCTAATGAATATTTAGGATTTGATGATCACAGAGAGGCCAGGATAATAAAAATGTTACAATTGGATGAGAAGAGAGATCAAACCATTGAAAAATTTGCCAAACATCAAGTAGTGATCAAAAGATGGTTTGACAAAAGAGAGAGTCAAAACATTCAGAATATCAGACTCACTATTGTGTTGGGATAAAGCACATGAAAAGAAAGGAAATCATGGAAAGTTTGACAAATTATGGTTAGGTTCATTACAAGTCTCAAAGATAATAGGAGACAATACATTCAGGCTCAAGACCTTGATTGGAGAAGATATGCCATTACTTGTTAATGGCCAACATTTGAAACATTACTTTCAGGCTTGAGGTGAGTGTAGTTGGTATGTTATGTATCATAGTGTAAATAATGTACAGTTGTCTTATTGGTTTTGTTTTGGTTTTGTTTTGTCTTTGTTTTGTTGTGGTGGTTTGTGGGTTTGTTGCCTTGGTAGGGATGTTTGTCTTGTTTTGAAGTATATAGCAGCAGATTAACAACCACTAAAAATAATAGAAAATTTAGAACATTTAGGTTAATTATCTAAAACCTATACACAACATGTTGTGACTATCATGAATGTAGAAAATGGTTTGGCTTGTGAAATTTTGTATTCAATAACTATGGGTTGAGTATTCAAGGGAAGTTTCTCACAATTACACACCTAGAATCCTTGGGTTTGTTGAACATACCAGTGTAGATGTTAGGTGAAAAATCAGAGGTCACCCTTGCTACCATTACGATTCTCAGCTTAATTTCAGCAAGTGATCACTCCTTGCATCATGAAGTTACAATCGTAATATCTTAGAAAGTCTCTATCTTATACAAAATATAAAAATAAATAAATAAATAAAATAGATTTTATTGAAAAACTAGATTAAGCCATCTAAGTAACTCTACCAGGGCTATAGACACTTGCTGGCAGTGGGGCTCTGCTTAGGAGAATTGTAACGATAAGCTTGTCGGGGCTATAGATGCCTGTTGGTAGCAAGGCTCTATCCGGTTGGCTATGAGGGAATGACATCAACTATGTAGTTTAATATCAATCACTAGTTTATTCAACTTGCTTTCAAGATGAGGATTATTAATCACATGCACCCACTTAAACTCAATTGAGACATTCATGCACCTTATTGAATACATTAAGTCTCAAGATGAGTAATGATCTACAAAAAGAAAGTTGGAAGTTATGAATTTGTTTTCATTTAGTTTTCTTTAATGGTTTTAATGTAATTGTTTTGTTTGGTTGCTAGTTGTTGTGATGCTCACAACACACCCCATTTTACTTCTTAGCAAAATGAGGACCCCTGTTGTGGCTGTGGCTTTTGCTTGTGTGTGGGTTTGCTTGGTGGTGAAAGGGAAAAGGAAGGTTAAGGTTACAAATCTTGTTCAAAAGATGAAAAAATAAGCATTAAGTACCAGAGTAGAATAGGGGTGAATTCTTTGTCAAAAATGAATAGGGGTTGCTTTTTGAACTATTTCAAAATTCCTAATATTTTGCCAGATATGCGTGTTTTGGTGAAATGCACTATAGGAAAGTTTGTATGTTGCATATACAAGGTCAGTTGTATGTGGAGTCATTGTACTAGTTGCATAAGAGTTGTTGGGTTTATGAACCATTATACTTGTATGCATATTGTTAATGTGTTATTCTTTACATACAAGTCAGACCCGACAAGATTCAGAGATAAAATGGATAATTGGTTAAGTCCACGGGTTGTATATCGAGTTGTATGTCTAGAACAAAGTAAAGATACAAGGTGATACACAATACGACATACATACCATGGACTTGAGGATAATATGAAATTTGGTTTTATTCGATATACATACAGTACAGAAGTTAAAAAAGATTAAATCTGATATAAGTGATGCATGGTACCTAAATATATATTAAAAAATGCATTTACTTTATATACATGTTGGAGATGAAGAGTTATGTAATGTGGTTTATAAAAGAGGAGGCGTCTGAGATGATTATACAAAGAAGTTTGTATGTATCTGGGCTTATATCTAAAGATAGATACAAATATTGTCGTATTGCTAAAATACAAGTGGAAAGTAAGGTGGGTCCCGCAGCTTGCATCTTGGGCTTGTATGTTAACAATATACATCTCCGATGTACAAGACGATATACAAGAGGGGATACAAACAAAAGATGCAAGACAGATTTGAAAGGGAAGTTAAATAAAGGAAATTCTTTGTATGTTTGGGGGCAGTTGTATGTTAATAATATACATCTCTGATATACAAAGAAATTAAAGACATCGTGGGAGATAAAAGGTAAAATGGGGTTTGTATGGTTTGTTTATATATGCGCTTATATCTATGAGACATACAAAGAGCGATATACAAGCAAAGATACAAGAAAACATGATGTATGCAGGAAATAAACTAACAAATAGAAGTTTAAAACAAAAAATAGAAAAGATGAAGCCTTAGGTGCATTAATTACTGTAATTAATGCTGAGCTAACACCCAAAAGAGTAAAATTCAATGAGTTAGGGTAAATTTAAAGTTATTTTTCTTTTAGATTTACATTGTCAAGAATTAAAACTACAGAAAGAAGAATTGATACAAAAAATTAAACAGAATTCATCAAGGCGACAAAATTCCAGAAGCTGGATGGAGTAAGAGACGGTAAAGTAAGTCAATGCTGTAAAGCTGAGTTGTCAAGAAATACATGTATTTATCTTAAAACATTGTTATAGTTCAATTGGTAAAAATGCAAAATAGATTTCAGTAATTTCATTATGAAATGTAAACATCTGTTAAGATTATTGGTTTAATTGTTAATTAGCTAGGTCAGGTTAAATAAATGTGAAAGTCAAAACGGAAAACACAAATGAGGTTAGGGTAAAATGGTAAAAACATAGAAAATTCATAGTAAAACCCTAGGTAAGAAGGTAAAACCGAGAATTTAAAAAGATGCATTTTTCTATAGGATGGCCCTAAAGCAAAAAAAGGTAGATACAGGGGGTGAAGCTAAAAAGGAGAGGAAGCCACACAAAGAAATAGAAAAAGAAGAGTTACCACTACATAGAGGCTAGCCTTCATTGATCAGTTACACTAGAGTAGGGACAAACACTAACATCGGAAACTATGATGCAAATGATGTCTTACAGAAGATCACAGCTACTGATGCTACACCTGACATGAGGTGTATATGGGAGAGCGGATTATACAGGGATGCAGTTTTTTCGTTGGCTATGGAAGCCACGAATTTGTGTTTGGATTGCATATACTTGTATGACGTAAATACCAGGAAAATAATGTTCCATGATAGACTCATTGCAGACTTATCCACGGAGGGTATTGCAAGAACATTCGGTCTGGAGATACATGAGAAAATGGTGGATATTGATATAGATCAATATAATGAAGATTTTTGTATTAATGAAAGGGATTGTAGAGGCAAGATATTCTACAGTTGGTACAGTGCAGAAAACAAACCCAAAGTTGTGGCAAGAGTGCACAAGAATCTGCTAAGAATATACTTTAAAGAGGAAATATATTTGATGATTTCAATGTTAAGCAGATTAGTGGGATTGAGGTATGGCACTAAGTGTGAATGTTTACTGTCATCCAGTTCATAAGGGAAGTGAAAAAAGAATAGGAACAAATTCATTGGGCTAAGGCTATAAGCACAACCATATGGAAATAGGCAATGCTAAAGAAGTAGAAGCTGATGCCTTTCTATTTGTCTTCCCATTTATTATATTCATGTGCAGCAGAGGTTCAACCATTCATACATGGGATAGACAAGGTTGGAACCTTAGGAAATGGTCCAAGTTAGAAGCTGGTATATGAACACTACCCTGATTTACATGAAGAGAATGCATTGAGGAAGTATGCTCTAGTAAATGATGTGTTCTACACATACATGGTTAGAATTTTAAGGGAAGAGCCAGACAAGAGATTGTCTCAAGATGCAGAGGATACAATTGGGCTACACAATTCTTGGTATATTCAATTTTAGAATTTTACCTATATCAAAACTGAGGGATTTGAAGAAAAACCTTTCTTGCTACCCAGGTATCCTTCCAATAAATTAATTGTTCTTGAGTTCTCAAGGCAGAATTTGAATGTTTTTAAAATGTACAAGAAAAGGTTTGGCGGAGGAAATCTTAAATTACCTTGGGTAATTGGTAGGAACTCATGCTATAGTCAAGAGGTTGCTAGTTACTTAGAACAGGAATTGAGATATCATAGATTTGAGCAGTTTGATTTGGCCTAAAGGTTTGATGCCTTTCATAGAATTCAAAATTCAATTGATAAAAAGTTTAAACATCAAGTACATATTGAGGATTTTTGGTCTAATTGTAAGAATGATAAAGAGGTAAGGAAGAGGGCACATAAAAGATTAATAGTTGATCAAATGAGGTCTATGGGAGATATATATGTTCCCCCAGAGGTTGAAGAAGATGATAAATTACTACATCATAGTTATGAAAGTGTCAGGCTTGCTCCTATTGGAGAGCCTAATTGGTCACAACCGTGGAACACATCTTTGGACACATTGTCCAAACCAGTAATCTTATTTATAAAGACATGGTTAAAAGACAGGATTCAAGAACTTAAAGCTGAAGGGAGGGAGATCACATATCCAAAGAAAGTGAAAAAGAGAGTAAGAGAGCATAGTGATGATCTCCAATGCTTCTATGAAAATAAAAGAAGGGTTGTGGAAGCCAAAATTATAGAGAAGGATAAAAATCGTACTCTAATGGATCCTTATGCATTAGGAGTGACAGTAGCAGAGTCATCTGGTACATTTGTGGAGGCAAAATCACTAAGCCATGATGTTAGTATAGAAGAAGCATAAGCCTCCAAAGAGATGACAGGACAGAGGGTTAGAAAAGCAATACCAATAAGCATATCAAAAGGGGAGACTTCAAAAAAGAGTGAAGTCATAGGAACACAACAGGTAGGTGCAAAGTTGAGTGATATACCTAATGCATCCACCTTAGCAGAAAAAAGACAAGTATATGCTCAGGTAAAGACAGAATTGGCTGGAGAAATGCTACAAGGGTCAAAAGCACAAGAAGCCAAACAAACCACTGAGACTATCCACATCATGGATGACAGTAGTGAAAGTGGAGAAAGAGAAATGGATTCAACAAAAGAAGTTGGAATGGAAGAAGAATCTAGTGAATTCTTAAGTGAGGAAGAGGAGCAAAAGACTTAGGCTGAGATGGAAATTGAACAGGGCTCAGTATTTGAAATAGAAAGGGGACAAGAATAATCAGGACCAGTAGATCCATTTGGTACCCTAGTCTCTCTTGAGATAATTAAGGATGTGCAGGATGAAGCACAGAAAATTGAAGACTCTAAAAAGGAAGATGCACCTGAGGAGACAATAAAAGAGAGACCCGCTCAAGCCAAAGAAGAAACGGGAGCTGGTACCTCAGGGGTAGATGTATTAAACATGTTAAATATGTATGGTGAACAAAGCGAGGAAGAGAAGAATACATAAAGCATAAAAGAACAAGGAAAAGAGACAAAATAAGATGATACAATGGTAGGTTCACCTGCACATATAGAACAAGTACAAAAGGATGGTGAAACTGTAGAAGATATAGCCAATAAACCTTAAAGTGAAGAACATACATAAAATATTGATGAGGGTAAAACTGAAAAACAAGCAGAAGATATAGACATGACAAATGTCGAACAAGCACACAAGGAAGAGGACCAAGAAAAGGAATCATCAAAGGGAGGAGGTCCTGAGGAAGAAGATGAAGCAAGAGGGGTCACATAAATTGAAGAAGAAGAAGAAAATGAGGGTGAGTCTCAATAGCAGAATGATCCCACGGTACAAGAGCCAACCCCTCAACAACAGCCTCATCCACAACAACACGAACAACAACAACAACAGGAACAACAACAACAACAACAACAAGAGTAGGGAGAAGTAGAAAGACCTCAGGAAGAGGTAATTAATGAGGAAAAAACTACTGAAGGCACAAAGGAAGTTCCAACCTAGTTAGGAATTGAGATAAGGAAAGAAAAGGAGGTAAAATTAGTACCTATTGACATCAAAAGTCTATTGGGCAATACAACGCCAAGGAAAGAAAGAAGAAAGGCTAGGACCATGTCAGCCATACAAAGGGGTCCAAATGGATCCCTAACATTGAACCTGTCCATACAACAAAAGGAGAAGGCAAAAGGAGAAATAGCCTTGGATGAATATAAAATACTCAATTTTGACTTAGGACATACAACAAGAGAACAACACATAACTAAATGGGAGGATATGCATCAAGTTACAATAGAAATGTTGAGGAAAGATAAAGATAAACAAGAGTATTTGAAAGGACACATTGTCCAATTGCAACAATTCATTAAGGGAATATTTGATCCCAATACAACAGTGCCAGAATTACCTAGTGATATAGTAGTTGTATCTAAAGAAGAAATTAAGGACATGGAAAATAAGAGGCTTAAAGACAATGTTTTTGAAGAATGGTTGAAAGAATTCATGCAAGAAGGAGAATAGGTAATAAAACAAGCAGTGACCAGATGGGAACTAGCTACAATAGAAAAGAATAAATGCAATATGCTTGTATATAATGGACAATTTAGAAGAGAAGAGTGCAAATTTGAAATGGAACAGCTAACAGAAATTAAGGAAAGAGTAGAAGAACTCATAAATGAAGGAGTAATTACCCCTTCAATGGCAAATCAAGTGCCACAAGAAAAGTTGGAATTAAAATTTGAAGATGATAATCTCAGAAGATGCATAATAATCACTTAGAATTTAGAAGAAAAGGAAGATGACATGATCAAAATGCATAAAAGGATAGTGGAAAAGCTATTAGATCATGAATGCATGGATACACCAGCATATGCATTGGAAAGAACTTTAACAGAATTTTAAGCTATTTTTACACCATGTATAGAGAATCTGGAGGCATATCTAAGCAAGCAAATGATTGATTCATTGATGGAAGAAAGTGCCAAGATGAAGAAATACAAGAAGAAGAGCGAAAGTTTAGAAAAGGAAGAAAAGAAATTGAAAGGAGTTACAATGCAGGAGTATGTATGGACAAAGAGTCCAGGAGGGGATCAGACCTTTATAGAAGGTGTAATTAATAATTTCAAAACATATTTGAAGGAGTAGAAAATATTAAAGGGGCAAACAATATTGAAAAGGATCAAGTAAGGGGGTATCAGCGGGTAAAGTCTACAGGAAACCAGAAGTCAAAGGAAGAGGAATCTTATTTTTGAAAAGATTCTAATGGCATCCTTTGACGTGGAAAAGATACCATTAAGATATTTTAAGAAACGGTTATAGGAAAATGTATACCCTTGATTAAGAATGGATGGATCCTGACTGTTGATTGTTTTGTAGCCATAGCAAAATGCAGCTTCAAACTCTATATAAGAGGCTTTTCTATTTGTATATTACTTACACAGGGATTTGTGAAATATAGATCGCACTTGTAATTTGTTTGAACATTTTAAATAGAGGAGTATTTTAGTCTAAAGTAGAAGGAGGTCACCTATGTCTACAATGAGGAATGCGTGGAGTGTCTAGCTTCCTTATTGTATCTGTAAGACGTTTGTAAGTTTTCTGTTGATTTGATTAATGAAACAACCGGTTATTCATACGTTGTAAACCATACATGACTATATACTTTAAATACAACTAAATTTGGGATTCTGCATCTATTTTCTAAGTTTTTTCTGACTTTTACTTATATTTGAATGTATTACCTTTTTAAAAGCTTGCAATCTTGGATGAGTGTTCATGAAAATACTCAGGGCTTCACATTTGGAGATTTAATCTATTGATTTGATTAGGTTTGATATATTTCTTACAACATGGATAACAGAGCATTTAGATCCTATAGTGAATTGATGTTCAATTTGAATTCCTCTAACTTTTCCCCAAACATTTGAAATAATTAGCTCAAACGCAGAGAGTTTAAGGAAATTGTCGTACATTTGAAAGAGAATGCAGAATTATGTTAATATTTGACAATTTTCATAGTAATTTGAAAGGAAAAGCTTATTTCATGATAAATCATACAAATCTTTGTGATATATTAATAAATTTATGAAAAAGAATGAATAATTTGTTTTTATTTACAACAATCTGTATAATTCGAGTCCAGTGAGTCGTAGATCACCTTAAATCAAGTAAGCCCCTTGAATATTATAGTTTCACATTAACCTGCTGAATTGTCCACAAGGTCAAGACCTGACCATACAGAAACTTGGGATTAAGAACTCTTGAGTGATTTCTTCATATCTTTCAAGACACTTTAGGTTGATTTTGTGAATTTTAACTTTTGTTATGAATGTGTAAAAAGAATCATCAATAGAACTAGTTGCGATAGATAGGAGTAAGTGGTTAGACTATTTCATTCAAGAAGATATGTTGTTCAGAGGAAATCAATTGTGCATACGTAAAAGTTCAATGAGAGATAATTTGATCAAGGAGAATCATAGTGGTGGATTGGCAGGACACTTTGGCATTGATAAGACAGTGGCTTTGGTGAGTGAAAACTACTTTTGGCCTCAGATCCATAAGGATGTTCAGAGATTTGTGTAGTTGTAGAGTTTGTCAAGTTGCAAAAGGGAGTAGTCAAAACACTAGATTGTACAAACCTTTGACAGTTCTGGAGAGACCTTGGGAAGATATAAGAATGGATTTTTTAATGGGATTGCCTACGACACAGAGAGGACATGATTCAATATTTGTAGTGGTTGATAGATTTTCAAGGATGGCTCATTTCATACATTGTAAGAAGACAACTGATGTAGGACATGTAGCTAACCTATTTTTCAAAGAGATTGTGAGATTGTATGGATTACCTAAGAGTATATTTTCGGACAGAGACACAAAGTTTGTTGGATATTTTTGGAAGACACTTTGGAAGAAGATGAAGACAGATTTGAAGTTCAGTTCAACTTTTCATCCACAGATAGATGGACAGATAGAAGTATAGAATAGGAATTTGGGAAACTTGTTGAGATGTTTGGTTGGGGACAAAGCTAGAAGTTGGGACTTGATTCTTTCAAAAGTAGAGTTTGCATACAATAATTCAGTAAATAGGAGTACTGGATGAACACCTTTTGCAATTGTTACCAAAGTGAGTCCTAGAGGAGTTGTGGAATTGAGAGAAATCAATACAGATGAGAAGAGTAGTGTAGAAATAGAAGAATTTGCAGACCATATGAAGACAGTGCATAATCAGGTGAAGAAACATTTGGAGGATATGAACAGTAAGTATAAAGAGAAGGCTGATGAGAAGAGAAGACATAAGGAATTTGAAGTGGGAGATGAAGTGTTGGTGTACTTGAGAACAGAGAGATTTCCAGTTGGGACATATAACAAGTTGAAGATGAAGAAGTTTGGACCTTGTAGGATACTCAGGAAATTTGATTTAGGAAATGCATATGAAGTAGAGCTACCAGAGACATTAGGTATTTCACCTATTTTAAATATTGCAGATCTATATCAATATCATGAAGCAGAGTTCAGTGACAACATGGAAGAAGACTTGAAGAAGCAATCACCACACAAAGCACCAGAACAGATTGAAGACATCTTGGACAGCAGAGTTGGGTGCAACACTAGAGGAAGACAATACAAAGAATATCTTGTGAAGTGGAAAGGCAGACCAACAGAAGATTCATCATGGATTTCTTAGGCTGAGGTGAATAGTCTTGGTTCTCTCCTAGCCCCAACAAAGTGAGGGACTCACTTTTTCAATAACCCTGGATGTCTGATGCAGGAGCACCCCTGGTTCAAGAGTAATCTTGCATCAACCAAAAACATTTGCATTTCAGTTTGTTTGCATTTTAGTTCTTTAATTTTCCAGTTCAGTTCAGGTAGTTTAGTCAGAAGCAGTTTTAGCTTGTGGTCCAGCTTTGGCATTTCACACCTTGCAGATCTAGACTTAGCATGTACGTTCATTCATCTACACCATATCAAGAATTCATAGTATTTGGACTAGTTATCAAAAAGATATCACCTTCAAAAGATCAACTATTTTCTCAAAGCAGAGCATCCTGATATTCACTAGCAAATCAACTATAGGAGAAGGCTTGTGGATCATTCCTTGACTTGCGGATCCTAATGACACATCATTCAATGATCTTTGGTTCATGGCTAACCTTTCTTGGAGATCCATGTGTTATTCCATTCATTTGAGGAAGTGTTCTATGCATTTAGGTCCGACCTATTTGTATTCACATGTTATAGCTCTTTATTGGAGTTTGTGATCTTTGTTGGCCAACGCAGAGGAATCTATTGATCCAAAGATGATATATATTGATGTAATAGATCCTTAGGAAAGTAGTTAACAATTGATTCATAATTCTTAGTCTATATCTTGTGCAAAGGGAACTTCAAAGCCTTATCTTGCACATGTATGTAATCAGGCCTGTGAGCCCTAATTGTAAGCCAGCATGTTGCCAGCTAGATTGTATTTGAGTTCTTTGATATACTGAATGACTGATTCTGCATTTTCTTCATTTCTTTGAGTTGTTTCGGTTGTGTTTTACTCTTGTTGTATGGTCTGAATAGTTCATCTTGTGAATCCTCCTACCGTTACTGCACCATAGAGTATCCAAGGAAGATTTCTTCATCACACCTTGCATCAAACTTTCCTAGATCTTCATCTCTCTTGATATAGCATTTGCTTCAAAAGACTTTGAAATATTTTACTGTATGAATTTTTCCATACCATAATTCATAAGGAGTTTGAGTACCATTATCTTTCACTTAAACTCTATTTTGGATGTAAATTGTAGTATGAATAGCCTCCTTCCAAAACACTTCCTGCAGATCTACTTCATCATTGTCCTAGCAGCCTCTTGAACTGTCCTATTTTTCCTTTCTACCACTCCATTCTGCTGAGGAGTCCTAGGTGTAGACAACCATCTCTTTATCCCATGCTCTTAACAGAAAATGTTGAATTCATTTGATGTGAACTCACCTCCTCTATCATACCTCAAGCATTTGATCTTCAACTCTATTTCATTCTCAACCATTGCCTTGAAAGATTTGAACTTCTCTAGGGCTTCTAATTTATCTCTTAGATAGGTAACTCAAGTCATTCTAGAATAATCATCAATAAGCAACATGAAGTACCTATCACATTGTATACTTCTCACACTTGTAGGACCATAGAGATCTGTATGCACTAGATCCAACAAACTGGCAAAAAATTGTTGTTTTCTCTTGAAACTTGTCCTTGTCCTCTTTCCCAATTGACATTCCTTACAAATTATGTTGGAGGATTTCACAAGTTTTGGTAAATCTCTCACAGTCTGACCTAAACTTATCTTTACCAGATTATCAAAGTTTATATGACACATCCTTCTATGCCATAACCAACTTTCATCTGCCTGAGCCAATAAATAATAATCATTAGTTCCTCTCAATTCATAGATGTTACCTTTTATCTTCTTATCGGTAGCGATCATAGTTTCAGAACTTTCCATGATTTTGCACCCATTATCTTTGAATCTTAGATCATATCCTTTGTCACACATCTGACCAACACTCAAAAGATTATGCTTCAAACCCTTCACATATAGAACGTTGTCAGTATTATTCTTTCCATCAAATGAAATAGATCCTTTTCCACAAATCTTACTAACTGCATTATCTCCAAACCTATCCAGTCCTCCATCATACTTTTCCAAACTTACAAACTTACTTTTGTCATCAGTCATGTGATGTGAGCATCCACTATCAATAATCCATTCATCCTTATCTTTCTCAACCTGAACAGCCAAAGCTCTTTCTTCCACTAGTTTTTCATCCTTCACATAGCTAGAAGAATTAGTAGACACAGGTTCTTCTTTAATAGCAATAAATAGGCATTCATTTGCACTAGTACTAGCATCATCAGATTCATCATTAGTCACCCCTTCATCATCAAAATCTTTGACATAGTAGCATTTCTTTGGAACTCTAGGCTTGCTCTCATGTTTCTTCATATTTCTTTCAATTCTTTCAGGACATCTAGAAGCATAATGACCTACTTTACCACAAGAGAAACATTTGAAAGGTAATTTACCTTTGAACTTAGCAGAGCCTCTTTGTAGCATGTCAACAAAGTTAGCTTCAATTTCATCAAAATCATCATCCACCTTGTATTTCTCAGCTCTAGAGATCTTTGCTGAAGTACTGGCTTTAAAAAATGATTCAATTTTAGGTAGGGCATCACCAAATTCTCTCATCTCAAAGGCTGCAAGATTTCCACGTAACTAATCTCTATCAATAGTTTTCGCAATCATGAATTCTTCAATTGTAGATACCTTGTGACTATATGACTTTGGTAGTGATCTGAGAATTTTCATCACAACTTCCTTATCACTGAGAGTTCCTCCAATACCCTTATTCTAGTGACAAGTTCATCAACTCTTTGCATAAAGGTTGTTATGTTTTCATCTTCATTCATCTTCAAACCCTCATATTTCACTTTTAGGCTTTGTAGATTGGCTTCTTTTACAAAATTATCTCCTTCATACAGATTTTTGAACTTCTCACATACCTCATTTACAGATTCAAGATCCACAACTTTTGTCAACACTAAGTCACTTAAGGAACTTAGCAGAGCATCCTTTGCTTTGACATCCAACTCACATTCTTTGATTTCATCTTCATTCGTCAAACTATTAGGAGGCATGGTATATTTTGTTTCTGTAGCCTTCCATATTTTATAACCAAGACAAAGAAGATGGATTTTCATTCGTACCTTCCAAAGAGCATAATTTGTCCCATCAAAATGTAGAGCTTCCTTCTTATAAGACATCCTAGATCTTCCTCAAGCTATTAGGATTTCTTCAGAGGAACTTGGCTCTGATACCAATTATTGGACTGCACCAGATAACTGAGAGGGGGGGGGTTGAATTAGTTGTCCTAAATTTTTTAACTGATTATAATCATCAACTTAGCAATTACTTATATTTAGATATAACCATGAAAGCATAAAATGAGAAGCTCAATACAAAAACATAATTAACATAGGAGACACCAGATTTTTACGTGGAAAACCCTAAAAGGGAAAAACCATGGTGAGTGTTAGCCCATAGAAATATATAAGTTATATCAATACCAAAAAATAGAAGCTCACTGCCTACAAGGCTCACTACAAAGAAAGGATCACTACCAAAAGGAGGCTCACTGCCAAAAGGTTGAACTGAGATAATAGCATCTACTCCATGCCAGGGTTTAGTTCCATTGAAGCCCTAACACCTATGCTTTATTCTACTACCTTCTCTTTTATATTTGCATCTTTGTACTTGGATACATTTTAATGACTTAATTACAAGTATTTATATACTTCATTAACCTTGGAATAATCATCAAGGTTGGCATTACAATCATCAACCATTGGAACAATCTCCAAGGTTGGCAAACATACATTACCTCATATAGGTCTGAACCTAAACAAATTTACAAAGAAAAGAAATGAATGCGGATCACGCCATGCCTTAGCAGGGACTCAAACACAATCTTCCATGCTACAAGACATTATCACAATCTTTGATGCATCTTCGCAGATGATGAATTCAACTAGGTTGGCCAAGACTAATGTTAACACAAGTATTCTTAAGAACATGCTTCATGCACAATCTAAATTACACCTTGTGGACCAATCCAAATGTAGGAGAATGATCAAGAGACATCTACAAGAACATTGTAATCACCGAGAACAACCACACGATCTCAAATCACTCTATTAATAAGATTCTTCAAACTGGAGCACAAGAACAACACTATCAACCACTGTCATAAGTAAAAGATAGCTTGTGGACCACCAACTCACAAACCATTGCAATTGAAGGCACTTAGTATCATCACTAACTTAATTCCAGAACCGCATACCAAAATACTTCAATGCGGAGGAATACGAAGCAAAACACTTTCTCCTTGTCACCACCAAACACACAAAAAAAGTTGTTTTCACTCTGGTGAACATAACTCACTCAATTCCTCATACCGGAGGCCCAAAATCAGAATATAACATCTTTAGATAGTCTTCTAAATAACTTCCAATTCATAGGGAAAGATATTTATGTTGCAAGGTGTGGCCCTTGGTCTCCTTGTTCAGCACAGTGTTGCAGTGGTTTGTGACAAGGGCTTAACCGCCTCCCGTGCTTGTTAAGACAAGTGGTTGTATTGGGCATTAAAATGTTGATCTTTTGGTGCAACAAAAGCTAACAATTGGTATCAGAGCCAAGGTCACAGGTTCAAACCCCACGCTTGCGCTAGGGGGGATTGTAGCAAGGTGTGGCCCTTGGTCTCCTTGTTCAGTGCAGCGCTACAGTGGTTTACGAAAAGGGCTTAACCGCCTCCCGTGCTTGTTAAGTCAAGTGGTTGTATTGGGCATTAAAAGGTTGATCTTTTGGTGCAACGACAGCTAAAAATTTATTATACAAGATATGTAGAGCATTCTTTTGGAGTGTGCTTCTGTATGTAATGTATTGTTTCTACTATAACACATTGTTATCACTGGAGGGGCTAATTTTTTCAATATTCTCAACAAAGTAAGAGCATAGTTGATACCAATGACAACATAGATATGTTGACATCAATGACAACACGGATTAGGCACATACTTGCAACAACACTTGCTCAAACTCATTCAAATAATTTCCTTAGATGTTGACCTTATGTGTTGACATCAATGAAAACACTTACTGCTCATACTTGCAACACTTCTAAGATTTCTCAACTAAGTATATATAGCATCCTTAAGTTTCCCAAGTGATCCACATTGGCCACAAGATGGTGCAAATCTCAAAATCACATGAAACATGTTTTTGACTTATTATAACAAGCTTACAAATCCCAATGGCTAAATTATGGGAATCTCCATGTGGTTCCTTATGCACATTCACAATAGTTAATGCAACCTTCTCAAATACTTATTCTTTGGTCTCAACTCAAAATAACCTTTCAAAAGAAAAAATAGTCCCATTGAACACAACTATCAACCTACAGGTGTTTTGAAGACAAATTACTAAATTTTATTCATCCTTACCATAGAATATTAAGCATAAACTAATAGACACACAAATTATAGAACTTAACCATAATTTCTACTTCTCTAGACATGACACAAAATTTCCATCATGCCTAGAGATGCACCTTTATCAAACATTTAGGAAGAGTTCTAAATTTTAAGGGAAAGGATAATCTCATCTTTATGTGAAGCTATAGATTTTGAGGAAGACTAGAGTGTGACTCCTAGAATAGGGGATTAGCAAAGGTAAAATAGGGGAACTTAAACTTCTACTACTTCTGCCCATTCTTGTATTGTGAGAAAAGTATGTGTAAAGAAATGTACTTTCAATTGATATAATTGTTACCCTATGTTCAAAATTTTAATAAAGCACTCGTGCCTTGGAAAACTTCTCCATTATTTTCTGGCCACTTCCTTTTTTTTCTTTCTTCCCGAGTTGAGTTTTACTTAGTCATTTCATGAGTCATGAGAAATCCTGTGTTTTTTGAACCAAAGTTGGCAAGTTCAAGAGTTCATGAACCGCCCAACTTCCTAACTTGTCTTTGAGTTCGGTGTCTAAAGTTCTCCCTTGCGTTGGTCTTAGTCATTTGTGTCATGAAGGTTCTATGTTGTTAGGAGGTCAGAAGTTCTTTGAACTTCCGAACTCTCAATGTTACAGTTCATAGGTTCCAAAGTCCCCGGCTTGCTGACTCCAAATGCTTACCATTCTTGTGGTACCTTTTTCTGAGCTAGCGTGTAGTATAATGAAATGACACTTGTCATTTTGCATTTAATCCAAAGTATGTACAAATTCATTGGCACATTTTTCAGGAGGAAAGTCGAGGCAGATGTTTACAATTTTCAAAGCTTGATTTGCCACTAGAATTTAATGCTCTTTATGAACGAGTTTATGAGAAGTGACATGAAGTTCCATTAAATTTTCTATGTTACCTGAAGTTTTATCATTTTGCTAAGGGAATGTGTTGTAGAGTGAAGAACAATTAATCCACTACATGTGAGATATCAACAAAATTCTATACTTACACGTTAGCACGATTGGTCATTTCTATCTTATTTCTTGCTTTGCTTTGCTATAAAAACACATCATTTCTCTCTAATGGTAGAAGTTTTCTATTTTCATGTATCTGCATAGAGAATCCCCTATAAGTGCACTGCATTTTCCTTTCTTGTCTGTGAATGCTTCAGTGTTTCTGGCCATCTATTTTGTCAAATTGGTGAAGATGAAGTTCAAATTTCAAGGGGCCCCTATGGTTCCCATTATGAAGAATGGTTTATCCGATATGAGGGATATAGAATTGGGTCATGCTGACTTTGAAGATTTTTGGAAGAGGATGCAGTGCGAAGGCCAAACTACCCTGGTGAACAAAATTGTTAGTAGTGGGTTAGATAGAGTTGGGGGCTTTCCACTTGTAGTGCATTATCCTAAATTGGTAGCAGCCTGTGCCAATAATTACTTACTAGAGTCTCAAGAGACCAGAACTGCAAATGGCTTTATTGTTGCTAAAATTGATTCTGAATTGGTTACCCTAGACTTGAATTTGGTATGAAGAAAATGTTGATGTCTCTATGTCTTCTACATGGACATGCTATAATGAAAGGAAGGACCGGTGCTATAATTGTATTGCCAAAACCTAGTTGGAAGTTCAGAAAAAGGGGAAATCATGACTCCTTGTCAATCTAAAGAGGAATCATTTCAAAGAGGAGATTTTAGAAATGATAACTCTGCTAAACTACATAGTTGGGAGCTTGGAATCAAATACTTTCACCTTTTGGATGTGTAGATTTATTTTGTTAATATGTGAAGACCATCATATTGATTGGGTAAGAATACTTAGTGAAAGTATGCATGAACAACTGATAAATTTATTATGAGAGGTAATGCTTTACATGTGCTCCCAACTACTTTATGTGTTAGCTCATAGAGAGGCTGCTTGGCCTGGCTTAAGAATTCAAGGAACTCCCACCATTGGTACACCTATGTATCAAACTTTTCTACAGTTATAGAAGAATGAAGGTATGAAATATTTTCAGAGAGTGAATGATGCCTTTTCCATGTGGTTGGCTAATAAAATTGATGGCTCACTGGAACAAAGGTTTTCTGTTAAAGCAGTCATATTGGTTATGAATTTTGGAATTTTCTATGTCTAGTTTGATCGCTTCTCTTACTTGAGAATTAGGGGTTATGAAAATGCCCTGTTGAAATTGTGACAGTACCCATCAGATTATCTCATGTTTCTGGAGGTATGTCATCAAATGGCAGCTGTGAATACAAGGTACCATGCTATGAAAAAGAAAGGTTACTCTTTTCTTGTGACTCTTTCATTTTATTCTTTTAAAAGTAATGATAGTGCCAGAAGTGCAGATAAATTGATGTCTGAGTTCAGTCTTCATAGTTTGTCGGCTCATGCAGCCTTTGATAGTAAAAGTTATGTGAAAGAAAACATGCATGGAGGAGGTTTGTATTTGCACAAATCCTAGCTTGAAGACTTCTAGGAGGATTGTTTGGATGAGAGGGAAGTCCAGAGGAGTTGGATGAGATTGACCATTGACCAAATTCATGCCTTTGAGTTGCATATTTAGGTTCCCGACATGGTTGATGACAACTCCAATATTATATATGAAGGCTATCATGATGCTTCACTATAGCCTCTACTTCCTATGAAATGGTTTGAAAAGAAGATCACTGATGTTAATTTTATTTCTTTCCAAGTGATAAGAAGAATGGAGAGGTGGTTGAAATGAAAGGTAAAAGAACATGTTGGCTCAGCAGCACCTAAAGAATCAGCCTCTCAAGGTCAAACTAGATCCCAAACTACACACTCTCAATTAAGATCATCTAGTTTAGATCCAAATCTCTAGAGAGTTTGCTCACAATAAAATGGAGATGGTGATCGCCCCCCTGAAGAGGTTAGTAAACTAAAGACGACGTGTGAGCAAGATAGTCAACCAGTGAAGAGCAACACCAGATTGGTTGCTTCCCCATCAAAAGCAGACCATGTTGCATTTATCAATGACCTTGTAAGTGATTGTGATTCATTCATTTTTACTCAATTAGGAGAAGATAGTGTGCTACAGTCTTTGTTGAGCACAATTATCCACTTGTGCATATGGATGGTATAATGAGTGTTGTCAATGTTGCTAATATTCCCTCCTCATCTCCCACATGGTTAAAGAAAGTGGTTAAAATAAAATATATCCACCAATGATGGACACCTATATAGATACTATGGCTAAGTTACTATAGGACACTCCAAAGCCTAAACGTGCGAGGATGATGCCAAGAATGGTGACTAATCCTACCTTAGGGAATCAATTTTTGGAAATTGCAAACTCAGTGGGGAGTAAGAATGAAGATGAAGTGACTAAAGCTGACTTTAGAATGAGCAGAGTGGACTTGGGACCTTCTATTGCAGAAGGTGCTATCTATCATGTTAAATATTCGGTCAGCAATCTATCAAAAAAGGTCAAGAGACAACAAGAGGAAAACTCTAAGTTTTAAGTACAAGTAAATTCCCTATCATTATTTGTTCAATCGATTATTAAGATAACAACACCCTCGACTGAAGCCCCTCCTGATATAAGTATAAGTGCCCTTGATCCTAACATATTACCAAAAATAAAAAGATCATTATCTATGAGTAATGCCATGGACCAATGAGTAGAAAAAGTCATGTTTGATGGTCTTTTATTCATTGAGGAGGATGTTAAATTGTTTGATTCTATTTCTAAAAAAAGGAAGGCTTTAATAGTAGAATTCCAAATGGCTAGGAGTGACCATAACAACCTATCTTTAGTAGCTAAAGAGATACAAGAGATGGAAGATATAGATGTCTGTATCTTAGTGGCTGAGAAAGTATTGAATGATCTTGGGGAATTGAATACACATGTATGGGTTGACATAGTCGAATGGAAGTTATGTCTCATAATGTCCACCGAGGACGAGATGAGGAAAGGAATTGCAACTTATTTTTTAGAAATGATGAGGATCAAAACAAATATTTTTGTTATAGAAATTGAAGCTAATGGGAATGATAATGAAAAGATGTTAGATACTAAGGAAATCAAACAGAATTTCAAGAAATTAGTAACTGAGGAAATGATGAACTATGACACTATAACAAGGGAATCACTTGGCAAACTTGCAAAGATGGCTGCTTATATCAAAACTATTAGAAGTGGATTTGATGATGTCCATCAAAAGGTGGCTTATGCAGATAGGGCATCAAGTAAAAGGAAACGTCAGATTAGGATGATTGAGGCTCCATCTGGAATGTCCTTGTTGTTGGATCTAGGGCATACAACTGAGAGGGGGGGGGGGTGAATCAGTTGTATAAAACTTCTTCCTCTTTTAAACACTTGATTCTTTGTTGTTAGTTAGCAGCATATCAAATAATCATCCATGGAAGCATAATACATAAACACAAGAGCAGATAAGCATCAACACATTGAACACCAAGATTTTGACGTGGAAAACCTGGTTAAGGGGAAAAACCACGGGGTGATTAACCCAAGAATTATTCTCTGTTAGAAGAATAAAGAAAAATGAATGGCACATGCCAATAAGGGCTCACTGCCCGAGCACACTGCTCACAAAGAGGCCCACTGCCTACAAGGAGACACACTGTCTACAAAGTGATAAAAATCACAGTCTTGAACTGGAGAATGACATCTCTACCATGTCCGGATCAGTTCCAATTAAGCCCAAAAATCTCTGCTCTGCCTTTCGCACGTTTCTTCGCTATGCCACTCTGATCCACACACCACACTTTGAAATGAACTCACAAACTGTTATTTATACAAGACATCAACTTAGGAACAAACATCTAAGTCGGCAAACAACCATAGGAGTATCCGCAAGATGAATAACACATCCGGTCGGCCATCACAAGAACATTCGCAGGATGAACAACTCATCCGGGTCGGCTAAACAGAGCAGGAACTTCATCCGGAAGAATAACTTCAATTCTAGGCTCTACCATCAATGCGGACCAACAACACAACCTAAGCATGATCCAAGAACCTTCACAAGCCTGTCTGAATGTCCGGATACATCCGCACTTCTTCTACTTACTGGGATCTCTTGTCTTCCTCATCCGGAACTTCAAGAACACAGTCTGTTGCCACTGTCATAATGCAAGAGGTACTTCCGGACCTCCAAATCATACACAAATCAGGATGACACATCACAAAGACATCCCAAACACTCTGTCCAATCTGCAGATTAGGATAATACAATTCCGGACCTCACCGGACCTTTTTGTGATCCTCTGTCACCTCTGGATACTTGCCGGAACCGGTTCTATACCTACAGCCACAACTCCTTCAGATCTTCATGCGGACCTCTGAAATCTTAACTGTAGCATCTCAAGACTCATATCTACTAACCCTTTAATCCGCATCCTCCGGTTCTCATCCTATACAGTACATTTACCTTCTTCTCATCACTGTTCTTCACTGTTCCTGACTAAGGCTAATTTTCTCAATATCCTCAGCACACAGCTCATCAAATCCTTCTTGTCAATGCAATATGAGTATGTTGACATCAATGACAACACTGGCTCACCTCATACTTGCAACACTTGTCACCTATGATCAATAAGTAAAGGGCATACAAGGCAAAACTGTGGGCACAAGCATCTCAAATGACACAAAGTGACATGGGTAATGAAGATAAAAAGGCAAAGGAAAAGGAAGAGACATCTAAAGTTGATACTGGAGAAGAGGATGTGACAATCCTCAATTGAATTTCTTTTGTTATGCTTTAGTTATATTTGAATATTTTCTCAAAAACTACTGGCTCTAGAGGGCCCTTTAAATTATTGTTTATACTTCTTTAAATCGGCTGTCTTCAAGAAGCTATTAGGGTTTAAGGACAGTTATGGTGCCACTTAGCTATAAATTTATTTAGCTAGTCGATGTATCGATCTTTTGGCAAAATGTGTGTTGGTAATAGATCAATTTTGGCTTTATGTTCAATTGCTTTATATACATGAAATAGAAATCAATGCAGTGGAGTTTTGGATGATCGTAAACTTTGTGTTATGGTAATTTGAATTCATATTCTTCCTATGTTGGATGTGTTGCTACTAATGTTGATGATATTTGTGTATTGAAGTGGTTGGATATCTTTAATTCTTGCTCACTGCTGGGAATGATTTATCTTTTGCTATATGATTCATGGTGGTGATTGTGTGATATATGGTATTTTTTTATTGATTCATAGATGTTGGCCTAGTGGAAGTATATGAGATTTTGATTATTTGGATATACTCTAGCTTTACTCCTTTCTAGTTAAAAGCACCACTTTTGTCTTGCTTTCTGGTTAAAAGGAATACTAGCTTTTCAATTCATAGAATATCAATTGAAGGTAGCTGTACCTTGTAAAAGAAGCAGAGAAGCTTTGTAAAATACCATTATAGTAGGTTCAATTGTTGTTACATTTGTCATCTGTCTGGGTGAGAGAATATAGAATTAGGTGACAAATACGTTAACCAACATATTCTTGGTGACTCTACTGGGGAAAAACTTGTGCAATCTTTATATATTTTCTGTGAGTTGCTCTATTGTTTGATTTTATGGTTCTTCGTGGAAGACGTACACTAGTTTTGCAATCTAACGTAGACTAGCTAGTTGGTGGTCAAGAAGATATTATAACCCATCTTTGATTTGTTTCTTGGCAAACTGGGAGAACAAACCAACACTACCACCAAGTTAATGAGGAACTTGAATTTCAAGAAGAACTGCGAGAGGTGATAAACAAGAATTCTTGGCTTTTCAGTGAAGCACAAAACATTATTCTTATTGAGGACGTAGTTGCAGTGCCCAGGAGAGAAAGACCCTTTAAAATTCAAGCGGTCCCTAACAATACATAAAGAAACTAGCTACTAGACCAAGGAATAAATACATGGCTAGCGATCTCTTCCTCACAATAACTAGTAAGTGGTTTGGTGACTCTACTTTGTTGTTCTTGATTATATACACACTGTGAAAGTTAGCTATGAAAAGGTATACCCAGGGTGATAGACAAAAGGGTATTGCTGATATTGACTTTGATTTACTTCAATCTTTGAATTTTGCCCCTTTTCCTCCCACAAGAAGAGTCAAGTCTTTAAGTAGACCATCTTCCTCTCCACCTACAAGAGAATCCACCAGTTTCTCTTGTCAAGTCTTAACCCTTGACAGTACTGTCTTTCCACTTTAAGCTAGTTTTCCTCTTCACGTCCCTTTCAATATGGCTCAACCTCTACCTATTCCATGTGGAGTTGCTATTTGACCTCTAAGACTTGGGGCTAAGTTGCATGATTTACCAAGGGGGTCTAGCAAAATCATATCTAAATTTAGAGATGATGGGAAGTTTACTCTAGAGGAGCACATAAATGCCTTCTTTGTTGCTTGTTCCATTTTAGGAGTTCATCATCAAGATGTGTCTGTTAGATTATTTATTGAGTCTCTCACTAATGCTTCTGTTGAGTGGTTCTACCACCTCCCTAATGCTACAATTAGAGACTAGGCCTCTATCAGACATTGTTTTGAGGATAGGTTCAAGACTACCAATAACGAACATACATTGGTAGCCCAACTCTCCTCCATGAAGAAGAAAGTCCATGAATAAATGAGAAAGTTTGTGGCTAAGTTCAACAAACTTGCAAATAGGATTCATGATGATGTTATGCCTAGTGATGGGTTATTGAAATGTTTCTTTATCAAATCACTTCCCCCTAATGTCAGTTATGCAATAAAGAGACAGGGAGTTGCTAACTTAGCTACAGCCCCAAACTCTAGCCATTGCGGTAGAGGATGACCTAATAACTACTCGAAAATGGAAGAAATAATTGTAAACAAGTAAGCCTTTGACTGTGAACTCTACTGACCTAATCATACAAAGACTGGCCAATGATATTATCACTCTGAAGCAACAGATGCCTAAAGGCCCGCAACAGTCTTCTCAAAGGAATTATAACAGAACATTACAATTACTTGTTCCAACCCAGATATTGGCAATAGAAGGGGGACCCTCCACTAGTAAGAACAATCATATGTTGTGTAATTTTCACCTCACTTCTGACCATGATGGAGCATCTTGTCTGGAGATGGTGAGATTCATGTAGATGCTCTCCATGAATGAGCATGTAGAGGAGCCTTATATGGAAGAGCCCCTCCCGTCTGGTGATACCAGTGTTAATTTCTTTGAATATGAGTTAGATGGTGAAAGTGGAGAAGATGTCTACATTGAAATTGACAATCCCAATTGTGCATTCTTTACTAGAGAGCAACAAGTGTAGAGAGGGAAAAATCCTCAAGGCAAGCCTGGTAGTTCTTCTTGTTGATATGTGCTAGACAACTGAGAGGGGGGGGTGAATCAGTTGTCCCAAAAACTTAAACACTTTCTACAATTAAAACATTCATCACTTATCCACAATTAGTATAGTTTAATAATGAGTGCATGAAATCAGAAACTTAACCACAGATAGAACATCAAACATAAGAGACTAGATTTACGTGGAAAACCCCATGGTGGGGAAAAACCATCGAGATGATTAACTCTCAATATATATTGTAATATTGAAATAATGATGTTCAAGATTAGTCAATCCATGGGCCTAAACATATTGGCTTACTGCCATGAAGTACAACTAGGTCTAGCAAGCTCACTACCTCAACCCTAAACCTAGCAAGATTACAATAAGGGATGTTAAACCCTGAGGGCTGTTAAACCCCACTGGTGGCTTACTCCCAGACTCACTATCATGATCAACACCTTTCTATATTTGTAACTAAAGTACAATAATTCCCCTGCTTTGCTCGTCCTCTGCTCTGCTCTTCCTCTGCTCTACTCTTCCTCTTCATTCCTCTACCTCTTCTCTGCTCCACCTTTTGGACCTTTCTTAATATCTTTTCATTTTCACTCAAGGATGACTTTTAGATGACTCAACTACAGGTATTTATACACAACATCAACCTTGGAATGATCATTAAGGTCAGCATCACAATCATCAACCAGTGGAGCAATCTGTAAGGTCGGTATTACAAACATTTACAAAATAGGTCTTGACCTATTGCAACATCATGCAAAGGGAATGAAATGTAGATCATGCCATGCCTTAGCTAGGACTCAAAAATGATCTTCCATGCCACAACATGCTTCCACAATCATCCAGAGATCTCTGGAATCACTGTGATCAACCAAGTTGGCCAAAACTAGTTACACGCTACATTATCTGGAAACAATCTTCACACACCATCTCAATTTCTTAATGCAGACCAAAGTCAAAATAGGAACATGATTAGGAGACATCCACAAGAACACTATAATCATCAGGAGAAACTGTACAAACTTTAACCACTTTATCCATAGGAATCTTCTCACTAGAACACATGAACTTCACCGTCTTCAACTGTCATAAAATAAAAATAGATTGCAAACCACCAAACCACAAACCACAAACCATTTCAACTGTAGGAACTTATAATCATCCTAGAATTCCCTCTTGAACCATAGAGCCAAATACTTTATTGCAGAGATCTTCCTGTCCCAACTGAACTTACAGAGAAAACTAGGTTTCACTCTGGTGATCACAACTCACTTAGATCTTCATGCGGATGGCTCCAACCTAGAATGTAGCATCCCCAGACATGTCTCTAACTTACTTCTAATCCATAGACCATGATCTTCAAGAAGAAATAAATGTGGAGCAGTTTACCAGACTGTTCTTCAGCATACAACTCATTGTCCTATATTGCACTTCTCTGTAACTCACTTGTTTCTTCTAGAGAGGCTAATTTTCTCAATATCCTCAACATACAAGTCTTCTAAACAAGTAATATAATAAGATACAATTGACACTAATGACAACAAGGATATGTTGACATCAATGACAACACCGATTAGGCACATACGTACAACAATATCCCCCTTTGTCATTGATGGCAACATATGATGTGAAAAACTACAACAACCATCAAGACAAGATTCTTCCCCTTTCTCTTTACACACCTGCACTTCTTTCTTTCCTCCAAAATACTCCCCCTTTATTTTACACATTTGCACTCTAAGTTTTTCACATGACTTCTCTCCCCCTTTGACATTAATGGCAAAGGGCACATACTTGCACTCTTATGCTTTGATCTAATCTCTCTTTTGAACTCTTTGACAACTCCCCCTTAGAAGTAGCCCTAAAAAGCATCAATCTGGACCTTTGAACACCTCTTTTGACTGATGCGCTATTGTGTATCTTAGTTTAGAGCAGGAGGGGGTGATGACCCCTAACTTTTCTCTGAGATACTCAAAAGTATCCTTAGACAAAGGCTTGGTAAAAATGTCTACAATCTGATCCTTGGTAGAAACATAGTCCAACTTGACTTCATTCTCTGTCACTTTTTCTCTCAGAAAATGATACCTAATGGATATGTGCTTGGTCCTTAAATTGCATCATGGGGTTCTTTGATATGTTTATGGAACTTGTGTTGTCACAAAAGATTGCAATAGGTTCTTCATACACAACTTTGATGTCCTTCAAAGTCTGCTTCATCCATGAGACTTGAGTGCAACTGCATGCTGCTACAATGTATTTAGCCTCTGCAATAGACATGGATATTGAGTCCTGTTTCTTGCTCAACCAAGATACAAATCTTTTTCCCAAGAAGAATGCAACTCCACTTGTACTTTTTCTATCATCTGTATCTTTGGTCCAATCTGCATCAGTATATGCATTGAGAGTAAAGTCACAATCCTTAGGGTACCACAAACCATAATCTATTGTGCCTTTTAAGTATCTCATAATTCTTTTGACTGCCATCACATGTGATTCCTTAGGTTCTGCCTAAAATCTTACCACAAGACACACTGCATGCATTATGTCAGGTCTGGTTTGAGTCAGATAAAGTAATCCTCCAATCATAGATCTATACTTGTTTTGGTCTACCATGGGTGAGTTATCATCTTTGCTTAACTTACAACTAGTTATCATAGGTGTGCATACTAGTTTAGAGTCTTCCATCCCAACTTTCTTTAAAAACTCTTTCACATACTTGGACTAAGAAATGAAGATACCCTTATCTGATTAACTTATTTATAGACCTAAAAAGAAGTTCATCTCTCCAAACATAGACATTTCAAATTCACTTTGCATTTCTCTAGCAAAAATTGAGCACATACCTCCATTTCCTCTAAAAATAATATCATCAACAAAAATTGTAACAATCAGGGTTTGTTCATCATTGATCTTGAAGTAGAGATTACTATCTGTAGTACCTTTACAGAACCCTATCTATATTAGGTACTTGTCCAACTATTCATACCATGCCATGGGAGCTTGTTTTAATCCATACAATGCTTTCTTCAATCTGCATACCATGTCTCCTTGTTCTGATGACTGAAATCCTTCTAGTTGTTCAATATAGACTTCTTCTTCAAAATCTCCATTTAAGAAGGCAGACTTCACATCCATTTGATAAACCTTGAAATATTTGTATGCTGCAAAAGCTAGAAACATCCTTATTGCTTCAATCCTTTCTACTGGAGAAAAAGTTTCTTCAAAGTCTATTCCTTCAACTTGAGCATATCCTTTGCATACCAACCTCGCTTTGTTTCTTACCACTTCACCATTCTCATTCATTTTGTTTCTCAAGACCCATTTTGTACCAATTACATTCTTGTTTACTCATATGGGAACAAGATCCCAAGTCTAATTCTTCTCTATCTGCATCAATTCCTCTTCCATAGCCTTTATCCAATTCTCATCTTTGCAACATCATCCATAGTTTTAGGTTCAATCTTAGAAATCAGATAGAAATTTACTTGTTCCTCTACAACTTTTCTTCTGGTTAAGATCCCTTTTCTCTTATATCCTATGATTTAATTTTCAAAATGACTTATTCTTACATATCTTGGAGTTTTGGTAGCACTTATCAAAGCTTGTTCTTCTTCATCTGTGTTGTCTTCATGCTACAACACTTGATGTGAACTCTCCTCCATGTTCTTCACAAAAGATGAATTCATTTGATGTGAACTGTCCTCCTCTATTAGACCTCAAGCATTTGATTTTCAAATCCATTTTCCTTAAATGCCTTGAATTTATCTAGAGCTTCAACTTTCTCTTTCAAAAAGGTGACCCGAGTCATTCTAGAATAATCATCAATGAGTAGCATGAAATACCTATCTCCTTGCAAACTTCTTAATCTAGTAGGTCCACACAAATCTATATGCACTAGCTCAAGTAGTCCTCCAACTGATTGGTCCTTGCTTTTGAAACTTTTTCTTGTCTGTTTCCCAAATTGACACTCTTTGCAAACCGGATTAGCAGGCTTCACAAGCTTAAGCAAGTCTCTAATAATCTAAGCAGTACTTATCTTCATAACATTGTCAAAATTTATGTGACACAACCTTCTATGCCATAACCAACTCTCATCAATCTGAGTCAACAAGCAATAGTTGTCGGTTCCTTTCACGTGATAGATATTACCTCTGGTCTTCTTACCAGTTGCAATGATAGTTCTGGAGCTTTCCCTAATCTTGTATCTATTGTCCTAGAAGCTTAAGTCATAGCCCTTGCCATACATCTGACCCACACTCAGAAGATTGTGCTTTAATCTTTTCACATACAAGACATCTTCAGTATTATGCTTACCATCAAAAGAAATAGATCCTTTTCCACAAATCCTACCAGTTGTATCATCTCCAAACCTAACCAGTCCACCATCATACCTTTCCAAACATACAAACTTACTTTTGTCACCAGTCATGTGGTTAGAGAAACCACTATCAATAACCCATTCATCCTTGTCCTTAATGACCTAAGCAGCCAAAGCACTTTCCACTGGTTTTTCTTCCTTCACATAGCTAGAAGAATTAGTAGACACGAGATCTTCCTTAATAGCAATGAACAAGCATTCATTTACAGAGGAACTAGCATTATTTGGTTCACCATTATCTAATACTCCATCATCATCAGAGTCTTCAACATAATAACACTTCTTTTGGGTCCTAGGTCTATTCTCATATCTTCTTTTATTTCTTTCAATTCTTTCAGGACATCTAGAAGAAAAATGACCTACTTTACCATAGGAAAAATATTTGAAAGGTAATTTGCCTTTATACTTACTAGATCCTCTTTGTAGTTTGTCTAAAAAGTTGGCTTCAACTTCATCTATCTCATCATCAGGTTCTACCTTGTACGTTTCTGATCTAGAAGTACTTCCAAGAGTACTAGCTTTGAAGGTTGTCTCAACTTTTAGCAGAGCATAATCTAACTCCCTCATTTCAAAAGTAGTAAGCTTACCAAGCAACTGATCCCTATTAACAGTTTTTATTTAAATGAATTCTTCAATCACAGTTACCTTGTGACAGTAGGACTTAGGCGGATATCTGAGAATTTTCATAACAATTTCCTTTTCTTCGAGAGTTTCACCTATGGCTTTTATCCCTGTAACAAGTTCATCAACTCTTTGCATAAAAGATGATATGTTTTCATCATTATTCATCTTGAAGCTTTTGTATTTCACTTTCAGACTTTGTAACTTGGCTTCCTTCATAGAATCATCTCCTTCATGTAGATTTTTCAACTTTTCCCATACCTTATTTGTAGTTTCTAGATCCACCACTTTTGTCAATATTGAGACAGTTAATGAGCTTAGCAGAGCATCCTTTGCCTTGATATCTATCTCATATTCTTTGATTTCATCTTC
Organism: Cunninghamia lanceolata; assembly: GCA_027924645.1. Taxonomy (NCBI): domain Eukaryota; kingdom Viridiplantae; phylum Streptophyta; class Pinopsida; order Cupressales; family Cupressaceae; genus Cunninghamia; species Cunninghamia lanceolata. Next base: position 7,885,622 of record BSBN01000194.1, on the reverse strand, counting down.
AGTTGTCAAACCATTTTGAGATATGGTGTATTCTATTTCTACAGCTTTCCAAACTTTTAAACCAAGAGAAAGAAGATGGCTTTTCATCCGATCATTCCAGATAACATAATTCGTTCCATCAAAATGTGGCACTTCCTTCTTGTAAGATATTTTAGATCTTCCTCAAACTATTAAACTTTCTTCAGAGGAACTTGGCTCTGATACCAATTGTTGATATGTGTTGGACAACTGAGAGGGGGAGTGAATCAATTGTCCCAAAAACTTAAACACTTTATGCAATTAAAACATTCGTCACTTATCCACAATTATTATAGTTTAATAATGAGTGCATGAAATCATAAACTTAACCATAGATACAAAATCAAACATAAGAGACACCAAATTTATGTGGAAGACCCCAAGGTGGGGAAAAACTATGGAGAGGATTAACTCTCAATATATATTGCAATCTTGAAATAATGATGTTCAAGCTTGGTCACTCCATGGGCCTAAACATACTGGCTTACTACCATGAAGAACAACTAGGTCTAGCAGGCTCACTGCCTCAACTCTAAATCTAGAAAGATTACAATAAGGGTTGTTAAACCCTAAGGGATATTAAACCCTATTGGTGGCTTACTGCCAAACTCACTGCCATGATCAACACCTTTCTATATTTGCAATTGAAGTACAATAATTCCCCTACTCTACTCTTCCTCTACTCTACTCTTCCTCTTCATTCCTCTGCCTCTTCTCTGCTTTGTTCTTCCTCTTCATTCCTCTGCCTCTTCTCTACTCCGCCTTTTGGACCTTTCTTAATATCTTTCCATTTTCACTCAAGGACACCTTTTTCATGACTCAACTACAGGTATTTATACACTACATCCACTTTGGAATGATCATCAAGGTCAGCATCACAATCATCAACCATTAGAGCAATCTCCAAGGTCGATATTACAAACATTTACAAAATAAGTCCTGACCTATTGCAAGATCATGCAAATGGAATGAAATGTGGATCATGTCATGCCTTAGCTCGAACTCAAACACGATCTTCCATGCCACAACATGCTTCCACAATCTTCCAGAGATCTCCGCAATCACTAGGATCAACTAGGTCGGCCAAGAATGGTTACACGCTACATTATCTGGGAACAATCTTTAGACACCATCTCAATTTATTAATGCGGACCCAAGTCTAGATAGGAATATGATTAGGAGACATCCACAAGCATGCTATAATCATCAAGAGAAACTGCACAAACTTTAACCACTTTATCCATAGGAATCTTCTCACCAGAACACATGAACTTCACTATCTTCAACTGCCATAAAAGAAAGATAGCTTGCGGACCACCAAACCATGAACCATTACAATTTTAGGCAATTATCATCATCCTAGACTTCCCTCGAGAACCGTAGAGCCAAATACTTTATTGTGGTGGAATGCAGAGCCAAATATTATCTTCCTGTCCCAACTGAACTTACAGAAAAAGTAGGTTTCACTTTGGTGAACACAACTCACTCAGATCTTCATGCGGATGGCTCCAACCAGGAATGTATCATCCTTAGACATATCTCTAACTTATTTCCAATCAAAAGACCATGATCTTTAAGCAAAAATAAATGCAGAGCAATTTACCAGACTATTCTTTAGCATACAACTCACTGTCTATACTGCACTTCTCTGTAACTCATTTGTTTCTTCTAGAAGCTAATTTTCTCAATATCCTCAACATACAAGTCTTCTGAAAAATTAATAGAATAAGATATAGTTGACATTAATTAAAACAAGGATATGTTGACATCAATGACAACACCGATCAGGTACATACTTGCAACACTTCCCCTACTCCTAAGTACATTTTGTCAAGATAGAACAATGCCAAGAAAATAGAGAATGTCACACCCAAAGTTGCATCTACTGATGTACCATCTACTTCTTCTTCTCAAGCTCTTGTTTCTAGTTCATTTGATATAGTTGAGTCATGTAAAAATACAAAAAATCAAATTTCACAAGCTGAATACCTAAGGCTTAATCCATCTAAACTAGACATGCTAGTTAGATATGTCAAGCAAGAGCCATCTACCTCTAATTATAATGCCCTAGTGTCTAATGATGCTGAAATCCATGCTAGAAATCAAAATTGTTCAAACTCCTAGTCCCAAGATGGGTCTTCAAAATCCCTTCGAAAAACTAGAGCCTTTTTATATTTCTTTATATATTGCTAGCTATAAGTTAAGTAATTGTGTCATTGATTCTAGGGCTTCAAAGAATGTAATGCTAGCCCAAGTTGCTAAGGCCTTAGGTTTATCCTATACTCATTCCCATGGTAGATATTTTTCAATGGATGGTTCCCTAGTACATATCCTAGGCCAAATCAAAGACTCACAAGTTGCTCTCACCACCTATCCTAAAAAGAGATTGAAGTAACCATTCTAGTGGCAGACATACCTGCAAGCTATGGATTGATGTTGAGTCATAGCTTCTATAAAGATTTAGGTGGGGAGATTCAAATGGACTGGTTGCATGCTCTGATACACATAGATGGGAAGAAGGTTCACCTGAATCCGGAACCCAAGGCCAAGTTTACTGTATTGAAGTTAGGAGACCCTAGATCAGATATTTTATATCTGGAAACTAGACATGGTACATATATGTGCACATCGACAACATATGATAATGCAAATTTTTTGATTAGTCTTGACTTAGCTAATGAAGTGTGGACATTGGAATTTGATGGTAGTTGTTCCATTGCTAGTTCAGGTGCTAGGGTTGTCCTAATTTCTCCTGATGATTGTAAGTTTCCTTTTGCTTATAAATTGGAGTTTGGCAACATGAATAATACTATAAAATATGAAGCCATGCTATTGAGACTGGCACTAGCTAAAGAAAAGGGTATTAAATAGCTTAGAGCCAGAGGTGATGCTAAGTTGATTGTAAAGAAAGTAAGAAAGTTGTATACAGTAAAAAATGGAAGATTGAAGCATTACCGAAATAGAGTCTGGGACTGGATAGAGGACTTTGATGGTTTCTCAATAGAAGTTGTGCCTAGGGACTAGCACACTCAAGCCAATTCATTGGTTGTCTACTTCTCTCTTGCTGCCTCACCCAGATTTTAAAGACAAACCTTACAGGGTGGAGATAGTCTATAGACCTAGTGCGCCTGATAATGTTAATCATTGGCAGGTATTTAATAATGATCGACAAATAATTTCTTTCATTGAAAAGGCTGTCTTTTGCCAATGTGTTTTTCAAAGGAAGTTGTGACGAAAGCAATGATGTACTAGAAGGTGAAGTAAAGTCTCATAATGGGCAGGAGTCGAAGGTTATACAATTGAAAGGAAATAAAATCCCTAAGGGTTTTGTCTCATTGGAAGATCTTTTTAATCGACATGATTAGTACCTGAAGCAGAAAAGTAAAGTCTCAACCAGGTCATCAGTCAGTGATTATGATCAAGTGAACATTGGTACAGAAGAAGACCCAAATATTGTTTGCATTGGGAAGTCTTTCTCTCCAAAAGAAAGAGAGCGTTTAATTTCTTTACTTATCCGATATAGAGATGTTTTCGCATGGTGCTATACAGATCTAAAGAAGTTTAGAGATGGGAAGATGCAACATCATATTCCTTTGAAACCTAGTACCTTGTTCTTTAGGTAGAAATAGAGGACTTACAATCCTAAGGTATCTGAGGCTATTTTTAATGAGATAGACAAGATGTCGAAGGCAAAAATTATTTACCCCATTCATCACTCTACATGGGTGGTGAACATTCTTCCTGTAAGAAAGAATAATGGGGAAATAAGGATTTGTGTTGATTTCTAAAATTTGAACCAAGCCTCTTTGAAAGATAACTATCCTTTGCCTATTATGGATCACATATTGCAAATAGTATCTAGTTTAGAGATGATGTCAATGCTTGATGGATTTTCAAGATATAATCATATTGAAGTAGCTCTAAAAGATCCACACAAAAATGCATTCACTACCCTTGGTGTTTTTTCTTACAATCGGATGTCGTTTGGCCTCATCAATGTGGGGGCCACTTTCCAAAGAGCAATGGACTTAATATTTGGTGATTTGAAAAATAATATCATTGTTATTTACTTGGATGATCTCATAGTCTTCTCTAAGAAGAGAGTCGATCATTTGCATGATCTGAAGGTAGTTTTACAACGTTGTAGAGAACATGGTATTTCATCAAATCCTGAGAAGTCAATTTTCATTGTAACTGAAGGGAAGCTATTAGGACATGTCATCTCCTAGGATGGAATAAAGATTGATCATGAAAGGGTTAGAGCAATTCAATAGTTGAGTTTGTCCATGACCAAGAGTAACACAAGATCTTTCTTCGGTCAGGTAAACTTTCTGAGAAGATTTGTTCCTAATTTTGTTGAGTTGACTAGGTACATTACTGAGATGTTGAAAAACCATCCTATTTTCAAATGGAGTGATGAAGGTAAACAAGCATTTGGGGAGATTAAAACAACCATTGCCAATGCACCTACATTAGTGCATCCTAATTTTGAAAAATATTTTGTCATCTATTTCTATGTATCATAGCTAGCCTATCAGCCATTTTGTTACATAAGAATGAATAGGGGATTGAGGCTCCAATTGCCTTTATGAGTGTGCCTCTGAAGAAACATGAGTTGAAATACTTTGCACTAGAGAAACATGCATATACAGTAGTGAAATCTTTAAAAAGCTTTAGATTTTACATTTTACATTTCCATGCAGTTGTTTATGTTCTAGAATCTGTTATAAAGAGTATCCTTACACAACAAGAGATTGGGTGTAATAATAGAGGAGCTTGGATAGCCAAAGTTTAGAAATATGATGTTGAAATCAAACCCACTAATCTGGTCAGAGGTAAAGGATTGTGTAAAATGATTACTGAGAATAAGGTTGACAAAAATGAGGAATTGCCTTTAGTCCTTTTTACAAGCACTACTGACGACTAGTTTTCTGATGTTTCCTATTTTCTAACATATGGTGATTGTCCACCCCACCTCTCTTCTAAAGAGAAGAGAAATTTGAAGCTTAAAAAAAACAAGTATGTTCTCTGGGAGGGGAACTTATATAAAAGGGGAGTAGATGGAAATTTTTTGAGATGTGTGGACAAGGAGCAATAGAAGAAATTTTTGGAGACTTTTCATAATGAAGTTTGTGGGGGACACTTTTCAGCATTAGTGACAACCTTTAAGATATTGAGGCAATATTTTTACTGGCCAGACATGTTTTAAAGATGCATACAATTGGGTGTGAAGGTGTGAGAAATGATTTAAGTTTATTGGTAGGCCTCAATTAGCTACGTTGCCCCTGAGGCCAGTGGTAATAGATGAACCATTTCAATAATGGGGATTAGACTTCATTGGACCTATTAACCCTAATTCTAGTGTTGGACACACTCATATCTTGACAGCTACATATTACTTTACAAAATGGGTGGAAGCAATCCCTGTGAAACATACCACCTCAGAGGTAGTCTGTACTTTCCTTGAAGAGAACATATAAGTCAGGTTTGGTGTGCCTAAAAAGATTGTAGCTAATAATGCCTCCAGTTTCTCTTCCTCTAAATTCACTCTTTTCTTCTATGATTATGGTATTAACCTCACCCATTCATTTGACTATTATCTACAAGGTAATGGGCATGTTGAATCAAGCAATAAAAACCTCATTTCAATTGTTAAGATGTTGGTAGATGAAAATCAAAGGAGATGGTATAAAAGTCTATATGATGCTCTTTGGGCTGATAGAATAACTTACATGAGAGCTATTGGTATGTCTCCTTTTGAACTGGTCTATGGAATCGACAATGTAATTCCCATCCCTTTGCAATTGTCTGCATTAAATTTATAGAAGGCAATTGAGAATGGGCAGTTTTAATCAGCTTTAGAAAAGTGGATATTGTATTTAAACCAGTTGGAAGAGCAAAGAGATATTGTTGTGGACATAACTACTAGACATCAGTAGGTAGTTAAGAAGATCTTTGATAAGAGGGCTAAGGAAAGGAATTTTATTGTGGGGGATTCTGTACTTTTATGGGACAAGAGAAGAGAGCCAAAGGGGGCTCATAAGAAATTTGATTCTTTGTGGAAGGGACCTTTCTAGATCAGAAAAGTAGTTGGAGAGAATGCCTTTTTACAGGCATGTCCTGATGGAATGTCATTGCCTCTTACCTAGAATGGGCAAGATTTGAAGTTATAAGATTGGTAACATCTTTGAGTTCTTCTTTGTACCATAGTTTTTTTCCTTTTCTTTCCTGTTCTTTTTGTCATTGTGTTTTTGATGTGACTCTATTGCCCTTTTGGAATAAGGCTTAGTTCCCATGTTTGTTTGGATTCTCTACATCCTCCTTAGTCCTTGTCCCCAAATAGACCCTGTTGTTACCCTATGTTTGAAATTTCACTAAAGCACTCATGCCTTGGAAAATTTCTCCATTCTTTGCTGGCCACTTCCTTTTTTTTCTTTCTTCTTGATTTGAGTTTTACTTAGTCATTTCACGAGTCATAAAAAATCCTTTATGTTTTTGATCCAAAGTCAGTGAGTTCAAGAGTTCATGAACCACTTGACTTCCCAACTTGTCTTTGAGTCTGGTGTCTAAAGTTCTCCCTTGCATTGGTCTTAGTCATTTGTGTCAAAAAGGTTCTATGTTGTTGGGAGGTCAGAAGTTTTTTGAACTTCCAAACTCTCAATGTTACGGTTCATGGGTTCTAAAAGTAGCCAACTTGCCAACTCCAAATGGTTACTATTCCCATGGCACCTTTTTCTGAGCTAACATGCAACACAATGAAATGAAACTTGTCATTCTGCATTTAATCCGAAGAACGTGCAAATTCATTGGCACACTTTTCATAGGGAAACTCAAGGCAGATGTTTACAATTTTTGAAGCTTGATTCACCACCAAAATTTAATGTTCTTTATGAACAAGTTTATGAGAAGTGACATGAAGTTCCATTAAATTGCCTACCTTACCTGAAGTTTTGTCATTTCACTAATGCGTTACAGAGTGAAGAACAACTAATCCACTATGTGCGTGATATCAGTGGAATTCCATACTTACAGGTTAGCATGACTGGTTGTTTCTATCTTATTTCTTACTTTCCTATGCTATAAAAACACATAATTTCTCTCTGGTGGTAGAAGTTTTCTATTTTCATGTATCTGCATAGAGAATCCCTTGTAAGTGTAGTGCATTTTCCTGCCTTGTCTGTGAATGCTTCGGAGTTTCTGGCCATCTGGTTTCTCAAATTGGTGAAGATGAAGTTCAAATTTCAAGGGGCCCCTATGGTTCCCATTGTGGAGAATGGTTTATCCGGTGTGAGGGATAAGGAATTGGGTCATGTTGAGTTTGAAGATTTCTGGAAGAGGATGTAGTTCGAAGGCTACCCTAGCAAACAAAATTGTAAGCAGTGGGTTAGAAAGAGATAGGGGATTGCCACTTGTAATGCATTGTCCTGAATTAGTAACAGCTTGTACTAGTAATTACTTCTCAGAGTCTCAAGAGATTAGAGCTGCAAATGGCTCTATTATTGCTAAAATTGATTTTGAATTGGTTGCCCTATCCTTGAATTTGGATGAATATGAAGAAAATGTCGATGTCTCTGTGTCTTCTGCATGGACATACTGATGCAGAGGCATCCACACTAAAACCTTGACATACAGCATGGATGTCCGCAACCCTTCATCATCATCATCATATTTCCCTTTACACTGTCAGCATCATCATATTTACTCTGCCGACCGATATCCTCCTGCAGACAAGCCTTCGCCCTTTCGCATGTCAGCAGCATCATCACATTCGACTATCGGCAGCATCATCACATTCGGCAAGCGCGAACATCCTCCTGATGTTCATTGTTCATCTCACCGCCAAACGCTTTCTTCACTATCTTCAGCATCATGATGTTCAACATCATGTTCATCAGCAGGATATAGAACATCTGGTTCCTCCCATATATCCTGATGATGTTACTCTACTTCACGCACCTCTCCTTCGATGCTTACATCACCCCAATATCCTGATGATGATTATCCTGATGACGATGACGTCACATGCAGCTCCTCAATATCCTGCTACTCTGATATCCTGATGACGTATATCCTGATGATGATGACGTCATATGCAACTCCTTCAATATCCTGCTTAACCTTATCGGCCCGCGATGACTTGATCAACCTGATCTTCTTCCTTATGCCGATGCACTCCTCCTCGGTAACTCCTGATGATGATCACCCCGACGCTTATTCACTTTATGCAAACACTTGCATCATGCTCACCTCCCTTTACTCAGATGTCACCAAAGCAACTGCAGGATATACGCAGAAATATCATGATGATGCCGTTGCGACGAACTTCCAACCTTAGCGAATTTCACCTCCCCGATCCGCCAAACCTCCTGGGATGACCCGATCTACTCTCAGGGTGATCTTCCGAACGCTAACTATCAGCTCGACCTAGCACATGCCCATGCTAGGGTTCTCAACATCTCTCGATGGTGATCCTGCACACCTGCATGCAAACAGAAAGCAAACTAAAACCTAACCTACTGTACATGGCCATTCCATCGATTCGACGAATCAACCGATGGAATGGATCAGTGAATCCATGAAACCACCAAACCAGCAAATCGATCAAACAATGGAATTCAACAGAGGATGAACACAAACAGGATCTCTTATTTGATTACAAAAGATGCAATACAATGATCAGTCTCTCTCTCTCTCTCTTTCACTCTGTGCAACCTAGCTCGAATGATCTAAAACCAATCGATCCTCATGCTTAAATAGGATCTCCTGCGAGTACTACCACTCGACTCCAAGCGGCTGGGAAATCTCTCCAGGCAACTGGGAGATCCAACCGGACCTACAGCATGACAACTGTCTAACAAACTAGCTAAAAATAGCAAAGTATGGTCAACATGACCTTATTACATGCATTGGTCTTATCAGACCTTCTTGGAAACATTAACAAGACTCAAACTAACTAACTGCCTCATGAAGGCCAGCTGTCAGGTAGGTGCTCCTGCACCATACTCCCCAACAGAAAAGAACTCATGTCCCATGAGTTTAGTATGTGGAAGTCCTCCACCTTTACACTTTGTCATGTCAGTGTTCTGACCTGTTCCAGCTTTATCCTCTGCTGGCTCTTGGCTGCTCCAAGACTTCTGAACTGTAACTTGCTTTGTTGCAAGTAAATCCTCATGCCTGTCAATGTAGGCCTTTCTCACACATACCTTGTATTTGTCAGGTTGTCTGACCAGAACCTCTGTCTGAACTGCCTCTTGAACTTCTGAAATGATCAATCCTGTCTTTCTTTCAACCTTTATAGGACAAACATTAGTCCCCACTATGACAACATCCTTGTCATTCCTCTCAATTGGTTGCTGTTTGCAAACCTGTTTCTGCACCTGCTGCTGACCTCTGTCATTAGACAGTTGTCATGCTGTAGGTCCGGTTGGATCTCCCAGCCGCCTGGAGAGATTTCCCAGCCGCTTGGAGTCGAGTGGTAGTACTCGCAGGAGATCCTATTTAAGCATGAGGATCGATTGGTTTTAGATCATTCGAGCTAGGTTGCACAGAGTGAAAGAGAGAGAGAGAGACTGATCATTGTATTGCATCTTTTGTAATCAAATAAGAGATCCTGTTTGTGTTCATCCTCTGTTGAATTCCATTATTTGATCGATTTGCTGGTTTGGTGGTTTCATGGATTTGCTGATCCATTCCACCGGTTGATTCGTCGAATCGGTGGAATGGCCATGTATAGTAGGTTAGGTTTTAGTTTTCTTTCTGTTTGCATGCAAGTGTGCAGGATCGCCGTCGAGAGATGTTGAGAACCCTAGCATGGGCATGTGCTAGGTCGAGCTAATAGTTAGTGTTCAGAAGATCACCCTGAGAGTAGATCAGGTCATCCCAGGAGGTTCGGCGGATCGGGGAGGTGAAATTTGCTAAGGTTGGAAGTTCGTCGCAACGCCATCATCAGGATATTTGTGCGTATATCCTGCAGTTGCTTCGGTGACATCCGAGTAAAGGGAGGTGAGCATGATGCAAGTGTTTGCATAAAGTGAATAAGCGTCGGGGTGATCATCATCAGGAGTTGCCGAGGAGGAGTGCATCGGCATAAGGAAGAAGATCAGGTTGATCAAGTCATCACGGGCTGATAAGGTTAAGCAGGATATTGAAGGAGTTGCATATGACGTCATCATCATCAGGATATATGTCATCAGGATATCAGAGCAGCAGGATATTGAGGAGCTGCATGTGACGTCATCGTCATTAGGATAATCGTCATCAGGATATTGGGGTGACGTAAGCATCGAAGTAGAGGTGCATGAAGTAGAGTAACATCATCAGGATATATGGGAGGAACCGGATGTTCTATATCCTGCTGATGAACATGATGTTGAACATCATGATGCTGAAGATAGTGAAGAAAGCGTTTGGCGGTGAGATGAACAGTGAACGTCAGGAGGATGTTCACGCTTGCCGAATGTGATGATGCTGCCGACAGTCGAATGTGATGATGCTGCCGATAGTCGAATGTGATGATGCTGCTGACATGCGAAAGGGTGAAGGCTTGTTTGCAGGAGGATATCGGTCGGCAGAGTAAATATAATGATGCTGACAGTGTAAAGGGAAATATGATGATGATGATGAAGGGTTGCGGACATCCATGCTGTATGTCAAGGTTTTAGTGTGGATGCCTCTGTATCATAGTGGTATCAGAGCTCAGTAAAAGGTCTGGGCTGTTGTGTGTTGATTCTGTCACCAAAAGGACAGAGGTAGAGGAGTGAGAGGTTGACAAAATGCCTCTGAAAGGTAGTGGTACTGCAAGGGAATTACAGGAGATGAAGGAAAAACATGCCAGAGAGATGAGGAAGATGAAGGAGCTTGCTGAAGCACTTCAAGCCAGGCTTGTAGCCCTGGAAAAGAACAAAAAGAGGGAAGTGGAAGACAGTGAGTCTGAAGAAGATGAAGATGCTGTTGAAGAGTATGAAGAGGTAGCTGAAGATCTGGATGCTGAAGACCAAAGACTTGCAAAACTGTTAAAGGCAGTGCAGAGTTATAAACCTAAGGTAAAGGTTGATGTTTCCAAGTATAATGGAAGTTTGAATGAAGATGAGTTGCTGGATTGGATTGCTGCACTTGATAATCACTTTGAATGTGAAGATGTTGCTGAGGATCAGAAGGTAAAGATTGCAAAGACCAAGTTAGGAGGTCATGCTTTGGTATGGTGGGATTATGTACAATCTGAGAGAAGGAAACAAGGGAAGTCAAAGATCACTTCATGGGATAAGATTGTAGCAAGGATCAAAGGTAAATTCTTGCCTAGGGATTATGAAATTCAGATGTTTAAGAAGCTGCAATTTTTAAGGCAGAAGGAAATGGATGTGAAGGCATATATTGAGGAGTTTTATAAGTTGAGTATGAGATCTGGTCATCATGAGAATGAGGTAGAAAAGGTGGCTAGGTACTTGGCTGGTTTGAGATTGAACATACAGGATGAGTTAGTTTTAGCTAACCCTAAGAAAGTGGAGGATTGTTATCAAATGGCAATCAGGATTGAAGAAAAGATGAATAGGGGACAAGATAAGTCCATGAGAGGAAGAGGAAACAATATGAGGGGAAGAGGATCAGCCCCTACACAAAGGCAAACCAATGAGGGTCAAGAAGACACTGGTAAAGGACAGGGACAGTCTGATTTCAGAGGTGGATGGAAAGGTAATAGAGGCAGATTTGGAGGTGGTAGAGGTTCTACTACATTTTTAGGAAAATGTTACACCTGTGGTGAGTTTGGTCATCCATCTTTCAAATGTCCAGAAAACAAGGGTTCATCATCCAGAAATGATAGAACAAATGACAAGAGAGTACAACTTGTGCAAGCTGAGAAAGTAGAGCAAAGTGTGTAGAGTTCAAACACTTATCAAAGAGATAGGGAACCTGAAACTTATGCATATCCTGAGGAGGGAGAAGCATTGATGCTAAGGAGAATTAGTTTGCAGGCATCAAAGGATATGATGCAAAGAAGAGCTCTTTTCAAGACCACATGCAAGAGCAAAGGTAAAGTATGTAAGGTTGTCATTGATACTGGTTCAACAGACAACATGGTATCTCAGGAAATGGTGGATAAACTGCATTTGGAAAGGATTCCACATCAACACCCTTACAAGGCATCTTGGGTGAGTGATAGTCAATCACTTTTTGTCTATGAACAGGCATATGTGGATTTTTAGATTGGAGCATATCATGATAGAGTTTTGTGTGACATTTTGCCCATGGAATGTTGTCACCTACTGTTGGGTAGACCATGGCAATTTGATAGGAGGGTACTGTATGATGGGTATGCTAATACCTACACCATCAAGAAAGATGGGAAGACTATTAAGTTGATGCCATTGTAGGCAGATGCTGCAGCACAGGAGGCAGCCAAAATCATTTTAATGGGAAAGAAGGAATTTGTGCAGATGCCTATAGGAGCAGGCATAAAGGCAGTTGTGGACACTGCAGGGAAAGGAGTTGTTAAGGACAACAGGGTGAAGACAGTTTTAGTTTTAACTGACAGAGGTCAGCAGCAGGTGCAGCAACAGGTTTGCAAACAGCAACCAGTTGAGAGGAATGACAAGGATGATGTCATAGTTGGGACTATTGTTTGTCCTATAAAGGTTGAAAGGAAGACAGAGTTGAACATTGCAGAAGTTCAAGAGGCAGTTTAGACAGAGGTTCTGGTCAAGCAACCTGACAAATACAAGGTATGTGTGAGAAAGGCCTACATTGACAGGCATGAGGATTTACTTGCAACAAAGCAAGTTATAGTTCAGAAGTCTTGGAGCAGCCAAGAGCCAGCAGAGGATAAAGCTGGAACAGGTCAGAACACCGACATGACAAAGTGTAAAGGTGGAGGACTTCCACATACTAAACTCATGGGACATGAGTTCTTTTCTGTTGGGGAGTATGGTGCAGGAGCACCTACCTGACAGCTGGCCTCCATGAGGCAGTTAGTTAGTTTTGAGTCTTGTTAATGTTTTCAAGAAGGTCTGATAAGACCAATGCATGTAATAAGGTCATGTTGACCATACTTTGCTATTTTTAGCTAGTTTGTTAGACAGTTGTCATGCTATAGGTCCGGTTGGATCTCCCAGCCGCCTGGAGAGATTTCCCAGCCGCTTGGAGTCGAGTGGTAGTACTCGCAGGAGATCCTATTTAAGCATGAGGATCGATTGGTTTTAGATCATTCGAGCTAGGTTGCATAGAGTGAAAGAGAGAGAAAGAGACTGATCATTGTATTGCATCGTTTGTAATCAAATAAGAGATCCTGTTTGTGTTCATCCTCTGTTGAATTCCATTGTTTGATCAATTTGCTAGTTTGGTGGTTTCATGGATTCGTTGATCCATTCCACCGGTTGATTCGTCGAATCGGTGGAATGGCCATGTACAGTAGGTTAGGTTTTAGTTTGCTTTCTGTTTGCATGCAGGTGTGCAGGATCACCGTCGAGAGATGTTGAGAACCCTAGCATGGGCATCTGCTAGGTCGAGCTGATAGTTAGCGTTCGGAAGATCACCTTGAGAGTAGATCGGGTCATCCCAGGAGGTTCGGCGGATCGGGGAGGTGAAATTCACTAAGGTTGGAAGTTCGTCACAACGGCATCATCAGGATATTTTTGCGTATATCCTGCAGTTTCTTCGGTGACATCCGAGTAAAGGGAGGTGAGCATGATGCAAGTGTTTGCATAAAGTGAATAAGCGTCGGGGTGATCATCATCAGGAGTTGCCGAGGAGGAGTGCATCGGCATAAGGAAGAAGATCGGGTTGATCAAGTCATCGCGGGCCGATAAGGTTAAGCAGGATATTGAAGGAGTTGCATATGACGTCATCATCATCAGGATATACGTCATCAGGATATCGGAGCAGCAGGATATTGAGGAGCTGCATGTGACGTCATCGTCATCAGGATAATCGTCATCAGGATATTGGGGTGACGTAAGCATCGAAGGAGAGGTGCGTGAAGTAGAGTAACATCATCAGGATATATGGGAGGAACTGGATGTTCTATATCCTGCTGATGAACATGATGTTGAACATCATGATGCTGAAGATAGTGAAGAAAGTGTTTGGCGGTGAGATGAACAGTGAACGTCAGGAGGATGTTTGCGCTTGCCGAATGTGATGATGCTGCCGATAGTCGAATGTGATGATGCTGCTGACATGTGAAAGGGCGAAGGCTTGTCTGCAGGAGGATATCGGTCGGTAGAGTAAATATGATGATGCTGACAGTGTAAAGGGAAATATGATGATGATGATGAAGGGTTGCGGACATCCATGTCTCTCTCTTTGTCTCACTCTCTGCAACCTAGCTCAATGATCGATCTATGCAATACCAACCGATCCTCATGTATAAATAGGATCTCCTGCGATTACTACTGACCCGACTCCAAGCGGCTGGGAAATCTCTCCAGGCGGCTGGGAGATCCAACCGGACCTACAGCATGACAACTGTCTTAACAAACTATCTAAAAATAGCAAAGTATGGTCAACATGACCTTATTACATGCATTGGTCTTATCAGACCTTCTTGGAAACATTAACAAGACTCAAAACTAACTAACTGCCTCATGGAGGCCAGTTGTCAGGTAGGTGCTCCTGCACCATACGTCACCCCAATATCCTGATGACGATTATCCTGATGATGATGACGTCACATGCAGCTCCTCAATATCCTGCTGCTCCGATATCCTGATGACGTATATCCACACTAAAACCTTGACATACAGCATGGATGTCCGCAACCCTTCATCATCATCATCATATTTCCCTTTACACTGTCAGCATCATCATATTTACTCTGCCGACCGATATCCTCTTGCAGACAAGCCTTTGCCCTTTTGCATGTCAGCAACATCATCACATTCGACTATCGGCAGCATCATCACATTCGGCAAGCGCGAACATCCTCCTGACGTTCACTGTTCATCTCACCGCCAAATGCTTTCTTCACTATCTTCAGCATCATGATGTTCAACATCATGTTCATCAGCAGGATATAGAACATCCGGTTCCTCCCATATATCCTGATGATGTTACTCTACTTCACGCACCTCTCCTTCGATGCTTACGTCACCCCAATATCCTGATGACAATTATCCTGATGACGATGACGTCACATGCAGCTCCTCAATATCCTGCTGCTCTGATATCCTGATGACGTATATCCTGATGATGATGACGTCATATGCAACTCCTTCAATATCCTGCTTAACCTTATCGGCCCGCGATGACTTGATCAACCCGATCTTCTTCCTTATGCCGATGCACTCCTCCTCGGCAACTCCTGATGATGATCACCCCGACGCTTATTCACTTTATGCAAACACTTGCATCATGCTCACCTCCCTTTACTCGGATGTCACCGAAGCAACTGCAGGATATACGCAGAAATATCCTGATGATGCCGTTGCGACGAACTTCCAACCTTAGCAAATTTCACCTCCCCGATCCGCCGAACCTCTTGGGATGACCCGATCTACTCTCAGGGTGATCTTCTGAACGCTAACTATCAGCTCGACCTAGCAGATGCCCATGCTAGGATTCTCAACATCTCTCGACAGCGATCCTGCACACCTGCATGCAAACAGAAAGCAAACTAAAACCTAACCTACTGTACATGGCCATTCCACCGATTCTACGAATCAACCGGTGGAATGGATCAGCGAATCCATGAAACCACCAAACCAGCAAATCGATCAAACAATGGAATTCAACAGAGGATGAACACAAACAGGATCTCTTATTTGATTACAAAAGATGCAATACAATGATCAGTCTCTCTCTCTCTCTTTCACTCTGTGCAACCTAGCTCGAATGATCTAAAACCAATCGATCCTCATGCTTAAATAGGATCTCCTGCGAGTACTACCACTCGACTCCAAGTGGCTGGGAAATCTCTCCAGGCGGCTGGGAGATCCAACCGGACCTACAGCAATGACAACTGTCTAACAAACTAGCTAAAAATAGCAAAGTATGGTCAACATGACCTTATTACATGCATTGGTCTTATCAGACCTTCTTGGAAACATTAACAAGACTCAAACTAACTAACTGCCTCATGAAGGCCAGCTGTCAGGTAGGTGCTCCTGCACCATACTCCCCAACAGAAAAGAACTCATGTCCCATGAGTTTAGTATGTGGAAGTCCTCCACCTTTACACTTTGTCATGTCAGTGTTCTGACCTGTTCCAGCTTTATCCTCTGCTGGCTCTTGGCTTCTCCAAGACTTCTGAACTGTAACTTGCTTTGTTGCAAGTAAATCCTCATGCCTATCAATGTAGGCCTTTCTCACACATACCTTGTATTTGTTAGGTTGTCTGACCAGAACCTCTGTCTGAACTGCCTCTTGAACTTCTGAAATGATCAATCCTGTCTTTCTTTCAACCTTTATAGGACAAACAATAGTCCCCACTATGACAACATCCTTGTCATTCCTCTCAACTGGTTGCTGTTTGCAAACCTGTTTCTGCACCTGCTGCTGACCTCTGTCAATCAAAACTAAAACTGTCTTCACCCTGTTGTCCTTAACAACTCCTTTCCCTACAGTGTCTACAACTGCCTTTATGCCTGCTCCTATAGGCATCTGCACAAATTCCTTCTTTCCCATTAAAATGATTTTGGCTACCTCCTGTGCTGCAGCATCTGCCTGCAATGGCATCAACTTAATAGTCTTCCCATCTTTCTTGATGGTGTAGGTATTAGCATACCCATCATACAGTACCCTCCTATCAAATTGCCATGGTCTACCCAACAGTAGGTGACAACATTCCATGGGCAAAATGTCACACAAAACTCTATCATGATATGCTCCAATCTGAAAATCCACATATGCTTGTTCATAGACAAAAAGTGATTGACTATCACTCACCCAAGATGCCTTGTAAGGGTGTTGATGTGGAATCCTTTCCAAATGCAGTTTATCCACCATTTCCTGAGATACCATGTTGTTTGTTGAACCAGTATCAATGACAACCTTACATACTTTACCTTTGCTCTTGCATGTGGTCTTGAAAAGAGCTCTTCTTTGCATCATATCCTTTGATGCCTGCAAACTAATTCTCCTTAGCATCAATGCTTCTCCATCCTCAGGATATGCATAATTGTCAGGCTCCCTATCTCTTTGATAAGTGTTTGAACTCTGCACACTTTGCTCTACTTTCTCTTCTTGCACAAGTTGTACTCTCTTGTCATTTGTTCGATCATTTCTGGATGATGAACCCTTGTTTTCTGGACATTTGAAAGATGGATGACCAAACTCACCACAGGTGTAACATTTTCCTGAAAATGTAGTAGAACCTCTACCACCTCCAAATCTGCCTCTATTACCTTTCCATCCACCTCTGAAATCAGACTGTCCCTGTCCTTTACCAGTGTCTTCTTGACCCTCATTGGTTTGCCTTTGTGTAGGGGCTGATCCTCTTCCCCTCATATTGTTTCCTCTTCCTCTCATGGACTTATCTTGTCCCCTATTCATCTTTTCTTCAATCCTGATTGCCATTTGATAACAATCCTCCACTTTCTTAGGGTTAGCTAAAACTAACTCATCCTGTATGTTCAATCTTAAACCAGCCAAGTACCTAGCCACCTTTTCTACCTCATTCTCATGATGACCAGATCTCATACTCAACTTATAAAACTCCTTGGTATATGCCTTCACATCCATTTCCTTCTGCCTTAAAAATTGCAGCTTCTTAAACATCTGAATTTCATAATCCCTAGGCAAGAATTTACCTTTGATCCTTGCTACAATCTTATCCCATGAAGTGATCTTTGACTTCCCTTGTTTCCTTCTCTCAGATTGTACATAATCCCACCATACCAAAGCATGACCTCCTAACTTGGTCTTTGCAATCTTTACCTTCTGATCCTCCGCAATATCTTCACATTCAAAGTGATTATCAAGTGCAGCAATCCAATCCAGCAACTCATCTTCATTCAAACTTCCATTATACTTGGAAACATCAACCTTTACCTTAGGTTTATCACTTTGCACTGCCTTTAACAGTTTTGCAAGTCTCTGGTCTTCAGCATCCAGATCTTCAGCTACCTCTTCATACTCTTCAACAACATCTTCATCTTCTTCAGACTCACTGTCTTCCACTTCCCTCTTTTTGTTCTTTTCCAGGGCTACAAGCCTGGCTTGAAGTGCTTCAGCAAGCTCCTTCATCTTCCTCATCTCTCTGGCATGTTTTTCCTTCATCTCCTGCAATTCCCTTGCAGTACCACTACCTTTCGGAGGCATTTTGTCAACCTCTCACTCCTCTACCTCTGTCCTTTTGGTGACAGAATCAACACACAACAGCCCAGACCTTTTGCTGAGCTCTGATACCACTATGATGCAGAGGCATCCACACTAAAACCTTGACATACAGCATGGATGTCCGCAACCCTTCATCATCATCATCATATTTCCCTTTACACTGTCAGCATCATCATATTTACTCTGCCGACCGATATCCTCCTGCAGACAAGCCTTCGCCCTTTCGATGTCAGCAGCATCATCACATTCGACTATCGGCAGCATCATCACATTTGGCAAGCGCGAACATCCTCCTGACGTTCACTGTTCATCTAACCGCCAAACGCTTTCTTCACTATATTCAACATCATGATGTTCAACATCATGTTCATCAGCAGGATATAGAACATCCGGTTCCTCCCATATATCCTGATGATGTTACTCTACTTCACGCACCTCTCCTTCGATGCTTACGTCACCCCAATATCTTGATGACGATTATCCTGATGACGATGATGTCACATGCAGCTCCTCAATATCCTGCTGCTCTGATATCTTGATGACATATATCCTGATGATGATGACGTCATATGCAACTCCTTCAATATCCTGCTTAACCTTATCGGCCCGCGATGACTTGATCAACCCGATCTTCTTCCTTATGCCGATGCACTCCTCCTCGGCAACTCTTGATGATGATCACCCTGACGCTTATTCACTTTATGCAAACACTTGCATCATGCTCACCTCCCTTTACTCGGATGTCACCGAAGCAACTGCAGGATATACGCAGAAATATCCTGATGATGCCATTGCGACGAACTTCCAACCTTAGCGAATTTCACCTCCCCGATCCGCCAAACCTCCTGGGATGACCTGATCTACTCTCAGGGTGATCTTCCGAACGCTAACTATCAGCTCGACCTAGCACATGCCCATGCTAGGGTTCTCAACATCTCTCGACGGCGATCCTGCACACCTGCATGCAAACAGAAAGCAAACTAAAACCTAACCTACTGTACATGGCCATTCCACCGATTCGACGAATCAACCGGTGGAATGGATCAGCGAATCCATGAAACCACCAAACCAGCAAATCGATCAAACAATGGAATTCAACAGAGGATGAACACAAACAGGATCTCTTATTTGATTACAAAAGATGCAATACAATGATCAGTCTCTCTCTCTCTCTTTCACTCTGTGCAACCTAGCTCGAATGATCTAAAACCAATCGATCCTCATGCTTAAATAGGATCTCCTGCGAGTACTACCACTCGACTCCAAGCGGCTAGGAAATCTCTCCAGGCGGCTGGGAGATCCAACCGGACCTACAGCATGACAACTGTCTAACAAACTAGCTAAAAATAGCAAAGTATGGTCAACATGACCTTATTACATGCATTGGTCTTATCAGACCTTCTTGGAAACATTAACAAGACTCAAACTAACTAACTACCTCATGAAGGCTAGCTGTCAGGTAGGTGCTCCTGCACCACATACTATAATGAAAGGAAGGACTGGTGCCAGAATTGTATTGCCAAAACCTAGATGGAAGTCAAGAAAAAGGGGAAATGATGACTCCTTGTCAATCTAAAGAGTAGTCATTTCAAAGAGGAGATTTAAGACATGCTAACTTTTCTAAACCACATAGTTGGGAGCTTGGAATCAAATACTTTCACCTTTTATATGTGTAGATTTATTTTTTTAATCTGTGGAGACATCATATTGACTGGGCAAGAATAATTAGCCATAGTATGCATGAAAAACTAATAAATTTCTTGTGAGACATAAGGTTTTACATGTGTTCCTAGGTGGTTTATGTGTTAGCTCATAGAGAGGCTACTTGGCCTAGATTAAGGATTCAAGGAACTCCCACCATCGGTAAGCTTGTGTATCAAAATTTTCCTCAGTTACAGAAAATTGAAGGTATGAAGATTTTTGAAGAGTGAATGATGTGTTTTCCATGTGGTTTCTTAACAAAATTGATGGCTCACTGGAATGAAGGTTTTCTTCTGAATCAACCGCATTGGTTATGAATTTTGGAAGTTTCTATGTCTAGTTTGATCGCTTCTCTTACTTGAGAATTAGGGGTTATGAAAATGCCCCATTGAAATTGCCATGATACCTGTCAGATTATCTCATGTTTCTGGAGGTATATTGTCAAATGGCAGTTGTTAATACAAGGTACCATGTTATGAAAAAGAAGGTTACTCTTTTCGTGTGACTCTTTCAGTTTATTCTTGTAAAAGTAATGATAGTGCCAGAAGTGTGGATAAATTGTTGTTTGAGTTCAGTCTCCATAGTTTGTCAGCTCATGCAACCTTTGATAGTAAAAGTTATGTGAAAGAAAACATGCATGGAGGAGGTTCATATCTACACAAATCTGAGCTTGAAGACTTCTGGGAGGATTGTTTGGATGAGAGGGAAGTACAGAGAAGGAGTTGGATGAGATTGACCATTGACCAAATTCGTGCCTTTGAGTTACATATTCAGGTTCCCGACATGGTTGACGACAACTCCAATATTACAAATGAAGGCTATCATAATGCTTCACTAGGGCCTCTACCTCCTATGAAATGGTCTGAATAGGAGATCACTGATGTTAATTTTCATTCTTTCCAAGTGATAAGAAGAATGAAGAGGTGGTTGAAAGGAAAGATGAAAGAACATGTTGGCTCAGCAGCGCTTAAAGAATCTACCTTTGAGGGTCAAACTAGATCCTAGACTACACACTCTCAATGAAGATCATCTAGTTTTGATCCAAGTCTCTAGAGAGCTGGCTCACAATCGAATGGAGATGGTGATTGGCCCCCTGAAGAGGTTAGTAAACTAAAGACATCATGTGAGCAAGATCATCAACAAGTGAAGAGCAACATCAGATTGGTTGCTTCCTCATCAAAAGTAGACCATGTGCCATTTATCAATAACCTCGTAAGTGATAGTGATTCATTCAATTTCACTCAATTAGGAGAAGATAGTGTGCTACAGTCTTTGTTGAGTACTCTAAATTCCCCCAATCTAAATGAACCTCAAGAGCACAATTCTCCACCTGTGCGTATGGATGGTACAATGAGTGTTGTCAATGCTGCTAATATTCCCTCCTCATCTCCCACCTAGTTAAAGAAAGCAGTTGAAAAAAAACAATATACACCAACGGTGGACACCTATATAGATACTGTGGCTAAGTTACTATAGGACACTCCAAATCTTAAATGTACTAGGAGAATGTCAAGAATGGTGATTGATCCTACCTCAAGGAATCAAATTTTGGAAATTGCAGACCTAGTGGGGAGTAAGAACGAAGATGAAGTGACTGAAGATGACTTTAGAATGAACAAAGTGGACTTGGGACCTTCTACTACAGAAGGTGATATCTATCATGTTAAATATTTAGTCAGCAATCTATCAAAAAGGGTCAAGAGACAGTACGAGGAAAACTCTAAGTTGCAAGCACAAGTAAGTTCCCTGTCATTATTTGTTCAATCAATTGTTAAGATAACAACACCCTCACCTAAAGCCCCTCTTGATATAAGTATAAGTGCCCTTGATCCTAATCTATTACAACAAATAATAAGATCATTATCTCTAAGTAATGTCATGGACCAATGGATAGAAAGTTCATGTTTGATGGTCTTTTATTCATTGAGGAGGCTATTAAATTGTTAGATTTTGTTTCTAAAAATAGGGAGGCTTTAATAGTAGAATTCCAAATAGCTAGGAGTGACCATAACAGCCTATCTTTAGCAGCTAAAGAGATATAGGAGATGGCCAATATAGATGTTGGTATCCTAGTGGCTGAGAATGTCTTGAATGATCCTAGGAATTGAATACAAATGTATGGGTTGATGTAGTCGAATGGAAGTTACGTCTCATAATATCTGCTGAGGATGAGATGAGGAAAGCAATTGGAACTTATTTTTTAGAAATGATGAGGATCAAAACAAATTTTGTTTTTATAGAAATTAAAGCTAATGTGAATGATGATGACAAGCTATTACATATTAAGGAAATCAAACAGAATTTCAAGAAATTGGTAACTAAGGAAAGGATGAACTACGACACTATAAAAACTTGGCAAACTTGCAAAGATAGTTTCTTATATCAGAATTGTTAGATGTGGATTTGATGATGTCCATCAAAAGGTGGCTAATGAAGATAGGCTGGTGAGTAAAAGGAAATGTCAGATTAGCATGACTGGGACTCCATCTGGAATGTCCTTGTCACATGTGATCAATAAGTATAGGGCATACAAGGTGAAACTGCGAGCACAAGCATCTCAAACGACACAAAGCGACACGATGAATGAAGATGAAGAGGCAAAGGAAAAGGAAGTGACATCTGAAGTTGATACTAGAGAAGAGGATGTAGCAATCCTCAATTGAATTTCTTTTCTTATGCTTTAGTTATATTTCAATATTTTCTCAAAATCTATTCGCTCTGGAGGGCCCTTTAAATTATTGTTTAAACTTCTTTAAATTGGTTGTCTTCAAGAAGTCATTAGGGTTTAAGGAAGGTTCTGGTGTGACCAATCTATAAAATTAATTATCTAGTCGATGTATGTATCTTTTGACAAACTGTGTATTGGTGATAGATCAATTTTGTCTTTCTTTTCAATTGATTTATATACATGAAATAGAAATCAATGCAGTGGAGTTTTGGATGATCGTAAAATTTGTCTTATGGTTATTTGAATTCAAATTCCTCCTATGTTGGATGTGTTGCTCCTGATGTTGATGATATTTGTGTATTGAAGTGGTTGGATATCTTTAATTCTTGCTCACTACTGGGAATGATTTATCTTTTGATATATAGTTCATGGTGGTGATTGTGTGATATATGGTATTTGTTGTATTGATTCATAGATGTTAGCATGTTGGAAGTCTTTGAGCTTCTGGTTATTTGGATGTACTCTACCTTTACTACTTTTTGGTTAAAAGCACCACGTTTGTCTTGCTTTCTAGTTAAAAGTAATACCATCTTTTTTATCCATAGAATATCAATCAAAGGTAGCTATGCCTTGTAAAAGAAGCAGAGAACCTTTGTAACATACCATTATAGTAGGTTCAACTGTTGTTACATTTGTCATATGTCCAGGTGAGAGAATATAGAGGTAGGTGAAAAATCTGTTAACCAATAGTAAAGAATGAATATTTGAAGTTAAAACTACTCTCTTTTGATATGCTAGTGTGTGTGATTTTTAGTCTCAATCCTTGGTATGAGTTGCCTCATAATTTTTCTCTCTTTATGAGATTTATTACATGTTATATGCTTGTATTTGTATATGTGTGTTTGTGTGATGTGTTTTACTTGCAACAAGTTAGAGGTAACAAAATCAACAAGAACAAGGAATACATGATTTTCCCTTGAGTCTATATGTATTTATTATAGCAACAAACTTCACATCATTCAAGCTATGAGTTAAGAGGATTGGATTTGAGTATCAAGCACTGTAAGTTATTTGTGGCCCCATCAATATGGTATTAGAGCAGGCCATAACTTTGGGAAAGAGTGTATTGTGGGGTTTAAAGTTGGGGGTTAGTGCAGGATCATGGGGGTCCAAACTAGGCCCCTAAGTGGCAATGAAAATTCAGAAAAATAGAGTTAGGCAACTTGACATAAAAATTGGAATAGGTTATTAACATAATTTGAAAAATATGTAAGAACAAAATTGTAGCAAATTGAGTGTAGTTTCTAGGCTACTAGTCCTTTTCTAGAAAAAGGTAAATCTATTTTGCAAAAAATTAAAATTTCAATGCAGTAGTACTAAATTTTTAGGAAAAATATAAAAAGCAGGTGTATGTTTGACCAACCTAAGTACAAGAAAAATAATATTTTTTTCTGAGACTTTCAATATAAGTAGAGGACACATGCCCAGATGTGCCTCATTTTTTTTGAATTTTTTTGCAAGTAAATAATTAGTTATAATTTTTTTATTAGAACATTTCAAAATTATTAAATCGTGTTTGTCTGACCACCATAACTTGGTCAAAAATTGATGAAATTCATTTTTTTATCCTATAGTATGTGGAGCATAGAATGTGACGCATCTTTTAGATTTAAAAAATGTGAAATAGTTTGAAAATTATAGAAGTTTTTCAATCAGCCTATCAATCACAACTTTAGTCATAATGTATGTAGAAAATCAATAATAATTATCTATTAAATTCAAAATAAGGTATATCTTGTATTGGTGGAAAGATGACAATTTTTTCAATAAATCCTTTTTGTTTCATCAAATTCAAATGAAAAAAAAGTTGTCAGCCACAAGGGCAAAATTTTGGTCATCACATCGCCACTTTTTGGACCCCCATGATCCTATACAAACCCTTGGAAGGAGTCCAACAAAGCAATGATTGTTGATATGTATCATTTCAAAAAATAGGATTACAACTATGAGAGGGTTGTAGTGGTAAGGAAGAAAAAGTTAGGATAGTAAGATGCCTCTAAATAGAAGAATGGTAGAGGTTATTGTATTAGTACAAACTACAAATAAGATGGACAATGTAGTAGAAGTCATAAGGGGAGTACAAGTGAGGATGGATGTCCTAGAAGGTAATAGAAGGATAGGTCATCCTCATATGGGGGCTAATAGTTATAGTGAAAAGGAGTTGATGAAACAACATAAGAAAATGAAGATGCATGTGTAGGAATTGATGGAGAGGAAAAGAGAGTGATAAGAGACATCGCCATCCAAAAATCCCATCAAATAAACTACATTTCATGTGACATCTCACACATTTAAATACCAAGGTACTCAGGAATTGGAGACCCCAACACCTATTTGGAAGATATGGAAATAACTTTTGACAAAAAGGACATAAGGTTAGTGTTATCAACTAGGATTGCACCCACGATGCAAAGCTGGAAAGCTCAGCAATCCTATGTAACATTGGAATACTTTCAGGTTGTGGCTACCCTATGATGAAAGTAGACCTCCAAATTATGGGTTGGTTCCCTTCTAATTTTCTAATAAATTAATGATTTTGAAAGAAAGGGATAGAAGGCTCTAAAATTAATGTGCTAAAACTGAATCTAAAAGGATGGTGATGCACCAAAATAATCTCAATTTGCAACCTATTTCACAACAACTTTTCACTAATCTTGCTCACACAAATCAATTTGATCAACTCCACCACATAAATATTTCATAGAAAGGCCTGATTTAACTGACACAATCTGCAACTTGTGATAAAATCCAAACTTTGCATACAAGTACTCATGAAATGAGACAAAAGAATCTTTGGTTTCATGATGAAATGCAAACAGTCTTTGATCAAATCAGTTACACAAGGCAAGACACCTGAAATTGATAAGATGAATCTCTGAATATGCTAAAAATGTGAAGGAAAATACTGCAATAGTAACCATAAAACTGATATGAACCTATAGTAATCTGCTATAGTATCAATAAATGAATGGAAAATGTGAGTTACGAACTAATGGCCTTTGAAATGTGCAAAAGGAAAATAGCAAGAACTAAAAAAAAAACCTATGTTTTTTCCCCTATATACTAAAGATATCTCTAATGAGTAAGGATGAGTGAACTGAAGTCAACTCAGCATAAAAAATCTCCATGAATATTTGTCACGAGTAAAGATGAAAATCCCTAAAAAGGGGGTCCACAACTTCTCCAAAACAAGCTAAAATAGCTCCGAACTGCCCCCTACCACTAGTCAAATGAAAATGAACTCAAATATGCACTCTAGCATGACTAAAGGTCAAAAATCTCCCTCTCCAGTTCACTAATTGCCAACTCATCATAACCCCTCATTTCACTCTTGCATGATTTTAGGATAAGTTTGACATATCTAAACAAGAGTTAAAGGTAGACACTTCTTGTCTTACCTTAATAAGTGGCCTATGATGTCTAATTTTTAGCATTCTAGTATAAGTATTAAGGTAATTTATAATTTATTACCTTTAACTTGTTTACATTTGTCACATTTGGTTTGAAATCATGCAAAATTGAGTGGGAAATTGTAATGCTTAAAACCTGCCTTCATCTTCATCTAAAGTGTTAACCACGACCATCATTAGTTTGCTTTTGATTTAAAGAAAAAAGTAACAAATATCCCACAAAGGGGGTTGACCACCTTAGGATGTGTACATCCTTGGGCAAAAAGAAAAAAAATTGCCCTAAAACTTATCATTTTTCACTTGCACTCTTCCTGTGGCTGCCATGCATACAATGGTTTCCTCTGGTGTCCTTGCATTTCTTCAGCCTCTGACTACTTTTCCATGCAAACTTGGTCCTCCTCATGCACATCTCGAGCTACTTCAACAAGTAACAAGCACCCCCATCTGCTATTTGATGTTCCTCTACATATTTTCTTTTATTCACTAGCATAAAAAGAAGAAAAATATGTCTCTGACTTTTCTTTCCTTCTAATCTTTACAAAGGTTATAAATGTTTTAAAATGAGAAATTTAAAGCTTTTTTGGCACTGGTTCCCTCATTGTGTCTCTTGTAGATATGAATGAAACACTGAGACTTCATTTCTTTTCTCCATTATTCCTCCTTTTGTCACGGCATAAATGATATTTGCTTGGGTTTTCTTTGAGAAAAGATGGTAATGCTTTGTGGTTAACCCTAGTATTCCATTAAATGGAATTTACAGACATGCTGGGGCATCTCTATTGTTCAAGAATAACTTTTTGGGTGGGGTTGAGTGATTATTGTGATGGGAAAGAGGACTGCCAGGTCTTAATATATCCATTCTCGAATTCTTCCTGTTGAGATTAGGAGATTGCCCTGCATTCATCACACTAGAACCTCTCAAACCATTTGTGATGACTCCACCAGAAAGGGCTATATCATGATGATTACGATTAGCATTTATTTGCCCACTATCCTATTGCAGATCTACAGGTTCAATACTAACTACATAGCTCACACTAGATATAGATGAAGATGATGAGCCTCCATCGAGATCTGCGATATTTAGCCTGTTTAGAAAATCTTGAATTTTTGATGCAGACTATCAAATATATTATCTCTACTTCCTTTCTTCTTCACTTCTTTAGAAGAAGATTTCCTCCACCATGATGGCATATTGGTAGTCTGCATGATTATAGGCCAAATACCGATGCAAGTTATAATTTACTTAGAAGTTGGTGGGCCTGATTATGCTGCAATTACTTCTGCAACATTAAATTTGAAACCTGTCTTAGGCATTCCTCACATAATAGCATCTTCAATATACTATTTCTCTCTCCTAGTTCAAAGAGAATCACATTTGTAACCTTAGGGTAGTATGTAAGCAAAATTCATCTAATAGGCAGGAACTATTAAAACATTAAATTCCAATTTTTGAGAATGCACAAAAACACTTATCTCTCTCAATAAAAAGAGAGACATGTATTTCAACAAGGATGATGTTGTGTTTAGAACTTAAGAACTTAAGAAGATGAATGGAAAATACTGAAATAAATTAAGTCTATCTTTCTCATCCTCTAAATTTTCTAGAAATCAATAAGGTAACGCAAGGTATATGAAAACTCGTAGCTGATCTTTATGATCTTTATCATGATGTTGAATTGGTGTTGTTCCTTACTATTTATGACTGTTGTCCCACTGTTTTGTTTGTGCTTCTAGTGACTGTCTCAGGCACCATCTTTATTGTCTCTACTGATTCTCCTTGTGAAAGTCTTGTGACTAATCTGCTCATGTGATGTGACAGTCCTTCGCGGTAATTATATATGTCATTGACTGTGTTGTTGATTTACATGAGTGGCAACTGTTGTCCTATTTTTCCTCTGTCCAGAGTTAAATAGCTCACCTTGTATAATCCTTGAATATCCTTTAGAAAATGACCCTACAAATCTTAAATCCTTCAAAAAACCCATGCTCTACCTTGCTAAAAGTCCCAAAAAGCTTGCCTGGAGAATCCTTGAAGAAAACCTAGAAAAACCCATAAATCTTTTGTCTCCAATTGTTTTCTATTGCTGAGATTTCCCAGTTTTATACTTAGTCATTTTTCATGTATATGATGATGATGTCATCCTTGTTTTGGGGTTTTCTATCATTTGGTCGAATTGTATCTCAGATACAACTTTTCTTGTATCTTGGTCATGTACAATGTTGCTATGCATCAGTTTCATTGTAGGTTATGTTGTATGTATCTCCTTTATATATTGCGCATACAATTGCATATACAATGCAATATACAAGAGGTTCTACAAGTATGAGATACATTCTCGAACATAAAAGAATATGCATTTTGGTTTTGGAAAGGCAGATGCGGTTGTATGCATCTTTGTATGTATGTTCGCATTATTTGCACATACAAAGGTCACATGCAAAGTTCAGATGCAAGGGGTCAGATGCAATGTTTAATGTACTAGAGATTGTATGCAGTTTTGTTTGTATATTCGCATTGTATATGTGATATACAAAGGCAATATACAAGGGAATACATACAATCTAGATGCAACTGGGCAATTAAATGTGGTGGATAATCATTTGGAGTCTGCAGTTGTATATTGCATATACAAGGTCAAAAAGGTGCAACATACAAGAAGGCAAAGATAGGAGGCCAGACCCGATGTTAATTTCAATTTTCTTTATAAAAGGTTAGGGTCTGCCTATTGTATGTATATGCGATTATATCATCACATATACAATCCTATATACAATTGCATATACAAAGGTTAGATACAAAAGCCTGGATATACACTGTAGACCCGACTGGGAAATTAAATTTGGCAAACTCAGTGGTGGAGTCCACAGTTGTATGTTGAAGTGCATGTATGTGCTGATATGAAAAAAAGCAAAGATTCAAGTTGGACATGTTTCAATGTTCCTTTCTAGTTGATAATCCTTTGGGTTCCACATTGTATGTACATGCGAATGTATCTCATAGACAATTGCGATGTACAAAGACACATACAAGGATTTTTGGCAAGGCAATGTGTATTGGTGGCTCAGTTTGAGGTCTTTTCGATGGCTGATAAGAAGGATGCAGAAGTGGGTCCCAGGTTCATCTCAGTGACCAATGGAATGATGACACGTGGCAAGGGCATATATACAAAGGTGATACAAAGGTTAAGGTCCACTTTTGTATGTTGGCCATTGTATTGTATATACCATTGCACATACAAAAGCATATACAAGGGGAGATTCAAAGAAATATACAAAGCGATTTGATATGCAAAATACAAAAAAAAATGAAGAAATTGCATAAGTGCAAAATTGAAGGATTTGAAGGACCCGATAGCATGATGACGTCATCTAGACCTGTTCTTTGCCCAAGTTCTATATAATGCTAACGTCATCATGGTTTTTACAGTATATCCATTTTTGTATGTCTATATGCATACAAGCAACGATTCTCTTGGCAACAAGAATAAAATTGATAGTCGTCGACTCAGAAGCCAAAGGTGCAGGTTCGATCAAATAGGGAAATTTCAAAGGCCGATTCAATTGCAGATGCAAAGTGATATACAGATGCAAGATACAATTGATCGTAACTTTGACTGCCCATATCTCCTTCATCCTGAGGAATTTATGCATGTTCCAAAAGGTGAATTTGCTTGTTTTTGCCTCCTCTTTCATCTAGCAAGCTTTGAGGAGGATATCTTCACTTTTAGAATTTGATGCAAATATGTAGGCTCGATTGACTGGACATTTCAGCGACCAGTTTTGGCATATGTAGGGGTTGATATTGTTGCATTTATTCCAGTTGGTAGGCTTTGTGGGTGGATTCATGGCAGATGGCTTCACTTTTCAATGCGTATGGGCTATGTGTCTTGCTGGCAGATTTTCATATGTTTGGCGACAGGACATCTCAGCGGCTGAATTAAGTTTTGTAGAGGTCCTTCAAGGCAGATATTTGTTGCGTTTATTGGTACAAGTTGATGATTCAGTAGCTCACATTGAAGATTCAAAATATCTTCCACCTTCCCTGTTCTAGATATTTTATTCCATAACTTCTTGCAGGTGGACGTCCCTTCTAGCGATAATATTTTCTGATGGAGCTCATGGGACAGTTCATTGTAACCAACTTAGGTCTAATGTAGAAATGCTATACATGTATGAACATGAGATGTAAAAGAGGTTGGAAGATTGAGTAATCTATGCTTTCTATTTCCAAACAGAGCTTTCCTCTACTGTAACCTTGCCTTCTGATTAAATACATGCTGGTTATTTTACCTCTTCATGTTTTTTTTACTTTGTGTGATCTAAGAATGATTTATTTGTGAATATTTAATTCCTTCTAATCATTCCTTGCTCCTTGCCTTTGTTAAAATCAGATTGATCTGTGTATGTTTATTGGTTGCATCTAGTCATTTTGTGCATTTTCTCAGTTCTGTGAGGGTTCTTTTATTCAGCCTGGTACATCACCATTATTTTCAAGTTTTATCTTTAATTTTAAAAGCATTCCTTCTCCCTTTTCCTCTACCAATCCAATAGATTTTAGGTGATAACCAGAGAGGAAGTCAACCTTCTCCAGAGGTCTGATCTCAGTTCACAATGTCCCACACTTCGAGATCATTCCCATGTTTCTCCAGATTGCCAAGTTTTACAACTCAACAAGGGTGCAAATCTATGAGACAACAGCAACAATTTGTAGATGTTGCATTAAGTATGAATAGTATCTCTCTTGATCTATCAGCTGTCTTAGACAATTTAACATAATTTGTTGAACTGGTTAATATGATCTCCCATCTCTACTTGCAAACTATGGGTTTTGTTCACATGAATGACATACATAATAATGTTATGGCCTATAAAAAAACTCTTTATTGAGATATTGTTGACTATCTCCTAAAAAGAGACTGAAACTGTATCTTCAACTCTGAATTATTCCTACAACTGCTCCATTATGACTGTTGTCTCAACTATTGACATGGCTGATGTCCTTTATGCTGTGAAGCAATATTTTCCTTAAAATTTGATTCCTGGTATGACTGCATGTTTTGAGCTATTTGGATGTTCATTGGAGACTGTCCCATGTTCCTCTGTAAGGCTTCTCATTATATACACATGAAAAATAGGTTTGTTTCTATACTGTTCATGCCTACTTCTCTTTAAGTTGATGATGTGTGCTTCCTTGTCTTTGACTGATATGTTGTCCATTGCATGAGGAAGGTAAAACCTCTCATTAGGTCAATGTAACTTTCAAACTCAGATTTCTAAAAGGAAATTTTAAAAATGTGATGATTATTGCTCTGTTATGGATCCAAGAAGATATGAAAGGGCCTTTGATTGTTCAAAGAAGAAAACTCCAAGCTTTCTCTGTTTGCTGCACTATCTCCTTTCTCTGGCTATTGTGATTTTTCTTGCCTAGGTCTTTTCATGACTGCCCCTGATCATTGTGTCTCCAACTTATCATTTTGACTATTATGGGTTGTCCTGTTGTTCCTTGAATGTCTACTTAGCATCCCCTACATTTAGTTGGGTCTCTCGTCACCCATAGTTTGTCTTGTGCCTGTATGATGTCTCTAGATAGTGTTAGATGATAGTCTACCCTCCCTCTTTAAGCTGCTATGGACTCAGTTGCTGCAGCATCACTTTGAATGTTGGCATGATTGTTCCAAGTCTACAATGATGACTATCTTGATGAGAGATGAGTATGACTATTCCTGATTAGTCTCCTATTTGGTTCTTGATGGTTGTTTCCTTTGATTGCAAGCACAACTATCCTCATTATATGACTGTCACACCTGTTATCATAACCTTCATAGGCTCTTAAACACCTTGCCAAGGTTGATGAGTCTCTTTGTGTATAGATTGTCTTCTATGTGGTAGCAACATTGTATCTTCCTTATGACTATACTGTACTACTTCATGGCCTTGGTTGTCTTTGGTATTATGGTGGTGTTCATGACTGTATTTTAACATGTATGTTGTGAAGAGAACATGTGTCTCAATTTTACTGCTTGAACCTCATGTTTCATAGTTGTTCTTTGTTGAACCTTTCAAGGTTCAATGGGTTCAAGGTTCATCATTGTGACAGAGCTTTATCAGCGGGTCTTTATTTATCTCTACCGATGACCTGTTTCTTACCGATTGATGCAGAGTGGGACGCAACGGAGGCTAACTAACAGGAAGGAGTAGCCAACAATACAAACAGCATGATAAAATTCTCTATCGGCTGAACATCATCATCATATTTCCTAGAGACACCAACAACATCATCACATTTCAACAGCATCATCATATTTCGGATGATCGCAAATATCCTCCTGTCGACTACTATTTACCTCCTCCGTTTGTCGCTTATCATCATCATCATGATGATCAACGGGCTCAATCCTCCTCCGGTTGCACTGTTCATCGGGTGCCAAATACAAGCGGCATCATCATGATATTCAATATCACCTTCGTCAGCAGGATATCCAAATATCCGGTAGTCCCAAATATCCTGATGACGTTGCACTTCAACAACTTGCCTTCGATGCTCCACTGCCTGACGATGCAAGCAACAGCATCATGATATTGTTCATCCGGTTCCTCGAAACCTCCTGATGATGCTAATACAACTTCCTGCCTACGCTGATACTTAACCACTTAGCGACAACAGGATAAACTCGCATTGAGGGATTTCTTAATATCCTGATGACGTCATATCATGATGACGATGACGTCACACATCATCCTGATGAACTCTTCAACACTTAGCCAAAAACTTAACTTTCACACCCGCATCCGTTAACGATACGCGGATGATGCACTTCCCCGAGAGATGATCCTGACTGCGATATATACACTGAGTATATATCCAACTCAAAACATCATGATGTACTTGCAATATGAAAACTTCAACAACTTCATGACCCGATCCTGATGGCGATGGATTCGCAGATGATGATGCGGCTCGTTCCGACTGGAAACGCACATGCAGACTCCTGTGTATCCGTCCACTGCATGTAAACACTCAAAACCGCATAATTTCACAAATATCATGTGACGACCGGGCCGGATCACCTTCAAACCAAAATCTAACAACTTATCTTCTAGACCTAGCACATGAGGATGCTAGGCTGACTCACAGCATGCTCCTAACAGATCTCCTGAACAATGCAATGCAGAAACAGAAAACACAAATGCAAACTAAACTATGATACAGGACCATTCCACCGATTTGCAGGATCAACCGGTGGAAGGGTTGAAAGTGCCCATTAACTTGCAAACAGAAAAGGAAATCAACACAGATATAACTGATCAACTCAAATACTGCAAAAGATGAGATCTTATTCACTTGAAATTCAAAAGTCCTGAATACAGATTCACAATGTCTGAACTGCTCTCCTGAATCTCAACTCAACACAACACCAGTACATCTAGCAACATCAATATGAACTATCAATATGAACTCAATATCTATAAACCCTAACAGATCGAAGGTATATATAACAAATCCTTCGAGTACTACTAACTTCCCCTCCCAGCGGCTGGGAGCTTCCAAGCGGCTGGGAGAGAGGACAACTCAGATACCTTATCCCGATCTCTAACTGCCTACACATACTCCTAGGCTGAACTATTACATAGCATCGGTCCAATGGACCTTATTACATGATAAAGTCAAACATACTAAAAATAGCCTATCCTGTCATCATGCTGATAACTATCCTACATCCTGATCATGTATGTCATCATGCGGACCTATATCCTGATCATGTGCGGGTGCCCCTGCACCACCGATGCTGGTGACCATCGCTATGACTTACTATATCAGCGAGATTTTGAAGACATTGTCCGATGTGTGAAGTCTCATTGATGTCTTACATCTATCAGTGTGAAGTTTGTTATCGGTTGAACCTAAACTACATGCTCCAATCGTTATGTGTTACTCTGATAGGAGTTTGGCATCAGTAGGTCAGAGAGAGATTACTCATCGAAACTATGGAAAATGTTTGGACCGATGGCGACAGTCTGTTCGATGAAGGGTGGTGAACTTGTGGATCACGGAGACTGTATATTATCAGTGAAGGAAGCAATGCGATCATTGATGGGGCAGGTTAGGCCAATGGGTCTTTATTTTGGCATCATCAGCAACAAAATTGCTGATGATAGTATGACCAAGTGTTAGGCAATATAAACTGAAGAGCAGTCTACGACCTGGTGCATGTGGGATTATATATCTCACGGGAATGTGAACAGTTATGACTATTGAACAGCAGCGGCAATGAGGTAGTTAGCTTGATCAATTAGGGCAACAGTCGAGTAACGGTCTTTGCTCTTGCAGACTGGAGATATAAAACTGATCTATTGGCATCGTCGTTGGATGATGAAATGATTCAATTTGTACTGTTTATTTTTGTAGAATGTGTAGATGATATAAATGACTTTTGTATAATTGTAAAAGGAATCAATACCTAAACATTAGAGCTAAAAATCTTTATTGTAATCTTTCAGTTTGTTGTAATAAAGATAGTCTCCCTTGTGGTGGTGGGTTTTTTACTTGAAAGGGTTTTCCCACGTAAATTTGGTGTCATTCTCTATATCTTGTTTGTTTATTCTATATTTTTCTAGTGTATTCATCTGTGTATTAATTTGAAAGTTACCTGTTTGTGTTATCCCCTTTGAATTAACATTAGGGAGGCTATATTCCGCACCTTTGCTTTCCTTACAAGTGGTATCAGAGCTTGGCCAGTTGTGTTATCCTTGTTGGTAAGTTAGGTTTTTTGTGTTAGTTCTGTGAGTGGGAGTTCTGTAGAGGTTTATTTTGTTAAATAAGATGGCAAGTACATTGGGAAAGATAGACATTGAAAAGTTCAATGGCACAAACTTTGAGTTGTGGAAACTTAAAGTTGAAGATATGCTGGTCGACAGAGATCTTTGGGTTGCTGTGTCTGCAACTAAACCTGTAGCTATGAAGCAAGAAGATTGGGACCTGGCAGATAGGAAAGCCAAAGGACTGATAAGATTAAGTTTAGCGGATTCTATTCTATTGAACATTCATGAAGAGACAACTGCAAACCTTTTGTGGAAAAAGTTAGGAGATATTTATCAGGGCCAGTCCTTGGTAAATAAGATTTTCCTCAGAAAGAAGTTGTACTCTCTGAAGATGGATGAAGGAGCATCTGTAGCAGACCATCTAAACTCATTTAATTTGATTGTTGCACAGTTGACATCTGTAGGTGTAAAAATAGAAGAGGAGGACCACTGTATGCTTCTGTTGTGTTCTTTACCTGACTCATGGGATCATCTTGTGATGGCTATTGGAAGTACAACAACCACATTTAAAATAGAAACTGTTGTTGCCTCGCTGTTGTCTGAAGAGATGCAGAGGAAGTCTTCTAGTATGGCCAAAGAGGCTCTGTCTATTCGAGGTAGATCAAAGGAAAGAGGCAAGAAGAAGGACAAGAAGTCTAAGTCCAAATCAAAGGGGAAATCAAAATCCCCTGGCAAGAAGTCCAAGGTGAATTGTCGGAATTATGGACAGAAAGGTCACGTCAAGAAAGACTACAAAGAGGAGAAAAAGAAGAAGAAGAACTTCTCTGACTCTGAGTCTTCACAGAGTGATGTTGATGCCTTCATTGCTGCTTTGGCAACACCTGCATCTGAAGATGTTTGGTTGGTGGATTCAGGAGCATCTTTTCATATGACATCTCACAGAGAGTGGTTCACAAAGTATGAACTGTATGCTGGTGGGAAGGTGTTCCTAGCAAGTGATTCAACACTGGAAATTTTTGGCCGAGGATGAGTTAGAATCTAGTTCCTAGATGGCAAGATAAAGGGAATGAATGGAGTTGTTCACATACTAGGTCTAGCTTGAAATTTACTTTTTATTAGTAAGTTTAATGATGTTGGAGTACAAGTTACTTTTGTGAATGGTGGCTGTAAGATGACTAGAGGGTCTATTGTGCTGGCAAAGGGTGAACGCATTGGAACTCTGTATAGGTTAGATGCAAAACTAGTATGCTATAATAATGTCTCTGTAAAATCTGAAGAAGCTACCATTATAACACATGATGCAAACTCTATGGAAGTTAAACTTCCTACAGAGAAAACAATGCTTTGGCATTATAGACTTGGTCACATAGGTGAAAAAGGTTTAAAAACTTTGAAAAACAAAAACCTAATAGATGGGATGATTGATTGTAATCTGGAGTTTGATTTCTATGAACATTGTATATATGGAAAACAAAATTGTGTTTCATTTTACTCTAGTTCTCATAAATCTTCTGGTGTTCTAGACTATGTGCATTCTGATGTTTTTGGTCCAGTTGATGTTCCTTCTTTATCTAAATCAAGATACTATGTATCCTTTATTGATGATTATTCGAGGAGGGCATTTGTATATATTTTGAAAAATAAATCAGAAGTGTTCAGTCGGTTTAAAGAATTTAAAACTCTTGTGGAAAATCAGACTGGTAGAAAATTAAAATGCTTGAGAACAGATAACGGTGGTGAATATTGCAATGCAGATTTTGATAAGTATTGTGTAGATCATGGAATTAAAAGGCATAAAACTACACCTTATACTCCATAGAAAAATGGAGTTGTTGAAAGGTTAAATCATTCATTAATGGAGAAAGCAAGAATTATGTTGAGTTATGCTAGTCTTGAACAAAAGTTCTGGGCTAAGGTAGTTGCTACAACTTATTACTTGCTGAATCATTCTCCTACTTCGGCATTGGTTGATAAGACGCCTATGGAAGCATGGTTTGGTAAGAAGCCCACTATAAGACATATTTGAGTCTTTGGCTATGAGGTATATTCTCATATTCCTGAGGTAAAGAGATCTAAGTTGGACATCAAGGAAGTTAAATGTATCTTTATTGGCTATGGTGTCGGTATTAAAGGGTACAAGCTTTGGAATCCTGAAACTGAAAAGGTCATTTACAGCAGAAATGTAATTTTCAGAGAGCTGAAATCTTTGGTTATTGATCCTCAGCCAGAAAAGAAAGAAGAGAAGAAAGAAAAGAGTGTTGTGAATATTCCTCTGACCCCTGTAAAAGAGGAACAACAAGCACCAAGTGTAGATGGTTCAGATCTGAGTTTGAGTAGCTTAGAAGATTCAGATCCAGAGAAAGAACATGAATCTCCACCTCATCCTGTGAGGAGGTCTACACATGAAAGAAGACAACCAGATAGATATGGAATTTTAGTAATCGATTCAAGTTGTGCCTATGCTTTACTTACTGATACTGATGAACCTAGGACTGTGAAAGAAGCTATTAGTTTACCTCAATCAGATTCTTGGTTGGAAGCCATGGATAGTGAAATGAAATCATTGGAGAAGAATGGAACCTGGGATCTGGTGCCCTTGCCTAAAGGTAGAAAACTTGTGGGCTGTAAGTGGGTATTTAAAAAGAAATATGGTCTAGATGGTAGTGTTGATAAGTACAAGGCAAGACTGGTTGCTAAGGGGTATTCCCAAAAGGAAGGTATTGATTATGGAGAAATCTTTTCTCCTGTAGCTAAGCTGACATCCATTAGATTTCTTTTGTCACTTGCAGCAGCATATGATTTTGAAATTGAGCAGATGGATGTGACGACAACATTTCTTCATGGGGACCTTGAAGAAGAGATTTATATGTCCCAGCTAGAGCATTTTGTGGTAAAAGGAAAAGAACATCTGGTATGTAAACTTAAAAAGTCTCTTTATGGTTTGAAACAATCTCCTAGAATGTGGTATCTGAAATTTGATACATATGTGTTATCTTTAGGATATGTGAGATCTAAATCTAATCATTGTGTCTATTATAAAATTGAAGGTGATCAGATTCTTATAATTACACTGTATGTGGATGATATGTTGTTCATTGGCAATGGTAAGGGGATGATCTCAGATTTAAAATCTCAGTTGTCCTTGAAATTTGAAATGAAGAATCTGGGGGTAGTAAAGTACATTCTGGGAATGGAGATCAAAAGGGACAGATCTAAGAGAAAGCTTTGGCTCAGCCAGAGCAAGTATATTACTAATGTTCTTGATAAATTTAATATGTCTAATTCTAAACAGTTAGTTGTTCCAGTGATGAAGGGAATGAAACTATATGTTGAAGATTGTCCAAGATCTTTGAATAAAGTTGACGACATGAAAAAAGTGCCTTATGCAAGTGTTGTTGGCAGTCTGATGTATGCAATGGTCTGTACCAGACTAGACATTGCCCAAGCAGTGGGAGTTTTGAGCCGGTTTATGGCGAATCTAGGCAGATCACATTGGGATGTTGTGAAAAGAGTTATGAGGTATTTGAAGGGAACTTCTGATTATGCTATTTGCTATCATGGAAACTCAGTTGGATCATAGAGATCTATTAGCATTCAGGGATATGTGGATTTTGATTGGGTAGGGGATATTGACTGTAGAAGATCCACCAGTGGATATGTGTTCACATTAAATGGTGGTGCTATCAGTTGGATGAGTAAGTGGCAAGCTGTAGTCACTTTGTCCACAATAGAGGTAGAGTACATGGCAGCTACTTGTGCATGCCAAGAAGCTGTTTGGTTGAAGAGGTTGTGTTCTGATGTTGGTTTTAATGCAGGGTAGATACAAATTCACTGGATAGTCAAAGTGCTATATGTTTGGTGAAGAACCATACTTTTCATGCTAGGACAAAACATGTTGATGTCCAATATTACTTTGTTCGTGATATGGTGGAAGACAGGAAGGTGAAGTTGGAAAAGGTTGACACTTTGGAAAATCTTGCTGATGCCTTAACTAAACTAGTGAACATGGCCAAGTTCAAATGGTGTTCAGATGAAATGGGTCTACGGGCTCATAGTTCTCAATAATCGAAAGAGGACTAAGAGGTAGCAGTAATCTCTTCGACAAGTGGGAGATTGAAGAGAACTTGTGTCTCAATTTTACTACTTGAACCTCATGTTTCATAGTTGTTCTTTGTTGAACCTTTCAAGGTTCAATGGGTTCAAGGTTCATCATTGTGATGGAGCTTTATCGGCAAGTCTTTATTTATCTCTACCGGTGACCTGTTTCTTACTGATGCTGGTGACCATCGCTATGACTTACTATATCGGCGTGATTTCGAAGACATTGTCCAATGTGTGAAGTCTCATCGATGTCTTACATCTATTAGCATGAAGTTTGTTATCGGTTGAACCTAAACTACATGCTCTGATAGTTATGTGTTACTTTGATAGCAGTTTGGCATTAGTAGGTCAAAGAGAGATTGCTCATCAGAATAATGGAAAATGTTTGAAGCGATGGCGACGGTCTATCTAATAAAGGGTGGTGAACTTGTGGATTGTGGAGACTGTATATTATCGGTGAAGAAAGAAATGCAATCACCGATGGGGCAGGTTAGGTTGATGGGTCTTTGTTTTGGCATCGTCGGCAACAAAATTGCCGACGATAGTATGACCGAGTGTTTGGCAATATAAACTGAAGAGCAGTTTGCAACCCGGTGCATGTCAGATTATATATCTCATGGGAATGTGAACAGTTATGACTATTGAACAACAGTGGCAATGAGGTAGCTAGATTGATCAGTTAGGGCAATAGTCGAGTAACGGTCTTTGCTCTTGCAGACTGGAGATATAAAATTGATCTATTAGCATCGTCGTTGGATGATGAAACGATTCGATTTGTACTATTTATTTCTGTAGAATGTGTAGATGATATAAATGGCTTTTGTACAATTGTAAAAGGAATCGATACCTAAACATTAGAGTTGAAAATCTTTATTGTAATCTTTCAGTTTGCTACAATAAAGATAGTCTCTCTTGTGGTGGTGGGTTTTTTACCCGAAAGGGTTTTCCCATGTAAATCTGGTGTCATTCTCTGTATCTTGTTTGTTTATTCTATATTTTTCTAGTGTATTCATCTGTGTATTAATTTGAAAGTTACCTTTCTGTATTATCCCCTTTGAATTAACTTTAGGGAAGCTATATTCCGTACCTCTGCTTTCCTTACATGTTGCCTGTCTGGAATGTAAACAATAACTGTCTTATTCATGACAATGATTATAATGTTAAGGCATCATTTTGACAAGATACAATAGCCTTCAGCATGTTGGGATCAACCCTTGTGGGAGCCTCATTTTTTCAACATGTTGTATCTTTTACACATTATCATTTATTTCCTATTCTTGCACATTCAACAAACATGTTAGAACATAAAACGTACCTTCAGTTACATGACATGATACTTCTTGTGTGGATTTATCTTCTAATTTGCTACTTGCATCTGCTATTCAGTTATCTCTTCTACTTTTCTCTTTTGTATTATCTGATAATCTGAGCATTTGGGTTTGGTGCTTCATGAAGGTAAACTATAAATCTGTTGCTTTTGTATATGAAAATAATTTGAACCCCAAGCTCTAACAACTCTCTCATACAGGTATCTCTAGAGCTCACCAGATGGAGGGAACTGAAGATGGACCTGGTTAACCTTGGGATTTGTCATTCACAGGTAATGATGGGTCCCTATTCTCTTCATATATTCCTTTCTTTTTTCTAATGTATAGTTTAGCTTTATGTAGTATCTTTCAGTCATTCCCACGGCTTGTGTGGGACATATTTAAACATTTTTTTTTTGCAATCAACTATTTCATATTATGTGATGACCTCTATGTACTTTTCTTTATGAATCAATTACATAGCATAAAAACAATTGAACTTCATTTAAAACATATATTCAAATATGATGAATTGATAGTTTATAAATACCTCCTTCTCGAAACTGCACTAAAATGTATTGAATGAACAACAATATCATAACTAAAATATGATCTGAAATAAATACCTGTCATCTTTTGAATACATGCTTTCTTGTGTTTTCTCATTTTCACTTACCAGGATGGTGTAACAGCCCAATTTGAGCTATTACATGATCTTGATAAGTGATTTATGAAATATCTCTTTTATCAAGAAATTAGACATTGACTGGATGATCCTGTGTATAAATTTTTTTTTACCCCCCTTTTCAACAACTGCTGTTAGGTCTTACTAAACTAGGCTACAAACATAATTTAGTAACATTTTTGGTGACCTCTCAGGGGTGTTTTCCATGCTAAACAAGTAGGACCAGTAGCCTTCTAAATCCATTAGGCATAGGAGTCAATTCTTTGTCCCCTTGACTCATAAAACCTCAGTAACTCAGTTGTTTTAAACATGAGCAACAACATAACTAAAACTGAAAACAACTATCATGGCTCTGTTTAGGACAGAACTAGCAAACATGTGCAAAAGCACTTAATGGAAAACAAAAATTGAACTAAACAAGATGTGCCTAGAGCACTAATTAACTGAAAACCTCTACTCTACCCTACACTAACTAGCATTGGTAGTGTTTATACAAATCCATTAACTGGTATTGGGAAATAACTTCCATTTCTTATTAAGAAAGGTTGCTCTACAAGGTGATTTAGTAATAATAATATATGACCCATAAGAACATATCCTATAGAATTTTACAAAACTCTCTAAAGAAAAAAAACAAACCCACTCACCATCTAAACCTGATCATATATACTACTATTATGGAGTGAATAGATGATTTGGTTCTGTTGTTCTAAGGCTGCAATCTCCTCTTTTGGTACAACAGTAACATGTCTCTCCTTAATTAGCTCTCTGCCAGCTAAATCTTTGATTGGACATCCTTTTGAAAGGATGAACTTTCTACTCATACTATTGGTTTCTTGCTTAGGTTTTGTTATCACTTGCAATTTCAACCTAATTTGAAAAAGTTAGCTCACATGAATGAAATGAAGGAATGCTCACCTCTTGACATGAATAGGCTAATCACATACCGTTGGCTCATATGATACTAGCTTATCATCAATGTTAGAATAAAAAATTTCTATGATGCCTAAAAACATGTTCTCATCTAGCTCATATCCAAATGAGTTTTATCATTATGTTGTTCAATACTAGACATAGATGTTAGGATGCATGCAATATCTTCATTTTTATCCACAAATTCAAGAATTTCATCAAAAAATCAGCTAGACCCTAAGACTCAACCTCTATTTCCTTCACAAAAACATGTTCAACTTGATCTTGTTTGCCATCTAAGTTTGACACAAAGGACTCAAGATCATCCCAAAATGAATCTTCATCACATTCCTCTAGGATTTTTGATAAAAGAGGACTGATTTTTACCTCATGGCAGCTCTCATTAAATCTTTTAGACTCCACAAAGATTTCATTTTTGTGCTCCACTTCCTAATCCAAAGCTCCATTATCTGATTGACTGTCTTCAACCAACAACTCATTAGATTGTTGAGGATCTTCTTGCTATTCTGAAACTTCTATTGGTGAAAACAAAATCACACCTTCTTCATCATTTTCAACAAAAGAAGGTAACTCATCAATCAAAGTTGTAGAATGATCTTCCTGATCAACCTCTTTTACTTCTTCACCCTACTATTCTAATTGATCCTCTAAGATAAATACTGGAACATTTTCATCAACTTCAACAAAACAAGGAAGATCAATAGCTAAAACATAGAAAGACTCCTCTTGAAAGGTCTTCTCCAATTCAATCTTTTGCTACTCTAATCAGTAATACTCTACAGCTAAATGCAGTGGATTTATATTTCTAATCTTCTCCATGATGAGTGAGTTATCCTAATCAATGGGTTGCTCTATAACTACACTAGGCTATACCTAATTACTTTCCTCAACTTGCAAAGGATGAAGGCTTATGAAACTTGGAATTTCAAGCTTAAGAGGCTGATTTAAAGAGTCAAGAACTTTATCTTGCCTGAAACTTGGAATCTCAACTATAGGAGGGTTAAGAGGCTCACTTTTCTTAAAACTTGAAATTTCATACCTACTAACCTCATCTTGAAAGGGCTGATCTGGAATGAAAAGAGTTGTTTGGATCTCATCCCTTTGTGTCTGAGCAAACAAAAACTTCATATGCTCCTCTTTTGCAGCTAACTCCCTCTCAATCTTTTCTTCAAACTGTATCATTTGTCTTCAACTCCTTCTCATGAAGGTAGGCCTGATAATATAGCTCCTATTGATGCAAATCAAGCTCTTGTTGTCTTTTGACCTCATCCAACTGCTTTTTTTAAGTCTAGCAATGTATTTTTGATGTCACTAAATTTAAATCTGTCAGCATCTGGGGGTTGAATCTGAGCATATGTAGGCTAATACAGAGGTTGAGTAAGGGTGGGTGGGTGGGAATCATATTAAGCATGCTAGTTTTCTTTAAAAGCCATGAAATTTGGATAAAAACTAGCTGCATGCTTAGCTTGATATGGCTGATAAGGATGTGGATGAGTAGGATTTTCACAAAATGGAGGTGGAAACATGCTCTTTTCATGAAAACCAACACTTTGTATGCTTGAAACCAGTAGATTTGTAGCCTGATTAGAATCTAAGTCGTCAGGTGTGTATAGATCTATGCCTCCAAAGGTAAACATTGCTGATGTACACACCAAAACCAACAATAAAATGATGATCTTTGAACTGTGAAAGTTCAAAGAGTCCCACCAGGCATGCCAAAAACTGTTATCAACTAGGATTGCACATGTGATACAAAGATGGAAAGCTTAGCAATCCTGTGTAACATTCGAATACTTTCAGGTTGTGGGTACCCTATTATGAAAGTAGACCTCTAGATTATGGGTTGGATCCCTTTTGATTTTCTAATAAATTAATGATTTTGAAGGAAAGGGATAGAAGGCTCTAAAATGAATGTGCTAAAATTGAATCTAAATGGATGGTGATACACCAAAATAATCTCAATTTGCAACCTATTTCACAACTTTTCACTAATCCTACTCACACAAATCAAGTTGATCAAGTCCACCACATAAATATTTCACAGAAAAGCCTAATTTAATTGACACAATCTGCAACCTGTGATAAAATACAAACTTTACATACGACTACTCATGAAATGAGGTTTCGTGATGAAACATAGATAATCTTTGATCAAATCAATTACACAAGGCAAGACACCTAAAACTAATAAGATGAATCTTTGATTATGCTTAAAACGTGAAGGAAAATACTGTAATACTAACCATAAAATTGATATGAACCTGTAATAATCTGATGTAGTATCAATAATTGAATGGAAAATGTGAGTTACAAACTGATGGCCTCTACAATGTGTAAAAGACAAATAACAAGAACTAAAAAAAAACCTAAGTTTTTTCCCCCTATATACAAAAAATATCTCCAATGAGTAAGGATGAGTGAACTGAAGTCAACTAAGCATAAAAAAATCTCCACGAATCTTTGTCATGAGTA
Source organism: Cunninghamia lanceolata (assembly GCA_027924645.1). Taxonomy (NCBI): domain Eukaryota; kingdom Viridiplantae; phylum Streptophyta; class Pinopsida; order Cupressales; family Cupressaceae; genus Cunninghamia; species Cunninghamia lanceolata. The sequence continues at coordinate 7,841,237 of BSBN01000194.1, read as the reverse complement.
AATATGAAAATCTGTAAAAAGGGGGTCCACAACTTCTCCAAAATGAGCTAAAATAGCTCCAAACCGTCCCCTACCACTAGTTAAATGAAAATGAACTTAAATCTACACTCTAGCATGACTAAAGGTCAAAAATCTCCCTCTCCAGTTCACTAATCACGAACTCATCATAACCCCTCATTTCACTCTTGCATGATTTTAGGATAAGTTTGACATATCTAAACAAGAGTTTAAGGTAGACACTTTTTGTCTTACCTTAATAAGTGGCCTATGATGTCTAATTTTTAGCATTCTAGTATAAGTATTAAGGTAATTTATAAATTATTACCTTTAACATGTTTACATTTGTCACATTTGTTTTGAAATCATGCAAAATTGAGTGGGAAATTGTAATGCTTAAAACTTGCCTTCATCTTCATCTAAATTGTTGACCATGACCATCATTAGTTTTCTTTTGATTTAATGAAAAAAGTAACAAATATCCCACAAAGGGGGTTGACCACCTTGGGCTATGTGCATGCTTGGGCAAAAAGCAAAAAACTTGCCCTAAAACTTATCATTTTTCACTTGCACTCTTCCTATGGCCGCCATGCATACAAGGGTTTCCTCTGGTGTCAATGTGTTTCTTTGGCCTCTGACTGCTTTTCCATGCAAACTTGGTCCTCCTCATGCACATCTTGAGCTACTTAAATAGGTAACAAGCACCCTCATCTGCTATTTGATGTTCCTCCACATATTTTCTTTTATTCACTGGCATACAAGAAGAAAAATATGTCTTTGGCTTCTCTTTCCTTCTAATCTTTACAAAGGTTATAAATGTTTTGAAATGAGAACTTTGAATCTTTTTTGGCACGAATTTCCTCATTGTGTCTCCTATAGATATGAATGAAACACTGAGACTTCATTTCTTTTCTCCATTATTGCTCCTTTGCTCATGGTATAAATGATATTTGCTTGGGTTTTCTTTGAGAAAAGATGGTAATGCTTTGTGGTTAACCCTAGTATTCCATTAATTGGAATTTGTAGATGTTTTGGGGCATCTCTATTGTTCAAGAGTAACTTTTTGGGTGGGTTTGAGTGATTATTGTGATGGGAAAGAGGACTACCAGGTCTCAATATATCCTTTCCTGAATTCTTTCTGCTGAGCTTAGAAGATTGCCCTACATTTATCAAACTAGAACCTCCAATATCAAACTAGAACCATTTGTGATGACACTACCAGAAAGGGCTATATCAAGATGATTACAATTAGCATTTATTTGCCCACTATCATGTTACAGATCTGCAGTTTCAATACTAACTACAGAGCTCACATTAGAAATAGACAAAGATGATGAGCCTCCAACCAAATCTATGATATTCAGCCTGTTTAGAAAATGTTGAATTTTTTATGCAGACTATCAAATATATTATCTCTACTTCCTTTCTTCTTCACTTCTTTAGAAGAAGATTTCCTCCACCATGATGGCATATTACCAGTCTGCATGATTATAGGCAAAATGCTGATGCAAGTTATAATTTACTTGGAAGTTGGTGGGCTTGATTATGCTGCAATTACTTCTGCAACATTAAATCTGAAACCTATCTTAGGCATTCCTCACATCATAGCATCTTCAATAGACTGTTTCTCTCTCCCAGTTCAAAGAGAATCACATTTGCAACCTTAGGGCAGTATGTAAGAAAAAATATTCTAATAGGTAGGAACTATCAAAATATTGAATTCCAATATTTGAGAATGCATAAAAACACTTATCTCTCTCAATAAAAAGAGAAATGTGTAATTCCACAATGATGCTGTCATGTTTAAAACTTAAGAACTTAAGTAGATGAAGGGCAAATACTGAAATAAATTAAGTCTATCTTTCTCATTCCCCAAGTTTTCTAGAAATCAATAAGGTAATGCAAGGTATATAAAAACCTATAGCTAATCTTTATGATCTTTATCATGATGCTGAATTGGTGTTGTTCCTTACTATTTATGACTATTGTCCCACTATTTTGTTTGTGCTTCTAGTGACTGTCTCAGGCACCATCCTGATTGTCTCTACTGATTCTCCTTATGACAGTCTTGTGACTAACCTACTCATGTTCTATGACAGTCCTTCTGGGTGATTATGACCATCTTTGACTGTGTTTCTGATTCATGCAAAGCAAGTTAACAAGCTTATCAAGACTTAAACAAACCAATTTGCAAGTCTCAAACCCCTATGATGAATGGTTTCCTTCACTAACCCTCTATATTCCTTGTAGCCCTCCTAATTGAGATTTTTCAATATAACTTTCAAATTAGGCAACAAACCCACAATTCATTAACCTTTTTGAGTATCCTTTATGCCCTTATTTAAAATATCAAAAAATTGGGTATGATTGTTTCAGACCAACCTAATCAACAATTCATTGTTGCTGCTACACCTAGGCCTAATTAGGCCACTTTTCCAAAGCAAGTGTGTGGTTTACAATCACCATACCTCCAAATTCTACTTGAGAGTCTTCAACACATCTCCAAAGGATAGATTATGTGCATTTTACCATAAGAAAACATCACCAGTTCACTAGGTTTCATGAATTCAAGTCCAAAAGGCTTACAACAACCTACAACATAGGAATCAGACTAGGGTTTAATTAAAAAATCACCAACACTCCATACCCTACTCTACAAAGTCACAAAATCCTTTGAAACACATTGTATGCTTCCATTCTACCAAATTTTAAAGGATGCCACCAGTGGGAAAGCTTACAAAGCCAATTTGTTTGCACAAAACTCTAAACCCTAGGTTTATCAACTGTTTTCAATCAAACGATTATAAAATCCACATACTATGATGAAAATGCACCAAACCACCTACAAATGAAAGTGGACTCCTAGTATTATCTCCTAAATCAAATTTCAGAGCATGACTCGGCCGTACATGGCCGTACAGTCGCAAGAATAGCAGAAAAAATAGTAAAAACAGAGTTTTTGATATGAAAACAGTGGAAATCTTTATTATTTGTTCTTTCTCCACCTTCCACCACCTACCTCAAATTTTGTGAGGCCCTTTTATCCTTGTACAAAACCAAAAACAATGACTCCTAACCAACTTTTGAACTTATGACTGTTGGACTTCCATGTTGCATCTTTTTTTTGCATTTTTACAATATTGCATTTTGACAACATTTGAAAATATTAACATCTTTTATAAAAGGGACCCTACAAGACTCAAGTTACATCACCAATGGTCTATTATGACCTTATCTGATAATAAAAGACTCAAATCACCCTAAAACCTATTGCATGACCTTATTAACAAAATTTTTCTTTGGTACCCCTGCACCATACACCCGGCCTAAATAAGATTCCAAGTCCCTTGGAAATTGAATTGCAACTTGTCCATACCATCTCTTTGGTCTTCAAAAAGCTCTTTCATTTGGTGCTTCTTTCCACTAAGTCAAATTTTGTAGATTTGCATTGTGCTTGGCACCCTTGAACTTGTTTCCACTTGGATAGTGCTTCATCTTTCCAAACTGATCAATTGATTGTTCTCTGACCTCTCCACCATCTAAAACTGATGTAAAACTTGCCTTTGCTTCTACAAACAATCCTTGTCCATCTGTCCTATGAATTACCTTCTTCCTTACCTTTGTTTCATGCTTGATCTCACCTAGTTGTCCTTGCCAAATACCTTGAACCACCTCACATTTTTCTTTCATTTCTTCTTTTAGTTTCTCTGCCTCAAGAACAACTATTCCATCAAGTTTATGCACCTCTATACTAACAAAAATTAATTGCCCTTAAACCTCTTTTTCTTTCAATGGACAAAGCATTGTCCCTATCATGACCCCAACATGTTTATTAATCCCATCTTGAGCCTTCAAAATCAATTTATCCTTGATCTTTTCTTGATTAGATTTTGTCAACTTCTCATCATCTTTTCTTCCCAACACTAAATCATCCTTCACACTTATTGTCCTAGCATCTTCAAGCCTTGAAATGGTTGCACACTCTTCATCGTTATCTTCCTTAAACTTCACAAACTCCTTCTTTCCCATCATGATCACTTTTGCTTCCTTAGTCTGCCCTTTAACATCTTCTTGCAATGGAACCAAAGTAAAAGTACTCCCATCATGCTCAATCTGATAAGTGTTGTCTCTACCATCATAAATGGCATGTCTATCAAATTGTCATGGCCTTCCGAGCAATAAATAGCAACAATCCATGGGTAACACATCACAAATCACCTTATCCTTATATCCACCAATATAAAGCTCAATAGAAGCTTGGCCATTCACCAAAATGAACTGATTGTCATTTAACCAAGATACTCTATAGGGTGTTTCATGGGGAATCTTTTTTAAATTTAGTTTATCAACCATTTCATTTAACACCATGTTATCAATGCTTCCAGAATCTATTACTACTTTGCATAACTTTTCTTTGCACTTGCATGTAGTCTTGAAAAAAGTTCTCCTTTGCAATGGCTCCTTCTCCTTGGATGCTTTGAGGAGTGTTCTTCTCATCATCAAGGCTTCACCAACTTCTAGAGTAGCATAATGCATTGGAGAGTTTACATTTTCTTTGTCATATTCTTGCACCATTTGAGCTCTTCTTTCTCCTCCATGTAAAGTAGAGGTTTGTTCTTCCTTGCACTGCCATCGTTTGTGCCCAAATTGGTTGCATTTGTAACATCTTCCTAAGGACATATTGGGACCTCTATCTTGCCCTCCAAATCTATCCCTAAGACTTGATATTCCTCCTCTATATCCTCCTCTAGATTCAACAACTTGATCCTTGTCTTTATTTGCATCCTCTTGGCTATCATATGAATTTTTTGGAGTGTAGAATGATCCTCTTCCTCTCTGATTGTTGCCTCTGACCCTAACTGATTTGTCTTGCTTCCTCTTAAGTTTCTCTTCTGCCTTAGCATCCAATTGAAAGCATTCCTCAACTATTTTAGGAGTGGTTAGACTCATTTCATCTTAGATGTTGTATCTCAAGCCATTTAGATACCTTGCCACCTTTTCTTCTTCATCTTCCTCATGTCTTGTCCTTATACTCAGCCTATAGAACTCCTTGGTGTATGCTTGCTCATCTAGATCCTTTTGCTTTAGATTTTGAAGCCTTTTAAGCAATTGGATATTGTAGTCACTTGGTAGAAATTTATTATTGAGTTTTACCACCATTCTATCCCAAGATGTTATCTTGGTCTTCCCTTCCTTTCTCCTCTCAATTTGCACAAATTCCCACCATAACAAAGCATGTCCCTTCAACTTAGACTTTGCAATTTTCACCTTTTGATCTTCTTGTACATCGTCACATTAAAAGAGATTATCCAACACTCCTATCCAATCCAAGATCTCTTCTCCATCTAGCTTCCCTCCATACATGGGAAAATTCACCTTGGTCTTGGGACCATCTCCCTTAACTTCTTTCAGCAACCTACCAAACCTTTGATCCCTAGGGTTCAATTCTTCTTCATTCTCTTCATGCTCTTCTTCTCCTTCTTTAGGTTCACTAACATCTCCTGAGATTGCATCTCTTTTCTAACCTATTTCTATAGAAACAAGCCTTGCCATAAGTCTCTCCTCTAGTGTTCTCATCTCCCTAGCATGCTTGTCCTTCAAATCTTTGATTTCTCTTGCCATATTGTTTCCTTTAGGAGGCATGTTGTCTCTTCAACTTCCCCTTCAAAAGATCTAATCCTTATGCTCTGATACCACTATGATGCATAGCAAGGTAATAATCTTATCAAGACTTAAACAAACCAATTTGCAAGTCTCAAACCCATATGACGAATGGTTTCCTTCACTAACCCTCTATATTCCTTAGAGCCCTTCTAATTGAGCTTTTTCGACATGAATTTTAAATTAGGCCACAAACCCACAATTCATTAACCTTTTTGAGTACCCTTTATGCCCTTCTTTAACATATTAGAAACTTGGGTATGATTGTTTTAGACCAACCTACTCAACAATTCACTGTTGTTGCTACACCTAAGCCTAATTAGGCCACTTTTCCAAAGCAAGTGTGTGGTTTACAATCTCTAGACCTCCAAATTCTACTTGAGAATCTTCAAAACATCTCTAAAGGATAGATTATGTGGGTTTTAGCATCTGAAAACATCACCTGTTCACTAGGTTTCATGAATTCAAGTCCAAAAGGCTTACAACAGCCTACAACACAGTAAATCAGACTAGGGTTTGATTAAAAAATCACCAAAACTCCATACCCTTCTCTACAAAGTCACAAAATCCTTTGAAGCACATTGTATGCTTCCATTCTACCAAATTTTAAAGGATGCCACCATTGGGAAAGCTTACAAAGCCAATTTGTTTGCACAAAACTCTAAACCCTAGGTTTATCAACTATTTTCAATCAAACGATTATAAAATCCACATACTATGATGAAAATGCACCAAACCACTTGCAAATGAAACTGGACTCTTAGTATTATCTCCTAAATCAAATTTCAGAGCATGACTAGGCTGTACATGGTTGTAAAGTCGCAAGAATAGCAGAAAAAATAGTAAAAACAAAGTTTTTGATATGAAAATAGGGGAAATCTTTATTATTTGTTCTTTCTCCACCTTCCACCACATGCCTCAAATTTTGTGAGGCCCTTTTATCCTTATACAAACCCCAAAACAATAACTCCTAACCAACTTTTGAACTTATGACCGTTGGAATTCCATGTTCTTGCATTTTTTTTTGCAGTTTCACAATATTGCATTTTGACAACATTTGAAAATATTAACATCTTTTATAAAAGGGACCCTACAAGACTCAAGTTACATCACCAATGGTCTATTATGACCTTATCTACATAACACAAGACTCAAATCACCCTAAAACCTATTACATGACCTTATTAACAAAAATTTGCTTTGGTGCTCCTACACCACTAACTTACATGAGTGACAACAATTTGTAGATGCTGCATTGAGTATGAATGGTATCTCTCTTGATCTGTCAGTTGTCTTGGAAAATTGAACCATAATTTGTTGAATTGGTTAATATGATCTCTCATCTTTACTTGCAAACTATGGGTTTTGTTCACATGAATGGCATACATAGTAATGTTATGGCCTATAAAAAAACTCTTTATTGAGATATTGCTGACTATCTCCTGAAAAGAGACTAAAATTGTATCTTCAACTCTGAACTGTTCATACAACTGCTCCATTATGATTGTTGTCTCAACTATTGACATGCATGCTATCCTTTATGTTGTGAAGCAATATTTTACTTAAAATTTGACTCCTAATATGACTGCATGTTTTGAGTTGTTTGGATGTTCATTAGAGACTATGCCCTATTCCTCTGTAAGGCTTCTCATTATATACACATGAAAAATAGGTTTGTTGATATACTATTCATGCCTACTTCTCTATAAGGTGACCATGTATGCTTCCTTGTCTTCGACTGATCTGTTGTCCATTGCACGAGGGAGGTAAAACCTCTCATTAGGTCACTATAACTTTCAAACTCAGATTTGTAAAAGGACATTAAAACTATGATGATTACTGCTCTGTTATGGATCCAAGAAGATATGAAAGGGACTTTGATTGTTGAAAGAAGAAAACTCCAAGCTTTCTCTATTTGCTACACTATCTCCTTTCTTTGGCCATTGTGATTTTTCTTGCCTTGGTCTTTTCATGATTGCCCTTGATGATTGTGTCTCCAACTTATCATTTTTACCGTTATGGGTTGTCTTGTTATTCCTTGAATGTCTCCTTGGCATCCCTACGTTCATTTGGGTCTCTCCTCGCCCATACTGTCTTGTGCTTGTATGATGTCTCCAAACAATGCTAGATGATAGTCTACCCTCCCTCTTTAAGCTATTATGGACTCAGTTGCTGCAGGATCACTTTGAATGTCAGCATGGCTGCTCCAAGTCTGCAATGATGACTATCTTGATGGGAGATGAGTATTACTATTCCTAATTAGTCTCCTATTTTATTCTTGATTTTTGTTTCCTTTGATTGCAAGGACAACTGTCCTCATTATATGACTACCACACTTGTTATCAAAACCTTCATAGGCTCCTAAACACCTTGCCAAGCTTGATGAGTCTCTTTGTGTATAGATTGTCTTCTATGTGGCAGTGACATTGTATCTTCCTTATGCCTATACTATATTACTTCATGGCCTTGGTTGTCTCTGGTATTATGGTGGTGTTCATGATTGTACATTGCATTAATGACTATTGTCCTTTTGATGTTACGACTGTATTTTAACATGTATGTTGCCTATCTAGAATGTAAATAGTAACTGTCTTATTCATGACTATGATTGTAATGTTAAGGCATCATTTTGACAAGAGACAATAGCCTTTAGCATGCTAGGCTCAACCCTTGTGGGAGCCTCATTTTCTTCACATGCTATCTTTTACACATTATCATTTATTTCCTATTCTTGCACATTCAACAAATATGTTAGAACATAAAACATACCTTCAGTTACATGACATGATACTTCTTGTGTGGATTTATCTTCTGATCTGGTACTTGCATCTGCTATTTAGCCATCTCTTTTGCTTTTATTTTTTGTATTATCTGATAATCAAAGCATTTAGGTTTGATGCTTCATGAAGGTAAACTATAAATCTATTACTTTTGTATATGAAAATAATTTGAACCCCAAGCTCTAACAAGTCTCTCATGCAAGTATCTCTGGAGCTCACCGGATGGAGGGAGCTAAAGATGGACCTGGTCAACCTTGGGATTCATCATTCACAGGTACTGATGGGTCCCTATTCTCTTCATATATTCCTTTCTTTTTTCATTTGTATAGTTTAGCTCTATGTAGCACCTTTCAATCATTCCCACAGCTTGTGTGGGACATTTATAAACATTTTTTTTAATGCAATCAACTATTTCATATTATGTAATGAACTTTGTGTACTTTTCTTTATGAATCAATTAGATAGCATAAAAAAACCAAACTTCATTTAAAACATATATTCAAATATGATGAATTGACAATTTATAAATACCTCCTTCTTGAAACTGTACTGAAATGTACTGAATGAATAGCAATATCATAATTGAAATATGATCTTAAATAAATACATGTAATCTTTTGAATGCCTTCTTTCTTGTGTTTTCTCATTTTCACTTACCAGTATGGTGTAACAGCCCAATTTGAGCTATTACATGATCTTGATAAGTGATTTATGAAATAGCTCTTTTACCAATAAATCAAACATTGACTAGATGATCATGTGTATAAAAAATTTCTTACCCCTCTTTTCAACAACTACTATTAGGTCTTACTAAATTAGGCTGCAAACATAATTTAGTAATAGTTAGATGCCCTGCAACATACACTAGTGTGCAGTGCAACAAGTTATTGGAAAAATCACAAAGAAATTATTCCTCAATGGCACACATTTAAAATTTTAATTAAAAAAAGATATAGGTGCAAGAGGAAGGAGAATATGAAATAATTCTAAAATACATTGGCACAATATCACCAAAGGAACATCTAGACACTTGTATAACTACATGGAAGGCTAGAAAAGGATATGAAACAAGACTATATATACAAATGTTTTTATTGGACTCTCACACTAGTAGCACAAACCTAGTACATTAACTAGGAAAGAAGAACAAAAATAAAGGTTTGGGTAGAACTCCAAAAAGATTTCATACATACATTTTCATTCTACAATCTTAACAAATATATTCATAATGCATTACTCAAGATGAAATAAATCATATTCAAACCAACAAATGAAGACATAACATACATCTATCAACAAACTCCAACACCACCAAGGTCAGAAGGAATATGGAATCTTAAAGAATGGATGAATAATGAAAATTAGTATTCTAGAAGAAGATGCTACATAAAACACTAGGAGGATAACGATGAAAAACTAAAATTAGATATAGAAGTAAAATAAGGGGAAAGGGAGATATCACTAGATAGTGAATAAAATGAAAAATTTTATAATCAACCACTGAGAATTTAAGAGAAGAAAATATAGGTACATCAAGAGATCCAAAGCTAGAAAATATTTGAGATTATTGGGATGAGAAGGTGGTAGTGCATGTATCAAAAATACTATTAAACTATGAAGATCTTTTCCCTCACACATTCATTGACCTAGAAGGAATTAAATAAGAGGAAGGGTCATGAAATTATAATTAAAGGAATGGGTAAAACTACAGATGAAAAGATCTTATAGGCTAAATCTGAATATGAAAAATAAAGTAAAAGTGGAACTAGATAAAATGATAGGTACAAGAATTATAAAGCCAGTGAACAATGTAGAATGGACTAGCCCTATGGTTGTACAAAATAAAAATATAGGATAAATAAGTATTTGTGTATATTTTAGGGAACTAAACAAAGCTTGTATACATGATCCTTTTCGAACACCCTTCATAGACTAGATCTTGGAGTCAGTTGTAGGTACAGAGAAATATTTTCTTTCATAGATGGATTTTTTGACTACCACCAAGTTAAAATTAGAGAAGAAGACCAACCCAAAATAACTTTTTCCATTGAATGGGGCTCATTCATGTGCATGGTGATGCCCTTTGGATTAAAAAATACACCAACAATTTTTAGTCATATAATGCTCAACGCCTTTAAAGACTTTATCCATGATTTCCTACAAGTCTATTTAGATGAGTGGATAGTCTATGGACTAGTGAAAGACCATGTACAAACACTCTGCATGATGCTAAACAAATGTAGAAGCCTACAAATTTCTCTAAATTTAAAGAAATGAATATTTGTGGTGCCTTTTGACACACTATTAGGATATATTATATGTAAAAAGGGCTAATAGTCGATCCCCTAAAAGTTGCATTGATTATGACAATACCACCACCAAAGACACTGCTTGAGATCAAACCTTTTCTAGGATACACCAAATACCACCACAAATTCATTAGACGATATATGGCAATAGCAACTCTTTTGGAAGAATTGCTGAAGAAGAAATCAAACAAAACAATTGAATGGAACAAATAGTGTCAGCAATAATTTGACACATTAAAAGAAAAGATTACTGAAGCACCAATTCTAATCTTCCTAGACTAGACATCACCATTTCCTGTCCATGTAGATGCATCCTGAATAGCTATAGGGGTAGTTTTAGAACAACCGAAGGGAAACAAAGACCACCATATAGTATTTGAGTAGAAAACTCTCAAAATTAGAGAAAACTACACAAATACAAAGAGAGAAGCATTAGCAATGGTGTATGCACTTCAAAAATTTAGACACTATTTACTATCTACACCATTCACATTTTACATGGATCATGAACCACTCAAGTACTTATTAAATAGATCCATAACTCATGGAAGAATATGCACATGGTTGCTCCTATTCAAAGAGTTTGAATTTAACATCATGGTTAAAGTAGGGAATAATAATCAAGGCCTTGACTACCTCTCCAGAATAGAAACCAAAGAAGAACCTGATAGCTAGGAAGAGAATCTACCTAGCACAAACCTTTTTATATTGATTATGGCACATGAATAACTTCATGACGTAGTAAGCTTATTATATGCAGGGAATTCCCACCGAATACCAAACTGTAGGAAAAACAAATACTTTTGCAAAAATATCTACCCTACATGCTAATAGACGGAGAATTACATATAATAGGGAGAAATACATCACATCCATGGGGCCAAAAAATAAAAATGTTAATGGACTAGAGTCAGAACAGAGATAGACACCTAGGTCACAAACATAAAAAATTAGGTTACAATAGAGATAAATAAGAATAGAATGGATGAGGCTAGGAAGAAATGTTCTATAGAATGCACATAGCTAGAATAAAATATTAGCATAGAACAATATAAAATAAATAATATCAATACACTAGATATCAGTTTTGTCTCTAATGGCCTACATCAACCAAAGGCTGGAAGAACCAGATAGACCGGTTGGAGCCACAAATTTTGCAAGTGGCTAGCACCTATGACCCAATGTAGATATGGATGGGGCAGTTAAACAACAAATTGAAGCAATTGATACTTAGCTCCAATAGGTGTAGGATCAAAGAGAATAGATTAAAGCCCAAATAAAACAACTATACGAAGTGGTAAGCCTCAAATTGGCACACATGACTGGTATCTCAATGGATGTGAAGAACACCTAGCAAATATAAATCCCCACCAACATTGCAAAGGCTAAGAAAATATTGATTCAAACCCATGGGTAGGTCTAGATACTATAGCAGACAAAGAGGCAATGGGACACTACATTGGCACAACTCAAGATCATATACAAAAATATTTTTCTACCAACTAGTTTTGCATGTCTTGAGGAAAAGACATGGTTTCAAAAGGGGGGATGATGTTTGCAACAACTAGCACAAATAGTAGAAGCCACTGCAACTAGCCACAAATGAAATGTGAAGCACAAGGATGGCTAGGCCTAGTAGGAATATATCTATTTTGTAAGGGAAACGTCCCTAATGTACTCTTATGTATATAAGAACAATGTAAATAGTAGTAGGAAGTAACATAGATAGAGGATAGCATAGAGTAGAGTAGAAGTTACATGCTTTCCATTGTAATACTTAATGAATATGTATATGATGAAGACATAAGGGTTTTGAAGGACGATTTGATTGTTTAATATTTGTATGATATGTTGTATGTTATTATAAGTTACTGCATTATGATATATCTTACCACAACTGATCTAATTCTTCTCTCAATGTTATAACCAGGGTATAAAGACTACATAAAGGGACACCTAGGCTTAGAACTTTAGTCTATTACCCCTCATCCATTTCCAATAGAGGCCTTGGGTTAGACTTGTGTTTTACTTGTTAACAATACCCTAGGGGTGACTAATAGGTATGCAATTAGGATTAGCAAGTTAGCTAGTGCTAACCAATTCTTGGCCTAGAGGCTTTGAATTATTCATGATTTTCTAATTGAAGCTTATTAAAAAAACTCTTTTGATGATGTTATCAAAAAGATCATTGGTATATTCATCTTGGTGTGAATGACTATCATCATCATCATCATTATCAAATAGATTTTGATATGGGTTATGATGGGGGGACTGACAAAAAAATGGACTTGAGATGGCCATGATATTTGTTTTGAACTTTTTGGAATATTTGATGATGTTAGATGATGGATTGGAACTTTTGGAAGATTTGATGATGTTAGATGGTAGATTGGATTTTGAATGATTAGACCTTATAATTATCTTTGATATCAAAATATTTTACATTTTGGTTTTGATTGAAGTTGGGTTTGGATACATTGATTTAGATGAGTTCTAAAATCCCAAATGGTTTGATGTTGGATGAGTTTGGAATCAAGACTTGGGATGGTTAATTTTTGGCTAATATTTGATTGGTTTGGATTAGTATAAGGCCTAGGACTTTTGAATTGAGTTGATTTTGGATGGTTGGTTAACTTGATGTGGATTAAGGAATGCTGATTATGATTATATTATAGATTTTAAGATAGTTTGATTGGCATTACTTAGGGTTTTGAATTTTTAGTTTACTTGACTTGACATGGATTACCTAGGATTTTGGGTTTGGGATGATTTGGAACAAATTGATATTGAATCAAGTTATGTTTGGGATTTCATGATTAATGGGTTCAAATTGATGATTTATTATTTGAGTTTGAAAATAAGGTCTAGGACCTAAAGGAACTTAATGATTGAATTTGGATTTTGGATGATGGTTGGATTTTGAATTTTGATATGATTTGGTGATTTTGGATGATTTGATGATGTTGGATAATAGATTAGATTAAGGATTTCTTTTGATTTTTGATTTGGTTTGATAAGGTCTAGGACTTGAAGGAACTTGATGATTGATTTTAGAGTTAGGATGGTGATTTGATTTTGGATTTTAAGATGATTTTTTTGTGTTTATATGATTTTATTTGGATTGGATAGTTATTGGATTGATTACGATGATTTAGTCTTGGATTTTAGATGATTGAATGAAGATTGATTGGGATTTGATTTAGATTTAGATTGGATTGAACCTAAGGGGATTTTGATTTTGATTAAGTAGGTTTGATTGGGATTAAGGATTTGATTGGGTTTCAATTTGGTTTTATTTAGATGATAAGGTCATGGTGCTTAAGGAAATGAATGATTGATGTTGGATTTAGGATTATGGTTGGAGTTTGGATTTGGGAATGATTTAATGGAAATTGGAGTGGATTAGAATTGATTAGGTTTGGATTTGAATGATTTAATGGGGATGGAATGAGCTTAAGATTGAGTTGGTTTTAATTTGGATGACATGGATTAAATTTTTATTTTGAGTCTAGATTATTTGAATTGGAAATGATTGGAGTGAATCTCAAGATTTTCTTTGATATCAAAATATTTTATATTTTTGGATGATTGTATGGTGTTGGATGGTGGATTGGATGAAGGAATGTTTGAGTTGTAAAACATGGTCTAGTACTTTGACTAATTTTAGATAGAGGATTATAGTTAGATGATTTGGTTGTAGGATGATAGGTATATATATTAGAGTTAAGCGATCTAGGTCATTGAACAAATTTCAATTTGTGATGTTTGGTTGTTGAGTCTAGAATGATTCTTTGATTAGAATTAAATAAGAATAATATTTTATTATGTCTTATTGATGGGTGATGGACTTTGGATAACTAGAGTAAGATGTTTATATTCGGGATTAATTTGTGAGAGTTGGGAACTTATATATATGGATTTAACATAGAGTGAGGGTATTGGCTTTGCTTTGAGATATAGATTTTAAGGGTTGTCAATATTTAGATTTGAGGATTTTTGGACTTTTAGGACTTTGCAATTTTTTAGATTTTGATGTTTTTGAATTTTTAGGATGATGGAGTGGGTTTTTAATATAATTGAAGAGACATTGAGCATGCCAATACGCCTACTTTTTTCAAGGAGTGTATACTCTTGTGTGTACACCATTAATGCTTTATCTAGGAATAGAATGTATGCCCATGATGAGGCAATAACTATTTTTATCCTCACGATCACACAATGGTGAAAGAGGAGAGAATACATGACCTACAATCTCATTTCTAAAGGCATGTAGTGAGCAACTTCCTAGCACTAGTTACTAACTGGTGCATTACAAGAATATATGACTGAAGGTCATATCTAGGATATACAATGTGTACTAGGGGATGTCCTCAACATAGCCAAAGGTATGTGATGCCAATGTATGTAGAAAAAGTGTATTTCTAATGGCTTGTTGTGAGAGGGTAACCCACAATCCTCCTTCACTTTTCAAGGTATAAAGTCCATGCATGTTTAGGCTAAAATGACAAAGATACCTTGATGGTTGAGTCTTTCAATTCTCCCCCAAATTTATATACCTCACTCAAACATGAGGGCTTAGGTTATCCCCATAGTGATAAAATTTAAAGGGAAGGCCATAAAAAGAGAAAGAAAATCAAGTGTTTTTTATTCCCAAGGTCACCTTGTCGCATGAGGGAATAACATACACACTTAACTCCATGGGATTGAAACAAAAAGTGAATAAGAAGGTATTTTTGTTGGCAAGAGACACTGTGTGGATTCATGAGTGTTGTCATTGATGGAAACAAAGTCCATCCCACACATCCGCAGGACATGGTATGTCTACCGGAAGTCATATTGAAGAGTATTTTGGTCCGGTGACCAAGAACAGAGCATGCAGCAAGGTCCGATAATTATGTCCGGATCTCTCAAAGGAAGTATCTCAATAAAGTGTGGACTTGGGAAAGTCAAGAGGAATACCATGACTAATATATTCCAGAGATTGAGCCTCTGGTGATGTAAGAGTGAAAATGTATGAACACCTAAGTGTTAGGTTCCTATTTGGCAGAGTAGTCTAAGGAAGAACTGATCGGCAGAGCTTCAAAACTTAATCCAGATGAGATATTGATGGTCATCAAGTTTCTTAAGGGATCATTCATGATTGACCGACATGATTTATGACTTCTGTAAGCATCTCTTTGATATGCATCACTTGGTAAGCAAGGATTTAGCTGACAAGACCAAAGTTTGGGAAAATATTGAGTATTCTGGATGGTGACTAGAAAGATGTTGAAATCCTTTGAGTGGATATATATACCAGATGGATTTTGATGAGGTGTGTGTGGTGTGTTGTGTAGTATGAAGAAAAGCAGAGAGCAGTGTGGAAGCAGTAATACAGGTCTGGTATGTGACAGGATAATAGTACCAAAGAAGAGAAAGAATGAAGTGCAGTAGATCAGTGTATTGAGCCTAACTAGAACTAAACCTCAACATATGTGGATGCTTCTTATTAGTTCAAGTATCTTGTTACTTTCTTTATACCTTGTAGATAGTGAGTCTCTTGTAGGAAGTGAGCCTCTTGTGAGTAGTGTGCTCAGGCAGTGAGCCCTAATTGGCAAGTGCCATTTTGTACTTCTATTCTTTTAACAGAAATATAATCTTGGCTTAGTCACCCCGTGGTTTTTCCCTTAACAGGGTTTTCCATGTCAAAATCATTGTGTTATGTGTATTGATTTTGTTTCTTCTTTCATGGTTATGGATGCTTATTTGTTTTGATGCTTGTTGGTCATGATGTTAGTCATTTGCAAACATAGAATAAAAGCTACACAACAACCTTTACTCATCTTGAAAGATACGATGAATTCAAAGAATTCATGATCCCAAGTCTCCATTGATTAGGTCTTAATCTACTGACGTTACTTAGTGGTTGATGTGTGTTGCTGTTTTCCATTCAGGGGCCTTACGTGTTTCTGCAAAGTTCATCATCATTATCTTCAAATATCCTGCTCTGGATGTTTGCTCCGCATAAATCTCCAACAATTCTACCTCTGCACTATGAATTTAGTCAAATAATGTGCCTACAGGCTGATATTTGCATGATTTCTATCATTATTTATGATTCTTTGCATGATATTTTCAATAATACATGCACTTAACTCAAATATGCTAATGATTTTCAGTTACCTACGGGATTTCAGCATATTTCACTGTTTCTGCTTGTTATTTATCATGATTTGCAGTTATGGTGATGAATTTATGAAATTGAAAAAAGGAAAAGGGTTAAAGAATGAGATTCCCAAAACTACTGGACTTAGATCACTGATCCACATACAAGCTCCCATACATGCAATGAAAAGAAGGAAAACTAGAAATCATACTTCACCAGGACATTCCACAAATCCGCATGATCTAGTGCAAATCTTCAAAGGAAAAGTTGACAACAACATGTAATGAAATGAAAGCGCTTCCAGTTGAACACAGCATTCACCAGTACATATCTAGAAATCAACAGAAAGATTACGTAAAATTTACAATCAGGATGTAATCTGAAACTTCATATCCATTCAGTATGCTCAAGAACAGGTACATTTACAGTGATCTCAAGAAAGAACCTTGACATTTCAACAATTCTATCCTCATTAGTCTCAGTAATCCGATCTCCTAATTGATTCTATAGTAATTGACTTTTTTCGCCAGATGCGTCTGTGTATTCTAATGTATTCCTCCCTATTTGATGACAAGCTCTGGCTCTTATATAGAACAACTGCCAAAAAATGGTTACAACGATCTAAGGATCAGGATCCTCTCATAACAAACAACGGTCCAGATGAAAAGCACATGCTTCGTCAGTTGGCAAATGCACAGCTGGCACAGAATATTCCAGCATCTTCAACTTGATTCGGTCTCCAGCTGGCGAACAGCATATTTGACAATATCCTCCTCATTTCTGGCTCATGTTGCCTCCATGCGCAACTTTGTAATGCTCAGCTTCAGCAGCAGCTCTAACAGCATCATGACTTCAATGCTCGGCTTCAGCAGCAGCATCATGACTTCAATGCTCAGCCTCAGCAGCAGCATCATGACTTCCTGCAAATAAACAGACAAACACTAAGTTCATCATCATGTGGATAAACAACAGGAAGTAAACATTTTATTAAACATACCTCCCAATGTGCAGCTACAGGCAATCAGGCTTTACCTGTGGAAAATATGCACTAAATGCATAAACAGCATAAAACAACCAGGTCAACCCTCGTTGACCAAAATCAAGCAGTCGGGCTTTTAA
This sequence comes from Cunninghamia lanceolata, assembly GCA_027924645.1. Lineage (NCBI taxonomy): Eukaryota > Viridiplantae > Streptophyta > Pinopsida > Cupressales > Cupressaceae > Cunninghamia > Cunninghamia lanceolata. Next base: position 7,823,226 of record BSBN01000194.1, on the reverse strand, counting down.
ATTTCTATCGTTTCAAATTTTCCCGCCCATTTCCATGTGTATCGGGTTCAAATATGATCATGCATGTCAAAATATACAAGGAAATAACCGCTCTTAACAAAATACTTCACATCTGGCTTTGCATGCTCTGTTTGTATGCTTCGGGTCATCATCATATTAGCATCGGTGTGACCACATATGATCGGGGTGACAAATTTAGACTCGGCCGATGGCAACAGTTATACCTACGTCAAAAAATCATGATGATGACCAACCCTATGTCTTCTATCCAGCTGCAGGATACCACGAAATATGATGCCCCTCCTTTCCGAATGCTCTGATGAAAAGCACATCAGGATGTTTCGCTTCTGCATATTGGGGAAAGAAAGACATCATCGTCATCATCATGACGAAGACAAATAGGAGGTTTTGGAATATGATCCTGCAGCTGAGGAAAGGAATATGATGGTGATGTCATCGTCATATTTCGGGCTTCATTAAAATGCAAAGGATGACGTCACCGTCATGTTTTGTTAAGATCAGGGGATAAATGCAAGATCGGGTCACCTAAGGAAGATGATCAAGTGATGAATGTAAAATGACCCCTTTGCGGCCAAGGTAACCCTCTCGAAAGATCAGGATGATGATGATGATCATCATCATCATATCCGCACTAGGTGATTTAAAATATGATCCTGCTGAAGGTCCAGATGACGCCATCAGGATATCTGGGGCTTTTGTTAATCTTAGAACATGACGTCATCGTCATATTCGCGAACAGGATCATGACTTGGAAAATATCTTGCCGAAGGAGAAGGTGATGGTGACGTCATCCTGATATTTGCTTCTTCGTTTATCAGGTTGGGATGACGTCATCAGGATATTTGCAAAAGGTTATACTTCTCGGCAGGAGGATATTGCGAAATGTCGGGTAGACAAACAAGATCACGATGATCTTGTCAACATGACTTAGGAATGAAATATCACCCTCCCCTTTGAAAGATAAGGTGATCATCATGATCATGCAAAAGGAGATCAGGAGGATATTACGAAATGCGATCCTACCTTGAAAGATCATGATGATGATGATCACCAAGACTTTGACGTGCGCGTGCAAATTATGCAGATGGCAGATTTCTTAAGCAAGGTGATATTATAATATCAGCATGATATTATAATATCGGGTGATGTTAGAATATCATGATGCTCGCGATGTTTCCAGGGTCGCTTGACGGGTAAAACACACTATCACTTAAGATTGACGTCCGGATATTGGGACTGCATCATTTTTATCGGGTGATAGACAAAGATCATGATGACCTTTCGCGATACAAAAGACCGCTTCGACGGGGACAACCTACTACGACTTAAAATTGACGTCCGGATGTTTCGACCTCAGGATATTATCGGGGGGCTTTTCAAATATCATGATGATGATGTTCATCATACAGCAATTATCAGGTTTGACCAAAACTTTGACTGCTCATAACTCCCTCATATGGACGAATTTTCAAGTGATGTAAAAGGCAAACCTGCATGGAATTTCAAGCTCTTTCTAACCATGAGGTCATAGAAACAAAATATGAACTTTGACAAACTAACCTCATGATGATGACCTACCTCATCCTGACCTTCATGATGATGATGCACCTGACCTATTTTTACCAAACCGCCAGAAAGCAGACAACACAAACCAGAACAAAAGTTGGGTCCCTGTTTTGCCAAGTCAAAATGGGGCGTGTTGTGTAACCACACAACAATGCTGCACTAGTTTTTAAAGAAGAATAGAAAGTTAAATTAATTAAGATAACTGATTCGCCCCCCCTCTCAGTTATCAACAATTGGTATCAGAGATAAGTTCCTCAAATAGAGCCTAACAGCTTGAGGAAGATCTGGTAATTCCAATAGATATATATGGTATGACGGAACGACTTCAGTCTGCTCTTGATGATCTTGAGCAATCTCACTCTGAAGTCAATAACTTGAGGGAAAGACTCAAACAAGCCGATGATTTCATAAATGAACTAAAGGAGAAACTAAGTATCTCTATGAAAAAGAGAAAGGAACTACTTCAGAAATTAGCAAGTCAAAGTGAAGCTAATGATACTAATGAAGATCTGGATGAGAAGAACAAATTATGTGAGAAGCTATCAAAAGAGGTCATTATGGTAAGACATGAAATGGAATCAGGGGTTATGAAATTCACCCAAGAAATTGAAGAGAAAAGAAAGACTGAAGATAATCTAGAACAATCTCTCAAGGAGAAGTTAGAAGACTGTCACAAAATGGATAGATTAATCAGTCATTTGGAATCTGATCTTGAAGAACCTAGAGATAATGAAGAACAACTTGAGAATTAGATTGACACTCTAAAAAGGGATCTTCAAACAACAAATGAATACAAAGAGAAATGCAAGATAAGCTCTGCTCAGCTTGAAGTTCTTCTTGAAAGCCAAAAGAGGGTAGATGACAAGCAAGGCTTGGGGTACGAGAAAGGTGAAAGCTCTAGATCTAGTCAGAAGAACTCTAGATTAGGAAATCCAAAAGACCTCCGGTAAGGCAACCAAATGCTCAATGATATCCATCCATCAATGGATACTGCCACAATTGCAATAACTTTGGTCATAAAGCAAATCAGTACAGAAGAAGAATGAATTAGACTAATTCATCCTTCTTCGGACAATGTTTTAATTGCAAAAGGTATGGTCACAAATCTCATGAGTGTAGAAATATGCAAATGAACAATTCATTCAATGGTAGATGCTTTGCATGCAATAGAATGGGACATATGGCTAATCAGTGTAGATCAAGAGGATATCAGTCAAATATGCAAAGAAATGTTGTTTGCTACAATTGCAATAGATCCAGTCATATTGCTAAATTCTATAGAAGTAAGAATCAAGACAAAAAGGGTCCAGTGCATCATAATCAAAACCAAGACAAAGGAAAAAGGAAAAGTGAATGTGGATGAAATTCAAAGGGAGCTGAACAAGATTTAGGTGAAGACGAGTACATAAAATGTTGAGTATGGATCTGTACCAAAATCTGGTGCTGATATTCCTTCTGAAAACTAAATAGATGAGTTCTAGCACAGGGGGAGTCACAAAAGAAAACAAGTTCCCCCAGCCAGTCAATTGGTGCCTGAAATTGGCACATGGAAAGTTACGGATTAAAGGGTTCTCAGAGACACATCTAAATAAACCTTGTTAAAGATATGGAAGATCCGCAAGAAATTTAGAAGAGGTTAATCTTCCAAGATTGATCTAGTTTAACAGTCATCCGGTAAGAATAGGATTTTCACAGTTAGATCTAGTATGATTCAAATTTGAGGTATCTTGATCTATGGATAAATGGAATGATTGGAGAAAGGTAGATAGATTGCCAATATTCATCTAGAATAACTTTAAGTGCATCTCAGTGATCCGAAAAGATCTCTTAGGACAAGGAGAACAAAGCAACCAGAATAACTTAAGTTGTGCATTTATTACAATGTGAAATTAGGGTTTACGCAGAAATATAAGGATTATTTTGTTCATCATCTGCACATTTGCATTCGAGAAGAAGAGAGAAGGATCTCTGCAACTAAATTGTTTCAAACCTCTCAAAGATCAATAGCAGAAGTCGATTGATCCTGCAATCCGCTCCAGCTCATATCATGAACCCTAGAAGCGTAAAAGGTATTTTCTACTCTTGAATAACTCTCTCTAAATCTTTTAAAAGATGGTTACTCTAAATGTTGTTAGAATCACTGATAGGCCATGTTGTAAATTCAAAAAACACCCCTACAAATCTCTGGAAGTTGATCCCTTAGGCGCATTCTCTAGCATTCTACATGGGGTTCTGCATGTAGAAGATATTAGGGTTTACATACACACAAACATTAAAGAATTTGGGGAATCCAAGCTGATGGATATCTACCACAAGGAACTGATAGATGAATCACTTGAACTTAAACCCCAATACAAGGCCAGCCAGGATAAGCATTTCAGACAGTCCATCCATTTCCCCTATTTTGCAGAAGATGAGTGGGTCTGGTATGTTTTGAGCAGAGTGCATGACAACTTCATGTGGTTGAATAGACCATTTAAGATCACAAAAGATGCTATTAGGGCGGTAACCAGTTTGCACTCATCCGGAGGGTTACCTGTTCTCAAATCGGTCAAAAAACAAACTATGAGTGATGCTACCAGATCAAAATTTGACAAGAGAGCAATGATAATAGAAGATATCACTGATCCAGATATCAAGTTTTCCTCCATGATAATTGGTTACAAGATATATCACTCCAGCAGGGAAAATTCAGTACCCAGAACTGCAATTTACACTGTCTATCAGATGCTAAGAGAAAACATTGACTATGATCTTTGTGAGCTTCTCCTGAACCAACTATTAGAGAATTTGTAGAAAATAAAGAAAGATAAAAAGAATTCATTCAAGTATGGTGGCTTGATACTTTGCCTATTCTTCTACTATATGAATGAACTACCTGGAACTAGTGGCTGGATATGGCAAAATGACAGCCCTGTTGCCATACAAATCAGGGATTATTTGTATGGGCTTGGTGATGCCAAGGCACAAAATACAACACTGTGGGGTTACTTCAAAAACTTCCAAAGCATAATGCAGGCCAGAGAGAGAATCCCCTAATCTCTAGTTGAAAAATACAAAGATGCAGTGTGCTTCATGGTAGACACTGATCAATGCCTAATGGAGGCAGTGGACCTGAGAATAGTGTGGATTATGCCAATGCGCTATGAGGTGGATGAGAAAATTTTGGAACTGCATGTCCAACATCTACTAAGTCAACCTAAGGACCCTAAGGTGGAAAGGTTTGGAACCTTCCAAGAATTGAGTGTAAAAGTTCATGTTGAACTTAGACAGCCTGAGATCAAGAGAAAGTTAAGAAGGGAAGTAGAAGAATTCACCAAGAGGCATGGAATATCAAAGGAGGCAGTTGATGCCAATAGAGAGAAGATGGAAAGGGTAGAGAAAGAAAAACAAGAAATAGAAAAAGAAAGTGCTCTGGTGCAAGCCCCCTCCCAGACCAAATCCTCCAGAAGCTCTGGACCTACCACCTCTAAGAGCCAAAAAGCATCAAAAGTGGAAGCCCAGACATCTGGAAAGGGAGAGAGGAGAACAAAGAAAAAGGCCACAAGGTCCTATACGAGTCAGAAGGATGATGAAGAAACTGAGAACGATGAAGAAATCAAGAAAATGAAGAAGAAGAAGAAAACATCCGATGAGCCCTCTATCGGTCATAGCAAGGAAGAAGAAGTAGAAGCGTTTATTGAAACGCTTACTCTATCCATTGATGATGTAGTCAAGGTAGTTACTGTGGATGGAAATCTGCAACCAATGACAAAACTCTATGATGAGTATAATGACACAGATAAAAAGATCTTGGAAGAAGCCATAGTTAAGTAATTAAACATATATAATAAGGCATTTATTGAAATCATCTCTCTAATTCCCAAAAGTTTAGAGAAGGAACTTGAAATGAGAGAGAAAAATGCCAAGGCAAAGGACTTAGAGATCAGAGAATAGATTGCTATCCAACTCTATCCCTCCATCACTCCAAAGCAAATGAGTATGATCTTCAAAGATTGCAAGGATGAGTTCCGGAGCAATACCAGAATGAATAAGCTTATGCTCAGAGAGACTGATCAGGTGGCTAAAGAGACTGAATACATCCTCTAGAATGCCTATAAAAGATTTAATATTCCTATTATAGAGGACTTAAGTGATGAACCCTCTGTCATGGATGATGAAGGACTCAGTACATCAAAGGAAGATCCTATAGAGAAAAATGTAGAAGAATCAAAAGAGATAGGTGAGGAGAAAACTAAGGACCCGGATTCCTCTATTTCGGAAGAGGAAGTCCAAGAAGAAGTAAATATCTCTCATCCAGATTCCCCAGCAGACTCCAGATCTAAAGGAGAAGAAAGAATAGAGGAGAAAACTAGTCAAGAAGAAGAAGAAGTAAAGGAAAGGGAAAAAGACCAAACAGAGAAGACCCCAGGAGATAGTTCTAAGACTGCAGAAGGGAAGAAGACTCTGTCTCCAGCAAGAGATACTACAGAAACTATCAAAGATTTCTTGACCAAAGAGATGATGGAAATTGATGAACCGAAACTACTTCAAGGACCATTCAATTTTGATTCCCTCTCCCCTGTTCAAACAATGAAGATAACATTCTTTGCCCAAGCAAAGGCAAAAGAAAAACTTCTAAAGTCTCACATGGAAGACTATGAGCTAATTGAGATTGCATCCAGTGTATTGGAAAAGATCATGCCATCCTTCCAGAAGGATCTTTCGGCCTCTTCATCCGATAATCTCAAATCTCTTGTTAATATTGTTAGCACACATTTTGATTCCTTAGAGAAGTCAATAGAAGAAAAGGTCCAGAAGGAGTTTTTGGGAAAGAAATTCTCTGAAGTACAAGTAACAAATGATAGGAGAAATATGGATATTGGGATAAAGAGCTTAGAAATGCTCTTAAAGATGGCAGAGAAATATACAAATTTTGTCTATCTTGGTCCACCGTGACATAAGACATTACCAAGAAGGTGGAAGAACAAGAGAGTAAATTGTTAAGTTTATCTCAAAATTTTGATCCTATCATCTCATCCATTATGAATCAAGAATGCCAAGCTATTACCACTATGAATGAGATAAAGAGGCTTGAGAAGGAGAAGAAGAATATAATAAGTAGGATGGGTGAACTTAGAGGGATAATTATCCCTAAGTTAGAGGCCATGCATGAGGCCCTAACTAATGCTCAGACCATAGCCCGGACTAGTGATCCGATAGATCTAAAGAGGGCAGAATCTTTTGCATTCCTATTGAGTAGTCACATCTCAATTTTGGACAGGATGAAGCAGAGTTGGGCAACAGAATTTGTCTAGTTGAAGACAACTTTTGCAGATATACTTCAGTATATGTAAGTATAACATGTATATATACTTTTACGGCTAAGTATAGTTGGATTTTTGGGATTTTTGGTGTGCGGATTCTACCCTTTACCATTGCTGTCAAAGGGGGAGTGAGTAGTAGTGAAAAATGTGGAATCTAGCTAAGGGGGAGCTCCAGTAAAGTGTACATTAGAACAGAGCATCAGCCAATGGGGAGTGTAGTGTGACACTTAGTCATTTTTCACTAAGTGTTGCCATCAATGCCAAAGGGGGAGATTGTTGGCAAGAGACACTGTGTGGCTTCATGAGTGTTGTCATTGATGGCAACAATGTCCATCCCACACATCTGTAGGACATGGTATGTCTCAACCAGAAGTCAGATTGAAGAGTATTTTGGTTTGGTGACCAAGAACAGAGCATGCAGCAAGGTCCAACAATCAGGTTCAGATCTCTCAGAGGAAGTATCTCATTAAACTGCAGACTTGGGAAAGTTAAGACGAATACCATGACTAATATATTCTAGAGATTGAGCCTCCGGTGATGTAAGAGTGAAAAGATATGAACACCTAAGTGTTAAGTTCCTGTTTGGCAGAGTAGACTGAGGAAGAATTGACCGATAGAGCTTCAGACCTTAATCCGGATGAGATATTGATGGTAATCAAGTTTCTTAAGGGATCATTCATAATTGACCAACATGATTGATGACTTCTATAAGCATCTCTTTGATACACATCACTTGGTAAGCAAGGATTTACCCGACAAGACTAGAGTTTGGGAAAATATTGAGTATTCCAGATGCTGACTAGAAAGATGTTGAAATCCTTTGAGTGGATATATATACCAGATGGACTTTGATGAGAAGGTGTGTGTGATGTGTTGTACAGTACGAAGAAAAGAAGAGAACAGTGTGGAAGCAGTAATACAAGTCTGGTATGTGACAGGACAACAGCACCAAAGAAGAGGAAGAATGAAGTGTAGTAGATTAGTGTATTGAGCCTAACCAGAACTGAACCTCAGCATATGTGGATGCTTCTTATCAGTTCAAGTATCTTGTTACTTTCTTTATACCTTGTAGACAGTGAGTCTCTTGTAGGCAGTGAGCCTCTTGTGAGCAGTGTGCTCAGGCAGTGAGCCCTAATTGGCAAAACCATTTTGTACTTCTATTCTTTTAACAGAGAATACAATCTTGGGTTAGTTACCCTGTGTTTTTTCCCTTAACATGGTTTTCCATGTCTAAATCATTGTGTTATGTGTATTGATTTTGTTTCTGCTTTCATGGTTATGGATGCTTATTTGATTTGATGTTGCACTAGTTTTTAAAGAAGAACAGAAAGTTAAATTAATTAAGATAACTGATTCACCCCCTTTTCAGTTATCAACAATTTTTTTATTTCCAAGATCACCTTTTAGTGTGAGGTAAGAGAATGCAAAGCTAAATACCTATACAAGCAAAGAAAACAAAGTTAATTATCCTTAATATTCAATTGTGCAACTAGTCTAGTGGAAAAATAAATACTTTGACAAACATGCTACACCATATAAACATGTTAGTAGTTTCATAAAAAGAGTCTTGGACAAGTTATATTGTTGCACAATAATATTAGATCAATAGAAAATAATAAAAAATGATTAGTAAGAAAAAAAGACCCAAATCTTGAGGAAAATGATGAATAATCCACGACATAGTGGATGTGTTAAAACAAAAATTAAGTTGCAAAATATAGAGCACACACACTAAAAGATGAGTAGAGGCACTGAAAGATGAGTTTAGTTGTTCACTAGTCACCTACCATGGACACATTAAAGGATGACATAGACATGTTGAATCATGAAGCATATGAAACTTAAAAATTGACACACACGCTGATCTTTGACGACCTACACAAAAAGTGGAAAAATTGCACAAAGATGGCCATAAAATGGGTTAGATAATAGAAATGTTACAAAAATAAAATGATGAAAAATAATCCAATTAAAATCATCCAAAAGATGTAGGTTTATGTAGGTGATGCTCATGTCAGACTATGAGTGCATGTGCCATAGGTTTTCAAATGCATCAATATGAGAGTAGACACATCGAAATGTGCTAGATGCTAGAAAATGGGTGATAAGCTAGTAAAACATATGGTCTAACCTACATGTAAACATCTAGATTATATTTAATAAAGGATTAGAGACCTAAGAACTTGTTATGCCAACAATAATCCTATTAAAAAAGAAGAAGAAAAATGATGAAAAAACATTAGGTGTGCACAGTGATGTTCTACATAGGAGTTATGGGGATGTGTTGAATGGTGAAGTAGACATGCCAAAACATGAAGGATCACACTGAAAGTAGAACACACATGCATAAATACAAACCTAGAACCAAAAATATCAAAAAGTCTCACAAAGTAAAATGATTAAAAAGGGACATTGGTCCCACAAGACATTACAAATGTATAGAATGAAATGTAAACAAAAATAAATAGAGAAACATGCAAGTATAATCCATTTAGTCTAAATCAAATCACAACCTCTAGATTAAGCTAAGTATTTGCAAAGTTAATGAAAAACTAAGTTTCTTGAAAGGAAGCTAGGTGTGCGAAAATCACTTCCTACACTAATCTAATGAGGAGAGGGCTATGCAAATTCAATTTAATCCTTACAACTATAGCAACATAGAACATATAACAGAGATATTATAGCAATACACATGAACCAGAAAGAAGAGATAAGAAGAGAGACAAAGATATAATGTGGGGAAAACCCTTATCAGGTGAAAAACCCCACTTAGAAACCTACACAATGTATTATCAAAACTGATAATGGTTTACAATACACTTTCAATGCAAGCTTCAATAGTCTGAACAACACTCGTATCTGGAGTCAATCTGATAGAGTAACAGTACCTGTTAAACCTGTAATACTTCTCCACCTCCAAGCACTTGTTTATATAGAATATACAAGGCAATATTGGTCCTATCTTGGAATGGGCATCCAACTTGGCCTCATGGCCCAAAACCCAAGCCTAAGGACACTTGGTCAACATTGTAGAATGTGCTTGACACTTATCCACAACTCCCATCCCAAAGAGGTCACCTATTTCCAAAATGGGCTATGACAGATGCTGTTACAACACGACTGTCATAGAATCTGTCATAGCGGTTACAACTTACAACTGTAAGAGAATCTGTCATACACAGACTATAAATAGCATATTCTCTTACAACATGTCATAGTCCACCTTACGGCACCCAAATATGCCTTTTTCAAAGATGCTTCATGACACATGTCTTCACCTATCTTACAAGCTTCTATTTCTGACTCTTACATGTCATAACTTCATCATAGGAATCTGTCATAACCGTTTTGGTCAAACATTCCCTTACATAACATGAAAGATGCTAACACATGGAAAAATGCTCCTACCACAAAGTGGGGTGTCTATCTCCTCATGTGAGGACAAAATTATAGGTTGTCATCTTCCATGTAGGATGACACATCACTGTGCCACATCCCACAATATGACAATATGGAATTTACAATTAATTTACAACATAGGCAATGAATTAATAAATACAAACATAAATAATGCAAGGAATTACCAAGGTTGAGACACCTTAATTCCCAACATTCTCCCACTTGTCGAACACCTTGTAAGAGCTAATAGAATAATAGGATTTAACTGCTATAGGCGGAGAGGCCCACAGACTCTGAACTTCTCTGCGCCCACTGGTTTTGTCAATGCATTTGTAACATTCTTCAAATTATCTACCTTCTCCAAATTTACCTTTAAATCCTCAACCATGTTTCACATGAAGTGAAACTGAACATCAATGTGCTTTGTTCTGGCATGGAAAGTCTGATTCTTCACAAGGAAAATTGCACTCTGACTATCACAACTAATCGTGATCTGACCTGTATCAACACCAATACCTGAACACAATCTCTTAAGCCAAATGGCTTCCTTACAAGCATGAGTTGCTGCCATATACTCAGCTTCTGTCATGGACAAAGCAACCATAGGTTGTCGCTTACTCATCCAGCTAATAGCACCACCAAACAGTGTAAACACATAAGCACTAGTGGATCTCCTACTGTCAGTGTCACCTACCCAATCTAAATCCACAAATCCACAAATTTCAACAGAATGCGGAGGTCCTGTAACATTACCATGATAGCATACGGAATACTCAGAAGTACCCCTCAAATATCTGAACACTCGCTTAACTACATTGCAATGAACCCATCCAGGATTAGCCATAAATCAACTAAGGACTGCCAATGCTTGGGCAATGTCTAGTCTTGTGCAGACCATAGCATACATCAAACTGCCAATAGCACTAGCATAAGGTACTCTACTCATGTCCTCCAGCTCACTAGGAGATTTTGGACAATCCTCATCAGACAACTTTGTCCCCAAAGAAACAGGAACACACAATGGTCTACAATCTGCCATGCTAAACCTATCCAACATGGTCTTCACATACTTACTCTAGCTTAACCAAAGTTTTCTGTCAGTTCTGTCTCTTCTAATTTCCATTCCTAGAATGTACCTGGCTGCCCCTAAATCTTTCATTTCAAACTATGCTGGCAATTGAGATTTGAAATCAGAAATCATATTCTTACCCTTCCTAATGAGCAACATGTCATCAACATATAATGCAACAATGAGAATATGATCATCATCAAACTTGTAATACACATAGTGATCCGATTTCAATCTCACAAATGTAATAGACAACACAAAGGCATCAAACTTCAAGTACCATCTCCTAGGGGACTGTTTCAAACCATACAAAGACTTCTTAATCTTGCAAGCCAAATTTTCTTTACCTTTCACCATGTAGTGCTCTGGCTGTGACATGTAGATTTCTTCCTCCAAATCACCATGAAGTAAAGTTGTCTTCACATCCATCTGTTCTACCTCTAAGTCATAAGCTACTGCAAGAGACAACATGAATCGAATGGATGTCATCTTTGCAATGGGAGAGAAGATCTCACCATAATATATACCCTCCACTTGTGAATACCCCTTCACAACCAATCTGGCCTTTTACTTCTCATCTACACCAAATTTCTTCTTGAACACCCATTTGCATCCAACAGGTTTCCATCCAAGACGCAAAGGCACCAAGTCCCAAGTTTGATTCTTTTCCAAAGAAGCCATTTCATCCTCCATGGCCTCCTTCCAGGAACCTACATCTTTCATGTCTGTAGCCTCTGATACAGTTCTACATTCATCACTATTAGTAAGCAAAGAAAAAGCACAACTAGAATCAAGCAATATAAAACCAAACCTTTCAGGTTGCTTTCTTATCCATGTAGACCTCCTCAAGAGCCAAGTTTGAGGTTCAACTTCTTCATTTGAGCTTTTAGAGCTGCAAGAGCTCTCCTCATCATCAGGTCCAACATTGTCTTTCTGTTCAGTCTTCTCAGGGGTAGGAGGAAACTGAACAACATCCTCTTTCTTTTCTTTTTCGTCTGGCTGTAAAACAGTGGAAGAAGGTGTAAGCTCTCTAAAGATGACACTTCTACTAGACAACACTTTTTCATCCATAGGGTCCCAAATCTTGTATCCTTTCACACCGACACCATAGCCAATGAAGATACACTTAACAACCTTGTTCTCCAATTTTGAGTGCTTCTCCCTAGGCACATGTGCATATGCCTCACAACCAAAAACATGAAGATGCCTTATTGAAGGCTTTCTACCAAACCACACCTGCATGGGTCTCTTTCCATCAAGAGCTGATGTAGGAGATCTATTTACAAGATAGCAAGCAGTGGTAATAGCTTCAACCCAAAACTTTTGTTCTAGGCCAGCTCCACTAAGCATACTCCTAGCCTTCTCCATCAGTTTCCTATTCATCCTTTTTGCAACTCCATTTTGCTGCTAGGTGTATGGAGTTGTCTTATGTATTTCAATCCCAAGTTCCTTGCAATATTTATCAAATTCTATAGAACAAAACTCTCCACCATTGTCAATTCTCAAACACTTAATCTTTTTACCAATCTAAATTTTAGGAAAGGCCTTAAACTCCTTAAACTTACTATAGACTTTAGATTTGCTTCTAACAAAATAAATCCATGTCCTTCTACTGTAGTCATCTTTGAAAGATACAAATATATAGATTTTGATAATGAAGGAACATTAACAGGATCAAATACATTAGAATGAACAAGGTCCAATACACCAGAAGACTTATGAGAACTTGAATAAAATTGAACACGGTTTTATTTGCCATATATACAATGTTCGCAAAAGTCAAACTCAAGATTACAATCATCTAACCCCTCAATGAGGTTTTTATTTTTCAAGGTACACAGACCCTTCTCACCAATGTGGCCAAATCTCTTATGCCATAACATTGTCTTTTCAACAGGAAGCTTAACTTCCAAGGCATGATTACAACCATCAGAATTAGAAACAATAGATTTCTTCAGTGCTCATTCAAATGGTGGGGATGAAGTGACTGTTGCCCTCTTCCTTGAGTTAGAAGAACTATTACATTGTGTCTATTCATCTTGCATCCTTCGTTCAAAAGACAACCTGCACACCTACATCATTCAACATACTTATAGAAAGCAAGTTCCGTGCTAAGCTTGGGATGTACATAACCCCAGAGATCCGCTTCACTCGTCCATAAGGGAATTAGATAGAGACTCTTCCATGACCAATAATCTTTAGATGAGAGTCATCACCCAAGTACAACTTTCCACCATCGAACTCCTCATACTTAGTGAACCATTCTCGATGTGAGGTCATGTGGAATGATGCCCCAGAGTCAATCAGCCACACATCATCAGAAGCATGGGTTGCCAGGGCTGCGATGAAAGCATCACTATCATCTTGTCACTTGTCAGAATCTGAATCTGGGGTCTTCTTTTTCTTTTTCTTTTCCTCTTTGCATTCCTTTCAGAAATGCCTAGATTTACCACAGTTCCAACATATAGCCTTGGACTTTTGAGCAGATTTGGATCTCCCACGGGATTTGGATCTACCCTTCTCAGCTTTCTTGTCCTTCTTTTTCCCTTTCTCCGTGGGTCTTCCATGAACAACAAGAGCCTCTTTGGCTGCATTAAAAGACTTTCTCCGCATCTCTTCAGATAGTAGTGAAGAAACCACTTCATCCATTTTGAATGTGGATGTGGTACTTCCAACAATCATGACAAGGTGATCCCACGAGTCCGTCAAAGAACAAAGCAAGGTCATACAATGATCCTCCTCCATCTTCAAACCAACGAATGTCAATTATACAACTAGCATGTTGAAAGCATTCATATGTTCAACAGTGGATCCTCCGTCCTCCATTTGAAGGGAAAACAACTTCTTTCTCATAAAAAGTTTGTTAACCAGGGATTTGGCTTGATACACATCTCCCAACTTCTTCCAAAGCAAGTTTATAGTAGTCTCCTCATGGACAATTAACAGAACATAATCAACAAGACTAAGTCTTATGAGACCCTTAGCCTTCTGATCCTTGAGATCCTAATCAGCTTGTGACATTGCAGCTAGTTTAGTTCCATTGATAGTTTCCCAGAGGTCTCGATCAACAAGCATGTCTTCCATCTTGAGCTTCCACATCTCAAAATTACTGTCAATGAATTTCTCCACCTCAATCCTTCTGGATGTGCTTGTCATCTCCTTTCTGCAATAGAATTTAGAATACTCTGCATAGACTCTCACTCAACTTAAGATTAGCTCAAAAAACCGCTACCCAACTGCTAAGACCAAAACTGGCCAGGCTCTGATACCAACTGAAAGGAAGCTAGGTGTGTGGAAATCGCTTCCTACACTAATCTAATGAGGAGAGGGCTATACAAATTAAATTTAATCCTTACAACTACAGCAACATAGAACATCTAATAGAGATATTACAACAATACACATGAACCAGAAAGATGACAAAAGAAGAGAGATAGAGATATAACGTAGGGAAAACCCTTATCGGGTGAAAAACCCCACACTCAGAAACCTGCATAATGTATTATAAAAACTGAATATGGTTTACAATACACTTGCAATGCAAGCTTCAATAGTCTTTGACACTCATATATGGAGTCAATCCGGTAGAGTAACAGTACCTGTAAAACCTGTAATACTTCTCCACCTCCAAGCACGTGTTTATATAGAATATACAATGCAATATTGGTCCTCTCTTGGAATGGGCGTCCAACTTGGCCTTGTGGCCCAAAACCCATGCCTAAGGACACTTGGTCAACATTGTAGAATGTGCTTGACACTTGTCCACAACTCCCATCCCAAAGAGGTCACCTATTTCCAAAATGGGCTATGAGATTGTCTTACGACACTTACGATCGTCATAGAATCTGTCATAGCGGTTACAACTTACAGCTGTAAGAGAATCTGCCATACACAAGATATAAATAGCATATTCTCTTACAACATGTCATAGTCAACCTTGGGGTGCCCAAATATGCCTTTTTCAAAGATGCTTCATGACACATGTCTTCACCTGTCTTACAAGCTTCTATTTCTGACTCTTACATGTAATATCTTCATAGGAATCTGTCATAACCGTTTTGGTCAAGCATTCCCTTACACAATATGAAAGATGCCAACACATGGCAAAATGCTGCTACCATGAAGTGGTATGCCTATCTCCTCATGTGAGGACAAATTTACAAGTTGTCATCTTCCATGTAGGATGACACATCACCATGCCACATCCCACAATATGACAATATGGAATTTACAATTAATTTACAATATAGGCAATGCATTAATAAATACAAACATAAATAATGCAAGGAATTACCAAGGTTGAGACAGCTTAATT
This sequence comes from Cunninghamia lanceolata, assembly GCA_027924645.1. Lineage (NCBI taxonomy): Eukaryota > Viridiplantae > Streptophyta > Pinopsida > Cupressales > Cupressaceae > Cunninghamia > Cunninghamia lanceolata. Next base: position 7,807,550 of record BSBN01000194.1, on the reverse strand, counting down.
CCTAACATTTCTCACCAACACAAACCCTTTTTGTGCCAATGGTGGTTGTTCTTAAAAGGATCTAGTGTTGATGAGAGAGAATGTGGTTGTTCAAATAGACAACATGCCCATGCATTCATGTGATTCTTCTGATAATGACTTATGGAAGGGTCCATTTACAGATTTTTGATTAAGAGGATCAATGGATGAGATTGATTGAGATGTAAGAATGCATGAGAAGCCTCCAAGTGTCTCCTTGTGATTGGTACACATGAAGAGGGTCATGATCTAAGGGATTTGTAGGGCTAGGGTTTTCTATATTAAATGGATGAACAAGATTTGATGAGACAATTTTATGGATCCTTGTGCATGCATGGAGCCATGTCCAACCTTTAGCCATGTCCAATATTGACTTGGCTAATGATGCTTAGGATTGTGCAAGTGATTAATTAGGTAATTAAGTGATTTTTTAACTAACTAATGAGTTGAGGGGGAAATAGGGTAAATTAAATAAATAGTTTGTATTTATTTAATTTTTGGGAATAGGCATAGGATGGTTGATTTAATAAAATAAATGATGATTTATATATTTAAAGGAAGGAACATTAGGAAATGTGTTGAATATGATAAATTAATTAAATCAATGACTACAATTTATTTAATTAATTCTAGGAGGATGATTGAATTAGTTGATTAAACAACTAGGTTTATTTAATTAATGCAAGAGGAATATATGTGGGATGAATTAGGTGATGGTAGGATGTGGTCAAATCTAGGTGTATACACTAATAAAATAGAAGAGTTTGTTCTACATAATTTATATGTTAGGATGAAAATGTTGTAGTATAATGGTTGACAATGGAAACATTGTTAATCTTGTGTTGGAGAAGATGGTGGAGAAATTAGGGATGTAGACAATAGGTCATGTAAACCCTTATAAGGTGTCTTGGTTATAAAAAGGACGTCACATTCTCCTAAAGGAGTAGTGGCTATTGAATTTCAACATTAGCAAATAAAAGGATTAGGTGGTGTGTGAAATCATGACTTTGGATGTATACCATGTTTTCTTGGGAAAACTTCAATAATTTGAAAAGAGGTAATGTATGATGGTTATGTGAATACCTATAGTCTTGGAAAATATGGAAAATATTATGCCTTGAATGATTTTAAGAATCAAAATAAGGAATATGATGCATATCTGTGAGTGATGATGATCTCAAAGGATATCCTAAGTGAGTGGAAAAGAAAGGAAGTGAATACTACAATCATTATAAATGCCATGGAGCAATGGTCAACATTAAAGCACACATAGTGGCAAGGGTGTATCTTTTATTGGTAGGAGTTTATATTTCATGTTATTTTATTGTTGATTTGGGGTTGCTTATGTTTAGTTTTTATTTCCTTTTCTTAAGTGTCTACATTAATAAAAATAGTGGTGAGAGATGGAGAAGTAGGTTGATCACTCCATAGTCTTGCATTCCATAACTTACTTAGTATCTCTTAGTTTGATGCAACATATATGATGTATTTTTCATGTATATCATATGGTTGGTGCAGATATCATACATTAATCCAAATGTTGTATGTTTGACATCTTATTTTAGGAATTCCAACATTTTTGTGGTTTGGTATGACTTAAGTCTAGTCATATCTTGGGAAAATACTTGTGCTAACAAGAAATCATTGATTTTTGTTCTCCCAAGAATGGGAAGGTATGGACACAATAATATTTTCCTCCCTTTCAAATTTTTATGGAGTCCACTGACATAGTGATATAAAAATTCTTCCAAAATAAGATTATCTACTACATAATACAACAAATAATGTAGTGTGGCTACAATATTCCCTCAATTCTAACATTACTACATTAATAGGAAACAAGAACCCTGATCCAATTTTACTTCAATCTATCATAATAGTTTGTGATATTTGTGGCATTGGGGATTTATGGAGATTTTGGTATATTATACTATAAGACTAATTACAAATTTGATACATAAATTGTGATATTTATGTGCATGAAGTTTATAAATCAGTTTGAATACAAGTATGGTAAAGACAAGAGACCATTGTAAAAAGACATTGTTTGGAAATTGAAGGAAGTCACTCATATTGCAACTAGAAAATTTGAAAGTATGTAGAAATTTTGTACTTGATAGGATTCCTTGAGCTATTTTTCTAGATTGTAAGAAATGATTTCTCCCCAACTGGGCACAACCTTATCATTCGAAGTAATAGATAGGAGGCACATCCATTCAGGAAAAACATGTTGTGTATCTACAAGTCTATATAATTTGTTCAATAAAACCATTCCATCCTTCACCATGTCTTTAAACATATGTACCATCTATACATGGACATTATACCTATTTACCTAGTGATCTAGTTTTTCCAACCATTCCCTAGGGCTTCATGAATATTATTCCTTTTATCCCTATTTTTGAAACATTGCACCTTATACTTGAACTATGGTTTAGGAAGATACAATATTTTCTTAAGGGATAACCTATACTATTTATAAGTATATAATCCTATAATAATGCTTTAACTTTATGCTCTTCGAAATGGAGATGGTATATCAATACCTAATTGTTCAAGGCTTGTAGATGTTGATGTCTACTATTTATTTGGTGCCATGCTTTCCCTTTAAAAATGGTGAATTGTTCTCTTTGTCTCTAATAATCTTACTAACACATAGGCCTTTGAATAGCTAGGACAATCTGTTGTGATATGAAATTCCTCTAACCTCAATATGTCAGTGATGAGCAATTGATCTCAAAATGTGTTATATATTAACAAAGACTATTTCGCATAGATAGAACTTTAAGATAAGATCATTTAGAATTATATTGGTTGTAAGATTTCTTCCCATCACTCCTTTGAATTAGATGCTCGTAATTTACACTTAAGCTAATTGTTTTAAACAAACACTTAAAAGTTATTTTACAACATGACAGTTAATTTGTTATATCTATATCTACTATTAAAAAAAACTTAATTGCATTCTTGCATACTCACTCATTTATATTGCTAATTTAATTAATCTTTCCTATTAGATTTTTTTTTCCAAAATTTTAAGTACAAAAACCATTTTATTTTAAACTGCTTAATTTATTGGCTAACTTTTAGAAGCCTTTTTCAATATCAATTTCCGATTACTTAGTCTCCAATAGGTGGGTTTCGCCTGGGCACAATTAAAATAGAGAAGCCAAGAATAGATTGGATAGCAACTTCATAATGGAGTCAGAAAGTCTCACATTTTGTAGGTTTCATATTAAAAAAAAAAACAAAAACTCTTAATCTTCCCCGTCCCTACAACTACACCTGCTAAGAGACAAATCTATAAAATGCCTGTCCTACATATTAAAGTCCATATTAGCTACGGTCTGATATAGCTTGAAGTGCCAGCCAATGTAATAGTTGGCCGGCAAGATGCAAATTTATATAAAAAATCTGGACCGCATCAACATACCCATAGTGGTGGAGAGTTCAGACACAATTGCAACTCTGAAAGAAAAGGTTTACGAGTTAGAAGGAATTCCACCAGATTGGCAAGAACTGATTCTTGAGCCCCAAGTTTCAGATACGCCATTTACAGAAGAACATGACTCAGATTTGCCAACGTCTGTTCCATTTGCAGAAACCAAGTTGGAGGACACAAAAATAGAAAGTGATCGACAAGTACTGATTCTTGAGCCCCAAGTTTCAGATACGCCAAGTACGGAAGAACTTTACTCAGATTTGCCAACGTTTGTTCCATTTGCAGAAACCAAGTTGGAGGACACAAAAATGGAAAGAGATCGACAAGTACTGATTCTTGAGCCCCAAGTTTCAGATACGCCAAGTACGGAAGAACTTTACTCAGATTTGCCAACGTTTGTTCCATTTGCAGAAACCAAGTTGGAGGACACAAAAATGGAAAGAGATCGACAAGTACTGATTCTTGAGCCCCAAGTTTCAGATACGCCAAGTACGGAAGAACTTTACTCAGATTTGCCAACGTTTGTTCCATTTGCAGAAACCAAGTTGGAGGACACAAAAATGGAAAGAGATCGACAAGTACTGATTCTTGAGCCCCAAGTTTCAGATACGCCAAGTACGGAAGAACTTTACTCAGATTTGCCAACGTTTGTTCCATTTGCAGAAACCAAGTTGGAGGACACAAAAACTATCTCCTATTACAACATTCAGGAGGGGCAGACAATATCTCTGGATATTTGTTTGCTTCCGATAAATGAAGAAACTGGAATCAAAGTATATATCCGTAGACCACGTCGTCTGGACAAGCATGTAGATAACATAACTTTATATGTTCAGAGTTGGTGGACAATTGGTTTTGTGAAGGCCATTCTGCGACACATTGGTGGTGTGCAGCAGGATGAGATCCAAAAGTTAGAATTTGAGAAGAAGGTGTTGGAAAATAACATGACTATTGCTGACTGCAATATTCAAAACGAAGATCATTTGGAAATTGTCCCTGGTGATCAAAATTAACTGTTTCTTCTGGTTCAAGCGATTCTCTGCCATTCCTTTCGGCCTTTGTTTTCTAATGTTACTTATCATAATATAATATTTGTGTTTCCTCTGACTCTATAATAGAATACAAAAGTTTAACGCACCCTTAGTGTTTCTTTAAACTTGGAACTTGTATATATAGGAAATAATATTAATATTAATATTCATCTCAAGAGAAGAATATCTGCATACAAATATAGAATTTGAATAATATATTATAGAAAATAATATATAATACAAAACTTATTTTGGATAAAAAAATTAGCAAACAATAACCTTATTTTTATGACATTTATATTAAAAAATTTGTAATATAATGAGATAATTCAACCACACTATCAAGGGGATCTTCAACTCACTTCTTTGTGTTATTGTAATAGTATGTACTTTGTCATTAAACAATTGTAATAAATATCTTTCTAAGTACTCTATATATAAGCATAAGTAATGTAGGGGCATTGTGCCACACCTAACTATTGTATTCAATTTCTTGCCAACGATTTAAATTTAGGTTTCACCACCTATTTTGGAGTTGGTTTAACTTGTCATTAGTTGTATTAAAGCCAACCTATTTGGAAATCTCCACATAGTTGCCCACACACATTCACAACAATTAATGCAACTTTCTCAAATATTCATCCTTTGGTGTAAACTAAAAAGAGCCTTTCATAAACAAAAGTAGTCCGACTAAACACAACAATTAACCTACAAATACTTTCAAGCCAAATTACTAAATTTTACTCATCCAACTATCATCAAAGTTTACCAATAGATACAATAGAAATACATAGAACTACTATCAAAACCACAAAATTCAATTCCTCAATGTGGTGAAATGTGCTAACTTTCCTCAGCACAGACTGTTAACCATGAACTAATAGACAAACAAACTACTGAACCTAACCACAATTTCTACTTCTCTAGACATGACACAATATTTCCATGATGCCTAGGGATGCACCTGCATCAGAGATTTAGGGAGAGTTATGAAGTTTAAGGGAATGGACAATCTCATCTTTATGTGAGGTTATAGATTTTGAGGAAGAGCAGGGTGTGACTCCTAGAATGGGGGACTAACAAAGGTAAAATAGGGGAACTTAAACTTCTACCACTTCTACACATCCTTGTATTGTGAGACAAGTATGTGTAATTAAATTTATTTAAAATATTTGATATAATGAAACAAGATTTGTATTTAAAACTACTCTCTTTCGATATGCTAGTATGTGTGATTTTTAGTCTCAATCCTTGGCACGAGTTGCCTCATAAATTAGTTTCCATTGTGAGTGTTATTGCATGCTATATGTGTGTGTGCGTGTGCGCGCGCGCTCGTGTGTGTGTGACAAGTCATACATAAAAAAATGAACTACAACAAGGAATGCTTTATTTTACCTTGAGTCTACATACTTTTTTTTATAGTACCAAACCTCCCATCATTCAAGCTATGATTTAATAGGATTGTCTTTAAGTATAAAGCAATATAAGTGATTTATGGTGTGTGTGTGTGTGTGTGTGTGTGTACCAATCTAGTAGGAGTCATAAGGGGAGTTGAAGTGAGGATGGATGCCCTAGACAGTGATAAGAGGAGAGGTCATGTTCATGTGGGTATTGATAGTGATAGTGAAAAAGGAGTTGAGGGAACAACACAAGAAAATAAAGATGCATGTGTATGAATCGAAGCGAGGGAAAGGAGAGTGATAAGATCCATCTCCAATATGAGAAAGGGTGCAAAGATAGAGCTATCATACTTTGGAAGGAGACTAGAACTAAATGAGTTAATTTATTGAATAATGGAGATGGAACAATATTTGAAATATGACAAGAAAGAGGAGCCAAGAAGGGTGAGAGTGGCACAAGAAAGGTTGAAAGGAAAAGCAACACTATGGTGGAAAGAGGTGCAAGATGAAGGAAGAATAACTTGGAGAGAGAAGATTACTCAATGGAATAGGATGGTGAGAAGATTGTAGACCAAGTTCCTACTAGTGGATTACCAACTTGAACTACTCAATAAATTATAGAAGTTGAGAAGAAAAGAGTTGAGTGTGAAGAGATACATCAAGGATTTCTACAATATCTCCATTAGATCAAGTCACCAAGAGTTGGAACATGAGAAGGTTGCACAATATGTCAATAGCCTAAGGCTAAGAATACAAGATGAGTTTGTAGTGAACCAAACATAAAATTTATTTAAATATTCTTAGATCTAAAATACTCAATTGAGTTTTAATTTCTAAATGTAAAGTGTTGTGAAATCTGAAAGACCCACAACAATTAGAACTATAATTGTACTCAAATCCACCTAAAAATTAGACATGCACTCCTATGCTCGAACACCTTTTTTTTTAAATCTAATTAATTATATTGAAATAAAATCTCCTAAAAGCCATCTATAAAATATTTTAATCACTTTTTATCACCAATATCTGAAGAAGGCAAGGTGAGAGAATACAATGAGAAAAAATAAATTTAACTATGCAGGTTTATACACAATGCTTAAAAATTTGAAACTAAGAATTCACCAAAACATTAGAGCTATTATAATATGATAAAATACATATAAATATTTTTATAAAAACAAATATTACATCAGCACTAAAAAAATGGGAAATCACAAACTAGATTTGCAAACTAGTTATTTCCTACTTGACAACATAGCCAAAATTTTCACAACTTTGATTCTTTAAGCACAATGACAATCTCTAGATTAAATTTCTTTAGGAAACCAAAGGTTTTCATCCTCGAATCTCCAAATCCTCCTTAAATCTAATAGATGAACACAAGTTCTCAAACTATGACAAATTTGGGGTTTGTTTTATAAAATGGCAAAAGATGAGAACTAGAGAAATAACTTGACTTATATAGAAATTGGGGCACAAATCCCAATGTCACAATATGTCAAAATAAATACTAATTACAAATATTTTCAAATATTTTATCTTAAAATACGCCATTAAAATAGATGTTGTAATCTCCACTTGATTTTTGGTTATTTTTAGAAAGTGAAGATGCTCCTCTCACATCTAGTTACAACTATCACAAATAGTTATGAGATTTTCTTCGAACATGAAAAATGATAATATTGTATTTATTGAAGATTCTTTCCTAAAATAAGCTCTTTGTAAGTTTCCACTAATTGTGAATTATAACTCCCTAATTATGAACTATCATAGAATTTGTCATTGCCTTTGTGGAAACCAAGAACATTCGTGGAAGATTACAAACACAGACACGAGCCATGAGAGATGAATAATTGCACACACAATGCTATCAAAGACACAAGAAATATGCAAAGAAAAACCAGATGATCTATTATCTTCCAAGAGGTAGTACATATAGGTCATAATTGACTAAGAATAGTCGATCCAATAATAGAAAATGCTCACTAAGAATAGTGGTGCTCCAAGAATATGAAAAGCAACCACTAAACTTAGACAAAGCTACTCTAGGCATGCCAAGAATAGCTCATGGCTAAACATAGATGAATGTGCACACCTAAGTAACCTTAATTACACTAACAACCCCCCTTAAGCATAGCTTCAGTGGGCTAAATGAAGATGGGTCTAAAAAACTAGGCTTGATCAGGTACCCATGTACAATGCAATCTCTCATAAAGTGAAGAAAGGAAGAAAACACTGTGTGAAAAAAACTTCCATCCAAAAGAGAGAAAAGAAAATGAAGAAGACTAAAAAGCCTCCTCAAAGATGAGAACTCTACACCAAGCTTGAAAACATGTTGCTTTAACTGTGATGATACAGATATGATGCCCCCATAGGAGAGTGAAAGAGAGACTATGTAGCCCCCCCACAATGAAGTAGCCCCTATGCCAAAAGAAATAACTATGTTTCTCGCCTTAGGAAGAAATAACTCCAATGATGAATACTCAAAGAAGCAAGGTAAGGTGGTAAGTCGCATGATGTATCCTGGCTCAGAATAATGCTCAAATTTCGTCATGCTGATTTCAAAATGAGTCACAATCAAATCAGGAGGCTCAAGCCTAACTGAAACAAGTGACCTCTCAAAAACATGTGAAGACTGATGAAGAACAGGATCTAAAGAACTAAAGTATGAAAGTGGAATGTCAATGCATGACATGTGGCTACAAAGTAAACCCCACGAGATGTCCTTTGAACAATCATTGGAAGCCCACAGTGAAGCCTCTCTGAACTCTGTAGTAGTAGAAAGTGCAAGATAACTATCATCAAATAGTAAGATGAGATCCTCCAAGGTGTCATCAAGATCTGATATGTAAGACTCTATAAATAGCCAAGAGATGTTTGGTAGAAGTTTGTCCCAATGAAGTGAATCCTAAATATGACCTTGTTGAATGAATCTCTAGAAACTCTCGAACGAGCAACACTGAACTCAGAAGTGGAGGCATAGAAAGCATGAGCCTTATAATGTGACAATGGAAGTCGACCACCAAGTGGATCCTATACCCTAGTACCTGCACTTTGAAGTGGTTGTCTAGCCCAATGAGAGTTGAATGTGGGTGAGTCATATATGTTGAATCCTCATCCTCCAAAATGAGCCTCAAGATAGATGGAGATCTATCAGAACTGGAAGAAGAAGAAAACTCATCCTCAGGAATCTGTTGTGGATGGTCGGAAGGAGAAATAGTAGGGGCAAAGTGTGAGAAGGTGTATAACCTAGCATGGTGATCTGCCCTTCACAAAGCCACTAAGTTGTTGCTATGTAACTCTCCTATCTCAACTGAATCTAGAGTAAACTCAACTCGCATGCCCTTCCCTATGTGAGCAATCTGATACACTAATTGGAGATTAGTTAAAAGTGAAGGTACACTGAGAACATTAGTGAATGTCCCACCCCCAATTTCAACAAACCCTCTCCCCACAACTACTGCTGGTGTTTCATTACCCAAAGTGATGCTAGACAGGTTATAAGGCTCTATGGAAGAAAACTCAACGTGTGAAGAAGCCATATGGTGCAAAGCAGTTGAGTCAATAATCCAAGATGGATATGATGAAGATGCTACTGCAACTAGTTCCTTGCCCTTAAGTTTCTCTTTTCATTTTTCCTTTGTCTTATAAGTTTCTTGGGTTGATGAGGACTCTTTGATAGATTTATGGACCCCTATGTTATGCTTATTAAGAAAATGAGCAAGGTGGTCTCTCTATTTCTTCATACACTTGTGCTCATCATGCCCTGTCTTCTTACAGTAGGCACACTAAACTTTGTCCTTTTTAGGTTTCCCTTGTTTGGATGAAGTTTATATGTTACTTTTAGATGTCTTAGGTGTTATGGAGTAAAATGTATCCCTATTCCTTTTTACCTCCTAGTTTAGCTCCTAGGTCCCCGTGTTTACACTTTACAAGTTTAATACTAATCTTGGAGCAATTTCCCCTGAAACCCATGTCAAATGGGACTTAGGGGCCTGTCCTAAACCTTAATAAAGACCAAATTAGGGCCTTTAGACTTGGGATCCTGCACCCAAGTCTAGCCTAATTTGTCAGAATGAAAATTTAAACGTGTTAGCTTGGGCTCTTTCAAAAGGTTTCCCTTTGTTGACTTTTCCTATTTAAATTACAAATGTTAATGGAAAAAAATATATAAGTGAGTTTATGACTTCATTTTACACCTAGATGGATAATGCGAACTTGTGATATTGAGCTAAGTGATTTTAAGGCCTTCATTGTGTTGTAGAGCAGAATTGTGTTGGTATTGTGTTTGTTTGTTAAAGATTTGGCTTCATCAATCCATCTACTCATGATTTGAAGGATGTTCATCTCTGTGAGGGATTCACCTCTAAGGTGACATCAATTTGTGTTTCAATCATTTCATTTCATCATTAGATTTGGCCTCTACCTTCCTTTGCCATGCACTCTATCTAACAACAGTTTTGGAAGACTTGAATGTTCTTCCGGGGCTTGACCGAGGCAAGCTCCTAAACACCACAACCCACAAACCCATCTTTTTGTGATTGCAGACTACAGGTGTGGGAGTTGGAAAATTGCAGGTGTAGAGAAGTAGTTTGAAGAATAAGGATTGGGGATCTTGTAGAAGTTTGTTGATATTTCTCCATCCTGGACTAGGGTGCCCGCCCCATAGTCCTCCTGACAGGCTTGAACCTGAACTTAAGAGTTGAATACAGTCCAACATATCTCACTACTCCAGATCTATAGAAAAACTGCCTTATTGGACTTGGGTGCCCACCCAGTAGTCCGCAAAGTTTCCATTTTATCTAAAACTCAACTTCTGTTAAGTTTTTGATCATCCCTGAGCATTTGCCTGTATAGTTTCCCAGAGCATTCTATGTTGAATACACCAGGATACTAAGAGGAGGAGTGAATCAGTATCTAATCAAACTCTAAATTCTCTAGAGAAGATTAAAACTTAAGCATTACATCATCAATATAAACATGAAAGATTAACACAATGCACATCAACACATAACACCAGATGTATGTGAAAAACCCAAGAAGGGAAAAACCATGGTGAGGATTAACTCACAATATATGAAGCTCAAAATAACAACCTTGTTTTAGGGCTACAACCCAAGGAAGCTACTACTCCTTACAAACATTGATTTAGGGTCACTCCCAAGGAAGATACTACTCCCTGAATACTTTGTTTTAGGGTCACTTCCAAGGAAACTACTACTCCCTAATTAAGAACAAATGCACAAAAGATTCCAATATGACAGTCCTACTGTCTGAAAACTAACATTGAAATTCACACCTTTGATGATTGTAATTCTACCTCTTCACACTTCCTTCTAATGATAAGATCAATTAGGCACACTCTACACTTGATTGTTGTCATAGATAAGTCTTCAAGATGGATCAGGACAACATCTACAATTTTTGCTCTTTCTCCTTTAGTTGCACATCATAATACAGTCATTTTGCTCTTTTTCTTGCTTGCGAACCTTATCAGTTACCTTGCAATCACACCTTGCCTAAATCACTTTGATTTACAATTTATACATGATATTACACTGATTACATTACTTTTCGGATAGAGACAACATGAAAAATACATTTACAAGTCAACCATATAACATAAAACATGAAACATGTAGAGGACAAGTCCTAAACAAGACTACACTCTACACCAGCAGAAGACCCATGCCTTGCAGACATCAAAACTTGCTTAACAAGGTCCAAAACATCCTTCACATCATCAAACATCAAGGAATTACATCCGTATACTCTGCTCATTTGAAAATAGGATAGTTTTAAGCAAAGACATATTAAACTTGAAGCATAACAGCCACACCAACTTACAAACCTTGTAATGTACTAGAAACAAGAAAGATCATCATGAAACTTTTCCAAATCAATCTACATGACTCATACAACATCTCCAAACACCCCTTTACCTCTGCACATCAAAGATTTTGTGCCACACATCTTCAAGAATGAACTCTGAGAACAACAAGTCATTCGGAACACACTACAACATACTGTCATTGGAAAACTGAGCTTGCGGGCCACCAAGAAGCTTAAAAATGCAAGGAAGCATGGAATGCACATCCATAAACATGTCCACAAAACTGCAAAGGAAACCATTCATGTCTGAAGGAATGCTAAGTATTCCAACATGCCTTCAACATTCCCTTATTCTGTCAGAACATAAGTCGGTACTCTATCATGCGTAACTTTCACAGCAGAAGGACAAATGATCTGAACCTTTGGAATTATCACCTTCACTGCACCCTGAACACAGTTCCAGAACCACATAGCTATAACTTCTAATGTGGAGGAATGCGGGGTAATCTCCCAGATAGTCTTTAAAGACAATTATCCTATAGTAGAGACTGTCACCAACTTCTGAAGGCCAACCTTCGTTATATCAACACATGCACTCTTATAAATAGTGGGAGAGATTATATATTATGCTTTAGGCCAGTAGTAACATCTTCCAACATCAGCAACACATATGATCATCTTAGTGCTTCTAATTCAGTAACCTCATTATATTTAACATGACATCCAACCATCAATTGTATCTTCTCTGCTGGATAGGACATGACATCAAACCATGAACTTCTCTACACATGACATCTAATGATGAACTTCTCTACACAAGGCATCCAACCATGAACTTCTCTGTACATGACATCCAACCATGAACACCATCACATTTCCATGATAGTGCTGACATTAATGACAACCTTGTGACATTGTTGACATCAATGACAACCCTAGGAACCATATGTGTAACAATATCCCCCTTTGGCATTGATGGAAACACATACCTGATCATTTTCCCCCTTTCACATCAAGGGAAAAGGGCAACTTCTTCATCCTTAGGGCATAACCTCTTCTTGAATTAAACAAACTCCCCCTATCCTCAACAACTAATACCTACTCCCCCTAAGTAGCCACCATCGGTCCAAGAACAAGATATAACATAAACTCCCCCTGGACAGATGCACCACTATGTAACTAGCAAGGAGGGGAAATTACACCTAACCTCTGTCGGAGATCCTCAAAAGTGTCCTTTGCAAGAGCCTTTGTGAAAATATCTACAATCGGATCCTTTGTTGGAACATATTCCAACTTCACTTCCTTATCTACAACCTTCTGTCTCAAAAAGTGATACCTAATTGCTATATGCTTGGTTCTAGAATGCATCACTAGATTCTTGGAAATATTGATAGCACTTGTATTGTCACACAAAATAGGAATAGGCTCATCTTTAAATACCTTTGATATCCTTTAGGGTTTGCTTCATCCACAACACTTGTGTACAACGAGATGCTGCTACAATGTACTCTACCTTTGTAGTTGATATGGACATTGAATCTTACTTCTTACTCTACCATTAAACCAATCTACTTCCTAAAAAGAAAGCACCACCACTTGTATTCCTATGATCAACACACCCTGCCCAATCAACATTAGTGTAAGCACTCAAATCAAAGTCATTACCTTTTGGATACCATAAACCATAATCCTAAGTTCGTTTCAAATATCTGAATATTCTTTTCACTGCCTTCTCATGTGTTTTCTTAGGATTGGCTTGATATCTAGCAACCACACATATTACATGCATAATATTAGGTCTAGAAGTAGTTAGGTACGACTATCCTCCAACCATAGATCTATAGGAAGTCTGATCCACCTTCAGAGACTCATCATCCTTGCTCAAGTGACATCTAGTGACCATGGGAGTACTCACTGGTTTTGAATCCTCCCTACCAAACGTCTTCAACAACTCTTTAACATACTTAGCTTGTGAAATAAAGATACCACCATCTAGCTGAGTAATTTGAAGTCCAAGAAAGAAAGACATCTCACCAATCATAGACATCTCAATTTTTTTTTGCATCTCCTCTACAAACCTCTTACACATATCATCATCTTGACCAAAGATGATGTCATCAACATATACTGCAACTACCAATATCATGTCTCATTCTTCCTTGATGTAAAGATTCCTATCTATAGTATCTTTTTTGAAGCCTTGTTGAAGTAAGTACTTGTCTAGCCTAACATACCAAGCCCTAGGTGCTTGCTTGAGACCTTACAAAGCCTTTTTAAGTCTTCACACCATGTCTAGATCTTCTAATATCTAAAAAACCATCTGGTTGCTCAATGTAGACTTCTTGGACTCTAGATTACTATTCAAAACTGCTAACTTGAGATCTGTTGTGCCTCGCACACAAGCCCCATTTTGAAAAATAGGGACCCCCTCTCACAAATTTGGTCTAGAATGTCAAGTGAAGTCTTTCCATCTCCTAAGTAGTCAAGGGGTCAAAGTGTACTTTTTGCCATGATAGAAGTTTGGAGTTGAAAAATCATTCCAAAATCTACTAAGTCAAGGCCTTTTCATTTCTCCCAGTAGGTCTAATAATCCTTTTGTACTAAAATTGGTCCTAATTGACCTTTGTGCTGAAATGACCCTCATCCGACCCTTTGCACTAGAATACTTTCCATAAACCTTTGTCTCCGACCCCGATGCTATTTTGCTTCCTTACTGACTGTTGCGCCACTTTTCACTCTAACGGACTTCTGCACTCAATTTAAGCATCTCCAACTTTGCATTGCATTGCCTATCTGGGTGAGTGCAGGATCATGATGGGTCAAACACTACCCCTAAGTGGCAATGTAAATGTGAAAAATAAACTTATGTAACTTCATGTCAAAAATTGAATGGGTTATCTACACAATCTAGAAATAAGGTGGTAATAAAAGTTGTAATAAATTGAATGTAGTTTATGGGTTACTACTTTTTTTTTGAAAATTTTAAAAATAGTTTAATGAAAATTCGATATTTCAATGAAGCACTACTAAATTTTTTAGAAACATGTAAAAAGTATGTGTCATTCCAGCCAACCTAAGTATGAGAAAAAGATAATATTTTTCCTCCATGATTTGGATTTAAGTAAAGGGCACATGAGTGGATGTGACGCATATTTTTTTAATTTTTTAAGTAAATAAATAATTATTTATGATTTTTTTACTGTGACTTTTTTAAAATATTAAAATTTAATTTTCCAACCAGCCTAACTTGGTCAAAAATATATGAAAATCCAAAATTTTAAATTTTAATGTATACCCAATAAATCCTAGAATGTGATGAATCTTTTGGATTTAAAAAAAAGATTAATATGTTGAAAGTTATGGATGTTTTTCAATATGTATATCTATCAGGAAATCAGACACAGTGTATGTAGAAAATTAATAATAATTACCTATTAAAATTATAATGAGGCGTATATTATATTTTTAGAATCTTAATAGCTTCCTCTATAAACCCTTTTCATTTCATTAAATTTAGTTACAAAAATGTCTGTCAGCTTCAAGGATGAAATTTTAGAAAATTTTAGGATAACACTTAATGAGTGGTTTTCCAAGTTTCTTTGGCAAGTTTTGAGATTCCCACTTGCCTAAATATGAGGTAATCCTAAGGAATTTTGGGAGGGAATCCATATTTGAGCTAGAAATATTAACACCCCTTCCATCCAAACTTAAATATTAGTCTAAATGTTAGCACTTTTTCAGCCAACAAATTTTTTCTCCATTGCCACTATTTGGCCCATCATGATCTCGCACTCACTCGTCTACTGACCAAATCAGAAGATGACGAAAACCCCGCCAGTCTGAGGACTTCAAAATCCCACAAAGCACATCTAATTGAACCTAGTGATCGCAGTCCTGAAAACGTCATCCACCGACTAAGTCTATCACACCTCGAAGCCCTACAGGTCGGTTGACCATCAAAGTTGTGCAAACCCTAAATTTGCCGAATCTCCTGACTGACATTTGTGTACATCTTGCATTTATGGCAATTGAGTCAGAAGGAATAAAAGGGATTTTTCATCATTTCGAAGCTCATTCTTCATTTGACTAAGTACTTTGGAGAGCTCTCGGTAATTTATCAAGTGATTCCTCTGCATTGCCCGAGGATTCAAACCAGTGACCTCTCCCCTACCTGTGCACTTCAACTCGACTTACCCCAGCGAACCAGGTAGGAACTCAACTTGCCTTTAGGGTTTCTTTGTACGATTAGGGTTTCATGTTTAAATTAAATATGTGCATAAATAGAATAGATTTGAGCATGTTAGTAGGGTTTCATGATTTAATTGTTGTCCTTGTTTGTAAACCCTAGTTTGAATTCTTTAAGGAAAACACAATTTTTGAGTACCTTAGGAAAAATGAAATAACTGGCTAAAAAAACCTTTGAATCAATTTTAAAAGCAGAATGAATGAAACAAGTTCTACGCTGATGGCATGTCTGACCAACCTCCAAATTTTTTGATCTGATCTAATTAGTTGGTGGCCTTAGAATCCCGCGCTAGGACTTATGATGCATTCAATGCTAAAAACTAAACCTTCCGACCTCGTGATATTTCTTTCTTTGAATGATTTAGTTGGAAGATTGTTTAAGTCCCGTGCTATCCTAAGTTTTTCTTTGCACCAAAATCTGGTCTATCCGACCTTGCACTAAATGACCCTTTCTCTGATGTAGGTCAGATACCTAAGAAATTTGAGCCAGTCGGTGACTTTCAAAACCTCGTTGGAAACAAGGAAGACCCTTTGCGTTGAAAATAACTCCATCTGAACTTACGCTAGAACGTGCTATCACCAACTTAGTCAGTTAACTCTTAAAACTCCGCAAGGTCTGATAGCACCCAATCCTGCGCAAAGTGAGTAAAACTTGCTTTGACTCCCCTGCGCTAAGTTTTCAACCAACAGACTGGAGTAACTAACTTAAGTCTGTCCCTTCTAAAACTGCGCAAGTCAGTTGACCATGAAATTTGTGTAAAGCCTTGAGAACACGTGAACAATGAAAGATCTGTTAGTGGGATAGACCCGATTTCCCCGCTGAGGTTGATTGACCTCAAAAATAGCACTTTTTGGCCTATAGGTCAGTTGACCCCGAATTTAGCTCAAATGGAACAAACTGACTTATTTCAAGGAATTTTCAAAAGGAGAAGTGTCTAATATAATGCAATGATGACTGCAAATGGTGAATGATAATGTTCTCCATGTTTTCAATGAAATTTTTGTAGCATTTGGGTATTTTATAACATGCATTGATATTGAATTACTTATTGTTTTATTGTGTAATAGATACAATGGATGGTGAAATTTAGATTTCTATTCTTATAAAAGCATGTTTGTAACTTAGCAGATCCATTATAGATTCATTGGTTATAACATGGTTGAGAGTCTAGTAATCCACTTGATAATCATGGACCTTAAACTTCAGAGTTAGTGAAAATCTCTCAAGGTATCAAGCTTATAAGGTCTAGTCATGTAGGTTAAATGATTGCACGAGCTCACGCCATGAAGTATGAGTTCAAAGGTATTCCCCCGGAGACGAAGATTGCTACCAGATGGAAAGACATTAGAGAAACAAATCTTGGGCACATTGACCTTGACGACTTCAGACTCAGGGTATTTGTCCCAAATCCAACCCCTAGAGCCAAAATAGTAAAAGACAGTGGGATAGCACAAGTAGCTGCCTTCCCCACATCAGTACAATGTGTAGAGTTGATAATGGCCTATGTAGATAGGTATGATATCATGACCAGAACAATCCAGACTGCTAATGGAGACATCTTAGCTGATTTAAGTCCACCTTCCTTAGCTGAGACTTTTGACATCCCATGGCGTTCTGTGATGACTATGCCAGATAAGGCTGGATCAGAGGCAACTTACAAGAAAGATGTAAATGGATGTAGAAAGCATATGTGATGCAGAGTGGGACGCAACGGAGGCTAACTAACAGGAAGGAGTAGCCAACAATACAAACAGCATGATAAAATTCTCTATCGGCTGAACATCATCATCATATTTCCTAAAGACACCAACAGCATCATCACATTTCAACAGCATCATCATATTTCGGATGATCGCAAATATCCTCCTGTCGACTACTATTTACCTCCTCCGTTTGTCGCCTATCATCATCATCATGATAATCAACGGGCGCAAACATCCTCCGGTTGCACTGTTCATCGGGTGCCAAATACAAGCGGCATCATCATGATATTCAATATCACCTTCGTCAGCAGGATATCCAAATATCCGGTTGCTCCAAATATCCTGATGACGTTGCACTTCAACAACTTGCCTTCGATGC
Source organism: Cunninghamia lanceolata (assembly GCA_027924645.1). NCBI lineage: Eukaryota > Viridiplantae > Streptophyta > Pinopsida > Cupressales > Cupressaceae > Cunninghamia > Cunninghamia lanceolata. The sequence goes on along the minus strand of BSBN01000194.1, from coordinate 7,789,499 downwards.
TCCACTGCCCGACGATACAAGCAACAGCATCATGATATTATTTATCCGGTTCTTCGAAACCTCCGGATGATGCTAATACAACTTCCTGCCTATGCCGATACCTTACCACTTAGTGACAACAGGATAAACTCACATTGAGGGATTTCTTAATATCCTGATGACGATGACGTCATATCCTGATGACGATGATGTCACACATCATCCTGATGAACTCTTCAACACTTAGCCAAAAAAAACTTGACTTTCACACCCGCATCCGTTAGCGATATGCGGATGATGAACTTCCCCGAGAGATGATCCTGACTGCGATATATACACTGAGTATATATCCAACTCAAAACATCATGATGCACTTGCAACATGCAAACTTCAACAACTTCATGACCCGATCCTGATGGCGATGGATTCGCAGATAACGAAGCGGCTCGTTCCGACTGGAAACGCACATGCAGACTCCTGTGTATCCTTCCACTGCATGTAAGCCCTCCGAACCGCTCTATTTCACAAAGATCATGTGACGACCGGGCCGGATCACCTTCAAACCAAAATCTAACAACTTATCTTCTAGACCTAGCACATGAGGATGCTAGGCTGATTCACAGCATGCTCCTAACTGATCTCCTGAACAATGCAATGCATAAACAGAAAACACAAATGCAAACTAAATTATGATACAGGACCATTCCACCGATTTGCAGGATCAACCGGTGGAAGGGTTGAAAGTGCCCATTAACTTACAAACAGAAAAGGAAAACAACACAGATACAACCAGATAATGCAAAGGATGAGATCTTATTCAATTGAAACTCAATGTCCTGAATACAGCTTCACAATGTCTGAACTGCTCTCCTGAATCTCAACTCAACACAACACCAGTACATCTAGCAACATCAATATCAATCTCAATAATCAATCTGAACTGTCAATATGAACTCCCTGTCTAAACCCTAACAGATCGAAGGTATATATAACAAATCCTTCGAGTACTACTAACTTCACTTCCCAGCGGCTGGGAGCTTCCAAGCGGCTGGGAGAGAGGACAACTCAGACTATCTTATCCCGATCTCTAACTGCCTACACATACTCCTAGGCTGAACTAATACATAGCATCGGTCCAGTGGACCTTATTACATGATAAAGTCAAACATACTAAAAATAGCCTACTGCCCTGTCATCATGCTGATAACTATCCTATATCCTGATCATGTATGTCATCATGCGGACCTATATCCTGATCATGTCCGGGTGCTCCTGCACCAATATGAATGGTCAATGGGCAAAGAGTAGAAGGTTAGCCTTAATCAAGTTCCCTCAAGTACTCTACAGGAGTGATTTTCATGATGAAATAGGTGACCTTGTGACCTTATTAAGTAGAATATATGGACTGCCTATAGCCACCACTTTTGAAGAATGGATGTTTGTCATAATTGGTGAAATATTGAAGGGCACTAAGTTTCATTCGGAACATGTTTTGAGTGACAACAATCATGAGGCATTTAATAACTTCAAGGAAAAATAGTTTTTCAAATGGACATCCTACGTTGTTTATGCATTGGCAAGAAGAAACATTTATGTTGGATTGTCTAAGGTAGATGTAGCATACAGACTTCCTAGATATCCTACAGATAAGATAGTACTCTTGGAGTTGTCTAGGCAATTGATCACTTGTGTTGAGAAACTCAAGCACTTGCATAGAACCAATGTACAATTTCCCATACTGCTAGGAAAAGGGAATTATGCATGTCGTTCATTAGCATCAGCTGAGCATTCAGATAAAGAACTTCAACTTCTCAACCTCCATTACTACAATGCAAGAGATCACTTTGATCCAAATAAGGTCATGGAGAGGTTTGAAAGCAAAAAATTGTTCCACAAGATGTATATAGAAGACTTTTGGGCAAACTGTATGGATGATTACGAGGTTATGAAGAAAGCTCATTCAAGGCCATCTCTAGCATTCATAAGGAAGTTCCACATTATTGCAATCCCTGATGAGCTAGAAGACGATGAAAATGTAATGAATGGGGGAGCTTGGGAAGCTCAATATCACCAGTCAATTCCATTGCCCAATTGGGCTAATGCTGAGGAAAGTTCTCTAGATCCTATAATGAAAGAACCTATTAGGTTGAGTAAGGCATGGGTAAGAGGCAGGATTGTGTCTTTACAGATGCAGGGAGTGCAGATCACATATACTACACTTGGATTAGATAAAGAGTCTGGAGGAGAAAAGGGTGAGCCAATAGACATCACTAATGATGCAGAACTCGCCCAAGGGCAAAAATCAGATAGTGAGGAACACACACCATTAGCAGAAAAGGAGAAGGCACAAAAGAGTAAGTAAACTTCTACAAGTCCCCCTAAGAAGGATCCACCTCCTTCTACCAGGACAAGAGCTTCAAAGAAAAGGGATATGCCCAGTGGCTCTGGAGAAGGTTCCAAGACCAAGAAAGTCAAAGTGAAGAATGTTAGGAAGGCTATTGAAATTGCTGCTACAACTAATGATGATACTAGACTGCCTACTTCTTCACCTCCTGCTACTCCAAGTATTGGTGCTACTGTCACTATTATTCAAGAGAATGTTTCTACTGATCTTCCACCTAAAAATGCTACCTCGACTATCTCTTCTCCACTAGTAATAACAACCACTACTTCTAACAGTTCCACTTCTTCTATTGCTGCACTACCATGCTCCCCTAGTACTTCTACATCCCTACCTTCCATATCTTCTACTCTACTTTCCACTTCCATTCCATTACCTCCTATTTCTACTATTCTCTCACCTTCTCTACCTTATGTTTCCATTCCTTCACCCGTGGTCATTTCTTCCACTCTATCAGCTATATTGGCCAATTTAACACAAGTAGATTTGTCCTTAGCTGCAGTGCATTTGTCCTCTATTGCACCTATCTTATAGGCACCCATATACCAAGAATCAACCCCTCTAGTTGTACCACTACTACCTAGAATTGATAAGGTATGCGCTGAATTCGGTCTACAAGAGCCAGAGCTAGAGAAAGATACATTTGTTGAGGTAAATAATGAAATTCCAAATGAACATTTGGCTGAAACAGTCAGTGTTGAAGTTATTGACATATATGACAATCCCCTAGAGAAAGGTCAAATAGAAGAAATCTTCAAATCAGCTTAGGAGAACATAATGGTAAGTTGGAGAAACCTTGTTGATGAAGGATATAAAGATTTGGGTAAAGATAAGGGGCCAGAGCAAGAACAAGGATTACTTGAAGGCCCTCCCAAAACTGATAGTGGAAATCCTGATGAATTAAATAAACCTCTTTCATCAGTACCTGAATGGCTCCAAAATAGAGTGGCATACCCAGAGCCACAAGTTGAAATAATATAATTAGATTTGAGCACAATCTTGTCATAGGCTCAGAAGCTAAAGAAACAAAAGAAAGCGAAGGTACAATTGAGAATCTACAAGGATGAGACGGGATCCAGGATTGCTGAAATAGTTGTCCCACCTACTGACACAAATAGAGAACAAGTCAGGACTGAGGATTATGTCATCTCAATGGTTAATCTAGGACAGACCACACCTGATCAAAGAGTTGATGAATTTAAAGGGTCTGTCACTTCAATTCTAGAACAGTTGAATAGAGATGAGTTGTCAAAGAAGGAATTGAAACACCAGAATGAGGAACTCCAGACTCGTCTTCAGTTTCTAATTAAACCAGTTGATGCTGGTGGAGTTATAAGGACAGTACCAACCTTCCTGTCAATAGATGAAATGGCAAAGCTCGATGAAGTAAGGACCATGTCACAAGGCACACAAAAGTGGCTGATTAAAGTATGTGAAAAGGGATGTGAAACGATTGATGCCACGGCCCAATCACACAAGAGGTTAGTTGAGCTTCATGAGAAGTGGAAAGATCTGCAGGAGGAGTGTGACTCTTTCAAGGAATCTTATTCTCACATGTTTCCCAGAGTCAAGAGTATCAGAGATTTGCCTGGACAAACTTTATTGGTTGAAAATATTCTAACTAGTGACAAGTTATCAAAGGCTATTGAGTGGTACCAATAGTTGAGGTTGAGAAAGGAAATCTTTGAGAACATAAAAGAAGCTTATAAGATAGCAGATGAAGAAGTTCAAGCCTTGATCTATGACATTAATGACACTTTAAAGGATTACCTAGAAGAAGCTTACAATGCTTATACACCTTATAATGTTGAAAAATGCAAGAACAAGCTGGATAGGATAATTTTTAAGAATATTGAGATGGATGTGGAGGCCAAGTTGGATAAGGTCAGCGACCTTAAATTTGAATTCAATGCATTCCATAAAGTAGGGGCAGAAATAGAAAGGATATACAACTGGCACAACCGAGAACTAGAAATGTTTGAATACCAAGTCAACCATCTCAAGAATCCAGATCCTTTGGAAATCAATCCAACACTTGAAGCATGGGTCAACTACTACAACAAATTGGTAGAAGAAGACAAAATCGATTTGGATGAAGAACCTTAATATGTTCTTTTGGTTATTTTGAAGTGTAATCCTGTCACTGATGTAAATTGCTATATTTAGAGTGACATTGGAAGCTATTTTGTCTTTATTATGCCTCAAAAATGAGCTTTTCTCTATAGATATATATTAAGTTGGGTAGTTAAAATGTCTAGATTCAATGTATCTAAGGGTTGTTTTTGTCCTTTTCATAAGAGACAAAATGTAATCTAGGATTTGCTGTGAGCTATAAAGAAATGTATTTATTGATGTAATATGGACCATCGGTGTTGAGTCAATATCCACCATCTATTAAAAAACTCTATATGCCACTTTCCTATATAAAGGGCTGCCTGTTCCATTATTTATAAGAGAGAATTCTTGATGCTGAATTGTTGACATTTTGCCATTTGAAGTAATACAAAGCAAGTTTCTGCAGTTGTTTTGAGAATTTGTGTATTGTATTCCTTACTTGGTTTTCATGGTTTGCTTCTTGCTCTCCCATAGTTAGTTAGTTGTGCTTTTATAATGTGCGTGGGTTGTTGAATGTATCTGATGAATACTCTAAGTTCATACTTTTAGTTATTTGTTGATGGTAGATAACTATGCAAAGTTAGTATGGGCTAATTAGTTGTGTTTAAGTTCAGTTGTATTTCACAAGTTAAATTGCGCCGTCTATTGGGTGTTTAATGAATAAATGCAATTTGAAAATCTTTTGATTTCCATTGAAGATAGCATCATTTTCTGCAGTGCTATAACATCAATTTTTAGTTTGGTAACTCAGAAAACTGGTTAAATTTCAGAGTGTTTGTCTACTTACAGTAATCCATACATTGTGAATGTCACTTAGGATTTTTCTAAAACCCTAACTCCTTTTGCATTTTCTCTTAAAACCATTGTTAGATTAGGAATTTCAGTAGCATTTCATATTATTTTATTAGCTGAAATAATAAAGGGTTTATATGTATTTGTTGTTCCAACCTTAAGATCTATAGATTGCATGTAAGACCCATTGTAGGCATAGCTAGCACATTCCAATTTAGAGATTTTGAGCAAGCTAAGACCTAGCTATAGAAACCTTGGAGTAGTCTTTCCTAGGGTAGGATACTTTTCAAGAGAGGTGTGATACCAGCAATCATACTTGCATTGTTGTGTGCTAAAACACCCATCAATAGAATTGGCGCTAGAAGGAGGGTGAACAAGGAATTACCTCTTCCACAAAAATTAGCAAGTCTGGGGACTAGACAGAGACATACCAGATCCAGCTCAGCTGGAGAAGAGCTGCTGACTTTGACTAAATTCAAAAGAACAAGGAAAGATCAGGGAGTACCTAGGGTACCAAGACCTTAGTCATCTCCAAGGAATAAAGTTGTAGCCCCTCTCAATTCTCCAACCATGGCCTTCTTATTGGGAAATAATCAGTCTCCATTTTAGTTCAATGATTACCATGATATGCCCAAGAACCCCAACAAGTTTTGCTCCAAGTTTAGGGTAAATGATCCAGATAGGACTGCAGATGAACACATCAAGATTTTTGAAAGCAACATGTTTATGTTACAGGTGCAGTATGAAGATGTGGTCTACCGATTGTTCCCTTACTCTTTGTAGGACAAGGCTTACTATTGGATTGCAAATCTCCCATCAGCTTCCATATGTTCATGGTAAGCTTTGGATGGTGTTCTTGGATCATTTTTGAATGCCCACTACTCTAGCTAATCTGTACAAGCCTTTTGTAGAAATTTGCCAGGGAGAAGGTGAGATGATAAGTTCCTTTAACAATAGGTTTCAAAAGGCCTATAGCCATTTGCAGGCCCCTTATGCCATAGGTCAGGATGTAGCATTACTGATTTATTATGCATCATTTAATAGACTTACCTCTATGTTGTTAAGAAAAGCTAATCTACCTCCAAATACTCTTGCCCAAGCCTACACTGAGGCTATCACTATAACTACTCAGTTAGGACAAACAGCCACCGGTTCATTGAACTACATGGGCCCTTCAGCCATACCAAATCAGATACCCATGATTAACCAAGCTTTGACCAATCATACCCCTGTAATGAACCTGATTCCTAACCTAGCTGCAACACAAGCTTTGGTAATTCACCCAGGGAACTAGGTAGTTGAAATGCCTCCTACTCAAATGCCTTTTCTCCAATCTTTAGAAGCAGCGAAGGCAAAGAATGATAGAGATGGCATTAGGGAGTTAGCTAAACAGATGAAGAAGCTCACTGTAGAAGTCACTCACCTAAGGAATCAAAATGCTTATCTACAACAGAGAAGTCAAAATTAGCATCAGTTCAAAATTAGAACCAATTTCAACATTAGAACTAGAGTCAGTATCAAAGTTAGAATTTTTAGCAACAATCAAATTGGTCTTGGAACATGAGGCCTAACAATGGAGGAGTACCTTCTCCTCTGGAAAATTAGAGCAATGACACCCAACCTCCTAGTCACATGATGTTGGCAGAGGCAACTTTGTCTACATGGTGCAGACTGCACAATACAAATGCTGATTCTGAGCTAGACTACCCAGAATTTTAGATAGCATCCAGTATTTTCCAGATGGAGATTCAAAATGTTGAAACTCAGGAAAATCCACCAATGGGGTATGAACTTGTTCCTTTGCAGAGGTGTGATACCAGCAATCATACCTGCATTGTTTGTGTGCTAAAACACCCATCAACAGGCATCAATTTATCTGCGTTGTTGCCTTAGCAAATAATGGAACAGGCAGCCCTTTATAGAGGAAAGTGGCATACCAAGTTTTTCAATAGATAGTGAAGATTAACTCAACACCAATAGTCCAGATTACATCAATAAATACATTTCTTTACAGCGATGAAAAACATCCCTTAGATACATTGAATCTAGACATTTTGACTACCCAACTTTATATATATATATATATATATATATATATATATATATATATATATATATATATATATATATATATATATATATATATATATATATAGAAAAGCTCATTTTTTAGGCATAATAAAGACAAAATAGAATCACATGTCACTCTAAAGATAGAAATTTACATCAATGATGGGATTACACTTCAAAATAACCAAAAGAACATATTAAGGTTCTTCATCCAAATCGATTTTGTTTTCTTCTACCAGTTTGTTGCGGTAGTTGACCCATGCTTCAAGTGCTAGATTCATTTCCAAAGGATCTAGATTCTTGAGATGGTTGACTCGGTATTAGAACATTTCCAGTTCTTGGCTGTATCAGTTGTATATCCTTTCTATTTCTACATTGGATTCAGCTTTAAGGTCGTTGACCTTATCCAACCTGGCCTCCACATCCAGCTCAGTATTCTCAAAAATTATCCTATGCAGCTTGTTCTTGCATTTTTCAACATCATAAGGTGTATAATCATTGTAAGCTTCTTCTAGGTATGATATTGCTCTAGTACTTGATAGTTATACATTTCCATTTCAAGATGACAATCAGCCCAAGGAAGAAGAGTCTGAAGAGGTCAATGCTTATCAGCAATATAATAAAGCTCCATACAACCTAAGAAGTAGTAAACCCAAAGGTCCTTTTACCACCTCCATTCCTCCAAATAGTTAGCAAATTCTACCAGATCCAAAAGCCTCTAATAATCTTGAACCCCCAAAAGTCACACATCAGCTAGTATATCAAGGAGCTGCTGCCAAAAGTTCTCAACATTTTGACATAGCAAAAATGGGATAGTATGTTGCCGAAGAGATTAAGAAAATGAAGGTTAGCATTTCTATTTATGAGTTGCTTAAAATACCTAAGGTTAGGACGTCTTTCTTCCAAGATATGAATGTTGGGGTCAAAACTGATTGTACACAAAAATAAGCTATCACCAAGGATAACATTCATAAAGGGAAAGAAAGAGTGCATGTGACTGATGTTGAGCAAAAGATAACATTGTACAAAGATAAAAGGGAGAGTCCCCATTTCCTCTTCACACTTAGGATTTTCAACAGAAATCTCCACAATTGCTTGGTAGATTCCGGTGCCTCCACTAATGTAATGCCATTATTAGTATGTAAGGCATTGGGTCTTACTTCGGCCAAGTCTTCTAGAAAAGTAACACAGCTAGATAAGACTAAAGTGAATGTAGTAGGTGAGCTGAATAGGATACATATGCAGCTTGCTTATGATCTAAGAGTGCAACAATATATAGATATTTAGGTGGTAGATATTCCAGATCAGTATGGTATGCTCCTCAGTAGGGACTAGTCCAAAAGGTTGAATGGTTACATGGCAACTAACTTTTCTCACATGTGGTTTCCATGGAAGGGATTGGAAAACCAAATACGCATTGAAAGAGAACCAAAGATGAAACATATGATTATGGAGTAGAACCAGCCCAACATAATTTTATTTTTAGAGGTTGATTTGGGAGTCTATCTACCTCATGTGAATCAAATAGAGGATATTCTTATGCTAAGCTACAACAGATTTCCTAACCCTGTAATTATAGAAAAACTAGAGAGTATAGAAGCATATGTTCAAATAGATTCTAGAAACTCCTCAAAAGAAGATGAACCAAGGATATTCGAAGGATTCTAGGATTTTGTAACCAAATTTGTAAGAGATCAATTTGTTGTTGGAAAGCAGATTCAAATGGAGGAGTTATTGTTGGCAAGAGACACTATATGGATTCATGGTTGTTGTCATTGATGGCAACAAAGGTCATCCCACATATCTGCAAGTCATAATGTGTCTCTACCGGAAGTCAGAATAAAAGAATGTTGTGGTCCGGTGAAGAAGAACAGAGCATATGGCAAGGTCCGACAGATTGGTCCGGATCTCTCAGAGGAAGTGTCTTGGTGCAGTGCGGATTTGGGGAAGTCAAGAGGACTACCTTGAGTGGTATATTCCAAGGATTTAGCCTCCGGTGATGGACGAGGAAAAAGATATGAATGGTTGAGTACCGGATTCCTGAGAGACAGTGAAAACAGAGGAAGAACTGACTGGCAGAGTATCAGACTGCTTTCCGGATGTGTTACTGTTGATGACAGAGGTTGTGAAGGCATGAATCATGTTTGGCCGACATGATTAATGATATCTACAAGTATATGCTTGATCCGCATTGCTTGGTGAGGAAGGATTCAGCCGACAGAATGAGAGCTTGTGAGAAACTAGACTGTTCCGGATGCCGACTAGAAAGGTGATGAAATTACTTGTGCGGATATATATAGAGGATAGATTTAGATGTGAAGTGAGTTGTGATGTGGTGTTACATGCGAATAAGTCCAGATAAGAGCAGAGGTAGCTAAAAGGATCCGGTATGTGAAAGATAGCAGAATAAAGAACAGAGGAAAGATGAAGTGCAGCAGATCAGTGTACTGAGCCTAACCGGAACTGAACTCCAGCATATGCAGATGCTTTCAATCAATTCAAGACTGTGATTCTCATCACTTTGTAGATAGTGTGTCTTCTTGTAGGTAGTGGGCCTCTTGTGAGCAGTGTGCTCGGGCAGTGAGCCCTAATTGGCAAGTGCCATTTTTGTAATTTCCTATTCTTCTAACAGAGAATAATTTTGGGTTAATCACCCCGTGGTTTTCTCCCTTAACAGGGTTTCCACGTCAAAAATACTGTGTCATGTGTTTCTTATTTCATGGTTAATGTTTTTGTGTTTGATTTTATGCTGCATCAATTAAAAGGAAAGTTCAATAAGGGAAATAATTAGGATAACTGATTCACCCCCCCCTCTCAGTTATCAACAATTGGTATCAGAGCTAAGTTCCTCCTAATAAAGCCTAACAGCTTGAGGAAGATCTGGGATTTCAAATGGATGCATATGGTTTAAGAGAGCAACTCAAGACTGCTCTTGAGGATCTTGAACAGTCAAATTCTGAAGTTAGTGAATTAAAGGAAAGACTCAAACAGGCTGATGAATTCATGAGAGAATTAAAAGACAAATTAAGTCTCTCTATGAAAAAGAGAAAGGAGCTGCTTCAACAGTTGGCAAGACAAAGTGAAGAAAGCAATACAAATGAAGAATTGACTGAGCAAACCAAGTTATGTGAAAAGTTATCAAAAGAAGTCATTATGTTAACACATGAAATGGAATCAGGAACTATAAAGTTTACTCAAGAGATTGAAGAAAAAAGAAAGGCTGAAGACAATCTAAGACAATCTCTTAAAGAAAAATCAGAAGAATGCCACCAGATGGACAGGATTATCAGACATCTTGAATCTGATCTTGAAGATGCCAAAGATAATGAAGGAAAACTTGAGGATCAAATTGCCTCTCTCAAAAGAGACCTTCAAACAGCAAATGAATATAAAGAGAAATTCAAGATAAGTTCTGCTCAACTTGAAGTTCTTCTTGGAAGTCAAAAGAGGACAGATGACAAGTATGGTTTGGGATATGAGAAAGGAGAAAGCTCCAGATCCGGTCAGAAGAATCTTGGATCAGAAAATCCAAGGAACAGGCCTAGAAGACCTCCGGTAAGACAGCCAAATGCTCAAAGATATCCATCCTTCAATGGATACTGCCACAGCTGCAACCACTTTGGTCACAAAGCTGATCAGTGCAGAATGAGAATGAATCAGATCAATTCATCCTTCTCTGGACAATGCTTCAACTGCAAAAGGTATGGACACAAATCCCATGAATGCAGAATTATGCAAGTAAACAAATCATTCAAAGGTAGATGCTTCACATGCAATAGAATAGGTCATAGGGCTAATCAATGCAGATCAAGAGGATATCAGTCAAATATGCAAAGAAATGTTATTTGCCAAATCTGCAATAGGTCTGGTCATAATGCTAAAATCTGCAGAAACAAGAATCAGGACAAAAGAGGTCCGGTGTATAATCAGAATCAAGACAAGGGTAAACAAAAGATGAATGCGGATGAGGTTAGGAATCAGATGAGCAAGATTTGGGTGAAGAAAAGTTCAGAGAATGTAGAGGTTGGATCCGCACCAGACTCTGGTGCTGATATTTCTTCCAGAAATTAAAAGGTGAGCTTAGGCTCAGGGGGAGACTCAAAGAAAATCTTGTTCCCCCAGCCAAACAAGTGGTGCCGGATGTGGCACAAGATGTGGATCAAAGGGTTTGTAGATATGAGTCTTGAGATACTTCAGTCAAGTTTTCAGAGGTCCGCATGGAGTTATGAAGAAGCTGTGATCGATCAAATAAGACCTGTTCAGGGAGATGCTCCGGTATGATAAAGGATTACAAAAAGATCCGGAAAGATCCGGAAATGCACTATCTTGTTCTGCGGATTGGACAGAGTGATTGAGATGATCTTGTAATATGTTACCTCGATTTATTCATGATTGAAAGATCCGGATGATATCCACAGATCAGGACTAATCCGGGATACTCCAAGCTATCCAGACAAGGCAAACCAGAATGATGTAGGTGAAGCATTTATTACAGACAGATATTAGGGTTCGCGGAGCAATTTAAGAGATTTCTCAAAGGTCATTTGCTCATTCTGCACTCGAGAAGAAGCGAAAAGCAGAGCTCTGCAACAAGGTTCATCAAGCACACCAAGGATCTCCTACCGAAGTTATTGCATAAAGAAATCAATCCAACCACTCCGTGCAAACCGAAGGCGCATAAGGTATTCTCCGTTTTTCATTACCTCACTGCAAATCTTTGAAGAATGGCTACTCCAAACATAGTTAAGATCTCTGATAGACCTCGCCCCTCATTCAAGAAACATCCCTACAAATCATTGGAGGTAGACCCACTAGGAGCCTTCTCTAGTGTTCCTCACGGAGTTTTACACACCGAAGACATTAGGGTTTACATACATGCAAACATTGAGGAATTTGGGGAATTCAAATTAAGAGACCTCTATCACAAGCAGCTGATAGACAATGCTTTTGAGCTTAAACCAGAGTATAAGGATATTCAGAAGAAACAATTTGAGCAATTTATTCATTTCCCCTGCTTTGAAGAAGATGAATGGGTCCGGTATGTACTGAGCAGGATGCATGACAACTTTCTATGGCTAGATAGACCCTGCAAGATCACAAAAGAGGCAATTAGAGCAGTAACTGGTCTATACTCTTCCGGAGGGGTACCTATCCTCAAATCTGTCAAGAACAACATTGTAACTGAGGCCACCGGATCAAAATTTGACAAGAGGGCAATGACCATTGAAGATATTTCAGATCCGGATATCAAATATGCATCAATGATAATAGGATACAAGATCTATCACTCCAGCAGGGAGAATTCTGTATCCGGAACTGCAGTATACACTGCCTTTGAAATGCTAAGAAAGAATGCAGAATATGACCTCTGCGAACTACTGCTAAGCCAATTAATGGAAAATATACAGAAAATCAAGAAGGATAAGAAGAATTCCTTCAAGTATGGTACTCTTATTGTATGTCTATTCTTCTACTTCATGAATGAGCTACCCGGAACAAGTGGATGGGTATGGCAGAATGACAAACCTGTTGCAGTCCAGATAAGAGACTACTTGCATGGACTTGGGGATGCAAAAGCGAGAAATTCAGCTCTATGGGGATACTTCAAAAACTTTCAGAGCATGATGCAAGCAAGAGAGAGAATTCCCCAGTCTCTTGTTGAAAAATACAAAGACTCAGTGTGCTTTATGGTTGACACTGATCAGTGCCTAATGGAGGCAGTAGAGCCAAGGACTGTCTGGATCATGCCCATGGGGTATGAAGTTGATGAACAGATAGTGGAGCTGCATGTTCAACACATGCTAAGTCAGCCCAAAGATCCTAAGGCAGAAAGGTTTGGAACCTTTGAGGAGCTGAGTGTAAAAATACATGTACAACTCAGGGAACCTGAGATTAAAAGAAAAGTAAGAAAAGAAGTAGAGCACATTGCTCAAGGCCTAGGCATCTCAAAGGAGGCACTTGATGCCAGCCGGGAAAAGAGGAGGAAGGCTGAGGAAGAAGAGAAAAGTAAAGAAAGTGCTCCGGTTGAAGCTCCCACCCGGACCAGATCATCAAAGAGACCTGCACCTCCCACAACCAAAAGTTCAAAACCAGAAGTCCAGGCATCCGGTAAGAGATCCAAGACAAAAGCCACAAGGGCTTATGGAAGCCAAAAGGATGAAGAGGAAATAGAGTCAGATGAGGGAGTTAAAGAAATAAAGAAACAGAAGAAGAAAGGATCCGGTAAGCCCTCCACAGGCCAAGACAAGGATGAAATGGCAGAAGGATCTGTTGAAAAGCCCACTCTGTCTCTAGAGAGCATAATCAAGTCGGTCACGGTGGATGGAAACCTTCAACCAATGACTGAATCATATGATGACTTCAGTGAGGCCGATCAAAAGACTCTGCAGGAGGCCACAGTAAAATATCTTAACATATATAATAAGGCTTTCATTGAAATAATATCTCTTATTCCTAAAAGCCTAGAAAAGGAATTGGAAGTAAGAAAGAATAATGCTCATGCTAAAGATCTTGAGATCCGGGAGCAGATAGCTATTCAGCTATATCCTCAAATTGATCCCAAGACAATGAACATTATCTTCAAGGACTGCAAAGATGAGTTCAGAAGCAAAGCCAGGATGAATCAACTCATGCTTGGTGAGACTGACAAAGTGGCCCAAGAAACAGAAGAGATCCTCCGGAAGGCCTTCAAAAGGTTCAATCTTCCTGTTGTAGAGGATTTAGGTACAGAAACAGCTGAGGACTTGGGACCCTCTGCTCCAGAAGAAGTGGCCCATGAACAAGCTAGCATCTCTCCTCCGGTTTCCCCTACAGTCTCCGGATCCAAAGAAGAAGAGCAATTACAGGAGAAGGAAGCAGTGGTGAAAGACAAAGAGGTTGACAGTTCTAAGACTGCAGAAGAAAAGAAACATCTGTCTCCGGCAAGAGACACTGCACAAACTGTTCAACAATTTTTGAGCAAAGAAACTCTAGAGATTGATGAACCGGAGCTTCTAAAAGGCCCATTTGATTTTGACTCTCTCTCTCCGGTACAAACAATGAAGATAGCTTCATTTGCAAATGCCAAGGCAAATGAAAAGCTCCTGAAGTCTCATATGGAAGACTGTGAGTTGATAGAGGCTGCTTCCGGAGTACTTGTAAAGATCATGCCATCAATCCAGATAGATCCGACAGCCTCCACTTCCGGTAATCTAAAAACCTTAGTCAGCAGTGTTGATACACATTTTGATTCTTTAGAAAAATCAGCTGAAGAAAAGGTCCGGAAGGAATTTTTGGATAAAAGATTTTCAGAAATATTAGAATTAATCTCTAAGGATAGGAAGATTGTAAGCATTGGAATAAAGAGCTTAGAGAATGCTCTTAAGGATGGCGGTGACATCTATAAATTTTGTATATCCTGGTCAAAGGCAACAGCAGCATTTGACAAGAAAATAAAAGAGGAACAGGATAAGCTACAAAGCTTATCTCAAAGTTTTGATCCTCTCTCTTCCTCTATAATAAATCAAGAATGTCAGACTATTGCAGTCTTGAATGAAATAAAGAATCTTGAGAAGGAAAGGAAGAACATCACCAACCGGATGGGAGAACTTAGAAGGATTATAATCCCTAAGTTGGAAACTATGCATGAGGCCATCAGTGATGCTCAGACCACCGCCCAAACAAAAGATCCGACAGATCTCAAGCGGGCAGAAGCTTTTGCATTTTTGTTAAGTGGTCACATTTCAATTTTGGATAGAATGAAGCAAAGTTGGGCCACAGAAATGATCCAATTGCAGACATCCTTTGCAGACATTCTTCAGTACATGTGAGTATGTAAATATGCGGCTATATATAGAAAATTTTTGAAATTTTGGTGTGCGGACCCTACCCTTTGCCATTGATGTCAAAGGGGGAGTGAGGAGCAGTGAAAAATGAGGAATCCAACTAAGAGGGAGTTCCGGAAATTGTATATAAAGACAGAGCATCAGCAAAGGGGGAGCATAGTGAAAACACTTAGTCATTTTTCACTAAGTGTTGCCATCAATGCCAAAGGGGGAGATTGTTGGCAAGAGACACTATATGGATTCATGGTTGTTGTCATTGATGGCAACAAAGGTCATCCCACATATCCGCAAGTCATAATGTGTCTCTACCGGAAGTCAGAATAAAAGAATGTTGTGGTCCGGTGAAGAAGAACAGAGCATATGGCAAGGTCCGACAGATTGGTCCGGATCTCTCAGAGGAAGTGTCTTGGTGCAGTGCGGATTTGGGGAAGTCAAGAGGACTACCTTGAGTGGTATATTCCAAGGATTTAGCCTCCGGTGATGGACGAGGAAAAAGATATGAATGGTTGAGTACCGGATTCCTGAGAGACAGTGAAAACAGAGGAAGAACTGACTGGCAGAGTATCAGACTGCTTTCCAGATGTGTTACTGTTGATGACAGAGGTTGTGAAGGCATGAATCATGTTTGGCCGACATGATTAAAGATATCTACAAGTATATGCTTGATCCACATTGCTTGGTGAGGAAGGATTCAGCCGACAGAATGAGAGCTTGTGAGAAACTAGACTGTTCCGGATGCCGACTAGAAAGGTGATGAAATTACTTGTGCGGATATATATAGAGGATAGATTTAGTTGTGAAGTGAGTTGTGATGTGGTGTTACATGCGAATAAGTCCAGATAAGAGCAGAGGTAGCTAAAAGGATCCGGTATGTGAAAGATAGTAGAATAAAGAACAGAGGAAAGATGAAGTGCAGCAGATCAGTGTACTGAGCCTAACCGGAACTGAACTCCAGCATATGCAGATGCTTTCAATCAGTTCAAGACTGTGATTCTCATCACTTTGTAGATAGTGTGTCTTCTTGTAGGCAGTGGGCCTCTTGTGAGCAGTGTGCTCGGGCAGTGAGCCCTAATTGGCAAGTGCCATTTTTGTAATTTCCTATTCTTCTAACAGAGAATAATTTTGGGTTAATCACCCCGTGGTTTTCTCCCTTAACAGGGTTTCCACGTCAAAAATACTGTGTCATGTGTTTCTTATTTCATGGTTAATGTTTTTGTGTTTGATTTTATGCTGCATCAATTAAAAGGAAAGTTCAATAAGGGAAATAATTAGGATAACTGATTCACCCCCCCCTCTCAGTTATCAACAGTTATTACTGCCAAATTGGTGTTGTATACACAATGCATCACATTCTAAGTTTTTCATGCTAGCTTTGTCAAGAAGCAGTGGAACAAGTACAAAAACAACTAAAAATTCCCATCGTCTCAAAGGCAGCACCAGCGGATGAAAAGAAAGAAGAGCCTCAACCTCATCCTAGTAAGAGGAAATTAGTGAAACAAGATGATGGTAGTAAAGATTTCTGCCTTTGGACTCTGAGGTTTGATGGATCAAGATGCAGACAAGGGTCCAGGGAAGGTGTTGAGTTGATAAGTCATATTGGAAGCTCATATATATCATCACATAGAATACAATTTCCATGCACAAACAACATAACTAAGTATGAGGCTCTAGTGCAGGGATTGCTGATGGTACTCCAAAAGAAAGTCAGAATTCTTTAGGTGTTTGGATATTCAGAATTTGCTGTGAAACAAGTAAAGAAGCAGTACTCATGTAGTGATAAGAGGTTGAACAGGTACAGAAAATAGAGTCTACGATTTGATAGAATGCTTTGATGGTTTTAATATCCAGTTGATTCCCCGTAGGTAGAATCATGTTGCAGATGCTCTAGCTCAAACAACAAGTACGTTAGAACCAACATCCATGGTAGGACTGAAAAAGTTCACTGTTGAGTTTGTTGCCACTCCGTCGGTGCCAGATAACATCATAAATTTTCAAGTCTTTGAGGAAAACTAGCATATAATCAACTTTCTTACTTTGTCTGATGTTTTGACCGCTCAAATAATAGATGAAGAGGAGATGGAACCTACTGAAATGGATTTAGAAGGAGTCCTTAATCTGAAAATAAATACAATTCCATGAGGGATGGTGGAGTTAGAACTCAGAGGAAAGGAGAATCTCCTAGAGGATAGTGTGATTCATTTAATCTGGGGACAGAAGAAGATATTAAGAATGTATTCATTGGGAATGCTAGTACTGAAGAAGAGAAGACATGCATCATTCACGCATTAAGAGACTATTGTGAAGTTATAGCATGGAGTTATGATGAACTCAAGACGTATGACACATCAATCATTACTCACACCATTCTGCTTAAGCTAGGAGTGAAGCCATTCAGACAAAGACAACGACTAGTTATTGCCCTACTAGAGCCTCTGATTTTCAAAGAGGTACAGAAACTGCTATCAGTAAGAATCATATTTCTTGTTAGGCATTCTGCTTGGGTAGCAAATCTAGTTCCCATCTGAAAGAAAAATGGAGAAATCAGAGTTTGCGTCAACTTTAGGAACTTGAATCGGGCATCAGAGAAGGATAACTATCCACTACCTTCATTAGATAAATTATTACAGATTGTTAATGGATCCCTGATGATGTCTTTCTTGGATGGATATTCAGGATATAACCAGGTAATGGTTGATTACGAAGACAGATTGAAGACATCTTTCACATATAAATGGGGAATCTATGCGTATCGTAGAATGCCATTTAGATTGATAAATGTCGGTGTGACGTTCCAAAGAGCAATGGATGTTGCCTTCAAGGGGCTAGTTGGAAAATGTATTATTATCTACATGGATGATCTCATAGTGTTTTCAAAGAGGCGAGAAGACTATGTGGAAGACTTGAGGAAAGTACTACAACGATGCAAAGATTACGGTATATCACTCAATCCTAAGAAGTGTATCTTTAGAGTAACTGAAGGGAAGTTGTTGGGGCATGTGATATCTAAGAAAGGTATATCTATTGATCCAAACTGAATATAGGCAATACTTAAAATACTACACCCAGCCAGTAAAAAGGAACTCGAGTCATATTTTGGTAAGATCAACTTTGTACACAAGTTCATTACAGATTTTGCTGAGATAGTTCGACCTGTTAATGCCATGTTGAAGAAAGACGCTAAAATGGATTGGACTCCAGAAGCTAAAATTGCCTTTGCAAAAATTAAACAAGCCATAGCCAATGCATCCGTATTGGTAAGTCCAGATTATGCATTACCATTTCAGATTTACTCATTCGCATCCGAGCACACTTGTGCTGCAATGTTAACACAAAAGAGATTAGTCAATGACGAAAGGACCATTTCCTTCATGAGTACTCCATTGAAAGATGTAGAGTTAAGGTATCCTAGTGTTGAAAAATAAGCCTATGCTCTAGTAAAGGTAGTCAAGAAGTTCTGACACTACATCCTAAGGAGTCAGGTAAATGCCATAGTCTCAGATGCAGCAATTAAAGCACTATTGATGCAAAGTGAACTGGGAGAAAGGAGAGGAAAATGGGTCACCATCTTGTAGGAGTTTGATATAGACATTCAACCTATGAAGTTGGTAAGAGGTCAGGCACTTACCAGAATGATGGCCGAGGTAGGGCCAGGTTTAGTATCTCAGCAATACATGTTAGAAGATGTCTCAAAGGATGAATGGTATAGAGATATTATATTTTATCTTCTTAATCAACATTGTCCACTGCAGCTGAATTCGGTTCAAAGAAGTGTGCTCAAACTGAAGAGTAACAACTATATGATAAAAGGATCAGTTCTTTATAAGAAGAATCACGAGGGGATCTATTTGAGATGTCTGGACAAGACAGAAGTGGATTAGGTGTTGACCAGTTTTCACAAGAAATTTGGGATAGGTCATAGATCAGCTCACTCAACTACTAATTAGATTCTCTGTGCAGGATATTATTGGCCTACCTTGTTCAAATATGTGTACTCACATGTAAGAACCTATCATATCTGTTAGATCGCTGCACACAGAGAGCAACACACTGCCATGCCCTTGCAACTAGTTGTGAAGGTACGACCATTTGCTCAGTGGGGCCTCAAATTTATTGGTATTATCAATCCATCCTCCTCTGTAGGGCACATGTATATTCTGATGGCTACTGACTATTGTACCCAATGGTCTGAGGCAATATCTTGTAAACAATGCACCACATATGTAGTTATTGAATTTGTTGAAAAGCATATTATCACCAGGTTTGGATGTTTGTTTTCTTTAGTTTGTGATAATGGTCCAGTCTTTTCATTATTACATTTCTCTAACTAGGCATTTGACTATGGAATTATTCTAAAGTTCTCATCTAATTATTATCCACAAGGGAATGGGGTAGCTAAATCAATCAACAAAAATTTGCTTGATGTCATTAAGAAATTATTAGACAAAAACCCTAGGGACTGGCACACTCAACTCAAATTCATCTTATGGGCATATAGAATTTGACACAAAGCTACCTTGGGTACATCACCCTACCATTTATTTTATGGGATTGAGCCTATCTTTAATATTCAGTTGAGGATTCCTGTACTGCAATTCATGCAAGACTATCTTGAAATTGATTATCAATTGTCTTCAAGATTAGCCCAGTTATTGCACCTTGAAGATAAACACGATGCTGCTATAGAGAACTTTGCTAAACACCAGGGTGTAGTGAAATGATGGTTCGATAAGAGAGCCAAAGTAAAATCATTCTGTACTTCTGATTTGGTCCTATATTGGGATAAATCCCATGAAAAGATAGGAGAGCATGGTAAGTTTAATAAACTTTGGTTAGGTCCGTATCAAATCTATGAGATCCTTGGTGACAACACATATCAACTCAAGAGCCTTACTGGTGATAAGCTCCCATTGCCTGTCAATGGCCAGTTCCTAAAGCACTACTTCCAGGCTTGAGAGGCAGTCATGCCTCCTCTTAGTGTACATAGAGATGGCAGGTGGCACTATGTGTTGCTAGCCTATATTGGGTAAAAATAAAAGGTGTTTTTTCAACACTAGACCCATTACAGTGCATCAGAGAGGAGATTATCAGTTGAAATTTCTTGTTAAAAAAGAGGAAAAGTATTGTCCAGAAATTATTATCATCAATTATCATTGCATCAGAAATACTACTGGAAGAATCATTATTTGCTCAAGGTTCATCATATTTCAACATTCGAGCATTCCCTTGGTGGTAGAATGATCCCAACTTCATAGCTTACCATGAAGGATCTTGGATGAACTTAGTTGCTAAAGGATGGGAATGAATGCAATTGTACACACTTAGGTTTTCAGGATGTGGATGGTTGCACTAGTTAGTGGTCTTTGATTCTTTGATAGGATATCATGCTTTTTCATCTAATGTGTGGGAAACATAGAGATTTTGGGGTTGAACTGAAAGTTTATCATCAAAATGCTCGAGAGCATTTCCCAGCAGAGTCACCATTTTTTGTGCCCCGCACACAAGCTCCATTTCAAAAAATAGGGACCCCCTCTCACAAATTTGGTCTAGAATGTCAAGTGAAGTCTTTTCATCTCCTAAGTAGTCAAGGGGTCAAACTGTAAATTTTTCCATGATAGAAGTTTGAAGTTGAAAAATTATTCCAAAAACTGCTAACTCAAGGCCTTTGCATTTCTCCCAGTAGGTCTGATAATCCTTTTGCGCTAAAATTGGTCCTAACCGACCTTTGCGCTAAAATGACCTTCATCTGACCTTTGTCTCTAACCCCGGTGCCATTTTTCTTCCTGACTGACATTTGTGCCACTTTTCACTCGCACAGACTTCTGCGCTCAATTTAAGCATCTCTAACTTTGTAATGCATTGCCTGTCTACTGACCAAATCAGATGACGATGAAAATCCCACCAGTCCGAGGGACTTCAAAACCCCGCAAAGTGCATCTAATTGAACCTAGCAATTGTAGTACTAAAAACATCATCCACCGACTAAGTCTGTCACATCTTGAATCCCTACAGGTCGGTTGACCATGAAAGTCATGCAAACCCTAAATCTGCCAAATCTCCTGACTGACATTTGCTTACATCTTGCATTTATGACAATTAAGCCTGGAGGAATAAAAGGGATTTTTCATCATTTCAAATCTCATTCTTCATTCGAATAAGTACTTTGGAGAGCTCTCGGTGATTTATCAAGTGATTCCTCTGCATTGCCTAAGGATTTGAACCAGCAACCTCTCCCCTACCTACACACTTCAATTCGACTTATCCAAGCGAACTAGTTAGGTACTCAACTTGCCTTTAGGGTTTCATGTTTAAATCAAATATGTGCATAAATAGAATGGATTTGAGCATGTTAGTAGGGTTTCATGATTTAACTGTTCTCCTTGTTTGTAAACCCTAGTTTGAATTCTTTAAGGAAAATGTAATTCTTGAGTAGTGTAGAAAAAATGAAATTACTGGCTAAGAAACCCTTTGAATCAATTTTCAAAGAAGAACAAACAAAACAAGTTCTATGCTGATGGCATGTCTGACAGACCTCCAAATTTTTTGATCTAATCTAGTTAGTTAGCTACCTTAGAGTCCCATGCTAGGACTTATGATGCATTCATCAATAAAAACTAAACCTTCTGACCTCATGATATTTCTTTCTTTGAATGATTTAGTTAGAAGATTGTTTAAGTCTTGTGCTATCCTAAGTTTTGCTTTGCACTGAAATCCAATCTATCTAACCTTACACTAAATGACCCTTTCTCCAACCCAGGTCGAATGCTCAAGAAATCACTGCCAATCGGTGACTTTCAAAACCCCGCTGGAAACAAGGAAGACCCTTTGCATTCAAAATAACTCCATTTGACCTTGCGCTAGAACGTGCTATCACCGACTTAGTTGGTTAACTCTTAAAACTCCACAAGGTCCGACAGCACCTAGTCCTGCGCAAAGTGAGTAAAAATTGCTTTTACTCCCCTGCGCTAAGTTTTCAACCAACAGACTGGAGTAATTAACTTAAGTTGGTCTCTTCTGAAACCACACAAGTCAATTGATCATTAAATCCATGTAAAGCCTTGAGAACACATGAAAAATGAAAGATCAGTTAGTTGACAGACCTGATTTCCCCGCTGATGTTGGTTGACCTCAAAAATAGCACTTTTTGGGTTATAGGTCAGTTGACCCTGAATTTAGTGCAAATGGAACAAACCAACTAGTTTCAAGGAATTTTCAAAAGGAGAAGTGTCTAATATAATGCAATGATGACTACAAATGGTGAATGATAATGTTCTACATGTTTTCAATGAAATTTTTGCAGCATTTGGGTATTTTATAACATGCATTGATATTGAATTACTTATTGTTTGATTGTGTAATGGATACAATGGATGGTGAAATTCATATTTTTATTCTTTTAAAAGCATGTTCATAACTTAGCAAATCCATTATAGATTCATTGGTTATAACATAGTTGAGAGTCTAGTAGTCCACTTGATAATCATAGACCTTAAACTTAGGAGTTAGTGAAAATATCTTAAGGTATCAAGCTTATAAGGTCCAGTCATGCTGGTTAAATGACTACAGGAGATCATGCCATGAAGTAAGAGTTCAAAGGTATTCCCCTAGAGACGAAGATTGCTATTAGATGGAAAGACATTGGAGATATAGATCTTGGTCACATTGACCTTGAGAACTTCAGACTCAGGGTATTTGGCCCAAATCCAACCCCTAGAGCCACAATAGTAAAAGACAATGGGGTAACACAAGTAGTTGCCTTCCACACATGAGTACAATGTGCAGAGTTGATAGTGGCCTATGCAGACAGGTATGATATCATGACTAGAATAATCCAGACTGCTAATGGAGACAACTTAGTTGATTTAAGTCCACCTTCCTTGGCTGAGACTTTTGACATCCCATGGAGTTCTATGATGACTATGCTGGATAAGGATGGATCAGAGGCAACTTACAAGAAAGATGTAAATACATGTAGAAAGCATATGCATGATCAATGGGCAAAGAGTAGAAGGTCATCCCTAATCAAGTTCCCTCAAGTACTCTACAGGAGTGATTTTCATGATGAAATAGGTGACCTTGTGACCTTATTAAGTAGAATATATGGACTGCCTACAACCTCCACTTTTGAAGAATGGATGTTTGTCATAATTAGTGAAATATTGAAGGGCACTAAGTTTCATTGGGCACAAGTTTTGAGTGACAACATTCACGAGGAATTTAGTAACTTCAAGGAAAAATAGTTTTTCAGATGGATATCCTACGTTGTTTATGCATTGGCAAGAAGAAACCGTTATGTTGGATTGTCTAAGGTAGGTTAGGTAGGAAATGATGAGCAGACCCAAGTCAAAGTATATGAGTGCTACACCCAGCTCACAATGCCTCAATCTCTAATGCACTTTAAGAGAGTCAATGATGCTTTCACGATGTGTATAACAAGATTGTTGCAAGGTAACACAACCTTCAGGATTTCTATAGAAGCTATGAATGAGATAACTAAATATGGAAGGTGGTACATCCAATTTGAAAAGTTTACATATCTAAGGATAGAAGGTTTCACTAGGGTAGCATACAGACTTCCTAGATATTCTACAGATAAGATAGTACTCTTGGAGTTGTCTAGGCAATTGATCACTTGTGCTGAGAAACTCAAGCACTTGCACAGAACCAATGTACAATTTCCCATACTGTTAGGCAAAGGGAATTATGCATGTCCTTCATTAGCATCAACTGAGCATTGAGATAAAGAACTTCAACTTCTCAACCTCCATTACTACAATGCAAGAGATCACTTTGATCCAAATAAGGTGATGGAGAGGTTTGTAAGCAAAGAACTATTCAACAAGATGCATATAGAAGACTTTTGGGCCAACTATATGGATGATTACGAGGTTATGAAGAAAGCTCATTCAAGGTTATCTCTATCATTCATAAGGAAGTTCCACATTATTGCAGTCCCTGACCAACTAGAAGATGATGAAAATGTAATGAATAGAGGAGCTTGGGAAGCTCAATATCACCAGCCAATTCCATTGCCTAATTGGGCTAATGTTGAGGAAAGTTCTCTAGATGTTGTAATGAAAGAACCTATTAGGTTGAGTAAGGCATGGGTAAGAGGCAGGATTCCTGCTTTGTAGATGTAGGGAGTACAGCTCACATATATTGCACTTGAATCAGATAAAGAGTCTAGAGGAGAAGAGGATGAGCCAACAGACATCACTGATGATGCAGAACTTGCCCAAGGGAAAAAATTAGATAGTGAGGAACACACACCACTAGCAGAAAGGGCTAAGGTCCAAAAGAGTAAGAAAATTTTTGCAAAGCCCCCTAAGAAGGATCTGCCTCCTTCTACTAGGACAAGAACTTCAAACAAAAGGGATATGCCCAGTGGCTCTGGAGAAGGTTCCAAAACTAGGAAAGTCAAAGTGAAGAATGTTAGTAAGGCTGTGGAAACTACTGCTATAACTAATGATGATACTAGCTTGCCTGCTTCTTCACATCCTCTTGCTCTGAGTGTTGGTACTGCTATCACTATTGTTCAAGAGAACATTTCTACTGATCTTCCACTTGAAAATGCTACCTCGACTATCTCTTCTCCACTAGTAATAGCATCCACTACTTCTGACAATTCCACTTCTTCTATTGCTGCACTACCATGCTCCCCTACTACTTCTACATGCCTACCTGCCATATCTTCTACTCCACTTTCCACTTCCATTCCATTACCTCCCATTTCTACTATTCTCTCACCTTCTCTACCTTCTTTCTCCATTCCTTCACCCATGGTCATCTCTTCCACTCTGTCAGCTGTGTTGGCCTATTTAACACAATTAGATTTGTCCTCAGCTGCAGTGCCTTTGTCCTCTATTGTACCCATCTTACAGGCACCCGTAGACCAAGACTCAACCCATCTAGTTGTACCATTGCTACCTAGAATTGATAAGGTATGCATTGAATTGGGTCTGCAAGATCCTAAGCCAGAGAAAGATACATTTATTGAGGTAAATAATGAAATTCCAAATGAACCTTTGGCTGAAACAGTCATTGTTGAAATTATTGACATATATGACAGTCCCCTAGAGAAAGGTCAACTAGAAGAAATCTTCAAATCAGCTCAGGAGAACATGATGGTAAGTTGGAGAAACCTTGCTGATGAAGGGGATAAATATTTGGGTAAAGATAAGGGGCCAGAGAAAGAACAAGGATTACTTGAAGGCCCTCCCAAAAGTGATAGTGGAAATCCTGATGAATTAAGTAAACCTCTTTCCTCAAGACCTGAATGGCTCCAAAACAGAGTGGCGTACCCAGAGCCATATGTTGAAATAATGCAATTGGATTTGAGCAGAATCTTGTCACAGGATTAGAAGCCAAAGAAACAAAATAAAGTGAAGGTACAATCAAGAATCTATAAGGATGAGACGGGCTCTATGATTGCTGAAATAGCTATCCAACCATCCGACACAAATAGAGAACAAGTCAGAGCTGAAGATTATGTCATCTCAACAGTTAATCTGGGACAAACCATATGTGCTCAAAGAGTTGATGAATTTAAAGGGTCGGTCACTTTAATTCTAGAATAGTTGAATAGAGGTGAGTTGTCAAAGAAGGAATTGAAACACTAGAATGAGGAACTCCAGACTTGTCTCTAGTTTCTAATTAAAGCAGTTGATGCTGGTGGAGATATAAGGATAGTGCCAACCTTCCTATCAATAGATGAAATGGCAAAGCTCGGTGAAGTAAGGACCATGTCACAAGGCACCCAGAAGTGGTTGATTGAAGTATGTGAAAAGAGATGTGAAACGATTGATGTCACAACCCAGTCACACAAAGGTTAGTTGTGTTGATAACTAAGAGGGGGGGTGAATCAGTTATCTTAATTATTTTAGCTTTCTGAATTTCTTTATCAATTAGTGCAGTATCAAATCAAATAAGAAAACATAACCTTGAAAAGGAAATAACATCAATACACATGACACAATTATTTTGACGTGGAAAACCCTGTTAGGGGAAAAACCATGGGGTGATTAACCCAAGAATGTATTCTCTATTAGAAAAATAAGATAGTACAAAATGGCACTTGCCAATTAGGGCTCACTGCCCGAGCACACTGCTCACAAGAGGCTCACTGCCTACAATAGTTTATACAAGAAAACTAGTTACTTGAACTGATGAGAAGCATTCACATATGCTAAGGTTTAGTTCTGGTTAAGCTCAATTTATTGATCTGCTACGCTTCATTCTTACTCTCTTAGGTGTTGCTATCCTGTTACATTCCAGACCTATCTTACTGTCTTCACACTGCTGCTCTTCTGCTTTTCTTCGTACCTCACAATTACACACAACACCCTTCACATCCAAATCTATCTGGTATATATATATATATATCCGCTCAAAGGATTTCATCCTCTTTCTAGTTGGCATTCGAAATAGTCAATATTTTCCCAAACTCTAGTCTGTCGGCTGAATCCTTGCTTACCAAGTGATACGAATCAAGAAGATACTTATAGAAGTCATCTAACATGTCGGCCAATCATGGATGATATCTTAAGAACCTTGATCACCATCAATATCTCATCCGGAATAATTCTAATGCTTTGTCAGTCAATTCTTCCTCTGTCTATTCTGCCAAACAAGACCTCAATACTTAGATGCTCATATCTCTTCACTCTTTCATCACTGGAGGCTCAATCCCTGAAATCCATTAGTCACAGTATTCCTCTTGACTTCCCCAAGTCCACACTTTACAAAGATATTTCCCCTAAGAGATCCGGACCTAACTGTCAGACCTTGCTGCATGCTCTGTTCTTGCTTACCGAACCAAAGTATGCTTCAATCTAACTTCTGGTAAAGATACACCATGTCCTGTGGATGTGTGGAATGGTCTTTGTTGCCATCAATGACAATACCAATGAAGCCACACAGTTTCTCTTGCCAACAATCTCCCCCTTTGGCATTGATGGTAACACTTAGTGAAAAATGACTAAGTGTTATACTACACTCCCCCTTGGTTGATGCTCTATTCTATTGTACATTTGACCAAAGCTCTTCCTTAGCTGGATTCTAGATTTTTCACTGCTCCTCACTCCCCCTTTGACATTAATGGAAAAGGGTAGGGTCCGCATACCAAAATTTTCCAAAAACAATCTATACTTAGCCGCATAAGTATGTATACATGCTATACTTACATATACTGAAGTATATTTGCAAAAGATGTCTTCAACTGGGCAAATTTATTGTCCAACTCTACTTCATCCTATCCAAAATTGAGATGTGACCACTCAATAGGAATGCAAAAGCTTCTACCCTCTTAAGGTCTGTTGGATCGCTAGTTTGGGCATCAATTAGGGCCTCATGCATGACCTCTAATTTAGGGATAATCATCCCTCTAAGTTCACCCATCCTGCTTAATATGTTCTTCCTTTCCTTCTCAAGCTTCTTAATCTCATTCATGTCTACGATAGTTTGACATTCCTGGTTTACTATGGATACAGTGAGAGGATCAAAATTATGAGAGAGGCTTAACAGTCTATCTTCTTGTTCTTTCACTTTCTTCTCAATATCCTTTGTTTCTTTAGTCCAGGATATACAAAATTTATATACTTCTCCTCTATCCTTAAGAGCATTTTCTAAGCTCTTTATCCCTATATCCATATTTCTCCTATCATTGGTTATTAAGCCTTGTAACTCAGAGAATCTCTTATCCAAAAACTCTTTCTGGACCTTCACCTCAGCTGATTTCTCTAAAGATTCAAAATGAGCGCTAAAAGAACTAACAAGAGACTTGAGATTACTGGATGAAGAAGCTGAGGAATCCTTATGAAAGTATGGCATGATCTTTTCAAGCACACTGGATGCAATTTCTAGTAGCTCACAGTCTTCCATGTGAGACTTTAGAAGTTTCTCTTTAACCTTCGCTTGAGTGAAGGAAGCTAGTTTCATGGTTTGGACCGGAGAGAGGGAATCAAAATTAAATGGACCTTGAAGCAATTTTGGTTCATCAAATTCCATCATTTCTTTGGTCAAGAACTCTTTGACTACTTCTATTGTGTCTCTTGCTGGAGACAAAATTTTCTCCCCTTCTGCAGCCTTACCACTATCATCTGTGGCCTTCTCTATTGGAGTTTTCTCTCCTTCTACAGCCTTGCTACTGTCATCTTCTTTTTCTTTTGCTTCTTGACTAATCTTCTCTTCTACTCTTTCTTCTCCTTTGAATCTAGAGTCTGTAGGGGAAACCAGAGAAGAGATGTTTGCTTGATCATGGACCTCCTCTTCTGGAGCAAAGGAATCTAAGTCCTTACCTTTTTGTTCGCCTGTCTCCTTTACCTCTTTTACCACCATTTCAGTAGATTCTTCTTCAACATTTGTGGCTGAGGGATTATCACCTAAGTCCTCTATAATAGTAATGTTGAATCTTTTATATGCATTCTGAAGAATCTCTTTTGTCTCTTTTGCTGTTTTGTCAGTTTTGCGACGCATAAGATGATTCATTCTAGCTTTGCTCCAAAACTCATCCTTGCAATCTTTGAAGATCATATTCATTTTCTTCTGAGTGATTGAAGGAAAGAGCTAAATGGCCATCTGTTCCTGGATCTCAAGATCCTTTGCCCTAGCATTATTCTTTCTGATCTCTAATTCCTTCTTTAGGCTTTTGGGAATGAGAGATATGATTTCAATAAAAGCCTTATTGTATATGTTCAAATACTTAACTATGGCTTCCTCCAGGATCTTTTTATCTACATCATTGTATGCATCATAGAATTCTATTATAAGTTGCAGGTTTCCATCCATAGTAACTGCTTTAACTACATCATCTACGGACAGAGTGGGCCTTTCAACAAATTCTTCTGTTACTTCTTCAGTAGAGGGTTCACCGGATGTTTTCCTTTTCTTTTTCATTTTCTTTACTTCCTCATCTGATTCTGTGTCTTCATCATCCTTCTGACTGATGTAAGACCTTGTGGCCTTGGTTTTAGTTATTTTCTCTGCTTTACCAGATGACTTTGCTTCCGGTTTAGTTGCTTTTGACCTTTTAGCAGTTGCAAGTGCAAAGCTCTTAGAAGATCTGGTCTGGGAGGGGGCTTTTACTAGAGCGCTTTCTTTTTCTGCTCTTTCCATCTTTTCTCTATGGGCATCAAGTGCCTCCTTTGAGATTCCATGCCTCTTGGCAACTTCTTCAACTTCCCTTCTCACTTTCCTTTTGATTTCAGGTTGTCTAAGTTCCATATGAACTTTTACACTTAGCTCTTGGAA
Organism: Cunninghamia lanceolata; assembly: GCA_027924645.1. Taxonomy (NCBI): domain Eukaryota; kingdom Viridiplantae; phylum Streptophyta; class Pinopsida; order Cupressales; family Cupressaceae; genus Cunninghamia; species Cunninghamia lanceolata. The sequence continues at coordinate 7,760,075 of BSBN01000194.1, read as the reverse complement.
GGTTCCAAATCTTTCTGCCTTAGGGTCTTTGGGTTGGCTCAGTAGATGTTGGATATGTAGCTCTACAATTTTCTCATCTACTTCATACCCCATTGGCATGATCCAAACTGTCCTTGGCTCCACTACCTCCATTAGGCATTGATCAGTGTCAACCATGAAACACACTGTATCTTTGTACTTCTCAACCAATGATTGGGAAATTCTTTCTCTGGTTTGCATCATATTTTGAAAGTTCTTGAAGTAACCCCACAAAGCTATATTTCTGGCATTAGCATCCCCAATCCCATGCAAGTAATCTCTGATTTGAATTGCAACAGGTCTATCATTCTACCATACCCAACCACTAGAACCGGGCAACTCATTCATAAAGTAGAAAAACAAACACAATATTAGTCGACCATATTTAAAAGAGTTCTTTTTGTCCTTTATCTTTTGTAAGTTTTCCATTAGTTGGCTTAGAAGGAGTTCACAAAGATCATAATCTGCATTCTTTCTCAACATCTCATAAGCAGTATACACAACAGTTCTGGATACTAAATTCTCCCTGCTGGAGTGATATATCTTATAGCCAATTATCATAGATGCAAAGTTGATATCCGGATTAGTGATATCTTCTATGGTCATTGCTCTCTTATCAAATTTTGATTTGGTTGCCTTAGTCACAATTTGGTTTTTGACAGATTTGAGAACAGGTAACCCTCTGGAAGAGTGTAAACTGGTTACTGCCCTAATTGCATCCTTGGTGATCTTGAATGGTCTATTCAACCATAAGAAGTTATCATGCACTCTGCTCAACACATACCAGACCCACTCATCTTCTTCAAAATAGGTGAAATGGATGTACTGATTGAAATGTTTTTCCTGGATGGTCTTATACTGAGGTTTTAGTTTAAATGAATCATTTATTAGTTCCTTGTGGTAGATGTCCATCAGCTTGGATTCACCAAAGTCTTCAATGTTTGCATGAATGTAAACCCTAACATCTTCTCATGCAAAACCCCATGCAGAATGCTAGAAAATGCCCCTAAGGGATCCACTTCTAGAGATTTGTATGGATGTTTCTTAAATTTGGGGTGAGGTCTATCAGAGATCTTTACAACATTTGGAGTAGTCATCTTAAAGACTCAGAGAAAGTTTGATCAAGAGTGAAAAATACCTTTTTACGCTTCTAGGTTTCACAGGATGAGCTAGATCAGATTGCCAGAAGAATTGTCTTCTGTGATTGATCTTTGTGAGACTTGAGACAATTTGTTTGCAAAGCTCTTTTTCTCTTCTTCTCGAGTGTGAATGTGCAAATGATGATCAAATGAACCCTTTTATCTCTAAGCAAACCCTAATTCCACATTGCAATAAATGTGCAACTTAAGTTATTCTGTTTGCTCTGTTCTCCCTGTCCTGAGAGATTTTTCTGGATCACTAAGATGCACTTAAAGTTACTCTTGGTGGATAATAACAAATTATCTTACTTTCCCCAAACACTTAATCTATCCACAGAACAAAATGCCTCGAATTTGAATCATACCGGATTTAACTGTGATAATCCTGTTTTACCAGATGACTGTTAAACCAGATCAATATTGGAAGATTAGACTCTTCAAATCTTCCTGTGGATCTTCCATATCTTTACCAAGCTTTCTTTAGATGTTTCTCTGAGAAACCTTTTATTCCGCAACTTCCCATGTGCCAATTTCAGGCACCAATTAACTGGCTGGGGTAAAATGTTTTTCCTTGTGTCTCCCCCTGAGCTAGAGTTCACTTTTTAATTTTCGGAAGGAATATCAGCACCAGATTCTAGTGTGGATCCATCCCCTACATTCTCTGTACTTCTCTTCACCCAAATCTTGTTCATCTCACTTTTAACTTCATCCGCATTCACTATTCCTTTTCCTTTGTCTTGATTTTGATTATAATGCACCAGACCCCTTTTGTCCTGATTCTTTTGCTTCTACAAAATTTGGCAATATGACTGGATCTATTGCAATTGTGGAAAACAACATTTCTTTGCATATTTGAATGATATCCTCTTGATCTGCATTGATTAGCCATATGTCCCATTCTATTGCATGCAAAGCATCTACCATTGAATGAATTGTTCATTTGCATATTTCTGCATTCATGAGATTTGTGACCATATCTTTTGTAGTTGAAACACTGTCTGGAGAAGGATGTATTTGTCTGGTTTATTCTCTTTCTACACTGATTAGCTTTATGACCAAAGTTATTGTAGTTGTTGCAGTATCCATTGAAGGATGGATATCTTTGAGCATTAGGTTGCCTTACTAGAGGTCTTCTAGGCCCGTTCCTTGGATTTCCTGATCCAAAATTCTTCTGACCGGATCCAGAGCTTTCACCTTTCTCATATCCCAAGCCACACTTGTCATCTACCCTCTTTTGGCTTTCAAGAAGAACTTCAAGTTGAGCAGAACTTATCTTGAATTTCTCTTTGTATTCATTTGCTGTTTGAAGATCCTTTTTAAGAGTGTCAATTTGATCCTCAAGTTTTTCTTCATTATCTCTAGCATCTTCAAGATTAGATTCTAGATGCCTGATTATTGTATCCATTTTGCAACAGTCTTCTGACTTCTCCTTGAGAGATTGTCTTAGATCATCTTCAGTTTTTCTTTTCTCTTCAATTTCTTGGGTGAATTTCATAACTCTTGGTTCCATTTCATGTCTTACCATAATGACCTCTTTTGATAACTTTTCACATAACTTGGTCTTCTCCTTTAGATCTTCATTTGTACCATTGTCTTCACTTTGACTTGCCAATTGCTGAAGTAGATCTTTTCTCTTTTTCATAGAGATACTTAGTTTCCATTTTAATTCATTTATAAAATCATCAGCCTGTTTGAGTCTTTCCTTCAATTCATTGACTTTAGAGTTTGATTGCTCAAGATCATCTAGGGCAGACTGAAGTTGTTGCCTCATACCATACACATCCATTTGAGTTCCCAGATCTTCCTCAAGCTGTTAGGCTATATTTGGAGGAACTTGGCTCTGATACTAATTGTTGATAACTGAGAGGGGGGTGAATCAGTTATCTTAATTATTTCAGCTTTCTAAATTTCTTTATCAATTAGTGTAGTATCAAATCAAATAAGAAAACATAACCTTGAAAAGGAAATAACATCAATACACATGACACATTGATTTTGACGTGGAAAACCCTATTAGGGGAAAAACCACGGGGCGATTAACCCAAAAATGTATTCTCTATTAGAAGAATAAGATAGTACAAAATGGCACTTGCCAATTAGGGCTCACTGCCGAGCACACTGCTCACAAGAGGCTCACTTCCTACAATAGTTTATACAAGAAAACTAGTTACTTGAACTGATGAGAAGCATCCACATATGCTAAGGTTCAGTTCTGGTTAAGCTCAATATACTGATCTGCTGCACTTCATTCTTACTCTCTTAGGTGTTACTGTCCTGTTACATTCTGGACCTGTCTTACTGTCTTCGCACTGCTCTTCTTCTTTTCTTCACACCTCACAATTACACAAAACACCCTTCACATCCAAATCTATCTGGTATATATATATATATATATCCTCTCAAAGCATTTCATCCTCTTTCTAGTCGGCATTCGAAATAGTCAATATTTTCCCAAACTCTAGTCTGTCAGCTGAATCCTTGCTTAACAAGTGATGCGAATCAAGAAGATACTTATAGAAGTCATCTAACATGTCAGCCAACCATGGATGATATCTTAAGACCTTGATCACCATCAATATCTCATCTGGAATAATTCTAATGCTTTGTCGGTCAGTTCTTCCTCTATCTATTCTGCCAAACTGGACCTCAATACTTAGATGCTCATATCTCTTCACTCTTTTATCACCAGAGGCTCAATCCCTGGAACCTATTAGTCATGGTATTCCTCTTGACTTCCCCAAGTCCACACTTTACAAATATATTTCCTCTAAGAGATCTAGACCTAACTGTCGGACCTTGCTGCATGCTCTGTTCTTGCTTACCGAACCAAAGTATTCTTCAATCTGACTTCTGATAAAGATACACCATGTCCTGCAGATGTGTGGAATGGTCTTTGTTGCCATCAATGACAACACCAATGAAGCCACACAGTGTCTCTTGCCAACAAGTTGAGCTTCATGAGAAGTGGAAAGATCTGTTGGAGGAGTGTGACTCTTTTGAGGAATATTATTCTCACATGTTTCCCAGAGTCGAGAGTATTAGAGATTTGCCTTCAAAGACTTTATTGGTTAAAAATATTCTAACTGGTGACAAGTTATCAAAGGCTATTGAGTGGTACCAATAGCTGAGGTTGAGAAAGGAAATCTTTGAGAACATAAAAGAAGCTTATAAGCCAGCAGATGAAGAAGTTCAGGCCTTGATCTATCACATTAATGATACTTTAAAGGATTGCCTAGAAGAAGCTTACAATGATTATACACATTATGATGTTGAAAAATGTAAGAACAAGCTGCATAGGATAATTTTGAGAATACTGAGATGGATGTGGAGGCCAGGTTGGATAAGGTCAGCGACCTTAAAGCTGAATTCAATGCATTCCATAAAGTAGGGGTAGAAATAGAAAGGATATACAACCAGTACAGCTAAGAATTAGAAATGTTCAAATACCGAGTCAACCATCTCAAGAATCCAGATCCTCTGGAAATCAATCCAGCACTTGAAGCATGGGTCAACTACCGCAACAAATTGGCAGAAGAAGACAAAATTGATTTGGATGAAGAACATTAATACGTTCTTTTGGTTATTTTAAAGTGTAATCCTATCATTGATGTAAATTATTATATTTAGAGAGACATGTGATGCTATTTTATCTTTATTATGCCTCAAAAATGAGTTTTTCTATATATATATATTAAGTTGGGTAGTCAAAATGTATAGATTCAATGTATCTAAGGGCTACTTTTTGTCCTTTTCATAAGAGACAAAATGTAATTTAGGATTTTTTTTGTAAGATCTAAAGAAATACATTTATTGATGTAATCTAGACCATCGGTGTTGAGTTAATCTCCACCATCTATTGAAAAACTCGGTATGTCGCTTTCCTATATAAAGGGCTACCTATTCCATTATTTGTAAGAGAGAATTCTTGATGCCAAATTGTTGACATTCTACCATTTGAAGTAATACAAAGCAAGTTTCTACAATTGTTATAAGAATTTGTGTATTGTGTTCCTTACTTGGTTTTCATGGTTTGCTTCTTGCTCTACCATAGTTAGTTAGTTGTGTTTTTATAATGTTCATGGGTTGTTGAAAGTATATGATGAACACTCTAAGTCCATACTTTTAGTTATTTGTTCATGGTAGATAAATGTGCAAAGTTAGTCTGAGCTGATCAATTGTGTTTAAATTCAATTGTATTTCACAAGTTAAATTGAGTCGTCTATTGGGTGTTTAATGAATGAATGCAATCTAAAAATCTTTCCATTTCCATTAAAGATATCATCATTTTTTGTAGTGTTGTAACATCAATTTTTAGTTTGGTAACTCAGAAACATGGTTAAATTTCGAAGTGTTTATCTACTTACAGTAATCCATACATTGTGAATGTCACTTAGGATTTCTCTAAAACCCTAACTCCTTTTGCATTTTCTCTTAAAACCATTGTAAGATTAGGAATTTCAGCAGCATTTTACATTTTTTTATCAGTTGAAATCATAAAGGGTTTATATGTATTTGTTGTTCCAACCTTAAGATATGTAGATTGCATGTAAGACCCCTTTAGGCACATATAGAACATTCCAATTGAGAGATTCCAAGCAAGCTAAGACCTAGCTATAGAAACCTTGGAGTAGTCTTACCTAGGGTAGGATACTTTTCAAGAGAGGTGTTATACCAACAATCATACATGCATTGTTGTGTGCTAAAACACCCATCAACAAGATCCATCTAATATACCTTGAAGTTCTTATGAGAAGCAAGGGAAAGAAACATTCTGATTGCCTCCATCCTAGCTACTGGAGATAAAGTCTCCTCAAAATCAATGCCTTCAACTTGTGAGTATCCTTTACATACCAACATTTCTTTGTTCCTTACAACTTCACCTTCTTCATTTAGCTTGTTCAGGAACACTCACTTTGTTCCTATAACATTCTTATTGGCTCGTCTGGGAACCAATTCACATGTCTGATTCTTCTCAATTTGATCCAATTCTTCTTCTGTTGCCTTGATCCATCCATCATCTTTGCTAGCATTAGGAAAGGTTTTGGGTTAAACTTTTGTTAACATACACAATTTTACTTGCTCATGTGTCTTAGAAAGCCTTCTCCTCGTCTGTACACTTTCATCCTTATCTCCAATGATCTGATCTACTGAGTGGTTCTTCTGAACATACTTTGTTGGAGTCTTAGGCATCTACTCTGGTTCTTGTTCCTTTTTCCTCTTTCACTTCTTCTTCATCTTCAATGCATGGAAATATATCAGATTCAAAATCCTTTAATTCTTGTGAGATCTGATATAGGTCTTCATCTACCTTGACATTTGTTCTTTCAATCATCTTTCCAATCCTCTTGTTGTAGCATCTATAAGCCTTGCTTCTGGTTAAGTAACCAACAAATATTCCTTCATCACTTCTTGAATCAAACTTTCCTAGTTCTTCTTCATCTCTTCTAATATAGAATTTGCTGCTAAAGATCAAGAACTATCTGATAATTGGAGCTCTTCCATACCATAGCTCACAAGGGGTATTAGTGTTGTTAACCCTCATTTGCACTTTGTTAATTAGATAGATAGTAGTGTGAATTACCTCCTTCCAGTAGATATCAGGCAGATTTACATCTTTCAATATTTCCCTAGACATTTCCTACAAAGGGACTATTCTTCCTTTCAACTACCCCATTTTGTTGATGTTGGAATAAATGAACAATCTCTAATCCAATTGTTAATCATCAAATCACCAAGATATGATACCAATTGGTGAGATACAAGGTTTTGACTACTACAAAATAGAAATCTGAAAATTGTATGCAAATATGAAAATTAAGTTTGCTTAATCCTTGAAATACCATGAAGAGATTCAACTTCTTTATGATGCTAAAATCAGCCGCTCTAACATGCTTGATAAAATCACCTTAGATTGATAAAATCACCTTAGATGAACTTATAACAACAATAAAATCACCATAAGATAGCAGCAACAAAGGGGTACAAATCATCAACATAAGAATGCAATATCTCACAACACAAGGAAGTAATGAGATAGAAGAATAAACACATAACACAGTGTTTACGTGGAGAAACCCTTGTGGGAAAAAACTCCACCAAGAAGAGAGACTCAAGTTGTATTATCTTCAAAATAAGATTACAATACATCCACTTCAAATCTCCTCTTCATTCTACAATCCAGTTGCACTTGTGTATCTATAAACTAAGATATGAAACACATACATGGCATTGTACTTATAGAAGTATTTCACTCCTAAAACAAGGCATCCATTTTCTCTCACCTAGGAATCTTCATCATGCAACATTCAATTATTTCTTACAATCTCATAACACTTGTCAAGAGTCAACCATGCAACCTTGGCCACCCAAGGACAAGAATAGACTCTTATAGGGTAGTAAATATTAACATAATAGTCATAGATTCTATCATAACACCCCCCAAATAACATCTTCCCAAAATGGGCACCTACAACCAAGAATAGCAACTTATAACTAATCACAACTAATTCTTTACAAGGAAAATTGCACTCTGACTATCACAACTAATCATGATCTGACCTGTATCAACACCAATATCTAAACACAATCTCTTAAGCCAAATGGCTTCCTTACAAGCATGAGTTGCTGCCATATACTCACCTTCTATCATGGACAAAGCAACCACATGTTGTCACTTACTCATCCAACTAATAGCACCACCAAACAATGTAAACACATAAGCACTAGTGGATCTCCTGCTGTCAATGTCACCTACCCAATCTAAATCCACAAATCCACAAATATCAATAGAATGTGGAGGTCCCATAACATTACCATGATAGCATATGGAATACTCAGAAGTACACCTCAAATATCTGAACACTTGCTTAACTACATTGCAATGAGCCCATCTAGGATTAGCCATAAATCGACTAAGGACTCCCACTGCTTGGGCAATGTCTGGTCTTGTGTAGACCATAGCATACATCAAACTGCCAATAGCATTAGCATAAGGTACTCTGCTCATGTCCTCTCACTAGGAGATTTTGGACAATCCTCATCAGACAACTTTGTCCCCAAAGAAACTGGAACACACAATGGTCTACAATTTGCCATGTTGAACCTATCCAACATGGTCTTCACATACTTACTCTGGCTTAACCAAAGTTTTCTGTTGATTCTGTCTCTTCCAATTTCCATTCCTAGAATGTACCTGGTTGCCCCTAAATCTTTCATTTCAAACTATGCTGACAACTGAGATTTGAAATCATAAATCATATTCTTACCCTTCCCAATGAGCAACATGTCATCAACATATAATGCAACAATGAGAATACGATCACCATCAAACTTGTAATACACCAAGTGATCCAATTTTGATCTCACAAATCTAATAGACAACACAAAGGCATCAAACTTCAAGTACCATCTCCTAGGGGACTGTTTCAAACCATGCAAAGACTTCTTAATCTTACAAACCAAATTTTCTTTACCTTTCACCATGTAATGCTCTGGTTGTGACATGTAGATTTCTTCCTCCAAATCACCATGAAGGAAAGCTGTCTTCACAACCATCTATTCTACCTCTAAGTCATAAGCTGCTATAAGAGACAACAAGAATTGAATGGATGTCATCTTTGCAATGGGAGAGAAGATCTCACCATAATCTATACCCTCCACTTGTGAATACCCCTTCACAACCAATCTGGCCTTATACTTCTCAACACTACCATTTGCACCAAATTTCTTCTTGAACACCCATTTGCATCCAACGGGTTTCCATCCAGGAGGCAAAGACACCAAGTCCCAAGTTTGATTCCTTTCCAAAGAAGCCATTTCATCCTCCATGGCCTCCTTCCATGAACCTGCATCTTTCATGTCCATAGCCTCTGATACAGTTCTAGGTTCATCACTGTTAGTAAGCAAAGAAAAATCACAACTAGAATCAAGCAATATAAAACCAAACCTTTCAGGTTGCTTTCTTATCCGTGTAGACCTCCTCAAGAGCTGAGTTTGAGGTTCATCTTCTTCATCTAAGATTCCAAAGCTTCAAGAGCTCTCCTCATCATCAGGTCCAACATTGTCTTTCTATTCAATCTTCTCAGGGGTAGGAGGAAACTGAACATCATCCTCTTTGTTTTCTTTTTCTTCTGGCTGTAAAATAGTGGAAGAAGGTGTAAGCTCTTTGAAGATGAGACTTCTGCTATACAACACTTTTTCATCCATAGGGTCCCAAATCTTGTATCCTTTCACACTGACACCATAGCCAATGAAGATACACTTAACAACCTTGTTCTTCAGTTTTGAGTGCTTCTCCCTAGGCACATGTGCATATGCCTCACAACCAAAAACATGAAGATGCCTTATTGAAGGCTTTCTACCAGACCACACCTCCATGGGTCTCTTTCCATCAAGAACTGATGTAGGAGATCTATTTACAAGATAGCAAGCAATGGTAACACCTTCAGCTCAAAACTTTTGTTCTAGGCCAGCTCCACTAAGCATACTCCTAACCTTCTCCATCAGTTTCCTATTCATCCTTTTTGCAACTCCATTTTGCTGCTAGGTGTATGGAGTTGTCTTATGTCTTTCAATCCCAAGTTCCTTGCAATATTTATCAAATTCTATAGAACAAAACACTCCACCATTGTCAGTTCTCAAACACTTAATCTTTTTACCAATCTAATTTTTTAGGAAAGGCCTTAAACTCCTTAAACTCACCATAGACTTCAGATTTGCTTCTGAGAAATTAAATCCATGTCGTTCTACTATAGTCATCTATGAAAGATACAATTATATAGATTTTGATAACAAAGGAACATTAACAGGATCAAATACATCAGAATGAACAAGGTCCAATACACTAGAAGACTTATGAGAACTTGAATAAAATTGAACATGGTTTTATTTGCCATATATACAATGTTCGCAAAAGTCAAACTCAATATTACAATCATCTAACCCCTCAACGAGGTTTTTATTTTTCAGGGCACGTAGACCCTTCTCACCAATGTGGCCAAATCTCTTATGCCATAACATTGTCTTTTCAGCAGGAAGCTTAACTTCCAAGGCATGATCACAACCATCAGAATTAGAAACAACAGCTTTCTTCAGTGCTCATTCAAATGGTGGGGATGAAGTGACTGCTGCCGTCTTCCTTGAGTCAGAAGAACTATTGCATTATGAAATGCATGCCTCTAGCTAAAACAGAGTACGTCTCCTAGTACCCTTAGCAAGCATGATAGCTCCTCTATTCATGTTGCATCCTTCATTTGAAAGACAACCTGCACACCTGCATCATTCAACATACTTACAGAAAGCAAGTTCCATGCTAAGCCTAGGATGTACATAACCCCAGAGATCCCCTTCACTCGTCCATCAGAGAATTAGATAGAGACTCTTCCACGACCAACAATCTTCAGATGAGAGTTGTCACCCAAGTATAACTTTCCACCATCGAACTCCTCATACTTAGTGAACTGGACTTGATGTGAGGTCATGTGGAATGATGCACCAGAGTCAATCAACCACACATCATCAGATGCATGGGTTGCCAGGGCTATGATGAAAGAATCACTATCATCTTGTGACTTGTTAGAATCTAAATCTAGGGTCTTCTTTTTCTTTTTCTTTTCCTCTTTGCATTCCTTTCAGAAATGCCCAGATTTACAATAGTTCCAATAGATAGCCTTGGACTTTTGAGGAGATTTGGATCTCCCACGAGATTTGGATCTACCCTTCTCAGCTTTCTTGTCCTTCTTTTTCCCTTTCTCCTTGGGTCTTCCCTGAACTATAAGAGCCTCTTTGGCTGCATCAAAAGACTTTCTCCACATCTCTTTAGATAGCAGCGAAGAAACCACTTCATCCATTTTGAATGTGGATGTGGTACTTCTAACAACCATGAAAAGGTGATCCCACAAGTCCATCAAAGAACAAAGCAAGGTCATACAATGATCCTCCTCCATCTTCAAACCAACGGATGTCAATTGTACAACTAGCATGTTGAAAGCATTCATATGTTCAGCAATGGATCCTCCATCCTCCATTCGAAGGGAAAACAACTTATTTCTCATAAAACATTTGTTAACCAGGGATTTGGCTTGATACACATCTCCCAACTTCTTCCAAAGCAAGTTTGCAGTAGTCTCCTCATGGACAATTAACAGAACATAATCAGCAAGACTAAGTCTTATGAGACCCTTAGCCTTCTGATCCTTGAGATCCTAATCAGCTTGTGACATTGCATCTAGTTTAGTTCCATTGATAGTTTCCCAGAGGTCTCGATCAACAAGCATGTCTTCCATCTTGAGCTTCTACAGCTCAAAATTAGTGTCATTGAATTTCTCCACCTCAATCCTTCTGGATGTGCTTGTCATCTCCTTTCTACAATAGAATTTAGAATACTCTGCACAGACTCTCACTCAACTTAAGATTAGCTCAAAAAACCCCTACCCAACAGTTAAGACCAAAACTGGCCAGGCTCTGATACCAATTGAAAGAAATCTAGGTGTGCAGAAATCGCTTCCTACACTAATCTATTGAGGAGATGACTATGCAAATTGAATTTAATCCTTACAACTACAGCAACATAGAACATCTAATAGAGATATTACAGTAATACACATGAACCAGAAAGAAGACAGAAGAAGAGAGACAAAGATATAACGTGGGGAAAACCCTTATTGGGTGATAAACCCCACACTTAGAAGCCTACAGAATGTATTATCAAAACTGAATATGGTTTACAATACACTTGCAATGCAAGCTTCAATAGTCTTTGACACTCATATATGGAGTCAATTCGACAGAGTAATAGTACATGTAAAACCTGTAATACTTCTGCACATCCAAGCACGTGTTTATATAGAATATACAATGCAATATTGGTCCTATCTTGGAATGGGGGTCCAACTTGGCCTCATGGCCCAAAACCCATGCCTAAGGACACTTGGTCAACATTGTAGAATGTGCTTGACACTTGTCCACAACTCCCATCCCAAAGAGGTCACCTATTTCTAAAATGGGCTATGAGATGCTCTTACGACACTTACGATCGTCATAGAATCTGTCATAGTGGTTACAACTTACAGCTGTAAGAGAATCTACCATACACAGGCTATAAATAGCATATTCTCTTACAACATGTCATAGTCCACTTTGGGGCGCCCAAATTTGCCTTTTTCAAAGATGCTTCATGACACATGTCTTCACCTGTCTTACAAGCTTCTATTTCTGACTCTTACATGTCATATCTTCATCATAGGAATCTGTCATAACCGTTTCGGTCAAACATTCCCTTACACAACATGAAAGATGCCAACACATGGCAAAATGCTCCTACCCTGAAGTGGTACGCCTATCTCCTCATGTGAGGACAAATTTACAAGTTGTCATCTTCCATGTAGGATGACACATCACCGTGCCACATCCCACAATATGACAATATGGAATTTACAATTAATTTACAACATAGGCAATGCATTAATAAATACAAACATAAATAATGCAAGGAATTACCAAGGTTGAGACACCTTAATTCCTAACATTTATCACCAACACAAACCCGTATTGTGCCAATGGTGGTTGTTCTCAAAAGGATCTAGTGTTGATGAGAGAGAATGTGGTTGTTCAAATAGACAACATGCCCATGCATTCATGTGATTCTTCTGATAATGACTTATGGAAGGGTCCATTTATAGATTTTTGATTAAGAGGATCAATGGATGAGATTGATTGAGAGGTAAGAATGCATGAGAAGCCTCCAAGTGTCTCCTTGTAATTGGTACACATGAAGAGGGTCATGATCTAAGGGATTTGTAGGGCTAGGGTTTTCTATATTAAATGGATGAACAAGATTTGATGAGACAATTTTATGGATCCTTGTGCATGCATGGAGCCATGTCCAACCTTTAGCCATGTCCAAGATTAACTTGGCTAATGATGCTTAGGATTGTGCAAGTGATTAATTAGGTAATTAAGTGGTTTTTTAACTAACTAATGAGTTGAGGGGAAAATAGGGTAAATTAAATAAATAGTTTTTTTTTATTTAATTTTTGGGAATAGGTATAGGATGGTTGATTTAATAAAATAAATGATGATTTATATATTTAAAGGAAGGAACATTAGGAAATGTGTTGAATATGATAAATTAATTAAATCAATGACTACAATTTATTTACATAATACTAGGAGGATGATTGAATTAGTTGATTAAACAACTAGGTTTATTTAATTAATGCAAGAGGAAAATATGTGGGATGAAATAGGTGATGGTAGGATGTGGTCAAATCTAGGTGTCTACACTAATAAAATAGAAGAGTTTGTCCTACATAATTTATATGTTAGGACGAAAATGTTGCAGTATAATGGTTGACAATGGAAACATTGTTAATCTTGTGTTGGAGAAGATGGTGGAGAAATTAGGGATATAGACAATAGGTCATGTAAACCCTTATAAGGTGTCTTGGTTATAAAAAGGACATCACATTCTCCTAAAGGAGTAGTGGCTATTGAATTTCAACATTAGCGAATAAAAGGATTAGGTGGTGTGTGAAATCATGACTTTGGATGTATACCATGTTTTCTTGGGGAAACTTCAATAATTTGAAAAGAGGTAATGTACGATGGTTATGTGAATACCTATAGTCTTGGAAAATATGGAAAATATTATGCCTTGAATGATTTTAAGAATCAAAATAAGGAATATGATGCATATCTATGAGTGATGATGATCTCAAAGGATATCCTAAGTGAGTGGAAAAGAAAGGAAGTGAATACTACAATCATTATAAATGTCATGGAGCAATGGTCAACATTAAAGCACACATAGTGGCAAGGGTGTATCTTTTATTGGTAGGAGTTTATATTTCATGTTATTTTATTGTTGATTTGGGGTTGCTTATGTTTAGTTTTTATTTCCTTTTCTTAAGTGTCTACATTAATAAAAATAGTGGTGAGAGATGGAGAAGTAGGTTGATCACTCCATAGTCTTGCATTCCATAACTTACTTAGTATCTCTTAGTTTGATGCAACATATATGTTGTATTTTTCATGTATGTCATATGGTTGGTGCAGACATCATACATGAATCCAAATGTTGTATGTTTGACATCTTATTTTAGGAATTCCAACATTTTTGTGGTTTGGTATGACTTAAGTCTAGTCATATCTTGGGAAAATACTTATGCTAACAAGAAATCATTGATTTTTGTTCCCCCAAGAATGGGAAGGTATGGACACAATAATATTTTCCTCCCTTTCAAATTTTTATGGAGTCCACTGACATAGTGATATAAAAATTCTTCCACAATAAGATTATCTACTACATAATACAACAAATAATGTAGTGTGGCTACAATATTCCCTCAATTCTAACATTACTACATTAATAGGAAACAAGAACCTTGATCCAATTTTACTTCAATCTATCATAATAGTTTGTGATATTTGTGGCATTGGGGATTTATGGAGATTTTGGTATATTATACTATAAGACTAATTACAAATTTGATACATAAATTGTGATATTTATGTGCATGAAGTTTATAAATTAGTTTGAATACAAGTATGGTAAAGGTAAGAGACCATTGTAAAAAGACATTGTTTGGAAATTGAAGGAAGTCACTCATATTGCAACTAGAAAATTTGAAAGTATGTAGAAATTTTGTACTTGATAGGATTCCTTGAGCTATTTTTCTAGATTGTAAGAAATGATTTCTTCCCAATTGGGCACAACCTTATCATTCAAAGTAATAGATAGGAGGCACATCCATTCAGGAAAAACATGTTGTGTATCTACATGTCTATATAATTTGTTCAATAAAACCATTCCATCCTTCACCATGTCTTTAAACATATGTACCATATATACATGGACATTATACCTATTTACCTAGTGATCTAGTTTTTCCAACCATTCCCTAGGGCTTCACGAATATTATTCCTTTTATCCCTATTTTTGAAACATTGCACCTTATACTTGAACTATGGGTTAGGAAGATACAAATATTTTCTTAAGGGATAACCTATACTATTTATAAGTATATAATCCTATAATAGTGCTTTAACTTTATGCTCTTCGAAATGGAGATGGTATATCAATACCTAATTGTTCAAGGCTTGTAGATGTTGATGTCTACTATTTATTTGGTGCCATGCTTTCCCTTTAAAAATGGTGAATTGTTCTCTTTGTCTCTAATAATCTTACTAACACATAGGCCTTTGAATAGCTAGGACAATCTATTGTGATATGAAATTCCTCTAACCTCAATATGTCAGTGATGAGCAATTGATCTCAAAATGTGTTATATATCAACTAAGACTATTTCGCATAGATAGAACTTTAAGATAAGATCATTTAGAATTATATTGGTTGTAAGATTTCTTCCCATCACTCCTTTGAATTAGATGCTCATAATTTACACTTAAGCTAATTGTTTTACACAAACACTTAAAAGTTATTTTACAACATGACAGTTAATTTGTTATATCTATATCTACTATTAAAAAAAACTTAATTGCATTCTTGCATACTCACTCATTTATATTGCTAATTTAATTAATCTTTCCTATTAGATTTTTTTTTTCAAAATTTTAAGTACAAAAACCATTTTATTTTAAACTGCTTAATTTATTGGCTAACTTTTAGAAGCCTTTTTCAATATCAATTTCTGATTACTTAGTCTCCAATAGGTGGGTTTCGCCTGGGCACAATTAAAATAGAGAAGCCAATAATAGATTCGATAGCAACTTCATAATGGAGCCAGAAAGTCTCACATTTTGTAGGTTTCATATTAAAGAAAAAACAAAAACTCTTAATCTTCCCCGTCCCTACAACTACACTTGATAAGAGACAAATCTATAAAACGCCTCTCCTACATATTAAAGTCCATATTAGCTACGGTCTGATATAGCTTGAAGTGCCAGCCAATGTAATAGTTGGCCGGCAAGATGCAAATTTATATAAAAAATCTGGACTGCATCAACATACCCATAGTGGTGGAGAGTTCAGACACGGTTACAACTCTGAAAGAAAAGGATTACGAGTTAGAAGGAATTCCACCAGATTGGCGAGCCCCAAGTTTCAGAACAACATGACACAGAAGAACATGACTCAGATTTGCCAACGTCTGTTCCATTTGCAGAAACCAAGTTGGAGGACACAAAAATAGAAAGAGATCGACAAGTACTGATTCTTGAGCCCCAGGTTTCAGATACGCCAAGTACGGAAGAACTTTACTCAGATTTGCCAACGTTGCAATATTCAAAACGAAGATCATTTGGAAATTGTCCCTGGTGATCAAAATTAACTGTTTCTTCTGGTTCAAGCGATTCTCTGCCACTCCTTTGGGCCTTTGTTTTCTAATGTTACTTATCATAATATAATATTTGTGTTTCCTCTGACTCTATAATAGAATACAAAAGTTCAACGCACCCTTAGTGTTTCTTTAAACTTGGAACTTGTATATATAGGAAATAATATTAATATTAATATTCATCTCAAGAGAAGAATATCTGCATACAAAAATAGAATTTGAATAATATATTATAGAAAATAATATATACTACAAAACTTATTTTGGATAAAAAAATTAGCAAACAATAACCTTATTTTTATGACATTTATATTAAAAAATTTGTAATATAATGAGATAATTCAACCAGACTATCAAGGGGATCTTCAACTCACTTCTTTGTGTTATTGTAATAGTATGTACTTTGTCATTAAACAATTGTAATAAATATCTTTCTAAGTACTCTATATATATAAGCACGAGTAATGTAGGGGCATTGTGCCACACCTACCCATTGCATTGAATTTCTTGCCAACGATTTAAATTTAGGTTTCACCACCTATTTTGGAGTTGGTTTAACTTGTCATTGGTTGTATTAAAGCCAACCTATTTGGAAATCTCCACATAGTTGCCCACACACATTCACAACAATTAATGACAACAATCAACCTACAAATACTTTCAAGCCAAATTACTAAATTTTACTCATCCAAATATCATCAAACTTTACCAATAGATACAATAGAAATACATAGAACTACTATCAAAACCACAAAATTCAATTCCTCAATGTGGTGAAATGTGCT
This sequence comes from Cunninghamia lanceolata, assembly GCA_027924645.1. Lineage (NCBI taxonomy): Eukaryota > Viridiplantae > Streptophyta > Pinopsida > Cupressales > Cupressaceae > Cunninghamia > Cunninghamia lanceolata. The sequence goes on along the minus strand of BSBN01000194.1, from coordinate 7,742,840 downwards.
AACTTTCCTCACCACATACTGTTAATCATAAACTAATAGACAAACAAACTACTGAACCTAACCACAATTTCTACTTCTCTAGACATGACACAATATTTCCATGATGCCTAGGGATGCACCTGCATTAGAGATTTAGGGAGAGTTATGAAGTTTAAGGGAATGGACAATCTCATCTTTATGTGAGGTTATAGATTTTGAGGAAGAGCAGGATGTGACTCCTGGAATGGGGGACTAACAAAGGTAAAATAGGGGAACTTAAACTTCTACCACTTCTAGACATCCTTATATTGTGAGACAAGTATGTGTAATTAAATTTATTTAAAATATTTAATATAATGAAACAAGATTTGTATTTAAAACTACTCTCTTTCGATATGCTAGTATGTGTGATTTTTAGTCTCAATCCTTGGCACGAGTTGCCTCATAAATTAGTGTCTGTTGTGAGTGTTATTGCATGCTATATGCTTGTATATGTATAAAAGTGTGTGTGTGTGTGTGCGTGTGTGCGCGTGTGAGCGCGCGCGCGCGGGCGGGTGTGTGTGTGTGTGTGTGTGTGTGTGTGTGTGTGTGTGTGTAACAAGTCATACATAAAAAAATGAACTACAACAAGGAATGCTTTATTTTACCTTGAGTCTACATACTTTTTTTTATAGTACCAAACCTCCCATCATTCAAGCTATGATTTAATAGGATTATCTTTAAGTATAAAGCAATATAAGTGATTTATGGCCCAATAAATATGGTATTATAGCTGGCTAAAACTCTAGGAAATAGTTGATTCAGGGATTTATAGTTGGGAGGATTCTAGCAAAGCAATGATTGTGGGTATGTATCCTTATAGAAAATAGGATTACGACTAAAAGAGGGCTGTAGATGTAAGGAAGAGAAAGTTAAAATAGTAATATGCCTCTGAAATCATGAATGGTAGAGGTTGTCATAGTAGAAGCAACAAGTACGATGACCAATCTAGTAGAAGTCATAAGGGGAGTTGAAGTGAGGATGGATGCCCTAGACGGTGATAAAAGGAGAGGTCATGTTCATGTGGGTATTGATAGTGATAGTGAAAAAGGAGTTGAGGGAACAACACAAGAAAATAAAGATGCATGTGTATGAATCGAACCGAGGGAAAGGAGAGTGATAAGATCCATCTCCAATATGAGAAAGGGCGGAAAGATAGAGCTATCATACTTTGGAAGGAGACTAGAACTAAATGAGTTAATTTATTGAATAATGGAGATGGAACAATATTTGAAATATGACAAGAAAGAGGATCCAAGAAGGGTGAGAGTGGCACAAGAAAGGTTGAAAGGAAAAGCAACACTATGGTGGAAAGAGGTGCAAGATGAAGGAAGAATAACTTGGAGAGAGAAGATTGCTGAATGGAATAGGATGGTGAGAAGATTTTAGGCCAAGTTCCTACTAGTGGATTACCAACTTGAGCTACTCAATAAATTATAGAAGTTGAGAAGAAAAGAGTTGAGTGTGAAGAGATACATCAAGGATTTCTACAATATCTCCATTAGATCAAGTCACCAAGAGTTGGAACATGAGAAGGCTGCACAGTATGTCAATAGCCTAAGGCTAAGAATACAAGATGAGTTTGTAGTGAACCAAACATAAATTTTATTTAAATATTCTTAGATCTAAAATACTCAATTGAGTTTTAATTTCTACATGTAAAGTGTTGTGAAATCTGAAAGACCCACAACAATTAAAACTATAATTGTACTCAAATCCACCTAAAAACTAAACATGCACTCCTATGCTCAAACACCTATTTTTTTAAATCTGATTAATTATATTGAAATAAAATCTCCTAAAAACCATCTATAAAATATTTTAATCACTTTTTATCACCAATATCTGAAGAAGGCAAGGTGAGAGAATACAATGAGAAAAAATAAATTTAACTATGCAGGTTTACACACAACTACACCAAACTGATCAACATCGCTTAAAAATATGAAACTAAGAATTCACCAAAACATTAGAGCTATTATAATATGATAAAATACATATAAATATTTTTATAAAAACAAAAATTACATCAGCACTAAAAAAATGGGAAATCACAAACTAGATTTGCAAACTAGTTATTTCCTGCTTGACAACACAACAATCTCTAGATTAAATTTCTTTAGGAAACCAAAGGTTTTCATCCTGGAATCTCCAAATCCTCCTTAAATATAATGGATGAACACAAGTTCTCAAACTATGACAAATTTGGGGTTTGTTTTATAAAATGGCAAAAGATGAGAACTAGAGAAATAACTTGACTTATATAGAAGTTGGGGCAAAAATCCCAATGTCACAATATGTCAAAATAAATACTAATTACAAATATTTTCAAATATTTTATCTTAAAATATGCCATTAAAATAGATGTTGTAATCTCCACTTGATTTTTGGTTATTTTTAGAAAGTGAAGATGCTCCTCTCACATCTAGTTACAACTATCACAAATAGTTATGAGATTTTCTTCCAACATGAAAAATGATAATATTGTATTTATTGAATATTCTTTCCTAAAATAAGCTCTTTGTAACTTTCCACTAATTGTGAATTATAACTCCCTAATTATGAACTATCATAGAATCTGTCATTACCTTTGTGGAAACCAAGAACATTTGTGGAAGATTACAAACACAGACACGAGTCATGAGAGATGAATAATTGCACACTCAATGCTATCAAAGACACAAGAAATATGAAAAGAAAAACTAGATGATCTATTAGCTTCCAAGAGGTAGTACATATAGGTCATAATCGACTAAGAATAGTTGAGCCAATAATAGAAAAAGCTCACTAAGAATAGTGGTGCTCCAAGAATATGAAAAGCAACCACTTAACTTAGACAAAGCTACTCTAGGCATGCCAAGAATAGCTCGTGTTTAAACATAGATGAATGTGCACACCTAAGTAACCTTAATTACACTAACAACCCCCCTTAATCATAGCTTTAGTGGGCTAAATGAAGATGGGTCTAAAAAACTAGGCTTGATTAGGTACCCATGTACAATGCAATCTCTCATAAAGCAGAGAAAGGAAGAAAACCCTGTGTGAAAAAAACTTCTGTCCAAAAGAGAGAAAAGAAAATGAAGAATAAAAAGCCTCCTCAAAGATGAGAACTCTACACCAAGCTTGAAAACATGTCGCTCTAACTATGATGATACCGATATGACGCCCCCATACGAGAGTAAAAGAGAGACTATGTAGCCCCCCCACAATGAAGTAGCCCCTATGCCAAAAGAAATAACTATGTTTCTCCCCTTAGGAAGAAATAACTCCAATGATGAATGCTCAAAGATGCAAGGTAAGGTGGTAAGTCTCACGATATATCCTGTCTCAAAATAATGCTTAAATTTTGTCATGCTAATTTCAAAATGAGTCACAATCAAATCAGGAGGCTCAAGCCTAACTGAAACAAGTGACCTCTCAAAAACATGTGAAGACTGATGAAGAACAGGATCTAAAGAACTAAAGTATGAAAGTGGAATGTCAATGCATGACATGTGGCTACGAAGTAAACCCCACGAGATGTCCTTTGAACAATCACTGGAAGCCCTCAGTGAAGCCTCTCTAAACTCTGTAGTAGTAGAAAGTGCAAGATAACTATCATCAAATAGTAAGATGAGATCCACCAAGGTGTCATCAAGATCTGATATGTAAGACTCTATAAATAGCCAAGAGATGTCTGGTAAAAGTTTGTCCCAATGAAGTGAATCCTAATTATGACCTTGTTGAAAGAATCGCTAGAAACTCTCAAATGAGCAACACTAAACTCAGAAGTGGAGGCATAGAAAGCATGAGCCTTATAATGTAACAATGGAAGTCGACCACCAAGTGGATCCTATACCCTAATACCTGTACTTTGAAGTGGTTGTCTAGCCCAATGAGAGTTGAATGTGGGTGAGTCATATATGTTGAATCCTCATCCTCTAAATTGAGCCTCAAGATAGATGGAGATCTATCAGAACTGGAAGAAGAAGAAAACTCATCCTCAGGAATCTGTTGTAGATGGTCGGAAGGAGAAATATTAGGGGCAAAGTGTGAGAAGGTGTATAACCTAGCATGGTGATCTGCTCTTCACAAAGTGACTATGTTGTTGCTATGTAACTCTCCTATCTCAACTGAATCTCGACTAAACTCAACTCGCATGCCGTTCCCTATGTGAGCAATCTGATACACTAATAGGAGATTAGTTAAAAGTGAAGGTACATTGAGAAAATTAGTGAATGTCCCACCCCCAATTTCAACAAACCCTCTCCCCACAACTACTGCTGGTGTTTCATTACCCAAAGTGATGCTAGACAGGTTATAAGGCTCTATGGAAGAAAACTCAACGTGTGAAGAAGCCATATGGTGCAAAAAAGTTGAGTCAATAATCTAAGATGGAGATGATGAAGATGCTACTGCAACTAGTTCCTTGCCCTTAATTTTCTCTTTTCCTTTTTCCTTTGTCTTATAAATTTCTTGGGTTGATGAGGACTCTTTGATAGATTTAGGGACCCCTATGTTATGCTTATTAAGAAGATGAGCGAGGTGGTCTCTTTATTTCTTCATACACTTCTGCTCATCATGCCCTGTCTTATTACAGTAGGCACACTAAACTTTGTTCTTTTTAGGTTTCCCTTGTTTGGATGAATTTTATATGTTACTTTTAGATGTCTTAGGTGTTATGGAGTAAAATGTATCCCTATTCCTTTTTACCTCCTAGTTTAGCTCCTAGGTCCCCGTGTTTACACTTTACAAGTTTAATACTAATCTTGGAGCAATTTCCCCCGAAACCCATGTCAAATGGGACTGAGGGGCCTATCCTAAACCTTAATCAAGACCAAATTAGGGCCTTGGGACTTGGGATCCCACACCCAAGTCTAGCCTAATTTGTCAGGATGAAAATTTAAATGTGTTAGCTTGGGCCCTTTCAAAAGGTTTACCTTTGTTGACTTTTCTAATTTAAATTACAAATGTTAGTGGAAAAAAATATATAAGTGAGTTTATGACTTCATTTTACACCTAGATGGATAATGCGAACTTGTGATATTGAGCTTAGTGATTTTAAGGCCTTCATTGTGTTGTAGAGAAGAATTGTGTTGGTATTGTGTTTGTTTGTTAAAGATTTGGCTTCATCAATCCATCTCCTCATGATTTGAAGGATGTTCATCTCCGTGAGGGATTCACCTCTAAGGTGACATCAATTTGTGTTTGAATCATTTCATTTCATCATTGGATTTGGCCTTTACCTTCCTTTGGCACTCACTCTATCTAACAACAGTTTTGGAAGACTTGAATGTTCTTCTGGGGCTTGACCGAGGCAAGCTCCTAAACACCACAACCCACAAACCCCTCTCTTTGTGATTGCAGACTACAGGTGTGGGAGTTGGAAAAGTGTAGGTGCAAAGAAGCAGTTTGAAGAATAAGGATTGGGGATCTTGTAGAAGTTTGTTGATATTTCTCCATCCTGGACTAGGGTGCCCACCCTATAGTCCTCTTGATAGGCTTGAACCTAAACTTAAGAGTTGAATACAGTCCAACATATCTCACTACTCCAGATCTATAGAAAAACTACCTTATTAGACTTGGGTGCCCACCCAGTAGTCCGCAAAGTTTCCATTTTTTCTAAAACTCAACTTCTATTAAGTTTTTGATCATCCCTGAGCATCTTCCTGTATAGTTTCCTAGAGCATTCTATGTTGAATACACTAGGATATTGAGAGGGGGAGTGAATCAGTATCTAATCAAACTCTAAATTCTCTAGAGAAGATTAAAACTTAAGCATTACATCATCAATATAAACATGAAAGATTAACACAATGCACATCAACACATAACACTAGATGTATGTGAAAAACCCAAGAAGGGAAAAACCATGGCGATGATTAACTCACAATATATGAAGCTCAAAATAACAACCTTGTTTTAGGGCTACAACCCAAGAAAGCTACTACTCCTTACAAACATTGATTTAGGGTCACTCCCAAGGAAGATACTACTCCCTGAATACTTTGTTTTAGGGCCACTTCCATGGAAACTACTACTCCCTAATTAAGAACAAACGCACAAAAGATTCCAGTATGACAGTCGTTCTACTGTCTAAAAACTGACATTGAAATTTACACCTTTGATGATTTTAATTCTACCTCTTCACACTTCCTTCTAATGATAAGATCAATTAGGCACACTCTACACTTGATTATTGTCATAGATAAGTCTTCAAGATGGATTAGGACAACATCTACAACTTTTGCTCTTTCTCCTTTAATCGCACATCATAATACGGTCATTTTGCTCTTTTTCTTGCTTACGAACCTTATCAGTTACCTTGCAATCACACCTTGCCTAAATCACTTTGATTTACAATTTATACATGATATTACACTGATTACATTACTTTTCAGATAGAGACAACATGAAAAATACATTTACAAGTCAGCCATATAACATAAAACATGAAACATGTAGAGGACAAGTCCTAAACAAGACTACACTCTACACCAACAGAAGACCCATGCCTTGTAGACATCAAAACTTTCTTAACAAGGTCCAAAACATCCTTCACATCATCAAACATCAAGGAATTACATCCGTACACTCCACTCATTTGAAAATAGGACAGTCTTAAGCAAAGACATTAAACTTGAAGCATAACAGCCACACCAACTTACAAACGTTTTAATGTACTAGAAACAAGAAAGATCATCATAAAAATATTCCAAATCAGTCTACATGACTCATACAACATCTCCAAACACCCCTTTACCTCTGCAGATCAAAGATTTTGTGCCGCACATCTTCAAACATGAACTTTGAGAACAACAAGTCATCCGGAACACACTACAATATACTGTCATTGGAAAACTGAGCTTGTAGGCCACCAAGAAGCTTAAAAATGCAAGGAAGCATGTAATGCACATCCATAAACATGTCCACAAAAATGCAAAGGAAACCATTCACGTCTGAAGGAATGCTAAGCATTCCAACATGCCTTCAACATTCCCTTATTCTATCATAACATAAGTCGGTACTCTATCATGCATAACTTTCATAGCAGAAGGACAAATGATCTGAACCTTTGGAATTATCACCTTCACTGTACCTTGAACACAGTTCCAGAACCACATAGCTATAATTTCTAATGCGAAGGAATGCAGAGTAATCTCCCAGATAGTCTTCAAAGACAATTATCCTATAGCAGAGACTGTCACCAACTTTTGAAGGCCAAACCTTCGTTATATCAACACATGCACTCTTAGAAATAGTGGGAGAGATTATATATTATGCTTTAGGCCACTAGTAACATCTTCCAACATTAGCATTCCGAAGGCCAAACATTCGTTATATCAACACATGCACTCTTAGAAATAGTGGGAGAGATTATATATTATGCTTTAGGCCACTAATAACATCTTCCAACATCAGCAACACATATGATCATCTCAGTGCTTCTAATTCAGTAACCTCACTATATTTGACATGATATCCAACCATGAATTGTATCTTCTCTACTAGATAGGACATGCCATCCAACCATGAACTTCTCTACACATGACATCTAATGATGAACTTCTCTGCACATGACATCCAACCATGAACTTCTCTGTACATGACATCCAACCATGAACACCATCACATTTCCATTATAGTGTTGACATTAATGACAACCTTGTGACATTGTTGACATCAATGATAACCCTAGGAACCATATGTGTAACAATATCCCCCTTTGGCATTGATGTAAACACATACCTGATCATTTTCCCCCTTTCACATCAAGGGAAAAGGGCAACTTCTTCATCCTTAGGGAATAACCTCTTCTTGAATCAAACAAACTCCCCCTATCATCAACAACCAATACCTACTCCCCCTAAGTAGCCACCATCAGTCCAAGAACAAGATATAACATAAACTCCCCCTAGACAAATGCACCACTATGTAACTAGCAAGAAGAAGGAGGGGAAATTACACCTAACCTCTGTCGGAGATCCTCAAATGTGTCCTTTGCAAGAGCCTTTGTGAAAATATCTACAATTGGATCCTTTGTTGGAACATATTCCAACTTCACTTCCTTATCTACAACCTTTTGTCTCAGAAAGTGATACCTAATTGCTATATGTTTGGTTCTAGAATGCATCACTAGATTCTTGGAAATATTGATAGCACTTGTATTGTCACACAAAATAGGAATGGCCTCATCTTTAAATACCTTTGATATCCTTTAGGGTTTGCTTCATCCACAATACATGTGTACAACGGGATGCTGCTACAATGTACTCTACCTTTGTAGTTAATATGGACATTAAATCTTACTTCTTACTCTACCATTAAACCAATCTGCTTCCTAAAAAGAAAGCACCACCACTTGTATTCCTATGATCAACACACCCTGCCCAATCAACATTAGTGTAGGCACTCAAATCAAAGTCATTACCTTTTGGATACCATAAACCATAATCCTAAGTTCATTTCAAATATCTGACTATTCTTTTCACTGCCTTCTCATGTGTTTTCTTAGGATTGGCTTGATATCTGGCAACCACACATATTGCATGCAAAATATTAGGTCTAGAAGTAGTTAGGTATGACTATCCTCCAACCATAGATCTATAGGAAGTCTGATTTACCTTCGGAGACTTATCATCCTTGCTCAAGTGACATCTAGTGACAATGGGAGTACTCACTGGTTTTGAATCCTCCCTACCAAATGGCTTCAACAACTCTTTGACATACTTAGCTTGTGAAATAAAGATACCACCATCTAGCTGAGTAATTTGAAGTCCAAGGAAGAAATACATCTCACCAATCATAGACATCTCAATTTTTTTTGCATCTCCTCTACAAACCTCTTACACATATCATCATCTTGACCAAAGATGATGTCATCAACATATACTGCAACTATCAATATCATGTCTCATTCTTCCTTGATGTAAAGATTCCTATCTATAGTATCTTTTTTGAAGCCTTGTTGAAGTAAGTACTTGTCTAGCCTAACATACCAAGCCCTAGGTGCTTGCTTGAGACCTTACAAAGCCTTCTTAAGTCTTCACACCATGTCTAGATCTTCTAATATCTAAAAAACCATCTAGTTGCTCAATGTAGACTTCTTGGACTCTAGATCACTATTCAAAATTGCTAACTTGAGATCTGTTGTGCCTTGCACACAAGCCCCATTTTGAAAAATAGGGACCCCCTCTCACAAATTTGGTCTAGAATGTTAAGTGAAGTCTTTCCATCTCCTAAGTAGTCAAGGGGTCAAAGTGTACTTTTTGTCATGATAGAAGTTTGAAGTTGAAAAATCATTCCAAAATTTGCTAAGTCAAGGCCTTTGTATTTCTCCCAGTAGGTCTGATAATCCTTTTGCGCTAAAATTGGTCCTAACCAACCTTTGTGCTGAAATGACCCTCATCCGACCTTTGCACTAGAATACTTTCCATAAACCTTTGTCTCCGACCCCGATGGTATTTTACTTCCTAATTGACTTTTTTGCCACTTTTCACTCGCATGAACTTTTGCACTCAATTTATGCATCTCCAACTTTGCATTGTATTGCTTGTGACCTACTAACCAAATCAGATGACAACGAAAACCCCGCCAGTCTGAGGGACTTCAAAATCCCACAAAGCACATCTAACTGAACCTAGTGATCGCAGCACTGAAAATGTCATCCACCGACTAAGTCCATCACACCTCGAAGCCCCGCAGGTCGGTTGACCATCAAAGTTGCGCAAACTCTAAATTTGCCGAATCTCCTTATTGACATTTGCGTACATCCTGCATTTATGGCAATTAAGTCAGGAGGAATAAAAGGGATTTTTCATCGTTTCAAAGCTCATTCTTCATTCAACTAAGTACTTTGGAGAGCTCTTGGTAATTTATCAAGTGATTCCTCTGCATTGCTCGAGGATTCAAACCAACGACCTCTCCCCTACCTGTGCACTTCAACTTCACTTACCCCAGCGAACCAGGTAGGAACTCAACTTGCCTTTAGGGTTTCATGTTTGAATTAAATATGCACATAAATAGAATAGATTTGATCATGTTAGTAGGGTTTCATGATTTAATTGTTCTCCCTATTTGTAAACACTAGTTTGAATTCTTTAAGGAAAACGTAATTTTTGAGTACTGTAGAAAAAATGAAATAACTGGCTAAAAAAACCTTTGAATCAATTTTAAAAGTAGAACGAATGAAACAAGTTCTGTGCTAATGACATGTCTGACCGACCTCCAAAATTTTTGATCTGATCTAATTAGTCAGCGGCCTTAGAATCTCACGCTAGGACTTATGATGCATTCAATGCTAAAAACTAAACCTTCCAACATCGTGATATTTCTTTCTTTGAATGATTTGGTCGGATGATTGTTTAAGTCCCGTGCTATCCTAAGTTCTACTTTGTGCCGAAATCTGGTCTATCCGACCTTGTGCTAAATGACCCTTTCTTCGATGTAGGTCAAATACCTAAGAAATCCCAGCCAGTTGGTGACTTTCAAAACCTCACTGGAAAAAAGGAAGACCCTTTGCGTTGAAAATAACTCCATCTGAACTTACGCTAGAATGCACTATCACCAACTTACTCGGTTAACTCTTAAAACTCTGCAAGGTCTGACAGCACCCAATCCTGCGCAAAGTGAGTAAAACTTGCTTTGACTCCCCTGTGCTAAGTTTTCAACCGATAAACTAGAGTAACTAACTTAAGTCGGTCCCTTATGAAACCATGCAGGTAAGTTGACCATGAAATTTGTGCAAAGCCTTGAGAACATATGAACAATGAAAGATTAGTTAGTGGGACAGACCTGATTTCCCCGCTGAGCGGTTGACCTCAAAAATAGCACTTTTTGGCCTGTAGGTTAGTTGACACCGAATTTAGCGCAAATGGAACAAACTGACTATTTTCAAAGAATTTTCAAAAGGAGAATTGTCTAATATAATGCAATGATGACTGTAAATGGTGAATGATAATGTTCTCCATGTTTTGAATGAAATTTTTGTAGCATTTGGGTATTTTATAACATGCATTGATATTGAATTGCTTATTGTTTTATTGTGTAACAGATACAATGGATGGTGAAATTCAGATTTCTATTCTTTTAAAAGCATGTCCGTAACTTAGTAGATCCATTATAGATTCATTGGTTATAACATGGTTGAGAGTATAGTAGTCCACTTGATAATCATAGACCTTAAACTTCAGAGTTAGTGAAAATCTCTCAAGGTATCAAGCTTATAAGGTCTAGTCATGTAGGTTAAATGACTGCATGAGCTCACGCCATGAAGTACAAGTTCAAAGGTATTCCCTCGAAGATGAAGATTGCTACCAGATGGAAAGACATTAGAGATATAGATCTTAGGCACATTGACCTTGACGACTTCAAACTCAGGGTATTTGTCCCAAATCCAACCCCTAGAGCCAAAATAGTAAAAGACAATGGGATAGCACAAGCAGCTGCCTTCCCCACACTAGTACAATGTGTAGAGTTGATAATGGCCTATGTAGACAGGTATGATATCATGACCAGAACAATCCAGATTGCTAATGGAGACATCTTAGATGATTTAAGTCCACCTTCCTTAGATGAGACTTTTGACATTGCATGGCATTCTGTGATGACTATGCCAGATAAGGCTAGATCAAAGGCAACTTACAAGAAAGATGTAAATGGATATAGAAAGCATATGAATGGTCAATGGGCAAAGAGTAGAAGGTTATCCCTAATCAAGTTCCCTCAAGTACTCTACAGGAGCGATTTTCATGATGAAATAGGTGACCTTGTGACCTTATTAAGTAGAATATATGGACTGCCTATAGCCTCCACTTTTGAATAATGGATGTTTGTCATAATTGGTAAAATATTGAAGGGCACTAAGTTTCATTGGGCACATGTTTTCAGTGACAACATTCTCAAGGCATTTAGTAACTTTAAGGAAAAATAGTTTTTCAAATGGACATCCTATGTTGTTTATGCATTGGCAAGAAGAAACCTTTATGTTGGATTGTCTAAGGTAGGTGAGGTAGGAAATGATGAGCAGACCCAAGTCAAAGTATATGAGTGCTACACCTAGCTCACAATGACTCAATCTCTAATGCACTTTACGAGTGTCAATGATACTTTCATGATGTATATAACAATATTGTTGCAAGGCAACACAACCTTGAGGATTTATACAGAAGCTATTAACGAGATAACCAAATATAGAAGGTGGTACATCCAATTTGAAAAGTTTACATACCTAAGGATACAAGGTTTCACCGGTGTAGCATACAGACTTCCTAGATATCCTACGGATAAGATAGTACTCTTGGAGTTGTCTAGGCAATTGATTCCTTGTGCTGAGAAACTCAAGCACTTACATAGAACCAATGTACAATTTCCCATACTACTAGGAAAAGGGAATTATGCATGTCCTTCATTAGCATCAGCTGAGCATTCAGATAAAGAACTTCAACTTCTCAACCTCCATTACTACAATGCAAGAGATCACTTTGATCCAAATAAGGTGATGGAGAGGTTTGTAAGAAAAAAATTGTTCCACAAGATGCATATAGAAGACTTTTGGGCCAACTGTATGGATGATTACGAGGTTATGAAGAAAGCTCATTCAAGGCCATCTCTAGCATCACATTATTGCAATCCCTGACCAGCTAGAAGATGATGAAAATGTAATGAATGGAGGAGCTTGGGAAGCTCAATACCACCAGCCAATTCCATTGCCCAATTGGTCTAATGCTAAGGAAAGTTCTCTAGATGCTATAATGAAAGAACCTATTAGGTTGAGTAAGGCATGGGTAAGAGGCAGGATTGCTTCTTTGCAGATGCAGGGAGTGCAGATCACATATACTACACTTGAATTAGATAAAGAGTTTGGAGGAGAAGAGGATGAGCCAATAGACATCACTGATGATGCAGAACTCACCCAAGGACAAAAATCAGATAGTGAGGAACACATACCATTAGCAGAAAGGGATAAGGCACAAAAGAGTAAGTAAACTTCTACAAAGCCCCCCCAAAAGGATCCACCTCCTTCTACTAGGACAAGAGCTTCAAAGAAAAGGGATATGGCCAGTGGCTTTGGAGAAGGTTCCAAGACCAAGAAAGTCAATGTGAAGAATGTTAGTAAGGTTGTTGAAATTGCTGCTACAACTAATGATGATACTAGACTACCTGCTTCTTCACCTCCTACTGCTCCGAGTATTGGTGTTGTTGTCACTATTATTCAAGAGAATGTTTCTACTGATCTTCCACCTAAAAATGCTACCTCAACTGTCTCTTCTCCACTAGTAATAACAACCACTACTTCTAATAGTTCCACTTCTTCTATTGTTGCACTACCATGCTCCCCTAGTACTTCTACATCCCTACCTTCCATATCTTTTACTCCACTTTCCACTTCCATTCCATTACCTCCTATTTCTACTATTCTCCTACCTTCTCTACCTTATTTTTCCATTCCTTCACCCATGTTCATCTCTTCCACTCTATGAGCTATATTGGCTAATTTAACACAAGTAGATTTGTCCTTAGCTGCAGTGCATTTGTCCTCTATTGCACCTATCTTACAGGCACCCATAGACCAAGACTCAACCCCTCTAGATGTACCACTACTACCTAGAATTGATAAGGTATGCACGGAATTGAGTCTGCAAGAGCCTGAGCTGGAGAAAGATACATTTGTTGAGGTAAATAACAAAATTCCAAATGAACATTTAGCTGAAATAGTCAGTGTTGAAGTTATTGACAAATCTGACAGTCCCCTAGAGAAAGGTCAAATAGAAGAAATCTTCAAATTAGATAAGGAGAACATGATGGTAAGTTGGAGAAACCTTGTTGATGAAGGATATAAAGATTTGGATAAAGATAAGGGGCTAGAGGAAGAATGAGGATTACTTGAAGGCCCTCCCAAAACTGATAGTGGAAATCCTGATGAATTAAGTAAACCTCTTTCGTCAACACCTAAATGGCTCCAAAATAGAGTAGTGTACCTGAAGCCACAAGTTGATATAATATAATTAGATTTGAGCACAATCTTGTCATAGGCTCAGAAGCCAAAGAAACAAAAGAAATCAAAGGTACAATTGAGAATCTACAAGGATGAGACAGGATGTAGGATTGCTGAAATAGTTGTCCCACTGGCTAACACAAATAGAGATGAAGTCAGGGCTGAGGATTATGTCATCTCAATGGTTAATCTGGGACCGACCACACCTACTCAAAGAGTTGATGAATTTAAAGGGTCTGTCACTTCAATTCTGGAACAGTTGAATAGAGATAAGCTGTCAAAGAAGGAATTGAAACACCAGAATGAGGAACTTTGAACTTGTCTCCAGTTTCTAATTAAACTAGTTGATGTTGGTGGAGATATAAGGACAGTGCCAACCTTCCTATCAATAGATGAAATGGCAAAGCTCGGCAAAGTAAGGACCATGTCACAAGGCACACAAAAGTGGTTGATCAAAGTATGTGAAAAGGGATGTGAAAGGATTAATGCCATGGTCCAGTCACACAAGAGTTTAGTTGAGCTTCATGAGAAGTGGAAAGATCTATAGGAGGAGTGTGACTCTTTCAAGGAATCTTATTCTCACATGTTTCCCAGAATCAAGAGTATCAGAGATTTGCCAAGACAGACTTTATCGGTTGAAAATATTCTAACTGGTGACAAGTTATCAAAGGCTAATGAGTGGTACCAACAGCCGAGGTTGAGAAAGAAAATCTTTGAGAACATAAAAGAAGCTTATAAGGTAGCAGATGAAGAAGTTTGAGCCTTGATCTATGACATTAATGATACTTTAAAGGATTGCCTAGAAGAAGCTTACAATGCTTATACACCTTATAATGTTGAAAAATGTAAGAATAAGCTGGATAGGATAATTTTTGAGAATATTGAGATGGATGTGGAGGCCAGGTTGGATAAGGCCAGCGACCTTAAAGCTGAATTCAATTCATTCCATAAAGTAGGGGCTTAAATAAAAAGGATATACAACAGGCACAGCCGAGAACTGGAAATGTTTGAATACCGAGTCAACCATCTCAAGAATCCAGATCCTTTGGAAATCAATCCAACACTTGAAGCATGGGTCAACTACTGCAACAAATTGGCAGAAGAAGACAAAATCGATTTGGATGCAGAACCTTAATATGTTCTTTTGGTAATTTTGAAGTGTAATCATGTCATTGATGTAAACTGCTATATTTAGAGTGACATGCGAAGCTATTTTGTCTTTATTATGCCTCAAATATGAGCTTTTCTCTCTCTCTATATATATATTAAGTTGGGTAGTCAAAATGTCTAGATTCAATGTATCTAAGGGCCGTTTTTGTCCTTTTCATAAGAGACAAAATGTAATCTGGGATTTGCTGAGCTGTAAAGAAATGTATTTATTGATGTAATCTGGACCATCGGTGTTGAGTTAATATCCACCATCTATTGAAAAACTCTGTATGCCGCTTTCCTATATAAAGGGCTGCCTGTTCCATTATTTGTAAGAGAGAATTCTTGATGCCGAATTGTTGACATTTTGCCATTTGAAGTAATACAAAGCAAGTTTCTATAGTTATTTTGAGAATTTGTGTATTGTGTTCCTTACTTGGTTTTCATGGTTTGCTTCTTGATCTCCCATAGTTAGTTAGTTGTGCTTTTATAATGTTCATGGGTTGTTGAAAGTATCTGATGAATACTCTAAGTTCATACTTTTAGTTATTTGTTGATGGTAGATAACTATGCAAAGTTAGTTGTGTTTAAGTTCAGTTGTATTTCACAAGTTAAATTGCGCTGTCTATTGGGTGTTTAATGAATGAATGCAATCTAAAAATCTTTCGATTTCCATTGAAGATAGCATCATTTTCTACAATGCTATAACATCAATTTTTAGTTTGGTAACTCAAAAAACTAGTTAAATTTCAGAGTGTTTGTCTACTTATAGTAATCCATACATTGTGAATGTCACTTAGGATTTCTCTAAAACCCTAACTCCTTTTGCATTTTCTCTTAAAACCATTGTTAGATTAGGAATTTCAGCAGCATTTTATATTGTTTTATCAGCTGAAATAATACAGGGTTTATATGTATTTGTTGTTCCAACCTTAAGATCTATAGATTGCATGTAAGACCCCTTGTAGGCATAGCTAGCACATTCCAATTTAGATATTCCAAGCAAGCTAAGACCTAGCTATAGAAACCTTGGAGTAGTCTTTCCTAGGGTAGGATACTTTTCAAGAGAGGTGTGATACCAGCAATCATACTTGTGTTGTGTGCTAAAACACCCATCAATAGAATTGGCGCTAGAAGGAGGGCCAACAAGGAATTACCTCTTCCACAAAAATTAGCAAGTCTGGGGACTAGACAGAGACATAATAGATCCAGCTCAACTGGAGAAGACCTGCTAAGTTTGACTGAATTCAGAAGAACAAGGAGAGATCAGGGAGTACCTAGGGTACCAAGACCTCAGTCTTCTCCATGGAATATAGTTGTAGCCCCTCTCAATCCTCCAACCATGGCCTTCTTCTTGGGAAATAATCAGTCTCCATTTTAGTTCAATGATTACCATGATATGCCCAAGAACCCTGACAAGTTTTGCTCCAAGTTTAGGGTAAATGATCCAGATAGGACTACAGATGAATACATCAAGATTTTTGAAAGCAACATGTTTATGTTACAGGTGTAGTATGAAGATGTGGTCTACCAATTGTTCCCTTACTCTCTGTAGGACAAGGCTTACTATTGGTTTGCAAATCTCCCATCAGCTTCCATACGTTCATGGTAAGCTTTGAAGATGGCGTTCTTGGATCATTTCTGAATGCCCACTACTCTAGCTGATCTGTAGAGGTCTTTTGTACAAATTTGCTGGGGAGAAGGTGAGCTGATAAGTTCCTTTAACAATAGGTTTCAAAAGGCCTATAGCCATTTGTAGGCCCCTTATGCCATAGGTCAGGATGTAGCATTGCTAATTTATTATGCAGCATTGGATAGACTTACCTCTATGTTTGTAAGAAGAGCTAATCTGCCTCCAAATACTCTTGCCCAAGCCTACACTAAGGATGTCACTATAAATACTCAGTTAGGACAAACAGCCATTGGTCCATTGAACCACATGGGCCCTTCAACCATGCTAAATCAGATACCCATGATTAACCAATCTTTGGCCAATCATACCCCTGTAATGAACCTAATTCCTAACCTAGCTCCGACACAAGCTTTGGTAGTTCACCCAGGGAACTGGGTAGCTGAAATGCCTCCTACTCAAATTCCTTTTCTCCAATTTTTAGAAGCAGCGAAGGCAAAGAATGATAGAGATGTCATTAGGGAGTTAGCTAAATAGATGAAGAAGCTCACTACAGAAGTCACTCACCTAAGGAATCAAAATGCTTATCTATAGCAGAGAAGTCAAAATCAATATCAGTTTCAAAATTATAACCAATTTAAACATCAGAAATAGAGTCAGTATCAAAATTAGAATTTTTAGCAGCAATCAAATTGGTCTTGGAACATGAGGCCTAACAATGGAGGAGTACCTTCTCCACTGGAAAATCAGAGCAATGACACCCAACCTCCTGGTCGCATGATGTTGGCAGAGGTATCTTTGTCTACATGGTGTAGACTATACAATATGAATGCTGATTCTGAGCTAGACTACCCAAAATTCTAGATAGCATCGAGTATCTTCCAGATGGAGATTCAAAATGTTGAAACTTAGGAAAATCCACCAACAGGGTATGAACTTATACCTTCGTAGAGGTGTGATACAAGCAATCATACCTGCATTGTTGCGTGCTAAAACACCCATCAATAGGCATCAATTTGTCTATGTTGTTGCCTTAGCAAATAATGGAACAGGTAGCCCTTTATAGAGGAAAGCGACATACCCAGTTTTTCAATAGACAGTGGAGATTAACTCAACACCAATAGTCCAGATTACATCAATAAATGCATTTCTTTACAGCTCGCAGCAAATCCTAGATTACATCTTGTCTCTTATGAAAAGGATGAAAAACAACCCTTAGATACATTGAATCTAGACATTTTGACTACCCAACTTATTATATATATATATATAGACAAGCTCATTTTTGAGGCATATTAACGACAAAATAGCATCACATGTCGCTCTAAATATAGCAATTTATATCAACGATGGGATTACACTTCAAAATAACCAAAAGAACATATTAAGGTTCTTCATCCAAATCAATTTTGTCTTCTTCTGCCAGTTTGTTGCGGTAGTTGACCCATGCTTCAAGTGTTGGATTGATTTCCAAAGGATCTAGATTCTTGAGATGGTTGACTTGATATTCAAACATTTCCAGTTCTTGGCTGTATTAGTTGTATATCCTTTCTATTTCTGCATTGAATTCAGCTTTAAGGTTGTTGACCTTATCCAACCTGGCCTCCACATCCAGCTGAGTATTCTAAAAAATTATCCTATGCAGCTTGTTCTTGCATTTTTCAACATCATAAGGTGTATAATCATTGTAAGCTTCTTCTAGGTATGATATTGCTCTAGTACTTGATAGTTATACATTTCCATTTCAAGATGACAATCAACCCAAGGAAGAAGAGTCTGAAGAGGTCAATGCTTATCAACAATAATATAAAACTCCATACAACCTAAGAAGTAGTAAACCCAAAGGTCCTTTTACCACATCCATTCCTCCAAATAGCTACCAAATTCTACCAGACCCAAAAGCCTCTAATAATCTTGAACCCCTAAAAGTCACACATCAGCTAGTATATCAAGGAGCTACTACCAAAAGTTCTCAACATTTTGAAATAGCAAAAATGGGACAGTATGTTGCCGAAGAGATTAAGAAAATGAAGGTTAGCCTTTCTGTTTATGAGTTGCTTAAAATACCTAAGGTTAGGACGTCTTTCTTCCAAGATATGAATGCTGGGGTCAAAATTGATTGTACATAGAAAGAAACTATCACCAAGGATAACATTCATAAAGGGAAAGAAAGAGTGCATGTGATTGATGTTGAGAAAAAGATGACATTGTACAAAGATAAAAGGGAGAGTCCCCATTTCCTCTTCACACTTAGGATATTCAACAGAAATCTCCACAATTGCTTGGTAGATTCTAGTGCCTCCACTAACATAATGCCATTATCAGTATGTAAGGCATTGGGTCTTACTTCGGCCAAGTCTTCTAAAAAAGTAACAAAGCTAGATAAGACTAAAGTGAATGTAGTAGGTGAGCTGAATATGATACATATGCAGCTTGCTTCTGATCTAAGAGTGCAACAATATATAGATATTCAGGTGGTAGATATTCCAGATCAGTATGGTATGCTCCTTAGTAGGGACTGGTCCAATAGGCTGAATGGTTACATGGCAACTAACTTTTCTCACATGTGGTTGCCATGGAAGGGATTGGCAAACCAAATATGCATTGAAAGAGAACCAAAGATGAAACATATGATTATGGAGTAGAACCAGCCCAACAGAATTTTGTTTTTAGAGGTTGATTTGGGATTCTATCTACCTCATGTGAATCAAATAGAGGAGATTCTTATGCTAAGCTACAACAGATTTCTTAACCCTCCACTTATAGAAAAACTAGAAAGTATAGAATCATATGTTCAAATAGATTCTAGAAACTCCTCAGAAGAAGATGAAACAAGGATATTCGAAGGATTCCAGGATTTTGTAACCAAATTTGTAAGAGATCAAATTGTTGTTGGAAAGTAGATTCAAATGGAGGAGTTATTACTGCCAAATTGGTGTCGTATACACAATGCATCACATTCTAAGTTTTTCATGCTAGCTTTGTCAAGAAGCAGTGGAACAAGTACAAAAACAACTAAAAATTGCCATCGTCCTGAAGGCAGCACCAACGGATGAAAAGAACAAAGAGCCTCAACCTCATCCTAGTAAGAGGAAATTAGTGAAACAAGATGATGGTAGTAAAAATTTTTGCCTTTGGACTCTGAGGTTTGATGGATCAAGATGCAGACAAGGGTCCAGGGAAGGTGTTGAGTTGATAAGTCCTATTGGAAGCTCATATCTAGCATCACATAGACTACAATTTCCATGCACAAACAACATAACTAAGTATGAGGCTCTAGTGCAGGGATTGCTGATGATACTCCAAAAGAAAGTCAGATTTCTTCAGGTGTTTGGAGATTTAGAATTAGTTGTGAAACAAGGAAGGAAGCAGTACTCATGTAATGATAAGAGGTTGAACAGGTACAAAAATAGAGTCTAGGATTTGATAGAATGCTTTAATGGTTTTAATATCCAGTTGATTCCCCATAGGTAGAATCATGTTGCAGATGCTCTAGCTCAAACAAAAAGTACGTTAGAACCACCATCATGATTTTTCAAGTCTTTGAGGACAACTAGCATATAATCAACTTTCTTACTTTGTCTGATGTTTTCACCACTCAAATAATAGATGAAGAGGAGATGGAACCTGTTGAAATGGATTTAGAAGAAGTCCTTAATCTGAAAACAAATACAATTCCATGAGGGATGGTGGAGTTAGAACTCAGAGGAAAGAAGGAGAATCTCCTAGAGGACAGTGTGATTCGTTTAATCTGGGGATAGAAGAAGCTATTAAGAATGTATTCATTAGGAAGGCTAGTACTAAAGAAGAGAATACATGCATCATTCATGCATTAAGAGACTATCATGAAGTTATAGAATGGAGTTATGATGAACTCAAGACATATGACACATCAATCATTACTCACACCATTCTACTTAAGCCAGGAGCGAAGCCATTCAGACAAAGACAACGACTAGTTATTGCCCTACTAGAGCCTCTAATTTTCAAAGAGGTATAGAAACTGCTATCAACAAGAATCATATTTCTTGTCAGGCATTCTACTTGGGTAGAAAATCTAGTTCCCATCTGAAAGAAAAATGGAGAAATCAGACTTTGTGTCAACTTTAGGAAATTTAATTGGGCTTCAAAGAAGGATAACTATCCACTGCTTTTGTTAGATGAATTATTACAGATTGTTAATGGATCCCTGATGATGTCTTTCTTGGATGGATATTCAGGATATAACCAGGTAATGGTTGATTACGAAGATAGATTGAAGACATCTTTCACATGTAAATGGGGAATCTATGCGTATCGCAGAATGCATTTAGATTGATAAATGTCAGTGTGACATTTCAAAGAGCAATGGATGTTGCCTTCAAGGGGCTAGTTGGAAAATGTATTATTATCTACATGGATGATCTCACAGTGTTTTTGAAGAGGCGAGAAGACCATGTGGCAGACTTGAGTAAAGTACTACAACGATGCAAAGATTATGGTATATCACTCAATCCTAAGAAGTGTGTCTTTAGAGTAACTGAAGGGAAGTTGTTGGGGCATGTGATATCCAAGAAAGGTATATCTATTGATCCAGACTAAATATAGGCAATACTCAAAATACTGCCCCCAGCCAGCAAAAAGGAACTCAAGTAATATTTTGGTAAGATCAACTTTGTACACAAGTTCATTACAGATTTTGCTGAGATAGTTCGACCTCTTAATGCCATGTTGAAGAAAGACGCTAAAATGGATTGGACTCTAGAAGCTAAAACTGCCTTTGCAAAAATTAAACAAGCCATAGCCAATGCACCCATATTGGTAAGTCTAGATTATGCATTACCATTTTAGATTTACTCATTTGCATCCGAGCACACTTGTGCTGCAATGTTAACACAAAAGAGATCACTCGATGATGTCATGCAGGAGCATCCAGTGGTGTAAGGGAAATCTTGCATCACCCAAAAAGAAGTTAATTCAAAATCATTGTAGTTGTTCTCATTTCTTCCCATAATTAGTGTTTTTGATTCCATACTATCCAGAATAATAATGTAGGACTTTCAGTTTTTCTAAAACTGCTAAAAATAGTGACCTGCCTAATGAGGAAAGTGTACTTGCTATATTTAGAAAGTTTACATTTGGGCACATAATGAAGCAAAAACTTTCAGAAAGTTACATAATGGAAATATAAGACCTTTGGTGAAGGAATTAGGCAAAGATCATTTGTGAGCTGAAAGAAATGAAAGTTTTTGTTTTCCAAAAAGCCCCTAAAAATTTTAAGAACGAGATATGAGGCACTAAAACTTCTCATAAAATCTCAAAAAGTTGACAAAAATCTATTTATGAATTTGCAGCATGATAGTTCGCATCACAAGCTTTCTGGCACTTAAAACAGTTCGTCAATCGGACACCCGGATCAAAAGTTATGCTTCCCGGAAGTTGACCTACTTTTGGAGGGAGTTGCAAAATT
The DNA here is from genome assembly GCA_027924645.1 of Cunninghamia lanceolata. Taxonomy (NCBI): domain Eukaryota; kingdom Viridiplantae; phylum Streptophyta; class Pinopsida; order Cupressales; family Cupressaceae; genus Cunninghamia; species Cunninghamia lanceolata. The sequence goes on along the minus strand of BSBN01000194.1, from coordinate 7,720,619 downwards.
CAAAATTTAGCTGGAGGCCACCAAAAGGTGCTATTTATGACAATTTTGGGAACCTTGGGTAGTAGTAGAGTTAAGGGGGGCTAGTGTAGAGTCAAGAATAGGTGGGAAACAGAAACCCTAGCTGATTTGGGGTTATAGAAGGCTGAAGATTCAAGAGTCGTAAGGTTGGGAAAGCTATAATGTGTTGCAGCCAGTAGAGGATTCATCCTCTGATTGTAATTGAGCTTCTGTAATGTAATGAGTTGCCCAGTTCAATAAACGAAAGTTCTATTTGCTGTGTTCAATATCTATTATTATGTGTTTTGTGATTTCCCCCCTTCATCAAGTGGTATCAGAGCAAGGGTTCCTGAGTGTGTAGACAGATCACCGACCATGAGGCAGTTTGCACGAGGACCTGAGGTTGTAGGTTTGCTGTGGAGACCAAGATGCCTCCACGAAGAAACCATGGTGGGAGGAATGCTTTGACAGAAGAGGGTTTTAGATCCCTACAAAGGCAAATTGATGCATTGCAAGAGGAGCTACGAAGAGGGTTTGAGCCGAGGATAAGAGAAGAAAGTGAAGATGAAGCTGAAGAAGAGCTATCTGAGGAAGAACAAGAAGCTACCAGAGATGCTGCAGAAGTTAGGTTGTTGAGTGCCATTTTGAAGATTGAAAAGAGGCCCACAATTGAAGTTTCTACATATTCTGAAGATTTGAATCCAGAATAGCTTATTGATTGGATCAATGACATGTAGGAGTATTTTGAGTATGAAGATGTGGAGGACCTAGATCGGGTTGGGTTTGCAAAAATAAAGTTGAAGGGCCATGCCATTATTTGGTGGAAGGAGGTCCAATTAGAGAGGAATAGAAGAGGAAAAGGAAAGATCACCAGATGGGATCGGATGGTGGAGAAACTGAAGAAGCAGTTCATTCCTGTGGACTATGAGATGGAGTTACTGAAGAAGTTGCAAGGACTGAAGCAAGGTAACAAGTCTGTTAAGGAGTATACAGAAGAGTTTTATAAAATTACTATCAGGACAGGCCATGCAGAGCCCAACAAGGAGAAGGTATCCCATTACATTAATGGGTTGAGGCCGAGTATTCAAGAGGAGTTGAGCCTAGTCAGACTGACCACCATAGAAGATGCATACCAGTTTTCCATGAAGATGGAAGAGAAGCTGAATAAAAGATTTGACAGCAAGCAAAGGGGAAGAGGTTAAGGCAGAAGGACTGGTGGAAGACCCTATGGGGGCTGAAATGAAGATTCAAAGAAAAGTGAAGAAGCTAGTACCAGTCAAAATTAGAGAGGTGATAATACCTACCACCCTCGTGACCAAAACAATGGTGAGCAAAGAGGAAGAGGAAGAGGCAGACCTGGGCAAGGACCTGGAAGAGGAGGTTTCAGAGGAACCTGTTTCCAATGTGGAGAAGAAGGGCATCGAGCATACAAGTGTCCGCAACATCAAGGAAGGATGAATAGAAGACCTGAAGGTAATGTACGAGTTGCACATGTGGATGAAGATGCATAGTCTGAGCACTCTGAAGATGCAGAAAGGGGAGAAACCCTAGTTGTTAGAAGAACTTTGTTGAATGAGGAGAAAGAACCCAATCAGAGGAAGAGTTTATTCTGCACAAGGTGCAAATGTGAAGGTAAGTGTTGTGATATTATTATTGACAGTGGAAGCACTGATAATCTTGTTTCAGAGGAGATGGTTGACAAGTTGAAGTTGACAAGAAGAAAGCATCCACATCCATACCGGATTGCATGGTTGCAGAAGGACTATAGAGCTTTGGTCAATTAGTGAAGTTCAAGATTGGTGACTACCATGATGAGGTGCTGTGTGACATCATACCGATGGATGCATTTCATATGTTATTGGGGAGGCCGTGGTAGTATGATAGGAGTGATGTCCATGATGGCCGTGCAAATACATACTCCCTAACAAAGGATGGAGTTCGTCATAAGTTGAAGCCCTTGAAGGAGGTGGAAGAAAAGGTATGCAGTACTACCAGAATTTGCTTGGTAGATGGTAGAAAGGTTTTGGAGGGTATGAAGGATGAGCATCATTGCTTTGCATTGATTCCCAAGAATAGTCAAGAGAACTGTGAAGATGTACCAGCAGAAGTTTCAGATATGTTGGAAGAGTTCCAGGACATTATCTCTGATAATGTACCAGAAGGTTTACAACCAGTAAGGAAGATAAGTCATCAAATGGATTTGATACCAGGAGCCAGTTTGCTAAACAAGGCAGCCCATAGAATGACCTCTGCAGAGAATGAAGAGCTAAATAGACAAGTTCATGAGTTGTTAAGGAAGGGACTGATAAGGGAGAGCCTAAGTCCATGTGCAGTACCTGTAGTACTAGCACTAAAGAAAGATGGAGAGTAGAGGATGTGTACAGATTCCTGAGCCATCAACAAGATTACAATCAAGTACATTGTCGAGAATGGATGACATAATGGATTGTTTGAGTGGAGCCAAGTACTTCACAAAGATTGATATGAAGAGTGGGTATCACCAGATTCGAAATAGAGAAGGAGATGAATGGAAGATAGCCTTCAAGACAAAGGAGGGTTTGCATGAGTGGTTAGTCGTGCCATTTGGGCTAACCAATGAACCAAGCACATTCATGCGGCTCATGAATGAGGTACTGAAAGAATTTTTGGGAAGTTTTGTTATTGTTTATTTGGATGATATTTTGATTTTCAGTAAGACTTGGGATGAGCATCTGATGCATATCAGAAGAGTTCTAGAGAAGATGAGGGAGGAGAAGTTGCTGATTCTGAAGAAATGTAGTTTTACAAAGAAGGAGTTGGTATACCTGGGATTTGTTGTCTCAGATGAAGGTCTTAAGATGGACCCAAAAAAAGTAAGGGCTATCATTGAATGGCCTACACCAAGGAGTGCAACAGAGGTAAGATCTTTTCATGGTTTGGCAAGTTTTTACAGAAAGTTTATCAGGAATTTTTGTAGCATTTGTGCACCCCTAACTGAGACAATGAGAGGAGATAGAAAAGAGTTTAAATGGACTAAAGGAGCAGACAAGAGCTTTGATACATTAAAGCAGAAAGTCATAGAACAACCTGTTTTGGCACTTCCAGATTTCAATAAGGTATTTCAAGTAGATTGTGATGCTAGTGGTAGTGGTATAGGAGCTGTTTTGAGCCAAGAAGGTAAGCCCATTGCCTATTTTAGTGAGAAGCTTAATGAGGCCAAGAAAAAGTATTCTATTTATGATCAGGAATTTTATGCAATAGTTCAGGCTTTGAAGAAATGGAGACATTATTTGTTGCCAAAAGAGTTTGTTTTATATACTGATCATCAAGCTTTGCAGTATCTTAATAGTCAAGGGAAGTTGAACCAAAGGCACTTAAAATGGGTTGAGTTTTTGCAGAGTTATACCTTTGTTTTGAAGCACAGGAGTGGGAAGTCCAACAGAGTTGCAGATGCCTTGAGCAGAAGGTAAAATTTGTTGACAGAAATGAAGATAGAGGTTGTTGGGTTTGATGAGCTCAAAAGTTTGTATCCTGAAGATCCAGATTTTGCAGAGGCTTGGAAAGCTTGTCTGAAGCCTGTTACTTTGGATAGGACAAAATGGTTGGATTTCATAATCCAAGATGGCATGTTGTTTAGAGGAAGCCAGTTGTGCATTCCGAGGAGTTCCATGAGAGAGAACCTGATTAAGGAGAAGCATAGTGGAGGATTGGCTTGACACTTTGGTTCAAATAAGACCATTTCTATTGTTGGTGAAAATGATTATTGGCCACAGTTGTAGCAAGATGTGAGGAAGTTTGTGCAGAGTTGCAGAGTATGTCAGATGGCAAAAGGAATAAGTTAGAATACAGGGTTGTATCAACCATTACCTGTACCAGAGAAGCCATGGGATGATATTAGTTTGGATTTTGTTCTTGGTTTACCAAGGACACAGAGAGGGCATGATTCTATTTTGTGGTGGTGGATAGATTCTCAAAAATGGCACATTTTATTCCTTGTAAGAAGACTAATGATGATGTTCATATTGCAGAGTTATTTTTTAGGGAAGTAGTGCGACTACATTGTCTACCAAAAAGCATAGTTTCAGACCAAGATACCAAGTTTGTTGGTTATTTCTGGAGGACATTGTGGAAGAAGTTAAAGACAAACTTGAAGTTCAGTTCTGCACACCATCCATAGACTGATGGACAAACTGAAGTGGTGAATAGAAGTTTGGGTAACCTGCTACGATGCTTAGTAGGAGATAAACCCAAGGGATGGGATTTGATTTTACCATAGGCAGAATTTGCTTACAACAATTCTGTCAATAGGAGTATTGGTAAATCACCATTCCAAATTATATATGGGAATAGTCCAAGAAATGCTTCAGAGTTAAGGAACCTGGACAAAGGAGAAAAGACAAGTGCTGAGGCTGAAGACTTTGCAGAACACATGAAGAATTTGCATGAAGAGGTGAAAAAACACATTAATAAGATGAATATTTAGTACAAGACTAAGGTAGATCAGAAGAGGAGATATAAGGAATTCCAGGTGGGAGATGAAGTCATGGTTCACTTGAGAAAAGAAAGGTTCCTAGTTGGAACATACAATAAATTGAAAATGAAGAAATTTGGACCATGCAAAATTTTGAAGAAACATGATTCAGGAAATGCATACGAGGTAGAGTTGCTGAGTGGGATCAATATTTCTCCTATTTTCAACATTGCTGATTTATCAGAATATCATGAAGGTGGAACAGAGGATGGACCAACAGTAGTGCAATGGAGTATTCCGGCATCTACTTCAACAGAGGAGATAGAAGAGATTTTGGATAGCCATGTGGGAAGGCGCACTCGGAACAAGCAATACGAAGAATATCTAGTGAAATGGAAAGGAAGGCCTGTTGAAGATTCTTCTTGGTTGTCTAAGGCAGAGGTTGACCATTTGGGTTTTCCTCACACAAACACCTGAGATGTGATAGGGTCACTTCTCAAATTACCCTGGGTGTCTGATGCAGGAGCATCCAGTAGTGTAAGGGCAATCTTGTATCACCCAAAAAGAAGTTAATTCAAAATTATTGTAGTTGTTCTCATTTCTTCCCATAATTAGTGTTTTTGGTTCCATAATATCTAGAATAATATTGTAGGACTTTCAGTTTTTCCAAAACTACTAAAAATAGTGACCTGCCTAATTAGGAAAGTGTACCTGCTATTTTTAGAAAGTTTGCATTTGGGGACGTAATGAAGTAAAAACTTCCAGAAAGTTACATAATGGAAATATAAGACCTTTGGCAAAGGAATCAGTCAAAGATCATTTGTGAGGTGAAAGATATTAAATTTTTTGTTTTCCGAAAAGCCCCTGGAAATTTTTGGAATGAGATATGAGGCACTAAAACTTCTCATAATGTCTCAAAAAGTTGATAGAAATCTATTTACAAATTTCCAGGATGATAGTTCACATCGCGAGCTTTTCAGTGTTTAAAACAGCTCATCAATCGGACACCCGGATCAAAAGTTATGCTTCCCAGAAGTTGACCTACTTTTGGAGGGAGTTGCAAAATTCAAACTTTAGCTGGAGGCCACCAAAAGGTGCTATTTATGACTATTTTGGGAACCTTGGGTAGTAGTAGAGTTAAGAGGGGCCAGTGTAGAGTCAAGAAGAGGTGGGACACAGAAACCCTAGCTGATTTGGGTTTACAGAAGGTTGAAGATTCAAGAGTCTTAAGGTTGGGAAAGTTGTAATGTGTTGCAGCCAGTAGAGGATTCATCCTCTGGTTGTAATTGAGCTTTTGTAATGTAATGAGTTGCCCAGTTCAATAAAAGAAAGTTCTATTTGTTGTGTTCAATATTTGTTATTGTGTGTTTTGTGATTTCCCCCCTTCATCATGATGAAACAACCATTTCCTTCATGAGTACTCCATTGAAAGATGTAGAGTTAAGGTATCCTAGTGTTGAAAAACAATCCTACACTCTAGTAAAGGTAGTCAAGAAGTTCTAACACTACATCCTGTATGCATCAAAATATAAATTTTTATTAAAAAGATATAAACTATCGTCAAAAACCCTAAATTTATATCAAAATGCACCAACAGAAAAGATTTAAGATCAAATTATTGAAACCAAATAAAAATAGATGTTACCGAATGATTTATGAAATGTGGTTGCTCATAATGGTAGCGTAACTCCAATGTAAATGTTGCCGGGGGCCATAAATGATGGATGAGCTTGATTTTTATAAAGTTTTGGAGACGGTTTCAAAAGTGGTTTGATCGGTTGAACGAGAAAAAGGTAGGTAAAAAGGTGGTTAGGGTTATGGTAACAGGTTTGTATTATTTTGGTGAAATAGATTTAGGTTAAAGTTGTAAATAATAAATTAAATTCATTGATTTTAATTTATTATTTATGGGAAAATGGTAAAAATGAAAAGGATTTAATTAATTAATTAAAATTAATTAAATGTTTAGGATAAGAAAAAAAATTATGATTTAGGGATCAATTTTTTATGTCTACATTTTGCCCCTCTTTTAGACGATGTCACGAAGTGATATCGTTTCAAAGAAAATCAAAACATAGGTTTTTGGATGCAATTTAGGAAACGGAGGGAAGGATGATGGAGTTATGCTGATTAAATTTTGAGCAACCTGATGTTTGATATAGCACCTAACATTATGCACCGAGGTATAAAGACCAGGGTGACGATGTGTCAAATGCAGAAAGGAGGAAAGTCGCAAGCAAGCATATGCCTAATGGCACCATGATATGAAAGACCATGATGACGGTGTGGCAGGTATGTTGCAAGGACCAATAACAGATACAAAAACATCAATGAGTCAGCACACGCAACCAAGACAAGCAAAACATGCATACACAATGTTGCCCCTAGACAAAAAAGAAAAAGAAGGATCAAAAGACTTAATCATGATAAGCGGTAAGATAGGCAGTAAGATCTCAAGCCAAAGACTAATACGATAAATAGATAAGTGCCATGTTGCGGGAACGATATATCCCTAGATAAGATAAGGTAAATAAAGGATGGTTGGCTTGGGGGATCTACAACTTAGTTACTACAATCAAGATCGAATCACTAGGTGTTTAAGTTCCATAATTTAGTCTAAGAGTTTCAAAGTGTTTTTGAGATATGGCTTGGAATGTATGAGTGCCAAAAAATTGGGTTGTGTTTGTTTTATTGGAAATTTTGTGTTTGCATGAAGTGAAATGATTGGATGGAGGAGAAGAATGAAGATATAGTGCTGAAAAAATGTTATTACGGAATTGCATGAGACTGGAAAGGCAGACAAACTCAAGAGTCTATTATGAGGAACTCAAAGGTACCAAGACACATAGACCTACACAGGTGGACAAAAGAATACTAGGATGAGAGCAGGTGAAGGAATGGGAAAGGACTAATGGACAAGCTAGTGATAACGGAACGTAGAATAACTGGTGAGACAATGCAATATGACCAGATGATACTGAGTAGATGCGTATGGCAAGATATGGATGGGAGCAAAAGGGAGGACATATTTTATTATGGATGGGAAATGGATGATGGCGAGACGGATGATGTGAAAAAGCTACCTAAAGGATGGTGGGGACAGCTTGAATTCTACACATGGCGCCTGCGAACAGGTTTTCACCATGGTACTTATCCAGGGCGCCACCGAAGTGGTTTTCACCATTGGACGAAATGATTTTTCTTTACTATTTTTTATTTTTTATTTTTATTTTTATTTTTTTATTTATTTTTTATTTTTTACTTTTTTAACTGGGATACTCCGAGTCAGGTATAGAACCGTTTGAGATGGGCTATGTTGATAGGCTCTTCCAAAGGTTGACCTTCCAGAGTGGAAAGCTGGTAAGCTCCTGATCCATAGCTCTTGGTTATGACAAAAGGTCCCAACCAGTTAGGTTCAAACTTCCCTTTCTTTGCATGATCAGCCAGATTCCTTTGATTTTCTAGTAGAACAAGATCTCCAAGATCAAATTTACGAGGCTTCATTTTCTTGTTGTAACCTTGGCGCAGGCAATTTTGATAAGCTTTTAGATGATTAAGAGCTGTAAGTCACTTCTCGTCCAACAATTCAAGCTCTTGTAGTCTTGATATCCGATACTCCTCATCTGAAATCAAGTGTTGTAAGGATACTCGTAAGGAAGGGAGCTCGATCTCAATGGGTAAAATAGCTTCTGAACCATATACCAAGGAATATGGTGTAGCACCAGTAGGAGTACGGATACTAGTTCGATAAGCCCAAAGAGTAGGATGAAGTTGCAAGTGCCAATCACGGCCAGCCTCGTTTACTGTTTTCTTCAAGATTTTCAAAAGAGTCTTATTAGTTGCTTCAGCCTGGCCATTACTTTGCAGATAATAGGGGGTAGAAAAATGATGTTGGATTTTGAATTTATTGCAAAGCTCTTTGACATCTTGATTCTTAAATGGGAGACCATTATCTATGACTATGGCTTGAGGAATACCATAGCGGCAAATGATATAATGGAAAATGAACTTAGATATTTGCTTTCCCGTAATGTAAGTAAGAGGAATTGCTTCAACCCATTTAGTGAAGTACTCAGTAGTAGCGATAATAAATTTATGACCATCTGAGGAGGATGGATGTATTTTTCCAATGAGATCGAGCCCCCATTGTGAAAATGGCCATGGAGTAGTGATAGTTTGCAGTTCTTGTGCTGGTGCATGAATTAGATCACTATGTTGCTAACAAGGTACACATTTCTTAACAAATTCATGCGCATCCTGCTCCATAGTAGGCCAATAGTATCCTGTGCGAAGCATTTTCTTGACTAAGGATGAACCTCCAGAATGAGCACCACAGATGCCTTCGTGTATCTCATGCAAAGCAGTTTGGGCTTCTTCTGGGTTAAGACATTTAAGCAAAACACCATCTAGTGACCTTTTATAAAGCGTATCACCAAGGAGGACATATTGGGAAGAACGACGAATGAAGGAGCGACGTTGGGATTTGGAAAGATTTGGTGGAATGATTTGGCTATGAAGGTAATGGTAGATCTCATTGAACCAAGTGGAGTTAGGACCAACAATATCACATACCAACTCTGATTCTGGGATATCAAAAGCTGGTACAAACAACTTTTCTATTAGGAATTCAATTTTGTGATCATTCCAAGGTATCTCTATCATTGAACCAATTGTGGCCATAGCATCAGCAGCTTTATTGTGAAGCCTTGAAATCTGTTCAAATGTGATCCTGTTGAAATATGTTTTGAATGTATCCACTAGTTTCTTGTATGGCTTTAACTTTTCATCCTTTGTTTGATATTCGTTGTTTACTTGCTTGATCACTAGTTGAGAATCCCCATGAACTTGTAAGTCTTTGATATTCTAGGTTATAGCCAATTTTAATCCTTTGATTAGTGCTTCATATTCGGCGATGTTGTTTGTACATGGAAATTGAATGTGAAATGATTTTGGTATATAATCGCCTTGAGGTGTAACAAAGAGTATTCCAGCTCCAGAGCCATGTTGAGTATGAGAACCATCAAAATATAATTGCCAAGAGGGAATAGTTTCTATGTCCAAGATTGATTCATCAGGAAATTCTGTTACCATGGGATGATCTGATTCTATAGGTGCTTCAGCCAATTGATCTGCTATTATTTGTCCTTTTATAGCTTTTCTATCAACATACTCAATGTCAAATTCACTAAGCATCATCACCCATTTTGCCATACGTCCAGTCAGGGCTGCTCTAGATAGTAGATATTTGAGAGGATCAATCTTTGATATAAGCTTAGTCTGATGACTCAACATGTAGTGCCTAAGCTTTTGTGATGCAAAGACAACTGCGAGACATGCCTTTTCAATAGGTGAATAATTTACTTCATAGCCCACCAAAGTTCTACTGATATAATAGATTGCTCGTTCTTTACCACTATCATCATTTTGTGCTAACAAAGCCCCTAATGCTGCTGATGTTGTTGAAATGTATAAAATAAGGGGTTTTCCATGAATAGGTGGTGCTAACACAGGAGGAGATCCCAAGTATTCTTTAAGTTTATTAAATGCTTCTTGTCAATTTTGATCCCAAATAAATTGTGTGTTTTTCTTCAACAAGTGAGTAAATGGTTGACATTTGTCAGCAAGCTGAGCAATAAACCTTTGTATGGATTGTAATTTTCCTTGCAAAGATCTAAGTTGTTTTAGATTTTGAGGAGGAGGCATTTCCATTATAGCTTTGACTTTTGCTGGATCAACTTCAATTCCTCTTCTGGAGACAATATAACCTAAGAGTTTTCCAGATGTTACTCCAAATACACACTTCTTAGGATTTAGTCTGACATTGTACTTTTCAAGACAATCAAAAATGTTTTCCAAAACATATAGGTGCCCCTCTCTGGTTTTTGATTTGGCAAGTATGTCATCTACATAATCTTCCATTTGTTTATGAAGCATATCATGAAAGATAACAGTCATTGCTCTTTGATATGTGGCTCCGGCATTTTTTAGACCAAAAGGCATGACAAGCCAACAATATGTTCCCCAGACACAAATGAAAGAAGTTTTATGTTGATCTTCTTCAGCTATTCTAATTTGGTTATAACCAGAAAATCCATCCATCAATGATAACATCTCATGTCCTGCTGTCAGATCCACTATGATATCAATGTTTGGTAACGGAAAATCATCTTTTGGACAAGCTTTGTTGATGTCTCTGAAATCATTACAAACTCTGATGGTTCCATTTGGCTTGGCTACAGGTACAATGTTTGAGATCCACTCAGGGTAATCTATCGGTTTGATGAAACCAACTGCCAAGAGCTTTTCTAACTCTGCCTTGACCATTAGAGCAATTTTGGGATGCATCTTTCTCAATTTTTGTTTGACTGGTTTTGTTCCAGGACAGACTGTTAAATGATGTACTATTAGTGATGGATCTAATCCTGGCATATGTGCATAGGACCAAGCAAAATTGATTTCTCATTTTTTGAAGAAAGAATTGAAGTCCCGAGTTTCAAATTTTGATAATGACTTTGCTGCATATGTGATCTTGGGTTCTTCTGTAGTTCCAAGATTCATCTCTTGTGTCTGTTCTATGAGAATAGTGGACTTTTCTTGGTGTGCGCCCACTTTGGGAAGGTTAAATTCCTCATCCTCTGGTGCCTCAGAAAGGTTTTCACCAGTGGATACATCTTTTATTTTTATTTTTGTATTGTCCGAAAGTGCCACAAAGTGGTTTTCACCAGGGGACGTTATTTTGAAATTTTCATTTTTTTGACTAAGGAATTTAACAGATTCCCCAAAGTAGGCATCGGAATGTAGTTCAATAGAGTAACCAATCTTGTGATCTCCGATAGGTAGATGAGTACGAAGCCCCAGAAATTCACCAATAGCCTCATCATTTTCAAAGACATCAAGAACAGGAGGTTCGTGTTGGTCCCAGTCAATGAGATCTGGATAAACAAGGGATAATGAATGAGAGGAAGTGGACGGGGTGGATGAGGATGATGGTTGATCAAAGGAATAGGTGATGGTATAGATGGAATTATCCTCGAAAACATCGGCGGCCGCTTCAAAAGGATCTATGAAAGTGTCTTGATTAAAGAACTCAACTGCGGGAAAAGCTTTCACCACTTCATCTAAGATAAACTCAACATCGGGTGATTCATGCTTGGTGGATCCAAACCCTAGCCCAGCATGCTTAGGTCGGCGATGAAATTCTAAAGGCTCTAAGATTCCTTGTTGCTGTTGCCCAAGCCGACCGTCTGTATAGCCCAAATTTTTAATGATAGGATAACCTCTGTGATATATACTCAATGGTAATTGTCTCTGTTCATCTTCATCGCTATAGAGCCATTTAGAGATGTCATCTTCAATGGTTTCTTGACTTAGTTGCCCCCAATATTTGAAGTCTTTCAACTGTGGATGAGTAATCAAGACATCATTAATCGGACGAGGTCGCCCATAGCTCTTAGGTGAAAGAGGAAGTTCATTGATATGAAACAGAGTGTACTCCCCCATGCCTGTAGCACTGATCTTAGCCTTGATCTCTGATCGGGAAGTGGATGGTGTGGATGAAGAAGACGGGGTGAGGGTGGATGGGTCAATGTATTTGGATGATGGTTGGGCAACCTCATTAGTTGGGCAATAATTTTGATGTCGATAAGGACCCTCCAGTCGTCTACAGTATTGAAATGGGCGTGGGTCTGCTTGTATGGTAATCTCACGATCATTAAATGGGAATTTTATGCATTGGTGGTACGTGGAAGGGACGGCTCTCATGGCATGAATCCAAGGATGCCCTAGGAGAATGTTATAGGGGAGATCAAGATCTAAGACCTGACATGTAGTTTCCATTGTAATAGGGCCAACCTTGATTGGGAGTTTAATTGTACCTGCTGATTTTCTTTCTCCGTCATCATAAGCTTTGATCGTAATTTGATATTTCTCATCAATGTTCTCATCAGAGTATCCTAGTTGTTTTATTAATTTGAGGGTACATAAATTCAAAGCTGATCCACCATCTATTAGGACTTGTTTCATGAAATGTTGTTTGACAATAACTTCTAGATGAAGGGCTTCGTTATGGAAATGATCTGGAGAGGAGTTTTCTGGTGCTGTGAAGATGAGGCGAGGAGTGGATGTAAGAGCCCCCACCATAGCTTGGAATTGATCTACGTTAATATCACCTGGTACTTGAGATTCTATAAGGGCTTTATCCAAGATCTGTTTGTGCTGGGGAGACATTCTTAAAAGCTCTAGGATTGAGATCTAGGTAGGTGTCTTTTTTAATTGATCTAGGATATTATATTTAGGTACATTATGGGATAACACATGAGGTCTCGTGGGGTTATGGGAAGAAGTAGGAGGAGGATTTCCCTGAACAGTAATACGACCTCTTTGTGTAGTGACATCACACTCGGGAGTTTGACCTCTAACAGTTATAACATTGACACGAGGATATGAAACGTCAATACGGCCAACTACGATGTGGTTATTATAGTCATAATGAACTTCATTGTGTGATGTGTTATCAACATTATTGGCTCTATTATTTTTTTGTCCATGTGGAGGAAATGGTTCTTGGTAGGCTTTGAGTTTCTCATTGGGAGACTTATGAGGTATTTGATCTATGTGTATCTCTCCTTGATCAATTAGATCTTGGACATAATGCTTTAGTCTTATGCATGAATTAGTGGCATGCCCATTGACACGGTGGTATTCACAATATTGATCTTCTCAGAACCAACGGGGTTTTGGTCGATTGTCATCATAAGGTTTACTAGCGTCAGGAAGTTCAATCATGTTTGCTTGTTTAAGTTTCCAAAATATGGATTCAAGAGATTCTGTTAAATCTGAAAATGTGTGTGGTGGTCACAAACCTGGAAAGGTAAATTTCTTTTGTATATGTGGTGGGTGAGCTCGAGGTGTATTCTGAGTTGATGATGAATTGAGGACAAATGGTTTGTTTTGCACATGTTGAACATGTTTTGTATCAGTGATTCCATCATTCACAATATTCTTGTTTCGATTCCAATATCAGGATTTATCATTGTTTTGGTTATTGGAATCACGATTGTAATTGTCTTTGTAAATTTTGATGAGACCTTTGTTGATAAGAGCCGTTTCAATCATCTTCCCTTTTGTCATGATTTGTTCAAATGAATCAAAGCATTGTACTTGTAAGTGAAAGGCCAGTTCTTGATTAAGATTTTGCACAAAAATTGGAACAAGTTGTTTCTCAGGAATGTGACAAGGGAGTCGACTGACAATATGCCTCCATCGTTGTAGAAACGAATTAAGGGTTTCCCCTCCTTTTTGTTTGGTGTTATAAAGGTCTTGCATGGAAGTGTCTTGTTCAATGTTGTAGGCAAAATTTTTGACAAATTCTTCTGCTAGTTGTTCAAAAGATGTGATGTTTCCTGGGAGACGTGAGAACCATTCAAGGGCTGAGCCAGCCAAACTTTTAGGAAAAAGTCTCATTAAGTATGTAGGTTCATGTCGAAATTCCATGCATGCGATACAGAATTCACGAATATGATCGCGAGGGTCACCTTTTCCTTTGTATTTGTCAAATTTTGGTATTTCAATGTTTGTAGGAAAAGGTACCATGATTAGAGATTTGTCAAATGGATCTGGGTATAGTTCTGCAAATGAGTATTTCTTTTGTCGAGCACCAATCCGATTATCAATGATTCGTTCGATTTTGTCTTGAATGGGTGGAGTGGTGATTGATTGATTGTGTAATTGCGTTTGAGGTGATGTTTGAGGGTGATGTTGTGACGATGATTGGGATTGTTGGACTAATTGGAGTCTCAAATTTTGTTGTAGCGATTGGGCAAGCTGTTGTTGTGATTGAGCGAGTTTTTGTTGTAGCTGAAGGATTTGGGGATCAACGGGTTTTAAGGATGAGACATTGGTAGGGTTATAATTTCGTGAAATTGAGGGTATGGAAGTGGATACCGGTTTTGGTTGAGCGTTGATGTGACAGATGTGGATAGAAGAAGTTTGAGGTATGGAAACATGAGTTGCATTGGGAATTAATTGAGATGAGGCAATGTTGGAGGTTTTCGGTATGGAAGATATAGGGCCAGATTGTGAGATCCCTACTGATGAAATGGAAGAGGTTGTGAGAGATGATCCTAATGAAGGAAATGATGAAGATGACTGAATGGGTTGAATTGCGGGGATAGATTGTGAGATTCCTAATGGTGGAATCGATGGGGGTGTAAGTGATGACTGAATAGGTTGGAGCACGGGAGGATAATAGTCGGGAGGTATCCCCAATGTGTAAGTATGTGATGAGATAGACATAGGTCTTGAAAATGATTGATGGGAAGAGAGAGATGGGATTGTAGAAATAGCAGTATCTTGTGGTCCCAAGGTAAAATTTTGTGGTGGTGTGATAGATGAGGTGGATTGGAACACGTTTGACATAGGTGTTGAAAAAGATTGGTGGAGAGAGGAAGTAGCCTGAGCTTTGGCTTTAGCTTTTTCTGCTTTTCTTCGTGCTCTTTCTCTCTCATAAATATCATCAAGGACTCTAGCTCCACAATCATAAAGGTATTGCATAAAATAATCAGGATCATGATCCATGGTGAGATGAACAAGTTGCAATGTTTCAGGATCTTGTTCAATTTGAAGTGCAATTGGATTCGTTTCAGCATAGTCATTTGTGGGTTTAGGAGTTTTGGGAGTAACTGGTTGGTCGGATACGTCATCTCGAACATCTACATAAGTTGAAAGGTCTCCACATGGATCATTATGAAAATGTGATGATGATCTAGTATCTTGTTGGGAAGGATTGATTGCTCATGGATGGGCTCTTCTTCGAGGAATCTTAAGGATTGAGGTTGCCAGTTTTGAGGAGTGAAATCCATATTGTTTTTCTTGGCTTGGGCACAGGTAGTAACCATGAAAATAGAGGACAATTGAAATGTTAAAAGCTCTCAAATGGATATGTATGGATGATATGAAAGACTCCAAAAGTGGGGATAAATGATATGGATCAAGATGTAGATATGAATTGTTTGATTTAAGATAGAAATAGAGTCAAAAGGGTTACTCAAAGAGACTGGATGGACCTTAGGATTAGATACGGATAAGGGGCTCCTTTAAAACACTCAGGGTGATGATATGCCTAAGGAAGAAAGGAGACCAAAATGCCACCTCTACTCAAAGGAAGACAGGGCTTATTGAGTAGAAAAGATAAGATGACAAAGATACACTAACTTAAGAATGGTCAGGGCCTCTTAAGCAAATGGATCGTTATGGGATTGATTAGGAAAAGGTTTGTCTCTTAATTGGATGTTGATATATGATCAATAGGACAATGGGGGTCTACAAACTAGTGAAAAGAGATTTTGGGAATGGATATGGATGAATGATCAATCGAAAGAGCTTCTTGTGATTTAAAATGACAAGATTCCACTTGAGATGTGCCACGAGGATAAAAAGGTTCTCAATTTTGAAAGTCCAGCTGATGATGTGGGAGACAAGTTATAATGGTGATGATGATTAAATATGCACACGCAACAATCATATAAGACACACAACTTGATTGGTTGTTTTTTTTTTTTTTTATGACACCTGGATGTTTTGCAAACACTTGTAAACATGCACGATCCTAGGCTAGGAAAGGACAATACTTGTTGAGTTCCCACTTGGTTTTACCCAGCCGCGCCTACTTATGGTGTATAGCTCTAGGAACTTGGGGCACGGGCTCCCCCTTACAGTGCACTCACTTCTCAGGCACACCAAGTTCCAAGTCCTAGGACACGCAGATCCTGAGGTACCTTACTATCTCTGCCATAAGCCACGAAAATATGGGACGGCTATCAGAGTTTCCTCCTGTATCAACAAGTAGAGGGTTTTTGGCCACTACACAAAAGGGTTCTAGTGAATATCTGGGGGACTGGCACCTTACGAGCGTCCAGCAAGCCACTAAAGGCTTTGACTAACCCTACTAGGAGTTTTAATATACACAAGGTACACCTCCTTTCGAGCTAGCACTGTACAGTAAGCGCTAATACCGGTTAGACTTGGCTTTCATCTTATCCTCAATTTATATAGCGGGCCGGACGAAAGTCCCGCTTGGGGTCGCAAATGAGTTCTCCTTGCGGATGTGTCTCAAGAGCAGGCCCACTCTAAGGATAACAAAAGCAAGGAAACACGTTGTTTTTGATCTCCCAGATCGTATGAAATGCAAGGAGAGAGCATACACAACGCCTTTGCCTCACACTCGCATGGGGTTCATTTTAATTCCAAATCCAAATGTGTGGGTGGTTGTACAAAATGTCAAAGAAAATGCTTTTGATTCTCAAGATTGCCGAATGGCGCAAGAGAAGAGCATACGCATTCAATGACAAAATTGCAAGCCACAAGACATCGCAAACACTTGTTAATTTTAACCCTTGCTTATGATGTGATCTAATCTATAAAATGAAGACAGAATGTTTCAAGATTAGATTCTTTGACAAGTGGTCCTGCAACACATTGATTAGTAGTTTGAAAATTTTATCTTTGTCAGGTGTGTAGCTGCAAGAAAATGTTAGACCAAGACAAAACAATCCTGCAAAAACCCAGACAAAAATATTAGTGCACAACAAGAAGAAAATGTTTGAGGTTTTTTGAAAATGATTGAATTTCAGAGCATTATATCAGAAAATATGGGATGAGTTCTCAGAAAATGGATTTCACCATGATGCAGTTCTCTGAATCATCTTTTCGACACCTACGAAAACATGAAAATCCGATGACAAATGACAAAGTTAGGCCTGCTTAAATAAAACAGCCTCCAAGGGCTAAAAATGGGCTCTCTAGGATATCTCTTTTACTTGACAATTTGCAAACAATTTTCTCCTGGTCATAGACAAATGATTTCTTCTTTGATCATGTATATATGGCTTCTCTAGCGATTATGTTTCTACTATAATCATTATACAAAACCCTGTTGTTATTGTTAAAAATGGCTTGAGATAAGCAATCAATTGTGATTAACCTACTGATTTAAGGTTTTTACCATTGACTGTCACAATGCATCACCTATCAATCGTAAGAACAATCACCATAGAAAATCAATATAAACAAACTGGTCAAGACAAATTGAATATCTTATCAGAATCCTGATGGCCAAAAAATTTAGCTAGAATCTTCTGCTACTGTGATGCCTCAATGGATGATTTTAAAGCTTTTAAGGGAGAAGCGAACACTACATTTGAACACTACAAGTTTAAACAAATTCTGGAACAATGCAAATGTCACAAATCAGAAAGGAAAGATGCTTTATCAGTGAATATTAACAGCCAACATTTGAAAATGTATTAGATCCCGACTATAATATATTCACCAAGTTATACGGAATTGATTTGGTGAAAAGGCTTTAAAACATGGTGGAAGAAATTACATAAAATCAATTCAAACACTTTATTTTTTTTTTTTAATTTGGGTGAATACACAATCTGATTCTTGTACGAGTTTGTCAAAACTTGCATCAAAAGTTGCTTACCGAATGAGTCTAGAAAACTTCTGGCATGAATTTTTTTTTTTTATGATGATAGAAGGTTTTAGGAAATACACCAAAGAATAGCCCAAGCCACTAGCGGTTTCATCCACAGGAGATTCAAGGAATATGCCAAGATAGAAATTATCAATAAGTTTAGAAATGCACCTATGGGAGGTTCAATTGCATGTGCCGATATGAAGAAATGACGAGTTTAAAGAAACCTCAAGTTACATCCACAGAAGATTCAAAGAATACGGCGATAGGAAAAACTAATGATTTTAGAAAATTCTCTGATATGAAAGTCATGAGATAAGTCCGGCACTATAATAATCAAATATAAAAGCCTATCAGTTAGTAATAAACCCGAAGGATTAACAGCTTGAAACCAATGCTGTGTAAATATTGTTTTTCCAGTATGAGCCAATTCTGTAAACACAGTATAAATATTTTGTTACAGCATGGGAATTCAGTGGTATGAAGTATTTTTACCATGTAAGTAAATTTTCTGGGCATTGTTATGCACAACATTCATGGAATACGCTAAAAGGAACAGCCAACAAGTTAAACATTTCTGGCGCAAACTTATGAACTGCATCCACATGGGAATACGTTAGGAACAAACGACCAGATTAGGAAATTTTCCATTGTATGGAAGTACACAGAGAAGCAACGATTGGAGGTTTTTGTGGCATTGCCAGTGCAAAGCAATTTTCCCAGAGACTATGATGCTTATGTATAAAAAGAACAGTGTGAATATTTTAACGGCGTGAGGCAATTTTCCTAGCATTGTAATGCTCACATGTAAAAGATTGTGTTGTTTCAAAATGTTTTGGCTAAACCTATAATAATAAGCATCATAAAGTTATGAAACAAACATGTAACAAATTATTACACAACAACCAAGAAAATGGCAGTTAGGGTTTGATGTTGCTGCTAAGTTTTCTATAGAATGACTTTTAATGCAATAATTAGGATTATTAAATAACTATTAGCCATGCATGTTAAGCTATTTATGATCATAGCATAAGATTGAACCGATATGCTATTATGTGAAAGAACTGATAGTTAAAACAAAACTGATCACAAAAGAGTCATACACGAGCATACCTAATCCAGTAGATACCAAGGCAAGATCAGGAAATTAGATTCGTAGTGCAAGAAAAGGCTTCATCGGTAGGTCGTGGAGAAATTTTACAAATAAGAATGCCAATTCAACTGTGGTGTCTTATGAAAATCCAAATGCCCAAGCAGTAAATGTTTAAATGTTGCAGTGGCTGGGAGATTTCAAAGTTTGTATCCTACAAAAGTTGACCTCCTAATCTTGTTGAAAACTCTTCCAAAAACCTTGCAGAAACTCAAACAAAAAAGTCTTGCACAACAATCGATTAAGAGGACTGTGTTCACGTCAGGTTCACCATTTGTATGCATCAAAATATAAATTTTTATTAAAAAGATTTAAACTATCATCAAAAACCCTAAATTTATATCAAAATGCACCAACAGAAAAGATTTAAGATCAAATTATTGAAACCAAATAAAAATAGATGTTACCGAATGATTTATGAAATGTGGTTGCTCAGAATAGTAGCGTAACTCCAATGTAAATGTTGCCGGGGGCCATAAATGATGGATGAGCTTGATTTTTATAAAGTTTTGGAGACGGTTTCAAAAGTGGTTTGATCGGTTGAACAAGAAAAAGGTAGGTAAAAAGGTGGTTAGGGTTATGGTAACAGGTTTGTATTATTTTGGTGAAATAGATTTAGGTTAAAGTTGTAAATAATAAATTAAATTCATTGATTTTAATTTATTATTTATGGGAAAATGGTAAAAATGAAAAGGATTTAATTAATTAATTAAAATTAATTAAATCTTTAGGATAAGAAAAAAAATTATGATTTAGGGATCAATTTTTTATGTCTACACATCCTAAGGAGTTAGGTAATTGCCATAGTCTCAGATGCAGCAATTAAAGCACTATTGATGCAAAGTGAATTAGGAGAAAGGAGAGGAAAATGGGTCACCATCCTATAGGAATTTGATATAGACATTCAACCTATGAAGTTGGTAAGAGGTCAGGCACTTACTAGAATGATGGCCAAGGTAGGGCCAAGTTTAGTATCTTAGCAATACATGTTAGAAGTTGTCTCAAAGGATGAATGGTACAGAGATATTATATTTTATCTACTCAATCAACATTGTCCACTGTATCTGAATTCAGTTCAAAGAAGAGTGCTCAGACTAAAGAGTAACAACTATATGATAAAAGGATCAGTTCTTTATAAGAAGAATCACGAGGGGATCTATCTGAGATGTCTGGACAAGACAGAAGTGAATTAGGTGTTGACCAGTTTTCACGAGAAATTTGGGATAGGTCACAAATCAGCTCACTCAACTACTAATCAGATTCTCCATGTAGGATATTATTGGCCTACCTTGTTCAAAGATGTGTACTCACATGTAAGAACTTGTCATATCTGTTTGATCGTTGCACATAGAGAGCAACACACTACCATGCCCTTGCAACTAGTTGTGGAGGTACAACCATTTGCTTAGTGGGGCCTCAACTTTATTGGTATTATCAATCCATCCTCCTTTGTAGGGCATAGGTATATTCTGATCGCTACCGACTATTGTACCTGATGGTCTCAGGCAATAGCTTGTAAACAATGCACCACAGAGGTAGTTATTGAATTTGTTGAAAAGCATATTATCACCAGGTTTGGATGTCCGTTTTCTTTAGTTTGTTATAATGGTCCAATCTTTTCATTATTACATTTCTCCAACTAGGCATTTGACTATGGAATTATTCTAAAGTTCTCATCTAATTATTATACATAAGGGAATAGGGTAGCTAAATCAATCAACAAAAATCTGCTTGATATCATTAAGAAATTATTAGACAAAAACCCTAGGGACTGGCACACTCAACTCAAATTCACCTTATGGGCTGATAGAATTTGACACAAAGCCGCCTTGGGTACATCACCCTACCATGTAGTTTATGGGATTGAGCTCATCTTTCCTATTCACTTGAGGATTCCCGTACTACAATTCATGCAAGACTATCTTGAAATTGATGATCAATTGTCTTCCTAATTAGCCCAGTTGCTGCACCTTGAAGATAAATGTGATGCTGCTATAGAGAACTTTGCTAAACACCAAGGTGTAGTGAAATGATGGTTCGATAAGAGAGCCAAAGTAAAATCATTCTGTATTTCTGATTTGGTCCTGTATTGGGATAAATCCCATGAAAAGAAAGGAGAGCATGGTAAGTTTAATAAACTTTGGTTAGATCTGTATCAGACATATGAGATCCTTGGTGACAACACATATCAACTCAAGAGCCTTACTGGTGACAAGCTCCCATTTCCTGTCAATGGCCAATTCCTAAAGCACTAATTCCAGGCTTGAGAGGTAGTCATGCCTCCCCTTAGTGTACATAGCTAGGTTGCTTGTCTACTTTGGTTAGAATAGGTTGTTGTTAGATTAGATTTGTTTTCCTTCTTTCTCTTTCCGTATTTGTTAGATGTTCTTGTTTAGATTAGTTGTTCTTTTGTCATTCCTTTTGGTCACTGCACTTGCTTTTGCGTGGGGTTGTTGTTTCTAGAATGTGGTGGCAGTTATGTGGACTTGCAAATGCTTCTTAGTTGGGTAGATGATCTAAAGTCTTTTTTTGAGAAGCTGAGGTTATTCTTAAGTCTCGTCGTGGGTTTCGCTATTATACTAAGGGGTATGATGTCTATTCATGGAAAGGATTCATTAGCTGGTGCACTTGAAATATTTTCTAACCATATATCTTTCACACTTTAAATGATCCTGAAGTAGCTAAGCAAGTCTAAGTGATCTTGTGTTAAGTCAAAAGGTTGGATTCCCATTTTACCACCTACACTAATAATCCAAAAGAGATGGCAGGTGGCACTAAGTGTTGCTAGCCTATATTGGGTAAAAATAAAAGGTGTTTTTCAACACCAGACCCATTACAGTGCATCAGAGAGGAGATTATCAGTTGAAAATTCTCATTAAAAAAAGAGGAAAAGTATTGTCCAGAAATTATTATCATCAATTATCATTGCATCAGAAATACTACTGGAAGAATCATTATTTTCTCAAGGTTCATCATATTTAAACATTTGAACATTCCCTTGGTGGTAGAATGATCCCAACTTCATAGCCTACCATGAAGGATCTTGGATGAACTTAGTTGCTAAAGGATGGGAATGAATGTAATTGCACACACTCAGGTTTTTAGGATGTGGATGGTTGCACTGGTTAGTTGTCTTTGATTCTTTGATAGGATATCATGCTTTTTCATCTAATGTGTGGGAAACACAGAGATTTTGGGTTTGAACTGAAAGTCTATCATCGAAATGCTTGAGAGCATTTCCCAGCAGAGTCACCATTTGTTGTACCCCGCACACAAGCTCCATTTCAAAAATAGGGACCCCCTCTCGCAAATTTGGTCTAGAATGTCAAGTGAAGTCTTTTCATCTCCTAAGTAGTCAAGGGGTCAAAGTGTAATTTTTTCCATGATAGAAGTTTGAAGTTGAAAAATTATTCCAAAAACTGCTAAGTCAAGGCCTTTGCATTTCTCCCAGTAGGTCTGATAATCCTTTTGTGCTAAAATTGGTCCTAACTGACCTTTACGCTGAAATGACCTTCATCTAACCTTTGTCTCTGACCCCGGTGCCATTTTTCTTCCTAACTAACTTTTGTGCCACTTTTCACTCGCATAGACTTCGGTGCTCAATTTAAGCATCTCCAACTTTGTACTACATTGCCTGTCTACCAACCAAATCAGACGATGATGAAAACCCCGCCAGTCCGAGGGACTTCAAAACCCCGCAAAGCACATCTAACTGAACCTAGTGATCGTAGCACTAAAAACGTCATCCACCGACTAAGTCTGTCACATCTTGAATCCCTACAGGTCGGTTGACTATCAAAGCCGTCCAAACCCTAAATCTGCCAAATCTCCTGTCTAACATTTCGTACATCATGCATTTATGGAAATTAAGCCGAGAGGAATAAAAGGGATTATTCATCATTTCAAAGCTCATTCTTCATTTGAATAAGTAGTTTGGAGAGCTCTCGGTGATTTATCAAGTGATTCCTCTGCATTGCTCGAGGATTTGAACCAGCAACCTCTCCCCTACCTACTCACTTCAATTCGACTTACCCAAGCGAACTAGGTAGGTACCTAACTTGCCTTTCTAGTTTCATGTTTAAATCAAATATGTGCATAAATAGAATGGATTTGAGCATGTTAGTAGGGTTTGATGATTTAACTGTTCTCCCTGTTTGTAAACCCTAGTTTGAATTCTTTAAGGAAAATGTAATTATTGAGTAGTGTAGGAAAAATGAAATAACTGGCTAAAAAACCCTTTGAATCAATTTTCAAAGAAGAACGAACAAAACAAGTTTTACGCTAATGGCGTGTCTGACAGACCTCCAAAATTTTTGATCCGATCTAGTTAGTCAGCTACCTTAGAGTCCTGCACTAGGACATATGATGCATTCAACACTAAAAACTAAACCTTCTGACCTCGCAATATTTCTTGCTTTGAATGATTTAGTCAGAAGATTGTTTGAGTCCCATGTTATCCTAAGTTTTTCTTTGCACTGAAATCCAATCTATTTGACCTTGTGCTAAATGACCCTTTCTTCAACCTAGGTCAAATGCTCAAGGAATCCCCGCCAATCAATGACTTTCAAAACCCCACTGGAAACAAGGAAGACCCTTTGCATTCAAAATAACTCCATTTGACCTTGCACTAGAACGTGCTATCATTGACTTAGTTGGTTAACTCTTAAAACTCCACAAGGTCCGACAGCACCCAATCATGTGTAAAGTGAGTAAAAATTGCTTTGACTCCCCTGCGCTAAGTTTTCAACCAACAGACTGGAGTAATTAACTCAAGTTGGTCCCTTCTGAAACCACGCAAGTCAGTTGACCATTAAATCCATGTAAAGCCTTGAGAACACATGAAAAATGATAGATTAGTTAGTTGGATAGACTTGATTTCCCTACTGATGTCAGTTGACCTCAAAAATAGCACTTTTTGGCTTGTAGGTCAATTGACCCCGAATTTAGTGCATATGGAACAAATTGATTGTTTTCAAGGAATTTTCAAAAGGAGAAGTGTCTGATATAATGCAATGATGACTGCAAATGGTGAATGATATTGTTCTACATGTTTTCAATGAAATTTTTGAAGCATTTGGGTATTTTATAACATGCATTGATATTGAATTGCTTATTGTTTGATTGTGTAACGGATACAATGGATGGTGAAATTCATATTTCTATTCTTTTAAAAGCATGTTCGTAACTTAGCAAATCCATTATAGATTCATTGGTTATAACATAGTTGAGAGTCTAGTAGTCCACTTGATAATCATAGAGCTTAAACTTAGGAGTTAGTGAAAATCTCTTAAGGTATCAAGCTTATAAGGTCCAGTCATGCAGGTTAAATGACAGCACGAGATCATGCCATGAAGTACGAGTTCAAAGGTATTCCCCCAGAGATGAATATTACTACCAGATGGAAAGACATTGGAGATATAGATCTTGGTCACATTGACCTTGACAACTTCAGACATTGGGTATTTGGCCCAAATCCAACCCCTAGAGCCAAAATAGTAAAAGACAGTGGGATAACACAAGTAGTTGCCTTCCCCACATGAGTACAATGTGCAGAGTTGATAGTGGCCTATGCAGACAGGTATGATATCATGACTAGAATAATCTAGACTACTAATGGAGATAGCTTAGCTGATTTAAGTCCACCTTCCTTGGCTGAGATTTTTGACATCCCATGGAGTTCTATGATGACTATGCTAGATAAGGCTGGATCAAAGGAAACTTACAAGAAAGATGGACATGCGTGTAGAAAGCATATGAATGATCAATGGGCAAAGATTATAAGGTCATCCCTAATCAAGTTCCCTCAAGTACTCTACAGGAGTGATTTTCATGATGAAATAGGTGACCTTGTGACCTTATTAAGTAGAATATATGGACTACCTACAGCCTCCACTTTTGAAGAATGGATGTTTGTCATAACTGGTGAAATATTGATGGGCACTAAGTTTCATTGACATTCACGAGGAATTTAGTAACTTCAAGGAAAAATAGTTTTTTAGATGGACATCCTACGTTGTTTATGCATTGGCAAGAAGAAATTGTTATGTTGGATTGTCTAAGGTAGGTGAGGTAGGAAATGATGAGCAGACCCAAGTCAAAGTATATGAGTGCTACACCCAGCTCACAATTCCTCAATCTCTAATGCACTTTAAGAGAGTCAATGATGCTTTCACGATGTATATAATAAGATTGTTGCAAGGTAACACAACCTTTAGGATTTCTATAGAAGCTATGAATGAGATAACCAAATATGGAAGGTGGTACATCTAATTTGAAAAGTTTACATATCTAAGGATACAAGGTTTCACTGGGGTAGCATACAAACTTCCTAGATATTCTATGGATAATATAGTACTCTTGGAGTTGTCTAGGCAATTGATCACTTGTCCTGAGAAACTCAAGCACTTACACAGAACCAATGTACAATTTCTCATACTGTTAGGCAAAGGGAATTATGCATGTCCTTCATTAGCATCAACTGAGCGTTCAGATAAAGAACTTCAACTTCTCAACCTCCATTACTACAATGCAAGAGATCACTTTGATCCAAATAAGGTGATGGAGAGGTTTGTAAGCAAAAAATTGTTCAACAAGATGCATATAGAAGACTTTTGGGCCAACTGTATGGATGATTATGAGGTTATGAAGAAAGCTCATTCAAGGTTATCTCTATCATTCATAAAGAAGTTCCACATTATTGCAATCCCTGACCAGCTAGAAGATGATGAAAATGTAATGAATAGAGGTGCTTGGGAAGCTCAATATTACCAGCCAATTCCATTGCCCAATTGGGCTAATGCTGAGGAAAGTTCTCTAGATGTTGTAATGAAAGAACCTATTAGGTTGAGTAAGGCATGGGTAAGAGGCAAGATTCTTGCTTTGCAGATGTAGGGAGTGTAGCTCACATAAATTGCACTTGAATCAGATAAAGAGTCTGGAGGAGAAGAAGATGAGCCAACAGACATCACTGATGATGTAGAACCTGCCCAAGGGAAAAACTTAGATAGTGAGGAACACACACCACTAGCAGAAAGGGCTTAGGTCCAAACAAGAAAGAAAACTTTTGCAAAGCCCCCTAAGAAGGATCTACCTCCTTCTACTAGGACAAGAGCTTCGAAGAAAAGGGATATGCCCAATGGCTCTGGAGAAGGTTCCAAGACCAGGATAGTCAAAGTGAAGAATGTTAGTAAGGTTGTGGAAACTGCTGCTACAACTAATGATGATACTAGCTTGCTTGCTTCTTCACCTCCTCCTGCTCTGAGTGTTGGTACTGCTGTCACTATTGTTCAAGAGAATGTTTCTACTGATCTTCCACCTGAAAACGCTACCTTGACTATCTCTTCTCCACTAGTAATAGCTTCCACTACTTTTGACAATTCCACTTCTTCTATTGCTGCACTACCATGCTCCCCTACTACTTCTACATGCCTACCTGCCATATCTTCTACTCCACTTTCCACTTCCATTCCATTACCTCCTATTTCTTCTATTCTCTTTCCTTCTCTACCTTCTTTCTCCATTCCTTCACCCATGGTCATCTCTTCCACTCTGTCAGATGTGTTGGCCTATTTAACACAAGTAGATTTGTCCTTAGCTGTAGTGCCTTTGTCCTCTATTGTACCCATCTTACAGGCACCCGTAGACCAAGACGCAACCCCTCTAGTTGTACCATTGCTACCTAGAATTGATAAGGTATGCACTGAATTGGGTCTGCAAGATCCTGAGCTAGAGAAAGATACATTTGTTGAGGTAAATAATGAAATTCCAAATGAACCTTTGGCCGAAACGGTCATTGTTGAAATTATTGATATATCTGACAGTTCCCTAGAGAAAGGTCAAATAGAAGAAATCTTCAAATCAACTCAGGAGAACATGATGGTAAGTTAGAGAAACCTTGCTGATGAAGGAGATAAATATTTGGGTAAAGATAAGGGGCCAGAGCAAGAACAAGGATTACTTGAAGGCCCTCCCAAAAGTGATAGTGGAAATCCTGATGAATTAAGTAAACTTCTTTCCTCAGCACCTGAATGGCTCCAAAATAGAGTGGCATACCCAGATCCATGTGTTGAAATAATGCAATTAGATTTGAGCACAATCTTGTCACAGGATCAGAAGCCAAAGAAACAAAAGAAAGTGAAGGTACAATTGAGAATCTATAAGGATGAGACGGGATCTATGATTTCTGAAATAGCTATCCCACCGTCCGACACAAATAGAGAACAAGTCAGAGCTGAAGATTATGTCATATCAACGGTTAATCTG
Organism: Cunninghamia lanceolata; assembly: GCA_027924645.1. NCBI lineage: Eukaryota > Viridiplantae > Streptophyta > Pinopsida > Cupressales > Cupressaceae > Cunninghamia > Cunninghamia lanceolata. The sequence goes on along the minus strand of BSBN01000194.1, from coordinate 7,693,283 downwards.
GGACCGACCATATGTGCTCAAAGAGTTGATGAATTTAAAGGGTCAATCACTTCAATTCTAGAACAGTTGAATAGAGGTGAGTTGTCAAAGAAGGAATTGAAACACTAGAATGAGGAACTCTAGACTTGTCTCCAGTTTCTAATTAAAGCAGTTGATGTTGGTGGCGATATAAGGACAGTGCCAACCTTCCTATTAACAGATGAAATGGCAAAGCTCGGTGAAGTAAGGACCATGTCACAAAGCACCTAGAAGTGGTTGATTGAAGTATGTGAAAAGGGATGTGAAACAATTGATGTCACAACCCAGTCACACAAGAGGTTAGTTGAGCTTCATGAGAAGTGGAAAGATCTATGGGAGGAGTGTGACTCTTTTGAGGAATATTATTCTCACATGTTTCCCAGAGTCAAGAGTATCAGAGATTTGCCTTCATAGACTTTATTGGTTGAAAATATTCTAACTGGTGACAAGTTATCAAAGGCTATTTAGTGGTACCAATAGCTAAGGTTGAGAAAGGAAATCTTTGAGAACATAAAAGAAGCTTATAAGCCAGCAGATGAAGAAGTTTGGGCCTTGATCTATGACATTAATGATACTTTAAAGGATTTCCTAGAAGAAGCTTACAATGATTATACACCTTATGATGTTGAAAAATGTAAGAACAAGCTGGATAGGATAATTTTTTAGAATACTGAGATGGATGTGGAGGCCAGGTTGGATAAGGTCAGCAACCTTAAAGTTGAATTCAATGCATTCCATAAAGTAGGGGTAGAAATAGAAAGGATATACAACTAGTACAGCTAAGAATTAGAAATGTTTGAATACCGAGTCAACCATCTCAAGAATCCAGATCCTATGGAAATCAATCTGGCACTTGAAGCATGGGTCAACTACCACAACAAATTGGCAGAAGAAGACAAAATTGATTTGGATGAAGAACCTTAATAAGTTCTTTGGTTATTTTGAAGTGTAATCCTATTATTGATGTAAATTTCTATATTTAGAGAAACATGTGATGCTATTTTGTCTTTATGATGCCTCAAAAATGAGTTTTTCTATATATATATTAAGTTGGGTAGTCAAAATGTCTAGATTAAATGTATCTAGGAGCTATTTTTTGTCCTTTTCATAAGAGACAAAATGTAATTTGGGATTTGTTGTAAGATCTAAAGAAATGCATTTATTGATGTAATTTGGACCATCGGTGTTGAGTTAATCTCCACCATCTATTGAAAAACTTGGTATGTCACTTTCCTATATAAAGGGTTGCCTATTCCAATATTTGTAAGAGAGAATTCTTAATGCCAAATTGTTGACATTCTGCCATTTGAAGTAATACAAAGCAAGTTTCTATAGTTGTTATCAGAATTTGTGTATTGTGTTCCTTACTTGGTTTTCATGGTTCGCTTCTTGCTCTACCATAGTTAGTTAGTTGTGCTTTTATAATGTTCATGGGTTGTTGAAAGTATCTGATGAACACCCTAAGTCCATACATTTAGTTATTTGCTGATGGTAGATAAATGTGCAAAGTTAGTCTAAGCTGATCAATTGTGTTTAAATTCAATTGTATTTCACAAGTTAAATTGCATCGTCTATTAGGTGTTTGATGAATGAATCCAATCTAAAAATCTTTCCATCTCCATTAAAGATAGTATCATTTTTTGTAATGTTGTAACATCAATTTTTAGTTTGGTAACTCAGAAAATCTACTTACAGTAATCCATACATTGTGAATGTCAATTAGGATTTCTCTAAAACCCTAACTCCTTTTGCATTTTCTCTTAAAACCATTGTTAGATTAGGAATTTCAGTAGCATTTTACATTTTTTTATCAGCTGAAATCATAAAGGGTTTATATGTATTTGTTGTTCCAACCTTAAGATATGTAGATTGCATGTAATACCCCTTGTAGGCACATATAGAACATTCCAATTGAGAGATTCCAAGCAAGCTACGACCTAGCTGTAGAAACCTTGGAGTAGTCTTACCTAGGGTAGGATACTTTTCAAGTGAGGTGTTATACTAACAATCATACATGTGTTGTTGTGTGCTAAAACACCCATCAACAAGATCCATCTAATATACCTTGAAGTTCTTATGAGAAGCAAGGGAAAGAAACATTCTGATTGCCTCCATCCTAGCTACTGGAGATAAAGTCTCCTCAAAATCAATGCCTTCAACTTGTGAGTATCCTTTACATACCAACATTTCTTTGTTCCTTACAACTTCACCTTCTTCATTTAGCTTGTTCGGGAACACCCACTTTGTTCCTATAACATTCTTATTGGCTCGTCTAGGAAACAATTCACATGTCTGATTCTTCTCAATCTGATCCAATTCTTCTTCTATTGCCTTGATCCATCCATCATCTTTGCTAGCATTAGCAAAGGTTTTGGGTTAAACTTTTGATAACATACACAATTTTACTTGCTCATGTGTCTTAGAAAGCCTTCTCCTCATCTGCACACTTTCATCCTTATCTCCAATGATCTGATTTACTAAGTGGTTCTTCTGAACATACTTTGTTGGAGTCTTAGGCATCTGCTCTAGTTCTTGTTCCTTTTTCCTCTTTCACTTCTTCTTCATCTTCAATGCATGGAAATATATCAGATTCAGAATCCTCTGATTCTTGTGAGATTTGATATAGGTCTTCATCTACCTTGACATTTGTTCTTTCAATCATCTTTCCAATCCTCTTGTTGTAGCATCTATAAGCCTTGCTTCTAGTTGAGTAACCAACAAATATTCCTTCATCACTTCTTGAATCAAACGTTCCTAGGTCTTTTTCATCTCTTCTAATATAGAATTTGCTGCTAAAGATCTAGAACTATCTGATAATTGGAGCTCTTCCATACCATTGCTCACAAGGGGTATTAGTGTTGTTAACCCTCATTTGCACTTTGTTAATTAGATAGATAGTAGTGTGAATTACCTCCTTCTAGTAGATATCAAGCAGATTTGCATCTTTCAATATTTCCCTAGACATTTCCTACACATGGACTATTCTTCCTTTCAACTACCCCATTTTGTTGATGTTGGAATAAATGAACAATCTCTAATCCAATTGTTAATCATCAAATCACCAAGATATGATACCAATTGGTGAGATACAAGGCTTTGACTACTACAAAATAGAAATCTAAAAATTGTATGCAAATATGAAAATTAAGTTTGCTTAATCCTTGAAATACCATGAAGAGATTCAACTTCTTTATGATGCTAAAATCAGCCACTCTAACATGCTTGATAAAATCACCTTAGATGAACTTATAACAACAATAAAATCACCATAAGATAGAAGCAACAAAGAGGTACAAATCATCAACATAAGAATGCAATATCTCACAACACAATGAAGCAATGAGATAGAAGAATAAACACATAACATAGTGTTTACGTGGAGAAACCCTTGTGGGAAAAAACTCCACCAAGAAGAGAGGCTCAAGTTGTATTATCTTCAAAATAAGATTACAATACATCCACTTCAAATCTCCTCTTCATTCTGTAATCCAGTTGCACTTGTGTATCTATAAACTGAGATATGAAACACGTACATGGCATTGTACTTATAGAAGTATTTCACTCCTAAAACAAGGTGTCCATTTTCTCTCACCTAGGAATCTTCATCATGCAACATTAAATTATTTCTTACAATCTCATAACACTTGTCAAGAGTCAACCATGCAACCTTGGCAATCCAAGGACAAGAATAGACTCTTACAGGGTAGTAAATATTATCATAACAGTCATAGATTCTATCATAACACCCCCCAAATAACATCTTCCCAAAATGGGCACCTACAACCAAGAATAGCAACTTACAACTAGTAATTATCCGTCATAAGTTGTCATATTGTCATAGAATCTTTTGACAACTTGCAACTATCATAGATTCTCTTACATGCACTCAACCACTTTATGACGTGTGTCATACATACCAAAAATTGTTGATTCCTCCAAGGTGGTGCCTACCCTCAATTACTCTTGATATTTACAATTACCAACTATAAAATGTTGCTTCATAATTATCGCTAATGATTTTGAAACTTACCAATGTAGTAACTCTATAATTATTGCCCCCGGTAATTAATTTTTACCACTGTTGGTGCAACTTGTACATCTCTTATGTGTATTTACAAATTACAAATAATAAATGGAATAAATACAATATTGGGATTTACAAGGTTAATGGCAGCTTATCCCAACATTCTACCACTTGACATTATACATTGTAAATCAACCCATAGGAAATCTCAACAAGGGAAAAACATCCCTTAGCCAACCATGTACCATTGATTCATCAACATGCTTTTGTGCTCCAATAAGATACCCGCAAAAGCAACCATGATAACCACCATTCCAAGAAACAAATCCTCACATCATGTCCCCCATGATATGACAAGGAACATGCCAAGGTGAAACATATCAACTGTCACTGAAACCTACACCAATCTATACATGAACAGAAGAATAAAATTCAAGTGAGAAAAAATGACTCTGAGTAACTGCCACACTCATACCAAATTGGAAGAGTAACCACAACAAGTTGCTAGCTCATCCAAAACTATCCATACCTCAAACCAAGGTAAACAAACTATCATAGGTAGAAATTCATGTTGTCAACATAACAACCCAAATCTACAAACTAGTCCCTATATATCCAACATCTTGTAAAAGAAGACTCCAAGGTAACAACACACATAGACATACGATAAAAAACCTCTGAAGTAACTCACTGCAGTAAAGTGTAACTAGTCCAAGAGAGGTGCCCCTCCCATACAGAACACATACCTTCTAGAACTCCTATTGCACAGGTAATGCCAAATTTGAAAACAAGATCATAGCATTAACAAGTCCTCCTATAGAACTTCACATAGAGGATGTGGCTAACTCCTCTATCATAGTGTCAAAGAAGCATACAATGATATGCAAAATACATCTTGTTAGATTTAGGGCAGACAACTGAGAGGGGGGGTGAATCAGTTGTCCAAAACATTTCTTGTTTCAACACTTGCATTCACTTTGCATTAACAATAAATCAATCATGAAAACTTAATGTAATTAACCAAGAGCAGAAAACACATCTACACATGAGACACCAAGATTTCAACGTGGAAAACCTGGTTAAGGGAAAAACCATGGGGTGACTAACCCAAGATACTATTCTTTGTTAGAGGAATAGAAAGAATAAGATGGCACATGCCAATTAGGGCTCACTGCCTGAGTACACTATTCACAAGAGGCTCACTGCCTACAAGAGACACACTGTCTACAATAAATGAGTATTACATACTTGAACTGGTAAATAGCATCGTCACCATGCTTGAATCAGTTCCATTAAAGCCCAAATCCTTCTGCTCTTCCTTTGTCTCTTCTCCTCACTACCACACACTCATCTCCACAAGTACACTCTTGAAATGACTTCTCAAACCTTTATTTATACACGATATCAACTTAGGAACAAACATCTAAGTCGGCAAGCAACCACAAGAACATTCACAAGGTGTATAATTCATTCGGTCGGCCAGTTACAGAAGGAACACCTTCATCCAGAAGTATTTCTTCAATTCTGGGCTCCAATTCTAATGCGGACCATGTACATGAACTGAACATAATCCAAGGACCTTCACAAGCTTTCCTGAATCACCAGGAACATCTGCACTTCCTCTACTTACTGAAATCATTCTCTCCTACATCTGGAACCTCAAGAACACAGTTTGTTATCACTGTCACAAAGGAATAGGTTCTTTTGGACCTTCAAACCACAAAATGATCTACTTGACACTTCACAAGGGCATCCTAAACACTTCCTCAAATCTACAGAGTGGGATAATGCATTACCAGACCTTACTAGACCTATCTGTCTCACTCTGTCACCACTGAGCACTTGTCGAAACCGGTTCTACTTGAGTGACCATAACTTCTTTAGATCTTCATGTAGATCCCTAAAAACTTGATTGGAGCATCTCAAAACTTATATCTACAAACCCTTTAAAACGCATCCTCTGATCCTCAACCTATCTTAGACTTTTACCTTGTTATCATCACTGTTCTTCACTATTCCTGATTGAGACTAATTTTCTCAATATCCTCAGCACACAGCTCATCCAATCCTTCTCATTAATGCAACATGAGTATGTTGACATCAATGACAACACCAGTTCAACCCATACTTGCAACAATCTCCCCCTTTGTCATTGATGGCAACATATTATGTGAAAAACCATTAGGACAAGAACTTCTCCTTACTGTCATAGCTCCCCCTATCAACAACAACTATTCACATGTCTTCTCTTCCTATACTGCTCCCCCTTTGATCATCAACCACTTGTTTTTCACATGTCTTCTCTCCCCCTTTGACGTCAATGGGAAAGGGACCATACATGCAACTTGATAATCACACATGCTGCTCCCCCTGAGTAGCAGCTCCCCAACACCAATCTAGACCACAAGATGTGACTGTGATATCCACCAGACTGATGCATATTAGTGCATCCTAGTTCATCACCAGAGGGGCTATAACCCCTAACTTCTCCCTGAGATACTCAAAAGAGTCCTTGGGAAGAGGTTTAGTAAAGATATCTGCAATCTGCTCCTTGGAGGGCACATACTCCAATCTGACTTCATCCTTGTTCACTTGCTCTCTCAGAAATTGAAACTTGATAGATATGTGCTTGGTCTTAGAAAGCAACACCGGATTCTTAGAAATATTTATTGCACTTGAATTATCACAAAAAATTGTGATAGGCTCCTCATATTCTACTTTAATGTCTCTTAGCATCTGCTTCATCCATAAGATTTGAGTGCAACTACCTATTGCTGCAATGTATTCTGCTTTAGTTGTAAACAGAGATATTGCCTCTTGTTTCTTTCTTAGCCAAGAAACCAATCTTTTTCCCAAAAAGAATGCTCCACCACTGGTACTCTTCCAGTCATCCACATCTCCTGCCCAATCTACATTTGTATATGCATGAAGAGAGAAATCATGATCTCTAGGATACCATAGACCATACTCAATTGTCCCCTTTAGATATCTAAAAATCCTCTTGATTGCCATAACATGAGATTCTCTAGGATCAGCTTGGAATCTAGCAACAAGACCAACAACCTGCATAATATCAGGTCTAGTTTGAGTGAGATACAACAGTCCTTCAATCATTGACCTATATTTTGTCTGATCAACCTTGGGAGAGTCATCATTTTTGCTTAACTTGCATCTTGTTGCCATTGGAGTGTTCATTGGCTTTGAGTCTTCCATCCCAGATTTCCTCAACAATTCTTTCACATATTTTGACCGAGAGATAAAGATTCCTTTCTTTGTTTGAGTAATTTGTAGACCCAAAAAGAAGTTCATTTCTCCAAGCATTGACATCTCAAACTCACTTTTCATTTGACTTGCAAAAGTTTTACACATACTGTCTCTTCCTCCAAAAATGATATCATCAACAAATACTTCAACAATTAAGATATTTTCATGATCAATTTTGAAATACAAATTACTATCACCAGTACCTTTATTGAAACCAATCTTCAAAAGATGCTTGTCCAATCTTTCATACCAGGCTCTTGGGGCTTGCTTCAGTCCATACAGTACCTTTTTTAATTTACAAACCATGTCACTATGATCAGACAATTGAAATCCATCCGTTTGCTCAATATACACTTCTTCTTCCAAATTTCCATTTAGGAAGGCAGATTTGACATCCATCTGATACACCTTAAAATCCTTGAAGGCAGCAAATGCAAGAAATAATCTGACTGCTTCAATTCTTGACAACGGAGCCAAAGTTTCTTCAAAATCAACTCCTTCTATTTGAGAGTAACCTTTGCAAATTAATCTAGCCTTGTTTCTGATTACTTCACTGGCTTCATTCAATTTGTTCTGGAAGATCCATTTGGTTCCAATCACATTTTTGTTTCTTGGTCTGGGAAGAAGATCCCAAGTGTGATTCTTTTCAATTTGCATTAGTTCTTCCTCCATTGCCTTAGTCCAGTTTTCATCATTGCAGGATTCATTTACTATCTTAGGTTCAATCTTTGAAATTAGACAATACTCATCTGAATTTTGAGTAATTCTCCTCCTTGTTTGCACCCCTTTGCTTTTGTCACCTATGATATGATCTTCAGAGTGGTTTAGAGTTGCATACCTTGGAATTTTGCGAGTCTCTTGCACTTCTAACTCTTGATCAGTCTCATTGAGACTTATCTCTTCTTCCTATCTTACCAAATCAACTTGACTTTGTTTCTCAGAAGAGACTTGGATACCTTGAATCTGAAGACCATTCTGATCATCTTCATCATGTTCAAGAATTCTTGAGGGTCTTTCAATTTCTTCATCAACCTTCACATTTATACTTTCTACAATCTTTCTTAGTCTCTTGTTGTAACACAAGTATGCTTTTCTTTGAGTAGAATAACCCAAGAATATTCCTTCATCACTTCTAGCATCAAACTTTCCTAGATCTTCATCACTTTTAATGTAACATCTACTACCAAAACTCTGAAGTATCTTATAGTGGGAGTAATGCCAAACTAGAGTTCATAAGGAGTCTTACCGGTACAGTTTCTAATTTGAACTCGGTTGAGAGTGTAGACTGCAGTGCTGATAGCTTCTCTCCAATAGATCTGAGGAACATTTGCTTCCATCATCATGGTCCTGGATGCTTCCTGGATGGTCCGGTTCTTTCTCTCAACAACTCCATTTTGCTGTGGAGTTCTAGGGGTAGACAACTATCTCTTTATTCCATGTTTCTCACAAAAGTTTATGAACTCACCGGATGTGAATTCTCCACCTCTATCAGACCTCAGACACTTCAATTTTAATCCAGTCTCATTTTCCACCATAGCCTTGAATATTTTGAATTTCTCAAGAGCTTTTGATTTCTCTTTCAGAAAGGTTACCCACATTATCCGGGAATAGTCATCAATTAGCAACATGAAGTATCTATCACCTTGCACACTCCTGATTCTTGCCGGACCACATAAGTTAGTGTGAACCAAGTCTAATAATCTGGTAGAAGATTGTTCCTTTCTTTTGAATGAGATTCTACTTTATTTTCCCAACTGACATTCTTTATGCAAACTATTTGTAGGTTTTACCAATCTTGGAAGATCTCTTACTGCCTGAGTATTACTTATCTTAATGATATTATCAAAGTTCACATGACACATTCTTCTATGCCATAACCAACTCTGATCAATTTGAACAAATAAGCAACTTTTACTAGTACCAGCTAAGTGAAATATGTTACCTTTTGTTTGGGTACCTGATGCAATCTCTGTTCCAGAACTTTCAAGGATTTTGTACTTTCCATTCTTGAATCTGAGATCATAGCCTTTGTCCACCAACTATCCCACACTGAGAAGATTGTGTTTCAATCTTTCAACATATGATACATTACTGGTTTTGTTCTTTCCATCAAAAGAAATAGTTCCTCTACCTTTGATTCTACCTGTAGAGTTTGTTAGATCTAGGGCACACAAACTGAGAGGGCGGGTGAATCAGTTGTACAAAAACTTGCTTCTACTTTAAACACTTGATTCTTCTTTGTTAGTTAATAGCATATCAATTAACCATTCATGAAAGCATAAAGCATAAACACCAGAGCAGATAAACATCAACACATTAGACACCAAGATTTTGACGTGGAAAACCCAGTTAAGGGAAAAACCATGGGGTGATTAACCCAAGGATTATTCTCTGTTAGAAGAATAAGAAAAATAGATGGCACATGCCAATTAGGGCTCACTACCTGAGCACATTGCTCACAGGGAGGCACACTGCCTACAAGAGACACACTGTCTACAAGATCATAAGTATCACAAACTTGAACTAGAAATTGACATCTTTACCATGTCTGGATCAGTTCCATTTAAGCCTGAGACACACTTGCTCTGCCTTTCACTCTTTTGCTATACCACACTCATCCTCTCCCCAACACACTTTGAAATGAGTTCACAAACCTTTATTTATACAAGGCATCGACTTAGGAACAATCATCTAAGTCGGTAATCATCCACAAGAACATTTGCAAGATGAATAACTCATCCGGTTGGCCAGCCTGAACAAGAACATCTTCATCTGGAAGTATATCTCCAATTCTGAGCTCTAACACTAATGCGGACCGACAACACAACTTGAACATGATCCAAGAACCTTCACAGGCTTGCCTGAATGACCAGGTACATTTGCACTTCCTCCACTTACTAGAATTCTTTTCTTCTTCATCTGAAACTTCAAGAACACAGTCTATCACCACTGTCATACTGAAAAAGGTGCTTCTAGACCTCCAAACTATGTACCAATCGAGATGACACATCACAAGGACATCCCAAACACTCCTTCCAATCCGCAAAGTAGGAAAATGCACTTCTAGATCTCACCGGACCTTTTTGTAACACTCTGTCACTCTGGAGCATCTGCCGGAACCGGTTCTACTTGATCAACCACAACTTCTTCATATCTTCATGCGGACCTCTGAAATCTTAGCTGGAACATCTCAAGACTCATATCTACAAACCCTTTAATCCGCATCCTCTGATCCTCAACCTACTAAGTACTTTTGCCTTCTTCTCATCACTGTTCTTCATTGTTCCTGATTGAGACTAATTTTCTCAATATCCTCAGCACACAACTCATCCAATCCTTCTCATTGAGCAATATGAGTATGTTGACATCAATGACAACACTGGTTAACCTCATACTTGCAACAGAGTTATCACCAAACTTTACCACTCCTCCTTCATACCTTTCCAAATCTATGAACTTGTTTTTGTCACCTGTCATGTGGTGAGAGCAGCCACTGTCAATGACCCAATCATCCTTTTCTTCAACTTGGGCAGCCAAAGCTTTATGATTTATGGATTCAGAGGGTATTAGATCTTCTTCCTTGATGGCAATGAACACCCAGTCACTTCCAGATTTGTCTTCTTTCTCTGATTCATCATCTGTTACTCCTTCAACATCTCCTTCAAGAGCATAGTAACAATTCTTCTGGAATCTTGGTCTATTACTGTTTGGCCTAGAAAATCTTTCCGGACACCTTGATGCAAAATGACCAATCTTGTTGCAATTAAAACACTTAAAAGGCAGTTTTCCCTCATACTTACCAGATCCTTTCGGTAGTCTTTTTGCAATAAGAGCTTCAAGATGAGCAGTTTCAGCTTCTTGTTCTTCCAAGTCTTTTCTTGCATTTTCATACCATGATGATTTGCTTGAAGAGTTTTCTCCAGGATCAAACCTTTGTTTTCCTTTTACCAAGGCACTTGCTTTGAATGCAGATTCAGTCTTTGGAGGATCATCTCCAAACTCAGCCATTTCAAAAGTAGCTAGCTTACCAACCAATTGATCCCTTGTGACTGTTGTGTGAGCTCTGAATTCTTCGATTGCAAAATCTTTGATTTTATAAGACTCAGGAAGGGATCTGAGAACTTTGCCAACTATCTCATCTTCACTCAGGGTTCCACCTGCATTTCTAATTCCACAAACCAGTTCATTCACTCTTGGCATAAAAGAGGTAATATTTTCATCATTTCTCATTTTCAGTCTTTCAAATTTCCCTTTTAGACTCTGTAATCTTGCACGTTTAACAAACTAGTCTCCTTCATGCAAAAGTTCCAATTTCTTCCAAATCTCAAAGGTAGTTGGTAGATGAATAACATTAGAGAGTTCTGAGTCAAATAATGCACTTAAAAGAGCCTCTCTGGTTCACAGATTGTTTTTAGCATCTATGATTTCATTTAGGGTTGTTAGACCACCCTGTGGAGGTACATAAGCCTTTGTCACAATGGACCAATATGCAAATCCCATGCACTACAAGTGACATTCCATGCGACCTTTCCAAAGAGCAAAGTTAGTTCCATCGAACTTCAGACTATCCTTCTTGTAGGACAACATCCTGGATCTCCTCAAGCGGTTAAGCTCCTTTTAGAGGAACTTGGCTCTGATACCAATTGTTAGATTTAGGGCAGACAACTGAGATGGGGGGTGAATCAGTTGTCCAAAAATTTTCTTGTTTCAACACTTGCATTCACTTTGTATTAACAATAAATCAATCATGAAAACTTAATGTAATTAACCAAGAGCAGAAAACACATCTACACATGAGACACCAAGATTTTGATGTGGAAAACCTAGTTAAGGGAAAAATCACAGGGTGACTAACCCAAGATATTATTCTCTATTAGAAGAATAGAAAGAATAAGATGGCACATGCTAATTAGGGCTCACTGCCTAAGCACACTACTCACAAGAGGCTCACTACCTACAAGAAACACACTATCTACAATAAATGAGTATTACATACTTGAACTGGTAAATAGCATCATCACCATGCTTGAATTAGTTCCATTAAAGCCCAAATCCTTCTACTCTTCCTTTTTCTCTTCTCCTCACTACCACACACTCATCTCCACAAGTACACTCTTGAAATGACTTTGCAAACCTTTATTTATATATGACATCAACTTAGGAACAAACATCTAAGTTGGCAAGCAACCACAAGAACATTCGCAAGGTGTATAATTCATCCAGTCGGCCAGTTACAGAAAGAACACCTTCATCTAGAAGTATTTCTTCAATTCTGGGCTCCAATTCTAATGCGGACCATCTACACGAACTAAACATAATCCAAGGACCTTCACAAGCTTTCTTGAATCACCAGGAACATCCGCACTTCCTCTACTTACTGAAATCCTTCTCTCCTACATCCAGAACCTCAAGAACACAGTCTGTTATCACTGTCACAAAGGAATAGGTTCTTTCAGACCTTCAAACCACAAACTGATCTACTTGACACTTCACAAGGATGTCCTAAACACTTCCTCAAATCTGCAAAGTGGGATAATGCATTACCAGACCTTACTGGACCTATCTATCTCACTCTGTCACCACTGAGCACTTGTCAGAACTGGTTCTACTTGAGCAACCATAACTTCTTCAGATCTTCATACAGATCCCTAAAAACTTGACTGGAGCATCTCAAGACTTATATCTACAAACCCTTTAAACCATATCCTCTGATCCTCAACCTATCTTGGACTTTTACCTTGTTATCATCACTGTTCTTCACTGTTCCTGATTGAGACTAATTTTCTCAATATCCTCAGCACACAGCTCATCCAATCCTTCTCATTAATGCAACATGAGTATGTTGACATCAATGACAACACCGGTTCAACTCATACTTGCAACACATCTCTGATTACCAATCCAAATAACTCTCCCAAATCCTCCAAACCAATGAAGAAAGAGATCAAGGAGCTACCAAACTGTTGCCAAAAACAATGAAGTACAAACATTAGCACATGACTCCATTGAAAACTTCAACTCCATAAACATAAGAACCTTTAGGAAGATGACAATATACTAGGAAAGAGAGAACCTGCAAATCAAACCATCTCCTTATACCACACTAACATGTGCCAAACTGTGTAAAGTAAGATCTCCTTCGACACTCCTAAACTGAAAGGATATCAACATCCAACCATTCAACTCAAATGAAAACATGGCAGAAATAGATGTAAACCTCTCATAGAAAATAGATCAAACTAGCCAAACATTCCCATAGCATAAGGGCATATGCCCAAAGCCACTAACCATCTCTTGTACCTCTCCTACCAAATCCTCAGAACTAACCCAAGTTCAAGATTATAAAGAGAACAATGGAAATACATAAAATCATGCATCCACTTCTCAACAAGCCCTCAGAACTCACCTTTAAAGACTAATGCACAAGAGAAGACAAGATACATATAAGGAATGCATCTAATAATCAGGCAGGCAACACCTCTTAGATCATTTACCTGTCAAGTAGACCAAGATAGGGATACAAGATTGTCCTGTGCATGCAACACCAAGCAATATAATATTTCTGTAAAGACAACCTTCTCATCAAGTCTATGATGGACTCATATCCATTTCCAGGTGTAGGCTTCTTGATCTTTATTGTTGAAAAATTTCATAACAAGTAACCATTCCAACACACATCTCTTAAGTACAAGAGATTTATAGCCTAACCTAAGTCTCTTTAGTATCCATGAGCACCCACCAATAAATCAATGCCAACTTCAAATGCAACCTACAAAATCATGAAGCTCTAAGCAAATGATTAATACTCAAAACCAAAGAGAAATGCATCCTCTCCAAAGGAAGAACAATAACACCTTTACCAAAGACTCTAAGGGTCCAACATGAAACAAGATGTTAAAACCTCTTCAAATCACATGAAGATAACCATATCTTACCAAAACTCCCACTGAACCATGATACCGAGCTATACATGGCAACAAGATAAACATCAAACCATCACTGCCAAAATCTTGTACTGAAACATGTAACAACTTGCTATCATTAACATCGTGATAACCATCTCCTAAATGAAGATCATTCATGGCCTCAACATAATCAAAGAATCCCGTTATAACGACAACAACTCCCAAAAGGCCAAGTAAACCATAATCTCCAAACTAAGAAGATAGAACACAATATGTAACTACACGAAACTCCCATTGAAAATGATACTGAGCTATACATGGTATCATGACCAGCATCATTACCAAAACTCCACTAAAAGTGAATAGAGCTTCTCATGCACCATAACTTACTACTATAGATTCTAATGAACAACTATATCAGGTACTCCAAACCATCCTTTTGTCTCACGGCGATAAACATACCAATGTAATTAAGGCTACCAAGAAGAGGCTAACCAAACAAAATCCTCATTAGATAATTTACAAGATCTGCACTCATGTGACATCTCAAAGGAGAAAAACATGGTCAATGCTCCAATCTCAAATAACTAAAAAAAAAAGATTCAATCCCACATCAGTAACATGCAGAACCAAGATAACCAGGAATAACATGTAGATTTCCAAGACTCAAACACCAGGATCAACAGTAGACCTGATTTGCCAAATAGATTTACATAAGAGTAACCACAGATCATAAGACCCATCAAGCAGCCCTACAAATCTATAATTGTTTCAATCTAGAATACTCTAAGAGTTTGAATACAATCTTTCCACATATCTACAAACCACAAAATTTAGTTAACATGTAGCACCTGCAAAACCATCTCTATAAATCTGAAATCAATTAAACATCCAGACATTCACACCATATATGTCATCTGAAATAATGAAATATCAAAGATCTATGAATCAACAGCTTTTTGGAATAGGAAAACTGTAAAACCTCCATATCCAAAGTAACGTGAATATGGACAAAAAGGAGAAACCAGGTTGTTCAAGAGTTTCCATATCACAAAAATACCAACTCCACAACCCACATGGAACCGATGGAAAATCATCTAGTGATTTCATGTAACCAAGGGCTAAAATCATGAATCTTGTTGGCACTATAAAATTTTACAAAATTTTAAGTGCCTGTGATGAAAAAGTTGATTACCACACTTAGAAATGCACTTGAAAAATCTGCCCCAGTGACCTTTGAAGGGTCATAATTTGATGCATGTTCATTTTCATGCCAAACCACTTGGTGAGTATGCTTATTTGTCATATGTAAGCATGTATGTTTGATTTCATCTTCCTGTGATCAGATTTGACAGGGTTTTGAAGTGACAAGTTGGAGGGTTCTAGAATTATTTTGTTGTATGCATATTCTTAGGCCTGCGAAGTAGCCTTTTGTTTAGCTTGATATTTCATAGTTGGGTGATCATCATGGAAAGTAAATTGGTATTTTGCATTTCCTTCACATTCATATACTCCCTGGTCTAATTTTAGAGCCTTGGGATCAAGTTTGATATTTTTTGAAGGCCAAAAACAAATGCAGTTTGTCATATTTTGACATCTGCATTTCTAGAAGGTTTAAGAGAGGTCAACTTTGACCCTTAATATTTTGTGGAGGAATTAAATTGGTGAAAAATCCTTTTGCACACATGCTCAATGGAAGTAAATAAATTAGTTTTTCCTGTGGCAGCTTCCCAGGAGGAGATTTGGTATTTTTTAGGGTGGTGACTTGGTGAGTCCTAGTTGGTTTTTTGACAACTATAGTTTCAAAAAAGACTAAGTGAGCCACTTTGAATGTTAATATCTTGCACCTTGGGATGAGTTTTGACAAACCGTTTCTATAATAAATTCTTGGATCATATCTCTACATGTATGTGCATTTTCATGGCTTCAGGAGATTGTTTGACCAGTTTTCCAAGGTGATTTTAGAGGCTAATTGACTTGTTTCGGGTCACTGTGCAATATGCTAGGAAACAAGTTCTAGTGACAACCCACTTCAATTTTTCACTTTAGGAATATATTGAAAAAGTCTCAGATCAATTCAGGATAAAAAGTGTTTCAAAACTAATTTTTTTTAGCCAGGCCCACAATGGGACCAGACATGTGTTACACAAGTATTGTTGGGGCGGCCTATAACAGAGTTCAAAAATATTTTTCATGGCATCTCCTAAAGGAAAATTTATTCCATTAGCTTGGCTCTTGTTTGAAACTCTATGTAATCCTATGCTTACAATGTTTTGTTTGTAAAGGTGCATACTGTTTAGAAAAGGTTGCTTTGTAAATCCAGAGATATCTACAAAAAGGGTGTGACATTGAATCATGAAATATTAAAAGTATTAAAACATCAATTGTATTTGTAGAAGTAGTAGAGGTCTTCGAACCTCAATTGTTAGCAGTGCATCTAATGCTCATTACCATGGTTGGCTAAAAGATCTCACAGATAATGTGCCTTTGGTTGATTTAAAATACATGAAACCCAGTCAGCTTTTAGAGGATGGAGAGGTTGACTATAGCCTTGGAGACCTAAAGTTGGAGTCTAAGTATATAGTTAACATTTGCCGCAATAGGATTTTTTGTGTCGAGTTTTGCCTTGTAGGGAAAAGGTAATTGTGGTGAGCGGAGATAAGGAAGGGAATTTAAGCTTGTGGGATGTTGATTGCAATGAAGAAGTGAAGACAGGCTTCATATTTATCATCCCCATTCTTCTTCGATTAGTGGCATTGTAGTCGAGCTCTTTTCTTTAACGAGGATCGTTTCTTGCAGCTATGATGACTTCATTCGATCTATGGATATTGAGAAGGAAATATTTAACTTGGCATACATGACAAACAATTTCATTTATGCCATATGTTCATCATCTAGCCATCAATTCATCTATTTTTCAGAGGGGTAAGGCACAATGAAAGATGCTTATATAAGTGATGAAGCTTAGTCAAAAAGAGTGAGGAAGATTGAAGATGGTTTATGGAAGTCATGTAAGTGCAAACAATAGATGTGGTTAAGTGGGTGAAAGAGATCACTACCATTACGCAAATACCTCAGGAATTTTTGAGAGGCAAAAGGTGTCATAGTTGCCAATTTGGAAGAAGTTTTGGAGGAGCTTCAGGAGCACGTTGAATCTTATGACATGGCTAATGATTTACATATAATTGGAGGGCTGACTCATCTTATTGGGTACCCAAAGAATCCTCATGTATCTATTAGAGCAAGAGCCATGGAGGTTGTAAATACCATTTTGTAGAATAATCCAAAATGCTAACAACTTGTGATGGATGCAAATGGTTTGGAGTTGCTGCTATTCAATTTTGTATCTGATTTTGATATAACTGTCCAGACCAAAGTACTGGATGCAATCTCTTCTTCAACACAATAAGCCAGCTATAGTCACTTTTTGTCTGGCCAATGGATATGCAACACTGTGGGATGCTGTGACTACAGAAGATGTTAAATTCCAGAGGAAAGCATTGCGTATTACACAATACCTTCTACAAGAAACTGTGATAGACTAAAGATATGGCAGAGTTAGAGTTGGTGGTTGGACAAAACTTGTTTCAGGTGGAACAACTAGGAGCACCGTGTGATTCAAAAGTAGAACAAGGCATCATTTTTGGAGATGGGATGATTTGTTTCATGCATTCACAAGGAGCCTGCACATGGACCATTTGGGTCCAGATACCCATGGTTTCAATACATGAAAATTGTAGCAGGATGCTGTAAAGTACTAATAGAATTTGTAGATTGCATCTGAAGACTTTAACACTAGTTTTAAACAAAATTAAGCCTTTCCCTCACTCCCATAGAGCCAAACCAAACTGTGTGTGGTGTTGTGGGTGAATAGAGGTTCCTTCCCGCATTCCCGTGAGGAACCTAAAACATGGTGCATGAGAGCGGTGGATTTATTGTTTTTTCTCGCATCCCCACACATGAACCCTAGAGAGCCTATGGTGTTGTAGGAGATGAAGGCACAAGAAATCAAATATTATTTAAACATTATAACTAAAGACTACCGCATCCTGCAAGGGAAAAATCAAAGATACATGGTGGTGCAGGAATCGTAATATCAAAATTTATTTTTCATAAATAAAATCCAATGATAAGAGAAGTGTGCGGGAGGTAAAATATAGAATGGTTTTTATTTGATTTTGATAAAAAATGTATGGTCGAATAAAATAATGAGGTATGATAAAATATTTTGCATGAGAAGGGAAAATTGTATCCAAATAAAAAATATAATGTGCAAATATTTTCACGAGAAGGTAAAACATTTTACCATGGGAATTGAATGGGCATAAAAGTCTTGTGTGGGTAATTCTTTTACCCTAGAAATATGAAATGCAAATTTGAAAAGGGGAAATATTTTGATTGTAAAAAAATGTGAAAGGTTGCATCAAGAGGGTACGTGAAGGGTCAAAAGGCAAAGTATATATGATAAAATTAAAAAGTAAAGAAGGGGTTAGACAGAGAAAAGGAGGAAGGGGCAGAACATAGCAAGTTGGTGCACTTGTGAAGACTTGGGAAAAGAATGTACAGAATGTTTGATCTGAAAATGGCTTTAGTTGTTCATTGAATTTAATGAAAAAAACTATGAGACTGTCTCCAATATTGCTTTCTTTGGTCATATGAATCAATTTGACAAGTTCTTATTGGTTTGTCATTGCATATTTAATGCTTCTGTGTGATATGTTCAAGGGGTTATCTCAAGTAGGGATTAAATTCTTTTGAACATGTTACTGTTATTTGAAGGATGCAGTTTGGATTAGATAAGTATGGTTTTCATGGTTGAATTACTTACACATTTACGCAAGCCGTAAATAGGAAAAGTGTTGAATAGTTAGAGTTTATGGCCATTGGATGATCAAAATTTATTAAGACTCCATAGCCCAACAAATAAGGCACCTATGAAATGTTGTGCTCCTAAACTAATAAAATCATTGTACATAATTTTGATTTCTTGTTTGTAGGAGTAGTGGATAGAGTAGTAAAATAAATCCATTTTCAGATTCCATGCCAATTTGCATTTTGGTTGAAGAGGAAGATTTAATTGATAAAATTGTATATAATCTGCTCAATCATCACCATTCAGTTTTGAAGTATTAACATTCACTGATGACAAGAAGGAACACCCACCTAGGAAAAGTAGACCCTGAAGTGCAAGGAAGTCCAATCATTTTGATTGATTCCATCAGTTGGCCAAATCGGTTACCAAACCTGATCATCAAGTTTGGTATCCTTTTAGGGTTTAATAAACTACAGATTTGAGAACCAACAAATTTGTGACTCTACGAGGGAGTTGAAGTGAAAATCAAATCATGCCATGGAGTCTCTGGTGAAGTTTTTTCCCTTCAAGTCACCAACAAATTAGCGACTCTGCTGGAGATTGAAGTGAAAATTTTGCCTTAGAGTCCTTGGTGAAAGGTTTGCCCGTCCAAGCCACCAATAAATTGACAACTCTGTTGGGGACGAATTGAATGAATAAATTTGAGAAGGACTCTGCTGTTGGGAAGGCCTAGAAAATGAAATTCATTCCTCTTTGAAAGAGTTGGCGACTCTATCAAGAACCTGATAAGAAAATGGAACAAAGTGAGGCAAAAATTGCGAAGGTGATATCATGAATTGGAGCAAGAGTTACTTCAATTGACTACTCAAAATATTTCAAATGTGCCACAATATAGATCTGATTGTATTCATCTTGTTGGAGGTGCTTATCCTTTCTCCCCTAGTTAGAAGGGTGTGATGTTGAAATGTACCAGACAACTAAGACAGGGGGTAAATTAGTTGTCTCTAAACTTTGACCACTTATGAATATTAACACATCAAACACTTTTTCACTGTTATTCATATTTAATCATTAAAGCATAAAATAAGAAATTCAACACAACAACATCATCAACACATGAGACAATAGAGTTTTTACGTTGACAACCCTAAAAGGGAAAACCATGGTGGGTGTTAGCCCATAGAAATATATATCTTATAACAATACCAAAAAATAGAGGCTCACTACCTTAGGGCTTACTGCCCAATATACTCACTGCAAATGTTGAGGATAACTACCAAGATTGGCTCGCTGCGAAGGGGTGGCTCACTACCAAGGGTTGGATCACATCCAAGGGTAGGTGAACTGATTTGATAGCATCTACTCCATGCCTAGGTTCAGGTCCATTGAATCTCAGTATAACTCCTTTGTTCTACACTTCATACACATTTTCACTTATCTTTGTTGTAAGGTGTGGCCCTTGGTCTCCTTATTCAACGTAGCACTGTGGTGGTTTGCGACAAGGGCTTAACCACCCCCCGTGCTTGTTAAGTCAAGTGGTTGTATCAGGCATTAAAAGGTCAATCTTTTGGTGCAACGACAGCTAACAATTGGTATCAGAGCCAAGGTCACGGGTTCAAACATGTTGTGTGGTTACACAACACGCCCCATTTTGACTTGACAAAATAGGGACCCAACTTCTTGTTTGGCTTTGCTTGTGTTTCTACTTGCTGGCGGTCTGGTAAAAGTATGTCAATGCAGATGATCCTACACAAAGGGGGCTGGGTAAGTCATCATGATGAGGTTAGTTTTTCAAAATTAACATTTCATGTCAATAACCTCAGAGGGGGATAGAATACAAAATTTCATGCAAGTTTTCCTTTTGGATCACCTCGGTATTCTTTAGGAACAAAAGTTATGATGAGTCAAAGATCTGGTCAAACTTGATATTTTGAGGGGAGGATCATATTTCTCAACATCAGTCATCTTATGAAAGATCACCCCGATCTAATAGTATCACCCGATAAAGTCATTTGCTCCGAACATCTAGACGTCAAATTTATGTGATAGTGACACTTACCCGTAGAACAACATTATATATTTTGTGAAGGTCACATTCCCAAAGCATCACCCCAATATTTGAATATCAGCCTGTCACAAAATATCACCCTGAGCTAATATCTTGTTGATGTCATCCAAACCTGGTAAATGAAGAAATAAACATACCGATGATGTCACCATCCTTTTTACCTCGCGGAGGTATATTTATAAGTGTGACCTTTCTTGCACAACATGATGATGATGTCATAAAGCCACAACACTGAACTAAGTCATTATCCCGATGACATCATCCTGATATTTCGACAGGAGGTCATTTTATGCCTGGGGGTGACATTATAAACATCACCAGACATTCTAAACATGCCTTGATATTTAGAATATCACCCGATATTCTCAATCTGACTCAATGTTTCGACATCGTTCTTTTCACCTAAAACGAATGATCATATTATACCAAGGGGGTGATATTTTGAATATCTCCCGATATTTAGAATATCACCCAATCTTTAGAGATCACCCCATGCTTCGCTGCCATAACATTAAATACATATAGAGTGGTAGGTGGTTCTCGTCGATTATGAACCTAATACATACACTTGGCAAGATCTTGAGTTCCTGTTTTGGAAATCGACCACTAAGATTAAATTCATCAAGATTTGCCCTAATTTTACCCTAAGTGACCGGATTCAGAGGTTAAAAGTGAATTTACAAGGTTATTTTACATTTACATTGTGATAAACTAATTTTTACAGAGAACAGAGCGTCCAAACCTTTAGACAAACAACATCCTGATGCACATAGCTTACAGCAGAATGAAGAAATTGATTATTAGCAGTATCAAGATCACTTTCAGATAATCTATGGTATAAGTAAGAGGATAAGCACATCAAGTAAGTAATTGAAACCCTCTTGTTGTCATGTTCTGCATATACAAGTATCATGGGGTCTTCTGGTTTGAAATTTCAAATTATGCATGTTAGGATAAATGAAATGTGGAAAGAATAATAGTATGCATGATGAATAATGAATGTGTAATGTATATGCATGCTCGTATATGTATCAATTGTAAGACCAAGTTGTGTTAATTGAAGGCACTCATGGTAGATAAAAGATTAGCTAAGTTAGAGGCTAAATTCTTGAAGCCTATGTTTTCTCATCCTGAAGGTGTCCAATTCAAGTATGGAACCATCACCGATACATACCAAGGAAATATGGATCTGGCTGCATGGTCAGCCAAAATGAGTGATGAGAAAAATAATAGCACCCTGTTGGATGCGGTCTTCCTATTAGGAATGTGGAATGCAGCTGGTTTCCTATATTCTACAGAAACCCCTGAGCTGGTGATAGAATGTGCAAGGAACTACAACCCAGAAACTAGGAGGGTAGAAAAACATGGCAGAATATATGTTGATCTGTCAATCAAGGGTATTGCTGCTACATTTGGTTTGCCATTGGGCAAGAAGATTGCCAACATGGATCTGAAGAAATGAGAAGTAGAGTACGAGAATAATAAGAAGTCTTCCAGGAAGAAGATGTATTAATGGAGGGCGAAGAACAGCCCCTATCCTGCAGCAGCTAAACTTCTGGTTCATTTATATAAGTATGACTTTGACGATGAGTATCAATACATGATAGCACTATTGAGTAGACTGACAAGCCAGCCTGATGCTGGAAGTTTCAAGGACTGGATGTATGTAGTCATCTTGATGTGTCTATACATGAATAACAAGCCAATGTGGGCCAAGATGATAAGTGATGCTCTGGATGAGCAGCTAATGAGCATTGGAGGTCCAGATTGTTTTTTTTACATGACATCATATATAGTTTATTCTTGTGCCTACAAGGGTACATTTGATGCACTAATTACAGATAGAAAAATTGGAGGCACAACTAATGATGCACACATATGGGATCATCATCCCCAACTACAAAGAGTGAATTACCTCCAAGACTACAAGCTGGTAAATGATGCATTCTCTATGCACCTGGTGAGAACAATGGAAGAAGATAGAACCAAGAGACTGAGCATGGAGGCTCAAGAAGTTATCTACAGGCATGGAGCCTGGTTTATCCAATTTGCCACTTTCTCCTATATCAGGATTGAAGGTTTTGAGGAGGAGCCCCTCATGCTCCCAAAGAACCCTACAGATGCAGTTGTCCTAATAGAAGTTTTAAGACAAATCTCTACAATACTGAATGCCTATAAAGCAAACAACAAGCTTCCACCAGTTTTGTTTCTAGTCACAATGGGCTGGTATATGTGCCCAGACTATGAGAATATCAAGAAGGCCATAGCTAGTCTAACTATGATGAATTTCCAGCCTTTTCCATTAGTAAGATCGTATGATCCATATGGGAGGATGCAGAAGATCATGGGGAAACCCATCCATCGAAGGAACCTTGAAGACTTCTGGGTAGATTGTGAAGATGAAGCTAAAGCCCAAAGAGGAAGGTATCAAAGGTTAACACTTAACCAAATCAGGACCTTTGATTGCATCTCCATCCCAACACAACTGAAGAAAGATGATGGAATGATAATGGCTGATGAATATGAAGAGAAAAAGATATATAATGATACCATCTCTGCATCGGATCTCACCATACAGGAGGATATGTCCTTGGATCCATTCACAGGCAAGATATTATAGCTAACTCAAGCTTGGGTGGATGAGCAGATAAATGTGTTGAACAAAAAAGGTGTTGTCATCATGGTGGACAACAAGAAGAAAAGACAAGAACTTACTGAGGATGAATATGATGACTTCTTAATGGAGAAGAGAAAGACTAAAGGAGAAAGAGTACCACCTCCTGATAAAAGCAAAAGACCTTCAAAGAATAAGAAAACTAAAGAAGAACCCAAAGGGGTCATTATTGAGAGAATAATGGCCACATCCAAGGAAGCGACAACATCAGGAGGAACATCAGCTTCAGGCCAGGCATCGGCATCATTAGCACAGCCTCCTTGGGATAAAGAAAAGGCTAAATAGATCCAGAGGCCAACTGCACAACCTACTTTTGCATATGAGGAGGATCAAGCCTCACATAAGAATAAAGAGAAGGATATTCCTTTAGAAGAAGAATCTGAAGAAGAAGAAGGTCCCTTGTCCTTCATAAGGAAGAGAAAATCACCTCAGGTGGTAACCACTACACCTAAGAAACCAAGAACTGCTATGAGAGGTGAAATAAAACAAACTCCCATAATGCTGAGGGGAGTAGGTGGGGAAGTATTCAAGAAGGAGATGCAACATAATGTTCCACTCCCAACCATTGTAAAATTCAAAACTAAATTAGTAGAAGAACATGTAAAAGAAACCTCTAGGATACTCCAAAGTGGTATTGTCTCATTGGATGAGACAGTTAACCTATCCGATGATGAGGTAGTGAACGATGTAGCTTCAAAGAAAATGGAAACCCTTGCTGCTGCCACCCAGATAACTCCTCATGGAACTCGATCAGTACAAACAATACTAGAGGAGATGAAGCAAGTGGAATCAGGGAAAGAGAAGAGCCCAGAAAAGGTAGCCCAAGAGATAGGGCTTGATACATTGATTGAGAAGGTAACCAGTCCTGCAATAATTGATCTCACCTATAGACATGATGCAAGTCCTGAGAATCAAGGAAATATTTAGGATAAAGGAGAAAATGTTTAGGAAGTAAAGATGGCAGAGATAGAAAGCCATACTTTGGATATGGGTGAGCAACAATAAGAGGAAGTACCTGTTGGACCCAAGATAGTTGAAATACATGACAAGGGACTAAAGGTATAAGAGGTAATTGTTGCACCTGCAGAACAAATTGTAGCTGCAGATCAGGTGGATAGGCCTAAGGTAGATACAGTAATATCTACGGAAACAAATATGCCTCATGATGAGGAAATCACTAAGGTAGATAAGATACCCATGGAGGAAGCAAAAGATCAAGATCATGATAAACATGCAGATGATCAACAAGATCACCCTCCAGAAAAGGAAATTCCTCAATAAGAGGATATACCCAAAGATCACCCTCATAAGGAGCATCATGAGGAAGAAATAAGGAAATCACCCTCCCCATTGAACATGATGGTGGATACCGGAGATCAGGGTGATCATCATAATGATGATGGAAACTAATAGCCAAAGGATCAAGTTCCTTCATGGCTCGAGAAAGAAATTGGTGAAGAGTCAAGCATAGGGATACAAGAATTTGATGTATCCACATTATTTACAGAAACTCTAATAAAGCCAAAGAGAAAGGCTAGAATAACTTCTGCAATATGAAGGGATCCAGATACAGGCAGGAGAACAGCTCAGGTAGCTGTTCCTGCAGTTGATAAGGAAAAGGGGAAGATCACTCTAGATGAGTTCCAGATTACTACAGTAGATTTGGGATTTGCCAATGAGGATCAAGAGGGCCAAGAAGGTAAGGACATTATTGATTCATTAACTCAAAGAGTTAAAAGAGAGAAAGAGAAGAATAAGCAGCGTAAAGAGCACATTGCTGAGCTGCATGCATATATAAGAGGGTTAATTAATCATAACGATACATCTAGTGATCATGGAATCCCATTGACTGCTATTTCTTAGGAGGAGGTCAACAAGTTGACCCTCATGAGACATGAATTAGTAATAATGTTGAAGTGGATGTCATCTGTGCTCGATGGAGCTGAAGAAGTGGCAAAGGCCTCTTTAAAGAGGTGGAATTCTTTAGGCGTCTCTAGGAATAAGATAGATAAACTACAAATGGAGGTTGGTAGGAGGTCATTTCAGTTAGAAAAGGTCGTGAGCATTCTAGATGAAATAAAGAAGATTGATCCAAAGATTCTAATAAAGAATCAAATACTGGATAATAACACAACCCTATTGATTGATATCTGGAATAAAGACATCAGGTTTAAATATGATGTACTCAAAAGATGCAACGGTAAATTAAGAAATATCAGCATGAGGCTACATGATATGATGTCCCATGAGGCTAAACTTTTGGAAACATTAGAAGGAGATGCAGAAGGCAAGATAGAAAATCAGGATGAAGAGTTTGTCATGAAAGCTCTACATAGTAATTTATAGCTAGTTGCTCAAGACCCTCTCAAACACCTGACAGAAGAAGTGCTGGATAAAGTAATGAGAGTAAAGGTCAAGGTGGAAGATTATAATGAAATGGCTAGCAGCAGGAAGAATAAGTTGGAATCTCTTTAGAGTAAATATCAAGTGCATAAACATGCCATCACCAAAGTGAGAACTCGGAATGGCAGAGAATTGGAGAAAATAATGCAAGCATATGAGAATATTAGGACAACTATGCAGGTCCATATTCAAAAGGACAATCACCATGATGATGAAGATAGTGAGAGCAGTGAAGGTGATGATGATGATAAAGAACATGATGATGATGCATCATAAAGGGAATATATGCATCAGGTACTTATGAAAGTATAAGTTGCCTAGATGGTTGCTAGCTGGCAACCTGTGCCATGTGGAGAAGGTTGACTTAGTCAATGAAATGTAAACCATAGATTTCAATAGGTAAATCTTGATCATAGATCAATTGTAACCGCTCCCTCACCTTATTCTATAAAAGGTGCAGGGATGCCTCATTTCAAACATTCGAAACTTAATTGAAATCTGTTTGCTGAAATATTCAGTCCTTATTTCAAAGTTGTTGTATACATATATGTTCCTGCATACTTAATGAATGAGAAGACCCTTTTTGATTACAAATCTTCATAAATCTTGAGTAATTTGTGTCTGAATTCTGGATATGTGCTTTGATTTGCTGCGTCTCTTGGAGTGCTGATCATGTTGCATGTATTGCTTTCATTCACTATCCTCTGAAGTTTGCATCAACTGTATCTAGCTGTGGAATATCCTGGTGAACATATGGTTTGATTTCTTCTCTTCATGACTATATATGATAGTATATGTGGCTCAATAGCTAAAGGTTCAACTTTAATTAGAAGTATTTCTTTCAATTTCTTTCATTTTCAGAACATTTCATCATAATTGCAAATAATAGACAATCTGAAGCAAAATACATGAAATATGCAGATATCTCGTAGACAACTATAAATCTATAGCATATTTGAGTTCAATCATGTCAAAATAGAAAATATCATGTAAAGATTTAAAGATAGATACAATATCTGAAGTATATCTTGTGTAGAATAACTCTTTGTGCAGCATCATTACAGGAAACATTATCTTACTGATGAAGTCCATGTAAGACCCCAAAATGGAAACAACAACACACATCAACTTCTAAGTAACGTCAAAAGATTAAGACCTAATCACTGGAGACTTGGGATCATGAATTCTCTGAATTGATTGTATCTTTCAAGATGAATAAAGGTTAATGTGTACTTTTATTCTATGTTTGTTTATAACTAAGATCATGATCAACATAAATGGGTGCAAGAAGGAGGGCCATAGGATGAGGATCATCATCAGTTATTCAGGTGATGATAAAGATTGTAAGGTAACACTCAGACATCGCCAAATTTCTAGAACTAGACATAAATATTTGTTGTTCTGAGTTGTTATGCACCAATCCTATGTAAAGTTTTTGAAATTAGTCATAAATATTACAATCTTTATAGTAGATTAGCATGTATTTGCAAAGATCAGCCTCATTTCAGGTAAATTTGTCCAAACTTTGAGGTATCCTACTCTAGAAACCTGATATCAACCTGCGAGTGTTGCCAAACCAAAGATCACCTCATATTTGCAGTATAGCTGCAAATATTCCATAAATACTAGGTCAATTTCCATTTCTGACCATAAATATAGTCACTGCTAGTATATTCCAACTGATATTTACAAAGTTCCAGCCAATTTGCCTCAAAATTGAGAAATCCTGGCTCACAGGATAAATACCAGGTCATGATCCACTGGACCTTTCAAAGAATTACCTGTTAGAGGGTTCAGACCTAGAACTGTGGACATCCATCACACTCCAGGATCTAGTGCATCAAGAGCATCACCAGAACCTCCTCTTGTAACTCCTATTGGTTTGCAAATACCTTATGGACTATCTATGACACCTCCCGTCCAACCTCAGCCAACTGTACCACAGGCTCAACCTCCTCCAGTTACAATGTCTTTCTTTGTAGTAGAATCGCTTTTGACCTTTACTGCATATCATGATTTGCCAAAGAATCTGGATAAAATTTGTCCAAAATATCATCCGTATCTTGATACGGATGATCATATCAGAACTTTTAAAGAATCCTGTTGTAGGGCCAGAATAGCACATCAGGATGTTGTATGTAGATTGTTTCCTTTTTCCTTAGGCGAGGAAGCTTACAATTGGTATATTAGTCTTGGTCGGTCTTCAGTCAGATCATGGGATGTCCTGGAGAAAGATTTCACCGATAGGTTCAAGGTACCAATTGATCCTTCAATGAACTACCACTTATTTGCCACCATTAAGCGGTTTGAGGGAGAACCTATTGCCAATTTTAATGATAGGTTCCAGAAAATGCTATCCAAGTTAGTTGCTCCATATGTTGTAGGAGATGCAGCTGCTAGGAGTATCTATTATTCAGCCCTAGATCCTTTAACTTCCATGTTCATTAGGAGGGCTTATTCTGAAATCACAACATTAACATGAGCTTTTCAAGAAGCTATTAAGGTCAACCAGTAGTTACTCCTCGCTCCCACACCAAACATAGCTTTTCCTACATTCCCTGGTTATCCAAGATATCCTCTTCAGCCACAATATAATGGAGCCATGGTGCTTCCACCTACAATGCCCCCAACAGTAATGCCAGCTCCTCTACAGATACCTCCATTAAGCATAATGCCACCTTCTAACAGAAATGGCCAGATGATATAGTATCCTGGACAAGTCCAAACACCTCAGGTTATAGACCAGAATAACCAGAACAACAATGGATCCTCATTCTTCAAGCCTTCAACAGAAAATGTAGTAGCTAAGGCTTAGGAAGAAAAGGAAGAAATCAAAGAAATATCAGCTTAGCTGAGAAAACTTACAACTAAGATCACTCATTTGAGAAGCCAAAATTTCTACTCTCAGCCTAACCAGAACAGAGGCTATAACAATGACAGACCGAACTATCCTAACAGGGGGTATAACAACAATAATTCTAACAATAGTGGTGGAAATAATAACAATCCCCCTAGATAGCCTAGAGTATGGAACTCTAGGCCAAATAATGGTTCATTACCATCACCCTTGGATAGTCAGCCTCCTGGAGAAGCTAAATAGACTACTAGAGTCAATCTTGCTGAGGCAGCCCTCACTAATTGGTGTAGGATACACAATACAAATGCTCATGTAGAATTAGACTGTGCACAATTCAGAATTGCTGCTAGCATTTTCCAGACATAAGTGTCTAATACTTCTAGAAATCCACCTCAAACGGAGGGAAATGAAATTGTCCCTTGTGGATATGACTCTGCATTTGTATTGGAGAGTTATACTGATCAGCATCATCAGTAGATTGTGTCACCTCACCAGAATTACAACTTGACATGTGAAGAATCTACCATAGCTTTTGAGTCAAATTATGCTTTCCCCTTTGAAGATGAAAATGAGCCATCCAATGAGCCTAAGGACGTGCATGCTTACCAGCAGCAATATCAGGGTAAGCACAATTATAATCTAAGAAGTAATTCCAACAAACCTACTTGTCCATTAACTAGTTCCTTGCCTCCAAATAATTTCAACACACCTCCTGATCCAAAGGCAAGTAACAATCCAAGATTTCCAAAGGTAAATGCACAATACCTGTCACCACAAAATACAGTATGAAAAGCTGTTGGCTTACCTCACGAATCTGACAAGTTAGTCACCTATTTGGCTGACGAGATGAAGAGAATCAAAATTACCCTATCCTTGTCAGAATTGCTAAAAACCCCAGCCATTAAAAGAGCATTTATGAAATCACTAGATGATCCTGCTCCTAAAGAGGATAGTCATCCCTCAAGTCAGCATAGCAATAAGGATCATGCCTCTAAAGATAACACTGTCAAACATAAAGTGCCAGCTATGGTCCAAGCTACAGAAAGCTCCCACATGACCTTATACAGGGACAAAAGCAAATCACCACCTTTCCTCCTAACCATATGCATGTTTAGTAAAAACCTACACAATTGTCTAGTGGACTCAGGAGCATCCACAAATGTCATGCCTTTGGCCATATGTAATGCTCTAGGACTACATCCTACTGAATCCCTGAAGAAGGTAACTCAGCTAGACAAGACAAAGGTGAATGTAATAGGAGAGTTAACCCATATCCACATGCAACTAGCATCTGATCCCAGGATCCAATATTACATCGATATCTAGGTAGTAGATATACCTGATACATAAGGGATGTTGCTTAGTAGAGACTAGTCTAAAACTCTCAATGGATATATGTCTACCGACTTCAGTCACATGTGGCTACCTTGGAAAGGTATACCAAACCAGATAAGGATAGATGCTGAGCCTAGAATGAAGCACATGATCACTGAGTACAACAAAATAAACGAGATCATGTACGTGAATGTTGAACCCAAAGTTTATGCCATTAAACTGTAGACTATCAGGATAGAAGAGATCCTGATGCTTGACTTTCATCATCATGATGATGATCATCAGGAGGACATACTGACTATAGAATCAAATAGTAATTTAGAGAATGACAATGAAGTAGATTGCTTCAGAAACTTTGAGATGCATTTGTCCAGGTAGGTAAAACATTGTCAATTGTTAAATATACTTGTTCATGATATTTTGTTTGATGGTTGGTGTAGATTACACAATGAGGCACATTTAGAGAAAACTTGTGAAACATGCTTAGATATGATGGAGCTAGAACAGACATGCAGTGAGGCATCATCATCATCCAAGGTAAGTTCTGTATCTGGTGATGAGGATGATACTGATTCTTGTTTGTCTTCTGCAGGAACCATATAAAAGATGACAAATCATGATGAGGGTCATATTCGGAGAATAGAAGAAATTCTGGTATATGACCAGATAAATGTTAAGAAGAAAGATAAAATCACCCCAGAGAGTGATTGTCTGATGGATTCAGATTATGAATTATCTGATGAAGACAGAGGTAGTAGCCTGACCAGATTTGAGGAGTTTTTATCAGGAGAAACTAAAAAGATGATAGAACAAAAGAAGCATCCACAGGATGCACTGACCGAAGGATGGTGTAGGTTGCATGATGCACCTCACTCAAAAACCACCTGCTCACTATGTTAACATATTTTAAAGAGGCACATAGTGCATAATTCAGAAGGTCATTCTCCTAATGATGAAAAGAAAGAGGAAGAATCAGCTTCACAAAAGAAAGGAAAGATGAAGTCTGAGAAAGCTGAAATTCCTAAGTTAAAATGGATATCAGGTGGAACAGCTGCTAGAGCTGCAAAGAGGAAGGGAGGCTTAGCTAAGTCTCCTATTGAACATAAACTCTGGATCCTAAGATTTGATGGGTCCAAGTCTAAACAAGGAGCTGGAGTCGGGATTGATCTCATTGATCCATTAGGAAAGTACTACTTAGTTGCTTACATATTACAGTTCCCCTGTACTAACAATGTGACAGAGTATGAAGCTCTGATTCATGGGATATTGTTTGCACTTAAGAAGAAGGTAAAAATTCTGCATGTCTTTAGAGACTTAGAATTAGTTGTCAGATAGGTAAGAGGAATCTACTCTTG
This sequence comes from Cunninghamia lanceolata, assembly GCA_027924645.1. Taxonomy (NCBI): domain Eukaryota; kingdom Viridiplantae; phylum Streptophyta; class Pinopsida; order Cupressales; family Cupressaceae; genus Cunninghamia; species Cunninghamia lanceolata. The sequence goes on along the minus strand of BSBN01000194.1, from coordinate 7,661,567 downwards.
CAATTATAAGAAATTGTCAAATTATAGACACAGAGTGTGGGATTTGATTGAAGACTTTGATGCATTTAATATCACCCACGTACCCAGAGAATAGAACCATAGAGCATATGCTCTAGCCCAGGCTGCTAGTTCCTTGGAGCCTTTGTCTATATCAGGCCTAAAGAGGTTTTTAGTAGAGCTAGTATCCGTACCATCAATACCTGATAATGTTACTAACCTCCAGGTTTTTGAGGATGATCAGCATATCCTTGATTTCATATCCACCAAGGATATATTTGATGCTCAGATCATAGACGAGAATAATGTGGAAGATCATGTTTGGGAAGAAGAAGAAATATTAGAGTTGCCTAGCAATAGGATTCCCAAAGGTATGATTGAATTAGAAAGAGCTTTTGACTTAGATAATATGCCGAATCAGAAGGATCTTCCCAAGGCTGATGGAGGTCAATATTCACAAGTAAATATCGGACAAAATGAAGACAAGAGAAATGTCTTGATTGGTAAGGTTTGCACACCAGAAGAGTTAGAAGGAATAACTCAGGCCCTTAAGGATTACATCCATGTCATTGCATGGACTTATGATGAGTTGAAGACATATGACACATCAGTCATAACTCACACTATACCTCTCAAACCAGATGCTAAACCTTTTTAGACAGAAGAAAAGGCCAGTCAATGCTTTGCTTGAACCAATAATTTTTTAAGAAGTCAAGAAGTTGCTAAATGCCAGGATAATATTTTCTATGAGGCACTCCACCTGGGTGGCTAATCTAGTGCTAGTGAGAAAGAAGAACAGAGACATCAGACTGTGTGTAGATTTCAGGAACCTGAATAGAGCATCAGAGAAGGATAATTATCCTTTACCCTCATTGGATGAAGTTCTACAAATTGTTAATGGAGAAAAGATGATGTCATTCCTAGACAGTTTTTCTGGTTATAATCAGGTAATGGTTGACAAGATTGACAGATTGAAAACTGCCTTCACCACAAAGTGGGGGATCTTTACATATAGACGCATGCCATTTGGGCTGATAAATGCTGGAGCAACATTCCAGCGAGCAATGGACATAGCCTTCAGAGGATTAATAGGAAAATGTATAGTCATTTACATGGATGACTTAACATTACTCTCGAAAGAGAGAGGCAACCATCTAATGGATCTCAAAAATGTATTGAAAAAATGTGAAGAGTATGGGATATCCTTGAACTCCAAGAAATGCATATTCAGGGTAACAACAGGAAAATTATTGGGCCACCTAATAACTAAGAATGGAATTATCATTGATCCTGACAGGGTGGAATCCATTATGAAATTACAGCTTCCTGGAAGCAAGAAAGAACTCAAATCTTACTTTGGTAAGATAAATTTTGTCAGGAAATTCATCACTGGCTTTGCAGAAATAGTCAGACCTTTGAATTCTATGCTGAAAAAGGATGCAAAGATTGAATGGACATTAGAAGCTAAGGTAGCCTTTGAAGACATAAAAAAAGTTATTTTTGATGCCCCTATCCTTATCAGTCCAGACTACACCAAAGACTTTTATATCTATTCATTTGCTTTAGAACATACCTCTATAGTAGTGCTCACTCAAAGGAATGAAGAAAAAGAAGATAAGCCAATTGCATTCATGAGCTATCCTTTCAAAGATGCTGAACTAAGATATGTAGATGTTGAAAGACAGGCATTTGCTTTGGTCCGAGTAGTGAAGAAATTCAGGCACTATATCCTGAGAAGCAAAGTGATTGCTGTGGTGCCAGATACAACAGTGAATATGTTGTTAATGCAGAGTGAGCCTGGTGAAAAAAGGGCTAAGTGGATTACAGTTTTATAGGAATATGACATGGAGATTATACCTATGAAGTTGGTAAGAGGACAAGATCTAAGACAAATGATATCAGAGATTGATCCAAACATATTAAGTCAACAATATGTTATCAATGCTAAGGATAATGAAGAGTGGTATTCAGATATCAGGTACATCCTGATTACTGGGAGATGTCCTCCAAGACTGCGGGCTTCATAGAGAAGAGCCCTGAAGATAAAATCCTAGAAGTACACAATAAAAGCAGGAGTACTTTTCAAGAAAAATTATGAAGGAATATATTTGAGATGCTTAGAAAATCTAGAAGCATATAAAGTTTTATCAAAGCTACATGACAAGTTTGGAACAGCACATGGCTCATCTTTGGCTACAACACATGCTATCCTCAGAGTATGATATTATTGGCCTACAGTCTTCAAGGATATAGCTGAACACATTAAATGCTATCATGTATGTTAGGTAGCTGCTAACAGAGAGAGATATGCTACACAACCTTTGCAGCCAGTGATGGAAGAGCACCCATTTGCACAATGGGCCATGGATTTCATAAGACCAATTAATCCTCCATCATCATCGGGCCACAGGTATGTTCTAACAATTATTGATTATTGTACGAGGTGGACTAAAGCCACTAGCAGCAAGACTTGCAGCGTAGAAGATGTCATCATATTTTTGGAGAATAATACTGTCACCAGGTATGGGGTCCCCTATGCTCTGGTAAGTGATAATGGCTCTGCTTTTACTTCAACTAAATTCTCAAGTTGGGCCTTTGATTATGGAATTATACTGAAGTTCTCATCTAATTATTATCCCCAAGGGAATGGATTGGCAGAATCCACTAACAAAAATTTGCTGAATATCATAAAAATACTAGTAGACAAGAACCCTAGGGAATGGAATACACTTCTAAAATATGCCTTATAGGTAGACAGAACCAGAAACAAGGCTGCATTAGGGAATTCACCTTATCATTTGGTATATGGGGTAGATCCAATCCTCCTTGTTAACTTGAATATTCCTACCTTGTAGTTTGCCCAAGAGTACCTACGCATAGACAATAACCAAGAGGTCAGGTTGCTTCAGCTGATGCACCTGGAAGAGAAAAGAAGTCAGGCAATTGATCAATTTGCCAAACATCAGGCTGTTGTCAAATGCTAGTTTGACAAAAGAGCCAAAGTAAAAGCATTCAGGATATTAGATTTAGTCCTGATGTGGGATAAAGCCCATGAGAAGAAAGGAGACCATGGTAAGTTTGATAAATTATGGATAGGTCCCTTCCAAATTTCTGAGATCTTAGGAGACAGTACTTTCAGGCTTAAGAACTTGATAGGTGAGGATGTTCCATTACTAGTGAATGGACAGTTCCTCAAACATTATTTCCAAGCCTAGGTGCTTCATGTCAGTCATGTGTATCATAATGTATATTTGTATAGTTATTTGTACAGTGTTTTGTTTTGTTCTTGCTTTGTTTTCTTGTTGAGTTTTGGTTTTGGTTAGTCAGGATGATGCAGCTCATCACCCCAGAAAATAACAAAATTGTTAATATTCAAGGGATGAGAACACATTTATATATAGGTTGTGACTCATTTTGAGAAAGTCATAATGATCAGGTCTGTGATATCCTATCATCAAGGTGCCTTTTCCTAACTAAAGTGATTTCTTCATAATGACTCACCTAACAGCCTTGGGTTTGTTGAACACAAAAGTATAAGTGTTAAGTGAAAAATCTAAAGGGACTCCCATACTACCAATGCAATCTCCAACCTAAAACAACAAGTGACTATACCTTGCATTTTGAGCTTACATGATGATATCAGATATATGAAGTATAAGTTTTGAAAAATAAAAAAAAATATAATAATAAAATTAGGCCATCTAAGTAACCTTACCGGGCCTATAGACGCCTGCTAGCAGTGGGGCTCTACTTAGGGGGATTGTATAGATAACCTTGTCGGGGCTATAGACGCATGCTGGCAGCAAGGCTTTATCTAGGTTGGCTATGAGGGATGATCTCCAATTATGTAGTTTAACACCAGTTACTCATGTTTTCAACTTGCTTTCAAGATGAAGATAATTAATCATTTGCACACTACTGATCCTTTGTTAGCATTGTTACCATGCAGACATTTTATCATTCAAAAAGATTATGATGCTTCTGCTCAGAAAGAGTTAGAATGCTATGTTATAATGTGTTCACATCACTTGAATCATTCGAATTTTGATGTTTTCTTTGGTGGCAAGTTGTTGTGTGGTTACACAACATGCCCCATTTTGACTTGACAAAAAAGGGACCCAACTTCTTGTTTGGCTTTGCTTGTGTTTCTGCTTGCTGGCGGTCTAGTAAAAGTATATCAATGTAGATGATCCTACACAAAGCGGGCTGCGTAAGTCATCATGATGAGGTCAGTTTTTCAAAATTAACATTTCATGTCAATAACCTCATAGGGGGATAGAATACAAAATTTCATGCAAGTTTTCCTTTTGGATCACCTCAGTATTCTTTAGGGAACAAAAGTTATGATGAGTCAAAGATCTGGTCAAACCTAATATTTTGAGGGGAGGATCATATTTCTCAACATCAGTCATCTTATGAAAGATCACACCGATCTAATAGTATCACCCGATAAAGTCATTTGCTTTGAACATCCAGACGTCAAATTTATGTGATAGTGACACTTACCCATAGAACAACATTATATATTTTGCGAAGGTCACATTCCCAAAGCATCACCCCGATATTTAAACATCACCCTGATATTTGAATATCAACCTATCGCAAAATATCACCTTGAGCTAATATCCTGTTGACATTATCCAAACCCAGTAAGTGAAGAAATAAACATATCAATGACATCACCATCCTTTTTACCTCGCGGAGGTATATTTCTGAGTGTGACCTTTCTTGCACTACATGATGATGACATCATAAAGCCACAACGTTGAACTAAGTCATTATCCCAATGATGTCATCTTGATATTTTGATAGGAGGTCATTTTATGCCTGGGGGGTGACATTATAAACATCACCAGACATTCTGAACATCCCCTGATATTTAGAATATCAACTGATATTCTCAATCTGACTCGATGTTTCGACATCGTTCTTTTCACCTAAAATGAATGATCATATTATACTAAGGGGGTGATATTTTGAATATCACCCGATCTTTAGAGATCACCCCACACTTCGCCGCCACAACATTAAATACATACAGAGTGGTAGGTGGTTCCCATTGATTATGAACCTGATACATACACTTGGCAAGATCTCGAGTTCCCATTTTGGAAATCAACCACTAAGATTAAATTCATCTAGATTTGCCCTAATTTTACCCTAAGTGACCGGATTTAGAGGTTAAAAGTGAATTTACAAGGTTATTTTACATTTACATTGCGATAAACTAATTTTTATAGAGAACAAAGCTTCCAAACCTTCAGACAAACAACATCCTGATGCACATAGCTTACAGCAGAATGGAGAAATTGATTATTAGTAGTATCAAGATCACTTTCAGATAATCTGTGGTATAAGTAAGAGGATAAGCGCATCAAGTAAGTAATTGAAACCACCTTGTTGTCATGTTCTTCATATATAGCTATCATGGGGTCTTCTTGTTTGAAATTTCAAATTATGCATGTCAGGATAAATTAAATGTGGAAAGAATAATAGTATGCATGATGAATAACGAATGTGTAATGTATATGCATGCTCGTATATGTATCAATTGTAAGACCAAGTTGTGTTAATTGTAGGCACTCATGGTAGATAAAAGATTAGCTAAGTTAGAGGCTGAATTCTTGAAGCCTATGTTTACTCATCCTGAAGGTATCCAATTCAAGTATGGAGCCATCACCGATACACACCAAGGAAATACGGATCTGGCTACATGGTCAGACAAAATGAGTGATGAGAAAAATAACAGTACCCTGTTGGATGCGGTCTTCGTATCAGGAATGTCGAATGCAGCTGGTTTCCTATACTCTATGGAAACCCCTGAGCTGGTGATAGAATGTGCAAGGAACTACAACCCAGAAACCAGGAGGGTAGAAAAACATGGCAGAATATATGCTGATCTGTCAATCAAGGGTATTGCTGCTACATTTGGTTTGCCATTGGGCAAGAAGGTTGCTAACATGGATCTGAAGAAATTAGAAGTAGAGTATGAGAATAATAAGAAGTCTACCAGGAAGAAAATGTATCAATGGAGGGTGAAGAATAGCCCCTATCCTACAACAGCTAAACTTCTGGTTCATTTATACAAGTATGACTTTGACGATGAGTATCAATACATGATAGTACTGTTGAGCAGAGTGATAGGCTAGCCTGATGCTGGAAGTTTCAAGGACTGGATGTATGCAGTCATCTTGATGTGTCTATACATGGATACCAAGCCAATGTGGGCCAAGATGATAAGTGATGCTCTGGATGAGCAACTAATGAGCTTTGGAGGTCCAGATTGTTCTTTTTACATGACATCATATATAGTTTATTCATGTGCCTACAAGGGTACATTTGATGCACTGATTACAAATGGAAAAATTGGAGGCACAACTAATGATGCACACATATGGGATCATCATCCCCAACTGTAAAGAGTGAATTACCTCCAGGACTACAAGCTGGTAAATGATGCATTCTCTATGCACCTTGTGAGAACAATGGAAGAAGATAGAACCAAGAGACTGAGCATGGAGGCTAAAGAAGTTATCTACAGGCATGGAGCCTGGTTTATCTAATTTGCCACTTTCTCCTATATCAGGATTGAAGGTTTTGAGGAGCCCCTCATGCTCCCAAGGTACCCTATAGATGCAGTTGTCCTAATGGAATTTTTAAGACAAATCTTTACAATGTTGAATGCCTATAAGGCAAACAACAAGCTTCCACCAATTTTGTTTCCAGTCACAATGGGCTGGTATATGTGCCTAGACTCTGAGAATATCAAGAAGGCCATAGCTGGTCTAAATATGATGAATTTGTAGCCTTTTCCATTAGTAAGATCATATGATCCATATGGGAGGATGCAGAAGATCATGAAGACTTCTAGGCAGATTGTGAAGATGAAGCTGAAGCCCGAAGAAGAAGGTATCAAAGGTTAACACTTAACCAAATCAGGACCTTTGAGTGCATCTCCATGCCAGCACAACTGAAGAAAGTTGATGGAATGATAATGGTTGATGAAGAGAAAAAGATATATAATGATACCATCTTTGCACCAAGATCTCACCATACAGGAGGATATCTCCTTGGATCCATTCATAGGCAGGATATTACAGCTAACTCAAGCTTGGGTGGATGAGCAGATAAATGTGCTGAAGAAAAAAGGTGTTGTCATCATGGTGCACAACAAGAAGAAAAGACAAGAACTTGCTGAGGATGAATATGATGACTTCTTAATGGAGAAGAGAAAGACTAAAGGAGAAAGAGTACCACCTCCTGATAAAAGCAAAAGACCTTAAAAGGGTAAGAAAACTGAAGAAGAACCCAAAGGGGTCATTATTGAGAGAATAGTGGCCACAGCCAAGGAAGTGACAACATCAGGAGGAACATCAGCTTCAGGCCAAGCATCGGCATCATCAGCACAGCCTCCTCGGGATAAACAAAAGGCTAAACAGATCCAGAGGCCAACTGCACAACCTACTATTGCATATGAGGAGGATCAAGCCTCACATAAGAATAAAGAGAAGGATATTCCTTTAGAAGAAGAATCTGAAGAAGAAGAAGGTCCCTTGTCCTTCACAAGGAAGAGAAAAGCACCTCAGGTGGTAACCACTACACCTAAGAAACTGAGGACTACTATGAGAGGTGAAATAAAACAAACTCCCATAATGCTGAGGGGAGCAGGTGGGGAAGTATTCAAGAAGGAGCTGCAGCATAATGTTCCACTCCCCACCATTGTCAAATTTAAAACTGAATTAGTAGAAGAACAAGTAAAAGAAACCTCTACGATACTCCAAGGTGGTATTGTCTCATTGGATGAGACAGTTGACCTATCCGATGATGAGGTAGTGAAGGATGTAGCTTCACAGAAAATGGAAACCCTTGCTGCTGGCACCTGGATAACTCCTCATGGAACTCCATCAGTACAAATAGTACTAGAGGAGATGAAGCAAGTGGAATCAGGGAAAGAGAAGAGCCCAGAAAAGGTAGCCCAAGAGATAGGGCTTGATACATTGATTGAGAAGGTAACCAGTCCTGCAATAATTGATCTCACCTATAGACAGGATACAAGTCCTGAGAATCAAGGAAATATTTAGGATAAAGGAGAAAATGTTCAGAAAGTAAAGATGGCAGAGATAGAAAGCCATACTTTGGATATGGGTGAGAAAAAACAAGAGGAAGTACCTGTTGGACCCAAGATAGTTGAAATACAAGAAAAGGGACTAAAGGTACAAGAGGTAATTATTGCACCTGCAGAACAAATTGTAGTTGCAGATCAGGTGGACAGGCCTAAGGTAGATATAGTAATATCTACAGAAATAAATATGCCTCATGATGAGGAAATCACTAAGGTAGATAAGATACCCATGGAGGATGCAAAAGATCAAGATCATGATAAACATGTAGATGATCAACAGGATCACCCTCCAGAAAAGGAAATTCCTCAACAGGAGGATATACCCAAAGATCACCCTCATAAGGAGCATCATGAGGAAGAAATAAGGAAATCACCCTCCCCATCGAACGTGATGGTGGATACTAGAGATCAGGGTGATCATCATCATGATGATGGAAACCAACAGCAAAAGGATCAAGTTCCTTCGTGGCTCGAGAAAGAAGTTGGCGAAGAGTCAGGCATAGGGATACAAGAATTTGATGTATCCACATTATTTACAAAAACTCTAATAAAGCCAAAGAGAAAGGCTAGAATAACTTTTGCAATACGAAGGGATCTGGATACAGGCAAGAGAACAACTCAGGTAGATATTCCTGTAGTTGATAAAGAAAAGGGCAAGATCACTCTAGATGAGTTCCAGATTACTACAGTAGATTTGGGATTTGCCCATGAGGATTAGGAGGGACAAGAAGGTAAGGACGTTATTGATTCATTAACTCAAAGAGTTAAAAGAGAGAAAGAGAAGAATAAGCAGCATAAAGAGCACATTGCTCAGCTGCATGCATATATAAGAGGGTTAATTAATCCTGACGATACATCTAGTGATCATGCAGTCCCATTGACTACTATTTCTCAGGAGGAGGTCAACAAGTTGAACCTCATGAGACATGAATTAGTAATAATGTTGAAGTGGATGTCATCTACACTTGATGGAGCTAAAGAAGTGGAAAAGGCCTCTTTAAAGAGGTGGAAATCTTTAGGAGTCTCCAGGAAAAAGATAGATAAACTACAAATGGAGGTTGGCAGGAGGTCATTTCAGTTAGAGAAGGTCGTGAGCATTCTGGATGAAATGAAGAAGATTGATCCACAGATTCTAATAAAGAATCAAATACTAGATAATAACACAGCCCTATTGATTGATATCTGCAATAAAGACATCAGGTTTGAATATGATGTACTCAAAAGATGCAACGGTAAACTAAGAAATATCAGCATGAGGCTACATGATATGATGTCCCATGAGGCTGAAGTTTTGGAAACATTAGAAGGAGATGTAGAAGGCAAGATAGAAAATCAAGATGAAGAGTTTGTCATCAAAGCTCTACATAGTAATTTCCAACTAGTTGCTGAAGACCCTCTCAAACACCTGACAGAAGAAGTGTTGGATAAAGTAATGAGAATAAAGGTCAAGGTGGAAGATTATAATGAAACGACTAGCAGCAGGAAGAATAAGTTGGAATCTTTCCGGAGTAAATATCAAGTGTATAAACATGCCATCACCAAAGAGAGAACTCAGGATGGTGGAGAATTGGAGAAAATAATGCAAGCATATGAGAATATCAGGACAGCTATGCAAGTCCATATTCAAAAGGACAATCACCGTGATGATGAAGATAGTGAGAGCAGTGAAGGTGATGATGATGATAAAGAACATGATGATGATGCATCATAAAAGGAATATATGCATCAGGTACTTATGAAAGTATAAGTTGCCTAGATGGTTGCCAGCTGGCAACCTGTGCCATGTGGAGAAGGTTGACTTAGTCAATGAAATGTAAACTGTAGATTTCAATAGGTAAATCTTGATCGTAGATAAATTGTAACCATTCCCTCACCTTATTCTATAAAAGGTGCATGGATGCCTCATTTCAAACATTCTAAACTTAATTGAAATCTGTTTGCTAAAATATTCAGGGCTTATTTCAAAGTTGTATACATATATGTTCCTGCATACTTAATGAATGAGAAGACCCTTTTTGGTTACAAATCTTCATAAATCTTGAGTAATCTGTGTCTAAATTCTAGATATGTGCTTTGATTTGCTGTGTCTCTTGGAGTGCTTATCATGTTGCATGTATTTCTTTCATTCACTATCCTTTGAAGTTTCCATCAACTGTATCTACCTGTGGAATGTCCCGATGAACATATGGTTTGATTTCTTCTCTTCATGACTGTATCTGATAGTGTATGTGGCTCAATAGCTAAAGGTTCAACTTTAATTAGAAGTATTTCTTCCAATTTCTTTCATTTTTAGAACATTTCATCATAATTACAAATAATAGACAATCTGAAGCAAAATACATGAAATATGCAGATATCTCGTAGACAACTATAAATCTATAGCATATTTGAGTTAAATCATGTCAAAATAGAAAATATCATGCAAAGATTTAAAGATAGATACAATATCTGATGTATATCCTGTGTAGAATAACTCTCTATGCAGCATCATTACAGGAAACATTATCTTACTGATGAAGTCCACGTAAGGCCCCAAAATGGAAACAACAACACACATCAACCTCTGAGTAACGTCAGAAGATTAAGACATAATCACCGGAGACTTGGGATCATGAATTCTCTGAATTGATTGTATCTTTCAAGATGAATAAAGGTTAATGTGTACTCTTATTCTATGTTTGTTTATGACTAACATCATGATCAACAAAACCCTGTACTTGCACTGGGGGGATTGTTGCAAGGTGTGGCCCTTGGTCTCCTTATTCAGCATAGCATTGCAGTGGTTTGCGACAAGGGCTTAACTGCCTCCCGTTCTGGTTAAGTCAAGTGGTTGTATCGGGCATTAAAAGGTTGATCTTTTGGTGCAATGATAGCTAACAATCTTCACATTTTTGCATGTGGACATCTTTTTCGCAACTACATTACATGTTTTTATACAAGTCATCAACCTTGGAAGGTACATCAAGGTCTGCATTACATTTATCAACCATTGGAACAATCTCCAAGGTCAGAATTACAAACATACATAGAAATAGGTTTGGGCCTAAAGAAAATTTACTAAGGTAAAGATGTATGCAAATCATGTTATGCCTTAGCTGGGACTAAAATACAATCTTTCACACCATGACAAGCTTTCACAATCTTCAATGCAACTTCGCGAGTAGTAAAGACAACCAAGTCGGCCAACACTGGTGTTAACACTAAGTCTTTTAAGAATAGCCTTCTTCGACGATCCAAATTACTCTTTGTGGACCAATCAAAAGATAGGAACATGATCAAGAGACATCCACAAGCATATTATAATCATCGAAAACTTCCACACCACCTTTGATCACTTTATTCATAAGATTCTTCAAACCGGAGCACATTAACATAATTGTTTGCCACTGTCATAAAGAAAAGATCGCTTGCAGACCACCAAATAATGAACCATTGGAGTTGAAGGCACTTATCATCAGTACAAACTTGATTCCAGAACTGTAGACTGAATTACTTAAATGTGGAAGAATGTAGAGCATAATACATTCTTCTTGTCACCAGTGAATACTCAGAAAAAGTAACTTTTACTCTGGTGAACATAACTCACTCAAATCTTCATACTAGAGGCTCAAACTTGGAACGTAGCATCTTCAGACATGCCTCTAAATAAATTCCAATTAGCAGACAAAGATATTCATTCTACAAGAAATGTGGAGCAATCTATTGGATTATTCTTCTTTAAACAAAGATAATCTTCTATACATTGTTTCCATCGGAGGAGCAAATTTTCTCAAAAGCACTTGGAAAATCAACATCAGGATCACTTACTCATTATTTCCAACACTTATATAAGACAATACAAAGCATCTAACTCATTACAAGCAAGCATCAAAACAAGAGCATAATTGACACCAATGACAACACTAATATGTTGACATCAATGCCAACATCAGTTAGGCACATACTTGCAACAACCTCCTCCTTTATCATTGATGGCAACATATGATGTAAAAAACTGAAAAGATCATCAAGAGAAGATACTCACCCTTTCTTTTTACACATCTACACTATTTGTCACATGATTTCTCCCCCCCTTTGACATCAATGGCAAAGTGCACATACTTGCACTCTGTTGCTCTAATCAAACTGAAATTGTTCTTACATAAGGAACTCATGTAAGTAACCTCTAGCTACTCCCCTTGAGAGGTAGCTCTCAAAACATCAATCCAAATTAAAAAATGAGGCTTTGGGTACCATTGGACTAATGCATTCTTATACATCTTAGTTCAGAGCAGGAGGGGTAATAAACCCTAACTTTTCTCTGAGATACTCAAAGGTATCCTTAGGTAGAGGCTTAGTGAATATATCTGCAATCTAATCTTTTGTGGACACATATTCCATCTTTACTTCATTCTCTATCAACTTTTCTCTCAAAAAGTGATATCTTATTGATATATGCTTTGTTATTGAGGGCATCACTAGATTCTTTGAAATGTTTATAGCACTTGTATTGTCACAAAAGATTGTGATTGGATCTTCATACACAACTCTTATGTCCTTCAAAGTTTGCTTCATCCATAACACTTGAGTGTGGTGCAGGAGCACCTACCTAACAGCTGGCTTTCATGAGGCAGTTAGTAGTTTAGGTCTTGTTTGTGTTTCCAAGAAGGTCTGTTAGACCAATTGCATGTAATAAGGTCATGCTGATCGTGATAAGATCATGCTGACTAGGCTTTTGCTATTTTTAGCTAGTTAGTTATAACAGCTGTCATGATGTATGTTCGGTGGGGTCTCCCAGCCGCTTGGAGAGTTCCCAGCCGCTTGGAGTCGGGTCAGTAGTACTCGTAGGAAAGTCTTTATAAGCATGAGATCGGTTGATATTGGAGAGACAGACAGATATCATCGATCGAGCTTGAGTGAGACTGAGAGAGAGATTGATCATATTGTATTGCATCTTTGAAATCAATAAAGTGATCCTGTTTGTGTTCTTGCTCTGGTTGCATTCCATTACTTGATTGATTTGCTGGTTTGAGAGACTTCATGGATTCACTGATCCATTCCACCGGTTGACTCATCTGATCGGTGGAATGGCAATGTACAGTAGGTTAGATGGTAGATTGTTTTCCGTTTGTATGCAGGTGAGCAGGATCCCGGTCGACAGATGTTGAGAAGCCTAGCATCCTCATGTGCTAGGTCAAGTTGAGAAGTTTGAGTTGGAAGATCACCCTGAGGTTGGATCGGGTCATCCCTAAAGGATTGGCGAAGTGAAATTTCGCTAAGTGAAGAAACTGGTCAAGACGGCATCATCAGGATATCTAGGTGAATATCCTGTAGTCGGGTTAGACATTGTCATCCGGATAAGTGAAGGAGAGCATGATGTTGTCGATCGCATGAAGTGCAAGTGCGTCAGGGTGATCATCATCAGGAGAGCCGAGGTGGAGCGCATCGGCATCAGGATCATCATATCGGGAGTACCAAACATCCGCGTATCGCGAGTAGATGCGGGAGAGAAAGTTCGTGTTTTTGACTAAGTGTTGAAGAGGTCATCAGGATATTGGGTGACGTCATCGTTATCAGGATATGACGTCATCGTCATCAGGATATTGAGATATCCCTTATGCGAGTTTATCCTGCCGTCGTTAAGTGCTAAGGTATCGGCGGGAGTCTGTGGCAGAAGATTATATTAACATCATCAGGAGGTTTCGAGAGGACCGGATAAGTTATATCATGATGCTGTTGCTTGTGTCGTCGGCTAGCGGAGCATCGAAGGTAAGCTGCTGAAGGTGATCGTCATCAGGATATTTGAGCAACCGGATAGTTGGATATCCTGCTGACGAAGGTAGTGTCGGAGATCATGATGATGACGATAGTGTTTGGAGCCCGATGAACAGTGCAACCGGAGGATGTTTGCGCCCGTTGAGCATCATGATGATGATGTTAGGAGGAAGGCGGAGGAGGTGAACAGTAGTCGGCAGGAGGACAATTGCGAGTGTCCGAAATATGATGATGTTGTTGGTTTTAGGAAACATGATGATGATGCTGACAGTATAAAGCGGAATATGATGATGATGGCGAAGATGATGATGATGAGGTTGGTCTGCAGACATTCATGCTATATGCGAAGGTTATAGTGTTGATTGTGTTGTGTGTTGATTCTGTCACCGAAAGGGCAGAGGTAGAGATAGAGTTGATTGTGTTGTGTGTTGATTGAGAGGTTGACAAAATGCCTCCTAAAGGTAGTGGTACTGCAAGGGAACTGCAGGAGATGAAGGAGAAACATGCTAGAGAGATGAGGAAGATGAAGGAGCTTGCTGAAGCACTTCGAGCTAGGCTGACAGCCCTGGAAAAGAACAAAAAGAGGGAAGTGGAAGACAGTGAGTCTGAAGAAGATGCAGATACTGTTGAAGAGTATGAAGAGGTAGCTGAAGATCTGGATGCTGAAGACCAGAGATTGGCAAAACTGTTAAAGGCAGTGCAGAGTGAAAAACCTAAGGTAAAGGTTGATGTTACCAAGTATACTGGAAGCTTGAATGAAGATGAGTTGTTAGATTGGATTGCTGCACTGGATAATCACTTTGAATGTGAAGATGTTGCTGAGGATCAGAAAGTAAAGATTGCAAAGACCAAGTTAGGAGGTCATGCTTTGGTATGGTGGGATTATGTACAATCTGAGAGAAGGAAACAAGGGAAGTCTAAGATCACTTCATGGGATAAGATGGTAGCAAGGATCAAGGGTAAATTCTTGCCAAGGGATTATGAAATCCAGATGTTTAAGAAGCTGCAATTTCTAAAGCAGAAAGACAGGGATGTGAAAGCATATACTGAGGAATTTTATCTGTTAAGTATGAGATCTGGTCATCATGAGAATGAGGTAGAAAAGGTGGCTAGGTACTTGGCTGGTTTGAGGTTTAACATACAGGATGAGTTAGTTTTAGCTAACCCTAAGAATGTGGAGGATTGTTATCAAATGGCAATCAGGATTGAAGAAAAGATGAATAGAGGACATGATAAGTCCATGAGAGGAAGAGGAAACAATAGGGGAAGAGGAGCAGCCCCTGCACAAAAGCAAACCAATGAGGGTCAAGAAGACACTGGTAAGGGACAAGGACAGTCTGATTTCAGAGGTGGATGGAAAGGCAATAGAGGAAGATTTGGAGGTGGTAGAGGTTCTACTACATTTTCAGGCAAGTGTTACACCTGTGGAGAGTTTGGTCATCCATCTTTCAAATGTCCAGAAAACAAAGGTTCATCCTCCAGAAATGATAGAACTAGTGACAAGAGAGTACAATTGGTACAAGAAGAGAAAGTAGAAGAAAGTGCACAGAGTTCAAACAAAGGTCCTGAGAATTATGGATATCCAGAGAGTGGAGAATCATTGATGCTAAGGAGAATTAGTTTGCAGGCATCAAAGGATATGATGCAAAGAAGAGCTCTTTTCAAAACCACATGCAAGAGTAAAGGTAAGGTATGTAAAGTTGTCATTGATACTGGTTCAACAGACAACATGGTATCCCAGGAAATGGTGGATAAACTGAAGTTGGAAAGGATTCCACATCCACACCCTTACAAGACATCTTGGGTGAGTGATAGTCAATCACTTTTTGTCTCTGAACAGGCATATGTGGATTTCCAGATTGGACCATATCAGGATAGAATCTTGTGTGATATTTTGCCTATGGAATGTTGTCACCTACTATTGGGTAGACCATGGCAATTTGACAGAAGAGTACTGTATGATGGGTATGCTAATACCTACACCATCAAGAAGGATGGGAAGACTATTAAGTTGATGCCATTGCAGGCAAAAGCTGCAGTACAGAAGGTAGCCCAAATCATTTTAATGGGAAAGAAGGAGTATGTGCAGATGCCTAGAGGAACAGGCATAAAGGCAGTTCAGGATACTGCAGGGAAAGGAGTTGTTACAGACAACAAGCTGAAGAAAGTTTCAGTTGTGACTGACAGAGGTCAGCAGCAGGTTCAGAAACAGGGGTGCAACCAACCATCAGTTCCGAAGAATGACAAGGATGTTGTCATAGTTGGGACTATTGCTTGTCCTATAAAGGTTGAAAGGAAGATAGGGTTGAACATTTCAGAAGTTCAAGAGGCAGTTCAGACAGAGGTTCTGATCAGACAACCTGGCAAACACAGGGTATGTGAGAAACAGGCCTACATCAACAGGCATGAGGATTTACTTGCCAGAAAGCAAGTTACAGTTCAGCAGTCTTGGAGCAGCCAAGAGACATCAGCAGACAAAGCTGGAGCAGGTCAGACTATTGACAAGGCAAAGTGTAAAGGTGGAGGACTTCCACATACTAAACTCATGGGACATGAGTTCTTTTCTTTTGGGGAGTATGGTGCAGGAGCACCTACCTAACAGCTAGCTTTCATGAGGCAGTTAGTAGTTTAGGTCTTGTTTGTGTTTCCAAGAAGGTCTGTTAGACCAATTGCATGTAATAAGGTCATGCTGATCGTGATAAGATCATGCTGACCAGGCTTTTGCTATTTTTAGCTAGTTAGTTATAACAGCTGTCATGATGTATGTTCGGTGGGGTCTCCCAGCCGCTTGGGGAGTTCCCAGCCGCTTGGAGTCGGGTCAGTAGTACTCGTAGGAAAGTCTTTATAAGCATGAGATCGGTTGATATTGGAGAGACAGACAGATATCATCGATCGAGCTTGAGTGAGACTGAGAGAGAGATTGATCATATTGTATTGCATCTTTGAAATCAATAAAGTGATCCTGTTTGTGTTCTTGCTCTGGTTGCATTCCATTACTTGATTGATTTGCTGGTTTGAGAGACTTCATGGATTCACTGATCCATTCCACCGGTTGACTCATCTGATCGGTGGAATGGCAATGTACAGTAGGTTAGATGGTAGATTGTTTTCTGTTTGTATGCAGGTGAGCAGGATCGCGGTCGACAGATGTTGAGAAGCCTAGCATCCTCATGTGCTAGGTCAAGTTGAGAAGTTTGAGTTGGAAGATCACCCTGAGGTTGGATCGGGTCATCCCTGAAGGATCGGCGAAGTGAAATTTCGCTAAGTGAAGAAACTGGTCAAGACGGCATCATCAGGATATCTAGGTGAATATCCTGCAGTCGGGTTAGACATCGTCATCCGGATAAGTGAAGGAGAGCATGATGTTGTCAATCGCATGAAGTGCAAGTGCGTCGGGGTGATCATCATCAGGAGAGCCGAGGTGGAGCGCATCGGCATCAGGATCATCATATCGGGAGTGCCAAACATCCGCGTATCGCGAGTAGATGCGGGAGAGAAAGTTCGTGTTTTTGACTAAGTGTTGAAGAGGTCATCAGGATATTGGGTGACGTCATCGTCATCAGGATATGATGTCATCATCATCAGGATATTGAGATATCCCTTATGCGAGTTTATCCTGCCGTCGTTAAGTGCTAAGGTATCGGCGGGAGTCTGTGGCAGAAGATTGTATTAACATCATCAGGAGGTTTCGAGAGGACCGGATAAGTTATATCATGATGCTGTTGCTTGTGTCGTCAGCTAGCGGAGCATCGAAGGTAAGCTGCTGAAGGTGATCGTCATCAGGATATTTGAGCAACCGGATAGTTGGATATCCTGCTGACGAAGGTAGTGTCGGAGATCATGATGATGACGATAGTGTTTGGAGCCCGATGAACAGTGCAACCGGAGGATGTTTGCGCCCGCTGAGCATCATGATGATGATGTTAGGAGGAAGGCGGAGGAGGTGAACAGTAGTCGGCAGGAGGACAATTGCGAGTGTCCAAAATATGATGATGCTGTTGGTTTTAGGAAACATGATGATGATGTTGACAGTATAAAGCGGTATATGATGATGATGGCGAAGATGATGATGATGAGGTTGGTCTGCAGACATTCATGCTATATGCGAAGGTTATAGTGTGGATGCCTCTGCATCAGAGTGCAACAACATGCTGCTACAATATACTCTACTTCTGCAGTAGACAAGGAGATTGAATCTTGCTTCTTGCTCAGCCATGAAACCAATCTATTTCCCAAGAAGAAAGCACCTCCACTTGTACTTTTTCTATCATCAACATCTCTGACCCAATCTGCATCTATATAAGCATTAAGAGTGAAATCATTATCCTTTGGATACCATAAGCCATGATCTGATGTACCTTTCAAATACCTCAAGATTCTATTAATTTCCATTACATGTGACTCTCTAAGATCTTGAAATCTTGCTACAGGACAAACTATATACATTATATCAGGTCTAGTTTGAGTTAGATAAAGTAATCCTCCAATCATGGATCTATACCTTTTCTAATCAGTCTTAGGTGATTCATCATTTTTGCTTAACTTGCAACCAGTTAGCATGGGAGTACATACTTTTTTGGAGTCCTCCATCCCAAATTTCTTCAACAACTCTCTCACGTACTTAGACTGAGAAATAGAGATTCCTTTATTTGATTGAATAATTTACAGACCCAAAAAGAAATTCATTTAACCAAACATAGACATCTCAAACTCATTTTGCATTTCCCCTACAAATTTCATGCACATACCTTCATTGCCTCCGAAGATAATGTCATCAACAAAGACTACAACAATCAAGATTTGATTATCACTGATTTTGAAATAGAGATTACTGTGCTATGCCCTTAATATTGGTGTACATTAGGTTATGAATAGTCAGCTTGTGGCTATCTTAACTCCTAATTAATTCATGTTATTATTATTATATTATTATTTAGTTAGAAAGGTTGGCCTAGGTCTTAAATAGGGATGTGTCTATTTAGCCTAAGCATAATTAGATATATATATGAGCATGTGTCTTATTTCATCATCATATTGTGAAGTGTGTTCTCATTGGAGATATTTCGATGTTGCCCCATTGAAGTGGCCTATTATTCTTAGTTATTATCAAGTATTTGCAGAATATTTCATTACAAGTGGTATCAGAGCATGATCTTGGCATCATAGAGGTAAGGTTTTTTCTCAATATTGGAAGTGATTTTGGGAAGAGTATATCTTTCAGATTTTAGAGAATTTTTTTTTTTAATTTTTAAAGGGTTATTAAATACCATATTAAAGAAGCTACAATCCAGATTTCAGAGGAATTGGAGTAGAATTGAGCAAATTATTATAGAACTATGGTTTCTACACAATTTATTTGGGATCTACATATCTCTCATATCTGGATGAATTAGAGCCTAATTTTTATTGGGTTTTTGAAGATATACCAAAGGAGACTACAATCCAAAATTTGATTAAATTGGAGCAAAAATAAGAGAGTTAATGTAAAATTACTGTTTCCACAAAATTCACTCTCAAGGCTACAAATCTGCTTATTTCTTGGAGATTTTTCTCGGTGAGAGGTATTTTGAGCCTAATAAATGACAGTAAAAATTTTAGATAATTTATGTTTCATTTGTTTGATTTGTTTTTAAATTAATGGTTTTGATCATGATGGGGCCTGCAACAAGGGACAAACAGAATGTTGTCACAACAGGGAAGACTCTTGATAAGGATGGGCTAACAATAGAGGATACTAATCCTAATGAGGAAATCATTAAGTGCAAGGAAGACATTTCCTCAATTAAGGTAGATATGTGTGACCTAAGAGGAGATATATCAGATATACAAAGCATGTTAAGCAACTATATGAATGAACCAAAAAAGAAGTTCTCAAGCAACCAAGGTGAAACGTCCAAGTCAGCTAATACTGACACAAATTTTAATACTCCTATGGGATCTAGAAATTTGTTTCCAAAGGTGGATATGTGAAAGTTCAATGGCAAGGATCCTCTGACATGGATAAACCTGTAGTGCCCCTCTGTATTCACTTTGGTTGTGTCAGGTAATTTGGATTTAGATCATAATTATGTTTTGAAGTTTATGATGTTATCATTGTTATGGGTAGCTTTAGAAACTCATCTGTGTTTCAGTTTGTGATTGAAATGAAATTTTGGTTTTTGTGTATCATCATGGTAATGACTCTTATGCTCTGCGTAGGTCATGACTCAATCCATATATATATATATATATATATATATATATATATATATATATATATATATATATATATATATATATATATATATATATAGTTATGCATTTAAAAGTTGTGGAAGATAATAGATTTACCGCTATGAAATAATTATGCATTTGTATACTATGGAATAAACGAATATGAATGACGATTTACACCTATAATATGATGTGTAAATAATGGTACTAGTATAGCCTATGAAATGCATTGTCATGCTTATCATTTAGTCCTCCTTTTAGGGTTTATTATGTCTATGCTCTATTTCTCACATGCATTGTATTACATAGAATCTCCAAAGTTTGTATTCTTTATGCTTATTGAATGGTGGTAGAGTTTGTTTCCTATGATTGTTTATATATTCAATAGTATGTACAAATTGTATATTAAGATTTATGAATAGAGAATGAAAGGAGGCTAATAAATTTGAAGTAGAGGGTGCTGCTGG
Organism: Cunninghamia lanceolata; assembly: GCA_027924645.1. Taxonomy (NCBI): domain Eukaryota; kingdom Viridiplantae; phylum Streptophyta; class Pinopsida; order Cupressales; family Cupressaceae; genus Cunninghamia; species Cunninghamia lanceolata. Next base: position 7,641,014 of record BSBN01000194.1, on the reverse strand, counting down.
GACATTTCTGGAAAATAACAGTAGGTAAAATGGTCTCATAGGAAATCAATTAAGACTACACTACTCAAAATAGAATTTTCAGAATCTCTTTTTAAACTATAGAGAAATCTTATAGATAATATGTAAGTGTTTAAAATTACTTGCTGCTGCCATTTGGTAATAAAAGCTCCCAATATTTCTCAAGTGGTGGTGCTTGCCCAAGATTGTTAGCTAGTTTGGTAGTTTTCTCAGTAGCCTACTCTCTTTGGCTTTTGTAGGCCAACCTGCATAAAGAAAATTGGAGTAGTACCTTGAGGGGACACAAATTGAATTGTAAGTATTGTGATTAGAAGTTAGCATTGAATTTCTTCTCTTATGGTTCGATAGGGTTTTCTTGGAGCACAGCTCCCCTCATATTTGGTTAAGGCTGATGGTTATGATATCGCAGTCTTGTACATGCTATATTTAATAATACTTTACAAAACTATTATGAATGATAATTCTCTTACAAATATAATTATCCTCACAGCACTCTCAATTCGATAGTAATGTTTGAGTTTATATTTGGCAATATTTAAGTGGAGTTGAAGATTAAATCTTGAATCTTCTTTTTATGATGAAGTTCAACATTTTCTAGATTAGTGAATTGTGGCTGATTCAATTACCACAAGTAGGTGCTATTCGTTGGAGCCTCATGATGCAAACAAGGGCAAAACCAACTTGGATGGAACTGGGTTCAGTCTTTAACAGATGGTGGATAAGTAATGGTTTGCATCTTGCATCTTTTGCACTAGTGATATTTCCACCCATAATGATTTTGACTTTTGTGGGAAATGCATTCCTCTCTGCAACAAATATTGCGGTTAGTAAATGCAATGACTGAATTTAATTTTTTTTTATATTTGTAAAGCGCAAGTAGAATTTATATTAGATGTGTTATTCTCTGATTGTTATATGCCCATAGTTAAAGTGAAGCAGTTTGCGTCATTTCTATTTTTGTTGACATATTAGTTATTAACATTCATTGACACTCCTCATATAAAATTACTTCCCATTAGTAATCATCTAATGCTGCACAAACCCCAAATAATGCCCTTCGTTGTCCCCTACCCATTAAGGTGCAAAATCTTTTTGATGAATGCACTCAGCTTTCCTTCTAGAGAATCTTACCAGAAAATGCAAAATAAAGGAGCAAGAATCAGAACAAATAGAAATTAGGGAAAGATGAAAATGGTGGAATGCTCAAAAAACTTGTAGATACTAGGGTTTAGAGAGATTAAAACAAGTTTCTCCTACCCAATTGGGGCAACATTTAGAGGGTATACTCAGATAGGCATCTATCTGATTTTGCCCATAAACCAATATCTGTAAATAGAACTTGCGTGGGATTTAGCTAAAATAACTACAGTAAATGGGAAGATAATTAATATAGGATTGGGACATTCCTCATCATTTGTTTATTGAACTCCAAGATCTTCTATAAGTTGTTTATATGTAACATTAGTTTTTAAATGCAGTCATGTCTATTGCTCTTGATAACATAACTACCAAATGGGTATGCTCGGATAGAAAGTTCTTTGTACTTAGTAATTATTCATATGCTAATATTTACAAACATAACTTGTACAACACCTAGCTAAATATTGCTGCAAATGGCCAGATAATTAATATCAGATAGTGATATATCTCATCAATTCTTTATTGGAACTCTATTGCATATCAACATGGTCCTTATGAAACATCAATGTTGAAACACAGTCGTGTCCATTGTTTGTGAGGATGTGTTTTATTAGTGCCTGTAGATCACACCTTAATATAGGCAAAAATAAAATATATTTTGAAGGATAGTAGCTATAATAACGCTGAATTACTCTTTAAAGGTAATAAATATTAGAATCTATATTATAATAGTTTTCTTTAAAAGTCTTTAAATGACATCGATGCATATTTATATATGTTTGCATGATGTCTGTAAGGAATAATAGGTTTGCATTAGTAGCGTTGTGATACTAGGTAGTTATAAATGATTTCATTACATCATAATGGGGTCACTTTACCATAATAGTTATAAAAGATTCTAATTGCATTGCATTCCTTTAAGCTTGTTGTGAAACAGTTCTTCTATCAAGATATGCCTTTTGTTTGAGTCGAGAGAAACACTTCTTAATCACAGAAGTTATGATAAGTCTTGTCATAATAATATCAATTCGTTAATCCATTATTCAACTTTTCCAACTGATTGAAATGTTATTTTATTTGGCTTTTGTCACCAATGTAGGATAGTTGTTCTAATTAGCACCGTGATATATTATTTCCATTATAAATTTCGTAGATGACAATTATATTATCTTTGTTAAATGGATTTTTAATTAACTCTGATAAAACCTAGTCATGTTACCCTTGGCATATAAATGTTAATTCCTCTATATTATTTTTGTAAAATGCTCAAGTCGTTGTCTTTCTCTTCATGGTATTATCTTTAATCATAACCGTGCATTGGTACTAGAGTTGATAAACTTTGACAATAACGCCATAGGGCCATAATTCTCATGATGATTTGTATGCATATGTTGGAATCAAATGGTAGGATTAGAAACTATAGAGAGGATCTTTTAATTCTCATTCTTGCCATTACGTAAATAAGTGATAAGTCGACTATTGCATGAAGGCCGTAAGAGATGCCTATTGATATCTTTATATATTAAGAATTTTTTTTAGTCATTGTGATCTTCATTATGTCTACAATGACTCTAGTGTATCTACTATTATGAGATGTTAAACTAAGGAACTTCTTTTGTGGGGGTGGAGTAGTCTAGCATGATATTTAAGCTATTTGTGTCTTAGATCTTAGTTGGGGTTTGTAAAAGGGTGGGAATATTTGTATTTAAATGTATTGATCTTGTTAGGGGTAATGTCAAATGCAAAATGTTTGTTTACCTATAATTGTATGTGCAGCCCAAATACTAATTGTAAGGAATTTACCTTGTTCTTGAATAAAGATTGTTCTATAATTGATTTGATCTTGAGTTAATCTTAGGAGAGTTATATAAGACAAATTAATCTTTTTAATGTTTCTTTACTTTGAGGTTCGTATAGTCAAGTGAAGGATTGTACTTGGGAATTTTGTTGTAATAGTTGGTGCTAGTTGTATTCATGATAGATAAACCTTATTGGATAGACAAGTTCTTTAGTGTCAAGTTTGGTTGTGTGTCATTAAGATGTTGAGATGAAGAGTAATATAGTTTGTATTAGGAATTTAGTCATCTTTATTTAAATACATGCTAAGGAGGTTATTCAATTATTCTAAGAGAATAGATATTTCATGCATCAGTGAGGTGTTGATAAGGGCTAATGTATTTGTTATATGGATAAAATTTATATTGAGGTATAGTGCGATAAATTATTTCTTGGAACTTGAATATTGGATAATGATTGATAAACTTTTATATAATTATTATTTGTGGAAGTTTATGCAAGAGATAGGGAATTTTATTAGAAATTTAACTTGTTGCATACACTTTTTGAATATGGAATGATATGAATATCATTTGGTGTATATCAATATGAGAATATCAGGGATGTGTATAATAATTGGTTTATTGACTTTAGAAATATTTTGATGATTCCCTTATGAGCTAAATTATGTGAGTCAACCTTATGGATGCAAGTCTAGTCTCCCTGAACTACGAAGTCTCTGCACTATGTGTACGTAGGCAAAGCCATTTAGATGAGCCCCCGAGACATTAGGTCGACCCCTAGGGCCTTAGGGTTGTCATTTTACGCAATTGATATTGTGTAATTAATAATCTTGCAGAACTAATGTTTCTTTAGATGTGCAGTTTGAGAACTATAAGCCATGTAGGAATCTGGAACTAAGGAGGTACCTTTCCACTTGGCGAATAGATGAATATCTGACAGTATTGGTAAATGTGTATAAATTTATTGTAACATTTGTACTTTACATTTTATTTTTGATGAATATACTCTGATCCTTGCTTGAGGTTTACTAAGATAAATTTTGTAAATTGTTATCCTATCATCCTGTTGAGTTTATTATTGTTATTTTCTTGGGTAGGCATTACAAATGGTGTGTATGTATATTCATTTGATGGATTTGGATTTAGAACAAACCATTTCTTTTAATTAGATCATGTTAGTAATTTGGAATGTAGTCATGTAATTAAACATAATTTGAATAAGTTTTGTATGTTGTTGAATATTGTTTAATTTCAATAATGCAGTCATGTTATCCCTAGAAATGTTAGTTAACTGGATGTATCAGACTATGTTATATTTTGTTATTATTACTTATATTTAAAAAAAAAATCTACCTTTTATTTCTTTAGTTAACTTATCTCTAGTGTTGCATGGCGGGGCATTACATTTGGTATCAGAGCTAGTTTTACAACACTGGGATCTCTGGTTAATGTTGTCGCCCATGTCTAGTTATAGTAATTGTTCTTATGCATGTGATAGGAACTCTTATGTTGGATACCATGCTAAACACCTAGCTTGATTTATTGGATAGATGATCATGATATTGACTTTCAGTATCATGTGATATATAGAAAAAGAAGAGTGTAAGGAAACTAGAAAAGGGAAGTGGATAACAAGTAATGTTATGATTTTGCAAAGGGAATCACATTGGTTATGGAAATAAATGTACTTATGGTAGTAATTAAATTGTGTATGTAAATGTAAATCTTCCCCTATAAATGTGAGAAACCAGTAACTGTACATTGGTTGAGTGTTGTGAATACCCCATACTTGCTTTGTGTGCCCATGGGATGGTGATACTGGGTACTCATCCATGGGGAATATGTGTATTTTGGGTGTGGGATTAACAATACCATTATGTGTGTTTGCATGTTTGTTACCCGATTGAGGGCCAACCCCTGGTGTGGTTGAATATATATATATATATATATATATATATATATATATATATATATATATATATATATATATATATATATATATATATATATATATATATATATATATATATATAAGAGTAGCCAAAAGTTAGATTCATAGATTCTCTTCTTTTGGTTCTCTAGTCCCTCAGTCCGTGAAGGGGTAGTAGTAGCCACAAAGTTCCTTGGGTGGAGTGTGCAATGTACGCTTATGACAGCATAGAGTGGTCCCTCACTCAACTGAACCTAAGGAAAAGTACTCACTACTTCTCCTTACAATGGATCAGGGTACTTGATCCATATGTGCTAGCCTAATCCCCATAGTTCTTGAGCATCTGGATGGTATTCCTTGGATAATCATCTACCTTGTCTTCATGAAAGGTATGATATGCCACATGAGTTGTCAGTTGGGGGTTGAGGTCTAGGACCTGCATGGACAACCCAATTGGAACTATGTGATGACATGTGTCATCACTTGGGGGCCAGGGTCTAGAGTGAAAGGGACCTGCATGGATAACCCAAGTGAGACCATGAGCCCCATGTATATTTTGAGGTCCAGCATGTGGAGAGAGGTTTGTTACCCATACTAAGATAGATTATATATCTACACATGTTCTAACATGATGCAATAGGTATGATGCCACACCCCACTGATGTCCTGATGGTAGCGAGCTGGGCTCGAGGACATGATGCCACACACATAGACACGTGAAGGTGCACTATGTGATTGTGTTATGATAGACTACTTGTGTAATGAGCATAATGGGGCCTCACACACTGTAGAGGGATACTCATGTTTTCTTTCAATAGTGTTTGGGTCAGTTAGCATATGGGTATGTCCTAGCCATGTATACCTCTAGCTATGGCAAGTACCTACATGTGCCTTTTCCATGAGGTGTCGCTATGCGGGGTGTGTTCTACACGTGCATACTTCTGCGGAGCCATAGACACACTACCATGTGGTGTACGACCAGTGCATGCCTTCTCTAGCTAGCGTATGACCATGCCACGCTAAGACGCGATGCGGGCAATCAAGGAGTGCGATGACAACTTGGCTAGTCCATGCCATGTGACGATGCAATGCAAGGTGTAGCCAAGGAGTACACTCTGAGACATGTGGATGGCATGCTCATTCTGCACCACATGAGGGCTACTTCTATAGCCTGATGTTATTCCCTCCTTCCTCATTTGGTGGCTAGTATCTAGTCACATAGTGTGGTACAGTGTAATTTCAAAGATTGTGGACTTTCTTTATGGTTATTGATGATTCTCTATTGATTGTGAAGGCTGGCACTTTGTTTCTATTTGATTGTGATGGTTTAGCCACACTTTGTGATCTTATTGGAAAGTAACCCTTGTGGTTACATTTGATTTAGTATTGAAATTATGTGCATTTCTTACCTTATTGTTGAAATTGAATTTTTATTAATTCTTTCTTTATGACTTGGGTGGCTAAACTAGTTTATCTTTATTGTTTTTTATGTCGGCCATGTGTCCTATTGTGATTCCTCTCCAAGGATGTATGAGGCGGACTTGGTGAGTGTATACGAGCAATCAGACATAGGGAACCTTGAGGATGGGGATATGTGAGGCTATTATACAGCTACGAACCACTACCCACCTATCTGTGATGACCATCTCTTGGAAGCTAACCACCTTATACAACAAGAGAGAGGTCATTATGGCTTGTTTGGATGGTCTCACCCTATGAGTGTGGCCTAACACCAACAAGTCACTAAGTGTGAGGTATGGATTATGTGAGATGGATTTTGGCTCTTGGCTCATGGATTATGTATTATGGATTAGTATGCTACTTTCTAGTATCCAGATGGACCCTTGTGTAGCCTTGTGATGTGATTCCCAGTAATGTGAATTTGTGTGTATGTGAAGAATGTATGTTAAATCATGAAAAATTATACTTATGAAAAGGAAAATTTTGTTTGGATTTAGTGCAATACCATAATTATAGTGAAATGTCTTGTTTTAAATGATGGATATTTAATGGAAAATGTGTGCTTTATGTGTAGCATTCTGACCTATTGATTTATTAACAACAAAGTGGAAGAGGAATTGCAATCGTGGTGTATTTTACCTTATATGTTTATGATATGAGAATTTTCATTAGTTAGAATTTAAAAAAAAAAAAGTGCACTATTTTCTTTGTCCTGAGGAAACTGATGGATATCAATGCTAACATGTAAGGATTTTGAGTGGTTTATGTACTATAGAATCATTTTTAAAATGCAAGTTTTGATTGTATTACTATTGTGATATTGGAAACTAGAAGGGTAGACTATGGTTAAATTGAAGTATCTAAGTTTATATTTTATAAATCTTTTCCATAGGCAACTAGTGTATATTATTTTTATGAAATGAATTAGTTTTGATGTTGATACTAATGTGTAATGCTTCCACCCTAGTTGTGACTTCCAGGAGTAAGTCAATTTTTAGGGGGGGAGGATGTAGTGCCCCTCCGTATTCACTTTGGTTGTGTCAGGTAATTTGGATTTAGATCGTAATTATGTTTTGAAGTTTATGATGTTATCATTGTTATGGGTAGCTTCATAAACTCATCTGTGTTTCAGTTTGTGATTGAAATGAAATTTTGGTTTTTGTGTATCATAATGGTAATGACTCTTATGCTCTATGTAGGTCGTGACTCAATCCATACTTACTATGTATATATATCTGTAGTTATGCATGTAAAAGTTGTGGAAGATAATAGATTTACTGCTATGAAATAATTATGCACTTGTATACTATGGAATAAATGCATATGAATGACTATTTACACCTATAATATTATGTGTAAATAATGGTACTAGTATAGCCTATCAAATGCATTGTCATGTTGATCATTTAGTCCTCCTTTTAGGGTTTATTATGTCTATGTTCTATTTCTCACATGCATTGTATTACATAGAATCTCCAAAGTTTGTATTCTTTATGCTTATTGAGTGGTGGCAGAGTTTGTTTCCTATGATTGTTTATATATTCAATAGTATGTACAAATTGTATATTAAGATTTATGAATAGAGAATGAAAGGAGGCTAATAAATTTTAAGCAGAGGGTGCTGCTGGGACATTTCTGGAAAATAATAGCAGGTAAAATGGTCTCATAGGAAATCAATTAAGACTACACTACTCAAAATAGAATTTTTAGAATCTCTTTTAAAACTACAGAGAAATCTTACAGATAATATGTAAGTGTTTAAAATTACTTGCTGCTGCCATTTGGCAATAAAAGCTCCTGATATTTCTCAAGTGGTGGTGCCTGCCCGAGATTGGTAGCTAGTTTGGTGGTTTTCTTGGCAGCCTACTCTCTTTGGCTTTCGTGGGCCCACCTGCAGAGAGAAAATTGGAGTAGTAGTACCTTGAGGGGACACAAATTGAATTGTAAGTATTGTGATGAGAAGTTACCATTGAATTTCTTCTCTTATGATTCGATAGGGTTTTCTTGGAGCACATCTCCCTTCATATTTGGTTAAGGCCGATGGTTATGATATGGCGGTCTTTTACAGACTATATTTAACAATACATTATAAAACTATTATGAATGATAATTCTCTTACAAATATAATTATCCTCACAACACTCTCACTTAGATAGTAATGTTTGAGTTTATATTTGGAAATATTTAAGTGGAGTTGAAGATTAAATCTTGAATCTTTTTGTATGATGAAGTTCAACATTTTCTAGATTAGCGAATTGTGGCTGATTTAGTTACCACATGTAGGTGCTATTCGTTGGAGCTTCGCAATGCAAACAAGGGAAAAAAATGACTTGGATGGAACTGGGTTCAGTCTTTAACAGATCGTGGCTAAGTAATGGTTTGTGTCTTGCATCTTTTGCACTAGTGATATTTCCACCCATAATGATTTTGACTTTTGTGGGAAATACATTCCTCTCTGCAACAGATATTACAGTTAGTAAATGCAATGACTGAACTTAATTTTTGTTGATATTTGTAAAACGCAAGTAGAATTTATATTAGATGAGTTATTCTCTGATCGTTATATGCCCATAGTTACAGTGAAGCATTTTGCATCATTTCTATTTTTGTTGACATATTAGTTATTAACATTCGTTGACACTCCTCATATGAAAATTACTTCCCGTTAGTAATTAGCTAATGTTGTACAAACCCCAAATAATGCCCTTTGTTGTCCCCTACCCATTAAGGTACAGAATCTTCTTGACAAATCCGCTCAGCTTTCCTTCTAGAGAATCTTACCAGAAAATGCAAAATAAAGGAGCAAGAATAAGAACAAATAGAAATTAGGGAAAGATGAAAAATGTTGGAATGCTCAAAAAACTTGTAGATACTAGGGTTTAGAGAGATTAAAACAAGTTTTTCCTACCCAATTGGGGCAACATTTAGAGGGTATACTCAGATATGCATCTCTCTGTCATTGCCCATAAGCCAATATCTATAAACAGAACTTGCGTGGGATTTAGCTAAAATAACTACATCAAATAGGCAGATAATTAATATAGGATTGGAACATTCCTCATCATTTGTTTATTGAACTCCAAGATCTTCTCTAAGTTGTTTATATGAAACATCAGTTTTTAAATGCAGGCATGTCTATTGCTCTTGATAACTTACCTACCAAATGGGTATGCTCAAATAGAAAGTTGTCTATACTTAGTAATTACTGATATGCTAATATTTACAAACATAACTTGTACACCACCTAGCTAAATATTGCTGCAAATGGCCAGATAATTAATATCAAATAGAGACATATCTCATCAATTCTTTATTGGAACTCTATTGCATATCAACATGGTCCTTATGAAACATCAATGTTGAAACACAGTCATGTCCATTGTTTGTGAGGATGTGTTTTGTTAGTGCCTGTAGATCACACCTTAATATAGGCAAAAATAAAAAATATTTTGAATGACAGTAGCTATAATAACGTTGAATTACTCTTTAAAGGTAATAAATATTAGAATCTATATTATAATGGTTTTCTTTAAAAGTCTATAAAGGCTTGTGATTGTGTCTTTAAATGGCATTGATGCATATTTATATATGTTTACATGATGTCTATTAGGAATAATAGGTTTGCATTGGGAGCATTGTGATACTAGGCAGTTATAAATGATTTCATTACATCATCATGGGATCACTTTACCATAACAGTTATAAAAGATTCTAATTGCATTACATTCCTTTAAGGTTGTTGTGAAATGGTTCTTCTATCAAGATATGCCTTTTGTTTGAGTTGAGAGAAACACTTCTTAATCATAGAAGTTATAATAAGTCTTGTCATAAAAATATCAATTTGTTAATCCATTATTCTACTTTTCTAACTGATTGAAATGTTATTTTATTTGGTTTCTATCACCAATGTAGGATAGTTGTTCTAATTAGCACCATGATATATTATTTTCATTATAAATTTAGTAGATGACAATTATATTGCCTTTGTTAAATGGATTTGCAATTGACTCTAATAAAACCTCGTCATGTCACCCCTGGCATATAAATGTTAACTCCTCTATATTATTTTTGTAAAATGCTCAAGTCGTTGTCTTTCTCTTCATGGTATTATCTTTAATCATAACCGTGCATTGGTACTAGAGTTGAAAAACTTTGATAGTAACACCATAGGTCCATAATGCTCATGATGATTTATATGCATATGTTGGAATCAAATGGTAGGATTAGAAACTATGGGGAGGATCTTTTAATTCTTATTCTTGCCATTATGAAAATAAGTGATAAGTTGACTATGGCATAGAGGCCCTAAGAGATGCCTATTGATATCTTTATATATTAAGAATTTTTTTAGTCATTGTGATCTTCATTATGTCTACAATGACTCTAGTGTATGTACTATTATGAGATGTTAAACTAAGGAACTTCTTTTGTGGGGGTGGAGTAGTCTAGCATGATATTTAAACTATTTGTGTCTTAGATCTTAGTTGGGGTTCATAAAAAGGAATATTTGTATTTAAACGTATTGATCTTGTTAGGGGTAATGTCAAATGCAAATTGTTTGTTTACCTATGATTGTATGTGCAGTCCAAATACTATTTGGTTCTTTGAACTGTAAGGAATTTACCTTGATCCTGAATAAAGATTGTTCTATAATTGATTTGATCTTGAGATAATCTTAGGAGAATTATATAAGACAAATTCATTTGTTTAATGTTTCTTTACTTTAAGGTTCGTATAGTCAAATGAAGGATTGTACTTGGGAATTTTGTTGTAATGTTTGGTGCTAGTTGTATTCATGATAGATAAACCTTATTGGATAGACAACTGCTTTAGCGTCAAGTTTGGTTGTTTGTCATTAAGATGTTGAGATGAAGAGTAATATAGTTTGTATTATGAATTTAGTCATCTTTATTTGAATACATGCTAAGGAGGTTATTCAATTATTCTAAGAGAATAGATATTTCATGCATCATTGAGGTGTTGATAAGGGCTAATGTAATTGTTATATGGATAAAATTTATATTGAGGTATAGTGCGATAAATTATTTCTTGGAACTTGAATATTGGATTGAGATTGATAAACTTTAATAATTATTATTTGTGGAAGTTTATGCAAGAGATAGGGAATTTTATTATAAATTTAACTTGTTGCATGCACTTTTTGAATACGGAATGATATGAATATCATTTGGCATATATCAATCTGAGAAAATGAGGGATGTATATAATAATTGGTTTATTGACTTTAGAAATATTTTGATGATTCCCTTATGAGTTAAATTATGTGAGTCAACCTTGTGGATGCAAGTCTAGTCTCCTCAAACTACGAAGTCTTTGCACTACGCATACATTGGCAAAGCCATCTTAGATGAGCCCCCAAGACATTAGGTCAGCCCCTAGGGCCTTAGGGTTGTCATTTTACACAATTGATATTGTGTAATTAATAATCCTACAGAACTAATGTTTCTTTAGATGTGTAGTTTGAGAACTATAAGCCATGTAGGACTCTAGAGCTAAGGAGGTACCTTTCCACTTGGCAAATAGATGACTATATGACAGTATTGGTAAATGCATATAAATGTGTATAAATTTATTGTAATGTTTGTACTTTACATTTTATTTACGATGAATATACTTTGATCCTTGACTTGAGGTTTACTAAGATAAATTTTGTAAATTGTTATCCTATCATCTTGTTGAGTTTATTATTGTTATTTTCTTGGGTAGGCATTATGAATGGTCCGTATGTGTATTCATTTGATGCATTTGAATTTAGAACAAACCATGGCTATTAATTAGATCATGTTAGTAATTAGTAATGTAGTCATGTAATTAAACATAATTTGAATAATTTTTGTATGTTGTTGAATATTGTTTAATTTCAATAATGCAGTCATGTTATCCCTAGAGATGTTAGTTAACTGGTTGTATCAGACTATGTTATATTTTCATATTATTACTTCTATTTAGAAAAATAAATAAATAAAAATTTTGCCTTTTTATTGCTTTAGTTGACTTATCTCTAGGGTTGCATGGCGGGGCATAACAAAACCAAATGGAGAATTTTTTTGAAGTACACCAAATCCCATATGGACAAAAAGATCACGATGGCTTCCCTATATCTAGAACTAGATCAATTCATTTGGTATCATTGGGTTTGTACTCATCAAAGGAAAAAGGGTCTCACCGTCTCATTGTCAATTTTTATAGAGGAACTCCAAGAACATTATAGCAATAGTGTGACAGACAACTTCTTTAGCCAGCTTGCTAAACTTCAACAAACATGATCAGTTAAGGATTATATTTAGAAATTTCAAAATCTAACCTCAAGAGTGGATACAATTATAGAGGAGAACTTAAATGATTTATTCTTGGGTGGTCTCAAGGATCACATTCAACATGAGGTACGCATGTTTAGTCCTAGCTCAGTAAATGAGTCTTTTATCTTGGCATGCAGGATAAAGGAGAAGTATTTGATTCCTAAGAAGCAAGGGGCTAATCTGACAAGAGAGAAAGGATATCCAACACCTTCTCTTCCTTAACCTACTAGGTTGACTCCACAACAAATTGAGGAGAAAAGAGCAAAAGGGTTGTGTTTCAATTGTGATAGAAAATGCAGTCGAGGACATAAATGTAGTGAAAAGAAATTGTTCTATATTTGTTACATCCCCAATTTTTGTCTTCCTATACTTTTACTTTTTAGTTGGACATAAGTAAATTTATTATGATTAGATTAATGACAAGGAAAGAAATGGATTATATTGAATGCCATTTATGAAATTATGGAAATGAGTATCTTTCCAAGAGAGAGATATAGACCTCTAATTATGAGTGGTTTATTTGCCAAATCGAGTATAAATGTTTAACGAAAACATGAACCAATGTGTCATAAGAGGTAAGTCTTGTCTTGTCAGTTTACTTCTGAACCTAATCTACAGGTAGTCGATATTATTTACTGATGAAGGGGGTAAATCACAAAACACACAATAACAAATATTAAACACAACAAATAGAACTTTCTTTTATTGAACTGGGCAACTCATTACATTACAGCTCAATTACCATCAGAGGATGAATCCTCTACTGGCTGCAACACATTATAGCTTTCCCAACCTCAAGACTCTAGAATCTTCAAGCTTCTGTAACCCCAAATTAGCTAGGGTTTCTATTTTCCCCCCTATTCTGGATTCTACACTGGCCCCCTTAACTCTACTACTGCCCAGGGTTCCCAAAATAGTCATAAATAGCACTTTTTGGTGACCTCCAGCTAAATTTCAAAATTTGCAACTCCCTCCAAAAGTAGGTCAACTTCCGAGAAGCATAACTTTTGATTCGGGTGTCCGATTGACGAATCGTTTTAAGTGCTGGAAAGCTCGTGATGTGAACTATCATGCCAGAAATTTGTAAACAGATTTCTATCAACTTTTTGAGACGTTATGAGAATTTTTAGTGCCTCATATCTCGTTCCGTAAATTTTCAGGGGCTTTTCAGAAAACAAAAACTTTAATATCTTTCAACTCACAAATGATCTTTGCCTGATTCCTTCACCAAAGGTCTTATATTTCCATTATGTAACTTTCTGGAAGTTTTTGCTTCAGTACATGCCCAAATACAAACTTTCCTAAATAGGCAGGTACACTTTCCTAAATAGGCAGGTCGCTATTTTTAGCAGTTTTGGAAAAACTGAAAGTCCTACATTATTATTCTGGATATTATGGAACCAAAAACACTAATTATGGGAAGAAATGAGAATAACTACAATGGTTTTGAATTAACTTCTTTTTAGGTGATGCAAGATTGCCCTTACGCCTCTGGATGCTCCTGCATCAGTAATTTGAGAAGTGACCCTGTCACGTCTCATGTGTTTGTGTGAGGAAAACCCAAACAGTCAACCTCTGCCTTAGACAACCATGAAGAATCTTCAACAGGCCGTCCTTTCCATTTCACTAGATATTCTTCATATTGTTTGTTTCAAGTGCTCCTTCCCACACGGCTATCCAAGATCTCTTCTATCTCCTCTAGTGAAGTAGATGCTGGAATACTCCACTGTACTTCTGTTGGTCCATCCTCTGTTCCACCTTCATGATATTCTGATAAATCAACAATGTTGAAAATAGGGGAAATATTTATCCCACTCGGCAGCTCTACCTCATATGCATTTTCTGAATCATGCTTCTTCATGATTCTACATGGTCCAAATTTCTTCATTTTCAACTTATTGTATGTTCCAATTGGGAACCTTTCTTTTCTCAGGTGAACCATGACTTCATCTCCTACCTGGAATTCCTTATATCTCCTCTTCTAATCTACCTTAGCCTTGTACTGAATATTCATTTTATTAATGTGCTTTCTCACTTCTTCATGCAAATTCTTCAGATGTTCTGCAAAGTCTTCAGCTTCGGCACTTGTCTTTTCTTTGTTGTCCATCTTCCTTAACTTAGAAGCATTTCTTGGGCTATTGCCATATACAATCTGGAATGGTGATTTACCAGTATTCCTATTGACAGAATTGTTGTAAGCAAATAATGCCTGTGGTAAAATCAAATCCCATCCCTTGGGCTTATCTCCTACCAAGCATCATAGTAGGTTACCCAAACTCCTATTCACCACTTTAGTTTGTCCATCAGTCTATGGATGGTGTGCAGAACTGAACTTCAAGTTTGTCTTCAACTTCTTCTACAATGTCCTCCAGAAATAACCAACAAACTTGGTATCTCGGTCTAAAACTATGCTTTTTGGTAGACCATGTAGTCTCACCACTTCCCTGAAAAATAACTCTACAATATGAATAGCATCATTAGTCTTCTTACAAGGAATAAAATGTGCCATTTTTGAGAATCTATCCACCACCACAAAAATAGAATCATGTCCTCTCTATGTCCTTGGTAAACCAAGAACAAAATCCATGCTAATATCATCCCATGGCTTCTCCGATATAGGTAATGGTTGATACAACCCTGTATTCTGACTTGTTCCTTTTGCCATCTGACACACTTTACAACTCTGCACAAATTTCCTCACATCTTGTTGCAACTGTGGCCAATAATTTTCACCAATAATAGCAATGGTCTTATCTTGACCAAAGTGTCTAGCCAATCCCCCACTATGCTTCTCCTTAATCAGGTTCTCTCTCATGGAACTCCTTGGAATGCACAACTAGCTTCCTCTAAACAACATGCCATCTTGGATAATGAAATCCAACCATTTTGTCTTGTCTAAAGTAACAGGTTCCAAAAAAGCTTTCCAGGCTTCTGCAAAATTTGAATCTTCAGGATACAAACTTTTGAGCTCATCAAACCCAACAACCTCTATCTTCATTTCTGTCAACAATTTTTGCCTTCTACTCAAGGCATCTGCAACTCTGTTGGACTTCCCACTCCTGTGCTTCAAAACAAAAGTATAGCTCTGCAAAAACTCAACCCATTTTAATTGCCTTTGATTTAACTTTCCTTGACTATTAAGATACTGCAAAGCCTAATGATCAGTATATAAAACAAACTCCTTTGGCAACAAATAATGTCTCCATTTCTTCAAAGCCTGAACTATTGCATAAAACTCCTAATCATAAACAAAATACTTTTTCTTGGCATCATTAAGCTTCTCACTAAAATAGGCAATGGCCTTACCTTCTTGGCTCAAAACAGCTCCTATACCACTACCACTAGCATTACAATCTACCTGAAATACCTTATTAAAATTTGGAAGTGCCAAAACAGGTTGTTCTACCACTTTCTGTTTCAATGTATCAAAGCTCTTGTCTGCTCCTTTAGTCCATCTAAACTCTTTTCTATCCCCTCTCATTGTCTCAGTTAGGGGTGCACAAATGCTACTAAAACTCTTGATAAACTTTCTATAAAAACTTGCAAACCATGAAAAGATCTTACCTCTATGACACTCTTGGCGTAGGCCATTCAATGATAGCCCTTACTTTTTTTGGGTCCATCTTAAGACCTTCTTCTAAGACAACAAATCCTAGGTACACCAACTCCTTCTTTGCAAAACTACATTTCTTCAAATTAATCAACAACTTCTCCTCCCTCAGCTTCTCTAGAACTCTTCTGATATGCATCAGATGCTCATCCCAAGTCTTGCTGAAAATAAAAATATCATCTAAATAAACAATAACAAAACTTCCCAAAAATTCCTTCAGTACCTCGTTCATGAGCTGCATGAATGTGCTCGGTGCATTGGTTAGCCCAAATGGCATGACTAACCACTCATACAAACCTTCCTTTGTCTTGAAGGCTGTCTTCCATTCATCTCCTTCTTTGATACGGATCTGGTGATATCCACTCTTTAGGTCAATTTCTGTGAAGTACTTGGCTCCACTCAAACAATCCATGATGTCATCCATTCTTGGGAATGGAAATCTATACTTGATCATTATCTTATTGATGGCTCGAGAGTCTGTACACATCCTCCATTCTCCATCCTTCTTTGGTGCTAGTACTGCAGGTACCACACATGGGCTTAGGCTCTCCCTTATCAGTCCCTTCCTCAACAACTCCTGAACTTGTCTGTTCAACTCTTCATTCTTTGCAGGGGTCATTCTATGGGCTGCCTTGTTTGGCAAACTAGCCCCTGGTATCAAATCCATTTGATGACTTATCTTCCTTACTGGTGGTAAACCTTCTGGTACATTATCAAAGATAATGTCCTAGAACTCTTCCAACATATCTAAAACTTCTGTTGGTACATCTTCACAGTTCTCTTGACTAATCTTAGGAATCAATGCAAAGCAATGACGCTCATGCTTCATACCCTCCAAAAATTTCCTACCATCTACCAAGTAAATTCTAGCAGTACTACATACCTTTTCTTCCACCTCCTTCAAGGGCTTCAATTTATGTCGAACTCCATCTTTTGTTAGGGAATATGTGTTTACACGGCCATCATGGATAGCACTCCTATTATACTGCCATGGCCTTCCCAACAGCATATGACATGCATCCATCAGTATGATATCACACAGTACCTCATCATGGTAGTCCCCAATCTTGAACTTCACTAAACACTGCTCATTGACCAAAGCTCTATGGTCTTTCTGCAACCATGCAATCCGATATGGATGCGGATGCTTTCTTCTTGTCAACTTCAACTTGTCAACCATCTCTTCTGAAACCAGATTATCAGTGCTCCCACTATCAATAATAATATCACAACACTTACCTTCACATTTGCACCTTGTGTAGAATAAACTCTTCCTCTGATTTGGTTCTTTCTCCTCATTCAACAAGGTTCTTCTGACAACTAGGGTTTCTCCCCTTTCAGCATCTTCATAATGCTCAGACTGTGCATCTTCATCTACATGTGCAACTCGTGCATTACCTTCAGGTCTCCTATTCATCCTTCCTTGATGTTACGGACACTTATATGCTTGATGTCCTTCTTCTCCACATTGGAAACAGGTTCCTCTGAAACCTCCTCTTCCTCTTTGCTCACCATTGTTCTGGTCACAAGGACGGTAGGTGTTATCTCCTCTCTGATTTCGACTGGTGCCAACTTCTTCACTTTTCTTTGCATCTTCATTTCGGCCCCCACAGGGTCTTCCACCAGTCCTTCCACCTTGACCTCTTCCTCTTTGCTTGCTGTCAAATCTTTTATTCAACTTCTCTTCCACCTTCAAGGAAAACTAGTATGCATCTTCTATGGTGGTCATTCTGACTAGGCTCAGCTCCTCTTGAATACTCGGCCTCAACCCATTAATGTAACAGGCTATCTTTTCCTTGTTGGGCTCTGCATGGCCTGTCCTAATAGTAATCTTATAAAACTCTTATGTATACTCCTTAACAGACTTGTTACCTTGCTTTAGTCCTTGCAGCTTCTTCAGCAACTCCATCTCATAGTCCACAGGAATGAACTACTTCTTCAGTTTCTCCACCATCCGATCCCATCTGGTGATCTTTCCTTTTCCTCTTCTATTCCTCTCTAATTGGACCTCCTTCCACCAAATACTGGCATGGCCCTTCAACTTTGTTTTTGTAAACTTGACTCGATCTAGGTCCTCCACATCTTCATACTCGAAATACTCCTCCATGTCATTGATCCAATCAATGAGTTGTTTCGGATTCAAATCTCTAGAATATGTAGAAACTTTGATTCTAGGCCTCTTTCCAATGTTTGAAATGGCCCTCAACAACCTAACCTCTGCAGGATCTCCTGCAGCTTCTTGTTCTTTCTCAGATAGCTCCTCTTCAGCTTCATCTTCGCTTTCTTCTCTTGTTCTCGGATCAAACCCTCTTCGCAGCTCCACTTGCAATGCATTGATTTGCCTTTGTAGGGCTCTAAAACCCTCTTTCGTCAAAGCATTCCTCCCAACATGATTCCTTCATGGAGGCATCTTGGTCTCTGCAGCAAACCCACAACCTTAGGTCCTGGTGCAAACTGCCTCACGGTCGGTGATCTGTCTACACACTCAGGAACCCTTGCTCTGATACCACTTGATGAAGGGGGTAAATCACAAAACACACAATAAAAAATATTAAGCACAACAAATAGAACTTTCTTTTATTGAACTGGGCAACTCATTACATTACAAAAGCTCAATTACCATCAGAGGATGAATCCTCTACTGGCTGCAACACATTATAGCTTTCCCAACCTCAAGACTCTAGAATCTTCAGCCTTCTGTAACCCCAAATTAGCTAGGGTTTCTATTTCCTCCCCCTATTCTGGATTCTACACTAGCCCCCTTAACTCTACTACTGCCCAGGGTTCCCAAAATTGTCATAAATAGCACTTTTTGGCGGCCTCCAGCTAAATTTCAAAATTTGCAACTCCCTCCAAAAGTAGGTCAACTTCCGGGAAGCATAACTTTTGATCCGGGTGTCCGATCGACGAACTGTTTTAAGCACCAGAAATCTCGTGATGTGAACTATGACTCTAGATTTTTGTCAACTTTTTGAGATGTTATGAGAAGTTTTAGTGCCTCATATCTCATTCCGTAAATTTTCAGGGGTTTTTCAAAAAACAAAAACTTTAATATCTTTCAGCTCACAAATGACCTTTACCTGATTCCTTCGCCAAAGGTCTTATATTTCCATTATGTAACTTTTTGGAAGTTTTTTCTTTAGTACGTGCCCAAATGCAAACTTTCCTAAATAGGCAGGTACACTTTCCTAAATAGGCAGGTCGCTATTTTTAGCAGTTTTGGAAAAATTGAAAGTCCTACATTATTATTCTGGATATTATGGAACCAAAAACACTAATTATGGGAAGAAATGAGAACAACTACAATGTTTTTGAATTAACTTCTTTTTGGGTGATGCAAGATTGCCCTTATGCCTCTGGATGCTCTTGCATCATTTACAAATCTTTCTAAGTCGTAGTAAGTCATCTTAGTCGTTAATAGTGTTAACAATAACATTTGAAGTGTGATTTGTGACTATTTATGTTTAACGTAAATATTACGACATTATTGTTGTAAAATGGTTGTCTTATTATTATTAAGTCCCCTTTAGGTGTTATAAACGATTCTTAAAGTTAAGACATTTTCATCGAGTTAAGAAGATGTGAATATTGTCGATGGATTGTGATGGGGAGACAAGCTCAACCCAATCACAATATCTATAATCCTTTGTTTAAATATTATCTTCTTTTTTGAAAAAACTATAACTATCTAATTGAGGTGATGTTATGTGAATCATAGTTGACATAACCAAATAAGAATATGCTTATGTGTCGAGTGAGGATAATACCTCATAATAAGTCAATATTGTTATACTAGCTTGTAAATAGGAGAGCCTTAAATAATAGTAGTAGTGAGTCAAATCACTTATTGGGAATCATTAAATAATTAGCAATAGTTAAGAGATGTGTTTGCCTCTTTCAAAAGAGGACTATGGTATTAACTACCACTATCGACGAGTCCCATAGGACAATTGTCTTCTGTCAACATGTGTAAAATTTGCCTAAAACTTGGCTTCAATTAGAACCAAATTATTTATGGACTGTTATGCATTCAATTAAGTTGCAACTAAAATGAGTGGAAGTGAGGAGTAAGGTGACTTTATAGCAGTCTTTCCTGAGCCTTTATTAAATGACACAGATGAGCCGCACGAGGGAGCAGAGATGAATAAGGAGAAACTTGTGTGAAGTTTCAGGATACGCAGAGAAGAGATACACAGCCAGAGGCATCGACTGTAGAGTTCTATCAGTAGCTATTGCCAACTCTAAGACCATCGACTAATAGGTATTCCTCAGTTCTATATGTTAATAATAAGAGGAAATCATATGATTCTTTTAGGATGTCCATTGTTGTGTTTTTTTGGAATGTTGTATGAGAATGCTAGTGAGCTATATCCTTCGGTATTCATTGTCTTTGTTGTTAAAAATATATTAGTGTCGATCATGGGATAACATAGATAGCATTATTAGTAAACCATTTAGATCTATTTCTGAAATGATTAGGCATCGAATGCATTTTATATGGCTGATACTTGGTAATACAAGTGAACACTATGTTATATTATATTGAATTGACTATTTTCTTATAGATATCTAAATGATAATCATATCAAATCATAGTATGGAGGATAAACAATCATCATAGTAGGAGGTTGTCCTAGTTGATGTTTGTTTTGAAAAATAGTTTACTTATTGAATAAATTTGTAGAAACCAATGATATGTTCATGAGATAATCATATATTAGACTATTGAATTTTATTAATATTGATTTAACTTGAATAGTTATATTCATCGCCTTGAGTCATATAATTTAGACCTTAGGTTGGGTAATGTTATTTCAAAAACATTTCCTTGGTAAGTTTCTATACATGTTGAAAATGATATATTATCCCAAGAAACTTAAATTCTTAGTGTTCTACGGTAATTTTGGTATAATCTATTGAATGGTAGAAGAACCAAGATTAGTAGATAAATGGGATAAATGTCCAAATATCTTCATAATGTCCATACTTGCAATCTTGATGAGTTTAGCTATAGTAAACCATTAAGGGAAATAGACTAAGTCTATATAGAAACAACCTTGAATAAAATCATATATATATAGTGATTGTTAATAATGTCACATAAAGGTAGATTGAAAAGTATTCATATTCCTTTGAATAGGAGTTATTATCTTTACAAGAACTATAGTATTCTTAACCTTGGTTGGGTTAAACCAAAGGTCGTTTATAAACCTTAGTCTTGAAGTTATGAGATAGGGATATTTTGATATAGTGGATTATTCAAGGGTAAAATAAAACCCTAGTTTAACCGAGAAGAGTTAAAGATTATTTGATAGCACCTTTATGGTTATAACCCATTTTAGTTATTCTATGGGGTAGACATTAAAGGGCTGAGAACCCTAAATAATAAATGTTTATATTTATCTTATTGAAAAGAGATTTGTTATTAGTTGATAATGTTTAACCTTAGGTAGAGAAACTTATTTTTTTGGTTACAAGTCAACTTGAGATATAAGTCATAAGCCCTGGGTTTTGCAAGCATGCAAGAGGTACCATTAAATCGATAGTCAAACATAAAGTTTATTATACCTTTTTAGTCACAACTTCTCTTAGCTATTACTTGTCAATAAGTGATGAATCTCAAATGTTGCAAAGATACAAAGAGATATCCTAGAATAGATAGTCATTCCATAAGGTCTATGGAGCAATGATAGTGTCTTGTGAATCCACCTAAGCCAGAAAGACTAGATTTGAGTTAGATAAAATTCTTTAGTTAAACCTTAACTAGACCAAATAAGATATTTATTTATATTAAATCATTGTGATCATTATATAGATCGTGATTGAAGGGACAAGTGCCCTAACTATGTGTAATTATTCTTACTTGTAAGAAGGGAAATAGTTTCCTAGACTATGATGCTTGACCTGGGTAAGGTAACCATCTTAGTCATTATTAATCGATTTAAAATTCTTATGAATTGATAAGTCTTGGATCTTGGGTATTGCATTAATTCAATGAGAATCCTCATTAAAAAAGGTAGTTGATAAGGTCTATGGAATATAGATAGTGAATGTAAACTTGTCTAGCTCAGGAAGACTAAAATATTGAAATTGTCAGGATTTCATAAGTTAAACGTATTTGACCAAGTCAAACTGTAGGAATATGATAGTATCTAAGTCAAGTTGGGGTGGGTGAACATTACGACAACGTTCATTGTGAATGACAATTTATATTAAAACTATGGCCATAGTAATGCATATGTCTCTGCATGCATTTTTGGTTCACTGTATCTAGATTGCACAACCTATCAGAAAACATACTTAGCCAGACGGTATCTAGGGTTGTATGATTGATAAAGTTGTGTAGGATACAACACTATGTACTCGGGAAGGAAAATTACCACTGGTCACCTTTGGTCTATATTCCTCGTGAAGGGTAGGGCCACTTCCTATGTAGAAGATGTGTGGGAGAGCGTCGGTCTGTGGATGGAGGTAAATCACTAAAAAGATACTCTCTCTCTAGCAGAAGACACGCTGAGGCTTGTGATAAAGATGTCATATTTCTGGATGCAATATATCTTTGAGACCTGTATTTATTGAGACTATGTAAAACATTATCTAATGTAGATATTTGTAATTGATTTATTTTTGTAAACATTGTACTTGAGAAAGAAAAGATGGTTTAATGTATTTTGTAATGACAAATCTTGTAATTGTAGTTACTTGATTATATGTTGAATAAAATAAAATTTTTCTCTATCTCATTTTTACATTGTTAACTTACTTTATGGTAAATTTTTTTATTTTACTATGATTTTAGAATGTGTATGTTACATATGGTATTAGAGCTACCGATTTCGACACTAGGGTGTATGAGTCCACTATGCTAACCTGTAGTCAACATTATGTGGTTAGCTAATGATTGAATTTTCTTGTGCTAGAATGGCATGGAGAAGAACCAAGAAAACTGCTAGAAAGTATGCTCCCCAGCATTTTCCTGAATTAGAGGTTAAGAAGAAACCTATCGAAGAGGTTGAACTTAAATACCATATTATTTACTTTGAAGGTGCATGGCTGGAGGATTCAGAGACTTTTATTGATGTGCTTAAGCGTATTCGGCTAGAAAGGAAACAACATTTTGAACTGGCCAATAATCCTACTATTTCTACTTGTGTAGTAAAACCTAGTAAACTATAGTCAGTTATGACATGTCACTTGGAGGTCAGTGCGATACTTCTGTTTTAGGAAAAAGGTGTTGGAGTACTTGTGTGTACATCAACCCTCTATGTTTGTTTAATTGGAAGATGGTTAAATTAACAATGACATATAGTCTTGTCATATCAACTATATGAATAAGGATGTGGTTACTCCTGAATAAATTATAATAAAGATAAGAATGTTTTGTATCAATTTATTGATTGTTATGAGATAAATATGTTTGATGTTTTGAGTTGCTTTAGATTCAGAAAACTATGAGATAACTTATTTATCTGGCATAAGAAAAATGACATGTATCATATAAGAACCAAACAAAGGTGAGAGTCTAGAAGAGAATAAACCACTAGTTAATCTCTTGAACAAATTGGAGCAATTCTAAACATGTTTGTAAAAACCAAAGAGAGACCTGGTATTTTGGAAAAGAAAGTAAGAAATCAAGGAAACCCTGAAGGGGGAAAATGAGATTTCTCATGGGATGAGAAAGGAAAATCACCAATAATATAGACTGAGGAATGGAAATCTTGTAACCATAGACCCTAAAAGGAAGCAAATGATAGGCTTGCCTTAGGACTATCCTAGATATGAAGAAATTCATTCCACCAAAGTTGATGGAATAGGTGATTAAAGCAACAGAAAATTTTATTCCTCCTAGAGTTTTGGATAAGTTACCTAGAAAAGTACCTTACCTTATGACAACTATAGAATTAGTGGAATCAAAGCCCCATTACAAGAATTATTGGCTAAAGGTTTGATTAGATTAGTATTTCACCATGGGGTGCACAAGTTATCATTGTCAAGAAGGACATAACTCTGCAATTGCGTATTTAGTATTGTAATAGCCTAAAAATAGTACAGGTTGAATTAAGTAAATATCCTAATATTTATCTTAATTCTTATTTTCTTCTGTCAATCAAATTAATATTCAAAGTTTATTTGATTGATTCATTATCCTACAAATTAAATAAAATTATTTTATTTAATTGAAATCCCTAAATTCTTCTAATGTCTCAAATCCTAAATCCACCTCACAAAATCCACCTCATCAATCCACCTCATCTTTCCACCTCATCTCTTCCACCTCATCATGTTGCACATATAATTAAATATTCCTAATATTTAATTAGCTAATATCCTCCAAAATCCAAAATTGAATTCTTAATTCAATGTTCCCCATTATCCTCCACTTTGAGTTTTCAATTCAATTGTCATAACCCATTGTCCCCCACTCTGAATTTTCAATTCAATTGTCATAATCCATTATCCTCCACTTTGAATTCTTAATTCAATTGTCATAACTCACTATCCTCCACTTTGAATTCTTAATTCAATTGTCATAACTCACTATCCTCCACTCTAAATTTTTAATTCATCCATTATGAATTAAAGATTCAGAAATAATGAGAGCCATTGATCTCATCAGTTGATCCTGACCCTCCATTCTATTTTCAGAAAATCTATAAATAGAACCCTCTTCTAAGCCATTTAGAGGGACTTCTTCTAGCATCCTTACTATGCTCAAATTCCTCTAGGATCTTCCTCTTCTTCTCTTCTCTATACCGTTGTCATGCAGGAATCATATCACATAGCCATTTCCCCCTTGTCATCTTGAGGAATTGAAGCAAGGAAGCAAGCTCCCTGAGGGCCAACCTTCATCATTAAAGATCAAGAGAGAATAGGCGACCAATGGAAGCCGTAGGGTAACAGGTTCTAAGTTTCATGCTTTCAGTTGTTTATGCTTGTTATTCGCACATTCTATTATTGATTGGGTTAATTCATCTTAATTGATTCACCTCATTTTCCCATTCACATTTTGGTGCCCACCGTGAATTTGAGAAGGTTTTGTTGTCAAAATCTTCTTTTTCTAACAGTTTTTGCAAGTTTTGGTGATAAGTTGTTGCAGGTTTCATTTTGAGCAAAAATTGACTCCATTTTTGTGCTCAGGACGTTGTTTCTGTGAATTTTGACTATAAACTTCAATATATTTTTTGAAAATTTTTTGAAAATTTTTTAGGGGCCCTAGGCCGTACCGTATAGATCTGTATTGTATGGATCCGTACTGTATGGATCCCACGACCCCCATATCTGGTTTCTGTTGCAGGGATCACATTGTTTGTTTGCAGGTTAATGGTCGATTTCATTAAAGTTTGAGGTTGATTTACTGGAGGTTTGCAGTCATTGCCCATCAACTGCTTCACCACCAGCCGAAACCCCCCATTCCCCAGTCGCCACCCACTGGCCGCCGCTGCTACCTCTACACAGCCCTAACCACCCATCGGCACATCTGTTGAAACCCACCTCCTGTCCAACCACCCGTCCCCCGCCGCAGCCATTATCTCCTGCGCGCACCAACTGATCCCCCAACTCCCGACCACACCAACCTCCATTCCTCCACCCCGCGACATCCCTCGTGTCCTTGCTCCCCGCCCTCAGCCAAACCTATGCCCGCCGCTTCCTGCAAACACTAAACTTACGCCCACTGCTTATCTCATAGTCAAAACACAAAAAAAAAGTGATTAAAACAATAAAGCAGCAAACCCTAAACCCGACCCCTTCTCTCATTCTTTTTTTATTTTTGATCTAGCCCCTAGTCATATGGGCGAGCAGGGGCTTGAGTGAAGATTTAAACCTAATTACCCACAGTAAACCCTAACCGCTAGGGCTTAACCACAGCATGTGACCAGCACCTTCCAAACTTTCAACATTTTTCTTAACTACCAGTTTGACCTCTTGTGCCTTCTACATACCGAAGGAGGTTGACTTTTTCAAACTCACATAACTTGGTCATACGGAGGTGGATTTTCACAAACAAAGACTTGTTGGAAAGCTGGAGAGGTGAACTTCACAGTTGTGAGGTTTTTATCAGATGATCATTCGGGACCAGAGTAACATCAGGAGATGCAAATACAACAATTTGGACATCGAATTAATCAGGTGCACTCATCCTATTTCTCATTCCATCATAATCTTGGTTGCAAACCACACTTCAATTGGGCTCATAAAACAAATCAGTGTCTTCATCACATATCGAAATTAGGCTTAAAATGGACAATGTGTCTTCAATCACATCTTGAAATTGGGATTTGAAAAGAACCATTGCTTGATTTATCTTCATCACATTTCATTTTTCTAAGGGATAATTAATCAACTGTGAGTGTGAATGAAGTGGGTGTGTGTATGCTCTCTCCTCGCACCGCAAGGTGATCTTGGAGATCAAAAACACCTCACTTGATTCGCTTTTGTTTACCCTATCCTAGGAGGCCTGCTAGGGGATTTCATCACCCCTAGGGACGACCTCATTCGAGGCTGAATCGAAAGACACCCTCTTTGAAACCAGAATCCTGTCACTCTTGGCTAAGCCCCAAAGAACTTTCCACCTTTGGGAAGTGAAGGTGAAGGGTGGGTTACCCTCTTCTCCCGGCTGTGTGGCAAGATTTCATTTTCAAATTCCTAGTCAACCTCGTCAGAACATTGACCAAACCTAATTGGCCATACCTTACATCAAACTAGGCATTAGGGCATGTTGATTTGCTTTGTAAGTGTGCTTGTTTTTTTTCCATATCTTCCTTGTTTTCACTCCATTTCCTCTGAAAATTCACCGGAACCCCTAAAATTCCATTCTGCACATTTCCTTCCTTGAGGACCATATCCCAAATTCCCCTTATCGAAGCCCAAAATCCTGAATTTGTCTATTTTTAGGGTTTGTCCTAACTTCTTCAATTTTCACCCGAACACCTTCAAAATTGGCCACAGTGTTCATTTCCCATTTTTTCTCCATTGTCCCTCTTCGACAGATTTTCTCATTCTTTCACCCCGCTTCTGAAATCCCAATTTTTTTGTTTCCATATCCATTAGAAAGTGCCCAAACCCTAGTCAAACCCCCATTACCCATCTAAGTTTTTCCCAAATCTAAATTTTCCCTTCCTAAAAAAGTTTTTGTTTCTATTTTTCTACCCATTCCCAAAAAAAAAACACAAAAAAAAATACAAAAAAAAAAAACCAGAGCTGCGCATTTGTATCGACTTTCTGCGCATCCACGACAGTGAGTACTTCCACATCTTTTCAGAGAAAACTTTCAGGTTTTCTAGGTACCCATTCCAGTCTTGTGTTAATGGCAAACAAATTAGAATATCTTGAACAAAAACTTCAATCTCTAATCAGGCAAGTAAACTTAGGTCCCTCGCTCCAAGAGTGTATAGCAATTCTTCAACAAATCCAAGTCTTACGACAAGAATTGACAAGCTTGCAAGCTAAACGGGCCAGTACTAGCTATGCCTCATCCCAAAACCATACCTTCTTTTCCCGTCTTAATGATACTATTGACAAGGCAACCGCCACTTTGAGAGGGAAATCGTATATCACCCCGTCTACTAGTCCTCCTTTACCATATTCTAAGACACCTATCCCAAAGAATACCAGTTCTACAACAACACCACCATCTAGGTCCTCAAAGTTTAATTGGGAAAAATATTTTCTAGATTTACACAGCAAAAGAAAAGCTAGGGAAAACTCTAAATCCACTCCTCCATTACCTCATTCATCTACCCATACACCTACGAAGGATGTGATCCAAGGACTACTAGCTGAGAGTCAACCATGTCCCCAAACTCCGGTCCTTGACCTAACCAAAGATTCTTCCCATACCATGTCAAATCCTCCAACCCCTTCATGTCCTCCAGAACCCCTTGAGCCTATCCAAGAGCCCTCAATTAACATTCTTAGCTCTTCAAGCCCATCATGTGACCAACAAGCCATCAAGCCTATTCAAGAGTCTCCTATTATGAATCCAAGTCAAGAGTCATCATGTTCTCATGTTGTTGACCAAGCGCCATCTGCTTCAATTCAAACAACCCCAGAGTTATGTCAAGAGCACACCTTACAGCATGTGGAGACATTCACCCCTTGTCTAAACCAAGATCAAAACATTCCCAGCTGACCCCTTCATAACCTTTATCTCTTCAAAGATCCCATACCTATACATGAGCAAGAGATCCAATCTCCCACTAGGCATAACCTATATCTTTTCCCTACTCAAGATACTACCGTTGATTAAGAAGCTATCCATGAGCAACTTGATCCTATGCCTGAGCTAGAGATTCAATGGCTTTTCTATGATCCTGATGATATCCATACTCAAACCTCTCCATGAGCCACTTGATCCTATCCATCCCCCAACAACCATTCACGAGCATGCTATCCAAATTCAACCCATCCATAACCTTTATATGTTCTATGATCAAGATGATAGCCATAATGATGAATCTATCCATGAGCCACTTGACCCTATTCATACCCCTACAACTATCCCTGAACAAGACACCCAAGACCTACATGCTTTATCCAATGAAAGTCTTGTTGACCTACTTCAGCATTCACCTCATTTCATGGCCTTCCTTCAAAGCAAAGAGATCTCTTCCTCTAGCCATGATCCCACAACATCCACTTGTCATGATGAGACACTTGTCCCCCAAGGAAGCATAAAAGATCAAACAAATAACGTGGATCTTAGTGAACACAGTGCTAATCACGATCCTAATGATTCTCCTTCCACATCCATTATTGACCATGCTACAACGACTCCACCATATATCCTTGGTCTTACTACTTTCATGCATGAATGTTCTTCTTTAGAACACCAGCAACCATTATCGGCTATCGCCTCTTCCTCATCTAATAAAGAACTCGCTACTAGTGCACCTATACATAATCCTACTGTCCACTGCATACTCCAGAAGATGAATTATCAAGGTAAAGGCTTAGGCCTTCATGAACAAGGTATTTTGGAACCTATCCATGTCAACATTCCTCCACCTTCATACGGTCTTGGATACATACCCCAAGGTGCACAAACTCAAGATGTTGGTACTTCCTCCACTCCTCCTAAGTCTACCACTTTCCATCGCAAACCCTATCATATCCCCAAAACATATGTCGCCATTCCACCTCCATCATCCTATAAATGTCCAAAGCATGTGACCATACACTTCCCACCATCCACTTTACCTCCACTCCTTCCCACTCCCAATGTCGCTCCATCCACCTTGCCACCGTTGCTTTCGACACCTAACATACCTCTCATTCATCCGTATCCTTACATCCCTAAACATGGCTAACAAAAGCACACATCATTTAAGCATACAACTTCCAATCATTCCATCCACTCCATCCACCCCATGGGATTCAAAAGCAAAAAGTTTGATGCCTTTATCCATAAAGCTAAAAATCCTACTGGTCTTCATACCTTAGGACATAAAGAATCAAAATCAAAGCAAAGTTCATCTAAACAACCATCTAAACCCTTACCTCCAAATGCAAAGCCCAAAAGCAAAATGGTTTGGGTTCCTAAGAAAATAGCTAGCAAGTCAAATGAGGCATCCTCATCCACATCTCAGGAATCCCAACCACCTATATCCATCCAAAACTTCCATTTCCTTCACCAATCCCACAAGCAAAACAAAAGCACCAAAAATACTACATCTATGTGGGTTCCTAAATCACTTCATCCACCATCTCCTAAGCAAACATCTCCATTGCTTCCTACACCACCATCTCATCAAAAGCTTCAATGTTTACCATGATGTGTGCAGCCGTTGGTCATGGTTCCTTTCCACTTCACAACTCCTCCACATAACTACATCTCCCCATCTTACATCCATTATCCTATACATGCTATTGTGTAAGCTTTCCCTCCATATTCTGGATCATAATCCACTATCTACCATTGCCATACCACTTTCATATGATCCCCTACCAACATCTGTGAGAGCACTGGACATGGTCCATTTGACAGTATCTATCTCGCGGGACTCTCCCCTTTAAGGGAACTATATGCTAATATCTTTCCATATCCACCTTCTCCAATCTCAATATTCAAAAAAAAAAGAAAAAAGAAAAAAAAAAGAACACAGTAAATAAACATCCCTTCATCCAATGGTGAAAACCAGACAAACAGGCACCTTGGATAAGTACTGTGATGAAAACCTGGCAAATAGGCATCATGTGTAAGTTGATCTTCTATGTCACCTACACTTGGGGGCACCTTGTCTCATCTGCATATCAATCTTCTCCTACCAGTTTCTTTTCATTCCATTTCCTATCATATCCTCTATCCATTGCATACCTATCCTGTCCCATCCATCCATCCAAACTTCCTTTCCTCTATTCTTTGGTCTTGATAAAGATTGGGGGCACAATGTTGACAAATGTTCTATATGTCTCTTGACATACCTTATCCCTCCATACCATGCATATCATTCATTATCTGCTCATCCTCCTATCGTCATAAACATTGCCATGAACAATCCTACGTACTCTACCTACAATAGAGCACGCTATTCTTATGCGACATAGTCCTTGGAGATCACATCCTTGTTTCCTTCTATCCACTATTGCCCATCCTCATAACCATCCATATCTACTATCTTCCATCCATCTGCATATCCATGTTGGTTCCTTGTCATCAGTATCGTTTGTTCCATATCTGATCCAATATCGGTTCCATATCGCGTCTCATCCGATCCATATCTTAGGTCCATTAGGGTTCTTGTCGAACTACGTTGCCTCTACGTTGTCATGTAGGCAAGGCCATTATCAATGTGCCCCCGAGGCTCTACTTCCCTGTCTATCTCATATCTTGTCATCAATCCTCTAGTCCATCCATGGTCCAAGCCCTGAACTACACTGCCTCTACGTTGTCACGTAGGCAAGGCCATTATCAATGCGCCCCCGAGGCTCCACTTTCCCTATTCATCCCATGTCTAGTCCTTCTATCTATCTGAGTCCACTCCACTTTCCCATCCATCCCATGTCTAGTCCCTCTAGCTGTCCGTGTCTGCACCTTTCTCTAGACAAGAGCGCGCAGCAAAGCATGCCCACTTCCAAACAAAAATCTTGACAAAAAACATCAACTTGTCCAAGGCAAAAACAGAGCACCATACTGAAACACTAAAGCTAAATCTCATATCAATTATGGCAAAAAGACACATCTAAATCCAAGAATGTTTTGTGTTGGTAAGATTAAAAGTCTTGATTTATGCTATCATGCCTTTCTATGCTACTCGAGGATGCCAAAAGCTAGAGATGCTATGATGGGGGCATAATCTTTTTCTTTGTCTGCTGCTTGTGGATTAAACTTTAGTAATGTGATGACTTCTATCTAATGACATGATCGGCAAAAGATCATCGAGGACTCTGAGGTCTAAACATGAAAAGGGGCAATCCTTGTCTGTTAAAAAAATCCATGTAAGCAATACATAGGTCATCTCGGTTCAATTATACCTAGATGCTTGTATTTTCTTACAACATAATAAAGCCCAATGATGAAAGCGTTTCAAAATACTTGCTATCTGAAGATGACAAATATCCACATCTCATATCCATACCGTATCCAATTACACGTCTATCCTTAATCCATGCCAATCAAGTCAAGTCAATCTTGTCACATGATCCAATCACAATCAGTGGTCTTGATCCTTGTCCGGTCGTAAACCAACTTGATCAGTTAATCAATCAATGGTCTTATACAGGATGTTGCATTGTCGAAATCAGACCAACACACGCGTCTTACACGACATGCTTCATTTCCTGAAACTAGACACTATCCTTCGTGTTGCTCTAGGGATCCAGCATTCCCCGCCATGACAACACTATCGTATCAAATGTCTTAGACAGGATGTGCCATTGTTGAAACCAGATTTGGAGTCTTATACGACATCTCATTCCTA
Source organism: Cunninghamia lanceolata (assembly GCA_027924645.1). Taxonomy (NCBI): domain Eukaryota; kingdom Viridiplantae; phylum Streptophyta; class Pinopsida; order Cupressales; family Cupressaceae; genus Cunninghamia; species Cunninghamia lanceolata. Next base: position 7,608,819 of record BSBN01000194.1, on the reverse strand, counting down.
AAACTAGACATCGTCGATCCATATCGTTGGTTTACCGCTCGACAGGGGCAACACCTTGTTTGTTCCGGTATCAGTTGTGCATACTTGCTTACTTGCTTGTGTGTGTTATCATTTTCATCTTGAATTCCATATCATTCATCCCTTTCTTCTGCATCCAACCATTTCATCTCCTGTCAACCTATCTTATCGTGAGATTGTCCGTCTCACGCCTGCCGCCTTCTCCCTGTCCAATCTCCCGAGGGGGCATCCTACAATCATAACCTGTACCAGGGCCAAACTGGGGCATACATCATTATCAGACTATTTATTCTTTGAAACAACATGATAAAACACATTGCTTCAAAGAGGGGCAAAATGTAATAGCCTAAAAATGGCACAGGTCGAATTAAGTAAATATCCTAATATTTATCTTAATTCTTATTTTCTTCTATCAATCAAATTAATATTCAAAGTTTATTTGATTGATTCATTATCCTACAAATTAAATAAAATCATTTTATTTAATTGAAATCCCTAAATTCTTCTAATGTCTCAAATCCTAAATCCACCTCACAAAATCCACCTCATCAATCCACCTCATCTTTCCACCTCATCTCTCCACCTCATCATGTTGCACATATAATTAAATATTCCTAATATTTAATTAGCTAATATCCTCCAAAATCCAAAATTGAATTCTTAATTCAATGTTCCCCATTATCCTCCACTTTGAATTTTCAATTCAATTGTCATAACCCATTGTCCCCCACTCTGAATTTTCAATTCAATTGTCATAATCCATTATCCTCCACTTTGAATTCTTAATTCAATTGTCATAACTCACTATCCTCCACTTTGAATTCTTAATTCAATTGTCATAACTCACTATCCTCCACTCTGAATTTTTAATTCATCCATTATGAATTAAAGATTCAGAAATAATGAGAGTCATTGATCTCATTAGTTGATCCTGACCCTCCATTCTATTTTTAGAAAATCTATAAATAGAACCCTCTTCTAAGCCATTTAGAGGGACTTCTTCTAGCATCCTTACTATGCTCAAATTCCTCTAGGAATCTTCCTCTTCTTCTCTTCTTCTCTTCTTCTCTGCTCCATACTATTGTCATGCATGAATCATATCACATAGTCATTTCCCCCTTGTCATCTTGAGGAATCGAAGCAAGGAAGCAAGCTCCCTGAGGGCCAACCTTCATCATTCAAGATCGAGAGAGAATAGGCGACCAATGGAAGCCGCAGGGTAACAGGTTGTAAGTTTCATGCTTTCAGTTGTTTATGCTTGTTATTCACACATTCTATTGTTGATTGGGTTAATTCATCTTAATTGATTCACCTCATTTTCCCATTCACAAGTATCGTATGCTCAATAAAGCAAACATAAAGAACAAATATCTTTCACCATGTATTGATGACCTCTTTGATTAGATGCTTGGAGCTGCAGTGTTTTCAAAGATTGATTATTGATCAATATATCATCAATCAAGATTGAAGGATGAGGATAACAATAAAACAACTTTTGGAAAAGAAATGGGTACTAAGAGTTTGCAGCGTTTCCCTTTAGACTTACATATACCTCTATCGTATTCATAAATCTCATAAATAGTTTCTTAGAGATTGTTTAGACAAGTTTGTTCTAGCCTTTCTAGATGATATACTTATTTATTTTAAGAATGAAGGAGAACATTATCATTATGTGCAAGTAATTCTGCAATGGTTAAGAGAAATTACAATAGCACCAATTCTATTAATTCATGTCCCAAAGGACAGTTTGAGGGAAAAATTGATGCCTCAGGAGAAGGATTAAGGGGTGTACCTATACATGATGGGCAAGTTAAGCAAGCTCTTATGGTAAATATTAAAGATTCAAGGTATGATAGATTTCATTTTGACTCAGATGGACTATTGAGGTATAAAGATAGAATTTATGTTCTTGATTCATCTAGATTGAGGGATCTAGTATGGAAAGAAGTTCATATTGCACCATAGTATAAACATCTAGGAGTAACCAAACTTCTAATGGATGTTAAACCTCTTTATTTGTACAAAAGAATGAAAAATGATGTTGCAAGATTTGTAGCAAGTTGTCTGGAGTGCCAAAGGGTAAAAAGTAGAAAATCAACACATGTAGGATTGTTGTACCCACATGGTATGCCAGAGTGGAAATGGCATGTTATTAGTATGGATTTTGTTCAAGATCTTCCTATGTCTAGAAATAAACACAATGCCATTTAGTTGTGGTTGATAAACTCACGAAGGTAGCACATTTCATACCAGGGAATTTAACTGATGGAGCACCAGTGTTAGCTCACAAATTTGTGCAAGAGGTGTTTAGATTGCATGGCTTCCCTGAAAAGATTATCTTAGATAGAGATGCATGTGTAACATCAAGGTTTTGGCAAACTTTTCTTTCTACACTAAGGACTAAACTCAATGTGAGTACAACTTATTATCCTAAAACCAATGGGCAAACTGAGAGAGTTAACTAGGTCTTGGAAGACTTGTTGCGAATGTATTGCATGGATCAGCAATATAAGTGGGGAGACTACTTATGACTTGTGGAATTTTCTAATAATAATACCTAACTTTTTGCTATTAAGATGGCTTAAATTGAAACATTGGAGAGGAATGATGCTGAATTCCTATAAGCTGGGTAAGATAGAAGATAGGATTAGCATTAGTCCAGAAATATTTTCAGGAATAGATGAACAGATTAAGTTGATCAGAAAAGATCGGTGGAAACCATTAATAAATAAATAGAAAAGTTGCATTGATGTTAAGCATACACTAAGACAATTCTTGGTTAGAGAAGAAAAGTTCTTTTGAAGGTAAATATTTCAAAAAAGTTTCATAAAGTATGGAATGTATTCCAAACCAGTTCCTAAGTATAAAGGACTCTTTTAAAATTTCAAGTTAATCAATTCTATTGATTTCAAGAGTCAATTTATTACCAGTAATTGCTAGGAGGCATAATACTTTTTGTGATTCATATATGAAAAATATATTTATGTAATATATGAATATTATCTTCTAAGAATATTTTACAAGTATAGAACCTAGGAATGGTTATGATCGAGCTTCTTAAATGCTTGAAGTTTGCAAGCACTGCGTGTGTAACATAGAGGTTATGTAGTGCTAGGTCTAGTGGGACCAATATTCAAAGGATAGTTCTACATGGAGGATTACCATGAATTTTATCAAAAGTTTCCTCATTTATGTAATGATGTCACTAGTTGAAAATAATGAACTTGCTTTTTAGTTACTTTTTAATACTTTATATAATTGAGGATGATGAATCTTTAGGGGAAGGATATGTTACATCCCCAATTTTTGTCTTGCTATACTTTTACTTTTTACTTGGACATACGTAAATTTATTATGATGTTCAGATTAATGACAAGTAAAGAAATGGATTACATTGAAAGTCATTTATGAAATTATGGAAATGATTATGTTATTATCGATTTAATATTCACATTATGAAATTTGATCTATTATTTGAATAATGATGCACTGATCATAATTTGTTTGGTAACGAGTTTGATATAGGATCAGAGGTTATCAGATCACTCTCAGAGAAAAGAGAGAGAGAGAGATTATCTTTCTAGGAGAGAGATATAGACCTCGGGTTACGAGTGGCTTATTTTCCAAATCAAGTATAAGTGTTTAACCAAAATGTGAACCAATGTGTCGTAAGAGGTAAGTCGTGTCTTGTCAGTTTACTTCTGAACCTAATTGACAGGTAGTCGATATTATGTACAAATCTTTCTAAGTTGTACTAAGTCATCGTAGTCGTTAATAACGTTAACAATGTCGTTTGAAGTTTGATTTGTGACTATTTACGTTTAACGTAAATATTATGACGTTATTGTCATAAAATGGTTGTCTTATTATTAAGTCCCCATGAGGTGTTATAAATGATTCTTAACATTAAGACATTTTCATCGAGTTAAGAAGACATGAATATTATGGACAGATTGTGATGGGGAGACAAGCTCAACCAAATCACAATATGCATAATCCTTTGTTTAAATATTATCTTTTTATTTGATGAAACCATAACTATCTAATTCAGGTGATGTTATGTGAATCATAATTGACATAATCAAATAAGAATATGCTTGTGTCAAGTGAGGATAATACCTCATAATAAGTTAATATTGTTATACTAGCTTGCAAATAGGAGAGCCTTCAATAATAGTAGTGGGTATGTGCAGGATCGTCATGGGCCAAACAGTAGCAATAGGAAAAAAATCACGTTTTTACTTAGCCAAATTCACGACTTGGAAAAGTTGACTTTCATATGTTTTGAAACGGATATCTGTTTCTAGAAATCCAAAACAGATATCCGTTTCCCTTCCCCCAGTTTAGTGTACGCATATATTACTTGCCCAATTCTACATGAGGTATACCAAATATAAACCACTTACACATGATTGAATATTTGTTGATTACAAATTTATCCTTTAATTATTAATTTATTTATACTACCAAGCATGGTATTCTTTCATGAAAAATTTAAGAGTGTTTGAATTTGTGAAGGATTCTAACGATTGTTAATAACACCTGCCTATATAGAGAGGATATATATAACTATTTGATTAGTAATATGAGATTTCATTATAACAATCTTCTTCTTCATACACTTCATATTAGCTAGGCCTAGAACTATGATATAAATTATATGAAAGGGAAGAACTAGGAAAACCATTAGGTCAAGGATCCAAGTTTAAAAAGATTCAAAACACATTGAAACTAAGAAAGTGCACTTCATACAAATGTTCATTCTTGTATGAAAGCAACTTTATCTCACCAAGAGAAGAAAGAACATGTATGTTCCTTAAACCTCATGCCCTAAATTAATTTATATGATTTGATTCATGATACATGGCTTGAAAAGGATACACATGATATACCCTTACCCTTTAGTGATAAAATTATGAATGATACTTTATGTGGTGAAGCTACACCTTCATTAATCCTTCATGACATTGTTATTCCTTGTGATGATGATGATCCTTCATGTGATATGTTAGGACATAATGCAAAGTTAACATGGCATGAACTCTCTTGGAAGGGTAAGCATAGACTATAAGAACATTGAACTAGTTGGATCTATTAAGCTTGCCATTTATGAAAGAACCTTAAAGGTTAACCTTAATTAGGTAAGGTTATGTTTCAGTGTGGTTGTTTGTGCAACAATGTGTAAATTAATGTTACCTAAGGATAAATCTAACTATACTAACATTTTAATAACCATGAGAGATAGGACTAACAATTAGACTAAAAACTTGACAAAAAATACAACTTGGACACATGTAGGACTTGGAAAATGGAAAAGAATATAATTAAATGTGGAAAATAATGAAAAAGTGGTATTAGTTGCACCTATATAGAGAAGTGGTTTATAGGTTGGTCAGGGGAATTATTTAGGGTTTAGAGGTTTAGGGTTGCTCGAGTTTAGGGGTTTGGGGTTTACAGTTTAAAGAGAGATAGAGAGAGGGGACTAATAGAGTTTGGGAGAGATAGAGGAGACAGAGGGGAGAGATAAGGAGAAAGAGAGTGAGAGACATGTCCAGAGACATAGAGAGATAGAGATTGAGAGGTAAAGGGATGATAGAGATAGGGAGATAGAGGTTTAGGGTTGCTTGGGTTTAGCGGCATTGTTTAGGGTTTAGGGTTTAGGTTTTTGGGGTTAGGGGTTAAGGTTTAGAGGTTTAGGGTTTAGGATTTAGAGAGAGATAAAGGACCAATAGGGAGATATAGAGGAGTTCGAGGGGAGAGATAGGGAGATAAAGAGTGAGGGACATGGCAAGAGACATAGGGAGAGAGATTGAGGGGTAGATGGACAAAGGTGATAGGGAGATAGGGGAGAGATAGGGAGATAGTGGTTTATGGTTACTTGGGTTTAGGGTTTATCAGTTTAGGGTTTCTCAAGTTTAGGGGTTAGGGGTTAGGGTTTATGGGCATTATAATTTAGGGTTTAGGATTTATTGTTTAGGGATTAGGGGTTAGGTTTAGAGGTTTAGGGTTTTGGATTTAGGGTTTATAGAGAGAGAGAGAGGAATTATAGGGAGATATATAGGAGTCCGAGGGGAGAGATAGGGAGATAAAGAGTGAGGGACATGACTAGAGGCATAGAGAGAGATATTGAGAGGTAGAGGGACAAAGGTGATAGGGAGATAGGGGAGAGATAGGGAGATAGTGGTTTAGGGTTACTTGGGTTTAGGGTATAGGGGTTTGGGGTTTAGGGTTTAGGGGTTTAGGGTTTCTTAGGTTTAGGGGTTAGGGGTTAGAGTTTAGGGGCATTATTTAGGGTTTAGGATTTAAATTGTTTAGGGGGTAGGGTTTAGGTTTAGAGGTTTAGGTTTTTGGATTTAGGGTTTATAGAGAGAGAGAGAGGAATGATAGGGAGATAGAGAGAGGAGACTGAGGAGAGAGATAAGGAGATAGAGAGTGAGGCATATGGCCAAGGACATAGGGAGAGAGATCAAGAGAGGTAGAGGGATGATAGAGATAGGGAGATAGGGGAGAGATAGGGAGATAGAGGTTTAGTTGATTGGATTTAGGGTGTACCTAGGTTTAGGGTTTCTCAATTTTGGAGATAGCTAGATAGAAAGAGAGAGGAGACAGATAGGGAGAGATAGAGGAGACAAAGGGGAGAGATAGGGAGATAGAGAGTGAGTGAGATGTCTAGAGAAATAGGGAGAAAGACTGAGATGTAGAGGGAGGATAGAGATAGGGAGATAAGGGAGAGATTGGAGATAGTGTTTAGGGTTGCTCATGTTTAGGGTTTAGGGTTTAGGGGTTAGGGGTTAGGGGTTAAGGATTAGGGGCATTATTTAAGGCTTAGGGTTTATCGTTTAGGGGTTAAGGTTTAGAGGTTTAGGTTTTAGTGTTTAGAGAGAGAGGACCAATAGGGAGATATAGAGTTAGGGACATGGCCAAAGCATAGGGAGAGAGATTGAGAGGTAAAGGAATGATAGTGATGGGGAGATAGTGAGATAGGGAGATAGAGAGATAGAGGTTTAGAGTTTCTTGGCTTTAGTGTTTAGGATTTAGGGTTTAGGATTTAGGGGTTTATGGTTTCCAGGTTTAGGGTTTAGTGTAATGCCCCGCAATGGAAACCTTAGAGGACAACACAACTGAGCTATGCAAGCAAAATAATTTTTTTTTTGTATAAGATAACCAAGTAATGTTAAGCCAAACAACACACATCATTAAAAACTTGTCTTCTAAGGTCCCATGGTTGCATTACTTGATAAATTAATCAACATAATTTAACATACATGGTTAACTGATCAATAGCAGTTCATTCTACATCTATTGTACTAGTGAATATACATATACATCTCCATTCGTGCCACATAGATAAACAACTTTGCTCAAGATTACATGTGCATGATCAAAAGTCAATACATATGGGTACATCAACATGTAGTTTTGATTACATTTGGAACACATACATTATGAATCAACTGATACATAGGCAAATACACAAGCATAATAGCTATCTTCAAGTACAAGGTCTGAAGTCAGATGCACAAGGCATATCCTCCACGGTCACGAATAGCGGCAAGGAAAAACCAATGGATAAAGCTCTTCAACCTGACCATGTGGAACCCTGAGGTCCACCCCCTGAGCTAGGAGTTAACATAAGGTCCCAACTATAACATACAGTCAGGTAGACAGTAGACTATGAGACAACACATGACTCCAACATCACAAGTCACCATCACAAAACAACACAACAGTAATTCCAGAGGCAACACTAACAAATGGGGAGAGTACAACTAGGGAGTGCTAGGCTGTAGTAAGGAGAGTGTCATTGCATGGTCCTAACATGGGTTACCCAGGCAGTCTCTCTCTAGACACTGGCCCCCATCTATGGTTACCTTAGCAGTCTCTCTCTAGACACCAGCCCCATAGGATGACGTAGGCGGAACCAACCTTCCTTTCGTGATGACAAGGAAGTAAATTTGCCAATCCCAGCCTTCTCCCCTCAAGTTTAGTCTGAACTAGCACTACAGGCATGAGTGAGGAAAAATCTTATTATCTTGTTAGTGTGAAAACTACCCAACCCCTAGATTTATTATTATGTTATCACTGAATTACCAACTCCCAGTGGGTTACCCTGGCTAGCCACATGGCACTGGCCCCCACAGTGGAAACCACTCCCTTACCTACAACTAGAAAACCCTACTCAACAAGCATAGCAAGAGATCACAACAATGAGGGTACAGAAACCATGCAAGGCATTAATCATCTTGCATAACAACATTCCTTATATCAACAAGTATATAACAATGCAAGGCATTAACCCTCCATAACATAAACATAAGGGTAAAATTCCTAGACCATTGCCCATAATAACACATATTCATTACAACTCTATGATCTCCATGTCACCCTATTCCATAACTCACCACAAAACTGGATACAAGACTAATACAATCAGTTGGATAACCATACATCCACAAGAAGTGCATTTATCCTTCCCCTTGTCTTTTAGTCCATACATAACTAGGGACGACATACTTCATAGACCAACAGGATCTGAAGACATCTATCAACACAACACATGAACTCAAGAGATCCCTAGATAAGCCTCTGGAACTCTAGCCACACAGGTAGATATGGAATCAAAAGACCATATGAACGGGGTTATGCCCCACAGATAGAATTAACACATTATGGGAAATCAATCATATTTATGATTTAAATCTTACTTCCTTTACAACTAATCCACTAAAGCAGATTGCAATTGACTAAGTTGTTACAATCGTATATTAGTCATTAAAATTTAGCTTGTCATTTGATTGTATTCGTATTAAGAAATAAATCCATATTTACAATAAAGTAAATATTTATTAAATAATCATTTAATTAAATTTACAAGATGCAAATATCATTAACGTAACTAAAGTGGACAACTATGGTCAGTGTTATAAATCAAAATTGATTAAATGATTATAATATAATTCAAATTTACTTCATACGGATAAATTTGAGAGTTTCGATCTAATTTACAACCATATATAAAAATAAAAGAACAGTTTTAATCCCAACTACGTAACAATAGTTACAAGTACATATAGATCGAATGACCTTGGTCTAATTGTCATTTTTTTGGAGAAGGTGATAGAGTTTAATACTACACTTAATTTCATTCAACCAAACTATTATTCCACCTATCAAGTTCCCCTTTATTACAATCTAATATGCCATCTCCCTTAACATGATCCAATTACATACTAAGCTTAATAATCCTAATAATTTGATCACATAAATTCCATTAACTTATTTAAACGAGTCACGTGACCAACATATTAGTAATAATAATAATAATAATAATAATAATAATAATATACCACAAATCACTTGGTAACAATTATTTTTCATCCGAGATCATTATATAATTAACGTTACCCTTTTTAACACATCTAATATATTTAATTAATCAAATAAATAAAAATTATAAAATTGTGTCAACACAACATAATTATAACAACCACATTTCATGACAAAACACTAATCTAATAAATTTAATCCCGTAATATTTCAAAACTTGACCTAATTGCATCAAGTAATTAGTTATACCATTCAACTTATTATTGAATTGAACTAAATTTTATTACAAATAAAAAATCAAGTAAGACACAAAACCTAACATTATCTCTCTACTTAACCCTCTATTAAACCTATTTAAATTTATGCATATGAAGCAATATATTTAACATCATACACAGAAAATAATTACAAAGCCTACCAAAATACATAAATTTCGTATCTTCTGATGTTACTCTTCATCACCAAAGCCCTAACTATAAATTATTAAGGAACCCTAATTAAAATTTATTACGGGAAACCTTATTTACTTAGGGCCACAATTGGCTGCTGACCCTCTCGAAGAATCCCTAACATGTCATTGACATCCACTACTCCTCTCAATCACAGAGTGATATGTAGAGAGGTAATGGAGGAATGAGACCAGACCGATCTCTTCAAAGGTGTAATCTCCCAGAAAGCAACGAGTGCAGGATATGAACAAGACAGATTTGGTGGGTCAACACACTACAAAGGAATAGTGTCCAAGCATTCCACAGTTGCAAGGTATCTTTGGAAATGCTCAGAGCATTATGTAGAGGCATTGACAGAGCACAGACCCATTGGATAGACGTAGCAATACTGATAACAATGTTAATGGCAAAATGTGAAGCATGATTGCATTGATTATCAGAGATGATACTTGCGTGATGGTGTGATCAACTCAGGGATAAGACCCCATATAACTTTGTGCAACGCAAGGCATTCACTAAAGGATGAAACTAGCTTAATCATGAGGACTTGCGACAGCATACCAGAGGATAATAGCGCTACGTTGCTGTTGGTTGATAGGTTGTCACCAATTAATGCTGAAGACAGCAGAAAGCACACCATGGGTGCTGAGGTAGGCATTAGGCTTACAATGAATCTTCACATTTTATTTTGTCAAAGCAAATGCAAGGATTACAAGATGGAGTTCGCAAGAAGGAGAATCTAGAAACTTCTAAGCAGCTGCGACAGTTAAGAACACTCGGCATCGAATGGGATTCTATCTAAAACGTAAGGTGTTAATCTTGCCAAAATGAGAACTGCTAGGGCGGATAGCTAACGGCCAGTGAGTAAGGCAACACATCTAAAGTTTCGCGGTGTCTGACAACCGACCACCCTAAAGTTGCTCCCCAAAATTTCTAATTTGCAGACTTAACAATGATATTTTGTTGAGCCAAGATTAGAATGTCCATAAGTATATCAACAAATTAGGAGGTAAATTGTGACTATAACCAAGAGCCATACTGGAAACATAAAACGGCATGATCGCTCAGCGAGATTCAAAGCAAATATCAACTGGGAAGAAGCGATAGGTTGCAGCTTAGCATGACGCTTCACAAAGGTGGTAAACGACCCTCTAATGAGGTTAACTGTAGGATTCTTGTAAGGCAGGAGGATCTTCCTCCATTACATCGCTTCCATAGGTTCGTAGAGTGGGTTTATTGCTAGGCTCGAGGGCATTAAAGTGATTTCATTGACAGCAATGGAAGCATATGTATCATTGCATACCTTTTTCTATATTTCCATGAATATACAGGGCCGACATGAGCATTACACCAGGGTTCAGAGACAGAAACCAACGAAGACAAGGCAGAGTTCTATTTAAGCACTAGCCTTTGTGCCCTATCAGATGCACAGGTGCAATTTGTTTTGTTCGACAGAGTGTTAGGTAAGGAATCAAACATAGCAAGAGGTTTTCCCACAGAAGGGGTGCAGACTCAATTTCCACAGAAGGATTTAACTCAACATTCTATAATACAAACAGGGTAAATGGACAAGTTAGATTCGAGACATTCAATTGTATTTGAAGCACATGAAGGATTGTGATAGGTCTCAAACTAGAGATAAAAATAATTTAAATACCAATTACTAAATAACTCACATCAATGAAGGAAAACATAGTAATCCTGGTTCTATACAATTTCACATGAAATAAGCATGTTAACAGTGCATACCTGAAATCTTTAAGCTTTAACAAGAGTCTTCTTTTCTCTCTGAATTCCAATCTTCTAGAATTCTTTTTCCCTCTACCCAACCAAGACTCTATCTCCTTGGATAAATGTAGAAGGCCTGCCTCTCCTCCCAACAACCCACTATCTCAAAACATGGGTCCATTCCTCGGGTGATTGCAAGAGACATGCCTCTCTTCTTCCAACATCCCACATTCTTGTGACATTCTTCAATTTCACTTACCAAGGGATTCCACACCTCAAACTTGCAGTTGATGGCAAAAGACATTAATTTTTTTACTCATCTCCAAATATTGAACTCACAAAACCAGGCAACAACCCTAATATTTAATCCTTATTACCGTCAATTTATTTAATCAAGATGGTAATTATTTAATCATCTTGCTAATGAATCTTACTCTCTTTTAATTTAATCCACTTACAACTTAGGACTTATTATTTCATTTACTCATTTAATTATTTATCCCATTTATTTATTTAATTACTATTTCCACATTAGTTTTACCAATTATCAATAATTAAAAAACCACACATAATTCCCTAGCAATGTTTATTTAATTAAGCTTTAATTTAACCTTATTTAAATGAAATATTAATCATGCATAAATTAACACTTAAATTGGATATACCCTAACTTACAAGGTGATACCTGACCCGGTGAAGCCACAGGACATAACGACAAAATGACGACAACAATCCCACTGACGGTGACGATAGGGTACAACACTGAAAACTCATCCTCCTTGAGGATGTTGACTAAATAGGGAACCTCATGTTAACTCAAATCCATAATTCCATTGGCTAGGGCACGCTCAGACCTGGTAATTTAGGTGGAGTTGATGCTCGGTACCTGCATCCTACAACAAACAACAAGGTTGTGCATATATCCATATATAATCATGTAATCACAGACACGATGAACAGAAATCATAGCGTGGCAGGGTACTTGAACACGAGTAATGCGACACTATTCCGTTCTCATAAACACAACATTAATTAGCTACTTCCATTACTAGTTATACATCATAATCATAATCGAATAACATATTAAACTTAAAATAACATTAATCCATAATCATGTCCATCAAACTGTGAAAGCACAAAGTACAAGTAATCAAGCATCATCCTAACATGGATCCATAATCAGCTAGCATAATATCAAAGTGTCCATCAAGATCAAGGAGAACATAAACCATAACATAGAAGTCCAAATATCTCGAAACTGTAAACATGCACTACAAGACTATCATCTAAACCAGCACTGTCATAGGAAACATGAAAATAACATCTATCACAAGAAAAAAGGCGAGGGGAATTACATCCTCCCCCCTAGAATTAGGCTTACTCCTGGAAGCCTGCAAAGAAGTGAGGATATAACTCCCTCATTCTAGTAGCATCCTCCCAGGTAGCAGAGGTCTCATCCTCAGGATCCCACTGGATCCTGACCTGCTCCACATCTCTGCCCCTGAGAGCGAGTCTCCTATGCTAAAGAATGCCTACGGGCTCCAAAGCCAGCTGCCTGTCCTCTACCTTTAGAGCAGTCCAATCAAGAATATGAGCAATATCTGGATAGTAAGGTCTAAGTAACGAAACATGAAACACATCATGGATGTGAGAAAGGCTAGGCGGCAAAGAAAGATGGTAAGCAACTAGATCGATCCTCTCCAACACCTCAAAAGGTCCAACAAAGCGTGGTGCTAGCTTAGAGCCCTTCCCATAGCGGATTGGACTCTTCTGTGGTCGCACCCGCAAGAATACCTGATCCCCAACAGAGAATTGATGATCGATCCTATGAGCATTTGCGTACTTCTTCTACCTATCCTAAGCCACCACCAAATGCTCTCTAATCCTCTCAACCTGCTACTCCATATCTCTAAGCATATCCAAACCCAGAAGAAATCTATCCTCCAAATGATCCCAACTCAAAGGGGTCCTACAAGGGTGACCATACAAGGCTTGAAAGGGAGACATGCCAATAGAACTATGATAACCATTATTATAGGCAAACTCCACTAGGTAAAGGTAGTCCTCCCAATGGCTCTGTTGATCCATAACATACATCCTCAACATGTCCTCAAGAATCTGATTAACCCTCTCAGTCTAACCATCAGTCTCAGGATGATAAGCTGAACTAAAGTTCAGCTGTGTCCCCAAGGCATGCTGTAAGGAAGTCCACAGGGCGGAAGTGAATATTGGATCCCTATCAAAGATGATTCTACGGGGAATCCCATGAAGTCTGATGATGTCCTCCATGAACACTCTAGCCACCGTAGAGGCATTGTAAGAAGCATGGACTGGAGAAAAGTGAGCTACCTTCATCAACCTATATACAGTGACCATAATAGCATCGTGTCGTCGAGAGGACATCGGTAAAACAACAATAAAATCTATCAAAATGATATCCCACTTCCACTTGGGAATCAGATGAGGCTACAAAAAACCTGCAGGCTCCGCCTTCACCCTCTAACACTCAGGACATCTCGACACAAAATCAGCAATATCCTGCTTCATACCACTCCAAAAGTACAGTTGATGTAGATCTGCATGCATCTTCTTGACCCCTAGATGGGCAGAATAGGGTGCCCAATGTGCCTCAAACAAAACAAGGGTACGAAGACCCTCTGAATTAGGAACATAGATACGACCCAAATGTCGCAAAAGACCATCTAACTCAAAAGAGTAATCAGAGAATCTACCTTCTAAAGGTCTAACTGACTCAATCTCGGTCCTCACCTCCTGGCACCATCTGTCGGTAGGAAGAGCAACGAGAATCTGACTTCTCAAGTCAACTGTAAGAGAAACTGCTAAGATCTCATGCCTCTGACGGCTAAGAGCATCTACTACCACATTCTCCTTGCCCTGAATATATCTGACCTCAAAGTAATATTCACACAAGAACTCCATCCAACGCCTTTGCCTTACATTCAAGTTTGGCTGCGTGAAAATATATTACAAACTACAATGATCACTGTGCAGCTCAAATCGATGCCCTAGAAGAAAATGCCTCCATCTCACCAAGGCATGCATCGTCGTTGCTAACTCTAGGTCATGAGTGGGATAGTTCAATTCATGATCGTTGAATTTGTGAGACTCGTAGGTGATCACACGACCATCTTGCATGAGAACTACTCCCAAACCCTCCAAGGAAGCATCGGTACAAACAACAAAGTCTCTGTCAGGATCAGGAATTGCAAGTATAGGTGCACTGGTTTGCTATTCCTTAAGAGTCTGAAAGGCTTCCTGACACTTCTCTGACCAAACAAACTTTTTCCCTTTCCTCTAAAGAGAAGTAATGGGATGAGCAATTCTCGAAAACCCCATGACGAAGTGATGATAGTAACCTACCAACCCCATAAAACTACGGACCTTAGAAACATTGGTGGGTGCAAGCTAGTCCATAATAGCTTGGATCTTTGAGGGATCTACTGCAATACCCTCTCCAGAGATAACATGTCCCAAATACTTAACCTCTGTCTGGAAGAATGCACACTTTGACAAATTCGCATAAAGCTGATTTTCTCTCAGACACTGCAACACCTGACGCAAATGCTCCTTATGTTCCTTCATAGTCCTTGAATAGATCAATATATCATCAAGAAATACGAGGACAAATTGGTCAAGATAAGTGCAAAACACACCATTCATTAAGCTCATGAAAACCGAAGGTGCATTGGTCAACCTGAAGGGTACCACTGTGAACTCATAATGTCCATAATGGGTGCAGAATGCTATTTTGTGAATATCTGCCTTAAAAATCTGCAATTGGTGATATCCTGACTTAGGGTCAATCTTAGAGAATACCTTCGCTCCCTTAATCTAGTCAAACAAATCATTGATCCACGGCAAGGGATACCTATTTCTCACCATTACCTTATTGAGCTGCCTATAGTCGATACATAGCCATAGAGATCTATCTTTCTTCTTCACAAAAATCACAAGTGCTCCCCAAGGGGAAACACTAGGTCATATGAACCCTTTGGCTAATAGCTCCTCCAACTACAGTCGAAGCTTTTTGAGCTCCTAAGTGGTCATTCTGTATGGAGCTCGTGAGATAGGCTTTGCACTGGGAACTAGATCGATCCTGAAATTGATGTCACGCTTAGGTGGCATCCCTGGAACATCAGAAGGAAAAACATACGCATACTCTCTCAAGAGTGGGTGATCATCAAGAGTTGCCTCTCGACTCTCCTCCATCTCCAAATCACTAACAGTCACTACAAAGAGCTAACATCCCCGACGCATACATCTCTTGAGTTGCATAGCAGAGACCATACGTAGGGAAACAAGTCTCTGAACTCCTACGACCTCAACCTCAACACCAGAATCATCCATGCATCTAACCGATTTATGCTGACAATCTATCACTGCCTGATGGGCCTCCAGCCAATCCATCCCTAAAATTATGTCATATGAACCCAGGGGTAGAATGCGAAGGTCCACAGAAGTAGATAGAGAGCCAATCTCCAATTTACACTCTGAAACTAGAGACTCAATTGCTACCTTAGCCCTGGAAGCTAACTCAACCTGCCACCTATCATCTTCCTTTGTTGCCACTAAGCCACAACACTCCACAAGGGAAGGAGATATAAATGAATCAGATGCATCGAAGTCAAATAGAACAGAAAAATCAATGCCTCGCATGCGACCAGAAGCCTCCACCACAGTGCCCTGATATTCTGCCTGCCGGTCATCTACCACTGCAAAGACTCGATGCGACCTGCCTGCGTCACCAACCATTGGCTCAGATGCCGCCGGTCGATGTCCAAATCCTGATGCACCCTTCTACGGGCACTGTCTGGCAATATGGCCCTGTTGGCCGCATGAGAAGCACCCGGTGCCTCTACCAAATCCACCGTTACCCCAGAAAGTACTAGACTGTTGGAAACTACCCCTGCTTACTGTAGACTGTGCACTCTGGGCTAACTGATCATAACGGTTGCGCTTATTGCACTACCCAGACTAGTCTTTCTTATTTTGAAACCTATTTCCCTGCTGATGCTGAGAATTCTTCGGTTTGGACTGCGAATACTGCTGCTGCTAACCACCCTTTATGGGTGCATGAGAACCTGATGCCTGAGTGTGACCACCTCGAGAACCATGTCCTGACGAAGGTGCACTACCAATGCACACACCTGTATGCCCATCAAGGGCCATAGCCAAGTTCTCCTCCACTAGTCAAGCTTTCTCCATGGCTACCTCCATGGTCTTAGGTTTGAATACATGAACCCCTCCACTAATCCGGGCATTCAAGCCCCTGATAAAATGTTGTACCAACATGGGCTCGTCATCCCCAATACCTGCGTACTATTTGAGCTCATAAAATCTATGCTCATACTGCTCAACTGTCATGGCCAACTGCCTCAGCTCATGAAAACTCGTCTGCTCGACGCTACCTCCAATGGTTAGAAAGGAAGCGAGCTCTGAATCTATCTTCAAACAACTCTCAAGACACCGTGCTAATG
Source organism: Cunninghamia lanceolata (assembly GCA_027924645.1). Classification (NCBI taxonomy): domain Eukaryota; kingdom Viridiplantae; phylum Streptophyta; class Pinopsida; order Cupressales; family Cupressaceae; genus Cunninghamia; species Cunninghamia lanceolata. The sequence continues at coordinate 7,591,799 of BSBN01000194.1, read as the reverse complement.
TCCAAATGCAGCTTCTACTCCTCTAGCCTCCACCAAGTCGAAGCAAACCCTCAGAGGTGCAAAATAGCACATCTGGCTTTCATATTGCTGCCATATGGATGCATGGCGAAACATCTGCCTAGGTCCAACAACCAAGTCTGTACCTCAAGTCTGTTGGTCATGATGTTAGTCACAAGCAAACATAGAATAAAAGTACACATTAACCTTTATTCATCTTGAAAGATACTATGAATTCAAAGAATTCATGATCCCAAGTCTCCGGTGATTAGGTCTTAATCGTCTGAAGTCACTCAGAGGTTAATGTGAGTTGTTGTTTCCATTTTGAGGCCTTACGTGAAAGTTGATCATCATCATGTCATTCCTACAGAAATTCTTTACAGAGAAGTCATATTATGCAGATATTTGGTGAGAAGATGCAGAATTACCTCAATCTTTGCATGATATTTTCAATTGTGCATGCTTTGTATTCAAATATGCTAAATATTTATGATTACCTATGAGATGTCTGCATATTTGTGTTATTTGCTTAAGATCATCAATTATTTGCAATTATGGAGATCAAATGCTCTGAAATTTAAAGAAACTAAAAGGAATACTTCAATTTAAGGTTGAACCTTTAGCTATTGATCCACATACATACTTGATACTGTCATGAGGAGAAGAAATCAAATCATATGTTCACTAGGACATTCCACAGCTAGATACAGTTGAAGAAAACTTCAGAGGATGATGAATGAAAACAATACATGCAACATGATGAGCACTCCAAGGGACACAGCAAATCAAAGCACATATCTAGAATTCATACACAGATTACTTAAGATTTACAAAGATTTGTAATCGAAATACTCTTCTCTTTCATTAAGTATGCAAAAGACATGTACATATACAATAACTTTGAAAAAAGCCCTGAATATTTCAGCAAACAGATTTCAATTAAGTTTCAAATGTTTTAACAAGGCATTTCACCACCTTTTATAGAATAAGGTGAGGAATCCATTACAAAAGATCTACAATCCTGATTTATCAATACAAATCTACGGTCATGATTCTCTTGACTTTGTCAATCTTTTACAAAATGGCACAAGTTGCCAGCTGGCAACTATCTAGACTACTTATGCAAATATCCCCTTCATGAGGTATCTTCATCATGCTCCTCAGCTGATTCATGCAGATCATCATCATGTGCATCACTTCCCGAACTGTCACTATCCTGATGGTGATGCTGCTGCATATGGGGCTGCATACTACTGCGGACCTGCTCATATGAATGCACAACTTGATCTATCCCTCCGCCATCTTGAGTTTTTGCTTTGATGATGGCATGCTTATGTGCTTCATACTTGTCTCTGTTGTTATCCAGCTTGTTCTTCCTATCCTGCAGTGTTTCATTATACTTCTCCATCTGGACCTTGATTCTCATTATTTTATTTATCAGTTCTTCTATCAAGTGGACAGGTGGACCATCTGTCTCTGATTGGAAGTTACTGTGTACAGCTTTGATGGCGGACTCTTCATCTTGATTTTCTATTTTACCTTCCACCTTGCCTTCAAATGTTTCTAATACCTCTGCCTTAATACCCATTAAATCACGTAGCCTCATGCTGATATCTCTCAGCGTATTATTACATCTCTTAAGGACTCCAGATTCGAACTGAACGTCCTTGTACCAGATGTCTATCAATAATGCGGTATTGATGTTCAGTACCTACTTACTGATAAGCAGTTGTAGATTTATACCCCTTATTTCTCCTAAAAGGCTCAGGACTCTCTCCAGTTTGTAAGACCTCTTCTCGGTCTGCATCTGCAATTTATCCACCTTTGTCTTAGAGTCACTCAAAATACCCCACCTCTTCAAAGAGGCCTTCATTATTTCTACAGCATCATCCAATGTGGATGACATCCATTTCCTTATTACGGACACCTCATGCTTCATGAGGTCTAATTTATTGACCTCATCCTGAGAAATGGCAGTCAATGGGACTGCATGTTCAGTTGTGGTATCATCAGGATCGGTCAGCCCTTTGATGTAGGCATGCAACTGAGCAATGTGCTCTTTATGTTGCTTATTCTTCTCCTTCTCTCTTTTCACCTTTTAAATTAGAGAGTCAATAATGTCTTTGCCCTCCTGACCTTCTTGGTCTTCATTGGCAAAGCCCAAATCTACTGTATTGATTTGAAATTCATCAACAGTGATTTTACCTTTTTCTTTCTCCACCGCAGGTATGGCGATTTGTGCGGTCCTTCTCCCAGTTGCCGGATCTCTCTTGATGGCCGAAGTCATTCTGGCCTTCCTCCTGGGTTTCATTATATCGGCGGAGAACAAGGTGGAGACATCAAACTCTTGAATTTCAAGCTCCTCTTCAATATTTACTTCTTTTGCTAACCATGGAGGCACCTGATCATGTTTTTCAGCATCATCATGATGTTCACCCATATCTCCCATTTCTATTAGTAGATGTTGTGGAGATGGTGATTTTTGTTTTTCTTCCTCCTAATGCTCGCTTTGTTGTTGATCTTGCGACACCTCCTCCTGTTGAGGAATTTCCTTCTCTGGGGGAGTATCTTATTGGTGTGGGGAACCCTGGGGTGCATCTACATGCTGATCATGATGATCATGATCCTCCTCTGTCATTACTTCATCTGTTCCCAATTCTTCTTCCCCTTGTGGCTTATCCACTACACCAGAAACTGGGGATTACGCATGAGGTGCTGGCGGTTGTTCTGCAGCTATTATTTCTTCCGAGCCTGCACTATCAACTTCTTGTATTTTGGCAGCTGGATCCTCTAGTGCTTCCTTCTTCTCATCATCCTTTGCTTCCTGAACCTCTACTATAGCAGGTTCCTCTGATGTATCATGTGGGCTTTGTTGGCCTAACTCAAGAGCATGGCCCTCTGGCTCTGCCATCTCTATCTCTTCTGTTGAGGGGCCTTTGTCAGGTGATCCTGCTAGCTGTTCAGGACTTGCATCCTATTTCTTTGTCAAGTCTACCACTACAGGACTTGTCACCTCTGTGATCAATGCTTCTAGCCCTATGTCTTGACCTACTTGCTCTGGGCTCTTTTCTTGCTCTTCTTCTACGTGTCTCACCTCCTCAAGTACAGTTTGAACTAGTGGAGGCTTATGAGGAGTCATAGATACTCCAGCAGCAAGTGTTTCCATCTTTTGTGCAGCCACATCCTACACTACCTCATCATCAGATAGATTTATTGTCTCATCAAGCGAGACATGTCCTTCTGCTTGTGTCTGGGAGGTCTCTTTCATTTATTCCTCTACAAGTTCAGTTTTGAACTTGATGATGGTAGGAAGTGGAACATTATGTTGAAGTTCCTTCAGTACTTCACTACCTTCCCCTTGTAATAGTGTAGGGGGTTGACTTATTCCACCTCTCATGGAGGTCCTTTGTTTCTTAGGTGTGGTAGACACTAGCACCTATGGAGCTCTCCTCTTTCTCTTTATTACTAGCGGAGCTTCTTCCTCTTCAGGCTCCTCCTCCATGAGGATATCCTCTGTATCACGTTTCCCTGAGGATTGACCCACTTCTAGGGTCTCAGTGATTCCAACCTCTGCTGTCCTACTCTTCTTGGGCTTTTCTCTCTTTGGAGGGGATTCTGACTTTGATCCTGATCCTGATCCTGATCTGGCTGCCTCCTCAGCTGTAAATACTGCCCTGTCGATTATAACCCCTTTGGGTTGTTTATCCACTTTCTTGCCCCTTGGGGGTCTTTTGCTCTGTTGCTGTGGTGGAGGTAACTTATCTCCCTTAGTCTTCCTTTTCTTAAGCAGGAAGTCATCATATACCTCCGCAGGAATATCCTGTCCCTTCTTTTTATTGTCCACCATAATGGCAACACCTTTCTTTTTCAATTCCTCCACCTGATCATCAACCCAAGCTTGAGTTAGTTGTATGGTCCTGGCAATGAATGGGTCTAGAGCTATGTCTTCCTGCATGGTGAGGTCAGGTGCAGAGATGGTGTCATTGTATATCTTCTTTTGTTCATACTCATATGCAATTATCCTGCCATCATCCCTCTTCAATTGTTGGGGAAGGGAGATGCAATCAAAAGTTCTAATTTGGTTCAGAGTCAACCTCTGATACCTTCTTCTCCTGGCTTTTGCCTCATCTTTGCAGTCAGCCCAAAAATCTTCTAGGTGCCTCTGATGAATAGGCTTTCCTAGTATCTTCTGTATCCTACCGTAAGGATCATATGGTCTTGTTATCGAAAAAGGCTATAAATTCATTTTATTTAGGGTGACCATCACTTTCTTTATATTATCAGAGATAGGGCACATATAGTTGCCAATGCTAACTGGGAACAAAATTGGTGGTAGCTTCTTGGCATCCTTGTACATTTTAATCATCACGAAGCCCTGCCTGATAAATTCCATTAATATTACTGCATCGGTAGGATACCTCAGCATAATGAGGGGATGTTCCTCAAAACCCTCAACCCTTATGTAAGAAAAGGTTGCAAACTGGATATACCAGGCTCCATGCCTGTAAACTACTTCCTGAGCCTCCATGCTCAATCTTTTTGTTCTATCTTCTTCCATGGTCCTTACCAGATGCATAGAGAATGCATCATTGACCAGTTTGTAGTCTCTGAGGTAATTGGTTCTCTGTAGCTGGGGATGATGACCCTAGATATATGCAGCATTTGTGCTTGTGAGCTTTCCATCTGTAACTAAGGCATCAAAAGTGCCTTTACAAGCACAAGAATAAACAATATATGATGTCATATAAAATGCACAATTTGAACGTCCCAGGTTCATCAGCTGCTCATGCAGAGCATCACTTATTATTTGGCCCCACAGTGGCTTGATGTTTGAATACAGACACATCATTATAATTCCATACATCTAATCCATGAAGCTACCAGCATCTGGTTGGCCCATTACTTGATTTAGGAGTGCAATCATATATTGGTACTCCTCACTAAAATCATATTTAAACATATGCACAGGGAGTTTGGCTACAACAGGATATGCGCTGTTGTCTGCTCGCCATTGATACATGTTTTTTCTGGCCGATTTCTTGTTGGCCTCATACTCCCTTTCTGCCTTCTTCAGGGCCACACTCTTAACTTTATTGCCCAACGATAATCCAAATGTCTGGGAGAGACCCTTGATGGAGAGGTCTGCATATATCCTCCCATGTTTTACCACCTGCCTCGTCTGAGGATTATAATTCTAGGCACACTCTATAACCAGCTCCGGAGACTCCATAGAATATGGGAAATTGGCGGCGTTCCACATTCCTGACACAAACACCGCATCCAGCACCGGACTCTTGTCATGCCCATCATTCAGTTTAATTGACCAGGCCTCCAGATTGGTGCTCCCCTGATGGGTGTTTGTAATTGTTCCATACTTAAACAGGACCCCCCTCCTAGAAGAGAACATAGGCCTACTGAATTCCTCTTGACACTTAACGTACCGCTTGTCAGCCATGATTATCTGCAATTAACAAAAATCTTATCTCACAACAGGTATACACACATGCATATTGCAATTAACTTCATAATTCACTATGCCTACTGTATTTGTTTAACATTACTTAATCATATGGATGCATAAACCAGAACTTGCATCATCATACCTAAATAAAAACACATGATGAGGGTTTCATTTACTTACCTGGTTATGCAGATTTTTCTTCTATACCAGTAGATTACCAACAACATTCTTAATTCAGCTGATGACCACCTCTTTCCTTCTGTCTGTGAGCCCAAATCGTGCAACAGTAGCTGGTATGCGGATATGGAGGCTGGTGCTCTGTAAAACAATTTAATCGCAGGGTAAATGTGAAAATGACGGTTGAATTACCTTTTAACCTTGCAGTTAGGGTACATTTAGGGCAACTCTGACAAGTTAGATCATATTCCTTGATTATTCGTGCGAGAATGCAGTATCCCGCCAGGTGTTTCATTGGGTTCCAGGGTCGGCGGGAACTACCTACCATGTCTGCACGCATTTAGTGATAATGGTGGCAACAGGAGTGGGGGGATATCCATATGACAGGATATCATGAGGGCAGGAGGATATTCACAAATATCAGGTCGAGTTTCAAAATATCATCCTCCCTATTGAAATTGTTATTGCGACAAGATTCGGGTGACAAAAGCACCCTTGTTTATGTTGGGTACATCAGGAGGATATTTCGGTGTATCAGGTGATGTTTCAAAATATGATGATGACGAGACAAACTCGCATGATTCTCCTTTGGAATATCGGGATGACATCATCATGATATTTGTTTTTTTGTATTGGAAATGCATCATGATGTCATCGTCATATTATGCAAACATGATCATGTTTGGGAAATATCCTGTCGAAATGTAAATGTGATGATGATGTCATCGTCATGTTCATTTCTTCATTTATCCAGTTTGGATGACATCATCAGGATATTTGATAAGGGTGATATTTCATGTCTGGAGGATATTAAGAAATATCAGGTTACATTCTAAAACATGACGCTCATGATACAAAAGACCGCTTGACGGGGAAGATTTACTACTACTTAAAATTGACGTCCAGATATTTGAGCCGTATGACTTATCGGGGGATGTTTCAAATATGATGATGAGCTTCAACAATATGACTGAGGATATAAAAATATGACCTTCCTCTTGCGAATATTAGGTTTGACCAGAACTTTGACTGCTCATAACTCACACATCCTGATGAACATCAGGGTGATGCAAAAGGCAAACCTGCAGGGAATTTAATGCTCTTTTAGAATATGAGGTCACAGAAGTGAAATGCAAATTTTGATAAACTGACTTCATAATGGTGACTTACCTCATCCTGACTCTACATGATGATGCATATGACTTACTTTTACCAAACCGCCAAAGAGAAGACAACACAAGCCAAGCCAAAAGTTGGGTCCCTGTTTTGCCAAGTCAAAATGGGGCATGTTGTGTAACCACACAACAACTTGCCACCAAAGAAAATAATCAAATTCCAATGATTCAAGTGATGTTATCACATTCATGTATAGTATTCTAATTCTATCTACACATAAGCATCATGATCTTCTGAATGATAAAATTTCATCATGGTAACAATGCTAACCAAAGATCAGGTGTGTGCATATGATTAATTATCTTCATCTTGAAAGTAAGTTGAAAACATAAGTAACTGGTGTTAAACTACATAGTTGGAGATCATCCCTTATAGCCAACCTGGATAGAGCCTTGCTGCCAGCAGGCATCTATAGCCCCAGCAAGGTTATCTATACAATCTCCCTAAGTAGAGCCCCACTGCCAGCAGACGTCTATAGCCCCGGTAGAGTTACTTAGATGGCCTAACTTTATTTCTTTTCTGATTTTCTCTTTAAAATTTGTATCTGATATCATCATGTCAGCTTATTTGTACAAGGTACAGTCACTTGCAGCTTTAGGTTGGAGATTGTACTGGTAGCAAGGGAGTCCCTTTAGATTTTTCACTTAACACCTATACTTGTGTGCTCAGCAAACCCAAGGCTGTTAGATGTTTCATTGTGATTGATTCATTTTAACCAAGAAAAGGCACCCTGATGAAAAGATATCACAAACCTGATCATGAACACCTCTTAGAATGAATCATAACCTATGTCTAAATGTGATATCATCACTTGAACCTTAACAATTTAATTATTTTCTGGGGTGATGAAGTGCATCATCTTGACTTACCAGAACAAGGTCCCAACCAACAAAACAAAACAGGACAAAACAAAACAAACTGTACAAACAACTATACAAATATACAATATGATACATATGACTGTTATGTAGCCATTTAGGCTTGGAAGTAATGTTTGAGGAATTGTCCATTGATTGGCAATGGGACATCCTCACCTGTCAGGTTCTTAAGCCTATAAGTACTGTCTCCTAGTATCTCAACAATTTGAAAGGGACCTATCCATAATCTATCAAACTTACCATGGTCACCTTTCTTTTCATGGGCTTTATCCCACATCAGGACTAAATTAGATATCCTGAAAGCTTTAACTATGGCTCTCTTGTCAAACCAGCGTTTGACAACAGCCTGATGTTTTGCAAATTGATCGATTGCTTGACTCCTTTTTTCTTCCAGGTGCATCAACTGAAGCAACCTGACTTCTTGCTTATTGTCTATACCTAGGTATTCTTCGGCAAACTGTAGGGTAGGAATTTTTAAGTTTACAGGGAGGATGGGATCCACCCCATATACTAGCTGGAAGGGCGAGTTTCCAAATGCAGTTTTTATTCTAGTTTTGTCAACCCATAAGGCATATTTTAGAAATGAGTTCCATTCCCTGGGGTTTTTCTCTATTAATTTTCTTATGATATTCAGTAGATTTTTATTGGTGGATTCTGCTAATCCATTCCCTTGGGGATAATAGTTGGATGAAAACTTAAGTATGATCCCATGATCAAAAGCCCAACTTGATAACTTGGTGGAAACGAAGGCAGAACCATTATCACATACCAATGCATAAGGAGTTCCATACCTGGTGACAATGTTGCTCTCCAGAAATTTAATGACATCATCTGCAGTGCAAGTTTTGCTGCTAATAGCCTCAGTCCATCTAGTACAATAGTCAGTAATTGTTAAGACATACCTATGACCTGAGGAGGACGGAGGATTAATTGGTCCTATGAAGTCCATGCCCCACTGTGCAAATGGGCGCTCTTCCATCACTGGCTGCAAGGGTTGTGCAGCATATTTCTCTCTGTTGGCAGCAACCTGGCAAACATGACAACATTTAACATGATCAGCTGTGTCTTTAAAAATTGTAGGCCAGTAATATCCTGCTCTGAAGATTGCATGTGTTGTGGCCAAGGATGATCCATGTGCCGTTCCAAACTTGTCATGTAGCTCTAATAGGACCTTATTTACTTCCGGCTTTTCTAAGCATCTCAGGTATATTCCTTCATAGTTCTTCTTGAATAGGGTTCCTCCCTTCATCATATACTTTTGGGATCTTGGTGCAGGAGCACCTACCTGACAGCTGGCCTTCATGAGGCAGTTAGTTGTTTTAGGTCTTGTTTATGTTTCCAAGAAGGTCTGGTAAGACCAAATGCATGTAATAAGGTCATGCTGATCATGATAAGATCATGCTGACCAGGCTTTGCTATTTTTAGGTAGTCTGTTAGAACAGCTGTCATGATGTATGTTCGGTTGGATCTCCCAGCCGCCTGGAGAGTTCCCAGCCGCTTGGAGTCGGGTCAGTAGTACTCAAAGGCAAATCTATTTAAGCATGAGGATCGGTTGATATTGCATAGACAGATAGATGAATCGATCGAGCTAGGTTGTAGAGAGTGAGACAGCGAGAGAAACTGATCATTGTATTTGCATCTTTTGAAATCAAATAAAGTGTTCCTGTTTGTGTTCATCCTCTGTTGAATTCCATTGCTTGATCGATTTGCTGGTTTGGTGGCTGTATGGATTCACTGATCCATTCCACCGGTTGATTCGTCTGATCGGTGGAATGGTTATGTACAGTAGGTTAGTAGTTAGTTTGTTTGTTTGCATGCAGGTGTGTAGGATTGCGGTCAAGAGATGTTGAAGACCCTAGCATGGGCATGTGCTAGGTCGAGTTGACAAAGTGTGGAAGATCACCCTGAGAGTGGATCGGGTCATCCCTGGAGGATCGGCGAAGTGAGATTTCGCTAAGGTTGGGAGTTCATCAAAACGGCTTCATCAGGATATTTCGGTTTATACCCTGCAGTCGCGTTGGGCATCGTCATCCGGATAAGTGGAGGAGATCGGCATGATGCGGTTAGTTGCATGAAGTGCAAGTGTGTCGGGGTGATCATCATCTGGAGGAGCCGAGGAGGAGTGTATCGGCATCAGATAGAAGATCGGGTCATGAAACTGTTGAAGTTTGCATGTTGCGAGTGCATCAGGATGTTTTAAGTCAGATATATACTCAGCGTATATATCACCATCAGGATCATCTCTTGGGAGTGCCCATCATCCGCGTATCGCTAGCAGATGCGGGAGTGAAAGTTTGTTTTTTTGACCAAGTGTTGAAGAGGTCATCAGGATATTGGGTGACGTCATCGTCATCAGGATATGACGTCATCGTCATCAGGATATTGAGATATCCCCCTACGCTAGTTTATCCTGCTGTCGTTAAGTGCTTAGGTATCGGCGGAAGTCCGTGGCAGAAAGTTGTGTTAACATCATCAGGAGGTTTCGAGAGAACCGGATAAATCATATCATGATGCTGTTGCTTGTATCGTCGGCTATCGGGGCATCGAAGGGGAGGTGCTGAAGGTGATCGTCATCAGGATATTTGGAGCAACCGGATATTTGATATCCTGCTGACGAAGAGAGTGTTGAATATCATGATGATGCCGATGGAGCTTGGCGCCCGATGAACAGTGCAACAGGAGGATGTTTGTGCTAGTTGAACATCATGATGATGTTAGGAGGAAAACGGAGGAAGTGAACAGTAGTCGGCAGGAGGACAATTGTGCTCGTCCAAAATATGATGATGCTGACAGTGTAAAGCGAAATATGATGATGATGGTGATGATGATGATGATGATGATGGGCTGCAGACATCCATGCTGTATTGTAAGGTTATAGTGTGGATGCCTCTGCATCAGATCTTATCCTTAAGGCTCTTCTTTGTGAAGCTTGCATCCTTGATGGACATCTTCCAGTAATCAGGATGTGCCTGATATCTGAATACCATTCTTTATTGTCTTTCTCATTGATCACATATTGTTGACTAGTGATATTTGGATCAATTTCAGATATCATCTGGCTCAGAGCTTGTCCTCTTACCAACTTCATTGGTGTAATTTCCATATCATACTCTTGTAATACAGTAATCCATTTGGCTATTTTCTCACCAGGCTCACTTTGCATCAGTAGCATCTTCACTGCTGCATCTGGTACTACGGCAATCACTTTGCTTCTTAGTATGTAATGTCTGAATTTCTTTACTGCTCTGACTAATGCAAGTGCCTGTCTCTCAACATCTACATATCTCAATTTAGCATCCCTGAAAGGACAGCTCATGAAGGCGATTGGTTTCTCTTCTTTCTCTTCATTTCTTTGAGTTAATACTGCTGCAGAAGTATGTTCTGAGGCAAATGAATAAATGTAGAAATCTTTTGTGTAGTCTGGACTGACAAGGACAGGAGCATCTAAAATGGCTTTCTTTATATCTTCAAATGTAGCTTTGGCCTCTGGTGTCCACTCAATTTGTGCATCTTTTTTCAACATAGCATTTAGTGGTCGGACAATCTCAGCAAAGCCGGTGATGAACTTCCTCACAAAATTTATCTTGCCAAAATAAGACTTGAGTTCCTTTTTGCTCCCTGGAAGTTGTAACTTCATGATAGACTCTACCCTGTCAGGATCAATGATAATTCCATCTTCTGTGATCAGGTGGCCTAATAACTTTCCTGTTGTCACCCCAAATATGCACTTCTTGGGATTCAAAGATATTCTGTATTCCTCGCACTTCTTTAGTACACTTCTGAGATCAGCAACATGATTCCCCCTTTCCTTGGAGAATACTGTCAAATCATCCATGTATATGACTATACATTTTCCTATTAATCCTCTGAAGGCTATGTCCATTGCTCGCTAGAATGTAGCTCTAGCATTTATGAGTTTGAATGGCATACGTCTATATGCAAATATCCCCCACTTTGTGGTGAAGGCAGTTTTCAATCTATCAATTTTGTCAACCATTACTTGGTTGTATCCTGAAAAGCCATCCAGGAAGGACATCATTTTGGCTCCATTTATAATCTGCAGAACTTCATCCAATGAGGGTAAAGGATAATTATCCTTTTCTGATGCTCTGTTCAGGTTCCTGAAATCTACACATAACCTGATGTCTCCATTCTTCTTTCTGACTGGCACGAGATTTGCCATCCAAGTGGAGTGCCTCACAGGAAATATTATCCTGGTGTTTAACAATTTCTTGACTTCTTCGAGAATTATCAGTTCAAGAAAGGCATTGACTGGCCTTTGCTTCTATCTGAAAGGTTTAGCATCTGGCTTGAGAGGTATAGTATGAGTTATGATAGAGGTGTCATATGTTTTCAACTCATCATAAGTCCATGCAATTACATGTATGTAATCCTTGAGGGCCTGAGTTATTCCTTCTAACTCTTCTGGTGTGCAAATCTTACCCAACAAGATGTTTTTCTTGTCATCAGCTTGTCCAATATTCACTTGTGAATACTGACCTCCATCTACCTTAGGCAGATCCTTCTATTTAAGCATATTATCCAAATCAAAAGCTCTTTCTAATTCAATCATACCTTTGGGGATCCTGTTGCTAGGTAGCTCTAATATCTCATCTTCTTCCCAGACATGATCTTCCATACCATTCTCATCTATAATCTGAGCTTCAAATATGTCTCTATTTGAAATGAAGTCTAGAATGTGCTGATCATCATCAAACACTTGGAGTTTAATCACATTATTAGGTACTGAAGGTACTGACACTAGTTCTACTGAAAATCTTTTCAAACCAGATATAGACAGTGGCTCCAATGTACTGGCAGCTTGGGCAAGTGCATCTGCCCTATGGTTTTGTTCTCTTGGTACATGAGTGATATTAAAGGTGTCAAGATCTTCAATCAGGTCCCACACACGATGTCTGTAATTGGACAGCTTTTTGTAGTTACATGAGTAAATTCCTCTTACTTGTCTCACGACTAGTTTTGAATCTCTGAAAACATGCAGAATTTTTACTTTCTTCCTATGAGCAAACAACATCCCATGAATCAGAGCCTCATACTCTGCTACATTGTTAGTACAAGGGAACTGTAGTCGGTAAGCTGCCAGATAGGATTTTCCAGTTGGATCAATCAGATCAATCCCTACCCCAGCACCTTGCTTAGATTTGGACCCATCAAACCTCAGGATCCAAGGTTTATCTTCAGCAGGACATTTAGCTTCAGTAGGATATTTATCTGAACCTTTTTTCTTCTTTGCAGCTCTGGCTGCTACTCCGCATGATATCCATTTTAACTTAGGGACGTCATCATCCTCAAGTTTCTTCTTTCCTTTATTTTGTGAGCCTGATGGCCTGTCTACTTTCTCTTTCATTTCAGCAGGAGGATGATCTTCTGGATCTGCATCTGCATACTTTTTCAAAATATGTAAACATAGTGAACAGGTTGTTTCTGAGTGAGGTGCCTCGTGCAACCTGCACCAACCTTTGATTAAAACCTCATGGGGAGATTTATGCTATCGTGCCATCTTCTTTATTTCTTTTACTAGAAATTCTTCAAACTTAGTCAGGTCACTACCTTTGTCTTCATCAGACAACTCATAATCTGGTTCCACAAAGCAATCACTACCAGGAGTGATCTTTTATTTTATTTTATTGTTCATCCAGTCAGAAACCAGGACCTCTTTTGTTTCCAGGATATGATCCTCATCATGATCTGTTGGCTCTTCAGTTCCTGTAGAAGACAGATAAGAATTAGTATCGTCATCATCAACAGATGTAGCATTTACCTCAGAATATGATGAGGATGCCTCACTACATGTCTGCTCCAGCATCATCATGTCTAAGCATGTTTCACAAGTCTTTTCTGAGTGTGCTTCATCATGTAACCTACACCATCCATCAATCAAAATATCGTTAGCAGGTATATTTAACAATTGACAATGTTTTACTTGATTAGACAGATGCATCTCAAAGTCTCTGAAGCAATCTATTTCATTCTCATTATCAGGGTTATTATCATGTTGTCCAATGACTGGCATGTCCTTCTGATGATCATCATCATGATGATGATGTATATCAAGCATCAGGATCTCTTCTATTTTCACAGTTTGTGGCCTGATGCAATAAACTCCAGGTTCTACGTCTAGGTACAGGATCTCATTTGTTCGGTTGTACTTGGTGATCATATGTTTCATTCTAGGTTCAGCATCAATCCTGATCTGATTAGGTATACCCTTCCATGGTAACCACATGTGACTGAAATCTGTGGACATATATCCATTGAGCGTCTTGGACCAGTCTCAGCTAAGCAACATCCCATAAGTATCAGGTATGTCAACTACCTAAATGTCAATGTAATATTGGATCCTAGGATCAGATGCTAGTTGCATGTGGATGTGAGTTAACTCTCCTACTACACTTACTTCTGTTTTGTCCAGCTGTGTGACCTTCTTTAGGGATTTAGTAGGATGTAGTCCTAAAGCGTTACATATTGATAGGGGCATAACATTTGTGGAAGCCCCTGAATCAACCAGACAGTTGTGCAGGTTCTTGCTGAACATTATTATGGTGAGGAGGAACGGGGGTGATGCAGTTTTATCCTTATACAAGGTCATGTGGGAGGTTTCTGTAGCTTGGACTGTAGCTGACATTTTAGGCTTGATAATATTATCCTTAGTAGCATGATCCTTGCCACTGGATTGACTTGAAAGATGGCTATCCTCTTTAGGAGCAGGATCATCTAGTGATTTCATGAATGCCCTTTTGATGGCAGGAGTTTTCAGTAACTCAGACAGGGACAGGCTGATCTTAATTTTCTTCATTTCATCAGCCAGATAGGTGACTAACTTTTCAGATTCATGAGGTGCATTTACAACCTTCGATCCTACATTATGATGAGACAAGTATTGAGCATTTACCTTGGGGAACCCAGGGTTATTGCTAGCTTTAGGATCAGGAGGTGTATTGAAGTTGTTCGGAGGTAGAGATGATGTCAATGAACCAGTAGGTCTGTTGGCATTACTCCTCAAGTTATAATTATGCTTACCAGGATATTGCTGCTGATATGCATGTACTTCCTCATGTTCTCTTGCAGGTTCATTTTCATCCTCAAAGGGGAAAACATAATTTGTTTCAAAAGTTAAGGCAGATTCTTCACATACCTGGTTATAACTATGATGAGGTTGATTGGTATAGGTTTCCAGCACAAAAGCTGAGTCATATCCACAAGGAATAATCTCATTACCTTCTGCATGAGGTGGATTTCCAGAAGTGTTAGACACTTCAGTCTGAAAGATGCTGGTAGCAATTCTAAATTGTGAACAGTCTAATTCTGCATGTGCATTTGTATTGTGGATCCTACACCAATTAGTAAGAGCTGCCTCAACAAGATTGACTCTAGTAGTCTATTTGGTTTCACCAGGAGGCTGATTGTCTAGGGGGATGGTAATGAGCCATTATTTGGCCTAGAGTTCCATACTCTGTGCTGTCTCTGAGGATTATTGTTATTTCCACCCCCATTATTGAAATTATTGGTGTTATATCCTCTGTCAGGATAATTTGACCTATCATTGGAATAATTTCTATTTTGGTTTGACTGGGCATAGAAACCCTGATTTCTCAAATGTGTGACTTCTGTGGTAAGTTTTCTGAGTTGAGTAGAAATTTCTTTAATCTCCTCTTTTTCTTCTTGAGCTTTGGCTACCACATTTTCAGTTTGAGGCTTGAAGAAGGAGGATCCATGGTTATTGTTGGATAGATCAGCACCCTGAGGTGTCTGAGCTTGTGCAAGATATTGTGGCAATTGGCCATTTCCATTAGGAGGGGGCATAATGCTCAGTGGAGGTACTTGCAAAGGTGCAGGCATGACTGCTGGGGGTACCACTGCTCCATTAGAATATTGTACAGGATATTGTGCAGAATATGATGCAGGATATTGTGAATGCATGCCAGGCAAGGTAGGAAATACCATATTTGGAGTAGGAGCAGGTATCAATTACTGATTTACCTGTATAGCTTCTTGAAAAGCTAAGGCTAAAGTGGTGATCCGGGGATGTGTCCTCCTTATGAACATGGAAGTCAAAGGATCCAAGGCTGAATAGTAAATGCTCCTTGCAGCTTCATCAGACACAGTATAAGGGGTGACCACTCTGGACAACATTTTTTGAAACCTAGCGTTGAAATTGGCAATAGGCTCATTCTCAAATCTCTTGATAGTAGCAAATAAATGATAGTTTATTGAGGGATCGACAGGAACCTTGAATCTATCAAGAAAAGGTTTCTCTAATAAGGCCCAGGAATCAACAGAACCCTGACCAAGACTGATGAACCAATTATAGGCTTCTTCTCCTAAGGAAAAGGGAAATAATCTGCACACCACATCTTGATGTTCTATCCTAGCTCTGCAGCAAGCTTCCTTAAAAGTCCTGATATGATCTTCAACATCTTGATAAGGATGATATTTTGGACAAAGTTTATCTGGATTCTTTGGTAACTCATGATATGCAGTTAAGGTCAAAGGTGACTCTGCTGCAAAGAAAGACATTGCAGCCTAAGGAGGTTGAGCTAGTGGTGCAGCTGGCTGAGGTTGGACTAGAGGTATACCTTGAGGCTGAACAGGAGGTGTCACAGATATCCCAGAAGGTATTTGTAAGCCAACAGGAGTTACAGGAGGAGGTTCTGGCGAAGCTCTTGGCGCACTAGACTCTAGAGTATGATGAATGTCTACAGTCCTAGGTCTGAAACCTCTAACAGGTAATTCTTCAAAAATTCCACTAAGTCTAGACCTGGTATTTATCCTGTGAGCCAGGATTTCACAATTTTGATGCAAATTGACTGAAACTTTGCAAATATTGGCTAGATTTCACCAGCTGAGGTGATATTCGCAATCAAATGGCTGATTAGACTAGATATTTATGAAATATTTGTGAAGATACTACAAATATGACAGGATATTTGAGGTATCTTGACCCCGAGCACGAGATCTCAAGTGTCTAAGGCTTAAATTCTTCAAAGTTTGAACAAATTTACGAACCTTTGGCTGTCATCAGTGAATTTGGAATGATATACTGTAAATCTTACAATATTTATGTGAAATCTAGAAATCTTTACACAGAATGAGCAAATACGAACCTTTTACGGTAAATATTTGTGTAATATTTGAAATTCACAGATGATCGGGGGTTATCTTTCTCTCTGCATCATCAAACCTGAGAATAATGATGATGAGCGTGGTATTTCAGATCAGGCCCTCCTTCTAGCGCCAATTTATGTTGGTCATGATGTTAGTCACAAGCAAACATAGAATAAAAGTACACATTAACCTTTATTCATCTTGAAAGATACTACGAATTCAAAGAATTCATGATCCCAAGTCTCTGGTGATTAGGTCTTAATCGTCTGAAGTCACTCAGAGGTTAATGTGAGTTGCTGTTTCCATTTTGGGGCCTTACGTGAAAGTTGATCATCATCATGTCATTCATGCAGAAATTCTTTACAGAGAAGTCATATTATGCAGTTATTTGGTGAGAAGATGCAGAATTACCTCAATCTTTGCATGATATTTTCAATTGTGCATGCTTTGTATTCAAATATGCTAAATATTTATGATTACCTATGAGATGTCTGCATATTTGTGTTATTTGCTTAAGATCATCAATTATTTGCAATTATGGAGATCAAATGCTCTAAAATTTAAAGAAACTAAAAGGAATACTTCAATTTAAGGTTGAACCTTTAGCTATTGATCCACATACATACTTGATACTGTCATGAGGAGAAGAAATCAAACCATATGTTCACCAGGACATTCCACAGCTAGATACAGTTGATGCAAACTTCAGAGGATGATGAATGAAAACAATACATGCAACATGATGAGCACTCCAAGGGACGCAGCAAATCAAAGCACATATCTAGAATTCATACATAGATTACTTAAGATTTACGAAGATTTGTAATCGAAATACTCTTCTCTTTCATTAAGTATGCAAAAGACATGTACATATACAATAACTTTGAAAAAAGCCCTGAATATTTCAGCAAACAAATTTCAATTAAGTTTTAAATGTTTTAACAAGACATTCCACCACCTTTTATAGAATAAGGTGAGGAATCCGTTACAAAAGATCTACAATCCTGATTTATCAATACAAATCTACGGTCATGATTCTCTTGACTTTGTCAATCTTTTACAAAATGGCACAAGTTGCTAGCTGGCAACTATCTAGACTACTTATGCAAATATCCCCTTCATGAGGTATCTTCATCATGCTCCTCAGCTGATTCATGCAGATCATCATCATGTGCATCACTTGCCGAACTGTCACTATCCTGATGATGATGCTGCTGCATATGGGGTTGCATACTACTGTGGACCTGCTCATATGAATGCACAACTTGATCTATCCCTCCGCCATCTTGAGTTTTTGCTTTGATGATGGCGTGCTTATGTGCTTCATACTTGTCTCTGTTGTTATCCAGCTTGTTCTTCCTATCCTGCAGTGTTTCATTATACTTCTCCATCTGGACCTTGATTCTCATTATTTTATTTATCAGTTCTTCTGTCAAGTGGACAGGTGGACCATCTGTCTCTGATTGGAAGTTACTGTGTACAGCTTTGATGGCGGACTCTTCATCTTGATTTTCTATTTTACCTTCCACCTTGCCTTCCAATGTTTCTAATACCTCTGCTTCAATACCCATTAAATCACGTAGCCTCATGCTGATATCTCTCATCTTATTGTTGCATCTCTTGAGGACTCTGCATTCAAACTGAACGTCCTTGTACTAGATGTCTATCAATAATACGGTATTGCTATTCAGTACCTACTTACTGATAAGCAGTTGTGGATTTATACCCCTTATTTCTCCTAAAAGGCTTAGGACTCTCTCCAGTTTGTAAGACCTCTTCCCGGTCTGCATCTGCAATTTATCCACCTTTGTCTTAGAGTCACTCAAAATACCCCACCTCTTCAAAGAGGCCTTCATTATTTCTACAGCATCATCCAATGTGGATGACATCCATTTCCTTATTACAGACACCTCATGCTTCATGAGGTCTAATTTATTGACCTCATCCTAAGAAATGGCAGTCAATGGGACTGCATGTTCAGTTGTGGTATCATCAGGATCGGTTAGCCCTTTGATGTAGGCATGCAACTGAGCAATGTGCTCTTTATGTTGCTTATTCTTCTCCTTCTCTCTTTTCACCTTTTGAATTAGAGAGTCAATAATGTCTTTGCCCTCCTGACCTTCTTGGTCTTCATTGGCAAAGCCCAAATCTACTGTACTGATTTGAAATTCATCAACAGTGATTTACCTTTTTCTTTCTCCACCGCAGGTATGGCGATTTATGCGGTCCTTCTCCCAGTTGCCGAATCTCTCTTGATGGCCAAAGTCATTCTGGCCTTCCTCCTGGGTTTCATTATATCGGCGGAGAACAAGGTGGAGACATCGAACTCTTGAATTTCAAGCTCCTCTTCAATATTTACTTCTTTTGCTAACCATGGAGGCACCTGATCATGTTTTTTAGCATCATCATGATGTTCACCCATATCTCCCATTTCTATTAGCAGATGTTGTGGAGATGGTGATTTTTCTTTTTCTTCCTCCTGATGCTCGCTTTGTTGTTGATCTTGCGGCACCTCCTCCTGTTGAGGAATGCCCTTCTCTGGGGGAGTATCTTCTTGGTGTGGGGAACCCTGGGGCGCATCTACATGCTGGTCATGACAATCATGATCCTCCTCTATCATTACTTCATCCATTCCCAATTCTTCTTCCCCTTGTGGCTTATCCACTGCACCAGATACTAGGGATTCTACATGAGGTGCTAGCGGTTGTTCTACAGCTATTACTTCTTTCGAGCCTGCACTATCAACTTCTTGTATTTTGGCAGCTAGATCCTCTAGTGCTTCCTTCTTCTCATCAGCCTTCGCTTCCTGAATCTCTACTATAGCAGGTTCCTCTAATGTATCATGTGGGCTTTGTTGGCCTAACTCAAGAGCATGGCCCTTTGGCTCTGCCATCTCTATCTCTTCTGTTGAGGGGCCTTTGTTAGGTGATCATGTTGGCTGTTCAGGACTTGCATCCTGTTTCTCTATCAGGTCTACCACTACAGGACTTGTCACCTCTGTGATCAATGCTTCTAGCCCTATGTCTTGAGCTACCTGCTCTGGGCTCTTTTCTTGCTCTTCTTCTGCTTGTCTCATCTCCTCAAGTAGAGTTTGAACTGGTGGAGGCTTATGAGGAGTCACAGATACTCCAACAGCAAGTGTTTCCATCTTCTGTGCAGCCACATCCTGCACTACCTCATCATCAGACAGATTTATTGTCTCATCAAGCGAGACATGTCCTTCTGCTTGTGTCTGGGAGGTCTCTTTCATTTGTTTCTCTGCAAGTTTAGTTTTGAACTTGATGATGGTAGGAAGTGGAACATTATGTTGAAGTTCCTTCGGTACTTCACTACCTACCCCTTGTAATAGTGTAGGGGGTTAACTTATTCCACCTCTCATGGAGGTCCTTTGTTTCTTAGGTGTGGTAGACACCAGCACCTGTGGAGCTCTCCTCTTTCTCTTTATTACTAGTGGAGCTTCTTCCTCTTCAGGCTCATCCTCCATGAGGATATCCTCTGTATCACGTTTCCTTGAGGATTGACCCACTTCTAGGGTCTCAATGATTCTAGCCTCTGCTGTCCTACTCTTCTTGGGCTTTTCTCTCTTTGGAGGGGATTCTGACTCTGATCCTGATCCTGATCCTGATCCGGCTGCCTCCTCAGCTGTAAATACTACCCTGTCGATTATAACCCCTTTGGGTTGTTTATCCACTTTCTTGCCCCTTGGGGGTCTTTTACTCTGTTGCTGTAGTGGAGGTAACTTATCTACCTTAGTCTTCCTTTTCTCAAGTAGGAAGTCATCATATACCTCCCCAGGAATATCCTGTCCCTTCTTTTTGTAGTTCACCGTAATAGCAACACCTTTCTTTTTCAATGCCTCCACCTGATCGTCAACCCAAGCTTGAGTTAGTTGTATGGTCCTGGCAATGAATGGGTCCAGAGATATGTCTTCCTGCATGGTGAGGTCAGGTGCAGAGATGGTGTCATTGTATATCTTCTTTTGTTCATACTCATCTGCAATTATCCTGCCATCATCCTTCTTCAATTGTTGGGGAAGGGAGATGCAATCAAAAGTTCTAATTTGGTTCAAAGTCAACCTCTGATACCTTCTTCTCCTGGCTTCTGCCTCATCTTCACAGTCAGCCCAAAAATCTTCTAGGTGCCTCTGATGAATAGGCTTTCCTAGTATCTTCTGTATCCTACCGTAAGGATCATATGGTCTTGTTATCAGAAAAGGTTGTACATTCATTTTATTTAGGGTGAACATCACCTTCTTTATATTATCAGAGTCAGGGCACATATAGTTGCCAATGCTGACTGGGAACGAAATTGGTGGCAGCTTCTTGGCATCCTTGTACATTTTTATCATCACAGAGCCCTGCTTGATAAATTCCATTAATATTACGGCATCGGTAGGATACCTCGACAGCATGAGGGGATGTTCCTCAAAACCCTCAACCCTTATGTAAGAAAAGGTTGCAAACTGGATATACCAGGCTCCATGCCTGTAAACTACTTCCTGAGCCTCCATGCTTAATCTTTTTGTTCTGTCTTCTTCCATGGTCCTTACCAGATGCATAGAGAATGCATCATTGACCAATTTGTAGTCTCTGAGGTAATTGGTTCTCTGTAGCTGGGGATGATGATCCCAAATATATGCAGCATTTGTGCCTGTGAGCTTTCCATCTGTAACTAAGGCATCAAAAGTGCCTTTACAAGCACAAGAATAAACAATATATGATGTCATATAAAATGCACAATTTGAACCTCCCAGGTTCATCAGCTGCTCATGCAGAGCATCACTTATTATTTGGCCCCATAGTGGCTTGATGTTTGAATACAGACACATCATTATAATTCCATACATCCAATCCCTGAAGCTACTAGCATCAGGTTGGCCTGTTACTTGATTCAGGAGTGCAATCATATATTGGTACTCCTCACTAAAATCATATCTAAACATATGCACAGGGAGTTTGGCTGCCGCAGGATATGTGTTGTTCTCTGCTCGCCATTGATACATGTTTTTTCTAGCCAATTTCTTGTTGGCCTCATACTCCCTTTCTGCCTTCTTCAGGTCCACACTCTTAACTTTATTGCCCAGTGGTAATCCAAATGTCTGGGAGAGACCCTTGATGGAGAGGTCTGCATATATCCTCCCATGTTTTACCACTTGCCTCGTCTGAGGATTATAATTCTGGGCACACTCTATAACCAGCTCCAGAGACTCCATAGAATATGGGAAACTGGCGGCGTTCCACATTCCTGACACAAACACCGTGTCCAGCACCGGACTCTTGTCATGCCCATCATTCAGTTTAGCTGACCAGGCCTCCAGATTGGTGCTCCCCTGATGGCTGTCTATAATTGCTCCATACTTAAACAGGACCCCCCTCTGAGAAGAGAACATAGGCCTACTGAATTCCTCTTGACACTTAATGTACCGCTTGTCAGCCATGATTATCTGCAATTAACAAAAATCCTATCTCACAATAGGTATACACACATGCATATTGCAATTAACTTCATAAATCACTATGCCTACTGTATTTGTTCAACATTACTTAATCATATGGATGCATAAACCAGAACTTGCATCATCATACCTGAAGAAAAACACATGATGAGGGTTTCATTTACTTACCTGGTTATGCAGTTTTTCTTCTATACTAGTAGATTACCAACAACGTTCTTAATTCAGCTGATGACCACCTCTTTCCTTCTGTCTGTGAGCCCAAATCGTGCAACAGTAGCTGGTATGCGGATATGGAGGCTGGTGCTCTATAAAATAATTTAATTGTAGGGTAAATGTGAAAATGGTGGTTGAATTACCTTTTAACCTCGCAGTTAGGGTACATTTAGGGCAACTCTGACAAGTTAGATCATATTCCTTGATTATTTGTGCGAGAATGTAGGATCCCGCCAGGTGTTTCATTGGGTTCCGGGGTCGGCGGGAACTACCTACCATGTCTGCGTGCATTTAATGATAATGGCGGCAACAGGAGTGGGGGGATATCCATATGATAGGATATCATGAGGGCAGGAGGATATTCACAAATATCAGGTCGAGTTTCAAATATCATCCTCCCTATTGAAATTGTTATTGCGACAAGATTCGGGTGACAAAAGCACCGTTGTTTATGTTGGGTACATCAGGAGGATATTTCAGTGTATCGGGTGATGTTTCAAAATATGATGATGATGAGACAAACTCACATGACTCTCCTTTGGAATATCGGGATGATGTCATCATGATATTTGTTCTTTGTATTGGAAATGCATCATGACATCATCGTCATATTATGCAAACATGATCATGTTTGGGAAATATCCTGTCGAAATGTAAATGTGGTGATGATGTCATCATCATGTTCATTTCTTCATTTATCTGGTTTGGATGACGTCATCAGGATATTTGATAAGGGTGATATTTCGCGTCAGGAGGATATTAAGAAATATCGGGTTACATTCTAAAACATGACGCTCGCGATACAAAAGACCGCTTGATGGGGAAGATTTACTACTACTTAAAATTGACGTCTAGATATTTGAGCCGCATGACTCATCGAGGGATGTTTCAAATATGATGATGAGCTTCAACAATATGACCGAGGATATAAAAATATGACCCTCCTCTTGCGAATATCAGGTTTGACCAGAACTTTGACTGCTCATAACTCTCACATCCTGATGAACATCAGGGTGATGCAAAAGGCAAACATATAGGGAATTTAATGCTCTTTCAGAATATGAGGTCACAGAAGTGAAATGCAAATTTTGATAAACTGACTTCATAATGGTGACTTACCTCATCCTGACTCTACATGATGATGCATATGACTTACTTTTACCAAACCGCCAAAGAGCAGACAACACAAGCCAAGCCAAGCCAAAAGTTGGGTCCCTGTTTTGCTAAGTCAAAATGGGGTGTGTTGTGTAACCACACAACAAAGTCCTCTACCAGTTCCATCAAAGATGGGAGGACGTGCTCTTAGTAAGTCCCTCATATGGTTGGCTTGCATGGTTTCCTGCTCGACTTCCCTACGCCTGGGAGACCTTTCTCTCTCTCTAGGACCTGATTGGTCTACCTCCTGACCACCTCTGGCCTACTCACCCACCTATCTGGGACCTAAACAGGCAAGGGCTTCCTCAAGAATCTGTCTTAACTAGGCTCCATCAGGCTGACCCTAACCTTCCATGTTCTGACCCCCACCTTCATGGCCACTCCCATGAGGAGAGCTGGGAGGAGGAATACCGCCACCACCTCTCCCATGACCCCTTCCTCTGCCCAGACCTCAGCCTCTATGTCTAGGCATCTACCCTACACACAAAAGGGCAAATTATTACATTAAGAAAAAGGGTCGCAACAGGAGTTAAATCGTACTACAGAGTTTTAGCACAAGGTTTCGTAATGGGCTCAAATTTAACCAAGGTTCCCAATATTTAAACTGTGCTCTGATACCAAACTGTAATGCCCCGCAATGGAAACCTTAGAGGACAACACAACTGAGCTATGCAAGTGGAATATTTTTTTTTTTTGTATAAGATAACCAAGTAATGTTAAGCCAAACAACACACATCATTAACAACAACTTGTCTTCTAAGGTCCCATGGTTGCATTACTTGATAAATTAATCAACATAATTTAACATACATGGTTAACTGATCAATATCAGTTCATTCTACATCTATTGTACTAGTGAATATACATATACATCTCCATTCGTGCCACATAGATAAACAACTTTGCTCAAGATTACATGTGCATGATCAAAAGTCTATACATATGGGTACATTAACATGTAGTTTTGATTACATTTGGAACACATACATTATGAATCAACTGATACATAGGCAAATACACGAGCATAATAGCTATCTTCAAGTACAAGGTCTGAAGTCAAATGCACAAGGCATATCCTCCACGCTCACGAACAGCGGCAAGGAAAAACTAATGGATAAAGCTCTTCCACCAGACCATGTGGAACCCTGAGGTCGACCCCCCAAGCTAGGAGTTAACATAAGGTCCCCACTATAACGTATGGTCAGGTAGACAGTAGACTATGAGACAACACATGACTCCAACATCACAAGTCACCATCACAAAACAACACAACAGTACTTCCAAAGGCAACACTAACAAATGAGGAGAGTACAACTAGGGAGTGCTAGGCTGTAGTAAGGAGAGTGTCATTGCATGGTCCTAACATAGGTTACCCAGGCAGTCTCTCTCTAGACACCGGCCCCCATCTATGGTTACCCTGGCAGTCTCTCCCTAAACACCGGCCTCATAGGATGACGCATGCGGAACCAACCTTCCTTTCATGATGAGAAGGAAGTAAATCTGCCAATCCCAGCCTTCTCCCCTCATCCTTAGTCTGAACTAGCACTACAGGCATGAGTGAGGAAAAATCTTATTATCTTGTTAGTGTGAAAACTACCCAACCCCTAGATTTATTATAATATTATCACTGAATTACCAACTCCCAGTGGGTTACCCTAGCTAGCCACTTGGCACCGGCCCCCACAGTGGAAGCCACTCCCTTACCTACAACTAGAAAACCCTACTCAACAAGCATAGCAAGACATCACAACAATGAGGGTACCGGAACCATGCAAGGCATTAATCATCTTGCATAACAACATTCCTTATATCAACAGGTATATAACAATGCAAGGCATTGACCCTCCACAACATAATCATAAGGGCAGAATTCCTAGACCATTGCCCATAATAACACATATTCATTACAACTCTATGATCTCCATGTCACCCTGTTCCATAACTCACCACAAAACTGGATACAAGACTAATACAATCAGTTGGATAACCATACATCCATAAGGAAGTGCATTTATCCTTCCCCTTGTCTTTTAGTCCATACATAACTAGGGATGACATACTTCATAGACCAACAAGATCTCAAGACATCTATCCACACAACACATGAACTCAAGACATCCCAAGACAAGCCTCTGGAACTCTAGCCACACGGGTAGATATGGAATCAAAAGACCATATGAACGGGGTTATGCCCCATAGATAGAATTAACACATTACGAGAAATCAATCATACTTATGATTTAAATCTTACTTCCTTTACAACTAATCCACTAAAGCAGATTGCAATTGACAAAGTTGTTACAATCGTATATTAGTCATTAAAATTTAGCTTGTCATTTGATTGTATTCATATTAAGAAATAAATCCATATTTACAATAAAGTAAATATTTATTAAATAATCATTTAATTAAATTTACAAGATGCAAATATCATTAACGTAACTAAAGTGGACAACTATGGTCAGTGTTATAAATCAAAATTGATTAAATGATTATAATATAATTCAAATTTACTTCATACGGATAAATTTGAGAGTTCCTATCTAATTTACAACCATATATAAAAATAAAAGAACAATTTTAATCCCAACTACGTAACAATAGTTGCAAGTACATATAGATCGAATAACCTTGGTCTAATTGTCATTT
Organism: Cunninghamia lanceolata; assembly: GCA_027924645.1. Lineage (NCBI taxonomy): Eukaryota > Viridiplantae > Streptophyta > Pinopsida > Cupressales > Cupressaceae > Cunninghamia > Cunninghamia lanceolata. The sequence continues at coordinate 7,565,512 of BSBN01000194.1, read as the reverse complement.
TTTTGGAGAAGGTGATAGAGTTTAATACTACACTAAATTTCATTCAACCAAACTATTATTCCACCTATCAAGTTGCCCTTTATTACAATCTAATATGCCATCTCCCTTAACATGATCCAATTACATACTAAGCGTAATAATCCTAATAATTTGATCACATAAATTCCATTAACTTATTTAAACAAGTCACGTGACCAACATATTAGTAATAATAATAATAATAATAATAATAATAATAATATACCACAAATCACTTGGTAACAATTATTTTTCATCTGAGATCATTAATTAATTAACGTTACCCTTTTTAACACATCTAATATATTTAATTAATCAAATAAATAAAAAATATAAAATTGTGTCAACGCAACATAATTATAACAACCACATTTCATGACAAAACACTAATCTAATAAATTTAATCCCATAATATTTCAAAACTTGACCAAATTGTATCAAGTAATTAGTTATAACATTCAACTTATTATTGAATTGAACTAAATTTTAATACAAATAAAAAATCAAGTAAGACTCAAAACCTAACATTATCTCTCAACTTGACCCTCCATTAAACCTATTTAAATTTATGCATATGAAGCAATATATTTAACATCATACATGGAAAATAATTACAAAGCCTACCAAAATACATAAATTTCGTATCTTCTAATGTTACTCTTCATCACCAAAACCCTAACTACAAATTATTAAGGAACCCTAATTAAAATTTATTACGGGAAACCTTATTTACTTAGGGCCACAATTGACTTCTGACCCTCTCGAAGAATCCCTAACATGTCATTGACATCCACTACTCCTCTCAATCACAGAGTCATATGTAGAGAGGCAATGGAGGAATGAGACCAGATGGATCTCTTCAAAGGTGTAATCTCCTGGAAAGCAATGAGTGCAGGATATGAACAAGACAGATTTGGTGGGTTGACACACTGCAAAGGGACAGCGTCCAAGCATTCCACAGTTGCAAGGTATGTTTGGAAATGCTCAAAGCATTATGTAGAGGCATTGGCAGAGCGCATACCCATTGGATAGACGTAGCAATACTGATAACAACGTTAATGGCAAAATGCGAAGCATGATTGCATTGATTATCAGAGATGATAATTGCATGATGGTGTAATCGGCTCAGGGATAAGACCCCATAGAACTTTGTGCAACGCAAGGTGTTCACTGAAGGACGAAACCAGCTTAATCATGAGGACTCGCGATAGCATGCTAGAGGATAATAGCGCTACGTTGCTATTGGTTGATAGGTTGTCACCAATTAATGGCAAAGACAGCAGAAAGCACACCATGGGTGCCGAGGTAGGCATTGGGCTTACAATGAATCTTCACATTTAATTTTGTCAAAGCGAATGCAAGGATTACAAGACGGAGTTTGCAAGAAGGAGAATCTAGAAACTTCTAAGAAGTTGCAACAGTTAAGAACACACGGCATCGAATGGGATTATGTCTAAAATGCAAGGCATTAATCTTGCCAAAATGAGAACTGCCAAGGCGGATAGCTAACAGCCAGTGAGTAACACAACACATCTAAAGTTTCGCAGTGTCTGACAACTGACCACCCTAAAGTTGCTCCCCAAAATTTCTAATTTTCAGACTTAACAATGACATTTTGTTGAGCCAAGATTAGAATGTCCACAAGTATATCAACAGATTAGGAGGTAAATTGCGACCATAACCAAGAGCCATACTAGAAACTTAAAATGGCATGATCGCTTAGCGAGATTCAAAGAAAATATCAATTGGGAAGAAGCAATAGGTTGTAGCTTAACATAACGCTTCACAAAGGTGGTAAATGACCCTCTAATGAGGTTAACTGTAGGATTCTTGTAAGGCAAGAGGTTCTTCCTCCATTACATCACTTCCGCAGGTTCGTAAAGTGGGTTTATTGCCAGGCTCGAGGGCATTAAAGTGATTTCATTGACAGCAGTGTAAGCATATGTATCACTGCATACATTTTTATATATTTCCATGAATATATAGGGCCGACATGAGCATTACACTAGGGTTCGAAGACATAAATCAATGAAGACAAGGTAGAGTTCTGTTTAAGCACTAGCTTATGTGCCCTATCAAATGCACAGGTGCAATTTGTTTTGTTCGACAGAGTGTTAGGTAAGGAATCAAACACAGCAAGAGGTTTTCCCACAGAAGGGGTGCAGACTCAATTTCCACAGAAGGATTTAACTCAACATTCCAGAATACAAATAGGGTAAATGGACAAGTCAGATTCGAGACATTCAATTGTATTTGAAGCACATGGAGGATTGTGACAGGTCTCAAACTAGAGATAAAAATAATTTAAATACCAATTACTAAATAACTCACATCAATGAAGGAAAACACAATAATCCTGGTTCTATACAATTTCACATGAAATAAGCATGTTAACAGTGCATACCTAAAATCTTTAAGCTTTAACAAGAGTCTTCTTTTCTCTTTGAATTCTAATCTTCCAGAATTCTTTTTCCCTCTACCCAACCAAGACTCTATCTCCTTGGATAAATGCAAAAGGCCTGCCTCTCCTTTCGACAACCTACTGTCTCAAAACATGGGTCCATTCCTCGGGTGATTGCAAGAGACATGCCTCTCTTCTTCCAACATCCCACATTCTCGTGAGATTCTTCAATTTCACTTACCAAGGGATTCCACACCTCAAACTTGCAGTTGACAGCAAAAGACATTAATTTTTTTACTCATCTCCAAATATTGAACTCACAAAACTAGGCGACAACCCTAATATTTAATCCTTAGAATATTATTATCCTTATTACCGTCAATTCATTTAATCAAGATGATAATTATTTAATCATCTTGCTAATGAATCTTACTTTCTTTTAATTTAATCCACTTACAACTTAGGACTTATTATTTCATTTACTAATTTAATTATTTATCCCGTTTATTTATTTAATTACTATTTCCACATTAGTTTTACCAATTATCAATAATTAAATTATTTATAATTAATAAACCACACATAATTCCCTAGCAATGTTTATTTAATTAAGCTTTAATTTAACCTTATTTAAATGAAATATTAATCATGCATAAATTAACACTTAAATTGGATATACCCTAACATACAAGGTGATACCTGACCCAGTGAAGCCATAGGACATGACGACAAAATGACGACAATAGTCCCACTGACGGTGATGACAGGGTACAACATTGAAAACTCATCCTCGTTGAGAATGTTGACTAAATAGGGAACCTCATGTTAACTCAAATCCACAATTCTATTGGCTAGGGCACACTCAGACCTAGTAATTCAGGTGGAGTTGATGTCTGGTACCTGCATCCTGCAACAAACAACAAGGTTGTGCATATATCCATATATAATCATGTAATCATAGACACAATGAATGAAAATCACAGTGTGGCAGGGTACTCGAACACGAGTAATGCAACACTGTTATGTTCTCGTAAACACAACATTAATTAGCTACTTCCATTACCAGTTATACATCATAATCATGATTGAATAACATATTAAACTTAAAATATCATTAATCCATAATCATGTCCATCAAACTGTGAAAGCATAATGTACAAGTAATCAAGCATCATCCTAACATAGATCCATAATTAGATAGCATTATATGAAAGTGTCCATCAAGATCAAGGAGAACATAAACCATAACATAGAAGTACAAATATCTTGAAACTGTAAACATGCACTACAAGACTATCATCTAAGCCAGCACTGTCATAGGAAACATGAAAATAACATCTATCACAAGCAAAAAGGTGAGGGGCATTACATTTAGGGGTTATGAAATAGAGGTTAGGGGTTAGGTTTAATCATGTGTTAATACAGATTGTGGATTGAGAAAGGGGTGGTATGGGTATGTTGAATGGAGTAATGAGGTGATTTAATTGGTGATGACCTAGGTGAAGTGATGGTTAAGGTGTCTTATGTGGGATTGCTAGAAAGTGTGATTGGTAATGGTGGGGATAGCTAAATGTCCTAGTTTTCCTAAATAAACCCTAACCCCTAACCCCTAAACCATAAACTCTAAATAATACCCCTAAGACCTAACCCCTAAACCCTCAACCTGAGAAACCATAAACCCCTAAATCCTAAACCCCAAACCCCTAAACCCTAAACACTAAACCCAAGCAACCCAACCTCTATCTCACTATCTCCCTATCTCTATCATTCCTCTACCTCTCAATCTCTCTCCCTACGTCTCCTGAGTAGCCCTAAACCCTAAATAATTTCCCTGAACCCTGACCCCTAACCCCAAGAAACTCTCTCTCTCTCTCTCTCTCTCTCTCTCTCTCTCTCTCTCTCTCTCTCTCTCTCTCTCTCTCTCTCTCCCAAAACCCTAAATAATGCCCCTAAGCCCTAAGCCCTGAACCCTAAACCTCTATCTCCCTATCTCTCCCTTATCTCCCTATCTCTATCATCCCTCTACCTCCCAATCCTTCTCCCTATCTCTCTGGATATCTCGCTCACTCTTTATCTCCCTATCTCTCCCCGCTATCTCCTCTCTCTCTATCTAGCTATCTCTCTATCTCTTACCTCTCTCTCCCCTATCATTCCTTTATCTCCCTATCTCTCCCCTCTATCTCTCCCTCTCCCTTATTGACAAATGAAATGAAAACAAGAAAACTAGGACTCTCTTTCTATCTGTCTATCTATCTATCTCTCTCTCCTAAGCAAATTGGAAAGAAAAAGAAAAACTAGGAAAGCTAGGAATAGGATTTAATTAGGAGGTAGAGAGAGAGAGAGAGAGATATCTGAAAAAGTAGAAGTGGAGAGTCAAGGTGCACTTTTGGCAACTTAATTTTATCTTAACATTCCCAAAGTCTTACATGATTAAAAGTAATATTAATCTATTTGGTGGAAAAGTGGAACCTTTGCAAAGTTGTAGATGGAAAACATGACTCCACTTCCCAAAATCTCGTAATTATATAAATGAAGGTTTTGAAAATAATTATGTATCATCAATGAATAATCCTAATGCACTCATCCCCAAACTTGTAAATTGCAGTGAAGTTCAACATCCTCATGCCTCATAAAGTTCCACAACGTTCATTTACCAAAAGACCAACAAATCTTCAAACAAATGTAGTTGACTCGTATATCTAGCCAAACTCCATGATCTTTTCTACTATCTTATTTACTTAAACCAATGGAATGGTACATGGGCATCCATCAAAAGAATAATGATAGGGGGGTTCTTATCAAATATTATATTTGGTAACTTTCTAGTAAATATTTATAAAAACTATGGAAACATAGACAAGGCATTGCTAACTATTTGATAGAATGCCTCAAAAAAATGTGATTTCATAGATTACCATGATTATAGGAAATGTAGAAAATGAATCTAAAAATGGACATTACAATTTTATTATCAATGCTCTTTACAAAAATTAGAAAATAGACAAGCCTTTTCAATCATAGATGAAATTAGATGCAATGGTCATAAGAATATGGCGGGATATCGATAGACCACCTTTTTAGCATTTTACACAAAGCTAAAGATGAATACTTATGACCATTGCAGGATATCGATAGACGACCTAGAGAGAGAGAGAGAGAGAGAGAGAGTAACATATAGGGTAAAGAAAAATGGATATCCGTTTTGGAAATGGATATCCATTTTTTAAAACATAAAAAAAGGAAAACTGGTATTTTACCAAAGCAAAACGGATATCTGTTTTGCTTCGCTTTTGCCTTGTATGTAGGCTTGGGGTTGTCATAGTTGACTTTCCCTTCAATTCTAAAGTTTTTACAGGTTTCACTCTCTTCTTCAAACTTCACCCTTCGTGCTGATGACTTTTTTTTAATAAAAATTTGATAAAACAAAAAGGGTTTATAGAGGAAATTGTTAGCTTTCTAAAAATATAAGATTTTCTTGATTATTATTTTGTTAAATAATTATTAATAATTTTCTATATAGTGTGTGTCTGAAATCCCGATAGATACACTAATTGAAAAACATCAATAACTTTCAAACCATTCCAGGTTTTTTAGATCCGAAAGATGCATCACACTCTATGCTCCATTGGCTACAGGTTTTTAAAAAAATTGAATTCTGATTTTTTTTCATCGAGTTAGATTGGCTGGAAAATTACTCTTTAGTTTTTTAAAAAAGTCATAGTAAAAAAATCATAACTAATTATCTTATTGTAAAAAAATTTCAAAAAAATATGCGTTACATCTAGGCATGAGTCCTCTACTTATTTTGAAAGTTTCAAATTTTTTTTCTTTTTTGCTCATAGTTAGGTTGGCTGGACAAACACCCACTTTTTATTTTTTTCTAAAAAATTTAATAGTTGTTCATTGAAATGTTCATTTTTCACTAAGTAAATTTAGTTTTTAAAAAAAATTAGTAGCTCATAAACTAGATTCAATTCTCTACAAATTTTGTTCTTACATCTTTTTCAAATTGTGTAGATAATTCATTCAAATTTTCACATGAACTTGATTAAGTCTGATTTTTTGTATTTTCATTGCCACTTAGAGGTATAGTTTGGCCCATCATGATCCTGCACATAACCTAGTAGTGAGTTGAATCACTCAATGGAATCATTAAATAATTAGCAATAGTAAAGAGATGTGTCAGCCTCTTCCAAGAGAGAAGGACTATGATATTAACTACCACCATTGACGAGCCCCATGGGACGGTTGTCTTCCTTCGACATGTGGAAAATTTGCCTAAAACTTGGCGTGAGTTAGAACCAAATCGTTTATGGACTATTATGCATTAAATTAAGTTGCAACTAAAATGAGTGGAAGTGAGGAGTAAGGTGACTCTAAAGGAGTCATGCTTGAGCCTTTATTAAATGACGCAATTGAACCGTGAGGCAGCAAAGAGGAATAAGGAGAAACTTGTGTGAAGTTTAGGGATATGCGGAGAAGAATCGTGGTTGCCAGCAGAGAAGAGATACACAGCTAGAGGTGTCGACTATAAAGTTCTATCAGCAAGTATTGCCAACTCTATGACCATTGACGAATAGGTATTCCTCAGTTCTATATGTTAATAACAATGAGGAAATCGTATGATTCTTTTAGGATGTCCATCGTTGTGTTTTTTTGGATAGTTATATGAGAATGCGAGTGAGGTATATCCTCTAGTATTCATTGTGTTTACTGTTAAAAAGATATTAGTGTCGATCATGGGATAATACAAATAGAATTATTAGTAAACCATTTAGATCTATTTCTGAAATGATTAGGCATCGAATGCATTTTATATTGTTTATACTTGGTAATACAAGTGAACACTATGTTATAGTATTCTGAGTCGACTATTTTCTTATAGATATCTAAATGATAATCATATCAAATCATAGTATGGAGGATAAACGATCATCATAGTACGAGGTTGTCTTAGTTGATGTTTGTTTTGAAAAAATGGTTTACTTATAAAATAAATTTGTAGAAACCAATGATATGTTCATGAGATAATCATATATATATTAAACTCTTGAATTTTATTAGTATTGATTTAACTTGAGTAGTTATATTCATAGCCTTGAGTCATATAGTTTAGACCTTGAGTCGGGGTAATCTTATTTCAAAAACATTTCCTTGTTAAGTTTCTATACATGTTGAAAATGATATCTTATCCCAAGAAACTTAGATTCTTGGTGTTCTATGGTAATTTTGGTATAATCTATTAAATGGTAGAAGAACCAGGATTAGTAGATAAATGGGATAAATGTCCAAAGATCTTCTTAATGTCTATACTTGTAATCTTGATGAGTTTAGCTATAGTAAACCATTACGAGAAATAGACTAAGTCTATATAGAAACAACCTTGAATAAAATCATATATGAGTATATATATAAGTAGTGATGGTTAATAATGTCACGTAAAGGTAAATTGAAAAGTATTCATATTCCTTTGAATAGGAGTTTTTATCTTTACAAGAACTATAGTATTCTTAATCTTGGTTGGGTTAAACGAAAGGTCGTTTATAAACCTTAGTCTTGGAGTTATGAGATAGGCATATTTTGATATAATGGATTATTCGAGGGTAAAATAAAACCCTAGTATAACCTAAAAGGGTTAAAAATTATTTGATAGCACCTTTATGGTTATAACCTGTTTTACTTATTCTATGGGGTAGACATTAAAGGGTCAAGAACCCTAAATAATAAATGTTTATATTTATCTTATTGAAAAGAGATTTGTTATTAGTTGATAATGTTTAACCTTAGGTAGAGAAACCTATTTGTTTGGTTACAAGTCAAATTGAGATATAAGTCATAAGACTTTGGTTTTACAAGCATGCAAGAGGTACCATTAAATGGATCGTCAAACATAAAGTTTATTATACCTTTTTAGTCACAATTTCTCTTATCTATTACTTGTCGATAAGTGATGAATCTCAAATTTTTCAAAGATACAAAGAGATATCCAAGAATAGATAGTCATTCCATAAGGTCTATGGAGAAATGACATTGTCTTGTGAATCCACCTAAGTTAGAAAGATTAGATTTGAGTTAGATAAAACTTTTTAGTTAAACCTTAACTTGACCAAATAAGTTATTTATCTATATTAAATCATTGTGATCATTATATAGATCGTGATTGAAGGGACAAGTGCCCTAACTATGTATAATTATTCTTAGTTGTAAGAAGGGAAATAGTTTCCTAGACTATGATGCTTGACCTAGGTAAGGTAACCATCTTATTCATTATTAATCGATTTAAAATTCTTATGAATTGATAAGTCTTGGATCTCAGGTATTGTAATAATGCATTGAGAATCCTTGTAAAGAAAGGTAGTCGATAAGGTCTATGGAATATAGATAGTGAATGTAAACTTGTTTAGGTCAGGAAGACTAAAATATTGGAATTGTCAAGACTTCATAAGTTAAACGTAGTTGACCAAGTCAAACTGTAGGAATATGATAGTATCCATGTTGAGTTGGGGTGGGTGAACATTATGACAATGTTCATTGCGAACATCAATTTATATTGAAACTATGGCCATAGGAATGCGTATGTCTTTGCATGCATTGTTGGTTCACTATATCTGGATTGCACAACCTATCACAAATCATACTTAGCTAGAGGGTATCTAGGGTTGTATGATTGATAGAGTTGTGTAGGATACAACACTATGTACTCGGAAGGCACATTACCACTGGTCACTTTTGGTCTATATTCCTTGTGAAGGGTAGTACCACTTCCTATGTAGAAGATGTGTGGGAAACCACTGGTTTGTGTATGGAGGTAAATCACTGGAAATATACTCTCTCTAGTAGAAGACATGCCAAGGCTTGTGATAAAGATGTCAGATTTCTGGATGTAGTATATGTTTGAGACTTGTACTTATTGAGACCATGTAAAACATTATCTAATGCAGATATTTATAATTGATTTATTTTTGTAAACATTGTACTTCACAAAGAAAAGATGGTTTATTGTATTTTGTAATGAGAAATCTTGTAATTGCAGTTACTTGATTATATGTTGACTAAAAGAAAAATTTTCTCTATCTCATTATTACCTTGTTAAATTACTTTATGGTAAATTTTCTGATTTTAGAAGGTGCATGTTACATATGGTATCACAGCTACCAGGTTTGACACTAGGACTTATGAGTTCACTATGCTAACCTGTAGTCAACATTATGCAGTTAACTAATGTTTGAATTTTTTTGTGCCAGAATGGTGTGGAGAAGAACCAAGAAAACTGCTAGAAAATCTGTTCCTCAGGATTTGCCTGAATTAGTGGTTAAGAAGAAACCTATCAAGGAGGTTGAACTTAAAGAGTATATTATTTACTCTGAAGATGCATGGTTGGAGGATTCAGAGACTTTTACTAATGGTCTTAAGCATATTCGACTAGAAAGAAAACAACATTTTGAATTGGCAAAGAATCCTACTATTTCTACTTGTGTAGTAAAATCAAGTAAACTATAGTCAGTTATGACATGTCACTTGGAGGTCATTCTGATACTTCTATTTTAGGAAAAAGGTGTTGGAGGAGTATGTGTGTGTACATCCACCGTCTATGGTTGTTTAATTGGAAGATGGTTAAATCGACAGTGACATATAGTCTTATCACATCAACTATATGAATAAGGATGTGGTTACTCCTGAATAAATTATAATAAAGATGATAATGTTTTGCATCAATCTATTGATTGTTATGAGATAAGTATGTTTGATGTTTTGAGTTGCTTTAGATTCAGAAACCTATGAGATAACTTATTTATCAGGCATGATAAAAATGACATGTATCATATAAGAACCAAATAAAGGTGAGAGTCTAGAAGAGAATAAACCACTAGTTAATCTCTTGAACAAATTGGAGCAATCCTAAACATGTTTGTAAAAACCAAAGAGAGACCTGGTATTTTGGAAAAGAAAGTAAGAAATCAAGAAAACCCTGAAGGGGGAAATTGATATTTCTCATGGGATGAGAAATCAAAATCACCAACAATATAGAGTGAGTAATGGAAATCCTGTAACCATATACCCTAAAAGGAAGCAAAGGATAGGCTTGCCTTAGGACTGTCCTAGATATGAAGAAAGTCATTCCACCAAAGTTGATCGAACAAGTGATTGGAGCAACTAAAAATTTTATTCCTCCTAGAGTTTTGGATAAGTTACCTAGAAAAGCACCTTACCTTATGACAACTATAGAATTAATGGAATCAAAGCCCCATTACTAGAATTATTGGCTAAAGGTTTGATTAGATCCAGCATTTCACCATGTGGTGCACTAGTTATCATTGTCAAGGACATAACTCTACAATTATGTATTTAGTATCGTATGCTCAATAAAGCAAAGATAAAGAATAAATATCTTTCACCATGTATTTATGACCTCTTTGATTAGATGCATGGAGCTGCAGTGTTTTCAAAGATTGATTGTCGATCAATATATCATCAGTCAAGATTGAAGGATGAGGATAACAATAAAACAACTTTTGGAAAAGAAATGGGCACTAAGAGTTTGCAATGTTTCCCTTTAGACTTACAGTTACCTCTATTGTATTCATAAATCTCATAAATAGTTGATTAGAGATTGTTTAGACAAGTTTGTTCTAGTCTTTCTGGAAGATATACTTATTTATTTTAAGAATGAAGGAGAACATTATCATTATGTGCAAGTAAATCTACAATGGTTAAGAGAAATTACAACAGCACCATTTCTGTGAATTCTTGTCCCGAAGGATAGTTTGAGGGAAAAATTGATGCTCCAGGAGAAGGATTAAGGGACCGTGTACCTATACATGATGAGTAAGTTAAGCAAGCTCTTATGGTAAATATTGAAGATTCAAGGTATGATAGATTTAATTTTGAGTCATATGGACTATTGAGGTATAAAGATAGAATGTATGTTTCTAATTCAGCTGGATCGAGGCATCTAGTATGGAAAGAAGTTCATACTGCACCATATTCTAGACATCCAAGAGTAACCAAACTTCTAGTAGATGTTAAACCTCTTTATTTCTAGAAAAGAATGAAGAACGATGCTGCGAGATTTGTAGCAATTTGTCTTGAGTGCCAAAGAGTAAAAAATAGAAAATCAACTCCTGTAGGATTATTGTACCTACATGGTATGCTAGAGTGGAAATGGCAAGTTATTAGTATGGATTTTGTTTAAGGTCTTCCTATGTCTAGGAATAGACACGATGTCATTTAGTTGTGGTTGATAAACTCATGAAGGTAGCACATTTCATACTAGGGAATTTGACTGATGGAGCACCACTATTAGCTCCAAATTTGTGAAAGAGGTGTTTAGATTGCATGGCTTCCCTGAAAAGATTATCTCGGATAGAGATGCGTGTGTAACATCAAGTTTTTGGAAAACTTTTATTTCTACACTAAGGACTAAACTCAATGTGAGTACAACTTATCATCCTAAAATCGATGGACAAACTGAGAGAGTTAACCAGGTCTTGGAAGACTTGTTGTGAATGTATTGCATGGATCAACAATATAAGTGGGGGGACTACTTATCACTTGTAGAATTTTCTAATAACAATACCTAACTTTTTGCTATTAAGATGGCTTAAATTGAAACATTGGAGAGGAATGATGCTGAATTCCTATAAGCTAGGTAAGATAGAAGATAGGATTAGCATTAGTCCAGAAATGTTCTCAGAAATAGATGAAGAGATTAAATTGATTAGAAAAGATTGGTGGAAACCATTAATAAATTAAAAAAAAAAGTTACATTGATGTTAAGTATACACTAAGACAATTCTTGGTTAGAGAAGAAAAGTTCTTTTAAAGGTAAATATTTCAAAAAAGTTTAATAAAGTATGGAATGTATTCCAAACTAGTTCCTAAGTATAAAGGACTCTTTTAAAATTTCAAGGTAATCAATTCTATTGATTTCAAGAATTAATTTATTACCAGTAATTGCCACGAGGCATAATGCTTTTTGTGATTCATTTATGAAAAATATATTTATCTAATATATGAATATTATCTTCTAAGAATGTTTTACAAGTACATAACCTAGAAATGGTTATGATCGAGCTTCTTAAATGCTTGAAGTTTACAAGCACTGCCTGTGTAATGTAGAGGTTATGTAGTGCTAGGTCCAGTGGGACCAATATTCAAAGGATAGTTCTACATGGGAGGATTACCATGAATTTTATCAAAAGTTTCCTTATTTATTTAATGATGATACCAGTTGAAAACAATGAACTTGCTATTCAGTTACTTTTTAATACTTTATATAATCAAAGACGATGACTCTTTAGGGGAAGGATATGTTACATTCCCAATTTTTTTCATTCTATACTTTTACATTTTACTTGGACATAAGTAGATTTATTATGATATTTAGATTAATGACAAGGAAAGAAATGGATTATATTGAATGCCATTTATGAAATTATGGAAATGATTATGTTATTATCAATTTAATATTTGCATTATGAGATTTGATCTATTATTTGAATAATGATGCACTGATCATAATTTGTTTGCTAACAAGTTTGATATAGGATTACAGGTTATCAGATGACTCTCGGAGAGAAGAGAGAGAGATTATCTTTCCAAGAGAGAGACATAGACCTCAAGTTACATGTTGAGCATGATCAGGCTAGACAAGATCAGGAACATGATGTGGCCCCATCAGGCAAAGAGGACCACTGTAATGTTCTTTTAACCATATTTAATCACAATTGGTGTATTAATTAATGTAACCTTTCATGTTTCAAATCCAGAGGATTTAGAGGGTGTTCAATATGTTGAGCATGAGGCTATAAGACAAGATCAGGAACATGATGTGGCCCCATCAGGTAAAGAGCACCACTCTAATGTTCTTTTATTTAATGAAATACTTGTAACAATAATAATAAAACATATCAATTTAACATTTCTTTTTTATTGCAGTAGACCCCCAATTGCAGTGGCCTCCACGTCGTGAGTACACGACTAGGCATACATTAAGATCATGAGCAGAGGGTAGAACAATTGAAGGGGGGACAGATGATTTAGAAAATGATACTCCACTTCTTTTTTTAGCTGCAAAAAAGAAACAAAACAAAAAGTGATTGTAATCATATTATGACAACCATATTTTTGATAATATGTAAAAACTGAAAGAATGAATGTTATAGGTTAATGAATAAATGTGAATATGTTAATGAATGAATGTTATATGTTATTAATGGATGAATGAATGATTAATGTTATATGATTGAGTATGGGGAATTGAGAGTGATGTGAGGGGGGGAGGGGCCAAATGAGCTTCCACCGTCACGTCATTGGCCCTGTTAAGTAGATAATATTAAACTATTCTTGAAACAAAAAGAAGTTCAATAAGGTAATGCACTTTTCAATATTTCATTATACTGCACTTTTAATCTTACACAATTTTCATTAGTTCTCTTTGCTTCAATATGTTACCCTTTGTACTTATTTTACTTTTTAACACATCTCATATGTTACCCTGGATGACAACTTTTGTAGGGGAAGCTATCCACAGATGGATCCCGTGTCTGGGGATATATGAGTTTGGATTACACAAACTTGGGATGTACTCATGTAGCATAGAAACAAAAGAGAAGAGACCATACATTTCAGCACAAGAATTGGCTTGAGACTGGTACGTGGTTTGAACTAGGTCTGGGTATGAGGGTTCTAGGAGAGAGCTCTGTAACACAACTAGTATTAAATCATTAAACATACAGATATTGTAATTATGTGGTTAATAATAAAATCATCCACAATTCACTATGTGATGAGTAGTTAGTGATGATGTCATGCCATTGTTTGGTAGGTTATTGATTTTGCAGATGCTTTGAATAATAATCTCTAGTTGCTTACATGCCATTTGATCCATATGAGGAGCACCTTTCAATCTGGGTAGCAATTTATCATGTGCAGGCATATTCCAAGATGTTTGAAGCATTTGCAAGGTGTTTGGAGGTTGGGTATGCATACTTTCAATAAACCCTCATCATTTGAGCATTGTTAAGCCTAGAAATAGGGGTTTGTTTTTTTGTGGCCTTTGGAAGGGTTTAAGTGATCAAAAACTTGTTGATTTCTCAAGTTTTATAACTTGATAAAAGACTATCCAGGTTTATTTGATGTTAAGGAGTGATTTTGATGGCACTTGCTTTGTTAAATAGGCCTAATTGAGCCTTCTTGTTGCGGTATAGTCATGTTTAAGGTTGATCTTTACAAAACAACATACTGTAAGTTTGAAGTATGTTTTAGTAGGACCAAATAGGTCCTAGAATCTATGACTAGTTTTGGGAATCTCTACCTCCTTGAAAAGATATGCCCAGTTTTTGGTCTGTGAACTTTTACAAGAAATTTGGCCTTTGGGTGCAAGCTATTGGAAAACTTATAAAACAGTGTTGGAAGAGAATGTTTCTATTTTGATTCTATCAAAATAATGATGTTTATGGTGTATGAGGGTCTGATGTGGGTTTAGAACCCTAATTGGGTGTTTTGGTGCATTGTTCACCTCTTGGAATCAAGTGTAAATGAAGGAAATTTTTGGTGAAAGTTTAGTTGATCTTCTCAACTTAATGTTTTGGGTCATTAGTACCCCTCATAAAATAAGGCACCATCAGTGAAAGTAAGAGATGTTTGAATGAATAATTTTTTTAAAAAAAATTGCAAAGTTTCATCGCAATTTTGACGAAACACAAAATTTGTGACGAGGTTGTTGTACACGCGATGCACTGTTTGTCGTAATGGAAACAATGGTTTGCTCCACCTCGTCAGACAATGGATGAATGTTTGGTGGGTTTTCAATGAGTTCACATGGGTGTTCTACAATGCTTTCTGATATTGTGAGTCGATAGATGGATGAAGTTACATCAAATTTACGACAGACACCGCCAACATTTTTTGTGGTGTTGACAGACGATGTTGGGTTGTGGCTTGATCCACCTCATCAGAAAATGGATGAAGGTTTGTAATTTTGTGCGTTGATAGATGGACAAAGTGACGTTGATTTTGTGATGAACACCGCCAACATTTTCTGTGGGGCTGACCAACAATACTAGTTCGTGGTTTCGACGTAAAAACATTGGTCATTAAAGTGATGAAAATTCAATGATGAAAATAAAATTAGAGTTGCATCACTAAGTCAACAATATTTGGTCAATATGTCACCAAACATTTGTTAGAATTTGTAGTCAAATACAGTAGTGAGAGAGAGAGAATATCTTTCCAGGAGAGAGATATAGACCTCAAGTTACGAGTGGTTTATTTGCCAAATCGAGTATAAGTGTTTAATGAAAACATGAACCAATGTGTCATAAGAGGTCAGTCTTGTCTTGTCAGTTTAATTCTAAACCTAATCAATAGGTAGTCGATATTATTTACAAATCTACCTAAGTCATAGTAAGTCATCTTAGTCGTTAATAATGTTAACAACGTCATTTGAAGTGTGAATTGTGACTATTTACGTTTAACATAATTCTTACGACATTATTGTCATAAATTGGTTGTCTTATTATTATTAAGTCCCCTTGAGGCGCTATAAATGATTCTTAACATTAAGATGTTTTCATCGAGTTAAGAAGACATGAATATTGTCGATGGATTATGATGGGAATACAAGCTCAACCCAATCACAATATTTGTAATCCTTTATTTAAATATTATCTTTTTATTTGATTAAACCATAACTATCTAATTGAGGTGATGTTATGTGAATCATATTTGACATAATCAAATAAGAATATGCTTATGTGTTGAGTGAGGATAATACCTCATAATAAGTCAATATTGTTATACTAGCTTGCAAATAGGAGAGCATTCAATAATAGTAGTACTAAGTCGAATCACTTATTGGGAATCATTAAATAATTAGCAATAGTAAAGAGATGTATCAACTTCTTCCAAAAGAGAAGGACTGTGGTATTAACTACCACCATCGACGAGCCCCATAGGACAGTTGTCTTCCTTCGACATGTGGAAAATTTGCAAAAAACTTTGCTTCAGTTAGAACCAAATCATTTATGGGTTGTTATGCATTCAATTAAGTTGCAACTGAAACGAGTGGAAGTGAGGAGTAAGGCAAATCTATAGGAGTCATGCCTGAGCCTTTATTAAATGACACAGTTGAGCCATGAGGCAGCAGAGAGGAATAAGGAGAAACTTGTGTGAAGTTTAGGGATATGCAGAGAAGAATCATGGCTGGTAGTAGAGAAGAGATACATAGCTAGAGGTGTTGACTATAGAGTTCTATCAGCAAGTATTACCAACTCTAAGACTGTCAACTAATAGGTATTCCTTAGTTCTATATGTTAATAACAATGAGGAAATCATATGATTCTTTTAGGATGTCCATCATTGTGTTTTTTTGGACAGTCATATGAGAATGCGAGTGAGGTATATCCTCTGGTATTCATTGTGTTTAATGTTAAAAAGATATTAATGTCTATAATGGGATAATGCAGATAGCATTATTAGTAAGCCATTTAGATCTATTTCTGAAATGATTAGGCATCGAATGCATTTTATATGGCCGATACTTGCTAATATAAGTGAACACTATGTTATAGTATTCTAAATCGACGATTTTATTATAGATATCTAATTGATAATCATATCAAATCATAGTATGGAAGATAAATGATCATCATAGTAGGAGGTTGTCTTAGTTGATGTTTGTTTTGAAAAATAGTTTACTTATTGAATAAATTTGTAGAAACCAATGATATGTTCATGAGATAATCATATATATTAGACTCTTGAATTTTGTTCGTATTGATTTAACTTGAATAGTTATATTCATAGCCTTGAGTCATATAGTTTAGACCCTAAGTTGGGGTAATGTTATTTCAAAAACATTTCCTTGTTAACTTTATATACATGTTGAAAATGATATCTTATCCCAATCTAAACTTAGATTCTTAGTGTTCTATGGTAATTTTGTTATAATCTATTGAATGATAGAAGAACCAGGATTAGTAGATACAATGGATAAATGTCCAAAGATCTTCTTAATGTCTATACTTGTAATCTTGACGAGTTTAGCTATAGTAAACCATTACGAGAAATAGACTAAGTCTGTATAGAATCAACCTCAAGAATAAAATCATATATGAGTATATATAAGTAGTGATAAGGTTAATAACGTCACGTAAAGGTAAATTGAAAAGTATTCATATTCCTTTGAATAGGAGTTATTATCTTTACAAGTACTATAGTATTCTTAACATTGGTTGGGTTAAACCAAAGGTCATTTATAAACCTTAGTCTTGAAGTTATGAGATAGGGATATTTTGATATAATGGATTATTCAAGGGTAAAATAAAACCCTAGTTTAACCGAGAAGGGTTAAAGATTATTTTATGGCACCTTTATGGTTATAACCCATTTTCATTATTCTATGGGGTACACATTAAATGGTCGAGAACCCTAAATAATAAATGTTTATATTTATCTTATTGAAAAGAGATTTGTTATTAGTTGATAATGTTTAACCTTAGGTAGAGAAACCTATTTGTTTGGTTACAAGTCAACTTGAGATATAAGTCATAAGGCTCAGGTTTTGTAAGCATTCAAGAGGTACCATTAAATGGATAGTCAAACATAAAGTTTATTATACCTTTTTAGTCACAACTTCTCTTATCTATTACTTGTCGATATGTGATGAATCTCAAATGTTGCAAAGATGCAAAGAGATATCCAAGAATAGATAGTCATTCTATAAAGTCTATGGAACAATGACAATATCTTGTCAATCTACCTAAGTTAGAAAGACTAGATTTGAGTTAGATAAAACTCTTTAGTTAAACCTTAACTTGACCAAATAAGGTATTTATTTATATTAAATCATTGTGATCATCATATAGATCATGATTGAAGGGACATGTGCCCTAACTATGTATAATTATTCTTACTTGTAAGAAAGGAAATAGTTTCCTAGACTATGATGCTTGACCTGGGTAAGGTAACCATCTTAGTCATTATTAATTGATTTAAAATTCATATGAATTGATAAGTCTTGGATCTTAGGTATTACAATAATGCAATGAGAATCCTCGTAAAGAAAGGTAGTCGATAAGGTCTATGGAATATAGACAGTGAATGTAAACTTGTCTAGGTTGGGAAGACTAAAATATTGAAATTATCAAGACTTTATAAGTTAAACATAGTTGACCAAGTTGAACTTTAGAAATATGATAGTATCCAAGTCGAGTTTGGTTGGGTGAACATTACGTCAACGTTCATTGCAAACGTCGATTTATATTGAAAATATGGCCATAGTAATGCATATGTCTTTGCATGCATTATCGGTTCACTATATCTGGATTGCACAAGCTATCATAAATCATACTTAGCTAGAGGGTTTATAGGGTTGTATGATTGATAGATTTGTGTAGGATACAACATTATGTACTTGGGAAGGCAAATTAGCATTGGTCACCTTTGGTCTATATTCCTTGTGAAGGGTAGGGCCACTTCCTATGTGGAAGATGTGTGGGAGACTACTGGTCTGTGGATGGATGTAAATCACTGGAAAGATACTCTCTACAAGAAGACATGCCAAGGCTTGTGATAAAGATGTCAGATTTCTGGATGTAGTATATCTTTGAGACTTGTATTTATTGAGACTATGTAAAACATTATCTAATGCAAATATTTGTAATTGATTTATTTTTGTAAACATTATACTTGAGAAAGACAAGATAATTTATTATATTTTGTAATGAGAAATCTTGTAATTGTAGTTACTTGATTATATGTTGAATAAAAGAAAAAAAATTCTATCTCATTTTTACCTTGGTAAATTACTTTATGGTAAATTTTCCAATTTTACTATGATTTTAGAATGTGGATGTTACATATGGTATCAGAGCTACCAGGTTCGACACTAGGGCTTATGAGTCACTATGCTAACTTGTAGTCAACATTATGCAGTTAGCTAATGTTTGAATTTTCTTGTGCTAGAATGGCATGGAGAAGAACCAACAAAACTGCTAGAAAGTTTGTTCCCTAGCATTTGCTTGAATTAGTGGTTAAAAAGAAAGCTATCAAGGAGGTTGAACTTAAAGAGCATATTATTTACTTTGGAGGTGCATGGATGGAGGATTTAGAGACTTTGGCTGATGCACTTAAGTGTATTCGGCTAGAAGGAAAACAACATTTTGAACTGGCCAAGAATCCTACTATTTCTACTTGTGTAGTAAAATTTAGTAAACTATAGTCAGTTACGACATGTCACTTGGAGGTCGGTGTGATACTTTAGGTTTAGGAAAAAGGTGTTGGAGTACTTGTGTGTACATCCACCCTTTATGTTTGTTTATTTGGAAGATGGTTAAATTGACAGTGACATATAGTCTTATCATATCAACTATATGAATAAGGATGTGGTTACTCCTGAATAAATTATAATAAAGATTAGAATGTTTTGAGTCACTTTAGACTCATAAAACTATGAGATAACTTATTTATCTAGCATGAGAAAAATGACATGTATCATACAAGAACCAAACAAAGGTGAGAGTCTAGAAGATAATAAACCATTGGTTAATCTCTTGAACAAATTGGAGCAATTCTAAACATGTTTGTAAAAACCAAAGAGAGACATGGTATTTTGGAAAAGAAAGTAAGAAATCAAGGAAACCCTGAAGGGGGAAAATGAGATTTCTCATGGGATGAGAATGGAAAACAATCAAGAATATAGAGTGAGTAATGGAAATCCTATAACCATAGACCCTAAAAGGAAGAAAAGGATAGGCTTGCCTTAGGACTGTCCTAGATATGAAGAAAGTCATTCCACCAAAGTTGATGGAATGGGTGATTGAAGCAACTGAAAATTTTATTCCTCCTAGATTTTTGGATAAGTTACCTAGAAAAGTACCTTACCTTATGACAACTATAGAATTAATAGAATCAAAGCCCCACTACAAGAATTATTGGCCAAATGTTTGATTAGATCCAGTATTTCACCATGGGGTGCACTAGTTATCATTTTCAAGAAGAAGGACATAACTCTAAAATTGTGTATTTAGTTTCATATGCTCAATAAAGCAAAGATAAAGAAGAAATATCTTTCACCACGTATTGATGACCTCTTTGTTAGATGCGTGGAGCTGCAGTATTTTCAAAGATTGATTGTCGATCAATATATCATCAGCCAAGATTGAAGGATGAGGATAACAATAAGAAAACTTTTGGGAAAGAAATGGGCACTAAGAGTTTGCAGTGTTATGTTTTAGACTTATAGATAACTCTATCATATTCATAAATCTCATAAACAGTTGATTAGAGATTGTTTAGACAAGTTTATTCTAGCCTTTTCAGAAGATATACTTATTTATTTTAAGAATGAAGGAGAACATTATCATTATGTGCAAGTAATTCTACAATGGTTAAGAGAAATTACAATAGCACCAATTCTGTGAATTCATGTCCATAAGGACAGTTTGAGGGAAAAATTGATTCTTTAGGAGAATGATTAAGGGGTGTACCTATACATGATGAGTAACTTAAGCAAGATCTTATGGTAAATCTTAAAGATTCAAGGTATGATAGATTTCATTTTGAGTCAGATGGACTATTGAGGTATAAAGATAAAATTGATGTTCCTGATTCAATCAGATTGAGGGATCTAGTATGGAAACAAGTTTATACTGCACCATATTCTAGACGTCCAGGAGTAACCCAACTTCTAGCAGATGTTAAACCTCTTTTTTTTCTAGAAAAGAATGAAGAACGATGCTGTGAGATTTGTAGCAAGTTGTCTGGAGTGCCAAAGGGTAAAAAGAAGAACATCAACCCCTATAGGATTGTTGTACCCACATGGTATGCCACAGTGGAAATGGCAAGTTATCACTATGTATTTTGTTCAAGGTCTTCCTATGTCTAGGAATAGACACGATGCCATTTAGTTGTGGTTGATAAACTCACAAGAGTAGTACATTTCATACCAGGTAATTTGACTGATGGAGCACCAGTGTTAGCTCATATATTTTTGCAAGAGGTGCTTAGATTACATGGCTTCATTGAAACAATTATCTTGGATAGAGATGCGTGTGTAACATCAAGGTTTTCGTAAACTTTATTTTCTGCACTAAGGACTAAACTCGATGTGAGTACAGCTTATCATCCTAAAAATGATGTGCAAACTGAGAGAGTTAAACTAGGTCTTGGAAGACTTGTTGTGAATGTATTGCATGGATCAGCAATATAAGTGGGGAGACTACTTATCACTTGTGGAATTTTATAATAATAATACCTAACTTTTTGCTATTAAGATGGCTTAAATTGAAACATTGGACAGGAATGATGCCAAATTCCTATAAGCTAGGTAATCTAGAATATAGGATTATCATTAGTCTAGAAATGTTGTCAGAAATAGATGAATAGATTAAGTTGATCAGAAAAGATTGGTGGAAACCATTAATAAATAAATAGAAAAGTTACATTGATGTTAAGCATACACTAAGACAATTGTTGGTTAGAGAAGAAAAGTCTTTTAAAGGTAAATATTTTAGAAAAGTTTCATAAAGTATGGAATGTATTCCAAACCAGTTCCTAAGTATAAAGGACTCTTTTAAAATTTCAAGGTAATCAATTCAATTGATTTCAAGAATCAATTAATTACCGACAATTACCAAGAGGCATAATGTTTTTTGTGATTCATATATGAAAAATATATTTATGTATTATATGAATATTATCTTCTAAGAATGTTTTACAAGTACAGAACCTAGGAATGGTTATGATCAAGATTCTTAATGCTTGAAGTTTGCAAGGACTGCTTGTGTAACGTAGAGGTTATGTAGGGCTAGGTCTAGTGGGACCAATATTCAAAGCATAGTTCTACATGGGAGGAATATCATGAATTATATCAAAAGTTTCCTCATTTATTTAATGATGTTACCAGTTAAAAAAATGTTGAGAATTAAGGTGTCTCAACCTTGGTGATTCCTTGCATTATTTATGATAGTATTTTTTTATTCATTGCCTATGATGTAAATTAATTGTAAATTCCATATTGTCATTTTGTGGGATATGGCACAGTGATGTGTCATCCTACATGGAAGATGACAACTTGTAATTTTGTCCTCACATGAGAAGATAGGCATCCCAATTTATGGTAGGAGCATTTTGGCATGTGTCAGCATCTTGAATGTTGTGTAAGGGAATATTGACCGAAATGGTTATGACAGATCCCTATGATGAAGTTATAACATGTAAGAGTCAGAAATACAAGCTTGTAAGACAGGTGAAGATATATGTCGAAGAGCATCTTTGAAAAAGGCATCTTTGGGTGCCCCAAGGTAGACTATGTATGTTACAAGAGAATATACTATTTATAGCATGTTTATAATAGATTCTCCTACATTGCAAGTTGTAATTGCTATGACAGATTCTGTTACGGTTGTAAGAGTCCTAAGAGCATCTATCATAGCCCATTTTGAAAATAGGTGACCTCTTTGGGATGGAAACAGTGGACAAGTGTTAGATACATCTTACAATGTTGACCAAGTGTCCATAGGTGTGGGTTTTGGGCCATGAGGCCATGTTGGACGCCTATTCCAAGATAGAGCCAATTTTGCCTTGTATATTCTATATAAATAGGTGCTTGGAGGAGGAGATGTAGTATGTGATTGATAGGTACTGTTATGCTACCAGATTGACTCCAGCATGAGTGTCAAAGACTATTGAAATCTTTCATTGCAAGTGTATTGTCAACCATATTCAGTTTTGATAATACATTGTGCGGGTTTATGGGTGTGGGGTTTTTCACCTGATAAGGGTTTTCCCCACGATATATCTTGTCTCTCTTCTTCTGTCTTCTTTCTAGTTCTATGTGTATTGCTGCAATATCTCTGTGACATGTTTCATGTTGCTATAATTGTAAAGATTAAATTCAATTTGTATAGCTCTCCCCTTATTAGATTAGTGTAGTAAGCATTTTCTACACACCTAGCTTCCTTTTAGTTGGTATCAGAGCTTGATCACCTTCGGTCCTAGTTGTTGGGTAGGGTTTTTCTGAGCTGATCTTAAGTTAAGTGGGAGTCTATGCAAAGTATTCTAAATCTTATTGTAGCAAAGGATAGAGGTGGATAAATTCAATGGCACTAATTTCGAGCTATGGAAGCTCAAGATGGAAGACATGCTTGTTGATCGAGACCTCTGGGAAACTATTAGTAGAACAAAACCAGCTATAATATCACAAGCTGATTGGGATCTCAAGGATCGGAGGGCTAAGGGTCTCATAAGACCTAGTCTTGCTGATTATGTCATTTTAAATGTCCATGAGGAGACTACAACAAACTTGGTTGTATTCTCTTCGAATGGAGGATGGAGGATCTGTTGCCAAACATATGAATGATTTCAATATGCTAGTTGCACAATTGACATCCATTGGTGTGAAGATGGAGGAGGAGGATCATTGTATCACCTTGCTTTGTTATTTGTTAGACTCGTGGGATCATCTTGTCATGGCTATTGGAAGCACCACATCTACATTCAAAATGGATGAAGTAGTTTCTTCGTTGTTGTATGAAGAGATGCAGAGAAAGTCTTCTCAAGTACCCAAAGAGGCTCTTGTAGTTTGTGGAAGACCCAAGGAGAAAGGAAAAAAGAAGGACAAGAAAGTTGAGAAGGGTGGATCCAAATCCTATGGGAGATCCAGATCTCCTGGAAAGTCCAAGGTTCTCTATTGGAATTGTGGTAAATCTGAGCATTTTTGAAAGGAATACAAAGAGGAAAAGAAAAAGAAGAAGAAGAACGCAGATTTAGATTCTGACAAGTCACAAGATGATGGTGATGCCTTCATCATAGCCCTGGCAACCCATGCATCTGATGATGTGTGGCTGATTGATTTTGGTGCATCATTCCACATGACCTTGCATTAAGACTGGTTTACTAAGTATGAGGAGTTTTATGGTGGAAAGGTGTACATGGGTGATGACTCTCATCTGAAGATTGTTGGTCATGGAAGAGTCTCTATCTGATTCCCTAATGGATGAGTGAAGGGGATCTCTAGGGTTATGCACATCTCAGGCTTAGCATGGAACATGCTTTCTATAATTATGTTGAATGATGTAGGTGTGTAGGTTGTCTTTTTGACAGAAGGATGCAAGCTGACTAGAGGAGCTATGGTGCTTGCTAAGGGTACTAGGAGAGGTACTCTATTTCAGCTAGAGGCATGCATTTCATAATGCAATAGTTATTCTGACTCAAGGAAGAGGGCAGCAGTGACTTCATCTCCACCATCTGAACGAGCAGTGAAGAAAACTATTGTATCTAGTCCTGATGGTTGTATTCATGCCTTGGAAGTTAAGCTTCCTGCTGAAAATACAATGTTATGGCATAAGAGAATTGGCCACATTAGTGAGAAGGGTCTTAGAACCCTAAAAAATAAAAACCTCATTGAGGGTTTAGATGATTGTAATCTTGAGTTTGACTTTTGCGAACATTGCATATATGGAAAATAAAACTATGTTTAGTTTTACTCGTGTTCTCATAAGTCTTCTAGTGTGTTGGACCTTGTTCATTCTAATGTATTTGGTCTTGTTAATGTTCCTTTGTTATCAAAATCTATATATTTTGTATCTTTCATAGATGACTACAGTAGGAGGACATGGATTTATTTTCTTAGAAGTAAATCTAAAGTCTATAGTAAGTTTAAGGAGTTTAAAGCCATTGCTGAAAATTAGATTGGTAAAAAGATTAAATGTTTGAGAACTGAAAATGGTGCTGAGTTTTGTTCTACATAATTTGATAAATATTGCAAGGAACTTGGGATTGAAAGACATAAGACAACTCCATACACCCTACAGAAAAATGGAGTTGTAGAGAGGATGAACAAGACACTGATGGAGAAGGCTAGGAGTATGCTTAGTGGAGTTGGCCTAGAACAAAATTTTTAGGCTGAAGTTGTTTCCACCACTTGCTATCTTGTAAATAGATCTCCTAAATCAGCTCTTGTTGGTAAGACTCCCATGGAGGTGTGATCTAGTAGAAAGCCTTCAATAAGGCATCTTCATGTTTTTGGTTGTGAGGCATATGCACATCTGCCTAGGGGGAAGTGGTCAAAATTAGAGAACAAAGTTGTTAAGTGTATCTTCATTGGCTATGGTATCAGTGTGAAAGGATACAAGGTTTGGGACCTTGTGGCTGAAAAAGTGTTGTATATCAGAAGTGTCATCTTCAGATAGCTAACACCTTTTTCCACTATTTTATAGCTAGAAGAAAAAGAAAAGAAAGATGATGTTGTTCAGTTTCCTGCTACCCCTTAGAAGACTGAACAAAAAGTCAATGTTGGACCTGATGATGAGGAGAGCTCTTACAGCTCTAAAAGATCAGATGAAGAAGCTAAACCTCAACCTCAGCTCTTGAGGAGGTCTACATGAATAAGAAAGCGACCTGAGAGGTTTGGTTATACATTGCTTGATTCTAGTTGTGGTTTTGCTTTGCTTAATAATAGTGATGAACCTAGAATTGTATCAGAGGCCATGAATATGAAAGATGCAGGTTCTTGGAAGGAGGCCATGGAGGATGAGATGGCTTCTTTGGAAAATAATCAAACTTGGGACTTGGTACCTTTGCCTCCTGGACGGAAACTCGTTGGATGCAAATGGGTGTTCAAGAAGAAATTTGGTGCAGATGGTAGTGTTGAGAAGTATAAGGCCAGATTGGTTTTGAAGGGGTATTCACAAGCTGAAATCCATTTGATTCCTATTATCTCTTGTAGTAGCTTATGACTTAGAGGTAGAACAGATGGATGTGAAGACAACTTTCCTTGATGGTGATTTGGAGGAAAAAATCTACATGTCACAGCCAGAGCATTACATGGTAAAAGGTACAGAAAATTTGGTTTGCAAGTTAAAGAAGTCTTTGTATAGTTTGAAGCAGTCCCCTAGGAGGTGGTATTTGAAGTTTGATGCCTTTGTGTTGTCAATTAGATTTGTGAGATCAAAATCAAATCACTATGTGTATTACAAGTTTGATGGTGATTGTATTCTCATTGTTGCACTATATGTTGATGATATGTTGCTCATTGGGAAGGGTAAGAATATGATTTCTGATTTTAAATCTTAGTTGTCAACACAGTTTGAAATGAAAGATTTAGGGGCAGCTAGGTACATTTTAGTTAAGCCAGAGTAACTATGTGAAGACTGTGTTGGATAGGTTCAACATGGCAGATTGTAGACCATTGTGTGCTCTTGTTTCTTTAGGGACAAAGTTGTCTGTTGAGGATTGTCCAAAATCTCCTAGTGAGGTAGAGGACATGAGCAAAGTACCTTATGCTAGTGTTGTTGGCAGTTTGATGTATGCTATGGTCTGCACAAGACCAGACATTGCCCAAGTAGTGGGAGTTCTTAGTCAATTTATGGCTAATCTTAGACGGGTACATTGGGATGCAGTTAAGCGAGTGTTCAGATTTTTGAGAGATACTTCCGAGTATTCCATATGTTGTCATGGTAATATTATAGGATATCTGCATTCTATTGATATTCATGGATTTGTGGATTGAGATTGGGTAGGTGACATTGACAGTAGGAGATCCACCAGTGCTTATGTGTTTACACTGTTTGGTGGTGCTATTAGTTGGATGAGTAATCGATAACTTGTGGTTGCTTTGTCCATGACAGAAGCTGAGTATATGGTAGAAACTCATTCTTGTAAGGAATCCATTTGGCTTAAGAGATTGTGCTTAGATATTGGTGTTGATGCATGTCAGATTACGATCAGTTGTGACAGTCAAAGTGCAATTTGCCTTGCGAAGAATCCAACTTTCCATGCCAGAACAAAGCATATGGATGTTTAGTTTCACTTCATGTGAGACATAGTAAAGGATGGGAAGGTAAATTTGGAGAAGGTAGATACTTTGAAAAATGTTGCAGATGCATTGATGAAACCAGTTAGCACATAGAAGTTTAGATGGTGTTCAGAGTTTATGGGCCTCTCAGCCTATAGCAGTTAAATCTTGTTATTCTATTGGCTCTTACAAGGTGTTCAACAAGTGGGAAAATGTTGGGAATTAAGGTGTCTCAACCTTGGTAATTCCTTGCATTATTTATGATAGTATTTATTTATTCATTGCCTATGATGTAAATTAATTGTAAATTCCATATTATCATTTTGTGGGATATGGCACGGTGATGTGTCATCCTACATGGAAGATGACAACTTGTAATTTTGTCCTCACATGAGGAGATAGGCATCCCACTTTCTAGTAGGAGTATTTTACCATGTGTCAGCATCTTGAATGTTGTGTAATGGAATATTGACCCAAATGGTTATGACAGATTCCTATGACGATGTTATGACATGTAAGAGTCATAAATAGAAGCTTGTAAGACAGGTGAAGACATGTGTTAGAAAGCATCTTTGAAAAAAGCATCTTTGGGTACCCCAAGGTGGACTATGACATGTTGTAAGAGAATATGCTATTTATAGCTTGTGTATGATAGATTCTCTTATAGATATAAGTTGTAACTGCTATGACAGATTCTATGACAATTGTAAGAGTTGTAAGAGCATTTATCATAGCCCATTTTGGAAATAGGTGACCTCTTTAAAATGGGAGTGGTGGACAAGTGTCTGATACATCTTACAATGTTGACCAAGTGTCCATAGGCATGGGTTTTGTGCCATGAGGCCAAGTTGGACGCCCATTCCAAGATAGAGCCAATTTTTCCTTATATATTCTATATAAACAAGTGCTTAGAGGAGGAGATGTAGTATGTGATTGATAGGTACTGTTATGCTGCCGGATTTACTCTAGACACAAATGTCAAAGACTACTGAAGCTTACATTGCAAGTGTATTGTAAACCATATTCAGTTTTGATAATACATTGTGCAGGTTTCTGAGTGGGGTTTTTCAGCTGATAAGAGTTTTCCCCATGATATATCTTGTCTCTCTTCTTTTGTCTTCTTTTTGATTCTATGTGTATTGCTGCAATATCTCTATTACATGTTTCATGTTGTTGTAATTGTAAAGATTAAATTGAATTTGTGTAGTTCTCCCCTCATTAGATTAGTGTAGGAAGTGTTTTCCACACACCTAGCTTCCTTTCAAAAAATGAACTTGCTTTTCAGTTACTTTTTAATACTTTATATCATCGAAGACGATGAATCTTTAGGGGAAGGATATTTTACATCCCCAATTTTTGTCTTGCTATACATTTACTTTTTACTTGGACATAAGTAAATTTATTATGATGTTTAGATTAATGACAAAGAAAGAAATGGATTATATTGAATGTCATTTATGAAATTATGGAAATGATTATATTATTATCGATTTAATATTTGATCTATTATTTGAATAATGATGCACTGATCATAATTTGTTTGGTAACGAGTTTGATATAGGATTATAGGTTTCAGATGACTCTCAGAGAAAAGAGAGAGAGGGAGAGAGCATCTTTCCAGGAGAGAGATATAGACCTCAAGTTACGAGTGGTTTATTTGCCAAATCGAGTATAAGTGTTTAACGAAAATGTGAACCAATGTGTCGTAAGAGGTAAGTCTTGTCTTGTTAGTTTACTTCTAAACCTAATCGACAGGTAGTCGATATTATTTACAAATCTTTCTAAGTCGTAGTAAGTCATTTTAGTCATTAATAATGTTAACAACGTCGTTTGAAGTGTGATTTGTGACTATTTACGTTTAATGTAAATATTATGACGTTATTGTCGTAAAATGTATGTCTTATTATTAGTAAGTCCCCTTGAGGTGTTATAAAATATTCTTAACATTAAGATGTTTTTGTCGAGTTAAGAAGATGTGAATATTGTCAATGGATTGTGATGGGGAGACAGGGGAGACAAGCTCAACCCAATCACAATATCCATAATCCTTTGTTTAAATATTATATTTTTATTTGATTAAACCATAACTATCTAATTGAGGTGATATTATGTGAATCATATTTGACATAATCAAATAAGAATATGCTTATGTGTCGAGTGAGGATAATACCTCATAATAAGTCAATATTGTTATACTAGCTTGCAAATAGGAGAGCCTTCAATGATAGTAGTAGTGAGTCGAATCACTTATTGGGAATCATTAAATAATTAGCAATAGATAAGAGATGTCAGCCTCTTCCAAAAGAGAAGGATTGTGGTATTAACTACCACCATCGACGAGCCCCATGGGACGGTTGTCTTCCTTCAACATATGGAAAATTTGTATAAAACTTGGCTTCAGTTAGAACCAAATCATTTATGAACTGTCATGCATTCAATTAAGTTGCAATTGAAACAAGTGGAAGTGAGGAGTAAGACGACTCTATAGGAGTCATGCCTGAGCCTTTATTAAATGACGCAGTTGAGACGTGAGGCAGCAGAGAGGAATAAGGAGAAACTTGTGTGAAGTTTAGGGATACATAGAGAAGAATCGTAGCTGGTAGTAGAGAAGAGATACACAGCCAAAGGCGTCGACTGTAGAGTTCTATCAGAAAGTATTGCCAACTCTAAAACCATTGACTAATAGGTATTCCTCAGTTCCATATGTTAATAATAATGAGGAAATCATAAGATTCTTTTAGGATATCCATCGTTGTGTTTTTTTGGACAGTCATATGAGGATGCCAATGAGGTATATCCTCTGGTATTCATTGTGTTTATTTTTAAAACGATATTAGTGTTGATCATGGGATAATAAAAATAGCATTATTAATAAACCATTTAGATCTATTTCTGAAATGATTAGGCATCGAATGCATTTTATATGGCCGGTACTTTGTAATACAAGTGAACACTATGTTATCGTATTCTGAATCGACTATTTTCTTATAGATATCTAAATGATAATCATATTAAATCATAGTATGGAGGATAAATGATCATCATATTAGGAGGTTAACTTAGTTGATGCTTGTTTTTAAAAATAGTTTACTTATTGAATAAATTTGTAGAAACCAATGATATGTTAAAGAGATAATCATACATATTAGATTCTTGAATTTTATAACTTTTGATTTAACTTGAATAGTTATATTCATAGCCTTGAGTCATATAGTTTAAACCTTGAGTCAGGGTAATGTTATTTCAAAAACATTTCCATGTTAAGTTTCTATACATGTTGAAAATGATATCTTATCCCAAGAAACTTAGATTCTTAGTGTTCTATGGTAATATTGGTATAATCTATTGAATGGTAGAAGAACCAAGATTAGTAGATAAATGGGATAAATGTCCAAAGATCTTCTTAATGTCTATACTTGTAATCTTGATGAGTTTAGCTATAGTAAACCATTACGGGAAATAGACTAAGTTTATATAGAAACAACATTGAATAAAGTCATATATGAGTATATATATAAGTAGTGATGGTTAATAATGTCACGTAAAGGTAAATTGAAAAGTATTCATATTCCTTTGAATAGGAGTTATTATCTTTACAAGAACTATAGTATTCTTAACATTGGTTGGGTTAAACCAAAGGTCATTTATAAACCTTAGTCTTGAAGTTATGAGATAGGGATAGTTTGATATAATGGATTATTCAAGGGTAAAATAAAACCCTAGTTTAACCTAGAAGGGTTAAAGATTATTTGATAACACCTTTATGGTTATAACCCGTTTTAGTTATACTATGGGGTAGACATTAAAGGGTTGAGAACCCTGAATAATAAATGTGTTAGATTTCACGTAGACAACTGAGAGGGGGGGTGAATCAGTTGTCAAACTTTCTTCCAATTAAACACTTAAAATCCACTTGGTAATTTAGCAGTATAATAATAAATCAATCATGGAAAGATAATGCATTAAATTAAGAGCTGAAACACATTAACACATAAGACACCAAGATTTTGACGTGGAAAACATGGTTAAGGGAAAAACCATAGGGTGATTAACCCAAGATTGTATTCTCTGTTAGAAGAATAGAAAGAACAAAATGACACATGCCAATTAGGGCTCACTTCCTGAGCACACTGCTCACAAGAGGCCCACTGCCTAAAAGAGACACACTCTCTACAATATGATAAGTATCAGATACTTGAACTAGAGGATAGCATCTTCACCATGCTTGAGTCAGTTCCATTTAAGCCCAATACTCTGCTCTGCTCTCTTCTTTGCTACCACACTCTCATACACGAAGACACACTTTGAAATGACTTTACAATTCCTTATTTATACAAGACATCGACTTAGGAATTATCATCCAAGTTGGCATACATTACAGAGCAAATACATAAATACAACATGACTTATTATAAAAGACTTCACACGGATCAACACATTATTGGCCACATAGATCTGAGACTTCAATCTTCATTTAGAAATGCGCCAATCCTGACATAACATCTTCAAGATCATCCGCAGGATGTGTATCTCATCCAGTCAGCCTATTTTGAGAAGAACACCATCATCCGGAGGTTGTTTCTTCAATTGCAAGCTCAAACTTCAATGCGGACCACTAACACAAACTGGACACGATCCAAAGACCTCCACAAGCTTGCCTAAATAATCATGAACATCCACACTACATCTGCTTACTTAAATCCATATCTCCTTCATCCGGAATCTTAAGAACACAGTCTGTCATCACTGTCACAATGGAATAGATGCTTGCGGACCTCCAGACCATGAATCAATTGAGTTGTCACTTCACATGGAATTCCTAAACACTCCACCAAATCTACAGAATAGGATATTGTATTTACAGATCTCACCGGACCTATCTGTGTCACTTTGTCACCTCTGAACACCTGCCAGAACCAGTTTTACTTGAGCAGCCACAACTTCTTTAGATCTTTATGCGGACCTCTAAAATCTTAACTGGATCACCTCAAGACATATATCTGCAAACCCTTTGATTCACATCCTCTGATCTTTACCTTAGCTATGATTTTTATCTTACTGTCTTCACTGTTCTTCTCTGTTCTTGATTAGGACTAATTTTCTCAATATCCTCAGCACACAGCTCATCCAATTCTTATCATCAATGCAATAGGAGTATGTTGACATCATTGACAACATCGGTTAGGCCCATACTTGCAACAATCTCCCCCTTTGTCATTGATGGCAACATATGATGTGAAAAACTGTTTTAATCATCAAGACAAGAACTTCTCCTCACTGTCACAACTTCTCTTCCTTTCCTGCTCCCTCTTTGATTAGTAACCACTTTTTTTCACATGTCTTCTCTCCCCCTTTGACATCAATGGCAAAGGGCACATACTTGCATCATACCAGCTACTCCCCCTGAGTAGCAGCTCCCCATCATCAATCTAGACCACAAGATATGACTGTGATATCCACCAGACTGATGCACATCAATGCACCTTAGTTCATCACCAGAGGGGTAATAACCTATAACTTCTCCCTGAGATACTCTAAAAAGTCCTTAGGTAGAGGTTTGGTAAAGATATCTACAATCTGATCCTTGGAAGGTACAAACTCTAATCTGACTTCATTCTTGTTCACTTTCTCTCTCAAAAAGTGATACTTGATGGATATATGTTTAGTCTTTGAATGCAACACCAGATTCTTAGATATATTTATTGTACTTGAATTATCACAGAAGATTGTGATAGGATCCTCATACTCCACTCTTATGTCTCTTAGCATTTTCTTCATCCACAAAACTTGAGTGCAACTACCTGCTGCTGCAATATATTCTGCTTCTACAGTGGACAGAGATATTGCCTCTTGTTTCTTGCTCAGCCAAGAAACCAATCTCTTCCCCAAAAAAAATGCTCCACCACTGGTACTCTTTCGGTCATCCACATCTCCTGCCCAATCTGCATCTGTGTATGCATGAAGAGAGAAATCATGATCTCTAGGATACTACAAACCATACTCAACTATCCCTTTTAGATATCTAAAACTCCTTTTGATTACCATGACATGAGAATCTCTAGGATCAACTTGAAATCTAGCAACAAGACCAACAACATTCATAATGTCAGGTCTAGTTTGAGTGAGATACAGTAATCCTCCAATCATTGACCTGTACTTTTTCTGATCAACCTTAGGAGAGTCATCATCTTTGCTCAATTTACATCTGGTTTCCATGGGAGTATTCATTGGTTTTGAGTCTTCCATCCCAAATTTCTACAAACAATTCTTTCACATATTTGGTTTGGGAAATGAAGATTCCTTTCTTTGTTTGGGTGATTTGCAAACCCAAGAAGAAATTCATTTCCCCAAGCATGGACATCTCAAATTCACTTTTCATTTGATTTGCAAAGGTTTTGCACATACTATCTCTTCCTC
This sequence comes from Cunninghamia lanceolata, assembly GCA_027924645.1. NCBI lineage: Eukaryota > Viridiplantae > Streptophyta > Pinopsida > Cupressales > Cupressaceae > Cunninghamia > Cunninghamia lanceolata. The sequence continues at coordinate 7,531,877 of BSBN01000194.1, read as the reverse complement.
CAAAAATGATATCATCAACAAATACTTCAACAATCAAGATATTTTCATGATCAATTTTGAAGTACAAATTATTGTCAACAGTACCTTCATTAAAACCAATCTTCAAAAGATGCTTATCCAATCTTTCATACCAGGATCTTGGGGCTTGCTTGAGTCCATACAGTGCTTTCTTCAACTTACAGACCATATCACCATGATCAAACAATTGAAATCCATCTGGTTGCTCAATGTATGCTTCTTCCAAATCACCACTCAGGAAGGCAAACTTGAAATCCATCTGATACACTTTGAAATCCTTGAAGGTAGCAAAAGTAGGAAATAATCTGACTGCTTCAATTCTTGCCACCAGAACAAAAGTTTCTTCAAAATTAACTCCTTCTATTTGAGAGTAACCCTTGTAGACCAATCTGGCTTTATTTCTGATTACTTCACCAATTTCATTCAGTTTATTCTGGAAGACCCATTTGATTCCAATCACATTCGTGTTTTTAGGTCTGGGAACAAGATCCCATGTGTGATTCTTCTCAATTTGCATTAGTTCTTCCTCCATTGCCTTAGTCCAATTTTCATCATTATATGCTTCATTCACTGTCCTAGGTTCAACTTTTGAAATCAGACAATACTCTTCTAAATCTTTGGCAATCCTTCTTCTTGTTTGTACACCTTTGCTTTTATCACCTATAATCTGATCTTCAGAGTGATTCAGCCTTACATACCTGGGAACTTTGGGAGTTTCTTACACTTCTGATTCTTGAATAGGTTCAATTAAACTTATCTCTTCTTCCTGATTTACCAGATCAGTTTGAATCTGAATTTCAAAGGGGGCTTGGACTTCTTGAACAAAAACATCATTTTGATCATTTTCATCATATTCATAGAAACTTGAGGGTTTTTCAATTCCTTCATCAACCTTCACATTTGTACTTTCCACAATCTTCCTTAATCTCTTGTTATAACACCAATATGCTTTGCTTTGAGTAGAATAACCCAAGAATATTCCTTCATCACTTCTAGCATCAAATTTTCCTAGATCTTCATCTCTTTTAATGTAACATTTTCTACCAAAGACTCTAAAATACCTCACAGTATGAGTGATGCCAAACTAAAGTTCATAAGGAGTCTTACTGGTATTTCTTATGATTTGTACTCGATTGAGAGTATAGATTGCAGTGCTGACAACTTCTTTCCAATAGATCTGAGGAACATTTGCTTCCATCATCATAGTCCTAGATGCTTCCTAGATGGTCTGGTTCTTTCTCTCCACTACTCCATTTTGTTGTGTAGTCCTAGGAGTAGACAACTGTCTCTTTATTCCATGGTTCTCACATAATTCTATGAACTCACCGGATGTGAATTCTCCACCTCTATCAGACCTCATACATTTTAATTTTAATCTGGTTTCATTCTCTACCATAGCCTTGAATATTTTGAATTTCTTAAGAGCTTCTGATTTCTCTTTCAGAAAAGTAACCCACATCATCTGGGAATGGTCATCAATAAATAACATGAAGTATCTATCAACTTGCACACTTCTTATTCTTGCCAGACCTCATAGATCAGTATGAACTAATTCCAATAATTTGGTAGAAGATTGTTCCTTGCTTTTTAATGAGACTCTGCTTTGTTTCCCCAACTGACATTCTTTGCACAAACTATTTGTAGGTTTCACCAATTTTGGAAGATCTCTTATAGTCTGAGTGTTGCTTATCTTGATATTATCAAAATTCACATGACACATCCTTCTATACCATAGCCAACTCTGATCAATTTGCACAAAAAGACAACTTTTACCAGTACCATCTAAATGGAAGATATTACCTTTTGTTTAAGTACCAGATGCAATCTCTGTTCTGGAACTTTAAAAGATCTTGCATTTTCCTTTCTTGAATCAGAGATCATAGCCTTTGTCCACCAGCTGTCCAACAGTGAGAAGATTGTGCTTCAATCCTTCAACATATAGTACATTACCAGTTTTGTTCTTTCCATCAAAAGAAATAGTTCCTCTACCTCTGATTCTACCAGCAAAGTTATCACCAAACTTTACCACTCCTCTTTCATACCTTTCCAAATCTATGAACTTTTTTTTGTCACCTGTCATATGGTGAGAGTATCCATTGTCAATGACCCAATCATCCTTTTCTTCAACTTGGGCAGCCATAGCTCTTTCTACAACTTTATGATTGACAGATTCAGAGGACATTAGATCTTATTCCTTGATGGCAATAAACATTGAATCACTTCCAGATTTGTTTCCTGTCTCTAATTCATCATCTATTACTCCTTCATTATCATCATCTTCATGAACATAGTAACAATTCTTTTAGAACCTTGATCTATTAGGATTTCATCTTGAAAATCTTTCCGGACACTTTGAGGCAAAATGACCAATCTTATTGCAATTAAAACACTTAAAAGGCAATTTTGCTTCATACTTACCAGATCCTCTTGGTAGTCTTTTTGTAATAAGGGCTTCAAGTTGAGCAGTTTCTGCTTCTTCTTCCTCCAGGTCATTTCTTGCTCTTTCATACCATGATAGTTTCCTTGAAGAGTTCTCTCCTAGATCAAACCTTTGTTTACCTTTTATAGAGGCACTAACTTTGAATGTAGATTCAGTCTTGGGAGGGGCATCTCCAAACTTGGTCATTTCAAATGCAGCCAATTTACCAACTAATTGATCTCTTGTGACACCTGAATGGGCTCTAAATTCTTCAATGGTAGCAACCTTGTATTTATAAGAAGTAGGAAGGGATCTCAGAACTTTGCCAACAATCTCATTTTCATCCAAGACTCCACCAGCACATCTAATGCCACAAATAAGCTCATTTACTCTTGGCATAAAAGTAGTAATATTTTCATCTTCTCTCATCTTCATATTTTCAAAATTTCCTTTCAGACTCTGTAGCCTTGCACATTTAACATACTTGTCTCTTTCATGCAGAAGTTCCAATTTTTTCAAAATCTCAAAAGCAGTTTCTAATTCAACAACATTTGTCAGCTCTGAATCAGACAAGGCACTTAGAAGAGCTTCTTTAGTCCGCAGATTGTTTTCAACATCTGTGATTTCATTTGTAGTTTTTAGGCCATTCTGGGGAGGAGTATACTTTGTTGAAGCCATGGTCTAGTACTACATTCCCATACATTGTAAGTGACATTTCATGCAACTTTTCCAAATATTAAAATTGGTTCCATCAAACTTCAGACTATCCTTTTTGTAGGACGACATCCTGGATCTCCTCATGCGGTTAAGCTCTTTTAGAAAAACTTGGCTCTTATACCAATTGTTAGATTTCATGCAGATAACTGAGAGGGGGGGTGAATCAGTTGTCTAAAACTTTCTTCCAATTAAACACTTAAATTGACTTGGTAATTCAACAGTATAATAATAAATCAATCATGGAAACATAATGCATTAAATTAAGAGCTGAAACACATTAACACATAAGACACCAAGATTTTGACGTGGAAAACCTGGTTAAGGGAAAAACCATGGGGTGATTTACACAAGATTGTATTCTCTGTTAGAAGAATAGAAAGAACAAAATGGCACATGCCAATTAGGGCTCACTGCTTGAGCACACTGCTCACAAGAGGCCCACTGCCTACAAGAGACACACTATCTACAATATGATAAGTATCACATACTTGAACTGGAGAATAGCATCTTCACCATGCTTGAGTCAATTCCATTTAAGCCCAATACTCTACTCTACTCTCCTCTTCGCTACCACACTCTCATACCTAAAGACACACTTTGAAATGACTTTACAATTCCTTATTTATACAAGACATCGACTTAGGAATTATCATACAAGTCAGCATACATTACAGAGAAAATACATAAATACAACATGACTTATTATAAAAGACTTCACACGGATCAACACACTATCAACCACACAGATCTGAGACTTCAATCTTCATTTAGGAATATGCCAATCCTCACATAACATCTTCAAGATCATCCGCAGGATGTGTAACTCATCCGTTCAGCCTATTTTGAGAAGAACACCATCATTCGGAGGTTGTTTCTTCAATTACAAGCTCAAAATTCAATGCGGACCACTAACACAAACTGGACATGATCCAAAGACCTCCACAAGCTTGCTTGAATCATCAAGAACATCCACACTACATCTGCTTAATTAAATCCTTATCTCCTTCATCTGGAACCTCAAGAACACAGTCTGCCATCACTGTCACAATGGAATAGATGCTTACAGACCTCTAGACCACAAATCAATTGAGTTGTCACTTCACATGGAATTCCTAAACACTCCACCAAATCTACAGAATAGGATATTGTATTTCCGGATCTCATTGGACCTATCTATGTCACTCTGTCACCTTTAAGCACCTGTCGGAACTAGTTTTACTTGAGCAGCCACAACTTCTTTAGATCTTTATGCGGACCTCTGAAATCTTTACTGGATCACCTCAAGACATATATCTGCAAACCCTTTGATGTGTATCCTCTGATCTTTACCTTAACTATGATTTTTATCTTACTATCTTCATTGTTCCTGATTAGGACTAATTCTCACAATATCCTCAGCACATAACTCATCCAATTCTTATCATCAATGTAACAGGAGTATGTTGACATCAATGACAACACCGGTTAGGCCCATACTTGAAACAAAATGTTTGTATTTATCTTATTGAAAGAGATTTGTTATTAGTCGATAATGTTTAACCTTAGGTAGAGAAACCTATTTGTTTGGTTACAAGTTGACTTGAGATATAAGTCATAAGCTTTGGATTTTGCAAGCATGCAAGAGGTACCATTAAACGGATAGTCAAACATAAAGTTTATTATACCTTTTTAGTCACAACTTCTCTTAGCTATTACTTGTAGATAAGTGATGAATCTCAAATGTTGCAAAGGTGCAAAGAGATATCCAAGAATAGATAGTCATTCCATAAGGTCTATGGAGCAATGACAGTGTCTTGTGAATCCACCTAAGTTAGAAAGACTAGATTTGAGTTAGATAAAACTCTTTAGTTAAACCTTAACTTGACCAAATAAGGTATTTATTTATATTAAATAATTGTGATGATTATATAGATTATGATTGAAGGGACAAGTTCCCTAACTATGTATAATTATTCTTACTTGTAAGAAGGGAAATAGTTTTCCTAGACTATGATGCTTGACCTAGGTAAGGTAACCATCTTAGTCATTATTAATCAATTTAAAATTCTTATGAAATGATAAGCCTTGGATCTCAGGTATTGCAATAATGCAATGAGAATCCTCATAAAGAAAGGTAGTCAATAAGGTCTATGGAATATAGACAGTGAATGTAAACTTGTCTAGGTTGGGTAGACTAAAATATTGAAATTGTCAGGACTTCATAAGTGAAATATAGTTGACGAAGTTGAACTATACGAATATGATAATATCCAAGTTGAGATTGGGTGGGTGAACATTATGACAATGTTCATTGCGAACGAAAATTTATATTGAAACTATGGCCATAGTAATGCATATGTCTCTGCATTCATTGTCGGTTCACTGTATCTAGATTGCACAACCTATCAGATATCATACTTAGCTAGAGGGTATCTAGGGTTGTATGATTGATAGAGTTGTGTAGGATACAACACTATGTACTTAGGAAGGCAAATTACCACTAGTCACCTTTGGCCTATATTCCTCATGAAGGGTAGGGCCACTACCTATGTGGAAGATGTGTGGGATACCGTTGGTCTGTGGATGGAGGTAAATAACTAGAAAGATACTCTCTCTAGTAGAAGACATGCTGAGGCTTGTGATAAAGATGTGAGATTTTGGATGGAGTATATCTTTGAGACTTGTATTTATTGAGACTATGTAAAACATTATCTAATGTAGATATTTGTAATTGATTTATTTTTGTAAACATTGTACTTGAGAAAGACAAGGTGGTTTATTATATTTTGTAATGAGAAATCTTGTAATTGTAGTTACTTGATTATATGTTGAATAAAAGAAAAATTTTCTCTATATCATTTTTACCTTGTTAAATTACGTTATGGTAAATTTTCTGATTTTACTATGATTTTAGAATGTGGATGTTACAATATTGAAGGTCTAAGTGAGGAAGAAGAGGAGGAACCCATATTAGAGGAGGATAGGAAGTCAAGTGAGGAATCACATGATTCTCAACCAATCATTTCTTGTCGTGCACTCTCAAGGTAGTGGGTTTCTTAAAGAAGTAGAAAGTAATAGTGTTGATCGACCCAAGTAGTACTCATAATTTCATCAACAAAAAGTTGGCAACTCGTCTAAATTGTTTTATATATCCAGCCCTAGAGTTTCAGGTTTTGATTGTAGATGGTGGTACAGTTAGTTGTTTGGGGAAGTGTCATAGCATTAAATTATCCATGGGATATTATCATCTTGATACCCCAATGTATGTGATATCCATGGGTGCAGCAGATATTGTTTTGGGAGTACAATGGCTTACTACATTGGGAACAATTGAGATGAACTTCCAAGAACTATTCATGAGATTTAAATCATAAGGAAAGGTAGTAGAGCTAAAGGGGTTGAAGGAAAAATCCCCATAGATGGAAAGCTCTCATCAAATGCAAACGTTGTTTAAGAAAGGAGCGGATGGATTTGTGGCCCAACTATGTTCATTAGAAGTCTGTCAATCTAATTCTCCTACTCATCCAAATTTACAAGTAATGATTGATCGTCACTCAGTGGTTCTTGGAGATATGCCTAAAGGAGTTCCTCCTAAAAGGGATCATGATCATGCCATAAAACTAGTTCTAGGGAGCCAACCACTGAACATCGGGCCTTATAGGTACCCACACATACAAAAAAGTGAGAGAAAAAAATGTTCAGGACATGCTAGAGGTAGGAATTATTAGACATAGCCAAAGTGCTTACTCCTCACTTGTGGTGATAGTGTGTAAGAAGGATGAAACTTGGTGCAAGTGTCCAGATTATAGAGTGCTCAACATGTACACCATTAAAGATAAGTTTCCTATTCCAGTCATTGATGATTTGCTAGATGAATTAAATGGAGCTATGTATTTTACCAAGTTAGATCTTAGATCTGGTTATCACCAAATTCAAATTAAGGAGGAAGATATTTGTAAGATAGCATTTTGAACTCATGAGGGTAATTACATGAATTTTTCATGATGCCATTTGGTCTTACCAATGCACCATCTATATTCTAAATTTTGATGAATTCCATTTTTAAGTTCTTGAGAAAGTTTGTGTTTGTATTCTTTGATGATATATTGATTTATAGCAAGACTTGGGAAGAACATTTGCAGCATGTAGATCAAGAATTACAATTACTCAAAGATCATCAACTCTACACTAGGCCATCCAAATGTGCTTTTGGTCTTAAGGAGGTAGAGTATTTTGGACACATAGTTTCATAGGAAGGAGTAAAGGTGGACCCTAACAAAATTAAGGCTATTATGGAAGGGACTATTCCAAAAACCATTAAGAAACTGAGGGGTTTCTTGGGATTGACAAGGTACTATAGAAGATTTGTGATGAATTATGGTCGTATAGCAGAACCCCTCACCACTCTATTGAAGAAGGATTATTTTCATTGGAATGAGTCTGCTAATGCAACAATTGAGAAATTGAAGGAGGCTATGTGTATAACTCTAGTGGTTGCCACTCCAGACTTCACCAAGGAATTCATTGTAGAATGTGATGCTTCTAGAAATGGGATAGGAGTAGTTCTCATGCAAGAAGGTCGACCAATTGCTTTTGAGAGTCATCAATTAAAGGGTAAGAATCAGCTCAAACCTATTTATGAGAAGGAAATGCTAGTGATCGTTCACGCAGTTAAACAATGGAGGCCTTATCTAATGGGTCAACACTTCAAGGTTAAGACAGATCATGATAGCCTAATTTTTCTTTTGGAACAAAGATTATCCTCTAAAGAGAAACAAAAATGGGTCACTAAGATGTTGGGATATGACTTTGAGATTGTATATAAGAAAGGGAAGGAAAATATTGCGGCAGATGCACTTTCTAGGAAGGATGAGAAAGATGAAGCCTTATTGTGTGCGCTTTCAATATTACAAGAAAATTGGATGGAAGAAGCCAAAGCAGAGTGGTAAAATGATGTTGTGACAAGTAATCTCATCCAACAATTAAAAAGTGATCCTCATAGTTCAGATAAGTTTTGTTTGAAGGGGGATATGCTTTGGTATAAAGAGAGCTTGTATATTTGCAAGAATTCCACTCTTAAACACAAGATTCTCACAAAGGTACATGAGTCCCCAGTTGGTGGTCATTCAGGATTTTTGAAGACATATCATCAGGTCAAGAAAGATTTTTTTGGGAAGGGCTAAAAGGTGATGTTCAAAAATTTATGGTTGAATGTTTGGTTTGTCAAAGAAATAAGGGGGAGACAAATAAGACACCAGGTCTCTTGTAGCCCTTATCTATTCCTAGCTAGTGTTGGGAAGAGGTATCAATAGACTTCATCACATGGCTTCCCAAATCTAAAGGTCATAATGTCATCATGGTAGTAGTTGATTGCCTCACTAAATATGCACATTTCATTGCATTATCACATCCTTTTATAGCAAGTGCAGTGGCAAAAGTTTTTTGGAGAATATTCAAAAGCTACATGGTACACCTAAGGTTATTATCAGTGATCATGATCCTATCTTTACTAGTCACTTTTGGAAAGATTTATTCTCATGTTTGGGTACTCAATTGGCTCATAATTCATCATACCACCCTGAATCAGATGGCAAACTAAAGTTGTTAATATGTGTTTGGAAGGATGTCTACATTGTTTCACTTCAGAGAAACAGTCTCAATTGGTAGATTGGCTACCACTTGCATAATGGTGGTATAACACTTCTTTTCATAGCTCATCAAAAATGTCTCCATTTTTGGCACTTTATGGATATCATCCTCCTTCCATCACATCATCATTAAAGGTGTCACCAAGAGTCCAGGAAGTAGAGGACCACTTACTTCATCAACAACGGGTATGTTTAGGACTCAAGGAGAATTTAGGCATGGCACAAAATTGAATGAAACAATAGGTAGACCAACATCGTAGTGAAAGAAATTTTGAAGTTGGGGATTGGGTCTTCTTGAGATTGCAACTTTATAAGAAAATCTCACTAAAACAACAAAAAAAGAATAATAAGTTGTCTCCAAGATATTATGGTCCATACCAAATCATGCAAAAGATTGGTAGTGTTGCCTACAAGCTAGAGTTTCCACCAACAATAAAGATACATCCAGTTTTTCATGTTTCTTGTTTGAAGAAGGTAATTGGGCATAATATTCCTACTCAAATGGTACTACCAGAGCTCAATGAAGAAGAAATAATCATTTTAAAAATAAAGTGCATTCTTCAAACACGCATGAAGAAGCTAAGGAATAGAACCCTCACTAAATATCTCATCCAATGGAACAATTTACCAGTTGAAGAGGCCACATGAGAGGACTAGGAGTTCATTCAAAAGAATCAACACTTGGTTAGCATTGAGAACAATGCTTCTTTGAAAAGGGGGGAATGCTACACCCTTAATATTGGTGTACATTGGGTTATGGATAGTCAGCTTGTGGCTATATTAACTCCTAATTAAGTCATGTTATCATTATTATATTATTATTTAGTTAGATAGGTCAGAGTAGGTCTTATATAGGGGTGTGTCTATTCAGCCTAAGTATAATTAGGTATATGTATGAGGATGTGAGTCTTATTTCATCATCATATTGTGAAGTGTGTTCTCATTGGAGATATTTGGAGGTTTCCCCCTTGAAGTGGCTTGTTATTCTCAGTTATTATCAAGTATTTGCAGAATATTTCATATAATCTTCTTCCACTGTGCAAGTTATTTTATTACATATTATCTGCAGTGCCTTTACTGAACCCTAATTACAACAAATACTTGTCTAACCTTGCATACCAAACTCTAGTGGCTTGCTTTAGTCCATACAAGGCCTTCTTCAATCTACATACCATGTCATCTTGGTCTGACAACTTAAATCCTTCTGGTTGTTCAATGTAGACTTCTTCTTCCAACTCACCATTCAAGAATGCGGACTTAACATCCATCTGATACACTTTAAAATATTTGAATGCTGTAAATGCCAAAAACATTTTGATTGCTTCAATTCTTTCCATAGGAGCATAGGTCTCCTCAAAATCTATCCCTTCAACTTGAGAATATCCTTTGCATACTAGCCTTGCTTTGTTTCTAACTACTTCTCCATTCTCATTCAGCTTATCCCTGAAGACCCATTTAGTTCCAATCACATTCTTTTCAGAAAGTCTAGGAAACAATTCCCAAGTTTGATTCTTCTCTATTTGTATCACTCTTCTTACATGGCCCTTACCCAATTTTCATCATTGTAGGCTTCATTTAGAGTTTGTTGGTTCAAATTTTAAAAGAAAACAATAATTCACTTGTTCTTTTGCATCTCTTTTCCTTTCCAATACCCCTTTGCTTTTGTCTCCAATAATTTGATCTTCAGAATGATTGATCCTTACATACCTGGGAGTATTAACTACATTTTCTAGAGCCTTTTCTTCATCATCTTGACTGTCTTCTTGTTCATCTTTCTTCTCATTTACTGTGACAACAGGTTCATTTGATTCATACCCACTCAGATCTAATGTTCTTTCCTTATTTTTAGCCACCTTCACATTAGCACTCTCAACAATCTTTTTCAGACTTTTGTTGTAGCACTGGTAGGTGTTACTCTTGGTAGAGTATCTAAGGAAGATTCCTTCATCACACCTAGCATCAAACTTGCCTAGATCTTCTTCCTTTCTAATATAGCATTTGCTTCCAAAAACATTGAAGTATTTCACTGTACTAATTCTTCCATACCACAACTCATAAAGAGTTTTGGTACCATTGCCTTTGACTTGAACTCTATTTTGAATGTAGACAACAATATGTATAGCTTCTTTCTAGTAAACTTCTAGTAGATTAGCTTCCTTCATCGTGGTCCTAGAAGCCTCTTGAACTATCATGTTCTTTCTTTCAACAACTCTATTTTGCTGAGGAGTTCTAGGTACAAACAACTATCTCTTTATCCCTTGCTCTTCATAGAAAATGTTGAATTCATTTGATGTGAATTCACCTCCTCTATCAGACCTCAAGCATTTAATTTTTAGTTCTATCTCATTCTCAACCATTGCCTTGAAGGATTTGAACTTTTCTAGGGCTTATGATTTGTCTCTTAGAAAAGTGACCCAAGTCATTCTAGAATAATCATCAATAAGCAACATGAAGTACCTGTCTCCTTGTAGACTTCTTACCCTTTTAGGACCACACAAATCTATATGCACTAGATCTAGCAAACTGATAGAAAATTGGTCTTTTCTCCTGAAACTTGTTCTTGTCTATTTCTCCAACTGACATTCCTTACAAATGGTATTGGCAAGTTTCACAAGCTTTGGTAAATCTTTCACAACCTGTCCTAAACGTATCTTCACCAAATTATCAAAGTTGATATGACACATTCTTCTATGCCACAACCAACTCTCATCTGTCTGAGCCAACAAATAGTAGTCATTAGTTCCTTTCAAATGATAAATATTACCTTTAGTCTTCTTACCAGTAGCAATCATAGTTTCAGAGCTTTCCATGATCTTTCATCCATTGTCCTTGAATCTTAGATCATAACCTTTGTCACACATCTGACCAACACTCAAAAGATTGTGCTTTAAACCCTTTATACAGAACATCATCAGTATTGTGCTTTCCATCAAAAGAAATAGATCATTTTCCACAAATCTTACTAGTTGAATTATCTCCAAACGTAACCAGTCCACCATGGTACGTTTCCAAACTTACAAACTTACTTTTGTCCCCAGTCATGTGATGTGAACATCCACTGTCAATAACCCATTCATATTTTTCTTTTTCAACCTGAACAGCCAAAGCACTTTCTTCTACTGGTTTTTCTTCATTCACATAGCTAGCAAGATTAGTAGACACATGTACTTCTTTAATAGAAATAAACAAGAACTCCTTTGCACTAGTACTAGCATCACTAGATTCATCATTTGTTATAGCTTCATCATCAAGATCTCTAACATAATAGCATTTTTTTGGAACTCTAGGTTTATTTTCAAATCTCTTTCTATTTTTTCAATTCTCTTCGAACACCTAGAAGCATAGTGACCAACCTTACCACATGTAAAACATTTGAAAGGTAATTTGCCTTTGAACTTACTAGAACCTCTTTGTAGTCTGTCAACAAAGTTGGCTTCAATTTCATCAAGCTCATCATTAGGTTCCACCTTGTAATTCTCAGCTCTAGAGATCTTTTCTAAAGTATTGGCTTTGAAAACAATCTCAATCTTTAGCAGAGCTTCACTAAACTCTCTCATCTCAAAGGTTGTAATCTTTACAAGCAACTGATCCTTATTGACATCTTTTACAGTCGTTACTTCTTCAATTGCAGCTACCTTGTGACTATAGGACTTAGGTAACGACCTAAGAATTTTTATCACAACTTCCTTCTCATCAATAGTTCCTCCCATAACTTTTATTCCATTGACAATTTCATCAACCTTTTGCATGTAGGTTGTTATGTTTTCATCTTCGCTCATCTTTAAACCCTCATATTTTGCTTTTAGGCCCTGCAATTTGGCTCTTTTTATAGATTCATCTCCTTCATACATATTTTTCAACATTTTATAGACTTCATTAGAAGAATCTAGATCCATGACCTTTACCAACTCATTGTCAAATAAGGCACTTAACAGAGCATCTCTAGATTTTATATTTAACTCATATTCTTTGATTTCATTTTTAGTTGTTAAACCCTTCTGAGGCATGGTATACTTTGTCTCTGTCATTTTCCACACTCTATAACCAAGAAAAAGGAGATGACTTTTCATCTATACCTTCCATAACACATAATTTGTCCCATCAAACTATGGAGCATCCTTCTTATAAGACATCCTAGATCAACCTCAAGCTATTAGGCTTCCTTCCTAGGAACTTGGATCTGATACCAATTATTGAAATGGACTAGACAACTGAGAGGGGGGTGAATCAGTTGTCTCCAAAACATTGACCACTTATGAACATTAACACATCAAACACTTGTTCACTGTTATTCAGATTTAATCATGAAAGCATGAAATAAGAAACTCAACACATGAGACACTAATTTTTTATGTGGAAAACCCTAAAAGGGAAAAACCATGGTGGGTGTTAGCCCATAGAAATATATATGTTATCACAATACCAAAAAATAGAGGCTCACTACTAAGATCAGCTCACTGGCTAGGGGTGGCTCACTGCCAAGGGTTGGTGAACTGATTTGATAGCATCTACTCCATGCCAAGGTTCAATTCCATTAAAGCTCAATATAACTCCTTTGCTCTGCTCTTCTTACACCTTTTCACTTATCTTCACATTTTCACAAGGGGACATCTTTTTCACAACCACATTACATGGTTTTATACAACTCATCAACCTTGGAATGTACATCAAGGTCAGCATTACATTCATCAACCATTGGAACAATCTCTAAGGTTGGCATTACAAACATACATAGAAATAGGTCTGGACCTAAACAAAATTTGCTAAGGTAAAGATGTATGCAAATCATGTTATGCCTTAGCTGGGACTCAAATGCAATCTTTCATGCCACAACATGCTTTCACAATCTTCAATGCAACTCCACGAGTAGTGAAAACAACCATGTCGGCCAAGACTGGTGTTAACACTAAGTATTCTAAGAATAGTCTTCTTCCACGATCCAAATTACTCTCCGTGGACTAATCAAAAGATAGGAACATGATTAGGAGACATCCGCAAGCACATTATAATCATCTAGAACTTCTGCACCACCTCTGATCACTTTATTCATAAGATTCTTCAAATAAAAGCACATTAACATAACTATCTACCACTGTCATAAAGAAAAGATCGCTTGTGGACCACCAAATCATGAACCATTGGAGTTGAAGGCACTTATCATTAGTACAAACTTGATTCTAGAACTACAGACTAAAATACCTAAATACGAAGGAATGTAGAGCATAATACATTCTCCCTCTCACCAATGAATACTCAGAAAAAGTAGCTTTTACTTTGGTGAACATAACTCACTCAAATCATCATACTGTAGGCTCAAACTTGGAACATAGCATCTTCAGACATGCCTCTAAATAACTTCCAATCCACAGACAAAGATATTCAATCTACAAGAAATGTAGAACAATCTACTAGATTGTTCTTCTTTAAACAAAGATACTCTTCTATACACTGTTTCCACTGGAGGAGCAAATTTCATCAAAAGCACTTAGAAACTCAATATTAGGATCACTTACTCATTATCTCCAACACTTATATAAGCCAATGCAAATCATCTAACTCATTACATGAAAGCATCAAAACAAGAGCACAATTGACACCAATGACAACACTAATATGTTGACATCAATGACAACACCGGTTAGGCACATACTTGCATCATATGAAAATTCAAAATCAAAGATATGACCAGCATATAGGGGAACATCAGAATGAATACTATTCTCCATTTAAATATATAAAAGGTAATATAAATTACCATGAAGGTGTTAACAAATATATGCATCAAGATATACATCAGCAATATCTGCAACAAGGTGCATATCAGCAGACTCAACAACATAGACTTCAATATCAACAATAGGGATATCAGTATCAACAATATCAGGTTCATCAAGGAGAAAATCTATTTGCAAGAGGACATCTCAAAAATGAAACATTTCCATGTGTACAAATTGATTTGTATCATAGAGAACATCAACTAATAGAGGAGACATATGCAAGTGAAGTTTTCAATAATGATATTTCAGATTTGAATGAAAATGAAATTGTGGAAGGCTAGCTCTTCACCTTGGAGGAGGATTGCAACATTGAGGATGCTTTTGAAGATACAATGAATGAGGAGTGCATCAGAAATGAGGCAATTGAAGGAGCATGTTCACCTAGCAGCGAGCAGAAAGTGCATCCATTGGATGATATAGTTGGTGAAGAAGAGGTATGTACATCTGATAATGATTTTCAAAGTTTTTCAGACCCATTGTATGATGAAATGATAGAAGAAGATCAGATGATACTTTGCCAAGGTGCATCAAAATGTGATTTTCATGTGTTTTCAAACCCATTCTATAATGAGGATGAAGCACTTTAAGATGGTCGAAATGTTGCTTGTGAAGAAAATAATTATATTGATAAAAAGAATGCATCTCATTTGTTATTTCCTGAGTGCTATTGTGATGATGAAAAAAGTGAACAATGTACCAATAATGATGTGAGCAAGGAGGCAATGTCAGATGAGGATTTGTTTTTTAATACATTGGAGCTAAGATTTCTTTATGATTCTTCTCACTAAAATGATGAATTCCAATTACAAAATGAGCCTGTATATGAATGTTTTTCTATCCATATGTTGGAGGATTGTTTGCATGATTCTCATGGTTTGCAGCAGTGTGATACTAGCTATGAAGCAATGTAGGAATGTTTCAATTTCTCTATCTATTTGGGAAAACCCTCATTGAAGCATGAGGATGAAATAGATAATGCTGGATGTTTGTCACATGGTGATAGAATTCTTCAATTTGTGTTCGATTGTGAGATACAGTCTAATGGAATTGATGCTGGCATGGGAAAATATAGTGATATGATTCAGAGTT
The DNA here is from genome assembly GCA_027924645.1 of Cunninghamia lanceolata. Lineage (NCBI taxonomy): Eukaryota > Viridiplantae > Streptophyta > Pinopsida > Cupressales > Cupressaceae > Cunninghamia > Cunninghamia lanceolata. Next base: position 7,516,230 of record BSBN01000194.1, on the reverse strand, counting down.
CCAGTGGTGAAGCTTGCTTTCAGGGTTGCAAGGATAATGTTTTCATATTTGACATGATGAAGTCAGAGGAAAATAAGATGTATGATAGAGGTAAGTAGAGGCCTTTTCTTTTTCTGGTGGCCTTGTTCCATCAGCTATGGTGTGTTTTTTCAAATCATACCAGTTTAAGGTAGAGAAGGAGAAGTTTGACTCTGCTACCCAATGAATAAGGCATCTGGTCTACTCCACTAGAGATTTAAATTCTTGTTATGCCTGTAAGGGACATACATCCCCAAGCAAGAGCCATTGTTGGCACTATAAAATTTTGCAAAATTTTAAGTGTCTGTGATGAAAAAGTTGATTACCACACTCAGAAATGCACCTGAAAACTCTACCCTAGTGACCTACTTTGGAGGGTCATAATTTGATGCATGTTTATTTTCATGCCAAACCACTTGGTGAGTGTGCTCATCTATCATATGTAAGCATGTATGTTTGATTCATCTTCCTATGGTCAGATTTGACAGGGTTTTGAAGCGACAAGTTGGAGGGTTCTGGGATTGTTTTGTTGTTTGCATATTCTGAGGCCTACGAAGTAGCCTCCTATTCAGAGTGATATTTCACAATTGGGTGATCATTATGGCAAGTGAATTGGTATTCTTCATTCCCCTCACATTCATATACTCCTTGGTCCAATTCTAGAGCCTCAGGATCAAGTTTGATATTTTTCAAGGCTAAAAGCAAATGTAGTTTATCATATTTTGACATCTACCTTTCTAGAATGTTTCAGAGGTCAACTTTGACCCTTAATATTTTGTGGAGGAATCGAATTGGTGAAAATCCTTTTGCACACATGCTCAATCGAAGTAACTGAATTAGTTTTTCCAGTGGCATATTCCCAGGAGGAGATTTGGTATTTTTCAAGGTGGTGACTTGGTGAGCCCTAGTTGGTTTTTTGATAAGTGTAGTTTCAGAATAGACTAAGTGAGGCACTTTGAAGGTTAATATCTTGTACTTTGGCATGAGTTTTTCCAAACTGTTTACTGCAATGAATTCTTGGATCATATGTCTACATGTATGTGCATTTTCATGGCTTTAGGAGATTGTTTGACTAGTTTTCTCGGGTGATTTTGGAGGCCACTTGACTTGTTTTGGGTCACTACGCAAGATGCCAGAAAATAAATTCTAGTGACAACCCACTTCAACTTTTCACTTCAGAAGCATATTGAAAAAGTCTCAGATCAATTTAGGATAAAAAGTGTTTCAAAACCAAAAAAAAATTAGTCAGGCCCACAATGGGACCTGACATGTGTTACACAAGTATTGTTGGGGAGGCCTGTAACAAAGTTCAAAAACATTTTTCATGGAATCTCCTCAAGGAAAATTTATTCCATTGGTTTGGATCTTGTTTGAAACTTTATGTGATCCTTTGCTTACAAAGTTTTGTTTGTAAAGGTGCATACTATTCAGAAAATGTTGCTCTGCAAATCCAGAGATATCTACAAAAGGGTGCAACATTGAATCACGAAATATTAAAAGCATTAAAACCATCAATTGTGTTTGTAGAAGAAGTAGAGGCCTTGGAACCTCAATTGGTAGCAATGCACCTAATTCTCATTACATTGGTTGGCTAAAAGATCTCATGGATAATGTGCCTTTGGCTGACTTAAAATGCATGAAACCCAGTCATCTTTTAGAGGGTGGAGAGGCTGACTATATCCTAGGAGACCTAAAGTTGGAGTCTAAGAATATAGTTAAGGTTTGCCCCAACAGGATTTTTTGTGTCAAATTTTGCCTTGTAGCAAAAAGGTAATAGTGGTGAGCGGAGATAAGGAAGGACATTTAAGCTTGTGGGATGTTGATTGCAGTGAAGAAGTGGAGACTGGCTTCATATTTATCATCCCCATTCTTCTCCCATAAGTGGCATTATAGTCGAGCCCTTTTCTTTAACGAGGGTCCTTTCTTGCAGCTATGATGGCTTCATTCAATCTATGGATATTTAGAAGGAAATATTTAACTTGGCATCATGACAAACAATTTCTTTTCTTCCATAAGGTCATCATCTAGCTAGCAATTCATCTATTTTTGAAGGGGTAAGGGACAATGAAAGATGTTTATATAGGTGATGAAGCTCAGTCACAAAGAGTGAGGAAGATTGAAGATGGTTTATGGAAGCCATGCAAGCGCAAATAGTAGATGTGGTTAAGAAGATGAAAGAGATCACTGCCATTATGCAAATGCCTCAGGAATTTTTGAGAGGAACAAGGTGTCATAGTTGTAGATTTGGAAGAAGTTTTGGAGGAGCTTCAGGAGCACGTTGAATCTTATGCATGGCTAATGATTTACATAGAATTGGAAAGTTCATTCCTCTTCTTGGGTGCCTAAAGAATCCTTGTGCATCTAATAGAACAAGAGCCATGTAGGTTGTAAATACCATCATTGTTACATCCACAACTGACAATTAGACTTAATCATTAACTTGGCATGATAATCAAGAGGATTAGTCATAGTTAATTGATTTGATATTGTGGAAATATCTAATTTAACTCTTGATTATGGAGTATTTACTGATGTTAAATAGTTTTGAAAATTAAATGATTATATCATGATATATGATAATGATGCATTGATCATAATCTTATGGTCCTGAGTATGAATAGGAAAATGAATGTTCTTCGATGAAGGAAGGAGAGTATCATCCTGGAGGAAGGGTTAGACATTGTGAAAGCAAAAGGTTGACTAGCCATCTGAGTATCGACTTATATGCCCTTCTTAATCCTTTCCTAAGTTGACACGTGTCTTGTCTCTTTTCTTTAGCTTCCATGTTCTTTGTCAGTTGTCATGTCCTTGGAGTTAACACAAGTTGTGATGGCCAAGCAATGTTCTTGGAACATCTTCCCTAGTCGAGAGACAATATGATGCAGGAGCATCTAGGGTTGAAGAGCAATCTTGCATCAACCAAAACAAAAAAAAAATGTTGTTTCTTTTCAATAAGGGCTAAATTTGGCAGGGTTACTATTTTTAGTAAGTTTGCATTTGTGCACGGATAGATACAAAATCTTACACAGACCTCTAGAATGGTGAATTGAAACTAATGGTGAAGAAATCACGTCAATATCCTTTGTCATTTGTGAGATATTAAAATTTCTAATTCCAAAAATCCTATTGAAATATTCAAAGTCAAATTTGAGGCAATTAGAGGCTCCGGATGGGCCTGAAATTTGGTGGGAAACCCAAGTAGTCTACCTATTGGTACTACTTGTCACTCCTTCGTCTTGTCGAGAGCTTTCCGAAAAGGTATTATAATTGAAAATCCAACGGTCGGATCGAAAGTTATGGCCCCGCGAAGTTGACCTATTTTTGGAGGGAGATGCAAATTTCGAAATTAAGCTGGTGGTCGCCAAAAAGGGCTATATATAACCATTTTTGGGAACCCTTAGAGTAGTACGGGTTAAGGGGGCAAGCGTAGAGTCAAGAATAGGTAGGAAAACAGAAACCCTAGCTGATTTGGGGTTACAGAAGGCAGGTGATTCTAAAGTCTTGTGACAGGAAGCTGTAGTGTGTTACAGCTTGTGGAGGATTGATTCCTCTAATTGTAATTAAGCTTCTATGATGTAATGAGTTACCCAGATCAATAAAAGAAAGTTCTATTTTCTGTGTTCAATTTCTGTTGTTGTGTGTTTTGTGATTTACCCCCTTCATCACAATAGTGTTAAGAGACGAGGAGGTCTCTCGTTATCCTTTTGTTCTCAAGGATTATTATTTCCTTAGTCATTCAACTAATGGGGATAGTCAATTTTGGGGGAGTATTACTTGACCCCAACAATCAACAATTTTGATTATGACTCAATTTGTATTTTCTATTATATAGTATTAATCCTTAATTAAGGATGTAAACCATTAAATAGGTTGAATTGCAATAATAATATTGTTATTATCTTTCTTGCCATAATGTTCGATTATTATTGAATGCTTTTAATTTGTTTTGGTCGGCCTTGAGTAAGGATGGAGAGCTTTGAGCTCATCCCATCTTGCATGATGCCTGGATTGAGCTAGTTTTTGTGGAACCACCAGTATGGAAAGGCAATTACCTTCCAAAGCGGCATGCCAAGAGTCAGCCATACTATCGAGCTTTGATTATTCTTTTGTTAGTAGACTTTGGTAGAGAGAGGGAGTTCAGGTGGTAAGTTGGGGTTTATGAGCAGGGTGGCGAAAGCTACAAAAATATAGCACTGGCATATTTGAATTTGTGTGCAGCTCGATAGAGATTGGGACCAAAACAAATTTCCCATTGAAAGCATTGTCTAGGTAATATGGTGGGCAATATCCTATATGCATTCAATAAATATATACTCTTGACTATGTTTAATCTCTTTTAGAGATAGAGTGATGTTTTTGGTTATATCATATGTTTAACTCTAAGGGACAAGGCCTATGAGGACGTGCTATGATATATGTAAACCTTTCCACAGTTGCGGCTCAGGGTTGTTATAGCTGGGATATCAATGTTTCTAAGTTGTATTTCATATTATGGCTCAAGGCTTCAGGCCGAGCTTACCATGTTATCCTTATGATGAGAACAGGCTCGAAGCCATAATGGCTGAGCTAGAAAACAAACAAAATTCTATATGAAAGTACTCATGGCTATAAAGTTGACCTTTGAAACCCACTATAATCTTTCGATACTACACTTTAGGCCGTATGGCCAAATTTTGATACATGGAAAACTTATCTAAGACTTTGTTCCAGGCCGTGAAGCCAAGGTAGTAAAGTATTGTAATCCTACTGGTGGCTAAGCTCAGGGCTTAAGAGCCAAGCAGTGACTGTACAATGCTTCATTTGTGAAACTTGCTTCAGGCCACGAGGCTGAGTATTTACAAATGAATTATTTTATATATATATCTGAGCTAGGGTCTTACAACCCAACCATAATACATTTTACATTTTGCAGAGCTTGAAGCCATTATGGCTGAGCTTGTTATCAATGTATGATAAACACACATCTTATAATGACATAGTTGGAGCTTAAAGAACTCTTGAATGGAGTAAAGAATAACTCCATAATGGTCATGAATGAATAATATAGTCACTTGATTGTAGTCACAGCTGTGGAGGCAATAATATCAATACTACAGTCACCTGACTATGGTGACAGTCGTGGAGGCAATAAAATCATTGATACAGTCATCTGTCTATGGTGACAGTTGGGGAGGCAATTAAATGATAGTATGATTACAAAACCTAAACTAAAAACAATTCAGGTTTGTATGGAAAGTTGACTATGAATCATTTATAGGGTTACTTAAATTATCAATGATTATATATTTAAACCCTTGAATCTGGAGGTGGTGAGACTATTTGAGAACAAGGTCTCATCTCAAAATAGATAGAATGTGCTTATAAAAGAATACCAACTTGTTCTTTATGTGTCTTAATAAAGACTTATTGTTAAGTGTTATGAGTTATATTTGCTTTATTTTACTTACTTAAGTGTAAGCTTATAGGATTGGTGAATAACACCTAAAGCTTATAAGGATGAGAAGAGCTATTAATCCTAATGAAACTAACTTACTCTACTAGGCATGGTATACCTCGAGTACATGTAATTGACTTCATCACATGTGATGATTTACTATCAAAAATGTAAATCATGGGAGACCAAGGTGGTCAAAATGGTCGAATTTGATATGAAATGAAAACAAATAAGGTGACGAGGAGTCACTAGTTCCCTATTACGAGGATAACCTATTTAATCGTAACTATTATGTGATGGGAGTCGAAAGTCTAAGCATGGGAAATGAATAAAATGGATCCCACTCATACTAGACCTAAAGAACAAGGTCGTTAAGAACTTATTGCAGGACACGACAACTTATAAGTCGAGTTATGGTGGTGGACATACGACGATGTTCATTATGCAATGTGGATGTATGTAAAACTTTGGGCAAAGTAATACATCCGTCTCTACATGCATTGTTGGTCCACAGTGTTCCATATGGCCTAGTGTCTCTAGTAGTGTCATACAAGTTAGAGTGGATCTATAGTGTGTGACCGTGAGACATTAGGAAGGATCAACACCAGATACTTAGATGGCTAACCTAATGGGTTCTAATTGTTGTGCCTTGCACACACGCCCCATTTCAAAAAATAGAGACCCCCTCTTTCAAACCTTGGCTTAGAGTGTCAAGTGGGTTTTCCATCTCCTATGTTGTCAAAGTAGTCAAAATGCACTTTTCACCATGTTAGAAATCTGATGTTAATAGGTTAGTTCAAAATCTGCTAAGTCCAAGTCCTTGCATTTCATTAAACTAGGTCTAATTGTCCTTTGCGCTAAATTTGCTGCTAATTGACCTTTGCACTAAAATGCCCTTTGTCTAACCTTTGTGAAAGAATCCTTTGCCTCCGACCCTGGTGCTATATTTTTATCTAACCGACCTTAGTACCACTTTCTGCATTCACTGACCTTAGAGCTAAAACTAGTCACCACCAACTTTGCATTGCAATGCTTATTCATTGACCAAGTTAGAGAGTGTCAAATCCTCCGCTAGTCTGATGAACCCCTAACTCCTGTAATACATGAGAATGGACTGGTCATCTTAGCACTGAAAATGTTATCCTCCAACTAGGTCTATGACCCTCCAAATCCCCACCAAGTTGGAAACAACCAAACGCCGCGTAAACCCTAACATTTTGCCAAATCTCACGATTCACACTTCATACAATCTGCATTAATGGTGATCAATTTGGAAGGATAAAAGGCAGATTTTCATCATTTTTGAGCTCATTCTACATTGAGAAAATACTTCAAGAGCTCTTTGGTGACGGTTTGACCGATTGCACTGCATAACTAGAGGATTCGACCCGGAGACCTCCTCCCTGCCTGCACGTCTCAGCTCACTCCATCCCCGTGAGCTAGGTAGGAGCTCATCTCCACACTTAGGGTTTTTTAGTTTTCAAATGCATTTCCTTTCAAAGTATGGCACATGCATAAATGATATGAATTCAGCCGTGTAAGCTAGGGTTTCCGTTTCTGCACTATTCATCTTCATAAACCTTAGTTTTAAAACTTTGAGGGTAATTCCTTAAGAGTATTCTTCGAAATCCCTCCTCATAGACAAAATGGAACCAACATTTGTGAAACACTAATGAGACAAAAGAATCTTTCCTTAGAACATCTCAATGATCAACAAAACAAACAAAAAATGAAGTTTGTGCTAAGAGTGTGTTTGACTAACTTCCTAAACTTAACGATCAATCTAGTTAGTCGGTGGACTTGAAAACCCCCATCGGGACTCAAAACCATTTTGCACCAAAAAATTAATTCTCTGACTTCACACTTTTCATCACTTCAAATAACTTAGTCAGAGAATCCCATGAAGTCTCACATGACCCTGAAGTTTACTTTGCACTAATTTTTGAATGCACCAACTTAGCACTAAAAGATCACTTTTCCAACTTAGGTCAGAGGCTCTTGTCATGCCCACATTTCACATTAGGTCACGACATGCATCACAAGTGTCATGTCCACATTTGTCATGTGTTCATGACACTAAATATCAAAAAATTTATCACTCTTCCCTAGAAACCCTCTCGCACGCGTAAAGCGTGCTCAGTGGCGTTACACATAAGGCATAAACATGATAGTTGAAGGTGGGGTAACGTGTTCACTTGCGCATACCATTTCGCAATGAAGGCCAACTAAGGGGTCGATGCAAAGCAGTTAATGTCACCAATAGGGTTAGGATCAACGATCGAAACCTAGGTTAACCTAAGTGAATGATGGGATTTTGGCGTAAGTCAAAATCAAAAGACAAATTCAAGTGCATGAGAAACATATTATTTAATACCAAAACCTAATGTCGATAACCAGAAAAAATAATAATTTAATCCTAAGCAAGGTTAAATTTCACTAACCTAGCTAAACCCTAAATTCCAGAAAAATCCAACAGCATAACGCCTCATAGGAGTGATTAGGGTTTATTATAATAAAACTAAATTTGATCAAAAGTTTACTAGGTTGGTTTTAAATTTTCTATGTTTCACTAGTTAAATTGGTAGAACAGTTAAATAGGTTAGTTAAAACATTTGTTCAACAAAGCTCGATCAATTTGTTCTCTTTCACGTTTTCTATCAATCAGAGCTATCACTGCATCCTTTACGTTATTCCTAATTTCTTAGTAGACCAGATCACAAAAACATATTATACTAACTTCGTTTAGATAGTTTACTAGGTTTCCAAGTTGGATTCAATGATATATTTATTAAACTAATAAAATCACTCTAGATTAATTAAATTAATTACTAAACTAATAGCAACTGAATTTCCACTAACCTTGTTGATAAAGGTTTGCAAGCCATTGATTAAATCCAGTTGTTTTAAATTAAAAACATCTCAATAATTATTTGGAGGGATAAGATTAAATAAATTAATTCGATTCCTTTCCAAATAATTAAATTTAAAGACAATAGTCTATAATCTCTCTCTAGTCTAAAAATACCATATTTAAATAATTACCTTGCCACTAAACAACAATAATAATATTAGCCATTTTTTTTAATTTAAAAAAAAAATTAAACTACCCACATCATTAAAATTATCTCTAAAATAAAAGAGCTCTTAAAACAAAACAAAAGAGGGGAATGGAAGCACAAAATAAATTAATTAAAACCAATTTTAAAACCCTCTCTTTGCCCTAAAAGCTTCCAAGTAAAATAATAATTTCCTCATGGGGAACTGGAAAACCCTAACTCTATCTTCAACTATCATTTTCTTTTCTATTTGTTTATTTTTCTCCTCTTCTCTTTTTTTTTTCTCTTCTCTTTTTTTATTTTGGATTTGTGTTTGCAGGTTGGAGAAGAAGCCATTCATGGCCACACCAAGAAGTGCATATACTAGACATAATGATGAGTGCCAAGTTGCACTCATGAAATACATCTTTTTGCATCTCTTTTTTGCCTTCTTGAGTCCATCTTTCCTAATGTCTGCACCCAAATAAGCTAGCAAGATCGTTCTATTTAATGATTAATGGAGATAGATTACTTAAGATTATAATTTCTGATTGAGTGACTAATGTGCATGGAATTGATGGAAAAATGCAGAAAACTTCTCTCTTTTTGAATCAACAGGTGTAGATGCCAGGAACAACAATTTTGTGCATCTCTGAAGATAGTTTTCAATGATCTCTGGAGACAATACCAAAGTACCATGACACCTGAAGTTTTGAAGAAATAAGGAATGCCTCTCAAGAGCTCTGTGGGAGTCTAGAGCATCTCCGGAGCTGAACAGAGAAAGCTACAGTATCTCCAGAGCTACATACATATCTCCGGAGATGCAGATAGGAAGAGTTATCTCCAGCACCTCCTGAGAGCAAGGCATATTTCAAGAATAAGCTACCGACCAAGCACTCTCAGCAGTGGTCATAATACCCCTTATTTCACTCAAATCATCACCTGAGTGGTGAAGGGTCATCTTTAGTTAAACTATTGGAGTTTTATCTTTTCAAAGTTTTTGCATAAGTTATGATGGAACTGATTCAATATCCTTATTTTTAGGGCCTCAATGCCCAAATGTATTAAGACTCAAACTTAGATTCTGAGTGGACTTCTGTTCCACTCAAGTCTACTTTTATTTGCATGATTTTCTTTCATAGTTAAACAACTAGTGTAATAAAGATGAATGGATGTCATCTCATAGAAGAACTAATAGATAAGATAAGTGTTAAGTCATCACTCACTTTCATATATATACTTGTAGAAATAGCAGAAGATATACAATGATTGAATTATTTTGATTCTCGAAGAAATCTTAGTTCTGTGTTAGCAATATTTTTATGAATGCAGAGTGAATGAATTGGTTTGGATCTAGTTGTGATCTTCTTTTGTGCTAATTTCCTACTGTAGCCTTCAGCCCCAAGGGTGTGAAGCAAGGGCCCACTCTCACCACTAAGGAAGGAGGCTAGTACCACTGTTTTATTGCTTTAGCTTTCTGTTATGAAAAGTATTTATTGATTTTAATAGATAGATGCATGTTACTATTTTTAAAATTGCTTTGAGTAAATTTCCTGTTTTATTCTATTTTTCAGCATTCATTAAATTCATTCAGCAAGTAGATAGATTAATCTTTTCAATTTGTAGAAGCTATTAAGATTAGCTAGAAACTGATAACTGTAGAATCCCTAGTTGCAAACAGCCAAGGACACAGCCCTGGATTATTGACACCTGAAAATAGATTAAATGATGAGGTACAATGACACCTTGTCATTTTTGGTGCCATTGCCGGGGATATCTTGTGTTAATTAGGGAAACTAAGTTAAAATAGTTTTTAGGATAGATCTGCATGGTTAGAGCTAGAGATCTGAAAGGAAGATATATCAAGCAGACACCCCAACAACAAACCATAGGGGAAAGCAGTGGGGTGGCACAAGATTTTGTTGAGGAGAGAAACCTAGAACCTATTTTGGAACTTGCACCTCAAAACAACAATCCCTTAGATCCTCCAAATATTCCACTTGCCAAATTCTATCCAGTAGTTACAAAAAAACTTTCAGGCAGATCCCTTGATAGAACCTAATTTCCTAGAACCTCAGGGAGAAGAACCAGTACTAAACATGGAAAATGATAATCATGGGGAAGAGGAAAATTAGGCTCCAAGAACCTTCTCATATCCTATTGTTTTGGCTGCTAGAGACAATGCTCCTATGAAGAATATCTCACTAGCACACCTACCAAATTTTAGAGGACTTTCTTCTGAGGATCCAGATCAGTTCTTGTTCGAATTCAAAGTAGTCTGCGAGACTTATGATTATGGATCAGATAACCAGAAACTCAAATTGTTCCCTTCAACTCTGAAAGATTATGCAATGAGATGATTTATGGGTTTACCCCAGAATTATATCCATTCTTGGGATTAGATGGAAACAGAGTTTTTGGAAAAATACCAAGATTACTGCAGATCTAGTAATAAAAATGAAGAATTGTTTAAAATTAGGCAGGGGGAGGAAGAATCCTTAGAGGACTATGTGGATAGGTTTAACTTCACCTTGAGAAGGTATGATAACCCAGTAGATCACTCCTTTGCCAGAACCCTATTTGTAAAAGGATTGGATAAAGAATCAAAATAGGCACTGGACCTAATGGGAAAAGGGAACATCAACAAAATGAAAATACCTGATATAGAAGAACTCTACAGGAACTATTCCAGAACCCAAAATGGAGTGAGGTCATCCAAAACTTTTAAAGGGAAGAATGAAATAGGATAGTTGATGGAGGAGATTGCAAATCTAAAACTAGACATTTTGGTCCAATTAAATATCACATTGGATGGGATTCAAGCAAAAACTAGAACAACTGATCAAAATAGAGCAACTGAACCACTCTACATCTATTGTCCTAGGTGTAGAAACAAACATATGTTGAGAGAATGCCCTTTGGATAAATCAGAGATTTGTCAGATCTGTGATAAGAAACATCCTACCAATCAATGTAGTCAACTTCCAGCCTTGAAAAGATTGAGTAAGAAGAATGCTGTAATAGAAGAGGAATTGAACTATGTGGGACAAAAACAAGCTGGGAATTTCCTTTATAATTAATATCCAAACCAACTTTTTTACATGGGTCCTAATTTGGGAAATAATCAGTGGAATCCAACTTGACATGGGCCTCAAAATAATCCTCCTTGGGGACAACAGGATTGGCCAAATCAACATTGGCAAAATTAGCCTTGGGGAAATCAACAGTAGCCACCACAGTTTGGATCACAAAACATGCAACCTCAATGGGGTTCTCAATAGGGATATAATAAACAATACCAGGGACAACCTAGACATTTCCAACCTCAACAACAAGCCTTATTAACTAGACCCTCCAACACACAAGGTCAAGCACAAAATGAACCAGTCAGCCAACCACCTTTACCAGCTCAGCCTATACCAAACCCACGGAATAAACAGGGAGCAGCTATTTACATGATAGAGAAAGAAAATCTGGCTAGATTTAATGCTATATATTCAAGTAATCTCCAGCTGCATTCTGGGAAAGCATTCACAAGACCATCTCCTCCAACTATAGTTGAAGTAACCAATGATGAGGATCCTAAAAATTCATCCACTCAACCCACAGAGGAGATTACTAACGAAAAAGTGCTAAAAGAATCATCCTTGGACAACTCTGGAGTTGCTCCTAAAAGACTGACTCTAAAGAACATTCCTGAACACAATTCTGACAAGAGCTCCGGAGATACTCTAGAGATGGAAAAACTAGCACCATACCCAGAACGGCTTAAACAGTATGTTCCCTAGAAAAAGATCCTACAAAAACAAGTCCAAACCAGCCTAGAATTAGAACTTTTACAAGAAATCAAGCAACTAAACATTGAAATTCCTCTTCTCCAGGCAATCAGAGATGTACCAGAACTAAATCAGTTCATTAAACAATATTGCATCAAAACGCAGGGTAGGAAGAAAAACTTTCCCTCCACAATACAGATGCAAGGAAAAGTAGTAGATCTATTGATGGGAGAAATTCTCCTCCCAAAATATGGAGACCCTGGAAACCCTGTCATAACTGTTTTCATCTCAGGAGTAGAAATTTCAAATGTTCTAGTTGATTTGGGAGCAATAATTAATGTGATGACAGTCCACATAATGGACAAATTAGCTCTATCAGGTATCAAATCCACAACTACAATTCTTCAACTTGTTGACCAGTCAGTAGCTGTTCCAAAAGGAGTAATCACTGATGTACCAATTGTGATAGATTCATGGGAATTTCTAGTGGACTTCCTGATATTAGAACCTAGAAACTAGAGAAATGCTTATCCATTGATCTTAGGAAGACCATGGCTGGCTACAGCAGTAGCATCTATTGATTGTCAAACTAGGGATATGGTCATTTCTAATGGGATAGATCTAAAGAAATTATCTATGTATCCTCCAGCTAAACCATCAATGCATTATATAGGAAGCGTATGGGTGGATGAGCAAGAGAACAATGATAGTAGTGCCTCAGTAGCTATGGTAACCATCAAGGAACATCTGAGAGAGTTAGAAGAAGAAGTATACTATGATACAATAGAAGACTTCACTCACATCCTAATCAATAAGGATGTGATGGAACTCACCCAAGATTCTAGGAGAAAACTTCTTACTTCTTCTCATTGTACCCTCGCCAACATCATTCCTTGTGGGAAAACCTTCCACAGAGACTTAGCCACTTTCCATATGTTGCTTCCACATTCTTTCCCTCTCAATACCATGACTCCAATGTATGGATTAACTACATCTATGGATCAAATCACAAAATAGGTCATGATTTTACTAGGGAAAACACTTAATATCAATACTCAGTTAATAGCAAATCAGGAAGAAAAACTTATCCAACTTCTGATTTCCCATTCAGCATCTTTTGCTTGGGAATACCAAGATATGAAAGGGATACCTCCTGAGATCTGTACCCATCATATATACACTGAGGATATTAAACCTGTCAGACAGCCCTAGAGAAGATTGAATCCTGCTTTAAAGGACATTGTCAAAACTGAAATAGAAAAATTACTTCAAGCAAGGTTCATATATCCAATCTCAGACAGTCAATGGGTCTCACCCCTTGTCATAGTGCCTAAAAATAATGGGAAATGGAGGGTGTGTATTGATTATAGACAACTCAACAAGGCCACAAAAAAGGACTACTTTCCCTTACCATTCATTGACCAAGCTCTGGACAACCTTGCTGGGAGAAAGTATTTTTCTTTTCTAGATGGATTCAGTGGGTGTAATCAAATTCAAGTAGCACCTGAAGACCAGGACAAAACCACCTTCACATGCCCTTGGGGAACCTTTGCTTACAAAGTTCTTCCCTTTGGGCTATGCAATGCCCCAGCTACATTTCAGAGACTTGTTTTAGCTATTTTTTCTGAACTAGCTAATGAATGCATGGAGGTCTATATGAATGACTTTACTGTGTATGGGGATAATTTTGAAGAAGATCTCACAAACCTTGAGAAAGTACTGAAATGTTGTGAGAAAAATCAGTTATCCCTTAGCCATGAAAAGTGCTTCATGATGGTGGAGGAAGGAATTGTTTTGGGACACCATATTTCAGAGAAAGGGATCAAAGTGGATCAAAACAAGATAGAGGTGATCACATAGTTGCCTTCATCCAAAAATTAGACAAATGTTAGAAGTTTTCTGGGTCATGTAGGCTACTATAGGAGGTTCATAGAAAATTTCAGCAGAATAGTTTCCCCCTTGTTTACCCTATTTAACAAAGACAGAATTTCTGTGGACAGAAGAATGTTTATCAACATTTGAAACCTTGAAAAAGAAGCTTACTATCACACCAATTTTAAGAGGACCAAATTGGACTTTGTCATTTCACATATAGACTGATGCTTCAAATGAGTCCATTGGGGCAATTTTAGGACAAAAGGAGGAAGGAGAAAGTATGCATGCCATTTATTACATCAGCAAAAACCTTGCCTCTGCAGAAAGAAACTACACAACAACTAAAAAAGAATTCTTGGCAATCATCTATTCTATAAACAAATTCAGGCATTATATCATTGGATATAAGATATCTGTACACACTAATCATGCAGCCATCAAGTACCTAATGAATAAACCAGTAGTGGGTGCAAAGATCATCAGGTGGTTATTACTATTGCAGGAATTTGATATTACCATAGTTGATAATCTAGGAAAGTTTAATTTGGTTGCTGATTTTCTGTCAAGATTGCATACAAGAGAAGAAAACCAACTAGTGGAGGACAAGTTCCTAGATGAACATCTTTTTGCTAATCTTCTACTACACCTTGGTTTGCTGACATATCTAATCTTTTAGCTACAAGCTTGTATCCATCCCATTTTACTTCAAAACAAAGAAAACATTTGGTTAAAGAAAGTTTATCTTACAAGTGGTTGAATGGTTTACTATTTAAGTGTGGTCCTGATTTCATTCTACGTGGGTGTTTAAAAGATGATGAGATTTTTGATGTCTTGAGAGCATGTCATGATGAACCATCCGGTGGCCATTACTCTTTCCACAGGATAGTACACAAGATCTGTGGAGCTGGTTACTACTAGCCCTCTCTTCATAAAGATACAAAGAAGTATGTGCAGCACTGTGACTAGTGCCAAAGGATGGGACAACCAACCTTTACCTAGTAGATGATGCTGCATCCTCAAGTCATGATGGAACCATTTGAGCAGTGGGGTCTAGACTTTGTGGGACCAATTTCCCCACCATCATTAGGCAAGGAGTACATTCTAGTATGCACAGACTATGTTACTAAGTGGGCTGAGGTTCAAGCATTACAGTTTGCAAGAGATGAAAAAGTTGCTGATTTCCTTTACAATAAGATTTTCTTAAGATTTGGAGCCCCAAGATCAATAGTTTTAGATAGAGGACCTCAGTTTACTTCATAGGTAATCAAAGCATTCACAGATTTATATCAAGTCAAGCACAGAAAATCTTCACCTTACCATCCTCAAGCAAATGGATAGGTAGAAGTAACTAATAGGGAACTCAAAAATATTTTGACAAGGACAGTAGCAATGAACAAAAAAGATTGGACTAGCAGATTACCTGAAGCAGTTTGGGCTTACAACACCACTTGGAAGTCCATAACAAAGTTCTCACCATATGAATTAGTTTATGGGAAAAAGCCTATATTGTCTATAGAATTTGAACTCCAGACACTTAAAACTGTATTGGATGTTGGTCTACCATTGTCTATCACTCAGTAGAATAGAATTCTTCAGCTCAATGAGTTGGATGAAATTCAGACAGAAGCCATTCAGCAAATAGAACTGGTTCAGTATCAGAGGAAGCAATGGCATGACCAACACATCAAAAGGAGGACATTTCAACAAGGTGATTGGGTTCTTCTTTATGATTCTAAATTCAAGGAGTTCAAAGGGAAATTACAAACTCACTGGATGGGTCCTTATCAAATAAAGGAAGTGTTTGAAAATAGAATTGTATCATTGCAACCTATTGATGGAAGCATAGACACATTCCTAGTAAATGGTCATCGAATCTGACTCTATAGAAGGCCATCTACTAAAAAGGAGTTTCTTCATGATTTGTGTTTTGATACAGGGGATACCTCCTCTGTCACAGTGTTGGATTGAATTTTGATTCTAAAAAAAAGGAAGGTTGAAAACTAGCAAATGGCTGCCTTCTAAAAAAAAAGAAAAAAAAAAGAAGGTTGAAAAGCAGCAAATGGTGGCCTTCTAAAAAAAAAGAGAAAGATAGAAAACCAGCAAATGGCTGTCTTTCTCGACCAAGGGAGTTGAAAACCAGTTAATGGCAATTCCCTTCTTCAAGACAATTGAACACAATTGAGCTCCGGAGATGATCAGGTGCCAGGAGTTAGTCAAATGCACATCCGGTGCTTCTCAAACCAAATGCACTTCCGGTGCTTCTCAACAAGGAGCACCTCTAGCGCTTCTCAAACTAGGAGCACCTCCAGTGCTCTATCAATAAAGGAGTTAATTTCAATAATAGGGGAGGGGACCCACCTCTCCAGGTGGTAAAGTAGACACATCACATGATGAGGTCATCATGACTCATCCTCTACTTTCTCACAAAAGAATAAATTCAATTGGCACGAATATCATTTAAAGGGGTATTCACAAAGTCAGCGCTGACATCACCCAAGGAACGTGGATTCTTGAACCACTTAGTGTAATGATTGCAGGTCACATGCTAGTGGAGTAGTGGACATCATCTCCAGCCACCCAAAGTTGTTCATGTGCCACGACACGTGCAGTCTCCAGCAATGACGCAGCATCTCTCTCATGTACATCACCCTCATCATTAAAATTGATCCAGGTAATTCTGTCTTTAATTAATCATTATTAGCAACTGTCTTATCTTTCTATTTTTGGGTTCTGCCATGATGACACATCTTCCTGACATCACTCTCTTTCTAAAATTCATGCATGCCACCAATTGTGTTGTATCGCCACCTTGCCTCCGGAGTGTCCTGGCATTCTGTCACATTTATGACTGCCTTGGTACTCTAATTAATCTACATAAGCCTAAGTTGAAAAACAAAATATTCCTCATTCAAACCTCTGAAGTACCCTGAAGAACATAATTGAATAGTCCTTCGGAGCCTACAGAATAATTTGAACAGTCCTCTGGAGCCTACTGAGATAAGAGGAAAGGATATATTGTAGATTGAAGAGGTGAGAAATAAGCATAGAAGGTGGAATCAATTCAGTAATGGGAGTCAAGAAGAAGTCTGAGCTAGAAAGTGTTGCGGGTCTTCTGCGAGATGTAGCTGCAGCAAACATTCTAAGAGCTGCAGGATGGTTAGACTTCCTAGAAAAATTTGAAGGGTTTTAGGAAGATGTTGTGGATGAATTCCTCAGAAATTTAAGGGACAACCAGACAGTTGTCAGAGGAGTCCAAATCAATTTTTCCTTAGCCACTATCAGCCACATTTCTGGACTTCCCGAACAAGGTGAGAAGTTTTATCACTTGAAAACCTTATACACTAATTTGATTAAAAAAAATTATGTTCGTGGTGAACCTACGATTCAATTGCATTCGAACAAAAATGAAGTCAAAGGAATTCTCGGGTCCACACTCCCAAACCCTTGGGCATCTGTTGCCACCTGGTTAATGAAATACTTTACTTGTGATGGTCAATTCTCTCTAGTTTTAGGGCCAATCATGAAAATACTAATTTTTCTAAGACATGGAAATAGACACCCTGAGTATAGCATAAACATTCCCAATTTCCTGTATTCTGCCATCAGAGCAACTACAGAGAAATATCAGCGGAATAAGGGTCCCATGAAACATCATGGTCTCATCTTTCTAGTAGTTAAACACCACTTCCTGTCTCAGGCCAATGGGGAGGAATTATGGCAACATTTTGTTGAGCAGAGTCCCCAAGTCAGAGCACTAGAGATGGCACAGCCAGGAGGTGAGAGTTCTCCTACCAACCAAGAAGAGAAAACTGAGCCTTTAGCCTCTTCCATAGTTGTTCACAGAGGAAAGAAGCCCTCACAACAGGCAACTTCATTTATAGCCCTTGTTCCTGACAAAAAGAGGAAAGGCAAAGAAATTGTAGAACCTGCTCCAAGACAAACCCCCTATATGACTTGCTCATTTAGGAGAAAAATAACTGAGAAATCTTTCCCTAAGGAATTAACAGAGGGAAGGTCAGGACAGAGAATAGAGGGAACCTGGTGGGCTGAAGAACCATCTCATGATTCAGATGAGATCCCTCTGGTCAGGAAGAGGAAACAAAGAGAAACTTCCCCAGCACCATCTGTTCATCTGGAGTCAAGTCCAATTTTAGAACCATCATGTGCTCCGGAGACAGAACACAGAAACTTTTACTATTTCCTGAGATTCTGAGGAAGAAAGACCTACTCAAGAGGCACCTGCCCCACCTTTGCTTTGGAGAAGCAAAAGAAAGAGACAGCTCTCACAGGTTGAAAAAGATACTGCCCTGCTCACTGAGGTACTCCTGGGTTTTAGAGCATGTGAGGATAAAGCTAGGCCTTCATCGGTACCAGCAGAAGCAGAGGAACCCCAAGAGGACCCTCAAGATAGGCAGTCTGAAGAAGAAGAAACAAGGCAAATGGGTATAGTTGGTAGTACAGGGTAGATGGCCATGGAAAACCTTGATGATCAGCCAACAGCCACAGAAATAGTAGCAGAAGCAGAAACCTTCTCTCATCCCTCTGATCAAGAGGATGTAGAAATTTCAAAAGAACAATAATTGATGGAAGAAATTGAAAATTTAAAGAGATTACTTTGGGGGAAGAATCTAATTATTACTGACCTCAAGAAGGTCAGAGTAGATGTGGAAATGCAGCAAAAACAAATCATTACAAATCTACAAACAGAACTCCAAAGAAAAGAGAAGATCATCTAGGAGAAAGAGACAGAATTAGAGGCCCAGAGAATTGAGAAGAGGCAGAGTTGGAGGCAAAGAAAATTGAGGCAGCCAAACTGTTGGAAGAAAAAGAGAAAGAGGTAGCACAGAGTGTTTCTGAGCTCACTAGGGCTAGATACAATAGCCTCACAATAATGGCAGCACTGATTGAGAAAGTACAAAGCCAGGATAGACAGTGAACTTGGGCAAATGATAGACTAGATGACTAGGAGGAATATATTCAAGAATTGGCTAGCCCAAGGGTAACCAATGAGCAGTAAATACAAATAGATGCCTATATGGGTCCAATCCCCATTGACATTCCCAAAGCCCTATTCCATTGGGAGAAGATGTGTAGAGAATATGAGGCTTCCAAGCCTATGTTGCAAATACAAAGGGCAGTCACTACCAAGACAGAAAGAATAGCAACTTTGGAAGGCAAAATCATTGAAATGGCCTCCCTTTCTTCATAAATTCTATCCTGCAGACCTCCAAGTGTCAGCTATTCTATGTTCTTATAAGAAAGGGTACTGCAAAGGAAACTCTCTTTGGTCCTATCTGACCTAGTTGAAGATACTAAGACAATAGAAGGATTCATGACAACATACAGAAGAAGTAATGATGAGGACAAGAACTTACTATGTGAATTATACCTGCATGGGTTCTATGTTA
Organism: Cunninghamia lanceolata; assembly: GCA_027924645.1. Taxonomy (NCBI): domain Eukaryota; kingdom Viridiplantae; phylum Streptophyta; class Pinopsida; order Cupressales; family Cupressaceae; genus Cunninghamia; species Cunninghamia lanceolata. The sequence continues at coordinate 7,496,684 of BSBN01000194.1, read as the reverse complement.
ATGATATAACTTTCATTCTTAATAATTTTGTGGGGGAATGCCAGCTTAAGGCATTTATGTCCCTAATGAGGAATCATCAAATCTGGAATGAAAGGATGGAGGATCATCTCAAGAAAGATTTAAAAATAGATCTCTTCATTAGGAAGGAATGTCCCAATCCAAATGCTTTCAGGATTCAATTCAGGTCCCTTATCTATCATCCTAATAATAAGAACGAAATTTTGCCATTATACCTGAAAAGTTTGCAAGAATGCTCCATCGATTTTGGTCTTTTCATGATCAATTCAACAAATCTAGTACTTGCTGTAGCAAAGAAGAGATGGAATATTTTGACCCCAGAATAGAAACTGAGAGAGGTGGTCACCCCTGCAAACTTAAGATTATTCATGAGAAAGGCAAAGTTGATATCCAAACTAATGGATAACCATAAGCAGGAATGGATAGGTGGATGGTTCAGGCCCCCTCTAATAATTGAACCACTCCCTGTCTGGATAGAATAGATGGAAGATGAAAAATTGTAGACTGGATGAAGCAGGTTGATGAGTACAGAGGCAATGGTAATATCAACCGAACAACTTGGACTACCTATGCCCAGGATTATAGCCTAATTGACAAGCTGTTTCGCTAGAATAAATCTAGAATGTGAGAAGTAGGAGGACCTGCCAAACCTTAGGTATGGTGGGATGATGGGTGCCAAGTTGCACTCATGAAATACATCTTTTTACCTCTCTTTTTCTCCTTCCTGAGTCCATCTTTCCTAATGTTTGCACCCAAATAAGCTAGCAAGATCATTCTATATAATGATTAATTGAGATAGATTACTTAAGATTATAATTTCTAATTGAATGACTAATGTGCATGGAATTGATGGAAAAATGTAAAAAACTTCTCTCTTTTTGAATCAATAGGTGTAGATGCCAAGAATAGCAATTTTGTCCATCTCCAGAGATAGTTTTCAATGATCTCTGGAGACAATACCAAAGTACCATGACACTTGAAGTTTTGAAGAAATGAGGAATGCCTCTCTGGAGCTTTGCGGGAGTCTGGACAATCTCTAGACCTGAACAGAGAAAACTACAGTATCTCCGGAGCTACAGACATATCTCTGGAGCTACAGACATATCTATGGAGCTGCAGATAGGAACAATTATCTCCAGTGCCTCCTGAGAGTAGGGCATATTTTCAGCATAAGCTGCTAACCAAGCACTCTTAGCAGTGGTCATAATACCCCTCATTTCACTCAAATCATCACCTGAGTGGTGAAGGGTCATCTTTAGTTAAACTGCACAAGTTTTATCTTTTCAAATTTTTTGCATGAGTTACGATGGAACCAATTCAATATCCTTATTTACAGGGCCACGATGCCCAAATGTATTAAGACTCAAACTTAGATTCTGAGTGGACTTCTGTTCCACTCAAGTCTACTTTTATTTGCATGATTTTCTTTCATAGTTAAACAACTAGTGTAATAAAGATGAATGGATGTCATCTCATAGAAGAACTAATAGATAAGATAAGTGTTAAGTCATCACTCTCTTTCATACATATACTTGTAGAAACAGCAGAAGATATACAATGATTGAATTATTTTGATTCTCGAAGAAATCTCAGTTCTGTGTTAGAAATATTTTTATGAATGCAGAGTGAATGAATTGGTTTGGATCTAGTTGTGATCTTCTTTTGTGATGATTTCCTACTGTAGCCTTCATCTCCAAGGGTGTGGAGCAATGACCCACTCTCACCACTAAGGCAGGAGGCTAGTACCATTGTTTTATTGCTTCAACTTTTTGTTATGAAAAGTATTTACTGATTTTAATAGATAGATGCATGTTACTATTTTTAAGATTGCTGAGTAAATTTCCTATTTTATTCTATTTTTCAGCATTCATTAAATTCATTCAGCATGCAGATAGATTAATCTTTTTAATTTGTAGAAGCTGTTAAGATTAGCTAGAAACTGGTAACTGTAGAATCCCTAGTTGTAGACAGCTGAGGACATAGCCCTGGATTATTGACATCTAAAAATAGATTAAATGATGAGGTACAACGACACCTTGTCATATATATATATATATATATATATATATATATATATATATATATATATATATATATATATATATATATATATATATTAAATGTGTATATTTTATATGTTGTGGTGTGGAGTTTACTACCCATAGAGGGGCCGAAGGGAGAGTGGCAGAGCTGAGTGCAGGTCCGACGGTAGATTGTGGCAGAGGGGGCAGTGTTGTTTGGGTAGCGGCGACAGCGGTAGGGAAGTTTGGAGAGTGTGGGGAGGCCATTGGAGTGAGAAGGGCACGGGAGGTAAGAGGGGGACGGGAGTGTGGGGAGGGGCCGAAACCCTACCCACACTCCATATGTTTCAATGGCAGTGACGGTGGGGGGGTTCGAACCCCCCCCAAACCACATCAAAACTTTCTTTTAAAACTGTATCTTCTGCAAAACAACATAGTCCGCCCCCTTCATTGCTATTTTCCTTTGGCATTTTTAATAAATAAATATATATGTGTGTGTGGGTGTACACCTAGTATAAATACAATTCTCAGTTCTAGTATATTTTATTTTCATAGTTTAAATATATGACAGCAAATAAAAAAAACAATTAGAGTATATATATATATATATATATATACATTCAAGTATAGGCCACTTAAATCCCTCACAATTTTTTTTTGTTCTTTTGAATGCATAATGGCAAAATGATTACTTATCTATAATCTAATTTACATTGAGCAAATAAACACACACATTTTTTTTTTAAAACAAAGAACATATATTTTAATAAACATGGAATAAAGATTTCTTCCACTAAAATACTAATGTTGACCTAATACAGCCAACATGAAACATCTCTTCAAAGGATTTATTTATTTTTCTTTTAAACAATACATTTAGTTCATTTCTTCAAAATGACAACAACATCAATTTTTTTTCTTTTCCTAATAGATAGGTACATTTTCATTTTTGTTTCACAAAAACAAAACAACAACTTTCCTAATTTTTTTAAATTTAACATACAAGTGAAATAGCAATAAGACCCTACTTTTTCCCAATACTCTATTTTTTTTCTTTAAATCATAAGGCAATAAAATCAGCAATTTAAATCTTCTATTCTTCAAAGGTAAATAGTTTATACAACACAAGTAAAAACATAACTCTTACAACTTGAGAAAGAACAAAGTTCTCTTTTGAAAACTAAAAGGAAATGACACACAAGGCCTCTCATGGCCATGCTCTCTCAAGAGCACAAAAATAACACTCTTAAGGACAAAAATATTTTCTTCAACTTCACATAGCTCCATTTTCATGCAATGACACAAAGAGGGGAAGAAGCCACAACAAAATTCTCTCCACCCTACCATTGACTCACTCATGAGTCACCCCTAAGCTAGGAGGTCATCCTCACACAAGGTAAGCACACACCACTTCAAAACAATTTCACTCAAAACAACAAAAATAATGCTCCCATGGTTTTCACATAACAACTTGACTCACTCAAGATGAGTTTAATGGGGTAGGGGAGTGGACATCACTCAACTCGAGAGTGCCACTCCAAAAACTTCCCAAAAATATAAATCCTTCAAGGCCTCAACCCTACACAAATAAACATGATTTCACAACTTTCTCTTATACCCATATTGTTCAAATTCACAATTTTGCCCTCAAGACTAAAACTCCATGAAACCAAGGATGTGACCCCGAGGAGGTTCACTCCTCCCCCACCCCACACATGTTGAGCATCTTCTCCCAAGTAGGAGAGGCTCTCACAACTCCCATACCCAAATTTTCACAACACAAAGTAAAAACAAACAAAATGGAACTCACACACACAACATACAAGTAAAGAAAATGCATAGGAAAAGGCATTTTCCTTGAGACCAACCTTATAAAATGCAATTGGAAGATAGTTGAGAAAAGCTCCTCTAACTCCTCCAAGTTGAGCCACTAATTTCCCTCTAACGTTTTCTCCAAAATAATTAAAATCCAAAAATTTCTAAAAATTCAACAACCCCATCCCTCCCTTGAAGAGGGATTAAAATAGGCTCTTCTCATGAGCCTTGAGGAATGGGGAGGTGACACATGTCACCTCCTCACTCCTCCACCCAACTACTTGCAAGACTCTTTGAATGGGGTGGTGACACATGTCATTCCCCAATCCACCAAGTCTTTCCCCCTTCCACTTGTCCTCTCTTAAACATGTGGGAGAGAAGGGTGGAGCCAAAGGAGTGGGTGCCACATGTGCCCCAATCCTCTCCTCATAATAAGGACCACTCAACCCCAAGGTACCCTCACCAATTGTGGGAGAGACTTGAAGTAATGTCCTCCACAATTAAGGGGCCTTTAAGACTCCCCCAACCTAGGGAAGAGGAAAGGAAGAGGTTGAGTGTTTGACCCACTCATCCTCTCCCTCCCAAGCTTCCATTTTCGTCACTTTACTTCAGAGTGAAGTTAAAGTGGCCAAATGGAAGTTTACCTAAGGTTACACAAGCCCAAATGACCTCTAGACCCTAGGGGTACAACCCATGGTCAAGTTTAACCCATTTTGAGCACCAAAGGTTGAGTAAAAACACATAAAAGGGGGTCATAAAAATTATAACTCAAAAATGAAATTCAAATGACACTACAACTTACAACACCAATTAGAAATCAAATAAAAGAAGGGTAGACCTAACCCAACTAACACCATGCAACAACATTATAAAATTTCATCATGCAAACATAGTTGATCTTGGTTCCTCTTGGAACTAGATTGGCTTCACATAGGAAAACAACATAGTGTGTGGGATGATCTCTGAGTATCTGTGGCTTCGTTACAAACACCTACACACTCAAATGAAATGTTAATCTAACATGTATATGTTAGTCGAAGAAAAGTGAAACAAGCACATACAACATCACATGTTCATATAAGCATCAAGGAAATCACATTATAATTAAATTCTAAATTTTGCATTACAAACATCCATCACAGATATAATTACAGAACAAATTCCTAACTAAAATCACATGTATAGTATCCAAATAACATCATAATGTAAATCACATGTCTAACCTCATTAGTGAATCAATATCATTGTCCAACCACATCATAATCATGCTAAACATAATAAATCCACATAGAGCATATAGTCTAAAAGTCCTGTAAATCAAGATCAATAGTCCCATAAGTCTAATATGTATCACCAATAGTACAATAAGGTAGTCAAATATATAGGAATGAAAAGGTAGGCCTCACATCCTCCCCCCCTAAGACTGTACTTCCTCCTAGAAGTCGTCAAAGAGGTGAGGATAAAGAGCCATCAATCTCGCTGCATCCTTCCATGTCATCATGACCTCATTGTACATGTCACATTGGACCCTAACCTGGTCCAGTTCTTGACCTCAAAGGCCCAACGTTCGTTGAGCCAATATACGAATTGGCTCCAAAGCCAGCTCTCCATCTGCCTCTACCTGAAGAGCACTCCAATCTAATACATGAGATAAATCAGATATGTAACGCCATAAAACTGAAACATGAAAAACATCATGGATACACGATGGGCTAGGTGGCAAGGCTAGACGATAGGCTATAGGTCCTATCCACTCTAAGATCTCAAAAGGTCTAACAAAATGAGGTGCGATCTTAGAGCCCTTTTCATAATAGATTGGGCTCTTGTGTAGTCGCACTCTCAAGAACACTCTGTCCCCAACTAAGAAGCTCCGATCTACCCTCTTAGCATCAGCATAGTTCTTCTATCGAGCCTATGCCTCTTGAAGTCTCTGCCTAATCAAAGTCACCTACTACTTCATATCTTGAACCAACTCTAGCCCTATCGTAACCCTGACCTCAATACGGTCCCAACTCAAAGGTGTCCTGCAAGGTCTGCCATACAAGGCCTGAAAAGGAGGCATACCCAATGAGCTGTGATGCCCATTGTTGTAGGGAAACTCAACTAGATATAGATACTCCTCCCATCTACTCTGGTGATCCATGACATACATACGGAGCATATCCTTAAGAACCTGATTAACTCTCTCTGTCTGTCCATCTGTCTCAAGATGATAAGTGGAATTGAAGTTTAGCTGTGTGCCCAACCCCTACTATAAGGCTCTCCAAAAAGTTGAAGTGAACACTGAATCCCTGTTAGAAATGATACGGTGAGGTACCCCATGTAATCTAATGATCTGACCCAAGAATACTCTCGCCGTAGCTAGTGCATTATACATTGTGCGTACAGGTGAGAAATGCACCACCTTGGTCAACTTGTCAACCATCACCATGATGGCATCATGGCAGTGTGATGACATAGGAAGACCAACAATGAAGTCCATGGAAATGGTGTCCCATTTCCACTCAGGTATCTCGTGAGGGTTTAAAAGACCCGTTGGATGCTAATGCTCATCCTTGACCCTTTGACACTCAAGACAACAAGCAATATACTCTGCAATATCTTGTCTCAGACCTGCCCAATGGTATAATTGTCACAAGTCAGCATGCATCTTCTTCACCCCTGGATGTGCTGCATAAGGTGCTCTATGAGCCTCCAAAAGAACTACTACACGAAGGTCACCCGCATGGGGTACATAGATGCACTGTCCATGTCTAAGCAATCCATATGACTCAAGGGAATATCTTGCAAATCTACCCTTAAGGGCCCTCTATGATTGGATCTCCTTCTACACCTTAAGGAACCACTCATCCTCAGACAGATGCTGAATGATGTGCTCTCTCAAGTTCACACTCAAGGTCAAGGTCAAAATCTCGTGGCGCCTTCGACTCAAAGCGTCAGCGACCATGTTCTCCTTCCCTTTGATGTAGTGGACATAAAAGTCGTACTTGCATAGAAACTCCATCCAACGTTGCTGGCGGGCATTCAAATTTGGCTGTGTGAATATGTACTACAAACTATGGTGATCCGAATGAAGCTCAAACTGATAACCTAAAAGAAAATATCTCCAATGAACAAGAGAATGTACCACTGCTGTGAGCTTGAATTCATGAGTAGGGTAGTTTAGGTCATGTGTCTTGAGCTTACGCAACTCATATGCAATCACCCTACCACCCTGCATGAGCACGGCTCCCAAACCCTCAAGTGATGCATCTATGCAAACTACAAAATCCTCTGCAAGATCTGGGAGCGCTAAGATGGGAGCACTGATAAGATGCTCTTTGAGGACCCCAAAGGCCCTCTCGCACAGCTCGGTCCAAGTGAAACTCTTCCCTTTCCACTAAAGGGAAGTAATGGGGTGCGCTATCCTAGAAAAGCCCTCTACAAATCTGTGGTAGTAACCAGCTAATCCCATTAAACTCTTGACCTCTGTCACACTGGTGGGTGCTAGCCAATCTCTGATAGCTCTGATCTTTGATGGATCTATAGAGATGCTATCACCTGATAGGATGTACCCCAAGTATTGTACCTCTGTCCTAAAAAAGGCACACTTTACCAAGTTGCCATAAAGTTGTTTCTCTCTCAAGCACAAAAAAACCTAATGTTGGTGCTCCTCATGTTCCTTCTTAGCCCGCGAATAGATCAATATGTCATCAAGAAAAATAATCACGAACCGATCCAAGTAGCTATGGAACACCCCGTTCATGAGACTCATGAACACTGCAGGGGCATTCGTCAACTCAAAGGGGACCACAGTGAACTCATAGTGGCCGTATCTAGTCTGGAAAGTGGTCTTATGAATATCTGCCTCTGTGATACGCAACTAATGGTAACCAAACTTCAGGTCAATCTTAGAGAACATCCTAGTTCCCTACATCTGGTCGAAGAGATCATCAATCCTAGACAGAGGATAACGGTTCTTCACTATACCTTATTCAACTACCTATAATCCATGCATAAGCGAAGAGGCCCATCCTTCTTCTTTACGAAGATATTTGGAGCACCCCAAGGTGAAACACTCGGTTAGATGTGCCCCTTCTAGAAAAACTCCTTTAACTACTACTTGAACTCTATCATCTCATGAGTGGTCATCCTGTAGGGTGCACGAGACACTAGCTCGGCACCCGACACTAAATCGATATGAAATTCTACCTAACGACAAGGTGGCATCCTTGGTAACTATGATGGAAACATGTCGGCAAACTCTCTCAAGATGGGATGGTCATCCAATGATGCCTCAGGTTGATCGTCTGATCTGTCACTAACTATGATAGCAAACATCTGACATCCCTTCTGCATGTAGCGCTTAAGCTGCTGAGCGGATATCATATGAACTACCATGGGCTTTCAAATGCCCACTATCTCAACCAGTACACCATGATCATCTAAGCAGCTAATTACCTTTCGGCGACAATCTACTTTGGCTCCATGAGCTGCAAGCCAGTCCATACCTAAAAATACACCGTAGGATCCTAATGGCATAACTCTAAGGTCACAAGATAGAGTGAAGGACCCCAAAGAGATCTCACAATCCCAAACCAAGGTATCTACTGACATCTTGGCCCTAAAGGCCAACTCAACCTCCCAACTAATGTCCTATCTAGAAGCCACCAGCTTGCAATGTTCCACTAACGATGTAGATAGAAAAGAATCAATAGCTCTAGAGTAAAAAAGAATAGAGATGGGGGCACCCCAGATTATACCTGATGTCTCAATCATTGATGCCTGATAGTCAGCCTGGCAGTTATCAACTGTTGCGAACATGCAGTGGGACTTGCCCACATCTCCTACCATCTACTCTGACCCTCCTGAATGAGGCTATCCCCCTTCCATAAAGCCCTGTGGGCACTCTCTAGCTAGATGACCTGCTCCACCACACACATAGCATGGGTCTCGAGCCTATACCTGTCCCGTCTGAGTCCTACCTGACTGTGGCTGTCTAGATCTAAATGTGGAACCTTGTGAACCCCTGTATGATTGTTGAGACCTCAGGGCCTCGTAGGTGGTCTCTGCTGCCTCTGGTCTCTACGCGGGCCATGTTGCTAGCATCCTCAATTATGCCCTCCCTGTGCCCTCTACTAGGGTCTACACCTTTGCTAATTCTGCTGTTGTTGTTGTGGAGGTCTAGGAGGTAATGACAGAGAACTAAATCCTCCTCTCTGTGGTTGTAGTGGTGGTCTGTAATAATTCTGCTAGTGCTATTGCTGCCCATGATCCTGAAATTGGGGGCATGATCCATGTCCTTACCCCTGTATCTCCTCAGGTATGTATGCCTTCTCGGTAGCATCAGTCAATGTCTAGGGTTCTGCCATGCGTATAGGCCCTGCTATGCTATGGTTCAATCCTTTGATGAACTTATGAACTAGGATTTTCTCATCATGGAGATACTCCACATATCAAGACAACTCAGTAAATCTACCCTCATACTGAGCAATAGTAAGTCCTCTCTGCTGAAGGTCATGAAACTTGTCTATGCGACACTGTCTGTAGTGATTAGATAAATACCATGCATTAAAGCACTCAATGAAAGTCTCCCAAGTGAGTGTGTCCAATGAAAGATGAAGCTTCCACCCCTCAGTGCACCACCAAGTAGCTGTTGCATCTCACAAAAAGGTGGACTGCCACACATGCCTTCGTGTTACCCTCATAAGGATGCAACATGAAGCATCTGTCTAGACTGATGAGCCAAGCCTTGGCTTCAACTCCCTCTATAGTCCTGGTGAAAGTAGGAGGATTCAACCTCAACAAATCCTTGATGGGGTCTCCTCGGTCTCTGTGCCCTCTAATGGGCTCCTCTACATAATAATCATACGACCTATGAATGATCTACTCAACCCGCACTATCTCCTCAGACCTATCATGACATGGAGGGCTCTTGCTACATGCTCTGTAAGCTAACCCTACCTCCTCCAATGTAATATCTGGTATCTCTACAAAGGGCTCCACATGTGGTACCTCTCGTGAGTCAATGCGGGGCTCTACACGTGGCTCAACTCACAACTCAGCATGCAGCTCCTCATGTGGCTCCTCTTGCAGATCAATGCAAGGCTCGTCACGTGGCCCTGGTACAACTGGTGGTAACCTCTCTAACACAGCCTGTAATGTCTGTAAAATCTGAGGTCCTATATCAAGTCCTGGTGGTGCCTACGGTACCAGCTGATCTTATAAGGCTGCTGGTCCCTGACCCTCAGCCGAAGAATCACTGTGCACCTTGAGGGACACAGTGTGGTGCGAACGCACTCATCGAACACATCAGGGAGGCATCCTACAAAATAAGGTAATCACTAATTAATCGAAATTACAGAATAAGTAATGTGCCCAAACAAGCCCAGTGTTTAAACTTAGGCTCTGATACCAAATGTCATGCCCACATTTCCCATGTGGTCATGACACGCATCACACATGTCATGTCCACATTTGTCATGTGGTCATGACATGAAATATCACAAATTTTACCATGCTTCCCTAGAAACCCCCTCGCACGTGTAAAACATGCTCGGTGGCGTTACGCATAAGGCATAAACATGACAGTTGAAGGGGGGTAATGCGTTCACTTACGCATACCATTTCACAATGAAGGCCAACTAGGGGGTCAATACAACACGGTTAATGTCACCAATAGGGTTAGGACCAACGATCGAAACCCTAGGTTAACCTAAGTGAATGATGGGATTTTGACGTAAGTCAAAATCAAAAGCCAAATTCAAGTGCATGAGAAACATATTATTTAATACCAAAACCTAATGTCGATAACTAGCAAAAACAATAATTTAATCCTAAGCAAGGTTAAATTTCACTAACCTAGCTAAACCTTAAATTCTAGAAAAATCTGGCACCATAATGCCTCACGGGTGTAATTAGGGTTTATTATAATAAAACTAAATTTGATCGAAAGTTTATGGGGTTGGTTTTAAATTTTCTACGTTTCACTAGTTAAATCGGTAGAACAATTAAATAGGCTAATTAAAACATTTTTTCAACAAAACTCAATCAATTTGTTCTCCTTCACATTTTCTATCAATCAGAGCTATCACTGCATCTTTTACATTATTCCTAATTTCTTGGTAGACCAGATCACGGAAACATATTATAATAACTTCGTTTAGATAGTTTACTAGGTTTCCAAGTTGGATTGAATGACATCTTTATTAAACTAATAAAATTGCTCTAGATTAATTAAATTAATTGCTAAACTAATAGCAACTGAATTTCCACTAACCTTGTTGATAAAGGTTTGCAAGCCATTGATTAAATCCCGTTGTTTTAAATTAAAAACATCTCAATAATTATTTGGAGGGACAAGATTAAATAAATTAATTAGATTCCTTTCCAAATAATTAAATTTAAAGACAATAGTCTATAATCTCCCTCTAGTCTAAAAATACCATTATTGAATAATTACCTTGCCATTAAACAACAATAATAATATTAGCCATTTAAAAGAAAAAAAATTAAAACTACCCACATCATTAAAATTATCTCTAAAATAAAAGAGCTCTTAAAAAAAAACAAAAGAGGGGAATGCAAGCACAAAATAAATTAATTAAAACCAATTTTAAAACCCTCTCTTTGCCCTAAAAGCCCCCAAGTAAAATAATAATTTCCTCATGGGGAACTAGGAAACCCTAACCCTATCTTCAACTATCATTTTCTTTTCTCTGTGTTTGTTTTTCTCTTCTCTTTTTTTTTCTCTTCTCTTATTTTGTTTTGGATTTGTGTTTGCAGGTTGGAGAAGAAGCCATTCATGGCCATACCAAGAAGTTCATATACTAGACATATATATAGTTTAAATGTGTATATTTTATATGCTATGGTGTGGAGTTTACTACCCACAGAGGGGCCGAAGGGAGAGTGTTGGAGCTGAGTGGAGGTCCGGCAGTGGACTGTGGATGGCGCTGAGTGGAGGTCTAGCAATAAACTGTGGCAGAGGGGGTGGTGTTGTTTGGGCAGCGGCAACAGCGGTAGGGAAGTTTGGAGAGTGTGGGGAGGCCATTGGAGGGAGAGGGGTGCGGGAGGTAAGAGGGGGACAGGAGTGTGGGGAGGGGCCGAAACCCCACCCACACTCCACTACAGTGGAGTGTGGGTGGGGTTTTGACCCCTCCCCACACTCCATATGTTTCAACGGCGGCGACGGTGGGGGGGTTTGAACCCCTCCAAACCACATCAAAATTTTCTTTTAAAATTGTATCTTCTGCAAAAAAATACTGTCTGCCCCCTTCATTGCTATTTTCCTTTGGCATTTTTAATTATATATATATATATATATATATATATATATATATGTGTGTGTGTGTGTGTGTGTGTGTGTGAGTACACCTAGTATAAATACAATTCTCAATTCTAATATATATATATATATATATATATATATATATATTACCACTGTTGTAATATATATTTTTTTAAACAGTTAACAGAAAACAAATTTACTATTTAACATATCTCATAATATATATATATATCAGTATATATATATATTTACATATATTTACATATATATATATATATATATATATATATATATATATATATATATATATTTACATATATATACATTCAAGTATAGGCCATTTAAATCCCCCACAATTTTTTTTTTGTTCTTTTGAATGCATAATGACAAAATGATTATTTATCTATAATCTAATTTACATTGAGCAAATAAAAACACACATTTTATTTTTTTTAAAACAAAGAACATATATTTTAATAAACATGGAATAAACATTTCTTCCACTAAAATACTAATGATGACCTAATATAGCCAACATGAAACATCTCTTCAAAGGATTTATTTATTTTTCTTTTAAACAATACATTTAGTTCATTTCTTCAAAATGACAACATCTAATTTTTTTCTTTTCCTAATAGATAGGTACATTTTCATTTTTGTTTCACAAAAACAAAACAGCAACTTTCCTAATTTTTTTAAATTTAACATACAAGTGAAATAGCAATAAGACCCTACTTTTTCCTAATACTCTATTTTTTTTTCTTTAAATCATAAGGTAATAAAATCGGCAATTTAAATCTTCTATTCTTCAAAGGTAAATAGTTTATACAACATAAGTAAAAACATAACTCTTATAACTTGAGAGAGAGAACAAAGTTCTCCTCTTTTGAAAACTAAAAGGAAATGATACACAAGACCTCTCATGGCCATGCTCTCTCAAGAGCACAAAAATAACACTCTTAAGGACAAAAATATTTTCTTCAACTTCACATAGCTCCATTTTCCTGCAACAACACAAAGAGGGAAAGAATCCACAACAAAATGCTCTCCACCCTACCATTGACTCACTCATGAGTCACCCCCAATCCAAAGGGTCATCCTCACACAGGGTAAGCACACACTTCACAACAATTTCACTCAACACAGCAACAAGAATGCTCCCATGGTTTTCACATAACAACTTGACTCACTCAAGATGAGTTTAATTGGGTAGGGGAGTGGATATTACTCAACTCGAGAGTGCCACTCCAAAAACTTCCCAAAAACATAAATCCCTCAAAGCCTCAAGCCCACACATATAAGCATGATTTCACAACTTTCTCTTATACACATATTGCTCAAATTCACAATTTTGCCCTCAAGGCTAAAACTCCATAAAACCAAGGATGTGACCCCGAGGAGGTTCACTCCTCCCCTACCCCACACATGTTGAGCATCTTCTCCCAAGTAGGAGAGGCTGTCACAAATCCCATGCCCAAATTTCTTCAACACAAAGTAAAAACAAACAAAATGAAACTCACACACACAACATACAAGTAAAGAAAATGCATAGGAAAAGGCATTTGCCTTGAGACCAACCTTATAAAGCCCAATTTGAAGATAGTTGAGAAGAGCTCCTCTAACTCCTCCAAGTTGAGCCACTAATTTCCCTCTAATTTTTTCTCTAAAATAATTAAAATATAAAAATTGCCAATAATTCAACAACCCCATCCCTCCCTTCAAGAAGGATTAAAATAGACTCTTCTCATGAACCTTGAGGAATGGGGAGGTGACACATGTCACCTCCTCACTCCTCCACCCAACTACTTGCAAGACTCTTGGAATGGGGTGGTGACACATGTCATTCCCCAATCCACAAAGTCTTTCCCCCTTCCACTTGTCCTCTCTTAAACATGTGGGAGAGAAGAGTGGAGCCAAAGAAGGAGTGGGTGCCACATGTACCCCAATCCTCTCCTCCTAAGAAGGACCACTCAACTCCAAAGTACCCTCACCAATTGTGGGAGAGACTTGGAGTAAAGTCCTCCCCAATTAAGGAGCCTTTAAGACTCCCCCAACCTAGGGAAGAGGAAAGGAAGACGTTGAGTGTTTGACTCACTCATCCTCTCCCTCCCAAGTTTCTATTTTCGTCACTTTACTCAGGGTGAAGTTAAAGTGACCAAATGGAAGTTTACCTAAGGTTACATAAGCCCAAATGACCCCTAGACCCTAGGGGTACAACCCAAGGTCAAGTTTAACTCATATTGAGCACCAAAGGTTGAGTAAAAACACATAAAAAGGGGTCATAACAATTATAACTCAAAAATGAAATTCAAATAACACTACAACTTACAACACCAATTAGAAATCAAATAAAAGAAGGGTAGACCTAACCCAACTAACACCATGCAACAACATTACAAAATTTCATCATGCAAACATAGTTGATCTTGGTTCCTCTTGGAACTAGATCGGCTTCACATGGGAAAACAACACAGTGTGTGGGATGATCTTTGAGTATCTGTGGCTTCGTTAGAAACACCTGTGCACTCAGATGAAATGTTAATCCAACATGTATATGATAGCTAAAGCAAAGTGAAACAAGCACATACAATATCACATATTCATATAAGCATCAATGAAATCACATTATAATTAAATTCTAAATTCTACATTTCAAACATCCATCGTAGATATAATTACATAACAAATTCCTAGATAAAATCACGTGCATAGTATCCAAATAACATCATAATGTAAATCACATATCTAACCTCATCAGTGAATCAATATCATTGTCCAATCACATCGTAATCATGCTAAACATAATAAATCCACATAAAGCATATAGTCTAAAAGTCCTACAAAATGGGATCAACAGTCCCATAAGTCTAATATGTATCACCAATAGTAAAATAAGGCAATCAAATATATGGGAATGAAAAGGTAGGCCCCATAGCTCTGAAATGTTCCGCCAGTCTGTGATGCCTAAATCTCTGCCAAACATTAAGAAAACACTTTTGCGCTAGAAACAACTCCCTCCGACTTTGCATCAAAATGTGCCATCACTGACTTAGTCATTTGACTTCAAAAACCCCACAAAATTGGATGATTACCAATCCTGCACAAAAGGTGGTAAGGTTTGTTTGATCACTTTGTGCTAAAATACAACCGACCGACCCGAATGACAAATATAAGTTGGTCTTACCTCAAACCCGTGCAAGTTGGTTGACCGTAAAATCCACGCAAGGTAGTATGATGACATGATCATAGACAGACTAGTTGGTCGGACTATTCCAATTTCTCCACTGGGATCGGTTGACTTCAAATATAGCACTTTTTCTGTTGTAGGTCAGTTGACCCAAAAACTAGTGCAAACTAGGTAAAATGAATATTTTAGAAAAAATTTTCAAAAGGAGAATTGTTTGTCAAGTAGAAATAATGACTGCAATTGGTGAATTATGATGTTTTACATGTTTTGATCAAGATTTTGTAGCATTAGACTATTTATTACATGCATTAATGTAAGATTGCTCCATTATTTGATCATGTAGTAATGTAACAGATAGAAGATTTCAAACTTTTGTTCTCATAAGCATGTATTGGTAACTTGGTAGATTTGTGTTGGATTCATTTGTTATAACATGGTGTTAATAATGTAGTAATCAACTTGGTAATCTTAAGACTTTAAACTTAGTGTTGGTCATGATGTTACTCATTCACAAACATAGAATAAAAGTTACACAACAACCTTTACTCATCTTGAAAGATACGATGAATTCAGAGAATTCATGATCCCAAGTCTCCGTTGATTAGGTCTTAATCTACTGACGTTACTCAGTGGTTGATGTGTGTTGCTGTTTTCCAATCAGGGGCCTTACGTATTTCTGCAAAGTTCATCATCATTCCTTCAAATATCCTGCTCTGTATGTCTGCTTTGCATAAATCTCCAACAATTCTACCTCTGCACTGTGAATTCACTCAAATAATGTGCCTACAGGCTGATATTTGCATGTTTTCTACCATTATTTATGATTCTCTGCATGATATTTTCAATACTGCATGCATTTAACTCAAATATGCTAATGATTTTCAGTTACCTACGGGATTTCAGCATATTTCTCTGTTGTTTGCTTAAGATTATCAGTTTATTTGCAATTGTGATAGTGAGATGCTCTGAAATTGAAAGAAAATAAAGGAAATGCTTCTAATTAAGTTGAACCTTTAGCTTTTGATCCACATACATGCTTGATACTGTCATGAGGAGAAGAAATCAAACCATATGTTCACCAGGACATTCCACAGCTAGATACAGTTGATGCAAACTTCAGAGGATAATGAATGAAAACAATACATGCAACATGATGAGCACTCCAAGGGACGCAGCAAATCAAAGCACATATCCAGAATTCAGACACAGATTACTCAAGATTTACGAAGATTTGTAATCAAAATACTCTTCCCTTTCATTAAGTATGCAAAAGATATGTACATATACAGTAGCTTTGAAATAAGTCCTAAATACTTCAGCAATCAAATTTCAATTAAGTTTCGAATGAATATAACAAGGCATTCCACCACCTTTTATAGAATAAGGTGAGGAATCCGTTACAAAAGATCCACGGATCAGATATGTCAATACAAATCAACGGTCATCACTTCATGACTTGTCAATTTCACAAAAAGGCACAAGTTGCCAGCTGGCAACTATCTATACTGCATATGCAAGATACTCCCCCCCTCATGATGTATCTTCATCATGCTCTTCATCTGATGCATGCGGGTCATCATCATGTGTATCGCTTTCTAAACTTTTGCTATCCGGATGATGACGCTGTTGCATATAGGGTTGCATGCTGCTTTGGATCTGTTTGTATGCCTGCACAACCTGATCTATTCCTCCGCCATCTTGAGTCTTTGCCTTGATGATGGCATGTTTGTGGGCTTCATACTTATCCCTGCTGTTGTCCAGCTTATTCTTTCTGTCCTGCAGTGTCTCATTATAGGTCTCCAGCTGGCAAACAGCATATTTGACAATATCCTCCTCATTTCTGGTTCATGTTGCCTCCATGTGCAACCATACAATGCTCAGCAACAGCTCTAACAGCATCATGACTTCCTGCAAATAAACAGACAAACATTAAGTTCATCATCATGTGGATAAACAACAGGAATTTAAACGTTTTATTAAACAGGCCTCAAAATGTGTAGCTACAGGCAATCGGGCTTTCAAATTTCTATCGCTCTGTTTTCCCGCCCATTTTCTTGTATATCGGGCTCCAAATATGATCATGTATGTATCGGCGTGACTACACACTGTCGGAATGACAATTTTACATTAGGCCGATGGTGAAACTTATACCGACGCCAAAAATCAAGATGATGTCCATCCATCGGGAAGACATGTTCTATCGGCATGATAACTCAAGACTTGGCCAATAGCAAGACTTAAAACTTTTGTCTGCATGATATTTTTTGGAAATATGATGCTCACCCTTCCGAATGTCCAGATGATGTCACCGTCATGTTTCGCTTCTGTATATTGGGGAAAAGAATGACATCATCATCATCATCATCATGACGAAGGAAAATAGGAGGATATGAAATATGATCCTGCTGCTGAGGAATGGAATATGATGGTGATGTCATCGTCATATCCGGGCTTCATTAAAATGCAAAAGATGATGTCACCGTCATGTTTAGTTAAGATCGGGGATAAATGTAATATCGGGTCACCTAAGGAAGATGATCAGGTGGTGAATGTAATATGACCCCTTTGCGGCCAAGGTAATCCTCTCAAAAGATCAGGATGATGATGATCATCAGGATATCTGGGGCTTTTGTTTAAACTTAGAACATGACGTCATCGTCATATTCGCGAACCGGATCATGTTTTGGAAAATATCCTGCCGAAGGGAAATGTGATGATGATGTCATCCTGATATTTGCTTCTTCGTTTATCAGATCGGGATGACGTCATCAGGATATTTGCAAAAGGTCATATTTCTCGACAGGAGGACATTACTAAATATCGGGTAGACAAACAAGATCATGATGATCTTGACAACATGACAGGATAAAAATATGATGACCCTCCTCATCGAATATCATGTTGACGTAACCATCATATTCCGCCTTCAGAGCACGAGGATGAGTTGAGGTCATCATCAAGTTAGCGCTAGGGTGATATTTAAAATATGATCATGCTAAGGAATGGAATATCACCCTCCCTTTAAAAGATGGGGTGATCATTATGATCATGCAAAAGGAAATCAGGAGGATATGATGACGTCCTCATCATATTAGCGAATATCAGCACATATGACCCTCTCTTGAAAGATCAGGATGATGACCCTCCGATAGGATTTTGACATGCGCATGCAAATATGCAGATAGTGGATTCTCTAAGCAGGGGGATATTGTAATATCAGCATGATATTATAATATCAGGTGATGTTATAAATATCATGATGCTCGTTGTTATGAAATATCAGGTTACACTCAAAACATTATGCTCACGATGCGCATAAGGTCATTTGATGGGTAAAGGGCACTATCACCTAAGATTGACATCCGGATATTGGGACTGCATGATTTTATCAGGTGATAGACCAAAATCAGGATGACCTTGACAACATGACTGAGGATATAAAAACATGATGATCACTTGCGAATATCAGGTTTGACCAAAACTTTGACTGTGCATAACTCCCTCATATGGACGAATTTTCAAGTGATGTAAAAGGCAAACCTACATGGAATTTCAAGTTCTTTCTAAATATGAGGTCATAGAAACAAAATATGAACTTTGACAAACTGACCTCATGATGATGACCTACCTCATCGAATATCATGATGATGATGCACCTGACTCATTTTTACCAAACCGCCAGAAAACAGACAACACAAGCCAAGCCAAAAGTTGGGTCCCTGTTTTGCCAAGTTAAAATGGGGCGTGTTGTGTAACCACACAACACTTAGGAGTTAGAGAAAGCACCTCAAAGGCTTTGAAACTTATAAGCTCCAGTCCTGCAGGGTAGATGACTACACGAGCTCAAATCATGAGGTACGAGCTCAAAGGTATTCCTCTAGAAACGAAGATTTCTACTAGATGGAAGGACATCAGAGGCACAAACTTAGGTCATATTGACCTTGATGATTTCAGAATTAGAGTACCTAGCCCAAATCCAACCCCGAGAGGCAAGAAAGTGAAGGACAATGGGATTGTACAAGCTGTTGCTTTCCCTACATTTGTTTAATGTGTTGAACTGATAGTTGCTTGTGCAAATAGGTATGATGTCATGACCAAGACAATACAAACTGCTAGTGGAGATATTTTATCTGACTTAAGTCCACCCTCCTTGGTTGAGACCTTTGATATTCCATGGCATACAGTAATGACCATGCCAGATAAGGCAGGATTAGAGGCCACCTACAAGAAAGATGAAAGTGGATGTAGGAAACATATGAATGAGCAATGGGCAAAGAGAAGAAGGTCTACCTTGGTTAAGTTTCCCCAAGTACTATACAGAAGTGACTTTCATGGTAAAATAGGGGACTTAGTAAATTTTTTTAGTAGAATAAATTAATTGTCTGCATCATCAACCTTCGAGGGATGGATGTTTGTTATAATTGAAGAAATATTAAAGGCGACTAAGTTCCATTGGGCACAAATCTTAAGTGACAACATCCATGAAGCATTCAGTAACCTCAAAGAGAAGAAGTTCTTCATATGGACATCCTATGTTCTTTATGCCTTGGCAAGGAGGAATCATTATGCTGGTCTGTCCAAAGTAGGGGAAGTAGGAAATGATGAACAAACCCAGATCAAGGTTTATGAATGCTATACACAACTCACATTGACACAATCTCTCATGCATTATAAGAGGGTAAATGATGCCTTTACCATGTACATAACCAGGTTATTGCAAGGCAATACAACACTAGGAATATCCATAGAAGCTATGAATGAAATCACCAAGTATGGGAGGTGGTATATTCAATTTGAAAAGTTTACATATCTGAGAATATAGGGCTTCATGGGAATGGCTTACAGACTCCCTAGATATCCTATAGATAAAGTAGAGCTCTTGGAATTGTCTAGACAACTGATAACTTGTGCTAAAAAACTTAAGCACCTGGATAGAACAAATGTCCAATTTCCCATCCTTTTAGGTAAAGGAAATTATGCATGTCCTTTATTGGGGTCAGCTGAGCACTCTGACAAAGAAGTCCAACTTCTCAATGTAGATACCCAAAATTGACCTAATTATCATTAGCATTCAATTATTGCATTATTTATTATCTGCATTTGTCTAACACACTTGAGCAATGTTCCTATCACCTATTTATTCTATTAATTAAATAAATTCATATTTATTTCATTAATTCATTAGCTATTTCTTCTATTTTATCTAAGATATAATTAAACAATCTTTAATTATTTAATTATCTCATTTCTATCTATTTTAATTAACTAAATTCTATTTATTTAATTAAAATTCCATCCATAAACCCACTTTCTAATTAATTAAATAAATTTTATTTATTTAATTAATTTCTCTTATCCCAGATAAGGGCGTGGTTCAGTGGTTAAGTCGCTAAGTTGTAGTGGCAGCCACCAGGGTTCAAACCCCCATTGGGCCAATGAGCTTGCAGGATATATGCCTTTGCTGGACCAATGAGCTCGCAGGTTTGAAGTGTTCTTGCTAGGGGATGAGGTCCCCCGTGTTGTGGCCTCACCGGTTCATTGCTTCGGGAAAAAGCATTCGCATGGAGCCGGAGGGCGTGTTGCACCAGCGTCACCGATCATGTTAAAAATTTTACCAGGCACATTATCTTTTATACAATTAATTTATCTTATCAGTTATCTCAAATGAGCAGACATGTGTGTTTTTTCATTTAAGAAAGGTAAGTGGTACTACATCTTTTATTTAATATCTTTCACATGTAGTACTTTTTATGTACACGAGGACACATAAGCCTTATCTTCTCTCCACTTGTCATCTTTACATTCATCTATGACTATCAATTAATCTTAACCATTCACATAGCCACCAAATCTCTAACGTTGATTGATTTTGGTTGAGTTCTATATAAACACCCTCTCATTATATACTACATCGATCCAACATTCTCATAGTGTCTACATTATCATCTTGAGCATATTGAACATTTTAGCATCCATCTAGCATATTAGCATTATTATCCATCCATCATGGCAACTTTTATTTTCATAATTGCTCATTTTTGAGAAGCAATCCACATCATAAACAAGGATAAGTGCAAGAAGATGAGTTCACTTTTTGGCCAAAAAGTGGAAGTGTTTTTCCTGTTTTTTAAATTTTGTCATACTTGGAGTGACAATTTGAAACACTTGCACACAAAATATTAGGATGATGTAAAAAGAAGAAATGTAGGATTTTGTTTCTAGTTTTCAAATATGTAATTTTTTCTAATACCGAGATGATGTAAGTTGGTTTTTTATTAGATGTACAAAAAGTGGCTTTTTAAAAGTCCCCTATTTTTTGCAAAAGCATGCATGTGTATGGCCAACATAATTTGACCTAAATTAATGTATTTTTCTAATTTCTTTTGTAGAAAGATTCTCAGGATGTTGAATTTTGGTCAGGATATTTTTTTGTTATTTTTTGTTAAATATTTTTTTATTAATTTTTTAATGGCCCTAATTAGTGTTTTTTAAAACCCCTCATGTACGACAAACATAATTTGAGCTAAACTAATCAATTCACTAATTTTTTTCCATCATGAAGAGAATGATGTCTAGTTTGGTCAGACATAATTTTTTTTTCAAGAAACTTTCAAAATCAAAAGTTATTAAAAAATAGTAACCTGTGTTATTTCAAGTTTATGAGTTAGTTTGTTTGGAAACTAAATAATAAATAGAAAATAATGTTCAATAGAAAAGAAAATTACATATTTAAAAACTAGATTTTGAGATCTATAATGGGTTTTAATTTTGTTAAAATATTCTTAAAAAAAAGTCATTAGCCCTAGTGGTGAAACTGGTTTTTTCTCTTGCTATTTTCATGGTCTCCTAGTTGCAGGTCCAAAGCTAAGGCTTGGGTTTCCAAGCCTAAAACCAATGCAAATTGGTGGGTTTGAAATTTTAAATTTATAGAAATGGGTACCCGTTATAAACGTGTGCCCATTCATAACAGGTACCCATTATGAACGGGTACCTGTTTTAAAAATAATGGGTACCGGTTTCTAAAAAATAAAAAAATTAGCAATAGGCATGTTAAAAAAAAAAAATTTGAAAACGGGTACCTGTTTTCAAAAAAAAAAAATTATTTTTATATGCATATGGCTATTTTTTAATTTTTTTTTAAAATGGGTACCCGTTATGAAAGGGGTACCCATTTCATAATGGGTACCCATTTTGCTTTGGTTGCCCGATCCTAAACGGGTACCTATTTTTTTCAAAATGGGTACCCGTTCCAAGCGGCATTTTTCATCCGCGGCAGACTTCCACGAAATGTATACTCATCTTTGTGCTTTCACCCATAAGGAATCATACAATCTAGATGATATTATTCTTGAATTGCATGCTTTTGATTTCAGTTGGATTAGATTCTTTGATGATGGTAGGGTTAGGTTTTCATGGCTATGCTTGATCTTATTAACCTGATTTTTACCTATCACATTTTGGCACTCTTGGTGGGACTCACGTCCTTGATTAACTTTGTTATTTGAAGTTGTTTTTGTGAAGATCATATTTTTCAAGTGCTTACGACAAGTTCCAGTCACTTTTGAGTGAAAACTAGTCATTGCCTATACAAACACATCACTTTTGAGCTGAAACCTGCCACTTTTAGCATTCCTAGTATCGCTTTTGAGTGAACAGTAGTCACTTATTGCCTTTTTTGCATTGTTTACAAGCTAACAATGGTTTCTTTGTTCTAATTTGCATCGCTTTTAATCTGATAGTGATCACTTTTAGCTATCTAGATCGCTTTATGCAAAACTAGGGTTTTCTATTATATCTTATTTTTCATAGATCTGAGTCGCTTATGACCTGTAATTAGTCGCCTACTACTTTTTTGCATTAATTTTTGAGCTTTATCATTTTGCATCTGGGTTTACCGGCATCGCTTCTGATCTATAACATTTCGCTTGCGACAGAATACAGATCGCTTCTAATCAACAGTTGATTGCCTCTGGTAACTTTGTTGCTTTCAGTGTTTATCATTTGCAGTTCAGTTTTCTTGGCTACTAATTGGGTATTTGTGTAGCATCTTATCGATTGTGTAAGAAAAGGAGGTTATCAAACTACTAACATATCTGTTGCAGCTCCGATCGGTCCAAGAGTTGTATTTTTTCATTAATTTAGGAACATTTGGGCTTGGTGCTTAAAAAAATCATTGCTTGCTCCGTGATTGATTTATCTTTCTTGATTGCTTGAATGTGCATGTTTGTAACCCAAATTTAATAGAAAAAGTATCCTCTCCCCTTACCTATCAAATGGATCTTAGGTGCATGAGAACTTGTTATTATCTTTAGAGGCCCTACCTTCCTAGTGTGAGAACGGGTACGACCCAAGCGGTAATAGGCTAAAGCCAAGTCCTTCCGAACTGCTATATAAGAAAAGTGTTTGTGTCGAAAGCCACAAACAATGGGTGTTGTTGTGTTATACCGACAACCAACCTCCCCCAAAACCCTCCAAGGTGTAACCCTTGAAGGTTGGGAGACTCCATAACGGAGAGTAGCGCTGTCGTACGTATAGCCACCTAAACGGATGCCCTTATTAGCTACCTTGTGTAGTAGCCAGAATCCTTCTATTTGTTGATGCAAAAGGTGGGACATTTGAAGCCGTCTTGATTCACGTGGTTCTTAGTAGAGATAGCAGGGATAATCATAAGGTTTGGTGGGGGGACAAGCCTTGGGAAACCTAGATCTCGGTATGCATGAGAAGTGTGTATCGTGGAGAGGAGCCGGTGCTACCAAGATCCTGAAGCTATCTGTTTTGAATAAGAATGGCTAGGGGACTCAACAAATATAGTCCTTTCCTAGCCTAGGTTGTATAATTTTGTGATTGTTGTGAGTGTGAGTGACTAAAATTACTGTTTTATTGTCAAAAACATAATCCAGACATATTTCCTGATAGACACAGACTGCTTTTGAGCTTTAACTTCCTGCATATAGACAACCAAATTGCTTTTCACCAGTAGTTGGTTGCCTTTTGCTTAAACTGAATCACTTTTGAACAACAGTTGCTCACCTCTGGTCTAGACTAAGTCGCCTTGATCAACAATAAATTATCTCTAAGTTAACACTGCTTGCCTATAGTAAATTGACTCACTTTTGGTTAATACTGTAGCCTATTACCTGAACCAAAACTAGATCACTTTTAAGCTATTATCAGTCACTTTTGGCCTTTTTTGAGTCACATTTGAACTATAACCTGTCGCCTATGGTTAAATATTAGCAAATCTTAGTAACTTAGCTGAATTAGCTACATTCCCAGCCTGCCTAGCTTCAACATTAGCTTTTAGACCTGCTTCTAATCATTTGTAGATACCTAGACTTTGTCTCCTGCTTTGAGCATACCAAACAATTGGGCTTTGTGAACTTTCCTTCCTTTTGAGATCCCAAACTAGCAAACCAAACATCAAACAATCAACCCAATCAATCAACAAAACATCATCTTTTGGCTTTAGCCTTAGCAACATCAGCAAAATAGCAACCTTAAACAAATAACTTTTCCC
Source organism: Cunninghamia lanceolata (assembly GCA_027924645.1). Taxonomy (NCBI): domain Eukaryota; kingdom Viridiplantae; phylum Streptophyta; class Pinopsida; order Cupressales; family Cupressaceae; genus Cunninghamia; species Cunninghamia lanceolata. The sequence goes on along the minus strand of BSBN01000194.1, from coordinate 7,471,857 downwards.
TTGACTGTGTGAGCTATTCTCTAGGGAAGTTCAATGAAGAAACTAACAACTAGCTACCAACAACCAACAACCAACAACTAGCTACCAACAACAAAACAAATCAGCAAACCATCATCTTTTGGATCTCAAACCTTGACAAGCTAAAGTTCAATTTTTAGCATCAACCATCATGCCTCAAATTAGAAGCCAATATAGAGCTGAAATGGAAGCAAAACTGCTAGCTGAGATGGAAGCCAATATGCAGCAATCATGATCAACATCCCATAAAGATGCAACTCAATTTAGAACCGGCATGCCTTCCCACATGTTTGTGCCCCATGGGTACACCATTGGTGAGTCATCACATCAAGTGCAATCACACCCCTTCATAGCAACTTATGAAGAGCATTCCCAAGAGGATTTATCTGACTATCAAGACACACATGTATGGGACCAAGTTGAGAAGCTTATTTTATCTGATCCTAATCGCTACTTCTTGCAACTTGCCCACATGGGAGCCAAACTACCAAGAGACTTTGACATATCCGCTATTTGAGAACATGATCCAAGCACTCCCACTATTGTTGTAAAGGGGTCATCCACTATAGCCACACCATCACATACCATGCTACGATATCCATCTTCCAACCCATCTCTTTCTTTGCCTATTGTTACTTCATTTGGCCCACCACGCTTGGAGTACACTTTAGAACCTTTGATAACTCCAAACAATGTACTCCCTTTCCTTTCACAAAATCTGAACATTCCACCTTTCCATGTTTCCCAACATACTCCTTCTCCTACCATGACCGTACATGTGCCACAAGTAACACAAGCTGTCCATGTTTCCTAAGTATAAGCTCCTCAAACATCACAAGCTATCCCCATATTCCATACTTTGCAAGCTTCCTAAGCTATCCAAACAACACAAACTGTCCAAGCTTCACAACCATTGCAATCCGCTATTCCCATTGCATCACATGTGGACACCACGTCCCATATTCCTACTACTGCTAATATGGTCTCCACGATCTCCACGGATCCATCCAACACATCATACAATCCCAATTTTAGTCTCATTGACATGAGTGACCCACCTTTTGTTTCACAAGATAATCCTAGCACTGTAGTCTCTTATGTTGATTAGCTTACATCTATTCCGCAATCTTCCTATAATCCTTCGTAAACCATCAATCAGTCTTATACTAGTCAAGGATTACCCATTGTTACCCAACACATGGCATATACCAATCCTCATGTTTTCCAAAATACAAACCCAAATGTTCATCCTTCGTCCGCATCTACTAATCCTTCCATCACTTACCATGTTACAAATCCAATGACGAATTCACAACCATTGACCAACACCAATCCATCCTCTACTTCCCATGTGATGCAAAACCTTGGTGCTCATTCATCGTAATATACCCAACCACCTCTTGTGCCTCAAGGACAACAATCCTTAAACACATACGTGTCACATACTAATCCTTTGGCATAAACTGTGAGTACGTAGCCTCAACAAATGGTCATGGATTCATATATCCCACAACAACAACCTCAATATATATCATATTACACTTCACCTCCCAACCAACAACCCCCTTTGCAACAACAACAATTATCTCTAGCAGATATTCAACAAATGATTAACAAAGTAGTAGGACAAAGCAAGAAGACATTTTCCTTAGAAGACATATGTGCTTATTCGTTTGACAAGTCACTTCATATGACACCTTTTCTGCCACACTTTGAAATTCCACAATTTTACAAGTACAAAGGAAAAGGAAATTTGGAAGACCATCTTAGAGCATTCTTTGTGGCATGTCTCTATGTTGCTCAAGATGATACATATCTTCTGAGACCATTTCCCCGAAGCTTAGTGGGACAAGCTCTTGAATTGGCAAATAAATTTCGATCGCACTTCGCTTTTAACATTGAACATGAAGTGAACATGAATGACCTTGTCAACAATAAACAACGCAATGGTGAATCTTTCTCTTCATTTACTGAACGATGGCATAATATGGCTAGCAAACTATCATGGGAAATAACTGAGAAACAACAACTCAATATCTTTGTTCAAAATCTTCATCTTGAGCTGTCATTCCAACTACAATTATAAAGTGCTAGCACCTTTGATGAACTTGTTTCCAAAGAAACCATCATTGAACGCGCTCTAATTGCTAAAGGCACTATCAAGATTTTTTGTGATAACAAAGACTATCCTCAAAATTCCAACTATAAGTCTCACTTTTGGAACAAGAACAAGAATGTTGTTAATGATGGTGTTGTAGATGCAAAGAACATACGAAAAGTGAAAGCTCCTATCGAAATTCAAGTTGCCTCTACAACAACTCAACCTTTTCAATGAACTCAACAACGACAAACTTCAAATCCCCACTGAGAATTCACACCATTAGCGGAACCTATGGAAGTTGTCTTTCGAAAGCTTCTCCAAGTGGGAGATATCATGTTACCAGATGCACCACCCAATAGTGAACCACTCTTCAAAGCTCCTTGGTACAAAGAAAATGAGTATTGCGATTACCATAGAGTCAAAGGACACAAAATAAATGGTTGTCTACGCTTAAAGCATGTTATTCAAGATTGCATTGATCAAGGTTTAATTAAAATCACACCTCCAACATCGCAACCTACACATCAACTGACATCGAATTATGATCTAGATGCTTTCAAGGATCCACTTCCATCTCATGACAAACCAAGTAACCCTCATGCTGGGAATGCCATTCAGTACAACTATGAATCATCCACTATTGGCCACATTGACCATGCTCGCATTTCTACCATTACTATCCAAGGTAAAGCACCTGACTGCGCTGTAACTACTTGAAAGGCCATGTCACCATTCAAGGAGCACCTGTCCATCCTCCTCAACCATCTTCTAGCTATAACATCCTTGATCACCTTGGCAAAACACCTGCACATATTTCCATTCTTGAGTTGCTTTGCATTTCTCCTGCCCACAAAGCCATCCTTGACAAAACCTTACAAGAATCTTCAGTGCCCAACGATATCCATACCACACAATTCCAATCTATGGTTGCTAACATTGCAACCCCTTGTCATCTAACCTTTTATGACAAAGATCTTCAGCCCTCTATTCACCCATCACATAATGAAGCCCTCCACATCGAAGTGTTTGTCAACAAACTCCATATCAAACAAATCATAGTAGATGGTGGGTTGGTCTTAATATATGTTCCCTAAAATTAATCAAACAATTGGGATATTTTGAGAAAGATGTTGACACTTCCAAGGTCATTATTATCAAAGCATATGATGATGCCAAGAGAGATACTGAAGGGATTATTCACTTGCCTATCCAAGTTGAGCCAGTCACTACTAACACCTATTATCAAATCCCTAATATTGAGCTTCCTTATAACATCATCCTTGGCCATCCATGGATTCATACCCTCAAAGCAGTTCCTTCTACATACCATCGATGTCTTAAATTTCCACATAATGGTGTTGAGATTAATATCCATGCCGATCCCAATCCATTTGAATTATGATATGTTTTTCAAGCTAAGTATCAAATCCCTAACCGTATTCCTATCAACACCAAAGCATATCCATCTTCTTCATATGTAGATCCATCTGCCCTACTCAAGCCATCATCTAGAAAAGTCACTTCCAATCTCTATATCAAGTACACTGAACATGGCTTGGGTGAGTACACATTGCAAGAATCTTGTTGTGTTGGTACTCTTCCCTTGTCTCCCAAATCTCATGGCAAGCCTTCTACATCCAAGCCATCTTTATCCACAGCTATCATAAAAGCCCCACCCATAGTATTCATTAAAGGTGGATTCCTAGATGATGAAGACATTGATGACATCAACTCTTGGATATTCTTTGATAAGAATGACCAAGTCCAACTTGAAGTAGAAAGATATAAAAATGGGTTCCTTATCATTAAGAACATGGGCTATAAAGGACATGGTGGATTGGGATCAGAGGAACAAGGACCTATTGAACCTATTGTTGTATCTAAGAAGTTTAATAAGCAAGGCCTTGGCTATCAGCTAGAGGTACTGCGTTCCAAAGACATTAAGTGTATTTCTGATCTGGAAGCTAGACCTTCCTCAATAGGAGAGACTTCTAGTTCTAATACCATCGACGACTCCTCCCTTCCTATTACCGACCTTTTTCAAGAAACCTCCATCTTCATGATTTCCACAACTTCCTCTAACCATAACCATTCACCCGTTACCCTTTCACTCGTATATCCTAACCTCATCGATTGGGACTAATAGGGGGCACCAATATTGGATACATTTGAGAATGATGAAGCTATTGCTGAATTCATGGGATTATGACAAGGCATTCCATTGGGTGATCATAAAGCAAGTTTCATGATGGATCTACCTAAACTAGCATATTTTGGCAAAAGTATCAAATCTTTCAGTTGCAAAAGTGAAATAAATAAAATCAAAAAAGATAGGTCACTAGGTGAAAACTAAAAGGCACCTCTTGACCATGAAAAAGTAAAAATAAAGGACGTATCTGAGGATGAAAACCTCTCTGAGGCACCTGAGGATGGGAGATTTGATCTTCCTGTCACCACTGACTATCATGAGAAATCAACAATGCTAGTTGAAAAATCACAAGACATGAACTTGGACACAGAACATAATCTAAAGATTACATATTTGGAAGCATCACTATCAGAGTAGAAAAGAAGAGATTTCACAACATTTTTCATAAAAAGAGCTATCAATTTTGCATGGACTTATGCCGACATACTAGGTCTAGATCCTTCACTTGTGGTACATCATTTAGCAGTATCTCCTAATGTAAAACCTATCAAACAAAATATGTGCAAAATGTATGCGCAAGTAGCTCTATTGGTTAAAATAGAGATTCAGAAGTTGCTAGAAGTAGAGTTCATAAAGCCTATTGATTATCCAGAATGGGTTTCAAACTTAGTACCTATAGCCAAACCTAATGGATGAGTTCATTGTTGCATAGATTTTAGGGATCTTAACAAAGCATGCCCTAAAGATGACTTTCCACTACCAAGCATAGACAACATTATAGATCTCACAACTGGACATGAAATGCTATCTTTGATGGATGGATTCTCAAGATATAACTAAATTAGAATAGCAGAAGAAGATCAAGACAAAACATCATTCATTTGTCCATGGGGTACATTTTGTTGGGTTGTAATGCATTTTGGTCTAAAGAACACTAGAGCTATGTATCAATGAGCCATGACAGTTATCTTCCATGACCTTTTTCATACTATCATGGAAGACTATGTTGATGATATCCTAGGGAAATGTAAGACAAGAGAAGGACATCTACAGGTATTTGCACAAATCTTTGATCGACTAGAGAAATATCAAGTCAGATTGAACCCAAAGAAATGTGTATTTGGTGTAACATCTGGAAAACTGTTGGGATACATTGTGTCTCGATGAGGGATAGAAGTGGATCCAAAAAAAGTAAAATCTATCATGGAAATGCCTCTGCCAGCAAATCTCAAGCAGCTCTGTAGTCTACAAGGAAGGTTACAATCCATCTACAGATTTATCTCACAACTAGTAGACAAGTGTCATCCTTTCCAACATCTTCTCCGCAAGGGTGAACCTTTTAAGTGGGATGAAAAGTGTCAACAGGCCTTCAACAAAATAAAAGAATATCTAGAAACACCTCATGTGTTAGTACCTCCTGTACTTGATCGACCAGTATTGCTCTACATATCTTCAACAACAACAGCATTGGGTGCCCTTTTAGCTCAGCATGATGATTCAGGAAAAGAGCAAGCCATTTACTATATCAGCATAACTCTTGTGGGATATGAACTTAACTATTCACGTATGGAAAAAGCATGTTTGGCATTGGTGTTTGCTTCCCAAAAGTTGTGACATTACATGTTGAACCAAACAACAAAGCTCATATCTAATGTTGATCCACTCAAATATCTTCTCTCCAAAGCAATCCTTATGGGAAGATTAGTAAAATGGGGTATGATCTTAAGTGAATTTGACAACAATATGTAGATCACAAGGCCATAAAAGGACAAGTCATTGTTGATCAGTTAGCAACAACACCTATCACAGATATTCAACCAATACATCCAGAGTTTCCTGATGAAGAATTTTTTAATCTAACTTCACCAACACTGTGGCAACTCTATTTTGATGGATCTTAAACACAACCACAACATGGATTAGGAGCAAGGATATTGTTTGTTACCCCTCAAGGAGATTGTATCCTAAAATCATAGAGAATTGCATTTCCATGTACCAACAACATAGAAGAATATGAAGCTTTAATCACAGGATTACGTATGACAGTACAATGGGCTATCAAATAGTTACAGGTCTTTAGTGATTCTTAATTAGTTATCAGACAGGTCTTAGATGAATATCAAACAAAAGATGAGAAGCTTCTTCCATACAAGGTAATGCTTGATGATTTTAAAAAGTATTTTGACAATATCACCTTTGAACAAATCCCAAGGTTACAAAACAAAGTAGCAGATGCCATGGCTATGTTTGGATCTCTTCTAGACATGTCGTCCAATACACACAAGTGTGAGTTTCTGGTTGAATAGATTTTGATCCCAACATTTGAAGTACCACAATCTGAGCTTATTTGTGAGATTGTTGGTCCCAATCCACCTTGGTATGAGGATATATACAAGTATCTCTGTAATCAAACTTATTTGTTGCAACTCTCTAATACCCAATGCAATACCTTTATCTATCGAACCTCTCACTACACTATCTTAGAAGACACCCTATATCACTAGAGTCTTGATGGTATCCTTCTTAGATGTCTTGATTATGAGGAAGCAAAGTTTTCCTTATGTGAAGTACATGAAGGTGTCTGTGGATTTCATTCTACTGGCCCTGGTCTTGTTAAAAAACTTCTACGAGCTAGATACTATTGGCCAACTATGGAGAAAGATGCACAACAATTTGCAAAAACATGTCTACAGTGTCAGAAACGAGGAGATTTAATACATGCACCAGCACATGAACTTCAGCCTATTACCATTCCTTGGCCCTTCTCGCAGTGGGGACTTGATCTCATAGGTAAAATCCATCCAACTTCATCAAATGGTCATAAGTTTATCATAACCACCACTGAATACTTCACAAAATTTGTGGAAGCAATACCGATGACCTATATTACTCTAAAACAAATATCCAAGTTCATCCTATAGTATATCATTTTCCATTATGGAGTTCCTCAAGCTATTGTCACTGATAATGGTTGTCCTTTCAAGAACCAAGAAGTTATAGATCTTTGTAACAAGTTCCATATCCAACATAGATTCTCTACACCTTATTATCCCCAAAGTAATGGCCAAGTTGAGGCTTCTAACAAAACAATCATCAAAATCCTCAAGAAGATAGTCAATGAAGCTGGTCATGATTGGCATTTACAACTCAATCCTGCATTGTGGGCTTATCAAACAAGTATCAGAACTCCAACTCGAGCTACACCCTATGCTCTTGTGTATGGCACTGAAGCTATCATACCTATTGAGGTTGAGATCCCCTCTGTGAGTATCCTTATAGCATACTATTTCAGATGAAGAGTATCGAGTATCCAGACTCCATGATCTTGAGTTATTAGATGAATGGCATCTTTCAACACTCAACCATCTCCAAGTCTATCAAAACTGTCTATGCTGTAGCTACAACAAGAAAATCAAAGAATGCATATTTTAGGTTAGAGACCTTGTCCTTAAAGAAAATCAAAAGAATTAGCAACACCGTGAGAAACAAGGCAAGTTTGAACCTAATTGGCTTCGTCCTTTTGTCATCACATCAGTTTATGGATCAGGTGCATACACTCTCTCAACACCTGAAGGTATTCCCTTGGATGAACCAGTTAACAACATTCATCTTAAGAAGTTTTATCCATGAATCTCAGTTATCCCTAAAAAAAAGATCCATCCAATAGTGAAAACCACTGTATGGCGCTTTGGATAAAAAAAAATAGTACAAGATAAATAATTCATCCTCTGGTGAAAACCTGGCAAACGGGCACCTTGGATAAGTACCATAGTGAAAACTTGGCAAACAGGCGCTATGTGTAGCGACTAGCTCTCATCATCCAATTAGTTTGTTTCAATAATAAGATTTTCATAGCATACTTCACCATCTATCCTACATAATCCATATCATAATCCACATGTCTCCTTGTAAACCATTAGCCCTTCTCCATCCATGATAAACAACCTTTCCATCCTCGCCTCTGTCTTGCTGGCTTTCGCAGTTTGGATTTTGTTGAGGTAATTTTATCATTTGGCACCCTAGCATCTTGATCACACAACACATCCATCACAGCTTCTCCATAATAAACATCATCCCACACTAGGGGCACTTGTTGAGCCTAGTTTGGAAGTGGATACTTATAGCTCTAGCTCATAACACAACAATATTTCAGCTTCAACTTCAAACATAGCATGCATCCAACTTCAAGCATGGAAAACATTTGTAACTAGGATCAAAGCACATCAATCATCAAAAACATCAAAAAAGATTTCAAAAATCTAAAAAAATCAGAACATCACAAAAATCCAAGCAATAAAGTTGATCCTTTGACATCAACCTTCAACGCAATAACCAAGAACTACATCACAGCTCTATCATTAAAGCCTTGATCTTGTGGATATAGGGTATGTAGGCAATCTAAGATGCGAAGGAAGCACTCTAATTAAGGTGAAGATGATAGCCCTCCTTTCATCATTCATCTTTCATCTTTCTTCTAATCATCATCCTTCAATCTTTTATCTCACCCTTCTTCTATCTTTCATCATCTACATCATCAATAAACATAGAACTACATATTCATCATGTCTCATCATCATCATAACTGTGCTTTAATCTTGTGGACACAGGGTATGTAGGTAGTCTAGAGTACGAAGGAAGTATCCAGTACACAAGCACAGACGATCCACCCCATCCTCATCTTCTTTCATCTTCCATCTTCTTCTCTTTGATCAGCTCAAGAAGGAAGTAGATTATGTGTATCCATGAAAGCTCAAGCACTTTAACAAATCAAGAGTAAGCCAGAAGCTATTTGTCCACATTCCTTAAGCTAACATTTTCTATAGCATTTTATCAACATCTTTAGCCTTCAATAGGATATAGCTTTCCTCCCAACAAGGCACTAGTTTAATCTATCCAAGAGCACCTAAATTTGGCAAGAGAACATGATGACAATATCTTTTGTTTTATCTTTTGACTTATCTTTTGTCCCTTTCTTAAGACTAATCAAGACTGCCTTGATCTATCATACCTTGGTATGTTGTGATGAAGTATGGAATGGGGCATGGTCATATTACTTTCGTATGCCATGTATGAGGGATGATCTTATTTTCTTCTTATGCGTATTGGTATATTGTATGTGTTGGGATTAGCATCTTACATATCAATATCTCTAGCATCTGAGAAGCTAAATAGTCTCTTATGCATTTGAGACTATTATATGTTAAGAACTAGCTCCATACATATAACCAGCAAGGTGTCACTATGTGTAGTGGAGGTAAGCTCAAACCATTACTTGTAGCGTCAAAGTCCATCTTAGAATACTAGCTTCTATTCATATCTTGTGTATGTTGGCTCAACATCTTAACCTTATGCATTTAGACAAGATTGTAGCATGTTAGTTTTGCATTGGATATCTCGACACCTTGGTCTTTTATACCCTAGTGCATAACATCCATATGCTATATCAAACATAAGGATTGCTTTTCTTTCCATTTTTGAGCAATTATTTTCAAAATTTGCCATACCATCTATCCATTCGAACATATGTCTATATATTCCTCAACCAAGATCAATCTTTTCTCCATCTTTCTTGTTCGCATTCTTTATCCTGCAAAACAAGTGTGTTAGACATCATATCATTACCATCTATCTATATGCATAAGTCCATCTCATATCATTTACATATTTGCATTATCATTAGCATAAGTCATTTTCATCATTACCATTTGCATACTCATATCATATGCATAAACATCCATATAAACCATGAAAATACAAAAAAAAATGCATAACATAAATGCATCACACCATCATATAACCAAAGCCATCATATATATATATATATATATATATATATATATATATATATATATATATATATATATGTACAAGTGTCTACATATACAACATGGGCTATCTATGAGCCATCAACGAATGTATGTACAATCAGCCCATAGGCCTCATCATGATACAATAATATACAACAATATAAAACACGGTAGCCCTAGTGACTATTGGCAGCCCCCTCTCCCTATCCACAACTGGGTCCTACACCTAGCCTACCATCTCTAGGAGCTCCTATAACCGAAGCAACAGATTGTGATCTCCCTATCCTCTATGAAGCTAAAGCCCCAGACCTACTCCTATAACTCATCTGTCTCTGCTCTGCTGGTACTGCTCCATGTTACAAACCCCTGTAATACTTTGTCTCACCCTGTGCTCTCCTCAACTCACCCTGAACCTGAGTCATCTGCATAGCCAAGTACATCATGGCCCCATCTATTCCCAATGTAGCAACTGCTCTATCCCTCTCCATAGTCATCTCCTGTAACTGTTGCACAACTATATCCCTCTCAAGCCTCACTAGCTACACCTACTATATAGCCGCATCTCGCTCAGCCCTAATAGCCTATACCTACTATAATGCTGCATCTCTCTTAGTAGTAATTGTCTACACCTGCTGCACAGTTGTATCCCTCTCTCTAGTCATCCTAGCAAGGCTACCATCATCCTGCCTATCACCTCCCTATCCTCTAGCCTGTAGTTGTGCCTTGTATGTCTGATCCTGTGCTCTCACATGTCGTAAACCTATCACCACCTGATGGTGATCTATCTCCACTCTCCTCAGCCTCATTTGATCCCTCTCCCTCCATCTCATCTCCTCCCTAACTCTCTGCCTCAGCTACTATATCCCTACATCATCATCTCCTATCATCTATGCTACTAGCTATGCCAATGCCTGTGGTTACACATGCCCCTGTCCCTGGACCTGTATCCCTGAAGCTGCTGGCACAATTGTCTATGCCAGTGGATCTTGTCGCCACCTCCTCCTCACTAGCCTCTCTATACCAATCTCTCCTATCTCCCCCACCCTCTTCAGTCGAGTTGATCTAGATATCACCCAATGTGCATCATAATCAGGTAAAGTCCCAGGATCTCCAAGACCCTGTCTCCATGACCACATAACTGGCTGTAGCCCATCTCTCTCTGCCAAAGCTATGTCAACCACAATCTCTGGCCCCCAATCAAAAACCTCCTACCGAGTCCTCCCAAAAATTGCATCTCCCACTGGTCCTCCCTGTGGTAAGCTGAACTGCCTCAATACCCTCTCAAGGAAATCTCACTCTATAATATATTTGCCGTGTCCAAAAATGTATCTCGCCTATCTTGCATAAACAAGCTTTGCATCCTCCTCATCCCATCTCTTGCATGCTGACCATGGCCTCCACACAAACTTGTCTACCTCATCCAGTGTTTGTCTCTAGTATACAACTCCTCGCTGCTGCCGATAAGTCAGATCTCCTCTATACATCCTAGCATATGGCTCTCCTACTGCCCTCACCACCCATCCATCTGGCCTCGTCACTGGGATGTTCTCATAAGCCCATACATGCAAAATTGTAACTGCAGCTAATATACTCGCTCCAAACATATAGGCACAATCATGCAAATAATGATATAACTGCCCTAGGCAAACATCCCCTCCATCACCATCCCCCATCCCACTGGAAAACCTCTACCTCGCTTGTCTCCAACCAGCCATCTAATAATAGATACTACTGCCCACTGTAGTGTATCACATAGCTCTCCATCCTGGCCATGGGAATCTCTGAGCCATTAGCTCCAATATCTAGAGTCTCAAATAACCGTCTAAATTCCGCTGGACTCATATTAGGATCATAATTGACTCAGTCCCCATCAATAGGCACACGCAGAATCTGGAACACATACTCCAAGGTGATAGTCACCTCTCCCGTCGGCAACAATAATGAACTATGCTCACTCCACCATCGACGTCATCAATCCTTGATGCGCCTGCACTGGCTCTCACCTTGACACATGCTCCAATCCGAGGATCTCTAGCACTAGCCGCTCATCTGCATCTAGTATTCTAACCAACCGAAAATCCCTAGGATGTGGCTCTTATGATAACAATGGTGGTAGTATATCCTAAATCATTTCGCTCACCATATTAGTCTTTGTGTTATCAAAATTGACTTTTACATGCTATATCTACCTGCCACTACTATAAGCAACCCATTTTTCTATAAGCGCTATCATTTTTTACTATAAGCAAACCATTTTACCATATGCCTACATTTTTAGCTTACAAGTGACCTACTTACCCTAAGTGCATGACTATTGACTGCAAGCAACCTCAAACACTACAAGCACATGCTATCTGCCCATAAGTGACTTATTTGCTATATGTGTTTGTCTTTTCCTCATAAGCGAGCTATATCTCTATATGCGTCTACTTTTCCTCCATAAGCAACCTATTCTAGCCATATGTGTATTCCTCTTACCTATTTCCTCTAGCCGACTACATGTGACTCATTTTTTTCCATAAGTGACCAATTCGTGCCCATATGCGACCTAATCTACCCTAAGCGACCACTTTTAGCCTGCAAGCGACCTGAATTGCCTAACGTCTAACCTAGTCGCTTTTGGTGATGTGTGTGCATTTATGATGCTTCTAGCCTATCAAAATAATTCTTTTAGCAAAAGTTTTGATACATACCAGTGTGCTTGCTCCCTCTAGTCACCCATGTGTCCTCACTCACTCGACACAATGATCTCTGCATAGAATCACCATCTTGCTAGCTCTCCAACTCTTGATGCATCAACACCTCTAAGGAACTCTGGATCTCTCTAGATTTCTAAACACAAATGAGCACAAATGAGCCTATTTTTCCTTGAAGGACCTTCTTATAGCCCCTATCAAAACCCTAATTCTTCTATAACACCCTTTTTTTGTCCCACCCAACCCCCATTTTCTTCGTGTTAGCCTTCTTTTCTTATCTTATTGCGAGTCAACCTAGCCCTTCCTAGTCAGCCTAGTTTACCTCTCGAGGGGGCATCACCTGCTAGTTACACTGGGGCATCACCTTGTTTATCAAGCGAATTATTGTATCTTCTTTGACACAATGCTCTATCAAACATTGTATCAAAGAGGGGCAAAATGTAGACACCCAAAATTGACCGAATTATCATTAGCATTTAAATATTGCATTATTTATCATCTGCATTTGTCTAACACACTTGAGCAATGTTCCTATCACCTATTTCTTCTATTAATTAAATAAATTCATATTTATCTAATTAATTCATTAGCTATTTCTTCTAATTTCTCTAAGCTATAATTAAACAATCTTTAATTATTTAATTATCTCATTTCTATATGTTTTAATTAAATAAATCCTATTTATTTAATTAAAATTCCATCCATAAACCCACTTTCCAATTAATTAAATAATTTTTTTTTATTTAATTAATTTCTCTTATCATTTATCTCAAATGAGCCAACACGTGTGCCTCTTTCATTTAAAAAAGATAAGTGGTACTACATCTTTTATTTAATATCTTTCATATGTAGTACTTTTTATGTACATGGGCACACATAAGCCTTATCTTCTCTCCACTTGTCATCTTCACATTCATCTATGACTATCAATTAATCTTAGCCATTCACATAGCCACCAAATCTCCACCATTGATTGATTTTGGTTAAGTTCTATATAAACACCCTCTTATTCCATACTACATTGATCCAACATTCTACATTATCATCTTGAGCATATTGAGCATTTCAGCATCCATCTAGCATATTAGCATTATCATCCATCCATCATGGCAGCTTTTATTTTCATAATTGTTTATTGTTGAGAAGCAATCCACATCATAAACAATGAATCATACAATCTATGTGATATTATTGTTGAATTGCATGCTTTTGATTTCATTTGGATTAGATTCTTTGATGATGGTAGGGTTAGGTTTTCATGGCTATGCTTGATCTTATTAACCTGATTTTTACCTATCACACTCAATATTCATTATTACAACAGAAGAGATCATTTTGATCCTAATAATGTGATGGAGAGGTTTGTAAGTAATAAATTATTCCATAAGATGCACATAGAAGAATTTTGGGCAAATTGTATGGATCACTATGAGGTCATGAAGAAAGCCCATTCTAGATTATCTCTGGCATTCATAAAGAAATTTCATAATATTATAGTTCATGACCAATTAGAAGATGATGACAACATAATGCACAGAGGAGCCTAGGAGGCATACTATCACCATCCAATTCCCCTATCTAATTCGGCAAATGCTAAAGAAAGCTCCCTTGATGTTATAATGAAGGAACCAATCAAATTAAGTAAAGCATGGGTCAGGGATCAGATTGCTATCTTGGAGGGACAAGGGATACAACTCACATACACAACACTCGAATTAGAAAAGGAGTTTGGAGGAGAAGCGGATAAGCCCATAGAAATCACTGATGAGGTAGAACCATCCCAAGGATAGAGATCAAACAATGAAGACCATATAACGTTGGAAGAAAAGGCTAAGGCACAAAAAAGAAAGAAGGTAACTACAAAGACTAGTAAGAAAGAAATGCCTCCTTCTACTAGGACAAGAGCTTCAAAGAAAAGAACTATGCGTAGTGGTCCCAGAGAAGGATCTAAGATGAAGTAGACTAAAGTGAAGGTTGTTAGACAAGCTATAGAGACTGCTACTACTCATAATGATACTAATCTACTAGCTTCTCCACCTCTAGCTGCACCAAATGTTAGTACCACTGCTACTACTTCTACTATTTCTTCTTCTTCCTTAGCAACCATTATTCAGGAGAATGTCTCTACTACTTCTTCACCCACAATTGTTTCTTCAATTGTCTCTTCTTCATTAGTAGTAGCCTCTAATGCTCCAAGCAATCTTGTTCTATCCATTGCTCCTTTGACATATTCTTCCACTACTTCTACATCCTCACCTTCCATATCTTCCACTTCACTTACCACTTCCCTCACATTACCTCCCATTTCTACTATTCTTTCACGTTCTCTACCCTCTTTCTCCATCACTTCCCCCATGGTCATTTCCTCTGTCTTGCCAACTTCTTTTATCCCACCATCTTTGAGGTCGGCTATGCTTACCAATTTGACACAAGTGAAATTGTCTTTAGTTGCGATGCCTATATCCTCTACTACTCCTATCTCCCAAATACCCATGGACCAAAATTCAACTCCCTTGGCTATGCCATTGCTACCAGGTATTGAGAAGGTATGTGCCGAATGTTGGGAATTAAGGTGTCTCAACCTTTGCAAATTCCTAATGTTGTATTTATTTATCCCATGGTGAGTTGGCATAGTTGGCACCTTGTGTACATGTAGTAGGATAAATTTTGGTGACTTTGGTAGCCACAGTTTCCCCCTTGAATAATTAACGGGGGTTTGGGGGCAGCACCCCCAAGACGGGGTCAAGGGGCGTAGCACCTTCCTGGGTTCCAATGACAAGTGTTGGTGAGTAACTTTGCATGAGAGAAAGACATCTTTGGGTGGTCAAGGGAGGTTATGACATGTTGTAAGAGGAATATGATATTTTTAGTCAGTGTATGATAGATTCTCTTACAGCTGTAAGTGATGTCAGTTATGATGGATTCTATGACAGCTGTAAGGTGCGTAAGAGCATCTGTCATAGCCTATCTTGGGACAAGGTGCCCACATTGGGATGGGATGTTGGAAAAGTGTCCTTAGGCATGATTTTTGGGGCATGAGTCCAAGATGGATGCCCATCTCTAGAAGGTTCCATATTTGCCTTGTAGACTCTATAAAAATAAGTGCTTGGATGGGAGATATATAGTTTTTGTAGAAGTACTATTATCCTGCTGGAATATCTCCAAATTCAACATTCGAAGACTCCTAAAAGAACATTAGCTCTGAAACTGTATTGTAATTTGTTATTGTTTACTGTAATACATTTGAGCTGTGTTATGGAGTGTGGGGCTTTTCACTCGTAAGGGTTTTCCCCATGTATATCTCTCTCTCTCTCTGTCTACTTTCTGTGTGTGTGTATTCCTACAATATCTCTGTTATTATGTTAATAATGCTATAACTAGAAAGGTTAATTTGAATTTGCACTTTACTTCCTTCATTAGATTAGCATAGGAAGTGTGTTCCATGTACCTTGCTTTCTTTCCCCGAACTAGGTCTTCAAGTGCAAGAACCAGAGAAAGATGCATTTGATGAGGTAGATAATGAGGTACTTAATGAGCCATTGCCTAAGACAGTCAGTGCAGAGATAATTGAAATATCAAAAAGTCCTCTGCAGAAGGACCAAAGAGAGGCAAGCCTTCAAGTAGCTCAGGGAAATGTAATGGTGATATAGAGAAATCTTACAGATGAAGAAGATAAAGATGCAGATAAAGAATTAGAACAAGAATAGGGACTACTTGAAGGGCCCCCAAATACCAATAGTGAAAATCTTGATGGATCTGAAAAGCCTTCTTCCTTAGCACCTGATTGATTGCAAAGAAGAATATCATATCCTGAGCCCTAGGTGGAGATAATGAAACTAGACTTGAGCACCATTTTGTCACAGGCCCAAAAGCTAAAGAAATAGAAGAAATGAAAGGTACAATCTAGGATTTACAAGGATGAAGCTAGATCTCAAATAGCTGAGGTAGTTGTCCCACCACTTAATACAAATAGAGAACAGGTCAAAGCAGAGGATTATATCATAACAATTGTAAATTTAGGACCAACTACATGAGCACAAAGGGTTGATGAGTTCAAAGGGTCTATTACTTCAATCCTAGAACAACTGAATAAGGATGAACTTTCAAAGAAACAATTGAAGCAACAAAATGAGGAGCTCCGAGCATGCCTTCAATTTCTGATAAAACCAGATGATTTTGAAGGAGAGATAAGGACAATACGTACCTTTTGTCAAGAGACAAAATGTCTAAGCTTGGTGAAGTTCAGACTTTGTCAAAAGCCGCCCAAAAATGGATGATCAGAGTCTGCAAAAAGGGATGTGAGACAATTGATGCTGTAGCCGAATCCCATAAGAGTTTGGTTCAACTTCGAGAACAATGGAAAGACTTACATGAAGAAGGTGACTCTTTTGATGAATATTATTCATAGATGTTTCCTCAAGTGAAAGCAATCAGAAGCTTGCCATCCCAGACACTATTAGCTGAAAATATCTTGACAAAGGACAAGTTGTATAAAGCCAATGAATGGTATCAGCAGATAAAACTAAGGAAGGAAGTTTTTGACAGCACAAGGGAGGCTTGCAAAATAGTAGATGAGAACATTTTGGCTCTCATCTATGATATAAATGATAATTTGATAGATTTCTAGTAATGGACTACAATGACTTGGTGCCATATGATGTGAAGGGATGTAAAGATAAACTACACAAGATAGTTTTTGAAGATGCTGAGTTAGATGTGGAAGCTAGGCTGCATAGAGTCAGTGACCTCAAAGCTGAATTTAATGCATTTCATAAGGCAAAGGAAGAGATAGAAAGAATATACAATCGATACAGCCAAGAGTTGGATATGTTCAAATACTAGGTCAATCATCCTAAGAACCCAGACCCCACAGATATCAATTTGGTACTTTCAGCCTAGGTCAACTAGCATAACAAGATTGTAGAAGAAGACAAAATAGACTTGGATGATGAATCTTAGTGTAGTTTGAATATTTTGAAGTGTAATCCCATCACTTATGTAAACAGCTATATTTAAAGTGACGTGTGACACTATTTTGTCTTTATTATGCTTTGAAATTGACTTTTTCTATATATATATATTCATCACTTATGTAAACAACTATATTTAGAGTGACATGTGACACTATTTTGTCTTTTATATGCCTTGAAATTGACTTTTTCTATATATATATATATATATATTTAGTTGGGTAGTCAAATTGTCTAGATTCAATGTACCTGTGCGTTGTTTTTTGTCTTTTTGATAAGAGACAAAATGTAATTCGAGATTTGTTATGAGTTGTCATGAATGCATTTAATAATGTAAATCTAGACCATTGGTGTTGAGTTTATCTCCACCGTCCATTCAAAAACTTGATATGGCTCCTCTCCTATATAAAGGGGTTTCCATTTCCATTGTCAGAGAGAATTCTTGATGTGGAATTGTTGACATTCTGCCATTTGAAGTAATACAAATCAAGTTTATCTAGTTATTTTGAGAATTTGTGTATTGTATTGGCTTATTTGGTTTCATGGTTCACTTCTTGATCTCCAATAGTTAATTAAATTTGCTTTTACAATGTTCATGGTTTGTTGAAAGTATCTAATGAATGGTCTTAGTCCATACTTTTAGTTATTTGCTGATGGTAGGTAACTTTGCAAAGTTAGTCTAGACTGATCAGTTGTAATTAATTTTGATTGCATTTCACAAATTAAATTGTGCCATTTATTGGGTATTTGATGAATGAATGTGATCTAAAAATTTCATGATTTCCATTGAAGATAACATCATTTTCTACAGTATTGTAACATTCATTTTCAGTTTGGTAACTCAGAAAACTGGTTAAATTTTAGGCTGTTTGTCTACTTGCAGCAGTCCACATATTATGAATGTCACTTAGGATTTCCTTAAAACCCTACTCCCTTTTGCATTTTCTTTGAAAACAGTTGTTAGTTTAGGAATTTCAGCAGCATTTCATACTATCTTATTAGCTGAAATCACAAAGGGTTTGCAAGAATTGTTGTTCCAACCATTAAAATTTGTAGATCACATGTAAGACCCCTTGTTGGCACAGCTAGAACATTCCAACTGAGAGATTCCAAGCAAGCTAAGACCTAGATGTAGAAACCTTGGAGTAGTCTTACCTAGGGTAGGATACTTTTCAAGAGAGGTGTGATACTAGCAATCATACCTGCATTATTGTGTGCTAAAACCACCATTAATAGAATTGGTGCTAGAAGGAGGGCTGGATAAGGAATTACCCCCTCCACAAAAATTTGCAAGTCTAGGGACCAGATAGAGACATACTAGATCCAGCTCAGCTGGAGAAGAGTTGATGTCCCTGACATCATTCAGACAAACAAGAAGACATCAAGGGATACCTAGAGCACCAAGAGCCCAGTCAGTCCCAAGGAATGTAGCTATAGTTCCTTTCAATCCTCTAGCCATAGCTTTCTTTGCAACAAATAACCAATCCCCATTTCAGTTTAATAACTATCATGGTATGCCAAAAAAACTCCGATAAGTTTTATTCCAAGTTTAGGGTGAATGATCCAGACAAGACTGCTGATGAGCATATTAAAATTTTTGAAAGTAGCATGTTCATGCTGCAAGTATAGTACGAAGATGTGGTATGCTGATTGTTTCCTTATTCTTTACAAGATGAGGCTTATTATTGGTTTGCTAACCTTCCTGCAGCATCCATAAACTCATGGCTGAATATGAAAAATGTATTTCTAAATCGATTTCGAATGCCTACCACTCCAGTTGATCTCTACCGATCCTTTATGGAAATTCATCAGGGTGAAGGTGAGATGATAAGTTCTTTTAACAATAGATTATAGAAAGCCTTTAGTCTTTGCAAGATCCTTATGCCATAGGGCAAGATGCATCCTTGCCTATTTATTATGCATACTTGGACAAACTTACATCCATGTTCGTAAGAAGAGTAGATCCAACTCCCACTACTCTAGCTAAATCATATACCGAAGCTATCATCGTGAGCACTCAGCTAGGACAAACCACCACTGGTCAACTGAACCACATGGGCCCTGTAGCCATGCTGAATCAAATACCCATGATTAACCAAGCCTTGGCCAATCATACCCTTGTAATGAATCTAATTCCTAACCTAGCTGCAACACAGGCTTTGGTAGTTCACCCAAGAAACCCAATAGCTGAAATGCCTCCTATCCAAATGCCTTTTCTTCAATCTTTAGAAGCAGTAAAGGCAAAAGAAGATAGAGATGATATTAGGGAGTTAGCTGAGAAGATGAAGAAACTCAATGCAGAAGTCACTCACCTAAGGAATCAAAATGCTTATCTGCAGTAGAGGAATCAAAATCAACATCAATTTCAGAATCAAAACCAGAATCAGTATCAAAATTAGAATTTTTAGCAGCGATCAAATCGGTCTTGGAACATGAGGCCTAATAATGGAGTGCCATCGCCATTGGAAAATTAGAACAATGATACCTAACCTCTCGGCTGCGTGATGTTGGCAAAGGCAGCTTTGTTCACTATGTGCAGACTACACAATACAAATACTCACTCTGAGATAGACTGTCCAGAATTTCAAATAGCATCTAGCATCTTCCAAATGGAAATTCAAAATGCTAAAACTTAGGAGAATCCACCGACAGGGTAAGAACTTGTCCCTTCGCAAAGGTATGATACTGCCCTAGTTCTTGATAGTTATACATTTCCATTTCAAGATGATAATCAACATGAGGAAGAAAAGTCAGATGAGGTCAATGCTTATAAGCAATATAATAAAACTCCATACAACCTGAGAAGTAATAAACCCAGAGGCCCTTTCACCACTTCTATTCCTCCAAATAACTACCAAATTCCCCCAAATCCAAAAGCTTCTAAGAATCCTAAACCTCCAAAGGCCACATCTCAGTCAGTACATCAGGGGGCTACTGTCGAGAGTTCTCAATGATCTAATGTAGCAAAAATGGGTCAGTATGTTGCAGAAGAACTCAAGAAGATGAAGGTTAGTCTATCTATTTATAAGTTTCTAAAAATACCTGAGGTTAGGATAGCCTTCTTCCAAGATGTGAGTGCAAGTACCAGAATAAATTCTTCTTAGAAGGAGTTTCTTATGAAGGATAACATTGATAAAGGAAAAGAAAGAATCCATGTGATAGATACTGAACAGAAGATGACACTTTACAAAGATAGGAGAGAAAGCCCTCCTTTTTTCTTAACACTTAGAATATTTGGGAAGAACCTTCACAATTGTTTGGTGGATTCCGGTGCTTCCACGAATGTGATGCCCTTATCAGTATGTAAGGCATTGGGTCTCACTCTAGCCAAATCTTCTAGGAAAGTTACATAGTTAGATAAGACAGAGGTGAATGTGACAGGTGAATTGAATAGGATACACATGATGCTGGCTTTTGATCCTATGGTGCAGAAGTACATAGACATACAAGTGGTAGATATTCCATATCAATACAACATGCTCTTAAGTTGGGATTGGTCCAGAACATTGAATGGCTACATGGCCACTGACTTTTCTCATATGTGGTTTCCATGCAAGGGATTGGCGATCCAAATATGCATTGAAAGAGAACCAAAAATGAAGCATATGATTACAGAGTATAATCAGACAAACAAAATCTTGTTTTTGGAAGTGGATTTGGGGGTCTACCTTCCCCATGTCAATCAAATAAGGGAGATTCCTATGCTAAGCTACAATAGATTTCTTGATCCTCCACTTGTAGAAAAACTAGAAAGCACAGAAGCGTATGTACAATCAGATTCAGGAAATTCCTTAGAAGATGATGAACTAGGGATATTTGAAGGATTTTAAAATTTTGTAGCCAAATTTACAAGCAATCAAGCAACTATAGGGAAGCAAGTTCAGATGGAGTTACTGTTGCCAAATTGATGCCGCATACATGATGCATCATATTCTAAGTTTACATGTCTACTCTATCAAGAGGTAGTGGAGCAAGTGCAGAGACAATTGAAAGTTCCTATTATTCCGAAGAAAGAAGAATCAAAACTTCTGATTAATGAGAAAAGATCAGCAAAATGAGATGACAATAGTAAAGATTTCTTCCTTTGGACTTTGAGGTTCGATGGATCAAGATGCAGACAAGGATCTGGGGTAGGTTTTGAGTTGATTAGTCCCACTAGAAGCTCATATTTAGCATCGCATAGACTACAATTTCAATGCATGAATAATGTAACTGAGTATAAAGCTCTAGTGCAAGGATTGTTGATGGCACTTCAGAAAAAGGTCAGAGTTCTTCAAGTGTTTCGAGATTTAGAATTAGTTGTGAAACAAGTGAGGAAGCAGTACTCATGTAATGATAAGAGATTAAACAGGTATAGAAACTGAGTGTGGGATTTGATCAAATGCTTTGATGGTTTCAATATCTAATTGATACCTAGAAGATAGAATCATGTTGCAGATGCTCTAGCTCAAACAACAAGCACATTAGAGCCAACAGCTATGGCAAGATTAAAGAAGTTTACTATCAAATTTGTCACAACTCCGTCTATACCAGATAATAT
The DNA here is from genome assembly GCA_027924645.1 of Cunninghamia lanceolata. Taxonomy (NCBI): domain Eukaryota; kingdom Viridiplantae; phylum Streptophyta; class Pinopsida; order Cupressales; family Cupressaceae; genus Cunninghamia; species Cunninghamia lanceolata. The sequence goes on along the minus strand of BSBN01000194.1, from coordinate 7,449,576 downwards.
CAAGATTTTTCAAGTCTTTGAGGACGACAAGCATATAATCAACTTCCTCATTTCATCATATGTTTTCACCACTCAAATAATAGATAAAGAGGAAATGGAACCTACTGAGATGGATTTAGAAGGAGTACTCAATCTGAAGACCAACATAATTCCACAAGGAATGGAGTTGGAAAGGCTCTTCGATTCAGGCAACCTAGGAACCTAGAGGAAAGAGGGAGAATCCCCCAGATGTCAGTGTGATCCTTTCAATTTGGAGATAGATGAAGAGATTAAGAATGTGCTTATTGGAAATAGAAGTACTGAAGAAGAAAAAGATGGCATCATTCATGCATTAAGAGACTATCATGAAGTTATAGCATGGAGCTATGAAGACCTCAAGACGTATGACACATCGATCATTACTCACACCATTTCGCTAAAGCCCAGAGCAAAGTCATTCAAACAAAGGTAGCGGCCAGTGAATGCCTTGTTGGAACCTCTAATCTTCAAAGTGGTACAGAAACTGCTGTCAGCAAGAATAATATTCCCTGTCAGGCATTCCGCTTGGGTAGCAAATCTGGTTTCGGTCCGAAAGAAAAATGGTGAAATTAAACTTTGTGTTGACTTTCAGAACTTGAATCGAGCATCTGAAAAGGATAATTACCCATTGCCATCATTAGATGAAGTATTGTAGATTGTTAATGGATCATAAATGATGTCTTTTCTGGATGGGTATTCAGGTTACAACCAGGTAATGGTTGACTATGAGGATAGATTGAAAACATCTTTTACATGTAAATGGGGCATCTACGCATATTGTCGAATGCCATTTGGGTTGATAAATGCTGGTGCCACCTTCCAACGAGCAATGGATGTGGCCTTCAAAGGGTTAGTCAGAAAATGTATTATAATCTATATGGATGATCTTACAGTGTTTTCAAAAAGGTGAGAGGATCATGTGGCTGACCTAAGGAAAGTAACAACTATATGATAAAGATTATGGTATCTTAGACTAAAAAGTAATAGCTATATGATAAAGGGATCAGTACTTTACAAGAAGAATAATGAGGGGACCTATTTGAGATGTCTAGACAAGACAGAAGTAAAGCAAGTGTTAACCAGTTTTCACGAGAGGTTTGGGATAGGCCACAGATCAGCCCATTCAGTGGCCAATCAAATTCTTCGGGATGGGTATTATTGGCCTATATTATTCAAAATGCTTACTCACATGTAAGAACCTACCACACCTATCAAACTGCTGCACACAGAGACCAAAATGCCACCATGCCATTGCAACCAGTTGTGGAGGTACAACCATTCACATAGTGGGGCCTTGACTTTATCGGTATGGTCAATCCACCCTCCTCTGTAGGCCACAGGTATATTCTGACTGCTACTGATTACTACACTCATTGGGATGAGGCACTAACTTGTAAACAATGTACCATAGAGGTAGCCATCGAATTTGTTGAAAAGCATATTATCACTAGGTTTGGATGCTCGTTTTCTTTAGTTTGTGATAATGGTCTGACCTTTTCGTAACTGTATTTCTCTAACTGGGCATTTGATTATGGAATCATTCTAAAATTCTTATCTAATTACTATCCACAGGGGAATGGGATAGCTGAATCCACTAACAAGAATCTGCTTGAGGTAATTAAGAAGCTACTAGACAAAAACCCTAGAGACTAGCACACTCAACTCAAATTTGCCTTATGGACTGATAGAATCATACACAAGGCCACATTGGGAACATCAACCTATCATTTAGTCTACGAGACTGAGCCCATCTTTCCCATTCACTTAAGGATTCCCATTCTACAATTCATGCAAGATTGTCTCGAAACCGATGATCAGTTGTCTTCTTGATTATCCCAATTACTGCACCTTGAAGAGAAACGCAACGCTGCAATAGAAAATTTTGCTAAGCACTAAGGTGTAGTGAAGTGATGGTTCGACAAGAGAGCCAAGGTAAAAGCCTTCCACATTTTTAATTTAGTCCTATATTGGGATAAAGCTCATGAGAAGAAAGGTGAGCATGGTAAGTTTGACAAACATTGGTTGGGTATGTATCAGATCTATGAGATCCTTGGTGACAACACATATCAACTCAAGAGCCTTATTGGTGAGGAGCTCCCATTGCTTGTCAATGGCCAGTTCCTAAAGCACTACTTCCAAGCTTTAGAGGCAGTCATGCCTCCCTTCTGTGTACATAGTTAGGTTGCTTGTTTGCTTTGGTTAGAGTAGGTTGCCATTAGATTGGGTTTTCTTTCCTTCTTTCACTTTCCGTATTTTTTAGGTGTTCTTGCTTTCACTTAGTTTTCCTTTTGTCTTTGTTTTCACTTGCTGCACTTACTTTTGCATAGAGTTCTTGTTTCTAGAATGTGGTGGCAATTATGCAGACCTGCAGATGCTTCCTTGATGGGTAAATTATCTGTGGTCTTTCTTTGAGAAGCCAAAGTTCTGTTCAAATCTTCCTATGGGTTCCATTGTTATATCAGGAGGTATGATTTCTATTCATTGGAAAGGAGTCATTAGTTGGTGCACCTAAAGTATTTTCTAACCATATATCTCTCACACTTTAAATAATCCTGAAGTAGCTAAGTAAGTCTGGGTGATCGCGTGTTAAGTGAAGAGTTTGGATCCCCCAATTTTACAACCAATACCAATTCTACATGTTCAGATGTGAGTGGCAAGTGGTACTAAGCACTACTAGCCTACTGGGTGAAAATAAAAGGTGTTTTTCAACACCAAACCCATTGCAAAGGAACAAATATGAAGATTCTCATAAGAAGAATATTGTCTGAAGATTATTAGCATTAAGGATCATCAAAAGCACTATCATGAAGAATATCACTACATAAGAATTACTACTAGAATAACCACTATTTGTTTCTCTCAAGGCTCATCACATTTCAGCATTAGATCATTTTCTTGGTGGTAAAATGACACCAACTTTTTAGCTTAGCATGAAGGATCTTGGGTGAACTTAGTTGCTAAAGGATGGGAATGAATACAATTGGACACACTTAGGTTTTTAGGATATGGATGGTTGCATCGGTTAGTGGTCTTTGATTCTTTCATAGGATATCATGCTTTCTCATTTAATGTGTAGGAAATAGAGAGATTATGGGTTTGAACTGAAAGTTTATCATTCATTTCCTAACAGAGTCACCATTTGTTGTTCCTTGCACACATACCCCATTTCAAAAATAGGGACCCCCTCTTTCAAACCTTGGCTTAGAGTGTCAAGTGGGTTTTCAATCTCCTAAGTTGTCAAAGTAGTCAAAATGCACTTTTCACCATGTTAGAAATCTGATGTTAATAGGTCAGTTCAAAATCTGCTAAGTCCAAGTCCTTGCATTTTATTAAACTAGGTCTGACTATCCTTTGCACTAAATTTGCTACCAACCGACCTTTGTGCTAAAATGCCCTTTGCCCGACCTTTGCGTTAGAATCCTTTTCCTTTGACCCTAGCGCTATATTTTTATCTGAACGACCTTAGCGCCACTTTTTGCATTCACTGACCTTAGTGCTAAAACTAGTCACCACTAACTTTGTGTTGCAATACTTATTCACCGACCAAGTCAGAGAGTGTCAAATCCTCCTCTAGTCTAATGAACCCCTAACTCTCGCAATACAATAAGATGGATTGGTCATCTTAGTGCTGAAAATGTTATCTTCTGACTAGTTCCATGACCCTCCAAATCCCCACCAAGTTAGCAACAATTAAATGCCATGCAAACCCTAATATTCTGCCGAATCTCGCGACTGACACTTCGTATGATCTGCATTAATGGCGATCGATTCAGAGGGATAAAAGGGGGGTTTTTTTTATTAGAGCAAATACTTCAAGAGATCTTTGGTGGTAGTTTGACTAATTGCCCTGTACAATTAGAGGGTTCAACCCGGAGACCTCCTCCCTGCATGCATGTCTCAACTCACTTCACCCCTGCGAGCTAGGTAGGAGGTCATCTCCATACTTATAGTTTTTTAGTTTTTAAATGCATTTCCTTTCAAAGTATGGCACACACATAAATGATATGAATTCAAGTGCGTAAGCTAGGGTTTCCATTTCTACACTGTTCATCTTCATAAACCCTAGTTTTAAAACTGAGGGTATTTCTTTAAGAGTATTCTTTGAAATCCCTCCCTGTAGACAAAATGAAACCAACATTCACCAAACCTTAACAAGACAAAATAATATTGCCTTAGGACATCTAATTGATCAGCAAAATAAATGAAAAATGAAGTTTGCGCTAAGAGCATGTCCGACTGACTTCCTAAACTTTGCGATCAATCTAGTCAGTCGGCGGACTTGAAAACCCCCGCCGGGACTCAAAACCATTTTGCGCCAAGAACTTAGTTCTCCGACTTCACACTTTTCATCACTTCAAATAACTTAGTTGGTGAATCCCATGAAGTCTCGCATGATCCTGAGGTTTACTTTGCAATAATTTTTGAATGCACCAACTCAGCACTAAAACATCACTTCTCTAACTTAGGTCGGAGGCTCTAAAATGTTCTTCCAGTATGTGATGCCTAAATCTCTACCAAACATCAAGAAAACACTTTTGTGCTAGAAACAACTCCCTCTGACCTTGCATTAAAATGTGCCATCACAGACTTAGTCAGTTGACATTGAAAACCCCATGAAGTTGGATGATTCCCAATCCCATGCAAAAGGTGGTAAGGTCTATTTGATCGCTTTGTGCTAAAATACAACCAACCAACTTGAATGACAAACATAAGTTGGTCTTACCTCAAACCCGTGCAATTCAGTTGACCATAAAATCTGTGCTAGGTAGTATGATGACATGAGCATAGACATACTAGTTGGTTAGACTACCCCAATTTCTCCATCGAGGTTGGTTGACCTCAAATATAGCACTTTTTCTGCTATAGGTTAGTTGACCCAAAAACTAGTGCAAACTAGGTAAAATGATTGTTTTAGAAGAAATTTTCAAAAGGATAATTGTTTGTCAGGTAGAAATAACGACTGCACTTGGTGAATTACGATGTTTTACATGTTTTAATCAAGATTTTGCAGAATTAGAGTATTTATTACATGCATTAGTGTAGGATTGCTCCATTATTTGATCATGTAGTAAATGCAACAGTTAGAAGATTTTAGACTTCTGTTCTCATAAGAATATATTGGTAACTTGGTAGATTTGTGCTGGATTCATTTGTTATAACATGGTGTTAATAATGTAGTAATCAACTTGGTAATCTTAGACTTTAAACTTAGGAGTTAGAGAAAATACCTCAAAGGCTTCAAAACTTATAAGGTCAAGTCATGTAGGTTAGATGACTGCACGAGCTCAAATCATGAGGTACGAGTTTAAAGGTATTCCTCCAGAAACAAAAATTTTTACCAGATGGAAGGACAACGGAGACACAAACATAGGTCATATTGACCTTAATGATTTTAGAATTAGAGTATTTGACTCAAATCCAACTCCAAGAGCCAAGAAAGTGAAGGACAGTGGGATTGCACAAGTTGTTGCTTTCCCTACATCTGTTCAATGTGCTAAACTGATAGTTGCTTGTGTAGATAGGTATGATGTCATGACCATGACAATACAAACTGCCAGTGGAGATATTTTAGTTGACTTAAGTCCACCCTCCTTAGCTAAGACCTTTGATATTCCATGGCATGCAGTAATGACCATGCCAGATTAGGTAGGATTAGAGGCCACCTACAAGAAAGATGAAAGTGGATGTAGGAATGAGCAATGGCCAAAGAGAAGAAGGTTTGCCTTGGTTAAGTTTCCCCAAGTACTATACAGAAGTGACTTTCATGATGAAATAGGGGACTTAGTAACTTTTTTTAGTAGAATATATGTATTGTCTGCAGCATCAACCTTCGAGGGATGGATGTTTGTTATAATTGAAGAAATATTAAAGGGGAGTAAGTTCCATTGGGCACAAATCTTAAGTGACAACATTCATGAAGCATTCAGTAACCTCAAAAAGAAGTAGTTCTTCAGATGGACATCCTATGTTGTTTATGCCTTGGCAAGGAGGAATCATTATGCTGGTCTGTCCAAAGTAGGGGAAGTAGGAAATGATGAACGAACCCAAATCAAGGTTTACGAATGCTATACACAACTCACATTGACACAATCTCTCATGCATTATAAGAGGGTAAATGACGCCTTTACCATGTACATAACTAGGTTATCACAAGGTAGTACAGCTCTAAGAATATCCACAAAAGCTATGAATGAAATCACCAGGTATGGGAGGTGGTATATTCAATTTGAAAAGTTCACATATCTGAGAATATAGGGCTTCATGAGAATGGCTTACAGACTCCCTAGATATCCTACAAATAAATTAGTGCTCTTGGAATTGTCTAGACAACTGATAACTTGTGTTGAAAAACTTAAGCACCTACATAGAACAAATGTCCAATTTCCCATCCTGTTAGGTAAAGGAAATTATGCATGTCCTTCATTGGGGTCAACTGAGCACTCTAACAAAGAAGTCCAACTTCTAAATCTTCATTATTACAATAGAAGAGATCATTTTGATCCTACTAAAGTGATGGAGAGGTTTGTAAGTAATAAATTATTCCATAAGATGCACGTAGAAGACTTTTACAAATTGTATGGGTGACTATGAGGTCATGAAGAAAGCCCATTCCAGATTATCTCTAACATTCATAAGGAAATTTCATAGTATTGTAGTTCCTGACCAAATGGAAGATGATGACAATGTAATTCACAGAGGAGCCTGGGAGGCACAGTATCACCAGCCAATTTCCCTACCTAATTGGGCAAATGCTAAAGGAAGCTCCTTTGATGTTATAATGAAGGAATCGATCAGATTAAGTAATGTATGGGTCAGGGGTTAGATTGTTTCCTTGGAGGGACAAGGGATACAACTCACATACATTGCACTCGAATTAGAAAAGGAGTCTGAAGGAGAAGAGGATAAGCTGATAGAAATCAGTGATGAGGCACAACCAGCCTAGGGACAGAGATCAGACAGTGAAGACCATATAACCTTGGTAGAAAAGGCTAAGGCACAGAAAAGAAGGAAGGTAACTAAAAACACTAGTAAGAAAGAAATGCCTCCTTCTACTAGGACAAGAGCTTTAAAGAAAAGAAATATGCCTAGTGGTCCCAGAGAAGGATCTAAGATGAAGAAGACTAAAGTGAAGGTTGTTAGACAAGATACGAAGACTACTGATACTCATAATGATACTAATCTGCTAGCTTCTCCACCTCCTACTGCTCCAAGTGTTAGTATCAATGCTACTGCTTCTGCTATTTCTTCTTCTTCCTTAGCAACCATTATTCAAGAGAATGTCTCTACTACTTCTTCACCCACAATTGTTGCCTTAGTTGTCTCTTCTTCATTAGTAGTAGACTCTAATGCTCCAAGCAGTCATGTTCTATCCATTGCTCCTTTGACATATTCTTCCACTACTTCTACATCCTCACCTTCAATATCTTCCACTTCACTTACCACTTCCCTCACATTACCTCCCATTTCTACTATTCTTTCACATTCTCTACCCTCTTTCTCCATCACTTCCCCCATGGTCATTTCCTATATCTTGCCAACTTCTATCCCACCAGCTTTGGGGTTAGCTATGCTTACCAATTTGACACAAGTGAACTTGCCTTCAGTTGCGATGCCTATATCCTCTGCTACTCCTATCTCCCAAATACCCACGAACCAAAATTCAACTCCCTTGGTTGTGCCATTGCTACCAGGTATTGAGAAGGTATGTCTGTACTAGGTCTTCAAGAGAGCAAGAACCGAAGAAAGATGCATTTGATGGGGTAGATAATGAGGTATTTGATGAGAGATTGGTTGAGATAGTCAGTGCAGAGATAATTGAAATATTAGACAATCCTACGAAGAAGGAACAAACAGAGGCAAGCCTCGAGGCAGCTCGGGAAAATGTAATGATAAATTGGAGAAATCTTACAGATGAAGAAGATAAAGATTCAGATAAAGAATTAGAACAAGAACATGGACTACTTGAAGGGCCCCCAAATAACAACAGTAAAAATCTTGATGGATATGGAAAGCCTTCTTCCTCGGCACCTAATTGGTTGCAAAGAAGAATATCATATCCTGAGTCCCAGTTAGAGATAATGAAACTAGACTTGAGCACCATTTTGTCACAGGCCCAAAAGCCAAAGAAACAAAAGAAAGCAAAGGTACAATCTAGGATTTACAAGGATGAAGTTGGATCTCGAATAGCCGAGGTAGTTGTCCCACCACCTAATACAAATAGAGATTAGGTCAGAGCAGAGGATTATGTCGTAACAACTATAAATTTGGAACCAACTACATGAGAACAAAGGGTTGATGAGTTCAAAGGGTCTGTTACTTTAATCCTAGAATAGTTGAATAAGGATGAAATTTCAAAGAAAGAATTGAAGAAACAAAATGAGGAGCTCCCAGCATGCCTTCAATTTCTGATAAAACCAATAGATTCTGAAGGAGAGATAAGGACAATACCTACCTTTTTATCAAGAGATGAAATGTCTAAGCTTGGTGAAGTTTAGACTCTATCAAAAGGTGCCCAAAAATGGATGATCAAAGTTTGTGAAAAGGGACGTGAGACAATTGATGTTGCATCTGAATCCCATAAGAGTTTGGCTCAACTTTGAGAATAATGAAAAGACTTGCATGAAGAAGGTGACTCTTTTGATGAATACTATTCATAGATGTTTCCTTGATTTCAAGCAATTAGAAGCTTGCCATCCCAGACACTATTGGCTGAAAATATCTTGACAGAGGACAGGTTGTATAAAGCCAATGAATGGTATCAGTAGATAAAATTAAGGAAGTTTTTGACAGCACAAGGGAGGCTTGCAAAACAACAGATGAGAACATTTTGTCTGTCATATATGATATAAATGATACTTTGAGAGATTGTCTAGTAATGGACTACAATGACTTGGTGTCATATGATGTGAAGGGAAGTAAAGATAAACTACACAAGATAGTTTTTGAAGATGCTGAGTTAGATGCAGAAGCCAGGCTGGATAGAGTTAGTGAACTCAAAGCTGAATTTAATGCATTTCATAAGGCAAAAGCAGAGATAGAAAGAATATACAATCTGTACAGCCAAGACTTGGATATGTTCAGATACCAGTTCAATCATCTTAAGAACCCAAACCCCATAGATATCCATTTGGCACTTTCAGCCTGGGTCAACTACCTGTTGTTCTCAAAATCAGCTATGCTCATTTTTGTAGACAACCCCCACGAAACTTGTCCGTTTCGTGAATCTACACTCTAAGATCGCATATTGAGACAAGATTCCCTTGGTCTCATGTGAAGTCATTTGACATTCTAAACTGGTCTGCGACATTCCCTTGAATTGGTTTCTCGATATTCGCAAAGATCGTTCAAGTCGTAAACTGATTAAAATGTCAATTTTAGTCAATTTCAAGAGTTAGTGAAAATCTAAGTTTTGATATGTAACGGCGGCATTTTTCATCGCTTTTACATGTCTCCTTTTAAAGTTGTTAAATATGCAATAGCGACATTTTTTGCCGCTCCGGCATATTTCTTTTTGAGTTATTTTTTAACACATGTAATAGCGGCATTTTTCACCGCTCTTACATGTGTTTTTCTTTAAACATGTAAAGGTGGAAAATTTTTCTGCCATTACATATTACTCCACTTCTTACTCGCATCGTCGGTGAATTTTGCCACCGTTGCATGTGTGTTATTTACCCGTGCAAAATTGGCCGATTCTACCGCTCGAGCGAGATTTTTCAAATCTTCAACACTGAGTGCCATTAATAGCCACTCATGCCATTCATTTAATGTCAGTTTCTAGGTTTTAAATACTTGTTTGGTCATTCTTTTTGTCATTTTCTCTCCTGCTTAGCCGATCTCTAGTTTTCCCTCGCGCTAACCAATCGTGCCGATTTGATACTCAATCGAATTTGTCATCATCATTAGGGTTCCGCCGGCACTACGGGTAAGCCTCTCTTTTGCTCCCGTTTCCCATCCTAAATGTTTTGTTTGATACAACTATCAATGTGTCTTTTAAATATTGTTTTGTTAGGTTTTGTTTCGTGTTTGTTTGTTGTTGTTGTTTTGCGATTATTTTTCTACTTGTTGTGTTGGTTCATTTTATGCATCGGATTTATTTTTCTTAAAACCAGACCAATCCTGCCCTAGGTTATTTCCTTACAGAGGTTGGTGGTTTCACCAATTAAACAACATCTACCATATACCAATGAGGTGTGAGGCACTTAAATTCACCGCCCCAACACAATCAATCTCAATTCCTACCATTGTGTTGTGTCAGCCATTTTCACCGATTGAACACTGCGAAGAATCCAACCTCACATGCGTCATCGGCGATATTCGCCGCTTGTGTATATTTTCAAAAGATTTGTATGAAGGTGTATGGGCAGCAAATTTCATCGCCATTACATGAAGATCTTCCAGTTTCTACCACATGCGGAAGTGGTAATATTTGTCGCTTTAACATCAAGACTACAAAATTCTTGTTACCTACGATAGCGGTAAAATTCACTGCCCATACCACCTTGTAACTCTTATCACATGCAGTGGCAAAAAATTTTGCCGCCAATGCACATATAAGAATTCCCTCATATGTAAGGGTGGCAAATTTTGCCGCCCATGCAAAAACTATCCCAAATTTTCCTAACTCTGGAAAATTTCTAGTTTTAATTTTTTGAGCCCGCTTTTGCTTTGATTTTTGGCTAGCTCGCACTATAGCCCTTTTTCAAGTGCATTCCCATAGTCGTGATCATCAACATGCAATTTTCCCAGATTGCCAGTATTTTCCCTAATTGCATGATCATGAATTTTTGTTGCAGTTTCTTCTGCGGAGCTTCGTTCTACATCAAACTTCTTCTTGGTGAAAGCTCATCCAAATGACTGAGTTGTCCCCGAAGAAGTCAAAAGTGATGAAGTACAAATATCAAGGTGTTTTCCCAGTCACCTCAGTCCATTCTAATGTTGATGACATTAGAGATACGGAGATCAGCCATGTTGATATGGCTGAGTTCGTAGAGAGGACCAAGTCTAACAACCCCAGTGCTCTAATGAAGAAGATAGTGGAAAGTAATATTAATCTGGTGTCATCCTTCCCAGTGGCATCTCACAACACAAAATTTGTTCTACAATGTGCTCATTTCTATAACAAAGACACTAGGGCTGTGGTGAACACCAGTGGTAATGTGATAATTAGGTTGGATCTTGAGTTCATTGATAAGGTGTTCATGTGTCCTCCTGCAACAGCGGTATTGAAGCTTGACTTTGTTGAAGCTCAGAAGGAATATGACAAGAATCCAGAGAAAGCAAAGAAAGCGATCAACAATAAATGGCTAAAGACTACAAGGTCAAATTTGTCGAGGTGGCCACGTAGTTTCCCTCGAAGTGATTTTGTAAAGGAAGTTGGTGACCTGATTACTCTCAGCAGGATAAGCGGTTTGTCTTCCTCTTCACAGTTTCATGAATGGATGTATCCTTTCATTAAGGTCATACTCCAGGGTAAGCAAACCATTTTCTGGGGAGAACAAATCAGTAACGCTTTGCATGAATAGCTGACGAAGGTATCCACTACCTCCAAGTTCTACATGACTTCCTATCTAGTATACATTGCAGCCTCTATGAGGATTTTCCAGGATTAACGTCAAAAGGGGATAGAAGGGTAGTTCCTGTATACTAATACTATTCCCAGTTGACATTGAAAGGCTCAATTCATCATTTCAGAAGAGTGAATGATGCATTCTTTGCTGTATTTTTATGTCTTTTTGATCCCCAACTAGAACAAAGAAGAATTTCAGATGAGGCATGGATAGTGGTAAATGACTTCGGGTGTATGCTTTTGCAGTTTCTTTCTTTTTCATACTTAAGGGTTAGCTTTTTCCAAGGTTACCCTTATATGCTTCCAAGATTCCCTTCAGACAAACTAGTCTTAATGGAGTTGTGCAGACAAATGATTTTCATGCATAACAAACAAATGGAACTTAAGAAGCCTGGTTTCAGATTCCCAGTGGATATCGGCAGATATTCAGTATTGACTGCAGCAAATGCAAGGGTCATGGAGACAGAGATGCAGCTGGTCACCATGAAGCAATTCAAAAGGAGATCAAAGTTTAACTATAGGGGGTAAAGGATAAAATTAGAAGGAAAACTCATTTTCATGAATCCATGGTAGAAGATGTTTGGGTAGATTTGAGGACAGAGGAAGATATCAGGAAGCTAGACTACAATAGGTTGTCCCTGGAATAGATTGAATATCCGGGACTTGCTAATATTCTAGAAGATCTTGTAGATGATGGGGAATTGGTTGATGCCAGATATGATGTAGAATAGATTGCTAGTACTCCTCTCCCTCCAATCTAATGGTCCCAAAAGGAGTTGACCTCACTAAGGAAGAGATTTGAGCCCATATTGGCTAACACCAATAACTAGCTGGCGGATAAAGGAACTACTCTGAAAGAATTCCTCACTGGATCAGAAACTGAAGTTCAAGAGCAAACTGGTAAAAAGGTGGAAAATAGAACGAAGAACAAGAGTGATGTTCCCTCATCCTCTAAAACACACAAGCCTAAGATCAGATTTGTGACGAAGAAATCAAAAGTTGTGGAGGAAGAACCTAAAATGAAAGATATGGAAGTTGAGGAGCCAGCTATTGAAGAGCCAACCACAGAAGAGATGGATGTCGAAGATAGGACTATAAATCAACAAGACAAGGAGGCTTTGTCTCCACAGGAAAATACACAACAAGAAATGGGAGTTTCATCCCCTTTGCTTGATACACCTCTCTCAGCTCCTGTGTTTGTTTCCCCTATTGATATTCTCTCTTCTAAATCTCCCTCTCCTCCTAAAATAATTTTTGATAATCCCCAAAACACTTTTGAAGATGTTCTCCGTTCTTCTGAGTCTATTCCTAGTTTGTCTTCTTCATCTTTTGATATTGGGGATACATCCATTTTTTATCATTTTGTGATGAATACTGAGCAAGTCTCTAGTGCAAATGTAATAGGTGCAGTTTTTACTAACACCCCGCCTATTGTTTCTACTATTAGTGCAAGCACAGTTCCGGGAACACCAACAGTAGGAATGGATCCCAATGTGAGTACTTCTCTGCTTCCACCTTGGTTATCAGCTTACATGCCAAAAAGAAAAAAGGAAGCCATCTCTCCAGATGACTTTGATTTCACTAAGCTGGTACCTGCAAAGCCTAAGGCCCCGAAGAAACTAAAGATTCTTTCCAAGGTACTTGAAGACAAGGGACACAAATTTTTGGAGATAGCAAAACCTCCATAGGATGCAACTATTGAAAATTTTGATATGAATGACTACTCTATTTCTAGAGTTGAATTGGGCAAAATAACCCATGAAAGTGCTAAAAATGATATGCAGTCAGCCATGGACATCCTAATCTAGAAGTTTGACAGGGAAAAAGAAATGAAAGATCACTACAAGGCAATGGTAGAACAGCTAACTGCGGTGGTAAGGAAAATCACTTTGAATTTAGAAGCAGTTACTCCAGAGGCCGTATCTGTAGAAGACCCTGTCATTCTGAAAGCAGAAAAGACCCACCTCAAAGGAAAAGTACTTGAAGAGTACTTAGACATGATGCGTGCACAAGGAATCTCTTTGCTCACAGACGTATCTGAGAAGACAGATAAAATGAGAAAAGTAAAAGAAGAGCTTGATGATCTCATTGATGCTATCTCTCAAGATATTGAACACATAGAGAAGAATCATGATAAATGGGTAGAAATGAGGAAACTCAAAAGAAGTACCCTAATATCAATTGGCACTATTTCTAACAGGGATTCGTATACAGAAACAAAGGAAGCATTGATGTACAGGAGCCATGTGCTTAGGGAGTTGATCAACGATCTTGAAGCTACAAAGGAAATCAATGAACAAAGTGATATTAGTCTTTTGCATAAGTTGGAGGAGTTGCCATGTAAGCTGGTATCATAGCACAACCAATTTCTTCCTATAGGAGAAATGGTTTGAGTATTTGAAGACATGTTCGAGAAAGAGTTCGAAGATAAAACATTTTCAATGACTTCTGTGGACAATCTTTTGGACAACCAGTTAACTTTGGATAATTTGAAAACCAAGTTAACTAATCATGCTAAATCCGCCACTAAAGTGAGGGATGCCATAGTTTGAGCTAGGATGATCTTCAGGAACACAGTCAGCCCGGATAGCATTGGGATGCAAGCTACCTTCACAATGTATGATGCTCATATGAGGAAAGATGGCAACACAAATTGAAGCAGTCATTTTTCCTTAGTTTATTTTATGTTTTTCACATGTACTTTCAAAACAATTTTGGACATTTTTACATGTACATTTTTCATATGTAATTACATGTAAAAATATAGGAAGTCCCAAGTCAATAAGGACTCCTATTTTTGAATAAGTCAAAGTAGTTAGGTTTTTCCTAAATTTTCTCAAGGCCTCTCCCTATAAATAAAGGGGGCCTCTTTTGTAAAGATTATCTTTTGTCTATTGCAAGAATACTCTGGCGAATTGAAAAGCAAATCAAGACTTTGTGCTTCTTTGTGAAAACCAATTATCAAATATTTATCAATACAAGAAAGCAAGTTCAATTCCAATCTTTGTCTTGGGATCATTTGTGTTGTGATAGTATTGTTCTTACATCTTGCTATCATAATCTTCTTTGGTAATAATTGAAGTGTGGAGTTTGTTTCAAGTGATTGAAGAGCACTCTTAATTTGATTCTGATAGACTTTGTGTTATCAAATCATTTGTGAGGATTACGTTTATGTTTGTGAGAATACAATAGTTTGGAGACTTTGCGCTGCAAGTTGTTATATTCGATTTACTTTTATCATCTTGAAGGGGAGTGAAGACTTTGGGCTACATTCAACTTCAAACAGTTCTATTTACAATTAGTAAGTGAGGTAACAGAAAACTTTGTGTTTTTGTGATTTTGTGAGAATTTATAAGTCCTTTATCAAGAGTTTGAAGTATAAACATCTATTCTGAAAAAAGAGAATGAGATGAGATGGAACCACCACAAACATAGTTTTTAGTGTACATAAATTTCATAAGTTGTTTTGTTTGTAAAAGTCAAGTAACTAGAGGGATCCTCCCCTTGCTGAGAGGAGAGACTTTGTCTCATCATAGCTGTGGCTGATATACCTATTTTACCGTTAGCGAGTTAACGACAAAATATTCACCTAATAGTTTTTTGGCGACTCTACTGGGGAAGGAACGCGCAACTTGAAGCCTCACGCTTTGAGTTGAAGCATTTTCAGTTCTTTTCCATTTTGTTGTAAAATTTGGTTAGGCATACTACATTCTGGCAGATTCACAATATAACAAAAGCAAGAGAGCTCAAGGTATTATTGATCCTGCATTTGAATTGATGCAGCAAAATAATTTTGGACTCTTGCCTCCACAACCTCGTCTTCAGCGCACTAGGAGTTTTCCTCCTACAAATGCCAGGTCTCCAATGCCAGGTGAAGGTTCTAGTGCTAGTGCTAGTAGAGTTTTGTCTATTCATACGACACCAAGGTTTGTTATCCTGCCTTTCAATCAGCACGTCATGGCAGCCCAAGGCCCTTGGGGTAATACTTTTGGTCCTCTAAATTTGACCCCACCATTACATGAACCACCTTGTAGTTCAAGAAAGAATTTTCCCAAATTCTATGGTGACGGGAAAGTTCACCCTAATGAACACATTGCAGCTTTCTATATAGCCTGTGGTGTGATAGGTGTCGAGCACGAAGATGTAGCTGTATGACTCTTTGTAGAAACACTGCAAGGTGCTGCTACAGACTGGTTTTACCACCTTCGAGCTCAGACCATAACGAACTGGAATACTCTCAAAACCAAGTTCAAAGCCAGGTTTAAACCTGTGGAAGATGCACATGCATTGTTGGCACAGCTAACACAAATGAAAAAGGAACCTCATGAACCTATGTGAGATTTCATCACTAAATTCAATAAGTTGAGAAATAGGATTCCCACCACCGCTGAGCCAACCGCGGAGAACCTTAAATGTTTATTTATCAATACACAACTTCCTGAGGTGAGTTTTCTGTTAAGGCAAGCTGCTCCTACAGATCTTGCTGTAGCTCAGATTCTGGCAACTGAAGTGGAAGATGATCTTATCCTTGTGGGTAAGATAAGAATAGATTCTAATAGAAATAAAATCTCCTCTTCTACTGAGAATTCAACAACAAGCACCATGGACCCTATGGTGCAAAAGCTAGCAAATGAATTGCTAGCTCTAAAGAGACAAATGTCCCAAGGTATGTCTCCCCCTCCTTCTTATCGAGATATACCAAGGAGGACATTTCCAAATAATTCATATCAAGGACAACACAACCGCCTTCCGCCTACACAGGGGAAGCTTGCCATTGAAGCAGCGCCGATCAACTCAGCTGTTGGCTATTATGAAGCTGAAAATGAAATTTCTTTCCAACCCGAGTTGGATTATGAAAATGGTGCTAATCTCTTCACAGAAGGAGAAGAAGAATTAGCTGGCAACTCTACCATCAGCTTTTTAAATTACCAAGACGAAGCTGAAAAGGGAGAAGTGTGTGAAGGAGCATATGCTATTTTCACTAGGTCTCAAAATTAGTCAGCTCTTCAAGCTGATAAAGGGAAGGTGAGAGAAGAATATCAACCGGTGATTTTAGTCGCTAAATGGGGGACTCTGCTACCTTTCCAATCAAAAGACTTGGTGGTCAATAAACAAGTGCCTCTAACAAAATTGTACCTTCCACTTCTACCCCTCAGACTAGTGCTATCTCTACCAAAAATTAGAATGATGGATTTTCTTCCTCTGTTTCTAATTCCTTTTAGCAGTTTGATATAATAGATCATGCTAGGAGGACTAAGATCCAAATGTCTAAAGTTGAGTATTTACAAGCTAATCCTAAACAATTTGATAGATTAGCCAAATACATCAAAAATAAGATCGTCCCTGCAGGACAAGAGTTTCCAAAAGCTACTCATGACTCCTCCAAAAGAAAGCCTACCCAAAATAATCTTGTCATTACTCCACTTGAAACCTCTGGAAAAATTGAACCTTTCTATGTTTCCCTATTAGCAAATGGTCATAAATTGAGCAATTGCGTAATAGATTTTGGAGCTTCTGACAATGTTATGCCTGCTAAGGTAGCAGACGCCCTTGGCCTCACCTTAACCAAAACTTTTGGGAGGTTTTTCTCTATGGAGAATAAGCAAGTTCCACTTTTGGGTCAAATCAAAGATGCCCAATTTGCATTTGCAGCTTTTCCAGATAAGAGAATCAAGATGACAGTCCTGGTAGTTGATGTTCCAGCTTCGTACGACATTCTTCTTGGGCGTAATTTCTGCAAGGATGTAGGTGGGGAGTTGAACATGGATCTATCTGAAGCAAGGATACCTATTAAAGGTGTCATATAGAAGTTGCTTCCTAAGAAGGAGGCAAAATACCTTGTTACCCAAACAACAAATCCCAAAGCTCAAATTTTGTTTGAGTCCTCAGGAATGGGTAATTATTTTCTGTCCACTGAAGATGGTTTTAGTCCATCAGATGAGAGTACATCAGGTGATAGCTCGGATATGTCAGATGGAGACTCAGAAGAGTTTTTAGATGAAAGTTCAGGTGAAGGTATAGTAATGCCAGATTCTTCCCTCATCGACGAAGAGGAATCTTCTGATCAAAGACGTTCCAAAAAATCAAATTCTGATGAAGTCTGGATTTTAGAATTTGATGGTAGTTGTTCTTCTACTGGTTCTAGAGCCGGAGTGGTCTTGATATCACCACAAGGTGATATCTTACCTTTTTCATACAAGTTACAATTTGACAATACCAATAACACTACCGAATACGAGTCTTTGTTGCTCAGATTGGAAGCTGCTCATGCTAGAGGTGTTAAAATTCTTCATGCTCAAGGGGATGCTGAATTGGTGGTTTGTCAAGTGAGGAATTTGTACCAAACTAAAAATGAAAGACTGAGACACTATCGCAATCGCATATGGGATTGCATTGAAGTTTTTGATGCTTTCAACATTTCTGCAGTGCTAAGAGAGTTCAATGATCGTGCAGATTCATTGGCTGTTTCCACCACTCTCATGGTGCCTCACAAGGATTTCAAAGGAAACAAGTACACTATTAAGCTGATCTTCCAACCAAGTGTACCTGATAACGCTGACCATTGGCAGGTGTTCAATGGTGATAACCAAATCATTGCTTTCCTAGAAAAGATGGATAGCTTTGATGAGCTTTACTTCGAATGTAGTGAATCACCACCGCGGGAATATGTTTCCGAGATAGATTCACAAATTAGTGAAGAATTTCTACAATTGAAAGGGAATAAAATCCCAAAAGGTTTGATTTCCCTTGAGAAACTTTTTGATAAACATGACAGGTATATCAAGCAGCGGCAACAACAGGATTGAAGTTCCTCTATGGAATTTGAGCAGGTAAATTTGAGTTTGGAAGTAGATCCTAAGATGGTCAACATTGGAAAATGTTGCACTACTGATGAAAGATTCAAATTCATTACCCTCCTTCACGATTACATTGATGTTTTGGCTTACTCCTATGATGATCTGAAGTCTTTCAGGCCTAAGGAGGTTCAACATGAAATTCCCCTCAAAGCTGGATCATTGCCTCACAAGTAGAAGCAGAGGCAATACAACCCCAAGATATCAGGTATGATCCTTTCTGAGATTCAGAAGATGCTGAATGCAAGGATAATTTTTTCAATTCATCATTCCACCTAGATCGCAAATATAGTTCTCGTAAGGAAGAAGAACAAAGAAATCTGTATCTATGTTGATTTGAGGAATCTCAACCAATCTTCCCTAAAAGATAACTACCCCTTGCCCATCATGGATCAAGTATTGCAAAAAGTGACTAGTTCAGAAATGTTGTCTATGCTAGATGGTTTTTCAAGGTATAACCAAGTGGAGGTCAACGAAGCTGATCAGTTCAAAACTACTTTTACTACACCATGGGGCACATTTGCATATCACAGAATGCCTTTTGGTCTGATCAATGTTGGCGCCACATTTCAGAGAGTGATGGATCTTGCCTTCAGAGATGAGATGGGGAAGTTCATCGCGGTGTATCTCTATGACTTGACTGTTTTCTCCAAAAACTGTCATGATCATGCGCATGATTTATGACAAGTGCTGGAGCGCTATCGGCAAAATGGTATTTCCCTCAATCCCAAGAAGTCAGTTTTTGGGGTTACAGAAGGTAAGCTTCTCGGACACATTGTATCCCACGAAGGTACTAAGATTGACTCAAAAAGAGTTAAATCCATTCAAAGTCTTACTCTACCTGCTAGTAATACTTTTGTTCATTCTTTCTTTGGAAAGGTGAATTTTCTGTGAATGTTCATTCCTGAGTTTGTAGAAAAAACCTGTCACATCGTCAACATGACGAAGGGTAAGGCCACTTTCTATTGGATTGTGGAAGGCAAAGCAGCATTTGAGGATATCAAGAGGGCTATTGCTCATGCTCCAGTTCTTGTTTGTCCCAACTACACCAAAGATTTTGTAGTTTATAGCTACGCTTCAGAACACACACTTTCAGCTATTTTGGTTCAGTAGAATGAAGAAGGTGTGGAATCCCCCATATCATTTATGAGTTGTTGTCTCAAAGCTCATGAATTGAAGTATTCAAATATGGAGAAGCATGCCTATGTCATGGTCAAAGTGGTGAAGCATTTCAGGTTCTATATTCTAAACTCACACACTATTGTTATGGTGCTTGATACAACAGTCAAATCTATCCTAACTCAACAGGAGTTTAGAACAAAGAGAGGTAATTGGATTGCTAAGATCCAAGAATTTGATTTGGATATCAAGCCTACCAAGCTTGTGTGTGGTAAAGGTTTGTGTCAATTGATCACTGATAACGTCCCAAAAGAGACAGGGGACGAAGAAGAAGAAGTTGTGGACACACCAACTATTCTTTTTGTCACTACAACTGACGAGTGGTATTCCAATATCACTCATTTCTTTACTTATGGTGAGTGTCCTTCTCACTTGTCTTATAAGGAAAAAAGAACTGTCAAGTTAAAAGCTGCTAACTATGTCCTTTGGGACAATGGTTTGTACAAGAGAAGCCTCGATGGTGTATTTCTCCGTTGCATGGATAAAGCACAACAAAGTAGACTTTTGGAGTCTTTCCACAATTTGGCTTGTGGAGGACATTTTTCTACACCTGTAACGGCTCACAAGATTTTGCGAGCTAGATACTATTGGCCCACACTATTCCAAGATGTGTACAATTGGGTACGTAGGTTTGAGTTGTGTCAACAGTTTGTTGGGAAACTGAAATTGGCAACATTACCTCTCAAACTAGTGGTGATTGAGGAGCCTTTTCAGCAATGGGGTATTGACTTCATTGGCACTATGAATCCACCATCAAGTGCAAGACATAACTATGTTCTCACCATAATAGACTATTTTACCAAGTGGGTGGAAGCCATTCCAGTCAAACATGCTACTTCTGAAGTGGTATGCAATTTTCTTAAGGAGAACATTATTTCCAGGTTTGGAGTTCCAAACAAGATTGTAGCAGACAATGCTACTTGTTTTTCCTTTCATGAGATTATTGAATTTTGCTACGAGCAAGGGATCATTCTTTCCCATTCTTCAGACTATTATCCGCAAGGGAATGGTTAAGCAGAATCAAGCAACAAGAATCTAGTCACTATTATCAGGAAACTGGTAGATGAGAATCAGAGAACTTGGCATAAAGCACTTTTTGATGCTTTATGGGTAGATAGAATTACCCCCAAAAGGGTGATAGGCATGTCACCATTTCAGCTTTTATATGGTCTAAATGCAGAGATACCAATTACCTTGGAGTTGCCAGCATTGAGGTTGGTGAAGGCATTGGAAGATAGAACTTTTGATAGTTCTATTGATAAAAGGATCATGTATCTTACTGAACTTGAGGAGCAGTGCACTATGGTGGTGGATCGTATTGCTAAGCACTAAATTCAAGTAAAGAAACTCTTCGACAAGAAGGCAAAGGCTCGTGAGTTTCAGATTGGAGATCAACTCTTGTTGTGGGACAAGAGGAGAGAACCAAAAGGAATGCACAGAAAATTTGATTCCTTATGGAGGGGTCCATTCACCATTCATCAATTCTGTGGTGAAAATAGTTTCTTGCTGGAGTATCAGGATGGAACACCATTCTTGTTGCCTCACAGTGGACAACATCTAAAGCACATCAATCCTTGAAGTATTAGATAAGTTAAATTGTACATTTGTATAGTTTTGTGTTTTTATTTTTGTGTTTTCGTTTAGTCTTTTGTGTCTTTTTCTTTTTAGCTTGACTCTATAGCCCAATGGCATGGATGAAGGCACTTAGAGACTAGATTCTACTCCCTTCAATCGTTTAAGAGTTCGATTGAAGGAAGTTCCCCAGTTAGAGCTAGCTGTTGTTCTCAAAATTAGCTATGCTCGTTTTTGTAGACAACCCCCACGAAACTTGTCCGTTTCGTGAATCTACACTCTAAGATCGCATATCAAGACAAGATTCCATTGGTCTCATGTGAAGTCATTTGACATTCTAAACTAGTCTGCAACATTCCCTTGAATTGGTTTCTCGATATTCACAAAGATCGTTCAAGTCGTAAACTAATTAAAATGTTAATTTTAGTCATTTTCAAGAGTTAGTGAAAATCTAAGTTTTGATATGTAACGATGGAATTTTTCACCACTTTTACATGTCTCCTTTTAAAGTTGTTAAATATGCAATAGAGGCATTTTTTGCCGCTCCAGCATATCTCTTTTTGAGTTGTTTTTTAACACATGTAATAGCGGCATTTTTCGCCGCTCTTACATGGTTTTTCTTTAAACATGTAAAGGTGGTGAATTTTTCCTCCATTACATATTACTCCACTTCTTACTCACGTAATCGACAAATTTTGCCATCGTTGCATGTGTGTTATTTACTCGTGCAAAATTGGCCGATTCTACTGCTCAGGCAAGATTTTTTGAATCTTCAACACTGAGTGCCATTAATGGCCACTTGTGCCATTCATTTAATGTCATTTTTTGGGTTTTAAATACTTGTTTGGCCATTCTTTTTGTCATTTTCTCTCCTTCTTAGCCGATCTCTGGTTTTCCCTCACGCTGACCAATCGCGCCGATTTGATACTCAATCGAATTCGTCATCATCATTAGGGTTTTCTGCTGGCATTACGGGTAAGCCTCTCTTTTGCTCCCGTTTCCCTTCCTAAATGTTTTGTTTGATATAACTATTGGTGTTCCTTTTAAATATTGTTTTGTTAGGTTTTGTTTCATGTTTGTTTGTTGTTGTTGTTTTGCGATTGTTTTTCTACTTTAGCGCTGGTTCATTTTATGCGTTGGATTTGTTTTTTTTTAAACTAGGCCAATCATGCCCTAGGTTATTTCCTTATGGAGGTTGATGGTTTCACCACTTAAACAACGTTTTCCATATACCAATGAGGTGTGAGTCGCTTAAATTCACCGCCCCAACACAATCAATCTCAATTCCTACCACTGTGCAATGTCAGCAATTTTTGCCGATCGAACACTGCGAAGACTTCAAATCCAACCCCACATGCATCATTGGCAATATTCGCCGCTTGTGTATATTTTCAAAAGATTTGTATGGAGGTGTATGGGCGGCAAATTTCACTGCCCTTACATGAAGATCTTCCAATTTCTACCACATGCGGAAGTGGTAATATTTACCACTTTAACATCAAGACTACAAAATCCTTGTTACCTGCAATAGCGGTAAAATTCACCACCCATACCACCTTGTAACTCTTATCACATGCAGTGGTGGAAAATTTTTCTACCAATGCACATATAAGAATTCCCTCATATGTAAGGGCGGCAAATTTTGCCGCCCATGCAAAAACTATCCCAAATTTTCCTAACTCTGGAAAATTTCAAGTTTTGATTTTCTGAGCCTGCTTTTCCTCTGATTTTTGGCCAGCTCACACTATAGCCCTTTTTCAAGCGCGTTCCCATAGTCGTGATCATCAATATGCAATTTTCCCAGATTGCCAGTATTTTCCCTAATTGCATGATCATGACTTTTTGTTGCAGTTTCTTCTTCGAAGCTTCATTCTACATCAAACTTCTTCTTGGTGAAAGCTCATCCAAATGACTGAGTTGTCCCCGAAGAAGTACAAATATCAAGGTGTTTTCCCAATCACCTCAATCCATTCTAATGTTGATGACATTAGAGATATGGAGATCGGCCATGTTGATATGGCTGAGTTTGTAGAGAGGACCAAGTCTAACAACCCTAGTGCTATGATGAAGAAGATAGTGGAAAGTAATATTCATCTGGTGTCATCCTTCCTAGTGGCAGCTCACAACATAGAATTTGTTCTTCAATGTGCTCATTTCTATAACAAAGACACTAGGGCTGTGGTGGACGCTAGTGGTAATGTGATAATCAGGTTGGATCCTAAGTTCAATGATAAGGTGTTCATGTGTCCTCCTGCAACAGAGGTAATGAAGCTTGACTTTGTTGAAGCTCAGAAGGAATATGACAAGAATCCAGAGAAAGCAAAGAAAGTGATCAACAATAAATGGCTAAAGACTGCAAGGTCAAATTTGTCGAGGTGGCCACGTAGTTTCCCTTGAAGTGATTTTGTAGAGGAACTTGGTGACCTGATTACTCTCCTCAGCGGGATAAGAGGTTTGTCTTCCTCTTCACAGTTTCATGAATGGATGTATCCTTTCATTAAGGTCATACTCTAGGGTAAGCAAACCATTTTCTGGGGAGAACAAATCAGTAACACTTTGCATGAATAGCTGACGAAGGTATCCACTACCTCCAAGTTCTACATGACTTCCTATCTGGTATATACTGCAGCCTCTATGAGGATTTTTCCAGTATTAATGTCAGAAGGGGATAGAAGGGTAGTTCCTGTATACCAATACTATTCCCACTTGACATTGAAAGGCTTAATTCATCATTTTGGAAGAGTGAATGATGCATTCTTTGCTATATTTTTGTGTCTTTTTGATCCCCAACTAGAACAAAGAAGAATTTTAGATGAGGCATGGACTGTGGTAAATGACTTCGGGTGTATGCTTTTGCAGTTTCCTTCTTTTTCATACTTAAGGGTTGGCTTTTTCCAAGGTTACCCTTATATGCTTCCAAGATTCCCTTCAGACAAACTGGTCTTAATGGAGTTGTGCAGACAAATGATTGTCGTGCATAACAAACAAATGGAACTTAAGAAGCTTGGTTTCAGATTCCTGGTGGAAATCGGTAGATATTCAGTATTGACTGCTGTAAAGGCAAGGGCCATGAAGACAGAGATGCAACTGGTCACCATGAAGCAATTCAAAAGGAGACTGAAGTTTGACTAAAGGGGGGTAAAGGATAAAATTAGAAGGAAAAATCAATTTCATGAACCCATGGTAGAAAATGTTTGGGTAGATTTGAGGACAGAGGAAGATATCAGGAAGCTAGACTATAGTAGGTTGTCCCTGGAACAGATTGAATATCTGGGACTTGCTGATATTCTAGAAGATCTTGTGGATGATGGGGAATTGGTTGATGCCAGATATGATGCAGAACAGATTGCTAGTACTCCTCTTCCTCCAATCCAATGGTCCCAAAAGGAGTTAACCTCACTGAGGAAGAGATTTGAGCCCATATTGGCTAACACCAATAACTGGCTGGCAGATAAAGGAATTACTCTGAAAGAATTCCTCACTAGATCAAAAAATGAAGTTCAAGAGAAAACTGGTAAAAAGGTGGAAAACAGAATGAAGAACAAGAGTGATGTTCCCTCATCCTCTAAAACACACGAGCATAAGATCAGATTTGTGATGAAGAAATCAAAAGTTGTGGAAGAAGAACCTAAAATGAAATATATGGAAGTTGAGGAGCCAGCTACTGAAAAGCCAGCCACAGAAGAGATGGATGTTGAAGATAGGACTACAAATCAACAAGATGAGGAGGCTTTGTCTCCACAGGAAAATATGCAACAAGAAACAGGAGTTTCATCCCCTTTGCTTGATACACCTGTCTCAGCTCCTGTATTTGTTTCCCCTATCGATATTCTCTCTTCTGAATCTCCCTTGTCTCCTAAAATAATTTTTGATAATCCCCAAAACACTTTTGAAGATGTTCTCCGTTCTTCTGAGTCTATTCCTAGTTTGTCTTCTTCATCTTTTGATATTGGGGATACATCCATTTTTTATCATTTTGTGATGAATACTAAGCAAGTATCTAGTGCAAATGTAATAGGTACAGTTTTTACTAACACCCCACATATTGTTTCTACTATCAGTGCAAGCACAGTTCTGGGAACACCAGCAGTAGGAATGGATCCCAATGTGAGTACTTCTCTACTTCCACCTTGGTTATTAGCTTACTTGCCAAAAAGAAAAAAGCAAGCCATCTCCCCAGATGACTTTGATTTCACTAAGCTAGTACCTGTAAAGCCTAAGGCCATGAAGAAACCGAAGATTCTTTCCAGGGTACTTGAAGACAAGGGACACAAATTTCTGGAGA
Organism: Cunninghamia lanceolata; assembly: GCA_027924645.1. Classification (NCBI taxonomy): domain Eukaryota; kingdom Viridiplantae; phylum Streptophyta; class Pinopsida; order Cupressales; family Cupressaceae; genus Cunninghamia; species Cunninghamia lanceolata. The sequence goes on along the minus strand of BSBN01000194.1, from coordinate 7,424,099 downwards.
TAGAAAAACCTCCACAGGATGCAACTATTGAAAATTTTGATATGAATGACTACTCTATTTCTAGAGTTGAATTGGGGAAAATAACCCATGAAAGCGCTAAAAATGATATGCAGTCAGCCATGGACATCCTAATCCAAAAGTTTGATAGGGAAAAAGAAATGAAAGATCACTACAAGGGAATGGTAGAACAACTAACTATGGTGGTAAGGAAATCACTTTGAATTCAGAAGCAGTTACTCTAGAGGCCGTATCTGTAGAAGGCCCCATCATTCTGAAAGCAGAAAAGACCCACCTCAAAGGAAAAGTACTTGAAGAGTACTTAGACATGATGTGTGCACAAGGAATCTCTTTGCTCACAGACATATCTGAGAAGACAGATAAAATGAGAAAAGTAAAAGCAGAGCTTGATGATCTCATTGATGCTATCTCTCAAGATATTGAACGCGTAGAGAAGAATCATGATAAATGGGTAGAAATGAGGAAACTCAAAATAAGTACCCTAATATCAATTGGCGCTATTTCTAATAGGGATTCGTATAAAAAAACAAAGGAAGCATTGATGTACAGGAGCCGTGTGCTTAGGGAGTTGATCAACAATCTTGAAGCTGTAAAGGAAATCAGTGAACAAAGTGATATTAGTCTTTTTTATAAGTTGTAGGAGTTGCCATGTAAGCTAGTATTACAGGACAACCAATTTCTTCTTGCAGGTGAAATGGTTCGAGTATTTGAAGACATGTTCTAGAAAGAGTTTGAAGATCAAACATTTTCAATGACTTCTATGGACAATCTTTTGGACAACCAGTTAACTTTGGATAATTTGAAAACCAAGTTAACGAATCATGCTAAATCTGTCACTACAGTGAGGGATGCCATAGTCTGAGCTAAGATGATCTTCAGGAACATAGTCATCCCGGATAGCATTGGGATGCAAGATACCTTCACAATGTATGGTGCTCATATGAGGAAAGATGGCAACACAAATTGATGCAGTCATTTTTCCTTAGTTTATTTTATGTTTTTCACATGTACTTTCAAAACAATTTTGGACATTTTTACATGTACATTTTTCATATGTAATTACATGTAAAAATATAGGAAGTCCCAAATCAGTAAGGACTCCTATTTTTGAATAAGTCAAAGTACTTAGGTTTTTCCTAAATTTTCTCAAGGCCTCTCCCTATAAATAAAGGGGGCCTCTTTTGTAAAGATTATCTTTTATCTATTGCAAGAATACTCTGGCGAATTGAAAAGCAAATCAAGACTTTGTGCTTCTTTGTGAATACCAATTATCAAATATTTATCAATACAAGAAAGCAAGTTCAATTCCAATCTTTGTCTTGGGATCATTTGTGTTGTGATAGTATTGTTCTTACGTCTTTCTATCATAATCTTCTTTGGTAATAATTGAAGTGTGGAGTTTGTTTCAAGTGATTGAAGAGCGCTCTTAATTTCATAAGTTGTTTTGTTTGTGAAAGTCAAGTAACTAGAGGAAACCTCCCCTTGCTGAGAGGAGAGATTTTGTCTCATCATAGTTGTGGCTGATATACCCATTTTGCCATTAGCGAGTTAACGACAAAATATTCACCCAACACTACCGCAACAAGATTGTAGAAGAAGACAAAATAGACTTGGATGATGAATCTTAGTGTAATTTGAATATTTTGAAGTGTAATCCTGTCACTTATGTAAACATCCATATTTAGAGTGACATGTGACACTATTTTGTCTTTATTATGCCTCAAAATTGACTTTTTCTATAGATATTCAGTTGGGTAGTTAAATTGTCTAGATTCAATGTATCTGGGGGTTGTTTTTTGTCTTTTTCATAAGAGACAAAATGTAATCCAAGATTTGTTATGAGTTGTCATGAATGCATTTAATGATGTTAATCTAGACCATTGGTGTTGAGTTAATCTCTACCGTCCATTCAAAAACTCGGTATGGCTCCTCTCCTATATAAAGGGGTTGCCATTTCCATTGTTAGAGAGAGAATTCTTGATGCCAAATTGTTGATATTCGGCCATTTGAAGTAATACAAAGCAAGTTTCTACAGTTATTTTGTAAACTTGTGTATTATATTGGCTTATTTGGTTTCATGGTTCGCTTCTTGATCTTCAATAGTTAATTAAATGTACTTTTGCAATGTTCATGGTTTGTTGAAAGTATTTGATGAATGTTCTTAGTCCATACTTTTAGTTATTTGTTGATGGTAGGTAACTGTACAAAGTTAGTCTAGACTGATCAGTTGTGCTTAAGTTTGATTGCATTTCACAAATTAAATTGCGTCATTTATTAGGTATTTGATGAATGAATGTGATCTAAAAAATTCATGATTTCCATTGAAGATAGCATCATTTTCTGCAGTACTATAACATTCATTTTCAATTTGGTAACTCAGAAAACTGGTTAAATTTTAGGGTGTTTGTGTACTTGCAGCAGTCCATATATTGTGAATGTCACTTAGGATTTCCTTAAAACCCTACTCCCTTTTGCATTTTCTTTGAAAATAGTTGTTAGTTTAGGAATTTCAGTAGCATTTCATTTTGTCTTATCAGCTAAAATCACAAAGGGTTTGCAAGAATTGCTATTCCAACCATTAAAATCTGTAGATCACATGTAAGACCCCTTGTCAGCATAGATAGAACATTCCAACTGAGAGATTCCAAGCAAGCTAAGACCTAGCTATAGAAACCATGGAGTGGTCTTACCTAGGTTAGGATACTTTTCAAGAGAGGTGTGATACCATCAATCATACCTGCATTGTTGTGTGCTAAAACCACCATCAACACTAATGTCTAACCTTTCCAAGAAGGGTAGGGCCACTTCCTATTAGGAAGATGATCAGGGGACCACAAGTCTGTTGTTGGAGGAAAAGCACCAGGATAATGCTTTCCTTCCCAAGCATGAAATTAGCTGAGGCTTATGAAGACAGATGTCATTAGTTCTAGATACAGTGTTACATTTTATGACCAGATGGCCTATTGTAATGTGAAAATTTGATTATGATTCCTCAAGCATATATTGTATTTGATTAGTGATGGTTACTCACTAAAGGTTGTGAATGTTCACTAGATTGTAAGCTTTGTTATATCTTGATTTGATTAACATACTAATTTGATGAAAAAGATTATGTTTCTTTTGGTTCAAATTTTTAATTATCTCTATCGATTGTTAATTAATGACTTGATTAAGATACATGTTTAAGTTAAATCTTGAGCATAATGGATAGTGATGTTACATATGGTATTAGAGCTACCAGGTTCAATACATGGACCTAATGAGCTCACTACATGTTGATTATTGTATCCAACATTAAGTATGCTAATGATTGGATGTTCTATGCCAGAATGGTAAAAATTAGAACCACGCCTCGAAAGAAGGTAATGGAACATGGACGTTACCTATAGAAAAAAAAGATCTTGAAGGCATGAGCCTCTATGAAGGAGAAACTTGAACAAACTAGATGCTTGGTAGGTGCATGGTTAGCTAATGAGGAAACTTTTGTTGATAGTGTGAAACACATCAAACAGGAGTTAAGAAAAGGTGAAAAGTTGGCTACCCCTAACTCTATTGAAGCATCAATGACACCCTCTGCCCCTAAAGCAGGATTGTAATGTATCTAAGGAATACCAGTGTGTATCCTCACCTCTTAAGACTGAAAAGAAAACATGATTATGGGAAGTTATCCCAAGTTGTAAATGACTTGTAGAAGCAAGGTGTAAACACAATTTTGTAATTTTGTGGATTATATGTAATCCAATGGAAACTGTAATGCAATGGTAAATTTTGACAATCTTTCCTTTCTTGTTAAAGATTACATGAATGTGAATAGATTTGTAAAATGAATGAATTGCATGGCATGGAAAACTAATTTGTGATTAATCTGCAAACTTTAGGAAGAAGTAGATTGCAGTAAAGGTTCAAGTTAGAACCCGAATGGTGGATAGCCGAGATGAAGGATCACCTTCAAGGAAATCCAAGTCTAAATTAGACCAAATCTTGACTTTGTTGAAAGAAACAAGGAAAAGGGTGGAAAATCTTGAACACAAAGTGGGAGGCCAATCAGAAGATAGGTGAGATGATTATGATGGGGGTGATGGTGAGGAATGCCATAATGATGCCACCTAAAGCTAGCATGTATAAAATAACTCAACGACTAAACAGGAAGGGGATAAGAGGAGCCTTACGGCTATGTAATTGTCTCATCACATGAAAAAGGTCATGCCACCTAAATTTGATAAATACGTAAGTAGAGATGTCGCAGAGGAATGGCTTCCAGAAATGGAGAAGTATTTTGAAATTAGAAATTACAATGAGGTTACCAAAGTCATCTTGGGAACATTTTAGCTAGTGGGTGAAGCATCCACGTGGTGGATGAATAAAAAGATGGAATTAGGCTTGAGGTCTACAAGCCTTACTTGGGACAAGTTCATAGAACCTTTTAGGCAAAGATGGTTGCCTCAACCATTTTATGATAAAAAAACTTATAGACTTTCAAAACATGCTGATATGATTGTAAATGAGTATTGGTAAAAATTCACCCAACTGTTGAAATATGTGCCACAATATCAACATGATGAGAAATTTTGTGTCTAGAAGTTTATCATGGGGTTGAATGCCTAGATTGGGGGTGAGGTTAATGTTCACGGTCCTACTACCATGGAACAAGTCTATGAGAAGGTTGTTAGGCAAGAACAGAACTTGAAGGTTATGTCAGCCTATAGGGAAAGAAACAGAAAGAGATATAACCGGTCTCAATCTTCTCAACCCTCAAAGAAAAAAGAGAAGAAATAGGAATATACTGAGAAAAATGATAAAGGGGCCAAAAATAAACAAACTGAGTCCAAGGGAGAGAAAAAGGGGAACAATCACTCCAAAAATAATGGAAATAATTCTGGCGAACCTCAAGAGAGGTGAGGACCAGTTGGTGGATGTTACACTTGTGGCAGAGATCACTACGCCAATCAGTGTCCCAATAAATCACATGAAGAGAAAACAAGAGGAAATCCTCTACCCTCCCAGCAAGTGGCGTTCCAACAACGTATCCATGCAGTCTTAGACAACTGACAAGACGAGTACCAAAAACTTCAGTAGAGACAATAGGTATTTTATTTGGAGTTCCTATTTCAATTTTAATTGATACAAGTTCCACAGAATGTTTTATTTCTTCCAAAATTGTAAATAAGATAACTAGAAAAGAAGGATTCATGGCAAACACTTGGTCTGTAGAATATGCAAATCACACCAAGACTTAGGTAGAGCAATGCATGTTTGAAGCTCAGGTTGCACTTCCAATCTTTTCCATAGAAGTAAATCTATATGTGGCCCCATATGGCTCATATGATTTTATACTAGGGATAAATTGGTTATGGATACATCGAGCCAAAGTTGACTATTATGCCAAGATAGTAGAATGTTTGAATGACTTAGGAAACAAAACCTTTCTCCAAGGGAAACCTAGAGAATTCAAACTAAGGCAAATTTCTGCATTTGGGGCACAGAGAAAAGGATGCCAACTTTTTGCTATCAAGATGGATAAAATAGATGAAACAAAGGAAACCTACTTCCAAGATGACTTGATGTTTTATGAATCCCAAAAACTTAATGAAGTAGGGATGAAGGAGCCCATAGGTCAGGAAAGATCAGATATGGACAAGTATCCCTTCCTCAGAGATTTTGAGGATGTATTTTCGGATGAACTACTGGGGTTACCCCCTAAGAGAGATTTTGATTTTGCCATTGATATTATTCTTGGGTCTGAACCCATTTCTAAAGCCCCCTAAAGATGACCATGACAAAACTAATGGAAATAAAGGCTCAATAGCAAGAGCTGTTAGATAAATGGTTGATTAGACCTAGTGTGTCGCCATGGGGAGTGTCTATCATTATTGTGAAAAAAAAGATGGCACTTTGTAGTTGTGCATAGATTACCACATGTTAAACAAAGCAACCATTAAGAACAAATATCCTCTACCTCACATCGATGATCTTTTTTATCAGATGATTGGTGCAACAATATTTTCTAAGATTGATCTTCGATCAAGATATCACCAATTAAGGTTGAAGGATGAAGACATCCATAAGATAGACTTTAGAACTAGATATGGACATTATGAATTCATAGTCCTACCTTTTGGGTTGACAAATGCACCAGCGACGTTTATGAATCTTATGAACAGTGTGTTTAGAGATTGCCTAGACAAGTTTGTCTTGGTATTTCTAGACGACATTTTGATCTATTCTAAGAATGAAGAACATATGTGGCATTTGAAAATTGTTGTTTAGAGATTAAGAGAGCATAAGTTATATGGCAAGATCTCTAAGTGTACTTTCTTTCAAGAAGAAGTATAGTATTTGGATCATATAATTTTAGCTAAGGGAATAGCTGTGGACCCTACTAAGATTAAGGCTATTTCTGAATGGGCAAAACCAAGAAATGTTCATGAGGTCCGAAGTTTAATGGGCCTTGGTGGTTATTATAGGAATTTTGTGAAAAACTTCTCTAAAATTGCGCATCCTATAACTTCTTTGTAGAGAAAGGGCAAGAAGTTTGAATAGTTAGAAAAGTGCCAGGAGGCCTTTGACCTACTGAAGGAAAAATTGACTTCAGTCCTGATATTGAAAGTGTCTGACTCGGAAGGTCAATTTGAAGTCATTACCGATGCCTTAGGGGAAGGCTTAGGTGGTGTACTAGTCTAGGATGGACATGTCATTGTGTATAAATTGTGCAAACTAAAAAACTATGAACAAAACTATGTCCCACATGATTTAGAATTAGTAGCAGTCATTCACGCGCTTCAAATGTGGAAACACTATCTGCTCAAAAAACCATTTGAGTTGAAAACAGACCACCAGGGACTTAAATATATGTTCACTCAACCCCATCTTAATGCTCGTCAAAGAAGATGGTTAGAATTTATCTCAAATTATGATTTGAAGAATTAAATATATTCAAGGAAAAGGAAATTGAGTGGCATATGCTTTAATTAGAAGGCATATCTCCTCTATGATCTCTATACATTTTTATTTTAGAAATTAGGTGTTACAAAATCTAAGGAAGATGAGTTTTACAAGCAAGTAAAACATACCCTTGAGGAGGAACCATAGGATCCAAAATATGAAAGATTCAACCTTGAACCAGATGGGTTATTAAGATTTAAAGGATGTATTTACCTAACTCAATAGAGTTAAGGAGTATGGTTTGGAAAGAGGTTCATTCTGCACCATATTCTGGGCATTATGGAGTAACCAAGTTACTCGCTAATGTGAAACCTTTATATTTTTGGAAAAGAATGAAGAGGGATGCTGCAAATTTTGTAGCTAATTGTATTGAATGCCAAAGGGTGAAGGCAGAACACCAACACCCCACATGATTATTATACCCTCATGAAATTCCTGAGTGGAAATGACAGATTATAAGCATGGACTTTGTGCAAGGGCTTCCTATTTCAAGGAACATGCACAATGCTATCTTGGTTGTGGTGGACAGACTCACCAAAGTAGCCCATTTTATACCTAGAAACTTGATGGATGGGGCACCCTTCATTGCTAGAAAATTTATTCAAAAGATTTTTAGACTACATGACATTCCTGAGAAGATTATCTTAGATAGGGATGCATGGATGACATCAAGGTTTTGGCAAACCTTGTTCTCTTCACTTGGTACACAATTGAACATAAGCTCTGCTTATCATCTTGAAATGGATGGACAAATTGAAAGGGTGAACCAAGTGTTGGAGGACTTATTAAGGATGTATTCCATGGATCAGCAATATAAATGGGAGGATTACCTTCCTCTAGTAGACTTTTCCTACAATAAATCTTATCACTCATATATTAAGATGGCACCATTTGAGGCATCATATCGATAGAATTGTCGAACCCCTATAAGCTAGGATAAGCTAGAAGATAGGGTTAGGCTTAGTCCAGAAATGTTGTTTGAGATGGAAGAATAAGTCCCATCTTATTAGAAGGAGGCTAGCAGAAGCCAATGATAGACAAAAAAGTTATGTAGATGCAAAGCATATTTCAATGCATTTCACTGTAGGAGATAAAGTTCCCTAAGGGTAAAACCTCAGAAAAGATCCATTAACTTTGGAAAAATGTCCAAACTAGCACCAAGATATGTGGGCCCTTTTGAAATTATAGAAGAAGTCAACCTAGTGGCATACAAAATTGCTCTACCACCAGCACTTGCCATGACGCATAATGTGTTTCATATTTCATAATTGAAAAAGTTTAATTCTGTCGATGATCAAATTCCTATGCTTGATTGGAATATGCTATAGGTGAAAGACCTAGGAGTGGTGGTGATCGAGCCCATCAAGGTTCTCAAAACACGTAAGATACACTTACATAACAAGGAAATAACACAGTGCAGGGTCCAGTGGGACCAATATTCAGTGAAAAACACCACCTGGGAAAATTATGATGACTTCTATGCTAGATTTCCTCATCTTTTCTAAAACATTTGATATTATGTTTCGAAAACATTTTTTTATATATTATGTTGGTTTATCTTAAAGAAAATTAATAATAGAGGACAATGATTCTTATGGGGGGAGATATGTTACATCCCGAACTGACAATTAGAGTTAATAATTAACTTGGCATGATAATCAGGAAGATTAGTCATAGTTAATTGATTTGATATAATGGAAATATCTGATTTAACTCTTGATTATGGAGTAGTTACTGATGTTAAATAGTTTAAAAATTTAAATGACTTAGGTTACAAGATATGATAATGATGCACTGATCATAATCTTGTGGTCCTGAGTGTGAACAGGAAAATGAACATCCTTCAAAGAAGGAAGGAGAGTATCTTCCTGGAGGAAGGGTTAGACACTGTGAAAGCCATCTAAGTATCAACTTCTATGCCCTTCTTAATCCTTTCGTAAGTTGAGATGTGTCTTGTCTCTTTTCTTTAGCTTCCATGTTCTTTTGTCAATCATCATGTCATTGGAGTTACCATGACAAGTTGTGACAAGCAAGCGATGTTCTTGTAACATCTTCCCTAGTTGAGAGACAATAGTGTTAAGAGATGAGGAGGTCTCTCGTTATCCTTTTATTCTTAGGGATTATTATTTACTAAGTCATTCAACTAATGGGGATAGTTCATTTCAAGGGAGTATTACTCAACCCTAACAATTGATGATTTTGATTGTGACTCATTTTGTATTTCCTATTATATAGTGTTAATCCTTAAGTAAGGATGTAAACCATTAAATAGGTTGAATTGCAATAATGATATTGTTATTATATTTCTTTCCATAACATTCGATTATTATCGAATTCTTTTAATTTGTTTTGTTCAGTCTTGAGTAAGAATGGAGAGCTTTGAGCTCATCCCATCATGGACCATACCTGGATTGAGCCACTTTTTGTGGAGCAGACTGTATGGAAAGGTAGTTACCTTCCAAAATGGCATGCCAAGAGTTGACCGGACTATCGAGCTTTGATTACTCTTTTGTTAGTAGACTTTCATAGAGAGAGGGAGTTTAGGTGGTAAGTTGGGGTTTATGAGTAGGGTGGTGAAAGCTATAGAAATACAACACTGGCAGATTTGAAGTCATGTGTAGCTTGACAAAGATTGGGACTAGAATGACATTCCCATTGAAAGCACTATCTAGGTAATACGGTGGGCAATATCCTATATAAATTCGATAAAAAAATAACCCTTATTGTGTTTAATCTCTTTTAGAGATAGTGTGATGTTTTTGGTTATATCATATGCTTAACTCTGAGGAACAAAGCCTGTGACGCCATGCCATCATATATGTAAACCTTTCCACAATTGCGGCTTAAGGCTGTTATAGTTGAGCTATCAATGTTTCTAAGTTGTATTTCATATTATGGCTCAAGGATTTAGGCCGAGCTTACCATATTATCCTTATGATGAGAATAGGCTCGAAGCCATAATGGCTGAGAAGGAAAACAAACAAACTTCTAAATGAAAGAATGCATGGCTATAAATCTGAACTTTGAAACCCACTATAATCTTTCGAGACTACACTTTAGGCCGTATGGCCAAATGTTGATACATGGAAAACTTATCTAAGACTAGGCTCCAAGCTGTGAGGCCAAGGAAATAAAGTATTATAATCCTACTGGTGGCTAATCTCAGGGCTTAAAAGCCAAGCAGTGACTGCACCATGCTTTATTTGTGAAACTTGCTTGAGGCCACGAGCCCAAGTCTTTAGAAATGAATTCTTTTTTTATATATCTGAGCTAGGGTCTTACAACGCAACCATAATACATTTTACATTTTACAGAGCTCAAAACCATTATGGTTAAGCTTGTTATCAATGTATGATATGTTGGTTTTAAGACAAACAACTGAGAGGGGGGGTGAATCAGTTGTCACCAGAATTTCTGTTCTTTAAACACTTAAAGCCTTCTTATATTTCTACAACATAATAATGATTCAATCATGGAAGCACAATGCAATAATTTAAGAACAGAAACACATTCAAGACATATGACGCTAAGATTTTAATGTGGAAAACCTGGTTAAGGGAAAAACCACATGGTGACTAACCCAAGATTGTATTCTCTATTAAAAGAATAAGAAGAAAAGATGGCACTTGCCAATTAGGGATCACTGCCTGAGCACACTGCTCATAAGAGGCACACTGCCTTCAAGAGACACACTGTCTACAGAATAATATAAATATTACATACTTGAACTGAAGATTAGCATCTTCACCATGCTTGAGACAGTTCCATTTAAGGTCAACACTTCTTCTCTGCTTTTCACTCCTTTTGTCTCTACCACTTTCTCATCATGACCGACGATACTTTGAAATGACTTCACAAATCTTATTTATACAAGACATCAACTTTGGAGAGATCATCAAAGTCAGCACAACACATACTTTATTTTATTACAGAGTAATTATAAATACAACTTGACTTGTTACAAAAACTTCATGTGCACCACTACCCTGTCGGCCATGCATATCTGGGACTTCAATCTTCTTCAAGGAACACGCCATGCTTCCTAAAACATCTTTAGGATCATCCGCAACATGTGTAGAACATCTGGTTAGCCAAAATTAGGAAGAACACCATCACCCGAAGGTAAATCTTCAATTACGAGCTCAATCTTCAATGCAGGCTGCCAACACCAACTAGACACAATCTAGAGACCTTCACAAGCTTTCCTGAATCACCAAGAACATCCACACTACTTCTTACTAAAATCATTCGCATCTTCATCTGGAACCTCAAGAACATAGTCTATCATCACTGTCACATTAGAATAATTACTTGCAGACCTCCAGACCACAAACCAATTGAGTTGTCAATTCACATCGGCTTCCCAAACAAGCCACCGGATCCACAGAACAAGATATTACATTTCCAGATTTCACCAGACCTATTTGTGTCACTCTGTCACCTCTAAACAGTTGTTAGAGCCAGTTTTACTTGTATGGCCATAACTCCTTCAAATCTTCATGCGGGCCTCTCAAATTTTGACTGGATCATCTTTAGACACATATCTACAAACCCTTTGATGTTCATTTTCTGATCTTCATCTAGCTAGGATCTTCACTTGATAGAGCTTCACTGTCTTCACTATTCTTCTCTCTTTCTAATAAGACTAATTTTCTCAATATCCTCAACATACAGCTCATCCAATCCTTGACATTAATGCAACAGGAGTATGTTGACAACAATGACAACACCGATTAGGCCCATACTTGCAACAATCTCCCCCTTTGTCATTGATGGAAACATATGATGTGAAAAACTATTTTTAACCATCAAGACAAAAACTTCTCCTCACTAACTGGCAAAGGTCCCCCTATCAATAGAAACCACTTTAGTTTTTCACATGTCTTTTCTCCCCCTTTAACATCAATGGAAAAGCACATACTTGCATCAGTACTTCAGAATCATATAGATTGCTCCCCCTGAGTAGCAGCTTCCTATCATTAATCTGGACCACAAGATATGACTATGAGATCCACTGGACTGATGCACATCAGTGCCTCTTAATTCAGAATCGGAGGGGTAATAACCCCTAACTTCTCCTTGAGATACTCAAAAGGCTCCTTAGGTAGAGGTTTAGTAAAGATGTCTACAATCTGATCCTTTGAGGGCACAAACTCTAATCTGACTTCATTCTTGTTCACCCACTCTCTCAAAAATTGAAACTTGATGGATATATGTTGTCTTTGAGTGCAACACCAGATTTTTTGATATATTTATTGCACTTGAGTTATCACAGAAAATTGTGATAGGTTCCTCATACTCCACTTTGATGTCTCTTAGCATTTGCTTCATCCATAATACTTGAGTGCAACTACCTGCTGCTACAATATACTCTGTTTCTGCGGTGGATAGAGATATTGCCTCTTGTTTCTTGCTCAGCCAAGAAACCAATCTTTTCCCCAAAAAGAATGTACCACCATTGGTACTCTTTCGGTCATCCATATCTCCTACCCAATCAGCATCTGTATATGCATGAAGAGAGAAATCATGATCCCTAGGATACAATAATCCATACTCAACTGTTCCCTTTAGATATCTAAGAATTCTCTTGATTGCCATGACATGAGATTATCTAGGATCAGCTTGGAATCTGGCAATAAGACCAACAAAATTCATAATGTCAGGTCTAGTTTGAGTAATATACAGTAGTCCTCCAATCATTGACCTATATTTTTTTGATTAGCCTTAGGAGATTCATCATCTTTGCTTAGTTTACGTTCGGTTGCCATGGGAGTATTCATTGGCTTTGAATCTTCCATCCCAAATTTCTTCAACAATTCTTTCGCATATTTGGTTTGTGATATGAAGATTCCTTTTTTTGTTTGAGTGATTTGCAAACCCATGAAGAAATTCATTTCCCCAAACATAGACATCTCAAATTCACTTTTCATTTGATTTGCAAAAGTCTTGCACATACTGTCTCTTCCTCCAAAAATGATATCATCAACAAATACTTCAACAATCAGGATATTTTCATGATCAATCTTGAAGTACAAGTTACTATTAGTAGTACCTTTGTTGAAACCAATCTTCAAAATATGTTTATCCAATCTTTCATACTAGGCCCTTCGAGCTTGTTTTAGTCCATACAATGCTTTCTTCAACTTGCAGACCATATCACCATGATCAGACAATTAAAATCCATCTGGTTGCTCAATGTATACTTCTTCTTCCAAATCACCATTTAGGAAAGCAGACTTGGCATCCATCTGATATACTTTGAAATCCTTGAAGGTAGCAAAAATAAGAAATAATCTAACTACTTCAATTCTTACCACCGGAGCAAAAGTTTCTTCAAAGTCAACTCCTTCTACTTGAGAATAACCCTTACAGAACAATCTGGCTTTGTTTCTGACTACTTCACCATCTTCATTCAGTTTATTCCAGAAGACCCACTTAGTCCCAATCACATTTTTGTTTTTAGGTCTGGGAACAAGATCCCAAGTGTGATTTTTTTCAATCTGCATCAACTCTTCCTCCATTTCTTTAGCCCAACTTTCATCATTGCATGCTTCACTTACTATTTTGGGTTCAATCTTTGAAATCAGACAATACTTCTCTAAATTTTGAGCAATCTTTCTTCTTGTTTGAACACCTTTGCTTCTATCTCCTATGATCTAGTCTTCAGAATGATTCAGTCTTACATTCTTGGAAGTTTTGGGAATTTCTTGTACTTCTATTTCTTGGATAGGATCATTCAAACTTATCTCTTCTTCCTGTATTTCAGGATTGGATCGGGCTGAATCTAAACTAGAGAAGGGGCTTGATCTTGTTGGACCAAAACATCATTCTGATTATCTTCTTCATATTCATAAAACCTTGAGGGTTTTTCAATGCCTTCATCAACCTTCACATTTGTACTTTCTACAATCTTTCTCAATCTCTTGTTATAACACCGGTATGCTTTTCTTTGAGTAGAATAACCCAAGAATATTCCTTCATCACTTCTAGCATCAAATTTTCCAATGTCTTCATCTCTTTTAATGTAACATTTACTACCAAAGACTCAGAAATACTTCACAGTAGGAGTGATGCCAAACCAGAGTTCATAAGGAGTCTTACCAGTATTGCTTCTGATTTGTACTTGATTAAGAGTATAGACAGCAGTGCTTATAGCTTCTCTCCAGTAGATCCAAGGGACATTTGCTTCCATCATCATGGTTCTAGATGCTTCTTGGATGGTCTGGTTCTTTCTCTCCACTACTCCATTTTGTTGAGGAGTCCCTAGAACAGATAATTGTCTCTTTATCCCATGCTTCTCACAGAATTCTATGAACTCTATGAATGTGAATTCATCACCTCTATCAGACCTAAGACATTTTATGTTTAACCCAGTTTCATTCTCTACCATTGTCTTGAATATTTTGAACTTCTCAAGAGCTTCAAATTTCTCTTTCAGGAAAGTCAGCCACATCATTGAGGAGTGGTCATCAATTAGTAACATGAAATATCTATCACCTTGCAGACTCCTGATTCCTACTGATCCACATAGATCAGTGTGTACTAAGTCCAACAATCCAGTAGAAGATTGTTCCTTACTTTTAAATGTGACTCTAGTCTACTTACCCAACTGACATTCTTTGCACAAACTGTTAGTAGGTTTCACCAGTCTTGGAAGATCTCTTACATCCTGAGTGTTGCTTATCTTGATGATATTATCAAAATTTACATGACACATTCTCCTATGCCACAACCAACTTTGATCAATTTGAACAAATAAATGACTTTTGTCAGTACCAACCAAGTGTAAGATGTTACTTTTTATTTGAGTACTGGATGCAATCTCAGTTCCAGAGCTTTCAAAGATTTTACATTTTCTATTTTTGAATTGAAGATCATAGCCTTTGTCCACCAACTGCCCAGCACTAAGAAGATTATGCTTCAGACCTTCAACATACAGTACATCACTGATTTTTTTCTTTCCATCAAAATAAATAGTTCCTCTACCTCTGATTCTGCCAGCAGAATTATCACCAAATTTTACAACTCCTCCTTCACATCTTTCCAGATTTATGAACTTATTCTTATCACCAGTCATATGGTAGGAGCATCCACTGTCAATGACCTATTCATCCTTTTCTTCAACTTGGGCAGCCAGAGCTCTTTCTACCATTTTATGATTGACAGATTCAATGGGCATTAGATCTTCTTCCTTGATGGCAATAAGCACCCAATCACTTCCAAATTTGTTTCCTATCTTGG
This sequence comes from Cunninghamia lanceolata, assembly GCA_027924645.1. Lineage (NCBI taxonomy): Eukaryota > Viridiplantae > Streptophyta > Pinopsida > Cupressales > Cupressaceae > Cunninghamia > Cunninghamia lanceolata. Next base: position 7,408,898 of record BSBN01000194.1, on the reverse strand, counting down.
ATTCATTATCTATTACTCCATCATCATCATCATCATCTTCATGAACATAGTAACATTTCTTTTGGAATCTTGATTTATTAGGATTTGTCCTTGAAAATCTTTCTAGACACCTTGAAGCAAAATGACCAATCTTGTTGCAGTTGAAACATTTGAAGGGCAATTTTCCTTCATACTTACGAGATCCTCTTGGTAGTCTTTTTGTAATAAGGGCTTCAAGTTGAGCAGATTTTGTCTCATCTTCTTCCAGATCTTTTCTTGCTTTTTTCATACCATGATTGTTTCTTTGAGGAGTTCTCTCCTGCATCATACCTTTGTTTACCTTTTATAGAGGCATTAACTTTGAATAAAGATTCAGTCTTGGGGGGTGCATCTCCAAACTCAACCAATTCAAATGTAGCTAATTTTCCAACCAATTGATCCCTTGTGATATTTGATAAAGATCTAAATTCCTCAATACCAGCAACCTTGTGTTTGTAAGCAGAAGGTAAGGATCTGAGAACTTTGCCAACAATCTCATCTTCATCCAAGGTTCCACTAGCACATCTAGTGCCACAAACAAACTCATTTACTTTTGGCATAAATGTAGTGATATTCTCATCTTCATTCATCTTTAGGTTTTCAAATTTTCCTTTCAGACTTTGTAGCTTGGCACATTTAACATATTTGTCTCCTTTATGCAGAAGTGCCATCTTTGACCAAATTTCATATGCAATTTTTAAATCCATAACATTTGTTAGCTCTGAATTAGATAAGGCACTTAGTAAGGCTTCTTTAGCTCGAAGATTATCTTCAGCATCTCTCATTTCATTTGTAGTTTTCAGACCATTATTTGGAGGAACATACTTCTTTGTAGTCATGGTCCACTTTTGAATTCCCATACATTGCAAGTGACATTCCATGTGGCTTTTCCAAAGAGTATAATTTGTTCCATGAAACATCAGACTATCCTTCTTGTAGGAAGACATCCTGGATCTCCTCAAGCAGTTAAGCTCTTTTAGAGGAACTTAGCTCTGATACCAATTGTTGGTTTTAGGACAGACAATTGAGAGGGGGGGTGGATCAGTTGTCACCAGAATTTCTATTCTTTAAACACTTAAAGCCTTCTTATATTTCTACAACATAATAATGATTCACTAATGGAAGCACAATGTAATAATTTAAGAGCAGAAACACATTCAACACATATGACACCAAGATTTTAATGTGGAAATCCTGGTTAAGGGAAAAACCACGGGGTGAATAACCCAAGATTGTATTCTCTATTAAAAGAATAAGAAGAAAAGATAGCACTTGTCAATTAGGGCTCATTATCCAAGCACATTGCTCACAAGAGGCCCACTGCCTATAGGAGACACATTGTCTACAAAATAATATAAATATTACATACTTGAATTAGAGATTAGCATACTCACCATGCTTGAGACAGTTCCATTTAAGGTCAACACTTCTTCTCTTCTTTTCGCTCCTTTCCTCTCTACCACTTTCTCATCATGATCGAGGATACTTTGAAATGACTTCACAAATCTTATTATACAGGACATCAACTTTGGAGAGATCATCAAAGTCGGCACAACACATACTTTATTTTATTACAGAGCAATTACAAATACAACTTGACTTGTTACAAAAACTGCATGCGTGTCACTACCCTATCGGCCACACATATCTGGGACTTCAATCTTCTTCGAGGAACATGCCATGCTTCCTAAAACATCTTTAGGATCATCTGCAATATTTGTAGAACATCCGGTCGGCCAAAATTAGGAAGAACACCATCACCCGAAGGTAAATCTTCAATTACGAGCTCAATCTTCAATGCGGACTACAAACACAAACTGGACACAATCTAGAGACCTTCACAAGCTTTCCTGAATCACCAAAAACATCCACACTACTTCTGCTTACTGAAATCATTCACATCTTCATCTGGAACCTCAACAACATAGTCTGTCATCACTATCACATTAGAATAATTACTTGCGGACCTCCATACCACGAACCAATTGAGTTTTCAATTGACATCAGCTTCCCAAACAAGCCACCAGATCTGCAAAACAAGATATTGCATTTTTGGATTTCACTGGACCTATTTGTGTCACTCTGTCACCTCTAAATAACTGTCAGAGCCAGTTTTACTCATATGGCCATAACCCCTTCAAATCTTCATGCAAACCTCTCACATTTTGAGTAGATCGTCTTTAGACACATATCTACAAACCCTTTGATGCGCATTTTTTGATCTTCATCTAGCTAGGATCTTCACTTGATAGAGCTTCACTCTCTTCACTATTCTTTTCTATTTCTGATAAGACTAATTTTCTCAATATCCTCAGCATATAGCTCATCCAATCATTGACATTAATGCAACATGAGTATGTTGACATCAATGACAACACCGGTTAGGCCCATACTTGCAACATGATAAACACACATCATATAATGACATAGTTGAAGCTTAAAGAACTCTTGAATGGAGTATAGAATAACTCCAAAATGGTCATGAATAAATAATACAGTCACTTGACTATAGTCACAACCGTGGAGGCAATAATATCAATAATACAGTCACCCGACTATGGTGACAGTTGTGGAGGCAATAAAATTATTGATACAGTCACCTGACTATGGTGACAGTCAAGGAGGAAATTAAATGACAGTATGATTACAACACCTAAACTAAAACCAAGTCAAGTTTGTATAGAAAGTCAACTATGAATCTTTTAAACTGTCAATGATTATATATTTAAACCCTCAAATCTAGAGGTGGTGGGACCATTTGAGAATAGGGTCTCATCTCAAAACAGATAGAATATGCTTATAAAAGAATACTAACTTGTTCTTTATGTGTCTTAATTAAGACTTATTTTTAGGTCTTATGAGTTATATTTGCTTTATTTTACTTACTTAAGTGGAAGCTTATAGGATTGGTGAATAACACCTAAATCTCATAAGGATAAGAAGAGCTATTAATCCTAATGAAACTAAGTTACTCTACTAGGCATGGTATGCCTCGAGTACATGTAATTGACTTCATCACATGTGATGATTTACTATAAAAAATGTAAACCATGGGAGACCAATGTGGTCAAAATGGTCAAATTTGATATGAAATGAAAACAAATATGGTGACGAGGAGTCACTAGTTCCTCAATATAAGGATAACCTATTTAATCGTAACTATTCTGTGATTTAGAATGTCTAAGTATGGGCAATGAATCGAATGGATCCCACTCATACTAGACCTAAAGAATAAGGTCCTTAAGAACTTACTATAGGACATGATAGCTTATAAGTCGAGTTAAGGTGGTGGACATATGAAGACATTCATTGTGCAACGTGTATGTATGTAAAACTTTGTCCAAAGTAATGCATCTGTCTCTGTATGCATTGTTGGTCCACAGTTTTCCAGATGGCCTATTATCTCTAGTAGTGTCATACAAGTTAGAGTGGATCTATAGTGTGTGACCGTGAGCCATTAGGAAGAACACAACACTAGATACTAAGATGGATAACCTAATGGGTTCTAATGTCTAACCTTTCTGAGAAGGGTAGGACCACTTCCAGTTAGGAAGATGAGCAAGGGACCGCAGGTCTGTGGTTGGAGGAAAAGCACCAAGATGATGCTCTCCTTCCCAAGCATGAGACAAACTGAGGCTTATGAAGATAGATGTCATTGGTTCCAGATACAGTGTTGCATTTTATGACTAGACGGTCTATTGTAATGTGAAAACTTGATTATGATGCCTAGAGCATATATTGTATTTGATTAGTGATAGTTACTCACTAAAGATTGTAAATGTTTACTAGATTATAAGCATTTTTATATCTTGATTTGATTAACATTCTAAATTGATGGAAAGATTATTTTTCTTTTGGTTCAAATTTTTGATTATCTCTATCAATTATTAATAAATGACTTGATTAAGATACATGTTTAAGTTAAATCTTAAGCATTATGGATAGTGATGTTACAATCATGCAGAATAATCCAAAATGCCAACAACTTGTGATGGATGCAAATGGTTTGGAGTTGCTACTATCCAGACCAAAGTACTGGGTGCAATCTCTTCTTCAGCACAACAAGCCAACTATAGTCACTTTTTGCCCAGCTAATGGAAATGTAGCACTACAGGATGCTTTGACTACAGAAGATGCTAAATTCTAGAGGAAAGCATTGTGTATTACATAATACCTTCTACATGAAACTATGATTTCCTAAAGATTTGGCAAAGTTAGAGTTGGTGGTTGGACAGAACTTGTTTCAGGTGGAACAGCTAGGAGCACTGTGTGATTCAAAAGCAGAACAAGACATCGTTTGAGGAGATGGGGCAATTTGTTTCATGCATTGACAAGGAGCCTGCACATGGACCATTTGGGTCTAGATACTCATGGTTTCAATACATGAAAATTGCAGCATGATACTGCAAAGTACCAATAGAATTTGCCAATTGCATTTGAAGACATTAACACCAATTTTAAACAAAATGTAGCCTTTCCCACACTCCCGCAAAGCCAAAGAAAACTATCTATGGTGTCGCAGGTGAACAAAGGTTCTTTCCCGCATTCCCATGAGGTACCCTAAAACATGGTGTGGGAGAGTGATGGATTTATTAATTTTTCCCGCATCCTTGCACATGAACCCTAGAGAGCCTGTGGTACTGCAGGAGATGAATTCATGGGAAATCAAATATTATTTAAACATTATAACTAAAGACTTCCACATCCTTGTAAGGGAAAAATGAAAGGTGTGCGGTGGTGCCGAAATCACAATATCAAAATTTATTTTTCATAAATAAAAACCAAGGATAGGAGAAGTGTGCAGGAGGTAAAATATAGAATGGTTTTTATTTGATTTTGATAAAAAAATGTCCAGTGGAATAGAATAATGAGGTATGATGGAATAATTTGCATGAGAAGGGAAAATTCTATCCAAATAAAAAATATAATGTGCAAATATTTTCACGGGAAGGTAAAACATTTAACCATGGGAATTGAATGGGCATAAAAGTATTGTGTGGGTAATTCTTTTACCCTAGAAATATGAAATGCAAATTTGAAAAGGGGAAATATCAATAGTCATAATGACTATTATTGCAGAATTGTATGGGAAAAATAATTGTTCAAGGGAATATAAATAAAAGATGAAAAAATAAATACTTTGATTGCAAAAGAATGTGAAAGGTTACATCAAGAGGGTACGTGAAGGGTCAAAAGGAAAAGTATATATGATAAAATTAAAAAGGAAAGAGGGGGTTAGACAGAGAAAAGGAGGAAGGGGCAAAACATAGTAGGTTGGTGCACTTGTGAAGACTTGGGAATAGAATGTACAAAATGTTTGATCTGAAAATGGCTTTAGCAATTCATTGAATTTAATGAAAATAAACTATGAGTATGTCTCCAATATTGCTTTCTTTGGTCATATGAATCAATTTGGCAAGTTCTTATTGGTTTGTCATTGCATATTTAATGCTTCTGTGTGATATGTTTAAGGGGTTCTCTCAAGTAGGGATTAAATTCTTTTGAACATGTTACTATGATTTGAAGGATGTTGTTTAGATTAGATAAGTATGGTTTTCATGGTTGAATTACTTACATGTTTATGCAAGCCGAAAATAGGAAAGTGCCGAACAATTAGAGTTTATAGCCATTGGATGATCAAAATTCATTAAGACTCCATAGCCCAACAAATAAGGCACCTATCAAATGTTGTGATCCTAAACTAAAAAAATCATTGTACATTATTTTGATTTCTTGTTTCTAGTAGTGGATAGAGTAGTAAAGTAAATCCATTTTTAGATTCCATGCCAATTTGAATTTTGGTTGAAGGGGAAGATTTAATTGATAAAATTATATATAATCTGCTTAATCGTCACCATTCAGTTTTGAAGTATTAACATTTAGTGTTGATAAGAAGGCACACCCACCTAGGCGAAGTAGAGCCTGAAGTGTAAGGAAGTCCAATCATTTTGATTGATTCCGTTAGTTGGCCAAATCGATTATCAGACCTGATCATAAAGTTTGGCATCCTTTTAGGGTTTTGTAAACTACAGATTTGAGAACCAACAAATTGGCGACTCTTGGGGAGTTGAAGTGAAAATGAAATCATGCCTTGGAGTTTCTGGTGAAGGATTTCCCATTTGAGTCACCAACAAATTGGCAACTCTACTGGGGATTGAAGTGAAAATATTTCCTTGGAGTCTCTGGTGAAACTTTTGCCCATTCGAGCCACCAACAAATTGGCGACTCTGTTGGGGACGGATTGAATGAATAGATGTGAGAATGACTCTGTTGTTGGGAAGGCCCAGAAAATGAAATTCATTCCTCTTTGAAAGAGGTGGCGACTCTGTCAAGAACTTGATAAGAAAATGGAAAAAAGTGAGGCAAAAATTGCTAAGGTGATATCATGAATTGGAGTAAGAGTTGCTTCAATTGACTGCTCAAAATATTTAAAATGTGCTACAATACATATATGATTGTATTCAGCCCGTTGGAGGTGCATATCCTTTTCCCCTGGTCAAAGGGTTGTGAAAATTCAAAATTGGAGATATGACCAGCATATAAGGGAATATTAGAATCAATATTATGCTCCATTTCAAGATATACAAGGTAATATCTATTACCATGAAGGTGTTAACCAATATATGCATCAAGATATACATCAACAATATTTGCAACAAGGTGCATATCAGAAACCTCAACAACATAGACATCACTATCAACAATAGGGATATTAGTATCAGCAATATCAGGTTCATCAAGGAGAAAATTTATTTGCAAGAGGACATCTCGAAAATGAAACATTTCCAGGTGTACAAATTGACTTGTATCATAGAGAAGATTAGCTAATGGAGGAGACATATGCAAGTGAAGTTTTCAATAATGATATTTTAGATTTGAATGAAAATAAAATTGTGGAAGGCCAATTCTTCACCTTGGAGGAGGATTGCAACATTGAGGATGTTTTTAAGATACATTGCATGAGGAGTGCATCAACAATGAGGCAAATGAAGGAACATGTTCACCTGGTAGCAAACAAGAAGTGCATCTGTTGGCTGATACAGTTGGTGAAAAAGAGGTATGTACATCTGATAATGATTTTTAAAGTTTTTCAAACCCATTGTATGATGAAATGATAGAAGATCATATGATACTTTACCAAGGTGTGTCAAAATGCAATTTTCATGTGTTTTCAAACCCATTCTATAATGAGGATGAAGCACTTTCAGATGATCAGAATGTTTCTTGTAAAGGAAATAATTATATTGATAAAAATAATGCATCTCATCTGCTATTCTTGAGTGTTGTTGTGATGATGAAATAAGTAAGCAATGTACCAATAATGAGGTGAGAAAGGAGGCAAATTCATATGAGGATCTATTTTTGAGTATATTGGAGCTGGGATTTCTTGATAATTCTTCTTACTAAAATGATGAATTGTAATTGTAAAATGAGCTTGTATATGAATGTTTTTATTTCCATACATTGGAGGATTGTTTGCATGATTCTCATGGTTTTGCAGCAGTGTGATACCGACTATGAAGCAACATATGAATGTTTCAATTTCTCTGTCTATTTGGTAAAACCTTCAATGAAGCATGAGGATGAAATAGATAACACTAGATGTTTGTCACATGGTGATAGAATTCTTCAATTTGTGTTCGATTGTGAGATACACTCTGATGGAATTGATGTTGGCATGGGAAAATATAGTGATATGTTTTAGAGTGCCAGTGGTGAAGTTTACTTTCACGGTTGCAAGGATAATGTTTTCAGCTTTGACATGATGAAGTCAGAGGAAAATAAGGTGTATGATAGAGGTAAGTAGAGGCCTTTTCTTTTTTCCAGTGGCCTTGTGCCATCAGCTATGGTGTGATTTTTCAAATCATACCAGCTCGAGGCAGAGAAGGAGAAGTTTGACTCTACTACTCAATGAATAAGGCATTTGGTTTGCTCCATCAGAGATCTAAATTCTTGCTACGCCTACAAGGCATTTGGTTTGCTCCATTAGAGATCTAAATTCTTGCTATGCCTACAAGGCATTTGGTTTTCTCTTGGATTGTTTTACTATTTGCATATTCTCAGGCCTACCAAGTAGCCTCCTATTCAGATTGATATTTCATAGATGGGTGATCATCATGGCAAGTGAATTGGTATTCTGCATTCCACTCACATTCATATACTCATTGGTCTAGTTTCAGAGCCTTAGGATCAAGTTTGATATTTTTTCAAGGCCAAAAGCAAATCAGTTTGTCATATTTTGACATCTGCATTTCTAGAATGTTTTAGAGAGGTCAACTTGGACCCTTAATATTTTGTGGAGGAATTGAATTGGTGAAAAATACTTTCATACGCATGCTCAATGGAAGTAAATGAATTAGTTTTTCTAGTGGTAGCTTCCCAGGAGGAGATTTAGTATTTTTCCAGGGTGGTGACTTGGTGAGCCCTAGTTGGTTTTTTGACAAGTGCAGTTTCAGAAAAGACTAAGTGAGCCACTTTGAATGTTAATATCTTGCACCTCACGATGAGGTTTTCCAAATCGTTTGTTGTAATGAATTCTTGGATCATATGTCTACATGTATGTGCATTTTCATGGCTTCAGAAGATTGTTTGACCAATTTTCTAGGGTGATTTTGGAGGTGACTTGACTTGTTTTGGGTCACTGTGCAAGATGCCAAAAAATAAATTCTAGTGACAACCCACTTCAATTTTTCACTTCAGAAGCATATTGAAAAAGTCTCAGATCAATTTAGGATAAAAAGTGTTTCAAAACGATAAATTTTTTAGTCAAGCCCACAATGGGACTCGACATGTGTTACACAAGTATTGTTGGAGAGGCCTATTATAGAGTTCAAAAACATTTTTCATGGCATCTCGTCAAGGAAAAATTATTCCATTGGTTTGGATCTTGTTTGAAACTTTATGTGATTCTTTTCTTGTAAAGGTGCATACTGTTTAGAAAAGGTTGCTCTGCAAATCCAGAGATATCTACAAAATAGTGTAACATTGAATCACGAAATATTAAAAGAATTAAAACCATCAATTGTATTTGTAGAAGAAGCAGTAGAGGTCTTGGAACCTCAATTGTTAGTAGTGCATCTAATGCTCATTACTTTGGTTGGCTAAAATATCTCATAGATAATGTACATTTGGCTGATTTAAAATCCATGAAACCCAATCAACTTTTAGAGGGTGGAGAGGCTAACTATAGCTTGACCTAAAGTTGCAGTCTAAGAATATAGTTAAGGTTTTCCCCAATAGGATTTTTTGTGTTGGGTTTTTCCTTGTAGGGAAAAGGTAATAGTGGTGAGTAGAGATAAGGAAGGACATTTAAGCTTGTGGGATACTGATTGCAATGAAGAAGTGAAGACGAGCTTCATATTTATCATCCCCCTTCTTCTCCCATAAGTGGCATTGCAGTCGAGCCCTTTTTGTTAACGAGGGTCCTTTCTTGTAGCTATGATGGCTTCATTCGATCTATGGATATTGAGAAGGAAATATTTAAATTGGTGTACATGACAGATGATTTCATTTATGCCACCTGTTCATCATCTAGCTATTAATTCATCTATTTTTTAGAGGGGTAAGGGACAATGAAAGATGCTTATATAGGTGATGAAGCTCAGTCAAAAAGAGTGAGGAAGATCGAAGATGGTTTATGGAAGCCATGCAAGTGCAAACAGTAGATGTGGTTAAGTGAATGAAATAGATCACTATCATTATGCAAATGCCTCAGGAATTTTTGAGAGGCACAAGGTGTCATAGTTGTAGATTTGGAAGAAGTTTTGGAGGAGCTTTAGGAGCACGTTGAATCTTATGACATGGCTAATGGTTTACATACAATTGGAGGGTTGACTTGTCTTCTTGGGTACCTAAAGAATCCTCATGCATCTATTAGAGCAAGAGTCATGGAGGTTGTAAATACCATCGTCCAGAATAATCCAAAATACCAACAAATTGTGATGGATGCAAATAGTTTGGAGTTGCTACTATTCAACTTTGTATCTAATTCTGATATAACTGTCCAGACCAAAGTACTGGGTGCAATCTCTTCTTCGGCACAACAAGTCAACTAAAGTCACTTTTCGCTTGGCCAATGGATATGCAACACTCCGAGATGCTTTGACTATAGAAGATGTTAAATTCTAGAGGAAAGCATTGTTATTACACAATACCTTCTACAAGAAACTACGATTGACTAAAGTTATGGTAGAGTTAGAGTTCCACTAGTTGGACAAAACTTGTTTCAAGAGGAATAGCTAGGAGCATCGTGTGATTCAAAAGTAGAACAAGACATTGTTTGAGGAGATGGGACAATTTGTTTCATGCATTCACAAGGAGCTTGCACATGGACCATTTGGATCCAGATACCTATGGTTTCAATACATGAAAATTGTAGCATGATGCTCCAAAGTACCAATAGAATTTGCATATTGCATCTGAAGACATTAACACCAATTTTAAACAAAATGTAGCCTTTCCCACACTCCCGTAGAGTCAAAACAAATTGTGTGCAGTGTTGTAGGTGAACATAGGTTCCTTCCCTCATTCTCACGAGGAACCCTAAAACATGGTGCGGGAGAGCCCTGGATTTATTGTTTTTTCCCACATCCCCATACATGAACCCTACAGAGGCTATGGCACTATGGGAGATGAAGACACGTGAAATCAAATATTATTTAAACATTATAAATAAAGACTCCCGCATCCCCACAAGGGAAAAGTGAAAGGTGTGCGGTGGTATGGGAATCACAATATCAAAATTTATTTTTCATACATAAAAACCAAGGATAGGAGAAGTGTGTGGGAGGTAAAATATAGAATGGTTTTTATTTGATTTTGATAAAAAATGTCTGATGGAATAGAATAATGAGGTATGATGGAATATTTTGCACGAGAAGGGAAAATTGTATCCAAATAAAAAAAATAATGTGCAAATATTTTCACGGGAAGGTAAAACATTTTACCATAGGAATTGAATGGGCATAAAAGTCTTGTGTGGGTAATTCTTTTACCCTAGAAATATGAAATGCAAATTTGAAGAGGGGAAATATTAATAGTCACAATGGCTATTATTGCAGAATTGAATGGGCAAAAAATTTGTTCGCATGAATATAAATGAAAGGTGAAAAAATAAATATTTTGATTGCAAAAGAATGTGAAAGTTTGCATCAAGAGGGTACATGAAGGGTCAAAAGGCAAAGTATATATGATAAAATTAAAAAGGAAAGAGGGGGTTAGATACAAAAAAGGAAGAAGGGGTAGAATAGAGCAGGTTGGTGCACTTGTGAAGACTTGGGAATAGAATGTACAAAATGTTTGATATGAAAATGGATTCAGTTCTTCATTGAATTTCATGAAAATAAAGTATGAGACTATCTCCAATATTGCTTTCTTTGGTCATATGAATCAATTCGACAAGTTCTTATTGGTTTGTCATTACATATTTAATGCTCAAGGGGATGTCTCAAGTAGGGAATAAGTTCTTTTGAACATGTTACTATGATTTGAAGGATGCAGTTTGGATTAGATAAGTATGGTTTTCATGGTTGAATTACTTGCACATTTATGCAAGCCGTAAAAAGTAAAAGTACTAAATAGCTAGAGTTTATAGCCATTGGATGATCAAAATTCATTAAGACTTCATAGCCCAACAAATATGGTACCGATCAAATGTTGTGCTCCTGAACTAATAAAATCATTGTACATAATTTTGATTTCTTGCTTGTAGAAGTAGTGGATAGAGTAGTAAAATAAATTCATTTTTAGATTCCATGCCAATTTGAATTTTGGTTGAAGAAGAAGATTTAGTTGATAAAATTGTATATAATTTGTTTAATCATCACCATTCAGTTTTGAAGTATTAACATTCAGTGGTGATAAGAAGGCATGCCCACCTAGGCGAAGCAGAGCATAAAGTGTAGGGAAGTCCAATCATTTTGATTGATTCCATTAGTTTGCCAAATCAGTTATCAGACCTGATTATAAAGTTTGGCATCCTTTTAGGGTTTGGTAAACTACAAATTTGAGAACCAATAAATTGGTGACTCTGCTGGGGAATTGAAGTGAAAATCAAATCATGCCTTGGAGTCTATGGTGAAGGTTTTCCCATTTGAGTCACCAACAAATTGGCAATTCTACTGGGGATTGAAGTGAAAATATTGCCTTGGAGTCTCTAGTGAAACTTTTGCCCATCTAGGCCACCAATAAATTAGCAACTCTGTTGGGGGTAGGTTGAATGAATAGATGTGAGAATGACTCTGCTATTGGGAAGACCTAGAAAATGAAACAAAGTGAGAGGAAAAAATTGCTAAGGCGATATCATGAATTGAAGTAAGAGTTGCTTGAATTGACTACTTAAAATTATTCAATTGTGCCACAATACAGATCTGATTGGATTCATCCTGTTGGAGGTGCATATCCTTTTTCCCTTGGTCAAAGGGGTGTGAAAATTCAATATTAGAGATATGACTAGCATATAGGGGAATATCATAATCAATATTATGCTCCATTTCAAGATATACAAGGTAATATCTATTACCATGAAGGTGTTAACCAATATATGCATCAAGATATACATCAACAATATCTGCAACAAGGTGTTGCGAATTAAGGTGTCTCAACCTTTGCAAATTCCTAATGTTGTATTTATTTATCCCATGTTGAGTTGGCATAGTCAACACCTTGTGTATATGTAGTAGGGTAAATTTTGGTGACTTTGGCAGTCACGGTGTCCCCCTTGAATAATTAACAGGGGTTTGGGGGCAATGCCCCCAAGACAGGGTTAAGGGGCATAGCCCCTTGTGGGGTCCAGGGGCAGCACCCTTGGTGCACTCCCTGTCGTGGTACAGGGCGGGGTCGAGGGGCAACACCCTTGTGGGGGCTTGGGGGCAACGCCCCCAAAACCTCAAACAATTTTTAATTAATGACAAGTGTCGGTGAGTATCTTTACACGAGAGAAAGGCATCTTTGGGTGGTCAAGGGAGGTTATGACATGTAAGAGGAATATGATATTTTTAGTCAGTATATGACAGATTTTATGATAGCTATAAGGTGCGTAAAAGCATCTGTCATAACCTATCTTTGGACCAGGCGTCCACTTCGGGATGGGATGTTGGACAAGTGTCCTTAGGCATGGGTTTTGGGGCATGAGTCCAAGATGGACGCCCATCTCTAGAAGGTTCCATATTTGCCTTGTAAACTCTATAAAAATAGGTGCTTGGATGGGAGATAGATAACTTTTGTACAAGTACTGTTATGTTGCCAGAATATCTCTAGATTCAACATTCGAAGACTCCTGAAAGAGCATTGGCTCTGAAACTGTATTGTAATCTGTTATTGTTTATTGTAATACATTTGAGCTATGTTTTGGAGTGTGGGGTTTTTCACCTGTAAGGGTTTTCCCCGTGTATATATTGTCTCTCTCTCTTCTGTCTTCTTTCTGGTTCTTGTGTTTTGCTGCAATATCTCATGTTAATGGTTTAACATTGCTGTAATAGTTAGGATAAAGTTGGATTTGCATATCCCTCTCCTCATTAGATTAGTGTAGGAAGCATTTTCTGCACACCTAGCTTCCTTTAAGTTGGTATTAGAGCTTGATCACCTTTGGTCCTAGTTGTAGGGTAGGGGTTTTTTGAGCTAATCTTAGGTTGAGTGGGAGTCTGTGTAGAGCATTCTGTATCTTATTGCAGCAAGGAGATGGCAAGCACATCAGGAAGGTTTGAAGTAGAGAAGTTCAACAGTAGTATTTTCAAGCTGTGGAAGCTCAAGATGGAAGACATGTTAGTTGACTGAGACCTTTGGGAAAGTGTGAATGAAACTAAACCAGTTGCAATGTCACAAGCTAACTGGGATCTTAAGGATCACAAGGCTAAGGGTCTCATAAGACTTAGTCTTGTCGATTCTGTGTTGTTAAATGTCCATGAGGAGGCTACTGCAACACTCCTTTGGAAGAAGTTGGGGGATGTGTATCAAGCTAAATCCCTTGTCAATAAACTTTTCCTGAGAAAGAAGTTGTATTCTCTTTGAATGGAGGACAGAGGATCCGTGGCTAAGCTTATGAATGCCTTTAATATGCTAGTTGCACAATTGACATCTATCAGTGTATGACCCTGCTTTGTTCTCTGCCAGACTCATGCGATCATCTTGTCATGGCAATCGGAAGTAACACATCCACATTCAAAATGGAAGAAGTGGTTTCTTCACTGTTGTCTGAAGAGATGCAGAGAAAGTCTTCTGAGGTAGCCAAAGAAGCCCTTGCAGTTCGTGGAAGACCCAAGGAGAAAGGGAATATGAAGGACAAGAAAGCTGAGAAGGGTAGATACAAATCTTGTGGGAGATCCAAATCTCCTGGAAAGTCCAAGGCTCTTTGTTGGAACTATGGCAAGACCAGGCATTTCTGAAAGGAATGCAAAGAGGAGAAGAAGAAAAAGAAGAAAGCTCCTGATTCATATTTTGACAAATCATAAGATGATGGTGATGCCTTCATCACAGCCCTGGCAACCCATGCATCTAATGATGTGTGGCTAATTGACTCTGGTGCATCATTCCACATGACCTTGCTTCGAGACTGGTTCACTAAGTATGAGTAGTTTGATGGTGGAAAGGTGTATCTGGGTGACGACTCTCATTTGAAGATTGTTGGTCGTGGAAGAGTCTCTATCCGATTCCCTGATGGTCAAGTGAAGGGGATCACTGAGGTTATGCACATCCCAGGCTTAGCACGGAACCTGCTTTCTGTAAGTATGTTGAATGATGCAGGTGTGCAGGTTGTCTTTTCGAAAGATGGATGCAAGATGACTCAAGAATCTATGGTGCTTGCTAAGGGTACTCAGAGAGGTACTCTGTTTCAGCTGGAAGCATGCATTGCACAATGCAATAGTTCTTTTGACTCAAGGAAGAGGGCATCAGTCACTTCATCCCCACTATCTGAATGAGCAGTGAAGAAATCTGTTGTTTCTAGTCTTGATGGTTGTAATCGTGCATTAGAAGTTAAACTTCCTGTAGAAGAGATAATGTTATGGCATAAGAGATTTGGCCACATTGGTGAGAAGGGTCTGTGTACCATGAAAAATAAGAACCTTGTTGAGGCATTAGATGATTGTAATCTTGAGTTTGACTTTTGCAAACATTGCATTTATGGAAAACAAAACCGTGTTCAATTCTACTCAAGTTCTCATAAGTCTTCTAGTGTGTTGGACCTTATTCATTCTGATGTGTTTGGTCCTGTTAATGTTCCTTCGTTATCAAAATCCGTATACTTTGTATCTTTTCTAGATGATTACAGTAGAAGGACATGGATTTATTTTCTCAGAAGTAAATCTGAAGTCTAGAGCAAGTTTAAGGAGTTTAAAGCTTTTGCTAAAAATTAGAGTGGTAAAAAGATTAAATGTTTGAGAACTGACAATGATGGTGAGTTCTGTTCTACAGAATCTGATAAGTACTGCAAGGAACTTGGGATTGAAAGACATAAGACAACTCCATATACACCACAGCAAAATGGAGTTGCAGAGAGGATGAACAGGACACTGATGGAGAAGGCTAGGAGTATGCTTAGTGGTGCTGGTCTAGAACAAAAGTTTTGGACTGAAGTTGTTGCCACTGCTTGCTATCTGGTAAACAAATCTCTTACATCAGCTCTTGTTGGAAAGACACCCATGGAGGTGTGGTTTGGTAGAAATCCTTTAGTAAGGCATCTTCATGTTTTTGGTTGTGAGGCATATGCACATGTGCCTAAGGAGAAGCGGTCAAAGTTGGAGAACAAAGTTGTTAAGTGTATCTTCATCAGCTATTCTGTTGGTGTGAAAGGATACAAACTTTGGGACCCCGTGGCTAGAAAAGTGTTGTATAGCAGAAGTGTCATCTTCAGAGAACTTACACCTTCTTCCACTATTTTGTAGCCAAAAGAAAAAGAAAAGAAAGAGTATGTTGTTCAGTTTCCTCTCACCCCTGAGAAGACTGAATAGAAATACAATGTTGGACCTGATGATGAGGCGAGCTCCAGCAGCTCTGAAAGCTCAAATGAAGAAGCTAAACCTCAACCTCAGCTCTTGACGAGGTCTACACAGATAAGAAAGCAACCTGAAAGGTTTGGTTTTACATTGCTTGATTCTAGTTGTGCTTATGCTTTGCTTACTAATAGTGATGAACCTAGAACTGTATCAGAGGCTTTGGATATGAAGGATGTAGGTTCCTGGAAGGAGGCCATGGAGGAAGAAATGGCTTCTTTAGATAAGAATCAAACTTGGGACTTGGTGCCTTTGCCTCCTAGATGGAAACCCGTTGGATGCAAATGGGTGTTCAAGAAGAAGATTGGTGCAGACGGTAGTATTGAGAAGTATAAGGCCAGATTGGTTGGGAAGGGGTATTCACAAGTGGAGGGTATAGATTATGGTGAGATCTTCTCTCCCGTTGCAAAGATGACATCCATTAGATTCCTATTGTCACTCACAGTAGCTTATGACTTGGAGGTAGAACAGATGGATGTGAAGACAACTTTCCTTCACGGTGACTTGGAGGAGGAAATCTACATGTCACAGCCAGAGCATTACATGGTAAAAGGTAATGAAAATTTGGTTTGCAAACTTAAGAAGTCTTTGTATGGTTTGAAGCAATCCCCTAGGAGATGGTACTTAAAGTTTGATGCCTTTGTGTTGTCAATTAGATTTGTGAGATCGAAATCAGATCACTGTGTGTATTATAAATTTGATGGTGATCGTATTCTCATTGTTGCACTGTATGTTGATGATATGCTACTCATTGGGAAGGGTAAGAATATGATTTCTAATTTTAAATCTCAATTGTCAGCTCAGTTTGAAATGAAAGATTTAGGGGTAGCCAGGTACATTCTAGGAATGGAAATCAGAAGAGATAGAACCAACAGAAAACTTTTGTTAAGTCAGAGTAAGTATGTTAAGACCATGTTGGACAGATTCAGCATGGGAGATTGTAGCCCATTATGTGTTCTCATTTCCTTGGGGACAAAGTTGTCTGTTGAGGATTGTCCAAAATCTCCTAGTGAGGTGGAGGACATGACCAGAGTACCTTATGCTAGTGTTGTTGGCAGTTTGATGTATGCTATGGTCTGCACAAGACCAGACATTGCCCAAGCAGTGGGAGTCCTTAGTCGATTTATGCCTAATCCTAGATGGGTTCATTGGGATGTAGTTAAGCGAGTTTTTAGATATTTGAGGGGTACTTCCAAGTATTCCATTTTCTATCATGGTAATGTTTCAAGAGCTCCACATTCTGTTGATATTCATGGATTTGTGGATTCAGATTGGGCAGGTGACATTGACAGCAAGAGATCCACCAGCGCATATGTTTTTACACTATCTGGTGGTGCTATTAGTTGGATGAGTAAGTGACAACCTGTTGTTGCTTTGTCCATGACAGAAGCTGAGTATATGGCAGCAACTCATGCTTTTAAGGAATCCATTTGGCTTAAGAGATTGTGTTTAGATATTGGTGTTGATGCAGGTCAGATCACGATTAGTTTTGACAGTCAGAGTGCAATTTGCCCTGCGAAGAATTGTTGTGTGGTTACACAACACGCCCCATTTTAACTTATCAAAACAGGGACCCAACTTTTGGCTTGGCTTGTGTTGTCTGTTTTCTGGCGGTTTGGTAAAAATGAGTCAGGTGCATCATCATCATGATATTCGATGAGGTAGGTCATCATCATGAGGTCAGTTTGTCAAAGTTCATATTTTGTTTCTATGACCTCATATTTAGAAAGAGCTTGAAATTCCATGCAGGTTTGCCTTTTACATCACCTGAAAATTCATCCATATGAGGAAGTTATGAGCAGTCAAAGTTTTGGTCAAACCTGATAATCACAAGTGATCATCATATTTTTATATCCTCAGTCATGTTGTCAAGGTCATCCTGATCTTGGTCTATCACCTGATAAAATCATGCAGTCCCAATATCCGGACGTCAATCTTAGGTGATAGTGTGTTTTACCCGTCAAATGACCTTATGCACATCGTGGGCATAATGTTTTGAGTGTAACCTGATATTTCATAACAACGAGCATCATGATATCATAACATCACCTGATATTATAATATCATGCTGATATTATAATATCACCTTGCTTAGAAAGTCCACCATCTGCATATTTGCATGCGCATGTCAAAATCCTATCGGAGGGCCATCATCCTGATCTTTCAAGGGAGGGTCATATTTGCTGATATTCGCTAATATGATGATGACGTCATCATATCCTCCTGATTTCCTTTTGCATGATCATGATGATCACCCTATCTTTTAAGGGAGGGTGATATTCCATTCCTTAGCATGATCATATTTTAAATATCACCCTAGCACTAACCTGATGATGACCTCAACTCATCCTCATGCTTCGAAGGCGGAATATGATGGTTACGTCATCATGATATTCGATAAGGAGGATCATCATATTTTTATCCTGTCATGTTGTCAAGATCATCATGATCTTGTTTGTCTACCCAATATTTCGTAATGTCCTCCTGCCGAGAAATATGACCTTATGCAAATATCCTGATGACGTCATCCCGATCTGATAAACGAAGAAGCAAATATTAGGAGGACATCATCATCACATTTCCCTTCGGCAGGATATTTTCCAAAACATGATCCGGTTCGCGAATATGACGATGACGTCATGTTCTAAGTTTAACAAAAGTCCCGGATATCTTGATGATCATCATCATCCTGATCTTTCGAGAGGGTTACCTTGGCCGCAAAGGGGTCATATTACATTCACCACCTGATCATCTTCCTTAGGTGACCCGATATTACATTTATCCCCTGATCTTAACTAAACATGACGGTGACATCATCTTTTGCATTTTAATGAAGCCCGGATATGACGATGACGTCACCATCATATTCCTTTCCTTAGCAGCAGGATCATATTTCATATCCTCCTATTTTCTTTCGGCATGATGATGATGATGATGTCTTTCTTTTCCCCAATATACAGAAGCGAAACATGACGGTGACGTCATCTGGACATTCGGAAGGGGGAGCATCATATTTCCAAAATATTATGCAGACGAAAGTTTTAAGTCTTGCTATCGGCCAAGTCTTGAGTTATCATGCCGATAGAACATGTCTTCCTGATGGAAGGACATCATCATGATTTTTGGTGTCGGTATAAGTTTAACCGTCGGCCTAATGTAAAATTGTCATTCCGACAGTGTGTAGTCACGCCGATACATACATATGCACTATTTTGAACCCGATATACAAGGAAATGGGCGGGAAAATGAAAATATGGTTGACCCGAGTGTTTTTTGATGCTGTTTATGCATTTAGTGCATATTTTCCACTGATTTGGAGCCCGATTGCCTGTAGCTGCACATTTTGAGGCCTGTTTAATAAAACATTTAAATTCCTGTTGTTTATCCACATGATGATGAACTTAATGTTTGTCTGTTTATTTGCAGGAAGTCATGATGCTGTTAGAGCTGTTGCTGATAATTACAAAGTTGCACATGAAGGCAACATGAACCAGAAATGAGGAGGATATTGTCAAATATGCTGTTTGCCAGCTGGAGACCTATAATGAGACACTGCAGGATAGAAAGAATAAGCTAGACAACAGCAAGGATAAGTATGAAGTGCACAAACACACCATCATCAAGGCAAAGACTCAAGATGGCGGAGGAATAGATCAGGTTGTGCAGGCATACAAACAAATCCAAAGCAGCATGCAACCCCATATGCAACAGCGTCATCATCCGGATAGCGAAAGTTCAAAAAGCGATACACATGATGATGACCCGCATGCATCAGATGAAGAGCATGATGAAGATACATCATGAGGGGGGGAGTATCTTGCATATGCAGTATAGATAGTTGCTAGCTGGCAACTTGTGCCTTTTTGTGAAATTGACAAGTCATGAAGTGATGACCGTTGATTTGTATTGACATATCTGATCCGTGGATCTTTTGTAATAGATTCCTCACCTTATTCTATAAAAGGTGGTGGAATGCCTTGTTATATTCATTCGAAACTTAATTGAAATTTGATTGCTGAAGTATTCAGGACTTATTTCAAAGCTGCTGTATATGTACATGTCTTTTGCATACTTAATGAAAGGGAAGAGTATTTTGATTACAAATCTTTGTAAATCTTGAGTAATCTGTGTCTGAATTCTGGATATGTGCTTTGATTTGCTGCGTCCCTTGGAGTGCTCATCATGTTGCATGTATTGTTTTCATTCATTATCCTCTGAAGTTTGCATCAACTGTATCTAGCTGTGGAATGTCCTAGTGAACATATGGTTTGATTTCTTCTCCTCATGACAGTATCAAGCATGTATGTGGATCAAAAGCTAAAGGTTCAACTTAATTAGAAGCATTTCCTTTAATTTCTTTCAATTTCAGAAAATCTCACTATCACAATTGCAAATAAACTGATAATCTTAAGCAAACAATAGAGAAATATGCTGAAATCCCGTAGGTAACTGAAAATCATTAGCATATTTGAGTTAAATGCATGTAGTATTGAAAATATCATGCAAAGAATTGCAAATAATGGTAGAAATCATGCAAATATCAGCTGTAGGCACATTATTTGACTAAATTCACAGTGCAGAGGTAGAATTGTTGGAGATTTATGCAGAGCAGACATACAGAGTAGGATATTTGGAGAAATAATGATGAACTTTGCAGAAACACGTAAGGCCCCTAAATGGAAAATAGGAACACACATCAATCACTGAGTCACGTCAGTAGATTAAGACCTAATCAACGGAGACTTGGGATCATGAATTCTCTGAATTCATCGTATCTTTCAAGATGAGTAAAGGTTGTTGTGTAACTTTTATTCTATGTTTGTGAATGACTAACATCATGATCAACATAAATTGGCGCTAGAAGGAGGGCTGGTGATATGTTTGTATATGATCAACATCATGATCAACAAGAATCTAACTTTCCATGCTAGAACAAAGCACATTGATGTTTAGTTTCACTTCGTATGAGACATGGTTGAGGATGGAAAGGTAAATTTGGAGAAGGTAGATACTTTGAAGAATGTTGCAGATGCATTGACAAAACTAGTGGGCACAGAGAAGTTCAGATGGTGTTTGGAGTCCATGGGCCTCTTGGCCCCTAGTAGTTAAATCTTGTCATTGCTTTTGGCCCTTGTAAGGTGTTCGACAGGTGGGAGAATGTTGGGAATCAAGGTGTCTCAACCTTTGCAAATTCCTAATGTTGTATTTATTTATCCCATGTTGAGTTGGCATAGTCAACACCTTGTGTATATGCAGTAGGGTAAATTTTGGTGACTTTGGCAGCCGTGGTTTCCCCCTTGAATAATTAATAGGGGTTTGGGGGCAATGCCCCCAAGATAGGGTCATGGGACATAGCCCCTTGCGGGGTCTAGAGGCAGCACCCCTGGCATGCTCCCTATCGCGGTACAGTGCTGGGTCGAGGGGCAGCGCCCTCATGGGGGCTCGGGGACAACGCCCCAAAAACCTCAAACGATTTTTAATTAATGACAAGTGTCGGTGAGTATCTTTGCATGAGAGAAAGGAATCTTTGGGTAGTCAAGGGAGGTTATGACATGTAAGAGGAATATGATATTTTTAGTCAGTATATGACAGATTCTATGATAGCTGTAAGGTGCGTAAGAGCATCTGTCATAACCTATTTTGGGACCAGGTGCCCACTTCAGGATGGGATGTTGGACAAGTGTCCTTAGGCATGGGTTTTGGGGCATGAGTCCAAGATGGACGCCCATTTCTAGAAGTTTCCATATTTGCCTTGTAAACCCTATATAAACAGGTGCTTGGATGGGAGATAGACAACTTTTGTACAAGTATTGTTATGCTACCGGAATATCTCCAGATTCAACATTCGAAGACTCCTGAAAGAGCATTGGCTCTGAAACTATATTATAATCTATTATTGTTTACTGTAATAATTTGAGCTGTGTTTTGGAGTGTGGGGTTTTTCACCCATGAGGGTTTTCCCCACGTATATCTTGTCTCTCTCTCTTCTGTCTTCTTTTCGGTTCTTGTGTTTTGCTGCAATATCTCATGTTAATGGTTTAACATTACTGTAATAGTTAGGATAAAGTTGGATTTGCATAACCCTCTCCTCATTAGATTAGTGTAGGAAGCATTTTCTGCACACCTAGCTTCCTTTCACAAGGTGCATATCAGTAGCCTCAACAACATAGACTTCAATATCAACAATAGGGATATCTGTATCAACAATATCAAGTTCATCAAGGAGAAAATCCATTTGCAAGAGAACATCTCAAAAATGAAACATATCCAGGTGTGCAAATTGATTGGTATCATAGAGAAGATTAGCCAATAGAGGAGACATATTCAAGAGAACGATTTAATTGATAAAATTATATATAATCTACTCAATCATCACCATTCAGTTTTGAAGTATTAACATTCAGTGGTGATAAGAAGGTACACCCACTTAGGTAAAGGAGAGCTTGAAGTACAGGGAAGTCTAATCATTTTGATTGATTCCATCAGTTGGCCAAATCGATTATCAGACCTGATCATAAAGTTTGGTATCCTTTTAGGGTTTGGTAAACTATAGATTTGAGAACCAACAAATCCAACATAAGCACTCCATACTATAGTCCAAAAAGTAACTATTCTTCCATGTGCCCAGGGCACCAAAAGCAACCATCCAATATGAACAACCATTCACTTCACATGACCACAAAGTAAAGGAATGAAACCACCAAACAAGAGGATACTCACATATTGCCAAACTAGAGCTCCACATCACCACCCTGTAAGGAATAGACACATGACCAACTCCATGAAAAATAAGATCCATAACCCTAAGCTTCAAGAGCCCACGGTAGATCTCATTGACAATGAGTCAGATACCATGGCTTTCAATCTCACAAATCTGCAAAACAATGCCAACGTACAGAACATCCACTGGAACCCAAAAACCTCCAACATTCTACAATTCCTTCCAACAGATTCACAAGCTTTACAAGCTAAATTCAAAAATGGAGGAATACCCAGAACCAAATTACCATGAATCCATTACATGTAAGCACATGCAAGCAACATGCAAGTCCATGCAAGTACATGCAACTCACATGCAACCACATGCAAGTACATGCAATAACATGCAAGCACATATAAGAACATGCAAGCCATAGAACAACCTTAATTTCTGATACCAATTGTTGGAATAAATGAATAATCTCTAATCCAATCGTTAATCATCAAATCACCAAGATATGATTCCAATTGGTGAGATACAAGGCTTTGACTACTACAAAATATAAATCTAAAAATTGTATGCAAATCTGAAAATTATGTTTTCTTAATCCTTCAAATACCATGAAGAGATTCAACTTCTTTATGATGCTAAAATTAACCATTCTAACATGCTTGATAAAATCACCTTAGATGAACTTATAACAACAATAACATCACCATAAGATAGAAGGAACAAAGAGGTACAAATCAAAAACATAAGATTGCAATATCTCACAACACAAGGTAGCAATGGAATAGAAGAATAAACACATAACACAGTGTTTACATGGAGAAACCCTTGCGGGAAAAAACTCTACCAAGAAGAGAGGCTCAAGTTGTATTATCTTCAAAACAAGGTTATAGTACATCCACTTCTAATCTCCTCTTCATTCTTCAATCCAACAGAACCTGTGTACATGTAAACTGAGATATGAAACACATACATGGCATTGTACTTATAGAAGTATTTCACTCCTAAAACAAGGCGTCCATTTTCTCTCACCTAGGAATCTTCATAATGCAACATTCAATGACTTCTTACAAGCTCATAACACTTGTCAAGAGTCAACTATGCAACCTTGGGCATCCATGGACAAGAATAGACTCTTATAGAGTAGTAAATGTTGTCATAACCATCATAGATTTTGTCATAACACCCCCCAAATAGCATCTTACCAATATGGATGCCTAGAGCCAAGAATAGAAACTTACAACTAATAATTATCTGTCATAAGCTGTCATATTGTCATAGAATATTATGACAACTTACAACTATCATAGATTCTCTTACATGCACTCAACAAATTTATGATGTGTGTCATACATGCCAAAAATAGATGATTCCTCCAAGGTGGTACCTACCCTCAATTACTCTTGATATTTATAATTAACAACCAAAACATTTTGCTCCATAATTACCACCGATAACTCCAAAACTTACCAATG
Source organism: Cunninghamia lanceolata (assembly GCA_027924645.1). NCBI lineage: Eukaryota > Viridiplantae > Streptophyta > Pinopsida > Cupressales > Cupressaceae > Cunninghamia > Cunninghamia lanceolata. The sequence goes on along the minus strand of BSBN01000194.1, from coordinate 7,384,710 downwards.
TAGTAACTCTGTAATTACTACCCTTGGTAATTAATTTTTACCACTACCAGTGAAACTTGTACATCCCTTATGGGTATTTACAAATTACAAATAATAAATGAAATAAATACAATATTGGGATTTACAAGGTTAATGGCACCTTATCCCAATAGCTAAGGGGTCCTAGCAGCTAATAGGTGTCTCCTAATACCATGATCTTCACAAAAAATTTCAAATTCCTTTGAAGTGAACTCACCTCCTCTATCAGAACTTAAACATTTGATCGTAGCATCCACTTCATTTTCAACCATAGATTTGAACACCTTGAATTTATCAAGGGCATCTAATTTTTCCCTTAAGTAACCCAAGTCGTTCTAGAATAATCATCAATAAGCAACATAAAATACCTCTCTCCTTGCTGAATCTTTACTTTTGTAGGGCCACATAGATTAGTGTGAATAAGCTCCAATGACTTTGAAGAAGAGTACTTCTTCCTTTTGAAGCTTGTCTTTGTTTGCTTTCCCATTTGACATTCCTTGCATACTATGTTTACAGGATTGATTATCTCGGGCATGTCTCTCACTGCATGAGTAGAGTTGATCCTTACCATATTATCAAAATTATTGTGTCCCATTCTTTTGTGCCATAGCCAATACTCACTGGATTGGGCAAACAAAAATGTTCTTCCATTTACCTCCTTGAGATGATAGATATCACCATATGTCTTGATACCTTCTGCAACTAGTTTTCTGGACATTGCCTTCTCAATTTCACAATCTTTGACATGAAAGGTGAGATTATAACCTTTGCTACACATCTAACTGACACTAAGAAGATTGTACTTTAGCCCTTTGACATAGAGGACATCTTTAGTCGTATTCTTCCCATCAATAGTTATAGCACCTTTTCCACATATTTGTGCTGACTCATCACCACCAAACTTCATAGCACCACCATCCTACTTCTCAAGGCTGATAAACTTCTCCTTGCTACCACTCATATGGTTTGAGCAACTAGTGTCAATTACCCAAGCCTTGGCTTCTTCTCTTGCATGAAAGGTAGTCCATACAACCATTGATCTATCATTGTTTTGGTCTATTTACAAGGCATCAGTCTTCTCACATTTTCCAACATCATCCTTTTTGTCACCAACACTCAAGGCCATGAAAAGTATTTCATCATTTGAATTATCATGATCCTCATCTTCTGAAGAGTAATTGCTCTCTATGGAATATAGACTTATTTTGAACTTGTCTCTCTTGTTACTACCCCTTGATTCTTTAAAAGGACATTTGGATGCAAAGTGACCAACCTTTCCCCAATTGAAACATTTGAAGGGTAGCTTAACTTTGTATTTGCCAGTACCTTTCTTCAACTTATTCTCACAAATTTTGATTCAAATTCATCAGAGCTATCATTTTAATCAGAAACTTCATCCTTTGTCTTCATACTGACTTTGAAAGTAGCTTCTTTCTTTTGAGCATCACTACCAAATGCTCTCATTTCGTAGGCAGTAAGGGAACCAAACAGTTCGTCTACAGTGTATGATTCCAAATCCACATTCTCCTCAATAGCATATACCTTATGAATGTAATATTTGGGAAGAGATCTCAGAACCTTCTTCAAAATTTCATCCTCTTCCACTTTGTTACCAAGACCTTTGATGCCATTGACAACTTCATTCACCTAGAGCATATATCTAGCAATGTCTTCATCCACTGACATTTTTAGGGTCTCAAATTTGCTCTTGAAGATTTGCATCTTTGCTTTCTTTATTTCAAGTATGTGCTAATCAGTGTTGTCATTGATTTCAACATGTTTGTATTTTCATTGGTGTCAATTGTATCTTCTGATATTGTTATTGGTTGATTAAGTTGTTGTGTTAAGGGTATAGTTTGAGATTTTGCTTCGCATTTTTGATGTGTTAAAGACCAAAGGGTGATGTTTGGATATGTTTTAGAGAAGAGGTTGAAGATGTTAAATCTAGAATGTGGTGCTCCAGAACATTGTGGTTTGAGAGTTATGTTCAGCATTTTGAAGACTGTACCTGGCAGTATTTGCAATGTGACAGGGAAAAAGTATTTTGCCTTTGCATTTCTCCACAATTTGGTTTTTGGTCTTGCAGTTCTGGATGAGTATTCATAAGATCCATATCTATGTTATATCCAAAGGACTTATGATTTAGTGCTTCAAAATGTAGTTTTCTTGAGTAGCTAAGCTTGGTAGTGTTGATTGTGAGTAGTTTGTGAAGTGCCTTCAAGTGAGATTTGTTGTAGATGGATTTGTTGGCTCCCAAGTGATTTCAAGTTGGTTATGGATGTTTCCAAATGATCCCAAAGCCTTATGTGGGGTCTGCAAGTTATGGTTGTGATTATGAAAGTGTGTAATGAAGAATTCTCTATGTTTACAATATTAAGATGACTTTGGATGCTTGTGTTGATTGTGGAATTGATTTGATGATTATGTAAGTGTTGTGTTGTATGCTTGGATAGATTTAGGTCTAAGCTAAGGATCAAAGTGGTTTTCCTTCATTCCCCTATGCTATGGAATGTTTAGGTCCAAACCTAATTCAAATATTATGTGTTTGTCGACCTTGGAGAATGTTACAATGATTGAAGATTGTGTTATCGACCTTGGAGATTAATTTCAAGGTTAATGTTGGTATAAATAAATGTAAATGATTTGTGTGTATGTGTACATGCATGAGGATGGTGGAGTTTGTGTTGTGAATTTGAATTAGAGGTAATAAGGACTCTCATGTGGTAGATGACCTAATGCAGTGAGCAGAAGTTATCTACAAATTTTAGAAAGGTTGCGAAGGTGATGTTTGTTGAGCTTCATTGGAACTGAACTCAGACATGTGGGAGATGCTATCATATCAGTTCATGGTAGTGAGCCACCTATTCTCTTCTATCTTTCTTTATTTTGGATAGTGAGTCCTTGGGGTAGTGATCCCTTTGGGTGGTTAACCCTCTGGGTAGTGAGCCTTATTACAGTGAGCCCTGGGCAGTCAACCCTTTGGTAGTAAGCCTCTTGTAATTTGGTATTTCTACTACTTTATATTGTGATCTAATCCTCATCATGGTTTTTCCCTTTTAGGGTTTTCCACATAAAAATCTAGTGTTCTTGTGCATAGTGTTGTTGTGATCACATTTCTATTATCTGCTTTTCATGTTTAATCTTCATAACAGATTAAGAGGTTAAGTGAACTAATGTGGATGTGTTTATGTTTATGAGGATTTGAAAATTTATGATACAATTGATTCACCCCCCTCTTAGTTGTTTTGTACATTCAACAATTGGTATCAGAACCAAGTTCCTTTGAAGAAATCTTAAGAGCTTGAGGTAGATCCGGGATGGTACAAAAGAAGAATACTCCCTTGTTTGATGGATCAGACTATGCACTCTAGAAGATTTAAGGATGGAATCCTTTCTAATTTCTCTTGGTTATGATGTCTGGAAATGAGTCAAATCTAATTACACTGAACCTAAGAAAGGTGTAAATACTGATAATGAAATCAAAGCTGCAAAAATATATGGTAAGGCAAAAAATTCTCTTAAGTGGACTTACTAATTCTGAATTAGTGAAGGTTGCGGATTTGAAAATTGTTAATGAGATTTGGAAAAGGTTGGAAAGTGTTAATGAAGGAGATGAGAAGGTTAAAAGGGCTAAAATGCATAATTTGAGGCTTACTTATGAGACCATGTGTATGTCTAAAGATGAAAACATTGCAAGCTACTTACAAAAGATAGATGAAGTTGTTAATGGCATCAAGGGACTTGGTGGAAAAATAGATGATCAAGAAGTAATATTAAAGGTACTTAGAATTGTTCCTAAATCTTATAGTCATAAGGTGTCTGTAATTGAAGAATTACAAAGTATGAATCAGTTTACCAAAGAATAGTTGCTTGGCACCCTAACTATTTTTGAAATAAGAGAGTTTGGCACAAGTCGTGGAACTACAAAAGATGAGACTCCTTTTAAAGTTGGTAAAATAGAGAAGAGGGTTCAATCAGATCTGGAAGACTTTGATGAAGTGGAAGCTAACTTTGTGAGAAGAACAAAAAAGGGTACTGGTAATTTCAGTGGTAAGTTGTCTTTCAAGTGTTTTAGTTGTGGAAAAATAGGTCATTATGCTTCAAGGTGTCCAGATAGAGCTATGAGGATTAAGAATAAGGAAGGAAGAACAACTAAGAAAAATTACTATGCAAGTATTTTTGATGATGAATCTGAGTTTGAGAATGATAATGATAATGAATTCTTATTTATTGCCATAAGAGATGAAACTAATTTTGCTAACCCTAGAAGCTGTGTGAAGGAAAAAGGTCTGGAAGCAAGTACTAACCCTAGAGACCTTGTGATGTATACTTTTCATGCTAAGAGTTAGAAGGATGATTGGGTCATTGATAGTGGATGCTCAAATCATATGACAGGTGATAAGAGTAAGTTTGTTAGACTTGAAATATTTGATGGTGGAGTAGTTAGGTTTTGTGGTGAGGAAGCTACTAAGATTTGTGGAAAAGGTTCAATCAATTTTGATGGAAAGCATAACACTAATGATGTCCTTTATGTCAAAGGTTTAAAGCATAATCTCTTGAGTGTTGAGTAGATGTGTAGCAAGGGTTACAATCTTATGTTTCAAAATGATGGATGTGAGATCAGAAAAAGCTCTAAAACAGTGATTACTGCTGGAAAGAAGATAGGTGGAAATGTCTCTAATCTCAAAGGTAGTGTTAGTTACTGCATTATGACTTAGATTAGTGAGAGTTGGCTATGGCATAGGAGATTGTGTCACATCAATTTTGATAGGCTGGTAAGGACAAGTTCAGTTCAAGTTGTGAAAGATTTCCCAAAGTTAAGAAAGCCTATTACTACTATATGTAAGGAATGTCAGTTTGGAAAGTTTACAAGAAGAAGTTTCAAAAGAAAAGATCATTCATTCAAGCCAGACTATTGGAGTTGGTGCATACAGACCTATGTGGTCCTACCAGAGTAAGGAGTTTTCAAGGTGATAGGTATTTCATGTTATTTATTGATGATTACTCTAGAATGACTTGGGTCACTTTTCTTTAAAAAAAAAGCTCTAGATAAGTTTAAAGCCTTTAAAGCAATCGTTGAAAATGAAATGGACATGAAAATCAAATGTTTGAGGTATGATAAAGGTGGAAAGTTTACTTCTAATGAGTTTAACATGTTTGTGAGAATCACGGGATAAAAAGGCATTTATCTTCTCCTAGAACTCCTCAGCAGAATGGGATGGTTGAAAGGAAGAACAGGACTGTTCAAGAGGTTGCAAGGATAATGATCAAAGAAGAAAACCTACCAGAAGTCTACTAGAGAGAAGAAATTCATACTATTATCTACATTCATAACAGAGTATAGGTGAAAGTAAATTACACAAAGACTCCCTATGAACTATGGTATGGAAGGTTACCCTCTGCTAAATATTTCAAAGTTTTTGGAAAAAAATGTTATATTAGAAGAGATGAAGAACTAGGAAAGTTTGATGCAAGATGTGATGAAGGTATTTTCCTTCGATACTCTAACAAAAGAAAAGCTTACCAATCATATAATAAGAGGCTAAGAAAGATTGTTGAAAGTTGGTGTAGTCATGGTCAGAGGGTCCACAGAGTGAACTATCTAGGCCATGCAACAAGAGTAAACATAATGGAAGCAACTCAAATATGGAATGCAAACAAAGATTCAGATGTTTAGTATATCATAGATTCAAAATGCTTACATGCCAGCAACATGTGGGCTACAAAACAAACATGTGGGCTACAAAACAAGGGCTCACAGGCCTGATTCCAATTACATTAGATATGCAAGATTTTACAATAAAGTGCCTTTCTGGAATAAAGGAACTAATCTAATCCATCATATTCACTAACTCCCTTCCTAAACATCCTAAGGATCTGTTGAAGTTTATGATAAACTTGAAAACACCAAAATCACCTGCAAAACCTAAGATTTACCTTCCACAAGAGAAAAAAGAAAAGAGGATGAATTTGGACAATATTGGATGCAATTAATGAAATGGATTAATGAATTACATGAGAGAACTTACTTTTATATTTGCAAGTTAGAGAAAAACCCTAATATGACTTAAGAATAACCTAAAACTAAAATTAGCCCTAAGTAAACTTAATAAAGTGTAATTAAATATTTAATTACACCAACACCCCTCCTTAAGTGCAAATTAGGGAGAAATAAAAAACATACAACTAATGCAAGAATGGGTCCCAGCTACAAGGCCATGTTAGGTACCCATGAACAACAAGAATCTCTCATAAAAGTGGAGAAAAAGGAGAAAAACCAGTGGGAAAAAACTCCTCTCCAAAAGAGAGAAAATACAACAAGTACATGAACATGTGATGGAACAGGGACTAACACTAAGACCCCCCAAGAACTGAATCCATCACAAAGGTACAATCATGAATGCCCCCATAAGAGAGGAAGAAGAGAGAAGGTCTGATGACCCCCCCAGAAGTGAGAAGGATGAATCCCCATGTGAGGAAATGCTCCCTCCCAAAATAGAGATGAGAAGAGAGACCATGCAGTTGCTCCTCAAGATGACTCCTACAGTGCTGGAAGATGCTTGACATAGAATAAAGATGAAGACCCATGAATGTCAAACAACATTCCTCCCCTTAGGAAGAAATAGAATTGAAGATGTGTGCATAATGTCTTCCCATTCCAGATAGGAATATACAGGAAGAAAGATAAACATCTCTGAACTCTACACATGATCCAAAGACAACAATGATGCTCCTATAAACTGCTCAAAAGCCTCCAATCCACTACAAAACTATGACTAAATAGGAGGATGAAGAACAATCTCTGAAGAAGATGATGGTGATGCAACTCCAATGAAGCTATCATTAAAGAGAAGACAAATTTCCTCAATGTGGTCCTCTAAATTTGCAAGAGGGGACTCTACAAACAACAATGATATATCTGGTACATATGTGTCCCAATGAGCTATCTTTAGAAGACTAATAATGTCCTGCTGTAAAGAATCTGATGTAGCAATAGGTAATAAAGATATGATCTTGATAAGAGGAGAAGGAGAAGCAAGTGAAGTCTCTATGTCATCTAAACTAGCAAGACCTATCAAATATGCAAACTCCTCAACTATATCATCATTAAAAGGTACATGCAATCTACATCATCAAGGGGTATGTGGTAATCCATAGCAAGATCATCTAGGAATGGAGAGATATGTGGGTCTCCATAGATCTCCCAAATGCTAGTCCAAAGAGTGCGTGGGCACTCAATATGTGAGATAGAATATAGTGTCATAATCAACACTAGAACCAATCAATCCTACAATACGATCAATATAATTTCCCTATAAAGACTTCCTCCCAGGTGTATCTGGTTCAAGTATGAGTCCATAAAGATAAGGCAAAACATTAAGCCACCTAAGATGTATCAAGATGCCCTTTTGCCAAGACTCATAATTATCCTTACCCAATGTAACCAAAGAAGGATGAATAGCAACACCCATGATATCTCCTCAAATAAATTAGATCAGAGATCAACAATCTGAATATGTATTAATGCTGATAAATAAAGCGCAACAAAATAAACAAAACTTCTCCAGGTGCCAAAATGTATAGATAATCAAACAGAAGCCATAAAAATGATAAACTAAATAAAGAATACCTAAGGCTGAATCTGAAAAAAGTGCATAGATGGCTGTGTAGAGCCCCTCAATACCTTTCCAATGCCGTAAGAATCACAAAAATTAGACATCGTGGCAAAGAGATACGAACTTGGAGGCCAAAAATGGTATTTAGACTTCAAACAGTAATAAATATCACTAGAAGAAAACTCAAGAAAAAATACCTACACCACTAGATTGTGCTTAGAACCAGCTTTCTGATGCCTATTCATTTACAAAAATATGACTTTGTTTGCTCAAGATCTGGTAAAAAGAAGACCCCCCTCAAGCACAAATTTAGGGCAAAAAATGGCCCCCTACTGCTAAAGTTGGCGGAACTACCAACAAATTTGGAGAAAATGTTAAATATAGAGTCTACCAGATAAAATGGAATCTCTCCCCAAATTAGTGAACTCTAGAGAAAAAAATGCCTCTGCCAAATCAGGGGAACCTCCAAAAACACCGCCAAAAATATCTAAGCTGCCAAATTGCAGGAATAGATTTCGAGGAGGACGCTGCAGGTGTAGAGATTTTGTTTGATTTTTTTTATTGAATTTTTTTTTAAAATATATATATATAGTTGTGGGGAGGGGGGGAGGCTAAACCACCCCACACGTCCCTTAAAAGGGGTTCACGACCCCTTAAAGGGGTGCGTAGGTCCCAAAGGGGACTACAACCCTTATGGGCACGGGGCCCAAAGTGCTTACTCCTATAGGTATGGTAGGTACAGGGGCTTGCGCAATAGGCACCCTATACCCTACACAAAAACATTTTGAAGCTCTTTTTTTTTTAATTTTAAAGCTTTACAAATTAAAAAACTACCATGTTTTAATAAAAATTTTGAAAAGATTTTTTTTTCAAAGCAAGGCAAAATTTTTGTTTTTTTAATTTTTTTTTACCTCGATTTGCATGTTGGGCAGGCCGTATGGCTTGCGTGGCAATTTTTTTTCCCTAGATGATCTTGAGGCTGATTTCGACGATTTGACAGTCGATCATAAGGTTTTTGGGCCTTTTGAGCGTGATGGTGAGGTCAGATTTGACCCTAAATGATCCAAAAATTAACTTTCCTCCAGATCCTAAAAAAAGCACCTACTAAAATCCTTGTAGATCTGGCCTATGAAGATTAAATCCAGCCAAATAAAAGGCTAATCTAATTATCTCGACTGCTTTGAATCCAATGTATTACTCCATTTTACATAAAAATACACCCAACAAATGACTCTTGCTAAAAATTTTCTCCAAATTTGAGAAGGAGCTTGTAGATCCATTCTGATACCATGTTGAATTTTATGATAAACTCAAAACACCAGGATCACCTACAAAACCTAAGATTTACCTTCCACAAGAGAAAAAAGAAAAGAGAATGAATTTGGACAATATTGGATGTAATTAATGAAATGGATTAATGAATTACATGAGGGAACTTACTTTTATATTTGCAAGTTAGAGAAAAACCCTAATATGATTTAAGAATAACCTAAGACTAAAATTAGCCCTAAGTAGACTTAATAAAGTGTAATTAAATATTTAATTACACCAAGAGGATCTTTATATATCATCTCCAAGATCAATAAAATCTCCACGTCGGCCAAGGAAGAAGTTACAGTCTCCAATGAAGGTGTCAGATGTGAACACGGATAAGTTGTCCTTAAGCAACTTGTACTCCTTCGTAAGTGAATGAAACAAGGTGTGGATCTTAGGGAAGGTCAACCATGTCCCAAAGTTCCTTCAATGATGTTTCATTTAGCTTTGCAAGTCATGGAGGTGCTCCACAGACCTTCTCCTTCAACTGGCTATCTGAATGCTATGTTATGAGAAAATAGTTAACATTCTGATAGCGATATCTTTTGAAAAACTGATCCAAATGATTTGAATTTTGGATATGATGTTCATGATGATGTATAGATGATATGTCCTTCTCCACAAGATCTGAAATACAAATGCGGCAAAATGCGGTACAAAATGATGGAACTGCTACTGACTGAACTTAACTAAACTAAACTGAAATGAACTAGAAAATGAAAGAAAAAAAAGAATGAAAATATTTTTGGTTGATGCAAGATTTCTCTACAACTTGGGATGCTCCTACATCAGACACCTGGGATTGTTGATAAAGTGAGTCCCTCACTTTGTTGGGGCTAGAGGAAAACCAAGGCAATCCACCTCAACCTAAGAAATCCAACATGAATCTTCTTCCGATCTGCATTTCCATTTTACCAAATGTTCCCTTATTGCTTTTCTCTGGTACTGCATCCAATTCTATTGTCCAAGATGTCTTCAATCTACTATAATGCTTGTTATAGTAACTACTTCTTCAAATGATTAGCAATACTGTCACTGGTTTCTCCTTTATGATATTGACATAGGTCTGCAATGTTGAAAATAGGTGATATAACCACTGCCTCTGGTAACTCCACTTCATATGCATTTCCTGAATCAAACATCCTGAGTATCCTAAATGGTCCAAACTTCTTCATCTTCAACTTGTTATATGTACCTACTAGAAATCTCTCTTTTCTCAGATATACCATCACTTTATCACCAACTAAAAATTATGTGTCTTCTCTTCTCATTTGCTTGCTCCTTATACTTGATATTCATCTCCTCCAAATATTTCTTAACCTGATTATGCATTATCTCCATGTGTCCTACAAATTATTTTGCCTCTACACTCCTCTTATTCTCCATACTGATATCTCTCAAATTTGGATACTCCTCTAGGGTTAGTTCCTATCACAATCTCAAATGGTGTTCTCCCTGTGCTCCTATTCACTAAATTATTGTATGCAAACTCTACTTGTGATAGAAGGAGATCCCAAGTTCCTGCCTTCTCTCCAACCAAACATATCAACAAGTTACCCAAACTCCTATTTACAACTTATGTCTGTCCATCAATCTATGGATGAAATGTTGAACTAAACTTCAAATCTGTCTTCATCTTCTTCCAAAGTGTCTTCCAAAAGTATCCAAGGAATCTTGTATCTTTGTCTGAAATTATGCTCTTAGGTAATCCATGAAATCTCACAATCTCTTTGAAAAATAGGTTAGTCACATGCACTGCATCATTTTTCTTCTTGCAAGGTATGAAATGTGTCATCTTTAAAAATCTATCCACCACTACAAATAGGGAATCATGTCCTCTTTGTCTTCCGCAATAATAATATAAAATCCATGCTTATGTCTTCCCAAGGTCTCTCCAGTACTGTCAAAGATTTGTATAACCCAGTATTCTAACTACTTCCTTTGGCAACTTGACATAATCTACAACTCTGCACAAACTTCCTTACATTCTTATATATTTGAGGCCAAAAAATTTTCACTTACCAAAGTCACTATCTTATCAATTCTAAAATGTCCTACCAATCCACCACTATGCTTCTCTTTGATCAAATTGTCTCTAATTAAACTCCTAGATATACACAACTGATTTCCTTTGAACAACATATCCTTCTAAATGAAATAGTCTAGCCACTTACTTTTATCTGTCACAACTGGATCCTTACATGTTTTCCAAGGTTCTTAAAAAATCAAGTTCATCTTCATACATGTGCTTCAGTTCTTCAAATCCTAACACTTCTACTCTCATCTTTGTCAAAACATTCCTTCTACTACTCAATGCATCTGCAACTTTGTTTGATTTTCCACTCCTATGCTTCAATACAAATGTGTAAGTCTATATGAACTATAATCAGATCTTATATGTCTCTGATTCAATTTTCATTAATTGTTTAGATATTGAAAAGCTTGATAATTTGTATACAACATAAATTCCTTAGGAAACAAAGAGTTTCTCCACTTCTTCAAGGCTTGAATTATGGCATAGATTTCTTGATCATAATCTGAATATCTTCTTCTTGTATCATTCAACTTCTCATTGAAATATGCTATTAGTCTACCTTCTTAACTTAACACTACTCCTATTGCATTTCCACTTGCATCACAATCTACTTGAAATACTTTATTGAAATTTGGTAATGCTAACACTGGTTGCTCTATCACTTTCTATTTCAACTATTCTAAACTTTTATTTTCTCATGATATCCATTTAAAGTCCTTTCTATCACCTCTTATTGTCTCTATCATACGTGTACATTCTAAACTGAAATTTCTAATGAACTTCTAGTATAAACTAGCTAATCCATGAAATGATCTGACTTCTCCAATACTCTCAGGTGTTGGCTACTCAACAATTTCTCTAACTTTCTTAGGGTCCATATTCAATCCTTCAGTAGAAATCACAAATCCCAGATATACCAATTCTTCCTTCATAAAACTACACTTCTTGATGTTTATCAGCAATTTCTCTTCTCTCAACCTTTGCAATACTTGTCTCAGGTGCCACAAATGTTCTTTTGTCTTACTAAAAATCAAAATATCATCCAAGTATACAATAACAAACTTACCTCAGAATTTCTTCAAAACTTCATTCATCAATCTCATGAAAGTACTCAGTGCATTAGTTAGTCCAAAAGGCATCACTAACCATTCATAGAATCCTTCATTTGTCTAGAAAGTAGTCTTCCATTCATCTTCTTATCTTATTTTGATCTAATGGTATCCACTCTTCAAGTCTATCTTTGTAAAATATTTTGCTCCACTCAAACAGTCCATAATATTATCCATCCTAGGTAGTGGGAATCTATACTTAACTATGATCTTGTTCATTGCTCTAGAGTCTATACACATTCTCCAATATCCATCCTTCTTCGGTGCTAACACTGTAGGTACTACACAAGGGCTCAAACTTTCTTTGATCAGACCTTTTCCTAAACAACTCTTGTATCTGTCTATTCAATTCTTCATTCTCTGCTGGTGTCATCTAATGTGCTACTTTGTTAGGAAAACTAGCTCCAGGTATAAGATCCATGTGATGATTGATACTCCTGATTGATGGAAATCATTTAGGTACATTATCTGATATGATGTCTCCATACTCTATCAATAATTCAGTTATCTCCTCCGGTTGTCATTCTTTTGTCTCTTCCTTTAGGGTTCCAAGCTTCTTATGAATCAAAGCATAACACATATTCTCATGTCTCAAACCATCCAAAAATTTCCTTCCATCAACCAAACAGATTCTAGCATTCCCACATACTTCACTTTTAGGCTCATCTTCTAAAGGAATCAAGGTAATTCTCTTTCCATTTGATGTTATAGCATAGGTATTCTTTCTTCCATCATGTATAGTTTTACTATCATACTGCCATGGTCAACCCAACAATATATGACATACATCTATAGGCATAATATCACAAAATACTTCATCATGATAAGATCCTATATGAAATTTTACCAAACATTATTCACTCACCAGTACCTTATGCTCATCTTGAATCCATTCTATCTGATAGGGCTTAGGGTGTTTCAATCTTTCCAACTTCATCTTAGTCACCATCTCCTCTAAAACCAAATTATCAGTACTACAACTATAAATTACAACCTTACAACATTTACCTCTTGATTTGCATCTAGTCTGGAAATTTTTTTTCCTCTGCAGTGGTTCCTCATTTGTCTCTATTTGAAATAGTGCTCTCCTAATGACTAGTGATTCTCCTTTCTTAGGTTTACCAACTGAATTAAGTGATCCAATAGGTTCTTCTTCTACATAAGTTGTTCTTGTACTATTCTCTATCTTCTTGCTTGTACTTCTCTGATGACATTCAAATGCTCTATGTCCACCTCCACAATTAAAACAAGTTCCTTTGAATGTTCTCTTATCAAACCCTCTTTCATCTCTCCTATAACCTTCATTCTAGTATGAATTATTACTCCCTCTGCGGTAGAAAGTTCTGTCATCTCTCTAGTATGAACTATTATCTCTATCTTCCTTGTTAAATGTGCTATCTTGTCTATTTTGCTCTGCATATGATCTTTCTCCTCTAGAATATGTTCTTCCTCTCTAAAATTTACCTCCTCTACCTCTCTGTCTCTACTCATGCTTCTTGTTCAACTTTTCTTCAACTTTTAGGGCAAACTAGTATGCTTCTTCTATTGTTGTCATCCTGATCAAACTCAGTTCTTCTTGAATGTTTAATCTCAATCCATTGATGTATCTTACCACTTTCTCTTTGATTGATTCACTATGTCCTTCCCTTATAATCATTTTATGAAATTCTTCAGTGTATGCTTTCATAGATTTCTCCTTTTGTCTTAGGTACTACAATCTCTTCAACAATTCCAACTCATAGTCAGTAGGTATGAACTGATAATTCAACTTTATCACCATTCTATCCCATTTTATGATCTATTCTCTTCCTCTTCTATTTCTATCCACCTGAACTTCTTTCCACCAAATAGTAGCATGTCATTTCAACTTAGTTTTTGCAAATCTCACCTTCTCGAGTTGTTCAATTTCTTCATATTCAAAGTATTCTTCTAGGTCATTTATCCAATCAATCATCTCCTCCAAATTCAATTTGCCAATATAGTTTGATACATCCACTCTAGGTCTTTTTCCAATCTTTGAAATATCTCTCAACATTTTCACTTGATTTGATTCTTCTTCTTCTTCTAGGGTTTCTTCATTTTGATCAGCGGATTGAAATTATTCATCATCATCACTTTCAACATTAGGTTGAGGTGTAAGTCCTCTTCTTCGATCTTCTTCAATAGCATCCAATCAAAATCTCATTGTTTTCATCATCTCCATCATCTCATCCATTCTTCCAGCCATAGTACCAATAGTAGGTATTCTCCTCGGTGGCATCTCTTCCTAGGATCAAGTGTAACTACCTCAAATTTAGTGACTAGGATACAACGTGACAACTGCCTCACAATCAAAGATTGGTTGACAACATAGGTAGTCTACCTTGGGTTCAGTGATTTATTCACAACAAGATCTTACGAATGCCTTCACAAACTTTTCTCCCAAAGGATTCAAACTTTTCTCTGATACCACTTGGTGCAGTCACGGTCAGTCCACGAAGTGAACTATCTAAGCCATGCAACAAGAGTAAACACAATGGAAGGAACTCAAATATGGAATACAAACAAAGATTCATATGTTTAGTATATCATAGATTCAAAATGCTTACATGTTGGCAACATACGAGCTACAAAATAAGATCTCATAGGCTTGATTCCAATTACATCAGGTATGCAAGATTTTACAATGAAGTGCCTTTCCGAAACAAAGGACCTAATATAATCCATCATAATCACTAACTCCCTTCCTAATACATCTTAAGGATCTTTATATATCATCTCCAAGCTCAAGAAATCCTCCGCATCGGCCAAGGAGGAAGTTATAGTCTCTAATGAAGGTGTAACATGTGAACATGGATAGGTCAACCTTAAGCAACTTGTACTCCTCTGCAAGTGAATGAAACAAGGTGCAGATCTTAGGGAAGGTTGGCCATGTCCCAAATTGCCTTGAATTATGTTTCATTTAGTTCCACAAGTCATGGAGGTGCTCCACAAACCTTCTCCTTCACCTAGTTGTCTGAATGCTCTGTTATGAGAAAATAGTTGATCTCCTGATATCGATATATTTCTAGAAACTGATCTAAATGATCTAAACTTTGAATATGATGTTCATGATGATGTCTAGATGCTAAGTCCTTCTTTACAAGCTCTAAAATGCAAATGTGGGAAAATGTGGTACAAAATGCTAGAACTGCTACTGACTGAATTGAACTAAACTAAACTAAAATGAACTAGAAAATGAAAGAAAACAAAAAAATGCAAAGATTTTTGGTTGATGCAAGCTATCTCTACAACCTGGGATTCTCTTGCATCAAAAGTGCTAATGCTAAAGTTGATGAAGATATAAAGATGTTTTTAGAGATTAATGGATATGAATTAGATGAGTCTTCTTGCAAAGAAGAAAAGAACAAAGAGAAGGAAGTACAAGTTGAATTCCAAGAAACTCCAATAAGAGAAGTACAAGTTGAAGAATAAGAAGCTCTAGAAAAGATTCCTAAAACTCCCAAATATGTGCAAAGGTATCACACTGAAGATCATATCACTCGTGACAAAAGTAAAGGTGTATTGACAAGAAGCAAAGCTGCAAAAGAACATGTAAATATATGCTTACTTTCAAAAGTTGAACCTAAAATAGTGGTTGAGGCATGCGAGGATAAGTATTGCATTAAAGCTATAGAAGAGGAACTAATTAAAAGTGAGAAGAATCAGACTTGGGAACTTGTCCCAAGACCATAGTGTTACAAATATGTGCCTAATCGGTGTTGTCATTGATGTCAACATATCCTTATTGTCATTAGTGTCAACTGTATCTTATTCTATTGATTGTTTTGAAGACTTGTATGTTGAGGATATTGAGAAAATTAGCCTCTCTAGAAGAACCAAGTGAGTTACATATCTCTCTGTCAGAGATAGTGAAGACAATGTAGTTCAGTGAAGTAGATTGCTCCGCATTCCTAGTAAGATGAAGATTAGAGTCTGCGGATTAAAGGGTTTGTAAAGGATTGTCTGAAGTTGCTCCAGTCAAGATTTGAGAGGTCCGTATGGAGAATTGGCAAAGTTATGGCCATCTGAGTAGAACCAGGTTTTGCAGTTGTTCAGAGGTGACCGAGTGACAATAATTTTGTCTAGATTGATCCACATTGGAATATTATGATCTGTAGATCTAGAGGTGTGTTTGGGATGTTAGTGTGTATCCTCAACTTAAGTGGTTAGTGGTTTGGAGGTCAACAAGAAATCTTTCTAGTATGACAGTCATGATAGTTGGTGTTCTTTAATTCTCAGATGAAGGTACAAGTGTTTCTGGTGATCTGAGTTGGTGCGGTTGTTTCTGTTGATTTCATTGTGCTTGTGGTGGTCTTTGAATCAGGTGCCTATTGTGTTGATGGTCCACATTGAGGATTGAGCTTGTGGATGAAGATTACTCCTTGGGTGTTGTTGTTCTTTCCTATCTTGGCCAACCGGATGCATGATGCGTGTTGTGGATGATCTAAGAGAAGTTTTATGGAGCGTGGAATGATGTTTGAGGAAGATTTGAGTCCCAGTTATGGTTAGCCGATAGTGTAGTGATTCGCATGTAGCATTTTAAGTCTTGTGATTGTAATTTCTTGTAATGCCTATCTTGGAGAATGTTCTAGATAGATGATTGTTTGGCCAACTTTGATGTTCATTCCAAAGTCGATGACTTCTATAAATGCATGTTGTGAAGTTGTGAAAATGTGTGGAAGTAGTGAAGTTGTGGATGTAGCGAGGAAGTGAGTGGGGGCAGAGCAGAGGTGTTGTGTACTTCAATGGAACTGAACCTTGCATGAAGAAGATGTTTCTCAGTTCAATCCTTCAGTGTTAACATTGTAAATGTTCTTGTAGGTAGTGAGCCTCCTTTGAGTAGTGAGCTCTAGGCAGTGCGCCTGAAGGTAAGTGTCTTCCCAATTTCTATTCTTTTAATAGAGAATAAATCTTGTGGGTTAACCCCCACCATGGTTTTTCCCTTAACCAGGTTTCCACGTAAAAATCTTGGTGTTATGTATGTTGATTATGTATCTGCTCTTGCGTTGTTGATTCATGCTTTCATGGTTATATCATTAATCTATTTATAAGTGATAAAGAAGATTAAATACATCAAAGGATAAAGTTTTGTGACAACTAATTCACCCCCCCTCTTAGTTGTGTTCCCTAATTTCAACAATTGGTATTAGAGCTGGTTCCTCTAAAAGAAGCTTGACCTCTTGAGGAGATCAAGGATGTCAACTTACAAGGATATTCTAAGATTTGATGGAACAAATTACTCTCTTTGGAAGAATCACATGGAGTGCCATTTGCAATGCATGGGTGATGCTTATTGGTTGATAACAAAGGATGAGTATAAGCCCCCGAAGAAAGGTCCTTCAACTCAAGATGAACTCAAAGATGCTAAAACAACATTCAAGATAAAGAAGCATTGTTAAGTACCCTAACTGATACAAAAATGACAAATATCCTAGAATTTAAAACTGCTCATGAAATCCAGAAGAAGTTGGAAACTCTATATGAAGGTGATGCATATGTCAATTGCGCTAAGTTATAGAGCCTGGAAGGTAGATACGAAAGTTGGAGGATGAGTGAAGATGAAAACATCACCTCCTACATGTAGAAGGTGAATGAACTTGTGTGCAGTATCAGGTGTACTGGTGGAAAATTGGAAGAATCAGAGATTGTTGGCAAGGTGCTCAGATCCTTACCTACTTCATACAAGCATAGAGTTGCTGCTATTGAGGAGATCAACTGGTGTAGGAGCACCCCTACAAGACAGGAAATAGGTTCATTGTCCGCATGACAGGACATTAGTCTATTTTTAGCAAGTTTGACTTCATGATGTAATAAGGTAGTTAGAGCTCGTGATCAGGTAGTATGAGCTGTCCTCTCCCAGCCGCTGGGAATCGAGTTGGTAGTACTCGTAGGATATAGGTTCATTGTCCGCATGACAGGACATTAGTCTATTTTTAGCATGTTTGACTTCATGATGTAATAAGGTCCATTGGACCAATGCATATGTATTAGATCAGCCTAGGAGAGTGTGCAGGTAGTTAGAGCTCGTGATCAGGTAGTATGAGTTGTCCTCTCCCAGCCGCTTGGAAGCTCCCAGCCGCTGGGAACCGAGTTGGTAGTACTCGTAGGATATTGCTATAAATAACTCAGATCAGTTAGGGTTTGATATCATACAGAGAATAGAGAAGAGAGTAGTAGTTATGTTATGTTGTACTAGTGATTGATATCAGAGAGTAGTAGTTATGTTATGTTGTACTGGTGATTGAGTGAAATCCAGAGATCAGTCCAGACATTGTGAAACATTGTTGTTCAATAGTATTGTAGAAATAGGACATTTGTGTTTCATCTAAATAAGATCTCATCAATTGCATTATCTGGTTTATCAGCTGTTTATGTTTTGATCTCTGTTCTGATTACAGGTTGATGGATTCTTTCAACCCTTCCACCGGTTGATTCTGTGAATCGGTGGAATGGTCATGCATGTTAGTTTAGGTTGTATTTTAGTTTTCTGTTTATGCATTTCATTGTGTGGGAGATCAATTGGTAGCATGCTGTGAATCAACCTAGCATCCTCATGTGCTAGGATTTAGGAAGATAAACTGTTAAGTTTTGATCTGAAGGTGATCCGGCCCGATCATCATGTTTTCTTTGTAAAATTGTGCGGTTCTATGAGTTTGCATGCAGCTGACGGATATACAGGGATCTGCATGTGCTTTTCCAGACGGAGTGAATCGCATCGACATCTATGAGTATATCGCTATCCGAATCGGGTTATGAAGTTGACGAAGACTGTATGTTTCAAGTGCATCAGGATGATATAGGTTGGATATATACTCAGTGTGTATATCATCATCAGGATCATCTTTCATGTGTATCCATCGTCCGCATATCGCTATCGCATGCAGGAGTGAAAGTTCACTTTTTGGCTAAGGACCGGAAAGGTCATCATCAGGATATTGAAAAGATCACCGGATATTCATTATCATGTTGCGGAGGATATAAGTGTCTTATATCCTGTTGACATCATCATCAGGTGAAAGTGACGTCATCAGCATCAGGATATTGCGAATATCACCCTATGCAAGTTTATCCTGCTGTCGCTAAGTGTTTTGGCATCGGCGTAAGTCATCGGCACAAAGTTGGTTAACATCATCGGGATGTTTCAATATGACCGGATAAGTCATATCCTGATGCTGTTGTTTGAGTAGTCAGATATCGGGGTGACGTAAGCATCAGGTGCATAAGGGAAGAACGTCATCAAGATATATGAGAGGAACCAGATATTTCATATCCTACTGACGAAGGGTGATGATGATGCTAAACATCATGATGCTACCGATAGAGTTTGGCGCTAAGTGAATAGTGATCATCAGGAGGATAATTGTGATAGTCGAGTATCATGATGCTGCTGAAGGCGAAAGGCGATAAGGAAGTGAACAGTAGTTAGCAGGAGGATATTTCATGCCTCTTCGAAATATGATGATGATGATAAGCCGATAGGTATTACATATTGCATGTCCAGGATTTTAACATGCTGAGTGTGTTAATGACTCCTCCTTCCCATTTGTAAGCTTCTGTTGCGTTTCCTCTGCATCGTAGTGGTATCAGAGCAAAGGAAGGATCTTCTGGAAAAGATCAGGATATAGCAGGATGTCAGGTGACGAAGGAACATCTGAGATTCCGGCAAGGATGACCAACGTTGAGTTAGCAGTTCTGGTAAAGAAACAGATTGCAGAGAGCAAGGCCATGAAGGCTCAGAATCAGGAATTGAAGGATGAGTTAGAGAAGTTGAGGAGCAGAGTAGGTTCTGGTAGAGAAGAAGATAGGGAAGAAGAAGAGATCCCTAGTTGGAACGAGGAGGTCGTTCCTGCAGACCAGAGACCACTGTTGAACACCCTCAAGGCCATGGAGAGGAGAACCATGGATGTGAAATTGGATTTGCCAGTGTTTACAGGAAAGATGGAACCTGATTCAGTGATGGAGTGGATAGACTCCTTGAACAATTTCTTTGAAACAGAGGAGATACCAGAACAACAGAGGGTGAAAATAGCCCAGTCAAAAATGAAAGAAGCTGCCTTGACATGGTGGAATTTCGTCCAAGATGATAGAGTACAGGAAGGAAAGCGTAGAGTCACTACATGGAAGAAAATGATGGCATTAGTAAAGGAAGCTTATGTCCCATTGGATTACAATATCCAATTACACAAGAGGAAGCAAAACCTGAAGCAGAAGGAGCTAGATGTCAGCTCATATACAGAAGAATTCATGAAACTTTGTATGAAAACAAAGGTAAAGGAAAGTGAAGAAGAGAAGGTAGCCAGATACCTTAATGGATTGAGGTTCAACATTCAGGAAGATTTAAGTCTGCATAATCCAGATACAGTTCAGAAATGCTTTCAGTTGGCATTGAAAGTGGAAGAGAAGTTAAAAAGAAAACAAGAACAACACAATAGAGGAAGAGGAAGACAACAAAGGGGTGGAAGAGGTCCTTTCAGAGGTAGAGGACATGGACATGGATATCAAGGAGAATCCAGTCATGACAATAGTAAGGGAAACAATAGTCAGAACCAGGGGGAAAATTATAGTCAGCAAGGAAACTTCAGAGGTAGAAGACCTTTCAGAGGAAGATCCCAGGGCAGAGGATCCATCAGATGTTATAACTGTAACAAAGAAGGCCATATAGCCAGCAGATGTCCAGAAAAGGCCACAAGCTCAACAGGAGAAAGGAGAACAAATCTGATCCAAGAACCTGATAATCAAAGTATGACAGGCTCTACTTCTTTTCAGAGTGTGAATGCTCCTGATAATTTTGGATACCCAGAAAGTGGAGAGTCTCTAATGATGAGAAGAACAGTGACTACCATGAAGGTACCTGACAAAGAATCCCCTCAAAGAAAGTCTCTTTTCAGGACTATTTGCAAAGTAGGAGGTAAGGCATGTAAAGTTTTGATTGATTCTGGTTCTACTGAAAATTTTGTGTCTGAAGAAATGGTGACAAAGCTTAAGCTTAGGAGATTGCCTCACCCATCCCCATATAAAGTCTCATGGCTTACCCAAGGTCAGAAGACAATTGTAGAAGAGCAGGCTTGGGTAGAATTTCAGATTGGAGCATATAAGGATAAGTTGTTGTTTGACATTACCACGATGGATGCTTGCAATCTTTTATTTGGTAGACCATGGCAGTATGATTTGAAGGCACAACATGATGGTGTTAGAAACACCTATACAATCACTAAAGATGGTAAGGTTATAAAGTTACTACCATTGATGGAGAAGGAGGAGAAATCTAAAGGAAAAGAGGTGAAGGTAATGCTGATGGAAGGTAAACAGTTCATGAAAGAAGTAGCAGCAGAAGGTGCAGTTGCATATGCCCTAATCCCATGTATGAGGGTGAATAAAGAACAGCAGCAAGAAGTCAAGGAAGAGAAAAAGTAAAGGTTCATAGACCCAGCTATCCAAGAGCTATTGGATAAGTACAAAGGTATCATCTCAGAGGGAATGCCAAGATCCCTACCACCTGTCAGGGATATTAGTCACCGCATAGACTTAATTCCAGGGTCAACACTTCCAAACAAAGCAACCTATAAGCTAACTCCAGAACAGAATGCAGAAGTAGCCAGACAAATTGAAGAATTATTGGATTCAGGTCTGATTGGGAAAAGTTTAAGTCCATGTGCAGTACCAGCTGTACTAGCACCAAAGAAGGAAGGTACTTGGAGGCTTTGCACAGATTCCAGAGCTATTAACAAGATCACAATCAGGTATAGGTTTACAATCCCTAGGATAGAGGATTTACTTGACTGTTTGGGAGGTGCTAAGTATTTTACAAAAATAGATTTAAAGAGTGGATATCATCAGATTAGGATTAGGCCAGGAGATGAATGGAAAACAGCATTCAAAACTAATGAAGGGTCATATGAGTGGAAGGTTATGCCTTTTGGTTTATCTAATGCACCTAGTACTTTTATGAGGTTGATGAATGAGCTTTTGAAAGAGTTCATTGGTAAGTTTGTCATAGTATATCTAGATGACATTCTGATTTTCAGCAACACAAAAGAAGAACATCTCAGACACATAGATTTGGTTCTTAAGAGGTTACACGAAGAGCAGCTGATGATAAATTTAGACAAGTGTTTGTTCATGCAAGAGGAGATCACATATTTGGGTTTTGTCATTTCACAAGGAAAGTTACAAATGGATAAGGAGAAGGTAAGTGCCATATTGTCTTGGCCAACCCCAAAGACTATGAATGATGTCAAAAGTTTCCATGGATTAGCAACCTTCTACAGGAAGTTTATAAGAGGGTTTAGTCATATTTGTGCACCCATGCTTGATACCATCAAAGGAGGACAGAAGTGCAGATTTGTTTGGACTCAAAGAGCAGATGATTCTTTTGAAACATTGAAGAAGAAGGTGGCACAGTAGCTAGTCCTTGCACTTCCAGACTTTAACAAAATCTTTCAGGTGGAATGTGATGCCAGTCACATGGCCATTGGAGCAGTACTCAGCCAAGAAGGTAGACCTATTGCATTTTTCAGTGAGAAGCCCAATGATGCTAAAAAGAGGTATTCCTCATATGATTTGGAAATGTATGCTTTAGTCCAGTCACTCAAGAAATGGAGGCATTACTTGATGCCAAAGGAATTCATAGTATTCACAGATAACTAGGCTCTGAGTTTCATAAATAGCCAGGAAAAGATGAACCACAGACACATGAAATGGGTAGAAACCTTACAAGATTTTACTTTTACATTGAAGCATAAGAAAGGAGTCAAGAATAAAGTTGCAGATGCTTTGAGCAGGAGAGTTCTAACAGTCAACCAGATTCAGTTAGAAAGTGTTGGCATTGATTCACTAAAGACCATGTATGAGACGGATGAAGATTTTGGGGAGATATATCATGTATGTACTTCTTTTGGAGAGAAATATCATGCTGAATTCTCTGAATTTTTGATTCAGGATGGATTGTTGTTCAAAGGTGGACAGTTATGTATTCCAAGGTGTTCTATGAGGTTAAACATCATTAAGGAGAAACATTGTGGAGCTATGGCAGGTCATTTTGGTCTAGATAAGACTCTTGATCTTGTCCGAAGACATTACTTTTGGCCTAAGTTACAATCAGATGTCAGAAAGTTTGTAGAGACATGTGTGATATGTCAGAAAGCTAAAGGCAGGTCAACTAATGCAGGTTTATATCAGCCCTTACCCATTCCTTCCAGACCATGGGAAAGCATAAGTATGGATTTTGTCTTGGGTTTACCAAGGACAAGGAAAGGGTTTGACAGTGTTTTTGTTGTAGTGGATAGATTCAGCAAAATGGCACATTTCTTGCCATGCAAAACCACTGCTGATGCTTCATACATTGCAGATTTGTTTTTCAGGGAGATTGTCAGGATCCATGGATTGCCATTGAGCATAGTGTCAGATAGGGATGTGAAGTTTATTGGTCACTTCTGGAGAACTCTTTGGAAGAAACTTGGAACAAATTTGTCTTTTTCCTCTGCATATCATCCTCAAACGGATGGACAGACTGAAGTAGTGAACCATTCCTTAGGAAATTTGCTTAGATGTTTGACAAAACAACATGGAGAAAAGTGGGATAATATTCTATCTCAAGCTGAATTTTCCTATAATGATATTGTCAATAGGAGCACAGGGAAATCACCTTTCCAGATAGTTTATGGTATGCATCCAAGAGGAATTTTGGAATTGAGAGATCTACCTATAGTAGACCCTGTTAGTGCAGAAGGAGAAGCTTTTGCAGAAGCCATCAAAGAGGTTCATGATCAAGTCAAGACCCAACTGCAGCAAACCACCTTGAAGTATAAGGAATATGCTGATAAAAAGAAGAAAGATGTACAGTTTGATGTTGGAGATTTGGTATGGGTTCATTTGAAGAAGGACAGACTTCCTAAGGGGAAATATACTAAACTTATGCAGAGAAAAGTTAGACCATGTCAGATCTTGCACAAGCATGGACAGAATGCTTATGAGATACAACTCCCCCCTGATCTTGGTTTGTCCCCTATATTCAATGTATGTGATTTAACTCCATACAAGTCTTATCCAGATGCAGATCAGGATCTCCTATAGGATACAGTCCATGATAACATTCCCAAGCATGATCCTCCACAGTTGCAGAAGGTTTTAGACACCAGAGTGGTCAAACAGACCCGGAACAAACAGTACTTGGAGTATCTAGTCTCTTGGAAGGGACAACCTAATTCTGAAGCAGTCTGGATGACTGAAGAGCAGATCCAGAAACATGGTGCAGATCTTCATACTCTCATCTCAAGTGGACTTGAGATTTCTTCTTCTGGGGAGTATGGTGCAGGAGCACCCCTACAAGACAGGATATAGGTTCATTGTCCGCATGACAGTACATTAGTCTATTTTTAGCAAGTTTGACTTCATGATGTAATAAGGTAGTTAGAGCTCGTGATCAGGTAGTATGAGCTGTCCTCTCCCAGCCACTTGGAAGCTCCCAGCCGCTGGGAACCGAGTTGGTAGTACTCGTAGGATATAGGTTCATTGTCCGCATGACAGGACATTAGTCTATTTTTAGCATGTTTGACTTCATGATGTAATAAGGTCCATTGGACCAATGCATATGTATTAGATCAGCCTAGGAGAGTGTGCAGGTAGTTAGAGCCGTGATCAGGTAGTATGAGCTGTCCTCTCCCAGCCGCTTGGAAGCTCCCAGCCGCTGGGAACCGAGTTGGTAGTACTCGTAGGATATTGCTATAAATAACTCAGATCAGTTAGGGTTTGATATCATACAGAGAATAGAGAAGAGAGTAGTAGTTATGTTATGGTGTACTGGTGATTGATATCAGAGAGTAGTAGTTATGTTATGTTGTACTGGTGATTGAGTGAAATCCAGAGATCAGTCCAGACATTGTGAAACATTGTTGTTTGATAGTATTGTAGAAACAGGACATTTGTGTTTCATCTAAATAAGATCTCATCAATTGTATTATCTGGTTTATCAGCTTATTATGTTTTGATCTCTGTTCTGATTACAGGTTGATGGATTCTTTCAACCCTTCCACTGGTTGATTCTGTGAATCAGTGGAATGGTCATGCATGTTAGTTTAGGTTGTATTTTAGTTTTCTGTTTATGCATTTCATTGTGTGGGAGATCGATTGGTACCATGCTGTGAATCAACCTAGCATCCTCATGTGCTAGGATTTAGGAAGATAAACTGTTAAGTTTTGATCTGAAGGTGATCCGGCCCGATCATCATGTTTTCTTTGTAAAATTGTGCAGTTCTGTGTGTTTGCATGTAGCTGACGGATATACAGGGATCTGCATGTGCTTTTCCAGATGGAGTGAATCGCATCGACATCTGTGAGTATATCGCTATCTGGATCAGGTTATGAAGTTGATGAAGACTGTATGTTTCAAGTGCATCAGGATGATATAGGTTGGATATATACTCAATGTGTATATCATCGTCAGGATCATCTTTCGTGTGTATCCATCGTCCGCATATCGCTATCGCATGCAGGAGTGAAAGTTCACTTTTTGGCTAAGGACCGGAAAGGTCATCATCAGGATATTGAAAAGATCACCGGATATTCATTATCATGTTGCGGAGGATATAAGTGTCTTATATCCTATTGACATCATCATCGGGTGAAAGTGACGTCATCGGCATCAGGATATTGCGAATATCACCCTATGCAAGTTTATCCTGCTGTCGCTAAGTGTTTTGGCATCGGCGTAAGTCATCGGCACAAAGTTGGTTAACATCATCAGGATGTTTCAATATGACCGGATAAGTCATATCCTGATGCTGTTGTTTGAGTAGTCGGATATCGGGGTGACGTAAGCATCAGGTGCATAAGGGAAGAACGTCATCAAGATATATGAGAGGAACTGGATATTTCATATCCTACTGACGAAGGGTGATGATGATGCTAAACATCATGATGCTACCGATAGAGTTTGGTGCTAAGTGAATAGTGATCATCAGGAGGATAATTGTGATAGTCGAGTATCATGATGCTGCTGAAGGCGAAAGGCGATAAGGAAGTGAACAGTAGTTAGCAGGAGGATATTTCATGCCTCTTCGAAATATGATGATGTTGTCCGTGTTAGCAAGAAATATGATGATGATGATAAGCCGATAGGTATTACATACTGCATGTCCAGGATTTTAACATGCTGACTGTGTTAATGACTCCTCCTTCCCATTTGTAAGCTTCTGTTGCGTTTCCTCTGCATCATCAACACTATGCCAATTGTTACAAGGGATCAATTGGTTGCCAAGCTTTCAGCATTTGAAATGAGTGAGTTTGGTGATCCCCTTCTTAAATTAGAATCTACTGTTAAGGCTAGTGTTTTCGGGAAGCAAAGATTTGATTCAGGTGAAATCTCTTGAAGAAGATTAACCAGTTATGAGAAGGCAACTAAGGAACTTGAAGAAGTTGAAATGGAGCTTGAAGAACATGGAGCCATTTTTACCAAAAGGTTACCAAGAGGATCTGGTAAGTATGAAGGAAAGTTGCCTTTCAAATGTTTTTATTACAATAAGATTGGTCATTTTGCTTCAAGATGTCCGGAGAGAGTTTCAAAGCCAAACCCTAATAGACCTAAGGTTCAGACGAAATGCTACTATGTCCAAGAAGCTGTTGAATAAGGAGTCATTGATGATGAATTTGATAATGAAAGTACCTATGGAAATGAATTTGTGTTCATTGCTGTCAAAGAAGAAGATTAGGTGCCTACTGAATCTGCTAGCTGTGTGAATGTGGAAAAAGCATTGGCTACTCAGGTTGAAGAAAAGGATGAATGGGTGATTGACAACAGATGATCTCATCATATGACATGTGATAAGAATAAGTTTGTAAATATGGAAAGGTATGAAAGTGGAATTGTGAAGTTTGGAGACAATTCAACTGGTAGAATCCATGGCAGAGGATCCATCTCTCTTGATGGTAAGAATAACACTAATGATGTTTTGTATGTAGAAGGATTGAAGCATAATCTTCTCAATGTTGGATAGTTGGTTTACAAAGGGTATGATCTCCAATTCAAGGATGAAAAATGTAGAATCTTGGAAAGCTCCAGAACTGAGATTGCATCTGGTACATAGACTAGAGGTAATATCTTTCATTTAAGTGGTACAGGTAAAAGTTGTTTGATTTCTTAGATTTATCAAAGTTGGTTATGGCATAGGAAAATGTGTCATGTAAAATTTGATAGTATTGTCAAGATAAGTACTACTTAGTTTGTGAGAGATCTTCCAAAGCTTGTAAAACCTACTGATTGCATGTGTAAGAAATGTCAGTTGGGCAAATAGAGCAGAACTACATTCAAAAGTAAAGAACAATTTGCAAGTGGATTGTTCGAACTTATGCACACCGATTTGTCTGGTTCTGCTAGAGTTAGGAGTTTTGAAGGAGATAGATACTTTATGTTGCTAATCGATGATTACTCCTAGATGATGTGGGTCACTTTCTTGAGAGAGAAATTAGAGGCTTGATAGATTCAAGGTGTTCAAGGCTAGGGTGGAGAATGAGATTGGTGTGAAGATAAAGTGTTTGAGATCTAACAGAGGTGGAGAGTTTACCTCCAGTGAGTTTAATACATTTTTGTGAAAAGCATGGAATAAGCATAATGGAGTTGTGGAAAGGAAGAACTAGACTATTCAAGAGGCTGCTAGAACCATGATGATGGAAGAAAATGTTCCACATGTCTATTGGAGAGAGCCTATGAATACTGTTGTCTACACTCTTAACCGGGTGCAGATCAAAGGTAATACTAGTAAAACTCCTTATGAACTATGGTTTGGTAATGCTCCTACTATGAAATACTTCAAAGTCTTTGGTAGTAAATTCTATATCAAAAGAGATGAAGGTCTAGGCAAGTTTGATGCAAGGTGTGATGAAGGAATATTTCTGGGCTATTCTAACCAAAGCAAGGCATAATGGTGCTTTAACAAGAGATTGAAAAAGATTATTGAAAGTGCTAATGCCAAGGTTGATGAAAGCAAGGAGTGACCTTCCAAGTTTTGTGGATAAGAATTAGATGATCAAAATGAAAGTTCTCAAACTTAGATTTAGATTTCTCAAGAGAATCTAGTGACTCAAGAAACTAGTGCAAATGCTAAGGAAAAAGCTCAAAAATTAGAAGTTCAAGAAATTCCTAAAACTCCCAGGTATGTAAGGTTGAATCATTTTGAAGATCAGATCATAGGAAATAAAAATAAAGGTGTACAAACCAGAAGAAAAATTGCTAAAGAAAAAGAGGACTATTACTTGATTTCAAAGATTGAACCAAAATCAGTGAATGAATCTTGTAATGTTGAAAGTTGGGTAAAAGAAATGGAAGAAGAATTAATGCAATTGAAAAGAATCATACTTGGGATCTTGTTCCTAGACCTAAAAACAAAAATATAATTAGAACTAAATGGGTCTTCTGGAATAAATTGAATGAAAATGGTGAAGTTGTGAGAAACAAAGCAATATTAGTGTGCAAAGGATATTCTCAGGTAGAAGGAATTGATTTTGAAGAAACTTTTTCTCTAGTGGCAAGAATTGAAGCAATTAGATTATTTCTTACTTTTGATGTTTACAAAGATTTCAAAGTTTACTAGATGGATGTCAAGTCAGCATTACTAAATGGAGATTTGGAAGAAGAAGTCTACATTGAGCAACTTGAGAGATTCCAGTTGTCTAATCAAGGAGATATGATCTGTGGGCTAAAGAAAGCATTGTATGGACTTAAACAAGTGCTAAGAGCCTGGTATGCAAGAATAGATAAGTATATGGTAAAATTAGGTTTTAGGAAAGGCACAACTGATAGTAATCTTTATTTCAAGATTAATCATGAACACATCTTGATTATTAAGGTATTTGTTGATGATATCGTCTTTGGTGGAAATGAGAGCATGTGTACAAATTTTGCTAATCAGATGCAAAGTGAATTTGAGATGTCCATGCTTGGTGAAATGAATTTCTTCTTGGGTCTACAAATCATTCAGTTAGATAAGGGCATCTTCATATCTTAGTCTAAGTATGTAAAGGAGTTGTTGAAAAAGTTTAGAATTGAGGATTCAAAACTAGTGAGCACTCCTATGACAACTGGATGCAAGTTAAATAAAGACGATGATTCCCCTAAGGTAGACCAGAAAATGTATAGATCAATGATTGGAGGATTGCTTTATCTGACTCATACCAGACTTGATATTATGAATGCAATTGGCCTTGTTGCTATATTTCAAGCTGATCCTAGAGAATCTCATATTGTAGCAGAAAAAAGAATTTTTAGATATCTGAAGGGAACATCTAATTATGGATTATGGTATCCTAAGGGTGATAATTTCACTCTTCATGCTTATACAGATGTTGATTGGACAAGAGATGTGGATGATAGGAAAAGTACTAGTGGTGGAGCATTTTTCTTGGGTAAGAGATTGGTTTCTTGGTTGAGCAAAAAGTAGGAAGCAATATCTCTGTCTACTGCAAAGGCAGAGTATATAGCAGTAGCAAGTAATTGTACTCAAGTTTTGTGGATGCAACAAATGTTGAAGGATATTAGAATTGTGTTTGAAGAGCCTATTACAATATTCTATGATAATTCAAGTGAAATAAATATTTCAAAGAGTTTGGTGTTGCATTCAAAGACAAAGCACATATCCATCAAGTTTCACTTTTTTAGAGAGAATGTAAATGAGAATGAAGTCAGATTGGAGTTTGTTCCTTCAAAGGATTAGATTGTGGATATCTTCACTAAGCCTCTACTTAAGGACATTTTTTAGTATCTTAGAGAGAATCTAGGGGTGATTACCCCTCCTATTTAGAACTAAGGTGCACTAGTGTGCATCAGTCTGGTGGAACTCACAGTCATATCTAGTGATCTAGATTGGTGTTAAGGAGATGCTACTTAGGGGGAGTAGTCAGCATGTTCTAAGTTCAATTTGATCTTGTCTAAGAAACAAAAGGGTGAGAGATGATTGCAAATATGTGCCCTTTTCCATTGATGTCAAAGGGGGAGAGAAGTCATCTGAAAAACTTGGATGGAAGTGAGTAGTTGCTGGTGAAAGGGGGAGCAGTGAAGAAAGTGGTTGCAGGTGTGATAAGAGAAAGGGGGAGAAGTTCTTCTCTTGATGCTTGAACCAATTTTTCACATCATATGTTGCCATTGATGTCAAAAAAGGGGGAGATTGTTGCAAATATGTGCCTAATCGGTGTTGTCATTGATGTCAACATATCCTTGTTGTCATTAGTGTCAACTATATCTTATTCTATTGTTTGTTTAGAAGACTTGTATTTTGAGGATATTGAGAAAATTAGCCTCTTCGAAAGAAACAAGTGAGTTACATATCTCTCTGTTAGAGATAGTGAAGACAATGTAGTTCAGTGAAGTAGATTTCTCCACATTCCTAGTAAGATGAAGATCAGAGTCTACAGATTAAAGGGTTTGCAAAGGATTGTCTGAAGTTGCTCCAGTCAAGATTTGAGAGGTCTGCATGGAGAATAGGTGAATTTATGGCCATTTGAGTAGAACCAAGTTTTGTAGTTGTTCAGAGGTGACAGAGTGACAGTAATTTAGTCCAGATTGATCTGCATTGGAATATTATGATCTGCAGATCTAGAGGTGTGTTTGGGATGTTGGTGTGTATCCTCAACTCAAGTGGTTTGTGGTTTAGAGGTTTACAAGCAATCTTTCTAGTGTGACAGTCATGACAGTTGGTGTTCTTGAGTTCTTGGATGAAGGTGCAAGTGTTTCTGGTGATCTGAGGTGGTGTGGTTGTTCCTTTTGATTTCATTGTTCTTGTGGTGGTCTCTGAATCAGGTGCATATTGTGTTGATGGTCCGCATTAGGGATTGATCTCATGGATGAAGATTACTCCTTGGGTGTTGTTGTTCTTTCCTGTCTTGGCCGACCGGATGCATGATGCATGTTGTGTATGATCTAAGAGAAGTTTTATGGAGCATGGCATGATGTTCGAGGAAGATTTTAGTCCTAGTTATTGTTAGATGATAGTGCAGTGATTCACATGTAGCATTTTAAGTCTTGTGAGTGTAATTGCTTGTAATGCCTATCTTGGAGAATGTTCCAGATAGATGATTGTTTGGCTGACTTTGATGTTCATTCAAAAGTTGATGACTTGTATAAATAAGTGTTGTGAACTTGTGGAAATGTGTGGAAGTACCAAAGATGTGGATGTAGAAAGGAAGTGAGTGGGGGTAGAGTAGAGGTGTTGTGTGCTTCAATGGAACTGAACCTTGCATGAAGAAGATGATGTTTCTTAGTTCAATCCTTTAGTGTTAACATTGTAAATATTCTTGTAGGCAGTAAGACTCCTTTGAGAAGTGAGCTCTAGGCAATGTGCCTAAAGGCAAGTGGCTTCCCATTTTGTATTCTTTTAACAGAGAATAAATCTTGTGGGTTAACACCCACCATGGTTTTTCCCTTAACTAGGTTTCCACATAAAAATCCTAGTGTTATGTGTGTTGATTATGTATTTGCTCTTGTGTTGTTGATTCATGCTTTCATGGTTATATCATTTATCTATTTATAAGTGATAAAGAAGATTAAATACAACAAAGGATACAGTTTTGTTACAACTAATTCACTTCCCCCCCTCTCAGTTGTCTTCCCTAATTTCAACACATAAAATAAGAATGTGATTGGAACTAAGTGGGTACACAGAAACAAGTTGAATGAGAATGGAGAAGTTGTGAGGAACAAGGCAAGACTTGTGTGTAAGGGGTACTCACAAGTGTAAGGTATAGAGTATGAGGAAACATTTTCTCCAGTGGCAAGACTGGAGGCTATTAGATTGTTTCTAGCTTATGTAGCACTTAAAGATTTCTAAGTATATCAAATGGATGTGAAGTCTACTTTTCTAAATGGTGAGTTGGAAGAGGAAGTATACATAGAGAAACCAGATGGATTTCAGTTGTCAGACAAACTAGGTATGATATGAAAATTAAAGAAGGAATTGTATGGATTGAAACAAGCTCCCAAAGTTTGGTATGCAAGGTTAGACATGTATTTGTTGCAACTTGGGTTTAGTAAAGGGTCTGGAGGTAGTAATTTGTATATCAAGGTTGACAAAGATCAAATCCTGATTGTTGAGGTCTATGTGGATGACATAATCTTTGGTGGGAATGAAAATACGTGTAAGACTTTTGTAGATGAGATGCAAAAAAGAATTTGAGATGTCAATGTGTGGAGAGATGAACTTCTTCCTTGGACTGCAAATTAATCAGATAGATAAGTGCATTTTCATCTTACAATCAAAATATGTCAGGGAATTGTTGAAGAGGTTTGGAATGAAAGATCCTAAAGCAGTTTGTACCCCCATGACAACTGGTTGCAAGATGAGAAAGAATGATGATTCCCCTAAGGCTGATTAGAGAAAATATACATCAATAATTGGAGGACTTCTATACCTAATTGCTACTAGACCGGATATCATGCATGCAGTTTGTCTTGTGGAAAGATTTCAAGAAGATCCTAGAGAGTCACATGTGATGGTAGTAAAGAGAATATTTAGGTACTTGAAGGGCACTCTAGATCATGGGTTGTGGTATCCTAAGAACAATGACTTTACCCTAAGTACCTACACAGATGTAGATTGGGTTGTATGTGTAGATGACAAGAAAAGTACAAGTGGTGGTGCATTCTTTCTTGGAGACAGAATTATGCCATGGCTAAGTAAGAAGTAGGATTCAATATCCTTATCTACTGTAGAAGCAGAGTACAATGTAGAAACATCCTATTGTACACAGGTGTTATGGATGAGACAAACCCTAAAGGATATCAAAGTTAAGTATGATGATCCAATTCCTAATTTTTGTGACAATACCAGTGCTATTAAAATTTGAAGGAATCTAGTGATGCATTCAAGGACAAAGCATATTTCTATTAAGTATCACTTTCTAAGAGAGAATGTTGTTGTAACGTCAGACAATGTCCCCTTGGGGGCTTTTCCCTCATAAGGTTTAGCTCCCAGGTCTTTAGCATGCATTTAGGACATTTTAGTTCATATTTTAACAACGCGATGGAATGAGACCTAGGTTCCTTGGAAAATAGGACCTAGGTGGACCCCTTGAACTGTACCTTGCCCAAAATATGGGGGAGGACTTGGGCGCCCATGCCCTAGTCTTGCCCTATTTTGGGACAACCCTAATTTTTAGGTGTCAATTAGTGACCGTTATTAGGTCCCTTTGCCAACATGGTAAGTTTAAATTTCAAATATCTTGGTGGAAGTGCTTGTAGATGCATATATAAGAATGTGTAGGCATTCATTTGTAAACTAGATGATCATTGTGAACTGTAGGCATTCTCAAGGTGATTCAAGGCTTTTTATTGTGTTGCAAGAGTAGACTTGTATGTTTTGTGTGTTGATATTTATAGATTTGAGCATTAATTTCCTCATGGCATGAAGAGCGTCTTCCTCCATGAGAGCTTCACTACAAGGTGACACTATACTGTGTTTTTATCATTAATTCCTTTGGTTTTTGGTCTCTGCCTCACAAGGGCACACCTTCTTTATCTAACAATGGTGTTTGGGGACTTAAGTGTCCTCCAGGGTTTGACTAAGGCAAACCTCTAAACACCACAACCCCCAAACCAAGTCTTGTGACTGTAGGTTACAAGTGTCACATCCGAAAAAAGTGGAGTTGTAGGAAGGCTGGGAAGACCTCAGGGATTTAGGATCTAAAGGAAAGTCAGACAAAGGAGCACTTCTAGGACTAGGGCACTCACTCCAGTGTCCTTCGTAGATAGATTCTAGAAAATAGAAGTTACATGGTTGATCAGTGTCCAAAGGAGGTCTAGATTCCCCAAAAAAGTAGGTACCTTGGACTTGGGCACTCGCTCCAATGTCCCTGACTGTTCGGCTTTGGAACCCCAAAAATAGGTATTTTGTAATTTGGCATTTTACTCCCGTCTGCAAGAGCTTTTGCTGTAATTCATTAATTTATTGTCGTATTTGCATAATTAGGGTTTTAATGGTCAATTGAGAATAGGAGAAGGAAAAACTAATAATTAATTCCCTAATCCAAGTTGTCCTACATCTTCAAGTGACCTAGGGTATGATAGTTCTCACCACTCAACCCTAGATCCTTCAATGTTAGGGTGAAAGGAGGATTTTAACATCTAAACCACAAAAGATCAACGAATCCAATTTTACCCTAAACATTTTGGTGAACCTATGTATTTAAACTTAAATTGCAACTTGTTGAGTGTTTGTCTTAAGATTTGGTGTGATTTCATTCATTCATATAGGCATTTAATTTATTACATTGAGAATTCAAAAAAATTGAAAAATTTGGAAAAATACAAAAAAATTGCATTGTTGGGCTTACTAAATTGTGTCAATTCTTCCTAAATTTTCCTAATTCACAATTTTTGCATCAAATTTGATATAAAATATATAAAAATACAAAAGTTCAAATTCTTGCTTTGCATTTTCACCATTTAATTGCTAGGGTTTTGTGGAAATTTTGACATTTTTTAGATAACCTAGTAATTCCAAAATCTAGGGTTTGTAGGAAAAATATTTTCTCAAATTTTTCTACTAATTTTAGAGGCTCATTAAAATTTTCATTTGTCTGTATTCTTGCATTTTAGTGTGAATTTTCATTTAAATTTAAATTATTTGCATTTTGGCATTGAAAATCTCAACAAAAAACTATCAATTTTGGTGCATTTTCATTAAATTTGCATGGGAATTTTGCATGATTAAGCTTGAAAATCATTTTCAAATATGAGAGTATGTAATTTACATCAAAAATCAGACTTCAAACCATTCACATAGAATTTTGTTCCAAAATCTCAAACCTAGGGCTTTGAAAACAATGATTTTCACTAATCTTGGCCTTATCGACTTCATAAATCTGCACCATAGGTGTGTTGTGAAAGATATTTTTGCATTAGTTTTCTACTATCAGGGTAATAATTTTATGCCCCTCATAAAAAGCTTCACAACATCCTTTTAATGGGCTCTTGTAGTGAAAAATTGGTGAATACTACACATTTTGGCTATTTTTGCCCTAGGGTTTGACCTAACTTGCACTCCAAGTGTGTTGTGATCAATTTTGTGGATTACAGTGACTAATATTATTGATATTCTTCACTTTACCTCCTAAAATTCCTTACAATACCCCTTTTTCTAGGTCTTGGAATTGAAAAATTGTGAAAATAGCTTTTTTTGCTATATTTTCACTAGGGTTTGACCTTAAGTGGCACTAAAAGTGTGTTGTGTTGGGTATTTTGGCACCATGTGGTTGTTATTACTAATATTATTTTCTGTCCATCATAATTTTCCTCACAACACCCTTTTCTATGCTCTTTTGTATTGAATTTGTTGAAAAAAGTGCCTATTTTGCCATATTTTCACTATATTTTGACTTGACATTATCTTGGATTTGCATCAAGAGTGTGTTGAAAGTGATTATATTGCTGTTTTGGACTGATATCAGACATATAACTTTCTTCCCTTGACTGAAATACTCATAGCATCCTTTGTTTCATTTATTTACATTGAAAAGTATCGAAAAATCAAGCATTTTTGCATAAATTTTGCATTAATGGATTCTCTTAATGGTACATCTTTAGAAGATCTTTATGAGTACATTATGAATTATGAGAATTTTTACAAATTCACTGACAAATATCCTCAAGTCTTGCATCAAATAGCATACATCTATGGCATTGACATAACCAACACTGCTCCATGTGATATCCTTCGATCAATAGCTTACTTCGATAACTTTCGTGAGACTATAGATGTTTTCCCTTCAATCATGGAGAATCTCAAAAAAATTATAGCTAAAAACCACCATGGGAAAAGTAGTCATGATAACTTTACTCCCACTCTCCCTTTATTTCATGATGATATAATGCAAATCCTTTCTAAGACCTATGAAAAGGAAATAGCAATGGGTGAGCTATCAAACAAAGAGACTTGTCCCAACATAACCCCACTTGGTGAGGATATATTGGCACAAGAAAAAGATATCATCAATACATTTCTCCACACCTCTCTTCCATCTCTTCTCACTCTCCCTAATTAGGATGAAGCTCTAGATAATGCAAATTCTCTTTGTGACAATTTGCTTGGTTTGTGAGCTATCAAACAAAGAGACTTGTCCCAACATAACCCCACTTGGTGAGGATATATTGGCACAAGAAAAAGATATCATCAATACATTTCTCCACACCTCTCTTCCATCTCTTCTCACTCTCCCTAATTAGGATGAAGCTCTAGATAATGCAAATTCTCTTTGTGACAATTTGCTAGATGTTCAAGAATTTCTCAATTACATGCTAAACTAGAAAACAGATCATGAACAGTCACATACTTTGGAAAGAAATGAAATCCTACATGTTGTGGAAGAACAAGGTATCCCTCCTATTCAAGCCATTCCAACACCCTATATAAGGACTGAAATGGGTATCTTTTGGATGCCTCCACAAGCTCATTTAAATGGCATTTCAAATGCTCCTATAGCTGACATAGACAATGGAAACATTCCCTCTCAGCCATCATTAAGAGAAACCTTTTCTACACGTTTACCCTCACAAAACTCATGAAAATATGGAAGAGAGAAGAAGTGATAACACCTTAACCATTAAAATAAAGATCAAGATTCGTGATACCCACTAGCTCAGAAGGGGCCCTACAGGTAAGTATCTCCAACCCTTTATCTCTCTTGTGATGTGCTTCCCCCGTGATGTGTTATGTATTGTTTAGGCCTCCTGGGATTGTGAGGCCTAGCTAGTACTGCACTTGAGACCATGATATGATACTATTTATAATTGTCTATTTTAACATGTGTGATTGGAAATTATGATATAATTAAACTCTTTGAGAATTATGTTTGGACTGTATGCTTTTTATTCTGATGAGTTGATGTTGGATAATTAATTGTGTGGGAAAAGAAAGTATTGAATGAATTAAATGATTTTGTGATAGTCTTTAAATATAATAAATTATATTATTTCAATTATGTAATCATGAATGAAGTTGGAATATTTAATTAATTTTTCTATGCATTTCAAGTTGCTTTGACCATATTTTCTTGACAAACTGATGCTCGAAAATTAAGTGTGCAGGCGGGTGGTCAAGCTCCTTAAGTGGACTCGGAGACTCCATAAACCCTATGTCAGACCAGTTAAGCCAAGCCTAACCCATGAAAGGGGTTAAGACTAATATGTGATGTAATATTGTTATTTGATTTTTATTTAAATTTCTATGTGTGGTTGTGGTATTTTATTTATTTTTATTAATTTTATTTAAGTACATTTTGGGAGAAAGTCTTTTTAATTAATCATTTCATTTTTTTTTTGTGGGATGTGGACAAATGTTTTAAAATTAATATTTTAATATTTTATTGTATTTTTTTTATGAGAGGATTTTGTCCCTTTGTTTTAATTTTAGAAAATGAAGAGTTTTATTGAGAAAAATAAAGAAAGTTGCTTTTTGTTTTGTTTTTCCTTCTTTTTTTGTTTTCTTTCCTTTTTGGAAGCTTTGAGTTTTATTTATGGGCATCTTTAGGCAGATTTTTTTTACTTTTGCTATGCTTGGATTTTAGGATTGGAAATTGTGAAGAGAAAGGGATTTTTGGATTGGAAGATTTTAGATTTGAGAATAAAAAAATGGGTTGGAAAATTTCATTCTAGTTTCAAATTTGGGCTCACCCTAACTTGGGGAGTTGAGGTATTATTCTGTACTTCTTGCAATTTTGTAAAAAGTATGTGATTGATTATGAATGTGGTTTTGAATGTTATTTATTTATTTATTTATTGTTGTTTTGCAATTTTTTTGGGGGTTTGGGTTTTAAGGGAGCGGCCCTCCATTTTTGATGAGAGCCTCCCTAGTGTTGGGGGTTGAGGGAGGTGTGGAGCCTCTCTTGGGAAACTTGGTTTTATTATTCAGATAGTGGAAATGATGTTACTTGATAAGTATGTTGTTGATGGTATTTTCGGAGGTATGGGGTATGTGAGAAGATGGAAATTTGTAGTTGTAGTTGTGTATGGATGTATGGAGATATGTGGAGATATGGGTGTTGTGTATTTTATGGAGAGATGGTGATTTATGATGTATGGAGGTTTATATGTGATATGTGGTGATTTATAATGTATGGAGGTTTATATGTGATATGCAGTGAATTATGATGTATGGAGGTTTATATGTGATATGTGGTGATCTTGATTATATTTTGGTTTTTCCCCAAGAGGGATGGTTATCCCCTCTCTCCCCCTATTTTGGATCCAAGAAAGATCCTTTGTTTGTGAGTCTATCCATGGGAATAATTGTTGTTTTTACTTTTATTGGATTTTGTATTTTGTAAGTTGTTAGATGTTTGTGTAAATCCGGTTTATGGAGTTCTCCTGCTCGGGGGTGGGATGTGCTTAGGCAATCCCTATGGTAGGGTGGAGAGCAGGACTTGGCCATCTATTTTGGCTGTATGTGTGCAGGTTATGAATAAGTTCCAGTTAAAGATTGAAAGTTGGTAAGAGTCTCTATGAGTTTCACGAAAAGAAATATTGTATAAGATTCCCGTTGGAATCCATTTATTGTTGTACAAATAGAGTCTTTGTGGAGTTGTATATGGTGTTGGAGAGAAAATAGTTTGATTGATGTATATGTTTTGATAAAGTTGAAAGTAATTACTTTATTTAAAATTGTACTTGCCTCTATTTGTACAAATCTGAAAATGATTCTTTCATTACAATTTATTTCTGACTGTTAGTTAATAATTTCATAATTTTATAAAAAAAAAATCTGTTTTTAAATGATATTGTTATCTAAAAATAAAATCTATATTTACCTCTAGATATTTATTTTAGAAAGGATTTAGTAATTAAAAATATAGTTTAATAAATTGATTTTTGCATAGTAAAATTATAAATAGTGGTTTTATTATGAAAGAAAAATAATGAATGTAGTAGATTCAAAATAAAAATAATATAACTTTGTTTTAAATTGGAAAAAGAAGGTAATTTTTTTAGAAAAAGATTCATAGAAAAAAAAACAACCATATTGGAAGGATATTAGATTTATTTTGCTGTTTCTAATTGGAAAAATAATTTTAGTTTTTTTTTTAGAAAAAAAGAAAAGAAATAAGATTTAATAGATTTGTTTTATTGCTCAAAGTATAGAAAGGAATTAATTTTAGATTTATTTCATTTTCTTTAAATGGAAAGATAATTTGATTTTTAGAAAAGAAAACAAAAGGGAAGTTTTAAGTTTAATGTAAATATATATTGCTTTATTGAATTTGAAAGAAAAGGAAGCTTCCTCTTTTAAAGATAGAAAAGGGTCTTGTTTTAAGGGAAAAAGATTGTTTTGTTGTCTTAAAAAAAAAAGATTGTGTTTTCTTATCTAGTTGTGTTATTTTAGATAGAAATTAGAATGAATTTTATGGGGTTATTATTAAAAGATTGAATTTTTTTATAAAGGAAAGATTAAGTTACTTATGTCAAAAAAAAGTAATTAGTTTGCTTTCATGAAATTATTAAGTTAAGTTCAATGTTGAAAGCATATGTTTTTAATAATATTAAAATTTTTTTGTAACATAGATAAATTGGTAGGTGATTAATTAAATATGCTAATTAAGTTAGTATTATAGAATTAATAATGATCTACATTATAGAATTAATTAAACTTGTTTTATTTTTGGGGTTAGAAAAGTAAGGAAAAGATTTAGTTTACTTCATTATTAAAAGAAAATAAGTTTATTCTTCTTATTTTTGGGAAAAAAAGAATTTAGTTATGTAAAAGAAAATGTATATTTGATTGAGTTAGTATTTTAAAGCAATGAGTTTTAGATTTCTTCTTCTATCCTAAAAAGGCAGTATATTAAATTATTTCATTGGAAATATGCCTTTTGTTTTAGAAGATTTAGAAAAAGAAAATTTTAAAAAAAATAAATAAATTTGATTTTCTAAGAATGCAATATATTGTGGTTTTGATTTTATTATTTTTAGTGAAAATATTTAGTAGGATTATATATAAAGGAAGTGTTAATTTATATTGGAAATAAATTAGATCTATTTTATTGTTAAAATAAAAAAAAAGAATATTAGAAAAAAAGAAACAAAAAGGCAATATAGAGTTGTTTTATTAAATTATTTAGAAATGAATTAAGTTAGCTTTATTCTATAAATATAGAAGAAAGCATTTGTTTTTTATATGGAAATAAAAAAGGAAGAAAAAAATATTAAGGTTTCAGAAAATAAAATATAATTTAGTATCTTTGTTTTATTATTTTAATCATAGAGGATTAGATTTATTTTATTATTTTAGAAAAAGAAAAGTAATTATATTGGTTGTATTCTATTCTTTATATAAAGAAAGCTAGATATATTATATTAAAGAAACAAGTTTCTATTTTCAAAAAGAATGGCTTTAGGTAAAGAAATAATTAATATTATTCTATGAATTTAGAAAGAAATTATTTAAGTTTTAGTTAAACAAAAGAAAGAAATTGTTTTAGTAATTAGTTTTATGGATAAAGTTTTTAATTGCTAGATGTTATATTGAAGATAGAAATTAGCCGAATTTAAATTATTTATTTAATTATACTATTTAACTTCATATTTTAGAAGGATTTAATTTATTATTTTATTTAAATGAAATATTTTAGTAAGTTGTTAATTTAGAAATTAAAATTATTTTTTTATTCTTTCAATATTAAAAGATAGCAATGAATGTAATTTATTTAAAACAAACTTTATTCTATTATTACAAAAAGACAATTGTTCTTTTGTTATCTATAAAAAAGAATGTTTTATTGTTTTAAGGACATAATATAAACTCTAATATTTTA
The DNA here is from genome assembly GCA_027924645.1 of Cunninghamia lanceolata. NCBI lineage: Eukaryota > Viridiplantae > Streptophyta > Pinopsida > Cupressales > Cupressaceae > Cunninghamia > Cunninghamia lanceolata. The sequence continues at coordinate 7,343,815 of BSBN01000194.1, read as the reverse complement.
TTACTTTATTTAAAAGAAATAGTTTTTTTTTTTTTTTTTTTTTTAATTTATTTATCTACAATTTTGACCACATAGAGGAAAATTAGCTATTTTATTATTAGAAGGAGATTAGTTTTCAAATATGATTTTTAGTTGAATTTGAGGTTAGAGGAGTTGGATTATAATAAATAATTTGGCATTATCTAATTTGATAGTTATAACTTATTATTAAATAATAAATTAAGTATATTTAATTAATTTAAAGGAAGTGAATATTATCATTTGTTGAAGTATTATTATTTTTGTGTGTTCTAAATAAAAATATTTAATTATGGGTAATTATGTATTAATGCAATATTGAGTTCTTTAAGTTAGTTAGCTTTGTCGAGAATTTTATTACGGAAACCTTATAGACTAAGTTGTATAATCTACTTAAATATCTTCATGGTCTTAACTTGTCACAATGGACTATTAGGATAATCACAAACTAGAGAAATTAACATCACTTAACTTGACCTTGATCATGATACTTAAGTGGTGGATAAGTAAACTAGCAAGTTTGTTTCATGTTTAATTCTATTCTTTTTTAAAAATATATATATATTCCTACCTTTTTGCCCTCTTGTATGGTGACATACAGGAGGGCTCATCATGGGCATGACAGGGATGACCTCAGATTCTCTTGTAAGGTTTAGGATACCAGGATACCGCCTCTGTTGTGACCTTCTTCTATTTGTATCATCATTCTTTTAAATTGCCTCTCTCTGATTTCATTGTTGTGTGTTGTGTCTGATGGACATAGCATCATGGTTGGTGACTTAGGGGCACCCTCCTACGTGACTGTCCCTAAGACACTTGTTTCTCCTCTCTTATCTTCCTCTAGTGTTTCCATCTAGCGGGTGGATGATGACAAACATTTATACTGATGTGGACCTAGTGTCCCTTTCAAGAGAAATAAAAAAATGGACTTAGTTCCTAATATGACGATGGGGTTGTATATCTTATTTGATGCTTGGCTAGTGGAAGCACTCGTGCTTTCTGCGTAGTGAATTTCATGATGTTTTCATCACATTTACAAACCTTAACAATACTTTTGCTCCATGCACCTTTGTTTGCCTTTGAATCTAGCCTTGGCACACTACTGTATTTGACTACAAATTTTGATGAATGTTTGTTTACATATTGACAAAATATTGTCGACTTACCAACGTAACACTGATTGAAATTTTGTCACTGAATTTTCGTCACTTTCATGACCAATTTTTTTATGTCAAAACCATAACCCAACATCATCGGTCAGCGCCACAAAAAATGTTGGCTGTCTTTGTCACAAAATCTACGTAACTTCATCCATCTATCGACACAAAATACCCAAAAAACATTGCAGAACTACCATTTAAAAGCGTCGAAAAAACACCAAATGTTCATCCCTTTTCTGACGAGGTGGAGGAAACCACGACCTAGCATCATCGGTTAGCACCATGAAAATTTGACATAACTTCATCCATATATCGATGCAAACCATGAAAAATTGACATAACTTCATCCATATATCGACGCAAAAAATCATAAAACGTTACAAAAACTCATTTGAAATCGTCGAAAACCACCAAATGTGAGTCCATTTTCTGATGAGGTGGAGAAAATCATTGTTGCCATTATGACGAAAGTTGTGTCATGTGTACAGCAACCTCATCACAAATTTTTTGGTTCGTCAAGCTATGTTCGTCGAAATTGAGACGAAACCTTGCAATTTTTTTTAAAAAATTATTCAATCAAACATCTTTTACTTTCACCGATGGTCCTTATTTTATCCACTATGTCAGTGTAACTTGAGAAATGTTCTCCTGACTAAATTTTATCAGTGAAGCTTGCTAGTTGTTGTGCCAATTTTATTTTTTTTATAATTTAAAGCTGGTAAGGGCCAACTCCCATTATATTATATCATAAACAAAAAAGATTACAAATTATGAGTTCAAGCTTTCAAACCAAACCCAACTGACTAACAAAAATGCTCGTGACCAGCTTCCCCCTGACCCCAAACTAAACAACATCTGCTATTAACATCTCCTAATCCCTTTCTTACAAGTAGAAACATCTGCAACAAAAGCTATAAAACCATGTTGAGTACACCTATAACTATACAAAAAAGAAAGTATAGAAATTATGGCTAGGCTTGCCCTTAGTAGTTCAGTACCCCCAACCACGACCATGACCATGCACCACGCTGCACCCTATAGAAGAGCTTGAGGCTCCATGCTCTGTCCTGGGATCCATTTCTAGGCTTGAATCTGTCGTCTTCTTCCTCATCTACTTGGTGTGAGTAGCACAAACTTTAACCAAGCAATCCATCTACATGTTCTGTGTGTAGGACCCTGTGTAATTTCCTCCACGTCCCTTTCATCTTCTTCTATCCAGTCTTCCCCACACTCTAGAAGTAACGGCAACTCTATATCCCCTCTATCCCCTTCACTATCACTGTCACTTGGCACCTTGAAGCCTTCCCTTGCTAGAAAGTCACCCATCTAGTCTATCGAGGGAAGCAGGAGAATACCTACTATTCACTGCAGGAATTCCAAATTCTGGTCCAATGCCTCCACCCTTTCCTCTAGCTCATACGTGTCCACTAAGAAGATTAGCGAGAACCTCCACACCTCTTGCTTCCCCCTTCCTTTCCTCAAATAATATTGATGAGGCAATGGGATCTTACCATTAGTGCCTACATTGTCCAGCACTGCATCAATCTCCCCCAGGACTGCATGTTTGAACAATCTCTGGCACAAGTTTTTAATCTTAGGTTTAGGCACACCCCTACTTAGCGCTAACACTAGAAACATCGCTGAGATATTTGTGTTGGCCTGGTGTCTATGGTAGGTCCACAAAAATTCCTACTCCAACACCTCCTTCACAGCATGCAGCACCAACTCGTGTTTGATAGATAGGAGCCCTCAGAGTCTCTTATTTGTGATCACTCCAAGGAAGGCAACCATTGTTACCGAGGAATCAAGGCAAATCCAAGTGTCCATAGCTCCTATTCCTACCTATTCTACTGCTCAACAAAGCTTATAATCTACCCTGCCTCTTATGTCTATTTATATCAAAAATCACCCAAACCAATATTAAATCTTCATTAAATTGCCACATGTGCTACCACCACCACACTGTACAATCCATCTAATTCTACATCATGAGATGATGGGGAAGATGCCTTGGAATAACTACTTTACATTTCTCAAGGGAAGTATTTGTCCTTTCCACACCCAAAGATCTACCCAACAATCTACCTTGGGGCCTCGCTCCTATCACACAAACGAAATCTTTCCAATAGCTATCCCGACTATACCTTTTAACACATTCTACCTTATTCCACCTCACCACCCACCACCATCATTCCTCCACATGATGGACATCTACTCCACTGGCAATCTCAGTCATCCTTCCACCTCCCAAAGCCACTTCTTTTGCTAACTCATCAGCCACAGTGTTGCCCTCCCTGTATGTGTGGCTGATGCAAGAATCCACCAGATCAGAATTAATGCATCTTCTAATTCAAAGAAGCCATCTGCGCAGGGTGCAGTTCAATGTGAAGTTGGTACAAATTACATTTACCGTTAGTAGTGAATCTCCCTCCAAGTGCAGTTTAGCCACCCCCAACACTAAACCCATCTCCAGCAAAATATGTGTGTGCTTTCTCATTTGATACTTGGGAGAAAAAAAATAACAGTTAAAACCAAACCAAAAACCAAACTAGCAACATATAATACATAACTGTATTAATTTTATCCAATGAAATTATTTTATCATCAGTGCATGAAGCACATGACAGGTGATTACTAGGAGCAATCCATCCACTCACTTATTCCATTGGTCACTAAATAAGAGAATCATCTATAAAATTGCTACCCAAATTGAGAGGTGTCCCTCATATGGATCAAATGGCATGTAAGCAACTAGAGATGATTATTGGGAGCAACTACAAAATCAATAACCTACCAAACAATGGCATGACATCATCACTAACTACTCATCACATAGTGAATTGTGGATGACTTTAGCATTAACCACATAATTACAATATCTGTATGTTTAATGATTTAATACCAGCTGTGTTACAGGGCTCTCTCCTAGACCCCTCATATCTAGACCGAGTTCGAACCACATACCAGTCTCAAGCCAATTCTTGTGCTGAAATGGCTGGGCTCTTGTCTTTTGTTTTTTGCTCTACATGAGTACATCCCAAGTCTGTCTAATCCAAACTCGTATATCCCCAGATGTGGGATCCATCTGTGGATAGATTCCCCTGCAAAAGTTGTCATCCATGGTAACATATGAGATGTGTTAAAAAGTAAATTAAGTACAAAGGGTAACATATTGAAGCAATGAGAACTAATGAAAATCACATAAGCTTAAAAGTGCAACATAATGAAATATTGAAAAGTGCATTACCTTATTGAGCTTCTCTTTGTTTCGAGAACTAAAGTTTAATATTCTCTACTTAACATGGCCAACCACGTGATGGTGGAAGCTCATTTGGCCCCTCCCCCCCTCACATCACTCTCAATTCCCCATACCCGATCATATAACATTAATCATTCATTCATCCGTTAATAACATATAACATTCATTCATTAACATATTCACATTCATTCTTTCAGTTTTTACATATTATCAAAAATATGGTTGTCAAAAATATTAGTTTCTAACATTCATTAACATATTATCAAAATTATGGCTGTCATAATATGATTACAATCACTTTTTTTTTTGTTTCTTTTTTGCAACTAAAAAAAGAAGAAGTGGAGTATCATTTTCTAAATCATCTGTCCCCCCTTCAATTGTTCTGCCCTCTACTCGTGATCTTAATATATGCCTAGTCATGTACTCATGACGTGGAGGTTGCTGCAAGCTAGGGGGGTCTGTTGTAATAACAAAGAAATGTTAAGTTGATATGTTTTATTATTATTGTTACAAGTATTTCATTAATTAAAAGAACATTAGAGTGGTGCTCTTTACGTGATGGGGCCACATCATGTTCCTAATCTTGTCTTATAGCCTCATGCTCAACATGCTAAACACCCTCTAAATCCTCTAGATTTGAAACACAAAAGGTTACATTAATTAATACACCAATTGGAATTAAATATGCTTAAAAGAACATTACATTGGTCCTCTTTACCTGATGGGGCCACATCATGTTCTTGATCTTGTCTAGCCTGATCATACTCAACATGTTGATTATGCTCTACATGCTCTAAAGTTGAAACACAAAAGGTTACATTAATTAATACACCAATTGCAATTAAAGATGTTTAATTGTATTAATCCATACTACATTTTGTATAGCACATGAATACATCCAGTACCGGGATGCACACCATGACCTGCATCTGCAGGTTGTGCTCCACCCTCACTAGGCTGCATTCCAATGTCATGTGCAGTATTATCATTGCTTGCCTATTTAAAACAAATAGGCACATAATTAGTTTATGGTGGAAATTAATATTGAATATATTGCACAAGTATTCAATTTTAAATAAACTTCATTGAGTTTATTTACCTATGTGTCGGATGTAGTGGAAGCTTGTGTTTGCCCAATAAAGAGTCTTAGGCATTCAGCCACGGCTCCATGGCCTTGCTGGAAGGCAATCTTTAGGTCCTCTTCTGTGGGCACTCTGTTGAATTTAGAGACCTTCATTTTTGTATAAGATCATGAATATTTCTTCTATGGTGTGATAAAACAAAAATTATTTGCAATTTATTATTTGGATGCAATATTTCATTTATTAATACTTACAATTCATGTGGCTAATTTCATATAACCACCAGAGCCAAGATTGTTCTGCCTGTGTTTTTCTAGTCTTGCCTTTGTTGCCTTCGATGTGTCAGGTAGCCTATGAAAAGTTTGAAATACATTAGATTATGTAAAAAGAAAGAGTGATCAATATATAACTACATTGTTGATAGTATCACATACCTTCCTTGGCTCGGTGGTGTCTTTCCTTTTTTCTTTTCAGCCTCTCCTTTCCATCTAACACCAGGTCCTTCCACTCCCTCTTCAGAATCATGGGGGGATGCTCGTACTTCTTGTTCTTCTCTAAATGTGACCTATATTGGTCCCTCACATACTTTAGATAGGTACCAGCTTTCTTAAGGACCTTGGTTCGGTTGAATGTGTTATTACCGAACAACACAACTAAACAGTTAATGAGCTCATCTTTTAAATCTTTATTTTGAGTATTCCACCATGTACGTATGGTGGGCCCAAAGATCTCCAATGTAATATCATTTAGATGTTTATAAAAAACATCATTTCCTACAAAATGATCATGGGATCATTAGTCTAAAAAGAGTGATCAATAAGTAAATTTCAATTGGATTATATATAATAATAATTAAAACATTTTATCTGGAATGAATGTAACCACCGCATCTTCCAAGAGAAAAGCCTCAACCTATGAGAGATTATTAAGCGGATTCAAACTGTCATTTGTGAGATCCTCAATGCTAAAGCAATCCTGAACTGAAACTGCTCCTTTACCTAATGGGATGAGGAACTAAGGAAAAAATGGCCTGACCTAAGATGCACCGCATCCTCACATATTAAGAAGGGATCAAATAGGAGCACAAAAAAATGGATAAAACCTCAAAAGGATTGTTTTAAACTCAATTTTGATGGGTCTGCTAATGGAAATCTAGGCCCGGCTGGAGGGGTTGGTAATTAGAGATGCTCATGGCGATGTAGTGGGGGCTATGTCTTGTCACTTTGGGACATTGACCAACAATGAAGCAAAATTCAAAGTGCTTCATAGTGGACTATGGCTTTGCGATAAACTGAATACCAGATTAGTAGAAATTGAAGGGGACTCCCTCCTCTATATTAATGTGATAAAGTCCAAACAAATTAGTAACTGGAAATTGAGAGAATGGCTGGAAAAGATTGTACTAGCCTTAGCAAGCCTGGGAAGTTATTCAGTCACACGTGTGTCTTCAAGTGTCCCTGAGATTCATTTCGAATCCCAATTAATCCTTAAAATCTATTCCCAGTCAGGAAGTATCCACCAAATTCCCTCTGCTCAGGTAGCGTGGTCATCATAGGGACAAACTTTGTGGGATTCACAGGATGATCTCATTGTAGGCAAGTGTAATTTCAAGATGAACAGGAACCCAGTGAACTTCATGAAAGTTTCTTCACTCAGCTTCTATTTAAGGTGTGTTCCCTAAGTAAAGGCATCATTCAGTGTGGAGATTTCTTCTTTTAGCAAGCATGACTCAGCATTTTGGTGTAACATGTCACTACAATGCAATGAGGATGAAACAAACAAGGTGCAAATAGCCAATCTCTTCAGCAAGGCATCAAATAAAGAGAGGGATGCAATTCTGAAGGTTGTCAAGGAAGATTTTTTGTTTGGTGGCCACTCCCACGATGGTTTGGTCTTGGAAAGGTTTTTCATCAATTATGTGCAGGTCGTGGGTGCCCAGCTGTGGGGTCTAAGAGTAGCTATGAGGATGGCCTGCGAGGAGGTTCTAGAAGCTATTAGGCCTACCTTGGATGCCATGGAAGTAGAGCCTGAACAAGGCATTGCTCTGTCCATTCTGAGCCTGAATGAGGAGAACAAGAAGACCAAACTGCATAAAGCCTGGGCAATTTTTCAAAAATGAGTGGAAAAATCAAATGACATCAATAATTTTCTAAATTTTGTAGAGGCCAATCCTAACTTGATTGACCAAAATGTAGTGGCCAGGTTGGTCGATATAGCTGAGGGTGTTGGGTACATATACCACTAAACATCCCTTCCAACACTATATGTACTTGTTTTAATTTCTATATAATATAGGGAGCTACCCCTGTTAATGGTAACATTTACCTAAAAATAAATAAATAAATAAAACATTTTAAAGTACCTAGGACCTTCTCTATCTTTATGGAAATGAAATCCTCGATCACAACAAATGTGACCGGAAATGTTCCCGTACTAGTAATATGGGAAGATTCAAGAAATGCTACTAAAACATCACCAATACTAGTGGCCTCTGCATCCCCAGGTACATGTCCTAATGCATGTTCTGGCATGTGTTCGATGCCAAAGGGTGCACTACCTGATGCCTGCATGCTATGTGTTGTTGACATTTCAGTCCATAATATATGCACGGATGATGGGGTCGGATGATGTGATGTATGCGCAGGAAGATCAAGATCGACACTTGTACCAACTCCTACTCCCTAGGCAACACCTGCAATACCCTGATCATGGCTAGCAGCATCATGAGGATGCAAAAAATCCTATAAAAACAACACATATTTTAGTTCATGACATAAACGAGTACAAAATATAAAACCATGAATGAACTTATGTTATAATTAAAAATCTCATGACATCTTACTTGCAAGTTCCATGCTCTCTCAGTCAATATTTTAACCCTTTCTCTTATCTCATCTATTTGAGGCTATATGAATAACAATTGAAAGATTTATTCATTGCATTTTTTTGTCTTCCTTATCATATCTAGAGTGTTTGCGGAATATGCGATGTCATCATCATATAATAGTGACTACACCTCCCTATGGATGCTCTCCTCTACTACTGGTTCCTTTCCTCAATCATCTGACTGCGACAAGAATATTAAAAACATTATCGAAATTAACCCAATAAACTTATGAGAAAAACATAATAATAAACATTTTGCTTGTATCTAATTTGTACAATTACAATGAGGTAAACCTATCAGGTAGAAGCACCTAAAGATGCATCACGATTTGTGCTCTGGGTTGGAGCCTTCCCCCTACAGTCAATGTCCTATTGTGACAAAAATTAAATATTAAAAAACATTACCGAAATGAAACCAATAGACTTACGAAAAAACATAATAATAAAATGGTATATTGGAGTCATTAATTGGAGGTTGGGTAAAATGGTATATAGTACGTACCACCCCCATAGTAACTATGTTTGTATCTATGCGATTCAAATTGTAATCGATTAGCAACTCTTCCCCTATAGTTATTGATTTTATTGCACATAAGAATACACAATTTCTGTCACGCGCCTCGAATATACAATTGGGTTGTTTATTTGTTGCCCCAGGTCATGTATTGTTTATAAACCCTGCAATATTCCCTGATGCTTTTCACCTTCCATCAATGTACATAGCCACTCCTTTATTTTGATCCTTATCTTTTAGCTGTATATAATTTGCTAACATTGCATACCTACACATACTTCCTGTATATCGAACCAGCTGCATCCAATCTTTGTAACTGTAACAGGGTTCGACATACTCCATCAATTCAAAAACTTTGTCGTAACAGACCTTTATGCTGTCCATTCAAAATAGGCCCAAACCATGTAATGACAATGGTGTTATGAGATATATCCTCTCATTGACACAAAAATTAGTGTTTATTGGAGGAATTTCCTTGGGTACCCATTGTTTCTGTAGATGTTTGTACCTCAAGGGCACCTTGATGTCGCCTATGCTCTCATCATCATAAGAACATGACCCCCCTTCAGCAAGAAAAAATTCCATGTGTTTACGGAATTTTATTCTAATCTTTTGACCTCTAGTTGATCTCCCTCTTTTAGACCTACTACATGTCTCACTTTCCTCTCCTCTTCCTAAATTTCCATCACTTAAGGAAGATAGATCTGACAAATACCTATTTAGTGGTACCTATACTCATAAGGATGTTGGATGAAGTTATTTCATGATGATGTGATCCCAAGGTATGGGGTTGGAGGATTAAAAACCAACCTTGTCACTACTAGTAAAATGAAAGTATAGTATATGATTTTGTTAAATTATCAAGAATAAAGGATGGGAGATGGTTTACATTTGTTTGAAGTGAAATGGAATGGAAATTGTGTGGTCTATATTAGCCTAGATACTGTTTTGGGTCAGATTACTTTATGTTGAGCTGAAATTGTGAAGTTTAGGATAGTCATAAAGAGAGTTAATGGTAAAATGAAAGGGCAGACTAGGTAATTTTTTGTTTTGATCAAGATGAAGTTGACTAAGGTGTTTGAAGGTTTGGTAATGGTTTGGAACTCTAAAACAAAAGTTGAGTGTTTGTGTTGAGTTTTGTGAAGGGAAATATAGTTGAATAAGTGTGTCAAAAGAAGGAAAGTTCAAGATTGTTTGTGACTTCTCAAATGAGATTGTGTGAGTTTGTTTCCTTCCTCTGACTCTGCATCATGTACTTCTATACATTCTCTTATGGATAGGCACTAGGCATTTTTCATTGCACTCACGGACCATGTATTGTTTTCAGTCCCTTTGATCATCTGTGGACCTCAATATGTAAATTTATTTCATTGAAGTTTAGAAATTTGAACCCTAGTGAACTTCGTGTGCTGTTATGTGATAGGAATTCCTTTCATTAATCTTATAGTAGAAAAAATATGCTAAGACAGATACAAAAACTGTAGTTCATAGGCCAAAAATGGCCACCCAACTGATTGAACATCTCAAATCTTTGGTGTTCAAACTAACCAGACACTAGTACTAGGTAGTACTTGGGTTTGTCAATGGGACATTCACTTGAATTAACCAAAATATAGCATGCAACACCTTGATGGGAACAAAAAGAGTTTAAATCACTGTACTTGCAACAAGATTTCTAAATGTGGGGGAAAATCACTTACAGTCATTGTCCCTTGTCAATTTTCCCTTTTTGAGTGCCCTCACCTCTCGCTCGAGCTTTCCTCCTGCCAAATGGTTCCTAGTCTTCCTCCTTGACTCAATGGCCTTGTAGCATTCATCCAATGAAGTCTCGCAACTCTCCACTCAGGGGCTGGATGCAGTGGTTCTTGGTGCAACTCTCCAGTTAGGGTCTCAGTGTAGTATGCTATGTCGTGCTCCTGCGCACGTGGGGCCAACATTCAAAATATATAATTTATATATATGCTATGTCATGGAATGTGTTAAGAGACTTTAAAATTAATATATACAATCTAGTTAATATTGACACATCTAAATCATGACAAAGGCACTTCGAAGATATGCTATGACAATAAAGAAGATTGTTAAGGTAATATCAAGTCTTGATCCATTAGGGTAGGAAAACATAGATGCATTGTTACAAAAGGTTCCATTCAACTTGGAGGAAATGGATAATTACCTAAGGGGTTAATGTGAGATTGGACCAAGTTTATATTATGATACAAATATCTTGGGAAAAGGGATTATGAAATGGTTAAGTATGGGAAATTTTAGAGATAAATATAACACCAAGAGAAGAACACTAGAACTAATTTTAGCACTACTAATTTGTAATAGATCCAAGGTGAGGCTTAGAGAACCTCATCTTTTGAAACCATTAACCAAAGAAATGCTAAGAACAATATATGAAAGAGACAAAGAATAAGGCAAATTCTATTATTAGTGAAAGGAAGCAAGGTACACACTTCCTACGCTAATCTAATGAGGAAAGTAGAGTGCAAATTCAAATTAACCTTTCCAGTTACAGCGTTATTAACATAATAACAAAGATATTCTAGCAATACACATACACACAAAAAGTAGACACACACACAGAGAGAGAGAGAGAGAGAGAGAGAGAGAGAGAGAGAGAGAGAGAGAGAGAGAGAGAGATGATATACGTGGGGAAAACCCTTCTGGGTGAAAAACCACACACTCCAAAACACATCTCAAATGTATTACAGTAAACAATAACAGATTACAATACAGTTTCAGAGCCAATGCTCTTTCAGGAGTCTTTGAATGTCGAATCCAGAGATATTCTGGCAACATAATAGTACTTATACAAAAACTATATATCTCCCATCCAAGCACCTATTTTTATAGAGTTTACAAGGCAAATGTGGAACCTTCTAGAGATGGACATCCATCTTGGACTCATGCCCCAAAACCCATGCCTAAAAACACTTGTCCAACATCCCATCCCAATGTGGGCACCTTGTCCCAAGATAGGCTATGACAGATGCTCTTATGCACCTTACAGCTATCATAAAATCCGTCATAACTGACAACACTTATAGTTGTAAGAGAATTTGTCATACACTGACTAAAAATATCATATTCCTCTTACAACATGGCATAACCTCCCTTGAACGCCCAAAGATGTCTTTCTCTCATGCAAATATACTCACTGACACTTGTCATTAAATAAAAGTCATTTGAGGTTTTGGGGGCATTGCCCCCGAGCCCCCACGAGGGCACTGCCCCTCGACCCCGCCCTGTACTGCGACAAGGAGCACGCCAGGGGCGCTGCCCCTAGAACCCTGCAAGGGGCTACACCCCTTGACCCCATCTTGTGGGTGCTACCCCCAAACCCTTGTTAATTATTCAAGGGGGAAACCCTAACTACCAAAGTCACCAAAATTTATCCTGCTACATGTACACAAGGTGCTGACTATGCCAACTCAACATGGGATAAATAAATACCACATTAGGAATTTGCAAAGGTTGAGACACCTTAATTCCCAACAATTAGGAAGGATGAGATGCCTTTATATAGCATGACCTCATGTTTGAGTCTTGAAACCCTCCCATATTGTCAACACATGCGTCTAGGCTAACCATGTCAAGTTTCACTCCATACAAGCACAAATTGAAAAAAAATCAATGTTAGCCCCATTCACATGGAAATAACCAAAGATATGATCAAATAATATCTAATCATAAATAGTCATAGAGAAATTAGGATTTGATCATATGGAAATTTCTAGGAGAGCTACAATAGTTGTAACATCATGAACTAACAACATTAAAAAGTACATGAATTAATTATGTAATGGCATAAAAATTAAAAACATCATGAGTTAATTATGTAACCATATAAGTCAAATATTATTCTATCAAGAAATCAATATCAAATAGATAATATAATCGTATAACTCATACATTTCAATGTCATTGATCTTCTTCTTCATCCAACTCTTTGTCTATATCATCCAATCCAGATTGGACATTGTAAGGATTGGTCATATCATCATCATCGTCATTGATATCAATTTTAATAATGTCATCATCCACACGGATATCATCTTCATGAACATTAACTCCTACATCATCCTGATCTATTTCCTCTTCTTCTACATCTTCGTCAGGCACATCATCAACTAACTGTTGATCCTGATCATCGTCTACATCATCTTCTAGTTCTTCGGTATCTTCTTCTTCCACCACTTTATACTTTACTGGTCTTCCTCTTGGATCATGTACAACAACAAATGACCAACCCGGTTTACTTGGAACCTCTGAGTAAAATACCTTCCCACATTGGCTTGGAAGAACATAGTGCTCATTTCCAGCTTCCTCAATCGAACTTGTATTAACCATGGTAAATCCATTATCATGTTTAATAATAGTTCTCTTGGGATCATTTTCATTCAATCGTAGCCTGTACCATTCGATGATGAACATAACTAATTTGAAGGACTTAAAGTCACACTCAAGTATATCATCCAAAATCCCATAGTATCAATTTTCTGAGACTTCTAGATGTATGTCGCTTCTAGATGAAACATTAGTCACCTGAAAGACTGCAATTATCCCAAAATCACAAGTTTTCTTCGTGTCATCCAACTTTTGATTCAAAATTTATGACCATTGCACCACATAGCCTTGTGGTGTTTCACCTGTAATATGTCAAACATGTAAAAATTATTGCATCGTCAATTCATAAACATATTTATTCTTGGCCAAATGTATGCAAAGAAAAAAAACTCAACATATATATACATCAATATAATTGAAAATAATTAAATAATATGGGTGATTAATATATTTATACGTACCTGTTTATCTCTTAAACCATATGCTAAATTAATTTCCCTTAGTGTAACATTGGAATCTCCATTATGATGAGCTTCTTTAACCAATGAAGCCACACCTTCCCATGTTAATGTGTGATCAAATTGTTGACATTGTTCAATCCATACCATCATCCAATCAAGATTGTTTGTGATGTACAAATGTAGTGCATCCCACTCTTAACCAACTATATAAAAAAAATGAAATTCACAAATGATGTATAATTAGTTAATTACGGCCATGGTATACAACCTTAATTTATAATTGATGTACCTGAAAACCTAACATCCCACTACCAATGATCTTATTATCTTTTGTTGTTGGATGAATTCAAATTAAAGGAGTATGCACAAATAACGAATTATGACTTTGAAGGGTACATACACTCTTGTAAGAAAAAGAAAAACCTTAGTGGATACACCCATGTTCCTATACCGGGGGAAGATGTGTTTAAGAACAAAGAAGATAAAGAAGTAGAGGAGGTTATAGAAAATTTCATGAAGGTATTATACCCTAAATTACAAAATTTGGTATTATGAGAATAAGAATCGCTGAAACATATAAGCATTGGTGGAACCAAGGATAAAGTTTCACTGATGGCCCAAGATAACTGAAAAGCATTACCAATATGATAAGTATTGGCCGAACTAGGGTATATCAGAGTAACTACATATAGAATCCTGTTGATAGACCGAGAAAAGGAAATCCATCGATGGAAGAAGTGGGCATCGGTGAAATATAATGCAAAGTCACTATTGGAACTAAAAAATTCACATTTTTCATCTACTAAAGAATTCACTAATGTCCCTCATTTCCAAGACGAACCACTAAAATTTGTGTGACAAGATCCATATCAGAGTCCACACATAAAAGATCCCATGAACATACCTAGCTCTATGACCATAGCTCAATTCTGATACTAGTTCATCCATATTGGCAAGACCTCATGTAACTCACACCGAATGGTAAAATACATTTTTAGAAGAAAGTATGATAATCGGTGAGAGATGAGCAATGTCTGAAAGACCAAGATTTCATATGTTAAAAATTTTGGGGAGACATTTGCTATGTATCACCAATACATTCTCATCGGCATGAGTATAATAATCAGAGCAAAGTCCTGAAGTCACACCGAGCCTTTAAGTCACACCGATAAATGACTTATCGGCATGAAGGAAAGCAATCTCTCCCCGATGCATAATGATAAGGCTATCGACATGACACATACAGTCGGAATGAAATCCTTAAGCTTCTTCAATCATAACAGTCACCTCAACATAAGGAGAAAAAGGCTTTTCGGCAAGACTCTCACCAATATGTTCCAGTAAAGTTGAATGAAGGAAATAAGACCATCGGGAAGACATGACCCGTCGGGAGACCCGCATATTTTCTTTCTGATGAAGATTATCATGCCGATAATGGCAAGCTAATCTCTATCCATTGGAGAAACACTCACTAATGCCAGATTGAATATTAATCCAACTTGACCAAATGTTGTCGAGATGAAAATTGAAATATCTTCTTGAAATAACGATAAAAGGTTAAAAATTGCTTTGGGGAGACACCAATGTACCCATGATGACCAATTAGATACATATGGATGAAAATGGTGCCAAGGCAATATGAAGGTCAGTAAAAGAATGAGATAGTCTCACTGATATGAATAAAAGAGCATCACCCTGACATTTTGAAAGTTGTGAACTCCCTGCATTTAATTCAAGTGGTAGCCATTAATGGCTGATTGAACATAAGAGGTATAAACTGGATTGAATTTAATTGAGATCAATACAAGTGTTGCAAATGGAGAAGAAGGAGTTCACCAGGATCTAAGGAGATTGCACATAGCGTATATAGGTAAGTCCTTGAACTCTCTCTAGAATAGTCAAGTTCTGATAGTCACCAAAAATGGAAGGTTCCTCTAAAACAAAGAAGAGGCAACCAATTGAGAAGAGCCAAACCAAGGGTAAAAAATGGAAAATTGACACAAAAAAGGAGAGAAAACACCAAAGAGGAAATTGAACCAAGACCTTGTAGACTAGTTGCCCGGTTCAGGACCCAAGGCCAGAAAAACTGCACGATTAAGAGAAAATGTGGAAAAACTTGAAGATAAATACAATTACATAGGAAATGTATGGATTCCTATTCGAGGATATGAGTTATTTATGTTCCACTATCACATGAGACATAGGATGGAACCCGTCTGTAACCCCTGGCAACTCAATTTGTGGAGATTGATAGTTACATATGTTTTTGTCAATATCAACCTTTTGAAACTACTGGCATACCATTATGACCCTGACCAAAAATCCATATGTGATCTTCAAGGAAAGCCCCTATTTCATGTTTCCAAAAATGCAATCTGTGAAGTTTTTGACTTAAATGACACATACAACACCCCAATTGTGCATGAAGCCCTAGAAAAATAATATTTCAAACTGGATACAACATATAAGGGCTGGAGACTACTATTACATAGGCCACGGAATGAAGGGAGTCTGGTTCCATTTGAAGAAGGGGACAAACCACCGTTTCATGTAGATTTGTTCGAACCTTACTTGAGATACACATATTACTCAGTGGGACAAGTGTTGGGGACTGAAGTTCCAGAGTTTATGTCTATAGTGCCCATGGTTATCTTTGCAGATATCTAGTGCCATCAAGCTAGGACATTTGATTATGTTGCTTTTATTTTTAAGGAAATAGACTCAAGTCTGAAGGCCATAAAAACTAGTTCCCCCACAGTCAACTTCAAACACTATTCTATTCTCATGCATATGGTTTTGTATTTTGGACAAGAATTAAATTTATGGCCAGAGTAGCTAAAAATTTCACAAATTGATAAAAATGGCCAGTCTCTGCCTCCACAGTTATGGACTTCTATTTGGGATAGTAGGTTTAGAAATTCCAATTATGTTTATTTTGAAGAATTCTTTGTGAAAACCCTATACAGATGTTATGGCTACCCATGTAGTTATACTTTGTCTGAGGAAATTAAAAGGTTTCTAAGACTCAAAGATTTTGATGGGCCACCTGCTATGAACCACAATTGGGTTGATTGGTATAGTTTCTGTGATTCCATAATGTTCAGAGTGTATGGGTTTGAGGATACCCCTTTTTTATTGACAAAAACTATACTAGATAGGGTGGCATACTTGGAAATAGTTAGACAACTTGATTACTCAAATGTGATGCATCTTAGTGCATATGATAAAAAATCCTTTATGCCGAGCACCTTATGTTTTGGTGACTTCACTGTGTTGGCTAGAGAAGGTTATGATCTTATTCTTGATAAATTATCTCATTTTAATCTTGGGAAAGGGATGCAAAGAAATAATTTTGACCCAGAGGGATTTATTGATTATGCTAAAAAGAAGCAAAAACTGGGAGGATATGCTCATGTACCATTCCCTCATGATGATGTGATGAGAAATTTGGAAGAAGCAGAGGCTCAAATAGCCATTGATAAGTATAATCAAGAAATAAGGGAAATGAGAAGAAAAACACAAGAAATTGAAGTTTTGTCCTCCGACAGTGAAGGGTATGTAGCCGATAAAACCCATGACCTTCTTGATACAATTTCAAAATATAGAATTGAACCATATCAGCCCCTGGAAAGAGAATTAGAAATTGAAGAAATAGGGGAAGATGATGTTAGACAGGTTGCATATAGATCTTTTATTTCAGATGACCAATTCATTCATACTCCTGAGTTTAGATCTTTTCTGTACAGACACAAGGGAAAGGCTATTAGAGAATCAATCCCAGATTTTACACCAAATAACCAGGCACAATTGATGAATGATTTAAAAATAAAGGTTGAAAAGGAGATAGAAGATATGATTCCTGAGAAAGGCAGAGAGCTACTCAGAGAATCTGGTGTAATAATATTCCCAGGACTTGATCTGAAATCAACACTTGTTTTTGATAATTTTTTGCATAGTGATGACACAAAACACAAGCTTAGTTCTGAAGGGGTTGCTGAAGTGTATACAGAAACAAAATACAATCCAGATGAGAATTCTCTCATGATACGGGCTCTGTATCCCCAAATAAGAAGCTTGCAATCATTGATACTGAGAAAGATTTCAGTCATGTTATGACATTGAGAGCTGGAGAAACTAATCCAATTATCACAGCAGAGCTTGGAGTAAATGTAGCAAAGCTAAATAAAGCTCAGATTCAGCTGTTGATAAAGGAGAGGGATACCTACAAGATGAGTTGGGAGAGATTGAAAAAGGAAAATGATGTTGTAAAGGATGCAGTTCCTCTCAAAATGATTACACAGGTAGAGAGCTCACAACAAGCCCAATCACCTTCAAAAAATCAAATGACACAGGTCAGAATAGATACACTCACTACAGTCCTGCAGAACATGCATGATCATATGATGAAATGGATGTATAAATTATGGGACATTTGTTCTAAGAATTAAAAGGTCATTCAAGAACATGAGAGACATGATAATAGGGTAAGAGATAAGTTACAAGAGATACAGGACAAACAAGCCTCTGACAGTGCAAGCACATCCGATGCTGACAATCTTATTAAGCAGCATAAGAAATATCATGATAGCCTCCAGGATGAAGTAAAAGAATGCATGGAGACTTCACAGATAGGTGTACCTGTGCTACTAAAAAATGACAAATATTTGAAAAGCAAAGATGAATGGATCAAGGAGTGTTAGGGAATCTTGAAAGAAGCCATAGAAATTGTGAAACATGAAGATTCAGCATCAAAGGAGGCTTGCTCACATTTGGAGAAGATGGTCTCAATGGAGGTGGACATTAGGCATGCCATTGAATATATTGAAAGGCACCTAAGCCAGAAATACTTAGATCATCTTGCTCAGATTTATTTGTGGTTTAGTAGGGCTTAATTGTGTTTGTTTAGTCTCATAATTTTGCATTGGTTCTAAACACAGCATTTGTTTCTTAGTAGAGCAGTTGATGCACCTGTTGTTTAGAAGGAGTAGATTGACCAACACACAGATGAAACATCCTATGAGAAAATAAAAAACCTTGCTCAGGCCTTGAATGGTCACAGGTTTCTATTCGAAGAGTAATGGATTGGTGTTTTAATTATATTTCTATTTATTTTCTTAATTCAGCTAGTTATGAAAAGATGCGACTCTTCCATTGTAACTAGCCTAAAGCTTGTTCACTTCCCAATATATAAAGGGAACCCAAGGCCGTCTTTTTAATCATCATCAATATTAGATTAGAATCACTACCATTAGTAGTAGCTTTCATCTATTCCATTCACTATCAAAATGTTTTAAATCATATCCAAAGACCATGTTGCACATAATATTTTGAGGAAATCAATTGAAGATCTCAAATTTGGTGGCTCTATACTAGTATCAATGGTTTGTTAAGATAAGCAATTATTTGGCTATCTCCAAGTTGGTATTCCTTATTATTTGAATTTATTCCAAGTAGAATATTAAATTCATCAAAAACATTTGTTGTTCCTATGTAATTTTCTTAACTGGTTTCTTCAAGTAGGAATTAAAATCCTTTTAAACAGATTACAGTAATTTGGAAATATCAATTGGATAGATAAGGAGAGTCTATAATTGAAGGTTGTTATACTGTCTCTAGACAATACTATTGATTTGTTCAAAATTGAATATATCAAGTATATTTTCATTTTGTCAGTGCACATTTTGTTGTCAGTGTGTGATCCCTCTCAACTAGTTCCTTTAAGAAAGGATTAAAATCCTCTTAGATAGATCACAGTAATTTAAAAGATCTTGATTGGATCAATAAGAAGAGTCTGCTAGTCACATCTCTACACATTTATGCAAGTCATAAACTAGAAACATTGTGCCAAATAGTTAGGATTATTGCTAGGTAACACCATTAATCCCAGGTTCTCACTTGACTCCGTTTACCCAACAAGGCACTGGTCTCACCCATTCCATCTTACTTAAAAATTCCATCAATCTAACTTAGGGTTTTTACCTTGATATTGTATATACAATTTATACCAAATTACCATCATTTCATTTTAGAATTCCATAAAATCTCATTTGAAGATTTGCATTTCATATTTACATATTAGAAATAGAAGTAATCAACAAGCTTTCATCTATTCCACACCATTTGCTACTATGGGTAGATTCATTCATTTAGATAAAAATTGCACATCAAACCAATCTACTTCAACTATTAAGGTCCACCCACCTAGGTCTTGTAGAGCCTAAAGTGTAGAGAGTCGTTAACCATACTGGTTAACTTTGTCAATTGGCTCAAGAACATTGCAAGTTTGATCACAGAGCCTGGCATCCTCTTAGGACTTGTAACTTGCATTTTTGAGACCCAACAAAAGGAGTTAGAGAAAAAAAAGCAAAGGTTGCAAGAAATGGATGATTCATCTGAAGAAGAATCTACAGGAGAAAATGAAGCACAATCACAATAGAGAACAATCTCTTGGATGATGAATGATGAATATGAAGAACTCCCTAACAGAGGCTTACAAGTAGCCAAGGAATTGCGTGTAGATGAAGATGATAGGCTTACAGCCTATGAATCCTTTATTTCTAATAATGAGTTTGTCAAGTCAAGAGAATTTAAATCTTTTTTATATAATTACAAAGGTAAAAGGTTGAGGGAATCCATCCCAAATATTACCCCTGAAAATGAACATCAATTGATGTAAAGGTTGAAAGATGATATGGACAGTGAAGTGTAGAACATGACCCCTGAAAGGGGTAGACAATTGTTACTTGAAGGTGGTGTAATATTATTTCCTAGTTGGGACCTCAGTGCCTCTTTAATGTTTGATAGTTTTTTGCATTAAAAGGAAGGAGAATACAAGTTAAACATAGAGGGTGTGAAGGAAAATTACATAGGGTCAAGATTTAATCCTGATGAAAATTCAATG
Source organism: Cunninghamia lanceolata (assembly GCA_027924645.1). Lineage (NCBI taxonomy): Eukaryota > Viridiplantae > Streptophyta > Pinopsida > Cupressales > Cupressaceae > Cunninghamia > Cunninghamia lanceolata. Next base: position 7,323,178 of record BSBN01000194.1, on the reverse strand, counting down.
TTGATATGGGCACTATACCCACCTCACAAAAGGCCAAAGATCATCAATATCGAAAAAGCCTTTAGACACATGATGACCCTTAAAGTTGAGGAAACTAACCCTGTGGCTTCAACAAACATGGGCATAAGCATTGCCAAGTTCAACAAGGCACAAACAATACAAATGATGAAAGAAAGAAATTATTACAAAATGAAAAGTGAAAAATTAGATTTGGAAATTATTGCCGTGAAAGATGCCAGAATGAGGATCAACTCTGGAACTGATACAGAGTTGCAGAGTGAATATGAGTATTTGAAAGAAGAACATCAACAGCTAGTAGAAAAGTTGAAGGACATTCAGTTTGACACTATGGCAATGATGTTGCACAAGAGATTTACAAACCTGAAGATATGCCTTGATGATTTTTTGCATGTTCATAAAAAGAACTATGAAGCCATTCTTGAGCATGGGAGAGTGAAAAACATATTGGGTACTAAGAGACATGATATGCAACTTCATGAGGGATCCAACACCAATTCCATCTTGGCCATTGACACAATCATGAGAAAGCATGACAAATATGATGAAGACTTACACTCAGAAAATGTAGGGTTTGATGATATTGTGAAGTTGGGATTACCCAAATTATGTGATAGGAACACGTTTCTGAAGAAACGAGATGATTGGATGGATGAATGCAATTGTAATATTTTATCATCAACACTTTTTAAGATTTTAATACTTTTCAGAAGTGAAAGACTTATTTTCTGGAGTAATATAATACCAATACTTTTCTATTTGTGTGTGGAAGATTCTTTCATTTGGACTAGTTCTCTGTTGTTTCTTTTCAAGCAATTGAGGGCAATGTAAAATGTATTCTAATTAGTCTCCATGACCATCTTATAATTACCTCACTTTCCTCAATCTACCTTTCCGCATAAGGTACTCCCCTTCGAATTTGTTAATGGAGTTGGGATCCCAAATGTGATCTACATGGATCTTTGCTGTGAACTTAGGAAGATATTCAGTAATGTACACCATGGTTTGGTATACCATATATCCCTCCACCATAGAACCCTTCGGATGTGCTCTTTGTCTAACCAAAGCCTTCAAAATTTTCAATTGCCTCTCAACCATCGACATTGACCTTGTGTGTATAGGTCCACACAATTCAATCTCCTCAACTTGGTGTTTGAGGTAGTGTTCTTGTGCATTGAAAAATGTCAAAGGTAGACACTTTTGCATTTCACATATTAGACAAGGAATTTTTCTCCTCCAATAATTTATATCTTCTTTATGGATTTCTTTAGATGATAACCATCTACAAGTGATTCAAGGAGCAAATATATTAACGAGATTTAACAAAAATATATAATATATTACTTAAAAAGTAAAACAAATGGCAATTATAAGATCTATACAATGAATTGAACAAATATCGCTACTTACCTCATGTATTTTCCAAGATCATATATAACTTACTTGACATTGTTGTTGAAGTTGTCTGGGAGAGATAGAGGTAGAACTTACTGCAACAATTATAAAATGATCTTTTCATTATTTTTCCAAAACTATTAAACATAATACACTAAAAAGTACATGTACTATACAAATATATATAAAATATACCAGAATAATCACCGTAATGAAGGTATGCCAATCATGTATTTTCATCCCTGACCCAAATTCACCTTTCTTTGTTATGATATTGTTTATGTTTGCAGCAAATCCTATGGGAAATCAAAATTTTTGTATGACTTCTTTTATAGCATTGCTTTGCTGCTCCGTTAATAACCAAGGAAGGGTGCTTATATTAATTTGATCTCCATTTCTATTTAATTGAATGACATTTTTCATTGCATGATTGGCTTCCTAAATGTCACTACAAATTTTGACAATTTTTTCTTTGTCATGCCCTCCATCCAATATTTTCCATAACATTTCTGTTATATTCTTTTTGATATGCATTGTATCAAACAAATGCACAATTTGTACCTACTCATAGTAGGGCAACCTACTAAATTGTCTGGGATAACTTTTCAGTCCATGTGGAAGCCGGTCATTAATGCCTTGACAACCTTCATGAAGCATATAAGTTAAACAAATTAACAACAACAATCATTGTCAATTATAGCATGAGTAAACAAAACACAATATAAAAATATAAATTCCAAACATATCATATATGATAGATAAACAATTTGATTTGATGTATAACCTTGAAGATTAATTCTATTATATTCCAACTACCATAGGTGAGGTGTCATTCTTCGTGGTTTTGATGTAGTCTCTTCTTTCCCATTGAAAAGATGTTTTTTAGTAGTTCGATACTTATGATTTCTGTGGAGGAAGTTCCTATACTCATCAAACACCTGCTTTCCTAAACTTGTTGAATGATGAGATTTCATCTTTGGACCACAAACTAGACATGCAAATTTTCCCTTTGTTTGAAGACCTACAAGATCATATATAATTGGATTAAATATGTCAATTTTTATAATTATATATAATGAATAGATTATTTAAAAAACATTCATGATATCTACTTCATAAAATTAAATATCGTTAAAGTGCAGTCGAACATTATAACATACGACAAAAATGTGTTAGCCTTGGGGCATCAAGAATTGTCCATACAAGCATTGCATGGAATTGAAATTGTCTTTGTCCTATTGGTCTAGAGACATCATACATAGTGACGCCATTCCATAACTTTAGTAACTCGTCGATAAGAGGCTCGATATATACATTCATATCTTTAACTTAGTACTTACCTAGTTGAATGAACATAAACATTACATAATTATTATAACCATTTTACTACAATATATATAAATTAATATACATGACTATAAAATGAAAAAAATATAAGTCATTATGCAACAAATAAGACAAATGAGATGCTACTACGTTAAAGAAAATTGATGTAAACAAATACCTGGAAAAATCATTGTCAACATTATGTGCTCCCTCTTTATTAACATCCATGGAGGAATGTTACTGTTGATAGCAAAAACAGGCTACACTGAGTAAATAGATCTAGGCTCTCCAAATGGATTGACACCATCCGCTGCCAATGAAAGACTGAGATTACGAGGTTCTTCTTTAAAGTGTGGCCATTTTTCCTCCATGTCCCTAAATGCAGAACCATCCACAGGCATTCAAAGAATGTCATCTCCACTTCTATTCCGTGCATGGTAATCCATAAATTGCGCTAAGCTTTTGCACCTAAATAATCATTGTATACGTGGAATAATGGGAATATAACAAAGAACCTTGTGAGGCACCTTTTTTGTTAGTTGATCTGTTTGATATCTACTGATATGACATTTTGGGCATTCTATTGCAAATTCATGTTGTTTATGATATATAATATGATCATTGGGACATGCATCTATTGCTTGATACTCCATTCCAATATCTTTCATAATGGCAGATAAATCTCGGTATGAGCGAGGTAAAATATTTGATGGTGGTAACAAAAATTCACCTATCAATCTACAACAAAAAAATAATTTGTTAATATAAAAAATATTAATGGTACATATTTCATCCTTTATTTACTAGTGATGAACTAACAACAAAAAAAAATGAAAATAGATGACATATATGACATACCTTAACATCCATGAGATTGCTATGTTGGATAAACCATTCATAACCTTCAAGTTCACCAGCAACAATACATCAAAGAGAAGAGTTGTTTGGGAGCCTTCATAAAGGGGATCATATGCCTTCTCAAGTACAGGTAAATCATGAACATCATCAAAGTCATCTCGATCATCATGATCAACTGCGCCACTAAATGTGTCATGGATCAATGTATTTGTACCATCATCTTCAATTGTGTTTTTTGGCGCTTGATCATCTTCTTCCATAGGATCATTAACTTCATCTTCGATATTCATAGCTCCATGTTCCTCTGCTTGTAAAACCACATTCTCCAGGCTGTGATAATCCATATCATGTGCCCTAGGGTGCCCAACCTTTATAATAATGATTGACAAAAATAAACCATGATCATGATCAAGTGATTTTTTATATATATAAAAAAATGTTAAAACGATATAAACATTTACAAATTCAATCAATATAAAGACATATAATGAATAACTTACCAATGGACGATAATCATGCCCCCCTTCAATGTGACCATGCTGCTTACAATGTTTCTCAGTTGTTGTGATTAAAAGTCTTCTCATCTTTAAGCCCTTGCAATTATTGCAAGGACAATAACATTTCCCATCACCCTTGCTTTTCAATCTAGCGCACAATCTAGCAAGTGTCTCTTCATTTTATTCTACACTAATATTATCTGACATGATTTTTCTTTACCAAGCTTGAATATTTAGATCTTCAAAAAATATTAAACTCACACTCCAATAATTTTTAATCATAGACAAGTAACAAAATCTAATAATTTTGATATTTTGCACCAAAAAAATTCAGCCTATAAGCTCCACAAACTGTCACAAGTATAGCAAATTTGAAAGTATAGCAAAATTACTGTCGCAAGTATAGATAAATTGTCAAACTCACTTTTATTTATTAAAAACCATTTGTCGGAACCCCGACGAATGCTAACCATATACCTGTCGTCCCAAAAATTAAGGAGGCTAACCATATGTTGGCCCACAAATTGATGGAACGGGATGGTTGACTTTAAGTATATGTTTAAATAACGACAAAACTTACAAAGCGTCACAAGTTCGACGAAAGTCAGGCATAAATTTAAAAAATTAAATGAGTTAACTGACAATACATCTAATTATGCATCTTTCATTAGAAAGTTTTGTCGTATTTTTCAGTCAAATGAGTTAGTGGCGGTACTCAATTCGGAGAGCTTAGTGACATAACCCAAGGTTATCCTCGAACTCTGAATTTATTGTATAACTTTGGCTATTTGTGTGGTTAATCATATGCATTGATGTTGTTGATTATCATGATGTTGTAGACACTAACATGTTTCTTGTAGGGATGTATTTGTGGGAACATTTTGCGATCGTAAAATACATGTCACCTCTGGGGGGCATGGGCTTTACGAAAGTCAGTGTTGCCTTGTGTGTTTTATTTCTACCTTAACGTGCTTGATATCGATAATTGATATCAACCACCTTAAGGTGGGGCATATATAAGGTAAGCTATATGTTATAGATGTTAGCAATGTGTTTGACCTCAGATGCATAGACTTGTGCCCCAGAGTAGTGCATCGTACATCCTAAGTTTGTTTGCAATCAATCAATAAAACATATAAGCCCTCTGTAGAGGCAGGATATTGAGCATATCCTTTTTCTTAAGCCCTCTGCGAAGGCGAGGATGGTGTATTTCTCGGAGCAAATTGCATCATCCTGTCATTTTCAAAAGTCCTCTGCAGAGGCATGGAGCGCTTCTATGACTAACTCAACCCTTAAATGTGTCTTCAATGATTGTTGTGGCAAATCACAATCATCCGTGTGTGCTTGTAATATACCTGAGATGGTGTTGGACCTAGAAATAGGTACACTCCATCGCTTGTCTGCCGTGTTTTCTCCATGTCTTCAAGTGTGTGTGTTTTGGCGTGCTTGTTTTGTATGGCATGTTTGTTGCCCCATATGCATAGACCAGTGCCTTTGAGTAGTGCTTCGTGCATTTTGGGAGGTTTTGCATGTATTGCATGTGTGTTTCTCCATATGCAAAGACATGCACCTTCTAGTAGTTCTTCCTACATTTTGGGAGGTTTGTTTACTTTCCATTACTTGCATTTGCATTTCATATATATGAGAAAAAAAAGAAAAGATATCATTTCTATCTTCCATGCATTAATGTGTCTTCCATGCATTAACTATTTGCTCTATGTTCTGCATGACTGTAACTATCTTCTCTGTGTTTTACGTGTCTATTACTATCTTCTATGTGATTGGCATGTCTTCTTTGTGTTTGGTGTGTTTACTGTGTTTGTGACCTTACTTTAATGCATGTATTGGCCTCACATTTATACATACATTAATGTGGGAGCTAAATGTAACGTCAGAAAATGTCCCCTTGGGGGCTTTTCTCTCATAAGGTTTAGCTCCAGGGTCTTTAGCATGCATTTAGGACAATTTAGTTCATATTTTAACACCCCAATGGAATGAGACCTAGGTTCCTTGGAAAATAGGACCTAGGTGGACTGCTTGAGCTATACCCTTCTCAAAATAGGGGGGAGGACTTGGGCTCCCGCGCCCTAGTCCTACCCTATTTTGGGACAACCCCAATTTCTAAGTGTCGGTTAGTGACTGTTATTTGGTCCCTTTGCCGACACGGTAAGTTTGAATTTCAAATATCTTGGTGGGAGTACTTGTAGATGCATACATAAGCATGTGTAGGCATTCATTTGTAAACTAGATGATCATTGTGAACTCTAGGCATTCTCAAGGTGATTCAAGGCTTTTTATTTTCTTGCAAGAGCAGACTTTTATGTTTTGTGTGTTGATATTTGCAGATTTGAGCATTAATTTCCTCATGGCATGAAGAGTATCTTCCTCCATTAGAGCTTCACTACAAGGTGACACTATATTTTGTTTTTATCATTAATTCCTTTGGTTTTTGGCCTCTACCTCACAAGGGCACACCCTCTTTATCTGAAAACGGTGTTCAGAGACTTAAGTGTCATCTGGGGTTTGACTGAGGCAAACCTCTAAACACCACAACCCCCAAACCAAGTTTGTGATTGCAGGTTACATGTGTCGTATCCAGAAAAAGTGGAGTTGCAAGAAGGTTGGGAAGACCTCAGGAATTCATGATCTGAAGGAAAGTCAAACAAAAGAGCACTTCTGGGACTAGGGCACTCACTCTAGTGTCCTCCGCGGATAAATTCTAGAAAACAAAAGTTATAGGGTTGATCAGTGTCTGAAGGAGGTCCAGATTCCCTAAAAAAGCGGGTACCTTAGACTTGGGTGCCCACTCTAGTGTCCCCGGTTGTTCCGCTTTGGAACCCCGAAAATAGGTATTTTGTAATTTGGCATTTTACTCCCGTCTACAAGAGATTTTTCCGTAATTCATTTATTTGTTGTTGTATTTGCATAATTAGGGTTTTAATGGTCAATTAAGTATAGAAGGAAAAATTGATAATTAATTCCCTTATCCAAGTTTCCCTACATCTGCAAGTGACCTAGGGTATGATAATGCTCACCACTCAACCCTAGATCCTTCAATGTTAGGGTGAAATGAGGAAACATCTAAACCAAAAAAGATCAACAAATCCAATTTTACCCTAAACAGTTATAGAGAATGAAGTGAATCTTGAGTGTGTGCCTACAAAGGATCGAGTTGCTGACATATTCACCAAGGCTCTTCCTAAGGATACATTTGAGTATCTCCATGAGAAGTTAGGGGTTATTGCCCCTCCTTCTTTGAACTAGATGCATAAAGAAGTGCATTAGTCTAGTGTGATTTCTGATTTATTTTTTTCTAGACTGATGTTGGAGGCTACCTCTCAAGGGGAGAAGGTAGTGATATTGATATTTGTGATAGTTATAATTGGTGCAAGTTGATGTGTACTCCTAAGGGGGAGTGTTCAGAGTAGTTAAGAATAGTGCATGTATGTGTAGTATCATAATCAGGCAGAGAAATCTTGAGAGAGATGTGTCACCCTTTTCTATTGATGTCAAAGGGGAAGAGAGTTCATGTGAAAAACAAAGGAAGAATAAGATGTATAAAAGAAAGGGGGAGTGCAAGTCAGTAAAAGAAGTATGATGTAGAATTGTGTCATGATGGTTTTTCACATCATATGTTGCCATCAATGACAAAGTGGGAGATTGTTGCAAGTATGTACTAATCACTGTTGTCATTGATGTCAACATGTTTGTGTTGTCATTGGTGTCAACATGTTTGTGTTGTCATTGGTGTCAACATGTTTGTGTTGTCATTGGTGTCAAGTGTATCTTTTGATGTTGTTGTGTGAAGGGCATTGTCCAAGTTTTTCCTCTGCAGTTCTTCTCTGTTAAAGACTAGAGGGTGAGGTTTGGATATGTTTTAGAGAACTTCTTGAAGATGTTAAATCCATAATGTGGTGCTCTAAAAAACTATGGTTTGAGAGTTATGTTCACTAGTTTGAAGATTGTACTTGGCAGTATTTGCAGTGTGATAGGGAGAAAGTATTTTGCTCCACATTTTTCTGCTGTTTGGTTTTTGGTCTTTCAGTTCTATATGAGTGTTCATAAGGTCCATATCTATGTTCTATCCAAAGGACTTGTGATTTGGTGCTCCAATATGTAGTTTGGTTGAGTAGCAGAGCTTGGTAGTGTTGGTTGTGAGCAGTCTATGAACTGCCTTCAAGTGATATTTGTTATAGATGGATTTATTGGCTCCAAGGTGATCTCAAGTTGTTTATGGATGTTTCCAGATGATCCTAAAGCCTTATATGTGGTCCGCAAGTTATGGTTGTGATCATGAAAGTGTGTGATGAAGAATTCTCTATGTTTACATTGTTAGGTTGACCTTGGATGTTTGTGTTGATTGTGGAGTTGATTTGATGATTATGTAAGTGTTGTGTATCATGCTTGGATAGATTTAGGTCCAAGAAAAGGCTTAAAGTGGTTTTCCTTCATTCCCCTGTGTCGTGGAACATCTAGGTCTAGACCTAATTCAAATATTGTGTGCATGTTGACCTTGGAGAATGTTTCAAGGATTGAAGATTGTGTTGTCAAACTTGGAGATTGATTTCAAGGTTGATGTTGATATAAATAAATGTAAAGGATTCATGTGTATGTGTGCATGTACAAGGATGGTGGTGTTTGTGTCATGAATTTGAATCAAAGGTAGTAAGGACTCTCAAGTGGTAGATGACCTAATGCAGTGAGCAGAAGTTATCTACAATTTTTAGAAAGGCTGCGAAGGTGATGTTTGTTGAGCTTCATTGGAATTTATCTGTATCAGTTCATGGAAGTGAACCACCTCTTCTCTTCTATCTTTATTTTATTTGGATAGTGAGTCTTTTGGCTGGTTAACCCTCTGGCTAGTGAGCCCTATTGTAGTGAGCATTCTTTCTTTTGGGTAGTGAGCCCTTTGGCAATTAGCTCTTGTAATTCAGTATTGCTACTACTTTATATTGTGAGCTAATCCTCACTGTGGTTTTTCCCTTTTATAGTTTTCACATAAAAATTTGGTGTTCTCTTGTGCATAGTGTTGATGTGATTACATTTCCATCTTCTTCTTTTCATGTGAGGTTAAGTGAACTAATGTGGATGTGATTATGTTTATGAGGGTTTAAAATTTTTTGATACAATTGATTCACCCCCCTCTCAGTTGTCTTGTGCATTCAAAATTCTTTACTTTCTTATCTCCTTCATAAATGGTTTCAAGTTTAACCCAAACTTCTTTAGCATAACTGCAACTCATTACCTTTGTAAGTTCTTAATCAACTAAACCACTCATGATAACAAAATTTGCCTTGGCATTGTCATCATATTCCTTAACTTCATCTGGATCTATAGGAGTAGTAGCAGGAGTAGTGTAACTGGTCTTGACAGATTGCCAAACACCATAACCTAGAGAATTGATATATCCTTCCATCCTTAGCTTCCAAAAATCATAATTTGTTCCATCAAACCTAGGTATCTTTCTAGATCCATTATGTGACATCCCAAACCTTCCTCAAGTGGTTAAGATTCCTTAAGAGGAACTTATCTCTGATACCAATTATTGAACACACCAAGATACTGAGAGGGGAGTGAATCAATATCTAATTAAACTCCAACTTCTCTAGAGAAGATTAAAACTTAAGCATTACAACATCAAAATTAACATGAAAGATTAACACAATGCACATCAACACATAATACTAGATGTACGTGGAAAACCCAAGAAGGGAAAACCACGGTGAGGATTAACTCACAACATATGAAGCTCAAAATAACTTTGTTTTAGGGCTACAACCCAAGGAAACTAATACTCCCTAAAAACTTTTCATTTACAATCACCGTTGTTAATGGGTGTTTTAGCACACAACAATGCAGGTGTGATTGCTAGTTTCACACCTCTCTTGAAAAGTATCCTACCCTAGGTAAGACTACTCCAAATTTTCCATAGCTAGGTCTCAGCTTGCTTGGAATGACTTCAGTGCAATGTCTAGCTATGCCAACAAGGGGTCTTACGTAGAATGCAGGGTTTATGAAAAGATGGCAGTAATACAAGTGCAAAAACCCTAGGTGGTTCAGACTATGAAATCTAAATTTTCAGCAGATGATCGATGTAATGCTACTTATAACCTAACCTAACAAACTTGATGTAAATAAAATGTAAAAAGGAAAATGAGAGAGGAGGGATAAGAGATCCTAAGTGACGGTCACAACCAGGTAAAATGTTGGAGATAGACAAATACTTTCAATAGACCATTCCCTATTTCTCTAGGATAGGAAACCCACAATGTTGCAAGAAATGATGCAATCTTCAAAGGATCCTTATGATTTTCAAATTTTATTCATTCACTAAACACCCAGACAATGGCGCAGCTTAACTAGTGGAATGCAACCAAACTATATTCAATGCCAAGGCCCAGGCTAACTATACACATCAACTTACCATCAGGAAGCACTAATAGTATGGACCAAAGCATTCATCAGATATCTTAACAATTACCCACCATTGCAAAAGCACAACTAATTGAATTTAGATTGATATGAACCATGAAAACTAAAATGAGATAACACATAAACACAAATTCCCAACAACCTGCAAAACTTGCTTTGTATTGACTATATTTTGGCGGAGTCTCAACAATTCATTATCAAATCTTACTTGTTACAAGGGTCATCCCACAATAATGGGTTACACTTTTTGGCCAAACTTGACATTGAAATCAATATTTTGAACTAAATCTTCACGTTCTGACACCTATAGTCGCTAAACCATTAGGAATTTGAAGATGATGCGACCTAGTGATTTGTGAGATTTTGTTTGTAGATTCTAAATATATTCTTTTTAAAAAAATTGGAGTTAAATTGTAAATTTTTTTGCATCTCCTTTGATAACTGGTTTTTAATAGTAAACAACATTTTTTTAAAGTGATGTGCATTCCGTAGCACATAACTTTCTTTCTACAAAGGATAAAATTTTGATTCTTTTTAATTTAGATTGGTAACACTGATATATAGTGTATGCATTTGGTTTCATAATGTTTTGTTAAATATATATTTTTTAATTAATTTTTGAAGTAAAACAAATTATAATTTAGACATAGGCGTATTCTGTAAAACATAACTTTTTCTGTATGTATCAAAAGTCAGTTTTTTTTCTTTTGTTGAAACAAGAACATCAATACCTAGTGCATACAAATTTTTTATAATTTTTTTTCAGTAATTTACTAATTTTCCATGTGTGTAGGATAGAGAACTTGATGTTTGGTGAAAAACATACATTCACAAGAAATAAAAAATAAATATAATAATCAAATTAAATATATTTAAAATTATATTTCTTGGGAAGCTTATAATAAGGACTACATACTTACAAAGCATAAATTTTAAATGAATTCATTTGATCCATCAAAAGATAAATCAAAATTAGTTTTTTATCAGCATTTTGATAGGTGTAGAGGAGACTCCATTATAGGTATGGTTTAAAACTAGCAGGGTTCTATCTAAGGGGGTTTGAATCTAAGGGGGTTTGATCAAACCCTCTTCAATTAAAATCCTTTAAATGGAACCTTTCAAGGCTTAAATCATTATATTTTCTAAAAATATATGATTTCAGCAAAAATCAAGATGTCCCAAAAAGTGTAACCCATTATTGTGGCGGCACCCACAATGAGAGAATGATGGCCCTTTTATAGACAAGGCACCATACCAAGTTTTTCAATGGACAGTGGAGATTAACTCAACACCAATGGTCCAGATTACATGTCATTTAATGAAGTACAGTAGTTTGTTACATTTTCATATTTCTATTTATCCATTAGGAAAAAGACAAAATACAGCTTGCAAATACATTGAATCTAGACAAAATGGATATCCATTTGGTTGTACATGATGAAAAGTCAATTTTTAAGGCCTAATAAAGCCAAAATAGAGTCACATGACACTTGAAAACTTGAGACAATGTGAATTCATGAGATTCCAAGTGTTGACTGATTCAAGAGATGTATTTTGGTGAAGGTATATCCATCTAGATGCTTGCTGGATTGATTCTTGATGACTGGACTGCTGGGACAACTCTAAACAAGTCTTGGACATTGGACTAGATCTACAGGAACAACAATGAAGTAGACTCAATCTCTTATGTCTTTAAGTTCTTGAGGCATATCTCCATCATCTTGGACATCATACTAACTTGCTTTTCCATGTGCAACAATTTGGTTGATAAAATGTCAATTCTGCATCTCTGGGTCAGTAGGGTACCTCTGTATGTTCATCCTTCCAAGATGGCTCCAGTTGGCTCCTTTGTCCTCTTAGACCTACAAGATACAAGACCAAGCATTAATTTCATCTTAAAAAATCATTTCCCATCATTTTGAATCAAAATATTGCCATTTGTAGTCATGGATTAGTAAAAAATTAGCTCATTGCCAATGTTGCTTCCTTATAGTCCTCTTCACAGATCCAGTGATTTTTGCATGATTTTCTGAGTTTTTTACCATTTTCAAATACCCATTTGGCCAATATATTGATCTAGAAAGTTTTTGTGGTCATTAGAATCCATTTGAAGACTTTTATTTCATGTTTTTCTAGCCTTTTCTATAAAAAATAAGATTTTTGGGGGTCATCGACCTTTTATGTGTAGTAGCATTAATTGTCATAAAATGTGCCAAAAATCCACATGAACTTGGTAATATGTTCATCATGATATGGTAAATAGATATAAAATTCAAATCCATCAAGAAAATTCAATTTGCCCCTTGAAAAACTTGATTTTTAGCCCAAAATACCAAAAAGCACTGATTTTGGGGGTCACTGACTTAGCGCTGATTTGCTTCCAACTGACCTAGCGGGGATTTTGGGTCCATCCGACCTTAGTGTGGATTTTGGGTTCATCTAAACTTAGCACGGATTTTGGGTTCATCCAACCTTAGCACAGATTTTAGGTCCGATCGACTAAAATGATGCTTCATGAGGTCAGTCGGTTCCATTTTTTAGCGCAGGTCCGTTGGGTCTATTTTTAGCACAAAGTTTGTTGGCGGGGTTTTCAAAGTGACCGATGTGTGCAAGTTTTAGTACCAACTGACCTACGTGATTTAAGTCGGTGGAAGGCCATTTCAGCGCAAGTCAGTAGAAGGTAATTTTAGTGCAGAGGTCGGTAGGAGGCAATTTTAGCGCAAAGGTCGGTTGGGGTCATTTTTAGCACTAGATTTGGAAAGGTCAGCGTGAAAGTATATTTAAAAATATATTTAAGTATAAGAAATTTCTTATACTTTAGATATTTTTAAATATACTTTCAGGATGTTTGAGATGGGTTCCAGATCCATAGGATTTCATATGCAGATTCTAGAATTTTGAGGTTCCACCAGATTTTAGACTTAGCCATTTGTTAGGATTTTCAGGGTTTCAGACTTAGCTAAATCAGGGCTTCAGGACCATGCGACATGATGAAAGTATATGAATCCCTTAGTGAAATCTTGTAGAATTTGACATGATTTTGTAACTCTAAGACCTAGAAACTAGGAATTTCAACATGACACATCCTACAGTAGCAATTTCAAAGGCAATACCCAGTGACATGAGATTTTGGAGCAAAATGTAGTAACACCCAATTTCAGTGCAAAAAGTAACAAATGGCTATTTTTTGAGAGCAAGACCACCCAAGACACCTCCAAATGACATCAAATCACCCCAATCATTTAAAAGACTCAAATCTGTAACAAATCATGCACTCTAAGCACAAATTCATCTTCTCATCATCATAAGTAACAAAGTTCAAGACTCCAAGCCAAACCAAAAGAGGGGGTCCCCATTTGGCAAAATGGGGCATGTGTGCAAGGCACAACAAATGGTGACTCTACTGGAAAATGTTCCAGAGCATTTCTAAGATAAACCTAAGTTTCGAACCTAGAATCTTTGTGTTTTCCACATGCTAGACAAGAAAATATGATATCCTATCTAAGAATCAAACACCACTAGCTGAAGCAGCCATCCATATCCTAAAAACTTGAGTGTGTGCAACTGCATTCATTCCTATCCTTTGGAAACTAAGTTCACCCAAGATCCTTCATGCTCAGCTATGTAGTTGGGAGTATTTTTACCACCAAGAGAATGCTCTGATGTTGAGATATAATGAACCTTCAAGTAGTAATCCTTCTGCAGTGATATCTTTCTTGATAATGCCTTTGATGATCTCTGATGCTAATAATCTTCAAATGATAATCTTTATATTGATACTTTGTAGTGGGTTTGGTGTTGAAAAACAACCTTTATTGTTACCCAGTAAGCTAGTAATACTTAGTACCACCTGCCACTCTCATATGAATTTGTAGAATTGGTGTTGGTAAAATTGGGAATCCAAACTCTTCACTTAACACAAGATCACCCAAACTTACTTAGCTACCTCATGATTGTCTAAAGTGTGAGAGATATATGGTTAGAAAATACTTTAGGTCCACCAACTAAGGACTCCTTTCCAATAAACAGACATCATATTCCCTGATATAACAACAGAACCCTCAACAAGACCTAAGTGGAAACCTTGGCTTCTCAAAGAAGCACTTGCAGGTCTGCACAACTGGTACCACATTCAAGAAATGGAGAACCCAAGTAAAGCAAGCGCAGAAAAGAAAATGAAAGCAAACAAGTAACTAACCTAAGAAAAGCAAACTACTCTAACCAAAGAAAAACAAGAAGAAAGTAACAACCAACAACTAACAACTACTAACAGTTAACAACTAAGGAAAAGCAAGAAAAAAAAAGGTAGAAACCAAACTAGAACAACAAGAAACTACCAAAACCTAACTAAAAACAAGCAAGACTAGGTACAAAAGCTTCGGACAAGTATTTACACTTCCCCATTATTTATTTCTCAGGACATGTAGGAATAACAAGGTGTAGGTCAATGTCCTAAGTCTAGCAAATTCATCTTTGTACTCTGAAAAGTAAGGAATAAGCAAGTTGGGTTCATGTTTAGGGTGCTAGTCATGTAGGATTAGCAGTTGGGGCAGTTCATTAGGGTCATGGTCAATCCAGATGCAAGTTGCCTTACCTAAAATGCCATAATCAAATTGATAAATTTCAAAACTAAGTGAGAAGAGGGAAGATACAACCTAATTTGTAGTACCATTAGTCAGAGATGTAAGTTCATCATCTTGCTACATTGTACCACTAACTTGTGCACCTTCAAGAGGTTTGAGTTCATGCTGGGTCATATCATGTGCACCAGATACCTCTGGAATACTAAATGTTGCAGTAACGTCCCAAGCAAATAGGAAATCTAGACAACTGACTTCAGAATGTGGGTCATTTGGATGAACTCTACATGAATCAATCAAGGCAAAGTCTGCCATATGTGATGAATTCTCATGTAGTAGCATATCTTTGCTCATTATTGACACCAACTCAATGATGTGATCAAGTGAATGAAATTAAAAAGCTTCCAAGCCATCACTCTGTGTGACTGTTTGATTTTTATTCTTAGATTGCAGACTTATAATTTCATTTCTTCTCATTGGATCAACATCAACCATGTGGAGATCTTCCTCATTGCATGTGTAAATAGGAGCGACATGGGGAACATGTGTTATACTTGAATCTACTTCATTAAAATCAGTCACATGCTCTGATAAAACTTCCTCTGCACCAATCAACAATCTTCCTGTTTGAATTAAGGGTTGGCAATTTACTGTCTATAGCAGCAACAAGGTCTCTTTCTTCTTGCATAGCTGGATTTATGATGTCAATGCTACCTTGAAGTGATGCATCATCTTCTTCCTCTTCATTTGACTCAGCTGAGAACTCTATGGGAGTAACTACAGTGATTTGATATGACTAATCTTTGTAGTTCACTGTGCTGATATACTCAGAAGCTTGATCATTTTTCATCCAACAATCATATTGTGGCATGTTAATTAGAACAATTTTCTATATTTCTATCCATGACTATTCTTCATTTGGAGGACTAATTTCTTCTTGTTCTTGCACATATTTGATCTGATCATACTGTTGTCCCAACCTAGAATTATCAACAGTCTAAAATGAACTATTGTTCTCCATCTCTGCAGCAGCGAATTCAGCATTAGAACTTGATATCTATGAATCATTTGGATGTTGATTCACATCTTCAACATGATTGTTCATCAAATCTGATTTACCATCTACCTTGCCCACATATCCAGTAGCATAAATCTGATCTTGCATCTTACTATGTTCATTGTCCTGTGACTGTAAACTAAGTTTTAACCAAGCTGGGACAACATATCCTTCAAATGAGTTGTCTGACTGGGAAAGAGATTTTAACTAGTCATGGAACTCATATTCATTAGTTGTGTGACTTCCAGACCACATACATTATCTGCCATCATCATCTGGACATGTATTTTGATGAATAACTTCAATTTTTTCCATATGCAAGTTGCCCTTTTGACATGGACTCACAACTCCTGCAACCTCAACACTTTGAGTGCTTTCAATTGAAACATGACCACATGCATATGCACCCATCCATACTATAGCTTCCCTATGTTTTGTCTTTCTCTGAGCATGTCTGTCATGCGTATATCCACTTCAGGCTTGTATATTTCAAATATAGGGAGAAATCCTTTTAAGTGCAGATACAACCTTTGGAAAAAAGTTAAATAGTCAATCTTGTCATGCGGCTCTCCAAGATGTATAGTACAGACCTGAGGTGAACTAAAATTAAGTAAGGCTAGTGGAGGATACTTCACCCTAATTTGCCTATCTAACACTTCTTTGAAAAGTGAGATGTTCACTTGGAAGTTCTCTTCATGATACGACTACTGAGATGGTCCTCTAAAGAATGAAGGGATTTCATGACTGAAACCCTTATGTGTACCCATTGGAACTGAATCTCCTGAATAGTCAATTCATTTTAGCGTGTACAATGAATTGATAAAACTGAAATCCTGCATAAAATCTTTGTTCAGCCCTCCTTCTAGCGCTAATTCTGTTGATGGTGGTTTTAGCACATAGCAACATAGATGTGATTGGTGGTCTCACACCTCTTTTGAAAAGTATCCTACCCTAGGTAAGACTACTCCAAAGTTTCCATAGCTAGGTCTCAGCTTGCTTGGAATAACTTTAGTGGAATGTCTAGTTGTACCAACAAGGGGTCTTACATAAAATGTAGGGTTTATGAAAAGATGGCAGCAATGCAAGTGCAAAAGCCCTAGGTTGTTCAGACTGTGAATTCTAAAATTTTAGTAGATGATCAATGTAATGCTACTTATAATCTAACCTAACAAACTTGATGGAAATAAATGTAAAAGGAAAATGAGAGAGAGAAGGAATAAGAGATCCTAAGTGATAGTCACAACTGGGTAAAATGTTGTAGATAGACAAATACTTTTAATAAACCATTCCCTGTTTCACCAGGATAAGAAACCCACAATATTGCAAGAAATGATGCAATCTTCAAAGGAGCCTTATGATTTTTAAATTGCATTCACTCATTAAACACCCAGACAATGGCGTACATTAACTAGTGGAATGCAGCTGAACTATATTCAATGCTAGGGCCCAGGCTAACTGTACACAAAAACTTACCATCAACAAGCACTAATAGTATGGACCAAAGCATTCATCAAGTATCTTAACATTTACCCACCATTGCAAAAGCACAACTAATTAAATTCAAATTGATATGAACCATGAAAACTAATATGAGACAACATATAAACACAAATTCCCAGCAACCTGCAAAACTTGCTTTGTATTGACTGTATTTTGACAAAGTCTTAGCAATTCATTATCAAATCTTACTTGTTATAATGAGAGAATGATGGCCCTTTTATAGACAAGGCACCATACCGAGTTTTTCAATGGATGGTGGAGATTAACTCAACACCAACGGTCCAGATTACATGGCATTTAATGAAGTACAATAGTTTGTTACATTTTTGGATTTGCATTTGTCTTTTAGGAAAAAGACAAAATATAGCTTGCAAATACATTGAATCTAGACAAAATGGATACCCATTTGGCTGTACATGATAAAAAGTCAATTTTCAAGGCCTAATAAAGCCAAAATAGAGTCACATGACACTTGAAAACTTGAGTTGATGTGGATTTACGAGATTTCAAGTGCTGACTAGATCAAGAGGTGTATTTTGGTGAAGGTATATCCATCTAGATGCTTGTTGGACTAATTTTTGATGACTGGACTGCTAGGACAACTCTGAACAAGTTTTGGACATTGGACTGGACCTGCAGGAAGAATAATGAAGTAGACTTGATATTTTATGTCTTTAAGTTCTTGAGGCCTATCTCCATCATCTTTGACATCATACTAACTTCCTTTTGCATGTGTAACAACAATTTAGTTGATAAAATGTCAATTTTGCATCTTTGTGTCAACATGGTACCTCTATATGTTCATCCTTCCAAGATGGCTCTAGTTGGCTCCTTTGTCCTCTTAGACCTACAAGAGACAAGACTAAGCATCAATTTCATCTTAAACAATCATTTCCCATCATTTTAAATCAAAATATGCCCATTTGTAGTCATGGATCAGTTAAAAATAGCTCATTGCCAATGTTGCTTCCTTATAGTCCTCTTTACAAATCTAGTGATTTTTGCATGATTTTCTGAGTTTTTTACCATTTTCAAGTACCCATTTAGCCAATATATTTATATAGGAAGTTTTTGTGGTCATCAAAATCTATTTGCAAACTTTTATTTCATGTTTTTGTAGCTATTTCTGCAAAAAGCATGATTTTTGGGGTCACCGACCTTTTATGTGTAGTAGCATTAATTGTCGTAAAACATGCCAAAAATCCACACAAACTTGGTAAACTATTCATCATGATATGACAAATAGATATGCAATTCCAATCCATCAAGAAAATTCAATTTGCCCCTTGAAAAACCCAATTTTTAGCCCAAAATACCAAAAAGCGCTGATTTTGGGGGTCACTAACTTAGCGCTAATTTTGCTTCCAATTGACCTAGTGGGGATTTTGGGTCCATCTGACCTTAGCATGGATTTTGGGTTCATCCGACCTTAGCGTGGATTTTGGGTTCACCTGACCTTAGTGTGGATTTTGGGTTCATCCGACCTTAGCGCAGATTTTGGGTCCGACCAACTAAAATGATGCTTCATTAGGTCAATCGATTCCATTTTTAGTGCAGGTCCGTTGGGTCAATTTTTAGCACAAAGTTTGTTGGTGGGGTTTTTCAAAGTGACTAACATGCGCAAGTTTTAGCACCAACCGACCTAGGCAACTTAAGTCGGTGGAAGGTAATTTCAACTCAAGTCGGTAGAAGGCAATTTTAGTGCAGAGGTCGGTAGGAGGCAGTTTTAGCACAAAGATCGGTTGGGGTCATTTTTAGCACCAAATTTGGAAAGGTCAGGGTGAAAGTATATTTTAAAATATATTTAAGTATAAGAAATTTCTTATAATTTAAATATTTTTAAATATACTTTCAGAATGTTTGAGATGGGTTCTAGATCCATAAGATTTCATATGCAGATTCTAGAATTTTGAGGTTCCACCAGATATCAGACTTAGCCATTTGTTAGGATTTTCAGGGTTTTAGACAGCCAAAGTAGGGCTTCAGGACCATGCAACATGATGAAAGTATATGAATCCCTTAGTTAAATCTTGTGGATTTCAACATGATTTTGCAACTCTAAGACCTAGAAACTAGGAATTTCAACTTGACACATCCTACAGTAGCAATTTCAAAGGCAATATCCAGTGACATGAGATTTTGGAGCAAAATGCAGTAACACCCAATTTCAGTGTAAAAAGCAACAAATGGTTATTTTTTTAGCACAAGACCACCCAAGGCACCTCCAAATGACATCAAATCACCCCAATCATGTAAAAGACTCAAATCTGTAACAAATCATGCACTCTAAGCACAAATTCACCTTCTCATCATCATAAGTAACAAAGGTCAAGACTCCAAACCAAAAGAGGGGGTCTCCATTTTGCAAAATGGGGCATGTGTGCAAGGCACAACAACTACCAAGGAAGCTAATACTCCCTGAATACTTTTCTTTAGAGTCACTCCTAAGGAAGCTACTACTCTCTGAATTAAGAACAAACTCACAAAAGATTAGAGTATGACAGTCCTTCTACTATCTAAAAACTGACATTGAAATTCACACCTTTGATGATTGCAGTTATGCCTCTTCACACATTCTTCTGATGATCAGATTAGCTAGGCACACTCTACACTTGATCACTATCACAAATATGTCTTCAAGATGGATCGGGATAACATCTACAACTTCTTCTCTTTCTCCTTCAGTCGTACATCATAATGTAGTCATTCTACTCTTTTTCTTGCTTATGAACCTTATCAATTACCTTACAATCACACCTTGCCTAACTCACTTTGATTTACAATTTATACATGATATTACAATGATTATATTTCTTGTCATCTAGAGACAACATGAAAAATACATTTACAATTTAGTCAAACAACACACAACATGAAACATGTAGAGGACAAGCCCTAAACAAGACTACACGCTACACCATTAGAAGACCCATGCCTTGCAAACATCAACACTTGCTTAACTAGGTCCAAAATATCCTTCATAGTATCAAACATCAAGGAATTACATCTACACACTCTGCTCATTTGAAAATACAACAGCCTTAATCAAAGACATGAAACATGAAGCATAACGGCCACAACAACTTGAAAACCTTGTGCGGTACTGGAAACAAGAAAGATCATTATGAAAATTTTCTAGATGAGTCTACAAAACTCATACAACATCTCCAAACACCCCTTTACCTTTGCACATCAAATATTTTGTACTGCACATCTTCAACCATGAAATCTAAGAATAACAAGTCATCTGGAACACACTACAATATACTATCATTGGGGTATGTGTGGAATCATCGTGGGCCAAATAGTGGTAATGGAAAAAAAATTGTGTCTTTACTTAGCCAAATTTGTGAATTAGCTAACTTTGAATTTCATAGGCATGTTAAAAATATCTATTTGGAACGGATATCCATTTTAAAATGGATATTAGTTTTGTGGTTTAAAAAACCATTTTTATAGTTTCATGAAACAGATAGCCATTTCTGGAATATTCCCAAAATGGATATCCATTTCCTAAAACTATAAAAATGGTTTTTTTGAATTCTATTCATTGGTTTTTTAATTGTTTTCATTGGTGTGTGTCATGGTATGATGTCTTTGTTAGACTTAGGGCACACAACTGAGAGGGGAGGGTGAATCAGTTGTGCAAAACTTTCTCCAATTTACACATTTAAATCCTCTTAGTGATTAGCAGTATATTAAACATGAAACATGATGGATTCAAATCAAAAGTAAAAACTCATCAACACATAAGACACCAAGATTTTGACGTGGAAAACCTGGTTAAGGGAAAAACCACGGGGTGATTAACCCAAGAATGTATTCTCTGTTAGAAGAATAAAAAGAACAAAATGACACATGCCAATTAGGTCTCACTGCCTGAGCACACTACTCACAAGAGCCTCACTACCTATAAGAGACACACTGTCTACAAAGAAATAAGCATCACATACATGAATTGGAGAATAGCATCTTCACCATGCTTGAATCAGTTCCATGAAGCTCAATACTTCTGCTCTGCCTTTCGCTCTCCTCTTCGCTACCACACACTCATATTCTTACAAAAAGGTGAGTTCAAACTGACTTTGCAATCCCTAATTTATACAAGGCATCAACTTAGGAATGATCATCTAAGTCGACAAACATTCATAAGATCATCCGACAGATGCATAACTCATCTAGTTGGCCTTTCTCAAGAAGAACACCATCATATAGAATACTCTTCAATTGCTAGCTCCAACTTCAATGTGATCCACCAACATGAACTGGACATGATCCAATGACTTCCACAAGCTTGCCTAAATCACCAAGAACATCCACACTTCTTCTACATACTAAAATCCTTCTCTCCTTCATCCGGAACCTTAAAAACACAGTCTATCATACCTATCACAAAAGAATAGATGCGTGCAGACCTTCAAACCATGCACCAATAGAGTTGATACACCACAAAGACTTCCTCAGCACTCCCTTAAATCCGCAGAATAGGAAACTTCATTTCTGGATCTCACCGGACCTTTCTTGTTACACTCTGTCACCTGTGAACACCTACCGGAACCGATTTTACTTGAGCAGCCACAACTTCTTCATATCTTCATGCGGACCTCTGAAATCTCTACTAGATCACCTACAAACACATATCTACAAACCCTTTAATTTGCATCCTCTGATCATCATCCTATCTTGGACTTTTGTCTTACAGTCATCACTGTTCTTCACTGTTCCTGATTGAGACTAATTTTCTCAATATCCTCAGCTCATGGCTCATCCAGACCTTATCATTAATGCAATAGGAGTATGTTGACATCAATGACAACACCGGTTAGGCACATACTTGCAACAATCTCTCCCTTTGTCATTGATGACAACATATAATGTGGAAAACCATCAAGACAAGAACTTCTCCTTACTATCACAACTCCCCCTATCAATAACAACCATTTACATGTCTTCTCTCTCTTTACTGCTCCCTCTTTGATCAGAAACCACTTTTTTTCACATGTCTTCTCTCCCCCTTTGACATCAATGGCAAAGGGCACATACTTGCAATTTCACCATTTTAAAATCATACCTGCTGCTCCCCCTGAGTAGCAGCTCCCATCAATCCAGATCACAAGATATGACTGTGATATCCACCAGACTGATGCACCTCATTGCACCTTAGTTCATCATCGGAGGGATAATAACCCCTAACTTCTCCCTGAGATACTCAAAAGAGTCCTTAGGCAGAGGTTTAGTAAAGATGTCTGCAATCTGATCCTTGGATGACACAAACTCTAATTTGACTTCATGTTCACTTGCTCTCTCAGAAAGTGAAACTTGATAGATATATGCTTTGTCTTTGAATGCAACACCGGATTCTTAGATATACTTATAGCACTTGAATTATCACAGAAGATTGTGATAGGTTCCTCATACTCCACTTTGATATCTCTTAGCATCTGCTTCATCCACAAAACTTGAGTTCAACTACCTACTGCTGCAATATATTCTGCTTTAGTTGTAGACAGAGATATTGCCTCTTGTTTCTTTCTTAGCCAAGAAACCAATCTCTTCCCCAAAAAGAATGCTCCACCACTGGTACTCTTTCGGTCATCCACATCTCCTACCCAATCAGCATCTATATATGAATGAAGAGAGAAATCATGATCTCTAGGATACCACAGACCATACTCAACCATCCCTTTTAGATATCTAAAAATCCTCTTGATTGCCATGACATGGGATTCTCTAGGATCAGCTTGGAATCTAGCAACAAGACAAATAGCTTGCATAATATCTAGTCTAGTTTGAGTGAGATACAACAATCCTCCAATCATTGATCTGTACTTTGTCTGGTCTACCTTAGGAGAGTCATCATCTTTTCTCAACTTACATCCGGTTGCCATGGGAGTATTCATTAGCTTTGAATCTTCCATCCCAAATTTCCTCAACAATTCTTTTACATATTTGGTCTGAGAAATAAAGATTCCTTTCTTTGTTTGAGTAATTTGCAAACCCAAGAAGAAATTCATTTCACCAAGCATAGACATCTCAAACTCACTTTTCATTTGATTTGCAAAAGCTTTACACATACTATCTCTTCCTCCAAAGATGATATCATTGACAAATACTTCAACAATCAAGATGTTTTCATGATCAATTTTGAAATATAAGTTACTATCAGCAGTACCTTTGTTGAAACCAATCTTCAAAAGATGCTTGTCCAATCTTTCATATCAGGCTCTTGGGGCTTGTTTTAATCCATACAATGCTTTCTTCAACTTGCAGACCATATCACCATGATTAGACAACTGAAATCCATCCGGTTGCTCTATATACACTTCTTGTTCCAAGTCACCGTTTAGAAAGGCAGACTTGACATCCATCTGATATACCTTGAAATCCTTGAAGGCAGCAAAGGCAAGGAATAATCTGACTGCTTCAATTCTTGCCACCAAAGCAAAAGTTTCTTCAAAATCAATTCCTTCTATTTGAGAGTAGCCCTTGCAGACCAATCTGGCTTTATTTCTGATTACTTCACCAACTTCATTTAGTTTGTTCTGGAAGACCCATTTGGTTCCAATCACATTCTTGTTTCTAGGTCTAGGAACAAGATCCCAAGTGTGATTTTTCTCAATTTGCATCAACTCTTCCTCTATTGCTTTGGTCCAGTTTTCATCATTGCAGGCTTCATTTATTGTCTTAGGTTCAATCTTTGAAATCAGACAATATTCATCTGAATTTTGAGCAATTTTCCTTCTAGTTTGCACACCTTTGCTTTTGTCACCTATGATCTGATCTTCAGAGTGGTTCAGTCTTACATACCTTGGAACTTTGGGAGCTTCTTGCACTTCTACTTCTTGATCAGTCTCATTCAGACCTATCTCTTCTTCCTGACTTACCAGATCAGTTTAAATTTAACTTTCAGAAGAGGATTGAATTCCTTGAACCAGAACACCATTCTGATCATCTTCATCATATTCATAAAAACTTGAGGGTTTCTCTATTCCCTCATCAACCTTCACATTTGTACTTTCTATTATCTTTCTTAGTCTTTTGTTATAACACCGGTATGCTTTGCTTTGAGTAGAGTAACCCAAGAATATTCCTTCATCACTTCTAGCATAAAACTTACCTAGATCTTCATCTCTTTTGATGTAACATTTGCTACCAAAGACTCTAAAATATCTTATAGTAGGAGTAATGCCAAACCAAAGTTCATAAGGGGTCTTATCGGTATTGCTTCTGATTTGAACTTGATTGAGAGTATAGACGGCAGTGCTGACAGCTTCTCTCCAATAGATCTAAGGAACATTTGCTTCCATCATAATGGTCCTAGATGCTTCCTAGATGGTCCGGTTCTTTCTCTCCACTACTCCATTTTGCTGTGGAGTCCTAGGAGCAGACAACTGTCTCTTAATTCCATGTTTCTCACAGAACTCTATGAACTCACCGGATGTGAATTCTCCACCTCTATCAGACCTCAGACATTTCAACTTTAATCCTCTTTCATTCTCTACCATAGCCTTGAATATTTTGAATTTCTCAAGAGCTTCTAATTTCTCCTTTAGAAAGGTTACCCACATCATCCGAGAATAGTCATCAATTAGCAGTATGAAGTATCTATCACCTTGAATACTCCTAGTTCTTGCCGGACCACAAAGATTAGTGTGAACTAAGTCCAATAATCCGGTAGAGGACAGTTCCTTGCTTTTGAATGAGACTCTACTCAGCTTAACCAACTGACATTCCTTGCACAAGATGTTAGTAGGTTTCACCAATTTTGGAAGATCCCTTACAGCCTGAGTATTGCTTATCTTGATGATATTATCAAAATTCACATGACACATCCTTCTATACCATAACCAACTCTGATCAACTTGAACAAATAAGCAGCTTTTACCAGTACCAACCAAGTGGAAGATATTACCTTTAGTTTGAGTACCGGATGCAATCTCTATTCCAGATCTTTCAAAGATTTTACATTTTCCATCTTTGAATCATAGATCATAGCCTTTGTCCACCAACTGTCCAAAACTGAGAAGATTGTGCTTCAAACCTTCACCATACAGTACATTACTAGTTTTGTTTCTTCCATAAAAAAAAAATAGTTCCTATTCCTCTGATTCTACGAGTAGAATTATCACCAAACTTTACCACTCCTCCTTCATACCTTTCCAAATCTACAAACTTATTTTTGTCACCTGTCATATGGTGAGAGCACCCACTCTCAATGACCCAATCATCCTTCTCTTCAATTTGGGCATCTAGATTTCTTTCCACAATCTTAAGATTGACAGATACAGAGGACAATGGATCTTCTTCCTTGATGGCAATGAACACCCATTCATTTTTAGATTTGTTTCCTATCTCTGATTCATCATCTGTTACTCCTTCATTATCATCATCTTCATGTACATAGTAACAGTTCTTTTGGAACCTTGGTTTGTTAGGATTTTGCCTTGAAAATCTTTTCGGACACCTTGAGGCAAAATGACCAATCTTATTGCAGTTAAAACACTTAAAGGTAATTTTCCTTCATACTTACCAGATCCTCTTGGCAGCCTCTTTGCAATAAGGGTTTCAAGTTGAGTAGTTTCTACTTCTTCTTCCAGATCTTTTCTTGCTTTTTCATACCATGACAATTTTCTTGAAGAATTCTCTCCTGGATCAAACCTTTGTTTACCTTTAACAGAGGCACTGGATTTGAATGCAGATTCAATCTTGGGGAGGTCATCTCCAAACTCTGTCATTTCAAATGCAGCCAATTTCCCAACCAATTGATCTCTTGTGACAGTTGTATGGGCTCTGAATTCTTCAATGGCAGCAGCCTTGATTTTGTAAGAAGCAGGAAGGGATCTGAGAATTTTACCAACAATCTCATTTTCATCCAAGACTCCACCAGCATTTCTAATTCCACAAACCATCTCATTCACTCTTGGCATAAAAGTGGTTATATTTTCATCATCTCTCATCTTCAGTTTTTCAAATTTTCCTTTTAGACTCTGTAACCTTGCACATTTAACGTACTGGTCTCCTTCATGCAAAAGTTCCAGTTTATTCCAAATCTCAAAGGCAGTTGGTAGGTCAATAACATTTGAGAGCTCTGAGTCAGATAATGCGCTTAGAAGAGCCTCTTTGGTCCGCAGATTATTTTTAGCATCTGTGATTTCATTTAGGGTTGTCAGACCACCTTGTGGAGGTACATATGCTTTTGTAACCATGGACCAGTACGCCATTCCCATACACTGCAAGTGACATTTCATGTGACCTTTCCAAAGAGCAAAGTTGGTTCCATCAAACTTCAGACTATCCTTCTTGTAAGATGACATCTTGGATTTCTTCAAGCGGTTAAGATCCTTTAAGAGGAACTTGGCTCTAATACCAATTGTTAGACTTAGGGCACACAACTAAGAGGGGGGGTGAATCAGTTGTACAAAACTTTCTCTAATTTACACACTTAAATCCTCTTAGTGATTAGCAATATATTAAACATGAAACATAATGGATTCAAATCAAAAGCAAAAACTCATCAACACATAAGACACCAAGATTTTGATGTGGAAAACCTGGTTAAGGGAAAAACCACGGGGTGATTAACCCAAGAATGTATTCTCTGTTAGAAGAATAGAAAGAACAAAATGGCAGATGCCAATTAGGGCTCACTGCCTGAGCACACTGCTCATAAGAGGCTCACTTCCTACAAGAGACACACTGTCTACAAAGAAATAAGTATCACATACATAAACTAGAGAATAGCATCTTCACCATGCTTGAATCAGTTCCATTAAGCTCAATACTTTTTCTCTGCCTTTCGCTCTCCTCTTCGCTACCACACACTCATCTCCACACAAAAAGGTGAGTTCAAACTGACTTCGCAATCCCTTCTTTATACAAGGCATCAACTTAGGAATGATCATCTAAGTCAGAAAACATTCATAAGATCATCTGATAGATGCATAACTCATCCGATTGGCCTATCTCAAGAAGAACACCATCATACAGAATACTCTTCAATTGCAAGCTCCAACTTCAATGCAGACCACCCACATGAATTGGACACGATCTAAAGACTTCCAGAAGCTTGCTTGAATCACCAAGAATATCCACACTTCTTCTGCTTACTGAAATCCTTCTCTCCTTCATCCAGAACCTTAAGAACACAGTTTGTCATAACTATCACAAAAGAATAGATACTTGCGGACCTTCAAACCATGCACCAATAGAGTTGATACACCACAAAGACTTCCTTAGTACTCCCTTAAATCCATAGAACATGAAACTTCATTTCCAGATCTCATCAGACCTTTCTTGTTACACTCTGTCACCTCTAAACACCTACTGGAATTAGTTTTACTTGAGCGGCCACAACTTCTTCATATCTTCATGTAGACCTCTGAAATCTCTACTAGATCACCTACAGACACATATCTACAAACCCTTTAATCCGCATCCTCTGATCATCATCCTATCTTGGACTTTTGTCTTATAGTCATCACTATTCTTCATTGTTCCTGATTGAGACTAATTTTCTCAATATCCTTAGCTCACGGCTCATCCAGACCTTATCATTAATGCAACAAGAGTATGTTGACATCAATGACAACACCGGTTAGGGCCATACTTGCAACAGTCTCAAGGAATGGGAAGAAAGGATGGTGATTCATAAGAAAATATGAAGAATGATGGTAGAGTGAATTGGCATTATGGTAACTATAGCATGTCATGGGGTGAATCATGTGTTAATATAGGTTGTGGAGTGAGAAAGGGGTGGTATGGGTATGGTTGAATGGAGTAATGAGGTGATTTAATTAGTGATGACCTAGGTGAAGTGATGGGTAAAGTGTCTTATGTGGGATTGCTAGAAAGTGTGATTGGTAATGGTGCAGATAGCTAAATGTCATCTTCTAAGGGTTCAAAAGTGAGGAAAGTGTAAGATGGGAACATGGGATAATCCATGGTTTAATGATTATTCAAGGGAGACTCCTTAAAATATTATGAATGATGGTGTGAATAGGGGGAATGGAGTCTATGAATGTAGGTGTGGGAATGTGAGATATGACATTGGGATTGTATTGGATGAATAATAGAAAGTAGGGGCACCTGTCTAGTGATGGAAGGAGCCACATGATCAAATGATGTTTGGGGAAGGGCTTTTCTTAGGAAAGTAAGGATTTGGGTGAGGGTCTAGGGTTTGGTGGAGAAGAATTTATGGAAAATTTGGAGGTCATTAAAATTGAAATGAATAGAAGAAGTACAAGACATGGCTAAGGATAAATGGTAGGCTCAAAATAGGATAACTAGGACTATGATGATGAAGATGGAAAGAAAATTCAAAAACAATAGTATTATATAGGGGTAGGATTAGAAAAAAAAGAGTACTACAACCAGCAAGAAGAAAGTGAGGACATAATGTAAACTTAACATGGCATGAACTCTCTTGGAAGGCTCAGCATGGACTATAAGAAGATTGAACTAGTTGGATCTATTAGGCTCACCAAATGAAAGAACCTTAAAATTTAACCTTAATTAGGTAAGGTTATTTTTGAGTGTGGTTGTTTGTGCAATAATGTGTAAATTAATGTTACCTAAGGATAAATCTAACTATACCAACATTTTAATATCCATGAGAGCTAGAACTAACAATTAGACTAAAAACTTGACAAACACTACAAATTAGACACATGTAGGACTTGGAAAATGGAAAAGAATAAGTATTAAATGTGGAAAACAATGAAAAAGTGGTATTAGTTGCACCTATGTAGAGAATTGTTCTCTATGAAAGATGCTTAGAATTATGCTCTATATCTATTTGTGAAGTTTGGAAATGATTGGACCTAAAGGATATGACCACCATATGCAAAATAGCCTACCTAATGGGTATGTGCACACACACACACACACACACACACACACACACACACACACACACACACACACACACACACAGAGTCCTAGTTGTCTTGTTTTCATTTCCTTCATCGATAAGGGAGGGGGAGAGATAGAGGGGAGAGAGAGGGAGATATAGGAATGATAGGGGCAGAGAGAGAGAGAGATGGGGAGAGATAGAGGAGACATAGGGGAGAGATAGGGAGATAAAGAGTGAGAGAGATGTCCAGAGAGATAGGGAGATATAGGAATGATAGAGGAAAGAGAGGCAAGAGATAGGGAGAGATAGACAAGTAGAGAGAGGAGATAGATTAGGAGAGATAGAGGAGACATAAGGAGAGATAGGGAGATAGAGAGTGAGTGATATGTTGAAAGAGATAGGGAGAGAGATTGAGAGATAGAGGGATGATAGAGAGAGGGAGATAAGGGAGAGATACCTAGAGATAGAAGTTTAGGGTTACTCGGGTTTAGGGTTTAGGGGTTATGGGTTATGGATAAGGGGCATTATTTAGGGTTGAGGGATTTAGAGAGAGGGAGAGAGACTTCTTTTGATATGCAATCATAAACCTTGAATAATGCCCCTAAACCCAAGCAACCCTAGAAACCTCTAAACCTTAAATAATACCCCTAAACCATAAATCCTAAACAATACCCCTAAGCCCTAATCCCTAACCCCTAAACCTGAAAAACCCTAAACCCCAAACCCTAAATCCTAAACCCTAAACCCAAGCAACCCTAAACCTTAACCCCTAACCCCTAAACCATAAATCCTAAATAATACCCCTAAGCCCTAATCCCTAACCCCTAAACCTGAAAAACCCTAAACCCCAAACCCTAAATCCTAAACCCTAAACCCAAGCAACCCTAAACCTCTGTCTCCCTATCTCCCTATCTCTATCATTCCTCTACCTCTTAATCTCTCTCCCTATGTTTCTAGCCATGTCCCTCACTCTCTATATCTCCCTATTGGCCCTCTCTCTCTAAACACTAAATCCTAAACCTCTAAACCTTAACCCCTAAACCATTAACCCTAAACCCTAAATAATCCCCCTAAACCCTTAATCCAATCAACTCTAAACCTCTATCTCCTTATATCTCCCCTATCTCCCTATCTCTATCATCCCTCTACCTCTCAATCTCTCTCCCTATGTCCTTGGCCATGTGCCTCACTCTCTGTCTCCCTATCTCTCTCCTCGGTCTCCTCTATATCTCCCTATCATTCCTCTCTTTATAAACCCTAATCCCTAAACCTCTAAACCTGAACCCCTAACCCCTAAACAATAAATCCTAAACACTAAATAATTCCCCTAAACCCTAACCCCTAAACCTGAGAAAACCTAAACCCCAAACCCCTAAACCCTAAACCCAAGTAACCCTAAGCTTCTATGTCCCTATCTCTCCCCTATCTCTCTATCACCTTTGTCCCTCTACCTTTGAATCTCTCTCCCTATGTCTCTAGCCATGTCCCTCACACTCTATCTCTCTATCTCTCCCCCTGGACTCCTCCATATCTCCCTATTGGTCCTCTATCTCTCTCTAAACCCTAAACCTTTAAACCTTAACCCCTAACCCCAAAACCATAAACCCTAAACCCTAAATAATGCCCCTAAACCCAAGCAACCCTAAACCTCTATCTCCTTATCTCTCCCTATCTCCCTATCTCTATCATCCCTCTACCTCTCAATCTCTCTCTCTCTATGTCTCTAGACATGTCTCTCACTTTCTATCTCCCTATCTCCCCCTATGTCTCCTCTATCTCTCCCAATCTCTATTAATCCCCTCTCTCTATATCTCTTTAAACCCTAAACCCCAAACTGATGCAGAGCCAAAACTCTGTCATACAAACTGATCGGTGAGAGGATGGTCCATGTCTTGACAATCTTCTCTTTATCGGCCAAACATTCCCCATTAGCCACCTTGCTTTTTGTCTCCCTGATGTTCAACTCTCCCCGATGTATGTCTTCAATTTTGTATCTACCAAGAGATACATTCTTCAATGTACATTCAAGATATACATTTGCGATATACAATCGCAATATACATTTGGTGTGACCTTCCTCGTCGGTGAGTGCTTTGTATGTGCTCCTGATACACTAATAGAACAACTTGTATATACTTTTGCCAACTTACGATCACCGGTTTCCTTCACCGTCACTACCAGTCGCCCCTTGCATCTAACACAATGTATGTGCACAATGTATATTATCAATATACATTCGAAAGATACATTTAAAACATGCATTCAGAATAAGCATTCAGTGAGATTGACTGTTGACTTTTCTTGTATCATATGAAATGCACATTCACCACATACAACCACAATATTCACTTGCGAGATACACATGAACATACAACTGCGAGATACACATGAAATGAACCCTGACATATATTAGCGATATACACACAGAATGTATACTTGGTGAAACAACATGAATCTTCGCTGATCTGAACCTCTGCAAACCCTATAGCTTCATAGACCCGTTTCTCTAACAATGTAGCACATGACAAATGCTAGGATCTATCAATGCATCTTGTACGTGATCCTGCAAACACAAATGAACAAAATGAAAAACACAAAAATGAACTGTACAACCATTCCACCGATTTCAAAGAAATCTAACCAGTGGAATGGATTAAGAATCCATCTCGGCCACAAAACAGTAAATCGATTGCACAGAGAAAACCTAACGAAATCAAATGATAGAAATATACACAGAACAGAACTTTGTTTATTATGCCTTTCAGAAATGTACACATAGATACTCTATTTCTTAATTACAAATCACATTGATCTCTAATCTCTATTACCTCTCCACTACAACTGATTACATTCAATCTATCTCTGGGTATTTATCTACTTGCCCAAAGTAGTACCATCCTAATAGTACCAACATGACTCCAAGCAGATGGGAGACAACCGTCTAACAACCTCCTAACTGCCTAACAAACTTTGTGATTACACATCGACAAGTGTCCTTGGGACTTATAACATAAACCTAGATACAAACTAAAATGACATGCATTGGTCAAATAGACCTTATTACATGAATGGTCTTCTTAGGATCTTATTGGAAATAGCAAAATGTACCTCAAACAGTTGAATGCCTTATGGAGGCCACTGTGGATCAGGTGCTCCTACACCATACACCACACTAAGAAAAGAACTCATGGAGTTAAGTCTTTGTTTTGCTCTACCTATATCCTCTGTTGTCTAATGTCTTCCCCATGATCTCTGGACTGCAACCTGCTTCCATGGAATCAAAGACTCATGCCTAGCTTTGTAGGCTCTACTCATACCTTGCCATGAGTGACTACTTGCCATCAGACCTATCCTTTGCTTGCCATTCTATCATACTATCATCTCTACCTGAACACCTACATTAGAAACCTTGGTTAATGCTTCTTGTACTATTGTTATGGCAGAATATGTTTGCCTTTCAACTATTGTTAGTTCTAGAGGACAAACAATGGTCCCTACTATGATAGCATCCTTGTCTTTCCAATCAACTTGTGGCTGCTTGTAAACTTGCTCCTAGACCTTTTGCTGATCCATCTGATCTCCATCACCAAAAACTAAAATTACCTTCAAACTGTGATCCTTAGCAACCCTACTCCCTGAGGTATCCCCAACTATCCTTGTCGCTTCTGCATTGATCTGCACAAACTCTTTCTTTCCTATCAAGATGACCTTGGCCGCCTTCTTTGCTGTAGGATCCTCCTGCAATGGTGTCATCACAAAATTTCTCCCATCCTTTTTGAAGGTGTAGGTGTTAGCATATCCATCATACAATGCTCTCCTATCAAATTGTCATGGCCTACCTAAAAGTAGGTGACAACATTCCATGGGCAAAATATCACATAAAACCCTATCCTGATATTCCCCAATCTGAAAATCAACATATGCTTGTTCATATACCAAAAGTGATTGATTATCACTCACCCAAGATGCCTTGTAAAGATTTTGATGAGGAATCCTTTCCAGTTTCAACTTATCCACCATTTCTTGAGATACCATAGTATCTGTTGAACCAGAATCTATTACTACCTTGCATATCTTACCTTTGCTTTTGCAATTGGTCCTGAAAAGAGCTCTCCTTTGTAACATGTCCTTGGATGTCTTCAAGAGTGTTCTCCTTAGCATCAATGCTTCTCCATCTAGAACTGGGGCTGCACTCCCAATTGGAAAGTTAACACTGTCATCTACCTCCTCTTCTTGCACATATTGAACCCTCTTGTCATTCTTCCTATCACCTCTTGATGATGAACCTTACCTTTCTGGACATTTGAATGTTGGGTGACCAATTTAATTACAATGATAACATCTCCTAGTGAAAACATTAGAACTTCTACCACCTCCAAATCTGCCTCTTCTTCCTTTCCATCCAACCCTGAAATCAAACTGCTCTTGCCCTTTACTAGTCTCTTCTTGGTTCTCATTGGTTTGCCTTGTTGTACAGGCTGATCCTCCCCCTCTTGTATTGCTGCCTCTTCCCCTCATGGATTTATCTTGTCTCCTTTTCATCTTCTCTTCAGCCCTTAAGGCCATTTGGAAACACTTATTCATTGTTTCTAGTGCTAAGATGTTGAGCTCATCTTGGATGTTCATCCTTAGGCCATTCAAGTACCTGGCCACTTTCTCTGACTCTTCCTCTTGTCTCTTTGATCTAAGACTGAGTTTATGAAACTCTTGTGTGTATGCATTCACATCAAAGTCTCTTTGTCTGAGGTTCTACAATTTCTTATACATCTACACATCATAGTCTAGGGCTAAGAATTGTGCCTTGAGTTTGGTCTTCATCCTTTCCCAGGAGGTTATCATATGCTTCCCCTCCTTGACTCTCTCTCCTTGTTCATAATTCCACCATGCAAGAGCAGATCCCTCCAATCTTGCCTTTGCCAATTTAACCCTCTTATCATCAGGGATTTCTTTATATTCGAAATGATTGTTCAATGCCTCAATCCAATCGATCACCTCTTCATCTTCCATACTTCCAATATACATAGGTAATCTATCTATGGTGTCCCTATTGATTGACTATAATGCATTTAAAAATGCCCTTTGGTTTGCTGGTATCTCCTCTATCTTTTTACTGGTTTCAGCAATTTCTGCATTGCCTTCATCACTGTCACTTTCATCTTCCCTCTCTTTGCCTTTGGACTGCTTGAACTCTCCCAACTTGGTTGCAAGCGTCTCCTCAATCAGCTTCTTAACGGCAACCTATGACATACTTTTGGGAGGCATCGTCTTCACCTCTATCTTGCTTTCTCTGTCTAATATAAACATTCACAAACAACACCCAAACACCAACACTCCTGTAAATCCTTAATTCGATTTGCCACCTAAATCTTTTTCTAGGCTCTAATACCACTATGATGCAGAGCCAAAACTCTGTCATACAAACTGACCGGTGAGAGGATGGTCCATGTCTTGGTGATCTTCTCTTTATCGGCCAAACATTCCCTGTCGGCCACCTTGCTTTTTTTCTCCCCGACGTTCAACTCTCCCCGATGTATGCCTTCAAATTTGTATCTGCCAAGAGATACATTCTTCAATTTACATTCAGGATATACATTTGCGATATACAATCACAATATACATTTGGTGTGACCTTCCTCGTCAGTGAGTGCTTTGTATGTGCCCCTGATACACTGATAGAACAGCTTGTATATACTTTCGCCGACTTGCGATCACCAGTTTCCTTCACCGTCGCTACCAGTCGCCCCTTGTATCTAACACAATGTATGTGCATAATGTATATTCTCAATATACATTTGGAAAATACATTCAAAACATGCATTTAGAATATGCATTCGGTGAGATTGACTGTTGACTTTCCTTGTATCATACGAAATGCACATTCACCACATACAACCGCAATATTCACTTGCGAGATGCACATGAACATACAACTGCAAGATACACATGAAATGAACCCTAACATACATTAGCAATATACATACAGAATGTATACCCGGTGAAACAACATGAATCTTTGCCAATCTGAACCTCTGCAAACCCTGTAGCTTCACAAACCTGTTTCTCCAACAATCTAGCACATGACAAATGCTAGGATCTATCAATGCATCTTGTACGCGATCTTGCAAACACAAATGAACAAAATGAAAAACACAAAAATGAACTGTATAACCATTCCACCAATTTCAAAGAAATCTAACCGGTAGAATGGATTAAGAATCCATCTCGGCCACAAAATAGTAAATCGATTGCACAGAGAAAACCTAATGAAATCAAATGACAGAAAGATATACAGAACAAGACTTTGTTTATTATGCCTTTCAGAAATGTACACACAGATGCTCTGTTTCTCAATTAGAAATCACATTGATCTCTAATCTCTATTACCCACTACAACTGATCACTGATATCCCTATCATTCCGATATATTCCTATCTCTCCCTTATATCTCTCCCTCTCCCTTATCGATGAAGGAAATGAAAACAAGAAAACTAGGAGATAGAGAGTTGCTTGGGGTTAGGGGTCAAGGTTTAGAAGCATTATTTAGGGTTTATGAGTTTAGCATTGCTCAAATTTAGGGTTTAGGGTTTAGGGGAATTATTTAGGATTTAGAGTTGCTCAGGTTTAGGGTTTACGGTTTAGGGGTTTGTGGTGCAGGAGCACCTAATCCACAGTGGCCTCCATGAGGCATTCAACTGTTTGATGTACATTTTTCTATTTCCAATAAGGTCCTAAGAAGACCATTCATGTAATAAGGTCTATTTGACCAATGCATGTCATTTTAGTTTGTATCTAGGTTTATGTTGTAAGTCCCAAGGACACTTGTCGATCTATAATCACAAAGTTTGTTAGGCAGTTAGGAGGTTGTTAGATGGTTGTCTCCCAACCTCTTAGAGTCATGTTGGTACTACTCTGGGTGAGTAGATAAATACCCAAAGACAGATTGAATGTAATCAATTGTAGTGGAGACGTAATAGAGATCAGAGATCAGTGTGATTTGTAATTGAGAAATAGAGCATCTATGTGTACATTTCTGAAAGGCATAATAAACAAAGTTTTGTTCTGTGTATCTTTCTGTCATTTGATTTCATTAGGTTTTCTCTATGCAATCGATTTACTATTTTGTGGCTGAGATGGATTCTTAATCCATTCCACTGGTTAGATTTCTTTGAAATTGGTGGAATAGCTGTACAGTTCATTTTTGTGTTTTTTCGTTTTGTTTGTTTGTGTTTCCAGGATCGCGTACAAGATGCATTGATAAATCCTAGCATTTGTCATGTGCTAGATTGCTGGAGAAATAGGTCTGTGAAGCTATAGGGTTTGTAGAGGTTCAAATCGGTGAAGATTCATGTTGTTTCACCAGGTATACATTCTGTGTGTATATCGCTAATATATGTCAGGGTTCATTTGATGTGTATCTCGCAGTTGTATGTTCGTGTGTATCTTGCAAGTGAATATTGCATATGATACAAGGAAAGTCAACGGTCAATCTCACCGAATACATATTCTAAATGCATGTTTCAAATGTATCTTCCAAATATATATTGAGAATATACATTGTGCACATACATTGTGTTAGATGCAAGGGGCGACTGGTAGCGACGGTGAAGGAAACTGGTGATCACAAGTCAGTGAAAGTATATACAAGCTGTTCTATTAGTGTATCGGGAGCACATACAAAGTGCTCATCGATAAGGAAGGTCACACCGAATGTATATTGTGATTGTATATCACAAATATATATCCTGAATGTACATTGAAGAATGTATCTCTCGGCAGATACAAAGTTGAAGACATACATCGGGGAGAGTTGAACGTCGGGGAGACAAAAAGCAAGGTGGCCGATGGGGAATGTTTGGCCAATAAAGAGAAGATCACCAAGACATGGACCATCCTCTCACCGATCAGTTTGTATGATAGAGTTTTGGTTTGTTCCTTAGATTTCCTGATCCAGAGTTCTTCTGACCAGATCCGGAGCTTTCACCTTTCTCATACCCCAAGCCATGCTTGTCATCTACCCTCTTTTGGCTTTCAAGAAGAACTTCAAGTTAAGCAGAGCTTATCTTGAATTTCTCTTTGTATTCATTTGTTGTTTGAAGATCCCTTTTAAGAGTGTCTATCTGATTCTCAAGTTGTTCTTCATTATCTCTAGCTTCTTCAAGATTAGATTCCAGATGCCTGATTATTCTATCCATTTTGTGGCATTCTTTTGACTTCTCCTTGAGAGATTGTTTTAGATTATCTTTAATTTTTCTTTTCTCTTCAATATCTTGGGTGAATTTCATAACCCCTGATTCCATTTCATGTCTTACCATAATGACCTCTTTTGATAGCTTCTCACATAACTTGTTTTTCTCATTTAGATCTTCATTAGTATCATTGGCTTCAATTTGACTTGCTAATTGTTGAAGTAGTTCCTTTCTCTTTTTCATAGAGATACTTAGTTTTTCTTTGAGTTCATTTATTAAATCATCAACTTGTTTGAGTCTTTCCCTTAGGTTATTGACTTCAGAGTGAGATTTCTCAAGATCATCTAGGGCAGACTGGAGTTGTTCCCTCATACCATACATATCCATTGAGATTCCTAGATCTTCCTCAAGTTGTTAGGCTCTGTGTGGAGGAACATGGCTTTGATACCAATTGTTGGAAACAAGGTGAATAACTGAGAGGGGGGTGAATCAGTTATTCTAAATATTTTAACTTTTTTTCCTTGTTAACAATTAGTGCAACATTAAAACATATAAGCATACATAACCATAAGAGAAGAAATAAGATCAACACACATAATGCAGTAATTTTGACGTGGAAAACCCTGTTAAGGGAAAAAAACCACGGGGTGACTAACCCAAGAATGTATTCTCTATTAAAAGAATAAGAAGTACAAAATGGCACTTGCCAATTAGGGCTCACTACCTGAGCACACTACTCACAAGAGGCACATTGCCTACAAGAGACTTACTGTCTACAATGTTTATGGAGGGTAACCAAGTGTTTGAACTGATGAGTGGCATCCACATATGCTGAGATTCAGTTCTAGTTAGGCTCAATATACTGATCTACTGCACTTCATTCTTCCTTTGCTTTAGTGCTATTATTCTGTCACATACTGGACTTGTATTCCTACTTCCACTTTGCTCTCTCCCTTTCCTCGCACACTTTATTTCACAACGTACCCCTTCATACTAAAATCAATCTGGTATATATATCCGCATCAAGGATTTCAACATCTTTCTAGTCAGTAACCAGAATATTCAAGATATTTACAAGGCATTGATCTGTCAGCTGGACCCATGCTTAATATGTGATGCGTATTCAAGACATAGAGTTAGAATTCATCAATCAAGTGGGCCAACCATGTATGATCTCTTAGTTAGCTTGACCATCATCAATTTCTCATCCGGATTAAAGTTTGATGCTCTGTCAGTCAATTCTTCCTCAGTCTGCTCTGCCTGTCAGGAACCCAACACTTAGATGCTCATATCTTTTCACTCTTTCATCACCGGAGGCTCAATCTTTGGAATGTAGTAGTAATGGTACTCCTCTTGACTTCCCCAAGTCTACACTTTGTTGAGATACATCCTCTAAGAGATCCGGACCTGATTGTCAGACCTGGCTGCATGTTCTGTTCTTATTTCACCGGACTAAAACACTCTTTAATCTGACTTCCAATAAAGACATACTATGTGCTATGGATGTGTTGGATGAACTTTATTGCCATATTATAATTAGGGTTTGAGGTTTATTCAATCTAGGGTTTGACAAATCTCTCAATCTAATCAATCTTTCCATATAATTCCTAAGTACACAAACCTATAGCTGAGTCCTCATTCATCTATAGAGACTTGGCTCTATTTTTGTCCTTGAATGTTATTGCAAAAGGAGGGTTTGATTTGATAGACTTTAACAGTATCCACTATCTTCCCACTTTTCATACTTAACATTTTGGTGAACCTAGAACAATGAGCATTTTGCATCTTTTTGAGTGTTTTAATCAGTGTTTGCATTCATTCATATCATATTTACTATCTTGCATTAGAAAACTTTGCATACATTTGAAAAAAATTGAAAAAACAAGCATTCTAAGCTTACATTAGTGCATAGTTTTGCATATTTGGTATTGCATATGATAAAAAGATTTAATTTTCTGATTTTTGCATCAGATCTGATCCTTATTATAGAAATTAATCATTAATTAGTATCAAATTTTGCATTTACAAGTTTCACTTGCTAGGGTTTTTCTTAAAATGTTGCATTTTTCATATAACATAGTCTTTGCAAAAACTAGGGTTTGTAGTCAAAATTTCATTTTCAGATTTTGCTACTCCTTTTCAACATTCATTCAAATCTGATTTTAAAGTGTATTTTTAGATAATATTGCATATCTTTACATCTTAGATTTGAAACTTTCACATTTATAATTACACATTGTATTTCAACAAACATAACTACCTTAGTCCTCTTGGTTATTTTGTTAGTTTGTGCATTGAGTGTTGTATGCCTTTGCATGAGTTGTATAACCAACTGTCCTAATAGAAACATCCTTGTAAGGATAAGTCGTAGACTAATGGGTTCTAGTACTTTAAATATCACAGATATGAAAACATCAGAAAATCCATTGAACACTTACTTTACAAAGGGTGAATCACAATCTTTGCAAGATATCAAAACTACCACCACAATGGAAGAATGAAGATTTCATGATTATGAAGATGCAATTGAGGTGATAACACATATACCTAATGATCAAATCCACAAAATTGATAGAGAACTAGCTGATTTTCAAGCATTTGTGGAAAAAGAAGGGATATCTAAAGAAGTTGTACCTATTGTTCATAGCCCAAAAGAACTACTAAAAGAAGGACAAGATGGTGTTAACATGCTTCGTGGAATAGCTCACATAGTGGGTAACAACATTATGTCAGTGAATAGCTCACTAAATCATACACAAGTATTGGCACCTATACTGACTACCGGAATGTCCACTTTCACATCATCAATTCTCACTACTAATGCACAAGCTTGTAGTAATTCTACAACTAGCATGGGGATATCTAATGGCATTAATTCATAGAATTACAAGGCTGTGGGATTTAATTATAAAAACCTAGCACCAAAGGTGTCTTTCTTTATGAATAACCATTCTCAACCACCTCTACATTCCATCTATTCTCAACCACCTTTCACTTACAATTGCTCTCAACCACATTTCATTACCACTCACAACCAATCACCTTTAAATTTCATGACTACAGCTTCTAATTCTTCTAATCCACAAACGGCATCACCTAATGATGCCCTCTTAAACCAACTCTTCTTCCAAAGTATGACCTCCTTACAATAGAAAGTGACAAGTTTGACCAATACTTCTTCTCAACCTAATATAAAAACAGACCATGCTTGTAGTCCTTTATCTTTTATAGTCCTTAGAGCTCAAATGCCTGATAAGTTTGAGACTCCTAGCTTTGAAAAATATAGTGGAAAAGGTGATCCTAATACTCATGTGGAAACATTCATAGCTATGTGTAGTGATTTCTTCTTCAAAGAGGACTTGTTAGCAAAACTCTTTCCATGGTCCCTCAAAGATACTACTTTGGAATAGTTTTGCTCATTACCTCCCAATTCAATACACTCTTTCTCAGAGCTTGTTGATCAATTCTTGCAACATTTCCAAGAAAATATTGGACCTTCGGTCTCAATGATTGATTTAGTTCATTGTAAACAAGGTCAGAAAGAAAAGTTAACTGAGTTCATCAATTTCTATCAATCTCTTTGCGCATAAATACAATATTTGATTATAGATGAGGATGTTCAGAAGATATTCATTACAAATCTACAACCTAACATTCATGATAAAATCATCTTGATGAAGTATAGCTCTTTTCAACATCTATGCATAGCTCTTCATGATTACCAGATTTCATCTAGTCGGTATGAGAATCAAAACTCATCAGCTCAAGTTGGTCAATCCACAATTGGAACATCTCAAAGAAACTTTAAGAGGAATAACAAGAGTTTCATCAAGATCAATGGACATCATTTGAATAATTTTCAATCACAAGTGTCTTCTATTAATAATCCTAAATGGGTACCATTTCAATTCAGACAATAACAAAGACAATTTACTCCATTATCTGACCCTCTGCAATCAATTATGAATCAAGTAGTAAGTAACAATCTTTTGAAGATTCCTCCTGTTAAACCATTCGATAGAATGAAACATAAAATTCAAGACCTCATCGATTCTAATATAATATAGGTAACTAGTATGAACAACAATGGAAATAAGTCAGTTGCCTCTCTGAATCAAAATTTATGGATCTTTACAAATCTTTTTCCTAAGAATAATGACAAAAATATGGTAGAGCAAAATACAATAGAGCAGGAAGATGACTACCTCGACTATGATGAAATAATTGGTATGATAGAAGTGGATAGGGAAAAGACTGAAGATTCACCTCATCCACATGGGAAAGGTATCTATGCTAAGGTTCCTCTGCCATTATCCCTTCAAGGACCGAGAGTCAACCATAATGCACTAGATACACAAATTAAGCAAGCTCGACAGGATAAAATTAAGAAAGAAAAGTTGTCACGATGGAATGTATCCCATTTCATCATGAACGACTCCTTCATCAAGAAAATTAGAATAAGAAAGCAAAGGACCAGAAAAGAACAAGGCAATTGTCATCGGTGGGAAATAGAAATGATTCCCCTACTCATAAGCAACAAAAGATTTTAAACATACAAGGTCTTGAGAAACAAGCACCACATGACTATTCTATAAATAAGCATCATTTAGGTTTAATATGAACTACTCACACTTTTTACCAGACTTGATGGAGAATTGTTCTAAGATGCTCACAAGCATGAACTCTTATATATATATATATATGTTATGATATTGTGTTGTGTTGTGTTCCCCCGTGTTGTGTTATATGTTGTTTAGGTCTCCTTGGATGACCCTTGATACTCTTGTAAGGTCAAGGATATCGAGAGACCACCCCTGTTGTGACCATTCTTCTATTTTTTTCTACATTCTTCTACTCGGTTCTCCTCTCTCATTTTTATTATTTCCATTCTTCAGTGATTCTACTTAGTCAGTGGATGAAGAACACAAATAAATATTGATAAGGAATGTGTTTCCCTTCAATAATTAAGAAAAAATGGACCCAATCCATATATGAAGATGGGGTTGATATATATATCTGATGCTTGACTAGTAGAATCACTCTGTGTGATATATCATGTTATCATATCTCTTGTAACAAACCTTTGCAATACACTAAATTTGCTTCTACTCACTTTGGATGGTTTTGTATCTCACCTTGTTGTTACACTCAGTTTTGAGATATCTGCAGTATAGCCTAATGGATATACTCAGTTATGAACTTGCTAGTGTAGCCTTGGTCTTGATTTGATCTAATATATGATGTATTCATAGCTTTCATAATTTGATTTGGTGATTATCTTAGAGTAAGATGTTCTAACCTTATCTCTTGTTGATTATCTTATCAACTGATCTTGATGTGTTTATGGGAACATTTAGCAATCATGGCACATGTCACTTTTGGGGGCATGGGCTTTGTGAGAGCTCTTTTTCCCTTGTGTGTTTTCACTCTACCTTAATGTACTTGATACTGGCAAGTGGTATCAACCACCTTAAGGTGGGGGCATATATAATGGTATCTATTTGATTATTTTTTACACTAAAAAAGCATGTTTGTAAGCCCTCATCATGAGGTAGGATGGTATATCTTTTGAGCTAGTGCACATCCTTTTAAAAGAAAGAAATCCCTCATTGCAAGGCAAGATGACATATATCTTAAGCTAGTGTGTATTCTTTTATACAAATCCCTTATATGGAAGGTGGGATGGTGTATCTCTTGAGCTAGTGTAAATCCTTTTATACAAAAGTCCTCTGCAGAGGCGGGGCTAGATCTTGAGTCAGCCACCCTTAAGCATGTCTTTGGTGGTTGTGGTAGCATATCTCAACCATTAGGTGTGTTTGGCATGTTTTAGATGGTGGGACTTAGCAATAATCTCCTTCCCATCGCTCATGTTTTCTATGTATAAGATGTATAGTGTGTTGATGGCATACTATGTGGTGCTCGCGTATTGAGTGTGTCTTTCGTATGTGTCTATTGTGTCTTCCACACATGGGTTTTTGTTTGGCATGTCTTCCCCCTAGTGTGGTCTAAAGGCATGTAGTGATGAACTCCCTCCATACTTTAGGTTTTGTTTTGCATGTTTTTGGTGGTCTAAAGGCACATAGTGATGAGCTCCCTCTACCCCTTAGTTTAGGATTTGTTCTGTTGTTAAATCAATGTATACTTCGTGTATCGCATGACTTCTCTCATGTCTTCTTTGTGTATTGCATGTTTCACTGTATTCTCTGTGTTTTGCGTGCTTCTTACTATTTTTATTGTGTCTTGCATGTCTTTCATGTGTTTTGTAGTGCTTACCTAAGATTGGGGGCTAGAAATAGTCCTCCAACCTTTGGGTATGCCTTAGCTCTATGTGGTTGGCATGTTTGATGTGTTTGATGTGCTTTGACTATACTTTAATGCATGTATGGAATTGTAAGATCATACATACATTAAAGTGAGGGCTAAATGTTA
This sequence comes from Cunninghamia lanceolata, assembly GCA_027924645.1. NCBI lineage: Eukaryota > Viridiplantae > Streptophyta > Pinopsida > Cupressales > Cupressaceae > Cunninghamia > Cunninghamia lanceolata. The sequence goes on along the minus strand of BSBN01000194.1, from coordinate 7,279,049 downwards.
TGGAGTAAAAGTATCCCTATGCCTTTTTACCTCCTAGTTTAGCTCCTAGGTCCCCATGTTTACACTTTACAAGTTTAATACTAATCTCGGAGTAATTTCTCCTGAAAACCATGTCAAATGGGACTTAGGGTCCTACCCTAAACCTTAATCAAGACCAAATTAGGGCCTTGGGACTTAGGCGTAGCTTAATTTTCTAGGATGAAAATTTAAATGAGTCGGCTTAGGCCCTTTCAAAAGGTTTCCCTCCATTGGCCTTTCCAATTTAAATTACGAATGTTAGTGGGAAAGCATATATAAGTGACTTTATGACTTCATTTTGCACCTAGATGGATAATGCAAACTTGTGATATTGAGCTAAGGGATTTCAAGGCCTTCATTGTGTTGCAGAGTAGAATTGTATTGTTATCGTGTTTGTTTGTTGCAAATTTGGCTTCATCAATCCATCTCCTAATGATTTGAAGGATCTTCATCTCCATGAGGGCTTCACCTCTAAGGTAACATCAATTTGTGTTTCAATCATTTCATTTCATCATTAGATTTTTGGCATCTACCCTCCTTGAGCATGCACTCTATCTAACAATGGTGTTGGAAGACTTGAATGTCCTTCCAGGGCTTGACTGAGGCAAGTTCCTAAACACCACAACCCCCAAATCCCACTCTTTGTGATTGCAGGTTATAGGTGCGGTAGTTCAAAAATTACAGGTGTAGAGAAGTAGTTTGAAGGATAAGGATTTGGGATCTTGCAGAAGTTTGCTGATATTTCTCTCTCCTAAACTAGGGCGCCCACCCCGTAGTCCTCCCAATAGGATTGACCCCAAACTCAGGAGTTGAATATAGTCTGACATATCTCACTGCTCTAGATCTATAGAAAAATTACCTTATTATACTTGGGTGCCCATCTTGTAGTCCACAAAGTTTTTGTTTCTAGAAACTCAACTTCTAGTAAGTTTTTGATCATGTAGTATTCTATCTATTTATACTGGATTGCATTATAATTAGGGTTTGAGGCTTATTTGATCTAGGGTTTGACAAATCTCTCAATCTAATTAATCTTTCCATATCATTCCTAAGTACAAAAACCTATAGCTAAGTCCTCATTCATCTATAGTGTTGAAGACACAAGACAACTGAGAGGAGGGTGAATCAGTTGTATCAAAACTTTAACCTTAACCAAATTCACAATCACATTCACTTGCATTAATTACTTAGTCTGTTATGAAGATTAAACTTGAAAGGTAGAAATAATACTTAAACACATCTACACTATGCACACATGAACACCATATTTTTATGTGGAAAACCCTTAAAATGGGAAGAAACAAGGATGGAAAAACACAATATAATATAGTAGCAATACCAAATATCAAAGAGGCTCACTACCAAGAGGGCTCACTGCCCAGGGCTCACTACCCAAAAGGAATACTCACTGCAAGAGGGGCTCATTGCCAATAGGGTGGCTCATTGTTAGTGGGTGGCTCACTACCAAGGGTTGAACTGATATAGTAGCATCTACAACATGATTGAGTTCAGCTCCATTGAAGTGCAATATATCTCTCCTACTCTATCTTTTCAATCGAACACTTTATCTTCACATCTTCACACACAACAATCATGACTTCATTACATGTATTTATACCTATTATCAACCTTTGAATGTACATCAAGGTTGGCATTATGATCTACGACCATTGGAACTTTCTCCAAGGTCGGCATACCTACATAATTTCAAAATAGGACTAGACCTAAACAAACTTGTGGAGGAAAAGAATGAAGGATGAATACATCATAGCTTATCTCAAACCCAAATACATCTTCACATGCTTGTACACACTTCTATAATCCATGAATTACCTCTACAACAAATGTGACTCACCAGGTCAGCCAGAACAAGTATACAACATCAAGAATCACTAAGTCACACACTTCCAAGAGATTCATTACATCTTGTAGATTAGACATACACCTTCAATGCATTCATGGGACATCTACAAACACTATAGAATCATGGAAACCAACAAATCTAACTGCACCATATCTCAACTTACTTTTCTTGAAGATGGATCACAGACTGCTCTCAATCAGACACTGTCAAACTCTACTAATCAATAAATTGCTTTTTAGAGCACCAAATCACAAAACCTTTGGAATGAAGAAAGCTAGGGACCCTGTAAGCTTAAGTCCAAATGGTGCAGGGCACCTACGAGCAGTCTGACACCTCAAGCATTTTTTATGCATTTTGATAAGCTATGTTTTGTTTTGATTGTATGTGTGGTAATAAGGCTTTAGCCATGTTTGTATGGTCCCTTTTGTGTGGTCAAGATGATTGAGGTGACCCTATAAACCTCAATCATGCTTAGTCCACTTGGATCCTTGTTGTGCCAATCAGGCCTAGAAGGTCTAAAGGATTGGTTTTTGAGTTTTTTTTTTATTGTTTGTGTGTTTTATCATGTTTTGGGAGTATGGAGGATGGTTTGATTCCTTTGGACAAGCTAAACCATAGTGTTATTGCAAAAATACCATAGTGTCAAATATTGTCAATGTATTATGACACATTGGGCGGTTGCAACTCATTTTGGACAGTTCAAACTAATTTTTCAAGTTGCATACTGAATGGGATGGGTTAATATGGTAAACATCTTGCTCCACTACGGAGGAGGAAGTTTTTGTATAGAATTTGTGCACAGAAATCAAAGAAACTGACTATTTTTTGCTGCATTTTCACTATTGTACGGCCTGTACAGATTTTATACAGGTGTAAATATACTTTTTCTAAAAGGTCTTGGAGTCAGGGTTCCAATGAAACTAGTTTGAGGTCCTGAAGTGGTCGGAATCAAAAGTTATAGATTTTTCTTTCAAAACAAGTCCAGAAACCTTGTTTTCTAGGGCAGCCATAGAAATCCGGCCCTAGAATGAATTTCCACTGGTGAAAATTCATAAAAACTGGTGAAATGCAGGCTAGGGATATGTACTATAAGATTCCAAAAGATTTTTGTTAGGAAATGCAGTCTTCTATTTTTAAGGTGATGCCCTAGGTCAAGTATTTCATTGTATTTGGCCAAATTCATGCTATTTGAGGTTGTAGATGATAGAATCCTGATAGGGTGAGAAAATAAATGATGTATTTGTGTTTTATGGACATGGTATAAGCATTCCAAATTCCTGCCCCTGACCTATACACCCAATTTTGAGCACTTGCTTTGTAACCTAGCCTAAATTGATCAATTAGGCCTAGAGACCTAATGAGTGTTTTGGATTGCTGGAGTAGAGTTGGAACAAGAGACTTGGGAGTTTGATAGGGTCCCATAAGGGGTATCTAAAACCATCATTCACTTACCTAGTCATTTGGGATTTGTCAAGTTTTGTTGAGAAAACCTAGTTTGGAGGGCTAGTAGCCTTACTAGTCAAGGTATAGGTTGGAGAGTTTTGGGAAATTGGGGATCAAACCAACTACATAGAAGGTGTTTGTTGATCTGTCTTAAGGTGTTGGAGAAGCCTTAGGGGTTGGACAATAGTCTGGACATCAAATCCTTCATATGCCTTGAATGTGCCTTTGGTTGGTTGGTTGGTTGAAGGCTAGTTGAAGTGGGTGAGTGGGCAAAGGACAATAGAGTAAACCCTTGTGTGTTGCTTCCCTTGTGTCACTCTGCATCACCAAAACTGCAAGACCAAAGAACATATTGTGGAGGAATGCAGAGAAAAACACTTCCTCCCTATCACACTGCAAACTCTGTCAGGCATAGTCTTCAAATTGGTGAATGAAACTTTTGCTACACGGTGATCTAGGCCACCAAATTCTAGATTTAGCATATCCAAATCTCATACTTTGGTCTTCAATACTGAGTAAATGTAGAGCAAAACTTAGATAGTTACTCTGCAAGCCAAAATACTCTACAACACACTGTTTCCACTTGGAGAGAAAATTTTCTCAAAAGTACTTGGAAACTTAGTATCAGGAATATCTTCTCATCATCTTCAACACTTATATAATACAATAGAAAGCAACTGACTCATCACAAAAAAGCATCAAAACAAGAGCACAGTTGACACCAATGACGAAATAGATATGTTGACATTAATTACAACACCAGTTAGCACATACTTGCAACATGTAGTGACTTGGGTCAGTTTTTGTCCTTGAATGTTATTGTGAAAGGAGGGTTTGATTTGATAGAATTTAACACTATCCACTATCTTCCCACATTTCATACTTAACAGATGTCAGGTTTCTATTCTCTCTTTGTGTCCTTGTCTTCTTTATTCTTCTCTCCTTTTTTATTTGAAGCATTATGTTCTCCATTCCCAACAAAGAGATCCTAAGGTTTTGATGTCTTTAGGTACCCATGTGTATTAACTTATCTTGCTTCCTAGTTAAGTCTACAATGAAGTCATCTATGGCATTTTCCATGTGACTCCAAGAGCTCTTTTAGTGGAGTCAAAAGTAGATACAAATATAGAATACTTAGGTCCTAACTTGGAGAGAATTGAATGCACAAGTTGGTCATCTTTTTTTATCAATTCCACATTCTTTTAACTGCAACCTGATATATTTAAATTTGGTAAAAAAGTTTTCTAGTGTGTTAAATGTGCTTGGATTCAAATTGATTAACTCATTCTCTATCTCATGAGGTCTAATCTCAACTATACCTTCCCAAAGAGCTTCTCAAGAGTGGGCCATACCTCATTGGGTAATGACAAAGATTCTACATGAAACAATAATTTTGGAGAGATTCTAAGACATAAACAACCGAAGGCCTGGTCACACTTGTAAAAACATTTCACTTTCATGTCATCATCTGATGGTTCTATTTCAATGCCCATTGTAACCCTATATAACCCTTTGTTTTTCAACATTAGCTAGATTTTGGATTTCCAGTCATGATAATTAAATGGAGTTAATAGTGAAATAGCCTGGTTAGAATCCATATTCAAAGTTGATCTTGAAGAAATGTGGAAAGAGAAAAGAAACCACACAACCTGAGACAAATCCCTATTATTATAATGTGACCCTTTGATTTTGGAACTTTATAAATAGTGCGTGGGAAAAATTGCCTATTACACAATTTTAAATGCTCTTTATAGTTTAATTTGCCAAAGAATATTTGGACAAAAATAAACTTTTCAAGGAGGAGCAATTTGGTTTTTTTTTGTAAAAGAGCTTTTTAAAAACAAGTTTAAAAATAACTTTTGTAAAAAAACTTGGATTTTTGTAAAAAAACGTTTTAAAACATGTTTCAATATAGCTTTTTATGTAAAAACCCCTAATCTCTTTTAGAAAAGACAAAATAGGGTAAAATTTTAGAAAAAAAACTATTAAAAAATACCTCTGTTTTGGAAAGAAACTCCAAGAAAAGTGATATAAGCTGATGTGGAAGGCATATTTGCTGTTGATTTGGGTGAAATTATGCTGAGAGGGCATTTTTGTTTCTGATGCCAGTGAGTGGAAGAGTCCAGTGAGCGGTTAAAAGGCACAAAGGGATCACTTGAAAAGCTTGTCGCGCCTGTTTAAAACACCAAAACATGTCTTTGACCAGTCCATACACCCAAAAAGAACACAAACTACCAAAAAACTCTAGAACATTGTTGTGGAGGCCTAAATGCTACTATGAAGGGCTTTTATGCTGATTTGGAAGGCCTTTACGTTGTTGTGGAGGCAGAAACAACACCCAACGGGCCTGTGAAGGTAGGTCACAACCTCCAAAGGCCTGTGTGCCTGTCTTTAATAGGCTATGGGCCTTCAAAATGGGGGTGGGCCTACTAAAGGGGCTGCTACACCAAAGAAAATGCCCCCAAACAAAAAAATGCTTTTCTCTGCTAGAAAACACATGCCCATAGGCAAAAACAACTATGTTTCTAAGAAAAATGACCCTACAACAAAGGAAAACACTCCTCCAGAATAGTCTGTAGGTCTTCAACAAGGACCTTTGCACCAAAGAAACACCTCTAAAAATAAAAAGCTCTTCCAGAACAAAGAAAACACCACTAAATAGAAAAAATACCTTCCAAATTGATCCAATAATAAAACAATGAATGCCATGCTCAAGAATTGATAGAAGAGCATGTTCACAACCTTACTATTCCCACTCTGATATCATGTGGAAACCAAGAACATTCATGGAAGATTGCAAAGATTGACATGAGCCATGAGAGATGAACAATCGCACACTCAATGCTATCAAAGATCACTAACAACCACTTAACTTAGACAAAGCTAATCTAAGCACGGAAAGAATAGCTCGTGGCTAAACATAAATGAATGTGCACACCTAAGTAAGCTTAATTACACTAACAACCTTATCATAGAATCTATCATTAATAAATATGCCAAATGATTTGGGAGTCACATATGCTCTATTTATAAATTCTCATTCTCCATTTGGGAAATTAAATAATAATTTAGTATTTATTTGTCCTAGTTTCCAAATATGCAAAAATATAATTTGTAATGGATGCCAAAAATTGATAATGATTTCCTTAGCATTTTTCTATAGCCCACAGAAATTATTAGAATGAGATTTTGGTCCATAAACATAAATTAATTGAAAAAGGGACATTACAACTCTACCCTTCCCAAAATTGCTTTCCCTCAATAAATGCAAATTCAAATGTTCCAGTATTCCCAATTCTTCCCAAATGGCATCCTTTGTAGGTGGGTTACTCCAAAAACCCAAATACTCTATGATGATAACATTTCTCTTCTTATTCACCCTTGTATCAATGATATCATCTAATACCCATGTATGACTAGCAATCTGCTATATGTGAACACTAAATCAATGCAAGTTAGTTTGTTATAAAACACATAATTCCATGAACGGAAACATACAAGGAGACAAATGTTGTGTGGTGTTTTAGCAATATTATTGCAAGTGCTACCATTTAACCCATGTTGAATTTTTATCTAAAGCATATTCCCTCAAGTATCCTTCAACCTGCTTATTCGCCATTTTCATTTGTCCAACTATTTGTGGTTGATAACTTGTGGTAGAAGTGAATTCAATACCTATGAAATGAAATAATTTTTTCCAATAGAAACTAACAAATCTACTATCCCTTTCACTAATAATATTTTTAGGCAACCCATGTAGCCAAAACAACACCTCTCTAAAAAAACACATCTAAAAAATATTTTTTCCATGCAATGTGCTTTGAGTTAAAAATAAATGGAAAAGAAGTATGCATACTCATTTATCCTATGCACAATAACATAAATGTAACATTTACCATGTACTTTGAGAAGACTCATGATGAAGTCGATGAGCACACTTTTCCAATCTTGTAGGGGAACAGGCAATGGCTACAACAAAATTACAAGAAACACATGATCTACTTCATTATGTTTTTGATAAGTTCAGCTGTAAACCAGGGTCCAAATCCCTCTAACAAAACATCCCTAAGGGCATCAGGCCTCTAACATGCCAGAAATAATAGATTAATAGCATAGAAACAATAGACCAAAACAACAGAACAAAACCCTACGAAACGACAAAGAAGACAAAAAATAGGAGAAATAGAAAACTATGGGCTGTCAGTCGCCCTAAACTTGGCCAGGAACTCCACCATCTACTTGCAATCACCCAAGCTATCGATGCCCACTTGTTTAACCTTATCATCTAGATCCTTCACTACGACGAAGATGGAAATCGCTCAGTTCAAAGCTTTGGCCACAAATTCTGCCATGACCTTCCATTTCTTCTGCATATACTCCTTTCCTTTCTATAGGTTCTGGATATCATCCACATGTTTGACACAAAGGGTACATTTCCCCTTACTAGCTTGATCAACGGCCTCCACCACAACGTCCTTCCCAACACTAGCCTTATTCATGCCTTCCAGGCTTTTCAAACTACTTTCGTTCATCGAGGTAAAGTGGCTAGTGCCCTCGACTTCATGCACAGAATTAGTAGGAGTCTCCTCCCCCTCGTCATCCACCATCTCTTCCACAAACTTACAGTCCTCAAAACCCTCTACCCCTGGGAAACTAACCAGAGGTTTCCCAGCAATCCTTTTGGAACAGCGAATGCTCGGAAGAGCAGTCTTCCCACCTTCGCTACTACCCTTGGTTTCCATAATAGTATCCAAATCCATAATTTTCATAGGAGCATCCTCCATGGCATCACCCTTCTCTTCCTTCTACTTTTTCTTTAGAGTCCCCTCCATTTCCTCCACCCTATCTCTCTAAAACGAAGGGAAAGCTAATCTCAACCTTGTTCCTGAAGTGATTTAAAAGAGCAAAGTGATAGTCGTAATATACCCGGAACCTTCCTTCCAATGTGAAGAACTTCATTATCATGAGACAAATCTATCCCCAAGGCTCTGGTAATTCCTCTCTCTCAAACCCTCCATGGAGTTTCACCGGATCCTCACCCTCGCAAAAGAAGAGATTCATGTGCTCTGGGTTGGCCACTCTGCTTCTCCTCGAATGCTTTTTACCTCTTGTGAGTAAACCAGTGGCTTGCATAATAACTTCCTCAGAAACTTGGAATCCAATCTTCTCAATTATGACCTCCCTAGTATCCTCATCCCAAGTCTCTGTAAATTGCCTTGACAGATTTTCATCATGACCCGTCATACCTTCGAGAAGAGGCACCACCTCACCCTCTTGGATTATATGCCAAACAATAGGATCTTGCTTGAATTCTTCAGCCAAACTGGGTTCAATTTTCACTATGTCCCCTCCCATCTTACTAGTCTAAGAATAGCTAAAGAGACTGGACTGGATTCATTCGGAATCAAAATATTCACAAGTGGCAGCCTTGAAATTAGAAAAGAAACCACTAAAATAGCACTAATGCTGAGTTGTAGTAATGATGTTGGTGTAATTATTACTTGTAAAAGAATTAAAATTGCCCCCTAGATACATCTCATCGGGGGGAGTATTTAGCCACCACCTCGTGTGGAAATAGGTGATGCCAGCTGCCATCTTATTCCAACCACAATGGATCGTGAAATTAGCCATCACATCCATCCTCCATATCCATGCCACCTATCTACTCATCGTCCTTTATGAGTTGTAAGATCCTGACCCTAGATCTCCACCAATACCAAAGTCCTTGCACCTTTTATCATGCCAACCAAGCTTTCCCATCAATCTCCTCTTTGTACTATCATCAATATCATCCCCTATGCCCCTGTGGACCCCTCTTCCCTGAATCCGGTTGATATAACCTAGTTGACTCGACCACGGCCCTGCCACCTCATCCTATAGGAGATTCTTAACAATCCCATGAGAAATAATTTGAAATTTTGAACTATTGGCCCCGCCTTCTCTGAAGGAGGGAGCACTAGCCCATCTCCCGCCTAGAGACACCAAAGGACAATAACAACCACACACCACTTATATTTCATGTCCCTTTCCATCTTTCTCAATCAGGTTATGAATCTCTTAAGACAAACTTGAGATGTTTCTCCAGCACCGCCATCCATCCTTACCACTTCCTACATTAGCCAGGGCATTAACCATGACATTTACTTCTCTATAGATATGGGAAATCTTGTATTCCTCTAGACCATTAAGAAGGATCTTGATGTCCCCCATGATATCCTTTAGGTTCCACCCTATTTGAGAAAGACCAAGGGCATCATTCACAATTAGCTGAGAGTCTCCTTCAATATGCAACCTTTTGATATTTATGGAGATAGATAACTTGATACCCCATAGCATAGCCATGGCTTCCGCTTCATTATTGCTTTTAATGCCAATCCCTCCAGCATAAGTAGTGACACACTCTCCAGTTTCTATTCTTAAGATACCTCCACCACTAGTAGCACTCAAGTTCCCTTTAGCCGCGCCATCAAAGTTCAACTTAACCCACCCTTGCTGCGGTGAAGTCCATTTGGTTCTAGCCCGAGCTAACTTTTTAGTCATGTCCACCTAAAATGAGTTCAAATTCCAATTCTTTATTATGTTTATTTCTTCTCTCCCTAGGTGGCTATCCATGGCTTTAAACTAATGGGAATTGATATTTTCAATCAACAGTTTGACAAAGCATTGAAAAACCTCTAAAGGGGTTATGTTCTTCTCCCTAAAGATTCTATTATTACATTCCTTCCACAGGCTCCAAACTAAATGAGGATGTATCTAGTTCTAGAGTTCTTTCAAGATCAAGGTAGAACCAGGTTATAGGGGAGCTTCCATTCCCAAACCAACATTTCCATTTTAACATTCAAGATCCAATTAGCATTCATCTTTTGGAGAGTGAGTCCCCAGACCTCCCAAGCAAAACTGCAATGAAGAAAGAGATGGGCTAAAGATTCCTCCTTAGATTCACAAAGAATACATCTGGTTGGCATTTGGAATCCTCTATTTTTCAGATTGTCCAGAGTCAAGACCTTATTATGCATTAAAGTCCACCAAAAGAAATTCATCTTCGGAAGGAGTTTAGGAAACCAAATTTATTCCAAACTTCTCCTTCTCCATGGTTTAACACTAGATTATACACACTTTTGACAATGAACAGACCCTTCTTATCCTTATCCCAGACCATCTTGTCTCTCTTGGAAAAAAGTGGTAGTCTGTAGTCTTCCAAAGCTCTTTGAAGTTGGACCAACTTTACCCCCTCACTGCCATCACGAGCATAGTCTAAAATCTCTTTCTAGCTCCAAAGACCTCCACAAGTCCTTATGTAGTCAGCCACTTTGGGACTAAACACCTCGCTAATCCTGCTCGCTATCCTACCATATTCTAGTTCTATCAGGGGTTTATCCTTTAGCCACCGGTCTTTCCAGAAGTCGACCTCCTTACCATCCCCAATCATCCATCTCAAGCCTTGTCGGATGAGAGCTCTAATTTTAATAGTCCCATTCCAAATAACTGAGCCTTTGGGAAGGCTCTCCTTCGCCAAAAAACTTCTACCTTGGTCCCCATTGAGATATTTGGCTCTCATGGTGTCACCCCAATCAGTACTGTTTTGAATAAGGTTCCACCCTATCTTGGCTAGCAGCACCTTGTTCATCAAATGAATCCTTCTAAGGCCTAGTCCCCCTTGTCTTCTAGGCTCACACACTTTCTCCCAGCTCACAAGGGCAATTCTTTTTTTCTCTTGTACCTCAATCCAAAGAAACTTCTTTTGAATCTACTCAATCTTATCAGCCACATTCTTAGGGATTTTGAAGAGACTTAACGCATAATTAGACATCCCCTGTAGAGAAGCTTTGAGAAGTTGGAACTTTCCAGCTTGGCTTAGGAGAGCACCCTTACATCCCACTAGTTTTATCTGAATTCTTTCCACCATCCCCTTCTAGAAATCTATAGAAACTTTGGGAATGGTTAGAGGAGGCCCAAATAAGTAGCTAGGAGACATTCACTCGAGCAACCCAAAATTCTAGTAATCTTCTACTGAAGGTCTTGTTGAGTATTTAAGAAGTAAATATGACTTTTTTCAAAGTTTACACTTTGACCTGGAACTTCCTCATAGTTCTTTAAGAGCTCCTTCCACCTTCTATATTCCACCACTGAGGCTGACCCAAACAGTATAGTGTCATCCACAAATTCTTGAGTCACCAAATTTTGGGTTGTTGAAGCAGGTTTTTCCCATGAAGAGTCCCCTGCATTAATAGATTACAAGCATTTCTTCCCAGAACTTTAGCAATCAGAATGAACAAGTAAGGTGAAAGAGGAACACCTTGCCCAATACCTCTCCCAAAAGGGAAGAAACCTTTCGAGGATCCATTAATAAGCACTAAGAATCTGGTTGTAGATATACACTCTTTGATAATGTTAATGATTCTTTCATTGAATCCAAATTTCCTGAGAACTCTCAAAAGAAAGTTCCAGTAGACCCTGTCATAAGCTTTTGAGATATCCGTTTGAAAATCATACCTAGAGTGTTTCTCTTTTGAATAGAATGGATTATTTTGTGAGTGGTGATTGCCGCATCAAGGATCTACCTCCCTGGGATGGAACCTTTCTGGGTAGGAGCGATGAGTTTATCCACCAGGGGCTGCAATCTAAAAACCAACAATTTAGTGAATACCTTATACATGGTGTTACAAAGACTGATCGGTCTAAAATCTACCATGGTCTGGACTTCAGTCTTCTTCGGGATAAGGGAGATAAAAGTGTTGTTCAACTGTCATAGGAGTCTCCCTGTCCTAAAGAAATCCTGTGTGACCAGAAAGACATCATTACCAACAATCTCCCAAAAAATCTAAAAAAAAGCCAGGGGAAACCCATCAGGGCCCAAGGCTTTGCGAGCACCCATGGAGAACACAACCACTCTAACCTTCTCTAGGGTAATGGCTTTGGTCAATAAGTAGTTATCCTCCTCTGAGAGAATGTTAGGAATCACCTCCAGGAGAGAACTCATGTCCTCTTCTGGCACACTTGAGTGTTGTCTTGCCAGCAAAGTTTTAAAGAACTCCATCACCATGTTGCCTATCTCTTCCTCCTGCCCCACTAGTCTCCCTTGTTCATCTCTGAGCATTTTGATGGTATTTCTCTTCTTGTGTCTTAGTGTAGATTGATGAAAAAAGAGGTGTTCCTATCCCCCTCTCTAAGCCATTGAACCTTAGACTTCTGCTTCTAGTAGACCTCTTCTCCCTTAATAGTCTGGGTCCATTCCTTAGAGAGATTCTTCTCCATCAATTGCAAATCCTCAGATATATCTCCCTGATCAATTTTTCTTTGAACTTCTTTCAACTTTTCCATAATATGTTTCTTCCTACTCAAAACATTTCCAAAAGTAAATTTATTCCAACCCTTCACCTTGTTTGTCACATTGGCCAATTTCTTAACCAGCCTAAACATGGCTGGCTCTTAAACTGGGATCTTCCACCAATTTTAGCTGGTGGTCCATGGCTTTACAGGAAGCATTCCCTTTCTCTTTGCAAATGGAAGCTACGGTTTGACCCCAAGGCTAACCTCAATCAGTTGGCACCAGTGTGGGTCCATTTGTCGGGTCTTCCCCTGGATTTTTGGGATGAGGAAATCTTTGCCTAGATAGGCAACTCCTTTAGAGACTATGTAACTACTGATAAAGTTATGAAGGCTAAGGTGAGACTAGTTTATGCTAGATTTTGTGTAAATGTGGACATTTAGAAAGCTCTCTCCACTTCCATTATACTAGAATCCCAGTTTTGGGATGAGGAAATCTTTGCCTAGATAGGCAACTCCTTTAGAGACTATGTAACTATTGATAAAGTTATGAAGGCTAAGGTGAGACTAGTTTATGCTAGATTTTGTGTAAATGTGGACATTTAGAAAGCTCTCTCCACTTCCATTATACTAGAATCCTAGTTTGGAAAGTGGTCACAAAGAATTCAGTATGAAAATTATAGAATGTTCTACCAAAATTGTATGAAAGTTGGCCATGTATTTACCCAATTCCGAGCCCCAAAGTGTAACCTTCCTTTGGAGTCAAAACAAGTGGTGGAGGACTCAGAGGAGTACACTTTCAAGGAGGATATTTTGACGATAGTCGACTCCCCCATGGCTTCCCCAGGGAAGGAAGTAGCCTTGGAAACTCTCGTGGAAGGTACCCAAATAGACTAGTCTTCAGCACCAGTCTCCCCTCAAGAGCCTTAGGCTTCTCCATTGCATATGGAGAAGAACCTGGCAGTTGAACTTGCAGTCGTTGGGAATGAGGAGAGTCAGAAGTAGAAGGATAAGGATATGGGGAATCCATCTGTGGTCCAAGAATCAGCTATAACTGAGGAGGGTCAGGAATCCATGAAAGAAGGAGAGATAAGGGTGAGTCTCAACCCATAGAAGAGTGCTATTTCACTCCAGAGTAGGGTAAATGGAGCCTGTAGTCCCAAGGATCTACTTCATTATGTTGGTAGGTGATGTACTCCCTGATATTTTTGAGATACTCCTCCTTAAACCTTCTCCATGAGAATATCTCTCTGATATATCTAAAAATCTTGTAGGATCTAATGTGTCCCACTATGGGTGTATCACATACAAATCTTTCAAAATATTATGTTTCATATTAGAATCAAGCACTAGAAAGATTCTATCCTTGTACAAAATGAGACCATCTACTAGCACATACTTTTCATCCATCACATTTCCATCTAAGATATTAGCATCAAATACATTCTTGGCATATTCTACCATGATAGAAATCTTTGAATAACCATAAATCATAGAAATAGAACAAAGAGTGGGCATTGTATAAAAGGCATCAATAACTACATCCTCATTTCCCTTCACATATTCTATATCAAAATATAAGCTTGGAGTTTCCTTACCTATTTTTTTTTTGTATACATTCCAATTTATGATGACCCAAGAATAAATTCAATCCATTATAATCTATCTCAACCACAAATCTACCACAAACTAGATGTTTTTTGAAATTTTCCAAACCATGCATTATGGAAAGCATCTCCTTGTCATACATTTAGAGAAACCATTTCTTGAATATTTCAACTTCATACTCTCAATTTCTATGGGCTACATCCATTGAACCAATCCAACTCCATTTCCTAAAGCATCACATTTTGTAGCAAATGGTTGTATGAAATCTAAAATAATAATTTCTTGACATGACTTGATGACCTTCTCAATCTTGAAAATGCTTCTTGGATTGTATCCTCTTTCTTGCCTTGACAACTAATGACATGGCCCAAGTATAAAAGATCTATGGCATCAATCTCACATGTAGATTGTTTTGCAAATAGATTTGACTCCTTTAATACACCTAGAACTATATCTAGATGCTTTAAAAGATCTTCCCAAGTCTTCTTCTAAAATAAAATGTCATCAAACAAAACCAAAACATTTTTTCCTAATTGCTTATTGTATACCTATTTCAACTATGAATACAAAAGTAGTTGGAGAATTTTCCAAATTTAATGGCATGAACAAGAACTAAATGTGTCCAATAAGGCATATAAAAGTTGTTGTGTTCACATCTTCCTTGTAAACAAAGATCTCTAATGGTGGCTTGATCTCAAATCACTCCTTGAGAAGTAAGTTGGTCCCTGTAACTCACCAATGAGATTATCAATCTAAAGAATGCAATATTTTAATATCTTCTTGTACATTGCTCTATAATTGATGCACATTCTCATGGAGACATCTTAAACCTTATCAAGAAGTGCATATGAAGAAAATGGGATAGAACTAATGTGTCCCATTTTAAGCAACTCATTAAGAGGTATCCCCCATCTATATTTCCTTGAGTTGTGGTAAGGAATGTTTAGGAGATGCTTAGAGCCTAGTTCCAACTTTATGACATGTTCGAATCCCCTATATTGGGATGGGTGATAGGGATGAACATTTGGAGATGCAAATTTGCATACTCCACTTGGATTATTGCATTTTTTCATTTCTGGAGACACATTATTTTTTTCTTCCTTTTTGATTTGTGGTACTATGTGGCATTTATGGTCCATTTAGATTTTTGACCTAATTTTGATTTTAAATTGTATGTCAATGCTTTGAAACATGGTGATCCTTGGATTCTTGTAATCTCTTTGCTTCATATGTAGATGCATCCATATCACTTCTAACTTTGATTTTATGATCCCATGGGGAGATATTGTCTTGGACTCAAATGAATTTCATGATATATTCATCATGTTGGACTAAGTTTAATTATGTGTGCATTCATTGATCTTGATTAGTGATTTTAGGTAATGGACGGATATTGGTGATAGTAGTGTTAATGAAAGGATTGGTGGAACCAAACTCATTGTAGGAGTGATGGGAGGAACCTATTTTCATGTTGGAAGAATCTTAATTAGGATTTGTGGAGGTGTTTCCAACATCTTTATATTGTGAAACTTTAGAGATGTCATGACATTCTTGATTTGCATGCACATGCATAGAATCCAAGATGCCTTTCTCATGAAGGCCTAATTCTTTGCATTGATAATTCATGCTCTGATGCATTTGAGATGTGGTGGGATACTTCTTTCTTTGGAAACAAGACATGAAACCATGCTTAGATAGGAAGGAATTGGTGGTATATTGAATTTCCTCTATTGCAATAAAACCACATCTGACAATGGTGGTGTAACTAATGTGGTAGGATTATGGTTTAGGGATGGCCTCAATATGGGGGCTTTTATCTTGTATGAGATCATGAAATGCATTAGTGGGGATGCTCAAATCTTGATTTGGGTGATTGCATGTCTAGGCATTATTGGAACAATCTCTTGACATATCCTAATCTCCTTGGATGACATGAGTGAGGAGCGGTGTTTAGCTTCAACATTACCAGTAGTGATTAATGCATAGATATACTCCTCTATTTGTGCACATGGATAGGTGAGGATTTTTTAACACTTACTGATTTGTGATTTGATGGACCTTTGCAAAGGGTGACACTTATTTTCTCATATGGTTCGACTTGTATGGATGATGGCATTAGGATTATGAGTGGAGTTGCATAGCTGCATAATTTTTGATTTATGATTTTTCTTGAGATAAGCTGTTAGTAGTCCATGGAATAAAACCATTAGGGTGTATTTGTATGAGGAAGATTTGATTTGGGATGGAAGGTTTGACATGATGGGTAGATTGATTCATTAGATGGGTTGGATGGAAAAAGTTTTGAAGATGAAGGATTTTCATAAGAGGTGGAAGCTACTAGGTGCTCGCATAATGTTGGGGGTTTGGATATTGATTGGTGATGAGGGCCTTGGGTTAGAGTTGTGTTTTCCTTGTCAAATATAGCCTAGGGGTGACCAATAGGTATTTAATTAGGATTAGAGGGATAGATAGTGCTAGAAAATGGTTGGTATAAAGGCTTTAGATTGTACATGTTTTTCTAATTGAAGCCTATGGCAAGCTTGCTTCTGATGATGTCAGCAAAAAGATCATTCGGTTATTAATATTTTTCTACAAGACTAGCATCATCATCATTGTAAAAGGCATTCTGATATGGGATATTATGATGGATTTCATCAAAACAAAATTGATTTGAGGTGGCCATGATCTTTGGTTTGAACTTTCTGATGATTTGATGATGTTAAATGATGGATTAGATTTTGAAGAATTGGACCTTAAGATTTTCTTTGATATCAAAATATTTTGGGTTTTCAGGTTTGATTGATGTTGTGTTTGGATGCATGGGTTTAGATGGGGTCTAAAACCCTAAATAGTTTTATGGTGGATGACTTTAGATTCAAGACTTGGGATGGTCAATTTTTGAGAGAGTTGTGATTGGTTTAGATTAGGATAAGGCCTAGGAATTTTGAATTGAGTTAATTTAGGATGGTTGGTTGAATTGATGTGGATTAAGGGACGATGATTGTGACTAGGTTGTAGATTTTAAGATAGTTTTATTAGGATTACCTAGGATTTTGGATTGCTAGATTATTTGTCTTGAATTACCTATGGTTGTGGGTTTGGGATGATTTGGATCAAACTGATTTTGAATCAAGTCATGATTGGGATTTCATTATTAATGGGTTAGATTTTATGATTTAGTGTTTGAGTCGAAAAATAAGGTCTAGGACTAGAAGAAACTTAATGATTGATTTTTGATTTGGGATGATGGTTAGATTTTGTATTTTAAGATGGTTTGTTGATTTTTGATGATTTTGGATGATTTTATGATGTTGGATAATAGATTAGATTAAGGTTTTATTTTTATTTTTGATTTGTTTTGATAAGGCCTACGACCTCAAGGAACCTGATGATTAATTTTAGAGTTAGGATGATGATTGGATTTTGGATTTTGAGATGATTGGGTGAGTTTAGATGATTTTATTGGGCTTACATTGTGATTGGATTGATTAGGATGATTTGGTTTGGAATTTTAGATGATTGGATGAAGATTGATTAGGATTTGATTAAGATTTGGATTGGATTGAACATGAAGGGATTTAATTTTGAATAAGTTGGTTTGATTGGGTTTAAGAATTTGATTGGGTTTTTATTTGGTTTAACATGGATGATAAGGTCTAGTACCTCAAGGAAATTAATGATTGACTTTCAATTTAGGATGATAATTATAGATCTGAATGATTTGATTGGGATGGAGTGTGACTAGGATTGAATTTGTTTTAATTTAGATGATGGATTAAATTTTGATTTTGAGTCTAAATGATTTTATTTAGAAATGATTAGATTGGATCTTAAGATTTTCTTTGATATCAAAAGATTTTAAATTTTTGGCTAACTGGATGGTGGTGGATGATGATATGGATTTTGATTTGATGAGGGGATGTTTGAGTTGGAAAACATGATCTAGGACCTTGATGACTGATTTTGGATTGAGGGTGACAGTTAGATGATTTGGATGTAGGATGATGGATATATGGATTAGAGTTAAGGGATCTAGGTCCTTGAGAAAATTCTAATTTGTGATGATTGGTTGTGGAGTATATAATGTTGTTTTAATTAGGATTGGATGCGATTAAGATTTTATTTTGTCTTATGGATGGGTGATGGACTTTAGATGATTTTGAGCAGGATTTTTAGATTGAGGATCAATTTGCAAGAGTTGGGATCTTAGATGGATACATTTAATGTAGAGTGAGGGTGTTGAGTATGTTTTGAGATATGGATGTTTAGGGTAGTCAATCTTAGTCTTTGAGGATTTTTGGAGTTTTAAGACTTTGTGATTTTTTGAATGTGATAATTTTGATGTTTTTAGATTTTTTAGGAGGATGACATGGCTTTCACACAATTTAAGAGACACCAAGCATGCCAATAAGCCTACTTTATTCAAGAAGAAGTGTATAAACTTGTAAGCCAATCATTAATGCTTTGTGTAGGCATAAAATGTAGAGACCATGAAGAGATAATAACTATTTTTTATCCTCAAAAGCACAAAATGGTACAAGAGGAGAGCATACATGACCTATAATCCCATTTCTATGGGCATGTGGTGAGTAACTTCCTAGTGTTGTCTGCTAACTGATGCATTACAAGCATATACGACTGGGTTTCATAACTAGGCTATGCAAGGTGTACTAGGGGATGTCCCCAACATACCCAAAGGCATGTGAGGCCAAAGTCTAGAAAATATGTATGTATAATGGCTTGGTCTAAGAGGGTGACATACTCCTCCTTCACTTTGAAAGGTATAAAGTTCTTGTAAGATTAGCCCAAAATGACAAATGTACCTTGATGGTTGAGCCTTTTAATTCTCCCAAAAATTTCTATACCTTGCTCAAACATGAGGCCTCAAATAATCCCCCTTGGTGATAAATTCCAAAGAAAAGCCTATGAAGAGAAAGAAAATAAAGTTCTTTTCATTCCCAACGTCACCTTATGGCATGAGGAAGTAACATGTACACACTTCATTCCTTGGGATTAAGAAAAAAATTTAAGGTGCTTTTGATTCCCAAGATCACCTTTTGGTGTGAGGTAAAAACATACAAACCTAAATATCCACACAAGAAAATCAAACAAAAGACCTTCACCCCATCTAAGCCTAGCCCAACTCTGACTATAGATAGCCACTCTCAATAATTTGAATTTCATTACACATAACATGTAAGTGTGCAACTAGACTAGTGAAAGAAATAAATCCTTTGACCCAATGTGCTAAAAAAAACGAGATAGTAGTTTCATAAAAAGACCCTTGGACAAGTGGTATTGTTGCACATAGATATTATCTCAATGGAAAATGGCAAGAAACGATTAGTAGGAAAAATAACAAGATTCAAATCCTAAGGAAAATTATGAATAATTGATGACAAAGTGGATGCACTAAAATAAAAACTAAGATGCAAAAATACAAAGCACACATGCTAAAAGATGAGTAGAGGCACTAAAATATGAGTTAAGTTGTTTAACAATAACTTATCATGGACACACTAAAAGATGAATTAGAAGTGTTGAATTGTCAAGCATATGCACTAAAAGTTGACACATGTACTAATCTTTTAGGGCCTGCACAAAGACCAAGGAAAATAAAAAACCTATAAGATAACGGAAATTTAAGATTATGGTAACACGATAGGTAAGATTATAGAAGTGCTGCAAAAGTAAAATGATACAAAATAAGCCAATGGAAATCAGCCAAAAGATGTAGGTTTTTGTAGGTGATGCTCACGTCAAACTATAAGCAGATGTGCCATGGGTTTTTTTATGCCTAAAATTGAGAGTAGACAAGATGAAACATGATAAATGCTATAAAATAGATGACAATACTATAAAAAATGCATTCTAACCTACTTGCAAACAACCAAATTATATGTAGAAAAAGATTAGAGACCTAATAAACAATAATCCTACAAAAACAAAAAGCAAAATAATGAAACCAAGCATTAGGTCTAGAAAGTGACATTCTACATAGGAGTTAGGGGGATGTGATAAATGCTGATGCGGACATCCCGAAATGTGAAGGATGTACTAAAAGTAGAGTAGACATGCCTATTTGCAAACCTACAACCAAAATATGTAAAAAGGAGTCACAAAGTAAAAGGATTAGAAAGGGACATGGGTCCCATTGGGCATTGCAAGATGTATACAATGAAATGTAAATAAAAAAAAATAGAAAAACATGTGAATATAATCTATTTAATTGACATGAAATCACAACCTTTAGATTACACTAAGGATTTTCAAAGTTAGTAAAAACTTTTCTGAGCAACATAAACCCATCTTGTATCAATTGTGGTTGTTCTCAAAATGATTTAGTGTTGATGAGAGAGAATGTGGTTTCTCAAATGGACAACATGCCGATGCATTCATTTGATTCTTCTTGATAATGTCTCATGTAATGGTCCATTTATAGATTTTGATGAGATTGATTGATAGGTGAGGATGTATAAAAAGCCTCCAAGTGTTGTGTTGTGATTGGTGAACATGAAGAGGTTTATGATCCAAGGGAATTGGACGGATAGGGTTTTCTAGATTGAATGGATGGACAAGATTTGATGAGAGGATTTTATGGAGCCTTGTGCATGCATGGAGCTATGTGCAACCATGAGTCTTGTCCAAGATTGACTTGGATAATGGTGCTTAGGATTGTGCAAGTGGTTAATTAGCTAACTAAGTGATTGTTTAATTTACTAATGAGTTGAGTGGAAAAATAGGACAAGTTAAATAAATATTTTGTATTTATTTAATTTTTGGTAATAGGCATAAATGGTGACTTATTTAATTAAAGGAAGTAACATTATATGAAGTAATAAAAATGATTAATTAATTAAATAAATGACTAGAATTTATTTAATTAATGCTAGGAGGATGATTGGAATGGTTGATTAAATAATTATGTTTATTTAATTAATGGAAGAGGAAGATATGTGGGATGAATCAATTGATGGTAGAATGTGGTCAAATTTAGGTGTCTACACTATCAAAATGGAAGAGTTTGTCCTAGACAATTTATAGGTTTGGATGAATGTTATAGTATAATAGTTGACCATGGAAATACTGATAATCTTATGTTGGAGAATATGGTGGAGAACTTAGGGATGTAGATAATGGTTCATGTAAACCATTATAAGGTGTCTTGGTTATAGAAATGAGTAGTAGCTATTGAATTTCAACATTGGTACATAAATGGATTAGGTGGTGCGTGACATCATGACTTTGGATGTATACCATGTTCTCTTTGGGAAACTTGAATAGTTTGAAAGGGAGGTAATGCATGATGGTTATGTGAACAACTATAGTTTTGAAAAAGATAGAAAATAATATGTTTTGAATTATTTTTGTAGAAATTGCCAAGGATACTCTACAGAACATGATATTCACTCTCACAATATGGAAATCAAACAAATAGAGATGAGAAATAAATGATATTTATGAACCTATTAAGAGCATAAACATATATTCATCTCACTTAATAATTTACATAGAAATGCCTTATTATATAGGCATGGATGAGGCAATCCAACTTTCATGTAGATTGACAAGTGCCCCATGATGTGGCACATGCATGTAGAAAAGTGTCCTATAGGTGTCAACCTTTGCATCACTTGGAATGTGCAAACCAACAACCTTTAGACCAAGTTATCAACCTTGATAACAAGTGTTGGTGACTACAAAAGTGTCTTTTGAGGTGATATGGAAAGCCTTCCAACCTCAAAAGGTATGCACATGAGGTTCACCAAACAACTAGGTAACCTCTTGGGTCTAAAAGATTGCACATTTAGTTAGACAAGATGTTATATAACCTCATCAACCTAAGTACACTTAAGCTATAGTGACTTGATAAATTATTCACTCTAACACCCCCCTTAAGTGATATTTCGGGAGATCGCAAAAGTGCAAGTGATACATAAATATGGGTCCCAATTACTAGGCCATGTCAGGTACCCATGTACAAAGTTTCTCATAAAGTGGAGTAAAGGAGAAAACCCTGTGGGAAAAAAACTCCTCTCCAAATGGAGAAACACAATGCATGAAAAAGAAAAACAAGTAGGGAAGAAGGAGGACTTATATAATGACCCTCCTAGGACAAATTCTATCACATGTGTACAATAAAATTTCCCAAAATAGGAGATACAAAGATAGACTTGGAAGCCCCCCATAAGATATGTTGCAGTGCTCGTAGATGCTCGATGAAGTATGCTAAAGCTATTCGATGAATATCGAACAATGTTTCCCCCCTTAGGAAGAAAGAGAACTACAAATAGGTGTAATGAATATTCACATGGAAGAAGAAGATGATAAGTCGTTGGATCTTGCACAAAATCCAAAGATAATTATGAAGCCTTCACAAAGTGATGATGGGCCTCTATGATAGTATTAAAATCCTCTAAAACTTGCTCCATAAGAACTAATGCCAAGGAGCTAGATGGTTGTCATCAAAAGTGTCTACCAAATATGCATAGTGAGAATCCCAAAAAAATTGGTGCTAGAAGACTGATGGAAGTAGCCTACTGATTAAAATCTTTGGGAACCAAAGATGTAGGTTCACAAGGAGATGTGATCTCAGGAAGAACCGATGTGGAAGAAACAACTCCAAGGTTCAAATATCCATATTAAATCTCCTTATCCAAATGTAATGCATGAAGATCATCATGCAAGTCTTCAATATGTGAAGAACCAAAGCAATAGAAAGAGTATAAGCAGGACCCATGATCTTCTTTTCCCATTGCAACAATGTCTCTACTTTGCAACTCCCTTATGATCACTGAATTAGGCATGAATTCAATTGTTTTTAATGTCCCACTATAGGTGATTTGATAAATGGAAATAATATTATTAGATAAAGAAGGTACATACAAAACATCATTGATTGTGCCTTCACCAATTTCTATAGTGTATTTTCCAAATTATGTCATGTAGACATTGTTTCCCATGAGAATAGGTGGATGTGAACCTGGTTCATAGGTAGAAAATGTATCTTTTAAATTTTCCAAGTGATGGGAAGCCCCTAAACCTAGAATCCACTTAGGTAATGCAATATTAGTATAGGGAACCAATATTATTCCTTTGTTCTTATTCACATTTGAAGATGATGTAGAGGAAGAGCCACCTAAGGAGTTGATTTGATTCTTCTTAGTAAGAAGTTCTAACTCATCTATTCGGAGTTTGAGGTTATCTATTTCCTTTTCAAAACAACAGTGCTCTTAATGCCCAATTTTGTTACAATAACTACAAGTGGGCCTTTCCTTAGACTTTTTCCCTTTGGATGGGGTAGTTTCTTCAATTTAAGGTGTTGATTTTGATCCCTTAGTTAGGTCCTTGTTTGCTTTCTTTTAAGGAGTTGAATCCTTTTCACCACTAGCAACAAGAGCATGATTTGATAAAGACTTTAGTGTACCCATTTGAATTAATTTATCTTTCTCTTGTGTTAGAGAAACAACAAGCTAAACAAGTGAAGGCATAGTGAAGTGCCTTCCTAATGAGCGTTGTGTGGCATAAAAAGTAGAAATAAACACTGAATAATCTAGGCCTACCATTGATAAGACACTTAGGATAAATTGATAATCTTCTTTGTCAATCTTACATATCTTCAATTGGGACCTTAATGAGTTTAACTTTGTAAAGAAATCTTGAATTGTCACAAAATCTCTATGATTGAGACTTATTAACTCATTTTCTAAATGGTGACCCCGTGTTATATCTTGCTTGCCAAACAATGTTTCTAATGTTGTTAAGAATTCATCAGGTGTTTTAGCATTGTTAACATGAAATAATAGGTCTAGATAAATGGCCATACAAATAATGCCATAGGCTTCATCAAGTCTATTAAACCACTTCCTCTTTTTAGAAGACGCGATAGGTTCAGGTTCCAATCTTGTAGCTACTCTATGTAAACCCTTTTTGTTAAGTTGTAAATCCATTACATGTTTCCATCAATGGTAATTAAAAGGAGTTAATAGGTTAGCCATTGCAATAAATTAGAAGAAGACAACCCCCTGAGATTTTTCCCCCTAATTAGGTGACCCCCCAGATTTGGCACTTTAGAACTTAGTGTGATTTATAATAAAAATATGTATAATGCATGGGGAATGTGAAAACATTAACTATTTCATAAGATGGTGCTCAATTTTGAGCTACCGATCAAACGCTATGACAAAACCAAGTTCCCGTAAAATAGACCTATTTTAATACACTTGCACTAGAAATAAAAAAAATGCCTATGGAGAGATAAACCTTTCCTTCCAACTACTCTTTGGAATTGACATGGAGTGAAGATTACAATGAATTTATTTGTGAGGGGGAATTGGCCTCCTGCCAACCTGGGCCTCACCCTGCCTTTGTTAGGGAAAGATACAAGTGTTTTAAAACCATTAATTCTTCAAATGAAAAAATTGCCATTTGAATTTACCTCCTATTTTACAATAAACCTCCAAAATCTTGAATTTATAGTTTCTTAATAAACATAATTTAAATGATTATTAAAACAAAAATGTAAATGCTATTTTGATGAGCAAAAAATAGGGCAAAAAATGGGCAGATTAGGGCAAAAAGAGCCCAACAAGCTATAGGGGCAGCCAAATTTCAGCTCCACAGGCTAAATTTCTTCCTCTTAGGTCAATTTTAGGCAGCTACAGGTCGATTTGAGGCAACTACAGGTCAAAAAATTTCTTGCACATCAAAAAAACACCTTGCCCAAGTCAAAAAATGCCTTTCATAGGTATAAAATGCTACTGCAAAGGTAAAACAAAGGATGCCTTGTAGATTTTTGCCCTTCTTTTCTATTTCAATGCCTCCACATAAGTATTAAACATTACCACAAAAATAAAATGTCGAAATGCCTTCCAATGTGCCTAGATTGTGGGTGATTTCCAACGCTTAGACTAGAGATTTGAACGCCCAACTTCAAATGCCCTTTGAGGAGATTTGAACACCTTTAATCACCTACAGATTTGACTTCCCAAATAGAGATAAAAATAAAACAAATTTTCACAATACAATACTCTCAATAATGTAATTTTTTTAAATTTTGCTTGTGAGATTTGTTTCCGTCATCCCTAGATCCTCTCAAGATGGAGAGTGTGTTGGAAGCATGGCTCTGGTACCATGTAGGAATAGCCAAGGATACTCTATAGAGATTGATATTCATTAGATCACAATATGGAAATCAAACAAATAGAGATGAGAAATCAATGATATTGATGATCCTATTAAGAGCATAAACATATATTCAACTCAACTAATAATTCACATAGAAATGTCTTATTGTATAGGCATGGATGAGGAAATCCATATTTCATCTAGATTTACTAGTGCCCCATGATGTGGCACATGCATGTAGACAAGTGTCATATAGGTGTCAACCTTTGGATCACTTGGAATGTGCAAACAAACAACCTTTATACCAAGTCATCAACCTTGATGACAAGTGTTGGGTGACTACATAAGTGCTTTTTGAGGTGAGATGTATAGTCTTCCAACATCAAAAGGTATGCACATGAGGTTTACCAAACAACTAGGTAACCTCTAAGGTCTAAAACATTACACATTCAGTTAAAGACAAGATGTTATTTAACCTTATCAAGCTAAGTACACTTAAGTTGTAACAAGACATTTCATATTACCCAAGAATAACCATAATTATTCATCTTATCTAAGAGTAAGAATACATCACGATTAACTGAATCATAGTTAAACAAAAATGAGTTAACATCATCACAATAATTAAGCATGTTATTCTTTTCTATAATATAACAAAACTTAGAATTACATTATCTAGTGATACCATAGTAGTGAATGACCTTCACTATACATGTACAAAGCTATGCTCAAGACATCAATTATAAAATTATACATAAATACTAACTATCAAGTCATATAAACAAAAACACTGCATCTGGAACTTTTGACATCTATGTTCATAAGCCTCAGCTTGTCTTCTACTTGGGAAAGAGAGCATCATCTGAGTGCTTTTCCTCCAACCACAGACCGGTGGTCCCCGGTACAACTTCCTACCTAGAAGTGACCCTACCCTTCACAGAAGGTATAGATATAAGGAACCGTTAGGTTTGCCATCTGAGTATCTGGTGTTGTGTCCCTCATAATGTCTCACGGTCACACAACTATAGATCCACTCTAACTATGTATGACCCTATTGGAGACATTATGCCATCTGGAGCACAGCGGACCGACAATGCATGCAGAGACGGATGCATTACTTTAGCCAAAGATTTATATACACATTTCATAATGAACGTTGTCATATGTCCACCACCTCGACTCGACTTAGAAGTTGTCTCATCCTACAACAACCTAATTCGACCTTTCTTGGTCTTGGATAAATAATTTCATTACTTTCTTAGTCCATTCCTTGGACATTTGACTCTTGTCTTGGGAGATAATTCAATAATGTTTCATTGCTATTGTATAAGGAACTTGTGACTCCACATCACTCTATTCCCTTATTTTCACAAAGACATATGTTTAATCAATTTTTTGACTATTGACCTTACCCGATTGATGAACACACTTTAGCCTTATCCCAAGGTTTACTCTCAGTTCATGTCATCTAGAAGGGTATTTTCAATGGTCCTATAGGTTGAATCTGTTTAAAAGATTCTATCTCAAGGAATTCACGTAAGTCACTAGCACCTTATACTTAGTCTATGAAGTATTGCCACTTGTAAAAAAGAAGGCTTTTGATTGCATTTAAACACAAAGTTCATAATGGCATGGTATAGATTCTTATAAAAAAAAGTGTCAAGAAGAATAATTTTCGCCAAGGGAACATGGCATGCATTCATTGCTTGCCAAAGTATCAATTCTATTTACTTATGTTAAGCATGCACCAAGACTATCGTATTATCAATACATAATAGTCGAGGACTATTATAGGTTGACTATAAGTTATATATATATATATATATATATATATTGAATGCACACGACATACACCAAGGCTTACCACTATCAATAGAGTGATTCTTGTTCTTCTACGGTTTGTGAAATTATCATTATCATATACAGGTACGATAATACAGTTTCATAAGTAGATATCCTCGTGGGTTCTCTCACAGCCATGATATATGGATACCCTTTTGGGATCTTTAATAGCTATACAATAATTTAATACCCTCACAAACTATTAACCAGTCATTATTAAACAATAACAGAAAAAGTTTTGACAGAATAAAAGATATTTATAATCTTGCCATCGGTACATGACAGTGCTTACATGCACAACATGCATGATTTACAACCTCTAGGTTGGCTAGGCAACACCATGTCGCCAAGGTTTCATAAGAGGAAATAAAGAAAATACATGTAGCTTCAAGAGCCTATGATAATAATTTAATTCCACACTGCTATCATAGAAATAAACGTTTAAGTCATGTTTGGCCTCGTAGGCCATTAACAGTAGCTTATGACAAATATAAGTTGACATAGTCAACACACTAGGTGTTAGCAAAAATATATAAATCAATACATTATTGAATGCAATTTGATATCCCTCGAGGAATTCATACATGTATGAATATTTAGAATCGCCTATGGCTGTTGTCAAATAGCTTTTAAATATGTACCAAGTGTCAAGCTCTCTTGCTCCCCACGCTACTTAATTCTATAGAAGTGCTCCCATCTACACTCTAATAGAAATCTCCCTTTCTCTTTCCACGACTCACACCAAAAGAATACACTAAAGGATAATTCCCCAATTGGTATCACCGATACCTTCTTTTGTATGTTTCACAATTCTTTGCATGCATCAAGGGTTCGCTACCTCATGGGATCCAAAGATCCACACAACCCATGATCGGGTGGGTCCGTGAAAAGGGGCTCCAATATGGATAATATTCAGCCTCCACTCACCCTCCCCACTCCTAATGGGTGGTGACTGACCAAGTGCCAACAATTATATAGGGATAATATAATAGATTTATATAATCTAAATACCATAGAGATCCTCCTCTAAAGGGATTACAATCAATAGAACACATATAATTTCCCCTATGTGCAATTAAGGGTTATCAAATGGTCATGATATTAACCAAAGTTAACATCATTAAAAGATATCACAACATGAAAATATGTTTTCGGGGTCGAGTTCTACTCCCCCTTAGATTATCGATCACCATAATATATATATATATATATATATATATATATATATATATATAAAGAGGTCATTATCACAAATCATATTATGAAAAAGGATATGGAATCAAGGGAGTTCTCGACAATCTTGTTGAAATTGGTAAACAACTCAAATGGATGTTCTATGAACATTGTCATTTAGTTGAATCGACATTGTAGGCGTCGAGAAGAATCCAATTGTCAAATCGATACATAAATGAAAATGACTAACAAGGAGTGACACAACTCACCCTAATTGCAAGGATTCATAAGGAAAAAGTTTGATACTCAGATGGAAAATCTTATCTCTTCTAGACATCTATCTCCTCCTGATACTCTCCTCTCATTCTTGGAGGAAAATTCTTTCCTGAATTACTCACAACCAAATATCCATGACTAGTGTATCATCATTGATTCACAAATCAAAGTAATTAAATAATCATAACAACATGTAATCTCATGGCTATCTAACATTTGTCAATAATCCCATAATCAAGATTAGATCTGATATTTTCCACAAACATCAAATCATCAAACTGTGATTAATCATCCTGCTTACCACATAAAAGTAAAATTAAGCTAAATCATAAGTTGGGGATGTAACATAAGCTATAGCACGAATTGATAAATTATTCATTCTAACAATTTTAAGAATCAAAATAAGGAATATGAGGCATATATATGAGTAATGATGATCTCAAAAGATACCCTAAGTGAGCACAAAATAAAGGAAGTGAACACTACAATCATTCAAAGTACCATCATGGAGCAATGGTCAACATTGAGGCCCACATAGTGGCAAGGGTGTCTCTTTTAATGGTAGGAGTTGATATTTCATCTTATTTTATTATTGATTTGTGGTTTCTTATGTTTATTTTCTATTTCCTTTTCTTAAGTGTCTACATTATTAAAATAGTGGTGAGATATGGAGAAATAGGTTGATCACTCCATAGTCTTGCATTCCATAGTTTAGTTAGTATCTCTTAGTTTTATGCAACATATATGTTACATTTGTCATGGATATCATATGGTTCATGAGGACATCATACATTAATCAAAATGCCGTATTCAAATGAAGTTGTTAGACATCTTATTTTGAGGATTCCAACATTTTTGGTAGTTTGGTATGACTTAAGTCTACTCATATATTGGGAAAATACTTGTGCTAACAAGAAACCATTGATTTTATGTTCCTCCAAGAGCTATGGGAAGGTATGGCCACAATAGCATTTTCCTCCCTTTCAAATTTTCAAGGAGTCCATTGACATATTGATATGAAAACTTCTTCCACAATAAGATTATCTTGTACATAATACAACAAATTATGTAGTATGGCTACAGTATTCCCTCAATTCTAACAAATTACTACATTTATAGGAAACAAGAATGTTGATCCGGTTTTTTTTAATCTATCCTAATAGTTTTTGATATTTGTGGCATTGGGGATTTATGGAAGTTTTTGTATATTATAGGTTAAGACAAATTACAAAATTGATATATAAATTGTGATATTTATGTGCATGAAGTTTAGAAATCAATTTGAATACAAGTATGGTAAAGGTAGGAGACCAAACTAAAAAGAGATTGTTTGGAAATTGAAGGGAGTGACATATTGCAACTAGAAAATATTAAAGGATGTAGAAATTTTGTACCTGATAGGATTCCTCAAGCTATTTTTCTACATATAAGAAATGATTTCTCTCCAATTGGGCACAAACTTATCAATCCAAGTAATAGATATGATGCACATCCATTGAGAACAAACATGTTGTGTATCTACAAGTTCCCCTAATTTGTTCAATAAAAGCATTCCATCCTTCACCATGTCTTAAAACATATGTACCATATATATAAGAAAATAATTCCTACTTACCCAATGATCTAGTTTTTCCAAACATTCTCTAGGGATTCATGAATATTATTCCTTTTATCCCTAATTTTGAAACATTTCACCCAATACTTGAGCCACAGTTTAGGAAGATTCAAAATTTTCTTAAAGGATAACCTATACTATGTATAATTATATAAACCTATAATAATTCTTTACATTTATGCTTCTGAAATGGAGATGGTATATCGATACCTAATTGCATGGCTTGTAGATGTTGATGTCTACTATATCGTTTGGTGCCATGCTTTCCCTTTAAAACTGTTGAATTGTTCTCTATCTCTAATAATCTTACTAAAACACAGTCATTGAATAGCTAGGACAATCTCTTGTGATTTGGAATTCCTCTAACCTCAATATGCCAATGATGAGCAATTAATCTCAAAATGTCTTATATATTAACTAAGATTATTCCACATCTAAATAGAAGTTGATGAGAAGATCATTTAGAATTATATTGGTTGCTAGACTTCTTCCCATCACTCCTTCGAGTTAAATGCTCAAATCATGTAAGATTAAAATCAATTTACACACTAACTATTTGTTTTACACAAATACCTAGAAATAATTTAACAACATGACAATTAATCTATTATATCTATGTCTACTATAAAAAACTTAATTACAAATTCTTACATACTCCTAAAATACTCATTAAAATTGGTAATTTAATTAATCTCTTCTTTTATTTTATTTTTTGAAATTTTATGTATAAAAACCATTTAACTGAAAGTACTCAATTTAACGTATTTATTGGCTATCTTTTAGATAACGAGAAGCCTTTTTCAATATCAATTTCTGATTACTTAGTCTCCATTAGGTGGTTTTCCGTGGGCACAATTAAAATAGAGAAGAAAAAGAGTAGGTTAAATAGAACTTCATAATGGAGGCAGAACGTCGTACCTTTTGTAAGTTTCATATTTAAAAAAAAAAAAAAAAAAAATCTTAATCTTCCCCGTCCCTAAAACTACACCTGCAAAGAGACACGTCGATTATACTTTTATTTATTCATAGTATTTTAAGGACACCTTTGAATGGATAACTGTCATAAAAAATTTGCTTGAGAGGCAGGATCCCCCGTCAAATTGAAGCCCGGCTAGTTACGCTCTGATATAGCTTGAAGGATCAGTTGCCCAGCAAGATGCAAATCTATATAAAAAATCTGGATCGCATCACCATACCCATAGTGGTGGAGAGTTCAGACACGGTTGCGGCTCTGAAAGACAAGGTTTATGAGTTAGAAGGAATTCCACCAGATTGGCAAGAACTGGTTCTTGAACCCCAAGTTTCAGAAGAACATGACTCAGATTTGCTAAGGTCTGTTCCATTTGCAGAAACCAAGTTGGAGGACACAAAAATTATCTCCTATTACAACATTCAGGAGGAGCAGACAATATCTGTGGATATTCGTTTGCTGCCCATAAATGAAGAAACTGCAATGAAAGTATATATCCGTAGGCCACGTCGTCCGCGCAAGTGTGCAGATATGATAAATTTATATGTGGAGAGTTGGGTGGACAATTCGTTTTGTGAAGGTCATTCTAAGACACATTGGTGGTGTGCCATGGGATGAGCTCCGAAGGTTACAATTTGAGAAGAAGGTGCTGGAAAATAACATGACTTGCTGACTGCAATATTCAAAACGAAAATCATTTGGGAATTGTCCGTGGTGATGAAAATCAACTGTTTCTTCTGGTTCAAGCGCTTCTCTGCCTTTGTTTTCCAATGTTACTTTATCATAATCGAAAAGACCAAAGTCCAGAGCGAATCCTATCACTCATCTTCCTTTGACTCTATAATAGAATACAAAATTTTAACGCACCCTTAGTGTTTCTTTAAACTTGGAGCTCCTATATATAGAGGAAATAATATTAATCTCAAAGAGAAGAATATCTGCATACAAAAATAGAATTTGCATAATATATTACAGAAATTAACATATAAGGTAAAGTTTATTTTGGATAAAAAAAAGTTAGCAAACAGTAACCCCATCTTTATTATATTTATAGTATAGTAAATAAATTATAATATAGTGAGAGAATTCAACCATACTATCAAGGAGATCTTCAACTCATTTTTTGGTGCTATTGTAGTAGTATATACTTTTCTTTAAACAATTATAATATATCTATTCTTGGGTACTCTATATATAAGCATAAGTAATGTAGGGCCATTGTGTCAGGCCTATCCATTGCATTCAATTTTTTTTCTAATGATTTAAATTTAAGTTTCACCACTTTTTTTGAGGTTGTTTTAGCATGTCAATGGTTGCATTAAAGTGAACCTATTTGGACAAGTTCCATCCTTTTCCATGAAGAATTTGACACCCAAATTAAAAATTTGGGCAAGATTTTGTAGTGTTTGAAGGGGTGGAGACAAAAAAAAAAAGAGCCATTAGAGGAAAAGAGGAAGATTAGCATTTTGTGAGGGCAAAGAGAGAAGCAATGGCATAGAGAAGAGAAACAACACGAGGCCATGTAGGATATAGAACTAAGCCAAGACAGAATTTGAGATGCAATAAGAAAAGACCAAAGAGGAGAAAAAGACAAAACATTCATTTAGGAATGAGAGTTTGTTGGCTTGAGGCCTTCTTTGAAGTATTTTCATATAGTCATGTGTAGAAAGAAGAAGACTAGGTGACTACATATCCAAAAAAGAAGCTAAGAAGATTGTGTACACAGATTGCTTAAGTACAACAAAAGACAAGGAAGTTTTCTTATTAGGCTTCCATTCTCATTGGACAAAACCTAGTTCATTCTTATGTGACACTATACATAGAGGGGGGGTTTAAAACATTAATTTATGACAAACTATTAATTTTGTCTTAAATATAAATTTTATGTTCAAATTATATTTTTAATTTTCTAATTGTCTTACATTAAGACAATAAAAAAATACTTTTTCTAAAATAATTTTTTTATTTTCCCTCTCCTCATTCATTTTCCCTCTCTCATCCGACATGCATTTTCCTTTTGTTAGTGATGACATTGAATTAAATTACTATGGCAGGCAATAGGGTTTTGAGAATTCCAATTGGAATTATAGTGTGATGAATCTAAATAAGAATATAAGTGCCCCTGTTGTGTAGAACCACCTCAAAAAGGTTTATTTGTCTTTGACCTATGCTCTAATCATTGCTTTGGCAGTGGTGGCTTACCTGCACCTTCTCTGGAACATCAGTGGCGTTCTCAGAGTGCTTGGAACCATTGTCACCAATATTTAGACAAATGAAAAAGTGACCATCAATCTTGTAAGCTTCTAACCCTATTTTACATTTATCGTTGTAGCCTGTTTAAAGATGAATCATGGGGCCGATGTGGCAATTTCTATGGATATCTATTTAGTTTGAAGTGTAGGTGTTCAAGGCAAATGAGAAAGTGTCAATGTGGTAAAGATAAAAAATGAGAAATGGGTCTCCTTTGATAACTAGTTTTTAATAGTAAACAACATTTTTTTAAAGTGATGTGTATTCTGTAGCACATAAATTTTTTTCTACAAAGGATAAAATTATGATTCTTTTGAATTTAGATTGGTAACAATGATATATAGGGCATGCATTTTGGTTTTATAATGTTTTGTTGATTTTTTTTTAATTATGTTTTGAAGTCAAATGAATTATAATTTAGACATAGGCATATTCCATAAAACATAACTTTTTTTTGTATGTATCGAAATTTTTTTTTTTGAAACAAGGACATCAATACCTAGGGCATAGATATTTTTCAAAAAAAAATTTCACTCATTTACTAATTTTCCATTTGTGTAGAATAGAGAATTTGATGTTCGATGAAAACCTACATTCAGAAAAAATAAAAACTAAATATAATAACCAAATTAAATATATTTAAAATTATACTTTTTGGGAAGCTTATAATAAAGACTACATACTTACAAAACGTAAATTTTAAATGAATTCATTTGATCCCCCAAAAGGTAAATCAAAAGTGGTTTTGTATCAGCATTTTGATAGGTGTAGATTAGACTTCATTATAGGTATGGTTTAAAACTAGCAGGGTTCTATCCAAGGGGGTTTGATCAAACCCTCTTCAATTAAAATCCTTCAAATAGAACCTTTCAAGGCTTAAATCATTATATTTTCTAAAAATATGTGATTTTAACAAAAATTAGGATGTCACAGAAAGTATAACCCATTATTGTGGCAGTGCCCAATTAATAGTTTTTATCTTTGCTTTGCCCATGTAGCAGAAAGCTTAGGGTTTCAGTTTGATGGCATTGAAGGAGTCTTTGTTGTTGTAAAGGAAAAGACCCATGTTGCAGATATGTATGGAGGAGGAATATGTTTTGTGATCACTATTTTTTAAGGGCTCATGACACATAGAAGGAAGGATAGAGCTTGTTGTCCTTGTTATACACCACGTTGCAGGCAAAGGAGGAAGACTTGGCATAATGTAGGGAAAGTGGAAGGTTTTTTGAAGACTTATGGAAGATCGTTCCATGTAAGAGATCTCCATATACAACCAATGTCTTTATTTTTCTAGGTGTGTTCCCCTATGAATAAATGAAAAGAGCTTTCTTATAACATATTCTTGATCAGTGCTTTTGAGCTTAGGATATGTGTTTCCACTATTTTCATGATATATATATTGATAATCCTTGCAAAGTTTGTTATTCTTATTTGAAAATGCCTTAGTATTCTTAAACCATGAATAATAGTAAGACAATGTTTAGGTCCTATATATAGTATTTATAAGGTTTAAGGAAAATGGGAGAGAATAAGTTGGTCATGACAAGTTCAAGGATCCTTTTGCTATCAAGGAGAAGCGATACAATGATGCTCTTATGTTTATTACTCCCTCAAAATAGTAGGGCAATCCATTTATGGTAGAGGAGAAATTTTTGTAGACACAGATGTAGGTTCTTAGAATATCGTGTATCCTTTGTCAATAGTAAAGGGTGCTTGGATAACCATGGAAAGGTTGCTAGTCTCATTCAACATGAGTGGAGGCCAATTATTTGATGACCTTCTCAGGGAAAGTTGACATTAAAGCTCTTGATATTAATGCTAAGTTGGGTCTACCTATACTTTTAAAGCCTTCAAGTCAATGCCTACAAAATAGGGTAGTCTATAGAAGACAAAGGGTTATGTAAAGAAAATAACATAGAAGTGAAAGGAAATGACATATAGTAAATGATAGTAAATGATAAATAGTCCTACAATAGTCAAGGTTTCAAAAAACCTTTGAAACGACAAAGTGAGTCATTAGATGGGCAACATGCATATGTAATGATAGTGTTTTCATAGTCTTTAAACTTTGTGGCAGGTTTACACTAATGATTAAGTAGATTTGCATGATGGAAAAGTATAGTAAAAGTGTGCTATTTAATGAAACAAATCATGATATGCTGCAAGGATACATAGAATTTTTGATAGTGGTAAATACCTATTTCTTGAGATTGAAGCCATGGAAGAGAAGATTTCAAAGATAGATAGTTACAAGAGAGATAATGTAGGATATTAATGGACTCTATGGAAGTGGAATCTCTAGGAGTTTTTCATACTCTATCTACTTTAGTTGTAGGATCAGAAAGTGTAAGTTTGCCCTTTGTGCTTGGCACTTTATCAAAAGGTTCCTGGTGCTCAGTCCTTCACACAGTCCATGCATTCTTTGAGTAAGGAATGAGTATATAGGTAGAGTTGGAGGGTAAGAAAACCTTGATAGTATCAAAGATCATGATAAAAATGGACAATCAACATTCTATAGTGCACTGTGATGAGGACAATAATTGGAGTTAATGAAGTTTGTATAGTCAAAAGCATAAGGACAATAATGATGTTGAAAAAAATAGTGCAGAAATCTTTATGGTGACAATCACATTGTCATGGCTATTTTGAAACCCTTGGGTTTCCATGGTGCACATCAGACTTTAATATGTCAAATTTCTAAAGGGCAGTCAAATAGTAGATTGACATGACAGTAAACAATGTTGTTAGGTTGCAAGATATGGTGATAAATGGCCTTATGTTTGACTCATGAATGTATGACAATCCTAGGGGAAAAGAAAAAGAAAAATCATAGACATAAGAAACAATGCATGGAGATTCAAGTGAAGCCAAGGGTTTTTGCCACAGTTAGGAATTTTTAAAGTTAGCTAGATAAGGCAACATAAAAGACATTGAAAAGTCCCACTTCTCATAGTGAGCAGTCTAGATAAAGAAATGCTACCTAAATTTGATAAATACCTAAAGACCAATCCAAAGAAATGAAAATTTTAAGAAAGCCAAAAGGAAGGTAGTAAAGTGTCCTTTATACCATTTGCCTTGAAAGTTTTAATTTTTTTTTGTAGTTTATTTGTTATTGAAGGATTATTGGATGTGGTGGTCAAGTGTTGGCAACAGTCATATGCAACCAGTTAAAGGTTATGAAGATTGAGAAGATGGCTTATGGACAAATATGAGGAAAAAGGACATCATGCCATAACAATGTTTTATCAAAGATGGCAGAAGGTAGTTTGAAGACTCACTGCCAAGAGTATGAGGTTTGTCAAAGGTATCCTACTTCTCACAGTTCACAGTGGCAATTAAGAAGTGCATGGTAATTGTGGATAGTAGCATGTCAAGGAGAAATTCAGAAATATTATAAATTGAGAAAACTACTATGATAGAGGTTTGACAATGGAAGACAACGGTCAAAAGATTTTATTGAGGTTGTCAAATATGAGAGAAGTAGAGGACAGTGGATAGTGAGAGACAACACATCATGCAAAGTTGAATACAACAGTGAATAGTTTAAATATAAGTGACAATCATAAAAACCAAGAGACAGTCACTTGGTGACTGTCTTAGAGTCTTGCAAATAAAAGAAGATTGCATGAGAAGGGACAATGAGATAAGCTAAAGGGTAGTCCATCCATAACAAGGTTGGAAGTCCCATTAATGATAGACTAATGACCATCCACAAAGGAAGCAACCATTGAATGCAGATGGCACTCAACTCACACTGAGTACAAAGGTAACAACCATAGTGACAATGTTAGTAAGAGAGACTGTGATGAGAATACAATGGAGGACAACAACGAATGAATAGTTGAAGACAGTCCATGCTTTACTCTGCCTTCATTTATGGTGAGATAAAGAGGATAGTTAATTGAATATTATAGCAAATAAAGAGGGAAGTTCCTTTAAATATTATGGGTATTCTAGAGATGTCTTTGAGACTTGTAATGCCAATCCATCACTAGTATTGAGAGATAAGGCAGGACATACCCTATCCTAGAGAGATTAGCACAAGAATGAATTTAGTTAATTCAACTAGAATATAACGATTGAAATTAGAAAAAAAAGGGTTCTATGAACTCTGGTTTTCATTTGCAAATTTTTTTAAGCTACCAAGCAAACATTATATGTGTGCCCTTCAAGAGTAAAATTAGGCCTACCAGTGCTACAATAAAAGGCTCAAAAAGATTGTTGAGAGTGCAAATGTGAAGGTAGATGAAGGCAAGGAAACAATATCAGACCTGAATTGCTATGAACCAGATGAACCTGTGACTATAATGAATGAAGAAAAACATGAGCAAGAAGACAATCAAGATGAAGAAGAGGCTCCAGAAAATGTTGTCAAGACTCCTAGGTATGTTTCTTAAGATCATATTATAGGTGACACAAACAAAGGTGTGCAGACAAGCAGAAGAGCTGTAGAGGAAAAAGTCAATTACTATTTTCTTTCAAAGGTTGAACCAAAGACTATGAATGAAGCATGCAATGATGAAAGCTGGGTAAAAGCCATGGAGGAAGAGCTAATGTAAATAGAAAAGAATGATACTTGGGAATTAGTTCCTAGACCTGCTGACAAAAATGTTATTGGAACCAAATGGGTTTTCAGGAATAAGATGAATGAGAATGAAGAAGTTGTAAGGAATAAGGAAAGGCTTGTATGCAAAGGATACTCTTAGATTGAAGGAATAGATTTTAAAGAAAGTTTTGCTCATGTAGCTCAGATTGAGGCAATCAGAATATTTCTAAAATTTACATCCCACAAAGATTTCAAAGTGTATCAGATGGATGTGAAGTCTACATTTCTAAATGGTGAGTTGAAAGAGGAAGTTTACATTGAGCAACTGGGAGGATTTAGGTTATCAGATCAAAGTGATTTTGTGTGCAGATTGAAGAAAGCTTTGTATGGACTCAAGCAAGCTCCTAGAGCCTGGTATGCAAGGTTGGATAAGTACTTATTGTAGTTATAGTTCAATAAAGGTA
Source organism: Cunninghamia lanceolata (assembly GCA_027924645.1). Classification (NCBI taxonomy): domain Eukaryota; kingdom Viridiplantae; phylum Streptophyta; class Pinopsida; order Cupressales; family Cupressaceae; genus Cunninghamia; species Cunninghamia lanceolata. The sequence continues at coordinate 7,240,586 of BSBN01000194.1, read as the reverse complement.
CTACTGATAGTAATCTTTATTTCAAAATTAATGGTGATCAAATTTTGATTGTTGAAGTCTTTGTTGATGATATTATCTTTGGAGACAATGAAAGTATGTGTATGAAATTTGCTGGTGAAATACAAAAAGAGTTTGAGATGTCCATGTTTGGTGAGATGAATGTCTTTCTAGGTCTGCAAATAAACTAATCAGATAAAGGAATCTTCATATCTCAATCTAAGTATGTGAAAGATTTGTTGAAGAAGTTTGAGATGGAAGACTCTAAACCAGTATGTACTCCCATGGTGACTAGCTACAAGTTGAGAAAAACTATAAAATCACCTAAGGCTGATTAGAAAAAATATAGATCCATGATTGGAGGATTGCTTTATCTAACTCAAACCAGACTTGATATTATGCATGTGGTTTATCTTATTGCAAGGTTTCAAGCTGATCCAAGAGAATCACATGTGATGGCAGTTAAGAGAATACTGAGATATTTAAAAGGTACTCTAGATCATGGTTTATGGTATCAAAAGGATAATGATTTCACTTTCAATGCTTATACAGATGCTGACTAGGTTGGAGATGTTGATGACAGGAAGAGTACAAGTGGAATGGTGTTCTTCTTGGGTAATAGATTGGTCTAATGGCTGAGCAAGAAACAAGATTCAATCTCTTTGTCAACTCTAGAAGCAGAGTATATTGTAACAACATGTTGTTGCACTCAAGTGTTATGGATGAAGCAGACTCTGAAGGACATAAGAGTTATGTATGAAGATCCAATTGCAATCTTTTGTGACAATACAAGTGCCATATAAATATTTCAAAGAATCTAGTGATGCATTCAAGAACAAAGCACATATCAATAAGGTATCACTTTTTGAGAGAAAATGTGATAGAGAATGAAGTTAAATTGGAACATGTGTCCACAAAGGATCATATTACAGACATCTTCACTAAGCCTCTACCTAAAGATACCTTTGAGTATCTCAGAGAAAAGTTAGGGGCCATTACCCCTCCTATCCTAAACTAAGATGCATAGGAATGCATCAATCCAGTGGAGCTCAAAGTGCCATTCTTTGATCTGGATTGATGTTTTGAGAGCTACCTCTCAGGGGGAGTAGCTAGATGTTTCTGATAAAGTGTTGATAATAGAGAAAGTTCAGTGGATTAGAGCAGCAACATGTAAGTATGTGACCTTTTCCATTGATGTCAAAGGGGGAGATAAATCATATGAAAAACTTAGGGGTAGAAGGAGTGAAGATGTGTAAAAAGAAAGGGGGAGTATCTTCTATTGATAATCATTAAATTTTTCACATCACATGTTGCCATCAATGACAAAGGGGGAGATTGTTGCAAGTATGTGCTTAATCGGTGTTATCATTGGTGTCAACTATGCCCTAATTTTGTTACTTGCTTGTAGATGTTGAGGATATTGAGAAAAATAGTTCATCTGGTAAAAACAGTGAATTACAGTAGAAACAGTGCATTACATGTGTAGAAGAACAATCTAGAAGAATGCTCTGCATTTCCTAAAGGATAAATATCTTTGCCTATGAATTGGAAGTTATTTCAAAGCCTATCTGAAGATGTTATATTCCAAGGTTGAGCCTCAGAAATGAAGATTTGAGTAAGTTGTGTTCACCAGTGTGAAAACTGCTTTTTCTGTATGTTTGGTGGTGATAGGGAAAAAGTGTTTTTCTCTGCATTCCTCCGCATTGAAGTATTTTGTTCTACGGTTCTGGAATTAATTCTTTGATGATGTTAAGTGAATTCAAATGTAATGGTTCATGATTTGGTGGTCCACAAGCTATCTTTTACTCATGATAGTGGCTAACAATGTTGTTCTTGTGCTCCGGTTTGAAGAATCTTATTGATAGAGTGATTAGAGATTGTGTGGGTGTTCTTGGTGATTACAATGTGCTTGTGGATGTCTCCTAATCATGTTCCTACTTTTATATTTGTCCGCAAAGATAAAATTAGATTGTGAATGAAGAATGTTCTTGCAAACCTAGTGCTATCATCAGTCTTAGCCAACTTGGTTGAATTCATTATTTGCGAAGATGCATCGAAGATTGTAGAAATGTGTTGTGGCATGGAAGATTGTGTTTGAGTTCCAGCTAAGGTGTGGTGTGATTCGCATACATCTTTACATATTTTCCTTAGCTTAATTTGTATTAGGTCTAGACCAATTTTATGTATGATTATTGTTACATCCCCAATTTTGTCTTGCTAATACTTTTTACTTTTACTTGGACATAAGTAAATCTATTTTGATGTTTAGATTAATATCAGGGAAAGACATAGATTCTATTGAATGTCATCTATGGAATTATGGAAATGAATAAGTTATGTCGATTTAATAATTGCATTATGTGAATTTGGTTTATTATTTGAGTAACTATGCACTAATCGTAATTTGTTGATTTCAAGTTTTATATAGGATTATAGGTTTTCAAATGACTCTCAGAGAGAGAGAGAGAGAGAGAGAGAGAGAGAGAGAGAGCTTGGGTTATGAGTGATTATTTTCCAAATGAGTATGAGTTTCTAACAAAAATGTGAACCAGTATCGTAAGAGGTAAGTCATGTCTTATTAGTGTACTTTTGAATCTAATCGATAGGTAGTCGATATCTTTGATTCTTTTCTAGTCAATTTATTTGTGAGTCGACATAGTTGTTTGTGAAGTAAATGATGTAATCTGAGTAGAACTATGACTGTTTATGTTTAACGTAAATATTATGACATCATGATCGTAAAATGGTTGTGTTATTATTCTTGAGTCACTTAAGGTTTTATTGTCAATGTTTAACATCAAATAACGATCTTGTCATGATAAGTTGACCTGATTTATTGAGACTGTGTAGGGGAGACAAGCTCAACCCTTCAACAGTATTCGTAAGTCTTTCGATTTATTGTTATTATCATATTGTGATCTAGGCTTAAACTATCACTTAGGATAGGTGCCATGTTGAACCATATTTATTTGTATAAACAAATATATATGTAATTATCAAATTGAGGATAATACCTCATGATTGATAATAATACTTACTTACTTGAGTAGCCATAGGCAAATATTTTGGAGTGCCTTCGTTGTAAATGAATAGTGGATTGAATCACTCTTTGTGATTATTAAATGCTCAATGATGGTTTAAATGTCTTGTTGGCCTCTTTGAAAGAGGAGTGGTGGTTATTCTAACCACATTCATTGAGCTCCCACAAAGGACATTCACATCGTTGACATATGTTGGGATTTGCATTTTAATAGCTATCGGTTGAAACTGAATCATCAAGCGGACTATTTTGAATTCAAAATGTTTTCAAACTGCAAAGAGTGGGAATGAAAGTTGGGGCAACTCATTATGAGTCTTGTCGAGTCTTTATAGCCACGAATCAGCCAAGTCGATGGCATGATCAGTAAGTGATATGTTGTTTTTGCATAATCATTATCATTGGAATGAGATGCTTTTTATAAAGAGTCTGCGACGAGCAGAGAGATAATGAGTTAGAGAAAGGAAAAAATGTGGATTATCTTGGGCGATCGTAGAAGTATTTCTATCTACAAATCCTTCTTAGCTTGAATCGCCACTACCAGGTAACATTTTGACATTTTATGCATTGAAAGGCAATATGAAGTCAAATGTTTATTAAGTCTTTTATATTGCTTTGTCTTGGGCAATCATTTATACCAGTATGCTTATCCTTTAAGTTCATTGTGTAATATGTTCAAAACAAGAGGAGCCAACTGTGTTGAATAGAATATCATCAATTTAACTTAGTTAACTATGTTGGCTGTGTATAGTTAACTTAGTGGAAACCAAAGAGCATTGACTAGCCTAAAAAGGCCGATGCAAGCAATATCATTGAATTCTATTTCCTTATCACAAAAGGCCGACCCTATACATATTGTTTTAAAACTATTATACTTGTCAAACTATCATATGGAGAACCAAATGACTTTTGTAATCACATACTTGAAGAAGGATATCATAGTTATTAAAAGCCTTGTAAACCAGTCGCCTCAATGAGTGAGTTTCAATATGAGGTTAGTCGACGATATAAGTTAATCATGATATAGAGTTTCATTGAAATTAATGCAAATGATACTTGATAGGAAATCTTACCAGCTGTGAGTAGTATGGTTCATAGTATTAAATGGTTATATTATCATTTGAAAATCATTCTGGGTTTAGTTTATATGTGTATATATATATATATATATATATATGTCAAAAATGATTCCTTATCAAAAGAAATTAGATTCTTGGTAATCTATGGTAACTATGGTATAGCCAATCGAGTGGTAGAAGAACTAGGGATAGTTTGGAAAATGGAATAAATATCATATTACCATCTTTATTGTCTATTCTATTAATCTTGATGAGTATATCATTATAGTAAACCATTATGATAGAATAGACTAAGTCTATCTAGAATGACGTTGTATGGAATCATATATGAGTATATAAGTAGTAATGGTTAATGACATCACACAAAGGTAAGTTGAAAGTATTCATACACCTTTGTATAGGAGTTATTATCTATTACAAAACCATAATATTCTTAATCGAGGTTGAGTTAAACCAAAGGTCATTTATAAACCTTAGTCTCATAGATATGAGATATTAATATTTTGAAATATCAGATTATCCAAGGGTTGTTATGAAGACCCTAGAGTTGAATATGAAACCAAATGATTAGTTATGTCATATAGACTTATCTAAGTCAAGAAAACTATTATCATGCCAAGATGTTAAACTATTTATGTAAACATTGTTGGTGAGGATAAACTGTGAGAATATGACAAGTATCCAAGTCGAGTAGGGGTGGGTGAACACTACAACCACATTCATTACAAACATTATTGATATTAAAACTTTGGACAAAGTAATGCATTCATTTTCTATATGCATTCTCGGTTCACTATATCTGGATAACACAACCTATCAGAAATCATACTTAGCTAGAGGGTATCTAGGGTTGTATGGTTGATAGAGTTGTGTAGGATACAAGACTTTGTACTCGGGAAGGCAAATTACCACTGGTCACCTTTGGTCTATATTCCTTGTGAAGGGTAGGGCCACTTCCTATGTGGAAGATGTGTGGGAGACAGTCAGTCTATTTATTGAGGTAAATCACTGGAAAGATACTCTCTCTCTCCAAGCAGAAAACATGCTAGGGCATGTGATAAAGATGTTAGATATTTAGAAGTAGTAATTATTCCAAATTAATTTATGTAATTGATTTACTTTTGCAGATGTTGTAATTGAGAAAGACAATATGATTTATTGTATTTTGTAAGAGAAATCTTGTAATTGTTGTTACTTGATTATATGTTAAATAAAAGAAATTTTTTCTCTCTGTCATTTTTACCTTGTTGAGTTACTCTATGATAAATTTCTAGTTTTACTATGTTTTTAGAATGTGGATATTACAATTGTAATGTCGACATTAGAGATTGATCCAATGATTGATAAATGTAATGCCGACCTTGATGCACATTCCAAAGTTAATGAAGTGTATAAAAGTATGTAATGAAGTTGCGAAAAAGCGTGTGTGGTGCGAAAATGAAAATATAAGTGCGAAAGTGTGAAAGAGTAGAGAAGAGAAATAATATTGTGCTTCAATGGAACTTAACCCTGACATGGAGTAGATGCTGTTGAATTAGTTCACCCTTTTGGCAGTGAGCCTCCCTTTGGCAGTGAGCCACCCATAGGCAGTGAGCCATTCTTTGCAGTGAGCAATTTGGGTAGTGAGCCCTGTCGGTAGTGAGCCTCTTTTTTCGGTATTGATATATCATATATATTTCTATGGGCTAACACCCACTGTGGTTTTTCCCTTTTAGGGTTTTCCACATAAAAAATCTAGTGTCTTCTGTGCTGACTATGTTATTGTGTTGAACTTCCTATTTCATGCTTTCATGGTTATTTCTGAATATAAGTAATTGATAAGTTGATGTTCATAATTGGTTAAAAGTTTTAGGACAACCGATTCACCTCCCTCCCCACTCTTAGTTGTCTTGTGTAGTTCAAAAAATCCTTTACCTTTATGCTCTTTGAAATGGAGATGATTATAATCAATACCTAATTGCATGACTTGAAGATGTTGATGTCTACTATTTTTTTGGTGCCATGTTTTCCCTTTAAAAATGTTGAATTGTTCTCTATCTCTAATAATCTTACTAAAACATGGTCTTTGAATAGCTAGGACAATCTCTTGTGATATGAAATTCCACTAACCTAAATTTGCCAATGATGAGCCGTTGATCTCAAAATGTCTTATATATTAAGTAAGATTATTGCATGGCTTGAAGATGTTGATGTCTACTATTTTTTTGGTGCCATGTTTTCCCTTTAAAGATGTTAAATTGTTCTCTATCTCTAATAATCTTACTAAAACATGGCCTTTGAATAGATAGGACAATCTCTTGTGATATGAAATTCCACTAACCTAAATATGCCAATGATGAGCAGTTGATCTTAAAATGTCTTATATATTAAGTAATATTATTCCACATGTAAAAATAACTTGGCCAGAAGATGATTTAGAATCATATCCATTGCAAGATTTATTCTCCATCACTCCTTTGAGTTAAATGTTCAAATCATGTAAGGTTAAAAACAATTTACACTCTAGCTAATTGCTTTACACAAATACCTAAAAGTAATTTAGCAACATGACAATTAATCTATTATATCTATGTCCACTATAAAAAAACATAATTGCATTCTTAAATACTCCTAAAACATTCATTTAAATTGGTAATTGCTCCCAGAGGGGTAGAGCAGACATAAAAATAATTACAATGAGAGGAGTTATCGGTGGCATTAAGGGGGTGTATTATCCAGTGGTATTAACAGGAAGGGAGTGTATTATCTAGTGGCATTAAAGGGAAGGGGGTGTATTATCTAGTGGCATTAAGGGGATGGGGGTGTATTATCTAGTGCAATTAAGGGGATAACTATGACTGTGTACATAAAAAAAATAGAGTAGACAATTTTTTAAAATAACTAGACATGTTTTTTTAAATAATTATAAATATATAGCTGACATAGTTTTATTAAATCAATGAACATAAAAATAAAGTCAATAAAATAATGTGTATAAATGTAAGTAATACTCTAATAAAAATACAAATTGAATTGGGAGAAGAAGTTTAATCAGTAAGGAGAGAAGTTTAATCGGTAAGGGCACTATGCAACCATTTTTTTTGTTTTTTTCTTTGAAAATAGATTTATAATTTTTTTGGTTTTTTTCTTCCAATTTTTTTTTATAAAGTGATGCAATGCTGTTGCTATTATTTATAGAAGGTTAGATTAGGCATTGTTTATTATTTACTCTTATAGGATTTACATGCTACTCATTAAAATAAAATAAAAATTGCATTTAAAATGCAACTTAAATTATGGAACTAAATTATAATTTATTTTATATTTTTCTTACATCACCAAATCTTTGAAAACCACAAAGAAAATTAAGGCAGGATAAATTATTTACTTTAATTTAATGAGAGCTAGGGTCAGGGTTCTTCAATCTTTAAAAGCCACAAAGAAAATTAATATTTAGTTTAATGACCTTTGTTTTAAATTTTTACTATGGGAATTAATTTCTTTAAAAATTATAACTAAGTTTTTTATTAAATTATTGAAATATATTCCATTAAAAACTAATTGTTAGAGCTAAGAATTGCCTTTATTTTAATGCCAGGTAGGATTATAGTTCTTCAATCTTTAAAAGATTAAAGATTTTTATTATGGGAATTAATTCTATTAGACAATTCTAATTAAGATTTTGGTATCATTTGGATTAAGATAAAGACTAATTTTTAGGGTTCTTCAATCTTTAAATGCAAATCTATAAAGTAAATAAAATAATTGTTTAAGTAAAACTAACATTAATAAAATTATTAAACTAGCATAGATATCTTAAATACATCTATCTAAAAGATGTCTATACACGTTTTTTAAATAGATGTATTTAAGATATCCATACTAGCTTAATTAATCTCTTGAATTATTTTATTTTTTGAATTTTATGTATAAAAACTTTTTTACTTAGTGGTTTTTCCTGATTTTTTGAATTTTCTGTATAAAAACTTTTTTACTTAGTGGTTTTCCCTGGGCACAATTAAAATAGAGAAGCCAAGAGTAGATTAGATAGAACTCCATAATGGACGCAGAAAGTCCTAAGTTTTGTAAGTTTCATATTTTAAAAAATAAAAATTATTAAATTATTCTCACTCTATATATATTGTAATAAATTAATAAAATTATTAAACTGGTATAGATGTCTTAAATACATCTATCTAAAAGATGTCTCTACACGTCTTTTAAATAGATGTATTTAAGATATCCATACTAATTTAATTAATCTCTTGTATTATTTTTTTTTTTAGAATTTTATGTATAAAAGCCTTTGCCTTTTTACTTAATAGTTTTCCTTGGACAAAATTAAAATCCAATTAAAATAGAGAAGCCAAGAGTTGATTAGATAGAACTCCATAATGGAGGCAGAGAAAGTCCTACGTTGTGTAGGTTTCATATTTTAAAAAATAATAATAAAAATAAATCTTAATCTTCCCTGTGCCTACAACTACACCTGCTAAGAGACACGTCGATTACCGTTTTATTTTTTGAAAGGCCTATCCTACAAATTAAAGTCCATATTAGTTAGCGACGGGCCGAGGCTTAAATTTGATGGCTGTATGACCGTATTCAAGCAATTTTGTCGTAAAATACAAATCAAAATTTTAAAAAAATTGTATCATATGAAAGGAGAGGTTCTGGATAGACTGTGAAAATTTATACAGAATTATGATGATATTTCTCGCTTATATATAATTTTATTTATTCATAGTATTTCAAGGACACCTTTGAATGGATAACCGTCATAAAAAATTTGCTTGACAGGCAGGATCCACCGTCAAATTGAAGCCTGCAGAGTTACGCTCCAATATAACTTGAAGGATCAGTTGCCCAGCAAGATGCAAATCTATATAAAAAATCTGGATCGCATCTACATACCCATAGTGGTGGAGAGTTCAGACACGGTTGCGGCTCTGAAAGAAAAGGTTTATGAGTCAGAAGGAATTCCACGAGAATGGCAAGAACTGATTCTTGAGCCCCAAGTTTCAGAAGAACATGACTCAGATTTGCTAAGGTCTGTTCCATTTGCAGAAACCAAGTTGGAGGACACAAAAACTATCTCCTATTACAACATTCAGGAGGAGCAGACAATCTCTCTGGATATTCGTTTGCTGCCCATAAATGAAGCAACTGCAATGAAAGTATATATCCGTAGACCACGTCGTACGCGCAAGAGTGCAGATATCATAAATTTATATGTGGAGAGTTGGTGGGCAATTCGTTTTGTGAAAATCATTCTAAGACACATTTGTGGTGTGCCATGGGATGAGCTCCAAAGGCTACAATTTGAGAAGAAGGTGTTGGAAAATAACATGACTATTGCTGACTGCAATATTCAAAAGGAAGATCGTTTGGAAATTGTCCGTGGTGATCAAAATTAACTGTTTCTTCTGGTTCAAGCGATTCTCTGCCATTCCTTTGGGCCTTTGTTAGTCCCTGCCTACGGCACGACTACTATTGTTTTCACATCCAACTAATCAATCTGCCTCAGCACCTGTGCTTTGCTAAAAAATCAAACTTTTTTCTAATGTTTGGTTTTCCCTGAAAATTTTGTGATGCAGAAATTCTGTTTTCTTGATTTTCTGATTGGACAAATGGTTTTTAGCCCATTGGTATTAAACTTTATAATTGGTAAAATCTTAAGAGTTTTGAAAGTAGCCAATTTGCAGAGTTTAGCGGTTTTTTCTAGTCTTTTCAAAGTAGATTGTCAACGTATTAGAGATTATCAGATAGTTATTTTCCAAACACAAAATATCAGATAGTTATTTTCCAAACAACAAAATATCCTGCGTCTTCTTGTGTCATTGTAATCTGTCCCTCCTTGTTGTATGTGACCACAGCTAATAATTGTAGAGGTTTTAAATTCCTGGAAACTGCCCGTGACTTTCCAACTATTAGTAAGTTTCACTACAAGATGGAAATCTTTTATCTCATGTTTTTAAAAAAGTATCATTTTATCCTTAGTTCTTGACATTCTAAATTATGCTTTATAAGGGAAAAAGTTCAAATTTGATTATTTGCCACACTTTTGTTTTCTGCCATGATAAACCTGGATAACATTAACTATAACACATATCTCTGGGTTTTATTTATCCTCTCTCACGATGGCTCCTAATGTTGATTTCGTACGGCAGATTTTATTGGCATGATTATGTTTTTGCTCTTCTTCCTGCTGAAGAATAGAGAGGCTCGTAGGACCTTTGTTAGACATTAACTTCTACGTTAGCTTAACAATCACTATTGTAGAAGTTAAATAACAGGCCTCTTAATCTTGCATTATGAGCCTTGCATAAAGTATGCTCTGCCTTCATAAAATAATATCAAATGGAATTCTGGAAATTATTTTCAAACTTCTCTATTACTCCGAGAGGGTATCTTATGTAACATGTCATTGCCTGGCAGGAGATTTAGAGGAATATTTGTGCAGTCTTAGGCAGGGACTGCAGCTGTGTACCACAACCCTTGTTTTCTAATGTTACTTTATCATAATAGAATATTTTTGTTTCCTTATTCTTTCCAAAGTCTAGAGTTAATCAAATTAATCTCAAGAGAAGAATATGAATTTGAATAATATATTATAGAAATTAATAAAGGTGAAGTTTTTGCCAAAATGTTCATGAATAGTCGTGTCAAGAGTGCTGATAATGTAATAACTCTTTTTTTCAAATTTTTTCTTGCCAAATAAATTTATGAAGTGATACAATGTTATTATTTATAGAAGGTTAGATTAGGCATTGCGTATTATTATTACACTTAAAGTGCGCCTTAAATTATAATTTATTTAATATTCTTAAACAAATCTTTGAAAACCAAGTCTAAATTATTAAATAAATTAATATTAACAATAGGGTTAGGGTTCTTCAATCTTTAAAAGCCACAAAGAAAATAAATATTTAGTTTAATGACCTTTGTTTTACTATGAGAATTAATTGCTTTAAAAAGTTATAATAAGTTTTTTTACTATGGGAATTAATTCTTATAAAATAATATAATAAGTTTTTGGTATCATTTAGAGTAAATTATTGAAAATATTTTTTTAAAAACTAATTATTAGAACTAACAATTAATTAGCAAAGAAAAACTTTATTTTAATTAAAATAAAAATCATTTATTAAATGATACATTATGACCGATAATAAGTCTCTTATTTTAAACACGTGCCACCTTACCTGCCTTGTAGTGTTTTAGTTGTAATTATAGTTGTTTTTTAGTTAAATTTTTTTATTTCATTAGGTAAACTTCAAATTTACGTTTTGTCAAACCAATAAAATGGTTATTATTTATAGTTATAATATTAATTATATTATTAATATTTATTATAACACTTAGATATATTATTTTAATTGATATTATAGTATTATAATATAGTATAATATTAATTGATAATATTTGACTCAATTTTTCTTCTTAGAATAAATATTTGTTGTATAGACAAATTGGATTTGAACAAATAATGTCAAAGAAATAATGTTTTTTTAAAGCCAATATAAATATTATAACTAAATTGTAATATTTATAGTATACTTTATAAAAAAAATTAGTTTAAATATTAATGAAATAGTATAAGTAAGTATTGATTGATAATAAACAATGTTTATATTATAAATATGATAATTATATATTTATATTATGACATTATTCTAATATTATAATATTTTTATATAGTATTATATTATATTTTTATTTTTATATAGTATTATATTATATTTTTAAAACTCTAATCCAATAACAAAATTGATGATTGATTTTTCATTAATATTTGTTAAAATATTTGCATATAGACATAGGAAAAATTTAATATTTGTTTAATGTTTAAAAAATACTCTCTTGTCATTGGTTTATTCAACAAATATTTGCATATAGATTTAGGAAAAAATTAATATTTGTTTAATGTTTAAAAAATTTTCTATTGTCAATGGTTTAATTTGGATAGAATAATTATTATATAATAAAAACTCATTGGTCACTCTACCACTATTACCGCTATGAATGCACATTAATCGCCCTTATCTGCTAAAAGTTTTCTGCCAATTAGATTAAAGAAAAATCAATTGTCACTTAGATTAAAGAAAAATAATTTTTCAAGTATGTTTTGCTATAATATATAATATTTGCATCTATACAATAGTAATAGCTAAATATTTCTTAAATAGAAAAACTATTTTAGTTCTCATTGGTTGCAAAAAGAATTAATAATAACTAGTTAAAAATAGGCCTCCACTGTAGTTTCAGAAACTAATAATGAGTTAATTTGACTATACTATCAAGCAAATCTTCAACTCATTTCTTGGTGCTATTGTAGTAGTATGTACATATCTTTAAACAATTATAATATATCTCTTTTTGAGTACTCTATATATAAGCACAAGTAATGTAGGGGCATTGTGCCAGGCCTACCCATTGCATTCAATTTATTTCTAGCCATTTAAATTTAAGTTTCACCACCCATTTTGAGGTCATTTTAGCTTGTCACTGGTTGTATTAAAGTAAAGAAGGAATTTGAAATGTGATGAGAAAAGACCAAAGAGGAGAAAAAGACCAAACATTCATTCAGGAATGAGAGTTCGTTGGCTTGAGGCCTTCCTAGAAGTGTCTTCATTTACTCGTGTAGAAAAAAGAAGACTTACAAGGATAACTTTAAGCAACCCCCACTTAAAAAACTTATAAAATCCTTGCAAATCTTAGTTAAGTGCTATAATTTTTCTACCGAATCCTTTTTTTTTTTTTAAAAAATATTAGATTTCATGGCGAATTTATGTCCATTTTTACAATTTTTTTTAAAATCGTGGCAATCCTAATGAATAAATCGTCAAAAAAAAAATTTCATTGGCTAATTATACTTGTATTCAAAATAAATAAATAAGTTTGGTAGCGAATTGTATAAATATTCAAAAATATAAAATTAATTAGTTGGTGAATATGTTTGCAATTTTTTTGAAAAAAATATGATGTGGCTTGCAAATATATCAAATACTAAATGATAATGATTAAATTATGTAGTGAATTTATATCTTTAAAAGGATTTACATTTACATCATCAGATGATCATAGATCAAGGGCAAAAGTGCTATTTTGGGTTAATGTTTTGACATACCTAAATTTGTACATAACATATCTAGAATAGAGACAAGTGTCAATGAGTTAACGATTTAGATTATAGAAAATTAATTTATAATAAGACTAAAATTTAAAAGGATGATTAGAATTATGATTTACATCGATGTATTTAAATATTATAATAAATATTGATTATTAGATGATTGCAGATCAACAACATAATTTCTATTTCGGGCTGCAATTTTGACACATGTAAATTTTTACATAAAGTCTTTGGAATAGAGACAAGTGTCATTGAGTGAATGATTTATATTAATGAAAAATAGTATCTATAATAGAACAAAAATTCAATTTTTTTATTTATTTCTGGTCAAATTTCTAACACACTCAAATTTCTACATAAAGTCTCAATGAGTGAATGATTTAGATTAACCTTATTTTTACATATATTTTGAATTATGATAGTAGATACTTTCAAAATTAACCAATGGCTACAATCACAAATAAAAGAGTTGTAGAATTATGTTATTAGGAAAAATAATAGATAATAAGACAAAAATTTAAAAGGATGAAAACAATTACAATTTACTTCTATTGGTGTATAACTCCTATAGTTTACACTAACTTAATCATAGTTAGGCGAATTCCCACATATTATTTGACTTTTTTTAAGTTGTTGGTCTTTTGGGAGATGTGTTATTCCAATGGACACCTCACCACTATTCTCTAGGGTAGTTGGGCTATTCATATGGATTATTAGTCGCCACCTATCCTTGTTTTGTGGAGAGTTGGATATCCAACTTCTTCTATTTATATCTTCTCATTTGTTAATACATTCATTCATTTTCACTTGCAATCTTGTACTTGTTGTATCTCCAAAATCTTAGTAGTTTCTACATGGTATCAAAGCCGGTGTGGTCAACCTCAAGTTGTTTTGCTCAAGCTGTGTGAATCACCTCCAATAACGTTGGGTTTTCATCTCTATGAGATTTGGTTTGCATTTGGTTTTTTGTTATCATTTAACATTAAATCCTTGTGTTCATTGTGAGTTTGAATCACCCACAAAGGGTATTATTTGAATGCCACAGCAAGGCCATCAATCGACCTATATTTGTGCAATGCATAGGAGCTTCATCGCTACACTGATACCTTAGAAGAAGCCATGCATATTGCATCATTGGAAGCCTCAAAGGAGGCAAGGCGTCACCCATGCAGGCCAAGCCTGCACCATCGATAGACCTTCTATAGCCTCCAAGTCACACAACCAACACCTCACACAAAGCCTGAGATGACATCTCTTGGTAGACATCGTCGACCATTCTAAAGTGACTATATCAGCCCTTTCTACAGCCACAATGGGCTCTATTGGTGTCCTCCACTCCTGGCTCTATTGGCATCCTCCACTCATGAGTTAGTGGACTCCCCATGATAGCAGAGACCAAGTTTAACTTGGCACCCTCCTCTCACCATGTCCCCTCAGGCCAGCCAAAGACCCATTCAAATTTGGGTGGTATTTTAGGCTCTGTCAAAGCCACATTTTGGCAGAAGTGTTGACTATGACAAATGTCAAATTAGTTGCAAAGGTGAGTGTCACTATTCATGTGACATAAGAAACTTGTTGGGGGGGGGGGGGGGGGTGAGGTCAGCAAAGAAAAAGGGGGGGATCAATTTTTTATGTATTAGCTCCTGGTCATATGGGTTAATAAGCCCTTGTCCGTGCTCTACCAACAGGGGCCAAACTTTTGTCTCTACAATTTTTTTTCATTAAAAATTGTATGCAATTTTTTTTTTCCAAGCACATTAGAAAAATTTTTAGGTGTATTTTTTTTGCAAATGCAAAATTTTCAAAGGGCCATAACTTTTGCAAAACAACTCAAAATCAAGTCATTCTTTTTGCAAAAGTGGTTTTTTCCATCCCTGATCCAACTAACCTGACTTCGCTCTGGAATTATAAAGTGCCCAATCAGGGTATTTTAGGGTGACTCAATGCACTTCTTTTCATTTGTACAATTTCGGAGGGAAAAACAAACTAAGGGGGAAATTCAATCAAATATGTAATATGATGTCAATGCACTAAACTATAAAGTGCCACTTTAAGGGCAGTATCAAGGAAGAGTGCTCAAAAACACTCAAACTAAAGTGACACCTCAACTTTAAAAACTAAGCATTAAGAAGTTTTCACCATTAAAAAGGGTAAAAAAAGGTATTACAATGCCACTATTAAAAATAAAACTTAATAGATGTGTCCTTGGTTCAGTTGTGGGTGATCACATGTCACCTTTCATTGAATTGTTTGTGAGAATCCAATCTTGAAATACTTACAAAATACTAATGGACGGTGTCTATCATGATGTACTTGGCAAAGGGACTATACAATTGGGAAATGGTTTTGTACATAATGTATATTACATTTCTGATTTATTCAAAAATTACCTCTCAGTGTACACACGCATAGATTTTGAGAAGACAGTTGAGTTCATACCAACATCAGCCCTCATTCAAGAATCCAAAGATCAAAAACTTGATGTAGTAGGTAAAATTTTCCACTTTGACTGCACCTTAATCTTTTCATAGTTTACATCCGGTGAAGAAAACAATAAAGATGTAACTTCAAAGCCAAGTATCAACTCACGACTCAACTTAGTTAGTTCCATATAGCAGGATTGATTGAACTCCACTAGTATCTTTGTTTGCAAATACACTCATGTAGTGTCATGTAATTGAAAATTTAAAGGGAATTGGGAAATTGTACTCACACTGATCTATAAAGTGTAATGGGGGGTTGTAACAATCACAACTTGAATCACACAGATTCTTATTTCATTTGTATGTGTACTCAATGCACATCCTTGTCTTCAGTTACTCAAAATATTTGTTGGACCTACATCTTGGTCTTCATTGCTTGATCATTACCAACACCAATTAGTTTGTTGAATGGCAGAGTTTACAACTTCAACATGCATCAAGAGTTCTTCATATCCACTTTAGAATCTGCATCATCATCTTTTGGGGGGGGGGATATCTAAGTCTTTCTCTTTGTTTTCTCTCTTTTTGGAGGAAATTTTTTTCCCATAGGGTTTTCTTTCTTTCTCTACCTTTTGAGAGATGCATTTGTACATGGGTACCTAATCAGCCGCATAGCTAGGACCCATCTTTCATAAACTCACCTAAGCTATGCTTAAGGGGGGGTGTTGGTGTATAACTCCTATAGTTTACACTAACTTAATCATAGTTAGGTGAATTCCCACATGTTCTTTGACTTTGTCTAAGTTGTTGGTCGTTTAGGATATGTGTCATTCCAATGGACACCTCACCACTCTTCTCTATGGTAGTTGCACTATTCCTATGGATTGTTAGTCGCCACCTATCCTTGTTTTGTGTAGAGTCAGGTATCCAACTTCTCCTATTTATATCTTCTCATTTGTTAATACATTCATTCATTTTAACTGGCAATCTCATGCTTGTTGTATCTCCACAATCTTGACAGTTTCTACAACTTTGATAACCCATATTATAATATTTTGATAAAGAAAAGAGTTTATAGAAAAAAAATTTAGATAACCCTAAGCCAAGGTGCCCTAACATGAACCTTGGATAAATGCCTATGTAGAAAAGGGAAAGTTCAAAAGATGCGATTTTTTAAAAACTCAAAATAAAGTTGTTAATGGCCACTATTGATGCATCACCTAACAACTGCCCCCTGAAGAAGAAAAGTTTTAGCATAAATAATAGATCTTTCCCTTGTTAAGAAATAGGAACATAAACCATTATGTATATTAAGGGCCCTATCAAAGTGTTCCAATGAGCCTTTAACAAGTGCTCTCCTAACCTCCTCAAGATTGCAATTAGCTCTAGTCGAGCACTCTAACATATGTAAAAGGGAAAATTGCAACCTTATCCCATGCTTTGTCATCACAACTGTAATCATTTAAAGCTAAATCAACCTTATCCCCAAGGATGATAGATTCTTGAATAATTGCCTTCCTGATCATCTTCACTAGACCTTGGTCATCGAGCGGGTCCATTAAATTTGACAAAAATGCATAGATGATGTCATTGACTAGATTTTTTTGAGGATATTTTTAAAAGAATATCACAACCAATAATGTCTCGAACAACATCGTCAACCAGGAGGGAGTCAATCATAAACACCTTCCCCAGTTTTCGCTCATCAAATCTATCCAAATTAGTCATTTCCCACTTGCAGGATAAGAGAGAAACATGATGAGATATCAAATGGCTCATCTTAATCAATGATCGTAATTCGATAGGAATTAAAACATAAACAACCAAAAAAAAGGAAAATGGTATATTTGTTGTGTCCTGTGTGAACAAAAACCATGCCACCTAGTGCATCATTTATTACCATCATATCGTGGGTTACTCATGATCTCAATTAAGACAATGGGATCGATTGTAAATAGTGTCACACAATTCAATTGATATGACTAACTACAGTTTCTTTACATCATTAATTAGTTGTCATTTACAATCAAATCCATCATATCAAATTGTGATACTCTGAAGGCCAAGCAAAAAATTGGCTAGATTACCCAATGCCAATTTAGTTCATTAATGACAAGTGACAAATAACCTAGATTATCTAATGAAAATTTAGTTTATTAATTATTATGAATTTCAGGTGATGGAAGAGTAAATTAAATGGCAGTGTTTATTGTTTCAACCTTAAATTGCATTACCAAGCATCAGATAGTAGAAGTATCAATAAACTATAAAAGTTCAAAGTAATAGCTTTTATTACAACAGCTATGCGAAGAAAGTAATTTACCAAGTACTTTTTTGTGTTCACGCATGATTTTGGATTTAACTGTGTGATACTGATGATTTTGGGCATCATCTACTTTTTTATTTTCTCTTTTCATTCTAAGCTTCATCTCTCTAGAATTTTTGAATTAGGAATTTTGTTTTAATAAAAAGGTGCAAAGAACCCATATGTGTTAAGATAAAGACCCAAATCGAAGTACAATAGGGGCCACAATGGGAAAGCTAGCACAACTGTCAACAATGGAAGAATGTGCCTAGTGAGGAGAGAAAAAAGAACTCAAAATTATGGTGATATGACCAATATATATCATAGAAGCATCTGTCTGATACAATCAAAGTGGCAAACAACAAGCCACGTAAGCTTTTAATGCATAGACATTAAAAACATGCCACTCCCAACAATGTCTACCAACAAGCCTAGTAGGAATAATTGGCAAAATCCCTAGAAGTTTTTCTCATTGGAGTAAAAAGGACACAGAAGTGACTATCCCATAAAAGTCATATACCGTAAGCCATAAATGTAATATTTGAATTGTCTTCCCAACCTAGCCCACAACCACATTCGTGACCACCTCCATCCCAGCCCCAATGCAACCCCCAATCACCCCAAACCACTACCAAGGACACAAGAACCACCCAAAACACTACCAAGGAAGTCACCACCATCCACACCACCTCCAACAAGCCAAGAATCTACTCAACCGCCACCAATGCCGCACACCTCAAACAACACTACCTCCCATCCTACTACCATAATTGGAGCCACTTAGGTCAATCAACCACACAACCACCACTGTCAAGCTCAGTTCTTCATCTAAGCACCTTCTAGCATTGATGCCATAGATAACTCTGAGTTAGCCACCCACAACAAAGCCCCAATGCCAATAATCAAGTCCATCATAATGACTCTGAGCACCCCAAATGCAAAACACCACCTCGACCCACCTCGTCTTCTGAAGAACCATAATCCTACTAGCATTTTTTTAATTTGAAAATGTATATAAAACATAAAAATAGAGTTAAGGAATGTAGAACAGTATGATATAAAATTTTATTTGTGCATGGCTATGAAGGATGTTATTGCTTTGTAGTTCTCATAATGAAGAAATAAAAGCCTTCGTCAAGTGGAAAAAATCATGTAAAGAATTGACACTTTTAACATTTGCAAATGATGCATTTAACTCTAGGTGGTGGGTTGAATATCCCACACATGCATGCATGTATGAGAAATTGGAAATTCAAATGGATGCATGGAATTAGTATTGGAACTTAATTGCTAGTGACCTAGAGAACATCAATTTAATTCTCTTTTACTGGCTTTATTGTTACCCATACCTAGTGGTTTCTTGTACATATAATTCAAGGTTCCATGGAAAATCATTTATTATCATTGTGAATGACTACACAATTAAATTCGTAATGCAAACATTGCCTTTTAATAGGATGGTTGTGGACTATAGTGAAGTATTCATTAAACATCATCGAAAAGAGGAACGGAAAAGATTTTGGAGAACCAAATCAAGGTCAAAGATTAAAAGTTTTATACGTAACTAGATAGTAGAGTATGATGTTAATTGAATGTCTTAACTCTTGGTCTCTTCTCCATTTTCAATGTTGTTTGAAACTTTAAGTTTGGTTAGATGTTCATGTAATTCCCTAATTTGTTTGATGGTGATGTTAATAAAAAGTATAGAAATACTTATAGTTTGACATGAGTTCAATGGCAATGTATAAATATGGTTCAATAACAATTCTCACATGGTGGGTAAAAGTATAGAACTATGTCACACTTTTGGCCAACTTATCAGCACAAGTGAATTTAAACATTTCCAACTAAAAGTCATTTTTTGTCAAACATATGGTCTAGTGATATTCATTCTAACTAAATTAGATATGGGCCATAATTTTTCCAACAAGAACTGTCCACTAAACACATATGTAGCACCACTTGGGGGCTAATTTACCAAAAAAAGAAAATTGTTCAAAAAAGTTGACATTTCAAAAACACCCTTCTGTAGATTTGTAAGTGTAGTTTTCAAAAATGTGATTTTTTAATAGTTTAATTTATTGTTTATATTTTATATTTTATTTTTACTAAAAGTAAGTTATTTGCACCAAAATATAAGGTTGGTTGTCTTATCAAGAAAAAATACTAAATTTTATTAAAAAAAAAACTATGATGCACTAGAGAAGATATTCCATGTCAAGATGATATAATTTTTTTCTATTTTGGGTAAATAGTCAAGACAAAAGCTGACGTCCCATCAAAATAATTATGCTTTTAGTACACACAACTTTTAATATTTATTTAAAATGATATATTTATCAAAATGTGGAAAAAATAAATTCATGCACTAAAGTTTCAAGTTATAAATACATAAAAAAATGAAGGAAAAAATAAAATTTACTATATAAAGAGTGATGTCCCACTTAACTTCATTTTTTAATATTTTATCAGCAACTAAATTATATCGTCAATTTTACAAGAAAAATATATTCAAATGCTTTTTAATTTTTATAAAAAATACAAACATAAAATAGACTAAAAAATAAACATTTCATTAATTTACATCATTTCAAAATTCAAAATATATATGTCACTTTCTAGTGATTCAAGTTAAAAATTTTAATCAATGTTGGTCGTTTCCTTTATAAAAGTGTGACACAACTTTGTGCTTTTACCCTAATAAAGATAAATGAGTTCAATGGTAATGTTTAGTGATGTATAAATAGGGGAAAGATAAATGGATAAGAAGACTATAAGTTGTCCTACAAAAGAAACACTAAGAATCAATTTTCACGTAGGAATTATTCTATTATTACTATCTATTATCTTGTCATGTATCAATATGGACTTGAAATAATACATCTAAGCTAGACCAATTGGCAAAGTCACTAAAAAACCATAATAGAATTCAAATTCTTCTTTTGAGATTATTGCCAAATTTTGATTGTCAAATGACCGTTGATCAACCACTTATGTTCAATTTCAGACTAAAGTCTTGATGCAACCAATTTTATACATAAAGTCTTTGGAATAAACATAAGTGACAATCACTCAATAAGTGAATGATTATTAACTAACATATTATTATTATGATTTATTAATTTCGATTTATTAAATTAAATATTATTATTACCATATTATTATTAATTTATAATTAATAATTAACATATTATTAATTTTGCACCATTGGTTGAATGGTTTTGACTCATATGAGGTGGACCCTTTATGAATCATTTTGATCATCATATGATCGAAGATCAATGACGTATGTTCAATTTCAGGTGGAAATCTTCAAGCACCCAATTTTGTACATAAAGTCTTAGGAATAGAAACAAGTGTCAATGTCTCAACAATTTAACAATTATCAATTAACATATATTATTATTAATTTACATTTATTAATTACCATATTAAATTATTAATTTTTATTTATTAATTAACATATTATTAATAGTTTTGCACGATTTGTTCAATGGTGCCGACTCATATGTAGTGGGCCCTTCATGAATCATTTTGATCGTCAGATGATCACAGATCAAAGACATGTTCAATTCTGAATGAAAGTCTTCAAGCACCCAATTTTGTACATAAACTCTCTAGAATAGAGACAAGTGTCAAAGACTAAATGAGTGAATGATAATTGTTACATCCCCAATTTATGATTTGACTTAAACTTAACTTTATGTGCTAATTAGGAGGATTAACCATAGTTTAATGATTAGATGTTGTGGAAATATATTATTTAATCACTGATTATGAGAATACTAACTAATGATAGTTATGAAATTACATGTTCATATGAATATTTAATTATTATGAATTTTGAATTAGATGATGATGCATTGGTCATGGTTTTATGATGGTGAGTGTGAATAGGAAATGAATCATCCTTCGAAGATGGAAGGAGAGTATCATCTGAGAAGAAGAGATAGATGTCAAGAAATGGGTCCAATTGCCTTCTGAGTATCATACTTTATGTCCTTATGAACCCTTGTAAGATGGCGTAACTTACGTCTTTTCTTTTCTAGTCGATTTTCTATGTGTCATCTTGTCGATTGAGTAATTTTGGCAATGTTTGCATTGACTCGACCAAATGACTTTCTTAGAATGTCAATGTGAGTCGAGAGATAGTCTTGCCAAGTGGTAGAGTACCTTCTTGTTTTCTCCATTTATTCTCGAAGCAGGATTTTGAATCTATTACTCTTAGTATAATATGCTTTGGGTTTATAGAGAAGAAGGGGGAGTGGTGCTAGACCCCTAAATCATGTGTTGACTTTGCCATCATGTAGGTGGTGATGTCGTAGGACATCCTAAATGATATAAGTATCTTCATACATCAAGAAGATGTATGAAATTAATATTAATAGCTATGACTAATTAAATCTAATATCGAATCCCATGTAATACTAATATGGTTATTTGTTTTGTATATGGGCTAACATCACCCATGGTAGTGGAGTGATGAGATGTTAATTCAAACCAATAGGAGCTTCATGCTCACTGGCTAGTTGCAAATAGCAAGTATTAGATCGAAAGAATTCTTAGAACCACTGGTGGCAAAGTGGGGAAAGTACCCACCACATCATGGGCGCGGGTGGTAGTTCCCTGCATGCTTGACATGCAAGAAGACCAAAAACCTAGTCGTAGTAAGTTTTGTCACTTCCAATTGCTATCAATAATCATTCTTATCATCATTGATTATTGTTGGCTACTCTCTAGGCTTGGGAGACAAGCAAAGAACAATGAAATCAATGAGCTAAAACCTATGGAGATACCATAGGAATAGATATGTTAGCTATTAGCCATGAGACTTGATAAACTATGTTGACAATATCAAAATGACTCCATTCAGGTTAGAATTGAGTCTAAAAAGACTTACTTAATGATTGATTGTTAAGAGTGATGCTTTCTTGATGTATAAGTGTTGACTGTGTCGACTACTGCATGATATAATTGTTGTGTTATTTGTTTGAAGATTTTGGCCACAACCATTGATAAGCTAAACTTATTACCTCAAACCTTTGTGTCTAAGCTACTGCATTTAGATTAGCTAATGTTTTTATTTGGAGATTTACTCCAGGACACTGGGCCGATAATGATATATGTATCATAAGTTAATATGTCCAGATTGTATTTTCTATAACTATTGCTTGAGGCCTTTAAGGTTGAGCTCAAAACCACTGTAGCAAACTCATGTCAAGTGCCGACATGGCACAATCCATAATAATTTAAAGATAGCACCAAGACTCATATGATGAATTTGAGCTGATAGTGCTCATGGCACATCATGTGTTAAACCATTGTGTTAAGTATATGTTCGAAGGCTCGGCCTGCATGTGGCCAAGGCACCAACCATGAACTGTTGTGATGATCTTTTGAAACTTTAACCTTAGATCGTGCTGATAGTAATTAACCACAATCCTAAAACCATCATACACTGAACTAACAGCTTTCAAAGGGTTATTAAGATAACCAAAGGTAGTTTTTTTCAACCCCTCAATAAAGAAGGAGGTTATCAATACAAAAGATTATTGTTTTATTCTATGGAAGCTTTGCATGCATGCTGATACATTAGAGGGGATTTCCTTGGTCTAAATGTCTTGTTGGCCTCTTTGAAAGAGGAGTGGTGGTTATTCTAACCACATTCATTGAGCTCCCACAAAAGATGTTCGCATCGTTGACATATGTTGGGATTTGCATTTTAATATCTATCGGTTGAAACTGAATCATCAAGCGGACTATTTTGAATTCAATATGTTTTCAAACTACAAAGAGTGGGAATGAAAGTTGGGGTGACTCATTATGAGTCTTGTTGAGTCTTTATAGCCATGACTCAGCCAAGTTGATGGCATGATCTTTAAGTGATATGTTATTTTTTGCATAATCATTATCATTGGAATGAGATATTTTTTGTAAAGAGTCTGTGACAAGCAGAGGGATAACAAGTTAGAGAAAGGAAATAACGTGGATTATCTTGGGCGACCATAGAAGTATTTCTATCTACAAATCCTTCTTAGCTTCGACCACTGCTACCAGGTAACATTTCTACATTTTATGCATTGAAAGGCAATATGAAGTTGAATGTTTATTAAGTCTTTTGTATTCCTTTGTCTTGGGCAATCATTTATACCAGTATGGTTATCCTTTTAGTTCATTGTGTAATATGTTCAAAACAAGATGAGCTGACTGTGTCGAATAGAATATCATCGATTTAACTTAGTTAACTGTGTCGGCTGTGTATAGTTAACTTAGTGGAAACCAAAGAGCATTGACTAGCTTGAAAAGGCCAATGTAAGCAATATCATTGAATTCTATTTCCTTATGATAGAAGGCCAACCCTATACATATCGTTTTAAAACTGTTATACTTGTCAAACTATCGTATGGAGAACTAAATGACTTTTGTAATCATATACTTGAAGAAGCATATCGTAGTTATCAAAAGCCTTGTAAACTAGTCACCTCAATGAGTGAGTTTCCATATGAGGTTAGTCGACAATATAAGTTAATCATGATATAGAGTTTCATTGAAATTAGTGCAAATGATACTTGATAGGAAAACTTACCAGCTGTGAGTAATATGGTTCAAAGTATTAAATGGTTATATTATCATTTTAAAACCATTCTTGGTTTAGTTTATATATATGTGTCAAAAATGATTCCTTATCAAAAGAAATTAGATTCTTGGTAATCTATGGTAACTATGCTATAGCCAATCAAGAGGTAGAAGAACTAGAGTTTAGAAAATGGAATAAATATCATAGCACCATCTTTATTGTCTATTCTATTAATCTTGATGAGTATAGCATTATAGTAAACCATTATGATAGAATAGACTAAGTCTATCTAGAATGACCTTGTATGGAATCATAAATGAGTATATAAGTAGTAATAGTTAATGACATCTCACAAAGGTAAGTTGAAAGTACTCATACACTTTTGTATAGGAGTTATTATCTATTACACAACCATAATATTCTTAATCGAGGTTGAGTTAAACCAAAGGTCATTTATAAACCTTAGTCTCATAGATATAAGATATGGATATTTTGAAATATCAGATTATCCAGGCATTGTTATGAAGACCCTAGATTCGAATATGAAACCAAATGATTAGTTATGTCATATAGACTTATCTAAGTCAAGAAAACTATTATCATGAAAAGATGTTAAACTATTTATGTAAACATTGTTGATGAGGACAAACTGTGAGAAGACGACAAGCATCCAAGTCGAGTAGGGGTAGGTGAACACTACAATCACATTCATTTCGAATGTTATTGATATTAAAACTTTGGCCAAAGTAATGCATTCATTTTCAGTATGCATTGTGTTGGTAGGTGGCGACTGATCAGGAAAGTACTATACACTAGCCATGTATCCTCGCGGGGGTTCGGGGGTGGCAGCCCCCGAGAATTTTTTTTAGGGCTGACATAAAAAATCCTATTTTTGTGACCGACATAAGAAAACCCTATTTTTGTAACCGACAAAAAGCTTGATAAAAAGCAGCTAAGCATTAGGGTTTTATGATATGGTATTGTAGCATTTGCAACGGTATTGAGTTGCAGGGATTGCTGGTTGTAATCGGTTTGATTTACTGGATAATAATATTGGACTCTTTGTTTGGTGGATGTAGCCTGAGTTTGGGTGAACCACGTTAAAATTTATCTCTCGCTGTTATTAATTCTGTGTATTTCTATTTCTCTATTTAATCTTTATTTGCATTTAATTGATATCTTTTGCCAGCTAACCCTAACACATTGTTGGTTCATTGTATCTAGATTGCACAACCTATCAAAAATCATACTTAGCTAGAGGGTATATAGGGTTGTATGGTTGATAAAGTTGTGTAGGATACAACACTATGTACTCGGGAAGTCAAATTACCATTGGTCACCTTTGGTCTATATTCCTCGTGAAGGGTAGGGCCACTTCCTATGTGGAAGATGTGTGGGAGACCATCGGTCTGTGGATCAAGGTAAATGACTGAAAAGATACTGTCTCTCTCCAAGAAGAAAACATGCCAGGGCATGTGATAAAGATGTTAGATATTCAGAAGTAGTAATTATTCCAAATTTATTTATGTAATTGATTTACTTTTGCAGATGTTGTAATTGAGAAAGACAATAGGATTTATTGTAATTTGTAAGAGAAATCTTGTAATTGTTGTTACTTAATTATATGTTAAATAAAAGAAAAATTTTCTCTTGTTTTTACCTTGTTAAATTACTCTATGGTAAATTTCTGGTTTTACTATGTTTTTAGAATGTGGATGTTACAATTGTAATGTTGACATTGGAGATTGATCCAATGATTGATAAATGTAATGCCGACCTTGATGCACATTCCAAAGTTAATGAATTGTATAAAAGTATGTAATGAAGTTGCAAAAAAATGTGTGTGGTATGAAAATGAAAAGATCAGTGTGAAGGTGTGAAAGAGAAGAGAAGAGAAATAATATTGTGCTTCAATGGAACTGAACCTTGGCATGGAGTAGATGCTGCTAAATCAGTTCACCCTTTTGGCAATCAGCCACCCATAAGCAGTGAGCCTTTCTTTGTAGTAAGCCCTGTTGGTAGTGAGCCTCTTTTTTTCGGTATTGATATAACATATATATTTCTATGGGCTAACACCCACCATAGTTTTTCCCTTTTAGGGTTTTCCATGTAAAAAATCTAGTGTCTTCTGTGCTGACTATGTTATTGTGTTGAACTTCATATTTCATGCTTTCATGGTTATTTCTGAATATAAGTAATTGATAAGTTGATGTTCATAATTGGTTAAAATTTTTAGGACAATTGATTCACCTCCCTCCCCCCTATCAGTTGGTGTAGTTCAACAAATCCTTTACCTTTACGCTCTTTGAAATGGAGATGATTATAATCGATACCTAATTGCATGGCTTGAAGATGTTGATGTCTACTATTTTTTTGGTGCCATGTTTTCCCTTTAAAAATGTTGAATTGTTCTCTATCTCTAATAATCTTACTAAAACATGACCTTTGAATAGCTAGGACAATCTCTTGTAATATGAAATTCTACTAACCTAAATATGCCAATGATGAGCAATTGATCTCAAAATGTCTTATTTATTAAGTAAGCTTATTCCACATGTAAAAATAACTTGACCAGAAGATCATTTAGAGTTATATGGGTTGCAAGATTTCTTCTCATCACTCATTTGAGTTAATGTTCAAATCATGTAAGGTTAAAAATAACTTACACTCTAGCTAATTGCTTTACACAAATACCTAAAAGTAATTTAGCAACATGACAATTAATCTATTATATCTATGTCTACTATAAAAAACATAATTGCATTCTTACATACTCTTAAAACATTCATTTAAATTGGTAATTGCTCCCAGAGGCATAGAGCCGACATATAAAAATAATTACAATGAGAGGAGTTATCCGTGGCATTAAGGGGGTGTATTATCCAGTGGTATTAAGAGGATGACCGTGACCATGTACATAAAAAAATAGAGCAGATAGTTTTTTTAAATAACTAGACATGTTTTTTTAAATAATTATAAATATATAGCTGACATAGTTTTATTAAATCAATGAACATAAAAATAAAGCCAATAAAATAATGTGTATAAATATAAGTAGTACTCTAATAAAAATGCAAATTGAATTGGGAGAAGAAGTTTAATCGGTAAGGAGAGAAGTTTAATTGGTAAGGGCACTATGCAACCATCTTTTTTTTGTTTTTTTCTTCGAAAATAGATTTATGATTTTTTTGGTTTTTTTCTTCCAAAATAAATTTATGAAGTGATGCAATGCTGCTACTATTATTTATAGAAGGTTAGATTAGGCATTGCGTATTATTTAGTCTTATAGGATTTACATGCGACTCATTAATATAAAATAAAAATTGCAGTTAAAATGCAACTTAAATTATGGAACCTATAAATTATAATTTATTTTATATTTTTCTTGCATAACCAAATCTTTGAAAACCACAAAGAAAATTAAGGCAGGGTAAATTATTTACTTTAATTTATTGAGAGCTATGGTTAGGGTTCTTCAATCTTTAAAAGCCATAAGGAAAATTAATATTTAGTTTAATGACCTTTGTTTTAAATTTTTACTATGGGAATTAATTCCTTTAAAAATTATAACTAAGTTTTTCATTAAATTATTGAAGTATATTCCATTAAAAACTAATTGTTAGAGTTAAGAATTGCCTTTCTTTTAATGCGGGGTAGGATTATAGTTCTTCAATTTTTAAAAGATTAAAGATTTTTATTATGGGAATTAATTGTATTAGACAATTATAATTAAGATTTTGGTACCATTTGGATTAAAATAAAGGCTAATTTTTAGGGTTCTTTAATCTTTAAATGCAAATCTATAAAGTAAATAAAATAACTATTTAAGTAAAACTAACATTAATAAAATTATTAAACTGGTATAGATATTTTAAATACATCTATCTAAAAGATGTCTATACACGTCTTTTAAATAGATGTATTTAAGATATCCATACTAGCTTAATTAATCTCTTGAATTATTTAGTTTTTTGGAATTTTATGTATAAAAACCTTTTTACTTAGTGGTTTTCCCTGGGCACAATTAAAATAGAGAAGCCAAGAGTAGATTAGATAGAACTCCATAATGGAGGCAGAAAGTCTTAAGTTTTGTAAGTTTCATATTTTAAAAAATAAAAATTATTGAATTATTCTTGTAATAAATTAATAAAATTATTAAACTGGTATAGATATCTTAAATACATCTATCTAAAAGATGTCTATACACGTCTTTTAAATAAATGTATTTAAGATATCCATACTAATTTAATTAATCTCTTGTATTATTATTTTTTTTGGAATTTTATATATATGGAATTTTATGTATAAAAACCTTTGCCTTTTTACTTAGTAGTTTTCCCTGGACACAATTAAAATCCAATTAAAATAGAGAAGCCAAGAGTTGGTTAGATAGAACTCCACAATGGAGGCAGAAAATCCTACGTTTTGTAGGTTTCATATTTTAAAAAATAAAAATAAAAATAAATCTTAATCTTCCCCGTGCCTACAACTACACCTGCTAAGAGACCCGTCGATTACTTTTTTTTTTTTGAAAGCCCTATCCTACATATTAAAGTGCTTATTAGTTAGTGACGGGCTGAAGTTTAAATTTGATGGCTGTATGACCGTATTCAAGCAATTTTGTCGTAAAATACAAATCAAAATTTTTAAAAAATTGTATCATATGAAAGGAGAGATTCTGGATACACTGAAAATTTATACAGAATAAAATTTTATCATATGAAAGAAGAAATTCTGGATACACTGAAAATTTATACAGAATTATGATGATATTTCTCGCTTAGATATAATTTTATTTATTCATAGTATTTTAAGGACACCTTTGAATGGATAACTGTCATAAAAAATTTGCTTGACAGGCAGGATCCACCGTCAAATTGAAGGCTGGCAAGTTACGCTCCAATATAACTTGAAGGAGCAGTTCCCCAGCAAGATGCAAATCTATATAAAAAATCTGGATCCCATCAACATACCCATAGTGGTGGAGAGTTCAGACACGGTTGCGGCTCTGAAAGAAAAGGTTTATGAGTTAGAAGGAATTCCACGAGAATGGCAAGAACTGATTCTTGTGCCCCAAGTTTCAGAAGAACATGACTCAGATTTGCTAAGGTCTGTTCCATTTGCAGAAACCAAGTTGGAGGACACAAAAACTATCTCCTATTACAACATTCAGGAGGAGCAGACAATCTCTCTGGATATTCGTTTGCTGCCCATAAATGAAGCAACTGCAATGAAAGTATATATCCGTAGACCACGTCGTCCACGCAAGAGTGCAGATATCATAAATTTATATGTGGAGAGTTGGTGGACAATTCGTTTTGTGAAGGTCATTCTAAGACACATTGGTGGTGTGCCATGGCATGAGCTCCAAAGGCTACAATTTGAAAAGAAGGTGTTGGAAAATAACATGACTATTGCTGACTGCAATATTCAAAAGGAAGATCGTTTGGAAATTGTCCGTGGTGATCAAAATTAACTGTTTCTTCTGGTTCAAGTGATTCTCTGCCACTCCTTTGGGCCTTTGTTAGTCCCTGCCTTCGGCAGGGGTACTGTTGTTTTCACCTCAAACTAATAAACTTTTTTCTAATATTTGGTTTTCTGAAAATTTTGTGATGCAGAAATTCTGCTTTCTTGATTTTCTGATTGGACAAATGGTTTTTAGGCCATTGGTATTAAATTTTATAATTCGTAAAATCTTTAAGAGTTTTAAAAGTAGCCAATTTGCAGAGTTTAGCAGCGTTTTCTAGTCTTTTTAAAGCAGATTGTCAACGTATTAGAGATTACCAGATAGTTATTTTCCAAACACAAAATATCAGATAGTTACTTTCCAAATACAAAATATCCTGCATCTTCTTGTGTCATTGTAATCTTTCCCTCCTTGTTGTAGGTGACCACAGCTAATAATTGTATAGGTTTTAAATTCCTGGAAACTGCCCGTGACTTTCCAACTATTAGTAAGTTTCACTACAAGATGTGTTTATGTCATTAGTGGTTTGTGGTTTGACAAATCTTTTATCTAATGTTTTTAAAAAAGAATCATTTTATCCTTAGTTCTTGACATTCTAAATTATGCTTTATAAAGGAAAGAGTTCAAATTTGATTATTTACCACAGTTTAGTTTTCTGCCATGATAAACCTGGATAACATTAACTATAACACATATCTCTGGGTTTAATTTATCCTCTCTCACGATGGCTCCTATAGTTGATTTCTTACGGCAGATTTTATTGGCATGATTATGTTTTTGCTCTTCTTCCTGCTGAAGAATAGAGAGGCTCGTAGGACCGTTGTTGACATTAACTACTACGTTAGCTCAACAATCACTATTGTAGAAGTTAAATAACAGGCCTCTTAATCTTGCATTATGAGCCTTGCATAAAGTATGCGCTGCCTTCATAAAATAATATCAAATAAAATTCTGGAAATTATTTTCAAACTTCTCTATTACTCCAAGAGGGTAATTTATGTAACATGTCATTGCCTGGCAGGAGATTCAGAGGAATATTTTTGCAGTCTTAGACAGGGACTGCAGCTATGCACCACAACCCTTGTTTTCTAATGTTACTTTATCATAATAGAATATTTTTGTTTCCTTTGACTCTTACCAAAGTCCAGAGTTAATCAAATTAATCTCAAGAGAAGAATATGAATTTGAATAATCTATAATAACTCTTTTTTAAAAAGAAAATTTCTTGCGGAATGAATTTATGAAGTGATACAATGTTATTATTTATAGAAGGTTAGATTAGGTATTGCATATTATTATTACACTTAAAGTGCACCTTAAATTATAATTTATTTAATATTCGTAATGCATAAATAAATCTTGAAAACTAAAGCTAAATTATTAAATAAATTAATATTAACAACAAGGTTAGGGTTCTTCAATCTTTAAAAGTGCAGGGTTTAAACAAAGACATGATTTTAAACAAGTGCCACCTTACCTACCTCATAGTGTTATAATTATAGTATGTGTTTTAGTTGTAATTATAATTGTGTTTTAGTTATAATTTTTTAATTCATTAGGTAAACTTCAAATTTACTTTTGGTCAAACCAACAAAATGGTGATTATTTATAGTTATAATATTAATTATATTATTAATATTTATTATAACACTTAGATATATTATTTTAATTGATATTATAGTATTATAATATAGTATAATATTAATTGATAATATTTGACTCAATTTTTCTTTTTAGAATAAATATTTGTTGTATATACAAATTGGATTTGAACAAATAATGTTAAACAAATAATTTTTTTAAAGCCAATATAAATATTATAACTAAATTGTAATATTTATAATATACTTTATAAAAAAGTTTAGTTTAAATATTAATGAATAGTATAATTAATTCTTGATTGATAATAAACAATGTTTATATTATAAATATGATAATAATATATTTATATTATTACATTATTCTAATATTATAGTATTTTTATAAAGTATTATATTATATTTTTAAAACTCTGAGCCAATGACAAGATTGATGATTGATTTTTCAATAATATTTGTTAAAATATTTGCATATAGACTTAGTAAAAATTTAATATTTGTTTAACGTTTAAAAAATACTCTCTTATCATTGGTTTATTCAACAAACATTTGCATATAGATTTAGGAAAAATTTAATTTTTTTTTAACATTTAAAAAATACTCTCTAGTTTAATTTGGATAGAATAATTATTAGATAATAAAAACTCATTGGTTAGTATGCCACTATTACCGCTATGAATGCACATTAATCGCTCTTATCTGCTAGAAGTTTTCTGCCAATTAGATTAAAGAAAAATCAACTGTCAATCAGATTAAAGAAAAATAATTTTTCAACTATGTTTTGTTATAATATATAATATTTACATCTATACAATAGCAATAGCTAAATATTTTTTAAATAGAAAAATTATTTCAGTTCTCATTGGTTGCAAAAAGAATTATTAATAACTATTTAAGAATAGGCCTCCACTATAGTTTCCTTGGTAGAAACTAATAATGAGTTAGCTAAATATTTTTTAAATAGAAAAATTATTTCAGCTCTCATTGGTTGCAAAAAGAATTATTAATAACTAGTTAAGAATAGGCCTCCACTATAGTTTCCTTTGCAGAAACTAATAATGAGTTAAAGTTAATTTGACTATACTATCAAGCAATTCTTCAACTCATTTCTTTGTGCTATTGTAGTAGTATGAACATATCTTTAAACAATTATAATATATCTCTTTTTGAGTACTCTAAATATAAGCACAAGTAATGTAGGAGCATTGTGCCAGGCCTACCCATTGCATTCAATTTATTTCTAGCCATTTAAATTTAAGTTTTAGCACCCATTTTGAGGTCATTTTAGCTTGTCACTAGTTGTATTAAAGTGAACCTATTTAGACAAGTTCCATCTTTTCCCATGATGAAGTTAGCACCCAAATTAAAAAATTGGGCAAGTTTTTGTAGAGTTGGAAGGGGTGGAGGAAGAAAATTAAGGCCATGTAGGATATAGAACTAAGGCAAGAAGGAATTTGAGATGTGACGAGAAAAGACCAAAGAGAAGAAAAAGACCAAACATTCATTTAGGAATGAGAGTTCGTTGGCTTGAGGTCTTCCTAGAAGTGTCTTCATTTACTCATGTGTAGAAAGAAGAAGACTTACAGGGATAACTTTAAGCAACCACCACTAAAAAAACTTATAAAATCCCTGCAAATCTTAGCTAAGTGCTATAATTTTTCTAGCAAATCCTTCATTTTTTGTGAAAAAATATTAGATTTCTTGGCGAATTTATGTCCATTTTTACAAAAAATTTTAAAATCATGGCAAATCCTAATGAATAAATCATTAAAAAAATAAATAGCGAATTGTATAAATATTCAAAAATATAAAATTAATTAGTTGGTGAATGTGCTTGCAATTTTTTGAAAAAAACATGATGAGGCTTGCAAATATATCAAATGCTAAATGATAATGATTAAATTACGTAGTGAATTTATAACTTTAAAAGGATTTACATTTACATCATTAGATGATCGCAGATCAAGGGCAAAAGTTCTATTTTGGGTTAATGTTCTGACATACCTAAATTTGTACATAACATATCTAGAATAGAGACATGTGTCAATGAGTTAACGATTTAGATTAACAAAAATTAATCGATAATAAGTCTAAAATTTAAAAGGATGATTAGAATTATGATTTACATCAATGCACTTAAATATTATAATAAATATTGATTATTAGATGATTGCAGATCGACAACATAATTTCTATTTTGGGCCGCAATTTTGACACATGTAAATTTTTACATAAAGTCTTTGGAATAGAGACAAGTGTCATTGAGTGAATGATTTATATTAATGAAAAATAGTATCTATAATAAAACAAAAATTTAAATTTTTTTAATTTCTGGTCAAATTTCTAAAACAAAAATTTCTACATAAAGTCTCAATGAGTGAATGATTTAGATTAACCTTATTTTTACATATATTTTGAATTATGATAGTAGATACTTTCAAAATTAACCAATGGCTACAATCACAAATAAAAGAGTTGTAGAATTATGTTATTAAGGAAAAATAATAGATAATAAGACAAAAATTTAAAAGGATGAAAACAATTACAATTTACTTCTGTTGGTGTATAACTCATATAGTTTACACTAACTTAATCATAATTAGGCAAATTCCCACATGTTCTTTGACTTTGTTTCCAATGGACACCTCACCACTATTCTCTAGGGTAGTTGGGCTATTCATATGGATTGTTAGTCGCCACCTATCCTTGTTTTGTGGAGAGTCGGGTATCCAACTTCTCCTATTTATATCTTCTCATTTGTTAATACATTCATTCATTTTCACTTGCAATCTTGTGCTTGTTGTATCTCCAAAATCATAGTAGTTTATACATGGTATCAAAGCTGGTGTGGTCAACCTCAAGTCATTTTGCTCAAGCTGTGTGAATCACCTCCATTGATGTTGGGTTTTCATCTCTATGAGATTTGGTTTGCATTTGGTTTTTTGTTATCATTTAAGATTAAATCCTTATGTTCATTGTGAGTTTGAATCACCCATAGAGGGCATTATTTGAATGCCACAGCAAGGCCATCAATCGGCCTATATTTGTTCAATGCATAGGAATCTCGTTGCTACACCAATGCCTAAGAAGAAGCCATGCATATTGCATCATTGGAAGCCTCAAAGGAGGAAAGGCGTCACCCACATAGGCCAAGCCTGCACCATCGGTAGAACTTCTATGGCCCCTAATTCACACAACCAACACCTCACACAAAGGCTGAGATGACATCTCTTGGCAGGCATTGTCGACCATTCTAAAGTGGCCGTATTGGCCCTTTCTACAGCCACAACGGGCTCTATTGGTGTCCTCCACTCCTAGTTCTATTGGCCACCTCCACTCATGAGTTAGCAGACTCCCCACGATAGCAGAGACCAAGTTTGACTCGGCACCTTCCTCTCTTCATGTCACCTCAGCCCAGCCAAAGACCCATTTAAATTTGGGCGGTATTTTAGGCTTTGTCAAAGCCACGTTTTGGCAAAAATGTTGACTATGACAGATGTCAAATTAGTTGCAGAGGTGAGTGTCACTATTCATGTGACATAAGAAACTTGGGGGGGGGGTGGTGAGCTCAGCAAAGAAAAATGGGGGGCTCAATCTTTTATGTATTAGCTCTTGGTCATATGGGTTAATAAGCCCCTGGTCGTGCTCTACCAACAGGGGCTAAAATTTTGTCTCTATAAGTTTTTTTCATAAAAAATTGTATGCAAAATTTTTTTTCCAAGCACATTAGAAATATTTTTAGAAGGTGTATTTTTTTTGCGAATGCAAAATTTTCAAAGGGCCATAACTTTTACAAAACAACTCGAAATTGAGTCATTTGTTTTGCAAAAGTGGTTTTTTCCATCTCCGATCCAACTAACCTAACTTCACACTGGAATTATAAAGTGTCCAATCAGGCTATTTTAGGGTGACTCAACGCACTTCTTTTCATTTGCACAATTTGGGAGGGAAAAACAAACTAGAAGGGGGAAATTCAATCAAATATGTAATATGATGTCAATGCACTAAGCTATAAAGTGCCACTTTAAGGGGGGTATCAAGGAAGAGTGCTCAAAAACACTCAATCTCAAGTGACACCTTAACTTTAAAAAATGAGCATTAAGAAGTTTTCACCACTGAAAAGGGTAAAAAAAGGTATTACAATGCCACTATTAAAAACAAAACTTAATAGATGTGTCCTTGGTTCAGTTATGGGTGATCACATGTCACCTTTCATTGAATTTTTTGTGAGAATCCAATCTTGCAATACTTAAAAAATACTAATGGATGGTGTCTATCATGATGTTCTTGGCAAAGGGACTGTAAAATTGGGAAATGGTTTTGTACATAATGTATAT
Source organism: Cunninghamia lanceolata (assembly GCA_027924645.1). Taxonomy (NCBI): domain Eukaryota; kingdom Viridiplantae; phylum Streptophyta; class Pinopsida; order Cupressales; family Cupressaceae; genus Cunninghamia; species Cunninghamia lanceolata. Next base: position 7,204,651 of record BSBN01000194.1, on the reverse strand, counting down.
TACATTTCTGATTTATTCAAAAATTACCTCTCAGTGTATGCACACATAGATTCTGAGAAGACAGTTGAGTTCACGGCAACATCAGCCCTCATTCGAGAATCCAAAGATCAAAAACTTGTTGTAGTAGGCAAAATTTGTCACTTTGACTGCGCCTTAATCTTTTCGCATTTTACATCTGGTGAAGAAGACAATCAAGGTGCAACTTCAGAGCCAAGTATCAACTCACGGCTCAACTTAGTTAGTTCCATATAGTAGGATTGATTGAACTCCACTAGTATCTTTGTTTGTAAATACACTCATGTAGTGTCATGTAATTGAAAATGTAAAGGGAATTGGGAAATTATACTCACACTGATCTATAAAGTGTAATGAGGGGTTGTAACAATCACAACTTGAATCACATAGATTCTTATTTCATTCATATGTGTGCTCAATGCACATCCTTGTCTTCAATTATTCAAAATATTTGTTGGACCTACATCCTGGTCTTCATTCCTTGATCATTACCAACACCAATTAGTTTGTTCAATGGCAGAGTTTACAACTTCAACATGCATCAAGAGTTCTTCATATCCACTTCAGAATCTACATCATTATCTTCTAGGGGGCTATCTAAGTCTTTCTCTTTGTTTTCTCTCTTTTTGGAGGAAAGTTTTTTTCCCATAGGGTTTTCTTTCTTTCTCTGCCTTTTGAGAGATGCATTTGTAAATGGGTACCTAATTAGGTGCATAGCCAAGACCCATCTTTCATAAAATCACCTAAGCTATGCTTAAGGGGGGGTGTTGGTGTATAAATTCTATAGTTTATACTAACTTAATCATAGTTAGGCGAATTCCCACATGTTCTTTGACTTTGTCTAAGTTGTTGGTTGTTTAGGATATGTGTCATTCCAATGGACACCTCACCACTATTCTCTATGGTAGTTGCACTATTCCTATGGATTATTAGTTGACACCTATCCTTGTTTTGTGTAGATTTAGGTATCTAGCTTCTCCTATTTATATCTTCTCATTTGTTAATACATTCATTCATTTTAACTGGCAATCTCATGCTTGTTGTATCTCCACAATCTTAACAGTTTCTACAACTTCGATAACCCATATTATAATATTTTAATAAAGAAAAGAGTTTATAGAAAAAAAATTTAGATAACCCTAAGCCAAGGTGTCCTAACATGAACGTTGGATAAAGGCCTGTGTAGAAAAGGGAAAGTTTAAAAGATGCAATTTTTTTAAAACTCAAAACAAAGTTGTTAATGGCCACTATTGATGCATCAACTAACAACTACCCCCTAAAGAAGAAATTTTTTAGCATAAATAATAGATCTTTCCCTTCTTAAGAAATAGGAACATAAATCATTATGTATATTAAGGGTCCTATAAAAGTGTTCCAATGAGTCTCTAACAAGTGCTCTCCTAACCTCCTCAAGAATGCAATTAGCTCTAGTCGAGCACTCTAACACATGTAAAAGGGAAAATTGCAAGCTTATCCCATGCTTTGACATCACAATTGTAATAATTTAAAGCTAAATCAACCTTATCCCCAAGGATGATAGATTCTTGAATCATTGCCTTCCTGATCATCTTCACTGGACCTAGGTCATCGAGCAGGTCCATGAAATTTGACAAAAATGCATAGATGATGTCGTTGAATAGATTTTTTGAGGATATTTTTAAAAGAATATCACAACCAATAATGTCTCAAACAACATCATCAATCAGGAGGGAGTCAACCAAGAGGGAGTCAATCATAAACACCTTCCCCAGTTTTTGCTCATCAAATCTATCCAAATTAGTCATTTCCCACTTGCAGGATAAGAGAGAAACATGATGAGATATCAAATGGCTCATCTTAATCAATGGTCGCAATTCGATAGGAATTAAAACATAAACAACTGAAAAAAAGGAAGATGCTATATTTGTTGTGTCCTGTCTGACAATGTACAAAAACCATGCCACCTAGTGCCATCATTTATTACCATCATATCGTGGGTTAATCATGATCTCAATTAAGACAATGTGATTGATTCTAAATAGTGTCACACAATTGATATGACTAACTACAGTTTCTTTACATCATTAATTAGTTGTCATTTACAATCAAATCCATCATATCAAATTGTGATACTCTTAAGGCCAAGCAAAAAATTGGCTAGATTACCCAATGCCAATTCAGTTCATTAATGACAAGTGACAAATAACCTAGATTATCTAATGAAAATTTAGTTTATTAATGATTCCGAATTCTAGGTGATGGAAGAGTAAATTAAATGGCAGTGTTTATTATTTCAACCTTAAATTGCATTACCAAGCATCAGATAGTAGAAGTATCAATAAACTATAAAAGTTCAAAGTAATCGCTTTTATTTCCACAGCTATGCGAAGAAAGTAATTTACCAAGTACTTTTTTTGTGTTCATGCATAATTTTGGATTTAACTGTGTGATACTGATGATTGTCGACATCATCTACTTTTTTATTTTCTCTTTTAATTCTGAGCTTCATCTCTCTAGTGTTTTTGAATTAGGAATTTTGTTTTAATAAAAACGTACAAAGCACCCATACGTGTTAAGATAAAGTCCCAAATTGAAGCACAAAAGGAGCCACAATGGGAAAACTAGCACAACTATCAATAATGGAAGAATGTGCCTAGTGAGGAGAGTAAAAAGAACTCTGAATTATGGTGATATGACAAATATATACCATAGAAGCATCTGCATGATACAATCAAAGTGGCAAACAACAAGCCACGTAAGCTTTTAAGGCATGGACATTAAAAGCATGCCACTCCCAACAATGTCTACCAACAAGACTAGTAAGAATAATTGGCAAAATCCCTAGAAGATTTGCTCGTTGGAGTAAAAAGGACATAGAAGTGACTATCCCATTAAAGTCATATACCGCAAGCCATAAATGCAAAATTTGAATTGTCTCCCCAGCCTAGCCCACAACTAGATTCGTGACCAGCTCCATCCCAGCCCCAATGCAACCCCTAACCACCCCAAACCACTACCAAGGACACAAACACCACCCAAAACACTACCAAGGAAGCCACCACCATCCACGCCATCTCCAACAAGCCAAGTCTCTACTCAACGACCACCAATGCCACACACCTCAAACAACACTACCTCCCATCCTACTACCATGACTGGAGCCACTTAGGTTAGTCAACCACACAACCACCACTATCAAGCTCAATTCTTCATCTAAGCACCTTCTAGCACCCATGCCATAGACAACTCCAAGTTATCCACCCGCACCAAAGCACCAATGCCAATAATCAAGTCCATCATAATGACTCTGAGAACCCCAAATGCAAAACACCACCTTGACCCACCTTGTCTTCTGAAGAACCATAATCCTACTAGCATTTTTTAATTCAAAATGTATATAAAACATAAAAATAGAGTTAATGAATGTAGAATAATATGATATATAATTTTATTTGTGCATGGCTATGAAGGATGTTATTGCTTTGTAGTTCTCATAATGAAGAAATAAAAGCCTTCGTCAAGTGGAAAAAATCGTGTAAAGAATTGACACTTTTAACATTTAAAAATGATGCATTCAACTCTAGGTGGTGGGTTGAATATCCCACACATGCATGCATGTATGAGAAATTGGAAATTTGAATGGATGCATGGAATTAGTATTGCAACTTAATTGCTAGTGACCTAGAGAACATTAATTTAATTCTCTTTTACTGGCTTTTATTGTTACCCATACCTAGTGATTTCTTGTACATATAATGCAAGGTTCCATGGAAAATCATTTATTATCATTGTGAATGACTACACAATTAAATTCATAATGCAAACATTGCCTTTTAATAGGATGGTTATGGACTATAGTGAAGTATTCATTAAACATCATCAAAAAGAGGAATGGAAAAGATTTTGGAGGACCAAATCAAGGTCAAAGAATAAAAGTTTTATACATAACTAGATAGTAGAGTATGATGTTAATTGAATGTCTTGACTCTTGGTCTCTTCTCTATGCTCAATGTTGTTTGAAACTTTGAGTTTGGTTAGATGTTCATGTAATTCCCCAATTTGTTTGATGGTGATGTTAATAAAAAGTATATAAATAGTTATAGTTTGACATGAGTTCAATGGCAATGTATAAATATGGTTCAATATCAATTCTCACATGGTGGGTAAAAGTATAGAACTATGTCACACTTTTGGCCAACTTATCAGCACAAGTGAATTTAACAATTTCCAACTAAAAGTCATTTTTTGTCAAACATATGGTCTAGTGATATTCATTCTAACTAAATCAGATATGGGCCACAATTTTTCCAACTAGAATTGTCCACTAAATATATATGTAGCACCACTTGGGGGCTAATTTACTAAAAAAACAAAATTGTTCAAAAAAGTTGACATTTCAACAACTCATACTCATGTAATTTTTTTTTAAAATCTAAAAACACCCTTTTGTAGATTTGTAAGTGTAGTTTTTAGAAATGTGATTTTTTAATAGTTTAATTTATTGTTTATATTTTATATTTTATTTTTACTAAAAGTAAGTTATTTGCACCAAAATATAAGGTTGGTTGTCTTATCAAGAAAAAATACTAAAGTTTATTTAAAAAAAAAAACCTATGATGCACTATAGAAGAGATTCCATGTCAACATATAATTTTTTTTCTATTTTGGATAAATAGTCAAGACAAAAGCTGACGTCCCATCAAAATAATTATGTTTTTAGTACACACAACTTTTAATATTTATTTAAAACTATATATTTATCAAAATGTGGAAAAAATAAATTCATGCACTAAAGTTTCAAGTTATAAATACATAAAAAAATGAAGGAAAAAATAAAATTTACTATATAAAGAGCGACATCCCACTTAACTTCATTTTTTAATATTTTATCAGCAACTAAATTGTATTGTCAATTTTACAAGAAAAATATATTCAAATACTTTTTAATTTTTATAAAAAATACAAACATAAAATAAACTAAAAAATAAACATTTCATTAGTTTACATCATTTCAAAATTCAAAATATATGTCATTTTCTAGTGATTCAAGTTAGAAATTTTGATCAATGTTGGTCGTTTCCTTTATAAAAGTGTGACACAACTTTGTGCTTTTACCCTAATAAAGATAAATGAGTTCAATGGTAATGTATAGTGATGTATAAATAGGGCAAAGATAAATGGATGAGAAGACTATAAGTTGTCCTACAAAAGAAACACTAAGAATCAATTTTCACATAGGAATTATTCTATTATTACTATCTATTATCTTGTCGTGTATCAATATGGACGTGAAATAATACATCTAAGCTAGACCAATTGGAAAAGTCACTAAAAAACCATAATAAAATTCAAATTCTTCTTTCGAGATTATTGCCAAATTTTGATTGTCAAATGACCGTTGATCAACCACTTATGTTTAATTTCAGACTAAAGTCTTGATGCAACCAATTTTATACATAAAGTCTTTGGAATAAAGATAAGTGACAATGACTCAATAAGTGAATGATTATTAACTAACATATTATTATTATGATATTATTAATTTTATTTATTAAATTAAATATTATTATTAATTTATATTTATTAATTAACATATTATTAATTTTGCACCATTGGTTGAATGGTTCTGACTCATATGAGGTGGACCCTTTATGAATCATTTTGATCATCAGATGATCGAAGATCAATGACGTATGTTCAATTTCAGGTGGAATTCTTCAAGCACCCAATTTTGTACATAAAGTCTCAGGAATAGAAACAAGTGTCAACGTCTGAACAATTTAACAATTATCAATTAACATATATTATTATTATCATATTATTATTAGTTTGCATTTATTAATTACCATATTAAATTTTTAATTTTCATTTAATAATTAACATATTATTAATAATTTTGTACCATTTGTTCAATGTTGCCGACTCATATGTGGTGGGCCCTTCATGAATCATTTTGATTATCAGATGATTTCAGATCAAAGACATATGTTCAATTCTGAATGAAAGTCTTCGAGCACCCAATTTTGTACATAAACTCTCTAGAATAGAGACAAGTGTCAAAGACTAAACGAGTGAACGATAATTGTTACATCCCTAACTTATGATTTGACTTAAACTTAACTTTATGTGGTAATTAGGAGGATTAACCATAGTTTAATGATTAGATGTTGTGGAAATATATTATTTAATCACTGATTATGAGAATACTAACTAATGATAGTTAGTTATGAAATTACATGTTCATATGAATATTTAATTATTATGAATTTTGATTAGATGATGATGCATTGGTCATGGTTTTATGATGGTGACTGTGAACAGGAAATGAATCATCCTTCGAAGATGGAAGGAGAGTATCATCTCGGAAGAAGAGATAGATGTTGAGAAATGGGTCCAACTGCCTTCTGAGTATCATACTTTATGTCCTTATGAATGCTTGTAAGATGGCATAGCTTACGTTTTTTCTTTGCTAGTCAATTTTCTATATGTGTCATTTTGTTGATTGAGTAATTTTGACAATGTCTGTGTCGACTTGACCAAATGATGTTCCTAGAATGTCAATGTGAGTCAAGAGATAGTCTTGCCAAGTAGTAGAGTACCTTCTTGTTTTCTCCATTTATTCTCGAACTGGGATTTTGAATCTATTACTCTTGGTATAATATGCTTTGGGTTTATAGCAAAGAAGGGGAAGCAATGATAGACCCCTAAATCATGTGTTGACTGTGCCATCATGTAGGTGGTGATGTTGTAGGAGATCTTGAATGATATAAGTATCTTCATACATCAAGAAGATGTATGAAATTAATATTAATAGCTATGACTAATTAAATCTAATATTGAATCCCATGTAATAGTAATATGGTTATTTTTTTTGTATATGGGCTAACATCACCCATGGTAGTGGAGTGATGAGATGTTAATTCAAACCAATGGGAGCTTTATGCTCACTGGCCAGTTGCAAATAGCAAGTGTTAGATCAAAAGAATTCTTAGAACCACTGGTGGCAAAGTGGGGAAACTACCCACCACATCATGGGCATGGGTGGTAGTTCCCTGCATGCTCGACATGCCAAGAAGACCAAAAACCCAGTCATATTAAGTTTTTTCACTTCCAATTGCTATCGATAATCATTCTTATCATCATTGATTATTATTGGCTACTCTCTACGCTTGGGAGACAAGAAAAGAACAAGGAAATCACAATCAGCTGAAACCTTTTGAGATACCATAGGAATAGATATGTTAGCTATCAGCCATGAGACTTGATAAGCTGTGTTGACTATATCAAAATGACTCCATTCAGGTTAGAATTGAGTCTAAAAAGACTTACTTAATGATTGATTATTAACAGTGATGCTTTCTTGTTGTATAAGTGTTGACTGTGTCGACTACTACATGATATAATTGTTGTGTTGTTTGTTTGAAGATTTTGGCCACAACCATTGATAAGCTAAACTTATTATCTCAAACCTTTGTGTCTAAGCTACTGCATTTAGATTAGCTAATGTTTTTATTTGGAGATTTACTCTAGGCCGTTGGGCCAATAATGATATATGTATCATAAGTTAATATGTCCAAATTGTATTTTCTATAACTGTTGCTCGAGGCCTTTAAGGCTGAGCTTAAAACCACTATAGCAAACTCATGTCAAGTGCCGACATGGCACAATCCATAATAATTTAAAGATAGCACCAAGACTCATATGATGAGTTTGAGCTGATAGTGCTCATGGCACATGATGTGTTAAACCATTGTGTAAAGTATATGTTCAAAGGCTCGGCCTGCATGTGGCCAAGGCACCAACCATGAACTGTTGTGATGATCTTTTGAAACTTTAACCTTAGACCATGCTAATATCACTTAACCACAATCCTAAAACCATCATACACTAAACTCAACAGCTTTCAAAAGGTTATTAAGATAACCAAAGGCAGTATTTTTCAACCCCTCGATAAAGGAGGTTATCAATACAAAAGATTATTGTTTTATTCTATGGAATCTTTGCATGCATGCTAATACATTAGAGGGTATTTCCTTGGTTTAAATATCTTGTTGGCCTCTTTGAAAGAGGAGTGGTGGTTATTCTAACCACATTCATTGAGTTCCCACAAATGACATTTGCATCATTGACATATGTTGGGATTTGTATTTTAATAGCTATCAGTTGAAACTGAATCGTCAAGCAGACTATTTTGAGTTCAATATGTTTTCAAACTACGAAGAGTGGGAATGAAAGTTGAAGTGACTCATTATGAGTCTTGCCGAGTCTTTATAGCCATGACTCAGCCAAGTCGATGGCATGATCAATAAGTGATATGTTATTTTTGCATAATCATTATCATTAGAATGAGATGTTTTTTGTAAAGAGTCTACGGTGAGCAGAGGGATAACAAGTTAGAGAAAGGAAAAATGTGGATTATCTTGGGTGACCACAGAAGTATTTCTATCTACAAATCCTTCTTATCTTTGACCGCTGCTACCAAGTAACATTTCTACATTTTATGCATTGAAAGGCAACATGAAGTCGAATATTTTTTAAGTCTTCTGTATTGCTTTGTCTTTGGCAATCATTTATACTAGTATGGTTATCCTTTTAGTTCATTGTGCAATATGTTCAAAACAAGATGAGCCGACTGTGTGAAATAGAATATCATCAATTTAACTTAGTTAACTGTGTCGGCTGAGTATAGTTAACTTAGTGGAAATCAAAGAGCATCAACTAGCCTGAAAAGGCCGATGCAAGTAATATCATTGAATTCTATTTCATTATCACACAAGGCTGACCCTATACATATTGTTTTAAAACTGTTATACTTGTCAAACTATCGTATGGAGAACCAAATGACTTTTGTAATCACATACTTGAAGAAGGATATTGTAGTTATCAAAAGCCTTGTAAACTAGTTGCCTCAATGAGTGAGTTTCCATATGAGGTCAGTCGATGATATAGGTTAATCATGATATAGAGTTTCATTGAAATTAGTGCAAATGATACTTGATAGTAAAACTTATGAGAGTAATATGGTTCAAAGTATTAAATGGTTATATTTGTTGCAAGTATGAGGATAACCAGTGTTGTCATTGATGTCAACATACTCATATTGCATTAATGAGAAAGATTGGATGAGTTGTGTGCTAAGGATATTGAGAAAATTAGCCTCAATCAGGAACAGTGAAGAACAGTGATGACATTAAGGTAAAAGTCCAAGATAAGATGAATATCAGAGGATACGGTTTAAAGGGTTTTCAGATATGAGTCTTGAGATGCTCCAATTAGGATTTCAGAGGTCCGCATGAAGATATGAAGAAGTTATGGTCACTCTAGTAGAACCAGTTCTGGTAGATGTTCAGTGGTGACAGAGTGTCACATATTGGTCCGATGAGCTCCATAATTGCATTATCTCATTCTGCAAATTGGAGGGAGTGTTGCAGAGAGCAGTGTGAAGTGACAACTAGATTTGTTCATGGTTTGGAGGTCTGAAAGCACCTTTTTCAGTGTGACAATGGCGATAGACTGTGTTCTTGAAGTTCTGGATGAAGAAGAGAAGAATTCCAGTAAGCTGATAAAGTGTGGATGTTCTTGGTGACTCAGGAAAGGTTTTGGTGATCTTTGGATCATGTACAATTCTTATTGGTGGTCTGCATTGAAGTTGGAGTTTGCATTTGAAGAATTACCACTGGGTATTAGTGTTCTTCTTGAGACTAGCCGACCAGATGTGTTACACGTCTTGCGAATGATCTTATAGGTGTTTGCTAACTTAGATGATTGTTCCTAAGTCGATGCCTTGTATAAATAAGGGATTGTGAATTCATTTTGAAGTGTGTCTTGGAGCGAAGAAGTGTGGTATAGTGAAGAGAAGTGCGAAAGGTAGAACAGGAGTTTTTGGGCTTAAATGGAACTGATCCAGGTATGGTAAAGATGTCAATCTCTAGTTCAAGTTTGTAATACTTGTTACTTTGTAGACAGTGTGTCTCTTGTAGGCAGTGTGCCGCTTATGAGTAGTGCGCTCAGGCAGTGAGCCCTAATTGGCATGTGCCATCTATTTTTCTTATTCTTCTAACAGAGAATAATCCTTGGGTTAATCACCCCATGGTTTTTCCCTTGACTGGGTTTTCCACGTCAAATCTTGGTGTCTCATGTGTTGATGTGTATCTGCTCTGGTGTTTATGTTTTATGCTTTCATGAATGATTAATTGATATACTATTAAATAATAAAGAGGATTTAAGTGTTTGAATTAGAAGCAAGTTTTGGACAATTGATTCACCCCCCCTCTTAGTTGTCTATCTTGAATCCAACAATATTATCATTTTAAAACCATTCTTGGTTTAGTTTATATATATATATATATATGTCAAAAATAATTCCTTATCAAAAGAACTTAGATTCTTGGTAATCTATGGTAACTATGGTATAGCCAATCGAGTGGTAGAAGAATTAGAGCTTGGAAAGTGGAATAAATATCATAGCACCATCTTTATTGTCTATTCTATTAATCTTGATGAGTATAGTATTATAGTAAACCATTATGATAGAATATACTAAGTCTATCTAGAATGACCTTATATGGAATCATAAATGAGTATATAAGTAGTAATGGTTAATGACATCACACAAAGGTAAGTTGAAAGTATTCATACACCTTTGTATAGGAGTTATTATCTATTACAGAACCAGAATATTCTTAACCGAGGTTGAATTAAACCAAAGGTCATTTATAAACCTTAGTATCATAGATATGAGATATGGGTATTTTGAAATATTAGATTATCCAAGGGTTGTTATGAAGACCCTAGAGTTGAATATGAAACCAAATGATTAGTTATGTCATATAGACTTATCTAAGTCAAGAAAACTATTATCATGACAAGATGTTAAACTATTTATGTAAACATCATTGGTGAGGATAAACTGTGAGAATACGACAAGTATCCAAGTCGAGTAGGGGTGGGTGAACACTACGACCACATTCATTATGAATATTATTGATATTAAAACTTTGGCCAAAGTAATGCATTCATTTTCTGTATGCATTGTCAGTTCACTGTATCTGGATTGCACAACCTATCAGAAATCATACTTAGCTAGAGGGTATCTAAGGTTGTATGGTTGATAGAGTTGTGTAGGATACAACACTATATACTTGGGAAGGCAAATTACCATTGGTTACCGTTGGTCTATATTCCTTGCGAAGGGTAGGGCCACTTCCTATGTGGAAGATGTGTGGGAGACTGTCGGTATGTGGATCGAAGTAAATGACTGGTGTTGACTTTTTCCTAGACTGGATGCTTATTCCCAGATTTCCCTACAAGGTAGCCATCAGTGATCAACAGGATCTCTGGGCCAGGGGGTCAACAGTATAGGAGATAGACTCTATATTTTATCTCCTCTTCTTCTTCAGGCTCTGCAAGACCTAGGGGGGTATTCCCTACTCAACATCCATGAGGATATGCATGCAAGGCTGGGATGCTGACAGAAAGCAGATGAGTCCTCCTGTAAGTGGACCAAAACTGAAAGATAAGGGCAAAGGGGCTAGCTTTGGGCCTATTTGCAGTTGTAGACAGAGGACTGAGGTTCCTAAAACTAACTCTAAAGTCCTAATGTTGGTTTTAGATTTTGCTTTGGAGTTTAAGTGTGGATGCAAAGCTGGATATGGTTATAACACAAAACAAAGCATGATTGGTGCCTATCCAGGGCCTGGAGTCAGTAGACATACACCTGTGAATGATCAGCATGAACAACTAAAACTGGATTTCAAGGGGATGTGTGTGATACCTGCCTTACAGGCATCTCCCAATACAAAGTGTTTGGTTATCTCTACTTATGGTATCCCTACTGCAGTATATCCCTCCCAATGTTCAACCTGAAAACAGTTTAATCTACCCCTTGAGTAGAAGTTAGAAGATCAGACAGTCAACATAGGAATTCTATGCTCTAGAATCTAAACATTACCAAACATCCAGATTCAGAAGAAGAATACATGCAATACTGGAGACAGAATTAACACAACACATGCCAAACAACATTTCTCATATAAGTTTAATCATGAAATCAGTGGGTTCATGCCAAAAACAAACAACAAGAGATACATAAACTCATAGGTAAGCTGTACAGAGCAACCAGATCAGCTTGTTATGCATTACAGAGCCAAAATCTTCAACTTTCAACAACCTTTGAAATGAGCAAGACCACCTGCTTATAACAGCCAGGTAGGTGCTCAGCAATTAATTACATGGTTGACCAAAATTTTGCCAGATACACAGTATCAGGAAAATGGCGCTCAAACACAACCGGATTGGTGCCCAAACTTGAATGCAGCAGGTAGGGGAGGAGACAGGAAGATTTCTCGAGCCCTGCGCCCCTGTCCGCTGATGTACACCCTCAGTCGGGTATAAGATCGACCCACGCCATCGCCCATACCTCTGCAACAATCGCCATTAATGGCGCACCAACCCGCGGCCTTGGGAAGATCATCAAATCTGCAATCGCAACCACTTCCCGCCGATATTCATCATCATGATGTTTGAAAATGCAGGATATCAATATCCCACATGCACCCCGCGATGACCTCAATAACACTTTGTATACTAGGTCATGAGCATATATCATGTCGGTGCTTTTGCTCCTGACGACACTAGTATAGACCTCATCATCATCATCCTCCAGCAGCATGATATCCTGTTGTTCAAAATATCACCCTGACGTCATCATGATATTTGAAATATACCCTTCATGATAATCGGCACAACCTGATCCATCGGAGGAACATCCTCCTGCTGAGCTTATAACAAAAGTCTGGCCGATGAACATCCTGATGACGTCATCATCATATCCGCCTACTGCGCACCTCCTCATATCTGGATGACGTCATCATCATGTTTGCAAATATCAGGGGATCATCACAAGATGATCAGTGTTAGAGATATGACCCCCGCGGACCTTGATGACGTCATCATCATATTAACATCATCATGATATTCGGAAGACAACCGGATATTTGGAAATATCCTCCTGACGTTCAAACATCAGGTTGCACTGTAGCTCCTCTGTAAGATCGGGGCGATAACTGAATATGATGATGATGCTTGAAAAGATCACCCCCAGTAGATAATGTGCAAAGCCAACAGGCGGATATCTCCCTGATATCAGCATCATCATGATGCTCAAACAAAACATATATCCGGGTGATATGAAAATATCACCCCCTCCTTCGGAAATATCATGATGCAGATAGGCAGATAAAAAGATATCACCCCGATATAAGGATGACGTCAGCATCATCAGGATGTCAAAACAACGAACAAGAAGTGATACAACATCATCAGGATGATATTGACTAAGATCATCCTGACGTTCAAAATATGATGACCCTAGTGAATATCGGGTCGCACTTAGAACTCTTCAACAACATCATCAGGATGATCATAACCAAGATCACCCGATGATAGAAATATCACCCCGGCGAAATATCATGAAGGCAGAAAATATGATGACCTCCGCAAGCAGCAGGATGATAACTGGAAATATCATGATGATGACGACCCTTAGGAAAAAACGAGTCAGGTTGACAACTTAGAGAATAACCCCTCCAGGATAATGGGGCAACATCGTCATCATGTTTGAGCAAGGTGATATTCGGAAGATCACCGGATACTTGAAAAATCACCCCCGCAAGCAACTGAGGGCGCACTGTAGCTCACCAGTATCATCAGGATGATATCCAAACATCACCCGACAGTTGAAATATGATGATGACGATGAGAAAAACAAGCCGACGAAGAACATGCTGATGAAGATCATCATCGAAGACAAGATGATGATGATGACCTCCTCCTTAGAAAAATATGATGCTGCAGCTAAAAAACGCTGAGGAGGTCCAACACTTAGAAAAATTGGGCAAGAAGATGAAGGCTTCAGATGAAGAAACCTCCTGATCATGACAAATCACCCCAGGTCAAAATAAGTGCTAACAGTGGCTCTGAATGGGGACGTGCAGGTGAAAACCTACAGCGAGAACCAGATCTCCGGGCAGACCTGACAAAAAGCAAAAAACGCGAGCTGTACAAGGCATTTACACTACATACATATTTTACAAATGTGCACAGCAACCAGATATTCCTGCAAAATAGAACTTAAGGAATTGGCCATGCACAGGCAATTCCAGAATTTCACCATCTAGGGCCTGGAGGAAATAAGAATCCTCCCCATGAGTATTGCAAACCTGATATGGGCCCATCCATAAGGGCTGAAATTTACCATGTTTACCCTTTTCCTGATCTTTAGCATTCCAAATAAGCACCAGATCATTGACTTCAAACTTCCTTTTTGTAGCTCTCCTGTCAAACTGATATTTCATATCCTGTTGTCTTTTGAGATTGATCTGGTGGGCTCTCCTTCTGTCTTCATCCAATGCAACCAGCTGATTCACTCTTTCTGTCATGGGATCTTCAATGTCCTCATCATTTTCCTGAATGAATCTATAAACTGGTAGGAGATTGTTTATGGGCAGTCTAGCTGATGCACCATATACCAGCTCAAAAGGTGACTTCCCAATAGCCCTTTTCACAGTCACTCTGTCAGCCCATACTGCTAAGTTCAACTTTGAGTCCCAAGCTCTCTTGTTCTTGTCCAGTATCCTCTTGATAATTTTCATGATGCTCTTATTGCTTGATTCTGCTTGACCATTTCCTTGTGGGTGATATGGTGATGTATATGACAGGTTTATCCCATACCTATTGCAAAAATCAACAAACTCACCTGATCTGAAGCACATAGCATTATCAGTGATAATCTTAAATGGTACTCCAAACCTGATGATGATGTTCTCTAGTATGAAATCTGTCACCACCTTACTTGTAGCTCTTTTAGTTGGAATGGCCTCAATCCATTTGGTAAAGTAGTCAGTTGCCACCAAAATCCAACTGTGTCCCCCACTTGATTTGTCTGCAATTTCCCCTATAAAGTCAATTCCCCACCGCTGGAATGGAGCATCCACAGGTACAGTTCTGAGGGGCAAAGCACCATTATATTTCAGCTTTCCTGAGAATCTCTGGCAAGGGTCACACTTCCTTACTAACTTTTGTGCATCTGAAAAGAGAGTGGGCCACCAATATCCTGCCCTGAGAATTTTATGAGCTGTTGTTTGGGCAGTATAATGGCCACCACACAATCCTTTATGCATGTCAATCAAAATATTGTTAGCCATGTTCTTATCCACACATCTCAGCAGCACACCATCAGGATTTTCCAGTACAGCTCACCTTGAACAATGACATACCTGATTGCATGTAGCTTCAGAGTCCTCTTTTGATTGTCACTGAAATGGGAAGGACAATTCAGATTTTGCAAATAATAGATAATATCCTTGTACCATTCAGATCCTGATGCACTTACATTCTCATCTTGGACTGCATTAACTTGGCATGCTTCCAAGTTTGATTGTGCCATCATCTTGGCTAATCCTTGTCCTCTTATCAACTTAGTAACTTGTATGTCTATGTTGAATTCCTGCAGTTTGTTTATCCATCTGCACCTTCTTCCAGTCACCTCCTGCTGAGTGAATATGTCTTTGACTGCAGCATGAGGTACATATGCAACTATATATGACCCTACCAAGTATGGTCTAAAGCTTTTGATGGCTCTGACCAGTGCATATGCCTGCTTTTCCATAATGTCATACTTCAACTCAGAGGCCTGCAGGGACACACTGAAGAAAGCAATGGGCTGCTCAAAACCATCTTCATTTTTCTGTAACAAACATGCAGCTACAGTATGAAAGGAAGCAAATGAGAACACTTGAAATGGCCTAGAAAAATCAGGAGATTTAAGAACAGGGGCCATCTTAATTGCCTCTTTGATATTCTGAAATGATTCTGTTGCTTCCCTTTCCCAGTTGACAGTTGCATCCTTCTTCATCATCTTGGAAATGTTCCTTGTGATCTCTGCAAAGTTGGGAACAAATCTTCTAACAAAGTTTATCTGTCCAAAGAAGGACTGAACTCCTTTCACAGTTTTTGGCATTTGAATCCTGTCAATAGCTGCCACTCTCTCTGGATCTATCCTAACTCCATCCTTGGAAACAATATGTCCCAGAAGTTTTCCTTCAACTACTCCAAAGGCACACTTCTTTGGGTTTAAAGAAATACCATATTCTAGTGCTCTTATGAAGATCTGCTCCAGATGCATACAATGCTGCTCCTCTTTCTTTGAGTAGGCAGTCAGGTCATCCTGATATACTGCCAGGATTGAATCAATCAGCCCTGCAAAAGCAACATCCATTGCTCTTTGAAATGTAGCACCTGCATTTGTTAGTCCAAATGGCATTCTAACATACACATATGTTCCCCATCGAGTGGTAAAGGCAGTCTTATACTGTTCTGATTCTTTCACCTTTACCTGATTGTATCCTGAAAATCCATCCATCATGGATAGGAGTTCACAACCAGTCACTTTCTGCAACATAGCTTCCATATTAGGCAATGGATAGTTATCCTTCAGAGAGGATACATTCAAGTTCCTGAAATCAACACACAGCCTAATATCACCATTCTTTTTCCTGACTGGGACAAGGTTAGACACCCAAGTTGAATGTCTGATGGGCACAATTATTCCAGCCTCCCTGAGCCTTTTGAGTTCTTCTTGCATCTTGGGAGCTAAGGTAGGATTTATAGGCCTTTGCCTTTGTCTAAATGGCTTAGCTTCAGGCTTCAGTGGGATCTCATGCTGGAATAAGTCTTCTCTATAAGCTTTTAGGTCCTCATATGACCAAGCAAAAACATGTTTATACTTTTTTAGCAATGCAATCAGCATACTTCTTATGTGTGGCTTGAGCTGTTTGCCAATATATACTTTCTGAGGGGCCTGAGATGTCCCCAAATTTATTTCTTCTAAATCCTCCTTATTTGTGGGGGATGTCTTTGTGACCATTTTGTCTCTACTGTCAAAGGCTCTTTCCAAAGCCACTAACCCTCTAGGGATCTTGTTAGTCTTCAATTGAATGATCTCTTTTCCCACAAGAGTCTCTTTTCCATCTACAGTTTCTACAAAAGCTTGGAAATCAATCTGTTGATTCTCATACTCATCTATGCAGTGCAAAAATTTCAGCAAATCCCTATCATCATTAAAAACTTGCCAACTACATATGTTTTCTGGTATGGCAGGCCTAATTTTAACTTCTATATCTGTGACACCTGACAGAGTGATGTCATCTGGCCTTATTGCAACATTGGCTAAGAAATCAGCCATAACATTTTTTGACCTTTCTACCCAGCCAATTGAAAATGCATCAAAAAGTTCAATAGTATCCCAAACAGCATGCTTGTACTGTTTCAGTCTTTTATTCTTTGCAGCATACTTATTTCTGATTTGGGATACAATCAGCTCAGAGTCCCCAAATACTCTTAACATCTTAATCCCATGTTTGAGAGCAATATTCAGGCCTAAGAGTAAAGCCTCATATTCTGCAATATTGTTTGTGCAATCAAACCTCAGCAAGAAAGAGAATTTGAGGAGCTTACCAGTTGGAGACAGGAAAACAACTCCAGCTCCAGAGCCTTCTTTTGCACAAGCTCCATCAAAAAACATGGTCCATAAGCCTTGCTGATCCAGCTCATCAATATAGGCATTTTTCTTTTTGTCTTCTGCATCATCTGAGACAACCTTGAAGTTATCACAGTCAGTGTCTACAAAGCATATCTGTTCATTTGCTTCTTGGTCTTCCACTGTCTCTGATGATCTTTGCTCTCTAATTAGCTTGACATCCCTGCCATTCATTGGAATCATGGCATATGATAGGTCCAGCTGCATACTTCCACCAATTAGTGCTGCCCATCTTCTTGACAATAGCATACCATACTGTGGCTTGATATCAACCACTGTTATATTCATCTTATATTTCTTTTCAGGAAATGCTGCCAGTTTGAAATCCACATCCTTCATGATTCCAATAACTGGTACCTCTCTGGCATCCATAGCATAACACTTTCCACATGCCTTGTCAATCTTTAGTCCAGTTTGTTGCATGATGGCCAGAGGCATGACATTTGTGGATGCTCCAGAGTCAAGCATACAATTTCTAATTATTTTACCATTTATAACCAGGGAAACATAAAATGGTTCCACCTGTGAAGGACACTTTGTCATGGTCATTCCTAAATAGACTTCAGGAGTTTCATCTTCTTCATTACACATGACCTGTTTCTCACCCTGGGTCTGATCATTTTGCTTAGCTTGAAAAGGTACCCCTGAGATCAGGGATATTGTCCTATTCTTGATCTCTTCCACTTTCATGAGTTCCATAAGTGGAACAGAGACCTTTACCTGAGAGAGGATCTGGGCTATATCAAATGGAGCACAGTTTTGTACAACAGTTGTGGCTTGCTCCACAATCTTGCTTTTATCCTGAGCTGACTTAGCTTTCATTTTCATAGTTCCCTGATCATCATTCTTGTCTTGGGAACCTCTACTTTGATCTTCAGCCTGAGGGGTTTTGTGTTCTGGTCCTTGAGATTCATGACCTGTTCTGTATCTAAAGTTCTGTTTATTATTCACCCACTGCCTTTTTTGTGGTTCAGTTCCTTTATGACCATGCATCAGCTGACCTGCAGAAATATCTTCTAGCTGATGTGGGCTGCCAACCTGATGTTTACCTCTGAGGTTGTAGTTGCTTTTGACCTGAGCAACTGCTGCAGCTATGAAGGCTCTAATTTCCTCATCAGAAGGTCGTTGTAGGTTACTCAGAAAATTGTGTGAGTTCTGAGCATACACATAATTATCCTCATCATCTTCATCATATGGGGACTGTTGGCAGGCCTGAACCTGATGATCTGTCTTCTCATCTGCATCATAAAGAGTATATCCATTGCCTATGGACATCATGTTAACATCATCATCCTGCACATGATGTGGCTCATTGCACTCATTACAAGATGTAGCATTATCATACAAGGATTGAGCAATCATGCACTGTGACTGTGAATGTGGCATCTGACAAATTATACACCACGGAGCATCATCAGCAATATTTATAGTTTTCTTCAGGGGATCAGGGGTTTCCTTGGCATGTTGAGCCCTCTGATTTGTGTTGTTACGTGGATATACAGGCTTACCATCATGCCAATTGGTGTTATAAGGCATATCATGTAGTGATGGCCTCTTTTCCTGCCTTTGATAGACTTGCCTATCAGGACCCATTCCTTTTTCACTTCTAGCTAATCTATAGCTCAGGTCCTTAACAACATTTGCCAGTTTGTCTATCTTATCCTCAGGAGCAGATGTACTACCTTGAGTGTTCTGAGGCTTGTTTGGATTCTGCAGAATTTTTACATCATCCCTTCTATTTGTCTTGCCTGATGCTTTCCTATTGTTTTCAATATTTACTGCAATTCTGAAAGCATCCCTGAGAGTGGCAGGACCTTTATCTCTCAGTCCATATGCAGTCTTTGCATCAAAGGCATTGATGTACAAAATTATGCACATTGGTTCATTTGGCCTCATGTGATGTGGCAGTTTGTTCAACACTTTAGTAAATCTTGCATTAAAGTCTGCAACCTGCTCATTTGACCCTTTTGTGATACTGGTGAACTCATTTACAAAGAAGCTAGGGTCAGTTTTATCACCATATTGCTCCTTGAACATCCTCTTAAAATCATCCCATGATGATATGCTCCGGTCAGGCAGATTCCTGTACCATTCTCTTGCCTCATCTATTAAGGATTGCATGAATGACTTCATGAAAACATCCTCATGCTCAACCTCAAAATTATCCATGACATTTTGGAAGGCCTTTAGATGATCTTCTCCTGACACTGTATTGTTTCCTGAAAACTTAGGCACTTGCAGCCTCAGATGCTTGTCAATGGGGTTAGGATACCCAGGAATACCATCAAACACCAGCTGCCTGAATCTATCTAGCTGCATAGGCTGTCTGTTTGGCTGATTAATATTAATATTTCTATTTGCATTTTGGTTTCCTGCATGGTTCAGTGGTATCCTAGCATCATTCACATTTTGTCTGTCATCATGATGCTGATGTTGCATTTCATATCTTTGCTGATGTCTTTGCATATTTGCATTTTCTAAGGTAGGAACTGAATTATTTTGGGCAGTTCTCAAGGCTTACACTTTCTGCTGTATATCATCTCTGATTTTCATGGCTTGTAGGTATTCTAGTTCTGCTCTTAAACTTTTGATTTCTTCAGCCAACTGTTCATCCTTAGGTCTGGAGGTAGATGGTTTCATACCATCTGGGTCATCATCTTCATCATCCCTTAGAGACTCTGCCTCTTCAAACCTTTCACTTGGGTCTAGAAAAGGGCGTTCTTGGAACACCTCTGACCTCATTCTCATACTACCACCCTGTTGCCTCTCATATGCACCTTGGATATCAGCTTCTGCACTTGAAAAATAAGGAGCATGCTGTCCTGATGGCCTAGGGTTATCTTGTACCTCATCACTTTTTCTGGGGGAGCTCTCATGACTAGCTGAGACAGTTCCCTTTCTTCTATACATCATTCTTTTTGTTATTGGTAACTCTTCAAATAGAGGATTTTGTTGGGATCTTCTCCCCTGCATATAAATTTACCTTGACCGGTTGGGAGATTACTTCGGAGTCGCCACCTATTGCTAGGAACTGTTTTCTTCTGAAAACCAGGGTTCTTTCACAAGGTTCCCCAGCGGAGTCGCCAATTTCTGTTGACTTTTTCCCAGACTGGATGCTTATTCCCAGATTTCCCTACAAGGTAGCCATCAGTGATCAACAGGATCTCTGGGCCAGGGGGTCAACAGTATAGGAGATAGACTCTATATTTTATCTCCTCTTCTTCTTCAGGTTCTGCAAGACCTAGGGGGGTATTCCCTACTCAACATCCATGAGGATATGCATGCAAGGCTGGGATGCTGACAGAAAGCAGATGAGTCCTCCTATAAGTGGACCAAAACTGAAAGATAAGGGCAAAGGGGCTAGCTTTGGGCCTATTTGTAGTTGTAGACAGAGGACTGAGGTTCCTAAAACTAACTCTAAAGTCCTAATGTTGGTTATATATTTTGCTTTGGAGTTTAAGTGTGGATGCAAAGCTGGATATGGTTATAACACAAAACAAAGCATGATTGGTGCCTATCCAGGGCCTGGAGTCAGTAGACATACACCTGTGAATGATCAGCATGAACAACTAAAACTGGATTTCAAGGGGATGTGTGTGATACCTGCCTTACAGGCATCTCCCAATACAAAGTGTTTGGTTATCTCTACTTATGGTATCCCTACTGCAGTATATCCCTCCCAATGTTCAACCTGAAAACAGTTTAATCTACCCCTTGAGTAGAAGTTAGAAGATCAGACAGTCAACATAGGAATTCTATGCTCTAGAATCTAAACATTACCAAACATCCAGATTCAGAAGAAGAATACATGCAATACTGGAGACAGAATTAACACAACACATGCCAAACAGCATTTCTCATATAAGTTTAATCATGAAATCAGTGGGTTCATGCCAAAAACAAACAACAAGAGATACATAAACTCACAGGTAAGCTGTACAGAGCAACCAGATCAGCTTGTTATGCATTACAGAGCCAAAATCTTCAACTTTCAACAACCTTTGAAATGAGCAAGACCACCTGCTTATAACAGCCAGGTAGGTGCTCAGCAATTAATTACATGGTTGACCAAAATTTTGCCAGATACATAGTATCAGGAAAATGGCGCTCAAACACAACCGGATTGGTGCCCAAACTTGAATGCAGTAGGTAGGGGAGGAGACAGGAAGATTTCTCGAGCCCTGCGCCCCTGTCCGCTGATGTACACCCTCAGTCGGGTATAAGATCGACCCACGCTATCGCCCATACCTCTGCAACAATCGCCATTAATGGCGCACCAACCCGCGGCCTTGGGAAGATCATCAAATCTGCAATCGCAACCACTTCCCGCCGATATTCATCATCATGATGTTTGAAAATGCAGGATATCAATATCCCACATGCACCCCGCGATGACCTCAATAACACTTTGTATACTAGGTCATGAGCATATATCATGTCGGTGCTTTTGCTCCTGACGACACTAGTATAGACCTCATCATCATCATCCTCCAGCAGCATGATATCCTGTTGTTCGAAATATCACCCTGACGTCATCATGATATTTGAAATATACCCTTCATGATAATCGGCACAACCTGATCCATCGGAGGAACATCCTCCTGCTGAGCTTATAACAAAAGTCTGGCCGATGAACATCCTGATGACGTCATCATCATATCCGCCTACTGCGCACCTCCTCATATCCGGATGACGTCATCATCATGTTTGCAAATATCAGGGGATCATCACAAGATGATCAGTGTTAGAGATATGACCCCCGCGGACCTTGATGACGTCATCATCATATTAACATCATCATGATATTCGGAAGACAACCGGATATTTGGAAATATCCTCCTGACGTTCAAACATCAGGTTGCACTGTAGCTCCTCTGTAAGATCGGGGCGATAACTGAATATGATGATGATGCTTGAAAAGATCACCCCCAGTAGATAATGCGCAAAGCCAACAGGCGGATATCTCCCTGATATCAGCATCATCATGATGCTCGAACAAAACATATATCCGGGTGATATGAAAATATCACCCCCTCCTTCGGAAATATCATGATGCAGATAGGCAGATAAAAAGATATCACCCCGATATAAGGATGACGTCAGCATCATCAGGATGTCAAAACAACGAACAAGAAGTGATACAACATCATCAGGATGATATTGACTAAGATCATCCTGACGTTCAAAATATGATGACCCTAGTGAATATCGGGTCACACTTAGAACTCTTCAACAACATCATCAGGATGATCATAACCAAGATCACCCGATGATAGAAATATCACCCCGGTGAAATATCATGAAGGCAGAAAATATGATGACCTCCGCAAGCAGCAGGATGATAACTGGAAATATCATGATGATGACGACCCTTAGGAAAAAACGAGTCAGGTCGACAACTTAGAGAATAACCCCTCCAGGATAATGGGGCAACATCGTCATCATGTTTGAGCAAGGTGATATTCGGAAGATCACCGGATACTTGAAAAATCACCCCCGCAAGCAACTGAGGGCGCACTGTAGCTCACCAGTATCATCAGGATGATATCCAAACATCACCCGACAGTTGAAATATGATGATGACGATGAGAAAAACAAGCTGACGAAGAACATGCTGATGAAGATCATCATCGAAGACAAGATGATGATGACGACCTCCTCCTTAGAAAAATATGATGCTGCAGCTGAAAAACGCTGAGGAGGTCCAACACTTAGAAAAATTGGGCAAGAAGATGAAGGCTTCAGATGAAGAAACCTCCTGATCATGACAAATCACCCCAGGTCAAAATAAGTGCTAACAACTGGAAAGATACTCTTTCTCTCCAAGCAGAAAACATGCTAGGGCATGTGATAAAGATGTAGATATTCAGAAGTAGTAATTATTCTAAATTTATTTATGTAATTAATTTACTTTTGCAGATGTTGTAATTGGGAAAGTTAATATGATTTATTGTATTTTGTAAGAGAAATATTTTAATTGTTGTTACTTAATTATATGTTAAATAAAAGAAAATTTTTCTCTCTCATTTTGGTGCAGGAGCACCATTTGTCAAAGGTGGACAATTATTAAAATCTAGGCTTTAGGTTTGAGTTTTGCATAAAATAAGGTCTTAAAAGAGCATTGATTATTGTAATAAAGCCTATTTGAGGCATTTTTGTAGTGGGGATAATTATAGGACTAGGGTATTTAAGTTTTTTCTTAAGTTTAGTATTTTTTATTTTGGTAGCCTTAGTGGAGAGGCTATTTTTTAGCCTTTCTTTTTGAGTTTTCTAGATGGAAGAGGAGTGGAGTGAAGTTATATATTGTAAAACATTATTTTTATATGATATACAGGTCATGGAAGAAGGATATGAATCTTTTGTAATGAAGTAAATAAGACAAAATAATTTTTTTTGTTGTTCTAACTCTATTTTTCACAGTTTTTTTACATTTTTTTTCTATTCTTTGCACTTGTACGGCCTGGTACAGCCCTGTAGCACCTTAAAATGTATATGATTGGATGGGGTATTGGATTAAATTTCTTTTTCATATAAGTTTATGGTCTGGACTCATGTTTTGTGGATTTTATACTCATTTTTCTAAAAATAGTCCAATAACCTAGGCTTTGACAGTCCTAGAGAAAAAATTTATGTTTTTGAGTGCCATGACCATGGGAAAATGACGCAAAATGGTGGAATGTCAAATTTTTAAGTCCTTCAAATGTTTTCTTCACTTGTGGAGCAAAAAAAAAGTTTTCTTGGTGTTTTGAAATGTTCTTATTGCTGCAATTTCCTATTTTTTAGGAAGAATGAGGGTTTCTAGTTTACATGTTTGAATTTGATGAGATAAGTGAGGATACTGATCAAATAAATGGTGGATTCTTCTATTTTAATACATAACTAAAGACTATCTATTGGGTTTGGGTAAAAATTTGGTGATTTTGAGGCACTTGCTTTGTAAAAGTGGCCTAATTAGGCTGATTATCAGAATTACCAGTCATTTTTAAGGCCTTATGTTACAAAACAATCATACCTACATGAAATATATGTTATATAAGGGGATAATGGGTACTCACAATAGGTTTTAGTTCATGGGTTTGAGTCATTTATGAAAGTTATGCCAAAAATACTTCATTTGCTATCCTAATTTGGCCTAGGAACAGCTGGTACAGTCCACTTTTAAGGATTTTTGGTCCAAAAAAACCTACCATGTGTTGGCAGGAGACACTATATGGATTCATGGTTGTTGTCATTGATGGCAACAAAGGTCATCCCACATATCCACAAGTCATGATGTGTCTCTACCGGAAGTCAGAATGAAGATTATTGTGGTCCAGTGAACAAGAACAGAGCATGTGGCAAGGTCTGACAGATTGGTCCGGATCTCTCAGAGGAAGTATCTTGGTGCAGTACGAATTTAGAGAAGTTAAGAGGACTACCTTGAGTGGTATATTCCAAGGATTTAGCCTCCAGTGATAAATGAAGAAAAAGATATGAATAGTTGAATACCAGATTTTGGAGTGACAGTGTGAATAGAGGAAGAACTGACTGACAGAACATCAGACTACCTTTCGGATGTGTTACTGATGGTGTTAAAGGCTATGAAGGCATGAATCGTACTTGGCCGACATGATTAATGATTTCTATAAGTATATGCTTGATCCGCATTACTTGATGTGGTAGGATTCAGCTGACAGATCAGAATTAGTGAAAAGATTGACTATTCTGGGTGCAGACTAGAAAGGTGATGAAATTACTTGTGCAGATATATATGTATGATGGATTTAGTTGTGAGAGGTGTTGTTGTGTGAAGAGATAGGTGAATAAGTGTAGAATAGAGCAGAAGCAGTTAGAAAGATCCAGTATGTGAAAGGAAAGAAGAATAAAGAGAAAAGGAAAGATGAAGTGGAGCAAATCAGTGTACTGAGCCTAACCGGAATTGAACTCTAGCATATGTGAATGCTTCCAATTAGTTTAAGTATTGTATAACATTCTTTTGTAGACAGTGTGTCTCCTTGTAGGCAGTGGGCCTCTTTGTGAGCAGTGTGCTCGGGTAGTGAGCCCTAATTGACAAGTGCCATTTTGTATTTCCTTATTCTTCTAACAGAGAATAATCTTTGGGTTAATCACCCCGTGGTTTTCTCCCTTAATAGGGTTTCCACGTCAAAAATACTGTGTCATGTGTTTTTCATTTCATGGTAATGTTTGCTTGTTTGAATTAATGCTGCATTGATTAATAAGAAAGTTCAAAAGAAGAAATAATTAGGATAACTGATTCACCCCCCCCTCTTAGTTATCAACAATTGGTATCAAAGCTAAGTTCCTTCTAATAAGAGCCTAACAACTCGAGGAAGATCTGGGAGCTAAAATGGATGCATATGGTTTAAGGGAACAAATCAAGACTGCCCTTGAGGATCTTGAACAGTCAAACTCTGAAGTCAATGAATTAAAGGAAAGACTCAAACAGGCTGATGAATTCATGAGAGAATTAAAAGACAAATTAAGTCTCTCTATGAAAAAGAGAAAGGAGCTACTCCAGCAATTGGCAAGACAAAGTGAAGAAAGTAATGCAAATGAAGAATTAACTGAGAAAACTAAGTTATGTGAAAAGTTATCAAAAGAAGTCATTATGGTAAGACATGAAATGGAATCAAGAGTTATAAAGTTTACTCAAGAGATTGAAGAGAAAAGAAAAACTGAAGACAATCTAAGACAATCTTTCAAAGAGAAATCAGAAGATTGCCACCAGATGGATAGGATTATCAGACATCTTGAATCTGATCTTGAAGATGCTAAAGATAATGAAGAAAAACTTGAGGATCAAATTGTCTCTCTCAAAAGGGATCTTCAAACAGCAAATGAATATAAAGAAAAATTTAAGATAAGTTCTGTTCAACTTGAAGTTCTTCTTGGAAGTCAAAAGAAGACAGATGACAAGTGTGGTTTGGGATATGAGAAAGGAGAAAGCTCCGGATCTGGTCTGAAGAATTTTGGATCAGAAAATCTAAGGAACAGGCCTAGAAGACCTCCGGTAAGACAGCCCAATGCTCAAAGATATCCATCTTTCAATGGATACTACCACAGCTGCAATCACTTTGGTCACAAAGCTAATCAGTGTAGAAAGAGAATGAATCAGACTAATTCAACCTTCTCCAGACAGTGCTTCAACTGCAAAAGGTATGGACACAAGTCTCATGAATGCAGAAATATGCAAATGGACAAATCATTCAATGGTAGATGCTTTGCATGCAATAGAATAGGTCATATGGCTAATCAATGCAAATCAAGAGGTTATCAGTGAAATATGCAAAGAATGTTGTTTGCCAAATCTGTAATAGGTCCGGTCATAATGCAAAAGTCTGCAGAAGCAAGAATCAGGACAAAAGAGGTCTAGTATATAATCAGAATCAAGACAAGGGCAAACAAAAGATGAATGCGGATGAAGTTAGGAATGAAATGAACAAGATTTGGGTGAAGAAAAGTTCAGAGAATGTAGAAGTTGGATCCGCACCAAACTCTGGTGCTAATATTCCTTCTGAAAATTAAAAGATGAGCTCTGGCTCAGGGGGAGACATAAAGAAAACCCTGTTCCCCCAGCCAATCAAGTGGTACCGGATTTGGCACAAGATGCGGAGTAAAGGGTTTGTAGATATGAGTCTTAAAATAATCCAGCTATGATTTCAGAGGTCCGCATAAAGATGTGAAGAAGTTGTGATTGATCAAGTAGAACCTATTTCGGGAGATGCTCTAGAATGACAGAGGATTACAAAAAGGTCCGGAGAGATCCGGAAGTGAATTATCTTATTCTACGGATTGGACAGAGTGTTTGGGATGTCCTTGTGATGTGTCATCTTGATTTATTCATAATTGAAAGATCCGCATGATGTTCATAGATCAGGACTAATCCGGTTCTTCAAGTCATTCAGATAAGGCAAACCGGAAGAATGTAGGTCGAGCATTTATTGCAAACAAATATTAGGGTTTGTGAAGCAATATAAGGGATTTCTCATAAATCACTTGTTCATTCTACACTCAAGAAGAAGCGATAAGTGGAGCTCTGCAACAAAATTCATCAAGTTCACCGAAGATCACTTGTAGAAGATATTACACACAGAAATCAATCCAACCACTCCATATAACCAAAGGCGCATAAGGTATTTTCCGTTTTCAATATCTCACTGCAAATCTTTGAAAAATGGCTACTCTGAATATAGTTAAAATCTCTGATAGACCTCGTCCCACATTCAAGAAACTTCCATACAAATCTTTGGAGGTAGATCCCCTAGGAGCCTTCTCTAGTGTTCCGCATGGTGTATTGTATACGGAGGACATTAGGGTTTACATACATGCAAATTTTAAAGACTTTGGAGAATCAAAATTAATGGATATCTATCACAAACAGTTGATAGATGATTCCTTTGAGATTAAACCTCAGTACAAAGCCATCTGAGATAAGCACTTTGCACAATGTATTCATTTCCCCCGCTTTGAAGAAGATGAATGGGT
This sequence comes from Cunninghamia lanceolata, assembly GCA_027924645.1. Taxonomy (NCBI): domain Eukaryota; kingdom Viridiplantae; phylum Streptophyta; class Pinopsida; order Cupressales; family Cupressaceae; genus Cunninghamia; species Cunninghamia lanceolata. The sequence continues at coordinate 7,176,576 of BSBN01000194.1, read as the reverse complement.
CCGGTATGTGCTAAGTACAGTGCATGACAATTTCCTATGGTTGAACAAGCCTTTCAAGATCACCAAAGATGCAATTAGGGCTGTAACCGGTCTGCACTCATCCGATGGATTACCTATTCTCAAGTCTGTCAAAAATCAGACAGTTAGTGATGCAACTGGATCTAAATTTGACAAGAGAGCTATGACAATTGAAGACATCACTGAACCGAATGTCAAATTTGCATCTATGATAATTGGTTACAAAATCTATCACTCCAGTAGGGAAAATTCAGTACCGGGAACTACAATTTACACAGCTTATCAAATGCTAAAGGAGAATGCAGACTATGATTTGTGTGAGCTTCTTCTAAACCAACTTTTGGAAAATCTGCAGAAGATCAAGAAGGACAAGAAAAACTACTTCAAGTATGGTAGTTTGATCCTTTGTCTATTCTTTTATTATATGAATGAGCTTCCTGGATCCAGTGGATGGATATGGCAGAATGACAGACCAGTTGCCATCCAAATCAGAGATTATTTTCATTTACTTGGGGATGCTAAAGCAAGAAAAACAGCCCTGTGGGGATATTTCAAGAACTTTCAGAGCATGATGCATGCAAGAGAAAGAATTCCCCAGTCTCTTGTTGAAAAGTACAAAGACACAGTATGCTTTATGGTAGAAACAGATCAGTGCCTAATGGAGGCAGTAGAACCAAGAACTGTGCAGATCATGCCCATGGGGTATGAAGTGGATGAACAAATTGTGGAGCTGCATGTTCAACACATGCTAAGTCAGCCTAAAGATCCAAAGGCAGAAAGGTTCAGAACATTTGAGGAACTGAGTATAAAAATCCATGTTGAACTCAGAGAACCAGAGATCAAAAGGAAGGTTAGAAAAGAAGTAGAACATATAGCACAAGGCCTTGGGATCTCAATGGAGGCACTTGATGCTCACAGGAAGAAGAAGGAAGGGGATGAGAAAGAGAAGAAGAGGGCAGAAAAGAAAAGTGAAGAAAGTGTTCTGGTAGAAACCTCCACCCGAACCAAATCATCAAAAAGATCTGCACCTGCCACAGCCAAAAGCTCAAAACCAGAAGTCTGGGCATCCGGCAAAAGATCTAAGACAAAAGCCACAAGGGCTTATGAAAGTCAAAGAGATGAAGAGGAAACTGAATCAGATGAGGAAGTAAAGGAAATAAAGAAGCAGAAGAAGAAAGGATCCGGTAAACCCTCCACAGGCCAAGACAAGGAAGAAATGGCAGAGAAATTTGTTGAAAAGCCCACTCTGTCTCTAGACAGTGTAATCAAATCAGTCACTGTGGATGGAAACCTTCAACCAATAGCTGATTCTATGATGACTACAATGAGGCTGACCAAAAGATCCTGCAGGAAGCTACAATCAGGTATCTGAACATCTACAACAAAGCTTTCATTGAAATTATCTCCCTTATTCCTAAGAGTCTAGAGAAGGAGTTGGAAATGAGAAAGACCAATGCCATGGCAAAAGATCTTGAGATCAGGGAACAAATAGCTATTTAGCTATATCCTTCAATTGATCACAAAACAATGAACATGGTATTCAAAGATTGCAAGGATGAATTCAGAAGCAAAGCAAGGATGAATCAGCTTATGCTTAGTGAGACCGACAAGGTAGCCAAGGAAACTGAAGAGATCCTCCGGAATACATTCAAAAGGTTCAACATTCCTATTATAGAGGACTTGGGTGCAGAAACAATTGTGGACTTGGAATCCTCTGCTCCGAAAGAAGTGGCCCTTGAACAGACTAACATCTCTCCTCTGGTTTCCCCTACAGTCTCTGGATCCAAAGAAGAAGAGAAATTACAAGAGAAAGAAGCAGCGGTGAAGGAAAAAGAAGGTGACAGTGCAAAGATTGCAGAAGGACAGAAGACTTCACCAGAGAAAACCACAACTGTTAGTAGTGGGAATGTAGAGGGAGAGAAAATTCCAAAGGACAGCTCCAAGACTGCAGAAGAGAAGAAACATTTGTCTCCGGCAAGAGACACTACACAAACTGTCCAAAAATTTCTGAGCAAAGAAGCAATAGAGATTGATGAACCGGAGCTTCTACAAGGTCCATTCAACTTTGATTCCCTCTCTCCAGTATAGACAATGAAGATAGCTTCATTTGCAAATGCTAAGGCAAATGAAAAACTCCTAAAGTCTCATATGGAAGACTATGAGTTGATAAGGCTGCTTCTGGAGTGCTTGAAAAGATTATGCCATCGGTCCAGAAAGATTCGACAGCCTCCTCTTTCGGTAATCTCAAAACCTTAGTCAGTAGTGTTGGTACACATTTTGATTCTCTAGAAAAATCAGCTGAAGAAAAGGTCCGGAAGGAGTTTTTGGATAAGAGATTCTCAGAGGTACTAGGATTAATCTCTCATGATAGGAGAAATATGAGTATTGGGATAAAGAGCCTAGAAAATTCTCTTAAGGATGGCGGTGACATTTACAAATTTTGTATCTCCTGGTCAAAAGCAACAGTAGAAATTGAGAAGAAAATAAAAGAGGAACAAGACAAACTACTAAGTTTGTCTCAAAGTTTTGTTCCTCTCTCTTCCTCCATACTAAATCAAGAATGTCAAACTATTGTAATCACAAATGCAATAAAGAACCTTGAGAAGGAAAGGAAGAACATAATTAACCAGATGGGAGAACTTAGAAGGATTATTATCCCTAAGTTAGAAACCATGCATGAGGCCATAAGTGATGCTCAGACTATCGCCCAAGCCAATGATCTGACAGATCTCAAGAGGGCAGAAGCTTTTGCATTTTTGTTGAGTGGTCACATTTCAATTTTGGATAGAATGAAACAAAGTTGGGCTACAGAACTAGTCCAATTGAAGACATCCTTTGCAGACATTCTTCAGTTTATGTAAGTATGTAATATGTGGCTAAGTATAGTAAAAATTTTGAAAATTTTGGTGTGCGGACCCCACCCTTTGCCATTGATGTCAAAGGGGGAGTGAGGAGCAGTGAAAAATGAGGAATCCAACTAAGGGGGAGCTCCAGAAAATGTATATAAAGATAGAGCATCAGCCAAGGGGGAACATAGTGTAAACACGTAGTCATTTTTCACTAAGTGTTGCCATCAAAGCCAAAGGGGGAGATTGTTGGCAAGAGACACTATATGGATTCATGGTTGTTGTCATTGATGGCAACAAAGGTCATCCCACATATCCTCAAGTCATGATGTGTCTCTATCGGAAGTCAGAATGAAGATTATTGTGGTCCGATGAACAAGAATAGAGCATGTGGCAAGGTCTGACAGATTGGTCCGGATCTCTCAGAGGAAGTATCTTGGTGCAGTGCAGATTTTGGGAAGTCAAGAGGACTACCTTGAGTGGTATATTCCAAGGATTTAGCCTCCGGTGATAAATGAAGAAAAAGATATGAATAGTTGAATACCGAATTCCGGAGTGACAGTGTGAACAGAGGAAGAACTGACTGACAGAACATTAGACTACCTTCTGGATGTGTTACTGATGGTGGTAAAGGCTATGAAGGCATGAATCATACTTGTTCGACATGATTAATGATTTTTATAAGTATATACTTGATCCGCATTACTTGAAGTGGTAGGATTTAGCCGATAGATCAGAATTAGTGAAAAGATTGACTATTCTGGGTGCCGACTAGAAAGGTGATGAAATTACTTGTGCGGATATATATGTACAATGGATTTAGTTGTGAGAGGTGTTGTTGTGTGAAGAGATAGGCGAATAAGTGTAGAATAGAGCAGAAGTAGTTAGAAAGATCCAGTATGTGAAAGGAAAGCAGAATAAAGAGAAAAGAAAAGATGAAGTGGAGTAGATCAGTGTACTGAGCCTAACCGGAACTGAACTCCAGCATATGTGGATGCTTCCAATCAGTTCAAGTATTGTATAACATTCTTTTGTAGACAATGTGTCTCCTTGTAGGCAGTGGGCCTCTTTGTGAGCAGTGTGCTCGGGCAGTGAGCCCTAATTGGCAAGTGCCATTTTGTATTTCCTTATTCTTCTAACAGAGAATAATCTTTGGGTTAATCACCCCGTGGTTTTCTCCCTTAACAGGGTTTCCATGTCAAAAATACTATGTCATGTGTTTTTCATTTCATGGTAATGTTTGCTTGTTTGAATTAATGCTGCATTGATTAATAAGAAAGTTCAAAAGAAGAAATAATTAGGATAACTGATTCACCCCCCCTCTTAGTTGTCAACACCATGCATGTTAGATATGTTTTGGAGGGGCTTAATGGGTATTCAAAAAGGTAATTTGTTCATGGGTTTGTCATATATTCTGCAAGTTATGCCCCAAAAAACCGTATTCCAAGGGCTACAAGCAAAGTCAAACTAGTTGTGAAGGGACAATAGGAACAACAAGTTACTAAGTTGTTTTATGAGTTTGGTGAATATCCCCTGGTCATTTTAGTGTGGTCCAAGGTGGTTGGGAGGTTTGGTGGGTAGCTTATGCATTCAAACCATGAAATGACATTTTTTCCTAGTCTTAAAGTAATGCATTCTAAGAGGACAATCAAGACAATGTGTGAACAGTCAAGTGGTAAATGAAACCTTGCATTTGTGAGCTGCCCCTGCCTCTATATCACATTTTTACCTTGTTAAATTAGTCTATGGTAAATTTCTAGTTTGACAATGTTTTTAGAATGTGGATGTTACAATTGTTATGCCAACCTTGGAGATTGATCCAATGATTGATAAATGTAATGCCGACTTTGATGCACATTCCAAAGTTGATGAATTGTATAACAGTATATAATGAAGTTGCAAAAAAGCGTGTGTGGTGCGAAAATGAAAAGATAAGTGTGAAGGTGTGAAAGAGTAGAGAAGAGAAATAATATTGAGTTTCAATGGAACTGAACCTTGGCATGGAGTAGATGCTGCTAAACCAGTTCACCCTTTTGGCAGTGAGTCTTCCTTTGGTAGTGAGCCATCCATAGGCAGTGAGCCATTCTTTGCAGTGAGCAATTTGGGCAGTGAGCCTTGTAGGTTGTGAGCCTCTTTTTTACGGTATTGATATAACATATATATTTCTGTGGGCTAACACCCACCGTGGTTTTTCCCTTTTAGGGTTTTCCACATAAAAAATCTAGTGTCTTTTGTGCCGACTATGTTATTGTGTTGAACTTCTTATTTCATGCTTTCATGGTTATTTCTGAATATAAGTAATTGATAAGTTGATGTTCATAATTGGTTAAAAGTTTTAGGACAATTGATTCACCTCCCTTCCCCCTCTCACTTGTCTAGTGTAGTTTAACAAATCCTTTACCTTTATGCTCTTTGAAATGGAGATGGTTATAATCGATACCTAATTGCATGGCTTGAAGATGTTGATGTCTACAATTTTTTTGGTGCCATGTTTTCCCTTTAAAAATGTTGAATTGTTCTCTATCTCTAATAATCTTACTAAAACATGGCCTTTGAATAGCTAGGACAATCTCTTGTGATACGAAATTCCACTAACCTAAATATGCCAATGATGAGCAATTGATCTCAAAATGTCTTATATATTAAGTAAGATTATTCCACATGTAAGAATAACTTGACCAAAAGATCATTTAGAATTATATGGGTTGCAAGATTTCTTCTCATCACTCCTTTGAGTTAATGTTCAAATCATTTAAGGTTAAAAACAATTTACACTCTAGCTAATTGCTTTACACAAATACCTAAAAGTAATTTAGAAACATGACAATTAATCTATTATATCTATGTCTACTATAAAAAAACATAATTGCATTCTTACATACTCCTAAAACATTCATTTAAATTGGTAATTGCTCCCAAAGGCATAGAGCTGACATATAAAAATAATTACAATGAGAGGAGTTATCCGGGGTTGTATTATCTAATGGCATTAATGGGAAGGGGGTGTATTATCCAGTGGAATTAAGGGGATGGGGGTGTATTATCTAGTGGCATTAAGGGGATGATTGTGACCGTGTACATAAAAAAAATAGAGCAGACAATTTTTTTAAATAACTAGACATGTTTTTTTAAATAATTATAAATATATAGCTGACATAGTTTTATTAAATCAATGAACATAAAAATAAAGCCAATAAAATAATGTGTATAAATATAAGTAGTACTCTAATAAAAATGCAAATTGAATTGGGAGAAGAAGTTTCATCGGTAAGAGAGAAGTTTAAATGGTAACGGCACTATGCAACCATCTTTTTTTTGTTTTTTTCTTTGAAAATAGATTTATGATTTTTTTGGTTTTTTTCTTCAAAAATAAATTTATTAAGTGATGCAATGCTGCTGCTATTATTTATAGAAGGTTAGATTAGGCATTGCGTATTATTTACTCTTATAGGATTTACATGCTACTCATTAAAATAAAATAAAAATTGTAGTTAAAATGCAACTTAAATTATGGAACCTATAAATTATAATTTATTTTATATTATTCTTGCATAACCAAATCTTTGAAAACCACAAAGAAAATTAAGGCAGGGTAAATTATTTACTTTAATTTAATGAGAGCTAGGGTTAGGGTTTTCCAATATTTAAAAGACACAAAGAAAATTAATATTTAGTTTAATGACCTTTGTTTTAAATTTTTTCTATGGGAATTAATTCCTTTAAAAATTATAACTAAGTTTTTCCTTAAATTATTGAAATATATTCCATTAAAAACTAATTGTTAGAGTTAGGAATTGCCTTTATTTTAATGTGGGGTAGGATTATAGTTCTTCAATCTTTAAAAGATTAAAGATTTTTATTATGGGATTTAATTCTATTAGACAATTATAATTAAGATTTTGGTAGCATTTGGATTAAAATAAAGACTAATTTTTAGGGTTCTTCAATCTTTAAATGCAAATCTATAAAGTAAATAAAATATTTGTTTAAGTAAAACTAACGTTAATAAAATTATTAAACTAGCATAGATATCTTAAATACATCTATCTAAAAATGTCTATACAGGGTTTTTTAAATAGATGTATTTAAGATATCCATACTAGCTTAATTAATCTCTTGAATTATTTATTCTTTAGGAATTTTATGTATAAAAGCCTTTTTACTTAGTAGTTTTCCCTGGGCACAATTAAAATAGAGAAGCCAAGAGTAGATTAGATAGAACTCCATAATGGAGGCAGAAAGTCCTGTGTTTTTTAAGTTTCACATTTTAAAAAATAAAAATTATTAAATTATTCTCACTCTATATATATTGTAATAAATTAATAAAATTATTAAACTGATATAGATATCTTAAATACATCTATCTAAAAGATGTCTATACACGTGTTTTAAATAGATGTATTTAAAATATCCACACTAATTTAATTAATCTCTTGTATTATTATTTTTTTTGAAATTTTATGTATATGGAATTTTATGTATAAAAGCCTTTGCCTTGTTACTTAGTAGTTTTCCCTGGACACAATTAAAATCCAATTAATATAGAGAAGCCAAGAGTTGATTAGATAGAACTCCATAATAGCTGCAGAAAGTCCTACGTTTTGTAGCTTTCATATTTTAAAAAATAAAAATAAAAATAAATCTTAATCTTCCCCGTGCCTACAACTACACCTGCTAAGAGACACGTCGATTACTTTTTTCTTTTCTTTTTAAAGGCCTATCCTACATATTAAAGTCCATATTCGTTAGTGACGGGCCCAGGCTTAAATTTGATGGCTGTATGACCGTATTCAAGCAATTTTGTCGTAAAATACAAATCAAAATTTATAAAAAATTGTATCATATGAAAAGAGAGATTCTGGATAGACTGTGAAAATTTATACAGAATTATGATGGTATTTCTCGCTTATATATAATTTTATTTAGTCAGAGTATTTTAAGGACACCTTTGAATGGATAACTGTCATAAAAAAATTGCTTGACAGGCAGGATCCACCGTCAAATTGAAGCCTTGCCAGTTACGCTCGGATATAACTTGAAGGATCAGTTGCCCAGCAAGATGCAAATCTATCTAAAAAATCTGGATCGCATCAACATACCCATAGTGGTGGAGAGTTCAGACACGGTTGCGGCTCTGAAAGAAAAGGTTTATGAGTTAGAAGGAATTCCACGAGAATGGCAAGAACTGATTCTTGAGCCCCAAGTTTCAGAAGAACATGACTCAGATTTGCTAAGGTCTGTTCCATTTGCAGAAACCAAGTTGGAGGACACAAAAACTATCTCCTTTTACAACATTCAGGAGGAGCAGACAATCTCTCTGGATATTCGTTCGCTGCCCATAAATGAAGCAACTGCAATGAAAGTATATATCCGTAGACCACGTCGTCCGCGCAAGAGTGCAGATATGATAAATTTATATGTGGAGAGTTGGTAGACAATTCGTTTTGTGAAGGTCATTCTAAGACACATTGGTGGTGTGCCATGGGATGAGCTCCAAAGGCTACAATTTGAGAAGAAGGTGTTGGAAAATAACATGACTATTGCTGACTGCAATATTCAAAAGGAAGATCGTTTTGAAATTGTCCGTGGTGATCAAAATTAACTGTTTCTTCTGGTTCAAGCGATTCTCTGCCACTCCTTTGGGCCTTTGTTAGTCCCTGCCTACGGCAGGAGTACTATTGTTTTCACCTCCAACTAATTAATCTGCCTCGGCACCTGTGCCATGCTAAAAATCAGAAAATTTTGTGATGTAGAAATTCTGCTTTCTTGATTTTCTGATTGGACAAATGGTTTTTAGCCGACTGGTATTAAATTTTATAATTCATAAAATCTTTAAGAGTTTTGAAAGTAGCCAATTTGCAGAGTTTAGCAGTGTTTTCTAGTCTTTTTAAAGTAGATTGTCAACGTATTAGAGATTACCAGATAGTTATTTTCCAAACACAAAATATCTTGCATCTTCTTTTGTCATTGTAATCTTTCCCTCCTTGTTGTAGGTGAGCACAGCTAATAATTGTATAGGTTTTAAATTCTTGGAAACTGCCCGTGACTTTCCAACTATTAGTAAGTTTCACTACAAGATGTGTTTATGCCATATGTGGTTTGAGAAATCTTTTATCTCATGTTTTTAAAAAAGAATCATTTTATCCTTAGTTCTTGACATTCTAAATTATGCTTTATAAACGAAAGAGTTCAAATTTGATTATTTGCCACAGTTTTGTTTTCTGCCATGATAAACCTAGATAACATTAACTATGGCACGTATCTCTGGGTTTAATTTATCCTCTCTCACGATGGCTCGTAAAGTTGATTTCTTACGGCAGATTTTATTGGTATGATTATGTTTTTGCTCTTCTTCCTACTGAAGAATAGAGAGGCTCGTAGGACCTTTAGCTCAACAATCACTATTGTAGAAGTTAAATAACAGGCCTCCTAATCTTGCATTATGAGCCTTGCATAAAGTATGCTCTGCCTTCATAAAATAATATCAAATGGAATTCTAGAAATTATTTTCAAACTTCTCTATTACTCCAAGAGGGTATCTTATGTAACATGTCATTGCCTGGCAGGGGATTCAGAAGAATATTTTTGCAGTCTTAAGCAGGGACTACAGCTGTGCACCACAGCCCTTGTTTTCTAATGTTACTTTTATCATAATAGAATATTTTTGATTATTAAAACTAACAATTAATTAGAAAAGAAAAACTTTATTTTAATTTAATGAAAATAAATTAAAAAAAAATCATTCATTAAATGATACATTATGGCTGATAATAAGTCTCTTACAAAACATATAAAAGTGTAGGGTTTAAACAAAGATAGGATTTTAAACAAGTGCCACCTTACCTGCCTTGTAGTGTTGTAATTATAGTATGTGTTTTAGTTGTAATTATAGTTGTGTTTTAGTTATAATTTTTTAATTCATTAGGTAAACTTCAAATTTACTTTTTGTCAAACCAACAAAATGGTTATTATTTATAGTTATAATATTAATTATATTATTAGTATTTATTATAACACTTAGATATATTATTTTAATTGATATTATAGTATTATAATATAGTATAATATTAATTGATAATATTTGACTCAATTTTTCTTCGTAGAATAAATATTTGTTGTATAAACAAATTGGATTTGAACAAATAATATTAAACAAATATTTTTTTTAAAGTCAATATAAATATTATAACAAAATTGTAATATTTATAGTATACTTTATAAAAAAAATTATTTTAAAGATTAATGAAATAGTATAATTAATTATTGATTGATAATAAACAATGTTTATATTATAAATATCATAATAATATATTTATATTATTACATTATTTTAATATTCTAATATTTTTATATAGTATTATATTATATTTTTAAAACTCTGAGCCAATGACAAGATTAATGATAGATTTTTCAATAATATTTGTTAAAATATTTCCATATAGACTTAGGAAAAATTTAATATTTGTTTAACATTTTAAAAATACTCTCTTGTCCTTGGTTTATTCAACAAATATTTGCATATAGATTTAGGAAAAATTTAATATTTGTTTAACATTTAGTCTGCAAATGCACATTAATCGCCCTTATTTGCATCTATACAATAGCAATAGGTTAATATTTTTTAAATAGAAAAACTATTTCAATTCTCATTGGTTGCAAAAAGAATTACTAATAACTAGTTAAGAATAGGCCTCCACTATAGTTTCCTTGGTAGAAACTAATAATGAGTTAATTTGACTATACTATCAACCAGATTTTCAACTCATTTCTTGGTGCTATTGTAGTGGTATGTGCATATCTTTAAACAATTATAATATATCTCCTTTTGAGTACTCTATATATAAGCACAAGTAATGTAGGGGCATTGTGTCAGGCCTACCCATTGCATTCAATTTATTTCTAGCGATTTAAATTTAAGTTTCACCACCCATTTTGAGTTCATTTTAGCTTGTCACTAGTTGTATTAAAGCGAACCTATTTAGACAAGGTCCATCTTTTTCCATGATGAATTTAGCACCCAAATTAAAAAATTGGGCAAGTTTTTGTAGAGTTTGAAGGGGTGGAGGAAGAAAAATAAAAGAGGCATTAGAGGAAAAGAGAAAGATTAGCATTTTGTGAGGGCAAAGCAAGAAGCAATGGGTTAGAGAAGAGAAACCACATAAGGCCATGTAGGATATAGAACTAAGCTAAGAAGGAATTCGAGATGTGATGAGAAAAGACCAAAGAGGAGAAAAAGACCAAACATTCATTCAGGAATGAGAGTTTATTAGCTTCAGGCCTTCCTAGAAGTGTCTTCATTTACTCATGTGTAGAAAGAAGAAGACTTATAGGGATAACTTTAAGCAACCCCCACTAAAATAACTTATAAAATCCTTGCAAATCTTAGCTAAGTGCTATAATCTTTCTAGCGAATCCTTCTTTTTTGTGAAAAAATATCATATTTCTTGACGAATTTATGTCCACTTTTACAAATTTTTATAAAATTGTGGCAAATCCTAATGAATAAATCGTTAAAAAAATAATTTCATTGGCTAATTATACTTGTATTAAAAATAAATAAATAAGGTTGGTAGTGAATTGTATAAATATTCAAAAATATAAAATTAATTAGTTGGTGAATGTGCTTGTATTTTTTTGAAAAAAACATGATGTGGCTTGCAAATATATCAAATGCTAAATCATAATGATTAAATTACCTAGTGAATTTATAGCTTTGAAAGGATTTACATTTACATCATCAGATGATCGTAGATCAAGGGAAAAAGTTCTATTTTGGGTTAATGTTCTGACATACCTAAATTTGTACATAACATATCTAGAATAGTGGTGCAGGGGAACCTGGTTACTTTAATTAATTTCATGTTCATTTTGATGTTTTGGTGTTGTATAAGGTCCAAGTGACCAATTGTAAGGCCTAATGCCATGTGTTAGACTAAGTGGAATAGGACAAGTCGTAGTGTCTGGTAGTGGAAGAGAAAACACATTGTACTTGAATGGGTTGACAGTTGCAGAATAGTTGGCATTCCTACCGATGCAAACTGTCACGAACAAGAACATGTATAAACACTTTAGTGAATAGAAGAATAGGAGTCGGGAAGAAGAGTAGTGTAGAAATTTTGTGGTTTTGTGGTAAAATAGAAGTGAGAAGATAGGAGAGTTGTTTTCAGTGTAGAAGTTCCCAAAATAAATAAAAGATCCTATTTTGTTTTGTGTTCTTTCACTATGTCACTATAATTAGTTTCCATTTTTCCATTCAGATGGATTACTGAGCCATTCCACTGATGAGATTTCTTTGAAATCGGTGGAATAGGTCTGTCTGTATAGTTTGTGTTCTTTTTGTTTTTGTTTATGTTCAGTGTTGGGATAGAACGTGGGATGTGCTAGTCGAGCCTAGCATTTCTATGTGCTAGGGTTTAGTCAAAAGTTAGGTGAAGTGAAGTTTTGCCTAAGTATTGGAGTATCATCATCAAGATTGGGGGTTATCGACAGAGTATTTAGTATTCTGGGTAAAAGTAGTAGTTTGCCTAAAGAGTAGTCGGGGTGACCAAGTACATTGGCATAAGATTTGTGTTGCTTCACTAAATATACATTTCATGTGTATATCACAAATACATGTTGAGAATGTATGTTACGAATGTACATTGAGAAGATACATTGTGTTGGATACAAGGGATGACCGGCTGTATCAGTGAAATTGGGTTGGAGATACATTAGATTACTGGTGATAGCAAGTCAGGTCTTGCATATGTTAAGTTGGTTCATCAGCGTGTTGAAAGGACATTCAAGGTGCTCACCGATAAAGGAGGTCATACTAAAGTATTTGGAGTAGCCAAGTGAAGTCTAAGAAATCGGTGCATCAGCTTGAGATGTTGAGCGTTTGCCAATGAATGAATTTTGAATGTGACATCGGGGTTATTGGAGTATCAGAGAAAAAGTTTTCAAGTTAACTGACGGTGTTAAGTCTTTCCGATTAGTTTATTGATCAAGCCTACGCTTCCATTGTATGCTTTGCATCATTTTGGTATCAGAGCTAGTGAAAGGTCTGCAGAAGTGTTGGCGTTGTCTGTGAATGTTTATGTCAGACAGAGAAAGTGAATGAGAGGCCAGTGCCATGCCTCCAAAGAGGATGATAGTAAATGTACTTAAGAAGTTCCAAGAGATGTAAGAGATGATCAAGGTTGGAGTCAAGGAAACACTTCAGGCTGAGTTGAAGGTACTGAAGATAGGAAATAAATCAGATGGTGAATCTGATGAAGAAGAAGATGGGGAAGAGGAAACAACCCAAGAATAGGTAGATATATCTGTAGACCAGAAATAATTTCTAGATGCCATAAGGATGCTTGGTAAGGATTTGTCTGAATAAAAAATGGAGATTCTGATGTTTAGCAGAATGATGGACACAGACAAAGTCATCGAATGGGTCGAGGCTTTGAACAATTACTTCAAGTACAAGGAGCTACTGGAGAATAAAAGAGTCAAGTTTTCAAAGATGAAGTTGAATGGTGCTGCACTCATGTGGTGGAACTACACCTAGGGAGAAAGGGTGAAGAGTGGTAAGAGCATGATCTCATCTTGGAGTTTGATGGTAGAGAGGATCAAGGCTCAGCTCCTACCAGTAGATTATGAAGTGCAGATATACCAAAAAATGTAGAATCTTAGATAGAAGGATATGGATGTATCCACCTACACAGAGGAATTTCACAAATTGTCTCTAAGGTGTGGACTTGCTGAGGATGAAAAGGGAAGAATTGACAGGCATATTAATGGCCTAAAATATAGCATACAAGATGAGATTACCATCTTGACACCAAAAACTGTGGACAAGTGTTTTCAAGTGGCACTAAGAGTAGAACAGAAGCAGAAAAGAAAGGGAGAACAATAGGATAGAGGCAGAGGTGGAAGGAACTTTAGAGGCAAAAATAGCTGTGGAGGCAGAAATCAGTTCCAGAAGAATCAAGGGGAGTCCAGTCAGCAAGAACATAGTGTAGAATTTGGTTCCAGAGGGGGTTTCAGAGGAAGGAGACCCAATGGAAGAGGCAGATTCGGTGGACCACATAGAGGTCCTAATGTCTTCATGGGAAGATGTTATAATTGTAACCAAATTGGGCACATAACAGGCAAGTGTCTGGAGAAAGCCTCAAGCTCTCATGGAGGAGAGAGAATGAGCCAGCGGATTCAGGAAGAAGATTGTCAGAGTGTGACTTCACCTATGGGAAGTGTAGCTCTAGTACAAGATGGAGAGAATCTCATGATGAGAAGAACAATGTTGAAAGTGCCACAGAACAAAGAACCACCACAGAGGAAGACACTATTTAGAACTCTATGTAAAGTTTCTGGCAAAAGGTGTAAGGTAATTGTTGATTCTGGCTCCACTGAAAATTTAGTTTCAGTAGAAATGGTAGAGAAATTGAGTTTGAAAAGATTGCCACATGTTAGTCCATACAAAGTGTCCTGTCTGAACAAAGGGCAACAAGTCTTGGTTGATGAACAAGCTTGGGTAGAATTTTAGATAGGGGAATATAGGGAGAAATTGTTGTGTGATATAATTCCCATGGATGCATGCCATTTACTATTAGGTAGACCTTGGCAGTATGATATACAAGCCCAGCATGATGGTAAATCCAATTCCTTTGTTATCACCAAGAATGGTAGACAGTATAAGATGGATCCTTTACCAGAAGAGGGTGTAGACAAGAATGTAAGATCAAGTGTCATGTTAGTGAGTGGGAAAGAGTTTCTCCATACTCTAATTTTGAAACCTAAAGACAATTCTAATTTGTCTAAAAATATCAAGGAAAAAGTTCCTAAGGAAGTGCAGGAATTGTTAGACAAGTATAAGAGTATCATGGTGGAGGATATGCCCAATACACTACCCCCTATGAGAGACATAAGACATCAGATTGACTTCATCCCAAGATCCACATTGCCAGATAAACCAGCCTATAAAATGACACCTTTTCAGAATGAGAAAATTGCTAAACAAGTGCAAGAACTGTTGGATAGGGGCTTGGTGAAGAAAAGTCTTAGTCCATGTGTTGCACCCATAGTTTTAGCTCCTAAGAAGGATGGCAAATGGGGGTTATGAACTGATTCAAGGGCCATCAACAAGATCACCATCAGATATAGGTTTCCTATGCCCAGAATAGAGGACCTCATGGATTGTTTGGGAGGAGCTCGGTACTTTTCTAAAAGTGATCTCAAAAGTGGATACCATCAGATCATGATTAGACAAGGGGATGAATGGAAGACAACCTTTAAGACTAATGAGGGTCTTTATGAGTGGGTGGTGATGCCATTTGGACTGTCCAATACTCCAAGCACTTTCATGCATCTAATGAATGAGGTATTGAAAGATTTTATTGAAAAATTTGTTGTTGTCTATCTTGACGATATTCTGATTTTCAGCAGGACAAAGGAAGAACATTTGCAACATTTGGAACAAGTGTTGAAGAAGCTGCATGAGGAGAAACTGATGATCAATATGAAGAAGAGTGTCTTCATGAAGGAAGAACTCACATACCTTAGATTTGTGATATCCTAGGGTAGTTTGAAAATGGATCCAGAGAAGGTAAATACTATTATGTCTTGGCCAGCACCTTAAACAGTAAGTGATGTAAGGAGTTTTCATGGGTTGGCAACTTTTTATAGGAAATTCATAAGAGGATTCAGTCACATTTGTGCACCCATTCTAGATACCATAAAAGGAGGACAAAAATATAAGTTTGTTTGGAATAGAGTAGCTGATGAGTCTTTTGAGATTCTCAAATAGAAAATAGCAAAGAAACCCATTTTGGTTTTGCCTGATTTTAAAAAGTTACTTACTTTAGAATGTGATGTAGGTAACCTTGCCATTGGTGCTGTCTTGAGTCAGGAAGGTAGACCTGTTGCTTTCTTTAGTGAAAAGCTGAATGATGCTAAAAGAAAGTATTCCATGTATGATTTAGAATTGTATGCAATGGTTCAAGCATTAAAAAAATGGAGACACTATCTCTTGCCCAAGGAATTCATTGTTTATACTGACAACCATGCTTTGAGTTTTCTGAATTCATAGGAGAAGCTAAATCACAGGCATATGAAGTGGGTCAAACAACTCCAGGCATATACTTTTTCCATCAAACATAAGAAGGGACAAGCCAACAATGTGGCAGATTCTCTAAGCAGAAGAGTGTGCATTATACATGAAATCTAGTTGCAAAGTGTGAGAGTGGATTCTCTAAAGAATATGTACCAGGATGATGAGAACTTCAAAGATATATATGTAGTTTGTTCACAATTTTTAGATTCCTATCATTCTAATTTTTTTGAATTTTTGTTATAGGAGGGGTTACTGTTTAAAGGCAACCAGCTATGTGTGACTAGGTGTTCCATGAGGGAGAACATCATAAAAGAGAAACATTGTGGTAGTCTTGGAGGTCATTTTGAACTAGACAAGACGTTGGAACAAGTGAGAAGGCTTTACTTCTGGCCTAAGATACAAATAGATGTTAGGAAATTTGTAGAAACTTGTAGCATTTGTTAGAGGGCAAAAGGAACTTCATCCAATGCCTATCTCTATCAACCACTTCCAATTCCTCAAAGGCCATGGGAGTGTATAAGTATGGATTTTGTTTTGGGTCTTCTCTAGACTCAAAGAGGTTTTGATAGTGTGTTTGTTGTAGTTGATAGATTCAGTAAAATGGCTCATTTTGTACCATACAAATGTACCAATGATGCTTCACACATTGCTGGTCTGTTCTTTAAAGAAATAGTTTGAATTCATAGTTTTCCATTGAATATTGTCACTGACAGAGATCCCAAGTTTGTGGGACATTTTTGGCGCACTTTGTGGAAGAGATTGGGTACTCAATTATCTTTCACGTCAGCCTATCACCCTCAAACAGATGGACAAATTGAGGTGGTGAATAGATCAATAGGTAATATTTTCAGGTGTTTGACTAAACAACATGGAGAAGCATGGGATATGATCATACCATAGGCAAAATTTGCATATAATGATTCTGTTAATAGGAGCATAGGAAAGAGTCCTTTTGAAGTTGTATATGGGATTCACCCCAGGGAAATTTTGGAGTTGAGAGATCTCTAGAACATGGAGAAAAGGAATGCACAAGGAGAAGATTTTGCAGTCAACATGAAGGATAACCATGATGCTGTAAGGGAAACTATCCAGAAGAACATAGGGAAATACAAAGAGAGAGCTGATTAGAAGAAAAGGGATGTCCAATACAAAGTTGGGGATCTGGTAATGGCATATCTGAAGAAGGAAAGACTTCTGAAGGGGCAGCCCATGAAACTTCCTATGAAAAAGATTGGTCCATGCAAGATTGTTCACAAATTTGGGCCTAATGCATAAAAAAATGAACTTCCTCTAGGTTTAGTAATATCGCCCATTTTCAATGTGTCTGACTTATTTCCATTCAGAGGAGACAATGTTGTTAGTTCAGATGTGACAGAAGTAGGGGATGCAAAATGGATTTTTGATCTCCCACTGAATCAGCCAGTACAACTGGAATGTATTTTGGATACAAAGGTTCAGAAGAAGACCAAACATAAAACCTACAAGCAGTATCTGGTCAAATGGCGTGGTTTGCCTAATGAAGATGCTACCTAGATGAGTGAGGAAGAAATCATCAAGCATAGGGTTAATATTTTAGACTTGGTTCCTCAAGGGACTCGAGTTCTTTTGAACCCCGAGAGTATGGTGCAGGGGCACCTAGTTACTTTAATTAATTTCATGTTCATTTTGATGTTTTGGTGTTTATAAGGTCCAGGCGACCAATTGTAAGGCCTAGTGCCATGTGTGAGTCTAAGTGGAATAGGACAAGTCGTAGTGTCTAGTAGTGGAAGAGAAAATGCATTGTAACTGAATGGGTTGATAGTTGCAGAATGGTTGGCATTCCCACCGATGCAAACTGTCACGAACAAGAACATGCATAAACAGTTCAGTGAACAGAAGAAAAGGAGTAGAGAAGAAGAGTAGTGTAGAAATTGTGTGGTTTTGTGGTAGAATAGTAGTGAGAAGATAGGAGAGTTGTTTTCAATGTAGAAGTTCCCAAAATAAATAAAAGATCCTATTTTGTTTTGTGTTCTTTCACCGTGTCACTATAATTAGTTTCCATTTTGCCATTTGGATGGATTACTGAACCATTCCACCGACGAGATTTCTTCAAAATCACTGGAATGGGTCTGTCTGTACAGTTTGTGTTCCTTTTATTTTTGTTTATGTTTAGTGTTGGGATCGAGCGTGGGATGTGCTAGTCGTGCCTAACATTTCTATGTGCTAGGGTTCAATCAAAAGTTAGGTGAAGTGGAGTTTTGCCTAAGTATTGGAGTATCATTGGCGAGACTGGGGGTTATCGGCAGAGTATTTAGTATTCTAGGTGAAAGTAGTAGTCTGCCTGAAGAGTAGTTAGGGTGACCAAGTGCATCGGCGTAAAATTTGTGTTGCTTCACCGAATATACATTTCATGTGTATATCGCAAATACATGTTCAGAATGTATGTTGCAAATGTACATTGAGAAGATACATTGTGTCGGATACAAGGGATGACTGGCCGTATTGGTGAAACTGGGTTGGAGATACATTAGATTACCGGTGATAGCAAGTCAGGTCTTGCATATGCTAAGTTGGTTCATTGGTGTGTCAGAAGGACATTCAAGGTGCTCGCTGATAAAGGAGGTCATACTGAAGTATTTGGAGTAGCCACATGAAGTCTAAGCAATGGGTGCATTGGCTTGAGATGTTGAGCATCCACCGATGAATGAATTTTGAATGTGACATTGGGGTGAGTGGAGTATCGGCGGAAAAGTTTTCAAGTTAACCGACAGTGTTAAGTCTTGCCGATCAGTTTGTTGATCAAGCCTACGCTTCCATTGTATGCTCTGCATCAAATAGAGACAAGTGTTAATGAGTTAACGATTCAGATTAACAAAAATTAATCAATAATAAGAGTAAAATTTAAAAGGATGATTAGAATTATGATTTACATCGATGATTTAAATATTATAATAAATATTGATAGAGTTGTGTAGGATACAACACTATGTACTTGGGAAGGCAAATTACCATTGGTCACCTTTGGTCTATATTCCTCATGAAGGGTAGGGCCACTTCCCATGTGGAAGATGTGTGGGAGACCATCGGTCTGTGGATCGACGTAAATGACTGGAAAGATACTCTCTCTCTCCAAGAAGAAAACATGCCAGGGCATGTGATAAAGATGTTAGATATTTAGAACTAGTAATTATTCCAAATTTATTTATGTAATTGATTTACTTTTGCAGATGTTGTAATTGAGAAAGACAATATGATTTATTGTATTTTGTAAGAGAAATCTTGTAATTGTTGTTACTTAATTATATGTTAAAGAAAAGAAAAATTTACTCTCTCTCATTTTGGTGCAGGAGCACCATTTGTCAAAGGTGGACAATTATTAAAATCTAGGCTTTAGTTTTGAATTTTGCATAAAATAAGGCCTTAAAAGACTTTTCATTATTGTAATAAAGCCTATTTGAGGTATTTTTGTAGTGGGGATAATTATAGGACTAGGGTCTTTAAGTTTTTTCTTAAGTTTAGTATTTTTTATTTTGGTAGCCTGAGTGGAGAGGCTATTTTTAGCCTTTCTTTTTGAGTTTTCTAGATGGGGAAGGAGTGGAGTGAAGTTATATATTATAAAACATGCTTTTTATATGATATACAGGTCATGGAAGAAGGATATGAAGCTTTTGGAATGAAGGAAATAAGACAAAATAATTTTTTTTGTTGTTCTAGCTCTGTTTTTCACAATTTTTTTACATTTTTTTTCTGTTCTTTGCACTTGTACAGCCTGGTACGGCCCTGTAGCACCCTAAAATGTATATTATTAGAGGAGGTATTAGATTACCTTTATTTTTCATATACATTTATGGTTTGGTCTCATGTTTTGTGGATTTTATACTCATTTTTCTAAAAATAGTCCAATAACCTAGGTTTTGACAGTCCTAGAGACAAATTTTATGTTTTTGAGTGCCATGACCATGGGAAAATGACACAAAATGGTGGAATGTCAGGTTTTTAAGTCCTTTAAATGATTTATTCACTTGTGGAGCAAACAAATAAGTTTTCTTGGTGTTTTGAAATGTTCTTATTGTTGCAATTACCTATTTTTTAGGAAGAATGAGGGTTTCTAGTTTGCATGTTTGAATTTGATGAGATACGTGAGGGTCCTGATCAAACAAATGGTGGATTCTTCTATTTTAATACATAACTAAAGACTGTCCATTGATTTTGGGTAAATATGTGGTGATTTTGAGGCACCTCCTTTGTAAAAGTGGCCTAATTAAGCATATTACCAGAATTACCAGTCATTTTTAATGCCTTATGAACTTCAAAACAATCATACCTACATTAAAGATATGTTATGTAAGGGGATAATGGGTACTGAAAACATGTTTTATTTCATGCTTTTGAGTCATTTTATGAAAGTTATGCCAAAAATACTTCATTTACTGTCCTAATTAGGCCTAGGAACAACAGGTACAGTCCACTTTTGAGGATTTTTGGTCCAAAACAACCTACCCTGCATGTTAGATATGTTTTGGAGGGGCTTGATGGGTATTCAAAAAGATAACTTTTTCATGGGTTTGTCGTATATTCTGCAAGTTATGCCTCAAAAAACCCTATTCCAAGGGCTACAAGCTAAGTCGAACTAGTTGTGAAGGGACAATAGGAACAAGTTACTAAGTTGTTTTATGAGTTTGGTGAGTATCCCTTGGTCATTTTAGTGTGGTCCAAGGTGGTTGGGAGGTTTGGTGGGTAGCTTATGCATTCAAACCATGAAATGGCATCTTTTCCTAGTCTTAAAGCAATGCATTCTAAGATGACAGTCAAAACAATGTGTGAACAGTCAAGTGGTAAATGAAATCTTGCATTTGTGAGCTGCCCCTACCTTTGCATCAAGTGGTATTAGAGCATAGGAAGTAGGTCTCTTAAGAGTTGAAGGTTGGAGTTTGAGCAAAGTAGAATCTGAGAAGTCAAGATGCCTCCTAAAGGAAGTTCAGTTGCAAGAAAGATTGATCAATAGGCTAGAGAGCTAGAAGCCTTGAAGAAGGAGATTGCTTCATTGAAGTCTAAAGATGGAGGCACCATGAGTGAAAGTGAGTCCGAAGAAGAAGAAACTTTTGGTGAAGAAGAAGAGTTGGATCCAGAGGATGTGAGGATGGTAAAGTTTTTGAAAGCTGTGAAAGGTGATGGACATAGAAAAATAGATTTGCCAATGTATAGACGAAAACTAGATGGTGAAGAGCTCTTAGACTGGATAGGAGCTATGAAAAATTACTTTGAAAGTGAAGAGATAGACGAAGATCACAAGGTGAGGAAGGCTAAAACCAAACTGAAAGGACATGCTTTGCTGTGGTGGAACTTTGTGCAAGAGGAAAGACAAAAACAAGGGAAGAACAAGATCACTTCTTGGGAGAAAATGAAGGCAAAACTGAAAGGTAAGTTCCTTCCTAGTGACTATAATGTTTAATTACTGAAAAAGATTACAAAATCTTAGGCAAAAGGACTTAGATGTGCAAGTAAACACTAAGGAGTTTTATAGGTTAAGTATAAGGACAAATCATGAGGAGGATGAGAAAGAAAGAGTGGCTAGATATCTCAATGGCCTAAGGTATAACATTCAAGATGAAATCAGTTTGTTGGTGCCAAAAACAATGGAATGATGTTTTCAAATGACAATAAGAGTAGAAGAAAAACTCAAGAGGAGACAAGAGAAGGGAACAAGAGGAAGAAGCAGTACTTCTAGGGGCAGAGGTACATTTTCAACACCAAGACAATCCAAAGAAGATTTTGAAGATGCTGATAAGAGTAAAGAATAAGCACCTCAGTCTAGAGGAGGATGGAGAGGTGGAAAAACAAGTTTTAGGGGCATATATGGAGATCAAGGAAGAGGTTCAAATGTGTTTACTGGAAAGTGCTATCACTGTGGTGAGTTTGGTCATCCAGCCTATAAGTGCCCTAACAAGATTGGTACTACTTCAAGTGGAGGTGAAAGAAGAGGTGAAAAGATAGTCCAAATTATACAAGAAGATGAAAGAGAAAGTGTCCATGCTGCACTAGAGGTGGGTGAATCATTGATGGTGAGAAGACAACTCTTGAAGACGTCCAGGGAGAAAGAGCTAATTCAAAGAAGAGCCTTCTTTAGGACAACTTGCAGATGCAAAAATAAGGTATGTAAAGTAGTAGTTGATTATGGATGCACTGATAATATGGTATCTAGTGATATGGTGGACAAATTGAACTTGCAAAGAGTGCCTATGGCAAAGCCTTATCAAGTGTCTTGGGCTAGTGAAAACCAAACCATTTTGGTGAGTGAACAAGCTACTATTGAATTTCAAATTGGTCAATATAGAGATAAAGTTGTTTGTGATATTCTACCTATGAGTTTTTGCCATGTTTTACTTGGAAGGCCTTGACAGTTTGATAGGTAAGCAATGTATAATGGAAGACAAATACATATAACATTGAAAAAGATGGGATATCATTCATTCTAACTCCATTGGTTGAAGAGGTAAGAGAGCAAGGTGAGATCATCATGATAGGGAGAAAAGAATATGTGAACAATGAGGAAGGTGAGAGTGTGAAATTTGCAGCCAAGTCATAGTTTGATGTTGTTGGGACAGCAAATGAGAAGGAAAAACATAATGTGCAGACATAGATGAAGAAGAATGTTTTTGTATGGAAAGAGGAAGAATGTGGCATGATATCTCAAGTTAGTATAGACAAGAGTAAGTTTGAAGTACAAGAAGGCATATTGATAGAGACAGTCATGTGTCCTGTGGTGATGAAACATGTACAAAGGCAGCCTAGTGATGTTGAAACAAGAGTTTGTAGGGTAGTGAATAGAAGGACAATGGATTGTGATGCTGGTTGGACAGTGGAAAAGGTAGGTGCAGGTCTGATAGAGACCACTAAATGCATTGGTACAGATTTTTGTAAGGCTGACAGAGAAAAACTTGAAGAGGTGAAGGATACTGAGCATGAAACTATGCATGAAAGATAGAAGAAGATGGCAGTACTATATGACAGCAAGAAGCCAGCTTCAAAAGAAGACAAGAACAAGGATTACAAAGATAGTGAAAATCCAAAGTAAGGTGAACCTATTGAAGGCAAGCATGAAGGTTAGAGACAAGTAAAGCATAATGGAGGACAAATTGATAAATTCTTTCCAAGGGACTTGGAAAAGTTCTATGTTGGGGTGTATGGTGCAGGAGCACCATTTGTCAAAGGTGGACAATTCTCAAAATCTAGGCTTTAGTTTTGAGTTTTGCATAAAATAAGGTCTTAAAAGAACATTAATTATTGTAATAAAGCCTATTTGAGGCATTTTTGTAGTGGGGATAATTATAGGACTAGGATCTTTATGTTTTTGCTTAAGTTTAGTATTTTTTATTTTGGTAGCCTTAGTGGAGAGGCTATTTTTTAGCATTTCTTTTTGAGTTTTCTAGATGGAGGAGGAGTGGAGTGAAGTTATATATTGTAAAACATGTTTTTTATATGATATACAGGTCATTGAAGAAGGATATGAAGCTTTTGGAATGAACAAAATAGACAAAATGATTTTTTTTGTTGTTCTAGCTCTATTTTTCACAGTTTTTTTGTTTATTTTTTGTTCTTTGCACTTGTACGGCTTGGTATAGCCCTGTAGCACCCTCAAACATACATGATTGGATTGGACATTGGATTACCTTTCTTTTGCATATAATTTTATGGTCTAGTCTCACGTTTTGTGGATTTTATGCTCATTTTTCTAAAAACAATCCAATAACCTAAGTTTTGATAGTCCTAGAGAGAAATTTTATGTTTTTGAGTGCCATGACCATGGGAAAATGACACAAAATGGTCAAATGACAGGTTTTGAATTCTTTCAAATGATTTCTTCACTTGTGGAGCAAACAAATGAGTTTTTTTGGTGTTTTGAAATGTTCTTATTGGTACAATTTCCTATTTTTTAGGAAGAATGAGGGTTTCTAGTTTGCATGTTTGAATTTGATGAGATATGTGAGGGTCTTGATCAAAAAAATGGTGGATTATTCTATTTTAGTACATAACTAAAGACTTTCCATTGAGTTTAGGTAAAAATTTGGTGATTTTGAGGCATCTCCTTTGTAAAAGTGGTCTAATTAGGCCTATTACCATAATTACCAGTCATTTTTAAGGCCTTATGTTACAAAACAATCATACCTGCATGAAATATATGTTATGTAAGGGGATAATGGGTACTCAAAACAGGTTTTAGTTCATGGTTTTGAGTTGTTTTATGAAATTTATGCCAAAACTATTTCATTTGCTGTCCTAATTAGGCCTAGGAACAACAGGTTCAATCCACTTTTGAGGATTTTTGGTCCAAAAAAAACATACCCTGCATGTTAGATATGTTTTGGAGGGGCTTAATGGGTATTCAAAAAGGTAATTTGTTTATGGGTTTGTCGTATATTCTGCAAGTTATGCCCCAAAAAACACTATTTCAAGGGCTACAAGCAAAGTCGAACTAGTTGTGAAGGGACACTAGGAACAACAAGTTACTAAGTTGTTTTATGAGTTTGGTGAGTATTACTTGGTCATTTTAGTGTGGTCCAAGGTGGTTGGGAGGTTTGATGGGTAGCTTATGCATTCAAACCATGAAATGTCGTCTTTTCCTAGTCTTAAAGCAATGCATTCTAAGAGGACAGTCAAGACAATTTGTGAACAGTCAAGTGGTTAATGAAACCTTGCATTTGTAATCTACCCTTGCTTCTGCATCACATTTTTATCTTGTTAAATTACTCTATGGTACAATTCTGATTTTACAATGTTTTTAGAATGTGGATACATTACAATTGTAATCCCAACCTTGGAGATTGATCCAATGATGATAAATGTAATGTCGACCTTGATACACATTCCAAAGTTGCTGAATTGTATAAAAGTATGTAATGAAGTTGTGAAAAATCTTGTATGGTGTGAAAATGAAAAGATAAGTGTGAAGGTTTGAAAGAGTAGAGAAGAGAAATAATATTGTGCTTCAATGGAACTGAACCCTGGCATGGAGTATATGCTAATGAATCAGTTCACCCTTTTGGCAGTGAGCCACCCATAAGCAGTGAGCCATTCTTTGCAGTGACCCTTCTAGGTAGTGAGCCTCTTTTTTTTCGGTATTGATATAACATATATATTTCTGTCGGCTAACACCCACCATGGTTTTTCCTTTTTAGGGTTTTCCATGTAAAAAATCTAGTGTCTTCTGTGCTGACTATGTTATTGTGTTGAACTTCTTATTTCATACTTTCGTGGTTATTTCTGAATATAAGTAATTGATAAGTTGATGTTCATAATTGGTTAAAAGTTTTAGGACAATTGATTCACCTCCCTCCCCCCTCTCAATTGTCTAGTTTAGTTCAACAAATCCTTTACCTTTATGCTCTTTGAAATGGAGATGGTTATAATCGATACCTAATTGCATGGCTTGAAGATGTTGATGTCTACTATTCTTTTGGTGCCATGTTTTCCCTTTTATGTTGAATTGTTCTCGATCTCTAATAATCTTACTAAAACATGGCCTTTGAATAGCTAGGACAATCTTTTGTAATATGAAATTCCACTAACCTAAATATGCCAATGATGAGCAATTGATCTCAGAATATCTTATATATTAAGTAAGATTATTCCACATGTAAAAATAACTTGACCAGAAGATCATTTAGAATTATATCGGTTGCAAGATTTCTTCTCATCACTCCTTTGAGTTAATGTTCAAATTATGTAAGGTTAAAAACAATTTACACTCTAGCCAATTGCTTTACACAAATACCTAAAAGTAATTTAGCAACATGACAATTAATCTATTATACTATGTCTACTATAAAGAACATAATTGCATTCTTACATACTCCTAAAACATTCATTTAAATTGGTAATTGATCCCAGAGGCATAGAGTTGACATATAAAAATAATTACAATGAGAGGAGTTATCTGTGGCATTAAGGTGGTGTATTATCTAGTGGCATTAACAGGAAGGGGGTGTATTATCCAGTGGCATTAAGAGGATGACTGTGACCGTGTACATAAAAAAAATACAGCAGACAGTTTTTTTAAATAACTAGACATGTTTTTTTAAATAATTATAAATATATAGTTGACATAGTTTTTAATGAACATAAAAATAAAGCCAACAAAATAATGTGTATAAATATAAGTAGTACTCTAATAAAAATGCAAATTGAATTGGGAGGACATAGTTTTTAATGAACATAAAAATAAAGCCAATAAAATAATGTGTATAAATATAAGTAGTACTCTAATAAAAATGCAAATTGAATTGGGAGATGAAGTTTAATAGGTAAGGAGAGAAGTTTAATTGGTAAGGGCACTCTGCAACCATGCTTTTTTGTTTTTTTCTTTGAAAATAGATTTATGATTTTTTTGGTTTTTTTCTTCCAAAATAAATTTATGAAGTGATGCAATGCTGTTGCTATTATTTATAGAAGGTTAGATTAGGCATTGCGTATTATTTACTCTTATAAGATTTACATGCTAGTCATTAAAATAAAATAAAAATTGCAGTTAAAATGTAACTTAAATTATG
The DNA here is from genome assembly GCA_027924645.1 of Cunninghamia lanceolata. Lineage (NCBI taxonomy): Eukaryota > Viridiplantae > Streptophyta > Pinopsida > Cupressales > Cupressaceae > Cunninghamia > Cunninghamia lanceolata. The sequence continues at coordinate 7,150,111 of BSBN01000194.1, read as the reverse complement.
GAGCATATAAATTATAATTTATTTTATATTTTTCTTGCATAACCAAATCTTTGAAAACTACAAAGAAAATTAAGACAGGATAAATTATTTTACTTTAATTTAATGAGAGCTAGGGTTAGGGTTCTTCAATTTTAAAAGCCACAAAGAAAATTAATATTTAGTTTAATGACCTTTGTTTTAAATTTTTACTATGGAAATTAATTCTTTTAAAAATTATAACTAAGTTTTTCATTAAATTATTATAATATATTCCATTGAAAACTAATTGTTAAGAGTTAAGAATTGCCTTTGTTTTAATGGGGTAGGATTATAGTTCTTCAATCTTTAAATTTTTTTTTTAAAAAATTGTATCATATGAAAGGAGAGATTCTGGATAGACTGTGAAAATTTATACAGAATTATGATGATATTTCTCACTTATATATAATTTTATTTATTCATAGTATTTGAATGGATAACTGTCATAAAAAAATTGCTTGACAGGCAGGATCCACCATCAAATTGAAGCCTGGCCAGTTATGCTCTGATATAACTTGAATGATTAGTTGCCCAGCAAGATGCAAATCTATATAAAAAAATCTGGATCGCATCAACATACCCATAGTGGTGGAGAGTTCAGACACGGTTGCGGCTCTGAAAGAAAAGGTTTATGAGTTAGAAGGAATTCCATGAGAATGGCAAGAACTGATTCTTGAGCCCCAAGTTTCAGAAGAACATGACTCAGATTTGCTAAGGTCTGTTCCATTTGCAGAAACCAAGTTGGAGGACACAAAAACTATCTCCTATTACAACATTAAGGAGGAGCAGACAATCTCTCTGGATATTCGTTTGCTGCCCATAAATGAAGCAACTACAATGAAAGTATATATCCGTAGACCACGTCATCCGCGCAAGAGTGCAGATATTGTTAGGAATTATTAAGATTGTCTAGAATGCTTCTAGAAGTCTTCCAAAGAACATTCCAGGTTTAAGAGTTTTCTAGAAAGCTAGAAGCTTCCAGGTTTCAAAGGTTCTATAACTATATATATGTGATTGGATAGAGCTGTTGGGTAGAGCCTTTGGATGGTTGTTAGATATAGCATCCAGATAGCTGTTAGATACAGCATCTGGATTGCTGCTAGATACATAACATTTTGGATGTGATGTAATGAATGTTAGATGAATATAATTTGCTAGGTTATTCAACTATGTTTTGCCCTGCCTCTTTTCCGTTTGTTGTTGTTATGTTTTGCCCTGTCTTTTGGTGTTTATTGGGCCTATTTTTACATGGTATCAGAGCCGGGTTATGAGTTCGAATTCCCTTGGGTAACGCTGAGGGGATTGTTGGAAAAAAAAGATTCAGTTAGAGGATCAGCCCAAGTTCAGCTAGAGTTTCAACCAGGTTCAGCTAGAATGTTTCCTGGTTTAGCTAGAATGTTTTCTAGGTTCAGCTACAGGACCATCAAGAAGTTTAGCTAGAATATTTTTTGGTTTAGCTAGAGGTTCAGTTAGAAGTGTATTGCTGGAGTGATTTGTTTGCAGGGCAAAGATATTGCTGGAGTGATTTATTTGCAGGGCTGATATATTGCTAGAGTGATTTTTGTTTGCAGGGCCGCTAGAGGTATTGTTGGTAGTGATGATGAAGAAGATGACTTTTCAGCTAGACAAAAGATAATGAGTGTTGAAGGCTTGAAGTTTCAATCTCATATGAGCAAGCCATGAAAGATGATTATGATCGAAGAATACTTGGAATGCTAGAGGTGAACACTAAGGGGGGATAGTAATTTAATGTTCCCCTCTCATTTGTATTTTTCTGTATTATTCTAGCCAATCCTAAGGGGGGATGTTAAGGATTAAGATTGCCTAGAAAATTGTAGAATGATTCTAGAGCCTTCCACAAGCTAGAACATGCCTAGAGTTGTTCTAAAAAAGAATATTGTAAGATATGTTCTAGAAAAGAATATTCCAGGTTTAAGAGTTTTCTAGAAAGTTAGAAGCTTCCAAGCTTCAAAGGTTCTATAACTATATATATGTGATTGGATAGAGCTGTTGGGTAGAGCCTTTGGATGGTTGCTGGATATAACATCCGGATAGCTATTAGATACAGCATCTGATTGCTGCTAAATACATAACATTTTGGATGTGATGTAATGAATGTTAGATGAATATAATTTGCCGGGTTATTCAACTATGTTTTGCCCTACCTCTTTTCTATTTGTTGCTGTTATGTTTTACCTTGTCTTTTGGTGTTTATTGGGCCTATTTTTATAGATATCATAAATTTATATGTGGAGAGTTGGTGGACAATTCGTTTTGTGGAGGTCATTCTAAGACACATTGGTGGTGTGCCATGGGATGAGCTCCAAAGGCTACAATTTGAAAAGAAGGTGTTGGAAAATAACATGACTATTGCTGACTGCAATATTCAAAACGAAGATCATTTGGAAATTGTTCGTGGTGATCAAAATTAACTATTTCTTCTGGTTCAAGCGATTCTCTACCACTCCTTTGGGCTTTCATTAGTCCCTGTCTACTGCAGGAGTACTATTGTTTCCACCTCCAACTAATAAATATGCCTCGGCACCTGTGCTTTGTTAAAAATCAAACTTTTTTCTAATGTTGGTTTTCCCTGAAAAAATTGTGATGCAGAAATTCTGCTTTCTTGATTTTCTGATTAAACAAATGGTTTTTAGCCCATTGGTATTAAATTTTATAATTCGTAAAATCTTTAAGAGTTTTGAAAGTAGCCAATTTGTAGAGTTTAGCGGTGTTTTCTAGTCTTTTAAAGTAGATTGTCAACGTATTAAAGATTACCAGATAGTTATTTTCCAAACACAAAATATCAGATAGTTATTTACCAAACACAAAATATCCTGCATCTTCTTGTCTCATTGTAATCTTTCCCTCCTTGTTGTAGGTGACCACAGCTAATAATTGTATAGGTTTTAAATTCCTGGAAACTGCCTGTGACTTTCCAAATATTAGTAAGTTTCATTACAAGATGTGTTTATGCCATATGTGGTTTGAGAAATCTTTTATCTCATGGTTTTAAAAAAGCATCATTGTATCCTTAGTTCTTGACATTCTAAATTATGCTTTATAAAGAAAAGAGTTCAAATTTGATTATTTACCACAGTTTTGTTTTCTGCCATGATAAACCTGGATAACATTAGCTATAACACATATCTCTCGGTTTAATTTATCCTCTCTCACGATGGCTCCTAAAGTTGATTTCTTATGGCAGATTTTATTCGCATAATTATGTTTTTCTCTTCTTCCTGCTGTATAATAGAGAGGCTCGTAGACCTTTGTTGACATTAACTTCTATGTTAGCTCAACAATCACTATTGTAGAAGTTAAACAACAGGCCTCTTAATCTTGCATTATGAGCCTTGCATAAAGTATGCTTTGCCTTCATAAAATAATATCAAATGGAATTCTGGAAATTGTTTTCAAACTTCTCTATTACTCCAAGAGGGTATCTTATGTAACATGTCATTGTCTGACAGGAGATTCAGAGGAATATAGGAATATTTTTGCAGTCTTAGACATGGACTGCAGCTGTGCACCACAGTCCTTATTTTCTAATATTATTTTATCATAATAGAATATTTTTGTTTCCTTTAACTCCACAGCCCTTATTTTCTAATGTTACTTTATCATAATATAATATTTTTGTTTCCTTTGACTCTTTCCAAAGTCCAGAGTTAATCAAATTAATCTCAAGACAAAAATATAAATTTGAATAATATATTACAGAAATTAATAAAGGTGAAGTTTCTGCCAAAATGTTCATGAATAGTTGTATTTGCTTAGTTTTAACAATAGTGTTGATAATATAATAACTCTTTTTTTTAAAATTTTTTTCTTGCCAAAAGAATTTATGAAGTGATACAATGTTATTATTTATAGAAGGTTAATATTCTTATTGCATAAACAAATCTTTGAAAACCAAGGCTAAATTATTAAATAAATTAATATTAACAATAGGGTTAGGGTTCTTCAATCTTTAAAAGCCACAAAGAAAATAAATATTTAGTTTAATGACCTTTGTTTTACTATGTGAATTAATTGCTTTAAAAAGTTATAATAAGTTTTTTTTATTATGGGAATTAATTCTTGTAAAAAAATATAATAAATTTTTGGTATCATTTAGAATAAATTATTGAAAATATTTTATTAAAAACTGATTATTAGAACTAAGAATTAATTAGCAAAGAAAAGCTTTATTTTAATTTAATGAAAATAAATTAAAAAAAAAATCATTCATTAAATGATACATTATGGTCGATAATAAGTCTATTACAAAACATATAAAAGTGCAGGGTTTAAACAAAGATAGGGTTTTAAACAAGTGCCACCTTACCTGCCTTGTAGTGTTGTAATTATAGTATGTGTTTTAGTTGTAATTATAGTTGTGTTTTAGTTATAATTTTTTAATTCATTAAGTAAACTTCAAATTTACTTTTTGTGAAACCACCAAAATAGTTATTATTTATAGTTATAATATTAATTATATTATTAATATTTATTATAACACTTAGATATATTATTTTAATTGATATTATAGTATTATAATATAGTATAATATTAATTGATAATATTTGACTTAATTTTTCTTCTTAAAATAAATATTTTTTATATAGACAAATTGGATTTGAACAAATAATTTTTTTAAAGTCAATATAAATATTATAACAAAATTGTAATATTTATAGTATACTTTATAAAAAAAATTAGTTTAAATATTAATGAAATAGTATAATTAATTATTGATTGATAATAAACAATGTTTATATTATAAATATGATAATAATATATTTATATATATATATATTTTTATTGGTAAAAGACTAAGGCCATTAATATATAAAATCAGTTATAAAATATAGCTTTGTTGAGTGCGGGCATCGGTAGGAAAAAACATAGCGAAGAAAACCTCCGGTCTAGCCCAAGACTTTTGTAGTCCAGTATAAACTATTTATTTATAGAACTTACGCGGGGTCAAGCCCCACAAGGAAACATGTTTTCTTATACAATTTTTGAGATACAAATACAGACATCGCCCTTATCCATGGCCTTCCTTTAGATATCCTCTTGCTGTATGTCTTTTGGTTCTTCAACTCCTGGGATGACCTCTAAGCCTTATAACCTTTGATCAACTATCCATTATCTGATTAAAAGGGCTTCTTCTATCTTGCTCCTACCAGGTTCCCTGTCTAATGTTAGCTATACAAAAAAACCTAAAATTCATTCTCCTGCACACATCTGTTAGTTTCTTTAAAACCTTTGCTTAAGAAGGAAGAAAAAAAACTTGCTAATTCCAAGGTTTTCAAAATTAATCAAGCATACTTGCTTCATTGTTAACTGAAATCTGGTTATGGTTGACTGATCCATTGTGTGCCAACATATGGTAAATCTTCTTCCTTAGGAGAAGATTGTTTTCCATTTTGTTGAGATTTTGTTGTTTCTGTATAAGTTGTTTGGTGTTTACGTAGTCACAAAGTTGCAGAGGTTTACAACGTGTAAGTTTCATATCGTTTCACCGAATGTAAATTGTGAATGCATATCGCAAGAGCATGTTGAGAATGTACCTTTCGTTGGATACAAACGGTGACTAGTCGTAATGGTGAAATTAGGGTAAAGAAACTTAAGTCCACTGGTAATAGTAAGTCACGCCAAGCATGTACTAAGTTGGTATATCAGCATATCGGGAGAACAAACAAGGAGTTCATCGACGAAGGAACTCACACTGACGGTTGAAGCCTATCGATGCATCGGAAGAAGAGTAAAAGATCCCACCAATGAAGTAAGTCTTGCTGACGAGTGTGGTTCAGAGGAGACATCAGAGTGATTAGTGTGTCGGCAGAATAGTTTTTGAGTTTTCTGATGGAGTAAGTCTTGCTGATAATAAAAGACAAAGGACAGATCACTGAGACATAAGAAGGACTCTCACTGAAGGTTCCAGAAGTAAAATTTGATAAAATTTCTGCTTCCACTACGTGCTTAAACAAGATAACATACAAACATCAATATACAAAGAAAATATACAAGAGAGGGTTTGTATAAGATGCTTTGTATGTGCGCTTATACAACAAAAATATACAAGAGAATATTATACAAAGCCTGACATCATTGGAGATATAAATAATGGGTGGGGGCCACGTATGTATATTGGAGACGATTGTATGCATACAACAAGATACATACAGTGGAGGATCCCAAGAAAATTCTAATTCGTTTCACAAATCCAATGAAGTCTGCGATTGTATAAAAGTGTATGCATGTGATATAAAAGGAGATACAACCGGATACATACAAGTCTGGACCTAGATAGAAAGTTTAAATTCTGAGAACTTTATTTGAAGTCTGTGCTTGTGTATTGCGATGTATCTATACAAGATACAAAGACAAATGCATATGAGAAACAAAGGAAATGTATATACAAGGAGTATACGTACGATATAACAAGGTGGTACAAACAGATACATACAAGTTCGGACCTAATTAGAATGAAGTCTGAGATTGTAAATTGCGGTATACGTATACAAGATGCAAAGACAAATGCATATGAGAAACAAAGGAAATGTATATACAAATGCATCAAACACCAAAGATACCCATGTGGGCCCCAACTCCAATGGATATACAAGTTAAATGATACATCATGACTAGATGCATTGCACTTTATATCCAATGCGAAGCTGAAAAATAAGTAAACTGAGAATTTTAAAATAAGTTCGAAGAGGTGATGCAAAGGAGTTTGTATGTATTCATCTTTGTATCTAAAATTTTGAAGATACAATCTGAAAAGTGATGTGGGCTCCACCGAATGCATATCAGGCTTGTATAAATAATGGTATACAAGCTGATATACAAGTAAGAAGGATGCAAAAAAAAGAGATACAAACTAGATGTGAAAGGAAAGTTAAATCGTGAGAAGTCTTTGTATGTTCGGGGTGCTTGATTATTTATAATATACATACCTGATATACAAAGAAGTAAAAGGATCACTGGGGAAGACATGCTTTGTATGTGCACTTGTACAAGATCACATACAAACGACAGTATAGAAAGAAAATATACAAGAGAGGGTTTGTATAAGATTCTTTGTATGTGCACTTATATAAGATAACATACAAATGTCAGTATACAAAGAAAGAGAGGGTTTGTATAAGATGCTTTGTATATGCGCTTATACAACGGTAATATACAAAGAAAATATACAAGAGAATATTATACAAAACTTGACATCATTGGAGATATAAATAACAGGTAGGGGCCACGTATGTATATTGGAGATGATACAACAAGATACATACAATAGAGGATCCCAAGAAGATTCCAATTCATTTCACAAATCCAATGAAGTCCGCAATTGTATAAAAGTGTATGCCTATGGTATAAAACAGATACAAATGGGTACATACAAGTCCAGACCCAGATAGAGAGTTTTAAAAACTATTTGAAGTCCATGCTTGTATATTGCGATGTATCTATACAAGATACAAAGACAAATGCATATGAGAATGTATATACAAGGTGTATGTGTGTGAGATAACAAGGTGGTATCAACGGATCCATACAAGTCTGGACCCAGTTAGAAAGTTTAAATTTTGAGAACATTATTTGAAGTCCAAGATTGTATATTGTGGTATATGTCTACAAGATGCAAAGACAAATGCATATGAGAAACAAAGGAAATATAAATACAAATGCATGATCATGAAAACCAAAGAAACTTCTGTGACAGTCATACCGATGCATTAAGTGGTGAATGAAACATGTTGGGAAGACCTAAAGCATCGGAATGTCATGTTAATCTTACAACGATTAAGAAGTCATGCTAATAATAACTATACCCACTTCCACATCGGGTGAGGCATGGAAATCTCTTGCCGATACAATAACACAAATGAAAAGTAAGGTGGGTCCCACCACTTGCATATCGGATTTGCATAATAACAATGTATGTCTTCAAGATACAAGCTGATGTACAAGAGAAGATACAAGCCGGATGTCAAAAAGAAATTCAATATAGAAAAGTATTTATATGTTTAAATGCTTGTATGTTTATTCGAGATACAAAGACAAATGCGTATGAGAAACAAAGGAAATGTATATACCAATGCACAAAACACCAAAGATACATATGTGGACCCCATCTCCAATGGATATACAAGTTTATACAAACCCAGATTTGAATGACAGATTAAATAATGTGAATTTTAGCTGGGGTCTGCTATTGTATATAATACACATGCATTTGATATACAAGAAGGTGATACAGATGCGGATTCAAAGATGATTTCAATTCATTTCATAAAACTAGTCGGGCCCACTCTTGTATATAGAAGAAAATGTATCTGATATACAAAAGATATGTATGTGATATACAAAAGGAGGATGCAGGACAATCTTAATTGCTCTATTCTACTCCCTTTTTGTCTAAAGGGTAGAAAATCTAAAGATGCTCAAAGTTTGTTCACCCTTCATGGTATGATATTAGACCAAGTGATGAACTGATTGGCCTCAAAATAACTTCCTCCAAAGATTCAGCTTGATTCTAATAATACTTCACTGGTGTTAGCTCTAGTAGATAAGTAGAGACCATTCATCCCTTTGTTGGCAAGAGAGTCTTCTTTGCTATTACCCTCTCTATAAGTGTGATTGAATGTGCACCTCCTTAAAGATACAATGATGTCTAGGGCATTAGCCAGTAGGGAATTCAGTCTCCAATTAGGCATGTTCCCTTTCTGTAAGACATTAATGACAATTGTAGAGTGTCCTTCAACCTCTAATTTTTCAATTTTCATGTGTTTGCAGATTCTCAGACCTTCAATCAGGGCAGTTAATTCTATTGTATTATTTGTTGTTTCTCCTAGGGGTTTGGCTAAGGTTGCCATTTCTCTAGATTCAGAATCGTGGATTACACAACCTATTCCTGCTACTCTCGGGTTGCCCCTAGAAGCCCCATCAAAATTTAGCTTGAACCACCCTTCTTTAGGAGGTTGCCACTTACATTCTTTTCTCTTGTTGGTGGAGTTGTGGTTGCTTGGTCCCACAAAGGAGGGAAGTTTTAGTCCTGCCCATCTCCCCTGCATCTTTTCATCCCAATGAGTCATTGTGGATTCTTTTTTGGAGTTATTTAGAATCCTACTATTGACTATTTCTATTATAACGGCCTCAATTTTAATCATTAGCTAACCAAAGGTCATTTTCCTATCTTTAAAGATTCTTCTATTTCTTTCTTTCCACAGCTCCCAAACCATGATCGAAGGGGAAATTGTCCATAGCATATGGTAGATGCTTTGTTTGTGAGTCTCAAGCCAGCATTGGAAAAGGTTCAAAATGTTATTAGGCATGGAATTAATCCATCCCATCTCATTACTTAGCCAATTCCAACATTTATTAGAAAATTGACAATTGAGGAGAATATGGTCTATTGTTTCTTTATCCTATTCACAAAGGGGACATCTACTAGGCCCCTCATATCCCATCTTGGTGAACCTATCTGCCATTAAGATTTTTTTCTGCAAGGCCATCCAGGCAAATAGCCCAACCTTTGGGAAATAGTTCTTATCCCAACATAGTCTGAGTGGTAACTCTGATTTTGGTCTTATTTATTGTCTGATTAAAGTTTTGTAACCATCCTCAGTTTTATAATTTCTTGATTTAGCCCCATCCCAAACTAATCTGTCTAAGTCTCCTTTGAGAGATACCCTCCTTTTGTTAGGGATATCAAGTAGTTTCTCTTTCTTATTATCCAGAATGTTCATATTATCCAGGCATTTCCATTTCCACCCCCTATTCTCCTCATGATTGGGAAATTCTATATAATCTTTTACATATTTCCCCCAGTGGGATTCTTGTTGGATCTAGGGCATACAACTGAGAGGGGGGGGGGTGAATCAGTTGTATAGAACTTCTTCTATTTCAAACACTTAATTCTCTGTTGTTAGTTAGCAGCATATCAAATAATCATTCATGGAAGCATAATACATAAACATAAGAGCAGATAAGCATCAACACATTGAACACCAAGATTTTGACGTGGAAAACCCGGTTAAGGGAAAAACCACGGGGTGATTAACCCAAGAATTATTCTCTGTTAGAAGAATAAAGAAAAATGAATGGCACATGCCAATAAGGGCTCACTGCCCGAGCACACTGCTCACAAAGAGGCCCACTGCCTACAAGGAGACACACTGTCTACAAAGTGATAAAAATCACAGTCTTGAACTGGAGAATGACATCTCTACCATGTCCGGATCAGTTCCAATTAAGCCCAACAATCTCTGCTCTGCCTTTCGCACCTTTCTTCGCTATATCATACTCATCCTCACACCACACACACTGAAATGAATTCACAAATCATTATTTATACAAGACATCGACTTAGGAACAAGCATCTAAGTCGGCAAACAACCATAGGAGTATCCGCAAGATGGATAACACATCCGGTCGGCCATCATAAGAACATTCGCAGGATGAACAACTCATCCGGTCGGCTAAACAGAGCAATAACTTCATCCGGAAGAATAACTTCAATTCCGGGCTCTACCATCAATGCGGATCAACAACACAACCTAAACATGATCCAAGAACCTTCACAAGCCTGTCTGAATGTCCGGATACATCCGCACTTCCTCTGCTTACTGGGATCTCTTGTCTTCCTCATCCGGAACTTCAAGAACACAGTCTGTCGCTAATGTCATAATGCAAGAGGTACTTCCGGACCTCGAAATCATACACAAATCAGGATGATACATCACAAGGACATCTCAAACACTCCTTCCAATCCGCAGATTATGATAATACAATTCCGGACCTCACCGGACCTTTTTGTGATCCTCTGTCACCTCCGGATACTTGCCGGACCCGGTTCTATACCGGCAGCCATAACTCCTTCAGATCTTCATGCGGACCTCTGAAATCTTAACTGTAGCATCTCAAGACTCATATCTACTAACCCTTTAATCCGCATCCTCCGGTTCTCATCCTATACAGTATATTTACCTTCTTCTTATCACTGTTCTTCACTGTTCCTGACTGAGGCTAATTTTCTCAATATCCTCAGCACAAAGCTCATCAAATCCTTCTTGTCAGTGCAGTATGAGTATGTTGACATCAATGACAACACTGGCTCACCTCATACTTGCCAACAATCTCCCCCTTTGTCATTGATGGCAACATATGGTGTGAAAAACCATCAAGACAAGAACTTCTCTTTTCTGTCACAGCTCCCCCTATCAACAACAACTCTTCACATGTCTTCCTTTGCTGCTCCCCCTTTGATCATCAACCACTTGTTTTTCACATGTCTTCTCTCCCCCTTTGACATCAATGGCAAAGGGCTCATACTTGCAATTCTCATGCATCAGAATCATACCAGCTGCTCCCCCTTAGTTGCAGCTCCCTATTAGTCCGGATCACAAGATATGACTGTGATAGCCACCGGACTGATGCACATCAGTGCATCTTAGTTCATCACCGGAGGGGCCATGACCCCTAACTTCTCCCGGAGATATTCAAAAGAGTCCTTGGGAAGAGGTTTTGTAAAGATATCTGCAATCTGATCCTTGGAGGGAACATACTCCAATCTGACTTCTTCCTTGTTTACTTGTTCTCTCAAGAAGTGAAATTTGATGGATATGTGCTTAGTCTTAGAATGCAATACCGGATTCTTGGAAATATTAATTGCACTTGAATTATCACAGAAAATTGTGATAGGCTCCTCATATTCAACTTTGATGTCTCTTAGCATCTGCTTCATCCATAGGATTTGAGTACAACTACCTGCTGCTGCAATGTATTCTGCTTCAGTTGTAGACAGAGATATTGCATCTTGTTTCTTGCTTAGCCAAGAAACCAATCTCTTTCCCAAAAAGAATGCTCCACCACTAGTGCTCTTCCGGTCATCCACATCTCCTGCCCAATCTGCATCTGTGTAAGCATGAAGAGAGAAATCTGGATCTCTAGGATACCATAGACCATACTCAACTGTCCCTTTCAAGTATCTGAAAATTCTTTTGATTGCCATAACATGAGATTCTCTAGGATCAGCCTGGAATCTTGCCACAAGACCAACAGCTTGCATTATATCTGGTCTAGTTTGAGTGAGATACAACAATCCACCAATCATTGATCTATACTTTGTCTGATCTGCCTTTGGAGATTCATCATCTTTGCTTAACTTACATCCGGTTGCCATAGGAGTGTTCATAGGCTTTGAGTCTTCCATACCAAATTTTTTTAACAATTCTTTCACATATTTGGTCTGAGAGATGAAGATCCCTTCTTTTGTTTGAGTAATTTGCAGACCCAAGAAGAAATTCATTTCACCAAGCATAGACATTTCAAACTCACTTTTCATCTGATTTGCAAAAGTTTTACACATACTATCTCTTCCTCCAAAAATGATATCATCCACAAACACTTCAACAATCAGAATGTTTTCATGATCAATTTTGAAATATAAGTTGCTGTCAGCAGTACCTTTGTTGAATCCAATCTGCACAAGATGCTTATCCAACCTTTCATACCATGCTCTTGGGGCTTGCTTCAATCCATACAAAGCTTTCTTCAACTTGCAGACCATATCATTATTATCAGACAATTGAAATCCATCCGGTTGTTCAATGTAGACTTCTTCTTCCAGATCACCATTTAGGAAGGCAGACTTGACATCCATCTGATATACCTTGAAATCTTTGAAGGCAGCAAATGCAAGAAGTAATCTGACTGCTTCAATTCTTGCTACCGGAGCAAAAGTCTCTTCAAAGTCAATTCCTTCTATTTGAGAGTAGCCTTTGCAGACCAATCTAGCTTTGTTTCTGATTACTTCACCAGCTTCATTTAGTTTGTTCTGGAAGACCCACTTGGTTCCAATTACATTCCTGTCTCTAGGTCTGGGAACAAGATCCCAAGTATGATTTTTCTCAATTTGCATCAGTTCATCTTCCATTGCTTTGGTCCAGTTTTCATCATTGCAGGCTTCATTTATTGTTTTAGGTTCAATCTTTGAAATCAGACAACATTCATTCTGATCTTGAGCAATATTCCTTCTAGTTTGTACACCTTTGCTTTTGTCACCTATGATCTGATCTTCAGAGTGATTCAGTCTTACATACCTTGGAATTTTGGGAATATCCAGTACTGCTGTTTCTTGATCAGGCTCATTCAAACCTAACTCTTCTTCCTGATTTACCGGATCAGGCTGACTCTGTCTCACCGGAGAGGATTGAGGTCCTTGAACACTATCTTGGTCATCTTCATCAAACTCATAAAATCTTGAAGGCTTCTCAATTCCTTCATCCACCTTTACATTGGTGCTTTCTATCATCTTCCTCAATCTCTTATTGTAACACCGGTATGCTTTGCTTTGAGTGGAGTAGCCCAAGAAAATTCCTTCATCACTTCTAGCATCAAACTTTCCTAGATCTTCATCTCTTTTAATATAACACTTGCTACCAAATACTCTGAAATATTTCACAGTAGGAGTGATGCCAAACCAAAGTTCATAGGGGGTCTTACCGGTGTTGTTTCTGATTTGAACTCGATTGAGAGTGTAGACTGCAGTGCTGATAGCTTCTTTCCAAAACATTTGAGGAACATTTGCTTCCAACATCATTGTCCTAGCAGCTTCCTGGATGGTCCGGTTCTTTCTCTCAACTACTCCATTCTGCTGTGGAGTCTTAGGAGCAGACAACTGTCTCCTTATACCCTGTTTCTCACAAAAGTCAATAAATTCACCAGATGTAAATTCACCACCTCTATCAGACCTTAGACACTTTAGTTTCAATCCGGTTTGATTCTCCACCATAGCTTTGAAGATTTTGAACTTCTCAAAAGCTTCTGATTTTTCTTTTAGAAAGGTAACCCACATCATCCGGGAATGATCATCAATTAACAACATGAAATATCTATCACCTTGCAGACTCTTGATTCTTGTCGGACCACATAGATCAGTATGTACTAATTCCAACAATCCGGTAGAAGACTGATCTTTGCTTTTGAAAGAGACTCTGCTTTGTTTGCCTAACTGACATTCTTTACACACACTGTTTGTAGGTTTTATCAACTTTGGAAGATCTCTCACAGCCTGAGTATTGCTTATTTTGATGATGTTATCAAAATTTACATGACACATTCTTCTATGCCATAACCAACTCTGATCAATTTGAACAAACAAACAACTTTTATTTGAACCAACCAGATGAAAGATGTTACCTCTTGTCTGAGTACCGGATGCAATTTCAGTTCCGGAGCTTCTAAAGATTCTGCATTTTCCATTCTTGAACCGGAGATCATAGCCTTTGTCCACTAACTGACCAACACTGAGAAGATTGTGCTTCAATCCTTCAACATACAGTACATTTCCTGTTTTGCTCTTACCATCAAAGGAAATAGTTCCCCTACCTCTGATTCTGCCAGCAGAATTGTCACCAAACTTTACCATTCCTCCTTCATATCTTTCCAAGTCTAAGAACTTATTCTTGTCACCAGTCATATGGTGAGAACATCCACTGTCAATAACCCAATCATCCTTTTCTTCCACTTGAGCAGCCAAGGCTTTTTCAACAACTTTGTGATTGACAGATTCAGAGAGCAAGGAATCTTCTTCCTTGATGGCTATAAACACCCACTCATTTCCGGATTTGCTTCCTGGATCTGATTCATCATCTGTTACTCCTTCATTGTCATCTTCTTCATGAACATAATAGCAATTCTTTTGAAACCTTTGTCTGTGAGTATTAGATCTTGCAGATCTCTCCGGACATCTTGAGGCAAAATGACCAATCTTATTGCAGTTGAAACACTTAAAGGGTAGTTTTCCTTCATACTTACCGGATCCTCTTGGTAGTCTCTTTGCAATGAGGGCTTCAAGTTGAGCTGTTTCTGCTTCTTCTTCTTCCATGTCTCTTCTTGCTTGATCATACCATGACAATTTCCTTGATGAGTTTTCACCCGGATCAAATCTCTGTTTGCCTTTCACATAGGCACTGGCTTTAAAAGCAGATTCAGTCTTGGGTGGATCATCTCCAAACTCGGTCATTTCAAATGCAGCTAGTTTGCCAGCCAGTTGTTCTCTTGTGACAGTTGTGTGGGCTCTGAATTCATCAATGGCAGCAACTTTGATTTTGTAGGCAGCAGGAAGGGATCTTAGGATTTTGCAGACAATCTCATTTTCATCTAGAGTTCCACCAGCATTTCTGATTCCACATACCAGCTCATTTACTCTTGGCATAAAGGTAGTAATGTTTTCATCATCTCTCATTTTCAATCTTTCAAATTTCCCTTTCAGACTTTGCAACCTTGCACTTTTGACAAACTCATCTCCTTCATACAGAAGTTCCAGTTTAGTTAGGATCTCATATGCAGTTGGTAGGTCAATGACATTCGAGAGATCTGAGTCATTTAATGCGCTTAGAAGAGCTTCCTTGGTCCGCAGATTGTTTTCAGCTTCTGTGGTTTCATCTGGAGTTGTCGGACCACCTTGTGGGGGTATATATGGTTTTGAAATCATAGCCAAGTATGCTTTTCCCATACATTCCAAATGACACTTCATGCGACCTTTCCAGAGAGTGAAGTTGGTTCCATCGAACTTCGGACTATCCTTCTTGTATGACGACATCCTGGATCACCTCAAGCGGTTAAGCTCCTATCAGAGGAACTTAGCTCTGATACCAATTGTTGGATCTAGGGCATACAACTGAGAGGGGGGGGTGAATCAGTTGTATAGAACTTCTTCTATTTCAAACACTTAATTCTCTGTTGTTAGTTAGCAGCATATCAAATAATCATTCATGGAAGCATAATACATAAACATAAGAGCAGATAAGCATCAACACATTGAACACCAAGATTTTGACGTGGAAAACCCGGTTAAGGGAAAAACCACGGGGTGATTAACCCAAGAATTATTCTCTGTTAGAAGAATAAAGAAAAATGAATGGCACATGCCAATAAGGGCTCACTGCCCGAGCACACTGCTCACAAAGAGGCCCACTGCCTACAAGGAGACACACTGTCTACAAAGTGATAAAAATCACAGTCTTGAACTGGAGAATGACATCTCTACCATGTCCGGATCAGTTCCAATTAAGCCCAACAATCTCTGCTCTGCCTTTCGCACCTTTCTTCGCTATATCATACTCATCCTCACACCACACACACTGAAATGAATTCACAAATCATTATTTATACAAGACATCGACTTAGGAACAAGCATCTAAGTCGGCAAACAACCATAGGAGTATCCGCAAGATGGATAACACATCCGGTCGACCATCATAAGAACATTCGCAGGATGAACAACTCATCCGGTCGGCTAAACAGAGCAATAACTTCATCCGGAAGAATAACTTCAATTCCGGGCTCTACCATCAATGCGGATCAACAACACAACCTAAACATGATCCAAGAACCTTCACAAGCCTGTCTGAATGTCCGGATACATCCGCACTTCCTCTGCTTACTGGGATCTCTTGTCTTCCTCATCCGGAACTTCAAGAACACAGTCTGTCGCTAATGTCATAATGCAAGAGGTACTTCCGGACCTCGAAATCATACACAAATCAGGATGATACATCACAAGGACATCTCAAACACTCCTTCCAATCCGCAGATTATGATAATACAATTCCGGACCTCACCGGACCTTTTTGTGATCCTCTGTCACCTCCGGATACTTGCCGGACCCGGTTCTATACCGGCAGCCATAACTCCTTCAGATCTTCATGCGGACCTCTGAAATCTTAACTGTAGCATCTCAAGACTCATATCTACTAACCCTTTAATCCGCATCCTCCGGTTCTCATCCTATACAGTATATTTACCTTCTTCTTATCACTGTTCTTCACTGTTCCTGACTGAGGCTAATTTTCTCAATATCCTCAGCACAAAGCTCATCAAATCCTTCTTGTCAGTGCAGTATGAGTATGTTGACATCAATGACAACACTGGCTCACCTCATACTTGCCAACAATTCTAGTATCCTTTTGGCATTCTCTAAATTATCTAAGCTACTTATTGCCTCATACCCACCCCATGAGTCATCCCAAAAAAGTGCTTGGTTCTCGACTCCTAAACTCCAAGTTAGTTTGTCCATTATGAGCTTCCTACAATCCATCATAAAATTCCACAGGCGAGACCCTTTAGGTGAGTTAGCCATTCTAAAAAGGAATACCGGTTCCTCCCCTCTAAGATATTTGTTTCTAAGAATTTTAACCCACTTTGAATCGGGTTACTGATACATTTTCCATACAAGTTTAGCACCTAAGGCCTTACTCTGTTCTCTGATGTTTTTTAAGCCCAGGCCACCTTCCTCTTTTGGTCTACAAATCTTGTCCCAAGCCACAAGTGCCATTTTCTTTTTATCCTCCGAACCTTTCGATAGGAAAGTTCTTAGAATTTTGTTGATTTCATCACATTTACCTACTGGAAGATTCATACAGGATAATTGGAATATTGGGATAGCTGAGAGAACTGATTGTAACATTGTCAGTTTACCTACTAAGGAGATCATTTGCCTTTCCAAGATTTTGCTCTATTCTTGATCTTGGAAGTGATATGGTCCTAAAGAGAATTAGTTGTGTTGCCTATACCCAAAGGTATATCTACATATTTATAGGGCATCTCCCCTCTTTTAAAAGATAGAATTCTGTAGATTTTCCTTTCAGTTTCTGGCTCTGTATTGAAAAAATAAATTGCTGATTTATCAACATTAAGCTCTTGTCCAGAGGCCATACAGTAAGAGTCCAAGATTTCTTTGAATGCCTTATCTTCTTCGATGGATCCCATACCAAATATCATAGTATCGTCAACAAATTATTGATGAGTTGTAGGATCTACACTCGAAGTGATTTTGATTCCTTGAATCTTCCCTTCTACCCTTGCCTTGGTGATCATCCTCCCTAGAACTTATGCCATTATAATAAAGAGAAAAGGGGAGATAGGGTCCCCTTGTCTCAATCCTCTTGATATACTAAAAAAACCTTCAGGGGTCCCATTGACTAAAACTAAAAACTTAGGGTTAGAAATGCATGCATAAATGAGGTTTATCTATTATTTAGAAAATCTAAAAGCTTCTAAAGTTTTGCAAAGGAAACGCCAGTCAACCTTGTCTTAGGCTTTACTGATATCTAATTTAAATAGCACACTAGGCTTTCTATTTTGCTGTAAGGTGTGAATGGCTTCTTGGGCTATAATAATTCTGTCAAATATAGATCTTCCTCGAACAAACCCTGTTTGCTCTTCACTTATGATGGCTAGTAGAACTATCTGAATCTTGTTAGCTAAGATTTTAGTGAGGATCTTGTATATAGTATTACAAAGAGAGATAGGTCGCTGATCCCCCAGATTTTTTGGCTTCTCTTTTTTTGGTATGAGAGAGAGAAAAGTATTATTTACTTCTTTTAGAAGGCTGCCTGAATTTCTTACCCCTTCTAAAGCATCGACTATTTCATCTCCTAAGAAGTGCCAACATTTCTGAAAGAAGAAGGCTGGGAAGCCATCTGGTCCTAGAGCTTTATCTGGTTGCATAAGAGAGATTGCTAGTTTAATCTCAGTTTTGGTAAATTTGCCATTGAGGTCTTTGTTTTGATCCTCTGAGATAATCCTTCAAATATCTTTCAGTATGGCTTGTTGGTGCAGCCAATTAGATCCATACGGATTGTTAAGAATATCCTCAAAGTACCTAACCATTTCATAAGCGATTTGTTGAGGATCTTTGATCAAAATATTATTCACATCTTTAATTTTAAAAATTCTATTTACATTTCTATGTACCCTCATGCTGTTGTGGAAGAACTTAGTGTTCTTGTCACCCGCTTTCAGCCATGTCTCTCTAGACTTTTGTTGCCAAAAGATTTCTTCTTTGGCTAGGATATCTTCATATTCAATTTTTAGCTGTTTTTTCTTTTGCATATGATTCTATGTCCATGCCTTTAGTTATCACACTTCTATTAAGGTTTTCAAGTTCATCTTCTAGCTTAGATTTGATTTTGAATATATTACCAAAGTTGGTTTTATTCCAACTAAGAAGCTTACATTTGATAGTTTTTAATTTGGATACTACACAGAAAAACTTAGAACCAGAAACTCTAGTTTCTTTCCACCATTGCTCAATTAGGGTTAAAAGGTTATTATCTTTGACCCACATTTGTTCAAATTTGAAAGGGCACCGTTTAGGTTGGCAATCTTCTGATGTACTTAGCTGGAATGGGTAGTGATCGGAGCCTGAATATGGTAAGATCTCAGCCGTCAGAATAGAAGAGAGTTGAGCTCAATTGCCCCTAACCAGGAATCTATCCAATTTTTCTGCAATGTTGCTAAAGCCCTTCCTTCTGTTGTTCCACGTAAAACCTTGTTGTGCAGTTTTGATTTCCATTAAATTGTTCTTCTAAACCCAGTCCTTAAAGTCAATTGCTACTGTGGACAACCTGACAGATCCTCCCAAATTTTCTTTGGGGTCTAAGATCGCATTGAAATCTACACCCAAAATGCAAACCTGATCTTGTAAAGTTCCCAAGAATTGATCTATTTTGGTCTAGACTATTCTCTTGACCTGTTTCTAGGAAGGGCCATAAATGTTAATAAGAAAGAAGTGTAGGTTGCTTCTATTGCTTTTGATGATCCCTGCCATCCAGTTCTTTTTACAACTTATTACTGAAAATGAAACCATTCTAGGATCCCAGATTACCCCAAGACCTCCCGAGGCACGCTCTACTGGGACTCCTACTAGTTCCCATATTCCTATCTTCTTATTTAGAGTATCTATCTCATCTTTATTTAGTTTGGTTTCTTGGATCATTAATATGTCTAGTTTTGTGTTGGTTATACAACATTTTATAATTTTCTATTTGTTAGGGGCATTGAGACCCCTAACATTCCAAGAATATACTCTCATGGTGAAGTGGGAAGGCCCTTCCCCTTCTCAACATTAAACAATGTGGTGATCTTAGTTTGATCTATTGCCTCACCTGTTGTCTCTCTTAGTATCAGTAGTGATTTTCTACCCCTTTTTTAATTGCTTTTGGCATAGTCTGGGGTTTCTTTACTAAAATTTGTTATGGCGATTCCCAGCCGTGGGTCTACTTCCTCCACCTCTCTGTCTCCCTGCTCTTTTGGGACCTCTTTACCATTCTCCTATCTTGACTCCAGTTCTTCCAGTTCCATGATCTTGGTGATAAGTATTTCCTTTTCTTTGTTTGCCTCTTCAATTACTACTTCCTATATTGCCTTATCTAGGATCTCATTGACGATCTCCTCTAGGTCCCAATGACTGATCTTATCTATGGGTTTCTTATGATTCCCATTCTCTTTATGTTTTTCCTCTGTTTCATAAGTGTTTGGTACCCATTCTGGTGTTTTTGAAACCTCTCGGTCTATACTTCCTTCCCCTGCTTGGGGGTTATTATTATTAATCTCTTCTACAGGAACTTCCCCCTCCTCAAGCTCCATCCCGACCTTGCCTATCTAGTGTTCATAACTCTTCTTTGTAGTCTTAGCTGCTATCGGTGTTCCTTTATTTGATATTCCCTGTGTGAGGTTCATATTCTGTATAGTAAGTTCATGACTCTGCCTATGTGTATTCCTTTTGGAGTTTTGAGAGGGTTTGGGGCATTTTTTGGGCTGAGCTGTTACCATACTTAGGTTCTAATTTTGTCAAGTTAACTCTCTTCTACCACTATGGTGTTGTTTGAGGAAAGGAAGGCTAGACCTTTGGTATTCCACTATAAATCTGCCTTTGTTTTCATTGAATCTAATGTTTACCTCTACTGACTAAGGTTTGAGATTATTATTAGTATGTGTTTTTGGTAGACTATTGAAACAATTCCTGCGGGGGGATCCTTATGAAATACTAGCTTAATACAGTAATTGGCCCAATTAGTTTTAATTTCAAGAGGTTCGAGGGTTTCCATACCTATATCCAATTTTACTAACAAGAGAACATCAGAATTGGATAAGAAATCATTTTCTATTCCCATGAACTCTCCTAGGTGATTCCCTATCTCCCTTAAGATTTTACTATGGATAAGCTCGACCGGGAGATTTGGTAACTTGACCCACCTCGCTACTTTAAGTTTTAGTTTACTGGGGTTGATATTAGGTAGCCAGTCTAGGTACTTGAAATTATGCCCTTTGTAAAACAAGCTTCTGCTATTTAAGATTTCCTTTTTTAGGTTTGCACTTTTGCAGACAATGAATATGAAATCTTTAGAACTGATAGTGATACTTACCTAGTCTTTGTAGAGGGATTGGACCCACTCCACAATTTGCTTTGCAGGCTACCCTATCCCACACCATTGGATATAGAAACTGTGGGTTCTATAATGAATCCCCAGACCATCTGTGTAGATGTTTCTAATATCTATTGATACTTTTCTTTTTCATGGCCTCTGATTTTTGATGATACATTGAACTCATTTGTGGCCTCGACCAAGGGGTTCTAGGGTTTGCCTGTTCTCAGATTGTTACCTAGCCTTTGCCCATCCAAAGAGTGTTAGATACTGAATTATCGAATTTAGGGTTTTTAGGGATTTTCCATTGGTGGGGTGCCCTAAAATTTGACATGTTGCCTGTACGGGAATTTTCCTTCACAAGAATGATCCTGGGGGCCGGTTTTGAAAAACCCTCCACATACCCTTGTCTTGGATAGGAAGGGTAGGAGACAATAGGGGGTTGTCAAGCACTGCAACTTCTTTCCCAGCCTAGAGTGGTGTGATTTTCTCTAGTTACAAATGCTGGGATTGTTGAGGTAATTAGGAAAGCCCACATTCCTGCCAACCTGGCTTGAGCTGTTACTCTTGATGTTACCTCTGCCCTAAATCCCCTCTTCGGCCTCCTACTCTTCAGAATTTTCTAGCCCTATTCTTCCTAATGATGCAAAGGGGGAGCCCCACCCCCATAGAAAACCTTCTCCTTCCCCTATGTAAGGCTGCAGGGGTACTCCGCCCTAATTTCATTTTTGGCATTCTTAGTAACAATGCTTTGTCACTGACTGCCTACTTTTTTTTGTATTTTGTCGCAATATTCCTTAACTTGATGTAATAATATATTTATATTATTACATTAGTCTAATATTCTAATATTCTAATATTTTTATATAGTATTATATTATATTTTTATTTTTATATAGTATTATATTATATTTTTATTTTTATATAGTATTATATTATATTTTTAAAAGTCTGAGCCAATGACAAGATTGATGATTAATTTTTCAATAATATTTGTTAAAATATTTGCATATAGATTTAGGAAAAATTTAATATTTGTTTAATGTTTAAAAAATACTCTCTTGTGATTGGTTTATTCAACAAATATTTGCATATAGATTTAGGAAAATTTTAATATTTGTTTAATGTTTAAAAAATACTCTCTTGTCAATGGTTTAATTTGGATAGAATAATTATTAGATAATAAAAACTCATTGGTTAGTAATCGCCCTTATCTACTAAAAGTTTTCTACCAATTAGATTAAAGAAAAATCAACTGCCAATTAGATTAAAGAAAAATAATTTTTCAAATATGTTTTGTTATAATATATAATATTTGTATCTATACAATAGCAATAGATAAATATTTTTTAAATAGAAAAACTATTTTAGTCCTCATTGGTTGCAAAAATAATTATTAATAACTAGTTAGGAATAGGCCTCCACTATAGTTTCGTTGGCAGAAACTAATAATGAGTTAATTTGACTATACTACCAAGCAGATCTTCAGCTCATCTCTTGGTGCTATTATAGTAGTATGTACATATCTTTAAACAATTATAATATATCTCTTTTTGAGTACCCTATATATAAGCACAAGTAATGTAGGGGCATTGTGCCAGGCCTACCCATTGCATTCAATATATTTCTAGTGATTTAATAAGTTTCACCACCCATTTTGAGGTCATTTTAGCTTGTCACTAGTTGTAGTAAGCGAACCTATTTAGACAAGTTCCATCTTTTTCCACGATGAATTTAGCACCCAAATTAAGAAATTGGGCAAGTTTTTGTAGAGTTTGAAGGAGTGGAGGGAGAAAAATAAAAGAGGCATTAGAGGAAAAGAGGAAGATTAGAATTTTGTGAGGGCAAAGCAAGAAGCAATGGGATAGAGAAGAGAAACCACATAAGTCCATGTAGGATATAGAACTAAGCTAAGAAGGAATTTGAGATGTGATGAGAAAAGACCAAAAAGGAGAAAAATACAAAACATTCATTCAGGAATGAGAGTTTGTTGGCTTGAGGCCTTCCTAGAAGTGTCTTCATTTACTCATGTGTAGAAAGAAGAAGATTTACAAGGATAACTTTAAGCAACCCCTACTAAAAAAAATTATAAAATCCTTGCAAATCTTAGCTAAGTGCTATAATTTTTCTAGCTAATCCTTCCTTTTTGTGAAAAAATATTAGATTTCTTGGCAAATTTATGTCTATTTTTAGAAATTTTTATAAAATGTGTCAAATCCAATGAATAAGCCATTAAAAAAATAATTTCATTGGCTAATTATACTTGTATTCAAAAACATTAAATAAGTTTCGTAGTGAATTGTATAAATATTCAAAAATATAAAATTAATTAGTTGGTGAATGTACTTGCAATTTTTTGACAAAAAACATGATGTGGCTTGAAAATATATCAAATGCTAAATGATAATGATTAAATTACGTAGTGAATTTATAGATTTAAAAGGATTTACATTTACATCATTAGATGATCACAGATCAAGGGCAAAAGTTCTATTTTGGGTTAATGATCTAATATACCTAAATTTGTACATAACATATCTAGAATAGAGACAAGTGTCAATGAGTTAACGATTTAGATTAATGAAAATTAATCAATAATAAGACTAAAATTTAAAAGGATGATTAGAATTATGATTTACATCGATGTATTTAAATATTATAATAAATATTGATAGAGTTGTGTAGGATACAACACTATGTACTTGGGAAGGCAAATTACCATTGGTCACCTTTGGTCTATATTCCTCGTGAAGGGTAGGGCCACTTCCTATGTGGAAGATGTGTGGGAAACCGTCGGTCTATGGATCGAGGTAAATGACTAGAAAGATACTCTCTTTCTAAGCAGAAAACATGCTAGGGCATGTGATAAAGATGTTAGATATTCAGAAGTAGTAATTATTCCAAATTTATTTATATAATTGATTTACATTTGCAGATGTTAAAATTGAGACAGACAATATGATTTATTGTATTTTGTAAGAGAAATCTTGTAATTGTTGTTACTTAATTATATGTTAAATAAAAGAAAAATTTTCTCTCTCTCTCATTTTTACCTTGTTAAATTACGGTAAATTTCTAGTTTTACTATGTTTTTAGAATGTGGATGTTACAATTGTAATGCCGACGTTGGAGATTGATCCAATGATTGATAAATGTAATGCCGACCTTGATGCACATTCCAAAGTTGATGAATTGTATAAAAGTATGTAATGAAGTTGCAAAAAAGCATGTGTGGTGCAAAAATGAAAAGATAAGTGCGAAGGTGTGAAAGAGTAGAGAAGAGAAATAATATTGTGCTTCAATGGAATTGGACCCTGGCATGGAGTAGATGCTGCTGAATTAGTTCACCCTATTGGTAGTGAGCCTCCCTTTGGCAGTGAGCCACCCATAGGCAGTGAGCAATTTGGCCAATGAGCCCTGTAGGTAGTGAGCCTTTTTTTTCGGTATTGATATAACATATATATTTCTATGTCTTCTGTGCTGACTATGTTATTGTGTTGAACTTCTTATTTCATGCTTTCTTGGTTATTTTTGAATATAAGTAATTGATAAGTTGATGTTCATAATTGGTTAAAAGTTTTAGGACAACTGATTCACCTCCCTCCCCCCTCTTAGTTGTCTAGTGTAGTTCAACAAATCCTTTACCTTTATGCTCTTTGAAATGGAGATGGTTATAATCAATACCTAATTGCATGGCTTGAAGATGTTGATGTCTACTATTTTTTTGGTGCCATGTTTTCCCTTTCAAAATGTTGAATTGTTCTCTATCTGTAATAATCTTACTAAAACATGGCCTTTGAATAGCTAGGACAATCTCTTGTGATATGAAATTCCACTAACCTAAATATACAAATGATGAGCAATTGATCTCAAAATGTCTTATATATTAAGTAAGATTATTCCACATGTAAAAATAACTTGACTAAAAGATCATTTAGAATTATATCAGTTGCAAGATTTCTTCTCATCACTCCTTTGAGTTAATGTTCAAATCATGTAAGGTTAAAAACAATTTACACTCTAGCTAATTGCTTTACACAAATACCTAAAAGTAATTTAGCAAGATGACAATTAATTTATTATATCTATGCCTACTATAAAAAACATAATTGCATTCTTACATACTTCTAAAACATTCATTTAAATTGGTAATTGCTCCTAGAGGCATAGAGCTGACATATAAAAATAATTACAATGAGAGGAGTTATCCGTGGCACTAAGGGGGTGTATTATACAGTGGCATTAAGGGGGTGTATTATATAGTGGCATTAAAGGGAATGGGGTGTATTATTTACTTTTATAGGATTTACATGCTACTCATTAAAATAAACTAAAAATTACAGTTAAAATGGAACTTAAATTATGGAACCTATAAATTATAATTTATTTTATATTTTTCTTGCATAACCAAATCTTTGAAAACAACAAAGAAAATTAAGGTAGGGTAAATTATTTACTTTAATTTAATGAGAGCAAGGGTTAGGGTTCTTTAATCTTTAAAAGCCACAAACAAAATTAATATTTAGTTTAATGACCTTTGTTTAAAATTTTTACTATGAGAATTAATTCCTTTAAAAATTATAACAAAGTTTTTTATTAAATTTTTGAAATATATTCCATTAAAAACTAATTGTTAGAGTTAAGAATTGCCTTTCTTTTAATGAGGGATAAGATTATAGTTCTTCAATCTTTAAAAAAAACTTTAAAAAATTGTATCATATGAAAGGAGAGATTCTGAATAGACTGTGAAAATTTATGCAGGATTATGATGATATTTCTCGCTTATATATAATTTTATTTATTCATAGAATTTTAAGGACACCTTTGAATGGATAACTGTCATAAAAAAATTGCTTGACAGGCAGGATCCACCGTCAAATTGAAGCCTGGCCAGTTACGCTCCGATTTAACTTGAAGGATCAGTTGCCCAGCAAGATGCAAATCTATATAAAAAATCTGGATCGCATCAACATACCCATAGTGGTGGAGAGTTCAGACACGGTCGCGGCTGTGAAAGAAAAGGTTTATGAGTTAGAAGGAATTCCACGAGAATGGCAAGAACTGATTCTTGAGCCCCAAGTTTCAGAAGAACATGACTCAGATTTGCTAAGGTCTGTTCCATTTGCAGAAACCAAGTTGGAGGACACAAAAACTATCTCCTATTACAACATTCAGGAGGAGCAGACAATCTCTCTGGATATTCGTTTGCTGCCCATAAATGGAGCAACTACAACGAAAGTATATATCCGTAGACCACGTCGTCCGCGCAAGAGTGCAGATATGATAAATTTATATGTGGAGAGTTGGTGGACAATTCATTTTGTGAAGGTCATTCTAAGACACATTGGTGGTGTGCCATGGGATGAGCTCCAAAGGCTACAATTTGAGAAGAAGGTGTTGGAAAATAACATGACCATTGCTGACTGCAATATTCAAAACGAAGATCGTTTGGAAATTGTCCGTGGTGATCAAAATTAACTGTTTCTTCTGGTTCAAGCGATTCTCTGCCACTCCTTTGGGCCTTTGTTAGTCCCTGCCTACGGCAGGGGTACTATTAGTCCCTGCCTACGGCAGGAGTACTATTGTTTTCACCTCCAACTACTAAACTGCCTCGGCACCCGTGCTTTGTTAAAAATCAAACTTTTTTCTAATGTTTGGTTTTCCCTGAAAATTTTGTGATGCAGAAATTCCGTTTTCTTGATTTTCTGATTGAACAAATGGTTTTTAGCCCATTGGTGTTAAATTTTATAATTCTTAAAATCTTTAAGAGTTTTGGAAGTGGCCAATTTGCAGAGTTTAGCGGTGTTTTCTAGTCTTTTTAAAGTAGATTGTCAACGTATTAGAGATTACCAGATAGTTATTTTCCAAACACAAAATATCCTGCATCTTCTTGTGTCATTGTAATCTTTCCCTCCTTGTTGTAGGTGACCACAGCTAATAATTGGATACGTTTTAAATTCCTGGAAACTGCCCGTGACTTTCCAACTATTAGTAAGTTTCACTACAAGATGTGTTTATGACATATGTGGTTTGAGAAATCTCTTATCTCATGTTTCTAGAAAAGCATCATTTTATCCTTAGTTCTTGACATTCTAAATTATGCTTTATAAAGGAAAGAGTTCAAATTTGATTATTTGCCACAGTTTTGTTTTCTGCCATGATAAACCTGGATAACATTAACTATAACACGTATCTCTGGGTGTGCTAGTGTCCTCTTCTTCCTGTTGAAGAATACAGACTCGGAGGACCTTTGTTGACATTAACATCTACGTTAGCTCAACAATCGCTATTGTAGAAGTTAAATAATAGGCCTCTTAATCTTGCATTATGAGCCTTGCATAAAGTATGCTCTCCCTTCATAAAATAATATTAAATGGAATTCTGAAAATTATTTTCAAACTTCTCTATTACTCCAAGAGGGTATCTTATGTAACATGTCATTCCTTGGCAGGAGATTTAGAGTGTCACAACCCACATTTAAATTTTGAATTTGAATTGGAATACTTTTGTACTAATATAAAAGCCAATAATAAAAAAATATAGTCTCATTTAAAAGAACAAAATAATGAAAAATTCTAAATAAATAAATGAGGGGACACTTCTAGAAAGAGGAGTGAATGAGGTTCACCCCCCCTCATTCTCAAGTCAATATTCAAAGATCACATTTAATAAATAAATGGGAAATTTTCTCCTTGAATTTATTGAGAGGCAATGTAGTCTTCTACATGAATTAATGACAAAGGAGAACGATTGAAAGAAAACAATTGGAGATAAATGAGTCGTTTTCCACAGAATTGAATAGCAATTTGGAAAATGAAGAGAGGGAAATTAATTATGAAGACTTGACTCCAAAGTCTTTCAGATTTTCCAACATGTGTTTGGAAAATAAGGTTCTAGGCAAGGGTTGAGTTTTCTATATATAGGATGGAGATATCAAAGGGAAGACACACATGGAGATAGTTTTGAGCTGGATGGCTGGAGCATTTTGTAAGATCCATCCTACCCTTCTTTTTTTGAAGTTTTGCCAAAAAAGTTCATTGTTTTTAATAATTTGATGAATTTTTAGTTTGGATTTTTGTATTTGGAAATTTGGTTGGTTGCATAATTTAACTACCCTAGACTTATGTAAAAGAGATTTAACACTTTTACAAGAATATTTAATTTGTCTAATAGTTGCTCTATGGGACATGGTTACCAAAGCAAATGCGATTGCCAATCTCTTCTCTATGATGGTACAAAAATAATTATCTTTCCTCCTCTTCCTTAGCATTATGTAAATGTCTCGAATCTGGAAAATATTTTGCTACCTTCATCTTTCCAAGCCAATTTCTCCAACTTTGCTTGCATCTCTAGTGTCTATGGATGTGATCTATCTCCTACATGAAAAGTGTGTATCATTTTATTTCCTTAAATCCAATCACATCCAGGGATCTCTTTAATTCCTTTATCTTTCACTAATCTGCTTACCATTTGAGCCTCAACTCACCTGTCCACTTTTGCATGGATGTTGGAGAGAAGAACACGAGTTGCTGTAGCACACAACATCACTGTAAATACTCCTAGGCCTATATTCATGTGTGATCTACGAGCACCAAGAAAACGTACCCACACATCCACCACAGGTTTAATTGCAATCTTAATGATAAAGTTTAGGGTGTCCTCAAGATCACCAGCACTATGAAGAAGGTCAACCATGCCACACATAACAATCAACGGTAATTGCAATGCAATAAGGGTTACTCATATGATTGAAGTATGTACATCTCTCATCCACTAAACCTACATGGCTACACGCACCTAGAACACAAGCAATGCTTACAATGCTAGGATGTGTTTCATTTATTCAAATGTTTTGAGAGAATCTCCACTTTGTACATATCCTGGAATCATTGAATTACATAAGATGACATCTATTTGAAGCTTCCTATCAAACAAATCGTGTGCCCTTCCTGTGTTTTGCATATATGTCTACAGTGTGTTTCCAACTATGATATCTAACAAAAATTCCCCTTTTTGATCTGCCTTGGTGGATGTCAATACCTGATCAAAAATCCCCATTTTCGCATATGTAGGGAGGATGTTAGTAAAGGTCCTAGAACTTATCTTTACACATGCCAGTCACATCTACTTGTAAGTTTCTAAAGTCTTTTCAAAAAACCCATTTTGAACATATCCTGCAATTATTGCTTTCCGTTAGATAAGATCTCTCTGGCATTCGATTAAACAGTGCACGTGCTCTGTGCATATTTCTACATTTTGTATATATGAGTACCAAGGCATAGGAGCTACATTTGATGAAATTCCTCTTTCCTTTATGCTTTGATGATTGTCCACACCCTTTTCTATAGCCCCCATTTTGGCATACGTTGGCAAAGGTTGTGTTATTAGACTTCACATCTGCCAATTTGCATTTGCTTAAAAACTTCTAATTCCCTTTTTTAAATCCTCCAAGCATTGTATCTCATGAGTAGACATCTTTGTGAGTCATTTTGTCAAATAGTTCATGTGGCTAGTCTATGCTTCTACATTTTTGCATGCCTATCTACCAAGTCGCTTGCAATTACAATATCTGGCAGAAAATTATCTTCCATTATGCTAGGACGGATGTCCATACCCTATTCCATAGCTTCATTTTGTGCGCAAGAAGGGAGGATGTCAGTAAAGGTGTGATATTGGAGTTCACACCTGCCAATTGCATTTGCTTGAATTCTTTTTTTAAAGCCTTTTCACTAAATTCTTTTTATTTTTAACATGCAATCAATGTACTCCACGAGATGACTATTCCCTAAGGCATTTTGTCAAACAATCGACGTGCCTGGGCTGTGCTTCCTCATTTTTGCATATATGTCTACCAACTATAATATCTGACAAAAATTCTCCTTTCCATTATGCTTTGATGGGTGCCCATACCCTATTTCAAAAACCCATTTTAGCATACACAAGGAGAATGATTGCAACTGTTGTGGAATTTGACTTTACACCTGCCAGTCACATTCGCTTAAAGGTTTCTTAAGTCTTTTCAACAAATCCATTTTGTGCAGAACCTACAATCATGGCATTCCATGATATGACATTTCTTTGAGGGATTCTGACAAATAGCTCACGATCTTGATCCCTACTACCACGCTTTGCATATACGCCTACCTGAGTATTTCCAACTATAATATCTACCGAAAATCCCCTTACCCTCATGCTTTGATAGGATTCCATACCCTGCTCCAAAGCTTCAGTTGTGCGCAGACAGGAGGGTCATTGGCAAAGGATTATCTTGTTATGGTAGTGATATATCATAATTATATTGTACAAGCCTAGTATATATTGTGTTATGTAAATGAGGAAATTCTATGTTGTGATCAAGGATTGTCTTGTTATGGTAGTGATATATCGTAATTATATTGTACAAGCCATATATATTAGAAATTCAATTCTATGTAAACTCATTGGGTTAGTATAAGACATGTGTTTAAGGATAATCATACTTCTATTAGGCGAAACTTTTATTTAACATTAACTATTTAATCCTAACCTTTAGTTTCAACAAGCATGCATAATGAGGTGTGGAAGTATCCAATAGTTTAATTGTTAAAATATTTACATTAGAAAAGTTTTCATAATATTGAGTAAGAATTAAAGAGCATTTATTGAGCCATTAGTGGTGACTCCTTCAGTCGATTATGAAGTGATATGGGATCGAATCTTATGAGAAGAGACATATGAATTTTATGCCTTGTTGAATTAATGAATATTCTATACTTCCTACTATTGGTTTTAAATTCTTCCTAATAGTGAGGATTGAAGGGATTGAGTCAAATTAGGCTTCATTCCTTAAGTTAGTCTTTCATGGTCAGGGGTGCTAGTGTTTTGTTACAATGCGTGTATTGCTATATGTCTCTTTTCTTTAGGTTACCATTGTATTTTACTTGTTTGTTTGGTTGTATGCCACAAATTTGTACTATCACTTTTACCATGTTTTCCCAGTTATGTTTTAAGATCTAATAAATGGCTTGGAGTAAATAGATATTGTGAATTCATACAAAATTAGATTGATCTTTAGTGTCATGTGAATTATTTAAGTCATTGAAAATATTGTTAATAGTTATAGTTGCCTGATGTATTCTTTAGTAGCATTAATATGCGAGTTTCTAATTTAGTAAATCATAAATTCACATTATGAGATTAGTCATACATTTATGTCATATTGCTTCATGATATGGGTTAGCATTAGGTTTTAGATGTTAATTGTTCAACCATTGTATTGCATGCTCTCTTTCTCTCTCACTCACACACACACACACACACACACACACACACACACACACTAGTCGTTAGTGATCTATTTGATGGATGACTCCATGGTTTGTGACTTCTTGTGTATTATGATATTGTTATTTATTTACTCGAATGCATATGGCTAATTCATTGAGTGTAGGTTGTGAAGTATTAAGGGCCTAGACAGGAACAACTACGGTAAGAATACCATGATAGTAACCCATTTAAGAAAATAACTTTATATGCATTATTGATAGAATATCTTTTCTAGTTTACATTATGTGCAATTATGAATTGATTGCATTGATTGTATCATTTCTGGCCCTATTCATTTTGCATAAAAGAATTGATCAAGCATATTTTCTATACTTGACTTGCATCAAGATTCAATGAAGTATATTTCCTTTATCAATTTATTTATTAGTTTTGATGCGAGTTTTACTTTTCTACTTAGCTAGGTAAACTTTTAAATAAATGTCCAAACTCAAAAAAATTGCAGTGTTCAGTTTTTATGGTACCTCTGTGTCACATTTACGGGTAATGCCGTCATGTTGAACCAAGTACCTCATGCCTAACATAGCTGCAACAATAATGTCTGGGCACCGTCCCTCTAAATCATCAAGAAGTAATAAGGAACATGTCGAAGTTAAATCCACAGGAAGGGAAAATCTCCTTGGATATCTCATTAAGAAGATTAACTAAAAAAGAGGATGAGTCTATTGAAATAATGATTACCATGATGCTCATTTAGAAAACATTGCAAGCATACTAACAGAGAATGAGGTTTATTGACACTTGAGTATATATCTTGGAGGACATGTGAAATGTCAGATAGGGCAACTAAGCCGATCTAGAAATGCTATCTATCATATGCTCTCATCTCACCCTCACAAATCATGGTGAAAGTACTGGGGGATTGGGAACGGACTTAGTCACGAAAATTACCTAATTTGGCTTGGGGAGTAAATTAGATTTCATGGGTAGACACCTTATAGGGATTCCTCCACACTAGGACTAACTGGCAAACACCCATTTAGGTGTTTGTGGTAGTGGACTAACTTCCATCCCTATTTCACCGAGTGGGTGGCAGCCGACGAAGAACTATCTGGGGCAGGGAATAACCCTAGAAAGGGTTGGGTACCTATTCACAGTTACACCAAACATAGTGCAAAATAGAACTACATGTTCGCATTCCCCGCGTTAGTCACATCCAAAGGAGGGGGCCTTGATCCCATGGATACAAGGTATGTAGGTAGTTTGGACGGTGAAGGATGCCCCCAGTACTCAGGCCCCCTGGATGTAGGGTATTCTTTTATAGTTTCTGTGTAGTAATTTTTGATTTGTGTTAACAAGAGATTGCCTAGTTAATTTTGTGCAAATGATAAGGATATGGTCATTGGGAAGAAAGCAAGTTGTCAGAAGTGAATGCAAGGCATAACAAAGAACTTAAGGTATGTGTGATCCATTGTTCTTATAGGTTATCTTGCGTATTGTACTCCCTCTTCACTAGGTTTAAAATTGGTGATCCTTTAGGACTTGATGGTTTTAGAAAACTAAATTCAAGTCATCCCATCTCTATAACATGCATTTAGCACTTAGAAAAATTTCTCATTTCCTACATCTGTTAGATCAAAAATTTTATTCCTCGGTATTTTTCAATTTAGAGTTTAGTATTAATCAGTTTAGGATGAGTCAGGTCCTTACACAGAGGAATATTTTTGTAGTCTTACGCAGGGATTGCAGCTATGCACCACAACCCTTGTTTTCTAATGTTACTTTATCATAAGAATATTTTTTATTATTACGACTAACAATTAATTAGCAAAGAAAAGTTTTATTTTAATTTAATGAGAATAAATTTAAAAAAAATCATTCATTAAATGATACATTATGGCCGATAATAAGTCTCTTACAAAACATATAAAAGTGGAGGGTTTAAACAAAGATAGGATTTTAAACAAGTGCCACCTTGCCTGCCTTGTAGTTTTGTAATTATAGTATGTGTTTTAGTTGTAATTATAGTTGTGTTTTAGTTATAATTTTTTAATTCATTAGGTAAACTTCAAATTTACTTTTTGTCAAACCAACAAAATGGTTATTATTTATAGTTATAATATTAATTATATTATTAATTATGATATTTTATTTCAGGGTTTAACTACATAGTTATTGAGTCAAACACATGACCCATATTTCATGAGTAGTGGTTCTCAAGAACCCATCTCTCATGTGAACCACTACTCATGAAATATGGGTCATGTGTTTGACTCAATAACTATGTAGTTAAACCCTAAAATAAAATATCATAATTTGACATGCTACAAAAAAATACCTCCTACTATATTATTAATATTTATTATAACACTTAGATATATTATTTTAATTGATATTATAGTATTATAATATAGTATAATATTAATTGATAATATGTGACTCAATTTTTCTTCTTAGAATAAATATTTGTTGTATAGACAAATTGGATTTGAACAAATAATGTTAAACAAATAATTTTTTAAAAGCCAATATAAATATTATAACAAAATTGTAATATTTATAGTATACTTTATAAAATAATTTAGTTTAAATATTAATGAAATAGTATAATTAATTATTGATTGATAACAAACAATGTTTATATTATAAATATGATAATAATATATTTATATTATTACATTATTCTAAAATTATAATATTTTTATATAGTATTATATAATATTTTTATTTTTATATAGTATTATATTATATTTTTAAAACTCTGAGCTAATGACAAGATTGATGATTGATTATTCAATAATATTTGTTAAAATATTTGCATATAGACTTAGGAAAAATTTAATATTTGTTTAACGTTTAAAAATACTCTCTTGTCATTGGTTTATTCAACAAATATTTGCATACAGATTTAGAAAAAAATTAATATTTGTTTAGTCTGCCACTATTACCGCTATGAATGCACATTAATCGCCCTTATCCGCTAAAAGTTTTCTGCCAATTAGATTAAAGAAAAATAATTTTTCAAATATGTTTTTTTATAATATATAATATTTGCATCTATACAATAGCAATAGCTAAATATTTTTTATCTAGAAAAACTATTTCAGTTCTCATTGGTTGGAAAAAAGAATTATTAATAACTAGTTAAGAATAGGCCTCCACTATAGTTTCCTTGGCAGAAACTAATAATGAGTTAAATTGACTATACTATCAAGCAGATCTTCAACTCATTTCTTGGTGCTATTGTAGTAGTATGTACATATCTTTAAACAATTATAATATATCTCTTTTTGAGTACTCTATTTATAAGCACAAGTAATGTAGGCTCATTGTGCCAAGCCTACCCATTGCATTCAATTTTTTTTCTAGCGATTTAAATTTAAGTTTCACCACCCATTTTGAGGTCATTTTAGATTGTCACTGTTTGTATTAAAGAGAACATATTTAGACAAGTTCCATCTTTTTCCATGATTAATTTAGCACCCAAATTAAAAAATTGGGCAAGTTTTTGTAGAATTTGAAGGGATGGAGGAAGAAAAATAAAAGAGGCATTAGAGGTAAAGAGGAAGATTAGCATTTTGTGAGGGCAAAGCAAGAAGCAATGGGATAGAGAAGAGAAACCACATAAGGCCATGTAGGATATAGAACTAAGCTAAGAAGGAATTTGAGATGTGATGAGAAAAGACCAAAGAGGAGAAAAAGACCAAACATTCATTCAGGAATGAGAGTTCATTGGCTTGAGGCCTTCCTAGAAGTGTCTTCACTTGAGGCCTTCCTAGAAGTGTCTTCATTTACTCATGTGTAGAAAGAAGAAGATTTTCAGGGATAACTTTAAGCAATCCCCACTAAAAAAACTTATAAAATCCTTGCAAATCTTAGCTAAGTGCTATAATTTTTCTAGTGAATCCTTCTTTTTTCTGAAAAAATATTAGATTTCTTGGCGAATTTATGTCCATTTTTACAAATTTTTATGAAATCATGGCAAATCCTAATGATTAAATAATTAAAAAAATAATTTCATTGGCTAATTATACTTGTATTCAAAAAAATTAAATAAGTTTGGTAGTGAATTGTATAAATATTCAAAAATATAAAATTAATTAGTTGGTGCATGTGCTTGCCATTTTTTGAAAAAAACATGATGTGGCTTGCAAATATATCAAATGCTAAATGATAATGATTAAATTACGTAGTGAATTTATAGGTTTAAAAGGATTTACATTTACATGATTGTAGATCAATGGCAAAAGTTCTATTTTGGGTTAATGTTTTGACATACCTAAATTTGTACATAACATATCTAGAATAAAGACAAGTGTCAATGAGTTAACTATTTAGATTAACGAAAATTAATCAATAATAAGACTAAAATTTAAAAGGATGATTAGAATTATGATTTACATCGATGTATTTAAATATTATAATAAATATTGATTATTAGATGATTGCAGATCGACAACATAAGTTGTATTTTGGGCTGCAATTTTGACACATGTAATTTTTTACATAAAGTTTTTGGAATAGAGACAAGTGTCATTGAGTGAATGATTTATATTAGGTAAAAATAGTATCTATAATAAAACAAAAATTCAATTTTTTTAAATTTTTGGTCAAATTTCTAACACACTCAAATTTCTACATAAAGTCTCAACGAGTGAATGATTTAGACTAACTTTATTTTACATATATTTTGAATTATGATAGTAGATACCTTCAAAATTAACCAATGGCTACAATCAAAAATAAAAGAGTTGTAGAATTATTTTATTAAGGAAAAAAATAGATAATAAGACAAAAATTTAAAAGGATGAAAACAATTACAATTTACTTCTATTGGTGTATAACTCCTATAGTGTACACTAACTTAATCAGAGTTAGGTGAATTCCCACATGTTCTTTGACTTTGTTTAAGTTGTTGGTCATTTGGGAGATGTGTTATTCCAATGGACACCTCACCACTATTCTCTAGGGTAGTTGGGCTATTCATATTGATTGTTAGTCGCCACCTATCGTTGTTTTCTAGAGAGTCAGGTATCCAACTTCTCCTATTTATATCTTCTGATTTGTTAATACATTCATTCATTTTCACTTGCAATCTTGTGCTTGTTGTATCTCCAAAATCTTAGTAGTTCCTACATGGTATCAAAGCCGGTGTGGTCAACCACAAGTCATTTTGCTCAAGCTATATGAATCACCTCCATTGACATTGGGTTTTCATCTCTGTGAGATTTGGTTTGCATTTGGTCTTTTGTTATCATTTAACATTAAATATGTGTGTTCATTGTGAATTTGAATCACCCACAAAGGGCATTATTTGAATGCCATAGCAAGGCCATCAATCGACCTATATTTGTGCAATGCATAGGAGCCTCGTTGCTACACCGATGCCTCAGAAGAAGCCATGCATATTGCATCATTGGAAGCCTCAAAGGAGGCAAGGCATCATCCACACAGGCCAAGCCTTCACCATCAGTAGACCTTCTACGGCCCCCAAGTCACACAACCAACACCTCACACAGAGGCCGCGATGACATCTCTTGGCAGGCATCGTTGACGATTCTAAAGTAGTCGTATCAGCCCTTTCTACAGCCACAAAGGGCTCTATTGGTGTCCTACACTCCTGACTCTATTGGCATCCTCCACTCATGAGTCAGAAGACTCCCCGCCATAGCTGAGACCAAGTTTGACTCGTCATCTTGCTCTCGCCACGTCACCTCATGTCGCCTCAGCCTAGCCAAAGACCCATTCAAATTTGGGCGGTATTTTAGGCTCTGTCAAAGCCATGTTTTGGTAGAAGTGTTGGCTATGGAAGATGTCAAATTAGTTGCAGAGGTGAGTGCCACTATTCATGTGACATAAGAAACTTGTGGGGGGGGGGGGGGGCGGGGGCGGTGAGGTTAGCAAAGAAAAAGGGGGTGCTCAATATTTTATGTATTAACTCTTGGTCATATGGGTTAATAAGCCCCTGGTTGTGCTCTACCAATGGGGGCTAAACTTCTGTCTCTACAAGTTTTTTTCATTAAAAATTGTATGCAAAATTTTTTTTCCAAGCACATTAGAAAAATTTTTAGAAGGCATATTTTTTTTGTGAATGCAAAATTTTGAAAGGGCCATAAATTTTGCAAAACAACTTGAAATCGAGTCATTCTTTTTGCAAAAGTGGTTTTTTCCGTCCCCGATCCAACTAACCTGACTTCATATTGCAATTAAAAAGTGCCTAATTAGGCTATTTTAGGGTGACTCAATGCACTTCTTTTCATTTGCACAATTTGGGAAGGAAAAACAAACTAAGGGGGAAATTCAATCAAATATGTAGTATGATGTCAATGCACTAAACTATAAAGTGCCACTTTAAGGGGGGTATCAAGGAAGAGTGCTCAAAAACACTCAAACTAAAGTGACACCATAACTTTAAAAACTAAGCATTAAGAAGTTTTCACCACTGAAAAGGGTAAAAAAGGGTACTACAATGCCACTATTAAAAACAAAACTTAATAGATGAGTCCTTGGTTCAATTGTGGGTGATCACATGTCACCTTTCATCGAATTGTTTGTGAGAATCCAATCTTGTAATACTTACAAAATACTACTGGACGGTGTCTATCATGATGTTCTTAGCAAAGGGATTGTAAAATTGGGGTTTTGTACATAATGTATATTACATTTCTGATTTATTTAAAAATCACCTCTCAGTGTATGCATGCATAGATTCTGAGAAGACAGTTGAGTTCACAGCAACATCAGCCCTCATTCAAGAATCCAAAGATCAAAAGCAAAATTTGTCACTTTTACTACACCTTAATCTTTTCGCATTTTACATCCGGTGAAGAAGACAATCAAGATGCAACTTCAGAGCCAAGTATCAACTCACGGCTCAACTTAGTTCCATATAGCAGGATTGATTGAACTCCACTAGCATCTTTGCTTATAAATACACTCATGTAGTGTCATGTAATTGAAAATGTAAAGGGAATTGGGAAATTATACTCACACTGATCTATAAAGTGTAATGGGGGGTTGTAACAATCACAACTTGAATCACACAAATTCTTATTTCGTTCGTATGTGTGCTCAATGCACATTTTTTGTCTTCAGTTATTCAAAATATTTGTTGGACCTACATCCTGGTCTTCATTCCTTGATCATTACCAACTCCAATTAGTTTGTTGAATGGCAGAGTTTATAACTTCAACATGCATCAAGAGTTCTTCATATCCACTTTGGAATCTGCATCATCATCTTCGTGGGGGGGGGGGCTATCTATGTCTTTCTCTTTGTTTTCTCTCCTTTTGGAGGAATGTCTTTTTCCCATAGGGTTTTCTTTCCCTCTTCGCCTTTTGAGAGATGCATTTGTACATGGGTACCTAATTAGGCACATAGCTAGGACCCATCTTTCATAAACTCACCTAAGCTGTGCTTAAGGGGGTGTGTTGGTGTATAACTCTTATAGTTTACACTAACTTAATCATAGTTAGGCGAATTCCTGAATTATTTTTAGCAATAAATAATAGATCTTTCCCTTCTTAAGAAATAGGAACATAAATCATTATGTATATTAAGGGCCCAATCAAAGTGTTCCAATGAGCCTCTAACAATTGCTCTCCTAACCTCCTCAAGAATGCAATTATCTCTAGTCAAGCACTCTAACACATGTAAAAGGGAAAATTGCAACCTTATCCCATGCTTTGACATCACAATTGTAATCATTTAAAGGTAAATCAACCTTATCCCCAAGGATGATAGATTCTTGAATCATTGCCTTCGTGATCATCTTCACTAGACCTAGGTCATCGAGTAGGTCCATTAAATTTGACAAAAATGCATAGATGATGTCTTTGAATAGATTTTTATGAGGATATTTTTAAAAGAATATCACAACGAATAATGTCTTGAACAACATTGTCAACTAGGAGGGAGTCAACCAAGAGGGAGTCAATCATCAACACCTTCCCTAGTTTTTGCTCATCAAATCTATCCAAATTAGTCATTTCCCACTTGCAAGATAAGAGAGAAACATGATGAGATATCAAATGGCTCATCTTAATCAATGATTGTAATTCAATAGGAATTAAAACATAAACAACCAAAAAAAAGGAAGATGCTATATTTGTTGTGCCTTGTGTGAGAATGTACAAAAAGCATGCCACCTAGTGCCATCATTTATTACTATCATATCGTGGGGTAATCATGATCTCAATTAAGATAATGGGATTGATTATAAATAGTGTCACACAATTGATATGACTAACTACAGTTTCTTTACATCATTAATTAGTTGTCATTTACAATCAAATCCATCATATCAAATTGTGATACTTAGAAGGCCAAGCAAAAAATTGGCTAGATTACCCAATGCCAATTTAGTTCATTAATGACAAGTGACAAATAACCTATATTATCTAATGAAAATTTAGTTTATTAATGATTACGAATTCCAGGTGATGGAAGAGTAAATTAAATGGCAGTGTTTATTGTTTCAACCTTAAATTGCATTGCCGAGCATTAGATAGTAGAAGTATTAATAAACTATAAAAGTTAAAAGTAATATCTTTTATTACAACAGCTATGCGAAGAAAGTAATTTACCAAGTACTTTTTTTGTGTTCATGCATGATTTTAGATTTAACTGTGTGATACTGATGATTTTCAACATCATCTACTTTTTCATTTTCTCTTTTCATTCTGAGCTTCATCTCTCTAGCATTTTTGAATTAGGAATTTTGTTTTAATAAAAAGGTGCAAAGCACCCATATGTGTTAAGATAAAGACCCAAATCAAAGTACAATAGGGGCCCCAATGGGAAAACTAGCACAACTGTCAACAATGAAAGAATGTGCCTAGCGAGGAGAGAAAAAAGAACTCCAAATTACAGTGATATGACAAATATATACCACAGAAGCATCTGTATGATACAATCAAAGTGGCCAACAACAAGCCACATAAGCTTTTAATGCATAGACATTAAAAACATGCCACTCCCAACAATGTCTACCAACAAGCCTAGTAGGAATAATTGGCAAAATCCCTAGAAGATTTGGTTGTTGGAGTAAAAAGGACACATAAGTGACTATTCCATAAAAGTCATATACCGTAAGCCCTAAATGCAAAATTTGAATTGTCTCCCCAGCCTAGCCCACAACCACATTCGTGACTAGCTCCATCCTAGCCCCAATGCAACCCCCAACCACTCCAAACCAATACCAAGGACACAAGCACCACCCAAAACACTACCAAGGAAGCCACAACCATTAATGCCACATCCAACAAGCCAAGACTCTACTCAACCACCACCAATGCCACACACCTCAAACAACACTACCTCCCATCCTACTGCCATGACCAAAGCCACTTAGGTCAGTCAACCACACCACCACCACTGTCAAGCTCAGTTCTTCATCTAAGCACCTTCTAGCACCCATGCCATGGATAAATCCAAGTTAACCACCCGCACCAAAGCCCCAATGCCAATAATCAAGTCCATCATAATGACTCCGAGCAGCCCAAATGCAAAAACCACCTCGACCCACCTCGTCTTCTGAAGAACCATAATCCCAATAGTATTTTTTTAATTCAAAATGTATATAAAACATAAAAATAGAGTTAATGAATGTAGAATAGTATGATATACAATTTTATTTGTGCATGGCTATGAAGGATGTTATTGCTTTGTAGTTCTCATAATGAAGAAATAAAAGCCTTCATCAAGTGGAAAAAATCATGTAAAGAATTGACACTTTAAACATTTGCAAATGATGCATTCAACTCTAGGTGGTGGGTTGAATATCCCACACATGCATGCATGTATGAGAAATTGGAAATTTGAATGGATGCATAGAATTAGTGTTGCAACTTAATTGCTAGTGACCTAGAGAACATCAATTTAATTCTCTTTTATTGGCTTTATTGTTACCCATACCTGGTGGTTTCTTGTACATATAATTCAAGGTTCCATGGAAAATTATTTATTATCATTGTGAATGACTACACAATTAAATTCATAATGCATACATTGCCTTTTAATAGGATGGTTATGGACTATAGTGAAGTATTCATTAAACAACATCGAAAAGAGGAACATAAAAGATTTTGGAGGACCAAATCAAGGTCAAAGAATAAAAGTTTTATATGTAACTAGATAGTAGAGAATGATGTTAATTGAATGTATTAACTCTTGGTCTCTTCTCCATGTTCAATGTTGTTTTGAAACTTTGAGTTTGGTTAGATGTTCATGTAATTCCCCAATTCGTTTGATGGCGATGTTAATAAAAAGTATAGAAATAGTTACAATTTGACATGAGTTCAATGGAAATGTATAAATATGGTTCAATAACAATTCTCACATGGTGGGTAAAAGTATAGAACTATGTCACACTTTTGGCCAACTTATCAGCACAAGTGAATTTAAACATTTCCAACTAAAAGTCAATTTTTGTCAAACATATGGTCCAGTGATATCATTCTAACTAAATTAGATATGGGCCACAATTTTTCCAACTAGAACTGTCCACTAAATACATATGTAGTACCACTTGGGGGCTAATTTACCAAAAAAATAAAATTGTTCAAAAACGTTGACATTTCAAAAACTCATACTCATGTAATTTTTTCTTAAAATCTAAAAACACCCTTTTGTAGATTTGTAAGTTTAGTTTTCAAAAATGTGTTTTTTTAATAGTTTAATTTATTGTTTATATTTTATATTTTATTTTTACTAAAAGTAAGTCATTTGCACCAAAATATAAGGTTGGTTGTCTTATCAAGAAAAAATACTAAAGTTTATTAAATATAAAACTATGATGCACTAGAGAAGAGATTCCATGTCAAGATGATATAAATTTTTTTTCTATTTTGGATAAATAGTCAAGATAAAAGATGACGTCCCATCAAAATAATTATGTTTTCAGTACACACAACTTTTAATATTTATTTAAAACTATATATTTATCAAAATGTGGATAAAAAAAATTCATGCACTAAAGTTTCAAGTTAAAAATACATTAAAAAATGAAAGAAAAAAAATTTACTATATAAAGAGCGACGTCCCACTTAACTTCATTTTCTAATATTTTATCAGCAACTAAATTATATTGTCAATTTTACAAGAAAAATATATTCAAATACTTTTTAATTTTTATAAAAAATACAAACATAAAATAGACTAAAAAATAAACATTTCATTAGTTTACATCATTTCAAAATTCAAAATATATATGTTATTTTCTAGTGATTCAAGTTAAAAATTTTTATCAATGTTGGTCGTTTCCTTTATAAAAGTGTGACACAACTTTGTGCTTTTACCCTAATAAAGATAAATGAGCTCAATAGTAATGTATAGTGATGTATAAATAGGGCAAAGATAAATGGATGCGAAGACTATAAGTTGTCCTACAAAAGAAACACTAAGAATCAATTTTCACGTAGGAATTATTCTATTATTACTACCTATTATCTTGTCATGTATCAATATGGACTTGAAATAATACATCTAAGCTAGAGCAATTGGAAAAGTTGCTAAAAAACTATAATAGAATTCAAATTCTTCTTTTGAGATTATCACCAAATTTTGGTTGTCAAATGACCATTGATCAACCACTTATGTTCAATTTCAGACTAAAGTCTTAATGCAACCAATTTTATACATAAAGTCTCTGGAATAAAGATAAGTGACAATGACTCAATAAGTGAATGATTATTAACTAACATATTATTATTAGGATATTATTAATTTCCATTTATTAA
Organism: Cunninghamia lanceolata; assembly: GCA_027924645.1. Classification (NCBI taxonomy): domain Eukaryota; kingdom Viridiplantae; phylum Streptophyta; class Pinopsida; order Cupressales; family Cupressaceae; genus Cunninghamia; species Cunninghamia lanceolata. Next base: position 7,106,886 of record BSBN01000194.1, on the reverse strand, counting down.
ATTAAATATTATTATTACCATATTATTATTAATTTATATTTATTAATTAACATATTATTAATTTTGCACCATTGGTTGAATGGTTCTAACTCATATGAGGTGGACCCTTTATGAATCATTTTGATCATCAGATGATCAAAGATCAACAACGTATGTTGAATTTTAGGCAGAAATCTTCAAGCACCCAATGTTGTACATAAAGTCTCAAGAATAGAAACAAGTGTCAACGTCTCAACAATCTAACAATTATCAATTAACATATATTATTATTAATTTGCATTTATTAATTACCATATTAAAGTATTAATTTTCATTTATTAATTAACATATTATTAATAATTTTGCACCATTTGTTCAATGGTGTTGACTCATATGTGGTGGGCCCTTCATGAATCATTTTGATCATCAAATGATCGCAGATCAAAGACATATGTTCAATTCTAAATGAAAGTCTTCAAGCACCCAATTTTGTACATAAACTCTCTAGAATAGAGACAAGTGTCAAAGACTAAATGAGCGAATGATAATTGTTACATTTGATTTAAAGTTAACTTTATGTGGTAATTAGGAGGATTAACCATAGTTTAATGATTAGATGTTGTGGAAATATATTATTTAATCACTGATTACGAGAATATTAACTAATGATAGTTAGTTATGAAATTACATATTCATATGAATATTTAATTATTATGAATTTTGAATTAGATGATGATACATTGGTCATGGTTTTATGATGGTGAGTGTGAACAGGAAATGAATCATCCTTCGAAGATGGAAGGAGAGTATCATCTGGGAAGAAGAATTAGATGTCAAGAAATGGGTCCAATTGCCTTCTGAGCATCATACTTTATGTCTTTATGAACCCTTGTAAGATGGCATAACTTACGTCTTTTCTTTGCTAGTCAATTTTCTATATGTGTCATCTTGTCGATTGAGTAATTTTGACAATGTTTGCATCGACTCAACCAAATGAAGTTCTTAGAATCTCAATGTGAGTCGAGAGATAGTATTGCCAAGCAGTAGAGTACCTTCTTGTTTTCTCCATTTATTCTCAAACCAGGATTTTGAATCTCTTACTCTTGGTATAATATGCTTTGGGTTTATAGTGAAGAAGGGGGAGCGGTGTTAGACCCCTAAATCATGTGTTGATTGTGCCATCATGTAGGTGGTGGTGTCATAGGACATCCTGAATGATATAAGTATCTTCATACCTGAAGAAGATGTATGAAATTAATATTAATAGCTATGACTAATTAATTCTAATATCGAATCCCATGTAATACTAATATGGTTATTTTTTTTGTATATGGGCTAACATCACCCATGGTAGTGTAGTGATGAGATGTTAATTCAAACCAATGGAAGCTTTATGTTCATTGGCCAGTTGCAAATAGCAAGTATTAGATCGAAAGAATTCTTAGAACTACTCGTGGCAAAGTGGGGAAACCACCCACCACATCATGGGCGTGGGTGGTAGTTCCCTGCATGCTCGACATGCCAAGAAGACCAAAAACCCAGTCATAGTATGTTTTGTCACTTCCAATTTCTATCAATAATCATTCTTATCATTGTTGATTATCATTGGCTACTCTCTGTGCTTGGGAGACAAGAAAAGAACAAGGAAATCATAGTCAGCTGAAACCTTTGGAGATACCATAGGAATAGATGTGTTAGCTATCAGCCATGAGACTTGATAAACTATGTTGACAATATCAAAATGATTCCATTCAGGTTAGAATTGAGTCTAAAAAGACTTACTTAATGATTGATTGTTAACAATGATGCCTTCTTGTTGTATAAGTGTTGACTGTGTCGACTACTAAATGATATAATTGTTGTGTTATTTGTTTGAAGATTTTGGCCACAACCATTGATAAGATAAACTTATTATCTCAAGCCTTTGTGTCTAAGCTACTGCATTTAGATTAGCTAATTCTTTTATTTGGAGATTTACTCTAGGCTGCTAGGCTGATAATTATATGTATCATAAGTTAATATGTCCATATTGTATTTTCTATAACTGATGCTCGAGGCCTTTAAGGCTGAGCTCAAAACCACTGTAGAAAACTCATGTCAAGTGCTGACATGGCACAATCCATAATAATTTAAAAATAGCACCAAGACTCATATGATGAGTTTGAGCCAATAGTGCTCATGGCACATGATGTGTTAAACCATTGTGTAAAGTATATGTTCGAAGGATCAGCCTACATGTGGCCAAGGCACCAACCATGAACTCTTGTGATGATCTTTTGAAACTTTAACCTTAGACCATGCTAATAGCACTTAACCACAATCCTGAAACCATCATAGACTAAACTCGACTACTTTTGAAGGGTTATTAAGATAACCAAAGTCAGCATTTTTCAACCCCTCAATAAAGAAGGAGGTTATCAATACAAAAGATTATTGTTTTATTCTATGGAAGATTTGCATGCATGCTGATACATTAGAGGGGATTTCCTTCTTTCTGTTGATAACATTATGAGATGGGAAGCATAAATAGCTTAAGTCTTATATGTATATTATATTGTGATTCAAAACCCTTTTCCTTACTTATGATCAAACTCCATCAGGAGAGTATTTTTTGTTAAAAAATCACATGGGTATTGGAATTATTGTCTATTAATAAAACCATTTGAATTAGTTAAGGCAATGTATGCCTATGGTATCATGATCATGAATTTAACTTGTATGGTAGATCACATTGAAATTGTAAACCATGGAAAAACCTAGGTTGGAAAACTTGGTTGACTTTTAATATGATTGAAAAATAGAATAGAGTAACGAGGAGTCACAGGTTCCAAGTTATGAAAGTAACCCATTATGTTTGGTATACTCCTAAGTTGGGAGTTGATCATTCTGGTATAGGACTATGAATCACACTGAACCCACTTATACTAGACCTAGAGAGAGAGGTCGAATTAAATATACTATAGGATGAGATAGCTTCTAAGTCGAGTCAGGGTGGTGGATATATGATGATGTTCATTGTGTAACATACATTTATGTAAATCTTTGGCCAAAGTAATGCATCCATTTTTGCATGCATTGTTGGTCCATATTGCTCTAGATGGCATAATGTCTCTAGTAGTGTCATGCATAGTTAGAGTGGATCTATAGTTGCGTGATCGAGAGACATTATGAAGGACACAACACTAGATACTTAGATGGAAAACCTAATGGTTCCCTATATCTATACCTTCCTTGAAGGGTAGGGATGATTCCAAGTAGGAATTTGTGTGGGGGACCACCAATCTGTGGTTGGAGAAAAAGCACTCAGATGATGCTCTCCTTCCCAAGCATGAGACAAGCTAAGGCTTATGAAGGTAGATGTCAAGAGTTCCAGATGCAGTGCTTTTTCATTATTTGACTTGATAGTTAGTTATTATGTATAATTTAATAATTGATGCCTTGAGCATAGCTTTGTACATGCATAGTGAAGGTTATTCACTAATGAGATGTAATCAGATATTGTAGTTGTAAGTATTATTATTTTCTAGTTTAGAATAACATGCTTATATTTTGAAATGATAAGGATTCATTCTTGTTTAATTATGATTTGATAATTATGGTTTATCCTAACTCTTAGTTAAGATGAAAAATCATGTTTAATTTTTGGTCATTATGGAATGAGATGTTACATATGGTATCAGAGCTACCAGGTTCAATACATAGACCTATGAGCTCACTACTTGATGATTACTTTTATCCAACATTAATAGATGCTAGTGATTGGATGTTCTATCCCAAAATAGTAAGAATTAGAAGAACACCTAGAAAGAAGGTAACAGAAAATGGACATTACCTATGTCATCAAGAAGTCTCAAGGTAGTGAGCCTCAAGAATGAAAAGACTTGAGCAGACTAGCTACTTAGTAGGAGCATGTTTGATTGATGAGGAGACCTTCACTGATCCCACAAAATGCATCAAGTAGGAGTGAAAGAAAGAAGTTAGGATTTCTTCTCCTAACTCTATTGAGGCATTAGTAAAACCCTTTGTACCTAAAGTACCAGCTATGGAAAACAATCCTAAAAATTATGATGTACCTAAGGAGGTTGTGGAAGACTACCTACATGTACCTCCACCTCCTAAAACTGAAATGATAAACCTCAAAGTTGAGAAATGAACATGGTAAGCTATCATAGATTGAAAATGGCTTGCAGTAGCAAGGTCTAAACAAAATTTTGTAATTTTGATGGATTATATGTAGTCTGATGAAAACTATAATGCAATTGAAAAATTTTGACAATATTTGCTTTCTTGTTAAAGATTACATGAATGGGAATAGATTTGTAATATGAATGAATTCAATGACATGGAAAAAATAATCTATGATTAATCTACAAAATTCAAAAGGAAGTAGATTGCAGCAAAGGTTCAGATAAGAACTAGGATGGGAGATAGCTAAGATGAAGGGCAACCTTCAGGACACTTTGAAACTAAACTTGATCGGATTATCGCCTTGCTTCAAGACACAAGAGCAACAGTAGGGACTATCAAACATGAGGTCAGGGGTTGGCAAGGACCTAGACGGGATGCCTATGATGGGGGTTATGATGACACACATCATAATGACCCCACCCAAAATGAGCACAAAGAAAATAACTCTGAGGCTAGACAAGAAGTGGATAGAAGGAGCCATATGGGTTTAGAACTATTCCGAGACATGAAAAAGGTTATGCCTCCTAAATTTGATGTATCTACAAGCAGAGATGCTACAGAGGCATGGCTTACGAAAATGGAAAATTATTTCAAAATTAGAAACTATAATGAGGTCACTAAAGTAGTATGGGGGGCATTCTAGCTAGCAGGTGAAGCATCCACATGGTGGATGAACAAAAAGATGGAACTAGGCTTGAGGTCTACTAGCCTTACATAGGACAAGTTTGTGGAACTTTTTAGGCAAAGATGGTTGCCTCAGCTATTCTATGATCAAAAGATTATAGACTTTAAGAATCTATAATAGGCTGATTTTTTTGTGAATGAATATTGGGAAAAGTTCACCCGCTTACTTAATTATGTGCCATATTACCAATAGGATGAGAGATTCCATATCTAGAAGTTTATAATGGGGTTAAACACCCAGATTGGGGGTGAGGTTAATGATCATGGCCCTACTATGATGGACCAGGTCTATGAAAAGGCCATCAAATAGGAACAAAAACTGAAAGCTATGTCGACTTATAAAGAAAGGAATTGAAAGAGATACAATTGGTCCCAATCCTCTCATCCTCTAAGAAAAAGGGGAAGAAACATGATTTTATTGAGAAAAATGATAAAGGGGCAAAGAGTAAACAAACTGAGTCCAAGGGAGAGAATGGCAATAACTACTCCAAGAAGAATGGAGACAATTTTGGAAAACCTTAGGACAGGTGAGGACTAGTGGGAGGGTGCTACACTTGTGGTGAAGATCATTATGCCAACCAATGTCCTAATAAGACACATGCAGCACAACCAAGAGGAAACCCTCTACCACCTCAACAAGTAGCATTCCAGCAATGCATTCATGCTGCCTTGGACAATAGGCAAGCTGAATACCAAATAACTCCCATTGAAACTATAGGTATTTTATTTGGTCTTCTAATTTTAGTTTTGATTTATACTGGTGCTACCGAATGTTTTGTTTCCCCTAAAATTGTAAACAAAATTCCTAGAAAGGTTGGATACATGGCAAACACATGGTTAGTAGAATATGCAAATCAAACCAATGTTTAGGTAGAGCAATGCATGTTTGAGGCTAGGGTTCAACTTTTGAGTTTGTCCATGAAAGTAAATCTTTATGTAGCCCCACTAGGCTCGTATGATGTTATCCTAGGGATAAATTAGCTATGGAGACATCGATCCAAAGTGGATTGTTATGCCAAAACAATAAAATGTCTTGATGAGTTAGAAAACAAAGTCTTTCTACAAGGGAACCCTAGGGAAGTTAAACTAAGACAAATTTTTTCCCTGCAAATGAAAAGTGCTTGAAGAAAAGGATGTTAGTTGTTTGCTGTCAAAATGGAAAAACTAAATAAGTTTGAGGAAACCAATTTCCAAGATGATTTAATGTTTTATAAGTCTTAGAAAGTCAATGAAGTTGCGAAGGAGTTCATAGATTAGGAAAGATCATATATGGACTGGTATCCTTTCCTTAGATATTTTTAGGACATATTTCTAGATGTGCTATCAGGATTACCTCCTAAAAGAGCCTTTGACTTTTCTATTGATATAATTATAGGGTTGGAACCTATTTCTAAAGTTCCCTATAGAATGAACACCACTAAGTTAATGGATATTAAGGCTCAATTACAGGAACTATTAGATAAGAAACTGATTATACCCAGTGTGTCACCCAGGCAAGCACCAGTTATATTTGTGAAAAAGAAAGATGGCAATTTGTGGTTCTACATAGATTACCTAATGCATGAGCATCCATTGGTGTAAGGGTAATCTTGCATCACCCCAAAAAAGATGCATTTCAAAATTCTTGATGTTCTTTCCATTTCTTTTCAAAATTTGTGGTTCTGGGTCCATAATCGCTTGAGTAATGATGTAGAACTTTCAGTTTTTTCAAACTGTGAAAAATAGTAACCTACTATTTTTAGAAAGTTTGAATTTGGGCATGGATTGAAGTGAGAATTTACAGGAAGTTACATAACAAAAATATAAGACCTTTGGTGAAGGAATCATGCAAAGATCATTTGCAAGCTGAAAGATATTAAAGTTTCCATTTCTTGAAAAAATGCATGAAAATTATTCAAACTCAGGTTTGAGACACTAAATGGCCCTGTATGGGCCTGAAAATGGCCAGAATTGGTAGAGCTGGTTCCAAACGCATAGAGAACTCCATGAGCTTTCTGACGCATAAAATGGTTCGTCAATCAGACGCCCGGATCAAAAGTTATGGCTCCCAGAAGTTGACCTATTTTTGGGGGGAGATGCAAAATTTGAAATTAGGTTGTCAGCCACCAAAAAGGCTATTAATAACCATTTTTGGGAACCCTGGGTAGTAGTAGAGTTAAGGGGGGAAGTGTAGAGTCAAGAATAGGCGGGAAAATAGAAACCCTAGCTAATTTGGGGTTACAGAAGGTAGATGATTCTAGAGTCTGAGAATAGGAAGTTGTAATGTGTTGCAGCCTGTAGAGGGTTGATTCCTCTGATTGTATTTGGGCTTCTATAATGTAATAAGTTGTCCAAATCAATAAATAAAGTTCTATTTTCTATGTACAATTTCTTTTGTTATGTGTTTTATGATTTACCCCCTTCATCATTACCGCATGTTGAACAAAGCAACAATTAAGAATAAATATCCATTGCCTTGCATTGATGATCTTTTTGATCAAATTAGAGGTGCAACCGTATTTTCCAAGACCGACCTTCAGTCTAGATATAACCAATTGAGGTTAAAGGATGAGGACATCCATAAAACAACCTTCAAAACAAGGTACATGCATTATGAGTTTACTGTCCTCCCTTTTGGTTTAACAGACGCACCGGCGGTATTTATGAACCTAATGAACAGTGTGTTCAGGGATTGTTTGGACAAGTTTGCCTTAGTGTTTCTGGATGGCATTCTAATCTATTCTAAGAATGAGGAAGAGCATCTTCAACATCTAAGGATTGTTCTTCAGAGATTGAGAGAGCATAAATTGTATGTCAAGCTCTCTAAGTGTACTTTCTTTAAAAAGGAGGCACAGTATTTGGGCCACATAATTTCAGCTAAGGGAATAGTTGTGGTCTGAGGCTAATATATTTGACTTCCCTATTTTGATCATTTTAATTTATAGTTGGTGACATTATCAGACTTTTAGAGACTATTGACTTTCATTATGTAGATTTAGACTATATCTCCTGATTTTTGGATTAGCATTGATTATTCATGTGGTGATTTGATTAGATCATATTTTGATGCTATTATGATGTAGACATGTGAGATACATTAGATGATGGTTATTGATGCGATTACGACTTCATTATGTGGATTTTTTAGATGATTATGAGATATTAAATAGGAAATGTAATTTTAATTTTAATTACGATGTGAATGATTAATGTTGTATGCAATGACATGACTTTAATTTATGTTGCTTCATCTATGATTTATCCATGATGTGATTGATCACTTGATCTAGTTGCATAAGTTATTTTGCCAAGCCACGGGAAATCAGAGAAAATTTCCAAACATATGTAATTCCCTGTAAAACTGATCCATTCCCAAGAGGGATGAGGATCACATTTGATCAGATGATGTTTTCATCTAGTTAATTATTTATTTGGCCTAGTTCACCCCTTTTTAATTGATTTATATTATGTGTTTTAAAATTTTATGTTTTGGTTTACACCATTTGGTGTTATTTTATTTATGGGCCATTTAAAGTGATTTTATACCTTCCTAGGTGTTTTTTAGAGTTTCAAACTTACCCTTGGTGGTAACCTTAGGGTCTAGGGTCCATTTGGACTTACTAAACACTAGGGTACCTCACTTCTAGTCACTCTAAACTTGGGTTAAGTAAATGTGACGAATTTTGAAAATGGCTAAGGGTGGGAGATGAGTCATGCTTTGGGAAAGACCCATCTCCCTTCCCAAAGCTTGGGGATTCCTTCACCAACAAGACTCGGGAGGTCTTCAAGACCCCCAAGTGTGTAAGATCTCCCTCCAAGACTCTCACACACGTGTGAGAGCATCTTAGGGGGAGATGGCTCTCTTGGAGAATAAGAGGATGCCATGTGGAATCCCTTATCCTCATGGAGTCTTGAGGAGAGTTGCCACCTCTCCACTTGGTCTCTCACACGTGTGAGAGCACAAGTGGATAAGGTAAGGGTTTGAAGGGATTAGAGGGTGACACTTTTGACCCTCACACTCCTTCTCCCTTGTAAGTGGCATGGGATGAGAAGGATAAGGTGACAAGTGTCACCTTCTCATTCCTCAAGGCTAAATTTGAAGGCCTATTTTATCTCCTCTTGCAGAGGAGTTGGGGGTTCTTCCTTTTTTTAGATTTCTTTCTATCTTTGGAGGTTTTGGGGAGTGTTGGAGAAATTTTGGAGGTTTGGAGACTTGGAGAAGCTTGGAGCTCTTCTTCAAACATGCTTCTATTGTTGGGTTTTTGAAGGTAAGCCCTATGGCAATAACCATTCCCTTATGCATGTTTTCATTTTATTTTGTGTTTGAAAATTTGTGTTTGGGGTTATTTTAATTTTTTGTGTGGGTTTGGGTTTTGGTAAGAGCATCTACACTTGGAGAAAAGGCTGAACTCATATGGGGTGGGGGAGAGTGAACCTCCTCGAGGTCACCTCCTTCGTGTTGTCCTATTTATAGCCTTGAGGGCATTCTATGGAGTTTGGGAGCATTTTGATTTTGGCATGAGTGTCATAGTGATTCTTTGAGTATGGTGGAGAATTTATTTTGGCATGAGGACTTGAGATTTTATGATTTTTGGAGTTCTTGGAGTGACCTCTTGAGTTGAGGGGTCCACTCCCCTACCCCCTCCAAACTCATTTTAATGTGTTTTGCTATGTGCAAATCCTTGGATGATTGTTTTGTTGTTTTTATGATCATTGTTGTGGTGTGAAATGAGAAACCATGTGATTTCTACCTCCCTATCTCAGGGGTGACCCACTAGAGGGTCTATGGTAGGGAGGAGGGTGATTTACCTAGCCTTGGTTCCCCTTTTTGTGTTTTATGTTTTGCAGGCCATTGTTGGAGTCTTGGAAATTAAAAAAAAAAGTTTATTTCAACACTTTCTACATTATTTTTATTGGCTGTTTGAGAGCCATGGCCTTGGAGGCCTTGATTTTTTTGTTGTCAAAATGTATTCTCATTTTAAAAGAAGAAATGTAAACTATTCCTATGTATGCAAGTTAAAGCTGCATTTGAATGCATTTATGGTTGTGGTAATTTGAAATACTTCTTGTTGCCTATGCACTTGTTATTTTCTGTTTAAATAAATGTTGTGTATAAAAGTTTGAGCAGAAAGAAAGAAAAAAAAATGTTCTTGCTGTTTGTATAATATGTATTGTTGATTTATAGGTATTGGTATTTAAACCAAAAAAAAAAGAGGAAATAATGCTGTCTAAATTTCATTGTATGTTCATAACAAGAAAAGAAAGAAGTAGGATTGCCCTTTTTATTGATCTAAAAAAAATAAAAATAAATAGTTGTAGGGGAAAATCTATTTTAAGATGAATGTATTTTCTGTCTTAATGATTTAAACAAAAGAAGTATTAGTAAATCTATTTTTTATTATTTTTTTACCCACTGGTTCTTTAATAAATTATAGTCTGGTTATTTTTTTCCCCTATTTGAGTATGTTTATATTCAGATATGTGTGTGTGTGTGTTTGTGTGTGTGTGTTTAAAAATGTTATATAAACTGCAATATAAATAATGTAAATCGAACGTTATGAATAAGGCAGAGTATGTGATAAATGGTAGTGTTTTATGTTTAAGCAAATGAAAAAAAAGGAAAGGGGCTGTGTGGACGGTGCCACTGTCCACACAACCAGCATAAACATTGTAGGGGTGTGGGGAGGGGAGTCTAACCCCCACCCACACCCAAAGGTATGGGTGGGGGTTCGACCCCTTGCCCCACACCAATACCCAACACTTAAACAATACGGGCCGCATAAATTAGAGGGCAGCTTCGTTACCCTCCCTACATTTCTCTCCCCTCTAACTTTTTATGGCAGTGGTGGTACCTTGGAATTTCAAGCCCCTCCCTTGTAGATTTCGTCGCTTGACATATGTTCATCTCTATCATTTGATTTTTTTACTTGCAACACAAAGCACTATATATATATATAACTCTTCTAGATCTGAATAAATATACACATACACTTTTATAAATAAATGAAACCCTAGTTTTATACTACAAGTTTATACCTCTGTAAGAGGTAGAAGAAAACTTGAACCTTGGCTGCCAATCCATTATGGAAGAAACCTTCAACCTGCAACAAAAATGGAGAAACAAGGAATGAGAAAACAAAATGAGAAAAGAAAACAAAAGAATAAGATAGGGTTTGCCATAAAGAAAATAATAAAATAAGTTTAGGGCTTCTTTTAGAAAATTAATAAAATATTAGATAGGGCTTAGTGGAGGATGAGAGGGAAATTTGATATTTTGCTAATTCATTCATTTTTTAAATTATTCATTGCACGGGAATTGAGTTTTCCCTCTCTTTTGATTTTAGGTCCTTTTTTATTTGTTTTGACTTTTCTAGGGTTTTTATTTAAGTTGGTTTAATTAATTATTTGGAGCTTGGAATATTCATTCCCATGTGGAATTTATTTTTTTATGGAAATGGGTTTGGTATTTAGTGTGTTTTATTTTAATGTTTTTGGGAAATCTTTTTATTGAATTTATTTTTAATCTAATCGATTTTATCCTAGAGGGGATGTTTTAATTTATTCCCTTTTTCTATCTTTTTACGTGAGTTAATTAATAAATATAATTATCAAACTTATATTTATTAAAGGGCTTAATTATTGAATTTTAATTTGGTTATTTATTTAATTTCAATTCTTATAGTTTGTTGAGTGGTAACTTTATTTTGACCTTGGAATTATTTAAATTATTTTGTCATTGTTATTTTATATACCTTATTTATTTAATTTTGCTTTAATTATTTTCACAAGGAATTCTTTTAAAATATTTACTCGATTTATTGAAAATGTGTTATGCTGCCAAAATTGTCTCAGAATTAGGGTTTTCTTTTAAAGTTAGATTTGTGACCTTCATTTTATCACTCCATTTCATCATGTGACAATCACACCATTAGATGCGTTGTTTTATTCAATTTTAATTAAGCATTAGAATTAGGGTTTGATTTCAATTTAGTCGAAATCATTTTAGTCACCTCAGAAACATAGGGTTTTGAATTAAATCAATTCTAACCCTAGTGGCAACACTCATCATGTCGCATAACCCCCTAGTCGGCTATCATCACGTAGGGGATTGTGTAGGTAGACGCACTTCCACGATTATTGATTGACATGTTACGTCTTATGTGTATTGCCAGGGAGCATGCTGACACATGCGAGGGGGTTTCTAGGGACACGTTGAAAAGTTTTTGATATTTCATGTCATGACCACATGACAAATGTGGACATGACATGTGTGTTGTGTGTCGTGATTGCATGGGAGATGTGGGCATCACATTTGGTATCAGAGCCCAATTTAAACACTAGGCTTGTTTGGGCACATTATTTATTCTATACTTTCAATTAATTTGTGAATACTTTAGTTTTGTAGGATGCCTCCCTGACAAGTTAGGCAACCACGGTCATGCCATATTGAGTCTGTCAAGGTGCACAGTGATTCTTTAGTTGAGGGTCAGGTACCATTAACCCTACAAGCACCACAAGCACCGCCAGTACCACAGGCACTATCTATACTAGATATTGGGCCACATATATTACAAGCTCTTTAGGCAGTGTTAGATAGGCTACCACTAGCCATAGTTGCACCACGCATAGAGCCACGTGCTAATCCCCACGTTGATCTGTGAGAGGAGCCACGCGTGGAGCCATGAGTAGAGTCATGTGTGGAGCCCCGTGTTGAGCCGCGAGAGGTACCACGTGTGGTGCCATATGCTGAGGTACCAAATACGATGATAGAGGAGGTTGGATTAGCCTATAGGGCCCATAGCAGGAGCCCTCCACATCATGCTAGGCGTGAGGAGGTAGTGAGAGTGGAGCAGATTATTCACAAACCTTATGATTTTTATGCAGATGAGCCTATCCAAGGGCACTGAGATCGAAGAGACCCTATTAGGGATTTATTGAGGCTGAAACTACCTACATTCATCGGGACCATAGAGGGAGCCAAAGTTAAGGCTTGGATCATTAGTCTAGACAGATGCTTTGCATTGCATCCTTACGAGGGAAACACAAAGGCACGTGTGGTAGTCCACTTGTTACGAGATGCAACAACTACTTAGTGGTGCACTGAGGAGTGCAAGCGCCGTCTATCATTGGACACACTCTCATGGGAGACTTTCATTGAACACTTCAATGCATGATATATATCATATGACTACAGACAATGTCGTATAGATGAGTTTCACAATCTTTAGCAGAGAGGGCTAATTGTTGCTCAGTATGAGGGCAGGTTCACCTAGTTATATGTGGAGTATCTCCACAATGAGAAACTTTTGGTTCATAAGTTTATCATAGGGTTGAACCATAGCATAGCAGGGCCTATACACATGGCAGACCCCTAGACATTGAGAGATGCTACCGAGAAGGCATACATAGCTGAGGAGATATAGGGATGAGGGCAGAGTTCATGCCCTCAATTTCAAGATTGTGGGCAGCAGCAACATCTGCAGAGTTATCATAGACACCCACCACCACCTTAGAGAGGAGGATTTAGTTCCACATCCTTACCTCCTAGGCCTCCACTGCAGTAGCAACAATAGAGATCTAGACCACAATAGAGGGCACATGGGGTTCATAATCGAGGTTGGTAGAAGTAGGGCCCACCCACGGACCAAAGGTAGCAGGGATCACCTACGGGACCCGCAAGGTCACATAGGTCCTACAGGAGTTCACAGGTCAATTTAGACAGCAGCAGTCAGGTAGGACTCAGACTGGACAAGTACAAGCTCTGGGCCCACGCTATGTGTGTGGTGGAGTAGGGCATCTAGTTAGAGAGTGCCCACAGGGCTTTATAGCAAGGGGATAGCCTCATGCAGGAGGATCAGAGCAGATGATTGGAGATATGGGTAGGTCCCACCGTATGTTCGCAGCAATTGATAACTGCCAAGTTAATTTTTAGGCATCAGTGATTGAGACCTTAGGTATGATTAAGGGTTTCCCCATTTTTATTCTTTTTGACTCTAGTGCCACTGACTCATTCATGTCTCCATCGTTAGTGGAGCATTGCAGGCTAGTGGCCTCTAGGTAGGGCAATAGGTGGGAGGTCGAGTTGGCCTCAGGGGCCAAGATGACAGTAGATGCCTTAGTCCATGACTGTGAGATATGTTTGGGACCCTTTACTACATGTGATCTTAGAGTTATGACATTAGGATCCTACAGTGTGGTTTTGGGTATGGACTAGCTTGCGGCTCATTGAGCCAAGCTAGATTGTTGCCAAAAGGTGATTAGTTGCTTAAACGATCATGGTAGATCAATTGAGATAGTGGGCATTCAAAATCCCATAGCAGTTCCTATGATATCTACTGAGAAGCTTAAGCGCTACATGTGGAAGGAATGCCAGATGTTCACTATTACAGTTAGTGATAGATTAGAGGATGAGCCTGAGGCATCATTAGATGACCATCCCATCTTATGAGAGTTTGCCAATGTGTTCCCAGTAGAGTTACTGGGGATGCCACCCTGTCATGAGGTAGACTTTCATATTTATTTAGTGCCGGATGCCGAGCCAGTGTCTCATGCACCCTATAGGATGACCACTCACAAGCTCACTAAGCTCAAGTTGTAGCTTGAGGACTTGCTCAAGAAGGGGCACATCCAATCGAGCATTTCACCTTGGGGTACTCTGGTCATCTTTGTGAAGAAGAAGGATGGGTCTCTTTGATTATGCATGGATTATAGGTAGTTGAATAAGGTGACGGTGAAGAACCGTTATCCTCTGCCCACGATTAATGACCTCTTCAATCAGATGTAGGGAGCTAGGGTGTTCTCTAAGATTGACTTGAAGTCTAGTTATCATCACTTACACATCACCGAGGTGGACATCCATAAGACTGCCTTTCAGACTAGATATGGCCACTATGAGTTCACTGTGGTACCCTTCGATTTGATGAACACCCCTGCAGTGCTCATGAGTCATGAATAGGGTGTTCCATATCTACTTAGATGAGTTCGTGATTATTTTCCTTCATGACATTTTTTTATCTATTCGTGGACTGAGGAGTATGAGGAGCGCCTACGTTAGGTTTTGCAATGTTTGAGGGAGCAGAATCTTTATGGGATCCTGGCGAAGTGTGCATTTTCAGGATAGAGGTACTGTATTTAGGGCACATCCTATCTAGCAATGGAATCTCCATAGATCCATCAAAGGCTAGTTACTACCATAGATTTGTTGACATTTTTTCTCAGATAGCGTACCCCATCACTTCTCTTCAGCAGAAAGGGAAGAGTTTTACTTAGACTAAGTAGTGTGAGAGGGCCTTTGGGGTCCTCAAGGAGTGTCTTACCAGCGCTCCCATTTTAATGGTTCCTGATCTAGCAGTAGATTTTATGGTTTGCAAGGATGCATCACTTGAGAGTTTGGGAGTTGTACTTATGCAGGGTGGTAGACCAATCATGTATGAGTCACGAAAGCTCAAGACCCATGAGCTGAACTACCTCAATCATGATTTGGAGCTCACAACAGTGGTTAATGCTCTAGTTCATTGGAGACATTTCTTATTGGGTCATTACTTTGAGCTTCATTCAGATCATCACAGGCTTCAGTACATATTCACATAGCCAAATTTGAATGCTTGTCAGTGGCGTTGGATGGAGTTTCTTTGTGAGTATGACTTTGATGTCCACTACATCAAAGGGAAAGAGAGCATGGTTGCTGACGCATTGAGTTAGAGGCATCACGAGATCGTGACCTTAACTCCAAGTGTGGACTTGAGGGGATGCATTATTTAGCATTTGCCTGAGGATGAGTAGTTTCTTGAGGTGTAGCAGGAGATCCAATCATAGAGGGCCCTTGTGGGCAAGTTTGTAGGATACTCACTTGAGGTAGATGGGTTACTTCATCATTGACAGCATATCTATGTACCCCATATAGGCAACCTACATTTGGTAGTATTATCAGAGGCTCACAAAGCACCATATGCAGCACATCCAGGGGTGAAGAAGATGCATGCTGACCTATGAAAACTATACCATTGGGCAGGTATGAGATGAGATATTGTAGAGTTTGTTGCTCGATGCCTTGAGTGCCATAGCATTAGCATCCAGCGAGTCTTTTATACCCTCATGAGATACCTAAGTGGAAATGGGACACCATACAAGGTCGAGCATCAGTGTCCAGTGGGTCATTTATACCCTCACGAGATACCTAAGTGGAAATGGGACACCATTTCCATGGATTTCATTGTTGGTCTTCCTATGTCTTTGTATCTCCATGATGCCATCATGGTGATAGTTGACAAGTTGACCAAAGTAGCTCATTTCACACCTGTACACACAATGTACAATACACCAATAGTGGTGAGAGTATTCTTAGATGACATTGTGAGATTACATGGGGTACCTTGCCGCATCATTTCTGACAGGGATTTAGTGTTCACTTCATCTTTTTGGAGGGCTTTAGAGCATGTGTTAGGCACACAGCTCAACGTTAGTTCCGCTTATCACCCTGAGACAGATGGATAGACAGAGTGGGTGAATCAGGTGTTGGAGGACATACTTTGTATGTATGTTATGGACTATCAGTCTAGATGGGAGGACTATCTATATCTAGTTGAGTTTGCCTACAATAATGGGCATCACAGCTCGTTGGGTATGCCTCCTTTTCAGGCCTTATACGAAAGACCATGTGGGACACCATTGAGTTGGGATTGGATAGAGGATCAGGTTGCCATTGGTACAAAGTTGGTTCAGGATATGGAGTAGCAGGTCACATTGGCTAGGTAGAGACTTTAGGAGGCACAAGATAGATAGAAGAAGTATGCCGATGCTAAGAGACTAGATCAGAACTTCTCAGTTGGTGATAGAGTATTCCTTAAAGTGTGGCTACAGAAGAGTCCAATCCCTTATGGAAAGGGATCTAAGCTCGCACCACAGTTCGTAGGACCTTTTGAGATCTTGGAGTGGATAGGACCTGTAGCCTACCATTTAGCATTCCACCTAGCCTGTTGTGCATCTATAATGTTTTTTGTGTCTGTATTACGGTGATATATATCTAATTTATCTCATGTATTCAATTAGAGTGCTCTATAGGTAGAGGCAGATAGGTAGTTAGATTTGGAGCCAATTCACATATTGGCTCATTGGACACTGGGCCTTTGAGGTCCATAGCTAGACCATGTTAGGGTCCAGTGGGATCATTATCATGAAGTCACAGCGACTTGGGAGGATGTAGCTAGTTTGAGGGCACTCTATCCTCACCTTTTTGATGACTTCCAAGAAGAAGTTTAGTCTTAGGGGGGGAGGACGTGAAGCTGATATATTTCACTTCCCTATTTTGATCATTTTAGTTTATAGTTGGTGACATTATTAGACTTTTAGAAACTATTGACTTTCATTATATAGATTTAGACTATATCTTCTGATTTTTGGATTAGCATTGAGTAGTCATGTGGTGATTTGACTAGATCATATTTTGATGTTATTATGATGTAGACATGTGAGATACATTAGATGATGGTTATTGATGTTATTATGAGTGAACACTATGTGGATTTATTATTTGATGATGATTATGAGATATTAAATAGGAAATGCAATTTTAATTTTAATTATGATGTGAATGATTAATGTTGTATGCAATTACATGACTTTAATTTTTGTTGCTTCAGCTATGATTTATCCATGATGTGATTGACTGCTTGATCTAGTTGTGCAGGTTATTTTCCTAGGCCACAGGAAATCAGAGGTAATTTTCACACATATGTAATTCCCTGTAAAATTGATCCATTCCCAAGAGGGATGAGGATCATGTTTGATCGGATGATGTTTTCATAGATGCTTGATTTATTTATTTGGCCTAGTTCACCCCTTTCTAATTGAATTATATTATGTGTTGTCAAAATTTATGTTTTGGTTTACACCATTTGGTGTTATTTTATTTATGGGCCATTTAAAGTGATTTTATACCTCCCTAGGTGTTTTTTAGAGTTTCAAACTTACCCTAGGTGGTTACCCTAGGGTCTAGGGTCCATTTGGACTTACTAAACCCTAGGGTAACTCAATTCTAGCCACTCTAAACATGGGTTTAGTAAATGTGACGATTTTTGAAAATGGCTAAGGGTGGGAGATGAGTCATGTTTTGGGAAAGACCCATCTCCCTTTCCAAAGCTTGGGGATTCCTTCACCAAGAAGACTTGGGAGGTCTTCAAGACCCCTAAGTGTGTGGCATCTCCCTCCAAGACTCTCACACATGAGTGAGCATCTTAGAGGGAGATGGCTCTCTTGGAGAATAAGAGGATGCCATGTGGCATCCCTTATCCTCATGGAGTCTTGAGGAGAGAACTACCACCTCTCCAATTGATCTCTCACACGTGTGAGAGCACAAGTGGATAAGGTGAGGGTTTGAAGGGATTAGAGGGTGACACTTGTCACCCTCACACTCCTTCTCCCTTGCAAGTGGAATGGGATGAGGAAGGAGAAGGTGACAAGTGTCACCTTCTCATTCCTCAAGGCCAAATTTCAAGACCTATTTATCTCCTCTTGGAGAGGAGTTGGGGGTTCTTCTTTTTTTGAAATTTCCTTCTATCTTTGGAGGCTTTGGGTAGTGTTGGAGAAATTTTGGAGGATTATACACTTGGAGA
The DNA here is from genome assembly GCA_027924645.1 of Cunninghamia lanceolata. Classification (NCBI taxonomy): domain Eukaryota; kingdom Viridiplantae; phylum Streptophyta; class Pinopsida; order Cupressales; family Cupressaceae; genus Cunninghamia; species Cunninghamia lanceolata. Next base: position 7,088,446 of record BSBN01000194.1, on the reverse strand, counting down.
AGCTTGGAGCTCTTCTTCAAACATGCTTCCATTGTTGGGCTTTTGAAGGTAAGCCCTATGGCAATAGTCATTACCTTATGCATGTCTTCATTTTGTTATGTTTTTGGAAATTTGTGTTTGGTGTTATTTTCATTTTGTGTGTGGGTTTGGGGTGTTTGTAAGAGTATCTCCATTTGGAGAAAAGACTCAACTCGTATGGGGTGGGGAAAATGAAACTCCGCAAGGTCAACTCCTTAGTGTTGTTCTATTTATAGCCTTGAGGGCATTCTATGGAGTTTGGGTGCATTTTTATTTTGGCATGAGCGCCATAGTGATTCTTGGAGTATGGTGGAGAATTTCTTTTGGCTTGAGGCCTTGAGATTTTATGATTTTTGGAATTCTTGGAGTGACCTATTGAGTTGAGGAGTCCACACCCCTACCCCCTCCAAACTCATTTTAATGAGTTTTGTTATATGCAAATCCTTGGATGACTGTTGTGTTATTTTTGTGATCATTGTTGTGGTGTGAAATGAGGAACCATGTGATTTCTACCTACCTAGCTAGGGGGTGACCCACTAGAGGGTCTATGGTATAGAGGAGGGTGATTTACGTGGCCTTGGTTCCCCTTTTTGTGTTTTATATTTTGCAGGCCATTGTTGGAGTCTTAGAAATTTGAAGAAAAAGTTTATTTTAGCACTTTATAAATTATTTGTATTGGCTATTTGAGAGTTATGGCCTTGGAGGCCTTGATGTTTTTGTTGTCAAAATATATTCTCATGTTGAAATAAGAAATGTAAACTATTCCTATGCATGCAAGTTAAATCTGTCTTTGAATGCATTTATAGTTGTGGTAATTTGAAATACTTCTTGTTGCCTATTCACTTGCTATTTTATATTAAAATAAATGTTGTGTATAAAAGTTTGAGCAGAAAGAAAGAAAGAAAAAATTCTTGCTATTGTTGATTTATAGGTATTGTTGATTTATAGGTATGTGGTATTTAAACCCCCCCCAAAAAAGAGGAAATAATGTTGTTGAAATTTCATTGTATGTTCGTAACAAGAAAATCAAGAAGTAGGACTGCCCTTTTTATTGATGTAAAAAAAAAAAAAAAATAATAGTTGTAGAGGAAAATATGTTTTAAGATGAATGTATTTTCTCTCTTATTGATTTAAACAAAAGAAGTATTAGTAAATCTGTTTTTATTTATTTTTGAAAAAAAAATATACATGTTTTTTTACCCACTGGTTCTTTAATAAATTACAATTTGGTTATTTTTTTCCCCCATTTGAGTATGTTTATATTAAGAACACACACACACACATATGTACACATGTTTAAAAATGTTATATAAACTGCAATATAAATAATGTAAATCAAACATTATGAATAAGGCAGAGTACATGATAAACGGTAGTGTTTTATGTTTAAGCAAATAAAAAAAAAGGAAAGGGGCTATGCGGACACAGCCAGCATAAACATTGCAGGGGTGTGGGAAGGGGGGTCGAACCCCTACTTGGGTGGGGGTTCAGCCCCCTCCCCACACCAATACCCAACACTTGAACAATAAAGGCCGCAAAAATCAGAGGGCAGCTTCGCTCCCCACACCTCTTCCCCCTCTAACTTTAGATGGCAGTGGTGACACCATGGGATTTCACACCCCTCCCTTGCAGATTTTGCCACTTGACCTTTGTTCATCTCTATCATTTCATTTTTTTACCTGCAACACAAAGTAGTATATTTATATTGCCACTGTGTTTTTATCAAAATAATGTATATATGACTCTTCTAGATTTGAATAAATATGCATATACACTTTTATAAATAAACGAAAACCCTAGTTTTATACTAAAAAGTATATATCTCTGTAAGAAGTAGAAGAAAAATTGAACCTTTGCTTCCAAGCCGTTACGGAAGAACCCTTCAACCTGCAACAAAAATGGAGAAACAACGAATGAGAAAACAAAAAGAGAAAAGAAAAAAAAAGAATAAGATATGGTTTGCCATAAAAAAATAATAATAAAATAAGTTTAGGGCTTCTTTTAGAAAATTAATAAAATATTACATAGGGCTTAGTGGAGGATGAGAGGGAAATTTGATTTTTTGCTAAATTATTCATTTTTTTTTTAATTATTCATGTGCACAGGAATTGAGTTTTTCCTCTCTTTTACTTTTAGGTCCTTTTTGATTTGTTTTGAGTTCTTTAGGGTTTTTATTTAAGTTGGTTTAATTAATTCTTTGGAGTTTGGAATATTTATTCCGATGTGGAATTTATTTTTTTATGGGAATCAATTTTGTATTTATTGGGATTCTTTAACCCTTTGCAAGTTTCTTTATTTTGTGCATTCTTTTTAATTATTTACTGTGTTTTATTTTAGTGTTTTTGGGAAATATTTTTATTGAATTTATTTTTAATCTAATCAATTTTATCATGGAGGGGATGTTTTAATTTATTCCCTTCTATCTTTTACTTGAGTTAATTAATAAATATAATTATCAAAATTATATTTATCAAAGGACTTAATTATTGAATTTTAATTTGGTCATTTATTTAATTTTGATTCTTATATTTGTTGAGCAGTAAATTTATTTTGACCTTGGAATTATATAAATTATTTTGTCATTGTTATTTTATATACCTTATTTATTTAATTTTGCCTTAATTATTTTCATGAGGAATTCATTTAAAATATTTACTCCATTTATTGAAAACACATTATGCTGCCAAAATTTTCTCAAAATTAGGGTTTTCTTTTAAAACCAAATTTGTGACCTTCAGTTTATCACTCCATTTCATCATGCAGCCATCACACCATTAGATGTGTTATTTTATTTGATTTTAATTAAGCATCAGAATTAGGGTTTGATTTCAATTTAGTTGAAATCATTTCACTCACCTAGGAAACTTAGGGTTTTGAATTAAATCAATTCCAACCCTAGTGGCGATCCTCATCACGTCACATAACCCACTAGTCGGCTATTATCATGAAGGGGATTGCGTAGGTAGATGCACTTCCCTGATTACCGATTGACATGTTACGCCTTATGTGTACTGCCACTGAGCACACTAATGCGTGCGAGGGGTTTTCTAGGGACACATGCAAAAGTTTTTGATATTTCATGTCATGACCACATGACAAATGTGGACATGACATGTGTGTTGCATGTCATGATTGTATAGAAATGTGGGCATGACATGTGGACCTAGCTAAAATCAAGGCTATTTTGGAATGGCAGAAACCAAGGAATGTTCATAAGGTCCAAAGTCTCATGGGCCTTGCAGGTTATTATAAAAACTTTGGGAAAAACTTTTCAAAAATTGCATATCCTATAACCTCCTTGCAGAGAAAAGGCAAGAGATTTGAGTGGTTAGAAAAGTGCCAGAAGGCCTTTGACCTACTAAAGGAAAATTTGACTTTAGTACCAATTTTCAAGGTACCTAACCCAAAGGGTCAATTTGTAGTCATTACCGATGCCTCGAGAGAAGGCTTAGGTGGTGTACTAGTCCAGGATGGACAAGTCATTGTATATGAATCTCAAAAACTAAAATTTTATGGACAAAACTATGCCCCACATGATTTGAAACTAGTAGTAGTCATTCATGCACTGCAAATATGGAGACACTACTTGCTTGAGAAATGTTTTGAGCTGAAAATGGATCACCAAGGACTCAAATATCTATTCACTCAACCACATCTTAATTCTCAGAAAAGAATATGGTTGGAATTGATCTCGGATTATTATTTCAAGATTAAATATATTCAAGGAAAAGAAAATTGGTTGGCAGATGTATTTGGAGCTCTTCCATTGTTGGGCTTTTGAAGGTAAGTCCTATGGCAATCACCACTCCCTTATACATGTTTTCATTTTGTTTATGTGTTTGGAAATTTGTGTTTGGTGTTATTTTCATTTTTTGTGTGGGTTTCGATGTTGGTAAGAGCATCTCCATTTGGAGAAAAGGCTCAATTCATATGGGGTGGGGGAGAGTGAACCTCCTCAAGGTCACCTCCTTAGTGTTGTTCTATTTATAGCATTGAGGGCATTCTATGGAGCTTGGGAGCATTTTGATTTTGGCATGAGTGCCATAGTGATTCTTAGAGTATGGTGGAGAATTTGTTTTAGCTTGAAGCCTTAAGATTTTGTGATTTTTGGAGTTCTTGGAGTGACCTCTTGAGTTGAGGGGTCCACACCCCTACGCCCTCCAAAGTCATTTTAATGAGTTTTGTTATGTGCAAATCCTTGGGTGATTGATGTGTTGCTTTTGTGATCATTGTTGTTGTGCGAAATGAGAAACTGTGTGATTTCTAGCTACCTAGCTCAGGGGTGACCCACTAGAGGGTCTATGGTAGGGAGGAGGGTGATTTGCATGGCCTTGGTTCCCCTTTTTGTGTTTTATGTTTTGCAGGCCATTGTTGGAGTCTTAGAAATTTGAAGAAAAAGTTTATTTTAACATTTTCTACATTATTTGTATTGGATGTTTAAGAGACATGGCCATGGAGGCCGTGATGTTTTTGTTGTCAAAATGTATTCTCATGTTGAAAGAAGAACTGTAAACTATTCCTATGTATGCAAGTTAAATCTTCCTTTGAATGCATTTATAGTTGTGATAATTTGAAATACTTCTTGCTGCCTATGCACTTGTTATTTACTGTCTAAATAAATGTTGTGTATAGAAGTTTGAGCAGAAGGAAAGAAAAAAAAATTCTTGCTGTATAGGTATGTGGTATTTAAACAAAAGAAAAAGAGAGGAAATAATGCAATCTAAATTTTATGTATGTTCATAATAAGAAAATAAAGAAGTAGGACTGCCCTTTTTATTGATGTAAATTTTTTTTAAAAAAAATAGCTATAGAGGAAAAATTTGTTTTAAGATGAATGTATTTTCTGTCTTATTGATTTAAACTAAAAAAGCATTAGTAAATCTATTTTTATTTATTTTAAAAAAATATATATACATTTTTTTACCCACTGGTTCTTTAATAAATTATAGTTTGGTTATTTTTTTCCCCCATTTGATGATGTTTATATTCATAATATATATATATATATATATACACACACACAGACACACACACACACACATGTTTAAAAATTTTATATAAACTGTAATACAAACAATGTAAGTCAAATGTTATGAATAAGGCAGAGTACGGGATAAACGGTAGTGCTTTATGTTTAAGCAAATAAGAAAAAAGGAAAGGGGCTATGTGGATGGCACTGCCGTCCACACAGCCAGAATAAACATTGCAGGGGTGTGGGGAGGGGGGTCGAACCCCCACCCATACCCAAGGGTGTGGGTGGGGGTTTGGCCCCCCTCCCCACACCAATACCCAACACTTAAATAATACGGGCTAGGGAAATCAGATGACAGCTGTACTGCTGTCCCCACATCTCTCTCCCCTCTAACTTTCAATGGCAGCGGTGGCACCTTGGGCTTTCACGCCCCTCCCTTGCAGATTTCACCTCTCAACCTTTGTTCATCTCTATCATTTGATTTTTTTACCTACAACACAAAGTAGTATATATATATATATATATTGCCACTGTGTTTTTATCAAAACAATGTATATATAACTCTTCCATATCTGAATAAATATACATATACACTTTTATAAATAAATGAAACCCTAGTTTTATACTAAAAGTATATACCTCTGTAAGAGTTAGAAGAAAACTTGAACCTTGGCTGCCAAGCCATTTTGGAAGAAACCTTCAACCTGCAACAAAAATAGAGAAACAAGGAATGAGAAAAGAAAAGAAAAGAAAAAGATAGGGTTTGCCATAAAGAAAATAATAAAATAAGTTTAGGGATTCTTTTAGAAAATTAATAAAATATTAGATATGGCCTAGTGGAGGATGAGAGGGAAGTTTTTTTTTTTCTAATTTATTCATTTTTTTAATTATTCATGTGCACGGGAATTAAGTTTTCCCTCTCTTTTGCTTTTAGGTCATTTTTGATTTGTTTTGACTTCTCTAGGGTTTTTATTTAAGTTGGTTTAATTAATTCTTTGGAGTTTGAAATATTTATTGCCATGTGGAATTTATATTTTTATGGGAATGGGTTTTGTATTTATTGGGATTCTTTAACCCTTTACAAGTTTTTTTAATTTTGGGCATTCTTTTAAATTATCTAGTGTGTTTTATTTTAATGTTTTTGGGAAATCTTTTTATTGAATTTATTTTTAATCTAATCAATTTTATCGCGGAGTGGATGTTTTAATTTATTCCCCTTTTCTATCTTTTTACTTGAGTTAATTAATAAATATAATTGTAAAAATTATATTTATTGAAGGACTTAATTATTGAATTTTAATTTGGTCATTTATTTAATTTCAATTCTTATATTTTGTTGAGTGGTAAATTTATTTTGACAATGGAATTATTTAAATTATTATTTTTTATTATTTTATATACCTTATTTATTTAATTTTGCCTTAATTATTTTCACGAGGAATTCTTTTAAAATATTTACTCAATTTATTGAAAACGCGTTATGCTGCCAAAATTTTCTCAGAATTAGGGTTTTCTTTTAAAGATAGATTTGTGACCTTCATTTTATCACTCTGTTTCATCATGAGACCATCACACCATTAGATCTATTGTTTTATTCAATTTTAATTAAGCATTAGAATTAGGGTTTGATTTTGATTTAGTCAAAATCATTTCACTCACCTAGGAAACTTAGGGTTTTGAATTAAAGCAATTCTAACTCTAGTGGGGACACTCATCGCATTGCATAACCCCCTAGTTAGCTATCATCACAGAGGGGATTGCATAGGTAGACACACTTCCCTGATTATCGATTGACATGTTATGCCTTATGCATATTGCCACCGAGGACGCTGATGTGTGGGATGGGGTTTCTAGGGACACGTAGAATTTTTTTTGATATTTTGTGTCATGACCACATGACAAATGTGGACATGACACGTGTGTTGCGTGTCATGACCACATGGGAAATGTGGGCATGAAATGTGGACCTAGTTAAAATCAAGGCTATTTTGGAATGGTAGGAACCAAGGAATGTTCACGAGGTCCAAAGTCTCATGGGTTATTACAACAAGTTTGTGAATTTTTTTTCAAAAATTGCATATCCTATAACCTTCTTACAAAGAAAAGGCAAGAGATTTGAGTGGTCAGAAAAGTGCTAGGAGGACTTTGACCTACTAAAGGAAAAAATGACTTCAGCACCAATTTTTAAGGTACCTAACCCAGAGGGTCAATTTGTAGTCATTACCGATGCCTCGGGGGTAGGCTTAGGTGGTGTACTAGTCCAGGATGGACAAGTCGTTATGTATGAATCTCAAAAATTGAAAACTTACGAAAAAAACTATTCCCCATATGATTTGAAACTCATAGATGTCATTCATGCATTGCACATATGGAGACACTACTTGCTCGAGAAATGTTTTGAGCTAAAAATAGATCACCAAGAACTCAAATATCTATTCACTCAACCACATCTTAATGCTCGGTAAAGAATATGGTTGGAATTCATCTCGGATTACAATTTTAAGATTAAATATATTCAAGGAAAAGAAAATCAGCTTGCAGATGCATTTGGAGCTCTTGCATTGTTGGGCTTTTGAAGGTAAGCCCTATGCCAATAGCCATTCCCTTATGCACGTTTTCATTTTGTTTATGTGTTTAGAAATTTGTGTTTGGTGTTATTTTCATTTTTTGTGTGGGTTTGGGTGTTGGTAAGAGCATCTCTATTTGGAGAAAACGCTCAACTCATATGGGGTGGGGGAGAGTTAACCTCCTCAAGGTCACCTCCCTAGTGTTGTTCTATTTATAGCCTTGAGGGCATTCTATGGAGTTTGGGAACATTTTGATTTTCACATGAGTGCCATAGTGATTCTCAGAGTATGGTGGAGAATTTGTTTTGGCCTAAGGCCTTGAGATTTTGTGATTTTGTGATTTCTTGGAGTGACCTCTTGAGTTGAGGGGTCCACACCCCTACCCCCTCCAAACTCATTTTAATGAGTTTTGTTATGTGCAAACCCTTGGTTGATTGTTGTATTGTTTTTGTGATCATTGTTGTGGTGTGAAATGAGAAACCATGTGATTTCTACCTACCTAGCTCAGGGGTGACGCATTAGAGGGTCTATGGTAGGGAGGAGGGTGATTTGTATGGTCTTGGTTCCCCTTTTTGTGTTTTACATTTTCCAAGCCATTGTTGGAGTCTTGGAAATTTGAAGAAAAAGTTTATTTCAACACTTTTTACATTATTTGTATTGGCTATTTGAGACCCATGGCCTTGGAGGCCTTGATGTTTTTGGTGTCAAAATGTATTCTCATGTTGAAAGAAGAAATGTAAACTACTCCTATGTATGCAAGTTAAATCTGCCTTTGAATGCATTTATGGTTGTTGTAATTTAAAATACTTCTTGCTGCCTATGTACTTGTTATTTTCTATTTAAATAAATAGTGTATAAAAGTTTGAGCAGAAAGAAAGAAAAAAATCTTGCTATTTCTATTATATGTATTGTTGATTTATAGGTATGTGGTATTTAAACCAAAAAAAGAGAGAGGAAATAATGCTGTCAAAATTTTATTGTATGTTCATAACAAGAAAATAAAGTAGGACTACCCTTTTTATTAATGTAAAAAAAAAAAAAATAGTTGTAGAGGAAAATCTTTTTTAAGATGAATGTATTTTCTGTCTTATCAATTTTAACAAATGAAGTATTAGTAAATCTATTTTTATTTATTTAAAAAAAAAAATATACATATTTTTTTACCCACTGGTTCTTTAATAAATTACAGTCTGGTTATTTCTTTCCCCATTTGAGTATGTTTATATTCAGAATATATATATATATATATATATATATACATGTTTAAAAATGTTAAATAAATTGCAATATAAACAATGAAAATCAAACGTTATGAATAAGGCAGAGTATGAGATAAATAGTAGTGTTTTATGTTTAAGAAAATAAAAAAAGGAAAGCGGCTATGTGGACGGCGCCGCCATCCACATAGCCAACATAAACATTGCAGGGGTGTGGGGAGGGCGGTTGAACCCCCACCCACACCCAACACTTAAACAATGAGCCACTGAAATTAGAGGGCAGCTTCACTGCTCTCCCCACATCTCTCTCCCCTCTAACTTTTGATGGCAGTGGCAGCACCTTGGGCTTTCACACCCCTCCCTTGCAGATTTCACCTCTCAACCTTTGTTCATCTCTATCATTTGATTTTTTTATCTGCAACACAAAGTAGTCTATATATATATATATATATATTGCCACTGTGTTTTTTTATCAAAATAGTGTATATATAACTCTTCCAGATCTGAATAAATATACATATACACTTTTATAAATAAATGAAAACCCTACTTGTATACTAAAAGTATATACCTCTGTAAGAGGTAGAAGAAAACTTGAACCTTGGCTACCAAGCCATTATTAATGAGACCTTCAACCTACAACAAAAATGGAGAAACAGGGAATGAGAAAACAAAATGAGAAAAGAAAACAAAAGAATAAGATAGGGTTTGCCATAAAGAAAATAATAAAATAAGTTTAGGGATTCTTTTAGAAAATTAATAAAATATTAGATAGCGCTTAGTGGAGGAAGAGAGGGAAATTTGATTTTTTGCTAATTTATTCATTTCTTTTTTAATTATTCATGTGCACGGGAATTGAGTTTTCCCTCTCTTTTGTTTTAGGTCATTTTTTATTTGTTTTGACTTTTCTAGGGTTTTTATTTAAGTTGGTTTGTTAATTCTTCAGAGTTTGGAATATTTATTCCCATGTGGAATTTATTTTTTTATGAGAATGGGTTTTGTATTTATTGGGATTCTTTAATCCTTTGCAAGTTTTTTAATTTTTATTTTGGGCATTCTTTTTAATTATCTAGTGTGTTTTATTTTAATGTTTTTGGGAAATCTTTTTATTTAATTTATTTTTAATCTAATCAATTTTATCCTAGAGGGGATGTTTTAATTTATTCCCTTTTTCTATCTTTTTACTTGAGTCAATTAATAAATATAATTGTCAAAATTATATTATTAAAGAACTTAATTTTTTTAATTTTAATTTGGTCGTTTATTTAATTTCAATTCTTATATTTTGTTGAGTGGTAAATTTATTTGGACCTTGGAATTATTTAAATTATTTTATTTTTATTATTGTATATACCTTATTTATTTAATTTTGCCTTAATTATTTTCACGAAGAATTCTTTTAAAATATTTACTGAATTTATTGAAAACATGTTATGCTGCAGAAATTTTCTCAGAATTAGGGTTTTCTTTTAAAGGCAAATTTCTAACCTTAATTTTATTACTCTATTTCATCATGTGACCATCACATTATTGGATGCGTTGTTTTATTCAATTTTAATTAAGCATCAGAATTAGGGTTTGATTTCAATTTAGTCGAAATTATTTTACTCACCTAGGAAACTTAGGGTTTTGAATTAAATCAATTCTAACCCTAGTGGCGGTGCTCATCGCATTGGATAACTCCCTAGTCAGCTATAATCATGCAAGGGATTGCATAGGTAGACGCACTTCCCAGATTATTGGTTGACATGTTATGCCTTATGTGTATTGCCATCGAGCACGCTGATGCATGCGAGGGGGTTTCTAGGGACACGTACAAAAGTTTTTGATATTTCGTGTCATGACCATATGACAAATGTGGACATGACACGTGTGTTGCGTGTCGTGACCACATGGGAAATGTGGGCATGACATGTGGACCTAGCTAAAATCAAGGCTATTTTGAAATGGAAGGAACTAAGGAATGATCACGAGGTCCAAAGTCTCATGCGCCTTGTAGGTTATTACAATAAGTTTGTGAAAAACATTTCAAAAATTACATACCCTATAACCTCCTTGTAGAGAAAAGGCAGGAGATTTGAGTGGTCAAAAAAGTGCTAGGAGGCCTTTGACCTATTAAAGGAAAAATTGACTTCAACACCAATTTTTAAGGTACCTAACCCAGAGGGTGAATTTGTAGTTATTACCGATGCCTTGAGAGAAGGCTTAGGTGGTGTACTAGTCCAGGATGGAGAAGTCATTGTGTATGAGTCTCAAAAACTAAAAACTTATGGACAAAACTATGCCCCACATGATTTGAAACTGACAATAGTCATTCATGCACTATAAATATGGAGACACTACTTGCTCAGGAAACATTTTGAGCTGAAAACAAATCACCAAGGACTCAAATATCTATTCACTCAACCACATCTTAATGCTTAGCAAAGAATATGGTTGGAATTCATCTCAGATTATGATTTTGAGATTAAATATATTCAAGGAAAAGAAAATCAGCTCGCATATGCATTAAGTAGGAGAAGACACATCTCCTCAATGATCTCCACTTATTTTAGGAATCAGGTACTACAAAAATCTAAAGGAGATGTGTGTTACGAGTAGGTGAAACAAGCCCTTGAGGAGAACCCCCAAAATCTGAAGTATGAAGGATTTAACCATGAACCATATGGGTTATTAAGGTTTAATGGAAGGATGTATGTACCTAACTTTGTAGAGTTAAGGAATATGGTGTGGAAGGAGGTTCACTCTGCACCATATTCTGGACATCCTGGAGTAATAAAGTTACTTGCTGATGTAAAACTCCTATATTTATGGAAAGGATTGAAGAAGGATGCTGCAAATTTTGTAGCTACATGCATGGAATGCCAGACAGTGAAGGAAGAACACCATCACCTCACATGACTATTATACCTTCATGAAATCCTTGAGTGGAAATAGTAAATCATAAGCATGGAAATGGAAAATCATACCTAAGAAGATTATCTCAGATAGGGATGCATGAATGACATCAAGGTTTTGGCAAATCTTGTTCTCTTCACTTAGAACCCAGTTGAATATAAGATTTGCTTATCATCCTGAAATGGATGGCCAAACTAAGAGGGTAAACCAAGTGTTGAAGGATTTATTGAGAATGTATTGCATGGATCAACAATACAAATGGGAAGATTATCTCCCTCTAGTGGAATTTCCCTTTAATTATTCCTATTACACTGCTATTAAGATGGCTCCATTTCAAGCATTATATGGATAGAAGTGTCAAACCCCTATAAGTTGGGAGAAGCTAGAAGATAGGGTTAGGCTTGGTCTAGACATGCTGCCAGAGATGGAAGAGCAAGTCCATCTGATTAAGAGAAGGCTAGAGGAAGCCAATGATAGGCAAAAGAGTTATGCAGATGATAAATGCATCGAAAGGCATTTCTTAGTGAGAGAGAAAGTCCTTTTAAGGTTAAAACCTCAGAAGAGTTCCATTAAATTTGGAAAAACATCTAAACTGGCACATATATATGTGGGTCCCTTCAAATTTATTGAAGAAGTCAACCCATTTGCATACAGAATTGCTCTCCTGCCAGCTCTTGCCATGATGCATAATGTTTTTCATGTTTCCTATTCAAAAAGATCTAATGCTGCAGATAATTAAATTCCTATTCTTGATTGGAATCCTATACAAGTGAAGGACCTAGGGGTGGTGGTGATCGTACACATCAAGGTGCTCGAAACGTGTAAGCTACGCTTATGTAACAAAGAGATAATATAGTGCAAAGTCCAATGGGACCAATATGTAGAGGATAATGCCACCTAGGAAAACTATGATGACATTTATGTGAGATTTCCTCATCTTTTCTGAAAAACTTATTTTTTTTAATGCTCTTGAAACATTTTCTTATTATGTTGGTTAACTTGTAAGACAATTATTCATCGAGGACGATGATTCTTATGGAGGGAGATATGTTATATCCCCAACTTATGATTTTACTTAATCTTAACTTTGTGTGGTAATCACGAGGATTACACATAGTTTAATGATTATATGTTGTGGAAATATCTAATTTCATCATTGATTATGAGAATTCTAACTAATGATAGTTAGTTATGAAATTACATGTTCATATGAATATTTAATTATTATGAATTGTGAATTAGATGATGATGCACTGATCATGGTCTTATGATGGTGAGTGTGAACAAAAAATGAATCATCCTTCAAAGACAGAAGGAGAGTATCATCCAGGAGGAAGAGATAAAAGTTGAGAAATGGGTCCAATTGCCATATGAGTATCATACTTTATGTCCTTATGAAACCTTGTAAGTTGGTGTAAGTTACGTCTTTTCTGTGCTAGTCAATTTGAATTATATGTGTCATCTTGTCGATTGAGTAATTTTGACAATGTTTGTGTTGAATCGACCAAACGACATTCTTAGAATGTCAATGTGAGTTGAGAGATAGTCTTGCCAAGTGGTAAAGTACCTTCTTGTTTTCTCCATTTATTCATGAACTGGGAGTTTGAATCTATTATTCTTGGTATAATATGCTTTGGGTTTATAGTGAAGAAGGGGGAGTGGTGCTCAACCCCTAAATCGCATGTTGACTGTGCCATCATGTAGGTGGTGATGTCATAGGATGTCATCTTGAATGATATAAGTATCTTCATACATCAAGAAGATGTATGAATAATATTGTGCTATGACTAATTTAATCTAATATAGAATCCCATGTAATACTAATATGGTTATTTGTTTTGTATATGGGCTAACATCACCCATGATAGTGGAGTGATGAGATGTTAATTCAAACCAATGGGAGCTTCATGCTCACTAGCCACTTGCAAATAGCAAGTATTGGATTGAAATATTCCCTAGAACTGCGGGTAGCAGAGTGGGGAAGCTACCCACCACATCATGGGCATGAGTGGTAGTTCCTTGCATGCTTGGCATACCAAGAAGACCAAAAACCCATCCGTAGTAAGTTTTGTCACTTCTAATTCCTATCAATAAGCATTCTTATCATCATTGATTATCATTGGTTGCTCTCTATGCTTGGGAGACGAGAAAAGAACAAGGAAATCATAGTCAACTGAAACCTTTGGAGATACCCTATGAAGAGATACATTAGCTCTCAGCCATGAGACTTGATAAACTGTGTTGACAATATCAAAATGACTCCATTCAGGTTAGAATTGAGTCTAAAAAGACTTACTTAATGATTGATTGTTAACAATGATGTGTTCCTGTAGTATAAGTATCGACTGTGTCGACTACTACATGATATAATTGTTGTGTTATTTATTTGAAGCTTTTGGCCACAACCATCGATAAGCTAAACTTATTATCTTAGACCTTAATGTTTAAGCTACTATGTTTAGACTAGCTAATGCTTTTATTTGGAGATTTACTCTAGGCCGCTGAGCCGATAATGATATATGTATCATAAGTTAATATGGACTATATTTTCTATAATGTTTTCTCTAGGCCTTTAAGGTCGAGCTCAAAACCACTGTTGCAAACTCATGTTGAGTATCGACATGGCACAATCGATAGTAATTTAAAGATAGCAGCAAGACTCATATGATGAGTTTGAGTTGATAGTGATCATGGCACATGGTGTGTTCAACCATTATGTAAAGTAGACGTTCGAAGGCTCAGCCTGCATGTGGTCAAGGCACGAACCATGAACTGTTGTGATGATCTTTTGAAACTTTAACCTTAGACCATGCTAATAGCACTTAACCACAATCTTGAAACCATCATACACTGAACTTGACTTCTTTCAAAGGGTTATTAAGATAAAAAAAGGTAGTATTTTTCAACCCCTTGATAAAGGAGGAGTTTAGCAATACAAAAGATTATTATTTTATTCTATGGCAACTTTGCATGGATGCCAATACATTAGGGGGGATTTCATTCTTTATGTTGATAACATTATGAGATGATAGGCATAAATAAGTTAGGTCTCATATGTATATTATAATGTGATTCAAAACCCTTTTCTTTAGTTATGATGAAACTCTATAAAGAGAGTATGTTTCATTAAAAAATCACATGGGTAAATTGGAGTTATTGTCTATTAATAAATCCATTTGAATTAGTTAAGGCAATGTATGCCTAAGGTATCATGATCATGAATTTAACCTGTATGGTAGATCACACTAAAACTATAAACCATAGAAAAACCTAGGTTGGAAAACTTGGTTGACTTTTAATATGATTGAAAAATGGAACAAGGTGACGAGGAGTCATAGGTTCCTAGTTACAAAAGTAACCCATTATGTTTGGCATACTCCTAAGTTGGGAATCGATCATCCTGGTATAAGACTATGATCGAACTGAACCCAATTATACTAGACCTAGATAGAGAGGTTGAATTAAGCATACTGTAGGATGAGACAACTTCTAAATTGAGTCAGGGTGGTGGACATATGATGATGTTCATTGCATAATGTACATGTATGTAAATCTTTGGCCAAAGTAATGCATCCATCTTTGCATGCATTGTCGGTCCATAGTGCTCTAGATGGCATAATGTCTCAAGTAGTGTCATGCATAGTTAGAGTGGATCTATAGTTGTGTTATCAAGAGCCATTATGAAGTACACAACACTAGATAATAAGATGGCAAACCTAATGGTTCCCTATATCTATATCCTCCGTGAAGGGTAGGGCTGCTTTCAGGTATGAAGTTGTGTGGGGGATCGCCGGTCAGTGGTTGGAGGAAAAGCACTCGAATGATGCTCTCCTACCTAAGCATGAGACAAGATGAGGCTTATGAAAACATATGTCAATTGTTCCATATGTAATGCTTTTTCAAATTTTTAACTTGATAGTCAGTTATTATGTATAATTTGATAATTGATGTTGTACATGCATAGTGAAGGTTATTCACTAATGAGATGCAATCAAATATTGTTATTGTAAGTTTTGCTATATTCTAGTTTAGAATAACATGCTTCAATTTTGAAATGATAAGGATTCATTCTTGTTTAATTATGCTTTGGATAATTATGGTGTATCCTAACTCTTAGTTAAGATGAGAATTCATGTTTAATTTTTGGTCATTATGGAATGAGATGTTACAATTATTAATTAACATATTATTATTAACATATTTTTATTAATTTCCATTTATTAACTTATTATTATTAATTTTTCACCATTATTATTATTATTATATCGGTCATCAAAGTAGGTACGACTTCATATAGAGGAAGTATTTAAATCTGATGGAAGAAACATAGTGAAAGGATACACGTGGTGCTTCCATGTGATGTTTCACTTTTTGATGAATGTCTGGTGGGTGACTATAGTTGAATTCTGAAATGAAATCTTTGGAGCACTAGACTTGTGAACTCAAACCTCCAAAATCAGCCTAGAGCCATTAGATTTACTAAGGTACACGGTTGAGATTTTATAATATGTTTTCAATGCCATCATTTGATGTATGTACTGAATTAGTTGAGGATGCAGACTTGCAAACCATCCCTAAATTTAATTTGAAGTGAGAGTAAAAAATTGTAATGTAACATATTCCACTTGCCTTATTATCACTTGGTAGTTCACACTTGTTTGAGAAGAAGAAGAAAATTAGGAAGTTAAATTATAGTATTGTACACAGGAAATTGAAGTTGCAACTGTTAAGTGAGTATCTGGAAGCAAGAGGGTCAGGGAGATTGCAATTCACCAAGAAGATTCTGGGATGCAATAGAGTCAGTCCATGCAAGTCTTTGTATTCATCTTTTCAAATTCCAGGTAGATCTATAATGTGAAATACATAAATCCTAAATTCCTTCAAATTAATTTATAAGCCTTTAGTTTAAAATTTTTAATCTTAGGGTTTAGGGTTGAGGTTTTACAAGCATGTCTACCACCACTAGCATACCACTGATTTGGAAAGGCAAAACAATACAAAAAAAATTGTGTCAGACTACTTAAAACCTTCGGTTTCACTGATGAATACTATGATATTTATGATCTTATAATCTTTGGTAGGCTTACCTCATAACTTAAATTTTCATGTGAGAATAAGGCTACAATGCAAATGCAAGCTAACCTAGGAAAGCCAATACCAGTAACAGGTTTCATTGCACCATGGATTGTTGGATTCGGACACTCGATGTTCCCTGAGGTTTTCCCTTGGCCAAAATTTATCATAGTCTATGCCAAGAATTATGATGAAAATGTCAATTGTTAATAAAGATAGATAGAATGAAAAGTTAACCATTACTATAGTAGAAATTAACAGACTATTAGGATTTGCATCTAGATATTTTGGAAACATCCACATTGACCTAGAAAAGTTAGCTAGTGATTATGAAGTAGCCAGTCTAAATTCCATAGTTTCTTTTCTCAAAAAAATAACAATGGATTCTTTTGTACCCAAAGAGAATTAGAAACCTCCTTATCAAATTGAAATTTGTAAACCATGGGTTCAAGATACTATTTCCATGCTAGCATTTTAAATCCTTGGATTTGATAACAAGAGGAAAGTGGGTGCAAGCCTCCTTGAAATAGTAGACAATATCCATTATTATAATCCCTATGTTAAATACAAATTTGTAGAGCACATTATAGAATCCATGTAGATACAATTTTTAATGATTAATGGAGGTTCCCCTTCTAGTTCTAACAATAAACATTTTGGTTCACAACCTACTTGTGCAATTTATTTCTAGTTTAGTTTAGTGGAATATTTGTGGCCAACAAGATTCAAATTCAACCCTTTGTAAATGATGAGGTGAAAATAGAACTTCAAGTACATGATTGGATCCATAAGATATAGATGCATGATGTTCTAAGGAACTACAATCCTTTTGTGGACCACTTTTTGTTTCCATTGTATTATGCAATTACAAGTAGTCTAATGCCTAGATTTCCTAAGTCTTGTAGAGATTCCATTCAACTAGAATAGAAATGCAAATGGTTGACTAGTACTTAATGGAAGAATATACTATGGTAAGATTTTATGGATTAGAAGTAGAGCCCCATGAACTTCCAATACATGTGATAGAGAGGGTTTTAAAATTGGAATACATATGATAGATGGACAATACAGATAAATTGTACTTTTTTAGTTAGCAAAATAAGAGCATATTTCCTTCCTTACCTTTTTCACATGGAGGGCTTACATTCAAGAGAGAAGCATTCACTATGGCACACCAAATTTTACAAATTTCTAAATTTGATGTTGACGTTCACTAGTAGTATGACCCATGTGATATGATTAAATCAAGGATTTTGGCCAATAAGAATGTTGGAAGTAGAATTCAACATCAAAGTAATCCCATGCTAGAAATATTGAAAAAGAAGAATTCTTGGGATGATGTGAAAAAAGTAATGGAGGAGACTATTGCTAAGAAAGGTATTACTATTCAACAATTATCAACATGAATAATGGTATTGCACCCATAGAAAGTGGTAAAGATGCCAATCACTATTAGGAGGTCAAATAGTTTTTATAAAAGAGTTGATGAACCATTTAGTTAAAAATTACCAGAGTTTCTAAAAAAAGCTTATACATTGGAACTATGGACACAAATAAAAATAAATTCCTTTTGGTCTATGAGGAAGGATCTAGGTGATCCAAAAACTATTGCAGAATTTGAGATGTCAGAAGATGAAGAGTTTAGCAAATTGTGAAATATAGAGCATCCCTTCAAAGCACCTAATCATGAATCTGATGATGATAATGATATTCAAAATCAACTGTTGGATCCCACTAAAGACTATACATACAAACTTGTTTTAAGTGATACCACAAGATAAACATTTACTTTATTGGTAACCATAGTTAAAAAATTAGGTTATGAAGGTGGTGGTTTGGGGGCCAAAGGACAAGGCAGCACTTAGGTGGTAACACAGGTAGACCCTAGAAGACCTAGTGATTTTTGAGGCATTGGAGTTGATAAATAAGTCAAAAGGCATACAAGGATAGATACATCATAGTAAGAAATATCATACAATAGCACTAAGGGATCTACTTGACTGGATTCAGTATATGAATGGTTGTATATAAAGGGACACTTGTGTTAGGAACTGTCATCATCCTCCATCCAATAGAGCTATGGAGATAGAGAAACAGGTGTAACATGAAATCAAAAGGAAAATAAAACTTTGGGTGAACAAAGGAAAGGATGTTAGATCATCCTTTACTTTGCATCATGCTTGAATGACATAAAATTGCATTTATGATGAAATAGAAGAATGAAAATATATAAAGAAGAATGTCACAATAGATTCATTCCCTTTGTATCCTTGCACCAATAAGAGCGTCGAGGGTCGTCCAAAGAGAAATCACAAAACATAATATACACCAGGAAGCACATACAAGGATAACATCACTGACAAGTATAACACATATAACACATGGGTCCTATCCTTGTGATCTGGCGTACAGCAAGTTATCCTCCTCCCAATCTTTCTCATCATAAAAGGATGGTGGATGAGATGCTAGAGGGACTACAACAAGTGTAGTACAAGAAGTAGCACTAGGTTCATGGCGTGATGGATCAATTATTGGGGAAGGATCTCACACATGCCCCCAGAGGCCAAGTTTATTGATTTTGTGAAAACCACAGACAACTCTAGAATATTTTCTAGCAGTTTAGGGATGTCCTCCAAATCACTGTTAGAATACATTATAAGAGTTAATGTAATAGTGCTAATAGTGGAGTCACAACCACTATCAATTATGGGAGAAGAAGAAATAGAAGAATCTGGTAGACTCGACATTTGCTTAAGCATTTGAAATGGCATGTATGGATAAGACTCATGCTTACACTTGGAAAAAGGTGGCAGGACTCAGGACATCAAGGAATACCTTGCGTCGAGTATGTTGGGATGGAACCATTTGTGATAGAGCACTACTTGAAAAAACTTTGTCAGTGGGTTGGTCTAAGGGCTCCGCAAATGGTTTGCTAGATGGAAGAGATGGTGGGATGGAACTCTCCATAGACAAAGGAAAGGATACTCAGACCACAAAGATAATATTTTCAACTTGCTCAATCATGGAATAGATGGGAAATGGCAAGTCAACAAGTGGAGCTAAGTCAAGGGATAGTTGCATAGGAGAAGGATTAGAATGAAGAGGTTTAACTCCTTAATCATGTCGAGGTGAAAGTTCAAGGATGTCCTCCAAATCATTGTCAGTAAATTACAAGAGTTAATGTAATAGTGCTAATAGTGGGGTCACAAGCACTATCATTTATGAGAGAAGAAGAAATATAAGAATCTTGCAGACTCAAAGATTGCTTAAGCATTTGAAATGGCATGTATTGATAAGGTTCATGTTTACGCTTGGGTGAACGTGGATGAATGTCAATGTCAATGGTGGTAGGACTCAGAACATCAGGGAATACCTCATGTCAGGTACACTGGGATGGAACCATTTTTGATAGAGCACTACTCAGAAAACTCTATCAGTGGGTTGGTCTAAGGGCTCAACAAATGGTTATCTAGATGGAAGATATGGTGGAATGCAACTCTCCATAGATAAAGGCAAGGATACTAGGACCACAGAAACAATATTTTCAATTCTATCAATCATGGAAGAGATGGTCAATGGTAGGCAAACAAGTGGATTTAATTCAAGGGATAGCTACATAAGAGAAGCATTTGAATGAAGAGGTTCAACTCCTACATCATGCAAGGGTAAAAGTTTAGTAAATGCTTGGGCGAAGGTGGTTGAATGTTGTTTTGGGTGAAAAAGGGAGATTGATGGTTTGATGGGGTTTTTTCTTTTAGTTTGAATCCTCCATTCCACAAAACATTCCAAGGGCTTTGTAACCAAGTGCCTCTCCTATCAAGAGGAGACTAAGCTATCAGATTTGAGTTGCCACTTGGTTTTCTACTGGGAAGTTCATATGTGTTCACAAAAGTTTGCCAATTAATGCTTTTATGCCCTTAAAACCCTAATTTAAGCAAAAAAATAATCAAATCTACATATTATTACAAATGCTATAGGAAATAGACAGAGGGAAGAGAACCTTAACTCACTATTTTTCACAGACAGAAAATGAAAAAATCCTGGACAATGGTGATGGTGCCCTAGTCCAATGTGCCACTTTTTCCACACAATCCCAATCTCCTTTTGGCACTGATCTCTACTACGTCTTATGTTTCCCATGATTAGAAAATGGAGGACAAGGTTGATGGTGCCCTTGTCTTGAAAAGTTGAACAGTGTCCGCTGCTTTTTAGATCCAAAATCTCCAATGTCTTCCTTCCTTCTCTACAACTCCACTTCCTCCAGATCTGACACCTATAACCTATAATCACAAGGAGTGTGGGAGGGGGTTGTGGTGTTTAGAGGCTTTCCTCAATCAAGCCCCAGAGAGACATTCAAGTCTTCTGAACATCATTGTTAGAGAGAGTGTTTGCCCTTGGGAGGTAGAGGCAAAAACCAAATGATAATGATTGATAAAGCACAATAAATGATACCTTGATGATGAAGCTCTCATGGAAGGAAGAAGCTCTTCAATGCCATGAGGAGAAGATGTAATCCAACATGCAAACAAACACAATAACATTGCTATGCTTTGCAACACAATGATAATCAGAAGTATGCCAATAGCTCAAGTTCATCATAATCTTCTCTAGATGCAAATGATAACCTAATCATGCTTATATATGCAACTACTAAGATTCCCGCCAAGAATTTTACATTTGAAACTTATGATGTCAGATTTGAGACCAAATAATGGTCACAAAACTAACATTTCAAATTAGGATAGACCCAAGATAGGGCTAGACTAGGATGCTAGTGCCCTTGTCCACCCTGAGTCTTTTGTCAATGATCATCAACATAGTCCCCTTTAGGTCTAAACTGCCACAAGACCAATGGGTTTTCTTATTGGGAGTCTAATTTAACATGCAAAATACTCTAAACGCAAATCTAAACACCTAGGAGCTAAACCTTTAAGAAAAAGCCCCCAAGGGTACATTTTTCTGACTTAACATTTATCCCCCACTTTAATGTATGCATTAAATGCAAGGCCAATACATGCATTAAAGTAGGTCAACAAACATAGAAAACACACCAAGCACGGAGAAGACATGTCAAACACATTGAAAATAATAACAGGCATGCAAAACATGGAGAAGACAGTTACAGGCATGCAAAACATGGAGAAGATAGTTACATGCATGTAAAGCATGGAGAATACAACACTGAAGACATGCATAGCATAGAGAATACAATTACAGGCATGCAAAAGAGTGTAGATGAGGTCATCGCCATTGGTCTTGCACCTTTTGAGAATAGACATGCCAGACAAAATACCAAGGCGTAGAGGAGCTATTCACCACTAGTCTTGCACCTTAAGAACAAACATGCCAAACAAATCCCAAAGTGTAGAGGAGCTCATCGCCACCGGTCTTGTACTTTGAGAACAAGCATGCCATACACACACATGCTGAAGACACAGAGAGAACACAGAAAACAAGCGATGGAGTGTTCCTATTACTAAGTTCATCACCATATTAGGCACATTACAAGAACACATTGACGATTGTGCGTTTCCACAACAATCACTAAAAACATGCTTAAGGGTTGAGTTAGTCATGTAACCGCTCCCTGCCTCATGATTAGGACTTTTGAAAATGACAAGATGATGCAATTTGCTCTGAGAAGTACACCATCCCTGCCTCATGATGAGGGCTTAAGAGAAAATGATATGCTTGATATCCTACCTCCGCAGAGGGCTTAAATGATTGATTTGGTTTTCAGATTGTTCAAATATGCTTTACTATGATCTAAAGTAGACAACTTACCTTATATATGCCCCCACCTTAAGGTGGTTGATATCGCATACTGATATCAAGAACATTAAGGTAGGAAGAAAACACACAAGGGAACATGAGCTTCTACAAATCCCATGCCCCCTAGAGGTGACATGTTCTTTACGATCACCAAATGTTCCTGTTACCAATTTTCACCTATAGCTCAAATTCACAGAGCTACTGCATTAAGTTGATTTTAGGATGAAAAGTAACATATGTCTGCTATGATAATTTCACATAGTTTGGAGTGCTTGAAAAGAAAAGGGTTTAGTTTTATCATTATAGGGGCAATCAGTTTACCATTCATTGCTTTGCAGAAGATTCATCAGTGAAAAAAGTCATTTCATTTCATTACAATGATCATTCAATTTTACAAATAAAATACAATAACTGAATCAACATTGCATTGAATGAAAACATGATAGATCAAATGTCCCACACAAACTATGGGATTAGCTGAACCAAGTACAAATAGGGGAAATGCACTATGCATCTAACGATAATAAAAGAAAGGAACAAATAGGAGAAATATAGCCATCATTTCTTGTTAATGCCTTTGGTTTTTGTTGTTGCTATCTCATCCTTGCTCTCGATCTTAATGATGACCTACAATGATTGAGAAGGATTTTTTAGAAGTTCCAGTTATGAGTCCCTATGTGCCTATCAACAGAAGCATAATGTGTTACCTATGGTGTATTATATCAAACATCAGATCATCCATATGCAAGAGAAACTAAACATGAAACAACCATTGAGCTTAATCATTTTTTCTAACATGTTTGTTTCCTATGTAGGTATAGGTGAAATCATGTTACTATTTTGAAGACATAATAGCATGTGGTGTAAAGTGGGCTCCCACAAGGGTTGATCCTGGCATGCTGCCCCTGATTCTTAAGAGGGGTTTTGAAGTAGGAATACATATTCATTTTGATCATATCGAGACAAATTCAGCTAAAATTTAAACTCATTGCTCATCCATGACCTTCCATTCAAGTGAGATGAAATGAAAAACATAGATGAGCATTGAGCTCATCCAAGGCAACTCAATAAGGTACTCAAGAGTAGTTCAATTGATGAAAGACTGCCACCATTGATCAATAATTCCTCGATCATTAAGTATAGCCAAAGAGTTTGAATGCCAACTCTCTTCATAGAAAATGAAAGATGCAGAAAGTAAAGGTACAGATGCATAGAGATAGTCATATATAGAATTTGCAAGGTACAGGTGTAGCTGTCAAGAGAGTAGTTTAATGACAATGAAATAGGTATTTCTTTCATTTTTCTAAAGTATAAAGTTATTGTTCAAATACAAAGACAACAACCAAAAGACCATAAGTTGCAGGTGTAGTTACAGGAGGTAACCACATAAGTGCAGTGAGCAACTTATTTAAGATAAATCAAAGAGGTATGAAGCAATGTGTGAACATCAAACTCCATTATCATGATGGATAATAGTGGTTAAACAGTCATATATTTAATAAGATAGTCATAACATGTACAAGATGCAGTTAATCAATGCATCATATGAAGTGTAATCACAAGGAAAGGTATGTTGTTCACAAGGAGATTAGGTGCCATGATAACTTATAGTAAAAGAAAGATCATAAACAGGAGGTAGCACATGTAGTCATACCAAGTATATACAAGATAGATAAGCCATGTCACTATGAGCAACTGAAGTGCATACCAAGTACAGTGATGATGATATAAGCATACAATATGTATTTTCTAGTTCAGAAACAATAAAGATGGTAGTGTTATGTCATCATAAGGACAAACTAGTCTTGTGTGAACATATTAGTTAAGCTAATAAACAAAGGTGCCTCATGATAAAAAAGATAATAAATGTTGTAGTCATCAATGGTAATTGATAGTTGAGTTTTTGCTTCAGACTATTGAGGTTTTTCTTCAGACTATCAAAGATCTTCACTTCAGATAAAACAAAAGTACAAGTAATTTATACTGAGAGACTTTGTTATAGATATGGCCTTGAGAGATTACAGTGCTTATAAAGTATGATGAGTAGTGAAAGAGAGCCATGTCTTGCTATTTTAAGAAATGGAACATCAAATGGTAAATAATACATTTGAAGTAATCATATGGAATCCTCAGCCTCTGTGATAAACATGACATACCAGATTGGTATCAAAATTTGCATTAAACTATAGTGGTTCAGCTTGAGCTAAGCTTCTCTTATAAGACAAAGGTGACAAAAACTTAGATAATATTATATGCAATGAAGATCTTCAACCACGACCATGATAGAGTGAGTTTTTCTTCATAACAAATAAAACCCATTAGGGTTTCAAGTGAAAGATTACATAATACAGATAAAAAGAGCTTGAGCCCATGAAAGTTTGTATTTCACACTTCCAGATTAAAAGAATAGGATGATGTCTCTATCTTCTATATATAGAGAACAAAAAAAAACTAGTTCATATTATCAAGTGTTGCTGCCAGAGAGTTTTCTTTTACAAACACATATCATTTTTTGCATGGTAAAAATTAGATACAGAGGAGGTATATGGTTTGAACCCACTAGGGTCTGTAAAAGAAAAGGAAACAATGATGGAGAACCTAGTTCGAGTTCAAGGAAATGTGTAGAGTTTAGGAAATAAAAGCTTACCTTTTATTTCTGAGCAAGAAAAATGCATGAATACCACCTATACATCGTTGCTGAAAGCTCAAACTAGAAGTTTCATGGTGGCTAAGAGCATGGTATGTTGATAGAAAGTAAAACAAGATGAAATTACATAAGAAAAATGAGTTTAGCCGTAGCCTGGAGTACCAGAATGCTTTAGAAAATGGAAAACAACATCATGCTTGTCACTCACCTTATGATTCATTTTGTAAATCCTCATAGAATCAACATAGAACAATAGAAAATGGTAAAAATGCTCAAGAACCAAGGTCCAAACCCTCATCCATAGTGAGGGTTGTGTAGAGCCCTCTTTTCATCAAAAGTTCAAAATGCAAATGATGCGAAAAGCTAGGGCATAGGATTGTTTTGTTCTAGGGTTCACTTAGAAGCCCTAAGCCAAATGTGATTTTAATCACATTGAGTGACATTTTCTATGCATAACTAATGCCATCGTGGATTTTATCCACCATATGAGTTCCTAGTCATATGACTTAGGTTGTTTGATGCCTTTAGGTCCTTTACATGTTTATTTCCTAGGCACTATGCTTCAAAAGTTTTATTTGATCACTATTGAAAATAGACCAAAACTTATATAGTTAATATGCCTTAGGCCCTTTTGCCTTCATGCCTTCAAATCTCTGAGTCACATTTGAAGGAAAAGCCATAGGTCATATACCTTAGAGGATTTTTATTTTTTGCAAACCATTTGAGATACCTTCACAATTTTTATGATTTTTTATAGAAAAATCAAATATTCCTAAGATGTGATATAGTAGGCGAAATTAAAGCCTTGTAATTTTTCGTAAAAATTGAATGGAGATAAATCAAGAATTAAAACTGCAACCATTCTAAAAGGATATTTAAAGCAATGTGTCTATAAATTGCTTTCAAATATTCATTATTTATGTAGTTAAAAAAAAATGAAGAAAAAAATGTCTTCCTTTTTGAGTTTGCTTTCTTTTAGGCATATATGGACAAAAATGGGATCCTATTGGGCAAAAAAAGCATTTTTTCTGGTGGGACAACCTTGGAGAGTTTTTTGCAACTTCTATTTTAATTTTGGAAGCATTTCAGAGGGTTTTTTGTTAGCTTTTCTGAGGAACTCAAAAATGGATTTACATGGCTATTTTTAGGAGCTTTTTCTTAGCCTTTCTGGGAGATCATTTTGTAGGTATATATTGGAGAAAGTTAGCTCTTTCTAGGCAGGTCAGATAATTGTTTCTTCTCTCTTGTTCACTTGTAGAGAGCTTGTAAACATTTTTGTAGTCATTTCTACTCCTTTTAGTTTCAATAGAGCAAATAAAGCAACAATGCCCTCTTTCACATTTTTGTCTCACATTTATTGTATTGGTTTGATATCTCATTGTGATCACAAAATCAGGTCCTTTGTTATGTTTCATTACTGTAAGTCTATATGTAAAAGTTTCATGTAATACAAGTTACATGTTATGTTTAAATCTTCTTAGGGGGTTAAAGTTGTCATAAATTTCATGTTTTTCCTTCAAAAACCTCTAGCTTTTCAAACTTTCATGCAAATCACTAATGTATTGCATTTATTTCAGTGGAATTGTGAAGGTTAAAGGTCTTTGTGAGGCTGATTGTGACTGAATAGATAGAGTCTTGGTGCATCACCTGTTAGAGTTTAGGATTTTGATTATGTTGGATCTAGGGCATACAACTGAGAGGGGGGGGTGAATCAGTTGTATACAAACTTGCTTTTTACTTCAAACACTTGATTCTTCTTTGTTAGTTAATAGCATATCAATTAATCATCTATGAAAGCTTAAAGCATAAACACAAGAGTAGATAAACATCAACACATTGAACACCAAGATTTTGACTTGGAAAACCCGGTTAAGGGAAAAACCACGGGGTGATTAACCCAAGGATTATTCTCTATTAGAAGAATTAAAAAAAGAATGGCACTTGCCAATTAGGGCTCACTGCCCGAGCACACTGCTCACAAAGAGGCCCACTGCCTACAAGGAGACACACTGTCTACAAAGTGATAAGAATCACAATCTTGAACTGGAGAATGACATCTCTACCATGTCCGGATCAGTTCCATTTAAGCCCAAAGACCCCTGCTCTGCCTTTCACACTTTTTTCGCTATGCCACACTCATCATATAATCCACACTTCAAAATGAACTCACAAACCTTTATTTATACAAGACATCAACTTAGGAACAATCATCTATGTCAGCAATCAACCATAAGAATATCTGCAAGATGAATAACACATCCGGTCGGCCACCACAAGAACATTCGCAGGATGAACAACTCATCCAGTCGGCTAGTCGGAACAAGAACTTCACCTGGAAGAATATCTCCAATTTCAGACTCTACCATCAATACGGACCAACAACACAACCTCAACATGATCCAAGAACCTTCACAAGCCTGCCTGAATGACCAAGTACATCCGCACTTTCTCTACGTACTGGAATCTCTTCTCTTCCTCATCCGGAACTTCAAGAACACTGTCTGTCACCACTGTCACAATGCAAAAGGTACTTTCGGTCCTCAAAATCATACACAACTTGAGATGACACATCACAAGGACATCCCAAACAGTCCTTCCAATCCGTAGATTAGGATTATACAATTCCAGACCTCACCGGACCTTTCTGTGATCCTCTGTCACCTCTGAACACTTACCGGAACTGGTTCCACACCGACAGCCATAACTTCTATAGATCTTCATGCAGACCTCTGAAATCTTAACTAAAACATCTCAAGATGCATATCTGCAAACGCTTTAATCCGTATCCTCAGGTTCTCAACCTATACAATACATTTGCCTTCTTCTCATCACTGTTCTTCACTGTTCTTGACTGAGGCTAATTTTCTCAATATCCTCAGCACACAGCTCATCCAATCCTTCTTGTCAATGCAATATGAGTATGTTGACATCAATGAAAACACTGGTTCACCTCATACTTGCAACAATCTCCCCCTTTGTCATTGATGGCAACATATGATGTGAAAAACCATCAAGACAAGAACTTCTCCTTTCTATCACAGCTCCCCCTATCAGCAACATGTCTTCTCCTCATTTACTGCTCGCCCTTTGATCATCAGCCACTTGTTTTTCACATGTCTTCTCTCCCCCTTTGACATCAATGGTAAAGGGCTCATACTTGCAATTCTAACACATCAGAATCATACCAGCTGCTCCCCCTTAGTAGCAGCTCCCCATCATCAATCTAGATCACAAGATATGACTGTGATAACCACCGGACTGATGCACATCAGTGCATCCTAGTTCATCACCAGAGGGGCCATGACCCCTAACTTCTCTCAGAGATATTCAAAAGAGTCCTTGGGAAGAGGTTTAGTAAAGATATCTGCAATCTGATCTTTGGAAGGAACATACTCCAATCTAACTTCTTCCTTGTTCACTTGTTCTCTCAAAAAGTGAAACTTGATAGATATGTGCTTAGTCTTAGAATGCAATACCGGATTCTTAGAAATATTAATTACACTTGAATTATCACAGAAAATTGTGATAGGCTCCTCATATTCAACTTTAATGTCTCTTAGCATCTGCTTCATCCATAAGATTTGTGTGCAACTACCTGCTGCTGCAATGTATTTTGCTTCAGTTGTAGACAGAGATATTGCATCTTGTTTCTTGCTTAGCCAAGAAACCAATCTCTTCCCCAAAAAGAATGCTCCACCACTGGTGCTCTTCTGGTCATCCACATCTCCTGCCCAATCTGCATCTGTGTAAGCATGAAGAGAGAAATTCGGATCTCTAGGGTACCATAGACCATACTCAGCTGTTCCTTTCAAGTACCTGAAAATTCTTTTGATTGCCATAACATGAGATTCTTTAGGATCAGCCTGGAATCTTGCTACAAGACCAACAGCCTACATTATGTCTAGTCTAGTCTGAGTGAGATACAACAATCCACCAATCATTGATCTATACTTTGTCTGATCTACTTTTGGGGAGTCATCATCTTTGCTTAACTTACATCCGGTTGCCATGGGAGTGTTCATTGGCTTTGAATCTTCCATACCAAATTTCCTCAACAATTCTTTCACATATTTGGTCTGAGAAATGAAGATCCCTTTCTTTGTTTGAGTAATTTGCAGACCCAAGAAGAAATTTATTTCACCAAGCATAGACATTTCAAACTCACTTTTCATCTGATTTGCAAAAGTTTTGCACATACTATCTCTTCCTCCAAAAATGATATCATCCACAAACACTTCAATAATCAAAATATTTTCATGATCAATTTTGAAATATAAGTTACTATCAGCAGTACCTTTGTTGAATCCAATCTGCACAAGATGCTTATCCAACCTTTCATACCATGCTCTTGGGGCTTGCTTTAACCCATACAATGCTTTCTTCAACTTGCAGACCATATCATCATTATCAGACAATTGAAATCCATCTAGTTGTTCAATGTAAACTTCTTCTTCCAGATCACCATTTAGGAAGGCAGACTTGACATCCATCTGATATACCTTGAAGTCTTTAAAGGCAGCAAATGCAAGGAATAATCTAACTGCTTCAATTCTTGCCACCGGAGCAAAGGTTTCTTCAAAATCAATTCCTTCTATTTGAGAGTAGCCTTTGCAGACCAATCTAGCTTTGTTTCTGATTACTTCACCAGCTTCATTCAGTTTGTTTTGAAAGACCCATTTGGTTCCAATCACATTTCTGTCTCTCGGTCTGGGAACAAGATCCCAAGTATGATTTTTCTCAATTTTTCTCAATTCATCTTCCATTGCTTTGGTCCAGTTTTTATCATTGCAAGCCTCATTTATTGTTTTAGGTTCAATCTTTGAAATCAGACAACATTCATCCTAATTTTGAGCAACATTCCTTCTAGTTTGCACACCTTTGTTTCTGTCACCTATGATCTGATCTTCAGAGTGGTTCTGTATTACATACCTTGGAATTTTGGGAGTATTGTGCACTGCTGCTTCTTGATCAGGCTCATTCAGACCTATCTCTTCTTCCTGATTTACCAGATCAGGCTGACTCTGACTTACCGGAGAGGATTGAGTTCCTTGAACCTAAACACCATCTTGGTCATCTTCATCAAACTCATAAAATCTTGAGGGCTTCTCAATTCCTTCATCAACTTTCACATTAGTGCTTTCTATCATCTTCCTCAGTCTCTTATTGTAACACCAGTATGCTTTGCTTTGAGTGGAGTAACCCAAGAAAATTCCTTCATCACTTCTAGCATCAAACTTTCCTAGATCTTCATCTCTTTTAATATAACACTTGTTGCCAAATACTCTGAAATATTTCACAATAGGAGTGATGCCAAACCAGAGTTCATAGGGGGTCTTACCGGTGTTGTTTCTGATTTGAACTCTATTGAGAGTGTAGACTGCAGTGCTGATAGCTTCTTTCCAAAACATTTGAGAAACATTTGCTTCCAACATCATTGTCCTGGCAGTTTCCTGGATGGTTCAGTTCTTTCTCTCAACCACTCCATTCTGCTGTGGAGTCCTAGGAGCAGACAATTGTCTCCTTATACTCTACTTCTCACAAAAGTCAATGAACTCACCAGATGTAAATTCACCACCTCTATCAGACCTTAGACATTTCATTTTTAATCCGGTTTGATTCTCTGCCATAGCTTTGAAGATTTTGAACTTCTTAAGGGCTTCTGATTTCTCCTTTAGGAAGGTAACCCACATCATCCGGGAATGGTCATCAATTAGTAACATGAAATATCTATCACCTTGCAGACTCTTAATTCTTGTCGGACCACAGAGATCAGTGTGTACTAATTCCAACAATCCGGTAGAGGACTAATCTTTGCTTTTGAAGGAGACTCTGCTCTGTTTACCTAGCTGACATTATTTGCACATACTATTTGTAGGTTTCATCAATTTTGGAAGATCTCTTACAGCCTGAATATTGCTTATCTTGATGATGTTATCAAAATTCACATGACACATTCTTCTATGCCATAACCAACTCTGATCAACTTGAACAAACAGACAACTTTTATTTGAACCAACCAGATGAAAGATATTACCTTTTGTTTGAGTACCGGATGCAATTTCAGTTCTGGAGCTTGTAAAGATTCTACATTTTCCATTCTTGAACCAGAGATCATAACGTTTGTCCACTAACTAACCAACACTGAGAAGATTGTGCTTCAATCCTTCAACATATAGTACATTACCTGTTTTGCTCTTTCCATCAAATAAAATAGTTCCCCTACCTCTGATTCTGCCAACTGAATTGTCACCAAACTTTACCATTCCTCCTTCAAACCTTTCCAAATCCAAGAACTTATTCTTGTCACCAGTCATATGGTGAGAACATCCACTGTCAATAACCCAATCATCCTTTTCTTCCACTTGAGTAGCCAAAGCTCTTTCCACAACCTTGTGATTCACAGATTCAGAGAGTACTGAATCTTCTTCCTTGATGGCAATAAACACCCATTCATTTCTGGCTTTGCTTCCTAGTTCTGATTCATCATCTGTTACTCCTTCATTGTCATCTTCTTCATGAACATAATAACAGTTCTTTTGAAACCTTTGTCTGTTAGTATTAGACTTTGCAGATCTTTCTGGACATCTTGAAGCAAAATGACCAATCTTATTGTAGTTGAAGCACTTAAAGGGTAGTTTTCCTTCATACTTG
Source organism: Cunninghamia lanceolata (assembly GCA_027924645.1). Lineage (NCBI taxonomy): Eukaryota > Viridiplantae > Streptophyta > Pinopsida > Cupressales > Cupressaceae > Cunninghamia > Cunninghamia lanceolata. The sequence continues at coordinate 7,056,631 of BSBN01000194.1, read as the reverse complement.
CCGGATCCTCTTGGTAGTCTCTTTGCAATGAGGGCCTCAAGTTGAGCTGTTTCTGCTTCTTCTTCTTTGATGTCTCTTCTTGCTTGATCATACCATGACATCTTCCTTGAAGAGTTTTCTCTCGAATCAAATCTCTGTTTGCCTTTCACATAAGCACTGGCTTTGAAAGCAGATTCAGTCTTGGGAGGATCATCTCCAAACTCGGTCATTTCAAATGTAGCTAGTTTGCTAGCCAATTGTTCTCTTGTGACAGTTGTGTGGGCTCTGAATTCATCAATGGCAGCAACCTTGATTTTGTAGGAAGCAAGAAGGGATCTGAGGATTTTGCAAACAATATCATTTTCATCCAGAGTTCCACCAGCATTTCTGATTCCACATACTAGCTCATTCACTCTTGGCATAAAGGTAGTGATGTTTTCATCATCTCTCATCTTCAATCTTTCAAATTTCCCTTTTAGAGTTTGCAACCTTGCACTCTTGACAAACTCATCTCCTTCATACAGAAGTTCCAATTTAGTCAGGATCTCATATGCAGTTGGTAGGTCAATAACATTTGAGAGATCTGAGTCGTTCAATGCACTTAGTAGAGCTTCCTTGGTCCGTAGATTATTTTCAGCATCTGTGATTTCATTCAGAGTTGTCGGACCACCTTGTGGAGGTACATATGGTTTTGAGACCATGGCCAAGTATGCTTTTCCCATACATTCCAAGTGACATTTCATGCGACCTTTCCAGAGAGTGAAGTTGGTTCCATCGAACTTCAGACTATCCTTCTTGTATGACGACATCCTGGATCTCCTCAAGCAGTTAAGCTCCTTTCAGAGGAACTTGGCTCTGATACTAATTGTTGGATCTAGGGCATACAATTGAGAGGGGGGGTGAATCAATTGTATACAAACTTGCTTTTTACTTCAAACACTTGATTCTTCTTTGTTAGTTAATAGCATATCAATTAATCATCCATGAAAGCTTAAAGCATAAACACAAGAGCAGATAAACATCAACACATTGAACACCAAGATTTTGACGTGGAAAACCCAGTTAAGGGAAAAACCATGGGGTGATTAACCCAAGGATTATTCTCTGTTAGAAGAATAAGAAAAAGAATGGCACTTGCCAATTAGGGCTCATTGCCCGAGCACACTGCTCACAAAGAGGCCCACTGCCTACAAGGAGACACACTGTCACAAAGTGATAAGAATCACAATCTTGAACTGGAGAATGACATCTCTACCATGTCTAGATCAGTTCCATTTAAGCCCAAAAACCCCTGCTCTGCCTTTCGTACTTTTTCCGCTATGCCACACTCATCATACAATCCACACTTCAAAATGAACTCACAAACCTTTATTTATACAAGACATCGACTTAGGAACAATCATCTAAGTCAGCAATCAACCATAAGAATATCTACAAGATGAATAACACATCCGGTCGGCCACCACAAGAACATTCACAAGATGAACAACTCATCCGGTCGGCTAGTCGGAACAAGAACTTCATCTGGAAGAATATCTTCAATTCCAGACTCTACCATCAATGCGGACCAACAACACAACCTCAACATGATCCAAGAACCTTCACAAGCCTGCCTGAATGACCAGGTACATCTGCACTTTCTCTATGTACTGGAATCTCTTCTCTTCCTCATTCGGAACTTCAAGAACACTGTCTGTCACCACTGTCACAATGCAAAAGGTACTTCCAGACCTCAAAATCATACACAACTTGAGATGACACATCACAAGGACATCCCAAACACTCCTTCCAATCTACAGATTAGGATTATACAATTCCGGACTTCACCAGACCTTTCTGTGATCCTCTGTCACCTCTGAACACTTGCCAGAACCGGTTCCACACTGACAGCCATAACTTCTACAGATCTTCATGCGGACCTCTGAAATCTTAACTGAAACATCTCAAGACGCATATCTACAAACCCTTTAATCTGCATCCTCTGGTTCTCAAGCTATACAATACATTTGCCTTCTTCTCATCACTGTTCTTCACTGTTCCTGACTGAGGCTAATTTTCTCAATATCCTCAACACACAGCTCATCCAATCCTTCTTGTCAATGCAATATGAGTATGTTGACATCAATGACAACATTGGTTCACCTCATACTTGCAACAGATTACAATTAATTTCCTATCCCTTTTCTCAAAAAGTCTCTTAGATTAGGTGGAGTAACTAGGGGAACCAGCCCGCTCTAGAGGTTCACTCCAAGTTTAGGAAACCCCAGGCCTAGGAGTGTTCCCATGTGTCAACAGATAGCTAAGATTAGTAGCTTAGCATAGAGTGCATATATGACTGATAACAGTTCCCACAAACACATCCCTACAAGAAAAGTATTAGTGCAAAATAATCATGATAAATAACAATTCATATGATCCACTACATGAAAGAGAGCTAAGCAAGGTGATATTCATGATAAACAGAGTGCTCAGTACAGCAGTATTGTTAAAGTGTTGTTAGTAAGATAAGATAACATCGACATCAACATCAAGATAGAGAAACCACAGAGTGATTTCACTAGCCAAGCGTCCGATAATTTCATACAATCCCGTCATATAGGAACTAAGTCCATTTTTTGATTTCTCTCAAAAGAGACACTAGGTCCACATCAGTATAAATGTTTTTTGTCATCTTCTTGCTAGATCAAAACACTAGAGAAAGGTAAATAATAAATTACAGAGGAGAACAAGTGTCTTAGGGATAGTCACATAGGAGGGTGCCCCCAATTCACCAACTGCAATGCTATGTCCGTAAGACACAACACACAACAATGAAATCAAAGTAGAGGAGATATAGAAGAATGATGATACAAATAGAAGAAGGTCATAATAGGGGCAGTCTCCTAGTATCCTTGACCTTATGGGACAATCAATGGTCATCCTAGGAGGCCTAACAACACATAACACATTACGAGAGAAGCACATCACGAAGAGATAAAGGGTTAGAGACACTTACCTGTAGAGAGGCCCATGCTAGAAGTCATCATTGAGGAGGTCATCATCATCCTCCCAATCCTGAATGATAGATGAAAGTGGTGTGTAAGGTACCAAATCCCAATTGGTGTTCTTATTTTCAACTTGTTCATCTTTAAGTTCTTGATTCTCAATGTTAGGTTGAATGTTCTCTTGTTCATTTGCAATTCATTGGGCATAAGAATGCCTTCTCCTCCTCCTTTATTTTTCTATTCTATTCCTTCTTGTCTTGTTGCTTATCTTATCATGTTGTTCTATTGTTTACACAATAGAGGAGGAAGCACCATGTTCAAATCTCATTGGTCTAGGTGGGATATTTTGTTGTCAATGAAAGCCTCCCAATCCATTTAAGGATGACGAGGGAGGAACATTAGCATAGATGCCATCTCTCTATGGATGAGGTGGGTCATGAGACCTTTTCTGATCCACATTTCTCGTCATAAATTTCATCAAATCTATAATAATCTTGTTTTATGCTTGTTTCTTGTTCTTCTCTTATTGGTTGCAAAGGAGACCTGGCCACTCAAGCTAGTTGTTTTGCTTTGTATTTTCTATATTCTATGAAAGTTATATCTCTTCATGGCTCAGGATCTATCTCAAGTTATGACCAAAAGTAATCAAGAATAAAGTTCTTGTCCTGAGCTAGAGGTTGATAGTCATTATGATGGATAGTACAGATCTCTCCATGCAAAGGAAATTTAATGCTTTTATGAATAGTAAAAGGAACAACATTCATAGCTTTAAGCCAAGGATATCCAAGTTTTACATGAAAGAGGCCAGATAAGGGGATTATGTCAAATGACTGATCCATAGCTTTATCATAAACTGAGACCATTAGAGTTATCTTGCCAATCAGTTTCATTAAAGCTCCATTATGTGTTTTAATTCTTAATTTTGATGGTTCATAAGATTCTTGTGCCATTTCATGTTTAAGGAGGAAATCTTCCATGACCACATTTGTCATGTAATTAGGATCTATGAGAGTTCCATGCACATTTTGTTCCATTATCTTTACCGTGATATAAAGAGGCCCTTCGGTATGTACCATTTCTTTGTCATGAGGTGTGAACATTACTTCAAGCTCAGGGCTTCTTCTTTTCAAATGAAGCCTAGGAACAAACCTAGAATTATTATTATGTTGAGAATCCATTTGTAATTTTGCAAAGGAGTTTCAAATCATATTTTCATGATCTTTCAAAACTTATCCAAATGCAAATGCAAAAGTGATGTCAAATATGTTCTAAAGTGCTTTGATTTTTTGACTTTTCTCAATGCCAACAACTGAAAGAAGAGGTGTTGTAAACATTGTCAAGAGGGATAGAAAATGATATGCTTAATAACAGTCCAATAATGCAAGAATATCTTTTACAACACAATTTTGAAGAAACTCTAGAAAGTTGATAAGCCAAAACCTAGTGAAAATAGGCCAAAATATGCAATTTTTTGCCAAATCTTAGTGTAAAAGGCTAGGGAAGAGGGTGTTGTAAGGAAAATGATGATTAACAGAAACTCATAACAGTAATAACAGCCACCTAATTTTAAAAAATCTGTTACAACACACTTCTAGTGCCTATCAAGACCAAACCCTAGAGCAAATATAGCAAACATATGACGATTTCTTTAGAATTTGAATGCAAAGGCTCAAAATAAAGGGTGTTGTAAGGAAATTGAGAAGGAGAAAAAAATTATAAGGCTAATAAAATCCAATTAGTGCAATAAAATCCCTTACAACATGCTTGGAGTGTAAATCTAGCAAGACGATAGGCTCAAATCTAGTGAAAAATACACGTTTTCAAACCCTAGGAATGAAATTTTACAAGGAGGGCACTATGGTACAGCATTAAAATCAGAAATCAGACATATTGAGTGTTTTTACCTGGTATTAAAATCTAAGAGAAGATTTTGACTACAACCCTAGCTCATGCAAAACTAGGTTTTCATGAAAAATACAAAATTTCAAGCAAATTTCGATAAATCAAGCATGCAAATGAAATGCAAATAAATTGTAAATGAAGAATTTATGTATTTTGGATCAAATATAATGCAAATGACAGAAATTAATTTCAATTAGATCCCCATTAATTCAATTTCACAAAAATGCAAGCTTAATATGCCATTTTTTGCAAATTTTCCAAAATTTTCAATTTTTTTGTATTTTTTTAAATGCAATATTGAAAATAATCAATTGAGTGATAATGAATTTCAGATTTGATGTAAAAATCAGAGAATTAATTAAATGCAATTGAATGAATGCAAACTATGTCAAAAATCAAACCCTAGAATGCAATTTTTTAAATTTTTTCCAAATATATCAATTTATTTGTAAGTTTTCAAATGCAATGGATTGAATGAATGAAAATTTATCAAACAACACTTAGAAAGGTGCCAAAAAGTTCAAATCTCAGGTTCACCAAAATGTTTTTGGTGAAAAAGGGGTATTTATGATTTGATGGGGGTGTTTGTTTTAGTTTTAATCCTCCTTTCCACTAAACATTCCAAGGGCTTTTCAACCAAGTGCTTCTCCTATCAAGAGGAGAGTCAACTATCAGTTTTGAGTTGCCACTTGGTTTTCTGTTGGGAAGTTCAGATGTGATAACACAAGTTTTTCCAATTAATGCTTTTATGCCCTTAAAAACCTAATTTAAGAAAAATAGTAATCAAATATATGAATTATGACAAATGCTACAGGAAATAGATAGAGGGCAGAGAACCTTAACTCACTATTTTTCATAGATAGAAAACATAAAAATCCTAGACAATGGTGATGGTGCCCTAGTCTAATGTCCCACTTTTTCTGCACAGTCCTGATCTCCTTCCAACACTAATCTTTGCTATGTCTTATGTTTCCCATGACCAGAAAATGGAGGACAAGGTTGATGGCACCCTTGTGTCAAAAAGTTGAATAGTGTCTGCTACTTTTTAGATCTAGAATCTCCAATGTCTTCCTTCCTTCTCTGCAAATCCACTTCCTCTAGATCTGACACCTATAACCTATAATCACAAGGAGTGTGGGAGGGGGTTGTGGTGTTTAGAGGCTTGCCTCAGTCAAGCCCTAGAGAGACATTCAAGTCTTCCATTGAACACCGTTGTCAGACAGAGTGCATGCCCTTGGGAGGTAGAGCCAAAAACTAAATGATAATGATTGATAAAGCACAATAAATGATACCTTGATAAAGAAGCTCTCATGGAAGGAAGAATCTCTTCAATGCCATGAGGAGAAGATGTAGTCCAACCTATAAACAAACATAATAATAATGCTATGCTCTGCAACACAATGAAAATCACAAGTATGCCAATAGCTCAAGTTCACCATAATCTTCTTTAGATGCAAATGATGACCTAATCGTACTTATATATGCAACTACTAGAGATTCCCACCAAGAATTTTGTATTTGAAACTTATGATGTCAGCCAGGAGACCAAATAATGGTCACAAAACTAAAATTTCAAATTAGGGCAGATCCAAAATAGGGCTAGACTAGGGTGCTAGCACCCTTGTCCACCCCCTGTCTTTTCTCAATGATCGTCAACATAGTCCCCCTTAGGTCCAAACTGCCATAACACCCATGGGTTTTCTCATCGGGAGTCTAATTTAACATGCAAAGTGCTCTAAATACAAATCTAAATACCTGGTAGCCAAACCTTTAGGAAAAAATGTCCAAGGGTGCATTTTTTTGACTTAACAAATGTCAATCTCAATGGTGGTGGGACTCAGGACATTAGGGAATAAATCATGTTGGGTAAACTAGGATGGAATCATTTGTGATAGAGCACTACTTGAAAAAACTCTTTCAATGGGTTTGTCTAAGGGCTCAACAAATAGTTGTCTAGATGGAAGATATGGTGGGATGAAACTCTCCATAGGCATAGACAAGGATACTAGGACCACAGAGATGTTCTTTTCAACTTGGTCAATCATGGAAGAGATGGGCAATGTTAGGTCAACAAGTGGAGCTAAGTAAAGGGACAGTTGCATAGGAGAAGGATTAGAATGAATAGGTTCAACTCCTACATCATGCGGTCAGCGATCCATAGCATGACATCGTCTCCTGCATTGTTTCACATCTTGATTTTTCATGTATGATTCATAGAAGCATTCTTAAGAGGAATTAGTATTTATTACAACATAGGCTCATTTTCTTCCTCTTTTCATTGAGTAGAAGGAGGAACGAAAGGAACCACCAAAGGTTGGGAGACAATGAGAGAAGGATGTCTCACAGTGGGCTATCATTCTCTTGAGGCCTACAAGACAGGCGGAGATACTGAAATAGCCACTTGGGGGATTGAGAAATTGTTGGGAAGAGCTCCCATGCGATGGATTATTTTCCACTATATTATGAAGAAGCATGAGGAATGAAAGCAATCCTTGGTGGGCGGGGAGGTTTGGATTGCATGCAAGCTACTTTCCTTGTGGTCCTTGGTAGGATGACAGAGGTGGAACCTTGACATAAAGACTAGATGCTTGGGGTCGGGGAAGGATTCCTAATTTGAGTTGTGGCTCATTCACCACCTGCAGACTAGGAGGAACTACTATCGCAGTCACATGGGATTGAGAAAACTCAAGGGTAGAAGTTGAGACAACACACAAGGAGATGCCAATAGACAATTGAGCAATTTGACTATCCTTGAATTTGTGATAGTAGACAGACAAAAAATCATTACAAGGTTGAGTGGGCTCAACAGGTTGTGGCCAGAAGTAATATAGAAAAAAATTTCCATGAAGAGCCAAGGTCTTGAACCCACTATGATATATAGTGTGTACTTGTCCTTTAAATGAGAACTTTAGACATTTATGGATTACAAAAGAGATTGCATTCATGGAAGGAAGCCATGGATGACCCAGCTTCACATAAAATTGATTCAAGGTTGGAATGATTGCAAAGGACACATCTAGGACTTTTTCTCTAACCTAGATGAGGAGGGTTAGGGCACCAAGAGTAGGTCAAGTGAAACCATCATACGCTCTAACCAAGATTTTAGATATCTCATACTTATCTTGGTATAACTCATTCACATAGAGGAACTACTCCATAACTATAGTTTCCAAGCATACAAGATCAATGAGTACTTCCCTTGTGGATTTGTCATTAATCCTAGTGGTAATGTAGAGATGATTGTCAGGTGCATGAATAAAGGCATTAACATGGGTAAATGAAATTTCAAGCTCAGAGTGATCTAGTTCTTGGTTAGGGTAATATCTATCAAAGAAACTAGGTTCTCTAATTTCTTTTCTTCATGATCAGAAGTTATTGAAGTAGGTAGTCTATCAATAGATGGTTCCACAAGGCTACCAGTAGCATGGTTAGGAAGTGGATTTGTATAAATTTGCAAGTTTTGGTTAGGCAGAGCTACAAACTTATTCCCTTTATCATTCTCACCAGCTACTTCGATAACATTATAGTCGATGACATCTTTAACTTCATGTTTAAGATGCATACATCACTCAGTGTCATGTCCAGGAGTTTGATGATATTAACAAAAGGCATTCAGGTTAAAAGAAGGAGATAATGACTTTGAAGTGTCAATGGGGTGGACATGCGAAAGTTGGATGAGGTTATTGTTAAGGAGGTGTAATATGATGGAATGAAGGGATTCTGAAAGCTAGGAAAACTATTGAGTCCTTGGTTTTAATTTATAGGGGGTCACAACAAAAGGCATTGTGGCTATAATATGTTATTCAATATTGTTTGAATAATTAGACAAAATTTTGATAAAACTTTTGTTTTGTTTCTCGAATGATTAAAGGTGTGTATAAGTAGCTTCAAATTGACCAACGGGAGCCAACTAGGAAGAGCCCTCATACTAACTAATTGAAATTTGGTATTCACAGAGAGTCATGCAAATATATGTAAAATAAGGATATCCCATTAAGAGAATATTATCATGGATCTATGGCTGCAGGTTTCCAATGAAAACCCTCTACACATTAGTATCCAAAAGAGAATAAGGAATTTAAGAGAAGAGGGCTTGATAACACCCAATGAAGTTAGTCACTTTCTCCTTCACTCTTTATTTTAAATGAACCAAACTAGTCAATGTTACTTGAGGTTTGATGTTGGCTTGAAAGTGTTAGAGAAATTGAATGATGAGTTGTTGAAAATAATCAATTGAATTATTAGGTAGAGAGAAAAACCAATCCAAGGCCATGTAATTTAGTGACCTAGGAAAGAGTTTATCCAAGAGAACATCTTCAAAGAGAAATTCACTCCACAAGGTGGTTAAAGCTAACAAATGGTTATTCAGGTCTCCTTTTCTAGAGTACTTCTCAAACTATGAAACCTCAAACTTATCAGGCATCAGAGTTCTAAAGATAGAAAGGGATAATGGACTAGGAGTGTAATAGGATGGAATGGTATGGTTTTATTGACTTTGACTCATGTTTTCTATTTTTTGTTTTAGGGAATTTACATTTTACAAAAGTTAGTTTATGATAGCATCAACAGGTGAATTAACTTACAAACGAGTGGAATGAGAAGGGGATGAACTAATAAGAACTTGAAACACAACATCCTTGGCATTTTGGTAAGTGAATTATGGATGGAGTTCATTAACAAGACACTGGGAAGTGGTTGGAATGAGGTTTTGATAGGTAGATTGGAATGTAGAGGAAGGTGGGACAAAGGTATAGTTCCCACTTTTCACCCTAGAAGCAGTGTTAGTGCTATTACCAGATTGTGTAGCAGCTATGATAATAGAAGAAGTATATGTTGATAAAGATGATGTTGATATGGGTATCGACACCTACTTTCCCATTTGGTGTTTAGAGGATGTGTTTTTGAGAGTATCTACACAAATTGCTACTGATTTAATATTGATATCCACTATGTAGGCAAGACTACGTATAACTTATATACCCTATGGATCATCAAGAAACAAGTTTCTTAGATTCTCTATAAGAGGTACAACTTCCCCATCCAAATCTTTCATGCCTAGGAATTTTTAGAAGCTAGCCAATTCACTATCTATTTTCTGAATTTGGGCCTCCAGAACATAGGCTACGGAGTTCTCAAGAGCATCAATAGAAGGTTGTGTTTTGGAAATCATCAGCAAAGTGGAGATATGATCACATTCTAGAACTCCCTTGTATGAATAGGTTATCCAATTCAAGTTTTGATGTGGTAACACCAGAGCTAGCTAATGGACGACAAGCCATTAGGATTCGATAACTTCTTCTCAAATGATGTTCATATTTGAAGCACTAGGTCATAAAACTCATAAAGTAATTACAAATTTTGCGACACTCATGTACTCTTAGGAAGGGATATAGAAGAAAGAGTTAGGACAAGATAGATATGCTAATTAAGGGATAGAAAAAGAGAGACTGTTGTTTGTGGTTTTATGTTTTCAAAAGAAAGAAAGATGTTTAAATGTCGTTTTTCATTCTAAACAATTAATGCAATATAAGTGTCTAATCAAGTTATGAACTAATCAAACACCACCATAGATCTGAACAATGAAATTAGTAAGTGCAATCTATGTCTCTACAATGATCTATCTATATGCAATTTAACAAGTGTCTAACTAACTTATCTACTTAATTAAACACAACACTAAAGAAAGTATAACAAAGATAAAGAAAGTACAACAAACCTACAAAAAATCTAAATAAGTTGCAAGCATTTCGGGTTCACCAAAACATGATGTTGGGGAAAGAGGGATCCTAATAAAAAATGATGTAACTAGGCCAATCCTTACTCACATATCATTAGAATTGGGTACAAGCCACTGAGGGCTATAGAATTGGCTACTATCTCTAGAGAAGAGCCAAGTTACATGTGTTGGTGGAGTCTTGGGGTTCTATTAGTACTATGATTAGGAATTGAAGTGGAAGAGTTGACTAAACTATGCAAATGAGTGGATCTAATGATAAAACTAAGTGACAGAGTAGACTACAGTAAGAAAAACCAAAAATCATGGACATAATAGAGTAGAGTAGACAAAGGAGCGCTTGTCACTAGAAATAGAGGTAGAATTGGTAGGATGGGGGTGTTGGGGCTCCCAAGTCCTAGGGTTTTGGGATAGTCAATTATGTGCTGAGTTGTCAATCCCTACAACTTCCATTAGTCTTTCATTTGTCAATATCTGAGATCTCACACTTTAGATTTACACACACAAGGAAGAGGAAAAATGATTAGGTGTTGTATAGAGGCTTTCCACGGTCAAAACTCTGTGTAAGTGTTCTCACTTCCACAACAATAGAGATAAGTGTGATAGAGTGTGTGTGTAGGTAGACAGAGGCAAATGGATGATAAAATGACATTGGTCAAACACAAATGGAACAAACTCACCATAAAACCCTAATTGGACTTGATGTCACAAAACTATTTACAAATTAGGAGGTCTTGGAGATTGAAGTAAGATTCTTCAAATACCCACAAAGGTTAGTCTAATAACATCAATAAATTGCATAGATAGAGAGCATCAATTTTTGCGCATAGAACATATAGTCAAATATTCAAATAATCAGTTTTTGTATCCTTTCAAATAAGAGGGAGAGAGCTATATAAATATGCATTGCAATTACATCTGAAAGAATTCATTTTAGGCCAACACAAGGTGCACCACTTGATGTAGTAAAGCTAACATATGAATCCCAAACTTTATTCAGGGAAAATGGGCTAGACCTAGGTGTTGGGACGCTCGTGTTCTGGCTATTTTTGTCCCTACAAACTTAGCAATTTGTTCTTTTAGTCTTACTTCTTAATTAGGCCCTGAAACGGGCATTTGACGAATGAAGATACACAAATGCATAGAAAGTACCCAAATGAATAGAAGGGAGTGCTAAACCTAGTGTGAAATTGTGGGTGATCACAATTTCTAATATTACAAAGATTAGGAGATGTTTATTGGGCATGTTCCTAGTTTTGGGAATGAATATTTAAGTTGATCTTCCTTCGTTATAGAGGCTTTCATCCATGATGGTTTTACATGATACATATGTTTGATTTGATCTATGAGATTGAATGGTTCAATGTTGTTAAGGATTTTTATTTGGGGTTGTAAAGTATATCATACTTGACACAACTTAGCACTTTGAGGTCTTGGTAGAAGGATATGTTATGATATGGTTTACATTTTTTCTCTCTTTGTTCTATGGCTTTGGGAGAGCTATGGTTACATGTTGTGAGGGACTATGCAGCTATTTTGTGTTTTTTTATTTGGATTCACTTAGGTTTTTAGCCTACCCTGAGCCTAGAGAGACCCTTACAAGGGATCACTTCCCATCGATTTATCGCTTAGATCACTACTAGGGGGTATTAGTCCCCAAGGCATTATCATTAAGTTCAAACCTACGAGATCATTTGCCTAAAGAAGGTCCACAACCTCTGATTATGATAGTCCAACAAAGACACATATCTTATGAGGCACAAGACATGTGAGCTCTTTGGCCTAGGTGAAGTTTGAACCTTAGGGGCCGCCACAAAAACCTTGCGATTTAACTACTGAACTATGCCTTTATCAACATATGCAGCTATTTGTGTTGCATGTGTGGACCATTGTGATTATTCTTGGTACTACATGGTTTTTATAATTAGCGACACCTTGGCCTGACTGTTCATTGGTAAACTTGATATGCCTTGATATATTTTTTATATTTGATATTACCCATGCAGTGGGAGTTCATGGATATGTATGTTCTTCATTGATAGGTTTTATACAAGGAGTTTGGGATTAGGGTATATGGGTTGGACATGTTATTGACATGATTTTACTAATGTTGTTGATATCTAGGAGGTATGGATGGTTCGATGCATTAGCATTTGTTGTGGGTGTTATTTCTAATCATGGGGGATTTTACCTTTGATAGTAGCCTAGAACTTTTGTTATCTCTTTGATTTGATGCTTGTGTTCTTAGGATTGGTGCATCTTCACCTCATGCATGTTCCTTTTCTTCCATAAGTGGCATGTTGAAGGATGAGAGGAGTTCCTGCTAGAGATGGTGGTCACCTTCGTTTTATTCTAGGTATCTTGATAGAGCATGAGAGCATGTTGGAGATTCATGTATGGATATAATCATGTATTGGATTGATTGACCCTTATCTAGTGTATACAACAAGTGGGAAAATGTTAGGAAAAAGGTGTGTTGTATGCCTTGCATAAAATAAAATATTTGATTATGTAAAATAAATATTTATTTGTGGTGCATCTTAGGAGATATGTTTAGCCACTGTTGAGACATGGACCAGCTAAGACTCAAACCTCGGACCTTCCATTCGTTGCTGGAGTGCTCTACCACTGAGCTACTGGCCCCTCTTGGACCAGTCCATCGTCGGTTCGGGTGTGGCTTATTTCTAACACCAACACCCCCCTTAAGCCACACCTCTCATGTGCTTGGGGCTCCTAGCCTGGGCCTAGCTCTAATACCATGTTGAGACATGGACCAGCTAGGACTCGAACCTAGGACCTTCCATTTGCTACTGGAGTTCTCTACAACTGAGCTACTGGCCCCTCTTGGACCAGTCCATCGTCAGTTTGGGTGTGGCTTATTTCCAACACCAACAGCCAAAATAAGTATTTATTTGGGACTACTTGTAAAATTGTATGTAACATTGGGCTAGTTATTTTCTGTGTGGGAGACATAGAATAATTAATTAATTAATTGGACAGTGAATGGAAAACTTAGTTGCAAGAATTAAATGAGAGGTCAATGGTTTTGTGTACTCATAGTTTTGAGACACATGGTTTAAATCCAATATCACAAGTTGTATTTGTGATAGCTTGAGTCTATAAAAGTAAGCACATGGTTAGTGGTTTGGGTTGCATGGTTAAGTGGGCTATCATTGTATTGAGTTTCTCTTGTGATTGCATATGTGTAGCATGACATATATTTGGATACATACAAAATACATTGGAGGAGTTTGATGTTTCATAAGTGTTCATGGAAACTATATACATGTATTGTAATGTTTCATTGCTGAATAATACATTGAGTGTGGATGCTTTTGGACGTTGGGTTTTTCCCTCTTGAGGGTTTTTCCAATATATGTCTTGTGTCACCATGTCATATGTTTTGCTTTTTTTGTGTGTGTTGCATTCTAGTTATCATGGTTATGATTTTTGCATTTTATCTCTCATGGGGTTATGTGGGAATGATTTATATTACTACAATTTTCCTTTCAATGAATAGGTGGGAGTTAGCCAAAATTTGAATTTGATTTTTAAAATGTTAGAGGTCTAATTCATGGGTGTAGGGTCAATTCCTTGCTCATCAAATTTTGAGAGCAACCTAGTTCATATTTCATTGTCTTTCTTTGAATGCATATGAGAAATTGTAAATTCAAATTTATGATAAAAACAATGGACAACTTTTTGTCGACCATTAAAATAAAAAATGACAAAACCAAGGTGTGGATGAAGCATTTGAGGATAAGTGTATGGACATACATAATAAATGATTGATAATATGAATATATTGGAATGTGGGTATATATGGTTGAGGTAGGAGATAAGTGTATAGGAATGTATGTAATGGATAAATAGGTGGTATGAGGGATGAGATCTAACTTTACACAAAATTGCACCATTTGTTAATATCTAAATATATTAAGACATGCACTCCTAATAAACACAAATCTAAATGGAAAATAACAAGGATATACAAATTTCACCCTAATATATATATATATATATATATATATATATATATATATATATTAGACAATATTAGTTTATAAATATTTTGTTATATAAAATCATGGTATAATAAGGTAAAACTTATAATTTATATAATTACAATTTAATTTTAAAAAAATATCACCTATAAGATGTTTTAGCTTAATAAAACATCACATAATTTGATACACTAAAAACTAAAAAACATTGTCTAAAAAAAATAATCAAACTAACTTTTTATAAATAAATATAATGAATTTTTTTTGGTCAATATTTATAATCACATTTGATCATATGTTTTTTTTAATACAAAATAATCAACACAATTTTTGTCAATATTTATAATCACATTTGATCATATGTTTTTTTTTTAATACAAAAGAATCAACACAATTTTTGTCAATATTTATAATCACATTTGATCTTATGCTTTTTTTTTAAATACAAAAAAAATCAACACTAGCCAAGACTCTGTTTGTGAGGTCCAAATAATGTGACCCCTATAACCTCTCACCATATTTACTACCCTTACTCATGTAGTGATCGAAGCTAGGGGTTCACTCGCCATATTTACTACTCTTATTCATGCAAAGCCAGGGGTTTGAACTTGCAACCATTATCCATGTCTTTCAATGAAATAACTATTTGGACAATGCCCTATAACCTTTGGCCACATGGGCTGTCCTTAGTCATGCAATAGTTGAAGGTTGGGATTCAAACTTGTAACCATTATCCATGTGTTTCAACATCTTAACCATCCAATCTACAGCCCGTGAACTTTTGATCATATATTTTAAAGTATACAACATCACCTATATAAAAATAATCAAATATTTTTTTTATTAAAAAAGACATTATGTTTAAGAATATTTCAAACCACAGTCGTCATCTATCATCACATAGAAAGAGAAATGATCATGTGTTTTAAAGATGCCGATTCATGCATTTTAGTTAATTAGTTTTGTCGTAACGTTGTAGTCGGCTTTCTTTCCATTTGACTTAATGTCCAAATGCAAAGACGTGCCAGAAGGAAATGTCGGCTTCAGTGTCCATACCTTGCACAACATTTACAACGTGTTTTCTTTCCCAGAATTTCATATCACACATGCTCCACTACAGACCATTGCAATTCCACAAGAAAAATGGCAGTAGCATTTATAAAATGAAAAATGATAGTTTATTGGATTGGTATACCACTGCTTTTCCAAAATATGGCAATGACAGGCAATCCTAGAGCTGCAGGGATTGCTGTATCATGGCTGACTATTGTTGTTGTTGTTATTACTGTGTGCATTTCAGTATGCTCAGCTCGTTCCTTACTGACCTCCATTGGAACCCTAACTGAGAATGGACATCAGGGAAAAATGCAGAGGTTGCCAGGAATGATGCAGTTAGATCTTAAATTAGAAGATCCCCAGACTGTATTCTGGTATATGTTGCCTGAAGGACCGGTAGAGCCCTCTGGTC
This sequence comes from Cunninghamia lanceolata, assembly GCA_027924645.1. Taxonomy (NCBI): domain Eukaryota; kingdom Viridiplantae; phylum Streptophyta; class Pinopsida; order Cupressales; family Cupressaceae; genus Cunninghamia; species Cunninghamia lanceolata. The sequence goes on along the minus strand of BSBN01000194.1, from coordinate 7,040,560 downwards.
CTTCGCCTATTGGTGATCTTGTATCATCGCCACTGTAAGCAGTTAATGGATTCATTGTTAGTCCTGAGCTCTATAGATATAAATTGATGGATACCCAATTCTGGATATCAACTGGATGTACTCTCCATTAGTTTATCAGTACATATAATCATGTATATAAGAGTTGGGTAGGAAAAGTTTTGTATTGAAAGTACCAATTTTGGGATATAATATCTTGCAGTTTGATATCTGTACAGTTTTACCAATATTTTTTGATGGAATTTTGTATCTCATGTAATAATATGTCTTTGCTTTTTGAGTTTTACAATATCATGAGTGCTTATTTTCCTAGCTGTAGAAAATATGATTTTTCCAAGCATATAGCAATGAAACAAAACATGATTAGGCGTTTACCGGCACCTGAATAATTGTAAAACGAGAAAGATTTAGAGGAAACGAGAAAGATTTACAAACAACGAGAAAGCAGCATACAGATATTTACTCGTCCTAAACAATGAATAGTAAGGGCAATAAGAGTTAAGTAGTTGTATCCCAATATTTTTTTGACACCAAAAGCTTTTAGAATTCTCTCTACATAACTAACATTCTTAAGAGGTGCAATACAAACATTGTTAAGAAGTGATTGAATTATATATTTGTTAGATTACAAATAAAAACATGATGTTATTGCCTAAAGAGGGACAAGTTGCGTCTGCAAAGAATATATATATAGTTGATAAGGGAATGATTCGGTGCTTAAGTTTGTTGTGGCAGCTACCAAGGTTCAAACCTTCATTGGAACAAAAAGCTTGCAGGGCATAGGGTGTGGGTCTTCATTGGGCCAACGAACTCGCGGGTTTGAACATGGCAATAATGCCTTGGGGATTGAGACCCCTTGTAGTACTCTTGACCTGAAAGACTCCAAACAAATATATATATATATATATAAATTTTATTAATTGGATGATTAGATAAATAGTTCTTACCATGTGAATGGACCATAGATCCCTCCATATTCAAACCTAGATTAAATGTTGACAAACAATCTAAGCCAACTAATTATTCTAAACATCAAAGACATGTCAATCTCATTATTAATATAGTTCGAGTACTATTCTTTGTATCCTGAAACTTTCTTTTAAGACACAAAGTTGTTTTTTATCTAATTTCTAGCACTTATTATGTTACTATCTTCAACACGTAAGGTGAACAAACAAGAAAGTAGAGAAGTACAATTTTCATTCATTGAGTAGCTCTAGTAGTTTAGATAAATCTATCGAGGTCGATGGATTAGATTTTTTACGTACCTTCAAGGATTCAAGCCTTCCATTTCTTGCTAGGTGCTTTACCATAGTTATTTGGTTCATATACACTCTTTAAGAATGAATCCTTAACCTAAAGGGTAAACTATTTTAATATTATTCAAACCACTTATATTTTTGTATCCTATTACAACTAACATAAGTAATTTTAAATTGATCAATGGGGATTATCAAAGGACATTACTTACATGTCAATGCACAACAAAAGTATGACAAGGCCAATCAAAAGGCCAAGTTAATCATATTATTTGGAGTTTCATAGGAGGTCTAACCTTGTATTCAAATGATCACAAGTACAAAAGATGTATGTGATAGGTTCAAAGAGTGATCCTATAATATCGTGTCCCACTTTTTAGCGTAAGTGTAACATCCACATTCTAAAAACATAGTAAAACCAAAATTTTACCATAGAGTAAATCAACAAGGTAAAAATGAGATAGAAATTTTTTTTCTTTTATTCAACAAATAATCATGTAACTACAATTACAAGATTTCTTTTTACAAAATATAATAAACCATATTGTCTTTCTCAATTATAATGTTTACAAATGTAAATCAATTACATATACAAATTTTGGAATAAATACCGCTTCTAAATATCTAACATCTTTATCAGAAGTCCTGGCATGTTTCCTGCTTGGAGAGAGAGTATCTTTCTAGTGATTTACCTCCATCCATAGACTGGCGGTCTCCCACACATCTTCTACATAGGAAGTGGCCCTACCCTTCACGAGGAATATACACCTTAGGTGACCAATGGTAATTTGTCTTTCCTGAGTACATAGTGTTGTATTCTACTCAACTCTATCAACCATACAACCCTAGTTACCCTCTAGCTAAGTATGATTTCTGATAGGATGAGTAATCTGAATACAGTGAACTGACAATACATGTAAAAAACAAATGCATTACTTTGGCCAAAGTTTTTAATATCAATATCGTTCATAATGAACGTAGTCATTGTGTTCACCCACCCCTACTTGACTTGGATACTGTTGTATTCTCACAGTTATTCACACTGACTATATTTACATAAATGGTTTAATCATCTTGTCATGATAGTAGTTTTCTTGACTTAGATAAGTCTAAATGACCTAGCCATTCATCTAGTTCATAATCGACTCTAGGGTTTTAAAACAACCCTTGAATATTATGGTATTTCAATATATATCATATCTCATTTCTGTAAGGCTAAGGTTGATAATTGACCTTTGTATTAACTCAACCATGGTTAGGAATACTATAATTCTTGTGAAGATATTAAATTCTATTCAAAAGGAATATGAATGCCTTTCAATTTACCTCTATGTGATGCCATTAACCATCACTACATATATACTCATATATGATTTTATACAAGGTTGTTTCTATATAGACATAGTCTATTTCCACATAATGGTTTCCTATAATCTATACTCATCAAGATTACTAGTATAGACATTAAGAAGATCTTTTTGACATTTATCCTGTTTATCTAACTATCCCTATTTCTTCTACCATTCAATAGGTTATACCATTATTACCATAGACCACCAAGAATATAAGTTCTTTGGATAAGATATCATTTTGACAATGTATAGAAATTAAAATAAGAATGGTTTCAAAATAATAATGACACCACTTAATACTTTATCTCGTATTACTCTTGGCTGGTAAGTTTTCCATAACTAGTACCATTTACTCAATTCTTGTTAAGAGTTTAATACATAACTATCCTATGATAAAGTAATCGACTTATTTCAAAATGATTTCTCATTCAACATAGTGACTGGTTTTCTAAACACTAGAAAACTATAATAATCTCCATCTAAAGAGTTCATTTATTTCCCAAACAATAAATGGGTCTACATATCGATTTAACGACAAAAGTATTATCAACCTGAAATGATAATTCAAAACATATATCATTGCAAAAGCTTGCATCGGCCTATTTAGGATAAGTCGACGCTTCTCTGGTTATACTAAGACATACACATACATAGCTGACTTAGTCAATCAAGTTAAATTGATAGTATTCAAGGTGACACAGTTGACTTATCTCTTTTGCATAGTTTACACAATATACTAAAAGGATAACCAAATTGAATTAATGATTTTCCAAGACAAGAAATCATTCAAATTATCATTGTCTTATAAGGCATATCTTGCAGGAGTATTTACCTGACAATGATGGTTTACAAAGATGTATGAGTAGGTAGAAAAACTTCTGTGTTCATCCTAGACAGCCATGTTCTCCACTTTTCTATTTCTTTCCTTACTGCCCACCGTGAGTTCTTTCCTTCTAATCACATAGACTCAACAAACAAAACATGTCCACCCAAAAGATACACCATCAACTAGCTAAGTCATGGATTTAAGAGCTCAAATAGACTCATAATGAGTTGTCCTTTCCATTTGCTCCCACTCTTGGCAGTTGAAAACTCATTTAATTCCAACAGTTTTTGCTTTATGGTTCAACTCCAAACACCAGGTAGAAATATGCAAGCATCGATAAATGTTGATGATGAAAGCATCATTTGAGGAGATCAGCGATGGCAACTGGGTTATCTACCACTCCTCTTCTAAGAGGTCGCCAACTCAATAACAGAAAGAGAGCAATCGATTACTCTTAATGAGTAGTTCAATCCATCATGTTTTAATATTTAAGGTACTCCTCAATAGATGGCTAAGGCTGCTCAATTAAAAACCATAATAATTTGTCATGAGGTATTACCTCATTTGACTCATAAATATATTATATTTGATTATATCAAATATTATTTTCATATCATTATCTCTATTTGATTATTATGATTTAATCAATAAAAGGATAATACTAAAACAAGGATTACAGAAAACGTGATTGGGTTGAGCTAGTCTCCCCATCACGATCCATCGACAAAAACACATCATCTTAACTTGCCGATAAAGTTTTAACATTAAGAATTGGTTAAAACACCTCAAGTGACTTAAAATAATATGACAACCATTTTACGACAATAATGTCGTAATATTTATGTTAAACGTAAATAGTCACAAATCAAACTCAAACGATGTTGTTAACATTATTAATGAATAAGATGACTTACTACAACTTAGAAAGATTTGAAAATAATATTAACTACCTATCGATTAGGTTCATAAGTAAACTGACAAGACAAGACTTACCTCTTATGACACATTGGTTCACATTTTCATTAAACACTTATACTTGATTTGGCAAATAAAGCACTCATAACCTGAGATCTATATCTCTCTCCTGAAAAGATGCTCTCTCTCTCTCTCTCTCTCTCTCTCTCTCTCTCTCTCTCTCTCTCTCTTTTCTCTGAGAGTCATCTAAAAAATTGTAATCCTGTATCCAACTTGTTACCAAATAAATTATGATCAGTGCATCTTATTCAAATAATAGATCAAATCTCATAATGTGAAAATTAAATCGATAATAACATAATCATTCTCATAATTTCATAAATGGCATTCAATATTTTCCATGTTTTTCCTTGTCATTAATCTAAACATCATAACAAATTTACTTATGTCCAAGTAAAAAGTAAAAGTATAGCAAGACAAAATTTGGGGATGTAACAATAAGTGGGATAGTGAATCAACATTTTAAAATATTTTTTTATTTTTTGTCACTTATAACAAGAAAACTATTAAAATTTTGAAGATGATGTGAACTAGTGATTTTTAAGATTTAATGTGTACATTGTAAATATATATTTTATTAAATTAAGAGATAATCTATCTCATTTTAAAATATTTTTTTAATAACTTGTTTTTATACTGTGTGCATATGAAAATGAAAAACAAAATAAGTTAACTAAAGACACAAATCTACTCCATTCATTAGCATAAAAATTTTCAAAATTAGACAAAAGAGACCAAAAACATAATGAAAATATTATACCTTAATACTCACCCAAAGCCTCCTTCATGCATTAAAAAAATTGATGGATGTGTCCAAGGATGAAGATGGGGAGAGTTGGAATGTTGAGTGCTTAAAGTGGTAGCATAAATTTGCATTCACGAGTTGTATGTTTATATAAACTCCAAGAGGTTCTATTTATAGGACTTGGTGATGGACGATGGAGGGCTAAGATCACTTTGAAAGATCAAGGGCTCTCCATGTTTGAGAGGATTGGAGCCATGAAAAACCTTCAAGTGGAAAGCAATGAGAGGTGGACAAAGGGGTGTCATTGATTCGAGGATAATCACGGGTGGAAATGGTACTTTGGAAAGATTGGACGATGGAGATGAAAAATTAAACTTTTTGAAGGTTGTGCAAATCTTCTCCCATGCTTCCAAGTACCCCTTGAGTACCTTTTGATTGACAAGTATACCCATAAATACTTGACCACATAAACCTTTATTAATCATGCTTAAGTGTGTACAAATGATTAGTGATGGTACAAAACATGATCTAGTTCTTTAATCAAAAGTGTACAAAGTGCCAAATTAAATAAATCTGAAAAATTTACTAACTCCTATTGAGACAAGAGATGGACTTAGGTGCATAAATATTTATATTTATTCACCTAAGGTTAGACTATAGGAAGAATGTTAATTAATTCAATAAATAGTCCTAACTATTCAATTATTTATGATAAATAGTGAATTTATTAATTAAATATTTTTTAATTACTAACTAGATGACAATGGTTATCGAATAGATAATTTTAGGTGGCTACATTTTCCCCTCTTTGAGATGGTGTTGCAAAGTAGCTTCATTTCAAAGAATAATAAAATATAGGCTTGTGACAAAAATGATGACAATACCCCAATCTAGGGGAAAAGGAGAAATGTGACATCAAGATGATGGGCCCTCGAGACAACAGGTAGGAGAAAAAGAGCATGATTGGGCTCTTGAAAGATAAGGTGATGGACAAATGAGGAGAAATAGAGGGAGAATGAAGAAATGGTGAAGAAATGAAATAAAAATGAAGAAATTGTAGGGTAGAGGAGGAAAATTAGAGCATGGGAACGCTAAAAATAGAAGGTGGGAGATGCTGAATAGTTTATTTTCACCCTCAAAAATAGAAGTAGGGTAGAAAGGAGGAGCCTAGAGAAAACTAGAGCACATACCTATACATACACATAAGGTAGAGAATGTGAGGAAGCATCACTAACCAATGGGTCAGGGCCTACATAAATACATAGTTTGAAACCCTAGATGAATAGAATTTATGATGCATTTTAGGGGTTGGGAAAAGGGGAATAAGCACAAATACACATGTGTGTTACATGGTTGTGCACAAGCATTAGAAATAGATTGTGGGTGCTTGTTCAACAAGCGCCTACATGGATGAGCATGACCATCCATGAATGAGGGCATGTGGGGAAATGGAGTGTGCTTGTGAATGAGCACTTCCATTGGGGATGAGAAGCTCCATAGGAAAATGGAGTGTGGGTGTAGGGTAAAAGGGTGTAGGCATGGATGAGCACCTACATCAAGAATAAGTGCAAGTGCTAAAAAATGAAGTGCCTACATAGGTAAAATTGGAAATATGGATGCCTGATGTAGTGTTTAGCTATGTACAAGAGAAACTAGGGGTGATAGTCACCCAGGAGTGGAGATTGGCAATCTTGGATTTGACTGAGGATTGGTAGGAGTGAGAGTGGGGGTATTTGGAGATGCTAGGGATCTGGCATGTGGTGACTATGCCATGATTAAGGACACATAGGGCAGATGCTAATGAATTTGATCAAACAATGGCATTGAAAGACCAACACATTCCACCTCCTGACATGAGAGATGATTGTGACTCTTGAGGATGTGTATGAAATTTTGTGCTTGCCAATCCATGGGTGTTGGGTGTATTACTTAGAGTGACATGATGACATAACCTTGCAGAGGGTGCTTGGGAGGTATGATTGGTGCAGGGGCACCTAGTCAAATATTGTAAATATGCTCTAATGTTGAGTTTTTGTGTTGTTGAGTCCAATTTTGTTGTAATAAGGTCTATTTAGACCATTTCACATGTTTTCATCTCATGGGATCAGTTTATGAAAGAAAAACAAGTTGCAAAAGTGACATTTTGGTGTGCTCCAAGGAAGGTGAAAGGTCAAGTATTCCAAAAGTCATTGGAATCGGTTGATTTTTGATAGAAAGTATGTAAATATGGAGGAAGTTTGAAACAATGTTTAGAAGTCATTCTTTGGAGAAATATCAATCAAAATATCTATTTTTCTGTAGTTTTCACTATTTTCCTACTATTCTTGTGACTTGTACGGCCTAGTATAGTACGGTCAAGGCTCAAAATGAGTTGCATGTAGGAGAGTTGTGAGTTATCTTTCATTTTATCTTTGTTTGGTCTCTTGAAATTAGATGTGGAGGGTGTTATAGCTCATTTTGTAAAATCTACCTGTAAAACCTAATTAGCTAGGGTTTGAGAGGAAAAAATGGAAATTTGAACCATTCCACGAGTGGAAAATTTTGCAAATTAGTGGAATGGAATTAGTTAGGTTGTTATTCATGTTGAATGAGTTTGCAGAGGTAGGGGTTTGTGTTTGGGTAGAGTTTGATCAAGCCCTAGTCTAATATCTTCATGTATTAGACTTAAAATGATAAGTAGAGATAAGGTTTTGAGGTTAGAAGATTGGGAGATGATTCTAGTTGTTAAAACCTACACATTTTGACCCTTGGTGATGTGAGGAATGCCCTGCTAAAGAGTTTTGTAATGTGGGTTTTGATTTTAACATACTTGCTTTGGAAAAGAGGACTAATTTGGCCTAGTTGCAGCATGACAGTGAATTATTGAGAGTGTTGTTCCAAAACAACCACATCCACAAATTTGATATGTTACAAAAGGCCCAAAAGGGTATCTATGATGGTGTTTACTTTTGGGTTTGAGTCATCCTCAGAAAGTTAGGCTTGAAAAACCACTTTTGAAGGGCTACTAGGCTAAAGGAGCAATTGTGAAGAAATACTTATTGTTTGTTGGTTCAAGACTCAAAAGGAGAATTGGTTGAGTTTCTTTAATGATTTTAACCTACTTTGTATCATAGTGGTATCAGAGCTATAGGTTTTGATCTATAGGGGAAAAAAGTTGAAGTTTGCAAAAGCAAAGATGCCTCCTAAAAGCAATGCAACCACCAAAGAAGTGAAAGAGATGAAGGAAAAGCATGTCGGGGAGTTGAGACAAGTAAAGGAGTCTCAAGAAGCTGTCCTAGCTAGACTTGTAGCATTGGAATCAAACCAAAGGAGATGTGTGGTCACTAGAGACCAAAGTGACCAAGAGGAAGAGGAAGAGGGTGAAAATGAGAACCCTCAAGAAGGAGTCCAAGAGATAGAGGAGCCTGATGAATTGAGAATGATCAAAATGCTAAAGGCTATGAAGGGAGATACTCCTAAGGTGAAGATAGAATTGACCATGTGTGGTGGGAAGTTGGATGGTGAAGAAGTGCTAGGTTGGATTGATGCACTTGATAACTATTTTGAGTATGAGGAGGTAGCAAATGATCAAAAGGTAAAATTTGCTAAAACCAAATCGAAAGGTCATGCCTTAACTTGGTGGAATTATGTGCAGGAAGAGAGGTTGAAGAAGGGTGAGAAAAAAATCTATCCATGGGACAGAATGGTGGCTAAAATCAAGAGCCAATTTCTATCGGGTGATTATGCAATACAAACATTTAGGAAGCTACAAAACCTCAAGAAAAATGAACTGGATGTCATGGCTTATTCTAAGGAGTTTCACAAGTTAACTATAAGGATAGGTCATATTAAGGATGAGGTGGAAAAGTAGCAAGGTACATAAATGGGTTGAGGTTCTCCATACAAGATGAGTTAAGTCTTAATCCTCCAAGGACAGTGGAAGAATGTTTTCAAATGGAAAGAAAGGAAGAAGAAAGATTGAATAGAAGGCAAGAAAAATAAAGTAGAGGCAGAGGAAAGAACTTCAGAGTTAGAGGCAACTTTGGAAGGGGAGGATAGTCAGAAAAAGCACAAGGAGAGTCAAGTGGGAAACAAGAATAAAGCTCAGAGTGAAGAGGCAATTTCAGAGGTAGAAGACCTGATGGTAGAGATAGATTTGAAGGACAAGGTAGAGGTTCAAACACCTTTTCAGGGAGATGCTATTAATGCAATCAGTTTGGCCATCAAGGTTGGAAATACCCAGAGAAACAACCCTCAACATCACATGGAGGTGAAAGGAGAACATAGTTGGTGCAAGAGGAAGATAATAAGAATGTCAAACCTCCATCTTAGCCTGTTGTTCTAGAAATTGGGGAAATGCTAATGATGAGAAGGACACTCATTAAGGTGCCAACAGTCAAAGAGCCTCCACAAAGGAAATCCTTGTTTAGAACCACTTGCAAATATCAAGGAAAGGTATGTAAGATAGTTGTTGATCTAGGTTCTACTAATAATTTGGTTTCCTTAGAGATGGTAGAAAAATTGAACATGAAAAAAATCCTGCACCCCACTCCCTACAAAGTATCCTGGTTGAATAAGGGTCAACAAGTCCTAGTGAATGAGCAAACATGGGTAGAATTCAATATAGGAGGTTACAAAGACAAAATATTGTGTCACATCATCCCTATGGATGTATGTCATCTGCTCCTAGGAAGACCCTGGTAGTATGACAGAAAAGTTCAATATGATGGGCAAAAAAGCATTTATGTGATTGACAAGGATGGGGTATCATTCACCGTTATTCCATTGCAAGATGAAGGGGTAGATGAACAAGTTGGGTCTAGTGTAATGCTGGTTGGGGAGAAAGAGTGTTTAAAAACCATGAAATAAGAAGGAGGTGAAGGTTATGCAATTGTAATCAGACCAAAGTTTGTCATGATAGCAGCAGACAAGGTTGAGGGTATACCTAGTGAGGTTCAAGCATTATTGAATAAATACAATGATATTGTAGTAAATGAGATCCCTCTTTAACACCTATGAGAGATGTAAGCCATCACATAGACCTTATACCTGGTGCAATCTTACCCAATAATGCTGCATACAAAATGACACCTCAATAGAATGAAGAAATAAACAAACAAATACAAGAATTACTTGATAAGGGTCTCATAAGGGAAAGTTTAAGTCCATGTGTTGTCCCCACTATTTTGACACCTAAAAAAGTTGGAGATTGGAGAATGCGCACCGATTCAAGGGAAACCAACAAAATAACTATAAGGTATAGGTTTCTAATACCTAGAATGGAGGATTTGATGGACTGTTTAGGAGGAGCTTGTTATTTTTCAAATATTGACCTTAAAAGTGGCTATCATCAGATTAGAATAAGAGAAGGGGATGAGTGGAAAACTACCTTTAAAACTAATGAGGGCTTATATGAGTGGCTTGTCATGCCATTTGGGCTTTCAAATGCCCCAAGTACGTTTATGAGACTAATGAATAAAGTCTTGAAACCCTTCATAGGAAAATTTGTAGTTGTTTACTTGGATGACATCATTGTTTTCAGCAAGACTAAAGAGGAGCACTTACAACATTTGGACATGGTGTTGAAGACACTAATTGAAGAGAAGTTGATGATCAATCTAAAGAAATGTGAATTTATGAAGGAGGAGTTAGTTTACCTTGGTTTTGTGATTTCTAAAGGTTCATTGAAGATGGATCCCACCAAAGTAGAAGCAATTCTCAGTTTGCCAACTCCTACATTAGCAAGTGAGGTAAAAAGTTTTTATGGCTTAGCTACTTTTAATACGAAATTTATAAATAATTTCAGTCATATGTACTCTCCAATTATTGACACCATCAGGGGGCATAAAAGGAAGAGGTTTGAATGGACTGATGAGGCAGAGAGAAGCTTCCGCTATCTAAAAAAATAGGGTGGCACAACAACCCATCCTAGCATTGCCTAATTTCAACAAGATCTTCACTATAAAATGTGATGCAAGTCGGTATGCAATTGGGGCTATCTTGAGCCAAGAAGGCAAACATATGGCTTTCTTTAGTGAGAAACTTAATGAAGCAAAAAGAAAATACTCTTCTTATGACTTGGAGCTATATGCAATGTAGTCCCTAAAGAAGTGGAGACACTATCTTTTACCCAAGGAGTTCATTGTTTTCACTGATAACCATGCTTTGCAATTCCTTAGCAGTCAAGACAAGCTAAGCCATAGACATGTGAAGTGGGTAGAGTACCTACAAAGCTACAGTTTCACCATAAAGCACAAAAAAGGGCAGTCAAACAAGGTAGCACATGCCTTACGAAGAAGGTCAATGTTGGTGCAAGAAATTCAACTCCAAAGTGTGGGAATAGATGCCTTGAAAGGTATGTATGAAGAAGATGATGACTTCAAAGAGGTATATGTTGTTTGTGATCAATTTAAGGGTGTTTTTCATGATGAATATTCTAATTTTCTGTTGCAAGATGGATTATTGTTGAAGGGTGTTTAATTATGTATTCCCAAGTGTTCCATGAGAACTAACCTAATAAAAGAGAAACATTGTGGCAACTTAGGAGGTCATTTTGGTGTAGATAAAATATTGGAGCAGGTAAGGAGATATTACTTTTGGCCAAAAATGCAAAGTGACACCAAAAAATTTGTTGAAAGTTGTGCAGTTTACCAAAAAGCAAAGGGTTCAAGCACTAATGCAGGTCCTTATTAACCTTTGCCAATTCCTAACATGCCATGGGAATCCATCAACATAAATTTTGTCTTAGGTTTACCTAAAACTCAAAGGGGATTTGACAATGTGTTTGTTGTTGTTGATAGATTTAGCCAAATGGCTCATTTCATACCATGAAAATCTACAAATGATGCTTCATATATTGCTAGGTTATTTTTCAAGGAAGTAGCGAGAATTCTTGGATTACCATTGACCATTATGTCTGACAGGGATAAAAAGTTTGTAAGTCACTTTTGTTGGACTATTTGGATGAAATTGGGAACCAATTTGACATTTAGCTTTGCCTATCACCCACAAATAGATGGGTAGACTGAAGTGGTTAATGGATCACTTGGAAACCTTCTAAGATGCCTCACAAAGAAGTAGGGACATCAATGGGATCTGATCCTTCCACATGATGAATATGCCTATAATGACTCTGTCAATAGAAGCATTGGGAAAAACCCATTTGAAGTGGTCTATGGACCGAAACCTAGAGGTTTTTCTAAGCTCAAGGATCTGAGTGGAATGGAGAAAAGGAGTAATAAAGGAGAGGAATTTGCAGTTACATTGAGGGACATACATCAACAAGTTAAGGAAATCTTCAAAAGAGTGTGGAAAAGTATAAGCAACATGTAGATTTGAAGAAGAGAGATGTTTAACTTAAGGTGGAAGAATTAGTACTAGCACACCTGAGGAAGTAAAGGTTGCCAAAAGGAAAGTACAAAAAGTTGCAGAGGAAGAAAATTGGGCCATGTAGGGTGGTCCACAAATTTGGAGCCAATGCCTATGAGATAGAACTCCCTCCTGGAGTGGCTATATCTCCAATTTTCAATGTTTCTGACCTTTATCCTTTCAAGGGATCTGTGATTATAGGTAAAGAAGTAGGTACATCAAGAGTTCAAGATGAAGATTGGGTCAAGGATTTACCACCAAGTCAGCCATTGCAGCTTGAAAGCATTTTGGACACAAAGGAAACAAAAATGACAAGGCATAAGGTGTATAATGAATACCTAGTGAAATGGCAAGGCCTTCCTAATGAAGATTCAACATGAATGATAGAGGAAGACATCAAAAAGCATGGCACAATAGTTCAAGAGCTGATCTCAAGTGGAACTTGAGATTCTATCCTTCCCCGGTGTATGGTGCAGGGGCACCTAATCAAATTTTATAAATATGGTCTAATGTTGAGTTTTTGTGTTGTTGAGTCCAATTTTATTGTAATAAGGTCTATTTAGACCATGTCACATGTTTTAATCTCATGGGGTCAGTTTATGAAAACAAACCTATTGTAAGTATGGGTTGAACCAGTGTTGTCATTGATGTCAACATACTCATGTTGCATTAATGAGAAGGATTGGATGAGCTGTGTGCTGAGGATATTGAGAAAATTAGTCTCAATCAGGAACAGTGAAGAACAGTGATGATAACAAGGTAAAAGTCCAAGGTAGGTTAAGGATCAGAGGATACGGTTTAAAGGGTTTGTAGATATGAGTATTGAGATGCTCCAGTCAAGTTTTCAGGGATCCACATGAAGATCTAAAGAAGTTATGGTCACTCAAGTAGAACATGTTCTGACAAGTGCTCAGTGGTGACAGAGTGAGACAGATAGGTCTGGTAAGGTCCGGTAATGCATTATCCCACTCTGCAGATTTGAGGAAGTATTTAGGATGTCCTTGTGAAGTGTTAAGTAGATTAGTTTGTGGTTTGAAGGTCTAGAAGAACCTATTCCTTTGTGACAGTGATGACAGACTGTGTTCTTGAGGTTCTGGATGTAGGAGAGAAGGATTTCAGTAAGTAAAGGAAGTGCAGATGTTCCTGGTGATTTAGGAAACCTTGTGAAGGTCCTTGGATTATGTTTAGTTCATGTTGATGGTCTGCATTAGAATTAGAGCCTAGAATTGAAGAAATACTTCCAGATGAAGGTGTTCTTTCTGTGACTGGCCGATCGGATGAATTATACACCTTGCGAATGTTCTTGTGGTTGCCTGCCGACTTAGATGTTTGTTCCTAAGTTGATGTCGTGTATAAGTAAAGGTTTACGAAGTCATTTCTATAGCGAACTTGTGGAGATGAGGGTGTGGTAGCAAGGAGAAGAGTGAAAGGAAGACCAGAAGGATTTGGGCTTTAATGGAACTGATTCAAGCATGGTGATACCAGTTCAAGTATGTAATACTCATTCATTGTAGACAATGTGTCTCTTGTAGGTAGTGAGCCTCTTGTGAGCAGTGTGCTCAGGTAGTGAGCGCTAATTGGCATGTGCCATCTTATTCTTTATATTCTTCTAATAGAGAATAATATCTTGGGTTAGTCACCCCGTGGTTTTTCCCTTAACCGGGTTTTCCACGTCAAAATCTTGGTGTCTCATGTGTAGATGTGTTTTTGCTCTTGGTTAATTACATTAAGTTTTCATGATTGATTTATTGTTAATGCCAAGTGAATGCAAGTATTGAAAGAAGAAAGTTTTGGACAACTGATTCACCCCCCCTCTCAGTTGTCTGCCCTAAATCTAACAAGACCAAGTTGCAAAAGTGACATTTTTGGTGTGCTCCAAGGAAGGTGAAAGGTCAAGTATTCCAAAAGTAATTGGAATCAGTTGTTTTTTTATAGAAAGTATGTAAATATGGAGGAGGAAGTTTGAAACAATGTTCTGGAGTCATTCTTTGGAGAAATATCAATAAAATCTCTATTTTTATGCATTTTTCATTATTTTCTTGTTGTTCCCGTGACTTGTACAGCCCAATACAGTACGGTCAAGGCTCAAAATGAGTTGCATGTAGGAGAGTTGTGAGTTAGTTTTCATTTGATCTTTCTTTGGTCTCTTGACATTAGATTTGAAGGGTGTTAGAGCTCATTTTGTAAAATCTACCTGTAAAACCTAATTAGCTAGGGTTTGAGAGCAAAAATGGAAAATTGAACCATTCCACAGGTGGAAAATTTTGTAAATTAGTGGAATGACATTGGTTAGGTTGTTCTTCATGTTGAATGAGTTTTCATAGGCATGGGTTGGTGTTTGGGCAGAGTTTGATCAAGCCCTAGTCTAATATCTTCATTTATTAGACTTAAGATGATAAGTAGAGATAGGGTTTTGAGGTTAGAAGATTAGGAAATGATTTTAGTTTTTGAAACCTACATATTCTGACCCCTGGTGATGTGAGGAATGGCCTACTAGAGAGTTTTGTAGTGTGGGTTTTGACTTTAACATACTTGCTTTGGAAAGGAGGCCTAATTTGGCCTAGTTGCAGCATGACAATGAATTATTGAGGGTGTTGTTCCAAAACAACAACATCCACAAATTTGATATGTTAAAAAAGGCCCAAAGGGTATCTGTAATGGTGTTTAGTTTTTGGGTTTGAGTCCTCCTTAGAAAGTTAGTCTTGAAAAAACACTTGTGAAGGGCTACTAGGCTAAAGGAGTAGTTGTGAAGGAGTACCTATTGTTTGTTGGTTCAAGACTCAAAAGGTGAATTGGTTGAGTTTGTTTAATGATTTTAACTTTCTCTACATTAATGATCTACTCAAGAGGGTATGCATTTGGATTTAGATGCATGTATGGAGATGGTGGATGACATCCCACTATTGATGGTAGCAGTTGTCAGGGGATTATTCATTCCTAACATGACATGATGATTTTTCCTAATTAGGTTGGCTCATGAGTTAGGAGACATGTTTTGCAAGGATGACTTATTTACATGGGGGCCTTATGTTCTAGCCATGTTGTACAAGGATCTTAACTTGATTGTGTATAGAGAGGGATGGAGCTTGGCACATGTAACACTACTTTAAGTGTGGGTATGGGAGCACATTGTAGTACTAAGGCTAGTGGGAGGAGGTGTAGGATGAGAGATGTCTGAGTGTTATGTATGTAGGTGGAGGCAATGATTGCGATACTCTTATGTGTAGGATGTGAGCTACTAGTGACATGTGGTAGATGATATTGATTTGGCTATATGGAGGCCATACAAGGAGTGTGATATGTGGCAAGAGGATGGGTAGACATGGTTGTGGATTTTTTATGCCACACTAAATTATTGGACAGAGGAGGTTAATTATTGAGAGGTATCAACCATATCATGTATAATGGTACTTTGGTTTGAGATGAGGTATTTCAGTAAAGGGACCTCATGTGTTTGTGTGAGTGGCATGAGAGGAGTTGTTAGGGTGGGGGTCATGAGTGGATTCATTGATTGCATGGCTTGACTAGGTGCATGCTATGCCATGTGTATAGGTAGTGTCGAGGGAAATTTATAGGATATATGTGTTACCCATGATTACAGGATATAGTGGGCCCATAGGAGGCCCATGATACTGACATGGCCATTGATGGTAGGGGTATAGGGAGCTAGTGATAGATCATATGTATAGTGCAATGATGACATACAGTGGTATTAAGGCTATGTCAAACATGATGAAGACTCATTTGAGGTATATCTTTCACTCTTCCCCATTTAATACCCTACTAGAACACGTGGTTCAAGTCATACCCTAAAGTTTTGAAATCCTTAGGTAGGCCTGCTAGAAGGAAAGAAGTTCTTTTGATCCATAAGATCACCTTGCATAGTGAAGGGATAGCATACACACACTAAATTCCATGGGTATGAAAACAAAAATATAGACCAAACTTAAGCTTTTGGTCTCCAAGATCACTCAAAAGTACAAGGATAGAGCATATGCTTAAATTTGATCACAAAAACAACATACATAACTAATTTCCTTTAGCATGTATATGATGAAACTAAACTAGTGATAAAAATGTATCTTTGACACATGGTGCTACACATAAAGCGTTAGTAGTTGAGAATTTTTCCTTTAACATGTGAGGATAGCTTCAAACAATGGTTTTAGAAATAGTAGTAAACCCTAACAAAAATAAAGAAATGATATGTTCTTGAATAATAAAATAGATGTCAGCATGGCTTCTATTTGTAAAAGATATGAAGATTTGAAGGTTAAAATAAACTAGGGAAGTTCAAGTTATTATAACTAAAATTTGGTGTAAAATATATAAAAATGACCTTATCTATAGAGAAGTATGTCGAACTATCTTCCCAACACCTATAAATTTGTAAAAATTCATTAACGTATGAAAATGTTATGGATGTTTGAATATAAATTACTAATTTTAGAACAAAGGAAGGAGGAATACATACTATTCACACTCTAAAAACATTGTTCATGGCCCGAAAAATAATATTCACAACCAGAAACACTATTCATTTACAAAAAACATTGTTCATCAAAAACACTATTCATTATCAAGAACACTATTGACTACTAGAAACACTACTCATCATTAGAAGCACTATTCACTACCAAAAACATGGTTCATGTTCACTACCAAAAACACTATTTATCATTGGAAACACTATTCACTATTTTGGAAACAATGTTCACAAGTGACAATATGCCTTAATTTGTAAGTAAAAATTGCCATTTTTCTTTTCACATTGAAATTAGGAAATTTTTAAATGAAAATGGAGTTTCTCATGCCTTCTAGATTCAATCATGAGGTCTTCTTTGTTGTATATTGCTCCAAACAATAGATCATGCCCAAATCTTCAAAAAAATTAGTTAACCTACGAAATACTTGCAAACAAGGATTAGATAATGGACAATAGTTAAACTAGGCATGTGCA
Source organism: Cunninghamia lanceolata (assembly GCA_027924645.1). Classification (NCBI taxonomy): domain Eukaryota; kingdom Viridiplantae; phylum Streptophyta; class Pinopsida; order Cupressales; family Cupressaceae; genus Cunninghamia; species Cunninghamia lanceolata. The sequence continues at coordinate 7,023,078 of BSBN01000194.1, read as the reverse complement.
AATGTAGATGTTAAAAAATGAAAAAATAGCAACCAAAGTACTAAAAACAATAGAAACTATTTCATATCTAACACTACCTCTTATTGGCCTAAAGTTGCATACAAAAGTGTGAAAACAATAAAAGGTCTCATCAATGCAACCGTGTTGCACTAATAAATTTGGCAGTTGTTCTCAATAGTTCAATGCATGTGGTTTCTCCCAAGTTTATGCAAGATTTTTGCATCATTACACCTATGTATTTGCATTCTTGAATTCCTCTTTTGATGGAGGATGATGACGAATTTATAAATTTTTTCTTGTAGGATGGATTTATAATGATAAAATTTGAAGATGCATTAAGATAAGATTTTGGAAGAAAGTAGAATAAGGACGAGGATAAATCATGAAGAAGATATGATAAGATATTTATTTAAATAGTTGCACACTAGTTAGAAATAGAAATGAATTGTGTAAGATATATGATAGAATATAATGGATTTATTAATTTATTTTGAAATAAATAGGTGAACATTAGTCCGATTAACTAAATAATATGAATTATTTAATTAATTAGTGATGGTAAATGAAAGGGTTTATTAGCATGATAATGAAGATGTGTTAATGCAATGTTAGAATAATATTAAGATATAATGTTGAAGTACAATGTTAAGAAGTGGTATAATTTAGGTCTCTACACATCTATTTCAAGAGGGTGGATGACTAGACTCTTTATGATGGCTACCATATCCTCAAGGTTCCCATTAGAGGGGAACAAATTTCCATTATAGAAAGAGTCGAAGCTAGAGAAGCTAGCTTTGGAAGTATGATGAGAGAGACTTGAGTTGTTGATTATCTTGGCATTCAAGTAAGTTTATTTGAATAGGTTTGCCATTCTACCCCTATAGAAGATCTTGATTGGATTGATTTCCACTCACTTGTTAGGAGGTAAGAAATTTTGTATTAGTAGATGGTGTTGGCCACAAATCATTCAAAAACATGAGTGAGGAATAGTTCTTGTATGGGGATTAACAAATTGTTGTTGGTCTATTAAGACCTATACCACCTTTTATGATGAGGGCCTCTTGATTTAAGCCACTCTTAACTTGTTATGTCTATGAAGGAGAAAAATTGTTTCTAACTAATGCACACATAATCAGATCAATCTTCTACTTAACATTAGGATATGAATCACCGAAAATGTCCACCTTGTTGATATCCCAAAAGGAATAGCAAGGTTGTCCGGATCCTATCCCTTTGTCTCCATTGAAATGGAAAATGGTACAACTAAACTGAATAAATTGAGAAAATACAGTAACTGGTAAATGATTTTACAAACAAAGTATAGAAACAAAAAACAAGATGGAATAGGAACCTAGAATTAGGGTATGTAAGTTGTTGTCTAGGACGTCAGTGCTTAATGTGGATGCCAATGTGTAGCATCGTACAATAGAAATTTTGGTTCTTTATCTTTGTGTCAACCTTTTCAGTCCTTCCTCAGGTCATTGGACTTATGGAAGTAACCTATAAATGCATAGAATAGGGGGAAAGGGTTGGGTTATATCAGAGTTTGCCTTAGTCAAACCTCGCTTTCAGTTTTTCCACCTCAATGACGACTAGATTGATAAATGACAAAAAAGTGTGCTCTTGTACTCTAAGTGTATCTAGAATAGAGGTGAGTAGTGACAAGCGATAAATGCAAAATTCAAATATATTAAATCCTACTCAGTGACTTAGAGAACATTTATACAATATTACTATATGCAAGAGATGATATGGGAGATGTGTGTGTTCAACACACGAGAGATGTTCAATAATATTCAAAGGGACTATAAATAATAAAAGCACAAACAACAAGAACTATTGAAAATTTATCACCTCATAGCAAGGAGGTGAAAGCCACTTGATAGGTAGCAGTTCCAATGGGAATCATTGCGAGTCTATTCATCTGCGATGGCAAGAGCATAGAGATTGATAATAAAACTCAATAATGATGTAATATCAATATTTACAAAGCTTTGTTCATGAAAGTAAAATCAATTTGTATTTCGGTAGAGATTTGATGTGAAAAGGAATTGACCCTTTGCAATGAAATATCTACTTGCTTTTATAGAGATAGAAAATGTGAAAAATCCAGGCAAAGAGTCATTTGGGCATGGATAAGAATGACAAAAAAATGGTGAATCGTGCAAGTGTAATGGGGCAACTTCTAAAAATGACCTAAAGACTGACAAAAGGCTATTGGGATGTCTGTGCATGGTGCAAACATCTGCACTTAGTGCTAGAGTCTTAGTAAATGTGGTTATTCAAACGTCTAATCAACTTAGGATAATACCAAGACTTAGGCATTTTTACCATTTCTGGATGTGGCAAATGAAAAGGGTCAATGCAACGAAAGGTACCTCTCATGGGTCAAGGGTAACGCCAAGGATGGAAATGATTCTAAAACACACTAGAGGCATGGACACTAAAGTGAGTACCAAACGTAGTATGACATTATGGGCGATCACAATTTATGATGTTACATTTAACCCCCACTTTAGCGCCCGAGTGTATGACACTACGTGCATATGCATGCTAATACAAGAAATACATTATTGAAAGAAAATAAGCATGAGAAGGATACCCGAAAGGATACTTTAGAGTACACTATTTTTTTCCAAGTGAGAGTTTGAAACCCCCAGCTTAGGAATGTGAAACACACAGTGTTAGTTACGACATCCTGCAAAACTGTTTCTTAGATAAATAAAATCATCCTGCAGGGCCAAAAGAAAAATGATAGTTCAAAAAAATTCTATGGGGAATAAGATGGGAAAGTGATCTAGACTAAAAAATGAGAGTTTTTGAAAGCCCCCTATTTCTACTGGCCCATTTGAATGTAGAAATAGGGTAGAAATATACCACATCAATTTTTTGGAAAATCGATGAAAAGGCCTTCAATAGGGTCATAAAATAAAACAACTCTAAGCCAAGAAGCATACCATAGGATGGAGGGCAGAATAAGTATTCAAAAGTAATGAATGACATGATAATCATAGTTTTCATAACCAAGTTATGAGAGTATCTGTGATGGGTGCTTTAGAAAAATGGTGGAAATTTTGAAAATTTTGAAAAATTACTATAAATAGTAAGTTTGATTTTCATTTTTACTATTCCTCTGTAAATTTTATTTTAGAAAATTTGGAGGATTTTAGAGCACCCTAGAGCATAAACATGCCTTGTAGACAAGCCTATCAAGCACCCTGTCTAGATGCATGAAGCAAGGTGTTGCGCTTCACGAGGTAGGTTAAAAAATTACCTTGGAATTTAATTATTGTCTTGTTTTGCATGTCTAAGAGGACATCTGGGCACTAGTGTCCTTACGGGGTGTTGGCATCCAGTAGGCACACCAACACACTAGCTTCTTTAGGATACGCCAGTGACCTAAAAAGGTTTTGGGGTCTAATAAAGGTGTCAGTGTCCTAGGCATTGGTGTCCAGCCACTTCAACATGAAATTCAAGTTTTTGCATGCAATTTTTGATTTAAAATGACAACAAATTGATGGAATCCTATTGGTGGAACTGTAGAGTTGTCTAACAATGCAGGAGCATGCTGGTGGGCACTTGCTCACATTGCTATAGAGTCGTGCCAACACACTTACATTAGTAGAGGTCAGGTTACATGAGGATGTCAGGATTTGGTGAGCATTTACCATGCCTATGATTAGTGTTGTTAGATGGAGCCTAATCAAACTCGAAGGTTAAATTTTTGCCACTTTCATCAATGCGGTTTCCCCCCAAATTATTTAATGGGGGAGTACAGGGGGCAGAGCCCCTCTTGTGGGGCGCAAGGGGTGGAGCCTACGGTGGGGGTCTGGGGGCAATGCCCCCAGCGGGGGCTGCTGCCCCAATTGGGGGCTTGGTGGTAGCACCCTCGAAGAAAAAGTTGCCTATTATTTTATGAAGGTGTCGGGAGTTGTATTTTCGATTGGCCAACATAAAAAAATTCTTTTTGTAATCGACATAAGTCTTGATAAAAATGGCGAAGGGTTGGGGTTTCTGTGGATATTGTATTATAGCATTTGCAATGGTATTGAGTTGCAAGGATTACTAGTTGTAATTGATTTGATTTACTGGATAATAATATTGGACTCTCTATTGGTGGATGTAGCCTGGGTTTGGGTGAACTGTGTTAAAACTTGTCTTTCACTATTATTATTTCTATGTATTTTCTTTCCTCTGTTTAATCTTTATTTGCATTAATTGATATCTTCTGCATTCAATCCCTAACAATTAGGTTTCATGATAGCATGTTGATGGCACTAATGGAGCATTGGGATTCAAACACCTCTACCTTCTATCCACTGATGAGAGAGATGAACTTCGTGCTAGAGGATGTGTACCAAATCCTTCAGCTACCTGTCTGCAATCATGTGGTTACAATTGTTGACCAAAGGCCTCTAGTATATGTCCATGTGGGATAGATGCACTGCCTAGGGTGGACCATGATGATAGATGCCATGGAACATATCTACATGAGCTAGCTAGAAGAGGGCCAAGTCATTATGCCCTTAGTCCATCACATCATGATTGCTATCATTGCCTTGTGAGTCACACAAGATGGGCGAGGCACACACTTGCATGTGGGCCTCATCCATGGATACTATTTAGGTGATGGAGGATCAAAGGACAATGTCCACATGGGGTAGGAGTATGCTAGCACATCTATACCATGATTTGAGCCACTATGAGGCACAAAGATTGATGGCATGCATGCTTCTTTAAGTGTGGGATTTTTATCAACACTATGTGTATGCGGTTAGCAGGATTTCCATCATCCATCATCTGGTTAGATTCTTGGGCACATGCATATTCCATGAGTAGGCCATGGCAGTTTGGTGACCTACTACCCTGGAGGGTGACATTTGATAGGCTAAAAAGCACATTAGTTGTCTAGAGACCCTATAGGAAGCTCAGAGTATGGATGGTGTAGTTGCGGTAGCTGGTGAAGATGCAGAGGGACTGAATTTTAGTCAATTGCCTTAATCACAACATAGAGTTGTTTTACTATGATCAGGTGACATGGTAGTTTGGTCAAGTGCAGGGAGTGTTGAGAGTAATACCAACGTACATGAGCTCCCAACATATCTAGCATGGTGGGCTACATCGATACTAGGGCCCATCTTCCAAGAGGACCGCCCATCTTCCAAGAGGACCATCTTGTTAGAGACTTGAGACAATAGGTTGATTAGGGTCTGGAGGAGGTAGTCGCAGTGAATGTCGAGCCTTCTGAGGAAGAGGAGGGGGAGAGGAGGAGGAGAGAGAGAGGAGGCACCAATGGAAACATTAGAAGAGAAGCATTGATGTAGAGAGGAGAAAAGTGGCACTGTAGAGGAGAGGCCTATACTTCAACCTCGAGAATCACAATTGCTTATGATGGCAGGTAGTGCACCTAGTCAATTTGAGAAAGGGGAGTCGATCAAAGACACTACTACAATTCCCACATAGGTCCCAATGATTGTGGTGGTAGCCCCTACAAACACAGATAGGAAAGATGGAGATAAAGGTGAGAATTGATTTATGTTTTGTGAATTGAGTAGAACACTAGATGTTTACTTTATGTTGATTTGATATATGATGCTTGATGAGATATCTAGCATGATTGATGTTTTGATTTTGTAGTCAACACACGAGCATGGCTCAACTTTATAGGTCAATTCATAGAGAAGATGGTACTTGTTGTGCAACTTGCACAACCAATGTGGGCTAGTTATAGGCCACTACAGACTGGTGGGACACACATAGGTATCTTTGAGCCCATTGCATATCTCAAACATGTGTATGAGGAGACTCAAGTAGATAGAGATCTATTTGTTTCTTAAGTTATTATTGTGACTAGTGAGATGGACTAGGCTAGGGTTGAGAAGGATCATGCTGTGAGGAGAGTGCAGGCTCTATAGTCATTGCTAGATGCACACAACACACCATCTTTGGGGCTAGAGCGCCCTAGGGTCCAGGACTTAATAGATGAGATGAGGTAACTGCAAGCTCAGGTTTCCCAGATACAACAATAGGTTCTAGATGTGAGGATAGAGGCAGTCAAGATCAGGGGTACAGTTTGGGGACTATATATGTGTAGCCATAGTCATTAATGATCTACAATTTCTCGACAGGAGCCACCTGTATAGCAGCCACCACAAGGTCCTGACAGTTCAGGCTCTCATGAGGATAGCTAATTTTGTATAGGTACTTGTATATATGCCACATTTTGTTATAGTGGCCTTTTTTGTATATGATGTTCTGAGAAACATTAACGATATATATGTGATTAGATGCTTTTTGTGATTTATTTTACACAACTTGGTCAAATTATTTAAATAAATGCTACAAAGATCTAAAGAAATTATGTGATTTGAGATGCATGTATTTAATTAAATGCAATTGTGATTTAAATAAACAACCTTGTTAGATTGTTTAATAAATCCACTATGATTTAATCAATTCATGTGATGATGAGATAATATTGTTTTGCGGAAATTGATTGTAATTTAAATAAACAACTTTGTTAAATTGTTTAATTAAAAGCAAAAATGATTTATTGGTTTTTAAAAATGTTTAATTAACTACAGTTGTGATCTAACTAAACAATAATGTAATATTATTATTTTATCAAATGCGACACTGATGAAATTAAAGGTGTTAAAGGTTGTTCAAATAAATTCCAAGCTAGATCTATTTAAACAATGGAAATAAAGTAATATTATGATAAATAGTGAAATTATTAATTAAATATTATTTAATTAATAAATAGACGGCAGTGGTTATCAAATATATAATTTTAGGTGTCTACATTTTCCCCTCTTAGAGATGGTGTTACAAAGTAGCTTCATTTAAAAGAATAATAAAATAGGCATATGAGGAAAATGATGAGAATGCCCCAATCTAGGGGAAAAGGAGAAGTGTGATGTCAAAATGATGCCCCCTTGAGAGGGTAGGCAAGAGAAAAAGAGCACGACTGGGCTCTTCAAAGATAAGGTGAAGGAAGAATGAGGAGAAACAGAGGGAGAATGAAGGAATGGTTGAGAAATAAAAGCAAAATGAAGAAATTATAGGGTAGAGGAGGAAAATTAGGGCATGGGAAAGCTATAAATAGAATCTAGGGGATGGTGAATAGTTGATTTTCACCCTCACAAATAGATGTAGGGTAGAAAGGAGAAGGAGCTTGGAGAAAATTGGAGCACATACCTATACATACACATCAGATAGAACACATGAGGAAGCATCAATGACCAATGGGACATGGCCTACTGATATGTAGTTTGAAATCTTAGATGCATAGAATTTATTATGCATTTTAGGGGGTAGGAAAAGGGGAAGAAGCGCAAATGCACACATGCATTACATGTTTGTGTACAGGCATGAGAAAATATAATGTGGGTGCTTGTTAAATAGGTGACTACATGTATGAGACTGGTCATCCATGAATGAGGGCATGCAGGGAAATGGAGTGTGCTTGAGAATGAGTGCCTCCATTGGGGATGAGAAGCTTCGTAGAAAAATGGTGTGTGGGTGTAGGGTAAAAGGGTGCAGGCATGGATGAGCACCTGCATCAAGAATAAGTGTAGGTGCTAAAAAATGAAGTGCCTACATAGGTAAAATTGGAAATATGGATGTCTAATGTAGTGTTTAGTTGTGTGCAACAGCAACTAAGGGTGATAGTAACCTGAGAGTGGAGATTGGCAGTCCTAGATTTGACTGAGGATTGGTAGGAGTGAGAGTGTGTCATGCCCACATTTTCCATGTGATCACATCACACGTCACACGTGTCATAGCCACATTTGTCATGTGATTATGACACGAACTATCAAAAATTTTCTCACGCAACCCTAGAAACCCCCTCGCATGCGTAAGCATGCTCGGTGGTGTACGCTCAAGGAGAAAACACTACAGTTGTCGGCGGGGTACAAGTACAATTGCGTGCAACCAGACGCAAGCAGTCCAACAAGGGGGTCTCCTTGATGCAGTTAACGTCGCTACAAGGTTTATATTTTTGAGGCCCCTAACCCTATTTCTTGGTAGATTTCGATAGCATAACGCCTTACGATGTAAGTGAGAATATACTCAACACTATACCACTTACGGGGTTCCCTGATAGGTTAACAACTTCCCATGACGTCTTGTTCCTACTAAACTAACTCGTGATCTCCCTATGGGGATATTTTTCAGCAAAGCACATTTGTCTACCTTCTTTCTCGTTTCCTAAAATATACTCCTACTTCGAGCTTAGCATTCTCAACAAGACAGTTCGTTTGCCCTCTCTTCCGTTTCTCTGGATCTTAATTTTGATTGTATTTCTATCGCGCTCACCTTAACTATTTCTCTGATGTTTTCATTTGTTTATATTTCGGTCTCTCTCTTTCAGGTCTCTTCGTTTTCTTTATGTTTATGCTGTCCTTTCTTCATATTCTACATCAATTAGAGTTATCACTGTATCTATTTTAACATTGTTCCTAACTTCAGATTTTCTAGATCACACAGGATGGTTTACTACTTCGCTGGACTCGGTCTCCTGTTTTTCTCCGATCTAGGATTCACCGTTACGTTTGTATTAATTAAACTTGTCTCTAAGAAAATTTAGCGGAAGGATCCATCAACTTAGTTCTCTTATCCCATGTAGAAAATGCCGCGCATTTTCTCCTCTGTGTTTTCCAATGTTAGTTTTTCTTCTTCTTACTCTCTAGCAGGTTTTCTTCTCTGGACGTTTACTAACTACAGTTGAGATTAAAATGGCCTCACATGGAATGTCTGTGATGGCTTCTTAAGTTTATTTCCAGTGATCTTTTAAACAAGGTGACGCATAATTTTCCTCTTCATTTTCCTGGTTATTGAATCTCACTGATAGTTAAACTTCTGAGAAACTCTTCCCGAAATATCATAATATATTCCTTTATGCTCTATTTTATTTTCTCCTGTTGTTGTAACGAGAATACGAATGGCCTCTCTGATAAACTTATCAATTAAATAATCTATGTATGTATCGATATATTTTTATATATATATAAAAGATCATATATATATAAATACATATATATATACAAGTATATTTCTCTTATCGTTATAATTACTGTTGTTATTATTACTATTATCTATTACTGTTGCTATTATTACAATTGTAATTCTTTATTTTTAATAAAATATATATCTATATATATGTATATATATATATATATATACTTATACCACTATATTCCATTTGTTATAGTATAAAAGAGGCTCTCCTCTTTATAAAAAATTCCATTCCATGGATCTAATCATATTTTATTTGTTTTTTTTTTTTTTTTTTAAACAACAAAACCTAACTGTGTTTTTTTTTTTTTGTTTTAGCTTATTCTGGGCAGAGGGCATGAGAGGCGGCGGCGGCCATGGCAGGGGACGGCGGCAGCTGATCTCTTAGAGGCCATGCGAACGGAGGGTGGAGGTAGAGTTTGGGCGGAGGTGGCTGCAAGGGCAGTGGCGGGGTTGGGGTTATGAAGGTACGGCGGCCGCTGAGGTTTCAGCGAAGGGGGAGCCACTGGTAGGGGTTCGAAGGGGAGCGGAGCTGGCAGGGTGAGTGTCACCAAAGGAGGCCACGGTGAAGGTCTTGGCGGGGGGTGTGGTGGTGCGAAGGCCGCGGGGGAGAGAGGTGGCCCGCAGTTTTAAAGACAGGCGGGGGTGTGGGGAGGGGGTGGAGCCCCCACCCACACCCCACGTAGTGGGGTGTGGGTGGGGGCTCCACCCCTTCCCACACCTCCATTGTTTTTAAAGGACTGCGGTGGGGTTTCAACCCCACCGCCCATGTATTGTATTTTTTTTTTGTTTTTTTAAAAAAAACAAACAAACTTTGTTTATTGTTTATTTTATTAATTTTTTAATTCTTTCTCTCTGTTTATAAAAAAAAAATACATTATACCATTTAGTTTATACAAAACATTTAATTTAATTGTAATTTTTTTTTTTATAAACAATATCATATGTAAGAAAACTATATATATATATATATACATACATACACTCAACACACATTTTAATCACAACTCTTCTTATTAGCCCTCTAATTAGAATTAGTAAAATTTCAATATTATTTAATGGAACGAGAAAATAGTTTGTAAGTTAAATAACGATTTAGCTTTAAAATGAACGAATAATTTAAAATGAATGAATAAATCTATGATAAATTACAATTTCAATGCATCACCAAAACGTAACGATATTATGGGCAGGGGCCCTGGCTCGATTGGCTAAGTAATTTCGTTGCGGTAAAGATGGTCATGAGGTCCAGTCTCCCCCCTGCCCACCTGATAATTGTAACCGGTTCATAGCTCCGGTCAAAAGCGTTTACCCATGAATAAAAAAAAAACGTAACAATATTCTAAATTCTACATACAAGGATAATTAAAATTTGTTCTTCTTCCCGATCTAATTTAATATTCAGCCACAATTTCCTTTCATAGCAATAAGCAAGATAAACATCATTTTCATAAACAATGTAAGTCACAATTCTTTTTATCCTAAGTGCTTTTTTTAATATATTAACAATGTTACAATCTTCATAAAATTTACAAATAACTAATAATTCCACCAAATTTTCCAATAACAGAAGCTTAACTTTACAACTGGATAATAAAATTGAAGGACCATTCTCCACAACCATACTGAAGGGAAGAATTTCCCTCCTTCCCTGACAATAATCTATTACAACTTCAGAGAGAGAGAATCCCTCCGTAATGAATCTACACAAGAGGTAACTCAATGAACCAAACTCTTCTTATAGCAAGGATGAAATTCTTTCTTTCTAAATACAGCACTCCTCTAGTCCCAACCATAAGCTTCAAGAGGATACCTGTGTATCAAAGACAAACAAAGAAGAAAACACCACTCATCTATCTCTCCTCCCTTCCATAGACCTGCAAGAAGGTCACCCCCGAGCTAGGGAGACCATACTCACACCTGGGTAACTCAAGCAATCCACATCCCAACACGGAACAACAATAAACCCAAAGCACACTTACACCCGTGGATAAATTACACAACACGAAAACTCAACAACGGTGAGTTTCATAGGGGCAGGAGAGTGGACACACTCGACTCCAGGGTGTCACCCTTACAGATATTATAACCAACACAATTCTCTTGGCCTCAAACCAAGTTTGATCATAAAATTTCCTAAAGAATCTGTATCTGACTCTCAAGTCAAAGAACCGGTCACAAATACAAGCCCTCAAGGCTTTCAACATCCCAAAAGAAGAAAACAGGTATGCACCCAAGGAGGATCACTCCTCCCCTACCCCAAACTTGATGAGCATTTCTCCCAAGTGGGAGAAGCTCTGTCAACAACCTGACAATAGATCCCACAAAAACAAATCTAAAACCCAAACAAATAAGCACCTTTCACACAATTTTTCATACAACATTCAGATATACGAAAGAAAGGTAAAACCAAACCAACCTTACAAAGCCCTTCTGGAATGAAACTATTATAGAGCTCCACTGAGATCTCTTCCAACCTTAGCCACCAACTCCCTCTTCCTTTCCTCACCTCAAGCTAACTTTCCTATTCTGGTAATGAAAAATAAAACTCTCCAAAAAAATCAACTAACTCCCTTCCCTTCCAAAAATGGAATTCAAATAACCAAAAACCCTCCAGTTTAGAGGAATGGGGAGGTGACACTTGTCACCTCCTCACCCTTTCCAAAACCACTATTATGTCCCAAGGGATGAGTGTTGGCTTATATCACTCACCCATCCCTAGAGTACTCCTTATCCCTCTCCTCATGTCATTTCTCTTACACATGGGAGAAATAAAAGGAGTTAAAGGAGGAAAAGATAGGTGACCCATGCCTCTTCTCCCTTCCTTCAACATGGATGACCCCACAGCACATGGGGAATCTCACTAATGGTGAGGGTGACTTCAAGTCAATCCCTCTGTAATGGATGGGTTTGTAGTCATCTCTTACCTTGGGGATTGAAGAGGGATGGGTTGGGTGTTGGTACAACCCATCATGTCCCCCCCACATGCCTCCAATTTTCGCCACTTAACTTCAGGGGGTAGTTAAGATGACTTGATGGAGGTTACCCAAGGGTTACCCATGCCAAATGGGGCCCTGGACCCATGGGGTATAACCCAGGGTCAGCTTTAACCCATTCTGGACAACCATGGTCAAGGTAAAGCACAAGAAAAGGCCTCCAAGATTTAAATAAAAGAAAAGAAATTCAAATTCAACCTTTTTACAACACAAATCATAAGTCAGTGTTACAAGAGGGTAGACCAACCCATTCGACCTTATGAAAGACCACATTACGACACCATATCAAACAAAGAGTGATCTTGGTCCCTTGTGGAACCAGATCGGCTTAACAGGGAATAACAATAACAAGGTGCGGAATGATCTCCAAAATTTGTGGTTTGATTAGTAATTTCCTGCACACTAAATTGCAAGATTAGTTTCACATATAATCATCATAGCCGAAGCAACTTAAAACATGCATAATCATGACCTAGTTCTAAATAGCATAAATGAAATCATATTACAATTTTCCATCATCACCTAAATAACTTTTTTTTGAAATGTAAACTTATCCAAACATCACCCAATTAGTTTTTCCGTAAACAAAATAAAGTTTAATAGTTTGACAAATCCAGGAACTACTATCCCACACATATAAAAAGTATCAATAACAATAATGTAAATAGTCACAAGAACAAAAGTAAAAAGGTGGTTCTCACATCCTCTCCCCCTAAGACTGTACTTCCTCCTGGAAGTCATCAAAAAGGTGAGGATAAAGGGTCTTTAGTCTCTCTGCATCTTCCCAAGTCACTGTGACTTCGTCGTATAGGTCCCACTAGACCCTAACCTAGTCCAGCTCTCGACCTCGAAGGGCCAGCGTCCGACGAGCCAATATGCGAATTGGCTCCAGAGCCAGCTGTCCGTCTGCCTCTACCTGAAGAGCACTCCAATCCAACACGTGAGATAAGTCAGAAATATATTGAAGTAAAACTAAAGCATGAAATACATTGTGGATATGTGACAGGCTAGGTGGCAAGGCTAGACGATAGGCTACTGGTCCTATCCGCTCCAAGATCTCAAAAGGTCCTACAAATTGAGGTGCGAGCTTAGAGCCTTTCCCGTAATGGATTGGACTCTTGTGCGGTCGCACTCTCAAAAATACTCTATCACCCACAGAGAAGCTTCGGTCTGTCCTCTTAGCATCGGCATACTTCTTCTACCTGTCCTGTGCCTCCTGAAGTCTCTATCTAATCTGTTTGACCTACTGTTCCATATTCTGAACTATCTCTGGACCTATGGCCGTTCTGTCCTCTATCCGATTCCAACTCAAAGGTGTTCTGCATGGTCTGCCATATAAAGCCTGGAAAGGAGGCATACCCAACGAGCTGTGATGCCTATTATTGTAGGCGAACTCAACTAGATATAGGTACTCCTCCCATCTAGACTGATGGTCCATAACATACATGCAAAGCATGTCTTCTAACACCTGGTTAACTCTCTCAATTTGTCCGTTAGTTTCTGGATGATAGGCTGAACTGAAGTTGAGTTGTGTGCCCAACGCCTGATGTAAGTCTCTCCAGAATGATGAAGTAAATACGGAGTCTCTGTCAGATATAATGCGGCGAGGTACCCCGTGAAGTCTAACAATTTGATCAAGAAACACCTTTGCCACCGATGGTGCATTGTACGTTGTGCAAATTGGTGAAAAATGTGCCACTTTGGTTAGCTTGTCAACTGTCACCATAATAGCATCATGGTGATGTGATGACATAGGTAAACCAACGATGAAATCCATAGAAATGGTGTCCCATTTCCATTTAGGTATTTCGTGAGGGTACAACAGTCCAGCTGGATGTTGATGTTCAGCCTTGACCCTCTGACATTCTAGGCAACGAGCAACATATTCTGCAATGTCTCGCCTCATTCCAGCCCAATGATAAAGTTGTCGTAAATCAGTATGCATCTTCTTCACTCCTAGATGTGCTACGTAGGGTGCTCTATGAGCCTCTGATAGGATTACTGTACGAAGATTACCCGCATTCGGTACATAGATGCGTTGCTAATGTCTAAGCAAGCCATCAGACTCAAGGGTATATCCTGCGAATTTGCCCTCAAGGGCCCTCTGATTTAGAACTTCTTGCTGCACCTCAAGAAACCACTCGTCCTCCGGTAGATGCTGTAAGATGCGATCTCTCATGTCCACCCTCAAGGTTAGGGTCAGGATCTCGTTGCGCCTTCGACTCAAAGCATCAACGACCACGTTCTCCTTCCCTTTGATGTAGTGGACATCAAAGTCGTATTCACATAGGAATTCCATCCAACGCCATTGGCGGGCGTTCAAGTTTGGCTGTGTAAAAATATATTGCAAACTATGATGATCCGAATGGAGTTCAAAGCGTCAACCTAAGAGAAAGTGTCTCCAGTGGACCAAAGCATGAATAACTGCTGCGAGCTCTAAGTCATGAGTAGGGTAGTTTAACTCATGTGTCTTCAGTTTCTGCGATTCGTATGTGATCGCTCTTTGACCTTGCATAAGCACGGCTCCCAAACCTTCTAATGATGCATCTGTGCAAACTACAAACTCCTCTATAGGATCTGGAACCGCTAAAATAGGAGCACTGGTAAGACGCTCCTTGAGGACTCCGAATGCCTTTTCACACTGTTCGGTCCATATGAAACCCTTCACTTTTCGCTGAAGGGAAGTAATGGGATGTGCTATCCTGGAAAAGTCCTCGACAAACCAACAATAATACCCAGCTAACCCCATAAAGCTTCTGACCTCTATCACATTGGTGGGTGCCGGCCACTCCTGAATTGCTCTAATTTTAGATGGATCTATGGAGATGCCATAGCCTGATAAAATGTGTCCCAAATACTGCACTTCTGTCCTGAAGAAGGCACACTTCGCCAAGTTGCCATAAAGCTGCTCCTCTCGTAAGCACTGCAAAACCTGACGCAAGTGCTCCACATGCTCTTCCTCGGTCCACGAATAAATTAAAATATCATCTAGAAATATGATTACGAACCGATCTAGGTAAGTACGGAACACCCCGTTCATGAGACTCATGAACACTGCAGGGGCGTTCGTCAACCCGAAGGGTACCACTGTGAATTCGTAATGGCCATATCTAGTTTGAAAAGCAGTCTTATGAATATCTGCCTCTGTGATGCACAATTGGTGATACCCAAATTTTAGATCAATTTTTGAGAACACTCTGGCTCCTTGCATCTGATCAAAAAGGTCGTCAATCCTAGGCAGAGGATAACGGTTCTTCACCGTCACCTTGTTCAACTGCCTGTAGTCCATGCATAATCGAAGAGACCCATCCTTCTTCTTCACGAAGATAACCGGTGCGCCCCATGGTGAAATGCTGGGTCGGATGTGCCCCTTCTCAAGTAATTCCTCTAACTGCAGCTTGAGTTCGGTGAGTTCATGTGTAGTCATCCTTTAAGGTGCACGGGATATCAGTTCTACACCTGGCACTAAGTCGATGTGGAAGTCCACTTCTCTGCATGGTGGCATACCTGGTAATTCTGGCAGAAATACACTGGCAAACTCTCTAAGGACAGGATGATCATCTAAGGTAGCCTCAAGTTCATCCTCTGCTCTATCACTGACTGTAATTGCAAACAACTAGCATCCTTTCTGCATACAGTGCTTAAGCTGCTGAGTGGATATCATACAAACAGTCGTGGGCTTCTAAATGCCCACTATCTCAACCGATGAACCATGATTGTCTAAACAGCTAATCGTCCTCTGACGACAATCTAGCTTGGCTCTATGTGTCGCAAGCCAATCCATACCCAGTACTACACCATAGGATCCTAAGGGCATAACCCTAAGGTCACATGATGTAGTGAAGGATCCTAATGTGATCTCGCAGTCTTTAATCAAGGTATCTACTGACATCCTTGCCCCTGAGGCCGACTCAACTTCCCACCTAATGTCTTGCCTAGAAGCCACCAGCTTGCAACGCTCCACTAACGATGTAGACAGAAAGGAGTCAGTAGCTCCTGAGTCAAAAAGGATAGAGATGTGGTAGTTTCCAATCATACCTACTGCCTCGATGACTGAGGCCTAGAAATCAGCCTGGCAGTTATCAACCGCTGCAAACATGTGGTGGGATCTGCCCATGTCACCTACGGTCTGCTCAGATCTTCCTAATCGGGGCTGTCCCCCTACTGTAAATCCCTGCGGGCACTCTCTAGCCAAATGCCCTGCCCCACCACACACATAACACGGTCCTCTAGCCTGTAACTGCCTTGACTGTGTTCTGCCCGACTGTTGTTGCCCAGTCCGTCCCGTGGAACCCTGTGAGCCTCTATAAGACTGCTCGGACCTCGCGGGTCCTATCGATGAACCCTGCTGTCTTTGATCTCTACGTGAACCCTGCTGCTGCCAACCATGGTTTTGTCCTCCCTGACCCCTCTGTTGGAATTTAGATTTTTGCTAATGTTGCTACTGCTGTGGAGGCCTAGGAGGTAATGATGAAGAGTTATATCCTCCTCTCTGTGTTGTGTTTTGAGGCCTTTGAAAGTTCTACTGTTGTTGGGGATTACGATCCTTAAATGGTGGGCATGAATTCTACCCTCGTCCCTAAATTTCCTCTGATATAAGGGCTTTTTCAACCGCCTCGCTCATGGTCTGGGGATCTGCCATACGAACTGGTCCTGCTATCCTGTGATTCAGCCCTCTGATAAATTTGTTTATTAAGATTTTCTCGTCGTGGAGGTATTCCGCGTAACGAGAAAGCTTAATGAATCAGCTCTCATACTAAGTAACAGTGAGTCCCCTCTGCTGTAAATCATGGAACTCATCGATCCTACGCTATCTGTAATGTTCTGACAAATATCGCGCATTAAAGCGCTTAATAAAGATATCCCAAGTGAGTGTATCCACGGAAAGTCAGTGCTTGCACTCCTCAGTGCGCCACCAGGTAGCTGCGGCATCCCTCAGAAGATGGACTACCACTCGTGCTTTCATGTTGCTTCCATAAGGTCGCAACGCGAAACACGTGTCTAAACTAATCAGCCAAGCCTCGGCCACAGCTCCCTCTGTAGCACCTGCAAAGGTGGGTGGGTTGAGCCTAAGTAGATCTTTGATGGGGTCCCCTCTGTCTCTAAGTCCCACAACTGGCTCTTCCACCCCATCCTCATACAATCCATGATGTACCTGCTCTGCCCTCTGGGTCTCATCTTGTCTCAAAGGTCTCGGAGGACTCCTGCTCCATGCACAGGAGGCTGACCCTACCTCCTCTACTATTGTGTTGGGGATCTCAACAAAAGGCTCCACACGTGGCACCTCTAGTGGATCAACGCGGGGCTCCTCAAGTGGCTCAATACGTGACTCGGCACGAGGCTCCCTACGTGGCTCCTCTCGCGGATCAACACGAGGCTCGACACGTGGCTCAGGAATCACTGGCGGTAACCTCTCTAACATAGCCTGCAGTGCCTGTAAGATCTGCAGTCCTATATCCAATACTGGTGGTGCCTGTGGTACCAGTGGTGCTTGTGGTATAGGTTGTGCAGGTGGTGCTGTTGTAACTACGGGTGTCAGTCCCTCAGCTGAGGAATCGTTGTGCACCTTGACAGACGCTGTGTGGCGTGATCGCGCTCGTCGAACACGTCGGGGATGCATCCTACAAAAACAAGGTAGAGACTAATTAATCAAAGTTGTGGAATACTAACGTGCCCAAATACGCCCAGTGTTTAAACTGGGCTCTGATACCAAATGTCATGCCCACATTTTCCATGTGGTCACATCACGTGTCACACGTGTCATAGCCACATTTGTCATCTGGTTATGACACGAACTATTAAAAATTTTCTCACGCAACCCTAGAAACCCCCTCTCATGCGTAAGCATGCTCGGTGGTGTATGCTCAAGGCGAAAACACTACAGTTGTTGGTGAGGTACAAGTACAATTGCGTGCAACCAGATGCAAGCAGTCCAACAAGGGGGTCTCCTTGATGCAGTTAACGTCGCTACAAGGTTTATATTTTTGAGGCCCTTAACCCTATTTCTTGGCAGATTTTGATAGCATAACGCCTTATGGCATAAGTGAGAATATACTCAACACTATACCACTTACGGGGTTCCTTGATAGGTTAACAACTTCCCACGACACCTTGTTCCTACTAAACTAACTCGTGATCTCCCTATGGGGATATTTTTCAGCAAAGCACATTTGTTTGCCTTCTTTCTCGTTTCCTAAAATATACTCCTACTTCAAGCTTAGCATTCTCAACAAGACAGTTCGTTTGCCCTCTCTTCCGTTTCTCTGGATCTTAATTTTGATTGTATTTCTATCGCGCTCACCTTAACTATTTCTCTGATGTTTTCATTTGTTTATATTTCAGTCTCTCTCTTTTGGGTCTCTTCGTTTTCTTTATGTTTATCCTGTCCTTTCTTCATATTCTACATCAATCAGAGTTATCACTGTATCTATTTTAACATTGTTCCTAACTTCAGATTTTCCAGATCACACAGGCTGGTTTACTACTTCGCTGGACTCGGTCTCCTATTTTTCTCCGATCTAGGATTCACCGTTACGTTTGTATTAATTAAACTTGTCTCTAAGCAAATTTAGCGAAAGGATCCATCAACTTAGTTCTCTTATCCCATGTGGAAAATGCCGCGCATTTTCTCCTCTGTGTTTTCCAATGTTAGTTTTTCTTCTTCTTACTCTCTAGCAGGTTTTCTTCTCTGGACATTTACTAACTATAGTTGAGATTAAAATGGCCTCACATGGAATGTCTGTGATGGCTTCTTAAGTTTATTTCCAGTGATCTTTTAAACAAGGTGACATGTAATTTTCCTCTTCATTTTCCTGGTTATTGAATCTCGTTGATAGTTAAACTTCCGAGAAACTCTTCCTGGAATATCATAATATATTCCTTTATGCTCTATTTTATTTTCTCCTGTTGTTGTAATGAGAATACGAATGGCCTCTCTGATAAACTTATCAATTAAATAATCTATGTATGTATCGATATATTTATATATATATATAAAAGATCATATATATATAAATAAATATATATATACAAGTATATTTCTCTTATCGTTATAATTACTGTTGTTATTATTACTATTATCTATTACTGTTGCTATTATTACAATTGTAATTCTTTATTTTTAATAAAATATATATCTATATATATATACTTATACCACTATATTCCATTTGTTATAGTATAAAAGAGGCTCTCCTCTTTATAAAAAATTCCATTCCATGGATCTAATCATATTTTATTTGTTTTTTTTTTTTTTTTTAAACAACAAAACCTAACTGTGTTTTTTTTTGTTTTAGCTTATTCTGGGCAGAGGGCATGAGAGGCGGCGGCGGCCATGGCAGGGGACGGCGGCGGCCGATCTCTCAGAGGCCATGTGAACGGAGGGTGGAGGCAGAGTTTGGGTGGAGGTGGCTGCAAGGGCAGCGGCGAGGTCAGGGTTATGAAGGCACGATGGCCGCTGAGGTGTCAGCGAAGGGGGAGCCACCAGTAGGGGTTCGAAGGGGAGCGGAGCTGGCAGGGTGAGCATCGCTGAAGGAGGCCGTGGTGAAGGTCTTGGCGGGGGGTGTGGTGGCGCGAAGGCCGCGGGGGTGTAGAGAGGGTATCGCGGGGGAGAGAGGTGGCCCGTGGTTTTAAAGACAGGTGGGGGAGTGGGGAGGGGCCAGAGCCCCCACCCACACCTCCATTGTTTTTAAAGGACTACGGTGGGGTTTCAACCCCACCGCCCATGCATTGTATTTTTTTTTGGTTTTTTTTTTTTAAAAAAAACAAAGTTTGTTTATTATTTATTTTATTAATTTTTTTAATTCTTTCTCTCTGTTTATAAAAAAAAAAATACATTATACCATTTAGTTTATACAAAACATTTAATTTAATTGTAATTTTTTTTTTTTATAAACAATATCATATGTAAGAAAACTATATATATATACACTCAACACACATTTTAATCACAACTCTTCTTATTAGCCCTCTAATTAGAATTAGTAAAATTTCAATATTGTTTAATGGAACGAGCAAATAGTTTGTAAGTTAAATAACGATTTAGCTTTAAAATCAACGAATAATTTAAAATGAATGAATAAATCTATGATAAATTACAATTTCAATGCATCACCAAAACGTAACGATATTCTGAATTCTACATACAAAGATAATTAAAATTTGTTCTTCTTCCCGATCTAATTTAATATTCAACCACAATTTCCTTTCATAGCAATAAGCAAGATAAACATCATTTTCATAAACAATGTAAGTCACAATTCTTTTTATCCTAAGTGCTTTTTTTAATATATTAACAATGTTACAATCTTCATAAAATTTACAAATAACTAATAATTCCACCAAATTTTCTAATAACAGAAGCTTAACTTTACAACTGGATAATAAAATTGAAGGACCATTCTCCACAACCATACTGAAGGGAAGAATTTCTCTCCTTCCCTGACAATAATCTGTTACAACTTCAGAGAGAGAGAATCCCTCTGTAATGAATCTACACAAGAGGTAACTCAATGAACCAAACTCTTCTTATAGCAAGGATGAAATTCTTTCTTTCTAAATACAGCACTCCTCCAGTCCCAACCATAAGCTTCAAGAGGATACCTGTGTATCAAAGACAAACAAAAAAGAAAACACCACTCATCTAGCTCTCCTCCCTTCCGTAGACCTACAAGAAGGTCACCCCCGAGCTAGGGAGACCATACTCACACCTGGGTAACTCAAGAAATCCACATCACAACAGGGAACAACAACAAACCCAAAGCACACTTACACCCGTGGATAAATTACACAACATGAAAACTCAACAATGATGAGCTTCATAGGGGCAGGAGAGTGGACACACTCGACTCCAGGGTGTCACCCTTATAGATATTATAACCAACATAATTCTCTTGGCCTCAAACCAAGTTTGATCACAAAATTTCCCAAAGAATCTGTATCTGACTCTCAAGTCAAAGAACCGGTCACAAATACAAGCCCTCAAGGCTTTCAACATCCCAAAAGAAGAAAATAGGTATGCACCCAAGGAGGATCACTCCTCCCCTACCCCAAACTTGATGAGCATTTCTCCCAAGTGGGAGAAGCTCTGTCAACAACCCAACAACAGATCCCACAGAAACAAATCTAAAACCCAAACAAATAAGCACCTTTCACACAATTTTTCATACAACATTCAGATATACGAAAGAAAGGTAAAACCAAACCAACCTTACAAAGCCCTTCTGGAATGAAACTATTGTAGAGCTCCACTGAGATCTCTTCCAACCTTAGCCACCAACTCCCTCTTCCTTTCCTCACCTCAAGCTAACTTTCCTATTCTGGCAATGAAAAATAAAACTCTCCAAAAATGGAATTCAAATAACCAAAAACCCTCCAGTTTAGAGGAATGGGGAGGTGACACTTGTCACCTCCTCACCCTTTCCAAAACCACTATTATGTCCCAAGGGATGAGTGTTGGATTATGTCACTCACCCATCCCTAGAGTACTCCTTATCCCTCTCCTCATGTCATTTCTCTTATGCATGGGAGAAATAAAAGGAGTTAAAGGAGGAAAAGACAGGTGACCCATGCCTCTTCTCCCTTCCTTCAACATGGATGACCCCACAGCACATGGGGAATCTCACTAATGGTGAGGGTGACTTCAAGTCAATCCCTCTATAATGGATGGGTTTGTAGTCATCTCTTACCTTGGGGATTGAAGAGGGATGGGTTGGGTGTTGGTACAACCCATCATGTCCCCCCCCATGCCTCCAATTTTCGCCACTTAACTTCAGGGGGTAGTTAAGATGACTTGATGGAGGTTACCCAAGGGTTACCCATGCCAAATGGGGCCCTGGACCCATGGGGTATAACCCAGGGTCAACTTTAACCCATTCTGGACAACCATGGTCAAGGTAAAGCACAAGAAAAGGCCTCCAAGATTTAAATAAAAGAAAAGAAATTCAAATTCAACCTTTTTACAACACAAATCATAAGTCAGTGTTACAAGAGGGTAGACCAACCCATTCGACCTTATGAAAGACCACATTACGACAAAATAATCAAACACAGAGTGATCTTGGTCCCTTGTGGAACTAGATCGGCTTAACAGGGAATAACAATAACAAGGTGCGGAATGATCTCCAAAATCTGTGGTTTGATTAGTAATTTCCTGCACACTAAATTGCAAGATCAGTTTCACATATAATCATCATAGCCGAAGCAACTTAAAACATGCATAATCATGACCTAGTTCTAAATAGCATAAATGAAATCATATTACAATTTTCCATCATCACCTAATTAACTTTTTTTTTAAATGTAAACTTATCCAAACATCACCCAATTAGTTTTTCCGTAAACAAAATAAAGTTTAATAGTTTGACAAATCCGGGAACTACTATCCCACACATACAAAAAGTATCAATAACAGTAATGTAAATAGTCACAAGAACAGAAGTAAAAGGGTAGTTCTCACAGAGTGGGAGTATTTGGAGATGGTATGAATCTGGCATGTGGTGATGATGCCATGATTAAGGGCCCATAGGGCCATGCTAATGAATTTGATTAAACAATGGCATTGAAAGACCAACACATTCCACCTCCCAATAGGGGAGATGACAGTGACTCTTGATGATGTGTATCAAATTTTTTTCTTGCAAATCCATGGGTGGTGGGCATATTATTTATAGTGAAATGATAACATCACCTTGTAGAGGGTGTTTGGGAGGTATAATCTACCCCAAGAGGGTATGAGTTTGGTTTTTGATGCATGTATGGGGAGGGTGGATGACATCCCACTATTGATGGTGGAAGTTGTTAGGAGATTATTCATTCCTAATATAACATAGATTTTTCCTAATTGGGTTGGCTCATGAGTTAGGAGATAGGTTTTGGGATGATGAGTTATTTGCATGGGGACCCTATGTGCTAGCCATGTTGTACAAGGATTCTAACTTGATTGTATATAGGGAGGGATGAAGCTTTGTACATGTGACACTACTTTAGGTGTGGGTATGGGAGCACATTGTAGTACTAAGGCTAGTGGGAGGAGGTGCAATGCAAGAGATGTCTCAGTGTTATGTATGTAGGTGGAGGTAATTAATGTGATACTCTTATGTGAAGGATGTGAGATACTAATGATGTGTGGTAGATGATATTATTCTAGTTATATGGAGGCCATACAAGGAATGTGAGTTGTGGCCAGAGGATTGGTAGACATAATTGTGACTTTTTATGCCACACTACATTATTGGGCAGAGGAGGTCTATTATTGAGAGGTATCGACCATATCAAGTACAATGGTAGTTTGGTTTGAGATGAGTTACTTTAGCAAAGAGACCTCATGTGTTTGTGTGTGTGGAACAAGATGAGCTATTAGGGTGGGGGTCACAAGTGGATTCATGTATTGCATGGCTAGACTAGGTGCATTTTATGTATTGTGTATAATTTGTAGGATACATGTGTTACCCATGATTATAGGATATGGTGGGCCCATAGTAGGCCCATGAGATTGACATGGCCATTGATGGTAGGGGTACAAGGAGCCATCCATAGAGCATATGTATTAGTGTAATGATGACAAACAATGTTTCAGGGATAGAGAGTTGGAATAGATGGGGGAGGGGCTGAGGTAGGTCTATGGGAGGAGGTAGGGGAGTGTTGGGATGGATGTGACCACAACTACAAAGGCACCAGGATTGCTACCATAGGTACCAGGATTGCTACCACCATAACTATTTGGAGGAGATGGGGGTGATGGGGGTGATGGAGTAGGGTCTTCTAGAAGAGGGGGAGATGGATGGGTATCTCCTACATGAGGTGAAGGGGGTGTTTAGAGATGGTATCCCCTAGGGGATGGGCACTGGAGGATCAACTTGCTACCATGGAGATGGAGTGAGATCATCTTTTGGCGAGACTAGATAATCAAGGTACCTTCGAAAAAAGGTCCTTTGATGGCCTCTTTCACTCTAGGCCTCAAGATTTCCTGAGAATTTTTAGTTTCAAACCTTGGGTTGGACCTCCAAATGGAATGAACTTGACAAGAAAATTTACAGGGTTGTTGCTCTCAAAATGAGCTTTCCAACAAGTATAATTTTGAATATATTTAATTTGATTGTTATATTTATTTTCTATTTTTTACTAAACATAGGTTTTTGACAAAACATCAAGCTCTCTATTCTACACATGGAAAAATAGTAACATTCTTAAAATATATATGCACTAGCTATTGATCTCCTTGTTTCAACAAAACAAAATGAATTTGGATGCATATAGAAAAAGTTACACTATATGGTTCAAACCTGTGTCTAAATTATAATAAGATCACTTCAAAAATTAATAAAAAAAATATGCTTCAAAAAATTATAAAAAATATCTGCGCACTAGATATTAGTGTTATGAATCTATATTTAAAGATTTAAAATATTATCTTTTCTATAAAAAATGTTATACTATATGGTTTGAACGACACATTTTAAAAATATCGTTAACTATAAAAAATAACTTAGTAAAAGTTACATAAAAAAATCACAATTTTTTTTAATTTAAAAAAATATATATTTAGAATTTACACAGAAAATCACAAAAATCACTAGTTCACATCATCTTAAAATTCTTAATGGTTTAGTTGCTATAGGTGTAAGAAAGTGAAAATTTAGTAAAAAAATGTTGATTTCAATGTCCTACTTTCACCAAAAAGTGGGATACAATATTGTGTGATCACCCATGATGGGGTACAGATGTAGCTACAGAGAGCTCAGGGTGATATACAAAGTCTCTGACAAGAGAATGATTATGCTAGAGGAGTGATTGGGGGAGAAGGTGTGGTCCAAATATATGTAGATACTCAAAAAACTATGGACTAGGCCCTGATAGCCATGAGAGAGGTTACATAGTATCACAACTTGTATAAGGTAGTAGGACTAGTAGAGTAGAGGGCACAATCATATATAGAGTAGACACATAGCAAGGCCACATGATCAAGGAGATCAAGCTAGTCAAATTCAGTGGGGATGTAACCACCTCAATAGGGGTCCCAACGACATGGTGGGGAGCCATCAAGATCACATGGAGATAGTACTAGCCATGCATAGTGTATTTTGATGTATCAAGTATAGATAGTACATTTTCCATAACACTTATGCTCTAACGATCATTTTGTATTGTGACACATTTTTATAGACATTGCCCTGATTTTGAGATGTATATATAGACAATTGATATCCCATGTGTTTTTATGTTATAAGTTATTATGGATGTGAGGTGTTATGATGTTTATGGTGTGATGATATATATTTTATGATTATGTATGGTTATATGATGTAATGATTATGAAAAAAGATTTGTTTTGCAGATCTATCTTATGTATATGTGTTATTGTGATGATATATGGGATTGTGAAATTTGGATTATGTTAGAAAATGTTACAGTATTTCTATAAAAATAATATTCTTTATGTGTACAAGTGCGGTGGAGCATGCATTGGGTGATTATATGTCTTGTAAAGTGCAATGGATATGATTGGTGCATTGATGTGTGTGAGGGTTGGTGTGTGTTAGAAAATGTTGCACCAGCTCTATAAAATAACATGATGTGTGTGTAGGTGCATGATGAAAAAGAAATGATATGTCATTCTTTTTGTGCATGGCGTAATGACAGAAAGAAATGATGATGTAGAAGGCATGATGATAATAAAAGAACTAAGTAAAGAAATATAACTAATAGCTTACACAAATATAAGTATGATTAATCAAGGCTTTAGTAGGTAGGATTCATGTGGGGGGAAGATTTACACATGGGACAATGGATAGGGGTGATCTTGAATGCAGTTGTTAAACTGAAATATAGAGAACACACATTTGGATATTTTAGGAGATATTATGCACCAGGGTATAAAGACCAAGGTAAGGATATATCTCTTGCATAGGAATGATACTGAAGAAAATATATAAAATGTTGTCTCACCACAACATAGGGCATGTGTTGGCCTTGGAGGGTAATATGGTGAAACAATCAATAGAGAGAAGGATGTGCTAGCATCATGCAAGGAAGATGGCAACCTTGGTAGTCCTAGTAATAAGATAGTCATATAAACACAACACCTAAAAAATAAAAAGATCATGTCCCATTACATATTTCCAAAAAAGCTCTATGATATGAATGATCATAGTGGCCTTGGAGAGAGAACAAATTAGCTTAAAAAGAAAGATCACTGAAGAAAACCAAAACAATTGATTAACACATAATGACATACCTTTTTCCAGAGGTGCATGTTGATGCCTAATGTGGGGAATGATGTTGTAAGTATGTGCGGTATGTGCAATCGGTGTTGTCATTGATGTCAATAAGCTTGTCTTGTCATTGGTGTAAACTATGTCAATTGTGTGAGTAAGAAATGGTGCAAGAGTGTGAGTAGTTTGTGTTGAGTGGATAGTGTCTCTGAGATGAGGTTGTTGCAATGGTATGAACTATTTGAATGATTTGCTTTACTCTGGTTGCTTTGACAAGGTACTAAAGATGTTGAGAATATGTTTCTATTGACTAGCTTCCAAGTGCTTTTGAGAAAATTTGATTATTAAAGGAAATAGTGTGTTGAAGTGGCTTTTTGGCTTATAGAGTAGTGTTCTGGTTTTGCTCCGCATTTTCTCTATGTGAAAGATGTGTCTTTACAATTTGGATATGATGTTCAGGGATATTCATAGATGTTATATTCCTAGTTTTGTGCTCCAGTTCATTGTGCAGAGGAAGTTGTGTTCACCAGTGTGTGGAATGTGTTTCTGAGTGTTGTACATGTGTCTAGGAGAAATGTCTTTTCTCTACATTTCTCTACAAAGAGGTTTTAGGTCTTGCAGTTCTGGAAATGTTCTTATAAGGTTCATATCTTTCTTTTGTTGAATTTTTTTGTGGTTTGGTGGTCCGAAATATGATTTCTAGATAGATAGTGTATGACAGAGATAGTTAAGCATACTGGATGAGATAGTTAAGCATACTGGTAAAAAGGATAAGGTTGTGTGGAAGGTGAAAGTTGTAGAAGAATTTACTAGATTTTAGGTTATTTTAGGATGCTCATGGTATACTCTAGATTGTGTTGAAGCCTTGCATGTGGTCTGCAAGTCATCTTTGGGTTTGAGGAAGTGTGTACTTAAGAGTTCATTATGTTAACATTGGTTTGGCCGGCGTTGGGTGTTTATACTCATTGCAGAGTTGCTTTAGTGAATGTGAAAGCATGGTGAAGCATGTATCTATAGATTTAGGTCCAAACTAAGGTTTGGTGTGATATGTATTCATTACTTTCCACCACAGGAATGTTTTGGTGTTGACCTAATTTGAATTTGCATAAGAAAAGTATTGTGTCGACCTTGGAAAATGATTTCAAGTTTGATGATGGTATAAATAAATGTCAAGGAATCGTGAAAGGGTGTGCATGCGATGGATATGATGTGAATAGTAGAGTGGTTGAATGTGTGGTGCATTACAAGCCTTCATGAGCTAGACTACTAGATTTAGTAAGCATAAGGTGTCTACAATTTTTAAATGATGTTGTAGAGGTGATGTTGGTGTTGTGGTGAACATCGACCTTCAATACTTTGACCTTCCTTGGAATTGTACTCCTTACATAGGTTAGATGAAATTATAACAGTTCAACTTTGGTAGTGAGCCACCTCTTCTATTTCTTTCTTTCAAGACAGTTAGTCCTTGGGCAATGAGCCCTCTGGTAGTGAGCCCTTTGTGATTCAGTGTTGTTACTACTTTATATTGTGAGCTAATCCTCACCATGATTTTTTCTTGCTTGGGTTTTCCACAGAAAATCTAGTGTTGTCTTGTGTATGGTGTTGTTATGATTTAGTTTTTGTTATTTGCTTTCCATGTTTAATCATCATAACGAGTTTAAGGGTTAGTTATATTAATGTGGATCTAAATGTGTATTAGGGTTTTTAAATTACAAGTTACAATTGACTCACCCCCCTCTTAGTTGTCTTGAGCTTTCAACAATTGGTATTAGAGCAAGGTTCCTTGGAAGAGAGCTTAACCATTTGAGGTAGATCTGGGATGGTGCACAAGAAGGATGTTCCCTAGTTCAATGGAATAGATTATGCATTCTGGAAAATAAGGATGGAAGGTTATCTAATTTCTATTGGTTATGAGATTTGGAAGTCTATTGAGTCCACTTACACTATACCTAGAAATGGTCTGAGTACTGCTCTTCAGATCAAGGCCTCTAAAACCAATGGTAAAGCAAGCTATGCTCTTTTAAGTGGTCTTACTAATTTTGAATTGGTGAAATTCATGAATCTAAAAACTACTAATGAAATCTAGAAAAAGTTAAAAAGTATTCTTGAAGGAGATGTTAAGGTCAAGCAAGCTAAATTGCAGAATTTGAAGCTCATGTTTGAAACCATGAGGATGTCTAAAGATGAAAATATTATGAGCTACTTACAAAAGGTAGATGAAGTTGTCAATGGAATCAAAGGACTTGAAGGAAATTTAGATGAAAAAGAAGTGATATTGAAGGTACTCAGAACTCTTCCTAAAGCTTACTGTCATAAATTTTTTTCTATTGAAGAATTACAAAATCTAAATCAATTTTCCAAAGATCAGTTTCTTGGTACCTTAACCACTTTTAAAATCAAAGAATTTGGTACAAGTAGTGCAAAGAATAAAACTACCTTCAAGACTAGCAAATTTGAGAAGACTTTGGAATCAAATCATGAGGATGCTGATGATGTAGAAGCTAACTTTGTGAGAAAAATGAAATTGGGTACTGGTAAGTACAGTGGTAAGTTTCCTTTGAAGTGTTTCAGTTGTGGAAAGATAGGTCATTATGCTTCAAGATGTCCAGAAAGGATTTTGAGAAGTAAGAAATGGAAAACAAAAGTAGAGTGCCTAATAAAAACTACTATGTGAAATAAGATGCAAGCATATCTGATGATGAATCTGATTATGAAAACGATGAGGAAAATGAATGTTTATTCATAGCTTTAAAAGAAGATATTGTTTTTGCTAAGACTAAGAAATGTGTGAAGGAGAAGGCTCCAAAGGAAAGTCTTAATAGTGAAGGTACTTTGATATCCGATTCTCAGACCAGACAGGAAAAGAACTATTGGGTTATTGGTAGTGGATGCTCAAATCATATGACAGGTGATAAAAGTAAGTTTGTTAAACAAGAAAAATATGATGGAGGACTAGTTAGATTTGGTGATTATAATAATGCTAAGATATGTGGAAGAGGCTCAATTAGTTTTGATGGAAAGCATGACATAGATGATGTTTATTATGTCAAGGGTTTGCAAAATAACCTCTTGACTATTGGACAAATGTGTAGCAAGGGATACAAACTTATGTTTCAGGATGGTGGTTTTGAGATCAGAAAGGATTCCAAAAGTGTGATAGCTATTTGAAAGAGGACAGATGGAAATATTTATCACCTTAAAGGTGGTGATGGTTATTGCTTCATGACTCAGATCAGTGAGAGTTGGCTATGGAATCGAAGATTGTTTCACATCAATTTTGATTCCTGGTAAGGATAAGTTTAGCTCAAGTTGTGAGAGATCTGCCAAATATTACAAAGACTATCAATGTCATTTGTAAGCAATATCAAGTTAGAAAGAAAGAAAGAGGAATTTTCAAAGTCAAGGATTAGTCTCCTACCAGACTGTTGGAATTGGTGCAAACAGATCTTTGTGGTCCTACTAGAGTAAGAAGTTTTCAAGATGACATGTATTTCATGTTATTAATTGATGATTATTCTAGAATAACATGGGTTACTTTTCTTAAAGAAAATTAGAAGCCCTAGATAAGTTTAAATCCTTCAAAGCAATGGTTGAAAATGAAATGGATATGAAAATCAAATGTTTGAGATTTGACAAAGGTGGAGAATTTACTTCTAATAAGTTTAACATGTTTTGTGAGAATCATGGAATAAAGAGGCACTTATCTTTCACTAGGACTCCTAGGTAGAATGGAGTGGTTGAAAGAAATAATAGGAGTGTTCAAGAAGCTACAAGTACAATGATAAAAGAAGCAAATTTACTAGAGGTCTACTAGAGAGAAGCAATTCATACTATTGTCTATATACATAATAGAGTACAAACAAGAAAAAATAGTACAAAGACCCCTTATGAGTTATGGTATGGAAGGATTCCTACTGCTAATTATTTTAAAGTGTTTGGAAGGAAATGTTATATTAGAAGGGATGAAGAAAATTTGGGAAAGTTTTATGCAAGGTCAGATGAAGGTATCTTCCTTGGGTATTCTACTAAAAGCAAAGCTTATCGGTGCTACAACAAGAGGTTGAGAGAGTGCAAATGTCAAAGTTGATGAAGATCTAAAAAATAATTTAGAAGTCAATGGATATGAATTAGATGAGTCTTCAAACAGTGAAGAAGAAAAAGCTAAAGAAAAGGAAGTGCAGGTTGAAGATGAAGAAGCTCTAGAAAGAATTCCAAAAACTCCCAAGTATGTGCAGAAGTATCTTTCTAAAGATCAGATCATTGGAGACAAAAGCAAAGTACTTACAAGAAGGAGAGTTACTAAAGAATAGGTAAATCTATGTTTACTTTCTAAGGTTGAACCTAAAATAGTGACTGAAGTATGCAAATATGAGTATTGGATCAAGGCCATGGAAGAAGAGCTGATGAAAATTGAAAAGAATAAGACTTGGGAACTTGTTCCAAGACCAACAAACAAAAATGTGATTGGAACTAAGTGGGTATTTCTGAACAAACTGAATGAGAATGGAGAAGTGGTAAGAAACAAGGCAAGGCTTGTGCATAAAGGTTACTCACAAGTAAAAGGAATAGATGATGAGGAAACCTATGCTCCAGTGGCAAGAATGAAGGCCATTAGGATGTTTTTGGCATTTGCAACACTTAAGGATTTCAATGTATATCAAATGAATGTGAAGTCTGCTTTCTTGAATGGTGAGTTGGAAGAAGAAGCATACATAGAACAAATGGATGAATTTCAGTTATCAGGTAAACCAAATATGGTCCACAAGTTGAAGAAGGCACTATATGGATTGAAGCAAGCCCTCAGAGCTTGGTATACAAGTTTAGACATGTATTTATTACAACAAGGTTTCAATAAAGGCTCTACAAATAACAATTTGTATATCAAAGTAGCAGGAGATCAAATTATGATTGCGGAAGTGTATGTAGATGATATAATTTTTTGTGGAAATGAAAGTATGTGTAAGATTTTTGCAGATGAAGTGTAGAAAGAATTTGAGATGTCAATGTGTGGAGAAATAAACTTCTTCCTTAGGCTATAGATCAATTGAACAGATAAAGGTATTTTCATTTCACAATCCAAGTATGTCAAGGAAATGTTAAAGAAGTTTGGAATGGAAAACTCTAGAAACTAGTATGTACCCCTATGACAACTGGTTGCAAGATGAGCAAGAATGATGAATCTCCTAAGGCTGATCAGAGAAGGTATAGGTCAATGATTGGAGGATTGTTATATTTAACTACTACTAGACCGGATATTATGCATGTAGTTTGTCTTGTGGCTAGATTTAAAGAAGATATTAGAGAGTCACATGTTGTAGTAGTGAAGGGGATATTTAGATATTTAAAATGCACTTTGGATCATGGATTGTGGTATCCAAAGGATAATGACATTGCTCTAAGTGTTTACACATATGTATATTGGGTTGGTTGTGTAGATTATAGGAAAAGTACAATGGTTGTGCATTCTTTCTTGGTAGTAGAGTGGTGTCATGGTTTAGTAAGAAGCACAATTTAGTATCTCTGTCTACTGTAGAGGAAGAATACATTGCAACAACATCTTGCTATACACAAGCATTGTGGATGAGACAAACCTTAAAGGATATCAGTGTTGTATATGATGAACCTATACCTATCTTCCATGATAATACCAGTGTTATTAATATATCAAGAATCTAGTGATGCATTCAAGGACAAAACATATATCAATTTGGTATCACTTTTTGAAAGATAATGTTGTTAAGAATGAAGTGAAGCTTGAGTATGTGCCTATAATGGATCAAGTTAC
The DNA here is from genome assembly GCA_027924645.1 of Cunninghamia lanceolata. Lineage (NCBI taxonomy): Eukaryota > Viridiplantae > Streptophyta > Pinopsida > Cupressales > Cupressaceae > Cunninghamia > Cunninghamia lanceolata. The sequence continues at coordinate 6,991,066 of BSBN01000194.1, read as the reverse complement.
TGATATATTCACCAAGGCTCTTCTTAAGGATATATTTGAGTATCTCTGGGAGAAGTTAAGGGTTATTTCCCCTCCTTTGAACTTGATGCATAATGAGATGCATCAGTCCAATGGATTTCAAGTTTGAATCCTTATTCTGGACTAATGTTGGAGGCTACCTCTTAGGGGGACTAGGTAGTGGTCATGATGATTGTTGCAGTTAGGGGGAGTAAGTTCTAATGTTGTTTGCTTCTAAGGGGGAGTATACAAAACAATAAAATAAATGATGTTGCAGAATCGTAGTAAGTAGGTACAAGTTTGAGAAGTTGTCTAAGAGTAAGTCTGAGAGAGAGAAATATGAAGCCCTTTGCCATTGATGTCAAAGGGGAAGAGAGAGAAATGTGAAAAAAAAAAGAGTCAGTTGTCAAGAAGTGAGTAGCAAGCTGAGGGGGAGAGAAAGAAAAAGGAAAAGAGTTGGTATGGAGCATAGTATTCAGGATGCTATTATGTTTCCATCAATGACAAAGGGGGAGATTGTTGCAAGTATGTGCAGTTGGTGTTGTCATTGATGTCAACAAGTTTGTCTTGTCATTGGTGTCAACTGTGTTATTTATGTGAGTAAGAAATGGTGCAAGAGTATGAGTAGTTAGTGTTGAGTGGATATTGTCTCTTTGATGAGGTTGGTCCAAGTTCTTTTGAGAAAATTTGATTAATAAAGGAAGCAGTGTGTTGAAGTGGTTTTTTGGCTTACAGAGTAGTGTTCTAGTGTTACTCCACATTTCCTCTATGTGAAAGAAGTGTCTTTGTTGTTTGGATATGTTGTTCAGGGATAATCAAAGATTTTATATTCCAAGTTTTTTTCTCCAATTCATTGTGTACAGGAAGTTGTGCTCACCATTGTCTAGACTATGTTTCTGAGTGTTGTAGAGGTGTCTTGGAGAAATGTCTTTGCTCTACATTTCTCCACAAAGAGGTTTTAGGGCTTGCGGTTCAAGAAATGTGCTTATAAGGTTCATAGATTTCTTCTATTAAAGTTTTTTGTGGTTTGGTGCTCTGGAAGCTGATTTCTAGAGAGCTAGTGTATGACAGAGATAGTCAAGCATACTAGATAAAAAGGATAAGGTTGTGTTTAAGGTGAAAATTGTTGCAGAAGAATTTGTTGGATTTTAGGTTGTCTCAGGATGTTCACGGAATACTCTAGATTGTGTTGAATCCTTGCATGTGGTTTGCAAGTCATTTTTAGGTTTGAGGAAGCGTGTACTTAATAGTTCATTGTGTTAACATAGATTTGGCCAACCTTGGGTGTTTACACTAATTGTGGAGGTGCTTTGTGAATGTGAAAGCATGGTGAAGCATGTATGTGTGGATTTAGGTCCAAACTAAGGTGTGGTGTAGTTCACATTCTTTACTTTGCACTGCAAGAATGTTTTGGTGTTGACCTAATTTGAATTTGCATAATCAAAGCATTGTGCCAACCTTGGAGAATGATTTCATGGTTGATGATGGTATATGATGTGAATAGCAGAGTGGTTGAATGTGTGGTGCAGTACAATCCTTCATGTGTTAGACAACTAGATTGAGTGAGAAGAAGGTGTCTACAATTCTTCAGTGATGCTACGGAGGTGATGTTGGTGTTGTGGTGAACATTGGTTCAATACTTTGAGCTTCATTGGAACTATACTCTTTGCATAGGTTAGATGCAATTATAACAATTCAACTTTGGCAGTGAGCCACCTCTTCTATCTCTTTCTTTTAGGATAGTGAGTCCTTGGGTAGTGAGCCTTTCTTCTGGGCAGTGAACCCTCTAGGCAATGAGCCCTCCGATACTGAGCCTTTTATAATTCAGTGTTGTTACTACTTTATATTATGAGCTAATCCTCACTGTGGTTTTTGCCTTCTTGGGTTTTCCATGTAAAATCTGGTGGTGTCTTGTGTATGGTGATGTTATGATTCAGTTTATGTTGTTTTCTTTTCATGTTTAATCATCATAACAAGTTTAAGGGTTAATTGGATTAATGTGGATCTGAATGTGTATGAGGGTTTTGAAATTATAAGTTACAATTGATTCACCCCCCCTCTCAGTTGTCTTGTACTATCAACAAATGATGTATCCCAAAAAGGTTGATGGGTAACTAGGAGGTCAAAAGTGCTAGGATTAAGGTGTCATCAACCTTGTAAATCATATGTAATTTCTTATTCCTATTATTGTTTGTAAATCACCCATAAGAGATGAATGGTTTCACCAAGTAGTGAACTAGTATCAGTCGTATGTTTCATCCAAGTACCTTATGAATGTTGGTTATGAAGCACATTTCATTTTAGGGGGATACAAGGGAGAACCTCCCCTATGGGGTCTGGGAGAATCATCCCCCTGATGGGGGGTCTGAGGGCCATACACCTCAATTGGAATAGTTCTCCCAGAAGCCCCATTACACACACACACATACATTGTAAACTTAGACCGTTCATCATTAGATCATAGATCTGAAGGTAGAGGTTATGTTGTCTTTTATTTCCCTAGAAGGTACCCATTTATGAGGATATTATATTATGGCTATGAATGAGTAGAGTAGAAAGTTAAGACTAGAAAATAGTCGTTGTTGGATTGAAGACTGGAGATAAGATTGATAGTGTTGTATTGTAAACTCTATTGAAGTTAATACAAACTAGTGCATCCCTTTTCGTGTGGAGAGTTTTCTTGAAAGGGTTTCTCCACATAAACACTTTGTTATGTGTTTGATCTTTTTTTGTGTTATTTCTTTGTGTTTATTTCATACTATCTCCATTTTTTTTAATACACCTAGTAAACTTTTTAACATGACCAGTGACGCTAGCACAACACGCCCTTTGGCTCCACACTAACACTTTTGCCCGGAGTGATGAACCGGTGAGGCCACAACACGGGGGACCTCATCCCCAAGAAGGAACACTTCAAACCTGCAAGCTTGTTGGCCCAGTGAAGGCGTAAAGCCTAAGAGCTTGTTGGCCCAGCGCAGGTTTGAACTCTGGTGGCTGCCACTACAACTGAGTGACTTAACCACTGAACCATGCCATCATCGGCGATACTATCTCCATTTTGGTTATGGATAGTTAAAAATCTATATTAGAGTTATAATTAGATTTCCATTGATTGTTGTTTACCTTGATTTCTAACAAAAAGGACATGGAAGATGCATGTGGTCAAGGTTGTTGATGCCTTGGTGTCATTAATTGTGTGGATATCATGAGGGGTGCAAGATGTGAGTGCATGAAGCTTAGTGCTTGGGAGGAGACTAACTAGTCGATATGAACAACAAGTTATCTACCAAAAGTTTTGAGACCAATAGGGAATAGGAGATCAATGAGTCATGATTAAAGATAATGTAATCTAAAATCATTCCTATTGAAAACACATAATATGGGATTCAATATATGGTATGTTGAGGTTAGGGTGCAGTAGTGTAGGTCAATATTGGACTGGAATGGAAAATCAACCTGGGGTTGTTATAGGGGGACATTTACTTTTTTATTTAACTGGATATCAAATAAGCAACTGCGTGAGGCAAGCGATTCATGGACTTAGTCCATTTGCTTTCATATTTAACCTTCTATGAAATAAGTAGGGAAAAATATGCAAGGAAAGGGCTTCATTTACTTTCATATTCAACCTTAATATAAAATGAATAGGAAAAATCTTGGGGTAGATGATAAGGTTGTGATGGAGTAGTGGATTAGGTGGATGAGCTTGAAAAGATGATGTTAAGGATAATGGTTATGGCTTATACACATGAAACATGTAAGCATGTTCTCATCATAATACTTGTCCAAGCCACCACCAAAGGTAGTTTCCACCATAGGACACATTATTTCTCTTTACTATCAGTTTATTATTTTTTTCCTTTTTTAATTTTTTGGTCTTTTGATAATTTTTTTATTTTTTTGATTATTTAGAAATTTTTGAGGGATATTCAGCAAGCTATGCATGGAGCCTTTTGATGTGAATGATATTGAGAGGATCTTATAGCTCTTGTTCATCTAATGTAGCTAGCTAGTATGCCCCAAAGTCATATTTGGTAGTAACAACATAGGGTCCCAACCAGTTAGGTTCAAACTTGCCTTTCTTTTAACAATCCTAGAGATTCCTTTGATTTTCTTTGAGGACCAAGTCACTGACTTCAAATTCATGTCCCCTAATCCTCATGTTGTAATATCTATGAAGTTAGTTTTGGTAAGCATTAAGATGGGTCAAGGCATTGAGGTGTCACTCATCAAGTAGTTCAAACTTCTAGTGATGTTCAAGATGGTATTACTCCTTATTAATGATGCTTCACAAAGAGATGCATAAGGAAGGGAGTTTTATCTCAATTGATAGGATATCTTGAGCATTGAAAATTAAAGAATATGGAGTAGTACCTATACATGTGTGGATGTTGTTGTGGTATGCCCAAAGGGAAAGATGGAGATGGAGATGCCAATCATGGCTAGTTTCATTGATGACCTTCTTAAGGATTTTAAGAATGGTTTAATTCTTTGCCTCTCCTTAACTGTTACCTTGCGGGTAATAGGGGTGGACCAGTGATGCTAGATGTGGAAGCATTCACAAAGGGTGTGAACTTCATGGTTTTTCAATGGTTTACTATTATCTATAATAATGGTGGAGGGGATACCATAGTGATAGATGATATGTATGGGGGATATTGGATGTGGAATTAGATGATATAGATTTGAGGCATAATTTGGGATTTGTATGGGGGATATTTTATGTGGAATTAGATGATTGAGATTGATAAGATTTAGGTGGATGGAATGGGCATTTAGGTTGGTTTGGAGGATTTTTGACTAACCTTACTTGGGATGGTGGATTCAACTGCTTCACTCCACTTGGTAAAGTAATCTGTTGCTATGAGAATCCATTTGTGTCCCATATTTGATACTAGATTGATCATACCAAGAAAATCCAAACCCCATTGAGCAAAGGGTTCATCCACAACTATGGGACTTAGAGGCATTGATGTGTTTCTCCTTTTGCTAGTATAAAACTGGCAAGCCTCACATTCCTTAACCATATGATGGCAATCTATAAATAGAGTGGGCTAGAAATATCCTACTTGTGTCACTTTGATTATAGTGGTCCTTGCTGAAAAATGTCCACCTGAGGCTCCATGATGCAACTCATGTAATATTCTTTGAGCTTCATTTTCTCTATACATCTTAAGAGTATACCATCAACATTCCTTCTAAATAAAATCTAATCAATTAGTACAAAATGGATTCTTTGCTACCTATAGTACCTTTTCTTATCATGGGAGAGTTCATTTGGGAATATCCCATACTTCATAAACTATATCCGATTTCTGACCAAAGAATCTTGGTCAACCTCTTAGAGTTTCAACACATTTTCACTTTCTGTTTCTTCAGTCACTATTCTTTCTATATCTTGGGTCATGTATTGGCACAGTCCTTTGCCTCTAACTAACTTGGTGGGTCTTACTTCTACATCATATTCTAGAATATTTTTTATACAATTGGCTCTTTTCTCGGTGATCTCACCCTCCACAATATATTCTCTTACACTGGGGTGAGCCACTAATATAAAAATTTTATTTCCTATTACCAAATGTCTAAATTTTTTAAGGGCTTTTACCATAGCGTATGCTTTCTTCTCCATGAAATTATATCTTGACTCATATTCCCTGAGAGTCCTGGAGAAGAAAGCTATTGGGCACTCTCCTTCCTCTTGATCATCTTTCTGAGTTAGAACAATAGTAACACACAATTCTCCCCCATACACATACATTATAAACGTTTTAGAGAAATACAGGTTTCTGAGTACTGGCATTGTCTTCCTTCTATAGTCCATTTCAAAACTAGATCTTTTTTAAGTAACAACGTCATTGGTCTAATTAGACCTACAAAATTAGATATAAATCGGCTAACAAAGTTAATTTTTCCTAAAATGGATTGAACTGCTTTCTTGTTGACTGGTAGAGATAAATTCATTACAATTTTGACCCTTTCTGGATCAATGGAGACCCCTTCCTTTGACACTATGTGTCCTAGAAACTTACCTTGAGGCACAACAAAGATACATTTCTTGGGATTCAGAGAGATTTCAAACTCTTGACATTTCTTGAAAACAACCTCTAAATAGTCAAAATGATCTCTGGCATTCTTAGAAAAAATAGTCAGGTCATCTAGGTAGATTAGAATGATTTTATTTATAAGCTCCCCAAATGCTACATCCATTACATGCTGAAAAGTAGCTCCAATATTCAAAAGGCCAAAGGGCATCTTAGCATATGCAAATGTTCCCCACTTTGTAGTGAACGCAGTCTTATGCTGATCTTCATCTACTAACTAAATCTGATTGTATCCTGAGAAACCATCAAGCAAGGAAAACCTCTCTGACCCAACCACAGTATGTAAGATCTATTCCATAGAAGGCAGGGGATAATGATCTTTCAAAGATGCTTTATTCAGATCCCTAAAATCTACACAAAGTCTTATGTCACCATTCTTCTTTCTTACAGGCACTAGGTTTGACACCCAGGTTGAATGCTTAATTGGGAAAATAATATTTGATTCTAGGAGCTTTTGTAGCTCATCCACCATTAAAGGTTCAATTCTAGGATTCACTGGCCTTTGCTTCTGTCGAACTAGTTTGGATCCTTCAGTAAGCTCTATGGTGTGCTGGATGATATCTCTATTATAGCCATGGAGGTCCTCATAGTTCCAAGCAATCACCCTATCATATTTGTCACATAAAGAAATCAACTTCTCTTTTTCCTCTTGGGTTGTAGAATTACCTATTTTCAACTTTCTTCCTTCACTAACTTGAATCTCAGAATAATCCTCCTTATTTGCCTGAAACCTCCTCTTCTCTAGGTTTGCATCTTCTGGATGAAACACATTTTCTATAGTAATTAGTCCTTTAGGGAGTTTATTTGATTTTAGCTGGATAATTTGATCACCATATGCTTCCTCAATTTTGGGGTGTAACTGATTAGCAAATTCACCTGATTGCTGTAAAAATGGAAGTACTTGAAGATCATTGTCAAAAACTTGCCAATTTTGATCATTGTCTGGAATTGTTGGTCTTACTATAACCTTAACTAACTCATTGTTAACTAATAGATCACTTGCTAGGTCAAACCATGAACCAATTTGTGCCATTCTATCTACTTCTAAATTTTGGGCTCTAGGAACTACCTCAATATTGAAAGCCTCAAAGCCATCTATCAGGTCCCAGATCCTATACCGATAGGACCTCATTCTTAAATTTTTGGCTATTGCTTTCTCTCTGATTTATTTTACCACTAGTTATGAGTCTCCTTTCACTATCAGATTCTTAATTTCCTTTTTCTTGGCCAACATGAGTCCATGCACCAAAGATTCATATTCAATGTCATTATTGGTACAAGCGAACTGAGAGCAAATGGCTCTTAGAATTTTCTCACCATTTGGGGTAGTAAGGCAAATACCTGCTCTAGCACCATTCTTACTGCTAGCCCCATCAATATTTAAGGTCCAGATCTCTGAGTCTCCTTCAGATTCTCCACTTTCTAATATTTCTTTCCTTATAATATTCGTGATTTCTTGGTCTTCTTCAAAAATAACATAAGTGCCTAGACCAGTAGAGTCATAGTTTCCATAAGGATCACTCTGCATCATGGTCAACAACTGATTCTTCTCTTCTTCTTGTTGGTCATGTTTAGTCCAGTCACCTAATTCTTCAACAAAGACTCTCTCCTCTTTATTCATCATGGCATGGGATGCTTCTAATTTTGGGGTTGGTTCATTTGTGATATGGTCTTTCGATAATGGCTCAGACAATACTTTCATCTTTGTCCCATACTTGCTTCTCAGGATGAGGTGTGACCAATCTAGTGACATGTAGCCTCTTATTTTGGCTATGAAATCTCTGGACAAGCATAGACCAAATACAGGGGGAATGTATATGACTACCACATCCTGATTGACAATTATATTAGGACAAGTACATAGTTGTAATGGAAGTTGTTTGATTTTTTCTATAGTTTGAATAGATTTCCCATCCAATTGCATGACCCCTCTGGTAAGTGGCTCATACTTTATCTTTAAAGCATCTGCTATCTACTTTGGCATTACTATAGTACTGGCCCTAGAATCTATCATTGCATTATGCAATAGTTTTTTCCCAACTATTAGAGTCAGATAAAATGGATTTGGTTTAGATTTACCTACCTTAGGTGCATTGTGTTGGCAAGAGACACTGTGTGGCTTCATGAGTGTTGTCATTGATGGCATCAAAGTCTATCCCACACATCCGTAGTACAAGTATGCTTACACCGGAAGTCAGATTAAAGATTTTTTTTATCTGGTGAACAAGAATAGAGTATGCAACAAGGTCTGACAATCAGGTCTAGATCTCCCAGATGGTGTAACTAAGCAAGTTACGAACTTGAATAAGTCAAGAGGAGTATCATGACTACTATATTCTAGAGATTTAGCCTCCGGTGATAAAGCATGAAAAACATATGAGCATCTGAGTGTTGGGTTCCAGACAAGCAAAGTAGACAGAGAAAGAACTAACCGGTAGAGCATCAAACTTCAATCCAGATGAGTAAAAGGTGTTGTTCAATTAGTTTGGGGATTATATATTGTTAGCCAACATGATTAATGACTTCTATGCCTATGCTTTTGATACACATCACAAATCAAGCATGGATTTAGCTGACAGATCAATAACTTGTAAATATCTTGAGTGTTCTTGTTGCCGAGTAGAAAGTTGATGAAATCTTTGATGCGTATACATATACCAAATGGATTCTAGTATGTAGGTGTGTGTGTGGAAAGGTGTAATGTAATAAGTGTGAAGAAAAGCAGGGATAGGTGTGAAAGCTGTAGATCAAGTCCAGTATGTGACAGAGTAACAATATCAAAATAGAGGAAGAATGAAGTGCATCAAATCAGTGTATTCTGCCTAACTGGAACTGAACTCTTGCATGTGTAGATGCTTCTCATTAGTTCAAACATCTAATTACCTTCTGTAAGTTCTTGTAGGCAATGTGCCTCTTGTGAGTAGTGTGCTCAGGCAGTGAGCCCTAATTGGCAAGTGCCATATTGTACTCCTTTATTCTTTTAACAGAGAATACAATCTTGGGTTAGTCACCCCATGGTTTTTCCCTTAACAAGGTTTTTCATGTAAAAAATCCTTGTGTTATGGGTGTTGATTTTATTTCTGCTTTCATGTTCACATATGCTTTAATGTTGTACTAATTATTAAGATAATAAAAATAAAGTTAAGGAAATTTTAAGATAACTAATTCACCCCCCTCTCAGTTATCTACCTTGTTTCCAACAATTGGTATTAGAGCCAAGTTCCTCTAAATAGAGGCTAGCACCTTGAGAAAGATCTGGGAATCTCAATGGATATGTATGGTATGAAGGAACAATTTTAGTCTGCCCTAGATAATATTGAAAAATCCCACTCTGAAGTCAATAACTTGAGAGAAAGACTCAAACAAATGGATGATTTCATAAATGACCTAAAAGAAAAATTGAGTATCTCTATGAAGAAGAGAAAGGAACTACTTCAAAAATTAGCAAATCAGAGTGAAGCCAATGATACTAATGAAGATCTGGATGAGAAAAACAAGCTATGTGAGAAGCTATCAAAAGAGGTCATCATGGTAAAGCATGAGATGGAGTCAGGGGTTATGATATTCACCCAAGAAATTGAAGAGAAAAGGAAAATTGAAGATAATCTAAAACAATCCCTCAAGGAGAAGATAGAGGACTACCACAAAATGGACAAAATAATTAGGCATCTTGAATCTGATCTTGAAGAAGCTAGAGATAATGAAGAACAACTTGAGAATTAGATAGACACTATTAAACAAGATCTTCAAACAGAAAATGAATACAAAGAGAAATTCAAGATAAGGTCAGCCCAACTTAAAGTTCTTCTTGAAAGCCAAAAGAGGGTAGATGATAAGTGTGGCTTGGGATATGAGAAAGGTGAAAGCTACGGATCTGGTCAGAAGAATTTTGGATCATGAAATCAAAGAAATAGGCCTAGAAGACCTCCGGTAAGGCAAGCAAATGCTCAAAGATATCCATCCTTCAATGGGTACTACTTCAATTGCAACAGTTTCATTCATAAAGCAACTCAGTGCAGAAGGAGAATGAATCAGGCTAATCCATCCTTCTCCGGACAATGTTTCAACTGTAAAAGGTATGGTCACAAATCTCATGAATGCACAAATATGCAAATAAACAATTCATTCTGTTGGTTTTTCTTCTGAATCAGCATCAGGGTTTGCCAGTTCCTATGCACATGCAGATTCAGCCAACTAATACAGGAGGTTGCGTGAGCTCCTCCCCTTCACTTCTAGTTCTACCGCACCAAGGGGGGTGTCCCTATAACTCAAGATATAACCTTGACTAGCTCAATGACAGAAGGATTTAACTTGACATCAACAGGCAGAATACTCTCATGTATGGACCAAGATTTGTGTAACAAATCACAAGGTTGGCAACATTCTTGGACATGATGTCTGGTTGGGTATGAGAGCATGCAAGGATCCTAATCCTAATCCTACAACTAACAGATGGAAGGATGAGATGGTTTGAAATGGTGTTTGGAGTTATGGGACTTTCCTAGACCCATTGAACAGACAGATTCCCAAACCAGTGCCTTATCTGGGCAGCAGAGTCATATCTAAGACTGTAAATATCTCCCCATGACAACATAAATTCATATCCAGAGGACCTAAGAATAATGCTACTGCCTAACAGCAACATGTCCAAGAAAGAGTATCATTAATGATCATACATAACAGATCCTATGATGCAATCTATTTCCCTTTGTATCTGATCAAAAGCCTATTTAACCACTCCTTGAGCAGACGCAATAAATCAGACACACAGTATGCACATACTAAAAAACTTGGAAGCCCTTGACAACCTTGTTTGAAAGGAAAACAAATGACATACAGGAGACAATCAGAAACAATACACACACGGGTGTTTTTCATTTAAAATCAATCTGCATAGAAGGCCATCATAGAGAAAATCATCATTTACAAGCCAAGATAGATTAGTACACCAAACTAAGGACCGAGTCTGTAGCAAAAAATGCCTTTCAAAATGTGAACACCTTATGTTCAGAGCCAGAGCAGAAAGCCCAAAAACATCCAACCTCTAAAAAGTAACACAACCAAAACCATTTATACAAAACCGTGTACATTCAGCAATTAATTACATGGCCAGAAGTCAAAAATTCGCCAGATACAGTCCTCAGAAGGAATGGCGCTCAAAAAATATTTCAACAACAAACAAGAGAAACCTCGAGCCCTGTGCCGCCATTTGGGAGTCTTCATTCAAAAATTGGGCGACTTGACCATGTGTACCATTGTCCACATCCCTGCACCGTCGCCATTAAGGGTCTCAACCACCCGCGGTCACCTAAAAAACTGTCGCTGCATTCAAACGGAAGCCTCCCGCCAAAATGTGCTTCACTGAAAGTTCAAAACTGTAGGAAGAAAAATCCCACATTGGTGCCGCGGAGACAACTTTATCATTTTAAAAACATGGCCGCATGGATACTAAGTGTCGAGCGTTTTCCCGTGCTCGACACACGACCCTTTGCCCATAGCCCATCGCCATGACATACATTATCGGCCTACCTGACAGATCTCCTGCCGACCACAGTGGTCTCGCCAATCGCAACATCTCCACAAGTCACCAACATCCCCATCGGCCAGCTCCACAAAACTTACCCCGACCTCACTAGTCTCTCCGATCACACACTACACTGCCCCCCTGTCGGTGTGACTTACGCTGATGACACCCTTGTCGGCCAGACACTCTCCATCGGCGGACCTTCCAATGGCTAGCCTGATAGCCCCTGTCACGCCGAAACCGAACTCTATTACCACCATCGGCTAGACACTACCCCATACTCGCCGATGGTAACTCCATCGGCCAGACCTGTGCCATCGGCCAACAATCTGCCCATTCACCCGATAATCCTCCATTACACCGATGGCGCCAACAAACTATACTCTGTCAACGAGACCTCAGGCGTCGGCGAACCCGAAAACTCTCTCACCGATAGCACAACTCCTGCCGACGACCACCTTGAACATCCCTCATCGGCCAGACAACCAACGTCGGTCCAACACTTGCCCACTCACTCTGATAGCCAAAGTCTTGGCGATAGCACTCCAAAACCCTCATCGGCGAGACCAAGTCTGTCGGTAAGCCACAAAACACCTACGCCGATAGGTAAAGTCTTAGCGATAGAAGACAACACACCATTGGTACCAATCATGATCGCCAAGACACATTCCAAACTCATGCCGATGGACAAAACATGAAGACCCCCCCTTCAAGAAAGATGATGTGGATGTTACAAAACACTGAAGGGGTGCCAAAACTGGAAAATTTTTTGGATTTTATGGGATGGTGCCTGCATAAAAATTGCTAAAGAACTGACAGTCAATTCAGGCACCAATAGTGGCTCTGTCTGAGGATGCATGCCTCTTATAGGCATGGCAAGAACCACAGAACTCTGGGATGCAGACCAGTCCCCTATCCATTAGGCACAGAGTCATGAAGTTATAATGATCTGCATCACCAAACACTCTTGATGGCCTAAGGCCACCAAGAAAAGAAAAACCTTATCTCCCTTTGTCAAATATCTTGTTTTCATCTGCATGCACTGGGTCAAGCCTGAGAATGCTACCATGATCTGACCATAAACAAACCTGGTCATCTGCACATTCAACCTTCTGATTTAGCTTGTCACTGTCATCTCTGTGCAGATAACCTTTAGCATCTGGCAACAAGTGGATGCAGAATGTATCAGGCAATGCATACTCAAATGGAATATAACACATGTTATCATTTGTATCAGCATTATGCATTGCAAAATGATCTCCTAGCTGGATTGAAAACTGAAAACACTCAAAGTCCACCATGCAGCTAGGATGATCAGAGCTCATCTCATATGCTGGCCTCTCAAAAGAAAAGCTTTCAAATTCACAATTGTGCACATCATGTACACAACCAATAGTAGCACTAAGCTGGAAAAGATCAGGCACTGGCACCTCTTTCAAATCAAGCACATTTTCACAGTCACTTACCTGATGCATGTTGTTTCCTCTTTCATCAGGATGAGAAATAGAATCCAAGCCAAAAATAGTGTCTAGATCTTCACCATACTCAAATAGATCCTCATCACCATATGTGTCAAAGATGGGTGATCCAGGTACATAAGCTTGATCATAATATGCCATTTGTTCATGGGCAGCAGAGCACACATCTTCATCACCAATGGATTCACTCTGTGGAGGAGTATCAGCCTGTGTGTCATAAGCAAAACAGCCATCAAATGAAAAATAATCATGCTCTGCACTAGCACTTGTTTCAATCCCTGACTGCTCTTCATGATCTCCATGTGTTTGAAAGGAAGGCAATGGGTCACACATAGGACTGCTTCTCTGTTTGCTTATATCTTCTCTGTCTTGAGTACAATACTCACAATTGTCTCCACAGGTCCATTCCAAAAATTGCTCATTGCTGTCCACAACCTCGTTATTGTTTTCATGGTCATATGCCTCATCATTGCAATGGGAATCCTCACTAGTCCTTTCACTGGCATCCTCAACTGGTGAACAATCCAGTTGAGCAGTTTTGTTAGCATTATGTTCAAATACAGCAGTCTCAACCTCTATGCTTTCATTTTCATTTTTATCTGCACATGATGCCATAATCATTTGGTCATTTGCAGCTTCACAACCATTTCTCACACCAAGGCCTGGGGACAGGGATATCAACAGGTGCCCATTTCTAAATTTTTCTATATTTTCGGCGAACTTGTATGCCATCTGCATACCTGTCACCTTGAAATCCCTCAGTATTGCACTAGAGCCCTCCTCAAAAGCTTCAAATAATATGCCAACACAGGCTGAAATATCAGGTCTGAAGACTTCTGGGATCTGTGAAAGGGCTACTGCAAACCTATGACTGAAATCAACACATGGCTCTTCATCTTGTTTTCTGATTTTCATCAATTCTGCAACAAGATCAGCCGGTTCTTTTGCAAATTCCTCTTTGAAACAGTCAGCAAGCTCATCCCAATAGGCAAAGGATCTTTTTGAAAAGCTCAAATACCAGTCTTTTGCTTTTGCATCAAAGGACCTAACAAAAAACCTCATCCACATATCCTCATCTCTAAATGAATGTTTTCCCATGAAACTATGAAAATTTTGGATATGTGCATTCCCATCACACACACTGTGACCACTAAATCTAGGCATCTGACGATATATCCTAGCAGGCATAGTTTCTACTTTATAATCAACCCATGACAAATCCAGTTGGTCATACAAAGGATCAAAAGGGCTGACAGGAGGTTTAGCTTTCTGACTGGCAGACACAACAAGGTTACTACTGTTTAACTGGGCCTGCCTAGCCTCTAAAAATATCAACCTATTTTTTATCTCTTCTATTCTTTTATCATTCCCTTCCTGACTGAGTATGGGATAATTCATACTTGGATTCATGAAATTTCTATTTTCAGACATCCTTTGCATTCCTAAGACCTATAGCCTCCCCTGGCATCTAACTTATGCAGTAGAACAATAAATATAAGTGGGAGGAAACAGGGTACCTTTTCTCATACAAATGCTGAAGTCTGAAAAGCACATTTTCTGTCACAACACACATCAACTTTCATGTGCATTCAGGTCTTTTGCAGAGTCACCACCTCTCCAGAGAGGACAAAATTTTATAGCAGCTGAAAGCTCAACACATATTTTTCTAAGTTCATACCACCAGTAGAGCATCATCATTCACATGAAAGACTCCCCAGCGGAGTCGCCATTTTGTTGGTGACTCAGATGGGTCACAAGATATAACACTTTTTCATCAATTTTCTCCACAGCAGAGTCGCCATTTTGTTGGTTTTTCTTCTGAATCAGCATCAGGGTTTGCCCGTTCCTATGCACATGCAGATTCAGCCAACTAATACAGGAGGTTGCATGAGCTCCTCCCCTTCACTTCTAGTTTTGCCGCACCAAGGGGGGTGTCCCTATAACTCAAGATATAACCTTGACTAGCTCAATGACAGAAGGATTTAACTTGACATCAATAGACAGAATACTCTCATGTATGGACCAAGATTTGTGTAACAAATCACAAGGTTGGCAACATTCTTGGACATGATGTCTGGTTGGGTATGAGAGCATGCAAGGATCCTAATCCTAATCCTACAACTAACAGATGGAAGGATGAGATGGTTTGAAATGGTGTTTGGAGTTATGGGACTTTCCTAGACCCATTGAACAGACAGATTCCCAAACCAGTGCCTTATCTGGGCAGCAGAGTCATATCTAAGACTGTAAATGTCTCCCCATGACAACATAAATTCATATCCAGAGGACCTAAGAATAATGCTACTGCCTAATAGCAACATGTCCAAGAAAGAGTATCATTAATGATCATACTTAGCAGATCCTATGATGCAATCTATTTCCCTTTGTATCTGATCAAAAGCCTATTTAACCACTCCTTGAGCAGACGCAATAAATCAGACACACAGTATGCACATACTGAAAAACTTGGAAGCCCTTGACAACCTTGTTTGAAAGGAAAACAAATGACATACAGGAGACAATCAGAAATAATACACACACAAGTGTTTTTCATTTAAAATCAATCTGCATAGAAGGCCATCACAGAGAAAATCATCATTTACAAGCCAAGATAGATTAGTACACCAGACTAAGGACCGAGTCTATAGCAAAAAATGCCTTTCAAAATGTGAACACCTTATGTTCAGAGCCAGAGCAGAAAGCCCAAAAACGTCCAACCTCTAAAAAGTAACACAGCCAAAACCATTTATACAGAACCGTGTACATTCAGCAATTAATTACATGGCCAGAAGTCAAAAATTTGCCAGATATAGTCCTCAGAAGGAATGGTGCTCAGAAAATATTTCAGCAACAGACAAGAGAAACCTTGAGCCCTGTGCCACCATTTGGGAGTCTTCATTCAAAAATTGGGCGACCTGACCATGTGTACCATTGTCCACATCCCTGCACCATCGCCATTAAGGGTCTCAACCACCCGCAGTCACCTGAAAAACTGTCGCTGCATTCAAACGGAAGCCTCCCGCCAAAATGTGCTTCACTGAAAGTTCAAAACTGTAGGAAGAAAAATCCCACATTGGTGTTGCGGAGACAACTTTATCATTTTAAAAACATGGCCACATGGATACTAAGTGTCGAGCGTTTTGCCGTGCTCGACACACGACCCTTCGCCCACAGCCCATCGCCATGACATACATTATCGGCCTACCCGACAGATCTCCTGCCGACCACAGTGGTCTCGCTGATCGCAACATCTCCACAAGTCACCAACATCCCCATCGGCCAGCTCCACAAAACTTACCCCGACCTCACTAGTCTCTCCGATCGCACACTACACTGCCCTCCCTGTCAGTGTGACTTACGTCGATGACACCCTTGTCGGCCAGACACTCTCCATCTGCGGACCTTCCAACAGCTAGCCCGATAGCCCCTGTCACGCTGAAACCGAACTTTATTACCACCATCGGCTAGACACTACCCCATACTTGCCGATGGTAACTCCATCGGCCAGACATGCGCCATCGGCCAACAATCTGCCCGTTCACCCGATAATCCTCCATTACACCGATGGTGCCAACAAACTATACTCTGTCGGCGAGACCTCAGGCGTCGGCGAACCCGAAAACTCTCTCACCGATAGCACAACTCCTGCCGACGACCACCTTGAACATCCCTCATCGGCCAGACAACCAACGTCGGTCCAACACTTGCCCGCTCATAGCACTCCAAAACCCTCGTCGGCGAGACCAAGTCTGTTGGTAAGCCACAAAACACCTACGCCGATAGGTAAAGTCTTAGCGATAGAAGACAACATGCCATTGGTACCAATCATGATCACCAAGACACATTCCAAACTCATGCTGATGGACAAAACATGAAGACCCCCCCTTCAAGAAAGATGATGTGGATGTTACAAAACACTGAAGGGGTGCCAAAACTGGAAATTTTTTTGGATTTTATGGGATGTTGCCTGCATAAAAATTGCTCAAGAACTGACAGTCAATTCAGGCACCAACACATTCAATGGTAGATGCTTTGCATGCAATAGAATGGGACATAAGGCTAATCAATGTAGATCAAGAGGATATCAATCAAATATGCAAAGAAATGTTGTTTGTTACAATTGCAATAGATCCGATCATATTGCTAAATTCTACATAAGTAAAAATTAGGATAAAAAGAGTCTAGTGCATCATAATCCAAAACAAGATAAAGGTAAAGGCAAAGTGATTGTGGATGAAGTTCAAAGGGAGATGAGAACGATTTGGGTGAAGAAGAGTACAAAAAAATATTAGGGATGGATCCGCACCAGAATTTGGTGCTGATATTCCCTCTAGAAACTAAATGGATGAGATCTGGCTCAAGGGGAGTCACAAAGAAAAATAAATTCCCCCAGCCAGTCAATTAGTGCCTAAATTTGGCACATGGAATTTTGTAGATTAAAGGGTTCTCAGAAAAACATCTACATAACATTCAGAAAAAATATGAAAGATTCACATGAAGTTTTGCAAGAGTTTAACCGCTCAAGTTAATCTGGTTCTGGTAGTGCTCCAGTAAAGTAGGATTCTTACTGATAGATTCGGTATGATTAAGAATTGAAATACTTTGATCTGTGGACCCATGGCATTATTGAATTAAGGAAGATACATTGTCAATCCTCACTAAAAATGATTCTAAGATCAATACAATGACTCGAGAAGATCTCTCTCAAAATAGGGCAACTAAATAATTTATGTTATGCATTTATTACAAAAGAAAATTAGGGTTTGCACAAGGTTAAAAGGGTTCAATCACTTATTATTTGCACATTTATATTCGAGAAAAAGAAAAGAAGAGCTCTACATCAAAGCTTCTACAACTCACTCAGAAGATTAACTACAAAATTGAATTCAACTAGTGATTTGTTCTGACTCTTATTTCAAACCCTAAAGCGTAAAAAGGTGCTTCCATTCTAAAAATCTCTCTTTGAATCTTTTGCAAAATGGCTACTCCAATGGTTGTTAAGATCACTGATAGGCCGCATCCAAAATTCAAGAAACACCCCTATAAATCTCTGGAAGTTGATCCTCTAGGTGTATTTTCTAGCATTTTGCATGGGGTTTTACATGTAGAAGATGTTAGGGTCTACATCCATGCCAACATTGAGGAATTTGGAGACTCGAAATTGATGGACCTCTACCACAAATAGCTAATAGATGAGAGTTTTGAATTCAAACCTCAATACAAGGCCCTATGGGATAGACACTTTGGACATTGCATTCACTTCCCCTATTTTACAGAAGATGATTGGGTCGAGTATGTCCTAAGCAAGATGCATGATAATTTCATTTGGTTAATGAGGCCCTTTAAGATAACAAAAGATACTATTATGGCAATAACTAGACTATACTCATCTGGTGGGCTACCTGTACTAAAATCTATCAAGAACTAGATAGTAACTGAAGCTATTGGATCAAAGTTTGACAAGAGAGCAATGACCATAGATGACATCACAGATCTGGATGCCAAATTTTCCTCAATGATAATTGGGTATGAGATTTATCATTCTAGCATGGAGAACTCTGTGTCTGGGACTGCAATATATGCAACATATCAGATGTTAAGGGAAAATGTAGATAATGACCTATGTGATCTTCTCTTAAATCAACTATTAGAAAACCTATAGAAGATCAAGAAGGATAAGAAGAACTCCTTTAAGTATGGTTGTTTAATATTGTGCCTATTCTTCTATTACATGAATGAGCTACCCGGATCAAGTGGTTGGGTATGGAAAAATGACAAACTGATTGCCATACAGATTAGAGACTATATATATGGACTTGGTGATGCTCAAGCCCAAAACATAGCTCTCTGGGGTTACTTCAAGAACTTTCAGAGAATGATGCAAGCCAGAGAAAAAATTCCTCAATCTATAATTGAGAAATACATGGATACAGTGTGCTTCATGGTTGACACTGATCAATGCCTAATGGAGGCAATTGAGCCCAGAACAATGTGGATAATGCCAATGGGATATGAGGTCGATGAGAAAATCTTGGAGCTACACATTCAACACCTATTGAGCTAGCCTAAGGACCCTAAGGTAGAAAGGTTTGGAACCTTTCAAGAACTAAGTGTAAAAATACATGTTGAGCTAAGACAACCGGAGATAAAGAGAAAAGTTAGAAGGGAAGTTGAGGAAATTGCCAAAAGATTTGGCATATCAAAAGAGGCAGTAGATGCCAATAGAGAGAAAATGGAAAGGGCTAAAAAAGAGAAACAAGAAGCAAAGAAATGAAGTGTTCCGGTACAAGCCTCCTCTCGGACCAGATCCTCCAAGAGCTCTACAGCTACCACTCCTAAGAGCTCAAGAGCCACCAAACCGAAAGTCAAGACATCTGGAAAGGGAGAAAAGAGAATGAAAACAAAAGCCACAAGGTGATCCACAAGTCTCAAGGATAATGAAGAAATAGAGTCTGACGAGGAAATTAAGAAAATGAAGAAGAAGAAGAAAACATCCGGGGAATTCTCTGCTAGTAAAAACAAAGAAGAAAAGGCAAAAGAATTTGTTGAAAATCCCACTCTCTCCATTGATGATATCATCAAGGTAGTCACTGTGGATGGGAATCTACAACCAGTAATAGAATTCTATGATGAATATAGTGATACTAACAAAAGGATCTTGGAAGAAGCTACAGTCAGGTACCTAAATATTTACAATAAAGCATTCATTGAAATTATTTCATTGATTCCCAAAAGTCTAGAGAAGGTACTTGAACTAAGAAAAGAGAATGCGAAGGCAAAAGACTTTGAGATCTAAGAACACATTGCAATTTAGCTCTATCCTTCTATTACTCCAAAGCAAATGGACATGATCTTTAAGGACTGTAAGGATGAATTTTGGAGTAAAGAAAGAATGAATAAACTTATGCTTGGAGAAATTGACCAAGTAGCAAGAGAAATAAAAGACATCCTCTGGAATGCCTTCAAAAGATTCAATCTTCCTATTGTAGAGGAAACTGATGAAGAACCTTCTACCATGGATGTTGAAGGATTAAATGTAACTTATGAAGAATCTTCTAACAAAAATTTAGAAGGATGAAAAGAGAAAGATGAAGAGAAGTCTAAGGACTTGGATTCCTCTATTCTAGAAGAGGAAGTTCATGAGATAGTAAACACAGGTAACATCTCTCCTCTGGATCCCACTACAAACATTCTGAATTCAGGAGCTGAAGGAGAAGGAAGCAAAGAGGAGAAAGTGAGTCAAGAAGAGGAGGTCATGGGAAAAGAAGAAGAACAAGTAGAGAAGACCCATGATGACATTTTTGAGATCCAAAAGGAAAAGAAGACTAAATCTCTAGCAAGATACACTATAGAGGTAGTGAAGAATTTCTTGAACAAAGAAATAATGGAAATAGATGAACCTAAGCTATTCCAAGGACCACTAAATTTTGACTCTGTCTCTCTCCGGTCTAGACAATGAAAATAGCATTTTTTACTCAAGCCAAAGCAAAAAAAAAAACATCTAAAAACTCACGTGGAAGACTGTGAGCTATTGGAGATTTCATCCGGGATGCTGGAGAAGATCATGCCATCATTTCAAAAGGATCCTTTGGCCTCTCCATCCAGTAATCTAAAATCTTTGGTAAACTTTGTTACCGTTCACTTTGAATCTTTAGAGAAATTGGTACAAGCAAAGGTCCGGAAGGAGTTTTTGGGAAAAAGGTTCACTAAAGTACAGGGACTCATTGCTAATGATAGTAGAACCCTAGACATTGGGATAAAGAGCCTTGAAAATGATCTTAAAGATGGTGGGGACCTATACAATTTTTGTCTATCTTGGCCTAAAGTGACAGAGGATATTGAAATGAAGGTGAAAGAACAAGAAGGTAAACTATCAAGTTTATCTCAGAATTTTGATCCCCTCACTACATCCTCAATGAATCAAGAATGCCAGGGCATTGTCATCATAAATGAAATAAAGAGGCTGAACAAAGAAAAGGATATAGTAAACAGAATGAGTGAACTCAGAGGGATAATTATCCCTAAGTTAGAGGCAATGCATGAGGCCTTAACAGATGCTCAGACTACAGCCCAGACTAGTGATCTGACATATTTAAGAAGGATAGAAGCATATGCATTTTTGTTGAGTGGTCACATCTCCATCTTGGACAGGATGAAGCAGAGCTGGGCCACAGAGTTTGTACAGTTGAAGGCCACTTTTGTGGATATACTCAAGTATATGTAAGTATAACATATATATATATACTTATGCGACCATGTATAGGTTAATGTTTGCAAATTTTGGTGTATGGATTCTATCCTTTGCCATTGATGTCAAACGGGGAGTGAGGAGTAGTGAAAAATGTGGAATCCAGTTAAGGGGGAGCTCTGATAAAACAATGCATAAGACAGAGCATCAGCCAAGGGGGAGTTTATTGGGACACTTAGTCATTTTTCACTAAGTGTTGCCATCAATGCCAAAGGGGGTGATTGTTGGCAAGAGACACTGTGTGGCTTCATGAGTGTTGTCATTGATGGCAACAAAGTCTATCCCACACATCCGCAGTACATAGTATGCCTATAACGGAAGTCAGATTGAAGATTGTTTTGGCCCAGTGAACAAGAATAGAGTATGCAACAAGGTCTGACAATCATGCCCAGATCTCTCAGATGGTGTAACTCAGCAAGTTACAGATTTGGATAAGTCAAGAGGAGTATCATGACTACTATATTGCAGAGATTTAGCCTCTGGTGATAAAGCATGAAAAAGATATGAGCATCTGAGTGTTGGATTCTAGACAGGCAGAGCAGATAGAGAAAGAATTGACTGGCAGAGCATCAGACTTCAATCTGGATGAGTAAAAGGTGTTGTTCAAGTAGTTTGGGGATTATACATTGTTTTTTGACATGATTAATGACTTCTATGCCTATGCTTTTGATATGCATCACAAATCAAACATGGATTCAGCCAACAGATTAGTAACTTGTAAATATCTTGAGTGTTCTTGTTGCCGACTAGAAAGTTAATGAAATCCTTGATGTTGATATATATATACCAGATGGATTCCAGTATGTAGGTGTGTGTGTGGAAAGGTATAATGTAATAAGTGTGAAGAAAAGTAGGGATAGGTGTGAAAGCAGTAGATCAAGTCCGGTATGTGACAGAGTAATAGTATCAAAATAGAGGAAGAATGAAGTGCATCAAATCAGTGTATTGTGCCTAACCGGAACTGAACTCTTGCATTTGTAGATGCTTCTCATTAGTTCAACATCTGATTACCTTCTATAAGTTCTTGTAGGCAGTGTGCCTCTTGTGAGCAGTGTGCTCAGGCAGTGAGCCCTAGTTGGCAAGTGCCATATTGTACTCATTTATTCTTTTAACAGAGAATACAATTTTGCGTTAGTCACCCCATGGTTTTTCCCTTAACAGGGTTTTCCATGTAAAAAATCTTTGTGTTATGTGTTGTAAGGAAAGCAGAGGTGCGGAATTATAGCTTCCCTAATGAAAATTCTAAGGGGATAATGCAGCTAGGTAACTTTCAATTCAAACACAATAGATGAATACACCAGAAAAATAGAATAGACAAAATAAGACAACACAAACTCCAGTATTATGTGGGAAAACCCTTTCAGGTAAAAAACCCACCACCACAATAGAACAATCTTTATTACAGTAAACTGAATATACAATAAAGATCCCCCACTCTAATGTTCAGGTATCAGTACTATAACAATTATACAAAGCTGTTTATTGCATTTGCACATCTACAGGATAAACTATATAATTTGAATAGTCTCATCATCATAAAACTGCAATGATGCTAGAAGATCAGATTATATCACCAATCTCCAAGAGCACAAAATAGTTACACACTTTTGCCCTAACTGACCGATCATACTTCTCTGGCGTAACTGCCTTCCAACCATCGCAACGGTTCACATTCCAGCGAGACCTTTAGTCCCACATGCATCAGGTCGCAGACTTCTCTACAGTGTATATGGCCAACGACTCGATTATACTATCGTCGACAATTTTGTTGCCAACGATACCAAACCAAAGACCCATTGGCCTAACCCGCTCCATCGGTGATCAGATTGCTTCCTTCACCGATAACACATAGTCTCCATGATCCCCAAGTTCACCACCCTGCATCAGAGTGACCTCTGCCATCAGCCCAAACACTTTACTCTGCGCCGATGAAGGTTCTCACGCTGACGCCCAATGCTTCACCAACTTCCATCAGGGTGACCATTCACATCGGAGTGACTACCAAGATCTTGGCCGATGGCCAACCTTATGCCGATAGACATAAGTCATCGGTGAAACCATGCATATCAGCCACAGGATTCTCACTCTCACCGATAGTGAAAGTCTAGCCAATAGCTTACTACTCTCGGTGAGACCTTGCAGATCGATGTAAGACTACGAACTCCCACCAATAGTGAAATTCATCCTGATGGTCACTACCATTGGTGAAACACATACATGGATATGCCAATAGTGTTCAGTCAACCTGATGAATGAAGAACATGATATGAACAAAACCAATGATTAAATAAATGAGGTCCAAGCAGTAACTTGAGACATTAGGTCTCTTCAATCTCCCACTTGTCGAAGAGATTACTGCTTCCTCTTAATCCTCACTCAGTTACTGAGAATTATGGGCCCAAAGACCCATTCCATCTGATTTGATGCTACAAGAGAAAAGACTTCTCCATAATCAATACCTTCCTTTTGGGAATACCCCTTAGCAACCAGTCTTGCCTTGTACTTATCAATACTACCATCTGGACCATATTTCTTTTTAAATGCCCACTTACAACCCACAGGTTTTCTACCTTCAGGCAAGGGCACCAGATCCCAGGTTCCATTTTTCTCCAATGATGACATTTCATTATCCATGGCTTCCAACCAAGAATCTGAATCAGATAAACTAATAGCTTCTTTCACAGTCCTAGGTTCATCAGTATCAGTAAGTAAAGCATAGGCACAACTTGAATCAAGTACTAAAAATCCATACCTATCTAGTTGTCTTCTTTCATGTGTAGACCTCCTCAATGGCTGAGGTGTAGGTTCAGGTTCTTGCTCTGGATCTGAATCTTTGGAGCTACTCAAACTCACTTCTGAACCATCTACACTTGGTACTTGTTGTTCCTCTTTTACAGGGGTCAGAGGAATATTAACAACACTCTTTTCTTTCTTCTTTTCTATCTTCTCTGGCTGAGGATCAATAACCAAAGGTTTTAACTTTCTGAAAATTACATTCCTACTGTAAAATACTTTTTCAATTTTAGGATTCCAAAGTTTGTACCCTTTAACACCGACTCCATAGCCAATAGAGATACATTTGACTACTTTTTAATCTAGCTTAGTTCTTTTAACCTCAGGAATATGAGCATATACCTCATAGCCAAAGACACGAAGATGTCTCAAAGAGGGCTTCTTTCTAGACCACGCTTCCATAGGTGTCTTATCAACCAATGCCGAAGTAGGAGAACGATTCAGCAAGTAACAAGCTATAGCAACCGCCTTAGCCCAAAACCTTTGTTCAAGACAAGCATAACTCAACATACTTCTTGCTTTCTCCATCAGTGATTGATTCAACCTTTCAGCAACTCCATTTTGCTGTGGAGTATAAGGTGTAGTTTTATGCCTTTTTATACGATGATCTACACAATACTTATCAAAATCCACATTGCAATATTCACCACTGTTATCTGTTCTCAAGCATTTTATTTTTCTACCAGTCTGGTTTTCCACAAGAGTTTTAAATTCTTTAAACCGATTGAACACTTCTAATTTATTTTTCAAAAAATATACAAATGCCCTCCTTGAATAATCATCAATAAATGATACGTAATATCTTGATTTAGATAGAGAAGGAACATCAACTAGACCAAAAACATTAGAATGTACATAGTCCAAAACACCAGAAGATTTATGAGAACTAGAGTAAAAAGAAACATGGTTCTATTTTCCATATATACAATGTTTGCAAAAATCAAACTCCAGATTACAATCAATTAGTCCATCTACCAGGGTTTTGTTTTTCAAGGTTTTTAAAACTTTTTCACCTATGTGACCAAGTCTATGATGCTAGAGCATTGTTTTCTCTATAGGAAGTTTAACTTCCATAGAGTTTGCATCATGTGTTACAATAGTAGCTTTTTCAGATTTTACAGAGACACTATTACAGCACACTGGTTTAGCATCTAACCTACACAGATTTCCAATGCGTTCACCCTTTGCCAGTACAATAAAACCTCTAGTCATTTTACAACCACCATTTACAAAAGTAACTTGCACTCAAACATCATTAAGCTTACTAACAGAAAGTAAATTTTGAGCCAGACCTGGCATGTGTAAAACTCCATTCATTCCCTTTATTCTGCTATTCGGGAACTAGATTCTGACTCTTCCTCAACCAACAATTTCTAGTGTTGAATCACTTGCTAGGAACACCTTTCCACTAGCATATGGTTAATACTTTGTGAACCACTCTCTGTGTGATGTCATATGAAAAGATGCTCTTGAATCCACCAACCATACATCTTTAGATGCAGGCATTTCTAAGGCAGCAATGAAGGCATCAGCATCACTCAGAGAAGAATCGTTGTCAGAAGAGTTCTTCTTCTTCTTCTTTTTCTCCTCTTTGTAGTCTCTTCTGATGTGTCCTTTATGCCTACAATTCCAATACTTCACCTTAGACATTGTGCCAGGAGATTTCGATCTCCCCTTTGACTTGGACTTTGAATTCTTGTCCTTCTTATTGCCTCTTTCCTTTGATCTACCTCGAATAGACAGGGCCTCTTTGGCTATCTCAGAAGATTTCCTCTGCATCTCTTCAGATAACAAAGAAGTAACAACCGCTTTAGTTGTAAACGTGGTTGTTGTACTTCTAATAGCCATCACAAGATGATCCCAAGAGTTGGGTAAGGAACACAATAGAAGCATACATTAGTCTTCCTCTTCTATTTTTACACCTACAGATGTCAACTGTGCAACAATCAGATTAAATGTGTTCAGATGGTCTGCTATAGATGCACCTTCATCCATCTTCAGAGAATACAACTTCTTTCTGACGAACAGTTTATTCACCAAGGACTTGCCTTGGTAAATATCTCCCAACTTCTTCCACAAATCTTTGGCTGACTTCTCTTCATGGACGTTCGATAGAACAAAATCTGCAAGACTTAATCTTATCAGTCCTCTGGCTTTCCTATTAGCTAGGTCCCAATCTTCTTGCTTCATGCTTGCAGGTTTAACCCCAGACACAGCAATCCAAAGATCTCTGTCGAGCAGTAAATCTTCAGCCTTAATCTTCCACAACTCAAAGTTTGTGCCATTGAACTTTTCAATGTCTATTTTTCCTGATGTACTTGCCATCTTATTTAACAGAATAGACCTCTACAGAACTCCCACTCCCAGAATTAACACAAAAAAACCCAACCTACCAACAAGGATAACACAATGGGCCAGGCTCTGATACCACTTGTAAGGAAAGCAGAGGTGTGGAATTACAGCTTCTGTAATGAAAATTCTAAGGGGATAATGCAGCCAGGTAACTTTCAATTCAAACACAACAGGTGAATACACCAGAAAAATAGAATAGACAAAATAAGACAACACAAACTCCAGTATTACGTGGGAAAACCCTTTCGGGTAAAAAACCCACCACCACAATAGAACAATCTTTATTACAGCAAACTAAATATACAATAAAGATCCCCTACTCTAATGTTTAGGTATCGGTACTATAACAATTATACAAAGCTGTTTATTGCATCTACACATCTATAGAATAAACTATATAATTTGAATAGTTTCATCATCATAAAACTGCAACGATGCCAGAAGATCAAATTATATCACCAGTCTCCAAGAGCACAAAATAGTTACACTTTTTCCCTAACTGACCGATCATACTTCTCCAGCGTCGTTGCCTTCCAACTGTTGCAACGGTTCACAATCCAGTGAGACCTTTAGTCCCACATACATCAGGTCGCAGACTTCTGTACAATGTATATGGCCAACGACTCAATTATACTATCATCGGCAATTTTCTTGCCAATGATACCAAACTAAAGACCCATCGGCCTAACCCGCTCCATCGGTGATCGAATTGCTTCCTTCATCGATAACACAGTCTCTGCGATCCCCAAGTTCACCGCCCTTCATTGGAGTGACCTCTGCCATCAGCCCAAACACTTTACTCTGCACCGATGAAGGTTCTCATGTTGACACCCAATGCTTCGCCAACTTCCATCGAGGTGACCATTCACATTAGAGTGACTACCAAGATCTTGGCCGATGGCCAACCTTATGCCAATAGACATAAGTCTTCGGTGAAACCATGCATATCGGCCATAGGCTTCTCACTCTCACCGATAGTGATAGTTTAGCCGATAGCTTACTACTCCTAGTGAGACCTTGCAGATCGGTGTAAGACTACGAACTCCCACTGATAGTGAAAGTCATCCTGAAACACATACATGGATATGCCGATAGTGTTCATTCAATCTGATGAATGAAGAACATGATATGAACAAAACCAATGATTAAATAGATGAGGTCCAAGAAGTAACTTGAGACATTAGGTCTCTTCATGTGTGTTGATTTTATTTATGCTTTCATGTTCACATATGCTTTAATGTTGCACTAATTATTAAGATAACAATAAGAAAGTTAAGGAAATTTTAAGATAACTGATTCACCCCCCCCTCTTAGTTATATGTCATGTTTCCAACACATTATTTAATAGAGTTTTTGTTTGTAGAGGTATAGTATCTTTATGTTGGAGTTTCCCTTTATCAGTAGCTCCTCCTTTAGTACTAGTGTATTTAGAGGCCTCTTGAGCTTGCAGAGCTTCTTGTAATAGTGTCTTCTATTGGGAATAGCCAACATATCTCAGATTGATACATGTGCTTGAGTTCTTTTCAACTGCTCCACCACGTTCACAGGTCCTAATGCTTGTGTCTTTGAATAATAAGGGTACCTTGTCTTTTCTAGCATCTGTCCTGAGGCTACTTGATTTTGTACAGGCTGGGGTACATCTTGCGTAAAGATTGGATTGTGATGATTTTGAAATGGAGGAGTTCTGATAATTTCATTATTTGTGACTTCAGGCTACTCCATTATTCTCCTCTTTGATCTGGTATAACAGTCTGACTGCACCAATGATTTCTTTGAAGTGGATTCCTCATTCAAGAACACCGAATCTTCCTCTTCAATCCATGAAAATAAGGCATGTTCAGGGGCTATTTCCTCTTCTTTTTGTATAAACATCCCTTACATCTGGGCTACCATTACTGTATTTTGGACACCAGGGGACTAATATGGTGGAGTATTAGATGTTGAGAATTGCCCTTCTAATCCTCTACGTTCTGTTATCTTTTGCCACAAATTACCTCTGGGATAGTCTCTGGGCATATGGGAATTGTTGGAGGGAAAGCACCAGGCATTTGTGTTATTTGCTAAGTTATTTTGCCCTGGAACTATTTCTCTATTGGGATTAATGAGGAATAGTTTGTAGAGGTGTAGGGATTGAAACCAACTGGTTTGAAGGTTGAGGATTATTTTGCCTTTGAGGGCCTTGATATTGATTTGGCTAAAAAGGGGATCTATATCCTTGGAAACCTTGATAAGGGGGCTTTGAATAGGATTTTGTTATCTCTTTAGGTTAATTATCTCATTTGAGAAGGTCCTTAGAATGTTCTTGACATCATCCATTTCAAATGGTTGAGCAGAGGTGGTTGCCCTAGAAGTTTGTTGAGGTATTGGAAACAAATACATGGACACAAGTGGAACTATAAGATTAAGAGATTCTTGTGGCAAAGGTAGGGAAATTTCTAGGAACATGGGCATAGGAGGCATTTGGGGTAATTTTCTAGCATCTATCAAGTTATTTTCAGCCTTAATAGCCAACTCATATTCTTCTGGCAGTGTCTGACCTCCTAGAGACTGCATCATTACTGATATATCTGGATTAAAATCTTTGAGGTAGAACACAATAGCCATACCTGATAATGGTCTTGCTGTAGCAAGAATTCTATCCTAGGTCTTTTGAAATCTTGAGCTAAAATCAGTCATGGCTTCTTGTGGTGCCCTTTTAATAGTGATTAATTGTTGCAGTAGAGAAGATTTATCACCTTTTTCTTCAAATCTTGCAAAGAAAGCATCACCAAGTTGATCCCATGTAGATATTGTATTTGGAGTGAGAGATCTATACCAGTCCAGAGCCTTTCCTTTGAAAGAAGCTACTAGTAGTCTTATTGCCACATTCTGTTCAGTAATAACATGTATTGTATACACATCAGATACATCTTGTAAATGTTCCCCAGGTGTCTTGAAATCTTCTCCACTGAACTTAGGTAGAGCCTTGAAAGCATTGGCTAGAATAGGATCCCAAGTTGCTGGTGGTACTGGGAGAATGAGAGGAATGTCGATGTTCCAATTTGCATAGTTCCTTGGAGGTATAGATACTCCCATATTTGTTCCTTGTGCTACTCCAACCTGATTCACTCTTCTCCTTGAAGTAGCTACTAATGGTGGTAAAAGAATGTTCAGATTAGCAGCAGACTAAGCAGTTGTTGTAGGTCCATAGCTCTAGATCCTTGTCACTCTCTAGCTCATACGATCTTGATAGGAACTTCAAGAAAGGTCCCACCGGGCGTGCCAAAAATTGTTGATGTATAAAATTGTGCAGGTTCCAACACCAACATGGGAAGTTTCAAGAATGTGAGACTTGCTACTTGAAACAACCTTCAGAGTTTAAAGAAGCTAGCTCTTCTCTTTTTCAATTGGGTTTTGAGTAAAGGGAAAGAAATAAATAGGATTACAAATACAATAAACAAATCTAATTTATGGCGATGCGCCTAAGTAAAAAGTATTCCTTCAATTCAAGCACAGTGAAGTTGTTCTCAAGATACAGTTATATTAAAGAGTAGATACTGCATGATCAACATAAACAAATATAATGAATATTATTAAAGGCTTATAACTAGAGAACTTTCCAAACACATAGATGATATCAACCAAGGCATAGAATAGAGTTCTTCTTATTAATCTTCTAACAACTTAAAAGGCATAGAAACATGCACAGATATATTGACTTTCTTATCAAGAACAACAAAATAAAGGTAAAATGACATAAACTGGTCACAACAAAGTCTCTAACTTCTCTATTAGATTTCTGATTCAAAATTTATATCAAAAGTAAAAGTTCTCCATTTGATTACAAATTCTGCATATTTATAATCATCGACTTAACACAAGATTGCTTGCAACAACCCAAATCCTCAATGGCCAAACAAAACTAAAGATTACTGGAAGTCCATAGCGATTAGAATCTTCTAAATCTATAACAGCCATCCCTCCTATGTGCTCATTGGCTGGGGCAAAATATTATGTGGCACACTAACTATATTGAGACCCAGACACATGGCAATACCCATGCGTATAAGGATGAAAAGAAAATATGACAAGTGGCAGTGTCCGCATATACTTAGAAACTCCTTTGCCTTGAAAGAAATTTATAGGAAACAACCACTTCTCACACTCCGTAGCCTCCAAAAATGATATGTGTCCTGCCATGCGAAGCCTTTTAAAAACTTGTGTCTTTATACTCGGGTGCCCCCATTATGACATTTGTCACAACTCGTGCACTCAAAAATTAAGACACAATAATAATGGGACGCACTGCCTTCATAACTCATTATCCACAAGGGGAATAAAACTGGGACAAATGGCAGCACCCGTGTGCATACAAGCTAACATGTGGCAAGCTCTGCAAGCTATTGAAGCAAATGAAACTTTTTGAAAGGTCTTGCGGAAGCTGACACTTGTTGCATTCCACTACAACTATGAATTAAAATGTTTCATGCTACAAGAGTTTATGAATAAAGAAACTCTTTCTTCGCTATTGCAACGTGGCATCCTCCACAAGCTTGAAACAAAATGAATTGTGCCCCAGCATGGTTTATGCTGACATCAATATCAATTCTGGGAAGGGACACGCGACATCATCCACATAAAACTCAAAAAGACACATAGCATTACCCACATAAAACTAGGTTCTTGTTTCATTGTTGTGGCTTTGACACTTGGCGTGACCCATGCATAGAAACATTTGAGGCATAGAATGGAGACACAAATATTAAGCCATTGTACTTTAACCATATCAGTCAAAACTGAAACAAAGTGTAGAGACACTCTACATAATGTTTCATGGATTTCTTCGATCGGGTTAGATTAGGTTCATAAGTGGATGGTTGATAGGATTGCGCATAGT
This sequence comes from Cunninghamia lanceolata, assembly GCA_027924645.1. NCBI lineage: Eukaryota > Viridiplantae > Streptophyta > Pinopsida > Cupressales > Cupressaceae > Cunninghamia > Cunninghamia lanceolata. The sequence goes on along the minus strand of BSBN01000194.1, from coordinate 6,959,697 downwards.
ATTGGTTTTGATTATGGGTTTAATGAGTCAAATGATGAAAGTTTGGAAGGTGAACTTTCATGTCCCATTTTTTAAAAATAGCACTTACTAAAAATAGTAAGTCAAGGAGGGAGACATGAGACATTGGGAAAGAATATATATTTAATATTTATATTGTCCTAATAACATTTACATCATTTGGGGAAATAAATATTAAAATTATAATACCAGCACAAGTGGGGCATAGGAATTTGGGAGCATCTTTAAAGATTGCATGCAATAAATTAAAAGAACGTATGACTAATTCTATGACAAGCCATGATAGATTTTATGATAGCTTGCATGCATGGAGTTATTATTTATTTTTGGTGGGGAATATTGCAGTGATCATTATGGCGGGCCTATTTTAAAGGAAAATTGATCTAATAGTATTATTTTACTTAATTTTCCAAGAGGGGGATGTTTGGGCTTGCTCCTCTATATCTTTGCAAGAAGAAACACATTTGAGGCTAATGCAGATTTTACATTTTCTCTTGCAAAGCTTATACTTTGTGATTTCTTTAGTGGATAGGGAAACCATTGGAGATGAATTTGTGGCCGATGGACATGAATTTCCAGTAGTCTAAGGGTAGTGTTCTTGGGTTACATATAGTAATCTCACTTCAATGGTTGCATCAAAGCTAAACGATTGTAGCAGATTTAATATTGCTTGTGTTCATGGGGTATTTATGTGCATTGGAAGAGTGTTTCAAGTGTTGTTTATTGTGATGTTTGTATTTTCTATTGTGTAAGGGTTTGTGGAGTGCATGTACTACTACACATCATCATTTATAGTTCCATATTCTATCCATATTGTGTTTTATATGTTATTCTATGGTTTGGAGACATTTCCATGTTATATACTTTATGTATTCAATATTCGGTGTAATGGGTTGTAGCTGAAATTGCATAATTTCTTTAGGAGTTTTCTGCTGGGCCATTTTTCTATATCATACTTGTGTATATGTGGTTTTCATAAGAAAATCCAATAAATTATTATTGAAGAGCTTCCATGCATTTTGGGGTTTCATTGGTTGTCAGCAGTGCTGTGCAGAATTGTAATTTCTGTGAGTATCAGTGTAGAGATTCATTCATAGATTGTTGGTGTTGGTGTTGGTGTTGTTATACATTTTTATGTTATAGAAGCATATTTCATGTATTTACATAATTATATATCAATAGAAGAAGTCCTAGTAATTGTTGTGTAATTTTGTGTCAATCTTGAAACAATACTATGAGGTAATTGTTAGAATTTTATGTGGGTTTTTCAAGACACGTTTTGAAAATAATTCCATGAGGGTTTGCGATGCATGTGAATTATTTTATTTTAGTTAATTTGGGAAAATAATCCATTTGGGACATTACAGTGGTATCAGAGCATGGTCTTGCCAGTCTGAAGGATTGTTTGATTCAAGCTTCTTTGTGAAAGAGACCTTAGAGGTTTGAGAAGAGAACATCATGGGTGAAAGAGTTGCGTCTGTTGAAGATGTTGAGATATCAAAGTGGTATAAAGAATATGTCAAGTAATCTGAAGCCTTCTAATCAGCTATTTTGTTTGAAAGAATTCTAGAAATTTATTGTAAGAAGCAAAGGAGAAAGGAGCTAGTAAAGAAGGCCATAGAACCAAAAAGGATGGTGGATACATTAGTTGAACAAAAGATCAAGGAAGAAAAGAAACCAGAATCAGAGTGTCAAGTGGTTTTTGAGGAAAGTATTTTCTTGCAGAAGGAAGAAGAGATATTAAATTCAAAGAAACCCATGTAGAAAGAACCTGACATGCAATTTGAAGGTAAAAATTCTTTGTTAATAGGAGATGTTTATTTGATTTCTAATGATTACATATGTCAAGAAAATATCAACAAAATCAAGGAGAAAGATTAAAAATTCACAAGAGTAGAGAATGAAAGGAAGAAGGCAGATCAAAAAGATTTTTAGATTATTTTTTCAGAAGGTTTAGCTAAAGAGCATCCTGAATATGCCAATTTTGGAGATGAGTTAGTGATTGATACTCCAAATATTATTATAGATGGATACACACTTGGGGAGAACATTATGGTCAGCCCTATCACAAAAAGATTGAGCCACTTGGATGAAATTATAGAGGATATCTCAACAATGGCTCTTTTCACAATGGTGGATGAGCATTTTGATGCTATCCTAAGGTATGAACATTATAAGCACATTTTAGATTTAATTCTTCCTATATTTTATTGCAAAATCCTTTTCATCATGGAAAGGATTATAAGGAGGAGGAAAGAGTATGTCCATACATGAGAGTATAGGATACAGGTGATACTTTAAAAAATGGAGATGGTAGAGCATATGATGATATTGTTAAATTTCTTATCTCTTGCATATGGATTAAAAGGGAGTTAATGAGAAATCACATAGAGTATATTGTGCATACTAATAGTGTCGTGGGGAATCAATGTTCCAAATTTATAAGATGGTGGCCAAACAAAATGTATGAGGTGGGAAGATGGTAAGAAAGATATATGTCATTTTGGTATTCTATATTTTATGATTGAGCATGGAAAGGTATTTTTGGAATCAAGTTGCATGTTCAATTTCTATCCTTGGATGAAAGGAGGGGAATTAAAGAAGAATGAGATTTCACAACATGCCTTCAAGAAGGATCTAGATACCAAGGAATCTCCATATGACTTCAAGGTAACCAACTCATGTCTTGCAATATTTTCATATTTCTCACCTCCATTTGTGAAAGAATGCTATGTTTTAGGAGAAGGTGATCAGGATTCACTAACGCATGGGTGAACTCCATTCAAATCTTGAGAAAGAAGTTGAAAGATGCAGGAAATGGGTTTTCTATTTCAGATAAGGGATTTCAGTGTACCTTAGAGTTTACTTTGGGTTGTAAGTATGCCATCATATAACATTATTTTTTAAGGAATGAATGGAGAAGTAGCTACCATCAAACTCATGTTTGTAAGAAACACATGCACAAGTTATTCTTCAAACTGTGCATGGGATACATCAAGTATTTGTTCTTATCATTTTCTGCTCTTTGTGTTTATGTGGAGGAGCTACAAGATAATGTTATTGAGAAAAATGCACATGAGAAAGATTTTTTACAAGATATTAATGTGGGATTTCATCTTGCTAACATTTCTAGAACAACTTTTGGAGAACAATGTTTGCAGCCTATGAGTCAATTGCAAGGAGCCAAAGGATGCCACTTGTTGTGTGACTATGGTAATGAGGCAATTCAGAGTTCAGGTGAGCAGTTTCATAGTATTCTTGTTATCTTTGAATGTGATTTTTGGAGAAAGAAGACCATCAAAACTTGGAACGATTTCTACCAACATGATCCATTTTCCAAAACATCCACATGGAGATATAACATCATATACTTGAGACAAGACTATGGTGCTCAAAGTATTCAAGAGGATGCTATAGAGGAAGTCTTGGAAAAGATTAAAAATGTGTTTTCAGTTTTGGTCTTGACTAATTTTGAGATGGCAACCAATATGGGGTATTTTTAGTCATTATATGTTTACTTCCAACCTCTATGTTGCTGATGTTTATGGAGAGATTTTGGATTCATACATGGCTGCCCACCAATTTTACAATGATCACACTAATGAGTGTTACTCAGGTTTATTGTTTTTATAGTCACTACATCATGGCTATCTTGCTGATTTTGATGATTTCAAGTATGTACATCTATCGACTGGTGCACTTTGGAAAAGATTACTTACATGATGATGATAGAAGAAAGTTATCACTATTAGAGACAATCACTCCAGCCATTGTAACACTTTTGGAAAGGAAGTTCAAAGAGGTTTTCTATCCTTGGTATGTAGAGGAGGAATTGAGAGGGATGATAATCTACAAAATGAAGTAGCACATGACTTTCTAATAGGTTTGTTGCAACCATTGCTTATTCATCATCAAGAATGGAAATGTATGTACAAGGATGTCCTTGTTGATATTCTTTTGATTTATGATGAAGATTATAACAATGATGGGAATGGGCTTCTGAGTGTGCCTATATCATTATCATCTATTTTGAATTTAGAGCATATCACATGGGTGAAATATTGTCCAAAAACTTGACCAAATTAGAGGATTTGTACAAAAATGTAGATGCTCATGTTGTTTTCATGATGCCTATACACAGTATCATTAGTGTTTTTTTTAATATGGGAATATTTATATCATGATTGATTATGTCCAAAATACTTTGGTTGCTAACATTTTGGATGAAAATGTGAAGAATGACAAGTATGTGCTACTGGATGGACTCAAGGAATACATCAATTTTCAGAATAAGTTGTTGTTTGTAGGATTATTATCCAGAATTGGGGGGAATATTTGCTGTTGTTACATGATGATACTTGTTTTCCTTCTATAGATACTTTGTTGTTATAAATCTGATAATGAAGCTAAAGGTACCAACCTTCAAGTTGAGGTAAAGTTTGGGCCAACTAGTTTGTATTTCAGCCATGTATATTTCAATGTTTTGAAGATAGAAATGATTGTTTCTTCCCAAAGATGTAATTTATATTACAAAGGATTCAATGTATGTTATAATAGTCCTAATAACAACACAAATAAAATTTATATCATTGGGAGAAGTTGCAGGAGTCACATGTTTTATTTGCCACAAGCTAGTGCTTATAAATGGTGGGAGACATTTGGTGAGTTTGCAAAAATTCTTTTGGAAGATGTGGTTCATATTTGAGATTGGAATGATTGTATCAAAGATTTTTATGGATATTTTTGTTGGTATCATGACATTGTCACATATGAGTTTGATTTTTCAGGATTGCATAGTGTTCTTTGCCAAGAGTTATCTCACTTGACAGGTACATGATCTAGGCTTTGTGGAAAGTTTAGCATGATTTATTATTTTGGCATCAAGATTTTAGAGAATTATGGTTGTAATTGCTTGAGAGAAAGAAATTTTTAGAAGGGAGGACTTGTCATGTCCCTTTTTTCAAAAATAGCACTTACTAAAAATAGTAAGTCAAGAAGGGTCATAGGGGACATTAGGAAATAATATATATTTAATATTTATATGACAACTTGCATTCATGGAGTTATTATTTATTTTTGGTGGCGAATATTGTAATGATCATTATGATGGGCCTATTTTGGAGGGAAATTGAATAAATATTATTATTTTACTTAATTTTCCAAGAGGGGGACATTTGGGCTTGCTCCTATATATCTCTGCAAGAAGAAACACATTTCAGGCTAATGCAGATTTTCCATTTTCTCTTGCAGAGCTTATGCTTTTTGATTTCTTCAGTGGACACGGAAACCATTGGAGATGAAGCTTGTGGCTAGTGGACATAAGTTTACAATAGTCTGAGGGTGGTTTTCTTGGATTGCATATAGCAATCTCACTTCAGAGGTTGCATCAAAGCTAAATGATTGTCGTAGATTTAATATTATTTATGTTCGCAGTGTATTTATGTGCATTGGTAGAGTGTTTTGGGTGTTGTTTATTGTGATGTTTGTATTTTATGTAGTGTAAGGGTTTGTTGGATGCATGTGCTATTATACATCATCATTTAAAATTCTATATTCCAGCCATATTTTGTTGTATATGTCATTCTGGGGTTTGGAGACATTTTCATGTTATATGATTTATGTATTCAACATTTAGTGTAATGGGTTTTAGCTAAAATTGCATAATTTCTGTAGGAGTTTGATATTGGGTCATTTATCTATATCAGACTTGTGTACATGTGGTTTTCATAATAAAATCCAATAAATTATTACTGAGGAGCTTTCATGCATTTTTGGGTTTCATAGGTTGTTAGCAGTGCTATGCAGAATTGTAGTTTCTGTGAGTAACGGTGTAGAGATTCATTCATAGTTTGTTGGTGTTGGTTTTGGTGTTGGTGTTGGTGTTTCTATATATTTTGCTTATATAGAAGCATATATCATGTATTTACATAATTATATATCAATAGAAGAAGTACCAGTAATTCTTGTACAATTTTGTGTTAAACTGGAAACTATACTATGAAGTAATTGTTGGAATTTTATGTGGGTTTTTCAAGACATGTTTTGAAAATAATTCCATGAGGGTTTTAGATGCATGTGATTTATCTTGTTATAGTTAATTTGGGAAAATAATCTATTTGGGACATTACAGTGGTATTAGAACATGGTCTTGCCAGCCTGTAGGGTTGTTTGATTCAATCTTCTTTGTGAAAGAGACCTCAGAGTTTTGAGAAGAGACCATCATGGGTGAAAGAGTTGCATCTTCTAAAGATGTTGAGATATCAAAGTGGTATGAAGTATATGTCAAGTAATCTGAAGCCCTCAAATCAACTATTATGTTTGAAATAATTCTAGAAATTTATTGTAAGAAGCAAAGGAGAAAGGAGCTATGAAAGAAGGCCATAGAACTAGAAAGGGTGATGGATACATTAGTTGCACAAAAGATCAAGAAAGAAAAGAAACCATAATGAGAGTCTCAAGAGATTTTTGAGGAAAGTATTTTCTTGTAGAAGGAAGAAGAGAATTTAAATTCAAAGAAACCCATGGAGAAAGAACCTAACATGCAGTTTGAAGGTAAAAATTCTTTGTCAATAGGAGATGTTTATTTGATTTCTAATAATTAAATATGTCAGGAAAATATCAATGAAATCAAAGAGGAAGATTCAAAATTTATAGGAGTAGAGGATGAAACGAAGAAGGTAGATCAAGAAGATTTTTAGATTATTTTGTCAAAAGCTTTAGCTGAAGAGCATGCTGAACATGTTGATTTTGGGGATGAGTTGTGATTGAGACTCAAAATATCATTATAGATGGATCCACACTTGGGGAGAACATTTTGGTCAGCCCAAATACAAAAAGATTGAGCTACTTAGATGAAAGTGTTGAGGATATCACAACAATGGCTCTTTTCACAATGGTGGATGAGCATTTTGATGATAGCCTAAGGTATGAACATAATAAGCACGTTTTCGATTTAAGTCTTCCTATTATTTCACTGCAAAAGCCTTTTCATCATAGAAAGGATTATAAGTAGGAGGAAAGAGTATGTCCATACATGAGAGTATGGGATCTAGGTGATACTTTAAAAAATAGAGATGGTAGAGCATATGATGATGTTGTTAAATTCCCTAACTCATGCATATGGATTAAAAGGGAGTTAATGAGAAATCACATAGAGTATACTGTGCATACTAATAGTGTTGTGGGGAATCAATGTTCCAGATTTAAATAGATGGTGGCCAAACAAAATGTATGAGGTGGGAAGATGGTAAGAAAGATATATGTCATTTTGATATTCTATCTTTTATGATTGAGCATGGAAAGGTATTTTTGGAATCAAGATGCATGTTGGATTTCTCTCCTTGGATGAAATGAGGGGAATTCAAGATGAATGAGATTTCACAAAGTGGCTTCAAGAAGGCTCTAGATATGAAGGAATCTCCATAAGACTTCAAGGTAACCAACTCATGTCTTGCAATATTTTCATATTTCTCACCTCCATTTGTGAAAGAATGTTATGTTTCAGTAGATGGTGATTAGGATTCACTAATGCAAAGGTGGACCTCCATTAAAATCATGAGAAAGAAGTTGAAAGATGCAGGAAATGGGTTTTCTATTTTAGACAAGGGATTTCAGTGTGCCTTAGAGTTTACTTTGGGTTGTAAGTATGCCACTATCTCACATTATTTTTCAATTACTGAATGGAGAAGTAGCTACCATCAGAGTCATATTTGCAAGGAATCTATGTACAAGTGATGAAGGGGGTAAATCATAAAACACATAAGAATAGAAATGGCACACAAAAAATAGAATATTTTTTTATTGATTTGGACAACTTATTACATTATAGAAGCTCAATTACAATCAAACGAATCAATCCTCCATAGGCTACAACACACTATAGCTACACATCACTAGGCTCTGAAATCTTCTGCCTGTTGTAACCAGTGATAACTTTAAGAAACCCCTCCTGAAAAAAGATATAATATCTTGGTGAATCTTCCATTTTTTGGAAAAAAAATATTAATTTCTACTGGCGAATCTTTCCTTTTTTGAAAAAAATATTTAATTTTATTGGCAATTTTTTTAAATCACTAGAAATTTGTAGAAAATCTTGGTGAATCTTGAAAAAAATAGGAAAATGCATTAATTACCATGGTGAATCCTTCCTGAAAAATAAATTAAATTCCTATGTAAAAGTAAAGGCCTGAAGGTGGTAGTGATTGAATAGTTTAAGGTGTAGTGCTTGTGTCTATAATTCCTTAATTCCTTAATATTTTAAATAAAAAATTGAATATTTTAAATTGGCCCTAAATTATTTTTCACCACCAATGATTTTATTTATAATCTAATAGTTTGGGTTCTATTCCATGGACCAAAATGTACCCACAGAGCCCCAATGTCTATGGGGCCCAAAATTGAATTTGGGATGTTAATCTTAATGGAGATCAATGGCCCAAATGTAATTTTGGGCCCCATGGGCATTGAAGCTCCGTGGGTACATTTTGGCCCATGGAGTTTAACCCTAGCCGTTAGATTATAAATTAAGATCAATGACCCAACTACAATTTTGGGCTTGATGGGCATTGGAGCTCCATGGGTACATTTTAACCCATGGAATACAACCACAGTTGTTAGATTTTAAATAAAATCAATGATGGTGATAAAAATTGGTGATATGGCTCTAAAGTAACCAATAATTATCTACTATTATTGGCGAATTAATTTCATTTTGTACTAAATATTATAAAATTTAGGCGAATCTGATCTAATTGGGTATCTAATATTCTGGCAAAATTTTGAGTTTAAAATTTTAATAAAATAAATATTCTAGCAATTTAACAAGGACGAAAATAAAATTTTGTAAAAATGTGGTGATTCAGGTCACCTTATAGCTTGTACTCTTAGCCAAATTTTGAATCCCCAATTTCAACTATTAGCCAATTGGTGAATATTTCCACTAAAAAAATCACTAGTTGTAACCCCAAATAAGCTAGGGTTTCTATTTTCCTAGCTATTCTTGACTCTACATTTTCCCCCTTAACTCTACTACTGCCCGGGGTTCCCAAAATAGTCATAAATAACACTTTTTGGTGGCCTCCAGCTAAATTTCAAAATTTGTAACTCCCTCCAAAAGTAGGTCGACTTCTAGGGAGCATAACTTTTGATTCGGGTGTCTGATTGACGAACCGTTTTAAGCTCCGAAAGCTCACAATGTGAACTATCATGCTAAAAATTCATAAATGAATTTCCATAAAATTTTTAGGATGTTATGGGATGTTTTAGTGCCTCATATATCATTTCAAAAAATTTTAGGGGCTTTTCAAAAAACAAAAACTTTAATATCTTCCAGCTCACAAATGATATTTGCCTGATTCCTTCACCAAAGGTCTTCTATTTCTATTATTAATCTTTCTATAAGTTTTCTCTTCAATCCGTGGCCAGATGCAAACTTTCCTAAAATGACAAGTAAACTTTCCAAAACTGGCAGTTTCCTATTTTTACCAGTTTTGGAAAAAAACTAAAAGTCCTACATCATTATTCAAGAGATTATGGAACAAGAAACACTTATTATGGAAAGAAATGAAAACAACTATAATGATTTTGAAGGAACATCTTTTTGGGCGATGCAAGATTGCCCTTACAGCATTGGATGCTCCTACATCAACAAGTTTTTTTTTAAATGTGCATGGGTTGCATCGATTATTTCTTCTTATCATTTTCTACTCTTTGTGTTTATGAGGAGGAACTACAAGATGACCTTATTGAGAAAAATACACATGAGAAAGAATTTTTACAAGATATTAATGTGGGAATTCATCTTGCTAACATTTCCTAGAACAACTTTTGTAGAACAATGTTTGCAGCCTATGAGTCAATTACAAGGAGCCAGAGGATGCCACTTCTTGTGTGACTATGGTAATGAGGCAATTCAGAGTGTAGGTGAGCAGTTTCATAGTATTCTTGTTAGCTTTGAATGTGATTTTTGGAGAAAGAAGACCATCAAAACTTGGAATGATTTCTACCAACATGATCCATTTGCCAAAACATCCACATGGAGATCTAACATCATATACTTGAGACAATACTTTGGTGCTCAAAGTATTCAGGAGGATGCTATACAGAAAGTCTTGGAAAACATTAAAAAGGTGTTTTCAGTTTTGGTCTTGAGTAATTTTCATATTGTAGCCAATATGGGGGTATTTTCAGTCATTATATGTTTGCTTCCAACCTCTATGTTGTTGTTGTTTATGGAGAGATTTTGGATTCATACATGGCTGCCCATCAATTTTACATTGATCACACTAATGAGTTTTACTCATGTTTGTTGTTTTTTCAGTCACTACATCATGGCTATGTTGCTGATTTCAATTATGTACAACTATAGACTGGTGAACTTTGGAAAAGATTTCTTACATGATGATGATAGAAGAAAGTTCTCACTATTAGAGACAATCACTCCAGCCATTGCAACACTTTTGGAAAGGAAGTTCAAAGAGGTTTTCTATCCTTGGGTATGTAGAGGAGGAATTGAGAGGGATGATAATCTACAAAATGAAGTAGCACATGACTTTCTAATAGGTTTGTTGCAACCATTGCTTATTCATCATCAAGAATGGAAATTTATGTGCAAGGATGTCCTTGTTGATATTCTTTTGATTCATGATGAAGATTATAAAAGTGATGGGAATGGGCTTGTTGAGTGTACCTATATCATTATCATCTATTTTGATTTTAGAGCATATCACATGGGTGAAATATTGTCCAAAGAGTTGACCAAATTATAGGAGTTGTACAAAAATGTAGATGCTCATGTTGTTTTCATGATGCCTATACATGGTATCATTGGTGTCTTTTTTGAAGATGGGAATATTTCTATCATGATTGAGTATGTCCAAAATACTTTGGTTGCTAACATTTTGGATGAAATTGTGAAGAATTACAAGTATGTGCTATTAGATGGACTCAAGGAATACATCAATTTTAAGAATAGGTTATTGTTTGTGTTGGTGCCTACATAAATATTTAGTTTTCAAGCAGTTAAATTTGTAGGCCCCTTCCCAAAAATCCAAAAAATTCTATGTCATTCAGCCTTCTCAGTTGAAAAATGCAAGAAACAGTTGCATGCAAGTGGTCTTTATATATACAAGGCTGTTTGTATATACATGCAGGTGCAAATGTACATTGGCAGGCCAAAAAATGTGCATATTGGCTTTCAGAAAATGGAAAAAATTAGTTATATGCCTCCTTGTATGCATATCGGGTTTGGAGTAGGTCACTGTGCATTGAGGAATCTTTCATAGATTCCTAGAATATTTTGCAGTTGTATGTTGAGTTTTCTTGTATATCGGGTTTGTATGTTTAGACATACAACAGCTACATACAAAGCAAAAGATACAAGGAAGGCGCATGCAAAGTCAACATACAAAAGGTGAGATACATTTGGTGGGGTCTGCCTCACATACAAAAGCTTTGTATCTCATATATAAATCACATTTGTATATGCGGTGTGCATTCGCCATATGCAAAAGAAATGTGCAAAGGGTTGATATGCAAGTGGTGGGCTCCACAAGTTGTATATGCATTTGCTTGTAGGTTTGCACATACAAAGGGAAATAAGTTAAGAAAGGATACGAGGTCTCATGCCCATAGACATACAAGGGGAATTGTATGTATGTTCAAATGTATGTTCGCATAAACTAACAGAGATGTACAAGGTGGACACAGCCAAAGAGTTAACGCTATTTGTGAAATATTTTGAAATCCGCCATTGTATGTTTGGGATTGTATATTCCAAAAATATAATTGAATATGCAAGCAGAATATACAAAGAAAAAATATACAAGGCTCGGACCTGAAAAGTTATACATTCTGGTTTATACAGGTTTGAGATCTAGATTGTATATTTTGTTTTGTATATCCGCATTGTATGTTTACGATATACAAAGCAATGATGCAAGGAAAAAGATACAACGCGGATTCTAGAGGATTCTCCAATCTACCTCATAAATAGGTTGACGTCCACAGCTTGTATGTATGTATGCATTGTATATGCCGATATACAAAAGATTGAAGATAAAAGCATTGGATTTCAAAGTATTTCAAATCTACCTCATAATTGTGGTGAAGTCTTGGGGTGTATGTTGAATTTTGTATATGCAATATACAAAGAAATGTACATGAAAGGAGGATACAAGCTGGACTCGATTTGAATTTTAGAGTGCTTCATAGTCATTTGAGATGCACAGGTTGTATATTGTGCTTGTATATATGCAATATACATTGCGCTATACAAAAGGGTGAGATACAAGTTGAACCCAACGGTGCTGTCAAATGTGCTTCATAATATTTGGGGTCCACCTTGTATGTGGGATGATTTGTATATGCATTTGCATATACAATAGGCGACAAAGGCAAAATAGATGAGGAAAAAGTTAGCGATGGAAGCATAGGGTGCCGACATGGCACGTTCTAAATGCTGGATGACTTTTTAGCATGTTTTGATGTCGTGGATCTTGGCGATAAGAAGGGAAATCGACGGCCATGAATCAAATGTTCAGTAGGGGTGATTTCTTTTAATTTGCAGTTGTTTTCAAGCGGGAAAGTTTCTGAGCGCGCAACTGCTATATCCCGTGGGTTGGTATGCCATTAATGGCAGGATTGTAGAGAGGTATGGGTTGAGAGGACATGCTAACTACCAAATTGGTGACGAAATCCCGAGGCGGCGGTGCAGATCCCAATCCTACCTGCTCCCTTCCTTCTCTCTTCCTAGAACATTCAATGATTTGAGTGCCATTCTGTGGTGCGCTGTATTTGGTAGGAATGTTGAAATGCCACTATAATTATTGCTGAGTACACAGTCTTGCTATAAAAGGCAAGCCATGTTACTCATTTAGGGTTCTTGAAGACTTGGGCATTTTTTGGGGAAAAATAATGAAAGACAGAACATTTTCTTGGTTGTTTTACCTTTGTTGGAGTTTATGAGTTGCATTTGAGTACACCTTGCACATATGTTCAGTTCCTTGTCATTTTATATGAAAAATGCATTATTACATGTATATATTTGTCTGTCTCCATGTGTTGTATGCATTCTCTTCTTTTGAATCTAGTTGCTAAGGGTTTCTCAGATTCTAGGGTATATATTTCTGTATCACATGCTTAATCTTTAACTTCCATTTAAGGAGTGGATTAAATTGTCTTAGGGTGAGTATGGAGAAGATTGTATGTCAGCTGGGATGTATGTAAGTAGAGACAGTTAAATACTTATCCTTGGGTGGTGTTTGTAAGGCAAATACTAGTCTTAACCCCTTGAAACTTGAATGCCAGTTGCAAGCCATTCTCTTGTATACGTCTAGTTGACTCCTTGCCTAGAGATAGGCATCAGTTTGCTTCTTGTGTAGTAGTTATGATCCAAAACCCCTTGTCTTGCATCCAAAATATAAATTCAAACCATTTCATAATTCCCACCTGTTAGTTGTAGGAGTAGGAATAGGATCCCTGTATGCTCTCATTCCAAACCAATTAGATATGTCCAAGAATACTGCCAACCTTGAGATTTATCATGCAAATCTTGGTCCAATCATGAGAGTATTTTGCCTGTTGTTGTAAAGCTAAATCTTTTTGTCATTGGGCAAGTCAATGTCAAATCTTTAGCTATAGGGACGCCCCCCTTGGTGCGGTAGAACTAGAAGTGAAGGGGAGGTAACTCACGTAGCCTCCTGTATTAGTTGGCCAAATCTGCTTGTGCATTGGAAATGGCAAACCCTTTACTGATTCAGGAGAAAAACCAACAAAATGGCAACTCTGCTGGGGATTTGAATTGAAAGTGTTATCTTGCAATCTCTAGTGAAATTTTTGGCCCATCCAAGTCACCAACAAAATGGCGACTCTACTAGGGAGTCAAGTGATTTGAAGATTTGAAACTCTAGTTTCTAGTGAAGTTGTTATAGCAAGACCAAATAATGACCATGCGGTGCTCTATTGGTGTGATGAATCCAGAAAATAAAGGTGCCTTGTTGATATTCTATCCTCTCTATGAGAGGTGGCGACTCTGTTGATTGAACCTTTCCAAAGCTACAATATATTTCCAGGTATTCCATCTTTTCATTCAAAATGATGGGTTTAGAGTAGCAAACCTAGTTGTGCTCTCATAGAAGACCATTTTTTATTGAAAGATATAAAGCTCTGAATTTCATAGGAATAAGTGGTTACCCAAATGTTATTCCCAATAAAATTAGAAGATGTTTGCCAAAATGTAGTGGATCAAATTCTGAGTTTGCAAACAAACATCTGCAAATTTTTTGTAATTTGATAGAAGATTGTGAGGTAGAGGTTGAAGATATAGTAATGAGACTCTTTGTTCAGTCATTAGAGGATGATGCTAGGGTCTGGTTTTCAGACTTGCCTATGTGTTCAGTTTCTTCATGGGTAGATTTAGAAATTGCATTCCTAGAGCAGTTTGGTGAAAGATTTGATGTGGCCTCATTGATCATACATTTCATGAATATTCAAAAGGAGGATGAGGAACTGGTTCCAACCTTTAATCTTAGATTTATTAAGTTGCTCAAGTAGATTCCTGAATATATGAGACCAAATGATGCATTGTGCTTGACAATTTATTTGGCTACATTTGATAAGAAAATGAGTTATAGATTGAGAGATAAAGAACCAGTCACACTTCACCAGGCTTTCAGATTTGCTATGGATATTGAAAACAATCCGAATTATGGAATGTCAGTATGTTTCATGACTGCAAGCATTCAAAATAGTTTTCAAAGTGAATGTGTTTCTGTTATTCCAATGTGCTCATTGCTAGATGACTCTGTAGAAGGAAATGTATTTCAGAACAATGGGTGCAATCATGATTTGATGTATGGATATGAAGAAAATGTTGTAGAAAATGTAGGCACATCCTATGATGGGGAAGACAAAAATTGTTATCATCCTCTAGAAGAGAAGCCTGTAGACACAAAATGCCCTCCAAACAATCAAATGAAAGATATACATGAGGTTGTGTCCTGCAGCAATAGGCATATCCCAGTTATTCCTGAATATTTATATGAGGTGGATATGCAGAGCTTCACTCTGAATATAGAAGATGCAAATTCAAGGGACGACAATGAATATGTTAGTGACTGTCAACGTTTAGATGCATATGTGAGCCTTTCAGATGATGAAATATATATGGATGCTGAGTATGAATGTTTCCTTGAAGATTATGACCACCTTTACAATGCAGAGGTTGAAAAATTTGCTTTTGATTATCAAGGTATTGGTGAAGAGAAAAATTAGGGTCACTATTCAGATGTGAATGGACAAGTTGCAGATGTGTGTGCTCATACAGTTGGGGAGAATGTTGGTAGTAGGGGTGACTACAAATCTTTTGATGAAGGGCTGCACTCTGAGCTTTTTATGCCTTCTCTTGAGACATTCTAGGTGGATTTTAATGATAAAAGTATTAAACACAATGATAATGAATATTTGAATGTGTATAAAGATGAATGTGATTATGAGATGTTGCTTGTGCCTGAATATTACATGTTTGATTTAGAGGAGCTTTTATTTTTTGATGAAATGCAAAATTCTGATGTGGATTCATTTGTTTCATCTGAGTCTGTTATTTTTGCAAGCAACATTAGTGACTTGTATGATGATGACACTCTACGGCTAATGGTAATATATGCTGATGAAGGTAGTTGTAGATTTGTCAAAGAAAAAGAAAAAGAAATGGGCAGTAGCACAAATAATTGTAAAACAGGGTGCTATAAACAACAAAAAGTTTTCAAGCTTCATTTGAAGAAATCAAAAGAAAATTAGATATTTGATAAAGGAAAATTTTGGTTTTTCCTTTTTAGTGGCCCTGGGCCACCAAGTAAATTTTAAAACAGTGTGTTTTGTGATGCAGATTGGTGCAGTGTTCAACTCTATTGCCCAATGGATAAGGGACTGGTCTGCATCCTAGAGATCTATGGTTCTCACCATGCCTGCAAGAGGCATGCATCCCCAGACAGAGCCAATGTTGGTGCCTACATAAATATTTGGTTTTCAAGCAGTTAAATTTGTAGGCCCCTTCCCAAAAAATCCAAAAATTCTAAGTCATTTGGCCTTCTCAGTTGAATAATGTAAGAAATAGTTGCATGCAAGTAGTCTTTGTATATACAAGGCCGTTTGTATATACATGCAGGTGTAAATGTACATTGGCAGGCCAAAAAATGGAAAAAATTAGTTATATGCCTCCTTGTATGCATATCAGGTTTGGAGTAGGTGCCTGTACATTGAGGAATCTTTCACAAATTCCTGGAATATTCTACAGTTGTATGTTGAGTTTTCTTGTATATCAGGTTTGTATGTTTAGACATACAACAGCTACATACAAAGCAAAAGATACAAGGATGGCGCATGCAAAGTCAACATACAAAAGGTGAGATACATTTGGTGGGGTCCGCCTCACATACAAAGGCTTTGTATCTCATATATAAATCACATTTGTATATGCAGTATGCATTCACCATATGCAAAAGAAATGTGCAAAGGGCTGATATGCAAGTGGTGGGCTCCACAAGTTGTATATGCATTTGCTTGTAGGTTTGCACATACAAAGGGAAACAAGTTAAGAAAGGATATGAGGTCTCGGGCCCATAGACATACAAGGGGAATTATATGTATGTTCAAATGTATGTTCGCATATACTAGCAGAGATGTACAAGGTGGACGCAACCAAAGAGTTAATGCTATTTGTGAAATATTTTGAAATCCGCCATTGTATGTTTGGGATTGTATATTCCAAATATACAATCGAATAAGCAAGCAAAATATACAAAGAAAAAATGTACAAGGGCCAGACCCAAAAAGTTATACATTCTGGTTGATACAGGTTTGAGATCTAGATTGTATAATTTGTTTTGTATATCCACATTGTATGTTTGCGATATACAAAGCAATAATGTAAGGAAAAATATACAACGCGGATTCTAGAGGATTCTCCAATCTACCTCATAAATAGGTTGACGTCCGTAGCTTCTATGTATGTATGCATTGTATATGCCGATATACAAAAGATTAAAGATACAAGCACTGGATTTCAAAGTATTTCAAATCTACCTCATAATTGTGGTGAAGTCCAGGGGTGTATGTTGTATTTTGTATATACAATATACAAAGAAATGTACATGAAAGGAGGATACAAGCTAGACTCGATTTGAATTTCATAGTGCTTCATAGTCATTTGAGATCCACAGGTTGTATATTGTGCTTGTATATGTCCAATATACATTGCGATATGCAAAAGGGTGAGATATAAGCTGGACCTAATGGTGCTGTCAAATGTGCTTCATAATATTTGGGGTCTACCTTGTATGTGGGATGATTTGTCTATGCGTTTGCATATACAATAGGTGAAAAATGTAAAATAGATGACAGAAAAGTTAGCAATGGAAGCACAAGGTGCGGATGTGGCACCTTCTAACTGGTGGATGACTTTTCAGCATGTTTTGATGTCGTGGATCTTGGCAATAAGAAGGGAAATTGACAGCCATGATTCAAATGTTTAGCAAGGGCGATTTCTTTGAATTTGCAGTTGTTTTCAGGCAGGAATGTTTCTGAGCACACAACTGTTGCATCCTGTGGGTTGGTATGCCATTAATGGTAGGATTGTAGAGAGGTATGGGTTGAGAGGACATGCTAACTACCAAATTGATGAGGAAAATCCCCAAGCGGCGGTGCAGATCCCAATCCTACCTGCTCCCTTCCTTTTCTCTGCCTGGAACATTCAATGATTTGAGTGCCATTCTGTGGGACACTATATTTGGCAGGAATTTTGAAATGCCAGTGTAATTATTGCTGAGTACATAGTCTTGCTATAAAAGGCAAGCTGTGTTACTCATTTAGGGTTGTTGAAGACTTAGGCATTTTTGGGGGAAAAATAACAAAAGACAGAGCATTTTCTTGGTTGTTTTACCTCTGTTGGAGTCTATGAGTTGCATTTGAGTGCACCTTGCACATATGTTCAGTTCCTTGTCATTTTATATGAAAAATGCATTATTACATGCATTTAACTATCTATCTCCATGTGTTGTATGCATTCTCTTCTTTTGAATCTGGTTGCTACGGGTTTCTCAGATTCTAGGGTATAGATTTCTGTATCACATGCTTAATCTTTAACTTCTATTCAAGGAGTGGATTAAATTGTTTTAGGGTGAGTATGGAGAAGATTTTATGTCAGCTGGGATGTATGTAAGTAGAGACAGTTAAATACATATCCTTGGGTGGTGTTTGTAAGGCAAATACCAATCTTAACCCCTTGAAACTTGAATGCCAGTTGCAAGCCATTCTCTTGTATACATCTAGTTGACTCCTTTCCCAGAGATAGGCACCAGTCCGCTTCTTGTGTAGTAGTTATGATCCAAAATCCCCTGTCTTACATCCAAAATATAAATTCAAACCATTTCATAATTCCCACTTGTTAGTTGTAGGAGTAGGAATAGGACCCCTACATGCTCTCATTCCAAACTAGTTAGATATGTCCAAGAATACTGCCAACCTTGAGATTTATCATGCAAATCTTGGTCCAAACACGAGAGTATTCTGCCTGTTGTTGTAAAACTAAATCTTTCTGTCATTGGGCGAGTCAATGTCAAATATTTAGCTATAGGGACACCCCCCTTGGTGTGGTAGAACTAGAAGTGAAGGGGAGGCAGCTCACACAACCTGCCATATTAGTTGGCTGAATCTGCCTATGCATTGGAAATGGCAAACCCTCTGTTGATTCTAGAGAAAAACCAATAGTTTGCAGGATTAATATCCAAAATTGGGGGGAATATTTGCTTTTGTTACATGATGATACTTGTTTTCCTTCTATAGATACTTTGTTGTTATAAATTTGATAATGAAGCTGAAGGTACCAACTTTCAAGTTGAGGTAAAGTTTGGGCCAGCTAGTGTGCATTTCGACCATGTATATTAAAATGTTTTGAAGATAGAAATGATTTTTTCTTCCCAAAGATGGACTTTCTATTATAAACTATTTAATGGATGTTATAAAAGTCCTAATAGAAACACAAATCAAATTTATATCATCGGGAGAAGTTACAAGAGTTATAGGTTTGATTTGCCACAAACTAGTGCTTATAAATGGTGGGAGGCATTTGGTGAGTTTACAAAATTTCTTTTGGAAGATGTGCTTCAGATTTTGGATTGGAGTGATTTATCAAATATTTCAATGGATATTTTTGTTGGTATCATGACATTGTCACATATGAGTTTGAGTTTTCAGGATTGCACAGTATTCTTTGCTAGGAGTTATCCCACTTGACAGGTACAGGATCCAGGCTCTACAAAAAGCTTAGCATCATTTATTATTTTGGCATTAGGTTTCTAGAGCATTATGGTTGTAATTGCTTGAAGGCAAGCAATTTTTGGAAGGGAGGAATTGTCATGTCCCTTTTTTCAAAAATAGCACTTACTAAAAATGGTAAATCAAGGAGGGTCATAGGGGACATTGGGAATGAATATATATTTAATATTTATATTGTCCTAATAACATTTACATCATTTCAGAAAATAAATATTAGAATTATAATACCAGCATAATTGGGGCATAGGAAGTTGGGAGCATCTTGGAAGATTGCATGTAATAAATTAAAAGAATCTATGACTAATTTTATGAGAAGCCATGACAGATTTTATGAGAGCTTGCATGCATGGAGTTATTATTTAATTTTGGTGGGGAATATTGCAACGATCATTATGGTGGGCCTATTTTGGAGGGAAATTGAAACTTAATAGTATTATTTTACTTAATTCTCCAAGAGGGGGATGTTTGGGCTTGCTCCTCTATATCTTTGCAAGAAGAAACACATTTGAGGCTAATGCATATTTTACATTTTCTCTTGCAGAGCTTATGCTTTTTGATTTCTTCAGTGGATAGGGAAACCATTGGAGATGAAGTTTGTGGCCAGTGGACATGAGCTTCTGGTAGCCTAAGGGTAGTGTTCTTGGGTTGCATATAGCAATCTCACTTTAGAGGTTGCATCAAAGCTGAACAATTGTAGCAGATTTAATATTGTTTGTGTTGGCAAGGTATTTATGTGCATTGGTAGAGCATTTTAGGTGTTGTTTATTGTGATGTTTTTATTTTATGTTGTGTAAGGGTTTGTGGGATGCATGTGTTACTGTACATCATCATTTACAGTTCCATATTTGAGCCATATTGTGTTGTATATGTAAATTATTAGCTGAAATTGCATAATTTCTGTAGGAGTTTGTTGTTGGGTCATTTTTCTATATTAGACTTGTGTACATGTGGTTTTTATAAGAAAATCCAATAAATTATTATTGAGGAGCTTTCATGCATTTTGGGGTTTCATTGGTTGTTAGCAGTGATACACAGAATTGTAGTTTCTATATCGGTGTAGAGATTCATTCATAGTTTGTTGGTGTTGGTGTTGGTGTTGATTTTGCTATACATTTTCTTCTATAGAAGCATATTCCATGTATTTACATAATTATATATCAATAGAAGAAGTCCCAGTAATTATTGTGCAATTTTGTGTCAATCTGGAAACAATAGTATGAAGTAATTGTTGGAATTTTATGTGGGTTTTTCCAAGACATGTTTTAAAAATAATTTCATGAGGGTTTGAGATGTGATTTATTTTATTTTAGTTAATTTGGGAAAATAATCGATTTGGGACATTACAGTGTTATCAGAGCATGGTCTTGCCAGCCTGTAGGGTTGTTTGATTCAAGCTTCTTTGTCAAAGAGACCTCAGAAGTTTGAGAAGAGAACGTCATGGGTGAAAGAGTTGCGTCTACTGAAGATGCTGAGATATCAAAGTGGTATAAAGAATATGTCAAGTAATCTAAAACCTTCAAATAATCTATTTCATTTGAAGGAATTCTAGAAATTTATTGTAAGAAGAAAAGGAGAAAGGAGCTAGAAAAGAACGCCATAGAACTAGAAAAGGTGATGGATAGATTAGTTGCACAAAAGATCGAGGAAGAAAAGAAACTAGAATTAGAGTGTCAAGAGGTTTTTGAGGAAATTGTTTTCTTGTAGAAGGAAGAAGAGATATTAAATTCAAAGAAAGCCATGGAGAAAGAACCTAACATGCAGTTTGAAGTTAAAAATTCTTTGTCAATAGGAGATGTTTATTTGATTTCTAATGATTACATATGTCAAGAAAATATGAATGAAATCAAAGAGGAAGATTCAAAATTTACAGGAGTAGAGGATGAAAGGAAGAAGGCAGATCAAGAAGATTTTCAGATTATTTTGTCAGAAGCTTTAGCTGAAGAGCATGATGAACATGCTTATTTTGGGGATGAGTTAGTGATTGATACTCAAAAGACCATTATAGATGGATACACACTTGGGGAGAACATTGTGGTCAGCCCTAGCACAAAAAGATTGAGCCACTTGGATGGAAGTGTTGAGGAAATCTGAACAATGTCTATTTTCACAATGGTGTATGAGAATTTTGATGATAGCCTAATTTATGAACATAATAAGTACATTTTAGATTTAATTCTTCCTATTATTTCACTACAAAACCCTTTTCATCATGGAAAGGATTATAATGAGGAGGAATGAGTATGTCCATACATGAAAGTATGGGATCTAGGTGATACTTTAAAAAATAGAGATGGTAGAGCATATGATGATATTAAATTTCATATATCTTGCATATGGATTATAAGGGAGTTAATGAGAAATCACATAAAGTATATTTTGCATACTAACAGTGTTGTGGGGAATCAATGTTCCAGATTTATGGATGGTGGCAAAACAAAATGTATGAGGTGGGAAGATGGTAAGAAAGATATATGTCATTTTTATATTCTATCTTTTATGATTGAGCATGGAAAAGTATTTTTGGAATCAAGCTGCATGTTGGATTTCTATCCTTGGATGAAAAGAGGGGAATTCATGAAGAATGAGATTTCACAAAGTGGCTTCAAGAAGGCTCTAGCTATGAAGGAATCTCCATATGACTTGAAGGTAACCAACTCATGTCTTGCAATATTTTCATATTTTTCACCTCCATTTGTGAAAGAATGTTATGTTTCAGGAGAAGGTGATTAGGGTTCACTAACAGAAATGTGGAACTCCATTCAAATCATGATAAAGAAGTTGAAATATGAAGGAAATGGGTTTTCTATTTCAGACAAGGGATTTCAGTGTGCCTTAGAGTTTACTTTGGGTTGTAAGTATGCCATCATCTCACATTATTTTTCAAGCACAGAATGGAGAAGTTGGTACCATCAGACTCATGTTTGCAAGGAACATATGTACAAGTTATTTTTCAAAATGTCCATGGGTTACATCGAGTATTTCTTCTTATCATTTTCTGCACATGAGAAAGATTTTTTACAAGATATTAATGTGGGATTTCATCTTGCTAACATTTCTAGAACAACTTTTGGAGAATAATGTTTGCATCCCATACGAGTCAATTGCAAGGAGCCAAAGGATACCAATTCTTGTGTGACTATGGTAATGAGGCAATTTAGAGTTCAGGTGACCAGTTTCATAGTATTCTCGTTAGCTTTGAATTTGATTTTTGGAGAAATAAGACCATCAAAACTTGGAATGATTTCTACCAACATGATCCATTTGCCAAAACATCCAGATGGAGATCTAACATCATATAATTGAGACAAGACTTTGGTACTCAAAGTATTCAGGAGGATACTATATAGGTAGTCCTAGAAAAGATTAAAAAGGTGTTTTTAGTTTTGGTCTTGAGTAATTTTAAGATTGTAGCCAATATGGGGGTGTTCTTAGCCGTTATATGTTTTCTTCCAACCTCTATGTTGCTAATGTTTATAGAGAGATTTTTTATTCATACATGGCTGCCCAACAATTTTACATTGATCACACTAATGAGTGTTACTTAGGTTTGCTATTTTTGCAGTCAGTACATCATGGCTATGTTGCTGATTTTGATGATTTCAATTATGTATAGCTATAGACTGGTGGACTTTGAAAAAGATTACTTACATGATGAAGATAGAAGAAAGTTCTCACTATTAGAGACAATCACTCCAGCCATTGTAACACTTTTGGAGAGGAAGTTCAAAGAGGTTTTTTATCCTTGGGTATGTAGAGGAGGAATTGATATGGATGATAATCTACAAAATTAAGTAGCACATGACTTTCTAATAGGTTTGTTGTAACCATTGCTTATTCATCATCAAGAATGGAATTGTATGTTCAAGGATGTCCTTGTTGATATTCTTGTGATTCATGATGAAGATTTTAACAGTGATGGGAATTCTTTTGTTGAGTGTTCCTATATCATTATCATCTATTTTGAATTTAGAGAATCACATGGGTGAAATATTGTCCAACGAGTTGACCAAATTATAGGAGTTGTACAAAAATGTAGACGCTCGTGTTGTTTTCATGATGCCTATATGTTGGAATTAGTCCAGACAACTAGGAGGGGGGGTGAATCAATTGTCACACAATTTAAACTTTTCTTCCTTTAATCTACTTTTACAACTTACAATTAAATAAACATTAAAGCATGAATCAATAACACATGAGCATAATCATAAATAACACACTTGACACAATGATTTTTAGCGTGGAAACCCGGTTAAGGGAAAAACCACAGTGGGGGTTAACCCACAAAAATTAATACCTTGTTTTAAAATAATAGGGATTTTGAACTGATGAGAAGCATCTACTAATGCATGAATTTAGTTCTGATTAAGCACAAAACATTGATCTTACCAATTTCATCTTCACTATGCCCTGTTTACTGCTCTGCCTTCATCTAAATCTTAAATCTCTGCTCTTTTCACCTTTTTTTTCATGTTCGCAATACACACACCAAAATCATCCAAATCCATTAGCTATATATATCTGTGTCTTGATCTTTAATTACTTTTTAGTCATCTTCAAGAACACTTGGAACTTTATTGAATACTCTACTATGTCGGCTAGATTCATGCATAACTTGAGACACAAACCAAAATTTACACTCACAAATCATTAGTCAAGTTGGCTACTATCAATGATCAACACAACTTATCCATCCAACAACTTCCATACATCTGGAACCAAGATCAATTACAATGTCAGCCTGTTCTTTTTTATGTTTATTCTATCAAACTATTAGCCTGATACTCATATGCTAATAACTATTGACTCTTCCATCATCGGAGGCCAAAATTCTAGATTTAGATTTTCCTGACAATTTTTATGACTCCCTCATATTGGCAGCAAACTCTAATAGACTCCTGAGGAGATCTAGACCAAGATATTGGACCCTGTCAGACACTCTATTCTTGACTTGCCAAACTTAGATAGATCTTCAATCTGATTTCCAGTCTGGGCAAATTATGTAATGTGGATGTGTAGAGAGACTTAATTGCCATCAATGACAACACTTATCATGCCTAACAGTGTCTCTTGCCAAGAATCTCCCCCTTTGGCATTGATGGCAAAACTTAGTGAAAAATGACTAAGTGTTGGAATAGCTCCCCCTTTGCTTATGCTCCATATTGTTGTTCACACTGCTTTCCAGTGCTCCCCCTTTGTTGGATTCCTCATTTTTTACTTCTCTTCACTCCCCCTTTGACATCAATGGCAAAAGGTCAGATCTGCAATCACTAGTGATTCAAAAACTCTGTATATATGACCAAATATGTACAAATAGTCCATATGTTATATTTACATATATTTAAGGATACATGCAAAAGTACTCTTTAATTGTACAAATTTAGCAGCCCAACTTCTCTTTATATGATCCACAATTGAAATGTGTCCTCTCAGCAGAAATGTATATCCTTCTGCTTTCCTTTGATCTGATGGATCACTTGTCTAGATAGTACTTTGAGCCTCTGATAAGGTATTAAACATTGTTTCCAACATAGGGGTAATCAGTCCCCGGAGCTCACTCATTCTTTCCATAATATTCTTCTTTTCCTTGATAATATTCTTTATTTCATTTGTCAGGCTAATTTCTTGACATTCTTGGCTCATCAGAGATACTGTTAAAGGATCAAAATTTTGAGATAGGTCTAGTAGTTTTTTCTCCTGCTCCTTTATCTTTTTCTCAATATCCTCTGCTATTTTGGGCCATGATAAGAAAAACTTATATACATCACTACCATCCGTAAGAGAATTTTCAATACTCTTTATACCAATGTCGAGTGTTTTTCTATCATTATCTATAAGGCCTTTTAGTTCACTAAACTTCTTATCTAAAAATTCTTTCTGGATCTTTACTTCAATTGACTTCTCAAAGGACTCAAAATTTTTATTTACAGAATACACAAGATTTTTCAAATTACCAAAAGGAGAATCAGATGTATTCTTATGATATGTGGGCATGATCTTCTCTAGTACTCTGGATGCTAGGCTTATCACCTCACTGTCTTTTATGTGAGACTTCAGCAATTTCTCCCTTGCCTTGGCTTGTGTGAATGATGATGTCTTTAGCATTTGATCCAAAGAGAGTGTCATAATTAATTGGTCCTTGTATCAGTTTCAGCTCATCTAACTCTAGCATCTCCTTGCTCAGAAAACTCTAAACTGCATTCATAGTGTATCTTGCCACACTCGGTATTTTAGTTTCCTTCCCTTGTGCTTGGTCAAAGACAACAACTAGACTGTCTTGCTTTGGTGCATTAGCACCATCCCCTTCTACTAGTTCTTCTTTTCCCTTTGTCTCTTCCTCTTCCTTCTCTTTCACTTTTTCTTCTTCTTTCTCTTTGTTGTTTCTGGAGTCATCAGTAGCAAGAGGATCATGGCTAGCATTTCCTTCTTCTATCAATACTTCCTCTTCCTCCTTTTGTACTTTCTCTTCTCAAATAGAGAAGTTGAGAGTTTCAATTTGTTGCTTATTTCTGTTTTATCCTTCAACATCAATGTCTAAGGACTCAATCTCTATATTTACCTCCTCTGCAATAGGAAGATTGTGTTTTTTCAAAGCATTCTGGAGAATCTCCTTGGTTTCCTTTACAATCTTGTCTGTATCCCTAAGCATAAGCTTATTCATTTGATTTTTACTTTGGAACTCATCCTTGGCTTCTTTGAATATCAAATTCATTTGATTCAGAGTAATTTGGGGGCATAATTGTATTAATATTTGTTCTCAAATCTTAATATCCTTGCTTATTGCATTCTCTTTTCTCAGTTCCAGGACTTTTTCAAGGCTTTTTGGTATCAATGAACATATCTCAATAAGAGCCTTGTTGTAAATATTCAAATATCTTACCGTTGCTTCCTCAAGTACTCTTTTGTTAGCATCACTATAGTCATGATATAATTTTATCATTGGAGCCAAGTTTCCATCCACAGTAACTGATTTAATGATGTCATCTACTGAGAGGGTAGATTCCTCTACATATTCCTTTATCTTTTGCCTCTTGCTTTCCCTTTTTCTTCTCGAGGACATCTCCTTGGATATCTTTGTTGCTTTTGTGCCCGTGGCTTTTAGTATTTGATCTCAATGTTAGAATATGTATCTTCTTCTTCTTCTCTTGTACTTTCATAGGTCCAGGATGCTTTTGTTTTCTTCCTTTTCTCCCTTTTTTTGGATGATCTTGCTTCTTATTCTGCATTCTTAGGAGGAATAGAGGTAGCAGCAGAGCACCTAGTAGACCTTCATGTGGAAGAGGGTACCACCGGAGTGCTTCCTTGTTTCTTGTCTTATTTCTCTTTCTCAGCCTTTTCAGTTCTTTCCCTGAATTACCTCACAGCCTCTTTAGTTAGGCCCAGATTTTTAGCCAACTACTCAACTTTTTTTCTTACTCTCCTATTAGTTTTAGGTTCTCTGAGCTCAGTATGCAGTTTTAAACTTAACTCCTCATATGTTCCAAATATTTCAACTGTTGTGTCTTTAGTCTTGCTTAGAAGATGTTGAGCATGCATTTCAAGATTTTTCCATCTACTTCATACCCCATGGGCATGATCCAAATAGTTCTAGGTTCCACTACTTCCATTAGGCACTGTTCAGTGTCAACCATAAAGCATATTTCATTTTTGTACTTCTCAACAATTGATTTAGGGATTCGTTCTCTTAAATGTATCATACTATAAAAATTCTTGAAGTAACCCCATATTGCAGTTTTCTTTGCTTTGAAGTCACCAATGCTGCGAAGATGATCTCTAATTTGAATGGAAATAGGTTCATCATTAGTCTAGTGAACACCCTTTACTCTAGGTACTTCATTCATATAGTAGAAAAATAAGCATAAAACCAATGTACCATATTTAAAAGTGTTTTTCTTATCCTTTTTTATTTTGTTCAAGTTTTCAATCAGTTGGTTCTATAATAGCTCACAAAGGTCATAATCTACATTCTCCTTTAACATTTGATATTGTGCATATATGGTAGTTCCAGAGATAGAATTCTCCCTGCTGGAGTAGTATATCTTGTAGCCAATCACCATGGAAGAAAACTTCACATCCGGTTCTATAATTTCATTTATAGTCATAGCCCTCCTATTGAATTTTGCATTGGTTGCATCAGTAACAGTTTGGTTTTTCATAGATTTTAACATGGGTAATCCACCAGTTGAGTTTAAACCAGTCACAATTCTGATAACATCCTTGGTAATTTTGAATGGTTTTAATAGCCAAATGAATTCATCATGCATCCAACTCAAAATATACTAGACCTATTCATCTTCATCAAATGTTAGAAACCCCATAATCTGAATAAATAGTTTATCCTGAAGTGCCTTATACTCAGGTTTAAGTTCATGATTTTCATCCCTGAGATGATTCTCAAACAAGTCTACATACCTTGAATCTCCAAACTCATCTATATTTGCATGAATATAAACCCTAATGTATTCAACATGTAACACACCATACGGAACACTCGAAAAAGCACCTAATAGGTTGACTTCTATTGATTTGTGAGGATGCTTCTTAAGATTGGGTCAAGGCCTTTTAGTAATGTCAACAACATGAGGAGTAGCCATCTCAACAGATTTTAGATTTAAAGCTTTACAAATAAGTACCTTTTTCTTCTGTAGGGTTAGGGTTGATCAATTGCCAGTTGAATTTGCTCTTTGTGCTTCAATCTTTGGATTTTATAGCTCGGATGCTCTTTTTATTGTTTCCTTCGAATGCAAAGTGATTCAAATGCATGACCAAGTGACCTTTTATCCTTTGCAAAACCTAATTTGGCATTATAATAAATGCGTTGCCCTAACATTGTCCGGTTACTCTTTTTTTGACAATTCTGCATGAATCACTCTACAGGTTTTCATATCAACATCCTTTTTTTGAAAAATCTTTCCAAAGGTTCTAAACCAATTCAAAATATCCCCTTTTATTGTGCCAAATTTAGGCACCCACTTACAAACTAGGGGAATTTGATGTTCAATGTAGTTCCCTTGAGCTAGAGCTCCTGTCTTAATTCTTGGAGCAATTGTCAGCACCAGATTCTGGTATGGACTCATCACTATTGGTTAATGTATCTTTCTTTACCCAAGTCTTGTTCAGTTCACTCCATATCTCATTCACATCAATTTTTCTTGTCTTTGTCTTGTCTCTGCTCATCCAATTTTCTATTTACCAGACCTCTTCTTCTATTGTTCCTACTTCTGTAGAATCTTGCAATATCACCAGATTTATTGCAATTAAAGCACACAACATTTCCTTGCTTATGAACTTGATTTCCTCTTGATTTGCACTAATTACCCATGTGTCCAAACCCATTGCAAGCAAAATAGTAACCATTGAAAGAATTGTCAATTCCTCTATTGTTAGCATTATTCATTATCATACTTCTACATTCATTTGATTTATGACCATACCTCTTACACTTCAAGAATTGACTAGAGAAGGATGGACCATTTTGATTTACTCTACTTCTACACTGAGTAGCTCTATGACCAAATTTATTGCAATTGAAACAATTTCCATTGAATGATGGATATCTTTAAGTATTAGGTTGTCTTACCTAAGGTTTTCTAGTTTTAAGTATTAGGTTGTCTTACCTGAGGTTTTCTAGTTCTGTTTGTCTGATTTCTTGGTTGAAGATTTCTTTGTCCGAATCCAGAGCTTTCACCATTTTCATATCCAAGATCATGCTTGTCATCACCCTTTTTCTTTTCTTTAATTAGTGCTTCAAGTTTAGCTAAGCTTATCTTAAACTTCTCCTTATACTTATTTGCAATTTGTAGATCATGTCTAAGAGTGATAATTTGTCTCTCAAGCTCTCTCTCATTGTTTTTGCTTTCTTGTAGATTAGATTCTAGAAGACCAGCTATTCCATCCAATCTGTAGCATTCTTCAATTCTCTCTTTCAGATTTTTAGTCATCTCTTCTTCAGTTTTCTTCCTATTTTCAATTTCCTTGGTTAGTCTCATCACTCCAAATTCCATCTCATGTTTTAGGACAACAAATTCTTTAGCTAACTTTTCATATTCCTTTATCTTCTCTTTCAGGGCCTTGTCTTCATAATGATTTCCCAGTTGAAGAGGCTCATTTCCTTTTTAATTAGATTTTCTCAATTTTCCTTCTAAAATCTCAATGAAGTCTTTAGCCTTTTTGAGGTTATCTTGCAGCTCTTGGGATTTTTCTCTAGACTGCTCAAGAACTTCTAGGGTGAGATTAAGTTGCCCTTGAAGGTTATATTCATCCATTTTACTACCTTCCCAGATCTTCCTTAAGCTGTTAAACTTTTACAAAGGAATCTTGCTCTGATACCAATTGTTGGAATTAATCTGGACAACTAAGAGGGGGGTAAATCAGTTGTCACACAATTTAAACTTTTATGCCTTTAATCTTCTTTTATAACTTACAATCAAATAAACATTAAAGCATGAATCAATAACACATGAGAAGAATCATAAATAACACACTTGACACCATAATTTTTAGTGTGGAAACCCAGTTAAGGGATAAACCACGGTGGGGGTAACCCACAAAAATTAATACCATGTTAAAAGTATTTTTACAAATGAGAATGCACATGCATTCGGGCTTACTGCCCAGAGCTCACTACTCAAATAGAGGCTCACTGCCTACAAATGATTACAAGAGAATAACAGAGATTTTGAACTAATGAGAAGCATCTACTAATGCATGAATTCAATTCCAGTTAAGCACAAAACAATGATCTTACACATTTCATCTTCACTCTGCCATGTTTACTACTCTGCCTTCACCTGAATCTTAAATCTCTACTCTTTTAGACATTTTTTCATGTTCGCAATACACACACACCAAATTATCCAAATCCATCGGCTATATATATCTGCTTCCTGATCTTTAATTACTTTTCAATCAGCTTCAAGAACACTTGGAAATTTATTGAATACTCTTCTCTATTGACTAGATTCATGTATAACTTGAGACGCGGATCAAAACTTACACTCACAAATCATTAGTCAGGTCAACTACTATCATTGATCAACACAACTTGTCAACCAAAATCTTCCATACATTCGGAACCAAGATCAAGTACAATGTCAGCCTGTTCTTTTTCTATTTGTTCTGTCAAACTATTAACCTAATACTTAGATGCTAATAACTATTGATTCTTCCATCACCGGAGGCCAAAATTCTAGATTTAGATTTTCCTAACAATGCTTATGGCTCCCTCAGATCCACAGTAAACTCTGATCTACTCCTGAGGAGATCCAGACCAAGATACTGGACCCTATCACACACTCTGTTCTTGACTTCCCAGACTTAGATAGATCTTCAATCTGATTTCTGGTCTAGGCAAATTATGTAATGTGGATGTGTAGAGAGACTTAGTTACCATCAATGACAACACTTATCATCCCTAGCAATGCTCTTGCCAACAATATACATGGTATCATTAGTGTCTTTTTTCAAGATGGGAATATTTTTATCATGATTGAGTATGTCCAAAATACTTTGGTCAATAACATTTTGGATAAAATTGTGAAGAATGACAAGTATGTGCTACTAGATAGACTCAAGGAATACATCAATTTTTAGAACAAGTTGTTGTTTGCAGGATTAATATCCAAAATTGGGTGAATATTTTCTGCTATTACATGATGATACTTGTTGTCCTTATATAGATACTTTGTTGTTATAAATCTAATAATGAAGCTAAAGGTAGTAGCCTTCAAGTTGGGGTAAAGTTTGGACTAGCTAGTGTGCATTTCACCCATGTCTATTTCAATGTTTTGAAGATATCTAAATGATTGTTTCTTCGCAAAGATGTACTTTCTGTTACAATGGATTCAATGGATGTTATAATAGTCCTAATAAAAAAATAAATCAAATATATATCATTGGGAGAAGTTGCAGGAGTCATAGTGATGTAGGAGCATCCCTAGTTCAAGAGCAATCTTGCATCAACCAAAAAAATCTGCATTTTAGTTTACTTGTAGTTTAGTTTGTTTCTTTTCATTCTCTAGTTTAGTTCAGGCAGTTCAGTCAGTAGTAGTTTTTGTATTTTGGTCTGCATTCTACCATAGTTGTATTTCACATCTTGCGGAGCTAGACTTAGTATCTAGATTAATTCATCTACATCATATCCAGAATTTAGAGCATTTGGATTAAGTACCAAAAAGATATCGCTATCAGAAGATCGACTATTTTCACAGAACAGAGCATCCTAACAGTCTCTGATAATCAACTAAAGGAGAAGACTTGTAGAGCATTCCTTGACTTGTGGAGCTTAATGACACATCATTCAATGATCTTTGGTTTGTGTCTGACCTTCCTCGAGATTTGCACATCATTCCATTCATTTGTAGAGCTTTTCTACATGATTCGGTCCAACCTACCCATGTACGCACATTACAGCTCTTCATTGGAGTTTGTGACCTTCCTTAGCTGATGCAAAGGAATCTTTTATACTAGAGATGATATATAAGAATGTAATCGATCCCTAGGAAAGTAGTGAATCATATAGTGATAGTTCATAGTTTAGATTTTGTGCAAAGAGAATTCAAAGCTTATCTTGTACATATTCTGATATTTTGTAATTAGGCCTATGAGCCTAATTGTAAGCCTGCATGATGAAGGCTAGAATTTATTTGAATTCCATTATATACTAAATGACTAAATATGTGTTTGTTTCATATCTTTGAGTTGTTTCGGTTGTGTTTACTCTTGCTACATGGCCTGGATAGTTCATTCTACGAACCCTTCTATCGTGACTGCAACAAGTGGTATCAGAGTGAAAGTTTGAATCTTTGGGAGTGAATTGACAGAAGTTGGTGAAGGAATTTCATAAGATATTTCTATGGATAGATCACTGAACTGGGGTAGGTTACTTGTGTGGCAACTGATCATCGATTGTGAGGTAGTTGTCACCTTGTAGCCCAATCTCCAAATTTGAGCCAGTTTACACTTGATCCTAGGAAGAATGCCATCATGAAGAGTTGTCACTATTGGAACAATGGTTGGTAGTGTATACACCTAAAAATGACATGACTCGGTCTAAATAAATATTCTTAATATTTATTTCATTCTAATTCTTCTATCAATAAATAAATAAATTTATTTATTTATTTGATTCACATTCCTCTAAATTAATTAAATATTGAAATATTCAATTACCTCTTCTAAAGTCAAAATTAAATAAAATCCTTTATTTAATTAAATTCTTCCAAACAATTAAATAATTCTTAATTATTTAATTAAATCAAGTCATTCTTCCAAATTTGAATAAATCAAATCAAATTTATTTAAATCCTCTCAATCTCTAAAAATAAAATATAATCAAATATTTTATTTATTCTTCCAAATCATGCACAAACAATTAATTAAATTTATTTATTTAATTTACTTTCTTATCTTCTAAATTAAATAATACCAATTATTTAATTGTTTCTTCCAATAATATCTTCTCTAAATTTAAATAAATCAAATATTTATTTAAGTTGTCTATTTCTTCTAAATTGAGTTATCTCTAAATATAATTCAATCTTTGTGCACATGCAATTGAATATTTAATTGAGTTAAAATATCCTCTTATCCTCATGCAATTTATATTCTCTAGTTCTATTTCTCTTAACTAATTGATCTATTCTTTTAATTGATTTATCTCATTAGTTAACGCATTCTTCTATTTCTTTAATTCCTCTCATGCAAAATACAACAAGACACATGTCTTCTTCTTATTTGCGCATGTTCCTCAACCGTTCTCAACCATTGATCTTCTCATTCTTTCTATATCGTTGATCTCCATTCTCTCAAGTCTATAAATTGAACCTTCTTCCATTTCATTCATCTAAGCTTTAAGTATCATTACTCTATAGGAATTACAGCGCACCTTTGGCACCAATTCCTTCATTGCTTGTGATCACACTCATTACCATACAACTATCATTGTTGTGAAGCTCATCTTCATGGAAAAACTATCATAGTTGTTCCCATTTGAACATCTTGGAATCATAGCAACGAAGTGCACCTTCTGAGGACCATATTCATAGACATTATCATTTGTGATAGGCGATCAATGGAAGCTTTGAATTAGAAGAGATTTTCTTTGTTATTGTTCATTATTTATTTGAATCTCTTTTGTTCACCATTTCATTAAGCTTTGGATATCTTGATATTTTGATATTATTGATTATTCGTCTGAATCCAATTTTCCCTTAACATTTTTGGCACCCACCATGGGGCCTAGCCCCAAATTTAACCTAAAAACTAAGTTTTTATGTTTTAGAAAGCCATATACAGGAGGAAACAGTGCATCTGACACATCCTAACATGCATCTGACATCTGTTACGGTGCATATATTACTGTGGCACATATAATCTCTATTACTGTACATATACCCTCAGATACGATGCATCTCTCTGATCAGCGCATATACACTATTTTCCTGCGCTTTTAACCTCTATCTTAGCGCATATGTACTGCAGCACTTTTGTTCTCTGTTTCTACATATTCAATCTCTAAAACGACGCATCTAATTTAGATAGTGGTTTTTAGGGTTTCCTTGAAGTTTTTGCTAACACGGACATCTTTTTGTAGGAACTCTCTTGATCTATTTTGTACAC
The DNA here is from genome assembly GCA_027924645.1 of Cunninghamia lanceolata. Taxonomy (NCBI): domain Eukaryota; kingdom Viridiplantae; phylum Streptophyta; class Pinopsida; order Cupressales; family Cupressaceae; genus Cunninghamia; species Cunninghamia lanceolata. The sequence continues at coordinate 6,925,734 of BSBN01000194.1, read as the reverse complement.
TAGGTACTGGTTTAGAATCATATAGTTGCACTTGTTAACTCACACTTCAATTTCTAAATGAGAAAGTAACGGATGCTCATGCAAATCTCACATAGTTTTAACTAGGAAGGTGGTAATTGAATCATTTCTATCTTGCATATCATTGAATCATTGCTATTTCTATCTTTCAAAGTTAACAACTCATTGCTATCTGGGTAAAACTAAACTATTGCTATCTTGATTATCACTTCAAAGTTAACAATTCATGCTACGTGGATAAAAATTGAACTCATCATTGCTATCTAGGTAAAACTGAACCATTGCTATCTCGATTATCACTTCATAGTTAACAATTCATGCTACGTGGATAAAAATTGAACTCATCATTGCTATCTTGGTAAAACTAAACCATTGCTATCTTGTTATCACTTCAAAATTAACAAAACTCTATGCTTGCCCAAGTAGATAGCTCATCTAGTTTTTCTCATTTTAACTATGGGAAAAGAACCACTGTATTCTATGTTTTGGGAATGATACTAGGCCTATGGTCTCCCCTATCTTGGGTGACCAAAATTCTAGACATATCATTTTTGCATGTGTTTTTCCTTTAGAGGGGCCTACTCTTGGATACCTTCATCCAAGTAGGAACAATCCCAAGTGGTAACAGGCTAGACGCCAAGCCCTTCCAAGCCACTATAAATAAATTGTGTTTGGAGTGAAAGCTTCAAACAATGAGCGCAGTTGTGATATACCGACAGCCAACCTCCCCCAAAACCCTCCAAGGCACAACCTTTGCAGGCTGGGAGACTCCATAATGGAGAGTAGTATTACCGCATGTATAACCACTCGAACGGTTGCCTTTATTAGTCATCCTTGTTTTAGTAGACCAAAAAACCCTATAATCTGGTGCAGGGAAGGATGATTATCACCTCCCAAAGATGCTTCAATAGAGATAGTGAGAATTTGGTTTTATACTATCCTTTGAAACCTAGGGTTGTACTTGCTTTCTTTTTAGTCCAAAAAGAGTCAAAAAATCACAAAAAAATAAAAAACCATAAAAATATTCTTTGTGTTTACTATGTCTTCTTGCCATAATTTCAGAAAATTAGATCAAAAAGATGTTCTTGCAATCAAAGTACTAAAAAACATCAAAAAATTTATAAAAAAATTGCAAAAATACTGAGAAAACTAGAGCGGAGCATCCATCCTCTGTTGCTGCGCATTTGTGCTGACCTACGACATATCTGTACTGACTTGCAGTGTTTTTACTACCTATTACAATGCATTTGATTTTTACCAATGTGTCGCATCCGTCCTGACTTCTTGCGCATTTATCAATTTCTGCAGAGCGTCTGTTCCGCTGCATGCGTGATAGTGAGCACTTGCACAATTTTTGAGAGAAAAAGTTTGTCATTTCTAGGTACCCATTTCAGTCTAGTTTCAGGTTCCGAGACCAGACCTTACCTTGCAGTCATTTTTCCATCCATTTTGCTTCAAAATCTCTCTTTCATTGGTCATCCCATTCACCTTCTATCAGGTCTTTCTAGTCCAAAGTCAAAGTATCCCATATCAGATCAACATAGGCCCCTTTTTCGTATCATTGTGGATTCAAGTAAACCTAGTAAGTCATGGAACTTCACTAGTGGACTTGGTACATGACTAGTCCCTACACAGTAAGATAGGTATCGAGTACCCTTACTAGTGGCTATCATTTTGTATCAGCCATCTTACTTGGAATCATTGATCGAAAGGGTCCCTTGTCCAAATCTTGTCATAAGTATCCTATTCTCAACATTCTCCATCAGCACCTTGCCAAAATCTCTACTTTCGTCCCACCTCATCCCACGTCACCTTGCATGGTTCTTACTAGATCTCAATACAAAAAGCAACTTGAAATGGCTGGATCATCCAACCACATCATCACACCTCATGATAGTGATGAGGAAATCTCTCACAAAGAGTATCAAGGAACCATCCAAGATCAAAAATTTCAACGCTTGCTAGAGAAAGTGCTCCATGAGGACCCTCACAAGTATTTTTATCATCTTCCTGTTGCAAGTATGAGGTTAATCAGTGTTGTCATTAATGTCAACATACTCATATTACATTGACAAAAAGGATTGGATGAGCTGTGTGCTGAGGATATTAAGAAAATTAGTCTCAATCAGGAACAGTGAAGAACAATGATGAGAAGAAGGCAAAAGTACTCATTAGGTTGAATATCAGAGCATGCAGAGTAAAGGGTTTGTAGGTATGAGTCTTGAGATGTTCCAGCTAAGATTTTAGGGGTCCGCATGAAGTTATGAAATAGGTATGATCGGTCAAGCAGAACCAGTTCTGGGAGATGCTCCAGAATGACAGAGTGGTGCAAAAAGGTCTGGTGAGATCCGGAAGTGCATTATCCTATCTTGCGGATTGGATGGAGTGTTTGGGATGTCCTTTTGATGTGTCATCTCAATTTGTTCATGATTTGGAGGTGGAAAGCACATGTTTCAGTATGACAGTGGCGGTAGACTATGTTCTTGAAGTTTCGGATGAGGAAGAGAAGAGATTCCGGTGAGCAGAGGAAGTGCAGATGTTCTGAGTCATTCAGGCAAGCTTGTGAAGGTTCTTGGATCATGTTGAGGTTGTGTTGTTGGTCCGCATTGGTGGTAGAGCCTGGAATTGAAGATATTCTTCCGGATGAAGCTCTTGTTCAGACTAGCTGACTAGATGAGTTGTTCATCTTGCAAATGCTTTTGTGGTGGCCGACTGAATGTGTTATTCATCTTGCAAATGTTCTTATGGTTGATTACTGACTTAGATGAATGTTCCTAAGTCGATGTCCTGTATAAATAAAGGTTTGTGAATTCATTTCAAAGTGTGTTGAGTAGCAGATGAGTGCGGTATAGCGAAAGAGTGAAAGGCAGAGCAGGTGTGTCTCAAGCTTAAATGAAATTGATCCAGACATAGTGAAGATGTCATTCTCCAGTTCAAGGTTGTGATACTTATGATCTTGTAGACAGTGTGTCTCTTGTAGGTAGTGTGCCTCTTTGTGAGTAGTGTGTTCGGGCAGTGAGCCTTGACTAGCATGTGCCATTTATTTTTCTTATTCTTCTAATAGAGAATAATCCTTAGGTTAATCAGCCCGTGGTTTTTTCCTTAACTGGGTTTTCCACGTCAAAAATCTTGGTGTCAAATGTGTTGATGATTATCTGCTCCAGTGTTTATGCTTTGTGCTTTCATGAATGATTAATTGATATGCTATTAACTAACAAGAAGAATCAAGTGTTTGAAATAGAAGCAAAGTATTTGCACAACTAATTCACCCCCCCTCTCAGTTGTGTGCCCTAGATCTAACAATTGGTATCAGAGCCAAGTTCCTTTGAAAGGAGCTTAACCGCTTGAGGAGATCTAGGATGTTGTCATACAAGAAGGATAGTCTAAAGTTAGATGGAACCAATTTCTCATTCTGGAAAGGTCGCATGAGATGTCACTTAGAGTGTATGGGAAAAGCTTACTTGTCCATGATCACAAAGGCTTATGTACCTCCACAGGGTGGTCTGACAACTCTGAATGAAATCACAGATGCTGAAAACAATCTGTGGACCAAAGAAGCTCTTCTAAGTGCATTGAATTACACAAAACTCTCAAATGTTATTGACCTACCAATTGCATATGAGATCTAGGTTAAACTGGAACTTCTGCATGAAGGAGATGAGTTTATTAAGAGTGCAAGGTTGCAAAGTCTGAAAGGGAAATTTAAAAGATTGAAGATGAGAGATGATGAAAATATCACTACCTTTATGCCAAGAGTAAATGAGCTAGTATGTGGAATCAAGAATGCTGGTGGTATTCTGGATAAAAATGAAATTGTTTGCAAAATCCTGAGATCCCTTCCTGCTGCCTACAAAATCAAGGTTGCTACTATTGATGAATTCAGAGCCCATACAATAGTCACAAGACAGCAATTGGCTAGCAAACTGGCTACATTTGAAATGACTGAGTTTGGAGATGATCCCCCCAAGACTAAATTTACATTCAAAGCCAGTGCCTATGTGAAAGGCAAACAAAGATTTGATCTGGGAGAAAACTCTTCATGGAAGCTATCATGGTATGATCAAGCAAGAAAAGACATGGAAGAGGAAGAAGTACAAACAGCTCATCTTGAAGCCCTCATTGCAAAGAGACTGCCAAGAGGATCCGGTAAGTATGAAGGAAAGTTACCTTTTAAATGCTTCAACTGCAATAAGATTGGTCATTTTGCCTCAAGATGTCCAGAAAGATCTGCAAGGTCAAATGCTAACAGACAAAGGTTCCAAAAGAACTGTTATTATGTTCATGAAGAAGATGATAATGGAGGAACAGATGATGAATTAGAAATAGGAAGCGAATCCATAAATGAATGGGTGTTTATTGCCATCAAGGAAGAAGATTCAATATCCTCTGAATCTATCAATCATAAGGTTGTGGAAAGAGCTTTGGCTACCCAAGTTGAAGAAAAGGATGTTCTCACCACATGACAGGTGACAAGAACAAGTTCTTAGATTTGGAAAGGTATGAAGGAGGAATGGTAAAGTTTGGTGATAATTTTGCTGGTAGAATCAGAGGTAGGGGAACTATTTCTTTTGATGGAAAGAGCAAAACCGGTAATGTATTATATGTTGAAGGACTGAAGCACAATCTTCTCAGTGTTGGTCAGTTGGTGGACAAGGGTTATGATCTCCAGTTCAAAAATGGAAGGTGCAGGATCTTTGAAAGCTCCAGAGCTGAGATTGCATCTGGTACACAAACAAAAGGTAATATCTTCCATCTAGTTGGTTCAAATAAGAGTTATTTGTTTGTTTAAGTTGATCAAAGTTGGTTATGGCATAGAAGGATGTGTCATGTAAATTTTGATAACATCATCAAGATAAGCAATACTCAGGCTGTAAGAGATCTTCCAAAATTGGTGAAACCTACAAATAGTTTATGCAAAGAATGTCAGCTAGGTAAACAGAGCAAAGTCTATTTCAAAAGCAAGGATAAGTCCACCGGATTATTGGAATTAGTTCATACTGATCTATGTGGTCTGACAAGAATCAAGAGTATGCAAGGTGATAGATACTTCATGTTACTAATTGATGATCATTCCTGGATGATGTGGGTTACTTTCCTAAAAGAGAAATTAGAAGCCCTTGAGAAGTTCAAAATCTTCAAAGCTATGGTAGAGAATCAAACCGGACTAAAACTGAAATGTCTAAGGTCTGATAGAAGTGGTGAATTCACATCCGGTGAATTCATAGACTTTTGTGAGAAGCATGGCATAAGGAGACAACTGTCTGCTCCTAGGACTCCACAATAGAATGGAGTAGTTGAGAGAAAGAACCGGACCATCTAGGAAGCATCCAGGACAATGATGATGGAAGCAAATGTTCCTCAGATGTTTGGAGAGAAGTTGTCAGCACTGCAGTCTATACTCTTAATCGAGTTCAAATTAGAAGCAATACCGGTAAGACTCCTTATGAACTTTGGTTTGGCATAACACCCACTGTGAGATATTTCAGAGTAGTCGGTAGCAAGTGTTACATCAAAAGAGATGAAGATTTAGGAAAGTTTGATGCTAGAAGTGATGAAAGAATTTTCTTGGGTTACTCCACTCAAAGCAAAGCATACCAGTGTTACAATAAGAGATTAAGAAAGATGATAGAAAGTACAAATGTGAAGGTTGATGAAGGAATTGAGAAGCCCTCAAGATTCTATGAATGTGATGAAGATGATCAGGATGATTCTCTGGTGCAAGGAGCTCAATCCTCCTCTGAAATTCAAACTCAGACTGATCCGGTAAATCAGGAAGAAGAAGTTTGTTTGAATGACCCTGATCAAGAAACAGTAGTACAAGAAACTCCCAAAGTTCCAAGGTATGTAACTCTAAATCATTCTGAAGATCAGATCATAGGTAACAAAAGTAAACGGGTACAAACAAGGAGAAGAATTGCTCAAGATTCAAATGAATACTGTCTGATTTCAAAGATTGAACCTAAGACAATTAATGAAGCCTGCAATGATAAAAACTGGACCAAAGCAATGGAGGAAGAATTGATGCAAATTGAGAAAAATCATGCTTGGGATCTTGTTCCCAGACCTAGAAACAAGAATGTGATTGGAACCAAATGGGTCTTCTATAACAAACTAAATGAAGTTGGTGAAGTAATCAGAAACAAAGCTAGATTGGTCTGCAAAGGCTACTCTCAAATAGAAGGAATTGATTTTGAAGAGACCTTTGCTCCGGTGGCAAGAATTGAAGCAATCAGATTATTTCTTGCATTTGTTGCCTTCAAAGACTTCAAGGTATATCAAATGGATGTCAAGTCTTCCTTCCTAAATGGTGATTTGGAAGAAGAAGTATACATTGAACAACCAGATGGATTTCAATTGTTTGATCATGATGATATGGTCTGCAAGTTGAAGAAAGCACTGTATGGTTTGAAGCAAGCCCCAAGAGCATGGTATGAAAGGTTGGATAGCATCTTGTGCAGATTGGTTTCAACAAAGGTACTACTAATAGTAATCTATATTTCCAAATAGATAAGGAAAACATCTTGATTGTTGAAGTGTTTGTTGATGATATCATCTTTGGAGGAAAAGACAACATGTGTAAAACTTTTGCAAATCAAATGAAAAGTGAATTTGAAATGTTAATGCTTGGTGAAATGAATTTCTTCTTGGGTCTACAAATTACTCAGACAAAGAAAGGCATCTTTATCTGTTAGACCAAATATGCAAAAGAATTCTTGAGGAAATTTAGAATGGAAGATTCAAAGCCAATGAACACTCCTATGGAAACCAGATGTAAGTTGAGCAAAGATGATGACTCTCCTAAAACAGATCAGACCAAGTACAGATCAATGATTGGAGGACTATTGTATCTCACTCAGACTAGGCCAGATATAATGCAGGCTATTGGTCTTGTGGCAAGATTTTAGGCTGATCCTAGAGAATCTCATGTCATGGCAATCAAAAGAATTTTTAGGTACTTGAAAGGAATAGTTGAGTATGGTCTATGGTATCCTAGAGATCAAGATTTCTCTCTTCATGCATACACAAATGTAGATTGGGTAGGAGATGTGGATGACCGGAAGATTACAAGTGGAGGAGCTTTCTTTTTGGGAAAAAGATTGGTTTCTTAGCTAAGCAAGAAACAAGAGGCAATATCTCTGTCTACAACTGAAGCAGAATACATTGCAGCAGAAGGCAGTTGCACTTAGATTTTATGGATGAAGCAGATGCTAAGAGACATTAAAGTTGAATATGAGGAGCTTATCACATTTTTTTGTGATAATTCAAGTGCAATTAATATCTCTAAGAATCCGGTATTGCATTCTAAGACTAAGCACATATCTATCAAGTTTCACTTTCTGAGAGAACAAGTGAACAAGGAAGAAGTCAGATTGGAGTATGTACCCTCCAAGGATCAGATTACAGATATTTTTACCAAATCTCTTCCCAAGGACTCTTTTGAGTATCTCCGAGAGAAGTTAGGGGTCATGGCCCCTCCGGTGATGAACTAGGATGCACTGATGTGCATTAGTCCGGTGGATATCACAGTAATATCTTGTGATCCAGATTGATGATAGGGAGCTGCTACTAAGGGGGAGCAGCTGGTATGATTCTGATGTGTTAGAGTTGCAAGTATGAGCCCCTTGCCATTGATGTCAAACGGGGAGAGAAGACATGTGAAAAACAAGTAGTTGATGATCAAAGGGGGAGCAGTAAAGGAAGAGAAGACATGTGAAGAGTTGTTATCGATAGGGGGAGCTGTGACAGAAAGGAGAAGATCTTGTCTTGATGGTTTTTCACATCATATGTTGCCATCAATGACAAAGGGGGAGATTGTTGCAAGTATGAGGTTAATCAGTGTTGTCATTGATGTCAACATACTCATATTACATTGACAAAAGGGATTGGATGAGCTGTGTGCTGAGGATATTAAGAAAATTAGTCTTAATCAGGAATAGTGAAGAACAGTGATGAGAAGAAGGCAAAAGTACTCATTAGGTTGAATATCAGAGGATGCAAATTAAAGGGTTTGTAGGTATGAGTCTTGAGATGTTCCAGCTAAGATTTCAGGGGTCCGCATGAAGTTATGAAATAGTTATGATCGGTCAAGCAAAACCAGTTCTGGGAGATGCTCCAGAATGACAGAGTGGTACAAAAAGGTCTGGTGAGATCTAGAAGTGCATTATCCTATCTTGCAGATTGGATGGAGTATTTGGGATGTCCTTTTGATGTGTCATCTCAATTTGTTCATGATTTGGAGGTTCGAAAGCACATGTTTCAATATGACAGTGGTGGTAGACTGTGTTCTTGAAGTTCCGGATGAGGAAGAGAAGAGATTCTGGTGAGCAGAGGAAGTGTAGATGTTCCTAGTCATTCAGGCAAGCTTGTGAAGGTTCTTGGATCATGTTGAGGTTGTGTTGTTGGTCTGCATTGGTGGTAGAGCCCGAAATTGAAGATATTCTTCCGGATGAAGCTCTCGTTCAGACTAGTCGACCAGATGAGTTGTTCATCTTGCAAATGCTTTTGTGGTGGCCGACCGGATGTGTTATTCATCTTGTGAATGTTCTTATGGTTGATTGCTGACTTAGATGATTGTTCCTAAGTCGATGTCTAGTATAAATAAAGGTTTGTGAATTCATTTCAAAGTGTGTTGAGCAGCAGATGAGTGTGGTATAGCGAAAGAGTGAAAGGCAGAGCAAGTGTGTCTCGAGCTTAAATGGAATTGATCCAGACATAGTGAAGATGTCATTCTCCAGTTCAAGGTTGTGATACTTATGATCTTGTAGACAGTGTGTCTCTTGTAGGCAGTGTGCCTCTTTGTGAGTAGTGTGCTCAGGTAGTGAGCCCTGATTGGCACGTGCCATTTATTTTTCTTATTCTTCTAACAGAGAATAATCCTTGGGTTAATCACCCTGTGGTTTTTCCCTTAACTGGGTTTTCCACGTCAAAAATCTTGGTGTCAAATGTGTTGATGATTATCTGCTCCAGTGTTTATGCTTTGTGCTTTCATGAATGATTAATTGATATGTTGTTAACTAACAAGAAGAATCAAGTGTTTGAAATAGAAGCAAACTTTTTGCACAATTGATTCACCCCCCCACTCAGTTGTGTGCCCTAGATCTAACACTTCCAAATCTTGGAATTAAACTCCCCGTGGATTTTGATCTAAGTATAATCCAAGAAAATGCGGAGGATACTCATGAAAAAGGAAAGAAAGCCATAGACCCAAACATAGAGAATAATCATGAAAAAGGAAAGAAGGCCATAGACCGAAGCACTCCTATGGAGGAAATGAGGAAACAACTCAAGGGTCTAAAGCAACAAATGACGTATCTCAAGACATGTACAAACACTAAAACCTACTCCTTGGAAGATATTGCACCGTACCGCTTTGATAAAAGTTTGAACATGACACCATTTCCCTTTCGATTCAAAGTTCCTAACTTTGACAAATACAAAGGGAAAGGGGACCCTAGAGATCACATTAGGGAATTCAATGTAGCATGCATGGAAGTAGCTCACAATGAGACTTACTTAATGAGACTATTCCCTAGATCTCTAGGTAGTCAAGCCATGGAGTGGTTCTCATGGCTCCCACCAGGCATCAAAACTTTTGATCAGTTAGTCAACAAATTCACCATGCACTTCTCCTACAATATTGAACATGAAGTCTCTATGCTTGATTTATGCAATACCAAGCAAATGAGTGGTGAATCATTTGCCACCTTCCTACAAAGATGGAGACAACTAGTAAGCAAGTGCTCATATGATGTACCAAAAAAGCAGTTAATGGAGATGTTCGTCAATAACCTCAACTCCGATCTTACCTATCAAATACAAATTCAATGCCCTACTTCATTTTCATAGGTCATTGAAATGAGATTGTTCATCAAAAAAGCTATGATCACCAAGGGGCAAATCAAGTTATACAAGGACACACCTACCTCCAACTACACGACTAACAAATCAAAGTTTTGGACTAAGAATAAAAATGTCATCAATGATGGAGTAGTTGATGCCAAGGTGGTGGATCCCAAGCAACAACCGATATTCACTCTCAAAGGAGAGGAAAGCAATGTTACACCCAACAAAACATTCTCTCAAGAGCCAAGACCATGGTTCACCTCAAATCCAAGGTGAAAGTTCACACCGCTGGGTGAGTCCCAAGAATCCGCATTAAGGAAGCTATTGGCCAACAATGAAATCTCTCTACCACCAACAAGTGATTATGAAGCTCAAATTAAACCTCACTATTGGAAAGGCACTGACTATTGTGAGTATCATAGAGGAAGGGGACATACAACCAACAATTGTATTCATCTCAAACATGTTATTCAAGATGTGCTTGATCAAAATCAAGGATGTGCTCACCAACATACTTCTAATGAGACACATGTGGCTTACAAGGATCTGCTTCTAATTCATGATAGGTTGTACAACAACAAAAACAACAGAAACAATAACAATAATAACAATAATGGAAACAACAACAACAACCGTAATAGGCAAAATTAGAACAATGGGAATAGTAAATCCAATGTGTGCCATTCGACTATACCATCAATTACATATCAGAGCATGTCCCACAAATCAATGTGGTCATGCCCAACCAACAATTAGAGCCCAACAATACTGATTGTAGTATCATTACCCACAATGGTAAGGTCACCGTGAATACCATTCCTCCAAGGTAATCACCTTCTCAGTCCAACTTCCATCAGTATAGCGTCATAGACCAACTACGGAAAACTCTGGCCCACATTTCTATCTTAGAGTTGTTGCATCTATCGCCTTCCCACAAGGAGATTCTCAATAAAGCCTTAGTGGAAATGAAAGTCTCCACTAACTTGGCCCAAGAGAAGTTTTAGGCCATGGTAGGTAATTTGACCTCCTCAAGTATTGTATCATTTACCAAACAAGATGACCTCTCAGTGTCTCAACCTCATAACACCCCTCTGTACATTATCGCTTTCATCCACAAGCACTGCATCAAGAGGGTTCTCATTGATGGGGGAGCCGGTTTAAATATTTGCATGTTGAAGCTAGTCCTTACATTGGGGTTCTCTGACAATGCAGTTGATCTAAGGAAGAAGATTACTATCAAAGCCTATGATGAAGAGGAGAGAACTACCAAGGGAACAGTGGTATTACCCATACAAGTGGGACCAATAATAAAAGATGTTGTGTGCCAAGTCCTAGATAGGGAGCTCGCTTATAATATTCTCCTAGGTAGACCATGGATTCATGCCATGAAATTTGTTCCATCTACTTATCACCAATGCATAAAATTCCCACATAATGACAAGCAAGTCAGCATCCAAGGTGACCCTGACCCCTTTCAGCATTACAACTCTATCCTTTCAAAACCTAATTGTAACATACCCAACAACAAAGCATCTACATTCGCTACCACATACCATGATTCTACCTCTAAAGCTTCCTCATCCAAGCCCAAAGATCAAAAAATTACCATCAAAGAAAAAGGAGTAGGGGAATACTCCATAGAGCATAGCCTCAATCTAGCCAAGATGCCTTTATCTCCTAGATCCTTTGGTCGACCCAAGCATTTTCCAAATCCATCTTCTCCTCCTATACCTCCCATAGCTCCCTTTGTAAAATGGTGGACCCTATCAGATGAAACAGAGGAAAGAGATATCCTACAATGGCTTTATACCGAAGAAGAAGTGAACATACAACAAGAACCACCTAGGCTCCCAACAGAAATCTATGGGTGAGGTGAATATATCCTACACAAAATGGGTTAGGAAGGACAAGGCCCCATCGGCCTAAGAAAAAGAAGGAATCATAGAACCCATTCAATCTCCTTCATCCTCATTGGCTAGAACTACAAAAGCTCTAGGATATAAAGATAAGGGCAAAGATAAAGCAAATGCTTGTCTTGTAGAAATGATCCATACACTTCAAGAGGACAGTGACACAAATTCCAATGAATATGAGTTGGATGAGCTGATAGAGCATTCCTATGACGACAAAGAGGTCGATACCATTCAAACTTATAGCCCCTACTGTGAGGGACAAACTCTACCAAATACGCCATTAGAGTGTGATTTGTCTATCCCTAAGAATACCACTTTTGAGGAAGGTTCGAGTTCTATCGCAATAAACAACTTGGAGGAAAGTACCATCCTGAACACTCCCCCCACCAATACTCCTAGCATATCCATTCAAATTATCAATGAATCAGATATATCCTTTGACTCCCTCCCCCTTGTGTATCCTGAGCTTATTGACTAGGATCTACGAGAAACCCCGCAACTAGATATGTTCCAAAATGATGATGCTTATATTGACTACATGGAACTTAGGGACCACCCACCCAAAGGAGATCATAAATATAGCTTCACTATTGAACTTAATACCATGGCTTATTTTGGAGAGGGTGCCAAGCCTTCTAGTTGCAAAAATATCAAAATAAAAATTGGATCTGATGGTGAAAACTGCTTCACGGCACAGATCCCAAAATAGTAAAAAGAAAGGACACATCCAAAGGTGAAAACCCAACTGTGGCACCTGATGATGGAAGGCTTGATACTCTTCCCAATCACATGCACCAGGAGAAGTCTTAGATTGTTGTGGAACCCGCAGAGCCTGTTAACATTGGAACAGAGGAATAGCCTAAGATCATTCACTTTGCTAAATCTCTAACCCCACCAGAGAACACTAAGTTGGTACCATTCTTCAAGAGAAAACAAGTCAATTAGATCCAGGAGTGAAACTAGGAGGGTTAGATCTAGATTTGATTCTACATCATCTTCCATTAGATCCAGGAGTGAAACCAGTGAAACAAAAGCTTAGAAAGATGCATCCACACATAGCACTACTTGTAAAAGAAGAACTCAAGAAACTACTGGATGTAAGATTTATCATAGCTATAGACTACCTAGAATGGATCTCCAACATTGTACCAATGTCCAAACCTAATGGCCGAGTTAGACTATGCAATGACTTTAGAGATCTAAACAAAGCTTGCCACAAGGATGATTTTCCATTGCCAAATATAGATATCATAGTCAACTTAACAGTAGAGCATACCATGTTATCTCTCATGGATGGCTTCTCAGGATATAATCAGATCAAGATAGCACCAGAAGACTAGCATAAGATAGCTTTTACTTGTCCATGGGGTACTTTTTGTTGGAATGTCATGCCATTTGGGCTAAAGAACATAGGAGCCACATATCAATGTGCTATGACCACTATATTCCATGATATGATGCACGTAACCATGGAAGATTATGTAGATGATATCCTTGCAAAGTCACTCACAAGAGAATCACACCTAGATGTGTTAGGGAAAGTCTTTCAGAGATTAGAGCAATTCAAAGTCAGGTTGAACCCAAAAAAATGTGTGTTTGGAGTCACCTCAGGCAAACTCCTAGGTTTTATTGTTTCGGCAAATGGAATAAAGGTGGACCCTACCAAAGTCAAGGATATAATGGACATGCTACCACCCAAGACTCTTACTCAACTAAGATCTCTATAGGGCAAGATACAAGCAATCCGTAGATTCATATCACAACTGGCAGACAAGTGTCAACCATTCAATCATCTCCTACACAAGAACATTCCATTCATATGGGATGAGAAATGTGAAGAGGCATTCAACAGACTAAAAGAGTATGTTATGAATCCATCTATTCTCATGCCTCCTATCCAAGGGAAGCCATTGATACTTTACATATCTGCTACACCTATAGCTCTTGGGGCTCTTCTAGCACAACAAGATTATGAAAATAAAGAAAGAGCCGTCTACTATATCGGTCGCACATTGGTGGGCTATGAATGGCAATACTCTTAGATAGAAAGATCATGTCTTGCAGTAGTTTTTGCTTCCCAAAAACTCTGACATTATATGCTTTCACATCCATTCAAACTTATTACAAAAATAGATCCACTGAAGTACCTACTAAGCAAAGTAGCTCTTACAGGTCGCCTAGCCAAATGGGTAATGCTCCTAAGTGAATATGACATTGAGTATGTAGACAGAAAGGCTATCAAGGGGAAAGTCATTACTATTTAGTCAAAGGATGCACTACTATAGAACACCACACCAATGTAATATGAATTTCTAGATGAATCCCAATTCAACATCTCAATGCATTCCTAGAAGCTCTACTTTGATTGGTCCTACACAAACAATGGATCAGGGGCAGGAATCTTATTTGTAACTCCTCATGGTGACACCATACTGAAGTCTTACCATCTATTATTCTGATGCACTAACAACATATTATAATATGAAGCCTTATTCCTTAGTCTCAAAATGGCAACAGAATGGAAAATCAAAGAACTACATGTCTACAGTGATTCTCAACTAGTGATCAATCAGGTCAAGGATGATTACCAAACCAAAGATGAGAAGCTAGTCCCATACAAGTGGATGGTTAAGGAATTTAAGGAACACTTTGTGATCATCTTGTTTGAGTAGATACCTCAGATTGAAAACAAAGTAGTAGATGCCATGGTAACCATTGCCTCTCTTCTTGAAATACCAGAGAATGAGTCACAGTATGAATTTTTAGTGGAATCAATTCAACAACCAACTTATGATCTTCTTGAAACCCATTCCATATTCCTATTTCTTGGATCTGATTCACCTTGATATGGTAAGATTTACACTTACCTCAAGGACAACACCTTCCCACCTGACTTATCTTCAAACCAATGATGAACCTTTATATGCCAAACCTCTTATTATACCATTATTGCCGACACCCTATACTGACGTGGTCTAGATGGTACTTTACTCTATTGTTTAGAATGAGAAGAATCCCAAACCGCCTTACAAGACATACATGAAGGGATCTGTGGAACACACTCTAGCAATCATTCCTTAGCTAAGAAACTCATGCATTTGGGTTATTACTAGCCAAAAATGGAAATAGATTCATATCAGTTTGTGAAGAAGTGTACGCAGTGCCAAATACATGGGTACCTGATACATGTACCAGCTCAAGAGTTGAGACCTTTAACGACACCTTGACCCTTCTGCCAATGGGGGCTTGACCTTGTGGGAAAGATCTATCCACCCTCATCCAATAGCCATAAATTCATCATAACCACCACTGAGCACTTTACCAAGTGGATTGAAGTTGTTTCCCTCACCACTGTCATAGGTAAACAAATTTCCTCATTCATCTTGAATTACCTCATCTATAGATATGGAATTTCCTCATCCATTATCACAAGACCCTTCAAAAACTAGGATGTCAAAGAACTCTGTGACTAATTCAAAATCCAACACCATTTCTCCACACCCTATTACCCCCAAGGCAACGGTCAAGCTGAAGCATCCAACAAGACCATCTTGAAACTCCTCAAGAAAACAGTCAACGATGCTAGCCATGATTGGTACATCCAACTCAATCCTCCTCTGTTAGCCTATAGAACTAGTATACACACTCCCACAGGTGCTACCCCTTACACCCTTGTCTATGGCTCAGAAGCTATCCTCCCCATAGAGGTCTAATTACCATCTCTCAAAGTGTCGTTAAGAGCTCTCATATGAAATGAAGAGTACAGAGTCTCCAGATTGCAAGAACTAGAGTTGCTAGAGGAAAGGAGACAGAAAGCCTTTGACCATCTCAAAGCATATCAACAAATGATTCATGAAGCTATAACCACAAAGTTTGCCCAAGAGTCTTTAAAGTTGGAGATCTAGTACTTAAGGAGAATCCCTGCAATCAACAGGATTAGGAAAAGAAAGGCAAGTTTGAACTTAATTAGCTTGGGCCTTATGTGATCGTAGCTGCTTATGGATCAGGGGTATATCAGTTAGAAATATCAGAGGGTGAGTTGTTTGATGACCCAATCAATAGCATGCATCTTCGTCGGTTCTATACCTAGGAGAACCCCAATGTAAGGGGGGCATAAAATACAAAAAAAATAAAAAACCAGAAAAATACAAAAAAATCATAAAAATAGAAAAATATAAAAAAAAAACTCAGAAAAGTACAAAAAAATCATCCTTTGGTGAAAACCTAGCAAACAGGTGCCTTGGATAGGTATCATGGTGAAAACCTAGTAAATAGGCGTTACTTTTGATAAACTGCTTCCTCTATCTTTGGGAAACCAATCACCTTGTGTCCATTCTTCCTCGTGTCCCATTCGATCCATATCTATTCCATAATAAAATCCTAACGATAACCTATCATGGCTTGATACTCTATCTTTTTGTTGTCTTGTCAACCAAGGTTTTTTCCCATATCCTATCCATAGTGTCAGCCTAGCATAGCGTCTATCATTAGTATCCATGGTCCAAGTCCATGAACTACATTGCCTCTACATTGTCACATAGGCAAGGCCATATTTTTGTGCACCCCCGATCCTCCACTGTCCCATCCGTTCCATGTCTAGTCCTTCTATCTATCTAAGTCCGCATCACTTTCTACCACCTAGGTCTTAGTCCGTTATAGTTTACCCTGAATTACGTTGCTTCTACATCGTCACATAGGTAAGGCCATTTATCCATCTCACCAATAAGGATTGTGGAATCTTCTCACCAGGCAAGCAAGTGCAAGCGAAACTCGCTCTTTTCAAGTAGAAATCTTGATGCAAGACATTAACCTATCCAAACCAAAGCAAACAAGCACCTAAGGCCTTCTAAATGATTTTACCCAAATTATGGCAAGAAACAAACACATCTAAGTGCAAAAATGTTTTGTGGATTGGAAACATGGTAAAAATATAGAGTCTTGATTTTTTGCTATCATGTCTTTCTATGCTACTCAAGGATGCCAAAAGCTAGAGATGCTATGATGGGGGCATGATTATTTTCTTTGTTTGTTGTTTGTGGATTAAACTTTAGTAATGTGAAGCCTTGTCTAAAGACATGATTGGAAAAAGATCATCGAGGACATCCAAGGTCTAACATGAAAGGGGGCAATCCTTGACTATTGATACACAAGAAATACCCAGGTCATCTCGGTTCGATTATACCTAGATGCTTGTATTAACTTGCTAAATCAAAATCCATGTAAGTGATACTTAGCTCATCTCAGTTCAATTACACCTAGATGCTTGTATTAACTTACAACATTCAGAAAAGTACCAAAAAAAATCACCCAATGATGAAATAAGCACTTCAAAATACTTGCACCATCAAGATGTCAAAATCAAAGCATCCATTATACATCCATACATCTGTATTCCATGCAATAAAAGATCCAAACAATGCAAAGTAACAATACAAAGTCAAAGCTTGTGAGTCTTTCTATAGAGTCATTCTTTCAATCAATCTTCTATCTATATCATCTCTGTGTCGATAGAGTACATTTGGACATCACAAAAACATAGCATATAGGTGCATATCATATCACATGAGATAGTCATTTACATGATTAAATCAGTTGCATACATAGTACATGCATCAGGTCATCCATATACAATCATCATATAGTGTCAGCAGGAAAAAAATCAAAAACACAGATAAGTGCATCACATAAATTGCATAATCATATAGATACCATTTGCATTCACACACATTAGTGATATATGAAGAAAAACATCCAAATCTGCATTAGGTCATATAGTATCACATAGCATCATATAAAAAGCTGCATTGGGTCAAATAACATCACATAGCATCAAAGTAAAACATCTAAGTCTGCATTAGATACACATGTGCGTCGCATCATACAATAGAAATGCATCATAAGTCATATATATAGAGAGAATCAAAATAGCTGCATCATCATATAAATATCATAAATGTGTCCAAATGTACAAAATCAAGTGGTCCATCTCTGAATCAATGTCATACATCCCAAAGGATGGTGATACATGTCTTCAAGTACAAAAGTGATACATCAATGTATCCAGCTATCTCAGCCATCAAAAAGGTACATAGGATCCAAAATCTATAGGTCTCTGCTACCCCTATTGTTGTGAACCATTGCTACCAGTAGTGCCTCTTGAGTCCCCTCCTCCACTGGCCCTAGACTACTATGGGCCCATCACAAAGGCCCTTGACCTTGATCCACCTGCTCTCTGGGAGGCCGCAGACTGGCTCCTATAGCTCAGAGCCCTCTGGTTAACTAGTACTACACCATGGTATAGGCCCCGGTAATATTGTATCTGAGCCTGTGCTCTAGCAAGCTCACCCTGCACCTATGTTACCTAAGCCTGTGCCTGCGCCAACTGTGTTTGTGTCTATGCTAGCTGCACCTATGCCTGTGCTAACTGTACCTATGCCTGATGCACCTACCCAACCAAAAAGCTACTAGTCACATCTGTGCTAAGAACTGACACTGTTGTGTCCCTCTCCATGTAGATAACTCGTATCCGTGCCTCTACCATGTCTCTCTCTGGTAATACCTGAGATGACCTCTACATCTGTCTCCCGCCAGGCTCCCAGCAGTCACTCTCTCCTAAACATCTGACTGAGCTAGACCTTGGGTTGCCTATGCCTATCCTTTCCCCTATGGCTGGGGTGCCTACTGCTATGCCACCTACTGGGGTGGTGGCATCTGTACCTACAATGCCTATTGTACGGCCTATGGTGTACTACCTGTGGAGCATGGGAAGGTCCCTCCTTGGCCCTTCGCCTCTGTCTAAGCCTGCCTCCATCATCTCCACCACCCCATCCTCCTCCATCATCAGCCCTGTCTCTGCAACCTCCCCATCCCCCTCTTCTCCTCCTCCTCCTCCTCTGACCAACCTAGCCCTCATCATCTGAATCTGCCTCATCTATCCGAGGCACTAGCTCCCCAAGCCCTAAATATATCATAAATGGGTGGTCCACGAACCAATCCTCAAAATCCTAGGTCATCCCAGCATCTACAATCTCCCTCCTCATATCCCAGGCAATGTAAGGCATCTGCCAAAACTCTGCCAGTGCCTCCTCATAAGATGCCATCGGTCCCCATCTGAACCTCTCAGCATGAGTCCCCACAAATAGAGCTTGCCCCTGTGGCATGCCCTGCCTCCTCCCAAATTGTCACTGAACCTGGATGACAATCTGCCTCTCCAAGATAAACCATGTCTGACCTATCAACCACCTCATCTGATAATAGTATGGCATCTCATCTGCATCATCCTCCCATGGCTCGTAATCTAGATATGGCCGCCAGATGGCCACATCTACTCCGTCCAAAGTGTGCCACCAATACCCGAGCTTCCCCAACCTATGTAGGGAAATCACTCCTACATAGCCATAGCTATATGGCTCTCCTCTTTGTCTATCAAAAACACATATTGGTCTGGTGATCGCTATGTGCTCCCATAGCCAAAACTGTAACAAAGACACACTTGCAGATAGACCCACACCCCTATGGTATACCACCTAGTGCATGTCGTGGTATAGGTGTGCAAGAACATAGACACCCCAAGCATACCGGGTGCCCTCTGTAATCATACTCTCCATGATCTGACCCCATCCAATGTGGAACCCATGTGATCTCCTATCGGGGCATACAACGCCTCCAATCAGTCATGCTACAATCTCTGGGAATTAGTCGTAGTAATCATGAATATCCTACCAAGAGATGACCTGTCCGACCAACTCGGGTTCATCAAACACTCGCCTGCACTGAGCAAGTCCTACGTCCCTCTGTGGATCATACTCCACAAGCTCACCTTGAATAGGCAAATAGAGAATCCTGTACACATCCTCCAAGGTAATGGTCATCTCGCCAATAGGGAAGTGGAAGGTCTCGTCCTCGTTGTGGAACCTCTCCACTACTGCAGTCAGCAACCCACGGTTCTCCTAAACCTTGGGCATAAAGCAAACATAGTCAAGTCCCATCATACCGAGTGCCTCTCTATCCATCTCAGTCAACATGTGTCTTTGTAACATAGGCATAGGGAAATGGTCCCTCAACTGAATCGTATCTCGTATATCATCTTGCAAGCATGCAAAGCAAGGCATCAACCTAATGCTACAAGTACCATACTAAACATATCTATAGAAACATATCAACTAACTTAGCATATCAAATTGATCAAAATAGCACACTACATCTCTTGACTAGATTCCTGTAATCTCAAAGATAGCTTATCAATTGACGCATCAAATAGGACACCAATCGAGTCAATTTTGTTAAGTAAACCATTTATCTATATCATATGCACCATAACATGTGGTACATGTGCCATTTCCTAACATATGTGCCACTTCTGACAAGTGCGCTGCAAGATTCCATGCATGCACCATCCTATACCATAAAAGCACTGCCCAATCAAAAGTGCCACTTCATACCGTAAATGCATTGCAGAACTATGCATGTGTCAGCTAAACTCATGCATGCGTAGCTTGAGTATATGAACCATTTTATATCCTAAATGCGCTACAGAACTACGTATGCATAGTTTCGCATGGCATATGCACCAAACTGCGTTCTGACGCATTTGTCTACCTAGATTCTCTCCTAGCATTTATGACTATCAAACTCGACCCTAGGAGAAATTTTTCAAGATACATACTGGGGGTCTTGCCTCTACTAGATGGTCGAACCGACAAATGCACTCGAATCGATGCTCCTCATGTGCAATGTCCATCCTCGTGCTGACTGCTCTATGTTGTATGCTCTCCAAACCTCTCAGAAGCAAATCCAACTAAGACAAGTGTGCAAATGAATTATCTTGTGGACCCAGCTCCTATATATAGCATGCAAACCCTAATCTAGCTATGTGGTGACTATGACTACTTCCCACACCCATTTCTTCCATTTTTCTTCTCGTTTCTCAGAAACGCATCCTATTTTCTTCAAACCTAACCTAGTTTTCCCTTTGTCTTCATGAGATTGTCTGTCTCATGCCTTCTATCTTTTTCTCATCCAATCTCTCGAGGGGGCATCCTATCATCATAAGCTATACTAGGGGCAAACTGGGGCATGTATCATTATCCAACAATCAATTTATTCTTTGAAGCAACACCATAAAATGCATTGCATCAAAGAGGGGCAAAATGTATATGCCTAAAAATGACACAACTCGGTCTAAATAAATATTCTTAATATTTATTTCATTCTTATTCTTCTATCGATAAATAAATAAATCAATTTATTTATTTGATTCACATTCCTCTAAATTAATTAAATATTGAAATATTTAATTACCTCTTCTAAAGTCAAAATTAAATAAAATCCTTTATTTAATTAAATTCTTCCAAACAATTAAATAATTCTTAATTATTTAATTAAATCAAATCATTCTTCCAAATTTGAATAAATCAAATCAAATTTATTTAAATCCTCTCAATCTCTAAAAATAAAATATAATTAAATATTTTATTTATTCTTCCAAATCATGCACAAACAATTAAATAAATTTATTTTTTTAATTTGCTTTCTTATCTTCTAAATTAAATAATACCAATTATTTAATTGTTTCTTCCAATAATATCTTCTCTAAATTTAAATAAATCAAATATTTATTTAAGTTGTCTATTTCTTCTAAATTGAGTTATCTCTAAATATAATTCAATCTTTGTGCACATGCAATTGAATATTCTAAATATTTAATTGAGTTAAAATATCTTCTTATCCTCATGCAATTTATATTCTCTAGTTCTATTTCTCTTAACTGGTTGATTTATTCTTTTAATTGATTTATCTCTTCAGTTAACTCATTCTTCTATTTCTTTAATTCCTCTCATGCAAAATACAGCAAGACACATGTCTTCTTCTTATTTGCGCACGTTCCTCAACTATTCTCAACCATTGATCTTCTCATTCTTTCTATACCATTGATCTCCATTCTCTCATGTCTATAAGTTGAACCTTCTTCTTCCATTTCATTCATCCAAGCTTTAAGTATCATTACTCTGTAGGAATTACAGTGTGCCTTTGGCACCAATTCCTTCATTGCTTGTGATCACACTCATTACCATACAACTATCATTGTTGTGAAGCTCATCTTCATGGAAAAACTATCATAGCCGTTCCCATTTGAACATCTTGGAATCATAGCAAGGAAGTGCACCTTTTGAGGGCCATATTCATAAACAAGATCAATTGTGATAGGTGATCAATGGAAGCTTCAAATTAGAGGAGGTTTTCTTTGTTGTTGTTCATTATTTATTTGAATCTCTTTTGTTCACCATTTCATTGAGTTTTGGGTATCTTGATATTTTGATATTATTGATTATTCATTTGAATCCAATTTTCCCTTAACAGGTAGAATGGATGAGATGATGGAGATGATGAAAATGATGTGAATTTCATTGGATACTTTGAAGAAGATAGGCGAAGAGGATTGACACTGAGACCTAATGTTGAAAGTGATGATGAAGAAGAACTTCAATATGTTGAACAAATTGGCAAAACCCTAGGAGATGATGAAGAAGAAGAACCAGATTAAGTAAAGATGTGATCTATTTCAAAATTTGGAAAAAGACCTAGAATTGATGTGCTGAACTATACTAGTAATTTGAACCCTAAAGAATTTATTGATTGGATAAATGACATGGAAGAATACTTTGAGTATGAAGGGATTGAAGATCCAAAGAAGGTGAAATTTGTGAAGACAAAATTGAAAGGACATACTGCTATATGGTGGAAACAAGTTCAGTTTGAAAGAAGTAGAAGAGGAAAAGAAAAGATTATGAAATGGGACATGATTATGACAAAATTGAAGAATCAATTCATACCTACTGACTATGAGTTAGAACTATTGAAAAGATTACAAAACTTGAGACAAAAGGAGAAATCTATTGAGGAGTATAATGAAGAATTTCATAAGATTATTATAAGGATAGGACATAGTGAAGCAAGCAAGGAGAAAGTAGCTAGATGCATCAATGGACTAAGATTGAGCATTGAAGAAGAACTAAGCTTGGTAAGAATGACATCTTTGGAAGAAGCATATCAGTTTGCCTTGAAAGTTGAAGAGAAGCTAAATAAAAGACATGATCCAAGATAGAGAGGCAAAGGAGGTAGATTTTAGAGAGGAAGAACATTTTCTAGAGGAGACAGGTTGCATCCAGAGTAGAATAAACTTGATAGCCCATCTAAGAAGGATGACAGAGATAATAATGCTTACTGGAGAGATGACATAAATTTTTACTAGAGAGGAAACCCTAGTGCATAGAGGAATGAAGGATACAAAAGAGAGGGAAGATGATTTGATAAGAGAACATTTGAAGGTACTTGTTTCAAGTGTGGAGGTGAAGGACATAGGGCATTTGAATGTAATCAGGGTAGTATAAGCAAGAAGATGGAGAACAGTGGAAGAACATCTTATGTTGAAGAGGAACCTGTTGGATCACCAAGTTCTGTTGGCAAACCAGAGAAAGGAAAATCACTTGTGATGAGGAGAGCACTATTTCAAGTAGAAGCAAATTAGGAACCACCACGGGGAAAAGTTTGTTTAGGACAAGATGCAAATTTGGAGGTAAATGTTGTAAAGTTGTGATTGATAGTGGTAGTCCGGATAACCTAGTTTCAGAGGAGATGGTGACTAAATTGAAGTTGGAAAGATTGAAACACCCTAAGCCCTATCAGATAGCATGGATTTAGGATGATCATAAGGTACTGGTGAGTGAACAATGTTTGGTGAAATTTCATACTAGATCTTACAATGATGAAGTCATGTGTGATATTATGCCTATGGACGTATGTCATATCTTATTGGGTAGACCTTGGCAGTATGATAGAAAATCTATACATGATGGGAGGAAGAATACATATACTATAACAGCAAATTGAAAGAGACTTACTTTGATTCCTTTAGAAGATGATCCTAAGAATGAAGTATATAGAAATGCTACAATCTGTTTGGTAGATTAAAGAAAATTTCTTGATGGTTTGAGACATCAGAATATGTGTTATGCTTTGATTCCTAAGAAACCTGAAACATTGAAGAAAGATATTGGAGGAGAACAACCGGAAGAGATAAGAAAGTTTCTAACAAAGTATGAAGACATCATATGAGATAATGTACCTGAAGGATTGCCACCTATAAGGAGTATCAATCATCACATGGATCTTATATCGGGAGCATAACAAAGTAGCACATAGAATGACACCGACAGAGAATGAAGAATTGAATAGATAGATACATGAGTTGCTGAGGAAAGGTTTGATCAGAGAAAGATTGAGTCCTTGTGCAGTACCTGCAGTATTAGCACCTAAGAAAGATGGAGAATGGAGAATGTGTACTAACTTGAGAGCAATAAACAAAACCACAGTTAAGTATCAATTTCCTTTACCTAGGATGGATGATATCATGGATTTTTTGATTGGAGCAAGATATTTCACAAAGATAGACTTAAAGAGTGGATACCATTAGATCAGAATCAGAGAAGGAGATGAATGGAAGACCACTTTTAAGGCAAATGAGGGATTATATGAGTGGTTAGTGATGCCTTTTGGATTGACAAATGCACCGAGTACTTTCATGAGATTGATGAATGAAGTCTTGAAGAGATTCTTGGGTAAGTTTGCCATTATATATTTAGATGACATTGTGATTTTTAGTAAGACAAAAGCAGAACATTTGTGGCACATTAGACAAGTTTTGCAAAGGCTGAGAGAAAAGAAATTGCTGATAAACATCAAGAAGTGTAGTTTCACGAAGGAAGAACTAGTGTATTTGGGATTTATGATTTCTGCAGAAGGATTGAAGATGGACCCTAAGAAAGTGAAATCAATAGTTGAATGGCCTACATCAAAGAGCATTGGAGAGGTTAGATCATTTCATGGCTTGGCTAGTTTTTATTAGAAGTTCATTGGAAATTTTAGTTCACTATGTAACCCTATGATAGAGACAATGAGAGGTGATAGGAAGAACTTTAAGTGGACATCTAAAGTAGATAAAAGTTTTGAATTTTTTAAGCAAAAAGTGACAGAGCTACCTGTTTTGGTATTACCAGATTTCAATAAGGTATTTCAAGTTGATTGTGATGCAAGTGGAAATGCGATTGGAGCAGTATTAAGTCAAGAACGTAGACCTATAGCATATTTTAGTGAGAAGTTGAATGATGCAAAGAGAAGATATTTAGTTTATGATCAAGAGTTCTATGCCATAATTCAAGCCTTGAAGAAGTGGAGACATTACTTGTTGCCTACGGAGTTTATGTTATATACAGATCATCAAGCTTTGTAGTACTTGAATAGTCAAGGTAAGTTGAACCAGAGACATATGAGCTGAGTAGAGTTCATGTAGAGTTACACTTTTGTGTTGAAGCATAGGAGTGGAAAATCAAACAAAGTTGTTGATGCATTGAGTAGAAGAAGAAACTTGTTGACAAGGATGCAAGTTGAAGTGTTGTATTTTTATGAATTAAAGAACATGTATGAGGGAGACACTAATTTTGTAAAACTTTGGAAAGCATGCAAGGAACTTGTTGTGATAGATAGGAGTAAGTGGCTGAATTATTTCATTCAGAAAGATATGTTGTTCAGAGGAAATTAGTTGTGCATACCTAAGAGTTCAATGAGAGATAATCAATTAAGGAGAAACATAGTGGTGGATTAGTAGGACATTTTGGCATTGATAAGATAGTGGCTTTGGTAAGGAAAAACTATTTTTGGCCTCAGATACTTAAGGATGTTAAGAAATTTGTGCAGAGTTGTAGAGTTTATCAAGTTGCAAAAGGGAGTAGTCAAAATACTAGATTGTATAGACCTTTGACAGTACCAGAGGGACCTTGGGAAGACATAAACATGGATTTTGTAATGGGATTGCCGAAGACACAGAGATGACATGATTCAATATTTGTAGTGGTTGACAAATTTGAGAAAGATGGCTCATTTCATAACTTGTAAGAAGACAACTAATGCAGTGCATGTAGCAAACCTATTTTTTAAAGAGATTATGAGATTGTATGGATTACCTAAGAGTATAATTTCAAATAGAGACGCCATATTTCTTGGATACTTTTGGAAGACACTTTGGAAGAAGAAGAAGATAGATTTGAAGTTCAATTCAACATTTCACCCACAGACTGATGGATAGACAAAGGTAGTGAATAGGAGTTTGGGAAACTTGTTGAGATGTTTAGTTTGAGAGAAGACAGGAAGTTGGGATTTGATTCTTTCACAAATAGAGTTTGCATACAATAATTCAGTAAATAGGAGCACTAGAAGAACACCTTTTGAGATTGTTACCAGAGTAAATCCTAAAGGAGTTACAGAATTGAGGGACATTGGTATAGAAGAAAAGTGCAGTGTAGAAATAGAGGAATTTGTAGATCACATAAAGACAATGCATAATTAGGTAAAGAGGCATTTGGAGGATATGAATAGTAAGTACAAGGAAAATGTAGATAAGAAGTGAAGACATAAGGAATTTATAGTTGGAGATGAAGTAATGGTATACTTGAGAAAAGAGAGATTTCCTATTGGGACATATAATAAGTTGAAGATAAAGAAGTTTGGACCTTGTAAGATAATCAGAAATTTTGATTTAGGAAATGCATATGAAGTAGAGTTACCAGAGACATTGGGTATATCACCTATTTTCAACATTATAGACTTATATTAGTATCATGAAGCAAAGTTCAGAGACAACATGGAAGAAGATTTGAAGCAGTTACCACAACAAGCACCAGAGCAGATTGAAGAGATTTTGGACATCAAAGTTGGATGTAGCACTAGAGGAAGACAATACAAAGAATATATTGTGAGGTGGAAAGGAAGACTGGAAGAAGATTCAACATGGATTTCTCATATTGAAGTGGACCGTCTTGGTTCTCCCCTAGCCCCACAAAAATGAGGGACTCACTTTTTCAATAACCCCAGATGTTTGATGTAGGAGCATCCCTAGTTCAAAAGAAATCTTGCATTAACCAAAAACATCTACATTTCAATTTGCTTCCAGTTTAGTTTGTTTCTTTTCATTCTCTAGTTTAGTTTAGGCAGTTTAGTTAGTAGCAGTTTCTGTATTTTGGTCTGCATACTACCGCAGTTGCATTTCACATCTTGCAGAGCTAGACTTAGCATCTAAATTCATTCATCTACATCATATCTAGAATTTAGAGCATTTGGATTAAGTACCGAAAATATATCGCTATCATAACATTGACTATTTTCTCATAATAGAGCATCCTAACAGTCTCTGATAATCCACTAAAGGAGAAGACTTGCAGAGCATTCTTCAACTTGTGGAGCTTAATGACACATCATTCAATGATATTTGCTTCGTGTCTGACCTTCCCCAACATCCACACATCATTTCATTCATTTTCAGAGGTGTTCTAGATTACTAGGTCCAACCTACCTATGTACACACGTTACAACTCTTCATTGGAGTTTGTGACCTTCCTTAGCCGACATGGAGGAATCTATTATACCAAAGATGATATATAAGGATGTAATGGATCCCTAGGAAAGTAGTCAATCATATAGTGATAGTTCATAGTTTAGATTTTGCATGAAGGGACTTCAAAGCTATATCTTTTGCATATTCTGATATTTTGTAATCAGGCATGTGAGCCCAATTGTAAGCCCGCATGATGCTGACCAGATTGTATTTGAATTACATTATATATTGAATGAATAAATCCATGTTTTTTTCATATCTTTGAATTGTTTCTATTGTGTTTACTCTTGTTGCATAGTTTGGATAGTTCATTCTGTGAATCCTCCTACCATGACTGCACCACATAGGTTTGATTTTCCACAAGCTAGTGCTTATAAATGGTGGGAAGCATTTAGTGAGTTTACAAATTCTTTTGGAAGATGTGGTTCAGATTTGGGATCGGAGTGATTGTATCAAAGATTTGCATGGATATTTTGGTTGGTATCATGATAGTGTCACATATGAGTTTGAGTTTGTAGGATTGCACATTGTTCTTGGGCAAGAGTTATCTCACTTGACAGGTATAGGATCTAGGCTCTATGGAATGTTTGGCATGATTTATTATTTTGGCATTAGGATTCTAGAGCATTATAGTTGTAATTGCTTGAGGGTAAACACTTTTTGGAAGGGAGGACTTGTCATGTCCTTTTTTTCAAAATAGCATTACTAAAAATAGTAAGTCAAGGAGGGTCGCAACGGACATTGGGAAAGAATATATATTTAATATTTATATTGTCCTAATAACATTTCCATTATTAAAATTATAAATATTAAAATTATAATACCAGCATAAGTGGGGCATAGGAAGTTGGGAGCATCTTGGAAGATTGCATGCAATAAATTAAAAGAATCTATGACTTATTTTATGACAAGCCATGACAGATTTTATGACATCTTGCATGCATGGAGTTATTATTTATTTTTGGTGGGGAATATTGCAACGATCATTATGGCAGGCCTATTTTAGAGGGAAATTGAAGTAATAGTATTATTTTCCTTAATTTCCCAAGAGGGGGACATTTGTGCTTTCTCCTATATATCTTTACAAGAAGAAACACATTTGAGGCTAATGCAGATTTTACATTTTCTCTTGTAAAGATTATGCTTTGTGATTTCTTCAGTGGACATGGAAACCATTGGAGATGAAGCTTGTCACTGGTGGACATGAGTTTCCTACTATCAAAGGGCAGTGTTCTTAGGTTGCATATCGCAGTCTCACTTCAGAGGGTGCATCAAAGTTGAATGATTGTAGCAGATTTAATATTGTTTGTGTTCGCAAGGTATTTATGTGCATTAGTAGAGTGTTTCAGGTGTTGTTTATTGTGATGTTTGTATTTGATGTTGTGTAAGGTTTTGTGGGATGCATGTGCTGATGTACATCATCATTTACAGTTTGATATTCCAGCTATATTTTGTTGTATATGTCATTCAGTTGTTTGGAGACATTTTTGTGTTATATACTTCATGTATTCAACATTCAGTTAATGGGTTGTAGCTGAAATTGCATAATTTCTGTAGGAGTTTGCTGCTGGGTCATTTTTCTATATCTAACTTGTGTACATGCAATTTTAATAAGAAAATCTAATAAATTATTATTGAGGAGATTTCATGCATTTTGGGGTTTCATTGGTTGTTAGTAGTGCTATGCAAAATTGTAGTTTCTGTGTGTATCAGTGTAGAGATTCATTCATAGTTTGTTGGTGTTGGTGTTACTGTACATTTTTCTGTTGTAGAAGCATATTTCATGTATTTACATAATTATATATCAATAGAAGAAGTCCCAATAATTATTGTGAAATTTTGTGTCAATCTAGAAACAATACTATGAAGTAATTGTTGGAATTTTATGTGGGTTTTTCAAGACATGTTTTGAAAATAATTCCATGAGGGTTTGAGATGTATTTGATTTATTTTATTTTACTTAATTTGGTAAAATAATTTATTTGGGACATTACATGAAGAATTTATGGACATTAGTTCTTCACGTAGGATTTGGAGTTTGGCCATTAATTATTTAATAGGATCATTCTTTAGGGTGGTGTTACCCTTGTCATAGTTACCATGGGGATAACCATAATATATGAAATTTGATCTTGAGGGATAGCTAGTAGTGGCATATTCTTGGTTAAAAGGCTCTTAAGTATGCATGATTGGGTGATTATATCTTATGGTATACTTTCTCATAATGATGTTTACAAACATTTTATCATGAAAATTATCGTTATTTTGATACTTGTCTTTATCTACAAGGCTCTCATCATCACCAGATGTATAGTTTATGGCTTGGTTTGGAAAAATAATCTTGTCTAAGGGGCTCATATCTAGAATTGTGAGGAATTTTTTCTGTTGTTACATGATGATACTTGTTGTCCTTCTACTAATACTTTGTTTTTATAAATCTGATAATGAAGTTGAAGGTACCAACCTTCAAGTTGAGGTAAAGTTTGGACCAGCTAGTGTGTATTTCAACCATGTATATTTCAATGTTTTGAAGATAGAAATGATTGTTTCTTCCCAAAGATGTACCTTCTATTACAAAGGATTCAATGGATGTTATAATAGTCCTAATTGTTTGCCCATGATTACCGTTAAACCAAAAGGTTGACCTTTCAATTTTAGATACAAATGCCAGCATTAATGAATCCATGGGAGGTGGTTAGTCCATGTCACAAATCCTGAGGTTGTGCTGAACATGACACCAGCCTTTCAGGAGATGAAAGTACCAAATTTTTAACAATCTCCCCCCTAGCGCTAGCCTAAAGGGATTCAAACCCGTGACCTTTCGCTTTGATAACAATTGTTGGCCCATGATTGTTGTTAAACCAAAAGGTTGACCTTTCAATTTCTGATATAAATGCCAGAGTTAATGAATCAATGAGAGGTGGTTAGTCCATGTAACGAATCCTGAGGCTACACTGAACACATACCCAACCTTTTGGGAGATGAAAGCATAAACTTTCTAACACTAATAACAATAAAAATTAAATTTATATCATTTGGAGAAGTTGTAGGAGTTACAGGTTTAATTTCCACAAGCTAGTGCTTATAAACGGTGGGAGGCATTTGGTGAGTTTACAAAATTTCTTTTGGAAGATGTGGTTTAGATATGGGATTGGAGTGATTGTATCAAAGATTTACATGAATATTTTTGTTGGTATCATGACATTATCACATATGAGTTTTCTTTTTCGGGATTGCACAATGTTCTTTGCCAAGAGTTATCTCACTTGACAGGTACAGGATCTAGGCTCTATGGAATGTTTAGCATGACTTATTATTTTAACATTAGGATTCTAGAGCATTATGGTTGTGATTTCTTGAGGGAAATAAATTTTTAGAAGGGAGGACTTGTCATGTCCCTTTTTTCAAAAATAGCACTTACTAAAAATAGTAAGTCAAGGAGGGTCATAGGGGACATTGGGAAATAATATATATTTAATATTTATATTGTCCTACTAACATTTACATCATTTGGGCAAATAAATATTAAAATATAATACCAGCATAAGTGGGGCATAGTAAGTTGGGAGCATCTTGGAAGATTGCATGCAATAAATTAGAAGAATCTATGACTAATTTTATGACAAGCCATGACAAATTTTATGACAGCTTGCATGCATGGAGTTAATATTTATTTTTGGTGGGTAATATTGCAACGATCATTATGGTGGGCCTATTTTGGAGGGAAATTGATGAAATAGTATTATTTTACTTAATTTTCCAAGAGGGGGACATTTGGGCTTGCTCCTCTATATCTTTTCAAGATGAAACACATTTGAGGCTAATGCAGATTTTACATTTTCTCTTGCAGAGCTTATGCTTTCTAATTTCTTTAGTGGACACGAAAACCTTTGGAGCTGAAGCTTGTGGCTAGTGGACATGAGTTTCCAATAGTATGAGGGTGGTGTTCTTGGGTTGTATATAGAAATCTCACTTCAGAGGTTACATCAGAGATGAACTATTGTAGCAGATTTAATATTATTTGTGTTTGCAGGGTATTTATGTGCATTGGTAGAATGTTTTAGGTGTTGTTTATTGTGATGTTTGTATTTTATGTAGTGTAAGGGTTTATGGGATGCATATGCTGCATTACATCATCATTTAAAATTCCATATTCCAGGCATATTGTGTTGTATATGTCATTCTAGGGTTTGGAGACATTTTCATGTTATATACTTTATGTATTCAACATTCAGTGTAATGGGTTGTAGCTAAAATTGCATAATTTCTGTAGGAGTTTGCTACTGGGTCATTTATCTATATCAGACTTGTGTACATGTGGTTTTCATAATAAAATCCAATAAATTATTATTGAGGAGCTTCCACACATTTTGGGGTTTCATTGGTTGTTAGCAGTGCTACGCAAAATTATATTTTCTGTAACGGTGTAGATATCCACTCATAGTTTGTTGCTGTTGGTGTTGGTTTCAGTGTTGCTCTACATTTTGCTTCTGTAGAAGCATATTTCATGCATTTACATAATTATATATCAATCCCAGTAATTGTTGTGCAATTTTGTGTTAATATGGAAACAATACTATGAAGTAATTGTTGGAATTTTATGTGGGTTTTTCAAGACATGTTTTGAAAATAATTCCATGAGGGTTTGATATGCATGTGATTTATTTTATTATAGTTAATTTGGGAAAATAATCCATTTTGGACATTACAGTGGTATCAGATCATGGTCTTTCCATCTTGTAGGTTTGTCTAATTCAAGCTTCTTTGTGAAAGATACCTTAGAGGTTTGAGAAGAGAACATCATGGGTGAAAGAGTTGTGTCTACTAATGATGCTGAGATATCAAAGTGGTATGAAGTATATCTCAAGTAATCTGAAGCCTCCAAATTAGCTATTTCGTTTGAAAGAATTCTAGAAATTTATGGTAAGAAGCAAAGGAGAAAGGAGCTGGAAAAGAAGGCCACCGAACCAGAAAGGGTGATGGATACATTAGTTGCACAAAAGATCAAGGAAGAAAGGAAACTAGAATGAGAGTGTCATGAGGTTTTTGAGGAAAGTATTTTCTTGTAGAAGGAAGAAGAGAAATCAAATTTAAATAAACCCATGGAGAAAGAACCTAACATGCAGTTTGAAGGTAAATATTCTTTGTCAATACATGAGAGTATGGGATCTAGGTGATACTTTAAAAATAAGAGATGGTAGAGCATATGATGATGTTGTTAAATTCCTTAACTCATGCATATGGATTAAAAGGGAGTTAATGATAAATCACATAGAGTATATTGTGCATGCTAATAGTGTTGTGGGGAATCAATGTTCTAGATTTAAATAGATGGTGGCGAAATAAAATTTATGAGGTGGGTGGTAAGAAAGATATATGTCATTTTGATATTCTATCTTTTATGATTGAGCATGGAAAGGTATTTTTTGAATCGAGATGCATGTTGGATTTCTATCCTTGAATGAAAGGAGGGGAATTCAAGAAGAATGAGATTTCACAAAGTGGCTTCAAGAAGGCTCTAGATATGATGGAATCTCCATAAGACTTCAAGGTAACCAACTCATGTCTTGAAATATTTTCATATTTCTCACCTCTATTTGTGAAAGAATGTTATGTTTCAAGCGATGGTGATTGAGCTTCACTAACGCAAAGGTGTAACTCCATTCAAATCATGAGAAAGAAGTTGAAAGATGTAGGAAATGGGTTTTCTATTTCAGACAAGGGATATCAGTGTGCCTTAGAATTTACTTTGGGTTGTAAGTATGCCATCATCTCACATTATTTTTCAAGTACTAAATGGAGAAGTAGCTACCATCAGACTCATATTTGCAAGGAACATATGTACAAGTGATGAAGGGGGTAAATCATAAAACACACAACTATAGAAATGTCACATAGAAAATAGAATATTTCTTTATTGATTTGGACAACTTATTACATTACAGAAGCTCAGTTACAATAAGAGGAATCAATCCTCCATAGGCTGCAACACACTATAGCTATACATCACCAGGCTCTAGAATCTTCTACCTTCTGTAACCCCAAATTAGCTAGGGTTTCTATTTTCCTTTTCCTCTTCTGTTCCTCTCTAATTGGACCTCCTTCCACCAAATACTAGTGTGGCCCTTCAACTTTGTTTTTTCAAACTTGACCTAATTTGGGTCCTCCACATCTTCATACTTGAAATACTTCTCCATGTCATTGATCCAATCAATAAGTTGTTCCATATTCAAATCTCCAGAATATGTCGAAACTTTGATCCTGGGCCTCTTTCTGATCTTTGGAATGGCCCTCAACAACCTAACTTCTGTAGAGTCTCATGTAGCTTCTTGTTCTTCCTTAGATAGCTCTTCTTCAGCCTCATCTTCACTTTCTTCCCTTATTCTCGGCTCAAACCCTCTTCATAGCTCCGCTTGAAATGCATTGATTTGTCTTTGTAGGGATCTAAAACCCTCTTCCATCAAATCATTCCTCCCAATATAATTTCTTCATGGAAGCATCTTCATCTCTGCAGCAAACCCACAACCTTAGGTCCTGGTACAAACTGCCTCATGGTCAGTGATCTGTTTACACACTCAGGAACCCTTGCTCTGATATGACTTGATGAAGGGGATAAATCATAAAACACACAACAATAGAAATGGCACATAGAAAATAGAATTTTTTTATTGATTTGGACAATTTATTATATTACAAAAGCTCAATTACAATTAAAGGAATCAATCCTCCACAGGCTGCAACACACTACAGCTACACATCACCAGGCTCTAGAATCTTCTGCCTTCTATAACCCCAAATCAGCTAGGGTTTCTATTTTCCCACCTATTCTTGACTCTACACTTTCCCCCTTCACTCTACTACTGCCCAGGGTTCCCAACATAGTCATAAATAGCACTTTTTGGTGGCCTCCAACTAAATTTTGAAATCTGTAACTCCCTCCAAAAGTAGGTCAACTTTCGAGAAGCATAACTTTTGATCTGGGTGTCTGATTGACAAACTGTTTTAAGCTCCGAAAAGCTCGTGATGTGAATATCATGCCAGAAATCTATAAATGGTATTTCATCAACTTTTCAGGATGTTATGGGATGCTTTAGTGCCTCATATCTCATTTCAAAAAAATTTAGGGGCTTTTTAGAAAATAAAAACTTTGATATCTTTCAACTCACAAATTATCTTTGCCTAATTCCTTCACCAAAGGTCTTATATTTCTGTTATGAAGCTTTCTGTAAGTTGTCACTTCAATCCATGCCCAAATGCAAACTTTCCTAAAATGGCAGGTAAACTTTCCAAAACTGACAGTTTGCTATTTTTAGCAGTTTTGGAAAAAACTGAAAGTCCTACATCATAATTCAAGAGATTATGGAACCAGAAATACTAATTATGGAAATAAATGAAAACAAATGTAATGATTTTGAAGCAACATCTTTTTGGGTGATGCAAGATTGCCCTTACACCATTGGATGCTCCTGCATCAACAAGTTTTTTTTCAAAATGTGCATGGGATACATCAATTATTTCTTCTTATCATTTTCTGCTCTTTATATTTATGAGGAGGAGCTACAAGATAACCTTATTGAGAAAAATGCACACGAGAAAGATTTTTTACAAGATATTAATGTGTGATTTCATCTTGCTAACATTTCCTTGAACAACTTTTGGACAACAATGTTTGCAGCCTATGAGTCAATTACAAGGAGCCAATAGATGCCACTTCTTGTGTGACTATGGTAATGAGGCAATTCAGAGCTCAGGTGAGTAGTTCATAGTATTCTTGTTAGCTTTGAATGCAATTTTTGGAGAAAGAAGAGCATCAAAACTTGGAATGATTTCTACCAACATGATCCATTTGCCAAAACATCCACGTGGAGATCTAACATCATATACTTGAGACAATACTTTGGCGCTCAAAGTATTCATGAGGATGCTATACAGGAAGTCTTGGAAAAGATTAAAAATGTGTTTTTAGTTTTGAGCTTGAGTAATTTTCAGATTGTAGCAAATATGGGGGTATTTTTAGTCATTATATGTTTGCTTCCAACCTCTATGTTGCTAATGTTTATGGAGAGATTTTGGATTCATACATGGCTACCCATCAATTTTACATTGATCACACTAATGAGTGTTACTCAGGTTTGTTATTTTTGTAGTCACTACATCATGGCTATGTTGCTTATTTTGATGATTTCAATTATGTACAGCTATAGACTGGTGAACTTTGGCAAAGATTACTTACATGATGATGATAGAAGAAAGTTCTCACTATTAGAGACAACCACTCCAGCCATTGCAACACTTTTGGAAAGGAAATTCAAAAAGGTTTACTATCCTTGGGTATGTAGAGGAGGAATTGAGAGGGATGATAATCTACAAAATGAAGTAGCACATGACTTTTTAATAGGTTTGTTGCAACCATTGCTTATTCATCATCAAGAATGGAAATTTATGTGCAAGGATGTCCTTGTTGATATTCTTGTGATTCATGATGAAGATTATAATAGTGATGGGAATGGGGTTACTGAGTGTGCCTATATCATTATCATCTATTTTGAATTTAGAGCATATCATATGGGTGAAATAATGTCCAAAGAGTTGACCAAATTATAGGAGTTGTACAAAAATGTAGATGCTCATGTTGTTTTCATGTTGCCTATACATGGTATCATTGGTGTCTTTTTTGAAGATGGGAATATTTCTATCATGATTGAGTATGTCAAAAATACTTTGGTTGCTAACATTTTGGATGAAATTGTGAAGAATGATAAGTATGTGCTATTGGATGGACTCAAGGAATACATCAATTTTAAGAACAAGTTGTTTACAGGATTAATATCCAAAATTGGGGAGAATATTTGCTGCTGTTACATGATGATACTTGTTGTCCTTCTATAGATACTTTGTTTTTATAAATCTGATAATGAAGCTGAAGGTGCCAACTTTCAAGTTGAGGTAAAGCTTGGGCCAGCTAGTGTGCATTTCAGCCATGTATATTACAATGTTTTGAACATAGAAATGATTGTTTCTTCCCAAAGATGTAGTTTCTATTAGAAATGATTCAATGGATGTTATAATAGTCCTAATAAAAACACAAATCAAATTTATATCATTGGGAGAAGTTACAGGAGTCACAGGTTTGATTTGTCACAAGCTAGTGCCTATAAACGGTGGGAGGCATCTGGTGAGTTTACAAAATTTCTTTTGGAAAATGTGCTTTAGACTTGGGATTGGATTGATTGTATCAAAGATTTGTATGGATATTTTTGTTGGTATCATGAAATTGTCACATATGAGTTTGAGCTTTCAAGATGGCACAATGTTCTTTGCCAAGAGTTATCCCACTTGACATGTACATGATCTAGGCTCTATGGAAAGCTTAGCATGATTTATTATTTTGGCATCAGGATTCTAGAGCATTGGTTGTAATTGCTTTAGGGCAAGCAATTTTTGGAAGGGACAACTTGTCATGTCCTTTTTTTCAAAAATAGTACTTACTAAAAATAGTAAATCAAGGAGGGTCATAGAGGACATTGGGAAAGAATATATATTTAATATTTATATTGTCCTAATAACATTCACATCATTTGGGAAAATAAATAATAAATTTATAATACCACCATAAGTGGAGCATAGGAAGTTGGAAGCATCTTGGAAGATTCCATACAATAAATTAAAAGAATCTATGACTGATTTTATGAGAAGTCATGATAGATTTTATGACAACTTGCAGGCATGGAGTTATTATCTATTTTTGGGGGGGAATATTGCAATAATCATTATGGTGGGCCTATTTTGGAGGGAAATTGAAGTAATAGTATTATTTTACTTAATTCTCCAAGAGGGGGATGTTTGGGCTTGCTCCTCTATATCTTTGCAAGAAGAAACACATTTGAGGATAATGCATATTTTACATTTTCTCTTGTAGATCTTATGCTTTTTGATTTCTTCAGTGGACAGGGAAACCATTGGAGATGAAGCTTGTGGCTGATGGACATGAGTTTCCAATAGTCTGAGGGCAATTTTCTTGGGTTGCATATAGCAATCTCACTTTAGAGGTTGTATCAAAGCTGAACGATTGTAGTAGATTTAATATTGTTTGTGTTGGTAGGGTATTTATGTGCATTGGTAGAGTGTTTTAGGTGTTGTTTATTCTGATGTTTTTATTTTATGTTGTGTAAGGGTTTGTGGGCTGCATGTGCTACTATACATCATCATTTACAGTTCCATATTCTAGCCATATTATTTTGTATATGTCATTCTAGGGTTTGGAGATATTTTCATGTTATATACTTTATGTATTCAACATTCGGTGTAATGGGTTGTAGCTAAAATTGCATAATTTATGTAGGAGTTTGATGCTGGGTCATTTTTCTATATCAGACTTGTGTACATGTGGTTTTCATAATAAAATCCAATAAATTATTATTGAAGATCTTTCATGCATTTTGGGGTTTCATTGGTTATCAACAGTGCTGCACAGAATTGTAGTTTCTATATCAGTGTAGAGATTCATTCATAGTTTGTTGGTGTTGGTTTTGTTGTACATTTTTCTTCTATAGAAGTATGTTTCATTTATTTACATAATTATATATCAATAGAATAAGTCCCAGTAATTATTCTGCAATTTTGTGTCAATCTAGAAATAATACTATGAAGTAATTATTGGAATTTTATGTGGGTTTTTCAAGATCTGTTTTGAAAATAATTCCATGAGGGTTTGAGATGCATGTGACTTATTTTATTTTAGTTAATTTATGAAAATAATCCATTTGGGACATTACAGTGTTATCAGAGCATGGTCTTGCCATCCTGTAGGGGTGTTTGATTTAAGCTTCTTTATGAAAGAAACATCGAATGTTTGAGAAGAGAACATCATGGGTGAAAGAGTTACGTCTGCTGAAGATGCTGAGATATCAGAGAGGTATAAACAATATGTCAAGTAATCTAAAACCTTCAAATTAGCTATTTCATTTGAAATAATTATAGAAATTTATGGTAAGAAGCAAAGGTGAAAGGAGCTGGAAAAGAAGGCCATAGAACCAGAAAGGGTGATGGATGCATTAGTTGCACAAAAGATCAAGGAAGAAAAGAAAGTATAATGAGAGTGTCAAGAGGTTTTTGAGGAAGTATTTTCTTGTAGAAGGAAGAAGAGATATTAAATTTAGAGAAACCCATGGAGAAAGAACCTGACATGTAGTTTGAAGGTAAAACTTCTTTGTCAATAGGAGATGTTTATTTGATTTCTAATGATTACATATGTCAAGAAAATATCAATGAAATAAAGAGGAAGATTCAAAATTTACAGGAGTACAGGATGAAAGGAAGAAGGCAGATCAAGAAGATTTTCAGATTAATTTGTCAGAAGCTTTAGCTGAAGAGCATGTTGAACATGCTGATTTTAGGGATGAGTTAGTGATTGATACTCAAAATATCATTATAGATGGATACACACCTGGGCAGAACAATGTGGTCAGCCCTAGCACAAAAATATTGAGCTACTTGGATGGAAGTGTTGAGGATATCTCAGCAATGTCTCTTTTCACAATGGTGGATGAGCATTTTGATGATAGCCTAAGGTATGAACATAATAAGCACATTTTAGATTTAATTCTTCCTATTATTTCACTACAAAACCCTTTTCATCATGGAAATGATTATAAAGAGGAGGAAAGAGCATGTCCATACATGAGAGTATGGGATCCTAGTGATACTTTAAAAAATAGAGATGGTAGAGCATATGATGATGTTAAATTTCCTATATCTTGCATATGGACTAAAAGGGAGTTAATGAGAAATCACATAAAGTATGTCATGCCCACATTTTCCTTGTGGTCACAACACACATCACACGTGTCATTGCCACATCTGTTATGTGGTTATGACACGAGATATGAAAAACTTTTCTCACACTGTCCTACAAACCCCCTCGCATGCATAAGCATGCTCGGCGGTGTTCTCTCATGGTGAAAATACTACAGCTTTCGGCGGGATATAAGTACAATTGCATGCAACCAGACACAAGCAGACCAACAAGAGGATCTCTATGACACCGCTAATGTCATTGCAAGAGTGAGATTACCAAAGTTCCTAAATCTAAACCTCGGCAATTTCCGGCAGCATAACGCCTTACGGTGTTAGTGGGAATTACGCAGCACTCATTTACGCACGTGGTTCGTTGATAGATTAACAACTTCCCATGACACCTTGTTCTGACTAAACTGACTAGTGATCTCCCTATTTAGTCAATTTTCAGCAAGACACGGTTGTCTGTCTCCTCTCTTGCTTCCTGAAACATACTCCTCCTACAACTTAGCATTCTCAACGAGGCGGTTTGTTTGCTCTCTCTTCCCTTTTCTCTGGGTCTTAATTTTGATTGTATTTTTATCGCACTTACCTTAACTATTTCTCTGATAATTTAGTTTGCTTATATTTCGGTCTCTCTCTCTTTCATTTTCTATGCTTTCTTTATGTATATCCGGGCCTTTCTTCATGATTTACATCAATCAGGGTTATCACTACAGCTATTGTTGATATTAAACCTAACTTCCGGATGGTCTAGGTCACATAGGCTAGTTTACTACTTCGCTGGACTCAGTCTCCTAATCTTCTCCGATCTAGGTTCCTCTTCTACGTATGTAAATTTTAGCGGAAGGGTCCATCAACTTAGTTCTCTTATCCCATGTGGGAATTGTCACGCATTTTCTCGTTTGTGTTTTCCAATGTTAGTTTTTCTTCTTCTGACTCTCTTACAGGTTTACTTATATGGACGTTTACTACAGTTGAGATTAAAATGGCCTCACATGGAATGTCTGTGATGGCTTCTTAAGTTTATTTCCAGTGATCTTTTAAGCAAGGTGACGTGTAATTTTCCTCTTCATTTTCCTTCATTTTCTCGGTTATTGACATTACGTCGGTAGTGGAAACTTCCGAGAAACTCTTTCCGGAGTATTACGGAATAGTCCTTTACGCTCTCTTTAAATTATAATTTTATTTTCTCTTATTTATACTTACTGTTGTTATTATTACTACTAATTAATATTAATACTCTTAGTGTGAATCGTATACCATTGTTAATAGATGTAGGAGGCTCTCCTCTTTATAAAACCCTGATCATGGAAACATAAATTCTTTGGTTGTTGTGTTCAACACTTAAATAAACCTAACTGTGAAAATATATTTTGCTTTTAATTAATTTTGCACATCTCCTTGTTATGAATGATAGAGAGGACCTCATAAATGGTCCATGAAACCTCTTCTATGTATATATATACCATATATATATAAATATATATATGTAATATATATACATATAGAACTATTTATATAAATATATCTATATTTACAAATTCCTTTCAAAAACATAATATGTATATATATATCTATATATATATATGATATATATATATATATCACATATATTATGCCAATTCCCATTCAAAACATATTGTGTATATATATATATATATATACATATGATATATATATATATATATATATATATATATATATATATATATATAAATGACATATCTTATGCCATCCTAGTGGAATATCCACAAACAAATTATATTCTTTTTTTTTTTGTTATTTAAATGACCCAAGGCATATATGTTAGGGCTAAATAGCCCTAACATTTTTTTTTTAATGCTTAACATTTTATGTTTGGCTGTGAAGCAGAGAAATGGCGGCAGGGGTCGGGCCGCACAGAGGACGGATGAATGGACGGCGGCGGAGTGGAGTTTCCACCGCGGTGGACAATACGCAGTGGGTGGCCACAGAGCTGCGGCGGTGGTGAATGTGGAGTCCGCGGACTCCACCGCGGACTGTGGTATCAAAAGGGGGTGTGGGGAGGGGCGGAGCCCCCACCCACATCCCACTACGTGGGGTGTGGG
The DNA here is from genome assembly GCA_027924645.1 of Cunninghamia lanceolata. NCBI lineage: Eukaryota > Viridiplantae > Streptophyta > Pinopsida > Cupressales > Cupressaceae > Cunninghamia > Cunninghamia lanceolata. The sequence goes on along the minus strand of BSBN01000194.1, from coordinate 6,884,629 downwards.
TGGGGGCTCCGCCCCTCCCCACACCCAAACTGCGAACCGACGGGGTGGTGGGGGGTTAAACCCCTCCCACCACCACTTCAAATGTCATTTATTTACATGCTGTGTGGTGCGAAATACACAGCGATTTGAATTTTTATTTCATTTAAAATCTCTGTCATTTTAATACAATTTTCCAGTGGTCATTTATATATGGAAATATATATATATATATATATATATATATATATATATATAACATTAGCATGATCTCACTCAATTTAACAACTCAAATATATATATTTATATATATATATATATAGATATATATATGTATATATATATATATATAGACTTCAAATTGCACAAATACAGCAATATATTCAATATCTCATAATTCTGTTTAATTAATTAACAACATCTATATATATATATATAAATATATATATGTATATATATATATATATATATATATATATATATATATATATATATATATTGATGTATATATTTATATTTCATTTTTATCTTACCATGCAAATGTCTCCATTACAACAATAGTTAGTTTCTCATATTCGGTAAAAATGGTAAATAAACGACAACTAATATACTCACACATATACATATATATATATATATATATATATATATATATATATATATATATATATATATATATATTCTATTTTCATAATTCACATAATTTTTCTCAAATTGACAAACAAAAGTACATACATGATAGATTTTCTCTAATCTTCACAATTTAACTGAAATCACTAATTATGGAGACTAAACTTAAACATTTAAAACTAGCTTTTCCATTATAGCAATGAACTATAACATAAACAAACTCAGAATTGATTGCAAATAAGAAATGAACTCTTCCTTTCATTAACACATTAAACACAATTTTTAAAAAGGTTTCCAAAACAACATAACTTGAAAACCACATTCATTTTCCAGAAAAGATAACTCTTCCACTACATAAAGCAAGAGATAATTTTAAACCATGGATACAACAACTAACTTCCCAGATATGAACTTCCTTCTCCCAAACAATATACAACTGATAGCTTGTGACAACCAAGTAAAAGTCCATCAATAACAAGATCAGGGAGGTGATTTCTTCACTCCCAGGGTAACAATAAATGACAGCAATAACAAGAGAGGTGCTCCCTCTTCAACTCTTATGAAATGAACTAGGCCTAATTCTCATGACAAAGAAGAATAAGCTGTTTCTTCATAAATATCCAACCAGAAGCTCCAAGAGAAAACCTGCGTATCAAAGACAAACAAAGAAGAAAACACCACTCATCTAGCTCTCCTCCCTTCCGTAGACCCGCAAGTGGGTCACCCCCGAGCTAGGGAGACCATACTCACACCTGGGTAACTCAAACACTCCACTTCACAACAGTAACAACAACAATCCCAAAGCACACAAACACCCGTGGGTCATTTACACAACACGGAAACTCAACTACAGTGAGTTTCATAAGGGGCAGGAGAGTGGACACACTCGACTCCAGAGTGTCACCCTGACAGATAAGTTAACCAATACAATTTCTCTTGGTCTCAAACCAAGTTTGATCACAAATTTTTAAGAAATCTGTATATAACTCTCAAGTCAAAGATACAGACACAGATACATGCCCTCAAGGCTTTCAACATCCCAAAAGATGGAAACAGGTATGCACCCAAGGAGGATCTCTCCTCCCCTCCCCAAACTTGATGAGCATTTCTCCCAAGTGGGAGAAGCTCTGTCAAACAACCCGACAACAAACCCCACAGAAAACCAAACTAAACACAAATTCACACACTTTACATACACATTCAGCTATACGAAACAAAGGTAAAATTCAAACCAACCTTGCAAAGCCCTCCTGGAATGAAGCTGTTGCTGAGCCCACAGAGTTCTCTCCCAACCTTAGCCACCAACTCCCTCTCCCTTCTCTCTCCTGCAAGCTAACTTTTCTATTTTTGGTAAAGCAAAATGAAAGTTTTCCCCAAAATTCAACTAACTTCCTCTCCTCTCAAAATTGGAAACAAATAACCCCATTTCTTTTCAGTTTTGAGGAATGGGGAGATGACACTTGTCACCTCCTCACCCTTCCCCAAAACCACTATTTTGTCCTGGTGGCTTATGTCACTCACCCATCCCTAGAGTACTCCTTATCCCTTTCCTCCTGTCATTTCTCTTTCGCATGGGAGAAATAAAAGGAGTTAAAGGAGTAAAAGACAGGTGACCCATGCCCCTTCTTCCCTCCTTCACATGGGTGTCCCCACAGCACATGGGGGAATCTCACTAATGGAGGGGGTGACTTCAAGTCAATCCTTCAATAATGTATGGGCTTGTAGTCATCTCTTACCTTGGGGATTGTAGAGGGGATGGGTTGGGTGTTGGTACAACCCATCATGTCCCCTCCATACCCCAATTTTCGTCACTTAACTTCAGGGGGAAGTTAAGATGACTAGATGGAGGTTACTCAAGGGTTACCCATGCCAAATGGGCCCCTGGACCCATGGGGTATAACCCAGGGTCAACTTTAACCCATACAAGACACCCCTGGTCAAGGTAAAGCACAAGAAAAGGCCTCATAAATTTAAATAAAATAAGGAAATTCAAATTCAATCTTTTTTTTTTTTTTTTAAACAACACAAATTATAAAATAATGTTACATGAGGGTAACCTAACCCACTCGACCATACAAAAGACCACATTACATCATTACATCAAACACAAAGAGATCTTGGTTCCTCGTGGAACCAGATCAGCTTAACAGGGAATAACAAATAACAAGGTGTGGAATGATCTCTGAAATCTGTGGTTCGATTAGTAATTCTTGCACACTAAATTGCAAGATCAGTAACCACATAAAATCATCATAGCCGAAGCAACTTAAAAACATGCATTATCATGACATAGTACTAATTAACATAAATGAAATCATATTACAATTTTCCATCATCACCTAATTAATTTTTCTGAAAAGTAAACTTATCCAAACATCACCTAATTAGTTTTTCCGAAATCATAATAAAGTTTAATAGTTTGACAATTCTGGGAACTGCAATCCCACAAATATAAAAAGTAACAATAACAGTAATGTAAATAGTCATAACAACAGAAGTAAAAAGGGCAGTCCTCACATCCTCTCCCCCTAAGACGGTACTTCCTCCTGGAAGTCATCAAAAAGGTGAGGATAAAGGGTCTTCAGTCTCTCTGCATCTTCCCATGTTGCAGTGACTTCGTCGTATAGGTCCCACTGGACTCTAACCTGGTCCAGCTCTCGACTTCGAAGGGCCAGCGTCTGACGAGCCAATATGTGAATTGGCTCCAATGCCAGCTGTCCGTCTGCCTCTACCTGAAGAGCACTCCAATCCAACATGTGAGATAAGTCAGAAATATATTGACGTAAAACTGATACATGAAATACATCGTGGATACGTGACAGGCTAGGTGGCAAGGCTAGACGATAGGCTACAGGTCCTATCCGCTCCAAGATTTCGAAAGGTCCAACAAATCGAGGTGCGAGCTTCGAGCCTTTTCCGTAATGCATTGGACTCTTGTGCGGCCGCACTCTCAAAAATACTCTTTCCCCCACAGAGAAGCTTCGGTCTGTCCTCTTAGAATCGGCATACTTTTTCTGCCTATCCTGTGCTTCCTGAAGCCTTTGTCTAATCTGTTTGACTTGCAGTTCCATATTCTGAACTATCTCTGGACCGATGACTGTTCTGTCCTCTATCTGATCCCAACTCAAAGGTGTTCTGTATGGTTTGCCATATAACACCTGGAAAGGAGGCATACCCAACGAGCTATGATGCCCATTATTGTAGGCAAACTCAATTAGATACAGGTACTCCTCCCATCTAGACTGATGGTCCATCACATACATGCGAAGCATGTCTTCTAACACCTGGTTAACTCTCTCTGTCTGTCCGTCGGTTTCCGGATGATATGCTGAACTGAAGTTGAGCTGTGTGCCCAACGCCTAATGTAAGGCTTTCCGGAACGATGAAGTGAATACGGAGTCTCTGTCAGATATAATGCGGTGAGGTACCCCATGAAGTCTAACAATCTGATCAAGAAACACCTTTGCCACTGATGGTGCATTGTATGTTGTGCATATTGGTGAAAAATGCGCCACTTTGGTCAGCTTGTCAACTGTCACCATAATAGCATCATGGCGACGTGATGACATAGGTAGACCAACGATAAAATCCATAGAAATGGTGTCCCATTTCCATTCAGGTATTTCGTAAGGGTACAACAGTCCCGCTGGATGCTGATGTTCGGCCTTGACCCTCTGACATTCCAGGCAACGAGCAACAAATGTGGCAATGTCACGCCTCATCCCAGCCCAATGATAAAGCTGTCGTAAGTCAGCATGCATCTTCTTCACTCCTGGGTGTGCTACATAGGGTGCTCTATGAGCCTCTGATAGGATTACTGTGCGAAGATTACCCGCATGGGGTACATAGCTGCGCTGCCAATGTCGAAGCATACCATCAGACTCAAGGGTATATCCTGTAAATTTGCCCTCAAGGGCCTTCTGATTTAGTAATGCCTGCTGCACCTCAAGAAACCATTCGTCGTCCGGTAAATGCTGTAAGATGCGATCTTTCAAGTCCACCTTCAAGGTTAGGGTTAGGATCTCGTGGTGCCTTCGACTCAAAGCATCAGCGACCACATTCTCCTTCCCTTTGATGTAGTGGACATCGAAATCGTATTCACATAGAAATTCCATCCAACGCCGTTGGCGAGTGTTCAAATTGGGCTGTGTAAAAATATACTGCAAACTATGATGATCCGAATGGAGTTCAAAGCGTCGACCTAGGAGAAAGTGTCTCCAGCGGACCAAAGCATGAACAACTGTTGCGAGCTCTAAATCATGAGTAGGATAGTTTAGCTCATGTGTCTTTAGTTTCCGTGATTCGTATGCGATCGCTCGACCACCCTGCATAAGCAGGGCCCCCAAACCTTCTAATGATGCATCTGTACAAACTACAAACTCCTCTGTAGGATCTGGAACTGCTAAAATAGGAGCACTAGTAAGACGCTCCTTGAGGACTCCAAAAGCCTTTTCGCACTGCTCGGTCCAAATGAAACCCTTCCCTTTTCGCTGAAGGGAAGTAATGGGATGTGCTATCCTGGAGAAACCTTCGACAAACTGATAATAATACCCGGCTAACCCCATAAAGCTTCTGACCTCTGTCACGTTAGTGGGTGCCAGCCACTCCCGAATTGCTCTGATTTTAGATGGATCTACGGAGATGCCATCGCCTGATAAAATGTGTCCCAAATACTGCACCTCTATCCTGAAGAAGGCACACTTCGCCAAGTTGCCATAAAGCTACTGCCCTCATAATTGCTGCAAAACTTGACGCAAGTGCTCTACATGCTCCTCAGTCCGTGAATAAATCAAAATGTCATCCAGAAATATGATCACAAACTGATCTAGGTAAGTACGGAACACCCCGTTCATGAGACTCATGAATACTGCAAGAGCCTTCGTCAACCCGAAAGGTACCACTATGAATTCGTAATGGCCATATCTGGTTCGAAAAGCAGTTTTATGAATATCTGACTCCGTGATGCGCAATTGGTGATACCCAGATTTTAGATCAATTTTCAAGAACACTCTGGCTCCTTGCATCTGATCAAAAAGGTCGTCAATCCTAGGCAGAGGATAACGGTTCTTCACCGTCACCTTGTTCAACTGCCTGTAGTCCATACATAAACGAAGAGACCCATCCTTCTTCTTCACGAAGATAACCGGTGCACCCCATGGCGAAATGCTAGGTCGGATGTGCCCCTTCTCAAGTAATTCCTCTAACTGCAGTTTAAGTTCGGTGAGTTCATGTGTAGTCATCCTATAGGGTGCACGGGATATCAGTTCTGCACCCGACACTAAGTCGATGTGGAAGTCCACTTCTCTGCGTGGAGGCATACCTGGTAATTCTGGCCGAAATACATCGGCAAACTCTCTAAGGATAGGGTGATCATCTAAAGTAGCCTCAGGTTCATCATCTGCTCTATCACTGACCATGATGGCAAACATCTAACACCCCTTCCGCATACAGCGCTTAAGCTGCTGAGCGGATATCATACGAACAGCCGTGGGCTTTCGAATGCCCACTATTTCAACCAGCGAACCATGATCGTCTAAACAGCTAATCGTCCTCTAGCGACAATCTAGCTTGGCTCGATGTGCCGCGAGCCAATCCATACCCAGAACTACACCGTAAGATCCTAATGGCATAATCCTAAGGTCACATGTTGTGGTGAATGATCCCAATGTGATCTCACAGTCTTTAACCAAGGTATCTACTGACATCCTGGCCCCTGAGGCCAACTCAACTTCCCACCTAATGTCTTGCCTAGAAGCCACCAGCTTGCAACGCTCCACTAACGAAGTAGACAAAAAAGAGTCTGTAGCTCCCGAGTCAAAAAGGATAGAGATGGGGAAGTCTCCAATCGTACCTGCTACCTCGATGACTGAAGCCTGGAAATCAGCCTGGCGGTTATCAACCACTGCAAACATGTGGTGGGATCTGCCCACGTCACCTATGGTCTGCTCAGATCCTCCTGATCGGGGCTGTCCCCCTGCTGTAAATCCCTGCGGGCACTCTCTAGCTAGATGCCCTGCCCCACCACACACATAACATGGTCCTCGAACCTGTAACTGCCTTGACTGTGTTCTGCCTGATTGTTGTTGCCCAGTCCATCCAGTGGATCCCTGTGAGCCTCTGTAAGACTGCTGGGACCTCGCGGGTCCTGCCGATGAACCCTGCTGTCTCTGATCTCTGCGTGAACCCTGCTGCTGCCATCCACGGTTCTGTCCTCCCTGTCCCCTCTGTTGAAATTTGGGTTTTTGCTAATGTTGCTGCTGCTGTGGAAGCCTAGGAGGTAATGATGAAGGATTATATCCTCCTCTCTGTGTTGTGTTTTGAGGCCTTCAGAAGTTTTGCTGTTGTTGGGGATTACGTTCCTGGTACTGCGGGCGTGAATTCTATCCTCGTCCCTGAATTTCCTCTGATATAAGGGCCTTTTCAACAGCCTCGCTCATGGTATGGGGATTTGCCATACGAACTGGTCCTGCTATCCCGTGATTTAGCCCTCTGATGAATTTGTGTATTAAGATTTTCTCGTCATGGAGGTATTCCGCGTAACGAGAAAGCTCTATAAATCGGCTCTCATACTGAGTAACGGTGAGTCCCCTCTGCTGTAAATCATGGAACTCATCGATCCTGCGCTGTCTATAATGTTCAGACAAATATCGCGCATTGAAGCGCTCAATGAAGATGTCCCATGTGAGTGTATCCACGGATAGTCGTCGCTTGCACTCCTCTGTGCGCCACCAGGTGGCTGCTGCATCCCTAAGAAGATGGACTGCCACTCGTGCTTTCATGTTGCTTCCATATGGTCGCAATGCGAAACACCTGTCTAAGCTAATCAGCCAAGCCTCGTCCACAGCTCCCTCTGTAGCACCTGCGAAAGTGGGTGGGTTGAGCCTCAGTAGATCTCTGATGGGGTCACCTCTGTCTCTAAGTCTCACAAGTGGCTCTTCCACACCATCCTCGTATAATCCATGCTGAACCTGTTCTGCCCCCTGGATCTCATCTCGTCTCAAAAGTCTCAGAGGACTCCTGCTCCATGCTCGGGAGGCTGACCCTACCTCCTCTACTGTTGTTTCAGGAATCTCAACGAAGCGCTCCACACATGGCACCTCTAGTGGATCAACGCGGGGCTCCATACGTGGCTCAATACGTGACTCGGCACGTGGCTCATCTCGCGGATCAACACGAGGCTCTATACGTGGCTCAGGAATCACTGGCGGTAACCTGTCTAACATAGTCTGTAGTGCCTGTAAGATCTGTGGACCTATATCCAATACTGGTGTCACCTGTGGTACTAGTGGTGCTTGTGGTACAGGTGGTGCAGGTGGTGCTGCTGTAACTACTGGTGCCAATACTGGTGTCGCCTGTGGTACTAATGGTGCTTGTGGTACAGGTGGTGCAGGTGGTGCTGTTGTAACTACGGGTGCCAGTCCCTCGGCTGAGGAATCGCTGTGCACCTCGACTGACGCTGTGTGGCGTGATCGCGCTCGTCGAACACATCGGAGAGGCATCCTACAAAACAAGGTAGAAACTAATTAGCCAAAGTTGCGGAATAATAGTGTGCCCAAATACACCCAGTGTTTAAACCTGGCTCTGATACCAAATGTCATGCCCACATTTTCCTTGTGGTCACAACACACATCACACGTGTCATAGCCACATCTGTTATGTGGTTATGACACGAGATATGAAAAACTTTTCTCACACTATCCTACAAACCCCCTCGCATGCATAAGCATGCTCGGCAGTGTTCTCTCATGGCGAAAATACTACAGCTTTCGACAGGATATAAGTACAATTGCGTGCAACCAGACGCAAGCAGACCAACAAGAGGATCTCTATGACGCCGCTAACATCATTGCAAGAGTGAGATTACCAAAGTTCCTAAATCTAAACCTCGGCAATTTCTGGCAGCATAACGCCTTACGGCGTTAGTGGGAATTACGCAGCACTCATTTACGCACGTGGTTCGCTGATAGATTAACAACTTCCCACGACGCCTTGTTCCGACTAAACCGACTAGTGATCTCCCTATTTAGTCAATTTTCAGCAAGAAATGGTTTTCTGTCTCCTCTCTTGCTTCCTGAAACATACTCCTCCTACCACTTAGCATTCTCAATGAGGCGGTTTGTTTGCTCTCTCTTCCCTTTTCTCTGGGTCTTAATTTTGATTGTATTTTTATCGCACTTACCTTAACTATTTCTCTGATAATTTAGTTTGCTTATATTTCGGTCTCTCTCTCTTTCGTTTTCTATGCTTTCTTTATGTATATCCGGGCCTTTCTTCATGATTTACATCAATCAGGGTTATCACTGCAGCTATTGTTGATATTAAACCTAACTTCCGGATGGTCTAGGTCACATAGGCTGGTTTACTACTTCGCTGGACTCGGTCTCCTAATCTTCTCCGATCTAGGTTCCTCTTCTACGTATGTAAATTTTAGCGGAAGGGTCCATCAACTTAGTTCTCTTATCCCATGTGGGAAATGTCGTGCATTTTCTCCTTTGTGTTTTCCAATGTTAGTTTTTCTTCTTCTGACTCTCTTACAGGTTTACTTATATGGACGTTTACTACAGTTGAGATTAAAATGGCCTCACATGGAATGTCTGTGATGGCTTCTTAAGTTTATTTCCAGTGATCTTTTAAGCAAGGTGACGTGTAATTTTCCTCTTCATTTTCCTTCATTTTCCCGGTTATTGACATTACGTCGGTAGTGGAAACTTCCGAGAAACTCTTTCTGGAGTATTATGGAATAGTCCTTTATGCTCTCTTTAATTATAATTTTATTTTCTCTTATTTATACTTACTGTTGTTATTATTACTACTAATTAATATTAATACTCTTAGTGTGAATCATATACCATTGTTAATAGATGTAGGAGGCTCTCCTCTTTATAAAACCCTGATCATGGAAACATAAATTCTTTGGTTGTTGTGTTCAACACTTAAATAAACCTAACTGTGAAAATATATTTTGCTTTTAATTAATTTTGCACATCTCCTTGTTATGAATGATAGAGAGGACCTCATAAATGGTCCATGAAACCTCTTCTATGTATATATATACCATATATATATAAATATATATATGTAATATATATACATATAGAACTATTTATATAAATATATCTATATTTACAAATTCCTTTCAAAAACATAATATGTATATATATATCTATATATATATATGATATATATATATATATATATATATATATATATATATATATATATATATATATATATATCACATATATTATGCCAATTCCCATTCAAAACATATTGTGTATATATATATATATATACATATGATATATATATATATATATAAATGACATATCTTATGCCATCCTAGTGGAATATCCACAAACAAATTATATTCTTTTTTTTTTGTTATTTAAATGACCCAAGGCATATATGTTAGGGCTAAACAGCCCTAACATTTTTTTTTAATGCTTAACATTTTATGTTTGGCTGTGAAGCAGAGAAATGGCGGCAGGGGTCGGGCCGCACAGAGGACGGAGGAATGGACGGTGGCGGAGCAGAGTTTCCACCGCGGTGGACAATACGCAGTGGGTGGCCGCAGAGCTGCGGCGGTGGTGAATGTGGAGTCCGCGGACTCCACCGCGGACTGTGGTATCAAAAGGGGGTGTGGGGAGGGGCGGAGCCCCCACCCACATCCCACTACGTGGGGTGTGGGTGGGGGCTCCGCCCCTCCCCACACCCAAACTATGAACCGACGGGGTGGTGGGGGGTTAAACCCCTCCCACCACCACTTCAAATGTCATTTATTTACATGCTGTGTGGTGCGAAATACACAGCACGAAATACACAGCGATTTAAATTTTTATTTCATTTAAAATCTCTGTCATTTTAATACAATTTTCCAGTGGTCATTTATATATGGAAATATATATATATATAAATAAATAAATATATATATATATATAAAGCATTAGCATGATCTCACTCAATTTAACAACTCAAATATATATATCTATATATATATATATAGATATATATATGTATATATATATATATATAAATAGACTTCAAATTGCACAAATACAGCAATATATTCAATATCTCATAATTCTGTTTAATTAATTAACAACATCTATATATATATAAATATATATATGTATATATATATATATATTGATGTATATATTTATATTTCATTTTTATCTTACCATGCAAATGTCTCCATTACAACAATAGTTAGTTTCTCATATTCGGTAAAAATGGTAAATAAACGACAACTAATATACTCACACACACACACACACACAGATATATATATATATATATATATATATATATATATATATATATATATATATATATATATATATATATATATATTCTATTTTCATAATTCACATAATTTTTCTCAAATTGACAAATAGAAGTACATACATGATAGATTTTCTCTAATCTTCACAATTTAACTAAAATCACTAATTATGGAGACTAAACTTAAACATTTAAAACTGGCTTTTCCATTATAGCAATGAACTATAACATAAACAAACTCAGAATTGATTGCAAATAAGAAATGAACTCTTCCTTTCATTAACACATTAAACACAATTTTTAAAAAGGTTTCCAAAACAACATAACTTGAAAACCACATTCATATTCCAGAAAAGATAACTCTTCCACTACATAAAGCAAGAGATAATTTTAAACCATGGATACAACAACTAACTTCCCAGATATGAACTTCCTTCTCCCAAACAATATACAACTAATAGCTTGTGACAACCAAGTAAAAGTCCATCAATAACAAGATCAGGGAGGTGATTTCCTTCACTCCCAGGGTAACAATAAATGACAGCAATAACAAGAGAGGTGCTCCCTCTTCAACTCTTATGAAATGAACCAGGCCTAATTCTCATGACAAAGAAGAATAAGCTGTTTCTTCATAAATATCCAACCAGAAGCTCCAAGAGAAAACCTGCGTATCAAAGACAAACAAAGAAGAAAACACCACTCATCTAGCTCTCCTCCCTTCCGTAGACCCACAAGTGGGTCACCCCCGAGCTAGGGAGACCATACTCACACCTGGGTAACTCAAACACTCCACTTCACAACAGTAACAACAACAATCCCAAAGCACACAAACACCCGTGGGTCATTTACACAACACGGAAACTCAACTACAGTGAGTTTCATAAGGGGCAGGAGAGTGGACACACTCGACTCCAGAGTGTCACCCTGACAGATAAGTTAACCAATACAATTTCTCTTGGTCTCAAACCAAGTTTGATCACAAATTTTTAAGAAATCTGTATATGACTCTCAAGTCAAAGATACAGACACAGATACATGCCCTCAAGGCTTTCAACATCCCAAAAGATGGAAATAGGTATGCACCCGAGGAGGATCTCTCCTCCCCTACCCCAAACTTGATGAGCATTTCTCCCAAGTGGGAGAAGCTCTGTCAAACAACCCGACAACAAACCCCACAGAAAACCAAACTAAACACAAATTCACACACTTTACATACACATTCAGCTATACGAAACAAAGGTAAAATTCAAACCAACCTTGCAAAGCCCTCCTGGAATGAAACTGTTGCTGAGCCCACAGAGTTCTCTCCCAACCTTAGCCACCAACTCCCTCTCCCTTCTCTCTCCTGCAAGCTAACTTTTCTATTTTTGGTAAAGCAAAATGAAAGTTTTCCCCAAAATTCAACTAACTTCCTCTCCTCTCAAAATTGGAAACAAATAACCCCATTTCTTTTCAGTTTCGAGGAATGGGGAGGTGACACTTGTCACCTCCTCACCCTTCCCCAAAACCACTATTCTGTCCTGGTGGCTTATGTCACTCACCCATCCCTAGAGTACTCATTATCCCTTTCCTCCTGTCATTTCTCTTTCGCATGGGAGAAATAAAAGGAGTTAAAGGAGTAAAAGACAGGTGACCCATGCCCCTTCTTCCCTCCTTCACATGGGTGTCCCCACAGCACATGGGGGAATCTCACTAATGGAGGGGGTGACTTCAAGTCAATCCTTCAATAATGGATGGGCTTGTAGTCATCTCTTACCTTGGGGATTGTAGAGGGGATGGGTTGGGTGTTGGTACAACCCATCATGTCCCCTCCATACCCCAATTTTCGTCACTTAACTTCAGGGGGAAGTTAAGATGACTAGATGGAGGTTACTCAAGGGTTACCCATGCCAAATGGGCCCCTGGACCCATGGGGTATAACCCAGGGTCAACTTTAACCCATACAAGACACCCCTGGTCAAGGTAAAGCACAAGAAAAGGCCTCATAAATTTAAATAAAATAAGGAAATTCAAATTCAATCTTTTTTTTTTTTTTTTTTTTTAAACAACACAAATTATAAAATAATGTTACATGAGGGTAACCTAACCCACTTGACCATACGAAAGACCACATTACATCATTACATCAAACACAAAGAGATCTTGGTTCCTCGTGGAACCAGATCGGCTTAACAGGGAATAACAAATAACAAGGTGCGGAATGATCTCCGAAATCTGTGGTTCGATTAGTAATTCCTACACACTAAATTACAAGATCAGTAACCACATAAAATCATCATAGCCGAAGCAACTTAAAAACATGCATTATCATGACATAGTACTAATTAACATAAATGAAATCATATTACAATTTTCCATCATCACCTAATTAATTTTTCTGAAAAGTAAACTTATCCAAACATCACCCAATTAGTTTTTCCGAAATCATAATAAAGTTTAATAGTTTGACAATTCCGGGAACTGCTATCCCACAAATATAAAAAGTAACAATAACAGTAATGTAAATAGTCATAACAATAGAAGTAAAAAGGGCGGTCCTCACAGTATATTTTGCATACTAATAGTATTGTGGGGAATCAATGTTCTAGATTTATAGATGGTGGCCAAACAAAATGTATGAGGTGGGAAGATGGTAAGAAAGATATGTCATTTTGATATTCTATCTTTTATGATTGAGCATGGAAAGGTATTTTTGGAATCAAGTTGTATGTTGCATTTCTATCCTTGGATGAAAGGAGGGGAATTCAAGAAGAATGAAATTTCACAAAGTGGCTTCAAGAAGGCTCTAGATACAAAGGAATCACCATATGACTACAAGGTAACCAACTCATGTCTTGCAATATTTTCATATTTCTCACCTCCATTTGTGAAAGAATGTTATATTTGAGGAGAAGGTGATTGGGCTTCACTAACGTAAAGATGGAACTCCATTCAAATAAGGAGAAAGAAGTTGAAAGATGCAGGAAATGGGTTTTCTATTTTAGACAAGGGATTTTAGTGTGCCTTAGAGTTTACTTTAGGTTGTAAGTATGCCATCATCTCACATTATTTTTCAATCACAGAATGGAGAAGTTGCTACCATCAGATTCATGTTTGTAAGGAACATATGTAAAAGTTTTTTTTCAAAATGTCCATGGGTTGCATTGAGTATTTTTTCTTATCATTTTCTACTCTTTGTGTTTATGAGGAGGAGCTACAAGATAACCTTATTGAGAAAAATGCACATGAGAAAGATTTTTACAAGATATTAATGTGGCATTTCATCTTGCTAACATTTCTAGAACAACTTTTGGAGAACAATGTTTGCAGCCTATATGAGTCAATTGCAAAGAGCCAAAGGATTCCACTTCTTGTGTGACTATGGTAATGAGGCAATTTAGAGTTCAGGTGAGCAGTTTCATAGTATTCTTGTTATCTTTGAATGTGATTTTTGGAGAAAGAAGACCATCAAAACTTGGAATGATTTCTACCAACATGATCCATTTGCCAAAAAATCCACATGGAGATCTAACATCATATACTTAAGACAAGACTTTGGTGCTTGAAGTAGTCAGGAGGATGCTATACAGGAAGTCATGGAAAAGATTAAAAAGATGTTTTCAGTTTTGGTCTTGAGTAATTTTAAGATTTTAGCCAATATGGGGGTGTTTTCAGCCATTATATGTTTGCTTCCAACCTCTACGTTGCTGATGTTTATAGAGAGATTTTGGATTCATACATGGCTTCCCAACAATTTTACATTGATCACACTAATGAGTGTTACTCAGGTTTGCTATTTTTGTAGTCACTACATCATGGCTATGTTGCTGATTTTGATGATTTCAATTATGTACAGCCATAGACTGGTGCACTTTGGAAAAGATTACTTACATGATGATGATAGAAGAAAGTTCTCACTATTAGAGACAATCACTCTAGCCATTGTAACACTTTTGGAAAGGAAGTTCAAAGAGGTTTACTATCCTTGGGTATGTAGAGGAGGAATTGATATGGATGACAATCTACAAAATGAAGTAGCACATGACTTTCTAATAGGTTTGTTGCAACCATTGCTTATTGATCATTGAGAATGGAAAAGTATGTTCAAGGATGTCCTTCTTGATATTCTTGTGATTCATGATGAAGATTATAATAGTGATGGGAATGTGTTTGTTGAGTGTTCCTATATCATTATCATCTATTTTAAATTTAGAGCATTTCACATGGGTGAAATATTGTCCAAAGAGTTGACCAAATTATAGGAGTTGTACAAAAATGTAGATGCTCATGTTGTTTTCATGATGCCTATATGTTGGAAATAGTTTGAAAAAATGAGAGGGATCAATAACACATGAGTAGAATCATAAATAACACACTTGACACCATGATTTTTAGCGAGGAACCCTAGTTAAGGGAAAAACCACAATGGGGGTTAACCCACAAAAATTAATACCCTATTAAAAGTATTTTTACAAATGAGAATGCACATGCATTCGGGCTCATTGCCTTGAGCTCACTGCTCAAATAGCAGCTCACTGCCTACAAATGATTACAAGAGAATAATAGAGATTTTAAACTGATGAGAAGTATTTACTGATGGATGAATTCAGTTCTGGTTAAGCACAAAACACTGATCTTACACATTTCATCTTCACTCTGCCCTATTTACTGCTATGCCTTCATCTGAATCCTAAATATCTGCTCTTTTTACCTTTTTTCATATTCGCAAGACATACACACCAAAATCATCCGAATCCATTAGCTATATATATCCGCATCCTGATCTTTAATTACTTTTTAATCAGCTTCAAGAACACTTGGAACTTTATTGAATACTCTTCTCTATCGGCTAGACTCATGCATAACTTGAGACACAGACCAAAAGTTACACTCACAAATCATTAGTCAGGTTATCTACTATCATTGATCAACACAACTTGTCCAACCAACAACTTCCATACATCCGGAACCAAGATCAATTACAATGTCGGCCTATTCCTTTTATGTTTGTTTTGTCAAACTGTTAACCTGATACTCAGATGTTAATAACTATTGACTTTTCCATCACCAGAGTCCAAAATTCTAGATTTAGATTTTCCTAACAATGCTTATGATTCCCTCATATCCACATCAAACTCTGATCTACTCTCGAGGAGATCCAGACCAAGATACTGAACCTTGTCACACACTTTGTTCTTTATGTGATAGGTAAAAAATCAGGTTAATAAGATTAAGCATAGCCAAGAAAACCTAACCCTACCATCATAAAAGAATCTAATCCAAATGAAATCAAAAACATGCAATTCAAGAACAATATCACCTAGATTGTATGATTCCTAGTTTATGATGTGGATTGCTTCTTCAACAATGAATAATTATGAAGATAAAAGCTACCATGATGGATGGATGATAATGCTAATATGATAGATGGATACTAAAATGCTCAATATGCTTAGGATGATAATGTCGACGCTATATGAATGCTGGATAGATGTAGTATGGAATGAGAGGGTGTTTATATAGACCTCAACCAAAATCAATCAACGGTGGAGATTTGGTCGCTATGTGAATGGCTAAGATTAATTGATGATCATAGATAAATGTGTAGATGACAAGTGGAGGGAAGATAAGGCTTATGTGTGCCTATGTATGTAAAAAGTACTACATGTGAAAGATATTAAATAAAAGATGTAGTACCACTTATCTTTTTTAAATGAAAGAGGCACACATGTCATCTTGTGAAGATAAATGATAATAGGAATTAATTAAATAAATATAATTTATTTAATTAATTGAAAAGTGGGCTTGTGAAAAGAATTTTAAGTAAATAAATAAGATTTATTTAATCAAAATAGATAGTGTTATCCAAAAATGTTAGGGGTAAATTTGATAACACAATGAATATGCAATAATAAACAATAGAAAATACCCAAAACTCAATAGAATAGTAAACTAAGAATATTAAATGAAATAATCAATGAATCAACAAAGCAAACCTTCCTTAGATTGAAACTTCCATTGTTGCCTATCAAAATTTGTCCTTGTGTGTATGAAAAAGGGCCCTCAGTGAGTGCACTTCTTTGCTTTGTCAAGAATGTTGATTGAGAATGGCTATGGTAATGTCGTAATGAAGAGAAGCTCCACAATGATGGTAGTAGTGTGTAGTGCATAGTAAAAAGTGTGATCACAAGCAATGAAGGAATTGGTGCCAAAGGCGCACTGTAATTCCTGCAGAGTAACAATACTTAAAGCTTGGATGAATAGTATGGAAGAATGAGGTTTCTTATATAGACTTGGGAGAAATAAGATCAACGATTGAGAAAGAATGAGATGATCAATGGTTGAGATCAATTGAGGAATGTGCAACGAATAAGAAGAAGACAAGTGTCACACAAAAGCTATTTTATTTGAGTTAATCACTTTCTTTTCTAAAGATAAGAGATGCTTTTCATAAATTAGAATTTTTTTTTCTAATTTAAGAGAGATTGATAAAAATAAGGTTGATTGAATAGATAACTCGCCTTAAGATTTGCTTTTGCATGATTTGAGTGAAATTAAATAATAAATTATTTAATTGTGTGTGCATGGAGAAGAAGACTTATTTTTAGAAGATTTAGAAGATATTTGAGGAATTTGAAGATAAGAAAGCAAATTAAATAAATAAATTTGTTTAATTGTTGTGCATGATTTGGAAGAATAATAAAATATTTGATTGTATTTTATTTTTATAGATTGAAAGGATTTAAATAAATTTGATTTGATTTATTCAAATTTAGAAGAATGAACTTGATTTAATTAAATAATTGAGAATTATTTAATTGTTTGGAGGAATTTAATTAAATAAAGGATTTTATTTAATTATTGGAAGAAATATGAATCAAATAAATAAATTTGGTTATTCATTTATTGATAGAGGAATTAGAAGGGAATAAATATTAGGAATATTTATCTATACTGAATCATGTCATTTTTAGGCGTATACAGATAGAATGAGGATAATTACATAATTAAAGATTGTTTAATTATAACTTAGAGGAAATAGCTAATGAATTAATTAAATAAATATAAATTTATTTAATTAATAGAAGAAATAAGTGATAGGGATATTGCTCAAGTGTGTTAGACAAATGCAGATGATAGGTAATGCGATATTTGAATGCTAATGATAATTAGGTCAATTTTGGGTGTCTACATTTTGCCCTTCTTTGATACAATGATCGATAGAGCATTGTGTCAAAGAATATACGATAATTCACTTGATAAAAAAGGTGATGCCCTAGTGTAACTAGTAGGTGATGCCCCATTGAGAGGTAAGCTAGGATGACTAGGAAGGGCTGGGTTGGCTCGCGATAAGATGAAAGACTAAAAACAAGGTTGATACAAAGAAAATGGGGGTTGGGTGGCATAACTAGGATGGTGCAAAAGAAAATAGGCTTTGGCATAGAAGAATTAGGGTTTGACAGGGGCTATAAGTAGGTCCCTCAAGGGCAAATAGGCTCATTTCTGTTTAGAAATCTGGAGAGATCTAGATCTCCTTAGAGGTGTTGTGCAACGAGAGTTGGAGAGCTATATAGATGGTGATTCCACATAGAGATCATCCTGTTGAGTGAGTGAGGACACATAGACAACTAGAGGGAGCAGGTGCACTGGTATGTATCGAAACTTTTGCTAAAAGTGTGATTTTGATAGGCTAGAAGCATCATAAATGCACACACATTACCAGAAGTGACTAGGTTTTAGGATAGGTCATGTAGGTCACTTAGCATAGTTGAGGTCACTTATTGGTGTGTCTTAGTCACATATGGAAAAGTAGGTCACTTCTAGTCGGCTAGGCAAATAGATAGGTAGAATACGCATATAGATAAAAGCAAGTCACTTATGGGCTAAAAGTAAGTGCATATAGATATGTAGCTCACTTAGAAAGAACAAATGCTCGCTTATAGAATATAGATCGCTTAGGGGCAAAGAGTAGGTGCATAGAGGTATGTAACTCGCACTTAGCCAATAAGCAGTCGTAGAGGAAAACTAGGTTGCATGTAGGCTAGAAATAAGTGCATGTAGTAAAATGGGTTGCTTGTGATCAACAGATAGGCGCATATAGAAAAAGGAGTTACTTGCAGTAGGTAGAAGCAGGTAGAGCAGGAAATAGTCCATTTTTGTATCAGTTATGTGTAGCGCAAGAGATTGACAATATCAGCGAAATGATATAAGATGTACTACTACCTTTGTTATCACGAGAGCCACATCCTAGGGATTTGCGATTAGTGAGATTGCTGGATGCAGAGGAATGGCTAGTGTTAGAGATCCTTGCATTAGAGCATGTGTTTAGATTGATGCCAGTGCAGGCACATTGAGGTCTGATGATGGTGATGGTAGAGTGATGGAGGAGCGAGCATAGTTCTTTCTTTTTACCGACAAGAGAGGCTACGATCACACTAGAGGATGTATTCTAGATTTTGTGTGTCCCTATTGATGGGGACCGAGTAGATTATGATCCTGATATGGGTCCAACTGTGTTCAGGAGATTGTTTGGGACACCGAATATCAGAGCGAAGGGCTCAAAGATTCTAATGGTGAGGATGGAGGAGCTATGCAATAGGCTGCAGTGAGTGGTAGTGGCTATTATCATATGGCTGGTTGGAGACAGACAATTGAGAGGATTCTCAATAGGATGGGGGACAGTGATGGAGGGGATGTTTGCCTATGGGACTAGATATGCATGGGTGGATTGTGTACTAGGATAACTCTATCATTTCCTGCATGATTGCGCATATATGTTCGGGGCTAGTATGTCTGCAAGAGTCATAGTTTTATATGTATGGGCATATGAGCATATTCCAGTGACAAGGCCAGATGAATGGGTGGCTAGAGCAGTGAGAGAGCCTTATGCTAGGATGTATAAAGGAGCTTGGACATTTCAGTAGTGCAGAGGACTAGTGTACTGGTGGAGGATGTTAGATGAGGTAGACATGTTTATATGGAGGCCATGGGAAGGATGTGAGAGATGGGATGAGGAGGACAGAGAGCTTTTCTATGCTAGGTAGGCAAGATATATTTTTGGACACAGGATATACATTATAGAGCACTATTTACCCAAGAGGGTTTTGAGACAGTTTAGGTTGCTGCAAGCAGTACTAGCTGGTGATGCCATTTTTGGGAGGACTTGACAAGAGGTATTTGATTGGGGGCCAGAGATAGTGGTTGGCATGGCTTTGGCAGAGAGAGAGGGGCTACAACTAGTTGTATGGTAGTGGGGATAGGGTCCTATAGAGCTAGGCACGCTACCAGATTATGATGCATACTGGGTGACAGCGAGATCAACGTGGCTAATGCAGGTTGGAGAGATAGGAGAGAAAGGTATGGAGAGACTAGTTAGGAGGAGATGATGATGTACTCCACCAGCACAGGTTGTTGTGCCAGTAGCTCTAGGGATATAGGTTTAGAGACAGGTGCAAGGGAAGCCTTAGATACTTGCACAACCTCAGGGTCAGGTACTAGGAGGTGATAATGTTGGGATTCAACAGCTGCAGAGGAGGATTAGGGAGGAGAAGAGATGGAGACAATGGGCTTAGATGAGGTTGAGGAGAGTGGAGCTAGATAGGAATCAGGAAGTGATTGGGTTATGGCATGTGAGAGTATAGGCTCAGACATACCAGGCACAGTTACAGGGGAGAGTGCAGGTTGGTGATGGGTAGGATGATGGTTCACTTGCCAGGGTGATAGGAGATAGAGATGCAATGAGGTAGAGTGAGCAGATGATGAGGGTGGAGTGAGACACTGATACACAGTAGATGCAGGAAATGAGGGTTGAGAGAGATGGTCTACAGATAGAGAGGGATACAGTTGTCCAACAGTTACAGGGGATGACTAGTGAGCAGGATAGAGTAGCAGCTACATTAGGTACAGATGGGGCTACAATGTATCCAGCCACATAGTTGACATAGGTACAGGGAGCATTGCGGAGAGTACAGGATGAGGCAAAGTATTACAAAAGCTTGTACTATGGAGTTGTGCTAGCAGAGCAGAGGCATCCTAGCTTCAGGAGCAGATCAGGAGCTTCTGGTTCATGGAGGACATGTGGATCTCAATCTGTTGCATCAGGGATGGGGCCACAGAGAGATATGGGGATAGGTGTAGGACCCAGTGGTCATGGTCAGGGAGATGGAGCTGCCAGTAGTCACTAGGGCTACCTTGTTTATGAATATTATGTTGTCTCATGATGAGGCCTAGAGCCGATTGTATCATACATTTTGGATGGCTCAGCTTGTATATATAGACAATTGTATATTGACACATGTGTATATATATATATATATGATGGCATGTTGGTTATCTACATGATGTTGTAATGGATGCACTGATGGTATTATGATGGTTATGCATGTATTATTTGTATTTTCATGGATGTTATATATGTTTATGTGAAAGGAAGCTAGGTGTGCGGAAACACTTCCTACACTAATCTATTGAGGAGAGGGCTATGCAAAATCAACTTTATCCTAACTATTACAGCAATGTTAAACCATTAACATGAGATATTACAGAAAAACACAAGAACCTGAAAGTAGACAAAAGAAGAGAGACAAAGATTTACGGTGGGGAAAACCCTTATTAGGTGAAAAACCCCACACTTAGAAACCTGCACAATGTATTAACAAATCTGAATGAATGTTTACAATACACTTTCAATACAAGCTTCAATGGTCTTCCACACTCATGTCTGGAGTCAATCCAGTAGCATAACAGTACCTATAAACTTGTGATACAAACTCCATCTCCAAGCACCTGTATATAAAGGAAATACAAGGCAATATTGGACCTTTCTTGGAATGGGCGTCCAATATGGCATCTTGTACCAAAACCCACACCTAGGGACACTTGGTCAACATTGTAGAATGTGTCTAACATTTGTCCATAGTTCCCATTCCAAAGAGGTCGCCTATTTCTAAAATGGGCTATGACAGATGCTCTTACGACACTTACGACCATCATAGAATCTATCATAGCGGTTACAACTTATAGCTGTAAGAGAATCTATCATACACATGCTATAAATAGCATATTCTCTTACAACACATCATATTCCACCTTGGGGTACCCAAATATGCCTTATTCAAAGATGCTTCATGACACATGTCATCACCTATCTTACAACCTTCTATTCTCGACTCTTACATGTCATAGATTCATTATAGGAATCTGTCATAACCATTTCAGTCAAACACTCCTTACACAACATAGAAGATGCTGACACATGGCAGAATATTCCTACCACTAAGTGGGACACCTATCTCCTCATGTGAGGACAAAAATGCAAGTTGTCATAATCCATGTAGGATTGACACATCACCGTGCCACATCCCACAATATGAAAATATGGATTTTCCAATTATTTACAACATAGGTAATTAAATAATAAATACAAACATTACAAATGCATAGAATTACCAAGGATGAGACACCTTAATTCCCAACATTCTCCCACTTGTTGAACACCTTGCAAGAGCCAATAGAAAACAAGATTTAACTTCTATAGGCCAAGAGGCCCATAGACTTCAAACACCATCTGAACTTCTCTCTGCCCACTAGGTT
Source organism: Cunninghamia lanceolata (assembly GCA_027924645.1). Lineage (NCBI taxonomy): Eukaryota > Viridiplantae > Streptophyta > Pinopsida > Cupressales > Cupressaceae > Cunninghamia > Cunninghamia lanceolata. The sequence continues at coordinate 6,862,168 of BSBN01000194.1, read as the reverse complement.
TATCAATGCATCTGCAATATTCTTCAAAGTATCTACCTTCTCCAAATTTACCTTTGCATCCTCAACCATGTCCCTCACGATGTGAAACTAAACATCAATGTGCTTGGTTCTAGCATTGAAATTTGGATTCTTTGCAAGGCAAATTGCACTCTAACTATCACAACTGATTGTGATCTAACTTGCATCAACACCAATATCATAACACAATCTCTTGAGCCAAATGGCTTCCTTACAAGCATGAGTTGCTACCATATACTCATCTTCTATCATGGGCAAAGCAACAATAGGTTGTCACTTACTCATCCAACTAATAGCACCACCAAACAATGTAAAAACATAAGCACTGGTGGATCTCCTGTTGTCAATGTCACCTACCCAATCTGAATCCACAAATCATGAATATCAACAGAATGTAGAGGTCCTAAAAAATTACCATGATAGCAAATGGAATACTTGAAAGTACCCTTCAAATATCTAAACACTCGCTTAACTGTATCCCAATGAACCCATCCAGGATTAGCCATAAATAGACTAAGGACTCCCACTACTTGGGCAATGTCTAGTCTTGTGTAGACCATAGCATACATCAAACTACCAACAGCACTAACGTAAGGTACTTTGCTCATGTCCTCCACCTCACTAGGAGATTTTGGACAATCCTCAATAGACAACTTTGTCCCCAAAGAAACGGGAACACACAATGGTCTACAATCTACCATGCTGAATCTGTCCAACATGGTCTTCACATACTTTAGCTTAACCAAAGTTTTTTGTTGGTTCTATCTCTTCAGATTTCCATTCCTAGAATGTACCTGGCTACCCCTAAATCTTTCATTTCAAAATGAGCTGACAACTGAGATTTAAAATTAGAAATCATATTCTTACCCTTCCTAATGAGCAACATATCATCAACATACATTGCAATAATGAAAATACGGTCACCATCAAATTTATAGTACACACAATGATCCGATTTTGATCTCACAAATCTAATTGACAACACAAAGGCATCAAACTTTAAGTACCATCTCCTAGGGGATTGCTTCAAACCATACAAAGACTACTTAAGTTTGCAAACTAAATTTTCTTTACTTTTCACCATGTACTGCTCTGGCTATGACATGTAGATTTCTTCCTCCAAGTCACCATGAAAGAAAGCTATCTTCACATCCATCTATTCTACCTCCAAGTCATAAGGTACTGTGAGAGACAACAAGAATCGAATGGATGTCAGCTTTGCAACGGGAGAGAAGATCTCACCATAATCTATACCCTCCACTTGTGAATACCCCTTCGCAACCAATCTAGCCTTACACTTCTCAACACTGCCATCTGCACCAGTTTTCTTCTTGAACACCCATTTGCATCCAATAGGTTTCTGTCTAGGAGGCAAAGGCACCAAGTCCCAAGTTTGATCCTTTTCCAAAGAAGCCATTTCTTCCTCCATGGCCTCCTTCTAGGAACTTGCATCCTTCATATCCAAAGCCTCTGATACAATTCTAGGTTCATCACTGTTAGTAAGCAAAGCATAAGCACAACTAGAATCAAACAATGTAAAACCAAACCTTTCAGTTTGCTTTCTTATCTGTGTAGACCTCTTCAAGAGTGAAGGTTGAGGTTCAGCTTCTTCATCTAAGCTTTCAGAGTTGCTAGAGCTCTCCTCATCATCAGGTCGAACATTGTCTTTTTATTCAGTCTTCTAAGGGGTGATAGGAAACTAAACAACATCCTCTTTCTTTTCTCTTTCTTTTGGCTGCAAAATAGTGGAAGAAGGTGTAAGCTCTCTAAAGATGACACTTCTGCTATACAACACTTTTTCAGCCAGGGGATCCCAAAGCTTGTATCCTTTCACACCAACACCATTGTTGATTAAGATACACTTATCAGCTTTGTTCTCCAACTTTGACCACTTCTCCCTAGGCACGTGTGCATATGCCTCACAACCAAAAACATGAAGATGCCTTACTGAAGGATTTCTACTAGACCACACCTCCATGGGTGTCTTTCCAACAAGAACTGATGGAGGAGATCTATTTACTAAATAGCAAGCAGTGGCAACAACTTCAGCCCAAAACTTTTGTTCTAGACCAGCTCCACTAAGCATACTCCTAGCCGTCTCTATTAGTGTCCTGTTTATCCTCTCTACAACTCCATTTTGCTACGGTGTGTATGGAGTTGTCTTATGTCTTTCAATCCCAAGTTCCTTACAATACTTATCAAATTCTATAGAACAGAACTCACCACCATTATCAGTTCTCAAACATTTAATCTTTTTACCAGTCTGATTTTCAGCAAAACCTTTAAACTCCTTAAACTTTCTATAGACTTCAGATTTTCTTCTGAGAAAATAAATCCATGTCCTTCTACTATAATCATCTATAAAAGATACAAAGTATAAAGATTTTGATAATGAAGGAACATTAACATGACCAAACACATCAAAATGAATGAGGTCCAAAACACTAGAAGACTTATGAGAACTTGAGTAAAACTGAACATGGTTTTGTTTTCCATAAATGCAATGTTCACAAAAGTCAAACTCAAGATTACAATCATCTAACTCCTCAATGAGGTTCTTATTTTTTAGGGTACGCAGACCCTTCTCACCAATGTGGCCAAATCTCTTATACCATAACATTGTCTTTTCAACAGGAAGTTTAACTTCTAATGCACGATTACAACCATCAAGACTAGAAACAACAGATTTCTTCATTGCTTGTTCAGATGGTGGGGATGAAGTGACTGCTGCCCTCTTCCTTGAGTCAAAAGAACTATTGCATTGTGGAATGCATGCCTCCAGCTAAAATAGAGTACCTCTCTGAGTACCCTTAGCAAACACCATAGCTCCTCTAGTCATCTTGCATCCGTCTTTCAGAAAGACAACCTACACACCTGCATCATTCAACATACTTACAAAAAGTAGGTTCCATGTTAAGCCTGGGATGTACAGAACCCTAGAGATCCCCTTCACTTGACCATTAGGGAATTAGATAGAGATTCTTCCATGACCAACAATCTTTAGATGAGAGTTGTCACCCAGATACACCTTTCCACCATCGAACTCCTCATACTTAGTGAACCAGTCTCGATGTGAGGTCATGTGGAATGATGCACCAAAGTTGATTAGCCACACATCATCAGATGCATGGGTTGCCAAGGCTGTGATAAAAGCATCACCGTCATCTTGTGACTTGTTAGAATCTAAATTAGGAGCTTTCTTCTTTTTCTTCTTCTCCTCTTTGCATTCCTTTCAGAAATGCCCGGTCTTGCCACAGTTCCAACAAAGAGCCTTAGACTTTCCAAGAGATTTGAATCTCCCACAGGATTTGGATCTACCCTTCTTAGCTTTCTTGTCCTTCTTCTTCCCCTTCTCATTAGGTCTTTCATGAACTACAAGGGCCTCTTTTGCTGCCTCAGAAGACTTTCTCTGCATCTCTTCAAACAATAGTGAAGAAACCACTTCTTCTATTTTGAATGTGAATGTGGTGCTTTCGATTTCCATGACAAGATGATCCCATGAGTTCAGTAGAGAACAAAGCAGGGTCATACACCAATCCTCCTCCTCCATATTTACACCAATAGATGTCAATTCTGCAACTAGCATGTTAAAGGCATTCATATGCTCAGCAATTTGGCTTGATACACATCCCCCAACTTCTTCCAAAAGAGTTTTGCAGTGGTCTCTTCATGGACATTTAACAACATAGAATCAAAAAGACTAAGTCTTATGAGACCCTTAGCCTTTCGATCCTTAAGATCCCAATTAGCTTGTGACATTGCAGCTAGTTTAGTTTTGTTCACACTATCTCAAAGGTCTCGGTCAACTAACATGTCTTCCATTTTGAGCTTCCACAGCTCGAAATTACTACCATTGAACTTCTCTACTTCAAACCTTCCTAATATTCCTACCATCTCCTTGCTGCAATAAGATATAGAATAATCTACAAAGACTCCCACTCAACCTAAGATTAGCTCAAAAAACCCCTACCCAACAACTAGGACCAAAGGTGATCAAGCTTTGATACCAACTGAAAGGAAGCTAGGTGTATGGAAATGCTTCCTACACTAATCTATTGAGGAGAGGGCTATGCAAAATCAACTTTATCCTAACTATTACAGCAATGGTAAACCATTAACATGAGATATTGTAGAAAAACACAAGAGCCAGAAAGTAGACATAAGAAGATGGACAAAGATTTACAGTGGGGAAAACCCTTATCAGGTAAAAAACCCCACACTCAGAAACCTACACAATGTATTAAAAAATCTAAAAGAATGTTTACAATACACTTGCAATGAAAGCCTCAATGGTCTTTGACACTCATGTCTGGAGTCAATCCAGAAGAATAACAGTACCTATAAACCTGTGATACAAACTCCATCTCCAAGAACCTGTGTATAAAGGAAATACAAGGCAATAGTGGACCTTTCTTGGAATGGGCATCCAATATGGCATCTTGGACCTAAACCCATGCCTAGGGACACTTGGTCAACATTGTAGAATGTGTCTGACACTTATCCACAACTCCCATTCCAAAGAGGTCACCTATTTCCAAAATGGGCTATGACAAATACTCTTACGACCCTTACGACCGTCATAGAATCTGTCATAGCGGTTACAACTTACAGTTGTAAGAGAATTTGTCATACACATGCTATATATAGTATATTCTCTTACAACAGATCATATTCCACCTTTGGGTGCCCAAATATGCCTTATTCAAAGATGCTTCATGACACATGTCATCACCTATCTTACAACCTTCTATTCTCGACTCTTACATGTCATAGATTCGTCATAGGAATCTGTCATAACCGTTTCGGTCAAACATTTCTTACACAACATAAAAGATGCCGACACATGGTAGAATATTCCTACCACTAAGTGAGACACCTATCTCCTCATGTGAGGACAAAAATGCAAGTTGTCATAATCCATGTAGGATTGACACATCACCATGCCACATCCCACAATATGACAATATGGATTTTCCAATTATTTACAACATAGGCAATTAAATAATAAATACAAACATTACAAATGCAAAGAATTACCAAGGTTGAGACACCTTAATTCCCAACATTATGCAAATTATATGAATATGCAAATGGAAATAATGGAAATATCTTATGATAATGCAAATATGTAAATGGTAATGGTATGACTTAGACTTATGCATATAGATAGATGGTAATGATATGATATGTGATGGATCTATGTATGCCTAACACACCTATTTGTAGGATAAGAGATGTGGAAAAAGGATGATGGAAATGATTGATCGTGGTTGAGGACTATATAGGTAGATAATGGGATGAATAGATGATGTGATGGGCAGCTTTAAAAGTAATTTCTGAAGAAGAAAAATAAATGCAATCCTTATGTTTGATATAGAATGTGGATGTTATGCACTAGGGTATAGAAAACCAAGGTGTTGAGATCCAATTCAAAACTAGCATACTACAATCTTGTCTAAACATATGAGGTCAAGATGATGAGCCAAAATACACAAGATATGAATAGAAGCTAGTGTTTCAAGATGGACTTTGACACTACAAGCAATGGTTTGAGCTTATCTCCACTATACAATTTAACACCTTGCTGGTTATATGTACAGAGCTAGTCTTAGCATAGAATACTCTCAAATGCATAAGAGACTATTTAACTTCCTAGATGCTAGAGATATTGATATGTAAGATGCTAATCCCAACATGTACAAGATACCAATACACATAGGAAGAGAATAAGATCATCTCGTAGACATGGCATACGAAAGAAATATGACCATGCCCCATTCCTTACTTCATCGCAACATACCAAGATATGATAGATCAAGGCAGTCTTGATTAGGTATAGGAAATGAACAAAAGATAAAACAAAAGATATTGTCATCACATTCTCTTGCCAAATTTAGGTGCTCTTAGATGGGTTTAAGATGGCATCTTGTTCAGAGGAAAGGTGCGTCCTGTTGAAGGCTAAAGATGTTGATAGAATGCTATAGCAAATGTTGGCTTGAGGCATATAGACAAATAACTTCTGGCTTATCGCTAATTAGTTAAAGTGCTTGAGCTTTCAGTATACACAGTCTGCTTCCTGCTTGAGCTGATGAAAGAGAAGAAGATGGAAGATGAAAAAAGATGAAGATGGGGTGGATTGTCTGTGCTTGAGTACTAGATACTTCCTTCATATTCCAAACTACCTACATACCCTGTGTCCACGGGATCAAAGCACAGTGACGATGATGATGAGACATGATAAATATGTAGTTTTGGATTTATTAATGATGTAAGTGATGAAAGATAGAAGAAAGGGGGATGAAAGATTAGAGGATGAATAGAAGAAAGATGAAGGATGGATGATAAAAGAGGGGCTATTGTCTTTACCTAAATTAGAGTGCTTTCTTTGCATCTTAGATTGCCTACATACCTTGTATCCATGGGATCAAGGCTTTAATGATAGTGCTAGTGATGTAGTTCTTGCTTATTATGCTGATGGTTGACATTGAAAGGATCAACTTTATTTCTTGGATTTTTTATGTTGTTTTGATGTTTTTCAATGTTTTCAATTATGTTTGAGCTTGAATTAATTGCTAAGATATGAATCATGGTTGCAAATGTTTTTCATGTTTGTCGTTGAATGTGCGCTATGGTTGAATTTGAAAGTTTGTTGTGTTATGAGCTTGGGTGTTCACTGTGTTATGAGCTAGGGCTGGCGGTATCCACTTCCAAATAAGGCTTAACAAGTGCCCCCAGGGTGGGATGAGGTTTATTGTGGAGAAGCGGCAATGGATGACGTGTGCAGACAAGATACTAAGGTGCTAAATGATAAAGTTACCCCAACAATGTCTAAAGTATGATAGCTAGCATTGACGGATACGAAGATGGAAAGGCTTTTATTATGGAGAAATGGATTATGATATATGTACGAGGTGAAATGTGGATTATGATATAGATTATGTAGGATAAGATGGCAAAGTGTGCTAGGAAGAGTGATGATCAAACACACTAAGCAGATGATGGGAGCTGGTCACTACTCATAGCATTTGTTTGCTAGGTTTTCACTATGGTACTTATCCAAGGCACCTATTTACCAAGTTTTCACTAGAGGACAGATTATTTATCTTGTACTATTTTTTAATTTTTGGTTGCTAAGATTCACAGATAGAACTTCTTGAGATGGATGATATTGACTGGACCAAGCCAAGGGAATACCTTTAGCTATGCACCTGATCTGTAAACTATTGTGATGATAAAAGGACCAAGCCAATTTGGTTCAAACTTGCCTCGTTTCTCACGATGTTGCTGATTCCTTTGATTTTCTTTAAGGACAAGGTCTCCAACTTGAAATTTGTGTTCTCTAATTTTTTTGTTGTAGTTGTGGCGTAGATAGTTTTGATAGACTTGGATATGGTTGAGTGTTGTAAGATGTCATTCATCTAGTAGCTCAAGACCATGGAGTTTGGATACTCGATATTTTTCCTCTGAGATGGTATGTTGTAGAGATACTTGTAGTAAGGGAATCTTGACCTCAATAGGTAGGATAGCTTCATTACCATATACAAGAGCATAAGGTGTAGCTCCAGTGGGGGTTTTGATACTTGTTCTATATGCCCATAATGCATGATGGATTTGTAAATCTCAATCACGACTAGCTTCATTGACTGTCTTAAAGGGACGACCATTATCACTGACAATAGCTTGAGGAACTCTAACCTCTTGATTCTTAAAGGGACGACCATTATCACTGACAATAGCTTGAGGAACTCCATAGCGGCAAATGATATAGTGTAGGATGAACTTGGATAGTTGCTTCCTAGTAATATAAGTCATTGGTATGGCTTCCACCCACTTTGTGAAATATTTAGTGGTGGTGATAATGAACTTATGACCATTTGATGAAGTAGAAAGTATTTTCCCTATGAGATCAAGTCCCCACTACGAGAAGGGCCATGGAGTAGTGATAGACTGAAGTTCATGTGCTGGTACATGTATTAAATCTCCATGTTTATGACATTGTAGACATCTCTTTGCAAATTATTGTGCATATTTTTCCAAATTTGCCCAATAGTATCCAGCTTATAAAAGTTTCTTAACAAGACCAAGGCCAGCAGAATGTGAGCCACTGACACCTTCATGTACATCACGTAAGGCCACTTTTACTTCCTTAGAATCATGACATCTAAGAAGGATACCATCAAGACTCTGATGATAAAGGGTGTCTCCTAAGATAGCATAATGAGAGGCTCAGTGGATAAAGGTTTTGCATTAGGTGTTAGATAGTTGGAATGAAAAGGTTTGATTGTCAAGATACTTGTATAAGTCCTTGTACCATGGTGAATTGGGACCAACAATTTCACATATAAGCTAAGACTGTAGTACTTCAAATGCTGGAATCAGAAGCTGTTCAACCAAAAACTCACATTTGTGTGTATTAGATGGCATGTCTAGAAGAGATCCAATCATAGCCATGGCATCTGCTACTCTGTTTTGTAGCCTTGGAATTTGTTCAAAGGTGGTATTGTGAAAGTACTTTTTAAAATCATCAACCATTACCTTGTATGGAAGAAGATTCTCATCTTTTGTTTGATATTCATCTAAGACTTGTTTGATAACTAGTTGAGAGTCACCAAAGACTTGTAGCTATTTGATAGCCCATTGTACTACCATGCGTATTTCTGTGATTAAAGCTTCATACTCTGCTATGTTATTGGTACATGGAAATGTAATTCTATATGTTTGGGCATACAATCTCCTTGAGGGGTTACAAACAATATCCCTGCTCTTGATCCATGTTGTGTGTAAGATCCATCAAAATATAGTTGCCACAATGTTGGGGAAGTTAAGTTGAACAAGCCTTCATCAGGGAATTCTAGATGTATTGGATGAATATCTATGACAGGTGCTACAACTAATTGATCAGCAATGACTTGTCCTTTTATGACTTTTTGATACACATATTGTATGTCAAATTCACTTAAGATCATAACCCATTTTGCTAATCTTCCCACTTGGAGAGAAGATATTTGAGTGGATCAACATTATATATTAGCTTTGTTGTTTGGTTCAACATATAATATCACAACTTTTGGAAAGCAAACACTAGTGCTAAACATGCTTTTTCCATAGATGAATAATTAAGTTTGTATCCCACAAGAGTTCTGGTGATGTAGTAGATGGCTTGTTCTTTTCCTGAATCATCATGCTAAGCTAGAAGGGTACCCAATGCTGTTGTTGTTCATGATATGTAGAGAAATAATGGGCAATCCAACACAGGAGGTACTAACACAGGAGGTGTTACCAGATATTTTTTTTTATTTTTTCAAAGGCTTGTTGACACTTTTCATCCCACTTAAAAAGTTCACCCTTGTGAAGAAGATGTTGAAAAGGATGATGTTTATCTGCTAGTTGTGAGATAAATCTGCAGATGGACTAGAACCTTCCTTGTAGACTATGGAGCTGCTTGAGATTTACTGGTAGAGGCATTTCCATGATAGCTTTTACTTTAGCTGGGTCCACTTCTATCCCTCATCAAGCCACAATGTATCCCAACAGTTTTCTAGATGTTACACTAAATACACATTTCTTTGGGCTTAGTCTAACTTGGTACTTCTCTAGTCGATCAAAGATTTGTGCTAATACTAGTAGATGTCCTCTTGTCTTGGATTTCCCTAGGATATCATCAACATAGTCTTGCATGATAGTGTGAAAAAGGTCATGGACTGTCATGGCTCGTTGATAAGTAGCCCCAGCATTCTTGAGACCAAAAGGCATTACAACCCAATAGTATGTGACCCATGGACAAATGAATGATGTTTTATCTTGATCTTCTTCTACTATTCTGATTTGGTTATATCCTAAAAATCCATCCATCAAAGATAGCATTTCATGTCTAGCTATGAGATCTACAATATTGTCTATGCTTGGTAGTGCAAAGTCATCTTTAGGACATGCTTTATTAAGATCTCTAAAATCTGTGCAACAGTGAACTCATCCATCAGGTTTTTCTACAGGTACCAAGTTTGAAACCCATTTTGGATAATCAATAGGCTTTATGAACTTTGCTTCTAGCAGCTTCTGAATTGTGCCTTAACCAATAGAGCTAATTGTAGATGCATTTTGCATAATTTTTGTTTGACAGGTTTTGCATTAGGAGATACTGCTAGATGATGTACAACAAGTGATGGATCTAGACCTGGCATGTCAGCATAAGTCCATACAAAATGTATAGCTCTTTTTATGAAAAATGTTGTGAAGTCTCTTCTTTCTTGTTCTGATAGTGATGCTACCAAAAAAGTGATCTTTGGATTCTGCTCTGTACCAAAGTTCATGTCTTGTGATTGTTCAACTAACAATATTGATTTCTCATGATAGTTAGTGGAAACAGGAAGATTAAATCCCCCATCCTCAGGTGCCTCAAAGAGGTTTTCACCTTCATATACGTCCTTTATTTTTACTCTTTCACGGTCAAGAGGTGCCTTTTAGTTTTCACCTAGTGACCTATTTTGTTTGATTTTGTTTATTTTACTTTTGCGACTGAAGGATTTGATACTTCCACCAAAATATGCTATTTTAGGTAGATCCATCATGAAACCTACTTTGTGATCACCCAATGGAATGCCTTGTCATAAGCCCATGAATTCTACAATAGCTTCATCATTCTCAATGTATCTAATATCAGGGCCCCCTGTTGGTCCCAATCGATGAGGTCAGGATATATGAGTGAAAGGGTAACAAATGAATGGTTATGGCTAGAGGAGGGTGTGGAAATCATGAAGATGGAATTTTCTTGAAAAAGGTCGGTGAAGGGAGGAGTCATCGATGGTATCCAAACTAGAAGTCTCTCCTACCGAGGAAGGTCTAGCAATCATATCAAAAATACACTTAATGTCTTTGGAACGCAGTACCTCCAGCTGATAGCCAAGGCCTTGCTTATTAAACTTCTTGGACACAACAATGGGTTCAATAAGTCCTTGTTCCTATGATCCCAATCCACCATGTCCTTTGTATCCCATGTTCTTTATGATGTGGAACCAATTGTTATATCTCTCCACTTCAAGTTGGACTTGGTTGTTCTCATCAAAGAATATCCAAGAGTTGATATCATCAATGTCTTCATCATCTAGGAATCCACCTTTAATGAATACTGTGGGTGGGGCTTTTATGACAACTGCAGGTGAAGATGGCTTGGATGTAGAAGGTTTTCCATGAGATTTGGGAGACAAAGGAAGAGTGCCTACACAACATGATTCTTGCAATGTGTACTCACTAGGGCCATGTTCAGTGTACTTGATACAGAGATTGGAAGCATCTTTACTAGATGATGTCTTGATTAAGATGGATGGATCTACATATAATGAAGATGGGTATGCTTTGGTGTTGATAGGAATGCATTTTAGACTCTGATATTTAGATTGAAAGGCATGACAAAATTCAAATGGATTGGGATCAGCATAGATAGTAATCTCAACACCGTTATGTGGAAATTTAAGACATTGATGGTATGTAGAAGGAACTGCTTTGAGGGCATGGATCCATGGATGACCAAGGATGATGTTATAAGGAAGCTCAATATCAAGGACTTGACAATGGGTTTCAGTAGTGACCGGTCCAACTTGGATAGGCAAGTAAATAATCCCTTCAGTATCTCTCTCAGCATCATCATATGCTCTGATAGTAATGACCTTGGAAGTGTCAACATCTTTCTCAAAATAGCCCAATTGTTTTATTAATTTCATGGAACATATATTAAGACCAACTCTTCCATCCACTAAGATTCGTTTGATATGGTGTTGTTTGACAAACACTTCAATGTGGAGGGCTTCATTTTGTGAAGGATGAATGAAGGGTTGAAGATATTTTTTGGAAAAGGTTAAATGACAAGGGGCTGCAATGCTAGCAACCATAGATTGAAATTGTGTGGTATCAATATCGTTGGGTACCAAAGATTCTTATAAATCTTTATCGAGGATAGCTTTGTGAGTAGGGGATATGCGAAACAACTCAAGAATGGAAATATGTGCATGTGTTTTGCCAAGGTGATCAAGGATATTGTAGCTAGAGGACGGTCGAGGAGGATGGACATGTGCTCCTTGAATGGTAACATGACCTCTTCGTGTAGTTACAATGCAGTCAGGTGCTTTGCCTTGGATGGTAATGGTAGAAATACGAGCATGGTCAATGTGGCCAATAGTGGATGATTCATAGTTGTGCTGAATGGCATTCCCAACATGAGGGTTACTTGGTTTGTAATGAGATGGAAGTGGATTCTTGAAAGCATCTAGATCATAATTTGATGTTGGTTGCTGTGCAAGTTGAGTTATTGGAGGTGTGATTTTAATTAAACCTTGATCAATGCAATCTTGGATAACTTGCTTTAAGAACATACAACCATTTGTTTTGTGTCCTTTAACTCTATGGTAATCACAATACTCATTTTCTTTGTACCAAGGAGCTTTGAAGAGTGGTTCACCATTAGGTGGTGCATTCGATAACATGATATCACCTACTTGGAGAAGCTTTCGAAAGACAACTTCCATAGCTTCCGCTAATGGTGTAAATTATCGGTGAAGATTTGAAGTTTGTCATTGTCGAGTGTGTTGAAAAGGTTGAGTTGTTGTAGAGGTAGCTTGAATGTTGATAGGAGCTTTCATTGTTTGTATGTTCTTTGCGTCTACAACACCATCATTGACAACATTCTTATTCTTGTTCCAAAAGTGAGACTTATCATTGGAGTTTTGAGGATAGTCTTTGTTATCGCAAAAAATCTTGATAGTGCCTATAGCAATTAAAGCTCGTTCAATGATGGTTCCTTTGGAAACAAGTTCATCAAAGGTGCTAGCACTTTGCAATTGTAGTTGGAATGACAGCTCAGGATGAAGATTTTGAACAAAGATATCGAGCTGTTGTTTCTCAGGTATTTCCCATTATAGTTTGCTAGCCATATTATGCCATCATTGAGTAAATGAAGAAAAGGATTCATCATTGCATTGTTTATTGTTGACAAGGTCATTCATGTTCAATTCATCTTCAATGTTAAAAGTGAAGTGTGATCAAAATTTATTTTCTAACTCTGTAAAAGACTTAATTCTCAGAGGTAAATGAGAAAACCATTCAAGAGCTTGTCCTGCTAAGCTTCGAGCAAATAGTCTCAGAAGATATGTATTGTCTTGAGGAACATCGAGACATGCCACAAAGAATGCTCTAAGATGGTCATCTGGATTTCCTTTTCCTTTGTATTTGTCAAACTATGGAATTTTAAAGTGTGGCAGAAAAGGTGTCATATGAAGTGACTTGTGAAATGGATAAACACATATGTTTTCTAAGGAAAATTTCTTCTTGCTTTGTCCTACCACTTTGTTAATCATTTGTTGAATATCCACTGAAGATAATTGTTGTTGTTGCAAAGGGGGTGGTTGGTTGGGAGGTGAAGCGTGGTATGATGTATATTGAGGTTGTTGTTATGGGATATATGAAGCCATGACCATTTGTTGAGGTTACGTACTCACAATGTATGTCAAAGGACTGGTATGCAACACATATTTGTTTGAAGATTGCTATCCTTGAGACACAAGCGGTGGTTGGGTATATTGTGATGAATTAGCACCAAGGTTTTGCATCACATGAGAAGTGGAATATGGATTAGTGTTGGTCAATGGTTGTGAATTTGGAGTTGGATTTGTGATATGGTAAGTGATGGAGAGATTGGTGGATCTAGAAGAAGGATGGACATTTGGGTTTGTATTTTGGACAACATGGAGGTTAATATATGTCATGTGTTGGGTGATGATGAGCAAACCTTGGGTAGTATAAGATGGATTGATGGTTTGTGAAGGATTATAAGAAGATGGAAGAATTAATGTAAACTAATCAACATAAGAGACCGTAGTATTATGATTAGCTTGTGAAACAATAGGTGGGTAACTCATGTCAATGAGACTAACATTGGGATTGTATGATGTATTGGATGGATTCATGGATATAGTGGAGACCATATTAGCAGTGGTAGGAATATGGAATGTGGTGTCCACATGTGATGTAATGGGGGTAGCTGATTACGATGGTTGTGAAGCTTAGATCATTGGTGTTGTTTGGATAGCTTGGGAAGCTTGCAAAATATAGGATATGGGGATAGCTTGTGATGTTTGAGGAGTTTGCACTTGGGAAACATGGACAGCTTATGTTACTTGAGGCACTAATATGGTCATGATGGGAGAAGGATTATGTTGGGAAACATGGACAGGTGGAATGTTCAGATTTTGTGAAAGGAAAGGGAGTACATTGGTTGGAGTTATCAAAGGTTCTAAAGTGTACTCTGAGTGTGGTGGATCGAATGAAGTAACAATAGGAAATGAAAGAGATGGGTTGGAAGATGGAGTTTGTAATATGGTATGGGATGGTGTGACTATAGTGGATGGTCCCTTTGCAACATTAGTAGGAGTGCTTGGATCATGTTCTCAAATAGCGGATATGTCAAAGTCTCTTGGTAGTTTAGCTACCATGTGGGCTAGTTGCAAGAAGTAGCGATTAGGATTAGATAAAATAAGCTTCTCAACTTAGTCCCATACATGTGTATCTTGATAGTCAGATAAATCCTCTTGGGAATGTTCTTCATAAGTCGCTATAAAGGGATGTGATTACACTTGATGAGATAACTCTCCAATGGTGTACCCATGGGGCACAAACATGTGAGGATGCATGCTAGTTGTAAATTAAGTTGCATCTCTAAGGGGTGTTGATCGTGATTGTTGCATGGTGGCTTCCATCTCAGCTTGAAGTTTTGCTTCCATTTCAGCTCTATATTGGCTCCTAGTTTGAGGCATGATGGTTGATGTTGAAAATTGAACTTTAGCTTGTCAAGGTTTTGAGACCCAGAAAGATGATGGTTTGCTGATTGTTTGCTTGTTGGTTGTTGGTTGTTGATTTTCTATTTGCTTTGTTGTTGTTGGGTTGGTTGGTTGCTAGTTTTGGTTGCTAGTTGTTGGTTGAACTTCCCTAGAGAATAGCTCACACACTCAAGGGAAAAGTTGTTTGCTAAGGTTGTTGTTTTGCTGATGTTGCTAAAGCTAAATTCAAAGATGATGTCTTGCTAATTGATCAGGTTGACTGACTGATGTTTGGTTTTCTACTTTGGGATCTCAAAAAGATGAAAAGTTCACAAAGTCCAATTTGTTGGCAAGCTCAAGGGAGGAGACAAAGTCTAGGTATCTGTAAATGATTAGAGACAGGTCTGAAAGCTAATGTTGAAGCTAAACAAGCTAGAAGTGTAGCTGATTTAGTTGAGTCACTAAGATTTACTGGTAATTCACCACAGGTGACAGGTAATAGCTCAAATGTGACTCAGAAAAGGTCAAAAGTGACTAGTAATAGCTTAAATGCAATCTAGTTTTGATTCAGGTAACAGGCTACAATATTAACCAGAGGTGAGTCAATTTACTATAGGTGATTAGTATTAACTCAGAAGTGATTTACTGTTGATTAAAGGCGACGAAATTTAGACTAGAGGTGAGCAATTGTTGTTCAAAGGTAATCTAGTTTAGGCAAAAGGCGACTGACTATTGGTTAAAAGTGATCTGATTGTCTGTATGTGGGCAATTAAAGCTTAAAGGTGACTGTGTCTGTCAGGAAATATGTCTAAATTCTATTTTTGACAAGAAAACAATAATTTTAGTCACTCACACTCACAATAATCACAAACTTGTACAACCTAGGCGAGGAAAGGACTGTATTTGTTGAGTCCCCTGGATGTGCTTATTCAAAGCAAATAGCTTTAGGATCTTGGTAGCACTGGCTCCCCTCCACAGCACACACTTCTCACATATACCAAGATCTAGGTTTCCCAAGAGTTGTCCCCCCACCAAACCTTAGGATTGTCCCTACTATCTCTTCTAAGAACCACATGAATCGGGGCGGCTTCAAAGGTCCCACCTTTTGCATCAACAAATAGAAGTTTTTGGCTACTACACAAAGTTGCTAATAAGGGCATCTGTTCAGGTGGCTATATGTGTGGTAGCGCTACTCTCTGTTATGGAGTCTCCCAGCCTTCAAGGGTTACATCTTGGAGGGTTTTGGGGGAGGTTGGTTGTTGGTATAACACTTTGTGGCTTTTGACACAAACACTTTTCTTATATAGTGGTCTGGAAGGACTTGGCTTTAGCCCATTACCGCTTGGGTCGTACCCCTTCTCACACCGAAAAGGCAGGCCCTCTAAAGATAATAACAAGTTCTCATACACCCAAGATCCATTTGATAGGCAAGGGGAGAGGATACTTTTGCTATTAAATTTGGGTTACAATCAAGCACATGCAAGCAATCAAAAAAGATAAATCAAGCATGGAGCAAGCAATGATTCTTGTTAAGCACCAAGCCCAAATGTTCCTAAATTAGTGAAAAACCACAAGTCTTGGATAGATCGAAGTTGCAACAGATATGTTAGTAGTTTGATAACCTCATTTTCTTGGACAATCGATAAGATGCTCTAGAAATACCCAATTAGTAGCCAACAAAACCAAACTGCAAATGATAAAGACTGAAAACAACATAGTTTACCAGAGGCGATCTACTGTTGATCAAAAGTGCACTGTATTCTGCAATAAGCAAAATGTTACAAATCAGAAGCAATGTCAATAATACCAGATGTGAAATGGTAAATCTCGTAAGAGATGCAAAAAAGAAAGAGGTGAATGGTTACAGGTCATAAGCGATCCAGATCTGTGAAAAACCAAGATATAATAAGAAACCCTAGTTTTGTAGAAAGTGATCCAAATAGCTAAAGGTGATCATTGTTAGGTTAAAAGAGATTCAAATAAAGGCATATGCAACCACTGTTAGCTTGTAAGCGATGCAAAACAGGAAATAAGCAACTACTGTTCACTTAGAAGCGATCCCAAGAATGCTAAGAGCAACAGGTTTCAGCTCAAAATTGATGCATATACTCAGACATCGACTGGTTTTCACTCAGAAGTGACTGGAATTTGCTGTAAGTGCTCAAAAAATCTGATCTTCACAAAAACAACTTCAAATAGCAAAGTTAATCAAGGGCGTGGGTCCCACTGGGTGTACCAAAATGTGATAGGTAAAAAATCAGGTTAATAAGATCAAGCATAGCCATGAAAACCTAACCCTACCATCATCAAAGAATCTAATACAAATGGAATCAAAAGCATGCAATTCAAGAACAATATCACCTAGATTGTATGATTCCTGGTTTATGATATGGATTGCTTCTTCAACAATGAACAATTATGAAGATAAAAGCTACCATGATGGATGGATGATAATGCTAATATGATAGATGGATGCTAAAATGCTCAATATGCTCAGGATGATAATGTCGATGCTATATGAATGCATGATAGATGTAGTATGGAATGAGAGGGTGCTTATATAGACCTCAAGCAAAATAAATCAACGATGGAGATTTGGTGGCTATGTGAAAGGCTAAGAATAATTGATGATCATAGATGAATGTGTAGATGACAAGTGGAGGGAAGATAAGGCTTATGTGTGCCCATGTACATAAAAAGTACTACATGTGAAAGTTATTAAATAAAAGATGTAGTACTACTTATCTTTTTTAAATGAAAGAGGCCCACATGTCATCTTGTGAAGATAAATGATAATAGGAATTAATTAAATACATATAATTTATTTAATTAATTGGAAAGTGGGCTTGTGAAAGGAATTTTAATTAAATAAACAAGATTTATTTAATCAAAATAGATAGAATGAAGATAAATAATTAAAGATTGTTTAATTATAGCTTAGAGGAAATAGTTAATGAATTAATTAAATAAATATAAATTTATTTAATTAATAGAAGAAATAAGTGATAGGGATATTGCTCAAGTGTGTTAGACAAATGCAGATGATAGGTAATGCGATATTTGAATGCTAATGATAATTAGGTTAATTTTGGGTGTCTACACTTGACTTCCCAGACTTAGACAGATATTCAATCTAATTTTTGATCTAGGCAAATTATGTAATGTGGATGTGTAGAGAGACTTAGTTGCGATCAATGGAATAGCTCCCCCTTTGCTTGTGCTCCATACTGTTGTTCACATTACTTTCTGGTGCTCCCTCTTTGTTGGATTCCTCATTTTTGATTGCTCTTCACTCCCCTTTTGACATCAATGGCAAACTGTGGGATCTGCAATCACTAATGATGTAAAAACTGTATATATATGACCGCATATGTACAAATAGTCCATATGTTATATTTACATATATTTAAGGTTATCTACAAAAGTACTCTTTAATTGTACAAATTTGGTGGCCCAACTTCTATTCATTCCATTCAAAATTGAAATGTGTCCTCTTAGTAGAAATGCATATGCTTATGCTTTCCTTTGATCTGACGGATCACTTGTCGGGATAATACTTTGAGCCTTTGACAAGGTATTAAACATTGTTTCCAACTTAGGGTAATCAGTCCCTAGAGCTCACTCACTCTTTCTATAATAATCTTCTTTTCCTTGATAATCTTCTTTATTTCATTTGTAAGGCTAATTTCTTGACATTCTTGGATCATCAAAGATATTGTTAAAGGATCAAAACTTTGAGATAGGTCTTGCAATTTTTTCTCCTGTTCCTTTATCTTTTTCTCTATATCCTCTGTTATTTTGGGCCATGATAATAAAAACTTATATACATCACCACCATCCTTAAGAGCATTTTCAATACTCTTTATACCAATGTCGAGTGTTTTTCTATCATTATCTATAAGGCCTTTTAGTTCACTAAACTTCTTATCCAAAAATCATTTCTGGATCTTTACTTCAGCTGACTTCTCAAAGGACTCAAAATTTGTATTTACAGAATGTACATGATTTTTCAAATTACTAGAAGGAGAATCAGATGTATTCTTCTGATATGTGGGCATGATCTTTAACAATACTCCAGATGCTAGGATTATCACCTCACTGTCTTCTATGTGAGACTTTAGTAATTTCTCTCTTGCCTTGGCCTATGTGAATGATGATATCTTCAGCATTTGATCCAGAGAGAGTGTCATAATTGATTGGTCCTTGTATTAGTTCCATCTCATCTAACTCTAGCATCTCCTTTCTGAGAAAACTTTGCACTGCATTCACAGTGTCTCTTGCCACACTTGCTATTTCAGTTTCCTTCCCTTCTGCTTGGTCAAAGACAGCAATTGGATTATCTTTCTTTGGTGCATTATCACCATCCCCTTCTACTAGTTCTTCTTTTCCCTTTGTCTCTTCCTCTTCCTTCTCTTTCACTTTTTCTTCTTCTTTCTCTTTGTCCTTTCCGAAGTTATCAGTAGAAGGAGGATCTAGAGGCTCATGGCTAGCATTTGCTTCTTCTATCAACACTTCCTCTTCCTCCTTTTGCACTTCCTCTTCTCAAACAGAGAAGTCTAGAGTTTCAGTCTATTTCTTATTTCCCTTTAATCCTTCAACACCAATGTCTAAGGACTTAATCTCTATATTTACCTCCTCTCCAATAGGAAGATTGTGCTTTTTCAAAGCACTGCAGAGAATCTGCTTGGTTTCCTTTTCAATCTTGTCTGTCTCCCCAAGCATAAGCATATTCGTTCAATTTTTACTTCAAAACTCATCCTTGGCTTCTTTGAATATCAAATTCATTTGCTTCAGAGTAATTTGAGGGCATAAATGTATTAATATTTGTTCTCAAATCTCAAGACCCTTTCTTATTACATTCTCGTTTCTCAGTTCCAGAACTTTTTCAAGGATTTTTGGTATCAATGAACATATCTCAATAAGAGCCTTGTTGTAAATATTCAAATATCTTACTGTAGCTTCCTCAAGTACTCTTTTGTTAGCATCACTATAGTCATCATAGAATTCTATCATTGGAGCCAAGTTTCCATCCAAAGTAACTGATTTAATGATGTCATCTATTGATATGGTAGGCTTTTCTACATATTCCTTTGTCTTTTGCCTCTTTCTTTCCCTTTTTCTTCCAGAGGACATCTCCTTGGATATCTTGGCTGCTTTTGTGCATGTGGCTTTTAGTACTTTGATCTCAACGTCAGAATTTGTATCTTCTTCTTCTTCTCTTGTGCTTTCATAGGTCCAGGATGCTTTTGTTTTCTTCCTTTTCTCCCTTTTTCTAGATGATCTTGCTTCCGGTTCTGCAGTCTTAGGAGGAACAAAGGAAAAAATAGAGCTCCTAGTAGACCTTGAGGTGGAAGAGGATTCCATGGAAGCACTTCCTTGTTTCTTATCTTGTTTCTCTTTCTCAGCCTTTTCAGTCCTTTCCCTGAATTGCCTCACAGTCTCTTTAGTTAGGCCCAGATTTTCAGCCAATTACTCAACTTCTTTTCTTACTCTCCTATTGGTTTTAGGTTCTATGAGCTCAATATGCAGTTTAAACTTCTCATATGTTTCAAATCTTTCAACTGATGTGTATTTAGGCTTACTTAGAAGACGTTGAGCATACATATTCAAGATTTTTCCATCTACTTCATACCCCATGGGCATGTTCCAAATAGTTCTGGGTTCCACTGCTTCCATTAGGCACTGGTCGGTGTCAACCATAAACCATATTTCATTTTTGTACTTCTCAACAATTGATTTAGGTATTCTTTCCCTTAAATGCATCATACTTTAAAAATTCTTGAAGTAACCCCATATTGCAGTTTTTTGTGATTTGAAGTCACCAATGTACCAATGTAGAAAAATAAGCATAGAACCAATGTACCAAATTTAAAATTGTCTTTCTTATAATTTTTTATTTTGTTCAAGTTTTCAATTAGTTGGTTCCGTAATAGCTCACAAAGGTCATAATCTACATTCTCCTTTAACATTTGATATGCTGCATATATGACAGTTCCGGAGACAAAATTCTCCATACTGGAGTAGTATATCTTGTAGCCAATCACCATTGAAGCAAACTTCACATCTATTTCTATAATGTCATTTATAGTCATAGCCCTTCTATCAAATTTTGCACCAGTTACATCAGTAATAGTTTGGTTTTTCACAGATTTTAACATGGGTAATCCATCGGTTGAGTTTAACCCAGTCACAATTCTGATAGCATCCTTGGTAATTTTGAATGGTTTTAACAACCAAATGAATTCATCATGTATCTGACTCAAAATATACCAGACCCATTCATCTTCATCAAATGTTGGAAACCCCATTATTTGAATAAAATGTTTATCCTATAGTGCCTTATACTTAGGTTTAAGTTCATGATTTTCATCCCTAAGATGATTCTCAAACAAGTCTACATACCTTGAATATCCAAACTCATCTATATTTTCATGAATATAAACCCTAATGTCTTCAACATGCAGCACACAATACATAACTCTCAAAAAAGCACCTAATGGGTCGAATTCTATTGATTTGTGAGGATGCTTCTTAAATTCGGGTCGAGGCCTTTAAGTAATGTCAACAACATGAGGAGTAGCCATCTCAAAAGATTTTAGATTCAAAGCTTTATAGAGAAGTACATTTTTCTTCTGCGGGGTTAGGGTTGATCAATTACTGGTTGAATTCACTCTTTCTACTTCAATCTTTGGATTTTGTAGCTTTGATGCTCTTCTTCTTGTTTCCTTCAAATGCAGAGTGATTCAAATGCATGACCAAGTGACCTTTTATCCTTTGCAAAACCTAATTTGGCATTGTAATAAATGTGTTACCCTAACTTTGTCTGGTTACTCTATTTTTGATAGTTCTTCATGAATCACTCTGCAGGTTTTCATATCAACATCCTTTCTTCTGGAAATCCTTCCTAAGGTTCTAAACCAATTCAAAATATCCTCTTTTATTGTGCCAAATTTAGGCACTCACTTACTGACTGGGGGATTTTGATGTTCAATGCAGCTCCCCCTGAACCAGAGCACCTGACTTAATTCCTGGAGGAATTGTTAGCACCAGATTCTAGAGCAGTCCCATCACAATTGGTTATTGTATCTTTCTTTACCCAAGTTGTTCATTTAACTCCGTATTTCATTCACATCAAATTTTATTTTTTCTTTCTTTTGTCACTGCTCATCCAATTTTCTATTTACCGGACCTCTTCTTCCATTGTTCCTACTTCTGTAGAATCTTGCAATATGACCAGATTTATTGCAATTAAAGCACACGACATTTCCTTGCTTATGAACTTGATTTCCTCTTGATCTACACTGATTAGCCATGTGTCCAAACCAATTGCAAGCAAAATAGTAACCATTGAAAGAATTGCCAATTCCTCTATTGTTAGCATTATTCATTATCATACTTCTACATTCATTTGATCTATGACCATACCTCTTACACTTGAAGCATTGATTAGAGAAGGATGGACCATTTTGATTTACTCTGCTTCTGCAGTGAGTAGCTTTATGACCAAATTTACTACAATTAAAACAATTTCCATTGAATGATGGATATATTTGAGCATTACGCTATCTTACCAGAGGTTTTCTAGTTCTGTTTCTCCCATTCCTTGATTGAAGATTTCTTTGTCTGGATCTGGAGCTTTCACCATTTTCATATCCAAGATCATGCTTGTTAGCATCCTTTTTCTTTTCTTTAATTAGTGCTTCAAGTTTAACTGAGCTTATCTTGAACTTCTCCTTATACTCATTTGCAATTTCTAGATCATGTCTGAGAATGATAATTTGTCTCTCAAGTTCTCTCTCATTGTTTTTGCTTTCTTGTAGATTAGATTCTAGAAGACCAGCTATTCCATCCAATCTGGAGCATTCTTCAGTTCTCTCTTTCAGATTTTGATTCATCTCTTCTTCAATTTTTTTCGTATTTTCAATTTCCTTGGTTAGTCTCATCACTCTAGATTCTTTCTCATGTTTTAGGACAACAACTTCTTTAGCTAACTTTTCACATTCCTTTGTCTTCTCTTTCAAGGCCTTGTCTTCATAATGATTTCCCAGTTCAAGAGGTTGCTCCTTTCCTTTTACATTGGATTTGCTCAATTTTTCTTTTAAAATCTCAATGAAGTCTTTAACCTTTTTAAGGTTATCTTGCATCTCTTTGGCTTGTACTCTAGATTGCTCAAGATCTTCTAGGGTGAGATTAAGTTTCCCTTGAAGGTTATATCCATCCATTTTACTACCTTCCCAGACCTTCATTAAGCTATTAAAATTTTACAAAGGAACCTTGCTATGATACCAATTGTTGGAATTAGTCTAGACAACTGAGAGGGAAGGTGAATCAGTTGTCACACAATTTAAACTTTTTTGCCTTTAATCTTCTTTTACAACTTAGAATAAAATAAACATTAAAGAATGAATCAATAACACATGAGAAGAATCATAAATAACACACTTGACACCATGATTTTAAGCGTCGAAACTCAGTTAAGGGAAAAACCACGGTGGGGGTTAACCCACAAAAATTAATACCCTATTAAAAGTTTTTTATAAATGAGAATGCACATGCATTTGGGCTCACTGCCTAGAGCTCACTGCTCAAATAGAGGCTTATTGCCTACAAATGATTACAAGAGAATAATAGAGATTTTTAACTGATGAGAAGCATCTACTAATGCATGAATTAAGATCTAGTTAAGCACAAAACACTAATCTTACACATTTCCTCTTCACTCTGCCCTATTTATTGCTCTACCTTCATCTGAATCTTAAATCTATGTTCTTTTGTCCTTTTTTTCATGTTCGCAATACACACACACCAAAATCATCCAAATCCATTGGCTATATATATCTACATCCTGATCTTTAATTACTTTTCAATCAGCTTCAAGAACACTTGGAAGTTTATTGAATACTTTGCTCTGTCAGCTAGATTCATGCATAACTTGACACGTGAACCAAAACTTACACTCACAAATCATTAGTCAGGTCAGCTACTATCACTGATCAACACAACTTATCCAACGAACAACTTCCGTACATCCAGAACCAAGATCGATTACAATGTTGGCCCATTCTTTTTCTGTCTATTATGTCAAACTGTTAACTTGATACTCAGATGCTAATAACTATTGACTCTTCCATTACCAAAGGCCAAAAATCTAGATTTAGATTTTCTTGACAATGCTTATGACTCCCTCAGATCAACAATAAACTCTAATCTACTCCTGAGGAGATCCAGACCAAGATACCAGACCTTGTCACACAATCTGTTCTTGACTTCTCAGACTTAGATCTTCAATCTGATTTCTAGTATGGGCAAATTATGTAATGTGGATGTGTAGAGAGACTTAGTTGCCATGAATGGAAACACTTATCATGCCTAACAATGTCTCTTGCCAACACTATACATGGTATCATTGGTGTCTTTTTTGAAGATGGGAATATTTCTATCATGACTGAGTATGTCCAAAATACTTTGGTTGCTAACATTTTGGATGAAATTGTGAAGAATGACAAGTATGTGCTACCTGATGGACTCAAGGAATACATCAATTTTTAGAACACATTGTTTGTAGGATTAATATCCAAAATTGGGGGGAATATTTGTTGTTTTTACATGATGATACTTGTTGTCCTTCTATAGATACTTTGTTGTTATAAATCTAATAATGAAGCTAAAGGTACCAACCTTCAAGTTGGGGTAAAGTTTGGACTAGCTAGTGTGCATTTCAACCATGTATATTTCAATGTTTTGAAGATATCTAAATGATTGTTTCTTCCCAAAGACGTACTTTCTATTACAAAGGATTCAATGGATGTTATAATAGTCCTAATAAAAACATAAATCAAATTTATATCATTGGTAGAAGTTGCAAGAGTCATAGTTATGCAGGAGAATCCCTAGTTCAAGAACAATCTTTCATCAACCAAAAACATCTACATTTCAGTTTGCTTGTAGTTTAGTTTGTTTCTTTTCATTCTCTAGTTCAGTTTAGGCAATTCAGTCAGTAGCAGTTTGTATATTTTGGTCCGTATTCTACCGCAGTTGTATTTCACATCTTACGAAGCTGGACTTAGCATCTAGATTCATTCATCTACATCATATCCAGAATTTAGAGCATTTGGATTAAGTACCAGAAAGATATTGCTATCAGAAGATTGACTCTTTTCTCATAACTGAGCATCCCAACAGTCTCTGATAATCAACTAAAGGAGAAGACTTGTAGAGCATTCCTTGACTTGTGGAGCTTAATGACACATCATTCAATGATCTTTGGTTCACGGCTGACCTTCGTTGAGATCTACACATCATTCCATTCATGTACGGAGGTGTTCTACATGATTAGGTCTGACCTACCCATGTACGCACATTACATCTCTTCATTGGAGTTTGTGACCTTCCTTGTCCAATGTGGAGGAATATTTTCTTCCGGAGATGATATATAAGGATGTAATCAATCCCTAGGAAAGTAGTAAATCATATAGTGATAATTCATAGTTTGGATTTTATGCGAAGGGACTTCAAAGATATATCTTCTACATATTTTGATATTTTTTAATCAGACGTATGAGCCCAATTGTAATCTTGCATGATGCCGGCCAAATTGTATTTGAATTCCATTATATACTAAATGACTAAATCTGTGTTTGTTTCATATCTTTGAGTTGTTTCTGTTGTGTTTACTCTTACTGCATGACCTAGACAGTTAATTCTATGAACCCTCATACCATGATTGCACCAAGTGGTATCAAAGCGAAAGTTTGAATCTTTGAGAGTCAACTAAGAAAAGTTGGCGAAGGAATTCCATAAGATATTGTTGTGGATAGATCACCAAACTGAGGCAGGTTACTTGTGTCGCAACTAATCACTGATTGTGAGGTAGTTGACACCTTGTAGCCTAATCTCTGAATTTGAGGTAGTTTACACTTGATATTAGGAAGAATGCATCCATGAAGAGTTATCATTGTTGGAACAATGGTTGGTAGAATGGATGAGATGATGGAGATGATGAAAATGATGTGAATTTGATTGGACATTGTTGAAGAATATAGGCAAAGAGGATTGACACCGAGATCTAATGTTGAAAGTGATGATGAAGAAGAATTTCAATATGTTGAACAAATTGGCAAAACCTTGGGAGGTGATGAAGAAGAAGAATTAGATCAAGTAAAGATGTTGTGAGCTATTTCAAAAATTGGAAAAAGACCTAGAATTGATGTGCTGAACTATAATGGTAATTTGAATCTTGAAGATTTGATTGACTGGATAAATGACATGGAAGAATACTTTGAGTATGAAGAGATTAAAGATTTAGAGAAGGTGAAATTTGGGAAGACAAAATTGAAAGGACATGTTGCTATATGGTGGAAAGAAGTTCAGTTGGAAAGAAATAGAAGAGGAAAAGAAAAGATTACAAAATGGGATAGGATGGTGACAAAATTGAAGAATCAATTCATACCTGCTGACTATGAGTTGGAACTGTTGAAAAGATTGCAAAACCTGAGACAAAAGGAGAAATCTATGAAGGAGTATACTGAAAAATTTCATAAGATGATTATAAGGATAGGACATAGTGAAGCAAGCAAGGAGAAAGTAGCTAGATACATCAATGGACTGAGATTAAGCATTGAAGAACTAAGCTTGGTAAGGATGACATCTTTGAAAGAAGCATATCAGTTTGCCTTGAAAGTTGAAGAGAAGCTAAATAAAAGACATGATCCAAGATAGAGAGGTAAAGGAGGTAGATTTTAGAGGGGAAGATCATTTTCCAGAGGAGACAGGTTGCATCTAGAGCAGAACAAACTTGACAGCCCATCCAAGAAGGATGACAGAGATAATAATGCTTACTAAAGAGATGACAGAATTTTTTACCAAAGAGGAAACCCTAGTGCATACCGAAATGAAAGATATAGAAGAGAGGGAAGAGGATTTGATAAGAGAACATTCAGAGGTACTTGTTTCAAGTGTGGAGGTGAAGGACAGAGCATTTGAATGTAATTAGGGCAGCACAAGCAAGAAGATGGAGAATAGTGGAAGAGTAGCTTATGTTAAAGAGGAACTTGTTGGATCACTGAGTTCTATTGGCAAGCCAAAGAAAGGAGAATCACCTGTGATGAGGAGAGCACTATTTCAAGTACAAGCAAATGAGGAACCACCGTAGAGGAAAAGTTTGTTCAGGACAAGATGCAAATTAGGAGGTAAATGTTGTAAAGTTGGGATTGATAGTGGTAGTTCAAATAACCTAGTTTCAGAGGAGATGGTGACTAATCTGAAGTTGGAAAGATTGAAACACCATAAGCCCTATCAAATAGCATGGATTTAGGATGATCATAAGGTACTAGTGAGTGAACAATGTTTGGTGAAATTTCATATTGGATCTTATCATGATGAATTCTTGTGTGATATTATGCCTATGGATGTATGTCATATCTTGTTGGGTAGACCTTGGTAGTATGATAGAAAATCTATACATGATGGTAGGAAGAATACATACACTATAATAGTAAATGGAAGGAGAATTACCTTGATTCATTTAGAAGATGATCCTAAGAATGAAGTGTGTGGAAATTCTAGAATTTGTTTGGTAGATGGAAGAAAATTTCTTGATGGTTTGAGACATGAGAATATGTGTTATGCTTTGATTCCTAAGAAACCTAAAACATTGAAGAAAGAGACTGGAGGAGAATAACTGAAAGAGATAAGAAAGTTGCTAATGGAGTATGAAGAGATCATATCAGATTATGTACCTGAAGGATTGCCACCTATAAGGAGTATCAGTCATCACATGGATCTTATATCAGGAGAAAATTTGCTTAACAAAGAAGCACACAGAATGACACCGACAAAGAATGAAGACTTGAATAGATGGATACATGAGTTGCTGATGAAAGGTTTGATCAAAGAAAGTTTTAGACCTTGTGCAGTACCTACAGTATTAGCACCTAAGAAAGATGGAGAATGGAGAATGTGTACTGACTCGAGAGCAATAAAAATAATCACAGTTAAGTATTGATTTCCTTTACATAGGATGGATAATATCATGGATTTTTTGAGTAGAGCAAGATATTTCACAAAGATAGACTTGAAGAGTGGATACCATCAGACCAAAATTAGAGAAGAAGATGAATGGAAGACCAATTTTAAGACAAATGAGGGATTATATGAGTGGTTAGTGATGCCTTTTGGATTGACAAATGCACCGAGTACTTTCATGAGACTGATGAATGAAGTCTTGAAGAGATTCTTGGTTAATTTTGCTATTGTATATTTAGATGACATTTTGATTTTACGTAAGACAAAAGCGGAACATTTGTGGAATATTAGACAAGTTTTGCAAAGGCTGAGAGAAGAGAAATTGCTGATAAACATCAACAAGTGTAGTTTCATGAAGGAAGAACTAGTGTATTTGGGATTTGTGATTTCTGTGGAAGGATTGAAGATGGACCCTGAGAAAGTGAAATCAATAGTTGAATGGCCTACATCGGAGAGCATTGGAGAGGTTAGATCATTTCATGGCTTGGCTAGTTTCTATCGAAAGTTCATTAGAAATTTTAGTTCACTATGTAACCCTATGACAGAGAGAATGACATGTGATAGGAAGGACTTTAAGTGGACATCTAGAGTAGATAAAAGTTTTGAATTGTTGAAGAAGAAAGTGACAGAGCAACTTGTTTTGGTGTTACCGGATTTCAATAAGATATTTCAAGTTGATTTTGATGCAAGTGGAAATGCGATTGGAGTAGTATTAAGTCAAGAAGGTAGACGTGTAGTATATTTTAGTGAGAATTTGAATGATGCAGGGAGAAGATATTCAATTTATGATCAAGAGTTTTATGCCATAATTTAAGCCTTGAAAAAGTGGAGACATTACTTGTTGCCTAAGGAGTTTGTGTTATATACAAATCATCAATCTTTGCAGTACTTTAACAATCCAGGTAAGTTGAATCAGAGACATATGAGATGGATAGAGTTCATGCAGAGTTACACTTTTGTCTTGAAGCATAGGAGTGGAAAATCAAACAAAGTTATTGATGCATTGAGTAGAAGAAGAAACTTGTTGACAGGAATGTGAGTTGAAGTGTTGGGTTTTGATGAATTAAAGAACATGTATGAGGGAGACACTAATTTTGTAGAACCTTGGAAAGCATGTAAGGAACCTATTGTGACAGATAGGAGTAAGTGGCTGGATTATTTCATTCAAGAAGATATGTTGTTTAGAGGAAATTAGTTGTGTATAACTAAGAGTTCAATGAGAGATAATTTGATAAAGGAGAAACATAGTGGTGGATTAGCAGGACATTTTGGCATTGATAAGATAGTGGCTTTGGTCAGTGAAAACTATTTTTGGCCTTAGATACATAAGGATGTTAAGAAATTTGTGTAGAGTTGTAGAGTTTGTCAAGTTGCAAAAGGGAGTAGTTAGAATACTAGATTGTATAGACCTTTGACAGTACCAGAGAGACCTTGGGAAGACATAAGCATGGATTTTGTAATGGGATTGACAAAGACATAGATAGGACATGATTCAATATTTGTAGTGGTTGACAGATTTTCAAAGATGGCTCATTTCATACATTTTAAGAAGATAACTGATGCAGTGCATGTAGCAAACCTATTTTTCAAAGAGATTGTGAGATTACATGGATTACCTAAGAGTATAATTTCAGACAGAGACACCATATTTCTTGTATACTTTTAGAAGACACTTTGGAAGAAGATGAAGATAGATTTGATGTTTAGTTCAACATTTCACCCATAGACTAATGGACAGATAGAGGTAGTGAATAGGAGTTTGGGAAACTTGTTGAGATGTTTGGTTGGAGAGAAGACAAGAAGTTGGGATTTGATTCTTTCACAAGCAGAGTTTGCATACAATAATTCAATAAATAGGAGTACCAGAAGAACACCTTTAGAGATTGTTATCAGAGTAAATCCTAGAGGAGTTACTGAATTGAGGGACATTGGTATAGAAGAAAAGTGCAGTGCAAAAATAGAGGAATTTGTAGATCACATGAAGACAGTGCATAATCAGGTAAAGAGGCATTTGGAGGATATGAACAGTAAGTACAAGGAAAAGGTAGATGAGAAGTGAAGACTTAAGGAATTTACAGTTGGAGATGAAGTAATGGTATACTTGAGAAAAGAGAGATTTCCTGTTGGGACATATAATAAGTTGAAGATGAAGTTTGGACTTTGTAAGATAATTAGAAAATTTTATTTAGGAAATGCATATGAAGTAGAGTTACCAGAGACATTGGGTATATCACCTATTTTCAACATTACAGACTTATATCAGTATCATGAAGTAGAGTTCAGTGACAACATGGAAGAAGATTTGAAGCAGTCACCACAACAAGCACTAGAGCAGATTGAAGACATTTTGGATGTCAAAGTTGGATGGAGTACTAGAGGAAGACAATACAAATAATATCTTGTGAAGTGGAAAGGAAGACTAGAAGAATATTCAACATGGATTTCTCATGTTGAGGTGGACCGTCTTGGTTCTCCCTTAGCCCCAACAAAGTGAGGGACTCACTTTTTCAATAACCCTAGATGTCTAATGCAAGAGCATCCCTGGTTCAAGAGAAATCTTGCATCAACCAAAAACATCTATATTTTAGTTTGGTTGCAGTTTAGTTTGTTTCTTTTCATTCTCTAGTTTAGTTCAGGTAGTTCAATCAGTAGCAATTTCTATATTTTCATTTGCATTCTTCTCCAGTTGCATTTCACATCTTGCGGACCTAGACTTAGTATCTAGATTCATTCATCTATATCATATCTAGAATTTATAGCATTTGGATTAAGTATCGAAAATATATCGATATGAGAAGATTGGTTGTTTTCTCATAACAGAGCATCCTAATAGTCTCTGATAATCAGCTAAAGAAGAAGACTTGCAGACCATTCCTCAACTTGTGGAGCTTAATGACACATCATTCAATGATCTTTGCTTCGTGGCCAACCTTCCCTAAGATCTGCACATCATTCCATTCATTCACGGAGGTGTTCTACATTATTGGGTCCAACCTACTTGTGTACACATGTTACGGCTCTTCATTGGAGTTTGTGACCTTCCTTGGCTGACGCGGAGGAATCTTTTGTACTAAAGATGATATATAAGGATGTAATAGATCCCTAGGAAAGTAGTGAATCACAACGTGATAGTTTATAGTTTGGATTTTGTGCGAAGGGACTTCAAAGCTATATCTTGTGCATATTCTAATATTTTGTAATCAGGCCTGTGAGTCCAATTATAAGCCCGCATAATGCCAGACAGATTGTATTTGAATTCCATTATATATTCAGTGACTAAATCTATGTTTGTTTCATATCTTTGAGTTGTTTCCATTGTGTTTACTCTTGCTACACTGCCTAGAGAGTTCATTCTGTGAACCCTCCTACCGCGACTAGACCACATAGGTTTGATTTTCCACGAGCTAGTGCTTATAAATGGTGGAAGGCATTTGGTGAGTTTACAAAATTTATTTTGCAAGATGTGGTTCAGATTTGGGATTGGAGTGATTGTATCAAAGATTTGCATGGATATTTTTGTTGGTATCATGACATTGTCACATATGATTTTGAGTTTTCAAGATTGCACATTGTTCTTTGGCAAGAGTTATCTCACTTGACAGGTACAGGATCTAGGCTCTATGGAATGTTTAGCATGATTTATTATTTTGGCATTAGGATTCTAGAGCATTATGGTTGTAATTGCTTGAGGGTAAACAAATTTTGGAAGGGAGGAATTGTCATGTCCCTTTTTTCAAAAATAACACTTACTAAAAATAGTAAGTCAAGGAGGGTCACAGGGGACATTGGGAAAGAATATATATTTAATATTTATATTGTCCTAATAACATTTACATCATTTGGGAAAATAAATATTAAAAGTATAATACCAGCATAAGTGGAGCATAGGAAGCTGGGAGTATCTTGGAAGATTGCATGCAATAAATTGAAAGAATCTATGACTTATTTTATGACAAGCCATGACAGATTTTATGACATCTTGCATGCATGGAGTTATTATTTATTTTTGGTGGGGAATATTGCAACGATCATTATGGTGGGCCTATTTCAGAGGGAAATTAAATTAATAGTATTATTTTACTTAATTTATCAAGAGGGGGACATTTGTGCTTCCTCCTTTATATCTTAGTAAGAAGAAACACATTTGAGGCTAATGCAGATTTTACATTTTCTCTTGCAAAGATTATGCTTTGTGATTTCTTCAGCGTACATGGAAACCATTGGAGATGAAGCTTGTCATTGGTGGACATGAGTTTCCTACTATCTAAGGGTAGTGTTCTTAGGTTGCATATAGCAATCTCACTTCAGAGGTTGCATCAAATTTGAATGGTTGTAGTAGATTTATTATTGTTAGTGTTCGCAGGGTATTTATGTGCACTGGTAGAGTGTTTTAGGTGTTGTTTATTGTGATGTTTGTATTTGATGTTGTGTAAGGTTTTGTGGGATGCATGTGCTTCTATACATCATCATTTATAGTTCTATATTCCATCCATATTGTGTTGTATATGTCATTCTATGGTTTGGAGACATTTTCATGTTATATACTTTATGTATTCAACATTCGGTGTAATGAGTTGTATCTGAAATTGCATAATTTCTGTAGGATTTTTCTGATGGGTTGTTTTTCTATATCTTACTTGTGTACATATAGTTTTAATAAGAAAATCTAATAAATTATTATTGAGGAGCTTTCATGCATTTTGGGGTTTCATTGCTTGTTAGCAGTGCTGTGCAAAATTGTAGTTTCTGTGAGTATCAGTGTAGAGATTCATTCATAGTTTGTTGGTGTTGGTGTTGGTGTTGGTGTACATTTTTCTATTGTAGAAGCATATTTCATGTATTTACATAATTATATATCAATAGAAGAAGTCCTAGTAATTATTGTACAATTTTGTGTCAATCTGGAAACAATACTATGAAGTAAATGTTGGAATTTTATGTGAGTTTTTCAAGACATGTTTTGAAAAAAATTCCATGAGGGTTTGAGATACATTTGATTTATTTTATTTTACTTAATTTGGTAAAATAATCCATTTGGGACATTACATGAATAATTTATGGATATTAGTTCTTCATGTAGGATTTGGACTTTGGCTATTAATTATTTAATAGGATCATTCTTTAGAGTGGTGTTACCCTTGTCATATTTACCATGGGGATAACCAACATTTATGAAATTTGATCTTGAGGGGTAGCTAGTATTGGCATATTCTTGATTAAAAGGCTCTTAAGTATGCATGATTGGGTGATTATATCTTATGGTATACTTTCTCATAATGATGTTTACAAGCATTTTATCATGAAAATTATCATTATTTTGATACTTGTCTTTATCTACAAGGCTTTCATCATCACCGGATGTATAGTTTATGGCTTGGTTTGCAAAAATATTCTTGTCTAAGGGGCTCATATTATTTTATTTACATTTTAACATTTGACTTTGGAAAAAGGACAATGGTCGAAAAAGGTTTTGGATTTTAAATGTAAGCATAGGTTTAACACAAGTCAAAGACATACTAAACAAAAGAACATGCCTATTCTATTCAAGTGGGAGTATCAATATCCATGGGTTGAACAATATACTATCTACCAAGTTGCAAATAAGTAGGGAATGCAAGGTCATGTACCCTCTATACACCCCTTACTATGGAGGACAAGGCCCTCCCCACATTGAGCTCTAGGTCTACAAGCATAGATGTACATTATGAGTAACTTCCTAGGGATAACTACTTACCATTGCACCATGGGAATATATGATTGAAACATCTTATCTATGGTATACAAGAAACTAAGGGATGTCCTCATTATATTCTAAGTCTATGAGGCCAAAATTCATGAACTAGATCCCCTATACAAGCATGTAGAATAAGCACAAGAAAATTACACTTCACCTTGTCTCCTTACAGTAAGGGGCCCCAAGGCCATGCCAAACACAATGAAGACTCATTTGAGGTATATCCTTCACTCTCCCCCATATAATACTCTGTTAGAACACATGGTTCATGTTATACCCTAAAGTGATGAAATCCTTAGGTAGGTCTGCTAGAAGTAAAGAAGTGCTTTTGATCTAGAAGATCACCTTGTAGCATGAAGGGAAATCATACACACACTAAATTCCATGGGTTTGAAAACAAAAATATAGACCAAAATTAAGCTTTTGGTCTCCAAGATAACTCAAATGTACAAGGATAGAGCATATGTTTAAATTTGATTAGAAAACCAATATACATAATTAACTTCCTTTACCATGTACATCATGCAACTAAACTAGTGATAAAAATTTGTCTTTAACAAATGGTGCTACACACAAAGCATTAGTAGTTGAGAATTTTTACTTTGACATGTGAGGATAGATACAAACAATGATGTTAGAAATAATAATAAATGCTAACAAAAATAAAGAAATGATAGGTACTTTGATAATAAAATAGATGTCACCATGATCTTACTTATGATTTTTTAATAAATTAAAAAAAAATGCAAAAAAAGGCTTCTATTTGCAAAAGATATGAAGGTTTGAAGGTCAAAATTAAATAGAAAAGTTTATGTGATTATACCTAAAATTGGAGTAAAAGATATAAAAATTACCTTGTCCATAGAGATGTATGTCGAACTATCTTCCCAACACCTATAAATTTATAAAAATTCATTAACGTATGAAAATATTATACATGTTTGAATAAAAATTATGAATTTTAGAACAAAGGAGGGAGGAATAAATATTATTCACACCCTAATTTTTTTTCATCGACTGAAAACACTATTCACAACCAGAAACACTATTCATTATAGAAACACTATTCATTGTCAAGAACACTATTCACTACTAGAAACAATATTCATCATCAGAAATACTATTAACTACCAAATACATGGTTCATGTTCACTACTAGAAACACTATTTATCATTGGTAACACTATTCACTATTTTGGAAACAATGTTCACAAGTGACCAGATGACTCAATTTGTAAATAAAAATTACCCTTTTTCTTTCACATTGAAATTAGGAAAGTTTTAAATGAAAATGGAGTTTCTTGGGCCTTCTAGAGTCAATCATGAGGTCTTCTTTGTTGTATATTTCTCCCAACAAAAGATCACCCCCAAATCTTCCAAAAATAGTTAACCTACAAAATCAAGCTTAGAAAAACTTGCAAACAAGGATTAGAAAAGGGACAATAGTAATAGTAGGCATGTGAGAATGTAGATGTTAAAAAAAGAGAAAAATACAAACCAAAGTACTAAAACAATAGAAACTGTTTCATATCTAACACTACCTCTGATTGGGCTAAAGTTGCATACAAAAGAGTGAAAATGATAAAAGGTCTCATCAATACAACATTGTTTCACTAGAAAATTTGGTAGTTGTTCTCAATAGTTCAATGAATCTGGTTGCTCCCAAGTTTATGCAAGATTTTTGCAGCATTACACCTATGTATTTGCATTCTTCATTCCACTTTGCATGGAGGATGATGATGAATTTATATATTTTTTTATTGTAGGATGGATTTATAAGGATAATATTTTAGAAGAAAGTAGGATAAGGATGAGGATAAATCATGAAAAAGATATTTATTTATTTATTTAAATAGTTGCACATTAGTTAGAAATAGAAATGAATTATGGAAGATATATGATAGGATAAAAGGATTTATTTATTTATTTTGAAATAAATAGGTGAACATTAGTCAGATTAACTAAATAATATGAATTATTTATTTAATTAGTGATGGTAAATGAAAGGGTGAATTAGCATGATAACGAAGATGTGTTAATGCAATGTTAGAATAATATTAAGATATAATGTTAAAGTATGATGTTAAGAAGTGGTGTAATTTAGGTGTCTACAAATCTATTTCAAGAGACTAGATGACTACACTCTTTATAATGGCTACCATATCCTCAAGGTTCCCCTAATAGGGGAACAAATTTCCTTTATAGAAAGAGTCAAAGCCAGAGAATATAGCTTGGGAAACTATGATGAGAGAGACTTGACTTGGTGATTGTCTTGGTATTCAACTAAGTATATTCCTAGGCTTACCATTATAGCCCTACAGAAGATCTTGATTGGCTTGATTTCCACTCATTTGTTAGGATTTAAGAAGGTTTTAATTATTATATGGTGTTGGGCACCAATCATTCAACAACTTGAGTAAGGAATAGTTTTTGTATGGGGATTAAAAAATTGATGTTGGTCTATTAAGACCTTACCACATTTTATGATAAGGGGCTCTTGATTGAAACCACCTTTAACTTGTTATGTTTGTGAAGGAGAAAAATTGTTTCTAATTAATCCACACATAATCAGAGCAATATTCTACCTAACATTAGGATACAAATCATCAAAGATGTCCACCTTACTACTATCCCAAAAGGAAGACTAAAGTTGTCCAGATCCTATCCCTTTGTCACTATTCAAATGGAAAAGCTACAACTAAACTGACTAAATTGAGAAAATACAGAAACTGGTAAATGATTTTACAAACAGGGTACAGAAATGAAAAAGGAGATTGAATAGGAACCTAGCACTAGGGTACAAAATATGTTGTCTAGGATGTCAATGCTCAATCCAGACCTCTGTTCATATCATCATACAGTAGAAATTTTGGTTCTCGGTCTTTGTGTCAACCTTTTACTCCTTCCTCAAGTCATTGGACTTCTAGAAGTAACTTGTAAATGCATATAATAGGGGAAAAGGGTTGGGCTATATGGGAGTTTTCCTTAGTCAAACCCCATTTTTGATGTTTCCACCTCAATGACAGCTAGATTGATAAATGATAAAAAAATGTGCTCTTTTACTCTAAGTGTATCTAGAATAGGGGCGAGTAGTGACAAGTGATAAACGACATACACAAATATATTAAATCCTACTAAGTGACTTAGAGAAGATGTATGCAATATTAATATATGCAAGAGATAATATGGGAGATGCGTGTGTTCAACCCATGAGAGATGTGTAATAAAATTCAATAGAACTATAAATAATAAAAACACAAACAACAAGAACTATTGAAGCTTTAGCACCACATAGCGAGGAGGTGAAAGCCACTTGGCAGGTAACGGTTCCAATGGGACTCCTTGTGAGTTTGTTTACCTTCGATGGAAAGAGCATAGAGATTGATAATAAACCTAAATAATGCTACAATATTGATATTTACAAAGCTTTGCTCATGGAAGTAAAATAAATCTTTATTTCGGTAGAGCTTCTCTACGAAAAGGTATCGATCCTTTGTAAAGACAAATCTACTTGCTTTTATAGAGATAGTAAGGGTGAAAAATCTAGGAAAAGAGTCGTTTGGGTGTAGATATGAATGACAAAAATTATGGTAAATCATGCAAGTGAAAAAGAAACTTCTAAAAATGATATGAAGATTGACAAAAGGCTATCAGGATGTCTATGTGTGGCACAAACATTCGTGCCTAGAGCTGGAGTCTTAGCAAATGTGGTTCTTAAAAGGTCTAATAAACTTAGGATAACACCAGGGCTTAGACATTTTTATCATTTCTAGATGTGGGAAGTGAAAAGGGTCAAATCAACGCAAAGTTACCTCTCATGGGTTGAAGGTAAGGCCAAGGCTAGAAATGATCCTAAAAAACACTAGAGGCATGGACACTAAAGAGAGTACCAAACATAGCATGAAATTATGGGAGAGCACAATTTACGACATTACATTTAACCCCCACTTTAGTTCCAGGGTGTATGAAACTATGTGCATATGCATGCCAAGGTATAGGAAATAAATTATTGAAAGCAAATAAGCATGAGAAGGATACCTGAAGGGATAGTTTAGAGGACACTAATTTTTGTCAAGTGAGAGTTTGAAGCTCCTAGCTTTGGAATCTACTGCATCCTACAAAACCATTTGCTAGATAGGTGTTGACGAGCAGGATCACACCCGTTGTGCAAAGCTATGAAACTTAGTAATCCTATGTAACATGGGATCAAACTTAGGCTTGGGGTGACCTATGGTGAGTTTGAACCTCCAGATTATGGACTGGTTCCCTTAAAATATTCAATTGGATCTATGACTTTTGTGTGGAAAAGGGTTAAAAAGGTCTTCTAAGAGCACTATAACTGTAATATAGAATATGGTGATGCACCTAAAATTGATTGAAAAATAATATAACTCACAATAGATCTCAGAAAATCTATCCACACAAACCACTTTTAACAATTTGATCACATAAATAATTCTAAGGGAGACTAGAAATGGTTTTCTTTTTGAAGGAAAAGGGTTTTTCACAACATAAAAGAAAATTACCCTAATTGCACAGCCTAAGACCTGTGCTTTTCAATGCTATCTAACACACGCAAGTACAAATGAGACAATGATTTTAAAAGTTCTAGTGTTTAAACACAATAAAATCTCATCAAATCATTCATAAAAGATGCATTAATGGAAAGGTAGACACTTGATTTAGCTGAAAAATAAAGGAACAATTGCATAAAAGACAAAGTATAGAACCTATAACCTACTGTAATCTCTATAAATCTACAAAAATGAGTTATAAAACCTTCTTTCTCTCTCAAAGTGTAAAGAGTAAAAAAACCAAGAACTAGAAAAAACTAAGATTTCCTTACAATATATATCATGCTCTCTCCAAGAGACCTAGAAGGTCAACTGCATTCAACTACCTCTAAAAATAAGCCCTCAAAACTTATCCATGAGCAAACAAGAAAATCCTTTAAAATAAGGGCTATAAATGTCCCAAATCGAGAAAAAATAGCTCAAAACTACTCTCCTCCATGTGTTTGACCAAAAAGTTGACCAATCTCTCTAAAATTTACCCCAAAAACCATGCAAAGCCTCAAAAGACTTTAGTTATCTATATCCCTCAATATTGCATGATTTTGGGACATGCAAGAAAATATAAAAGTAATCCTTTGCATGATTACTTTGCTATGAGTTTCAATTTGTCTTATCTCCTTGATTTTACAACTTGTGACAAAATAATAAAGTAATTTATAATGATATTACTTTATTATTTGTTTACATTAATTTAGTTGTAAAATCATGCACAATTGGATATATTTGTCTCTTTTTAGAAGAAAAAGATAAAACTAATCCCTTATGTCTTCCATGCACCAAATAGATCACCTCATTCAAAAAAATTACATTATGCATAATAAATGCATCTATTACAACCTTATAACTCCCATGCATGCATGATCAATTCATCACAACACCTTATTGCTCCATGCATACATAGGTTACCTCATGCAAAGTACCTTATAACTCCCAACAATATATCTTATCATGCATTACATATCCTCACCTTCATAGCCTTATGTAATATATTATGAAGAACCCCTATGACTCCTTATGTGCATTACATATACTTTTATCTTTGCATCTTTTGTCATATATATAGCACCTTATCACTCCATGTGACTATATTATTTCACACTTCATACCCTACCTTCAAATCATCCTCTTGTTTGACTTCCATCCTATCTCATGCCTTAGAAAAAACAATACAAGGCACTCGGACTTATCCATTCATCATTTGTTTTGACTTTTGCAAGAAAATCAGAAGGCAATAATAACATATACCCTCATGGGCCTCTATGGCATTGTTTATTTGAATCATTAGGTTCTTAAGACTTTAAAAGTTTTGAGCACGATGAAGAGGATAAGAATGCTTTACTTTTTAAATTAGAAGTCAAAAAGAACATGGGCTCGAATTAGGTCAATCTGAACAAAAAGAAGAAGCAACCCTAAACTATCATTTTCACTTGTTCCTTTTGTTGTTGATTTTCCAAACCGCCGCCATGCTTGCTAGGGTTTGAAGTAGAAACTTCATAGTTTTCTACAAATTTTGAGAGATTTTGTGAAGATTTTGACATGAAATGGTAAGGTAAG
Organism: Cunninghamia lanceolata; assembly: GCA_027924645.1. Lineage (NCBI taxonomy): Eukaryota > Viridiplantae > Streptophyta > Pinopsida > Cupressales > Cupressaceae > Cunninghamia > Cunninghamia lanceolata. The sequence continues at coordinate 6,822,461 of BSBN01000194.1, read as the reverse complement.
TGCTCCTCCTGTCACATATTTGACCATACTCTTTCATTTATGAGTCAAAGCCATCTCCTATGGCCACGACTACACTTTATCTTTGATGCGTTTTCATTCTCTATTTATCCTTCATCTTATCTCTATGTTGAGGTTGTGACTATGTTCATCTAGCTCAAGCTTTTGTTGACTAGTAATTCTCCTTATTTTATGTATCTTTCTCTATATATTTGTTCACTAGAAGCTGTCATGAATGGTATATTTCTGGTTGTCTTTTTTTTTGTCTGAGAGCTCAAGCTTCTCCATTATTATGTATCTGTAGTTTTTTGTATAAAAACCCATATGGGTTTTACCCTATGTTGAGAGACTCTTCTTATCCTCCCTCTGGATGCGGCTTCAATGGCACCAAATGGTTATTTCTAGTATGTAGAAGATAATGTAATCACAGTTGCAATAGATAAGTCTTTTACAGAGCCGTCACTGTATATTTACCAATTCTTTGTAGTTTTCTGAGTGATATCAAACCCTAAGGTTTGAATCCTCTATCTCTTGTATCTGTGGTTTCATTATGTAAAAATGTGATAAGGGTTTGGAAAAGAAAAGTATTTAAGTAGCAATACGAACTGGTCCTCTCTCCATTTTGCATATGCAAACAATAAAGCCACTTGCTGATCCTTTATTTGCAAAAGATTGACTGAAACTTTCCAACCAAGGGGTTACTCACTCTTTCTCTTTTGAGAATGCAAAAACACACAAAACTCTTCATTCTTTATTTGCAAATGTTTCTCCTTCTATATCTTGATGTGGGTTTTGCAATTTTATTGAAGAACAACTTCTTCTTGGCCATGGCCATGACTATTCTCCCTCTTTGTGTATTTATTTCCTTTATATCTACTATATGGCCCTTATGAAAATGACAAAAGAATGCTATCATTTTTGTCTTTTCTACAAAAGAAAAATTGAGGGTTTTCACAAAAGAGATCTCCCCCTGTAGTAGTATTTAACTTGTATTTTCATTTCTTTTGCATTTTAACCTTTGGTAATGAAAAAGGATTTCATTCATTGTGAAAGAAGAAAAGTGTTGGCTTTGGCCACTTGTTGGTCATGATTTTAGTCACAAACAAGCATAGAATAAAAGTACACATTAACCTTTATTCATCTTGAAAGATACGATGAATTCAAAAAATTCATGATCCCAAGTCTCCGGTGATTAGGTCTTAATCGTCTGACGTTACTCAGGGGTTGATGTGTGTTGTTGTTTCCATTTTGGGGCCTTATGTTGAGTTCATCATCATGACATCATTTCTGCAAAGATTCTTCACAGAGAGGTCATTTTATACATTTGTTCGCTCAAATGACACGATTATACTCAAATATTTGCATGAGATTCATCAATAATACATGCTTTAGCTTCAAATATGCTAAATATTTTTAATTATCTATGAGATGTCCACATATTTGCATTACTTGCTTAAGATATTCAGTTATTTGTAATTATGATGGTGAACTGCTCTGAAATTTAAAGAAATTGAAAGAAATACTTCAAATGAATGTTGAACCTTCAGCTATTGAACCACATGTACATTAGATACAGTCATGAAGAGAAGAAAACCAAACCATATGTTCACTAGGACATTCCACAACTAGATACAGTTGATGCTAACTTCAAAGGAATTGTATGAAAACAACATATTCAAGTAGACATGCACTCCAAGGGATGCAACAAATCACCACATATATCTAGAATTCACACACTGATTACTCAGGATTTACTATGAATTGTAATCACAACAAGTCTTCTCATTCATTAGGTATGCAAAGATATAAATGTATACAAAAAGCTTTGAAATGAGCCCTGAATACTTTAGCAAACAGATTTCAATTAAGTTTCGAATGTTAGAAATGAGGCATTCCCACACCTTTTATAGAATAAGGTGAGGAATCCGTTACAAAAAGATCAACGATCTTGATTTGTCTATGTATCTCTACAGTCAATATTTCCTTTGACTATGTCAACCTTTACAAAATGGCACAAGCTGCCAGCTGGCAACTATCTAGATACTTATCTTCACTAAGTATCAGATGCTGATATTCACTCTAGGATGCATCATCATCTACTTTATCGGAATCATGTGCTTCTTCACCAGGTGCATCACTTCCTAAACTTTCATCATCATCATCATGATGACCCTGCATATGAGGCTACATGCTGCTCTAGACCTATTCATACAACTGCACAATTTTATCTATTTCTCTGCCATCCTATTCTTTGCCTTGATGATGGCATGCTTGTGTGCCTCATATTTGTGTCTGATGTTGTCCAGCTTATTTTTCCTGTTGTTTAGTATCTCATTGTAATTTTCCATCTTGACTTTGATTCTTGTTATTTTATCTATGACTTCCTTCATCAAGTGAACAAGTGGATCATCAGCCACTAATTAGAAATTGCTGTGTAAAGCCTTGATGGCAAACTCTTCATCCTGATTCTCTACCTTGCCTTCCACTTTTCCTTCCAGTGTTTCTAACATTTCTGCCTCAACAGACATCAAATCATGCAATTTCATGCTGATATCTCTCAGTTTATTATTGCATCTTTTAAGTACCCCACATTCAAATTGAATGTCGTTATACCATATATCAACCAACAATACAGTATTAATATTCAGTATCTACTGGTTGATGAGCAGTTGTGGGTTAATTTTCTTTATTTCATCTAAGGCAGACAATGTCTTCTCCAATTGGAATGACCTCTTCCCTGTCTGCATCTGCAATTTGTCTACCTTTGTCCTGGAGTCACTGAGAGTATTCCACCTCTTGAAAGAGGCCTTTACCACTTCCTCCACAGTATCCAATGCGGATAACATCCATTTCCTTAATATAGATGCCTCATGTTTCATGAGATCTAATTTATTTACCTCCTCTTGGGAAATAGCAGTCAATGGGACTGCATGTTTAGTTGAAGTATCTTTAATATTAGTCAACCTTCCTATGTAGGCATGCAACTAAGCAATGTGCTCTTTGTGTTGCTTATTTTTCTCTTTCTCTCTTTTCACCTTCTGAATTAAAGAATCAATAATATCTTTGCCTTCTTGACCCTCTTGGTCTTCATTGGAAAACCCTAAGTCAACTGTGTTGATCTGAAACTCATCTAAGGTAATTTTACCTTTTTCCTTTTCTACAGTGGGTACTACAATCTATGCAGTCCTTCTACTAGTTGTTGGATCCCTCTTAATGGCCGAAGTCATTTTGGCCTTCCTCTTTGGTTTTATTATATTCCCAGAAAATAAGGTAGATACATCAAATTCTTGAATTTCAAAATCTACCTCTGCATTTACTTCTTTTTCCAACCATAGAGGTACCTGATCATGTTTCTCCACACCATCATGATGTTCACCTTTATCTCCTGTTTTTGTCAGCATATGTGATGGAGAAGGTGATTTCCTTGGTTCTTCCTCATGATGCTCGCTTTGATGTTGATCCTGTGGTACATCCTCTTGTTGAGGAACCTCTTTCTCCAGAGGAGCATCTTCCTGAGGTGGAGGATCTTGTGATGTGTCTATATCCTGATCATGATCCTTCTCCTTTATTACCTCATCCACTTTCAAATTTTCCTCCTGTTGAGGAACATTCATAGTAGTGGATACTGGGGAAGTCTCCTTAGGTGTTGATGTTGGTTCTGCAACCACAGTTTGTTCTACACCTGTACCGCTTACTTCTTGAACTTTAGCAGCAAAATCCTCTACCGAATCTTTCTCATTAGCCTTCTTTTCTTGAACCTCTACTATAGCAGGTTTCGCTAATGCATCCTGTTGGCTTATCTCTGAAGTATGGCCTTCTGATTCTACCATCCTCACTTCTTCTGCATGTTGCCCTTTGTCAGGTGTTCCTGCTGGATGTTCAGGACTTGCGTCCTGTTTACCTGTCAAATCTACCAGTACAGGACTTGTCACCTCTACTATTAGTGTATCTAGCCCCATTTCTTGGGCTATCTGCTCTGGGCTCTTTTCTTTTTCAGCTTCCACTTGCTTTATCTCTTCCAATATAGTTTGAACTATTGGAGTATTGTGAGGGGTCATGTGGGTACCTACAGCAAGGGTCTCCATTTGGTGTGAAGATACTTCTTTCAAAACCTCATCATCTGATAAATTTATTGTCTCCTCCAGTGAGATGTGACCTCTTTCATGTGCCTAGGAGGTTTCTTTCATCTGCTCTTCTGCAAGTTCAGTTTTGAACTTCACAATGGTAGGAAGTGGAACATTGTGTTGAAGTTCCCTATGCACTTCACTACCTGCCCCTTGTAATAGTGTATGGGATTGCCTTATTTCACCCCTCATGGAAGTTCTTAGTTTGTTAGGTGGGGTGGACACCACCACCTGTCGAGCTCTTCTCTTCCTTTTGAACAACAAAGGGGCCTCTTCTTCCTCAGGCTCTTCCTCCATGAGGATATCCTCTTTATCTGGTTTTCTTGAGGATTGACCCTCTTCTAGGGTTTCAGTAAGTTTTGCCTCTGCAGTCTTACCTTTCTTGGACTTTTGTTTTCTTGTCCATGGAGGTGATGCCGACCCTGATCCTAATCCTGATGTGGCTACCTCCTCAGCTGTAAACACTGCCCTTTCAATAATAACCCCTTTGGGTTCATTATCAACCTTCTTGCCCCTTGGGGGCCTTTTGCTCTGTTGTTGCTGTGGAGGGAGCCTATCTCCTTTAGACTTCCTCTTTTAATTTATGAAGTCATCATATTCCTCATTAGGAATATCCTGCCCTTTCTTTTTGTTGTCCACAGTAATGGCAACACCTTTCTTCTTCAATGCTTCTATCTATTCATCAACCAAGGCTTGGGTCAGCTGTATGGTCATGGCAATGAAGGGGTCCAAGGATATATCCTCCTGTATGGTGAGGTCGGGTGCAGAGATGGTATCATTATATATCTTCTTCTCTTCATATTCATCTGCAATTATCCTGCCATCACCTTTCTTTAATTGTTGGGGAATGGGGATACAGTCAAAGGTTTTGATTTGATTCAGTGTTAACCTTTGGTATCTTCTTCTTCTGGCTTCTGCTTCATCTTCACAATCAGCCCAGAAGTCTTCTAAGTGCCTCTAGTGAATAGGCTTTCCTATGATTTTCTGCATCCTCCCATAAGGATCATATGGTCTTATTAGTGGAAAAGGCCGCAACCGCATTTTATTCAAGGTGACCATCACCTTCTTGATGCTTTCTGAATTGGGGCACATATACCAGCCAATGGTGATTGGAAACAAAATTGGTGGCATCTTCTGGGCATCCTTGTATGTTTTTAGCATGGTGGAGCTCTGCCCTATGAATTCCATTAATATTACTGCATCAGTGGGATACCTTGGCAGCATGAGGGGATGTCCTTCAAAACCCTCAATCCTCATATAGGAGAATGTGGCAAAACTGTATATACCAAGCTCCATGCCTGTAGATTATCTCCAGAGCTTCCATGCTCAATCTCTTTGTCCTGTCCTCCTCCATGGTTCTCACCAGATGCATAGAGAATGCATCATTTACTAGTTTGTAATCTTGGAGGTAATTAGCTCTCTGTAGCTGGGGATGATGATCCCAAATATGCACAACATTGATTGTGCCTGTAACTCTCCCATCTGTTACTAGTGCATCAAATGTGCCTTTATAAGCATAGGAGTAAACAATGTATGATGTCATATAGAAAAAACAATTTGAACCTCCCACGTTCATCAGCTGCTCATGTAGAGCATCACTTATTAACTGGCCCCATAGTGGATTGATGTCTGAATATATGCACATCATGATTACACCGTACATCCAATCCTTAAAACTACTAGCATCAGGCTAGCCTGTGACTCTGCTAAGCAGTGTAATCATGTACTGGTACTCGTCATCAAAATCATCTTTGAATAAGTGCACATGAAGTTTAGCGACTGCAGGATATGTGATGTTCTTGGCCCTCCATTGATACATGTTCTTCCTGGCCTGCTTCTTGTTATTTTCATACTCTATTTCTGACTTCTTCAGGTCCACACTGTTAACCTTCCTGCCCAATGGTAGTCCAAATGTCTTGGAAAGACCCTTGATGGACAGGTCTGCATATATTCTTCCATGCTTCATCACCTACCTGGTCTCTGGATTGTAGTTCCGGGCACATTCGATGACCAGCTCCGGAGACTCCATGGAGTACAGGAAACTGGCAGCATTCCACATTCCAGACACGAATACGGCATCCAGCACAGGACTTCTATTTTTCTCATCATTCAGCCTGGTTGACCAGGCTTCCAAATCGGTGCTTCCTTGATGGTTATCTGTAATTGCACCATATTTGAACAGGATTCCCCTAGGAGATGAAAACATGGGTTTTCTAAATTCAGCTTCACACTTAGCTAACCTCTTGTCAGCCATGGATATCTGCAATTAACACAATTGGTCTTACAAGGGATACTCATATGCATGCATATAACATTTATCTCTACTAATCACCATGCCTACGGTATTTATTCAACATTAACTTATCATGGGGGTGCATAAACTAGAACCTCAGATCAACAACACCATACCTGACTATACAGAAGCAATAGGATGAGGGTTTCAATTACTTACCTAGATATGTAAATCTCCTTTATACCACTGGATTTCTGAAAGTGCTCTTAATTTTGCTGATGATCACGCACTTCCTCTTGTCTGTAAGCTCGGTTCACCTGAATATCGCCTATATGAGGATATGGAAGCTGGTGCTTTGTAAAAATAATTTTATTGCAATGTAAAAACTGAAATGACAGTGAATTCACCTTTTAACCATGCACTTAGGGTGAAATTAGGGCAAACCCTAACAGATTGGATTTTATTCATTGATTTTCCACATGGAAACTCAGGATTTTGCTAGCTGTTTCATCGGGCTTTGTGGTCGATGGGAACTATCTACCATGTCCACACACATTAAATGTTAATGGCAGCAATGGGAGTGGGGTGATATTCATATGACAGGCTAAATTTGAATGACAGGATGATATTCAAATATCAAGGTGATATTCACAAATATCATCCCAAGTACAAAGTGATCATCCTCTTTGAGAGGAATAACTGTCATGACAAGATCGGGTGATGAATGCACCCTTAGGTTATGTTTAGTACATCAGGAGGATATCTTGATATATCAGGTGATGTTTCAAAGATGATGATGACTGGACAAACTTATAAGTTTCTCTTTCTGAATGTCAGGATGACGTCATCTAGATATTCGCTCATTGTATTAGCAAGGCATCATGACATCATTGTCATGTTATACAAGCAAGATCATGTTCAAGAAATATGCCCCCGAGAGGCAAAAATGATGATTACATCATGATCATGTTTATTCCTTTGTTTGTCAGACTGGAATGATGTCATCAAGATAATGGCTTAGGGGAATATTTTGCGGGAGGAGGATATTAAAAAATATCGGGTTACATTGAAAAATATGGTCCTCGCGAAATGCATAAGGCTATCGACGGGTAAAGGTTACTATCACCTAAAATTGATGTCTAGATATTTGGACCGCATGATTTATCAGGTGATAAATTAGATCGGGGTGATCTGCTGTAATATGATGAATGTTAAGAAATTGATCCTCCCCCTGTGAATATCAGGTTTGACTAAAACTTTGACCGTTCACAACTTTCTCACCTTAAAGAATATTAGGGTGATACAAAAGGCAAACCTGCATGAAAGCTGATGCTCTTTCTAAATATGAGGTTATTGGAATAAAATATAAAATGTGACAAACTGACCTCATGATGATGACTTACCCAGCCTTTCCATGCATGATGATCTGCATGACTTACTTTTACCAGACCACCAGAAAGCACAAAACAAGCCAAAAGGTCGGGTCCCTATTTTACCAAGTCAAAATGGGGTGTGTTGTGTAACCACACAACAACTTGCCACCAAAGAAAACAAACAAATTCCAATGATTCAAGTGATGTGATCACATTCATCCCTATTATTCTAATTCTCTCTAAGCATAAGCATCATGATCTTCTGAATGATAAAAGCTCATCATAGTAACAATGCTAACAAAGGATCATGTGTGTGCAAATGATTAATTATCTTCATCTTGAAAGCAAGTTGAAAACATAAGTAACTGGTGTTAAACTACATAGTTGGAGATCATCCCTTATAGCCAACCTAGATAGAGCCTTGCTGTCAGCAAGCATCTATAGCCCCAGCAAGGTTATCTATACAATCTCCCTAAGTAGAGCCCCACTGCCAGCAAGCGTTCATAGCCCTGGTAGAGTTACTTAGATGGCCTAATTTTATTTCTTTTCTAATTTTTCTTTTAAAATTTGTATTTGATATCATCATGTTAGCTCATTTATACAAGGTATAATCACTTGCAGCTTTAGGTTGGAGATTGTATTAGTAGCAAGGGAGTCCCTTTAGATTTTTCACTTAACACCTATACTTGTATATTCATCAAACCCAAGGCTGTTAGGTGTTTCATTGTGATTGATTCACTTTGGTCAAGAAAAGGCACCCTGATGACAAGATATCACAGACCTGGTCATGAATACTTCTTAGACTGAATTACAACCTATGTCTAAATCTGATCTCATCACTTGAATCCTAACAATTTGTTATTTTTCTATGGTGATGAAGTGCATCATCTTGACTTACCAAAACAAAACTCAACAAACAAAACAAAACAAGACAAAAATAAACAATCAACAGAACACAACTGTACAAGCAACTATACAAATGTACAATATGATACACATGACTGTCATGAAGTTGCTTAGACTTGGAAATAATGTTTGAGAAATTACCCATTGACTGGCAATGGGACATCCTCACCTGTGAAGTTCTTAAGCCTATAAGTGTTGTTTCCTAGTATCTTAGAAATTTGAAAGGTACCTATCCATAATCTATCAAATTTACCATGGTCACCTTTCCTCTCATGGGCTTTATCCCACATCAGGACTAAATCAGATATCCTGAAGGCTTTAACTCTGGCTCTTTTGTCAAACCAACATTTGACAACAGCCTGATGTTTTACAAATTGGTCAATTGCTTGACTTCTTTTCTCTTCCAGGTGCATCAGCTGAAGCAACCTGACTTCTTGTCTATTGTCTATGCCTAGGCACTCTTGGGCAAACTACAAAGTAGGAATTTTCAAGTTAACAAGGAGGATAGGATCCACCCCATATACTAGTTGGAAAGGTGAGTTTCCTAGTGCAGTTTTCATTCTAGTTCTGTCTACCCATAAGGCATACTTCAGAAATGAGTTCCATTCCCTAGGGTTCTTTTTTATTAATTTTCTTATGATATTTAGCAAATTTTTATTGGTGGATTCTGCTAATCCATTTCCCTGGGGATAATAGTTGGATGAGAACTTGAGTATGATCCCATGATCAAAAGCCCAACTTGACAATTTACTTGAAGCGAAGGCAGAACCATTATCACTTACCAGAGCATAAGGAGTTCCATACCTAGTAACAATGTTGCTTTCCAAAAATTTAATAACATCATCTGCAGTACAAGTCTTGCTGCTGACAGCTTCAGTCCATCTGGTACAATAGTCAGTAATTGTTAAGACATACCTATGGCATGAGGAGGATGGAGGATTGATTGGTCCTATGAAGTCCATGCCCCATTGTGCAAATGGGCGTTCTTCCATCACTGGCTACAAGGGTTGTGCATCATATTTCTCTCTGTTGGCAGCAACCTGACATACATGATAACATTTAACATGATTAGCTGTATCTTTAAAAACTGTGGGCCAATAATATCCTACTCTGAGGATTGCATGTGTTGTGGCCAGGGCTGATCCATGTGCTATTCTGAACTTGTCATGTAACTCTGATAAAACCTTATTTGCTTCTATCTTTTCTAAGCATCTTAGGTATATTCCTTCATAATTCTTCTTGAACATGATTCTTGCCTTCATCATATATTTTTGAGACCTTATCTTCAAGGCTCATCTCTGTGAAGCTTGCATTTTGGAAGGACATCTTCCAGTAATCAAGATATGTCTGATATCTGAATACCATTCTTTATTGTCCTTTGTATTGATTACATATTGCTGACTTGTGATGTTTGGATCAATTTCAGATATCATCTGGCTTAAGGCCTGTCCTCTTACCGGCTTCATTGGCGTAATTTCCTTGTCATACTCTTGTAATACAGTAATCCACTTGGCTCTTTTCTCACCAGGTTCACTCTGCATTAGCAACATCTTCACTACTGCATCAGGCACTACTGCAATCACTTTGCTTCTTAGTATGTAATGCCTAAACTTCTTTACTACTCTAACTAATGCCAGTGCTTGTCTTTCAATATCCACATATCTTAGTTCAGCATCCTTGAAAGGACAACTCATGAAAGCTATTGGTTTTTCTTCTTTTTCCTCATTCCTTTAAGTCAATACTGCTGCAGAGGTATGTTCTGAGGCAAATGATTAAATGTAGAAGTCCTTTGTATAATCTAGACTGATGAGGACAGGGGCATCTGATATGGCTTTCTTTATGTCCTCAAAAGCAGCTTTGGTCTCTGCTGTCCACTCAATCTTGGCATCTTTTTTCAGCATAGCATTTAGTGGTCTGACTATCTCTGCAAAACCAGTGATGAATTTTCTTACAAAGTTAATCTTACCAAAGTAAGACTTGAGTTCCTTTTTGCTTCCAGGGAGTTGTATTTTCATGATAGACTCCACTCTGGCAGGATCAATGATGATTCCATCTTCAGTTATCAAATGACCTAATAGTTTACCTGTTGTTACCCCAAATATCCATTTCTTGGGGTTCAAGGATATTCCATACTCTTCACATTTCTTCAGCACATTTCAGAGATTTGTTACATGATTCCCCCTTTCCTTGGAGAATACTGTCAAGTCATCCATGTAGATGACTATACACTTTCCTATTAAGCCTCTGAAGGCTATGTCCATTGCTCACTGGAATGTAGCTCCATCATTTAAAAGTCCAAATGGTATATGTCTATATGCAAATATCCCCCACTTGGTGGTGAAGGCAATTTTCAATATGTCAACCTTATCAACCATCACTTGGTTGTATCCTAAGAAACCATCCAGAAAGGACATCATCTTAGCTCCATTTACAATTTGTAGAACTTCATCCAATGATGGTAAGGGATAATTATCTTTCTCTGATGCTTTGTTTAGATTCCTGAAATCTACACATAGCCTGATGTCTCCATTCTTTTTTCTAACTGGGACTAGATTGGCCACCCAAGTGGAGTGCCTTACAGGAAAGATTATCCTAGCATTTAACGACTTCTTGACTTCTTCAAAAATTATAGGTTCAAGCAAAGCATTAACTGGCCTTTGCTTCTGTCTGAAAGGTTTAGCATCTGGCTTGAGGGGTATAGTGTGAGTTATGACTGATGTATCATATGTCTTCAATTCATCATATGTTCAGGCAATAACGTGCATGTAATCTTTGAGAGCCTGAGTTATTCCTTCTAACTCTTCTGGTGTGCAAACCTTACCTATCAGGACATTTCTTTTGTCTTCATTTTGTCCAATATTCACTTGTGAATACTGACCTCCATCAGCTTTGGGAAGATCCTTTTGCTTTAGCATATTATCCAGATCAAAGGCTTTTTCTAATTCAATCATACCTTTGGGAATTATGTTGCTAGGCAACTCTAATATTTCATCTTCTTCCCAGACTTGATCTTCCATACTATTCTCATCTATAATCTGAGTATCAAATATATCCCTATTAGAAATGAAATCAAGAATATGCTGATCATCATCAAAGACCTGGAGATTAGTAACATTATCAGGTACTGATGGTACAGATACTAGTTCTACTAAAAATCTCTTTAGACCTGATATAGATAATGGCTCCAGTGTACTGGCAGCCTGGGCAAGTGCATCTGCCCTATGATTCTATTCTCTAGGAACATGGGTGATATTAAATGCATCAAAGTCTTCAATTAAATCCCACACTTTGTGTCTGTAATTTGACAATCTCTTATAATTGCAAGAGTAGATTCCTCTTACCTGTCAGACAACTAATTCTGAGTCTCCAAAGACATGCAAAATTTTTACCTTCTTCTTGAGAGCAAACAGTATCCCATGAATCAGAGCTTCATACTCTGTCACATTATTAGTGCAGGGGAACTGTAATCTGTATACAGCTAAGTAGGATTTTCCTGATGGATAAGTTAGATCAATTCCTACTCCAGCTCCTTGTTTGGATTTGGATCCATCAAACCTTAGAGTCTAGGATTTATCTTTAGCCAAGGGCTTAGCTGAACCTTCTCTTTTCTTTGTAGCTCTGGCAGCTACTCCACCTGATATCCACTTTAGTTTAGGAATTTCAGTATCTTTGGACTTCACCTTTTCTTTCTTCTGTGAAATTGACCCCTTCCTTTTCTTTCCAACATTAGGAGGATGATTCTCTGGATCTGGTACTGTATGTCTTTTTAAAATGTGTAAACAGAGTGAGCATGTGGTCTCTGAATGAGGTGCCTCATGCAACCTACACCAACCTTCAGTTAGTGCATCTCGTGGATGCTTCTTTTGTTTTATCATCTTCTTAATTTCTCCTGATAAAAACTCTTCAAATTTGGTTAGGTTACTACCTCTATCTTCATCAGACAGTTCATAATCTGACTCCATAAAACAATCACTTCCTGAAGTGATCCCTTCTTTCTTCTTAGCATTTATCTGATCATACACCAGAATTTCTTCTATTCTCTGTATAGGATCCTCATCATGATTCGTCACCTTTTCTGTGGTACCTGCGGAAAACAAGCAAGAATCAGAATCACTGTCATTTTCACTATCTGATGAACTTACCTTAGAATACGATGGTGATGCCTCACTGCATGTATGCTCCAGCATCATCATATCTAAGCATGTTTCACAAGTTTTTTCTGAGTGTGCGTCGTCGTGTAATTTGCACCAACCGTCAATTAGAATGTCATAAACATGCATATTTAACAACTGACAATGTTTTATCTATTTGGATAGATGCATCTCAAAGTTTTTGAAATGATCTATTTCATTCTCATTCTCAAAATTAATATCAGGCCCTACATAAGGTATATCCTCATGATGATCATCATCATGATGATGATGAAAGTCAAGCATCAGGATCTCCTCTATCCTGACAGTCTGTGGCCTAACAGAATAAACTCCAGGTTCAACATTTACATACATTATCTCATTTGTTTTATTATTCTCGGTTATCATGTGCTTCATCTTGGGTTCAGCATCTATTCTTATCTGGTTAGGTATACCCTTCCAAGGCAACCACATATGACTAAAGTCAGTAGACATATAACCATTCAAAGTTTTTGACCAGTCTCTGCTGAGTAGCATCCCATATGTATCAGGTATATCAACTACTTAGATATCAATGTAATATTGGATCCTGGGATTAGATGCTACCTGCATGTGTATATGAGTCAGTTCACCTATCACACTCACCTTTGTTTTATCTAGTTGTGTCACCTTCTTTAGGGATTTAGCAGGATGCAGTCCTAAAGCATTACATATAGACAAGGGCATCACATTGGCAGATGCGCTTGAATCCGCCAGACAGTTGTGTAAATTCTTGCCAAACATCCTTATGGTAAGGAGGAAAGGTGGTGACTTAGTCTTATCTTGGTATAACATCATATGTGAGGTTTCCACAGCTTGAACAGTAGCTGACACTTTAGGCTTGGTATTAGCAGCATGATCTTTACTATTAGACTGACCTGAAGGATGCATATCCTCTTTAGGAGCAAGATCATCTAGTGATTTCATGAATGCCTTCTTAATTGCAAGGGTTTTCAATAGCTCTGATAAAGATAAGCTGATCTTTATCTTCTTCATCTCATCTGCCAGATATGTGATAAGTTTATCAGACTCATGAGGTAAGCTAACACCCTTTGATGTTGTATTCTGAGGTGACAGCTATTGGGTATTTACATTGGGAAATCCCGGATTGTTACTTGCTTTGGGATTAGGAGGTGTGTTGAAATTGTTTGGAGGTAGAGATGATGTCAATGGACCAGTAGGTCTATTGGCACCACTTATCAAGTTATAGTTATGCTTGCTAGGATATTGCTATTGGTATGCATGCACCTCCTCATGTTCAGTGGAAGGTTCATTCTCATCTTCAAAAGGGAAGACATAATTTGACTCAAAGGCTAAAGCAGACTCTTCACATGCTTGTGAACCACTCTGATAATTAGTATAACTTTCTAGTACTAGGGCTGAATCATATCCACAGTGAACTATTTCATTACCTTCCACCTGAGGTGGATTTCCTGCAGTATTAGACACTTCTGTCTGAAAAATGCTGGCAGTAATTTGAAATTGTGGACAATCTAGCTCTGCATGAGCATTTGTGTTGTGGATCCTGCACTAGTTAGTGAGGGCTGCCTCAGCAAGATTGACTCTAGTAGTTTGTTTGGCTTCACCAGGTGATTGATTATCTAATGGTGATGGTAATGAACCATTATTTGGCCTGGATTTCCATACTCTAGGCTGTCTCTGAGGATTATTGTTATTTCCACCACTATTGTTGAAATTATTATTATTGTATCCTCTGTTAGGATAATTTGGTCTATCATTGGAATAACTTCTGTTCTGATTTGACTGGGAATAGAAGTTCTGATTTCTCAAATGAGTCACTTCTATAGTGAGTTTTCTTAGTTGAGTAGAGATTTCCTTGATTTCTTCTTTTTCCTCTTGAGCTTTGGCTACTACATTTTCACTTTGAGGCTTGAAGAAAGAGGATCCATGGTTATTGTTGGATAGGTCAGCACCCTGAGGTGTCTGAGTTTGTGCAGGATATTGTGACATCTGGCCATTCCCATTAGGAGGTGGCATGATACTCAATGGAGGCACTTGCAAGGGTACATGCATGACTGCTAGATGTATCATTGCACCATTAGGATATTGTGCAAGATATGTTGGATACATGCCAAGCAATGTAGGAAATACTATATTTGGAGTAGGAGCAGGTACTAACTGCTAATTTACTTTGATAGCTTCTTGAAAGGCTCATGTCAAGGTAGTGATTTCAGGATGTGTTCTCTTGATGAACATGGAAGTCAATGGATCCAGGGCTGAATAGTAGATACTCCTAGTAGCAGCATCTGTTACTACATAAGGAGTAACTAACTTGGATAACATTTTCTGGAACCTAGCATTGAAATTAGCAATAGGTTCTCCTTCAAACCGCTTGATACTGGCAAATAGGTGATAGTTCATTGAAGGATCAATTGGTATTTTGAACCTATTAGTAAAAGCTTTCTCTAAGACAGCCCATGAACCAACAGAACCCTGACCAAGACTAATAAACCA
This sequence comes from Cunninghamia lanceolata, assembly GCA_027924645.1. Classification (NCBI taxonomy): domain Eukaryota; kingdom Viridiplantae; phylum Streptophyta; class Pinopsida; order Cupressales; family Cupressaceae; genus Cunninghamia; species Cunninghamia lanceolata. Next base: position 6,807,184 of record BSBN01000194.1, on the reverse strand, counting down.
ATTATATGCCTCTTCCCCTAAGGAAAAAGGAAATAATCTGCAGACAACATCTTGATGTTCTATTCTGGCCCTACAGCAAGCTTCTTTAAAGGTTCTGATATGATCATCACCATCTTGATAAGGATGATATTTCAGACAAAGTTTGTCCAGATTGTTTCATAACTCATGATATGCATTGAAGGTTAAAGGCGATTCTGCCATGAAGAAAGACATTACAACTGGAGGAGGTTGAGGTATAACCGGCTGAGATTGGACTAAAGGTACACCCTGAGGAGATCCTGTAGGTATATTGAAACTAATAGGAGTTACAGGAGGACGCTTTGGCAGTATTCCTGATGCACTAGAACCGGGAGTGTGATGAATATCAATAGTCCTAGGTCTGAGACCTCTAACAGGTAGTTCTTCAAAAGGTCCAGTGGATCTTGACTTGGTATTTATCCTGTGAGCTAGGATTTCTCAAATTTGGTGGGAAACTAGCTGAATGACTATAAATATTGGTTGAATTTCACCAGCTGAGGTGATATTTATGATCGGATGACTGATCTGACTGGATATTTGCACAATATTTGCAAAGATAGTGCAAATATGAGGTGATCTTTGAGGTAGGATGACTCTTACCACGGGATATCAAGCTTCTATGGCCAAACTCTTCAAAGCTTGAACAAATCTACTTAACATTGACTAATATTTGTGAATTCATGATGATCTACTATAAAGCTTGCAATATTTACGTTTGATTTGGAAATCTTTACACAGAATAAGAATCTACAAGCTTGCTACCATAAATATTTAAGCAATATTTGAAATTCACAGATGCATCTGGGATTACCTTATTCTCTGCATCATCAAAACCTAAAAATAATGATGATGAGCATCAATTAATGTTGTGTTAGGAGAGAAGAACCCGCATAAGACAAATGATGACTATAGCTATATGTTCTTTCCAATCCAGATGCCCTCCTTCTAGCACCAATTTATGTTGGTCATGATGTTAGTCACAAACAAGCATAGAATAAAAGTACACATTAACCTTTATTCATCTTGAAAGATACGATGAATTCAAAAAATTCATGATCCCAAGTCTCCAGTGATTAGGTCTTAGTCGTCTGACATTACTCAGGGGTTGATGTGTGTTGCTATTTCCATTTTGGGGCCTTACATTGAGTTCATCATCATGACATCATTTCTACAAAGATTCTTCACAGAGAGGTCATTTTATACATTTGTTCGCTTAAATGACATGATTATACTCAAATATTTGCATGAGATTCATCAATAATACATGCTTTAGCTTCAAATATGCTAAATATTTTCAATTATCTACTAGATGTCCACATATTTGCATTACTTGCTTAAGATATTCAGTTATTTGCAATTATGATGGTGAACTACTCTAAAATCTAAAGAAATTGAAAGAAATGCTTCAAATGAATGTTGAACCTTCAGCTACTGAACCACATGTACATTAGATATAGTCATGAAGAGAAGAAAACCAAACCATATGTTCACCAGGACATTCTATAGCTAGATACAGTTGATGCTAACTTTAAAGGAATTGTATGAAAACAACATATGCAAGTAGACATGCACTCCAAGGGATGCAGCAAATCACCACATATATCTAGAATTCACACACTGATTACTCAACATTTACTATGAATTGTAATCACAACAAGTTTTCTCATTCATTACGTATGCAAAGATATAAATGTATACAAAAAGCTTTGAAATGAGCCCTGAATACTTCAGCAGACGGATTTCAATTAAGTTTCGAATGTTAGAAATGAGGCATTCCTGCACCTTTTATAGAATAAGGTGAGGAATCTGTTACAAAAAGATCAATGATCTTGATTTGTCTATGTATATCTACGGTCAATATTTCCTTTGACTCTGTCAACCTTTACAAAATGGCAAAAGCTGCCAGCTGGCAACTATCTAGACTACTTATCTTCACTAAGTATCAGATGCTAATATTCACTCTAGGATGCATCATCATCTACTTTATCGGAATCATGTGCTTCTTCACCAGGTGCATCACTTCCTGAACTTTCATCATCATGATGATGATGACCCCGCATATGAGGTTGCATGCTGCTCCGGACCTGTTCATACAACTGCACAATTTTATCTATTTCTCCGCCATCCTGAGTCTTTGCCTTGATGATGGCATGCTTGTGTGCCTCATATTTGTGTCTGATGCTGTCCAGCTTGTTTTTCATGTTGTTTAGTATCTCATTGTAATTTTCAATCTTGACTTTGATTCTCATTATTTTATCTATGACTTCCTCTATCAAGTGAACAAGTGGATCATCAGCCACTGATTGGAAATTGCCATGTAAAGCTTTGATGGCAAACTCTTCATCCTGATTCTCTACCTTCCCTTCCACTTTTCCTTCCAGTGTTTCTAACATTTCTGCCTCAACAGACATCGAATCATGCAATTTCATGCTGATATATCTCAGTTTATTATTGTATCTTTTAAGTACCCCACATTCAAATTGAATGTCCTTATACCATATATCAACCAACAATGTAGTATTACTGTTCAATACCTGCTGATTGATAAGCAGTTGTGGGTTAATTCTCTTTATTTCATCTAAGGCAGACAATGTCTTCTCCAATTGGAATGACCTCTTCCCTGTCTGCATCTACAATTTGTCTACCTTTGTCCTGGAGTCACTGAGAGTATTCCACCTCTTCAAAGAGGCCTTTACCACTTCCTACGCAGTATCCAATGCAGATAACATCCATTTCCTTAATACAGATGCCTCATGTTTCATGAGATCTAATTTATTTACCTCCTCCTAGGAAATAGCAGTCAATGGGACTGCATGTTCAGTTGAAGTATCTTCAGTACTAGTCAGTCTTCCTATGTAGGCATGCAACTAAGCAATGTGCTCTTTGTGTTGCTTATTTTTCTCTTTCTCTCTTTTCACCTTCTGAATTAAAGAATCAATAATATCTTTGCCTTCTTAACCCTCTTGGTCTTTATTGGCAAACCCTAAGTCAACTGTGTTGATCTAAAACTCATCTAAGGTAATTTTACCTTTTTCCTTTTCTACAGTGGGTACTACAATTTGTGCAGTCCTTCTCCCAGTTGTTGGATCCCTCTTAATGGCCGAAGTCATTCTGGTCTTCCTCTTCAGTTTTATTATATTCCCAGAAAATAAGGTAGATACATCAAATTCTTGAATTTCAAAATCTACCTCTACATTTACTTCTTTTTCCAACCACGGAGGTACCTGATCATGTTTCTCCGCACCATCATGATGTTCACCTTTATCTCCTATTTCGATTAGCATATGTGATGGAGAAGGTGATTTCCTTGGTTCTTCCTCATGATGCTCACTTTGATGTTGATCCTGTGGCACATCCTCCTGTTGAGGAACCTCTGTCAATGGAGGAGCATCTTTGTGAGGTGGAGGATCTTGTGATGTGTCTATATGTTGATCATGATGATCATGATCCTTCTCCTTTATTACATCATTCACTTTCGACTTTTCCTCCTATTGAGGAACATTCACAATAGTGGATACTGGGAAGTCTCCTTAGGTGCTGATGTTGGTTCTGCAACCACAATTTTTTCTGCACCTGTACCGCTTACTTCTTAAACTTTAGCAGCAAGATCCTCTACCAAATCTTTCTCATCAGCCTTCTTTTCTTAAACCTCTACTATAGCAGGTTTCGCTGATGCATCCTGTTGGCTTATCTCTGAAGTATGGCCTTCTGATTTTGCCATCTTCACTTCTTCTGCATGTTGCCATTTGTCAGGTGTTCCTGCTGGATGTTCAGGACTTGCATCATGTTTACCTATCAAATCTACCACTACAGGACTTATCACTTCTGCTATTAGTGTATCCAACCCCATTTCTTGGGCTATCTGCTCTGGGCTCTTTTCTTTTTCAGCTTCCACTTGCTTTATCTCTTCCTGTATAGTTTGAACTATTGGAGTCTTGTGAGGGGTCATGTGGGTACCTGCAGCAAGGGTCTCCATTTGTTGTGAAGATACTTCTTTCACAATCTCATCATCTAATAAATTTATTGTCTCCTCCAGTGAGATGCGACCTCTTTCATATGCCTAGGAGGTTTCTTTCATCTGCTGTTCTGCAAGTTTAGTTTTAAACATCACAATGGTAGGAAGTGGAACATTGTGTTGAAGTTCCCTATGCACTTCACTACCTGCCCCTTGTAATAGTGTAGGGGATTGCCTTATTTCACCCCTCATGGAAGTTCTTAGTTTCTTAGGTCTGGTGGACACCACCACCTGTGGAGCTCTTCTCTTCCTTTTGAACAATAAAGGGGCCTCTTCTTCCTCAGACGCTTCCTCCATGAGGATATCCTCTTCATCTAGTTTTCTTGAGGATTGACCCTCTTCTAGGGTTTCAGTAAGTTTTGCCTCTGTAGTCTTACCTTTCTTGGACTTTTGTTTTCTTGTCCATGGAGGTGATGCTGATCCTAATCCTAATGTGACTACCTCCTCAGCTGTAAACACTGCCCTTTCAATAATAACCCCTTTGGGTTCATTATCAACCTTCTTGCCCCTTGGGGGTCTTTTGCTCTGTTGTTATTATGGAGGGAGCCTATCTCCTTTAGACTTCCTCTTTTCATTTATGAAGTCATCATATTCCTCATTAGGAATATCCTGCCCTTTCTTTTTGTTGTCCACAGTAATGGCAACACCTTTCTTCTTCAATGCCTCTTTCTGTTCATCAACCAAGGCTTGGGTTAATTGTATGGTCCTGGCAATGAAGGGGTCCAAGGATATATCCTCCTGTATGGTGAGGTCAGGTGCAGAGATGGTATCATTATATATCTTCTTCTCTTCATATTCATCTGCAATTATCCTGCCATCATCTTTCTTTAATTGTTGGGGAATGGGGATACAGTCAAAGGTTTTGATTTGATTTAGTGTTAACCTTTGGTATCTTCTTCTTCTGGCTTCTGCTCCATCTTCACAATCAGTCCAGAAGTCTTCTAGGTGCCTCTGGTGAATAGGCTTTCCTATGATTTTCTGCATCCTCCCATAAGGATCATATGGTCTTATTAGTGGAAAAGGCTACAACCGCATTTTATTCAAGGTGACCATCACCTTCTTGATGCTTTCTGAATCGGGGCACATATACCAGCTAATGGTTGCTAGAAACAAAATTGGTGGCAGCTTCCGGGCATCCTTGTATGTTTTTAGCATGGTGGAGCTTTGCCTTATGAATTCCATTAATATTACTGCATCAATGGGATACCTTGGCAGCATGAGGGGATGTCCTTCAAAACCCTCAATCCTCATATAGGAGAATGTGGCAAACTGTATATAATAGGCTCCATGCTTGTAGATTATCTCCTGAGCTTCCATGCTCAATCTCTTTGTCCTGTCCTCCTCCATGGTTCTCACTAGATGCATAGAGAATGCATCATTTACCAGTTTGTAATCTTGGAGGTAATTGGCTCTCTGTAGTTGGGGATGATGATCCCAAATATGCACAGCATTGATTGTGCCTGTAACTTTCCCATCTGTTACTAGTGCATCAAATGTGCCTTAATAAGTACAGGAGTAAACAATGTATAATGTCATATAGAAAAAACAATTTGAACCTCCCAGGTTCATCAGCTACTCATGTAGAGCATCACTTATTAGCTGGCCCCATAGTGGCTTGATGTCTGAATATATGCACGTCATGATTACACCATACATCGAATCCTTAAAACTACCAGCATCAGGCTGGCCTGTGACTCTACTAAGCAATGCAATCATGTACTGGTACTCATCATCAAAATCATATTTGAACAAGTGCACAAGAAGTTTGGCGGCTATAGGATATGTGCTATTCTTGGCCCTCCATTGATACATGTTCTTCTTGGCGTGCTTCTTGTTATTTTCATACTCTATTTCTGAACTTCTTTAGGTCCACACTGTTAACCTTCCTGCCCAATGGTAGTCCAAATGTCTAGGAAAGACCCTTGATGGATAGGTCTGCATATATTCTTCCATGCTTCATCACCTACCTGGTCTCTGGATTGTAGTTCTAGGCACATTCAATGACTAGCTCCGGAGACTCCATGGAGTACGGGAAACCGGCGGCATTCCACATTCCAGACACGAATATGACATCCAGCATAGGACTTCTATTTTTCTCATCATTCAGCCTAGCTGACCAGGCTTCCAAATTGGTGCTTCCTTGATGGGTATCTGTAATTGCACCATATTTGAACAGGATTCCCCTAGGAGATGAAAACATGGGTTTGTTGAATTCAGCTTCACACTTAGCTAACCTCTTGTCAGCCATGGATATCTGTAATTAACACAATTGGTCTTACAATGGATACTCATATGCAAGCATATAACATTTATCTCTACTAATCACCATGCCTAAGGTATTTATTCAACATTAACTTATCATGGGGGTGCATAAACCAGAACCTCAGATCAACAACACCATACCTGACTATACAGAAGCAATAGGATGAGGGTTTCAATTACTTACTTGGATATGCAAATCTCCTTTCTACCAGTGGATTTCTAAAAGTGCTCTTAATTATGCTGATGATCACGCACTTCCTCCTGTCTGTAAGCTCAGTTTGCCTGAATATCGCCTCTATGAGGATATGGAAGCTGGTGCTTTGTAAAAATAATTTTATCGCAAGGTAAAAACTAAAATGACAGTGAATTCACCTTTTAACCGTGCACTTAGGGTGAAATTAGGGCAAACCCTGACAGATTAGATTTTATTTGTTGATTTTTCGCATGGAAACTCAGGATTTCACCAGCTATTTCATCGGGCTTTGTGGTCGACAGGAACTACCTACCATGTCCACGCGCATTAAATGTTAATGGCGGCAACAGGAGCGGGGTGATATTCATATGACAGGCTAAATTCAAATGATAGGATGATATTCAAATATCAGGGTGATATTCACAAATATCATCCCGAGTACAAAGTGATCATCCTCTTCGAGAGGAATAACTGTCATTACAAGATCGGGTGATGAACGCACCCTTAGGTTATATTTAGTACGTCAAGAGGATATCTTGATATATCGGATGATGTTTCAAAGATGATGATGACTGGACAAACTTATATGTTTCTCTTTCTGAATGTCAGGATGACATCATGCAGATATTTGCTCATTGTATCGGCAAGGCATCATGACATCATCGTCATGTTATGCGAGCAGGATCATGTTCAAGAAATATGCCCCTAAGAGGCAAAAATGATGATTACATCATGATCATGTTTATTCCTTTGTTTATTGAACTGGAATGATGTCATCAAGATAATGGCTTAGGGGAATATTTTGCGGCAGGAGGATATTAAGAAATATCGGGTTACATTGAAAAATATGGTCCTCGCGAAATGCATAAGGCTGTCAACAGGTAAAGGTTACTATCACCTAAAATTAACGTCTGGATATTTGGACCGCATGATTTATTAGGTGATAAATTAGATCGGGGTGATTTGCTGTAATATGATAAATGTTAAGAAATATGATCCTCCCCCTGTGAATATCAAGTTTGACTAAAACTTTGACCATTCACAACTTTCTCACCTTAACGAATATCATGGTGATACGAAAGGCAAACCTGCATGAAAGCTGATGCTCTTTCTAAATATGAGGTTACTGGAATAAAATTTAAAATGTGACAAACTGACCTCATGATGATGACTTACCCAGACTTTCCATGCATGATGATCTACATGACTTACTTTTACCAGACCGCCAGAAAGCACAAAACAAGCCAAAAGGTTGGGTCTCTATTTTGCCAAGTCAAAATGGGGCATGTTGTGTAACCACATAGCACCATTGTATCCTTTATAAGGGTTTTGTACAAGGCTTTTCTTCCTTTCTATAGCTTATGATGTTCTATTACTCTGCAAGAATGATAAAGATGAACTTGCTTTGTGGATTACTATGCTTGCATCTTGTCTGATTTTTCTTTATTTCATCTGTAGATAGAACTATCATTGTATTGTGCCTTTTCTCTTTCCTGTAGATGTAAATAGGAGATGATTGTTTTTTGTATATATGATAAGGCTTTTTTGAACATATCACTCCATCATGAACATAAAAAGACTCTACCTATAGCATAACACTACATCATATCATTTAATCTCTTTGACTGTGACATTTATCAATTTTCTTGCACACTCCTTGGCTTCAGTATATGCATTACCTGATGCATTTTGGCTATCTCTTTCATGACTCTACCCTATCCTTATACTTTTCCTGATGCAGTCACTTTGGAAGGGTCTCTCTACTAGATGTTCCACATGCTATAAGTTCACACCTCTATTACAAACATGATATGTTGTTCCATTTGTCCATTTGCACATTTTGCATTAAATTATCTTGTATGATTTGGAAGATGAAACAATGTTGATGCTTACCTGGTATTTATGACTGAGAACCTCATGACCTCCATGCAAGCTGTTATATCCTCCTCCTTTGTTCTTCTTCATATGAGCATAGCCCATGAGGACATGATAACAACATTATATGATGTACTTTTGGTGTCCTTTAAACTTTCTTGTTTGGTTCCATGGTATGGCTACTCATTTCTATCATTTATGGTTGTACCTATTGATGATACATGACTATTGTATATGCCTAAAAGTGACATAACTCGGTCTAAATAAATATTCTTAATATTATTCCCTTCTACTTCGTCTACCAATAAATAAATAAACAAATTTATTTATTTGATTCATATTCCTCTAAGTTAATTAAATATCGAAATATTTAATTACCTCTTCTAAAGTCAAAATTAAATAAAATCTTTTATTTAATTAAATTCTTCCAAACAATTAAATAATTCTTAAATTATTTAATTAAATCAATTCATTCTTCCAAACTTAAATAAATCAAATCAAATTTATTTAAATCCTCTCGATCTCCAAAAATAAAATACAATCAAATATTTTATTTATTCTTCCAAATCATGCACAACAATAAAATAAATTTATTTATTTAATTTGCTTTCTTATCTTCAAATTCTTCAAATATTCTTCCAAATATTCTAAAAATAAGTCTTCTTCTTCATGCTCACAAAATTGAATAATTTATTATTTAATTTCTCTCAAATCATGCAAAAGCAAATCACGAGTTGAGATAACTAACTCAATCAACCTTGTTTTTATCAATATCTCTTAAATTAGAAAAAAAGATTTCTAATTTCTGAAAAGCATGTCTTATCTTTAGAAAAGAAAGTAGTTAACTCAAATAAAATATCTTTTGTGTGACACTTGTCTTCTTCCTATTCGCACATGTTCCTCAATTGTTCTATACCATTGATCTTCTCATTCTTTCTACATCGTTGATCTCCTCTCTCTCAAGTGTATAAATTGAACCCTATTCCTCCATTTCATTCATCCAAACTTTTAGTAAACTTACTCTGCAGGAATTACAGTGCGCCTTTGGCACCAATTCCTTCATTGCTTGTGATCACATTCATTACCATACTATCATCATTGTTGTGAAGCTCATCTTCATAGTGAAACTATCATAGCCGTTCTAAATTGACATCTTGGAATCATAGCAAGGAAGTGCACCTTCTGAGGGCCATATTCATAGACAAGATCATTTGTGATAGGTGATCAATGGAAGATGCCAATTAAAGGAGGTTTGCTTTGTATTGTTCATTGTTTGATTGATCTCTTTTGTTCATTACTACATTGAGTTTTGGGTATCATTGATATTATATTGATTATTCATTTAAATCTAATTTTCCCTTAACATTTTTGGTGCCCACCATGGGGCTCAACCCTAATTTAACCCAAAAACTAATCTTTTGTGTTTTAGAAAATCGTACACAGGAGGAAACTACGCATCTGACACATCCTAACATGCATCTACTATCTGTTCTAGCACATACAGTCTCTATTCCAGTGCATATACCCTCTGATATGGTGCATCTACTAGTTTAGCGCATATACACTATTTTCTTGCGCTTTTGACCTCTATCTCAGCGCATATGTATTGCTGCACTTCTGAGCTCTAAAGTTGCACATCTGATCTAGGCAGTAATTTTTAGGGTTTCCTTAAAGTTTTCACTAATGCTAACATCTTTTTGTAGGAACACTCTTGATTTGGTTGTAGGCTAGGTACTAGTTTAGAATCATATAGGTGCACTTGTTAACTCACACTTTGATTTCTAATGGGAAAGTAAATGGATGCGCATGCAAATCTCAAATAGTCTTAACTAGGAAAGTGGTAATTGAATCATTGCTATCTTGCATATCATTGAATCATTACTATATTGCTATCTTTCAAAATTAGACACATTTCTATCTTGGTAAAACTGAACCATTGCTATCTTGTTGTCACTTCAAAGTTAACAACTCATTGCTATCTAGGTAAAATTGAACCATTGCTATCTTGTTATCACTTCAAAGTTAACAAATTTATGTGCTTGCCCAAGTAGATAGCTCATCTAGTTTTTTTTATTTTAACTAGGGGAAATGAACCATTGTCTTCTGTGTTTTGGGAATGATACCAGGCCTATGCTCTCCCCTATCTTGGGTGACCAAAATGCCAGACATATCATTTTCACATGTGTTTTTCCTTTAGAGGGGCCTACTCTTGGATACCGTTCATCCAAATAGGAACGACCCTAAGTGGTAACAGGCTAAAGCCAAGCCCTACCAATCCACTATAAATAAATTTTAGTTGGAGCAAAAGCTTCAAAAAATGAGTGAAGTTTTGTTATACTAACAGCTAACCTCCCCCAAAACCCTCCAAGGTGCAACCCTTGTAGGCTGGGAGACTCCATAATGGAGAGTAGTGCTACCACATGTATAACCACTCAAATGATTGCCTTTATTAAACACCTTTGTCTTAGTGGCCAAAAACCCCTATAAGATAGTTCAGGGAAGGGAGATTATCACCTCCCGAAGATGCTTCACTAGAGATAGTGAGAATTTGGCTTATATTGTCCTTTGAAACCTAGGATTGTACTTGCTTTCTTTTAGTCCAAAAAAAGTAAAAGAAAATTACAAAAAAAATGAAAAACCATAAAAACATTCTTTGTGTTTGATGTGTCTTCTTGCCATAATTTTAGAAAATCAAATCAAAGAGACCATCTTGCAACAAGAGAAACCAAAAACATCAGAAAAATTGCAAAAAATTTGCAAAAACACTAAAAAAACTAGAGCTGCACTTTTATCGCTTTCTATTGCACATTTGTACTAACTTGTTGCACATCTATACCAACTTATTGCGCTTTTACCACCTATTGTTGAAAATCTAAAATTTACCAGTATTGCACATCTATACCGACTTTCCACCTATTTACCAATTTCTGTTGCATATCTGTTTTGGCGCATGCATAACAGTGAGTACTTCCATAGTCTTTGATGAAGGCGGTAAATTATAAAACACACAATAATAGAAATTGAACACAGAGAATAGAACTTTCTTTTATTGATCTGGGCAACTTATTACATTATAGAAGCTTAATTACAATCAGAGGAATTAGTCCTCCACAGGCTGCAACACACTACAGCTACCATCACTGGGCTCTGAAATCTTTCACCTTCTGTAACCCCCAAATCAGCTAAGGTTTCTGTTTTCTTGCCTATTCTTGACTCTACACTTGCCCCCTTAACTCTACTACTACCCAGGGTCACCAAAATAGCCATAAATAACACTTTTTGGTGGCCTCTAGCTAAATTTCAAAATTTACAACTCCCTATAAAAGTAGGTAAACTTCCGGGAAGCATAACTTTTGATTCGAGTGTCTGATTGACGAATTGTTTTAGGTGTCGGAAAGCTCACGATGTGAACTATCACAAAAAAAAATTTGTAAAAGGATTTCCATCAACTTTTCAAGATGTTTAGGGAAGTTTTAGTGCCTCATATCTCATTTCAGAAATTTTTAGGGGCTTTTTAGAAAACAAAAACTTTAATATCTTTCAGCTCACAAATGATCTTTACCTGATTCCTTCGCCAAAGGTCTTATATTTCCATTTAGTAACTTTTTGCAAGTTTTCACTTCAATCTGTGCCCAACTGCAAACTTTCCAAAAATAGCAGGTAGACTTACCAAAATGGGCAAGTTGCTATTTTTAGCAGTTTTAGAAAAATTGAAAGTCCTACATCATTATTCTGGATATTATGGAACTAGAAACACTAATTATGGAAAGAAATGAAAATAGCTACAATGATTTTGAATTAATTTCTTTTTGGGTGATGCAAGATTGCCCTTACACCACTGGATGCTCTTGCATCAGACACCCAGGGTAATATGAGAAGTGACCCTGTCACGTCTCAGATGTTTATGTGAGGGAAACCCAAACGGTCAACCTCTACCTTAGATAACCAAGAGGAATCTTCAATAGGCATTCCTTTCCATTTTACCAGATATTCTTCATATTGCTTGTTTCTTTTACTTCTTCCCACACGGTTATTTAAGATCTCTTCTATCTCATCCATTGAAGTAGATGCTAGAATACTCCACTGCGCTTCTGTTGGTCCATCCTCTGCTCCACCTTCATGATATTTTGATAAATCAGCAATGTTGAAAACAAGGGAAATATTGCTCCCATTCAGTAGCTCTACCTCATATGCATTACCTGAATCATGCTTCTTCAAGATTTTGCATGGTCCAAATTTCTTCATTTTCAACTTATTGTATGTTCCAATTGGGAACCTTTCTTTTCTCAAGTGAACCATGACTTCATCTCCTACCTGGAACTCCTTATACCTCCTCTTCTGATCATCCTTAGCCTTGTACTGAGTATTCATCTTATTCATGTGCTTTCTCACCTCTTCATGCAAATTTTTCAGATGTTCTACAAAGTCTTCAGCCTCGGCACTTGTCTTTTCTCCCTTATCCAGATTCCTTAACTTTGAAGCATTTCTTGGACTATTTCCATATACAATTTGGAATGGTGATTTACCAGTACTCCTATTGACAGAATTGTTGTAAGCAAATTCTGCCTATGGTAAAATCAAATCCCATCCCGTGGGCTTATCTCCTACTAAGCACTGTAGCAGGTTACCCAAACTCCTATTCACCACTTCGGTCTATCCATCAGTTTGTGGATGGTGTGCAGAACTGAACTTCAAATCTATCTTCAACTTCTTCCATAATGTCCTCCAGAAATAACCAATGAACTTGGTATCTCGATCTGAAACTATGCTCTTTGATAGACCATGTAGTCTCACCACCTCTCTAAAAAATAATTCAGCAATATGAACAGCATCATTAGTCTTCTTGCAAGGAATAAAATGTGCCATCTTCGAGAATTTGTCCACCACCACAAAAAATGGAATCATGTCCTCTTTGTGTCCTTGGGAAACCAAGAACAAAATCCATACTGATATCATCCCATGGCTTCTCTGGTACAAGTAATGGTTGATACAACCCCGTATTCTGACTTGTTCCTTTTGCCATCTGACATACTCTGCAACTCTGCACAAATTTCCTCACATCCTGTGTAGCTGTGGCCAATAATAATTTTCACCAACAATAGCAATGGTCTTATCTTGACCAAAGTGTCTAACCAATCCTCCACTATGCTTCTCCTTAATCAGATTCTCTCTCATGGAAATCCTTGGAATGCACAACTAGCTTTCTCTACACAACATGCCATCTTGGATTATGAAATCCAACCATCTTGTCTTGTCCAAAGTAATAGGTTCCAAACAAGCTTTCCAGGCCTCTGCAAAATCTAGATCCTCAGGATACAAACTTTTGAGCTCATCGAACCCAACAACCTCTATCTTCATTTCTGTTAACAAATTTTACCTTTTGCTCAAGGCATCTGCAACTCTGTTGGACTTCCACTCTTGTGCTTCAAAACAAAAGTATAGCTCTACAAAAACTCAACCCATTTTAAGTGCCTTTGGTTCAACTTTCCTTGACTATTAAGATACTGCAAAGCCTGATGATCAGTATATAAAACAAACTCCTTTGGCAACAAATAATGTCTCCATTTCTTCAAAGCCTGAACTATTACATAAAACTCATGATCATAAACATAATATTTTTTTTGGCATCATTAAGCTTCTCACTAAAATAAGCAATGGGCTTACCTTCTTGGCTCAAAACAGCTCCTATACCACTAGCACTAGCATCACAATCTACCTGAAATACCTTATTGAAATCTGGAAGTGCCAAAACAGGTTGCTCTACAACTTTCTGCTTCAATGTATCAAAGCTCTTGTCTGCTCCTTTAGTCCATAGAAACTCTTTTCTATCTCCTCTCATTGTCTCAGTTAGGGGTGCACAAATGCTACTCAAATTCATGATAAACTTTCTATAAAACCTTGCCAAACCATGAAAGGATCTTACATCCATTGTACTCCTTGGCATAGGCCATTCAATGATAGCCCTTACTTTTTCTAGGTCCATCTTAAGACCTTCTGAGAATACAAATCCCAAGTATACCAACTCCTTCTTTGCAAAACTACTTTTCTTTAGATTAATTAGTAACTTCTTCTCCCTAAGCTTCTCTAGAACTCTTCTAATATGCATCAGATGCTTATCCCAAGTATTACTAAAAATTAAAATATCATCCAAATAAACAAGAATAAAACTTCCCAAAAATTCTTTCAATACCTCGTTCATGAGCCACATGAATGTGCTCGGTGCATTGGTTAGCCCAAATGGCATGACTGACCACTCATACAAACCTTCTTTTGTCTTGAACGTTGTTTTCCATTCATCTCCTTCTCTGATACAGATCTGGTGATACCCACTCTTCAAGTCAATTTTCGTGAAGTACTTGGCTCCACTCAAACAATCCATAATGTCATCCATTCTTAGCAATAGAAATCTATACTTGATAGTTATCTTATTGATGGCTTGAGAGTCTGTACACATCCTCCATTCTCCATCCTTCTTTGGTACTAGTACTACAGATACTGCACATGGACTTAGGCTCTCCCTTATCAGTCCCTTCCTAACAACTCCTGAACTTGTCTGTTCAGCTCTTCATTCTCTGTAGGGGTCATTCTGTGGGCTTCCTTGTTTGGCAAACTGGCTCCTAGTATCAAATCTATTTGATGACTTATCTTCCTTACTGGTGGCAAACCTTTTGGTACATTATCAGAGATAATGTCCTAGAACTCTTCCAACATATCTGAAACTTCTGCTAGTACATCTTCACAGTTCTCTTGACTAATCTTAGGAATCAATGCAAAGCAATGATGCTCATGCTTTATACCCTCCAAAAATTTCCTACCATCTACCAGACAAATTCTGGCAGCACTACATACCTTTTCTTCCACCTCCTTCAAGGGCTTCAACTTATGACAAACTCCATCCTTTGTTAGGGAATATGTGTTTGCACGACCATCATGGATAGCGCTCCTATCATACTACCATGGCCTCCCTAATAGCATATGACATGGATCCATCGGTATGATATCACACAACACCTCATCATGGTAATCACCAATCTTGAAATTCACTAAACACTGCTCATTGACCAAAGCTCTATGGTCCTTCTGCAACCATGCAATCTGATGTGGATGTGGATGCTTTCTGCTTGTCAACTTCAACTTGTCAACCATTTCCTCGAAAACAAGATTATCAGTGCTTCCACTGTCAATAATAATATCAGAACACTTACCTTCACATTTGCACCTTGTACGGAATATACTCTTCCTCTGATTAAGTTCTTTCTCCTCATTTAGCAAGGTTCTTCTAACAACTAGGGTTTCTCCCCTTTCAGCATCTTCAGAATGCTTAGAATGTGCATCTTTGTCTACATGTGCAACTCGTGCATTGCCTTCAGCTCTTCTATTTATCCTTCCTTGATGTTGTGGACAATCGTATGCTCAATGCCCTTCTTCCCCACATTGGAAACAGGTTCCTCTGAAACCTCCTCTTCTAGGTCCTTGCCTAGGTCTACCTCTTCCTCTTCCTGTTTGCTCACCATTGTTCTAGTCACGAGGGTGGTAGGCGTTATCCCCTGTCTGATTTCAACTAGTGCCAGCTTCTTCACTTTTCTTTTGATCTTCATTACGGCCTCTATAGGGCCTCCCACTAGTCCTTCTGCCTTGACCTCTTCCCCTTTGCTTGCTGTCAAATCTTTTATTCAACTTCTCTCCCACCTTCAGGGAAAAATGGTATGCATCTTCTATGGTGGTCATTCTGACTACGCTCAGCTCCTCTTGAATACTCGGCCTCAACCCATTAATGTAACAGGCTACATTCTCCTTGTTGGCCTCTTCATGGCCTGTCCTGATAGTGATCTTATAAAAATCTTCTGTATACTCCTTAACAAACTTGTTACCTTGCTTCAGTCCTTGCAACTTCTTCAGTAACTCCATCTCATAATCCATAGGAATGAACTGCTTCTTTAGTTTCTCCACCATCCGATCTTGTCTGGTGATCTTTCCTTTTCCTCTTCTATTCCTCTCTAGTTGGACCTCCTTCCACCAAATATTGGCGTGGCCCTTCAACTTTGTTTTTGCAAACTTGACCCGATCTGGGTCCTCCACATCTTTATACTTGAAATACTCCTCCATGTCATTGATCCAATCAATAAGCTATTCTGGGTTCAAATCCCCAAAATATGTAGAAACCTCGATCCTGGGCCTCTTTCTGATCTTCGAAATAGCCCTCAACAACCTAACTTCTATAGGATCTTCGGCAACTTCTCGTTCTTCCTCAGATAGCTTTTCTTCAGCTTGTCATTCTTCCTCAGATATCTCTTCTGCAAGTTTTCGTTTCAATCTGTACCCAACTGTAAACTTTCCAAAAATAGAGGGTAGACTTACCAAAATAGGCAGGTTGCTATTTTTAGCAGTTTTGGAAAAATTGAATTTCCTACATCACTATTCTGGATATTATGGAACCAGAAACACTAATTATGGAAAGAAATGAAAATAGCTACAATGATTTTGAAGTAACTTCTTTTGGGTGATGCAAGATTGCCCTTACACCACTGGATGCTCCTGCATCAGACACCCAGGGTAATTTGAGAAGTGACCCTGTCACGTCTTAGATGTTTATGTGAGGGAAACCCAAATGGTCAACCTCTGCCTTAGATAACCAAGAGGAATCTTCAATAGGCATTCCTTTCCATTTTACCAAATATTCTTCATATTGCTTGTTCCGAGTACTTCTTCCCACATGGCTATCCAAGATCTCTTCTATCTAGTCTATTGAAGTAGATGCTGGAATACTCCATTACGCTTCTGTTGGTCCATCCTCTGCTCCACCTTCATGATATTATGATAAATTAGCAATGTTGAAAATAGGGGAAATATTGATCCCATTCGGCAGCTCTACCTCATATGCATTGCCTGAATCATGCCTCTTCAAGATTCTACATGGTCCAAATTTCTTCATTTCCAACTTATTGTATGTTCTAATTGGGAACCTTTCTTTTCTCAAATAAACCACGACTTCATCTCCTACCTAGAACTCCTTATACCTCCTCTTCTGATCTACCTTAGCCTCGTACTGAGTATTCATCTTATTAATGTGCTTTCTCACCTCTTCATGCAAATTCTTCGGATGTTCTACAAAGTCTTCAGCCTCGGCACTTGTCTTTTCTCCCTTATCGAGATTCCTTAACTTTGAAGTATTTCTTGGACTATTTCCATATACAATTTGGAATGGTGATTTACCAGTACTCCTATTGACAGAATTGTTGTAAGCAAATTCTACCTGTGGTAAAATCAAATCCCATCCCTTGGGCTTATCTCCTACTAAGCACCGTAGCAGGTTACCCAAACTCCTATTCACCACTTTGGTCTATCCATCAGTCTGTGGATGGTGTGCAGAACTGAACTTCAAATCTGTGTTCAACTTCTTCTATAATGTCCTCTAGAAATAACCAATGAACTTGGTACCTCGATCTGAAACTATGCTCTTTAGTACACCATGTAATCTCAACACCTCTCTGAAAAATAATTCAGCAATATGAACAGCATCATTAGTCTTCTTGCAAGGAATAAAATGTGCCATCTTTGAGAATTTGTCCACCACCACAAAAATGGAATCATGTCCTCTCTGTGTCCTTGGTAAACCAAGAACAAAATCCATACTGATATCATCCCATGGCTTCTCTGGTACAAGTAATGGTTGATACAACCCTGTATTCTGACTTGTTCCTTTTGCCATCTGACATACTCTGCAACTCTACACAAACTTCCTCACATCCTGCTGCAGCTATGGCCAATAATAATTTTCACCAACAATAGCAATGGTCTTATCTTGACCAAAGTGTCCAGCCAATCCTCCACTATGCTTCTCCTTAATTAGATTCTCTCTCATGGAACTCCTTGGAATGCACAACTGGCTTCCTCTAAACAACATGCCATCTTGGATTATGAAACCTAACCATCTTTTCCTGTCCAAAGTAACAGGTTCCAAACAAGCTTTCCAGGCCTCTGCAAAATCTGGATCCTTAGGATACAAACTTTTGAGCTCATCGAACCCAAGAACCGCTATCTTCATTTCTGTCAACAAATTTTTCCTTCTGCTCAAGGCATCTGCAACTCTGTTGGACTTCCCACTCTTGTGCTTCAAAACAAAAGTATAGCTCTGCAAAAACTCAACCCTTTTTAAGTGCCTTTGGTTCAACTTTCCTTGACTATTAAGATACTAGAAAGCTTGATGATCAGTATATAAAACAAACTCCTTTGGCAACAAATAATGTCTCCATTTCTTCAAAGCCTAAACTATTGCATAAAACTCTTGATGATAAACATAATACTTTTTCTTGGCATCATTAAGCTTCTCACTAAAATAAGCAATGGGCTTACCTTCTTGGCTCAAAATAGCTCCTATACCACTACCACTAGCATCACAATCTACCTGAAATACCTTGTTGAAATCTGGAAGTGCCAAAACAAGTTGCTCTACAACTTTCTACTTCAATGTATCAAAGCTCTTGTTTGCTCCTTTAGTCCATCGAAACTCTTTTCTATCCCCTCTCATTGTCAGTTAGGGGTGCACAAATGCTACTAAAATTCCTGATAAACTTTTTGTAAAAACTTGCCAAACCATGAAAGGATCTTACCTCCGTTGTACTCCTTGGCATAGGCCATTCAATGATAGCCCTTACTTTTTCTGGGTCCATCTTAAGACCTTCTTCTGAGACTACAAATCCTAGGTATACTAACTCGTTCTTTGCAAAACCATATTTCTTTAGATTAATCAGCAACTTCTCCTCCCTAAGCTTCTCTAGAACTCTTCTAATATGTATTAGATGCTCATCCCAAGTCTTACTAAAAATTAAAATATCATCCAAATAAACAATAACAAAACTTCCCAAAAAATCTTTCAATACCTCGTTCATGAGCCGCATGAATGTGCTCAGTGCATTGGTTAGCCCAAATGGCATGACTAACCACTCATACAAACCTTCCTTTGTCTTGAAGGCTATTTTCCATTCATCTCCTTCTCTGATACGGATCTAGTGATATCCACTCTTTAGGTCAATTTTCATGAAGTAGTTGGGTCCACTCAAACAATCCATAATGTCATCCATTCTTGGCAATGGAAATCTATATACTTGATAGTTATCTTATTGATGGCTCAAGAGTCTATACACATCCTCCATTCTCCATCCTTCTTTGGTGATAGTACTGTAGGTACCGCACATGGACTTAGGCTCTCCCTTATCAGTCCCTTACTTAACAACACTTGAACTTGTCTGTTCAGCTCTTCATTCTCTGCAGGGGTCATTCTGTGGGCTGCCTTGTTTGGCAAATGGACTCCTAGTATCAAATTCATTTGATGACTTATCTTCCTTACTGGTGGCAAACCTTCTGGTACATTATCAGAGATAATGTCCTGGAACTCTTCCAACATATCTGAAACTTCTGCTGGTACATCTTCACAGTTCTCTTGACTAATCTTAGGAATCAATGCAAAGCAATGACGCTCATGCTTCATACCCTCCAAAAATTTCTTGCCATCTACCAGGAAATTCTGGTAGTACTACATACCTTTTCTTCCACCTCCTTCAAGGGCTTCAACTTATGACAAACTCCATCCTTTGTCAGGGAATATGTATTTGCATGACCATCATGGACAGTGCTCCTATCATACTGCCATGGCCTCCCCAACAGCATATGACATGGATCCATCAGTATGATATCACACAACACCTCATCATGGTAATCACCACTCATGAACTTCACTAAACACTGCTCATTGACCAAAGCTCTATGGTCCTTCTGCAACCATGCAATCTGATATGGATGTGGATGCTTTCTTCTTGTCAACTTCAACTTGTCAACCATTTCCTCTGAAACAAGATTATCAGTGTTTCCACTGTCAATAATAATATCACAACACTTACCTTCACATTTCCACCTTGTGCAGAATAAACTCTTCCTCTGATTGGGTTCTTTCTCCTCATTTAGCAAGGTTCTTCTAACAACTAGGGTTTCTCCCCTTTCAGCATCTTCAGAATGCTTAGAATGTGCATCTTCATCTACATGTGCAACTCGTGCATTGCCTTCAGGTCTTCTATTTGTCCTTCCTTGATGTTGCAGACACTCGTATGCTCGATGCCCTTCTTCCCCACATTGGAAACAGGTTCCTCTGAAACCTCCTCTTCCGGGTCCTTGCCCAAGTCTACCTCTTCCTCTTCCTCTTTGCTCACCATTGTTCTGGTCACAAGGGTGGTAGGCATTATCCCCTCTCTAATTTCGACTGGTGCCATCTTCTTCACTTTTCTTTTGATCTTCATTACGGCCTCTATAGGGCCTCCCACCAGTCCTTCCACCTTGATCTCTTCCCCTTTGCTTGCTGTCAAATCTTTTATTCAACTTCTGTTCTGGGTTCAAATCCCCAGAATATTTCAAAACCTCAATCCTGGGCCTCTTTCTGATCTTTGAAATAGCCCTCAACAACCTAACTTCTGCAGGATCTCCGGCAGCTTCTTGTTCTTCCTCAGATAGCTCTTCTTCAGCTTCATCTTCTGTTTCATCTCTTATCCTTGGCTCAAACCCTCTTTGTAGCTCCTGTTGTAATGCATCAATTTGCCTTTGCAGGGCTCTAAAAGCCTCTTTTGTCAAAGCATTCCTCCAAACATGATTTCTTCATGAAGACATCTTGGTCTCCGCAATAAACCCACAACCTCAGGTCCTGGTGCAAACTGCCTCACGGTCGGTGATTTGTCTACACACTCCAGAACCCTTGCTCTAATACCACTTGATGAAGGGGGTAAATCATTAAACACACAATATCAAAAATTAAACACAGAGAATAGAACTTTCTTTTATTGATCTGGGCAACTTATTACATTACAGAAGCTTAATTACAATCAGAGGAATCAGTCCTCCATAGGCTGCAACACACTACAGCTACCATCACCAGGCTCTGAAATCTTTCACCTTCTGTAACCCCCAAATCAGCTAGGGTTTTTGTTTTCTTGCCTATTCTTGACTCTACACTTGCCCCCTTAACTCTACTACTGTCCAGGGTCCCCAAAATAGCCATAATTAACACTTTTTGGTAGTCACAGCTAAATTTCAAAATTTACAACTCCCTATAAAAGTAGGTAAACTTCCGGGAAGCATAACTTTTGATCCAGGTGTCTGATTAATGAACCGTTTTAGGCATTGGAAAGCTCATGATGTGAACTATCACACTGAAAATCCATAAGTAGATTTTCATCAACTTTTTGAGATGTTTAGGGAAGTTTTAGTGCCTCATATCTCGTTTCAGAAATTTTTAGGGGCTTTTTAGAAAATAAAAACTTTAATATCTTTCAGCTCATAAATGATCTTTGCCTGATTCCTTCGCCAAAGGTCTTATATTTCCATTTAGTAACTTTTTGCAATTTTTTGCTTCAATCCATGGCCAACTGCAAACTTTCCAAAAATAGCAGGTAGACTTACCAAAATAGGTAGGTTGTTATTTTTAGTAGTTTTAGAAAAACTAAAACTCCTACATCTTTATTCTAGATATTATGGAACCAAAAACACTAATTATGGAAAGAAATGAAAATAGCTATAATGATTTTGAATTAACTTCTTTTTGGGTGATGCAAGATTGCCCTTACACCACTGGATGCTCCTGCACCAGACACCCAGGGTAATTTGAGAAGTGACCCTGTCACGTCTCAGATGTTTATGTGAGGGAAACCCAAATGGTCAACCTCTGCCTTAGATAACCAAGAGGAATCTTCAATAGGCATTCCTTTCCATTTTACCAAATATTCTTCATATTGCTTGTTCCGAGTACTTCTTCCCACACGGCTATCCAAAATCTCTTCTATCTCATCCATTGAAGTAGATGCTGGAATACTCCACTGTGCTTCTGTTGGTCCATCCTCTGCTCCACCTTCATGATATTCTGATAAATCAGCAATGTTGAAAACAGGGGAGATATTGATCCCATTCGGCAGCTCTACCTCATATGCATTTCTTGAATCATGCTTCTTCAAGATTCTGCATGGTCCAAATTTCTTCATTTTCAACTTATTGTATGTTCCAATTGGGAACCTTTCTTTTCTCAAATGAACCATGAATTCATCTCCTACCTGGAACTCCTTATACCTCCTCTTCTGATCTACCTTAGCCTTGTACTGAGTATTCATCTTATTAATGTGCTTTCTCACCTCTTCATGCAAATTCTTCAGATGTTTTACAAAGTCTTCAGCCTCGGCACTTGTCTTTTCTCCCTTATCCAGATTCCTTAACTTTGAAGCATTTCTTGGACTATTTCCATATACAATTTGGAATGGTGATTTACTAGTACTCCTATTGATAGAATTGTTGTAAGCAAATTTTGCCTATGGTAAAATCAAATCCCATCCCTTGGGCTTATCTCCTACTAAGCACTGTAGCAGGTTACCCAATCTCCTATTCACCACTTCGGTCTATCCATCAGTCTATGGATGGTGTGCAGAACTAAACTTCAAATCTGTCTTCAACTTCTTCCATAATGTCCTCCAGAAATAACCAACGAACTTGGTATCTCGATCTGAAACTATGCTCTTTGGTATACCATGTAGTCTCACCACCTCTCTAAAAAATAATTCAGCAATATGAATAGCATCATTATTCTTCTTGCAAGGAATAAAATGTGCCATCTTCAAGAATCTATCCACCACCACAAAAATGGAATCATGTCCTCTCTGTGTCCTTGGTAAACCAAGAACAAAATCCATACTGATATCATCCCATGGCTTCTCTGGTATAGGTAATGGTTGATACAACCCTGTATTCTAACTTGTTCCTTTTGCCATCTGACATACTCTGCAACTCTGCACAAACTTCCTCACATCCTGTTGCAGCTGTGGCCAATAATAATTTTCACCAACAATAGCAATGGTCTTATCTTGACCAAAGTGTCTAGCCAATCCTCCACTATGCTTCTCCTTAATTAGATTCTCTCTCATGGAACTCCTTGGAATGTACAACTAGCTTCCTCTAAACAACATGCCATCTTGGATTATGAAATCCAACCATCTTGTCCTGTCTAAAGTAATAGGTTCCAAACAAGCTTTCCAGGCCTCTGCAAAATCTAGATCCCCACGATACAAACTTTTCAGCTCATCGAACCCAAAAACCTCTATCTTCATTTCTGTCAACAAATTTTGCCTTCTGCTTAAGGCATCTGCAACTCTGTTGGACTTCCCACTCTTGTGCTTTAAAACAAAAGTATAGCTCTGCAAAAACTCAACCCATTTTAAGTGCCTTTGGTTCAACTTTCCTTAACTATTAAGATACTGTAAAGCTTGATAATTAGTATATAAAACAAACTACTTTCGCAACAAATAATGTCTCCATTTCTTCAAAGCCTGAATTATTGCATAAAACTCCTGATCATAAACAGAATACTTTTTCTTGGCATCATTAAGATTCTCACTAAAATAAGCAATTGGCTTACCTTCTTGGCTCAAAACAGCTCCTATACCACTACCACTAGCATCACAATCTACCTAAAATACCTTATTGAAATCTGGAAGTGCCAAAACAGGTTGCTCTACAACTTTCTGCTTCAATGTATCAAAGCTCTTGTCTGCTCATTTAGTCCATCAAAACTCTTTTCTATCCCCTCTCAGTGTCTCAGTTACGGGTGCACAAATGCAACTAAAATTCCTGATAAAATTTCTGTAAAAACTTGCCAAACCATGAAAGGATCTTACCTCTGTTGTAGTCCTTGGCATAGGCCATTCAATGATAGCCCTTACTTTTTCTGGGTCCATCTTAAGACATTCTGAGACTACAAATCCTAGGTATACCAACTTCTTTGCAAAACTACATTTCTTTAGATTAATCAACAACTTCTCCTCCCTAAGCTTCTCTAGAACTCTTCTGATATGCATCAGATGCTCATCCCAAGTCTTACTAAAAATTAAAATATCATCCAAATAAACAATAACAAAACTTCCCAAAAATTCTTTCAATACCTCGTTCATGAGCTGCATGAATGTGCTCGGTGCATTGGTTAGCCCAAATGGCATGACTAATCACTCATACAAACCTTCCTTTATCTCGAAGGTTGTTTTCCATTCATCTCCTTCTCTGATACAGATCTGGTGATACCCACTCTTCAGGTCAATTTTCGTGAAGTACTTGGCTCCACTCAAACAATCCATAATGTTATCCATTCTTGGCAATAGAAATCTATAATTAATAGTTATCTTATTGATGGCTCAAGAGTCTGTACACATCCTCCATTCTCCATCCTTCTTTGGTGCTAGTACTGCAGGTACCGCACATAGACTTAGGCTCTCCCTTCTCAGTCCCTTCCTTAACAACTCCTGAACTTATCTATTCAAGTCTTCATCCTCTGCAAGGGTCATTCTGTGGGCTACCTTGTTTGGTAAACTGGCTCCTAGTATCAAATCTATTTGATGACTTATCTTCCTTACTGGTGGAAAACCTTCTGGTACATTATCAGAGATAATGTCCTGGAACTCTTCCAACATATCTGAAACTTCTGCTGGTACATCTTCACAGTTCTCTTGACTAGTCTTAGGAATCAATGCAAAGCAATGACACTCATGCTTCATACCCTCCAAAAATTTCCTACCATCTACCTGGCAAATTCTTGCAATACTACATACCTTTTCTTCCACCTCCTTCAAGGGCTTCAACTTATGATGAACTCCATCCTTTGTCAGGGAATATGTGTTTGCACGACCATCATGGACAGCGCTCCTATCATACTGCCACAGCCTCCCCAACAGCATATGACATGCATCCATCGGTATGATATCACACAACACCTCATCATGGCAATCACCAATCTTGAACTTCACTAAACACTGCTCATTGACCAAAGCTCTATGGTCCTTCTGCAACCATGCAATCTGATATGGATGCGGATGCTTTCTTCTTGTCAACTTCAACTTGTCAACCATTTCCTATAAAAAAAGATTATCAGTGCTTCCACTGTCAATAATCATATCACAACACTTACCTTCACATTTGCACCTTGTGCGGAATAAACTCTTCCTCTGATCAGGTTCTTTCTCCTCTTTTAGCAAGGTTCTTCTAACAACTAGGGTTTCTCCCCTTTCAGCATCTTCAAAATGCTCAGAATGTGCATCTTCATCTACATGTGCAACTTGTGCATTGCCTTCAGGTCTTCTATTTGTCCTTCCTTGATGTTGCAGACACTCATATGCTTGATGCCCTTCTTCCCCACATTGGAAACAGGTTCCTCTGAAACCTCCTCTTCCGGGTCCTTGCCCAGGTCTACCTCTTCCTCTTCCTCTTTGCTCACCATTGTTCTGGTCACGAGGGCAGTAGGCATTATTCCGTCTCTGATTTCGACTGGTGCCAGCTTCTTCACTTTTCTTTTGATCTTCATTATGGCCTCTATAGGGCCTCCCACCAGTCCTTCTGTCTTGACCTCTTCTCCTTTGCTTGCTGTCAAATCTTTTATTCAACTTCTCTTCCACCTTCAGGGAAAACTGGTATGCATCTTCTATGGTGGTCATTCTGACTAGGCTCAACTCCTCTTGAATACTCGGCCTCAACCCATTAATGTAATGGGCTACCTTCTCCTTCTTGGCCTCTCCATGGCCTGTCATGATAGTGATCTTATAAAAATCTTCTGTATACTCCTTAACAGACTTGTTACCTTGCTTCAGTCCTTGCAACTTCTTTAGTAACTCCATCTCATAATCCACAGGAATGAACTATTTCTTTAGTTTCTCCACCATCTGATCCCATCTGGTGATCTTTCATTTTCCTCTTCTATTCCTGTCTAGTTGGACCTCCTTCCACCAAATATTGGCATGGCCCTTCAACTTTGTTTTTGCAAACTTGACCCGATCTGGGTCCTCCACATCTTCATACTCGAAATACTCCTCCATGTCATTGATCCAATCAATAATCTGTTCTGAGTTCAAATCCCCAGAATATGTAGAAACCTCGATCCTGGGCCTCTTTCTAATCTTCAAAATAGCCCTCAACAACCTAACTTCTATAGGATCTTCAGTAGCTTCTTGTTCTTCCTCAGATAGCTCTTGTTCAGCTTCATCTTTGCTTTCATCTCTTATCCTTGGCTCAAACCCTCTTCGTAGCTCATAGTGTAATGCATCAATTTACCTTTGTAGTGCTCTAAAACCCTCTTCTGTTAAAGCATTCATCCCAACATGATTTCTTCATGGAGGCATCCTGGTCTCTGTAACAAACCCACAACCTCAGGTTCTGGTGCAAACTGCCTCATGGTCAGCGATTTGTCTACACACTCCAAAATCCTTGCTCTGATACCACTTGATGAAGGGGGTAAATCATAAAACACACAATAATAGCAATTAAATACAGAGAATAGAACTTTCTTTTATTGATTTGGGCAACTTATTATATTACAGAAGCTTAATTACAATCAGAGGAATCAGTCCTCCACAGGTTGCAACACACTACAGCTACCATCACTAGGCTCTGAAATCTTTCCCCTTCTGTAACCCCCAAATCAGCTAGGGTTTCTATTTTCTTGCCTATTCTTGACTCTACACTTTCCCCTTAACTCTACTACTGTCCATGGTCACCAAAATAGCCATAAATAACACTTTTTGGTGGCCTCCAGCTAATTTCAAAATTTACAACTCCCTATAAAAGTAGGTAAACTTTCGAGAAGCATAACTTTTGATCCAGGTGTCCGATTGATGAACCGTTTTAGGCATCGGAAAGCTTGCGATGTGAACTATCATGCCGAAAATCCGTAAAGGGATTTTCATCAACTTTTTTGGATGTTTAGGGAAGTTTTAGTGCCTCATATCTCGTTTTGAAAAATTTTAGGGGCTTTTCAGAAAACAAAAACTTTAATATCTTTCAGCTCACAAATGATCTTTGCCTGATTCCTTCACCAAAGGTCTTATATTTCCATTTAGTAACTTTCTACAAGTTTTCACTTCAATCCATGCCCAACTGCAAACTTTTCAAAAATAGCAGGTAGACTTACCAAAATAGGCAGGTTGCTATTTTTAGCAGTTTTGGAAAAACTGAAAGTCCTACATCATTATTCTAGATATTATGGAACCAGAAACACTAATTATGGAAAGAAATGAAAATAGCTACAATGATTTTTAATTAACTTCTTTTTGGGTGATGCAAGATTGCCCTTACACCACTGGATGCTCCTGCATTAGTCTTTGAGAGAAAATTTTTGCCATTTTTGGATACCCATTTCAGTCTTGTTTAAGATTCAGAGATCAAATTTCACCTTGCAGTCACTTTTTCCATCCATTCCATAGCATACCCTCTCTTTCGTTGGTCATCTCATCCACCTTCTACTAGGTCTTCCTAAACAAAGTCAAAGTATCCCATATCAGATTAGCATAGGCCCCTTTTTTGGATCAGTTTGGATTCAAGTAACCCTAGTAAGTCACAGAACTTCGCTACTGGTCTTGATGCATGACTAGTCCCTACATAGTAAGACAGGGATCGAGTACCCTTACTTGTGGCTATCATCTTGTATCGGCCATCTTAATTGGAATCATTAATCGAGAGAGTCCCTTGTCTGAATCTTGTCATAAGTATCCTATCCTCAGTAGTCTCCACTGACATCTTGCCAAAATCTCTATTTTCATCCCACCACATCTCATGTCGCCTTGCATGGTTCTTACTAGATCTCAATATCAAAAGCAACTTGAAATGGTCGGGTCATCTGACCATATTGTCATCCCTCATGATTGTGATAAGGAAATCTCTCACGAATGGTATCAAGGACACTTCCAAGATCAGAAATTCCAATGCTTTCTAGAGAAAGGGCTCCATGAGGACCCTCACAAGTATTTTATTCACCTTGCAAATCTTAGACTTAAGCTGCCCATTGACTTTGATCTCAGTAAACTGAAAGAGACCATAGAGGATAATCATGAACACCATAATAGTGAGGACAAAGGAAAGAAAGTCATAGACCCAAAAACACCTATGGAAGAAATGACGAAACAAATTGAGGGTCTAACACAATAAATGATAGATCTCAAGATGGGTACAAACACTAAAGCTTACTCCTTGGAAGATATTGCACTGTACCCGTTTGATAAAAGTTTGAACATGGTACCATTCCCCTTTCGGTTCAAAGTTCCTAAGTTTGAAAAATACAAAGGGAAAGTGGACCCTAGAGATCACATTAGGGAATTCAACGCCACATGCATGGAAGTAGCTCACAATGAGACTTTCTTAATGAGACTATTCCCTAGATCTCTAGGTAGTCAAGCCATGGAGTGGTTCTCATGGCTCCCACTAAGCATCAAAATATTTTATGAGTTAGTCAACAAATTCATCATGCACTTCTTGTACAATATTGAACATGAAGTCTCCATGCTTGACCTATGCAATACCAAGTAAAAGAGTGGTGAATCATTCGCCTCCTTCTTACAAAGGTGGAGACAACTAGTGAGCAAATGCTCATATGATGTACCTGAGAAGCAATTGATGGAGATGTTTATCCACAACCTCAACTCTAATCTAAGCTATCAAATACAAATTCAATGCCCTACCTCATTTTTAAAGGTCATTGAAATGGGATTATTCATAAAAAAAGCTATGATCACCAAAGGACAAATCAAGTTGTACAAGGACACACCTAACTTGAACTACATGACTGACAAGTCAAAGTTTTGGACTAAGAATAAAAATGTTGTCAATGATGGAGTAGTTAATGCCAAGGTTGTGGCTCCCAAACAACAACCAATATTCACTCTCAAAGGAGAGGCAATCAATACAACTCCCAACAAAGTATTCTCTCGAGAGCCAAGACCATGGTACAACTCAAATCCAAGGTGAAAGTTCACACCGTTGGGTTAATCCCAAGAATCTGCATTAAGGAAGCTATTAGCCAACAATGAGATCACTCTACCACCTACAAGCAATTATGAACCTCAAATAAAACCTCACTATTGGAAAGATACCAACTTTTGTGAGTATCATAGAGGAAAAGGACATACAACCAACAATTGTATTCATTTTAAACATGTTATTCAAGACATACTTGATCAAAATCAAGGAGGTGCTCAACAACTTACCTCTAATGAGATGCATGTGGCTTACAAGGATCCACTTCTCAATCACAATAGACCGTACAACAACAACAATAGCAACAACAACAACAAAAGCAATGGTAATAACAACAACAACCACAATAGGCAAAATCAAAATAATAGGAATAGTAATGCCAAGTACGCAAGTGTGCCATTTGATTATACCATCAATTGCATATCAGAGCATGTCCCACAAATCAATGTGGCTACATCTAACAAACAATCAAGACCTAATAAAACTGATTGCAACATCATCACCCGTAGTGGTAAGGTCACGTTGAATACCTTCCCTCCAAGGTCATCACCTTCTCAGTCCAACTCCCATCAGTATAGTGTCATAGACCAACTACGGAAGACTCCTGCCCACATTTCTATCTTAGGGTTGTTGCGTCTATCTCCTTCCCACAAGGAGATTCTTAATAAAGCCTTAGTGGAAACTATTGTACCCATGAACTTGGCCCAAGAGAAGCTTCAAGCCATGGTAGGAAATCTCACTTCCTCTAGTACCATATCATTTACTGAACAAGATGACCTCTGAATGTCTCAGCCTCATAACACCCCCTTACATATCATCGCATTCATCCATAAGCACCGCATCAAGAGGTTTCTCATTGATGGGGGTGCTGGTTTAAATATTTGTAAGCTCAAGCTAGTCCTTAAATTGCGGTTCTCAAAAAATGTAGTTGATCCAAGGAAGAAGATTACTATCAAAGCATATGATGAAGAGGAAAGAACTACCAAAGGAATAGTGGTGTTACCAATACAAGTGGGACCAATGATAAAGGATGTTGTGTACCAAGTCCTAGATAGGGAGCTAACCTATAATATTCTCCTAGGTAGACCATGGATTCATGCCATGAAAGCTATGCCTTCTACCTATCACCAATGCATAAAATTCCCTGATAATGGCAAACAAGTCACCATCCAAGGTGACCCAGACCCCTTTCAGCATTGCAACTCTATCCTCTCAAAACTTGACTACATCATATCCAACAATAGAGCATCTACATCCCCTACCCCACAACATGATTCTACCTTCGAAGCTTCCTCATCCAAGCCCAAAGAGTAGAAAATTACCATCAAAGAAATAGGAGTAGGGGAATACTCCATCGAGCACAACCTCAACTTAGCCAAAATGCCATTATCTCCTAGATCCTTTGGGTGACCCAAGCATTTTCCAAAGCCATCTGCTCCTCCTACTCCCACAGCTCCCTTTGTAAAATGGGGACCCTATCAGATGAAACAAAGGAAAGAGATATCTTACAATGGATCTACACAGAAGAAGAAGAGAACACACAACAAGAACCACCTAAGCTCCCAACAGAAATTTATGGATGATGTGAATTTATCTTACACAGAATGGGTTATGAAGGACAAGGTCCCATTGGCCTAAGAAAAGAAGGAATCATAGAACCCATTCGACCTTCTTCATCATCATTGGCTAGAACTACAAAAGGTCTAGGATATAAGGATAAGGGCAAAGCTAAAGCAAATGCTTGTCTTTTGGAAATGATCCATAACCCTCAAAGGGATAGTGATAGATTCCAATGAATATGAGTGGGATGAGCTGATAGAGCATTCTTATGATGACAAAGAGGTTGACACCATTCAAACTTATAGCTCCTACTGTGAGGGACAAACACTACTGCATAGACTGTTAGAGTGTGATTTACCTATCCCTAAGAATATGAATTTCGAGGAAGGTTTGAGTTCTATCACAATAAACAATTTGGAGGAAAGTACCATTCTAAGCACTCTCCCTACCAATACTCCTAGCATATCCATTCAAACTATCAACAAATCATATCTATCCTCCAACTACCTCCCCCTTGTGCATTCTGAACTTATTGACAGGGATCTACAAGGAACCCCGCAACTAGATATGTTCTAAAATGATGATGCCTATATTGACTACATGGAACTTAGGGACCACCTACCTAAAGGAGATCATAAAGTTGGCTTTGCCATTGAACTCAATATCATAGCTTATTTTAGAGAGGGTGCCAAGTCTTCTAGTCACAAAAATATCAAAATAAAACCTGGACCTGATGGTGAAAACTACTCCGCGACAGTGTCAGATCCCAAAATAGTAAAAAGAAAGGACACATTCGATGGTGAAAACCCAACTATGGAACCTGACAATGGAAGGCTTGACACTCTCCCCAATGAAATGTACCAGGAGAAGTCTCAGATTGCTATGGAACCTCCAGAACCTATTAACATTCGAACAAAGGAACAACCTAAGATCATTCACTTTGCTAAGTCTCTAACCCCACCAGAAAAGACTAAGTTTGTCCCATTCTTCAATAAAAAGTAAGTCAATTTTTCTTGTTCATACGCAGATATGCTAGGGTTAGATCCAGATTTGATTCTACATCATCTTCCATTCGATCTAGGAGTGAAGCCAATGAAACAAAAGCTTAAAAAGATGCATCCACACATCGCACTGCTAGTAAAAGAACTCAAGAAACTACTGGATGTGGGCTTCATCAGAGATATAGACTATCTGGAGTGGGTCTCCAACATAGTACTAGTGTCCAAACCTGATGGCTGAGTCAGACTATGAAATGAGTTCAGAGATCTAAACAAAGCTTGCCACAAGGATGAATTTCCGTTGCCAAATATAGATATCATAGTCGACTTAACAGTAGGGCATACCATGTTATCTCTCATGGATGACTTCTCCAAATACAATCAGATTAGGATAGCACTAGAAGACCAGCATAAGACAACTTTTACTTGTCCATGGGGCACTTTCTGCTGGAATGTCATGCCATTTGGGCTAAAGAATGCAAGAGCTACATATCAACTTGCTATGACAACTATATGATGCATGTCACAATGGAAGACTATGTAGATGATATCCTTGCAAAGTCACTCACAATAGAATCACACCTGGATGTGCTAGAAAAGGTCTTTCAGAGACTAGAACAATTTAAAGTTAGGTTAAACCCAAAGAAATGTGTGTTTGGAGTCACCTCAGGCAAGCTCTTAGACTTTATTGTATCAGCGAATGGAATAGAGGTAGAACCTGCCAAAGTCAAAGCTATTATGGACATGCCACCATCCAAGAATCTTACTCAACTATGGTCTCTATAGGGCAAGCTACAAGCAATTCGTCAGTTCATATCACAAGTGGCAGACAAGTGTCAACCCTTCAGTCATCTCCTACATAAGAACATTCCATTTAGGTAGGATGAGAAGTGCAAAGAGGCATTCAAAAAACTAAAGGAATATCTTATGAATCCACCTATTCTCATGCCTCCCATCCAAGGGAATCCATTGTTACTTTACATATCTACTACACCAATAGCTCTTGGGGCCCTCCTAGCACAACAAGATTACGAAGGTAAAGAAAGAACCGTCTACTACATCAATCACACATTGGTGGACTATGAATTGCAATACTCTTAGAAATAAAGATCATGTCTTGTGGTAGTCTTTGCTTCCCAAAAACTATGACACTACATGCTAGCACATCCATTCAAACTTATTCCAAAGATAGATCCACTAAAATACCTACTAAGCAAAGCAGCTCTAACAGGTCACCTAGCCAAATAGGTAATGCTCTTAAGTGAATATGACATTGAGTATGTAGAAAGAAAAGCTATCAAGGGGAAAATCATTGCTAATTAGTTAGTAGATGCACCACTATAGGACACCACACCAATGCAATTTGAGTTCTCAGATGAATTATTATTCAATATCACAACACATTCCTCGAAGCTCTACTTTGATGGGTCCTGTAGAAACCATGGATCAGGGGCAAGAATCTTGTTTGTAACTCCTCATGGAAACACCATACTAAAGTCTTATCATTTATTATTCCCATGCACCAACAATATAGCAGAGTATGAGGCCTTGGTCATTGGTTTCAAAATGGCAATAGAGTGGAAAATCAAAGAGCTACATGTCTATGGTGATTCTCAACTAGTAATCAATCAGGTCAATGATAATTACCAAACCAAAGATGAGAAGCTTGTCCCATACAAGCAAATGGTCAATCACTTTAAGGAATACTTTGTGATCATCTCTTTCAAGAAGATACCTTGCATTGAAAACAAAGCAGCAGATGCCATGGCAACCATTGTCTCTCTACTTAAAATCCTAGAGAATGAGTCATAGTATGAGTTCTTAGTGGAATCAATTCAACAACCAGCTTATGATCTTCTTGAAACCCACTCCATATGCCTATTAGTCATATCTGATTCACCTTGGTATGGTAAGATTTACACTTACCTCAAGGATAACACCCTCCCACCTAACTTATCTTCTTCAAACCAACGATGAACCTTTATACGCCAAACCTCTCATTATACCATTATTGCCGACACCATATACTGACGTGGTGTAGATGGTACTTTACTCCATTGTTTAGAACGAGAAGAATCCCAAACCACCTTACAAGATGTACATGAAGGGATCTGTGGAACACACTCTAGAAGTCCTTCCTTAGCTAAGAAACTCGTGTTTGGGTTATTATTGGCCGAACATGGAAACAGATTCATATCAATTTGTGAAGAAGTACAAGTAGTGCTAGATACACGGGAACCTGATACATGCACCATCTCAAGAGCTTAGACCTTTAACAACACCTTGGCCCTTTTATCAATGAGGACTCAACCTTGTGGGAAAAACCCATCCTCCATCATCCAACAGCCATAAATTCATAATAACCACCACTGAGTACTTTACCAAGTGGATTGAAGTCGTTCCCCTCACCACCATCATAGGTAAACAAATCTCCTCACTCATCCTTAATTACCTCATCTGCAAATACAAGATTCCCTCATCCATTATCACGGATAATGGAAAACCGTTCAAAACCTAGGATGTCCAAGAACTCTGTGACCGATTCAAAATCCAACACTGTTTCTCCACACCATATTACCCCCAAGGTAACGGCCAAGTAGAAGCATCCAACAAGACCATCTTGAAACTCCTCAAGAAGACAGTCAACGATGCTGGTCATGTTGGCACATCCAACTCAATCCTGCTCTGTTGGCCTATCAAACCAGTATACGCACTCCCACAGGTGCTAGCCCTTATGCCCTTGATATTGCTCATAAGCTATCCTTCCCATCGAGGTCAAGTTACCATCTCTCAGGGTGTTGTTAAAAGGTCTCATAACTGATGAAGAGTATAGAGTTTCCAGATTACAAGAGCTCGAGCTACTAGAGGAAAGGAGATAGAAGGCCTTCAATAATCTCAAGGCATATCAATAAATGATGTCATGAAGCTACAACCACAGGGTCCGCCCAAGAGTCTTTAAAGTTGGAGATCTAGTACTTAAAGAAAATCCCCGCAATCAATAGGATCAAGAAAAGAAAGGTAAATTTGAACCCAACTAGCTTGGGCCTTATGGGATCATGGCTACTTATGGATCAGGGGCATATCAGTTAGCAATGTCAGAGGGTGAGCTATTCGATGACCCAATCAATAGTATGCATCTTCATCGGTTCTATACCTAAGAAAACCCCAATGTAAGGGGGCATAAAATACAAAAATATAAAAAAAATTAGAAAAATACAAAAAAATTAAAAAAATGGAAAAACAAGAAAAAAGTTGTCCTTTGATGAAAACCTGGCAAATAGGTGCCTTGGATAGGTACCATGATGAAAACTTGGAAAACAGGCATCATGCATACTTTTTAGCTTTCATACAAATAAAAGCAAGTGGTGAAAACTTGGTAAACAGGCATTACTTGTGATAAACTGCTTCCTCCATCTTTGGGAAACTAATCACTTTGTGTCCATTCTTCCTCCAATCGTATCCCATTCAATCCATATATGGTTCCATAATAAAAAAACCTAGCGGTAACCTATCATGGCTTGATACTCTATCTCTTTTGTCACCTTGTCAACCAAGGTCTTATCTAGTATCCTATCCACAATGTTAGCCTAGCATAGCATCTGTCATTAGTGTCCACATAGCCCAAGTCCATGAACTACATTGCCTCTGTGTCGTCACATAGGCAAGGCCAGTTTTGCAATGAGCCCCTGACGCACTAGGTCATTCCCTTAGGCTCCATCTCACCAATAAGGATTGTGGAATCTTTCACTAGGCAAGTAAGCGCAAGCACAACCCACTTTCAAGTAGAAATTTTGATGCATCACCTCAACTTATCCAAATCAAAGAAAGCAAATATCAAAAGCACTCTAAATGATTTTACCTAAATATTGGCAAGAAACAAACACATCTAAATGCAGAAATGTTTTGTGGTTGGGGATCATAGTTAAGTTATAGCATCTTGATTTTTGTTATCATGTCTTTCTATGCTACTCAAGGATGCCAAAAGCTAGAGATGGTATGATGGGGACATGATTATTTTCTTTGATTTCTATTTGTGGATTAAAATTTAGTAATGTGATGCCATGATCGGCAAAAGATCATCGAGGACATCAAAGGTTTAACATGAATAGGGGCAATCCTTGTCTGTTGATACACAAGAAATACTCAGATTTTCATGGATCAATTATACCTCGATGCTTGTATTAACTTGCTAAATCAAAATCCATGTAAGCGATACTTAGGTCATCTCATCTCAGTTCAATTATACCTAGATGCTTGTACTAACTTACAACATTCAGAAAAAGTAACAAAAACAATTGCCCAATGATGAAATAAGCAATTCAAAATACTTGCATTATCAAGATGTCAAAAGCAAAGAATCCATCATACATCCATTATAAATCCATACATCCATATCCCATGCAATAAAAGATCCAACAATGCAGAGTATCAATACAAATTAAAGCTTGTGAGTCTTTCTATCGAGTCAGTTTTTAATCAATTTCCTGTCTATCATTGTGTCATCTTTGTGTCGATAGAGTACATTTGGACATCACAAAAACATAGCATAGTTTGCATATCATATTACATGAGATAGTCATTTACATGATTAAATCATTTGCATACATAATAAGTGCATTAGGTCATCCATATACATTTTGTAATCATCACATAGTGTAAACAGAAAAAATCAAAAACATAGATAAGTGCATCACATAAACTGCATAATCATATAGATACCATTTTAATTTACAC
This sequence comes from Cunninghamia lanceolata, assembly GCA_027924645.1. Lineage (NCBI taxonomy): Eukaryota > Viridiplantae > Streptophyta > Pinopsida > Cupressales > Cupressaceae > Cunninghamia > Cunninghamia lanceolata. The sequence goes on along the minus strand of BSBN01000194.1, from coordinate 6,770,721 downwards.
ATAAGGGGCATATCAAGTAAAACATTTAAGTCTGCATTAGATTACATAGCATCATGAACACATCTAAGTCTACATTAGATCACACAACATCATAAGCACATCTAAGTCTACATTAGATCATATAGCATCATAAGCATCTAAGTCTACATTAGACAAACATCACATAGCATCATAAGCACATCTAAGTTTGCATTAGATAAACATGTGCATCACATCATATAATAGAAATGCATTCATAACATATAGCATACATGATCGCATATATAGATCATCAAATATAGCTGCATCATCATATAAATATCATAAACATGTCCAAATGTACAATATCAAAAAGGTCTACCTTTGAGTTAATCTCATATGCAATATATACATCTCAAAGATAATGATACATGTCTCAAAGTACAAAAGTGATACATATATATATCCATCTATTTAGGCCATCAAAAAGTATGTACATAAAGTTCTAAAATCTATTCAAGTGTCTGCTAACCCTACTGCTATGAACCGCTACTCCCAGTAGTGTCATATGTCTCTGCTCCTCTGCTAGCCCCAGACTGTTATGGGCCCATCACAGAAGCTCCCAATCGTGATCCACCTGCTCTTTGCGAGGCCATAGACTAGATCTTGTAGCTCAAAGCCCTTTGATCAATTGGAACAACACCATGGTATAATGCCTGGTAGTACTACATCTGAGCCTATGCTCTGGAAAGCTCACCCTGTACCTACACTAATTGTTGCTGCACCTGTGCTAACTATACTTGAGCCTGGGCAAGCTGTGCTTGTGTTTGCTATACTTGTCCAACCAGAAATGTGCTCATGCCATATGTCCTAAGGGTTGCTACTGCTATATCTCTCTCCAATTGGATGGCTCGTATCCTAGCCTCTGCCGTATCTTGCTCTCTCGTGAGCCCCAAGATAATGCCTATATCTGACTCTCGTTGGGCCTCAGCCATCCTAAGTTGTACCCTAAGCTACCTGATCTATCCTCTCAGCATCGCAATGGCTCTCTCCTAAACATTTGGCTATGCTAGATCCTGGGAGGCCTGTCGCTGTCCCTACCCCTACAGCTGATGTACCTTCTTCTGTGCCACCTATTGTGGTGGCAACATCTGTCCCTGATGTGCAACCTGTGGCTGCACTACCTGCTAAGCATGGGAGGATCCCTCCCTAGATCTCCTCCTCTACCTAAGTTTGCCTCAATCTCCCCCATCTCCCCCATCTCCTCTACCTCCTCCTCCATCTCCACCATCTCCTCTATCTCCTCCCCATCCTCCTCTCCTCCTCCTCCTCCTGCCAACCTTTCCCTCATCATCTGAATTTGCCTCATCTATGTGAGGAACTAGCTCTTTAGGCCCTAAGTACCTCAGAAAAGGGTGAGCAATGAACCACTCCTCATAATCTAGAGTCATCCCTGCATCTGCTATCTCTCTCTTCATAGACCATGCAATCTAGGGAATCTGTCAAAACTCTGCCACTGCCTCCTCATAGGATGCCACTAGTCCCTATCTAAATCTCTCTGCATGGGTGTGTGTAAATAGTACTTGTCCCTACGGTGGCCCCTGTCTCCTCCCAAACTATCTCTGTACTCTATTGACAATCTGTCTCTCTAGGATGAACCATGTCCTACCTATAAGACACCGAGTCTGATAGCAGTATGGGAGCTCGTCCGCCTCATCATCCTAGGGCTCACAATCTAGAAATGGTCATTAGATGACTACATCTACCCCATCTAGTGCATGCCTCCAATACTCCAACTTCCCCAGTCTATGCTGGGAAATCACTCCTGCGTATCCATAGCTATAGGGCTCTCCCCTCTATCTAGAGAATGCACATATTGGTCTGGTAATGGCGATATGTTCCCATAACCAAAACTATAACAATGAGACACCTGCTACCAATAAGGGTGTGGTTTGGTGGTTAAGTCGTTCGATTGTAGTGGCAGCCACTAGAGTTCAAACCCTTGTTGGGCCAATGAGCTCGCAGGCTTTATGCCTTCGCTGGGCCAATGTTCTCGTGGGTTTGAAGTGTTCTTGCTAGGGGATGAGGTCCCCCATGTTGTGGCCTCGCCGGTTCTTTGCTCTAGGCAAAAGGATTCACGTGGAGCCAGAGGGCATACGCACCAGTGTCATTGGTCATGTTAAAAAGTTTACCAGGCGCATTTAAAATAAAAACAATGAGACACCTGCTAATAGACTAACACCCCTATGGTATACCACCTAATGCATATCATGGTATAGGTGTGCCAAACCATAGACACCCCCCTCTATGATCATCCTCTCCATAATCCATCCCCATCCAATTGGGAACCCATGTGATCTCCTATCGAAGCATACAATGCCTCCAATCAATCCTGTAATTATCCTAGGGAAGTAGTCATAGTATTTGTGTATATCCTTCTAGGAGATAACCTGATAGTCTAGCTCAGGGTCATCAAACACTCACGTACACTTTGTGAGTCTTGCATCCCACTGTGGATCATACTCCATGAGCTCTCCCTAAATCAGCAAGTGTAGTATCCTATATACATTCTCCAGAGTCACTGTCATCTCGCCAGTTGGGAAGTGAAAGGCCCCATCCTCACTGTGAAACCTCTCCACTACTACAGTCAGTAAGCCGTGGTTCACTCGAACCTTAGACATAAAGCACACATAATACAATCCCATTGTGCCAAGCTCCTCTCAATCTACCTCTGTCAGTGTGTAGTGATGCAACATTGGCAAGGGAAACTACTCCTTCGACATCAATGTATCTCGTATGTCCTCCTGTAAGCACGCAAAGCATGGTGTCAACCTAAAGCTGCAAGTACCATGCTCAACATATCTATAGAATCATATCAACTAACTTAACATATAAAATTGATCAAAATAGCACACTACATCTCTTGACTAGATTCCTGCAATCTCAAAGATATCTTATCGATTGATGCATCGAGCAAGATGCCAATAGAGTCAATTTTGTTAAGTAAACTAACTATCCTATGCATATGCACTAAAATAGAAGGTAAATGCGTAGTTTCTTAGCAAATGCACCACTTCTGACAAATGCACTACAATATTTCTTAAATGTGTCGATCCATGTCAGAAGCGTAGCTACACCTTGTGTATGCACCGCTAAATCCTATGCACCGGAGGACAACAGTCATTAGCCACCAAATAATGAATGCACCTACTTATGTTATGCATGCGCAACTCTAATGCATGTGCAACTTTATATCCTACATGTGCCTCAGAATGACATATGCGCAGTTCCACATGTCAGATGCACCGAACTGCGATCTTGTGCTTTTGTTTTGCCTAATTTTACCTAGTATTTAATGCACTCAAAATTGACCCTAGGTGAAATTTTTTGAGATACATACCAGTGGTCCTGCCTCAGGTGCTCGTTCAAACTGCCGGACTCACTCAAAGCGATGCTCCTTGCATGGGATATCCATCCTAGTGTTGACTGCTCTATGCTCTATGTTCTCCTAAGCTTTCAAAGACAATCCAACAAAAGCCAAGTGTACAAATGACTTGTCTTGTGGACCCAACTCCTATATATAGCATGGAAGCCCTAAACTGGTTGCATGATAACTATGACTACTTCCTGCACATGTTTCTTCCCATTTTCCTCTCATTTCTTAGAAACGGATCATGTTTTCTTCAATCCTAACCAAGTTTTCCCTTCGTCTTCGTGAGATTGTCCGTCTCTCATCCTTCTGCATTCTTCCCATCCAATCTCCCGAGGGGGCATCCTATCATCGTTAAACCTGTACCAGGGGCAAAGTGGGGCATGTATCATTATTAGACAAAATTTATTCTTTGAAGTAACGCCGTAAACTACATTGCATCAAAGAGGGGTAAAATGTATACGCCTAAAAATGACATGACTCGGTCTAAAAAATAATTCTTAATATTTATTCCCTTCTAATTATTCTACCATTAAATAAATAAACAAATTTATTTATTTGATTCATATTCATCTAAGTTAATTAAATATCGAAATATTTGATTACCTCTTCTAAAGTCAAAATTAAATAAAATGCTTTATTTAAGTAAATGCTTCCAAACAATTAAATAATTCTTAAATTATTTAATTAAATCACATCCATTCTTCCAAACTTAAATAAATCAAACCAAATTTATTTAAATCCTCTCAATCTCCAAAAATAAAATACAATCAAATATTTTATTTATTCTTTTAAATCATGCACAACAATTAAATAAATTTATTTATTTAATTTGCTTTCTTATCTTCAAATTCTTCAAATTCTTCAAATATTCTTCCAAATATTCTAAAAATAAGTCTTCTTCTTCATGCACACAAATTTGAATAATTTATTATTTAATTTCTCTCAAATCATGCAAAAGAAAATCACGAGTTGAGATAACTTACTCAATCAACCTTGTTTTTATCAATATCTCTTAAATTAGAAAAAAAAACTTTCTAATTTATGAAAAGCATGTCTTATCTTTAGAAAAGAAAGTAGTTAACTCAAATAAAACAACTTTTGTGTGACACTTGTCTTCTTCCTATTCACACACGTTCATCAACTGTTCTATACCATTGATCTTCTCATTCTTTCTATACCGTTGATCTCCTCTCTCTCAAGTTTATAAATTGAACCCTATTCCTCCATTTCATTCATCCAAGCTTTTAGTAAACTTACTCTGTAGGAATTACAGCACGCCTTTGGCACCAATTCCTTCATTGTTTGTGATCACACTCGTTACCATACTATCATCATTGTTGTGAAGCTCATCTTCATGGTGAAACTATCATAGCAAGGAAGTGCACCTTCTGAGGGCCATATACATAGACAAGATCATTTGTGATAGGCGATCAATGAAAGCTGCAAATTAAAGGAGGTTTGCTTTGTATTGTTCATTGTTTGATTGATCTCTTTTGTTCATTATTTCATTGAGTTTTGGGTATCACTGATATTATATTGATTATTCATTTAAATCCAATTTTCCCTTAACAACTGTTATCTTATTCAATAAAACATCACACTTCGTTTATGATAAGAATGGAATAGTACCTTGTGTTTTTGCATGTATCTTGGAATTTGGTCATGAAAATGTTCACTCCTCATACACTTGTTGCCCTTTATAAAACTATAATTGTATCTTCATTTGTTGATGTATCTCATATGAACATAGGCTCTTGATATCACAGGGACATCAATATATGCTGTAGTTGTTTGTCACTTCCTTCATTTACTGTCATCATGTAAGTCTTGTGGCATGATGTATGTCTTCAATTAACTAAGGCAATGCCATTCCTTACACTGTTGATCTTTATTACATCTTTTTGGTTTTATGATGCATTCATTGTATGAAAATCATACTTTCACTACTTATTTTATTAATGTTATTGAATGAAGCATCCTCTGTCTCTTACAATATGATATCCTTCTTGGATGAATAAGAAGGAAACATGCTGGGCTCTACCCTTGTGGGACCCACATTTTTTCCACATGTTTTAATGTCTTCAAATCAGCAACATTAATTTTCCTATACTTGCACAGTGAACAAACAAGTTAGCATAAAAATATACTTGTTGGAATTTGATTGATCTCTCTCATGATGATCTGATTTATTGCACATGTCTGATGTTGATTCAATCACATTAATGCATAATGTTTGCAAGTTTTATATGTCTACTGATAAAGCATATGATGAATTTGTATATTTGGAGCTTCTAACAGGGATTTTCTCCAACTTTGTAGGTCCATTGTCTTGATCAAAAGCAAGAAGATGAAGACATGTAGACCAAGATGCCAGATAGGAGAATTAACCTTTGATAAGGCCATGATGGATATCCATTTTCTTCATGTGTTCTTTCCCTTTTCTTTATCCTTAGATGTATAGCTTGCATAATGTTTGCATTGGCTCAGTTTTAGTCACTCCCATGGCTTGTGTGGAACATATTTAAACATTCTCTTAAATATGATCAGTTATTTTACCTTATGCAATGATTTATGTATGTTTACTTTTTGTATCAAATGCATAGGATAGAATAACTGAATCTGATTTGAAACATATGTTTAAAACATGATAATGAAATGATAGTTTGTAAATACCTTTCCTTCACATTGAACTATGATATTTGAATAATTCAACCATATCATAACTGAAAGATAAAACTAGTTATATACCTATCATTCATTAAGTGTCTGATCTCTTGCCATTAGATCAATCTTCACTTATCAAGATGGTTTGACAGTTCTGATTGGACTATCACATTATCTTGATAAATGATCCTTTGTTGTTCTCTTACCAAGATATCATGCATTCAAATGATTGATCATACTTAAAAAAATTATTTTATCCCTTTTGTGACAACTACAACTCAGGCCTTGCTAAATTAGGTGTGAACATAATTTAGTAACAATAGGTAAAATCATCATGCAGGGCCAGAATAAAAAATGTCAGTTCAAAACATTTATAAGGGGAATAAGACGGGAAAGTGATCTAGAGTGAAAAATGAGGGTAGATGTGAGCCCCCTATTTCTACTTGCTTATTTGAATGTAGAAACAATGTAGAAATATACCACTTTAGTTTTTTGGAAAACTGACGAAAACTCCTTTAGTAGGGTCATTAATTAAAAAAAAACATAGCCAAGAAGAATACCATAGGATGAAGGGTGGAACCAGGATTCCAATGCAATGAATGATGTGATAATAAGAGTTTGCAGGCCTAAGTTATGAGAGTATCCGTGATGAGTGCTTCAGAGAAATGGTGGAAATTTTGAAAATATTGAAAATTTACTATAAATAGTAAGTTTGATTTTCATTTTTACTATTCATATGTAAATTTGATTTTAGAAAAATTGGAGGATTTTTTAGCACCCTAGATCACAAACATGCCTCATAGACAAGCGTATTGAGCACCCTAGCTAGACACGTGGAGCAGGGTGTCACACTTCATGAGGTAGGTTTCACAATTTAATTTTACATTTAATTATTGTCTTGTTTTGTATGTTAAAGATGGTGTCTAGGAACTGGCATCTTTTTAGGGTGCTGGTGTCTAGTAGGCGCACTGATGTACTAGCCTATTTAGGACGTGCCAACATCCTAAAAAGGTGCTAGGGTTCAAAAAAGCCACTGACGTCCCTGGCACTAGTGTCAAGCCACTTTGACATGAAAATCAAGTTTTTGCATGAAATTTTTGATTTGAAATGATACGGAACTGATAGAATTCTATTGATGAAATTGTAGAGTTGTCTGACAATGTGAGAGCATACTGGTGGGTACTTGTTCACATTTCTATAGTCATTCTGACAAAATTACACCAGTAGAGGACAGGTTATAGTGGGATTTTAGTCTTTGGTGGGTATTTACCATGCCTGTGATTAGGTTTCATGATAGAATGTTGATGGTGCTAATGGAACATTGGGATTTGTACACTTGTACCTTTTGTCTACCGATGAGAGAGAAGATTGTCATGCTAGAGGATGTGTGTTGGATTCCTCGACTACTTGTCCATGTTCACATGGTTACAATCAATGACCAAAGGCCTTTGACATATGTCTAAGTGGGATAGATATGCTACCTAGGGTGGACCATGCTGATGGATGTCATGGAACACATCTACATGAGCTAGTTGGAGCAGGGCCAGATCATTGTGCCCTTAGTCCATTGCATCATGATCACTACAATCACCTTGTGAGTCACACATGATGGGTAAGGAACACACCTACATGGGGACCTCATTCGTACTGTTTAGGTGATGGAGGATCAAAGGATAGTGTTCGCATGGGGCAATAATATGCTAGCGCATCTATACCATGATCTGGACCGCTATGTGCACTATCAAGCATAGAGCTTGATGGCATGCATGCTTTTTTAGGTGTGTGCTTTTGAGCAATACTACATGCACGCAACCAACAGGATTTCCATCAGGCATCATCTGGTTAGATTCTTGAACACATGCTTACATGATGAGGAGGTAATGGCAATTTGGTGACTTGCTACATTGGAAGGTGATATTTGATAGGCTATAAAGCACATTAGTTGTTTGGAGACACTATAGCAAGCTCAAAGTCTAGATGGGTTAGTTGAGGTAGATGGCAAAGATATAGAGGGACTAGATTTTAGTTGGTTGCCTTGATGACATCATAGAGTTGTTTTAATATGATCATGTGACATGACAATTGGGCAAGTGTTGGCGGTACCGAGAGTAGTACCAACATACGTGCATTCACACCATAGTATAGTTAGGCTTGGGGAGATGGTATAGCTAACTATAGTAGATGTCAAGGCTAGTGATTCTGATGATGAGGTGTAGGATGCAATGCCAGTCTTTGTCGATGATGATGTGGGGGATACCCCATCATATATAGCATGGTGGGTTGCATCGAGGCCATGGCCCATCTTCCTAGTAGACCATCCTATTGGAGACCTGAGACCATGGGTTGATTAGGGTCTAGAGGAGGCAGTCATGGGTAATGTGGAGCCTTCTAAGAAAGTGGAGGAGGAGGAGAGCAAGGGGAGCCAATTGCAATGGTAGTAGAGAGGTGCTTACACATAGAGGAGGGTAGTGGGACTGCAGAGGAGAGGCCTAGGCTTAAACCTCAAGCTTCATGACCGCCTATGACTGTGAATAATGCACCTAGCCAATTTGAGCAAGGGGAGTCGAGTAGAGTAGCTACTATAGTGCCCCCATAGGTCCCAGCGATGGCAGTGGTAGCCCCTACTAACACAAATTGGAAAGATAGAGATCCAGGTGAGAATTGATTTATGTTTCCTGATTTGTGTAGAACACTAGATGTTTACTTTATATTGATTTGATATATGATGATTGATGAGGTATCTAACGTGATTGATGTTTTGATTTTGTAGTCAGTACATGGGCATGTCTAAACTTTGTAGGTCAATTCATAGCAAATAAAGTACCTAATGTGTAGCTTGCACAACCAATGCGGGCTAGTTATAGACCACTGCAAACTAGTTGGAGGCACATAGGTATCTTTGAGCCCATTGCATGGCTCAAAGCTACGTATCAAGAGACCCAGGCAGATAGAGATCTATCCTCTACTCAGGTTATTGTTCTGATTGGTGAGAGGGACCAAGCTAGGGCCGAGCAGATCATGTTGTGAGGAGAGTGTAGGCTCTATAGTCATAGTTAGATGCACATGACATACTAGCTATGAGGCTAGACCACCCTAGGGTCTAGGACTTATTAGATGAGATGAGCCATCTACAAGCTCAGGTTGCCCAACTACAATAGCAAGTTTTAGATGCAAGGACAGAGGTAGCTAAGCTCAAGGGTACAGTTTTAGGACTAGAGATGTGTAGTCATAGTCACTCAAAATTTTCATCTTCTCGATAGAATCCACCTGTATAGAAGCCACTACCAGGTCCTAGGGGTTCAGGCTCTCACGAGGGATAGCTAATTTTGTATATGTACTTTTGTATATGCCACATTTTGTTATAGTGGCATTTTTTATATATATGATGTACTAAGAAACATTGATGATATATATATATATATATATATATATATATATATATATATATATATGTATGTATATATATATATATATATGATTAGATGATTTTTGTGATTTATTTTAGACAACTTGGTCAAATTGTTAAAATAAATGGTACAAAGATCTAATGAAATAATGTGATTTGAGATGCATGTATTTAATTAAATGCAATTGTGATTTAAATAAACAACCTTGTTATATTGTTTAATAAATGCAACTCTGATTTAACCAATACATATGATGAGATAATATTGTTTTGTAAAAATTTATTGTGATTTAAATAAACAACTTTGTTAAATTGTTTAATTAAACGTGACAATGATTTATTGGTTTTCAAAAATGTTTAATTAACTAGAGTTGTGATCAAACTAAACAACAATGTAATATTATTGTTTGATCAAATGTGACACTGTTCAAATTAAACATGTTAAAGGTTGTTCAAATAAATTCCAAGCTAGATCTATTTAAACAATGGAAATAAACTAATTAATTGTGTCTACAACTAATTAGGGAAGTATGGAAAGATGTGAAAAGTAAATTTTCACTAATCAAGGAACACTACTTGACAATTCAAGATAAATAAATATTTGTTGAGAATGAAGCAACAAAGTATCACATACTAAGTCTAACTAATACTGAGTGCTTTAAGGAAATCATTAGTATACCATACAAAAAAGCATGAAATCAAAGTTTAAGCATAAAATCCACGTAAATGTATTGCATTGATAAGTTCTTTAAGAGGCATACTGTCCATTGAGGAAAGTTGATAAACATCTGAACCATATACATTGGTGTTGGTGTAAGGTCCCAACCAGTTGGGACTAAAATTTTCTTTCATACCAAGAGGAGCATTGACGTTGTGCTAATTTTCATAAAGAACCAGGTCGCCAACTTTAAAGGAGTGGTGAATGACTTGCTCATTGTAGCTTCTTGTATGAGTCTTTTACTAAGCTTGAAGATATTCAAGAGCATGTATGCACTATTCATCAAGCATATTAATTTGTTGAAGTCATTTCTCCCTTTAGGTATTATCATCAACAATGTCCTTGAGGGAAGTTCACAATGAAGGAATTTCCAACTCCAAGGGCATGATCAGAAGGGTAGAAATATACCGCATCTATTTTTTGGAAAATTGATGAAAAGGCCTTTGGTAGGGTGATTAAATAACAAAACATAAAGTTGAGAAGCATACAATAGGATGGAGGGTGGAATGAGGATTCCAACATAATGATCAACACGATAATCAGAGTTTGTGGGCCCAAGTTATGAGAGTATAGAAACATGAAAAAAGTAAATTTTCACTAATCAAGGAAAACTATACAATTCAAGATAAATAAATATTTCTTGAGAAGGAAGCAATGAAGTGTAAAAAAATATCACATACTAATTCTACCTAATACTAAGTGCCTTAAGGAAATAATTATTATACCATACAAGAAAGCATGAAATCAAAGATTAAGTATAAAATCTATGTAAATGTATTGTCTTGATATGTTCTTTAAGAGGCATACCAGGGCCATTTAAGAAAGTCAATACACACCTAGACCATATACATCAGTGATGATGTAAGGTCCCAACTAGTTGGGACTAAAATTTCCTTTTGTACTAGGATGAGCATTGACGTTGTGTTGATTTTCATAGAGAACCAAGTCGCCTACTTCAAAGGAGAGGTGGATGACTTACTCATTATAGCTTCTTGTATGAGTATTTTGGTAATATTGGAGATGTTCAAGAGTGTGTATGCACTATTCTTCAAGCATCTCAAGTTGTTGAATTCATTGCTCCCTATAAGTATTATCATCGACAATGTCCTTGAGGTAAATTCACAATGAATGAATTTCCAACTCCAATGGCATGATATCATCAGCTCCATACATAGGATTGTACCTACAGTGCATGTAGCCATATGAATACTCATGTGTAAGGCCCATAATGCATATGATAGCTAGGTGTACCAATCTTTACCATGTTTATTTATTGTTTTCCTCATAATATGTTTGATGTTTTTGTTTAAGGCTTCTGCTTGGTTGTTTGACTATGGGTAGTACGACATGGAGAAGTGATGCTAGATTTGGAATTTCTCTAGGAATGTTTTCATGTCTTTTTTCTTAAACAAGGAACCATTATCATAAACCAAAGTGGAAGGAAGGCCAAATTGAGAAATTATGTTATCAAGAAAGAAAACAACAAATTACTTTTGTAGTCATGGATCAAAGTGGAACAACTTCGACCCAATTCATGAAGTGGTATGTGGCGTGTGACCTTAAGAATAAGGAGGGGAAATCTTTCCAATGAGATCTAAACCCCATATAATAAGTGGTCAATGGGATACCTAGGCATGAATTTCTTTATTGGGAGCTTAGATCAAATTGTTGTGTTGTTAACATTAAGGGAACTTTTTGATGAAGGAAAAGGAATCTTGTTTCATGCTTTGCCAATAGTAACCCATATGGAGCAACTTCTGAACTAAAGATCATCCACCAAATGCGCCTCGCAAGCACCAAAATGGACCTCTTCGAGGGCAATGGCAATTTCATCTTTAGTCAGACAACAAAGTAGAATGTTGTTTTAGTTGTGATGATAAAGAACATTAGATATAATGATGTATCTTGGTGCGAGCTTATGAATACAATCTTGAGAATTTTTAGAGGAAGTATTTGTGAAGGTACAATCATGTAAATAGTTGAATATATGGGAGTACCATTCGTTTGAATCTATATTTTTACAAGAAGGTTAAGGATATGAAGAAGTATCAGTTATGGCAAGTGAATAAAGAGTGTGAATAATGAATTGATAGTTTGTAGGTGACTCTTCAAGGGGTACAATGGAGGCTGCACTCACCATTGCATCCACATGTTGATTGTCTTTCCTGGGATTGTATAAATTGTGAAAGAGGAAAAATGATTCAACTATGATAAAGTTAAGTCTCAATACTAGGATAACTTATCTTGCTTCACTTGATAAGACCCAATGACTTTCTTTATGATCAACTGTTAGTTGCCAAATATATGTAGAATACAAATATTAAGGGACAACATGAGATGCAAGCTAGCGATAAGAGCTTCGTACTCAGTGATGTTTTTCATGCACATAAATTTAAGATGAAAAGATAGGGGAATTGGCTTCGCACATGGAGGTATCAAAAAGATACCAGCACTAGAGCCCATTCTACACCTAGATCTATCAAAGAATAATTTTTCACAGATGATCAGTGTCTAAGGAAAGGATGTGATTATCAAGAAAATATTCTTGGTTCAAAATAGCAAGGGGAGAAGGAGCATCAACCAAGTGGTCAGCTAAGGATTGATCTTTTATTTCCTTTTGAGAGACCAATTTGAGATCAAATTCTATTAGCAACATAACCCACTTAGCCAAGCATCATAAGAGATTTGTTTTAGAGAATAGATGCTTCAAAGGATCAAACTTGATGATGACATGTGTTTCTACATGGAGAAGATAGTGTCATAGCTTATGCATCACAAACACAAGAGCTAGACACTACTTTTCAATCACAGAGTAACACACTTCATAGTCTAGCAAAGTTTGGGTAATGTAATATACAACACATTATTTGCCTTTGTTATTGTGTTGTGCCAACAATGCTTCTAGAGCATGAGAAGAGGCAAAAGTATACAAGAGAAAAGGATGTCCAAAAATAGATGGAGTTAGGATAAGAGGATTAGCCAAATAACTTTTAAGGTCCTAAAAAGATTTTTGGTAGTCATCCTTCCAGTCAAATTGAACATTCTTTTTTAGAAGGTAGGTAAAAGGGAGAGTCTAATCCATTAGTTGTGAGATAAACTGGTGAATATCCTAAATATTTCCTTCTAAACTATGAAGGTGTGATATGTTTCTACATGGTGGCATATTCACAGTGGCATCAATTTTCATAGTTTTGACTTATATACCACAATGTGAAACAATGAATCCTAGTAATTTACTACTATCTACACCAAAGACACACTTGTGGGGATTCAAATGCATGTTGTAGAGTCGAATACACTAAAAAATATGTTGGAGGATTTTAACATGATATTGGTGTAAAATAGTTTTGGCCAAGATGTCATCGACATAATCCTCTAAGATGTGAATAAAATCATGAAAAATGAAAGTCATGGCCTATTAGTAATTCACACTAGTGTTCTTTTTGTTCGAATCATTTGTCATTGCACCAAAAGCTCAAGCTTTCAACACTCGCTACAAATACAAAACTTAACCTAAATCCATAGGAGGCTCACTACCATGTCACGAATCCTGAAGCTAACATTGAACGCCTCACTAGCAAGGGGGCAGCTCACTACCAACAATCCCCCCTCAATGCAATCCGAGGGATTCAAACCCGTGACCCATGGATTTGATACCAATTGTTGGAATCATTTGCCGTTGCACCAAAAGCTCAAGTTTTCAACACTTTCTACAAATGCCAGACTTAACCTAGATCCACAGGAGGTTCACTGCCATGTCATGAATCTCAAGGTCAGCAATGAATAGCTCACTGATAAGGGGACAGCTCACGGCCAACACTTTTGACCAAATGACATGACTATCCAATAGTAATTTCTACAAGGTGCTATGAAAGTAGTCTTGTACTGATCCTATGGGTTTATAAAGGTTTGATTTTAGCTAGAAAAGCCATCCATGAAAGAAAGTAAGGCATGGCTGAAAGTAGAGTCAACGATCATGTCAATACTAGGGAGGGTGAAATCATCTTTGAGAGATGCTTTGTTGAGATCCTAAAAGTTAATATAAATTCAAATATTATTGTCAAGTTTAGCGACAACCATGATATTTGACATCCAAGGTGAATAGTCAATGGGGAAGACAAATCCATCTTGTAGGATCTTCTCTATCTCAACCTTGACCATGAGTGCTACCTTGGGGTTCATCTTTCAGATCTTTTAATTTACTAGTTGAGCATCAGGAAATAGTATGATATTATGTGTCATAGTTTTTATAACCATACCGGGCATATCTGCATATGACCAGGCAAAGAATTTAGGAAATTCATGCAAGAGAGAGGCATGATTTTTCTATTCGTCAAAATCTGAAAACTTCTCAACTTGAATAACTTTCTCTAGATTAGCCTAATCTATTAAGACATCAATAGTATCTCTAACTAGGAGACTATTGTGCTTTGGAACATCAGGTAAATGAGTGGATTCATGAGGTGTGTTGTGAGATGTGGAAGTGTCATATGATAAGTTAGAAGATTCTCCAAAGTATGCCTAAGCATTTAAACAATAGGGGGAACATCGGTCATGATGGAACTTTAGAATGCTATCATATACATCCAAGAACTCAACAAGAGCCTCATCAGTGGAAAAAGTTTCAAGAGCAAGTGTGTTAGAAGAAAAAATTATTTTGATCATTTTAGGATACATGAAAGGGAGGAAAGAAGAAGAATCTATAGAAATTGTTATATAGAAAAATAGGTATGTTGAAAAGTGTGGTTAAGGTAGATTCAATCAAACCCTCTATTTCGCATTAACATTCGAGGACAACAATCGAGCCAAGTCACTGTAATGGAGAGGACTTTAGCTATAGGTTGATGTCACTCAGGAATAATCTAGAAAGATAGAATAGATTGATAGTTTTGTAAAACCCTAGTTCAGATATGCCTATGACCTTAATTATGTGATTCCAAATACAAACAAACAACATACGATAGATGATCACATAGGAAGGCACTAAATATAGATTAGAAACATAGCAAGATTCAACTTTTGGAAAGAAAAAACTTTGGGGACACTGGGGTGAGCGTCTAATTCCAATAGAGCACTTTTTCTGAGGATCTAGGATAGTGGGATGATATAGGCTACAACTTGCTCAGGATTTTCTAGAAAAGCCAAATCAGAGGACACTAGGGTAGGCACCTGTGTCTAGTAGGTGATGTTTCCAACAATTTCCTATCAAATCTTGAATCTAGACACTCTGCTCTGCTTCTCTACAACTCTACTCTGCAAGATCTTGTACCTGTAACTTGTAATCACAAGAGAGGGGTTGGGGGTTGTGGTGTTTAGGAGCTTGCCTTAGTCAAGCCCCGAAATGGCATTCAAGCCTTCCAACACTGTTGTTAGATAGAGAGTGTGTGTGTTTGGTGGATAGAGGCAAAAGCAATGATGAAATAGATTGATGAAAGAAAAAATAGATATCACCTTAGAGGTGAATCTTACATGAGGAATAAAGATCCTTCACACTATGAGAAGATGACTCAATGAAGCCAAATCTACAACAACAAGCACAAAAACAACACAAATTTTCTCTACAACACAATGAATGCCTTGAACACTCTTTGCTTGATGATCATAAGTTTGCCTTAATCAACTATGAGTGCTCTAGCTTACAAATGAAGTCCTAAACATGTTTATATATGCATTCCCACTAATATTTCATATTTAAAATTGAGTAGGCTGACAAGGAAACCTTTTTAATGGTCATAAGACGACATAAAAATTTTGGGTCCCAAAAAAATAGGTCTGAACTATGGCATGGATGCCCAAGTCCAGAGGCTTATTTTTGGTCTAGATTAAGCATTGAGATGGACCCCTAGGTCCCATTTGACATGGGTCTTAGGGGAATTTTCTTTGCGATGAGTTTAAGTCATGCATAAGTAAAACAAGGGGACCTAGGAGCTAAACTAGGAGGTAAAAGTCCTAGGGGGACATTTTACAATATAACATTTAGCCCCCAATTTGATGTATGTATGATCTTACGACCCATACATGCATTAAAGTATAGTAAAAAACACATCAAACACACCAAGCACATGAAGCTAAGGCATACACCAAGATTGAGGAACTATTTCTAGCCCCCAGTCTCAGGTAAGCACTAGGATACACATTTAATACATGCAATACATGATGAAGATAGTAAGAAGCATGCAAAACATGGTGAATATAGTGAAAGAATGCAATGCATGATGAAGACATGAGAGCAGTCACACAATACATGATGAAGATAGGAGTAGAAGACATGCTTAAGAAATTACATAACTATATATATATGAAATACAATCTAAAGTAAACAAGCACACAGTGTGGGGAGGAACTCATCACCACACAACTTTAGACCATGCAAAAACACACAAAACACACAAAGCATAGGGAGGGACTCACCGCCACACAACTTTAGACTACATAGCCAACATGCAAAACACACAAAGCGTAGAGTGGGACTCATCACCACACAACTTTGGACTATGCCACAAACACACAAAACACATGGAAAACACATGGAATACACAAGCACCATATAGCATGCTAGAGACATACTATACGTCTTAAACATAGAAAACATAAGTGATGGGACGAGATTGTTGCTAAGTTCCACCATCTAAAATTTGCTGTAGACACAACTGATGGTTGGGCTTATGTCATAACAACTGTCAAAGACACACTTAAGGGAGGATAGCTCAAGATCCAACCCTACCTCCCAATGAGGACTTTGTGTCAAATGATGTGAACTAGTTCAAGAGATACACCATACTACCTTCTGCAAAAGGGATTTGTATTAAAAGATACAAACTAGCTCAAGATATACATTATCCCACCTCACGGAGAGGGCTTTTTTATTGCAATTTATATAAGGATGTGCACTAGCTCAAGAGATTCAACATCCCACCTCATGCAGAGGGCTTACAAACACGCTTCATTAGTACCATTTAAATATGAAGATAGATAGCATTATATATGTCCTCACCTTAAGGTGGTTGATTTTTCTTACTGATATCAAGCACATTGAGGTAGAGTGAAAACATGCAAGAGAACAAGAGCTCTCGTAAAACCTGTGGCCCCCAAAGGTGACATGTGCCATGATCACCAAATGTTCCCACAAACACATTGATAAGATATGCTAAGACAATCAATAAGATAAAAGGTTAGAATATCTTACTCTAAGAGCTTAACCAAATCATCAAAGCTATGCATAAATCATATATGAGATTACATCAAAGAAACCAAGGCTACACATATGGGTTCAGATCCAAGTATAGCCGTTGGGCTTATACTTTGGGTATCCCAAGACTGAGTGTATCAAAAAGGTGAGATACAAAGACAAATCAAAGTGCACGAAAAAGATGTATTGCAATGGTTTGTTAGAAAATGTAAGACAACATGATATATCACACAGAGTGATTCTACTAGTCAAGCATTAGATATATATATCAACCCCATCGTCATGCATGGACTAGGTCAATTTTTGCTTTCTTGCTGAAGGGACATGTGATTCATATCAGTTATTTGTTTGTTTTCATCATCCATCGACTAGGTATAATCACTTGAATAAGGTAAACAATGAAAATAAGAGAGGAGAACAAATGCATTAGGATCGTCACATAGGAGGATGCCCCTAAGACATCTACCACAACACTATGCCCCTAAGGCATGACACACAACAATAAAATAGAGGAGAGACAAGATTGAAGAATGATGAAACAAATAAAAGAATGGTCACAATGGAGGTGGTCTCCTAGTATCCTTGACCTTACAAGAGTATCAAGTGTCATCCCAAGAGACCTAAACAACACATAACACATCACAGGGGAAATACAACACAATGCTAACAACATATATATCTAGGATGAGGCCACCCTTGAGAGCAACTAGAATAGGTGCTACAGTGAGTGTGACTTAAGGAAGGAGAAATACTTACCTATTTCCATGGGATATTTCCTAGTGGACAATCCATGTCTATCATCTCAGGATATCTCATATTTAGTCTTGATCTTGTTGATATTATTTTAACATTAGTACACTTATTCACTATCCCCTTAGTAGGTGGAATAAGTGAATTGTTTTAAGTGATCTTGGCATTGATCCGTAAGGGGTTTAATGTGAGAGATGTTTCCCCATCCACTAATGCTTCATCCATTGAAGTGAGAGCATAGGAATTAAGGGAAGGTAAAGTGTTGTGAAGAGAATTGTTGATGATTGTATCTTTAGTGATGTTCAAAGAGCATGCAACCAAGGGAGAGGAATTCAATGTTTTTATATCCTTAGTGATATCCAAGTGACTTGAACATTCAACCAAAGGGGGGAGATCAAAGGTCTTCACTTCATTAGTGATATCCAAGGTACTTGAATATTCAACCAAAGGAGGAAGATTGATAGGATGATCTATAGAGACTGCATACACTATGGTAGGGATACAATTTTTAATATTGTTAGCTAAATGCTCATTATCTATCCATGGAATGTTCTTTGTTAGAGGGGGTTCTTCATTCACTAATGCTTCATCTTGGTCGGAGAGAGCATTGGAATGAAGAGAAGATAAGGGTTCTTCATTCACTAATTCTTTGTCTTGGCTAGAGAGACAATTAGAATGAAGAGATGGTGGTGTAACATTAAGGGATGTGTCACTGAATTCATCCTCTTGCAGCAAAGTGTCCTCATAACTGGGAGCAACTTTGGGAGAGAGATAATAAGGTAAAACTAAGTTATCATCATATGTATTAGCAATAGGATTTGTAGTGGAATGTCCAATAGAGATAAAGTCATCTACAGCTTCATCTAACATATTGAAGTCATCACTACTAAACGATGCAACATATTTATTATTATCTATGAATTTAGTGAGATCATCTAATATTGGAGGATATGTTCCCACAAGATTTGTGAAGATATCAAAATCACATATATATAATAGAGGATTTCATATGTGGAACACATAAAAATATCAACATCATAGATATATGCAATTTGTTTTAAGACTTTAGGATATTCATGATTAAATTTGAAAAAATTATCAATTTCTATGATGTATGCAAACAAAGCTTCCAAAGATGAATAACAAGAAGTATTGATGATGAAAGTATAACTTCTTGGTGTACAATTGTTTAAGGAAATAAGGTTTTTAAAGAGTAAAACACAGTACTGTCATAGAAAACCAAGTAAATAAGATTGAAATAATTCTAGAGAACAAGGCAAGATAAGTGAGATTGTTTCGTACTAACAGAGTTGTTTGATGGAAACAGGTACTAAAACACACACAATGTCCACAACAAACATAGTGGATAGAGGAAAAAGCAATACACAACAAGGCAAAGTAATTTATTTTAAAGTTTTTGATCAAGGAAGTGTGAATAAGGTGTATAAACATTTAGTGTTGAAATACACACTTGTGTAATTAAAAATGTGCCAATTTTTCAATCTAAAGCATTGAACAATGCACAATTTTCAAATGATATATTAATATATGTTAGAAAATGAATGAACGATCTAAAATGAAATATATTTATGACAAATGCAATGAAACAAAGAAAAACTATGCTTGCTTATGTACCTAAAATACTCAAATTTTCCACTTTTTTCAATGTAAATGCACAAAAAATGTTATAAAATTATGCACAATGATGGATGAAACAAATATAATCTAAAAAATAACTTAGATGGATTTAAAACTTATGCCAACATGCTACAACGCTCAATGAAAGTCAAAATTAAGGAAAGATGAATGTATATGCTTGTTTTTTGTTGAAATACACAATGTGTAAATGCAAAATTTGAAATCTAAATACAATGACAGATAATGATGAAACACTATAGTCCAAAATTAGATTTTAAAGAGTGTTCAAATGAGTAATAAAATCTGAAACAATATTTTAATTACAAACCCTAGCTTTTGAAATTACTTTGGTTATATAAAAAATGCAAAATTTCAAGCAAAACCCTAACAAATGAGATATGCAAATGCAAGGTGAATGATCTAGTAGGAATTGCATGCAGAAGATATCAATTAAATAAAAATAAGGATTAAATAGAGGAATGAAAAATACATAGAAATAATAACAGCGAGAGACAATTTTTAATGTGGTTCACCCAAACTTGAGCTACATCCACCAACAAAGAGTCCAATATTATTATCCAGCAAATCAAATTGATTACAACCAGCAATCCTTCCAACCCAATACCACTACAAATGCTACAATACAATATCAATGGAAACCCTAACCCTTGGTCATTTTATTAAGACTTATTTCAGTTACAAAATAGGGTTTTTTTTATGTTAGCCAATAGAAAAATAACTCCTGACGCCTTTGTAACATAATAAAAGTTGTTTGAGGTTTCAGGGGCATTGACCCTCGACCCTGCAAGGGGCGCTACCCCTTGACTGTATCTTGGGGGCACTTCCCACAAACCCCCATTAAATAATTTGGGGGGAAACTTCACTGATAAAAGTGGGGAAAATTTAATGTCCAAGTCTGATTAGGCTCCATATAACAACTGTAACATCAGAAAATGTCCCCTTGGGGGCTTTTCCCTCTTAAGGTTAACTCCTGGGTCTTTTGCATGCATTTAGGACATCTTAATTCATAATTTGGCATCCCGATAGAATAAGCCCTAAGTAACATGACAAATGGGACCTAGGAGGACCCCTTGAGTTGTACTTTGCCCAAAATAGGTGGGAGGACTTGGGTGCCCGCGCCCTAGTCCTGCCCTATTTTAGGGTAGGCCCAAGTTTTGGGTGTTAGTTTATGATCGTTATTAGGGTCCTTTGCCAACACAGTAAGTTTAAATTATGAAAATCTTGGTGGGAGTGTTTGTAGTTGCATATAAAAGCATGTTTAGGCCTTCATTTGTAAACTAGATGGTAATTATGATGTTCATGTGTTCTCAAGGTTATTCAAGGCTTTCATTGTGTTGCAAGAGCAGACTTGTGTGGTTTATGTGTTTGTATTTGTAGATTTGAGCATCCATTTCATCATGGAATGAAGAGCATCTTCCTCCTATGATATCTTCACTACAAGGTGACATTATATTGTGTTTTCATTATCAATTCCTTTAGTTTTTGCCTATGCCTCACAAGGGTATGCACTCTCTATCTAATAACGGTGTTCGGAGACTTAAGTGTCCTCCAGTGTTTGACTGAGGCAAGCCTCTAAATGCCACAACCTCTCCCAAAGTCTAGTGATTGCAGGTTACAGGTGTCACATTTAGGAAAAGTGAAGTTTTAGAAAGGATTGGCAAACATCAAGGATTCAGGATCCAAAGAGAAGTAGGACACCAGAGCATTTCTAGGACTTAAGCACTCATACTAGTGTCCTCTGCAGATAAATTTTTGGAAATAGAAGTTACAGTGTTGATCAATGTTGGGAGGAGGTCTAGATCCCACAAAGAAACTAGTACCTTGGACTAGGGTGCCCGTACTAGTGTCCTCGACTGTTTTGCCTCAGAACCCCAAAAATAGGTACTCTATGATTTGCTATTTTACTTCCATCTGTAGGAGTTTTTTCTATTATTCATCAGTTTATTGCCATATTTGCATAATTAAGGTTTTAATGGTCAATTGAACATAAGAGAAGAGAAAGTGATAATTAAATTCCCGAATCCAAGTTTCCCTACATCTCACAGTGATCTAGGATATGATAGTCAATTTCCACTTGACTCTAGATCGTTAAAATGTTTAGTGGAAAATTGGATTTGTCAATGTTTTAGTGTTTTGATAAGAATGAAATAGCAATAGGTAATATATCAAACAAAGAGACTTGTCCCAACATAACCCCACTTTGTGAGGATATATTGGTACAAGAAAAAGATATAATTGATACATTTCTCTGCACTACTCTACCATCCCTTCATGCTCTCCTTAATCAGGATGAAGTTTTGGATGACGCAGATTCTCTTTGTGACCATTTGCTTAAATCTAATGATAATTTGCCACTTGATGTTCAAGAACTTCTCAATTATGTTCTAAACAAGAAAATAGATCATGAACCATCACATACTTTGGAAAGCAATGAAATCCTACATACTGTGGAAGAACAAGCTATCCCTTTGACTCAAGCCATTCCAACACCCTATATGGGGACTAAAATGGGTATCTTTTAGATGCCTCCACAAGCTCATTTAAATGGCATTTCAAATGCTCCTATAGCTGACACAGATAATGACAACATCCCCTCTCAACCATCATTAAGAGAAACCTCTCCTACATGGTTACCCTTGCAAACTCATGAACATATGGAAGAGAGAAGAAGTGATAACACCTTAACCATTAAGATAAAGATAAAGATTCGTGATACCCGCCAGCCTACCAGGGCCCCATAGGTAAGTATCTCTAACCCTTTATCTCTCTCATAATGTGCTTCCCCTGTGATGTGTTATATGTTGTTTAGGCCTCTTGGGCTGACCCCTGATTCTCTTGTAAGGTTCGAGATACCAGGAGACCCCCTATATTGTGATCTTCTATTTGTATCATCATTCTTCTAAATTGCCTCTATCTCTGATTTCATTGTTGTGTGTTGTGTCTTACGGACATAGCATTGTGGTTGGTGACACTAGGGGCACCCTCCTAGGTGATTTTCCCTAAGACACTTGTTTCTCCTCTCTTATTTATTGTTTCCCTTCCTCTAGTGTTTCCACCTAGCAAGTGGATGATGACAAACATTTACACTAATGCAGACCTAGTGTCCCTTTTGAGAGCAATAAAAAAATGGACTTAGTTCCTAATATGATGATGGGGTTGTATATTTTATATGATGCTTGGCTAGTGGAAGCACTTGTGCTTTCTACATAGTGAATTTCATGATGTTTCTATCACATTCACAAACCTTAACAATACTACTGCTTCATGAACCTTTGTTTATCTTTGAATCTAGCCTTTGTGGTAATTGATTCGGAGAGCTTCATGATATAGCTCTATCGTTATCCTCAAACTTTAGATTCATAGTATAACCTTGGCTCTTTATGTAGTTAATCATATGCATTGATGTTGTTGTTTATCATGATTTTGTAGACACTAACATGTTTCTAGCAAGGATGTGTTTGTGGAAACATTTGGCGATTGTAAAGTACATGTAACCTCCAGGGGGAATGGACTTTGCAAAATTCAGTGTTCCCTTGTGTGTTTTCTTCCTACCTTAATGTGCTTGATATCTATACTTGATATCAACCACCTTAAGGTGGGGGCATATATAAGGTAAGCTATCTGTTGTAGATGTTAGCAATGTGTTTGTTCTTCGATGCAAAGACCTGCATGATGAGTGCATCATGCATCCTAATCAATCAATCAATCATGTAAGCCCTCTATGGAGGCAGGATATCAAGCATATCCTTTTTCTTAAGCCCTCTGTGGAGGTGGGGATGGTGTATTTCTCGAAGCAGATTGCATCATCCTATCATTTTCAAAAATCCTCTGCGGAGGTGGGGAGTGGTTCTGTGACTAACTGAACCCTTAAGCATGTCTTCAATGATAGTTGTGGTGAAGCCCGATTGTCAGTGTGTTCCTATAATGTGCCTGAGATGGTGTTAGATCTAGAAATAGGTACACTCCATCGCTTGTGTACCATGTTTTCTTTGTGTCTTCAATTGTGTTTGTTTTGGCGTGTTTGCTTTGTTTGGCATGTTTATTGCCCCATATGCAATATAAAGACTAGCACCTTCGAGTAGTTCTTCCTACATTTTGGGAGGTTTTGCATGTCTTACGTGTGTGTTGCCCCATATATATAGAGACCTGCACCTTAGGGTAGTGCATCCTGTATGATGGGATGTTTGTTTACTTTCCTGTACTTGCATTTGCATTTCATATATATGAAAGGAAAAAAAAAGAAAACAAAAGATATCATTTTTTTTCTTCCATGCATTAATGTGTCTTCTATGCATTGACTATCTTTTACATGTTCTACATGACTATAATTGTCTTCTCCGTGTTTTACATGCCTGTTACTATTTTCTATGTGATTGGCATGTCTTCTCCATGCTTGATGTGGTTGCTGTGTTTGTGACCTTTCTTTAATGCATGTATTGGCCTCACATTTATACATACATTAAAGTGGGGGCTAAATGTAATGTTAGAAAATGTCCCCTTGGGGGCTTTTCCCTCTTAAGGTTCAGCTCCCACGTCTTTTGCATGCATTTCGTACATCTTAGTTCATAATTTGACATCTTGATGGAATGAGTCCTAAGTAACATGACAAATGGGACCTAGGAGGACCCCTTGAGCTGTACCCTACCCAAAATAGGGGGGAGGAATTGGGCACCCGCACTCTAGTCCTACCCTATTTTGGGATAGCCCCAATTTTTGGGTGTCGATTTATGATAGTTATCAGGGTCCTTTGCCAACACGGTAAGTTTGAATTACAAAAATCTTGGCAAGAGTGTTTGTAGTTGCATATAAAAGCATGTTTAGGCATTCATTTGTAAACTAGATGGCAATTGTGATGTTCATGTATTCTCAAGGTGATTCAAGGCTTTCATTGTGTTACAATAATAGATTTGTGTGGTTTGTGTGTTTGTATTTACAGATTTGAGTATCCATTTTATCATGGAATGAAGAGCATCTTCCTTTGATGAGGAGCCAAAAAAATTAAATATTCTTACTCTTTCAACTTAGGAGAGGATGGGTAAATATTTTATGTCTTTCATACAGTTCTACTAGAACTTCCTTCTTATTACCATTGGCAAGAAATAGACTATCGGTGACCTTTGGAACTATTTTGCTGAACACCAAGTCTATCCGATACCTCCTATCACCGAGACTTCTTTTTCTTTGGGCTGACAGTTAGTTCAATAGTAACCAATCTCTCATCGTTGTGACCCTTATCATCAGCGAACACTTACCAACTTAAGCCAATGCATCGATGGACCAACCACTCTTCGGTGTGACTTTAACCTTCAGCAAACTTCCTTTTTGTGTCTCCGATACACCAATACTATTCTCATCGGTGAGACTTTACACTATCAGCAACATTAGAAATTGCTTCGCTAATACGTTAGTCACTCCGATCACTCATCGGCCAAACCTTAAGTTCTCTTGCTGCTAGCTGATTCCTCCTGATGGATCTCTGTCGATATCACTTATCCCTTATCACCTCGATGTAACTATGACAAATTAGCATTTGCCGTCACAGTTTCAGAAAGACATACGCCTATCGGTGGAGCCAAGAATTATCAACCTGATGCTTTGATAACATCCTCTCTTTGCTATCGGCTAGAGTCCTTTAGGTCACCGGGACTTGTCTCTTCGTTGGCCTGATCCAATGACACCACTAACAATTAGTGACTATCTTTGGCCATGACTCTGCGACACAGCGATACACCGATAGGGTTGTCAACTCTTACATAGTCTGATCTACACTCTATGCCTAGCACATAGAGATGCTTGGGCATGCTACTGTGCACACTCCTTAGTCTAGAACATCTGCCCTACCAAATAGGTAAATGAAAGGAAAAATAAACAAAAATATGTATAGACCGATGCCATTCCACTGATTTCTTTGGAAATCCACTAGTGGAATGGTTATCTACTCATCTTCGACAATTTAGACTAAACTATTTCAATTTCAGAGAATAGAGAGCTATTATGAACAGTTAGGAAATATTTACAACATGGATCGAACATAGAAGATGATGGACAGAAGTTATTATTTCTTAGTTGATTTCCAAATCACAATATTCAACCTACAGAACCCCCTTCTCAGTTGCTCCTATGTGCTTTTATTAAGCCAGAGTTGGAAGATCAACGGTTGCTCAACAGTTAGGGAAGGCCAACTGCCTTGAATCCCAACTGACTCTTGTTGACCTTTTTAGATTCTATTAGAGACAAAATGTGTCCATTATTTGCCAAATGGATTACAAAGACTTCTAGGTTTTTAGGAAACAAAACATGAACAAGATGACATGGCCAAATAGGCCTTATTTCAACATAGTAGATTTTACTATGGTGCCCCTGCACCATACTCCCCAGAATAAAAATGTCTCAAGTCCTCTTAGAGACCAATTCTTGTACATCTCCACCTTGCTTTAGAATGTCTTCCTCCAGTATCCATGTAGCCTCTAAATCTGGAAGCCCTTGTCACTTAACTAGATGTTTAAAGTATGTTTTGTGCCTTGTCTTCCTAGCTTCTCTACTTTCCAAAATGTACTCCATTTTTGGCAGCTCCCTACAAGGTAAGTGCTTCAGGCAGTCTTCATTTTCTTGGATAGGGTCTTCAGCATTCTCCCTTGTATTAGGACTTCTGTACAATGTCAAATCAGCAATGTTGAATATTGGTGAAATGGCAATATCATCAGGAAGCTCAATCTTGTAAGCATTTGGACCATACTTCTCCAGAATCTGACAGGGTCCAATCTTCCTCATCATCAGTTTGTTGTAGCCTCCTTTTGGCAACCTATTTTTGCTCAGATGAACCATGACCAAGTCGCCTACCCGATACTGCACATCCCTCCTAATTTGATCCATTTGAGCCTTCATCTTCTAACTATTTTGGTGTAAAGTATCTATGACCTATTGGTGTATTTATTTCATGGCTTTTTCAAATGCATCAGCATGACCACTCCTTTTGTCCAAACCCTGGACATCTCTCAATTCAAAAATACCCCTGGGGTGACTGCCATATACAATTTCAAAGGGACTCAGACCTGTGCTCCTATTTGTCAAGTCATTATAAGCATATTCTTCTTGTGGGAGTATCACATCCCAACTGCTGCCATGTTCTTTTGTTAAGAATCTAAGGAGATTGCCCAAAGATCTATTGACCACCTTGGTTTGCCCATCAGTCTGAGAATGATAGGTTGAACTGAAAGACAAATTTGTTCCCAATCTTTTCTACAAAGTCCTCAAAAAATGTCCTACAAATTTGTTATCCCTATTAGACACAATGCTTAAGGGTAGCCCATAAATCCTGACAATTTCTTTAAAGAACAAACTTGCAATGTAGCTAGCATCATTAGTGGTCCTACAAGGAATGAAATGAGCCATCTTACTAAATCGGTCTACCACTACAAACACACTGTCACAACCTACCCTTGTTTTGGGTAACCCCATCACACAATCCATACTCAGACATTCCCAAGGCCTGTTGGGTATTGGCAAAGGTTGATACAATCCTACATTGGTCGAGACTCCTTTTGCTCTTTGGCATACTATGCAACTTTCAACAAATTTTCTGATGTCAGACTGCATTCTTGGCCAGAAATAAAATCTCCTTACTAGATCTAAAGTCTTATTCAACCCAAAATGTCCACCCAAACCACCACTATGTTTCTCCTTCACTGTATTATCCCTCAGAGAACACTTAGGGATACCTAGTTGACTCCCTTTAAACAAAAGTCCATCTTGCAATGTATAATCTAAAAATTCACTATGGAAAGCATTGGCAAACTCATTGCATACCTTGTAAATCTCCTTGAAATCTTGGTCCTCTTTATACAATCCTTTGAGTGACTCAACACCCATGCTTTGCAACTACACTTCTTAGACTGTCAACACCCTCTTGCTGAGAGCATCTGCAACCTTATTGGTTATCCCTTTCTTATGCTTGATGGTGAAGGTGTATGCTTGAAGACTTTCCACCCACTTCATGTGTCTATGGCTGACCTTTTCCTATCCATTCAAAAAATTGAGAGCATGATTGTCAGTGTATACAATAAATTCTTTGGGAAGCAAATAATGCCTCCACTTTTTTAAGGCTTGTACCAAGGCATATAATTCTAAATCATAAGAGTACTTCCTCTTGGCTTCATTTAACTTTTCACTGAAGAAGGCCACTGGTCTCCCTTCTTGGCTCAACACTGCTCCAATGGCTAGCCCACTTGCATCACATTCAATGGTAAAAACCTTATTGAAATCAGGAAGTACTAAGATAGGATACTTGGCAACTTTCTGTTTTAGACTCTCAAAGCTCCTATCTGCTTCTCTTGTCCACACAAACTTCACCTTGCAACCACCATTGATGGTTTCTAATATTGGTGCACAAATATCACTATAGTTCCTAATGAATTTTCTATAAAATGTGGCCAAACCATGAAAACTTTTGACCTCTCCTGCTGTCCTAGGTGTAGGCCAATTCAAAATAACCTCCACCTTTGAAGGATCCATCTTTAGATCACCTTTGGAAAATGACAAAACCCAAGTAGATCAACTCTTGTTTCATGAAATCACATTTGTCCAAGTTTGTCAATAGCTTCTGGTCTTTCAGCCTCTTCAAGAATATCTCTATATGTTTCAAATGCTCTTCTTTACTTTTACTAAATATCAAAATGTCATCTAGGTATACTACAACAAACTTACCTATGAAATCATGCAATACTTCATTCATTAGCCTCATGAAAGTGCTGGGAGCATTAAACAAACCAAAAGGCAATACAAGCTATTCATATAACCCTTCATTGGTTTTGAATGCTATTTTCCATTCATCACCTTCTCTTATCCTTATCTGATGGTACCCACTCTTCAAGTCTATCTTTGAGAAATAGGTAGCACCCTTGAAATAGTCCATTAGGTCTTCAATTCTAGGAATAGGAAACCTATATCTAATGGTTATCCTATTTATTGCCCTGGAATCAGTACACAGTCTCCATTTCCCATCTTTCTTTTGTGCTAAAATAGTGGGGACTACACATGGACTCAAACTCTTTCTTATTAACCCCTTGTCTAAAAGTTCTTGAACCTGCCTGGTTATCTCCTCATTCTGCTAAGGAGTCATCTATAGGTTTCCTTATTGGGAAGTACAGCTCCAGGTATGAGATCAATCTAATGGATGATATCTCTAATAGGTGGTAGTGAGTCTGGTATATCTGCTGCAATTACTTCCTTATAACTCTCAAGTAGTTCTCTGATCTCCATAGGCCCTATCTCTCTCATATTTTCCCTTTTCTTCTCCTTAGGTTTCACAACCAGAGAAAAACCTACTCCACCTGATTCTTCTAGTGTCTTAAGGAATACCTTTTCTCCTACCAACATTACACTAGATCCTACAGACTATGGATCCCTTTCTACTAATGACTATCCTATAAGTTACACCATCCTTTTGGAATGAGTAAGCATTCTTTTCCCCATCATGAGAAGCCTTTCTGTCAAACTGCCATGGTCTGCCCAACAGAAGATGGCAAGCATCCATTGGAAGGATGTCACACAAAATCTTGTCTCTATAGCCCCTAATACTGAATTCTATCCATGCTTGTTCATTGATGACTATATGTTGTCCCTTGTTTAACCAACTGACCCTATATGGACAGTTATGGGGTATCTTTTCTAGTTTCAATTTATCCACTACTTCCAAAGATATAATATTGTTAGTAGAACGAGAGTCAATAATAACTTCACAAACCTTACCTTGGATCTTGTAGTTGACTTTGAACAAAGCTCTTCTTTGTGATGGTTCAGTCTGCACTAGTTCTTTGAGCAGCATCCTCTTGATCATTAGATTTTCTCCCATCTCTAATGTCAAATTCACTTCAGGAGATGTCACACTCTCTGCATCCTCTTGAGTCAATGTGGTTCTTCTCTCATTACCATGAGAAGTTGAGGCCTTCTCTGGACATTTATAAGTTGGGTGCTCTATCTGATTATAGTTATAACATCTCATATTGGAGAACTTGGATCCTCTACTTGATCCATTTGTCCCACCTCTTCCATTAGGCTTTCTTCCTTGGTAGCCTCCTTTGTTACTTGAGTCCCCAACTTTCTCTCCTTTGCTGGACTCACCATTAGGCCTCTGGTTAGGACTTCTTCCTCCAAAACTGCCTCTGTCTCTAAAATTTCTACCACCTCTTCCTCTACCTTGCTTCTCACCTTTCCTCTTTAGCTTCTCTTCAGCTCTTAATGCTACTTGAAATCATTTTCCATAGTTTCAGGGGTTAATAAACTTATCTCATCTTGAATATTTAACCTCAGACCATTTAGATACCTTCCTACCTTGGCTTTTTCATCCTCCATGCACCCACAACGAAGAGTGTATTTGTGAAACTCCTCGGTGTAAGTAACAACATCCATATCTTTTTGCTTAAGGTTCTACATTTTCCTATAAATATACACCTTGTAGTCAGATGAAAGGAACTGGGACTTGATCTTCTCCAGCATTCTACTCCACGAAGAGATCATACTCTTCCCATTCTTTACCCTTTCTCCTTGGGTGTAATTCCACCACATAAGGGCATCATTTTGAGTTTAGTTTTTGCAAACTTAACTCTCTTACTTTTAGGAACTTCTTTGTACTCAAAATAGTTGTTTAGAGCCTCAATCCACTCCATGACTTCATCAACATTCATCTTTCCACTGAACATGGGGATATCTATCTGAGCCTCCAAAGAGTCCTTGCCAATAGCCTTAATGGCTTCCAAGAAATGCTTTTGATTAGCCGATATCTTTGCCCCTTCTTGTTCCTCTTCATCTAAACCTTCCTCTATCCTTTTTCCTATCTTCAATGCCTTTAATTCTTCTTAGAGTGCTTCCCTAAATCTAGTTTTGATCTTCTCTTCCATCTCCTTAAATTTCTTGACCACTTTGGTGGTCATCCCCTTTGGAGGCATATTGTTAGCCTCTCCTTCGCTCTCCTCTGCTAACATATACCAGATCCACAACAGAACCTTTTATGGCTCTGATACCAATATGATGAGGAGCCAAAAAACTAAATATTCTTACTCTTTCAACTTAGGAGAGGATGGGTAAATATTTTATATCTTTCATATAGTTCTACTAGAACTTCCTTCTTATTGCCATCGACAAGAAATAGACTATCAGTGACCTTTGGAACTATTTTTCCGAACACCAAGTCTGTCTGATACCTCCTATCAGCGAGACTTCTTTTTCTTTGGGCTAACAGTTAGTTCAACAGTAACCAATCTCTCATTGTTGTGACCCTTATCATCGATGCACACTTACCAACTTAAGCTGATGCACCGATGGACCAACCACTCTTCGGTGTGACTTTAACCTTTGGAAAACTTCCTTTTTGTGTCTCTGATACGCCGATACTATTTTCATTGGTGAGACTCTACACTATCGGCAACATTAGAATTTGCTTCGCTAATACATTAGTCACTCTGATCACTCATCGACTAGACGAATGCTATCGGCCAAACCTTAAGATCTCTTTCCGCTAGTCAATTCCTCCTGATGGATCTCCATCAGTATCACTTATCCCTTATCACCCCGATGTAACTATGAGAAATTAGCATTTGCCGTCACGGTTTCGGCAAGACATATGCCTATCGGTGGAGCCAAGAATTATCAACCTGATGCTCCGATAACATCCTCTCTTTGCTATCGGCCAGAGTCCTTTAGGTCACTAGGACTTGTCTCTTCATTGGCCTGATCCAATGACACCACTAGCGGTTAGTGACCATCTTTGGCCACGACTCTGCGATGCTACAATATGCTGATAAGGTTGTCAACTCTCACATAGTCTGATCTACACTCTACACCTAGCACATAGAGATGCTAGGGCATGCTACTATGCACACTCCTCAGTCTGGAACATCTGCCCCGCCAAATAGGTAAATGAAAAGAAAAACAAACAAAAATATGTACAGACTGATGCCATTCCACTGATTTCTTTTGAAATCCACCACTGGAATGGTTATCTACTCATCTTTGACAATTTAGACTAAACTATTTCAATTTTAGAGAACATAGAGCTATTATGAATAGTTAGGAAATATTTATGACACAGATCAAACATAGAAGTTGATGGACAGAAGTTATTATTGCTCAGTTGATTTCTGAATGACAATCTTCAACCAACAGAACCCCCTTATCGATTGCTCCTATGTGCTTTTATTAAGCTAGAGTTGGAAGATTAACTGCTGCTCAACAGTTAAGGAAGGCCAACTACCCTGAATCCCAACCAACTCCTATTGACCTTTTCAGATTCTATTAGATACAAAATATGTCCATTATTTGCCAAATGGAATACAAAGACTTCTAGGTTTTTAGAAAACAAAACATGAATAGGATGACATGGCCAAATAGGCCTTATTTCAACATAGTAGATTTTACTATGGTGTCCCTGCACCATCCTCCCATGATATCGTCACTACAAGGTGACATTATATTGTGTTTTCATTATCAATACCTTTGGTTTTTTCTTCTACCTCACAAGGGCACACACTCTCTATCTGACAATGGTGCTTGGAGACTTAAGTGTCCTCTGTTAGGGTTAGTTGGTAGAAGATATCAATTAAATGTAAATAAGGATTAAACAGAGGAATGGAAATACACAGAAATAATAATAGTGAGAGACAAGTTTTAACGTGGTTCACCCAAACTTGGGCTACATCCACCAATAGAGAGTCCAATATTATTATCTAGTAAATCAAACTAATTACAACCAGCAATCCCTACAACTCAATAACATTGTAAATGCTACAATACAATATATCCAAAAAACCCTAACCCTTAGCTACTTTTATCAAGCCTTATGTCAGTTACAAAATAGGGTTTTTTTATGTCAGTCCAAAATAGGGTTTTTTTTATGTCAGTTACAAAATAGGGTTTTTTTATCTGAACCTCGGTGAGGATACATGGCTAGTGTATAGTACTTTCCTAATCAGTCGCCACCTACCAATAATCTCCCACTCGGAGACTGATCAGGCTCCACACCAAACAATCTCCCACTTGGAGACTGGGCCTGGATGACACCACTGCGCATGTAACTCCCACTTGAAATAAGCACCTTGGACTCTACTGTTATGTTTTTATTCTTTTTAGTCTTGAAGACCAACCAAAGCTGAAGAGTAGCTTAGCTTCTCCCTTGTCACTACCTTTGTAAACCATATCTGCTAGATTTTCATCTGTATGTATCTTTTCCAGCCTTAACTGTCCATTATCTAACACTGACTGAATAAAGTGATACCTCAACTGTATGTGTTTGGTCTTTGAATGTAAGGCATAATTCTTTGTAAGATGTAAGACACTCTGACTATCTGTAAACAAATAACTATTAGCTTGTTGTTTGCCCAATTCTTCCATGAAAGATTACATCCATATCATCTCATTGCTTGCCTCTGTTGCAGCTACATATTTTGCCTCTGTGGTTGATAAAACAACCACATTTTGCAACCTGGAAATCTAACTCACTGCTGTCCCACCTACAGTAAAGACATAACCTGTAGTACTCCACATGGTATCAATATCACCTACCAAATCTGAGTCTACATAACCTGCTAAATCAGTATTAGAGCCCCCAAAACATAAGTGTTTATTGGATGTACCTCTCAAATATCTAAGAATCCATTTTACCACATTCCAATGCTCCAATCTGGGATGACTCATATACCTGCTAACGACTCCTACAACATGTGCAATATCCAATCTCGTGCATACCATGGCATATATTAAACTTCCCTACAACTAAAGCATATGGTACCTTGGACATTTTCTCTTCCTCCTCTTGTGGACACATCTCCTTATTCAATTTTAAATGACTAGGCAAAGGTGTGCAGACATCTTTTGCATTCTCCATATGGAATCTTTGCAACACCTTTTCAACATAATTAGCCTGAGATAGAGTCAATTTTCTGTTCTTCCTATCTCTACAAATTTTCATACCAAGGATTTGTTTTACTGCCCCCAAATCCTTCATATCAAATGATTGTACTAACTGTTGTTTTAACTCTCTTATGCGATCCATGTTAGACCCAACTACAAGCATGTCATCAACATATAAACATAAAATAATGTAGCTGTCATTATCCAACCTCTTAAAATAAACACAATGGTTAGAATTACAGCAACTATAGTCTTACTCAGCCATAAAACTATCAAATTTCAGATACCATTGCTGAGGTGCTTGTTTCAGGCCATACAAACTCTTCTTCAATCTGCACACCAGTTTCTCCTTACCTTTGACCTCAAATCCTTGGGGCTATTCCATGTATATCTCCTCCTCCAAATCACCATGGAGAAAGATAGTTTTCACATCTAGCTGTTCCAATGCAAATCTTCAGCAGCCACAATACTTAAAACAGTACGAATAGAAGTCACCTTGACAACTGGAGAAAATATCACATCAAAATCAATGCCCTTTTTCTGTGCAAATCCTTTTACAGCTAACCTGGCTTTAAATCCTTTCATACCTCCATCTTCCTCTTTCAGCCTATAAACCCATTTGTTTGGTAAAGCCTTTTTACTTGCAGGCAACTTACATAATTCCCAAGTCTAATTTTTCAGCAAGGAGTCCATTTCTTCTTTCATTGCAAGCTTCCACTGAACCTGTGTATCCACCTGCATAGCTTCATCATACCCTTCTGGTTCACCAGCATCTGTTAACAAAATAGAATACAAAGAGGGAGAAAACCTTTTAGGAGGTCTACTTAGCCTTGTTGACCGTCTAACATTCACTAGAGTTTGTGGTATTTTTTATTGTTGTTGCAGAGCATGAGGAACCACTAGAACATCACTATTTGGAATATCATGTAGCACCACATAATCCTTTTCTTTCTTCTCATGCTACTGCAACTGATCTTTGTACAACACCTTCTCATTGAATATAACATCCTTGCTTCTCACAATTTTCTGATTTTCAAAATCCTAAAGCCTATAACAAAATTCATCAATGCCATATCCAACAAAGGTACACTTTTTTGATTTTGCATCCAGCTTGGTTCTATTTTTAGAATCTACATGTGCAAATGCTTCACATCTGAAGGTTTTAAGAAAAAAGTAAATCACTTTCTTATGTGTCCATGCTTCCTCTAGAATACCACAACCCAAAGGAACTGAAGGACCTCTATTAATTAAATATACAATAGTATTGACAGCCTCTACCCACATGTTTAAAGGCAGCCCAACATGCAATCTCATGGTCCTTGCACACTCCATTATTGTCCTATTCACACATTCAGCCACTCCATTTTCTTGTGGAGTCCCTAGAACCATTTTCTGTCTATGAATTCCATTAAAGGAACAATAATCCTCAAATTCTTTGCTGCAATACTCACCACCATTATTAGATCTGAGACATTTTAACCTTTTACCCGTCTCATTCTCAACCAAGCTTTTCCATTTCTTAAATGTTTCAAATACATCAGATTTCTGCCTAAGGAAATAAATCCATACCTTCCTAGTTGCATCATCTATGAATGTAACATAATACCGAGAGCCACCAAGAGAAGATACTTGAGCCGGTCCCCATACATCTGTATGCACAAGCTCCAACTTTTCATCTTTCTTTTGCTTCCCATCTCTGAGAAAACTAACTCTCTTTTATTTTCTATACACACAACATTCACAGAAATCCATATTAATACATTTCAGACTTGGTAAAACTTTCTTAGAATGAAGTACCTTTGTACCTTTTTCACTCATATGCCCAAGTCTGTTATGCCACAGTGTTGTCTCAGAACCTGCAGCAACTGTTTTAGTCTCTTCCTGCGAACCTACAACAACTATTCCTGAACCTATTTATTTTTTCTCTGCATCAGCTAAAGTAGAAGGAATAGTATGACCTGTACAAAGAAATAAGGTGCCTACTTTCACACCTTTTTCTACTACTAAGGCACCTTTTGAAACCTTCCAATTTTTATCAGTAAATGTTGTAGACACCTAAAATTGACTTGCTCCGCAAAACAATTTCCTGTATCTCTACACCAATTATCCCTCCTATTAATTAAATAAATTCATTTTATTTAATTAATTTATCCCTAACCATCTATCATCTATCCTTTGTGATCAATTAATTCACTTAATTTATCACTATACCTTATAACACTATCCTCATCAATTAAATAAATATTTCTAATATTTATTTAATTAATTTTTATCCATTTCCCTAATCCTTGCTAATTAGATAAATCATGCTTATCTAATTAATCTACCCTATTAATCACCTACCCCCATCCTAGATTATTAAATAGCAATTATTTAATCAATCTACCCTAGCCTACCTATCCCCTAGACCTAAGTTAATTAAGCTAAACACTTAATCAACCTTGCTTAGCCCATCCTTCCACACACCTTTCAATAAAAATTAATTTTTTATTCAAAGGGTCAAATCTCCCTTACACGTCATTTATCACCCTCTTACACATGTAAGTGTACATGTGTCCTTCAACCTTCACATCTCCACATAAAAGTGAAATTTTAATTCACTTGTCATATCCACTCTTCCCAAAAATGAATTTTTCATTCATTTTTATCCTCCACACCTTTCCCCATGTGAATTTAAAATTCACAAATAATAAGAGCCCTCCAAATCCATTGACTTAATGTCAACCCTTGATTTCTCTCATCCACTCCCCTTGTGACACTTGTCACAAGGCTATGACTTCACTCCTAACCCTAACTCTTGATCATTTCTAGCCCTTGATCTCAACTTGTGATCCTCACCCTCCATCATCTTTTCAAAAATCTATAAATGAGACCCTTCTCTAAGACATTTGAGGGGAACGTCTTCTTGTACCCTTACTATGCCAAAATCTCTCCAAAATCTTCTTATCCCAACATCATAATGCCAAAATCATTCCTCATCCCCATCTCAATCTCCATCTAAATCCATTATCTCCCATCATATTATGTTGAAAGGAGCAATCCACACGTTTCATCAACTTGGGTAAAATCTAAGGAGTTTGGGTGCAACTCCTTCCACCCTATGAAGGAGAGGGATCACATGTGAAGGTATAACTTTGTGTATTTATGCATTTGGTTTACATTTTTACCTCATTTGTTTTCCTAATCTACATTGGCACACCCAATTTCTCGAATCTCATCAATCATTTTATCTAGGGTTTTGTTGTCAAAAATCTTCATTTTCTAACCTTAGTTTCATTTGAAGTTTTGCAAGTTTTGGGGGTGAGTTGTTGTAGGTTGCATCCTGGGCAAAAATAGATTACACCATTGCAATGAGGGCGCTATTTCTGAGTTTTTCAACTGGAAGGTTGACTATGTTCTGTGATTGAATTTTTTTGAAAATTTTTGAAAATTTTTTAGGGCCACATGTTGTACCATACGGATCCGTACCATATGGATCTGTGACCCCCCTGCCGTACTAATTGGTGCATTCTCTATTTTTTGTCATCGTTGGTTTTCTGGGTTGAAGGTCATTTGTTTTGAAGGTTTAATGGTCGCTGGTTTAAACACATGTTACTGGCTTAAAACCCTAATTTCGCCACTGGCTCAGAAAACTCCATCAAATCCTCTGCCACTGGTCCTCCACTAGTCAACATCATTGCAACAATCCCTAACGCAAACTGCTTCTATCCCAACCCTTCGTCCGATCGATCTACCTGCCTGCATTTGAACAAGTCAACACCACCCTCTAGTCTCTATCACCTGTCCTCAAACCCATTGCCACCTATGATAAACCTTCCCACTGCCTAGGTTGCTACCTCCCATCACCTCTTAGTCGTAGCCATAGTTGATGCCGCCACCACAACAAACCCTCACACCCCCGGTCACCACTGGTATTTCAGTCAAAGATTGTCATTTATTCTACGTCGTCGTCACTGCTTAATAACCTCTATCCACCATCTCACTGTAGGACACACCAAAACCCATACCCATCATCACTTGCTAGCCACAATTTTCTTATCCAACCACCATCGATCTCAAACCCTAACAGCAACCATCTCCTTCACCTTTACTTTCCAATTTAAATCTTTGGCTTATGTGAGTTTTTAACGGGTAAAACTTAATGTTAACATTTCAAACTATATAAAAATCTCAACTTCAATTTTTTATAAGGTTTCAAACTTTTGCTAATAGGCGTTTGATCTTTAAGGGGTTGATTAGAGTCTTTTGCCCTTATTCTAGCGAAGGCACTTCTTTTTTTTTAACCATTGGTAGGCACGGTCATATGGGTGACCACGGGCTCTGCCCACATTAACTAATAGGTAAACTATAACTACCAAATCTAAACTGCCATCATAAACCTTAACCTTGACTGTCGGGTGCCCAAACAACTCCATGTGACCAGACTAGTTTAACCGCCAATGGTTTATTTGAAACACTTGTGCCTCATACATGCCGAAGGAGGCTATTCTTTTCAAACTTTCGCAACTTTTGCATACGGTAACGAAATCACAAAAAAATGGTGGCGTTGGAAAGAGGATTCAGAGTACTTCATAGTGGTGAAGGAATTTTTAGGTAACTATACCATTTTCTAGCCTTTTTCTACAGTCAAATTCAAAGGTACCTTAAAACTTCAAATGCACATAACTTGAGCAAAACATAGCCTTTTTTAGTGAATTTCTTTTTCAAATTGCATAGAATTTCCTAAAGAATCTTTTCATGCACTTCATTTTTCTGTATCAGTTCATTCTTCATAAAATTTTATCAGATTTGGAATTTTTGCAAAACAATCTCCTATGCTAGTCTACTTGCTTCATTTTCAATTTTGTGACTTGAAGGTGATTACTTGGGGCTGGAACAACATCAGGATCAACATCTACAACAAATTTGGAGAGAAATTTAATTAGGTACACTCATTCTATTCCTCATTTCTTCATAATCTTGTTTGCAAACACACTTTAATTTGGGACATAAAACAAATCATTGTTTGCATACACATTTCGATTTGGGCTTCTAAAACGAACATTGCTTGATCACACATCATTGAAATTGGGCTTAAAACAAACCATCATCTTCTATCACATTTGAATTTTGGATTTAACAAAGAACCATTATTTGACGTGTCTTTCACACATTCATTTTTCTAAGGGTTAATTTACAAGTGCGAGTGTGAATCAAGTGTGTGTGTGTGTGTATGCTCTCTCCTCGCACCACAAGGTAATCTTGGAGATCAAAAACACCTCACTTGATTCACTTTTGTTTACCCATTCCTAGGAGGCCTGCTAGGGGATTTCATCACCCCTAGGGATGACCTCATTTGAGGCTGAATCGAAAGACACCCTCATTGAGAGTTGGAATCTTGTCACTCTTGGCTAAGCCCCAAAGAACTTTATACCTTTGGGAAGTGAAGGTGAAGGGTGGGTTACCCCTTTCTCCCAGCTGTGTGGCAGGATTTCACTTTCAATTCCTTAGTCAAACTTGTGTAAACATTACCCACAAACCTAATTGGACATACCCTATTTCAAACTATACATTAGGGCTTGTTAATGTGTCTTCCACATGTGCTTGTCTAATCATCATCATATTCTTCAAATTCAAAATTGAAAATTGCTTGTGTCTTGCGTGAGTGAATCATGTTTGTACATGTGTGATCATTTGATTAAACATTGCCAAATCAAGCTAAACACCAAACACATAAAGACAAGTCATTCAACTCATTCAAATCCAATCACATTCATCCTAATCACTCATTTTTAGCCACTTCATTCCTAATCACTTCCAAGTCATCCTAAATAAATCCTAATCATATCCTTGTCACTCTACATCATCAAATCATCATCATTCTATCTAAATCATTATCCAAACAACATCATTCTAATCATTACACATATTCATTATCTCCATTCGTGTCAAATCAACCTCAATCCCAATCATCCCTAAGCACATCCTAGTCACATCTTCATCATTCATCCTCATCCCATCAACATCATCCGAGTCACCATCCCAGTAATTACATATAATCCAATCACTCCAAGCCAAATCACATCCTAACTACTTTCATCCCAATCCAAAATCCAAATCAATCCCACCAAAAAATTAAGACCTTAATTGATCATCCAATCCAATCAACCCAAATCAACTCTATTACTTAAGTGTCATTAGCCCACCTTAAGTATAGAGAATCATCCATCTTTTGAAGCAAATCAAATCATCCTAAGGTCTTAAAATTTAATTCCCAACATCACAATCATCCATTATCCTCAATTTCATCTCATATCTCTCCCACAAAATGGATCCTTATGTAGGAATGCAACAATTACAAAGACTTAGAAATATCTATAAGAACATGGATCCTAATGCTAAGGAAAAATGCAAAAATGACATTATAGATATGCCCTTAGCACACCTCATCATTGGAGAATCCCAAGCCCTTACCCAATCTCCATCATGTCAACAAACATCTTACATATCCACACCATCAACCTCCCATCAACCTTCATCATATCAACCCTCATCATATCAACCTTCAACATCCTACATATCCACACCATCAACCTCATACGAACTTCCATCATATCAACCTTCATCATATCAACCTTTACCCTCATATCAATCTCCATCCCCTTACAAATCCATGCCATTGTACCTTTCCAACCAATCAATACCTCCACCTTATCCATCCCCCAACATTTGTCATGCTAACTTTGATCAAGGTAACCCCAATCTAGCACACCTCATCTCCGAAATCCAAACCTTATATCAACAACCATTTTCCCATACAAATCCCCCATCCTCTAATCCCAATCCTATCAACCTTAATCCATCACCCTACCTATCTTACAATCCATCAATCCCAACCCCCAAACACAATGTTCTTCAAATCTTAATCCATCATCTTTTGTATCTCCCAATCCACCAATCCCTATCACCCATCCACCATCTAATCCACCATCAAATCTTCCAAATCCTAACACCATGGCATCCAAAGAATCCTTGTGGGATTTGCTCTAAAGAACATCACCAAGAAAAGCAATGGAATCACCCAAATCCTCCACCCCTCCAACACCACCATCTAGTCTAACACCTATACTTGAACCCATCCAAGAACCATTACTACCTAATCCCATCACCCCCTATCCAATCGCAATCCTAATCCTACACCACCCACCATCATTATCCATCCATTACATTGTTCTTCAACCCATACACTCATGAAGGATGCCATCCATTAGCTATTAGCAAGGAATCAGACACCCTCATGCAATCCAACATCCACCAAATCTCTTGAACAACCCCCTATCATAAGTCAAGAACCATCATGTAGCCATGTTCAAGAACCCATCACATGCATCCAACCACCTACCACATCTATCCAAGTCACTCCCACTTCTATCCAAGTACATGAGCTATGTCAAGAATCAAATCCAAAGCATGTTGAAACATCAACCCCTTCTCCTAATCAAGATCTAACCATCCCATCTAATCCCATCCCCAATCCCCTCCCATCTATTGGTCAACTTATTAATCCCACCCCTTTACCATCCACCATTAATCCTTCACCTCCATCTACCAATCCCATCCCAAATCCATCCTCCTATTCACTCAGAGAAAGCACTTTCATCCATGGTGACTCCCTCATAGGAGGTAAACAATTTCCATCCACCACCTATCCTCTTCCAACAAATAATAGACTCACGTCTTGTTTCCAAAGCACCAAACATCCCATTGCATGTCGCATACTCCAACATATGAAATATCAAGGCAAAGGCTTAGGTCTTCATGAACAAGGCATCTTAGAGCCCATCCACACCACATTCCATCCATCCTTGCATGGGGTTGGCTGTACACCCCAAGAAAAACAATCTAAACATGTTGGTACCACCCACACACCTTCCAAAATCCATTCATCCAATCCCAAATACGGTGCATCTCATCATACCCCCAAAGCATATGTTGCCATACCTCCTCCATCATCATATCATTTGCAAAAGCATGTGACCATCCATCTTCCTCCATCAAATTTACCTCCACTACTTCCAACTTCAAATATTCCTATTAAATCCACTTTATCTCCTATTCTACCAACTCCAAACATCCCTATCCATAAATCCTCTTATCCTCCCATCCTCTTAAACATCCCTATCCTCAAATCCCCTCATTCATTTATCCATAAATCCACTTTTTACCACTCCACCCATAAACTCCCTAAATTTCCCAATCAAGACCAAAAAAAGCACACATCTTTCAAACATGAAGCTTCTCCCAAATCCATAGGATTTAAAAGTAAAAATTTGGATGCCTCGACTCACAAAGCACAAAAGCCTAAAGATGTTATTCCTTCCAAGTAAAATAAAAAATCTAAAAGGATACCAAAGCCCACACCATCACAAGAAAAAGTAAAAACAAAAATGGTGTGGGTCCCTAAATAAAAAGTACCAAACTCTAATGAGGCATTCACCTCCCAATCTATCCCAAAATCCCAAACATCCTACTCCCCATCTAAAAATCCCATAACTCCTAAGTCCATTTGCATACCTAAAACCCCAAATTGGCCATCCAAAAATCCCCTATCTCGATCCCCATTACTCCCAACTCCACATCCAAAGTACAACCTTCCAAATAAATCACGGTGTGTGCAATCATTGGTCTCGGTTCCCCTCCACCACTTGACATTCCCACATACCCCCATTTCTTCATCTTTCATCCACTATCCTACATATCTTCCCCATCACATTCCTATGGTCTATGCTATCGCATAATCCACATCATAATCTGCATAATCCACATCATAATCCACATCATAACCCACTATCCACCGACATCCATGCAATCATCATCCATAATGCTATGCAACATGGGACCATCTTCTCCAAGCTATGGAAACAGACGCTAGAGTCCCCATCCATCAAAAAAGCAAAAAAATAAAAAAATCAAGAAAATAGTAAAGAGAAAAAATCTATCCAAATGGTGAAAACCACTCGTTGTGGCGCCTTGGGCAAGTACCATGATAAAAACCCCTTGTGGGCGTCATGCATAATCCATTCTCCATCCATTTTGTACCCTACACTCAGGGGCAAAATCATCCACATCCACAACATCCTTTTGCATATCCTATCCATGTATACTTATCCTATCATATTCCTATCCACCATTCCCTATTTATCCTACCATTTCCCATCCATCTTATCCGCTATATCTTCCTCAGGTTAGATCTTCATAAAGACAAGGGGCAAAATATCAACAACTTGCTTGGACAACTCATGACACACTATCTTTCCAAGTACATCCTCCATCCATCTACTACAAAGTCCATCCACTCAAACATGAAACCATCATGCAAAATTCTTTAAGCATTGGGGCATATGATTCCTTGCAACACAGTCCTTGGAGTAAATCCTTATCCCCATCTCTCATCCATCTATCTTGCATCCCTATCTCTATCTTCCATCCCTATCTCTATCTTCCAATCCATCTATCATGAATCTCCTCTCTATCACCTTCCACTGACAATCCCTCCATCTACTTATAATGTATCCCTACTAGATCCTTTATCCCCCATCCTACCCCTTATCCGCATGTATCTATCCAATTATCAAAATCTCCTATCCATGATCCTTTCATCACCAATCCCCCAAACCAACCCCATCACCTTCACCTCTAGACTTGGTATTCCCTTGTCATTGGTATCTAGAGTAAAGGCTATATAAACTAAATCCAATGGAACCATCTCATAATAAACCATTCCCTATTAGAAAATTGCAAAAAAAAAGATCAGAAAATCTAAGAAAATCCAAAAAAAAAAAATCAAAATATCCACAAAATCACAAAAACAATTATCGTCACAATCACCCAAATCATCCAACACATCCATCTTCCAAACATCATCACATCTATCCTCAATCATCACACATCACCATCACAAATCAGAACTACATATCATCACCACCTGCATCTTAATGTTCCTTTATCCCGTGGATACATGGCATGTAGGCGGTCTAGAATACGAAGGAAGTTTCCTTTACTTAGGTACCTAAGATGCACCCATCTGACCCACTTAGATGGTACCTACCCATTGAGCTTACACTATATCCCAAGAATTGCATTACCTATGAAAGCATCATCTCTAAACAAAAATCATCAACTATTAATTCAGCATCAACCACAACTTGTCACCATCATATCTTGAGCCAATCTTACAACATCAACTAAGCATGATCTAATCATCCATCGATTCCTTCCTTAGGATATATCATTCCTACAATAGGCAGA
The DNA here is from genome assembly GCA_027924645.1 of Cunninghamia lanceolata. Taxonomy (NCBI): domain Eukaryota; kingdom Viridiplantae; phylum Streptophyta; class Pinopsida; order Cupressales; family Cupressaceae; genus Cunninghamia; species Cunninghamia lanceolata. The sequence goes on along the minus strand of BSBN01000194.1, from coordinate 6,726,755 downwards.
ATCTATCAAATCATTATCCATCTTGGCAAGAGATACAATGGCTATTTGTTTAGTTTGTTGGTCTTTTCATTTTTGATTTTTATCTTTAGTCCTATTCGAAGATCACATCAAAGCTACTTTGATCTCACTATATCATGGTATTTGACAAAACATCTAGAATGGGGCATAGTCTTGCTTTGTACGCTGTGCTTGTGGGTTGGTCTCATTACTCCAAGCTAGTATTCATATCTTGTTGATCATAGGGTCGGATCTAGCATATTGATCTCCTTATGCATGTAAGGTTCATCATACCTTTTGTGTACTAAGGACTTATGCTATGAGTCCCCTTCCCTCATCTAGACAAGGTTGTACTATCTTTGGCATGCATGGGATCATCCCTTTGTCTGTGTGTCTAGTCCATGCAAATGTTGGATAAACATCATCACCCTGGTCTTCTATACCTTGGTTAAAATATCCACTTTGCTATATCAAACCTAGGATTGCTCTAATTCATTTTTAGCACAATGATCTTCAACCAATCAATCTCCCAACATTATCACACTTTCATCTCGCCCCTTATCCTCCAACCACTTCTACCAATATGTTCCATCCATTTCAAGAGCACAACCGTGCTCTTGCAACTTGCCTATCCTCTCGAGGGGGCATAACCCTTACCAATTATCCCCAAACCTTACCCTATTCTTCTAAGCCAAAATCTTTTTTCTATCCAATCCAATTCTATATTTTAACTTCTTTGAAATAATGTTACTTAGCCGCAACACCATTTCAAAGAGGGGCAAATGTAGACACCTAAAATTGACTTGCTCCGCAAAACAATTTCCCGTATCTCTACACCAATTATCCCTCCTATTAATTAAATAAATTCATTTTATTTAATTAATTTATCCCTAACCATCTATCATCTATCCTTTGTGATCAATTAATTCACTTAATTTATCACTATACCTTATAACACTATCCTCATCAATTAAATAAATATTTCTAATATTTATTTAATTAATTTTTGTCCATTTCTGTAATTCTTACTAAATAGATAAATCATGCTTATCTAATTAATCTACCCTATTAATCACCTACCCCTATCCTAGTTGATTAAATAGCAATTATTTAATCAATCTATCCTAGCCTACCTTTCCCCTAGACCTAAGTTAATTAAGTTAAACACTTAATCAACCTTGCTTAGCCCATCCTTCCGCACAACTTTGAATAAAAATCAATTTTTTATTCAAAGGGTCAAATCTCCCTTACACATCATTTATCACCCTCTTACACATGGAAGTGTACATGTGTCTTTTAACCTTCACATCTCCACATAAAAGTAAAATTTTAATTCACACTCCCACATGAGTTGAATTTTTAATTCACTTGTCATATCCACTCTTCACAAAAATAAAATTTTAATTCATTTTTATCCTCCACACCTTTCCCCATGTGAATTTAAAATTCACAAATAATGAGAGCCCTCCAAATCCATTGACTTAATGTCAACCCTTGATTTCTCTCATCCACTCCCCTTGTGACACTTGTCACAAGGCTATGACTTCACTCCTAACCCTAACTCTTGATCATTTCTAGCCCTTGATCTCAACTTGTGATCCTCACCCTCCATCATCTTTTCAAAAATCTATAAATGAGACCCTTTTCTAAGCCATTTGAGGGGAACGTCTTCTTGTACCCTTACTATGCCAAAATCTCTCCAAAATCTTCTTATCCCAACATCATAATGCCAAAATCATTCCTCATCCCCATCTCAATCTCCATCTAAATCCATTATCTCCCATCATATTATGTTGAAAGGAGCAATCCACACGTTTCATCAACTTGGGTAAAATCTAAGGAGTTTGGGTGCAACTCCTTCCACCCTATGAAGGAGAGGGATCACATGTGAAGGTATAACTTTGTGTATTTATGCATTTGGTTTACATTTTTACCTCATTTGTTTTCCTAATCTACATTGGCACACCCAATTTCTCGAATCTCATCAATCATTTTATCTAGGGTTTTGTTGTCAAAAATCTTCATTTTCTAACCTTAGTTTCATTTGAAGTTTTGCAAGTTTTGGGGGTGAGTTGTTGTAGGTTGCATCCTAGGCAAAAACAGATTACACCATTGCAATCAGGATGCTATTTCTAAGTTTTTTAACTGGAAGGTTGACTATGTTCTGTGACTAAATTTTTTTGAAAAATTTTGAAATTTTTTTAGGGCCACATGTTGTACCATACGCATCCGTACCATATGGATCTGTGACCCCCCTGCCATACTAATTGGTGCATTCTCTATTTTTTGTCATTGTTGGTTTTCTGGGTTGAAGGTCATATGTTTTGAAGGTTTAATGGTCGCTGGTTTAAACACATGTTACTGGCTTGAAACCCTAATTTCACCACTGGCTCAGAAAACCCCATCAAATCCTCTGCCACTGGTCCTCCACCAGTCAACATCATTGCAACAATCCCTAACGCAAACTGCTTCTATCCCAACCCTTCGTCTGATCGATCTACCTGCCTGCATTTGAACAAGTCAACACCACCCTCTAGTCTCTATCACCCATCATATTATGTTGAAAGAAGGAGAAATCCACACATTTCATCAACTTGGGTAAAATCTAAGGAGTTTGAGTGTAACTCCTTCCACCCTAACAAGGAAAGGGATCACATGTAAAGGTATAACTTTGTGTATTTATGCATTTGGTTTACATTTTTACCTTATTTGTTTTCCTAATCTACAAATATAACAATGCAACCTTCTTCAGCTAGCTACCCTGCTGAAATTAAATTCCTACTGAGCCTTGGAACATGCCTTACCTCTTGTAGTAGCCAATGATTCCCATTCTACAACTTAATCTTAATTCTTCCCTTTCCAACAATCTGACAGGGTTCGTTATCTCCCAAATAAACCAGTCCAAAATCCCCTTGGACATAATCAAGAAAATAACTTCTATGGAGGGTAGCATGAATGGAGGCCCTTGAATCTAAAACCCATGAAACATCAGCATTATCTAGGGAAAGAATCAAAGCATCATCTTTAGATTTATTAGTTACCACATTTACCTCCTTATTTCCTTCTTGTTTGTCTCCTTTATTCTTCTGAGACCAGCAATCTTTCTTCAAATGACCTAGTTTCCCACAGTACCAGCAATCCTTTTGTCCTCTGGATTGGGATCTCTTGTCCTTTGATTTTCCTCATGACTTCCCATGAGCTCTAGAACCTTTTCCTCTCTCTTTTGATCTGCCCCTACTTTCTACATTCAAAACACTGCCTAATGTGGATCCACCTGAACTTTTCCTATGAATTTCCTCACTAAGAATAACACCAACAACATCATCAAATTTTAAGGTATTTAAACCAGAAACAGAGTTACTAACCGCCATTACCAAACTATTCCATCTTTTAGGCAATGAACATAATATCAAGAGAGCTCTAAGTTCTTCATCAAATTTTACATTTACAGAAGCAATTGACTGACAATAATATTAAATTCATTTAAATGATCGGTCACAGATCCACCTTCAACCATTTTCAGATTAAACAAACGCTTCATGAGAAATACCTTATTTGAGGCTGAGGGTTTTTCATACAATTTATCCAAAGCTTTCATCAGACCATCTGTTGTCTTCGCTTTCGTTATATTGAATGCCACCAATGGTGCTAGGCACAATTGAATGGTTCCTAGTGCTTTTCTGTCAAGAAGATTCCAATCCTCATCAGTCATTGTTGCCGGTTTCTTGGCTACTCCTTCCCACGCCATCGATAAATCCTTTTGATAGAGGTAATCCTCCATTTGGATCTTCCATAACTGATAGTTTTGCCCATTGAATTTATCAACCTTCAATTTACCCTCGTCCACCATTGCTCCCACTCAACCGTGAGACCTTCTTGCAGACGATAATCACAACTTGGCTCTAATACCACTTGTTAGGGTTAGTTGGCAAAAGATATCAATTAAATGCAAATAAGGATTAAACAAATGAATGGAAATAAACAGAAATAATAATAGTGAGAGACAAGTTTTAACGTGGTTCACCCAAACTTGGGCTACATCCACCAAAAGAGAGTCCAATATTATTATCTAGTAAATCAAACTAATTAGAACCAACAATCCATGCAACTCAATACTGTTGCAAATGCTACAATATATGGATACATGGCTAGTGTACAGTACTTTCCTGATCAGTCGCCTCCTACCAACATCCTCTGGGGCTTGACTAAGGCAAGCCTCTAAATGCCACAATCCCCTCCCAAAGTCTTGTGATTGCAAGTCACAGGTGTCACATTTGAGAAAAGTAAAGTTGCAGGAAGGATTGGCAGACATCAAAGATTCAGGATCCAAAGAGAAGTAGGACACTGGAGCATTTCTAGGACTTGGGCACTCACACTAGTGTCCTCTGCAGACAATTTTTTTGAAACATAAGTTACAGTGCTAATTAGTGTCGAAAGGAGGTCCGGATCCTGCAAAGAAACTACTACCTTGGACTAGGGCACCCACACCAGTGTCCCCAACTATTCCATCTCAGAACCCTAAAAATAGGTACTCTGTGATTTTCTATTTTACTTCCGTCTGCAAGAACTTTTTTTGTTATTTGTTGACTAGTTTATTGCTGTATTTTAATAATTAGGGTTTTAATGGTTAATTGAGCATAAGAGAAGAGAAATTGATAATTACATTCCCTAATCCAAGTTTCTCTACATCTCAAAATGATCTATGGTATGATAGTGAATTGCCACTCGACCCTAGATCCTTGAATGTAAAGTGGAAAGGAGGATTTAAACATCAAAACACTAAAACATTAACAAATCTAATTTTCTACTAAACATCAACAATCTCCCACTTGGAGACTAATCAGACTCCACAACATATCATCTCTCACTTGTAGACTGATCATAACACTGCTGACCCTATAGCTCCCACTAGAAATAAACACCCTGAACCCTAGTGTTCTGATTTTATTATTTTCAGTCTTGAAGACCAACCGAATCGAGAAAGAGGAGCTCAGCTTCTCCCTTGTCACTACCCTTGTGAACATATCCATTGGATTTCCATTTGTATGTATCTTTTCCAACCATAACTATCCATCATCCAACACCGACCAGATGAAGTCATACCTTATTTATATGTGTTTGGTCTTTGAATGCAAGGCAAAATTCTTTGCAAGATGTATGACACTCTAACTATCTGTATACAAATAACTGTTAGCATGTTGTTTGCCCAATTCTTCCATGAAAGATTGCAGCCGTATCATCTCCTTGCTTGCCTCTATTATAGTGACATACTCTGCCTCCATGGTGGATAAAGCAACCACCTTTTGTAACCTGGAGATCCAATTCACCACTGTCCCACCTACAGTAAAGACATAACTTGTAGTACTCCACCTGGTATCAATATGCCTTGCCAAATCTAAGTCCATGGCCTGCTAAATCAGTATTAGAGCCCCCAAAACATAAGTGTTTAGTGGATGTACCTCTCGAATATCTAAGAATCCATTTTACCACATTCCAATGCTTCAATCCAGGATTACTCATATACCTACTTATAACTCCTACAACATGTGCAATATCCAGTCTTGTGCATACCATGACGTACACTAAACTTCCTATAGCTAAAGTATATGGTACCTTGGACATTTTTTCTTCCTCCTCTTGTGTCTTAGGACACATCTCCTTAATTTCAAATGACTAGGCAAAGGTGTGCTGATAGCTTTTGCATTCTCCATATGGAATCTCTGGAACACCTTTACAACTCCTACAACATGTGCAATATCCAGTCTTGTGCATACCATGACGTACACTAAACTTCCTATAGCTAAAGTATATGGTACCTTGGACATTTTTTCTTCCTCCTCTTGTGTCTTAGGACACATCTCCTTAATTTCAAATGACTAGGCAAAGGTGTGCTGACAGCTTTTGCATTCTCCATATGGAATCTCTGGAACACCTTTTCAACATAATCATCGTGAGATAGAGTCAATTTTTTGTTCTTCCTATCTCTACAAATTTTCATATCAAGGATTTGTTTTGCTGCCCCCAAATCCTTCATAGCAAATGATTGTGCTAACTGTTGGTTTAATTCTCTTATGTGATCTGAAAGGAAAGCAGAGGTGCAGAATACAGCTTCCCTAATGTTAATTCAAAGGGGATAACACAGATAGGTGACTTTCAATTCAAAAAACCATAGATAAACACACCAGGAAAAATATAGAATAAACAAACAAGCTATAGAGAATGACACTAGATTTACATGGGAAAACCCTTTCGGGTAAAAAACCCACCACCACAAGAGAGACTATCTTTATTACAGCAAACTAAAAGATTACAATAAATATTTCTAGCTCTAATGTTTAGGTATCGATCCTTTTTCAATTGTACAAAGATGTTTATCTCATCTGCACATTCTACATAAATAAACAGTACAAAATGAATCATTTCAACCCCCAACAATGATGCTAGTAGATCAGTTTTATATCTCCAATCTGTAAGGGCAAATACCATTACTTGTTTGTTGCCCTAACTGATTGATCTAACTTCCCTATCACCGCTGCTATTCAATAGTCGTAACTGTTCACATTCCTGTGAGATATATAGTCCCACATACACCGGGTCGCAGACTGCTCTGTAATTTATATCGCCAAACACTCGGTCATACTATCATCGGTAATTTTGTTTCTGACGATGCCAAACCAAAGACCCATCAGCCTAACCTGCTCCATTGGTGATTGCATTGTTTCCTTCACTAATACTATATAGTCTCCGCAATCCTCAAGTTCACCACCCTTCATCAGACAAACCTTTGCCATTGGTTCAAACATTTTCCATTGTTCTAATGAACAATCTCTCATTGACCAACTTCATATATTGTTGAACCTGTTGAACCATTGAACCTCAACACGAGGTTCAATGGTTCAACAGAGTGATATCTTCAGCTAAGATGAAAGACCATTGAACTAATACTGAACCATTGAACCGTTGAACCAATGAAAAGTTTAATGAACTGTTGAACTGATGAATAGTTCAATGAACCATTGAACCCAAGACTTGAATAGTTTATCGAACCATTGAACCCAATGAACTCATGAAAGGTTCAATGAAGAACAACTATGAAACATGGGGTTCAAGCAGTAAAATTAAGACACAAGTTCTCTTCAATCTCCCACTTGTCGAAGAGATTACTGCTACCTCTTAGTCCTCTTTTGATTATTGAGAACTATGAGTCCATAGACCCATCTCATCTAAACACCATTTGAACTTGGCCGTGCTCACTAGTTTAGTTAAGGCATCAACAACATTTTCCAAAGTGTCAATCTTTTCTAGCTTCACCTTCCTGTCTTCCACCATATCATGAACAAAGTGATATTGGACATCAATATGTTTTGTCCTAGCATGGAAAGTAGGGTTCTTTGCCAAATATATAGCACTTTGATTGTCACAATAAATTTGTATCTGCCCTGCATTAAAACAACATCAGAACATAACCTCTAAATGACTTCTTGGCATGCACGAGTAGCTGCCATGTATTCTGCCTCTTTTGTGGACAAAGCGAGTATAGCCTGCCACTTGCTCATCCAACTGATAGCACCACCATTTAACGTGAATACATATCCATTGGTGGATCTTCTACTGTCAATGTCCCTTGCCTAGTCTTAATCAACATAACCTTGAATGCTTATAGACCTCTGAGATCCAACAAAGTTTCCATGATAGCAAATAGTATAATCAGAAGTTCCCTTCAAATACCTCATAACTCTTTTCACATAATCCCAATGTGATCTACTAGGATTCACCATAAACCAGCTCAAAACTCCCACTACTTGGGCAATGTCTGGCCTGGTACAGACTATTGTGTACATTAAACTGCCAACATCACTTGCATAAGGCACTTTTTTCATGTCGTCAATTTCACTCGAAGATTCTAGACAATCTTCAACAGATAGTTTCATTCCCTACAAAACTAGAACAACTAACTGTTTAGAGTCAGACATATTAAATTTATCAAGAACATTGATAATATACTTGCTCTGGCTGAGCCAAAGCTTTCTCTTAGACCTGTCCCTTTTGATTTCCATTCCTAGAATGTACTTAGCTACCCCCAGATTCTTCATTTTAAATTTCATGGACAACTGAGATTTTAATTCTGAGATCATTCCCTTACCATTGCCAATGAACAACATGTCATCCACATACAGTGCAATTATAAGAATCTGATCACCATCAGTTTTATAATAGATGCAGTGATCAGATTTAGATCTCACATATCCCAAAGATAAAACATATGTATCAAATTTCTGATACCACATTCTGAGGTATTGTTTCAAACCATAAAGAGACTTCTTAAGTTTACACACCAAATGTTCTTTACCTTTTTCCACAAAATGCTCTAGCTGGGACATATAAATTTCTTCTTCAAGGTCCCCATGAAGAAATGTTGTCATCACATCCATCTGCTCAATTTCAAAGTCATACGCTGCTGCAAGTGACAAAAGAAATCTAATGGATGTCAGCTTAGCTACAAGAGAAAAGATTTCTCCATAATCAATACCTTCTTTTTGAGAATACCCCTTAGTAGCTAGTCTTGCCTTGTACTTATCAACACTACCATCTAGACCATATTTCTTTTTAAATACCCACTTACAGCCCATAGGTTTTCTACCTTCAGGCAAGGGCACCAGATCCCAAGTTCCATTTTTGTCCAATGATGTCCTTTCACTATCCATGGCTTCCAACCAAGAATTTGAATCAGGTAAGCTAATAGCTTCTTTCATAGTCCTAGGTTCATCAGTATCAGTAAGTAAAGCATAGGCACAACTTGAATCAAGTACTGAAAATCCATACCTATCTGGTTGTCTTCTTTCACATGTAGACCTCCTCACAGGCTGAGGTGCAGGTTTAGGTTCTTGCTCTGGATCTGAATCTTCAGAGCTGCTCGAACTCACATCTGAACCATCTACACTTGGTGCTTGTTGTTTCTCTTTTATAGGGGTCAGAGGAATATGCACAACACTCTTTTCTTTCTTCCCTTCTGTCTTTTCCAGCTGAGAATTAATAACCAAAGGTTTTAGCTCTCTGAAAATTACATTTCTGCTGTAAATTACCTTTTCAGTCTTAGGATTCCAAAGCTTGTACCCTTTAACACTGACACCATAGCCAATAAAGATACATTTAACTACCTTGTTATCCAACGTAGATCTCTTTACCTCAGGAATATGTGCATATGCCTCACAACCAAAGACTCGAATATGTCTTAGAGAGGGCTTCTTACCAGACCATGCTTCCATAGGTGTCTTATCAACCAATGCTGAAGTAGGAGAACAATTCAACAAGTAACAAGCTATAGCTACTGCCTCAACAAGTAACACCGACTTTTGCAAAGCCCATACCCCCCAGAGGTGACGTGTACTTTATGATCACCAAATGTTCCCACAAACACATCCTTGCAAGAAACATGTTAGTGTCTACGAAATTATTATAAACAACATCAATGCATATGATTAACCATACAAAGAGTCAAGGTTATATAATGAATTTGGAGTTCGAGGATAACCGTGAGCCTATATCACGAAGCTCTCTAAATTGAGTACCGCCAAGGCTAGATTCAAAGGCAAACAAAGGTGCACAGAGCAACAGTATTGTCAAGGTTTGTAAATGCGACAAAAACATCATAAAATTCACTACGCGGAAAGCACGGGTGCTTCCACTAGCCAAGCGTCAGATAAGATATACAACCCCATCATTATATTAGGAACTAAGTCTAATTTTTTATTGCTCTCAAAAGGGAAACTAGGTCCGCATCAGTATAAATGGTTGTCGTCATCCACCTACTACATGGAAACACTAGAGGAAGGGGAACAATAAATAAGAGAGGAGAAACAAGTGTCTTAGGGACAATCATGTAGGAGGGTGCCCCCAAGTCACCAACCATGACACTATGTCCATAAGACACAACACAACAATGAAATCATAGAGAGATATTATAGAAGAATGATGATACAAATAGAAGAAGGTCACAATAGAGGTAGTCTCTTGGTATCCCAAACCTTACGGGAGAATTTGGGGTCATCTGAGGAGGCCTAAACAACACATAACACATCACGGGGGAAGCACATCACAAGAGAGATAAAGGGTTAGAGATACTTACTTGTAGGGTCTTCATATTATATCTTGGAGCTCTCGAACCTCTTGGAGAGTTGCTCAATTAAGAAAACTTTGAGTGATTCTTATGAAAGTCTTGTTTGTTATCATGTAATGCTTGTTCCTTAAATCCTTATTTAAATGAGACTTTTTGTTTCTTGTGAGGGGGAGAACCACTATTTTCTCCAATTTTTGATAGTCGTCCTTCTCTTTTTTGATTTTTAGCGAGTTTTCATTGTTGAATCTTTCTAGAATAGTAGTGGGAATCATCCTGTACCATTTTACTTGTCTGTATTGGTTGTTGTTCCTTCCTTTTAGATGCATTTTGATTATCTCCTGATAAGGATAATGGAGGAGGAACCTTAGCATAAATTCCATTTCTTCATGGATGGGGTAGATTATTCATTTGTTTCTTGTTGACTTCAATCATACCTACGATACTATCATAGTCCAAGTAATCATCCTCATCTACTTCCACTAAATCTTGTTCCACCATATTATTTTTGGTATGTGTAGGAAAAGGATTAGTGAAGATTTGTAAATTTTGATTTGGTAGAGCAACTGACTTATTTCCATTATCATTCACACGCGATACTTGGATGACATTTGAATCAATAAGGTCATGTATCTCATGTTTACGATGCATACATCGTTCAGTGTCATGTCCTTGTGTCTGATGATAATGACAAAAGGCATTAGCATTGAGTAAGGTCCTTGTTTACTAGGATCAACAGGCTTGATCGGGAGAAGCTTTAGAATGTTATTACTCACAGCGTGATTCATGATAGAATGATAGGACTCAGGTATTGGAGTAAACTTGCTTAGTTGATACTCAAAGGTTTCTTTGGATTATTTATAGCAGACACATTCATATTTGGCCCATTTATATTGATGAAACCCCTATTATTGTTCCTTTTAAAATTGTTTTGTAATTATCCGCCCATGGATTGACCACCTTGAGCCGATGAATTTTGGTTTTCATACTGACTAGACAAAAGTTGATAATCACAAAGAGTGGTGCATAAATGTTGAAAGGAGTTATATTTCATCAAGAGTATTTTGTCATGAATATTAGGTAGCAAATTTGTAATAAATATCTTTTGAACATCCTCATCTTTCATTTGATGCTAAATTTATGCATATAGTCCTTGGTATCAAGTAATGAATTCAGTCAACTTTTCTTTGGGACCTTGTTTGCATTGAACCAAGTCAATAAGAGTGACTTGGGGTCTAATATTTGCTTGAAAATGTTGTAAAGTTTGATCAATCAACTGTGAAAAGGAGTGTATTGAATTCAAAGGAAACAATAAAAACCATTCTAAAGTAATATTTTGAGAGACCCCAGGAAAAGTTTTGCTAATAAATCCTCTTCAAAATAAAAATCACTACACATAGCTATAAATGTTGCCACATGAATATTGGGATCTCCTTTTCCACCATATTTTTCAAAGCGAGGAGTCTCAAACCTCTCAAGCATAGGGGTTCTCAAGATTGCATAGGATAATGGATTACATGCATGATATGTTGGTAGACTAGGCTGTCAAGAATTTGTCAAATTTGTTACCTTTTGTTGCAAAGCAGTCATGCCCTAAAAAAATTGGTTTAGGATGGCATCATTTGGAGATACGGTTTGTTGTGAGGGATTAGGACCAAAGTGGGGAGGTGAATGAGCTTGAGATACAATAGGCAGAGGTTGAGAATATGTTAATGGTAGTTGGCCATAATGATAGGTGGAAGATGGTTGTGAGTAGGTAATAGGTGGTTGGAAATGAGTGGAATAGATAGGTGGTTGAAAATAATTATGCATAGAGGAGGTCCCTTTAGGTCCCAAATTTTGATAATAAAATCCCATAGCTTTGTAATTGGTGCCATTAGTTACTCCAATACTAGTGGTAGAATTACTACAAGCATTTGCATTAGTTGTTAAGATCGTTGGTGTAAAAGTTAATATTCCCATTGATGGTATAGGTATGGAAACTTGAGTATGAGATGGTGATAAAGTGTTATTTATCATTTGTGAACATTCGGTTACTAACATGATATTAGTTTGGACAATATGTGCTAGACCATGAAGTGCATTAACACCATCTTGTCCTTCTTTTATCAATTCTCTTATATTATGAATTGTAGGAATGACTTCTTCAGCTATTCTCTCATTTTCCATAAATGTTTGAAATTCAGCTAGGTCTTTATCCAACTTTTCTATTTTCTCATCAGATACATATCCTATTGCCTCAATAGTATTATCAACATCATGAGAAGTTTGTTCTTCCATTGAGGTTGGAGGATGTATAATATCTTACACAATTTGATTTTCTCCCTTTGTAAAGAAGGTGTCCAAAGTACCAACTTCTTCAAGAGCACTAGATCCCATTAATATTTTACTTATTCTCAAAGGGATATTGTTTTTAGGATAGCATGTCATAAAGGTTATACAAAAGCATACAGCACACAATGTACAAACCAAGAGAACAAATCCTAGGAGAAGGATATGATTGATGACCAAAATATGCGGTTTTTTGTACTCTTTTCAATGCAAATGAATGAAACAAATGATGCTATGAGGATTTCAGTCAAGGGAAGCAAGTTATATATCTGATATCAGTCTAAAATAGTAATAAGATCACTCTCAACACACTCTTGATGCAATGTTAGGTTGATGCTAAGTCAAAATATAGTGAAAATATGTCAATATAGACACTTTTTTCACCAAAAATCAATGGAAGAAAGCATAAAAATGGTGTTGTGAGTAAAATGATGATGGAAAGTGATGCAAATCTAGGTACACAATGGAAATATAGTCACAATGTTTCTTTCTACAATATCGGCAAGAGATCTCAAATGTCTCACTGAAACTCTTGCACTCTTGTCTTGTCGGCCTCACTATCTACTGTCTCCCCGATGGTTTCCTTCACACTAATACTTTCCTATGCATTCGCCAAACATTATATCATCAGCCTCCCTTTGAAATGTTACTCTAAAATTTCTTGCCTCACTAATATGCTTTCTATCGGCATCACCCTGCCTTTGTTGGGACTCCTAAAACCTTACCCGATGGGTTCCTCTCACACTGATGACTTATCATACTGGTAAACTCTCCATCGGTGACACTTTCAGTTGTCACCCCAATTGGCAAGAACACATACTGTCAGTTCAAAAATATTTCATTTATCTGATACTCTTCTTACGCTGATATCTTCATCCACTTCGAATATACATTTCTTGACTTACTGAGCCGGTTCTCCTCCCTACTATTACCAGTCATTCCTTGCATCCACAGACAGAAAACATTCCAACATACATTCTCGTTACCACCTCAGCCGGTCACCATTTGCACCATATGAAATGTATATTTTCATTGTATCTTCACAATATACAATAGAAATATACAATTACAGTATAATCCATGACATACAAAGGACGTATACACAAAAAATGTATCTCCTCAGATACTTTCGACAGACACCAGAATTCCCACAGAATATGCTTTAGCGATATACATAGGCAACATACCTTTACATGCAGTTGCAAGATACACATAGAATAGGTGTAGATACATTAGTGATATACACACTGTCTGTATATTCAACTAACAATCATAAACTTAACCCAGATGGACTCTTACACATACATTTCATCATAGGATATACACAGGAGGTTGCTTGCATGCAAATGCAATATATTCATAAATTGTTCCCGACATACAATTGATGGATATACATAAAATGTATATTTGTATTTCCCATCGATAAATTCCTCTGTAACGGATTCCATGATTCCTATTCTGCCATGCCCATTAAACGAAAAGGAAAACCAATAGAAAACTAATATACACAATTCATTCCACTGATTTCATAGAAATCCACCAGTGGAATGGATTTAATTGTGCATCACGGCAACAGAAAAAAACTAAGTTAAATATAAAATGATTCTATATAGTTGATATACAAAACAATTCGATATATAGAGATTTCACACAGAATACAGAATTTGTGAGACACAATCGACAGAATTCCTATTTCTTCATTCTAGTTTCATACATTTCATTTTTTTCAGAAGGAGGATGGATGATCACTCTTCAAAACCACCTCCATCTCTTTTTGTTCCTAGACTCCTCCTCTATTTTCAGAATTTTGCTCTAACCAAGATTATTAGCAGAAACCCTAATTAATCACACAACACATGTTTTATACAAGACAACAGAACACCTCCTAATATGACACCTTGGTTTAATCCTTTTCATAACCCTATGTCTAATGATGTCTAAATTCTCATGGTGGGTTCATGTTTACAAACATGAAATGTTAACATAAATACTACAGATAATCAAAAAAATGTATACAACATATTAAAACCTTATTCTTCTCCCTCTTATGCATATTTATCTTGTTGAAGGGGTGCTCCTACACTAAACTCCTTAGGAGAAGAGATCTCAAGCCCCTTTGAGATCAGAGTTTGAAAATCTGCACCATATTTTGTAATATGATCTTCAGTCATCCAGACTGCCTCTGAAATAGGTTTCCCATGCCAAGCTACCAAGTACTCCATGTACTCTTTGTCCCTTGTCTTCTTTGTCACTCTTGAGTCTAATATCTTCTTTAATTTTGGTGGATCATACTTAGGAATATCATCATCTACTGCATCCTACAATGGTTCATGTTCTACATTTGTATTTGGCTTGTATGGAGTTAAATCACATACATTGAAAATGGGTGACAATCCAAGATCAGGAGGAAGTTGGATCTCATAAGCATTCTGCCCACATTTCATCAAAATCTGACATGGTCCAATCTTCCTTTGCATGAGCTTGGTGTATTTGCCTTTTGGGAGCCTCTCATTCTTCAGATTGACCCATACCAAATCTCCAACATCAAATTGTACATCTCTCTTTTTCTTGTCAGCATATACTTTATATTTCAATGTAGTCTGTTGAAGCTGGTTCTCTACTTGATCATGCACTTCTTTGATAGCTGAAGCAAAATCTTCTCCATATGCACTAATAGGCTCTCTTATAGGCATATCTCACAGCTTGAAAATACCTCTTGGATGAATACCATATACCACCTAAAAAGGTGACTTCCCTGTACTCCTATTGATGGTGTCATTATAGGAAAATTCTGCTTGTGGTAGGATGTTATCCCACTTATCTCCATGCTGCCTTGTCAAACATCTTAACAAATTTCCTAATGAACAATTAACTACTTTAGTTTGCCCATCTGTTTGAGGATGGTAGGATGATGAGAAGGATAAATTGGTTCCAAGCTTCTTCCAAAGAGTCTGCCAAAAGTGGCCAATAAACTTTACATCTCTATCTGAGACTATGCTCAATGGTAATCCATGTATCCTCACTACTTCCTTGAAAAACAAGTCTACAACATATGAATCATCACAAGTGGTTATGCATGGCAAGAAATGTGCCATTTTACTAAATCTGTCTACTACAACAAAAACACTATCATATCCTTTCTTTGTCCTAGGTAAACCTAATACAAAGTCCATGCTTATGCTCTCCCATGGTCGAGAAGGAATGGGTAGTGGTTGATACAAACCTGCATTAGTGGATCTCCCTTTTGTTTTCTGACATATCACACATGCCTCCACAAATTTCCTCACATCTGACTGTAACTTGGGCCAATAGTAATGCCGCTTTACAAGATCAAGATTCTTATCCAGACCAAAATGTCTTGCCTGTTGCAAGTATGGGCCTAATCAGTGTTGCCATTGATGTCAACATACTCCTGTTGCATTAATGATAAGGTCTAGATGAGCCGTGAGTTGAGGATATTGAGAAAATTAGTCTCAATTAGGAACATTGAAGAATAGTGATGACTATAAGACAAAAGTCCAAGATAGGATGATGATCAGAGAATGCAGATTAAAGGGTTTGTAGATATGTGTCTATAGGTGATCTAGTAGAGATTTTAGAGGTCCGCATGAAGATATGAAGAAGTTGTGGCCGCTCAAGTAAAACCGGTTCAGGTAGGTGTTCATAGGTGATAGTGTGTAACAAGAAAGGTCCAGTGAGATCCAGAAATGAAGTTTCTTGTTTTGCAGATTTAAGGGAGTGCTGAGGAAGTCTTTGTGGTGTATCAACTCTATTGGTGCATGGCTTGAAGGTCTGCAAGCATCTATTCCTTTGTGACAGTTATGACAGACTGTGTTCTTAAGGTTTTAGATGAAGGAGAGAAGGATTTTAGTAAGCAGAAAAACTGTGGATGTTCTTGGTGATTTAGGCAAGCTTGTGGAGGTCTTTGGATCATGTCCAATTCATGTTGGTGATCTGCATTGAAGTTGGAGCTTGCAATTGAAGAGTAACTTATGTATGACGGTGTTCTTCTTGAGACAGGCCGACCGGATGAGTTATGCATCTGTCAGATGATCTTATGAATGTTTGCCGACTTAGATTATCATTCCTAAGTTGATGCCTTGTATAAATAAGGGATTGCAAAGTCAGTTTGAACTTGCCTTTTTGTGTGGAGATGAGGGTGTGGTAGCAAAGAGGAGAGCGAAAGGCAGAGTAGAAGTATTGAGCTTAATGGAACTAATTCAAGCATGGTGAAGATGCTATTCTCTAGTTCATGTATGTGATACTTATTTCTTTGTAGACAGTGTGTCTCTTGTAGGCAGTGAACCTCTTGTGAGTAGTGTGCTCAGGCAGTGAGCCCTAATTGGCATGTGCCATTTTGTTCTTTCTATTCTTCTAACAGAGAATACATTCTTGGGTTAATCACCCCATGGTTTTTCCCTTAACCAGGTTTTCCATGTTAAAATCTTGGTGTCTTATGTGTTGATGAGTTTCTGCTTTTGATTTGAATGCATTATGTTTCATGTTTAATATACTGCTAATCACTAAGAGGATTTAAGTGTGTAAATTAGAGAAAGTTTTGCACAACTGATTCACCCCCCTCTCAGTTGTGTGCCCTAAGTCTAACAATTGGTATCAGAGCTAAGTTCCTCTAAAAGGAGCTTAACTGCTTAAGGAGATCCAGGATGTCATCTTACAAGAAGGATAGTCCAAAGTTTGATGGAACTAACTTTGCTCTTTGGAAAGGTGACATGAAATGTCACTTGCAATGTATGGGAATGGCGTACTAGTCCATGGTTACAAAAACTGTATGTACCTCCACAGGGTGGTCTGACAACCCTAAATGAAATCACAGATGCTGAAAACAATCTGTAGACCAAAGAGGCTCTTCTAAGTGCATTATCTGACTCAGAGCTCTAAAATGTTATTGACCTACCAATTGCCTTTGAGATTTGGAATAAACTGGAACTTTTGCATGAAGGAGACCAGTATGTTAAATGTGCAAGGTTACAAAGTCTAAAAGGGAAATTTAAAAAATTGAAGATGAGAGATGATGAAAATATTACTACTTTTATTGCAAGAGTGAATGAGCTGGTTTGTGGAATTAGAAATGCTAGTGGAGTCTTGGATGAAAATGAGATTATTGGTAAAATTCTCAGATCCCTTCCTGCTTCTTACAAAATCAAAGCTGCTGCCATTGAAGAATTCAGAGCCCATACAACTATCACAAGAGATCAATTGGCTAGGAAATTGGTTGCATTTGAAATGACAGAGTTTGGAGATGACCCCTCCAAGACTGAATCTACATTCAAAGCCAGTGTCTCTATTAAAGGTAAACAAAGGTTTGATCTGGGAGAGAATTCTCCAAGGAAATTGTCATGGTATGAAAAAACAAGAAAAGATCTGGAAGAAGAAGAAGTAGAAACTACTCAACTTGAAGCCCTTATTACAAAGATGTTGCCAAGAGGATCCGGTAAGTATGAAGGAAAATTACCTTTTAAGTGTTTTAACTACAATAAGATTGGTCATTTTGCCTCAAGATGTCCAGAAAGATTTTCAAGGCAAAATCCTAACAAGCCAAGGTTCCAAAAGAACTGTTACTATGTACATGAAGATGATGATAATGAGGGAGTAACAGATGATGAATCAGAGATAGAAAACAAATCTAGAAATGAATGGGTGTTCATTGCCATCAAGGAAGAAAATCCACTGTCCTCTGTATCTGTCAATCTTAAGACTGTGGAAAGAGCTATGGCTACCCAAATTGAAGAAAAGGATGATTGGGTCATTGACAATGGATGCTCTCACTATATGACAGGTGACAAAATAAGTTTATAGATTTGGAAAGGTATGAAGGAGGAGTGGTAAAGTTTGGTGACAATTCTGCTGGTAGAATCAAAGGAAGAAGAACTATTTCTTTTGATGGAAGAAACAAAAGTGGTAATGTACTATATGTTGAAGGTTTGAAGCACAATCTTCTCAGTGTTGGATAGTTGGTGGACAAAGTCTATGATCTTTGATTCAAGGATGGAAATGCAAAATCTTTAAAAGTTCTGGAACAGGGATTGCATCTGGTACTCAAACTAAAGGTAATATCTTCCACTTGGTTCGTATTGGTAAAAGCTACTTATTTATTCAAGTTGATCAGAGTTGGTTATGGCATAGAAGGATTTGTCATGTGAATTTTGATAATATCATCAAGATAAGCAATACTCAGGCTATAAGAGATCTTCCAAAATTGGTGAAACCTACTAACAGCTTGTGCAGGGAATGTCAGTTGGGTAAGCTGAGTAGAGTCACATTCAAAAGCAAGGAACTATCTTCTACCAGATTATTGGACTTAGTTCACACTGATCTTTGTGGTCTGGCAAGAACCAGGAGTATTCAAGGTGATAGATACTTCATGTTGCTAATTGATGACTATTCCTAGATGATGTGGGTAACCTTTCTAAAGGAGAAATCAAAAGCTCTTAAGAAATTCAAAATATTCAAGGCTATGGTAAGGAATGAAACAGGATTAAAGTTGAAATGTCTGAGGTTTGATAGAGGTGGAGAATTCACATCCGGTGAGTTCATAGAGTTCTATGAGAAACATGGAATTAAGAGACAGTTGTCTGCTCCTAGGACTCCATAGCAGAATGGAGTAGTGGAGAGAAAGAACCAGACCATCCAGGAAGCATCTAGGACCATGATGATGGAAGTAAATGTTCCTCAGATCTATTGGAGAGAAGCTATCAGCACTGCAGTCTATACTCTCAATCGAGTTCAAATCAAAAGCAATACTGGTAAGACCCCTTATGAACTTTGGTTTGGCATTACTCCTACTATAAGATATTTTAGAGTCTTTGGTAGCAAATGTTACATCAAAAGAGATGAAGATCTAGGCAAGTTTGATGCTATAAGTGATGAAGGAATATTCTTGGGTTACTCTACTCAAAGCAAAGCATACCGGTGTTATAACAAGAGACTAAGAAAGATGATAGAAAGTACAAATGTGAAGGTTGATGAAGAAATAGAGAAACCCTCAAGCTCTTATGAATATGATGAAGATGATCAGAATGGTGTTCTAGTTCAAGGAGTTCAATCCTCTTCTAAAAGTCAGATTCAAACTAATCTAGTAAATCAAGAAGAAGAGATAGGTCTGAATGAGCCTGATCAAGAAGTACAAGTGCAAGAAACTCCCAAAGTTCCAAGGTATGTAAGACTGAACCACTCTGAAGATTAGATCATAGGTGACAAAAGCAAAGGTGTGCAAACTAAAAGGAAAATTGCTCAAAATTTAGATGAATATTGTTTGATTTCAAAGATTGAACCTAAGACAATAAATGAAGCCTGCAATGATGAAAACTGGACCAAAGCAATGGACGAAGAGTTGATGCAAATTGAGAAAAATCACACTTGGGATCTTTTTCCCAGACCTAGAAACAAGAATGTGATTGGAACCAAATGGGTCTTCTGGAATAAACTAAATGAAGTTGGTGAAGTAATCAGAAATAAATCTAGATTGGTCTACAAGGGCTACTCTCAAATAGAAGGAATTGATTTTGAAGAAACTTTTGCTCTAGTGGCAAGAATTGAAGCAATCAGATTATTTCTTTCCTTTGCTGCCTTCAAGGATTTCAAGGTATATCAGATGGATGTCAAGTCTGCCTTTCTAAATGGTGACTTGGAAGAAGAAGTGTATATAGAGCAACCAGATGGATTTCAGTTGTCTGATAATGGTGATATGGGCTGCAAGTTGAAGAAGGCAATATATGGATAAAAGTAAGCCCCAAGAGCCTGGTATGAAAGATTGGATAAGCATCTTTTAAAGATTGGTTTCAACAAAGTTACTGCTGACAGTAACTTATATTTCAAAATTGATCATGAAAACATCTTGATTGTTGAAGTCTTTATTGATGATATCATCTTTGGAGGAAGAGATAGTATGTGTAAAGCTTTTGCAAATCAAATGAAAAATGAGTTTGAGATGTCTATGCTTGGTGAAATGAATTTCTTCTTGGGTCTACAAATTACTCAAACAAAGAAAGGAATCTCCATTTCTTAGACCAAATATGTGAAAGAATTGTTAAAGAAAATTGGGATGGGAGATTCAAAGCCAATGAATACTCCCATGGCAACTGGATGTAAGTTGAGCAAAGATGATGACTCTCCCAAGGTAGACCAGACAAAGTATAGATCAATGATTGGAGGATTGTTGTATCTCACTCAAACTAGACCAGATATTATGCAAGTTGTTGGTCTTGTTGCTAGATTCCAAGCTGATCCTAGAGAATCCCATGTCATGGCAATCAAGAGGATTTTTAGATATCTAAAAGGGATGGTTGAGTATGGTCTATGGTATCCTAGAGATCATGATTTATCTCTTCATGCATATACAGATGCTGATTGGGCAGGAGATGTGGATGACCGGAAGAGTACTAGTTGCGGAGCATTCTTTTTGGGGAAAAGATTGGTTTCTTGGCTAAGCAAGAAACAAGAGGCAATATCTTTGTCTACAACTGAAGAAGAATATATTGCAGTAGTAGGTAGTTGCACTCAAGTTTTGTAGATGAAGCAGATGCTAAGAGATATTAAAGTAGAGTATGAGGAACCTATCACAATCTTCTGTGATAATTCAAGTGCTATAAGTATATCTAAG
Organism: Cunninghamia lanceolata; assembly: GCA_027924645.1. NCBI lineage: Eukaryota > Viridiplantae > Streptophyta > Pinopsida > Cupressales > Cupressaceae > Cunninghamia > Cunninghamia lanceolata. The sequence goes on along the minus strand of BSBN01000194.1, from coordinate 6,705,693 downwards.
AATCCGGTGTTGCATTTAAAGACTGAACACATATCCATCAAGTTTCACTTTTTGAGAGAGCAAGTGAACAAGAATGAAGTCAGATTAGAGTTTGTACCCTCCAAGGATCAGATTGCAGACATCTTTACTAAACCTCTACCTAAGGACTCTTTTGAGTATCTTAGGGAGAATTAGGGGTTATTGCCCCCCCGGTGATGAACTAAGGTGCATTGAGGTGCATCAGTTTAGTGGATATCACAGTCATATCTTGTGATCCAGATTGATGGGAGCTGCTACTCAGGGGGAGTAGCAGGTATGATTCTAAAGTGGTGAAATTGCAAGTATGTGCCCTTTGCCATTGATGTCAAAGGGGGAGAGAAGACATGTGAAAAAAAAGTGGTTGTTGATCAAAAGGGGAGTAATAAAGGGAGAGAAGAAATGTGAATGGTTGTTGTTCATAGGGGGAGTTGTGACAGTAAGGAGAAGTTCTTGTCTTGATGGTTTTTCATATCATATGTTGCCATCAATGACAAAGGGGGAGATTGTTGCAAGTATGGGCCTAACCGGTGTTGTCATTGATGTCAACATACTCTTGTTGCATTAATGATAAGGTTTGGATGAGCCGTGAGCTGAGGATATTGAGAATATTAGTCTCAATCAGGAACACTGAAGAACAGTGATGACTGTAAGATAAAAGTCTAAGATAGGATGATGATCAAAGGATGTGGATTAAAGGGTTTGTAGATATGTGTCTATAGGTGATCCAGTAGAGATTTCAGAGGTCCGCATGAAGATATGAAGAAGTTGTGGCCACTCAAGTAAAACTGGTTCCAATAGGTGTTCAGAGGTGACAGTGAGTAACAAGAAAGGTCCGGTGAGATCCAGAAATGAAGTTTCCTATTCTAAAGATTTAAGGGAGTGCTGAGGAAGTCTTTGTGGTGTATCAACTCTATTGGTGCGTGGTTTGAAGGTCCTCAAGCATCTATTCCTTTGTGACAGTTATGACAGACTATGTTCTTAAGGTTCCAGATGAAGGAGAGAAGGATTTCAGTAAGCAGAAGAAGTGTGGATGTTCTTAGTGATTCAGGTAAGCTTGTGGAGGTCTTTGGATTGTGTCCAGTTTGTGTTGGTGGTCCGCATTGAAGTTGGAGCTTGCAATTGAAGAGTAATTTCTGTATGATGGTGTTCTTCTTGAGACAGGCTGACCGAATGAGTTATGCATCTGTCGAATGATCTTATAAATGTTTGCCGACTTAGATGATCATTCCTAAGTTGATGCCTGGTATAAATAAGGGATTATGAAGTCAGTTTGAACTCACCTTTTTGTGTGGAGATGAGAGTGTGGTAGCAAAGAGGAGAGTGAAAGGTAGAGCAAAAGTATTGAGCTTAATGGAACTGATTCAAGCATGGTGAAGATGCTATTCTCCAGTTCATGTATGTGATACTTATTTCTTTGTAGACAATGTGTCTATTGTAGGCAGTGAGCCTCTTGTGAGCAGTGTGCTCGGGCAGTGAGCCGTAATTGGCATGTGCCATTTTGTTCTTTCTATTCTTCTAATAGAGAATACATTCTTAGGTTAATCACCCCGTGGTTTTTCCCTTAACTAGGTTTTTCACATCAAAATCTTGGTGTCTTATGTGTTGATGAGTTTCTTCTTTTGATTTGAATGCATTATGTTTCATGTTTAATATACTACTAATCACTAAGGATTTAAGTGTGTAAATTGGAGAAAGTTTTGTATAACTGATTCACCCCCCCTCTCAGTTGTGTGCCCTATGTCTAACACTGCCATGGCCCCACAATGTTTCTCCTGAATGATATTCAGTCTCATAGAACACCTTGGAATACATAACTATCCACCTTTGAAAAGTAATCCATCTTGGATCAGAAATTTAGAGAACTCAACATGATATTTGTCACCAAAGAAAATACATACCTGATAGATTTCTCCCAAGTCTTCATCATCATTGTACATGGGCTTCAAAGAGTCAATGCCAACACTCTCCAATTAGATCTGATTTATGGTTAGGATCCTCCTGCTCAAAGCATCTACTAATTTGTTCTTGACCCCTTTCTTGTGCTTGAGTGTGAAGGTGAAAGATTGCAAAGTTTCCACCCACTTCATGTGCCTATGGTTCAACTTCTCTTAACTGTTTATGAAACTAAGGACCTGATTATCTATGAACACTATGAATTCTTTTGGCATCAAGTAATGCCTCCACTTTTTGAGTGATTATACTAGAGCATACATCTCCAAATCATATGATGAGTATCTTTTCTTTACATCATTTAGTTTCTCACTAAAAAATTTAATAGGCCTACCTTCTTGATAGAGTACTGCTCCAATTACCATGTGACTAGCATCACATTCTACTTGAAAAATCTTACTGAAGTCAGGAAGTGCAAGAACTGGCTGCTCTGCCACCTTCTTTTTCAATGTTTCAAATGAATCATCTGCCTCCTTTGTCCAAGTGAATCTACACTTCTGTCCTCCTTTTATGGTATCAAGCATGGGTGCACAAACACGACTAAACCCTTTTATAAACTTCCTATAAAAGGTTGCTAACCCATGGAAACTCCTAACATCATTCAAGGTTTTGGGAGTTGGCCAAGACAATATGGCACTTACCTTTTCTTGATCCATTTTCAGTTTGTTATGTGAGATAATAATTCCTAAGTAGATGATCTCTTCCTGTATGAACAAACACTTTTCTAAGTTGATCATTAGCTGCTCTTCATGTAACTTTTTGAGGACCAAGTCTATATGGTTGAGGTGCTCTTCCCTTGTATTACTGAAAATCAAGATGTCATCTAGATATACTATGAAAAATTTACCTATGAATTCCCTCAAGACCTCATTCATCAACCTCATAAAGGTACTAGGGGCATTGGACAAACCAAAAGGCATGACCTTCCACTCATATAACCCTTCATTAGTCTTGAATGCAGTTTTCCATTCATCTCCTAGCCTAATCTTAATCTGATGATAGCCACTCTTTAAATCTATTTTTGTGAAATACTTAGCACCCCCAAAGCAATCAAGCAAATCTTCTATGCTAGGTATTGGGAACCTATACCTATTTGTGATCTTGTTGATAGCTCTGGAATTAGTACAAAGTCTCCAAGTGCCTTCCTTCTTTGGTGCTAGTACAGCCGGTACTGCACATGGACTTAAACTTTTGCCAATTAGGCCTGTCTCCAACAATTCCTCAATTTGCCTTGCTACCTTTGTATTCTACTCTAGGGTAAGCTTGTACGCTGCTTTGTTTGGGAGTGTAGATCTAGGGATCAGATCTATGCAATGGTTGATGTCCCTCATAGGTGGTAGGGACCTTGGTATTCCATCAGAGATGATGCCTTGGTACTTGTCCAATTGCTCTTGGACAGCAGGATCTATGAACCTTTGCCTCTTCTCTCCCTTGACTTCTTGTTGCTTTTCCTTGTTCACCTTTAGGCATGGAATTAGAGCATATGCAACTGCTCCTTCTCCTACTATCCCTTTCATGAATTGTTTGCCTTCTACCATCATCACCTTAACTTCTTTTCCTTTTGATTCCACCTCATTCTCCATTAATGGTAGCAACTCTATCACCTTACCATTCTTGGTGATTGAATATGTGTTTCTAACTCCATCATTGTTGCTTTCAAGTCATACTGCCATGGTCTTCCAAATAGGAGATGGCAAGCATCCATCTTGGCAATGTCAAACAATAACCTATCCTTGTATGGTCCAATTTGAAGTTCTACCCAAGCCTGTTCTTCCACAACTATTTGCTGACCTTGGGTGAGCCATGAAATTTTATATGGGCAAGGATGTGGCAGTCTCCTAAGCTTAAGCTTTTCTACCATCTCAATGGACACAAAATTCTCAGTAGACCTAGAGTCAATCAGAACTTTACATACCTTTCCTTCTGCCTTGCAAGTAGTTCTGAAGAGAGACTTCCTTTGTGGAGGTTCTTTTCCAGGTACCTTCATGGTGGTCATTGCTCTCCTAATCATCAAAGATTCTCCATTCTCAGGATACCCATAACTATCGGGAGCATTCACACTTTGATTAGTGCTTGAGCTTGCTACACTTTGACAATCAGATTCTTGGATCAGATTTATCCTTTTTTCTCCTATTGAACTTGTTACCTTTGCTGGAGATCTACTGGCTATGTAGCCTTCTTGATTGCAGTTGTAACATCTGATAGGTCCTCTACCTTGAGATCTTCCTCTAAATGGTGGTCTTCTACCCCTAAAGTTCCCTCTTTGATTGTAGCTCCCACCTTGGTTCTGACTGATGTCTCCTCTGCTATTGTCTTGATTGGATTCACCTTGGTATCCAAACCCATTTCCTCTGCCTCTAAAGGGACTTCTTCATCTCCTTTGATGTCTCCCTTTTCCTCTATTGTTTTTCTCATGCCTTCTCTTAAATTTCTCTTCCACTTTGAGTGCTAACTGGTAGCACTTTTGGACTGTATCTGGGTTATGTAGATTTAAATCTTCTTGGATGTTAAACCTCAACCTTGCTACCTTTCCTTCCTCACCCTCCTTTACCTTTGTTTTGACACATAGTTTGATGAACTCTTCTGTGTATGAGCTGACATCTAGTTCCTTCTACTTCAAGTTTTGTTTCCTCTTATGTAATTGGATGTTGTAATCCAACGGATCATAGGCCTCCTTCACTAAAGCCATCATTCTCTTCCATGTTGCAACTCTGTTCTTTCCCTCTTTCACCTTGTCATCTTGGATGAAATTCCACCAAGTCAGTGCAACCCCTTTCATTTTGGACTGAGCCATCTTCTCTCTTTGGTGGTCAGGTATTTCCTTAGTCTCAAAGAAATTATTCAAGGAGTCTATCCACTCCATCACCGAATCAGGTTCCATTTTTCCTGCAAACACTGGCAGGTCTATTTTCATATCCATGGTCCTTCTTTCCATGGACTTGAGGGCATTGAGTAAGGGTCTCTAGTTTGTAGGAACCTCTATCTCTTCCTTCTTAGAGACCTTCTCTTCATCCCTGTCTTCTCGCTTAACAGAATCTTGTTCCCCTTTATCTACTTTATCCCTCAACTTCTCTACCTCTTCTTTCAATGCCTAATTCTAAGCTTGATATGCTTTGCTCTCTGCCATTTGCTTTCTTACTAAGGCCGTCAACTCAGCGTTGATCATCTTTGTTGGGTACATTTCTAACCCTTCTCCTTCTGATATCTTATCTTCTTCTTCTACCCAAAGAACACTCCTTCTCTCTGATACCACTATGATGCAGAGCTAGGTACACAGTGGAAATACAGTCACAATGTTTCTTTCTACAATATTGGCAAGAGATCTCAAATGTCTCACTGAAACTTTTGCACTCTTGTCTTGTTGGCCTCACTATCTACTATCTCCTCGATGGTTTCCTTCACACTGATACTTTCCTATGCATCGGCCAAACGTTATATCATCAGCCTTCCTTTGAAATGTTACTCTGAAACTTCTTGTCTCATCGATCTACTTTCTATCGGCATCACCCTGCCTTCGCTGGGACTCCTGAAACCTTACCCAATGGGTTCCTCTCACACCGATGACTTATCATACCAGTAAACTCTCCATCGGTGACACTTTTAGTTGTCACCCCGATCGGCAAGAACACATACTGTCGGTTCAAAAATATTTCATTTATTTGATGCTCTTCCTATGCCGATATCTTCGTCCACTTCGATTATACATTGCTTGACTTACTAAGCTGGTTCTCCTCCCCACTATTACCAGTCATTCCTTGCATCCACAGATAGAAAAAATTCTAACATACATTCTCATTACCACCTCGACCGGTCACCATTTGCACCATATGAAATGTATATTTTCATTGTATCTTCACAATATACAACAGCGATAGACAATTGCAGTATGGTCCATGACATACAAAGGACGTATACACAGAAAATGTATCTCCTCAGATACTTTTGACAGACTCCAGAATTCCCATAGAATATGTTTTGGTGATATACACAGGCGATGGACCTTTACATGCAATTGCAGGATAGACATAGAATAGGCGTAGATACATTAGCGATATACACACTGTCTATATATTCGACTAACAATCTTAAACTTAACCTGGATGGACTCTTACACATACATTTCATCATAGGATATACACAAGAGGTTGCTCACATGCAAATGTGATATATTCACAGATTGTTCCCGACATATAATTGATGGATATACATAAAATATATATTTGTATTTCCTACTGATAACTTCCTCTGTAAGGGATTCCACGATTCCTATTCTCCCATGCCCATTGAACAAAAAGGAAAACCAATAGAAAACTAATATACACAATCCATTCCACTAATTTCATAGAAATCCACCAGTGGAATGGATTTAATTGTGCATCATGGCAATAGAAAAAAACTAAGTTAAATCTAAAATGATTCTATACAGTTGATATATAGAACAATTTGATATATAGAGATTTCACACAAAATATAGAATTTGTGAGACACAATCGACAGAATTCCTATTTCTTCATTCCAGTTTCATACATTTCTTTTTTTTCTAGAAGGAGGATGGATGATCACTCTTCAAAACCACCTCCATTTCTTTTTGTTCCCCGACTCCTCTGTTTTCAGAACTTTGCTCTAACCAAGATTATTAGCAGAAACCCTAATTAATCACATGACACATGTTTTATACAAGACAACAAAACACCTCCTAATATGACACCTTGGTTTAATCCTTTTCATAACCCTATGTCTAATGATGTCTAAATTCTCATGGTGGGGTCATGTTTACAAACATGAAATGTTAACACAAATACTATAGATAATCAAAAAAATGTATACAACATATTAAAACCTTATTCTTCTCCCTCTTATGCATATTTATCTTGTTGAAGGGGTGCTCATGCACTAGAAAGAAAATAATATTAGTAATAATAGCCAGTTAGTGCAAAGATATCCAACACAACTCACTTTTAGCGCCAGTTAGGGTCAAACCCTAGTGAAAATATAGCAAAAATAGGCTATTTTTCACTGTTTTTCAACTCCAAGATCTAGTAAAAGGGGTGTTGTAATGAATTTCAAGAGGTACAAAAAATAATATCAATAATATCAGTCACCTGAATTGATAAAATTGATCACAACATGCTTGGAGTGCAAACTAGGTCAAACCATAGGGCAAAAATAGCCAAAATGTGTAGGTTTTCACCGAATTTTCACTACAAGAGCCCGTTAAAAGGGTGTTGTGAAGATTTTTATGAGGAGACAATAATGACTACCATGATAACATAAAATTAATGTAAAAATATTCTTCACAACACACCTATAGTGCAAGTTTAGAGAGTCGATAAGGCCAATTTTACTAAAAAATATTGTTTTTGAAGCCCTAGGTTTGAGATCTTGAGACAAAATTGTATGTGAATGCTTTGAAGTCTGATTTATAATTAAATTGACTTACTATCATATCTAAAAATGATTTTCAAGCCTTAACATGCAAAATACCCATGCAAATTTAATGAAAATGCATCAAAATTGCTAGTTTTTGTTGAAATTTTCTATGTAAAAATGCAAATATTTTAAATCTAAATGTAAATTCACACTAAAATGAAAGACTAAAGAAAAATGTAAATTTGAATGAGCCTCTAAAATCAGTAGAAAAATCTGATAAAAGATTTTTCCTACAAACCCTAGATTTTGGAATTAGTAGGTTATATAAAATTGTCAAAATTTTCACAAAGCCCTAGCAATTAAATGATGAAAATGCAATGTAAATTTCTAATTTTTTGGATTTTTCTATAGGTTATATCAGATCTGATGTAAAAATCATGAATTAGGAAAATTTAGAAAGAATTGATACAATTTAGCAAGCCCAACAATGCAATTTTTTTGTATTTTTCTAATTTTTCTAATTTTTTGAATTTTTCTCAATGCAATAAAATAAATGACCAAATGAATGAAATCAAACAATCCAAATATGAAGACAAACACTTAGAAAGTTGCAATTTAAGTCCAAAAATGCGGGTTCACCAAAATGTTTAGGGTAAAATTAGATTTGTTAATCTTTTTGTTGTTTAGATGTTTGAATCCTCCTTTCACCCTAACATTGAAGGATCTAGGTTCAAGTGGCAAGCACTATTATACCCTAGGTCACTTGAAAATGAAGGGAATCTTGGATTAGGGAATTAATTATCAATTTTTGCTTCTCTTATGTCCAATTAACTATTAAAACCCTAATTATGCAAATACGACAACAAATTGACTAAAAATGGAAAAAGTTCTGGCAAACGGAAGTAAAATAACAAATCATAAAATACCAATTTATGGGGTTCTGAGGCAGAATAGTCAGGGACTAAGGTGTGGGCTCCCAAGTCCAAGGTACCTACTTTTTTAGGGAATCTGGACCTCCTCCCAACACTAATCAGCCCTATAACTTCTGTTTCTCAAGATCTATCTGTGGAGGACACTGTTGCAGGCGCCCTAGTCCTGGAAGTGCTCCTTTTTCTGACTTTTCTTTAGATCCTGAATCCTTAATGCCTACCAAGCCTTCCTGTAGTTCCACTTTTTCCAGATGCGATACCTGTAACCTACAATCACAAGACTTGGTTTGGGGGTTGTGGTGTTTAGAGGCTTGCCTCAGTCAAGCCCTGAAGGACACTTAAGTCTCCAAACACTGTTGTCAGACAAAGAGTGCATGCCCTTATGAGGCAGAGGCCAAAACCAAAGGAATCCATGATAAAAACACAATGATATGTCACCTTGTAGTGAAGCTCTCATGGAGGAAGATGCTCTTCATGCCATGAGGAGATTGATGCTCAAATCTGCAAATATCAACACATAAAACATACAAGTCTGCTCTTCCAACACAATAGAAAGCCTTGAATCACCTTGAGAACATAATAGCTTGCTAATAATCATCTATTTTACAAATGAATGCCTACACATGCTTATATATGCACCTACAAGCATTCCTGCCAAGATTTTAAAAATTAAACTTTACAGTGTCGGCAAAATAAGCACTTAACGGTCATAAACTGACACCCAGAAATTGGGGCTGCCCCAAAATAGGGCAGGACTAGGGCACGGGTGCCCAAGTCCTACCCCCTATTTTGGGTAGGGTACAACTCAAGGGGTCCACCTAGGTCCAATTTGCATGAAACCTAGGCCTCATTCCATTGGGATTCCAAAATATGAAAATAAATGTCCTAAATGCACACTAAAGACCTAGGAGCTAAACCTTATGAGAGAAAAGCCCCCAAGGAGACATTTTCTGATGTTACAAGAGATAATTTGGGTGCCACTTTATGGGTGGTTTTGGCTTATGGTTTTGTAATTACCAGTAATGGTTTACTGTATTGTATCTCCTATATATCAGGAGCTGGAGACATGGAGGTTGTGTAAGAATATTATAGATGTCGAATTACCTCCTAGATCTCTGGTTGGATGTACTCATGTAAATCTTTCTCTGCAAGTATATCGTAATCTTCATGATTTCTGAATAATATATTGGGTGACTTTGGAGTGTGGTGTTTTTTATCGGAAAGGGTTTTCCCCACATATATCTTGTGTTGTGAGTTTTGTGTTTGCATTTAGAAGTTGTTATTATCTTTTTGTTAATGTGCATCTTAATCTGTAACTGTAAAAGTAAATATTTTCATAAGTCTTTCCTCAGTAGATCACTGTAGGAAGTGTTTCCACATACTTTTCTTCCATTTAGTTAGCCTATTGTTTTCCCAATTATTCCATGAAATATTGCAGCCATATCATCTCCTTGCTTTCCTCTATTACATCTACATACTCTGCCTGCATGATGGATAAAGTAACCACCATTTGCAACCTGAAGATCCAACTCACCACTATCCTACCTACAATAAACACATAACCTGTAGTACTCTGCCTGGTATCAATATCCCCTACCAAATCTAAGTCCACATAGCCTACAAAATTAGTATTAGAGCCCCCAAAACATAAATATTTATTGGATGTACCTCTCAAATATCTGAGAATCCATTTTACTGCATTCCAATGATCCAATATGAGATTACTCATATACCTTCTCACGAATCCTATAGCATGTGCAATATCCAGTCTTGTGCATACCATGGTGTACTTTAAACTTTCTACAGCTGAAGCATATGGTACCTTGGACATTTTGTCTTCCTCCTCTTTTGTCTTAAGACACATCTTCTTAGTCAATTTCAAATGACTAGGCAAAGGTGCACTGGCAACTTTTGCATTCTCCATATGGAATCTTTGCAACACCTTTTCAATATAATCAGCTTGAGATAGAGTCAATTTTCTATTCTTCCTATCTCTGCAAATTTTCATACCAAGGATTTGTTTTGCTACCCCCAAATCTTTCATAGCAAATGATTGTGCTAACTACTATTTTAACTCTCTTATGTGATCCATGTTAGACCCCGCTACAAGCATGCCATCAACATATAAACATAAAATAATGTAGTTGTCATTATCCAACCTCTTAAAATAAACACAATGGTCAAAATTACACTGGTTTTAGCCTTTCTTAGCCATAAAACTATCAAATTTCAATTATTGTTGCCAAGGTGCTTGTTTCAAGCCATATAAACTCTTCTTCAATCTACACACCAATTTCTCCTTACCTTTGACCTCAAATCCTTGTGGTTGTTCCATATATATCTCCTCCTCCAAATCACCATGGAGAAAGGTAATTTTCACATCCAGTTGTTCCAAATGCAAATCTTCAGCAACCACAATACTTAAAATAGTACAAATAGAAGTCATCTTAACAACCGGAGAAAAAATCCCATCAAAATCAATACATTTTTTGTATGCAAATCCTTTTACAACTAACCTGGATTTAAATCTTTTCTTACCTCCATCTTCCTTTTTCATCTTATAAACCCATTTGTTTGGTAAATCCTTTTTACCTATAGGCAACTTACGTAATTCCCAAGTCTGATTTTTCAGTAAGGAGTTCATTTTTTCTTTCATTACAAGATCCCACTGAACCTTTGTGTCTACCTGCATAGCTTCATCATACTCTTTTGGTTCACCAACATCTATTAAAAAATATAATACAAAGAGGGAGAAAACCTTTCAGGAGGTCTACTTAGCCTTGTTGACTGTCTAACATTTACTAGAGTTTGTGGTATTTCTTGTTGCTATTGCAGAGCATGAGGAACCACTAGAACATCATTATCTGGAGTATCATCTAGCACCACATAATCATTTTCTTTCTTCTCATGCTACTACAACTGATCTTTGTACAACACCTCATTGAATACAACATCCCTACTTCTCACAATTTTTAGATTTTCAACATCCCAAAGCCTATAACCAAAATTATCAATGCCATATCCAATGAAGATACACCTTTTTGATTTTGCATCCAGCTTGGTTCTATTTTTAGAATCTACATATGCGAATGCTTCACATCCGAAGGTTTTGAGAAAATAATAACTCACGTTCTTATCTATTCGTGTTTCATCTGGAATACCACAGCCCAAAGAAACTTAAGGACCTCTATTAATAAAATATACAGTGGTATTGACAGCCTCTGCCACAATAGGTAGCCCAACATGCAATCTCATGCTCCTTGCACACTCCATTATTATCCTTTTCATGCGCTCAGCCACTCCATTTTCTTGTGGAATCCCTGTGCCTACGAATTCTATTAAAGGAAGAATAATCCTGAAATTCTTTGCTACAATACTCACCACCATTATCAGATCTGAGACATTTTAATCTTTTACCCGTCTCATTCTCATCCAAGCTTCTCCATTTCTTAAATGTTTCAAATACATTAGATTTTTGCCTAAGGAAATAAATCCAAACCTTCCTAGTTGCATCATCTATGAATGTAACATAATACTGAGAGCCACTGAGAGAAGATACCTAAGCTAGTCCCCATACATCTATATGCACAAGCTCAAACTTTTCATCTTTCTTTTGCTTCCCATCCTTGAGAAAACTAACTCTCTTTTGTTTGCCATACACACAACTTTCACAAAACTCCATATTAATACATTTTAGACCTAGTAAAACTTTCTTGGAATGAAGAACCTTCATACCTTTTTCACTCATATGCCTAAGTCTGTTATGCCATAGCATTGTCTCAGAACCTGCAACAACTGTTTAAGTCTCCTCCTGCAAACTTGCAATAACTATTCCTGAACCTATTTGTTTTTCTCTGCAACAACTAAAGTAGAAGGAATAGTATGACCTGTACAAAGATATGGGGTGCCTACTTTCACACCTTTTTCTACTATTAAGGCACCTCTAGAGACCTTCCTATTTTTATCATTAAAAGTAACTGTGCAACCTTCATCACCTAGTTGCCCTTCTAAAATTAAATTCCTACTTAGCCTTGGAACGTGTCTTACCTCTTATAGTAGCCAATGATTCCCATTCTGTAACTTAATCTTAATTCTTCCCTTTCCAACAATCTGATAGGGTTTTTTATCTTCCCTTTGTCTCCTTTATTCTTTTAAGACTAGCAATCTTTCTTCAGATGACCTGGTTTCCCATAGTACCAGCAATCCTTCTGTCCTCTAGATTGGTACCTCTTGTCCTTTGATTTTTCTCGTGACTTCTCATGACCTCTGAAACCTTTTCCTCTCTCCTTTGATCTGCCCCTGCTTTCTGCATTCAAAATACTACCTAATGTGAACCCTCCTAAGTTTTTCCATCACATTTCCTTGCTAAGGATAACACCAACAACATCATCAAATTTCAAAGTATTTGAACTAGAGACAGAGTTACTTACAAACATTACCAAGCTATTCCATCTTTCTAGCAAAGAATATAAAACCAAGAGAGCCATCACCTCTTCATCAAATTTCACTTTTACAGAAGTTATCTAACTGGTAATCGTATTAAACTCATTTAAATGATCTGTCATAGATCCACCTTCAATCATTTTCAGATAAAACAAATGCTTCATGAGAAATACCTTATTTGAGGCTGAGGGTTTTTCATACAATTTAGCTAAAGCTTTCATCAGTTCATTTGTTGTCTTCACTTATGTTTTATTGAATGCCATAGATGGTGCTAGACAGAACCGAATGGTTCCTAGTGCCTTTATGTCTAGAAGTTCCCAATCCTCATTAGTCATTGCTACCAGTTTCTTGGCTATTCCTTCCAACGGCCTCCATAAATCCTTCTGATAGAGATAATCGTCCATCTGCATCTTCCATAACTGATAGTTTTGCCCATTGAATTTATCTACCTTCAATTTACCCCCATCCGCCATTGCTCCCACTTAATCGTGAAACTCCCACTCACCCGTGAGACATTTCTGTAGATGATAATCGAACACAACCCACTCTGATACCACTTGTTAGGAATTGCATGCAGAAGATATCGATTAAATGCAAATAAAGATTAAACAGAGGAATGAAAAAATACACAGAAATAGAAACAATGAGAGACAATTTTTAATATGGTTCACCCAAACTCAGGCTACATCCACCAATAGAGAGTCCAATATTATTATCTAGCAAATCAAACTGATTACAACCAACAATCCTTGCAACTCAATACCGCTACAAATGCTACAATACAATATCAATGGAAACCCTAACCCTTAGTTGTTTTTATCAAGACTTATGTCAATTACAAAATAGGGTTTATTTAAGGAAGCCAAAAGAAAAAATAACTCCTGACATCTTTATAAAATAATAAAAGTTATTTAAGGTTTTGGGGGTACTGCCCCTCAACCCTATCCTGTATTGCGACAGGGAGTGCGCCAGGGGCACTACCCCTTGACCCCATCTTGGCAGCGCTATCCCCAAACCCCTGTTAAATAATTTGGGGAGAAACTGCACCAATAAAAGTGGGGAAAATTTAACCTCCGAGTCTAATTAGGCTCCATATAACAACATAAGTGGCATCGAAGCTTTCACATTTTGGCTGACCCTCAAGCATTTTTTGGTGTGTGCAAAGACCTCAATCAACCATTGGCATGAAGGAATTGACCCCAGACATTGTGAAATCCACTAGATCAACAAGGCTGAGACCCAAATCTTTCATGCTAAGGCAGGACAACAACCATTCAGGGAGAAATCTAAGTAGGAGATGTTGAAATTCATGAAATGTGAAGGGGTGACCAAATGAAGGCTATGCTGATGCCAAACAAGAATGCAAGTTCACCCTTAGAAATTGCAATGGTGATGCCTCTATGCTAGGCATTCTGATGCCAAACCAACATCCACCCAAAACATGGGCTCCTAGCAAGTGTCGCCAGATAAGGGGCAGAAAATTGCCAAGCCGCCACAAATTAATATACCAAGATCAATCTGCTCACCAGGATTGTCAAGGAATCAGCCTTCACAAATGCTCAACCTTGGTAACCATGGCTCAATCTTCTAGTGTTCTTCACATGGTCCACATTCTCCTTCACACACCATAGAAGGCCTTTCAATAGATAAACCTCTGCACAGAAAAACCTCAACAATAGGGGTGTTGAATTCCTAAACCTAGCAACATGGACCTTCTACACGGCCTTGGATGCTTGAAACCCCCTCAATTCAATCTTTCCACTATGCAGTTTCTCTCTTCTCATGTCCAAGGACACCAGAATAAGATAAAAAAACACCCTTTCCTAGATTCACACCTCCAAGACAAACCAACACAAAAACTAAGTGGGCTCTGATACCATGTTAGGAACCACAATCAACTTAGCAAATGCTAATTACAGAATGGAGTGAAACAATAAAATTGCAATAAATAAACAATGCAAAATAGAAATTACATATAGGTGAGGTGAAGTGAGGAGGTTGAGTCGACTTAGGAGTTGACTTCAACACTCCACTCACCAAGTGGCAAAAGGATGTTGACACATAGTTTGGAGAGTTGTGTCAAACTCTCCAAGTCAACACCTAGCCACCTAAGGTGGCTTAAAGCCATGTGCTAATTATATTACTTAGAATAAGTCATATACAATAAAGTTTAGCACTAACACTCCTAAGTCAACCATAACATTTGATATTTTTGCTCTCAACATGTGGACTATAATGAGAGGATTTCTAGGATCCCCATACTTTGGAAGGAGTATTTCTCCAACCAATAGATCAACTACTTTCCCTTCTACCTAAATAGTGGTGGGAAAGTTTTTCCTCTTGCCCTAGGTTTCGACATAATTTTATTTGATAAATTGATTTAATTCAGGAAAATCTCTTATTGCCTACAGGAGTGGAATCTCAATGTTCAACTGTCTAATCTCTTAAAGCAGTCCAAACTCAATTGTAGGTTGAACTTATTTATATGGAGTTTGGTTTTGGGGAGCATTTTGTCTGAATCATTCAGGTTACGGTGCCTATTTTGTAGTCTCTAGAGTATCTCTAGAGTTTAGTTTTGAAGTAGCTCCAGAGGTATTCATTTAGGAGGAACTCCAGAGTGGTTTGAGGGCTATTCTTGGGGCACTTTTTCAATTGTAACCTCTTCCTCCTTAGATGGATTTTTTTGTTTCTAATTCATCTATGATTTCAAAAAATGAGAGGGGGAGATGGTCTTGGGAGAGCATTCCCAAAACATAGCTAATGTTATTCAATTTAATAGTGTTTATACCAACCATATTATCTTTCTTAATCATATATACAACTACTCCTTGTTTATTACATGGGCTTGCTATAGGTTGAGCTAGTAGCATGGCTAACTAACTGGTTCATTTTGAGGTTCATTTTGTGTGTTTGTTGACCTAGTTAGAAGCCCTTTTTGTTGGTTTGGAAATTTTCTTGGTCGACCTTGGAATTATTGATTATAGTTCTATTGAGAACCCCACTTTGGTTGTATACATGTTGTGGTCCAAATTGAGATGGAAACTATTGTGGCCAATGTTGGTTGGACCATGGTTGATTTGGCCACTACTTGTTTTTTCATTTCTCATTTGGTTAGTCTTATGGTCCCCAGTGAGGAGCATTTTGAGGTCCATTACATGAAGGATTTCATTGGTTACTTCCCCAATTTGTAGGGCCTCTATAAGAAGCTTGATTTGTAAAATGGTTATAGGGAAAATTACCAGTTTGTTTATGTCCTACATAGTTCAACTCCTCTTCTATTTGAACATTCCTTTTAGTCAGCTTCTTCAAATATTGGAGTTGATCATAGTAGCTAGCAGGATGATCCTTGTCAAAGATTGTTAAAATCTTAGACTTATCCAAGGGACATTCTCTTAAAATATGTTTATTTCTACACCTAGGATAGTAGATGGACATCAGTTATGTGGTTCTATTCTTGGCCTAGATTCCATCTAAAGTTGTATTCAACTAAACTAGAATGTTTGTTTTTAGGTTTACAAATTCTTCCATCAATTGCCCTATATCATCCTTCCCCTTGAGAGACCTTGGTGATCTTACTCTGTCCTCTATTCTTGAATAGGTTCTACAGATTTCCTCAATTAAGGGCATATCCACCTTGTTTAGATTCCCCTACCCATTAGATCTAATGTTTGTTTGGATTTGTTATATAACCCTTTTATGAATAAGGTTTTGGCTAGATTATGTACTATAGGGTTGCCATACCTTCGAAGGGTAAAATTAAACCTATTTGAGTAGTCTTTGAAGCTCTCATATTCTTTGTGCTTGCTTCTAAATAGTTCCTCCTTCCTATCACTAATTCTGCATGTAACATCCACGTTCTAAAAACATAGTAAAATCAAGAATTTACCATAGAGTAATTCAACAAGGTAAAAATGAGAGAGAAAAATTTTCTTTTATTTAACATATAATCAAGTAACAACAAATTCCAAGATTCTCATACATAATACAATATATCATATTATCTTTCTCAATTACAATATTTGTAAAAGTAAATAAATTACATAAACAAATTTGGAATAATTACTACATATGAATATCTGACATCTTTTTCACAAGCCCTGGCATGTTTTCTGCTGGGGAGAGAGAGGGTATCTTCCTAGTGATTTACCTCCATCCACAGACTGGTGGTCTCCCACACATCTTCCACATAGGAAGTGGCCCTACCATTCACAAGGAATATAGACCAAAGGTGACCAGTGGTAATTTGCCTTCACAAGTACATAGTGTTTTATCCTACACAACTCTATCAACCATACAACCCTAGATACCCTCTAGCTAAGTATGATTTCTGATAGGTTATGCAATCCAAATATAGTGAATTGACAATGCATGCAAAAAACAAATGCATTACTTTGGCCAAAGGTTTGATATGAATAGATGTTCACAATGAATGTAGTCATAATGTTCACCCACCCCAACTCGACTTGGATACTATAATATTCTTACAGTTTGACTTGGTCAACTACATTTAACTTATAAAGTCCTGACAATTTCAATATTTTAGTCTTCCCGACCTAGGCAAGTTTACAAACACTATCAAAACTCCATAGATTTTATGGATTAACTTCTTTATATGAGGATACTCATTACATCTTTACAAACCCAAGATCCCAAAATCTATCGACACTTAAAGAACTTTAAGTCAATTTGTTAACAATTGAGATGGTTACCTTACCCAGATTAAGCATCATAGTCTAGGATATTATATCCTTTCTTACAAGTAATAATAAGTAAACATAGTTAGGGTACGTGCCCTTTCATTCATGATCTATATAATGATCACAAGATTTAATAAAATATATTTACCCTATTTGGCCAAGTTAGGGTTTTGTCCACCCTATTCTACCATAATGGAATAACAAAACTATAAAATCATAAAGGTATATTAAATATTAATAACCCAAACAGGTCTATACTCATGTTTAGTCTTTCATTTTTCCATAATAAACGAATAACAAACATTCTAATTCAAGTTTGAAAAGGGTTTTTAAGTAATCAATTCTCCCCTAGTCTTCTTTCGACTAAAAAATAAAAACTCATTTGAAACTTTCTAAACAAGACCATTTCTCATGTACAAGAAGTCCTTAGTTTAATCCAACCAAAAGGTTCCCATCAAATTATATATTTAATATAGTCATATTGATACCACTAGGTGGATAAGTTTATTCCAAGTTTTCTATCCAATAATATTCATTGTCGAAAGCTTACTTTTCCCACTATGTTCTATGTAGTCGATGAACCTTACTATCTACTTTTTGGGCAATTCAAGAAAACTATAATATAAGTTCTTTTGCTAGAAATCATTTTGACAATGTCTTATGTACTAAATTCCATTGATCATAGGTTTATTTAGCCTATTCCAACTTAATGGAATAACAAACATACTAAGTCTTGAAAGTAAGAATATCATAAGAAGATTATCTACTAGTCTTTTTCTTTTTTGACTATAAGGTCATCTATGTCCTTCAATCCATGACTAGATCATTAACACAAGTATTTCCTTATATTTATCTACCCAAGACTCAAAACAAATCTAAACTTCGCCAAAGTATAGTTTGACTTCGTATAAAGATGGACTAATTCCATTACTATCCAAAAGAATATCAAATCTATGTTTCTCTCTTTTACCTCCAATGAGTTGTAACAAAGCTAAACATGCAAGTGTTCTAGTCTTGACCTATTATAGAGAATTCATCCCACCTCAAAACACCATTATAAGCAAAGTATACTTCTTAAGGTAAATCTTATTACCTAGAACTAAAGTGTTCTTAAAAGAAGGAAAACTATCACTATAGTTATCCTAAACATGCTAAAGCTACCTTTGACATAAACATTCTTAACATTATGAGGTCATTCAATCTTTAACAACAAGTTAATCTCCTTTACAATGATAAACTTATTTAGAATTAGCTTTATGACTCGAAAAGAGTAAGATATCAACTAAGATGGATTGTCATCAAAGAATGAAATTGGACTAAGATAAGAAAACTATTATTTCATATCTATGACCTACGGAGTTTATCAGATAAAGTAGTCACAAACATAAAATTGAAGTCAAATGCCTTTTGCACCACCCAAATCTATTATAAGACTGGAAAAGTATGAAGACATTTAATCGATGAGTCTTTAAATCATATAAACTTGTTTGACTTCATTATCTTAGAGGTTGTCACAATGATTATAGTGAGAGAAATGGCGTGTTCTTATCTATTATTATACAGTCTTATATATGTCAACAAAGATATTAATAGTATAAAACACACAACCATATTACTAATGTTAAACTAATTCTTAAAAGTTTTAATATCAAACAAGATATGTCTATGTTTAGACTCCTTTCTATGTTAATAACTTCCCTAACATCTATATATATAATGTCATTTATACCTGTCATATCAATGGCATTGGCCATTTTGTACACTAAGGTGACTAACAGATCAAAGAAATCAAGGAAGTAAAGAAACAAGTAGTATACTCAATGTAAGTTTACCAAATGAGAAAAGAACCTGCTAGGATTCATCCTTATCATAGCATGTCACCCTTCTCTCTATGTTACTTACATCCACAATGCACCACCCATCTTTTTACTCTCTAGACTGTTTCCAAGCATAAATAGATCATCTGCTATTTCATAGCCATCCTTCAAAAGCACAACTCCATTTATTTCCTCGAATCTTGTTAAGTCATTCATTTAAAGACTCCAAATTTGACTCTTAATGAGTCACCTATCTTTTCTCTCCCCACTCATACAGTTGGAGACAAAAAGAAGACTTGGATAGTCCACATACTATTTTAGTTTCAACCAAATTCCACAATAGATTTTAGACTTAACATTTGTTGATGAAAGACGTCCTACATTGGAAGGTTATCGAATCTGGTTTGTTACACCACAACTCCTCTCAATAGAGGCCAACATGACTATAATAGCACAGTTCGATCATTTAATGATCTCTAGGAGTGGTTCGATCCATCATTAAAGATGAAGGAAGGCATTCCTATTTGCAAGCCTACGACTGCTCCATGATCGATCATTTAATAATTATGAGGTATTATCCTAAAATCAATGCATACATATATTTGTTTATATAATTAAATATGTTTCAACATGACATCAACCCTACTTGATCATTTATGCTTTGATCAATAAATATAATAATAATAATAATAAGTCAAAAGGCTTACGAATAATGTGAAAGGGTCGAGCTTGTCTCCCCTTCACAGTCTTTGGTTAAATCACATCAACTTGTCTTGATGAGATCATCATATGACATTAAATGTCGACAACAAAACCTTATATAACTAATGGATACTGACACAACAACTTTGCGACAATGATGACATAATACTTACGTAATTGGTAATGGACACTATTCTACTCAGACAACATCGTTTTCTTTACAAACAACAATGTCGACACACAAATGACTTACCCCAAAAAGAAACAAGAGATATCAACTACTTGTCGATTAGATCCAAAAGTAACTGATAAAACATGACTTACATCTATCAATACTGGTTCACATTTTCTTTAAACACTCATACTCATTTTGGCAAATAATCACTCGTAACCCAAGGTCTATATTTCTCTCCTTGAAAGATTCTCTCTTTTCTCTGTGAGTCATCTGAAACCTTTAATACTGTATAAAACTTGAAATCAACATATTAAAATCAGTGCATCATTATTTAAATAATAAACCAAATTCTCATAATGTAATTATTAAATTGATATAACATATCCATTTCCATAATTCCATTTATGGTATTCAATAAAATCTATCTTTCCTTGATATTAATCTAAACATCAAATTAAATTTACTTATGTCCAAGTAAAAGTAAATAGTATTAGCAAGACAAAAATTGGGGATGTAACATTGTAGTAGTCCTGATATTTGTTTAGGAACTCTATTTTGACTTGTCCCCATGTATTTCAAGGGTAAAAGCACAAAGTTGTGTCACACTTTCAGTTGACTTATCAGCACAAGTGAATTTAAGTATTTCTAACTAAAAAATCAATTTGGGTCAAACATACAATCTTGTAAGATTCATTCTAGCTAAGTTAGATATGTCCACAACTTTTCCAACTAAAATTGTTGGCTAAATGCATATGTAGCACTGCCATGAGGCCAATTTACCAAAAAAATAAAATTATTTGAAAAACTTGATATTTCAACAACTTCTACTCGTGTAAATAACATTTTTTAAAATATATAAAAGTACCCTTTTGTAGATCTATTAGTTTAGATTTCAAAAATGTATATATTTTAATAGTTTAATTATTATTTATATTTTCCTTTCTATTTTTACTAAAATTAGGTTATCAACACAAAACATTAGGTTAATTACCATGTCAAGGAAAAATAGTAAAACTGATTAAAAACATTGAAAAAATATGATGCACTAGATAAAAGAATTTATATCAAGATGGTATAATTTTTTTTCTATTTTAGAAAAATAGTTAATATGAAAGTTGACGTCGAATGGAAACAACTATGTTTTAATACACACACATTTTATTATTTATTTAAAAATATATATTTATCAAAATTGGAAAAAAAATAAAATTTACTATATAAAGATTGGCGTCTCATGTAACTTTATTTTTCAGCATTTTATTGACAACTAAATTATAGTGTCAATTTATTAAAAACTATATTAAAAGAAAATTTAAATTTTTTCAAAAAATACAAACATAAAATATACTAAAAAATAAATATTTTATTAGTTTACATCATTTCAAAATTCAAAACATATATGTCACTTTTTAGTGATTCAAGTTTAAAAGTTGGATCAGCGTTGGCCATTTCCTTTATAAAAGTGTGACACAACTTTGTGCTTTTACCCTTGAATCAGGGGCCAATCCGATGAACCATCTCATAAGTTTGACATAAAACCTTAAAATCAAAGAGGAACTAATCTAGATTCTTAGAAGGGATTATCTTGAAGGTTGGAAGATTTAAGGGGGAGATGTTTTTCCTAGGTGCATTCTCCTCTGTATTGAGGATTATGAGGTATGAGAAAGTTCTTTCATTTTCTTACAAAGGATCTGACCACTCATTGTTGTCCCCCATGGTCAATGGATTTCCTTGATGTACTACTTCCCTAAATTCAGGATGATTCTCTTAGAAGGTGGATCCTTCTAGCAGATCAATTTGGATTTGTTGGTGTCTCTCCTACAACTCTTGAATGTATTCTAAGAGTGTAGGGTGTTTAGGGGATGTGCAAATATCTTGTGGTTGTGTAACTTCCAAGTTGGGTGTCAAATAATTTTCCTCTCCAATAGTGTTTTGATCTACCCCACTTCTTTCACCTATAGGTTGTGGTTGGGGTGTTTGTTTGATATACCTACCTCTTGGGTCTCTAGGTCTAACCATGCAGAATTGTTCGAACCCTAACTAGGACTACTAACTAAAGTTTCTATTAACACAAAGGTTTATCGACAATAGAACAAAAAATGACAAGGGTCATTATGCCTTTCATTTAATCATATTTATTTGTCATATCCGGGGTAGTGTCCATGGCATTCTATAATAGAAACTAGTAATCAATAGTCCCATAACTAACTACTGAAATGAGACCTACTTGTCCAATGAAATTCATGCTTTTAACTATTTGTTGTAAATGAAATCTTAATCTAGTACTTCAAACAATACAATGCTGAGATAAACTAACTAATTAGAGAGATGGAAAATACAACAAAAATAGAGTAAACAATAATCTAATATGTATTTATCAAAGTAGGAAAACTAACTGAAGAATTTGTAGTAATTCAAGAAAGCAATAAACTTTAACAATAATACTAGCCTTCTCTCCTTCGGTGAGGGTGGGCCCTTACTTCACACCTCCATAATCAAGACTAACGAAAAGCTTTAGAACACAACAATTTGGAAAATTGCCTCCTTTTTTATTCCAGGATTTTCATAAATAGAGTATATATTCAATAGAGTAAAAACATAGTGTATTGTGCTTCTAAAAAACAAAAAATAAGATAACTTTCCTATCGCCTCCACACTATATATTAGATATATTTGCTGACAATATATCTTTGGAGTTTTATTAGTTCACTTGAATTTCTACTTTAGATACAAAAGATATTTATACCTAGGATTAAATATGTAATCTACCTATAAAAGAGATAATCATGCTGAACTAAAAGAGATTTAAAGTGACACTTAAATGTGTCACTTAAATCAAGAGTTTTGACTTGAAGTAAATCAGGCTGTGATGGCCCTAATAAAAATGAATTAACTTCTAAAAACAACATCTTAACATAAGTCATTAATTCATGCAAAAAGAAAGTAACAAATGTCCTTCATCCCACTTGAGCCACTACAATAGTCTTCCCAAAAACTTTGGCCTTTACATACAAAACTTCATAGCTATGGAGCAATTCTGTAGATTCTGTGTAGTTCATAAAGTAACTCCATAGAGGCTACTCCAGAGATGTATTTATATCTCAGTAGTACTCGGCTCTAGAGATTAGATGCTCAATAACCCCTATTGACTTGTTAATCTACCTCTAGAGATCTTGTAATCTTCTACAAATTATTGGAGTTTTTGTAATGCATCTTCTGTACATCTCTAGAGACATTTAGGAACATCTCTAGAGTCTTCAAAAACCTTGCTTCTACAAGTAGATAGATTAGTGTGATCAAAAAGAGATTTTCCTACACAGTTTATTGTCAGTTTACTCCATACATGAGCCTTTTAATCACAACAGCAATTATAATATTACATCCTAAATTATTATATTATAAACATGGTTTTACAATTCTTATATTGCAAATCAGCAGATAAGATGGTATATGAAATGAAAAAAGGGATCATAAAGATATGCTTTGATGAGTACTACCTATCACTCATCAACAAAGCATGGGCTTCATGGATTTAGTCCATTTTCTTTCAGATTTAACCTCCTATCAAATAAGCAGGGAAAATCAATGAAAGGCAAGGAATTCATTTTCTTTTAGATTTAACCTTCATATAAAATGAATAGGGGAAAGCTTAGGATAGATGTTAGGGTGATGATGGAGTAGTGGATTAGGTAGATGAGCTAGAAAAGATGTTAATGATAATAGGTCTGTCTTATACACATGACACATGCAAGAATGTTTTCATCATGGTACTTGTCCAAGGCACCATGAAAGGTGGTTTTCACAATAGGACACATTATTTCTCTTTACTATTAGTTTATATTCTTTTGTTTTCTTGATTTTTTTGGTCTTTTGATAATTTTTTGTCCTTTCTTTTCAAAATCCTAAAGGTTCCTTTGATTTTCTTTAAGGGCCAAGACATCAACTTCAAATTTATGTGCCCTAATCATCTTTTTGTAATATCTATGAAGTCAGTTTAGATAAGCATGAAAATGTGTCAAGGCATTGAGGATCCACTCATCAAGTAGTTCTTGTACTACTAGAAATGTGGAGAGGTCAACAAAGTATTAAACAATGAAGTACAATGTAATTTGATTACAAATCTAATGTACCAATAGAGAGAGATAACAAAAACTATGAATGCAACACAAAACTATCTACAATCAAACCATAATAGCTCTATTGTTCTTCTCGTGATCCTCATGATGATGATGCTCTCAGTTTTTACATAACAATACGACTTTGATGATAGAGTGCTTCAAGTTCTTTGGTGAATGATCAAGTGATTGAGAATTTTGCGAATAAAAATGACAGCATGAGGCTACATTTTAGAAGTGTTGTAAAATGAAAAAGGATGCACATTCTTATATAGTTTTCATGGGAAATAATGAATGGTTGAGATCAAAAGGAACTCAAATATAATCAATGGCTAAAAACAAATGAGACAACAAGCTGGAGAGAAATAAGGAATCAGTTCCATAAATCATGGGATTTGAAGAGTTAACTAAAGAGTTAACTACGAAAAATGAAGGAGATTGATTTGAGTTGACTAAGTTAAGTCCCAAAATAGAAGGATTTGATTTTGAGTTCCATTCAAAAATTGTGGAGATTGTTTTGAGAACTCAAAGTCAGATTTGGAGTGGTGGAGAAGAAATAGACATGTGTTGAATAAATAATAATATTTTATTATTATTATTATTTGTTTATTCAAACACATGTGAGAAATAAGATATTTAGAGGAAATTTAACAAGATATTTGAATTGATTTAAAAAAAGCAACGTAACATTTGAGTTGAATAAATTTGAGATATTTATTTTGAGAGAGGAATTAAATAAATTTTTGATTTATTTAATTTGACTTGAGAAGATGGGATAATTAAATAATTTTTATATTATTTAATTATGAGAGGGGAAATAATTGAGAGAAATAATTAAATATTATTTTATCTAATTATTAGGATGATAGAAAAATAATTAAATATTATTTATTTAATTATTATTCTTTTGGAAGAAATAGTTTGATAATTAAATAATTAATATTATCTAATTATTTTAGGAAGAGGATAAATAATTAGATTAGAAGAATAATTAGACATAATTAAATAACAAATATTATTTAATTATTTAATTAAGTAAGAAAAATTAGATGAAATATTCGAAGGCGTGATCAAAAGGGCAAAATATTAGTTCACGTTATTTTTGGGTGTCTACAGTTTGCCCCTCTTTGATATAAAGCCCTGAAGAAAAAGATGGAAGAAAAAGCTGGATGAAAAAGATGGAAGATTGCCCCGATGATGATGCCCCCTCGAGAGGTTGACTTGGAGGACACAAGGTAAATGTTTGAAAAGAAGAGATGTTAAATTCAAGGAAAAGAATATGATGAAAAGGGTGAGATAAAAATAAAAATGCTATAAGATTGATGATTGATTTTGCACTCATGGTATTTTCTTCATAGAATAGAATAAATCCATCTAGGACACTTTTTTTTATGCTTTCTTTTTCATCATAGAGAAGTTACATACACACATACACATGCACTCATGTCCCCATTCTTCACTCTCCTTCATACACATCATGGTGTAGAGATCATCAAACTTCCTCTGAATGTGACAAAAAAATAAGATAAGGTAAAGAGATAAAACAAAACAAGATAAAAAGATACAATCATCTAAAGTATAAGATAAGATAAAAGACAAAATGGAAAAATGATAAAAGATAAAAACACTAAAAGACACAAGATATGAAAATAAGATAAAGGATAAGTAATAGCAAAAATGATAATGATAAATGATAAATGATAAACATAAAGGAACATAATCATGATAATAACATGATTTTATACATATAGACAATCATTCTTCAACATTCCTCAGCCACGTCTTGACTAACACACACATGTCACTAAAATAAAGAAAGCACAAATGGCCCCAAAAAGTATATTGGTTGTATATAAGTTGTCTGTGGTGGTTCTGACTCTTTTTGTCTTCTGAGCCTTTTTTTCCCTTTTTGGGTTCTACTTTGTAGGGGTTCAGTCCCTAGTTTTGCTGCCTTATACTATAAAAAACATTCCTCAGCCACATCCTGACTAACACACACATGTTACTAAAATAAAGAAAGCACAAATGGCCCCAAAAAGTATATCGGCTATATGTAAGCTGTCTATAGTAGTTCTGACTCTTTTTATCTTCTAAGCCTTTTTTTCCCTTTTTGGGTTTTGCTTTGTAGGGGTTTGGCCCCTAGTTTTGCCACCTTATACTATCAAAAATATTCCTTAGCCACTTCTTGACTAACACACACATGTCACTAAAAGAAAGAAAGTACAAATGGCCCCAAAAAGTCCCCAAATAAAATAAGTTAAAAACATCAGAATGTCATTTGCCAATTTATTAAGCTCGAGATTTAGAAAAGATGATAGCCTGATATAGGAAAGATATATCTTGTTAAGGCATCATGATTATGATATTTGGATTTGGAACTTTGAAAGATTTGTCTTTTTACACAAAGTTAGGAGATTAACTTAAGTCACAAGGATCTTTTTTTTTAAGTTCAAGACTTCTTTCTTAATAGTTTGTTTGTGTTTGAAAGTTAGGTATTGGCTTTTAGAATGTTTTTAGATTTGTTTCAAGGATCCATATGCATAACCTTATACTAGAGACATGCTCATAATAATGTAATACTAAGGAGACACCGATACACCAAATGGATGAGGGAAACATAGATGCTAAAGGTACAAGACTCAAGGTGGGAATACCACACATCAACCATTTTATGTTCTAAAGGTTTAAGCATAAAATCCCTTAAGGTGCATGGAATTGAAAGGTTCTACCAAATATTCCCCTTTGGGAGTTGCCAATTGGATGCCCTTGATCCATAAGATGTTATAATCACAAAAGGTCCTAGCTAATTAGGCTCAAATTTCCCTTTCTTTGCTCTGTCTTGTTGATTCTTCTTATTTTCTTTAAGTACTAAATCACCAGGCTCAATCTTCTAAAGTTGATCTTCTTGTTGTAACTTCTTTGTAACCTATTTTGATATGACTACAAATGATTTAAAGCATGCAAACACTTCTCTTCTAAGACCTCAAGCTCATGCAATCTAGAAATCTGATATTCCTCTTCATCAATCACATGCTATAATGACACTCTCAAATAGGGGAGCTTAGCCTCAATGGGCAAAATGGCTTCAGTTCCATAGACAAGTGAATAAGCAGTGGTTCCAATAGGGGTATGGATACTAGTTCGGTAGGCCCATAAAACTGGATTAAGTTGCAAGTGCCAATCATGACCAATGTCATTAACTATTTTCTTGATGATATTGAGGATAGTTTTATTTGAAGCCTCAATTTAACCATTACCTTGTGGGTAATAAGGAGTGGAAAAATTATGTTGGATATGGAAGGTGCAATAAAGTTTACAGACATCTTGACTCTTGAAGGGCCTATCAATAATAATGGCAGATGGGATACCATATTGACAAATAATATAATTGAGGATAAATTTGGATATTTGTTTGCTAGTAATATTAGCTAAAGGAATGGCTTCTACCCATTTTGTAAAGTATTCGGTTGTGGTAATGATAAAGGTATGGCCATCAAAGGAAGTAGGGTGAATTTTGCCCAGAAGGTCAAGTGCCCATTGAGAAAAAGGCCAAGGAGTAGTGATTGGTTGTAACTCTTGAGCAGGTGCATGTATTAAGTCTCCATGTTAATGACATTGCATGCATCTCCCTACAAATTCATGAGCATCTTGTTCTAAAGTTGGCCAGTAATCTCATGTTCTTAATGACTTCTTATCTAGGGAAAACCCATTAGAATGTGCCCCACAAATCCCCTCATGTACTTCTTGTAAAGTGCTTTGGGATTCTCTAAGGTTTAAACATCTAAGGAGAATACCATCTAGGCTTTGTTTGTATAAGGTATCGCCAAGGATAGTAAAGTGGGAGGATTGGTGAATAAAGTTTCTCTTTTCAGAACTAGAGAGATCAGGTGGAAGAGTTTTATGATGAAGGCAAGTGTAGACATCTTGATACTAAGGGGAATTAGGACCAAAAAGGACACACCATTTCTAATTCTGGCATCTCATAAGTTGGTATGAAAATCTGGTTAACTAGAAACTCATAGTACTAATCACTATGAGGCATGTCCAAAAGAGATCCAATAGTGGCCATTGCATCCACAACCCTATTGTTTAACCTTGTTTCTTGTTCAAATGTGATCATGTTGAACGACTCCCTTAATGTGTCTACCATTCTCTTATAAGGCCATAGCTTATCATCCTTTGTGTGATATTCTTCATTTACTTGTCTAACGACCAATTGAGAGTCCCCTAGAATCTGTAGCTCCTTGATATTCCATGAAATAGTTGTTCTTAGTCCTGATATTAGAGCTTCATATTGTACTATGTTATTTGTGCATGGGAAAGCTAAGTGATATGACTTAGGTATGCAATCTCCTTGAGGGGTAACAAAAAGAATTCCTGCCCCCAATCCATGATTGGTATAGATCTATCAAAATATAATTCCCATAAGGATGAAGATTCCATGGAAAAAACTAATTTATCAAGAAACTCTAATACTATGGGGTGATCCACTTGCAATGGAGAATCTACTAAATGATCTCCTATAACTTGACCCTTGATAGTCTTCCTATCCACATACTCAATATCAAATTCACTTAACATCATTACCCATTTAGCCATTCTACCTATTAGGGCTGCTTTAGGCAAGAGAAACATATGAGGACCTAATTTTGATATGAGTTTTGTTTGTTGGTTTATCATGTAGTGCCTAATTTTTTGAGAAACAAAAACAACTGCTAAACAAGCTCTCTCTATGAAGCTGCTGAAGTGGTTGAGATATATAACAACAAGGGTCTACCTTGGATAGGTGGCATTAAGACTGGAGGTGTCATAAGATACTCTTTTAATTGTTGAAAAGCTTGTTGACATTTAGCATCCCAATGGAAGGACACATATTATGCAACAAGTGAGTAAAAGGATGACATTTATCTGCTAATAAAGCTACGAACCATCTTATGGATTGCAATTTTCCTTGTAATCTACTTAAGTATTTTAGATTAGATAGGGGTTTCATGTCTACAATGGCTTTGACTATTTTAGGATCTACCTCAATTCCTCTGTGTGAAACAATGTATCCAATCAACTTTCCTGATGTGACCCCTAAGACACACTTTTTTGGATTCAATCTAACTTTATATTTTTCCAATCTATCAAAAATTTGCTCTAAGACATTTAAATGACCTTCCCTTGTTATTAACTTTCCCAAAAGGTCATCAACATAGTCCTCCATAATGGTATGAAAAAGATCATGAAAAATGGTGGTCATGGCTTTTTGATAAGTGGCCCCTATATTTTTAAGGCCAAAGGGCATAACATTCCAACAATAAGTTCCCCATTGACATGTAAAGGAAGTCTTATGTTGATCCTCAACAACTATTTTGATTTGGTTGTAACCAGAAAATTCATCCATCAAAGAGAGTATTCCATGGCTAGTTGTTAGGTCTACAATGATATCTATACTAGGAAGGGGAAAATCATCCTTAGGGCATGCCTTATTCAAATCTCTAAAATCCATACAAACACTAATGCCCCCATCAGGCTTAGTGACCGGAATCAAATTAGAGACCCACTTAGGATAATCAATGGTCCTAATGAACCCCACATCCAATAATTTTTGAAATTTTGCTTTAACCAGTAGAGCTATTTAAGGGTGCATCTTATGAAGATTTTGTTTTACTAGTTTTGCATTAGGCATACTGTTAAATGATATAGCACTATGGTAGGATCAAGACCTAGCATATCTGAATAGGACTATACAAAATTGATCATCCTTCCTTCAAAGAAAATTGCAAATTCTTCTTTTTCTTGGGGAGATAAAGATGTTGCAAAGAAAGTAACCTTAGGATCCTCTTTGGTATTTAGATTAATTGCTTGAGCTTCTTCTACTAAGATAGGAGATCTTTCTGATATTGAGACATACTTTGAAGTCCTAGATTCTCTTCTTCTTCTTTTTTATAGGATTCCATATTATAGATTTTACTTCTAGCATCTTCCCCAAAGTAAGCCTTAGCATCCAATTCTATAGAAAAACCTGATTTGTGATCACCTAAGTGAATTCCATCCCGAAGACCCATAAATTCTATAATTGCTTCATCATTCTGAAAAAGGTCCAAAGAAGGTGGTCCTTGTTGGTCCCAATCAATGAGTTGAGGATATACTAGGTCAACACAATGGGTTTGAGACATGGATGGTATGGGTGTTATGGTGTAAATGGATGTGTCTTGTAAAATATTCTTTAGATTAAAGGAAGAATCTTCTTGAATGTCTACATATTTGTTTTTGTACAAAGGGGGAGGCTCAACTTCATCAAGAGTATATGTGGATTTTAGGGGCACATTCATAGGAGGTCCATACCCTAACCCTCCATGATTACCTCTAGGAATTTGAATGATAGGCTCAATGATACCTTGATTTTGATGCCAAAGATCACCTTCTCCTTTATAGCCCATGTTATTTACAATATGAAGACCTTTTAGATAGGTCTCAAGGTTCAATTTAGAAGCTTTGATTTCTTCTTTTTCCTTATAAAGCCATGTTGATACATCATCTTGAATGTCTTCTTTCTCCAACTTACCCCAATAGTGAAATTTGGGGAACCATTGCTTGGCAATAACCTTCAATAGATCATCCTTGGGTTTACCATAATACTTAGGTGTGAGAGGAAGTTGACTTACAGAAAAGGAACGTTGTATTTTATATTCTCCATAACCATTGTCATGAATTTGGACCTTGATCTCAGATGTTGATGGATATGACATGGAAGGAGTGTATGATGATGAGACTAATCTAGATGGGTCTACATAAGATGAGGATGTAGAGGATTCATGGTTAATGGGAATGTGATGATTTTCTTGGTATTTTTCATCTAATTTTTGACAATATTGAAAGGGTTGAGGATTTCCATAGATGGTAATTTCTTTGCCATCATGGGGGAATTTTATGCATTGGTGGAAAATTGATGGGACAACTTACATAGCATGGATCCATGGGTGACCAAGAAGGATGTTATAGGGTAAATCAAGGTCCAAGACTTGACACAAAGTTGTGATTAATATAGGGCCCACTTGAATAGGCAATTCAATAGTTCCATTTGATTCTCTCTCAGCGTCATCATTACCCTTAATGGTTATTTTCTTTGAGGGATCTATTACTCCACCTGAATACCCCAACTTCTTGACCAAAATTAAGGTACAAATGTTTAAACCATCTCCCCAATCAATCATGACTCTTTTGACTATATGCTTATGAATAAGAACTTCCAAGTATAAAGCCTTAGTATGTTTGGGGCTAAGAGGTGGAAGGTCATCTTTAGAAAAGAGAAGTTAATGTGCAGAGGCAATATTAGAGACCATGGCTTGAAACTCATTGGCATCTATGTTGGATGACACATTTGACTCTTGGAGAATTTTATCAAGGATTGCACAATGGGTTGGGGATATTTTCAGAAGTTCAAGGATAGAGATTTGATCTGGGGTTTTGTTCAAATGATCTTCAAGGCTATAGTTGGATGAAGGTCTAGATGAAGTAGAAGGTCCTTGAATAGTGACCCTACTTCTTTGAGTAGTTGCATGACAATCAATTATTGGATTTTTTATGGTTAATGTAGAAACATGATTGGTTGCTTGCCTTAAATGGGATATTGCATAATTATGGCCTACTTTGGTATAGTTTGTATTTCTAGAAGAATTATCGTGATTATTTGCATGTCCTTTTCCATGGTTAGGCATAGGTTCATTAAAAAAATTTAAATCCGCATTAGTGGTATGAGAGTTATTTTCAATCGTTACATCACCACGATCAATGAGGTCTTGAATTATGTGTTTGAGCCTCATACAACTAGAAATTTTTTGACCCTTAGCCCTATGAAAGTCACAAAATTCATTGTCATTGTACCAAGGTGGTTTTGCTTGGGGTTCAATATTTCAGAGTTCAGGGAGATCAATTAATTTAGATTTTACCAAATTTTACAAGGCCACCTCAATAGGTTCTCCTAGGGGTGTGAACTTCCTTTTCAAAGGAAAGAGTGATCTATAAAGATGTTCATTGCCTTGAGGGTTGGTTGACAATGTTGTATGTGATGAAGATGCGGTCATTTGAATAGCCCTTGCATCAACCACTCCATCATGTACAACATTTCAATTTTTGAACCACAATTTAGATTGATCATTATTAGTATTAGAGGATTTCCCCTTATCTTTATTATAGATTTTAATAACACCTTTCACTATCAATGCTCTTTCAATGGTCATACCCCTTTCTATGGGTTCAGAAAAGGTATTAGGACCTTGAACTTGAACATGAAATCTCATTTCTTGATTTAGAATTTGAGTAAAGATGTTGACCAATTATTTTTTGGGAATTGACCAAGGAATTTTACTTGCCAAATTCATCCACCTTTGTAAAAAAAAGCAAAAGATTCACCACTCTTTTGCTTGGTACTATACAAATCAGTCATTGAGGTTTCATGTTCAATGTTATAGAGAAATGTTGGATAAATTTCTCAGCCAATTCTTGAAAACTTTTGATCCCTTAAGGCAAGTGAGAAAACCACTCTATTGCCTAGCCCCCTAGACTTCTAGGAAATAGGTACATAAGATAAGTTTCATTATAAGATACTTCCATGCAAGCTAAATATAATTATCTCACATGTTCTCTAGAATCACCTTTACCCTTATATTTATCGAATTTGGGGGTGTTAAACTTCTTAGGGAATGGAATAATATTAAGGGATCTATCAAATGGGTAGGGACAAATGTCCTCTAAAGTTTAAGTCTTTTTGGTACTTCACATTTGAATGTCCGACATTTGTTTTTGCAACTCTTGAAATTGTTACTTTATTACCATTACTTCATTAATTTGGGGATTTGAATTAGAATTAGAATTTTGGTTATTATTAAACATTAAATTTGGCCCTTGGGGAATAAAGGATGAGGTTTGAACTTAGGTTTGAGGGATATAGGTAGAGGTATTGAAAAATGATTTTGAGTACCATAGTGTGTTTGAAGGATGTTTGAGGTAGGAACATGAGTTTGTTGAGGCATGGACAAACATTGAATGGTAGGTGGGTTTGGGGTGAATATGGAATTTAAAGGTTGGGATAGAGGCATAGACAAATTGGGAATGGTAGGTGAACTTGGGATAAACATGGAATTTGAAGGTTGAGGCATAGGCATAGATTCCATTTGTGGGACACTTTGAGAAAGGGTAGGGGTTAAGAGGTCAATGGTGGTATAAATTTGGCTAATGATGGGATCCTTATTCCTAAGGGGTCTTATTTCTTCTTGAAAGGGAATTATAGCCCCTTGTTTTTAGCAACATGTTCATATAGTAATCGGGGTGTTTAGCCATCAATATTTCAATGAGTTTAAAACCTCTTGGATCAACTTCAAAGTCTTCTACTTCCTTAGAAGTAGGAATTTCATCTAGGTCTTCCACAAGGCCTTGTTCCAAGGGAAAGGGTGATGTCCTAGATGGCATACCATATTCTTCAAGGGTAGTGTTTGCAGTTGAAACATAAGAGGTTCTTGTGACATTGATGGATATTCTTCTAGGATCCATTTCTTCTAGTTTAGAGTGTGCTGTTGTAGTTACCATATACTATTGTTAAATGATATCAAATTTGGATATGTTTCAAAAATCAATGTGCAAATCCTTAGGCTTAATCTAAACCAAGGAAGTCAAAGGTGTGCTAGATCTCCACTAATAGAAGATATGATAATGATATGATATGTTGCTCAAGTTATGATAATGTTCACTTGTACTAGACTTCTGAGTCCAAGCAAACTCAAACTGATATGCTACATATATGATTCTAATATGATAACTTGCTCAAGATATGATATGATATGATAGACAGATCTAGTGCTCTTTTATATGTTCCTGATATAGATAAATTGATAGGTTCAAGTTGATTTTGATAGTTCACCAAGATTTCAATAAGTTCAACAATTGGATATATGATAAAGATAAGGGAAACCATCTATCACTTTTCAAAATGTACCCTATGCAAATCCCTTGATTTCTATAGGTAATTGCTTTCCTTTTAAGGCTAACAAAAGTTGATTAGGGAATATTTGAATTTGGGTAAGGTTGATTAGGGGATGTTTGAATTGGTTAAAGGGTGATTAAATTGAGGATAGTTTTGGCAAAGGAATTATTTCCCAAACTGAAAACAACAAATATGTGAACCCACCCCAAAATGAAAAATTTAAAAAGCTTTCGAACATGTTTCGATTGAAACTAGTTTATGTTTTGACTATTGACTAGGTTTTGACTTTTTAGTTTGCAATGTGAAAATAAATAAACAAAAGTAGACACTTATAGACACTTGATATAGATCTAATTTCAAAATTTATCTAGCAAACACTAAAGACACAACAACAATCCTAGAGAGAAAATAGGGTAGATAGGTTGAATAGCTTAGCTAGGATAAAACAGGTGCACTAATGAAAGCGTCCTCTATATACCTCAAGGGTACATTCAGGTCCAAATCCGTAGATGAATAAGGATATCCTCACAATTACCAAGAGGAGAGGGTAACCCACCCTCCGCTATCACTTCCCCAAGGTATAAAGTTCTTGGGGGCTTAGTTATAATGATAATATGCTAGATCCAAGAGAAGTGTCTTTCGATTCACCTCCCGTTATTTATACTCTACCGAAATATGGGAGTTAAGGTCATCCCTAGAGTGATCACTTCTCTAGGTAGTTCTTCCTAATAGGTTACAAAGGGTAAAATAAACATCATTCTTGATCCTCAAAATTGTGTGGCCATGCAAGAGGAGATCAAAGACGTGATTATTTACTAAAACAAGTTTGTTTTAACTATTTAAGATTGTGAAGATTATTTTTATCAAACACAACAAACAATGGTTTGTTTTAAAACCCAAAAGCAAATGTGAAGGAAATGTGCAGAGGAAGGTGTAAGATAGTGTTTTTGATCGTCAGGATCATGCTAAGCACACAAGAGGAGAGCATACGCACTGATCTTGGATGGCCAACAACTCTTGCACTAGACACTTATTCATTTTAAAACCCAAAATCAATTATAAGACAAACAACCTAGTAAACTAGAGAGAAGAGTTTGGATTGAGTGCACCTTGTGTTTTCTCCTTTGTTTCCTGCAAATAGATTTGGTTTTTTGATGTAAAGTGATTGATGCAAAAAGCATTTCCTGCACACAGAAAAATAACAAAGCAAACACAAGATGAAATCCTAAAAAAATATTAAAGTTAAAAATGTCTGTTAGAGGATTAGAAGGCAAAAGAATACCTATGTTGTGGGAAAAAAATGAACTAGTTAGACTAAAAAAATGAATTTATGCGAATTTTTTTTAAAAGAACTATTTACGTTAAAAAGTGAAAACCAAGCGAACTTTTTTTTTTGAACTTTTAGGAAATTTAGTTAAATGTAAAAACTAGATTAAAGACTAAATGAAATAGTAAAAAAATTCTAAATTAAAATTTAAAAACTAAAATCTAGATTAAAATTTAAAAACTAAATTAAAATCTAAAACAAATAGCTAAACTAATAGTTAATGAAAAGCTAATATTAAAGTAATAAAGAAATTAAAAGTTAACTCTAGAAACTAATTCTTAAATTAAAAAACTAAAGTTAAAGCTAAAATAAAAGACTTAAAATTTAAGAGGATGTAAAAACACTAACGTTAGATCTTAAAAGAACTTAAAATCTAATTAACATTGAAGCTTATCTTAAAGAAGTAACTTAGATTCAATCAAACGCATATTCCTATAAAGTATAAATAAGAAAGTCTTACACGCTTGGAAAGTTGTATGTTTCAAATCTGCACCAGTCATGTTTTTGGTTTGTGATGCGCAGCTTTTCCACACAGGTCGTGGCTTTGGAAGGATATCCTGATCGATGAGATTTGTTGTGTTACACGCTCATAAATTTTTTTGTTACGGATTGCTTGCAACAAAACGTGTACAACTGTTGGGAGTGGTGTGACTCAGATACCACTCAAAGGAGGAAGAATAGACAAATAAAGAGAGAGGAGACACAACAAAATTACACAAACAAAGATTTCTATTTATCAATAAAAAATATTTTACATAAAACAAATACAACTCAAAGCTATAACTCTGATTCCTCTATTCCTATAACTAATGCTCTCTCTGGAGCTTGCTAGACATCACTGATATCCCTTTTTGTTTGGAGTTGCTTAATGCTCATTCACCTAGCTATCTATTGTGCATGTCTGGAACTCTCTAGAGCTCGAATCTCTGCACATTCTTCTTCTACTGTGCACTACTGCTTGCAATATTCTTTTCACTTACCACCTTTTTCTTCATTCCTTCATTTTGTCTTATCTTGTCTTCAAAAAAATCTGCCG
This sequence comes from Cunninghamia lanceolata, assembly GCA_027924645.1. NCBI lineage: Eukaryota > Viridiplantae > Streptophyta > Pinopsida > Cupressales > Cupressaceae > Cunninghamia > Cunninghamia lanceolata. The sequence goes on along the minus strand of BSBN01000194.1, from coordinate 6,669,147 downwards.
CTCAAACTCAAAATTCAAACTTACCTAATAGCATTGAAGTGGACTAACCAGCATTAACGTTTACCTAACAGGCCATCAAATGGCATTAATTGTTTTGGTCAAGGGCGACAGGAAAAGAGATCTACAGAGATCTCACACAAGGTTGGCGGCATAAATGCCTGCTCCAGATTATAATTTCCAACACTCCCCTTAATGTAGAGCCACATACCTCTTTCATTCTATGTCTTTGGAGCTGTCTGTAGCTGTCCGGAGCTATCTAGAGCTTTCTTTCTAGAGCTAAAATCTAGAGCTATCTACAATGCCCAAGCTATCTCTCAGGCATTCAAAGCTCTCCTTTGACAATGCCTTACTAAATATATCAGCGAGCTGCTACTCAGACCTACAAAACTGTAGTTTGATATCTCTGTTCTCTACTAACTCCCTTATCAAATGATAGAAGATCTCAATATGTTTGTTTCGCCCGTGGAAGACTGGATTATTTATCAAGGCTATGGAGGAAACATTGTCACAAAATATGGTTGTACCATCTTCTTCTTGTTCATTCAAATATGCAAAAATTTTTCTTAACCAAATAGCCTAACATGCTGTTACATTTGTTGCTATGTATTCAGCCTTTACTGTGGAAAGAGAAACTATGGGTTGCTTATTCAATGCCTATGAAATGGGTCCTAAACCCACGTGGAACACAAATCCTGATGTGCTCTTTCTGTCATCTACACTTCCTGCCCAATCACTGTCAGTGTAACCAACCAACTCAAACTCACTAGATGCGGTGTACAATATGTCATATCCTTGTGTGCCATTGACATACCTCATGATCCTCTTTCCTACTTACTAGTGTGTGTCCTTAGGTTTCTCCATGAACCTAGATATTAGGCTTACCACGTACATTAAATCAGGCCTTGTAACAGTCAAATACATCAAACTTCCAACCATGCTCTTGTAGAGGGTTGGGTTCACATCATTGCTAATGTCCTCCTTGCTCAGTTTCAGACATATAGCTATTGGTGTTGGAGCAGGCTTGTTGTTCTGCATTTTAAATCTTTTCAAAATTTGTTTGGCGTAGTTAGTTTGTGAAATAAATATGCCAAGCTCAGTTTGTTGGACTTGAATGCCAAGAAAATATCTCAGCAAACCTAGGTCAGTCATTTCAAACTCTTTCTTCATCACCTCTTTGAAATTAGCAATGAAGAGATCACTATTACCAGTAAAAATCATATCATCTACATGCAAAACAACAAATAAAATCTTACCATTTGTTGCTTTGATGTAGAGCGTGGGCTCACTACCGCTTTTGCTAAATCCATTACTCAGTAGATAGAAATCTATCCTACTATACCATGTTAGAGTTGGCTATGATTGGAGCCACCCAGGATCTAGGACTTCATAAAACCATAAGAGAGATCAAATGAAAGAATAATGTTATTCTATCAATGAATGCAAAAGATTGTTATTGTTGTTACAATGTACATGATATGCCTTGCTTATAAAGGCAAGGTGAGAGCTAGAAAGGTGGAGTGGAAAGTGGAGATATTCCTACAACATGTGCTAAATAGAGGATGATAACTAATTGTATATGTGGAGGATAAGACAACTCACTCCAACTATTAACAACTCAACACACTAGACTCAACTTGAAACATCTAGAAGACTCACTAAGTCAACTTAACATGTGTGATTAATGTGTGATGTGTGAATATTATTTAACTACTAAATAGTTAAATAAGATGAATTATCCACACCAGGGTAAACCAGTTAGGTGATAACCCTGTTCACACCAACACCCCCCCTTAAGTGCAACTTAGAGAGTAGCTGTCTAAACCAAGATGAAATGATGGATGGGTCCTAGGCCATGTTAGGTACCCATGTACAACAAATCTCAAGTGGAGAAAAGGAGAAAACCTCATGGGACAAAACTCCTCTCCAAAAGTGAGAATGCATGAAATAATGAAAGTGAAAGAAGTGATAGTAGGAGGACTCAACATGACCCCCCAAGGACAACTTCTATCACATATGTACAATCAAATACCCCCCCATAGGAGAGCAAGAGTTAGACTATAGGTCCCCCCCACAATGAAGTAGCTCATGTGCCCATGAAAAATGTCTGAAGAAGAATGCTAGAAAGTGTCCTATACCTGCAAACAACATTTCTCCCCTTAGGAAGAAACAAATCCAAAAGTTGATGTTGAAGAAACTACATCTCAAGGAAGGAGGGAAAAAGCCTCCTGATGTATGATGTCTCTAAAGACTGCTCAAGTGTCCACATGTCAGAATCAAAGAATTGCACAATGCAATGAGATGTGTCCAATCCAAAATCTTGGGTAGATGCATGAAGAACAACCTCCAAAGATGAAGTAGATGGGATAACAATTGTGTTGTAATTGTCATCAAAGAGAAGAGATATCCCCTCAAGTGTGTCATCCAAATATGCAATATGAGACTCACAAAACAAGTCTGATATACCTGCCAAGAAAGTATCCCACAAAGCTATGTCTGAAAGACTGGAATGATCCTGCTCAACTAAAGTAGATGAAACCATGTGGATGTCAATCTCTGAAGAAGCAGGAGGTTGAGGTGACGGAAGCTTGACACTAGTCTCATGAACCAAAGTGGGTGAAAGAATACCAAGGTTCAAGTGACTAAACTTCTCCTTAGAAACATAATTCACACTAGATGCATGAGTGTGAATGTCAATCAATGGATCTACATCATCAAAAGAAACAAAATGGGAGAAGGTATACAAGCGAGATACATGATCAGCCATCCCAACTGCAATGATATCTCTACTCTCCAAGTCTTGTATGATCACTGAATCAGGTGTGAACTCAACTGTCTTCCCTGTATGTTTAGATGATGATGGTGTCAAAGAAGAGGATGTACTAGGTGATGATGATGGCATGTGGATATTGTGCTTTTGAATAATGTGAGTGAGCTCATCAATTTTCTTCTCATAACACTTATGCTCATCATGTCCTAGTTTCTTGCAAAATGCACACTTTGGTCTCTCCTTCTTAGATGATTCCTCCTTAGGAGAGGATGAGGACTTAGGTGGTTTGGTTGATTCCTTTGCTTGCTCATTGTTCTTGAGATTGTTATTTTTCTGTTTCTTTCCTTTGCTAGGTGAAGCCTTTTGATCCTTAGTACTTTGATTACCAAGAAGTGCTTGAGGTCTAGGAGACTTCAATGTGCCAATGTGTACTAACTTAGCTTGCTCCCTTGTGAGTGATGCAGCAAACTCATCAAGTGAAGGCATTGTGAAAGCTTTCCCAAGTGCATCCATCGTAGCATAAAAGGTAGAAACAAAAACTGAATAGTCAGGACCAAGCTTGGCAAGGATTGAAAGAATCAATTGAGTGTCATCTTTCTCAATTCCACATTGTTTGAGCTGCAATCTAAGTGACTTTAACTTTGTGAAGAAGTCTTAGATGCTTGCAAAATCGGTTGGTTTCAAACCAATTAATTCATTCTTTAATTTGAAACCTCTCATTGTATCTTGTTTACCAAAGAGATTTTCTAAGGTAGTCCACACTTGATTAGGTGTAGTACAAGAGTCAATATGAAAAAGAAGATCAGGAGAGATAGACAAGCATAGTGTTCCATAGGCTTGATCACACCTATTGTACCACTTTCTCTTTTCTGTAGCTGTTGTTGGTTCAATTTCTGTACCCATTATTACTCTATGAATTTTTAAACTTCTTAAATGAATCTCCATTTTAGTTTTACATTCATGATAGTTATATGGTGTGAGTAGAGGAAGTTTGTGTGAATCCATGATACAAGAGTACAAAAAAGAACACAATACAACCCCCCTATTACTCAATCAAACAGATCACCCCCAAAAAATGAATGATTGTGGCACTTTATACTTAGTGTGATTTACAATCATCCTTAAGAGACCAAAAAAGGAAAAGCATCAAAATCTCTTAAAACTAAGATTGAAAGGAGATTACAATTGCTCACACTGATTTACCATAGTAGACAAATCTCTTCAAAACAAGTTTCACTTCCTCAAGTGTCAGAATGCCCAAGTTATCACCCAAAAGCCAAAAATCTGACAAATTGAATAAAATGAACTTGGAGCAAAATTTGAGAAAAGTGCCTAGATGGATTTGAAGAGTTCTTGAATACCTTTCCAATGGCACAAAAATCGTGAAAATCAGAGATCGTGGCAAAAAGTTGAGCTTAGAAACAAAAAAAATGAAGATCTATCTTCAAACTATTGTAGCAATCACTTGCAGCAGAATTTCAAAAAAATACTGACACCACTACGAAGTACTCTCTGTCATCTTTCCGATGATATCTCGTTTGCCCAATTTCGCCTCTGTGGGCAAAATTTATGCAAAAAAGAAAAAAAGCCCCCTTTTAGGGCTTTGAGGGGCAAAAATGGCCCCTGGTGCTGACACAATGCTGATGTCAGCAAAATATTCTTGGAATATTCCCTTTTCGCAAGAAAAATGCCCCCTCCCCCGAAAAGTAAAACAAACTGTCGGCAAACAACTCTGGGTCTACAAAATCACTGTGAGTTTGGTAGAAAACCACCAAAATGGAATAAAACCACCCTCTGATTTTGGCAAATTGCCTGTTTGTCTTGGTGGCGGTTTGTGGTTTTAAAAACACCGCCAGTTACAATGAAGCCTTCGATGAATGATTTTGTTTCCCCCTGAAATCTGGTGTGGTTTAGATGCCGAGAGAGGAGTGGAGGCCACCAGGATATGAGGAGGCTGACTGAGGATGTCAACATTGTGCTAGCCGATGATATGATTTGGATGTTGACTAATGTGGGGGCCCGCCCCAGATGTGGCGCCCCACAATTTGTGTAAACCTTGTAGGTCTGTGATACCCTACAGACAAGGTACGTTGTACAAAACAACTCTGTAAAAAAAAATTAACCTATAGAATAATATATTGACCAACAAATAAAACTTATTACTCAATGTATAAAGCCAGCGATTTGATTCTACCTACGCAGTGCTTGCACAGTACAAAGATTTTAGAGAATATGCTTTGTGAAGATTTCGTACACCTGAGGGCTAAAATTTTTTTTTCCTCTCGCTACAATTTTGTCTGATTTGGATGATTTTACAGTTGATTTATAGGTTTTTGAATATCCTGAGTGCGATGGCAAGGCTTGATTTTTCCCAAACTACTCCAAAATTGTTGGTACCTCCCAGATCACGCCAAAGAGCCCCAAATTGAAACCCTAGTCAATTTTGCCTCCAATGTCTGATTTGGATGAAATGAAAGGCGATCTTGACTATTTCAGCTGCTCCAGATGCAATGGTGAAGTCTGATTTAAAACAACACACTCTAAAATGTACCTACAATAAAGGGGCAAGGAGAAACCCTCACAAATTTGGTATTCTATCAAATTTTTATGATTCTCTAGGTCATCATGTGATGCAAGAGAAGAGCATACTCAACTATCAAGATCCACCATGAATTTGCACTCAAGATCTCTCAAAAAATGACTAACACAAAGTTATTCTTCCTAGAGCTCTTATACCATGTTAGAGTTGGCTATGATTGGAGCCACCTAGGATCTAGGACTTCATGCAAGCACAAGAGAGATCAAATGAAAGAATAATGCTATTCTATCAATGAATGCAAAAGATTGTTATTGTTGTTACAATGTACATGATATGCCTTGCTTATAAAGGTAAGGTGAGAGCTAGAAAGGTGTAGTGGAAAGTGGAGATATTCTTACAACATGTGCTAATTAGAGGATGATAACTAATTGCACATGTGGAGGATAAGACAACTCACTCCAACTATTAACAACTCAACACACTAGACTCAACCAGAAACATCTAGAAGACTCACTAAGTCATCTTAACATGTGTGATTAATGTGTGATGTGTGAGTATTATTTAACTAATAAATAGTTAAATAAGATGAATTATCCACACTAGGGTAAACTAGTTAGGTGATAACTCTATTCACACCAACATACTATGCCCGATGTGCTTTCTTAAGCCCGTAGAGAGCTTTCTGGATCCTGTATACCTTGTCTTCATTCCTTGGGACTTCATAGCCAAGTGGTTACTCCACATACACCTCCTCCTTCAATACTCCATTCAGGAAGGCTAACTACACGTCCATTTGATATACCTTCCACTTGTGATGGGTTGCAATTGCTATGACTGCTTGCACAGTCTCCAACCTTACAACTGGTGCATACGTCTCATTATAGTCTCTTCCAGGGTATGGTTTATATCCCTTAACAACCCACCTTGCCTTATGCATTTCAATCTTTCCCTCAGTAGTACTCTTGGTTTTATAGACCCACTTGAATCCAATCACATGTTTACTCATGGGTAAGGTTGTTAACTCCCATGTCTCATTCCTTTCTATTGCATCCAACTCTTCATCCATGGCCTTACACCACTTTTCTACTTTCATAGCCTCTACAAAATCTGTTGGATTATCATGAGACAACAAAGCAAAGCCCAGACTTTCATCTAAATCATCATACCTTGTGTCTTCATAAATCTCCCTCATGCTCCTTATTTTTCTCAGTATTAGAGAAGTGAGCATAGGATCTGAACTACTTCTGGAGTTACTATTGCTTGACTCCAGAGTGCTCTGAAGCTGACTGTGTTGCTATAGTCTTGAACTGACTAAATCTGAACTATTCTAGAGATGGCTCTTGACAGCTCCAGAGTTGGATCCAGAGTGCTCCGGTGCTAAGTCTACTTCACTACTGGAAGTTCCTACTTCATTTCCACCTTCTTCATCATCTATGGGTATCGTTGTTGATATACCTATGGTGGTGTCAACTGTGCCATCTCACGATTCATTTTTAATGAATTCAACATCCCTGTTGATTATGACATTCTTTGTGATAGGGTTGTATAGCTTGTAGCCTTTGGATTCTTCATTGTACCCAATGAAGATGCACTTTTCTCCTTTGTCATCAAACTTCTGTCTTTCTCTTTATGTACAAACGCATATGCCACACACCCAAATATTCATATGTGCTCCACACTCCATTTGTCATTTGTCCATGCTTCTTGTGGAATTTTGTCCTATACAACCTTTGTGGGACTTCTATTTAGTAGGTATACTGTTGTTACGACTGCCTCAACCTAGTAATCATTTGACAGTCCCTTTACCTTTAGCATGCTTGCTGCCATCTTTGTGATGGTTCTGTTCTTCCTCTCAATAACTCCATTTTGATGTGGAGTGTACCATGTTGTAAATTTTTTATAAATGCCTTCATACTTGCAGAAATTCATAAATTCCTTGGAGACATATTCTTCCCCTCTACCCGTTCTGAGGACCTTGATATGACAACCACTTTGCTTCTCATCCAAGGCCTTAGACTCTTTGAACTTCTCCAATGCTTCAGATTTATTCTTCAAGAAATAAATCGAAGTCTTTCTGTTGTAGTCACCAATGAAGGTCATGAAATATACATTCCCACCTAGTGTAGGGGTCTTCATGGGGCCACATAAATCTAAATCCACTAGCTCCAATGGAGCTCTTTCCCTCCTAGAATGCCTTGATCGAAAGGGCTACCTATACTGCTTTCCTAAAATGCAGGCATCACATTTCCTATCAGGCTCAACAATTGTTGGAAGCCCTCTAACCATGCATTTTTTGGACAAAAGACTTAAACCAGAAAAACTCAAGTGCCCATACCTTAAATGCCAAAGCTTGGATGGGTTTTGGATGACTATCTTGAAGGCTGTCTATTGAGCTACTACTGTAGACGCCATCTAGTTGACTCCAGAGCCATCTGGAGCCATCAAAAACTTGATAGATGCAACTCCAAAGAGTGTTGGAGACTGCCACCTAAGGGGGAACATTCTATTTTTGTCATCTGTACTACTACAATGACTTTCATGCTACCATCCCTGTCATAGATGATGCACTCCCCTTTCTCCATCAGGATTCTATAACCATTTTGGACCATCTGTCCAATGCTGGATAGGTTATGTTTTATGCTTGGGGCATAATAGACATCCTGGATCTGCATTTTCTCACCTTGCTTGGATAGGACTGTGATGATGCCTCTTCCTTTGACAAGAACCTTTTGATCATTCTTCATCATGATCTCAGACCTGACACTCTTGTCAATGGATGTAACCAAATTTGCATTACCACTCATGTGGTTGCTACATCTACTGTCCAAATACCATACTTCAGGGCTGCTCTGCTCAACAAGGTTACACACAACAAAGACCTTACACTAATTTTCATTTTTAGCGTTGTTCTCATTTGCCACATTGGCATTCTAACTCCCCTAGTCACGCCATTTCTTCCTACATTCACTTGCATAGTGGCCATACTTATGATAGTAGTAACATTGCACATTGCTCTTATCATACCTCATATTTGAGTTGCTATTCTTCTTGTTTTGGAAGTCTATTTGGGAGGTGCTAGCCTCCTCTTGACTGTTAGAGCCTCCTCTTCTGGAGTTGCTTCTACCTCTACCCCTTTGACCTCTTCCTCTGTCATTTCTTCTTCTTCCCCTACCTCTCATATTTCCTTCTGCTTTGAATTCTTGCTCTATGGAAGGAGTGGATCTATTTAGCCACTGCTCATGGGTATGAAGAGAACCCATCAACTCATCAAGTGCCATTTTCAAGAGGTCTTTGGTCTCTTCTATGGTAATAACTATTGGGTCAAATCTAGGGGGTAGACTTCTAAGGATTTTCTCTAAAGTCATTTGCTCATCCATGGTTTCTCCATTTATCCTTAATTGATTAACCAAGGTGGAAACCCTTGTGTGAAAATCTAAAATAGACTTACTATCCTTCATCTACAGGGTCTCAAAATCTCTCATAAGTAGCTAGAGTTTTACTAATCTCACCTTGTCAGTTCCCTTGTAACTTTTTTGCAATATTTCCCATGCTTCTTTTGCAAAGTTAGCTACTGCTACTCTAGGGAAAATAGCCTCTGTCAAGGCTGCCTCAATTAGACTAAGGACATTTGCATCATTTCTTCTTATCTCCTTTAGCTGGTTCTTCTGGGTATTAGACAAGGTTGTAAAGGCATTTGGGTCAATCACATCTGTGAACCCACTGACCACAAGTTCGCACAAATCATTAGCAACCAAGATGGTCTTCATCTTCTTTGCCCAGACATCATAGTTTTTCCCATCAAATATGGGTGGTTGCTGCCAATTCTTACTGTCTCCTCCAATCATTCTTCTAAATCAAAAGGAAGACTGTTAATACCCAGAAAAACTAAAACTCTAGATCTGCCAAATCTATGGCTCTAATACCAAATGTTGGGAGTGGTGTGACTTAGATACCACTCAAAGGAGGAAGAATAGATAAACAAAAAGAGAGGGGACACAACAAAATTACACAAATAGAGATTTCTATTTATTAATAAAAACTATTTTACATAAAACAAATACAACTCAGAGCTATGGTTCTAATTCCTCTATTCCTACAACCACTGCTCTCTCTAGAGCTTGCTGGACATCACTTCTATCCCTTTCTATTTGGATCTACTCAATGCTCATTCACCTAGCTATCTGTTGTGTGTGTCTGGAGCTCTCTGGAGCTTGAATCTCTCCACTCCCTCACTGTTGCATTCTTCCTGTTGCTGCTGCAACAAAACATTCTTCTTCTGTTATGCACTATTGTGTTGCTGTTGCTTGCAATATTCTCTCCACTTGCCACTTTTTTCTTCATTCCTTCTTTTTGTCTTATCTTGTCTTCAAAAAAATCTGCTGCTCAAACTCAAAATTCAAACTTACCTAACAACATTGAAGTGGACTAACCAACATTAACTTTTACCTGATGAGCCAATAAATGGCATTAATTGTTTTAGTTAGGGGCAGAAGGAAATGAGATCTATGGAGATCTTAGATGGGGTTGGTGGCATAAATGCCCGCTCTAGATTATAATTTCAAACAACAACAGCCTTCTTGGTGGAAGAGGTTAACCAGCCAATGAATTGTTAAAAACTAGGTGGTCGCTCCACCGTACGGCCTCCACGTGGTAGCTGACAACGCATCAACCAGAAGTACGAATAGGATCAGGGGAGTTGAATGTGGAGTCAACTGTACCAATCGAATGGAATACCGTACAAGCAGTTAACCACAACTCACCAGATGTTTACAGCCGGGCCTTCTTGGCACCACATCCCAACAACAAAACAACATCAATACAAGATTCAAATATCATAGATGCAAATCAAAATGCACATAAAATAGTAACACAATCCTATAAATATTGACACGGCCTAGAGATCCATTGGTGATCTAAGATTCAGACAAAGGTATAGATAAAATGGATTCATTGAAAAGGCTTTATAAACTTGCAATGAAGTGATGTTAAGTATGTCTAGTAAATAGATTTGTTGAAAAGGCTTCAGAAACTTTCAAATACTTGTATTTGAATATAATAGTAAATATGCTGCAAATACTTGATAATAATATGCCACTTCGAGGGGGCAACCGCCTAATCCACTTCGAGGGGGATACCTCCAATAGTCTTCAATGAGAACACCTTTCTTGGTTTATTCATAAAGGTGCTTAACATGCTTCGTAAATCTGATATATCTCCTCTTAGGTCAAACATATCCTGTTGATAACTGAGAGGGGGGGTGAATCAGTTATCCTAATTATTTCTTCTTTTGAACTTTCTTATTAATCAATGCAGCATTAATTCAAACAAGCAAACATTATCATGAAATGAAAAACACATGACATAGTATTTTTGAGGTGGAAACCCTGTTAAGGGAGAAAACCACGAGGTGATTAACCCAAAGATTATTCTCTGTTAGAAGAATAAGGAATTACAAAATGGCACTTGCCAATTAGGGCTCACTGTCTGAGCACACTGCTCACAAAGGAGGCACACTGCCTACAAGGAGACACACTGTCTACAAAAGAATGTTATACAATACTTGAACTGATTGGAAGCATCCATATATGCTGGAGTTCAGTTCCAGTTAGGCTTAGTATACTGATCTGCTACACTTCATCTTTCCTTTTCTCTGTATTCTGCTTTCCTTTTACATACCGGATCTTTCTTACTTTTTTTGCTCTGCTATGTACTTATTCACATATATCATCACACCACTACACCTCTCACAACTAAATCCATCGTGCATATATATCTGCACAAGTAATTTCATCACCTTTCTAGTCAGCACCCGGAATAGTCAATCTTTTCACTAATTCTGATATGTCAGCTAAATCCTACCACATCAAGGAATGCGGATCAAGCATATACTTGTAGAAATCATTAATCATGTCGGCCAAGTATGATTCATGCCTTCATAGCCTTTAACACCATCAGTAACCCATCCGGAAGGTAGTCTGATGTTCTGTCAGTTGGTTCTTCCTCTGTTCACACTGTCACTCAGGAATCCGATACTCAACTATTCATATCTTTATCCTCATCTATCACCGGACGCTAAATCCTTGGAATATACCACTCAAGGTAGTCCTCTTGACTTCCCCAAATCTGCACTGCACCAAGATATTTCCTCTGAGAGATCTAGACCAATCTGTCAGACCTTGCCACATGCTCTGTTCTTGTTCACCGGACCACAATAATCTTCATTCTGACTTCCGGTAGAGACACATCATGACTTGCGGATATGTGGGATGACCTTTGTTGCCATCAATGACAACAACCATGAATCCATATAGTGTCTCTTGCCAACAATCTCCCCCTTTGGCATTGATGGCAACACTTAGTGAAAAATGACTAAGTGTTTACACTATGCTCCCCCTTGGCTGATGCTCTATCTTTATATACATTTTTTAGAGCTCCCCCTTAGTTGGATTCCTCATTTTTCACTGCTCCTCACTCCCCCTTTGACATCAATGGCAAAGGGTAGGGTCCGCACACAAAAATTTTCAAAAATTTTACTATACTTGGCTGTATATTACATATTCACAAAAACTGAAGAATGTCTGTAAAGGATTTCTTCAATTGGATGAGTTCTGTAGCCCAACTTTGCTTCATTCTATCCAAAATTGAAATGTGACCACTCAACAAAAACGCAAAAGCTTTTGCCCTCTTAAGATTTGTTGGATCATTGGTTTGGGCGGTAGTCTTGGCATCACTTATGGCCTCATACATGGTCTCTAACTTAGGGATAATAATCCTTCTAAGTTCTCCCATCTGGTTAATTATATTCTTCCTTTCCTTTTCAAAGTTCTTTATTGTATTTGTGATTGCAATAGTTTGACATTCTTGATTTACTATGGAGGAAGAGAGAGGATCAAAACTTTGAGACAAACTCAGTAGTTTGTCCTGTTCCTCTTTTATTTTCTTCTCAATTTCTACTGTTGCTTTTGACCAGGAGATACAAAATTTGTAAATGTCACTGCCATCCTTAAGAGCATTTTCTAAGCTCTTTATTCCAATACTCATATTTCTCCTATCATTAGAGATTAATCCTAGTACTTCTGAAAATCTCTTATCCAAAAACTCCTTCCAGACCTTTTCTTCAGCTGATTTTTCTAGAGAATCAAAATGTGTACCAACACTGCTGACTAAGGTTTTGAGATTACCGGAAGAGGAGGCTATCAGATCTATCAGGACCGATGGCATAATCTTTTCAAGCACTCCGGAAGTAGCCTCTATCAACTCACAGTCTTCCATATGAGACTTTAGGAGTTTTTAATTTGCCTTAGCATTTGCAAATGAAGCTATATTCATTGTCTGTATCGGAGAGAGGGAATCAAAGTTGAATGGACCTTGTAGAAGCTCCGGTTCATCAATCTCTATTGCTTCTTTGCTCAGAAATTTTTGGACAGTTTGTGCAGTGTCTCTTGCCGAAGACAGATGTTTCTTCTCTTCTGCAGTCTTGGAGCTGTCCTTTGGAATTTTCTCTCCCTCTACATTCCCACCACTGACAGTTGTGGTTTTCTCTGGTGAAGTTTTCTATCCTTCTACAATCTTTGCACTGTCACCTTCTTTTTCCTTCACCGCTGAGCTTCTTTCTCTTGTAATTTCTCTTCTTCTTTGGATCCGGAGACTGTAGGGGAAACTGGAGGAGAGATGTTAGTCTATTCAAGGGCCACTTCTTCTGGAGCAGAGGATTCCAAGTCCACAGCTGTTTCTGCACCCAAGTCCTCTATAATAGGAATGTTGAACCTTTCGAATGTATTCCGGAGGATCTCTTCAGTGTCCTTGGCTACCTTGTCGGTCTCACCAAGCATAAGCTCATTCATCCTTGCTTTGCTCCTGAATTCATCCTTGCAGTCTTTGAATACCATGTTCATTATTTTGTGATCAATTGAAGGATATAGCTAAATAGCTATCTGTTCCTTGATCTCAAGATCTTTTGCCATGGCATTGGCCTTTCTCATTTCTAACTCCTTCTCTAGACTCTTAGGAATAAGGGAGATAATTTCAATGAAAGCTTTGTTGTAGATGTTCAGATACTTGATTGTAGCTTCCTGCAGGATCTTTTGGTCAGCCTCATTGTAGTCATCATAGAATTCGGCCATTGGTTGAAGGTTTCCATCCACAGTGACTGATTTGATTACACTCTCTAGAGACAGGGTGGGCTTTTCAACAAATTTCTCTACCATTTCTTCCTTGTCTTGGCCTGTGGAGGGTTTACCAGATCCTTTCTTCTTCTGCTTCTTTATTTCCTTTACTCCCTCATCTGATTCAGTTTCCTCTTCATCTCTTTGACTTTCATAAGCCCTTGTGGCTTTTGTCTTGGATCTTTTGCCAGATCCCTAGACTTCCGGTTTTGAGCCTTTGGCTGTGGCAGGTGCAGATCTTTTTGATGATCTGGTCCGGGTGGAGGTTTCTACCGGAACACTTTCTTCACTTTTCTTTTCTTCCCTCTTCTTCTCTTTCTCATCCCCTTCCTTCTTCTTCCTGTGAGCATCAAGAGCCTCCATTGAGATCCCAAGGCCTTGTGCTATATGTTCTACTTCTTTTCTAACCTTCCTCTTGATCTCTAATTCTCTGAGTTCAACATGGATTTTTATACTTAGTTCCTCAAACGTTTCGAACCTTTTTGCCTTTGGATCTTTAGGCTGACTAAGCATGTTTTGAACATGTAGCTCCACAATCTGTTCATCCACTTCATACCCCATGGGCATGATCCACATAGTTCTTGGTTCTACTACCTCCATTAGGCACTGATCTGTTTCTACCATAAAGCATACTGTGTCTTTGTACTTTTCAACAAGTGACTAGGGAATTCTTTCTCTTGCATGCATCATGCTCTGAAAGTTCTTGAAATATCCCCACAGGGCTATTTTTCTTGCTTTAGCATCCCCAAGTCCATGCAAATAATCTCTGATTTGGATGGCAATTGGTCTATCATTCTACCATATCCATCCACTAGATCCGAGAAGCTCATTCATGTAATAAAAGAATAAACAAAGGATCAGACTACCATACTTGAAGGAGTTCTTCTTGTCCTTCTTGATCTTCTGTAGATTTTCCAAAAGTTGGTTTGAAAGAAGCTCACACAAATCATAGTCTGCGTTCTCCTTTAGCATTTGATAAGCTGTGTAAATTGCAGTTCCCAGTACTGAATTTTCCCTACTGGAGTGATAGATCTTGTAACCAATTATCATAGATGCAAATTTGACATCCGGTTCAGTGATGTCTTCAATTGTCATAGCTCTCTTGTCAAATTTGGATCCGGTTGCATCACTAACTGTCTGATTTTTGACAGACTTGAGAATAGGTAATCCACCGGATGAGTGCAGACCGGTTACAGCCCTGGTTGCATCTTTGGTGATCTTGAAAGGCTTGTTCAACCATAGGAAATTGTCATGCACTCTACTTAGCACATACCGGACCCATTCATCTTCTTCAAAACAGGGGAAATGAATACACTGTGCAAAGTGCTTATCCCGGATGGCTTTGTACTGAGGTTTAATCTCAAAGGAATCATCTATAAACTGTTTGTGATAGATATCCATCAATTTTGATTCTCCAAAGTCTTCAAAATTCGCATGTATGTAAACCCTGATGTCCTCCGTATGCAATACACCATGCAGAACACTAGAGAAGGCTCCTAGGGGATCTACCTCCAAAGCTTTGTATGGATGTTTCTTGAATGTGGGGCGAGGTCTATCAGAGATTTTAACTATATTCAGAGTAGCCATTTTTCAAAGATTTGCAGTGAGATATTGAAAACGGAAAATACCTTATGCGCCTTTGGTTATATAGAGTGGTTGGATTGATTTCTGTGTGTAATATCTTCTGCAAGTGATCTTTGGTGAACTTGATGAATTTTGTTGCAGAGCTCCACTTATCGCTTCTTCTTGAGTGTAGAATGAACAAGTGATTTATGAGAAATCCCTTATATTGCTTCGCAAACCCTAATATCTGTTTGCAATAAATGCTCGACCTACATTCTTTCGGTTTGCCTTATTCGAATGACTTGAAGAGCCGGATTAGTCCTGATCTATGAACATCATGCGGATCTTTCAATTATGAATAAATCAAGATGACACATCACAAGGACATCCCAAACACTCTGTCCAATCTGTAGAATAAGATAATTAACTTCTGGATCTCTCTGGACCTTTTTGTAATCCTCTGTCATTCCGGAGCATCTCCCGAACAGGTTCTACTTGATCGATCACAACTTCTTCACATCTTTATGCGGACCTTTGAAATCTTAGCTGGATTATTTTAAGACTCATATCTATAAACCCTTTACTCTACATCTTGTGCCAAATCTGGCACCACTTGATTGGCTGGGGGGATAGGGTTTTCTTTGTGTCTCCCCCTGAGCTAGAGCTCATCTTTTACTTTCCAGAAGGAATATTAGCACCAGAGTCTGGTGCGGATCCAACTTCTACATTCTCTGAACTTTTCTTCACCCAAATCTTGTTCATTTCATTCCTAACTTCATCCGCATTCATCTTTTGTTTACCCTTGTCTTGATTCTAATTATATACCGGACCTCTTTTGTCCTGATTCTTGCTTCTGCAGACTTTTGCATTATGACCAGACCTATTACAGATTTGGCAAACAACATTTCTTTGCATATTTTACTGATAAACTCTTGATCTGCATTGATTAGCCATATGACCTATTCTATTGCATGCAAAGCATCTACCATTGAATGATTTGTCCATTTGCATATTTCTGCATTCATGAGACTTGTGTCCATACCTTTTGCAGTTGAAGCACTATCCAGAGAAGGTTGAATTAGTCTGATTCATTCTCTTTCTACACTGATTAGCTTTGTGACCAAAGTGATTGCAGCTATGGCAGTATCCATTGAAAGATGGATATCTTTGAGCATTGGGCTATCTTACCGGAGGTCTTCTAGGCCTGTTCCTTGGATTTTCTGATCCAAAATTCTTCTGACCGGATCCGGAGCTTTCTCCTTTCTCATATCCCAAACCACACTTGTCATCTGCCTTCTTTTGACTTCCAAGAAGAACTTCAAGTTGATCAGAACTTATCTTGAATTTTTCTTTATATTCATTTGCTGTTTGAAGATCCCTTTTGAGAGATACAATTTGATCCTCAAGTTTTTCTTCATTATCTTTAGCATCTTCAAGATCAGATTCAAGATGTCTGATAATCCTATCCATCTGGTGGCAATCTTCTGATTTCTCTTTGAGAGATTGTCTTAGATTGTCTTCATTTTTTCTTTTCTCTTCAATCTCTTGAGTAAACTTTATAACTCCTGATTCCATTTCATGTCTTACCATAATGACTTCTTTTGATAACTTTTCACATAACTTAGTTTTCTCAGTTAACTCTTCATTTGCATTACTTTCTTCACTTTGTCTTGCCAATTGCTGGAGTAGCTCCTTTCTCTTTTTCATAGAGAGACTTAATTTGTCTTTTAGTTCTCTCATGAATTCATCAGCCTATTTGAGTCTTTCCTTTAACTCATTGACTTCAGAGTTTGACTGTTCAAGATCCTCAAGGGCAGTCTTAAGTTGCTCCCTTAAACCATATGCATCCATTTTAGCTCCCAGACCTTCCTCAAGTTGTTAGGCTCTTATTAGAAGGAACTTAGCTCTGATACCAATTGTTGATAACTGAGAGGGGGGGGTGATTCAGTTATCCTAATTATTTCTTCTTTTGAACTTTCTTATTAATCAATGCAGCATTAATTCAAACAAGCAAATATTATCATGAAATGAAAAACACATGACACAATATTTTTGACGTGGAAACCCTGTTAAGGGAGAAAACCACGAGGTGATTAACCCAAAGATTATTCTCTATTAGAAGAATAAGGAATTACAAAATGGCACTTGCCAATTAGGGCTTACTGCCCGAGCACACTGCTCACAAAGGAGGCACACTGCCTACAAGGAGACACACTGTCTACAAAAGAATGTTATATAATACTTGAACTGATTGGAAGCATCCATATATGCTGGAGTTCAGTTTCGGTTAGGCTCAGTATACTAATATGCTACACTTCATCTTTCCTTTTCTCTGTATTTTGCTTTCCTTTTACATACCGGATCTTTCTTACTGCTTTTGCTCTGCTCTGCACTTATTCACATATATCATCACACCACTACACCTATTACATCCCTCTTTTTGGAAACAATTATGCTATTTACTTTCTTGCAAATTTCAGTGATATATTATGCTGTGGATGACATGGAAACTGATGATTTATTTTACAAGTTAGTTCTATGAAATTATAGAAGTCTATTGATTATGATCAATGTGATATTGTAGACTAAATGTCTTTTTGATAAATGCAATGATGTTTTGGATATATTATGCTTTGATTTGGAACATAGGTGCTTTGACCACAAAATTGTATGTGAGACTATCGTTGCAGGAATAGGTGGACCGAGTTCAATGGGAAGAGAAAGTATCTTCGAGAGAGAGTATAGACTCTGGAAATTAACCGTGGGTGTTTGTTAATGAGAATGCCAAACAGGTAGATAAACCTTGGAACCAACAAGTTAGTCTTGTTTGTTGGTTGGGTTAGTTAACTAGATGTCGACGTCAAAGAATAAAGTGTGACATCCTAGTCGAAAGTCAACATATAGAATCTTGGGGTCGTCGATGTCGTCGTAAGTCCATCACAGCAAGTCGACTTATTTAGACATTTATTATTTTCGTTTATGTGTATTTAATGAACCATCTTGTGGCGAAATTGTAAATCATGTCTCGTAGTCGAAAGATGTGAGAAGTCGGCTTTGTGCGTCTAACATTGTAAGAACTCGTTTGTGTTACGATTAATCCGTCATGATTGTCGTAAAACACGTCAAACTTGTGTTGTGAATTTATTCTTTTCTTGTAGATCGACGAATGTCGATTTGAAGCCATAGCATGAAATAATTGGTTATGATCGTCGTTTAGCATGAGTCCTTTCTTTTGGCTTTGGCTGTGAGTTATTTTTGGTCTAACCTTGAGTCTCTTTTCTAAAATGATCTTTATCTCCTTTACTTGTTCGACCATAGAGATGCTTTAGGCATTTATTGTCTGCAATCTTTTTGTGTTTAATTCCTCCATTCATCTTTTGGTTGCTCTCCAAGGTTAGAGGTCTTCTTGCAGAAGAATGATGAAATTTCTATATGGTGTTGTCATTTAGAACCTCCTTTTTGGTTGGGACCGCTGCAAGTGTGGAGTCGGATAGTTGCATTTAATACCGACCTTGTGGATAGCCTTGTGTTGGTTAGATTTCGAAAACCCCAGTTAGAAGTAGTCCTTTTCCTTCGCTGTATTGTGGCGAATCATGCCGTGGATAATTAGTTAGCTAGCAATTAATGGAGATGCTTCCTCATCCGAGAGAGGGAGATCAGGAACTGTCAGAAGGTGGAGATAGAATCGGTTAACAAGGTTTTTTATGTCAGTTATTCTATACCGACGGGGGAATCTTCTAGGTAACGGTTGGAGAGGTGGCGAAAGAAGAGTAAGAAGTGAGAGTGATGGAGTAGTCAGAAAAGGGATGAGAGGGAGAAACTACGGAGTGGGAATGATGGAATTTGATCACTGGGTGAAGGATAAGAGATCGGCAGATAGTAAAGAAGGGGGGTCGTTGCTAGAGTTGAGGAAACAGTAATTGATGTTTGTTAGAGGCCTTCATCAGAGAGAGAGACGGGGAGTTTAGGAGAGGAGGAGAGAAGAGAAATAGGAGGGGGTCATTGTGTGAAGGGAGATAGGGAGAGTCTGTCGTAGTGTGGAAAAAGAGGAAGAACTACGGAGTTAGAAAGGAGATTAGAGAGAGAGAAGTGCCGGGGGGGGGGAAACGGATTCGTGCATCATGAAAAGAGAAGGAAAGTGGCAGTGTGAGATAGGATAAGTGGGAGTGTTAACTGTGGGAGTTGGGGTCTACGCTCTGGATAGTAATCCGTAGAGTTTGGAAGTGGTAGAAGAGATAACTGTGGGAGCCCATTGTTGTCTTGAGGAGAAACGGTAGAAAGGCATGAGTGGAAGCTTCTGTGAAGTTACCAGGCAGAGAGGAGGACAATTAGCCAAGAGGAGAAGTCTAATTTTCCACAGCAACCTCCAACATCGTCCACAAGTTCATTTCCTTTGTTTTCTTCTCGCAGTTTAGACCAGTATGTAAGCAATTTTCATGTTTGCGAAAGATGAATACGTATAATATGAGTAGAATAGAATGACAACATAATTCTACTATGATTTCAAGTGCGGTTAATCCATGAAATAGAAGTATTGCTGTTTCATTACTGTGTTAAGGTTTAAAAACTCAGAAATAGAAGTGTGGCTGTCTCATTGCTGTGTTTGTGATTTTAAAAACTCAGAAAAAGAAGTATGCTGTCTTCTAGAATTCATAAACTCAGAAATTGTAGCATTTCTTGCGATGAATGAAATGGTTCAATAAAAGAACGCAGTTCTCTAACGTATATTCATTTAGGAACGAACTTATCATGATGCAAGATGTAATTTACCTTCCTTGAATGATAGCTCCACAGCAAGTAAACACGTTGCTCCACGTGCATGTTGCGTAGGAGTCAAAAACCATAGTTTTAAGCATGTTTTGACGTAAAATTTAGTATGTTTGATAGCCGAAAAATGCAGTTGTAAACAACTGATGTCTTATCCATCATACACCTTTAGTTAGAGGTCAACCATGCGTTGGTCATCTCTATTGACATAAGAAAGATTCCAAAACCATATATATTTTATTTACGACTCTCATCTTGATGAATCATGTGAAACTAATGACACGGAAAGAGGAATAGGAAGATGAAGTATTAGTAATGATTAGGAAACCATCATGGTTCTGAAATGAACAATTTGAGTTGAAAACCTGCATGTGAGTCGAGATTACGATGCATGCGACTGTACTAGTATCATTTTACCTTGTAGACCATATGAGTCTAGAATCCTCGAATTTCGGGATAACGGGAAATGGTTTTAGATATTTGAGTATGTTGTGTAATTTTGGAAACTGTGTAAACAAATATGAAACCACTTAGGAGTAGACATTTATAAATAATGTTTAAACATGAAAATGGGTTTTGAAACTATGAACTCGGGATTAGAGTAAATGTTGCACCATGCGCCATTACAGGAGGAAATCCTAAACCCTTGAGGTCATCAAGGTCGTCAATTAGTTCAAATTATACAAATTGGAAACTGTAGGATTTCGACCAGTTCAAGTCGAGTAGGGTGGGTGAACCAAGTTCATGCGTTCTTAGAACGCTAATTTAAAAACAAATCCTTTGGCCAAGGTGGTGTACTATCCTCAAGTGCATCAAACGTTCACCGTAACTAGATGGCATTTCTTGTGGAGTGTCATGCATGACTAGAGGGTATCTAGGGATCTGCACGATAACAAGACACGTAGGTTATAACACCAGAGCTTAGATGGCAAACACCGATGGTTATCCTAAGTCTATCCTCTTGAGTAGGGTAGGGCCACTTCCGGTTAGGAAGGAGTGCGGGAGACCGACAGTCTGTGGTTGGAGGTTAAGCTCCTTGAAGATACTTTCTCTTCCAAATACTGAGGAATGCCGAGTCTTGAATGTGATGGGTCGACAATCGAGATGCATGTTAATGGTATGTTTCTAATATTTGTTGTTTCAAGAAAATTTCATTTGTTAGAAAACAAAGTGTTCAATGTATATCATTTCTTTCAGCTTTATGAAAATGAGATCATGTTTATGTTAAAATGAAAAATGTTGTATTGGTTTATAGATGAGTTACTTTTGTATTTGATTACCTAGTTAAAAAAATTACCGTTGTGAAAACTTAGTTACTTCTTGTCATTTTGGTTTTGGATGTTACATATGGTATCAGAGCTAACTAGGTTCAGCACTAGGGCTGATGAGTCCACTAACCTGATTAGTAAATCATCATTATGCGGGTAGCTAATGATTTGGTTATTTGTGCCAGGATGGTATACACCAAGAAAACCGCAAGAAAATCCTTCACAGGTAAGAAGCGTTATCTGCAAGCTAAGCAGAAACGACTTGCGATGATCAAGACCATAGAGAAAACCAATGACGAAAATGACATTTGGCTTGATGATGTGGAAACCTTAGCCAATGCAATGTCACGACTTAAGTGAGTGAGGAGAGAACTCCTAGAGGGAGCAGTGATGGCGGCTCGAACCATGATCAACCGCTGCTCCTGGATTGTAACTAATAGTGTACCTGTTAGTGTACCTGAGAGTGTACCTAGTACTATACCCATGATCACTAGAGATCCACGTGTAGTACCTAGAGCTGAGATTATTGAGTTATCTTCTGATAGTGAGTTTGAGGAGTATACACCTCATGATTATGTGTCAGACAATGAATCCAAAGGTTACACTCCACTAGCTAACACTATGTAGAAACATGAGATTTGTCTATCTCTAATGATGTTGAAACAATTTTGCAAAATGAATAAAGACAAAATTTTGGTTTGAGAACAATTATGATTATGATCAATTGTTGTATTCTTTTAATGATATTTAATATAATAAGCGAAAAACTGATTAGTATATGTTTAAACAGATATGAGATTAAACTAGCATGGACCAATCAGGGTTTAACGAGGGGGAGGACTGGGAAGGTCATAACTCTAGGGAAAACTCCATTGACAAGTTGGATAGGATTCTTAACATGCTCACTGAAACCAAGGAAAGGTTGAACAAACTAGAGAAGAAAATGGAAGAAACTGGCAACACAGAGGGTGGAAACAAGAACTCACATTATACAAGCAAGAGTAAACATTGGGATAATGGCACGACAAGTGAACATCCTGACGACAGTAAAGCCCAAAGAAAAACCAGGGATAAACTTGCATTAGAGTTATCCAAGGATATGAAGAAGGTTAACCCTCCAAAGTTTGATGGAACGAAAACTGGAGATGCAGCTGAAGCATGGTTGACTGAGATGGAGAAATATTTTGAGATCAGAAACTACTCTGAGGTTACTAAAGCCGTGTCGGGAGCCTATCAGCTGTCTAGGGAAGCGTCCACTTGGTGGATGAATAAGAAAATGGAGTTGGACTTAAGTCCCTTGAAGGTGACATGGGATGAGTTCGTGGAACTATTCCGAAAACGGTGGTTACCTAAATTATACTTTGATCAGAAGTTAACAGACTTCCAAAATCTCAGGCAAGGTGAACTATCTGTGGTCGAGTACGCAGAAAAATTCACTAGACTACTAAAGTATGTTCCCCAATACCAAAAGGACGAAAGGTTCCGAATCAGAAAGTTCATCATGGGACTCAATCCTTAGATCGGTGGTGAGGTGGAGGTGCATGGTCCAAGCACAATGGATCAAGTTTATGAAAAGGCAATAAAATAGGAGCAGAAGATTAAGTCTATCTCTGCTTACCGTGACAGGAAACGCAAGAAGTTTGATAAGAACTACAACGATTAGTCTTATAAAAGAAAAAATGATAAGGGATATGGAAACAGGAGGTTTGATAGGGGAAATCGAAAGAATCAAGGAGGATTTGGTAATGAGCGAAGAGGTGAAGATTTCAAGAGAAATGCAAATTTTAAGAAGAATGGTGATTCTGCAAGTAGGCCATCTAAGAAGCGAGGACCTATAGGAGGATGCTTTTCTTGTGGAGGGGATCATTATGCCAACCGTTGCCCTAACAAGAAGCCGAATGGGAGGCCTAGGAACACGGAGCTTCCTTCACAGCAGGAAGCCTTTCAGCAAAGGATTCATGCCGCTCTTGACAATCGGCAAGCGGAGTATCAGATCACTCCTATTGAGATGACAGGTACCTTATTTGGAGTTCCTGTTTCTATTCTATTTGATACTGGTGCAACAGAAAATTTTGTGTCACCTAGAGTCCTAAGTAAATTTTCTAGAAAAGCTGGTTTTATGTCAAAACCTTGGACAGTAGAGTATGCAAATAATTCAAAGGCTCAGGTAAAGCAATGTTTGTTCGAAGCTAAGATTGATGTTTCTAACTTCACCACTGAGGCAAACTTATACGTAGCGCCTTTAGGGTCCTACGATGTCATCCTAGGAATGAGCTGGTTGTGGAAACATCGAGCCAAAGTAGATTGCTTTCATAAAACCATTGAGTGTCTAGATGAGATGGGCAAAACTGTAAATCTCCAAGGAATACAGAGGGAAATAAAGGTTAGATCCATTTCTTCAAAACAACTAAAGCGGGCTAGGCAAAAAGGATGTCAACTTTTTGCGGTCAAGATGGACCTAGCAGAGGAAACATCAGAGAAACAATCATTTGAGGAAATATATCCATATCTATGCAAATTTAAGGATGTATTTCCTGAAGAGTTACTAGGCTTGCCTCCGAAGAGAACATTTGACTTTGGCATAGATATTAAACAAGGATCAGAGCCAATCTCTAAAGCTCCGTATCGTATGACTACCACAGAACTTATGGAATTAAAAGCTTAGTTGCAGGAGCTTTTGTCTAAGAATTTGATTAGGCCAAGTGTATCACCATGGGGAGCCCTGGTTATCTTTGTCAAAAAGAAGGATGGAACTCTAAGGCTATGTATAGACTATAGGATGCTTAACAAGGCGACTATAAAGAACAAGTACCCCTTGCCACGAATTGATGATCTATTTGACCAAATGCGTGGCACATTGGTCTTTTCCAAGATAGATCTGAGATCTGGATACCATCAGTTAGGGTTGAAAGATGAAGACATTCCTAAGATAGCTTTTAGAACGAGGTATGGTCATTATGAGTTTACGGTGCTGCCGTTTGGATTGACTAATGCACCTGCTGCATTCATGAATCTCATGAATAGTGTATTCAGAGATTGTCTTGATAAGTTTGTACTAGTCTTCATCGATGATATTCTGATCTATTCCAAGGATGAAGAGGAGCATGCACGACATCTTCAAATAGTCTTGCAACAGTTAAGAGAACATAAATTGTATGCGAAACTCTCCAAGTGCACTTTCTTTCAGAAAGAAGTATAGTATTTAGGGCACATAATATCAGCCGATGGGATATCAGTTGATCTGACAAAAATAAAAGCTATTATGGAATGGCCTGAGCCTACTAATGTGTCAGAGGTACAAAATTTCATGGGATTGGCAGGGTATTACAAGAAATTTGTGTTGAATTTCTCAAGCATTGCTAGCCCTATTACCTCTTTGCAGAGAAAAGGAAAAAGGTTTGTTTGGACGGATGAATGTCAGAAGGCTTTTGACTTGTTAAAAGAAAAATTAACAACCACTCCAATTCTAAAAGTTCCTGATCCTGAGGGAGAGTTTGAGGTTATCACTGATGCCTCGACGGAAGGATTGGGAGGTGTGCTTATGCAAGATGGCAAGGTAGTAGCCTATGAGTCAAGGAAGCTGAAAAATTATGAGCAGAACTATGTTCCTCATGACCTAGAGATGGCAGCAGTGGTACACGCCCTTCAGATGTGGCGACATTACTTGTTGGGAAGGACTTTTATTTTAAAATCTGATCACCAAAGCCTTCGCTACATATTCACACAACCTAATCTCAATGCAAGGCAAAGGAGGTGGTTGGAATTAATAGCAGATTATGATTTTGAAATTTCTTATATCAAAGGCAAGGAAAACTGAGTAGCAGATGCCTTAAGCAGAAGAAGGCACATAGCCTCTATAATCTCCATTCATGCTAACTTTAAAGACTTAGTATTACAAAACTTATCTGGGGATGAGTATTATGAACAAGTGAAACAGGCTATGCACCTAAACCCTAAGGACCCAAGATATGATGGATTTAGTTTTGAATCCGATGGATTGCTAAGATTCGAGGGAAGAATTTATGTCCCTGATTCAGTAGAACTTAGAAACCTTGTGTGGAAGGAAGTTCACTGTGCTCCTTACTCTGGACACCCTGGTGTAACTAAACTGTTGGCGGATGTAAAGCTGCTATATTTCTGGAAGGGAATGAAAAGCGATGCTGCAAAGTTTGTAGCTAGTTGTTTGGAGTGTCAGAGAGTTAAGGTAGAACACCAACATCCTGCTGGGTTGTTGTATCCCCATGATATCCTGGAATGGAAATTGATGCAGAGTGGAACGCAACGGAGGCTAACTAACAGGAAGGAGCTGCCAATAATACAAACAACCTGATAAAATTCTCTATCGGCTGAACATCATCATCATATTTCCTAGAGACACCAATAGCATCATCACATTTCAACAGCATCATCATATTTCGGATGATCGCCAATATCCTCCTGTCGATTACTATTTACCTCCTCCATTTGTCGCCTATCATCATCATCATGATAATCAACGGGCGCAAACATCCTCCGGTTGCACTGTTCATCAGGTGCCAAATACAAGCGGCATCATCATGATATTCAATATCACCTTCGTCAGCAGGATATTCAAATATCCGGTTGCTCCAAATATCCTGATGACGTTGCACTTCAACAACTTGCCTTCGATGCTCCACTGCCCGACGATACAAGCAACAGCATCATGATATTGTTCATCCGGTTCCTCGAAACCTCCTAATGATGCTAATACAACTTCCTGCCTACGCCGATACTTAACCCCTTAGCGACAACAGGATAAACTCGCATAGAGGGATTTCTTAATATCCTGATGACGATGACGTCATATCCTGATGACGATGACGTCACACATCATCCTGATGAACTCTTCAACACTTAGCCAAAAAACTTAACTTTCACACCCGCATCCGTTAGCAATATGCGGATGATGAACTTCCTCGAGAGATGATCCTGACTGCGATATATACATTGAGTATATATATCCAACTCACAACATCATGATGCACTTGCAACATGCAAACTTCAACAACTTCATGACCCGATCCTGATGGCGATGGATTCGTAAATGACGATGCGGCTCGTTCCGACTGGAAACGCACATGCAGACTCCTGTGTATCCTTCCACTACATGTAAGCACTCCAAACCACTCTATTTCACAAAGATCATAAGACGACCGGGCCGGATCACCTTCAAACCAAAATCTAACAACTTATCTTCTAGACCTAGCACATGAGGATGCTAGGCTGATTCACAGCATGCTCCTAACTGATCTCCTGAACAATGCAATGCATAAACAGAAAACACAAATGCAAACTAAGCTATGATACAGGACCATTCCACCGATTTGCAGGATCAATCGGTGGAAGGGTTGAAAGTACCCATCAACTTGCAAAACGGAAAGGAAATCAACACAGAAACAACTGATCAACTCAAATGCTGCAAAAGATGAGATCTTATTCACTTGAAATTCAAAAGTCCTGCTTTTACAATTCTACTTCACAATATCTGGACTGATCACCAGTACAGCATATCACCAGTACTATTCTCCTGAACATAACAACTATCAAAATCAAAATGAACTGTCAAAATGAACTGTATATCCCTAAACCCTAACAGATCGAAGGTATATATAACAAATCCTTCGAGTACTACCAACTTCACTTCCCAGCGGCTGGGAGCTTCCAAGCGGCTGGGAGAGAGGACAACTCAGACTATCTTATCCCGATCTCTAACTGCCTACACATACTCCTAGGCTGAATTAATACATAGCATCGGTCTAGTGGACCTTATTACATGAAGAAGTCAAACATACTAAAAATAGACTATCCTGTCATCATGCTGATAATTATCCTATATCCTGATCATGTATGTCATCATGCGGACCTATATCCTGATCATGTGCGGGTGCTCCTGCACCAGAAATGGCAAGTTATTAGTATGGATTTTGTCCAGGGGTTACCAATGTCTAAGAATAGGCATGATGCAATATTGGTTGTTGTGGATAAACTAACCAAGGTCGTACATTTCATATCGGGAAACTTGACAGATGGAGCACACCTTTTGGCTTGAAAATTTGTGCAAGAAATTTTCAG
Organism: Cunninghamia lanceolata; assembly: GCA_027924645.1. Lineage (NCBI taxonomy): Eukaryota > Viridiplantae > Streptophyta > Pinopsida > Cupressales > Cupressaceae > Cunninghamia > Cunninghamia lanceolata. The sequence goes on along the minus strand of BSBN01000194.1, from coordinate 6,641,985 downwards.
ATTGCATGGGGTACCTGAAAAGATAATATCTGATAGAGATGCTCGGATAACATCATGGTTTTGGCAAACCTTATTTTCTGCATTAGGGACTAAACTAAATGTAAGTACTGCTTATCATCCTGAAACTGATGGACAGACGGAAAGAGTGAATCAGGTATTAGAAGACCTTTTGAGAATGTATTGCATGGATCAGCAATACAGATGGGAGGAATATCTACCTCTTGTCGAATTTGCCTATAACAATTCCTATCATTCTGCCATTAAGATGGCACCATTTGAAGCATTATATGGAAGGAAATGCAGAACTCCTATAAGCTGGGATAAGCTGGAAGATAGGATAAGCATTGGACTCAAATGCTTGCTGATATGGAAGAAAAAGTTAAAGTGATTAGGAAGAGGTTGGTAGAAGCCAATGACAGGCAAAAGAGTTATGCAGATCGCAAGCGAGTGCCTAGACACGTCTCTGTTGGCGAGAAAGTGCTTTTGCGAGTGAAACCCCAAAAGAGTTCTATAAAATTTGGTAAATATTTGAAATTGGCTCCTCGTTATGTCGGACCTTTCGAAGTTCTTGAGATTATCAATCTGGTTGCCTACAAAGTTGCTCTACCTCCAGCCTTGTCTAAGATGCATAATGTTTTTCATGTTTCGTATTTAAAGAAATATTTTGTAGGTAATAACCACATCCTTAACTGGAATTCCTTACAGATGCAAGAACCTGGGGTGGTTGTGATCGAGCCACTCAAGGTGCTCGAAATGTGTAAACTTCGTTTACGTAATCGAGAAGTTTTACAATGCAAAATACAGTGGGATCAATAAGGCGAGGATAGCGCCACTTGGGAAGACTACAAAGACATTTATCAAAGATTTCCAAAACTTTTTAAAGACATTAATGTTGCATTATAGAAAGTTTGTTTTAAGTTTAAGATTTTGCTTGATAAACTTAATCATCGGGGACGATGATTTTTAAAGGGGAAGGATATGTTACATCCCTCTTTTTGGAAACAATTATGCTATTTACTTTCTTGCAAATTTCAGTGATATATTATGCTGTGGACGACATGGAAACTGATGATTTATTTTACAAGTTAGTTCTATGAAATTATAGAAGTCTATTGATTATGATCAATGTGATATTGTAGACTAAATGTCTTTTTGATAAATGCAATGATGTTTTGGATATATTATGCTTTGATTTGGAACATAAGTGCTTTGACCACAAAATTGTATGTGAGACTGTCATTGCAGGAACAGGTGGACCGAGTTCGATGGGAAGAGAAAGTATCTTTGAGAGAGAGTATAGACTCTAGAAATTAACCATGGGTGTTTGTTAATGAGAACGCCAAACAGGTAGATAAACCTTGGAACCAACAAGTTAGTCTTGTTTGTCGGTTGGGTTAGTTAACTAGATGTCGACGTCAAAGGATAAAGTGTGACATCCTAGTCGAAAGTCATCATATAGAATCTTGGGGTCGTCGATGTCATCGTAAGTCCATCACAGCAAGTCGACTTATTTAGACGTTTATTATTTTTGTTTATGTGTATTTAATGAACCATCTTGTGGCGAAATTGTAAATCATGTCTCGTAGTCGAAAGATGCGAGAAGTCGGCTTTGTGCGTCTAACGTTGTAAGAACTCGTTTGTGTTATGATCAATCTGTCATGATTGTCGTAAAACACGTCAAACTTGTGTTGTGAACTTATTCTTTTCTTGTAGATCGACGAATGTCGATTTGAAGCCATAGCGTCAAATAATTGGTTATGATCGTCGTTTAGCATGAGTCTTTTCTTTTGGCTTTGACCGCGAGTTATTTTTGGTCTAACCTTGAGTCTCTTTTCTAAAATGATCTTTATCTCCTTTACTTGTACGAACATAGAGATGCTTTAGGCATTTATTGTCCGCAATCTTTTTGTGTTTAATTCCTCCATTCATCTTTCGGTTGCTCTCCAAGGTTAGAGGTCTTCTTGCGGAAGAATGACGAAATTTCTATGTGGCGTTGTCATTTAGAACCTCCTTTTTGGTTGGGACCGCTGCAAGTGTGGAGTCGGATAGTTGCATTTAATACCGACCTTGTGGATAGCCTTGTGTTGGTTAGATTTTGAAAACCCCAGTTAGAAGTAGTCCTTTTCCTTCACTGTATTGTGGCGAATCATGCCGTGGATAATTAGTTAGCGAGCAATTAATGGAGATGCTTCCTCATCCGAGAGAGGGAGATCAGGAATTGTCAGAAGGTGGAGATAGAATCAGTTAACAAGGTTTTTTATGTTTGTTATTCTATACCGACGGGGGAATCTTCTAGGTAACGGTTGGAGAGGTGGCGAAAGAAGAGTAAGAAGTGAGAGTGATGGAGTAGTCAGAAAAGGGACGAGAGGGAGAAACTACGGAGTGGGAATGATGGAATTTGATCGCTGAGTGAAGGATAAGAGATCGGCAGATAGTAAAGAAGGGGGGTCGTTGCTAGAGTTGAGGAAACAGTAATTGATGTTTGTTAGAGGCCTTCATCAGAGAGAGAGACGGGGAGTTTAGGAGCGGAAGAGAGAAGAGAAATAGGAGGGGGTCATTGTGTGAAGGGAGATAGGGAGAGTCTGTCGTAGTGTGGAAAAAGAGGAAGAACTGCGGAGTTAGAAAGGAGATTAGAGAGAGAGAAGTGCGGGGGGGGGAACGGATTCGTGCATCATGAAAAGAGAAGGAAAACAGCAGTGCGAGACAGGATAAGTGGGAGTGTTAACTGTGGGAGCTGGGGTCTACGCTCTGGATAGTAATCCGTAGAGTTTGGAAGTGGTAGAAGAGATAACTGTGGGAGCCCATTGTTGTCTTGAGGAGAAACAGAAGCAAGGCATGAATGGAAGCTTCTGTGAAGTTACCGGGCAGAGAGGAGGACAATTAGCCAAGAGGAGAAGTCTAATTTGCCACAGCAACCTCCAACATCGTCCACAAGTTCATTTCCTTTGTTTTCTTCTCGCAGTTTAGACCAGTATGTAAGCAAGTTTCATGTTTGCGAAAGATGAATACGTATAATATGAGTAGAATAGAATGACAACGTAATTCTACTATGATTTCAGTGTGCGGTTAATCCATGAAATAGAAGTATTGTTGTTTCATTACTGTGTGTTAAGATTGAAAAACTCAAAAATAGAAGTGTGGCTGTCTCATTGCTGTGTTTGTGATTTTAAAAACTCAAAAAAAGAAGTATGCTATCTTCTAGAATTCGTAAACTCAGAAATTGTAGCATTTCTTGCCATGAATGAAACGGTGTAATAAAAGAACACAGTTCTCTAACGTATATTCATTTAGGAATGAACTTATCATGATGCAAGATGTAATTTACCTTCCTTGAACGATAGCTCCATAGCGAGTAAACATGTTGCTCCATGTGCATGTTGCATAGGAGTCAAAAACCACAGTTTTAAGCATGTTTTGACGTAAAATTTAGTATGTTTGATAGCCGGAAAATGCAGTCGTAAACAGTTGATGTCTTATCTATCATACACCTTTAGTTAGAGGTCGACCATGCATTGGTCATCTCTATTGACATAAGAAAGATTCCAAAACCATATATATTTTATTTACGACTCTCATCTTGATGAATCATGTGAAACTAATGACACGGAAAGAGGAGTAGGAAGATGAAGTATTAGTAATGATTAGGAAACCGTCATGGTTCTGAAATGAACAATTTGAGTTGAAAACCTGCATGTGAGTCAAGACTACGATGCATGCGACGGTACTAGTATCGTTTTACCTTGTAGACCATATGAGTCTAGAATCCTCGAATTTTGGGATAACGGGAAATGGTTTTAGATATTTGAGTATGTTGTGCAATTTTGGAAACTGTGTAAACAAATATGAAACCACTTAGGAGTAGACGTTTATAAACAATGTTTAAACATGAAAATGGGTTTTGAAACTATGAACTCAGGATTAGAGTAAATGTTGCACCATGCGCCATTACAGGATGAAATCCTAAACCCTTGAGGTCATCAAGGTCGTCAATTAGTTCGAATTATACAAATTGGAAACTATAGGATTTCAACCAGTTCAAGTCGAGTAGGGTGGGTGAACCAAGTTCATGCGTTCTTAGAACCCTAATTTAAAAACAAATCCTTTGGCCAAGGTGGTGTACTATCCTCAAGTGCATCAAACGTTCACTGTAACTAGATGGCGTTTCTTGTGGAGTGTCGGGCATGACTAGAGGGTATCTAGGGATCTGCGTGATAACAAGACACGTAGGTTACAACACCAGAGCTCAGATGGTAAACACCGATGGTTATCCTAAGTCTATCCTCTTGAGTAGGGTAGGGCCACTTCCAGTTAGGAAGGAGTGCAGGAGACTGATGGTCTGTGGTTGGAGGTTAAGCACCTTGAAGATACTTTCTCTTCCAAATACTGAGGAATGCCGAGTCTTGAATGTGATGGGTCGACAATCGAGATGCATGTTAATGGTATGTTTCCAATATTTGTTGTTTCAAGAAAATTTCATTTGTTTGAAAACAAAGTGTTCAATGTATATCATTTCTTTCAGCTTTATGAAAATGAGATCATGTTTATGTTAAAATGAAAAATGTTGTATTGGTTTATAGATGAGTTACTTTTGTATTTGATTACCTAGTTAAAAAAAAAATACCGTTGTGAAAACTTAGTTACTTCTTGTGATTTCGGTTTTGGATGTTACAACACCTCTCACAACTAAATCCATCGTGCATATATATCCGCACAAGTAATTTCATCACCTTTCTAGTCGGCACCCAGAATAGTCAATCTTTTCACTAATTCTAATCTGTCGGCTGAATCCTACCACATCAAGGAATGCGGATCAAGCATATACTTGTAGAAATCATTAATCATGTCGGCCAAGTATGATTCATGCCTTCATAGCCTTTAACACCATCAGTAACCCATCCGGAAGGTAGTCTGATGTTCTGTCAGTTGGTTCTTCCTCTGTTCACACTGTCACTCAGGAATCTAGTACTCAACTATTCATATCTTTATCCTCATCTATCACTGGAGGCTAAATCCTTGGAATATACCACTCAAGGTAGTCCTCTTGACTTCCCCAAATCCGCACTGCACCAAGATACTTCCTCTGAGAGATTCGGACCAATCTGTCGGACCTTGCCACATGCTCTGTTCTTGTTCACCGAACCACAATAATCTTCATTCTGACTTCCGGTAGAGACACATCATGACTTGCGAATATGTGGGATGACCTTTGTTTCCATCAATGACAACAACCATGAATCCATATAGTGTCTCTTGCCAACATATCCCTCTTAATCTCTTCCTTGAACTTACTTATTTCCTCATTGGGATTACTATCCTCTATTGTTTCCCCATCCTTATCGGAGGATTTCCTCGGTGTGGCAGCATTCTTTTTGCCTCTTGTTGCAGGCCCTGTCATGATGGAAACCAATATTTTTGAAATAAATAACACAAATGAAATTTAAATTCTCTAAAATTTTTACTGTAACTTACTAGATCCAAGATACAACTTACCCAGAAAAAATCCAAAAAATTAGCAAATGTGCTATCTTGAGAGTGAATTTGTTAGAAACCCTAATTTTGCAATAACTCACTTATTTTTGCTTCAATTCCTTTGAAATATGGACTGTATCTTCTTTAATATTGTCTTCAAAAACCCTTTAAAAATATTTAAAAAATTAACTAAAATCTGAAAGTTATGCTCTTCCCAAAATCGCCTCCAATGTTGAGAAAAAATTTTGCCTCTACGGTGCCAAGATCATGCTCTGATACCACTTGTAATGAAACAACTTGCACAATATCTGAATATAATAGTAAATATGCTGCGAATACTTGATAATAATATGCCACTTCGAGGGGGCAACCTCCAAAACCACTTCGAGGGGGATACCTCCAATAGTCTTCAATGAGAACACAATACTGAATATGATATGAAATGAGACTCACTACCTCCTATATATACCTATTTATGCCTAGGATATCACCCAGGCCGACTTAGATAGACCTATAGAAGCCTTAGGTCGACCTAAACAACTAAATAACAATATAATAATGATAATATGACTTAATTAGGAGTTAAGATAGCCACAAGCTGACTATTCATAACCCTATGTACACCAATATTAAGGGCGTAGCATGAGGTCTGGCATTTTCATTTACCTGTCACAATTGTGTGTATAGAAAAAGCAAATGAACATGAGGTCTGGCATGGGCAGAGCCATAGAAGATTTTGTGACAGAATTTCCAAGCCAAGCAAACAGGGTGTCACAAAAAAAAAACCAATACAATAAATTTCAACTAACACAAGAAACCAATACTAATATGACTCATGCAATGTTTTCTCTACATTTTTATGCCTATCAAAGTCCTACAAATGATGTATAAACTAGTACTTCCAGTGAAAAGCATGTTCCACATATAAGCATCTGAAAATTTATATCTCAAACCACCTACCTATAATCTCAAACGACATAGACCACTGAATCAAAAAAAATCCTGAGAGGCAAAACAAATCAATAGAGCAGAAGGTGGAGACAAAAGTAAGCGTAAAACCTGTGATGGAGAAGGGAGACAATGACCTTTGACAGTGTCAATGGTGGCATCAAAAGTAAGTTACAACGTCATGAACTGTCGATGAAGTTGCTTCAAACATACTCCAAAAATCACCAAAAAAGAAAGCCCAAATATTGCTCAACTCTATGAAGAAAAATTGCCAAGAAAATCCAGTGAGTTAAATGTTATCTGAGAAGTGACAAAGTCCAAAGTGGACACTGTGGTGAGATCAATCAACGCAGAGATCAAATCATGAAATCCACCAGTAGAGATTACAAAGGTGATCACGTGGGCCAATATCCAATCTGCAAGGCTGATTTATAAACAAACTAGCTCAAATACACCAAAATGCAAACATAATAAACAAATGTCAATCAACCTTCAAAAGTAGTAAGAAATAGTAACAAGGGCTACACTACAGTTGTAGTCCCGACCTAAAAGAAATAATGAACTAATAGAAAGAAACTACCATGATCAATTCAAGTCAAATTTTACTTAGATAAAACAGTTTAGTTTCAAGTCAAGTTAACTTCTATGTTTCAATCAGCCACCATATGTTTGCAGGCAAATATACAAAATGTGGAAGTGTATGCAAAATGCTACAATATGGACTTTACATACAATTCTCTTCGATTTCTCCATAATATGGTTATGATGATAGATCTCACTTTGGAAATTGACTTTGCAATGCAAGAGCAAGATGATATGCAGAGACAATAGTTTAAAGACTTTCAATTTGATATTCTAGAAATTAAAAGTCAATGCCTATGTGTTTGCTTCTGAAAACTAGTTAATGGTAGTTATCAGACCCTAAATCACCTACACAGTTTAATGTGGAAAAATGTTGCAAATTGATGCACTAGGAAAAAGCTACTCTCAAATCCAAAAACTCTTGACATTATGATATTCGTTGGGCTAAAGAGATTCCTCCTGTGATTAGGATCAATCCCCACATTGTTGGAATTGACAACTAATGTGAATCCTCTATCGGAGCATATCTTGCAGTTGAGCTTTGATCTTGGGCATTAATTCAACATTTCACTATTTTTGGGGGAAAAATAAACCGTAAGTCTCAAATTTACCTCTTTCTTAAAACAAATTTTAATGCATATTTACTGATTCATGATTTGAATGATGGCTGTATTTTTTTCATCTGGATTTTGGAGTAAAACATTTCTTTGTGCCGTGATAGGATTTCAAGAGAAGAAAGCGATGGAAGTGATTTTGATCTCAGGGATCCCAGTGCTGATTCCTAGAGTTATTGTAGTGAGAATGATAAATTATCCAGCTCATTAAGCAATATAAGTAACAGATCAGAAGGAATTTGGGATGCTGGTTACAAAGATTCAAGGTTCCATCCTAGAAATTCATTGCACTTGTGTGACAGTGATAGGCTTAGAAGCCTTTATTTTGAGTACTCTGGGTGATCAGCACCTTATGCAAGAGTGCCTCTAATTGAAGAGCCAACCTTAAACTTCTTATTACTGTTACTCTAGCTTGAAAAATTGTATTCTATCCTTTTTCATCTCCAAACAGGGTAGAATTTAGCCAAATTCATTCCTTTATTTTTTTCTAGGGAGGGAAAGAAAAAAAATTATGCATTTTTATAATGAAATCCCTTTGTAAGGGTTGCCCTAAATTCTAATCAAACTAAATAAATGGCAACTTCTGAAATTGACCCTACATCTTTGAAATTCTCTATATGTGTTCTTACAAACCCTTGATTGCATAGAAAAAATTTAATTTCTTTGCTTATATTTACCTTCAGATCATTTTTTTGTGGGAATATCCAGAGCTACATAAATGAAATGAGACCTCTATTAACTAACGATTCCAAAACTAAGGATACTAGAAGTTTTTGGCACCATCTAAAATTTTTTGTTTAACTTTTGGCATTTTCAAAAAGGCAGTTGATGCCTGCTTAAGTCTTTCTACAAAAATTGATACCAAGAGCCTTGAAGGAAAAATCCAGAAAACTGTAGATAGTGTTTCAATTCAAGTGTTGCACAGGAAAGTTTTAGTGTCAATCACTCCAAAGTTTTCCTGCTGCTGATGGGACAAACTGTGTTGCAGACACAACAAACTAAGACATGGTTATAAATTGTTAACAACAAAACATACAAAATTCAAGAAAGGAAATAAATAGTGAATAAAAGTACACCACAAAAACCACATGAAAAGATAATTTCACTCATTTGGATAAATCAAATAACAAGGGCATGAATTGTGCCAAATATCTTGAAATTAGAAGACACATTACTCAGGCTTTCATGAGTATAAATGAATTGGGGAATCAAGTCGAATGCATTTTGCTTGAGATGTAAATCATTGGGGATATCAAACAGAGCGCTGGGTTTAAAGCCCGTGGAGGCATTAGAACAGTTGAAATTGGGAATATTCAGGATGTCAGGGTCACTTGACAGAAGGTACACCCACAAGGAAAATTTACCAATGAGAAAATAAAATTGCTCATGTTTTTCTTGAACAAAAAATCTAATTCCCCAAAATCTCATACACAAAATATATGGGCTCCGCTCAGTCAAAATCCAATGGACAAATAGATCTAAACATACCCCAAAACAGAACAGACATGGAAATAAATCTAAAAGCCCACTGAAACCTAAAAGATCCGAAACCCCCGCCATCATCAGCTTTTAGTCAAAATTTGCTCTGTAAAACCCTTGATAAAAAAATTCTTATATTTCACAAAAAAAGATGCAGATGATTGTATTTTAGAATGCTTAGTCTTCCTCTCACCATGCACCAGATGATTGTATTTCACAAGTAGTAATTTGATGGATGTCCATACCCTATTCCAAAGCTCTCATTCTGCCATTTTTGAAGTGCCAAGAACACTGCTGGAGTCTCCACATCGCTCACAGGCAATCAAGAATGGCTCCAAAAAACTAGGATCTCCACTGTAATGCAAAAATGATACACACCTACATTGAAAACTTTGAATTTCCATATTTGAGGAAGGGTTTTTTCCTTCAGAAAACTTAAAACACTACCCATTCAGGTACCGTATAATAGGAAAATTAAGGACATGTGGACCTTAGAAACATATTTCTATTGACACATTCTGTCTGCGTGTCAGAAATTTGTTATCACGTCCCTGTGAATACATAATTCTTGGATAGCACAACTGTTGAAGGTAATTGCTTTAGTCAGGACTTATTAAACATTAGAAATTAGTTTAATTTTTGTGCCTTCTCTTGCCTCATAAAATATTTAGATTTCTTCTGATAATCTGTAGACCTAAAGCAGAGCCAATCACAATGCTGTAAATTTCCTTTGATGTAAAAAGTGGGTATGTTCACATGCCAAACACTTTGTAGTGGAACGTAATTGACAAAAATCTAAGATCTGATTCGCTAAGACAATAAGAATTAATCAGAAATTAAACACCAGGCTGATTTCAGAAATCAGAAAATGAATTACCAACAGGCTAAAAAAAGAATGGACCAATGGGGAAAAAAGGTCAAGCTAATATTGTTGTCTTAATATTCGCCAAAATTAAAACACCTTAGACTATTTAACATTGATTATTGCCATTGCACAAATTTCAACAGGAAAATCATATCAAGTAGGGACTAAAAAACTTAGGCTAAATTTGATTATTGTCGTTGCACAAATTTCAATACCAAAAAATGCTTCAGCAACAAAAACAACAGTTACCCTGCCATATGCAGGGACTAATAAACATGGTGGGTGCCAAAATGTACTACAGAAATGTAGTTCTATCAACAATATATATAAACAATGAAATACAGTGATATAAAACTACAGATCTACGTACTCAATAGAGCGAGATAACAAAAACTATGAATGCAACACAAAACTATCTACAATCAAACTAGAACAGCTCTATTGTTAAATCCTCTGATCCTCATGATGACGATGCTCTCAGTTTTTATATAACAATATGACTTTGATGATAGAGTGCTTCAAGTGCTTTGGTGAATGATCAAATGATTTAGAATTTCAAGAATAAAAATGACAGCATGAAGCTGCAATTCAAAAGTGTTGTAAAACGACAAAGGATGCACGTTCTTATATAGTTTTCACGGGAAATAATGAATCATTGAGTTCAAAAGGAACTCAAAATACAATCAATAGCCAAAAATGAATGCGACAACAAGATGGAGAGAAATAAGGAATCACTTCCATAAATCAGGGGATTTGAAGAGTTAACTTCGAAAATGAAGAAGATTGATTTGAGTTGACTAAGTTAAGTCCCAAAATAGTAGGATTTGATTTTGAGTTCCATTTGAAAATTGTGGAGATTGTTTTGAGAACTCAAAGTCAGATTTGGAGTGGTGGAGCAGAAATAGACATGTGTTGAATAATTAATAATATTTTATTATTATTATTTGCTCATTCAAACACATGTCAGAATTTAGAAATAAGATATTTAGAGGAAATGTAATAAGATATTTGAATTGATTTCAAAAAGAAACTTGAGGTTTGAGTTAAATAAATGAGATATTCATTTTGAGAGAGGAATTAAATAAATTTTTAATTTATTTAATTTGACTTGAGAAGATGGGATAATTAAATATTTTTTTTATATAATTTAATTGAGTGAAATAATGAAATATTATTTATTTAATTATTCTTTTAGAAGAAATAGTTTGATAATTAAATAATTAATATTCTTTAATTATTTTAGGAAGAGAATAAATAATTGGATTAGAAGAATAATTAAAAATAATTAAAGAATTAATATTATTTAATTATTTAATTAAATAAGAAAAATTAGACAAAATATGTAAAGGCGTGATCAAAAGGGCAAAATAACAGTTCGTGTTATTTTTGGGTATCTACAGTTCTAACTCCTAGAGACATGCAACATAGTATTCCTCCTCGTCAATGATGTTGCACAAGGTGATGCATAAGGAAAGGAGTTCAATCTCAATTGGTAGGATAGCTTCAATGCTAAAAACTAAAGAATATGGAGTAGTCCCTATAGGTGTCTAGATGCTAGTGTGATGTGCCCAAAGGGTAGGATGGAGATGGAGATGCCAATCATGGCTAGTTTCATTAATGACCTTCTCTAGGATTTTTAGCAAGGTTTTATTTGTCACCTCTCCTTAACTATTACCTTGGGGGTAATAGGGGGTAGACCAGTGTGACTGGGTGTGGAAGCATTCACAAAGGGTGCAAATTTCATATTTTTTTAATGGTTTGCTATTATCCGTGATAATAGTGGAGAGGATACCATAGTGATAGATGATATAGATGGGATATGTTGGATGTGGAAATAGATGATATAGATTTGAGGCATAATTTTGGACTTGTATGGGGGATGTTGGATGTGGAATTATATGACTAAGATTGATAGGATTTAGGTGGATTATGGACTTTGGATTTTGGATTAGGATGGACATTATGACCAACATTGTTATACACCTTATGTATTATGAGTGATGATAATATTGAAGGTGATGGACACCTATTATATACAACATTATTCCAATGTGGTCCCATGTTTTGAGTGGTTGTTGGACATTTAGGAATGACATTCTTATACAATCTAGAAGGTGGTGGACATCTATTATATGCAAGTGCATCTTTCAATGTGGCTCCACATTGTGAGTGATTTCTTGATTTGGATATTTTACTTCACTTGATTTGATTGGTCCATTTTTCTTTGCGACCCATATTTATTTTATGTACCTTGCACTATTTTTGGATTCACTCACCTTTCATGTTTGATTTGGATCTTTTTCCATGTATGCTTGATAATTTTTTGGTCCCAATTAATCAGTTGAAGATGTGGAGGATAAAGTTTGATGGTATGGATAGTGGAGATGGAAGATTTGTTTGTAGTAGACTTGTTGTAAGGGCTATGAATGGTACCTATCTCGATGCTTGCTTTGGATAAAGTTTCCTTAGTGATCACTAAAGTACAACTAACACCATTAGATTTCCTGTTAGAAATCTTGTAGCCAATGCCTTAACCATAAGTGATGTAGATTGGGATAGGCTCTAGGATGCCTTGCTCATAAAGGACAAATCCTTTTCCTTGATGCACCCAACAATATTTTATTTATCTTTTAACTTTTGATCTAGAAAAATGGACAATGGTTAGAAAAGGTTTTTGATTTTAAATGCAAGCACATGTTTCACACAAGTGGAAGAAACATTGAACACAAGAACAAGCCTATGCTATTCAATTGGGAGTATCAATCTCTATGGGTTGACCAATATACTATCTACCAAGTTGTAAATATATAGGGTAGGCCATGTACCACCTATAAACCCCTTATTGTGGAGGCCAAGGCCCTCCCCATAGTGAGCTTAATCTCTACAAACTTAGAATTACATTGTGAGTAACTTCCTAGGGCTAACTACTTCTAGCGCACCATGAGAAAGGATGGATGAAACATCTTATCTAGCCTATACAAGAAACTAGAGGATGTCCTCATTATATTCTAGGTATGTGAGGCCAAAATTTGTGAACTGGAGCCCATGTACAAGCATATGGAATAAGCACAAGAAAATTCCACTTCACCTTGTATCCTTACAAAAAGGGGCCCCAAGGCCATGCCAAACATGATGATGACTCTTTTGAGGTATATCTTTCACTCTCCCCATTTATATACCCCATCAGAACATGGGGCTCAAGTCATACCTTAAAGTGATGAAATCCTTAGGTAGGCCCGCTAGAAGGAAAGAAACTTAGCTTCTTTTTATCCCTAAGATCACCTTGTAGTGTGAAGGGAGAGAATAAAAACATTAAATTTCATGGGTTTGAAAACAAAAATATAGACCAAACTTAAGCTTCCAATCTCCAAGATCACTCAAAAGTACGAGGAGAGAGCATACACTTAAATTTGATCACAAACACAACATAAAAAATTAATTTCCTTTAGCATGTACATGATGCAACTAAACTAGTGATATAAATTTGTCTTTGACACATGGTGTTACACACAAAGCATTAGTAGTTAAATTTTTTGCTTTTGACATGTTAGGATAGCTATAAACAATGGTGTTAGCAATAATAATAAACCCCATCAAAAATTAGGAAATGATATTTTCAAATAATGAAAAAGAGTCACCATAATCTTACTTATGATATTTTAATAAATTTTAAAAATAAATTTCAAGAAAAGGCTTTTCTTTACAAATGATATGGAGATTTGAAGGTCAAAAGAAAATAGGGAAGCTCAAGTTATTATACCTAAAAGTTGTAGTAAAACATTGTTGGTAAATAGATTTGTTGCTTTTAAATAACCTTTGTGAATAACTTCGTCCACCCTTGGATTAACAACAACCCACTCACAATAGTTGAAGAATCCTAGGTCTATGTCGATTCCTCTCTGTGTTTAAGAGGGATAGCTCCCTCGTATGATAAGGATATTTGGATTTTCTGGAATTATAAGAACAAAAATAAAGAAATAACAAACACTAATGATGAAATAAGAGTTAAACTTATGAATTCAAGTTCCATGCATCCAAGTAGAGATACCAAAACTTGATGCAAAATATCTTTCTCACAATGCAATTTTGAAAGGAAAGCACATGATCATTATTTATGAAACATACGAATATCAATAACAACACACAAAATCAATTTGAACACACATTCAAATGTTTCTTTATTGCTTTCAAATTTGAATAACACTATTCGAGTCTTTTATACACTATCATGTGAAAAAGTGGAACCCCCTTGATTGAATTACAAAGTCGTATATATAGGTGAGGTTAGTAACCACTTAAGGTAACTACCTTAACAATGTTTTGTAACTATTTGGTATAACTACCTTCATAAGTGCACTAAATTTGAATAACTAACTTTCTCTTGTAAAGATGGTCACTTAGAGTAACTACCTAACTTAGGCACTCAAAATAACTACTTTGTAAGAAAGAGTTAGGATGAACCTAACTTTACAATTAAAGATAGAAAACTAGACTCAAACAGGAGAAACTCAATCATGAAAATTATTTACAAAACAAGCCAAAATCATGACTTAATCCACACACAAACACATAAAAAATGATAATTATACAATATACAAACTTGCATTTATTCTCTTCTTGTTGATGGCACCGTTAACAGAGTGGCAAATTCTGGAAACTAATTTTCTAGACTAGATTCTATTTCTCTAAACATTTTTCTTCTAACCTATGATCAACTCAAATATACATCGATAATCTCCAACAGGGATAGTTGTAATAGTACATCTATTAATTACCACAAGTGTAACCATGGTTCCAAAAGTTCTCTTTCCTTTGAAACTTTGTATTAGTTTTAACAAATCTCACCACTAATGCTCGATGTAATGCTTATAACCATTCTTCTCTGCTAAGACCTTTGTGAAATGCCCTGAGAGTATTCTCAATAACACCCATATTCTTTTTTGTGTCATAATCGTATATATCTCCCATTCGAGGGTTGAAGAATCGACATGATAATCAAAACATTAATGGTACCATTTTTTACCAATGTCCTTCTTGAAAGATGGTGCATTGTTGTCTGTGGTAGTTCCATTGACCACACAAACATCTTGTTGGATTTCCATGAAAATCTCAATATAAGTGGCTACTAGCTTGATGAAACCCTTATTTAAAGCTCCTGTTTTAGTAGGTGGGCAAGGTGTAAACTAACAGTGTCATGGACTTTGGATTTGAGTCTGCCTATTGCATTTGTTTGAAAGTTTCTAAATCCTTTTCAACAAATTTTTGCATGCATATCCTGCAATCTTTGTAGTCTGCAAGACCACATTTCTTTGAAACATCATGTCAATAAGCTCACCCTTCTAATCTATATTTCTACATTTTGCACACATATCTATAAGGGTGCAACTGCAACATTTGAAAAAAATCTTCATTCAGTTATTCTTCGATGGAGAAACATACCCTGTGTAAAATCTCCATTTTGGATAGACTTTAATTGAAAGTTTCTAAAGTCTTTTCAACAAAGCCATTTTAAGAATATCCTGTATTCATAGCATTCCATTTTACCAAATTTCTTTTAGGTGGCCGTGAAAACAACTCACATGCCTTACCTAAGCTTACAAATTTTGTAATCGTGTCTACCAAGGCAGGTGCAAATATAATAGCCAATAAAAGACTTGCACTTTCAATCATGTTTGGCATATACTCATACCTGTCAAATACATCTCCTTAAAAGTTTCTAAAACCTTTTCAATAAACTCATTACTACACCTAACCATGAGCTGGGAAGATGTTGGTAAGGGTCAAGGAGTGTGATTTTACACCTGATAGTTGCATTTCCTTGAAAGTTTCTGAAGCCTTTTCAACAAAACCACTTCGTTCATATCCTATTGTCATTGTAATCCATTGAACCACATTTCTGTGAGGTATTTTATCAAACAATTCGTGGACTTTGTGTATGCATCTACATTTTGCATATGTTTCTTGCAGGATAGTTACAAAACATTTTGTGCACATCTTGTGGTCTTTCTGTGCCACGAGACAAAATGTCTTTGAGGCAGTTTGCAAAACAATTCAGGTGCATTTTCTACCCTTGGAAAGGAGGATATTGGCAAGGGTCAAGAAGTTCAGTTTTTCATCTGCCAATTGCATTTGCTTGAAACTTTCTAAAATAAAGTAAATATGCTACATGCAACTCATTCTTGGGTAGTTATATAACTACTTATTTATAACTCTTTTCTCATTGGCTCTTTGGGAGCATTTCATAACTTCATCAGCATTTCAAACAACTTTTAAAACTTGATATTCTTACCAATGGTGAATAGTGGTAGATGTACATGCAATGCATATTATGTGAAGGCTAGTCTTATATCGACACTTTAGGTGTCTAGTAGTTTAAATTTTGCATGGTCAAAATGCGGTTAACAACTAGCTCTAACTGGGGACAATGATTGTAAAGGACATAGGATGAACCCAAAATCTCTAGTTTCATAGACTAGGGCCTTATCCATTGGGTGGGTAGAATCAGGAGATAATGTGATGTTCAAGGAGAACAAGGAGACTCAAGAAAGATAGAAATGAAAGAAACAACAGAGATGAGGCAAATGACGAAAACCCATAGAAACTGAAAAAGACAGACACAACAAAAACTCCTAATTAACCTATGTACATGGTAGGTGACTCCTACCTCAAAACTATTTTAGGCTGATCAAGTAAAACCATTGATAGGCTAAGAAAAATAGGCACCTATATGAAAAAGAGATTTATATGGATGAGGCACCTGCTTACTCAGTAGACATTTTATGATGGTGAGAAAAATGAAATACACAAAATGTGAGGACTCTTTAAATCATACACCAAACAACCATTTCGCGTCATAAACATTTGAATCCTTCCAAATTGAACTGGTGTTGCTCTGTGTAGCTTCAGACATATCTTCTAGCATCATGTTGAGCACACCAATATCATCTATCTAAAGACCTTTTTGATAATCTAGTTTGCAACAAACTATCCCACAAATTTGACAACCTTCATACAATGTGTGATGTGAAGAAACCCATGTAGACACACCCACCAAATCATGCTTTTGAGTATCAACTTGAGAAACATCTGTGGAAATGCACTCGTTCACAAATAAAGGATTGAAGTAGACACCTTGGCTATAGAGGGGATCATTAGCACCAACTTGAGACATAAAAATCATGAGTTAACTTTATTGAATTCCTCCATTGGATCATCCATTACTTCATTCCTTGCTTCATTGTTGGCACAACTCCCACAACTATCCTCTGAAATAGGGGTGTCTTCTAGATCTAAATATTTAAAAAGAGGATTGCTTTGAACCTTAAATGCTCCATAAGATAAAGATTGTGTTTTCAAAAAACATGGACATTTGTTAATGTATCTACATAGCTTTGAATTTTAACCTGCTCAATATTCTCTGGACTCAGTGGTTCTTTTCCATGGAACTCTTCATGAAATCTGAAAACTTCATACTCCAATTGCATGTATTCCTGATGATTCAGCTTCATTCTATCAATATTTTCAAAATTAAAAGTCTCCATTTCTAAAGCTAAGGAAGATATTTGCAAGGGTTCACTTATGGTTGCCTCTCCATTGGTTATAGTAGTACAAAGTTGTCCAATAGGTGTTATACATCTGATTTCATCAACGGGTCTTTCTACCTCAGCAATTTGTGATGTAGGAATATCTTTTCCATATAGAAAGTCATCATCAAAAGTATTGAGACACCATTTTGGGACAAAAACTATATGAGATTCATCTTTATTCTTCTCTTCTTCATCATTTTCTTGAAGCTTGGGCTGCATGGAAGTCTTGGAATTATTTACTTCTTCTTTAAGATTCTTGTTTTCAAGTTCATGGAAGACTCCTTCTTTAATCGATGATAAAGGAGACAGGATGACATCTTCTTCATAAAGAAAATCATCATTAGGAGTCTTGAGAGGCCAATTTGTGATGGAAACTTCATGAGAGAGATCTTGTGGCACTATTTCATCATCATTCTCCTCTTGCTCACATTGCATGCACTTTAGTGAATCATTTTGTAACTCATCTTGATGCTCTTTGTTCACACTTTGGTCTGAAATTTCTTCTGCACTCCCTTGAACATTAACCATGTCATGGGAACCTTCTTTAGAAGATATAGTTGTTGAACTAGAGCAAGTTGTCACAAAAGGAGTGACATTCTTCAAAGAAACTGAGAATATGTCATCGTCTGGATAGATTTCTTCTTCATCATTGCATGTTTCCACACAATCTTCTTCTTTTATCTTTATCACTTCTTATTTTTCTTGTTGCTTCAGTGGAGATGTCCTATTATGAGGAAGTGTAATAACTTCTTCTCTAGTATGTGCATGTTTCGATGAGCCTCTTTCAACCCTTTGATCAGAAGATGTTGCATCAAATACAAGTTCATTTCTAGAAAACACTTTTGCCTCTTCATTGCTGTTCTCATTGTGCAAATGATATATCTCAGCATAATTTATTTTCTCTTCAAGTGTATGAATTTCCTCGGATAGGAAGTTGTGATTAGGAGCAAGAAAATGAGTCTTCTTTCCATCTTTTTGTTCAATCTTTTATAATGTTCGAAGCAAAGAAGGATGAATCTAGTTAGAATTGAGTTACATGCCACTATAGAAATTCTTCAAAAACTCTACTTGCTTAGGGTCATTAAGAACTTGATTTTGTTGAGCAAAGGACGTAGGAGAAGGATAATCATCATCATCACTGTCATTGTTTGATTCAGGAAATTGCATGTTATGTATATGGGTTCTTTGATACCAAACCATCTTCTAGGATTCTTCTTTGAGATAGAGTCATCAACTTCTTTTCTGGGGAGATACTTGTATATTTTTGAAGAATAAATGGTACCAATGCTTCATCTCATTTTCCCCAGCAGAGTCACCAAAAATCTGTTGGGAAACAGATTTGTTGATTTTAAATAACCTTCAAGAATAACTCTGTTCACCCTTGGATTAGCAACAACCTACTCACAACAGTTAAAGAATCACAGGTATATGTCGATTCTTCTCTACATTTAAGAGGGGAAGCTCCCTCATATGATAGGGGTATTTGGATTTTATGGAATTATAAGAACAAAAACAAAGAAATAACAAACACTAATGATGAAATAAGAGTTAAACTTATGAATTTAAGTTCCATGCATCCAAGTAGAGATACCAAAACTTGATGTGAAATATCTTTCTCACAATACAATTTTGAAAGGAAAGCACGTGATCATTATTGATGAAACATACGAATATCAATAACAACACACGAAATCGAGTTGAACACACATTCAAATGTTTCTTTATTACTTTCAAACTTGAATAACACTATTTGAGTCTTTCATACACTATCATGTGAAAAAATGGAACCCCCTTAATTGAATTACAAATCCGTATATATAGGTGAGGTTAGTAACCACTTAAGGTAACTACCTTAACTACTTTTTGTAACTACTTGGTATAACTACCTTCATAAGTGCACTAACTTTAAATAACTAGCTTTCTCTTATAAAGATAGTCACTTAGAGTAACTACCTACCTTAGGTACTTAAAATAACTACTTTGTAAGAAAGAGTTAGGATGAACCTAACTTTACAATTAAAGATAGAAAACTAGACTCAAACAGGAGAAACTCAATAATGAAAATTATTTACAAAACAAGCCAAAATATGACTTGAGCCACACACAAACACATAAAAAATGAGAACTATACAATATACAAACTGGCATTTTTCTCTGCTTGTCGATGGCGTCGTTGACAAAGTGGTAAACTCTGGAAACTAATTTTGCTGACCAGATTCTCTTTCTCTAAACATTTTTTTTCTAACCTGTGATCAACTCAAATATTTATTGATAATCTCCAACAGGGACAGTTGTAATAGTACATCTATTAATTACCACAAGTGTAACTATGGTTCCAAAAGTTCTCTCTTTCCTTTGAAACTTTGTATCAGTTTTAATAAATCTCACCACTAATGGTCAATGTAATTCTTATAACCATTCTTCTCTTCTAAGACCTTTGTGAAATTCCTTGAGATTATTCTCAATAACACCCATATTCTTTTTGTTTCATAATCATATATGTCTCCAATTCGAGGGTTGAAGGATCAACATGATAATCAAAATATTAATGGTACCATTTTTTGCCAATGTCCTTCTTGAAAGATGGTGCATTGTTGTGTGTGCTAGTTCCATTTACCACAAAAATATCTTGTTGGCTTTCCATGAAAATCTCAATATAAGTTGCTACTAGCTTGATGAAACCCTTATTCAAATCTCCTATTTTAGCAGGTGGGCAAGGTACAAACTGACAGTGTCATGGACTTTGGCTTTGAGTCTGCCTATTGCATTTGTTTGAAAGTTTCTAAAGCCTTTTCAAAAAAAATTTGCGTGCATATCTTGCAATCTTTGCAGTCTACAAGACCACATTTCTTTGAAACATCCTTTCAATAAGCTTACCCGTCGTGTCTATATTTCTATATTTTGCACACATATCTACAAGGGCACTTGCAACTGCAACATTTGATGAAAATCTTCATTCAATTATTCTTCGATGGAGATACATACCCTGTTCAAAATCTCCATTTTGGATGGACTTTAATTGAAAGTTTCTAAAGACTTTTCAACAAAGCCATTTTGTGAATATCCTATATTCATAGCATTCCATTTTACCACATTTCTTTTAGGTGGTGTGAAAACAACTAATATGCCTTTCCTAAGCTTACAAATTTTGCAATCATGTCTACCAAGGTAGGTGCAAATATAACATCCAATAAAAGACTTGCACTTTCAATCATGTTTGACATATACTCATACTGTCAAATACATCTCCTTAAAAGTTTCTAAAATATTTTCAATAAACTCATTACTGCACCTAACCACGAGCTGGGAAGATGCCGGTAAGGGTCGAGGAGTTTGGTTTTACACCTAATATTTGCATTTCCTTGAAATTTTCTTAATCCTTTTCAACAAAACCACTTCATTCATATCCTACTATGATTGTACTCCATTGAACCACATTTTTGTGAGGTATTTTGTCAAACAGTTCATGGACATTTTGTATGTGTCTACATTTGGCATATGTTTATTGTAGGGTAGTTCCAAAATGTTTTGTGCACATCCTATGGTCTTTCTATGCCACGAGACAAAATGTATTTGAGGTAGTTTGCAAAACAATTCAAGTGCATTTTCTACACTTGGAAAGGATGATATTGGCAAGGGTCAAGCAGTTCAATTTTTCATCTACCAATTGCATTTGCTTGAAACTTTCTAAAAACAAGTAAATTTGCTACATGCAACTTGTTCTTGGGTAGTTATATAACTACTTACTTATAACCCTTTGTTCATTAGCTCTTTGGGAGTATTTCATAACTTCATCAGCATTTTGAACAACTTTTAAAACTTGATATTCTTATCGATGGTGAATAGTGGCAGATGTAAATGCAATGCATATTACATGAAGGTTAGTCTTATATTCACACTTTAGGTGGCTAGTAGTTTAAATTTTGCATGGTCAAAATGTGGTTAATAAACATATAAAAATGACCTTGTCCATAGAGAAATATGCTAAACCATCTTTCCAACACCTATAAATTTATAAAAACTACCAATTTTAGAGCAAAGGAGGGAGGAATAGACACTATTCACACACTAAAAACATTGTTCATAGCCTAAAAATACTTTTCAAATCTTGAAACACTATTCTTTTCTAGAAACATTGTTCACTACCAGAAACATTGTTCATCATTGGAAACACTATTCATTATTGAGAATACTATTCACTATCAGAAACACTATTTATTGTTGGAAACATTATTCACTACCAAAAACATGATTCATCGCTAGAAACATGGTATTTACTATAGAAACACAATTTATCATTGGTAATACTATTCACTATTGGAAACATTGTTCACAAGTGACTGTACGGCTCAATTTTTATATAAAAAACTACCTTTTTTTCTTTGACATTGAAATTAGGAAAGTTTAATATTAAAATGGGGTATCTTCGGCCTTCTAGACTCAATACTGAGGTTTGTTTTGTTTTAGGGTACTCCTAACAAAATCTCACCCCCAAATCTTACAAAAAATAGTTAACCTACAAGATCAAGCTTACCAAAGCCTTACAAATAAGGATTAGATAAGGGACAGTAATCTCAATAGGCATGCTAGAATGTAGACGTTAAAAAATAAGAAAATAGAAACCAAAGTAGTACAAAAAATAGAAAATATTTAATATCTAGTACTGCCTCCAATTGGGCTCAAGTTGCATTAAAAAGAGTGAAAACAATAAAATATCTCATCAATGCAATCTTGTTTCACTAGCAAATGGCAATTGAGCTCAATGATTCAATCCATGTGGTTTCTCACAAGTTTGTGCAAGATTTCTATAGCATTACACCTATGTATTTGCATTCTTCACTCTTCCTTTGATAAAGGATGAGGATGAATTTATAGATTCTTTATTATAGGATGGGTGGATAAGGGATAAGATTTCAAGATGGATAAAGATAAGATTTTGGAAGAAAGTAGGATAAGCATGAGGATAAATCATGAAAAAGATATAATAAAATATTTATTTAATATTAATTAATTAGTTTCACACTAGTTAGAAGTAGAAATGAATTGTGGAAGATATATGATAAATAAAATGAATTTATTTATTTATTTTGAAATACATAGGTGAAAATTAGTCTAATTAACTTAATAATATGAATTATTTAATTAATTAGTGATGGTAAATGAAAGGGTGAATTAGCATGATAAGGAAGATGTGTTAATGTGATATTAGAATAATATTAAGATGTAATGTTTAAGTACAATGTTAAGAAGTGTAATTTAGGTGTCTACACTTCTATTGCAAGAGAGTGGATGATAACTCTTTATAATAGATACCATATCCTCAAGGATCCCATTGGAGGGGAATAACTTTCCCTTATAGAAATATTCAAATCTAGAGAATCTAGCTTGGGTAGCTATGATGAGAGAGACTTGACTTGGTGATTATATTGGCATTCAACTAAATATGTTCCTAGGTTTTCCATTCTACACCTATAGAAGGTCTTGACTGGCCTAATTGCCACTCACTTGTTAGGAGGTAAGAAGGTTTTGATTCTTAGATGTTATTGGGCACCAGTCATTCAACTACTTGAGTAAGGCATGTAGTTTAAATGTATGGGGATTAACGAATTGTTTTTGGTCTACTAAAACCTATACCATAATTTATGATGAGGGGATCTTGATTTAAGCCACATTTCACTTGTTATGTCATGCATCCTTAAGCATATTACTTCTTATTAGCGAGAGATGTGCCCTTTGGACCCAATGCTATTAAGATCAAAGAAGTGGGGATGACTTGGAAACTTTGGTATTTCCACATGAGTAGTGGCCACCTTGATAGATGAGAACTTCATTTTAGACCCTTAGAGATAGATGGAGTGGTTGTGGCTAGAAAATAGAGGATTATAATCCTATTGTTCAAGATTTATCCACTTGTTAGATAGGAGTGACTTAGCAAAGACTCATTATATTGCATGGGTACTTTATCTAAGGATTTCCCCTAGTACCCCTACCATAGATCTATTCAGGAGGTGACTAAGAAAAAACACAAAACAATTGTATGGGTTCCACTTGTTTTAAGTGTTCCAATTGCATGACCACTTCAAGGACCATGCCCAAGAAAATAATGAAAATAATGATTCCAACCACTTATTACTATGGAGGTCTATTAGACTAATGAGGACTACATTCTTGAAGGGGAGATAGATGAGATTATACACAAGGGGAAAGATTTAAAACTAGAGGATGAGGAGGTAGCACCAGAGGATGCCATGTCTACACATCAACTTGTCCCATTTAAAGAGTTGAAAAAGGAGGAGATGAGGATTGGTGATTCCTCATGGTAGCCTAGATACTCTTGTGAGTAGTATGCTAATCTTATCCTTTTACTTTTACTCTTCTAGACTTTCTAATATAAAAATAACTATACTCTAACATTAGACTAACACTCTCTTTCCTTGTACTTCAATGCATGCATTTCTAATGGATGGAGGGAATAGTTTCATAAATTAGATTACTTATATGTATTGTTACCTCCCATAGGATGTGCCAAAGAGGCACTTTGGATTTATGTTTAAGTGTCCACACTAGCAAGTCAACATATAGACATCCCTTCTCTTAATTACCATGCTAGACAAGATGTGGCATCGTAGACAACTAGATTTTCTACACTATAATAAATCACTTTTCTTTAAGAGGTGACAGGCATTGTGGTCAACATATGGACTTCTACTCACTCATGAACTCAAGAACTAGTATAATCACAATCATGGATTTGTAGTCATGTCCCTTTACAATAACATACTTAGAGGATCCCCAAGGCTCCTAATCTAGGATATTATCCTACTATATATCATATCAAAAAAATCAACCCAAGCACAACACAAGTGAGTCAAACTTTGATGCAGCATATTTAATCATACCCTTGCTAGAGGGAACCACCTAGTCACTCTTGCTCTTGTGCCAAGATCTAATCGAATAGTGGTTAGCTTGGTGGGTTGTTTTGTTCATTGGGAAGTATAACATAATAGATGGAGGTTGTGTTATTTGTATGGTCTCTTCATGTGTGAATTCAATGGTTGATTTGGTTTTTGTGATTTAGTTGTTGAAGTTGAGGGACTAATTCTTGCAATAAATTTAGATTGGCATTTCCTATCTCTCTTGTGATCTCTAAGTTTTTTATTATTTATTCACAAAATTTATTTATGATCTAACCATGAATTTAGAATATTCTTAAGATGTGGGTCCTTACTGTGTTTTATTCTAATTGTTGTAGTATTTTTGTTTGTGTTAGCATTACATTGTTTGTTTGTGGTTACTCAGTTACTGATAGTAGTTATGCTACAGTTACTCAGTTAGTCGTCAGTTACAACTATCTCCCTTGTTTATATAAATGTTTACTGCCACTAAATAAATATCAATAAAATCATAAACTCTTCATTATTTGGTATCAGAGCATAATCTTTCCTTGTGCCTGTTTGTTTGGAGGGGAGCAAATGTTTAAATTTGTGCCGTATGAATGAAGAAATGCCTACAATAGTTTAAATGGTTCATTCACATGGCGTAGTAGGGAGAAAGTTGGAGGAAAATCATGGCAAAGGTGTAAGGCAATCTACGTGGGTTCATGTCTAGTTCATCTGAAGAAAGAAGGTAGCAAGGAGGTATAACAAAATTCCAATCTATTGTTTGTCATCGTATCTATTGTTTGTTCCTTACATACGGAGTAGCATGTACGGAACACCCCGTTCATGAGACTCATGAATACTGCAGGAGCGTTCGTCAACCCGAAGGGTACTACTGTGAATTCATAATGGCATATCTGGTTCGAAAAGTAGTTTTATGAATATCTGCCTCCGTGATGCGCAATTGGTGATACCCAGATTTTAGATCAATTTTTGAGAACACTCTGGCTCCCTGCATCTGATCAAAAAGGTCGTCAATCCTAGGCAGAGGATAACGGTTCTTCACCGTCACCTTGTTCAACTGCCTGTAGTCCATACATAAACGAAGAGACCCATCCTTCTTCTTCACGAAGATAACTGGTGCGCCCCATGGCGAAACGCTAGGTCGAATGTGCCCCTTCTCAAGTAATTCCTCTAACTGCAGTTTAAGTTCGGTGAGTTCATGTGTAGTCATCCTATAGGGTGCACGGGATATCGGTTCTGCACCCGGCACTAAGTCGATGTGGAAGTCCACTTCTCTGCGTGGAGGCATACCTGGTAATTCCGGCAGAAATACATCGGCAAACTCTCTAAGGACAGGGTGATCATCTAAAGTAGCCTCAGGTTCATCATCTGCTCTATCACTGACCATGATGGCAAACATCTAACACCCCTTCCGCATATAGCGCTTAAGCTGCTGAGCGGATATCATACGAACAGCCGTGGGCTTTCGAATGCCCACTATCTCAACCAGCGAACCATGATCATCTAAACAGCTAATCGTCCTCTGGCGACAATCTAGCTTGGCTCTATGTGCCACGAGCCAATCCATACCCAGAACTACACCGTAAGATCCTAATGGCATAATCCTAAGGTCACATGTTGTGGTGAATGATCCCAATGTGATCTCACAATCTTTAACCAAGGTATCTACTGACATCCTGGCCCTTGAGGCCAACTCAACTTCCCACCTAATGTCTTGCCTAGAAGCCACCAGCCTGCAACGCTCCACTAACGAAGTAGACAAAAAAGAGTCTGTAGCTCGTGAGTCAATAAGGATAGAGATGGGGAAGTCTCCAATCGTACCTGCTACCTTGATGACTGAAGCCTGGAAATCAGCCTGGCGATTATCAACCGCTGCAAACATGTGGTGGGATCTGCCCACGTCACCTACGGTCTGCTCAGATCCTCCTGATCGGGGCTGTCCCCCTGCTGTAAATCCCTGCGGGCACTCTCTAGCCAGATGCCCTGCCCCACCACACACATAACATGGTCCTCTAACCTGTAACTGCCCTGACTGTGTTCTGCCCGATTGTTGTTGCCCAGTCTGTCCAGTGGATCCCTGTGAGCCTCTGTAAGACTGTTGGGACCTCGCGGGTCCTGCCGATGAACCCTGCTGTCTCTGATCTTTGCGTGTACCCTGCTGCTGCCATCCACAGTTCTGTCCTCCTTGACCCCTCTGTTGGAATTTAGATTTTTGCTGATGTTGCTGCTGCTGTGGAGGCCTAGGAGGTAATGAGGAAGAGTTATATCCTCCTTTCTGTGTTGTGTTTTGAGGCCTTTGAAAGTTTTGCTGTTGCTGGGGATTACGTTCCTGGTACTAGGGTCGTGAATTCTGCCCTCATCCCTGAATTTCCTCTGATATAAGGGCCTTTTCAACAGCCTCGCTCATGGTCTGGGGATTTGCCATATGAACAGGTCCTGCTATCCCGTGGTTCAGCCCTCTGATGAATTTGTGTATTAAGATTTTCTCATCGTGGAGGTATTCTGCGTAACAAGAAAGCTCAATGAATCGACTCTCATACTGAGTAATAGCGAGTCCCCTTTGCTGTAAATCATGGAACTCATCGATCCTGCGCTGTCTATAATGTTCTGACAAATATCGCGCATTAAAGCGCTCTATGAAGATGTCCCATGTGAGTGTATCCACGGAAAGTCGGTGCTTGCACTCCTCTGTGCGCCACCAGGTAGCTGCTGCATCCCTAAGAAGATGGACTGCCACTCGTGCTTTCGTGTTGCTTCCATATGGTTGCAATGCGAAACACCTGTCTAAGCTAATCAGCCAAGCCTCGACCACAGCTCCCTCTATAGCACCTGCGAAAGTGGGTGGGTTGAGCCTAAGTAGATCTCTGATGGGGTCCCCTCTGTCTCTAAGTCTCACAACTGGCTCTTCCACACCATCCTCATACAATCCATGATGAACCTGTTCTGCCCTCTGGTTCTCATCTCATCTCAAAGGTCTCGGAGGACTCCTGCTCCGTGCATGGAAAGCTGACCCTATCTCCTCTACTGTTGTGTCGGGAATCTCAACGAAAGGCTCCACACGTGGCACCTCTAGTGGATCAACGTGGGGCTCCCCACGTGGTTCAATACGTGACTCGGCACGTGGCTCCCTACGTGGCTCCTCTCGCGGATCAACACGAGGCTCTACACGTGGCTCAGGAATCACTAGCGGTAACCTGTCTAACATAGCCTGTAGTGCCTGTAAGATCTGTGGACCTATATCCAATACTGGGGTTGCCTGTGGTACTAGTGGTGCTTGTGGTTCAGGTGGTGCAGGTGGTGCTGCTGTAACTACGGGTGCTAGTCCCTCGGCTGAGGAATCAGTGTGCACCTCGACAGACGCTGTGTGGCGTGACCGCGCTCGTCGAACACAGGGAGGCATCCTACAAAACAAGGTAGAAACTAATTAGCCAAAGTTGCGGAATAATAACGTGCCCAAATACGCCCAGTGTTTAAACTTGGCTCTGATACCAAAATGTCATGCCCACATTTTCAATGTGGTCACAACACACATCACACGTGTCATAGCCACATCTGTCATGTGGTTATGACATGAAATATCAAAAATTTTCTCACATTTCCCCTAGAAACCCCCTCGCATGCGTAAGCATGCTCGGTGGTGTTCGCTCAAGGCAAAAACACTACAGTCGTCAGCGGGGTACAAGTACAATTGCGTGCAACCAGACGCAAGCAGACCAACAAGGGGGTCTCTATGATGCTGTTAACATCACTACAAGGGTTATCTTATCAAGGTTCCTAAATCTAAATCTTGGCAAATTCCGGCAGCATAACGCCTTACGGCGTAAGTGGGAATTACTCAACACTATTTTACGCACGTGGTTCACTGATATTTAATCATTTTTCAACAAGGCACGGTTCTCTGTCTCGTCTCTTGCTTCCTGAAATATACTTCTCCTTTGACTTAGCATTCTCAACAAGGCGGTTTGTTTGCTCTCTCTTCCCTTTTCTCTGGGTCTTAATTTTGATTGTATTTTTATCGCGCTCACCTTAACTATTTCTCTGATAATTTTGTTTGTTTATATTTCGGTCTCTCTCTCTTTCATTTTCTATGCTTTCTTTATGTTTATCCGGTCCTTTCTTCATATTGGACATCAATCAAGGTTATCATTGTATCTATTATTGACATTAATCCTAACTCCCGAATGGTCCAGGTCACATAGGCTGGTTTACTACTTCGCTGGACTCGGTCTCCTAGTCTTCTCCGATCTAGGTTTCTCCTCTTCGTTTGTATTAATTAAACTTGTTCCTAAGCAAAATTAACGGTATGGTCCATCAACTTAGTTCTCTTATCCCATGTGGGAAATGTCGCGCATTTTCTCCTCTGTGTTTTCCAATGTTAGTTTTTCTTCTTCTGACTCTCTTACAGGTTAACTTATGTGGACGTTTACTACAGTTGAGATTAAAATGGCCTCACATGGAATGTCTGTGATGGCTTCTTAAGTTTATTTGCAGTGATCCTATAAGCAAGGCGACGTGTAATTTTCCTCTTCATTTTCCCAATTATTGAATCGCGTTGATAGTTGAAACTTCCGAGAAACTCTTCCTGGTGTAATACAATATATTCCTTTACGCTCTTGTTAAATTATGATTTTATTTTCTCTTATTATTGTAAAGAGAAAACGAATGGCCTCTCCGATAAACTTATCAATTAAATAATATATGTATGTATCGATACATATATATATATATATATATATATATATATATATATATATATATATATATATATATATATATATATATATATATATATATATATATATATATATATATATATATATATATATATATATATATACAATTATACTTCTCTTATCGTTATAATTACTGTTGTTATTATTACTATTAATTAGTACTAATACTATTATTGCAATTATTAGATTATCTTAATAATTTATTTATCTATTATACTATTGTAAATATTGCAATCATTGTTCATCTATTCTTTATATATAATTAAAAAAAAACTATATATATATATATATAAGCAATTATCTTCAATTGTTATTGCATAAAAGTGGTTCTCCACTTTATAACATAACAGCCAATCTCATGAAAATATTTCTTATTTCATTTGGTTAATTCATTTTCCATAAAGCAAACCCTAACCCCCCTTTTTTTTCTTTTTGTTTATTTCCTTATGTGCAGGGCAGAAGGGTGGAGATGGCGGCGGCACAGCCATGGCAGGGGTCGCAGGGGTGGCTGGTCGTGGCGGAGGGCGGGAAGTGGAGATTGTGGCAGTGGAAACACAGAGAGAGGGGAGTCCGGGCCGCGTGGTGGAGGTCTGGCAGGAGGTAGCAGCTCACAGGCCGCGGAAGGAGGTCGGCCGCGGAGTATATGGAATGGCGGGGGCGTGGTTTCCACCACCGCATTTTCTTTGTGTATAGTAACTTGGCGGGGGTGTGGGGAGGGGCGGAGCCCCACCCACATCCCACTACGTGGGGTGTGGGTGGGGGCTCCTCCCCTCCCCACACCCACAAGGGATATATGATGGGGTGGGAAGGTTTAAACCCTTCCCACTACCAATCTTTCATATGTTAATTGTGTGTTGTGTAACAGCGACGGCAGCGAATGTGTTTTCGCTTTCCTTTATTTATTTTTTTGTTTATTTCTTTCTGGAAATACATTCTATGATATTAACATAATAAAATATATATATAAATATATATATATATATCTATATATATATATTTATTCCCCATTCTCTGGCTTATTTTATTCACAGAGAAATAACTAAAACAAATACAGTGATTTAAAGAAAATACATTATATGATATTAACATATTAAGATATATATATATATATATATATTCCCCATTCTCTGACTTATTTTATTCATAGAGAAATAACTACAACAAATACAGAGATTTAAATTTAACAATCTTATTCATAGGATTCTTTCACAGATCACTTTATGAGTACAGAGAAATGATAACAATAAAGATATTTTCTCTTGCAATTCACACTTTCATAAAATAAATGAACATCTCAAATACGGAGGACAACTATATTTTAATCTAATGTCATTTACATTCACCACTTCTTCACGAATTTAAATTCTAAATACAAAGAATGAATTAAACTTCTTTAATCTGTCATTTTCAAACCCAGTTCCTCTAATGGCATCTAATACTTAGCATTATGAATACAGGGACTAAACATAACTTTCTTAAACTGCCATTTACAAATTAATTAAGAAATATATGAACAAATACGAAAATTAAACTTCATACAAATAGTGTTAAACGGGGAGTTTAGTAAAATAGATAGTTACACAAATGTATATTTTCTTTCCTTACTTCACTTTTGCAAAATTCCAACTTAGCACATAATAATTTTAAATAGAAAAGGAAACAAAATCATTACAATTGCATTGGATCACAACTACTGACAACTACAATATCTAAGAGTTAACAAAATTCATAATCTAACTTTCACAATTTTGTCAAGATCAACATTCAATTTCACTACTTAACAATAGTTACTCAAAATATACATAATTGACAAGTTCATAACTAGCAAACACTAATGAAGGAAAGAATTTCTCTCTTTTCCCCAAACAATACATTTTTACAACTTCAGAGAGAGAGAGAGAGAGTCTCTCCACAATGAACTTAAACAGAATGCAGCACAATGAGCTAAACTCTTCCTACAGCAAGGATGAAATACAGTCCCCCTAAAACAGCACTCCTCCAAATCCAACCATGAGCTCCAAGAAGAAACCTGCGTATCAAAGACAAACAAAGAAGAAAACACCACTCATCTAGCTCTCCTCCCTTCCGTAGACCCGCAAGAGGGTCACCCCCGAGCTAGGGAGACCATACTCACACCTGGGTAACTCAAGCACTCCACTTCACAACAGGGACAACAACAAACCCAAAGTGCACAAACACCCGTGGTAAATTACACAACACGGAAACTCAACTACAGTGAGTTTCATAAGGGGCAGGAGAGTGGACACACTCGACTCCAGAGTGTCACCCTTACAGATATTTATCCAACACAATTTCTCTTGTCCTCAAACCAAGTTTGATCACAATTTTTTTTTAAAGAAATCTGTATTTGACTCTCAAGTCAAAGATACAGTCACAGATACACGCCCTCAAGGCTTTCAACATCCCAAAAGAAGGGAACAGGTATGCACCCAAGGAGGATCTCTCTTCCCCTACCCCAAACTTGATGAGCATTTCTCCCAAGTGGGAGAAGCTCTGTCAAACAACTCGACAAGAAACCCCATAGAAAACACATTTAAAA
Organism: Cunninghamia lanceolata; assembly: GCA_027924645.1. Classification (NCBI taxonomy): domain Eukaryota; kingdom Viridiplantae; phylum Streptophyta; class Pinopsida; order Cupressales; family Cupressaceae; genus Cunninghamia; species Cunninghamia lanceolata. The sequence continues at coordinate 6,610,247 of BSBN01000194.1, read as the reverse complement.
CACAAACTAATAATCATCTTTCACACACTTTACATACACATTCAGATATACGAAAGAAAGGTAAAAATCAAACCAACCTTACAAAGCCTTCCTAGAATGAAACTGTTGCAGAGCTCCACTGAGTTCTCTTCCAACCTTAGTCAACAACTCCCTCTCCCTTTCCTCACCTCCAAGCTAACTTTCCTCTTTTTGGCAATAATAAAAACTCTCCCCAAAATTCAACTAACTCCCTCTCATCCCCAAAATTGAAAACAAATAACCCAAATTCTTTTCAGTTTAGAGGAATGGGGAGGTGACACTTGTCACCGCCTCACCCTTCCCAGAACCACTATTCTGTCCTGGTGGCTTATGTCACTCACCCATCCCTAGAGTACCCCTTATCCCTCTCCTCATGTCATTTCTCTTACGCATGGGAGAAATAAAAGGAGTTAAAGGAGGAAAAGATAGGTGACCCATGCCTCTTCTTCCCTCCTTCACATGGATGGCCCCACAACACATGGGGGAATCTCACTAATGGAGAAGGTGACTTCAAGTCAATCCTTCAATAATGGATGGGTTTGTAGTCATCTCTTACCTTGGGGATTGAAGAGGGATGGGTTGGGTGTTGGTACAGCCCATCATGTCCCCTCCATACCTCCAATTTTCGCCACTTAACTTCAAGGGGAAGTTAAGATGACTAGATGGAGGTTACTCAAGGGTTACCCATGCCAAATGGGCCCCTGGACCCATGGGGTATAACCCAGGGTCAACTTTAACCCATCCAGGACACCCATGGTCAAGGTAAAGCACATGAAAAGGCCTCAAAGATTTAAATAAAATAAAGAAATTCAAATTCAAACTTTTTACAACACAAATCATAAAATATTGTTACAAGAGGGTAACCAAACCCACTCGACCATACGAAAGACCACATTATGACATCACATCAAACACAGAAGGATCTTGGTTCCTCGTGGAACCAGATCAGCTTAACATGGGATAACAATAACAACGTGCGGAATGATCTCCAAAATCTGTGGTTCGATTAGTAAATCCTGCACACTAAATTACAAGATCAGTATCCACATATAATCATCATAGCCGAAGCAACTTATAAACATGCATTATCATGACATAGTTCCAATTAACATAAATGAAATCATATTACAATTTTCCAACATCACCTAATTAACTTTTCTGTAATGTAAACTTATCCAAACATCACCCAATTAGTTTTTCCGAAATCATAATAAAGTTTAATAGTTGACAATTCCGGGAACTGCTATCCCACAAATATAAAAAGTAACAATAACAGTAATGTAAATAGTCATAACAACAGAAGTAAAAAGGGCGGTCCTCACAGGACCCATGCATGGTAGTAAACATTTGTGATTTTCTCATCTATTTATTGTATTCAAATGAGACCATTGATTATGTTCCAAGTCATGTGGCATGGTAAGTGAAGTCCCCTATTTAGATGGTGAGGTTTGAAAAGGCATGCCTCAAAGTGGGGATCAAGGTTAGAAGGTACCCGTTGCAAGGGGTATCAAGGATTAGGTTTTGGGAACACCTGTTAGTGAAGGGAGTGAGGATTGGGATCAAGAGATACCTACTATGAGAGGTATCATGGATCAAGCTATGGGGGTACCCATTGTAGGAGGGAGTGGGGATTGAGGTCATGGAATACTCATTGCAAGAGGTATTTGAGATCAAGGTTAGAGAAGACCCATTATTGGAGGTGTTAAGGATTAGCTTTCAAGGGTATCCTTTCTAAGATGGAGTAGGGATTGGGGTTAGGCGATATCTACTACAAGAGTTGTTAGGGTTTGGGCTTAGAGGGTTCCCATTGCAAAAGGGAGGAGGGATTAGGGTCAAGAGATACCAATTTCTAGATAGAGTGGGGATTTGGATTCCCACATATATGATACCAATAGGGATCAAGGATTGAGTATAATACGTAATGGCTTCTAGTACAAGGAAGGAAGGATATTGAAACATGCATACCCAAAAGTTATGAAGGAGTTATAATTAGGATTTGAGATTCTTAGGTACCACATACCATTATGTTACATTAGTAGTAAAATGTTTGGGATTTTGTGATATACTAGGAGTCAAGGTTTATGGATATTTGATACCTCAAGGATTGGGGATTACGAATTTAACTTACCCACTACCAATATAAGGAGGGAGGGGGAACCCAAAGGTCTACATGCCTAAGAATGAGGAAGGAGCAGGGGTTGGGATTTGGGGTTTGAGGATACATCATACCTTTTGGGCATGTCAGTAAGGGAAAGTCTTAAAGTCTAAGATACAAGGAACCAGCGAATTTTAAACTTAAGGGAAATGAAAGGAAATGGATGCCAATATGGGAAAGTCTAAAATGTTGACAAGTAAGACACAGAAAGGTTAGAGATAAGGTACGATAGCATTAGAAAACCAAACACTCTATGCAAAGCTAGAAAATGACTCTAACACTCTCATGATTAGGATTTGGAACATTACAATCATAGGAGAATCTCCAAGTTATAAGTTGTCATGTCCCAATTTTTTATTAATTTAATTTCATGGGAAAAAAGATCATTCCAACAGTTTATATTTTGGGTTGAGGAAGGATATTGGAAAATAATTTATTTAATATTTAATATTTTGGACCGACGATTAATTTATATTTTCAAGCTACTTAATCGGGGCCAATTAAATATTAAATATTTTATAATTTTATTTTGTGTTGGAAATCCAAAGTGGTGGAGAGTATCTTTTGGTGCAATTAATAATTTCAAAGATCATGTTGCACCTAATATTAGAATATTCTATGACATATTTTATGACAACTTGCAAGAGGGGGTTATTGCCTATTTTTAGCCTGAAATCAAGTGAAGGTTATGCAAGGTATTTTTGGGACCTATTTTGGAGGGAAATTGGTGGGAATGATATTATTTTATTTATTTTTCCAGGAATGGGTCATTTGGATTTGTTCCTCTATATATTTTAAAGCAATTTCACTTTCCAAGAATCTCATTTTATCATACAAAAACTCTACTGAAATTTGTCTGGACATTTGTGTTCAACAAATAATTTTCTATGGACGAAAATCCATTGAAGATTGGTGATCAGTGGATGAAAACCCATTGGTTGTAGGTATCATAGGATGAAACCCCTTTGGTACATGAGGGTAATCTCATACAGAGGTTGCATTGGAGCTTCATGCAGTTGCAAGATTTCAGCTTGTTTAGTTTGTGTGTTTTACAGGTTTTGATAGCAGTATTGTGGATTTTGGATTTATGGTTTGTGTGTGTGTTATGGTTGTTGTAGAAGTTATGTTTCAGATGTTTTATTCTCATTAGATCCTCTTGGTTCAGCTATAGAGGTTTCATTAGAGCTTTAATCAGTGTAGTTTCGGTTGGTGAGTGTTGTTGGTGTGTTGTTCGGGCTTTTGGAGTTATAGTTTGAGCAGATTTCAGAGTGGTGTTTCCAGATTTGTTTCAGTTGTTTATTGATGTTGTTGTGAATGTACAACAGTACCTTTATGCTATAATAACATTAGATATATCATTAATATAAGCTGGAGGATATTTGTTATCATTTCTGTGCTTTCTAGTGAAATCAGGTGAAGTGAAATTGTTAGATTTGCATGCATATTTATGCTTGTGATTAAATCTAGTAATTTTATGATATCAAATAGAAAGAGGCCATACATTTTCTATTAATTATAAAAAATTTAAGTTTGGCAAAGATTTCTTTTGATTTTGGGTACCATCTATGTAGTGAAAATTGGGTGTTTTGAAAGTTGAATTAAAAAACATTTTCAAATTTGATATTGTTTGAAAATATTTTTTATTTGGGACATTATAGTGGTATCAAAGCATGATCTTGCCAGCCTGCAGGGTACATTGAATTCTTTATCATGGGAGGATTCTTGATATTTTTAAAACATGAGAAAAATCTAGATAAATTGATGGAAACACAGAGGAACCAAGATAAATTGATCCATTGACTTCAAAAGTTGGAGGATAGCATGCAAAATTTAGTTTTAGCTAAAACATCTCAAAAAGAAGAAGGTTCTTCAAATAATGGTGCAACAAATAATTTGTCCCCTAGAGATTCAAAATCCATATTTTTACCTGAAGATGATCATGAAAGAGTTCTCAAATGGCGTGCAGAGTACAACTCCATGATAGGTGAAATCAAAGCTGATATGTCTTGGGGAGAGTATGTGAAGTTCCTCAGGAAGAGTGAACCTTGGAAAAGAGGTCAAGGGCATTACCAGATTCAAGGTAATGGGAAGATGAAGAATATGTTTAAGGGAGGATTCCACAAGAATCGATATCATGCACCTACACCCACACAAAAGGATACAAGTCTAACTATTACAAAGAAGATGGATGAAGGCACCAAAAATGAACTGAGAAGAAAAGGTCTTTGTTTTACATGTAAGAAACCTTGGGAGCCAAGTCATAGATGTGGGAGCAATGAAGAGAGGAAGCTAGAAGAGGGATCAAGAGAGCCTGAAAGGGAGATAGTGGAAATAGAAGGGGTCATGGATACACCTGAGTCACAACTTCAAGATAAGGAATAAATGGTGATGGTGCAACATAAAGAAAAATCAGATTTACAAGAGATTGAAAGGAAGCAAAACTTGAAGGAATCCACCATTCAGTTTGAAGGTAAAAATTATTTGTTCATAAAAGATGTTTTATTGACTTCTAATAATTGTATGTGTCAGGAGAATATTGATGAAGTCAAGGAGGAAGTATCACTTGCTGGATGCAAAAGTGAGGAAGTTTCTCTTTCTCAAAACTCTCCAATAAAACTTCAAAAGATTGAATCAATTCTACATAAGGGAGATATGCAGGATATTTTTAAAGTTGAAGGTGAGAAAAATATTTTGTCATCAAGTTGATGGTGTCGTATCAGAGGTATCAACAAGGAAAGAATTACATGTGGAGCATTCCTATGAAAGAGAAAATAATGTCATAAATCAAATAGTTTATGAAGAGGAGTTTCAGGATAACCATACTGAGAGGCATGCACATGAGGAAAGTTCTTCACTAGACACCAATGTTGGATTTTAGCCTAGTGAAATTTTTGGATCAGCAAATAGTGATATGTAGTTTGATTATCTTCATAAATATATCTTATGGTATGAAAGTAGTAATAGTAGCAAAGATTTGATACTTGATAATTTATCATTACAATTTTCTTGTAATCATGAAAAGCATCATATGGAGGATGAAATAAATCAAAATTTCTCATACATAAAGGTGTGGGATACTGGTACTTTATCCAAAGAGCCACAAAAAGAGGATATTGAAAATAAAATCAAGGCTGAAATTTTTTATGGTAAGAATCATAGTCTTCATTTTGATATTCAAGTGTTTCCAAATCAGCATAGCATAGTATACAGTAATATGTTCCCAGGATCACTATTGGATAGGGGATTCCAACATATCATAGAGTTAGAAACTAATTTGTATCAGGAATGTATGTGGGAGAATGATGTGACATACTTTGGCCAAGGCACTGACATTCAGGGCATTCAGGAGGATGCAACAAAAAAATCTTTGGAAGAAATTGAAAAGGTAAACAACTCATGTCATGTACTTTTCATTTCATATTTCCTACAATCATTGTCTACAAGATGTGATGTTGTAGGAAGTGTAGTTTTTATGGTTATAATTCAAAGGAGGAGCTCCATGAAATTTGAAATCATGAAGAACAAAGATTCAAGAAATGGTCTCAAGTTCTTCTCAAAACCACTTAGCCTATTGAATAAAATAGTTTATGTGTTGCTGATTTTGAATAACTTTAGAGGTGTACGGATGTTTGTGAAGATATTTTCAGACCTCACATGGATGTCCACTAATTTGACATTAGTCATATTGATGACTATTACATAGGTTTGCCATTTTTGTAGTTGTTACATCATTTGCATGTTGCTGATTTTGATAAATTCAGTTATGAACAACTGTAGATTGATGTGTTTGTAGGGAGTATCCTTGTATGATGATGTGAGAAGAAGGTCTAAAATATTAGGGAACACTAATAAATCCATCATAACACTAAGTTGGAGAAGATCCAGGGAAGGTGTTCCAGTAGTGCAGTATGTGAGTGTTGTCTGCATGTTTCCAATGAAGTTGTGTGAAGATTTGTGGGTTTTGTGCATTGGGGAATGTTCTCCTATGTGCTATTATGGTGTTTATGCTCATGATCCATTCCAAGCATTAGAAACTATTTCCTTTCAGTTTGGGCACTTGTTGTTGTTGTTAAGGATTGACTATACATGAAGAAAAATGCACTATGTTATTTGGCAATTTGGTCTAGATTGTATGTAGATATTTTTGATTTTGTTATAGAAGTTTGTGGTGGTGATTTTATGCTATAGTAGACCCCTTTGTTGTTATTTCCTATTAGAGATCAATAATAATCAAGAGAAGATTACAAGTTGGAAGTCTACAAAACAGTTATTCATCATCAATGTTGTTTTACTAACTAGTCATCATCGAGATTTATATGTATACTTAAGAGTGACTTGGAAGGCACTTATGGATAAAGGGTGGATAAATTTTTAGATGATAGTTCATACTAGTAATGTAATTTCCACTATCATTTTGGGAAGTGTGTTTGGTGATCAGTATGTACTAGTGAATGGACACAAAAGGTGCACAGTGTTATACCCGAATGAATTGTTGCTTGTAGATGCTTTTATTGAGAAATGGTTGAGTATTTTTTGTTGTTATATGATGTTAATTGCTGCTCCTCAATAGTACTATTTCTGTTCTAGATCAGATAGTAAAGTTGCATAAGGCATCCTTCAAGTTGAGGCAAAGTATGAAACAAGTAGTGAAATGATGATTTCAGCAGGGTGTACCTTCATAATATGAAGACAAAAGAGGTAATTGTTTCAAAATTTTATCTTTGTTGTTATGGAGGATGCATGGACTTCTATAACAGTCCTATACACTATAAAAATCAAAATTATATCATTTTAAGGGGTTGCAGGAGGTTTTGGTTTAACTTGTCTCATGACAGTGCAAATACACTTTGGGAAGAACATGCCAAAAGAAAGGTCTTGTTGAATAGGAGATATACAAAGGATTCTACATGCCCACAAGTAACATGGGATATTTTTTTGTACATTGAATATTCTTGCAGCAATACCATACAACAGAAAAAACACAATATCAATTATCCCATGTATATTTTTCAAGGATTTGTTACTAAATCTCTATGGAAGGATGAAGATCAGTTGGAGTATTGGAAAGAATTCACCCAAGATTTGCATATAATAGATTTCAAATTATATGGATATTTTGATTTGGTGCATAACATTGAGGAATTTATGTTTTCAAGTTTGCACAGTGTCTTATGGCAGAAATTGCAACATCTCTCAGGGACAGGATCAAGGCTTTATGTGCAGCATAACATGATTTATTTTGGCATGGAGATTTTGAAGCATTTTGGTTTGGATTGCTTGAGGACAAGCAATCTTGAGGAGGGAGGACTTGTCATGTCCCATTTTTTTATTAATTCAATTTCATGGGAAAAATGCTCATTCCAACATTTTATATTATGGGTTGAGGAAGGAGATTGGAAATAATTTATTTAATATTTAATATTTTAGACCAATGATTAATTTATATTTTCAAGCTACTTAATCGGGGCCAATTAAATATTAAATATTTTATAATTTTATTTTGTGTTGGAAATCCAAAGTGGTGGAGAGTATCATTTGGTGCAATTAATAATTTCAAAGATCATGTTGTACCTAAGTTTAGAATATTCTATGACAGATTTTATGATAACTTGGATGGAAATTGGTGGGAATGATGTTATTTTATTTATTTTTACAAGAATGGGTCATTTGGATTTGTTCCTCTATATATTTGCAAGCAATTTCACTTTCCAGGCATCTCATTTTATCATACAAAAACTCTACTGAAATTTGTCTGGACATTTGTGTTCAACAAATAATCTTCTGTGGATGAAAACCCATTGAAGTTTGGTGATCAGTGGATGGAAAACCATTGGTTGAAGGTATCATAGGATGAAACCCCTTTGCTACATGAGGGTAATCTCATACAGATGTTGCATTGGAGCTTCATGTAGTTGCAAGATTTTAGCTTGTTCAGTTTGTGTGTTTTGTAGGTTTTGATAGCAGTATTGTGGAGTTTAGATTTATGGTTTGTGTGTGTGTTATGGTTGCTGAAGTTATGTTTCAGATGTTTTATTCTCATTAGATCCTCTTGGTTCAGCTACAGAGGTATTTTGTCAAACAGTTCATGGACTTTGTGTATGCATCTACATTTTGCATACGTTTCTTGCAGGGCAGTTGCAAAACATTTTGTGCACATCCTATGGTCTTTCTGTACCATGAGACAAAATGTCTTTGAGGTAGTTTGCAAAACAATTCAGGCACATTTTCTACACTTGGAAAGGAGGGTATTGGCAAGGGTCGAGCAGTTCAATTTTTCATCTGCCAATTGTATTTGCTTGAAACTTTCTAAAAACAAGTAAATCTGCTACATGCAACTCGTTCTTGGGTAGTTATATAACTACTTACTTATAACCCTTTTCTCATCAGCTCTTTGGGAGCATTTCATAACTTCATCGGCATTTTGAACAACTTTTAAAACTTGATATTCTTACATATGGTGAATAGTGGAAGATGTAAATGCAATGCATATTACGTGAAGGCTAGTCTTATATCGACACTTTAGGTGGCTAGTAGTTTAAATTTTGCATGGTCAAAATATGGTTAACAAACATATAAAAATGATCTTGGCCATAGAGAAATACGCTAAACCATCTTTCCAAAACCTAAAAATTTATAAAAATCCATTAATGTATGAAAATGTTATGCATGCTTCAATAAAAACTACCAATTTTAGAGTAGAGGGAGGAATAGACACTATTCACACACTAAAAACATTGTTCATGGCCTAAAAATACTATTCAAATCTTGAAACATTATTCTTTTCTAGAAACACTATTCACTACCAGAAACATTGTTCATCATTGGAAACACTATTCATTACTAAGAATACTATTTACTATCAGAAACACTATTTATTGTTTGAAACACTATTCACTACCAAAAACATGATTCATCGCTAGAAACATGGTGTTTACTATAGAAACACTATTTAACATTGGTAATACTATTCACTATTGGAAACATTATTCACAAGTGACTGTACGGCTCAATTTTTATATAAAAAATTACCTTTTTTTCTTTGACATTGAAATTAGGAAAGTTTAATATTAAAATGGGGTATCTTCGGCCTTCTAGACTCAATAGTGAGGTTTGTTTTGTTTTAGGTTACTCCTAACAAAATATCACCCCCAAATCTTACAAAAAATAGTTAACCTACAAGATCAAGCTTACAAAGCCTTACAAATAAGGATTAGATAAGGGACAATAATCTCAATAGGCATGCTAGAATGTAGACGTTAAAAATAAGAAAATAGAAACCAAAGTAGTACAAAAAATAGAAACTATTTAATATCTAGCACTGCCTCCAATTGGGCTCAAGTTGCATAAAAAAGAGTGAAAACAATAAAATATCTCATCAATGCAACCTTGTTTCACTAGCAAATGGCAATTGTGCTCAATGATTCAATGCATGTGGTTTCTCACAAGTTTGTGCAAGATTTCTATAGCATTACACCTATGTATTTGCATTCATCACTCCTTTGATAAAGGATGAGGATGAATTTATAGATTTTTTATTGTAGGACGGGTGGATAAGGGATAAGATTTGAAGATGGATAAAGATAAGATTTTTGAAGAAAGCAGGATAAGGATGAGGATAAATCATGAAAAAGATATGAGAAAATATTTATTTAATATTTAATTAATTAGTTGCACACTAGTTAGAAGTAGAAATGAATTGTGGAAGATATATGATAAATAAAATGAATTTATTTATTTATTTTGAAATAAATAGGTGAAAATTAGTCTAATTAACTTAATAATATGAATTATTTAATTAATTAGTGATGGTAAATGAAAGGGTGAATTAGCATGATAAGGAAGATGTGTTAATGTGATATTAGAATAATATTAAGATGTAATGTTTAAGTATGATGTTAAGAAGTGTAATTTAGGTGTCTACACTTCTATTTCAAGAGAGTGGATGATATGTCTTTATAATAGATACCATATCCTCAAGGATCCCATTGGAGGGAACAACTTTCCCTTATAGAAAGATTCAAATCTAGAGAATCTAGCTTGGGTAGCTATGATGACAGAGACTTGACTTGGTGATTATATTAGTATTCAACTAAATATGTTCCTAGGTTTTCCATTCTACACCTATAGAAGGTCTTGACTGGCCTAATTGCCACTCACTTGTTAGGAGGTAAGAAGGTTTTGATTCTTAGATGTTATTGGGCACCAGTCATTCAACTACTTGAGTGAAGCATGTAGTTTAAATGTATGGGGATTAACAAATTGTTTTTGGTCTTCTAAAACCTATACCATAATTTATGATGAGGGGCTCTTGATTTAAGCCACATTTCACTTGTTATGTCATGGATCTTTAAGCATATTACTTCTTATTAGTGAGAGATGTGTCCTTTGGACCCAATGCTATTCAGATCCAAGAGGTGGGGATGACTTGGAAACTTTAGCATTTCCACATGAGTAGTGGCCACCTTGATAGATGAGAACTTTATTTTAGACCCTTAGAGATAGATGGAGTGGTTGTGCCTAGAAGATAGAGGATTATAATCCTATTGTTCAAGATTTATCCACTTGTTAGATAGTAGTGACTTAGAAAAGACCCATTCTATTGCCTGGGTGCTTTATCTTGAGGATTTCCCCTAGTGCCCCTACCATAGATCTATTCAGGAGGTGACTAAGAAAAAACACAAAACAATTCTATGGGTCCCACTTGTTTTAAGTGTTCCAATTACATGACCACTTAAAGGACCATGCCCAAGAAAATAATGAACATAATGATTCCAACCACTTATTACTATGGAGGTCTATCAGACTAATGAGGACTACATTCTTGAAGGGGAGATAGATGAGATCATACACAAGGGGGAGGATTTAAAACTAGAGGATGAGGAGGTAGCACTAGAGGATGCCATGCCTACACATCAACTTGTCCCATTTAAAGTGTTGACAAAGGAGGAGATGAGGATTGGTGATTCCTCATGGTAGCCTAGATACTCTTATGAGTAATATGCTAATCTTATCCTTTTACTTTTATTTTTCTAGACTTTCTAATATAAAAATAACTATACTCTGACATTAGACTAACACTCTCTTTCTTTGTACTTCAATGCATGCATTTCTAATGGATGGAGGGAATATTTTTATAAATTAGATTACTTATATGTATTGTTCCCTCCCATAGGATGTGCCAAAGAGGCACTTTGGATTTATGTTGAGGTGTCCATACTAGCAAGTCAACATATAGACACCCTTTCTCTTAATTACCATGCTAGACAGGATGTGGCATCATATACAACTAGATTTTCTACACTATAATAAATCACTTTTCTTTAAGAGGTGACAAATATTGTGGTCAACATATGGACTTCTACTTACTGATGAACTCAAGAACTAGTATAATGATACTCATAGATTTGTAGTCATGTCCCTTTGCAATAACATACTTAGAGGATCCCCAAGGCTCCTAATCTAGGATATTATCCTACTATATATCATATCAAAAAAATCAACCCAAGCACAACACAAGTGAGTCAAACTTTGATGCAGCATATTTAATCATACCCTTGCTAGATGGAGCCACCTAGTCACTCTTGCTCTTGTGCCAAGATCTAATCGAGTAGTGGTTAGCTTGGTGGGTTGTTTTGTTCATTGGGAAGTATAACATCATAGATGGAGGTTGTGTTATTTGTATGGTCTCTTCATGTGTGAATTTGATGGTTATTTTAGTTTTTATGATTTAGTTGTTGAAGTTGAGGGACTAATTCTTGCAATTAATTTAGATTGGCATTTCCTCTCTCTCTTGTGATCTCTAAGTTTTTTCTTATTTATTCATAACATTTATTTATGATCTAACCATGAATTTAGAATATTCTTAAGTTGCGGGTCCTTACTGTGTTTTGTTCTAATTGTTGTAGTATTTTTGTTTGTTCCTAAATTGTGTCTTTTGTAGAATTTTCTTAAATTGGTAGGTTTTCCTTGATTTCATCTAGAATTATTTTAATCCGGTCTTCTCTTATTCCAGGGAACATTGAATTCAAGAATTGAATGTTGAACATTTTTATGCCTCTTGATGAAATTGAGGGCTTTCTCTTTTTTGATGGTTTTCATTTTTGGTGTTTTAGGTTATATGAAGTTTCTAATGCAATTAAGCCTATATCAATGCAATTTTCCTTTTGTATTTTCTCAAATTTTTGAATATTATCTAGTTACTACTTTTCTGAAAATGAAATTTCTTTATAAATGTAAATCGAGGATGGCTCTTCCTAATATAGTTTTCTACTATTTTTGTTCTTTTTGCATTTTGATTTTCAATGTAAACTAATCTAATGGAAGCAACATGCATCTAATTTATCAAAATAGGAAATGAAATCTAGATCTAGTAAAACAAGAAATTCTAATCTAACCAAGAGAAAATAATAATTTTATTTCCCTTAGGGCAAGAGAATTTAATAATTGTTATCCAGCTACATTTTTAAAGAAAATAGAGAATTTCTCAAATAGTGATCAATGCTATTGTAGGCTTATGTCCTTAGGGATCCAACTTAGTTTGTATCATCCTCTATATAAATTGGGTCCTCTACTTGATGATAGGAAAGAAAACAGGGATATGAATGAAATTTTAGTAGAAGCTTAGAATCTTGTAGATAAAAAAAATAAAAAGGTTCTTGAAGTCCCATATTAAGCATGAAAATGCTAAAGGATGCTACAATGCATGAACTTGATCCTGTAGAGGTGATCCATTATTAGAAGGAGAGATCTTAGCAAGATGACAAGAATGCAAATGAGATAATCAACCTCCTTAAGGGAAACTATGAATTGAATGCAAGAAGCTTAGAGTCTTGGGAAAAGCTAAAAAGGAAAAGGCTCTCAAAGTCCTATAGGAGAGTAGGAATGCTAATGGGGCTAGGATACAAATAAGATAATCAACCTCCTCTAAAACAAGAGAGGAGGGGGTATATATAGCTTAGAAAGAAACACCAAAGGTAGGGCCAATTGGGAGCTCACTATAGAGCTGGATAAAAGATCATAGAGGTTGATGAGAATAGAATAAGAGATTGATTGAGAGATCATTGAGACATGACTAGAAGTGAATAATAAACTAATTGGGAGAAGATAACTAGTTAGGAAGAGTTATGGCTTAGACAAACAAGAGAGAACTCTTAATCAAAAGTGAAAACAAAAGTAAACTAAATAGAACTAAAAGAAATCATGCATACCAAACGATGACAAGGTTACCCCTTCGGGGAACTAGTTCACCCATTTTACTAGGACAGGTCACCTGGGTGATCCTACAACTAAAGGATAGGTTTCCTAGGTGACCTTAAAGTCTCTCAGGTGACCCTCTAGTTAAGGATCTACAAAAGGTTTTTAGACATGTGAAAAGTCTGGGAGGTTAGTTCAGAGACTAGACAAGATGGTTAAGGAGATAAATAGGCTATAGAATGCATCATCATGTATGGATATACTAAGAGAAGTGTAATTCCTAGCTTTGAAGGTCATGAGGTAGATTTCCAAATCATCATTGGACTACCATGTCAGCCCATGCAACTTTCAACACTTATAGTATACATGTATAAGTTGTACCAAAGTCCTAGTGAAGATTCAAAAAGTTTGTGTTTCTCCATCTCTTTGAGGATGGAAGGTAGAATACTATTTCAATATTTTATCCATCTTCTACCTTAATGTACACCAAATATTTCAATAGAAACAATCATCTATGTCCAAGATGATTCTTTCCAAAATCGTAATGCATACCCACACATTCTTAAAGAAGAGTTATGCTACATTACTTCTTGTTATGGTCTTTTTACAAGGTATCAACACATATCTTGCAAAAATAGTCCACTACAATAAAAATATATACATTACCATGCTTTAACATAGGAATACCACCTACAAAATTAGAGGAGCTACTCCACAATGATCTCAAAGGAATTGGTGGGGATTAATACAAACCAAGTTTCTTATTATGTGGCTTGCTTATATTACCTAGTTTGAAACTCCTAATAAGCTTGGACATATCCAATTAAATGTATAGCTAATATACATACCACTAATTGTTATAAACTACCCTTTTCACTTGAAAATTTCCTACAAGTTGTGAAGTATGAGATTCTCTCATTAAAAATAACCTCTCTCTTTAGGTATACATAGCTTTCCCACCTTGAAATGGAGGCCATCCTTGAGATAGTATACTAACTTTGGCTTACAATCAACTATCTTATGCCTCCTAGTTTTTTCACATATCTCACTAAAACCTTCATCTATGCATAATATTTAACATAAAAACTTCATTTACAAATGGTTGCAATAATGAAACTGTACTTAATAGTGAGAGAAGGTGTGGTCTAGAAAGCATATTGAACAACTAAAACATTACATCACAATTATAGTTCCTACTTTAACATATGATGATTTTTTTGCAAGAATCCCTTCAACTTGTAATTATGGTATTGTTTGAGATATGTTTATGCTGTTAAATAATTCAATAATTGATTTCCATGTATTGTTATAAGGTATTTTTTTCACTTCTTTACTATGGAGATCAAGGAATATCTCTTTATTATATGTATTGTATCTTAGTACGAAACCTTTAAGAAATTTATAATAATAGCATAACATTCTTCCTCCTTGTAATGAAATGACTACCATTATGTAGACAATAGAATTGATCTCAACCTTAAATTGTACTTAAGGATTAGGCAATGTAAGAATAGATGCATGACCAATTTTATTCATGAGATCATAGAATGAGCAATACTACTTTTCACCCCAATGAAATCTTTCTCTATCTCCTAAATTGTGTGCAAGAAAGGAACAATGTATGAGAAACACTTAACAAAATTCTATAGCTATTGGATTACCCCAGTAAAGCTCCTAGTCTCCAAAATGGATGTCAAGGATTTGTCAATTCACTATGGCCTCAATCTTGGATGGATATCTTTCTATCTCACCATTCCCCACCATATGAGAAAGGTACATAAGTTAGGTCTTTCCAAACTCGTAAAAATATGTTCTTAAACACTTCAAACACCTCCTTATGATGGGAAACATCCTCTTCATATGTTTTTTCTAGAAACCAACATATCATGTAAGTAAACAATACTAGACATGAATATATGAGGGATCCCAATACATCATTCATCAACTGCATTAAATTTGTTGGAGAATCAAGTATAATCCAAATGATAGAAAGAATGCCACTCATAGAGGGAATGTCTTAACCAGCTGGTGCTTTGTAAGCGACCAGCTAGTCGACGTTCGTACAACTAGTAGAAGACAGTTAAAAACTAGTCGACGAAGAGTACGGAAAGGATAGTAAAAAAGAATTGAACAATTTCCATCGTTAGATAGTGTCGACTAAAGAACCTATTGACCCAGCAGTACAGTCGATGGTTTACAACTCACCGGCTGTTTACAGCTGAGCCTCATAGAGACCTTTCTTAATCTCAAATATTATTTTCCATATGTTTTCTTCTTTGATATGATCTTGATGATTATACTTTGATTTACAAGCCAATTCAATGAAGTACATGTTATGTTTATAATTTCATCTATTAAATCATCTATAAGGTGTGGTTGATACCTCTTGATGGCATTTTTCTTTAGAACCTGATAATCAACACACATATAACATGTTCCATCATTCTTTTATACTACCATGATTGGAGGACCACAAGCTAACATGATTTACATTATCAACTCTTGCTCTATCAACACCTTAAATCATATCTTGGATTCATCTTCAGGGAGACTGTTTGATAGTCCTTAAATGATGAGATGTAGATGTTCCCCAGTCTTTCAGAAACTTTTAAAATTTTAAATCATCCAATGGAAAGATATAAGTATCCAATATGTAAGATTACAGTCACTAGAAATGATCTGAATATAAAAACCACCAGACCTAATAGCATCTCAATCTAAACACAACATATTCTTCATAAAAGAGTGGCACTGCAACCGCATTTAACCCTTTTTTGGGAATCAAATGTGTTGCTCTTTTAAATCAATGCGGCATTTCCTTAATCAACTGCTCCCCATCAATAAAACTGATGTTAAAAAAGGGTGCAGCTTCGTCATAACTCAGCTCATGTGACCATGGAACTCTTCCTGCGGTATTTGAGCCTGGTCAAGAACAATTATGCTGCCCAAAAGTCACAGTCCTGCCCTTGAAATTCAATAATCAAGAAAATAGAATGTGTCATTCGGAATTGTTTTTAAATTTCCACTTGAACATGACTTTTCTATAAATTGTTTTGGATTCTTCAACTCACATTTGTCTAGTAGGATCGTCCCAGTCATTCCATCCTTGAGGGAGTATAATATCAGCCATGTAGGTGAATGCAAATATAACTCTGGAGTAATGTCTCCATGCTCTACCCAACAACATTGTTCCATCTCCTGTCACGTTACAGTTTAAAAAAACAAACCTTGTTCCGTCTTCACTTAGATTCCTGCTCTAAGCTGTTATTGCTCCGTTTTTTTTTTTTTTAAATAGAAAAAGGGAGAGGGCACCCATAGATTAATAGAGTTAACAAATTACAATATTTATGGCCTAAGCCCAGTTCATAGAAATAAAACAAAACTGGAATCATAACCGGTCTAAGTCAACACCAGACGAAACAACAAAAACACAAAAAAGAAAAAAGGTGTCACCCGAACATCCGCCACTAAAACTACCTCCACACAGGAAGGCCATAGGAGAAACCCCGAGGCAAGACAAAAACTTCACCCGCAAATGCCACCAAAACAAACACGAAGGAAACAGGCCAACCTTCCACTCCCCATGCCAATCCGCAAGGAACACCACCAGAAACAGCCTCAAACCACCAAGAGCACATCCCACCACCCCCACCTCATGCTGCAGCTGGAGCAGCTAGAAGACCATGCACATCCAGTTCCACTACCACAGACGCCTGATTACCTTCATCAGGATCCTCCAAAGCATACCTAGGCATGCCTAGGGCGAGATCAGGAGCGTGAATCCAAAGGAAATGGATGGCAGTAAAAACATCCTTTATCCTTTCAGTTTTTTTCTTTGTGAGTAAAAAATAATGAGACCTCAGCGCAACCTCTATATCACCACTACTCAGGGATAGAATGCTGGCTTGTAAAGCCCAGTAAATTGCTTGTTGCGGGGGAGAGGTACGGAAAGCTACTAAGTTGAACAGACCACCAATAAGAGCATCTGCTTGGTCCATACGATAGGCAGAGACCGCTGCTTCCCATCTATCCACAGTGTAAATGTTTTTGAAAAACAAACCGGCAGCAAGAGCGTGAACAAAGTCACCATCCATCACCAGATCCATTATGTTGGAGAGTAGCTATGACACCACATCTAATAAATTGAGTACGTGCCCCTCATATCCTCTTATCCATGCATGGCCAACTATGTTTCTAACAACAATCTGGGTGAGGGTGCAGTCCTTGTGAAGCAAAGTCATCAAATCTAACGACTTTACCCGCCCTCTTATCTCAGGTTCCCACTCCAGAGCTGGAAAAAACATTCACTGATTGAGACGCGTATCCGCCATGCAAGCTGTCCTTGTGGGGTAGAGAGGGCATGAATGGGATAGGCACCGAGAAAATAGGGCAAAAGAGTGAGATGTGATGATACGAAGGCTTTCTGCAGAAGAAACTGAACAAAATTCCTTTGTCCATCCCAATGGCACCAAAAGTAGTAGATATTCTAAGCAAAAGGCCATTATGTCGGGAATAAGAAAACTAAGGACATCCCTGACGTCATAGTATCAACGGGCGTGGATGGCAGGATATGTGGTACTTTGCCATGAAAACCGCCAGAATCTTTGCAGCGTGTTCAATACATGGCCACCCCATCAAAAAAAATGCTAGTCATGATGCCTACAAAGGAACCATTTACTCCGGGTAATTAGATCTAGTCACCTTCACTTAATGAGGCATGAGCAAGGTGAGATACGCAATCTCCACCTGCCCTCATTAAAACCGAGAGATCCATGACAGTCTCGATTCATCTTCTCTCATGAATACTTGCGATCTTCAACCACGGACTCTGTCAGAAAAAGAACAAAAAGAAATAACCCTCATTTAATATGGCGGACTCCATGTCAGGGGGTGAAGCTAGAACAAACGGACTCTGCATAGCTTGGATCCTGTCAACCCTTTCCGCACACGTGCCAGGAAAGACGACCATAAATGAGCCGGCTAAGCAGCGTATCTTAGCGGGAAGGCTTTTTCAAAGAACTACAGCCTGACATACACAGTCCGGCTAACCATCAACGCAGACTACCCCCGCCACCTCATCCATCTCACTTGTCAGAAGGCTAGCCAAAGAATTTGAAAAAAATTGGTCCTCGGGTGAAAACACCACATGTGCACTTTCAAGATCAACGGCTATGTTTGCTAACATGTCCGCCACCTTATTACCTTCTCTAAATGTGTGAGAGATGAGGAAATTATTGCTCCGTTTGGCCAATTAGTTGCACTCAAATGACATTCCTGCCACAAAACAAATTAGAGCAGAATTAGTAATCAAAACAAACAGTGTTAATGGGCGGGGGAGAAGGAGGGGCGATTTTTTCCCTTTCACTGTGGTGAGTATTGAGTTTAGTTTAGTTTAGTTTAGTTTACCTCATAGATAGATTGCCCGTTGCTGCATATAAAATCTACAGCACCTTGAATGAAACAGTTAATGTTTGCCTTGTCATACACAGTGTCCTGAAAGCCTAAGAATCTGCAGTTATAAAATGCAGACCTGTCTCCGGATATTGTAATTGCAACGGCTGCAATGCCCCGCATCTCATATGAATTCTGCATATGTTAATTATGGTAGAGTGAAATTTTCGTGCAGTTTCTGCTATCTTCTCAATATCAGCATCAACTTTTTTCTTCAAGAATCTAACAGAAAGATAATTTTATCAACTTTTGTGGCCGCTAATGACTTTGAACGTGGATAAGATTTATCTCTGGATAACAACCATTCTTGAAAATATAAATGTAGTGAATTAGTTTTGGTTTTGTTATAAACTCGGTCATACCTCGATTGTAATGAATCTAGCTTCAAAATATAGACGATCACAGTTGCACTCAAATCTAAATTCCCTGTTTCAATGATACTGTCATTCCAAGTTATGACAGTGTTCATAGCGTCATAGCCGCTGAGAATTATGTAAGGCTTCTCTGCAGGAATTGTCACCTTTTCCCTGCAAAATGTTGCCCAGTGATTAAAAGCACTAAAAGTTTTCCACAAAAGCACTAGTTTGAAAGATAACACCTTGGAGCTTTCAGGGATAGGTCAAACGGTGAAAACAATAATGATGGTTGTTGGTGTGGATTTACTTAGTATGGGTGTATACTCTACTTAGATATGATTCACTTTAATGGTCAAACAATCAATAGTGATTTTACACCTCATTCACAACAAAAAGTGGTAAATATTTGTCCTATTTTTATTGGCCAAAATTGACATTTAACTGTTGATGTGGATGATATTTAAGAATAGCCATGGGTGCATGTACCCTGAAGTTATAGTGGTGTATGTTAAGTTGAAATCTACATTTTATATTGTTTATAATTCATCAACACAAATCTTTATCTAATTGTTTGATATCATATATTTTTTTCAACCTCAATTTCAAAAAATAAAAATAACCGCTTTTGTGAATTATAATTTTCCTTGACATCAATAATTTCAAATATCAAATATCAATTTTAAAATATATTAACCATAATAGCACCCTACATCTGTGGGTTAGCCAATGGAGAAAAAGTGTAAGCATGAACGTTTGGATTCTTTTGTTCAAGCACATATAAAGCTATGTTACCAGAAACAGAAAGGAACCCAATGTGAAAATGGAATATTTAGATGTTGTGGATAAGAAACATGGATATATATATATATATATATATATATATATATATATATATATATATATATATATATATATATATATATATATATATATATATATATATAAAGCAAGTTTCTAAATTAATTTAAAAAAAATTCTAAGAAATTTTATGTGATTTAGTTTTTATTAAAATTTATAATAAAAAATAAAATAAAAATAATGAAACTTAACCAAAAAAAATATTAAAAAAATAAAGCAGAAGAAATTCATATTAAGTGAAGTATTAAACAGTGGGAAATCAGACAATACAATAACATGGCATTTGTGTTTATGAGACTTAATCTCTTTCAATTTCTTTGGAGAACATTATCAGAATATGGACCTAAAATTACTTTACTTTAAACAATCTTTCAATAGTAATTTTTACATTTCCTCTCTACCAAAAAGTGATAAATATTTGTACTTTTACCAACCAAAATTTACGTTTAAATATTAAACTAAATCTTGTGTAAGAATAATCAACTTAAGCATCTTATGCAAAGAGAAAATTGATTTTGGAATCTCTTCATAAACCCATCACTAAATTACAGCTCAAATATATTCATTAGTTTCTTAAAAATAATATGTATGAAGTAAACCATTCAGAGCGAGAAAGAGATAAATCCATCAATGTGCTATCTATATCTAAGTGGATTAGTTCAGTATAAAAATTTCTAACAAAATCTGTGCAGTGATGGAAAAAATATGCCCACATTGACATTTCCTGCAAGACATACATACAAGATGAGATCTTAATGATTGTTTTATAAGGAAATACCAACAGTTCTTTTTTTAATTTTAAGATATTGTTTCTTTTTAAAAAAAAATTAAGGATTACATACAAACTTAAACTACTACGTAAATCTTTTTGTAGCCATATTTGGGTACCTGTAGATGCCAGGAATAAGATGGATGGTAATAAGATCCTTGTTATTACTAGGGACGTGATCAATTGCATCTTGCACCTTACTGAAATCTCCATCTTTTCCTTGACAAACAGCTATAAGAGAGGGAGACCTATAATCTACCTCACCATGATCTTCACCCACACGACTCTTTGGTTCTATTAACTGCTTCTGTGCAAGCAATAGTGCAAGCGCCAGAACGAAAACCGCTAAGCTTAGAACGAAAACCGCTAGGTTTATACGACGACACATTGCAACTGAAAATAGTGAAAGTCGATATATATGATGCAACCTCTACTCCCATCCATATAGGAACCCATGAATTATAAAAAAATATATTTATAGTATGTGGAGAGATATTTTTTAGTTGTGTCATGTTTTTTTTTTAAAAAAAAAATTATAGCTTTTATTTTTATTTTGTTTTTAATTTTTGCATTTTCTATGATTTTTGTTTTTTTCTTTTTGGTTGCATAGTTTTTTTTTAATTTCTCCACCTTTTTTTTTCAACCCTTTCCAATTTTTTTTTATTTTTTTTCTAATTTTTTTATTTTTGGTGCATAGTTTTTTTTTTTTTCCTGTGCTTTCATCTCCACCGTGCCGTGACTTTAGAATGCCTCTCCCCATATCAAGTGCAAGGCAGTGGCTATTAATTAATGCAATTTGTTTAGTATGAAAATAAAATTATTTATGGAAGATCAAAGAGTCATTACTTAGAAATTCACATTATTTAAAAATCACATTCATATTAGAAATTAACTATGGAAGTCCAAGAGTCACCACTTTGAAATTCATATTATTTAGAAATCAAATCTATATTGAAAGCCAACTATAGAAGCCAAAGAGTCACCACTTAGAATATCATATTAGATTTCCTCCTATAGATTTGAACTTGGGTCTCCACAATGACAACACAATGCTTTAAGCAATTAAATTCAACACCATAGACTACTTTAATTATTTTAAATAAAACTATATTATAATAATATATTTTGAAACATGAAAAATAAATTGAAAATTTTGACTAATAATTAAATTAATTTGAAAACAACTAATATTTTAACATTTTAATTGTTTATTGAATATACACTGATTTTATTACAATAATATAATACATTTAACCATTTACCCTACAAGTTTAAATTAAAATGAATAATAGACCACATTTGTCAATTCATTCTAAAAATAATAAAGATGTCTTGAATTAAGTAGGTTAAGCATTATAAGAAGAGATGTTTTGATTTTCTAGAGCATTATTATGTTGTAGTTTCTCAATATGTGATTAGATGTATAACTTATAGTTTTAGTTTATATTTTGAATTCTTGAGATGTAGTAATGTAAAGGAGTATGAATGTGGCTTTCTTGTTGTATAAATACAAAAATTGTCATAGAACATTCTTTAGTCCTACTAAATGGTATGAATTATATGTTAACAATTTATAAATATTTTTCATTACAAGTTGTTAGTTAATATTTTAGAATTAAGAATTTATGATTGCTTATTTAGAGATAGAATAAAATAAGGATTGTTTAATTATCTTCAATATTTATCTAATGAGGTATTGTCCTAAGCATAGACCTAAAGTTTAAATTTTGAGAAAATTTGAATGTTTGAATGTTTTGTGATGCCATCACATGCGTTGCTTCAAGTATATTTGGGAATAATGATACATGTATAAAAGATTTAGAATTTGTGCATGCCTAGGTGGCTCTATCAAAACAAAGATCTATAGCAAAACATGGGGAAAATATATCATTCACTATGGAAATATAGCATGAGATAACATGTCTACACAATCACACTTGGACACTCATTCTCATCCAGTGTATAAGTTAGATGTAAATTATTTTCCATATTTAGAGGGTCATCCCAATTCATTAGGGATTGTAACATGTATGTCATTGTTGAACACCTATGTGTACCAATACCAACCAATTATGTATTGTTGCGATGACCCTAAACCAAAACATTCTTTAAAATATCACAATATAGAAATACACAAATCAAATATTTATCTTAAAATGACTAGAAATACCATTAAATTATATCCATGTAAAATTCCTAAATTTAAAATCTCATAAACTTAGAGAATGAGCTTGCACATATAGAACTTACTAGAACTGGTGTATTTCAATCATATATTTCATTCAAATATATTGTTGTCCCAAGAATTACAAAGGGATCTATAAAAATGTAGTTGACAATAGACATTACAATTATTAACAATCATTTCCTAAAATACCCACAACAACAACACTAAGATGCCCAAAATGCTACTAGAAACCTTCCATGCTTAAAGTGTAGTTGCAACCTCATGATGAAGTTGCCCATAGGAACCCAAAGGTTTTGCATCATCCAAACTCTAGGGAAACCAATGAGGTTTCATCCATTGATATCCATAACCTAAGGGTTTTGTCCTCAGATTCACTACATAATGCAGGTGTCCAACCCTAGAATTAATGTTTGACCTAGTTGACAAAGATTCCAAAATCAACAAATAGCTTGCTTTAAATAGATACTTGAGGACCTAGCATGGTACTCTTGCATGTAGGTAGGAATTTGAGAGTTTGTTGCCCATCTACAATATTTAAATGAGACCATTAACGATATTCTAGGTTTTGCACTTGGTAGGTGGAGTCCCATGTCTGAATAGTGGGGTTCAATGGAAAAGGAATGCCTAGTAGTGGGGATCAAGGTTAGGAGATATCCATTACAATAGGCATTGACTATACCCATTAAAAGATGGAGTGGGGATGAGGATTAGAGAATACTTGCTATAATAGATTTTATGAAGAGAGTTCTCTATCTATTTTAACTCTACTAGTAATCATATAAATTAAACATATTAACCAAAAATTATCACGAAAATTTTTAGGATATTGTTTATTTAACAATTCTTGATGAAATTAAATTTTATATTAAAATTTTTAAAAATGTACAGCAGAATATAAGATTTTATTGTCCCTAAATTTCACAAACTTTGTTCGTAACATCAATTATCTACTGGTGATTCAAATGTAGATGTAAGTCCAGTCACTGTGAGGTGCTACACGAATTCCCCCAAAATTATCTCGTCGAGAATGTTTCTTCCTGGAGACCACTGGATTAATTTAAAATGCTGGAAGGGACTTCGACAAGTACACAAAACTATACCGAACTGCTTGAATTTTTAAGCTGCATGTATTAAAAGACATATATAAAACTTAATAGAGGCACCTGTCATGTTCAGGGAGATTGTTTGATAGTCCTAAAACGATGAGATATACATGTTCACCAGTCATTCAGGGACTTGTTCAATTTTAAATTATCCAATGGAAAGAAAGAAGTATCCAATATTTAAGACTAGAGTCACTAGAAATGTTCTGAATATAAAAACCACCAGACCTAATAACATCTCAATCTAAACACAACATATTCTAGTTAAAAGAGTGTCACTGCAACCACATTTAACCGTTTTTGGGAATAAACTGTGTTGCTCTTTTAAATCAATATGGCCTTTTCTTGATCCACTGATCCCCATCAATAAAACTGATGTTCAAAAAGGGTGCAGCTTCCTCATCACTCAGCTCATGTGACCATGGAACTCTTCCTGCGGTATTTGAACCTGGTCCAGAACATTGATACTGCCCAAAAGTCACAGTCCTGCCCAAGAAACAAAACCAAGATTGATTTGAAATTCAATAATCAAGAAACAAGAATGTCTCATTCGGAATTGTTTTCAAATTTCCACTTGAACGTGACTTTTCTGTAAATTGTTTTGGATTCTTCTTGGGTCAAGGTAACTCACTTTTCTCTAGCAGGATCGCTCCAGTTATTCCATCCTTGAGGGAGTATAATATCAGCCATGTAGGTGTATGCAAATATAACCCTGGAGTAAATTCCCCATGCTCTACCCAACCACATTTTTGGGCATCCTGTCACGTTACAGTTTAAAAAAACAAACCCTGTTCCCTCTTGACTTATATTTCTGCTCTGAGCTGTAAGTGCTCCGTTTGGCCAAGCTTTTGCATTCAGATTACATTTCTGCCACAAAACAAATTAGATCGGAATCAGTAATCAAAACAAACAGTTTTAATGGGCGGGGGGAGAAGGGGAGGGGTGATTTTTTCCCTTTCACTGTGGTTAGTATTGTGTTTGGTTTAATTTAGTTTACCTCATAGATAGATTGCCCGTTGCCGCATATAAAATCTATAGAACCTTGAATGAAACAGTTTTTGAAGTAATGTCTGCCTTCCTTGTCATACACAGTGTCTTGAAAGCCTAAGAATCTGCAGTTATAAAATGCAGACCTGTCTCCGGAAATTGTCATTGCAACGGCTGCGGCGTTCCGCCCCGGCTCATATGAATTCTGCATATGTTAATTCTAGTATTATAATAGAGTGAACATTTCGTGCAGTTTCTGATATCTTACTCAATATCAGTATCAACTTTTTCTTAGAGAATCGAACAGAAAAATAATTTTATCAACTTTTGTGGCCACTACTGACCTTAAACGTCGACAAGATTTATCTCTGGATAATAACGATTCTTGAAAATATAAATGTAGTGGATTTAGTTTGGTTTAGTTATAAACTCGGTCATACCTCGATTGTAATGAATCTGGCTTCAAAATCTGAAGCATAGACGATCACAGTTGCACTCAAATCTAAAATCCTTGTTTCAATGATACTGTCATTCCAAGTTATGAAAGTTTTCATGGTGTCATAGCCGCTGAGAGTTATGTGAGGCTTCTCTGCAGGAATTATCACCTTTTCCCTGCAAAATTTTGCCCAGTGATTAAAAGAACTTAAAGTTAAAATTTCAAATAAGGCACTAGTTTGAAAGATAAGGCCTTTGTAAAAAAATCTTAAATAACTGTATTAGCGTAGAAGAAATTGTGAAATTTTTTTTGGAATAATGAATCAGAATTTTAAAGAGTACTTATATTAAGGCAGGTTTTATTATATATTCAGTTAATTATAAGATTTTACTTATTTTGAGGATCAGAGATTTACAGATGATCGAACATAAAATCTATATTTGATATTCTGACATAAAATTTACATTTTATATTGTTTAAATTCATCAACAAAACTCTTTATCTAATTGTTTGTCTTCATATTAATTTCTTCAACCTCAATTTCAAAAAAAAAAAAAACGTTTTTTTTGAATTATAATTTTCCTGGACATTAAGAATTTCAATTATCAAATATTATTTTTAAAATTATATTAACCCCAATAGCACCCTACATATGTGCACGCTCACTATAAACAGCCGGCACGTTTAGATTGATCAGTTGAATTCACCTCCGCCTACTCTACTGTTTGTGCATGGTATTTTCTGATTCAAATCTTGGAGCTTTATTAATAAGTTAGTTATCAAACAATGTCTTCTTCGATCTTGATGAGCTCATTAGTAATCATGATGTAATGGCTCTAAACCAGGAAAGGAAAGATAGTACGCAGTTGGATCAAGCAATTCGCCTAAAAAAATGTCTGCAAATAACACTTTAAATACGTGTAGCAGAAGAAAATATGTCTTGATCTTTTTGTAGAAATCAATCATCAAAAGAGGAATGATGGGGAATGATGAGGTTGAAGACAGACAATACAATAACATGGTATTTGTGTTTATGAGACCTGATCTCTTTCAATCTTTTTGGAGACCATTATCAGAATGATGGACGAGTAATTTTACACCCTATTCCTATAAAAAAACGGTAAATAGTTGTCCTACGTTTTAGGAACCAAAATTTACTCTTAAACATTAAACTAAATGTTGTTTAACAATAATCAACTGAAACACCCTATAAAAAGAGAAAAATGATTTTGGAATCTCCTCATAAACCCATCACCCAGTTCAAATTACACCTCAAATATATTCATTAGTTTCGAAATTAAAATGTATAAAGAAAATCATTCAGGGCGAGAAAGAGATAAATCCATCAATGTGATATCTATATCTAAGTGGATTAGTTCAGTATAAAAATTTCTAGCAAAATCTGTATAGCGATGGAAAAAATATGCCCACTTTGACATCTCCTGCAAGACATATATACAAGATGAGATCTTAATGATTGTTTTATAAGGAAATACCAACAGTTTTTTTTTTTTTTTTTTTTTGAAGATATTGTTTCTTCTAAAAAAACTAAGGATTGTACAAACTTAGAGTACTTAAATCTTTTTGTAGCCATATTTGGGTACCTGTAGATACCAGGCCTAACAAGGATGGTAATAGACTCCTTGTTATTGCTAGGGACGTGATCGATTGCATCTTGCACCTTACTGAAATTTCCATCTTTCCCTTGAGAAACAATTATAACAGAGGGAGAGCTATAATCCAGCTCACCATGATCTTCGCCCACAGGACACTGGTGTTCTCTTGACTGCTCATATGCAATCAATACTGCAAACACCAGAAAGAAAACCGCTAAGGTTACAAAGTTTATACGACACATTGCAACTGAAAATAGTGAAAGTCGATATAGATGATGCAACCTCTGCTCCCATCCACATAGGAACGCATGAATTAAGATATATAAAAGTGCAAGGTGGTGGCTATTGCAATTTGTTTAGTATGAAAATAAAATTGTTTATGGAAGATCAAGAGTCCTTAGTTTGAAATTTACATTATTTAGAAATCATATTCATATTATAAATTAATTATAGAAGTTCAAGAGTCACCACTTTGAAATTCATATTATTTAGAAACCACATCTATATTGAAAGTCAACTATGGAAGCCCAAGAGTCACCACTTAGAATCCCATATTAGATTTCATACGTATAGATTTGAACTTGGGTCTCCACAATGATAATCCAATGCTTTAAGCAATTAAATTCAACACCTTAGACTACTTTAATTATTTTTAATAAAATTATAATATAATAATATATTTTGAAACATGAAAAATAAATTGAAAATTTTGACTAATAATTACATTAATTTGAAAACAACTCATATTGTAACATTTTAATTGTTTATTGAATATACACTAATTTTATATTGTAAATATTTGGTTTTATAAAATAATATAATACATTTAACTATTTACTCTACAAGTTTAAATTAAAATGAGTTATTACTGAGATATATTTGATAATTTTATTTAGTAATAGATGAATTTTTTTAATTCTATATTTAAACAATTTAATTTTTTTTATTATGTTATTTCTATAGAAATAAGATCTACATTTGTCCCACATCCTTGTCAATTCATTCTAAAAATAATAAAAACGCCTTGAATTAAGTAGGTTAAGCAATATGATGGAAGGGCATCCTAGTTTAATAGGTAATAATGTATCAACTAAGAAGAGATGTTTTGATTTTTGAACATATTATTATGATGTAGATTAGATTTATAGCTTATAGTTTTGTTAGTTTATATTTTGAATTTTTGAGATGTAGCAATGTAAAGAATATGAATGTGGCTTTCTTGCTGCATAAATATAAAAATAGTTATCAAACATTCTTTAATCTTACTAAATGGTATGTATCATATGTTAACAATTTAAATATATTTTTCACTACAAGTAGTTGGTTAATATCTTAGAGTTAGAATTTTATGATTTATTATTTAGAGATAGAATAAAATAAAAATTATTTAATTATCTTCAATATTGATCTAAAGGAGGTATTGTCCTAAGAACATACCAAAAGTTTAAATTTTGAGAAATTTTGAATGTTTGAATGTTGTGTGAGGACACCACACATGTTGATTCAAGTACATTTGGGAATAATGATACATGTATAAAAGATTTAGAATTTGTGCATGCCTAGGTGGCCTTATCAAAACAAAGATCTATAGCAAAACATGGGGAAAATGTATCACACTATGGAAATACAGCATGAGATAACATGTCTACATAATCACACTTGAGCACTCATTGCCATATAGTGTATATGTTAGATGTAAATTATTTTCCATATTTAGAGGGTCATCCCAATTCATTAGGGAATGTAACTTGTATGTCTTTGTTGAACCCCAATGTGTACTAATACCAACCAATTATGTACTATTGCAATGACCCTAAACCAAAACATTCTATAAAATGTCACAATATAGAAATACCCAAATAAAATATTTATCTTAAAATGACTAGAAATACCCTTAAATTATATCCATGTAAAATTCCTAAATTTAAAATCCCATAAACTGAGAGAATGAGATCGCACATATAGAACTTGCTAGAACTGGTGTATTTCAATCATATATTTCATTCAAATACATTGTTGTCCCAAGAATTACAAAGGGATATGTTGAAATGTAGTTAACAATAGACATTACAATTATTAACAATCATTTCTTGAGATACCCACAACACTGAGATGCCCAAAATGCTGCTAGAAACCTTCCATGCTTAAAGTGTAGTTGCAACCTCATGATGAAGTTACCCAAAGGAACTCAAAGGTTTTTCATCCTCCAAACTCCATGGAAACCAATGGGGTTTTATTCATTGATCTCTAAAACCTAAGGGTTTCCTCCTCCGAGTCACCATAGAATGCAAATGTTCAACCCTAGAATTAAAGTTTGATCTAGTTGGCAAAGATCCAAAAATTAATAGATAGCTTACCTTAAATAGATACTTGAGGACCTAACATGGTACTCGTGCATGCTAGTAGGAATTTGAGTGTTTTCTGCCCATCTACCATATTTAAATGAGACCATTAATGGTATTCTAGGATGTGCAACATGGTAGGTGGAGTCCCATGTCTGAATAGTGGGGTTCAATAGAAAGGAAATGCCTAGCAATGGGGATCAAGGTTAGGAGATATCCATTATAATGGGTGTTGAGTATACCCATTAAACGATGGAGTGGGGATCAGGATTAGAGAATACTTGATATAGGAGGTGTCAAGGATTAGGCTTTTGGGGGTTGGAAGGAACAAGGATTGAGGTGAGAGAGTACTCACCAATAGAGGTGTTAGGGATCAAGGTTAGTGAATACCTACTATAGGAGGTGTTAGGGATTAGGTTTCAAGGGTACCCATTGTAGGAGGGAGTGGGGATTAGTGTTAGGAGATACCCTCTACAAGAGATGTCAAGGGTCAAGATTTAGGGATTCCCATTACAAGAGGGAGTGCGATCAGGGTTAAGAGACATCCATTACTAGATAGGGTGAGGATCAAGATTGTTGCATATCTAATACTAGCTAGGATTAGGGATAAGTAACTACATAACTACTACTAGTGCAAGGAAGGAAGGAAGGATGTAGAAACTTGCATACTAGAGATTGATGAAAGAGAAAGAATAGAGGTTTGGGATTCTCAAATACTGCATACCTTTGTGGTATGCCAATAATAAAATGTTTGGGAGCCCTCAACATATCAGTGGTCAGAATATCCAATAGCTCAGAGATTGGAGATTAGGAATATGGCCTATCAACTATAGATGTAAGGAGGGAGGGGAAAACCTAGAGTTACAAATGCATGAAAGTGACGAAGGAGCAAGGATCAGGGCTTGGGGTTTTTAGATACCTCATACTTTTTGGGGACTATTGGTACAATGGGGAGTATGGAAGTCTAAGATTAAGGGAACTAGGGAATCTTAAACTTGAGGGAAAGGAAGGAGAAAGGATGCTATCATGGGAAAGTATAAAATCTTGATAGGTAAGACAAAGCAAGGGTTGGAGATAATGTATAACAACATGAGGAAACTTGAATCTCCACTCAAAGATATAGAAAATGAATCTGACACTCTCATACTTAGGATTTGAGGCATTACAATTCCACCCTTCCCATACTTTCTTTCCCTCAAGAAATGTAGAATTGGATGCTCCAAAATCTCCAACCCTTCCCAAGTAACATCTTTCATAGGTAAATTCTTCCAATGAATTTGGAACTTTCTAATGCTTTTGTTTCTCAACTTCTTCACCCTAGCATCAAAAACAATATTAGGTCCCAAAATGATCTCCCCTTCATCATCTAGGAATGGTAGATATACTAAAGGTGTAAAATTTTGTCCAAGTTTCCTATTGAGGAATGAAACATGGAAAATATTAGGGATCCTACTATCCTCTAGTAGTTTTAGCTCATAATCCACTTCAATACACTACAAGATCTTGTAGGGTCCACAGAAGGATGGTTTGAGATTTTTAGCCCCAATTACTTTGATACTAGTTTTCTTATAAGGCCATGATCTCAAGAAGACCATATATCCCATCTCAAATGATATCTCTATGTAGTTTTGATCTACATTGAACTTTTATCAATTTTGGACTTATTAGAGGTGATCCTTGAGTGACTTCACTACCTCTTGACTATACCTCACCATGTTACTAGTTATTGTCACCTTCTTGTTAACAGAAAACTAAATAAAAAAAAGTTAGTTCATCATAACCATATAATGCCAAGAAGGATGAAATACCAATAGACATATGGTGTGAGGTATTGTAGTAGTACTCCCCTAGATGTAGCCACTTGGTCCAAGTTGTTTTCTAATTAAAGACATAGTTCCTTGAGTAGGCATGCACCCACTTGTTCACAATCCCCATTTTCTCATCTATTGGGGGATTGTTTCTTATTCTAGAGTTGAGTACTATGCTAGTCAAATGGATAAATCTTTCCAAAAATAGCTAAGGAATCTATTATCCCTAACACTATTAATAGTTTTATTTAGTTCATTAATCCTAAACACTTCTCTGAAAAGTTAGCCACTTGATGTACTTTGAACTCTAAGGTGATAGCAAATAATTGTGCATACTTCATTAGTTTCTTGGCTACCACATAGATTCATTACTTACCTTATACTTTGGGGAGGCTAATGAATAATTCCATTGATATGCTTTCCCACTTCCAACTTGAGATAGGTAGAGGATGAAGCGAACCTACAAGAGAGAGATATACTCTATTTTGTTTTTTTGGTAGGTCCTACACTCTTTGACATCCCCGAATATGTCCTCTTTGAGATCCTTATATGAGCATATCTCTAATTTTCCTATATGTTTTGTAATACCCTAGGTGTCCTACAAAAGGTGCATCATGTAGAGCTCTCATTTTTTTCCTTCATTTTGGATTTGAGGACTAAGAAAATTATGTTCTTGTAAAGGATGAGGCCATGCACTAGTATGAATATGTCATCTTTTACAATTCCATCAAGGAGGTCAATACAAAATGAGTTTGTAGCATATATTCTACAATTATATACACCTTCCACTCAACCAAAATAAAAAAAGGTGGAGCATAGGGTTGGCATTATGGAGAGGGCAGTAGAAGCAATATTCCTTTTTCCTTTCATATATTCTATGTCAAAATCATACATTTGGATTTTACTCACCCATTTTTGCTATAGATCATTCAAGTGACATTGGCTAAGGAAGAATTTCAGTGTGTTGTGGTTTGTCTTCACCACAAATCTCCACAAATTAAGTACAATTGAAACTTGAACAATACATGAATGATTGCTATAATTTTCTTGTCATAGATATAGAAACCACTTTTTGATTCTTTAGCCTCCTACTTTAAAACATTATGGGATGCCCCTTCTACATTAGGATAGCTCCAATCCCCTCCCCTAAGGCATCACATTCTATGACAAATGGGAGTGAAAATAAATAAAAAGAAGGATAGAGTATGAACACATTACCTTATTGAGCTTATTGAAAGATTCTTGAGTTGTCTCTATCCACATGAAAGCTCCTTTCATCATCATGTCAATTAAGGATGCTAGTATTTGTGAAAATACCTAAACAAACCTCCTATAATAGCTACAATGGCAAAAGAATCCTCTCATTTATATCAATGTGGTAGGAGGAGGCCAATAAAAAATGGCTTGGATCTTTTGCTAGATCACATGTATGCTTCAGGTGCTAATGACATGGCCCAAGTACAATTTTTTTCTCACTCCAAACTCACATTTGGCTACTTTTGCAAAGAGAGACTATTGCTCTAGTATTCCAAGGATCAGGTATAGGTGCTTTAGATGGTCTTCACAAGTCTTGTTATAATTTATGATGTCATTAAAAAATGCCAAAGTAAATTTCCTTAACTAATTGTTAAATGCCCAATTCAAACACGAGTAGAAGGTAGTGGGAGCATTTGTTAAACCAATTGGCATGAAAAAGAATCTGCAATGTCCAAAATGACATTTGAAGTTTGTTCTATGCACATCTTCATCTCTCACCTAGATCTAATGGTAACTTGATCTCAAGCCAATCTTTGAGAAATAAACAACCCCATGCAATTCATTGATTAGCTCATCGATCTTGGGTATGGGGTACATATATTTGACATATTTCTTGTTTAAATCCCTATAACCAATATACATTTTCAAAGTACCATATTCTTCTTGATAAGGACCATAGATCTAGGTTTGAGGTGGCTCATTTCAAAGAGTTCCTTTATATCTTTCCCTATCTCATCCTTACACATCCTTGATTGGTTGTAAGAAATTGTTATGATTGATTTAATATTGGGCTCTAACTCTATAATGTTATAGAGACCTCTATCAAGTAGTATGTTTAACCAAAATACTATGGATGAATTTGTGTACATTACTAAGCAACTTTCTACCCAAGCTACCTAGCCTTGTAGAAAACCTTTTATATCCTCTTGTTGGTGACTACCTTGGGTGCTCCATCTGGGATTCCCTTGAGTACCACATCTTTCCATTTAGATTTAACGTGGGGTCCATGGCCTAGTAATTCTATGAAAACTTGCCTAGAGAGTGCAATCATTGCACACCAACATCATATCTATCTCCCCTAAACCTACAACATAAAATCCTCACATGCCTTGTGATCTCCAATGGTTATGTTAATCTATTAGATTATTTTGGTGTTCGGGATGGTAAATATCTTAGTGTTATGGCATTGAAGCCTTCCAAATTCTTAGCTATTAGCCCTCTTTTAGACACCAATATATTTCATAAATGAATTTGTGGGTAGCCCCATTGTTGACCAACAACTATTATCCTCTACCTGCATAGCACTCCTTGACTCTAAAAGAGTGATATCTAGGTGTTCCTAAAAGAGCTACAAATATGCCTCCATTTGTGTCTTGACCCTCCTTATCTTCATGTTCATGTTCTTTTCTATAGTAGTTGAGGCTCTAATTTTTTAGAGTCTAAGTCATCTTTTGACTTTACCTTGATGTAATAGACTTGATCCTTGTTTAGTTATCTATGGCTAGGCTCTCATGGCTCTTTGTAGGAAAAGTAGAGTTTTCTTCCCTTTTATCACATTCCTTTTATAGTCATTGGCCTTCCTTTTTAGAGGGGGTGAAAGTGTAATCCTTTATGATTGTGGATATGACCCTCTTTTCTAGAAATTTCTCTTATGCTACACAGAGGTGGGGGCCTTGAGTTGGAAAATATATTTTCCCTTAGACACTAATGGTTCAAGTGTTAGAGCTCTTATTATTTCTTCCTATAGGGTAGTGGGCATGAAGGCCTTAATAATGCCTTTGAGGCATTCAAGCACTCATTTAATCAATATAAAGAGACTCTCTTCTTGGAGATGTTAGGTACCATGGTTACAACTCATTGAAAATAGATGACATAAGACTCCACCAATTGTTGTTGTCAAATTCATATGGGCTCCTTGAAATACTCATCTTCATATTACTACTCAAAGTGATATACAATCCTTTGACTAAAGTTTTCAAATGTCTACACAAGGCAATGCCCTTTAATGATCAATGTATGGTGCCAGCAATTTTAAGAAACTCCTTCTAGGTGTAGGGTAGTGAATTGAATGGAATCCTCCTCTTATATAGGTGTAAGAGTAAAGTAAGTGCAGTTTTGTAACCAAGCCCACATATAAGACTTGTTATCACCATCAAAGATAGGGCAATTAACTTACTAACATTTTGTTGTAACACGTTCATTTTTCATTATTTCTATTAACGTTGAGGTTCCTTCCATTAGGGATTCTTTTCCCAAGTATGTCTAGGTAGATAACAAAAGACATTATATAAATATATAAGTTTCTAATTTATCTTGGTAGTCATAAAAAATTCTATCAATCTCCTCTACATAAGGGCCTTCAAGTCCCTTCTCTTTATTATCTCCATTTTGTAGGAACATAGGTATCGATAGCTTTTGTACGGAGTTAACCATAGTTTAATGAGTTGTTGATATACTCCATGTTAGTGTAAATTAAGCTTACTTAGGTGTCCATATTCATCTATGTTTAGGCATGAGCTATTCTTGGCGTGCCTAGATTAGCTTTGTCTAAGTTACGTGGTTGCCTTTCCTATTCTTAGAGCACCACTATTTTTAGTGAGCTTTTTCTATTATTGGCTTGACTATTCTTAGTCAATTTTTCCCTATATGTACTACATCTTGAAAGCTAATTAATCATCACATATTTTGCATTCCAATTGTCCATTGTTTGTAATACTTGTTTTCTTTCAAGTTGAGCATGCTCGTGTTTGTCCTAAGTGGCTGGATTTGGTGCTTGCATCTACTCAATGTTCCTGATTTCCACATGGTATCAGAGTTGGAATGGTAAGATTGTAATCCTATTCTTCTATCAAATTCATTGAGTATAGATTTTTTTAGTGTTACTAGGTCAATAAAGAGGCTTTTTTCTCATCATTCCAAGGTGTTCTACTATTCTGAAGGAGTTTTGGCTTGAGTTTTGTCTTTGTTCGATTTTTGGCATTCTACTTCAGTCAAAGATAGTCAAACATTGGTAAAGAGGTGTGTTTTGTGATTTTGCAAAGCTGAAGACCTCTCTTTTAAAAGGCACGTGAGTATTTTTGGAGTAGGGTGGCTTGTTTGGAAGTCCTCAACTATATTATTAGAGCTCACAACCTATTTAAATAAGCGCATAGGGCCTACAATAGGTAGAGACCTATTCCAACAGGCATGTAGGCCTTTAAACAGGTTGCTACCTAGCTTCACACTAACAAATCACCCAGGGGTTTCTATAGGCAGGGGATCTCCGAAAAAATCACCAACTCAACATCTTTCTAACCTACTCAACATTTTTTTGACCCTCCAATCAATGTTTTTGACTAGTTTTGGAAGCATTTGTGTGCTACAAAGGGTTTGACTAGGTTTGTGATTTTTTTTGTTTGTTACAGAACATTTTTGATATGGTTTGAGGCATTTAGTTTGTTGCAGTGGCATCTAACCTACTATGGGGTATTTAAACTCATCATAGCCACATACCATAGGTTTGAATTTCATCTAGAACCTGACAATTCATCCTCCACACAATAAATCAATTTGGTTTTTTCATGATTTTGTAGATTCTTCAAATCTAGGGCACATTTTTTTGTCTAATTCACCCAAAATTATGCTTTTTGAAAGTTAAGGTTTTTTTGGGTTAAAAAAGGCTATATTTAAATTAAGTTTTAAAAAAGCTTCCTATTTTGTAAAAATTAAAGATAAATCTTTTCTTGAAATAGTTGAAAACCTTTTTCTCCTCTTTGTAATGTTTATTTATCCAAATTCTTTAGCAAATTAAACTAAGTGCATTTAAACTTGTCTAATAGGCAAATTTTTGCCCACACACTACTTATAAAGTGCCACAACTAGGGGGTTTTCAAATAATCACAAGGCATCTTATTGGGTTGAGTTGTCTTATTTTACACATTGATTGCAACATGGAGTATTAAAGGGGGTTCTTGTGTGTCATGTATTTGAACACTTCCTTCGTACCAGCCTTTCTTATGCATTGACAATATTGGTCTCAGTTTCATCATGGGTTTCACTACTCATCCTTGAGTGCTAATCTGAGAGAAGACCAATTACGAGTCTTGGGAAAATGACATCCTGGCACACCTCAGATGGCTTAAACTTTTTCCTTATCTCTATGGACTTATTCCTAAACCAGACATACTGGGGAGAAAATTAGCTTGGGAAAATATCATTGACCATGTAGTAGGTTTGATTTGTCTTAGTGTTGATCCCGGTACTCTCAATGATGTATCATACATTGAGTGCCCTCACACACTTTGGACTAAAATTTGGGAGATTTGTGGAGATCCTGATATCTCTCCATTCCTAGATGATCCTACTGCAGATTGTTTTCTTCCTCTTCCTAAAGTAGACAACATACCCTTTGATGATGATACTTCAGAACAATTTGAGTATATTGCTAGTCTTAGATGGTCAGATGACATTTAGACTTCTCTTCATGATTCAGTCCCTGTTGCTTCATCATAGTTTAGTGTCATTCCTTTGAAAGCCTCTAGTGACTCTTTACACCAGGACATCAATAATTCATCTATTTCACTTTCTAACCATCCACAACAAATTCTTGAGGCAAAGTTTTCTTTTTCTTCTTCTTGTTCTGATAATGAGAACAATGGTGGGGTGCCATCTCCATCCATCTCAAGGCTCATTTTAGAGGATGATGATCCAGTACCTAACTCACCCACATTCACCTCATTTTTGGCTAGACAAACACTTCAAAGTGCAAGTACTAGGGTACAAGATCAAATTGGTGGCCGACTTCCACTATCACATTATAGGGCTCGTGCTTTCTATGCCTCCGCTTATGAGTTCAGTGTTTCTCCTTCGAGAGTTCCCAATGATTCATTATAGTAGGGTCATATTCAGGATTCACTTTATTGGGACACACTTCTACTAGACATCTCTAGGTTGTTTGTAGAGTCTTACATATCGGATCTTGATGAAACCTTGGAAGATCTCATCTTACTATTTGATGACAGTTATCTTGCACCTACTACTACTATAGAATTTAAAGAGGCTTCACTAAGGGCTTCTAGTGATTCTTCATATGACATCTCATGGGATATGCTTTGTAGCCCCATGGCATGCATTGACATTCCACATCCTTACATCAGTTCTCTGGATCTTACTCTTTATCAGTGTTCACATGATTTTAAGAGGTCACTTGTTTCAATTAGGTTTGAGCCTTCTACTTTGATTCCGACTCATTTTGATATCAGCATGATGACATTTGAGTAGTGTTATGAGATAGGGTACTATTGATATGCACTAGACAACTAAGAGTGGGGGTGAATCAATTCTCAAAAAAACTTAAACACTTTCTGCAATTAAACATTCACCACTTATCCACAATTATTATGATTTAATAATGAGTGCATGAATTTAGAAACTTAACCATAGATACAACATCAAACACAAGACTTACTACCATGATCAACACCTTTCTATTTTTGTGACTAAAGTACAATTCCCCTACTCTGATTTCCCTCTGCTCTACTCTTCCTTTGCTCTACTCTTCTTCTTTCCTCTGCTTCTTCTATGCACTACCTTTGGACCTTTCTTAATATCTTTTCATTTCTTCTCAAGGAAACTTTTTCCATGAGTCAACTACAAGTATTTTTACACTACATCAACCTTGGAATGATCATCAAGGTCAGCATCACAATCATCAACCATTGGAACAATCTCTAAGGTTGGCATTACAAACATTTACAAAATAGGTCCTGACCTATTGCAACATTATGAAAAGGGAATGAAATGCAGATCACGCCATGCCTTAGCTAGGACTAAAACACAATCTTCCATGCCACAATAGGCTTTCAAAATCTTCCAGAGATCTTTGCAATCACTGGGATTAACTTGGTCAGCCAAGACTAGTTATACACTACCTTATCTAGGAACAATCTTAAAAAACAATCTCAATCTTAACGCGGACCAGAGTCTAGATAGGAACATGATTAGGAGACATCCACAAGCATGTTATAATCATTAGGAGCAACTGCACGAACCTTAACCACTCTATCCATGGGAATCTTCTCACCGGAACACATGAACTTCATTGTCCTCATTTGTCATAAAAGAAGGATAGCTTGCGGAACACCAAACAATGAACCATTGTAACTATAGGCACTTACCATCATCCAAAAATTCCCTTTAGAACCACAGAGAAAAATACTTTATTGCAAAGGAATGTGGAGTAGAATACTTTCTTCCTCTCCCAACTAAACTTACAAAAAAATAGGTTTCACTCTGGTGAACACAACTCACTCAGATCTTCAAGTGGAGGCTTCAAACCTAGAATGCAACATCCTTATTCATACCTCTAACTTACTTCCAATCCGCAAACCATGAACTTTCAACAAAAGTAAATGCAGAATAGTTTACCGGACTGTTCTTAAGCATACAACTCACTGTCTATACTGCACTTCTCTGTAGCTCACTAGTTTCTTCCAGAGAGGCTAATTTTATCAATATCCTCAACATATATGTCTTCTAAACAAGTAATAGAACAAGATACAATTGACACCAATGACAACAAGAATATGTTGACAGAAATGAAAACACCTATTAGGCACATACTTGCAACAATCTCCCCCTTTGTCATTGATGGCAACATATGATGTGAAAAACTACAACAGCCCGCAAGACAAGATTCTCCCCCTTTCTCTTTACACACCTTCACTCTTTACACACCTGCACTCTTTCTTTCTCTAAAATTCTCCCCCTTTCTCTTACACATATGCACTCTAAGGTTTTCACATGAGTTCTCTCCCCCTTTGACATCAATGGCAAAGGGCACATACTTGCACTCTTCTGCTCTGATCCAATCTCTATTATGAACTTTCTTCAACTAAGTTCTCACCCTTACTTGATGCTCTCCCTAACTGTAGGTTTGGTTCTTCATGGTTTGTCAATTCTCACCTTAGGATCTTGCTACTACTACATTGTTTCCTCTATCAATAGTACTGCAATACTTAATGCTCTTTATTAGAAGCTTCATCTACCTACTTCCCCTAAGAGATAACTTCATAATCCTCTTGACTTCAACAACCATTTTTGATTTCTATCTACACTATTACACCTTTTACTTCTATTGTTCTCACTACTTCCCCTTAAGAGTAGACATCAGACCGAATCTAGCTCTTATTAGAACCTTTACATGCTATCACTTCTGGAGTAACATATCTTGTCTTCTTAAAGCTTCAGTCTTGACTTTGTCTATAGGTTTTTTTTTACAGGCTTCCCTTATCATCAATCTAGTTGAAATAATGTCTTCTTCAACCCATCATTGAAGTAGGTGGTCTTTACAGCTAGAACCAACTTAATAGTCTCCATTTGTGCCACCAAAGTAACATTTTCCACTTGTGAGTGTCTTTTATACATAGCATTGCTTGAGAACTTATCCTTGCATATCTCATCTGTACTAAAAATAATCTTGAACTTCTATTGCTTATTAATTTCAAGCCAATAATCACTTATCAATAATCATATTCCAGAACTGTAGAGCATTATCTTCAACAATGGACCCAAGTGGACCAAAATACCATAGCCTTGTCGCTTGATTTCATGAGTTGTCAGCTTGTCCCTTAAGTACATACTTGACCAATTCATCTGTCACATCACAACTCCCAATGCCGACCATATGAGACTCTAGAATTCATATCCAACAATCATCATTGACCTCTTAACATATCTTGCCACATCATAAATCAATAGCTGAATAATGCAGACCAAAATACTTCAATGCTTTACACTATTTTGAATGTTTAACTCTATTCATCCAGACTTAGACTATCCACCATGTGAGTTTTGAACTTGAACACTGAAAAAATATTCACCATATATTTATATAATGATCTTTAACTACCAAGGCATACTAATCCAATTTTTGTTACTTACTTTGTATACTACTCATACTTAGTCATTTTAGTTTTTGAAATCAGAACCCTTCCAAGCAGACTTCCACACATATATCTTTGTGCCGGATCTTAGTACTAACTATCTAGCTAGGGGATTTACAATCTTCAATATAGCTCCCCCCTGAACCATGACTCACAATCTACTTCCAAAGGAAGTGGCTGCTCTGGAGCCTAGAGTAGATTCATCTCTTCCTTCATTTATTTCCTTCCTAACCCAAACCTTGTTCATCTCTTCCCTGATTTATGTCAGATCAACTTTTCCAACAAGTTTCCTTGATTCTAATCGGTTATCCTTCTTGTTTCTGCAGTGTCTTTCAATATGTCCAGGCTTGTTGCAATTGAATCACATAGTATTTTTTTGATTGATCTTTTTTTCATTTATCCTTGACCTGCCTAGGTTAGCTTTATACCTAAAATTATTGTATGTATAACAATAGCCACTGAAGGATTCCATTGTTCTATTTGTCCCATAGCCTTTTCTCACTTGACTTCTACACTCATTAGCTCTATGTCCCATTATGTGGAAAGCATAGCATCTAATGGAATTCTGACTAGAGAATGATGGGTTATTTTGATTCACCCTATTTCTACACTAATAAGCCTTGTGACCAAATTTGTTACATAAATTACAGTAACTATTGAAAGAAGAGTACCTTTGAGCATTTGGCTACCTAATTGATAGTTTTCTACTTCTTTGATTCTGAGTTCGTCTGATCTTGTCTTCTTCTTGACTTGTTTTGAATCCTTTGTCTTTTCCAAATTTTATACCTTTTCTGTCATCATCATCCTTTTGTTCTTCTATTGGCCTAGCACTCATATTGAATTGATCTCTTTGACACAGTACATGTTTCAGATCAGCTTTCAAGTCTTCAAATTCTTCTTCAAGCTTCATGCAGTCTTTAATTTTGTCTTTCAGACAGTTCTCAATTTTTGTCTTTTCTTCATTGTTCTCTTTTAAGGTTTGTTGTAATTGCCTAATTTGTCTTATTAAATCTTCTTTCAAATCCTTGTCTTCATCTGTAGTTCTTAAGTTATTTCTGTCAATACTGGCAATTAAGCATATATTCATTTCATTCATAGTAGCTTGGTGATCTTCCACATCACATTTGGTGGTCTGGTAACCTTCTTTTTCTTCAATTTTCAAATCTTTATTGGTTGAGACTAAATTCTCCTAGATGTTCTCAATAACCTTAACATTTGTACTTTCCATGATTCTTCACAATCTATTATTGTAACACTGGTAGACTCTGGTCTAGGATGAGTATCCAAGAAAAATGCCTTCCTCATACTTAGCATTGTCCTTTTCCATTCTGATAAGGCATTTGCTTCCAAAGACTTTAAAATATTTCACAGTAGGTAATGATCCACACCATAACTCAGCAGGGTTCTTTCCTTCTTTGATTGTTACCTAAACTCTATTTAATGTATAGATAGTGGTTTGAATTGTCTCCATCCAAAATACATTTGGTAAATTTGCTTCTTTCATCATTAGTT
The DNA here is from genome assembly GCA_027924645.1 of Cunninghamia lanceolata. Taxonomy (NCBI): domain Eukaryota; kingdom Viridiplantae; phylum Streptophyta; class Pinopsida; order Cupressales; family Cupressaceae; genus Cunninghamia; species Cunninghamia lanceolata. Next base: position 6,568,276 of record BSBN01000194.1, on the reverse strand, counting down.
TTGCATTCTCCTGAATAGTTCTACTTGCTTCTTCTATTATCTTAATTTTTGCAGAGAGTTGTTTTTCTATCCCATAGGTTTCACAAAATATATTGAAATCATTGGAGAAGAGTTCTTCTTGTTTACCAATTCTTAGACTTTTGATGTTCATGCTTAGCTCATTTTCAAGGGTTTCTTTAAAAATTTTGAGTTCCTCTAGAATCTTTGTTTTATCCTTTGAGAAAGTGACCCAAGTCATTCTAGAAAAATCATCAATATAGAACATAAAGTACCTGTGAACATGGAGGCTTGGTATTCTTCTAGGACCACAAAAGTTTGCATGAATCAATTCTAGTCGTTCAATGGAGGATCTTTCTTTGTTTTTCCATGCTTTTCTTGACAATCTTTGACATTTCCTACAACTGCTATTGCTTGAATAATCAATCTTTGGTAGGTCCTTCACAATCTGAACTGAGTTTGTTATATCATCAAGGTTTGTATGGCAAAGTCTTCTATACCAAACCTAGCTTTTATTGGTTAGAGATGTGTGTCCAAGAAATTCACTTTTTTCTGAGATGATAGAGATTCTTTTCTATCCTTTTTACAATTGCTATTGTAGCTCTAGATTTTTCTTTGATTTCAAGAGAATCATTTTCAAACACAAACTTGAATCCCTTCCTACATAACTGTTCAACACTTAGGAGATTTTGTTTCAAAATTTTTATATAAAGAACATCTTCATAAATTTGTCGATCCTATTCCACAAACTTCAGCAGTGCAGTCATCTTCGAACCTAACTATCCCTTCATTGTATTCTTCCAAACTAACAAAATTACTCCTATCACTGGTCATATGGTTTGAGAAGCTACTATCAATAACCCAATAGTCTTCATCACTGGTACAAGCTTCAGAGCATCTCTGATGGTTGACATTCTGTTCTTCATGAATCGCTTCCTTGGACAATCCATTTTTGATATTTCTTGATGAGCATTCAGGTGCATCAGAGAATCTATTTTCCTCCATTAGGATCTCCCTTGAGTTGTTAGACTCTTTCCAAAGGGACGTGGCTCTGATACCAATTGTTGATATGCACCAGACAACTGAGAGGGAGTGGGTGAATCAGTTGTCACAAAAACTTAAACACTTTCTGTAATTAAAAATTCATCACTTATCCACAATTATTATCATTTAGCAATGAGCGCATGAATTCAGAAACTTAACCATAGATACAACATCAAACACAACAGACACCAGATTTACGTGGAAAACCCCAAGGTGGAGAAAAACCACAAAGAGGATTAACTCTTAATAGATATTAAAATCTTGAAATAATGATGTTCAGGCTTGGTCACCACATGGGCCTAAACATACTGGCTTACTGCCATGAAGAGAAACTATGTCAAGTAGGCTCACTGCCTCAACCTTAAACCTATCAAGAATACAATAAGGGTTGTTAAACCCTGAGGACTGTTAAACCCTACTGGTGGTTTACTGCTAGACTTACTACCATGATCAACATCTTTCTATATTTGTGACTAAAGTATAATTCCCCTACTCTTCTTTCCCTCTGCTCTGCTCTTCCTCTGCTCTTCTTTTCTTCTTTCCTCTACCTCTTCTCTTCTCTACATTTGGACCTTTCTTAATATCTTTTCATTTCCACTCAAGGACACTTTTTCCATGACTCAACTACAAGTATTTATACACTACATCAGCCTTGGAATGATCATCAAGGTCGGGATCACAATCATTAACCATTGGAACAATCTCCAAGGTTAGCATTACAAACATTTACAAAATAGGTCCTGACCTATTGCAACATTAAGCAAAGGGATTGAAATGCAGATCATGCCATGCCTTAGCTGGGACTCAAACATGATCTTCCACACCATAATATACTTTCACAATCTTCCAGAGATCTCCACAATCACTGGGATTAACCATGTCAATCAAGACTAGTTACACGCTACCTTAACTAGGAAGAATCTTCAAACACAATATCAATTTCTTAATGCGGACCAGAGTCCAGATAGGAACATGATTAGGAGACATACACAAGCATGTTATAATCATCAGGAGCAACCAAATGAACCTTAACCACTTTATCCATAGGAATCTTCTCACTGGAACACATGAACTTTACTGTGTTCATCTGTCATAAAACAAGGATAGCTTGTAGACCACCAAACCATGAACCATCACAACTGTAGGCACTTATCATCATCCCAGACTTCTCTCCAGAACCACAGAGTAAAATACTTTATTGTGGAGGAATGCAGAGAAAAATACTTTCTTCCTATCCCAATTGAACTTACAGAAAAATAGGTTTCACTCTCGTGAACACAATTCACTTAGATCTTCATGTGGAGGCTTCAAACCCAAAATAAAACATCCTTAGTCATACCTCTTATTTACTTCCAATCCACAGACCATGAAATTTCAACAAAAGTAAATGTGGAGCAGTTTGCCAAACTGTTCTTCAGCATACAACTCATTGTTTGTACTACACTTCTCTATAGCTCACTAGTTTCTTCTGGAGAGGCTAATTTTCTCAATATTCTCAACATACAAGTCTTCTAAACAAGTAATAGAACAAGATACAATTGACACCAATGACAACAAGAATATGTTGACATCAATGACAACACTGATTAGGCACATACTTGCAATAGGTACATCATGAGACTTACCACCTCACCTTGCTTCTTTGTGCATTCGCCATTGGAGTTGTTTCTTCCTAAGGGGAGAAATGTGACTTGCCACAAATGGATCATCTTCAACATTCATACATGGGCATTCTCTTTTGGTATAGGGGCTACTTCATTGTGGGAGGGATACATAGTCTCTTTTACTCTCCTATGGGGGATCATATCTGCATCATCATAGTCAGAGAGACGTGTTTTTAGGGTTCATGCAAAGTTATCATCTTTGAGGAGGATTCCTAGTCCTCTTCTTCACTTTCTTTTTCTCTCTCATGGGGGTAGCTTTTTCCCACTGGGTTTTCTACCTTTCTCCACTTTATGAGAGATTGCATTGTATTGCATTAGACATGGGTGCCTAATCAGGCCTAGTTGCCAGGACCTATCTTCATTTCCTCACCTAAGATTTGCTTAAGGGGGGATGTTAGTATAAATTAATCTTACTTAGGTGTGCACATTCATCTATGTTTAGCCACAAGCTATTCTTGGCATGCCTAGATTAGCTTTGTCTAATTTAAGTTGTTGCTTTTCCTATTCTTAGAGCACCACTATTCTTAGTGATCTTTTTCTATTATTGGCTTGACTATTCTTAGTCAAAATTTCCCTATATGTACTACCTCTTGGAAGCTAATACATCATCTAGTTTGCTTTGCATATTGCTTGTGTATTTGATGGCATTGAGTGCAATAGTTCATCTTTCTTGACTCATGCTAGTGTTTGCAACCTTCCATGAATGTTCTTGGTTTCCACACTCCCTTCTCCTTGAGAGGTTTGAATAAGTCCTAGGTTGACTAAGTATTTTAGAGTATCCAACATTTGTTCCATTAAGTCTATTAGTTCATTTTGACCTTGATTAATCCTGACCAAGGTTTCATGGAAAAGGGCTTCTTTCTCTTCTTTGGTTAATGGATATTTTTATCTTTATCCATATACCATATTTACTTCTTTTTTGGTGCCTTATGTTTGCAATTTCCTTTTGTCTCTTCTTTAACACCTAATTTATCTCTCACTAGGAAGTATAAAAAATAGGTTTAGCATACAAAGTGGCCAAATCAATGCTCTAACACCATTGTGATAACCCTAAGATAAAATACCCTTTAAAATAATTAAATCTAGAGTGCCCAAATCAAATATTTATCTTAAAATTCCCACAACTAAAATACCAATAAATTATATCCATGTAAAATGCCTAAATGTGAAAAACCATAAACTGATAGAATGAACATGCACATATAGAAATGGCTATAAATAGTATATTTCATTCAAAAAATTGTTTTCCCAAGAATTAAAAAAGGATATATTTGAATGTGGAAAATAAATATATATTACATTCATTTATATTCATTTCCTAAAATACCCATAATGTTTAGATGTTAAAAATGCTTCTAGAATTCTTCCATCCTTGAATTGAAGTTATAACCTATGGATGAAGCTAGCCACAAGAATTTAAAGGGTTTTTATCCTCCAAAGTCTAGGGCAAGTAATTGGGTTTCATCCACTAATATACAGAGCCTAAGGGTTTTTGTCCTCAAATTTCTCGGGTTAACACAAGTGTTAAATTATCCAAGTTAGGGTTTGATATGGTTGGGAAAGATCCCAAAGTGAGCAACTAGCTTGCCTTCAATAGAGGCTTGAGGACTTATCATGGGACCCATGCATTCTAGTAAAAATTTGAGATTTTCTCATCTATTTACCATATTCCAATGAGACCATTAACTATGTTCCAAGTCATGTTGCATGGTAGGTGGAGTCTCCTATTTAGATAGTGAGGTTTGAAAAGGCATGCCTCAAAGTGGGATCAAGGTTAGGATGTACCAATTGCAAGGCGTGTCAAGGATTAGGTTTTTGGGACACCTATTATTGGAGGGAGTGGTGATCATGATCAATAGGTACCTACTACAAGAGGTTTTGTGGATCAAGCTTTGGGGATACCCATTGTAGGAGAGAGTGGGGATTGAGGTCATGGAATACTCACTAGAAGAGGTATTTGGGATCAAGGTTAAGGAATACCCATTATGGGAGGTGTCAAGGATTGGTTTTCATGGGCATCCTTTGTACAATGGAGGAAGGATTGGGGTTAGGAGATACTTACTACAAGAGTTTTTAGGGTTTGTACTTAGAGAGTTTCCATTGCAAGAGAGGGGGATCAGGGTCAAGAGATACCTATTTCTAGATAGAGTGAGGATTAGGATTGCCACATATCCTATACCAATAGGGATCAAGGATCAAGGATAATACATAATGGATTCTAGTGCAAGGAAGGAAGGATACAAAAATTTGCATACCCAAGAGTGATGAAGGAGTTATAATTAGGGTTTGAGATTCTTATGTAGCACATACCTTTATGTTACACTAGTAGTAAGAAGTTTGGGACTTTGTGATATAATAGGAGTCAAGGTTTATGGATATTTGATACCTCATGGATTGGGGATTAGGAATTTAACTTACCCGCTACCAATGTAAGGAGAGAGGGGGGAACCCAAAGTTCTACATGCCTAAGATTGAGTGAGGAGTGCAGGGGTTGGATTTGGGGTTTGAGGATACCTCATACCTTTTAGGCATGTTAGTAAGGGAAAGTCTTAAAGTCTAAGATACAAGGAACTGGTCAAGGAATTGTAAACTTGAGGGAAATGAAGGGAAAGGGATGCCAACATTGGAAAGTCTAAAGTATTTAGAAATAAGGAAAAGAAAGGTTAGAGACAAGGTATGATAGCATCAAGAATCCCAACACTCTGTGTAAAGCTAGAAAATGACTCTCACACTCTCATAATTAGGATTTGGGAAATTACAATTATAGGAACATCTCCAAGTTAGAAGCTAGATACAAAAGTTCATTCTTTTGTATAATTCAATTCTTTTAACTTGGTGCCAATTGTAATGTTGTTCATTCTATAATTCAACTCCAAATGTTTCATTCTAATATTCTCACAATTACATATTTGTGTGTTATTTTCTACTTAGTTTGACATCCTTCATTTAGGTTCTCAAACCCATACTTGTACCAAGTGGTATTAGGCAGAGGTTATGCTATTGTGAGGTGTGACTTCTAGGAAATATTTGTAGTCTTGAGTTCTCCACATGTGTGTAGTCTAGCCTATTGTCTCAACCATAGGTTTTTGTCAAATTCATAGTTGATAATGTATACGCCTAAAAATGACACGATTCAATCTAAATAAATATTCTTAATATTTATTCCCTTCTAATTCTTCTATTAATAAATAAATAACCAAATTTATTTATTTGATTCATATTCTTCCAACAATTAAATAAAATCTTTTATTTAATTCAATTTCTCCCAAACAATTAAATAATTCTTAATTATTTAATTAAATCAAATTCATTCTTCCAAATTTGAATAAATCAAATCAAATTTATTTAAATCTTCTCAATCTCTAAAAATAAAATACAATCAAATATTTTATTTATTCTTCTAAAATCATGCACAACAATTAAATAAATTTATTTATTTAATTTACTTTCTTATCTTCTAAATTAAATACTTCTAATTATAATTGTTTTCTTCCAATAATATCTTCTCTAAATTTAAATAAATCAATTATTTATTTAAGTTGCTTTTTCTTCTAAATTGAGTTATCTCTAAATATAATTCAATCTCTTTGCACATGCAATTAAATATTCCTAATATTTAATAAAGCAAAATATCTTTTTATTCTCATGGAAATCCCTTCTTCTTGTTTTAAATCACTTAATTGATTATTATATTCTTTTAAATGCTTTAACTCATTCTTCTATTCTTAGCAAATCCTCTCATGCAGAAGAAAGCAAGACACATGTCTTCTTATTTGTTGCACATTCCTCAACTATTCTCAATCGTTGATATTCTTATTCTTTCTATACCATTGATCTTCTTTCTCTCAAGTCTATAAATTGAACCCTATTCTTCCATTTCATTCATCCAATCTTTAACTATTGTTACTTTGTAGGATTACAACATGCCTTTGGCACCAATTCCTTCATTGCTTGTGATCACATTCACTACTACGCACTACACACTACTACCATCGTTGTGAAGCTCCTCTTCTTTGCGGTATTATCATAGCCATTCTCAATCAACATTCTTGAAGCATAGCAAGGAAGTACACTCTTTGAGGGCCTCATTTCATACATGCAAGAACAATTTAGATAGGCAATCAATGAAAGCTTCAAATTGAGGAAGGTTTGCTTTATTTGATTAAATCTTCTTAGTTCATATTGATTATTATTGCATATTCATTGTTGATCCAATTTTCCCTTAACATTTTTGGTGCCCACCATGGGGCCTAGCCCTAAAATTTAACCCAAAAACTAAGTTTTTGTGTTTTAGAAAGCCATACACAGGAGTAAATAGTGCATCCGTCACTTCCTAACACGCATCTATTACCTTTTACAGCGCTTTCATTATAGCAGCGCATATATACTCTATTATAGTGTTTTTACCATCTAAAATGGCACATCCGCTACTTCGACCCATAGACATTGTATTTCGGCGCTTATGTCCTCTGTTATAGTGCATTTGTAATTACAGCGCTTATGTTTACTATTTTTGCGCATTCAATCTCTGAAGTGGCACATCTGTTGTAGGTAGTGATTTTAGGATTTTCTAGGAGATTTTTGCTAACACTGACATCTTTGTAGGAACTCTCTTGATCTGTTTTGCAGGTTAGGTACTAGTTTAGATTCATATAGTTACACTTGTTAGCTCACACTTTGATTTCTAAACGGGAAAGTAAAATGGATGCTCATGCAAAATCTCACATAGTTTAACTAGGAAAGTGGTAATTGAATCTTTTCTATCTTGCATATCATTGAATCATTACTATTGCTATCTTTTCAAAGTTATTGCTATCTGGATAAAAACTAAACTCATCATTGCTATTTGGGTTAAAACTGAACCATTGCTATCTCAATTGACCATCACTTCAAAGTTAATAACTCATGCTATCATGGATAAAATTAAACTCATCATTGCTATCTGGGTTAAAACTAAACCATTGCTATCTCGATTGACTAACATTTCAAAGTTAACAATTTGTGTTACATGGATAAAATTGAACTCATCATTGCTATCTTGGTTAAAATTGGACCATTGCTATCTTTTTAATCACTTCAAAGTTTTGTGCTTGCCCAAGTAGATAATGGTGGCAAGAGACACTGTGTGGCTTCATGACTGTTGTCATTGATGGCAACAAAGTTTATTCCACACATCCAAAAGACATGGTATGTCTTTACCGAAAGTCAGATTGAAGAGTGTTGTGGTCTGGTAAGCAAGAATAGAGCATGCAACAAGGTCTAACAATCAGGTCCAGATCTCTCAGAGGAAGTGTCTCAGCAAAGTGCGGAGTTGGGGAAGTCAAGAGGAGTATCATGACTGATATATTCTAGAGATTGAGCCTCCAGTGATAAAAGAGTGAAAAGTTATAAGCACCTGAGTGTTGGGTTCCTGTTTGGCAAAGTAGACTGAGGAAGACCTGACCGACAAAGCATCAGACCTTAATCCAGATGAGATATTGATGGTGATCAAGTTTCTTGAGGTATCATTCATGATTGGCCGACATGATTGATGACTTCTATAAGCATCTCTTTGATACGCATCACTTGGTAAACAAGGGTTCAACTGACAGACCAGAGTTTGGGAAAATATTGAGTATTCTGGATGTTGACTAGAAAGATGTTGAAATCCTTTGTGCATATATATATACCATATGGATTTCGATGAGAAGGTGTGTGTGGTGTGTTGTGAAGTATGAACAAAAGTAGAAAGCAGTGTGGAAGCATCAATACAGGTCTAATATGTGACAAGATAGCAGCACCAAAGAGGAGGAAGAATGAAGTGCAGTAGATTAGTGTATTGAGCCTAACCGGAACTGAACCTCAGCATATGTGGATGCTCGTCATCAGTTCAAGTATCTTATTACTTTCTTTGTACCTTGTAGACTGTGAGTCTCTTGTAGGCAGTGAGCCCTAATTGGCAAGTGCCATTTTGTACTATCTTATTATTTTAATAGAGAATACAATCTTGAGTTAGTCACCCCGTGGTTTTCCCCTTAATAGGGTTTTCCACGTCAAAATCATTGAGTTATGTGTATTGATGTTATTTGTGCTTTCATTGTTATGTTTACTTATATGATTTGATGCTGCACTAATTGTTCAAGAAGAATAGAAAATTGAAGCAATTAAGATAACTGATTCACCCCCCTCTCTCAGTTATCAACAATTGGTATCAGAGCTAAGTTCCTCCAAATAGAGCCTAACAGCTTGAGGAAGATCTAGGAATCTCAATGGATATGTATGGTATGAAAGAATAACTTCAGTCTACCTTAGATGATCTAGAATAGTCTCACTCTGAAGTCAATAACTTGAAGGAAAGACTCAAACAAGCTGATGATGTCATAAATGAACTAAAAAGGAAACTGAGTATCTCTATGAAAAAGAGAAAGGAACTTCTTCAATAATTAGCAAGTGAAAGTGAAGCCAATAATACTAATGAAGATCTGAATGAGAAGAACAAGTTATGTGAAAAGCTATCAAAAAAGGTCATTATGGTAAGACATGAAATGGAATCAGGGGTTATGAAATTCACCCAAGAAATTGAAGATAATCTAAAACAATCTCTCAAGGAGAAGTCAGAAGATTGCCACAAAATGGATAGAATAATCAGACATCTATAATCTGATCTTGAAGAAGCAAGAGATAATGAAGAACAACTTGAGAATTAGATTAACACTCTAAAAAGGGATCTTCAAATAGCAAATGAATACAAAGAAAAATTCAAGATAAGCTCTGCTCAGCTTGAAGTTCTTCTTGAAATCCAAAAGAGGGTAGATGACAAGCAAGGCTTGGGGTATGAAAAAGGTGAAAGCTCCAGATCCGGTCAGAAGAACTCTAGATCAGGAAATCCAAGGAATAGGCCTCGAAAACCTCTGGTAATGCAACCAAATGCTCAAAGATATCCATCCTTCAATGGATATTGCCACAATTGCAATAACTTTGGTCATAAAGCAAATCAATGTAGATCAAGAGGATACCAGTCAAAAATACAAAGAAATGTTGTTTGCTACAATTGCAATAGATCCGGTCATATTGCCAAATTCCACAGAAGGAAGATTCAGGACAAAAAGGGTCCGATGCATCATAATCAAAACCAAGACAAAGGAAAAGGAAAAGTGAATGTGGATGAAATTCAAAGGGAGATGAACAAGATTTGGGTGAAGAGGAGTACATAAAATGCTGAGGATGGATCTACACCAGAATCTGGTGCTAATATTCCTTCTGGAAACTAAATAGATGAGCTTTGGCTCAGGGGGAGTCACAAAAGAAAACAAGTTCTCACAGCCAGTCAATTGGTGCCTGAAATTGGCACATGGAAAGTTGTGGATTAAAGGGCTCTCAGAGAAACATCTAAATAAGCCTTGGTAAAGATATGGAAGATCCGCAAGAAATTTTAAAGAGGTTAATCTTCCAAGATTGATCTAGTTTAATAGTCATCCAGTAAGAATAGGATTTTCACAGTGAGATCTGGTATGATTCAAATTTGAGGTATCTTGATCTGCGAATAAATGAAATGATTGGATAAAGGTAGATAGATTGCTAATATTCATCAAGAATAACTCTAAGTGCATCTCAGTAATCTAGAAAAAATCTTTCAGGACAAGGAAAACAAAGCAACCGGAACAACTTAAGTTGTGCATTTATTACAATGTGAAATTAGGGTTTGTGCAGAAATATAAGGGTTCCCTTTCTCATCATTTGTAGATTTGCATTCGAGAAGAAGATATAAGGAGATCTGCAACAAATTGTCTCAAACCTCTCAAAGATGAACCATAGAAATCGATTTATCCAACAATTTGATCGGGCTCATTTTGTAAACCCTAAAAGCATAAAAGGTATTTTTTGCTCTTGAATCTCTCTTTGAATCCTTTGAAAGATGGCTACTCTGAATGTTGTGAAGATCACTGATCCATGACCTAAATTCAAGAAACATCCCTACAAATCCCTAGAAGTCGATCCCCTAGGCGCATTTTCTAGCATTCCGCATGGGGTTTTGCATGTAGAAGATGTTAGGGCATATATTCTTGCAAACATTGAGGAATTTGGGGAATCCAAGTTAATGGATATCTATCACAATCAGTTAATAGATGATTCATTTGAACTCAAACCTCAGTACAAGGCTATCTGGGACAAACATTTTGGACATTGCATCCATTTCCCCTGTTTTGCAGAAGATGAATGGGTCCGGTATGTTCTAAGTAGATTGCATGACAACTTTATGTGGTTGATGAGGCCATTTAAGATAACCAAGGATGCAATTAGGGAAGTTACCGGATTGCACTCATCCAGTGGGTTACCTACTCTCAAATCTATCAAGAATCAGACAGTGAGTGAGGCAACCGAATCAAAATTTGACAAGAGAGCAATGACTATAGAAGATATCACTGATCCGGATATCAAGTTTGCATCTATGATAATTGGCTATAAGATACATCACTCCAGTAGGGAGAATTCAGTATCCGGAACTACTGTATATACTGCTTATGAAATGCTAAGGAAAAATGCTGACTATGATCTCTGCGAGCTTCTTCTAAGCCAACTGTTAGAAAACTTAGAAAAGATCAAGAAGGAGAAGAAAAACTCATTCAAATATGGTGGTCTAATATTGTGTTTATTCTTTTACTTTATGAATGAGCTACCCGGATCTAGTGGTTGGATATGGCAAAATGACAGTCTAGTAGCCATACAAATTAGAGATTATTTACATGGAATTGGTGATGCCAAGGCACAAAATACAACACTCTGGGGCTACTTCAAGAACTTTCAGAGTATGATGCAAGCCAGAGAAAGAATCTCTCAATCATTGGTTGAGAAGTACAAGGATACAATGTGCTTTATGGTGGACACTGATCAATGCCTGATGGAGACAATGGAACCTAGAATAGTGTGGATCATGCCAATGGGGTATGAGGTTGATGAGAAAATCCTAGAGCTACACATCCAACACCAGTTGAGTCAACCCAAGGACCCTAAGGTAGAAAGGTTTGGGACCTTCCAAGAGTTGAGTGTAAAAGTTCATGTTGAACTGAGATAGCCTAAGATCAAGAGAAAAGTAAGAAGGGAAGTAGAAGAATTTGCCAAAAGGCATGGAATATCAAAGGAGGCAGTTGATGCCAATAGAGAGAAGATGGAAAGGGCAGAGAAAGAAAGGCAAGAAACTAAGAAAGAAAGTGCTCCGGTGCAAGCCCCCTCCTAGACTAGATCCTCCAAGAGCTCTACACTTGCCACCTCTAGGAGCCAGAAAGCATCAAAACTAAAAGTCAGAACATTCGGAAAGGGAGAGAAGAGAACTAAGACAAAGGCCACAAGGTCTTACACCAGTCAAAAGGATGATGAAGAGACTGAGTTAGATGAGGAGGTCAAGAAAATGAAGAAGAAGAAGAAAGCATCCAGTGAACCCTCTACTGGTCATAACAAGGAAGAAGAGGTAGAAGAATTTTTTGAAAGGCCTACTCTTTGCATTGATGATATCATCAAATCAGTCACTGTGGATGGGAACTTGAAACCAATGACTGAATTTTATGATGATTATAGTGAAACTGATCAAAAGATCCTGTAAGAAGCTATAGTTAGATACTTAAACATCTACAACAAAGCATTCATTGAAATTATATCTCTGATTCCTAAAAGTCTAGAAAAGGAACTTGAAATAAGAAAGAACAATGTCATGGAAAAAGACCTAGAAATCTGGGAGCAGATTGCTATCCAACTCTATCCCTCCATCACTCCAAAGTAAATAAACATGATCTTCAAAGATTGCATGGATGAGTTCCAGAGCAAAGCTAGAATGAATAAGCTTATGCTCGGAGAGACTAATCAGGATGCTAAAGAGACTGAAGAGATCCTCTGGAATGCCTATAAAAGATTCAATATTCCTATTATAGAGGACTTAGATGATGAACCCTCTACCATGGATGACAAAGGAGAATCTACTGAGATAGTTGCAGAAGAGACAAAGGAGACAAGTAAAGAGAAAGATAAGGACTTAGATTCCTCTGTTCCAGAAGAGGAAGTTCATGGAGAAGCAGACACCTCTCTTCTAGATCCCCTTGCAGACTTTGAAATTGAAGGAAAAGAAAGAAAATAAGAGAGCATCATTCAAGGAGAAGAAGTGAAGGGAAGAGAAGAAGGTCAAACTAAGAAGACCACAAGTGATAGTGTTGAGGCTACAGAAGGAAAGAAGACTCTATCTCCTGCAAGAGACACTATAGAAACTGTTAAAGATTTCTTGACTAAATAAATGATAGAGATTGATGAACTGGTGCTACTTCAAGGACCATTCAATTTTGATTCTCTATCCCCGGTTCAAACTATAAAGATAGCATCCTTTGCTCAAGCAAAGAAAAAAGAAAAAATTTTAAAGTCTCACATGGAAGACTGTGAGCTAATAGAGATTGCATCCGGTGCATTGGAGAAAATCATGCCATCCTTCCAGAAGGATCTCTTGACCTCTTCATCCGGTAACTTAAAATCTCTTATTAATTCAATTAGCACACATTTTGATTCTTTAGAAAAGTCAGCTGAAGATAAAGTCCGGAAAGAATTTTTGGGAAAGAGACTCTCCGAAGTACAAGGGCTAATAACAAATGATAGGAGAAATATGGATATTGGGATAAAGAGCTTAGAAAATGCTCTTAAAATGGTGAAGAAATATATAAATTTTATTTATCCTGGTCTAAAGTGACAAAGGATATTGAGAAGAAAGTGAAAGAACAAGAGGATAAACTATCAAGTTTATCTCAGAATTTTGATCCTCTCACCTATTTAATAATAAATCAGGAGTGTCAGACTATTGTAGTCATAAATGAAATAAAGAAGCTTGAGAAGGAGAAGAAAAATAAAATAAACAGGTTAATTGAACTTAGAGGGATAATTATCCCTAAATTAGAGGCGATGCATGAGGCCCTAACTGATGCTCAGAGCACAGCCCGGACCAGTGATCCAATAGATCTAAAGAGGGCAGAAGCTTTTGCATTCCTGTTGAGTGGTCATATCTCAATTTTGGATAGGATGAAGTAGAGTTGGGTGATAGAATTTGTCCAGTTGAAGATAATTTTTGCAAATATACTTCAGTATATGTAAGTATGTTATGTATTTATATTTATGCGGCCAAGTATAGATCATTTTTGGAAATTTTGGTATGTGGATCCTACCCTTTTCCATTGATGTCAAAGGGGGGGTGAGGAGCAGTGAAAAATGGGGAATCTAGCTAAGGGGGAGCTCTGGAAAAGTGTACATTAGAATAGAGCATCAGCTAAGGGGGAGTATAGTGTGACACTTAGTCATTTTTCACTAAGTGTTGCCATCAATGCCAAAGGGGGAGATTGTTGGCAAGAGACATTGTGTGGCTTCATGAGTGTTGTCATTGATGGAAACAAAGTTCATTCCACACATCCATAGGACATGGTATGTCTTTACTGGAAGTCAGATTGAAGAGTGTTGTGGTCTGGTAAGCAAGAACAGAGCATGCAGTAAGGTCTGACAATCAGGTCTGGATCATCTCTCAGAGGAAGTATCTTAGAAAAGTACAGACTTGGGGAAGTCAAGAGGAGTATCATGACTAATATATTCCAGAGATTGAGCCTCCAGTTATAAAAGAGTGAAAAGTTATAAGCACCTAAGTGTTGGGTTCCTGTTTGGCAGAGTAGACTGAGGAAGACCTGACCGACAGAGCATCAAACCTTAATCCAGATGCAATATTGATGGTGATCAAGTTTCTTGAGGTATCATTCATGATTGGTTGACATGATTGATGACTTTTATAAGCATCTCTTTGATATGCATCACTTGCTAAGCAAGGATTAAGTCGACAGACCAGAGTTTGGGAAAATATTGAGTATTTTGAATACCGACTAGAAAGATGTTGAAATGCTTTGTGCAGATATATATACTAGATGGATTTTGATGAGAAGGTGTGTGTGGTGTGTTGTGAAGTATGAACAAAAGTAGAAAGCAGTGTGGAAGCAGCAATACAGGTCTGATATGTGATAGGACAACAGCACCAAAGAGGAGGAAGAATGAAGTGTAGTAGATTAGTGTATTGAGCCTAACCGGAACTAAACCTCAGCATATGTGGATGCTCCTCATCAGTTCAAGTATCTTATTAATTTCTTTGTACCTTGTAGACTGTGAGTCTCTTTTAGGCAGTGAGCCCTAATTAGCAAGTGCCATTTTGTACTATCTTATTCTTTTAATAGAGAATACAATCTTGGGTTAGTCACCCCATGGTTTTTCCCTTAACAGGGTTTTCCACGTCAAAATCATTGAGTTATGTGTATTGATGTTATTTGTACTTTCATGGTTATGTATGCTTATATGATTTGATGCTGCACTAATTGTTAAAGAAGAACATAAAGTTGAAGTAATTAAGATAACTGATTCACCCCCCCTCTTAGTTATCAATAGATAGCTCATCTAGTTTTTTTCATTTTAACTAGGGGAAAATAACCACTGTATACTGTGTTTTGGGAATGATACTAGGCCTATGCTCTCCCCTATCTTGGGTGATCAAAATGCCAGACATATCATTTTTGCATGTGTTTTTCCTTTAGAGGGGCCTGCTCTTGGATACCATTCATCCAAGTAGGAATGACCCTAAGTGGTAATAGGCTAGACGCCAAGCGCTTCCAAGCCACTATAAATAAATTATGTTTGGAGTGAAAGCTTCAAACAACGAGTGCAGTTGTATTATACCGATAGCCAACCTCCCCTGAAACCCTCCAAGGAACAACCCTTGTAGGATGGGAGACTCCATAATGGAGAGTAGTGTTGCTGCATGTATAACCAGTCGAATGGTTGCCTTCATTAAACACCTTTGTTCTAGTGGCCAAAAACCCTTGTTATCAATTTGAAGCCTAGGATTTGTGCTTGTTCTTTTCTTTTAGTCTAAAAAGAGTTAAAAAATCACAAAAAAATAAAAAACCATAAAAATATTCTTTGTGTTTGCTATGTCTTCTTGCCACAATTTTAGAAAATCAAATCAAAAGGACCTTCTTGCAACCAAAGTACCAAAAACATCAGAAAAATTCCAAAAAATTGCAAAAATACTAAGAAAAGCCAAAGTGGCGTATCCGTCCTCTGTTCTTGCACATCTGTGCCAACTTACGGTGCATCTGTTCAGACTTGCCATGCTTTTACTATCTGTTACAGTGCATATATCAATTCCTGTAGCGCATACACGACAATGAGCACTTGTACAATTTTTGAGGTAAATTTTTTACTAGTTATGAGTACCCATTCAGTCTAGTTTCAAGTTCAAAGATTAGGTCTTACCTTGCAGTCATTTTTCCATCTATTTTGTATCAAAATCTCTCTTTTGTTAGTCATCCCACTCACCTTCTATCAGGTATTTTTAGTCCAAAGTCAAAAGGTATCCCATATCTGGTCAACATAGGCCCTTTTTTCGTAACACTTTAGATTCAAGTAACCCTAGTAGGTCACATAACTTTGCTAGTGGTCTTGGTGCACAAATAGTCCCTACACAGTAAGACATGTATTGAGTACCCTTACTAGTGGCTACCATCTTGTATCAGCCATCTTACTTGGAATCATTGATCGAGAAAGTCCTTTGTCCAAATCTTGTCATAAGTATCCTATTCTCAGCAGTCTCCATTAGCATCTTGCCAAAATCTCTAGTCCCATCCCACCTCATCTCTCGTCACCTTGCATGGTTCTTACCAGATCTCAATACTAAAAGCAGCTTGAAATGGCCGAATCATCCAACCACATCGTCACACCTCATGATAGTGATGAGGAGATCTCTAACGAAGATTATTAGGGAAGCCTCCAAAATCAGAAATCCCAACGCTTGTTAGAGAAAGTGTTCCATGATGATCCTCACAAGTACTTTTATTACCTTAAAAATCTTGGAATTAAACTCCCCACAGATTTCGATATAAGAACAATCCAAGAAAATGTGGAGAATAATCATGAAGAAAGGGGAAAGAAAACCATAGACCAAAATGTAGAGGATAAGAATGAAAAAGAAAAGAAAGCCATAGACCCAAGTGCTCCTATGGAATAAATGAGGAAACAAATTGAGGGTCTAAAGCAACAAATGGCGGATCTCAAGACGAGTACAAACACTAAAACCTATTTTTTGGAAGATATTGCACTGTACCCCTTTGATAAGAGTTTGAACATGACACCTTTTCCCTTTCAATTCAAAGTTCCTAAGTTTGATAAGTACAAAGGCAAAGGGGACCCTAGAGATCACATTAGGGAATTCAACGCAGCATGCATGGAAGTAGCTCACAATGAGACCTACTTAATGAGACTATTCCCTAGATCACTAGGTAGTCAAGCCATGGAGTGGTTCTCACGGCTCCCACCAGGCATCAAATCTTTTGATGAGTTAGTCAACAAATTCATTGCGCACTTTTCTTACAATATTGATCATGAAGTCTCCATGCTAGACGTATGCAACACCAAGCAAAAGAGTGGTGAATCATTCACCACTTTCCTACAAAGGTGGAGACAACTAGCAAGTAAGTGCTCGTATGATGTACCAGAAAAGCAACTAATGGAGATGTTTGTCCATAACCTCAATAACGATCTTAGCTATCAAATACAAATCCAATGCCCTACTTCATTCTCAAAGGTCATAGAAATGGGATTGTTCATCGAAAAAGATATGATCTCCAAGGGGCAACTCAAGTTATACAAGGACACACCTACCTCCAATTATACAACTGACAAATCAAAATTTTGGACTAAAAACAAAAATGTCATCAACGATGGAGTAGTTGATGCCAAGTTGGCGGATCCCAAGTAACAACTGATATTCACTCTCAAAGGAGAGGCAAGCAATGTTACACCCAACAAAACATTCTCTTGGGAGCCAAGACCATGTCTCAACTCGAATCCAAGGTGAAAGTTCACACCACTGGGTGAGTCCCAAGAATCTGCATTAAGGAAGCTATTGGCTAACAATGAAATCTCTCTACCATTAACAAGTGATTACGAACCTCAAATTAAACCTCACTATTGGAAAGACACCGACTATTGTGAGTATCATAGAGGAAGGGGACATACAAGCAACAATTGCATCCATCTCAAACATGTTATTTAAGATGTGCTTGATCAAAATTAAGGAGGAAGCCAACAACATACCTTCAATGAGACACATGTGGCTTACAGAGATCCACTTCTCAATCATGACAGGCCATACAACAACAATAACAACAATGGCAACAACAACAACGGTAAGAACAACAACAACAACCGCAACAAGCAAAAATAGAACAGTGGGAATAATAATGCCAACTATGCAAGTGTACAATTCGACTATACCATCAATTGCATATCAGAGCATATCCCACAAATTAATGTGGTCACGCTGAACCAAAAATCAAAGCCTAACTAAAATAATTGCAGTATCATTACCTGCAGTGGTAAAGTCACGTTGAATACCATCCCTCAAAGGTTGTCACCTTCTTAGTCCAATCCTCATTAGTATAGCATCATAGACCAATTTCAGAAAACTTTGACCCACATTTCTATCTTAGAGTTGTTGCGTCTATCTCCTTCCCACAAGGAGATTCTCAATAAAGCCTTAGTGGAAACCACAGTCCCCACTAACTTGGCCCAAGAGAAGTTTCAGGCCATGGTAGGTAATCTGACCTCCTCAAGTACCATATCATTTATCGAGCAAGATGACCTCTCAGTGTCTCAACCTCATAACACCCCTCTTCACATTGTTGCCTTCACCCACAAGCACCACATCAAGAGGGTTCTCATTGATGGGGGAGCCGGTTTAAATATTTGCACGTTAAAGCTAGTCCTTACATTGGGGTTCTCTGAGAATATAGTTGATCCAAGAAATAAGATAACTATCAAGGCCTATGATGAAGAGGAGAGAACTACAAAAGGAACAATGGTGTTGTCTATACAAGTGGGACTGATAATAAAAGATGTTGTGTGCCAAGTCCTAGATAGAGAGCTTGGCTATAATATTTTGCTAGGTAGACCATGGATTCATGCCATGAAGGTTATTCCTCTACTTATCACCAATGCATAAAATTCTCGTATAATGGCAATCAAGTCACCATCTAAGGAGACCCTGACCCCTTTCAACATTGCAACTCTATCCTTTCAAAACCCGATTGCATCATACCGAACAATATCTAGAGCATCTACATCCCCTACCCCACAGCATGATCATACCTTTGAAGCTTCCTCATCAAAGCCCAAAGAGCAAAAAATTACTATCAAAGAAACCAGAGTTGGGGAATACTCCATTGAGCACAGCCTAAACCTAGCCAAGATGCCTTTATCTCCTAGATCCTTTCGTCAACCCAAGCATTTTCCAAAGCCATCTGCTCCTCCTAAAGCTCCCATAGTTCCCTTTGTAAAATGGGGGACCTTATCCGATGAAATAGAGGAAAGAGATGTCCTACAATGGCTTTATACTAAAGAAGAAGAGAACATACAACAGGAACCACCTAGGCTCCCAATAGAACTCTATGGGTGAGGAGAAGCTATCCTACACAGAATGGGTTATGATGGACAAGGCCCTATCAGCCTAAGAAAAGAAGGAATCATAGAACCCATTCAACCTTCTTCATCCTCATTGGCTAGAAATACAAATGGCCTAGGATATAAAGGTAAGGGCAAGGCTAAAGAAAATGCTTGTCTTGTAGAAATGATCCATACACTTCAAGTAGATAGTGACACAGATTCTAATGAATATGAGTGGGATGAGCTAATAGAGCATTCCTATGATGACAAAGAGGTCAATACCATTCAAACTTATAGCCCCCACCATGAGGGACAAATGCTACCAAATAGGCCATTAGAGTCTAATTTGCCTATCTCTAAGAGTACGACTTTCGAGGATGGTTCGAGTTCTATCATGATAAACAACTTGGAGGAAAGTACCATCCTAAACACTCCTCCCAATACTCCTAGCATATCCATTCAAACTATCAACAAATCAGATCTATCCTCTAACTCTCTCCCCCTTGTACATCCTGAACTTATTGACTGGGATCTATGAGGAACCCCTCAACTAGATATGTTCCAAAATGACAATGCTTATATTGGCTACATGGAACTTAGGGACCACCTAGCTAGAGGGGATCATAAGGCTGGTTTCGCTATTGAACTTAATACCATGGCTTATTTCAGAGAGGGTGCCAAGCCTTCCAGTCGCAAAAATATCAAAATAAAAATTGGATTTGATGGTGAAAATCACTCTGCGGTAGTGTCAGGCCCCAAAATAGTAAAAAGAAAGGATGGATCCGAAGGTGAAAACCACACTATGGCACCTAACAATGGAAGGCTTGACACTCTACCCAATGACATTCACCAGGAGAAGTCTCAGATTCTTATGGAACCCATAGAGCCAATTAACCTTGGAACAGAGGAACATCCTAAGATCATTCATTTTGCTAAGTCTCTAACCCCACCAGAGAGGACTAAGTTTGTCCCATTCTTCAAGAGAAAGCAAGTCAATTTTGCTTGGTCATACATAGATATGTCAGGGTTAGATCCTAATTTGATTCTACACCATATTCCATTAGATCCAGGAGTGAAACCAGTGAAATAGAAGCTTAGAAAGATGCATCCACACATAGCACTGCTTGTAAAAGAAGAACTCAAGAAATTATTGGATGTAGGGTTCATCAAAGCTATAGACTATCCAGAGTGGGTCTCCAACATAGTACCAGTGTCTAAACCAGATGGCCGAGTCAGACTATGTAATGATTTTAGAGATCTAAACAAAGCTTGCCGCAAGGATGATTTTCCATTGCCAAATATAGATATCATAGTCGACTTAACAACAGGGAATACCATGTTGTCTCTCATGGATGGCTTATCAGGATATAATCAAATTAGGATAGCACCAGAAGACTAGCATAAGACAGCTTTTACTTGTCCATGGGGCACTTTCTATTGGAATATCAGGTCATTTGGGCTAAAGAACGCAGGAGCCACATATCAACATGCTATGACCACTATATTTCATGATATTATGCATGTCACCATGGAAGATTATGTAGATGATATCCTAGCAAAGTCACTTACAAGAGAATCACACCTAGATGTGTTAAAAAAGTCTTTCAGATATTAGAGCAATTCAAGGTCAGGTTGAACCTATAGAAGTGTGTGTTTGGAGTCACCTCAGGAAAACTCCTAGGTTTTATTGTATCAGCAAATGGAATAGAGGTGGACCTTGCCAAAGTCAAGGCTATTATGGACATGCCACCACCCAAGACTCTCACTTAATTGATATCTCTACAAGGCAAGCTACAAGCAATCCATAGATTCATATCACAACTAGTAGACAAGTGTCAACCATTCAGTCATCTCCTGCACAAAAACATTCCATTTAGATGGGATGAGAAGTGTGAAGAGGCATTCAACAAATTGAAATAATATCTCATGAATCCGCCTATGCTCATACCTCCTATCCAAGGAAAACCATTGATACTCTACATATCTACTACACGTACAGCTCTTGGGGCTCTTCTAGCACAACAAGATTATGAGAATAAGGAAAGAGCCGTCTACTATATCAGTCGCACATTGGTGGGCTATGAGTTGTAATACTCTCAGATAGAAAGATCATGTCTTGTGGTAGTTTTTGCTTCCCAAAAACTTTGACATTATATGCTTGCACATCTAGTCAAACTCATTGCAAAAATAGATCCACTGAAATACCTAGTAAGCAAAGTAGCTCTTACAGGTTGCCTAGCCAAATGGGTAATGCTCCTAAGTGAATATGACATTGAGTATGTAGATAGAAAAGCTATCAAGGGACAAGTCATTACTGATCAATTAGCAGATGCACCATTACAAGACACCACACCTATGCAATTTAAGTTTTTGGATGAGTCCTTATTCAATATCTCAACACATTCTTGGAAACTATACTTTGATGGGTCCTACACAAACCATGGATCGGGGGCAGGAATCTTGTTTGAAACTCCACATGGTGACACCATACCGAAATCTTATCATTTGTTATCTCTATGACCCAATAACATAGCAGAATATGAAGCCTTTGTCATTGGCCTCAAGATGGCAATAGACTAGAAAATCAAGGAGCTACAGGTCTACGGTGATTCTCAACTAGTGATAAATCAGGTCAGTGATGATTACCAAACCAAAGATGAGAAGCTTGTCCCATACAAGCGCATGGTAGATGACTTCAAGGAACACTTTGTGATTATATCTTTTAAGTAGATACCTCGCATTGAGAACAAAGCAGTAGATGCCATGGTGACCATTTCCTCTCTTCTCGAGATACCAGAGAATGAGTCATGGTACGAGTTCTTAGTGGAAACTATTCGACAACCAGCTTATGATCTTCCTAGGACCCATTCCATATGCCTTTTAGTTGGATCTGATTCACCCTGGTATGGTAAGGTTTACACTTAACTCAAGGACAACACCCTCCCACCTGACTTATCTTCAAACCAACGATGAACCTTTATACGCCAAACCTCTTGCTATACCATTATTGCCGACACCTTATACTAACATGGTCTAGATGGTACTTTACTCCGTTGTTTAGAACGAGAAGAGTCTCAAACCACCTTACAAGATATACATGAAGGGATTTGCAGAACACAATCTAGCGGCCCTTCCTTAGCTAAGAAACTCATGCATTTGGGTTATTACTGGCCAAACATGGAAACAAATTCATACCAGTTTGTGAAGAAGTGTAAGCAGTGACATATACATGGGAACCTGATACATGGACCGGCTCAAGAGTTGAGACCTTTAACGACACCTTGGCCCTTTTGCCAATGGGGACTTGACCTTGTGGGAAAGATCCATCCACCCTCCTCCAATGGCCACAAATTCATCATAACTGCCACTAAGTATTTTACCAAGTGGATTGAAGTCGTTCCCCTCACCACTGTCACAGGTAAACAAATCTCCTCATTTATCTCGAATTGCCTCATCTACAGATATGAAATTCCCTCATCCATTATCACGGATAACAGAAGACCCTTCAAAAACTAGGATGTCTAAGAACTCTGTGACCGATTCAAAATCCAACACCATTTCTCCACACCCTATTACCCACAAGGCAATGGTCAAGCTGAAGCATCGAACAAGACCATCTTGAAACTCTTCAAGAAGACAGTCAATGATCTTGACTGTGATTGGCACATCCAACTCAATCCCACTTTGTTGGCCTACAGAACCAGTATACACACTCCCACAAGTGCTACTCCTTACGCCCTTGTCTATGGCTCAGAATCTATCCTCCCCATTGAGGTTGAGTTACCATCTCTCAGGGTATCGTTAAAAGGTCTCATATCAGATGAAGAGTACAGAGTCTCCAGATTACAAGAATTAGAGTTGCTAGAGGAAAGGAGATAGAAAGCCTTTGACCATCTCAAAGCATATCAATAGATGATGTCATGAAGCTATAACCACAGAGTTCATCCAAGAATCTTTAAGGTTGGAGATCTAATCCTCAAAGAGAATCCCCGCAATCAACAGGATAGGGAAAAGAAAGGCAAATTAAAACCCAAGTGGCTTGGGCCTTATGTGATTGTAGCTGCTTATGGATCGGGGGCATATCAGTTAGCAACATTAGAGGGTGAGTTGTTAGATGACCCAATCAACAACATGCATCTTCTCCGGTTCTATACCTAGGAGAACCCCAATTAAGGGGGGCATATAATACAAAAATATCCAAAAACAAAAATCAGAAAAACACAAAAAAATCATCCTTTGGTGAAAACCTAGTAAACAGGCGCCTTGGGTAGGTATCATGATGAAAACCTGGCAAATAGGCATCATGTGTACTTTCTAGCTTTTCGTGTAAATAAAAGCAAATGGTGAAAACTTGGTAAATAGGTGTTACTTGTGATAAACTGCCTTCTCCATCTTTTGGAAACCAATCACCTTGTGTCCATTCTTCCTCATGTCCCATTTGACCCATATCCATTCCATAATAAAAACCTAATGATAACCTATCATGGCTTGATACTCTATCTCTTTGTTGCCTTGTCAACCAAGGTTTTGTCCCATATCGTATCCATTGTGTTAGCCTAGAATGGTGTCTCTCATTAGTGTCCATGGTCCAAGTCCATGAACTACATTGCCTCTGTGTTGTCATGTAGGCAAGGCCATTTCTCAAATGCGCCCCCGAGACACTAGGTCAGTCCCTTAGGGTCTGTCTCACCAATAAAGATTGTGTAATCTTCTCACCAGGCAAGCAAGCGCAAGCAAAACCCACTTTCAAGCATAAATCCTGATGCAAGACATTAACCTATCCAAAGAAAAGCAAACAAACTCCTAAAGCCTTCTAAATGATTTTACCCAAATTATGGCAAGAAACAAACACATCTAAATGCAAAAATGTTTTGTGGATGGGAAACATGGTTAAAATACGGAGTCTTGATTTTTTCTATCATGCCTTTCCATGCTACTCGAGGATGCCAAAAGCTAGAGATGCTATGATGGGGGCATGATTATTTTCTTTGTTTACTACTTGTGGATTAATCTTTAGTAATGTGAAACCTTGTCTAAGGACATGATCGGCAGAAGATTATCGAGGACATTCAAGGTCTAACATGAAAAGGGGCAATCCTTGACTGTTGATATGCAAGAAATACTCAGGTCATCTCCATTCAATTATACCTTGATGCTTGTATTAACTTACTCACTCTCAATGCTTGTATTAACTTACTAAATCAAAATCCATGTAAGCAATGCTTAGGCCATCTCGATTCAATTATACCTAGATGCTTGTATTAACTTACTCACTCTTAATGCTTGTATTAACTTACTAAATCAAAATCCATGTAAGCAATGCTTAGGTCATCTCGATTCAATTATACCTAGATGCTTGTATTAACTTACAACATTTGGAAAAGTACTAAAAAAAAAATCACCCAATGATGAAATAAGCACTTCAAAATACTAGCATTGTCAAGATGTCAAAATTAAGGCATCCATTATACATCCATCTATACATCCATGCATCCATATCCCATGCAATAAAAAGATCCAATCAATGCAGAGTAACAATACAAAGTGAAGCTTGTGAGTCTTTTTATCTAGTCATTCTCTCACTCAATCTTCTATCTATCATTCTGTCATTTCTGTGTTGATAGAGTACATTTGGACATTACAAAAACATATCATATAGTTGCATATCATATCATATGAGATAGTCATTTACATGATTAAATCATTTGCATACATAGAAATTGCATTATATCATCCATATACAATTTGTTGCAATCATCATATAGTGTCAAAACAGAAAAAATTAAAAACATAGAAAAGTGCATCACATAAGTTTCATAATCATATAGATACCATTTTGCACACACGCACATTAGAGACATATCAAAGTAAAACATCCAACTCTGCATTAGGTCATATAGCATCACATAACATCATATGAAAATCTACATTAGACAAACATCGCATAACATTAAAGTAAAAACATCTAAGTCTACATCAAATAAACATGTGCATCGCATCATACCAATAGAAATGCATCATAAACTCATAGAAAGCACCGAAACAACTGCATCATCATATAAACATCATAAAATGTGTCCAAATGCACAAAATCAAGTGGTCCATCTCTGAATCAATGTCATATACAATAAGTACATCCCAGTGGATGGTGATACATGTCTCAAAATACAAAAAGGGTACAGGTCTGTCCAGCTATCTGAGCCATTAAAAAGGTACACATAGGATGCAAAAAAATGTCACTCTCTACTACCCCTGCTGCTGTGGACCATTGCTCCCAATAGTATCTCCTATATCCCATGTCACTCTCTACTATCACTCTCTACTACCCCAGACTGCTGTGGGCCCATCACAGAAGCCCCTGACCTTGATGGACCTACTCTCTGGGAGGCCGCAGACTAGCTCCTATAACTCGAAGCCCTCTGACTCGCTAGCACGGCACCATGATATAGACCTCGGTATTACTACACCTGAGCCTATGCTCTAGCAAGATCACCTTGTACCTACGCTAGTTGTGTCTGTGCTTGTGCTAGCTGTGTCTGTACGTCCACTAACTGTGCCTGTGCCTGATGCACCTGCCCAACCAAAAAATTACTCGCCGTGTCTGTCCCCAAGGCTGTCACTGTAGTATCCCACTCTACCTGGATAACTTGTATCCTCGCATCCGCCATATCTCTCTCTCTGGTCAACCCTGCAATGACCTTTGCGTCTGTCTCCCGCCACCCTTTACCTCCTAAGCTGTGCCTGTAGCTATCTAACCTCTCCCCTCAAGGTGGCTATGGTCCTCTCCTGGATGTCTTCCTGAGCTGGACCCTGTTGTACCTATGCCTGTGCCTCTCCCTATCCCTATGGCTGAGGTCCCTACTACTGTCCCACCTACCGAGGCGGTGGCATCTGTGTCTGTTGTGGTACCTGCTATGCAACTTGTGATGGCACTACCTGCTCAGCATGGGAATGTCCCTCCACACCTCTCCTCTTCTGCCTGGGTTAGCCTCCATCCTCTCCATTGTCTCCTCTATCTCTGCCACCCCCTCGTCTTCCTCTCCCCTTCCTCCTCCTCCTCTAGCCAACCTGACCCTCATCATCTAAGTTAGCCTCGTCTATCCGAGGCATCAACACCCTAGGCCCTGAGTATCTTGGAAATGGGTGTGCAGTAAACCAATCCTCATAGTCATGTGTCACCCTGGCGTCTGCAATCCCCCTCCTCATGTCCCAAGAGACATATGGTGTCTACCAAAACTCAGCTAGTGCCTCCTCATAAGATGCCATCAATCCCCATCTAAGCTTCTCAGCATGAGTCCTAGCAAATCGAGCCTGCCCCTATGGCATGCCCTACTTCCTCCCAAACTGTCTCTGTACCCAGTTGACTATCTACCTCTCCAGGATAAATTGTGTTCATCCTATTAGCCACCGTGATTGATAGCAGCAAGGTAACTCATCTACCTCATCCTCCCATGGCTCACAGTCTAGATATGGCCGCCACTCAACCACATCTACTCCATCCAACACGTGTCGCTAGTACTCTAGCTTCCCCAGTCTGTGCTAGGAAATCACTCCTGCATAGCCATAGCTATATGGCTCTCCTCTCTGTCTGTCAAACACATGGATTGGTCTCGTGATTGCTATGTACTCCCATAGCCAAAACTATAGCAATGACACACCTACAAATAGGCTCATGCTCTTGCGATATACCACCTGATGCATATCATGTTATAGGTGTGCAAGTACATAGACACCCCAAGCATACCAGGTGTCCTCTATAATCATCCTCTCCATGATCCTACCCCATCCAATGGGGAACCTGTGTGATCTCCTAATAGGGCATACTGATGGGGAGTGCACAGCGGATACCAGACTGATGCCCTAAAATTCTCACAGTCAACGAATTAACAGCTGATGAGCCACCGATTCAACTTCATCGGCCAAGTCTTTCATCCTTCTTCAATGCCTCGATGGCATTTGCCCTTTGGTGACATGCATTCCATTAGTGAACGCTCATAACCTTTGGCTGATTCACCAAAAACTATCATTGCACAGTTTTACTTCCCTCTTAACCCTAGAACATGGAAATGCTAGGCCTTCCTTACTACGCAAAACCCACGATCCAGAACATCTGCACTGTCAAACAAGAAAACAAAATAGGAAATGGACACATATGGTACATTGGAGTCATTCCACTGATTTTGATAGAAATCTCACCAGTGGAATGCCTCACAATGACATACAACAACAATGGAAAATGCCAAAACGAATAGAAATTTACAGTCACGCAATTTGCAGTTATAAAAAATGGAAATCAAAATGGACAAAACATAAATGCTTTATTTCTCCTGAACATAACACAATCACATTCGATCACTTCTTCAATCTGATTACATTCCATGATCATTTGATCATTCCTCTAGGCATTTATCAACTCGCACTGAGTAGTACCACACTAGCTCCAAGCGGTTGGGACAACAATCCAATCAGCGAGGAGACAACTGACCAAAACTACCCTACTACCTTATTTTGGCATTATTGCCATTTTTAGTATTATGCGATTACAACTTGACAAATGTCCCCTACGTCACTTGGGACTTTCAAAATAAACCTAACTACAAACTGATATTAAAATGCATTGGTCAAATAGACCTTATTACAAATGAAAACATGATTTTCAAGGTGCTCCAGCACCATACTCCCTGGGTGAAAGTTGTCTCAAGTCCTCTTAGAGACTAACTGTTGTAAATCACCACCTCACTTTTTGATATCTTCTTCCAGCATCCATGTGGCTTTTGAGTCTGGTAGTCCTTGCCATTTGACCAAGTGCTCAAAATATGTCTGATTTCTGGTCTTCTTGGCTATCCTGCTATCCAAAATACACTCCATCTTCGGTGGTTCCTTGGATGGGAAAGACTGTACCCACTCTGCATTGTCTTGAACAGAACCTATTGTACCTTCACCTATATCAGGACTCCTATATAATGTTAGATCAGCAACATTGAAGATAGGCGAAATAGCAATGTCTTCCAGGAGTTCAATTTTGTAAGAATTAGGACCATATTTTTCCAAAATCTGACAAGGTCCAATTTTTTGCATCATCAACTTGCTATTTTTGCTTGTGGGTAGTCTATTTTTGTTGAGATGAACCATGACCATATTTGCAATTTGGTACTGCACATCCCTTCTTCTTTGATCCACTCGAACTTTAATTTTCTGATTGTTTTGGTGTAGACTATCTTTGACTTGTTGATGGATCTCTTGCATAGCCTCTACAAATGTATAAGCATGTCCACTCCTTTTGTCCATCCCTTGAACATCTTGCAATTCAAAATACCTCTAGGATGACTACCATAAACAACTTCAAAAGGACTTACACCTGTACTTCTATTTGTAGAATCATTATAGGCATATTCTGCTTGTGGGAGTACCACATCCCAACTACTACCATGTTCTCTTGTCAAACATCTCAGCAGGTTGCCTAATGACCTATTCACAACCTCATTTTGGCCATCAGTCTGAGGATGATAGGCTGAACTAAAAGACAAATTTGTACCAAATCTTTTCCACAAAGTTCTCTAGAAATGTCCCACAAATTTGATGTCTCTATCAAATACAATACTCAAAGATAATCCATGAATTCTGACAATTTCTTTAAAGAACAAATCTACAGTGTAACTAACATTATTGGTAGTCTTACAAGGAATAAAGTGCACCATTTTGCTGAAACCTATCTACCACAACGAACACACTATCATAACCTATCTTTGTCTTGGGCAATCCCATCACAAAATCGATACTCAAACTATCCCAAGGTCTGTTTGGTATGGGCAAAGGTTGGTACAGTCCTACATTGGTTGAGATTCCTTTTGCTCTCTGACAAATCATACAACTCTCAACAAACCTCCTGACATCAGATTGCATCTTTGGCCAAAAGTAAAACCTTCGGACAAGATCTAAGGTCTTATTGAGCCCAAAATGTCCTCCTAAACCACCACTATGTTTTTCCTTCACTATATTATCCCTCATTGAACACTTAGGGATACATAGTTGACTACCTTTAAACAAAAGTCCATCCTGCAATGTATAATCTGAAAACTCACTATGGAAAGCATTGACGAACTCACTACATACCTTGTAAATTTCCTTAAAATCTTGGTCCTCTCCGTACAATCCTTTGAGTGACTCAACACCCATACTCTATAGCTGCACTTCTTGCATTGTCAACACTCTTCTGCTTAAAGCTTCAGCAACCTTATTGGTTATTCCTTTCTTATGTTTGATGATGAAGGTGTAGGCTTGAAGACTTTCCACCCATTTCATGTGCCGATGACTGAGATTTTCCTATCCATTCAAAAAACTAAGAGCATGATTGTTAGTGTATATAATAAATTCCTTAGGAAGCAAGTAGTGCCTCCATTTTTTTAGAGCTTGTACCATAGCATACAACTCTAAATCATAAGAGGAGTATTTTCTCTTGGCTTCATTTAATTTTTTACTGAAGAAGGCTACTGGTCTGCCTTCTTGGCTCAATACTGCTACTATGGCCAATCCACTTGCATCACATTCAATTGTGAAAACCTTATTAAAATCAAGTAACACCAAAACAGGGAATTTAGTAACTTTCTATTTTAGACTTTCAAAACTCTGATCTGCCTCTCTCATCCATGCAAACTTCATCTTACCTCCACCCTTGATGGTCTCCAACATAGGTGCATAGATGTCACTGTAGTTCTTAATGAATTTCTTGTAAAATGTGGCCAAACCATGGAAACTTCTGACTGCTCCTACTGTCCTGGGTGTAGGCCAATTCAAAATAGCTTCTACCTTGGAAGTATCCATTTTCGAATCACCCTTAAAGATGACAAAACCTAGGTACACCAATTCTTGCTTCATGAAGTCACATTTTTCCAAATTTATCAGTAACTTCTGATCTTATAGCCTTTTCAAGACTATCTCCAAATGTTTCAAGTGCTCTTCCTTGCTCTTACTGAACACCAAAATATCATCAAGGTAGACTACCACAAATTTTCCTATGAAATCCTGCAACACCTCACTCATCAGCCTGATAAAGGTGCTAGGGGCGTTTGAAAGACCAAACACCATCACAAGCCACTCATACAACCCTTCATTGGTCTTGAAAGTTGTCTTCCACTCATCCCCTTCTCTTATCCTTATCTGATGGTACCCACTCTTCAAATCTATCTTAGAGAAACAGGTAGCACCTCCCAAACAATCCATTAGATCTTCAATTCTAGGAATAGGAAACCTATACCTGATGGTTATCCTATTTATGGCCCTAGAATTAGTACACAATCTCTATTTTCCATCTTTCTTTGGTGCTAAAATGGTGGGGACTGTACATGGACTCAAACTCTTTCATATTAACCCCTTGTCTAAAAGTTCTTGAACTTGCCTGGCTATCTCCTCATTCTGTTGAGGGGTTATTTTATATGTTGCCTTATTAGGAAGTACTGCTCCTGGTATGAGATCTATTTGATGGCTAATATCTCTAATTGGTGGTAGGGAATCAGGCATATTCTTTGCAATCACTCCTTTGTAACTCTCAAGAAAATCTCTGACCTCTTTAGGCCCTACTTCTCTCATACTTTGCTTCTTTTCCTGCTTAGGCTTCACAATCAAAGCAAAACCTACTCCATCACCTTCCTGTAATGTGTCCATGAATTCTTTTTCTCCCACCAACATTATACTAGACCCTACATGTTGTGGATCCTCTTCTACCAATGACTGTATCCTATAAGTCATACCATCCTTTTGGAATAAGTAAGCATTGTTTTCTCCGTCATGATGAGCCTTTCTGTCAAACTGCCATGGTCTACCTAACAAAAGATGGCAAGCATCCATTGGAAGGATTTCACACAAAATTTTATCTCTATACCCCCCAATACTAAATTCTACCCATGCCTATTCATTGATGAGTATGTGTTGCCCCTTGTTCAACCAACTGACTCTATATGGACTGCTATGAGGTAACTTTTCTAACTTCAACTTATTCACTGCTTCCAAAGATATAATGTTATCAATAGAACCAGAGTCAATAATGACTTTACTAACCTTTCCTTGGATCTTGCAGTTGATCCTAAACAAAGCCCTTCTTTGTGATGGTTCTGCCTGCACTGGTTCCTTAAGCAGCATCCTCTTGATCATCAGATTCTCTCCCGTTTCTGATTCTAGATTCACTTCAAGATATGTCACACTCCTTGCATCTTCTTGAATCAAAGTGGTTATCTTCTCACCACCATGAGAAGTTGAGACCTTCTCTGGACACTTGTATGTTGGATGCCCTATCTAATTGCAATTATAACATCTCATAGTGTAGAATTTGGATCCTCTACCTGATCCATTTGTCCCACCTCTTCCATTCGGCCTTCTTCCTCGGTAGCCTCCTCTACTACTTGAGTCCCCAACTTGCTCTTCTTAGCTAGACTCACTACTAGGCCTCTGGTTAGGACTTCTTTTTCTAGAACTACCTGTGCCTCTGAAATTCCTTCCACCTCTACCTCTACTGTTTTGCTCACTCTTCTTTTTTTTCTTTTCTTCTACTCTCAGCGCCACCTGGAAACATTTGTCCATGGTTTATGGTGTCAAGATGGTAATCTCATCTTGTATACTATACTTCAGGCCATTAATATACCAGGCAACTCTTCCTTTCTCATCCTCGGCATGTCCGCACCTTAGGGACAACTTATGAAATTCCTCTGTATAGGTGGATACATCCATATCCTTCTGCCTGAGGTTTTGCATTTTCCTATATATCTGCACTTCATAATCTGCTGGTAGGAACTGAGCCTTGATTCTCTCTACCATTTGACTCTAGGATGAGATCATGCTCTTGCCATTCTTCACCCTTTCTCCCTGGGTGTAGTTCCACCATGTGAGTGCATCACCTTTGAGTTTAGTATTTGCAAACCTAACTCTCTTACTTTCAGGAACTTCCTTATATTCAAAGTAGTTGTTTAGAGCCTCAATCCATTCGATGACTTCATCTGCGTCCATCTTTCTGTTGAACATCAGAATCTCCATTCTTGCCTCGAACATCTCCTTATCTAGTGATTTTATGGCCTCCAAAAATTGTTTCTGATCTGCAGATATATTTGCCTGTGCTGGGGTTGTTTCCTCTTCCCCACCTTCATCTTCTTCATCAGACTCCACGTCTGATTTCTTACCTTTTCCTAAGGTTTTCAACTTAGCCTGGAGTGCTTCCTTGACTCCAGTCTTGATCAACTCCTCCATGTCCTTAAATTTCTTGACCACTTCAGTGGTCATTCCCTTTGGAGGCATCTTGCTAGCCCCTCCTTCACTTTCTTTGTCTAACATAAACATTCAAAGATAACACCCAAATGCCAAAGCTCCTATAAATCCTTGATTCGATTTGCTGCCCAAATCTTAACCTGGCTCTGATACCAATATGATGGGGAGTGCACAATAGATAACAGACTGATGCCCTAAAATTCTTGTAGTCAACAAATTAACAGCTGATGAGCCACCGATTCAACTTCATCGACCAAGTCTTTCATCCTTCTTCAATGCCCTGATGGCATTTGGCCTTTGGTAAGGCACGTTCCATCAGCAAATGCTCATAACCTTTGGCCGATTCACCAAAAACTGTCATGCACAGTTTTACTTCCCTCTTAACCCTAGCACATGGAAATGATAGGCCATCCTTACTACGTGAAACCCACGATCTAGAACATCTACACTGTTGAACAAGAAAACAAAACAGGAAACAGACACATATGGTACATTGGAGTCATTCCACTGATTTTGATAGAAATCTCACCAGTGGAATGCCTCACAATGACATACAGCAACAATGGAAAATGCCAAAATGAATAGAAATCTACAGTCGCGTGATTTACAGTTATAAAAAATTGAAATCAAAATGGATAGAACATAAATGCTTTATTTCTCCTAAACACAACACAATCACATTCGATCACTTCTTCAATTTGATTACATTCCATGATCATTTGATCATTCCTCTGGGCATTTATCAACTCGCCTTGAGTAGTACCACACTAGCTCCAAGCAGCTGGGAGACAACCGACCAAAACTACCCTACTGCCTTATTTTGGCATTATTGCTATTTTTAGCATTATGCGATTACAACTTGACAAATGTCCCCTAAGTCACTTGGGACTTACAAAATAGACCTAACTACAAACTGATATGAAAATACATTGGTCAAATAGACCTTATTACAAATGAAAACATGATTCTCGAGGTGCTCATGCACCACATACCACGCCTCCGATCAGTCCTACTACAATACCTGGGAAGTAGTCATAATGGTCATAGATAATCTACCCGACTAGCTCAGGGTCATCAAACACTCGCCTGCACTCAATGAGTCCCGTGTCTCTCTGTTGATCATACTCCACCAACTTACTCTGAATAGACAAGTGAAGAATCCTGTAAACATCCTCCAATGTGACGGTCATCTCACCAGTAGGGAGGTGGAAAGTCCCATCCTCACTGTGGAATCTCTCCACTATAGTAGTCAGTAAACCACGGTTCGCCCGAACCTTAGGCATGAAGCAAACATAGTCCATTCCCATAGCTCTGAATGCCTCTCTATCTATCTCTCTCAGTATGTATCTGTGCAACATAGGCATAGGGAACCGCTCCCTAGACTGAAGCGTATCTCGTATATCCTCTTGCAAGCACGCAAAGCAAGGCATCAACCTAAGGCTGTAGGTACCATACTCAACATATCTATAGAAACATATCAACTAACTTATCATTTCAAAATTGATCAAAACAACAAATTACATCACTTGCCTAGATTCCTACAATCTCAGAGATAGCTTATCGATTGACGTGTCAAATAGGACACCAATCGAATCAATTTTGCTAAGTAAACTACCTATCTATAGCATATATGCTACAATAGGTGGTAAATGCATCGTTTCTTAATGAAAGCACCATTTCTTGACCTATGCGCCACTTCTGGCAAAAGTGCTATAGGAACTCATGCATGCGCCGTGCTATGTTGTATATGTGCTACTTCAACACATGCGCCACAGAATTATGCATGCACTGATTTCACAAAAGTGCCACCCTATATCATGCATGCGCTGCAGAATTACCTATGCACCATTTCGTGTGGCATATGCGCCATTCTGCATTCCGGCGCATCTATCTAGCCTATTTTTCTCCTAGCATTTATGACATTTGTGAATGGGAAATGGATTGATCAGTAATGATAAATAAACCCAAACATCAATGAAATATGCGAGTAACAAGAATAAACAAATGAAAGCACAAAACTTACAAACTTGTTACCCTGCAGCTTCCATTGTTTGCCTATCTATCCTCGACCTTGATGAAGAAGATTGGCCCTCAGTGAGCTTGCTTCCTTGCTTGTTGATGGTGACAAGAACGAAATGGCTATGATATTTTGTTGTGTTGAAGATGAGCTTCAAACATAGGGGCAATGAATAGAGGATGTGGGATGGCTAGAATGATTTCTGCATTAGGAGGGTATGAAGAAGGGAATTGAGAAGAATGTGGGCATTATGAGGATACCAGAAGAAGATTTCTAGAAGAAGTTGGGCATAGTAAGGATGCCTGAATATGTGTGTCCTAATTGCTTAGAGAATGGTCTCATTTATAGATTTTTTGAAAAGGGAATGGAGGGTGAGGATCAAAAGTTGAGATCAAGGGCCCTCATTTTTTGTGAATTTTAAATTCATAGTGGATGAATTAAAAATTCATTTTTGAGAAGAGTGGGTTATGACAATTGAATTTTTAATTCAATTAGTGGAGGACAAATTGAATTCAAATTCAATTAGTGGAGGACAATTAAATTTTCAATTGAATAGTGGAGGACAATTGAATTTCTAATTTGATTAGTGGAGGACCATTGAATTTCAAATTCAATTAGTGGAAGACCATTGAATTTACAATTCAATTAGTGGAGGACCATTGAATTTCAAATTCAATTAGTGGAGGACCATTGAATTTACAATTCAATTAGTGGAGGACAAGGACAAAAATGAATTAAAGATTCATTTTTGGATAATGGAGGATATTAGCTAATTAAATATTAAGAATATTTAATTATATGTGCAACATGGTGAGGTGGAGGAGATGAGGTGGCAAGATGAGGTGGATTGATGAGGTGGATTTTGTGAAGTGGATTTATGACTTGAGACATTAGAAGAATTTAGGGAATTTAATTAAATAAAATGACTTTATTTAATTATGGGATAATGAACCAATCAAATAAATTTTGAATATTTATTTAATTGACAGAAGAAAATAAGAATTAAGATAAATATCAAAATATTTACTTAATTCGACCTGAGCCAATTTTAGGTGTATACATTTTGCCCCTCTTTGAAGCAATGCGTTTTATCACGTTGTTTCAAAGAAAAAGAATAGTTTGATAATGATACATGCCCCAGTTTGCCCCTGGTATAGGTTATGATGATAGGATGCCCCCTCGGGAGATTGGACGAGGAGAAGGCGGAAGGCATGAGACGGACAATCTCACGATGAGATAGGTTGACAGGAGATGAAATGGTTGGATGCAGAAAAAAGGGATGACACACACAAGAAAGAAGCCAGTATGCACAAATGATTCAAGAACAAACAAGGTATTGCCCCTGTCAAGCAGTAAACCAACGATATAGGTCGATGATGTCTGGTTTCAGGAATGAGATATGTCGTATAAGACTTCGGGTCTGGTTTCAACAATATAACATCCTGTCTAAGACATTTGATTGATAGTGATATATGACAGTGTTGTCATGGTGGGGAATGATGGATCCCTAGAGCAACATGAAGGATAATGTCTGGTTTCGGGAAATGAAGCATGTCGTATAAGACTCCGGGTCTGGTTTCGACAATGCAACATCCTGTCTAAGACAATTGATTGATTGATTGAGTTGAGTTGGTTTATGACTGGACAAGGATCAAGACCACTGATTGTGATTGGATCATTTGACAAGATTGACTTGACTTGGTTGGCATGGATTAAGAATGGACTTACATTTGGATACGGTATGGATATGGATATGGATACGGATGTGAGACGCAATTTGATATGATATAGATATGGGGATGGATATGAACTGCAATTGGATACGGTATGGATACGGATATGGATATGAGACACAATTTGATATGATATGGATATGGATATAAACTACAATTGGATACGGTATGGATATGGATATGGATATTTGTCACCTTGATATAGAAAGTATTTTGAAGTGCTTTCATGATTGGGCTTTATTATGTTGTAAGAAAATACAAGCATCTAGGTATAATTAAACTGAGATGACCTGAGTATCTCTTACATGGATTTTGATATAGCAAGTTAATACAAGCATCTAGTCAAGATTGAATCTAGATGACTTGAGCATTTCTTGCATTTCAACCGACAAGGATTGCCCCTTTTCATGTTTAGACCTTAGAGTCCTCGATGATCTTTTTCCAATCATGTCATTAGACAAAAGTCGTCACATTACTAGAGTTTAATCCACAAGTAGTAGACAAAGAAAAATAATCATGCCCCCATGATAGCATCTATAGCTTTTGGCATCCTCGAGTAGCATAGAAAGGCATGATAACATAAATCAAGACTGTAAGTTAATCTAGCCAACCAAAAACATTCTTACATTTAGATGTGTTTGTTTCTTGCCATAATTTGAGATAGAATTAGCTTGAGTGTTTTGATATGGTACTCTGGTTTTGTCTTGGATAGGTTGATGTTTTGCGTTAAGATTTTTGTTTTTTTGGTAGCTTGCTTTGCTGCTCTTGTTTATCTGGTGAGAAGATTGCACAATCCTTATTGGTGAGATGGACCCTAAGGGACTGACCTAGTGCCTCAGGGGCTCATTGCTAAATGGCCTTGCCTACGTGACGATGCAAAGGCAACGTAGTTCGGGGTAAACCCTAATGGACCATGGATGGACTAGAAGAAAGACAACAAGAAAGATGACAAGAAACGGGATGGATGGGACCGTACGAGCTTCGGGGGCACATAGGAATATGGCCTTGTCTACATGATGATGCAGAGGCAACGTAGTTCATGGACTTGGACCATGTAAAACCAACGAGAGACACTATGCTTAGGCATGTGCAATAGATGCGGTATGGAACAAAACTTTGGTTGACAAGGCCAACAAAGAGATAGAGTATCAAACCACGATAGGTAACTATCAGGATTTTATTATGGGACAGATATGGGTTGAATGGGACACAAGGAAGAATGGACTCAAGGTGATTGGTTTCCTGAAGATGGAGAAGGTGGTTTATCACAAGTAATGCATGTTTACCAGGTTTTCACCACTTGCTTTTATTGGCACGGAAGCTAGAAAGTATACATGATGCCTGCTTACCAGGTTTTCATCATGATACCTATCCAAGGCACCTGTTTGCCAGGTTTTCACCACAGGATGGTTTTTTTTGTTCTTTTCTGATTTTTTGATATTTTTTGTACTTTTTTCTGATTTTTTGATATTTTTTTGTGCTTTTTTCTGAATTTTTTTTTTGTATTTTGTGCCTCCCTTACATTGGGGTTCTCCTAGGTATAAAACTGGCAAAGATGCATGCTATTTATTGGATCATCGAACAACTTACCTTCGGATGTTGCCAACTGATATGCCCCTGATCCATAAGTAGCTACAATCACATAGGGCCCAAGCCAGTTAGGTTCAAACTTGCCTTTCTTTTCTCTATCTTGTTGATTGCAAGGATTTTCTCTGAGGACAAGATCCCCAATCTTAAAGATTCTTGGGCAAACTCTGTGGTTATAGCTTTTTGACATCATCTATTGATATGCTTTGAGATGGTCAAAGGCTTTCTGTCACCTTTCTTCTAGCAACTCTAGTTCTTGCAACCTAGAGACTCTGTATTCTTCATCTGATATGAGACCTTTCAACGACACCCTAAGAGATGGTAGTTTGACCTCAATGGGGAGGATAGCTTCTGAGCCATAGACAAGGGCGTATGGTGTAGCACCTGTGGGAGTGCATATACTGGTTCTGTAGGCCCACAGAGCGAGATTGAGTTGGATATGCCAATTACGGCCAACATCGTTGATAGTCTTCTTGAGGAGTTTCAAGATGGTCTTATTGGATGCTTCAGCTTGACCGTTGCCTTGGGGGTAGTATGGTGTAGAGAAGCGGTGTTGGATCTTGAATCGTTCACAGAGTTCTTGGACATCCTGGTTTTTGAATGGTCTTCCATTATCTGTGATAATGGATGAAGGAATTCCATATCTGCAGATGAGGTAATTCAGGATGAATGAAGAGATTTGCTTACCTGTGATGGTGGTGAGGGGAACGGCTTCTATCCACTTTGTGAAATATTCAGTGGCAGTTATGATGAATTTGTGGTCGTTAGATGAGGGTGGATGAATCTTTCCCACAAGGTCAAGTCCCCACTGGAAAAAGGGCCAGGGTGTCGTTAAAGGTCTCAACTCCTGAGCTAGTGCATGGATCAGGTTCCCATGTATTCAGCACTATTTGCACCTTTTGACAAATTGATATGAATCCATTTCCATGTTTGGCTAGTAATAACCCAAATGCATGAGTTTCTTGGCTAAGGAAGGACCGCTAGAGTGTGTTCCGCAAATCCCCTCATGTACGTCCTACAAGGCAGTTATGGATTCTTCTTGTTA
Organism: Cunninghamia lanceolata; assembly: GCA_027924645.1. Classification (NCBI taxonomy): domain Eukaryota; kingdom Viridiplantae; phylum Streptophyta; class Pinopsida; order Cupressales; family Cupressaceae; genus Cunninghamia; species Cunninghamia lanceolata. The sequence goes on along the minus strand of BSBN01000194.1, from coordinate 6,529,462 downwards.
TAAACAATGGAGTAAAGTACCATCTAGACCACATTGGTATAAGGTATCAGCAATGATGGTATAGCGAGAGGTTTGGCATATGAAAGTTCGTCGTTGGTTAGAAGATAGGTCAAGTGGGAGGGTATTGTCCTTGAGGTAAGTGTAAATCTTACCATACCAAGGTGAATTAGATCTGACTAGAAGGAATATGGTATGGGTCTCAGGAGGATCATAAGCTGGTAGCTGAATAGTTTCCACTAAGAACTCGTACCTTGACTCATTTTCTGGTATTTCAAGAAGAAAGGCAATTGTAGCCATGGCGTCTGCTACTTTGTTCTCAATCCTAGGTATCTGTTTGAAAGAGATGATTACAAAGTGTTCTTTGAAGTCATCGACCATCCACTTGTATGGGACAAGCTTTTCATCTTTGGTTTGGTAATCATCATTGACTTGATTGATGATAAGTTGAGAATCACTGTAGACATGTAGCTCTTGGATTTTCCACGTAGTTGCCATTTTGAGACCAATTACTAGGGCTTCGTACTCTGCTATGTTATTGGTGCATGTGAATATCAAATGGTAAGACTTCAGGATTGTGTCGCCTTGAGGAGTTACAAACAGGATGCCTGCTCCTGATCCATGATTTGTGTAAGACCCGTCGAAGTAGAGTTTCCAAGAAGATGTTGATATAGTGAATAAGGACTCATTCGGAAACTCAAACTACATTGGTGTGGTGTCTTGTAATTGTGCATCTGCTAGTTGATCAGCTATGATTTGTCCCTTGATGGCTTTTCTATCTACATATTCAATGTCGTACTCACTTAGAAGCATTACCCATTTTGCTAGGCGACCTGTGAGAGCTGTTTTGCTGAGGAGATACTTCAGTGGGTCTATTTTTGCAATGAGTTTAACTGGATGTGCGAGCATGTAATGTCAGAGTTTTTGTGAAGCAAAAACAACCACCAGGCATGATCTTTCTATCTGCGAGTATTGCAACTCATAGCCCACTAATGTTTGGCTGATGTAGTAGACGACTCTTTCTTTGTTCTCATAATCTTGTTGTGCCAGAAGAGCCCCAAGAGCTGTAGGTGTAGCTGATATGTAGAGTATTAGTGGTTTTCCTTGGATAGGGGACATGAGAATGGGTGGATTCATAAGATATTCTTTCAGCTTGTTGAATGCTTCTTCGCATTTCTCATCCCATCTGAATGGAATGTTCTTGTGCAGGAGATGACTGAATGGTTGGCACTTGTCTACCAGCTGTGATATGAATCTGCGGATTGCTTGCAGTTTTCCCTATAGTGATCTCAATTGAGTTAGAGTCTTGGGTGGTGGCATGTCCATGATAGCCTTGACCTTTGTGGGGTCTACCTCTATTCCGTTTACCGACATGATAAAACCTAGTAGCTTGCCTGAAGTGACTCCGAACACACATTTCTTTGGGTTCAACTTGACTTTAAATTGGTCTAATCTCTAAAAGACTTTCTCTAACACATCTAGGTGTGATTCTCTTGTGAGTGACTTTGCTAGGATGTCATCGACATAGTCCTCCATTGTTACATGCATCATATCATGGAATATAGTTTTCATAGCACGTTGATATGTGGCTCCTACGTTTTTTAGCCCAAATGGCATGACGTTCCAACAAAAAAGTGCCCCATGGACAAGTGAAAGCTATCTTGTGCTGGTCTTCTAGTGCTATCCTGATCTGATTATACCTTGAGAAACCATCCATGAGAGATAACATGGTATGCCCTGCTGTCAAGTTGACTATGATATCTATATTTGGCAATGGAAAATCATCCTTGCGGCAAGCTTTGTTTAGGTCTCTGAAATCATTGCATAGTCAGACTCAGCCATCTGGTTTGGACACTAGCACAATGTTGGATATCCACTCCAGGTAGTCTATAGCTTTGATGAACCCTACGTCCAGTAATTTCTTGAGTTCTTCTTTGACCAATAGTGCTATGTGTGGATGCATCTTTCTAAGCTTTTGTTTCACTGGTTTTACTCCTAGGTCTAATGGAAGATGGTGTAGAATCAAGTTTGGGTCTAGACCTGGCATGTCTGCATATGACCAAGTGAAGCTGCCCCTCTTTTTCTTGAAGAACGGTACAAACCTAGTCTTTTCTGGTGGAGTAAGAGATTTAGCAAAATGAATGATCTTAGGCTGTTCCTCTATACCAATGTTGACTGGCTCTGTAGGTTCCACAACAATCTGAGACTTCTCTTGATGCATGTCATCAGGGAGAGTGTCAAGCCTTCCATCATCAGGTGCCACAGTTGGGTTTTCACCTTTAGATGCATCTTTTCTTTTTACTATTTTGGGATTTGACACTGCCGCAGAGCGGTTTTCATTGTCAGATCTAGTTTTTATTTTGATATTTTTGTGACTGGAAGGCTTGGCACCCTCTCCAAAGTAAGCCATGGTATTAATTTCAATAGAAAAACCAGCTTTATGATCTCCCTTGGGTAGGTGGTCCCTAAGTTCCATGTAGTCAATGTAAGCATCATCATTTTGGAACATATCTAGTTGGGGCGTTCCTCACAAATCCCAGTCAATAAGCTCAGGATGCACAAGGGGGAGGGAATCGGAGGGTAGACCTGATTCGTTGATAGTGTAAATGGATACACTAGGAGTATATGTAGGGGTGGTGTTCGAGATGGTACTTTCCTTCAAGTTGTTTATTGCGATAGAACCTAAACCTTCCTCAAAAGTCGTATTCTTAGAGATAGGCAAATCAGACTCTAATGGCCTATGCCATAGTGTTTGTCCCTCACAGTAGGGGCTATAAGTTTGAATGGTATCAACCTCTTTGTCATCATAGGAATACTCTGTTAGCTCCTCCCACTTATATTCATTGGAATCTGTGTCACTGTCCTCTTGAAGTGTGTGGATCATTTCTACAAGACAAGCATTTTCTTTAGCTTTTCCCTTGTCTTTGTATCCTAGACCATTTCTATTTCTAGCCAATGGGGATGAAGAAGGTTGAATAGGTTCAATGATGCCTTCTATTCTGAGGCCAATGGGGCCTTGCCCTTCATAGCCCATTTTGTGTAGGATAGTTTCACCTTGCCCATAGAGTTTTATTGGGAGCCTAGGTGGTTCTTGTGATGTGCTCTCTTCTTCTGTATGAAGCCACTGTAGGAGATCTTTTTCTTTTGTTTCATCAGATAAGGTCCCCCATTTTACAAAGGGAGTTGTAGGAGCTATAGGTGCAGATGGCTTTGGAAAATGTTTGGGTTGGCCAAAAGATCGAGGAGACAAGGGCATCTTGGCTAGATTGAGGCTGTGCTCTATGGAGTATTCTCCCATTCCGCTTTCTTTTATGGTAATTTTTTGCTCTTTGGGCCTTGATGAGGAGGCTTCGGCACTATGGTCCTGATGTGGGATAGGGGATATAGATGCTCTGTTGTTTGGTATGATGTAATCAGGTTTGGCAAGGAAGGAGTTGCAATGCTGGAAGGGGTCAGGGTCGCCTTGGATGGTGACTTGCTTACTATTGTGTGGGAATTTTATGCATTGGTGATAGGTCGAGGGGATAGCTTTCATGGCATGAATCCATGGTCTCCCTAGAAGAATATTATAAGTGATCTCCCTATCAAGGACTTGGCACACAACATCTTTTATTACTAGTCCCACTTTTATGGGTAGGACTACTGTTCCCTTTGTAGTTCTCTCTTCCTCATCATATGCTTTTATAGTAATTTTCTTCCTTGGATCAACTACCCTTTCGGAGAACCCCAATGCAAGGACCAACTTTAACATGCAAATATTTAAACTGGCTCCCCCATCAATGAGAACCCTCTTGATGCGGTGTTTGTGTATGAAGGCAACAATATGTAGAGGGGTGTTATGTGGTTGAGACATAGAGAGGTCATCTTGCTCAGTAAATGAAATGGAGCTTGAGGAAGTCAGATTTCCTACCATGGTCTAAAACTTCTCTTGGGCTAGGTTAGTGGGGACAGTGGTTTCCACTAAGGCTTTCTCAAGGATCTCCTTATGGGATGGAGATAGACGCAACAACTCCAAGATTGAAATGTGGGCCAGAGTTTTCTATAACTGGTCTATGATGTTATACTGATGGAAGTTGGATTGAGGCGGCGACAACCTTGGAGGGGCGGTATTGAGCGTGACTTTACCACTGCGGGTAATGATACTACAACTAGGTCTATTAGGTTCTGATTGTTGGTTGGGTGTGATGACATTGATTTGTGGGACATGCTCAGATAGGCAATTGATGGTATAGTCAAATGGCACACTTGCATAGTTGGCATTGCTATTCCCACTATTCTGATTTGGCCTGTTGTGATTGTTGTTGTTATTATCGTTGTTGTTGTTGGTGTGGCCATGGTTGTTATTGTTGTTATATGGCCTGTTGTGATTAAGAAGTGGATCCCTGTAAGCCACATGTGATTCATTGGAGGTATGTTGTTGAGTTCCTCCTTGATTTTGATCAAGCACATCTTGGATAACATTTTTGAGATGGATACAATTATTGGTTGTGTGCCCCCTTCCTCTATGATATTCACAATAGTCCGTAACCTTCCAATAGGGAGATTTGATTATAGGTTCATAATCATTTGTTGGCGGTAGAGAGATTTCATTGTTAGCCAATAACTTCCTTAATGCAGATTCTTGGGATTCACCTAGCGGTGTGAACTTTCGCCTTGGAGTTGAACTGAACCATGGTCTTGGTTCTCGAGAGAATGGTTTGTTAGGGGCAACATTGTTTGCTTCTCCTTTGAGAGTGAATATGGGTTGTTGCTTGGGAGCTGCCACCTTGGCATCTACTACCCCATCGTTGACAACATTCCTATTCTTGTTCCAAAACTTTGATTTGTCCATCGTGTAATTGGAGGTAGGTGTGTCTTTGTATAACTTGATTTGCCCCTTGGAGATCATAGCTTTTTCAATGAACAATCCCATTTCAATGACTTTTGAGAATGATGTAGGGCATTGTATTTGTATTTGATAGCTAAGATCATTATTGAGGTTATGGACAAACATTTCCAATAGCTGCTTCTCAGGTATATCGTAAGAACACTTACTTGCTAGTTGTCTCCATTGTTGTAGGAAGGTGGCGAATGACTCACCACTCTTTTGTTTGGTGTTGCATAGATCTAGCATAGATACTTCATGTTCAATATTATAAGAGAAGTGCGTGATGAATTTGTTGACTAGTTCATCAAAAGTTTTGATGCTTGGTGGAAGCCATGAGAACCACTCCATAGCTTGACTGCCTAGTGATCTAGGGAATAACCTCATTAAGTAAGTCTCGTTGTGAGTTACTTCTAAGCATGTTGTGTTGAATTCCCTGATATGGTCTTTAGGGTCCCCTTTTCCTTTGTATTTGTTGAATTTAGGAAGTTTGAATTGATAGGGAAATGGTTTCATGATTAAACTTTTATCAAAGGGGTATGGTGCAATATCTGCCAAGGAGTAGGTTTTGGTGTTTATACCCGTCTAGCGATCTGACATTTGGTGCTTGAGATTCTTGATTTCTTTCCTTATTTCTTCCATAGGAGTACTTTGGTCTATGGTTTTCTTTCCTTTATCATTTGTGTTTGGGTCTAGGGTTTTCTTTCCCCTTTCACGATCATCCTATATGTTTTCCAAGATTGAGCTTATATCAAAATCTGCGGGGAGTTTAGTTCCAAGACTAGCAAGGTGATGGAAATACTTTTGGGGGTTGTCACAGAGCACTTTCTCTACTAAGCGTTGGAATTTCCTACTTTGGATGTTTTCTTGATAATCTTCATCAGAGATTTCCTCATCACTATCGTGAGGTGTGAAGATGCAGTTGGATGAGCCGACAATTTCAAATTATTTTTTGTATTGAGATCAAGTAAGAACCATGCAAGGTGATGTGGGATGAGGTGGAATGGGACAAGAGATTTTGGCCAGATGCCGATGGAGACTGCTAAGAATGGGATACCTAGGATATGGCTTGGATAAAGGACCTTCTCACTCAATGATGTCAAGTAAGGCGGTGGATACAAGACAGTAGCCACTAGTAAGGGTACTCAATACCTGTCTTACTATGCTGGGACTAGTCGTGCAATGAACCACTAGTAAAGTTCTGTGACCTACTAGGTTTACTTGAATTCACAATGATATGGAAGGACCTACGCTGACCTGATATGGGATACTTTGATTTTGGGACTAGAAAACCTGATAGAAGGTGGATGGGACGATTTGGCGAGAGAGAGACTGTTTGGATGAAATGGATGAAAACTGATTGTAAGGTATAACCTGATCTCTGATTTTGGAGCTAAGCTGAAATGGGTACTGAGAACTGGTAAAGACTTTCTCTCAAAAATTGTCCAAGTGCTCACTATTGTGTATGTGCTGGAATAGATGTGCAATAGAATTTAACAAATGCGTCGCTCTGGTGGTCTTCAGTGTTTTTGAAATTTTTGGAAATTTTTCAATGTTTTTGGCATTTTTGTGGCAAAAAAGGTCTTCTTGATTTGATTTTCTAAATTAAAGGCAAGAAAACACAGTAAACACAAATTTTTTTATTTTTTTTAATGATTTTTCAACTTTTTTAGTGATTTTTCTGACTCTTTTGGGACTAAAAGAAAAGTACAACCTAAGCTGGATAGGACAATATCTGTTGAATCCTCTAGCTGTGCAAATTCAAAGCGTGTATCTGCAGGATCTAGTAGCATCAGCTCCCCTCCACAGCACTCACTTCTCACGCATACCAGATCTGGGTTTCCTTAGGCTTGTACCCCCACCAAACTATAGGATTGTCCCTACTACCTCTACTAAGAATCACATGAATCGAGGCTGCTTCAAGGGCTCTGCCCTGTGCATCAACAAATAGGGGTTTTTGGTATACTACACAATTGGTTCGTAGTCAAGGCAACCGTTCGAGTGGTTACACATGCGGTGGCACTACTCTCCATTATGGAGTCTCCCAGCCTCAAAGGGTTACGCCTTAGAGGGTTTTGGGGGAGGTTGGCTGTCGGTGTAACACAACAGCACTCGTTGTAGGAGGTTTTCACCTCAAGCACATTTATTTTAAGTGGATTGGTAGGGCTTGGCTTTAGCCTGGTTCCACTCAGGGTTGTTCCCACTTGGACAAGCGTGCATCCAAGGGCAAGCCCCTCTTAAAGATTAAACAGATGGAATAACAAGTCTGGCACTCTGGTCACCCAGTAAAGGGGAGAGCATAAGCCTGTTGTCATTTGTCAAGCAAGGAAGACACTAATTTATCCAACCTAGTTAAAAGAAGAAAAACTATATGGGCTAATCTACTCGTGCACTCACACAGTTGTTAACTTTGAAGTGGTTAAAAGATAGCAATGTTCATTCTTGTTTGTAAGATAGCAATAATCTAACTACAGAAGATAGCAATATGCAGATATAGCAATGGTTCAATTACTCTCTTCCTAGTTAAAGGCTATGTGAAATTTGTATGAGCATTAGTTTTACTATCTTTTAAAAATTGTAGTGTGAGTTTAGTAAATGCAACTAGATGAATCTAAACCAGTAGCCTAACTTGCAAAACAAATCAAGAGTACCCTTGTAAAGATGTCAACATTAGCAAAATCTTCTAAAAACCTTAAGATCACTACCTACTACAGAAGTGCCACTTTAGTGACTAAATGCGTAGAAATAGTCAATAGAAGTGCAGTAACACAGATGCGCCGTAATAGTGGTTAAAAGTGCCGTACGAAAGAATGTATGCGCAGATAGAACATATGTTGTGAAACGATATAGTCGCCTGAAAATTTTGTTACAATTGCAAAGTTTGTTGAGTCCTCTTTCCGATGAGTATTCGTTTGCAAGTTTTTGACTTCGTATGTAAAAGTTGTGTGAGTTTGAAAAAAATAGCCTAAAAAAAAAAATTCCCCCCCTTTTTTTAAATTTAAATTTAAATTTTTAATTTTAAAAAAAAAATTATTTTTTTTTTAATTTTTTTTTTTAATTTTTTTTTATTATGATGATTTTTATTTTATTTTTTATTTTGTTGTGAGTGGGTGTGTGCAGGTGTGGTGGAGGTCGGCGGTGGTGGAGGTGGTGGCTGGTGGCGGTAGGCGGTGGTGGTGGAGGGCGGAGCGGTGGGCAGGTGGCGGCACGGCATGGGCGGCAGATCTGGAGGGCAGTGGATCTGGAGGGTGGCGGACGCAGGTGGTGGCGCGGGGGTCGAGGGGGATGGGGTTGGGAGGGGGGGTCGTGGGTAAGCAGGGGGGAGGGGGGATGGGAGGGGAGGGTTGGGCAGAGGGGTTCGGGCGGGGGGGGGTGGGGGGGGGGCAATGGGGGAGGAGTAGGGGTGGTGCATGGGTGGGGAGGCCACGGGGGCCTCGGTGCCCCTGCAATGTGTTTTTTTTTTTAAATTTTTTTTTATATTTGTTTTTTTTATATATAGATATTTTTTTTGTTTCAAGTTTGTTAAATTTTTTTTTTTTTGTGTGTTTTTTTTTTAATTTTGATTTTGATTTTATTTTATTTTGATTTTTATGTTTAAAATGTTTAAAGTGTGAAAATAAAATAACAAAAAAAAACCTAAGGAAAACAAATTGTTTTTTTTTTGTTTTTTTGTCAAAATTTGTTAAGTTTTTTTTTGTTAACTTTGTTTTTTTTTTGCAAAAATACGTTGGAAAGTAAAAAAAAAAATTCAAAAAATTTTTAATAGGAAAACTAGAGAAATTATATGCGATTTCTTACCGCTGAGGCCGTCTGGACTCAACGGTGAGCTTAGTTTGTACGTAGGATACCGTTGCTGAAAGTTGATGCCCGAATGTGCTTTGAAAAACACCTGAATCTGCAACAAAATTTCTTTCGACAAACACTCACAAACAAGTGTGGTTAGATCATAGTGGGTGCCAAAATGTGAATGGGAAATGGATTGATCAATAATGATAAATAAACCCAAAAATCAATGAAATATGCGAGTAACAAGAATAAACAAATGAAAGCACAAAACTTACAAACTTGTTACCCTGCGGCTTCCATTATTCGCCTATCTATCCTCGACCTTGATGAAGAAGATTGGCCCTCAGTGAGCTTGCTTCCTTGCTTGTTGACGGTGACAAGAATGGAATGGCTGTGATATTTTGTTGTGTTGAAGATGAGCTTCAAACACAGGGGCAATGAATAGAGGATGTGGGATGGCTAGAATGATTTCTGCATTAGGAGGGTATGAAGAAGGGAATTGAGAAGGATGTGGGCATTATGAGGATGCCAGAAGAAGATTTCTAGAAGAAGTTGGGCATAGTAAGGATGCCTGAATATGTGTATCCTAATTGCTTAGAGAATGGTCTCATTTATAGATTTTCTGAAAAGGGAATGGAGGGTGAGGATCAAAAGTTGAGATCAAGGGCCCTCCTTTTTTGCGAATTTTAAATTCATAGTGGATGAATTAAAAATTTATTTTTGAGAAGAGTGTGTTATGACAATTAAATTTTCAATTCAATTAGTGGAGGACAATTAAATTTTCAATTTAATAGTGGAGGATAATTGAATTTTCAATTCAATAGTGGAGGGTAATTGAATTTCTAATTCGATTAGTGGACGACCATTGAATTTCAAATTTAATTAGTGGAAGACCATTGAATTTACAATTCAATTAGTGGAGGACCATTGAATTTCAAATTCAATTAATGGAAGACCATTGAATTTACAATTGAATTAGTGGAGGACCATTGAATTTACAATTCAATTAGTGGAGGACAAGGACAAAAATGAATTAAAGATTCATTTTTGAATAATGGAGGATATTAGCTAATTAAATATTAAGAATATTTAATTATATGTGCAACATGGTGAGGTGGAGGAGATGAGGTGGATTGATGAGGTGGATTTTGTGAAGTGGATTTATGACTTGAGACATTAGAAGAATTTAGGGAATTTAATTAATGTGAGACATTAAAAGAATTTAGGGAATTTAATTAAATAAAATGACTTTATTTAATTATGGGATAATGAACCAATCAAATAAATTTTGAATATTTATTTAATTGACAAAAGAAAATAAGAATTAAGATAAATATCAAAATATTTACTTAATTTGACCTAAGCCAATTTTAGGTGTATACAACATTTAAACTCGACTGTAGGGAAAATTTTTCAAGATACATACTGGGGGTCCTGCCTTTACTAGTCGGTCGAATCGACGGACATGCTTGAATCGATGCTCCTCACATGGAATATCCATCCTTGTGCTGACTGCTCTATCTTCTATACTCTCCAAAGATCTTAGAAGCAAATCAAACCAAGACAAGTGTGCAAATGAATTGTCTTGTGGACCCAGCTCCTATATATAGCATGCAAACCCTAATCTGGCTAGGTGGTGACTACGACTACTTCCCACACTCGTTTCTTCTAGTTTTCTTCCCGTTTCTCTAAAACGTGTCATGTTTCCTTCAAATCTAACCAAGTTTTCCCTTCGTCCTCGTGAGATTGTTCGTCTCTTGTCCTTCTACCTTCTTCTCGTCCAATCTCTCGAGGGGGCATCCTATCGTCATAACCTGTACCAGGAGCAAACTAGGGCATGTATCATTGTCAAACTATCTATTCTTTGAAGCAACGCCGTAAACTACATTGCATCAAAGAGGGGCAAAATGTATACGCCAAAAAGTGACACAATTCTGTCTAAATAAATATTCTTAATATTTATTCCCTTCTAATTCTTCTATCAATAAATAAATAACCAAATTTATTTATTTGATTCATATTCTTCCAACAATTAAATAAAATCCTTTATTTAATTCAAGTTCTCCCAAACAATTAAATAATTCTTAATTATTTAATTAAATCAAATTCATTCTTCCAAATTTGAATAAATCAAATCAAATTTATTTAAATCTTCTCAATCTCTAAAAATAAAATACAATCAAATATTTTATTTGTTCTTCCAAAATCATGCACAACAATTAAATAAATTTATTTATTTAATTTTCTTTCTTATCTTCTAAATTAAATAATTCTAATTATTTAATTGTTTTCTTCCAATAATATCTTCTCTAAATTTAAATAAATCAATTATTTATTTAAGTTGCTTTTTCTTCTAAATTGAGTTATCTCTAAATATAATTCAATCTCTTTGCACATGCAATTAAATATTCCTAATATTTAATAAAGCAAAATATCTTCTTATTCTCATGCAAATCCCTTCTTCTTGTTTTAAATCACTTAACTGATTATTATATTCTTTTAAATGCTTTAACTCATTCTTCTATTCTTAGCAAATCCTCTCATGCAAAAGAAAGCAAGACACATGTCTTCTTCTTATTTGTTGCACGTTCCTCAACTATTCTCAATCATTGATCTTCTCATTCTTTCTATACCATTGATATTCTTTCTCTCAAGTCTATAAATTGAACCCTATTCTTCCATTTCATTCATCCAAGCTTTAAGTATTGTTACTCTGCAGGAATTATAGCACGCCTTTGGCAACAATTCCTTCATTTCTTGTGATCACATCCGCTACTACGCACTACGCACTACTACCATCGTTGTGAAGCTCCTCTTCATTGCGGTATTATCATAGCCATTCTCAATTGACATTCTTGAAGCATAGCAAGGAAGTGCACTCTCTGAGGGCCTCATTTCATACATGCAAGAATGATTTAGATAGGCAATCAATGGAAGTTTTGAATTGAGGAAGGTTTGCTTTGATTGTTCATTGCTTTATTTGATTAAATCTTCTTAGTTCACCATTTCATTGAAGTTTTGGGTATTTAATATTGATAATTATTGCATATTCATTGTTGAGCCAATTTTCCCTTAACAGATAATGCTACCTATAATAGTTACTAGAAGATGAAGAGTTGGGAATGATGTAACTTAGATTATATCCAGTAGACAAAGGTTAATAAAGATTGTTTGTCTAGAGGGAGATCCTAGCTATACAGAAGATGGAAAAAGAAGTGAGAATTAAGATCAAGGGAAAGATGATTGTTTGAGCATGGATGCAAGCAAAGAAAAGTTGTGAGGTATTTACAGATTTCCAATGGTGTGTTATTTGACATGCCAATTTTTTTTTAGAAGTTCGAATTCACAAGAGTTAATTGACAAGATCATCAAAATGGAGAAATAATTCAAGTTTGAGGATATTTAGACCTATAGAATGTTGAACCCAAACAAAGTTGAAAGGACATGTCACACTATAGTGTAAGGAGTACAATTGATTCAAATAAAATGAGAAGATAGCCTATTGTGATTAAATGATTACCAAATATAGACGTAAAAATTACAAGGAGATTAACATTTGTGTCTTTTGAAGAAAATCTAGGATTTGTGACAATGTGACTTCAATGTGTAAGATTATAATGAAGTATTTTACAAACTCACCACCTAATGTAGACATCATGAACACGATTAGGAGTAGGTGGTCTAATACATTAATGGCATACAACTTACCATACAAGATGAAACTAATACATGTTGAGACTCTACACCATCGAAGAAGTTTATTAGTATGCTCTAAAGGCCTATGAGAAGATGCATAGAAGGTAAAAAACAATACCAATGTAGATCCAATGAAAAAATATGTTTTCGAAGCTAATGAGGAATCCCAAGGTAATTACATTTTAATTATACGTTGGATTGTTACCATAGTTGTTGAACACCAAGAATACTAAGAGGGGGGTGAATCAGTATTCTCTTAAAGCATTCACTTATTAAACCATTAATCCATTTGCCCATTTATCATCATTAAAGAAAATTAAACATAGAATGAAAAACCACAAAACATAACACATAGACACTAGGATTTTTATGTGGAAAACCCAAAATGGGAAAAACCATAGTGAGTGTCATCTCACAATATATAATGTAGTAACAATACTGAATTACAAGAGGCTCACTACCTTAGGGCTCACTATCCAAAGAAAGATGCTCACTACATATAGGCTCACTTCCAAGAGAAAAGAAAGAGAAAGAAGGGTGGATCATTGCCAAAATGAAATGCTAAAATTGCATCTGCAAATGCATAGATATAGCACCAATGAAGCTTAGAAAACTTATTAAAAACTTTTCATCTTAACTTGCTTTGTTACACTGCTCTGCTCCTAAAAAAAATAAGATCTCTCTTCTTCTGTACTTGTCGCCCTTACAAAATCACAAAACTTTGCATGTCACACACACACACATTCATATTTGCACTACACATTCTTAAGACATTGAATTGGACCTCTATAAATATCTGCAGCACTTGCAAACTTTACAATAAGTTGGCCTACAAAGATGAGTCATGTAGTTATGCCTTGTATAGCTTGTCAACCTAATCCTTTCACCAAAATACTTTGTGGACCTAATTAACACTTTCAACACAATCTCATATGTTAGCTTAAATTATATAACCACTTAGAATAAAGTTCCAATCAATAGATCTTACTACACACTTTTCAAAGTATCAGGTCAGCTTTAAACTCTGATTATCACTAGTTCAGTCCATCTATCAAATTGCAAATTAAAATGTGGACCACAAGACTTGCTCAAATTCATATCCAAGACTCTTCAGACATATCATAATATAACTCTAGAGCTACAGAACATAATATCAACTTGCAGCGAAATGCAGACCATTAGAACACGTCTTGTCATAGTCAAACAATGTTAAACCTTGTAGCAATACTTAGATGCTCATAACTATCTTTTCAGTGGATTTCAAACTCTATAACTTTAGATTTAGAGACTTCATAAATGTGTTTACAATACCTCAAAACCACATAATGAAATATTCAATATAGGAGGATTGGGGACCAAAACAATTATGCGTTCTGCCCTAATTACTACTGTTCTCTACTATGCCAAACTTGTCCAACTAGAAGGTACATTTCTAGAGATGATCAAGAGTTGAAACCTTGGATTTAATATCATATAAGGACTATAGACATCTTACCAGAACCGCAAGACTAGATCTTCAACTATGGACCAATGCTAATCAAAATACTATCTCTTTGTCGCTATCTCTATACTTTGCCAACACTTAGCCAAAATGCTTAAGTCTGCTTTTCTGGACCAAAATCTCTATTCCAACCTTAGAATCTTTTTCCTTTTTCTTATTTCTATCAATGACAACACTATCAAACATCATGCTTAGTCAAAAATTTATCATACCACCAGTGTCTCCATTAATGATGTTTGCCAAGTTACCAACAATCTCTCCCTTTGGCATTGATGGTAACACATGATGTGAAAAACCATCATACAACTCCCCCATACTCTTTACACACTTCTCCCCTTAACTTCGTCCTTCTCTCCTTATTTATTTTACACTTGTCTATGTTTTTCACATGCTTCATTCTCCCCCTTTGACATCAATGGCAAAGGTTTATGATACAGAAATATGTACAAGTGACCAAAGCTCAAAAATTGTTTGTACTATCTGCATATATACAAATGAAATCAACTAGCTTACTAGTTTTTAGAGAGAATATCTTTGTAGATCCTCTTCAATTGCACCACATCTTCATCCCATCTGACCTTAGCATCACTCAAAACTAGTATATGCCCATTCATTTGAGATACCAACTCTTCTTCCTTCTTTATAGTAGCAAGTGCCTCAATGATTTGCCTTGTCTGATTTGTTGTTACTATGAGCCTTGTCATTGATGCAATCTTAAAACTTACTATCTCTCAGAGCTAGTTTGAATTATATATTTTATGACCTCTTTCTGAGTTTGCAACTTATTTATCACCAAATGAATGGTCTCAACTTCTTCCCTTTGATTTTCTATGACATCTTTTACCGAATCATAGGTCCTAGATATTTTGGTAATCTGAGCTTCCCAACCATCTATTTTATATTTTAGGTCCTTGGTTTTCTTAGGTCATGTTAGAAAAAATTGATACAGTTTTCTAGCTTCTTTGATAGCCAACTCTAGATATTCAATACTTTTATCTAAAAAAATGTTTTCTTGAGAATACTTATCATTTAGTTCAACAAGCCTTTTATTGTCAATCTTAGCCCTTACCTTCTTTTCTATAGCTTTTTCAAGGGACTCAAAATGAGAATTGACTGACTCCATAAGCTTCTTCAACTATGTAGTAGAAGCCAAGGATGTATCTTTCTTTATTCCAGGCATAATATTTTCAAAAATTGATGTTGCATCTCCAATTAACTCGTTGTCCTCCATGTGAGACTTCAATATTTCTTCTTGGGTTGTTTCTTGAAAAATTGACCGAAGCTTTAATTTCTGCAAAGGAGACATCATGGCAAGGTTTATTGGACCTTGTAATAACTCAGGTGCAGACAAAATTTGAGTCTCCTTTTGTTTCTCAAAAAACTCTCTTAAAGAGTCAAATGAATCCTTTCCACCAGTCTCTCTTTTGTCTTCATCAAAAGGCATCTCAGGTCTTTCCAGAGGGTCTTCTTGAATGGCTTCTTGTTCATTTCCCTCTATTTTTGGAGTAGGATTGTTAATCATCTATTCATTAGCTTCTTCTCTTTGCTCACCTTGTTCTTC
This sequence comes from Cunninghamia lanceolata, assembly GCA_027924645.1. Lineage (NCBI taxonomy): Eukaryota > Viridiplantae > Streptophyta > Pinopsida > Cupressales > Cupressaceae > Cunninghamia > Cunninghamia lanceolata. Next base: position 6,514,057 of record BSBN01000194.1, on the reverse strand, counting down.
AGGGACATTTTCTTCAGGTGCCACTTTTGTTTCTTCAAACTTCTTTTCTTCCAAAGGTTCTTTTATTTCTTCATCCTCTCTTGTGTTCATAGGAGGAGTAACTTCACTTTGATCCATGCTTTGTTCAATATTCACATCTGAAACTATATTAGAATTGTCAACATCAACATTTTGTTCCTCTTCATCTGTATCTACCATAGTTGAGATGTGGAGTTCATGAAGTACACTTAGAGTTTTCTCCTTAGTTTTTTTCACCAGCTTCTCAATATCTCTAGACATTAGACTATTGATTCTCTTCTTGATTATGAATTCTTCATTGAGTTTCTTAGTGACTTTAACCTTTTCTTCATTAGTGAGACATGGACACAGTTTCACTAGAACATATTCCTTCAACTTAGCATCTTTAGCCATAGCCCCTTCATTCCTTGCAGTTAAGATGCTAGCCAAACTATCTGGTAAGTCATCTATAATTTCAATCAATGCCTTATTGAACATGTATAAAAATCTTACCACAACTGCTTCAATTGCTACCTTGTCAGTATCTGAATATTCATCTTACATATCAACAGTTGGCTTCGAGTTCCCATGCTCACCTGTTGCATTAACTTTGAGGGATAGAGTCATTGTGGCCTCACCATCCTTGATCTCAGTTTTCTTTTCTTTTTTCTTCTTCTTGTCTTTCCCTTTTCTGGAGGGCTTCACTTCTTTGCTTGTAGTGGCTTCATCTATTTTTTCCTTCTTTGCTTTTATCTCTTCATTTGTTTTTGTTTCTTCTTCTTCACTACCACCAAGACTCACATATATTCTATTTGTGGCCTTTATTTTCTTTCTTTTATGCCTTTTCTCTACAGGCTTATTTTTAGGTAATTCTTTCTCAATACTAGTAGTGGGAATGGGTCCAAAGCTCCCAAAGGTAGCTACAGTAGAATAGGAGGCTCTCATTCTTCTTCTTGTGTTGTAAATAGGCTTTTCTTTCTTTGACTTCACTTTAGGTCTTACTAGAGCCTTTTCTTGTGCAGTTTTCTCTTTTGTAGCCTTTGCTGCTTCAAAGGCTTGTTCCTTGGCTCTAGCTTCATCTATTTGTTCCTTGGTGTAGCCTTTTCTCATAGCATAATCTTGTACCCACTTCTTTACTTTTCTCTATGATCCTAGTTGCATTTGTTCCAAGTGAACTTTGAGAGACTTTTCTTCATAAGTTTCAAACCGTTCATCTTTGGGATCTTTGGGTTTTCTCAAGATTAGATCTACCAAACCATTCAAAATGTCTTCTATAACCTCATATTCCATTTCTGGGACCCACACTGTTCTCGGTTCCACTGCCTCCATGAGGTATTGATCTTTGGTTACCATAAAAACAATATCCTCTTTATACTTCTCAACTACCTTTCTAGGGATTCTAATCCTATCCTGCATTTTTCTCTAGAAAGTTTTGAAGTATCCCCATAGAATTGCATTCTGAGCATTATGATCTCTAATACTCTATAAATGGTTCTTGATTTGAGTTGTTACATGGGAATGATTGAACCAAACAATATTACTCATAGTTGGTAATTCTTTTAGGAAATAGAATAACAAACAGATGACAAGAGTACCATATTTGAATGGGTACTTGGTGTCTTTTGTCCTCTTCAAATTCTCCATCAACTGTTACCAGAGCAACTCACACAAGTCATAATCAACATTGTCCTTCACCATCTCATGTGCAGTGTAGATGGCAGTAGCTAAAATAGAATTCTCCTTGTTGGAGAAGTACACCTTATATCCAACCACCATAGAGGTAAACTTGATTGTTGGATCCTCTATATAACTGATAGTTAATGCCCTCTTGTCAAATTTAGCACCAATTAGCTTCATCACTATGCCATTCTTCACATATTGAAGCGCCAAAACTATTTTGGAGGAACACATACTTGTAACTTCCTCAATGGCATCCTTAGTTATTATATGAAGCACATTCAACCAAAATAATTCATCATGGATTCTGCTTAGGGCATACCTAGCCCAAGCATCTTTAGTGAAAGTAGGAAAATCTATCCATGTGTCCAAATTTTTTTCTCATGTAGAGCTCTAAATTCTTCTTTGAATTAAAATTTATCTCTGGTCAACTCATTCAATTAAACTTTCCCTAATTTTAAATGATCATACTCTTCCAAATTAGCAGGGATATAAACCCTAATATCTCCATTATGCATTATGCCATAGGGCACTTCCAAAAATGCACCATTAGGGTTTGTTTCTAGGGATTTAAATGGACACTTCTTGAACTTAGGTCGGGGCCTATCAGTTATCTCAACCACTTATGTAGACATCTTTATAGCTCAACAAAAACTTTTCAAGAGTAGTGACTGTAAATACCATGTTCTTCATTTCTAGTTAGGGTTTGATCATGTCGAGTGCTTTGAGGTTGCCTTTGCTTCACTGGTCAAATCTCCTTGGTCGCTTGAAAACTAGAATGCAAAGTGAATTTACTTTGAATAATATTGCTTATAAACCCTTTTCATCAAAACCTAGTCACCATAAATGGTCATTTCCAAAAAACTACTAAACACCTTCTCGATCACACATAGTTGATTCAAATTGCTCTGTAATCATCTGCATTAGGTTCCATTGTGTCAAAAATTTCTTCAAAAGAACTGTTATTTTATTCTACAACTTATATCTTCATGTTGGAAGTTAGCACCACTTTTCTAGCCAGGGGAACAAGATATTTCATTAAAGCTCCTCTTGAGCTAGAGCTACCAATTCACTTCCCAGAAGAAGTTTCTGCACTAGAGTCTAGCATAGACTCATTCTTGGCTTCAACAACTTCATTCTTAACTCAAATCCTATTCATCTCCTTGATTTCTATTGCATCAATTTTTTGTATTGGTTTCTTCCTTCCTTCTCGAATATCATTCTTCATGTTCTTGCTTCTGTAGAACCTTGCACTATGTCCAGGCCTATTGCAATTGAAACACACAACATTCCTCTATCCACTGTTCCTTCTATTCATTTTGGATCTGCATTGGTTAGCCTTATGTCCAAATCTATTGGATGTAAAGTAGTTACCATTGAAAGATTGAGCATTCCCTCCATTGTTAAAGTCATTTCTTATTTGACTTCTGCATTCACTAGCTCTATGACCAAATCTCTTGCATGTAAAGTAGTTACCTCTAAAAGATTGAGCATTCCTTCCATTGTTATGACTATTCCTTATATGGCTTCTACATTCACTAGCTTTATGACCAACTTTATTCCAAGTAAAGCACTGACTAGAGAAAGATGAAACATTTTGATTCACTATATTCCTACATTGAGTAGCCTTATGACCAAACTTATTCCATGAATTACAATAACCATTGAAATATGGGTACCTTTGAGCATTTGGTTGCCTGATTGGTGGTTTTCTAGGTCCATTCCTTTGATTCCAAATCTCCTTACATTTGTCCTTCTTGTTCTCAGCATTCATTTCTTGACCAATTTTAGAACTTTCACCTTTCACAAATCCCAAGCCTTCTTTGTCATTAGAGTTCTTCTGGCTAGCAAGCATCTCATCAAGTTTTACAAAACTTATCTTGAAATTTTCTTCATAGCTATTTGCTTTCTCCAAATCTGACTTCAAGTTCCCAACTTCCTTTTCAAGCTTTGCACATTCTTCTGATTTTCCTTTAACTAGTCCAATTGATTTAGATCTTCTTCTGCTTTTGCCTTATCTTTAATTTGCACTTTCATATCATCCAAGATTTCATTTGGTGATCTCAATTGTTCACTAACTTCCTTATTCTTTTCTTTGAACTTCTTGACTTGTTCCCTCAATTTTCTAATGCACTTATCTGCTTCCTTGACATTTTCTTTCATATCCCTATTTTCTTCTTTAGTCCTTTCAAGAACTTCAACAGCAACTTTGAGTTCTTCTTCATTAACATACATGCATTCTTCTTCTATAGTTTCAATTGGATGAATTTCTTTAGAAGGAGTAGGATACCTTTTACCTGTCATGTGTTCAATCTCCAAGATCTTCCTGAAGCTATTAGACTTCTTCCAAGGAACCAAGATCTGATACCAATTGTTGAACACCCACAATATTGAGAGGGAGGGTGAATTAGTATTCTCTTAAACCATTCACTTTTTAAACCATTAATCCATTTTCCCATTCAACAGCATTAAAGAAAATTAAACATAGAATGAACAACCATTAAACATAACACATAGACACTAGGATTTTTAGGTGGAAAACCCAAAATGGGAAAAACCACAGTGAGTGTTAACTCACAATATATTATGTAGTAACAATACTGAATTACAAGAAGCTCACTACCTTAGGGCTCACTGACCTTAAGGACTCACCATCCAAAGAAATATGCTCACTGCCAAGAGAAAAGAAAGAGAAAGAAGGGTGGTTCATTGCCAAAATGAACTGCTAAAATTACATCTACAAATACATGGATATAGCTCCAATGAGGCTCAAAAAAATGATTCAAAACTCTTCATCCTGACTTGCTCTATTACACTACTCTACTCTTATATAAAAATAAGATCTCTCCTCTTCTGCACTTGCCACCCTTACCAAATCACAAAACTTTGCACGTCGCACACACACACATTCATATTCACACTACACATTCTTCAAACATCAAATTAGATCTCATATAAATATCTGCAACACTTGCAAACTTTACATTAAGTTGTCTTACAATGATGAGCCGTGTAGTTATGCCTTGTGTAGCTTGCCGGCCTAATCCTTTCACCAAAATACTTTGTAGACCTAATCAACACTTGAAATACAATCTCATATTCAATTTCAATTATAGAATCACTTAGAATAATGTTCCAATCAATAGATCTTACCGCACACTGATCAAACTATCAAGTTAGCTTTAAACTATGATTATCACTAGTTCAGTCTATTTATTAGATTACAAATTTCAATACAAACCACAAGACTTTCTCAAATTCACATCCAAGACTCTTCATACATATCAGAACATAAATCAAAAAATGCATAACATAATATCAACTTGTTGCCAAATGTGGACCATTAGAACACATGCCCTGTCATAGTCAAACAATGTCAAACCTTGTAGCGATACTTAGATGCTCATAACTATATTTCAAGTGGACTTCAAACTATGCAACTTTAGATTTAGAGAATCCATATATGTGTTTATAACACTTCAAAATGACATAACAAAATATTCAATATAGGAGGAATGCGGACCAAAACCATTATGTGTCCTGCTCTGATTACTATTGTTCTCTTCTATGCCGAACTTGTGCAAGTTGAAGGTACATTTGCAAAGATGATCAAGAGCTAAAACTTTGGATTTAAGATCATCTAAGGACTATAGACATCTTACCAAAACTAAAAAAACAAATCTTCAACTAGGGACCAACGCTGATCAAAATACTGTCTCTCTGTTGCCATCTCTGTACTTTGCCAACACTTAGCCAAAATGCTTAAGTCTAATTTGCTGGACCAAAATCTCTATTCCAACCTTGTTGAATCTATGTTCCTTTTTTTTTCCATCAATGACAACACTATCAAACATCATGTTTAGCCAAACTTTATCACACTGACAGTATCTCCATTAATGATGTTTGCCAAGTTGCCAACAATAGTAATACAAATCCAAGTAAAAGTAGAGGAGGATTTTGATGTACCTACTCTAAGTGTGGAAAGATTGATTGGTTGGCCATTGAATAGTATGAAATGGAAACTAAAAGATATGGAAAGAATCGTGATAGAATGAATCTTCTATAGGTAGATGAAGAATATGTTGAATTTTACTAGAGTCAAAGACCCATAGTGTGGAGAGAAGTTCATGACAAGGAGAATGTTATCAAATCCATAATAGAAAATCTGGGAGTTGATAGATCACATAATCTTATTAAATATTGTGTTCAAGTTCAAAGTCAAGTGATGTCAAATTTAGAGATAACTTTAAGAAAATACCCTTGAATATATTATAAAAGCATAGCAAACATTTCCTTTATTTGGAAGAAAATATTAATTTTATTGGTGAATAATAAGCAACTGCATTAATTACCATGAAGAATTGTTCCTTTAAAAAAAATTCTTGTGGAAAAGTATGGACCTAGGGGTGTCATCCATCAGTGGTTTTAAGGGGTAGTGCTCCTTAAGAGGTTTAAGGAGGTAGTACCCATTCATGAGGTTAAGGGGTACTACTCCTTGTAGGGTCAAGGGGGAAGCACCCCCTTGCGAGGTCTAGGGATAGGGGCATTGGAGCTCACACTGATTGAAGATTTTATATCAACCCATATAAAGAAAATTCTTATATAACAGCCCTACTCAAAGCTATATACTCATCCCTAATCTAGCAATTACCTTTACTTTTTAGGATCTAAAATATGCCTATGCTTTCAAATGTTCATCAAGCCCCAAATTCCTTTTGGACCATTGATCTCGTCTAATCTAATGATTCTTATTTATTTCTGGGAGCTAAAATGCATCCACACTCTCAAATGTCCATCAGGTCTGGAATTAGATTAAGATCAAAAGTCCAAAGGTAATTCCATGCGTGATGGACATTTGAGAGTGCAAGTTCATTTTAACTCTTAGAAATAAATAAGAAACAAAATCAATAATGGGAAATGAATATTTGCAATATAGACCTAAAATAAATAAGAATTATGTAATATTACTAACAAACCAATTTAGATTTATCTTTAACCTTAGAAACTTTAGGTAAATTAGATCTAACCATGCATTGAATACTATGGTGAAATAGTTGACTTTAAATGTTTAATAGAGTAAATTCTGAAGAAAATTAACTCTAGGGAAAAAACTAAAATTTCATAAAAAAATTGGTGATTCAGGTCACCTTACAAGTTGTATTGTTGACCAAAAGTTGAATTTGCAATTTCAACTATTTTCCATTTGGCGAGAATTTGCCACAAAAACATTCATTGGTAAAAGTTATCATAACTAGTTTCAAAGTACATAACCTAGTCTCCATAGGAATGGATGGAAATTTGAGATTGAAGAGAGTATCTCATCTTAATGGTTACAATGTGTCTTTCTATAAAGGGAACATCAAGTAGTTGTGAAGGAATAATATTTAGTGAGATTCAATACTATCTATTACATGTTAGATGAAGTGTTTTGTGAAATCATGCCCATGGACATATGTCTTGTTCTTCTGGGACTTGACCTTGGAAATTTGATGAGAAACTTATGTCCAATGGGATTGAAAACACTTATACTCTTGTCAAGAATGACAAGAAGTTATTTTTTAATCCTTTGAAATATTGTAAGAAAGAATATGCAAATCAAATTCTAGAGTGATTCTTATCCCATGAATGGATTTTTTGAACAAAATGAAATGGGGTTGTATGTTTTGGCTTCCAAGATTATAGGAAATTCCATGAGAGTACTAGATGACTTTCTATGATAATTGAAGGAATTTATAGTAGAATATAATGACATAGCTCAATTGAGATGCCTAAGGTATTATCACTATAAGAAATTATGAATCATCACATTGATCTGATACTAGGAGCAAGTCCAGTGAATAAGAATGCATGTATATTAGATGGTCAACACTAAAGAAGAATGAGGAGATGACTTGTGAAATATATGAGTTTCTATGGAGGATTTGAATAAGGGAGAGATTAAGTCCATATGTGTTACTATTTATGTGGGTACCAAAGAAAGAAGTTGAATGATAGATGTGCATAGATTCTAGAATTATCAATGATAACATACCTAATTACATATTTCCTCCACCATTGTTAGTTGCTCATAGATTGTTTTGCTAGATTGGGGTACTTCACAAACATAGATTTGGAGAGTAGCTATCATCAAATCTACATAATATAAGGGGTGAGTGGAAGATAGAATTCAAGACCAAGGGGAGAGTGTACAAGTGGTTAATTATGTCATTTCACTTGATGTAAGGCCTAACCATTGTTGTGACACTAGTCACACTATTCATGATTAATGACTCGTAAATCTATAGCTAAGTTGAGACCTTGCATGTGATGTTATACCTTTTCAACTTGTAGTTTCCATGTTGTAAATGTTTGTCAACTATAGAATTTAATATGAAATTGATTTACTTCATGTTGATTTTGATTCAATTTTAAGGAACAATTAATTAAATACTACCGGTAAACATATTTGTCACTATGAAAAATGTGGAGAATATTGTCATTGATGTCAAGACAAGGGAAGATCTTTTTAATGATGTTGTTAGTGGAGTTGATGGGTCACAAGGTGTTGAGTTGTTGAGTTGGATGCAAGGATTGGTGTGTTCAGAGTTGTTGAGTTGGAATTAGAAATCACTGCCAATTAAGGGAAGAGGACATCAAACCTCTTTATATGAAAATGTTTCAATTTTCCTTTATGTATGATGTAGGATGTTCTTGTCATCATATTTCAAGATGTTATGGAATGACAAGAAAGAGGTACATATGACAATTGATAGAATTTATATTTATTCATTTTCATACTTTACTTCTTGGAGGACATCAAGATCATCTTATGTAATGGATGCTTTCAATTTCAAGCACAGGTTGCTTCATAGTTGTAGGAGATGCCTTATGATGATATTACTCATGTTCCATGCATGACATGACTTCATGGAGTTTTGGAGTTGATTATGTGTTGATCATGCATTAGTGTGTCTTGATAACATGATAGAATTGTTCATTTGTTGAGAGAAGATGATATGCATGTCATGATGGTATTCATGTTTGAGGATCAGGGTTAATGGTGTATATCATGCATACATGTTGTCTTGAGTTCATGTTCACAGGTGAATAGAGGTTTTTCATAGGTGATTAGAGGTTATCTTCAGAATTATCTTCATGTCATTATAAATGGTGAATCAAGAGTTTGCTCATGTCATTCTACAAATCAGTTGGGTGGAAGACTTCATATTGGTTGTTATTGTGCCTGTCCATTTTTGGCACATTAACCAAAAAATACAACATTCATGCTCTTTGTTACATTGATTTAAGGTACAGTGCAAAAGAAGCTTGATCAAGTGATAGTTATAGTCTGAAATGCTTCCTTCATGTCATGTGATGTTATTAGGTTGCCAAAGTCATTAGGATTGGTTATCTTGTTTGTGTTGGTTATAGATGATTTGATAGTAGGAGTATGGTGTAAGGCTACTCATGTGTAAGACACATGGTTACATATGTAGAAACAAATGGTCAGTCAAGTGAAGGCACATGATCATCCTTGTTCAATAACTAAGTATGAACCCTTAAATCCTAGAGTTCAAGTTGCAAAGGTTCATAGTAACTATCATAAAATGTCATTAGGGTTTTGCATATTTGAGAGAAAATGTTATTAGGTTTTTGAATATTAGTCTCCAATTATCTTTTTCTCCTAAACCCATAATCTAGTGTTTATTGATCTAGACCATTGAACTTAGTCTTAAACCCTAAGTTAAATGTCACTACTTTAGTTACCATTTTGTTTTAAAGTTGAGTTGACTTGCTATAGCAAGTCGGGTCACTTAAAGTGACATAGTAGGGTCACTTTAAACCCTAACTTAAAGTGTCACCTACCGGCCCCAACCTTCTCCTTACTAGCGACAACATGTTAGTTTTCAAATGATTGCAAGTTTAAACTATATCCCTTGATTTTAGAGAGAAACTGAGATCGACAGCTATAGTTCAAAAGAAATTCAACATGCAATGGTTTTCTATGCACGATGAAGTTTGATAGGCTATGTGCAGCATGAAGCCCTAACTACCTTTTACAACTATTTGAAACTAACTTGAGGGCTACGAAATTCTATATAGCTCAGCCTAGAAACTAAAAAAAGATATGAGACTTGATCGAAACAAGAACAATGATATATACATGCACATTTGTATAAAGTTTGTAGCAAATAATGGAGTTTTTGAGGGTTTTGTTAATGTAAATCTTGGAGGGCTCTTGTAGTCTTCACATGGAGGGTTTGAGGTGTTTGAATGAGTTTTCCAATGAAGTAGTATGTGGAGTATTGAGTAGAGACTGGAGCAGTTCCTAGGGATTGAAAATATGGTCATGAGAGCTTGAATGAGCATTCATTTTTGTAGAAGAAACAATAAGGTATGGTTTTTTGTTTTGATATGCACTTTTTGACAGAAAGTAGGAAGAAATAGTATGTGTAGAGGTTTGAGAGAGTGTTTTAAGATTGTTTCTTGTGATCAAGATATGAACTTTGAATAAAACTCTGCTACTTTCAACATCAACCCATTTCTTGTGGTCAAGATATAAGTTTGCTAAGAGTTTTTGACTATAAGGGTAGATAAAGTAGACATGAAAACATCAGGAATCATAAGTAAGGTTTATTTGAAAGGAATGGGTTGTAATTAGAATATCGTATGTTACCTTTCTTGGAGAATAGTTTGTAGAAGAATGTATAACATATATGCATTTGATCAAGGTTATTAGTGTGAGTTGATGTATGATGACAATAATACTATCTTGGATTGTGCAAAGGAAAAAATGAGGTTGTATTGAAATGAGGACTTAAAGGATGATGTGTTATAGTGAATCAAGCTAACCCCCTGAATTGATTTGTTCTTTTATGTACACTTGTATTAGCCAGTGAGGCAATCTATCTGTCAATGAGACAATCAAATAGCGAGTGAGGCAATCTATCTGTCAGTGAGACAATCAAATAGCCAGTGAGGCATTTACTGAGTAGTTTTTCTACTCCATAAGGATTTTCCACTCCTAAAATCTTTGTGTTATGGTCTCATTTGATGCATGGTTCATTTGACCTCCATACTTTAATGTTCAATTCTTTAATGCACAATTTCTTGCCTTGATAAAGCTTCAAAAAAATATCATTACTTTCTATTTTTAAAGTGTGACACAATAAAAAATGAAGTGTATTTTATCTACAACATTGATTCACCCCTCCTCTTAGTGTTGTTTGTACTCCAACAAAAAACTTATATAACTTACCAAGGAGCAATGACTTACGTTCCAATAGTTGGAGAGGTTGCAACCGAATGAACCAACCTTCCTATACATTTGAGAGGAGAAGCTTCCTTCTAGGATCTAATAATTTTTTGGGGGATATGCATTTAACCATAAAGTAGTAAAGGTCACCTAATATAAAACTTAGAAATTAAAGAAATGAGGAAGGGGAAAACCCTAGGAAAATATCACTTTCAGATTTTCTTGGAATAATAAAGATTTTTAAGAAATTTACACAAAAGTAAACCTTTAGATTTATTTCTATGAGATTTTTGAGAGGATATAATAGGGATATAAATATAAAATATACTCTAACTTAAGAAAGAGCAACTTGATGGTTTTTCACAATACACAGATTGAGAGAAAACTATGAATATCAATCAAAGATTACACTGAATAGTTTGAAATGAAAATGAAAATTATTTCCAATAAAATAATAGGGATTCCTAGAAAGAATAGCTATTAATCTAAGATAATAAAGAAAAATAGCATAAAGATACAATACACAAGCTCACGAGTTGGCAACATTACTCCTTTATTGATTATCTAAAGGAGATACAATGATTTCTCTTCTCTGTGAAAATTGAGAGGGTCAAAAAGTCCCATAATTAAATTCCAACCTTGTATAAATAGACTTTTCTTCAATAACTATCTACCAACTACCTATTGTTTATAATTTTAATGAAAAATATAAGATAGTTGTTAACTTTTATACAAAGTCATGAAATAAAGTCACTATAATTTTATATTAAATTAACTTTCTATTAAATTTGAGAAAATATAATAAAGTAACTTTAGAATATAATTAAATATTTATGTTTTCTTCTCGAGCACCTCCTTCTTTAGAAAATTTAGATTTGTTTGATGAAGATGACAACCCTTTGTAAATTCTGAATTGTTTAATGGTTGGTACTATCAACATTGATACTAGGACTATGGTATTAACCAGTCTTAGTTTCCAAGTGTAGACACCTAAAATTATCATGTCATTCCTTGACCATTTTCACTATAACTAATCAATTAAATTTGATGGATTATCTCATCATTCGACATCATATTAATTAAATAATATTTTTTATTTAATTAATATTTTCCCCATCACCTAAAATCCTTAAATCACATTATTCATCTAATTAAGCCATATAAAAATATTTATTTCTTTAAGACTATAGTTCCACTTCTTCTAAAAATTAAATAAATATTACTATTTATTTAATTCATATTTTGTCCATTTTTTGTTACTTTTTGTAATCATCATTTATTCCCCTAATAAAATGTTGAACATGGGGTTATTTAGCCTAATCTAGGATCACGTCCCCCCAAAATTGTAGAGGAGACACTTGTTATATTTTGTGCATACACATGCATGCATGTACATGACAAGTGGTACTTGGAAGTATGGACAAATCTTCCATGAACTTTTAATTCAAATTTAAAATTCCACTTGTCGTCATTCCTTACAATTTTAAATTTGAATAAATCCAAGCCTTATCTTTTCACTTATTTCTACATACCTTCCATCTACTATAAAGAACCCTACTAGTTCTAACTAAATTTTTTGCCTCACTGGTCTAAATTTTCTAATTTAGATTTCTCTAAAAGTATGCAATATTTTCAATGCCCACTTTCTTGAATCCACTTAGAATATCATGAACATGGAAATGTTCAAATATTACATGAAACAAATATCAAATGACCAAGTTACCATCAAATCTTAATAAACAAAAGACAAGAAAGACATACCCAGAAACAACACTTCACTTCTTTATTTTATTCAAGAGCTGGTTACAAATGTCTTTTGTTATCCCTTATATCAAACTGTGACTAATTACAGATCAGACTTCAAAACAATTCCAAAAGTGATGACAAATAGCTTCAAACCCTAGCCAAATGTAACACAATGATTCCAAGGCAATGCACAATGATAGAGTTGATGTATAAACACTGTCACAACCCCTGTAGAAGCACAATAAAAGTTTGATATGAATAATAATACTATTGTTATGACTGTTGTGCCTGATATCACTACCTAGATTTTCAAGAAATGTAAATACCATGCCAAAATATGCCTCCAAAAGCTAGCGATAGGTAGTAGGAAGGCAGCGATGGAAGTTTAGATGTTTCTTTGATGTTCAAACCCTTCAAACAATGCCAACTCAAACTCAAATCTGTCAATTATACCTTGTTGTACCCTGCTGTCACATAAATCTAAATATGTAGGTGACTCCAAATAGCTAGCAAACCCTCTCTATGTTAAACAATTAACCCAATATGCATCAAATACAATGGATGAACATGACTCCATACATAAGCCTAATATGCTTCAACCCCTTCATGAAAACCTGTAATTTAAACTCCATGATGAAATCCTCACAAAATCATTTCACAATGTGGAATGGGATCATCTCCAAACCACCAAAATCAAGGGATCATCTCCTTGATACCACTGAAAATGCAAATCCAACCAAGTGAATACATCAAATGTAAAATTTACCAAGAGATCAATAATTACAAGATGAAGCCAAAACCCTCTATTTATCCTCTTCTCTTAAATTTGACAAATTCCATACAATTTCATTTCCACCAATTAGCTCAATCCTTCAACTTGATGATTTTAAATGAATTTCACTCTTCAACCACCATCATTTAAAAATAATAAATTAATAATATTTTATTATTTTCCTTATCTCTCCTCTAGACACCAATATTTAAAATAATAAAATAATAATATTTTATTATTTTTCATTTCTCCTCTATACGCCAAAAAAATAATATAATTTTATTAGTTTCTCCCTATTTCTCCAAGTGTCTAGTTTTCTTGGGAAAATAATATTTTTTAATTATTAATTTTACCTTTTTCCTTTGAGTGCCAATTTGCACTTGGCAAAAATAATATTATTTTATTAAGTTTTACCCTCTCATCTTGGGCGTCTATTCTCATAAATAATAAAGTAATATTTTATTATTTTTTTGTCTTCTCTTTGGTGGCATAAACTTATGCCAATAAATAATATTTTAATATTATTTATTTTCATTTCTTTTCCTTGGCATAATAAAATATAATAAAAATATTATATTTTATTTTTCTCCTTGGCGTTGGCAAAAATAATAAAATAATAGAATAAATAAAATACAATTAAAGATTGCATTTTATTTGCCTTTTTCCACCTTTTTACCTTTTTCAAACTTCAAGTTGTCCAACATTTATTTTTCCCATCCTTTATTTTTCACCCTTGGCTTGAAAATGATATTATTTTGGCTTTATGAAAAATATCATAAAATATCACTAGCCAAAATCCCAATAAAATCACATATTGAGCCAACATTATAGTTTTCCATCCTTTAATGCCCAAGCTCAACCCAATCACATGTCTAGCTCAAAATGGGGACATTACAAGTCCTCCCACCCTAAGATTGCTTGCCCCAAGCAAACATAAGTGCCAAATTAGAACCATCCAATACTAGGATCCTAAATCCATCTAGGCTCTCCATACACACACACAAACCACCTCAAAGTTTCTAATGTAGAAGATAATGGGACTGCTTCCACTGTCACACAATGATGCCAACACATCTATACTAATCCTCAAATAGCTAAATTGACCAATCCATACCATAATGTAGATTCCAAGAAAAGTACCAACCAAGCTATAAGTCCCTCTAACTCTAAATAGTAACATGAACAAATGATGGATGCCAAGCGCAAATGCAAACACAAGTGTATCTATCCATGTTATCTTGCTATTATAAATCAAAATAGCAGTATGCAATCTAAAAATATCATCCAAAATGATACAAAAAGTACCATCCAAAGTGCATGAAGATAGAAGACTATCATTAGATCAAATTCCCACATGGATATAATAATCTCTACCATACTAAGTTATCTCAAACACTCTTGTACCAAAACTAAAATAAAAAAAATCAATGCTCAAGAATGAAAGAGAGTTTGTCAAATCATAAGCAGGCTGATCTATCTCTCCAATGGGAACTAATGCATCATGGAAATCTAAATTACCTTCATCTTCAAGCTCACATGCATGCATAACATCAATGGCTGGCCCATGATGAACAAACAAAGTTGATTGCCTCTTATCATTGACCATTTCAAGGTGCTATTTTTCTTGACCAGCAACCAACTTAGCTTTCTTTGTCTTTTCTAGCCAAATGTTACACCTTTCTTGTGTCCTTTCCACATCTTCAAAGGTCTGATATACAAATTAGATTATGTAGTGCAATGTTTT
Source organism: Cunninghamia lanceolata (assembly GCA_027924645.1). Taxonomy (NCBI): domain Eukaryota; kingdom Viridiplantae; phylum Streptophyta; class Pinopsida; order Cupressales; family Cupressaceae; genus Cunninghamia; species Cunninghamia lanceolata. Next base: position 6,498,886 of record BSBN01000194.1, on the reverse strand, counting down.
TCAACACACTTTGTATATCCAACACCCTCATTTTGTGTATTATCATTAGTAGATCCCAAATGAACATCAACCATAGGTGTTAACATATCTATCTTATGAAAATGCAAAGCTATAAGACTGTTGTCCTCAAATAAATCTGAAATGATGTCATGCCATTCTATAGTGCTTTCATTCATTTCAAACATCAAATGCTAATCGCATACAAGTCTGTCCATGTGAATCACATATGTCTCCTTCTTCATGTGTAGACAAAACACTAATGGCTGATCCACTAAGTGATAAAATATCCTATCCACCTCTATGACTTGAGCCTGGATGCTACCATAATAATGGGTTACACTTTCTGGGACATTCTAATTTTTGCTGAAATCACATATTTTTAGATAATATAATGATTTAAGCCTTGAAAGGTTCCATTTAAAGTATTTTAATTGAAGAGGGTTTGATCAAACCCCCTTAGATCCAAACGCCATTGGATAGAACCCTGGTAGTTTTAAACCACACCTTTAATGGAGTCTCCTCTACACCTATCAAAATGCTGATAAAACACACTTTTGATTTACATTTTGGGGGATCAAATGAATTCATTTAAAATTTATGTTTTGTAAGTATGTATTCCTTATTATAAGCTTCCCAAAAAGTATAATTTTAAATATATTTAATTTGATTATTATATTTATTTTTTATTTCTTATGAATGTAGGTTTTTCACCGAACATCCAGTTCTTTGTTCTACACACATGGAAAATTAGTAAATTAGTGAAACAAAATTCTAAAAATTATATATGCCCTAGGTATTGATGTCCTTGTTTCAACAAAAAAAGAAAACTTTGAATTTCAATACATAGAGAAATAGTTATGTTTTATAGAATACGCCTATGTCTAAAATATAATTGGTTTGACTTCAAAAATTAATTGAAAAAATAATATTCAACAAAACATTATAAAACCAAATGCGTGCCCTATATATCGATATTACCAATCCAAATTCAAAAGGATCAAAATTTTATCCTTTGTAGAAAAAAGATATGTTCTACGGAATACACATCACTTTAAAAAAAGTTGTTTACTATTAAAAACTAGTTATCAAAGGAGATGCAAAGCATTTTACAATTTAACTCCATTTTAAAAAATATATATATATTTAGAATCTACAAATGAAATCTCACAAATCACTAGTTTGCATCATCTCCAAATTCCTAATGGTTTAGCAGCTATAGGTGTCAGAAAGTGAATATTTAGTTCAAAATGTTGATTTCAATGTCAAGTTTGGCCAAAAAGCGTAACCCATTATTGTGGGATGACCCACCTTCAATGGGCTCTCATATGTATAAACAACATTCATCTCAAAGACACCCAAACCACAATTTGATTCCTTTCCAAGATGAGGTAATGGTGATGAAGTAATGCTAGGCCCAGTTAATCAAACATCACAAGAACCCATACCTTCATGTAACTGATATAATATGGTTGGTTTGTCTTCAACCTTCACGTGCTCTTCATCTTGCGCTTCTTCTTATTTAGGGCATCCACATGTATGAGTAGGTGTCCAAGCCTCAGAGCATGTGAAGCAAAGTTGTTCTCTCCTTAATTGATTTTTGCTCTTCATATGATCACTTATAGGCTACAAATCACTTGGAAGTAAATCACCTGTATACTTATCAAACTCATCATAAAGGCTTCTAGAAACTTCACTTGTAGATGCATCAAATGATTTTTCTTCATTATTCTTTTCTTTTTCTTGTTTTGCAAATGATGCAATAGTTGTCATTAATCCCATATAAAACTCTTTGAAATCATTCATGACATTCATAATCTCTTGTATAACTCTAACCTTCTTTGATGAACTTGAACTTCCTCTTGCCATTTTTGCCACTGATTCACACCCTGTTGTATAAACTGATTTGTAAACAAATCCACTACTTTGATTTATAACCCACAAGCTAGCAAGATCCAGGCTCTGATACCACTGTAATATCATGAACTTAGGGTTTAAAAAATTCTTGAAATTTTACCCCTCAAATTATGTCCTAATTTTCAGCACTTTAATTTCCTTCTTAAAACCCTAGGTCTAATATCTTTTTCCTGCTCTTAATTGAATTCTGATCTTATTTCTACACTTTATCCATTTACTTTATCCATCACATAACATCATATAACACATGAAAAATGATGACCAATGAAGTTTATATCCATATGTCAATTTGCATACTCAAATGTTTATCACGGCTGACATGAGAATCTTATGTCTATTCAAATTAAAGATATGAATAGATAGATATTGGTATTTTTCCAATATGAATTCGTATTACAATGATAGCAATGAAACAATGCAGTAAATTAGAGTATGCTATTATAGATCAAAATTATAGTTCATGTGATACATCAATATTGCTAGCTTAGGGTAAACAATACATCACATCAAAGGCTTTAGGACTGCCCAATATTACAATGGACAAACAATTATTACTAAACAGAGATAGGGATTTGTTTCTACATACCAATGATGATAGAAAATAGAGATTGTTACTGGGTGATGCTGTAGAATGATCTCTATTGTAGTTTGTTGTACCAACTTCCTTATTCCTCTAAATAGATAGATATAACCCTACAATGTTGTGGCTTCCATACACTTTGATGCAATAGATATCAAGTTGTTGTTATCTCCATTTCACAATTTATTACACAGAGGTTGTGCTGGTTATTTTCCCAGACTGGATGCTTATTCCCAGTAATCCCTACAAAATAGCCATCATTGATCAATAGGATTCCCGGGCCAGGGGCCAACAGTATAGGAGATAGACTCTATAAATATCTCCTCTTCTTCTTTAGGCTCTGTAGAACCAAGGGGGGTATTCCCTATTCAACATCTATAAAATGCATCTATGTATTTGCTGGGATGTTGACATAAAGCAGATAAATCCTCTATTAAGCAGACCAAAACTATGAGATAAGTGCAAAGGGGCTAGCTTTGGGCCTATGTTCAGTTGTAGACAGAGGATTTTGATCCTAAAACTATTTCTAAAGTCCTAAAAGGTTTGTTTATGAAGTTTGAGTTTGATTTATATTTGGATGCAAAACTAGGACCTGGAGTGTAACCTCAATGCAAGGCTAAATTGGTGCCTATCCAAGGCTCGGAGTGAGTAGACATACACATGTGAATGGTCAGCATAAATATATACCAAAGACTGGGTATCAAGGGGATTTTATTATATCTGCCTTACAGATATCTCCCAAAATAGAATGTTTAGTTATTCATACTTAAAGGAATCCCTACTGCAACATATTTTCTTAATGATTAATCTGAAACTTTTAATTTGTCCCTTGAACAAAGGTAGGAGATTAAACATTCAATATAGAAAACCCATATTCCTAAATCATAAATAACCCTTAGTTATTTAGACTCAAAAGAAAATACAGCCACAACTTGGAGACAAATGATTAAACACATGCAATCAGTGCATTTCTCATATAAAACAGCATGAAACCAGTTAAATTATGCATGAAACACACAACATGAGACTCATAAACTCACAGAACTTTCAGGACAGGGCCACCAACTAAGTTGTATTGTATCACAGAGCTAGAAGTTTGTCTAGTTTTCAACAACCACAAAAGAGTAACACAGTTTGCTTAAAACAACAAGAAATTATACTTCACAAAAATTAATTACAAGGCTAATCAAAAATCTACCAGATACAATGCATCGTGAGAAATGGCACTCAAAAAATAAATGCAGTAGGGGATAAAATGGGAAGAAGCAAGAGAAGGGCAAGGAATGGTTGAGCTCAAGCCCTGTGCTGCCACTGGAAGACTCCCCATCATAAATCAGGTACTTGACCGTTCAACCATCGGCCCATGCCTATCCGCAATCCTGCCATAATGGCTCAACCACCAGTAGCTCCTCCTAGAAACAGTAACAGCACACCCATGGAAAATTCCTGCTCAAAAAATGACCGTAGATGCAAGGACAAAAGCCATCGCCGAAGGTTCAAAACCCGACCGTCGATCTGAAAACCCATCGCCAAGATCAACGGTCCCAAAATATGTATGAAGAGCCACCAACCAACGAAATCGTGCTACGTGGGCACCCCATGATTCTATCGCTGGCCTTTCGCACCTTTATTTTGCCATTTCACCCTGTATATGCAAAAGCATATACAAGCACCTTATATACAAGTCAGACCCCAAACTTTATTAGAACAATTTGAGAATCGGTTCAAATCTGGCTTGTATCCCTTTTACCACACATCGGCTTGTATATCAGCATATACAAGCGCTTTATACAACCCATGGACACCAAATTTCATTCACTGCACCTTATTCCTCTGTCGTGTCCAGATTGCATGTCTCTCCTTTTGCATATCTTCGAATGTATAACTGCATATACATTTGCCTCATACATACAAGGCGGATTTCAAATTTTAATGAGGCACTCAAAGTTGTTTTGAAATCCTGCTTGTATCTAGCCTTTGTACCTTTGCAATGTATATCAGCACATACAAGTGCCCAATATACATGCAGTAGACCCGAAATATTATTAACTTCATCTGATTTATCCCTCGGGTCCAGAATGTATGCCCTCTTTTTGTGTATCAGCCTGTATATGCAAACATACAAATCCCCTAACATACAAGCAAGAAATCTTTTAGGATATGCGATATAGATTCCCTCTTGTATGTCACCAATGTATGTCAAACATACATTCAACCTTGTATCTGCCTCTCCTATATGCCGAATATACAAACCTATTTGTATATGCCCGCGGGCCCTACCACATGTATCTCTCGCTGCTTTGTATGTTGCCGAATATACAAGGCCCCATGTATATTTTCATTGTATGTGCTGGCGATGAACCTTTACACTGTAGCAGATGTATATCGGGCCTCCTTGTATATTTTTCATTGCATAAGACCCAATGTATAGTGACATACATTCATTCCTGCACATACAAACACAAGATCGTCTACAGAATATTCCCTCAATGTATCTTCCACCTTGAACCCGATATGCAATTAAAAATGCATACAAGTGCAAAATATTCCCGGGAGTCTTGCGAAAGATTCCACTAATGTATATGCAACCTGATATACATTAAAACATGCATATAACTCAAATTTTCAATGTTTTACAGAAGCTGATTAAGATTTCACAAGCCTGCATACATGCAACTTACATTTGCATATACAAGACTTGACATTTTTCATGAGTGCAACAGGAAAGGTGGTAAAACACTCCATGTAGATGCAGGTACAATTTAGACCAGGGCACTAAGGGTTTGAAGAAACACACGCAGGAATCTACAAATTCAAATCAAAACCTAAATCCTAGGTGAACACCACCAGTGGCTTCGACTGGGGACGTGCAAACGCAAGACTACAATGAGAACCAAGCAACTCCGGGGTAGACCAGACAAAAGCCAAAACTCAAAACATGACTGACTATACAGGGCATGTACAAAATATTTACATTTAGTTTATAATGTTCACAAAAGATAACCCTTATAAGAAGTAAAGCTTCAGGAACTGGCAATTCCAACAATTCACCACTTAGGGCCTAGAGAAAGTAAGAATCTCCTCCATGAATGTCACTGATTTGATACGGGCCCACCCACAAGGGCTCAAATTTACCGTGTTTACCCTTATCTTGGTTCCTTGCATTCCATACAAGAACCAAATCACCTCTTTGAAACTTTCTTTTTGTAGTTCTCTTATCAAACAGATATTTTACCCTTTCCTATCTTTTGATGTTTGTTTTCTATGCCTCCCTTCTCACTTCATCTAGTGCAACCAGCTGATTGATTCCTTCAGTCATTGGATCTCCGATCTCCTCCATGTTTTCTTGTATGAATTTGTAAACTGGCAAAAAGTTGTTTACAGGCAATTTAGCCACTACACCATATACCAATTCAAAAGGAGATCTTCCAGTTGCTTTCTTGACTATTATTATGTCAGCCCACAATGCCATTTTTAGCTTTGAATCCCAAGCCCTTTTGTTTTTACCTACCATTCTCTTTACAATCTTCATGAGGATTTTGTTGCTCGACGCAGCCTGACCATTTCCATGTGGGTGATATGGTGATGCATGTAACAAACTAATTCCATAACTACTACAAAAATCAATAAATTCACCAGACCTGAAGCACATAGAATTATCTGTGACTAATTTTACCGGTACTCCAAATCTAATAATAATATTTTCCAGAATAAAATCCATCACCACTTTGCTAGTAGCTCTTTTGGTCAGGATGGCCTCGATCCATTTGGTGAAATAATTAGTGGCAACCAGAATCCAACTGTGCCCTCCACTTGATTTTTCTGAGATTTCCCCTATAAAATCAATTCCCCATTGCTGAAATGGAGCTTCTACAGTTACAGTCTTAAGGGGCAATGCACCTCTGTATTTTAGCCTTCCTAAGAACCTCTGACAAGGATCACACCTTCTTACCATTCTATGTGCATCTGAGAAAAGAGTTGGCCACCAATAGCCTGCTCTAAGAATTTTATGGGTTGTTGTTTGGCCAGCATAATGTCCACCACATACTCCATTGTGCATGTCACTGAGAATATCCTTGGCCTAATTTTCATCAACACACCTGAGTAATACACCATCAGGATTTCTCCAATACAACTTTCCTTAAACAATGATGTATTTAATAGCTTGTAGCTTCAAAGTCCTTTTCTGACTATCACTAAAGTGGGAAGGACAGTTAAAATTCTGCAAATAATGTACTACATCCTTATACCATTCAAAATCTAACATGTTTATATCTTCATTATGCACTGCATTCACTTGGCATGCCTCTAGGTTTGACTGTGTCATCAATTTTGCAAAACCTTGTCCTCTTACCAACTTTGTGATTTGTATTTCAATGTTGAACTCCTGCAGTTTGTTTATCCACTTGCATCTTCTTCCAGTTACCTCCTGCTGAGTAAATATATCTTTGACTGCTGCATAAGGCACATATACAATTACTTGTGAGCCTACCAAATAGGGCCTGAAGCTCTAACCAATGCATATGCCTGCTTCTCCATTATATCATACTTCAATTCAGTAGCCTACAATGACCTACTAAAGAAAGCTATAGGTTGTTCAAACCCTTCTTCATTTTTTTGCAATAGGCATGCAGCAACAGTATGGAAAGAAGCAAATGAAAACAATTGAAATGGCCTAGAAAAATCTAGAGATTTTAAAACAGGAGCCATCTTTATTGCCTCCTTTATGTCTTGAAATGATTTGGTTGCTTCATCTTCCCATTTGACAATTGCATTCTTCTTTAGCATTTTTTGGTGGTCTCTACAAAATTAGGAACAAATCTCCTAACAAAATTAATCTGTCTAAAGAAGGACTGAACACCTTTTACCATTTTAGGCATCTGGATTTTGTCAATTGTAGCTACCCTTTCAGGATCGATCTTGACTCTGTTGGCAAGAGACACTATATGGATTCATGGTTGTTGTCATTGATGGCAACAAAGGTCATCCCACATATCCGCAAGTCATGATGTGTCTCTACCGGAAGTCAGAATAAAGAATGTTGTGGTCCGGTGAAGAAGAACAGAGCATGTGGCAAGGTCCGACAGATTGGTCCGGATCTCTCAGAGGAAGTGTCTTGGTGCAGTGCGGATTTGGGGAAGTCAAGAGGACTACCTTGAGTGGTATATTCCAAGGATTTAGCCTCCGGTGATGGACAAGGAAAAAGATATGAATGGTTGAGTACCGGATTCCTGAGAGACAGTGAAAACAGAGGAAGAACTGACTGGCAGAGTATCAAACTGCTTTCCGGATGTGTTACTGTTGATGAAAGAGGTTGTGAAGGCATGAATCATGTTTGGCCGACATGATTAATGATATCTACAAGTATATGCTTGATCCGCATTGCTTGGTGAGGAAGGATTCAGCCGACAGAACAAAAGTTTGTAAGAAACTAGACTGTTCCGGATGCCGACTAGAAAGGTGATGAAATCACTTGTGCGGATATATATAGAGGATGGATTTAGTTGTGAAGTGCGTGGTGATGTGGAGATATATGCGAATAAGTCCAGATAAGAGCAGAGGTAGCAAAAAGGATCCGGTATGTGAAAGATAGCAGAATAAAGAACAGAGGAAAGATGAAGTGCAGCAGATCAGTGTACTGAGCCTAACCGGAACTGAACTCCAGCATATGCAGATGCTTCCAATCAGTTCAAGACTGTGATTCTCATCACTTTGTAGACAGTGTGTCTTTTTGTAGGCAGTGGGCCTCTTGTGAGCAGTGTGCTCGGGCAGTGAGCCCTAATTGGCAAGTGCCATTTTTGTAATTTCCTATTCTTCTAACAGAGAATAATTTTGGGTTAATCACCCTGTGGTTTTCTCCCTTAACAGGGTTTCCACGTCAAAAATACTGTGTCATGTGTTTCTTATTTCATGGTTAATATTTTTGTGTTTGATTTTATGCTGCATCAATTAAAAGGAAAGTTCAATAAGGGAAATAATTAGGATAACTGATTCACCCCCCCCTCTCAGTTATCAACAATTGGTATCAGAGCTAAGTTCCTCCTAATAGAGCCTAACAGCTTGAGGAAGATCTGGGATTTCAAATGGATGCATATGGTTTAAGGGAGCAACTCAAGACTGCTCTTGAGGATCTTGAACAGTCAAATTCTGAAGTCAGTGAATTAAAGGAAAGACTCAAACAGGCTAATGAATTCATGAGAGAATTAAAAGACAAATTAAGTCTCTCTATGAAAAAGAGAAAGGAGCTGCTTCAACAGTTGGCAAGACAAAGTGAAGAAAGCAATACAAATGAAGAATTGACTGAGCAAACCAAGTTATGTGAAAAGTTATCAAAAGAAGTCATTATGTTAAGACATGAAATGGAATCAGGAACTATAAAGTTTACTCAAGAGATTGAAGAAAAAAGAAAGGCTAAAGACAATCTAAGACAATCTCTTAAAGAAAAATCAGAAGAATGCCACCAGATGGACAGGATTATCAGACATCTTAAATCTGATCTTGAAGATGCCAAAGATAATGAAGGAAAACTTGAGGATCAAATTGCCTCTCTCAAAAGAGACCTTCAAACAGCAAATGAATATAAAGAGAAATTCAAGATAAGTTCTGCTCAACTTGAAGTTCTTCTTGGAAGTCAAAAGAGGACAGATGACAAGTATGGTTTGGGATATGAGAAAGGAGAAAGCTCCGGATCCGGTCAGAAGAATCTTGGATCAGAAAATCCAAGGAGCAGGCCTAGAAGACCTCCGGTAAGACAGCCAAATGCTCAAAGATATCCATCCTTCAATGGATACTGCCACAGCTGCAACCACTTTGGTCACAAAGCTGATCAGTGCAGAATGAGAATGAATCAGATTAATTCATCCTTCTCCGGACAGTGCTTCAACTGCAAAAGGTATGGACACAAATCCCATGAATGCAGAATTATGCAAGTAAACAAATCATTCAAAGGTAGATGCTTCACATGCAATAGAGTAGGTCATATGGCTAATCAATGCAGATCAAGATGATATCAGTCAAATATGCAAAGAAATGTTATTTGCCAAATCTGCAATAGGTCCGGTCATAATGCTAAAGTCTGCAGAAACAAGAATCAGGACAAAAGAGGTCCGGTGTATAATCAGAATCAAGACAAGGGTAAACAAAAGATGAATGCGGATGAGGTTAGGAATCAGATGAGCAAGATTTGGGTGAAGAAAAGTTCAGAGAATGTACAGGTTGGATCCGCACCAGACTCTGGTGCTGATATTTCTTCCGGAAATTAAAAAGTGAGCTCAGGCTCAGGGGGAGACTCAAAGAAAATCTTGTTCCCCCAGCCAAACAAGGGGTGCCGGATGTGGCATAAGATGCGGATCAAAGGGTTTATAGATATGAGTCTTGAGATACTTCAGTCAAGTTTTCAGAGGTCCGCATGGAGTTATGAAGAAGCTGTGATCGATCAAATAAGACCTGTTCAGGGAGATGCTCCGGTATGATAAGGGATTACAAAAAGGTCCGGAAAGATCCGGAAATGCACTATCTTGTTCTGCGGATTGGACAGAGTGTTTGGGATGTTCTTGTAATATGTTACCTCGATTTATTCATGATTGAAAGATCCGGATGATATCCACAGATCAGGACTAATCCGGGATACTCCAAGCTATCCAGACAAGGCAACCGGAATGATGTAGGTGAAGCATTTATTGCAGACAGATATTAGGGTTCGCGGAGCAATTTAAGGGATTTCTCAAAGGTCATTTGCTTATTCTGCACTCGAGAAGAAGCGAAAAGTGGAGCTCTGCAACAAGGTTCATCAAGCACACCAAGGATCTCCTGCCGAAGTTATTGCATAAAGAAATCAATCCAACCACTCCGTGCAAACCGAAGGCGCATAAGGTATTCTCCGTTTTTCATTACTTCACTGAAAATCTTTGAAGAATGGCTACTCCAAACATAGTTAAGATCTCTGATAGACCTCGCCCCTCATTCAAGAAACATCCCTACAAATCATTGGAGGTAGACCCACTAGGAGCCTTCTCTAGTGTTCCTCACGGAGTTTTACATACCGAAGACATTAGGGTTTACATACATGCAAACATTGAGGAATTTGGGGAATTCAAATTAAGAGACCTCTATCACAAGCAACTGATAGACAATGCTTTTGAGCTTAAACCAGAGTATAAGGATATCCAGAAGAAACAATTTGAGCAATTTATTCATTTCCCCTGCTTTGAAGAAGATGAATGGGTCCGGTATGTACTGAGCAGGATGCATGACAACTTTCTATGGCTAGATAGACCCTGCAAGATCACAAAAGAGGCAATTAGAGCAGTAACTGGTCTATACTCTTCCGGAGGGGTACCTATCCTCAAATCTGTCAAGAACAACATTGTAACTGAGGCCACCGGATCAAAATTTGATAAGAGGGCAATGACCATTGAAGATATTTTGGATCCAGATATCAAATATGCATCAATGATAATAGGATACAAGATCTATCACTCCAGCAGGGAGAATTCTGTATCCGGAACTGCAGTATACACTGCCTTTGAAATGCTAAGAAAGAATGCAGAATATGATCTCTGCGAACTACTGCTAAGCCAATTAATGGAAAATATACAGAAAATCAAGAAGGATAAGAAGAATTCCTTCAAGTATGGTACTCTTATTATATGTCTATTCTTCTACTTCATGAATGAGCTACCCGGAACAAGTGGATGGGTATGGCAGAATGACAAACCTGTTGCAGTCCAGATAAGAGACTACTTGCATGGACTTGGGGATGCAAAGGCGAGAAATACAGCTCTATGGGGATACTTCAAAAACTTTCAGAGCATGATGCAAGCAAGAGAGAGAATTCCCCAGTCTCTTGTTGAAAAATACAAAGACTCAGTGTGTTTTATGGTTGACACTGATCAGTGCCTAATGGAGGCAGTGGAGCCAAGGACTGTCTGGATCATGCCCATGGGGTATGAAGTGGATGAACAGATAGTGGAGCTGCATGTTCAACACATGCTAAGTCAGCCCAAAGATCCTAAGGTAGAAAGGTTTGGAACCTTTGAGGAACTGAGTGTAAAAATACATGTAGAACTCAGGGAACCTGAGATTAAAAGAAAGGTGAGAAAAGAAGTAGAGCACATTGCTCAAGGCCTAGGCATCTCAAAGGAGGCACTTGATGCCAGCCGGGAAAAGAGGAGGAAGGCTGAGGAAGAAGAGAAAAGTAAAGAAAGTGCTCCGGTTGAAGCTCCCACCCGGACCAGATCATCAAAGAGACCTGCACCTCCCACAACCAAAAGTTCAAAACCAGAAGTCCAGGCATCCGGTAAGAGATCCAAGACAAAAGCCACAAGGGCTTATGGAAGCCAAAAGGATGAAGAGGAAACAGAGTCAGATGAGGGAGTTAAAGAAATAAAGAAACAGAAGAAGAAAGGATCCGGTAAGCCCTCCACAGGCCAAGACAAGGATGAAATGGCAGAAGGATCTGTTGAAAAGCCCACTCTGTCTCTAGAGAGCATAATCAAGTCGGTCACGGTGGATGGAAACCTTCAACCAATGACTGAATCATATGATGACTTCAGTGAGGCCGACCAAAAGACTCTGCAGGAGGCCACAGTAAAATATCTTAACATATATAATAAGGCTTTCATTGAAATAATATCTCTTATTCCTAAAAGCCTAGAAAAGGAATTGGAAGTAAGAAAGAATAATGCTCATGCTAAAGATCTTGAGATCCGGGAGCAGATAGCTATTTAGCTATATCCTCAAATTGATCCCAAGACAATGAACATTATCTTCAAGGACTGCAAAGATGAGTTTAGAAGCAAAGCCAGGATGAATCAACTCATGCTTGGTGAGACTGACAAAGTGGCCCAAGAAACAGAAGAGATCCTCCGGAAGGCCTTCAAAAGGTTCAATCTTCCGGTTCTAGAGGATTTAGGTATAGAAACAGCTGAGGACTTGGCACCCTCTGCTCCAGAAGAAGTGGCCCATGAACAAGCTAGCATCTCTCCTCCGGTTTCCCCTACAGTCTCCGGATCCAAAGAAGAAGAGCAATTACAGGAGAAGGAAGCAGTGGTGAAAGACAAAGAGGTTGACAGTTCTAAGACTGCAGAAGAAAAGAAACATCTGTCTCCGGCAAGAGACACTGCACAAACTGTTCAACAATTTTTGAGCAAAGAAACTTTAGAGATTGATGAACCGGAGCTTCTAAAAGGCCCATTTGATTTTGACTCTCTCTCTCCGGTACAAACAATGAAGATAGCTTCATTTGCAAATGCCAAGGCAAATGAAAAGCTCCTGAAGTCTCATATGGAAGACTGTGAGTTGATAGAGGCTGCTTCCGGAGTACTTGTAAAGATTATGCCATCAATCCAAATAGATCCGACAGCCTCCACTTCCGGTAATCTAAAAACCTTAGTCAGCAGTGTTGATACACATTTTGATTCTCTAGAAAAATCAGCTGAAGAAAAGGTCCGGAAGGAATTTTTGGATAAGAGATTTTCAGAAATATTAGAATTAATCTCTAAAGATAGGAAGATTGTAAGCATTGGAATAAAGAGCTTAGAGAATGCTCTTAAGGATGGCGGTGACATCTACAAATTTTGTATATCCTGGTCAAAGGCAACAGCAGCATTTGACAAGAAAATAAAAGAGGAACAGGATAAGCTACAAAGCTTATCTCAAAGTTTTGATCCTCTCTCTTCCTCTATAATAAATCAAGAATGTCAGACTATTGCAGTCTTGAATGAAATAAAGAATCTTGAGAAGGAAAGGAAGAACATCACCAACCGGATGGGAGAACTTAGAAGGATTATAATCCCTAAGTTGGAAACTATGCATGAGGCCATCAGTGATGCTCAGACCACTACCCAAACAAAAGATCCGACAGATCTCAAGCGGGCAGAAGCTTTTGCATTTTTGTTAAATGGTCACATTTCAATTTTGGATAGAATGAAGCAAAGTTGGGCTACAGAAATGATCCAATTGCAGACATCCTTTGCAGACATTCTTCAATATATGTGAGTATATAAATATGCGGCTAAGTATAAGAAATTTTTGAAAATTTTGATATGCGGACCCTACCCTTTGCCATTGATGTCAAAGGGGGAGTGAGGAGCAGTGAAAAATGAGGAATCCAACTAAGGGGGAGTTCCGGAAATTGTATATAAAGATAGAGCATCAGCAAAGGGGGAGCATAGTGAAAACACTTAGTCATTTTTCACTAAGTGTTGCCATCAATGCCAAAGGGGGAGATTGTTGGCAAGAGACACTATATGGATTCATGGTTGTTGTCATTGATGGCAACAAACGTCATCCCACATATCCGCAAGTCATGATGTGTCTCTACCGGAAGTCAGAATAAAGAATGTTGTGGTCCGGTGAAGAAGAACAGAGCATGTGGCAAGGTCCGACAGATTGGTCCGGATCTCTCAGAGGAAGTGTCTTGGTGCAGTGCGGATTTGGGGAAGTCAAGAGGACTACCTTGAGTGGTATATTCCAAGGATTTAGCCTCCGGTGATGGACAAGGAAAAAGATATGAATGGTTGAGTACCAGATTCCTGAGAGACAGTGAAAACAGAGGAAGAACTGACTGGCAGAGTATCAAACTGCTTTCCAGATGTGTTACTGTTGATGAAAGAGGTTGTGAAGGCATGAATCATGTTTGGCCGACATGATTAATGATATCTACAAGTATATGCTTGATCCGCATTGCTTGGTGAGGAAGGATTCAGCCGACAGAACAAAAGTTTGTAAGAAACTAGACTGTTCCGGATGCCGACTAGAAAGGTGATGAAATCACTTGTGCGGATATATATAGAGGATGGATTTAGTTGTGAAGTGCGTGGTGATGTGGAGATATATGCGAATAAGTCCAGATAAGAGCAGAGGTAGCAAAAAGGATCCGGTATGTGAAAGATAGCAGAATAAAGAACAAAGGAAAGATGAAGTGCAGCAGATCAGTGTACTGAGCCTAACCGGAACTGAACTCCAGCATATGCAGATGCTTCCAATCAGTTCAAGACTGTGATTCTCATCACTTTGTAGACAGTGTGTCTTTTTGTAGGCAGTGGGCCTCTTGTGAGCAGTGTGCTCGGGCAGTGAGCCCTAATTGGCAAGTGCCATTTTTGTAATTTCCTATTCTTCTAACAGAGAATAATTTTGGGTTAATCACCCCGTGGTTTTCTCCCTTAACAGGGTTTCCACGTCAAAAATACTGTGTCATGTGTTTCTTATTTCATGGTTAATGTTTTTGTGTTTGATTTTATGCTGCATCAATTAAAAGGAAAGTTCAATAAGGGAAATAATTAGGATAACTGATTCACCCCCCCCTCTCAGTTATCAACAGACTCCATCCTTGGAAACAATATGTCCAAGTAGTTTTCCTTCTACAACCCCAAAAGCACATTTCTTTGGGTTGAGTGAGATGCCATACTCTAATGCTCTATTAAAAATTTGTTCCAAATGCAAACAGTGTTGTTCTTCTTTCTTTGAAAAGGAAGTTAAGTCATCTTGATACATAGCCAAGATTGAATCAATCAATCCTGCAAAAGCCACATCTATGGCCCTCTGAAATGTAGCACCTGCATTTGTCAATCCAAATGGCATCCTCACATATACATATGTTCCCCATGGAGTAGTGAAAGTAGTCTTGAATTGTTTTGATTCTTTTACTTTCACTTGATTGTATCCTGAGAATCCATCCATCATAGATAGAAGCTCAGAGCCAGTCACCTTCTGCAACATGGCCTCCATGTTTGGCAATGGATAATTGTCTTTCAAAGAGGACACATTTAAATTTCTAAAATCCACACAAAGTCTGATGTCACCATTCTTTTTTTTGACTGGGACAAGGTTAGACACCCAAGTTGAATGTCTGATAGGCATGATTATTCTAGCTTCCCTAAGTTTCATAAGTTCTTCCTACATTTTTGGAGCTAGAGTTGGGTTGATAGGTCTTTGTTTTTGTCTGAATGGCTTAGCTCCAAGCTTCAAAGGGATTTCATGCTGGAACAAATCCTCTCTATAAGCTTTTAGGTCCTCATAAGACCAGGCAAAGACATGCTTGTACCTTCTTAGCAATGCAATCAGCATAATTCTGATATGTGGTTTGAGCTGTTTGCCAATGTATACTCTTTTGGGAGCATGAGATGTCCCCAAATTTATTTCTTCTAAATCATTCTTGTTTGTTGGAGATGACTTTGTGACGAGTTGGTCCCTATTGTCAAAAGCTCTCTCTAAAGCAACTAGCCCTCTAGGGATTTTATTTGTCTTTAGCTGAATTACTTCCTTCCCTAAGAGAGTTTCTTTCCCATCTACTACCTCTACAAAATTCTGAAAATCCATTTCCTAGTTCTCATATTCATCAATACAATGCAGAAATCTCAATAAATCTTTATCATCATCAAACACTTGCTAGCTACATACATTATCTGGCACTGCAGGTCTGAGTTTGACCTCAACATTTGTTACATCTGACAGAGTTATGTCATCTAGCCTTACAGCTACATTAGCTAGAAAATCTGCCCTGACATTTTTTGCTCTTTCTATCCAATTTATTGAGAAGGCATCAAATAATTCGATTGTATCCCAAACAACATGCTTATATTGCTTTAACCTCTTATTTTTTTATGCATACCTATCCCTAACTTGGGAAACAACTAGCTCTAAATCACCAAATACCTTGAGCATCTTCATTCCATGCTTCAAAGCCACATTCAATCCTAATAACAGAGCCTCATACTCTACAATATTATTTGTATAGGCAAACTTCAACAAGAAAGAGAATTTTAGAAGTTTACTAGATGGAGATAGAAATACAATCCTAGCACCAGAGCCTTCCTTTGAACAAGCTCCATCAAAATACATGGTCCAGAGGCCCTGCTGATCAGACTTTTGAATGCACATGTCTCCCTCTTTACCTTCTTTAACATCTGAGACAACTCTGAAATTATCATAGTCAGTGTTCACAAAGCATATCTGTTCCTCTGATTCTTGATTCTCCACTGTCTTTGATGATCGTTCCTCCCTGATCAGTTTGGCATTCCTACCATTCATAGGGATCATAGTGTATGACAGATCTAATTGCATACTTCCACTAATCAATGCTGCCCACCTTCTTGACAGTAACATGCCATATTGTGGCTTGATATCAACAACTATTATGTTCATTTTGTAGGTCTTTCTAGGATATGCTGCCAGTCTAAAATTGACATCTTTCATAATTCCAATGATAGGTACCTCCCTAGCATCCATGGCATAGCACTTCCCACATGCCTTATCTATCTTTAATCCAGCTTGCTGCATGATGGCCAAAGGCATGATGTTTGTGGATGCTCCTAAGTTGAGCATACAGTTTCTAATTATTCTTCCATTTATGACAAGGGAGACATAAAATGGCTCCACTTGTGAAGGGCACTTTGTCATGGTCATCCCCAAATACACTTTAGGAATCTCATCTTCTTCAACACACAGGGCCTGTTTCTTGGCCTAAGGTTCATCATTCTGCTTGGCTTGACAGGGTACTCCTGAGATTAAGGATATTGCTTTATTTTTGAATTCTTCCACTTTCATTAGCTCCATCAATGGAACAGAGACTTTTATCTGCAATAAGATTTGAGTGATATCAAATGGAGCATAATTTTGTATGACAGTTGTAGCTTGCTCCATAGTTTTACTTCCATCCTGAGTTGATCTAGCTTTAGCTTTTATGGCTCCTTGACTGTCATCTTTGATCTGAAGATGTTTATTTTGATCCTCAGCATGGGGAACTATATTCTCTACTTTTTGAGAATCATAGCCTATTTTTTGCTTAAAACCTTGCTTATTATTGTTCCATTGTTTCTTATATGTTTCCGTCCCCTTATGACTATGCACAGATTGGCCCACAAAAGTGTTCTCTGGTTGAGGTGAGCTACCTACCTGAGCTTTACCCCTGAGATTGTAATTACTTTTGACTTGAGCTACTGCTGCAGCTATGAGGGCTCTAATTTCTTCATCAGAAGGTCTCCTCAAACTATTCAAAAAATTGTGTGAATCCTAAGCATAAGCGTAGCTGTCTTCCTCATCTTCATCATAAGAAAACTGCTGATAGCCCTGCATCTCATCATTCGCATTTGCATCAGCATCATGAGAAGAGTATCCTCTATTTGTAGACAACATATTGACATTATCATCTTCCATGCAATGCGGCTCATTGCATTCATCACAGGCAATAGCATTATTATATAGAGACTGAGCAATCATACATTGTGACTATGAATGAGGCATTTGGTAGATTATACACCATGGGGTGTCATTAACAATATTTATAGCTTTCTTCAAAGGATCAGGAGTTTCCTTTGTATTTTGAGCTCTTGGATTTGTATTGCTGTGCGGGAGGATGGGTTTACCATCACACCAATTAGTATGATATGGCATATCATGTAATGATGGTCTTCTTTCTTGCCTTTGGTAAACTGACCTGTAAGGACCTTTCCCCTTTTTATTTTTAGCTATTCTATAACTCAAGTCCTCAACAACATTTGTTAATTTATCTATTTTATCTTCAGAAGTAGATGCACTGCCTTGACTATTCTGAGATTTAGTATTTGGATTTTGCAGAATTTTCACATCATCTCTTCTATTTTTCTTACCAGACGCTTTTCTGTTATTTTCAATATTTGTTGCAATTTTGAAGGCATCTCTGAGGCTGTGAGGTCCCTTGTCTCTTAATCCATAAGTTGTCTTGGCATCAAAAGCATTTATGTACAACACTATGCACATAGGTTCATTAGGCCTAAAGTCCTATGGCAATTTGTTCAATACCTTCATGAATCTAGCATTGAAATTAGCAACTTGTTCATTTGATGCTTTGGCAATGCCAGTGAATTTATTAATGAAGAAACTAGGATCAGTTTTGTCACCATATTATTCCTTGAATATTCTCCTAAATTCATCCCATGATGAAATGCTTCTGTCAGGCAGACCTTTGAACCACTCCTTGGCTTCATCAACTAAGGATTGCATAAATGATTTCATGAAAACATCCTCATGCTCAACCTCGAAGTTGTCCATGATATTCTAAAAAGCTTTTAGATGGTCTTCACCTGACACAGTATTATTTCCTAAAAATTTAGGCACTTACAGCCTCACATGTTTATCAATAGGATTTGGATAACCAGGAATGCCATCAAAAACTAGTTGTCTGAATTTGTCCAACTGCATTGGCTATCTACCAAATTGATTAGCATTTGCATTTCTATTTGCATTCTGATTTCTTAAATTATTTAATGGAGCTCTTATGTTATTTGCATTCTGTCTTTGATCATTACACTGACCATGGATTTCATTTCTATGCTGATTTCTATACATATTTATATTTTCAAGGGTAGGAATTGAATAATTCTGAGCAACTCTCAAAGCCTGCACTTTTTGTCTCATATTATCTCTAATTTTCACTGCCTACAGATATTCTAATTCTACCCTTAAGATCTTAATTTCATTGGCTAATTGTTCATCTTTGGGCATAGAGAAGGATGGTCCCATTTCATTCTGATCATCGTTATCTTCATCCCCTGGAGACTCATCCTCTTCAAATCTGTCAGGGGAATCATGGAAAGGGCATTCTTGAAACACTTTTGACCTTATTCTCAAAGCACCATCCTATTGTTTCTCATACACATTTTGGATTTCAGTGTTTGTGTTTGAAAAATAAGTCATTGTTTGCTCTGAAGATCCTAGATTATCCTAAATAAATTCATTTTTCCTGGGGCTAGGAGAACCATCCTGACTGGCTCGTACAGTCCCTTTTTTTCCTATGCATCATCTTTATGGGTAACTCTTCAAATAGAGTATTACGCTGGGATCTTCTCCCTTGCATACAAATGTTTACTTTACTGGTTGGGAGATTGGTTTGGAGTCGCCACCTATTACTATGAATTATTTTCTTTTAAAATTAAGGTTCTTTCACTTCACCTCCCCAGTAGAGTCGCCACAATCTGTTGGTGACTCGAATGGATAAAAATAAATCCTGTTTTCATTAAATCGTCCCCAGCGGAGTCACCAAAATCTATTGGTTATTTTCCCATACTGGATGCTTATTCCCAATAATCCCTACAAAATAGCCATCATTGATCAACAGGGTTCTCGGGCCAAGGGCCAACAGTATAGGAGATAGGCTCTATAAATATGTCCTTTTCTTCTTTAGGCTCTATAGAACCAAGGGGGGTATTCCCTATTCAACATCTGTAAAATGCATCTATGTATTTGCTGGGATGTTGACACAAAGCAGATAAATCCTCTATTAAGTAGACCAAAACTGTGAGATAAGTACAAAGAGGCTACCTTTGGGCCTATGTTCAGTTGTAGATAGAGGATTTTGCTCCTAAAACTATTTCTAAAGTCCTAAAAGGTTTGTTTATGAAGTTTGAGTTTGATTTATATTTGGATGCAAAACTAGGACCTGGAGTGTAACCTCAATGCAAGGCTAAATTGGTGCCTATCCAGGGCTCAGAGTCAGTAGACATACACATGTGAATGGTCAGCATAAACATATACCAAAGACTAGGTATCAAGGGGATTTTATTATATCTGCCTTACAGATATCTCCCAAAACAGAGTGTTTAGTCATTCATACTTAAAGGAATCCCTGCTGCAACATATTTTCTTAATGATTAATTTGAAACTTTTAATTTGTCCCTTGAACAAAGGTAGGAGATTAAACATTCAATACAGAAAACCCATATTCCTAAATCATAAATAACCCTTAGTTATTTAGACTCAAAAGAAAATACAGCCACAACTTGGAGACAAATGATTAAACACATGCAATCAATGCATTTCTCATATAAAACAGCATGAAACTAGTTAAATTATGCATGAAACACACAACATGAGACCCATAAACTCATAGAACTTTCAAGACAGGGCCACCAATTAAGTTGTATTGTATCACAAAGCCAGAAGTTTGTCCAGTTTTCAACAACCACAAAAGAGTAACAACGTTTGCTTAAAACAACAAGAAAGTATACTTTGCAAAAATTAATTACAAGGCTAATCAAAAATCTGCTAGATACAATGCATCATGAGAAATGGTGCTCAAAAAGATAAATGTAGTAGGGGACAAAATGGGAAGAAGTAAGATAAGGGCGAGGAATGGTTGAGCTCAAGCCCTGTGCCGCTGCTGGAAGACTCCCCATCATAAATCAAGTACTTGACCGTTCAACCATCGGCCCATGCCTGTCTGCAATCCTGCGATAATGGCTCAACCACCAACAGCTCCTCCCGAAAACAATAACAGCACACCCATGGAAAATTCCCACTCAAAAAATGACCGCAGCCACAAGGAAAAAAGCCATCGCCGAAGGTTCAAAATCGGACCATCGATCTAAAAACCCATCGCCAAGATCAACAGTCCCAAAATATGTATGAAGAGCCACTAGCCAACGAAATCGTGCCATGTGGGCACCCCATGATTCTATCACTGGCCTTTCGCACCTTTATTTTGCCATTTCGTCCTATACATGCAAAAGCATATACAAGCACCTTATATACAAGTCAGACCCCAAACTTTATTAGAACAATTTGAGAATCGGTTCAAATCCGGCTTGTATCCCTTTTACTGCACATTGGCTTGTATATCAGCATATACAAGTGCTTTATACAACCCATGGACACCAAATTTCATTCACTGCACCTTATTCCTCCATTGCATCTGGATTGCATGTCTCTCCTTTTGCATATCTTCGAATGTATAACTGCATATACATTCACCTCATACATACAAGGTGGATTTCAAATTTTAATGAGGCACTCGAAGTTGTTTTGAAATCTGGCTTGTATCTAGCCTTTGTACCTTTGCAATGTATATCGGCACATAGAAGTGCCCAATATACATGCAATGGACCCGAAATATTATTAACTTCATCTGATTTATCCCTCGGGTCTGGAATGTATGCCCTCTTTTTGTATATCGACCTGTATATGCAAACATACAAATCCCCTAACATACAAGCAAGGAATCTTTTAGGATATGCGATATAGATTCCCTCTTGTATGTCGCCAATGTATGTCAAACATACATTCAACCTTGTATCTGCCTCTCCTATATGCTGAATATACAAACCTATTTGTATATGCCCGCGGGCCCTACCACATGTATCTCCTGCTACTTTGTATGTTGCCAAATATACAAGGCCCCATTTATCTTTTCATTGTATGTGCTGGTGATGAACCTTTACACTGTAGCAGATGTATATTGGGCCTCCTTGTATATTTTTCATTGCATAAGACCCGATGTATATTAACATACATTCATTCTTGCACATACAAACACAGGATCTTCTACAGAATATTCCCTCAATGTATCTTCCACCTTGAACCCGATATGCAATTGAAAATGCATACAAGTGCAGAATATTCCTGGGAGTCTTGTGAAAGATTCCACTAATGTATATGCAACCTGATATACATTAAAACATGCATATAACTCAAATTTTCAACATTTTATGGAAGTCGATTAAGATTTCACAAGCCTGCCTACATGCAACTTGCATTTGCATATACAAGACTTGACATTTTTCATGAGTGCAACAGGAAAAGGCAGTAAAACACTCCATGTAGATGGAGGAATAATTTAAACCAGGGTACTAAGGGTTTGAGGAAACACACACAGGAATCTACAAACTCAAATCAAAACCCAAATCCGAGGTGAACACCACCAGGTTGTAATTAGGAATAATATCTCCATGAGTTGATAATAAACTAGCTTCTTAATAGGACATCACACTACTTGTATAATCCCATGATTCTCCTTATGTAAACTCTTTAATATTTACAAAAGGAGGTATGGATGATGTAAGGGAGTGATGTGGCTGTTTGTGGGGGGCACACTTCACTACTATTCCTCACACAATCTCTTAATAATTTCCTTTCAACCTTTCTCACGTAGCCTTCAACAAGCATTCAACAATTATGGACATTGGGACCCACCATCCAACGTAACTTCTTTTCAGAAATGATTTTCAAATATCAATCTCAAATCATAAGCAACCTTAGAACTTGCCAAATTATTCATAAAACAAGCACTTGAAATCAATTAAACAAAGGAGACACTGTTGTGCATTGGGTCCCACCTTACAGACTTTGTCCCCTTGATACTGCAACTTCAAATCCTCAATAATATTCCTCATACACTAATAGTGTTTCAAACCTTGACCAACAATATAATAGTCTATGCACCCTTGAAGATGATACAACCACTTTAGAGGATAGTAATACGCTTTTAGTGAATGCTACGACTATTACTTGGGCTGCAATTCATTGAATTAAACCCACAATTTCCCTAAAATGTGAATTCTCATGATCCTCCTAAATGTTGGGTGCTCAATGGATAGCAACTCAATTCAATTCTATCATAAATTGTGACCCTTATTAATTTAACATGCCTTCACAAATGTATTATATATGAATCGAGACTTCCTTAAAACTTTAACAAGATTGTTGTCAGGTCTGGGGCTCACATTCTATTTAGAAGTTCAATTTATCCTTCAAACAATGCTACACTATCAATCTGAGAACACCCGCATATAAAATATATTTGATATTTAGCATCTTCACATTGAAACAATTTTCTCATTAAATTTGTGTTGATCTTCATTAAAATACCAGCCTTACAAATTCATATTTGTTTACAAATCAATGAATTTGCTAATAAACCCTCTGCATAAAATAGTATGTCTTACATACAATATTATCTAACCTGCATACCTGAAGTGCTTTCAACCAATATCAAACCTTTCAAACTTGTGAACCTGTAAATATGCAATTTCTGCAAATCCTCAAATGATACCAAACACCAAAAATCCCAATGGCACAATTTGTTGAAGCACATATGTGAATTCAGAAATAAATTCACCTCAATGATGAAACTAGATTTTCATCATATCCTCAAGGGATCATCTCATTGAATTTTTAAAGAACCCTACTAGTTCTAACTGAATTTTTTGTCTCATTGGTCTAAATTTTTTGATTTAGATTTCTCTAAAAGTATGCAATATTGTCAATACCCACTTTCTTCAATGCACTTAAAATATCATGAACATGGAAACATTCAAATATTACATGAAATGATCAAGTTCCTATCAAAACTTATGAAACAAAATATAAGAAAGACATACCTGGAAACAACACTTCACTTCTTTATTGCATTCAAGAGTTGGTTACAAATGTCTTTAGTTGTCTCTTATATCAGACTGGGACTAATTACAAATCAAACTTCAAAACAATTCCAAAAGTGATGACAAGTAGCTTCAAACCCTAGCCAAATGTAACTTAATGATGCCAAGGCAATGCGCAATGATAGAGCTGATGTATAAACATTGTCACAGCCCCTATAGAAGCTCAATAAAAGTTTGATGTGAATGATAATACTATTGTTATGACTGCTATACCTAATATCACTGCCCAAATTTGTAAGAAATGTCAATACCATGCCAAAATATGCCTCCAAAAGCTAGTGATAGGTAGTTGGAAGGAAGTGATGGAAGTTTAGATGTTTCTTTGATGTTCAAACCCTTCAAATAATACCAACTCACACTCAAATCTGCCAATTATACCCTGTTGTACCCTTCTGTCACAAAAATCTAAATATGTAGGTGACTCCAAATAGCTAACAAACCCTCTCTATGCCAAACGATTAACCTAATATGCATCAAATATCAACAATGCATGAACATGACTCCATACATAAGCCAAATATGCTTCAAACCCTTCATGAAAACCTACAATTTAAACTCCATGATGAAATCCTCACGAAATCATCTTACAATGTGTAATGGGATCATCTCCAAACCACCAAAATGAAGGGATCATCTCCTTGATACCACTAAAAATGCAATTCTAGCGAAGTGAATACATCAAATGCAAAATTTACCAAGAGATCAATAGTTACAAAATGAAGGCAAAACCCTCTATCTATCCTTGTCTCCTTCAATTTGACAAATTCCATACAATTTTAATTCCACCAATGAGCTCAATCCTTCAACTTGATGATTTTAAATGAATTTCACTCTTCAACCGCCATCATTTAAAAATAATAAAATAATAATATTTTATTATTTTCCTTATCTCTCCTCTAAATACCAATATTTAAAATAATAAAATAATAATATTTTATGATTTTTCATTTTCTCCTCTAGACGCCAAAAAAAATATAATTTTATTAATTTCTCCTTATTTACCCAAGCACCTAGTTTTCTTGGGCAAACAATATTTTTTAATTATTAATTTTGCCCTTTTTCCTTTGAGTGCCAATTTCCACTTGGCAAAAATAATAATGTTTTTTTAATTTTTACCCTCTCATCTTTGGCATCTATTCACATAAATAATAAAATAAATATTTTATTATTTGTTGTCTTCTCCTTGGTGGTGTCAACTTATGCCAATAAATAATATTTTAATATTATATATTTTCCTTTCTTTTCCTTGGCATAATAAAATATACTAAAAATATTATATTGTATTTTTCTTCTTGGCATTGGGAAAAATAATAAAATAATAGAATAAATAAAATACAATTAAATGTTACATTTTATTTTCCTTTTTCCACCTTTTTACCTTTTTCAAACATCAAGTTGTCCAACGTTTATTTTTCACATCCTTTATTTTTCACCCTTGGCTTGAAAATAATATTATTTTGGCTTTATGAAAAGTGTCATAAAATATTACTAGCCAAAATCCCAATAAAATCACATATTGAGCCAACATTATATTTTTCCATCCTTCAATGCTCAAGCTCAACCCAATCACATGTCTAGCTCAAAATGGGGACATTACATCTACCCATTCAATCTTGATCCTCCAACCTTTCCAAGACCAAATCTCCACCATTCATCTACCTTGAATCATGAAGCCTCCATCCTCATCAAATCTTAATTTTCCATTTGTCATCCCATCCTTTCTCTAGATGCCTCAATCACTGTGATCCATTGATCTCAAAATTTGATCCTATCCCTCCAATTGCACTCTCAAAAATCTATTAATTTGAGCACTCCTTTGTCATTTTCATCAACACTTTGAATGCAAATACATGCTACTAGTTTGAGCACTTGACATTTTAAGAAATTAAAGCCATAATCTAAGACATACCAAAGGGATTTCATGATCATGGGTGCACTAGTTTTATTTTTAAATTTCCTTTTCTAGTCTTATCTTAAGGTTATAATTTAGTGTGAATTGAATATGTTAATAGTATTTTAGCTTATTTATCATTTGTCACTTTCACTTGCATACATTTTGGCACTATTTAATTGGAAAGAGAGATCTAGCCTAAAAGGTTGAACTATGTCAAACCCTCTTCCACAAATATTAGGACATAAGATGAGCTTGGATTCTACCCTTAAAAGAGAGCCAAACTATAGGGGCTTTGCCCCTTTGCTGTATAGAGGAGACTCAACCAAATTCAACCAATCAAACTAGGGTAAAACATGAAACCCTAATTGAGCAAGATCAAAGCATAACAGATTGTCAGAAACATATATAGATAATCTAAAATCACAATAGAGACCAATGAATAGAGCAGAACTTGGATCTAAGTTCGGGATCCAGAAAGACCAAGGTGCTAGGAATTCTAGACCTAATATAGGATTTTACAGAAACTCTGAGCTTAACCACACTTGTACCTATAAAACCTTCTTTCTTCCCAGATCTTGTTTCCTAAAACCTATTACTTTAACCTGCACACATAAAAGAAGGAAAGAGGGTTGGTTCTATTTAGGATCTTGCCTAGGTTGTGTTGATTTAAGATAGACAACTAAGAGGGGGGTGAATCAGTTGTCTGAAAACTTTCTTTTCTTAAAACACTTAAGTCCTTGTAATTCAACAACATAATAATAAATCAAACATGTAAGCACAATGCAATAATTCAAGAGCAAAAACACATTAACACATATGACACCAAGATTTTAATGTGGAAAACCCAGTTAAGGGAAAAACTATGGGGTGACTAACCCAGGATTGTATTCTCTGTTAAAACAATAAGAAGAACAAAATGGTACATGCCAATTAGGGCTCACTGCCCGAGCACACTGCTCATAAGAGGCCCACTACCTACAAGAGACACATTGTCTACAGAATAATAAATATTACATACTTGAACTGGAGATTAGCATCTTCACCATGCTTGAGTCAGTTCCATTTAAGCTCAATACTTCTACTCTCTTTTCACTCTTCTCCCTTCTACCACTTCATCCTTTTCACCTTAATACTTTGAAATGACTCCACAACTCTTATTTATACAAGACATCAACTTTGGGATAATCATCAAAGTCAGCACAATACATACTTTATTTTATTACAGAGCAAATACACAAATACAACTTGACTTATTACAAAAGACTTCATGCGAATCACCACACTATCGGCCACACATATCTAGGACTTCAATCTTCTTTCAGGAACATGCCATGCTTCGTAAAACATCTTCAAGATCATCTGTAAGATGTGCAAACCATCCGGTCAGCCATGATTAGGAAGAACATCATTACTCGGGAGTAAATCTTCAATTACGAGATCAATTTTCAATGTGGACCACCAACACAAATTGGACACAATCTAGAAACCCCCACAAGCTAACCTGAATCACCAAGAACATCCACATCACTTCCACCTACTGAAATCATTCGCATCTTCATCTGAAACCTCAAGAGCATATTTTGTCATCACTATCATATTAGAATAAATGCTTGCGTACTTGTAGACCATGAACCAATTGGGTTGTCAATTAACATTGGCTTCCTAAACACTCCACCAAATCTGTAAAACATGATATTGCATTTCTGGATCTCACCGGACCTATTTGTGTCACTCTATCACCTCTGAACATCTGCCAAAACTAGTTTTACTCATATAGCCATAACTTCTCCAAATCTTCATGCAGACCTCTCAAATATTGAATGGATCATCTTTAGACACATATCAAAAAACCCTTTGATGTGCATTCTCTAATCTTCATCTTAGCTAGGATCTTCAATTCAAAGAGCTCCACTATCTTCATTGTTCTTCTCTGTTTCTGATAGGACTAATTTTCTCAATATCCTCAACATACAATTCATCCAATCCTTGACATCAATGTAACAGGAGTATGTTGACATCAATGACAACACTCCTTAGGCCCATACTTGCAACAATCTCCTCTTTTGTCATTGATGGAAACATATGATGTGAAAAATTATTTTATCCATCAAGACAAGAACTTCTCCTCACTAATTGACATAGCTCCCCCTATCAACAACAATCAATCATATGTCTTCTCTTCCTTTACTGCACCCCCTTTGATCAGAAACCACTTTTGTTTTTCACATGTCTTCTCTCCCCCTTTGACATCAATGGCAAAGGGCACATACTTGCATCAGTCAGAATCATATAGACTACTCCCCCTAAGTAGCAGCTTCCTATCATCAATTTGGATCACAAGATATGACTGTGAGATCCACCAGACTGATGCACATCAGTGCACCTTAGTTCGGAACTAGAGGGGTAATAACCCCTCACTTCTCCCTAAGATACTCAAAAGAGTCCTTAGGTAGAGGTTTAGGAAAGATGTCTAAAATCTAATCCTTAGAGGGCACAAACTCCAATCTAACTTCATTCGTGTTCACCTGCTCTCTCAAAAAGTGAAAATTGATGGATATATGTTTTGTCTTTGAATGTAACACCAAATTTTTTGATATATTTATTGCACTTGAGTTATCACAAAAGATTGTGATAGGTTCCTCATACTCCACTCTAATGTCTCTTAGCATTTGCTTCATCCACAATACTTGAGTGCAACTACCTGCTGCTACAATATAATCTACTTCTGCAGTGGATAGAGTTATTGCCTCTTGTTTCTTGATCAGCCAAGAAACCAATCTTCTCTCTAAAAAGAATGCACCACCACTGGTACTCTTCTAGTCATCCACATCTCCTGCCCAATCTGCATATGTATATGCATGAAGAGAGAAATCATGATCCCTAGGATACCATAAACCATACTCAACTGTTCCCTTTAGATATTTGAGGATTCTCTTGATTGCCATGACATGAGGTTCTCTGGGATCAGCTTGGAATCTGGCAACAAGACCAACAACATTCATAATGTCAGGTCTAGTTTGAGTAAGATACAGTAGTCCTCCAATCATTGACCTATACTTTTTCTGATCAACCTTAGGAGATTCATCATCTTTGCTTAGTTTACATCCAGTTGTCATGGGAGTATTCATTGGTTTTGAATCTTCCATTCCAAATTTCTTTAACAATTCTTTCACATATTTGGTCTGTGATATGAAGATTCCTTTCTTTGTTTGAGTGATTTGCAAACCTAAGAACAAATTCATTTCTCCAAACATAGACATCTCAAATTCACTTTTCATTTGATTTGTAAAGCCTTGCACATACTATCTCTTCCTCCAAAAATGATATCATCAACAAATACTTCAACAATCAAGATATTTTCATGATCAATTTTGAAGTACAACTTAGTGTTAACAGTACCTTTGTTGAAACCAATCTTCAAAAGATGTTTACCCAGTCTTTCATACTAGGCTCTTGGGGCTTGTTTGAGTCCATATAGTGCTTTCTTCAACTTGTAGACCATATCACCATGATCAGACAATTGAAATCCATCTGATTGCTCAATGTATACTTCTTCTTCCAAGTCACCATTAAGGAAGGCAGACTTGACATCCATTTGATATACTTTGAAATCCTTGAAGGTAGCAAACGCAAGAAATAATCTGACTACTTCAATTCTTGCCATCGGAGAAAAAGTTTCTTTAAAATCAACTCCTTCTACTTGAGAATACCCCATGCAGACCAATCTGGCTTTGTTTCTGACTACTTCACCATCTTCATTCAGTTTATTCTGGAAGACCCATTTGGTCCCAATCACATTTTTGTTTCTAGGTCTAGGAACAAGATCCCAAGTGTGATTTTTCTCAGTCTGTATCAACTCTTCCTTTATTTCTTTAGTCTAACTTTCATCATTGCATGCTTCACTTACTGTTTTTGATTCAATCTTTGAAATCAGACAATACTTTTCTGAATCTTGAGCAATCTTTCTTCTTGTTTGAACACCTTTTCTTTTATCACCTATGATCTCATTTTCAGAATGATTTAGTCTTACATACCTAGGAGTTTTGGGATTTTCTTGTACTTC
The DNA here is from genome assembly GCA_027924645.1 of Cunninghamia lanceolata. Taxonomy (NCBI): domain Eukaryota; kingdom Viridiplantae; phylum Streptophyta; class Pinopsida; order Cupressales; family Cupressaceae; genus Cunninghamia; species Cunninghamia lanceolata. Next base: position 6,469,244 of record BSBN01000194.1, on the reverse strand, counting down.
TATTTCTTGGACAGGTTCATTCAAACTTATCTCTTCTTCTTGTATTTCAGGATTCTCCGGATCAGTCTGGTTCTGAATTTCAGAGGGGGCTTGAACTTCTTTGACCAAAACATCATTCTAATCATCTTCTTCATATTCATAAAACCTTGAAGGTTTTTTAATGCCTTCATCAACCTTCACATTTGTATTTTTTATAATCTTTCTCAATCTCTTGTTTTAACACCGGTATGCTTTGCTTTGAGTAGAATAACCCAAGAATATTCCTTCATCACTTCTATCATCAAATTTGCCAAAGTCTTCATCTCTTTTAATGTAACATTTACTAGCAAAGACTCTGAAATACTTTATAGTAGGAGTGATGCCAAACTAGAGTTCATAAGGGGCCTTACTAGTATTGTTTCTAATTTGTACTTGATTAAGAATGTAGACAGCAATGCTTACAACTTCTCTCGAGTAGATCTGAGGAATATTTGCTTCCATCATCATGGTTCTAGATGCTTCCTGGATGGTCTGATTCTTTCTCTCCACTACTCCATTCTGCTATGGAGTCCTCGGAGTAGATAACTATCTTTTTATCCCATGTTTCTCACAGAATTCTATGAACTCTCCAGATGTGAATTCTCCACCTCTATAAAACCTAAGACATTTTATGTTTAATCCAGTTTCATTTTCTACCATAGCCTTTAATATTTTGAATTTCTTAAGAGCTTTAGATTTCGCTTTTAGGAAAGTCACCCACATCATCCAGGAATGATCATCAATTAGTAACATGAAATATCTATCACCTTGTAAACTCCTGATTCTTGTCGGTCCACATAGATTAGTATGTACTAAGTCCAACAATCCAATAGAAGATTGTTCCTTATGTTTGAATATGACTCTGCTCTGCTTACCCAACTGACATTCTTTGCACAAACTGTTAGTAGGTTTCACCAGTCTTGGAAGATCTCTTACAACCTGAGTGTTGCTTATCTAGATGATATTATCAAAATTCATATGACACATTCTCCTATGCCACAACCAACTCTGATTAATTTGAACAAATAAACAACTTTTTCTAGTACCAACCAAGTGGAAGATGTTACCTTTTGTTTGAGTATCAGATGCAACCTCTATTCTGGAACTTTCAAAGATATTACATTTTCCATTTTTGAATTGGAGATCATAGCCTTTGTCCACCAACTTCCCAACACTAAGAAGATTGTGCTTTAGACATTCAACATACAATACATCACTAGTTTTGTTCTTTCCATCAAAAGAAATAGTTCCAATGCCTCTAATTCTGCCAGTAGAATTATCACCAAATTTTACAACTCCTCCTTCATGTCTTTCCAGATCTATGAATTTATTTTTGTCACCAGTCATATGGTGGGAGCATCCACTGTCAATGACCCAATCATCCTTTTCTTCAATTTGGGCAGCCAGAGCTCTTTCTACCATTTTATGATTGATAGATTCAATTAGCATTAGATCTTCTTCCTTGATGGCAATAAACACCCAGTCACTTCCAGATTTGTTTCATGTCTCTGATTTATCATCTGTTACTCCATCATCATCATCTTCATGAACATAGTAACATTTATTTTGAAATCTTGATCTATTAGGATTAGTCCTTGAAAATCTTTCCAGACACCTTGAGGCAAAATGACCAATCTTGTTGCAGTTGAAACATTTGAAGGGCAATTTTCCTTCATACTTACAAGATCCTCTTGGCAATCTTTTTACAATAAGGACTTCAAGTTCAGCAGCTTCTGCTTCATCTTCTTCTAGATCTTTTCTTGTTTTTTCATACCATGATAGTTTCTTTGAGGAGTTCTCTTCTTGATTATACCTTTGTTTGCGTTTTATAGAGGCACTAGCATTTAATGCAGACTCAGTCTTGGGGGGTGCATCTCCAAACTTAGCCAATTCAAATGCAGCTAGTTTTCCAACCAATTGATCTCTTGTGATATTCGATAAAGATCTAAATTCTTCAATAGCAACAACCTTGTGTTTGTAAGCAGGAGGTAGGGATCTGAGAACTTTGGCAACAATCTCATCTTCATCCAAGATTCCACTAGCACACCTAATGCCACAAACAAGCTCATTTACTTTTGGCATAAATGTAGTGATATTCTCATCTTCATTAATCTTTAGGTTTTCAAAATTTCCTTTCAAACTCTATAGCTTGGCACATTTAACATATTTGTCTCCATGCAGAAGTTCCAATTTTTCCCAGATCTCATATGTAGTTTTTAAATCTATAACATTTCTCATCTTTGAATTAGATAAGGCACTTAGAAAGGTTTCTTTATCTTGAAGAATATCTTCAACATCTCTAATTTCATCTACAGTTGTCAGACCATTCTTTGGAGGAACATAGTTCTTTGAAGTTATGGCCCAATATTGCATTCCCATACATTGCAAGTGACATTCCATGCGGCTTTTCCAAAGAGTGTAATTAGTTCCATCAAACCTCAGACTATCCTTCTTGTAGGAAGACATCCTAGATCTCCTCAAGCGATTAAGCTCTTTTAGAGGAACTTAGCTCTGATACCAATTGTTGATTTAACAAAGACAACTAAGGGGGGGTGAATCGGTTGTCTGAAAACTTTCTTTTCTTTAAGCACTTAAATCCTTCTTGTAATTCAATAGCATAATAATAAATCAATCATTGAAGCACAATGCAATAATTCAAGAGTAGAAACACCTTAACACATATGACACCAAGATTTTAATGTGCAAAACCTGGTTAAGGGAAAAACCATGGGGTGACTAACCTAAGCTTGTATTCTCTATTAAAAGAATAAGAAGAACAAAATGGCACATACCAATTAGGGGTCACTACCTGAGCACACTACTCACAAGAGGCCCACTGCCTATAAGAGACACACTATCTACAGAATAATAAATATTACATACTTGAATTGGAGATTAGCATCTTCACCATGCTTGAGTCAATTCCATTTAAACTCAATACTTCTACTCTACTTTTCACTCTTCTCCTTTCTACCACTTCATCATTTTCACTTTAATATTTTGAAATGACTTCACAACTCTTATTTATACAAGACATCGACTTTGGGATAATCATCAAAGTCAGCACAATACATATTTTATTTTATTATAGAGCAAATACACAAATACAACTTGACTTATTACAAAAGACTTCATGTGAATCACCACACTATTAGCCACACATATCTAGGACTTCAATCTTCTTTGTGGAACATGCCATGCTTTGTAGAACATCTTCAAGATCATCTGCAAGATGTGCAAACCATTTGGTCGGCCATGATTAGGAAGAACAACATTACCCGGAAGTAAATCTTCAACTATGAGCTCAATTTTCAATGCGGACCACCAACATGAACTGGACACAATCTAGTGACCCCCACAAGCTTTCTTGAATCACCAAGAACATCCACACCACTTCTGCTTACTAAAATCATTCGCATCTTCATTTGGAACCTCAAGAACACATTCTGTCATCACTATCATATTAGAATAAATGTTTGCAAACCTCCAGACCATGAACCAATTGAGTTGTCAATTCACATTGGCTTCCTAAACACTCCACCAAATCCACAGAACATGATATTGCATTTCTGGATCCTCTGAATATCTACTAGAACCAGTTTTATTCATATAGCCATAACTTCTCCAAATCTTCATGCAGACCTCTCAAATCTTGAATGGATCATCTTTAGACACATCAACAAACCCTTTGATGCATATTCTCTGATCTTCATCTTAGCTGGGATCTTCAATTCAAAGAGCTTCACTGTCTTCACTGTTCTTCTTTGTTTTAGATAGTACTAATTTTCTCAATATCCTCAGCACACAGTTCATCCAATCCTTGACATCAATGTAACAGGAGTATGTTGACATCAATGACAACACCGATTAGGCCCATACTTGCAACAAGTTGAGCTCCATGAATGGTATTGAACCACCTCCACAATAGCAATGATGAGAGATAAGAGAGTATACCCTAGGAGGGAAAAGGTAAATCTAAAGTAGAATGGAATTGTATAATAAAGCATAGAGGAAAGGAGTCACCATGGGCATGGAAACCCTAGATTGCTTGATGTGGCATCACAACTTGACTCAAGAAGTTGTTGTATCCCAAATAAGTAGAGAGATCTTCACAAGACCTACAAGAAGTTAGCATAACAACAATAATCAACTATAGAGATCTTTAGAGAAGAATATAGAGCATGAGAGAGAAGAAGAGAGAGTGTAAGTGTGCCTAGAATTCTTAGATGTTCAAATGAATAAACTAACTTATATATATTTCCACTCACCAAAAATGAGTAAAACCAAATGGGGCTGACATGTACTAGCCAAGGTGGTGTTCTAAGATGACACCACAAAAATAAGGCTAAAGGACCCATCTAGGACCAAGATGCTAGGTGCCATGGTCATTTAGCCCTGCAAACTCTGGGGAGTGTCTTTTACAGTGGGTTTAGACCAGTCCTAACTTTATTTTGTTAGGTTTATTCATCAAGATCGAGATTTCATAATTTAATGTTCAAACATGTGTTATAATACGTCGTGATTAAGAAGTGTACCACTTTTTGCATAACATTTATCCCCCACTTTAGTGTGGGTAGAAACTTATGTTTGAACTCACAATAAAGTAAGGAAAAGATAAATTTTACTCATAGCAAACATAGAAGCCATAGAATCTCACCAAAATTAAGGGGTGATCAAGCCCCCAAGTTTACGATTCTAGGAGTCTATGATTAATTGCATACACAAGCCATAAGGCATACACTTAAGAAATTACAATGTATACATGCTTGACACTGTTGTAAGTATGAGGTGAACCAGTGTTGTCATTGATGTCAACATACTCATATTGCATTAACAAGAAGGATTCGATGACCAGTATGCTGAGGATATTGAGAAAATTAGCCTCAGTCACGAACAGTGAAGAACAGTGATGAGAAGAAGACAAATGTATTGTATAGGATGTGAACCGGAGGATGCGGATTAAAGGGTTTGTAGATATGAGTCTTGAGATGCTTCAGTTAAGATTTCAGAGGTCCGCATGAAGATCGGAAGGAGTTGTGGCTATCGGTGTGGAACCGGTTCTGACAAATGTTCAGAGGTGACAGAGGATCACAGAAAGGTCTGGTGAGGTCCAAAATCGTATAATCCTAATCTACGGATTGGAAGGAGTGTTTGGGATGTCCTTGTGATGTGTCATCTTGAGCTGTGTATGATTTGGAGGTCTGGAAGTACCTTTTACATTGTGACAGTGGCAACAGACTGTGTTCTTGAAGTTCTGGATCAGGAAGAGAAGAGATTCTAGTACGTAGAGAAAGTGCGGATGTACCTGGTCATTCAGGAAGGCTTGTGAAGGTTCTTGGATCATGTTGAGGTTGTGTTGTTGGTCCGCATTGATAGTAGAGCCTGAAATTGAAGATATTCTTCCGGATGAAGTTCTTGTTCCGACTAGCCGACCGGATGAGTTGTTCATCCTGCGAATGTTCTTGTGGTGGCTGACCGGATGTGTTATTCATCTTGCGGATATTCTTATGGTTGATTGCTGACTTAGATGATTGTTCCTAAGTCAATGTCTTGTATAAATAAAGGTTTGTGAGTTCATTTTGAAGTGTGGATTGTGTGGATGAGAGTGGTGTAGCGAAGAGAAGTGCGAAAGGCAGAGCAGAGGTTTTGGGCTTAAATGGAACTGATCCGGACATGGTAAAGATGTCATTCTTAGGTTCAAGACTATGATTCTTATCACTTTGTAGATAGTGTGTCTCCTTGTAGGCAGTGGGCCTCTTTGTGAGCAGTGTGCTCGGGCAGTGAGCCCTAATTGGCAAGTACCATTCCTTTTCTTATTCTTTTAACAGAGAATAATCCTTGGGTTAATCACCCCGTGGTTTTTTCCCTTAACCGGGTTTTCCACGTCAAAATCTTGGTGTTTAATGTGTTGATGTTTATCTACTCTTGAGCTTGTGCATTTTACTTTCATGGATGATTAATTGATATGCTGTTAACTAACAAGACGAATCAAGTGTTTGAAAAAGATAAGCAAGATTTTATACAACTGATTCACCCCCCCTCTCAGTTGTATGCCCTAGAGTCAACAATTGGTATTAGAGCCAAGTTCCTCTGAAAGGAGCTTAACTGCTTGAGAAGATCCACGATGTCGTCATACAAAAAGGATAGTCCAAAGTTCGATGGAACCAATTTCACTCTCTAGAAGGGTCGCATGAAATGTCACTTGGAATGTATGGGAAAAGCATACTTGGCCATGGTTTCAAAACCATATGTACCTCCACAAGGTGGTCTGACAACTCTGAATGAAATCACATATGCTGAAAATAATCTGCGGACCAAGGAAGCTCTTCTAAGTGCATTGAATGACTCAGATCTCTCAAATGTTATTGACCTACCAACTGCATATGAGATCCTGACTAAACTGGAACTTCTGTATGAGGGAGATGAGTTTGTCAAGAGTGCAAGGTTGCAAAGTCTGAAAGGGAAATTTGAAAGATTGAAGATGAGAGATGATGAAAACATCACTACTTTTATGCCAAGAGTGAATGAACTTGTGTGTGGAATTAGAAATGCTGGTGGAACTTTGGATGAAAATGAGATTGTTTACAAAATCCTCAGATCCCTTCCTACTGCCTACAAAATCAAGGTTGCTGCAATTGATGAATTTAGAGGCCACACAATTGTCACAAGAGAACAATTGGCTGGCAAGCTAGCTGCATTTGAAATGACCAAGTTTGGAGATGATCCTCCCAAGACTGAATCTGCTTTCAAAGCTAGTGCCTATGTGAAAGGCAAACAGAGATTTGATCTGAGAGAAAACTCTTCAAGGAAGATGTCATGGTATGATCAAGCAAGAAGAGACATGGAAGAAGAAGAAGCAGAAACAGCTCAACTTGAAGCCCTCATTGCAAAAAGACTACCAAGAGGATCCGGTAAGTATGAAGGAAAACTGCCCTTTAAGTGCTTTAACTGCAATAAGATTGGTCATTTTGCTTCAAGATGTCTGGAAAGATCTGCAAGGACTAATACTAACAGACAAAGGCTTCAAAAGAACTGCTATTATGTTCATGAAGAAGATGACAATGAAGGAGTAACAGATGATGAATCAGAACTAGGAAGCAAATCCGGAAATGAATGGGTGTTTATTGCCATCAAGGAAGAAGATTCAATACTCTCTGAATCTGTCAATCACAAAGTTGTTGAAAAAGCTTTGGCTACTCAAGTGGAAGAAAAGGATGATTGGGTTATTGACAGTGGATGTTCTCACCATATGACTGGTGACAAGGATAAGTTCTTGGATTTGGAAAGGTATGAAGGAGGAATGGTAAAGTTTGGTGACAATTCTGCTGGCAGAATCAGAGGTAGGGGAACTATTTCCTTTGATGGAAAGAGCAAAACAGGTAATGTACTATATGTTGAAGGATTGAAGCACAATCTTCTCAGTGTTAGTCAGTTAGTAGACAAAGGCTATGATCTCTAGTTTAAGAATGGAAAATGCAGAATCTTTACAAGCTCCAGAACTGAAATTGCATCTGGTACTCAGACAAAAGGTAATATCTTTCATCTGGTTGGTTCAAATAAAAGTTGTCTATTTGTTCAAATTGATCAGAGTCAGTTATGGCATAGAAGAATGTGTCATGTAAATTTTGATAACATCATCAAGATAAGCAATACTCAGGCTATAAGAGATCTTCCAAAATTGATGAAACCTACAAATAGTTTGTGCAAAGAATGTCAGCTAGGTAAACAAAGCAGAGTCACCTTCAAAAGCAAAGATCAGTCCTCTACCAGATTGTTGGAATTGATACATACTAATCTCTATGGTCCGACAAGAATCAAGGGTCTGCAAGGTGATAGATATTTCATGTTGTTAATTGATGACCATTCCCGGATGATGTGGGTTACCTTCCTAAAAGAAAAATCAGAAGCATTTGAGAAGTTCAAAATCTTCAAAGCTATGGTAGGAATCAAACCGAATTGAAACTGAAGTGTCTAAGGTCTGATAGAGGTGGTGAATTTACATCTCGTGAGTTCATTGACTTTTGTGAGAAGAAGGGTATAAGGAGACAATTGTCTGCTCCTAGGACTCCACAGCAGAATGGAGTAGTTGAAAGGAAGAACCGGACCATCCAGGAAGCTGCCAGGACAATGATGTTGTAAGCAAATGTTCCTCAGATGTTCTGGAAAGAAGCTATTAGCACTGCAGTCTACACTCTAAATCGAGTTCAAATCAGAAACAATACCGGTAAGACCCCCTATGAACTCTGGTTTGGCATCACTCCTACTGTGAAATACTTCAAAGTATTTGGTAGCAAGTGTTATATTAAAAGAGATGAAGATCTAGGAAATTTTGATGCTAGAAGTGATGAAAGAATTTTCTTGGGTTACTCCACTCAAAGCAAAGCATACCGGTGTTACAATAAGAGACTGAGGAAGATGATAGAAAGCACTAATGTGAAAGTTGATGAAGGAATTGAGAAGCCCTCAAGATTTTATGAGTTTGATGAAGATGACCAAGACGGTGTTCAAGTTCAAGGAACTCAATCCTCTCCGGTAAGTAAGAGTCAGCCTGATCCGGTAAATCAGGAAGAAGAGATAGGTTTGAATGAGCCTGATCAAGAAGCAGCAGTGCAGGATACTCCCAAAATTCCTAGGTATGTAACACTGAACCACTCTGAAGATCAGATCATAAGTGATAGAAGCAAAGGTGTGCAAACTAGAAGGAATGTTGCTCAATATCAGGATGAATGTTGTCTGATTTCAAAGATTGAACCTAAAACAGTAAATGAAGCCTACAATGATGAAAACTGGACCAAAGCAATGAAAGATGAATTAATGCAAATTGAGAAAAATCATACTTGGGATCTTGTTCCCAGACCTAGAGATAGGAATGTGACTGGAACCAAATGGGTCTTCCAGAACAAATTAAATGAAGCTGGTGAAGTAATCAGAAACAAAGCTAGATTGGTCTGCAAAGGCTACTCTCAAATAGAAGGAATTGATTTTGAAGAGACCTTTGCTCCAGTGGCAAGAATTGAAGCAGTCAGATTATTTCTTGCATTTGCTGCCTTTAAAGACTTCAAGGTATATCAGATGGATGTCAAGTCTGCCTTCCTAAATGGTGATCTGGAAGAAGAAGTTTACATTGAACAACCGGATGGATTTCAATTGTTTGACAATGATGATATGGTCTGCAAGTTAAAAAAAGCATTGTATGGATTAAAACAAGCCCCAAGAGCTTGGTATGAAAGGTTGGATAAGCATCTTGTGCAGATTGGATTCAGTAAAGGTACTGCTGACAATAACTTATATTTCAAAATTGATCATGAAAACATTTTGATTGTTGAAGTGTTTGTGGATGATATCATTTTTGGAGGAAGAGATAGTATGTGCAAAACTTTTGCAAATCAGATGAAAAGTGAGTTTGAAATGTCTATGCTTGGTGAAATGAATTTCTTCTTAGGTCTGCAAATTACTCAAACAAAGAAAGGGATCTTCATTTCTCAGACCAAATATGTGAAAGAATTGTTAAGGAAATTTGGTATGGAAGATTCAAAGCCAATGAACACTCCCATGGCAACCGGATGCAAGTTGAGCAAAGATGATGACTCTCCAAAGGCAGATCAGACAAAGTATAGATCAATGATTGGTGGATTATTGTATCTCACTCAAACCAGACCAGATATAATGTAGGCTGTTGGTCTTGTGGCAAGATTTCAGCCTAATCCTAGAGAATCTCATGTTATGGCAATCAAACAAGTTTTTAGGTACTTGAAAGGAACAGCTGAGTATGGTCTATGGTACCCTAGAGATCCGGATTTCTCTCTTCATGCTTACACAGATGCAGATTGGGCAGGAGATGTGGATGACTGGAAGAGTACCAGTGGTGGAGCATTCTTTTTAGGGAAGAGATTGGTCTCTTGGCTAAGCAAGAAACAAGATGCAATATCTCTATCTACAACTGAAGCAGAATACATTGCAGCAGCAGGTAGTTGCACTCAAATCTTATGGATGAAGCAGATGCTAAGAGACATTAAAGTTGAAAATGAGAAGCCTATCACAATTTTCTATGATAATTCAAGTGCAATTAATATTTCCAAGAATCCGGTATTGCACTCTAAGACTAAGCACATATCTGTCAAATTTCACTTTTTGAGAGAACAAGTGAACAAGGAAGAAGTCAGGTTTGAGTATGTTCCCTCCAAGGATCAGATTGCAGATATCTTTACTAAACCTCTTCCCAAAGACTCTTTTGAATATCTTCGGGAGAAGTTAGGGGTCATGGCCCCTCCGGTGATGAACTAGGATGCACTGATGTGCATCAATCTGGTGGATATCACAGTCATATCTTGTGATCCGGATTGATGATGGGGAGCTGCTACTAAGGGGGAGCAGCTGGTATGACTCTGATGTATTAAAATTGCAAGTATGAGCCCTTTGCCATTGATGTCAAAGGGGGAGAGAAGACATGTGAAAAACAAGTAGCTGATGATCAAAGGGGGAGTAGTAAATGAGGAGAAGACATGTTGCTGATAGGGGGAGCTGTGACAGAAAGGAAAAGTTCTTGTCTTGATGGTTTTTCACATCATATGTTGCCATCAATGACAAAGGGGGAGATTGTTGCAAGTATGAGGTGAACCAGTGTTGTCATTGATGTCAACATACTCATATTGCATTAACAAGAAGGATTCGATGACCAGTATGCTGAGGATATTGAGAAAATTAGCCTCAGTCAGGAACAGTGAAGAACAGTGATGAGAAGAAGACAAATGTATTGTATAGGATATGAACCAGAGGATGCGGATTAAAGGTTTTGTAGATATGAGTCTTGAGATGCTTTAGTTAAGATTTCAGAGGTTCGCATGAAGATCGGAAGGAGTTGTGGCTGTCGGTGTGGAACCGGTTCTGGCAAATGTTCAGAGGTGACAGAGGATCACAAAAAGGTTCGGTGAGGTCTGAAATTGTATAATCCTAATCTACGGATTGGAAGGAGTGTTTGGGATGTCCTTGTGATGTGTCATCTCGAGCTGTGTATGATTTGGAGGTTCGAAAGTACCTTTTGCATTGTGACAGTGGCGACAGACTATGTTCTTGAAGTTCCAGATCAGGAAGAGAAGAGATTCCAGTACGTAGAGAAAGTGCGGATGTACCTAGTCATTCAGGCAGGCTTGTGAAGGTTCTTGGATCATGTTGAGGTTGTGTTGTTGGTCCGCATTGATAGTAGAGCCCAGAATTGAAGATATTCTTCCAGATGAAGTTCTTGTTCTGACTAGCTGACCAGATGAGTTGTTCATCCTGCGAAGGTTTTTGTGGTGGCTGACTGGATGTGTTGTTCATCTTGTGGATATTCTTATGGTTGATTGCCGACTTAGATGATTGTTCCTAAGTCAATGTCTTGTATAAATAAAGGTTTGTGAGTTCATTTTGAAGTGTGGATTGTGTGGATGAGAGTGGTGTAGCGAAGAGAAGTGCGAAAGGCAGAGCAGAGGTTTTGGGCTTAAATGGAACTGATCCGGACATGGTAAAGATGTCATTCTCAGGTTCAAGACTATGATTCTTATCACTTTGTAGACAGTGTGTCTCCTTGTAGGCAGTGGGCCTCTTTGTGAGCAGTGTGCTCAGGCAGTAAGCCCTAATTGGCAAGTGCCATTCCTTTTCTTATTCTTTTAATAGAGAATAATCCTTGGGTTAATCACCCCGTGGTTTTTTTCCCTTAACCAGGTTTTCCACGTCAAAATCTTGGTGTTCAATGTGTTGATGTTTATCTGCTCTTGAGCTTGTGCGTTTTACTTTCATGGATGATTAATTGATATGCTGTTAACTAACAAGATGAATCAAGTGTTTGAAAAAGATAAGCAAGATTTTATACAATTGATTCACCCCCCCCTCTTAGTTGTATGCCCTAGAGTCAACAGACACAATATACACACTTGACATGAAGCATACACATAAGGCATAAAGTATACATAGAATACTGGTGCAGGAGCACCTACCTGATAGCTAGCCTTCATAAGGCAGTTAGTTAGTTTGAATCTTGTTTATGTTTCCAAGAAGGTCTGATAAGACCAAATGCATGTAATAAGGTCATGCTGACCATGCTAAGGTCATGCTGATCATGTTTTACTATTTTTAGTTAGTTTGTTAGAACAGCTGTCATGTTGTAGGTCCGGTTGGATCTTGCAGCCGCCTGGAGAGATTTCCCAGCCGCTTGGAGTCGAGTAGTAGTACTCGCAGGAAAATCTATTTAAGCATGAGGATCAGTTGATATTGTAGATATATCGATCAGACTTTGCGAGAGAGAGACAGAGTATTGTAATAGCATCTGTTGAAATCAATAAAGAGATCCTGTTATTGTTCATCCTCTGTTGAATTCCATTGCTTGATCGATTTGCTGGTTTGGTGGTTTCATGGATTTACTGATCCATTCCACCGGTTGATTCGTCGAATTGGTGGAATGGTTATGTACAGTAGGTTAGGAGTTAGTTTGCTTTCTGTTTGCATGCAGGTGTGCAGGATCGCGGTCGAAAGGTGTTGAGAACCCTAGCATGGGCATGTGCTAGGCCGAGCTGATAGAGTTTGGAAGATCACCCTGAGAGTGGATCGGGTCATCCCAGGAGGTTTGGCGGATCAGAACGGTGAAAATCCGCTAAGGCTGGAAATTTGTCAAAACGGCATCATCAGGATAATTTGGTGAATATCCTGCAATCGCTTCGGGCATCGTCATCTGGATAAGTGGAGACGAGCATGATGCTTTCGATTGTATGAAGTGAATGAACGTCAGGGTGATCATCATCAAGAGGTGCCGAGGAGGAGCGTATCGGCATAAGGTAGAAGATCAGGTTGATCGCGGGCCGAAAAAAGTTAAGTTTGGCCAACAGTAGGATATGACGTCATCATCATCAGGATATACGTCATCAGGATATTGCGGAGCAGCAGGATATTGAGGAGCTGCATGTGACGTCATCGTCATCAGGATAATCGTCACCAGGATATCAGGGGGACGTAAGCATCGAGGGGACGGTGCGAGGAGGTAAGGTTTGTCATCATCAGGATAAATGGGAGGAACCGGATGTTCCATATCCTGCTGATGAACATGATGTTGAACATCATGATGCTGAAGATAGTGAAGGTAGAAGTTGTCGGTGAGATGAACAGTGGACGTCAGGAGGATGTTCGCGCTTGCCGAACATGATGATGCTGCCGAATATGATGATGCTACTGGCAGGCGAAAGTGCGAAGGCTTGTCTGTAGGAGGATATCGGTCGGCGACAGTAAATATGATGATGCTGACAGTGTTAAGGAAAACATGATGATGATGATGATGATGATGATGATGATGGGCTGCAGACATCCATGCTGTATGTTAAGGTTATAGTGTGGATGCCTCTGCATCATAGTGGTATCAGAGCTCAGCAAAAGGTCTGGGCTGTTGTGTGTTGATTCTGTCACCGAAAGGGCAGAGGTAGTGTTGATTTTGTGTTGTGTGTTGATTGAGAGGTTGACAAAATGCCTCCAAAAGGTAGTGGGACTGCAAGGGAATTGCAGGAGATGAAGGAAAAACATGCCAAAGAGATGAGGAAGATGAAGGAGCTTGCTGAAGCACTTCAAGCCAGGCTTGTAGCCCTGGAAAAGAACAAAAAGAGGGAAGTGGAAGACAGTGAGTCTGAAGAAGATGAAGATGCTGTTGAAGAGTATGAAGAGGTAGCTGAAGATCTGGATGCTGAAGACCAAAGATTGGCAAAACTGTTAAAGGCAGTGCAGAGTCATAAACCTAAGGTAAAGGTTGATGTTTCCAAGTATAATGGAAGTTTGAATGAAGATGAGTTGCTAGATTGGATTGCTGCACTTGATAATCACTTTGAATGTGAAGATGTTACTTAGGATCAGAAGGTAAAGATTGCAAAGACCAAGTTAGGAGGTCATGCTTTGATATGGTGGGATTATGTACAATCTGAGAGAAGGAAACAAGGGAAGTCAAAGATCACTTCATGGGATAAGATGGTAGCAAGGATCAAAGGTAAATTCTTGCCTAGGGATTATGAAATTCAGATGTTTAAGAAGCTGCAATTTTTAAGGCAGAAGGAAATGGATGTGAAGGCATATACTGAGGAGTTTTATAAATTGAGTATGAGATCTGGTCATCATGAGAATGAGGTAGAAAAGGTGGCTAGGTACTTGGCTTGTTTGAGATTGAACATACAGGATGAGTTAGTTTTAGCTAACCCTAAGAATGTGGAGGATTGTTATCAAATGGCAATCAGGATTGAAGAAAAGATGAATAGAGGACAAGATAAGTCCATGAGAGGAAGAGGAAACAATATGAGGGGAAGAGGAGCAGCCCCTACACAAAAGCAAACCAATGAGGGTCAAGAAGACACTGGTAAAGGACAGTGACAGTCTGATTTCAGAGGTGGATGGAAAGGTAATAGAGGAAGATTTGGAGGTGGTAGAGGTTCTACTACATTTTCAGGAAAATGTTACACCTGTGGTGAGTTTGGTCATCCATCCTTCAAATGTCCAGAAAACAAAGGTTCATCATCTAGAAATGATAGAACAAATGACAAGCGAGTACAACTTGTACAAGAAGAGAAAGTAGAGCAAAGTGTGCAGAGTTCAAACACTAATCAAAGAGATAAGGAGCTTGAACTTTATGGATATCCTGAGGAGGGAGAAGCATTGATGCTAAGGAGAATTAGTTTGCAGGCATCAAAGGATCTGATGCAAAGAAGAGCTCTTTTCAAGACCATATGCAAGAGCAAAGGTAAAGTATGTAAGGTTGTCATTGATACTGGTTCAACAGATAACATGGTATCTCAGGAAATGGTGGATAAACTGAATTTGGAAAGGATTCCACATCAACACCCTTACAAGGCATCTTGGGTGAGTGATAGTCAATCACTTTTTGTCTATGAACAGGCATATGTGGATTTTCAGATTGGAGCATATCATGATAGAGTTTTGTGTGACATTTTGCCCATGGAATGTTGTCACCTACTGTTGGGTAGACCATGGCAATTTGATAGAAGGGTACTGTATGATGGGTATGCTAATACCTACACCATCAAGAAAGATGGGAAGACTATGAAGTTGATGCCATTACAGGCAGATGTTGCAGCACAGGGGGCAGCCAAAATCATTTTTATGGGAAAGAAGGAGTATGTGCAGATGCCTATAGGAGCAGGCATAAAGGCAGATGAGGATACTGCAGGGAAAGGAGTTGCTAAGGACAACCAGTTGAAGAAAGTTACAGTTTTGATTGACAGAGGTCAGCAGCAGGTGCAAAAATAGGTTTGCACACAACCACCAGTTGAGAGGAATGACAAGGGTGTTGTCATAGTTGGGACTATTGTTTGTCCTATAAAGGTTGACAGGAAGATAGAGTTGAACATTGCAGAAGTTCAAGAGGCAGTTCAGACAGAGGTTCTGGTCAGACAACCTGACAAACACAGGGTATGTGAGAGAAAGGCCTACATTGACAGGCATGAGGATTTACTTGCCAGAAAGCAAGTTACAGTTCAGAAGTCTTGGAGCAGCCAAGAGCCAGCAGAGGACAAAGCTGGAACAGTTCAGCATATTGCTAAGGCAAAGTGTAAAGGTGGAGGACTTCCACAACCCAAACTCATGGGACATGAGTTCTTTTCTGTTGGGGAGTATGGTGCAGGAGCACCTACCTGACAGCTGGCCTTCATAAGGCAGTTAGTTAGTTTGAATCTTGTTTATGTTTCCAAGAAGGTCTGATAAGACCAAATGCATGTAATAAGGTCATGCTGACCATGCTAAGGTCATGCTGATCATGTTTTACTATTTTTAGTTAGTTTGTTAGAACAGCTGTCATGTTGTAGGTCCGGTTGGATCTCCCAGCCGCCTAGAGAGATTTCCCAGCCGCTTGGAGTCGAGTAGTAGTACTCGCAGGAAAATCTATTTAAGCATGAGGATTGGTTGATATTGTAGATATATCGATCAGACTTTGCGAGAGAGAGACAGAGTATTGTAATAGCATCTGTTGAAATCAATAAAGAGATCCTGTTATTGTTCATCCTCTGTTGAATTCCATTGCTTGATCGATTTGCTGGTTTGGTGGTTTCATGGATTTACTGATCCATTCCACCGGTTGATTCGTTGAATCGGTGGAATGGTTATGTACAGTAGGTTAGGAGTTAGTTTGCTTTCTGTTTGCATGCAGGTGTGCAAGATCGCGGTCGAAAGGTGTTGAGAACCCTAGCATGGGCATGTGCTAGGCCAAGCTGATAGAGTTTGGAAGATCACCCTGAGAGTGGATCGGGTCATCCCAGGAGGTTCGGCGGATCAGAACGGTGAAAATCCGCTAAGGCTAGAAATTTGTCAAAACGGCATCATCAGGATAATTTGGTGAATATCCTGCAGTCGCTTCGGGCATCGTCATCCAGATAAGTGGAGACGAACATGATGCTTTCGATTGTATGAAGTGAATGAACGTCGGGGTGATCATCATCAGGAGGTGCCGAGGAGGAGTGTATCGGCATAAGGTAGAAGATCAGGTTGATCGCGGGCCGAAAAAAGTTAAGTTTGGCCAACAGCAGGATATGACGTCATCATCATCAGGATATACGTCATCAGGATATTGCGGAGCAGCAAGATATTGAGGAGCTGCATGTGACATCATCGTCATCAGGATAATCATCACCAGGATATCAGGGTGACGTAAGCATCGAGGGGACGGTGCGAGGAGGTAAGGTTTGTCATCATCAGGATAAATGGGAGGAACCGGATGTTCCATATCCTGCTGATGAACATGATGTTGAACATCATGATGCTGAAGATAGTGAAGGTAGAAGTTGTCGATGAGATGAACAGTGGACGTCAGGAGGATGTTCGCGCTTGCCGAACATGATGATGCTGCCGAATATGATGATGCTGCTGGCAGGCGAAAGTGCGAAGGCTTGTCTGCAGGAGGATATCGGTCGGCGACAGTAAATATGATGATGCTGACAGTGTTAAGGAAAACATGATGATGATGATGATGATGATGATGATGGGCTGCAGACATCCATGCTGTATGTTAAGGTTATAGTGTGGATGCCTTTGCATCAAATACACACAAATCACTTAAGGAGAATACATGAGGAATACATGGATAAAACATGTGAAGCACACATGAAGCATGAAGAATATATGAGGAGAATACAAACACCATACAATAATCACAAGAAACACATAATAGAAGACCCTTAGTTAGCATGACAAGAGAGACCTCAATCTAAAGTTGTCTCAATCATCGTGCATCATTCCTCAAGATGCAATAAGAAGAATTCTAAGAAGGTGTTAGTTAGAAATGATAATAACAAGAGGATACAAACACATTATACACATAATCGACCTTAGAAAAAGTGTTTCCACTCAAGGGAATACATACACTACTTCACGTAAGAGGATTTTCACGAAGCCTTGTAGAATAAGAAGGCATTGCAACCATACTCAAAGGTACTCTATCCAAACTCAAGTTGGTGGTTTCAACCCTTTTCCCAAACATGCAAGGAGCTTCAACCTAGTAAAACACGATAGACTTAAGATCTTGCTTCCAAGCTTGCCACAATTCTTTCCAAGAGAGTGCAGTAACTAAGATAATCAATAAGTGTTCTGATAGAAAGATGATAGTAAGCCTCATAGCGCAATATATGCCCCTACCTTAAAGTTATTTCGGAATCCATCAGGGATCAATTAACTTTAAGGTAGAATAAGGAAGACATATAAAATTAGGCATGAGAGCTTTCTAGAAGTACATGCCCAATTGATATGTGTTCTCAAAATCTAATTGCGACAAGGGATTGCCCCCCAGGATGAGAAAACCAAGGAGATGTTTGTAGGCATGATACACTATGGCTTATGTAGTCATGGTATGTCACCAATCATTGCAACAAGGTGCCACATAAATATGAAGATGATAGGAGAAGGATCACATGAATCAACATGAAAGAATGCTAAATCATCCAAATGGAAAAATAAGGAAATTACAAATTATGACATAGAGAAGAATGAAGATACATATAGAGGAATGACATAATGCATTCTTTCTCCTTGTACCTTTGTGGTAACAAGGGTGACAAGAGAAAACTAACCATAAAAAAACCTCAAAATATAGGGATAATTGTACATACAAGCATAACACAAAATTAGGAGGGACCGCACTTGTGTGTTGGCCTATAACAAATAGTCCTCCCCCAACTTGCTTATTATAAAATGGATGGAGGAAAATCTGCTCTAGGGACTACAACAAGCATGGTGAAGAGATCTAGAGCCATACCATGTTCAAAGTTGTTGAATTTTGTCACCTCTGACTCTGCATTCCTTAGTGAAATGGCCAAGCATTCGATGATATGCACAATAATGAGGTGTTGAATGATTATTGTGTTGAAAGTTTTTGTGTGTTGGAAGAGGAAGAGTGATTAAGTGGTCTTTGAGTAGACTTGGCGACATACACACATTTTGAGATAGAAGAGAAGATATATAGGTGGAGTACGAAGCAACCCTTTTTGTTGTGAATAGGGTGGAGAGAACATAGGAGAAGGTCAGAAACCTATGTTAGACAAGTGCAATGTTGGTTCCACAGGCTCCTTAATTCCTTGTTCCTTGCATCCTAACCCATTTCAATTATATCCTTGTTTACAAAGAATTTTAAATCCACGCCCATATTGTATCTCCAAATTTGACGGAGGAGGAGAGGTCATATGACTATCTTTGTTGAGATGAGAAGTGTCATCATGTGTTGAAGAAGAAGTAGAAGGATGATTCTTTTTATCATGGTGACGAGGGTCTATCTTTTTTTCAACAAGCCCATGGGGTTTAAAATATGAAGGGGGTAAGTGGAAGAAGTTGAGTTCACTTTTGGTCAAAGCCTCTAGGGAAAATATTTTTAAAAGTGATGGATTTTGGCAATATGGCTTACAATTTTTTTTTTAGAATTTTTGGATGAAATTAAAACACATTTTAGGTGACAATGTCTAGTTTTAAGATATATAATTTATTTGGTGTTGAACATATTTTTGTATTTATTATTTATTTCTTAAACAAAAAGCTTCAAATTTTTCAAAGAAATGGACTTTGGCAATATGGCTAATGACTTTTTTTAAGAATTTTTAGATGAAATTAAAACCCATTATAGATGAGATTGGGTAGATTCCAACTATGTAACTTTTTTACAATTGGATTATTTTTTCTATTTTTCAAATATTTTTTTATGAAACTAGTCCATCAACTTAAAATATTGGGTTTTCTTATTATTTTAATAACTTTTTATTAAAATAGTTTTTTGAAAAACAAATTATAAGTGAACAATATTAAGACAATTCTTTTCAATTTAAAAAAAAAAAAAAATGATAAGTCTAGGTCATCTTATGCATGACGTACATGAGGGATTTTCAAATAGAAATTATGGCCAATAAACAATTAATAAAAAAAGAAATATTCAAATAAAAGTTACAAAAAATATTGTGAGGAATCTTTTGTGTTTTATAGATCTTTTCCCAAAAGGATTCAAAAAAATACAATTATTTAGGTCAAAATATGGTTGACGTAGACATGCATTGTATGGTAAAAAAAGTGACTTTTAAACAGTGGTTTTTGGACATGCCTATTGAATATCAATTTGTGTCATCTAGGTATTAAAATAAATTATATATTTAGAAACTAATTTCTGAGTACTATATTTCATATTACTGACTTTTTTTAAGATTCAATCTTTAAGTGCTTCAAATTTTTAGGTCAAATGTGACAAATTCTGAAAATCAGGGAAAACACTTCCACTTTTTGGCCAAAAGTGGACTCAACTTCTTGCACACACCCAAGGGACCTCATCATTACCAAGGAATGCATTACAAGAAGATGATTCCTTAGATCAAGATGATACTTTATCACAAATGGCCACCATTTCTTTAGAAGAAAGCAGATCTTCATCAATATCAAAAGTTCCATCGTTATTACTTTTGAGTTTAAGTTTTTTAGGAGTAGGAGATTGTGTTGAAGAAATTTCATTTACCTTCAGGGTTTTTGGATGTGAAGGAGAGATTTTATATTCACCCACAAAAGAAGGTGTAAAATCTAATGAACCCCAATCATCACTGAAAAATGCATTCGAAGGACCAGGACTATCCTGACCAACACTGTTGTTAGTAGTGAAGGGTAGTTGTTTGGCTTTTAAAAAAGGGATAAAATTCTTTAGAGGAATTTGATGTCACACTTCCATTTCCAAGAAACTTTCTGGAACTAAATCATCTTTGATTGTATAGGTCTTGTTTTAAAAAATAAACTTTATTAAAGGATAAAGGGTAGACGGGACTATCCCATGGCATGAATCCACGGTCTACTGAGAAGAAGATTATATGAAAGAGAATTAGGCATGACATGGATAAAAGTAGGAAATGTCATAGGTCTAGCCTTAACATTTAAGGTGATTATACCTAGTGATTTTTTACCAACATTATGAAAACCACGAAGGATGATTTTATCTAGTTTGATGAAAGATGTATCAACATTGAGTTTATGTAACAAGTCTATGCCACAAACAATAAGACCTAATCCACCATCAATAATAGTACTTCTTACCCTCATTCTATTAATAATGATAGATATCATAAGATTCTCATATTGTTTTTACACCTCTATGGGAGGTAATTCATGTTGTTGAAATGAAATATCTGATGTTGTCACATGTATACAACTAAATAGAGATGCTACATCATTCAGCCTAACATAAGGTGGAACAACTAACTTTTGTAGAGCCTCTTGGAAAATTATATGGTATGTAGGTGATGTTTGTATTACATACCATAGAGAGATCTTGGTTGGAGTAGTGTGGAGCTACTCGACAAGATCATATTCTCTATCAATATGTTGAGAAAGATGACAAGGTGGTGGAAGAAAAAGGTTGAGAAGGTGGAAGAGAAGTGGGCACACTCGGTGCTTGCTTACTTTGCTTATTATTACAGGTGTTGTGTGTGTGAGAAGCCACATGATAATGAGGTTGTTGCAACACATTTTGAACACCTTGACTCCTTTGAGTAATTTACTATGCAATATTGGGAAAGTAATAGGAGGTCAAGATGGTTTTGGAACACCTCGAACCATAATCATAGGTTTACATAAAGTAGGTGGATTAGGTGCCTCATATACCATAAATTTAGGATTATTTTGAACATTAATACACTTATTCACTATCCCCATAGTGGGTGGAATAAGTTTGTTTTAATGATAATAGAATCTACATTGATATCTTTTTGAGATGAATACCCAATGTATTCCCATAGGGAATCTATTATAATAGAAGAATCTTCATCCACTAATGCTTCATCTTTTGGTGGGAGATCATTGGAATGAAGAGAGGGTAGAGTTATGTTAAGAAATGTATCGATGATGTCATCCTCTTGCACTAAAATGTTCTCACTTTTGGGAGAGGCATCCAAAGAATAGGGTGATGTGGGTGAATCTAGGTCATCATCATATGCATTAGAGGAGATGTCAATGGGATTATCATGAATTATAGTAGAAGAAGAACTATCACCATCATATTTCTCATGACTATTCATGGAGATGAATTTAGCAAAGTCCTCTAATATTGATAGAAGTAATATAGAGAAGCCAATAATACATGTAAGTGTGATATGGAACATCAATGTACAATTGAATTTAGACATGACTTGAGTATCTAAAATTAGATTATAATCAATGACCTACAAGTGTAAGATAAGCATGGCTTTCCAAAAATGTGGTGTTTTTGGTAGCCACAACAACTAAGTCTTGTAAATGTAAGGTTTGCAGTATGTGCAAATAATTTTCCTAAGTAAACAGAAGAGGGATTTAGAAAGCTTTGCTTTAAATGAAGATGCATAAGTGTCAAATGAAGCTAGATAAATTTTTTTATGTTATTACTTTACAATTTTAAAGAGAAGATGAAAACATGAATGTTCTTGCTTTCTAATTTAAACAAATATGACACATATAATGAGGTACATAAATTAAAAATCAGATTTAGTAAACATTCACTATAGAAAATATATGAAAACAAGATTTCAAATACAACAACTAAATGCAAGACTAGCTAGGTTTGCTAAAAAATACATTTTTTTTTAAACCCTAATAACAAATAAGTGAAAATGTCAAATATACCACTAGGAAATGATTAAATGATGCATTAGAGTAAAGTAAAATCATATTTGAAATGCAAATGCCATAAGAAAAATCTAAAACAAGATATTACAAACCCTAGGTTTCAAAATTAACTAGGTTTTGTGACAACTTTTAAAAATCCTAACAATGAAGAGGTTCAAATGCAAGATATAGCACTATGAAATTATTAATTTCTACAATACCAATCAGATCTGATTCAAAAGTTAGAAATTTATATCATGCTATATTTGTCAACCTGACTATGCACCCTTGCTTGAGGGAGGAGCTCTCAAGCTATTCAATGACACATTGAAATGTCTCTTAGTGTGGGACCTGCAGAAGTGAGACAAATCTCTAGAGAGGGCTCGTTCCCTAGATAGATCACCTAAAAACTAATCTATTCTAAGTTTTTGTTCACTAGGAAAAGAGAGAAAGAATAACATGGACTGAAACTACAACCTAAGGTGGTGATAGCACCGAGCCTAAGGTCTATCCTAGATGATCTCAAATTGTAGAGATTCAAGAGATGCACACTTAAATAAAACCCATATCAACATGATTCAGCAATAATGATAGGATGTTAGGCTTCTAGATTATGAACAACTTAAATTCTAATCAGAGAAAATTAGTGGCAAGGGTCTGAGAGGTCTCTCTCTCTCACAGCTTGAAACACTTAGAAAAATATCAATTGGCAAGGAAGTGACAGGAAAGATAAAACAAAGATTTATAAAGTATGAAAAATCACCAATTATAGTGTTTTGAACTAACTACCTACTGCTCTATTCTATTGTCAAACATGAGATTACATAGAATAGAGGACTCCAGCTATTGGCCTTCCCCTACAAAAACAAAACCTATATCTAAACTCTACCTTCACTTCTTGCTCCTCTCGAAACTTGAATCTTTGGCCTTCGACCCTCTTTCCACATGCCTTCTTCTCTGCCCAATGGCCTCTATCTTCGACATGTAATCTCCTTCTACTCATACATCCCCATTGCCCTCCTTTTCCAACCATCCTCTTCATTTTTAGCCTTCACTTTCCTCTCAACCTTCTCGACCATCCCCCCTCATCTACCGCCTATCAGTTCTATATCTGTTTACTGCGTGTGACCTCTTGATTCCTCTAACTGTTAGTTATCATGATGTTTTGATAGCAGAAAGATCCCCTTCAAATGAATCCCTATCGCTTGGGTGACAAAAATCTTCCAAGCTGGCTCTTACATATGTGACATGAATCTTCTGACTTATAAGTAACTGTCGATGCCCAACTGCTCTTAGCCAATTATTCTCAGTAACCATTTATTCTCCTTCTCATGTGGTGACATGAATCTACCTTTTTACTTCCCTTATTTTTTATGTTTTCTCTATCTCATGCCCATAACTTAACTATCTCAAGGAATCCCTCTAATTAGCTTCCAATTGTCCAGCAATTCTTCTCCACTTTTGACCTTTCATTTGCCTCCAAATTGTAACTGATAGAACTAACTCTTGGTTGTTTCTATGATAGGAAGCTACACCTTCAAACACTCAAACCACCTAAACACTACAAATATCTCAAAACTGAACAAAATTCAAAACCAAAATTTAAGATGCAGAGCGATGCCCCTACATCAGACTCCCCAAGGAACAAAAGATTATGAGCTCCTGCTCATGAGGCTAACAAACAAACTTAACTATTGTTGTTCTCTTCTTCCTCTTCTTCCACAATCCTTCTATAATCATCATCAATTTTTCCAAGCATTGTTTTCTCTGTTCTATTCTTATCATTTCATTTCTATTGTACAACAGTCTCCTCCAAAGTCTTCTCACCCATCCATCTTTACATACAATAACACAACCAAATTCTAGAAATTTAACACCTTCCCTTTCTTCCAATTCATTCAGCTCATCTATTTGTGGGATTATGTGAGTAAAATCAGACTTCAATAACAATTCAATTTGGACTTCAATAGCCATACTTCCACTACCCACATCCTCACAAAAATCTAGATATAATATGTTACATATCCTTCCAGTTTTAAACATACCTAATGTCAATAAATCAATGTCATCTTTTACCTGTTCTAACATCTCTGCAATAAAACTTTTATAGTCTCTTGAGGTTCCAGTCGATTGTGCATCTTCATCAAGGCCATTCACACATTTTTCAATCCATGCAACTTTATTAAAACAAAACACCTCAAGAATTACTTCCTTAAACAGGTCAACCTTACCCATCGGGCTGTCTACATTACCCATTGCATGTTTATCCTTAAACAAATCTGCATTCGTCATTTCATATACTTCTTTTCCCAAGGTCCAACTATATAGGATTAAACTACCTTTAATTCCTTCTTCCTTCTTACAATCCTTAATGCCATGCTTTATTTCAAACTTTTGCTCAAATCCTTCATTAATCAAAACTCTAAAGAAATACAAATCCACATTCTTATAAAAGACATTTTTGTTTGCCTCAACCTACATTGTTGCTCCAACCTCTCTACTACCATCTATAATATCTTTTCCTTCAGATCCTTCTTTGCTATCGCATGTGTATGCATTCCAATATCTTCCTGTAATTCATGTTCATTCATAGTGTATTGTGCCCATAAATTACCATTCTTGTTTGTTTCCCTCTCCTTAAATTTTGCCTCTTTCATATTTTCCCCATGATTGTATTCATCTTTTCCTTCTTTACTCTCTGTTGTTTCAGTTGCTTCCTCTTTATTCTTTGCTGCTCCAACTCTCTCAACTATTTTTTTTGCTTGTCCTCCTTCACTCTTCATGTCTTTCTCTATTTTCCCCCTTTGGTTTCCATCTCTCATACTCTTCATCTCTCTCTTGTACTCATTACTAGACACTCTTCCTTTTCTCTCCTTCTGTAATTTATATCTCTCTATTCTTCATTTCTTTTCATCTGCAATCAGCCACAACTTCTCCTCATATTCATATATTCCATTCAAGGCCTCCACATCATCAAACAAATCAAATTGTCTACCTCTTAGTTTGCACTTACTAAGTTTCCTTTCCTCTAACTCTGCTACATGCTCTATAGCATTATCCTTCTTTCCAACTTCTAGGGGCTCTTTCATGTACTTTTCTTCCTTGGTCTTATCAATATCTACACCTCTCCTCTTCTCCTACTTTGTCTACTTCTCTTTGTCAACTTCTTCTACTATTGTCCCATGATTCACTACCCTCATTTGGGTTTCTAGTTTCTTGGGTTGATGCCTTGCTACTTCTATACTGGGCCAATCTTCTTGTCTTCTTTGAATATCTATCATAGTTTCTATCCTTGATGCTAATTAGCTGTCATAAAGGTTAGTACAAACCATTATTTTCCTCACTTCTCTTTTTTGCACATTTAGAATTGATTTCCTTTTCCAATATGGTATTATATACCCATGATCTACTAATTTTATTTTCTCCTTTCTGTCTTGCATATATACATTCCCATTTCCTCTTGCATAATCAACACCATCAAAAGAAACATTTACCTCTTCATCGGTCTACTGTCCCAATTTGCTTGCATTCTTGTCTTCATGTCTTGTCACCTCTTTCTCTTCACATGCATTCTTCTTTTCTTCATTAGCACTCTCTCCATCTTCAGGTACCTTGTATTGCATTGCTACCACAAACTGTCTTCTATTGTCTATTGTTGCAACTTGTCTTCCTTCTCTCTTATCTTCATCTTCATCTATTAGCTTTCTTCTTACCCTTTATTCTTTTGTCTCCAAAGGCTTGTGCTCAACCTTCTTTATACCTGCAGTCACACTTTCAAACAAATCAGTAGCAAATGAATCAAGAGACCAAAATGTCTCTTCAAGTGCCTCTTCCATAGACACTGTCTTCTCTTCTTCTTCAAGTGCTCTTTGCGGCACTTTCTCTTTTATCCTTCCCTTCCTTTCATCCAAATCCACTACCACGAGATCTTTCCTCTTCTCTTCTTGTCCACTTCCTGCAACCACAACATTAGTAGGAAAATAACTCTTTTCCAACATATCCATTCTTCTTGCAATCTCTTCCAATTCCTCTTGGAACTTTTTGCTTTCTAGTTCATCCCAATATCTTTCCCAAAATGGGATTATGACGGGTCTTCTTACACTAATACCTATTGATGTCAATTCTATTCAACATACAAAAATAAAATTCATAAAGAATCTTAGATTATATTGAAGAATATGGAGAACTATTGGAAATACTTCTCAATTCCAAGTCTACGTTAACCAGGTCATGGTTGTGATTTATTCACTCATGGTTCAATGTAAAGTTGTTTTTATTCAAGGGGACTTACTTAATCTAAGGATTTGTCACTGGCGATTACAGATCACTATATGCAAATATCTCAAAAGAACTCTCATAATAAATGATCTTTTGCAACTATTTATAACCTTCAAGTCAAACTTTACATGAATTTCAAAGAAACACACTTGATTTTTCAAACTTTATGAAAATTCTTAAAGATCTGTAACGTGTCCATGTATTTAATAAGATCTTCAATAATTTCCTTTAGATAACTACATTTCAGATAATTACTTAAAGACTTTTGAGAAAAGTTAGAAAGACTAGGGTTAGGAATATCATTTTAGATTGGATCTAAATGCTCTACTATCCATGTACTAAGAAATACAGTGAACCTAATCAATTCAACACAATGAAATCCACATATGTAAAATCCTGAACAGTTTCATGAATATACATAAGAGATTGCAATCTTTCAAAGAAAAATACATCAAGTAAATGCCTGAATCAGGAAACACTTTGTAATAGATGCAAAATTATGAGTTTGCCTTTATTTGAAGTATAAAGTCATACAAAATTTACAATGTAATAATGACTTCTATTGCATTGATCAAAATAAACAAAAAAACTTACAAACACTTTTGATAGATACATAAAGGAGATAGGACATTCCACGCACTCCTTAATGCAGACATAGGCGACCTCCTCTCTAAATTCACTAAATGTTCAAAGTATTCTAAAAGAAACACTTTCCTTTTTGTAACAAAATTAACGATTACAGTCTTAAGCTAAAAATCATAAATCCCTATGTACCAAAATACATGTAGCAGGGCTTCTTATATAGATTTTGAAGTCTCTCTCCTGCTACAGTTACAAAATCAATACAATGGTATACATTCAAATCCTACAAATCAATGGTAGGAATCATTCCCCAACCATTCCCAAAATATCTTTATGGTATCTTTCCTCAGCACAAAGGATGCCTTTAGAATCTTTTCAAAATAAAAGATACCCTTGCTGACTTTCTTCTCTTTGTTGACTTCCTGTTGGTGACAGTAACAAAAGAACCTCAGAGTATATGCATACGTCATTGTTAAAAGTATCCTCCTTTTCATACACTCTTACTCCTTCAGGTACTTTGCAAAATTGGCTATTACACCTACAATAAAAGTGTGATTATTTTCTTAGCTCTTTGCCCATGTGTACTGTTGCACTTCGATTCCTTCCTTCAACCCCTTCTCTTTCTTTTCTAAATCTTTCACCCTCTTCTGATATTTCTTGATCTTAACATTTATCTCCATGACTAAATCAATCATCTTTGTACTTAGATTTGCTGCACGATTCTCTAAACACAGTGAATAAATGGACCTGAATTCCTTCATTATCTTTGTTAAGCCATATACTGGTAGTTCTTAGCAATCATACCCAATGAGTTTTTCTATTACCTTCATATGTATCTTTATGATTCTATCTAGAATTTCTTCCAAATCTCTAGTATTTGTAATACAACCTTAGAGAATGTCTTCTTCAAACTTGAACTCTAGCCTTTGCTATGGTAAGTGGTTAGCCACTCAAGGAGTGATGACTCCTTCATTTATTAACTCCTCCACTCTCTCATCCATGTCCTTGATCTATTTTGAGTGCAATCTGCCCTCTTCTAATCTAGACTATCTGTGATGTATGAGAACATTACCTTTGTTCTTCCCTGTAAGAGCAGTATCCCATCTTGTAATTGCTTGTTTTATTACATTTTCTCCCTTTTGAATAAACTCCTTGACCCATTTCTCAAAACTCTCTACCTTAGTTCTCTTATTTTCCATCTTATTTATTTGGTCTTTAGACAAAATTTCTAGCTCTATAGGTAACTTTGGCATACTACAACTAGGATCAAACATACCTTAGATAAATTGTTGCAGCTGGACGATGTGTCCTTTCAAATAATCATACTTATATTTGTCTTTCCTCATCATTTCAATGGTTACATTGTTCATATCCTACCATTCTGTGATGTATTTCTCCCTAGTTACATATCCAAGATCCATGTTAAGCAATTTATAGTCATCCATTCTCATTTCTCTTTTAGCCTTCTCCTTTTGAGGTATAGCCAACTCTAGAGTTTTGGATCTATAAAGATTTTTCTTTATTGCTAACATAATCATTTCTTTCCTTTTCTCCTTTTGTGGATGACCTCCTAATAAACTTTTTATACCAATAGGTACTAATTGTATTTCTTCCTTTTCTCTCCAAAATTCTCCACCTATCCAAGCTAGTGTTGTCATACTTATCTTTGTTTTCTTTTCTACATTTATTACCTCTTCTTGAGGTTTATCTGCTTCCCTTTGCTCTTACTATGGTGATTGCTGATGTGGAGGTTGCTGACCTAAGATTATTGGTATATTGTCCTGATGTTGTGCCTCCTCTCCATCTTCTTTCTCTTCTTCTTTATCTTCTTCTTTTTCTTCTTTATCTTCTTCTTAGTCTTCTTCATCATTATGTTCCATATTTTTTCTTCTCTATTTTCCCTTTGTTCCCTATGCTCAGTATCATCTTTAGAAATATTTTCTATATTTTCCTTAGGACCACATGATATCCTTGCTGCCTCAATCATTGTTTCAATTTGTCTTTGCATATTTTCAGGCATGCTTGGTTGATCTGTCTGTGAGGGCTGATTTGTGAATTTGTCAAACCCTTCTGTAGTCTTTTCTTCCTCCTATTTTTTCTCTATGTTCTCTTCTTCCTCTAAATTTTCTTCTTGCTCACTTTATTCATTATAAACATTAAAAACATCTAGAACCTCCATATTAAAAACATTCACTAACGTTGCTTCCTATGTCATCTCCTTAGTTTAAATTGGTACCTCTATTGTCATGCTTATTTTCTCTGATTGTGCTGGCACCGCTATTTTTTTGTAACTTTTTCCCTTCCTTCCTCTTTTTTTGATTCTTCTATTTGATGTGCAACAACTTGCACCTTCTCTATAATCTCTAGTGATACTAGTATACCAAAAGGATCTACTGCTCTTATTTCTTCCTGTACATTTTCTCCTTTTGATCGTGAGCTTTGTGCCTTCTCCATATATACTTGGGTACTATGTTCCTCTATTATAATAGAACTTTATCTACTTCCTTCTTTCCAAGTCCTACTCTAGTACTGATTTCTCCTTCTATATTTTCTTCATCACTGCTATCATCATCCACATTCACCATCTCACTTACTTTCTTGATTTCCTAGGCTTTTGACTCTTGCAACTTCTCCTCAATTAATTCCTTTTTAACCCTCATATAGCCCTATCTTCTTTCTTCTAGTGTGGATTTATTAGGAATGTCCTTCTTCTTAGTTTCTACCTGTGAAGAACTTATAACTTCAGCTTGTAATAGTGTATTTCCTATTAAAGATTCAATCACTATAGCCTTCATGATTTTTTGTCCTGTTGGCATCCCAACTATTTGGGTCTATTCTACACTAATGCCATGACTTGATGACCCTACCTCTACAAATGTTCCTGAGGCTATTGATACTATGATACCTAAGGCATAAGGATCCATTAAAGTTGCATTTTTATCCTTTTCAATAACTTTGACTTCTACAATCTTTCTCTTCTTTTCATAAAAACATTGTAGCTCATCCTGACATTCTCTTCCTCTTTTCTTACCCTTTTTCTAGAATGTAGGTTCAACATCCTTATCCTTGAGCTCCTCTATCTGATCCTTCAACCATATTTTAGAGAATACACTAATTGGTTTTGACAGAACATCCAAAGATGTTTCCCATGGTTGTGACCAATCTGGTTTATTAATGGGAATCTGTCTTGTGCTCTCATAATTGTGGTGTAGCACCTTACCATCATCTTCAATTTCTAAGGGAACATTAATTTACCCCATTATCTTCATCTGTTCCATAGTCAACCTCTAATGAGTTATCTTTCTTACTTCTCTCTCATTCTCGCAATCAGAGCAATAATCCTCAATATGTACTTGATGTTTGTATTTAGGGTCAATATGTTTTTGAATCCTATGAAAAGGATCAAAGTATCTAGCCAACTCAAATTCTTTGAAACCATAATACCTCAGTTCTTTTTTTGAATAACCAGCTACTTCTTCACTGTAACAAGAATACCTTCCAATAGTCCAAGGGAGTTTGATATTTCCTCTACTCCACTTCTTCTTATACATCTTGAATGCACTTAGATTCCGCCTATAGAACTCTAATACAATTAGTTTATCAATAAGGATATCGAGGCAACATGAATGGATTTCCTTCAAAACATTCAGTTTTGATATATGTGAAGTTAGGAAACTATATGTACCATGCACTATGTGGACTTATAGTACTTGCTACTTCTTTAGACAACCTCATATCCTTGTCTCTAATCAAAACTCTCACTATATAAGTGTAAAATACATCATTTACTAGAGCAAACTTCCTCAATGCATTATCCTCTTGTAAATCTGGATAATGACCATAAACCAATTTCTGACCTGGACCATTTCCCAGGATCCCAATTCTATCAATCCCAGCTATGTAAGGTTGAATCTTATCTACACATGAATACAAAACATAATATGATAAATAGAAAGGCATCATTTTTTGATTTCTTAACATGGCCTGCTTCCATATGGCAATGTTAATAGCCTTGCCCCAATGAATTTTCCCATCCTCCTTTTTTGCTTCTCTCATGAATTGGATAATGGTGAACATCCTATTAATTAAAGACAAACAACTAAGAGTGGGGGTGAATCAGTTGTCCAAAACATTCTTTTCTCTAAGCACTTCAATCCTTCTTGTAATTCAACAGCATAATAATAAATCAATAATGGAAGCACAATGAAATAATTCAATAGCATAAACACATTAACACATATGAAACCAAGATTTTAACATGGAAAACCCAGTTAAGGGAAAAACCACGGGGTGACTAACCCAAGATTGTATTCTCTATTAAAAGAATAAGAAGAAAAAAATGACACATGCCAATTAGGGCTCACTGCCTAAGCACACTGCTCACAAGAGACCCACTACCTACAGGAGACACACTGTCTACATAATAATAAAGATTACATACTTGAACTGAAGTTCAGCATCTTCACCATGCTTGAGTCAGTTCCATTTAAGCTCAATACTTCTACTCTGCTTCTCGCTCTTCTCCTCTCTACCACTTCCTCATATTCACCTTAATACATTGAAATGACTTCACAACTCTTATTTATACAAGACATCGACTTTGAGATAATCATCAAAGTGAGTACAATACATACTTTATTTTATTACAGAGCAAATACAAAAATACAACTTGACTTATTACAAAAGACTTCATGCAAATCACCACACATATCAGTGACTTCAATCTTCTTTGAGTAACATGCCATGCTTCGCAGAACATCTTCAAGATCATCTGCAAGATGTGTAAATCATCTGGTTGGCCATGATTAGGAAGAACACCATCACCCGGAAGTAAATCTTCAATTACGAGCTCAATCTTCAATGCAGACCACCAATATGAACTACACACAATCTAGAGACCTCCACAAGCTTGCCTGAATCACCAAAAACATCCACACCACTTCTACTTATTGAAATCATTCGCATCTTCATCCAAAACCTCAAGAACACATTCTGTCAACACTGTCATATTAGAATAAATGCTTGTGGACCTCTAGACCATGAACCAATTGAGTTGTTAATTCACATTGGCTTCCTAAACACTCCACCAAATCTACAGAACAAAATATTGCATTCCTGGATCTCACCAAACCTATTTGTGTCACTCTGTCATGTCTGAACACCTGCTAGAACTGGTTTTAGTCATATGGCCATAACTTCTTCAAATCTTCATGCAGACCTCTCAAATCTTAACTATATCATCTTTAGACACATATCTACAAACCCTTTCATGCACATTCTCTAATATTCATCTTAGTTGGAATCTTTACTTCAAAGAGCTTCACTATCTTTATTGTTCTTCTCTGTTTCTGATAGGACTAATTGTCTCAATATCCTCAGCACATAGCTCATCCAATCCTTGACATCAATGCGACAGGAGTATGTTGTCATCAATGACAACACCGGTTAGGTCCATACTTTCAACACATCCATGGTTTACAATTTGTTGCATCCCTTAATCCTACTAATCTACTTAGCATTGTAATCATCAAATGTATTTCTTCTTTGAAATCAATTCTATAGAGGTTCTTTGGTACCCTCGCTGGAGTCTTAGGTTTGTTTTCTATAGTGTACAATTTGTAGAAGATTGTACTCTTGCATTCTCTTTCATTGCTATTAAAATCTTCTGTATATTGATCTATATCTACATCTAGCATTTTATCCTAGATTTTTAAGCCGAATGTCCTAGCTATCCCTTCTATAGATAAATCAGCAATGACCTATTCTTCATGCATTTCCCTTCTAGTTCTTGAGTCATGTCTACTTATACATTCTAAAACCAGATCCTTAGCTTCCATTACCAACAGGAAGTCCACATCATTGTATAACCCCTTTTCCCAGATGCACCTCGTATCAGGACTAGCGTCTTACGATGTGATTTTTTTAAGACATCCTATACATCATAGTAGCCAACATTTGTATCTGTTGTAATTCCACATGTCCTGATCAGAGATGGATATCCCCTTTGCACTGGTAATTCCTCTTTTTCTATTTCTTTTCTTGTCTTTCTTTCATTTTATACCTTTACTTTTTCTCCGTCCGTTGTATCCACCTTCTTTTGCTTCGGGGCCATCCTGTATGAAATCTTGTAAGTTTAACGCCTTCATTTTACTCCCTCTTCCTAGGGTTTTACCTTGAGTTTTTACATTTTCACATTTACCCTAACCATTTTGTCTTTTCTCTATTTTAGATTCCATGTTATCTAACAGCAATCAGTTAATTTCCCTAATTAGCTACAATAATTTGCCATTCATCCACTTCATTTTCAAACAAAATTACCCATAACTAAAATGTATTTTTTACTAACTGCATTGTAGTGGTGTTTTAGGGCACATACCTGTATTCATGACCTGCTTAACTCTATAAGTGTCAACCTAATTTACCATTTCAGCTATCTCGTTACCA
Organism: Cunninghamia lanceolata; assembly: GCA_027924645.1. Taxonomy (NCBI): domain Eukaryota; kingdom Viridiplantae; phylum Streptophyta; class Pinopsida; order Cupressales; family Cupressaceae; genus Cunninghamia; species Cunninghamia lanceolata. Next base: position 6,435,824 of record BSBN01000194.1, on the reverse strand, counting down.
TTCTAAAATTTTGTTCAACTGTTGAATCTTTGCTCAATTTGTGCAATAATCCCGTTCATCTACAATTTTATCTCTCAAGATGTAATTTTGAAAGTATAATAGACTTTAATTTAACCTTAACATATTTGAATTCCACATCTTTCATTGTTAGTCCCGCATTGAATGCGGTATCTAATGCATCTCTCAAACCCATCTCTTTATTTCAACTTTGTATCTTGAACAGTGTATCCATTAGTTCTCTACTTTTCTATTTTGAATTTTGTATATCTCCTTGTATATTACTTTGTATATCCATTTTCATATATCATATAATCCCCATAATATACAAACCTAAACATGCGATGGCTTATAAAACAATATCGCACTTTTCTTCGTGTCTAACTTTGTATTTCACTTTTGTATTTTTTAATGTATATATAATAGATACAATCTAACATACAAATGCAGAGCCAAAAGATGCATTCACTCTGCTTTAATTTCCTTATTATGATATTGCATTTTTACCCTTTTGTATATCGGGTTTGTATGCATACAATTTTTCATACATACAAAAGCACTGATATGAGCTATTTTAGACCACACTTTAAAATCATCATCAGGTTTTTTATTTATCTTGTTTGTATCCCTCTTTGTATCTCTCGATGTACATGCAACATACATTTTAATATACAAGCTACGGACTTAATGGATATTTGATTGTTTTTAACCATTTTGTTACTTTCAAGTTTGTATCTTTGTATCCTCTATTTTGTATATCCTTTCGTATATGACATACCTACAAAATGTGGAACCCCTTTTTATTATACACCATTGTTTACTTCATCTTCAGGTCTAGCTTTTGTATAAATATCAATACCTAAGCCCCTTTTTCACCTATTGAATCTCTTTTATGACAATAACCTGCAGGTCCCACCAATGTTAAACTCTTTCTTAATTTCCATTTAAAAACCACATTTGTATGTATATGTAAGATGCAAAGTTGATACATACAAAATATGATACAACGTAAAGTAAACTTTCATCTTTTATAAATTTCATACTTCCTTTGGGTTCAATCATCTATATTTTCCACTTTCTATATTGAATGCACTTGTATTGAACATACATACATAACTCATGCAAGCGCGGACTTGCCATTTTATTCATTCAACTTTTGAATGTCAGTCGGGTCCGGTTTGTATACAAAAGGGGCAAACACTCAAAATATGCATGCAACCAACAAGATATAAAAAGCCCAATTAAACATAACATGATAATACAAAGACCTCATATACAAATAAATTTGTATATGACATACAAACTCTAGAATAGTGCATTTTACCAAAACCCTCATACTTTACAAAATATTAGGAATTTCAAGTTGGTTCAAAAAGCAACCCTTAATCATTTTTCACAAAGAATTCACTAATACCTTTAGTTTCTTTTCTAGCACTAGGCATTTTAAATTTCAACACTTTTGTAACACCCACTCCTATTTCCTTTTACCACCAAACAAGACCAACACACAAGCCAAAAGCAAAAACCATAGTAGGGGTCCTCATTTTGCTAAAGGGTAAAATGGGGCGTGTTGTGAGCATCACAACAACTAGCAACCAAATAAAACAACTAAATTTAAACCATTTAAGAAAATAAAATGAAATAAATTCATAACTTCCAACTTCCTCATATGTAAACTATTACTCAACCTAGATTAAATGTAAACTATTACTCAACCTAGATTAAATGTATTCAACAAGGTGTATGAATCTTTCAATAGAATTTAAGTGTGTGCATGTGATTAATAATCCTCATCTAGAAGATGAGTTGAAAACACTAGTGACTGGTGTTAAACTACATAGTTGATTTCATCCCTTATAGCCAGCTAGATAGAGCCTTGTTGCCAGTAGGCATGCATAGCCTCAACAAGGTTATCGTTACAATTCTCTTAAGTAGAGCTCCACCACCAGCAGGCGTCTATAGCCTCGATAGAGTTACTTAGATGGCTTAATTTGGATTTTTAGTATAATCCTTCTTTTTTTAATATATTTTAATTCTGCGTAGCATATAAATTCATGAGATATTATCATTTTAAGTTCATGATGCAAGGTGTAGTTGCTAAAATTAAGCTGAGAATTGCAATGGTAGCAAGGGTGGCCTTTGATTTTTCACATAACACCTACACTGGTATGTTCAACAAACCCAAGGATTTTAGGTGTGCCATTGTGAGAAAATCTCTTTGAATGTTTCAATTCACACCTATTGAATAAAATCCTTCACAACATAAACAACACCTTACATTCATGAAAGTCCTAACAAGTTATCCATAAGTTTCAAATGATTAACCCGAATTCTTCAAATTTTGTTGTTTTCAATGGTTTCTAATTTGCTCCTGCATACCCTAAATCAAAACAAACACCTCCTCTAAGGAAACACAACAAAACACCAAACAAAAAACAAAGAAAACCACAAAACTACCAACAAAACACACAAACAAACAACCAAAAACAAAACAACCAACATAAAACCAAGAAACACACACACCTACACAGTATTTATAGTATGATACACAGTAAGACTACCCTACTTTCTAGGCCTAAAAATAATGCTTAAGATGTTGACCATTAACAGGTAATGGCACATCTTCACCAGTTAAGGTTTTGAGCCTAAATGTATTGTCCCCTATTGTCTCTGAAACCTGAAGTGGACGTAACCACAGTTTATCAAATTTTCCATGGTTCCATTTCTTTTCATGGGCTTTATCCAAACATAATACCAGATTTGATATTTTGAACATTTTGACTCTTGCTCTCTTATCGAACCACCTTTTAACTACAGCCTGATGTTTTGCAAATTTTCTTATAGCTTGGTCTCTTTTCTTATCTAATTGTAACATCTGGACCAACCTAGCTTCTCTATGATCATCAAAGCCTAAGTACTCATTAGAAAATTTCTAGGTAGGTATTATTAAGTTCACTAGAACTATGGGATCTATCCCATATACTAAGTGATATGGTGCATTGCCTAGAGCGGCCTTAACTTTTGTTCTGTCTACCCATAGAGCATATTTCAGCAATGTGTTCCACTCTTTAGGATTTTTCACAATTAGTTTCTTGATGATGTCTACCAGGATTTTGTTTGTAGACTCAACTAATCCATTACCCTGAGGATAATAATTTGAAGAAAATTTGAGTATTATTCCATGGTCAAATGCCCATTTAGAAAATTTCAAACAAGAAAATGCAGGGCCATTCTCACATACCAGAGAATAAGGAGCTCCAAACTCTGTAATGATGTTCTCCTCAAGGAATTTGATGACTACTTCAGTAGTGGAAAACTTACAACACATTTCCTCTATCCACCTTGTACAATAGTTTGTCACAGTCAGTATAAACTTATGTCCTATAGATGATGGAGGATTAATGACTCCAATAAAATCCAATCCCCACTGTGCAAATGGCCTACACTCTATAACTGGTTGCAGTGGATTAGCCTGATTTCTCCCTTTGTCTGTTGTAGTTTGACACATGTGACAACTTTAGATATGGTTTTCTATGTTCTTGAATATTGTAGGCCAATAATAACCAGCCCTCAGAATTTTATGAGTAGTTGCCAAATGGGAACCATGAGTTGTTCCATATTTATCATGTAGTTCCAACAACACTTTATCTACTTCATCTATGTTCAAGGACCTCAAATATATGCCTTCATGATTCTTTTTGACCAATAGACCTCCTTGTACCATATATTTATGTGCTTTTATTTTCAGGGCTCTCCTCTGGGAAGACTTCATCTTATTTGGATATTTTCTAGATATCAAGAATGTTTTTAAGTCATCATACCAACCTGATGCATCATTAGTGTTTAACACATACTATTGTTTCACCAAGTTTGGATTAGTATTAGCTATTGTATATACTAATGCATGACCTCTGACCAACTTCATAGGAATGATCTCCATATCAAACTCTTGCAACACTGTGATTCACTTGGCTCTTTTCTCCCCAGGCTCATTTTGCACTATTAACATTTTTACCACTGCATTGGGTACTATGGATTTTACTTGGCTTCTCAATATGTAGTGTCTAAACTTTTTCATTGCCCTCACTAATGCAAAAGCCTGCCTTTCTATGTCTAAATACTTCAACTATGCATCCTTCAAAGGAGCACTCATGAAAGCAATTGGTTTCTCTTCATTCTCTTCTCCCTTTTGTGTCAGAGCAGCTGCAACCGAATGCTCTAAAGCAAATGAGTATAGGTAAAATAGTTTGGTATAATTTGGGCTTGCCAATACAGGATCATTAGAAATTGCTTCTTTAATGTCTTTAAATGCAGCCTTAGCTACTTGCATTCACTCTATATTCGCATCCTTCTTTAGCATAGCATTCAATGGCTACACGATTTCTGTAAAACCAATAATAAACTTGCGAACAAAGTAAATTTTTCCAAAGAACGACTTCAATTCTTTTTTACTGTTAGGTAATTACAAATTTTTAATTCCTTCTACTTTATATGGGTCAATGGATATCCCATTCTTAGAAATAATATGTCCTAACAACTTTCCTTCTGTTACACCAAATGAGCATTTCTTTGGGTTAAGAGAGATCCCATACCTTTCACATCTTTTTAGCACTCTCCTTAAATCTTATGCATGCCTAGATACATCTTTAGAAAATATAGTCAAATCATCCATGTAAACAAAAATGCATTTACCTGACAATCCATGGAAAGCAATATCCATGACTCTTTGAAATGTGGCACCTGCATTTATTAAACTGAAAGGCATTCTCCTGTATGCATAATTTCTCCATTTGCAAGTGAACGTTGTTTTTAGTCTATCCTCTTTATCTACCAAAACCTAGTTATAGCCAGAGAATCCATCCAAAAAGGACATCGTCTTACCTCCATTTACTGCTTGTAACACTTCATCTAATGGAGGCAGGGTATAGTTATCTTTTCTAGACGCCTTATTGAGGTTACTAAAATCTACACACAGTCTAATGTCCCCATTTTTCTTTCTTATAGGTACTAGATTAGCTACCTAGGTCGAATGCCTCACTGGAAAAATTATTCTAGCTGACAACAATTTTTTGACTTCTTCAAAGATTAGAGGCTCTAATATAGCATTCACAGGTCTTTGTTTTTTCTTAAACAACTTTACTCCTAGTTTTAGTGGAATTACATGTGTTATAATGGATGTATCATAAGTCTTCAAATATTCATATGTCCATGCTATAACATACTTGTATTCCTTCAACACTTCTACAATTTCTTTTCTCAATTCCTCAGAACAAGACTTACCAATTAAGACATTATGAGGTTTATCTTCCATTCCTAAGTTAAAGGGATCACATTTACCTCCCTCAGTCTTTGGGAGATCTTTCTGTCTAATCACTCCATCAAAATCAAAGATCTTATCCAACTCAATTACCCCTTTAGGTAGGAAATTACTTTTTTAAATTCACTATGTCTTCTTCATCCCATGATATTTCTAGTCTTTCCCATTCACCAATGACCTATGTTTCAAACACTTCATGACTAGTAAGAAAATCTACAATTTGTTGATCCCCTTCGTACAACTGGAAATGAGTTACATTATTTGGTATGCTTGGTATGTTTACCAGTTCTACTGCAAATCATTTTAGACCTGATAAAGCTAAAGGTTCTAATGTGCTAGCAATGACTGCTAATGCATCCAATCTTTGATTCAACTCTCTAGGGATGTGCTCAATGTTAAAAGAATCAAAAGACTTAATTAAATCCCACACCCTATGTTTGTAACTGACCATTTTCCTAAAGTTACATGCATATAACTTTCCGACCTGCCTAATCACTAGCTTAGAATCAAAAAACACCCTGATCACCTTTACATTTTTCTTAATGGCCATGATTATTCCATAAATCAGAGCTTCATACTCTGCTATATTATTAGTACAAGGGAACTGAAGTCTGTATGCCGCTAGAAAGGATTTACCATTTGGATCAACAAGTTCAACTCCTACCCTTGCTCCTTGCTTAGATTTGGATCCATCACACTTTAGTGTCTAGATATTGCTCTTATCCTTTAGACCTGGTCTTTTCACTTTAACCAGTTTTATTTCACCTATCTCCCCCTTGGCCAGATTATTTGTACCCTCACATACTTTAACTTGAGCTATAGGTTTCTCTACATCCTTAGTTTTTTTTGTGAAAATTAGAGTAATTGACATTTTTTACTCTTGTGTCTTCACTTGGACCTTCTAATGAATCACCTATATTTTCATAACAATAAAATTCAGGCATATTAGGAACAAACTTTCCTTCCTGTTGTCTCATCCTTTTTATGCATTTTTTATACTGATACTCTATTATATCTCTGCATATTCCACAATTTTCTTCAGGATGTGTAGTCTTATGAACCCTACACAAGTTTTTGTATAATCTACATTAGACAGGAGATTCCTGCTAGATGTACTTCTCCATTTTCTAACTTATGATTTAACTAAAACTGGTTATAGTGTTGTCTTCTTCATCAGAAGACTCGCGATCAGACTCAACAAACACAATTGTTTCATCATTAATCAACTTTTATTGGAATTCCAAGAATAGAATTTCCTCTATTTGAACCCCCTGGTTGACACTCTATAAACACATGATTCAACATCAACATACAAGATCTCATTTGTCTGATATATTCAGTGATCATATGTTTAATTCTAGGTTTTGACTCTATTCTGATTTGGTTTGGGATGCCTCTCCAGGGCAACCACATGTGTGATAAATCAATAGCCATATACCCGTTCAGTGTTTTGGACCAGTCTCTACTTAGTAACATACCATAATTGACTTGTATGTCAACTACTTGAATACCAATGAATTGCCTTACCCTATGGTCTAATGCTAGTTGCATATGAATATGCATTAACTCACCTATCACATTGACCTCTATTTTGTCCAATTGAGTAACTACCTTTGCAAATTTGGTGGGAGTTAAACCTAATGTTTGGCATATCCCTAGTGGCATTACATTAGCCGAAGCTCCTCAATCCACCATACAATTATGAAGATTCTTTACAAACATTCTTACACTCAATAGAAAATGAGGAGCCTCCTTTTCTGCATACATTACCACATTAGCACTTGCTGACTATTCAACATTTTTACCTCTATCCTTGGTATGCACCTCTTTACTATGAGTATCTATACTGGATGGATTTTATTTTGGTGTTGACTCATCTAAAGATTTTATAAAGGAAGTCCTTACTCCTGGACTCTTCAACAATTCATATAGGGGGACACTAACCTTGATTTTTGTTATCTCATCAGATAAGTAATTCATCGATTTCGATGTTTCATTAGAGTCTATCTTCCCTATCTAAACCCTCTGTGTTACTGTTGCACCAGTACCCTAATAGTTCACTTTGGGAGGCATTGGATTGTTGCTAGCATGCTGATCTGGTGGGGTATTGAAATTATTAGGAGGTTTGGAAGTAGTGAAAGGTCCTCCTAATTTGTTATTGTTTCTCAAATTGTAAGTGTGATTCTTACTAGATTGTTGGAAGGCTTGCATTTCCTCTGGTTCACTTAATACCTCATTTTCAGTCTCAAAAGGAAACTAAAAAGGATCTAACACTAAAGCAGTTTCTGGATATAAACTCTCACAATTATAAGGCTCAATCTTTGTTGCTTGATTTTCTTCCCTTCTAGTTGCAAAAGTGAAACTTTCTAAGACCATAGTAGACTCAAATCTTGAAGGCACTATTTCATTCCCTTTGGGAATTACGAACTCTAATGTAGGGGCTTGTACTTCTATATTGAAAATACTAGCAGCCAGGTGAAATTGAGGGTAGTCAAGCTCAGCTTGTGCATTTGTGTTATGAATCCTGCACCAATTTTTTAATGCTACACTAGTCATTTGAATTCTAGCTGGCCATTTCAACTCTTGACTATGTGGACTCTCAAATGGAGAGGCCAGAGTGTTGAGAATTAAGGTGTCTCAACCTTGGTAATTCCTTGCATTATTTATGATTGTATTTATTTATTCATTGCCTATGTTGTAAATTAATTATAAATTCCATATTGTCATTTTGTGGGATGTGGCACGGTGATGTGTCATCCTACATGGAAGATGACAACTTGTAATTTTGTCCTCACATGAGGAGATAGGCATCCCACTTTGTGGTAAGAGTATTTTTCCATGTGTCCACATCTTGGATGTTGTGTAAGGGAATGTTGACCGAAACGGTTATGATGGATTCCTATGACTAAGTTATGACATGTAAGAGTTGGAAATTGAAGCTTGTAAGACAGGTGAAGACATGTGTCATGAAGTATCTTTGAAAAAGGAATCTTTGGGTGTCCCAAGGTGGACTAGGACATGTAAGAGAATATGCTATTTATAGCCTATGTATGATAGATTCTCTTACAACTGTAAGTTGTAACTACTATGATAGATTCTATGACAGTCGTAAGAGTCGTAAGAGCATCCTTCATAGCCCATTTTGGAAATAGATGACCTCTTTGGTATGGGAGCTATGGACAAGTGTCAAGAACATTCTACAATGTTGACCAAGTGTCCATAGCCGTGTCTTTTAGTCCATGAGGCTAAGTTGGATGCCCATTCCAAGATAGAGCCAATTTTGCCTTGTATATTCTATATAAACATGTTCTTAGAGGAGGAGACGTAGTATGTGATTGACAGGTACTACTATAGTACCGGATTGACTCTAGACATGAGTGTCAAAGACTATTGAAGTTGGCATTGCAAGTGTATTATAAATAATATTCAATTTTGATAATACATTGTGCAGGTTTCTAAGTGTGGGGTTTTTCACCTGATAAGGGTTTTCCCCATGATATATCTTGTCTCTCTTCATCTGTCTTCTTTCTAGTTCTATGTGTATTACTACAATATCTCTAATAAATGTTTCATGTAGGAAGCAATTTCTGCACACCTAGCTTCCTTTTCATTGGTATCAGAGCTTGATCACCTTTAGTCCTAGTTGTTGGGTAGGGGTTTTTTGAGCTCATCTTAAGTTGAGTGGGAGTCTGTGCAAAGTATTCTAAATCTTATTGCAGCAAGGAGATGGCAAGAACATCTAGAAGGATAGAGGTGGAGAAATTCAATGGCACTAATTTTGAGCTATGGAAGCTCAAGATGGAAGACATGCTTGTTGATCGAGACCTCTGGGAAACTATTAGTGGAACAAAACTAGCTGCAATGTCACAAGCTGATTGGGATCTCAAGGATCGGAAGGCTAAGGGTCTCATAAGATTTAGTCTTGTTGATTTTGTTATGTTAAATGTCCATGAGGAGGCTACTGTAAACTTGCTTTGGAAGAAGTTGGGAGATGTGTATTAAGCCAAATCCCTGGTTAACAAACTTTTTCTGAGAAAGAAGTTGTATTCTCTTTGAATGGAGGATGGAGGATCTATTGCTAAACATATGAATGCTTTCAACATGCTGGTTGCACAATTGACATCTGTTGGTGTGAAGATGGAGGAGGAGGATCGATGTATGACCTTGCTTTGTTCTTTGCCAGACTCGTGGGATCATCTTGTCATGGCTATTGGAAGCACCACATCCACATTCAAAATGGATGAAGTGGTTTCTTCGCTGTTGTCTGAAGAGATATGGAGAAAGTCTTCTGAGGTAGCCAAAGAGGCTCTTGCGATTCGTGGAAGACCAAAGGAGAAAGGAAAAAAGAAGGAGAAGAAAGATGAGAAGGGTAGATCCAAATCCCATGGCAAATCTAGGCCTTTCCGAAAGGAATGCAAAGAGGAAAAGAAAAAGAAGAAGAAGAACCTAGATTCAGATTCTGACAAGTCACAAGATGATGGTGATGCCTTCATCAACACCCTGGCAACTCATGCATCTAATGATGTGTGGCTGATTGATTCTAGTGCATCATTCCACATGACCTCACATCAAGACTAGTTTACTAAGTATGAGGAGTTTGATGGTCGAAATGTGTACCTAGGTGACGACTCTCATCTCAAGATTGTTGGTCGTCGAAGAGTCTCTATCTGATTCCCTGATGGATGAGTGAAGGGGATCTCTTAGGTTATGCACATCCTAGGCTTAGCAGGGAACTTGTTTTCTATAAGGATGTTGAATGATGCAGGTGTACAAGTTCTCTTTGTTGCAAGTATGGGCCTAACCAGTGTTGTCATTGATGGGGTAAAAGTACAAACTTGTGTCACACTTTGGGCCATCTAATTAATTTCGGCCGAGTAGAATTCGACCGAGTCAAATTGGGTTGAGTTACATTCGACCGAATCCACATGCTGCTTGTTTGGCACTGACGTGGCCCAAAAATTTTAGAACGTTTCGGTCGAGTGCTTTTCGGTTGAGTAGGTTTTAGCCGAATCCATGAATACTAAAAGCAAAAAAAAATAGTGGGCGCGGTTATTTTGTCTATTCAAATTTTTTTTTTTTAAAAGCACTCAAATAGTTTCGGCCGAAACCCATTCTACCGAAACCCATTCTATCGAATCTATCTAGGTGGCATCCTACTTGGCATCCAAGTCACCATTTTTTCAAATTTTCTAAAACTTCAAACTTCTGCTAAATATTTTTGCAATCAAAATTATTATTTTTTTAAAAAGAAAAATACCCTTTTGTAGAGCTTGCAATGCTAAATCCAAAAATATATATATTATTGTATTTTGAGTAATTTTAGGATATAAATATTTGAAAATAATGCAAGTAGGTTGTTCAAGTTCAAAAAGAGGCTGATTTGAAATTTAAAAAAAAATAGTAAAACATGATAACAAAAATTGGAAAATATATGATGCCCTAGAGGAGAGAATCCTCTTCAAAAAGGTATAATTTGTTTTTTGAAAATGAAAAAAAAATTAAACAATAGTTGATGTCAACAAAAAACTATCAAATTCAGGTAAATTTGACTTTAAAACGTTATTACAAGAAAAAAATAGATCAAAAATTTGATTTTTTTTTTCCATGCCCTAGATATTGAAGTCACCTATTTGGGAAAAAAAATATCAGGAGAAAATGTAATTTTTTTCTATTTGTTTCTTGACTTCAACTGAACGTCACTTTTTCTTCAAATTTTCAGCATTACAAAATCTGCACTTAAATTGATAAAAAAAATATCAAAACAATTTTTAAAAAATCTAAAAAATTACAAGAACAAGGTTCAACAAGATATCTATATTTTCTTAGTTTACATCATTTTGAAATTCAAAACATAAAGACCACTTTTATGTGGTCAAAGTTGAGATTTTTTTTTATGTTGGCCAATTCCTTTATTAAGTGTGACATAGGTTTGTGCTTTTACCCGATGTCAACATACTCCTATTGGATTGATGATAAGGATTGGATGAGTTGTTGGTGTAGGAGCACAAGGAGAACCAAAAGACACATATCTTGTTTTGATGTTCATTTTGTTTTGTTGGTTTCATAAGGTCTTGGAGACCATTCTCATGATGTAATAAGGCTATGATGCCATGTAACAAGGACTATGTACAAATGTCTACAATATGTTGTCATAAAGCCATAAAAGGCAGTCATGTAAGTCTTCATGTTTGTAAGCCTTGTTAAGGCATGTTCAAAGAGTCTAAGGCATGTTCAAAGAGTCTAAGGAATGTTCAAAGAGTCTAAGGCATGTTCAAAGCCTAATTACATTGTAAACATGTTTGGACATTGTGTTAAATCCAAACAAAAGATGTAACTCTGCCAAACAGAGGTAATTAGTCGCTGCACTTAAAAACAAAGAAGTTTAGAGAGGAAGTTCGATGGTTGGGCAGTTCCATCGACCCCAACCACTCTCAAACTACCTCAAGGGAATGTATAAGGCATTTTTAAGCCTACCAATGATCATTGTGGAGAAAAAACATTTTTGGTACGAAGAAAACCAATACAAAAGTTTAGATTTCCTATTTTCTATGTAAATTCGTTGTAGCAGCACATGGTACTCTTCCGTATGGCAGAGTCATAGAGTATGAATTAGTGGGAGGATAGAGGTATGAACTAATCATAATTTGTATTTGGTTTGAAGTCTTGACTCTACTTTAGGTGTGAGTAATCTACATTTGTTTGAGAACTGTCAACCATAACCTAGAATAGGGTTTTGATAAAAATTTTGCATTTCCTTACCATTCCACTGACTTAAGTCACTTTTGATTAGTGGAAAGGGATGTAATAGGTCTGTATTAGTATGTTGCAATGATTTTTTGGTAGGAAATTTTAAGGGAAGGAGTTTTCTTTGTTGAAACCTAACAAAACCATGTGTTAGGTGATGTTTAAGAGCACATTGAATGAACCATAGGTGCATTTTGGGAACAGCAGAGAGTGGAAGTCTAAACCCACAAAATCCTTTGTTTTAGCATGCATTCTAAGTCTTCAAACCTTTGGTTGAGTTCTTAGGTTGCATTTGAAGGTAGGCTCTTTGTAATTTTGGCCTAATTGGGGCTCTAGGTCATTAATAGGGGTTATTGGGTGAGGCATTCCATCCAAAACAACCCATGCTAAGTTTGGGATATGTGATAGAGGGCCATAATGGGTATCTACTGATTATCTAAGATCTAGGTTTGAAGGTCTGCATCAAAAGTTATTAGGACTGTTGTCATTTTGGAGGGCTACAAGCTATTTTTGGGGTTTGTGAAGGAAGTACCAATTCTAAGTCTAGTCTGCATTAGCCAATGGATGGAATGGGTCCCCTAACATCCCAAACCAACCTTTCCATAATGATCCATGAGTTTCTTTCTGTTGTTCCCACTTTTGTGTAAAGATCTTTGATTTTGGGCTTGTAAGTTTAGTAGAACCTTGTCATTCTTGTCTATCTTCTCCTACCCAATTTGCCTCTACATCATAGTGGTATCAGATCCATAAAAGGTTTTGTTGTTGGTGGTATAAGGCCTGGTATATGTCAACAGAGGAGAGTGAAGGAGAGGCTAGCAATATGCCTCCAAAGGGAATGACCACCGAAGTGGTCAAGAAGTTCAAGGAGATGGAAGAGAAGATCAAAAGTGGAGTCAAGGAAGCACTCCAAGCAGAGTTCAAGGCATTGAGGATAGGGAAGAGGATAGATGAAGGTTCAAATGAAGAGGAAGAGAAAGAGGAAGAAGAACAAGAACAAGAAGAGGTAGAGGTACCGGCTGATCAAAAGCATTTCCTTGAAGCCATCAAGGCAATTGGCAAGGATTCTTCAGAGGCTAAGATGGAGATTCCCATGTTGAGTGGGAAGATGAATGCTGATGAATTCATGGACTGGATTGAGGCTCTAAACAACTTCTTTGAATACAAAGAAGTTCCTGAAAGAAAGAGGGTTAAGTTTTCAAACACTAAACTCAAAGGTGATGCCCTTACATGGTGGAATTACACCCAAGGAGAGAGCGTAAAGAATGGGAAGAGTATGATCTCTTCATGGAGTAGAATGTTGGATAGGATCAAGTCTCAATTCCTTCCATTAGATTATAAGGTGCAGATGTACAAGAAGATGCAAAATCTCAAGCAAAGAGATTTGTATGTGGCTACTTACACCGAGGAGTTTCACAAATACACTCTTCGTTGTGGGTACATGGAGGAGGAAAAAGCTAAAGTGACAAGGTATCTAAATGGTTTGAGGTTTAATATTTAAGATGAGATACATTTATTAACCCCTGAAACTGTGGAGAAATACTTTCAAGTAGCATTAAGGGCTGAAGAGAAGTTGAAGAGGAGAGGTGAGTAGCAAAATAGAGGAAGAGGTGGTAGAAATTTTAGAGGTAGGGGGCAGTTTTGGGGGCAGAAATCAGTCCCAAAGAAGCCAAGGGGAATCTAGTTCCCAAGAGCAAAGTGGAGAATCAGATTCTAGAGGAGGATTTAGAGGAAGAAGGCCTAATGGAAGAGGTCCTAATGTCTTCACAGGAAGGTTCTACAATTGCAACCAAGTGGGACATCTAGCCTTCAAGTGTCCTGAAAAGCAAGATTCAAGCTCTCATGGAGGAGAGAGAAGGAACCAATTGATCCAAGAGGAAGATTACCTAAGTGTCAACTCTCCAATTGGAAGTGTAGCCCTGCTCCATGAAGGAGAAAGCTTGATGATGAGAAGAACCATGTTGAAGGTGCCTCAAACACAAGAGCCCCGTCAAAGGAAGACATTGTTTAGGACAACATGCAAGGCCTATGGTAAGATTTACAAGGTAATTGTTAATTTAGGCTCAACTAAAAATTTGGTTTCCATTGAAATGGTAGACAAGTTGAAATTGAAAAGGCTTCCTCATATTAGTCCTTATAAAGTATCATGGTTGAATAAAGGGCAACAAGTTTTGGTAGATGAACAATCATGGGTTAAACTTGAGATAGGAGAATATAAGGACAAAATTTTGTGTGATATAATTCCTATGGATGCTTGTCATTTTCTGTTAGGATGTCCATGGCAATATGATGTTCAATCACAACATGATGGTAAAACTAATTCTTTCATCATAACCAAGAATGGTAGAAAGTATAGAATGGATCCATTGCCTAATGAGCATGTAGAGAAGAATGTTGGGTCAAGTGTCATGATTGTGAATGGTAAAGAGTTTCTATATGCCCTTAAGGAGGAAGGGACCCAAGGGTATGCTCGATTTTGAAGCCTAAAAATAGTCCTAGTTTACATGATCCTAGTAAGGAAGAAGTTCCTAATGAGGTGCAACAATTACTAGAGAAGTATAAGGGGATTATGGTAGAAGAAATGCCTAATAAGTTGCCACCTATTAGAGACATAAGCCATCAAATTGACTTCATACCAGGATCTACTTTGCTAAACAAAGTAGCCTACAAGATGACACCTTCACAAAATGAAGAGATTGCCAAGCAAGTACAAGAATTGTTGGATAAGAGATTGGTAAGAAAGAGTCTTAGCCCATGTGCTGTCCCAACAGTCCTAGCCCCTAAAAAGGATGATAAATGGAGCTTGTGCATGGATTCTAGAGCCATTAACAAGATTACCATAAGATATAGGTTCCATATGCCAAGGATTGAGGACCTAATAGACTGTTTGGGAGGGGCTAGATACTTTTCTAAGATTGACCTTAAGAGTGGGTATCATCAAATTAGAATCAAAGAAGGGGATGAGTGGAAGACAACATTCAAAACAAATGACAGTCTTTATGAGTGGTTGGTGATGCCATTTGGTCTCTTTAATGCCCCAAGTACTTTTATACATCTCATGAATGAAGTATTGAAAGATTTCATTGGAAAATTTGTTATGGTTTACTTGGATGACATTCTTGTTTTCAGCAGGACTAAGGAAGAGCATTTGCAACATCTGGATTAGGTTTTGAAGAAGTTGCATGATGAACAATTGATGATCAACATGGAAAAGAGTGTCTTCATGAAGGAAGAACTCACCCATCTTAGTTTTGTGATTTCACAAGGTAGTTTGAAGATGGATCCAACAAAGGTAGAAGCCATTTTGTCATGGCCAACTCCAAAAATAGCAGGTGATGTGAAACATTTTCATGGTTTGGCAACATTTTATAGGAAATTCATAAGGGGTTTTAGTCATATTTGTGCACCAATTTTAGATACCATCAAAGAGGTGCAGAAATGTAAGTTTTTCTGGACAAAGGATGCCAATGATTCTTTTGAAATTCTAAAACCAAAGGTAGCACAACAACCCATACTTGTTTTTCCTGACTTTAACAAGTTGTTTGTAGTGAAATGTGATGCTAGTAACCTTGCTATAGGGGCTGTCCTAAGTCAAGAGGGTAAGCCTGTTGCTTTCAATGGTATGCAATGGTACAAGCTTTGAAAAAATGGAGGCACTATCTTTTGCCAAAAGAATTTATTGTTTATACTGACAACCATGCACTTAGTTTTCTAAATTCACAGGAGAAAATCAATCATAGGCATATGAAATGGGTTGAGCAACTCCAAGCCTATACTTTTTCAATCAAACACAAGAAGGGGCAGGCTAACCAAGTGGCAGATGCATTGAGTAGAAGGGTGTGTATGGTTCAAGAAATTTAGTTACAAAGTGTAGGGGTTGATGCTCTCAAACATATGTATCAGGATGATGAAGATTTCAAGGAGGTATATGAAGTTTGTTCACAATTTTTAGACTCTTATCACTATGATTTTTTTGAGTTTTTGTTGTAGTAGGGGTTGTTGTTCAAAGGCAACCAACTATGTGTTCCTAGGTGTTCCATGAAGGAGAACATCATAAAGGAAAAACATTGTGGTGGACTTAGAGGTCACTTTGGGTTGGATAAAACATTAGATCAAGTGAAGAGGTTTTATTTTTGGCCTAAAATGTAATCAGATATCAAAAAATTTGTTGAATGTTGTAGTATTTGTCAAAGGGCAAAGGGTACTTCATCTAATACTTTTCTATATCAGCCACTTCCTATTCCTAATAGGCCATGGGAAAGTATTAGCATAGATTTTGTCTTGGGTCTTCCTAGGACTCAAAGAGGCTTTGATAGTATATTTGTTGTGGTGGATAGATTCAATAAGATGGCTCATTTATTGCCATGTAAATGCACTAATGATGCTTCTCACATTGTTGGTTTGTTCTTCAAAGAAATTGTTAGAATCCATGGTTTGCCTCTTAACATTGTGACTGATAGGGATCTAAAGTTTGTAGGCCATTTTTGGCACACTTTATGGAAGAAGTTTGGCACTCAATTGTCCTTTACTTCAGCCTATCACCCTTAGACTGATGGCCAAACTGAGGTGGTGAACAGGTCCTTGGGAAACCTTCTCAGGTGTCTTACCAAACAACATGGAGAGGCATGGGATATGATCATCCCTCAAGCAGAGTTTGTCTATAATGATTCCACCAATAGAAGCATAGGAAGGAGTCCATTTGAGATTGTTTATGGTCTTCATCCAAGAGGTGTTCTTGAATTAAGAGATCTCCATGGATTGGAAAGGAAAAGTGCTCAAGGTGAAGACTTTACATTGGCCATGAAGGATATCCATGATAATGTCAAGGAAACTCTTCAAAAGAACAATGACAAGTACAAGGAGAAAGCCAATGAGAGAAGGAGAGATGTACAATACAAGGTTGTGGATTTGGTCATGGCACATTTGAAGAAGGAAAGATTTCCTAAGGGGCAGCCAACCAAACTCCTCATGAAGAAGATAGGACCATGTTGGATTGTGCACAAGTTTGGGCCCAATGCCTATGAGATTGAAATTCCTCAAGTCTTGGCCATATCTCCTATCTTCAATGTTTCATATTTGTTTCATTTCAAAGGTGATTCTAATGTAGATTCAGAGGTAGATATGACAACAACAGGAGATGGAGATTGGGTCAAAGGTCTTCCACCCAATTAGCCATTGAAGTTGGAATGCATTCTTGACACCAAGGTCTTGAAGAAGACTAGGAAGAAGATATACAAACAATTTCTTGTCAAATGGAGTGGCTTTCCTATTGAAGATGCCACTTGGATGACTAAAGAAGACATCTTGAAGCATGGTGTCACAATTGCTGATCTACTTCCTCAAGAGACTTGAGTTCTCTTTCCACCTGGGGAGTATGGTACAGGAGCACAAGCAGAACAAAAAGACTCATATCTTGTTTTGATGTTAATTTTGTTTTGTTGGTTTCATAAGGTCTTGGAGACCATTCTCATGATGTAATAAGGCTATGATGCCATGTTGTAACAAGGACTATGTCCAAATGTCTACAAACTATTGTCATAAAGCCATAAAAGGTAGTCATGTAAGTCTTCATGTTTGTAAGCCTTGTTAAGGCATGTTCAAAGAGTCTAAGGCATTTTCAAAGCCTAATTACATTGTAAATATGTTTGGAGGTTGTGTTAAGCCCAAACACAAGATGTAACTCTACTAAACAGAGGTAATTAGTTGCTATAGTTAAAAACAAAGAAGTTTAGAGACGAAGTTCGATGGTTGGGCAGTTCCATTGACCCCAACCACTCTCAAGCTACCTCAAGGGAATGTAGAAGGATTATTTTAAGCCTGACAAAGATCATTGTGGAGAAAAAGCATTTTTTGGAGGAAGAAAACCAATACAAAAGTTTAGATTTCCTATTTTCTATGTAAATCTGCTGTAGTAGCACGTGGTACTCTTCCGTATGGCAGAGTCATAGAGTATGAATTGGTGGGAGGATAGAGGTATGAACTAAGCATAATTTGTATTTGGTTTGAAGTCTTGACTCTACTTTAGGTGTGAGTAATCTGCATTTGTTTGAAAACTGTCAACCATAACCTAGAATAGGGTTTTGATACAAACTATGCATTTCCTTACCATTCCACTGACTTAAGTCACTTTTGATCAGTGGAATGAGATGTAATAGGTCTGTATTAGTATGTTGTAATGCCTTTTTGGTAGGAAATTTGAAGGGAAGGAGTTTTCTTTGCTAACAAAACCATGTGTTAGGTGATGTTTAAGAGCACATTGAAGGAACCATAGGTGCATTTTTGGGAATAGCAAAGAGTAGAAGTCTAAAACCCACAAATCCTTTGTTTTGGCATGCATTCTAAGTGTTCAAACCTTTGGTTATGTTCTAGGCTTGCATTTGAAGGTAGTCTCTTTGTAATTTTGGCCTAATTGGGGCTCTAGGTCATTGACAGGGGTTATTGGTTGAGGCATTCCATCCAAAACAACCCATGCTAAGTTTGGGATATGTGATAGAGGGCCATAATGGGTATCTACTGATTGTCTAAGATCTAGGTTTGAAAGTCTACATCAAAATTTATTAGGACTATTGTCATTTTGGAGGGCTACAAGCCATTTTTGGGGTTTATGAAGGAAGTACCAATCCTAAGTCTAGTCTGCTTAGCCAATGGATGGAATGGGTCCCCATACATCCCAAACCAACCTTTCCATGATGATCCATGAGTTTCTTTCTGTTGTTCCCACTTTTGTGTAAAGATCTTTGATTTTGGGCTTGTAAGTGTAGTAGAACCTTGTCATTCTTGTCTATCTTCTCCTACCCAATTTACCTCTACATCAACTGTATGCTGAGGATATTGAGAAAATTACTCCTATCAAGAATAGAGAAGAACAGGGAAGACAATAAGGTAAAGATCCCATATAAGATGAAGATCAGAGGATACGCATCAAAGGGTTTGTAGATATGTGTGTTAAGATGATCCAGTAAAGATTTTAGAGGTCTGCATGAAGATCTAAAGAAGTTATGGCCAATTAAGTGAAACTAGTTTTGGCATATGTTTAGAGGTGACAGAGTGACATAGATAGGTCTTGTAAGATCTGGAAATGTAATATCTTGTTCTGCGGATTTGGTGGAGTGTTTATGAAGTCAATGTGAATTGACAACTCAATTGGTTCATGGTCTAGAGGTCTGCATGCATCTATTCCAATATGACAGTGATGATAGACTATGGTATTAAGGTTCTGGATGAAGGAGAGAATGATTTCAATAAGCAAAAGTAGTGTGAATGTTCTTGGTGATTTAGGCAAGCTTGTGGAGGTCTTTGGATTGTGTCTAGTTTGTGTTGGTGGTCTGCATTGAAGATTGATCTTGTAATTGAAGAATTACTTCTGCATGATGATGTTCTTCCTAATTCTTGTTGACTGGATGAGTTACACATCCTGCGGATGATCTTGAAGATGTTCTATGAAGAATGGCGTGTTCCTAAAGGAAGATTGAAGTTTCAGATCTATGTGGCCGACAGTGTGTTGATCCGCGTGAAGTCTTTTGTAATTAGTCATGTTGTATTTATGTATTTGCTCTGTAATGTATGCCAACTTGGATGATTATCCCAAAGTCGATGTCTTGTATAAATAAGGATTTGTAAAGTCATTTCAAGTGAATCATGTGGACATGAGAGTGTGGTAGAGAGGAGCAGAGCAAAAGGCAGAGTAGAAGTATTGGGCTTAAATGGAATTGACTCAAGCATTGTGAAGATGCTATTCTTCAGTTCAAGTATGTAATACCTATTATTCTATAGATAGTGTGTCTCCTCTAGGTAGTGGGCCTCTTGTGAGCAGTGTGCTTGGGCAGTGAGCCCTAATTGGCATGTGTCATTTTGTTCTTTCTACTCTTTTAACAGAGAATACAATCTTGGGTTAGTCACCCCGTGGTTTTTCCCTTAACCAGGTTTTCCACGTTAAAAATCTTGGTGTCATATGTGTTAATGTGTTTCTGCTCTTGAATTTTTGCATTATGTTTCCATAATTGATTTATTATTATGCTGCTAAATTAAGAAAAGGATTTAGGTTATTAATTGCAAGAAAGTTTTGGACAACTGATACACCCCCCCTCTCAATTGTCTATCCTAAATCTAACAGTCTTTTCTAAAGAAGGATGCAAAATGACTAGAGGAGCTATGGTGCTTGCTAAGGGTACTAGGAGAGGTAATCTGTTTCAACTAGAGGCATGCATTTCACAATGCAATAGTTCCTCTGACTCAAGAAAGAGGGAAGCAGTCACTTCATCCCCATCATCTGAATGAACAATGAAGAAATCTATTGTATCTAGTCCTAATGGTTGTATTCATGCCTTGGAAGTTAAGCTTCTTGCTGAAAAGACAATGTTATGGCATAAGAGATTTGGCCACATTGGTGAGCAGGATCTGTGTACCCTGAAAAATAAGAACCTCTTTGAGGGATTAGATGATTGTAATCTTGAGTTTAACTTTTGTGAACATTGCATATATGGAAAACAAAACCATGTTCAGTTTTATTCAAGTTCTCACAAGTCTTTTGGTGTGTTGGACCTTATTCATTCTGATGTGTTTGGTCCTGTTAATGTTCCTTCGTTACCAAAATCTGTATATTTTGTATCTTTCATAGATGACTATAGTAGGACATGGATTTATTTTCTCAGAAGCAAATCTGAAGTCTATAGTAATTTTAAGGAGTTTAAGGCCTTTGCTGAAAATCAAACTAGTAAAAAGATTAAATATTTGAGAACTGACAATGGTGGTGAGTTCTACTCTACAAAATTTGATAAATATTGCAAGGAACTTAGGATTGAAAGACATA
This sequence comes from Cunninghamia lanceolata, assembly GCA_027924645.1. Lineage (NCBI taxonomy): Eukaryota > Viridiplantae > Streptophyta > Pinopsida > Cupressales > Cupressaceae > Cunninghamia > Cunninghamia lanceolata. The sequence goes on along the minus strand of BSBN01000194.1, from coordinate 6,414,960 downwards.
AGACAACTCTATACACCCTATAGCAAAATGGAGTTGCAGAGAGGATGAACAAGACACTGATGGAGAAGGCTAGGAGTATGCTTAGTGGAGCTGGCCTAGAACAAAAGTTTTAGGCTGAAGCTATTGCTATTATTTGCTATCTTGTAAATAAATCTCCTACATCAGCTCTTGTTGGTAAGACACCCATGGAGGTGTGGTCTGGTAGAAAGCCTTCAATAAGGCATCTTCGTGTTTTTTGGTTGTGAGGCATATGCACATGTGGTTAGGGAGAAGCAGTTAAAACTGGAGAACAAGGCTGTTAAGTGTATCTTCATTGCCTATGGTGTCGATGCTACGCCCTTAATATTGGTGTACCTAGGGTTATGAATAGTCGGCTTGTGGCTATCTTAACTCCTAATTAAGTCATATTATCATTATTATATTGTTATTTAGTTGTTTAGGTCAGCCTAAGGCTTCTATAGGTCTATCTAAGTCAGCCTGGGTGATATCCTAGGCATAAATAGGTATATATAGGAGGTAGAGAGTCTCATTTCATATCATATTCAGTATTGTGTTCTTATTGAAGACTATTGGAGGTATCCCCCTCGAAGTGGATTAGGAGGTTGCCCCCTCGAAGTGGCATATTATTATCAAGTATTTACAACATATTTTCTATTATATTTAGATATTGTGCAAGTTGTTTCATTACAGGTGGTATCAGAGCATGATCTTGGCACCATAGAGGCAAGATTTTTTCTCAACATTGGAGGCGATTTTGGGAAGAGCATAAATTTCAGATTTTAGCGAATTTGTTAAAGATTTTTAAAGGGTTTTTGAAGACCATATTAAAGAAGATACAGTCCAAATTTCAGAGGAATTGAAGCAAAAATAAGTGAGTTATTGCAAAATTAGTGTTTCCAACAAATTCGCTCTCAAGGCAGCAAATTTGCTAAGTTTTTGGATTTTTTTCTGGGTAAGTGGTATCTTGGCCTTAGTAAGTTACAGTAAAAATTTTAGAAAATTTCCATTTCATTTGTGTGATTTATTTCAAAAATATTGGTTTCCATCATGACGGGGCCTGCAACAAGAGGCAAAAAGAATGCTGCCACACCGGGGAAATCCTCTGATAAGGATGAGGAAATAATAGAGGATAGTAATCTCAATGAGGAAATAAGTAAGGTCAAAGAAGAGGTGTCCTCAATTAAGAGGGATATGTGTGACCTAAGAGGAGATATATCAGATCTACGAAGCATGTTAAGCACCTATATGAATGAACCAAGAATGGAGTTCTCAAGCAACCAAGGTGAAACCTTCAAGTCGGCTAATAATGACATAAATTTTAATACTCCTATGGGATCTAGGAATTTCTTTCCAAAGGTGGATATGCACAAGTTCGATGGTAAGGATCCTCTAACATGGATTAACCAAATGGAGAATTTTTTTGAAGTACATCAAATCCCATATGGACAAAAGGTCACGATGGCTTCCCTATATCTCAAACCAGATCAATTCATTTGGTATCATTGGCTTTGTACTCATCGGAGAAAAATGGGTCTCATCATCTCATGGTCAATTTTTACAGAAGAACTCCAAGCACAATATAGCAATAGTGTGACAGACAACTTCTTCAGCCAGCTTGCTAAACTTCAACAAACAGGATCAGTTAAGGATTATATTCAAAAATTCCAAAATCTATCATTAAGAGTGGATACAATTATAGAGGAGAACTTGAATGATTTATTCTTGGGTGGTCTCAAGGATTACATTCAACATGAGGTACGTATGTTTAGTCCTAGCTCAGTAAATGAGTCTTTTATCTTGGCATGTAGGGTAGAGGAGAAATATTTGATTCCTAGAAAGCAAGGGGCTAATATGACAAGAGAGAAAGGATATTCAACACCTTCTCTTCCTCAACCTAGTAGGTTGACTCCACAGCAAATTGAGGAGAAAAGAGCAAAAGGGTTGTGTTTCAATTGTGATAGCAAATACAGTCGAGGACATAAATGTAGTGAAAAGAAATTGTTCTATATTGAAGGTCCAAGTGAGGAAGAAGAGGAAGAACCCATATTAGAGGAGGATAGGGAGTCAAGTGAGGAATCACATGATTCTCAACCAATCATTTCTTGTCATGCACTCTCAGGTTTCAGTGCACCACAAACTCTCAAGGTAGTGGGTTTCTTAAAGAAGCAGAAAGTAACAGTGTTGATTGACTCAGGTAGTACTCATAATTTCATCAACAAAAAGTTGGCAACTCGTCTAAATTGTTTTATATATCCAGCCCCAGAGTTTCAGGTTTTGATTGCAGATGGGGGTATAGTTAGTTGTTCGAGGAAGTGTCATAGCATTAAATTATCCATGGGAGATTATCAACTTGATACCCCAATGTATGCAATATCCATGGGTGCAGCAGATATTATTTTGGGAGTACAATGGCTTACTACATTGGGAACAACTGAGATGAACTTCCAAGAACTATTCATGAGATTTCAATAAGAAGGAAAGGTAGTGGAGCTAAGGGGGTTGAAGGCAAAATCCCCATAGATGGGAAGCTCTCATCAAATGCAAAAGTTGCTTAAGAAAGGAGCGGATGGATTTGTGGCCCAGCTATGTTCATTAGAAGTCTCTCAATCTAATGTTCCTACTCATCCAGATTTACAAGCAATAATTGATCGTCACTTAGTGGTTCTTGGAGATATGCCTAAAGGACTTCCTCCTAAGAGGGATCATGACCATGCCATACAACTAGTTCCAGGGAGCCAACCACCAAACATCAGGCCTTATAGGTACCCACACATAAAAAAAAGTGAGAGAAAAAAATGTTGAGGAGATGCTAGAGGCAAGAATTATCAGGCATAGCCAAAGTGCTTAGTCCTCACCTGTGGTGATGGTGCATAAGAAGGATGAAACTTGGCGCATGTGTCCAGATTATAGAGTGCTCAACATGTACACCATTAAAGATAAATTTCCTATTCCAGTCATTGATGATTTGCTAGATGAATTGAATGGAGCTATGCATTTTACCAAGTTAGATCTTAGATTTGGTTATCACCAAATTTGGATTAAGGAGGAAAATATTTGTAAGACAGCATGCCGAACTCATGAGGGTCATTATGAATTTTTGGTGATGCCATTTGGCCTTACCAATGCACCATCTACATTCCAAAGTTTGATGAATTCCATTTTTAAGAAGTTCTTGAGAAAGTTTGTGTTAGTGTTCTTTGATGATATATTGATTTATAGCAAGACTTGAGAAGAACATTTGTAGCATGTAGATCAAGCATTACAATTACTCAAAGATCATCAACTCTATGCTAAGCCATCCAAGTGTGCTTTTGGTCTTAAGGAGGTGGAGTATTTGGGACACATAGTTTCACATGAAGGAGTAAAGGTGGACCCTAACAAAATTAAGGCTATCATGGAATGGCCTATTCCAAAAACCATTAAGAAATTGAGAGATTTCTTGGGATTGACAGGGTACTATAGAAGATTTGTGAAGAATTATGGTCGTATAGTAGTACCCCTCACCACTCTCTTGAAGAAGGATTCTTTACATTGGAATGAGTCTGCTAATGTAGCATTTAAGCAATTGAAGGAGGCTATGTGTACAACTCCAGTGCTTGCCACTCTGGATTTCACCAAGGAATTCATTATGGAATGTGATGCTTCTGGAAATGGGATAGGAGCAGTTCTCATGCAAGAAGGTTGACTAATTGCTTTTGAGAGTCGTCAATTAAAGGGTAAAAATCAGCTCAAACCTATTTATGAGAAGGAAATGCTAGCAATCCTTCACGCAGTTAAACAATGGAGGCCTTATTTAATGGGTCGACACTTCAAGGTTAAGATAGATCATGATAGCCTAAAATATTTTTTTGGAACAAAGACTATCCTCTGAAGAGCAACAAAAATGGGTCACTAAGATGTTGGGATATGACTTTGAGATTGTATATAAGAAAGGGAAGGAAAATATTGTCACTGATGCACTTTCTAGGAAGGATGAGAAAGATGAAGCCTTATTGTGTGCCCTTTCAATATTACAAGCAAATTGGGTGGAAGAAGCCAAAGCAGAATGGCAAAATGATGTTGCAACAAGTAATCTCATCCAACAATTAAAAAGTGATCCTAGTAGTTCAGATAAGTTTTATTTGAAGGGAGATATTCTTTGGTATAAAGAGTGTTTGTATCTCTACAAGAATTCCACCCTTAAACACAAGATTCTGACAGAGCTACATGAGTCCCCAGTTGGTGGTCATTCAAGATTTTTGAAGACATATCATCGGGTCAAGCAAGATTTTTTTTGGGAAGGGCTAAAAGGTGATGTTCAAAAATTTGTGGCTGAATGTTTGGTTTGTCAAAGAAATAAGGGGGAGACAATTAAGACACCAGGTCTCTTGCAGCCCTTATCTATTCCTAGCCAGCGTTGGGAAGAGGTATCCATGGACTTCATCACAGGGCTTCCCAAATCTAAAGGTCATAATGTCATCATGGTAGTAGTTGATTGCCTCACTAAATATGCACATTTCATTGCATTATCACATCCTTTTACAGCAAGTGCAGTGGCAAAAGTTTTCTTGGAGAATATCCAAAAGCTACATGGTACACCTAAGGTTATTGTCAGTGATTGTGATCCTATCTTTACTAGTCACTTTTGGAAAGATTTATTCTCATGTTTGGGTACTCAATTGGCTCATAGTTCTTCATACCATCCTCAATCAAATGGGCAAATTGAGGTTGTTAATAAATGTTTGGAAGGATATCTACGTTGTTTCACTTCAGAGAAGCAATCTCAATGGGTAGATTGGCTACCACTAGCAGAATGGTGGTATAACACTTCTTTTCATAGCTCATCAAAAATGTCTCCATTTTTGGCACTTTATGGATATCATCCTCCTTCCATCACATCATCATTAAAGGTGTCACCAAGAGTTCAGGCAGTAGAGGACCACTTGCATCATCAACAACAGGTACTTTCAGGACTCAAGGAGAATTTAGCTATGGCACAAAATTGAATGAAACAACAGGCGGACCAACATCGTAGTGAAAGAAATTTTGAAGTTGGGGATTGGGTCTTCTTGAGATTGCAGCCTTATAAACAAATCTCAATGAAGCAACACAAAAAGAATAATAAGTTGTCTCCAAGATATTATGGGCCATACCAAATCATGCAAAAGATTGGTAATGTTGCCTACAAGCTAGAGTTGCCACCAACAACAAAGACACATCCAGTTTTTCATGTTTCTTGTTTGAAGAAGGTAATTGAGCAGAATATTCCTACTCAAACAGTACTACCAGAACTCGATGAAGAAGGAAGAATAATTTTGGAACCAGAGGGCATTCTTCAAACTCGCACAAAGAAGCTGAGGAATAGAACCCTCACTCAGTATCTCATCCAATGGAAGAATTTACTAGTTGAAGAGGCCACATGGGAGGATGAGGAGTTCATTCAAAAGAATCCACACTTGGTTAGCATTGAGGACAATGCTTTTTCGAAGAGGGGGGGCATGCTACACCCTTAATATTTGTGTACATAGGGTTATGAATAGTCAGCATGTGGCTATCTTAACTCCTAATTAAGTCATATTATCATTATTATATTGTTATTTAGTTGTTTAGGTCAGCCTAAGGCTTCTATAGGTCTATCTAAGTTGGCCTGGGTGATATCCTAGGCATAAATAGGTATATATAGGAGGTAGAGAGTCTCATTTCATATCATATTCAGTATTGTGTTCTTATTGAAGACTATTGGAGGTATCCCCCTCGAAGTGGATTATGAGGTTGCCCCCTCAAAGTGGCATATTATTATCAAGTATTTACAGCATATTTTCTATTATATTCAGATATTGTGCAAGTTGTTTCATTACAGTCGATGTGAAAGGATACAAGCTTTGGGACCCTGTGGCTGAAAAAGTGTTGTATAGCAGAAGTGTCATCTTCAGAGAGCTAACACCTTCTTTCACTATTTTATAGACAAGAAAAAGAAAAGAAAGACGTTATTGTTCAGTTTCCTGCTACCCGTGAGAAGACTGAACAAAAAGACAATGTTGGACCTGATGATGAGGAGATCTCTTGCATCTCTAAAAGCCCAAATGAAGAAGATGAACCTCAACCTCAGCTCTTGAGGAGATCTACATGAATAACGAATCAACCTAAAAGGTTTGGTTATACATTGCTTGATTCTAGTTGTGCTTTTGCTTTGCTTACTAATAGTGATGAACCTAGAACTGTGTCAGATGCTTTGGATATGAAAGATACAGGTTCTTCGAAGGAGGCCATGGAGGATGAGATGGCTTCTTTGGAAAAGAATCAAACTTAGGACTTGGTGCCTTTGCCTGCTGGATGGAAACTTGTTGGATGCAAATGGGTGTTCAAGAAGAAATTTGGTGCAGATGGTAGTGTTGAGGAGTATAAGGCCAGATTGGGTGTGAATGCGTATTCACAAGTGGAGGGTATAGATTATGGTGAGATCTTCTCTCCTATTGCAAAGTTGACATCCATTTGATTCATGTTATCTCTTGCAGTAGCTTATGACTTAGAGGTAGAACAGATGGATGTGAAGACAACTTTCCTTCATGGTGATTTGGAGAAAGAAATCTACATGTCACAACCAAAGCATTACATGGTGAAAGGTAAAGAAAATTTGGTTTGCAAGTTAAAGAAGTCTTTGTATGGTTTGAAGCAGTCTCCTAGGAGGTGGTATTTAAAGTTTGATTCATTTTTGTTGTCAATTAGATTTGTGAGATCAAAATCAGATCACTGTGTGTATTTAAAGTTTGATGGTGATCGTATTCTCATTGTTGCATTGTATCTTGATGATATGTTGCTCATTGGGAAGGGTAAGAATATGATTTCTGATTTTAAATCTCAGTTGTCAGCATAGTTTGAAATGAAAGATTTAGGGGTAGCTAGGTACATTCTAGGAATAGAAATTAGAAGATACAGAACTAATAGAAAACTTTGGTTAAGCCAGAGTAAGTATGTGAAGATTGTGTTGGATAGGTTCAGCATGGCAGATTGTAGACCATTGTGTGTTAATGTTTCTTTGGGGACAAAGTTGTATGTTGAGGATTGTCCAAAATCTCCTAGTGAGGTGGACATGACCAGAGTACCTTATGCTAGTGTTGTTAGCAGTTTGATGTATACTATGGTCTGCACAAGACTAGACATTTCCCAAGCAGTGGGAGTCCTTAGTCGATTTATGGCTAATCCTGGATTGGTACATTGGGATGCAGTTAAGTGAGTGTTCAAATATTTGAGGGGTACTTCCGAGTATTCCATATGCTATCATGGTAATGTTATAGGACTTCCACATTCTATTAATATTCACATATTTGTGGATTTAGATTGGGCAGGTGACATTGATAGTAGGAGATCCACCAGTGTGATGCAGAGGCATGGATGATTCACCCAAACTCACAAACTTCCACTATGCTTTGATGAGAGCAGCAAATAAGGTAAATTTAACATAATTTTTAGAATACAACTCAAACCTATGATCTAAAAACTAATTTGGATACCATTTTTTCTCTCACACAACATATCTCACATGCAACATAGGTTGTTTTTGGACATATGCCTCAAAATGTGACTATTCTGCTCTTCCCTAGGTTTTGAAATGGAGTGCCAAATAGGGTTCTCTTGGCCATAATTTTTGACCTAGACCTGATATCCAATAAATAAAACTTGATTCAAATACCCATTTGGCCCTTGTTTGACATATATTAAAATGAGTGGGGGTTACTTTTTAAAGTATGCTTAAAAAGTGGACTGTTACAAATATTGAAACCCTTGTAGATCGCAGACCTATCCTCACCAAAAATGGCATAACTCAGTCAATTCTTAATGAAAATTGTCCAAACTAAAATAATATGAAAATAGACTCATATATCCATATTTTCCCATTGGTTTCAAATCTTTAAGTGATCCATACAATTCATACCATTCCAAACAAGATGACTGTTACAGTGAAAAAAATTAGAAGTGTCAATCACTAAATTCATCATAACTTTCACACAACATAATAAAAATTGATACAACCAATGTCAAAAGAAAGAAGACTCAGATATCCTTCCAAAAAATCTAATTTTATGTTATTTGGATTCTATATAGGGTCATACCAACCTTAAGAATAGAAATAAAATAGTAAAACAAATGCAGAAAACTAAACTTTTATTTCATTTCTCTTCTCTAAACTTCAACCAAATCTCTAAATTTGACCATCCTCCTTCTACAACGCCTTTTCCAATTTTTTTTGTATCCTCCTACAAAATTACCATCATGGGAATAAGGCTCAAAATAGCCTAAACTTTTGATTTTTCATAAAAATTTATTTTTTTACTAATAATAGACTGTCACTGTTTTTATGACTGCGGACCCACTAGAAGAAACTAACTATTTTCAAACTCCACTAACATAAAATGAATAAAATCATCCTCATATGCCTTTTTAAGGCTCTATTACATTTATTTATTGTTATTATTTTTTATTTGAAACTCATTTTGTCTTTTCACACTAAATTTTAAAAATGTGATTAAATTCTTAAACTAGGTGCACTGCACCATACAGCCTAACTTGAAACTTTTCCAAGTCCCTTGGAAATATTCTTGCAAATTGTCCTTCATTACTCCATGCTTGTTTTCATCAGGTCCATCTTCATTGTCCATGGCATGCTTGCCAACATTTCTTGTTGTTTGACCATATGCACTCTTTGTGGACTGTCCCACTCTTGGTCCTCTGACCTTGTCATCTTCATCAGAAACTATGCTTCTCTCTATTGTCCTTTCACTTAACTCCTTACCTTCTTGTTTACACCATGGTTTCATACACTCATTTCCACTGTTCACTATCATCGTACCTTTACCAACCTCTGTTAGGTCTTTATCCAACTTGCTTACTTTGCAAACTGTTGCACCAACTTCTCTTGGCTATCTACTCATCACTATAGGGCACATGATTGTCCCTACCAAGACTCCTTCACTCACTCCTTGCCTTACCACAGTCTCTACACTCTTGAACTTCACATTTTTAGTCACTTCCTTCTTCCACATGAAGATATTTCTCTTCTCAATAGGCTAGAAATCAGGTCTACACTTACTCTTTGTTGTTTCAACAGTTTCATGCCTTGAAAATGCTGTACACTCCTTGTTTTCACACTCCTCAAACATCACTGTCTCCTTCTTTCCAAACATAATCATATTTGCTGCTCTTGAATGCTCCTCTAATGGCAGTAGCACAAAACTCTTCTCATCCTTCTTGATAGTGAAGGTATTAGCTCTTCCATCATAGACTGCAAACCTATCAAATTGCCATGGTCTTCCCAATATCACATGACAACGATCCATTAGTAGGATGTCACAAAGTACTCTATCCTCATATGCTCCAATCTTGAACTCAACTAATGTTTGCTCAGTCACTAAAATGGACTGATGATCACTCACCCAAGAAATTTTGTAGGGAACTTCCCTAGGAACTTTCTTTAACTTCAGTTTGTCCACCATCTCACTTGACACCATATTGACAGTACAACTAGAATCTATTATAACTTTGCATAGCTTGTTATTGCTTTTGCAATTTGTTCTAAACAATACTCTCCTCTAAATCAGCTCCTTCTCCCTAGACGTCTTTAGGAGTGCTCTTTCTCTCATCATCACACTTGGTGTAACTAGAACTACCACACTCTTCTTCTTGGACCAATTGAGTCCTTCTCTCACTCTTCCTTTCACCATCAACAGAAAAATTTTGCTTCTCAAGACACTTATATGCTGGGTGCCCAAACTCTTGACAATTATAATACTTACCTACAAAGGTATTTGCACTTCTTCCACCACCAAATCTACCTCTACCTCTACCTCTAAAATTTGCACTCTATCCTTGTTTGAAATCAACACCTTGTCCTTGTGCCTTGTTCATGTCTTCTTGACTCTCATTAACTTATTTTGTGTTAAAAGATCCTCTGCCTCTAGAGGTATTGCCTCTACCTCTGGCTGACTTATCTTGTCTTCTTTTCAGCTTCTCTTCCACTCTAACTACCATGTAGTAATAGTCTTCAACACTCCTTGGATTTGTCAACACTAACTCATCCTGCATGTTAAATCTCAAACCACCAATATACCTAGCAACTTTTTGCACTTCAGTTTCATTTTGACCAAACCTTATACTCAGCTTATAAAACTCTTCAGTGTATGTCTTAACATCCATTTCTTTTTGCCTTAAACCTTGAAGCTTCTTAAACATTTGAACTTCATAATCTTTAGGAAAGAATTTACCTTTGATTTTTTCTACCATCTTGTCCCATGAGACAATCTTTGCCTTTCCTTGCTTTCTCCTCTCTGTTGGCTGATAATCCCACCATAACAAAGCATGACCTGTCAGCTTGGTCTTTGCAATCTTCACTTTCTGATCCTCAAGAACTTCTTCACACTCAAAATGGTTGTCCAATGCTGCAATCCAATCTAGGAACTCTTCATCATTCAGGCTTCCTTCATACTTTGGCAAATCTATCTTCATCTTGTGCTTGTCTTCTTTTACTGCCCTGAGCAACTTTACCATCCTTTGATCCTCAAGGTCTAACTCTTCTTCCACATATTCATACTCAACTTCTTCTTCCTCAGACTCAATCTCTTCACCTTGAGCCACTCCTCTTCTCTGATTTTGTTCTAGGGTAGCCATTCTTTCCTTCAGCTCCCTCAACTCTCTAGCATGGTTCTCTTTCAGCTCATTCATCTCTTGAGACATGTTTCTTGCCCTTGGAGGCATCTTGATAAACTGCCTCTTCAACTCAACACTTCATAGACCTACTAATTGTGCTCTGATACCAATTTGATGCAGAGGCATGGAAGATTCACCCAAACTCACAAACTTCCACTATGCTTTGATGAGAGCAGGAAATAAGGTAAATTTGACATAATTTTCAGAATACAACTCAAACCCATGATCTAAAAACTGATTTGGATACCCTTTTTCCTCACACAACATATCTCATATGCAACATAGGTTTTTTTTGGACATATGCCTCAAAAGGTGACTATTCTACTCTTCCATAGGTTTTGAAATGGAGTGCCAAGTAGGGTTTTATTGGCCATAATTTTTGACCTAGAACTGATATCCAACAAATAAAACCTAAATCAAATACCCATTTGGCCCTTATTTAACATATCTCAAAATGGGTAGGGGTTACTTTTGAAAGTATACTTAAAAAATGGACTGTTACAGATATGGAAACCATTGTAGATCGTAGACCTGTCCTCACCAAAAATGGCATAACTCACTCAATTCTTAATGTAAATTGCTCAAACTAAAATAATATGAAACTAGACTCATATATCCATCTTTTCCCATTGGTTTTAGACTTGTAAGTGATATATAAAAATCGTACCATTCCAAACAATATGACTATTACAGTGAAAAAAACTAGAAGTGTCAATCACTAAATTCATCATAACTTTCACACAACATAATAAAAATTGATGCAACCAATGCCAAAAGAAATAAGAATCAGAGATATTTCTAAAAAATCTGATTTTATGCCATTTAGATTCTATACAGGGCCATACTAGCCTCAGGAACAACAAAAAAAATTTAAAAAATGTAGAAAACTAAACTTTTATTTCATTTCTCTTCTCTAAACTTCAACCAAATCTCCAAATTCAACCATCCTCCTTCTACAATGTCTTTTCCAATTGTTTTTGTATCCTCCTACAAGATTCCCATCATGGGAATAAGGCTCAAAATAGCCTAAACTTCTAATTTTTCTTAAAAAAATAGCTTTTTACTAATAATAGACTGTCACTGTTTTTATGACTGCAGATCCACTAGAAGAAACTAACTATTTTAAAACTCCACTAACATAAAATGACTAAAATCATCCTCCTATGCCTTTTTAACGATCTATTACAATAATTTATTATTATTATTATTTTTTTGAAACTGATTTTGCCTTTTGACACTAAATTTTAAAAATTTGATTAAATGCTTAAACTAGGTGCACTGCACCACAGTGCTTATGTGTTTACACTATTTGGTGGTGCTATTAGTTGGATGAGTAAGAGACAACCTGTGGTTTCCTTGTCCATGATAGAAGCTGAGTATATGGCAACAACTCATGGTTATAAGGAAGCCATTTGTCTTAAGAGAGTGTGTTCAGATATTGGTGTTGATGTAGGTCAAATTACGATTAGTTGTGACAGTTAGAGTATGATTTGCCTTGCAAAGAATCCAACTTTCCATGCCAGAACAAAGCATATTGATGTATAGTTTCACTTTGTATGATACATGGTAGAGGATGGGAAGGTAGATACTTTGAAGAATGTTGCAGATGCATTGATGAAACCAGTTAACACAGAGAAGTTTAGATGGTGCTCAGAGTCTAGGGCCTCTCGGCCTATAGTAGTTAAATCATGTTATTATATTGGATCTTACAAGGTGTTTGACAAGTGGGAGAATGTTAGGAAATAAGGTGTCTTAACCTTGGTAATTCCTTGCATTATTTATGATTGTATTTATTTATTCATTGCCTATGTTGTAAATTAATTGTAAATTCCATATTGTCATTTTGTGGGATGTGGCATGGTGATGTGTCATCCTACATGGAAGATGACAACTTGTAATTTTGTCCTCACATGAGGAGATAGGCATCCCACTTTGTGGTAGGAGTATTTTTCCATGTGTCGGCATCTTGGATGTTGTGTAGGAATGTTGACCGAAACGATTATGACAGATTCCTATGATGAAGTTATGACATGTAAGAGCTGAAAATAGAAGCTTGTAAGATAGGTAAAGACATGTGTCATGAAGCATCTTTAAAAAAGGCATCTTTGGGTGCCCCAAGGTGGACTATGACATGTTCTAAGAGAAGATGCTATTTATATCCTGTGTATGATAGATTCTCTTACAACTATAAGTTGTAACTGCTAAGACAGATTTTATGATGGTCGTAAGAGTCGTAAGAGCATCTTTCATAGCCCATTTTAGAAATAGGTGACCTCTTTGGGATGGGAGCTATGGACAAGTGTCAAGAACATTCTACAATATTGACCAAATGTCCATAGGGGTGGTTTTTGTGCCATGAGGCCAAGTTGGATGCTCATTCCAAGATAAAGCCAATTTTGCCTTGTATATTCAATATAAACAGGTGCTTGGAGGAGGAGATGTAGTATGTGATTGACAGGTACTGTTATGCTATTGGATTGACTCTAGACATGAGTGTCGAAGACTATTAAAGCTTACATTGCAAGTGTATTGTAAACAATATTCAATTTTGATAATACATTGTGCAAGTTTCTGAGTGTGGGGTTTTTCACCTTATAAGGGGTTTCCCCATGATATATCTTGTCTCTCTTCCTCTGTCTTCTTTTTGGTTCTATGTGTATTGCTGTAATATCTCTATTATATGTTTCATGTTTCTATAATTGTAAGGATTAAATTGAATTTGTATAGCTCTCCCCTCATTATATTAGTGTAGGAAGTGATTTCCACACACCTAGCTTCCTTTCATAGAGTACCATTATTTGGCCCTGTATTCCACGTTCTAGAATTCTTAAGCTGATTCAGATTTCTACTTTTGTTACCCCAAGCCTTATTATCTCCATTGTGTCCTCTATTTTGTGTTCCCTCTCCCTAATTATGATTATGTCCTTGGTTATGATTTTGATTTTTATTTGAATTCTGACCTTGACTATAGTTCTGATTCTGGTTTTGACTCTAACCCTGAGTATTTCTACCATAAAAGTTTTCATTTCTCAATTGAGTCATCTCAGTGGTTAATCTTATTAGATGTGCAATTATTTCCTTTATTTCCTCCCTATAATCCTATGTTTTGGCCATTAATGTATCTTGAGGAGGTTGAAAGAATGACTAACCACTAGTCTGATTACTATTAGCACTATTACTAGTATAAGGAACTATAGCCTAGATGGGGGCTTGGTTGTACACTGTGCATAAGTAGGAACTGGATTCAATAATGGAGTATGATGCATTGGAACACCATTCCATGGTTGTGTTTGGTTTGAAATTATTAGATTTCCTACATTAAGAAAAGGATTATATGTCATTTATCTCATCTCCCGCTTCATTGTGACTGCTTCCTTGTAAGCTTTTGACAAACTATCTACATTGGCTTGTCTCTTAACAAAGATTGCAGTCAAAGGATCCAAAGCAATGTAATACATTGCTAATATTGCCTCAGGAGTTACAGTATAAGAAGCAACTAACTTAGAGAATGCTTTCTGGAACCTATCATTGAAATTATCTATAAGTTTTCCCTCACCTCTTTTAATTTCTGCTAATTTCTGATACAAAGTAGAAGGGTCAACTGGTCCTCTAAACCTAGACAAAAATGCCTCCTCCATGAGTTCCCAGATAGTTATATAGCCATTTGGTAAGTTGACATACCAATTAGAAGCCTTCTCATTGAAGGTGTACAAGAACAACCTATACACTACATCTTGATACTCTAATCTTTCCCTGAAGTAAGCTTCTTTAAAGTTTATCTTATGATCTTCTAGATCCTGGTGCAATTGGTATTCAGGGAAAATCTTCTCAAGATTATTAGTCATGTCATTATAAGTAGTAAATGATATGGGAGAATTGACATTAAAATATGCCATGACTGGACCTCTAGGTAGACTAGGACCTCTTGGAGGACTGAGATTTACTGGCGGGCTTGGACTTCTAGGAGGACTTGGACCTCTAGGGGATCTTGAACCAAGGCCTAATTATCTAAATGCAAAGCCATCGGGACTCATGATATTTGGTATACTAAAAGGTGATCTAGGGGGAGTACCTAGTGAACTTCTTGCTTGCAATATTCTAGGATTCCAGATTAAAGGACTCTTAGTCTACCTTCTATCAGGTAGTTGTACAAAAATATCACTTGAATTGGACCTGGACCTAGTCACTCTACCACTATTATGAGCCATCTTTACACAAATCCTACCTTAATTCCAATCGGCCCTCCTTCTAGTGCCAAAAACTATTGATGTCAGTTTTATTCAACATACAAAGATAAAATTCACAAAGAATCTTAGCTTATCTTAAAGAATATGGAGAACTATTGGAAATACTTCTCAATTCCAAGTCTACGTTAACTAGGTCATGCTTGTGTTGTATTCACTCATGGTTCAATGTAAAGTTATTTTTATACAAGGGGCCTTACTTAATCTAAGGATTTGTCACTGGCGATTACAGATCACTCCATGCAAATATCTCAAAATAACTCTCAAATCAATGATCTTTTGCAACTATTTATAACCTTCAAGTCAAACTTTACATGAATTTCACAGAAACAGACTTGATTTTTCAAACTTCATGAAAATTCTTAAAGATCTTAAACGTGTCCATGTATTTAACAGGATCTTCAATAATTTCCTTTAGATAACTACGTTTCAACTAATTACTTAAAGACTTTTGAGAAAAGTTAGAAATACTAGGGTTAGGAATATTGTTTTAGATTGGATCTTAATGCTCTGCTATCCATGTACTAAGAAATATAGTGAACCTAATCAATTCAATACAATTAAATCCACATATGTAAAATCCTAAGCAGTTTCATGAATATACATAAGATATTGCAATCTTCCAAAGAAAAATACATCAAGTAAATGCCTGAATTAGAAAACACTCTGTAATAGATGCAAAATTCCAAGTTTTCCTTTATTTGAAGTATAAAGTCATAAAAAATTTACAATGTAATAATGACTTCTATTGCATTGATCAAAATCACCAAAAAAAATTTAGAAACGCTTTTGATAGATACATAAAGGAGATAGGACATTCCATGCACTCCTTAATGTAGACACAAGCAACCTCCTCTCTAAATTCACTAAATGTTCAAAGTATTCTAAAAGAAACACTTTCCTTTTTGCAACAAAATTAACAATTATAGTCTTAAGCTAAAATTCATAAATCCCTGTGTACCAAAATACATGTAGTTGAGCTTCTTATATAGATTTTGAAGTCTCTCTCTTGCTATGGTTAGAAAATCAATCCAATGGTCTACATTCAAATCCTAAAGATCAATGGTAGGAATCATTCCCCAACCATTCCCAAAATATCTTTATGGTATCTTTTCTCGGCACAAAGGATGCCTTTAGAATCTTTTCAAAATAAAAGATACCCTCGCTGACTTTCTTCTCTTTGTTGACTTCCTATTGGTGATAGTAACAAAACAACCTCAGAGTATATGCATATGTCATGTTGCTTAAAGTATCCCCTTTTTGATATGCTCTTACTCCTTTAGGTACTCTGCAAAATTGGCTATTACAATAAAAGTGCGATCATTTTCTTGGCTCTTTGTCCATGTATACTATTGCACTTTGATTCTTTCCTTTAATCCTGTTGGTGATTGTTTTGATGCAATCATAACAATTAGTTAAAATTCACATAAAATGAACCAAAACTAACTTGAAAGATATCAAGGAATTGATTAAGATTCACTTAATCCCAAGTTTAATATGGTCAAGTCTTGACCTGTTGGGCAAATTCAGTAAGTCAATGTGAAGCTGTAATGTTCAAGGGGCCTTACGTAGTTTAGGGTTTCTTATAGGTTTACTGGACTCAAACTATGCAAAAGATCATCAATATCAGCATGTTGTTCATTCCTTTTTGCATAAAAATGTTACTGTACTACAAAGCTTTAAATAGTTTTCTTGAATTACTGTAGCTTTCCCCATTTAAATATTTATGAAAACTGTCTACTTTTAACTCTGTTATGCATGCTCTTTCAAATATGAGACAAATTTTCTTCAAATTTCTACATTTTAAGCTAAGTATTTTCAGATGGGTTGGGAAAAGTTAGAAAGATTTAAACTAAACATCATTCATTCTACCAAAGGATCTAATTGTTTTGTTATCCACTATATAAGTATTGCAGTAACTTGATCAAATCCACAAACAAAACCTTAAGTGTAAGTTTTGAGCATTTTCACAAACATACACCTAAAATTGCAAGCTCTAAGAGAAAATGTTTCAAACACAATGAAGAGCAAGAAAACACTCAGAAGATAGATGCAGAATCCCAGATTGAATTGTATTAGAAACAGACAGTCATATAAGATTTACAATGTCTGAATGACTCTTAGCTTCAATGATCAAACTATAGAAAACTTACAAGCTTTACAGATACATTAAGGAAGCTAGATGTTCCACGCATTCCTTATTGCAGACATAGGTGACCTCTTTCTTCTACTTCTAACCTAAACTAAAATGCTATTCTTACAAATTCTTGCCACTACAAACTCTATGTAGCCCCTGTGTAAAGTTTTACAGTGTATCAAGGCACAATATATAGACTTTCTGATTGTCCTCAATACAGCCCAAAACCCTAGTTTAAACCCTGGTTCAAACCCCTGGTTACAAAAATAAATGCTGGTGAACCAGTCCCCCAAAATATCTCTTAGTATACATCCAATCTGGGTGAAATATGCCCTTTTGAAACCCTAATAGCTCGATAATAACTTCATTTTGTCTGCTGTGATGATGTTTCAACTACATTTTGTCCTCATCAATGAAGACCCTTGACTTCTTCACACTTAATCCTTATCTTCCTCTACTCCTAAGATCTGATTTCCTCCTCTGTGATGTCACCGCCATCAAGCTTCAGCTCCCTCCTCAATTGCAAACCTGCAAAAATAGATAAGCAATAAGTATCATTTCATTTAATAAATAGTAGGAACTAAAACACCTATTAAATCAAGGTGTGACTATGTAAACGCATCAATCGGGCCCTAAATCTATGGAAATCACGTCAAAAAATGCATATACAGTGTCCAAAATAGTTGGGTCAACTATCGTTGACCAAAAAATATGCATTCGGGCCCCAAAAATAACCTCAAAATTCCTATCACTTCTGCCTTTCCCCGCCTATCGGCATGACATCCACCCATCAGCGGGTCCAAAAAATTATCATACCAATCACTTTTGTTTGGCCGATATGGCCCTTTCAATATTCGGCTAAGTCTTTCCTCATCCATTGATGTAACACAAGACTATCGGCGAGGCAATAATCATCTCCGCTGATCGCCATCGTCTGGCCAATGCGACTCCTGCCAATTTCCCTTCTTTAAATCTCTGCATGCCCATTATACATGCTAGACGTTATACATCCATTTAATTGGATTTAAATCTTCCTTTGATTCCGTGGCTTGTATGTCACAATGTATGCTTGATAATATACAAGTCAGATACATACAACAATTTTTCTATTATGGACTTTTATTTCAAATCTGGCTTGTATGTATGCAACGTATATGGGTTTGTATATTGCAATATACGAATGCCAAAATATACAAGCATTTAACTCTATTTTATGTCTTTTCAATTCCATCATATAAAATAATGCACAAACCATTGTAAACAACCCTCGGACCTATCGCTGTTATAATCGGTAATTTATAACCCACCGAATCCACAATGTATCTCTTGATATGTAAATCAGATGTGATACATAGGATAAATCCACTTTATTATCATTTGCATTCCGGCTTGCATGTGGTGCCTTGTATGTTTTGGAACATATATACAAGCGTGGACATATACAAGGATTTAGCTTCATTCCATAATTTTTTTGGTTCCCACTTGTATGTATGCATTGTATGTTTCGAAACATACAAGCCATGAAATATACAACGAATTAACCATAATTCGTAACCTTTTGGATCCCGACCGATGTATATTCCACAATGCATATGTGCTTGTATCCTTGGATATACATTTAAATACATACGAGTGCTTCATCATGTTTCATAACCTTTTCGGGTCTGCGCTTGTATATATAGTTGTATGTCATAATGTATATATAAATATACAAGCCGGATTTATACAATGAATTTTCCATATTTAAAACCCACCTCAAGTCCGCCATTGTATATAATGTTTGTATGCATCCTCTGATATACAAGTCAGATGCGATACAACGAACTAATCGGATTCTAACCTCTCTTGGATTCCACGTTGTATGTATGTGTTGTATATTTCGTAACATGCAAGCCACGAATAGTCAATGAATTAACCACAATTCATAACCCTTTTAGATTCCAGCGGATGTATATTCTGCAATGTATATTTGCCGCATATCGAGCAATGTATAAAACATTATACATTCCAAATGTAATACATTGGCTCAACTTGATTCGAGACACTTCGGATTCTGGCTTGTATATAACACTTGTATCCTCAAATATACAAAGCGTGGAAACATTCAACCGCTAAACCATATTCCATAATCAATTCAAGTCCGCCATGTATAAAGTGTCTTGTATATTTGACCTGCCAAAATATACAAATGTGAGATACAAAGAGGAACTTAAACATTTATCCATTTTAACCCTAAATTACTTCGGGTCCACCTTGTATACACCATCCTCTATTAAAATGCACACAAGGTAAAAAAAGAATATACAATTGCCTTTGTATATGAAAGCGATGTATAAAGGGCAATGTATGTAACATTACAACAACCCAACATGCAAACGAATAATGCATAAGCAACCTGACTGCAAAAATGACTTTGCACATACAAAGGACCTTGCATATGCAAAGTGATATACAAACCTGAATGTACATTTTACCAAAATGATCATAACTTGCAAAATATGGCGAATCCTAGCTCATTTTTTACAAGGAATCCAACCATATCATGTCCTGGTACTGAAAATGCATTTTTTCTCTGTTTTTATCAAAGTTTGCAATTTTAACCCTCTTTTTCCCTTTACCACCAAGCAAAACAACACACACAAGCAAAAGCAAAAAAAGCAAAGCCACAGTAGGGGTCCTCATTTTGCTAAGGAGTAAAATGGGGCGTGTTGTGAACATCACAACAACTAGCAACCAAATGAAATAATTATATTCAAAGTGTTCAAGAAAACTAGATGAAATGAATACATAACTTCCAACTATCCTTCCTGTAAATTATTATTCAACTTGAGACCTAAGGTATTCAATAAGGATGCATGAATTTTTATTTTCAGTTTAAGTATGTGCACGTGATTAATTATCCTCATCTTAAAGATCAGTTGAACAAACCAGTGACTGACATTAGCCTACGTAGTTGAGGATATTCCCTCATAGCCGACCGGATAGAGCCTTGCTGCCAACGAGCATCCATAGCCCCGGCAAGGTTATCGTTACAATTCTCCTAAGTAGAGCCCCACTGCCAATGAGCGTCTATAGCCCTGGTAGAGTTACTTAGATGGCTTAATCTAGATTTTTAGTATAATCTGCTTTATTTATTTTTTATTTTTTATATTTATACTTTATTGATTTTGATGCTTGATAGAACTTTCACAAGATATAGCAATTTGTAACTTTATGATGCAAGGAGTGGGCACTTGCTGAAATTAAGCTAAGAATTGTAATGGTAGCAAGAATGACCTCGGATTTTTCACCTAACATCTACATTGGTAGGTTCAACAAACCCAAGGATTTTAGGTGTGTCATCATGAGAAACCTTCCTCAAATTCTCAATCACTATTATTAAATACTAAATTTCAGAAGCTAAACAACTCTCTACATTCATGACAGTCACAACAAGTTATGTATAAATTGCAAATAATTAACCTGGATATTCTGAATTTTATACTATTTTGAATGGTTGTTAGTTTGCTCCTTAATATTTTAAAGTAAAACAAAGATCCCTGCTAAGGAGAAAATAACAAACCAAACAACAGACTATACAAGAAAAGACAAAAAGAAAAAGAAAACAAAGCAAAAGGACAACTGTACAAACAACTAACCTACAAAAGAAAACAGAAAACAAAGCAAAGAAAACTGTACAGTACCTACACTATATTACACAAAATGGACTGCCCTTTACCTCAGGCCTGGAAGTAGTGTTTCAAATGTTGGCCATTAACTGGTAATGGCACACCTTCCCCTGTCAAGGTCTTGAGTCTAAATGTGTTGTCCCCTATTATTTCTGAGACTTGTAATGGACCTAGCCATAGTTTATCAAATTTTCCATGGCTCCCCTTCTTTTCATGTGTTGTGTCCTAGCACAACACTAAGTCTAATATCTTGAATGTCTTGACTCTTGCCCTCTTATTAAACCACCTCTTAACTATTGCTTGGTGTTTGGCAAATTTTTCTATGGCTTGACCTCTTTTCTCATCTAATTGTAGCATTTGTACTATCCTGGCTTCCCTATGGTTATCAAAGCCTAAATACTCATTGGCAAACTTCCATATTGGTATTCTCAGATTTACTGGAAGTATGGGATTAGTCCCATAAACTAAATGATAAGGTGTACTACCTAAAGCTATTTTGAATTTGGTCCTATCTACCCATAGTGCATATTTTAACAAGGTATTCCACTCTCTAGGACTCTTTGCAATTAGCTTTTTTATTATATCTAATAAAATTTTGTTCGTAGACTCAGTTAATCTATTACCTTGAGGGTAATAATTTGAAGAAAACTTTAAAACAATCCCATATTCAAATGCCCATTTAGAAAACTTTAAAGAAGAGAAAGCAGGGCCATTGTCACATACTAATGAATAGGGAGTTCCAAACCTGGTGATGATGTTTTCTTCAAGAAACTTGATAACTACCTTAGTTGTGGAGAATTTGCAGCATGTGGCCTCAGTCCACCTTGTACAATAGTCCGTCACCGTCAATATGAATTTGTGTCCTGCAAAAGATGGAGGATTGATGACTCCAATAAAATCTAGGCCCCACTATGCAAATGGTCTTGATTCAATCACAGGTTGTAATGGGTTGGCTTGATTTCTTCCCTTATCTGCTACAGTCTAACAGGTGTGGCAACTTTTAATGTGACTCTTGGTATCTTTGAACATTGTGGGCTAGTAATAGCCCGCCCTCAATATTTTGTGTGTTGTAGCTAGATGGGAACCATGACCAGTTCCGTACTTATCATGCAGCTCTGTCAACACTTTATCCGCCTCAGCTCTATTTAGACATCTCAAATAAATTCCATCATGGTTCTTCCTAAATAGAAGACCTGTTTGTACCATATATTTCTATGCTTTAATCTTCAAAGCTCTCCTCTGAGAAGCTTTCATCCTATTTGGGTACTTTCCAGCTATTAGAAAAGTGCTTAAGTTACTATACCAGTTTGATGTGTCATGAGAATTCAGCACATACTGCTATTTTATCAAATCTGGATCCATATTTGCTATTGTTTGTACCAATGCCTGCCCTCTGACCAGCTTCATGGGAATGATTTCCATGTCAAATTCTTGCAGCGTGGTGATCCACTTGGCTCTCTTTTCTCTAGGTTCATTTTGCATCAGCAACATCTTTACTGCTGTGTCTGGCACTATGGATTTGATCTGGCTGCGCAGAATGTAATGTCTGAATTTTTTCACGGCTCTTATTAATGCAAATGCTTGTCTCTTAGTGTCCAGATATCTCAACTACGCATCCTTTAGAGGTGCGCTCATGAATGCGATGGGCCTTTCTTCATTATTTTCACCTTTCTGTGTCAAGGCAGCTGCGACCGAATGGGAGGATGCGAAGGAGTCTATGTAAAACGGCCTTGTGTAGTCTGGGCTTGCCAATACAGGAGCATAAAAAATTGCCTCCTTGATATCTTCGAATGCAGCCCTAGCCACAGGCATCCACTCCATCTGCACATCTTTCTTCAACATGGCATTTAACGGTTGCACAATCTCTGCAAAACCCGTGATAAACTTTTGAACAAAGTTAATTTTACCAAAAAATGATTTCAACTCTTTCCTACTATTTGGTATTTGCAAAATTTTTATTGATTCTATTCTATCTGGGTCAATCGATATTCCATCCTCAAAAATGACATGCCCTAGTAATTTACCTTCAGTAACTCCAAATGAACATTTCTTAGGATTGAGGGAAATTCCATACCTTTCACATCGCTTGAGTATTTTCCTAAGATCTTCAGCATGAGTGGATGCATCCTTGGAATACATAGTCAAATCATCCATATAAATAACAATGCACTTACCTGATAACCCACGGAATGTAATGTCCATGGCTCTCTGAAAAGTGGCACCTACATTGATCAGACCAAAAGGCATTCTTCTATATGCATAATATCCCCATTTACAAGTGAAGGTGGTTTTTAATCTATCATCTCTATCAATTAAAACTTGGTTATAACCCGAGAAACCATCTAAGAAAGACATCATCTTCGCCCCATTTACTGCTTGCAGCACTTCGTCTATTAGAGGCAGAGGATAATTATCCTTTTCGAATGCTTTGTTCAAGTTTCTAAAATCTACGCATAATCTGATGTCTCCATTTTTCTTCCTCACTGGTACTAAGTTAGCTACCCAAACTGAATGTCTGACTGGGAAAATTATTCCAGTAGACAACAATTTTTTAACTTCTTTGAAGATTAAAGGCTCTAGAATGGCATTTACAAGCCTTTGTTTCTGCCTAAATGGTTTAATCTCTAGTCTCAAAGGTATTACGTGAGTTATGATGGACGTATCAGAGGTTTTAAGGTCTTCATAGGTCCATGCTATTACGTGTTTGTAATCTTTCAGAGCATCTAAAACTTCTTTTCTAATTTTCTCAGAGCAAGCTTTTCCGATTGGCACATTTTGTGGATTTTGCTCTGTCCCTAAGTTGTGTAAATTGCACTTACCCCCTTCTGTTTCAAGTAAATCTTTCTGTCTTATTACTCCATCGAAGTCAAAAATGTGTTCTAATTCAATTACCCCTTTGGGTAAGAAATTGCTCTTCAGGTTGATTATATCTTCTTCGTCCCATGTTGTCTCAGGCCTCTCTTGTTCATCAATGATTTGAGCCTTGAATACCTCATTACAAGTCAGAAAATCAATAATTTTCTGATCCCCCCCCAAATACTTGAGAGTGGGTAACATTGTCTGGGATACTGGGAACATTAACTAATTCAATAGCAAATCTTCTCAATCCTGACAGTGTCAAAGGTTCTAGTGTGCTAGAAGCAACTGCTAGTGCGTCTGGTCTATGATTTAATTCTCTAGGGATATGCTCTATGTTAAAAGCATCAAATGAATCTATTAAACCCCATACTCTATGTCTATAACAAATCATTTTTTTGTAATTGCAAACATATAGCTTCCTCACTTCCCTGACTATTAGCTTAGAGTCTGAAAATACCTTAATCATTTTTACCCTTTTCTTGATGGTCATGACAAGTCCCAAAATTAAGGCTTCATATTCAGCAATATTGTTAGTACAGGAAAACTGCAGTCTATATGGTGCTAGGTATGACTTACCTTGAGGATCTATAAGTTCAATACCTACACCCGCACCCTGTTTTGATTTAGACCCATCACATTTTAGTGTCCATATGCCATCTTTACTTTTCTGACCTTTTACCCTGGCATGCTTTGTCTCCTCCACTACTTGTGAGGGGCTGGTATGTTTATTCATGGGTATTTCTATTTGGTCAACTTGCATGTGTATTTTCAGCTTGCAAATTAGAAAGACAACTACCCTTGTCCTTTAATCCCTCTTCTAAATTTGAAATCAGAGCATCTACATCACCCTGAACGTATTTCTGTGTTTGATCAGGATTCACATTTTCCTCTTGCAATTCTACCTTCTTTGTGCATTTTTTGTATTCATATTCAATGATGTCTTTGCACATTCCACAACTCTCCTCAGAATGTGGCCTATCATGGACTCTACATCCATCCTTATACATTTTACATTGGACTGGCGTATTTTGTTTAATGCATTCTTCCACCTCTTGTCTAATGGCATGACCAAATTTTTCCATTGCACTGTTTTCTTCATCCGAAGAATTTCCATCAGAATCAATGAATAATGCTGTCTCCTTGCTTACATGTTTTTCTCTAATGTTTAACATCATGATCTCTTCAATTTGCACCCCATTGTTAGTAATTCTATAAACACCAGGTTTAATAGCAGCATACAATATTTCATTCGTTCGATTATACTCTGTTATCATGTGTTTCATCCTGGGTTCTGCCTCTATTCTAATTTGGTTTGGGACACCTCTCCAAGGTAGCCACATATGTGAAAAGTCAGTGGCCATATATCCATTTAATGTCTTGGACCAATCCCTACTTAACAACATTCCATAATTCACGGGTATGTCCACTATTTGAATGTCAATGAATTGGCTTACCCTGGGGTCTAAAGCTAATTGCATTTGAATGTTCATGTGTTCTCCTATCACACTAACCTCAGTCTTATCTAACTGTGTGACAACCTTAGCAGATCTGGTGGGAGTCAGCCCGAGAGTTTTGCATATTCCTAAGGGCATTACATTGGCTGAGGCACCAGAGTCTACCATGCAGTTGTGTATGTTCTTCCCACACAATCTAACAGTTAACAAGAAAAGAGGAGCATCCTTCTTATCAATGTACATTACTACATTTGTATTGGAAGGCTACTCAACTTTCTTACTTTTCTCTTTAGGCAGTGAATCTCTATTAGGAACAGCTATATTAGCAACCTCATATGTTATGGATGCATCCAGAGATTTTATAAAAGCATTCCTGATCCTTGGAGTTTTTAATAATTCATTCAGAGGTATACTAACCTTTATTTTCTTTATTTCTTCTGACAAGTAACTCATTAATCTTGTTGTCTCCACTATTTCAGCTTTACTTGTTTGGGCCTTTTCTAACACTATTCCACCATTTGCATTAGCCTTAAGTATGGCAGGATTGTTGCTAGCGCTTTGATCTAGGGGGTATTGAAGTTGTTAGGAGGGATGGAAGTGGTGAAAGGTCCTCCTGGCCTAGTGTTGTTCCTTAAATTGTAGGTGTGGTTTTTATTTGTCTGTTGAAAGGCCTGCACCTCTTCTATTTCAATTAATACCTCATTTTTAGTTTCAGAGGGAAACTGAAAAGCATTTAACACAAAGGCTGATTTAGGATAAAGATTTTCACAAAAGTATGGTTCATCTTCCAACAATTCATCTTCCTTCTCTTCTGTAGTTGCAAAGGTAAAGGTTTCTAAAACTAAAGCTATATCATACCCTGAGGGTACTACCTCATTACCCTTGGGAATAAGAAACTCAGAAGTAGGAGGCTGCGCCTCTATATTAAATATGCTGGCTGCTAAATGAAACTGTGGACAGTCAAGCTCAGCATGGGCATTGGTATTGTGAAATCTGCACCAGTTTTTTAGTGATGTATTGGGCATTTGGATGCCAGCCGTTTGTTTTGCATCAAGATTATCTATATTCTCAAAAGGAGAAGCTAGAGTACCGTTGTTTGGTCCAGTGTTCCATGTTTTGGATGGCCTAGTCTGATTTTGATTTTTGTTATTATTACCCCAGACCCTATTGTCTATCACTGGCCCTCTATTTTGCATTGGTTGCCCTTGGTTATGACCTTGATGCTGATTATAGTTTTGACTCTGATTTGAACATTGGCCCTAGCTATTATTTTGGGTATGGCTCTGATTATAGTTCTGATTGTAATGCTGATTTTGATTTGAACTATAGTTTTGATTTTGGCCCTGGTTATAATTCTGATTTTGATTGTATCCCTGGTTACCTCTCCCATAGAGGTTCTCATTTCTTAGTTGTGTTACTTCAGTGGTCAATCTTTTCAAATGTGCAGTGATCTCTTTGATTTCTTCCCTTTCCTCCTGTGCTTTTGCCATAGTTGTATCCCTGGGAGGTTGGAAGAAAGGCTGACCATTATTTTGACTGTTATTAGAAGTGTTACCCGTGTAAGGAGTTATGGCTTGGATTGGGGTAGGACTATACACAGGTGTGTAAGAAGGAACCAGATTTAATAATGGAGTGTGATGCATAGGGACTCCATTCCATGGTTGTGCCTAATTCTGCATCCCAAAATTTCCTCCATTAACAAATGGGCTACAAGTTGTGTGCCTCATCTCTTGATTTACTGAGGCTGCCTCTTTATTGGCTTTGGATATTGAATCTATGTAAGGTTTTCTTTTGACAAACATGGCAGTTAAAGGATCTAAGGCTGCATAGTACATAGCCAACAAGGTATCATCATCCACGGTGTAAGGGGCTACTAGCCTAGAATAGGCCTTTTGAAATCTATCATTGAAATTATCAATCAACTCTCCCTCACCTCATTTTATAGTAGCTAATTTATGATACAAGATGCAAGGATCAATGGGTCCTCTAAATCTAGATAGAAATCTTCTTCCATAAGTGACCAGGAAAAAATATAGCCATTGGGTAAGTTTACATACCAATTAGAGGCTTGTTCATTAAAGGTGTAGGGGAACAATCTACACACAACGTCCTCGTGCTCTAATCTGGCCCTAAAGCATGCTTCCTTAAATATTCTAATGTGGTCTTCTGAATCTTGGTGTAACTGGTATTTAGGACATATCTTTTCCAGATTTTTGGGCATCTCATTATAATCAGGGAACTCGATAGGAGAATGGACATTGAAATAAGCCATTGCAGGTGTTTGAGCTTGATCTGAACTTGTAGGAATACCTAGATTTATTGGTGGGATAGGATTTATAGGAGGATTAGGACCTCTAGGAGTACCTGAACCAAGATTTAAAGATCTGAATAGTGATATGTCAGGACTCACAATGTTATGGATGTTAAAAGGTGACCCAGGAGGTGTTCCAGATGAACTCCCTGCTTGTGATATTTTAGGATTCCAAATCAAAGGGTTCTTACTTCACCTTGTATCAGGTAGTTGCACAAAAATATCCCCTAAACTAGATCTAGACCTGGTCACTCTATCACTGTTATTAGTCAGTTCTTCTTGAAACAAACCCTTACTCAAGTCAGGCCCTCCTTCTAGCGCTAGAAAAACTGTTGGTGATTGTTTTGATGCAATCATAACAATTAGTTAAAATTCACATAAAATGAACCAAAACTGACTTGAAAGATATGAAGGAATCGATTAAGATTCACTTAATCCCAAGTTTAATATGGTCAGGTCTTGACCTGTTGGGCAAATTTAGTTGGTCAATATGAAGCTGTAATGTTCAAGGGGCCTTACGTAGTTTAGGGTTTCTTATAGGTTTACTGGACTCAAACTATGCAAAAGATCATCAATATCAGCATGTTGTTCATTCCTTTTTGCATAAAAATGTTACTGTGCTGCAAAGCTTTAAATGGTTTTCTTGAATTATTGCAGCTTTCTCCTCTTAAATATTTATGAAAACTGTCTACTTTTAACTTTGTTATGCATGCTCTTTCAAATATAAGACAAATTTTCTTCAAATTTCTATGTTTTAAGCTAAGTATTTTCAGATGGGTTGGGAAAAGTTAGAAAGATCTAAACTAAACATCATTCATTCTACCAAATGATCCAATTCTTTTGTTATCCACTGTATAAGTATTGCAGTAACTTGATCAAATCCACAGACAAACCCTTAAGTGTAAGTTCTGAGCATTTTCACAAACATACACCTAAAATTGCAAGCTCTAAGAGAAAATGTTTCAAACACAATGAAGAGTAAGAAAACACTCAGAAGATAGATGCAGAATCCCAAATTCAATTGTATTAGAAACAGACAATCATATAAGATTTACAATGTCTGAATGACTCTTAGCTTCAATGATCAAAATACAGAAAACTTACAAGCTTTACAGATATAGTAAGGAAGCTAGATGTTCCACGCATTCCTTATTGCAGACATAGGCAACCTCCTTCTTCTACTTCTACCCTAAATAAAATGTTATTCTTACAAATTCTTGCCGCTACAAATCTCTATGTAGCCCCTGTGTAAAGTTTTACAGTGTATCAAGGCACAATATATAGACTTTCTGATTGTCCTTAATACAGCCCAAAACCCTATTTTAAACCTTGGTTCAAACCCCTGGTTACAACAATAAATGTTGGTGAACCAGTCCCCCAAAATACCTCTGAGTATACATCCAATCTAGGCAAAATATGCCCTTCTGAAACCCTAGTAGCTCGATAATAACTTCTGTTTGTCTGCTGCGATGATGTTTCAACTGCATTTTGTCCTCATCAATGAAGACCCTTGACTTCTTCACACTTAATCCTTATCTTCCTCTGCTCCTGAGATCTAATTTCCTCCTCTGTGATGTTACCACCATCAAGCTTTAGCTCCCTCCTCAACTGCAAACCTGCAAAAATAGATAAGCAATAAGTATCATTTCATTTAATAAACACTAGGAACTGAAACACCTGTTAAATCAAGGCGTGACAATGTGAACGCATCAATCAAGCCCTAAATATGTGGAAATCACGTCAAAAAATTCATATACAGCGTCCAAAATAGTCAGGTCAACTATCGTTGACCAAAAAATATGCATTCAGGCCCCAAAAATAACCTCAAAATTCCTAGTGCTTCTGCCTTTCCCCGCCTATCGGCATGACATCCACCATCGGCAGGTCCAAAAAATTATCATACCGATTGCTTTTGTTTGGCCGATATGGCCCTTTCAATATTCAGCTAAGTCTTTCCTCATCCATCGGCATAAGATAAGACTATCGGCGAGGCAATAATCATCTCCATCAATCACCATCGTCTGGCCAATGCGACTCCTACCAATTTCCCTTGTTTAAATCTCTGCATGCCCGTTACACAAGCCGAATGTTATACATCCATTTAATCAGATTTAAATCTGCCTTTGATTCTATGGCTTGTATGTCACAATGTATGTTTGATAATATACAATTCGGATACATACAATGATTTTTCTATTATGGACTTT
The DNA here is from genome assembly GCA_027924645.1 of Cunninghamia lanceolata. Classification (NCBI taxonomy): domain Eukaryota; kingdom Viridiplantae; phylum Streptophyta; class Pinopsida; order Cupressales; family Cupressaceae; genus Cunninghamia; species Cunninghamia lanceolata. The sequence goes on along the minus strand of BSBN01000194.1, from coordinate 6,385,400 downwards.
TATTTCGAATCCAGCCTGTATGTATGCAACGTATATCGGTTTGTATATCGCAATATACAAACACCAAAATATACAAGCATTTAACTCTATTTTATGTCTTTTCAATTCCGTCATATAGAATAATGCATAAACCGTTGTAAACAACCCTCGGACCTATCGCTGTTATAATCGGCAATTTATAACCCACCGAATCCGCAATGTATCTCTTGATATGTAAATCGGACATGATACATAGGATAAATCCACTTTATTATTGTTTGGATTCCGGCTTGCATGTGGTGCCTTGTATGTTTTGGAACATATATACAAGTGCAGACATATACAAGGATTTAGCTTCATTCCATAATTTTTTTTGGTTCTGGCTTGTATGTATGCGTTGTATGTTTTGAAACATACAAGCCATGGAATATACAACGAATTAACCATAATTCCTAACCTTTTGGATTCTGACTGATCTATATTCCACAATGCATATGTACTTGTATCCTTGGATATACATTTAAATACATACGAGCGCTTCATCATGTTTCATAACCTTTTCGGGTCCGTGCTTGTATATATAGTTGTATGTCGTAATGTATATATAAATATACAAGCCGGATTTATACAACAAATTTTCCATATTTAAAACCCACCTCAAGTCTGCCATTGTATATAACATTTGTATGCATCCTCCGGTATACAAGTTGGATGCGATACAATGAACTAATCAGATTCTAACCTCTCTTCGATTCCACGTTGTATGTATGTGTTGTATGTTTCGTAACATGCAAGCCATGGAATAGTCAATGAATTAACCACAATTCATAACCCTTTTAGATTCCGGCGGATGTATATTCTGCAATGTATATTTGCCGCATATCGAGCAATGTATAAAACATTATACATTCCGGACTTAATACATTTGCTCAACTTGATTCGAGACACTTTGGATTCCGGCTTGTATATAACACTTGTATCCTCGAATATACAAAGCGTGGAAACATTCAACTGCTAAACCATATTCCATAATCAATTCGGGTCCGCCATGTATAAAGTGTTTGTATATTTGACCTGCCAAAATATACAAATGTGAGATACAAAGTAGAACTTAAACATTTATCCATTTTAACCCTAAATTACTTCGGGTCCACCTTGTATACACCATCCTTTATTAAAATGCACACAAGGGAAAAAAAGAATATACAATTGCCTTTGTATATGAAAGCGATGTATAAAGGGCAATGTATGTAACATTAAAACGACCCAACATGCAAATGAATAATGCATAAGCAACCCGACTGCAAAAAGAGACCAAGTGCAAAAACAACTTTGCACATACAAAGGACCTTGCATATGCAAAGTGATATACAAACCTGAATGTACATTTTACCAAAATGATCATAACTTGCAAAATATGGCGAATTTTAAGATGGTTCAAAAAGCAACCCTAGCTCATTTTTTACAAGGAATCCAACCATATAATGTCCTGGTACTAAAAATGCATTTTTATTTGTTTTTATCAAAGTTTGCAATTTTAACCCTCTTTTTCCCTTTACCACCAAGCAAAACAACACACACAAGCAAAAGCAAAAAAAGCAAAGCCACAGCAGGGGTCCTCATTTTTCTAAGGAGTAAAATGAGGCGTGTTGTGAACATCACAACAAATCCCTTCTCTTGCTTTTCTAAACCTTTCACCCTCTTCTAATATTTATTGATCTTAGCATTTATCTCCATGACTAAATCAATCATCTCTGTACTTAGATTCGCTCCAGGATTCTCTAAACATGGTGAATAAATGGCCTTGAATTCCTTCATTGCCTTTGTTAATCCATAAATTGGTACTTCGTCGCAGTCAAGCCCAATGAGTTTTTCTATTACCTTCATATGTATCTTTATTATGCTATATGTAATTTCTTCCAAATCTCTAGTATTCATAATACAACCTTTGAGAATGTCTTCTTTAAACTTCAATTCTAACCATTGCTGTGGTAAGTGGTTAGCCATTCGAGGAGTGATGACTCCTTTATTTATTAAATCATCCACTCTCTCATCCATGTCCTTTAGCTATTTTGATTCCAATCTGCCCTCTTCTAATCTAGACTATTTGTGATGTATGAGAACATTACATTTGTTCTTCCTTATAAGAGAAGTATCCCAACCTATAATTGCCTATTTTATTACATTTTCTCCCTTTTGAATAAACTCCTTGAGCCATTTCTCAAAAGTCTCTGCCTCAGCTTTCTTATTTTCCATCTTATTTATTTGGTCTTTAGACATAATTTCTAGCTCTGCAGGTAACTCTGGCATACTACAACTGAGATCAAACATACTTTGGATAAATTGCTGCAACTGGATGATGTGTCCTTTCAAATAATCATACTTATCTTTATCTTTCCTCATTATTTCAATGGTGACATTGTTCATATCCTACCATTCTGCAATGTGTTTCTCCTTAGTTACATATACAAGATCCATGTTAAGCAATTTATAGTCATCCATGCTTATCTCTCCTTTAGCCTTCTCCTTTTGAGGTATATCCAACTCTAGAGTTATAGATCTAGAAGGATTTCTCTTTATTGCTAACATAATCCTTGATTTCCTTTTCTCATTTTGTGGATGACCTCCTAATAAAGTTTTGATACCAAAAGGTACTAATTGTATTTCTACCTTTTCTCTCTAAACTTTTACACCTATCCAAGTTGGTGTTTCCATACTTATCTTTGTTTTCTTTTCTACATTTATTACCTCTTCTTGAGGTTTCTCTACTTCCCTTTGCTCTTGTTGTGGTGATTGCTGCGGTGGAGGTTGCTGACCCAAGATTAGTGGTATATTGTCCTACTGTTGTGCCTCCTCCTCTTCATCTTCTTTCTCTTCTTCTAAGTCTTCTTCTTCTTCTTCTGAGTCTTCTTCTTCTTCTTCCGAGTCTTCTTCATCATTCTATTCCATATTTTCTTCTTCTATATTTTCCCTTTGTTCCCTATGCTTAGTATCATCTTTAGAAATATTTTCTATATTTTCATCAGGACCACATGATATCTTTGCTGCCTCTATCATTGTTTCAATTTGTCCTTGCACATTTTTAGGCATGCTTGTTTGATCTGTCTGTGAGGGCTAATTTGTGATTTGCCAAGCCCTTCTGCAGCCTTTTCCTCCTATTTTTTCTCTATGTTCTCTTCTTCCTCTAAATTTTCTTCTTGCTCACTTTGTCGATTATAAACATTAAGAAAATCTAGAACCTCAATATTAAAAACATTCACTAACATTGCTTCCTCTGTCATCTACTTAGTTTGAATTGGTACCTCTGTTGTCATGCTTATTTTCTCTGATTATGCTGGCACCTTTGTTTCCTTTCTAACTTTTTCCCTTCCTTTCTCTTTTTTCTGATTCTTCTATTTTTGGTGTAACAACTTGTACCTCCTCTATAATCTCTGGTGATACCAGTGTACCAAAAGGATCTACTACCCCTAGTTCTTCCTATACATTTTCTCCTTTTGATCCTAAGCCTTGGGCCTTCATATATACTTAGGTACTATGTTCCTCTATTATAACAGAACCTTTATGTACTTCTTCCTTCTTTCCAAGTCCTATTGTGGTACTAATTTCTCCTTCTATATCCTCTTCATCACTGCTATCATCTTCCATATTCATCGGCTCACTTACTTTCTTGCTTTCTTGGGCTTTTGACTCTTGCAACTTCTCCTCGGTTAATTCATGTTTAACCCTCATATAGCCATGTCTTCTTTCTTCTGGTGTGGATTCATTAGGCATGTCCTTCTTCTTAGTTTCTACTTATGAAGCACTTATAACTTCATCTTGTAATGGTGCCTTTCCTGCTGAAGATTCAATCACTATAGCCTTCATGATTTTTTGCCATGCTAGCATCCCAACTGTTTGGGTTTGTTCTATACTAATGTGATGACTTGACGACCCTGTCTCTACAATTGTTCCTGAGGCTATTGCTACTGTGATACCTAAGGCATAAGGATCCATTAAAGTTGCATTTTTATCCTTTTCAATAACTTTGGCTTCTATAATCTTTCTCTTCTTTTCATAAAAACATTGTAGCTCATCCTAATTTTCTCTTCCTCTTTTCTTGCCTTTTTTCTAGAATGTAGGGTCAACACCCTTAGCCTTGAGCTCCTCTATCCGATCCTTCAACCATGTTTTAGAGAATACACTAATTGGTTTTGATAGAACATCCAAAGATGTTTCCCATGGTTGTGACCAATCTGGTTCATTAATGGGAATCTGTCTTGTGCTCTCATAACTATGGTGCAACACCTTACCATCATCTTCAATTTCTAAGGGAACATTAATTTCCCCCATTGTCTTCATTTGTTCCATAGTCAACCTCTAATGAGATCTCTTTCTTACTTCTCTCTCATTCTCGCAATTAGACCAATAATCCTCGATATGTACTTGATGTTTGTATTTAGGGTCAATATGCTTTTGAATCCTATGAAAAGAATCAAAGCATCTAGCCAACTCAAATTCTTAAAAACCATAATACCTCAGTTCTTTTTATGAATAAATAGCTACTTCTTCACTGTAACAAGAATACCTTCCAATAGCCCAAGGGAGTTTGATATTTCCTCTACTCCACTTCTTCTTGTACATCCTAAATGCACTCAGATTCTGCCTAGAGAACTCTAATACAATTAGTTTATCTAAAATGTATCGAGGCAACATGAATGTCTTTCCTTCAAAACCATCAGTTCTGATATATGTGAAGTTATGAAATTGTATGTACCACGCGCTATGTGGACTTATAGTACTTGTTACTTCTTCAGACAACCTCCTATCCTTGTCTCTAGTCAGAACTCTCACCATATAAGTGCAAAATACATCATTTACTAGAGAAAACTTCCTCAATGCATTATCCTCTTATAAGTCTAGATAATGATCATAAACCAATTTCTGACTTGGACCATTTCCCAGGATCCCAATTCTTTCAATCTCATCTATGTAAGGTTAAATCTTAGCTGCACATGAATACAAAACATAAGATGACAAATAGAAAGGCATCATTTTATGATTTCTTAACATGGCCTACTTCTATATGGCAGTGCTAATAGTCTTGGCCCAATGAATTTTCCCATCCTCCTTTTTTGCTTCTCGCATGAATTGGATAATGGTGAACATTCATGGTTCACACTTTGTTGCATCCCTCAATCCTACCATTCTACTCAGCATTTTAATCATCAAATGTATTTCTTCTTTGAAATCGATTCTATAGAGGTTTATTGGTACCCTCGCTATAGTCTTAGGTTTGTTTTCTATAGTGTACCATTTGTAGAAGATTGTACTCTTGCATTCTCTTTCATTGATATTAAAATCCTCTGTATATTGATCTATATCTGCATCCAACATTTTATCCTAGATTTCTAAGATGAATGTCCTAGATATCCCTTCTGTAGATAAATCAGTAATGTCATGTTCTTCATGCATTACCCTTCTGGTTCTTGAGTCATATCTACTTAGACATTCTAAAACCAGATCCTTAGCTTCCATTGCCAATGAAAATCTCGTAGGCTTGTATAACCCCTTTTCCCAGATGTGCCTCATATCAAGACTAGCATCTAATTATGTGATTTTCTTTAAGACATTCTCTGTATCATAGTAGCCAATGCTTGTATCTGTCACAATTCCACATGTGCTGATCAAAGATGGATATCCTCTCTGTGATGGAAATTCCTCTTTTTCTATTTCTTTTCTTGGCTTTCTTTACTTTTTTACATTTACTTTTTCTTCATCCATTGTATCCATCTTCTTTTGCTTTAGGGCCATCCTGTAAGAAAGATCATATGTTTAACCCCTTCATTTTATTCCCTCTTCCTAGGGTTTTACCGTGAGTTTTTACATTTTCACGTTTACCCTAACCATTTTGTCTTTTCCCTATTTTAGATTCCATGTTATCTAATAGCAATCAGTTAATTTCCCTAATTAGCTATAGTAATTTGCCATTCATCTGCTTCATTTTAAAATGAAATTACCCATAACTAAAATGCATTTTTCATACATTTTAGGGCATATACCTGTATTCGTGACCAACTTAACTCTATAAGTGTTGACCCAATTTACTATTTCAACTACGCCATTACCGTTCTAAAATTTTATTCAGCAGTTGAATCTTCACTCAATCTATGCAATAATCTCGTTCATCTACAATTTTAGATCTCAAGATGTAATTATGAAAGTATAATAGACTTTAATTTAACCTTAACATATTTGAATTCCACGTCTTTCACTGTTAGTTCCGTATTGAATGTGGTATTTAATGCATCTCTTAAACCCATCTCTTTATTTCAACTTTGTATCTTAAACACTATATCCGTTAGTTCTCTGCTTTTATATTTTGACTTTTGTATATCTCCTTGTATATTACTTTGTATATCCCTTTGCATATGTCATATTATCCCCATAATATACAAACATAAACATGTGATGGCTTATAAAACAATATCGCACTTTACTTTGTGTCTAATTTTTGATTTCGCTTTTGTATTTTGCAATGTATATATAATAGATACAATCTAACATACAAATGCAGAGCCAAAAGATGCATTCACTCTACTTTAATTTCCTTATTCATTATGATATTGCATTTTACCCTTTTGTATATCAAGTTTGTATGCATACAATTTTTCATACATACAAAAACGTTGATATGAGCTATTTTAGACCACCCTTTAAAATCATCATAGGGTTTTATATTTATCTTGTTTGTATCCCTCCTTGTATCTCTTGATGTACATGCAACATACATTTTAATATACAAGACGGCTATTTGGCTGTTTTTAACCATTTTGTTACTTTCGGGTTTGTATCTTTGTATGCTTTATTTTATATATCCTTTCATTTATGACATACCTACAAAATGTGGAACCCGTTTTTATTATACACCATTGTTTACTTCATCTTTAGGTCCAACTTTTGTATGTATCAATACCAAGCCCCTTTTCTCCCATCGAAAGTGTTTTATGACAATAACCTACAGGTCCCACGAATGTTAAACACTTTCTTAATTTCCATTTAAAAGCTGCATTTTTATGTATATTTAAGACGCAAAGTTGATACATACAAAATACGATACAACGTAAAGTAAACTTTCAACTTTTATAAATTGCATACTTCCTTCAAGTTCAATCATATATATTTTCCACTTTGTATATTGAATGCGCTTGTATTGAACATACATACAAAACACATATACAAGCACAGACTTGCCATTTTAATCATTCAACTTTTGAACGTCAGTCAAGTCCAGTTTGTATACAAAAGGGGCAAACACTCAAAATATACATGCAACCAACAAGATATAAAATGCCTGATTAAAAATAACATGATAATACAAAGACCTCATATACAAATAAATTTGTATATGACATACAAACTCTAGAACAGTGCATTTTACCAAAACCCTCATACTTTACAAAATATTAGGAATTTCAAGTTGGTTAAAAAAGCAACCCTTAATCATTTTTCACAAATAATTCACTAATACCTTTAGTTTATTTTCTAGTACTATGCAATTTAAATTTGAACACTTTTACAACATCTACCCCCTTTTCCCTTTACCACCAAACAAGACCAACACACAAGCCAAAAGTAAAAACCACAGCAGGGGTCCTCATTTTGCTAAAGGGTAAAATGGGGCATGTTGTGAGCATCACAACAATACCCATTCCTTTCACTATTACAATCCACAAACTTTGCTTCAATCTTCAAGTGCAAACTGCCTCTCCTTTGGTGTCCTACACATGCAAACATTGCATCATTCTATTCATTCTCAAATTCGAGATACCTCACCTAGGGCTTCTTTCTTATCCGCTCTGCCCAGTCTTTTGGTACCTCTCTTTTACCAAACTGCAACATACATTAGACTGCAACACTCATTCCCCAATACCCATCAATATCAAGAACACACTTAGTGCTCGTTGCCCAGATCTTTTGGGGCTCTAGGTTCCTTCCACAACCCATTATTATTCTTCCTCTTCTGCTGTCCATAGGTCCTGGCTAAGTTGCCTCACATCGGTGCTCTACTCAGCACTCAGAACCAACCTTGCTCTGATACTAATTTGATAGCATTGAGCCTAAGGTCTATCCTAGATGACCTCAAATTATAAAGATTCAAGAGATGCACACTTAAATAAAACCCATATCAACATGATTCAGCAATAATGATAGGAAGTTCAGGCTTTCAGATTATGAACAACTTAAATTATAATCACAAAGAAAATTAGTGGCAAGGGTCTAAGAGGTCTCTCTCTCTCATAGCTTGAAACACTTAGAAAAATATCAATCGGCAAGGAATTGATAGGAAAGATAAAACAAAGATTTTATAAACTATGAAAAATCCCTAATTACAATGTTCTGAATAGACTACCTATTGCTCTATTCTACTATCAAGCATGACATTACATAGCATAGAGGCTTACAGCTATCGGCCTTCCCCTATAAAAACAAAACCTATATCTAAAATCTATCTTCACTTCCTGCTCCTCTCTGGACTCGACTCTTTGGCCTTCGGCCCTCTCCCCACACACCTTCTTCTCTACCTGATGGCCTCTGTCTTCATCCTGTAGTCTCCTTCTACTCACACGGCCCCATCAGCCTTCTTTTCCAACTGTCCTCTTCATTTTTGGCCTGCAGCTTCCTCTCAGCCTTCTCGACCATCCCCTCTCATCTTCTGCCTATCAGTTCTATATTTGTTTACCACCCGCGACCTCTTAATTCCTCTAACTATCAGTTATCATGATGTTTTGATAGATAAAAGGTCACCTTTGAATGAATCCTTGTCGCTTGGGCAACATAAATCTTCTAAGATGGCTCTTACATGTGTGACAAGAATCATCTAACTTATAAGTAACTGTCAATGTCCAACTGCTCTTAGCCAATTATTCTCAATAACTATTTATTCTCCTTCTCATGTAGTGACATGAATCTGCCTTTTTCCTTTCCTTATTTTTGACATTTTATCTACCTCATGCCCATGATTTAACCATTTCAAGGAATCTCTCTAATTAGCTTCCAGATGTCTAGCTATTCTTCTCCACTTCCAACCTTTCATTTGCCTCCAAATTGTAGCTTATAGAACTAACTCTTGGTAGTTTCTAAGATAGGAAGCTACACCTTCAAACACTCAAACCACCTAAACACTATAGAAATCTTAAAAATGAACAAAATTCAAAACCAAAATTTAAGATGGAGAGTGATGCCCTTGCATCAAGTGGTGATACACCAAATAATATAGGACCTATATAGTTGTTTTGACACATAATGTGACCAATGAGATAGCTATGTAATGAAAAACTCAGGTTTTGACATGTTTTGATGCATAAGTATTTCATAGAGAGGCCTTGGAGTTTATGACAAACACTCAGGAGGAACAACAAATAACCTTCTTAGAAGCTCAAATGGTTGACTTCATAGTTGAATCTTGCATGAAACTAATAGGTTACCAACTATGACTTGAAAAATACATGTACATCTTCATAAAGGCAATAAGAAATTAGACTAAAACCAAGGACAACACTATTATCACAAGGAAATATCAATAATTCCATGATATCACACAATATACTATGTTGAGGAGGCAAAAAAAGCTTGATTCCATTGATTGAAAGGTACCATAACTAGATACAAATTTGAAAAATGTAGTCTTTTCTCAAAAGTATGAGATTACAATATTGTTAGTGAGTTACAATGCATAGTTTAGACTAGAAAGAACTGAAAAAGTTACAATACCTATCCAAAACTAAAATAACTCACTCTAGAAAACTAGCTAGAACTCTCCAAAACTGGCCCTAGGCATCCCTTTTGATCTCCAACAGCTTGAGAATAAATAGGACATGCTTTGAGGGAGAAAAAGACACTTGTCCTTGAAGAGGTTTGGTCAAACCTTCTTTGTTGTTGTTGTACCAACACAAAGATGATTAATCTCCTTGAAAGGCTCCACTATGCATGAAAAGAGGAGGTAGTTGGAATGTACACCTTGATAGTGGAGCTACTCCTTGAAATGCTCCAACAACTACCCTTATACTGCCTAGATGATTGCAAAGTGGTTAAAACTACTTTAGAATGCACTAAAAGCCTCATAACTATCCCAACTACCCATTATCTCTTCAAACCTCACCTTGACTAGTTATAGGATATGTGTCTTCAAGGTTTGAATCACTCAAGATTCTTAAAGAGGCATGGGAAAAAGTGTTTTAGTCCTTTAGGACTTCATAAGTCACTTGAAGCTATCTTTTGAATGCCAACTTACTTCATCTGCCACTTGTTTTTAACATCATATAGCTTGTGCAGTGTGTCCATACCTCAAAATGTTCAAAATGACTTCTTTCATGTTTAGTTGTTCTTGTGTAGTGGAGAGAAAAATAGAGATTCTCTACCAATTTATATATATATCTCTGTGTGTGTATGTATGTATATGTATGTATGTATGTATATGTATACATGTATATCTATACATATCTATCTATACATATATATACATACACACAGACTTGGAACTAAATGAAAATGTAATAGGTTATGTGTGTGTGTGTGTCTATACATATCTATCTATACATATATATACATACACACACACGTGTGTGTATGTATATATATGTATAGACACACACACACACACACACATAACCTATTACATTTCCACTTAGTTCCAAGCATTTGGATCTTCTTAGCTCTCTAAGTCATATTTTGGTTGATAGGCCATTCTATATGTGCACATATCTTGTAACTGCCAAATTTTGGTAATCTATTTTTTTGGTAGTCCTTCAATTTTTTTTTCTCCAAAATTCTAAAAAATAAAATTTTTAGAAAATCTGTCAGGCAAGAGTGGTAGTTATGCATTTTCAAGAGAAAGTGGAAATTGATTTGTTGTGAATCGTAGAGTCAATTTTAGATAATGAGAGAAGAGGAGTTAGTGGGTGTTTTGGAAATTTATTGATTTTATTTTAGAAGTTTTTTTTTAGTTTCTTTAAAATGTCTTTTAAGTTTCTTTCTCAATGAAGAGACGGGGTGGAAGACTCCGGATATTAAAATGTCTTTTAAGTTTCTTTATCAACAAAGAGACAAGGTGGAAAACTCCAGATACAAGAGACTTTGGAGATAAATTCAGTGGTATTGTCAAATGTAACAGGAGTTCAATAATAGGAGGATCACAATAGTTCTTGCATAGGTGGCAGTTAGTGTTGAATTGCTCATCAACCAAGGTATGTATGCTTGGCTTGTGCTATCCATGATCTTTCTTTGCAGCATTTTACTAAACCGTCTGCATGTCTTGTCTTTGCTTTCACATTATTTGAAGTTTCTAAAAACTGTTGAGCTAATACAAATTGTGCATATCCTGTGATCATAACATTCCATGAGATGAAATCTCTAAGGGATTCTATTAATAGTTTGTGTGCCTTGTCTATGCTTGTTATTTCATATCCATTAGCCTATATGCATTTCAATCATTGCATACCCTAAAACCGCATTTCTTTAGGACTTTATCAATTAGTCGTGGCTCTGTTCATTTTCTTCTCATTTCTACTGTGATAAAATTTAAGGCCTTGATATGTTTCTGTTGCATATGAATGTTCCTCACTCCATAGATGGTTGCTATATGGGAGTACTTTTTGAGGGAATTCGATAATGATGATAGTATGTAAGGTCTGCAAGCTGCATTGATCTGAAAGTTTTAGATACAAACAAACTATATCTCTATAAAAACATTTGTCTAACAAGTAGATGTTTTCGGTGTTTTAAGGATTCCACATTCCATGCCAATATAAAAACATTCTATCAACAACTTGTGATAAAGTTTTGGAAACATTTTAACATGTGATCCACTGTGACTACGTATCCTTGGAAAGGATCATAGCCCAATTAGGCCATAAGGCTGTTAAAATATCATCTCATATATTTTAAACGTTAATAAATCGGTTGGAGTAAGTATGAAACTAGTATGTTGAAGACAACAAGTAAGTTATGAAATGGAGAATGTTAAAGGTGTTAGTTACATTATTTGAAGTTTTTAGATTCTTTAATACCATTCTAATTTTTGCATCATGGAATATTTTTAATGATAAGTGTTTATTTTATTGTAACATTTTCATGCAATTGTGTAGACTTGTTTACTCCAAAGAGAATATGTGGAGATATTTAGGACCTGAATGTATCAAACTACCTGAGAGTTCTCTACTATATTTGTAGTTGCTTGTTACTATTCAGAACTGAGTTTTAACGTACAAAAACATAGGGTGTTTACTATGTATTATTATGGTTATTTTATTCACTATGGTCTTTCCTATGATTTTGATCTAGCCATCTTTTATCTACCTTTATTTCATCATCATCCATTTGCAATCCAAAGTTTAAATATCTTGAGCATTCTATTGTTTGTGAAATTTGTGGTTGGAGTGTAGTTTCAAAATAGGGATTGGATGTGTGGGTGCTAATGATTCCAATTATTGATATCTATATGAGGATTTTTGTAGCTTTCTATAGCATTCCAAGGCAAAATGTGTATTTTAAGTTTCTTGAATTTTCAAAAGGAGATTACATGGCTATATTTCATTTTGTTTGATAACCAGTCTGCAATAAGATGGGTCAAGCTAGTGTTTCCAATAAATTTTTAGGAATGTATATTTTAGTTGTGGTTATGGGTTTATATGTTATCCAGATACTTTGAGAGTGAACACTCAGTCCTTGGCTCTTAGGTAGACATTCTAGCCTAAAGTCAATGCTACTATATTGAATAGCTAAACAATTCTTTGAGTTGGCTATAAAACCCTCCAAAAAAATATATCAATGCTCTATCTAATTATTTGTTTTATACAATTCTTTCTCCAAAAATTATTTATGTTTACTTGCTCCTATGTGCCTTGGTAGACATTTTAATATAATAAAATTTATATTAATTATAATTTTTTTAGTTCTTTAAAAAATAGTTTAGTTAAGATTTAAATTTAATCTTATTTAGTTTGAAATTAGTTCTTATTTAATTCTATTAAAAAATATAGGAGATTTTACATTTATATATATGAAAATAGTGTTTATTTATATTAACATTATAATTATTTTAGTTCTTTAATCTTATTTAGTTTGAAATTAGTTTTTATTTAATTCTACTAAATTAAAATTGTAATTTAGTTTACAAGTTCTTTGTTATTTTTAAATCTTTGAAATTATTTAATCTTAATTTTGGTTTAAAAATTTTTAGAGATTCTTTTGAAATTGAAGAACAAATCAAAGGTAAATGTTTCTAATCTACAATTTACTTATTGATTATAATTGTAAATTTATTTATATTAATTTGTTTATAAATTGGACTTTTAAATTCAATTTAATTTATTGTTAAAATTAATATAAAAAGTTTAATTAAAAATATATATATAAAAGTCAATTGGTTTAGTTATCATTTCGTTTTATTTATTTATTTAGTTATAAAAAATTTAGTTTAGTTAGGATTTAAATAATATTAAATATAAGCTTAGATTAGTTTGAAATTAGTTTTTATTTTTTAAAAAAATTAATTTGAAGTAAGTTTAGTTCAAATCTAAATTTAAATTTTATTTAATTTTAAATATAAAATAAATTTTATTATAATTTAGTAAATTTTAATTTTACTTTAGTATTACTAAAAGTACTTTTTAAAATATAACTTTTATACACTGAAGTTACTTTTTTAAATTGCAAAACTATGTTACCTTGATTTATTGTAGTTAGAAAGTTTTTTTAGGGCCTTAAACCTCTTATGAGGAATTAAGTGGAATCTTTTCCCTTCTATGAAAGTGCTTATTAATCTCCAAAAATACATTTAGCATCCTACAACAAAACTAAAGTGATTCTGAAACATAATTTTTTAAATAAAAACTAATGCTAATATTAAATCTTTTAAAATCTTACCTGTATCTTCAAATGAAACCATGGGCATGAGCACATCATTCCATCTATATGGCTTTTCTTTTTAATTTATCAATTCTCTAAAACTGCCTCTACAACACCCATTTCAAATGTCCACTTCATGAATGAAGAGTGTGAGTAACTAAATAAGTTTGCTCATTCATTGCTACAACCATCTATTTTTTTCTTGTAATCTTGCAACAAAACTAAATTCATTATGAGATATAACTTTTTAAGAAAAAACTCTGCAAACATTGAATTTTTAAATCTTACATGTATCTTCAAATGAAACCATGTTGGGCATGAGCGCTTCATTTTATTTGAGTGGCTTTTCTTTTTAATTTATCAATCCTCTAAAACTACCTTTGCAACACCCATTTCAAATGTCCACTTCATGAATGAAGAGTTTGAGAAACTAAATAATTTTTTTTGTTTTCATTGCTGCAACCATCTATTTTTTTAAGAAGGTTTCTTTTATCTGTTTAAGTCATAAAATAGCAATATAATTTTAGTAATTATTTTAAGTGAAAATATATTTTTTTAATTATAATGGATAATTGCATCTATGTTTTATATCCTTATTTGTAATTAGAAACATTTATTATTTCCTAAATTTAGTGGATGATGAATTCCTAAGATGTAGCCACTTGTGCTTTATTATTATTTTGGAATTTTCATTGGTACTTTTAATAATTTTATTCATAGTAATATTTGATTAATATTTAGAGATAAATTAAATATTTAGTATTATTTTTTATATTTGGATTTAATTATCTCATCTTTAATTTAATTTAAAATTTTATTAAATTTGAAGTGTAGATGGGGATTTAATTTTATTTACTTAATTCTTTAAAGTAGGAGTAATGATTTTTAATTATTGTTTTTATTTAGTATGCATATCCTTTTAAATGCCATAGGGGATGGTTAAAATATAGAATTTATTTATTTTATCAAATCTATTAGTTAGAAATTTCTTTTAATATTTATTTCAATTTTAATTTTAAATTTAATAAATTAGAGTAAGGATTTAAAGAAGATTTTATTAACAGGTTTTAAAATTTATCAAGTTTCTTTGATTTAAATAAGACAACGAAGTTATTTAGAATAAAACAATAAAATTATTAATTTGGGTTAAAATTTATTTATTCAGCATACAATAATGTATTTTATTTTATTTTCAATTAAGAATATAAATATTTAATATCACTTCTTAAAGGTTAAACTATTAGATGTAGAATAATATAAACTATGTTTTAATATTTCTCTTAAATCCATGAATAATGCATGGAATTTATTTATTTTATCAAATCTATTACTTAGAAATATAGAATTTATATAATACATTAATTATATTATTTATTGATTTTGGTATAGTTTTATTTGCACAAGCCATAATTTTATCTACATAGTTTGCTTCAAATATGATGTATAATACAAATTGATTAATATTAGTGTTAATATTAGTTTTTATATATATGATAATATTTTCCTTCATTATTTGCTATCTATAAATTATTATGCATGGTTAAAATATAGAATTTATTTATTTATTATTTTATCAAAACTATTACTTAGAAATATAGAATTTATATTATTACATTAATTATATTATTTATTGAGTTTGGTATAATTTTATTTGCACAAGCCATAATTTTATCTACGTAGTTTGCTTCAAAGATGATCTATAGTACAAATTGATTAATATTAGTGTTAATATTAGTATTTATATATACATTATTTGCATCTTCAATATTTTCCTTCATTATTTACTATTTATATCTTGAATATTTCTTTAAAAACTTTTACATATATATTAATTAGATTGTTTATTTACTGTTTTATTATTCCCAGCGAATAACATAAATGGATCCTACAAAAAATGAATCGTAAATCTCAGTTACAAGCTCAGTACTATCAAACGAATCTATAAGTTCAAATGGTGTTGTTGAAACACCCATAGAAAAATTATCAAAATCTATTATAGAACACTGCAACAAAATAATCGATGAAATTGAAGACAGAAGCTTACTTGTTGTAGTTGTTGAAGAAGAAGAAATCTTCCAAATGGAAGATATTGCAAAAAAAAATTGACATAGCCAAAAAAATAGCTGGATTTCTACTTTTCTAAAAGAAATATAGCATGATGAACAATGCAAAGAAGGTCATTCTAATCACATCATTGAAGAGTTTAAATTGTATTTAAACAATATGTTATAGTTATGCCATGATTTTGGCTTCACATCATTGAAGAATTTAGATTGTATTTAAACAATATGTTATATTTATGCCATGATTTTGGCTTCACACTATTGAAGAATTTGGTTTGTATTTAAACAATATGTTATAGTTATGCCATGATTTTGGTAAATGCTATGTATAAATACTTTTTATGTGTGTTCTTTATCAATTATCAAGCATGTATGTTTTTTCTCATATATGTAAATTATCAAGCATGTATATTTTTTCTCATATATGAAAGGTATTTAATAGTTCTAAATTAAATGTTTTTCTTTTTTTAATGGTATATATCAAATAAACTCATTATAAAAATTAATATATCTAACTAGCATATCTATATTAAATATAATATATCTAAAGTACGCTAAGAGATATCCTACTCGAGGCACCTATTTTTTTAATCACTAATCCTAAAATTAGGCACCTCGAGAAGGATATCTCTCGGTGTACTTTAGATATATTATATTTAATATAGATATGCTAGTTATTTATGTTAGTGTAGGTTTTTATTTCCTAGTTGAGTTATTTATTTTTCCCTATATTCCTAGATTTTTCCTACACTTCTATTAATCTTGCTTAGGTTAATAAAGCATGTCTTATTAAGTGAGTGGTTGTGAGGTGTCACACCTTCCTACATGTGAGCATCCATTAGCTATCTTGGGAAGATACTTTGCTATCTTTAGTACAATAGATGGCTGCTCCTCATTGGTCAATGTTGCCACCTCCTCCCTCTTCCTAGTCTATATAAGCATGCTACCTGGCTTGTATTTTGTATCTTTTGCTTTTGCATCCTCTTAATGCTATTTTGCTTCTAGCATTTGCGTTACTCTCTTGGACACTAACTATGTGTTTCTATTTTGATTTCGTATCATTTGCATTCATAGTTTAGATATCTATTCTTTGCACTAGTTTTCTAGGTTATTAATCTTTTTAGATTCTAACATGGTATCAAAGATATTCTATGTGCAAGAGTAGATTTCAGTTTCCATATTTGAGAGATTCAGGGGGGCTAATAAATCTTATTATAGTTTTTCACAAAACTCAGTATGCTCTTCTCTTGCATCTTTGGATGATCTTGAGAATCAAAAAAGTTTGACGGAAACTTTTTTAATCTCTGGGTTTGCACATGTGTTTTATGAAATCTGGGTGATTGCAGCATTTCTAGTTATATTGGCAGCATTTTCAGCTATTCCAACATGTCCAAGAGGCTTGAGAAAGTCAAATTTGGCTTTCATTTCATCGAAATCAGAGATCGTCATAGACAGTTGTGGAACCGGAGTTTCAAGCTCAAATCTGACAACTAGCTTGCATATTTGGTGTTTTCAATCAATATTGTAGGTTTCAGTATGCCATTGCTTATATTAGGTAGCTGATTCAGCCTTTACATGTCATTTTTTGTAGCTAAAAGCATTTTGTTTACATTAGAACTATATCTTTTGTACATCAGTAAGAAAAATGCCTTCTGGGTTTTGTTCGCAGCACAGAAAAACCATCTAAGTATCTTTCAATTTTTGCATGCAATCTATATATTTTGTAGAATCAAACTCAAAAAGCTACTGCATTACCCCTCTCCATTGGCAGTTGCAATTTTGAAGGCAGTTTTCAAATTCTTCGTTCTTGCTCATACGAACTCCGTTTCCCATGATTTCTTTTTTCATTTTGGCTATTTTTTTGTGCTCTATGTACTAGTGCAGACATTTTTTGATTTTGATGTAGAGATTTTTTAGAAATTACTAATTCTCAGTCATGACACTGCACAGTTCTTGTTTTGGGAACTTCGAAGGATCATAACTTTCACATATGACCTCGTATCGAAGCGATTCTTTTTTTTAAAGTGCATGATTTTTCGAGTAGATCGCATTGGTGCTGTTTATTTCTTTGGGTATTGTGCCAAAGTTATATTTTAAGCATATGCTCTTCGTGACAGTTTTGTAATGCATTGAAATCAAGACCACTTAGTATTTCTTGCTAGTGGCAGTTGTAAACACACTAATATAAAGTGCCAAATCATTTTTTTTGGGGGGGTTGTCTTGGTTGGGTTCTCTTCTTTTCAGCATTTCTTCTCTGCATTTCTTCATCGTGGATCAAACAAATGTGCCCATCCTAACTCCATATGATAACTTTGAGTGGAAATCATGCATGAAAATTCATTTAAGGAAAGCTGGATTAAATTGGGTAACTATGGGACTTGAAACTGAACCTGCTAAAGATGAAGATAAGCCTAAGTGGTTTAACAAATGTGATGAGGCATATGGAAGATTGTGTTTGTCTATTTCTCCTAATTTGCTCTTTCACATTGAGTCTTTGAATACACCAAATGAAATCTAGACAAAGCTAGAAACACTATTTGGCACACAAGATTCAATGAGGGGTCATATGTTAGAAAATGAACTAATTAGTTTAAGTCTAGGCAATTTCAACATAATCCAGGATTTCTTCACTAAATTGAAATCACTAAGGCTGCATTTAAAACAATGTGGAATTGAAAAGAAAGATGAACAACTAATTCTTAGTATTCTCTCTAAGCTAAGTTCAGAATATTCTATGTTTGTTTCTACTTTCTATGCTACTAAGGGTGCACTTGGTACTCAATTCACCATGCCATCTTTAGATGATTTTGCTGTCAATCTCACTTGGGAATAGGACAAGCTAATCTAGATGGGCACTCTTAAGTCCTCTAAGTCACATGCCTTGGCTACCAACCAAGGCACAAAAGAATAGGAAGGACAAAGTAGTAAGAATAATAGTAAGGATAAGAAACAGAAGAATAACAAAGAGAAGAAGGATCAGATATCGATTGCTTCAAAAGAAACTAATGAGACCCAATCTTCCAAGGGTGACAATCCTAAGAAAGAGAGGGTCCAATGTGCCTATTGTAAAAGACTTGGTCATAATGAACATAAATGTCTGAAGAAACAAATTGATCACTTGACACACATTCTTGAGAAGAATAATATCAGTGTTCCTGAGTCTATCAAACAGAGTTCTAATGAGGGGTCTAATAAGGCAAGAGAAAATAGCAAGGGGAAAGCAAAGGACAAGGCCCTTGTTGAAGTTGCTTCTTCACCATCCACTTGGGTTCTTGATTCGAGTGCTTCGCACCACATGGATTCATCTAAGGAAGAACTTGCATCTTTGGAGCCCTATACTATGCCTTCTATTTTGATGGGTGATGACACTCCTATTGAGGTGTGTGGGAGAGGGTGTGTTGATGTGGGGGATGGCACATTCCATAATGTTCTTTGTGTGCCCTCATTATCAACTAATTTCCTATCGGTATACTAGATCACTCACACAGGTTTAGGCAAGCGGGTTGAGTTCACTCCTGATTCAATGGAGATTTGTGAGTTACACAATGGTTCTATAGTTGTAGTTGGGAGAGCAGATCATCAATCACGACTCTATCTATTTTCTCACTTTGTTCGTGATCCTCCTTCAACTATTTTACTCACTCATTCTAATGATGTGAGTAGATTATGGCATGAGTGGTTTGGCCATCTTAACTTCTGCTACTTGCAGCAGCTCAACCAACAAAGCATGGTCATAGGGTTGCCTTCAGTTTAGTTTTTAGGTGGTGTTTGCCAAGGTTGCATTCTTGGTAAGCATCCTAAGGAAAAGTTTGACAAAGGTAAGGTATCGAGAGCTTCATAGATACTAGAGTTAGTTCACAATGATTTGGCTGGTCCATTTTAACATCCTTCTTTCAGCAGGGCCTGATATGTCCTCACATTCATTGATGACTTTTCTTGATATACTTGGGTGTACTTTCTCAAATAGAAGTCAAAGGTATTTGATCATTTTCAAGACTTCAAAACTTTTGTAGAAAAGTAATCTGGGAAAGCCATCAAAGTTTTGCGCACTGACAATGGTGGTGAGTATGTCAAGCATCGATTTGAGAGGTTTTACACTTCAGAGGGGATTGATTTGCAGCATTTAGTTCCATACAATCCTCAGCAAAATGGTGTTACAGAATGGAAAAATAGGTCCTTGAAGGAAATGGTGAACTGCATGATTCACTCTAGATCTCTTGCACCACAGTATTGGGCAGAGGCCATTAACTGTGCTTGTTATATCCAGAACCGTGTTCCTCACCGAGCCTTGAAGGGAGTCACTCATTTTGAAGCTTGGAGTAGTCACAAACCATCAGTTAAGCACATTCAAGTTTTTGGTTCTCCTGCATGGGCCCACATTCCTACAGAGAAATGTAATGCCTTAGATCCATAGAGTGGACCTTGCATATTTATAGGTTATCCTAATGGTGTGAAGGGTTATCGGTTGCTCCACCCTACTACACATGAGTTGTTCATTGAGAGGATTGTTCAGTTTGAGGAGGGCTCTTTGAGCTCACTTTCTATCACTTCTCCAACTCCTTCTACTTTGACATTAGAGTCACTTGGGATACATGATAGATCTTCTGATGAGTCAGGTTCACCTGAGCAGTCTTCTACCTCCACTTTCGATGCAGAGAGTGATTCAGAGGACTCACCTCCTTCCTCTTCTAGTCATCATTCAAAGGTTGATGATTCTCCTCCAGATTCTCCATCTTCTAGTCCACACTAGATAGACCTTGTAGTCTATAGGTGATTGGGTTGGGGATCCATCAGACACCAGGCAGACTTGTTCATAGTTCCAGGATGCTCCACATGTCTTCATTGCTACTTCCTTAGATCCACAATCTTTTCATGAGGCTTCTACAATTCTTGAGTGGGATACAACTATAAAGGAGTATAGTTCCTTAATGAGGAACCACACTTGGGATCTTGTCCCTCTTCCTAAGGGAAGAAAACTTGTTTGATGTAAGTGGATCTATCAGAAAAAATTTGTAGTAGATGGATCGGTTGACAAGCATAAGGCTCGCTTGGTCGCAAAAGGATTCTCCCAGGTTCCTGGGATTGACTACTCTGAGACTTTTGTGTTAGTTGCCCAAAGGAATTCCATCTGACTTGTTCTTGCCATTGCTATAGCTAATCGTTGGGAAGTACACTAGATGGATGTGAAGAGTGCTTTTCTTCACGATGACCTTCAGGAGGAGATCTACATGGAGCAGCCACAGGGGTTCCTTCAGGATTCTTCACTTGTGTGCCATCATCGAAAGTCTCTCTATGGCCTCAAACAGGCTCCTCAGGCCTGGTATGCCAAGATGGACTCCTTCCTTAGATATCAATTGGGTTCACTCGGTGCCATTCTGATCCCAATGTCTACATTTTGCAACAGGATGATTCACTCCTATTTCTAGTTCTGTATGTTGATAACTTGCTGATCACAGGGAGTTCTTCATCCACCATCGGGGTTGTCAAAACTGCCCTTCATGACAGGTTTTTGATGACTGACTTGGGCTTGTTGCATTACTTTCTTAGGATTGAGATCTTTCAGTCTTCTTTCGGGATCACCATCACACGGTCCAAGTATGCTCTAGATTTGCTTTCAAGGTTTCATATGGCTAACTATAAGCCTGCTCCGACTCCCTTTCTTTCTAGAGTCAAACTTGAGGCTCAGTGTTCTTCTCCACTTGTTGATGGCACTTTGTACCAATAGCTTGTTGGAAGTCTCATTTATCTGACTCATACAAGACCTGACATTTCATATGATGTAGGCATGGTCTCTCTATTCATGCAAGAGCATCGTGAGCTACATTGGAAAGTAGCCAAGCGGATCCTTCACTACATTCAGGGTACTCATATTTTTGGGATTCACTATGCAGTGGACATTGAGCTTGACTTGGTGGGCTACATAGATTCAGATTGGGCAGGCGATTCTTAGGATCGCAAGTCTACTTCAGGTTATAGCTTCTCACTTAGCTCAGGTCATGTTTGTTGGTTGAGTAAGAAGTGGTCTCCTATTGCTCTATCTCCTACTGAGGCTGAGTATCAGGGAGCTGTGAATGCTGCCACTGAGGCCATTCGGCTTCAAAATCTTCTCACTAAATTTGGTATCTAGATCAGATGGCCATCAGTCATATTTTGTGACAACCAGAGTGCCATTTAGATCTCACAGAATTTGGTCCATCATCAGCAGACCAAACACATAGAGGTCCACATGCACTACATCTGGGAGCTCATCCATGGCCACATCATCGACCTTCGCTATTGTCCAACTTCCAAGCAGGTTGCTGATATCTTCACCAAACCCTTCACTAAGAGCAAGTTCCTTCATTTGAGATCTTTGTTGGGGGTGCAGGATGCTTCATCTTTTGGGGGGCTTCTTCCTCTCACTTAGAGTCCTGACTCTGTCTACTTTTGGGGGGGGGGTCTCTTCTCTCTCTATTTTGGGGGGTCTTTTCTCTCTCTTTGGGGGGGAATTTTATGTACATGGGTACCTCATCAGGCTTGATTTGTCGGGACCCATTTCTACATCCACCTAAGCTTTGCTTATGCGGGGGTGTTAGTGTAGGTTTTTATTTCCTAGTTGGGTTATTTATTTTTCCCTATATTCCTACACTTCTATTAATCTCACTTAGGTTAATAAAGCATGTCTTATTAGGTGAGTGGTTGTGAGGTGTCACCTTCCTACATGTGAGCATCCATTAGCTATCTTGGGAAGATACTTTGCTATCTTTAGTCTGATAGATGGTTACTCCTCATTGGTTAGTGTTGCCACCTCCTCCCTCTTCCTAGTCTATATAAGCATGCTACCTGGCTTGTATTTTGTATCTTTTTCTTTTGCATCCTCTTAATGCTATTTTGCTTCTAGCATTTGCATTACTCTCTTGGAGACTAACTCTATGTTTCTATTTTGATTTTGTATCATTTGCATTTATAGTTTAGATATCTATTCTTTACACTAGTTTTCTAGGTTATTAATCTTTTTAGATTCTAACAATTTACCACTTTTTACTATGGGTGAGGATAAAATTGTCATTGAAGAGTGTGGTGTTTAAATAGAGTTGTTGGGGTTGGGTTTAAGGGATAGGAAGTTGGGTAAA
Organism: Cunninghamia lanceolata; assembly: GCA_027924645.1. NCBI lineage: Eukaryota > Viridiplantae > Streptophyta > Pinopsida > Cupressales > Cupressaceae > Cunninghamia > Cunninghamia lanceolata. The sequence goes on along the minus strand of BSBN01000194.1, from coordinate 6,362,362 downwards.
AGATAATTATAAATTTAAATTTTATATTTATTTACTTTTAGTTTTCATGATGTCAAAAGGAAGAATTGGCTATGTAAGAATTAGTAAAATGATAAAAATATGTTTGTACACCTTAAAGGAGGTACAAATTTATTTTAAAAGGTGGAATTTGACCTATGTAAATCTTTTAAGACACTATATAAAAATAAATGGGAAAAGATTGTTTATGCATAAGTATTTATTTATTTTCTTGATCTAAATATGTCAAGAAAGTAAAGAATGACCATATATTCCTTTAAATAATCACCCTAAAATTTTTCACTTAAATTTTTTAAATAGAGGTCAATGCTAAATTATTATATAAATACATTTGTAATAAATTTTTTAAATAGAGATCAATGCGAAATGCTTAAATTTTATTTGTTCTTTCTGAGTCTTGGGGAACCAAAGTCAAGAACTACATTCAAACAAATTCTCAGTTGGGGTTCCCTATTGAATGGAAGGATTTTTCTACTCTTAATTTTCCTCAACATCAAAAAGATCTCTTATCTGATATTATTTCCCATAGAAAGGTTTTTTTCAATTTATCTGATGATGAACTAATTTGGAGTCCCACCAAGTCTGGTCACTATTCTGTCAAACAAGGCTATCTTTCCCTGACTTCCAAGAAAGGGGGATCTTGTAAATGGATGCATACCTTATACTGGAGCAAGACTATGCTTCCCAAGGCTAGGGCTTTTGCCTGGCTGGCTCTAAAGAATAGAATTTTCACTAGTGATAGGTTATTAAAATTAGGATTGGCAGATCCTTTCAATTGTGTTCTTTGTGGTAAGGTTGAAGAAATAGTGAATCACCTTTTAGTGCAATGTCCCTTTTCTATCAAATGTTGGAACTAGCTATTCCAAAAGATTTATTGGTCTGCTTCTATTCCTAACTCTCTAGTTGATCTCTTTCAAAGTTGGCCTCTGCTTTATAGGAAAGCTACCTTATCTAACCTTTGGGTCATCTTTCCTTCTTTAATCATTAGGAATTTGTGGCTAGAGAGAAATAGGAGGATCTTTAGAAAGGTATCTACCTCCTTTGATAATGTCACCCTCATTATTGAGAATGCAATCTTAGAAATCATTAGGCATAAGTCATCTGCACCTCATAAGGCCTTTTCTTCTTGGGATAATATGATTCTTTCTAAATGGAATAAAATAGACTTTGTGGCTACTAGAAGTAAACCCTCAGTTCTTTCTTTTGGCACTAATAAAGATCATGATTTGGTGGTTTGGACTCCCCCTTCCTCAGATTGGTACAAGGTTAACTTTGATGGAGCTTCTAAGGGAAATCTAGGGGTTTTAGGCATTGGTTGTGTTATCAGAGATAATATGGGAACATTCTTGTGTGCTAAAGATGAAAGAATTAATGATGGGACAAATAATGATGCAGAAGTTCAGGCCCTTCTTCTTTCTATTAGGACAGCTATTTCTCTTGGTCTTAAAAAAATAATAGTGGAAGGTGACTCTCTTTTGAGAATTCAAGCCTTCAAAAAAATCTAAGCCTAGCTGGAGATGTAATTATATTTTAGATCAAGTGTGGCACCTTATGTCTCATTTTGAGGATTATCAGAGTACTCATATCTACAAAAAAGGGAATATGGTTGTAGATCTCTTAGCCAACATGGCTTGCATGCTTCCAAAAGGTTCTCTATGTATTGATAAAGAGTCCTCTTCTAAGTTTCCAACTCTGGTGGATCTACTAATATTGGAGGAAAAAAGGCCTAATCCTCTTTTATTTTTTCTTGCTAACTTGTTTGTGTTGTTGGACAGGGGATAGTTTTTTGCTTCTTTTGGCTAGTGAGCTTTTTTCTCACGTCACTACTGGTCCTACACAGCATGTTTGCAATGATTGCTTTTCTTTCAGTTCTTATACCTCATATGCGCCACCATTCAACTCGTATGTGTGCAATTCGGCTAAGCTTGTTTGTTTCATATGGTGACATGGTCTACCGTACAAGGCTGGATGCTCCTCTTCACATCGCCTCCCATGTGATGGATTTCTTTTCACACTCCTTTGTGATCTTTTCTCTTAACATGTTGGATTCAAATTTTATTACTTGCATGTGTGAATGGTTTTATATGCTCTAGTTCCTCCCTTTTCATTCTCACAGCCTCTCTTTGTTTACCTAGTCATGTCTCTTATTCCGCAAAATGCTCAAGTTTTTCTACCAGTTCAAGAGTGGGGAACCCCACATCATGGTTCTCTTGATAGAGGTGGTCTTCAATGGGCATTCATTTTACATTCGATAAATGTAGAAGAGGCTATTATTGAGGTTATGGGAAAGGATATTTTGCAGAACTCCATGGTATTCTATGCTTCTCATTTGGCCTCACACTTTATTTCAAATTCTATGGATGTTATCCAATAGGTGGATATGGTCAAAGGTTTGGTGACAAATTTTATCCATGGATTTCAATTCTAGGAGGAAAACTCAACCAAGCCCTTGTAGATTAGAAGCTCCATTTGGGTTCAGCTAAGATTAGAGGTTTGTTTGTGCGTGCAGATCTTATTGATAAGCCTCATTTGGGATGTGTGTTTCATGCCCTGAACCTCAATATTCAAAATAATTCTTCTAAACATTTGGAAGGTTCCTTTCATTCTCATAAGAGACAATTGGGTCATTCTCTTTCTTCCAAGATTGAAGACACCTTTACTTCTTGGTCTTTTCTTATCCACTTCGATCCTCAGGCTCCATATGTTCCTGCTCAAGCAACTATGCAAGTGGAAGATATAACTTCTACTCATTTGGGGTTTCAATCGTTCAAAGTGACAGATTTGAATGTAATTATGGTAGATATGAATGTAATTAACTGGTTATGTTTTTTATTTCTCAATGGTTTTTGGAGGCCTCCTCTGTCTTATTTTTTGGAAAGCTTTGTAATGTCTCATCTATTCGTTGGACCTTTTTTTGTAAAAATGCTTTAATAGTAATATAATATACTCATGATGCTCTGCATCTTTACCTATCAAAAAAAAATTCATTCACTTATTAAAATTCCTTCAAAACTTTCATTTGGAGATAGGTGTAATAGTGGTAGAACTTAAATGTGTAATTAAAATTATAATGAATATAAATAAATAAGAGTTCAAAAAATATAAAAAACAAAAATTTAAAATATTTTGGTCGATAGGCCATTCTATACGTGCACACATCTTGTAACTGCCAAAAAATTGGTAGTCCTTCTCATTTGGTAGTCCATCTAAGAAAAAACTTTATTGTATTTTATTTATGCATGTTTAGAAAAGCATTGACGCGTGAAATATTATTCTTGACAACTATTTATGACAAGTAGAACAATGAAAAGTCTGTATAATATTCTATTTTCCCATTTACTTTTTACATGTGAAAACTAACATCTCCTCTCCACTCAAGCAAACATGTTATGCTATCAACGTAATTTGATTATAACCATTCATTCTCTCACTACCTAAAGAAAATAACGTAACATGGTATTATTTGAACAAGTGGGCTTGCACATTATGACAGGTATAGAAGGATAGAGGCAGGTTTTAAACCATTGCAAGAACATTTACTATTTACAAAGTGAATGTCAAAATTAACTTTACACACACAAACACACAAACACATCCATTTAGACAAAGTGTGCCAAAATTAACTTTTCATACACACACAAAGATGTGCATGTACATAGAGTGAATGCCAACATTCATTCACACATTCATTAAGATTATTGTTAGGGTTAGGGTTAGGATTAGAATCAATATTAGGATTAGTTTTAGGGTTAAAACTATAAATAGGGTTAGGGTTAGATTTATAGTGAGGATTAGGATTAGAATTATGGTTAGCGCTAGGGTTATAATAATTAGGAGTAGGGTTAGAATTAGGCTTAGGGTTACAGTTAGGGTTACGATTAGAATTAGGGTTAGGTAACATTAGGGTTAGAATAAAGATATCTCAAATTCTATAGGATGCAAGAATGGTATAATAAATCTACATTGTAGAGTTCATGTAAAATGATTTACAATAATCATCAAACACATTTCTAAGGCATACTATTACAAAGAATAGTTACACTATGCATATCAAAATGACCAAAACATACAAAGAACAGTTAAAGTGTGCATATCAAAATATAAATATATATTATTTGGTGATAGGCCTATAAATATTTGTGCCTATCAGCCATTTGATAGCACCTTTGGTGCTTTTACTAGTGATAGCCTCATGACTTCACTCTTGGAGTGCCCCTAACTCCACCAACATCCTTACTCAATTAGTGTCCTTGTATCTTAGCTTCAACACTGCTTATACTGATCTCTTCACCTATGCCATGCATCTACTTTCAACCAATATTGACCTTTGTAGGTTCAACCAATACTGACCTCTATAGGCACCTTTGTAAGCTTGTGTCTTTCATGGAGAGTGTCTGGATGGTAAACACCTTAGACATAACGTGAGATGCCCCTGAGGATTAAGGGTGTTCATTGTGATATTGCTAGTATCTTCAAGAATGTGTAAATCCCATTCTCCTTTAGCATACCTTACCATTGTCGCATTTTCCTTGTTATAGTGTGTTTAGGATTGTATATGTCCAAGTAGATTTGTAGGGAGTCTAGCAAGTCTTGACAATGATTTGTGACTGCTAATACTATTCCACTATTTATTGTCTATACTATTTGATGGCATCTTCATTATCTTCCACATTTTGTAGGTATCCTTAAATAACATTGAAAACTTTACTATGCATGATTCAACACACACTATATAAACTTGATTGTTGTAATGAAATCCTTCCTTCTGTAGGGTTATTTGTTCATTTACCTAAACATATAAATATTATGTAAGCTTTAGATCTTGATAGAGCTTCTATATGTTATCTTCCATATCATGTGTATTGTTTCTCTAATCACTTTCTTAGACACATATCTATCTTTGCAAAGCCTATCTCTACATTTTATGGATCTCTAGCCATTTGTCCATTTGACACCAATTCAACTATCCTTTAGTAGTCATGTGCAGGCTCATTGACTATGTACACTTCCTCCAATCCCTTGACTTGAAGGTGATATTGGAGATCTGTACCTTTCATGTAACTAACCTTCATAAATTTTAGGTGGATACCTCTTTGGTATTGTGGTTTATGCCTTTTCTTAGTGATAGAAAGCTTCATATGACCCTTTTAAGGCTCTTCTTGGCTCCTCCTTGTTTTTGACTATCCCATACTACTAAACAGTCTTTGCAAACCTTTGCACATCTTTGCATGAATGTTACCATCTCTTATCTTTCTCACTTGTGTTTATTGCATTGTCATTCTCTCACTTATCTTCTTAATCATCTTGACACTACTATCTTTATTCACTATATTATCAAACTTCCACTCATTTCTATACCCTAGATAGTTTCTTTGTGAACTCATCTCAAGTCTATGGTAGACCTTTTGAATGAGCAGATTCTTCTCAAACCTCTATAATATCAGTGGTTAATGAGTCATGCTACCCCTATTTGATAGTTTAGAATGTATTGTCATGTTCTTATACTATTCATATGCTTGTATGACTGTCACCATCTCTTATCTTGCTCACTGTCACACTGTCCTACAAATCTCAGGGGTTTGTATTACCATTTGATTTTAATGCCTCCTTCCTAATTTACCTTCAATTTACAACTAAAACAAATTAGGGTTAGGGTTACATCCTACTAATGTAAGTATCTCTTTAAATAATGTGATTCTAGATTTGAATATTGCAATCAAAACATAAGCAACATATACAGATTTATGTATATATATATTTAATCATCATGGTTAGTCAAGACTTCATTGTATTCTTATATTACCACTAATGCTATATAAGCATGTTTGAGATTTGGAAGAGAGACATGAGGGGTCTACCTAAAGCCATTTCTACACTAAGCTCAAGAGTGGATGTCTACCAGAGCCCTCATGTTTTCTTAGTGGCTTATAACTTCTTTCCCATCTATGTATCAACTTCCTAAAGACAAGTGCCATCTTGCGGAATTGGGTAGAGATTGTAAGTGGGTTCCTTGGCTCTTCTATGTAAGTGCCCTCTAGTCCTAGGATCCATTATGGTCAACTCTAGGAAGGCTTACTTACTTAGCCCTATTAAAACCCTTCTTCTTACATCTCAGGCCCTTCCCTACGAGATGGGTTTTAGACCAGTACGTATATATGATATCTATCATATATATATATACTTAAGCACTCTTATTTGTGCATGAACAATATGTATACATCTATGTATATAACTATTACTAATTTTTTTGTTCACACTAAAAATTAGTTGGACCTAGGTGTAATTGTTTAGAAAGAATAATCGAAAACTTCAAGGTTATGCATTCTTGAATGGTTGATACTTTGACAAAGTTGAAAATAGGATCTAGTTGTCAAGATAACCCATCAATCCAATCAGGACTGATAAGTTATCATGACAAAAGAATTGATCATCAAAGGATCAAACATTCAAGGAGATATAGTTGGTCTACAAAGTTTGATCTTTTAGGAGTTATAAGTTAAATCGATTATTCAGATTAATCAATTTTGAATAAAACAGAGAAAGATGTTGTATTACACTATTATTTCATGTCATTTTTGAACATACATCCAGGTATCTATTACTTTATCTTATGCATTGATTAAAAAGGAAATACATATACATCATATGCATAAGAGAAACTAAGTGATCATGTTTAAAATAAATGTTCAAATGTGTCCCACACAAGCTGTGGGAGTAACTAGACTGAGCAATTGTAGACATGCAAGCTATGTATCTATTTGATAAAAGAAAAGAGAAAAGAACTTATGATAAATCTAAACATCCATCATTTCCTAATGATGGAGGTTGTTGTTGAAGCTTGTCTTCAAGTCTTCAGTCTTCATCCTTCTCTCCAAGACACCATCCAGTTGAAACCTGCAAAAATATTTGGGACAACCCCATTAGTGGTCTGGATGTTTACAGTTATCACATGCTTTTATCAAATAGAGACATCTACTTATCATATCATGCATTCAGATAATAATTTAGATCAGATAATGATACAAATCAGGAAGAAATCATGAAGGAGATCAATCAATACTATCAGGTACTTTTTTATGCTAACTTGTTTGTTCACTGTGCAGGTAGAGGACAATTTTTTTTGCTAATTTGAAGACAAATAAGCATGTGGATTAAATGTGGCTCCCACAAGGGTTTGAGCCCAACATGTTTCTTTTCATTTTTTGAAAAGAGTACTAGAAAAAGACAGGATGCATCATTCTAAGCTATATCATGCATCATCTAATCAACTTACATAAAGAAGATGTCATCATGACATTATTACAGTTGATTGAAACAAATCAGAGCTATATGACTTAATAAAGATTGACAAAAAGAAAAATTTAGAAAATCATATTACAGTCATCTCAGGAGTGATGCAGAGGCATCCACACTATAACCTTCGCATATAGCATGGATGTCTGCAGACCAACCTCATCATCATCATCTTCGCCATCATCATCATATTCCCTAAAACTACCAACAGCATCATCATGATCCGCGTTACACAGTCAGCATCATCATCTTTCGGACGATCGCAATTGTCCTCCTGCCGACCACTATTCACCTCCTCCGCCTTCCTTCTAACATCATCATCATGATGCTCAGCGGGCGCAAACATCCTCCGGTTGCACTATTCATCGGGTGCCGAACTCCATCGGCATCATCATGACCTTCAACACTCTCTTCGTCAGCAGGATATCAAATATCCGGTTGATCCAAATATCCTGATGACGATCACCTTCAGCACCTTCCCTTCGATGCTCTGCTAGCCGACGACACAAACAACAGCATCATGATCTAATTCATCCAGTTCTCTTCGAAACCTCCTGATGACGCTAATACACTTTCTGCCGATGCCGATACTTAACCACTTAACAACGGCAGGATAAACTCGCACAGGGGGGATATCTCAATATCCTGATGATGATGACGTCACCCAATATCCTGATGACTTCTTCAACACTTAGCCAAAAAACCCGAACTTTCTCTTCCGCATCTACTCGCGATATGCGGATGTTTGGCACTTCCGATATGATGATCCTGATGCCGATACGCTTCACCTCGGCTCCTCCAGATGATGATCACCCCGACGCACTTGCACTTCATGCAATCGACAACATCATGCTCTCCTCCACTTATCCGGATGACGATGTCTAACCCGACTGCAGGATATTTGCAGAAATATCCTGATGATGCCGTCTTGACCAATTTCCAGCCTTAGCAAAATTTCACTTTACCGATCCTCCAGGGATGACCCAATCCAGTCTTAGGGTGATCTTCCAACTCGAACTTATCAACTTGACCTAGCACATGAGGATGCTAGGCTTCTCAACATCTGTCGACCGCGATCCTACACACCTGCATGCGAACAAACAGAAAACACAAACTACCTCCTAACCTACTGTACATTACCATTCCACCGATCAGACGGATCAACCGGTGGAATGGATCAGCAAATCCATGAAACCACCCAAACCAGCAAATCGATTACAGGAAGGAGATCAAACAGGAAACTGAAATAGGATCTTTATTGATTCAAAGATGCAATACAATATGATGTTCCTCACACAGCACAATGGAACTCCTCTGCTTAATGCAATACTAGACTGCCGATCGATGATATCTGTCTGTATCTGCAATATCAACCGATCTCATGCTTATAAAGATTTCCCTACGAGTACTACTGACCCGACTCCAAGCGGCTGGGAACTCTCCAAGCGGCTGGGAGATCCAACCGATCATACATCATGACAGCTGTTTCTAACAAACTAACTAAAAATAGAAAAACCCGGTCAGCATGATCTTATCATGATCAGCATGACCTTATTACATGCATTTGGTCTTAACAGACCTTCTTGGAAACATAAACAGAACCTAAACTACTCACTGCCTCATGAAGGCCAGCTGTCAGGTAGGTGCTCCTGCACCATACTCCCCAAAAGAAAAGAACTCATGTCCCATGAGTTTAGTATGTGGAAGTCTTCCACCTCTACACTTTGCTTTGTCAATAGTCTGACCTGCTCCAGCTTTGTCTGCTGCTGTCTCTTGGCTACTCCAAGACTTCTGCACTGTAACTTGCTTTCTGGCAAGTAAATCCTCATGCCTGTTGATGTAGGCCTTTTTCTCACATACCCTGTGTTTGTCAGATTGTCTGACCAGAACCTCTGTCTGAACTACCTCTTGAACTTCTGAAATGTTCAACTCTATCTTCCTTTCAATCTTTATAGGACAAGCAATAGTCCCAACTATGACAACATCCTTGGCATTCTTCTGAACTGATGGTTGGTTGCACCCCTGTTTCTGAACCTGCTGCTGACCTCTGTCAGTCACAACTGAAACTGTCTTCAACTTGTTGTCTGTAACAACTCCTTTCCCTGCAGTATCCTGAACTGCCTTTATGCCTGCTCCTCTAGGCATCTGCACAAATTCCTTCTTTCCCATTAAAATGATTTGAGTTGCCTTCTGTACTGCAGCTTTTGCCTGCAATGGCATCAACTTAATAATCTTCCCATTCTTCTTGATGGTGTAGGTATTAGCATACCCATCATACAGTACCCTTCTGTCAAATTGCCTTGGTCTACCTAACAGTAGGTGACAACATTCCATAGGCAAAAATATCACACAAGATTCTATCCTGATATGGTCCAATCTGGAAATCCACATATGCCTGTTCAGAGACAAAAAGTGATTGACTATCACTCACCCAAGATGCCTTGTAAGGGTGTGGATGTGGAATCCTTTCCAGCTTCAGTTTATCCACCATCTCCTGGGATACCATGTTGTCTGTTGAACCAGTATCAATGACAACCTTACATACTTTACCTTTGCTCTTGCATGTGGTCTTGAAAAGAGCTCTTCTTTGCATCATATCCTTTGATGCCTGCAAACTAATTCTCCTTAACATCAATGATTCTCCACTCTCTGGATATCCAAAATTCTCAGGACCTTTGTTTGAACTCTGTGCACTTTCTTCTACTTTCTCTTCTTGTACCAGTTGTACTCTCTTGTCACTAGTTCTATCATTTCTGGATGATGAACCTTTGTTTTCTGGACATTTGAAAGATGGATGACCAAACTCTCCACAGGTGTAACACTTTCCTGAAAATGTAGTAGAACCTCTACCACCTCCAAATCTTCCTCTATTACCTTTCCATCCACCTCTGAAATCAGACTGTCCTTGTCCTTTACCAGTGTCTTCTTGACCCTCATTCGTTTGCTTTTGTGTAGGGGCTGTTCCTCTTCCCCTATTGTTTCCTCTTCCTCTCATGGACTTATCATGTCCTCTATTCATCTTTTCTTCAATCCTGATTGCCATTTGATAACAATCCTCAACATTCTTAGGGTTAGCTAACACTAACTCATCCTGTATGTTAAACCTCAAACCAGCCAAGTACCTAGCCACCTTTTCTACCTCATTCTCATGATGACCAGATCTCATACTCAACAGATAAAATTCCTCAGTATATGCTTTCACATCCCTATCTTTCTGCTTTAAATTTTGCAGCTTCTTAAACATCTGGATTTCATAATCCCTTGGCAAGAATTTACCCTTGATCCTTGCTACCATCTTATCCCATGAAGTGATCTTAGACTTCCCTTGTTTCCTTCTCTCAGATTGTACATAATCCCACCATACCAAAGCATGACCTCCTAACTTGGTCTTTGCAATCTTTACCTTCTGATCCTCAGCAACATCTTCACATTCAAAGTGATTATCAAGTGCAGCAATCCAATCTAACAATTCATCTTCATTCAAACTTCCAGTATACTTGGTAACATCAACCTTTACCTTAGGTTTCTCACTCTGCACTGCCTTTAACAGTTTTGCCAATCTCTGGTCTTCAGCATCCAGATCTTCAGCTACCTCTTCATACTCTTCAACAGTATTTTCTTCTTCTTCAGACTCACTGTCTTCCACTTCCCTCTTTTTGTTCTTTTCCAGGGCTGTCAGCCTGGCTTGAAGTGCTTCAGCAAGCTCCTTCATCTTCCTCATCTCTCTAGCATGTTTCTCCTTCATCTCCTGCAATTCCCTTGCAGTACCACTACCTTTAGGAGGCATTTTGTCAACCTCTCACAACACACAACACACAATTCACTCTACCTCTGCCCTTTCGGTGACAGAATCAACACACAACAGCCCAGACCTTTTGCTGAGCTCTGATACCACTATGATGCAGAGGCATCCACACTATAACCTTCGCATATAGCATGGATGTCTGCAGACCAACCTCATCATCATCATCTTCGCCATCATCATCATATTCCCTAAAACTACCAACAGCATCATCATGATCCGCGTTACACAGTCAGCATCATCATCTTTCGGACGATCGCAATTGTCCTCCTACCGACCACTATTCACCTCCTCCGCCTTCCTTCTAACATCATCATCATGATGCTCAGCGGGCGCAAACATCCTCCGGTTGCACTGTTCATCGGGTGCCGAACTCCATCGGCGTCATCATGACCTTCAACACTCTCTTCGTCAGCAGGATATCAAATATCCGGTTGATCCAAATATCCTGATGACGATCACCTTCAGCACCTTCCCTTCGATGCTCCGCTAGCCGACAACACAAACAACAGCATCATGATCTAATTCATCCGGTTCTCTTCGAAACCTCCTGATGACGCTAATACACTTTCTGCCGATGCCGATACTTAACCACTTAACAACGGCAGGATAAACTCGCACAGGGGGGATATCTCAATATCCTGATGACGATGACGTCATATCCTGATGATGATGACGTCACCCAATATCCTGATGACTTCTTCAACACTTAGCCAAAAAACCCGAACTTTCTCTTCCGCATCTACTCGCGATATGCGGATGTTTGGCACTTCCGATATGATGATCCTGATGCCGATACGCTTCACCTCGGCTCCTCCGGATGATGATCACCCCGACGCACTTGCACTTCATGCAATCGACAACATCATGCTCTCCTCCACTTATCCGGATGACGATGTCTAACCCGACTGCAGGATATTTGCAGAAATATCCTGATGATGCCGTCTTGACCAATTTCCAGCCTTAGCGAAATTTCACTTCGCCGATCCTCCAGGGATGACCCGATCCAGTCTTAGGGTGATCTTCCAACTCGAACTTATCAACTTGACCCAGCACATGAGGATGCTAGGCTTCTCAACATCTGTCGACCGCGATCCTGCACACCTGCATGCGAACAAACAGAAAACACAAACTACCTCCTAACCTACTGTACATTACCATTCCACCGATCAGACGGATCAACCGGTGGAATGGATCAGCAAATCCATGAAACCACCCAAACCAGCAAATCGATTACAGGAAGGAGATCAAACAGGAAACCGAAACAGGATCTTTATTGATTCAAAGATGCAATACAATATGATGTTCCTCACACAGCACAATGGAACTCCTCTACTTAATGCAATACTAGACTGCCGATCGATGATATCTGTCTGTATCTGTAATATCAACCGATCTCATGCTTATAAAGATTTCCCTACGAGTACTACTGACCCGACTCCAAGCGGCTGGGAACTCTCCAAGCGGCTGGGAGATCCAACCGATCATACATCATGACAGCTGTTTCTAACAAACTAACTAAAAATAGAAAAACCCGGTCAGCATGATCTTATCATGATCAGCATGACCTTATTACATGCATTTGGTCTTAACAGACCTTCTTGGAAACATAAACAGAACCTAAACTACTCACTGCCTCATGAAGGCCAGCTGTCAGGTAGGTGCTCCTGCACCAAGGAGTGACACAAGTTTTTAGATTATTGTGCCTAATAAAGAGAAGAGAGACATAGCAAGGAGGATACAAGAACTTATGTATCATTTGAACAAGTTGCAGAATAAATCTTGTGAAGGGTCATCTCATTATGACAAGGGAGTAAGATGAAACATCATTTTATACCAAGTATTTCTCATGTTGTTTTCATACTATTTAAAGATGATCAAAGTTTAAACAACTATATCACATTCAAAGTTACAAGTGTCTCATAGAAGTAGTCAAGTAAATGCCACATGGAATAGTAGATGGAACAGTGGAAGGTAAGACAATTATAAAACAATATGCCAACTTGACTTCCATAAAAGAGAACTTCAAAAGATGTATAAGATAGGTGTGTAGTCATCCAGAAAGAAGATATAAACTTTGCAAAATGCTACCACCAATGCCTCAGAGCTTCAAACCATCAAAGGATACATGAAGATGAATGCTACAGTCTAAATGGAGTAAGATGTTCAAACAGTCAAGCATTGAGGGATGAAGTACATAATACATAAGAAAATACCCCAACACAGTGAATGGTCAAGAGACATGGTAGTCAAGTCAACTTTCAAGATCAAATGACAAACAATCATGACTAAAGTGGAAGATACAAATAATAGATACATACATGATGTTCACTATTCATCAAATGATAAAGACTATCACTAACCATCAGTGTTCTTAAAGAAGGAGCAAGTTGTAGAGTAGCTATGTATGTCATCACTTACACGACAGTCAAGTACAAAGAGATACAGTACAATAGAACATAAAGAATGCAATAGTTCAAGGATGAATAGAATGATTCCATATATTTCAACATTATTGTGCTTTGACAAAACTTTATTTCTCATGCCCAAGCTACAGAGGATGCCATGCAGTCAAGAGGATTCTGCATAGTCAAGAAGATACCATGCAAGATGCAATCAAGAGAGATACAGTGCAGTCAAGAGGATGTCATGAAGTAGTCAAAGTATATCATAAATTGCCATATCCATCTATAGAGGTGCATCAATAATGGAGGAACATCAGAAGAAGAACAAGACTTATATCAAGTGCTACAATGATGATTGACATCAAATTCACAAGGTAAATAGTCCTCTTCCTTCTATGATAGTTGTTCTATCATGATACAGTCATAATACATGGACATCCAAGAGGAAAAATGTGTGGTACATATGATACTATAAGAGCCAAATGATGAGATAAGCAGTCATTATGCACAAAGGCAGATGAGATATGCAATAAATAGCTAAAGAGAGATAGGAGCATGTTAGCCAAGCTACAGGCACATTTCAAGAATGTCACAAATAGTCAAGAAGAAGATAGCTTAATCTCTATGTAATGGTAGAATCCAGTTATAATAGAAAGATAGTCTCACAGTCAAAAGATAATGACATAGCCAAATAGTCCATCATATTATAGTTTACAAACTGAAGACATATACCATATGCAAATAAGCTAAAGAAACACATCTATGCTATAGGAGAGCCTCCCAGAAGTGTCAATATATGATACTCATTGAAAAGGAGGTAAATGATAATAGTTATCATACAAAATATCAAAAGTTTTGTTGTCATAATAGAATACCGACATGTGCTTCTACCTAGTAGCTATAGTGAAACAAGTAAGGTAAAAATATGTCATCAACAAGTGTGAGATAGTGACAAAGACAAGAGGAGAAGGGTTATGAGAAGAAAAGAAAGAAAACCCACTTCCTAATACTTCAAAACCCTTATACATTTTTCCAACAAATGGAGACTAAACCATAGTCAAGGTGGTGTTGCACAGAAGGAGAAGCCATTTTTTTTAAAAGACTGTATACCCATGTCAAGGGACCAAACCCTAATGATATTTTTGAAGACACAGTTAAGAGCTTCCAAACAGATGCCATTATATATTCATAACAATGCTAGAGGAACAGGAAACAACAAAGAAGGTATACCCATCTACCAAATAAACAAGATCTTCAAGATACTTCAAGCCTTTCTTTTTCTTATAGATAAGGAGAAAGAGATCAAGTAAAGCAGTATGACCGTGGCATTACAAGATTTTTTCTATGCAGGATGAAGTCAAAACCCTCATCTTCAAGGCTCACAAACCCTCAAGTAGCTATAGTTTTTTATGCCTATTTTCAAGAGATGCATAGCCATGGTAGGTAGAGGTTCTAAAAATGGAGAAATCTTCAAAACCCTCAGGTTTCTGCATAGTGAAAATATATTAAGACAAAAGAAGAAATATACAGCCATGGCTGACAGAGACAACATTTTTTGCTATAAATTGCAATACCCATGTCTATCTACAAGCTTGTCATGCTATAAGGAGTGAAACCAAAGATAATGAAGCTACAGAGATTAAATGGCAAGTGCTTACCCTTGTTGCTAACAAGAAGAAAGATCTTCCACAGCGTCATAGTGGCCTCAAACTTCCAGAAGAGTAGATGAAGACCTTCAAGAAAGAAGCACACAGAAACAGAATGAAGATATTAAAGAGTGCACAACAATGGAGGTATTCATAGCAATAAAGAAGGCCATGACCATTTAAGAGAAGAAAACTACAGATCCTTAAATGTTTCATATCAAATAGAAAAGTAGAGTTACCTTCTTCCTAACTCATGCAGAGTTTCATGGCAACGACAACGAAGAGCCATTGAAAGAAGAAGACCAAAACCATGATGGAGCTAATTGAAACCCTCAGTCGACATGAATCTTGTAGAGCTCGAAGAAAGAAATCAAGTGAAGAGTGAATGAGAAAATATTAGGGTTTTTTTCCTCTTTTTTTTAAGGCTCTTTTGCTCAAGTACCTTTTTTGACTTACAGAACCCAATAATTACTTTATCCATTTTGCTACGGTGGTCAATACTTACCTTAGCAATCATAACATATAGTGGCCGATAGTAACCCCTGAGAGTTGGTTTTTCTTAAGTCAAGAGGCTGATGTAACATGTGGGAAAGGCTCCAAGCCATATGAAACCCTTTGAAGATTCCTTGGTGGTCGGATGGTGAAGGAATAACAAATCATATGCTCAAGTTCCTTATCCATTTCCAAGCATCCAAGGATAGATATCTCCTCATCATGCATGATGAATAATAGGCAAGAGGCTGTATGATTTTAGACATGGTATATACATATGCAATACATGGAGTTCAAGGGTAAACTTTCATGCATGGTGGAGATATGACTTCATGGGTAATAGGGTATTGTCTTGTAGTGATGTGATTATTGCATAAAGGCAATTGTATGGTGGCAGTATTGATGGTGGCAACATATGATGGGCATTTTTTATGCATGGGGTAAAACTGCATAGTGGAGTTGTTTTTTCCTTCCTTAACTTCAAAATTGCATATAGGGGATATAAGGAGATTTAGAAAATGGATGTATGTGCACAATGGAAACAAGAGGAAGTCATAAAGATATTTATGCATTTTAGTGCATGGAATGCTACAGGAGTGAATCAGATTCTTTTTATTTTCCTTGCAGAGGGAGATGTTTTTTCTCATTCATGTATTGGAGTGATAAGGAATTTTGTAATTATTCCTAAGTCCTATTTTGCAAAATAGACAAATGTATTGGAGTGATAAGGAATAACATTTTTCTTCTAATCATGCATGATTTTACACATTTATTAATTGTAAATAAATAATAAAGTAATACTCTATTCTATTACTTTATTATTTTCCACAAGTTGTAAAATCAAAAATAGAACAAATTGTAACCAATAATAGAGTAATATTCTATTACTTTATTATTTACTCACAATCAATTTTGCTCATGCAAAATCATGCAAATTGATTAGTTGAGTTAACTAGGCCACCTAGGAGGTTTTGCATGGCTTTTAACAGTATTTTTAGGGTCCTTAGTCAAAATTTTGGTCAAACATATGGAGAGGCCCAAATTGAAGCTATTTTTGCTCAATTTGTGGCAGTTTTAGACCCTAATTTTGAGGATTTTTGAGGTTTCTCAGGAATGAGTATTTTTAGAGGCAATTATTTGCAAGTCTATATTTTTTGCATGCCTCTTGGAGAGAGCAGACCTATATATTGTAAAGCAAAAGTTTATTTTTGCTAGTTCTGGATTCTCATTCTAATTTAGACAGATTGGAGAATTCTTGTAGCTCACTTTTATAGTTTTATTGAGAGATCAGCAGGTTATAGGTTATCTTTTGTCTTTTTGCAAAGCTTTCCTTTGTTTATTTCAGATTAGTTAAATTACCTTTCCTTTTAGTGCTAAATATTGAAGTGATTTTGATGAAATTTTGTTGTGCTTTATTATTAAACCTTCAAAATTATTGTCTCACCTCCTTGTTTACAATATTAAAGCATACATTCATCACAGGTCTTAGGTTGTGTTAACTAGAAATAGTCTTTTTATGTTGTGAAAAAACCATTTCCTTTGTAAAAACCTATCAAACCTTCCTTAGAATCATTTTTACGGTATTTATGCCAAGTCTAGATTATGTAGAAGTCAGATTTCTAGGCAAGCATTGTGAATCAGATTGCATTATTTGTATCCATATCAGGTGCATCACCATTTTACCTTTAGTATTCATTTAGTTTCTTTCTTCCCTTTTCCCAAAAAGTAAAAAACATACATCTCAATAGAACATTTGAAGGGAACTAGCCCACAATCTGGAGGTCTAATCTCATCATAGGGCACCCACAACCTAAGATTAGTCCCATGTTACATTGAATTGCAATGCTTTAACTAGCCTTGCATATGGGTGAAATTCCCAGTGATAACAATAATGATAATCATTACAAAGATATAATGCAATAGATATACAATAGATCCTTTATTTGGATGACAGAAATCTGAGATACTTAGTGATCTACTATAATTGTCTCTTCTAACATCTTCCTCTGTTCCCCTTATCACTATTGGACTATATGAAGGATTTTTATTATTTACTTTTATGATGAATTAAATGCCTTCTTATGAGATTGTTGCATAGTATATATGTTATTTCTTATGTTCTAATTGATCCACATGTTTCCTTTCTTTTATTTCTTCTCAAGAGAAGTGACCCTTATTGATATGTCTTTACAAAAGTAGATCACTCTTCATGTAGATCGCAACTCTTCATACATAAATCGTAGACACTAATCGTTCAAATTGCATGCTTTTCTTAAGACATAAATGGAGTGCTTTATGTGGAAGGAGGTCAGCCTTATAATAATTTGTTTATATATTTTTATCTCTAATGTCTTAGTGCTACCTAATGTACTTGATCGCTCAACATCACACATATATTTATTCTGTAGTTTTTACATTATATGATGAAGTCAACCATAGGTAGGTATTTGATTAATGATTTGCATTCTTATTTCAGGGGCATGACCATCTAACCTACCAAGGATTTCTTGTCCTCAAGAAATCACAGACTAAGAAAAGATTCTAAATCAACCCTATAGATTTGTATTCTTGTGAGGTCATTAACTTTGAGTGTGATACTTTGATAAGAGTTGAAAATTTTAAACCAAGTGATGATTATTTTGGTTATTTTTGACTCTATGTTTTCAGAGAGTAGCTGTTAGTATACTTGCCTCAACTTGACTATCAATAAGGTCAATAATATCCTCTAACATATGGGTACAATTTATTGTCCAATAGTCTTCTTACTTTTTCCCAATAACTCTCAACAAGCAAACCAAGAGTTGGAAATTGGCAAGACTTGTTACTTAAGACAAGTTTTCTCTCATTTCCTCACCCCAAAGATCCTAGGCAATGATACAAACTCTTCATTACCCCTTGTTGAAATCTAAAATTATGATGGATTGTGGGAATGTTGTAATTATCAAGATCCCACTCCTTTGTGTATTAAAATCACTTTTTCTTTCATGTATAGGACCTAGATATTTGAATGACAACTACCCTTAGATAAAGTATGTTTCTTTTTGTGTAAACATTTAAACAAAGTCTGAGATAAGTTTGTTTCTAATGAGGATCTTATAGGGTTTTTGTATTACTTAATCTAGTCAAATGTCTATTATACCCATAGGTAATTAATATTTAAGTACAAATTTATGGGATTGATTAAGTCCATAAAATGAAAGATGTACAATAGTGTTAGCATTCAATAGGTGGACTTAAATTTAGAGGTTTAAACTAATATCCAATTGTTTTTCCATCTCCTAACTTAGTTAGAATTTATCATTCCTCTTTGACATATCTCCATGTTTGGTACTAAATTTATATCTTGGGAAAGTACTCAATTTATCCAAACAATATTGATTTGTCTGAAGGTTGATAGGTGAGAATGATCCTAAGATTTGTGGGTTATGGGCCAATTAATATAACTTAGCATAGGCTTATGTAACAACTTTGTTGTAACTTGATTTGTATCAAATTTATATAAGTTACTCTAATCAAGAAAAATAAATTAGACCCTTGGATGAATGATCTACTCTAGATATTACATATAGAAGTGAACATTTCCCTAGACAAAGTTCACTAAATCAATTTTATAGGGCACAAGGTAGATCATATATGGTATGGAATGGATTGTATTTCCATTGTTTCAATGAGTGTGGGATAGCTCACTTGTTTTTACATTGGCTTGTGTTCCAAAGGAATAGAACAATTTATTTTCAATGATGTTCCTCTTTCATGAAGCTTGATGAATATATCTTACGATAAATTTCCAATATTTTTCCAAATTTGTAGGTTCCTAAAGAATTGAGTTGTCTTCATTACATTCTCTCAAAATTGTTGGTTGGGCTTTTAAGATATTGACCATCCTAGGTCAAGATGATACCACAGTGTTACCTAAATCTTGAAGTTTGAAAGATAATCTTAATCCATCTTTGTATCCTTAGTTATGCCTAAGTTTCTGTGACAAATAGATTTTCATTTGAGAATTCGAAGTTGAATTATATCATTATATTTAACTATGTTGAGTGGTTATGATTGATTGCTCCTCCCTTCGGAAAATTTTGATATTTTGATTTCTTCATTTATTGATGAATAAATGAGTGACGATTGATTATGTTAATGAATTGATTTATCTTTATATTTGTTTCTTGTAGGAGTCACTACTCTTCTTGGCTGCCTTTTTTTGAGAATAATACTTTACCTTTGAGTTGATTGTTAGATTTATTTCCTATTGATGGTTTCTTCACAAGGAAATGATTCCCATTTTATATTTTAATTTTGAAGGAAGTCCTACACTTGAAGGGTCACACTTTTTGTATTTGGGGTTTCATCCTTTCTTGCATCATCATTATTCTTGAGAAACTAATTTAATTTACTTCTAAAATCACTTAAGGTTCTATTCTCAATTGAATTATTCAATGATTTTTTGGATGTCTTTCTCAAATTAAATGATCTCCCCTTTTATATCTCAAGTCTGAGGGAGTCACACTTTTTCACTTCACTATTTACAACTCTTCACTATTACATAAGTTAATTTGTTAGTGCTTCCCAACCCAAGAAGCATTTGACAAATAAAGCTTTGATAGATTTGGCATTTTCATAATTTTAAGCATAAAGTAATCTTAAACACCATAGAGTAAACTTGTTGAAGAAAAATTAGACATGAAGCAAACACATAGATATACATAATACACAAAGCATACATGATACACAAAGTATACATGTAAGAAACAAAGCATGAAGCATACGTAATATATGAAGTATACACATAAGTACATGTGAAGCATGAAATATACACATAAATACACATGATGAAGTATATGTAAGACACAAAGTATATGCATAAATACACATAATACATGGAGTATGAAGCATACATATAATACATGAAGTATACATATAACTACACATAATACATGAAGCATGAAGCATACATGTAAGTACATGTAATACACGAAGTATGCATATGAATACACATAAGTCACGAAGCATACACATGAATATACATAAGTCATGAAGTATACACATGAATACACATAAGTCATGAAGTATACACTTGAATACACATAAGTCATGAAGCATATACATGAATGTACGTAAGGCATGAAGTATACACCTGAATACACATAAATCAAAAATATACACTTGAATATACGTAATTCATGAAGCATATACATGAATGTATATAAGCCATGAAGTACACACATGAATATACAGTGCATCAACTATCATTCATAGGATGGTAGGAAGGATGCTTTGATACCAATTGTTGTGTCCCCTTCCTAATTTACATTTGATTTACAACTGCAACAAATTAGGGTTAGGGTTACATCTTACTAATGTAAATATCTCTTTAAATAATGTGATTCTAGATTTGAATATTGCAATAAAAACATAAGCAACATATACAGATTTATGCATATATAATCAATCATTATGGTTAGTCAAGACTTCATTGTATTCTTGTATTACCGCTAATGCTATATAAGCATGTTTGGGATTTAGAAGAGAGACATGAGGGGTCTACCTAAAGCCATTTATACACTAAGCTCAAGAGTGGATGTCTACCAAAGCCCTCTTATTTTCTTTATTGTTTGTTACTACTTTCCCATTGATGTCTCATCTTCCTAAAGATAAGTGCCATCTTGTAGAATTGGGCGGAGATCGTAAGTGGGTTCCTTGGCTCTTCTATGTAAGTGCCCTCTAGTCCTAGGATCCATTATGGTCAACTCTAGGATGGCTTACATACTTAGCCCTATTAAACCCCTTTTTCTTACATCTCAAGTTCTTCCCTACAAGATGGGTTTCAAACTAGTACGTATATATGATATCTATCATATAAATATATACTTAAAGAACTCTTATTTTTACATGAACAATATGTATACATCTATGTATATAACAATCATGATTACGAAGATATGATGTAATAGATATACAACAAAGCCTTTATTTGGATGACAGAAATCTGAGATACTTAGTGATCTGTCAATTCTAATATCACAATAATGGGTTACACTTTCTGGGACATCTTGATTTTACTAAAATCACATATTTTTAGAAAATATAATGATTTAGGCATTGAAAGGTTCCATTTAAAGGATTTTAATTGAAGATGGTTTGATCAAATCCCATTAGATTCAAACCCCCTTGGATAGAACCCCTCTAGTTTTAAACCATACCTATAATGGAGTCTCCTCTACACCTATCAAAATGCTAATAAAAAACCAATTTTGATTTATCCTTTGAGAGATCAAATGAATTCATTTAAAATTTGTGCTTTGGAAGTATGTAGTCCTTATTATAAGATTCCCAAAAAAATATTTTTAAATATATTTAATTTGATTATTATATTTATTTTTTATATTCTTGTGAATGTATGTTTTTCATCAAACATCAAGTTCTCTATTCTACACACATGGCAAATTAGAAAATTACTGAAACAAAATTTTAAAAAATATCTATACACTAGGTATTGATGTCCTTATTTCAACAAAAGAAAAAAAATTGAATTTTGATACATACAGAAAAAGTTAGGTTTTACGGAATATGCCTATGTCTAAATTATAATTGGTTTGACTTAAAAAATTAATTAAAAAATATATATTCAACAAAACATTATGAAACCAAATGCATACACTATATATTGGTGTTACCAATCTAAATTAAAAAGAATTAGAATTTTCTCCTTTGTAGAAAAAAAGTTATGTGCTACAGAATACATATCACTTTAAAAAAATGTTGTTTACTATTAAAAACCAGTTATCAAAGGAGATGCAAAAAAATTATAATTTAACTCCAATTTTAATATATATATATATATATATATATATATATATATATATATATATATATATATATATATATATATATATATATATATATAGAATCTACAAATAAAATATCACAAATCACTAGTTCGCATTATCTTCAAATTCTTAATGGTTTAGAGGCTATAGGTGTGAGAACGTGAAGATTTAGTTCAAAATATTGATTTCAATGTCAAGTTTGGCCAAAAAGTGTAACCCATTCAATTACAAGTATCTCATTCAATTACAAGTGTAACCCATTAAATTAGCAAGAATCTCATATTTTTGTCATCAACACAGTTGTAGTTTTGTTCCCCTCATCATTGCTGGAATGATCGGCTATATGAAGGATTTTTATTGTTTGATTTTATGATGAATCAAATGCCTTGATATGGGACTACTGCATAGTATATAGGTTATTTCTTCTGTTCTAATTGATCCACACCTTTCCTTTCTTTTATTTCTTCTCAAGAGAAGAAACCCTTATTGATATGTCTTTACAAAAGGAGATCACTCTTCATGTGGATCGCAACTCTTCATACATAAATCGTAGACACTAATCTTTCAAATCGCATGCTTTTATTTAAGGCATAAATGGAGTGCTTTATGTGGAAGGAGGTCGACCTTATAAGAATTTGTTTATATATTTTTATCTCTAATGTCTTAGCACTACTTGATGCACTTGATCACTCAACATCACACATATATTTATTCGGTAGCTTTTACATTATATGATGAAGTCGACCATAGGTAGGTATTTGATTAATGATTTGCATTCTTATTTTGGGGGCACGACATTAATGTAGGTCTCTGCAGTACTTGACAAAATAACAACCTTCATATACATGTAGATCCACGTGTTACTATCCTTTTGACATGGTCTCCTCTACAAATTATTACAAAAGTCTTTCTTTTCATTGAGACCCTGTTGGAGAATGGAAAGGTGAGGGATATGCAAGTTGCAAGAGGTAGATCAGTGTGCAACACTCCACAAAGAAGGGAAAATATCTTTTTCCACACAGTATATGAGACTAGCTTGGAAATATGTGGGAATGATACAATGAGTCTGAGATCAATATATATAGGGATGTAATCTCACTCTTGAGCTTAAACTCTTCAAACTTCACACAATGACAAGCTTCTAAGACTGATGTCAACCTTTGCATCTACTACTTATCTATCTTATGAATCTGTATAGTGTTTTAGTGTATATGTAAAATTTGTGAATTAGTCGACCAACAAATTACACTTGCACAAATTAGAGTGAAGAATAAATTGTGAACAATTTCATTGTATTTCAATTGCTTTCATTGTTTTGGATTACTTTCATTGTATTTGCATTACCAATAGCTTAGGAATTAGTACAATATATAGAAAAAGATGAGCCATCTAGAAAAGCAACTTCCAACTAGAAAAATAGGCATGCAACTCCATGCAAGATTGCACAACTAAGCAATCATGATTTTAGCAACCTAACAACTAGCAAACTTATCTAGAGGAATATCCTAGAATAGAAATGAACTACACTAATAGTATTTGTGATTGCCATGTTAAAATGATTGTCTCCTTGGTATTTTTGTCTTTAACAATGTTCCAACACTATTTTTTTTTAACCTTGCCTCCTATATTGTCAGGATTTTCCACTTTTCACTGCTATCTTTGTCGAAGGATCTCTAAACACTATCCTCAATATCCCTTGCCTCAGTGTTCTCACAGTCTATTGTCTTAGATAATCTCTATAAATATCTTTCTCACTGTCTCTATTCACTTCCTAATGTGTAAAGGTTTGTGGTCATCTGACAGACCTCTAAAACCTTCACATAGTTAGTTAATAGTCTCAAAACTACTCCACATGCTTCTAGATATTTTCTTATATTCATGTCACTTTCCATATATGCCTACATAGGTTTATTTCAGATCTACAAACTTGAAACACAATCACTCAATATTTAAAAATATTCTACTTCCTGGTAGGCCATATGAAGGTCATGCATGCACATAACTTCTCATGTTTGTTCTAAAACATCTAGGGACTTGCCTACCATTCCATACACAGTCGCCATATAGATGAGAATCTTCATCAAATCGAAGCTTATTTCTAGAATCATCCTTACTATTTCCACTTTTGATGCCATGAAATGATGGACATAACCTCCTACTAGTACTAGTGACTCATGTGAACTCAACTTGTGCCCTATCATAGACCTTCAAACTTGAAAAACCTTTACACACCTCTATCACCATTACCTTCACTCAAATGATTATCAACAGGGATGACAACTGTGCCTTATAGAACCATGTTGAAGCCATCCTATGGAGACCTCTTAAATATAAGAAATAATAGTGAATATTTCCGAGAAACTTGTTTATTATCCTCCATTTATCATGCATGGGAAAAGATACCAAACTTACATAAACCCTAGGTGAGTTTGCTACAAAATGCCTCATGGCTCTGCTTGATATTCATGGCTTTCCATTGATCACTTAGACACTTGTTAGCTCTACCAAATGTTGAGACACATGTAAAGTTAGAGGAAACCCTAGAACAACATGACAAAATCTTGTCAAGTAATCACAATGAACTTAAAAAACCTAACGAAGCTTCAATCATTTTGAAAGGAAGGCTCCCTCCATGGAGTGTATAGGCAGTTTGACAAAAATAAGATAATTTTGCATCCTTAATGACTCCTAACAACACACAACAAAGACACTTAATATATCCTTAACATAAAAAAGGCTCCTTAAATCCTTCTAAATACTTGAAACACTAATAAAGAATTTAAGACCTCAAAACCTAGACATGCAGATGAATGAGCCTTTGTTCACTCATAACATAAAAAACAAAATATTTTAATGCATTCTGTGCACTTCAAAAACTCTTTTAAGACCTTTAATGACTCTTTCCAAGACATAAGACCTATGAACATTCTCAAGACACCTCCAAATGGATATTGAGTCTAAATGGGTGAAAAATGTCAACAGTTATAATGATCTAAACTTATGGAATATAGACAATGTGATAAATATGTTTTTTTTCTAAACCTACATCAAATGCTTGATTTCCTAATTTCAAATGCAAAGATGCAAGAATTCTCTAAACACAAAGAACGATAAGGTACAATAGATGAAATCAATTTAATCCACCTTATAATGTCAACAATATATGAAACAACACACTAATCTACAAACCCTAGGTCGAAGACTAGCAAGATTTTCTAAAAAACTGCATGGTTTTTACAAACACTAACAATGAAACAATGTAAAATTAAGCTATGAAAGTATGAAAAATGATGAATGATTATAATCTAATCAGATATGGGGTAGAAAATATCTTAAATTTGACACAAGAAGGATGCCAAAGTGCAAGAAATGATCGGTTCACCAAAAAAATTTATGTAAAAGAGAGATCCAGCCTAAAAGGTTAAACTAGATCACACCCTCTTCCAAAAACATTATGACACAAGCTGAGCTTGGATTCTACCTTGAAGGAGATCTAAACTATAGGGGATTTGTCCCTTTTTTGCATAGAAGTGAATCAACCAAATTCAACCAATCAAACTAGGGAAAAACATGAAACCCTAATTGAGCAAGATCAAAGCATTACAGACTGTCAGAACATAGATATGAACAATCTAAAAGCACAACAGAGACCAGTGAATAGAGAAGAACCTAGATCTAAGTTTGGATCCACAAAGACTAGGACACTAGTCACCCCAAACCCAATTTAGGGTTTTGCAGATACCTACAAAACCTTCCTTTTTCCCTCATCTTGTCTCCTAAAACTTGTTACATCAACCTGCACACATAAAAGAAGTAAAGATGGTTGGTACTATTTAGGAGATTGCCTAAGTCAAGCTCTATGAATGGTGTTTCCACCTCCATAATAACAATGATGAGAGATAACATAGTGTACCCTATGAGGGTAGAGGCAAATCTAAAGTAGAATGTAATGCTATAATAAAGAATAAAGGAAAGGAGTCACCATGAGCATGGAAACCCTAGCTTGCTTTATGTAGTGTCACAACTTGACTCAAGAAGTTGGTGTAGCCCAAAGAAGTAGAGAGATCTTCACAAGACCTGCAAGAAGTTACCATAACAATAATAATCCACCATTGAGAGATTTAGATAAGAATAGAGAGCATGAGAGAGAAGGAGAGAGTCCAAGTGTGCCTACAATGCTTAGATGTTCAAATGAATAAACTAACTTTCTTATATATACATTCCCACTCACCAACAATGAATAAAACCAAATGGGGCTGGCATGTATTAGCCAAGGAAGTGTTATAAGCCAACACCACAAAAATAGGGCTAAAGGACCCATCTAGGACCTGGACACTAGGCGCCCTAGTCCTTTAGCCCCTCAAACTCTAGGAAGTGTCTTTCAAGGTGGGCTTAGACTAGTCCTAACTTTATTTTATCAGGTTTTTTCATTAGGATCAATATTTAGTCATTTAATGTTCAAAAAGTTGTTAAAATAGGTCTTGATTAAGCAGTGTACTACTTTTTTGCATAACAGGTACATCTAGTGGGATCCACATTCTTAGTTTCTCACTTGAATTTGTTGTTTGAGTGTGTTTTATAGTTGTATTTTCCAGTTCGGTGGATACTTCCTAGTTCAACAAATATGCCCTGTGGATCAATAGATACACCTGTAGCCCTACAAGCATCTTTAAACACTTTTCTAATTATTTTCTATAATTTGACCTCTCAATTTTTTGATAGGGTGTTGAACTAACAGGGTTTTGTGTTGTTCAATTTAGCCTAAACTATCATGGTTTATACACTTAACATCATTTTCTTGAAAGTTTTGTACATATAATATCCTTTTCTTATAGATTCTAACACCTCCTTTTGATTCATTGGTTATGCATTTGGTTCGATGTATACATTTTGCACTTCGGTGGCTCTTTCTTGTAGAAAAAGTCTAACCTTTTAGTGTTTTAAAAAGATTTTTTATCATTTTCTATGAATTAGTACTTTAATATTTTTATCAGAGATCAATTTCGTAAAGGGAAATTCTATCAAAATTCAGATATACTTATTAACTTGTGCCTAAAAATTGACTAAACTTTTGTTTCTGACATAGATTCCTAGTTTGGCAAATCCATCTCCATATTGGTTGATAGGTTCTGTGTTTTGGCAGTTGTGTTCTAAACCTAGTATTTTGTGGTTTTAATTTATCTTTGAATAATCTAACATTATAATTTACTTGTTTGTCTATTATGTTTGACTCTAACATCTATTTTGCATCTTCATTAACAAGTTAAAGATAATTTAATCAAAACTATTAATATTGTTTGTAGCACTGCAGTCAAAGAAATTTTTTTCCCACTAGTTTAGTTGCATTAAATTAGTGTAGTTGGGAAAGAACTTGTTTTCTTTGTCTTAGGGTATTAATAGGACATATTCTCTAGAGGCATTAGGGGGTGTCCAATCCTTCCTACTACCTCAGTCAAACACTCACCTTTCACCAAAACCAAAGATTTATAGTACTTTCTTCACAACTAGGCCTTTAGCCTTGTAGCCCTACAAACAATGATTTTTGGGCATAACTTCTTGCAAACTCATCAAAACCACAAATGGTTTACCATTTCAAATACCCTTTTGGGCCTTCTTCAACATATCTCATTTCCAACTAGGGTTGTTTTATACTAAACCTCTCTAAAATTGATTGTCCTATTTTCCTAAAGAACCCAATTAACCCTATTTTACAAAGGAACTAATCCTTAAACTTACTACCAACCCAAAATACCTTCCAATAGTATTATAGTATGTCTCCAAACTTCCAAATAACTAGGTTTTAGTTCCCTACACTCATTTCTAGATGCCCAACCATGAAACCCTTGGTTTTAGGCCTTTTCCAAGAGGGTTTATTGAAAAACTAGGTTCCAGACCTTTCCAGAATGTTTCACTGCCTCAAACACATCTAAATGCACCTACACATGCTTCACATTTTATCAAAAATGCTTTTCCAATAGTATTTCATCAAACCCTAGTCTTAAACCACCATTTTCATGCAAATTTCACTCCAAATCCATTGGGAGAGCCCTCTAATCTTCATCAAACCTTAACCCCTGCTCATACAAACAACTATAACATCTATTCCTACTTTATTTGACCCATTCCACCTAGTCATAGAGATCACAGTTGGTGGAATGGGGTTTTGGTCATCTTTCCAACTTCAAAACCCTTAAAAATCAGTTATAAAAGCAATTACAACAAAAATGCTATAAAATCCTCAAAACTTAATGAAATTCCTTCAAACTAGTCAAAAAACAAAATTAATTCATCCCTATAACATATTCAATCAGTTTCACTACAAGACTTTACCATACAGGCTAACAGCACGGCCTGGAACAACAAGTTTACAGAAAAAAAACTACAAAAAATAGATTTTTAAGGTATTTGTCTTCAATTGTTCTTCGACCAACATCTACAAATATTTTCCATGGATTAAAATCCTTCTCCAACTCCCCCAAACTATACATAACCAACTTTTCAACTTCCCATACAAAATAACTCTTACACCTTTACAAATTTGTATTTGTCTCATATGACAACCTTTGACAATTTGACACCTTTAACAAAATGGACCTACTAAGACTTCCAATTACATGTTGAATGGTCTATATGACCTTATTTAGGAAAAAATGACTCAAAAACACTATATTGACACATCAAACCTTCAAATGTTCACATTTGTAAATAATTACCTTGGTGTGCCTACACCATACACCCAACCTTGAAATTTTCCAAGTCTCTTGGAAATGTTGTCCCGACATGCTCACCACTAATCATCCCATGCCTCTAACCTTCTTGATCTCCTTCATCAAGTAGACCTTTCCTCTAGTTCACTTTGTGTATGGCATGCTTTCCCTTATGACCACTTGAATCATGCTCCATCTTTGCACATTGACCTATGGATTGTCCTCTATCTTGTCCACCATCATATACTGACTGAAAACTTGCCTTTGCTACTATCACTAGCCTTTGTTCAACTTTATCTCTGATTGTCCACTCTTTTCCTTCTAATGCACTCTCAAACTCACTTATCTACTCTTGTTTGACACCATGTTTCACTCTATCTCTGCCCCTTATCTCTGTCATCACTTTGACTAGTCTTTCTGCCCTCAAGACCTCTATCTTAGCAACCTTAGGAAACACTATTTTTACAGTATAAGACTACTTACTGACCTCTTTTGTCTTCAATGGACATATCACTATCCCAACTAGGATTACATCATCCTCTTTCCATCCAACTTGTGGCTGCATACACACTTGATCTTTGATCTGCTCTTAGATTGTTCTTGGTATCAACACATTACCTTTGTCCTTCAACTGTGAAACACTTCTTACATGCTCTATTTTGAGGGAAGTGGTTGCACATTCCTTAGGATCTTCTTCTCTTGTCTTCACAAACTCTTTATTGCCAAAGATCACCACTCTTACTGTCTTGGATTGATCCTCAACACCTCCTTGCAATGGAGTTAGTGTTAACCTATTCCCTTCATGTTCAATCAAGTAACTATTACTCCTACCATCATACATAACATGCTTGTCATATTGCCATGGTCTCCCAAACAAAATATGACAACAATCCATTGGCACAACATCATAAACAACTTTATCTCTATAACCATCAATATGGAATTCAACCAAAGCTTGTTCACTAACCAAGATAGATTGGCTATCAGTCAACCATGAAATTTGATATGGATTTTTATGAGGAAACTTTTACAATTTCAGCTTAACTATCAATTCATTAGACACCATATTTTCAGTACTATCTGAGTCTATAACTACCTTGCATACCTTGTTCTTGCATTTACATGTGGTTCTGAATAGAGCTCTCTTTTGCAATGGTTTTTTCTCCTTGGTTTCCTTGAATATGGTCCTTCTCACCATGAGTGTATCACCAACTTGAGGGGTAACAACATAACTAGAAGGATTAGCATTGTCACACTCATCTTCTTGCACTATTTGAACCCTCTTGTCACCTCTTCTTTCACCAAAACTGGATGTGGATCCCTACTTCTTAGGACACTTGAAATGCTAGATGTCCAAACTCATTGCAATTGTAGCACCTTCCTACAAAAGTGTTTGAATTTCTTCCACCACCAAATCTACCTCTTAAACCTCTAAATCCACCCCTTGAATCAGCTACTTGATCTCTATCCTTGTTTGTGTCTTCTTATCCTTCAAAGGATTGCCTTGAAGTAGGGAACACTCCTCGCCCTCTTGTATTGTTGCCTCTTCCTCTAATAGATTTGTCTTGTCTCCTTTTCAACTTCTCTTCCACTCTAATGGCCATTTGAAAATATTTCAACCATCTTTGGGTTTGCTACAACCAATTCATCTTGAATATTGAATCCTAAACCTCCAATATATCTAGCAACCTTTTCAGTCTCATCTTCCATCCTACCTGCTCTTACGCTTACCTTATAGAATTCATCAGTATATTGTTGGTTTTAGGATAGACAACTAAGAGGTGGGGTGAATTAGTTGTCACCAAACCTTCTTATCTTTAAATCCTTAAAACCTTCTTATATAATAATTATTCAATCATGAAAGCAAAATGCAATAATTTAAGAGTAGAAACAAATTCAACACATATGACACCAAGATTTTAATGTGGAAAACCCAGTTAAGGGAAAAACCATGAGGTGACTAACCCAAGATTGTATTCTCTCTTAAAAGAATAAAAATGGTACTTGCCAATTAGGGCTCACTACCCGAGCACACTACTCACAAGAGGCCCACTGCCTATAGGAGACACACTGTCTACAGAATAATATAAATATTACATACTTTAACTAGAGATTAGGATCTTCACCATGCTTGAGACAGTTCCATTTAAGCTCAACACTTTTTCTCTGCTTTTTGCTCCTTCCCTCTCTATCACTTCATCATCACGACCTCAGATACTTTTGAAATGACTTCACACATCTTATTTATACAAGACATCAACTTTGGGATGATCATCAAAGTTGGCACAACACATATTTTATTTTATTATAGAGCAATTACACAAATACAACTTGACTTATTACAAAAACTTCATGCGCGTTACTACCCTGTTGGCCAATCATATCTGGGACTTCAATTTTCTTCAAGGAACATGCCTTGCTTCATAAAACATCTTCAAGATCATCCACAACTTGTGTAAAACATCTGGTCAGCCAAGACTAGGAAGAACACCATCACTAAGAGGTAAATCTTCAATTATGAGCTCTATCTTCAATGCGGACCGCCAATACGAATTGGACACTATCTAGAGACCCCCACAAGCTTGCCTAAATTACCAAGAACATCCACACCACTTATGCTTACTAAAATCATTCGCATCTTGATCTGAAAGCTTAAGAACATAGTCGGTCATCACTGTCACATAAGAATAATTGCTTGTGGACCTCTAGACCATGAACCAATTGAGTTCTCGATTCACATTGGCTTCCCAAACATGCCACCATATCCACAAAACAAGATTTTGCATTTTTGGATCTCACCAGACCTGTTTGTGTCATTTCTCACCTCTAAACAACTACCAGAACCAATTTTACTCATATGGCCATAACTTCTTCAAATCTTCATACGGATCTCTGAAATCTTTACAGGAGCACCTTCAGACACATATCTACAAACCTTTTGATGTGCATTCTTAGATCTACAACTAATTGGAATCTTTACTTCATAGAACTTCATTGTCTTTATTGTTCTTCTCTATTTCTGATAGGGCTAATTTTCTCAATATCCTCAACACACAACTCATCCAATCCTTGACATCAATGCAACAAGAGTATGTTGACATCGGTGACAACACCAGTTAGGCCCATACTTGCAACAATCTCCCCCTTTGTCATTGATGGCAACATATGATGTGAAAAACTGTTTTGACCATCAAGCCAAGAACTTCTCCTCATTGGCTCCCCCTAACAACATCAATCATTCTTCATTTCTCCCCCTTTGATCAGCAATCTCTTTTGTGTTTCACATGTCTTATCTCCCTCTTTGACATCAATGGCAAAGGGCACATACTTGTATCAATACTTTAGTATCATACAGACTACTCCCCCTAAGTAGCAACTTCCTATCATCAATCCAAACCACAAGATATGACTATGAGATCCACCGGACTGATGCACATCAGTGCACCTTAATTCAGAACTGGAGGGGTAATAACCCCTAACTTCTCCCTAAGATACTCAAAAGAGTCCTTAGGTAGAGGTAAATGTCTGCAATCTGATCCTTTGAGGGCATAAACTCCAATCTGACTTCATTCTTGTTCACCTACTCTCTCAAAAAGTGAAACTTGATGGATATATGTTTTGTCTTTGAATGCAACACTAGATTTTTTGATATATTTATTGCACTTGAGTTATCACAGAAGATTGTGATAGGTTCTTCATACTCCACTCTGATGTCTCTTAGCATTTGCTTCATCCACAATACTTGAGTGCAACTACATGCTGCTGCAATATACTCTGCTTCTGTAGTGGACAAAGATATTGCCTCTTGTTTCTTTCTTAGCCAAGAAACCAATATTTTTCTAAAAAGAATACACCACCACTAGTACTCTTTCATTCATCCACATCTCTTGCCTAATCAACATTTGTATATGCATGAAGAGAGAAATCATGATCCTTAGGATACCATAAACCATACTTAGTTGTTCCCTTCAGATATCTGAGAATTCTCTTGATTGCCATGACATGAGACTCTCGAGGATCAACTTGGAATCTGGCAACAAGACCAACAACATTCATAATGTTAGGTCTAGTTTGAGTAAGGTATAGTAGTCCTCCAATCATTGATCTATACTTTTTCTGATCAGCCTTAGGAGATTCATCATCTTTGCTCACTTTACACCCAGTTGCCATGGGAGTATTCATTGGCTTTGAATCTTCCATCCCAAATTTTTTCAACAATTCTTTCACATATTTGGTTTGTGATATGAAGATTCCTTTCTTTGTTTGAGTGATTTGCAGACCCAAGAAGAAATTCATTTCCCCAAACATAGACATCTCAAATTCACTTTTCATTCGATTTGCAAAAGTCTTGCACATACTATCTTTTCCTCCAAAAATAATATCATCAACAAATACTTCAACAATCAAGATATTTTCATGATCAATCTTGAAGTACAAGTTACTTTCAATAGTACCTTTGTTGAAATCAATCTTCAAAAGATGTTTATCCAATCTTTCATACTAGGCTCTTAGGGCTTGTTTGAGTCCATACAATTTCTTCAACTTGCAGACCATATCACCATGATCAGACAATTAGAATCCATCTAGTTGCTCAATGTATATTTCTTCTTCCAAATCACCATTCAAGAAGGCAGACTTGACATCCATCTGATATACTTTGAAATCCTTGAAGGCCGCAAAAGAAAGAAATAGTCTAACTACTTCAATTCTTGCCACCGAAGAAAAAGTTTCTTCAAAGTCAACTCCTTTTACTTGAGAATAACCCTTACAGACCAATCTAGGTTTGTTTCTGACTACTTCACCATCTTCATTCAGTTTATTTTGGAAGACCCACTTAGTCCCAATCACATTTTTGTCTTTAGGTCTGGGAACAATATCCCAAGTGTGATTTTTTTCAATCTGCATCAACTCTTCATCCATTACTTTAGCCCATCTTTCATCATTGCATGCTTCACTTACTATTTTTGGTTCAACCTTTGAAATTAGACAGTACTTCACTGAATCTTGAGCAATCTTTCTTCTTGTTTGAACACCTTTGCTTCTATCTCCTATCATTTGTTCTTTAGAATGATTCAGTCTTACATACCTAGGAGTTTTGGGAATTTCTTGCACTTCTATTTCTTGGATAGGTTCATTCAAACTTATCTCTTCTGCCTATATTTTAGGATTCTCTAGATGAGTCTGAATCTAAACTATAGTTGGGGCTTGTTCTTCTTGGACCGAGACATCATTTTGATCATCTGCTTCATACTCATAAAACGTTGAGGGATTTTCAATGCCTTCATCAACCTTCACATTTGTGATTTCTACAATCTTTCTTAATCTCTTGTTATAACACTGGTATGCTTTGCTTTGAGTAGAGTATCCCAAGAATATTCCTTCATCACTTCTAGCATCAAACTTTCCAAGGTCTTCATCTCTTTTGATATAGCACTTACTACCAAAGACTCTAAAATATTTCACAGTAGGGGTGATGCCAAACCAAAGTTCATAAGGAGTCTTACCAATATTGCTTATGATTTGTACTCCATTAAGAGTATAGATAGCAGTGCTTATAGCTTCCTCCAGTAGATCTGAGGGATATTTACTTCCATCATCGTGGTTCTAGATGCTTCCTGGATGATCTAGTTCTTTCTCTCCACTACTCCATTCTGTTGTGGAGTCCTTGAAGCAGATAACTATCTCTTTATCCCATGTTTCTTACAGAATTATATGAACTCTCTGGATGTGAATTCACCACCTCTTTCAGACCTGAGATATTTTATGTTTAGCCCAGCTTCATTTTCTACCATAGCCTTGAATATTTTGAACTTCTCAAGTGCTTCAGATTTCTCTTTTCGGAAAGTCACCCACATCATCCGGGAGTGGTCATCAATCAGTAGCATGAAAAATCTATCACCTTGCAGACTCCTGATTCTTTTTGGTCCACATAGATCAATGTGTACCAAGTCCAACAATCTAGTAGAAGATTATTCCTTACTTTTAAATGTGACTCTATTCTGCTTACCCAACTAACATTCTTTGAACAAACTGTTAGTAGGTTTCACCAATCTTGGGAGATCTCTTACAACCTGAGTATTGCTTATCTTGATGATATTATCAAAATTTACATGATACATTCTCCTATGCCACAACCAACTCTGATCAATTTGAACAAATAAACAACTTTTGCCAGTACCAACCAAGTGGAAGATGTTACCTTTTGTTTGAGTACCGGATGCAATCTTAGTTCCAGAGCTTTCAACGATCTTGCATTTTCCATTTTTGAATCAGAGATCATATCCTTTGTCCACCATCTATCCAACACTAAGAAGATTATGCTTCAGACCTTTAACATACAAAACATCACTAGTTTTGTTCTTTCCATCAAAAGAAATAGTTCCTCTACCTCTAATTCTACCAACAAAATTATCACCAAATTTTACAACTCCTCCTTCATATCTTTCCAAATTTATGAACTTGTTGTTTTGGACATCTAAGCATTGTTCTTATCAGCTATTCATCCTTTTCCTCAACCTAAGCAGCCAAAGCCCTTTCTATCTTAAGATTGGTAGATTCAATAGGCATTGGATCTTCTTCCTTGATGGCAATAAACACCCAGTCACTTCCAGATTTGGTTCCTATCTCAGATTCATCATTTGTTACTCCTTCATCATCATCTTCTTGAACATAGTAATACTTCTTTTGAAATCTTGATCTATTAGGGTTAGGCCTTGAAAATCTTTCCGGACACCTTGAGGCAAAATGACCAATCTTGTTGCAATTGAAACATTTGAAAGGCAATTTTATTTCATACTTACCAGATCCTCTTAGTAGTCTTTTTGCAATAAGGGCTTCAAGTTGAGTAGCTTCTACCTCATCTTCTTCCAGATCTTTTCTTTCTTTTTCATACCATGATAATTTCTTTGAGGAACTCTCTCCTGGATCATACCTTTGTTTACCTTTTGTAGAGGCACTAGCTTTGAATGTAGATTCAGTCTTGGGAGGAGCATCTCCAAACTCAACCAATTCAAATGCAGGTAACTTCCCAACCAATTGATCCCTTGAAATATTTGATAAAGATCTAAATTCCTCAATAGCAGCAACCCTGTGTTTGTAAGCAAGAAGTAAGGATCTGAGAACTTTGGCAACAATCTCATCTTCATCCAAAGTTCCACCAGCACATCTAATGCCACAAACAAGCTCATTTAGTTTTGGCATAAATGTAGTGATATTCTCATCTTCATTCATCTTCAGGTTTTCAAATTTTCCTTTCAGACTTTGTAGCTTGGCACATTTAACATATTTGTCTCCTTCATGTAGAATTTTTAGTTTTGACCAAATTTCATATGCAATTTTTAAATCCATAACATTTATTAGCTTTGTATCAGATAAGGCACTTAGTAAGGCTTCTTTAGCTTGAAGATTATCTTCAGTATCTATGATTTCATCTAGAGTTGTCGAACCATTGTTTGGAGGAATATACTCTTATATAGTCATGTTCCAATATTGAAATCCCATACATTGCAAGTGACATTCCATGTGGCTTTTCCAAAGAGTGTAGTTCATTCCATCAAACCTCAGACTATCCTTCTTGTAGGAAGACATCCTAGATCTCCTCAAGTGGTTAAGCTCTTTTAGAGGAACTTAGCTCTGATACCAATTGTTGGTTTTAGGATAGACAACTGAGAAGGTGGGGTGAATCAGTTGTCACCAAACCTTTTGATCTTTAAATCCTTAAAACCTTCTTATATAATAATTATTTAATCATGAAAGAAAAATGCAATACATTAAGAGCAGAAACACATTCAACACATATGACACTAAGATTTTAACATGGAAAACCTGGTTAAGGGAAAAACCACAGGGTGACTAACCCAAGATTGTATTCTCTGTTAAAAGAATAAAAATGGCACTTGCCAATTAGGGCTCACTGCCTAAGCACACTACTCACAAGAGGCCCACTGCCTATAGGAGACACACTATCTATAGAATAATATAAATATTACATACTTAAACTAGAGATTAGCATCTTCACCATGCTTGAGAAAGTTCCATTTAAGCTCAACACTTCTGCTCTTCTTTTCACTCATTCCCTCTCTATCACTTCATCATCACAACCACAGATACTTTTGAAATGACTTCACAAATCTTATTTATACAAAACATCAACTTTGGGATGATCATCAAAGTCAGTACAACACATACTTTATTTTATTATAGAGCAGTTACACAAATACAACTTGACTTATTACAAAAACTTCATGTGCGTTACTACCCTATCAGCCACGCATATTTGGGACTTCAATTTTCTTCGAGGAAGACACCTTGCTTCATAAAACATCTTCAAGATCATTCACAACTTGTGTAAAACATCCGATCAGCCATGACTAGGAAGAACACCATCATTGAGAGATAAATCTTCAATTACGAGCTCTATCTTCAATGCAGACTGCCAATACGAATTGGACACTATCTAGAGACCCCCAAAAGCTTGCCTGAATCACCAAGAACATCCACACCATTTCTGCTTACTAAAATCATTTGCATCTTCATCCAGAACCTTAAGAACACAACTGGTCATCACTGTCACAAGAATAATCTCTTGCAAACCTTGATACCATGAACCAATTCAATTGTCAATTCACATTGGCTTCCCAAACATGCCACCAGATCCATAGAACAAGATATTGCGTTTCTGGATCTCACCAGACCTATTTGTGTCATCCTGTCACCTCTGAATAGCTGCCAGAACTAGTTTTACTCATATGGCCATAGCTTCTTCAAATCTTCATGTGGATCTCTAAAATCTTTACAGGAGCACCTTCAGACACATATCTACAAACCTTTTGATGCGCATTCTTAGATCTACAACTAACTGGAATCTTTACTTCATAGAACTTCACTGTCTTTACTGTTCTTCTTTGTTTTTGATAGGGCTAATTTTCTCAATATCCTCATCACACAACTCATCCAATCCTTGACATCAATGCAACAAAAGTATGTTAACATTAATGACAACACTAGTTAGGCCGATACTTGTAACATATATGTCTTAACATCTAACTCTTTTTGCTTCAATCCTTGAAGTTTTTTTATATAATTGAATAGCATAATCTTTAGGAAGAAATTTACATTTTATCCTTGCTACCATCCTGTCCCATGAAACTATTCTTCCCTTGCCTCTCTCCTCCTCTCTAATTGCTCATAGTCCCACCATAAAAGTGCATGTCCTTTAAGCTTGGTACTTGCTATCTTCTCTCTCTGGTCTTCCAAAACATTTTCACATTCAAAGTAGTTATCCAAAGTTGCAATCCAATCTAGAAGCTCCTCATCATCAAAACTCCCTCCATACATGGGTAACTCAATCTTCACCTTATGTTTGTCATCCTTGAATGCTCTTATCAGCCTAGTTATCCTCTGTTCTTTAGGGTCTAGTTCTTCCTCACCCCCTACTTCTAGGAACTCTTCCTCTTCCTCCTCATCACTAGTATCTTCTACCACCATTCCTCTTTTCTAATTGGTTTCAAGGGCTTCAAGTCTAGCCAACACAACATTATAAGACTCCTACAATCTAGCATGTCTCTCTTTCACTTGTAACTGTCTAGCAGTGGCATTACTCTTGGGAGACATCTTATCCTCTTAAATTCCCACAAACTTCAACCAATCACCTTCAACCTACAATAAATTTCAACTTTTTCCCAAACAAATCAGAACCTAAGCTATGTCACTAGTTTGATATAGTAGGGGATGTCCAATCTTCCTACCACCTCATTTAAAAACTCACCTTTCACCAAAACCAAAGATTTCTAGTACTTTCTTCACAACTAGGCCTCTAGCCTTATAGCCCTACAAACAATGATTTTTGGGCATAAATTCTTGTAAACTCATCAAACCCACAAATGGTTTACCATTTCAAATACCCTTTTGGGCCTTCTTCAACATATCTCATTTCCAACTAGGGTTGTTTTAGACTAAACCCCTCTAAAATTAACTATCCCATTTTCCTTAAGATCCCAATTAGCCCTATTTTACAAAGGAATTACTCCTTAAACTTACTACCAACCCAAAATACCTTCAAACAATCTTAGATTATGTCTCCAAACTTCCAAATCACTAGGTTTTAGTTCTCTACACTCATTTCTAGATGCCCAACCATGAAACCCTTGGTTTTAGGCCTTTTCCAAGAGGGTTTATTGAAAAACTAGGTTCTAGACCTTTCCATACTTTTCCATTTCCTTAAACACATCTAAATGCACCTGCACATGCTTCATATTTCATCAAAAACCCTTTTCCAATACTATTTTTTCAAACCCTAGTCTTAAACCACCATTTTCATGCAAATTTCACTCCAAATCCATTGGGACAGCCCTCCAATCTTCATCAAACCTTAACCCCTATTCATACAAACAACTATAACATCTATTCCTACTTTATTTGACCCATTCTACTTAGTCATAGAGATCACAGTTGGTGTAATGGTGTTTTGGTCATCTTTCCAACTTCAAAACCCTTGAAAATCAGTTATAAAAGAAGTTATAGGAAAAATGCTATAAAATCCTCAAAACTCAATGAAATTCCTTCAAAGCATTTGTAAAACAAATTTAATTCATCCCTCTAACAGATTAATGAGTTTCAGCATAAGACTATAGCATACAGGCTGATAGTACGGCTTGGAACAACAAGTTTGCAGAAAAAAAACTAGGAAAAAATAGATTTTTATGGTATTTGTCTTCAAAGTGTTCTTCGACCAACCTCTACAAATGTTTTTCATGACTTGAAATCCTTCTCCAACTCCCCCAAATTGTACATAACCAACTTTTCAACTTCCCATTCAAAATAACTCTTAAACCTTTATAAATTTGTATTTGTCTCATATGACAACCTTTGACAATTTGACACCTTTAACAAAATGGACCTACTAAGATTTCCAATTACATGTTGAATGGTCTATATGACCTTATTTAGGACAAAATGACTCAAATACACTAAATTGACACACTAAACCTTCAAATGTTCACATTTATAAATAATTACCTTGGTGCCCCTGCACCAGCTCTCCCCTCGCACCCTTGGGTGATCTTGGGGATCAAAAGTCCTTCAATATCCTCTTTGTTTTTTTGTAACCTAGGGTGCTATCTCACGTATTCTCTATCATCACACTTCATGTGACCTTTGAGATCAAAAGAGAATAGAATCCATGCCCTTTAGGAGGCCTGCTTGGGGATTTCATCACCCCAAGGGATGCCCTTAAACACATGTATCAGAAAGGTATAAAAAGGGATAGAGTGAAAGTTGTACCTCAAAGGGGAGCCTTTTTCATGTCTAAGCAAAGTCCCAAGATTCTTAGTCAGCTGAGACTTGTAAGGTGACGAGAATAGGAGAGACCCTCCTAGTCTCACACATGTAGATGGGCCCTTTGTTCATGGTCTTGTGCCTCAAAGTACCTTGTGTATATTGATGACTCCCTAGACACCTTGTATATCCTAATTTAAGACATTCAACTAACCTTGTATATCCTTGAGATGAGATAGAAGTTTTCTTTGGGAAAGGCATCAAATCCTCTAAGGAAAGGGAAGAGATTTGTGAAGGCCACTCAATCTCTATCTATTCACTCTTGAGAGGTATTGAGTGTGGGCCCACACTAAGAGTCAAACCAATTCAACTAATTATAGGATGTTATAGTTCCCGACATGTCTTCTTGTGATAGACTAGTGAATGTCCTAATCCAAAAAATCCTCAAAATGCAAGACAAGTATTGTTTTGTTTGATCCATTTGAATTACATCCTTTTGCCATAACTACACCCAGATTGACATATCCACTTCCTGTTTCGATAGCTACATCTTGAGATAGAAAAAAGCTTGATTCTATCTTAACAAATTGTTCAAATCACAGACCAAAAAACTTGTCTTACTCCCACTCAGTGGATCCATGAATTGTTTTGGTGGTCCTGTTGTGTTTGTCCAAAACATACACCTAGTCACAAAATAGCCTATCAAACTGATTCCCACAAATAGTCTGAAACTTTGTCATACGCTAGATCAGTGGATCTGTGACCTATTTTGGCAGTTCTGCTCTACCTAAACACAAGTCTATTATGTAAACATCCAAAATATGTTAGTATTTAGGTTATCATACCTACTTGTATTCTAGTGGATGCATTTTTTCTTTCGACATATATGCTCTCACATGTGACTCAGTGCCTGAATACTATCAAAACGTAGTTTGGTGGTTTTGTCTCCACATCAGCATATATGTTCTATGTTTTAGCGGATGTATTTTTCCCAATCAAAATAGTCAACTATCCTAGGAATCAAAAATTATTTGTCCTCACAAATCATACATCACACTTCAACTATCATCCCCAAATTTATACATGACCATAACATATCATCACATAATTATCTTAAAACCTTCCATGGATTTTGTCCTTGATTTGACTTGTGTCTAGTTGTCACAAATCACCATTTATCCATTGTCAAATAAAATCCTTTTTCATCATACTTAAATCCATCTAAATCATATCCTCTATAGAATTAAGCCTTTTCCAAGATCTTAGGAAACAAATCATGCCCCACATTTTCTTAGGAACTTTCCTACCCTAAGTAAATAATCCATATCCAAACAAGTTGACTCTATGATTAAGAACTTGGCCCATCTTAAGTATAGTTCATAAATTTAATCCCTCTTTGCCTCCTTTTCTTTAGAACTTTGCCTATATCAAGTATCAAAGGTAAAACCCATCTTAAACATCTGTCATTAATATCTTGACCTTGGAATAGTACTAAATCCCCTTATGCTCGATCATTATTCATCCAAATCAAAAAGTCAAAACATCACCTAGTTAAGGACAATATTTATCATATCAATCATTTCATTCCTCCATCACTCAATCACAAGAAAAAAAAATGGATTCCTATAGGAGACACACTTTCTCATGGAGTACCCAACCTCAAACACAAGTGGACTCTCCTTCACCTCATGGATCAACCACAAGCAAGCCAAAGGATTTGTCAACCAACCTGAAATAGGTGAATCCTCACAAAGATATTCCCCTTGATTTTTTGATTTCCTTAATGATAAAGGATTAAATGATAAATTTAGAAACTTCATTAGGGATCATAAAGATAAATTTCTTGAACAACTCATTTATGAGGGGGCTAGACCCCCTCATCATTTTAATTAAGAGAAATTAAAAGCATTTCTCCATAGCACACTGCCAACTCCCATGAATGATAATCCCTGGGCCCATGTCTTCAATCCACATAATCCCATCTACCATGTTGACCAACAAGTAGGAAGTGGCATTCCTCCACCAATTAACAACACCTCATCCTTGATGCTAGTCTATGGCATGCTACCAAATCCTACCCAAACAACAACCGCTAACATAGTTCCTATTCCATAATCTCCTCCTCCACTTTCTATCCCACTAAGGGATACTACCACCCAATCCACACTCCCTCCAAACACATACCATGAACCTTTTCCAAAAAACTTGTATCAATAAAAGCCTCTAGTAAGTCAGCTACTTCCTACTCACTCACAAAAACCATAACAACAACACACTCACCTCTCATCCAATCACCAATCCCTTCTACAATGTCTAGCCACATCTCAACACAATCCTTTAGTGAGTTATCCCCCACTTACTCATTCACAACCCCTTCAACAACAATAACAAAAACATTTCTTATCCACTCATCCAAACACATCCCATCAAAAAAACATCAATTACGCTTATCCCACTCCACAAATCCCATCTTATTATCAAAACATCAATTATGCTTATCCACCATCTGTAAGTGCTCCACAAAACATTAATCCTACAAATGTGCCTCCAAATTATTCACAACAAATAGCACCCCTTTCTTCATATAAAACCTAAATTATCCTCCACCACCCAACACCATGCCATTGCCAAATCTACCTCTTGCTACACCCTTTGATCAAGACTGGTAGGAGATAAAAATTCATTAAAGAATTTGCAACTTAGTACATAAAAGAAATATTACACATTCGATTAGTTGTGCCCATTTCCCCTAGATCGATCAATAACCATGATCTGTTTCCCTCAACATTTTGAAATACCCAAATTTGATAAGTATAAAGGGAAAGGAGACCCCCACAATCACATCAAGGTCTTTATGGCATGTCGAGAGGTGGCCTATGATGATCAATAATTCCTCTGCCTCTTTCCATGTAGGTTAGGAGGACAAGTTTCGAAATGGTTCATGCACCTACCCCATGGATCCATCTCCACCTTTGTTGATCTATCCAAAAGGTATTTTTCCCAATTTTCCTATAATTTTGAACATGAACTCACCATGCTTGATTTGTGTAATACCAAGAAATGCAATGGGGAAATCTTCATAGCCTACCTAAAATGGTGGAGCTCACACACTAGTTG
The DNA here is from genome assembly GCA_027924645.1 of Cunninghamia lanceolata. Lineage (NCBI taxonomy): Eukaryota > Viridiplantae > Streptophyta > Pinopsida > Cupressales > Cupressaceae > Cunninghamia > Cunninghamia lanceolata. The sequence goes on along the minus strand of BSBN01000194.1, from coordinate 6,318,781 downwards.
TCTCCCTTTGACTATGCCAGAAAAACAACTTATAAATATATTCATATAGAATCTAAACCAAGAAATGGCATTCCATTTACATGTTCATTGCATCTCTACCCTTAATAAGATCATTGATAAAGGGGTCACAATATAAAAGGCCCTCATATCTAAATGCTTGGTCAAAATCTACCACAAGAACAACAATGACAAAACAACTCATGACAAGGCTACATTTTGGGCCAAAAACAAAAATACTATCAGCAATAGAGTCATTGATGCTAAACACATACAAATTAACAGACCCAAACCTAGATAAACACAAGTCCAAAACATGTCCCATCCAAGAAATACCATCGTGCTCTCTGGACAATGAAAATTTAACACCCCAAACAATCCAAAGTAAAACTAAACTCAATTGGGAGCACCTCTTGAGGTGGTGTTTCAAAAACTGGTACAAGCTAGCATGGTTGTGTTCCCTACAACCAAGCCCTTTGACAAGAATCAACCCAAGCCTATGTGGTATAAGAAAATGGAATATTGTGATTACCACCACATCAAAGGGCACTCTACAACTAAATGCATGAAATTGAAAAACTACATCCAAGACCTCATTGACCGAGGAGATACACAAGTTAAAGGGAACAAATCCACATCACCGAATGAGAAACTTGTGATATCCCAAGATCCTCTTCCACCACATGGACAAATTTTGCAACCATCCTCCTCTAAAACCAATCAAGACAACCATCCCAACAATGTTAGTGGCTACAATCAAGTACCCTACAATTATGATAATGTTGTGGCTCGTATTGATTTCAATTCCACTCACATATCAATAATCAAAATCAAATAAAAACACCCTAAATGTGTTGTTATGGCCTGATGTGGTTGAGTCACCATCTAAGCACCCCAACCTTCATCCACTTCACAAGCTATCTAGTATAATCTCCTAGACAACTTTGAGAAGACTCCCATGCAGATATCTATCTTAGAGATTCTTAAAACCTCATCCATCCACTGAGATATACTTGATAAAGCTTTATAAGAATCCTGTATCCCCACTGACATTCACCCTAACCAATTCTAGGCCTTGGTTTCCCCATTAATTTCTACCTACCATCTTGCATTCAACCCAAATGCCATGCCTCCTATTGACCCATAACATAATAAATCCCTTCATGTCGAGGTCATTATCACCAACCATAAAGTAAATTGAGTCCTCTTAGATAATGGATTCGACTTGAACTTATGTATATTAAAGTTTATTAAGCAATTGGAATATTCAGTAGCTGATCTAGAGTTGGTGAATGCAATCAAAGCCTATGACAACATAGATAGAGAGTCTCAAGGTACCATCTGCATTCCCATCCAAGTGGGACCTATCCTTCAGCAAACACAATGCCACATGGTCAATCTTGATCTTCCCTACAATCTCCTTCTTGGTTGACCATGTTTACATGCCATGAAAGTAGTCCCATCCACCTATTATCAATGCCTAAAGTTTCCCCATCATAGTGTGTAAGTCACCATCCATGATGATTCCAAACCCTTTGAGTATTGTAAATCCTTGGAGGTTACATACAATAAGGAATTTCATTATCCCAGTACCTATGGGGCTCACATCATGGAATCATCCAAACTATCTACATCTATGTCTTCCCTAACCCCCAAGATCAAGATCATCTATAAATGTTGTGGTGAGTATAATTTACATAGTTCTTTCCATGTGGGATGATTTTATTTTTCCCCGCACTATTATGTTTGCCCATTTTAGTAAGAACAACAATAAACAAGTGAACAAGTGGGCCCCGCTCCCTTCTAGCTCAGTCATACCCTCAAAGATGAACAAGTTTAAAAGATCCCTTGGAAACATAGATAGATCATGATGAATCAAATAATGAGGAAGATGATCTTTAGTATTTGAAGCAAAAATAATCAAAACCATATCATATGTGTGAAAATACAAAATATTATGGAAAAGGGATAGGAATCAATGAACAAGGCATTACAAAACCTATCATAACCTAGCCCTATCAAAGATTTTTTGGATTAGGATACTTACCCCATGGTAAGAAAACTAAGGAACCTTGTGTATCTCCTATGGTGACAAACATTGCCCCTTCGATTATTGAAAACACCACTCCATCATCATAGCTTTGTTTGAGGATCATGATCTATCTTGACTATTTCTTAACAATTATGTCTTCACCATCAACCTCCCCCTTGTCAACCATGAATTAATTTCTTGGGACCAACAAGGATCACTGCCTCTTGACGTTTTCCAAAATGACGAGGCTTGTTGGCAAGAGACAATACTATGCTGAACAATTGAGTGTTGTCATTGATGGCAACAAGGCAAAGAAGACATCACTCTGAAAGACCAAATTGATTCAGCAACAAGGTACAAGAGTATTCAAGACCAGAAGGCCAAAATGACTAAGTATGGACAATATTCAGAGTGAGGAATAGAAAGTGGATCAGTATGCCTCCACAAATGAAGACTAGAAAATGTAGTTCAAGTATGATGACTCATAGCTACTTAATGACAATATATTCTAGTGTTCAGGTCATGACTTCCTCTGGAAGTCATTTGAAGAAAATGTTTAAGTCTAGATGAATAGAAGTAAGATAGGGACAATGTAGGTGAAAAGTAAAAGGGTTTGCATTCCTCTACAAGTTTATTTTTTTTATGTAGTTCTGAGGCAACTAAGTGGCATGTCATGACCACCTAAGTCTAAGATTATAGCCCTTGAAGTTTAATAGTTCACATTCTATAAACTTTTCAATATCAGCTTCATGTTTGACAATATTTCTCTATGACAGTGCAATAGTTCCAAGATCTGCATTTTGACATACAAGTTTATCTAGTTCCACAGATCAAAAGGCTTGTTAAGAGGTCAGTAATGATTATTGTATATGATTTATTATGTCTCTTGTGGTCCTCAATCTGAGTTATGATATGACAGATGAATTGATCAAGTAAGTTCTTAAGGAACAAGCCAACAGGCATGGTAGATCCTTATGTGGAGAAGTTATAACATTTGGATAATTAGTCTAAGTGGTTATATGATTGGGGCCAACCTATGTGAAGACCAGTACATGTTTGTTTGAGTCTACATGTAGATTGAACACAAGATTAAGCCAACATAGTACAACTCTTTGTATACACATTTCATATTATGCATGCTGACCTGATTATGGATTAAATCATGATGAGGATATATATATCTAATGAATTTCATTTTGGTGGTGTGTGCAGTGTGGGAAAAGAAGTATTGTGGGGAAGTGATTCATGTAAAACATCAGAATAGCAAAGTAGAGATAGAAGATCGGTGACGATGAAGACTCTGGTTTTAGTATTTAGTTGCTAAATGACTACACCCTGGCATATTGATAGATGCTATTGCAGTATTCACATTTCCTATATAATTTCACTTATACTTGGGAGTGAACCTAGCTGTAAGCAAGCATTAGGTTTTAATAGCCCTCATTGTAATCTTTGTAGGTTTAGAGTTGAGGCAATGAGCCTGCTAGACGTAATTGTACATCATGGCAGTGAGCCAACATGTTCTAGGCCTGTGGAGTGAACAAGCCTAAACATCATCTTTTGTAAAATATTACAATATATATTGAGAGCTAATCCTTTCCATAGTTTTTCCCTTTCTTGGGTTTTCCACGTAACAATCTGGTGTCTATGTGTCATGTTTATGTGGCTTGTATTTCTGTGCTTACTTTGCTTTCTAATTATTAAAGTCGGTATTTGGTTTAATTGTTTAAATTTTAGAATACTGGTTCACCCCCCCTCTTAGTATTGACCTATTGGTATCAGAGCAAGGTTCCTTGGAAGAAGCTTAATAGCTCAAGGAAGATCTGGGGTAATATAATCATGGCAACAAGAAGATTTTGAAATTATGAAAGAAACAAGGAACTAGAAGCAACTCTTATTGATTTGGAACAATCTGAAGCAGAAGTCAGGGATCTAAAGGATAACTTACAAGAAGTTGATGAATGCATCTCAAGATTAAAAGAACAAGTTAAGAAATTCAAAGACAAATACAAAGAAGTTAGTGATCAATTGATATCAGCAAATGAAACTTTGAATGATTTGGAAGCAGAAGTTATAGAAAGAACAAAAGCAGAAGAAGATCTAAATTTAATCATGAAAAACAAATTAGAATATTGTGCCAAAATTGAAAAATAAATTGTGAGTCTAAAAGAAGACTTGGAAAAAGCCAAGAGCTATGAAGAAAAGTTCAAGTTAAGTTTTGCAAAGCTTGATGAGATGATTACTAGTCAAAAGAGTGATGATGATAAGAAAGGTTTGGGATTTGAGAAAGGAGAAAGTTTAAAATTTGGTCAAACAAACACTGAGTTAAAGAAAAATAGAGGAAACTAGTTCAAAAGAAGACTTAGAAGACCTCCAGTCAAACATCCAAATGCTCAAAGGTATCTGTCTTTCAATGGTCATTGTTTTAATTGTAATAAGTTTGGTCATAAAGCTACTCAGTGTAGGAGTAGATTAAACCAGAATCAAAATGCTCCATCCTTTTTTGGTCAATGTTTCAATTGCAAGAAAATTGGTCACAAATCAAATGAATGCAAAAATCTGGTAAGGAATGGTTCCTACAATACAAGGAATAGTCAATCATTCAATGGAAACTATTTTTCTTGCAATAGATTTGGACAAATGGCTAATCAATGTAGATCAAATCCAATCAATAGAAGGAATCAAAGACAAAGGAATGTTGTGTACTATAATTGCAACAAGTATGGACTATAACATTGAAAATTTTCCCCTTGGGGGCTTTTCCCTCTTTAGGTTTAGCTCCTGAGTCTCTTTTGTGTATTTAGGACATTTTACATCATATTTCAACACCTCGATGAGAAAACCCTTAATTGTCTGGACAAATAGGACCTAGGGGGACTACTTGAGATGACCCCTACCCATAATAGGGGGGAGGACTTAAGTACCCACACCCTAGTCCTACTTTATTTTGGAACAGTCCCAATTTTTGGGTGTCGGCTTGTGACCGTTATTTGGGTCCTATGATGACACGATGAGTTTGAATTACGAAAATCTTGGCAAGAGTGTTTATAGTTGCATATAAAAGCATGTTTAGGCATTCATTTGTAAACTAGATTATTATAGTGATCTTTATGCACTCTCAAGGTGATTTAAGGCTTTCATTGTGTTGCAAGAGAACATTGGTGTTGTCTATGTGTTTGTGTTTGCAGATTTGAGCATCCATTTCCTCATGGAATAAAATTTCCTCTCATGAGATCTTCACTACAAGGTGACATTTAATGTGTTTGTAATCATTGTTCATTTGGTTTTTGCCTTTGCCTCACAAGAGCATGCACTCTCTATCTAACAAAGGTGTTTGGAAAACTTAAGTGTCCTTCTGGGGCTTGATTGAGGCAAGCTCCTAAACACCACAACCCCCTCCCAAAGTTTTATGATTGCAGGTTACAGGTTGATGATGCAAACAAAGTGAAGTTGTAGGAGGGCATATTGGAGTGTCATAATTGTAGATCAGTGAAGAAAAGGACACCCTAGACTTGGGCACCTGCTCCCTAGTCCCTGAAGTTCTGTGATGGGAAAATCTCTGAAGCAACATAAACAGGTTACAAACTGAGTTTATAGGTCCTAAAAAAAAGCAGGATCTTGGACTTGGGTGCCTGCTCCTGTGTCCCTGACTTTTCCACCTCGGAACCCCAAAAATAGGTGCACAGTAATTTGTAATTTCACATCTTTCTGTAGAAACATTTTCTGTTATTCGTCAGTTTATTGTCGTATTTGCATAATTAGGGTTCTGATGGATAATTAAGTATAAGAGAAGGAAAATTGATAATCAAATACCCTAATCCAAATTTTCCTACATTTGTAAGTGACCAAGGACCTGATAGTGCTCTGTCACTTGATCTGAAGGTCATTGAATGTAATAGGGTGAATGGAGGATTCAAACACTAAACTAAAACAACCCAAATTTTACCCTAAACATTTTGGTGAACCCATGTTTTTGGACTTAATTGCAAATTTATGAGTGTTTGTCTTTAGATTTTGGCTGATTTCATTCATTCATATAGTCATCCATCTTATTGCATTGAGAAAATTTCAAAAAAAAATTGAAAATTTTGAAATATTTGAAATATTTGAAAAAATTGCATTTTAGGGTTACTAATATGCATCAATTCATTCTAATTTTTCCTAATTCATGATTTTTACATCATATATGATATAAAATATAGAAAATTACAAAAATTCAATCATTTACATTGTATTTTTATTATACAATTGCTAGGGTTTGTAGAAATTTTGACAATTTTCATATAACCTAGTAATTCCAAAATCTAGGGTTTGTAGGTAAAATTTTTTTTCAGATTTTTCTACTAATTTTAGAGACTAATTCAAATTTTCATTGGTTGTAGTCTTGCATCTTGGTGTAAATTTTCTTTTAGATTTGAAATATTTGCATTTTTCAATAGAAAATTTCAACAAAAACCTAGCAATTTTCATACATTTTCATTAAATTTTCACTTGTATTTTGCATCTTTGAGCTTGGAATTCATTTTAATATCTGATTAAACTTCATTTTCATCAGAAATCAGACTTCAAAGCTTTCATATAGCATTTTGTGTCAAGATCTAAAAACCTAGGGCTTGAAAAACATCGATTTTCACCAAATTTGGCCTTATCGACTCTCTAAATTTGCACCATAGGTGTGTTGTGAAGAATATTTGTGCATTAATTTTATTTTATTAGGGTAATTATTTTCCCCCCCTCCTAAAAATCTTCACAACACCCTTTTATCGGGCTCTTGTATTAAAAATTTGGTGAAAAACTACACATTTTTGCTATTTTTGCCCTAGGGTTTGACCTAGTTAGCACTCCAAGTGTGTTGTGGAAAATTTTATGGATTGAGGCACTGACTAATATCATTACTTTTATTTTCTTCCCCTCCTAAAATTAATTACAACACCCTTTTTACTAGGTCTTAGAGTTGACAAACCGTGAAAACTAGCCTATTTTTTGCTATATTTTCACTAGGGTTTGACCTTAAGTGGCACTAAAAGCATGTTGTGATAGATATTTTGACATTTTCATCATCATTTTCCTCACAATCCTTCATCATTCTCCTTTACATCAAAATTTGGTGAAAAAATTACATATTTTGACATATTTTCACTATATTTTAACTTATCGTCATCTTAGATTTGCATCAAAAGTGTTTTGTGAACAATTTTATTGTTGTTTTGGACTGATATCAGACACAAAATTTTCTTCCCTTGATCAAAATCCTTACAACACCTTTTGTTTCATTCATTTGCATTGAAAAAGTACCAAGAAATCAAGCATCCAGGTCATTTTTGCATATAGTTTCACACTTGAATTTTGTATAAAGTTGGGAAAACTTTTCAAAATCTGATCTTACATTGAAATGGCACCTTCATGTCATTTTTCAATGGTATCTTTGTATGCATTTATCAAAGATCTTGATTTTGACCAATTTTTAACCCTGATGAGTGAACATCCTATGATATTAGAAAGCTTAACTGAGTTCTTCTCCATGAGTAGCAATGAAAAATATGATGGTGATAGAACTTATCCCATGTATTCAATACCTACTCCATGTGATGATGACATAAACTTGGCCTCTAATCATTCTTTCAAAAATGAGTCTTCTGATGAGGGTATGTTGGTATAAAATGATGAAATCCATAACACTTTCCCTACAATAGAACAAATAGAACTTTTACAAGACATCATGTCTCCTATAACTACAATATAAGAACAAATCTCTCATGATGTTGATAATCCTATGGAGATGATAGAATATGTACTTGATGAACAAATAGACAAACTTGATGAAGACCTAGTTGAATTCCAAGACTATGTGCGAACTGAAAGAATAGAGAAAGAAGCTATACCTGTGATTCACAACATGAGAAAATTGATAAAAGAAGGACAAGATGGCATCAATGTTGTTCGAGTCTTAGAACATATTATACAACATAATTTTATGCCTCTATATTATCTTATGAATACTGAGAATGATGAGTATGAAAATCCTCTTAATGAAATGGAATCATTACCTAAAATTCACGATGATGAAGATGACTATTTGGACTATGATAATATAATTGGTTTAATAGAAGTAGATAAAGAGAAAGTAGAGAATTCACCTAATCCATGGAAAAATGGTATTGATGTAATTGTTGACAAAGGTTAGAGTGGATAATCCCTACAGGTAAGTATCTCTAACCCTTTATCTCTCTCGTGATGTGCTTCCCCCATGATGTGTTATGTGTTGTTTAGGCCTCTTGGGATGATCCCTAATTCTCCCGTAAGGTCCGAGATACCAGGAGACCACTTCTATTGTGACCTTCTATTTGTATCATCATTCTTCTATATTGCTTCTCTCTCTGATTTTATTGTTGTGTGTTATGTCTTACAAACATAGAATTGCGGTTGGTGACATGGGGGCACCCTCTTACATGACTGTCCCTAAGACACTTGTTTCTCCTCTCTTATATATTATTTCCCTTCCTCTAGTGTTTCCATCTAGGGGGCGAATGATGACAAACATATATATTGATGCGGACCTAGTGTCCCTTTCGAGAGCAATCAAAAAATGGACTTAGTTCCTAATATGACAATGGGGTTGTATATCTTATCTAACGCTTGGCTAGTGGAAGAACTCATGCTTTTTACGTAGTGAATTTGATGATGTTTTATCTCATTTACAAACCTTAACAATACTGCTGCTCTATGCACCTTTGTTTGTCTTTGAATCTAGCCTTGGTGGTACTCGATTCGGAGAGCTTCGTGATATAGTCCCACAGTTATCCTCAAACTCTAAATTCATTGTATAACCTTGGTTCTTTGTGTGGTTAATCATATGCATTGATGTTGTTGTTTATCATGATGTTGCAGACACTAATATGTTTCTTGCAGGGATATGTTTCTAGGAACATTTGGTGATCGTGAAGTACATGTCACCTCCAAGGGGCATGGGCTTTATGAGAGTCTATGTTCCTTTGTGTGTTTTCTTCCTACCTTAACATGCTTGATATTGATGCATGATATCAACCACCTTAAGGTGGGGGCATATAAGGTAAGTTGTCTATTGTAGATGTTAGCTATGTGCTTGTCCTTAGGTGTAGTTTAAAGACCAGCGTGATGAGTGCTTCCTGCATCTTGAGTTTGTTTGCAATCAATTAATCAACTATGTAAGCCCTCTATAGAGGTGGGATATCGAGCATATCCTTTTTCTTAAGCCCTCTGCATAGGCGGGGATGGTGTATTTCTCATAGTAGATTGCATCATCCTATCATTTTCAAAAGTCCTCTGTGGAGGTGGGGAGTGGTTATGTGATTAACTCAACCCTTAAGCATGTCTTTGGTGATTGTTGTGGTGAATCCTAATTGTCAGTGTGCGTCTATAATGTGCTTGAGATGGTGATGAGCCTAGAAATAGGAAACACACCATCACTTGTCTACCATGTTTTCTCCATGTCTTCAAGTGTGTGTGTTTGGTTTACTTGCTTTGTTTGGTGTGTTTGTTTCCCCATATGCAGTATAAAGACTAGCGCGATGAGTGCTTCCTGCATTATGGGAGGTTTGTTTACTTTCCAATACTTGCATTTGCATTTCATATATATGAGAAAAAGAAAAGAAAAAGAATCATGCATGTCTTCCATGCATTAATGTGTCTTCTATGCATTTGTTTTCTTCTCCATGTTCTGCATGACTGTAACTATCTTCTCCATGTTTTGCGTGCTTGTTACTATTTTCTATGTGATTGGTGTGTCTTCTTCATGCTTGGTGTGTTTGGTGTGTTTGCGACCATACTTTAGTGCATGTATTGGCCTCATGTTTATACATACATTAAAGTGGAGACTAAATTTATTGTCTAAAAATGTCCCCTTGGGGGATTTTTCTTCTTTAGGTTTAGCTCCCGGGTCTCTTGTGTGCATTTAGGACATTTTACATCATATTTCAACACCCCGATGAGAAAACCCCTAAGTGTTTGGACAAATAGGACCTAGGAGGACTACTTGAGATGACCCCTACCCAAAATAGGGGGGAGGACTTGGGTACCTGTACTCTAGTCCTACCCTATTTTGGAGCAGTCCCAATTTTTGGGTGTCAGCTTGTGACTATTATTTGGGTTCTATGCCAACACGGTAAGTTTGAATAATGAAAATCTTGGCGAGAGTGTTTATAGTTGCATATAAAAGTATGTTTAGGCATTTGTTTGTAAACTGGATTATTATTGTGATCTTTATGCACTCTCAAGGTGATTCAAGGCTTTCATTGTGTTGCAAGAGTAGATTGTTGTTGTCTATGTGTTTGTGTTTGTAGATTTGAGTATCCATTTCCTCATGGAATGAAGAGCTTCTTCCTCTCATGAGATCTTCACTACAATGTAACATTTAATGTGTTTATAATCATTGTTCATTTAGTTTTTGCCTTTGCCTCACAAGAGCACACAATCTTTATCTGACAAAGGTGTTTGGAAGACTTAAGTGTCCTTCTGGGGCTTGACTAAGGCAAGCTCATAAACGCCACAACCCCCTCCCAAAGTTTTATGATTGTAGGTTACAGGTTGATGATGTAGACAAAGTGAAGTTGCAGGAGGACATATTGCAGTGTCAGAATTGTAGATCAGTGAAGAAAAGGACACCGTGGATTTGGATGCCTACTCCCTAGTCCCCGAAGTTCTGTGACGGGAAAATCTTTGAAGTAGTAGAAATAGGTTACAGACTGATTTTCTAAATCTTGACAAAAAGTAGGGCCTTGGACTTGGGTGTCCACTCCTGTGTCCCTAACTTTTTTGCTTCGGAACCTTGAAAACAAGTGCATAGTAATTTGTAAGTTTACATATTTCTATAGAAGCATTTTCCATTATTCATCAGTTTATTGTCATATTTGCATAATTAGGGTTTTGATGGATAATTAAGCATAAGAGAAGGAAAATTGATAATCAAATACCCTAATCCAAATTTCCCTACATTTGTAAGTGACCAAGGACCTCATAGTGCTCTGCCACTCAATTTGAAGGTCCTTGAATGTAATAGGGTGAAAGGAGGATTCAAATGCTAAATTAAAACAATCCAAATATTACCCTAAACATGGACTATTGGAATTGATCTAGACAACTGAGAGGGGTGGGTGAATCATTTGTAACACAAATAAAACTTTTTGGCCTTTAATCTTCTTTTACAACTTCTAATCAAATTAATGGTATGAACATTAAAGCATGAATCAATAACATATGAGCAGAAGCATAAGTAACACAATTGACACCAAGAATTTTGATGTGGAAACCCAGCTAAGGGAAAAACCATGGTGGGGGTTAACCCACAAGATTATACTCTATTAAAAGTATTACAATGGGGAATGCACATGCATTCGAGCTCACTACCCAGAGCTCACTACTCAAAAGAAGGCTCACTGCCTACAGTAGGCTCATTACCTATAGAAAGAAGATTACAGTGAATTTGAACTGATATTTAGTATCTATCAATGCTAGAGTTTAGTTCTGGTTAGGCATAGAAAACTGATCTGATACACTTCATCCTTACTCTGCCCCTCTTACTACTCTGCTAACATCTGATGTTTTAATCTCTGCTCTTTTCATAATTACTCCATAGTCACAACACACACACTAAATCATTCAAATCCATCGGCTATATATATCTGCATCTAGATCTTCAACCACTTTTCAGTCAACTTCAAGAATACTTAGAACTTTACTGAAGATTCTGCTCTGTCAGCTAAATCCATGTATACTTGTAACGTAGACCAAAACTTGGACTCATAAATAATTAATCAAGTTGGCTACTATCACTGATCATCACAACTTGTTCAATCAACAACTTCCATACATCCGGAACCAAGATCAATTACAAGGTCAGCCTGTTCTTCTGTCTGCTCTGTCAAACTATCAACCCGATACTCAAATATTAATAGCTATTGAATCCCTTATCACCTGAGGCAAAAAATCTAGATTTAGATTGCCTTAACAATGCTTGAGACTACCTCAGATCTGCAGCAAATTATGACTTTCCATTGGAGAGATCCAGACCAAGATACTGGACCCTATCACGTACTCTATTCCTGACTACTCGAACTTAGATAAATTCTAATTCTAAATTTTGGTAAGAACACATTGTGTTATGTAGATGAGTGGAATGGTCTTAGTTGCCATCAATGACAACACCTGTTATGCGAAGCAATGTCTTTTGCCAACAATCTCCACCTTTGGCATTGATGGCAACACTTAGTGAAAAATGACTAAGTGTCAAATGCAGCTCCCCCTTATTCTATACACCCGTGCTTGCCACTATTTCCAAAGCTCCCCCTTTGCTAGATTCCTCATTTTCCACTTCTCTTCACTCCCCCTTTGACATCAATGGCAAACGATGCGGTCCGTAAGACAAAATTCTTCAAAAATTCTATGTATAATGTTGAATATGTACAACTGATCATTAAGTTCTATTCACATGAACTTGAGAATGTCTGCAAAATTATTTTTCAATTGCACAAGTTTAGAGGCCCAAGTTGCCTTCATTCCATCAAAAATTGAGATGTGTCCACTCAAAAAAAATGGATATGATTCTACCTTTATTAGATTTAGAGGATTACTTGTCTGAAGTGTGGTTTGAGCTTCTGATAAGGCATTAAATATGGCTTCTAACTTAGGGGCAATCAATCCTTGGAGCTCACACATTCTCTTCATAATGTTGCCTTTTTCTTTAACAAGCCTCTTTATCTCATTTGTCAAGATGATTACTTGAAATTCCTGACTTATAGGTGAAATTGTTAGAGGATTAAAAATTTGAGAGAGATTTGATAATTTTTGTTCTTGCTCCTTTATCTTCTTCTCAATATCCTTGCTAACTTTGGGCCATGATAGACAAAATTTGTATATATCACCTCCATCACTTAGAGTATTTTGAATACTCTTTATACTGATACTAAGTATCCTCCTATCACACCTTATTAGGCTCTTTATTTTATTAAATTTCTTATCCAAAAATTCATTTCTGACTTTAGTCTCTACAGACTTTTCAAAAGACTCAAAATGTGTGCTTACAGAACTTACAAGATTCTTTAGATTTTCAGAAGGAGAGTTAGAAGGATTCTTCTAAAAGGATGGCATTATCTTCTCCAATATTCCAATTGCAAGTCCTAGCAGCTCACTATCCTCAATGTAAGAATTCAACATATTTTCTCTTGCCTTAGCTTGTGTGAAGGATGCTATCTGTGAGGGTAAAATAGTGCATCAATCAAATGAATAATAGATGACCCAAACATCAACAGAATAGAGAAACAAAGAAGATTCAAATGAACAAAGCAATGAACAAACACAGCAAACCTCTTCTGTTTCGAAACTTCTGTTGTTCGCCTATCACGAATCGTCCTTTCGCAGATGAGATGAGCCCTCAGAGAGTGCAATCTTTTAAAGCTGTTGGAGGAAGTCGATGGTGAACGGCTATGGTGTGATATGCAATGAAGGTGAGCTCCAATGCAACAATGGTGATCTCAAGCTTGTGGATGACAAATGGGTGCCAAAGGCGCGCTGGTGATATTTCTGCAGAGTAACGATGTCAAAAGCCTGGATGATTAGAATGAAGGGATGAAGCTTCATTTATAGACCCGGAGGAATAGGAATCAACGGTTGAGAGAAGATATGAAGATCAACGGTTGAGGATGGTTGAGGAATGTGCAACCAGTGGAAATGTGACAAGTGTCCCAGCTCCATCATGAAAGGTGGGATGTGACAAAACTGATTGGAGAGTTAACTCCATTGACTGGTCTGTTAACAGAATTGATTGATCAGTTAGAAGAGTGGATTGTGGAACTGACTGGATTGATTGAGGATTTGACTCAACTGACAAGTTAGTTAACAGATTTGATTGATTGGTTAACTGACCTCTGATTGGAGAAGAAATAGGCCATGTGGGTGAGGGAAAATAAGATAATTAAATATTAAATATATTTAATTACATGTGCAACCTGATGATGTGGACAAGGTGAGGTGGAAAAGGTGAGGTGTAAAGGTGAGGTGGAATTTTGAATTTAGAACTTTAGGATAGAGGAAATAGGATTAATTAAATAATTTATGATTATTTAATTGTGAAGGACAAATGGAAGAATTTTAATTAAATAAATTGAATTTATTTAATTATGGAACAGTGAATCGATTAAATAAATTTAGAATATTTATTTAATTAATAGAAGAATGGAATAAATATTTAGAATATTTATTTAGGATGATTTGTGTCATTTTTAGGCGTATACATTTTGCCCCTCTTTGATGCAATGCAGTTTACAGCGTTGCCTCAAAGAAATTGATAGTCTGAATGATGATACATGCCCCAGTTTGCCCCTGGTATAGGTTAAATGACGATAGGATGCCCCCTCGGGAGATTGGACGGGAAAAACGGCAAAAGTTTTGGAGACGGACGATCTCACGACGAGGAAGGGGTTAGGATAGGTTGGAGGAAAAGGGACGCGGTCAGGGATGCGGGAAGAAAACGGGAGGAAAAATGGACACGGGAAGTAGTCACAGTCATCACCTAGCCAGAATTAGGGTTTGGAGGCTATAAATAGGAGCTGGGTCCACAAGAATAGTCATTTGCACACTTGGTTGATCTGGATTGGAGAAAGAGAGCTCAGAGCAAACCTAGAGCAGCATGGCGGCCAGAGCAGCAGACATTCCACGCGAGGAGCACCGATTCGAGCGAGTCTGACGATTCGGGCGGCCAGCAGAGGCAGGACCCCCGGTATGTGCTTCGAAAAAATTCTCCTAGGGTCGAGTTTAGGTGTCATAAATGCTCGTAGAAAATAGGTGAAATGAATGCGCCGAAACGCAGAACGGCGCATATGCCTCGCGAAGCTGTGCTTTTGTGATTTTGCGGCGCATATGCCTGTTTCGGCGGCGCATGCGTGAAAGCTGCGCATGTGTTCATTTTGGCGGCGCTTTCGTAATTAAGCGGCGCTTTTGTATTTTCGCCACGCATGCGTGAAATGTAGCAGCGCATTTGTTAAAGTTGCGCATATGTGACTTCCTATGGCGCATTCGTAATTTAGCGGCGCATACGTGGATTTATGCGGCGCATGCGTTAGAACGGCGCATATGTGGCCTGTAGCGGCGCATAGCGCATATGTTGATTGTTGCGGCGCATATACGAGTAACGGCGCATTTACCACCTGTAGTGGCGCATTTGCTTGGGATGGCAAATTACTTAGCCAAACTGATTCGATTAGCGTCCTGTTTGACGCAGGAATCGATGAGCTATCTCCGAGATTGCAGGAATCTAGTCAAGAGATGTAGTGTGCTGTTTTGATCAATTTGAAATGCTAAGTTTAGTTGATATAGTCCAATAGATATGTTGAGTATGGTATATGCGGCTTGAGACTGACGCCTTGCTTTGCGTGCTTGCAGGAGGAGATACGAGAGACATTGCAGTCGAGGGAGACGTTCCCTATGCCTCTATTGCAGAGACATATGTTGACGGAGGCTGATAGAGTGGCGCTTGGTGCCATGGGCCTAGATTATGTTTGCTTTATGCCCGAGGTGCGGGCGAATCGAGGACTGTTGACAGCTGCCGTGGAGAGATTCCACAGTGAGGACGGGACCTTCCACTTCCCTACTGGGGAGATGACTGTGATGCTGGAGGACGTCTATAGGATATTGCACTTGCCCGTGGTAGGCGAGTTGGTGGAGTATGACGCACAGCGGGACGCGGGACTCGCCGAGTGTCAGCGAGTATTTGACGATCCCGAGCTAGTGGGACAGGTCATCCCTTGGCAGGACATATACGACTGTTATGACTACTTCCCTGGGATTGTGGCTGGACTGATTGCGGGCGTTGTATGCCCGGACAGGAGATCGCACGGGTTCCCTATTGGATGGGGCAGGATCATGGAGCGGATGCTGACTGAGGGCACTCGATATGCGTGGGGACCTTGCGTGCTAGCCCACTTATATCATGACATGCATCAGGTGGTGTACCACCGCAGCACGAGTCTATCGGCTGGGGTGTTGCTGTTACAGTTTTTGGCTGTGGGAGCACATAGCGGTGACCAGGCCGATATGCGTCTTTGCTAGGCAGAGGGGAGAGCCGTATAGCTATGGCTACGCAGGAGTGATTTCCCAGCACAGGCTGGGGAAGCTGGAGTATTGGCGGCATACGTTGGATGGGATAGATGTGGTCGTCTGGCGACCATATCTGGACTGCGAGCCTTGGGATGATGAGGGAGATGAGTTGCCCTTTTGCTTTCAGACCAGGTGGTTGATAGGCCGGACACGGCACATCTTGGAGAGGCAGACGGTGGGCCGAGTACTGAGACAGTTCGGCAGGAGACAGGGCATGCCGCAGGGACAGGCCATGTTTACACGGACACATGCAGAGAGGGTCCGATGGGGGCCGATGGCTTCTTATGAGGAGGCTCTGGCAGAGTTCCAGCAGTTGCCTTATGTGGCATGGGATATGAGGCGAGAGATTGCAGATGCGGGGGTTACACAGGAGTATGAGGATTGGATTACTGCACATCCATTCCTGAGATATTCAGGACCTGGCATGCTGGTGCCTCGTATCGACGAGGCGGACTCAGAGGAGGAGGGAGAGGCTGGCCCAGGGCGGAGGGCCGCTAGAGGAGGACGAGGACGTGGTGGCCGAGCTGCAGAGAGGCCGAGGCAGTGGAGGAGGATAGACCGGGCTGGGCAGGCAGTGCCAGGACAGGGGGAGGGACAGCAGCAGGTGCAGCAGCAGGCACAGATGCCACCACCCCAGCAGGTACCACAGCAGCAGGTGCCCCAGCAGCAGGTGCCCTAGCAGCAGGGGCTAGGACAGGCAGAGGCAGCACAGGGGCCGGTGCAGGGTGAGGCACATGAGAGGACCATAGCCAGCCTGAGAGGACAGGTGCAGGAGCTGCAGGCACAGCTGAGGAGAGTGGAGAGGATGCGAGATATAGATGCAGCAGTGATCGCTGGTTTGACTCGCGAGCGAGACATGGCAGATGCCCGGGTACGCCTGATCCGAGTAGAGAGGGACACAGCAGTAGCTAACATGGGCACAGATGCAGCGAGTACATTTTTGGTTGGGCAGGTGCAGCAGGCACAGGCACAGGTAGGCCAGTTGCAAACGCAGTTGGCACAGGCGCAGACAGACTTAGCCAGAGCGCAGTAGCAGGCACAGTACTACCGAGGCTTGTACCATGGTGCCGTGTCATCGAGCCAGAGGGCAGGGAGTTTCAGGACTCAGTCTGGGGTGGCTCACAGAGCAGGTCCATCCCAGTCAGGGGCATCCGTCATGGGACCTCAGCAGTCAGGAGCTGGCAGTGGTGGCCCACAGCCGCAGGGGTAGTCAGAGACCAGATTTTGTACATTTTGGGACATGTATCACCGTCTATTTAGACGTACATTGTATATGACACTTTGATTTTGAGAGAGATGGTGATATTGTGTATTTGGACATCTTTGTATATGATAGTATGGATGATGATGCAGCTTTGTGTATCTATTGCATGCATTTATGAGATGATTATTTCTATTGCATGATGTGGTTCTATTGCATAGTTAGATGGTTTATATGATGCTATATGAGAAATACTTTGATATGCTGCTATATGATGTCTATATGATTTAATGTGACAAATGAATGCAAAGTTAATATGATGTTCTTGTGATGATGCAAATGTATGTATATGAAACATGATTTCTATGTTATGATGCTATATATGTGGTGTGTAAATGAGCTAATGCAGATGTGTGTATGGAACATGATTTCTATGTTATGATGTTGTATAGATATGTGAGATGCTACGGGATATTTATATGATGTAATGCTTTGAATGTATGCATTTGCAACATGAGTACTATGGGGTGATGTAACTATATATGTGATGCACTTAGCTATGTTGTTTGATTTTCTAGGCTTTTAAGATTAAGATGTGATGCAAATGTATTGGTGACCTAATGCATTGGATGGTGCATTCTACTAACCTGTTGACGCCTGAATTGACTGGTAGTTTTTTGAAAAATTTTCATTCAGGCACTCTCCCTAAGTATCCAAAAAATGCTCTAAGTAACGGACCTCCTCAGTATTTTTCAGCTGCATCATCATATTTTCTTGAGGAGGAGGTCATCATCATCATGTTTGTTTCGATGATGGTCAGCATCATCATGTTCTCCTTCGACCGGTCTCTCATCGTCATCATCATATTTCAACTGTCGGGTGATGTTTGGTTTTTATCCTGATGATGATGCTGATGAGCTACAGTGCGCCCTCATCTGCTTGCGAGGGTGATGTTTCAAAGTCTCCGGTGATCTTCCATTTATCACCTTGCGCGAGCATGATGATGATGTTGCTTATTCTTTGAATTGCTCGACCTAACTTGTTTTTTCCTAAGGGTCGTGTTCATCATCATCATATTTCCAGTTATCATCCTGCTGCTTGTGGAGGTCATCATATTTTCTGCCTTCATGATATTTCGCTGGGGTGATATTTTTATCTTCGGGTGATCTTGGTTAACATCATCCTGATGATGTTGTTGAAGAGTTGTAATTGCGACCCGATATTCACTAGGGTCATCATATTTTGGAACGTCAGGATGATCTTAGTCAATATCATCCTGATGATGTTGTATCACTTCTTGTTCTTTGTTTCTCATCCTGATGATGCTGACGTCATCCGTATATCAGGGTGATATTTTTCTTTCTGCCTATCTGCATCATGATATTCGCGAAGGAGGGGGTGATATTTTCATATCACCCGGATATATGTTTGTTCGAACATCATGATGATGTTGATATTAAGGAGATATCCGCCTGCTAGCTTCGCGCATTATCTACTGGGGGTGATCTTTTCAAGCAGCATCATCATATTCAGTTATCGCCCCGATCTTATAGAGGAGCTACAGTGCAACCTGATATTTGAGCGTCAGGAGGATATTTCCAAATATCCGGTTGTCTTCTGAATATCATGATGATGTTAATATGATGATGACGTCATCAAGGTCCGCGGGGGTCATATTTCTAACAACTGATCATCTTGAAGAGACCTCCTGATATTTGCAAACATGATGATGACGTCATCCGGATGTGAGGAGGTGCGCAGTAGGCGGATATGATGATGACGTCAGCAGGATATGATGATGACGTCATCAGGATGTTCATCGGCCAGACTTTTGTTATAAGCTCAGCAGGAGGATGTTCCTCCGAAGGATCAGGTTGTGCCGATTATCATGAAGGTTATATTTCAAGTATCATGATGACGTCAGGGTGATTTTTCAAACAACAGGATATCATGCTGCTGGAAGATGATGATGATGAAGTCTATACTAGTGTCGTCAGGAGCAAAAGCACCGACATGATATATGCTCATGACCTAGTATGTAAAGTGCAAAGGAGGTTGCCGCGGGGTGCATGTGGGATATTGTTATCCTGCATTTTCAAATATCATGATGATGAGTCTCGGCGGGAAAAGCTTGCGATGGTCTGTATGATGATTTTCCCTAGGCCGCGGGTTGGTGCGCCATTAATGGCGATTGTTGCAGAGGTATGGGCGATGGCGTGGGTCGATCTTGTACCCGACTGGAGGTGTCAATCAGCGGTCAGGAGCGCAGGGCTCGAGAAATCTTCCTGTCTCCTCCCCCTACCTGCTGCATTCAAGTTTGGGCGCCAATCCGGTTGTGTTTGAGCGCCATTTTCATGATACTGTGTATCTGGCGAAATTTTGGTCAACAATGTAATTAATTGCTGAGCACCTACCTGGCTGTTATAAGCAGGTTGTGTTGTTCATTTGTGGTTGTTGAAAGTTGTAGATTTTTGGCCCTGTAATCCAAAACCAGCTGATCTGGTTGCTCTGTACAGTTTTTCTTGTGAGTTTATGTATCTCCTATTGTAGGACTTGGCATGAATCCACTGGTTTCGTGGTTGATCTTATATGAGTAATGCTGTTTAGCATGTGTTGTGTTAATTCTGTCTCCAGTATTGCATGTATCCTTCTTCTGGATCTGGATGTTTGCTTATGTTTAGATTCTAGAGCATAGAATTCCTATGTTGAATGTCTAATCTTTTAACCTCTGCTCAAGGGGCAGATTAAACTGTTTTCAGGTTGAACATTGGGAAGGGTATACTGCAGTAGGGATGCCATAAGTAGAGATAGCTCAACACTCTATATTGGGAGATATCTGTAAGGCAGATATCATGTGTATCCCCCTGAAATCCAGTTTTAGCTATTTATGCTGATCATTCACAGGTGTATGTCTACCGACTCCAAGCCCTAGATAGGCACCAGTCATGCTGTGTTCTTGTGTTATACACCATGTCCAACTTTGCATCCAAATTCATATCAAAAAACTTCATACTTCCACCTGTTAGTTGTAGGAGTAGGATTAGGAACCCCCTGCATGCTCTCATACCCAACCAGACATCATGTCCAAGAATGTTGCCAGCCTTGTGATCTATCATACAGATCTTGGTCCATACATGAGAGCATTCTACCTGCTGTTGTCAAGTCAGATCTTTCTATCTTTGAGCCAGTCAAGGTTACATCTTAAGTTATAGGGATACCCCCCTTGGTGCGGCAGAACCAGAAGTGAAGGGGAGGAGCTCACGCAACCTCCTGTATTCAGTTGTCCTGAATCTGCCTGTGCATTAGAAGTGGCAAACCCTAATGCTGATTCAGAAGGAACGTCAACAAATGGCGACTCCGCTGGGGAAAAAATTGATGAAAAAGTGTTATATCTTGTGGCCCATCTGAGTCACCAACAAAATGGCGACTCTGCTGGGAAAGGATTGATAAAATAAAGAATAATACTTGTGACCCATCCGAGTCACTAACAAAATGATGCTCTGCTGGTGGAATGAACCTGGAAAAGTAGCTTTCAGCTATTGAAAATTTTGTCCTCTCTGGAGAGGTGGCGACTCTGCAACAAAGATCCAAATGCACATGAAAGATAGATGTATGTTATTGGTTGAAAGATGTACATTTTTCTGCATCTGTATGAGAAAAGGTACCTCCTTCCTTCCCCTTTATTTGTTGTTTTACTGCATAGTTTAGATGCCAGGGGAAGCCTTAGGTCTTAGACAGACAAACAATGTCTAAGAGTAAGATTTTTGTGAATCCAAGTATGAGTTATCCCACACTCAGTGGTAAAATGTTGGATAAAGTGATTGAAGAGATAAGAAATAGGTTGATACTCTTAGAGGCTGAGCAGGCCCAGTTAAGAAGCAGTAACCCTGTTGTGTCTGCCTGTCAGAAAGCTAAACCTCCTGTCAGCCCTTTTGATCCTTTGTATGACCAACTGGATTTGTCATGGGTGGATTATAAAGTAGAAACTATGCCTGCTAGGATATACTGTCAGATGCCTAGATTTAGTGGTCACAATGTATGTGATGGGAATGCACATATCCAAAATTTTCAAAGTTTTATGGGAAAATATTCATTCAGAGATGAGGATATGTGGATGAGGTTTCTTGTTAGGTCCTTTGATGCAAAAGCAAAAGACTGGTATTTGAGCTTTCCAAAGAGATCCTTTGCCTGTTGGGATGAACTTGCTGACTGTTTCAAAGAAGAATTTGCAAAAGAACCGGCTGATCTTGTTGCAGAATTGATGAGAATCAGAAAACAAGATGAAGAGCCATGTGTTGATTTCAGTCATAGGTTTGCAGTAGCCCTTTCACATGTCCCTGAAAGTTTCAGACCTGATATTTCAGCCTGTGTTGGCATATTCTTTGAAGCTTTTGAGGAGGGCTCTAGTGCATTACTGAGGGATTTCAAGGTGACAAGTATGCAGATGGCATACAAATTTTTAGAAAATGTAGAGGAAATGAGAAATGTGCACCTGCTGAAACCACTGTCCCCAGGCCTTGGTGTGAGAAATGGTTATGAGGCTGCAAATGACCAAATGATTATGGCATCATGTGTAGATGAAAATGAAAATAAAAGCATAGAGGTTGAGACTGCTGTGTTTGAACATAATGCTAACAATACTGCTCAACTGGATTGTTTACCAGTTGAGGATGCCAGTGAAAGGACTAATGAGGATTCCCATTGCAATGATGAGGCAGCTGACCATGAAAACAATAATGAGGTTGTGGACAGCAATGAGCAATTTTTAGAATGGACCTGTGGAGAAAATTGTGAGTATTGTACTCAAGACAGAGAAGATATAAGCAAACAGAGAAGCAGTCCTATGTGTGACCCATTGCCTATCTTTCAAACACATGGAGATCATGAAGAGCAGTCAGAAATTGAAATAAGTGCTAGTTCAGAGCATGATTGTTTTTCATTTGATGGCTGTTTTGCTTATGACACACAGGCTGATACTCCTCCACAGAATGAATCCATTGATGATGAAGAGATGTGCTCTGTTGCCCATGAACAAATGGCATACTCTGATGAAACTGATGCACCTGGGTCACCCATTTATGACACATATGGTGATGAGGATCTGTCTGAGTATGGTGGGGATCTAGACACTATTTTTGGCTTGGATTCTGTTTCTCATCATGATGAAAGAGGAAATAACATACATCAGGTAAGTGACTGTGAAGATGTGCCTGATTTGAAAGAGATGCCAGAGCCTGATCTTTTCCAGCCTGGTGTACCAGATGGTTGTGTACATGATGTACACAATTGTGATTTTGAAAGCTTTTCTTTTGATGAGCCAGCATATAATACAATGAGCCTTCATCTTCCTAGTTGTGTGGTGGACTCTGAGTGTTTCCTATTTGCAGTCCAGCTAGGAGATCATGTTGCAATGCAAGATGATGATACAGATGATAACCTGTATTCCATACCATTTGAGTATGCATTGCCTGATATATTCTACACCCACATGGCACATGATGCTGAAGGTTATCTGCACAGGGGTGATAATGACAAGCCAAACCAGAGGATTGAATATGCAGACGACAAGATTTGTTTGTGGGTGGATCTTTGTAGTATCTCCAAGCTTGACCCAGTGCATGCAGATGAAAACAAGATATTTGACAAAGGGAGATACATGTTTTTCTTTTCTTGGTGGCCTTAGGCCATCAAGTGTGTTTGGTGATGCAGGTCAGTGCAGTATTTGACTCTGTGCCCAATAGATAAGGGACTGGTCTGCATCCCAGAGATCTGGGGTTCTCGCTGCAGTCTTTCACCTGCACGTCCCCAGACAGAGCCACTGTTGACGCCTGAATTGACTGGTAGTTTTTTGAAAAATTTTCATTCAGGCACTCTCCCTAAGTATCCAAAAAATGCTCTAAGTAACGGACCTCCTCAGTATTTTTCAGCTGCATCATCATATTTTCTTGAGGAGGAGGTCATCATCATCATGTTTGTTTCGATGATGGTCAGCATCATCATGTTCTCCTTCGACCGGTCTCTCATCGTCATCATCATATTTCAACTGTCGGGTGATGTTTGGTTTTTATCCTGATGATGATGCTGATGAGCTACAGTGCGCCCTCATCTGCTTGCGAGGGTGATGTTTCAAAGTCTCCGGTGATCTTCCATTTATCACCTTGCGCGAGCATGATGATGATGTTGCTTATTCTTTGAATTGCTCGACCTAACTTGTTTTTTCCTAAGGGTCGTGTTCATCATCATCATATTTCCAGTTATCATCCTGCTGCTTGTGGAGGTCATCATATTTTCTGCCTTCATGATATTTCGCTGGGGTGATATTTTTATCTTCGGGTGATCTTGGTTAACATCATCCTGATGATGTTGTTGAAGAGTTGTAATTGCGACCCGATATTCACTAGGGTCATCATATTTTGGAACGTCAGGATGATCTTAGTCAATATCATCCTGATGATGTTGTATCACTTCTTGTTCTTTGTTTCTCATCCTGATGATGCTGACGTCATCCGTATATCAGGGTGATATTTTTCTTTCTGCCTATCTGCATCATGATATTCGCGAAGGAGGGGGTGATATTTTCATATCACCCGGATATATGTTTGTTCGAACATCATGATGATGTTGATATTAAGGAGATATCCGCCTGCTAGCTTCGCGCATTATCTACTGGGGGTGATCTTTTCAAGCAGCATCATCATATTCAGTTATCGCCCCGATCTTATAGAGGAGCTACAGTGCAACCTGATATTTGAGCGTCAGGAGGATATTTCCAAATATCCGGTTGTCTTCTGAATATCATGATGATGTTAATATGATGATGACGTCATCAAGGTCCGCGGGGGTCATATTTCTAACAACTGATCATCTTGAAGAGACCTCCTGATATTTGCAAACATGATGATGACGTCATCCGGATGTGAGGAGGTGCGCAGTAGGCGGATATGATGATGACGTCAGCAGGATATGATGATGACGTCATCAGGATGTTCATCGGCCAGACTTTTGTTATAAGCTCAGCAGGAGGATGTTCCTCCGAAGGATCAGGTTGTGCCGATTATCATGAAGGTTATATTTCAAGTATCATGATGACGTCAGGGTGATTTTTCAAACAACAGGATATCATGCTGCTGGAAGATGATGATGATGAAGTCTATACTAGTGTCGTCAGGAGCAAAAGCACCGACATGATATATGCTCATGACCTAGTATGTAAAGTGCAAAGGAGGTTGCCGCGGGGTGCATGTGGGATATTGTTATCCTGCATTTTCAAATATCATGATGATGAGTCTCGGCGGGAAAAGCTTGCGATGGTCTGTATGATGATTTTCCCTAGGCCGCGGGTTGGTGCGCCATTAATGGCGATTGTTGCAGAGGTATGGGCGATGGCGTGGGTCGATCTTGTACCCGACTGGAGGTGTCAATCAGCGGTCAGGAGCGCAGGGCTCGAGAAATCTTCCTGTCTCCTCCCCCTACCTGCTGCATTCAAGTTTGGGCGCCAATCCGGTTGTGTTTGAGCGCCATTTTCATGATACTGTGTATCTGGCGAAATTTTGGTCAACAATGTAATTAATTGCTGAGCACCTACCTGGCTGTTATAAGCAGGTTGTGTTGTTCATTTGTGGTTGTTGAAAGTTGTAGATTTTTGGCCCTGTAATCCAAAACCAGCTGATCTGGTTGCTCTGTACAGTTTTTCTTGTGAGTTTATGTATCTCCTGTTGTAGGACTTGGCATGAATCCACTGGTTTCGTGGTTGATCTTATATGAGTAATGCTATTTAGCATGTGTTTTGTTAATTCTGTCTCCAGTATTGCATGTATCCTTCTTCTGGATCTGGATGTTTGCTTATGTTTAGATTCTAGAGCATAGAATTCCTATGTTGAATGTCTGATCTTTTAACCTCTGCTCAAGGGGCAGATTAAACTGTTTTCAGGTTGAACATTGGGAAGGGTATACTGCAGTAGGGATGCCATAAGTAGAGATAGCTCAACACTCTATATTGGGAGATATCTGTAAGGCAGATATCATGTGTATCCCCCTGAAATCCAGTTTTAGCTATTTATGCTGATCATTCACAGGTGTATGTCTACCGACTCCAAGCCCTGGATAGGCACCAGTCATGCTGTGTTCTTGTGTTATACACCATGTCCAACTTTGCATCCAAATTCATATCAAAACACTTCATACTTCCACCTGTTAGTTGTAGGAGTAGGATTAGGAACCCCCTGCATGCTCTCATACCCAACCAGACATCATGTCCAAGAATGTTGCCAGCCTTGTGATCTATCATACAGATCTTGGTCCATACATGAGAGCATTCTGCCTGCTGTTGTCAAGTCAGATCTTTCTATCTTTGAGCCAGTCAAGGTTACATCTTAAGTTATAGGGATACCCCCCTTGGTGCGGCAGAACCAGAAGTGAAGGGGAGGAGCTCACGCAACCTCCTGTATTCAGTTGGCCTGAATCTGCCTGTGCATTAGAAGTGGCAAACCCTAATGCTGATTCAGAAGGAACGTCAACATAACCTACTCATGTGCATGACTAGTTTCTACGAATGATATGATATGCTCCTATATGCCTTGTTTTTGTGATGTCCAAATGTACTCTATCGACAGAAGAATGACATGATGGATAGAGGAATGGTTGTGAAAGAATGACTTAGAAATTTTTCTTGATATCGTTACTCTGCATAGTTTGAATGATGAGGACTGTATGGATGGGTGTATGGATATAGGACGGATGCTTTGCTTTTAGATTACTTTATTTCATCATTGGGCATTTTGTTTTTGGTACTTTTCTGAAATGTTGTAAGTGAATACAAGCACCGAGGTATAATTGAACCAAGATGACCTGAGTATCGCTTACATGGATTGTGATTGAGCAAGTTAATACAAGCATCTAGTCAAAATTTGAATCTAGATGACCTGAGTACCTCTTGCATTTCAACAAGCAAGGATTGCCCCCGTTCGTGTTAGGCCTTTGATGTCCTCGATGATCTTTTGCCGATCACGTCCTAAGACAAGGCTTCACATTACTAAAGTTTAATCCCCAAATAGCAAACAAAGAAAGTAATCATGCCCCCATCATAGCATCTCTAGCTGTTGGCATCCTCGAGTAGCATAGGAAGGTATGATAGCAAAATCAAGACTCTGTAACTTAACCCTAGGTTCCAATCTACAAAAGCACATTTGTGTTGATAAGTGTTTATTTCTTGCCTTAATTTGCATAAAATCATTTAGAAGACCTTGGGTATTTGCTTTGTATTGGATAGGTTAAGATGCTCATTGTCGGGATTTCTACTTGAAGTGCAGGTGTTTGCTTGCATTTGCTTACCTGACGAGAAGGTTGCACTATCCTTATTGAGAAGACGGACCCTAAGGGACTGACCTAGTGCCTCGGGGGCTCATTGCTAAATGGCCTTGCCTACGTGACGACGCAGAGGCAACGTAGTTCGGGGTAAACCCTAATGGACCATGGATGGACTAGAAGAAAGACGACAAGAATGAAGACAAGAGGGCAGACGAATGGGACTTTGGGAGAGATGGAAGCCTCGGGGGCGCATTAGAATAATGGCCTTGCCTACGTGACGGCGCAGAGGCAACGTAGTTCATGGATTCGGACCATAGATACTGACGAGAGACACTACGCTAGGCTCACTTCGAGGAGACGATATGGGACAAAACCTTGGTTCAAGCCATGATAGGTAACTATCAAGTGTTTACTGTGGGATGGATATGGGTCGAATGGGGAAAATAGAGGGAGAAATGGGCTCAAGGTGATTGGATTCCCAAAGATGGAGAATGCGGTTTGTCACAAGTAACGCCTGTTTACCAGGTTTTCATCACTTGCTTTTATTTGCACGAGAAGCTAGAAAGTAACATGACGCCTGATTGCCAGGTTTTCATCAGGCTACCTATCCAAGGCGCCTGTTTGCCAAGTTTTCACCAAAGGACGGTTTTTTTTTTTGCATGCTTTCTATTTTTTTCAATTTTTTTGTATTTTCTCTTCGTAACTTTTGATGATTTTTTTTTTTTTTTTGATTTTATTGTGCCCCCTTGCATTGGGGTTCTCTTAGGTATAGAACCTGCGAAGGTGCATGCTGTTGATGGGATCATCAACAACTCACCTTCTGATGTGGCCAACTGATATGCCCCCGATCCGTAAGCTGCTATAATTATATAGGGTCCAAGCCAGTTAGGCTCGAACTTACCTTTCTTTTCTCTGTCCTGCTGATTGCGAGGGTTCTCTTTTAGGACGAGGTCCCCAATCTTGAAGCATCTTGGTCTAACCTTGTGGTTGTAGCTTCTTGACATCATCTGTTGATAGGCTTTGAGATGGTCAAAAGCTTTCTGGTGTCGTTCCTCTAGCAGTTCTAGCTCTTGCAGTCTGGAGACTCTGTACTCTTCGTCTGATATGAGACCTTTCAACGACACCCGAAGGGAGGGGAGTTCGACCTCAATAGGAAGGATGGCTTCGGAACCATAGACGAGGGCGTAGGGTGTAGCACCTGTGGGAGTGCGTATGCTGGTTCGATAGGCCAACAGAGCGGGATTGAGCTGGACGTGCCAATCGCGACCGGCTTCATTGACAGTCTTCTTTAGGATTTTCAGAATGGTTTTGTTTGATGCCTCAGCTTGGCCGTTACCTTGGGGGTAATATGGGGTGGAGAAGCGATGTTGGATCTTGAACCGTTCACAAAGTTCCTGGACATCTTGATTTTTGAAAGGTCTCCCGTTATCCGTTATGATGGATGAAGGGATGCCATATCGGCAGATAATGTAATTCAGAATGAAAGAGGAAATTTACTTTCCTGTGACGGTTGATAAGGGAACGGCTTCAATCCACTTTGTAAAGTATTCAGTAGTGGTTATGATGAATTTATGGCCGTTGGAAGAAGGCGGATGAATCTTTCCCACGAGGTCTAGTCCCCACTGGCAGAAGGGCCAGGGTGTCGTTAGCGGTCTCAACTCCTGAGCCGGTGCATGAATCAGGTTCCCGTGTATCTGGCACTGTTTGCACTTTTTGACGAACTGATATGAATCCATTTCCATATCGGGCTAGTAATAACCCAAACGCATGAGTTTCTTAGCTAAGGAAGGACCGCTGGAGTGTGTTCCGCAGATCCCTTCGTGCACGTCTCGCAAGGCAGTTATAGATTCTTCCTGTTCTAGACAACGGAGTAAAGTACCATCCAGACCACGTCGGTAAAGGGTATTGGCGATAATGGTGTAACGGGAGGCTTGTCGGATGAAGGTTCATTTTTGGTTGGAAGAGAGGTCCAAAGGAAGGATATTGTCCTTGAGGTAAGTGTAGGTCTTACCGTACCAAGGTGAATCAAATCCCACTAGGTGGCAGATGGAATGGGTTTCAAGGAGATCATAAGCCGACTGTCGAATTGTTTCTACTAGGAACTCATACCGTGACTCCTGTTCAGGTATCTCAAGAAGAGAGGCTATGGTCGCCATTACGTCGGCTACTTTGTTCTCTATCCTGGGTATTTGCTCAAACGAGATGGTCCCAAAATGTTCTCTGAGATCGTCGACCATTCGCTTGTATGGGATGAGCTTCTCATCTTTGGTCTGATACTCGTCGTTGACCTGGTTTATGACAAGCTGAGAATCACCATAGACACATAGTGCTTGAATTTTCCACTCAGTGGCCATCTTGAGACCAATTACCAAAGCCTCATACTCTGCTATATTGTTAGTGCATGGAAATAACAACCTGTAGGACTTTGGAATTGTGTCGCCTTGGGCAATGATAAACAAGATACCTGCCCCCGATCCATGGTTGGTGTAAGACCCGTCGAAGTAGAGTTTCCAAGGAGATGTGGACAGAGTGAATAGAGATTCATCGGGGAACTCAAACTGCATTGGTGAAGTGTCCTGTAATGGTGCCTCAGCTAGTTGGTCTGCGATGATTTGCCCCTTGATGGCTTTTCTATCCACATACTCTATATCATATTCGCTAAGAAGCATAACCCATTTGGCTAGTCGTCCTGTGAGAGCTGCTTTGCTGAGAAGATATTTTAGTGGGTCGATCTTGGCAATGAGTTTGACAGGATGTGCCAACATGTAGTGTCGGAGTTTTTGTGAGGCAAAAACCACCGCAAGGCATGAACGTTCCACCTGTGAGTACCGCAGCTCGTAGCCCACTAAGGTTCGACTGATATAGTACACAGCTCTTTCCTTGTTCTCATAGTCTTGCTGCGCTAGGAGAGCCCCAAGAGCAGTAGGTGTAGCGGATATGTAGAGAATCAAAGGTTTTCCTTGGATCGGAGGCATGAGTATAGGAGGATTCGTGAGGTACTCCTTGAGCTTGTTGAATGCCTCTTCGCACTGCTCATCCCATTTAAATGGAACGTTCTTATGTAGGAGGTGGCTGAAAGGATGGCACTTGTCGGCCAACTGTGAGATGAACCTGCGGATGGCCTGTAGCTTGCCCTGTAAGGATCTCAACTGTGTTAGAGTTTTGGGCGGAGGCATGTCCATGATTGCCTTGACCTTGGCCGGGTCTACCTCTATGCCGTTTGCTGACACGATGAAGCCTAGCAGCTTGCCTAATGTGACCCCAAACACACATTTCTTCGGGTTCAATTTTACTTGGAATTGGTCCAGCCGTTGGAAGACTTTCTCTAATGTGTCCAGGTGTGAGTCCCTGGTGAGTGATTTTGCCAAGATGTCGTCAACATAATCTTCCATGGTCACATGCATCATGTCGTGGAATATAGTTGTCATGGCCCGCTGGTATGTAGCACCTGCATTTTTCAGCCCAAACGGCATGACATTCCAGCAAAAAGTACCCCATGGACAAGTGAAAGCGGTTTTGTGCTGATCCTCTGGTGCTATTTTGATCTGGTTGTACCCTGAGAATCCATCCATAAGTGACAACATTGTATGTCCCGCCGTGAGGTCGACTATGATATCGATGTTAGGCAAGGGAAAGTCATCTTTGCGGCATGCTTTGTTTAAGTCTCTAAAATCGTTGCATAGTCAAACCCTGCCGTCTGGTTTAGACACTGGTACGATGTTTGATATCCATTCGGGGTAATCAATGGCCCTGATGAACCCCACGTCTAACAATTTCTTGAGTTCTTCCTTGACCAGGAGGGCAATATGGGGATGCATTTTTCTCAGTTTTTGCTTTACGGGTTTCACCCCTGGATCCAATGGCAAGTGATGTAGAATCAGGTTTGGGTCCAAACCTGGCATGTCGGCATATGACCAAGCAAAACTGCCTCTCTTCTTTTTAAAGAATGGTACAAACCTGGTTTTCTCAGGTGGCGTGAGAGATTTTGCAAAGTGGATTATCTTAGGCTGCTCTTCAGATCCAATGTTCGCTGGCTCTGTTGGCTCTACCACGATCTGTGACCTTTCTTGATACATGTCACTTGGGAGGGTGTCAAGCAATCCATTGTCAGGTGCCACAGTTGGGTTTTCACCTTCAGATACGTCCTTTCTTTTTACTGTTTTATGATCTGACACTGCCGCATGGTGGTTTTCACCGTCAGATCCCTTTTTGATCTTTACATTTTTGCGACTAGAAGGCTTGGCACCCTCCCCAAAGTATGCTACAGTATTGAGTTCGATAGTGAAACCGGCTTTATGATCTCCTTTTGGTAAATGCTCTCGAAGTCCCATATAGTCAATGTAGGCATCATCGTTCTGGAACACATCTAATTGAGGGGTCCCTTTCAGGTCCCAGTCAATAAGCTCAGGGTGTAAGAGGGGAAGGGAGTCGGATGAAAGACCTGATTCGCTGATAGTGTGGATGGAAATACTAGGAGCACAGGTGGGGGTAGTGTTCTGGGTGGTACTTTCTTCCAGGTTGTTTATCGCAATGGAATCTATACTTTCCTCGAAAGCCATAACTTCAGGGAGGGGCAAATCAGACTCCAGTGGTCTGTCCCGTTGCGTTTGTCTCTCATGATATGGGCTAAGGGTTTGGATGGTATCAATCTCCTTGTCATCGTAGGAGTGTTCTGTCAGCTCGTCCCATTCATACTGATTGGAATCATCTGAATCAGCGTCACTATCCTCTTGGAGTGTTTGAATTGTCTCCACTAGGCAGGCATTTTCTTTGGCTTTACCTTTACCTTTGTAGCCTAGGCCAGTCATGTTTCTAGCCGAAGAGGAGGAAGAGGGTTGTATAGGTTCGATGATCCCCTCTTTTCTGAGGTCGATAGGGCCTTGTCCTTCATATCCCATCCTATGCAAGATGGTTTCACCTCGCCCATAGAGCTCTGTAGGGAGTCTGGGTGGATCTTGGGATGTGTTTTCTTCTTCGGCATAGAGCCATTGTAAGAGATCTCGCTCCTCTGATTCATCGGATAAGGTCCCCCATTTTACAAAGGGGTTTGCGGGAGTTGTAGGAGGAGCAGAGGGCTTTGGAAAATGCCTGGGTTGATGCTTGGGCTGGCCAAAGGAGCGAGGAGACAAGGGCATTTTTGCAAGGTTGAGGCTGTGCTCAATCTGGTATTCCCCCACGCCATTTTCTTTTATGGTGATTTTCATTGGTTTGGGCTGTGAAGAGGAAGCTTCGGCAGTATGGTCTTGTGGCGGAGTAGGGGAGATATGGGCTCGGTTGTTGGGAATGACACATTCCGGTTTGGCTTGGAATGAGTTGCAATGCTGGTAGGGGTCGGGGTCGCCGTGTATGGTGACCTGCTTGCCATCGTGTGGGAACTTTATGCATTGATGGTAGGTGGAGGGGACAGCTTTCATGGTGTGGATCCATGGTCTCCTAGTAGAATATTGTAAGCAAGCTCCCGATCAAGGACTTGGCACACCACATCTTTAATTACCGGTCCCACTTGAATGGGTAGGACAACCGTGCCCTTCGTGGTGCGTTCCTCCTCGTCATAGGCCTTTATGGTAATCTTTCTCCGTGGATCCACTGCCTGTTCAGAGAACCCCAATGCAAGGACTAGCTTCAAAGTGCAAATATTCAAACCGGCACCCCCATCAATGAGAACCCTCTTGATGCGGTGCCTGTGTACGAATGCGACAATGTGTAGAGGAGTGTTGTGGGGTTGAGACATGGAAAGGTCATCTTGTTCTGTGAATGATATGGAAGGGGAGGATGTCAAATTACCCACCATGGTTTGAAACTTTTCTTGGGCTAGGTTAGTGGGGATAGTAGTCTCCACTAAGGCTTTCTCAAGAATCTCCTTATGAGAAGGAGATAGACGCAGGAGCTCCAATATAGAAATATGAGCCGGAGTCTTTTGCAATTGGTCGATGACATTATATGGGCGGGGGTTGGACGGAGATGGCGACGACCTTGGAGGAGTGGTGTTGATCGTGACTCTACCACTGCAGGTAATTATACTACAACTAGTTCCGTTAGGTCCTGGTTGTTGGTTGGGGGATATGACGTTGACTTGCAGAACATGCTCAGAAATGCAGTTAATGGTGTACTCAAAGGGAACACTTGCATAGTTAGCATTACTCGACCCACTATTCTGGTTTGGCCTGTTACGATTGTTGTCATTATTGTTATGGCCATTGGAGTTGTTGCCATTGTGACCATTGTTGTGGTTGTAACCATTGTTGTTGTGGCCACCGTTGTGATTGTTGTTATACGGCCGGTTGTGGTTTAGGAGAGGATCTCGGTAGGCCACATGAGATTCATTGGAGGTATGCTGTTGTGTTCCTCCAAGATTCTGGTCCAGTATATCTTGTATGATGTTCTTAAGATGGATGCAATTATTGGTTGTGTGCCCCCTTCCTCGATGATACTCACAATAGTCTGTGTCCTTCCAATAGGGAGGTTTAACTATAGGCTCATAGTCACTTGTTGGCGGTAGAGAAATTTCATTGTTAGCCAACAACTTCCTGAGAGCAGACTCTTGAGATTCTCCTAACGGCGTGAATTTTCTCCTTGGATTCGAATTGAACCAAGGTCTAGATTCCCGAGGGGGTGGCTTGTTGAGTGCACCGTTATTTGCTTCTTCCTTAAGAGTGAATATGGGTTGTTGTTTAGGGGCTGCCGCCTTGGCATCCACTACTCCATCGTTGACCACATTCTTGTTCGCGGTCCAAAACTTTGACTTGTCAGTTGTGTAATTGGAAGGAGGTGTGTCCTTGTAGAGCTTGAGAGTTCCTTTAGCGATCATAGCTTTCTCAATGAATAGCCCCATTTTGATGACTTTGGTGAATGAGGTAGGGCATTGTATCTGAATTTGATAGCTAAGATTGGGATTCAAATTATGGACAAACATTTCCAATAGTTGTTTCTCAGGCATGTCGTAAGAACACTTGCTAGCTAGCTGTCGCCATCGTTGTAAGAAGGTGGCGAAAGACTCACCACCTTTTTGTTTGGTGTTGCATAGGTCGAGCATAGATACTTTGTGTTCTATGTTGTAAGAGAAGTGCGTTATGAATTTTTTGACAAGTTCATCAAAAGTTTTGATTCCTGGTGGAAGACGCGAGAACCACTCCATAGCTTGACCCCCTAAAGATCTTGGGAATAGTCTCATTAAGTAGGTCTCGTTGTGAGCTACTTCTAAACATGCTGCAGTGAATTCCCTGATATGATCTCTAGGGTCCCCCTTCCCTTTGTATTTGTCAAATTTTGGGATTCCGAACTGAAAGGGGAAAGGTTTCATGACCACACTTCTGTCAAAGGGGTATGGTGCTATATCTTCCAAGGAGTAGTTCTTGGAACTGGTGCCGATCTTAAGGTTGGAGATTTCTAGCTTTAGACTCTCAATTTGTTGTCTCACATCCGCTATAGGAGCATTTTGATCTATGTGTGGTTTTCCTCTTTCATTGGCCTGGGGGACCGTGTCATTTGTGCCTCTCTCATGTGCATTTGGGACTGTGTCATTTGTGTCCCTCTCACGTTCATTGTCTGCATTTTCCATGATGGAGCTAATGTCAAAGTCTGCGGGGAGTTTGAGTCTGAGACTAGCAAGATGATGGAAATATTTGGTGGGATCCTCAAGGAGTACTCGCTCCACTAGGCGTTGGAATTTGCTATCTTGCATGTGTGCCACTAATTCTTCACGAGAAAATTCTTCATCATCATCGCGTGGTGGGGCGATGTGATCGGGAGAGTCGGCCATTTCAGTTAGCTTGTTGTACTGGGATCGAGTAAGAACCATGCAAGGTGGGGTGGGACGAAATGGACAAGGATTAGAAATTTTGGCAAGGTGTCGACTAAGACTGTAATGAATGGGATATCTAGGACAAGACTTGGACAAAGGGTTCCCTCGCTCAATGACTTCAGGTAAGACAGTTGACACAAGAGTCTAGCCACTAGCAAGGGTAGTCGATACCAGTCTCACTGTGTAGGGCTTAGTCGTTCAACAAGACTACTAGCAAAAGGTACTGTGACCTACTAGGCTTACGTGAATTCACTAAAGAAGGACCTATGTCGAATCGGTATGGGACAGAATGACGTTGGGGTAAGAGTGACTAGGACAGAAGGTGACGGGGACGACCGTCGAAAGAGAGAGAAATGGGTGAAATGGATGAAAACTGACTGCAAGGTTGATTCTGACCTCAGAAAATGAAACTAGGCTGAAATGTGTACTCTGAACAGCTGACGAAAATTTCTCAAAAATAGAGTAGATGCTCACTGTCACACATACGCAGAAACAGATGCGCAGCAAGAATAGGTAAATGCGCAGTAAGTCGTTGTATATGCGCCGCTCTGGTGAGGTATGTATGCGCGGTAACAGTGTGCAAATGCACAGCAGAAAAGTATATGCGCAGCAGGTCGGCGTATATGCGCAGCAAGTCGCTGTAAAAGCGCAGCAGAACAGTGTATATGCGCAGCAGAAAGGTACAAAAGCACCGTAAGTCGGTACAAAAGCGCAGTAAGTCGCTGTATATGCGCCGCAGAAATGGATATATACGCAGTTCTGGTATTTTTGGGCAAATTTTTGGGATTTTTCTCTGTTTTTGGTATTTTTTGGCTGGAATAAGTCTTCCTGATCTGATTTTATGAATTAATTTAGCAAGAAAACACAGCAAGCACAAAGAGTATTTTGTAGTTTTCCATTGTTTTTGTAGTTTTTCGACTCTATTTTTGGACAAAAGCAAGTACAAAATCCTAGGCGAGAAATGGATTATAAGGGATTTGGGCCACTAAAACAAGAGGTTTGTAATTCGGGCAACCGTTCAAGTGGTTACACGTGCAGCGGCGCTACTCTCCGTTATGGAGTCTCCCAGCCTCACAGGGTTGCGCC
Organism: Cunninghamia lanceolata; assembly: GCA_027924645.1. Lineage (NCBI taxonomy): Eukaryota > Viridiplantae > Streptophyta > Pinopsida > Cupressales > Cupressaceae > Cunninghamia > Cunninghamia lanceolata. The sequence continues at coordinate 6,283,234 of BSBN01000194.1, read as the reverse complement.
TGAGAGGGTTTTGGGGGAGGTTGGCCGTCGGTGTAACATAACAGCACTCGTTGCAGGAGGTTTTCACCTCAAGCACAATTTATTTTAAGTGGCTTGGTAGGGCTTGGTGTTAGCCTGTTACCACTCAGGGTCGTTCCCGCTTGGACAAGCGTGCATCCAAGGGCAGGCCCCTCCTAAAGGTTAAACAAGTAGAATGACAGGTCTGGCACTCTGATCACCCAGAAGAGGGGAGAGCATAAGCCTATTGTCATTCGCAAGCAAAGAATACACTGATTAATCCACCCTAGTTAAAAAAGATAAAAACTAAATGGGCTAAGCCAGTCAAACAAAACTTTGAAGTGATTTCGACAATATTGCAGTGGTTCAATTTTAAGTCCCAGAAAGTAGTTGTGAGTTCAATTTTAAATCCACGTTGCGCGAGATTGTTAACTTTGAAATTCAGGTCTCACGATATAGCAATGGTTCATTTTAACTTCAAAATGCAGTTGTGAGTTCAATTTTAAGTCCACGTTGCACGAGATTGTTAACTTTGAAATTCAGGTCTCACGATATAGCAATGGTTCATTTTAACTTCAAAATGCAGTTGTGAGTTCAATTTTAAGTCTTAGATAGCAATAACTTGGAAGTTTGTTTGCAATGCAAGCATGAAATAAACCAGTTACTTCCTCCCTAATTAAGACTAGATGAAGATTTGTAATGAACAACCATTTTACTCTTTCCCAGAAAATGAAATGTGAGCTTAGTTAGATGCGACTACATGTAACTGAACCCGAGCCTAACCTGCAAAACCACTCCAGCAAACACCTGCAAAAGGGTTAACGTTAGCAAAATACTCTAGAAAAGTGCTAAAACCCTGAGCCAGTTACAAATGCGCAGCTTCAGTGATCAGATGCGCATAAGTGATCAACAGAAGCGCAACATTAACGAATGCGCCGTAAAAATGAACAGATGCGCAGTTTTAACGTATGCGCAGCAACAGTCGTCATAAGCGTCGTAACAGACAACAGATGCGCCGTTTTAACATATGCGCCGCAATATTGTATGAAAGCGCAGCTAGAATCAACAAATGCGCAGTTTCAACAAAAGCGCAGCAACAGTCTATAAAAGCGCAGTTACAGTCAACAAATGCGCAGTTTTACAGAAGCGCCGTAATAGTCTTCAAAAGCGTCGTAAAAATGAACAGATGCACCGAAAGAACCTGTGCGTGACTCTGCGGGGTCTGTACGGAACCTGCCTTCAAAAAAGCTCAAAAACGGTAAAATAAAGGGGCAACGGCCCCACGGTGGGCGCCAAAAATGTGAGGGTAAAATAGTGCATCAATCAAATGAATAATAGATGACCCAAACATCAACAGAATAGAGAAACAAAGAAGATTCAAATGAACAAAGCAATGAACAAACACAGCAAACCTCTTCCGTTTCGAAACTTCTGTTGTTCGCCTATCACGAATCGTCCTTTCGCAGATGAGATGAGCCCTCAGAGAGTGCAATCTTTTAAAAGCTGTTGGAGGAAGTCGATGGTGAACGGCTATAGTGTGACATGCAAGGAAGGTGAGCTCCAATGCAACAATGGTGATCTCAAGCTTGTGGATGACAAATGGGTGCCAAAGGCGCGCTGGTGATATTTCTGCAGAGTAACGATGTCAAAAAGCCTGGATGATTAGAATGAAGGGATGAAGCTTCATTTATAGACCGGGAGGAATAGGAATCAACGGTTGAGAGAAGATATGAAGATCAACGGTTGAGGATGGTTGAGGAATGTGCAACCAGTGGAAATGTGACAAGTGTCCCAGCTCCATCATGAAAGGTGGGATGTGACAAAACTGATTGGAGAGTTAACTCCATTGACTGGTCTGTTAACAGAATTGATTGATCAGTTAGAAGAGTGGATTGTGGAACTGACTGGATTGATTGAGGATTTGACTCAACTGACAGGTTAGTTAATAGATTTGATTGATTGGTTAACTGACCTCTAATTGGAGAAGAAATAGGCCATGTGGGTGAGGGAAAATAAGATAATTAAATATTAAATATATTTAATTACATGTGCAACCTGATGATGTGGACAAGGTGAGGTGGAAAAGGTGAGGTGTAAAGGTGAGGTGGAATTTTGAATTTAGAACTTTAGGATAGAGGAAATAGGATTAATTAAATAATTTATGATTATTTAATTGTGAAGGACAAATGGAAGAATTTTAATTAAATAAATTGAATTTATTTAATTATGGAACAGTGAATCGATTAAATAAATTTAGAATATTTATTTAATTAATAGAAGAATGGAATAAATATTTAGAATATTTATTTAGGATGATTTGTGTCATTTTTAGGCGTATACACTATCTTCATTATTTGAACTAGAGAGAATATCCATATTGATCAATTCTTGAAACAACTCTGGTTCACCAAACTCTAGCATCTCTTTGCTGAGAAAACTCTGCACTACATCTGCAGTGTCTCCTGCCACACTTGCTATTTTTGTTTCCTTCCCTTGTGCTTTGTTAATGGCAGCAACCAGACTATCTTGCTTTGATATATTAGCACCATCTCTTTCTTCTTTTTTCTCTTCCTTCTCCTTCTCTTTTTCTTGGGCCTTTCTAGAGTCATCAATAGCAGGAGGATCCGAAGGGTCATGGCCAACATTTTCTTCTTCTATCAATACTTCCTCTTCTTCTTTTTGTATTTCCTCTTCCAGAATAGAGGAATCTAGAGTTTCAGTCTATTGCTTATTTTTCTTTAATCCTTCAACATCTATGTCTGAGGACTCAATCTCTACATTTACCTCCTCTGCAATAGGAAGATTGTGCTTTTTCAAAGCACTCTAAGAGTCTCTTTGGTTTCCTTTGCAATCTTGTCTGTCTCCCCAAGCATAAGCTCATTCATCCATTTTTTACTTCGGAACTCATCCTTGGCTTCTTTAAATATCAGATTCATTTGCTTCAAAGTAATTTGGGGGCATAATTGTATTAATATTTATTCTCAGATCTCAAGATCCTTGCCTTTTGCATTCTCTTTTCTCAGTTCCAAAATTTTTTCAAGGATTTTTGGTATCAAAGAACATATCTCAATAAGAGCCTTGTTGTAGATATTCAAATATCTTACTGTTGCTTCCTCAAGTACTCTTTTGTCAGCATCACTATAGTCATCATAGAATTTTGTCATTGGAGCTAATTTTCCATCTACAGTAATTGATTTAATGATGTCATCTACTGAAAGGGTAGGATTCTCTACATATTCCTCAGTCTTTTGCCTCTTGCTTTCCCTTTTTCTTCTAGAGGGCATCTCCTTGGATATCTTGTCTACTTTTGTGCCTGTGGCTTTTAGTTCTTTGATCTCAATGTTAGAATTGGTATCTTCTTCTTCTTCTCTTGTGCTTTCATAGGTCTAGGAAGCTTTTGTTTTTTTCCTTTTCTTCCTTTTTCCAGATGATTTTGCTTCCAGTTTTGTAGCCTTAGGAGGAACAGGGGCAGCAACAGAGCTTCTAGTAGTCCTTGAATTGGAAGAGGGTTCCACCAGAGCACTTCCTTGTTTCTTATCTTGTTTCTCTTTCTCATCCTTTTCAGTTCTTTCCTTGAATTGCCTCACAGCCTCCTTAGTTAGACCCAAATTTTTAGGCAACTACTCAACTTCTTTTCTTACTTTCCTATTGGCTTCAGGTTCTCAGAATTTAGTATGTAGTTTTAAGCTTAGCTCTTCATATGTTCCAAATCTTTCAACTGTTGTGTCTTTAAGCTTGCTTACAAGATGTTGAGCATACATATTCAAGATTTCTCCATCTACTTCATACCCCATGGGCATGATCCAAACAGTTCTGGGTTCCATTACTTCCATTAGGCACTAATCAGTGTCAACCATGAAGCATATTTCATTTTTGTACTTCTCAACAATTGATTTAGGAATTATTTCCCTTAAATGCATCATACTCTCAAAACTCTTGAAGTATCCCCATATTGTAGTTTTCTAAGCTTTGAAGTCACCAATGCTATGAAGATGATCTCTGATCTGAATGGCAACTGGCTCATCATTAGTCCAGTGAACACCCTTTACTCCAAGTACTTCATTCATATAGTAGAAAAAAAGCATAGAACCAATGTACCATATTTAAAAGTGTTTTTTTATCCCTTTTGCTTTTGTTCAAATTCTCAATCAACTGGTTCTGTAATAGATCACAAAGGTCATAATCTACATTCTCCTTCAACATTTGATATGCTGCATATATGGTAGTTTCAGAGACAGAATTCTCCCTGTTGGAGTGATATATCTTGTATCCAATCACCATGGAAGCAAACTTCACATCTAGTTCTATAATTCCATTTATAGTCATAGCCCTCCTATCAAATTTAACACCATTTGCATCAGTAATAGTTTGATTTTTCATAGATTTTAACATGGCTAATGCACCAGTTGAGTTTAACCCAGTCACAATTCAAATAACATCCTTGATAATCTTGAATGGTTTTAATAGCCAAATGAATTCATCATGCATTCGACTGGAAACATACTGAACCCATTCATCTTCATCAAAACTTGGAAACCCCATAATCTGAATAAAGTGTTTATCATGTAGTGCCTTATACTCAAGTTTAAGATCATGATCTTCATCCCTGAGATGACTCCCAAAAAAGTCTACATACCTTGAGTCTCCAAATTCATCTATGTTTGCATGAATATAAACCCTAATATCTTCAACATGCAACGCGCCATATAGAACACTTGAAAAAGCACCTAATGGGTCGACTTCTATTGATTTGTGAGGATGCTTCTTAAATTTTGGTTGAGGCCTTTCAGTAATGTCGACAATATGAGGAGTAGCCATTTCAATAGATTTTAGATAAAAAGCTTTACAATGAAGTATCCTTTTCTTCTACAGTTAGGGTTGATCAATTGCCAGTTGAATTCTCTCTTCATCCTTCAATCCTTGGATTTGCAGCTTAGAAGCTCTTCTACTTGTTTCCTTCAAATGCATGAATAAGTGATTCTTTATCCTTCACAAAACCTAATTTTGCATTGTAATAAATGTGCTACCCTAATTTCATCCGGTTACTCTATTTCTTGAACTATTCTTCATGAATCACTCCATAGATTTCCATATTATCATCTTTTCATCTGGAAATCCATCCAAAAGTTCTGGAACAATTCAAAATATCTTCTCTCATTATGCCATATCTAGGCACCCACTTACTGACTGGGGGATTTGATGTTCAATACAGCTCCCCCTAAGCCAGAGCTCCTAATCTAATTCCCAACAAAATTGTCAGCACCAGATTCTGGTGCAGACCCATCACCATTGTTCATTGTATCTTTCTTCACCCAAGTCTTGTTCATTTCACTCTGTATCTCATTCACATCAACTTTTATTTTGCCTTCGTCTTGTCTCTGAGCATCCAGTTTTCTATTTACAGGACCTCTTCTTCCATTATTTTTGCTTCTACAAAATCTTGCAATATGATGAGATCTATTACAATTAAATCACAGAACATTTCCTTCCTTATAAACTTGATTTCCTTTTGATCTACACTAATTAGCCATGTGTCCAAACCCATTGCAAGAAAAGTAGTAACCATTGAAAGAATTGCCAATTATATTGTTAGTATTATTCATTATCATACTTTTGCATTCATTTGATCTATAACCATACCTCTTACACTTGAAGCATTGACCAGAGAAGGATGGACCATTTTGATTTACTATGCTTTTGCATTGAGTAGCTCTATGACCAAATTTATTGCAATTAAAACAATTTCCATTGAATGATGGATATCTTTGAGTATTGGGTTGTCTTACCAGAGGTTTTCTAGTTCTATTTCTCCCATTCCTTGATTGAAAATTTCCCTGTCTAGATCGAGAGCTTTCACCTTTCTCATATCCAAGACCATGCTTGTCATCATCCTTTTTCTATCCTTCAATTAGTGCTTCAAGTTTATCTAAACTTATCTTGAACTTCTCCTTATATTCATTTGCAATTTCTAGGTCATGTCTGAGAGTGATAATTTGTCTCTCAAGTTCTCTCTCATTGTTTCTTCTTTCTTGTAGATTAGATTCTAGGAAGCTAGCTATTCCATCTAATCTGTAGCATTTTTTAGTTCTCTCTTTCAGATTTTGATTCATCTCTTCTTTAGTTTTCTTCCTATCTTCAATTTCCTTGGGTAGTCTCATCACCCCAGATTCCATCTCATATTTTAAGACAACAACTTCTTTAGCTAATTTTTCACATTCCTTTTTCTTCTCTTTCAGGGCCTTGTCTTCATAATGATTTCCTAGTTGAAGAGGTTGTTCCTTCCCTTTTACATTGGATTTGCTCAATTTTCCTTTTAAAATCTTAATGAAGTCTTTAGCCTTTTTGAGATTTTCTTACAGCGCTTGGACTTCTGCTCTAGACTACTCAAGATCTTCTAGGGAGAGATTAAGTTGCCCTTGAAGGTTATATTCATCCATTTTACTACCTTCCCAGATCTTCCTTAAGCTGTCAAACTTTTTTAAAGGAACCTCACTTTGATACCAATTGTTGGAATTGGTCTGGACAACTAAGAGGGGGGTGAATCAGTTGACACACAAATTAAACTTTTCTTCCTTTAATCTTCTTTTACAACTTCTAATAAAATTAATGGTATGAACATTAAAGCATGAATCAATAACATATGAGCAAAAACATAAGTAACACACTTGACACCAAGAATTTTGACATGGAAACCTAGTTAAGGGAAAAACCACAGTGGGGGTTATCCCACAAGATTATACCTGGTTAAAAGTATTACAATGGGGAATGTGCATGCATTCAGGCTCACTACCCAGAGCTCACTACTTAAAAGAAGGCTCACTATCTACAACAGACTCACTGCCTACAGAAAGAAGATTACAATGAATTTGAACTGATATTTAGCATCTATGAATGTTGGAGTTTAGTTCTGGTTAAGCATAGAAAACTAATTTGATACACTTCATCCTTACTTTGCCCCTCTTACTGCTATGCTAACATCCAATTTTTTGATCTCTGCTCTTTTTGCAATTACTCCATAGTCACAACACACACACACTAAATCATTCAAATCCATCGGCTATATATATCTGTATCCAGATCTTCAACCACTTTTTAGTTGGCTTCAAGAATACTTAGAACTTTATTGAATATTCTACTTTATCAGCAAATTCATGTATACTTGTAACGTGGACCAAAAATTATACTCATAAATCATTAATCAGGTTAGCTACTATCACTGATCATCACAACTTGTTCAATCAACAACTTTCATACATCCGGAACTAAGATCAATTACAAGGTCAACATGTTCTTCCTCTGTCTACTCTGTCAAACTATTAACCTGATACTCAGATGCTAATAAATATTGAATCCCTTATCACCTGAGGCCAAAACTCTTGATTTAGATTGTCTTGACAATGCTTGAGACTACCTCAGATTTTCAGCAAATTATGACTTTCCATCGGAGAGATCTGGACCAAGATATCAGACCCTGTCGCCTGCTCTATTCCTGACTACCTAAACTTAAATAAATTCTTATTCTAACTTCTAGTAAGAACACATTGTGTTATACAGATGAGTGGAATGGTCTTAGTTTCCATCAATGACAACACCTATTATGCGAAGTAGTGTCTCTTGCCAACATGGACATATTGCAAGAGTCTGTAGAAGCAAAAATGTGAAAAGAAACTACTTTACTAAAGAAACGAAAATAGAACAAAGAAATGACAAGGGAAAAGAAAAGGTTGATCTGATTGAAACTCAGAAATAAATGCACAAGATTTGGATCAAGAAAGAAGTAATTGAAGTTAGGGATAGATCTGCACCAGCATCTGATGAAGATACTTCCTCTAGGTGTAGACACCCTAAAATGACCATGTCTTCAAATTACTTGCATTTCAATCAAATTGCTTGCATTTCATCAATTCTTCCAAATCACCTGCATTTCAATGTTAATTAAATAATCTAATTATTTAATTAATTTTATCAATTCTTCCAAAACTCCAAAAATTCAACATTAATTAAATAAATCACCTTTATTTAATTAATTTGATTAAATTCCTCTTTTATTCTTCCAAAATTAAATAATTTTTATTATTTAATTAAATCATTATCCTCTTCAAACTTCAAGTCTACATTGATTAAATAAATCCCATTTAATTAATTCATCAATTTCTATCTTATCTACAATTAAATAATTTACATTATTTACTTAAAATCACTTATTCTTCTAAATTTAAATAAATCATGCAAATTTATTTAAAATGTCCCAATCCTCTAAAAATAAATAAAATCAAATATTTTATTTATAATCTTTATATTCTTCTATCATGCACAATTAAATAAATAAATTTATTTATTTAATTTCAATTATCTTCTAATTCCTCTAAAAATATCATGATAACTCATGCACAATCAGTCTTATTTTTAGAACTCTAAAAAAGGCAAAGTTTCAAGTTGGGTTAATCTATTCAATCAATCTTGTTTTCATCATATCTTAATAAAAATACCCTTTTTGGAGTGACACATATTGTGTGCACATTCAACATGGTTATTTGATATATCTCCTTCATTGATTCTTCTAAATTATTTGGACCGTTGATTGATCATGTTTGAAACCTATATAAACCCCCCTCATCTTCTTCACAAATCCTCTTTGATCACTTATTCTCAGGCATCCTTTACAGTGCATTGATCATACATCGCATCATTGAGCACCTTTTTACAATCTTCTTGAGCACTTTGAGCACCTATACTTTCTTGTTGCAAACATGGTTTTGCAATATATTTGAGCAATCCACATTCAACAAAAGAGAACAATGCAATCTAGTAAAAGCTTGCTTATTTCATTTGATTTATTGATAATGGCTTTTTATTTAGACATATCTCTTTATGTTATGGGTTATTGATTTGGTTATTATCATAGTTTTGATTTTATCATTTGTCTTATTGATTTTCCTCATACTATCCGCAAAGTAACGGCCAAGCTGAGGCTTCCAATAAAACCATTCTCAAAATCCTCAAGAAAATAGTCAATGACGTTGGTCGTGATTGGCACCTGCAACTCAATCCCGCCCTATGGGCCTATCACACTAGTATCAGAACACCAACTGGTGCTACACCCTATGCCTTGGTCTATGGCTCTGAAGCCATTTTACCTATAGAGGTCAAGATCCCATCCCTCAGAGTATCCATGCAGAACCTAATTGATGGAGAGGAGTATCGCACTTCTAGATTAGCTAAGCTTGAATTACTAGATGAGAGGTACCTTGTCGCACTTAATCATCTCCATGTCTATCAAAACCACCTCTGGTGTAATTACAACAAAAAGATCAAAGAAAGACGGTTTCCAGTGGGTGATCTTGTTCTCAAAGAGAATCAGAGAAATCAAGCAGATCGAGAAAAGAAGGGCAAGTTTTAGCCTAACTGATTAGGTCCCTTTATTGTCATAGCAGCATATGGATCAGGAGCTTATACTTTAGCTACACCTAATGGCATTTCTCTAGATAAGCCACTTAATAGTGTTCATCTCAATAAGTTCTATGCCTGATCCTCAGAGTATATAAAAAAAAAAAATCCGTCCTATGGTGAAAACCTAGTAAACATGTGCCTTGGATAAGTACCATAGTGAAAACCTAGCAAACAGGCGCTATGTGTAGAGTTAGCATCCATCATCTATCGAGTCTTGTTCATTCCATTTTTTTTACAATGCACTTCATCCATCCATCCATAATAAAATCATTGACCTTGTTTTCATTTCCATCTCCCTATCTAGTATAGCTTGAAAATTTGTCAATGTCCATCGTCGTCATCCCACATCTTGATCTATGTCAACAGTTATCATTGTCTTGTCCTAGGCCAAGCTTTATGTGTCTTCTTCATCAGTCACCTACGCAATTTCATCTACTAGAATGGGGGCAACTCTTTCCTTAACCTAGGTCTAGGATTGGTTTCATGTTCCTGGTTCATAAGTGCTTCAATTGTTCTCCTTTCTGCAAATAGCACCCTTTAACAGACACATCGTTCCTACCATAAGCCTGTTATCTTCCTAACACTTTTCCTACATCATCACACCAACAAGAACTACATATCATCTCATTTCAATCTTAAGGTACCTTGATCCCATGGATATGGGTATGTATGTAGTTTGGAATACAAAGGAAGTTTCCAGTACTTAGGTACATAAGATCTCCTCCTCACCACCTTGACCCACTCATCACTCTATCCAGAACTACATATTATCATCTTTCATCTTTTCTCGTAATGTGCCTTGATTCCATGGATATAGGGTATGTAGGTAGTCTAGAATATGAAGGATGTATCCAGTACTCAAGTACATGCAATTCATCATTCTTCACCCATTTCAACCCATTAACATGTCATCTTTCTAGTCTTCCATTTTTCACAATCCATTCACCTTGACTTGACTAACTCATGGAGCAAAACAACAAGCTTGCGCATCCTTTCAAAGAAAAAGTTCTTAGCAAACCTGAAGCAAAGCAACTTGGTTCTAGAGTCATCTACTATCCTGTTCTGATTGCCAACATCAGCTAAATCTAGCTTAACCAAAGCACCAGTCCACAAGCTTGTCTTCTTTAGAGTGTTCCATTGTCGAGACCAACACACGCGTCTCCTGTGACATGTGGCATTTTCTACAACACGACATTGTATTTTTAGGTAGATAGCCCCCTTTAACAGACACATCACTCCTATGATAAGGCTATTATCTATCCTATCCAATCTATCTTGAGCAACCTCCTTGGCAAGAGAATATGTTGGCTATATGTTTACTTTGTAAGTCAGTCAATTTGCTTTATGGTTTATCTTTTGCTCCTTTGTCCATTACCTATTCAAGGCTACCTTGATTTATCTATAATCTTGATGTGTTGTGATGTAGTGCAGATTGGGGGCATAGTCATTACTTTTGTGTGTCGTGTTTAAGGAATGATCTTTGGCATCTTTCTTAAACATCATATTTATCTTGTGTGTGTTACGACCTAGCATCTTACATATTAATATTCTTCTTGTATTTACATGTATTGAAGCTTATTTTATGTTCAAGACTATGGCTCATTCACATGTACAACAAGGTTATATTATGTCTAAGGGATCTAAGTTCAAACCGCTTGCTTGCAAAGTCAACGTCCACGCACTCAGATATTACAACACCTTGGTCTTTTATACCTTGGTGGCAAACTATCCACGTGCTATATCAAAAATAAGGATTGCTCTTTCTATACAATTGTGAAACCAATGCAACAAGCTCATCATTTAACCATCCATTTACCCATGGCCTTATATCATTTTCAAAGCAGCGATCGATCAATAGTCTCTCTCTTCCATCTCCACTCTTCTTCTCTCTGGTGCATATCTACAAAACCCACACGTAAGATATCACAAGTCATAGCATCTATATCATCATACATCTATAAGCATCATGTCATCATGTCATACATCTATAAGCATCATATAAACAATATGCATCATCACATAAATCTATAATCATACATACATATCAAAATACAAACTATGTGTGTCTACATCAATCATCCATATGTATACATCAATAAAGTACATCAACGCTATCAAGAGCCCGCAAAATATACATTAGGATGCATGCAAGCATCAGTCAAAATATACAAGCATCCATAATGATCAAAAATGATACAATATGCAATGTGCGTGCTGTAATGAGTGGAGTTGCCCTCCTTCTATGGTCCCTGTCCTCCACCTATACTTGGTATAGGTCCCCCTATAGGTCCTCCTCCCCCTAGTGGCACAAAGGGTCCTCTAACTAAAGACAATGACTTCCCTATCCTACAAGACCCAGATGCTCTAGACCTGCTCCTCTCTTTGTAACTAGTTTCCTACTGAGCTGCTGGCATCGCACCAACGTAGAGTCCCCTATAGTACTTGGCCTCCCTACCTGCTGACACTAGATCTCCCTGCACACGGATGAGCTCACTATCTAATGTCCTCTAATCAGAACCCAATGCATGGCATGCCTCATCTCTCTCCAGCCTCACTCTCTGTAGTGTGGCCTCTGCTGTCAACCGTAGCTGTACTATTACATCCCTCTCCCTAGTCACCTGGGCTAACTACCCATCATCCCCTGATAGTGCAGGTGCAGCCTATACCTATGCCTATACATGTGCTTATACCTATGCCTATGCCTATGCCTGCGCCAGGGCTGCCTTTGCCTGTGTCAGTGCCACCTGGGTCATTGTTAGGGCTTCCTATACTGCTACTGCTATCTATGTCTGTACCTATGCGAGGGCCTTGGTATATCTTGCATCGTCCCTCGCTGCATCCCTGTCTCTACTCACCCTCACCATCCAGAGCTCTAATCATGTCCTCCAGGCTATCTCCTCCTATAATAGCCGCTCGACCCACTATAAATCAGTCTCAACGACTGGATCCTCCTCCTCAGCCATCTCTACATCTACCTGTTGGCCTCCAGCCTCTCCACCTACCTACTATTTGGCCTCTCTGACCTACCATCTCATCCTAGCCTCCACACCTAGGACTAGTACCTCCCCCATTGCTCCTACCACACCTGGTGTGGTTAGTCTCACTGGCCTGTGTATCTGCCAGTACCTATCATACTTAGGTAAAGTACCTAGGTCTGCTAACCCTAAATCCCAGTCCCATCTAATTGGGACAAGTCCTTGTACCTCTACCAAGGCTATGGCCACTAGAATCTTAGCATCCCAGTCCCCAATCTCTCTCCGTGTCCTCGTGTGGGTAGCCTCCCCAACTGGCAATCCCTGTGGCAATCAAAACTATCTAAGTACCTACTCTGGTAGGTATCTCTCAATGGTATATGTCCATATCTTGAATAAGTATCAAGCTTGGTGACAGTACATTAGCTGCTCATACTAATCCTCCCACTCCTCACATAGTAACCATGGCCTCCAAATGAATAAGTCCATCTTGTCGATCTGTCACCTCTAGTGGCTAACAGATCCAAGCCACCTGTGTGTAATAACTCCCTCATACATAAATGCATAAGGCTCCCCCCTCTCCTGGCGGCACTGTGTAATAGGTCTGATCACTAGGATGTGCTCCCATGCCCACACCTATAGTAGAGTCACCCCTACTAAGAGACTCTGGCCTATCCTATAGACGCAGTCATGCATATATCGATACAGCTACCCAAGCACACACGGGCCCTATGTATACTGGATACCGTGTGTAAACATCCAAGATAGTACAGTGCCTCATCCTACAGATAGTCCTCTGGATTGCCTGTCTGGGCATAGGAAGCTACCAATCAGTGAAGATACTACCCATCTAATCTTGTCGCAGAGTCTTAGAATGTCTGCCCACCGAATCTCGACATCATCTATCCTCAGGTCATCTATGCAAAACACCTCAATCAAGCTTGCCTCACCTTGAAATCCACTTACTCTCCATCAATCCAGATCCTAAGGATGCGATACATATCCTCAAGTGTCACTGTAGCCTCCCCTGTCAGAAAGTGGAACGAACATGTCTCACTATGGTATCTCTCAACAATTGCTGTCACTAGGGTGAGATTTGCCCTAATGTGTGTAAGATGTGCCACATGCCATAATCTAATGTACTCTAGGAACTCATCCTCCTCCCATGTCATCTGTACCACCTCGTGAGCTATAATGTGGTGTCTCTCTCTTGACATCAGCGGCAGCATAATCCTCTGCATCTACAAAACCACTTGTCAAACATTTTGTAAAATCTCTAAGTCCCTACTGCCATCTACCCTATGGCACAAACCCTAAGACTACCTCTGCACTTCTCTAACCTAAGTGGTCAACTCCTCGGTCAACCCTAACTACTTCACTATTCTAACCTAACCAAATGTGCCTTGTTTTATATAAGCGCGCTACACTATTCTACCAAATGTGTCTTACTGTTGCAATAGAAGCGCTCACTTATCCTTGCCAAAGATGACTTGTTTTACACAAATGCGCTACCCTGTGCATCCATTAGCGCCTTACTGTATTCACAAAGGTGACACATTTTCTGCCCTACCCTTTCCAACCACGCTTCACTACCGTACCAATAGCGCTCTACTGCTCTGCCAATAGCGCTGTAGGTCTCTACCAACTATGCTGCGATGTGATGCCTAAAAACCAATAGCGCTACGATTTGATCAAAATTACTGTACTGACCTACCAACTATGCTTTAGCGCGCCAAAAGTGCCTAGACCAACTACCAGCGTGTTGTAGCATCCTGCAGCACTTTGGCTAACCTAAAGACCTACCTAAACCAAAACCCTAAAATTGACCTAAAACATCAAATACAAAGATGTTTTTCAGACACTTACCACTGTCGAAGCTCCTGTTGGTCTCTTGTATGTCTGTACCAGCTCCACTTGATGTTTGTGTGCTAGAATCAGCATCTCTCCTCATTGCATGCTCCTTCTCCACTCAACTCTCACACACTAAGTTTGGAGGCCTACACTCTAAATTTAGAAAACTCTTAGTGTGCAAATGAGGAGTGTGATCCCCTTGGGACCTATTTATAGTGTCCCTCCCACATTTTTTTCTTCCTACCCCATTCCTTTTTCTGCTACCTTGTTGTAGAATCTTCTAGTTGAGCGTCAACCTAGTTCTTCAATCACTTCCTTGTCTTTCTGCTCGAGGGGGCATACGCTGGGGCAACTAGCTACACTGGGGCATCAAAAATTGTATCATGTCTTCAACAATTGTTTTCTTTGACACAATGTTGTAAACTGCATCACATCAAAGAGGGGCAAAATGTAGACACCCTAAAATGACCATGTCTTCAAATTACTTGCATTTCATCAATTCTTCCAAATCACCTGCATTTCAATGTTAATTAAATAATCTAATTATTTAATTAATTTCATCAATTCTTCCAAAACTCCAAAAATTCAACATTAATTAAATGAATCCCCTTTATTTAATTAATTTCATTAAATTCCTATTTTATTCTTCCAAAATTGAATAATTTCTATTATTTAATTAAATCATTATCCTTTTCAAATTTCAATTCTACATTAATTAAATAAATCTCATTTGATTAATTCATCAAATTCTATCTTATCTACAATTAAATAATTTACATTATTTACTTAAAATCACTTATTCTTCTAAATTTAAATAAATTATGTAAATTTATCTAAAATATCCCAATCCTCTAAAAATAAATAAAATCAAATATTTTATTTATAATCTTTATATTCTTCTATCATGCACAATTAAATAAATAAATTTATTTATTTAATTTCAATTATCTTCCAATTCCTCTAAAAATATCATGATAACTCGTGCACAATCAGTCTTATTTTTAGAACTCTAAAAAAGGCAAAGTTTCAAGTTGGGTTAATTTATTCAATCAATCTTGTTTTCATCATATCTTAATAAAAATACCCTTTTTGGAGTGACACATGTTGTGTGCACATTCAACATGGTTATTTGATATATCTCCTTCGTTGATTCTTCTAAATTATCTAGACCATTGATTGATCATGTTTGAAACCTATATAAACTCCCCTCATCTTCTTCACAAATCCTCTTCGATCACTTATTCTCAGGCATCCTTTACAGTGCATTGAGCATACGTCGTATCGTTGAGCACCTTTTTATGATCTTCTTGAGCACTTTGAGCACCTATACTTTCTTGTTGCAAACATGGTTTCACAATATATTTGAGCAATCCACATTCGACAAAAGAGAACAATACAATCTAGTAAAAGCTTTCTTATTTCATTTGATTTATTGATAATGACTTTTTATTTAGATAGATCTCTTTATGTTATGGGTTATTGATTTAGTTATTATCATAGTTTTGATTTTATCATTCATCTTATCAATTTTCCTCATACACATTGGGAAGTAAATTGGGAGCTCTGGCTCAAGGGGAGCAGTGTTCAAAAACCAAAACCTCCAGCCAAATAGTAAGTGCTGGAATTCGGCATGGGGATATGTGGTGGAATCTGACAAGAAAAAAATTTTAAAAGAAAATCTGGAAGAAAATAAGTATGTGTGGTACATTACAAAGCAATTCTGATCAACTGTATTTATCAGAGTAAAGTCAGGCAGCTTTTGAGAATGAGCATTTATAATGACTAGGTCAAGTGCGGAGGATAAAAAAAAACTTATTTTCCCTCTAATTCACATTGCATTTGAGCTATTCGATATCCAAGAGAGATTTAAGCAAGATTTCAAGTGTCAATAAAGATTCAAAGAGCTCAGAGTGATCCAAGCGAAAAAAAACCCTAATTTGGCATAACAAGGTATTTACCATTGAAACTTTATTGAATCTTTGCAATGGTAACCCCACAAGTTGTTGATGTTACTGAGTGACCAAGACCCAAATTTAAGAAACATCCCTTCAAAGAAACCGAAGTTGATCCAATGGGTGCTTTTTTGAAAATACCATATGGAGTTCTGTATGTGGAAGACGTTACATCATATATCCATGTTGCCCTAGATGAGCTCGGCAGTGACAATTTCTTAGATTTATACCTAAAGCATTTGAGTAATGATCAGTTTGACCTAAAGGAAGAATACAAAGTCTTAGAAGAGAAGAAATTCATCTAGTATATAGATTTTCCTGCATTCATAGAGGATGAATGGGTCTGGTATATCCTAAGTCAAATTCGTGATGAATTCATGTGGTTAGGGTAGCCCTTCAAAATCATCAAGTGATTAGGGCAGGAACAGGGTTAAATTCCATCAGAGGTGTACCCTTGCTGAAAGATGTGAAAAATCAAACTAGTATAGAGGCTACCAGAGCCCAATTTGACAAGAGGGCATTAACCATAAATGACATGACAGACCATGTGGTAAGATTTGCTTCTATGGTCATAGGCTACAAGATCTATTTCTCAAATCGGGAGAACTTTGTCTCTAGTACTATGATATACACCGCATATCAAATGATAAAAGAGAATGTTGATTATGATTTGTGTGAGTTGCTAAGAATCCAACTACTAGAGAATCTAAAGAAGATCAAGGAAAGAAAAAACTATCCCTTCAAATTTGGTACGCTGATTATCTGTCTATTCTTCTATTTTATGAATGAGTTGCCAAAAATAAAGAATTTGTTCTAGTTAACTAGCAACCTAGTAGTTGTCCAAATTAGAAATCATTTAAGTAGAATTGTAAGTCATGATGAGAAAAAAACAGCCCTATGGGGGTACTTAAGAATTTTCAAAGCATGATGCATTCAAGAGAAAGAATTCCTGAGAAAATTGTTGAGAAGTATAAGGATACTATATGTTTTATGGTTAGAAAAGATCAATGTTTGATGGAGGCTATTGAGCCTAGGATAGTCTGGATAATGCCAATGGGTTATAAAGTGGATGGACAAATATTAGATAACTATGCTCAACACATGCTGACAAAACCCAAGGATAGTAGAGAAGAAAGGTTTGGAACCAATGAAGAGTTATTGGTGAAATTACATGTTGAACTCAGGAAACCTAAAATCTCTAGGAAAGTGAGGAAGGAGGTAGAAGAAGTTGCATTAAAATATGGTTTCTCTAAAGAACAAATTAGAGAAGTAAGAGAAAAATCACAAGCATAAAGGGAAGCAAGAGAAAAGAAAGAGAGTGAACTGATTAAGACTTCAGAGGAGCCTAAAAGGAAACAAGAAAAGTCTGAAGTAATTCAGAGGTCCACAAGAAGCTCTGCTACATTCTCTGGTCCCACACCATTTGCAAGTTTGGAGCATCTGTCCAAGAAATCCACTGACAAAGGAACAAAGAGACAAAAAGCAAAATAAAGGAGGTATGCTAGTATAGGAAGAACTGATGAAGAAGAAATAGAGTTTGATGCAAAAGTGAAAAAGATGAAAGATGAAGTTACAAAAGCCTCCTGAACCAACAAATAGAAACCTTCTGGTAAGGGTAAAGCTGTAAAAAGGCAAAAGCAAGATGTCCCCCTGACAGAGGAAGCAACCATAAGTATTTAAGATGTTCTCAAAGCAATAATAGTAGATGGCAATCTAAATCCTATTGCACAATTATATGATGAATATAATCATCCAGACAAAAAAGTCATTGAGACTACTGTTGTAGAGTATCTAAACATCTACAACAGGGCCCTAATTGAAATAATTGATGATCTTCCACATAGCCTGGCAAGCATAATGTATGCAAGAAAGGAAGTGGCCCAGGCAAAGGATGCTGAACTAAGAGAGCACTCTTTAATAAAACTATGTCCGAAAATCACTCTAGAAGAAAAAGTAAAATTATCCAAAGCAATTCACAACAAATTCAGGTCAAAGAAAAAAATGAATGCTCTAATGTTAGGAGAATTTGAAAAAGTGGTAAAGGAAACTGAAGAAGTGATGCAGAGGAGAATGGGAAAACACAAACTAACTCAAACAAATCTTTGACAAAATCTCAACATCCCAAATACAATAATTTCCTTCACAAATCCATTATTTCTCTAGTAGGACATCAAACTAGGTATTTTTGCCATAACTTTCAATAAACAACTCAAAACCACTATTTGAAGACCGATCTAGATACCCTTTTTAGATTTTTAAAACATATTAAGAGTGCAGGTATGATTGTTTTGCAACAAACACCTCAAAAACTTGCTACTACGCTGCTCACAAGGCCTAATTAGGACAACAAAACTAGTTTTCCAAGCATAACTTTCCAACAATACTTCAAACCTAGAAACAAAACATCATTACAAATACCCTTTTATCTTTTCTTCAACATATCTAGATTTGGGATGTGGTTATTTTGGAACAACACCCTCTATAATTCACTAGTATGTTGCAACTAGGCTAAATTAGGCCTCTTTTTCAAAGCAAGTCTGAGAAAATCAAAACCCACAACACAAAACCTAACTTCAAAACTCTCCTCAAGTAACATGGGGTCTGATTATATAGATTTCATCAACTAGAGAAATACCCATCTTGTCATTTTACATAACCCTACCTCTAGCTACACAAACAAGCCTAAAACATAGGAATATTAGGCTAGGGTTGCATAAAATTTGCCCAAAACTCCATTTCCTACAATACTCAATTTCAAAATCTTAAAGAACATACTAAACCACTCCATTCCACCAATTTTCATAATTTTCCACCATTTGAATGGCTCAAAATTCCATTTTTTTCCCTCTAAAACCCTAGCTAACTAGGTTTATAGGTAGTTTTCACAAAATGTGTTATAACTTATTCAAAATCCAATTAAAATTGACCAAACTAGGCTCAAATGAAATCTAGTTCATATTTATATCCCGTGCAATCAATTTTGAACCTTGACCATACTGTACTAGGTTGTACAAGTCACGAGAACATAAAAAAGAACATTGAAACAACAGGAAAAACTGAGATTTTATTGATTCTTCTTCAAACTTATCACTTCTCCACCTGATTCAAACATCCTCTCCCATATTTACATGCATTCTACCAAAAAACAAATGATTCCAATGTATTTTCATATCCTTGACCTTTCAACTTCCCTAAAACACATTGAAAATGCCACTTTTGTAGCTTTTTAACTTGTTTTTTCTACATAAACAAACCCCATGAAACTAATTACATTGAAAATGGTATAAATAGACCTTATTACACCAAAATTGGACTTAACAACACAAAACTCAATCTTTGACCCCTATTTACGATATATACCTAGGTGCCCCTACACCATACTCCAAAGAAAGAAGAATTCAAGTCCCTCTTGAATTGAGTGTAGTAACAAGGATCCACCTTTGAAGTCTCTTGCTTGATGTCTTCTATACTCTACACTTTTTCTTCCTTGGAACAATTCCATGATATTTTCATTTTCACCTTGGGTTTCTTAAACACTTGGCAAAGGTGTTTCATCTTGTCAATGCAAACTTGTTTCCCATATGTCTTGCTACCTTGTAACTGATCCTTTTTGCCCTGATGGACCACATACACTGCCACAACACCTTGTTCCTCTTCCATAGTCTACTTCATCTTGAATTTAAGTCTATCCCTCCTTAAGGTTGCAATCACAACAAGAGATATGTGTATTCCTTCCTTGCTTCTACTTGCCATGTCATCCAACCAACTTTCTTGATCAACATCATATCCACCTTCCAATACCTCATTGTGCCAGACCTGCAAAACAAAGCCAGAACCCCTTGTTTTAAATTGGGCCCCTCAACTTCATCTTCACCAATCTGTCAAATCAATGCAAACATATAGTAGGCTACACCCTCATACTCCAACTACAAATGTGTAGTGTCTTCAATCACCTTGAAAGCTTTGTCTTCCCCTTCTGGAAACTTTGCATGAGAATTGACATTTTTCCTTGAAACATCATCTATTACCACATAAACATGTTCTTGCAACAAATCTTGAACTTCTAATGGTAATTGATCAATCCTACTTGCTATTATGACAGTCATGTTTTTACTCACCATTTTATTATCTACCTCTTCCTCTTCTATTGAATTTCACTCTTCCTTCATTAGCAAAGGTTCTTCAATGTCTGGTTCTATCATCCCCTCATGCCTTCTCCTCTTAATGATATTCTTGATGGGTCATTTCACCTTTTTTCTTATGGGTAAATGCTAACTACCTTCTTGTTGTTCTCTTTCAAGAAGTTGCATCTTCATTTGGAACTCCAAATCTATTCTCTCCATATCTTTTTTTATTTGTTTCAAGGCTTGTTTCAATTCTGCTATCTCTTTCTCAGCATCCATTTGCTTGACCTTCTCGTTCTTCTTCTTTGTCTCTCTCTCCTCTCTTGTTCTTTCTTGTGTCTTATTTGATAAACTCTTACTCTACAAGTCTCCATGGACTATTTTCCACAACACATCCATTCTTACTCCTCAAGCAAGTCTCTTTCACCTTGCTTCTTCTTGTCTTTGTGATACCTCACCTAGGTCTCCTTTCTTTTCCTCACTACCTAGTCTTTTGGCATCCAGGTTCTTCCTTCAGCCTACAAAAAGACAACACATAAACTCCAAAAACTCACTTGCCTAGATATTTTTGGGCTCTAATACCAATTGATGCAGAGGAGAATGGGAAAACACAAACTAACTAAAACAAATATTTAACAAAATCTCAACATCCCAAGTACAATGATTTCCTTCACAAATCCATTATTTCTCTAGTAGGACAGCAAACTAGGTATTTTTGCCATAAATTTCAATAAACAACTCAAAATCACTTTTTGAAGACTAATCTAAATACCCTTTTTGGATTTTCAAAACATATTAAGAGTGCAAGTATGATTGTTTTGGAACAAACACCTCAAAAACTTGTTGCTACACTACTCATAAGGCCTAATTAGGACAACAAAACTAGTTTTCCAAGCATAACTTTCCAACAAGACTTCAAACCTAGAAACCAAACATCATTACAAATACCCTTTTGTCTATTCTTCAACATATCTAGATTTGGGATGTGGTTATTTTGGAACAACACCCTCTATAATTCACTGGTATGTTACAACTAGGCCAAATTAGGCCTCTTTTTTCAAATCAAGTCTGAGAAAATCAAAATCCACAACACAAAACCTAACTTCAAGACTCTCCTTAGGTCACATAGGGTCTAAATATACAAATTTCATCAACTGGAGCAATACCCATCTTGTCATTTTACAAAACCCTACCTCTAGCTACATAAACAAGCCTAAACCATAGGAATATTAGGCTAGCGTTGCATCAAATTCACCCAAAACTCTATTTCTTACAATACCCAATTTCAAAATTTTAAAGAACATAATAAAACCCTCCATTCCACCGATTTTCATAATTTTTCACCAGTGGAATGGCTCAAAATTCTATTTTTTCCTTCTCAAACCCTAGCTAACTAGGTTTACAGGTAGTTTTCATAAAATGTGTTATAACTTATTCAAAATCTAATGAAAATCAACCAAACTAGGCTCAAATGAAATCTAGTTCCTAGTTCTATCGCATGCAATCAATTTTTGAACCTTGACCGTACTTTACCTAGCCATACAAGTCACGGGAACAACAAAAAAACATTGAAACAATAGGAAAAACAGAGATGTTATTGTTTCTTCTTCAAACTTATACCTTCTGTACCTGATTCAAACATCCTCTCCCATATTTACATGCATTCTACCAAAAAACAAATGATTCCAATGTCTTCTCACATCCTTGACCTTTCAACTTCCCTAAAACACACTAAAAATGCCACTTTTGTAGCTTTTTAACTTGTTTTTTCTACATAAACTGACCCCATGAAACTTATTACATTGAAAATGGTCTAAATAGACCTTATTACACTATAATTGGACTGAACAACACAAAACTCAATATTTGACCCCTATTTACAATATATACCTAGGTGCCCCTACACCAAGAAGCCACTCTGAATGCTTTAAGAGAATTCAATCTTCCAACCATTTATGACAATGATGAAACATATGCTAGAAATGATACATTTGTTTTGGAAGTAAAACTTGATCAAGAAATAGATGAAAGTGTCAAAGTGACTAACGAGAAACAAGTTCCTTCTAAAACAAGATTCTCTCCAAAACATCAAGATGAAGATAAATTTCACAAGGAGAGGACTAAGGAGGAACAGGTAAAGGAAAATCCTTCATCAGAATAGGAGGACTCTAATAAGGACATGGATCTAGATGTTCCAGAGCAAAGCTTAAAAGTAGATGTCTCTACTGCACCAAGAGACACTGCAGAATCAGTTAAAGAACTGTTGGAGAAAGAGAAACAAGTTTTGGATGAGCCTGAGTTTCTGTATGGTCCAATAAACTTGGACATAATGTCCCCTATACAAAAATTCAGATTGGCATTAATTGCACAAGCAAACAATAGAGGAAATGTTAAAGTCTCACATAGAGGATAGTGAGATTATTGGCGAGGCATCTAGCATTTTGGAGAAGTTGATGCCAACATACCAGAAGGACACTTCTTTGTCATCAAAAAATCAACTCAAATGACTTATAAACTTTGTAAGTAAACATTTTGAATCCTTTGAGAAATCCACAAACATAAAAGTCTGGCAAGAGTTTAATGAGAAGAAATTGAATGAGTTGATGGAAATGATAACTAATGATGAAGCCCAGTTAGACAATAGAATAAAAAGCATTCAAAGTGTCATTAAAGAAGTTGGTGCTATATACAAATTTTGTTTATCCTGGATGGAAGTCACAAAGAAAATAGAAGAAAAGATCAAGGAGTTGGAGCAGAAATTGATGAACACTTCTAAGCCATATGATCTAGTGACAGAATCAGCAAGCAGCAAGGAAAGTCAAGTCATCAACCTTCATGATGACTTGAACAATATAATAAGTGGGAAGAATAAAATCAGAAATAAAATGTTTTAGCTAAGAAGAATAATCTATCCTATGTTAGATTCTATGTTTAATCTAGCAGCTGAAGCACAAGTAGCTTTACAATCTGACACACCCTCTAATCTTCACAAGGCAGAGACTGTAGTTATTCAAATTTTGGATAATGCCAAGAAAAGCTGGGATGGTGAGCTGGACCAAATAAAGAACATTTTCAATGACATCCTCCAGCACATGTAAAATAAAGTTGAAGAATGTACCTATACATATGTGGAAGCATATAGCAAATTTTTGTAGTTTTGACTATTTTGACTCTAGAACCTACACCTTTTCCATTGATGTCAAAGGGGGAGAAGAAGATCAGTGAAAAATGGGCAAACATCTTAGGGGGAGAAGAAATATAGAGTGTATATAGAAAGGGGGTGCAGTCAAGACAGTCAAGCATTTTTCACTAAGTGTTGCCATCAACACCAAAGGGGGAGATTGTTGGCAAGAGACACTGCTATGCTAAATAATTGAGTGTTGTCATTGATGGTAAAAAGGAAAAGTAGACATCTCTCTGAAAGACCAAATTGATTTAGCAACAAGGTACAAGAGTATTCAAGACCAGAAGGCCAGAATGACTAAGTATGGACAATATTCAGAGTGAGGGACAAAAAGTGGATCAGTATGCCTCCGCAGATGAAGACCAAAAAATGTAGTTCAAGTATGATGACTTATAGGTACTTGATAATGATAAATTCTAGTGTTTAGGTTATGACTTCCTCCAGAAGTCATTTGAAGAAAATGTCTAAGTCTGGATGAACAGAAGTAAGATAGGGTCAGTGTACAGTGCAAAGTAAAAGGGCCTGCATTCCTCCGTAATTGTATATTTTGTTCTATGATTTTGAGGCAACTAAGTGACATGTGATGACCACCTAAATCTAGGATTATAGCCCTTGAAGTTCAATAGTTCACGTTCTACAAGCTTTTCAATATCGTCTTCCTGTTTGACAGTATTTCTTTGTTACAGTGCAATAGTTCCAAGATCCACATTTTGACATACAAGTTTATCTAGTTCTGTAGACATAAAGGCTTGTTAAGAGGTCAGTAATGATTGTTAGATATGATTTATTATGTCTCCTATGGTCTATAATATGAGTTATGATATGATAGATGAATTGACCAAAAAAGTTCTTAAGGAACAAGCCGACAGGCATGGTAGATCCTTATGTGAAGAAGTTATAGCATTTGGATAATTAGTCTAAGTGGTTATATGATTGGGTCTGACCTATTTGAAGACCAGTACACTTTTTTTGAGTCTGTATGTAGATTGAGCACAAGATTAATCTGACAGAGTACAACTCTTTGTACACACATTTCATATTTTGGATGCCGACCTGATTATGGATTAAATCATGATGCGGATATGTATCCAATGAATTTCATTTTGGTGGTGTGAGTAATGTGGGAAAAGAAGTCTTGTGGGGAAGTGATTGATGCAAACATCAGAATAATAGAGTAGAGATAGAAGATCATTGATGATGATGACTCAAGATTCAGTATTCAGTTGCTAAATGACTGTACCCTGGCATATTGATAGATGTTATTGCAGTATTCACATTTCTTATATAATTTCAATTGTACTTGGTAGTGAGTCTGGCTATAAGCAAGCATTAGGGTTTAATAGCCATCATTGCAATCTTTCTAGGTTTAGGGTTAAGGTAGTGAGCCTGCTAGACCTAGTTGTACTTCATGGCAGTGAACCAGCATCTTCTAGGCCCATGGAGTGACCATGCCTAAACATCATCTTTTGTGAAAGATTGCAATATATATTGAGAGCTAATCCTCTCCATGTTTTTTCTCTTTCTTGGGTTTTCCACATAAAAATATGGTGTCTATGTGTCATGTTTATGTGGCTTGTATTTCTGTGCTTACCTTGATTTCTAATTATTAAAGTCAGTATCTGGTTTAATTGTTTAAATATCAGAATATTCATTCACCCCCCCTCTTAGTATTCAACAAGGCTATCATTAAATTTATGGGGCTATGTCAAGACCTTCCTATAAGGGACCATAAAGCAGGATACTAAATTTTCCTTAATGCCAATGCCTATTTTGGGGAGCAAGAAGAGTTCCTTAGTCAACAAAATAAAGAAAAAAATGAAAAATCATCACATAGTGAAAACTTCTCTGAGGTTCTATTAGACGTAAAAGAGAAAAATAAAGATGTATCTCCTAGTGAAAACCTCTCCAAGGCACTAGGCTATGAGAACTTAATCTTCCCCCAATGCCTCCACAATGGCAGGAGCATTCAGATGTCATTATTGAAGGAACTCAATAAATCAACCTCAGTATAGAGGAACAACCCAAGATCGCCTATCTAGCAATATCTCTCCTCCCCATGGAGAAACTAACCTTGTCTATCATCCTAAATGAAGTACCAAATGTGTTTTCCTGGTCTTACATGCTGACATCCCTGGCTTGGATCCTACAATTGTAGTCCACCATCTTGTGGTACACCCTAATGTAAAACTAATCAAGAAAAAACTCTTCAAGATGCATCCTTAGGTGGTCGTGCTAGAAAAAGAACTACAAAAGTTTCTATAGGTTGGCTTCATTCGCCCTAATGTCTACCCAATGTGGGTATCCAACATAGTCCCTATTGCAAAGAAACCTAAGGCCATCCACATTTGTAGGGATTTATGAGATCATAACAAGGAATCGTAAAGATGACTTCCCACTTCCCAACATTGACATCATAGTATATCAAACAATAGGTCATGAAATGTTGTCCTTAATGGATGACTTCTCGAGATATAATCAAATCAAGATACAACCTGAAGATCAACATAAGACAACCTTCACATTCCCTTGGGGTACCTACTGTTAGACATATGGTTCATAAGGTTGTGATTGATGTCAACACTATCATAAGGTTGTCATTGATGTGGTGATGGATGATGTTGAGGAGGGAGATGGCTGCATATTGAAGAGAACTTGTGTCTCAATTTTACTACTTGAATCTCATGTTTCATAGTTGTTTTTTGTTGAACTGTTCAAGTGTCAGGTTCGAACTGTTCATCGGGTTCAATTGTTCATTGAACTATTCATCAGTTCTGTGATTCAATGGTTTGACTAAATGGTTCGATGGTTTGTCAACATTGGTTCAAATGGTTCAGCATTGGTTCAACGGGATAGGTTCATCTCTTTGTCTTAGCTAAAGATATCACTCTATTGAACCATTGAACCTCACGTCAAGGTTCAATGGTTCAACAGGTTCAACAATATGTGAAGTTGGTCGGCGAGAGATTGTTCATTAGAACAAATGGAAAGTGTTTGAACCGATGACAAAGGTCTATTCGATGAAGGGTGGTGAACTTGAGGATCGTGGAGACTATATAGTATCGATGAAGGAAATAATGCGATCACCGATGGAGCAGGTTAGGCCAATGGGTCTTTCATTTGGCATCATCGGCAACAAAATTGTCGACAATAGTATGACTGAGTGCTTGGTAATATAAACTGTAGAGCTGTCTATGACCTTATGCATGTGGGATTATATATCTCATGAGAATGTGAACAGTTATGACTGTTGAACAACAACGATGATTGGGAGTCAGTTAGGGAAACATACAAGTAACGGTCTTTGCTCTTGCAGACTGGAGAATATAAAATTGATCTACTGACATCGTCGGGTGTTGTTGAAACAATTTGTTTTGTATTGTTTATTTCTGTAGAATGTGCAGATGTTATAAACAGCTTTGTACAATTGTAAAAGAATTGATACTTGAACATTAGAGCTGGAAATCTTTATTGTAATCTTTTAGTTTGCTATAATAAAGATAGTCTCTCTTGTGGTGGTGGGTTTTTTACCCGAAAGGGTTTTACCACGTAAATCTGGTGTCATTCTTTGTTGTCTAGAATGTTTATTCTATTTTTCTGGTGTGTTTATCTGTAGTTTTTAATTTGAAATTTACCTGTCTGCATTATTCCCTTTGAATTAACATTAGGGAAGCTATATTCCGCACCTCTGCTTTCCTTATAAGTGGTATCAGAGCCAGGTTAGTTGTGTTATCCTTGTTGGTAGGTTGGGTTTTTTGTGTTAGTTCTGTGAGTGGGAGTTCTACAGAGGTCTATTTTTTTGTTAAATAAGATAGCAAGTACATCAGGAAAGATACACATTGAAAAGTTCAATGGCACAAACTTTGAGTTGTGGAAACTTAAAGTTGAAGATATGTTGGTCGATAGAGATCTTTGGGTTGCTGTGTCTGCAACTAAACTTGCAGCCATGAAGCAAGAAGATTGGGACCTGGCAGATAGGAAAGCTAGAGGACTGATAAGATTAAGTTTAGCAGATTATGTTCTATTGAACGTTCATGAAGAGACAACTGCAAACCTTTTGTGGAAAAAGTTAGGAGATATTTATCAGGGCCAGTCCTTGGTAAATAAGCTTTTTCTTAGAAAAAAGTTGTACTCTCTGAAGATGGATGAAGGAGCATCTGTAGCAAACCATCTGAATTCATTTAATTTGATTGTTGCTCAGTTGATGTCTGTAGGTGTAAAAATAGAAGAGGAGGACTGTTGTATGCTTCTGTTGTGTTCTTTACTTGACTCATGAGATCATCTTGTGATGGCTATTGGAAATACAACAACCAAGTTTAAAATAGAAACTGTTGTTGCCTCGTTGTTGTCTGAATAGATACGGAAGAAGTCTTCTGGTATGGCCAAAGAGGCTCTGTCTATTGGAGGTAGATCAAAGGAAAGAGGCAAGAAGAAGGACAAGAAATATAAGTCCAAATCAGAGGGGAAATCAAAATCCCCTGGCAAGAAGTCCAAGGTGAAGTGCTGGAATTGTGGGCAGAAAGGTCACATCAAGAAAGACTATAAAGAGGAGAAAAAGAAGAAGAAGAACTTCTCTGACTCTGAGTCTTCACAGAGTGATGCTGATGCTTTCATTGTTGCTTTGGCAACGCCTACATCTGAAGATGTTTGGCTAGTGGATTCAGGAGCATCTTTTCATATGACATATCACAGAGAGTGGTTCACAAAGTATGAACCATATGCTGGTGGGAAGGTGTTCCTGGCAAGTGATTCAAGACTAGAAATTGTTGGCTGAGGATGAGTTAGAATCCAATTCCCAGATGGCAAGATAAAGGGAATGAATGGAGTTCATCACATACCAAGTCTGGCTCGAAATTTACTTTCTGTTAGTAAGCTTAATGATGTTGGAGTGCAAGTTACTTTTGTGAATGGTGGATATAAAATGACTAGAGGTTCTATTGTTCTGGCAAAGGATGAATGCATTGGAACTTTGTATAGGTTAGATACTAAACTAGTCTGCTGTAATAATGTCTTTGTAAAATCTAAAAAAGCTACTATTGTAACACATGATGCAAACTCAATGGAAGTCAAACTTCCTGCAGAGAAAATAATGCTCTGGCATCATAGACTTGGTCACATAGGTGAAAAAGGTTTAAAAACTTTGAAAAACAAAAACCTAGTAGATGGGCTAATTGATTGTAATCTGGAATTTGATTTCTGTGAACATTGCATATATGGAAAACAAAACCATGTTTCATTTTACTCTAGTTCTCATAAATCTTCTAGTGTTCTAGACTATGTGCATTCTGATGTTTTTGGTCTAGTTGATGTACCTTCTTTATCTAAATCAAGATACTACGTATCATTTATTGATGATTATTCGAGGAGGGCATTTGTATATTTTTTGAAAAATAAATCAGAAGTGTTCAGTCGGTTTAAAGAATTTAAAACTCTTGTGGAAAATCAGACTGGTAGAAAATTAAAATGCTTGAGAATAGATAATGGAGGTGAATTCTGTAATGCGGATTTTGATAAGTATTGTGTAGATCATGGAATTAAAAGGCATAAAACTATACCTTATACTCCATAGCAAAATGGAGTTGCTCAAAGGTTAAATCAATCGTTGATGGAGAAAGCAAGAAGTATGTTGAGTTATGCTAGTCTTGAACAAAGGTTCTGGGCTGAGGCAGTTGCTATAGCTTGGTACTTGCTGAATTGTTCTACTTTGGCATTGGTTGATAAGATGCCTATGGAAGCATGGTCTGGTAAGAAGCCCTCTCTAAGGCATATTCGAGTCTTTGGCTGTGAGGCATATGCTCATATTCCTGAGGTAAAGAGATCTAAGTTGGATAACAAGGTAGTTAAATGTATCTTTATTGGCTATGGTGTCGGTGTTAAAGGGTACAAGCTTTGGAATCCTGAAACTGAAAAGGTAATTTATAGTAGAAATGTAATTTTTAGAGAGCTAAAACCTCTGGTTATTAATCCTCAGCTGGAAAAGACAGAAGAGAAGAAAGAAAAGAGTGTTGTGAATATTCCTCTGATCCCTGTAAAAGAGGAACAACAAGCACCAAGTG
The DNA here is from genome assembly GCA_027924645.1 of Cunninghamia lanceolata. Classification (NCBI taxonomy): domain Eukaryota; kingdom Viridiplantae; phylum Streptophyta; class Pinopsida; order Cupressales; family Cupressaceae; genus Cunninghamia; species Cunninghamia lanceolata. Next base: position 6,253,651 of record BSBN01000194.1, on the reverse strand, counting down.
TAGATGGTTCAGATGTTAGTTTGAGCAGCTCTGAAGATTCAGATACAGAGCAAGAACCTGAACCTACACCTCAGCCTGTGAGGAGGTCTACACGTGAAAGAAGACAACTAGATAGGTATGGATTTTCAATACTCGATTCAAGTTGTGCCTATGCTTTACTTACTGATACTGATGAACCTAGGACTGTGAAAGAAGCTATTAGCTTACCTAATTCAGATTCTTGGTTGGAAGCCATGGATAGTAAAATGATATCATTGGAGAAAAATGGAACCTAAGTGGGTATTCAAAAGAAATATGGTCTAGATGGTAGTGTTGATAAGTACAAGCCAAGACTGGTTGCTACGGGGTATTCTCAAAAAGAAGGTATTGATTATGGAGAAATCTTTTCTCCTGTAGCTAAGCTGACATCCATTAGATTTCTTTTGTCACTTGTAGTAGCGTATGACTTTGAAATTGAGCAGATGGATGTGACGACAACATTTCTTCATGGGGACCTTGAAGAAGAAATTTATATGTCCCAGCTAGAGCATTTTGTGAAAAAAGGTAAAGAACATTTGGTGTGTAAACTTAAGAAGTCTCTTTATGGTTTGAAATAGTCTCCCAGAATGTGGTATCAGAAATTTGATACATATGTTTTATCTTTGGGACATGTGAGATCTAAATCTAATCACTGTGTCTATTATAAAACTGATGGTGATCGGATTCTTATAATTGCATTGTATGTGGATGACATGTTGTTCATTGGCAATGGTAAGGGAATGATCTCAAAATTAAAATCTCAGTTGTCCTTGAAATTTGAAATGAAGAATCTGGGGGCAGCTAAGTACATTTTGGGAATGGAAATCAAAAGGGACAGGTCTAAGAGAAAGCTTTGGCTCAGTTAGAGCAAGTATATTACCAATGTTCTTGAGAAATTTAATGTCTTATTCCAAACAGTTAGTTGTTCCAGTTTTGTAGGGAATGAAACTATCTGTTAAAGATTGTCCAGAATCTTCGAGTGAAATTGATGACATGAAAAAAGTGCCTTATGTAAGTGTTGTTGGTAGTTTAATGTACGCAATGGTCTATACCAGGCCAGACATTACCCAAGCAGTGGGAGTTTTGAGCTGGTTTATGGCAAATCAAGGCAGATCACATTGGGATGCTGTGAAAAGAGTTATGAGGTATTTGAAGGGAACTTCTGATTATACTATTTGCTATCATGGAAACTCAGTTGGATCTCAGAGGTCTGTAAGCATTCAAGGTTATGTTGATTTAGACTAGGCAGGGGACATTAACAGTAGAAGATCCACCAGTGGATATGTATTCATGTTAAATGGTGGTGCTATCAGTTGGATGAGCAAGCAGCAGGCTATAGTCACTTTGTCCACAACAGAGGCAGAGTACATGGCAGCTGCTCATGCATGCCAAGAAGCTGTTTGGTTGAAGAGGTTATGTTCTGATGTTGGTTTTAATGCAGGGCAGATACAAATTCATTGTGACAGTCAAAGTGCTATATGTTTGGTGAAGAACCCTACTTTCCATGCTAGGACAAAACATATTGATATCCAATATCATTTTGTTCGTGATATGGTGGAAGACAAGAAGGTGAAGCTGTAAAAGGTTGACACTTTGGAAAATGTTGCTGATGCCTTAACTAAACCAGTAAGCACGTCTAAGTTCAAATGGTGTTTAGATGAAATGGGTCTACGGGATCATAGTTCTCAATAATCGAAAGAGGACTAAGAGGTAGCAGTAATCTCTTCGACAAGTGGGAGATTGAAGAGAACTTGTGTCTCAATTTTACTGCTTGAATCTCATGTTTCATAGTTGTTCTTTGTTGAACTATTCAAGTGTTGGGTTTGAACTGTTCATTAGTTTCAATTGTTCATTGAACTGTTTCATTGAACTATTCATCAGTTCTGTGATTCAATGATTTGACCAAACGGTTCGATGGTTCATCGACATTGGTTCAAATGGTTCGGCATTGGTTCAACGGGATAGGTTCATCGGTTCTATGGTTCAATGGTCCTTTGTCTTAGCTGAATATATCACTCTATTGAACCATTGAACCTCACGTTGATGTTCAATGGTTCAACAGGTTCAACAATATGTGAAGTTGGTCACCGAGAGATTGTTCATCAAAACAAATGGAAACTGTTTGAACCAATGGCGAAGGTCTATCTGATGAAGGGTGGTGAACTTGAGGATCGCAGAGACTATATAGTATCGGTGAAGGAAATAATGCGATCATCGATGGAGCAGGTTAGGCTGATGGGTCTTTGGTTTGGCATCATCGGTAACAAAATTGTCGATGATAGTATGACCGAGTGCTTGGCAATATAAACTGTAGAGCTGTTTGTGACCTTGTGCATGTGGGATTATATATCTCATGAGAATGTGAACAGTTATGACTGTTGAACAGCAGCAGTGATTGGGAGTCAGTTAGGGCAACAGACAAGTAACATTCTTTGCTCTTGCAGACTGAAGAATATAAAACTGATCTACTGACATCATCAGGTGTGGTTGAAATGATTTGTTTTGTACTGTTTATTTCTATAGAATGTGCAGATGTTTTTGATAATATAAGGTGACTAAACAAGGGGCTGAACCCATACAAAAAGCAAAAGAGCCACAGAGGCAGCCAACACAAAATTGCCTCAAAACAGATACATCAAACTCTGTTTTCCCAGCATAAACAACAACTACAGATTAAGATAGTTAATATGGAGTAGCAGAGTATCAACAATATAGAAGCAAAAACTAAGGAGGAAAATTCTCTCCTTGCTTAACCATGGATTTAATAAGATCATCCAATTTCGAAGAGTTCTCATCAGTGTCAGTAGTAACAGCAGCCCCAAGGTTCTGCAGCATAGAAATACTGAGTAAGATAGAACTCCTAAGCACAGTGGAAAGATTCTATTCCAGCTTCTTAATGCAGCCCCTCAGAACTGCAATTTCAGACCCAAAGCTAGCACCAGTTTCTGTTTCTTCATCAGCTTCTTCCACGAACATCTATCCCACTTTGCCAGCATTTCTCGTAGAATCCTCAGCATCGTCAGCAGTAGCTACCATCTCTTTATACTCCTGCTTACCATCAGCATCCTCAGAGATCTCTTGAACATCCATATCCTTAGCCTCATCACCCTGGGTGGATTCGTTAGAAGCATTCTCAGAATAATCAATAAGTTTGGCCTTGAGAGCAAGTTTGCCAGCAATTCACCTAGACCACCTAACTCTTGAGGAGAAGCCCTCCTGAATATTCTTTGTAGACAGATGAGACTTGCTACCATGTCCCACAGGGGTCCTATAGGGATTTTTAGGGGTCCCCACAGCAATCCCCATAGTGCCAACTTCACCAGCTGGAGTCTTCCTCTTCTTGCACTTCGTACTAATAGTAGAGCCCAGAGTATCTATGGGAATCTCCTCAGCAGTAGAAAAAGAAACTGCTTTTGTCTTAGTAGAAGTAGGTGAAGGGCATGGTCTTTCAACATCAGCAATATCAACAAGGTTTGAAGATATTTCCCCACTATTAGTCCGAATTTCCTTATAAGGCTCTAGGTCAAGATGGAAGTTGTAAAGATAGAGGATGAGGCCCTGATGAAGGGGGGTGGGTTTCTTAGCAGGTTTCTTGGCCAGTTTAGCTCTAACCCTAAGAATAGAATGCTCAAGGGAAGATAAAAGATAAAAAGGAAAGCTAATATGAGCATTGCATCTAAAGTGATTCAGAAGGGGAAGATGAGAGTTATAGAACCTGGTGAAGCACCCCTCCAGAGTGAAATACTTCATAAGGAGAAAACACACACTGTCCTAAGGCTCAAGTAGCTTGGCTCTGTCAAATCCCCCCTAATAGGGCACGAGTGCTTCACCGTCTCCAAGAAAGAGCTTCTGGCTAGAATGGTCTGCAATTTTGGTTTTCCTTTGTAGTTTAATCCCCTGAGTAGACATGCCAGTAGCCATATCAATAACACTTTTTGAAATCTTGAAACTAATTCCCCCCACAGAGACACACCGGTTTTGCCAAGACCTAGCGAACTGTTCAGATAAGTTTTCATCATACCCATTTAGCTGCTCCAAATAGGGACTAATCCCACCCTCTTTACAATAATGCCAGACCACCGGGTTATCTTTTAACTCGCAACAAGAAACGGGTTCCATTCGAATTCTATCGCCACCCATGTTGGACTTACAGAGCAAATCACAAAAACCCCAAATTTCCATAGAGTTCAAATGCAGGGTAACATTAACCCCTTGATCAAGGATAATGATAATGGTAATGAAACAGCACGCATTATCATTAATAAAGAATGTCTTACAAGGATGACGCTTACTTGTCCCATGCTTAATCATAATTTCACTGCATACACTATAATGAGCAAGTAAGTCACTTGCCTTACCAGAAGGGCATAATAAGGCAGAAATAACAATAATCAAGAAAGTACAAAAAATCTTGTACTTCAAGATGCACATCAGCATCCTCCAATAGAACTAACGAAGTGATCTATCTTTCCAATAAATCTGACTCATCCTTGACACGTCACTTCCTTTTGAATAAGATCCCTAATGTTAAAAGGGATGTAGTCAATTTGGTGCCAACATCTCCAATTAGAATACTATTGACCAAGCTCGGCACAGGCATCTGCAACCCCATTACCCTCTCGATAAATATGAGAGATGTCCACCCTGGAAATCTTTTGTAGGAGGATCTGAATATCCATAATCATATCCTTCAACTTAATACCAATGCTTGACACATTGTTCACTGCATCAATAACCATTTTGGAGTCCCCTTAAATATTCAGATTTCTAATACCAAGGGAGATAGCCAATTTAATCCCCCATAGAAGAGCAAATGCTTCAGCATAATTATTACTTTGACAGCCTAACCTGCTAACATAGACAGCAACTATCCACCCTTTTTCATCCCTTATAATCCCTCCACCACTAGCTTTGCCATCCGCCTTAGAAGCCCCATCAAAGTTTAGTTTGAGCCAGTTAGGCTTCGGGGGTCTCCATCTAGTGTTAAGCCTCTGCAACCTTTTGGAACTATTATGAGCAGGAATATGATTTAGGATATTCCAATTAGCTGCAATTTGCTCCTCTTCATGGGTTAGAGGTCTCTCCGCAATACAGATATGGGCATTAGTGACACTTTCCATTAGGGTCTTAACAAAAGAGTGAAGAACCTGAGAGGCATCTCTAGCAGTATCCCTAAAAATTTTGTGATTACGTTCTTTCCATAAAGTCCATCCCAAACAGGGTAGAATTTGGTTCCATAACTCAAGGAGCCAAGGATGAGAAAAGGTAGGATACCAACTGGTAACAACTTCCTTAATATCAGAATGACAGACCCACTGAATGCCAAAATTTCCTAAGATTATGTTCCAAATTTTCCTGGCAAAATCACAATGTATGAATAGATGAGAAATAGTTTCCTCCTTAACACAACATGGGTGGCATCTATTGACCAAAGTAAACCCTCTCTTCTGTAAGTTGTCTTGGGTTAGAATTTTGTTATGAATAGATGCCCACCAAAAGATATTGATTTTTGGTAAAAGTTTATGATTCCAAACTTTTCTCCATATCTCCTTTCTATGAACCTCAGGAACCAATAGATGGTAAGCAGACTTGACAGAGAAGCATCCATTCTTATCCAGCCACCAATACTGCTCATCCTCATAAGGGAAGAGAGGGATTCTGATCCCCTGAATCAAGTGTTGAGCAACCCGAACTCTAGGGGTGAGATTAGGGCGATGGGCACAACAATCCAAAAAGTTTTTCCAGCTTCTATTTCCATTATTATTAGCCATGTAATTGTAGACTCTATCCCTAAAAAAATGAGTAGTAATGCCAGTAATAGCTCCATAATCCCCTTGAGTAATAAGAGCCTTATCTTTTATCCAAATATCATCCCAGAAATTAATAGACATACCATTTCCCAACTTCCATCTAATCCCTTGCTTAAGAAGGCTTCTGGATTTCAGTAGTTTATTCTAGATAACAGATCCCTGGGGTAACCCTTCCTGATGGAGAAAGATGGGCCAATCAGTGACATGAAGATATTTGGCTTGCATGATTTCCCCCCAATCCTTGTGGTTATGAATCAGGTTCCAGTTGATTTTGGAAAGGAGGGCTTTATTCATGTTTTAGATGGATCTAATATTGAGACCACCATGAGATTTAGGAAGACACACTTTTTCCCAGCTGACCAAAGACATTCTCTATTTGTCTTCCACCCCCATCCATAAAAATTTTCTTTGAATCTGTTCCAATTTGTCAGCAAAAGAACTAGGTATCTTAAAAAGAGATAGGAAGTAAGTAGGTATACCTTGCAGGGAGGCACGAAGGAGCTATAATTTGCCTGCACTACTGAGTAATTTCCCTTTCCAGCCAATCAATTTCCTCTAAGTTCTTTCCAATATCCCATTCCAGAAACCTTGAGACACCTCTTTAACCATAAGGGGGAGACCAAGGTAAGTAGCAGGAAGATCAGCTTTAGCACAGTTCAAGATATTAATGATTTTTTTCTAGAGATCATTAGGAGTATTAAAAAAATACACATTGCTCTTTTGGAAATTTATGCTTTGACCAGAAGCCTGGGCATAGTTATTTAAAATATTCTTCCAACTCCGAGATTCAATCACAGAAGAGATGCCAAAAAGAATGGTATCATCAACAAACTGCTGCATAGACATAGGGGAAAGGGAGGAAGCAGGTTTGATGCCCAAGAGATCTTTAGAAGAGATATTAGCTTGAATATGTCTCCCAAGGGCTTCTGCCATCATGACAAACAAGTAAGGGGAAAGAGGATCCCCTTGACGAAGTCCTCTCAAAGAAGAGAAGAAACCCCTAGGGCTCCCATTAACCAGAACTGAGAATTTAGCAGAAGAAACAACCTTCCGAATGAGAAGAGAGATTTTATCATTGAACCCAAACTTCCTAATGATTTGAAACAAAAAAAGTCCAAGAGACCCTATCGTAGGCTTTAGAGATATCTAACTTAAGAGCCATACCAGGGATTCTACTTTTGCTCATGGAATGAATAGTTTCATGAGTGGAGATCACAGCATCAAGAATTTGCCGGCCCGAGACAAAGCCTTTCTGAGATGGGGAAATAATTTTATCTAAGAAAGGTTGAAGTCTCATGACAAGAACTTTAGTGCAAAGCTTATAGATAGTATTACACAGGCTAATGGGTCTAAACTCAGAAAGCTGAGTAGGTTTCAACTTTTTAGGAACAAGGACAATGAAAGTATTATTGATCTTCTTTAAGAGTTTACTAGTTCTGAAGAAGTCTCTAATAGCAGTAGTTAGATCAACCCCCACAATATCCCAATATTCCTAGAAAAAAATAGGAGGGAAGCCATCAGGGCCCGGAGCTTTGAATGGGCCCATAGAGAATAAGACAGCACGAACCTCCTCCTCAAATATAGGCTTTAACATTTCTAGGTTATCTTCCTCAGTTATCAGATAGGGAATCTTGTCAATGAACTGATTCATACTTCTACCATTCTTAGCATTGCTAGCTTGTTCAGTCAACAAATCCTGAAAGAATAACACAGCTTGCTCTCCAATCTCATTATCCTTAGTGATAGTATTCCCATTTTCTAGACACAATTTTGTTATGGAATTAGCCTTCCTATGTTTCATGGCTGAGAGATGAAAAAAGGCCGTATTCCTATCTCCCTCTTTAAGCCATTGAATCCTGGACTTCTGTTTCCAATAGACCTCTTCTCTGCTCATTAGATTCTTCCAATCAGAAATCAAATCATATTCTTTCTTAGTAGTGTCCTCTGAATCATCTCCTTGGGCAATCCACTACTGGATATCAGCTAGTTTTCTGGCAATATTTTTCTTCTGAAGAAACACATTACCAAAACCATATCTATTCCACCCACGAACTTCTTGTTTAATGTGTAGGAGATTTTTAACCGATCTGAACATAGGAGTACCCTGAATAGGAATTTACCACCATTGAGCCACAAGTTGTCAAAAGTCTCTATGCTTAATCCAGATAGCTTCAAAATGGAAGGGGAAAGGGCCCCGTTGGCTCTGATCATTTCAAGTGAGGAAAATAGGGCAGTGGTCAGACATGGTTCTAGGAAAAGCCTGTAGATTCATATTATGATGATTATCCCAGTTACTAGAAATAAGAAACTTGTCTAATTTAACCTAGATCATTTGGTCTCCTCTTCTTCTGTTAGACCAAGTAAAATGTTGGTTCTGCAACTCCACATCAAGCAAACCACAAACATTGATAAACTCTGCAAAATCAAACATGCTGTCAGAATAATCAAGGATCCCACTAGATTTCTCAGAAGGATATAAGGGAGTGTTGAAATCACCAACCAACATCCATCTAGAGCGCGAGGTATTGGTCAGAGAGGTACTCAAGTTAGTCCACAATGTGTTCCTTAGGGTTCTAGTATTTGGGGCATAAATATTGATTAAAGACCAGTTTAAGGAAGGCAAGGAGAAGTTAATAACCAGAAAATGCTTACTAGAAGCAAAAAGAGAACCTTGGAGTTTAGCACTGTTCCACATAGTAACAATCCCACCAGAGGCCCCTATAGCCGGACTAATGTAGAAAGTAGCCTTGGGCCATATGTAATCAGCTATCTTCTTAAAGCTCTCCTCCATCATCTTGACCTCCTGAAGTAACAAAATATCTAAATTATTATCTAAAAAACAGTTTTTAACCTCAAACTATTTGGAGGGGCTATTAAAGCCCCTCAAATTCCAGGATAGGATTCTCATTTAGAAGGTTTGAGGGATTGGACCTCCAGTGTTTTCTGCTTACCACTAGCAATTTCCCTGGCAATCTCTCTTTGCCTTGTCTCTCTGAGGGTCGGTCTCCCTTGTTTGGAGTCAATGCTGACATCTGCAGATTTTTTGCCTCTACAGTTCTTTTTCTTAGGGGTAATCCAATCCTCCAGCTCATTACCACTACCACTTGGACCTGGCACCGAGTGAGTTGATTGGTCCCCTATTTTCATAGCATGAGAAGCTTCCTGGGTTGGATTTAAGGTTGTTACTCCATCAGTATCTTCTATTTCTGGAGGTGGAACATGCTGATCATCCCTCCACACCTTGCCTTCTTCATCATCCCCATCTACAGATTGGGATTGTATTTCACCCTCCTCAATCATATTTGTTTGGTGATCTCTATGATTATTTGTATCTGAAGCAGCATTCTGACAATCTTTTTGCATAACCTTCTCAGTATTATCTTTTAGGAAAGCATTTTCCTCATTACCCGCCATTCCTTGATTGACAGGGGTAACATTTTTTGGTGAATGATCCGCAGCCTCATTTTAAGGAGCAACCTCATTATGAGGATCAGCCTCCTTCCCCATTTGCTTCGTCTTGCATTGGGTCATTACATGGCCCTTCTTCTTGCATATTTGACAGAAGGTAGTAGCATTTTCATAGAGAATCAGCTGGGTCCAAATCCCATATTTAGAGTTTAACTCTATGGATATGGGAAGGGTTTGATTAATCTCCACATTAGCACAAAACCAGGCATATACACACCTGGATTGAATACGAGTAGTATGATCTAAAGTAACATACTGGCCAAAGGAGCTGCCAATAGCAGTAAATATTTTTTCATTCCAGAATTCCAAGGGAAACCCTGGTAGATGTTATAAATAGATTTGTACAATTGTAAAAGAATCAATACCTAAACATTAGAGCTAGAAATCTTTATTGTAATCTTTCAGTTTGTTGTAATAAAGATAGTCTCTCTTGTGGTGGTGGGTTTTTTACTCGAAAGGGTTTTCCCACGTAAATTTGGTGTCATTCTTTGTTGTCTGGAATGTTTATTCTATTTTTCTGGTGTGTTTATCTGTAGTTTTTAATTTGAAATTTACCTCTCGGCATTATCCCCTTTGAATTAACATTAGGGAAGCTGTATTCCGCACCTCTGCTTTCCTTACACATATATGATGTTGATGTTCTCATAGTTCATGGTTGGATGCCATGAATGATGTTGATGTTCATGGTTGGATGTCATGTCCCGACCAGTGACAATAGAGAAGACATATTAAGATGGGAATCAGAAGTTAATGGTTGGATGTCATGCTGGATATAATTATTGAATGGCATAAGACAACTAAGAGGGGGGGTGAATCAATTATATCAAAATATTATCTTCTATAAAACACAATCAATTTCTCAACCACTTAACCTATTTCCTAATTCTATTATCAGCAATAAACATGAATAGCAGAATAAAAACTTGAACACATAAACATCACATGAACATGAACACTAGAATTTTTACATGGAAAATCCTAAATAGGGAAAAACCACGATGAGTGAAAGCTCACAATATAAATGTAGTAACAATACTGAATATCAAATGGTGGCTCACTACCAAAGGTCTCACTACTAGAAAGGATGACTCACTACCGAGGGTGGCTCACTGCCAAGGATTGAACTAATAAGGTAGTATCTACACCATGCCCGAGTTCAATTCCATTGAAGTACATTATATCTCCTTTGCTCTACTCTAATTTTAAACTCACACATTATCTTTGCATCTTTGCTCACACTTAAACATGAATTCATTACATGTATTTGTTTAGGGGAAAATTAGATTTGTTAATATTCTAATGTTTAGATGTTCAAATCTGCCTCTCCACTATACATTGAAGGATCTAAGGTCAAGTGGTCAGCACTATCATACCCTAGGTCACTTGGAGATGTAGGGAAACTTGGATTAGGGAGTTAATTATCAATTTTTCCTTCTCATATGTCCAATTGACCATTAAAACCCTAAATATGCAAATACGACAACAAATTGATGAATTATAGAAAAAGCTCTTATAGACATGAGTAAATTATAGAATACCTATTTTTTGGGGTTCCAAAACAGAATAGTTGGGGACACTGGAGTGGGTGCCCAAGTCCAAGGTACCTACTTTTTCAGGGAATCTAGACCACCTTCTGACATTGATCAGCCCTGTAACTTCTGTTTCTAGAGACTTGTCTGCAGAGGACACTAGAGGGAGTGCCCAAGTCCTAGAAATACTCCTATGTCTAACTTTTCTTCAGATCCTAAATCCCTAATGCCTGCCAAGCCTTCCTACAACTCCACTTTTTTTGGATGTGACACTTGTAACCTGTAATCACAAGACTTGGTTTGGGGGTTGTGGTAATTAGAGGCTTGCCTTGGTCAAGCCTCAGAGGATACTTAAGTCTCTGAACACCATTGTGAGACAAAAAGCCCATGCCCTTGTGAGGCAGAGGCAAAAACTAAAGGAATCAATGATAAAAACATAATGATATGTCACCTTGTAATGAAGCTCTCATGGAGGAAGATGCTCTTCATGCCATGAGGAGATTGATGCTCAAATTTGCAAATATCAACACATAAAACATACAAGTATACTCTTAAACACAATAGCAAGCCTTGAATCACCTTGAGAACACTTGAACAACACAATTTCCATCTAGTTTACAAATGAATGCCTAAGCATACTTATATATGCAACTACAAGCACTCCCACCAAGATATTTGAAATTCAAACTTATTGTGTCGGCAAAGGGACCTAATAACGGTCACAAAATGACATCTAGAAATTGGGACTGCCCCAAAATAGGGTAGGACTAGGGCATGGGCACCCAAGTCCTCCCCCCTATTTTGGGTAGGGTATAAGTCAAGGGGTCCACCTAGGTCCAATTTTCCATGGAACCTAGGTCTCATTCCATCGGGATGCCAAAATATGAACTAAGATGTCCTAAATGCATACTAAAGACCCGGGAGCTAAACCTTATGAAGGAAAAGTTCCCAAGGGGACATTTTACGACATTACATTTAGCCCCCACTTTAATGTATGTATAAACACGAAGCCAATACATGCATTAAACTAAGGTCACAAACACAGCAAACATATCAATCATAGAGAAGACACGCCAATCACATAGAAGACAGTAACAGGCACGCAAAACATGGAGAAGATAGTTACAGTCACATAGAACATGAAGAAGACAGTCAATGCATAGAAGATGCATTAATGCATGGAAGATAGAAATGATATCTTTTCTTTTCTTTTTCTTATATATATGAAATGTAAATGCAAGTACTAGAAAGTAAACAAACCTCCCATAATTCATGATGCACTACCTTAGGGCGTAGGTCTTTGTATATGTGGGGCAACACACATGCAAGACATGCAAAACCTCCCAAAATGCAGGAAGCACTACTCAAGGGCATTGGTTTCTGTATATGGGGTAACAAACACACCACACAAAATAAGCACGTCAAAATGCACACACTTTAAGACATAGAGAAAACATGACAGACAAGCGATGGAGTGTACCTATTTCTAGGTCCAACACCATATCAGGCACATTACAGGCACACACCGATGATTGTACTTCACCACAATAATCATTGAAGACATGCTTAAGGGTTGAGTTACTCAGAGAACCGTTCCCTGCATCTGTAGAGGACTTTGAAAAATGACATGATGATGCAATCTGCTCTAAGAAGTACACCATCCACGCCTCTGTAGAGGGCTTAAGAAGAAGGATATGCTCGATATCCTACCTCTATAGAGGGCTTACATGATTGATTGATTGATTGCAAACAAGCTCAAGATGCATGATGCACTACTCTGGGGCGCAAGTCTTTGCATTTGAGGTCAAACATATTGCTAACATCTATAACAGATGGCTTACCTTATATATGCCCCCACCTTAAGGTGGTTGATATCAGTTATCGATATCAAGCATGTTAAGTTAGGAAGAAAACACACAAGGGGACACCAAATTTCACAAAGCCCATGCCCCATGGAGGTGACATGTACTTTACAATTGCCAAATGATCCCACAAACACTCCCTACAAGAAACATGTTAGTGTCTACAACATCATGATAATCAACAACATCAATGCATATGAATAACCACACAAAGAGCCAAGGTTATACCATGAATTTGGAGTTCGAGGATAACTGTGAGGCTCTATCATGAAGCTCTCTGAATCGAGTACCGCCAAGGATAGATTCAAAGGAAAACAAAGGTGTATAGAGAAGGAGTATTGTTAAGGTTTGTAAATATGACAGAAACATCATGAAATTCACTATGGGGAAAACACGAGTGCTTCCAAATGTTCCCACAAACACATCCCTGCAAGAAACATGGTAGTGTCTACAACATCATGATAATCAACAACATCAATGCATATGATTAACCACACAAAGAGCCAAGGTTATACCATGAATTCAAAGTTTGAGGATAACCGTGAGGCTATATCATGAAGCTCTCCGAATCGAGTACCGCCAAGGCTAGATTCAAAGGCAAACAAAGGTGTATAGAGCAGGAGTATTGTTAAGGTTTGTAAATGCGACAAAAACATCATGAAATTCACTATGCGGAAAGCACGAGTGCTTCCAAATGTTCCCACAAACACATCTCTGTAGTGTCTACAACATCATGATAATCAACAATATCAATGCATATGATTAACCACATAAAGAGCCAAGGTTATACCACAAATTTGGAGTTCGAGGATAACTGTGAGGCTATATCATGAAGCTCTCTGAATCATGTACCGCCAAGGATAGATTCAAAGGAAAACAAAGGTGTATAGAGCAGGAGTATTGTTAAGGTTTGTAAGTACGACAAAAACATCATGAAATTCACTATGCGGAAAGCATGAGTGCTTCCAAATGTTCCCACAAACACATCCTTGCAAGAAACATGGCAGTGTCTACAACATCATGATAATCAACAACATCAATGCATATGATTAACCACACAAAGAGCCAAGGTTATACCACGAATTCAAAGTTTGAGGATAACCGTGAGGCTATATCATGAAGCTCTCTGAATCAAGTACTGCCAAGGCTAGATTCAAAGGCAAACAAAGGTGTATAGAGCAGGAGTATTGTTAAGGTTTGTAAATGTGACAAAAACATCATGAAATTCACTACACAGAAAGCACGAGTGCTTCCAAATGTTCCCACAAACACATCCCTGTAGTGTCTACAACATCATGATAATCAACAACATCAATGCATATGATTAACCACATAAAGAACCAAGGTTATACCACAAATTTGGAGTTCGAGGATAACCGTGAGGCTATATCATGAAGCTCTCTAAATCAAGTACCGCCAAGGATAGATTCAAAGGAAAATAAAGGTGTATAGAGTAGGAGTATTGTTAAGGTTTGTAAATGCGACAGAAACATCATGAAATTCACTATGCGGAAAGCACGAGTGCTTCCAAATGTTCCCACAAACACATCCCTGCAAGAAACATGGTAGTGTCTACAACATCATGGTAATCAACAACATCAATGCATATGATTAACCACACAAAGAGCCAAGGTTATACCACGAATTCAAAGTTTGAGGATAACCATGAGGCTATATCATGAAGCTCTTCGAATCGAGTACCGCCAAGGTTGGATTCAAAGGCAAACAAAGGTGTATAGAGCAGTAGTATTGTTAAGGTTTGTAAATGCGACAAAAACATCATGAAATTCACTACGCAAAAAGCACAAGTGCTTCCAAATGTTCCCACAAACACATCCCTGTAGTGTCTACAACATCATGATAATCAACAACATCAATGCATATGATTAACCACACAAAGAGCCAAGGTTATACCATGAATTCAAAGTTTGAGGATAACCATGAGGCTATATCATGAAGCTCTCTGAATCAAGTATCACCAAGGCTAGATTCAAAGGCAAACAAAGGTGTATAGAGCAGGAGTATTGTTAAGGTTTGTAAATGTGACAAAAACATCATGAAATTCACTATGCAGAGAGCATGAGTGCTTCTACTAGCCAAGCGTTGGATAATATATACAACCCCATCATCATATTAGGAAGTAAGTCCAATTTTTTATTGCTCTCGAAAGGGACACTAGGTCTGCATCAGTATAAATGTTTGTCATCATCCGCCCGCTAGGTGGAAACAATAGGGGAAGGGAAACAACAAATAAGAGAGGAGAAAACAAGTGTCTTAGGGATAGTCATGTATGAGGGTGCCCCCAAGTCACCAAACATAATTCCATGTCCGTACGATACAACACACAACAATGAAATCAGAGAGAGAGCAATTTAGAAGAATGATGATACAAATAGAAGAATGTCACAATAGAGGCGGTCTCCTGGTATCCTAAACCTTACGGGAGAATCTGAGGTCATCCCAGGAGGCCTAAACAACATATAACACATCACAGGGGAAGCACATCATGAGAGAGATAAAGAGTTAGAGATACTTACCTGTAGGGCCCCTTTCGAGCTAGAAGTTGTCTATAAGCAAATTGTCATCGTCATCTTCCCACTCTCTGATGTTGGAGGATAGTGGGACATATGGTATCATATCCAAGTTCATATCTTGTTCATCATGTTGTTCATCGTTAGGATCATTTTTGTTTGGTTGAATGTTGGGATCAATGTTTTCTTGTTGAGAGGCAAGGTTTATGGCAAAAGCTTGTCTTCTTTTTCTTCTTTTTCTTCTTTTTCTTCTTTCTCTTGCTTTTCTATTTCATTTTGTTTTACCACTTATCTCTTGTAAGATTGGGCTATCCTCTTTCATAGGCTTGTGCAAATTAGAATATGAAGCACTAGGATCAAACCTCATTTGTCATGGTGGAACACTTTGTTGTTGACAATGACCTCCTGATCCTTGTAAGGATTTTGGGGGAGGAACCTCAACATAGGGACCTTGTTCTTTTGGTCTAAAGTTCTCTTCATATTTGGGTTGTTTATCTTTTGTCATTTCTTATGTAGGAGGACCAGGTACTTTAGTTTTATCCCAAAAATAATTCAACTTCTAATGTGTTTGCTAAACCAAAGGTTTATACTTGTTACAAGGGACGGTGATTATACGGCCATCCGGAGGGAATTTTAGACAATGGTGTATTGTTAAAGGGATAGCTTTCATTTATTTTAGCCAAGGATATCCCAATTTAATGTGAAAGAGGTCAGAAATAGGGACAATGTCAAACCATTGTTTGACATGTTTTCCGGATAATGTTACTAACAATGATATCTTACCCAAAGGCTTGATAAAGGTTCCCTTATGTGTCTTAATGATCATGCTCGAGAGGTAATAAGAACCTTGCATTAGTTGATGTGAAAAGAGAAATTCTTCAGTGGAAACATTAGTCATGCAATTAGGATCAATAAGAGTTCCATCTACGGGGTTTCCCATTATCTTTATGGTAATGTAAAGAGGTCCTTCTTTTTCTCCAGTTGTTCTATCATGAGGAGTGAAGACAATTTCAGGTTCGGGAGCCTTTCTTTTCAAGGTCTAGGAAGGAACCTATTGGTTCCATTTTGATTAGAGGCCATGTTTATATGCTCAAATCAATGCCAAATCAAAATTTGAAAGCTTTTCAAAATTGGTACAAAAGATAAGAGTACAAACAACCCAGAATGCTTGATTTTTCAATACTTTTCAATGCAAATGAATAACACAAAGGATTTTGTAAGGATTTTAGTCAAGTGAAGAAAGTTATATGTCTAATATCAGTCTAAAACAGAAATATAATCACTCTCAACACACTCTTGATGTGATTTCAAGTTGATGCCAAGTCAAAATATAGTGAAAATATGTCAAAATAGGCACTTTTTTCACCAAAACTCAATGCAAGAGAGCATAACAAAGGGTGTTGTGAGGAAAATGTTGATGGAAAGAAAATAATATCAGTAATAACAGCCATTTGGTGCTAAGATATCAAACACAACACACTTTTAGTGCCGCTTGAGGTAAAACCCTAGTGAAAATATAGCAAAAATAGGCTTTTTCATGAGTTTTCAATTCCAAGACCTAGCAAAAGGAGTGTTGTAATCAATTTTAGGAGGTATAGAGAATAATATAAATAATATCAGTCACCTCAATCCATAAAATTGATCACAACACACTTGGAGTGCAAACTAGGTCAAACCCTAGGGCCAAAATAGCCAAAATGTGTAGTTTTTCACCAAATTTTCACTACAAGAGCCCAATAAAAAGGGTGTTGTGAAGATTTTTATGAGGGGAAGAAAATTATTACCCTGATAATAGAAAAATAATTCTAAAATACCTTCCACAACACACCTATGGTGCAAGTTTATAAAGTTGACAAGGCCAATTTTAGTGAAAATTATTGTTTTCGAAGCCCTAGGTTTAAGATCTTGGGATAAAATTCTATGTGAATGCTTTTGAAGTATGATTTTTGATAAAATGGATTTAATCTAAGATCTGAAAATTATTTTCAAGCTTTAACATGCAAAATACCCATGCAAATTTAATGAAAATGCATCAAAATTGCTAGTTTTTTGTTGAAATTTTCTTATGCAAAAATGCAAATATTTTAAATCTAAATGCAAACTTACACTAAAATTCAATACTACAGCCAAATGTTAATTTGAATGAGCCTCTAAAATAAGTAGAAAAATATGATAAAAGATTTTGCCTACTAACCCTAGATTTTGGAATTATTAGGTTATATAAAATTGTCAAAATTTCTACAAAACCCTAGCAATTAAATAATGAAAATGCAAGGAAAAATTTTGTATTTTTGTATTTTTCTATATTTTATATCAGATCTGATGCAAAAATCATGAATTAGGAAAATTTAGGAAGAATTGGTGCAATTTAGTAAGCCAAACAATGCAATTTTTTTGTATTTTTCTAATTTTTTATTTTTTTTGAATTTTTCTCAATGCAATAAAATGAATGACCAAATGAATGAATGAAATCAATCCAAATCTGAAGACAAACACTCAGAAAGTTGCAATTTTAGTCCAAAAACATGGGTTTACCAAAATGTTTAGGGGAAAATTAGATTTGTTAATATTCTAATGTTTAGATGTTCAAATCCACCTCTCCACTATACATTGAAGGATCTAGGGTTGAGTGGTGAGCACTATCATACCCTAGGTCACTTACAGATGTAGGGAAACTTGGATTAGGAAGTTAATTATCAAATTTTCCTTCTACTATGTCCAATTGACCATTAAAACCCTAATTATGCAAATACAACAACAAATTGATGAATTACGAAAAAAGCTCTTGTAGACAAGAGTAAAATACTGAATTACAGAATACCTGTTTTTAGGGTTCTAAAGAAAAATAGTTAGGGACACTAGAGCAGATGCCCAAGTCCAAGGTACCTACTTTTTAGGGAATCTGGACCTCCTTCCGACATTGATCAGCCCTGTAACTTTTGTTTCCTAAGATCTATCTGTGGAGGACACTGGAACGAGTGCCCAAGTCCTAGAAATGCTCTTGTGTCTAACTTTTCTTCAGATCCTGAATCCCTGATGCCTACCAAGCCTTCCTACAAATCCACTTTTTTTGATGTGACACCTTTAACCTGCAATCACAAGACTTGGTTTGGGGGTTGTGGTGTTTAGAGGCTTGTCTCAGTCAAGCCGCGGAGGACACTTAAGTCACCAAACACCATTGTTAGATAAAGAGTGTGTGCCCTTGTGAAGCAAAGGCAAAAACCAAAGGAATCAATGATAAAAACACAATGATTTGTCACCTTGGAGTGAATCTCTCATGGAGGAAGATGCTCTTCATGCCATGAGGAGATTGACGCTCAAATATGTAAATATCAACACATAAAACATACAAGTCTACTCTTGCAACACAATAGAAAGCCTTGAATCACCTTGATAACACTTGAACATCACAATTGCCATCTAGTTTACAAATGAATGCTTAAGCATGATTATATATGCAACTACAAGCACTCTCACCTAGATATTTGAAATTCAAACTTACCGTGTTGGCAAAGGGACTTAATAATGGTCACAAAATGACATCCAGAAATTGGGGCTGCCCCAAAATAGGGTAGGACTAGGGCGTGGGTGCCCAAGTGCTCCCCCCTATTTTGGGTAGGGTACAGGTCAAGGGGTCCACCTAGGTCTAATTTGCCATGGAACCTAGGTCTCATTCCATGGAGATGCCAAAATATGAACTAAGATGTCCTAAATGTATACTAAAGACCTGGGAGCTAAACCTTATGAGGGAAAAACCCCCAAAGGGGACATTTTTCAAAATTACAGTATTTATACTATTCGTCAACCTTGGAATGTACATCAAGGTTGGCATTACAATCATCAACCATTGGAAGAATCTCCAAGGTCAGCATGCATACATCGAATTAGGACTATACCTAAACAATCTAGCAAACTAAGTGAATAAAGGAGAAACACTTCATACCTTAACACAGACCTAATTACATCTACATATGCTATGACACACTTCTACAATTCAAGAGATTTATCCACAAAGAGTGTTAATCATCTAGGTCAGCTAGATAGGTGCAATCACTAAGAACACTTAAACACACACTTCCAAGATCTTCATTGCAGCTTGCAGATTAATCACACACATTCAATGCTTTCAGGGTACATCTATGAACATCATAGAATCATTTGGAGACTAGCAAATCCAGCTGCAAAAGATCTCAACTTGCTTCACTTGAAGATGGATCACAGACTGTTCTCAATCAAACACTATCAGACTCTACTAATTAGAAACTTGTTTTCTAGAGCTTCAAATCACTTATCCTTTGGAATGAAGATGTCTAAGGACATTATAATCTTAAGTCTAGAACCACAATTTAAAACTCCAATCTGCAGAGAAATGTGGAGCAAAATACTTTCTCCCAGTCACCCTGCAAACCTTGCTAGGCACCATCTTCATATTGGTGAATAGAACTTTTTCTGCATAGCGATCCGAACTACTAAATTCTAGATTTGGATTCTTCAAACATTTTCTAAATCATATCCAAAGCTCATACTCTAGTCTTCAACATAGGAAATATGCAGAGCAAAATACTCAGACAATGTTCTTCAATCCATTAACAAACATCAATGCCAGAAGATATAGTTGACACAAATGACAACACAGATATGTTGACATCAATGACAACACCAATTAGCACATACTTGCAACAATCTCCCCCTTTATCATTGATGGCAACATATGATGTGAAAAATATGTTCCACCATCAAGACACAATTTCACTTCAGAACTCCCCCTTTGTTTTCATACTTTTGCACTCTTACCTCCCCTAAGTTTTTCACATGATTTCTCTCCCCCTTTGACATCAATGACAAAGGGCTTCACATCTTTTCCACTACACATACTTGCACACTTCTTCTCTAATCAGATTGGAATCATTCTTTACTCCCCTTAACTGTAACAATCATCTTAGATCACTACCTGCTCTCCTTGAAGGGTAATCCCCTTAAATCAATCCAGAAGAAAGTATTCTTTGAGGCACACTGGACTGATGCAACTTCTTATGCACCTAGTTCAATGAAGGAGGGGAAATAACCCCTAACATTTCCCAAAGATACTCAAATGTGTCCTTTGGAAGGAACTTAGTGAATATATCATCAACTTTATTCTTTGTAGGCACATACTCAAGCTTCACAACATTCTCTGCAACTTTTTCTCTCAAAAAGTGATATTTGATGGAAATGTGTTTTGTCTTTAAATGCATCACTAGATTCTTTAAAATGTTTTATGGCATTTGTGTTGTCACAAAGAATAGGGATTGGCTCCTCATACTCAACTTTGATATCCTGCAAGGTTTGTTTCATCCACAACACATGAGAGCAACATGTTACTGTAGCAATATATTTTGTCTTTGTAGTAGACAAGGAGACTGGTTCTTGTTTCTTGCTATACTAGGACACTGCCCTATCTCCAAGGAAGAATATACCTCCGTTTGTGCTTTTCCTTTCATCAACACAATTGGCCCAATCTGCATCTGTATAGGCACTTAGGGAGAAGTCGTTATTCTTTGGATACCATAGACCATGATCCAGAGTATCTTTCAAGTACCTAAAAATCCTTTTCACTGGCATAACATGCGATTCTCTGGGATTTGATTGAAATCTAGCCACAAGACAACTTGTATACATGATATCTAGTCTGGTGGTAGTTAGATAAAGCAGTCCTCCAATCATTGACCTGTACTTATTCTAATTAGCCTTAGAGATTTATCATTTTTTCTCAACATACATCCAGTAATCATAGGAGTGCTCACTAGTTTATAGTCTTCCATTCCAAACTTCTTTAATAACTCTTTGAGATACTTTGATTGAGAAATGAAGATACCTTTATCTGTCTAATTGATTTGCAATCCAAGGAATAAATTCATCTCACCAAACATGGACATCTCAAACTCCTTTTGCATCTCATCTACAAAATTCTTACACATTCCTTCATTTCCACCAAATATAATATCAACCACATAGACTTCAACAATCAGGATTTGATCTTTGTTTTCCTTGATATACAAATTTCCATCTACGGACCCTTTACTGAAACCTTACTATAGTAGATACTTATCCAGTCTTGCTTACCAAGCTCTATGAGCTTGGTTTAATCCATACAGAGCCTTCTTCAATTTGCACACCATATCTAGTTGGTCTAATAACTAGAATCAATCTAGTTGCTCTATGTATACCTCTTCTTCTAATTCACCATTTAGAAAGGTAGATTTCACGTCCATTTAATACACCTTAAAATCTTTATGTGCAACAAAAGATAAAAATAATTTGATTGCTTCCAGTCTAGACACTAGAGCAAAAGTCTTCTCATAGTCTATCCCTTCCACTTGCTAGTAGCCTTTGCACACAAGTCTTTCTTTATTTCTCACAACTTCTCCAACCTCATTCAGTTTGTTCCAAAAAACCCACTTTGTTCCAATGACATTCTTGTTTGGAGGTCTAGGGACAAGTTGCCAAGTCTTGTTCTTCTTAATCTGCATTAATTCTTCTTCCATTGCCTTGACCCAATGTTCATCAATGCAAGATTCATTTATTGTCTTAGTTTCCACCTTTGAAAGTAAATAGAGATTTACTTGTTCTTCTAGAGCTCTCCTTCTTATCAATCACCTTTCTTTTTATCACCTATAATCTAATCTTCAGAATGATCTCTTTGCACATACTTGGGAGTCTTTGGAATTCTTTTAGGAGCATCTTCTTAAATTTCTTCTTCTTCAGGAGTAACTTGTACTTTAGTCTAAACTTCATTTTCTTTGCCTTTTATACCTTCTCTGTGACAATAGGTTCATCTAATCATACCCATCCAATTGAAGATCTTCATCTACCTTTACATTTGCACTTTCAATGACCTTTTTCAATCTTTTATTATAACACTGGTAAGCTTTGCTCTTGGTTGAGTAACCTAGGAATATGCCTTCATCACATCTAGCATCAAACTTCCCTAATTCTTCATCTCTTCTAATATAGCATTTGCTTCCAAATACTTCGAAATATTTGACTGTAGCAGTCTTACCATAGCATACTTCATAAGGTGTCTTGGTCTCTTTTGCTCTGACCTGTACTATGTTCTAAATATAAACAGCAATGTGCATTACTTCTTTCTAGTACACTTCCGATAGGTCTGCTTCTTTGATCATTGTTCTAGAAGATTCTTAAATAGTTCTATTATTTCTTTCAACCACTCCATTTTGCTAAGGAGTCTAGGGGGTAGACAAATGTCTCTTTATTCCATGTTCTTCATAGAAAGCATTGAACTCATTTGAAGTAAATTCACCTCCTCTATTAGACCTTAAGCACTTGATTTTTAGATCCAATTCATTTTCAACCATAGCTTTGAAAGTTTTGAACTTGTCTAGGGCTTGCGATTTTTCTCTAAAGAAAGTAACCCAAGTCATTCTTGAATAAGCATCAATAAGAAGCATGAAATACATGTCACCTTGTAGACTTGTTACTCTTGTAGGACCACAAAGGCATGTATGTACCAACTCCAATAGACTAGTAGAGAATTATTCTTTGCTTTTGAATGTGGTCTTTGTCATCTTCCCCAATTGACAATATTTACATGTAACATTGGCAGGCTTCACAATCTTAGGTAGATGTCTTCCAATATGAGCAATACTTATTTTCACTAGATTATCAAAGTTGATGTGAAACATTCTTCAATGCCATAGCCAACTTTCATCTATCTTATCTAGCAAACAATAGTTGTCAGAGCCTTTCAAGCGATAAACATTACCATGAGTCTTCTTACTAGCAACAATTATGGTTCCAGATCTTTTTCTTATCTCATGTCCTTTGTCCTTGAATACAAGATTATATCCTTTGTTGCACAATTGTCCAACACTTAGAAGGTTATGCTTCAAGCCCTTGACATAAATAACATCATCTATATTATGCTTTCCATCAAAAGTAATTGATCATTTTCCACAAATCTTACCAATTGCATCATCTCCAAATCTTACTAATCCTCCATCATACTTTTTAAACTTGACAAACTTACTTTTGTCTCTAGTCATATGATTTGAACATCCACTATCAATGATCCATTCATTGTCTTTATCAGCATGAAATGTAGACAACTCTCTTGGACTTCTATCTTTCACACAGCTAGCAAGCTTAGTAGAAATAGGTTCTTCTCTAAGTACAATAAACAAGCATTCACTACTATTGCCATCATCAAAACTATCATCATCAGTTACACCATCATCATCTCTAACATAGTACCTCTTTCTTACCATCTTTTCTTTATTTTCATTGAATTTTAAGGCTCTGTCAAGACATCTTGAAGCATAGTGACCAATTTTTTCACAATTGAAACATTTGAAGGTTATCTTACCTTTGAATTTTCATTTGCTACCTCTTTTTATTCTTCTTGCAAACTTAGCCTCAAGTTCTACAAAATTTTCTTCATCTAATTCCACAACATACTTCTTTGATCTAGAAGTCTTTTCTTCCTTGGCCTTGAAAGTAGTCTCAATTTTCACAGGACCATCAGTAGTACCAAATTCCCTTATTTCAAAGGCTGTTAGTTTACCAAGCAATTGATCTTTTGTAAGTTTACCTAACTCAAGCAATTCTTCAATGGCAGATACCTTGTGACTATAGGACTTTGGAAGAGTTCTGAGTATTTTATCAATAACATCTTCATCTTCTAACTTTCCACCAAGGGCCTTGATGTTGCTGACAACTTCATCAATCTTCTATATATAATTTTTTATGTTATCATCTTTAGACATTCGCATGGTTTCATATGTGGTCTTTAAATTCTGTAACTTGGATTTATTGACAAATACATCACCTTCCTAAACATTCTTTAGTTTCTCCCAAATTTCATGAGTAGTTGTAAGATCTACCACATTAGCCATTTCAACATTTGATAAAGCATTCAATAGAGCATTTTTGGCTTTGTGATTCAATTCAAACTCCTAGATTTCTTCTTCAGTCTTTGGACCATTTTAGGTATTTCATATTTCATTTTGACTATCATCCAAACACTGTAACTTATGGAAATAAGATAACTTTCCATTTGTACCTTCTAGTATGTGTAGTTAGTTCCATCAAACTCAGGTGCATACTTTTTATGAACCATCCTAGATCTTCCCTAAGCTGTTAGGCTTTCTTCAAAGGAACCTGTTGATGATTGTTTTTACATAGTCATAACAAAAGTTAAAATTCACAAAATGAACCTAACTGTCTCGAAAGATATGAAGAAATCAATTAAGATTACTTAATCCCAAGTTTATGTATGGTCAGGTCTTGACCTTGTGGATAATTCAATAGGTTAATGTGAAGCTGTAATATGCAAGGGGCCTTACTTGATTTAAGGTGTTTTATGACTCACTGGACTCGAATTATGCAAAATATCACAAATATCAACATTTTCTTCATTCCTTTGCATAAATTTGTTACTGTATCACAAAGCTTTATATATTTATATTAACACAAGCTTTCTTTTTCAAATATTATGAAAAATGTCCAATATCAACTCAGTTGTTCATGTTTCCTTCAAATATCACACAATCTCCTTTAAATCTCTGCGTTTAAGCTAAGTATTTCAAATGTTTGGGAATAGTTAGAGAAATCTAAATTAAACTTCATTCTGCTATAGGCTCTAAATGCTCTATTATTCACATTGTAAGCAGTACAACAAACTTGATTAAATCCACAGACTAAACCTTTAAATGTAATCCCTGAGTATTTTCATGAACATACATTCAAGATTGCAAGCCTTTGGAGAGATAATATTTCAAATACAAAGAAGAGCCAGTAGACACTCGGAATATAGACGCAGAATTCCAAATTCATTTATATTCAAAACACACAGTCATATATGATTTACAATGTATGAATGACTCCTTGCTTCATTAATCAACTTACAAAAAACTTACAAGATACAGCAAGGAAGCTAGATGTTCCACACATTCCTTATTGCAGACACAAGCAACCTCCTTCTATTCTAAACTAAAATGTTCTTCTATTCAAAATACTGAGACCAATTACAATTTCCACCTCTGTTCTATAAATCCTTGTGTCCGTCCCTGTGCAAATCATTATAGAGTAAAGGGGATCAATATATAGATTTGATTATCCCCAATACGGCCACAAAACCCTAGTCAATCAATGCCCTATGTCTCAAGTGCAACAACAATGGTGGAAAACAAATCCTGCTAAAAAATCTCTGAGCAACATACCCATACTGAGTGTAAAGATCCTGCTTGGAAACCCTAACAACCATCAAAATATCTTCACCATTAAAATATCTTCTATTGCTTTGCCCTTTTAATATTGCT
This sequence comes from Cunninghamia lanceolata, assembly GCA_027924645.1. Classification (NCBI taxonomy): domain Eukaryota; kingdom Viridiplantae; phylum Streptophyta; class Pinopsida; order Cupressales; family Cupressaceae; genus Cunninghamia; species Cunninghamia lanceolata. Next base: position 6,228,117 of record BSBN01000194.1, on the reverse strand, counting down.
TCTTTTCATCTGCATATCTCCTCTCACTGAAATCTTTCGCTTCTTTTGTGATCCAATCTGCCCTTTGTGATGTCATCGCCATTAAAGCTCTGCCTTAATATCTACCTGCATACCTGCCAATGGACATAAAAAAAATGGATTTAAAATGCACGCTACCTTCATCAATTTACACTTCTTTATAATGTTAGATGGGCATTAATTATAGCAATTAATGTGCCAAACATTCGGCCTTCTATTGCAGTGTTCATGTTTTCAAAATTTTTTACCTTTAGTTTAATTCTGCATACATACCTTTTCCCTCGTATGTTTTCCTGTATGTTTTGTTTGTATGTCTTCTTTGTATCTTTAAACATACAAGCACTTTATGTAAGCAATCAAACTAAAGTTCCCTCCTTTTTCACTTTTTCCATACTTTGTATCTTTCACGTTGTATATCGTGCTTTGTATATTTCCTTGTATGAGCGCATATACAAAGCAACTTTATGCAAACCCCCCCTCTTTACCTTTTATCACTCGTGATGCTTTTATTTCTTTGTATTTTGAATATGTATATAAACATACAAGTGTTCCAAACATACAAAGACTTTTCTATATTTAATTCCCTTTTCGCATCCATGTATCTTTAACTTGTATTTTCCGCTTTGCATATCAGCTTGTATATCGAAGATATACATTGTTATTATGCAAGTCTGTTATGCAAGTTGTAGGACCCATCCTACTTATCACTTGTATCTCTGCGATGCATATAACCCTTGTATCAAACCCTTAGATACAAGTCCGGATACATACAAACTCCTTTGTATGCCCTTTCGGATGTCAACTTTAATAAACCGCAATTTACTCATTTTTCGGCTCTGCAATGTATTTAAACTACAATGCATCTTTCAATACACGTTAAGGTGTGATACATCGTTTATATCAGATTTTAATCTTTCCTGAATTTCACCTTGTATGTACATCGCAATGTATGTCCTGAAACATACATACAATGCGCGAAACATACAATGATAAAAGCTTATTTCATGATCATTTTGGTTCTGCAGCATGTATACAACTTTGTATATCCACTTTGTATGTTTCTCTTTTTTCCAAACATACAAACTTAAAATGCATCCGCCAGACCGATTATTCATTTGAACTTTGACTCTGTTGGACCTGATTTGTATGTAAAAAATAAAGTGTAAGCAAAATGCATACAAGTATAATGATTAAAAAAACTTGACAACTCCCTCATGCGACTCATACCACGACTCGATATACAAATGAATTTATATACGAGCGACCTTGTATACAAACGACTTTGTATATGCAAACAGCTTTGTATATGCAACATACAAACCCTCCCACAATGCATTTTATCAAAAACATACATATCTTGCAAAATATTGTGAATTTTAAAATGGTTCAAAAAGCAACCCTCACTCATTTTTGACAAGGAATTCACCCATATTTAGCTCTGGTACTTAATGCTATTTTTTTCTTTATTTTCAACAAGGTTTGTAACTTTCACTCTCTTTTCCCTTTTACCACCAAACAGACCCACACACAAAAGCAAAAGCCATAGCCACAATAGGGGTCCTCATTTTGCTAAGGAGTAAAATAGGGCGTGTTGTGAGCATCACAACAGAACCTACTCTGATACCAATTTTTGAATGACATGAGATAACTAAGAGGTGGGGGTGAATCAGTTCTATCAAAATTTTATCTTCTATAAACCACAATCAATTTCTCAATCACTTAACTTATTTCCTTATTCTATTATCAACAATAAACATGAATAGAAGAATAAAAAACTTGAACACATCAACATCACATGCACATGAACACCATAATTTTTTAGGTGGAAAATCTTAAATAGGGAAAAACCATGATGAGTGTTAGCTCATAGTACAAATATAGTAACAATACCAAATATCAAATGGTGGCTCATTGCCAAAGGGTTCACTTCCCAAAAGGATGGCTCATTGTCGAGGGTGGCTCAATGTTGGGGGTGGCTCACTGTCGAATGTTGCTCATTGCCAAGGATTGAACTGATAAAGTAGCATCTACACTATGCCCAAGTTTAGTTCCATTGAAGTGTAGTATATCTCCTTTGCTCTACTCTACTTTTATAGCTCACACATTATCTTTGTGTCTTTTCTCACACTTAAACATGAATTCATTACATGTATTTATACAATTCATCAACCTTGGAATGTACATCAACGTCGACATTACAATCATCAACCATTGGAACAATCTCCAAGGTTGGCATATATACATACATTGAATTAGGAATAGACCTAAAAAATCTTGCAAACTAAGTGAATAAAGGAGGAACACTTCACTCCTTAAAATGGACTTAATTACATCTTCACATGTTACCACACGCTTCTATAATTCAAGAAATTAATCTGCAAAGAGTATTAATCATCTAGGTAGGCTAGATAGGTGCAATCACTAAGAACACTTGAACACACACTTCCAAGATTTTCATTGTAGCTTGCAGATTAATCACACACCTTCAATGCATTTAGGGTACATCTATGAACATCATAGAATCATTTGGAGACTAGCGAATCCAACTGCAACAGATCTCAACTTGTTTCACTTGAAGATGGATCATAGACTCTTCTCAATCAAACACTGTCAGACTCTGCTAATTAGAAACTTGTTTTCCGAAGCTTCAAATCACTTATCCTTTGGAATGAAGATCACTAAGGACCTTATAATCTTAAGTCTATAACCACAAGGTAAAACTCCAATCTATGGAGAAATGCGGAGCAAAACACTTTCTCCCAATCACCCTACAAACCTTGCTAGGCACCGTCTTCATATTGGTGAATATAATTTTTTTACACAATGACTTAGACCACCAAATTCTAGATTTAGCTTCTTCAAACACTTTTCTAAAATCATATCCAAAGCTCATACTCTAGTCTTCAACACAGGAAATATGCAGAGAAAAATACTAAGATAGTGTTCTTCAATCCATTAACAAACAACAATGACAGAAGATATAGTCGACACAAATGACAACACAGATATGTTGACATCAATGACAACACCAATTAGCACATACTTGCAACAATAATATGGTTACTAAAGTTAATGATTGGATGTCATGAGGAATATAATGTGGTTACTAAAGTTCATGGTTGGATGTCATGCCTCAGTCAATGTAGAGTTGAGTATGAAGTTATATTGAGATGAGAATTAGAAGCATCAAGAAGATATATTAATATGTGAATTAGAAGCACTTCCAAGGATGTATGACCTGTCACAAGAAGGTTCTAGTCTCTAAAAGTTGATGAATTTCTCTGCTATAGGAAGCTGCTTGGGAGACTACCTTGAAGACCATCTGGGAGAATGCTTCGCATTTTCATGCTATTAATTTTGTTCCTTTTTGGATTTAAAGATAGCTTCATATAGTGTCAAATCTTGTATGTTTCAAGTTTCATGTTGTTTGGATTACCGAAAGAGTGTTTTGCAACTGACAGTTTGAAGATAGTGTGTTTCGGATGGTTGCTTAATCTTAGAGTACATGTTTGAAGGTATGTGGCACAATGTCTTTGTTGTGTAGAGTTAGAGGTGTATCTAAAGATGTTGTATGAGCCATGAAAACTCATCTAGAAGTATGTCATGAATATCTTTCTTTTTTCCAGTACTACATAAGGTTTTCAAGTGGTTGTGACTGTTATGCTTCAAATTTCATGTTTTCTTGTTTAAATCCCTCCTATTTCAAATGAGTGAAGTGTGCAGGTGTTTTTCCTTGAAGGATGATGTTGTGAAAAACATTTAGGACCAAGTTAAGCATTTGATGGGGTCTGCAAGTCAAGTTTCTTCTCCTGGAGTAGCATGTAGTTCATGATAGGGCTTGTCCTATGCATATTTTCATGATGTGTAATCTCTGGCTGACTTGTAAATTGTAATATTCTTGTTGTATTGGATGACTTGCAATGTAATCCATGTAATATCATGTATATATTCTAAACCTAGTTGATCTAGGTGAGGTATGATTGCAGAAATGAAAGTATGAAAGTCTGAAGAGGAGAGTATGAATATCATATACATTGTGATGTGTGATTGAAGGAGAAAGAGTAGAAGTGTTAAAGACTGTCTTGATTTATCTTGAAGACATTTTTTGTGACAGGAGGGAAGTGAAGAGTGTTCCTAACTGATCAAATAATTAGAAGAAGAAAAAGTGCAATTGTCAAAGGTGTGAGCTTTAATGCTAGTTTTTTAGGGAGTAGAAGGACTGTCATAGTATATTCATTTGAGTTTGTTTCTCAATTTAGGGAGTAGTTGCTTCCTTGGGAGTGACCCTAAAACAAATTTAGCAGGGAGTAGTAGCTTCCTTGGGAGTGACCCTAAAACAAAATCTTCAGGGAGTAGTAGCTTCATTGGGTTGTGTCCCTAAAACAAAGATTGTAGGGAGTAGTTTCTTCATTGGGTTGTAGCCCTAAAACAAAGTTGTAATTTTGAGCTTCATATATTGTGATCTAATCCTCACCATGGTTTTTCCCTTCTTGTATTTTCCATGCACATCTAGTGTTATGTGTTAATATGCCTTGTGTTGATCTTTCCTATTTATGTTGATGCTATAATGCTTAAGTGTTAATTTTCTCTGGAGGATTTGAAGTTTGTTTAAATACTAATTCACCTCCCCTCTTAGTATCCTAGTTTGTCCAACAATTGGTATCAGAGCCAAGTTACTCAAAAGAAGCTTAACTGCTTGAGCAAGGTCCAAGATGGCTAATAATGGATCTTTCAAGGTACCTATGTTTGATGGAACAAATTATTCCTTTTGGAAGCTAAGGATGGAAAACTATCTATCTTCTCTAGGGTATGACATTTGGCAATCAGTCAAGAAGGGTTACATTGTTCCTTCTAGTGATCCTATAGATGCAGATGAGATTAAGTTGTATGTTAACAATGCCAAGGTAAAGAATGTTATCATGAGTGGACTAGCTGAGTCAGAACTTGTGAAGGTAATGGGTTGTACATCTACTCAGGAAGTCTGGACTAAACTTGAAATTATCTATGAAGGAGATAGTAAAGTGAAGCAAGGCAAGATGCAAAATTTCAAGAGAAAGTATGAGACCCTGAGGATGACAAAAGATGAATACATCATTGGTTACATGCTCTAGGTGGATGAAATTGTCAATGGCATTAGAGGTCTTGGTGGGGAAGTGAAAGATGTGAGATAGTGAAGAAAGTTTTGAGATCTCTTCCTAAATATTACAGCCATAAAGTGTCTACCATTGAGGAAACTCGGGTCTTAAATAAATACTCAAATATAGATCAATTGTTTGGATCTCTCACAACTTTTGAGATGGGAGAATTTGAAAAAGGTGATCCAAAGAAGGAAGCTGCATTCAAAGCAAGTAAGAAGATAGGAGATGAAGTAACTAATCAAGATGATGAAGTAGAAGCAAACTTTGTAAGAACCTTGAAGAAAGTCACTGACAAATATAGAGGTAAGTTACCTTTCAAATGTTTCAATTGTGGAAAGATTGGTCATTTTGCTTCTAAATATCCTTTTAAAGAATCAAGAGGTGGTAGAAAGAAAGACAAGTTCAAAAGAAGCATGTATTCCATAGAGAGAAGTTGTTCTTCAGAAGATGAGGACCGTGATGACTCAAATGATGAAACTCTTTTCATGGCCTTCAATGTTGGTGACAAAAAGGATGATGTCAGAAAATGTGAAAAGACTGATGCCTTGCAAGCTGACCAAAATAATGATAGATCAATAGTTATATGGACTAGCTTTCATTCAAGAGAAGAAGCCAAGGATTGGGTGATTGACATTGGTTGCTCTAATCATATGACTAGTGACAAGGAGAAGTTTATCAGCCTTGAGAAGTGGAATGGTGGAGCTATCAAGTTTGGTGGTGATGAGTCAACACAAATCTATGGAAAGGGTTCTATATCTATTGATGGGAAGAATAGGACTAAGGATGTCCTCTATGTCAAAAGGCTAAAGCACAATATCTGCAGTGTTAGTCATATGTGCAGTAAAGGATACAATCTTACCTTTCATGCTAAAGGGTGTGAAATTAGGAAGGCATGATCCAAAAAACTAGTTGCAGAAGGTATCAAGTCATATGGTGATATCTATCATTTGAAGGAGGTAAATGGAAGAACATGCTTATTGGCTCAATCTAGTGAGTTTTGGTTGTGGCACTAAAGAATGGGACACAACAACTTTGATAATATGATAAAGATTGGCTCTACTCATGTAGTAAGGGATATGCCTAAGATAACCAAGCCTACAAATACTTTATGCAAGGAATTTCAAATGGGGAAGTAGACAAAGATAAATTTGAAGAGCAAGGAGTATTCTTCTACAATGCCATTGGATCTGATTCACACTAACCTATGTGGCCCTACAAGAATAAAGAGCTAACAAGGTGAAAGGTATTTCATGTTGCTTATTGATGATTATTCTAGAATGACTTGGGTTACTTTCTTAAGAGAAAAATTAGATACCCTTGATAAGTTTAAGGTTTTCAAAGCTATGGTTGAGAATGAAATGGATAATAAGATTAATTGCTTAAGATCTGATAGAGGAGGTGGGTTTACTTCAAATGAGTGTTAACCTTTTTCCCTCTGTCCAGAGCCAAACAGTTAACTTGATATTTTCCTTGAAAATCCCTTTGAAAGGGTCCCTATAAAGCAAAGTGCCAAAATTCCCAGAAGCCTTGCCTAATAAACCTTACCATTGTAAAGAGCTTGAAAAAATAGGTAGGTTTACTTTTTACAGCACCCTGAAATTCGTCCAAATGAAGAAGTTATGCATGGTCAAAGTTTCAACCAACTGACAATTCAAATGGGCATTTTGGCGGGCTCTCAAAAAAATTCCACCGGCATGTAAAAATGATTGCTGTGGGTCACGACACGTGTCAATGACGGAGCACAGTTTCTAAAAGTTTCAATGTTGCTACAGAGGGCACCACATGTCGGCTTCCGCCAAAGTTTCATTGCATTTTATTTAAGTTTCTAACTCGCAGTTTCTTTAAGTTTCTGAGAGTGGCGCGGATGGCACCACGTGGAGCCACCCGCGGGACACATAAAAGGTAACTCAAGAGCCCCACAGATGGAGACAAGTGGTAGCCTCCACTATGTTTCTAAAAGTTTATCGGCTTCCGCCCAAGTTTTACGAGCCCCTTTTATAAAGTTTCTCAGTGCCACGGGTTGCGACAAGTGTCAGTGGCGGGAGTCCCTATATTGTTTCTCAGATTTACGCGGAACTCACCACATGTCGCTTTCCGCTGAAGCCTCTTTAAAGTTTCTAAGTGAAGCAGAATGCTGCACGTGTCCCTTACAGTTGCTGCGGAAGTTGACGCGTGTCAGCTTCCGCGTGAGTTTCTATTTTTTTCGGTGCTAAGCCAAGGGAAGAGGTGGGCCCCTGTAATGTTTCTAAAGTGAAGTAGAACTCACCAAGTGTCAGTTTCCACATGATTCTTGAGTGGGTCATTGAAAAGTTTCTACATTGTTTCTCTCTGCGTGGAAGGCGCCAGGTGGCAGGCTCCGCCCAAGTTTCTGTTCATGTTTCAGGAGTACCGCGGGGTACGACACGTGTCTGCTTCCGCCTGAGTCCCAGCTAATCCTGTATCGTTTCTCATGGCAACACAGAGATTGCCACATGTTGCCATCTGCTAAAGTTTCTAAAAGTTTCAACGCCACAGCGGAGGATGCCGCATGCCCCTTAACGTTTCTGCAGAAGCTGCCAAGTGGTGGCCTCCACAATGTTTCCTTTTGTTTCAAGGCTTAGTGCAGGCAAGGTGGGTCCTAGTAGGAGCTCGGTTGCTGTGGATATTGCCGCCGGTTGTGATAGATGTCGCAAGTGGAGGCCCAGTTAGAAGGTTTTGGCATGGGCGCGGAGAGTGACACGTGTATCATACAAGGCAACACAGAACTTACCACGTGGCGGTGTCCACGTAAGTTTCCGACAGGGGCTTCTCAAGAGGGTGATACAAGACGGACCTAGCAGGAAAATGAAATATAGCTAAGGGTGTTTTTCAGGTTCACAGCTCGTATTTTCGCATAAACAGAAAGGGAGATGCAATTGGTGGGGTCCGCAATATGTAGGGTCTTTTGGCACCCAGTTTCTTATATAGACACAGCCCGGACCCGACGATGTTTTTTAACAGTTTCATAATGATTCTTCAGGTCTGCAGCTTACATTTAGGGTTGTTTATGCCGAGACAGTTAAAGATATTGAAGCGATATACACACAAATGCAGAAGCAATATACACAGGCGATTGATCGAACTTTGACCACCTGTATCTCCTCCATTTTAGTGAATTTTCACATGCTGTAAGAGGCAAAGTTGTGTATTTTCATCCCCTCTTTCATTTGGCAAACTTTTCAGGAGGTTTTGTGACACTTTTTTGACAGATGGAGATTTTTGGGGGCATTCATTACAGTAGATATTACAAGCAGCTTTTAGCATTCAATGCTAGGTTATCCTCCGCCATTCTGAGGATCAGATCGATGATGCAATTGTTTGCATTAAAGACCCAAATATGTTCCACTTGCCCCTATTCCAGATCTTTTGCGCCATTACACTTGGCAGGTGGACGTCTCTTCAGGAAGATATTTCTGATTGCAGCTTCCAGAATGGATTTTTGTAACCGACCTAGGTCAGTTTTTGCATTGCTTTATAAGCTGAGGCTTATGATGTAATAAGGGTTGGAAATTTTTGGAAACATTCTGTTCTCCCTGTCTCCAAATAGAACTTTTCATATTGTAACTTTGCCTTTCTTCAGATATATGAAAGCTATCGTGTCTTTTGCTGATTTTTCTATCTTTGTCTGAATCTGCATATGGTTGTTTGTGAATATTTCTTGTTCCTCTCAATCATTTTGCTCCTTACCTCTGTTAGAATCATCTATCCTGTGTATATTTGCTTCATGTATCTGATTATATTGTGCATGCTTCAATCTTTGCAAAGGTTCTTTAGAACTGTCTGGTACATCACCCTTTCATGTTTTTAAGTATTGTTTCTTTATCTTTCATTTTAGCACATCTCTTCCCCTTTTCACCCTAAAATACGGTAGTTTTAGGTGATAACTAGACAAGGAAGCTAGCCTTCTCTGGAGGTTTGATCTCATTTAGCAAAGTCCCACACTTAGAGATCAATCCCATTGTGTCATTGGAATGCTTGGAATCCCATTCAAGCAGGGTGCAATTTCATGTGACAACAGTTTCTGGCACGCCCGGTGGGACAGTACAAACTCTTATTACTAGTTTTGATATGCAACCGGTGATTTTTCTGACCTATAAGAGGTTAAAAATTGCATATCTGGCAACTCATATTGAGGAGGATCAGGCAAACTAGTTTTGCTGATATACTTTTATGAGAAGGATACAAACTAGGAGTTCAAGTTCCAGCTCATTTGATTATCTACAACTTTCTCCACCTAAGAGGCAGAGTAGAACTGTAGTAAGAACTCCCTATTCTAAGAGGACCTTGTCGACTCCTCTAAATTTCAAACCAATTGCCTCTGTAGTCCTTGTAGCAACTCAAGCAAACCCACTTCCAGTTACTCAAATGGCAAGAAATCAGCCATTTGTGGCTTTTGATGGGGGAAGCCCCTTGAACTTAATACTACATGATGCCATACCTATGGCAGCCTTGAAGAGCTTGCCCTATTTCATAGGAGAGACCCAGACTACACCTATTGAATACATAAGAGATGTGGCTTCTCTATGTGGAGTACATCATGTAACACAAGAAAACGTGGCCATCAGATTACTACCTACCTCATTCAAAGGAAAGGCATTGCAATGGTTCAAAAGTCTACCAGTACAGACTATAGGGACCTAGGATGAACTAGGAGACAAGCTGAATAAGCAGTTCCAAGATAAATCAGATAATCTGTCATTGGTGGTGTGATCAGTGAGATTAAAATGAAGATAATAAACTAATCTAATGCAAACAACACACGATTATACCTTCATTTGAGACCTCACAAATCCATGCGGGAAGGAGATGCACCCATAGAGCTCCTCAGATTGTTCCCATGATTAGTGTGACTAATGTGGATTGCTTAAATGCTCAACACAAATGTAGATGAGAGACAAGGTGGATGGGTAGATTAGATGGGATTAAGGCAAGATTTTGACATTATGATTGTGGGATGAAGGAGATTGTGGAGTGATTTTGGCAGAGGTTTTGTGCATGAAGGAGTCTCTCTCAAATGGCTTGGAGAGGGTTTCATTTATAGAGTTCCTGAAAGGAGGATGGAGGGTGAGGATTGAAGGATGAGATCAAGGGCTAGGAACCAATGAGAGTTATGGTTAGGATTGGGTTCATAACCTTGTGACAAGTGTCACAAGGAGAGTGGATGAGGGAGATCAATGGTTGAATCTTGGTCAATGGGATTGGAGGGCTCTCATTAAAAGTGAATTTTAAATCCACATGGGGAAAGGTGTGGAGGATTAAAATGAATAAAAAATTCATTTTGGGAAGAGGGGACATGACAAGTGAATTTTTAATTCACCTTTATGTGGAGATGTAAAGATGGTACTCTTACATGTGTAAGAGAATGATAAATGAGGTGTAAGGAGGATTTGACCATTTGAATAAAAGATTGATTTTTATTCAAAGGTGTATGGAAGAAGGGGATAAGCAAGGTTAATTGAGTGTTTAGCTTAATTAACCTAGGTCTAGGGGATAGGTAGGCTAGGGTAGGTTAGGGTAGGTCAATTAGTAGACTAGATTAATTAGATAAGCATGATGTATCTAATTAATGAGGATTAGGGAAAAGGAGAATTTAACTAAATAAATATTGTGAATATTTATTTAATCAAATGAGGATATAGTTGTGAGGTAAAAGTGATAAATTAAATAAATTAATTTATCACAAGGAATGGGTAAATGGTCAAGGTAGACAATGAGGGATAAATGAATTAAATAAAATGAATTTATTTAATTAATAGGAGGAATAATGAGGGTGTAGAGATATGGAAAATTAGTTTGCGGAGCAAGCCAATTTTAGGTGTCTACATTTGCCCCTCTTTGAGATGGTGTTGCGGCTAAGTAACATCATTTCAAAGAAGTTAAAACATAGAGTTGGATTGGATAGAAAAAAGATTTTGGCTTAGAAGAATAGGGTAAGGTTGGGGATAATTGGTAAGGATGATGCCCCCTCAAGAGGATAGGCGGGTTGCAAGAACACAATTGTGCTCTCAAAATGGATGGAAGAGATTGGGTGGAGTGGTTGGAGGATAAGTGGTGAGATGAAAGAATGATGATGGTGGGAGATTGATTGGTGGATGATCATTGTGTTGAAAATTGATTTAGAGCAATCCTAGGTTTCATATAGCAAAGTGGATATGTTCACCAAGGTATAGAAGACCAGGGTGATGATGTTTATCCAACATTTGCATGGACTAGACATGCAAACAAAGGGATGATCCCATGCATGCCCAAGATAGTAAAACCTTGTCCTGACGAGGGAAGGGGACTCATAGCATAAGTCCTTAGTACACGAAAGGTATGATGAACCTTAGATGCATAAGGGGATCAATATGCTAGAACCGACCCTATGATCAACAAGATATGAATACTAGCTTGGAGTAATGAAATTAGCCCACAAGCACAGCATACAAAAGCAAGACTATGCCCCATTCTAGATGTTTTCACCACATACCATGATATAATGAGATCAAGGTAGCTTTGATGTGATCTTCAAATAGGACAAAAGATAAAAATCAAAAACAAAAAGACCAACGAACCAAATAAGTAACCATTGTATCTCTTGCCAAGATGGATAATGATTGGATAGATTCTGCCTATCGTAGGAAAGATATATCCTAAGGTAGAAATCAATTGATGTTTGGATCATGATTAGTTGATGTAAGATTGGCTCAAGATATGATGGTGACCAGTTGTGGTTGATGCTATTTTGATAGTTGATGATTTTGATTAAGAGACGATGCTTCAATAAGTGATGTGATGCTTGGATCTAGTGTAAGCTCATTGAGGATAGATGGGTGCATCTTAGGTACCTGAGTACTGGAAACTTCCTTCGTATTCCAGACTGCCTACATACCCTGTATCCACGGGATCAAGGCACATTAAGATGCGGGTGATGATGATATGTAGTTCTAATTTGTGATGATGATGTGAGATGATGATAGATGTGATGAATGATTGAATGATGTGTTGGATGATGAGATGTTTATGGAGCAATGCTGATTTCATGATGGATATTTTTGGGATTTTATGGATTTTTTGATTTTTTTGGATTTTCTAATTTTTTGATGTTTTTTGGATTTTCTGATTTTGGAAAAGGAATGGTTTATTATGAGATGGTTGCATTGGCTTTTGTGTGGATGACATTTATGCTAGATAGCAATGACAAGGGAACACCAAGTCTAGAGGTGAGGGTGATGGGGTTGGATAGGGGGGTAGGCAATGAAAGGATGATGGATAATTGATTCGTGGTAGATGAATGGACAAGCGATAGGGATGCATGTTAGATAGATGGAAGATAGGGATGAGGATTTTTTCCAAGGGCTAGGTTGCAAGGAATCATATGCCCCAATGCTTAGGATTTTGCATGATGGGTTCATGTTTGAATGGATGGACTTTGCAATAGATGGGTGGAAGATATACTTACAAAGGGAGTATGCCAAGGGTCTCCAAAGCATGTTGTTGATGTTTTGCCCCTTGTCTTCATCAAGCTCTAAGGTGGGAGATGGGAAAAGCAAGATATAATGGATAGGATGGATGGCAAATGATAGGATAAAGATACATGGATATGATATGCAAAAGGATGTTATGGATGTGGATGATTAGATGGTTTTGCCCCCAAGTGTAGGGATGCAAAATAGATGGAGAAGGGATTACGCATGACGCCCACAAGGGGTTTTCATCAAGGTACTTGTCCAAGGTGCCACAAAGAGTGGTTTTCACCATTGGACGGATTTTTTCTCTTTGATTTTTTTTTTTTTTATGGAATGGGGACTCTAGCGTCTGTTTCCATAGCATGAAGAAGATGGTCCTGTGTTGGATAGCATTATGGATTATGATTGTATGGATTGTTGGTAGATAGGAGAAGATGGAATGGATGGTGGATAATCGATTATGATGTGGATTATGTGGATAATGATGTGGACTATGCAGATTATGATGTGGATTATGCAAAAGCATGGACCATAGGAATGCGATGGGGAAGATATGTAGGATAGTGAATGAAAGATGGAGAGATGGGGGTATGTGGGAATGTTAAGTGGTGGAGGGGAACCAAGACCAACGGTCACACACACCGTGATGTATTTGGAAGCTTGTATTTTGGATGTGGAGTTGGGAGTAATAGGGATCGGGATGGAGGATTTTTGGATGGTTGATTCGGGGTTTTAGGGACCCAAATAGATTTAGGATTTATGGGATTTTTAGCTAGGGAGGGGAATGTTTGGGATTTTGGGGTAGATTGGGATGTGGATGCCTCATTTGTTTGGATTGATCTTTTTTTAGGGATCCACACCATTTTTATTTTTGCTTTTTCTTGTGATGGTGTGGGCTTTGATAGCCTTTTGGATTTTGGATTTTGCTTGGAAGGGGTAACATCTTTAGGATTTTGTGCTTTATGAGTTGAAGCATTCAAATTTTTGAATCCCATGGATTTGGATGAAGCTTCATATTTGAAAGATGTGTGCTTTGGTTGGTCTTGATTGGGGATTTTAGGGGATTTATGGGTGGAGGAGTAAAAAATGGATTTATGGATAAATGGATGAGAAGATTTGAGGATGGGGATATTAGGAGTTGGTAAGATAGGAGGTAAAGTGAATTTGATAGGAATATTTGGAGTTGGAAGAAGTGGAGGTAAATTTGATGGAGGGAGATGGATGGTCACATGCTTTTGCAAATGATAGGATGATGGAGGAGGGATGGCAACATATGTTTTGGAGGTGCGATGAGATGCACCATGTTTAGGATTGGATGAATGGATTTTGGAAGGCGGGTGGATGGTATCAACATGTTTAGATTGTTTGCCTTGGGATGTATAGCCAAGGCCATGAGAGGATGGATGGAATGTGGTGTGGATGGGCTCCAAGATGCCTTGTTCATGAAGGCCTAAGCCTTTGCCTTGATAGTTCATATGTTGGAGTATACAACATGCAATGGGATGTTTGTTGCTTCAGAAACAAGACACGAGTTCATTATTTGTTGGAGATAGATAGGGGGTGGATGGAAGTTGTTCACATCCTATAAGGGGTTTACCACGGATGAAGGTGCTTTTTCCAAGTGGATAAGGGGATGGATTTTGGATGGGATTGGTAGATGGATGTGAAGGATTCATGGGGGATGGTGAAGGGGTGGTCAAAGATGGTGTGAGATCAATAAGTTGATCAATGGATGGTAGGGGATCGTGGATGGGATTAGATGGGATGGTTAAATCTTGATTAGGAGAAGGAGTTGATGTTTCAACATGCTTTGGATTTGATTCTTGACATGGCTCATGGGTTTGGATAGAAGTGGGAGTGACTTGGAGAGATGTGATAGGTGCTTGGATGGATGCAATAGGTGTTTGACTTATGTGTTCTTGAACATGGATACATGATGGTTCTTGACTTATGATAGGGGATTGTTCAAGAGGTTTGGTGGGTGTTGGATTGCATGAGGGTGTTTGATTCCTTGCTAATAGCCAATGGATGGTATCCTTCATGAGTTTACGGGTTGAAGAACAATGTAATGGATGGATAATGATGGTGGATGATGTGAGGTTAGGATTGGGATTGGATAGGTGAGTGATAGGATTAGGTAATGATGGTTCTTGGGTAGGTTCAAGGATAGGTGATGGTGGATGGGTGATAGGGGTTGGTGGATTGGGAGATACATAAGGTGATGGATTAAGGTTGATAAGGTTGGAGGGATATTGTGATGGGAGGGTTGGAGGATGGGGATTAGGAGATGGGGGATTTGGTTGTTGATATGAGGTTTGGATTTCGGATATAAGGTGTGCGAGATTGGTGTTCCCTTGATCAAAGTTAGCATGACAAAGGTTGGGGGATGGATAAGGTGGAGGTATTGATTGGTTGGATAAGTATGATGGCATGGATGGGTAAGGGGGTGGTGATTGATATGAGGGTAAAGGTTGATATGATGGAGGTTGATATGATGGAAGTTGGTATGAGGTTGAAGGTTGATATGAGGTTGATGGTGTGGATATATAAGATGTAGGTTGGTATGAAGGTTGAAAGAATGACGATTGATATGATGTGGATGGGGATGATGTGTAAGATGTTTGTTGATATGATGAAGGTTGGATAGGGGATTGGGATTCTCCAATGATGAGGTGTGCTAAGGGCATATCTTTAATTGCATTTTTGAATTGTTCCTTAGCATTAGGATCCATGTTCTCATAGGCTTGTCTACGTCTTTGTAATTGTTGTATTGTTTCATAAAGATCCATTTTGTTGGAGAGAGTATGAGATGATGGGGATGATGGATGATTGTGATGGTGGGATGAAAATTTCAAGACCTTAAGATGATTTGTTTTGATTTGATTTGATTTGACGAATGGTTCTCTATGCTTAAGATAGACTAATTATCTTAAGCAAGAGGGTTGATTGGGCTGGTTTGATTAGGTGATCGAGTAAGGTCTTGATTTTTGATTAGGTTGATTTGGATTTGGAGTTTGATAATGATGTGGGGGATTTGGATAATGATTGGGATTGATGTTGATTTTGGATTGGATTTGATTTGGATGAGATGGGATTAGAATGATGTTGATGAATTGGATTAAGGGTGAAGAGAGTGACTAGGATAAGATTGGATTGAATGATTTGGGTGATGATGTGGATAAGATAGGTGGTTAGGATGATTAGGATGAAGTGGATAAGAATGATTAGGATGATGAAGATAGATTATGACTAGAGAAGAAGTGGATTAGAATTTTATCAAGCTAAAATAAAGGGATTGGATAAGCTCAACTTGTGGGGTTTGATAAATGGGGGGATAATTTAGTGGTGTTGGGATGAAAACTCAGCTCGACGTGAGGGGGGGTGCGGGGGGACGGACGTGACCCCCCGCTGCAAGGGTTCAGGGGCGCAGCCTCCCGACCAAATTTTTTTTGAAAATGGGCTTATAAAATTGATGTTTTTGATGGGAAAATTTGATTTTTTGACATGGATGAAAAGGTGCTAAAACAGGTGGAAAATGGCACTGAAATAGAGAGGAAATGACGCTAAAGGATGTGAATGGTTGGATTGATGGATGAATTTGATTTTTCTTGGCAAGTAGACAAACGATCAAGCGCGAAGACACAATGGTTAAAGGTTTGATTTATGAAAAATGTGACAATCAAGCATGTACAACCTTAAAGATTTGGGCCACTAAAACAAAGGTTCGTAGTGGGGGAACATCTGGGGGATCGGCACCTTACGAGCATCTGATAAACCACTTAAGGTTTTGACTAGCTCTACTAGGAGTTTAATATACCTCGAGGGTACTACTTCCTTTCAAGCTAGCACCGAATGGTAAGCGCTCATACCGATTAGACTTGGCTTTCGCCTTATCCTCAATTTAAATATAGCGGACCGGATGAAAGTACCGCTTGGGGTCGCCAATGAGTTCTCCGAATGGATGTGTCTCAAGGGCAGGCTCACGTCCTAAAAAAGATAGAATAGAACCATTTCTCTTCACCCAAGATCCTTGTGAAGGCAAGGGGAGAGGATACTTTGACTCTACCCTATGGAATAACACAAACATGCAAGCGTACAAGACATGATAGAGAAAAGCTAATGTTTGTTTTAAGCCCAAATTGAAAATGTGCCTAAAGTTGTTTGTTGCAAGCAATGATTAATTTTAGTTGCACCAAAATCAAATGTTCTTTACACTAAGGCACTCAAAGATTCTTTTTAGGTGCACCAAAATGAAATGTTTGATTTGTAGATAACATGCAAGGGTTGATTTTAAGTTGCAAATGAAATGTTTTAAACAAAGATGAAAGAGCCCTGCAAAAAGACTTGTTAGTATCCTCAAGATGATATTGGTGACCTACAAGCAAACTGTTAGTCCCTGCACAGAATCCAAAAAATAGTCTCAGAAAATAGTGCTAATACAGACGATAGCGCTAATACAGGAAATAGCGCTAATAAAGAAGAAATATAGCGCTAATACAGAGGATAGCGCTAATACAAAAAATAGCGCTAATACAAAAAATAGCGCTAATACAGACAATAGCGCTGATACAATAGAAAGAAAGCGCTAATACAGACAATAGCGCTAAAATAGGTCATGGAAGGTGCCACTACGTACTGTAAAGTGGTCTGATCCTAGTTTGAAGATAGCGTCGTTCTGGGCAGATAGCGTCAATACGGGGCTAAAATATGTCCGGCCTGCAAAAAATGTTTTTTTTTTCTTCTAGAGAAATTTTGGCATAACCTCCCCTTGTTTAATCAACATTCCTGCAAAAACTAAGAGCATTTTGACACAAAAATAGCAGAAAACTGCTTTAAAAGAGACATGTGAGTGGAAGTTAGGAAAAAAAATTCTCTGTAGAAATGGCGCTAAAACAGAGGATAGCGCTAATATGTGGTAGTGATAGCGCTATTGCGAGGGGTGGATGGCGTCGCACCTGTAAAAACACATCTATGCACCCAAAAACTCCCACATCAAGTTAGATTCAGACCTTGCGGGTCCCACCGGGCGTGCCAAATGTGATCAGTGAGATTAAAATGAAGATAATAAACTAATCTAATGCAAACAACACACGATTATACCTTCATTTGAGACCTCATGAATCCATGCGGGAAGGAGATGCACCCATAGAGCTCCTCAGATTGTTCCCATGATTAGTGTGACTAATGTGGATTGCTCAAATGCTCAACACAAATGTAGATGAGAGACAAGGTGGATGGGTAGATTAGATGGGATTGAGGCAAGATTTTGACATAATGATTGTGGGATGAAGGAGATTGTGGAGTGATTTTGGCAGAGGTTTTGTGCATGAAGGAGTCTCTCTCAAATGGCTTGGAGATGGTTTCATTTATAGAGTTCCTGAAAGGAGGATGGAGGGTGAGGATTGAAGGATGAGATCAAGGGCTAGGAATCAATGAGAGTTAGGGTTAGGATTGGGTTCATAACTTTGTGACAAGTGTCACAAGGAGAGTGGATGAGGGAGATCAATGGTTGAATCTTGGTCAATGGGATTGGAGGGCTCTCATTAAAAGTGAATTTTAAATCCACATGGGGAAAGGTGTGGAGGATTAAAATGAATAAAAAATTCATTTTGGGAAGAGGGGACATGACAAGTGAATTTTTAATTCACCTTTATGTGGAGATGTAAAGATGGTACTCTTACATGTGTAAGAGAATGATAAATGAGGTGTAAGGAGGATTTGACCATTTGAATAAAAGATTGATTTTTACTCAAAGGTGTATGGAAGAAGGGGATAAGCAAGGTTAATTGAGTGTTTAGCTTAATTAACCTAGGTCTAGGGGATAGGTAGGCTAGGGTAGGTTAGGGTAGGTTAATTAGTAGACTACATTAATTAGATAAGCATGATGTATCTAATTAATGAGGATTAGGGAAAAGGAGAATTTAACTAAATAAATATTATGAATATTTATTTAATCAAAGGAGGATATAGTTGTGAGGTAAAAGTGATAAATTAAATAAATTAATTTGTCACAAGGAATGGGTAAATGGTCAAGGTAGACAATGAGGGATAAATTAATTAAATAAAATAAATTTATTTAATTAATAGGAGGAATAATGAGGGTGTAGAGATATGGAAAATTAGTTTGCGAAGCAAGCCAATTTTAGGTCTCTATAGGTAGAACAAATGACCACCATAAAGAGAGCTCCTCAGGAACCAATGATGGACTTCAACTTCAGATTTTAGAAGACATGGGACAGAATCCCTGCCATGGTAAGACCTCCAGCTGAGTATGCATTCTTATATTTCTTGAAAGCTTTAAATAGTGATATTTCGGTGATGATACAATCACTAGGAGGTGTAAGACTACCTGATGCCTATGAAATCGCCATTAGAGCATAGAATAGTCTAATTCAGGCTGGAAAAATAGCACCTAGGCCCCCTATGCCCATTTTTCCTGAGATCTAGGCTTCTATGCCTTTACCCACCCTATATTTTGTCCTTACACCTATTGTTGCAGCATTGCCAAGTACCTCTACTTCTGAGCCTGCTGCCTCTAGTTCATCTCAAGAGCTAAAAGAGATAAAAAGTAGCCAACAAAAAATAGAAAATCTTCTGTAGACTTTTGGGAATGATCTAGTAAACATCAAGAAGCAGCAATCTCAAGGTAGGCAACCTTATCAACAACAATATCAGGGGCAGAACCAAGCATATCAGGGGCAGGGTCAACCTTACCAGGCCAATAGGCCACCTTATCAGAACAACTACCAAGGTGCCAAGCAAAATATGAACCAAAGGCCTTTTCAGCCTTACAATCCAGCACCTATTAGTACAGCAAGTGACCTTGTCCCTGTCCAGAATAATATTGCAACTGATTATGATTGGTGTGTCCCATGCCATATGCCACACAATCAGGCAGCCTATTCAAGTGGAGTCCTAAATCAGGCCCTGATGGCACAAAATGTGATAGCTACACAGCCATACACACAAAATGATGGAGTTGCACAACAACAAGAGCCACCTCAGAATGATTCTGCTTTCATGAATTGGCAGGAAGGAGAATTTTGTGGGGTAAATAGTGATAATAGTCCAGTTGCTGCCAATACAAGGGCTAAGAAGAGGGGTTATGAGGTTGAACCAGCAACAAGCAAAGGTAGAGAACATACTGATGCTTCCACATCCCGCATTCCTTGCATCTTGCAAAGAGGTGCACCAGCAACAGCAAGGGAGATACCTCATTTGTAGGCTGATACTACTACTACAAAGTCAAGTTAGAAGGTAGGTGCCTCTCCACCTTTCAATATTATTGAAAACATGAAAAAGATGAGTGTAACCATGTCTATGTGGGATTCTTTAGAGATCCCTGGCCAAAAGAAGATGTTGCAGTCTGCTTTGTCTGATTTGAAGGTACCCAATGATACCACTGTTGACCCAGATAGGACTGCCCTTACTAATTCATTCCAAGACGACATCAAACATCATAACCAAGGTGTTAAACATCTTCCCTTTTATGTATCACTGATAATTGGGGACAAACTGGTACACAATTGCATGGTGGATAGTGGAGCAAGCAGTTCTGTCATGCCTAAGCAGATTGCAGATCAGTTAGGGCTTAAGTACCAGCCACTTGAGAAAGTTGTAATCCAGTTGGATGGAACATATGTTAATACTGTGGGTATCATAAGAGACCTAGGTCTCACCCTACATGCCTGCCCCAATGTTTCTATTTCACAGGAGGTGTTCATAATAGATTTGCCTCCTCATTTTGCCATGTGCTTATCAAGGGAATTTACAGCCAAAATAGGAGGATATTTGTCTCCTGATTGGTCCCACATGTTTTTTAGGACTAGATACGGCACCAAAGTAACTTTGAAATCTGAGTTACTTTCAGACTATCACATAGAACCTTACACACCAAGTGTTGTTAATGCAAATTGCATTATCTCTGATGACCCTAAACTAGTTGCTGCTCAGGAACTACAAGCTGAGAGGATACCAGAGGTACTCTTGAAGGAGTGGGCCTCTGAAAATGTTGTAGAAGATCCTGAGGGACATATCCAAGAAGCTGGCATGGGAGTGTACATGTTGCATGAGCATGAAACAGCAATTCCAAGTCTTCTGAAGAAAGTAGAGCAGCAGGTGGAACATCATGATGAGGCATGGAAAATGTATTTTGATGGCTGTAGGGGCAGAAATGGATCTGGTGGTGGTGCAATGCTTATGTCACTACAAGGTGAAAATTATTATGCTGCTTTTTGTTTTGCCTTTTCTTGTACTAACAACACTACTGAGTATGAAGGGTTGATCCAAGGTCTGCAGTGGGCAAGAAGGAGGAAGATTGGCTATTTACAGGTGTTTGGAGATAGTGAGCTCATTGTGAATCAGGTAAGGGGACTGCACCTTACAAAAAGTGATGCCCTGAAGTGCTACAAACACAGGGTATGGAATTTGATTGAAGAGTTTGATGCTTTCAATCTGATCTCCATTCCAAGAAGTTAGAACCATCATGCTGACAGATTAGCTTCAATTGGGGCTCATTTTGACATCCCCAGTGATATTCAAAGGGAGAAGGTTCAGCCTCATGTAAAAATAATTTCTAGGCCTTCTATCCCTGATAATAATATTCACTGGCAAGTTTTTGACAGTGATGAACAGATCTTGAGATTCCTATTAGAGGAAGATAAGTTTTCCATGATGAATCAAGATAAACTCAAACAGCAATATGACAATGATCAAATCATTTAGCTGAGAACAAATAAGCTGCCCAAGGGATTGGTCACCTTGGAATCTATTTTTGGCACTGATGACCAAAAGAAGAAGACAAAAACCAGTATGCAGGTAAAGGAGGAGCATTATGAAGAGCTAGAAGTTTTCAAGGGTAGACTCCTTAAAATTGGTAAAATCTACTCAGCGGAAGACAAAAGAGCTTTCATTGCTCTTTGTAAAGAATTTGAAGAGGTGTTTGCTTGGGACTATACAGACTTTAAGGGATTTGATCCCCATATTGCCCAACACACCATAGAGTTAGAGCCGAGTATAAAACCTGTGAGGCAGAAGCAAAGACCTCTGAATCCAAAGCTAGAACCTCTGATGATCAAAGAACTAACCAAGCTGATTGAGGGGCAGATCATCTTTCCAATCAAGCACACTTCTTGGGTTTCTAACCTTGTGCCTATGAGGAAGAAAAATGGGGAGATTAGGTTGTGTGTTGACTTCAGAGACCTCAACAAAGCCTCCCTAAAAGACCACTACCCATTGCCTTCAATGGAGCAAATTCTACAGGTTGTGGCTGGTTCAAAAAGGTTTTCTTTGCTTGATGGATTTTCTGGTTATAATCAGGTGCTAGTAAAGGAAGAGGACTAATTCAAGACTGCTTTCACAACCAAGTGGGGTACTATGGCCTATAGGAGGATGCCTTTTGGTCTCTCAAATGCTGGCTCTACTTTTCAAAGAGCCATGGACATGGCCTTTAAGGGTCTGATGTATAAGCTAGTGCTGGTATACCTGGATGATATAACAATTTTCTCTAAAAATGCATCTGAGCATTTATCCCACCTAAGGCTAGTCTTTGAAAGATGCACAGAGTTTGGGATATCCCTCAATCCAAAGAAATGCATTTTTGTTGTACATGAGGGCAAGTTGTTGGGGCATATTGTGTCAAAGGAGGGTATTACCATCGATAAAGAGAGGATACAGGCCATTTTGCAGTTGCCCTTACCTAGTCATAAGAAGGGACTGCAGTGCTTCATTGGCAGAATTAATTTTCTGAGAAGGTTTATACCTGATATCGCTAATCTCTTAAAACCCTTGACGTCTGTTGAAAAAGAACATAACTTTCAGTTGGACGTCAGAAGCCAGACTCAGCTTCCAGTTCATAAAGGAGGCATTAGCAGCTACGCCAACCTTGATTAATCCTGATTTCTCCAAGGACTTCATCTTGTATGCTTATGGCGGCTTGGATACTATTTCTACCATTCTGGTACAGCAACAGATCGAGGGTTTTGAACAACCGATCGCCTTCTTCAGCCAAGGGTTGGAGGAGTATGAGCAGAAGTATAGCTTCATTGAAAAGCATGTCTTGGCAGTAGTCAAGAGCCTAAAAAAGTTTAGGCATCTTGTTTCAAATAACAAGATACACCTGATGGTGGCTCATCCTAGTGTGAAGGAGTTCCTACTAAGTAAAGATGTTAATGAGAAAAGGGCTGGTTGGATCACCAAGGTCATGGAATATGATGTAGAGATCAAGATAATTAAACTGGTCAGAGGTAGAGGACTCAGTGAGCAGCTTGTCACTAGTTCTAAGGATGAAGTAGAAGAAGAAGAAGAGGTGCTCCTGATCATAGAAGAGGAGCATCAAGATGATACAACAACAGTAGGTACTAGTTGGGTTAATGATATGACCCAATTTCTACAAACTGGTGGATGTCCTACAGGCTTAGATAAAGCTAAAAGAAGATACTTCAGGCTACAATCCATTCCATATGTTTTAATTGAAGGCATCCTTTTCAAAAAAGACTTTAATGGTGTATTGCTTAGATGCATTGACACTGATCAAACTGACAGGGTGCTACATGAATTCCATGATGGAATAGCAGGAGGACATTTTGCCCCAAGAACTACTACTTGGAAAGTAATGAGAGCTGGCTATTATTGGCCTAGCTTATTTAAGGATGCCCATGCACAGGCTAGAAAGTGTGTTAAGTGTGCCCTTTTGTAGGAAAAGAGAGGCTGTCAGCTTTGCCTCTACACCCAATCTAGATAGAGCAGCCCGTTATGAGATGGGGCATCGATTTTATTGGACCTATCAACCCACCATCAAATGCAGGCCATAGGTGGATACTCATAGCCACAGACTACATCACAAGATGGATTGAAGCAGTGGCTTTGAAAGATTCTAATGAGAGTGTTGTTTTGAATTTTTATTGTGATTTGGTCTCCAGATTTGGAGTGCCTGAATCAATCATCTCTGATAATGCTCTAGCTTTTGTTGGCCTGAGAATAACTGACTGGGCTGTCAAGAATGGGATTTATTTGAATACTTCATCAAATTATTACCCACAGGGTAATGGTTTGGCTAAATCCACAAACAAAAATCTCATCAGGATTATTAAGAAGGCAATGGAGAATAATCAGAGGACCTGGCACACTGATTTGAAGTTTGCTCTATGGGCTGATAGGATAACTCCTAAGAGGTCTATTGGGAACTCCCCTTATTTGCTAGTGTATGGAAAAGAGGCAAAGTTGCCTATGTCTATGGAGCTGCTAGCATTAGACATTATGCATCACCTAGAAATGCTTGAGGCAGAGAGCCCCATGGCTGTAAGGTGTGCTTAGCTTATGGAGCTGGAGGAAAGCAGAGATAAAGCTATGACAGCCATGGAACATCATCAGCTACAAACAAAGAGAAATTTTGACAAGAAGGCCACCCCCAGATATTTTAGAGTGGGTGATATGGTGCTCAAATGGGATGAGCTGAGGAGTAGACTAAGAAAGCATTCCAAATTTGACAGCATGTGGAGTGGCCCCTTTCTCATCACTGAATGCAAGGAGCACAATGCATTTCAGTTGTCTAATATGAATGGAGAAAATCTGCATATCCCAGTTAATGGGATACATTTGAAAAGATGTTTTGAGGTATGTGTTGATAACTGAGAAGGGGGGTGAGTCAGTTATCCTAATTATTTCTCCCTGGGAACTTTATTAATCAAAGCAACATTGAATCAAACAAACAAACAATACGATGAAATAGAAACACATGACACAGTATTTTTGATGTGGAAACCCGGTTAAGGGAGAAAACCACGGGGTGATTAACCCAAAGATTATTCTCTGTTAGAAGAATAAGGAATTACAAAAATGGCACTTACCAATTAGGGCTCACTGCCCGAGCACACTGCTCACAAAGAGGCCCACTGCCTACAAGGAGACACACTATCTACAAAGTGATAAGAATCACAGTCTTGAACTGGAGAATGACATCTTTACCATGTCTGGATCAGTTCCATTTAAGCCCAAAAACCTCTGTTCTGTCTTTCGTGCTCTTCTTCACCACACCACTCACTTCCTCGCATCACCACCTTCAAATGGACTCACAAACCTTTATTTATACAAGACATCGACTTATCTAAGTTAGCAATCAACTATAAGAATATCCGCAAGATGAATAACACATCCGGTCGGCCACCACAAGAGCATTCGCAGGATGAACAACTCATCCGGTCGGTAAAACAGAGCAAGAACTTCATCCGGAAGATTATCTTCAATTCCAGGCTCTACCATCAATGCGAACCAATCAACACAACCTCATTATGATCCAAGAACCTTCACAAGCCTGCCTGAATGACCAGGTACATCCGCACTTTCTCTACGTACTGGAATCTCTTCTCTTCCTCATCCGGAACTTCAAGAACACTATCTGTCACCACTGTCATAATGCAAAAGGTATTTCCAGACCTCCAAATCATACACAACTCGAGATGACACATCACAAGGACATCCCAAATACTCCTTCCAATCCGCAAATTAGGATCATACAGTTCCAGACCTCACCGGACCTTTCTGTGATCCTCTATCACCTCTAAACACTTACCAGAACCGGTTCCACACCGACAGCCACAACTCCTTCAGATCTTCATGTGGACCTCTGAAATACTGACTGAAGCATCTCAAGACTCATATCTACAAACCCTTTAATCCGCATCCTCCGGTTCGCATCCTATACAATATATTTGCCTTCTTCTCATCACTGTTCTTCACTGTTCCTGACTGAGGCTAATTTTCTCAATATCCTCAGCACACTGCTCATCGAATCCCTCTTGTCAATGCAATATGAGTATGTTGACATCAATGACAATACTGGTTCACCTCATACTTGCAACAATCTCCCCCTTTGTCATTGATGGCAACATATGATGTGAAAAACCATCAAGACAAGAACTTCTCCTTTCTGTCACTGCTCCCCCTATCAGCAATATGTCTTCTCCTCATTTACGACTCCCTCTTTGATCATCAGCTACTTTTTTTCACATGTCTTCTCTCCCGCTTTGACATCAATGGCAAAGGGCTCATACTTGCAATTCTAACACATCAGAATCATACCAGCTGCTCCCCCTTAGTAGCAGCTCCCCATCATCAATCCAGATCACAAGACATGACTGTGATATCCACCAGATTGATGCACATCAGTGCATCCTAGGTCATCACCGGAGGGGCCATGACCCCTAACTTCTCCCGGAGATATTCAAAAGAGTCCTTGGGAAGAGGTTTAGTAAAGATATTTGCAATCTGATCCTTGGAGGGAACATACTCCAACCTAACTTCTTCCTTGTTCACTTGTTCTCTCAAAAAGTGAAACTTGATAGATATGTGCTTAGTCTTAGAGTGTAATATCAGATTCTTGGAATTATTAATTGCACTTAAACTATCACAGAAAATTGTGATAGGCTCCGCATATTCAACTTTAATATCTCTTAGCATCTACTTCATCCATAGGATTTGAGTGCAACTACTTGCTGTTGCAATGTATTCTGCTTCAGTTGTAGACAAAGATATTACATCTTGTTTCTTGCTTAGCCAAGAAACCAATCTTTTCCCCAAAAAGAATGCTCCACCACTGGTGCTCTTCCGATCATCCACATCTCCTGCCCAATCTGCATCTGTGTAAGCATGAAGAGAGAAATTTGGATCTCTAGGGTACCATAGACCATACTCAGCTGTCCCTTTCAAGTATCTAAAAATTCTTTTGATTGCCATAACATGAGATTCTTTAGGATCAGCTTGGAATCTTGCTACAAGACCAGCAACCTGCATTATATCTGGTCTGGTCTGAGTGAGATACAATAATCCACCAATCATTGATCTATATTTTGTCTGATCTGCCTTTGGGGAGTCATCATCTTTACTCAACTTACATCCGGTTGCCATGGGAGTGTTCATTGGCTTTGAATCTTCCATATCAAATTTCCTTAACAATTCTTTCACATATTTGGTCTGAGAAATGAAGATCCCTTTCTTTGTTTAAGTAATTTGCAGACCCAAGAAGAAATTCATTTCACCAAGCATAGACATTTCAAACTCACATTTCATCTGATTTGCAAAAGTTTTGCACATACTATCTCTTCCTCCAAAAATGATATCATCCACAAACACTTCAACAATCAAAATGTTTTCATGATCAATTTTGAAATATAAGTTACTGTCAGCAGTACCTTTGCTAAATCCAATCTGCACAAGATGCTTATCCAATCTTTCATACCATGCTCTTGGAGCTTGTTTTAATCCATACAATGCTTTCTTCAACTTGCAGACCATATCATCATTGTCAGACAATTGAAATCCATCCGGTTGTTCAATGTAAACTTCTTCTTCTAGGTCATCATTTAGGAAGGCAGACTTGACATCCATTTGATATACCTTGAAGTCTTTAAAGGCAGCAAATGCAAGAAATAATCTGACTGCTTCAATTCTTGCCACCGGAGCAAAGGTCTCTTCAAAATCAATTCCTTCTATTTGAGAGTAGCCTTTGCAGACCAATCTAGCTTTGTTTCTGATTACTTCACCAGCTTCATTTAATTTATTTTGGAAGACCCATTTGGTTCCAATCACATTCCTGTCTCTAGGTCTGGGAACAATATCCCAAGTATGATTTTTCTCAATTGACATCAATTCATCTTTCATTGCTTTGGTCCAGTTTTCATCATTGCAGGCTTCATTTACTGTTTTAGGTTCAATCTTTGAAATCAGACAACATTCATCCTGATTTTGAGCAATATTCCTTCTAGTTTGCACACCTTTGCTTCTGTCACCTATGATCTAATCTTTAGAGTGGTTCAGTGTTACATACCTTGGAATTTTGGGAGTATCCTGCACTGCTGCTTCTTGATCAGAGTCATTCAAACCTATCTCTTCTTCCTGATTTACTGGATCAGGTTGACTCTATCTTACCGGAGAGGATTGAGTTCCTTGAACCTGAACACCGTCTTGGTCATCTTCATCAAATTCATAAAATCTTGAGGACTTTTCAATTCCTTCATCAACTTTCACATTAGTGCTTTCTATCATCTTCCTCAGTCTCTTATTGTAACATCGGTATGCTTTGCTTTGAGTAGAGTAACCCAAGAAAATTCCTTCATCACTTCTAGCATCAAACTTTCCTAGATCTTCATCTCTTTTAATATAACACTTGCTACCAAATACTCTGAAATATTTCACAGTAGGAGTGATGCTAAACCAGAGTTCATAGGGGGTCTTATCGGTATTATTTCTGATTTGAACTTGATTTAGAGTGTAGACTGCAGTGCTGATAGCTTCTTTCTAGAACATCTGAGGAACATTTGCTTCCAACATCATTGTTCTGGCAGCTTCCTGGATGGTCCGGTTCTTTCTTTCAACTACTCCATTCTGTTGTGGAGTCCTAGGAGCAGACAATTGTCTCCTTATACCCTGCTTCTCACAAAAGTCAATGAACTCACTAGATGTAAATTCACCACCTCTATCAGACCTTAGACACTTCAGTTTTAATCCGGTTTGATTCTCTACCATAGCTTTGAAGATTTTGAACTTCTCAAATGCTTCTGATTTTTCTTTTAGGAAGGTAACCCACATCATCCGGGAATGGTCATCAATTAACAACATGAAATATCTATCACCTTGCAGACTCTTGATTCTTGTCGGACCACAGAGATCAGTATGTACTAATTCCAACAATCTGGTAGAGGACTGATCTGTGCTTTTGAAAGAGACTCTACTCTATTTACCTAGCTGACATTCTTTGCACAAACTATTTGTAGGTTTCATCAATTTTGGAAGATCTCTTACAGCCTGAGTATTGCTTATCTTGATGATGTTATCAAAATTTACATGACACATTCTTCCATGCCATAACCAACTCAGATCAACTTGAACAAACAAACAACTTTTATTTGAACCAACCAGATGAAAGATATTACCTTTTGTCTGAGTACCGGATGCAATTTCAGTTCCGGAGCTTGTAAGGATTCTGCATTTTCCATTCTTGAACCGGAGATCATAGCCTTTGTCTACTAACTGACCAACACTGAGAAGATTGTGCTTCAATCCTTCAACATATAGTACATTACCTGTTTTGCTCTTTCCATCAAAGGAAATAGTTCCCCTACCTCTGATTCTGCCAGCAGAATTGTCACCAAATTTTACCATTCCTCCTTCATACCTTTCCAAATTCAAAAACTTATTCTTGTCACTGGTCATATGGTGAAAACATCCACTGTCAATAACCCAATCATCCTTTTCTTCCACTTGAGCAGCAAAAGCTTTTTCCACAACCTTGTGATTGACAGATTCAGAGAGTATTGAATCTTCTTCCTTGATGGCAATAAACACCCATTCATTTCCGGATTTACTTCCTAGTTTTGATTCATCATCTGTTACTCCTTCACTGTCATCTTCTTCATGAACATAATAGCAGTTCTTTTGAAACCTTTGTCTGTTAGTATTAGACCGTGCAGATTTTTCTGGACATCTTGAAGCAAAATGACCAATCTTATTGTAGTTGAAGCACTTAAAAGGTAGTTTTCCTTCATACTTACCGGATCCTCTTGGTAGTCTTTTTGTGATGAGGGCTTCAAGTTGAGCTGTTTCTGCTTCTTCTTCTTCCATGTCTCTTCTTGCTTGATCATACCATGATATCTTCCTTGAAGAGTTTTCTCCCGGATCAAATCTTTGTTTGCCTTTCACATAGGCACTGGCTTTGAAAGCAGATTCAATCTTGGGAGGATCATCTCCAAACTCGGTCATTTCAAATGCAGCTAGCTTGCCAGCCAATTGTTCTCTTGTGATGGTTGTGTGGGCTCTGAATTCATCAATTGCAGCAACCTTGATTTTGTAGGCGGCAGGAAGGGATCTGAGGATTTTGCAAACAATCTCATTTTCATCCAGAGTTCCACCAGCATTTCTAATTCCACACACTAGTTCATTCACTCTTGGCATAAAAGTAGTGATGTTTTCATCATCTCTCATCTTCAATCTTTCAAATTTCCCTTTCAGACTTTGCAACCTTGCACTCTTGACAAACTCATCTCCTTCATACAGAAGTTCCAGTTTAGTCAGGATCTCATATGCAGTTGGTAGGTCAATAACATTTGAGAGATCTGAGTCATTCAATGCACTTAGAAGAGCCTCCTTGGTCTGCAGATTGTTTTTAGCTTCTGTGATTTCATTCAGAGTTGTCGGACCACCTTGTGGAGGTACATATGGTTTTGAAACCATGGCCATGTATGCTTTTCCCATACATTCCAAGTGACATTTCATGCGACCCTTCCAGAGAGTGAAATTGGTTCCATCGAACTTTGGACTATCCTTTTTGTATGACGACATCCTAGATCTCCTCAAGCGGTTAAGCTCCTTTCAGAGGAACCTTGCTCTGATACCAATTGTTGATAACTGAGAGGGGGGGTGAATTAGTTATTCTAATTATTTCTCCCTGGGAACTTTATTAATCAAAGCAACATTAAATCAAACAAACAAACAATACTATGAAATAGAAACACATGACACAGTATTTTTGACATGGAAACCCAGTTAAGGGAGAAAACCATGGGGTGATTAACCCAAAGATTATTCTCTATTAGAAGAATAAGGAATTACAAAAATGGCACTTGCCAATTAGGGCTCACTGCCCGAGCACACTGCTCACAAAGAGGCCTACTACCTACAAGGAGACACACTGTCTACAAAGTGATAAGAATCACAGTCTTGAACTAGAGAATGACATCTTTACCATGTTCAGATCAGTTCCATTTAAGCCCAAAAACCTCTGTTCTGTCTTTCGTGCTCTTCTTCACCACACCACTCACTTCCTCGCATCACCACCTTCAAATGGACTCACAAACCTTTATTTATACAAGACATCGACTTATCTAAGTCAGCAATCAACTATAAGAATATCCGCAAGATGAATAACACATCCGGTCGGCCACCACAAGAGCATTCGCAGGATGAACAACTCATCCGGTCGGCAAAACAGAGCAAGAACTTCATCCGGAAGATTATCTTCAATTTCGGGCTCTACCATCAATGCAGACCAATCAACACAACCTTAATATGATCCAAGTACCTTCACAAGCCTGCCTGAATGACCAGGTACATCCGCACTTTCTCTACGTACTGGAATCTCTTCTCTTCCTCATCTGGAACTTCAAGAACACTGTCTGTCGCCACTGTCATAATGCAAAAGGTATTTTCGGACCTCCAAATCATACACAACTCGAGATGACACATCACAAGGACATCTCAAATACTCCTTCCAATCCGCAGATTAGGATCATACAGTTCTAGACCTCACCGGACCTTTCTGTGATCCTCTGTCACCTCTGAACACTTACTGGAACCAATTCCACACCGACAGCCACAACTCCTTCAGATCTTCATGCGGACCTCTGAAATACTGACTGAAGTATCTCAAGACTCATATCTACAAACCCTTTAATCTGCATCCTCTAGTTCGCATCCTATACAATATATTTGCCTTCTTCTCATCACTGTTCTTCACTGTTCCTGACTAAGGCTAATTTTCTCAATATCCTCAGCACACTGCTCATCGAATCCCTCTTGTCAATGCAATATGAGTATGTTGACATCAATGACAATACTAGTTCACCTCATACTTGCAACAGTATGAGCACCTCGTAAATTAGTAGGTTAGACTTTTGTTTTCAATAAATGTTGTTGTATAGTAGTTTAGATTCTTTTACTTCCCTAAGTGCTTCTGCACAGGCTGCTTTGTCATTAGGAGAAAGCAGGCCTTCCCCCCTTTTTTGTGTTTTGAGAGGCAAGTCTAAGTTTCCCAACATATTTTAGACTTGACTCCATGCCCAATGGATGCTTGAGGCCACTGGTCTCATGTTTAGCAGGCAAACATCCCATAGAGTTCTCCAAAAATGTTAACCTTTTTCCCTATGTCCAGAGCCAAATAGTTAACCTGATATTTTCCTTGAAAATCCCTTTAAAAGGGTCCCTATAAAGTAAAGTACCAAAATTCCCAGAAGCCTTGCCTAATAAACCTTACCATTGTAAAGAGCTTGAAAAAATAGGCAGGTTTGCTTTTTACAGCACCCTGAAATTTGTCCAAATGAAGAAGTTATGCATGGTCAAAGTTTCAGTCAACTGATAGTTCAAATGGGCATTTTGGTGAGCTCTCAAAAAAATTCCACTGGCATTTAAAAATGATCACCGCGGGTCGCAACATGTGTCAACAGCAGAGCACAGTTTATAAAAGTTTCAATGTTGCCGTGGAGGGCACCACGTGTCGGCTTCCGCCAAAGTTTCATTGCAGTTTCTTTAAGTTTCTAACTTGCAGTTTCTTTAAGTTTCTGAGAGTGGCACAGATGGCACCACATGGAGCCACCCGAGGGACACATAAAAGGTAACTCAAGAGCCCCACGGATGGAGACAGGTGGCAGCCTCTGCTATGTTTCTAAAAGTTTCTCGGCTTCCGCCCAAGTTTCGTGAGCCCCTTTTATAAAGTTTCTCAGTGCTGTGGGTTGCGACAAGTGTCAGCGGTGGGAGTCCCTATATTGTTTCTCAGATCCATGCAGAACTCGCCACATGTTGCTTTTCGTTGAAGCCTTTTCAAAGTTTCTAAGTGAAGAGGAATGCTCCACGTGTCCCTTGCAGTTGCTGTGGAAGCTGACGCATGTCAGCTTCCGCGTGAGTTTATATTTTTTTTGGTGCTAAGCCAAGGGAAGAGGTGGGCCCCTATAATGTTTCTAAAGTGAAGTAGGACTCGCCAAGTGTCAATTTCCACATGAGTCTTGAGTGGGTCATTGAAAATTTTCTACATTGTTTCTCTCTACGTGGAAGGTGCCAAGTGGCGGGCTCCGTCCAAGTTTTTGTTCATGTTTCAGGAGTACCGCGGGGTACGACATGTGTCCACTTCTGCCTGAGTCCCAGCTGAGCCTATATTGTTTCTCACGGCAATGTAGAGATTGCCACGTGTTGCCATCCACTAAAGTTTCTAAAAGTTTCAATGCCGCAGCGGAGGATGCCACATGCCCCTTAACATTTCTGCGGAAGCTGCCAAGTGGCGGCCTCCGCAATGTTTCCTTTTGTTTCAAGGCTTGGTGCAGGCAAGGTGGGTCCCAGTAGGATCTCGGTTGCTGCGGATATTGTCGTGGGTTGCAACAGGTGTCGCAAGTGGAGGCTCGGTTATAAGGTTTTGGCGTGGGCACGGAGAGCGACACATGTATCATACAAGGTAATGCGGAACTTTCCACGTGGTGGTGTCTACGTAAGTTTCCAGTAGGGGCTTCTCAAGAGGGTGATACAAGATGGACTCGGCAGGAAAATGAAATACAGCTAAGGGTGTTTTTCAGGTCCGCAGCTCGTATGTTCGCATAAATAGAAAGGGAGATGCAATTGGTGGGGTCTGCAATATGCAGGGTCTTTTGGCACTCGGTTTCTTATATAGACACAGCCCGGACCCGACGGTGTTTTTTAATAGTTTCATAATGATTCTTCGGGTCCGCAGCTTACATTTAGGGTTGTTTATGCTGAGACACAGTTAAAGGTACTGAAGCGATATACACACAATTGCAGAAGCAATATACATAGGCGATTGACCAAACTTTGACCACCTGTATCTCCTCTATTTTAGCAAATTTTCACATGTTGTAAGAGGCAAAGTAGTGTATTTTCATCCCCTCTTTCATTTGGTAGACTTTTCAGGAGGTTTTGTGACACTTTTTTGACAAATGGAGATTTTTGGGGGCATTCATTATAGCAGATATTGCAAGCAGCTTTCAACATTCAATGCTAGGTTATCCTCCGCCATTCTGAGGATCAGATTGATAACGCGACTGTTTGCATTGAAGACCCAAATATCTTCCACCTGCCCCTATTCCAGATCTTTTGCGCCATTATTCTTGGTAGGTGGACGTCTCTTCAAGAAGATATTTTTGATTGCAGCTTCCAGAATGGATTTTTGTAACCGACCTAGGTCAGTTTTTGCATTGCTTTATAAGCTGAGGCTTATGATGTAATAAGGGTTGGAAATTTTTGGAAACATTTTGTTCTCCCTATCTCCAAATAGAACTTTTCATATTGTAACTTTGCCTTTCTTCAAATATATGAAAGCTATCATGCCTTTTGCTGATTTTTCTATCTTTGTGTGAATCTGCATATGGTTGTCTGTGAATATTTCTTGTTCCTCTCAATCATTTTGCTCCTTACCTCTATTAGAATCATCTATTCCATGTATATTTGCTTCCTGTATCTGATTATATTGTGCATGCTTCAATCTTTGCAAAGGTTCTTTAGAACTGTCTGGTGCATCACCCTTTCATGTTTTTAAGTATTGTTGCTTTATCTTTCATTTTAGCACATCTCTTCCCCTTTTCACCCCAAATTATGGTAGTTTTAGGTGATAACTAGACAAGGAAGTTGGCCTTCTCTGGAGGTTTGATCTCATTTAGCAAAGTCCCACACTTAGAGATCAATCCCATTGTGTCATTGGAATGCTTGGAATCCCATTCAAGCAGGGTGTAATTTCATGTGACAACAATGAGTTTGAAACGTTTTGTGAAGATCATGGTATTAGGAGACATCTGTCAACTCTTAGAACCCCTGAGAATTTATGGGGTAGTAGAAAGGAAGAATAGGACTATGAAAGAAATGGCTAGGGTAATGTTGAAAGATGCAGTTCTAGCTCACACATACTGGAACGAAGAAGTTCATACTATTGTCTATCTAATTAATAGAGTTCAACTAAGGGTCAACAACACTAAGACCCCTTATGGTCTATGGTATGGTAGGCCTCCCATTGTTAGATACTTTAGGATCTTTGGTAGCAAATGCTATATCACAAGAGATGAAGAAGATCTGGGAAAGTTTGACTCAAGAAGCAATGAAGGGATCTTTCTTGGAAACTCAACCAGAATCAAGGCCTATAGATGCTACAACAAGAGATTGGGAAAGACATTATTGAAAGAACAAATGTCAAAGTAGATGAAAACTTGTATCAGATCTCAAAAGAATCAGAGGACTTTGGATCTGATATCCTTCCATGCATTGAAAATGAAGAAGAAGAGAAAGAAGAACTAGAGCAAATCCCTAAGACTCCAGCAAAGTATGTTCAAAGGAACTATTCTACAGATCAGATCATTGGAGTTAAGAATGAAGGTGTGAAGACCAGGAGAAGGTTTGCAAAGGAAAATGAGAAAGTTAATTTATGTTTATTATCAAAGGTAGAGCCCAAAACCCTTACTGATGCTAGAAAAGATAATGGATGGATGAAGACAATGAAAGAAGGCATGAATCAAATAGAGAAGAATCAGACATGGGAATTGGTTCCCAGACCATCCAATAAGAATGTTATAGGAACAAAGTGGGTGTTCTAGAATAAACTAAATGAAGATGGTGAAGTTGTGAGAGACAAAGCAAGGTTGGTGTGTAAAGGTTATTCACAAGTTGAAGGTATTGATTTTGAAGAGACCAATTCTTTGGTAGCCAAGATGGAAGCAATCAAGATGTTTCTAGATCTTGCTACTCATAAGAAATTCAAAGTTTATCAGATGGATGTCAAGTCAACATTTTTGAATGGTGATTTAGAGGAAGAGGTCTATATTGAACAACTGGATGGGTTTCAATTGTCAAGAGTCTGGACATGGTGTACAAACTCAAAAAGACTTTATATGGTCTCAAGAAAGAACCTAGGGCTTGATACACTAGATTGGATAAATACTTATTTTAGCAAGGCTTCAAGAAAGGTACCACATATAGTAATATGTACATTAAGTAAAATGAAGACATGATTCTAATAGTTGGAGCATATGTGATGATATCATCTTTGGTGGAGAGGATAGTATGTGTAAGTGGTTTTCAAAAGAGATGTAGAAAGACTATGAAATGTCCATGATTGGTGAGATGTCTTTCTTCCATGGGCTTCAAATTTGTTAGCTAGATGGTAGTATCTTTATTTCTTAGTCTAAGTATGCTAAAGAGATGTTGAAGAAGTTTGGTATGGAGGATTCTAAACTAGTAAGTACTCCCATGGTTATTGGTTTCCACTTGAGCAAGAATGATGAGTCTCTAGAGGTTGATTAGACTCTTTATAGATCTATGATTGGAGGATTATTGTACTCAACTACTTCTAGACCTAATATTATGCATGCAGCATGTGTAGGCATTGGATATCAAGCTAATCCTAAGAAAACACATAAGAAGGCAGTGAAGAGAATATTCATATACTTGACGGGAACTCTGGATTTTGGTTTATGGTATCCTAGAGGTAATGACTTTGATCTAAGTGCCTACACTGATGCTGATACGGTTGGTTGTGTTGATGATAGAAGAAGTACAAGTGGTGGTGCTTTCTTCATAGGAAGAAAATTGGTCTCTTGGTAGAGTAAAAAGGACTCAGTATCCTTAGCCACAATAGAAGTTGAGTATATTGTTGCAGCATCTCGTTTCAATCAAGTGATTTGGATGAAGTAGACCTTGAAGGATATAAAGGTGATGTGTGATGAGCCTATCCCTATTTTGTATGATAACATTAGTGCTATCAATATATTCTAAGGATCTAGTGATGCATTCCAGAACCAAGCATATATCAATCAAGTTTCACTTTTTGAGAGAGAAGGTTGTGGAGAAAGAAGTGAAGTTGGAATATGTTCCAACAAAGGATTAGATTGTAGATATTTTCACCAAGGATCTTTCAAAGGATACTTTTGAGTATCTCCAAAAGCACCTTGGGGTAATTGCCCCTCCTTCTTACTAGATGTATGATTGGTACATCTATATAGGGGGAGTAATTCCTACTATATATTTTTCCTAGGACAATGGTGGATACCTCTCAGGGGGAGTAGATAGTGGTTGCTGATGATAGGGGGATCTATTTGTTGCAAGAAGAAGTCATGACCTAAGGGAGAGAAGTAGTTTCCAATTGTCCTTGATGTCAAAGGGCGAGAATGAGCATGTATGTGTAGCAGGTGTGTGTTACCATCAAGGCTAAAGGGGGAGATTGTTACACATATGGTTCATAAGGTTGTCATTTATGTCAACACTATCATACAGTTGTCATTGATGTCAACACTATCATAAGGTTGTCATTGATGTCAATATTGTCATAAGGTTGTCATTGATGTGGTGATGGATGATGTTGATGAGGGAGATGGTTGCACATATGTTGTTGATGTTCTCATAGTTCATGGTTGGATGTCATGAATGATGTTGATGTTCATGGTTGGATGTCATGTCTTGACTGGTGATTGTAGAGAAGACATATTGGAATTATAAGTTCATGGTTGGATGTCATGCTGGATATAATATGGTTACTAAAGTTCATGATTGGATGTCATGATGAATATAATGTGGTCACTGAAGTTCATGGTTGGATGTCATGCCTCAATTAATGTAGAGTGGAGTATGAATTTATATTAAGATGAGAATTACAAGCATCAAGAAGATATTAATATGGGAATTAGAAGCACTTCTAAGGATGTATGAGCTATCACAAGAAGGTTCTGGTCTCTGCAAGTTGATGAAGTTCATTGCTATAGGAAGGTGCTTGGGAGACTACCTTGAAGACTATCTGGGAGAATGCTTTGCATTTTCATGCTACTAATGTTGTGCCTTTGTGGATTGAGAGATAGCTTCATATAGTGCCAAATCTTGTATGTTCCAAGTTCCATTTTGTTTGGATTACTGGAAGAGTGTTTTGCAACTGACAGTTTAAAGACAGTGTGTTCTAGATGGATTCTTGATCTCAAAGTACATGTTTGAAGGTATGAAACACAATTTCTTTGTTGTCTAGAGTTAGAGATGTATCTCAAGATGTGGTATGAGTCACGAAGACTCATCTAGAAGGATGTCATGAAGATATTTCTTGTTTCAAATATTGCACAAGGTTTTCAAGTGGTTCTGACCATTATGCTTCAAATTTCATGTTTTCCTATTCAAATCCCTCCTATTTCAAATGAACAAAGTGTGTAGATGTTTTCTCTTGAAGGATGATGTTGTGAAGAATGTTTAGGACTGGGTTAAGCATGTG
This sequence comes from Cunninghamia lanceolata, assembly GCA_027924645.1. NCBI lineage: Eukaryota > Viridiplantae > Streptophyta > Pinopsida > Cupressales > Cupressaceae > Cunninghamia > Cunninghamia lanceolata. The sequence goes on along the minus strand of BSBN01000194.1, from coordinate 6,190,495 downwards.
TTTGGGATCACAAGGCCAGTTTCTTCACCTAGAGTAGCATGTAGTGTTGCCCCTATCTCAAGTGTTGTCATTGATGTCAAAAGAGGTAGGTTATGCATACTATCAAGATTGTCCAAAGAAGTTGATCATATTGTCAAGTAGGTGCCATTATGACAGAGGTTGAATGGTCATTTATATTCAAAAGATATATGATGTTTATTGTGCACCAGGACAGTGATAGGAGATCAAGTTTCAAGAGTTATTACCAATGACAAAGTGTAAGCGCAGTCACAGTTTGTCTTCAAGATCTTCTTCATGTTGATAGTGTACTCATCATTAAGGTGGTGATGCAGTAAGATTGGGATTTTTTGGTGTTGTAAGATTGCTCATATAAATTTTGGATCATAGGAGTTCATATATATTATGATATTGGGATGCTTGATGCTTGTCAAGATTGTCAAAGATGACAAAGGGTTTCAAAGTTAGAGGTTACAGAGGAGTTGTAGTGGTATTAGTATTGTTGAGGATGTTTTCTCATTTATTCCTTCATGTTGTGATAGAGCTACAATGCAATAAGCATGTTGATATGCAATCAAAGTGTTTAGGAGTTAAGTGTTCAGGGTGCATAGCACAAGTGATTGTCAAAGCACATATGAAAGGTTCATGTAATGCAAAGGCACATATGAAAGGTTCATGCAATGCAAAGGCACATACGAAAGGTTCATGCAATGCAAAGGCACATATGAAAGGTTCTCATGTCAAGGTTCTAATGATAATGATGCAGACTTAGTTCAATTCAATGATTCATGGTTAGTGACTGATTTAGGGTTTAGTAATGAAAGACTTTAAACCCTAAATAAAAGCTCCTAAATCCTATTTTAAAAGCCCTAAACTAACCATCATCCACTTTAGTTCTATTTTTTAGTTGATTGGATGATCCAGTCACTTTATGACTTAAGTGATGTTTAAGGGTTCTTGGCTCATGGGGAAACTAGCCCCAACCTCCTAGGGAGTCCGGTGGACCACAGACTTTTTAATAACATTGGCGGGAGCTCTCATCAAATGGTCAAAGATTAAATGGATCATGGAGTGAAAATATGAATCGACTATTGCCTTTTAAAGCATTTGAATCCCAACGGTTGGTGGTTGTTGCTAAATTTCATGTGTTGTTGGTTATAAAAGGCTAAAAAGAATATTTTTGTCTTTCTTTTAGGAGCAAAAGGGCCAGTAAAATTTAGAGAAAGCATGATAAAATGTTTTTGGAAAGTTTGATCCATGTTTTGTAAAGTTAAAATGCATATCTACCTATCTATATGTAGCTTTAACAGTTTTGTGAAGGATTTTTAATTGTTTGCAGAGATTGAAGATTGATGGCTAGTTTATGAAGTATAATGATGAGGGATGACCAGGAAATATTTTGTTGAATTATGTATGATTTGTTTGAAAGTTTTAGTCTTTGATATTGGTTTTTCAAAGGAATATCATCTTGTCTACAAGAAGGTTAATCAGTTTTAAGTAGGGCATCATAATAATTTTAGTGTTTGATATTTGACGACCTTTCAGAGTTGTGTTTGAAGATCAACTAGTTGAAGACTAGCAATTTGTCCATACAAACGAATTGTTTTTGCAAAGATTGACATTTATATTAATGACCAAACCAAGAGTGTTTAGTTTGTAAATAATGAAGACTTTGTTAAGGTGAAGATTAAAGGAGAAATAAGGTTTTATATTGGAGTGAACAAGGTAACCCCCTGAGATATTTTGCTTTGTATTCAAGGTGTTTTCATCAAGTCTGTGAGACTTTCTTAACTCAGTGAGACTTTCATTTTGCTAGTGAAGCATTCATAAGTTAGTGAGACTTTGTAAATGATTATACTTTCATACTTAAGCTAGTGAGGCAGTTTTGAGTGGTTTTTCTACCCCAGGAGTGTTTTCCACTCGTAAAATATTTTTTGTCATAATCTCATGTCTTGTGTGAATTCATTTATCCTATATGTTTGAACATTTAGTTTTGATTGTTCAGTATTTAACTCATCTTTTTGATAAAGTTCATTGTCAAGTTTGAGAAGTTCTAAAATCTGGTTTTAGACTCAACACTGATTCACCCCTCCTCTCAGTGTTGTTTGTACTCCTACAATTGGTATCAAGGCATAGATTCCCTATTGAGGCTTAATTAGCTTGGGTAGGTCATATAAGTGGAGTACTTGTCATGGCAAGATAAGAGGGATTTTCAACATACAAGGCACCTTTATTTGATGGGTCTAGTAATGCTTTCTAGAAGTATAGAATGGAGTCATATTTGTCTTCTTTGGGGTATGATGTGTATGCTTCTATAGAAAATGTGTATAAAGCAACAAATCATCCCTCTACTCCTGATGAGAAGAAGGCATATGAAAACAATGCTAAGGCCAAAAATGCAATATGTTGTGGGTAGCCCAATGAAATACTTGTCAAAATTATAGATTGTAAGTCAGCTAAGGCTATATGGGACAAGCTATCCAATATCTATCAAGGAGATGATAAAATCAAGGAAGCAAAGTTACAATCTTACAATACTAAATTTGAAAGTCTCAAAATGAGTGATGATGAGAAGGTGATTGATTATCTCCTGAGAGTTCAAGAGATTGCTAATTCTATTAGGGATTTGGGTGATACCTTAGAAGAAAAGGCAGATGTAACTAAGGTTTTAAGCACTCTAACTCCTAAATATGAATCCAAAGTGTCTGCATTAGAGGAGAGAGATTTGATCAAAGTAACTTTTGATGAGCTTCATGGTACTTTCACTGCTTTTGAGATGCAGATCTGTAATGATACTCCATCAAGAAAAGAAGATGCTTTCAAATCATTTAAAAAGGAGAAAGAGTTAAAGTTAGATTCAAAAGAGGTAGATGATGATCATGAATCTTCCTTTGTCAGCAAATTGAAAAAGGGATCAACAGGAAAGTATAAAGGTAAACTTCCATTTAAATGTTTTGGTTGTGGAAGAATAGGATACTATGCTGCTAAATGTCCTTACAAAGATTTAGACAGTGATGAAGAAAATGAGAATTAGTTCAAGAAGAAATAATTCAATCCCAAAAAGAAGAGAAATTTCAAAAAGAAAAAGAGTTTGTTCATAAAAGATGCTAATATAACTGATAGTGGTTCAAAGGAATCATTTGAAGAAGGTGTAGAAACTTTGTTCATGGCTATCATAAATGAAAATAAGAATAATAAATGTGAAGATCATCCAGAAAGTGATGAGGCAGTAGTTGATCTTGAAGGTGAGTTGAAGTGTGCTCTAAGTGAAGTCAAGAAGCTCAAAAAGGAGACAATTACCCAAAGAAATCAATTTCAAAAGGACAATGAAGTTATGATTGGCAGTCACTAATTATGAGAAGCAAATTATAGATCTAAAATTATCTCTTGAAGAGAGTAAAAGAATTGTTGATGTTACAAGAAAAGAGTTAGATGTCAAAGTCAAAGAATGTCATACTCTACAAGATAAAATTGTTACTTTAAGAAGAAAACTTGATATGTGCAGGAGTAGTGACAAACTTGAAGATCTTTTGGATAAATAAAAAGGTTTCAAAGACAAATCTAGTCTAGGGTTTGAAGAAGGACAAAGCTCACATACCAAAAGTTTTTAGTAGCCTGATATCAATAACAAAAGCATCATGAAGGAAGAAAACTTCAAAAGGAATGAGTCTTTCAGGTATAATATGCATTTTCTTGGTTATTGTTTTTGTTGTAATAGGTATGGACACAAAGCGAATGAGTGCAGATTTGGTTTTTGAAGAAGAGAAATTTTTTTGACAAGAAATCCTTTTGTGTTTTTAAGAGGATTGAAGTGTTTTAATTGTAATAACTTTGGGCACATAGTCAAATTTTGTAGACCTAACCTAAAAATACAGTAAACAAGGATGAATGCTCTTTCCAAAATGTCCTCTTCAAGTGTTGATAAGAAAATGTTGTTTGGAAACCGAAAATAATGAGTAAGAATATTGAAGCTATGATTGTTCAAGCTTCTTTTCATGCAAAGAAGAAGGAACAGTGGGTTATAGACAATGGTTGTTCTAATCATACAAGAGGAGATAAATGAAAATTCATCATGTTTGAAGACCTTACTGAAGGATCAGTTATATTTAGTAACAATGATTGCATTTTGATCAAAGGAAGAGGTATTATTCTTCTACATGATGAGACTCCATTACATGATGTTTATTATGTTGAAGGCTTAAAACATAATCTATTGAGTGTAAGCCAAATTTGTGACAATGGATTCAATGTTGTTTTTAATGCTCATGGTTGTGAAATCAAAAAGAAATCAGGAAAGGTTGTTGCAGCAGGGTTAAGGACAAGTGGAAACATCTATAATCTTCATGAAACTAAAAATAGAAGTGTAGATGGACATATTTGCTTCATGGGTCAAGTTGAAGAAAGTTGGCTAAGGCATAGGAGACTTGGTCATGTAAATTTTGATAATCTTGAAAGGATCAGCAAAAATTAGAATGTTAGAAATCTGCCTCACATCTCCAAGCCAAACAATACTATTTGCAAAGAATGCCAATTTGGTAAGCAAATGAAGGTCAGTTTTAAAGTTAAAGAGTATTCTTCTTCTAAGCCTCTACAACTTGTTCATTTAGAATTGTGTGGTCCTACACGGACTAAGGATTTAGGAGGTGAAAGATATTTTATGCTCTTTATTGATGGCTTTTCAAGAATGACCTGGGTGACCTTATTGAAGCACAAATTAGAAGCCTTTGATAGATTTAAGATCTTTAAGAAGATGGTGGAAAAGGAATTAGATTTCAAGCTCAAACGTCTAAGGTCAGATAATGGTGGAGAATATACATCCAAGGAGTTTGAAGAATATTGTGAGAAACATGGGATCAAAAGGAAATTTTTATCTCCTAGAACTCCACAACAGAATGGAGTAGCTGAAAGGAAGAACAATATTGTGAAGGAGACGGAAAGGACATTACTTCATGATGAAAATCTGCCCAATAATTATTGGAAGGAAGTCGTCCATACAATAGTATATACTCTAAATAGAGTACAATTGAGGGTAAAATCTAACCATACTCCTTATGAACTATGGTATGGTAGGTCAGCTAATGTTGGCTACTTTAATATTTTTGGTAATAAATGCTTCATTAAGAGAAATAATGATAATTTGGGAAGTTTTGAGTCTAGGTGTGATGAGGGCATATTTCTAGGCTATTCTACACATAGTAATCCTACAAATGTTTTAACAAGAGACCCAAAAAGGTGATAGAAAGTACTAATGTGAAAGTGGATGATAATTTGTAGCCATTTGTGCAGCTCATTCAAAACAAAGAAGATGAAGAACATCATTCAAAAAAACAAGAGGAAGTTCAAGTGGAAGAAGAAACTTCTGAAAAACCTATTGAATCTAAAGATAAAACTCCTTCAAAGACATTGCAAAGAGATCATCCAAAGGGACTGATTATTGGAGATAAATATATTGGTGTGTCAACAAGGAGAAGACTTCCTGCTACAAATAATCAAGCACATGTTTGTTTAATATAAAAAATGGAGCCAAAAACCTATACAGAGGCTAGCAAGGATGAAACTTGGATTAAAGCTATGGAAGAGAAATTCAATCAAATAGAGAAGAACAAGACATGGGAACTTGTGCCAAGACTTGAAGGTAAAAATGTTATTGGTGTAAAGTGGGTATTTAGAAACAAACTTGATGATAAGGGCAAAGTTGTTAGAAATAAAGCTACATTGGTTTGTAAAGGCTACTCTCAAATTGAGGGGATTGATTTTGATGAAACTTTTGTACCTATGGATAGATTAGAGGCAATAAGAATGTTCTTAGCTTTTTTAGTTTATAAGAATTTTAAGGTGTTCCAAATGGATGTCAAATTAGCCTTTCTAAATGGTGATCTTGAAGAAGTTTATATGGAGCAGCCTGAAAATTTTGAATGCAAAGACAAATTGTATTATGTGTACAGGTTGAAAAAGGCCTTGTATGGCTTGAAAGAAGCCCCAAGAGCATGGTACTGTTAGATTTAGGATAGACAACTGAGAGGGGGGGTGAATCAGTTGTACAAAACTTTCTTCCAATTAAACACTTAAATCCACTTTGTAATTCAGCAGCATAAAGCTAAAACATTCATGGAAATATAATGCATTAAATCAAGAGCAAAAACACATTAACACATATGACACCAAGATTTTGACATGGAAAACCTGATTAAGGGAAAAACCATAGGGTGATTAACCCAAGATTGTATTCTCTATTAGAAGAATAGAAAGAACAAAATGGCACATGCCAATTAGGGCTCACTACCCAAGCACACTACTCACAAGAGGCTCACTATCTACAAGAGACTCACTATCTACAAAATAATAAGTATCACATACTTGAACTAGAGAATAGCATCTTCACCATGCTTGAATCAGTTCCATTTACACCCAAAAACTTCTGCTCTGCCTTTCACTCTCTTCCTCGCTACCATACTCACATCTCCACACGAATTACTATGAAATGAATTTATAACCCCTTATTTATACAAGACATTGACTTAGGAATAATCATCTAAGTCAACAAACAACTACAAGAACATCCGCAAGATGTGTAATTCATTCGGTCGACCAATCTCAAGAAGAACACCATCATCTGGAAGTTATTCTTCAATTACAAGCTCCAACTCCAATGCAGACCACCAACATGAACTGGACATGATCCAAATACCTCCACAAGATTGCTTGAATCACCAAGAACATCCACACTTCATCTGCTTACTAAAATCCTTCTCTCCTTCATTCGGAACCTCAAGAACACAATCTGTCATCATTGTCACAAAGGAATAGATGATTGTGGACCTTCAAACCATGTACCAATTGAGTTAACACTTCACAAAGACTTCCTCAACACTCCCTCAAATCCGTAGAATAGGATAATGCATTTCCATATCTCACCAGACATATCTGTGTCACTCTGTCACCTCTGAACACCTACTAGAACCGGTTTTACTTGGGCGGCCACAACTCCTTCAGATCTTCATGCGGACCCTAAAATCTTTACTGGATCATCTTAAGACTCATATCTACAAACCCTTTAAACTACATCCTCTAATAGTCATCTTATCTTGGATCTTTACCTTACTATCTTCACTGTTCTTCTTTGTTCCTGGTTAGGACTAATTTTCTCAATATCCTCAACACTCAGCTCATCCAGTCATTTTCATCAATGCAACAAGAGTATGTTGACATCAATGAAAACACCGGTTAGGCCCATACTTGCAACAATCTCCCCCTTTGTCATTAATGGCAACATATGATGTGAAAAACTATTTTAACCATCAAGGCAAAAACTTCTCCTTACTATCACAACTCCCCTTATCAGCAACAACCATTCACGTGTCTTCTCTTCCTTTACTCCTCCCCCTTTGATCATCAACCACTTGTTTTTCACGTCTTTTCTCCCCCTTTGACATCAATGGCAAAGGGCTCATACTTACAATTCCAACACTTCAGAATCATACTAGCTGCTCCCCTGAGTGGCAGCTCCCTATCATCAATCCGGACCACAAGATATGACTATGATATCTACCGGACTGATGCACTCCAGTGCACCTTAGTTCATCACTGGAGGGGGAATAACCCCTAACTTCTCCCTAAGATACTCAAAAGAGTCCTTAGGTAGAGGTTTAGTAAAGATGTCTGCAATCTGATCCTTGGATGGCACAAACTCCAATCTGACTTCATTCTTGTTCACTTGTTCTCTTAAAAAGTGAAACTTGATGGATATATGTTTAGTCTTTGAATGCAACACCAGATTCTTAGAAATATTTATTGCACTTGAATTATCACAGAAGATTGTGATAGGTTCCTCATACTCCTCTCTGATGTCTCTTAGCATTTGCTTCATCCACAAAACTTGAGTGCAACTACTTGTTGTTGCAATGTATTCTACTTCTGCAGTGGACAAAGATATTGCCTCTTGTTTCTTGCTCAACCAAGAAACCAATCTCTTCCCCAAAAAGAATGCTCCACCACTGGTACTCTTCCAGTCATCCACATCTCCTACCCAATCCACATTTACAATGCATGAAGAGAGAAATCATGATCTTTGGGATACCACAATCCATACTTAACTGTTCCTTTTAGATATCTAAAAATTCTCTTGATTGCCATGACATGAGATTCTCTAGGATCAACTTGAAATCTAGCAACAAGACCCACAACATTCATAATGTCTAGTCTAGTTTGAGTGAGATACAACAATCCACCAATCATTGACCTGTACTTTTTCTGATCAGCCTTAGGAGAGTCATCATCTTTGCCCAATTTACATCCGGTTGGCATGGGAGTATTCATTGGTTTTGAGTCTTCCATCCCAAAATTTTTCAACAATTCTTTCATATATTTGGTCTGATAAATAAAGATTCCTTTCTTTGTTTGAGTGATTTGTAGACCCAAGAAGAAATTCATTTCCCCAAGCATGGACATCTCAAATTCACTTTTCATTTGATTTGCAAAAGTTTTACACATACTATCTCTTCCTCTAGAAATGATATCATCAACAAACACTTCAACAATCAAGATGTTTTCATGATCAATTTTGAAATACAAATTACTATTAGCAATACCTTTGTTGAAATCAATCTTCAAAAGATGCTTGTCCAATCTTTCATACCAGGCTCTTGGGGCTTGCTTTAGTCCATACAGTGCTTTCTTCAACTTGCAGACCATATCACCATAATCAGACAATTGAAATCCATTCGGCTGCTGAATGTATACTTCTTCTTCCAAGTCACCATTCAGGAAGGCAGACTTGACATCCATCTGATATACTTTAAAGTCCTTGAAAGAAGTAAAAGCAAGAAATAATCTAACTGCTTCAATTCTTTCCACTGGAGCAAAAGTTTCTTCAAAATCAACTCCTTCTATTTGAGAGTAACCCTTACAGACCAATCTGGCTTTATTTCTAATTACTTCACCAACTTCATTTAGTTTGTTCCAGAAGACCCATTTTGTTCCAATCACATTCTTGTTTCTAGGTCTGGGAACAAGATCCCAAGTGTGATTTTTTTTAATTTGCATCAGCTCTTCCTCCATTGCTTTAGTCTAGTTTTCATCATTGCAAGCTTCATTCACTGTCTTAGGTTCAATCTTTGAAATCAGACAATACTCATCTAAATCTTGAGTAATTCTCCTTCTTGTTTGTACACCTTTTCTTTTATCACCTATGATCTGATCTTCAGAGTGGTTCAATCTTACATACCTAGGAACTTTGGGAGTTTCTTGCATTCTTGATTCGTGATCAAGCTCATTCAAATTTATCTCTTCTTCCTGATTTACCGAACCAGTCTGGATCTGAATCTCAAAAGGGGCTTGGACTCCTTGGATCAAAACATCATTCTGATCATCATCATATTCATAAAACCTTGAGGGTTTCTCGATTCTTTCATCAACCTTCACATTAGTAATTTCTATAATCTTCCTCAATCTCTTGTTATAACACTAGTATGCTTTACTTTGAGTAGAGTAACCCAAGAAAATTCCTTCATCACTTCTAGCATCAAATTTGCCTAAATATTCATCTCTCTTAATGTAACATTTTCTACCAAAGACTCTGAAATACCTCACAGTAGGAGTGATGCCAAACCAAAGTTCATAAGGAGTCTTACTAGTATTGCTTTTGATTTGAACTTGATTGAGAGTATAGACTGCAGTGCTGACAGGTTCTCTCCAATAGATCTGAGGAACATTTGCTTCCATCATCATTGTCCTAGATGCTTCCTGGATGGTCCAGTTCTTTCTCTCCACTACTCCATTCTGTTGTGGAGTCCTAGGAGCAAACAACTGTCTCTTTATTCCATGTTTTTCATAGAATTCTATGAATCACCGGATGTGAATTCTCCACCTCTATCGGACCTCAGACACTTTAATTTTAATCCGGTTTCATTCTCTACCATAGCCTTCAATATTTTGAATTTCTCAAAAGCTTTTGATTTCTCTTTCAGAAAAGTTACCCACATTATCCAGGAGTAGTCATCAATTAGTAACATGAAGTATCTATCACCTTGCACACTCCTGATTCTTGTCGGACCACATAGATCAGTATGAACTAAGTCTAATAATCTGGTAGAAGATTGTTCCTTGCTTTTAAATGAGACTTTGCTTTGTTTTCCCAACTAACATTCTTTGCACAAACTATTTGTAGGTTTTACTAGTTTTTGAAGATCTTTTACTGCCTGAGTATTACTTATCTTGATGATATTATCAAAATTCACATGACACATTCTCCTATGCCATAACCAACTTTGATCAATTTGCACAAATAGACAACTTTTACCAGTACCAACTAAATGGAAGATATTACCTTTTGTTTGAGTACCAGATGCAATCTTTGTTCCGGAACTTTCAAAGATCTTGCATTTACCATTCTTGAATCAGAGATCATAGCCTTTGTCCACCAACTGTCCAACACTAAGAAGATTGTGCTTCAATCCTTCAACATACAGTACATTACCGGTTTTATTTTTTCCATCAAAAGAAATGGTTCCTCTACCTCTGATTCTACCAGCAGAATTATCACCAAACTTTACCACTCCTCCTTCATACCTTTCTAAATCTAAGAACTTATTTTTGTCACCTATCATATGGTGAGAGCATCCACTGTCAATAACCCAGTCATCCTTTTCTTCAAGTTGGGCAGCCAGAGCTCTTTCTACAACTTTATGATTGACAGATTCAGAGGGTATTGGATCTTCTTCCTTGATGGAAATAAACACCCAATCACTTCTAGATTTGTTTCCTGTCTCTGATTCATCATCTAGTACTCCTTCATTGTCATCTTCCTCATGAACATAGTAACAATTCTTTTGGAACCTTGATCTGTTAGGATTTGGCCTTAAAAATCTTCCCAGACATCTTGAGGCAAAGTGACCAATCTTATTGCAGTTAAAACACTTAAAAGGCAATTTTCCTTCATACTTACTGGATCCTCTTGGCAACCTTTTTGCAATGAGGGCTTCAAGATGAGCAGTTTCTGCTTCTTCTTCTTCTAGGTCTTTTCTTGCTTTTTCATACCATGATAGTTTCCCTCAAGAGTTCTCTCCTGAATCAAACCTTTGTTTACCTTTTATAGAGGTACTAGCTTTGAATGTAGATTCAGTCTTGGGAGGGTCATCTCTAAACTCGGTCATTTCAAATGTAGCCAATTTACTAGCTAATTGATCTCTTGTGATAGTTGTATGGGCTCTAAATTATTCAATGGCAACAACCTTGATTTTATAAGAAGCAGGAAGGGATCTGTGAATTTTTCCAACAATCTCATCTTCATCCAAGACTCCACTAGCACATCTAATTCCACAAACAAGCTCATTTACTCTTGGCATAAAAGTAGTGATATTTTCATCTTCTCTCATCTTCAGATTTTCAAATTTCCCTTTCAGACTATGTAGCCTTGCACATTTAACATACTTGTCTCCTTCATGCAGAAGTTCTAATTCTTCCCAAATCTCAAAAGTAGTTGGTAGGTCAACAACATTTGAAAGCTCTGAATCAGATAATGTGCTTAGAAGAGCTTCTATAGTCCGCAGATTGTTTTCAGCATCTATGATTTCATTTGGGGCTTTCGGGCTACCCTGTGGAGGAGTATACTTCATTAAATCCATGGTCCAATACTGCATTCCCATACATTTCAAGTGACATTTCATGCGACTTTTCCAAAGATTAAAATTGGTTCCATCAAACTTTGGACTATCTTTTTTGTAGGATGACATCCTAGATATCCTCAAGTGGTTAAGCTCTTTTTAGAGGAACTTAGCTCTAATACCAATTGTTAGATTCAAGATAGACAACTGAGAGGGGGGTTGAATCAGTTGTACAAAACTTTCTTCCAATTAAACACTTAAATCCACTTTGTAATTTAATAGCATAAAGATAAATCATTCATGGAAACATAATGCATTAAATCAAGAGTAGAAACACATTAACACATACGACACCAAGATTTTGACGTGGAAAACCTGGTTAACAGAAAAACTATGGGGTCATTAACCCAAAATTGTATTCTCTATTAAAAGAATATAAAGAACAAAATGGCACATGCCAATTAGGGCTCACTGCCCGAGTACACTACTCACAAGAGGCTCACTGCCTACAAGAGACTCACTGTCTACAAAATAATAAGTATCACATACTTGAACTGGAGAATAGCATCTTCACCATGCTTGAATCAGTTCCATTTAAGCCCAAAAACTTCTTCTCTGCCTTTCACTCTCTTCCTCACTACCACACTCACATCTCCACATGACTCACTATGAAATGACTTTACAATCCCTTATTTATACAAGACATCAACTTAGGAATAATCATCTAAGTTAGCAAACAACTACAAGAACATCCGCAGGATGTGTAATTCATCCGATCGGCTAGTCTCAGGAAGAACACCATCATCTAGAAGTTATTCTTCAATTGCAAGATCCAACTCCAATGCAGACCACCAACATGAATTGGACACAATCCAAAGACCTCCACAAGATTGCCTGAATCACCAAGAACATCCACACTTCATTTGCTTACTAAAATCCTTCTCTCCTTCATCTAGAACCTCAAGAACACAGTCTGTCATCACTGTCACAAAGGAATAGATGCTTGTGGACCTTCAAACCATGAACCAATCAAGTTGACACTTCACAAAGACTTCCTCAACACTCCCTCAAATCCATAGAATAGGATAATGCATTTCCGGATCTCACCGGACCTATCTGTGTCACTCTGTCACCTCTGAACACCTGTCGGAACTGGTTTTATTTGGGCAGCCACAACTCCTTCAGATCTTCATGTGGACCTCTAAAATCTTTACTGGATCATCTTAAGACTCAAATCTACAAACCCTTTGAACCAAATCCTCTGATAGTCATCTTATCTTGGATCTTTACCTTACTGTCTTCACTATTCTTCTATGTTCCTGGTTAGGACTAATTTTCTCAATATCCTCAACACTCAGCTCATCCAATCATTTTCATCAATGAGATAGGAGTATGTTGACATCAATGACAACACCGGTTAGGCCCATACTTGCAACAGGTACTACAGGTTGGATAAGTACTTTCAAGAGCAAGTAGTTACTAAAGGAAGTGTGGACAATAATTTGTACTATATTGCCACAGGTGAGGATATCTTGGTTGTAGTGGTTTATGTTGATGATATCATTTTTTGAAGTAATAATGATGATATGAGCCATTCATTTCCTAATATCATGAAGTCAGAATTTGAAATGTCTATGTTGGGAGAATTGTCTTTTTTCCTTGGTTTACAGGTGTCTCAACTTGAAAAGGGGATTTTCATCTCACAAACCAAATATGCAAAAGAAATGCTTAAAATTTCTCAAATGGATGAATGTAAACCTGTTGGTACTCCTATGGAAATAGGGTACAAATAGAATAAAAATGATTATTCACCTGAAGTGGAGTAATCCCTATATAGATCCATGATTGGAAGCCTCCTATATCTAACATCTTCTAGGCCTGATATCATGCAGGTAGTTTGCTTAGTAGCAAGATTTCAAGCATGTCTTAAACAATCTCATTTAAATTTTGTTAAGAGAATTTTTAGATATATTAAGGGTACTCTTGAGTTTGGGTTGTGGTATCCTAGACATAATGATTTCACTCTTCTTGTATATATAGATGCTGATTGAGCAGGATGTCCTGATGACAGAAAGAGCACAAGTGGAGTAGACTTCTTTCTTGGTGGTAGATTAGTGGCTTGGCATAGTAAAAAGAAAGATTGTGTCTCTTTATCTACTGCTAAAGCTAAATATGTTACAGCATCTTCATGTTGTACTCAGGTTCTTTGGATGGTTTAGTCACTTCAAGACATCAAAGTAGAGGTATCTAAGCCTATATCTATTATTTCTAACAATACTAGTTCTATTAATATGTCCAAGAATCAAATCATGCATTCTAGAACTAAACACATTACCATTAGATATCATATTCTAAGGGAAAAAGTCCTTGCAAATGAGGTGGTGTTGGATTATATTCATACCTCTGATCAAATTGTTGATATATTTACAAAACTATTGCCTAAAGAAGTGTTTGAATCCCTAAGGCAAAGGCTTGGGGTTTTGTCCCTCTCCTCTCTTCAATGAGTTCTTCATGATTTTGGACTCAGGGGGAGTCATTGTTTATTTATAAATTCCTAAAATCCAATCATTTTTTTTTGTTTTCAAAGTTTTCAAAGGTTGCAGGGCAGTCATGATAAGTTGCAGGATAGTGTCTCTATATATTGAGGTTTGTAATAGAACGGGCAACATTTCTTTGTTATGTCTTCATCATGCTTGATAGAGTTCTTCTTAAGGATCAATGGTTCACATTTCTAAGGATAGAGAAAATAAAGGACTGCATTGAATGAAATCAGGGGACAGTCTCATTTTTGGACAACATTTTTTTATTTTCTTTTCAAATCATGGTGAAACAGGGGTCAGCAATTAGAACTTATTAAGTTCATTTATACAGTTGAAGGATAGAAGATAAAATTCTTTTAAATCATTTGACAAAATACTTCATATCATTGTTATGTGTCTTGATTGTAAATCACAGAGAGGACAGAATTTAAACTGTATTTCATCAAACAGAGGCAGTAGTTCATTGTGTAAGTGAAATCATGCTTAAAATTTCACATTCTATACTATCAAATCAGGGAGTCTTGGTGCAGCAGTATGTTGTCAGCAAATGAGGTATGATGACAATTTTTTTCTTTGACTATATTAAAGATCAAACTTTGTCATTGATTGTCAAAAATAGGGAGATGATCATGCAAGTTGTGGTTGCTAAAATGACAAGTTTAGTTGGTTTCAAAGGATTGACATTTGGTTTTGTCATTAATGACAAAGGGGGAATTTTTTACCCCTATCTCAAGTGTTGTCATTGTTGTCAAAGAGGTAGGTTATGCATACTGTCAAGAATGTCCAAAGAAGTTGATCATATTATCAAGTAGGTGCCATTATGACAGAGGTTGAATGGTCATTTATATCCAAAAGATATATGATGTTTATTGTGCATCAGGACAATGATAGGAGATCAAGTTTCAAGAGTTATCACAAATGACAAAGTGTAAGAGTAGTCACAGTTTGTCTTCAAGATCTTCTTCATGTTGATAGTGTACTCATCATCAGGATGGTGATGCAGCAAGATTGGGATATTTTTGTATTGCAAGATTGCTCATACATTTTTTAGATTATAGGAGTTCATATACATTATGATATTGCGATGCTTGATGCTTGTCAAGATTGTCAAAGATGACAAATGGTTTCAAATTCAAAGGTTACAAAGGAGTTACAGTGGTATTAATATTGTTGAGGATGCTTTCTCATTTATTCCTTCAAGTTGTGACAGAGCTGCAATGCAATAAGCATGTTGATATACATTAAAAGTATCCAGGAGTTAAGTGTTCAAGAGTTAAGTGTTTAGGGTGCATAGAACAAGTGATTTTCAAAGCACATATGAAAGGTTCTTGTGTCAAGGTTCTAATGATAATGATGTAGACTCAATTCAGTTCAATGATTCATAGTTAGTGACTGATTTAGGATTTAGTAATGAAAGTCTTTAAACCCTAAATAGAAGCTCCTAAAGCCTATTTTAAAAGCCCTAAACTAACTGTCATCCACTTTAGTTCTATTTTTAAGTTGACTGGCTGATCTGGTCACTTTATGACTTAAGTGATGTTTAAGGGTTATTGGCTCATGGGTAAATCGATCCTGACCTCCAAGCGACTCCAGTGGACCAAAGAATTTTTAATTATGTTGGTGGGAACTCTCATCGAATGGTCAAAGATTAAATGGATCATGGTACGAAAAGATGAATCAATGATTGCCTTTTAAAAACTATTTGAATCCCAACGGTCGATGGTTGTTGCTAAATTTCACGTGTTGTTGGTTATAAAAGGCTAAAAAGATGATTTTTGTCTTTCTTTTAGGAGCAACAGGGCAAGCAAAATTCAAAGAAAGCATGATACAATGTTTTTAGAAAGTTTGATCCATGTTTTATAAAGTTAGAAGACATAGCTACCTATCTATATGCAGCTTTAACAGTTTTGTGAAGGATTTTTAATTATTTGCAGAGATTGAAGATTGATGGCTAGTTTATGAAGTATAATGATGAGAAATGGCCAAGAAATATTTTGTTGAATTATGTATGATTTGTTTGAAAGTTTTGGTCTTTGATTTTTGTTTTTGAAAGGAATATCATCTTGTCTACAAAAAGGTTATTCAGTTTTAAGCAGGGCATCACAATAATTTTAGTGTTTGATATTTGAAGACCATTCAGAGTTGTGTTTGAAGATCAGTTGTTTGAAGACCAACAATTTGTCCATATAAATGAATTGTTTTTGCAGAGATTGACATTTGTATTAATGACCAAACCAAGAGTGCTCAGTTTGTAAATAATGAAGAATTTGTTGAGGTGAAGATTAAAGGAGAAATAAGGTTTTGTATTGGAGTGAATAGGGTAACCCCTTAAGATATTTTTCTTTGTATTCAAAGTGTTTTCATCAAGTCAGTGATACTTTCTTAAGTTAGTGATACTTTCATTTTGCTAGTGAAGCATTCATAAGTTAGTGAGACTTTGTAAACGATGATACTTTCAAACTTAGGCCAGTGAGGCAGTTTTGAGTGGTTTTTCTACCCCAAGAGGGTTTTCCACTCATAAAATCTTTTGTGTCATGATCTCATGTCTTGTGTGAATTCATTTATCCTATATATTTGAACATTTAGTTTTGATTGTTCAGTATTTAACTCATCTTTTTGATAAAGTTCATTGTCAAGTTTGAGAAGTTCTAAAATTTGGTTTTAGACTCAACACTGATTTACCCTCCCCTCTCAGTGTTGATTGTACTCCTACATGTAGTTCATGATAGGGCTTGTCCTATGCATGTTTTCATGATGTGTAATCTTTGGCTGACATGTAAATTGTAATATTCTTGTTTTATTGGCCAACCTACAATGTAATTAATGTAATTTCATGTATATATTGTAAACCTAGTTGATCTAGGTGAGGTATGATTGCAGAAATGAAAGTATGAAAGTGTGAAGAGTAGAGTATGAATATCATATACATTGTGATGTGCAATTGAAGGAGAAAGAATAGAAGTGTTAGAGAATATCCTGATTCATATTTAATATAATTTTTGTGATAGGAGGGAAGTGAAGAGTGTCCCTAATTGATCTAATTATCAAATGAAGTAGAAGTGCAATCATCAAAGGTGTGAGCTTCAATGTTAGTTTTTTAGGTAGTAGAAGGACTGTCATACTGTATTCATTTCTAAGTTTGTTTCAAATTTCAGGGAGTAGTTGTTTCCTTGGGAGTGACCTTAAAACAAAGCTAGTAGGGAGTTTTAGCTTCCTTGGGAGTGACCCTAAAACAAAATCTTCAGGGAGTAGTAGATTCGTTGGGTTGTAGCCCTAAAATAAAGTTGTAATTTTGAGCTTCATACATTGTGAGTTAATCCTCACTGTGGTTTTTCCCTTCTTGGGTTTTCCATGTACATCTGGTGTTATGTTTTAATATGTATTATGTTGATATTTCATGTTTATGTTTATTTTGTAATGTTCAAGTATTAATTTTCTCCAGAGGATTTGAAGTTTGTTTAAATAATGATTCACCCTCCTCTCAATATCCTAGTTTGTCCAACACCTACTGCTGGCAAGTCATGTCTTTTGGTCTCAAAGATGTAGGAGCAACTTATCAAAGAGCAATGATTGTAATCTTTCATGATGTCGCATAAAATCATGGAAGATTATGTAGATGGCCTCCTTAGAAAATTAAATACAATAGCTGGACACCCCAAAGTTTTAAAACATATCCTTGAATGCCTCAGAGAATATAAGGTGAACCTTAATCCAAAAAAATGTGTTTTTAGAGTCACCTCGAGAAAATTATTGGGCTTCATCATCTCTAGAAGAGGAGTAGAAGTGGATCTTGCCAAGGTAGCATCTATCACAAAAATTCCTCTACCCAAAAATCTAAAGCAACTTCATAGTCTCCAAAGCAATCTTCAGGATATCCGTAAGTTCATTGCATAGCTAGCAAATAAATTTCAGCCATTCTCTCATCTCCTCCAAAAAGATGTGTAGTTTAAATGGGATCATAATTGTCAGTAGGCTTTTGATAAAATCAAGGAATATTTAGCATCACTTCCTATTCTCATGGCACCCATTCTAGGATAGCCCCTACTACTTTATATATCCACCAAAATAGTAGCATTGGGGCTAGTCTTGGCACAACACACTGAAACATGCAAAGAAAGGGCTATCTACTATATTAGTTGGACTCGTGTTGGCTATGAGCTCAACTACTCACTAATGGAACGTGCATGATTAACTATCATCTTTGGATCCCAAAAGCTATGACACTATGTGTTTAGTCATTCTATAGAGCTAACTTCTAAAGTCAACCCCCTAAAATATCTACTTTCTAGGGTTGCTTTAATAGGTCGAATGGAAAAATGGGTAATGTTGCTCAATGAATTCGACATTGAATATGTGGATAGAAAAGAAATCAAAGGACAAGTAGTGGTAGATCAATTCGTAGATACCCTAATGCAGGAGCATCCAATGGTGTAAGGGTAATCTTGCATCACCCAAAAAAAAGGTGTTGATTCAAAATCATTGATGTTGTTTCCATTTCTTTTCAAAATTAGTATTTTTGGTTCCATAATCACTTGATTTATAATGTAGAACTTTCAGTTTTTCCAAACTACTAAAATAGCAAATTGTTATTTTTAGAAAGTTTGCATTTGGGCATGGATTGAAGTGAAAATTTACAGGAATCTCTGTAAATGAAAACTAAGACCTTTGGTGAAGGAATCACGCAAAGATCATTTATCTGAAGAAAGATATTAAAGTTTTCGTTTCCTAAAAAATGTCTGAAAATTATTCAAATTCAGGATTGAGTCACTAAATGGCCTTGTACGAGCCCAAAAATGGGAAAAAATAGTAAAGAGGGTTCTTAACACATAGAGCACTCTGCGAGATTTCCAATGCTTCAAACAATGCATCAATCGGATGCATGGATCAAAAGTTATGGCTCCCAGAAGTTGACCTATTTTCAGAGGGAGATGCAAATTTCAAAATTTGGCTGGTGGCCGCTAAAAAGGGCTATATATGACAATTTTTGGGAACCCTTGGTAGTAGTAGAGATAAGGGGAAATGTTTAGAGTCAAGAAAAGGTGGTAAAAATAGAAACCCTAGCTAATTTGGGGTTACAAAAGGCAGAAGATTCCAGAGCCTGGTGATAGGTAGTTGTAATGTGTTGCAGCATGTGGAGGATTGATTCCTCTCATTGTATTTGAGCTTCTGTAATATAATGAGTTATCCAAATCAATAAAAGAACATTCTATTTTCTATGTGCAATTTCTATTGTTGTGTGTTGTATGATTTACCCCCTTCATCAAGTGGTATCAGAGCAAGGGTTCTTGAGTGTGTAGATAGATCACTGACCATGAGGTAGTTTGCACCAAGACCCGAGGTTGTGGGTTTATTGTGAAGATCAAGATGCCTCCATGAAGAAACTATGTTGAAAGAAATGCTTTGACAGAAGAGGGTTTTAGAGCCCTAAAAAAGTAGATCGGTGCATTGCAAGAGGAGCTGCGAAGAGGGTTTGAGCCAAGAACAAGAGAAGAAAGCGAGGATGAAGCTAAAGAAGAGCTATCTGAGGAAGAACAAGAAGTTGCAAGAGATCTTGCAGAAGTTAGGTTGTTGAGGGCCATTTCAAAGATCGAAAAGAGGCCCAAGATCAAAGTTTCTACCTATTCTGGAGATTTGAATCTAGAACAGCTTATTGATTAGATCAATGACATGGAGGAATATTTTGAGTGTGAAGATGTGGAGGACCCAGATTGGGTTAAGTTTGCAAAAAAAAAGTTGAAGGGCCATGCTAGTATTTGGTGGAAGGAGGTCCAGTTAGAAAGGAATATAAGAGGAAAAGGAAAGATTACCAGATGGGATAAGATGGTGGAAAAACTAAAGAAGCAGTTCATTCTTGTGGACTATGAGATGGAGTTGTTGAAGAAGCTACAAGGATTGAAGCAAGCTAACAAGTGTGTCAAGGAGTATACTGAAGAGTTTTATAAGATTACTATTAGGATAGGCCATGCAAATGCCAGCAAGGAGAAGGTAGCCTGTTACATTAATGGGTTGAGGCCAAGTATTCAAGAGGAGCTGAGCCTAGTCAGAATGACCACCATAGAAGATGCATACCAATTTTCCCTGACGGTGGAAGAGAAGCCAAATAAAAGGTTTGATAGAAAGCAAAGGGGAAGAGGTCAAGGTGGGAGGACTGGTGGAAGACCCTCTGGAGGCTGAAATGAAGATCCAAAGAAAAGTGAAGAAGCTGGTACCAGTCAAAATTTGAGAGGAGATAATACCTACCGCCCTCATGACCAGAATAATGGTGAGAAAAGAGGAAGAGGAAGAGGTAGACCTAGGCAAGGACCTGGAAGAGGAGATTTCAGAGGAACTTGTTTTCAATGTGGAGAACAAGGACATTAAGCATACGAGTGTCCACAACATCAAGTAAGGACAAACATAAGACCTGAAGGAAATGCATGAGTTGCACATGTAGATGAAGATGCGCAGTCTAAGCATTCTGAAGATGTTGAAAGGGGAGAAACCCTAGTTGTTAGAAGAACCTTGTTGAATGAGGAGAAAGAACTAGATCAGAGGAAGAGCTTATTTCGCACCAGATACAAGTGTGAAGGTAAGTGTTGTGATTTTATTATTGACAGTCGAAGCACTGACAATCTTGTTTTAGAGGAGATGGTTAACAAGCTGAAGTTGACAAGAATAAAGCATCCACATCCATATTGGATTGCATGGTTGCAAGAGGAGCATAGAGCTTTGGTCAGTGAATAGTGTTTAGTCAAGTTCAAGATTAGAGACTACCATGATGAGGTGCTATGTGATATAATACCGATGGATGCATGTAATATGTTATTGGGAAGGTCATGGCAGTATGATAGGTGTGTTTTCCATAATGGCCATGCAAACACATATTCCCTAACAAAGGATGGAGTTTGTCATAAGTTGAAGCCCTTGAAGGAGGTGGAAGAAAAGGTATGTAGTACTGCCATAATTTTCTTAGTAGATAGTAGGAAATTTTTGGAGGGTATGAAGCATGAGCATCATTGTTTTGCATTGATTCCTAATATTAGTCAAGAGAAATGTGAAGATGTACTAGTAGAAGTCTCAAATCTGTTGGAAGAATTTTACAACATTGTCTCTAATAATGTACCAGAAGGTTTACCACCAGTGAGGAAGATAAGTCATCAAATGGATTTGATACCAGGAGCTAGGTTGTCGAGTAAGGAATCCTACAGAATGACCCTTGTAGAGAATGAAGAGTTGAACAGACAAGTTCAGGAGTTGTTGAGGAAGGGACTGATAAGGGAGAGCTTAAGTCCATGTGTGGTACCTACAGTGCTAGCACCAAAGAAAGATGGAGAGTGGAGAATGTGTACTTTTTCTTGAGCCATTAATAAGATCATGATCAAGTACAAATTTCCATTGCCTAGAATGGATGACATAATGGATTGTTTGAGTGGAGCCAAGTACTTCATGAAGATTGACCTGAAGAGTGGGTATCACCAGATCTGAATTAGAGAAGGAGACAAATGGAAGATAGCCTTCAAGACAAAGGAAGGTTTGTATGAGTGGTTAGTCATGTCATTTGGGCTAACCAATACACCAAGCACATTCATGCGGCCAATGAATGAGGTATTAAAAGATTTTTGGGAAGTTTTGTTATTATTTATTTAGATGGTATTTTAATTTTTAGTAAGACTTGGGATGAGCAACTGATGCATATCAAAAGAGTTTTAGAGAAGCTGACGGAGGAGAAGTTACTAATTAATCTGAAGAAATGTAGTTTTACAAAGGAGTTGGTATACCTGGGATTTGTTGTCTCAAAGGAAGGTCTTAAGATGGACCCCAAAAAAGTAAGGGCTATCATTGACTAGCCTACACCATGGAGTGCTATAGAGGCATGATCTTTTCATGGTCTAGCAAGTTTTTATAGAAAGTTTGTTGAGTACTAGTGACTCAAATTACAGGTTCATTGGTTCCTTGGTTATCCTTTGTTATCGGCTTGACTCCTTGTATCAGTGGGAGTAAGAGGTCTTTGGCCGATCTGCTAGGTTACACCGATGGAGGGCTAGCTATCGGCATGAGGATTACTATCGGCAGGAGTTCAGTGTCTTATGCCGATCTCCAAGGTCTTACCGATGGTAGTGAGACATCGGCATGAGGTTGACGGTCGGCAAAGCTGGTGGTAGGAGCTCCGACAGTGTTGGGTCACACCGACGATGGATGAAGGGTTAGCGATCTTGTCGGCGTGAGTCACTCCGATGAAAGATCATCGGAGTGAGTAGTGTTATCGGCGTAGCTGGGAGAAGTCTCCCCGTTACTTCATGTTATACCGATGAACGGTTGGCGTCGGCGTGAGAATCACTGTCGGCCAAGCCTTGAAGTTCTCTCTCCGATGGACGACATTGGCTTTGGCATCGGTGAGACATTGGTCTTCAGCGAAGTTTGGTTTAGTCTTGATGATTGTTGGTGTCTCTCCGATGGAACGGTCATCGGCTTGACAATCCTTGTCGGGCTGACGTTTGGAAGTTTCTTCGATGGGCATTGGTCACCCTGATGGAAGTTGGTGTTTGGCATCGGCGTGAAAACTTCTATCGGCTCAGCCTTGAATTGTCACTCCGACGGCAAAAGTCACTCCGATGAAGAGTTGGCGTTGTGTTGGCGTCGGTAAGACAAGGAATTGTCGGAGTGAGTGTTGAAGTGTTCACCGATGATGTTCGTTACTCCGATGAGACTTAGTCTGGAGTCGTTGGTGGCAAAAGTGCTGACAATTATCTTATGTGTGTTTGGGCATTTAAACCTGGATGTCCAACTAGAACTTGTGCATGTGGGACTAAAGTTTCCTATGAGAATGCGAACGGTTTAGACAGTTGGATGTCAGCGATACTGGGCAGTTGGAATGAACGGTCGTTTGCATGAGAATCGATTAGATTGCTAAAAGCAATTGAGTAATCAAGTCAGAAGTGTGAGAGAATTGATGAGACGGTGAGTTCAATCTGATGGAGCTCTGGTTTTTCTTCTTCTGTGAAGTCTTATGCTGTATGCTGTATGCAGCATGTGAATAGCATGTGAAGGGACTGAGAAGAGGATGAAAATAGAGTTCAAATGAAATTGTTCTGGCTGAGAAGATGTAGTTCTGTACTGTGTGCTGTTTGTGGCATGATCACAGTATGAAGAACCAACCAAGTGCTGGAGAACTTTGTGCAGGGTTACTGTCAGTTATTCTTCTGAAGGAACAAGATGTAAATCTTCATGAAAGGCTCATTGCCAGTTTTGTATTGTAACTATTTTTCTATTGCTAAATAATACAATGGTGATCTGGGCTTTTGGAGTGTGGGGTTTTTTACCCGTAAGGGTTTTCCCCACGTAAATCTGTGTTCTTGTTCTGTCTTTCATGTTTAATGTCTCTGCTGTTGAAACTAGATATTGTTTGCTTGTGCTTTCCTCTAAGCGTCAATGTAGGAAATGTTCTATGTCTGTTTCCGCTTTAAAGGCATAGTTGTGTGTGTTTTTTGAAGCATTTGGAAAGAATTTAAATTTGTCGAAGACACCACTTTTCTTAGAAATACGTTCTGAGATGCCCTCATTTCCTTACAAAGTTTATCAGGAATTTTAGTAGCATTTGTGCACCCCTAACTGAGACAATGAGAGGGGATAGAAAAGAGTTTAGATGGACTATAGGAGCAGCCAAGAGTTTTGATACATTGAGGCAAAAAGTTACAGAGAAACCTGTTTTGGCACTTCCAGATTTCAATAAGGTATTTCAGGTAGATTGTGATGCCAGTGGCAGTGCTATAGGAGTTGTTTTGAGTTAAGTTAAGCTCATTGCCTATTTCAGTGAGAAGCTTAATGATGCCAAGAAAAAGTATTATGTTTATGATTAGGAGTTTTATTCAATAGTTTAGGCTTTAAAGAAATGGAGACATTATTTGTTTCCAAAAGAGTTTGTTTTATATACTGATCATCATGCTTTACAATATCTTAATAGTCAAGGAAAGTTGAACCAGAGGCACGTAAATTGGGTTGATTTTTTGTAGAGTTATACTTATGTTTCGAAGCATAGGAGTGGGAAGTCCAATAGAGTTGTAGATGCCTTGAGTAGAAGGCAAAATTTGTTGACAGAAATGAAGATAGAGGTTGTTGGGTTTGATGAACTCAAAAGTTTGTATTCTGAAGACCCAGATTTTATAGAGGCTTGGAAAGCTTGTTTGGAACCTATTACTTTGGACATAACAAAATGGTTGGATTTCATAATCCAAGATGGTATGTTTTTTAGAGGAAGCCAGTTTTGCATTCTGAGGAGTTCCATGAGAGAGAACTTGATTAAGGAGAAGCATAGTGGGGGATTATCTAGACACTTTGGTTAGGATAAGACCATTGCTATTGTTGGTGAGAATTATTATTGGCCACAGTTGCAGCCAGATGTGAGGAAATTTGTGCAAAGTTGTAGAGTGTGTCAGATGGCAAAAGGAACAAATCAGAATACAGGGCTATATTAGCCATTACCTATACCAGAGAGGCCATGGGATGATATTAGTATGGATTTTTTTCTTGGTTTATGAAGGACGCAGAGAGGACATGATTCTATTTTTGTGGTGGTGAACAGATTCTCAAAGATGGCACATTTTATTCCTTGTAAGAAGACTAATGATGTTGTTGATATTGCATAGTTATTTTTCAAGGAGGTGATGAGATTACATGGTCTACTTAAGAGAATAGTTTTAGATCAAGGTACCAAGTTTATTGGTTATTTCTGGAGGACATTGTAGAAGAAGTTGAAGATAGATTTGAAGTTCAATTCTGCACACCATCCACATATTGATAGATAGATAGAAGTGGTGAATAGGAGTTTGGGTAACCTGCTACGATGCCTAGTAGGAGATAAGCCCATGGGATAAGATTTGATTTTACCATAGGTAGAATTTTCTTACAACAATTCTGTCAATATGAGTATAGGTAGGTCACCATTCTAGATTGTATATGGAAGTAGTCCAAGAAATGCTTTAGAGTTAAGGAATATGGACAAAGGAGAAAAGGCAAGTGCTGAGGATGAAGACTTTGCAGAACATCTGAAGAATTTGCATGAAGAGGTGAGAAAGCACATTAATAAGATGAATATTTAGTATAAGGCTAAGGTAGATCAGAAGAGGAGATATAAGGAATTTTAGGTAGGAGATGAAGTCAAGGTTCACTTGAGGAAAGAGAGGTTTCCATTTGGAACATATATTAAGTTGAAAATGAAGAAATTTGGACCATGCAGAATTTTGAAGAAGCATGATTTAGGAAACGCATATGAGGTAGAGCTACCAAGTGGGATCAACATTTCTCCTATTTTTAACATTGCTAATTTATCAGAATATCATGAAGGTGGAACATAGGATGGACCAACAGAAGAATAGTGGAGTATTCTGGCATCTACTTCAAAGGAGGAGATAGAAGAGATCTTGGATAGTCGTGTGGAAAGAGTACTCGGAATAGGCAATATGAATAATATCTAGTGAAGTGGAAAGGAAGGCCTATTGAAGATTCTTCCTGGTTATCTAAGGTAGAAGTTGATCATTTGGGGTTTTCCTCAAACACCTGAGATGTGACAAGGTCACTTCTCAAAATTACCCTGGGTGTCTGATGTAGGAGCATCCAGTGGTGTAAGGGCAATCTTACATCACCCAAAAAAAAGTTGTTGATTCAAAATTGTTGATGTTATTTCCATTTCTTTTCAAAATTAGTGTTTATGGTTCCATAATCGCTTGAATAATAATGTAGAACATTCATTTTTTCTAAACTATTAAAACTAGCAAACTGTTATTTTTGGAAAGTTTACATTTGGGCACGGATTAAAGAAAAAATTTACAGGAAGCTCCGTAAATGAAAAATAATACCTTTGGAAAAGGAATCATGCAAATATCATTTATGAGCTAAAAGATATTAAAGGTTTTGTTTCCCAAAAATGCCTTAAAATTATTCAAATTTAGGTTTGAGGCACTAAACGGCCCAATATGGGGCCAAAAATGGGCAGAACCAGTAGAGCTAATTCTTAGCACGTAGAGCACTATATGACCATTTTTGGGAACCCTTGGTAGTAGTACAGATAAGGGGAAAAGTTAGAGTAAAGAAAAGGTGGTAAAAATAGAAACCCTAGCTGATTTGGGGTTACAGAAAGTAGAAGATTCCAGAGCCTAGTGATAGGTAGTTGTAATGTGTTGCAACCTATGGAGGATTGATTCCTCTGATTGTATTTGAGCTTATGTAATATAATGAGTTGTCCAAATCAATGAAAAAAATTCTATTTTCTATTGGTAATTTCTGTTGTTGTGTGCTTTATGATTTACCCCCTTCATCAGACCCCGTTAACCAACCATCAACCATTAATCATGGACTTTCTAGATGAATCTATATTCACCATAAGAGAACAAAATTCCTAGAATCTCTATTTTGATGGGTCATTCACAAGTCATGGAATCAATGTTGGCATCCTATTTGTCACCCCTCAAGGAGACTTCATACCTAAAGCATTTCAGTTAGGATTTTCCTTCACAAATAACATGGAAAAATATGAAGCTCTTACCATAGGCCTTAAGACTACTGTCTAATGGAACATCCACCAACTAAAGGTTTACTGAGACTCCAAGTTAGTCATCAAGTAGGTTAATGATGAGTATCATACAAAGGATGACAAGTTGATCCCTTACAAATGGATGGTGGATAATTTCAAGAAATATTCTATTGAAAATATGTGCCTATGATGTGTTGTCATTGATGTCAACATATCTCTTTGTTAGAAATAGGGGAAACTGTACAGATCAATGAAGTAGATTGCTCTACATTTCAAAAGGAACAAAGATCAAAGTACATAGACCATATGGCTATGTAGAGGATTGTCTAAAGTAGCTCCAATTAAGATTTGAGAGGTTCACATGAAGATTTGAAGAAGATATGGCCATCTTAGTAGAACTGGGTTTTGCAGTGTTCAGAAGTGATAGAGTGATAGGAAATTTGTCCAGATTGCTCTATAATGAAAACTTATGTTTTGCAGATCTAGAGGCATGTTTGGAAAGTCACTGTGTATCCTCAACTCAAGTAGTTCATGGTTTGGAGGTCCACAAGTAATCTTTCTAGGGTGACAATCATGGTAGACAGTGTTCTTGAGGTACCGGAGGAAGATGCAAGTGATTCTAATGATTTAGAGTAGTGTAGATGTCATTGTTGAATTCAATGTGCTTGTGGAGGTCTCTAGATCATGTGCCTATTGTGTTGGAGGTCCACATTCAAGATTGATCTCGTTGTTGAAGATTTCTTCCTTGGTTTTGTTGTTCTTCCTAGTCTTGGCCAACCTTGAAGAACACTTATAATAAGATGTTTGTAAAGCTGACTTTAATGATCATTCCAAAGTTGATGTCATATATAAATAAGTGAAGTGAGGCCATCAAAGGTGTGAATTGGAGTGAAGATGTGGTAGAGCAGAGCAGAGCAGATGAGTTATACGCTTCAATGAGACTGAACCAGGCATGAAGAAGATGTTATTTCTCAATTCATTCTTTCTGTGTTAAACATAAAATCTTGTAGGCAGTGAGCCTCTTTGAGCAGTGAGCTCTGGGTAATGTGCCCAAAGATAAGTTCCTTCCATTTATTTTATGTACTTTTAATAGGGTACGAATCTTGTGGGTTAACCCCCACTGTGGTTTTCCCTTAACCGGGTTTCCACGTAAAAATTCTAGTGTTATGTGTGTTCATCTTATTTCTACTCATGTGTTGTAAATTCATGCTTTAATGTTTACATCATTAATCTATTTGTAATTTGATAAAGAAGATCAAAAGTAGAAAAGATTAAAATTGTAGACAGCTGATTCACCCCCCCTCTTAGTTGTCTGACCTAATTCCAATAATTGGTATCAAAGTCGGTTCCTCTGAAAGAAGCTTGACCACTTGAGGAGATCCAAGATGTCGAATTAAAAAAAGGAAAGTTTGAGATTTGATGGAACAAATTACTCCCTTTGGATGGTGTGCATGTAGTGTCATTTGGAATTTATGGGTGATGCCTTTTGGTTGATAACTAAGAATGAGTATAAGATTCAAAAAAATGGCCCTACAACTCTAGACAAACTCAAGGAAGCTGAATACAATATTCAAGATAAAGAAGCATTGTTGAGTACCCTGACTAATACAGAAATGACAAATGTCCTAGAATTTAAAACTGCTCATGAAATCTAGAAAAAGTTGGAAACTCTGTATGAAGGTGATAAATATGTCAAATGTGCCAAACTACAGAGTTTGAAGGGTAAACACAAAAGGTTGATGATGAGTGAAGATGAAAACATTGCTTCCTACATGCAAAAAGTGAATGAACTTGTGACCAATATTAGGAGTGCTGGTGGAATATTGGAAGAATTAGATATTGTTACCAAGCTCAGATCCTTACCTATAGCATACAAGCATAAAGTTGCTGCCATTGAAGAAATCAGGACTATGACAACTATTACAAGAGATCAATTGGTTCATAAGCTTTCAGCATTTGAAATGAGTGAGTTTGGTGATTCTCTTCCTAAGTCTGAATCTGCATTTAAGGCTAGTGTTTAAGGAAAACAAAGATATGATCTAGGTGAAATCTCTTTAGGAAGATCAAACAGATTTGAGAAGGTAAGGAAGGATCTTGAAGATGATGAAATTGTAACTACAGAACTTGAAGCCCTTATTGCCAAAAGATTGCCAAGAGGAACCGGTAAGTATGAAGGAAAGTTTCCTTTCAAATGTTTTGCTTGTAATAAGAAGTAACTCAGGAAATAAATGGTTGTTCATTGCCATCAAAGAAGAAGATCTAGTGTCTACTGAATCTATTAGCTGTGTGAATGTGGAAAGTTATTTGGCTACTCAGATTGAAGAAAAGGATGAATGGGTGATTGACATTGGATTTTCTCATCATATGACTGGTGATAAAAGTAAGTTCTTAAGTTTGGAAAGATATGAAGGAGGACTTGTGAAGTTTGGAGACAACTCAACTGGTAGAATTCATGGTAAAGGATCCATCTCTTTTGATGGTAAGAATAACACTAATGATGTTCTCTATGTAGAATGATTGAAGAATAATCTTCTCAGTGTTGGACAGTTGGTAGACAAAGGATATGATCTCTGATTCAAGAATGGAAAATGCAAAATCTTAGCAAGCTCTGGAATTGTGATTGCATTAGGTACACAAACTAAAGGTAACATATTTCATTTAAGTGGTACTGGAAAAAGTTGTTTGATTGCTCAGATTGATTAGAGTTGGTTATGGCATAGGAGAATGTGTCATGTGAATTTTGATAATATTATCAAGATAAGTTCTGCTCAGGCTATGAGAGATCTTCCAAAACTTGTGAAACTTGCTAATAGCATGTGTAGAGAATGTCAATTGGGTAAATAGAATAGAACTTCATTCAAGAGTAAAGAACAATTCTCAAGTGGACTGTTGGAGGTTGTGCATACTGATCTATGTGGTCCTACTAGAATTAGAAGTGTGCAAGGAGATAGATATTTTATGTTGTTGATTGATGATTACTCCTGGATGATGTGGGTTACATTCTTGAAAGAAAAATTAGAAGCCCTTGACAAATTCAAAGTGTTCAAGGTTATGGTGGAGAATGAGATTTGTGTGAAGATAAAGTGTCTAAGATCTGACAGAGGTGGAGAGTTTACCTCCGGTGAGTTTGATTCATTTTGTGAAAAGCATGGAATAAAAAGATAGTTATCTGCTTCTATGACTCCTCAACAGAATGGAGTTGTGGAAAGAAAGAACTAGACCATTCAAGAAGTTGCTAGGACCATGATGATGGAAGAAAATGTTCCACAAGTCTATTAGAGAGAAGCTGTGAGTACTGGTGTCTATACTCTTAACTGGGTGTAGATCAAAGGCAATTTTGGTAAGACACCTTATGAACTATGGTTTGGTCATCCTCCTACTATGAAATATTTTAGAGTTTTTGGTAGTAAATGCTATATCAAAAGATATGAGGATCTAGGCAAGTTTGATGCAAGAAGTGATGAAGGAATATTTCTAGGTTACTCCACTCAAAGTAAGCCATACCGATGCTTCAACAAGAGATTGAAAAATATTATTGAAAGTGCTAATGTTGAGGTTGATGAGAGTAAAGAAAGACCTTCCAGACCTTGTGGATATGATTCAAATGATCAAGATGGAAGTCAAAGTCAAGGAAAGCAAGTTCAAACCCAGACTCAGATCTAGATTGATTCAGAAAATCCTGTGACTGAAGAAGTTAGTGCAGATGTTAAGGAACAAGCTCAAGAATCAGAAGTTCAAGACACTCCTAAAACTCCCAGGTATGTAAGGTTGAATCATTCTGAAGATCAAATCATAGGAGACAAGAATAAAGGTGTTCAAACTAGAGGAATAATTGCTAAAGATCAAGTAGAGTATTGTTTGATTTCAAAGATTGAACCAAAAATAGTGAATGAAGCTTGTAATGATGATAACTCATTAAAATAAATGGAAGAAGAATTAATACAAATTGAAAAGAATCATACTTGGGATCTTGTTCCTAGACTTGAAAACAAAAATGTAATTGGAAGCAAATGGGTCTTCTGGAATAAATTGAATGAAGATGGTGAAGTTGTGAGAAACAAAGCAAGATTGGTATTCAAAGGGTATTCTCAAGTAGAGGGAATTGATTTTGAAGAAACATTTGCTCCGGTGGCAAGAATTGAAGCAGTCAAATTATTTCTTGCATTTGCTACATTCAAAGATTTCAAAGTTTACCAGATGGATGTCAAGTCAGCATTCCTGAATGGAGAATTAGAGGAAGAAGTCTACATTGAGCAATTGGAAGGATTCCAGTTGTCTAATCAAGAAGATATGGTTTGCAGATTGAGGAAAGCCTTCTATGGACTTAAACAAGCCCCAAGAGCCTGGTATATAATATTAGATAAGTATCTGCTAAATCTAGGATTTAACAAAGGCACAACTAACAGTAATCTTTATTTCAAGATTGGTCATGAGCACATCTTAATTGTTGAGGTATTTGTTGATGATATAATTTTTGGTGGAAATGGAAGCATGTGTAAGAAATTTGCTAATCATATGCAAAGTGAATTTGAGTTGTCCATGTTTGGTGAAATGAATTTCTTCTTAGGTCTGCAAATCACTCAGTCAGACAAAGGTATCTTCACATCTCAGTCTAAGTATGTGAGAGAATTATTGAAGAAGTTTGGAATGGAGGACTCAAAACAAGTAAGTACTCCTATGATAACCGAATGCAAGTTGAGTAAAGATGATTCACCTAAGGCAGATCAGAAAAAATATAGATCAATGATTGGAGGACTGTTTTATTTGACTTAAACCAGACCTGACATTATGAATGCAGTTGGACTTGTTGTGAGATTTCAAGCTGATCCTAGAGAATCCCATGTTGTAGCAGTCAAAAGAATTTTCAGATATCTAAAGGGAGCATCTAATTATGGTATCCAAAGGATAATGACTTCACTCTTCATGCATATATAGATGCTGATTGGGCAGGAGATGTGGATGACAGGAAAACTACTAGTGGTGGTGTATTCTTCTTGGGAAGGAGATTAGTTTCTTGGCTAAGCAAAAAGTAGGAGGCAATATCTTTGTCTACTATAGAGGCAGAGTATATAGCAGCAACAAGAAATTGTACTTAAATCTTGTGGATGAAGTAAATGTTGAAGGATATCAGAATTTTGTTTGAAGAGCCTGTTACAATCTTCTGTGATAATTCAAGTACAATAAACATCTCAAAGAATCTGGTGTTGCATTCAAAGACAAAGCACATATCCATCAAGTTTCACTTGTTGAGAGAGAAAGTAAGTGAGAATGAAGTCAAAATGGAGTTTGTTTCTTCAAAGGATTAGATTATGGATATATTCACCAAGACTTTGCCTAAGGATACTTTTGAGTATTTTAGAGGGAAGCTATGGGTTATTACCCCTCCTGTCAAAACTAAGATGCACTAGTGTACATCAGTTTGGAGGAATTCACAGTCATATCTTATGATCCAGATTGATGTTAAGGAGATACTACTCAGGGGGAGTAGTCAGTATATAAATTTTGGAGATCAGTCTAAAACAAAAAGGGGGAGAAAATATTACAAATATGTGCCCTTTTCCATTGATATCAAAGGGGGAGAGAAGTCATGTGAAAAAATAGTTACTGATGAAAGGGGTAGAAATGAAGAAAGTGGTTGCAGAAGTGATAAGAGAAAGGGGATAAATCCTTGTCTTGATGGTTGAATCATTTTTTTACATCATATGTTGCCATCAATGACAAAGGGGGGATTGTTGCAAATATGTGCCTATGATGTGTTGTCATTGATGTCAACATATCTCTTTGTCAGAAATAGGGGAAACAATGTAGATCAGTGAAGTACATTGCTCTGCATTTCTAGAGGAATGAAGATCAAAGTATGCAGACCATATGGCTATGTAGAAGATTGTCTGAAGTAGCTCCAATTAAAATTTGAGAGGTCCACATGAAGATTTGAAGAAGATATGGCCATCTGAGTAGAACGGGGTTTTGTAGTGTTTAGAAGTGACAGAGTGATAGGAAATTGGTCCAGGTTGCTCTGCAATGAAAACTTATGATTTGTAGATCTAGAGGCATGTTTGGGAAGTTAGTGTGTATCTTCAACTCAAGTGGTTCATGGTTTGGAGGTCCACTAGCAATCTTTCTAGGGTGACAGTCATGGCATACAGTGTTCTTGAGGTAGCGAAGGAAGATGCAAGTGATCCTGATGATTTGGAGTAGTGTGGCTGTTATTGTTGAATTTAATGTTCTTGTGGAGATCTCTGGATCATGTGCCTACTATATTAGAGGTCTGCATTGAAGATTGAGCTCGTTGTTGAAGATTTCTTCCTTGGTGTTTCTATTCTTCCCAGTCTTGGTTAACCTTAAAGAACACTTGTAATAAGATGTTTGTAAAACTGACTTTGATGATCATTCCAAAGTCAATTTCATATATAAATAAGTGAAGTGAGGCCGTCAAAGGTGTGAATTGGAGCGAAGATGTGGTAGAGTAGAGCAGAGTAGAGGAGTTATGTGCTTCAATGGGACTAAACCAAGCATGAAGAAGATGTTATTTCTCAATTCATTCTTTCTATGTTAAACATAAAATCATGTAGGTAGTTAGCCTCCTATAGGTAGTGAGCCTCTTTAAGCAGTGAGCTCTGGGCAGTGCACCTAAAGACAAGTGCCTTCCATTTCTTTTAAGTACTTTTAACAAGGAATGAATCTTGTGGGTTAACCCCCACCATGGTTTTCCCTTAACTAGGTTTCCACGTAAAAATTCTAGTGTTATGTGTGTTCATCTTGTTTCTGCTCATGTGTTGTAAATTCATGCTTTAATGTTTACATCATTAATCTATTTGTAAGTTGATAAAGAAGATCAAAAGTAGAAAAGGTTAAAATTGTAGACAACTGACTCACCCCCCTCTTAGTTGTCTGACCTAATTCCAACATATTCCATAGCTATTCAATTTGAGTAGGTGCTCTACCTTCATAACAAAGTTGTAGATGCCATGGACACCATTGGGTCTCTCCTAGATATGTTAAATGATAGCCAACTATATAAATTCCTAGTCGAACAACTCGTGAACTCCCGCCTTTAATGTCCCATAATCCAAATTTGTTTGTGACATTTTTGGTCCTAAATCTCCTTGGTACCATGACATTTACACTTATTTACACAACTGCATCCTTCCACCTAATCTATCTACACGCCAATGGAAAACTTTCATCCAATGTGCCTCTTGCTACACTATCCTTGCCAACACCCTTTATCACAGAAGCTATGATGGTTCTCTTCTATGATGCCTAAATATTGAAAAGGCTCACCTTGCACTCCAAGAGGTGCACACTAGTATTTGTGGTTCTCATACCAATGATTTGATCCTAGCAAAGAAGATTCTATGTATAGGGTATTATTGGCCTACTAAGGAGCATGATGCTTTTGAATATGTCAAGAAGTGTAAACCTTGTCAGCAACATGGAGACCTCATTCACACTCCATCACATGCATTACAACCTATTGTAACACCTTGGGCCTTCTCACAATGGGGTCTTGATCTCATTGATAAAATCCATCCCTCCTATTTTGACAACCATAAATTCATCATTATTTCCATAGAGTATTTTACAAAGTGGGTATAATCCATTCCTCTGACCTATACCACTAGATCCCAAATAGCCAAGTTCATCCTATATCATATCATCTGCCAATATGGTATTTCCTCCACCATTATCATAGATAATGGAAAATCATTTGAGAACCATGGCGTTCGTAGTATTTGTAAATGCATACATATGCAACATCACTAGTCCACTCCATACTACCCTCAAGGTAATAGTCAAGTAGAGGAAAATAATCAAACATTGCTCAAAATCCTCAAAACATTTTTCAATGAAAGTGGCCATGACTAGCACCTCCATATTCATCCCACCCTTTGGGCTTACCACACTAGCATTCACACACCTATAGGCACTACACCATACTCCCTAATATTTAGCGCCAAAACAATCTTGCCACTTGAGATCAAACTTCCCTCCTTGTGCATCTCTTTTTGTAACATCATCAATGGGGAAGAATATTGTGTTGCATGCCTACATGGACTAGAGCTTCTTGATGAACAGTGCCTCAATGTCTTGAAACAACTCTAGGCTTACCAAAATAGGCTCCATAGGCATTATAATAACAAAATAAAAGCACAAAAATTTGAAGTTGGTGACCTAGTCCTCAAAGAAAATCAAAGAAAATTTGAGCCTAATTAGCTAGGTCCTTATGTGGTTGTTGCCAAATATGGATCCGGGGCTTACAAGCTAGCTACACCAAAAGGAAAGGAACTAGAAGAGCCCTAAAGCATCATCCATCTAAAAATTTGCAAACCTAGGCTGCTAGATATCTAATCAAAAATCAAAAATACAAAAAAAATCAAAAAGGAATATATATATATATATATATTAAAGAGAAATAATACATCCTATGGTTAAAACCACTCTATGTGGTGCCTTGGGCAAGTACCATGATGAAAACTTGTTCACATGCATCATGTGTAGAAGAAAAACTCAATATCATCTAGGATATCTTCCCCCATTTCCCCATTCATCCACTCCTATTATATCCCTATCCACCAACTTCTCCATGTACTCCATCCAAGTCATCCTTTCTTCAAGAACTCCCAGCTAAAATGCCCAAACAAACTTGTGGAGTCACGTCATACCACTCCTCCCCTATTCCCACACAAACATGTCAACCTAATAGAGGAAACTTGCCAGTCCCATCCCATCACCCACCATGCCCTTGCTTGTCTCTTCAAGAGGTTTTTTCTAGTGATGGTCATCATTAACCACACCTCCACCATACTCTCACACCATCCACCATCCTAACTTAGTAGCTCCAACACTACACAATGGTCTAGCTATATCCCTAGTTGCTCATATCAATTGTCATCAACTACCCCAACACATTAAGATTTTGACATATGGCATCAATTTCCCATGGATTAAATAATTATATATAGGCTTGTGCTTCTACATTTTCCATCATAGGGTTAGGAAAAAGGACCTTTTTATACCATGCAAAGCATATCCCATGCCTGATCAAAGGAGACTTAGCTAGTATGCCTCCTTCAAAGTTCCCCCAAAAGACTTTTTGTTTCTCCTACATTTGTTTAATAGTTCCTAGCTCCCCCCTTGGATGCCTATAAATAGAGTGCACACTCTCCTCACACTTGGGATAATTTTTTCAATCATTATGCACTAGGGATTAAAGATTTTGTTGTGTTTAAGTACATATCCACACATTTTATGACACAAGGGCTACAACTCTTGCATACCAAGTATGTAGTTTAAGTTAACCAATGGGCAATAAAATGCTAATCAATTTGCTATCTAATAAAGGACACAAGCATATATTCACAACAACACAGGATAAGTTGGGGCTTCCTTTCAAATCATATAAACCTTTTTATTCCCCACATGACACTCAACAATCTAAGACTAGATAAATGTTCTTTTCAATTACCAAGTGAAAAAATCCCCCAACAATAATATCAAGGAAGGAGACATATGCACCCTAGCCGCCCCCTAGTCTCTAGGCAACAACTTACACAATTATTAGCATGATCCCTTTTCCACTATATTGTCTGCACCGTCCCTCTCCTTCCATCCCCTACAATATGTGATTTTGACAGGTATAATCATTGCAATCACTAACACAAACCACTCCTCGACACTACTACCATTCCTTTCTTCCACCACCCCCCAATCTAGGGACAATAGATTGTATGATTATCCATGTGTTTTCCCAAGTCTCCCTCAATTATGAGCTCAATTAGTTTTGGTGATGTTGAAACCATCACACCCCCAATCCTCTTCTTACCACTTTCCCTTGAATGAGTTCTTGATAAATAAACTTTTCTATCAAATATTTCCCATATTTGGTATCCGCCCATCACCCCCAAATTTTTTATATAGAAAATTGTAACCCCCACATGCCCATATTTCCAACCACATTCCCAAAATTCCCAACCCATCCTATCAATCTATGAGACTGTTGCACTAGATCTTGATGTTCCCCAAGTTTTTTTTTCCAACTTTCTTGATTATCACCTCATTGCCCCCACCAACCACAACTAGTGATTTTATTAATATATGATTGTAAGTCGCATCATCTTCCCACCTCAAGAAAAAGGTTCCTTTCCTCTATTAGTCATCATGATTCATTCTCCACACTATCCACCTTCATCACCCATCTATCCTATTTCCTAGTTAAGCTTACTTGGACAAGATAGAATGTATTGTGATGGATTCTTATATTTTTTCAGCATAATCTTAGCCCCTCTAGTAGTGTTAGGGCTTGATAGTTTGTGACTTTTAGAATATGGTGGGGCATTCTTAAAGTATTGTTGTGCTCACTCAGATGTAAACAAATCATGGTCAAGGTTTCCATAAAACGCACATTCTTTTCTCTTATCAGACCAACACTCATTAGCATAGTGCTCCTACTAACTATATTTATAGTAGGTAGCATCATCTCTTCTTTGGCCTCCATCTTTGCCTCCACCTCTATAGTTATTGTAATATCATCTATCCACAGTTGAATAATTATTTGGATACACTATCTAATTTTATGGAGGTGTATTCAGGATTGTATTTTTATTCTTTGGTTTGTCCATTTTGGTGCTTTGTACCCATGATCATAGGCATAAAGAGGTCTCTCTGCCAATCCCCTGACATAGGCCATCTCCTGATCCATTTCTCTTTTATTGTTGTAGTGGCTATTACACCATGCCTCATGTTCTTCCTCTTCACTTTGAAGCCTAAATAACAAAGAGGTGTAATCATCAGCTTCATGGTTGTTCCATTCTCTGTATATTCCACAATATATAGTTTGAATCTTTCTTGGGACTAATTTTAGGTCTATTCTTAGTGTAGCATCTCTCTTATCTCCTTTGAGCATCAACCATTTGTTCCTTATATGACCTTCTCTAGAGCAATATGTGCACCAGATATTTTCTCTTTATTTTTGTGGACTAGTATCATGTTTGGCTATGATCTCTTCTTTAATTTTAAATTGTTCTAATTCTAGTTTTAGTTTATCTATTTATTTATTTTCATTATCTTTTTATTTCCTCCTCCATGTATAGGCTTCTATGCAGTAGGTTGATGTTATGACCATTAAATATGTGTTAAATACATTTCCATCTAGGAATGTTCTTATTTCAGGAGTTAGTCTATAAAAAAACCATTCAATGCATTATTTCTCCATCAACAATTCTTCAAATTTCCTAGATACCTCCTTAAATCTTTGATCATATTCCTTTATTGATTATTGATGCAGCACACAACATACACTCAATACAATTTTGCCATTAATCATCTGAAAGCCAAAGATTTGAAGACTGGAACATTAAAAAAACTTTTATTCATCAACTCTATTGCTACAATGAGAGAAAACTCTCTTATATCGAAGAAAACAAAAAAATCAAAAAATTACCTTTTTTGGTAGATTTGGACAATTGTCAGATTTTGCCATTTTAGGTAATTTTACAATCATATCTTGAGAATCCAATTTTTTCCCAAACACTTCCTAAATCTAAGGTAGGACAAAAAGCCAACTAACATCTTAAATTCAAAACATGAGTTTCAAGTTATTAAAAAAAGCAACTTTTAAGAAACTAGAAAAAAACATTTAATTGCCATTTTGAGGGCCAAGATGAAAGTTTCAAGCCCCAAAAAAGTGCCAAGGTGAGGTCCAACTGGCTAGGGTGGGTTGGGAAACCACTGGCCACCTCATAACATATCCACCTATAAAATTTCGTAGAAATCCCACATCCGAGTTAGAAGTTATGACCTCCAAAAGTCCCTGCATCATTCTCCTGTCATTGAAAAGAATGCAGCTCCTACAAGTGAGTGTCTTCAAACTGCAGCCATTTGATTGGATCTAACCTCTGCACTTCCCACTTTGTAATCCGTGTGCTATCTATCGGTGGCAATCCTTCCCACTGTACTAAATACTTGTTGTAATGCCCTTGCCGAGTGTAGATAGTTTTCTTATCAAGAACCTGTGTAATCTTTTCCTTCTTCTTATGGGGAATGTGGTGGTGCCATGCCACTTCTGGTTGACTATCTTCAGCATCATCCTCACCATGGAATGCATATAAATTAGAGATATTAAACATAGGAGAAATATCAAGATCATTTGGTAAACTGACCTCATATGCATTATCATTGATCTTCTTTGTAATTCTACAAGGACCAATTTTCCTGTACTTCAACTTGTGGTATGTTCTAGTAGGAAACTACTCTTTTCTCAAATACCATCACTAAGTCACCTTCATTGAATGTCTAATGTCACCTACTAGTATCCACTATATTCTTGTACCTCTCATTAATGTCCTGTAACTTTTGTCTCACTTCTTTCTGCAACTATTAAAGGTGTTCTACAAATGCTTCCCCATCATCACTAACCCTATCTTTCATTGGTAGTTATACCAAATCTAGAACACCCTGAGGATTCCTGCCATACACAATCTAGAAAGGGGACTTTCTTGTTGATCTGTTAACAGAACTATTATAGGAAAATTCATCCTAGGGTAATGCCACGTCCCATTGTTTTGGCTTTTCTCCAACAATACACCTCAACAAATTTCGCATACTCCGATTGACTACCTCTGTTTGCCCATCCATTTGAGGATGATAAGAACTACTAAATTGTAACTTAGTCCCCATCTTCTTCCATAAAGTCCTCCAGAAATGATTGAGGAATTTGGTATCCCTATTAGAGGTAATAGTCTTTGGAACACCATGTAGTCGAACAACTTCTGAAAAAAATAACTCTAGTACCCTCGTTGCATCATTAGTTTTCTTATAGGCAATAAAATGAACCATCTTGGAGAACCTATCAACAACTAAAAAAATGGAGTCATTACCTCATTGAGTATGTGGAAGGCCCAACACAAAGTCCATGCTCAAATCTATCCATGGTGCAGTTGGTACTGGTAATGGCATATACAACCCTGTATTATGTGAATGTCCCTTAGCCACTTGGTAGATTCTACACCTTGTTACATACTTAGTTATATCCCTTTTCATCTTTGGCCAGTAATATTTATCTTCTATTAAGGCTATTGTCTTGTCCTTGCCAAAATGTCGAGCTAACCCACTACTATGAAATTCTCTGATAATGTTTTCCCTCGTAGAGCTAGCTGGTATGCATAGTTGTTTTCTTGTAAATAGATACCCATCTTGCATAAAATATTCACCCCTAAAGTGATCCAAGTTACTAGATACTAGTGCCTTCAATTGTTCCACAATCTCCCAAAAATCATCATTAGACTCATACAAATTTTTGATGGCATCAAAACCAATCACCTCAGTTTCTATCATGGTCAAAAGTGCAACACACCTACTTAACACATCTGCAACCTGATTTTGTTTTCCAGACTTATGCTTCAACACAAAATTGTAACCCTACAAGAAAGAGACCCACTTGGCATGCCTACTATTCAACTTTTTCTATGTGTTCAAGTATCTCAGTGTAATATGATCTATAAACAACACAAACTCATGGGGAACTAGATAATGTCTCTAATGCCTCAATGCTTGAACAATTGCATAAAATTCTAAATCATAAGTAGAATAATTCTTTCTCATGTCATTCAACTTTTCACCAAAGAAAGCTATAGGTTTTCCAGCTTGGCTAAACACAACACCTATTCCCACATGGGAGGCATCACATTCTACTTCAAATACCTTATCAAAATTTGGCAATGCAAGTATAGGTGCTTTTGTTACCTTTTGCTTCAAGTACTTAAAGCTCTCCTCAGCATCCTAGTCCATACAAACTCCTTTCCTTTGGTGTAATCTGTTATAGGAGCTACAATACTACTAAAATTTCAAATGAACTTTCGATAGAAAGTGGCCAAGCCATGAAAACTTTTTACCTCTGTGATGCTTCTTGGACTAGGCCATTCTAGAATTGCCCTGACCTTTTCTAGATCCATTCTGACACCATCTTTAGAAATGACAAAGCCTAAAAAAACCAAACTGTCCTACATGAACCTACACTTCTTCAAATTGGCATAGAGCTTCTCCTTCCTTAACACACTAAAGATGATCCTCAAGTGTTGTAGGTACTCTTCTTTGCTGTTACTAGATACCAAAATATC
Organism: Cunninghamia lanceolata; assembly: GCA_027924645.1. Taxonomy (NCBI): domain Eukaryota; kingdom Viridiplantae; phylum Streptophyta; class Pinopsida; order Cupressales; family Cupressaceae; genus Cunninghamia; species Cunninghamia lanceolata. The sequence continues at coordinate 6,149,736 of BSBN01000194.1, read as the reverse complement.
ATCAAAATAAACTACCACAAACTTACCAATGTAAGGTCATAGTATAGTGTTCATCAATCTCATAAATGTGTTAGGTGCATTTGATAACCTGAATGGCATAACCATCCACTCATATAATCCGTCTCTAGTCTTAAAGGCTATCTTCCACTCATCCCCTTCTTAGATCCAGATTTGGTGGTAGCCACTTTGTAGGTTGATCTTACTGAAATATTTGGCCCCTACAAGGGCATCCATCATGTCCTCCATACGAGGTATAGGAAACTGATACTTGATGGTAATCTTATTAATTGCTCTGCTATCAATACACATCCTCCATGTTCCATCTTTTTTGGGGGTCAATAATGTAGGTACAACACATGGCCTCATGCTCTCTCTCACCACACCTTTACTTATGAGTTCTATTACTTGCTTATTCATCTCTACATGTTGTGTTGGATTCATCCTATAAGTTGCTTGGTTGGGTAGAGTTGCTCCTGGAATCAAATCAATATGATGTTGAATATCTCTCTTTGGCAGTAGACCATTAGGCAATTCATCAGGCAAAACATCAACAAATTCTTCCAATAGCTCTGCTACTTCTGGGGGATCTGAAATGTCTTCCACTTCACCTTTTTTCACAACTAATGCATAGAAACACCTCATCACCTTCATTTCTTTAACAAGATCTCTTTTAGACAACATGGTCTCACCATTTCCTTCATCCTTGAGAGGCAATAAAATCACCTTAGAGCCATATTTCCAAAAGGTGTATGTGTTTTTCTCTCCATCATGCATAACTTTTCTATCATACTGCCATGGCCTTCCCAATAACACATGACAAGAATCCATTGGGACAACATAACACCATATCTCAACCTGATAGATCTTCCCTATGCCAAACTTAATTAGGCATCTTTTATCAACAGTGACTTCATTTCCCTTCTTAAACCATGCAATGCGGTACGGATGAGAATGTTTTTCATAGTGTAAATTTAATTTTTCTACCATTTCTTTAGAAACCATATTTTCACAACTACCTCCATCAACAATAACTTGACATACCTTGCCACCTAAAGTGCATCTGGTTTTGAAGATATTGGTTCAAATCCATGAACCATAAGAGCTTTTGGCTTGTGTTTTCTCCTTCTCTAGAATCACCATTGCTCTTCTCATCATGAGACTTTCTCCCACATCTGGTGGAACCTCTAGTTCCACCATTCCACTTCATACTGCATTTGAATTAGGTTCACCCTAGGTTGTCCTCCTTGATTTCTTTCTTGCATGTTATAATTTGAGCATTCAAATGCCCTATGACCTTCTTCTCCACATCTGAAACAAGTGAAAGGCCTTCTCTAGTTTTCCCATCCTCTACCGCTACCATAACCTCTACCTCTTTGAAATCCCCTACCTCATTCTTGATTCAGAGGATCTTGTCAAGTGTCTACTTGTTTTTCCAATCCATGGGATGACTCTCTCCTACCATAATTCAAACCTCCTTGAAATGGGGTTGATGTACCCCTTCTTCCTCCTCTATTCCTCTGATGGTACTATCTGTTTTGTTTTTCTTCAGCCTTTAGAGCCAATTGGTAAGCCTCTTCCATACTGTTGAGTCGATGCATGCTCAATTCATATTGAATAGAGAATTTCAGGCCATTCACATATCTAGCAACCATCTATTCATCAATTTATTGATGCTCTATACATATAGACAACGTATAAAACTCATTTGTATAATCTTGTACAGAAGAGATGTTCTGCTTTACATTTTGAAACCTATGAAAAAGGATTTGTGCATAATCTATGGGCAAAAAATTTTCTCTCAACTTCTTCTCCATTTTATTCCATGTCCTAATCTTATCCTTGTCTTTCCTTGTTTGTTCCTTTTGAAGATGATCCCACCAAATCATTGCATGACCCTTTAATTTGGTGCATGTGAATTTCACCTTATTTTCCTCTGTCATGGATTTCCATTCAAAAAAATTTCTCATGTCATTCAACCAGTCTATCAACTCCTCTAGTTTAAGACTACCTGCATAATCTGAAACATCTACCTTGATCCCTTCATTTTTCCCTTCTAAGGCCTTGAGCATCCTCTCTTCAAAACTCATGCCTTCCAATTCTTCTTCTTCATGTTATGTATCTTAATTTGCACCTCCTCGACCTATCTCTTCATCAGATTCATCTCCTCCTCTACCTAGTCTTTGATTTTCCATCCGTGTTGTAAGTTCTTCTATTTGCCTTTGCATATTTTGTATTTCTCTATGCATCTGGGCAAGACCGCCTCTTCCTCTTCCTCTCCCAGTCATCTTCATGCTCTGATACCAGATGATGTAGCACACAACATACACTCAATACAATTTTTCCATTAATCATGTGAGAGCCAAAGATTTGAAGACTGGAACATAAAAAAAATTATATTCCTCAACTCTACTGCTACAATGAGAGAAAACTCTCTTATATCCAAGAAAACAAAAAAATAAAAAAAATACCTTTTTTGGCAAATTTTGACAATTGTTAGATTTTGCCATTTTAGGTAATTTTACAATCATATCTTGAGAATCCAGTTTTTTCCCAAAAACTTCCTAAAGCTAAGGTAGGACGAAAAGCCAACTAACATCCTAAATTCAAAACATGAGTTTCGAGTTATTAAAAAAAGTAACTTTTAAAAAACTATAAAAAAACACTAAATTGCCATTTTGAGGACCAAGATGAAAGTTTCAAGCCCCGAAAAAGTGCCAAAAGGAGGTCCAACTGACTAGGGTGGATTGGGAAACCATTGGCCACCTCATAACAGATCCACCTATAAAATTTTCTAGAAAACCCACATCCAAGTCAAAAGTTATGACCTTCGGAAGTCCCTGCATCAATTATCCTTCATCTTGCACCATTTCTTGCATTTTTCTAACACTTTCTATGGTGATATCCCATGATTCAAGGTTAGGTGGAAATTCCTTCTTGATTTCATCCCATTCCTTATCATGTTCTGGGCATGTCTTTCTATACCAACTTAATGCTTCATTCCTCAAGGTTCCCATAAATCCAAATAGTTTATCTTGACCTCTTGTGGTTCCTCTCCTTTTGCATAGTGATTCTAACACAAATATGTGTTTTGTGGCTTTTGTGGTGTCTTTCCCAAAAATTATGAGTTTCACTGCTATGTCCATGGTAGATTTAGGTCTTTTATCCTCTTTGTGGTGTTATTTCTTTGGTGTTTAACCTTTCTTCTTTATATTTATGTATTGTACTAGTTTCTTTCTTCTTCCCTTATCTCTTGATAATTCTATGTCAAAATATTCATTTCCTAATATGGTGTTGCAGATTTTGATAAATTACTACTCTTTAAATTCTTCTAGTTCACTTGAATTATCACTTGTATCTATTGTTATTATCCTTCTTTACTTATAGATCATGGGGGATGACTCCTGGTCTGGGGGTTGTAACTCTTCGAACTGGCACTTTGACTAAGGAGATATTTTGCATTAGTTAAAGACATATGAATAGTTAATTGTCACGTCTTGTACTTCTTTAATGGTTAAATGCATAAACTATTGGATTTAAGTTGAGGGTAAAAATGCAATAATTACATTGTTGGTTAAATTTGATCGCTTTGGCTATTTCGTTTGCTTCAGCTATATTGAGACTAACTTATTGATGGTTCTATGAGTTTGAGTTTTGCAGTTTTGTTGAAGACAAGGACATGGTTCAGGTAGGGAGGTTGAAGAGAACTTGTGTCTCAATTTTACTGCTTGAACCTCATGTTTCAAAGTTGTTCTTCATTGAACCTTTCATGAGTCCATTGGGTTCAATGGTTCGATGAACTATTCAAGTGTTGAGTTCATTGGTTCATTGAACCATTCATGAGTTCAAAAGGTTCAAGGTTCAACGGGTTCAAGGTTCATCGCTATGGCTCAGCTCTATTGATGGGATTTCGAAGATGTTGAACCATCTGTGAGTTCAATGGGTTCAAGGTTCAATGGGTTCAAGGTTCATCGCTAACTGTATCGGCAAGAAATTGTTCATCAGAACAATGGAAAGCATTTGGATTGATGGCGAAGATCTTTCCGATGAAGAATGTAGGACTTGGGCATCACGAAGACATTGAACTATCAATGTAGAAAGTGAGGCGCTCACCGATGGAGCAGCTTAGGCCGATGAGTTTTTTGGTTTGGTATCGTCGGAAACAAAATTTCCAACGATAGTATGACCGAGTGTTTGGCAATATAAACCACAGAGCTATCTGCAACCTAGTACATGTGGGATTAAACATCTCACGAGAATGTGAACAGTTACGACTGTTGAACAGAAGTGACAGTGGGAAGTTAGATCGATCAGTTAGGGCAACAGTTGAGTAACTGTCTTTGCTCTTGCAGACTGGAGATAGAAAACCAATCTTCTGGCATTGTTATCATATGGATGAAATAATTTGTTTTGTACTATTTTATTTTCTATAGAATGTGCAGATGATATAAATTACTTTGTACAATTGTAAATAGAATTGATCCCTGAACACTAGAGCTGGGAATCTTTATTGTAATCTTTCAATTTGTTGTAATAAAGATAGCTTCTATTGTGGTGGTGGGTTTTTTACCCGAAAGGGTTTTCCCACGTAAAACTGGTGTCATTCTGTGTTGTTTAATTTGTTTATTTTGTTTTTTCTGCTATATTCATCTATGGTATTTTGAATTGAAAGCTACTTGTCTGCATTATCCTCTCTGAATTAACATTAAGGAAGTTGTATTCCGCACCTGTGCTTTCCTTACAAGTGGTATCAGAGCCTAGCCAGTTGTGTTATCCTTGTTGGTAGGTTGGGTTTTTTGTGTTAGTTTTGTGAGTGGGAGTTCTGTAGAGGTCTATTTTATTAAATCAGATGGCAAGTACATTAGGAAAAATAGACATTGATAAGTTCAATGGCACAAACTTTGAGTTGTGGAAACTTAAGGTTGAAGATGTGTTGGTTGACAGAGATCTTTGGGTTGCTGTGTCTGGGGTTAAACCTTCAGGCATGAAGCAAGAAGATTGTGATCTGGCAGATAGGAAAGCCAGAGGACTGATAAGATTGAGTCTTGCGGATTCTATTCTATTGAATGTTCATGAAGAGAAGATTGCAAAGGATCTGTGGAAGAAGTTAGGAGATATTTATTAGGGCAAGTCCTTGGTAAATAAACTGTTCCTCAGAAAGAAGTTGTACTCTTTGAAGATGGATGAAGGAGCATTTGTAGTAGATCATCTGAACACATTTAATACAATTGTTGCACAATTGACTTCTGTAGGTGTAAAAATAGAAGAAGAGACCATTGTATGCTTCTGTTATGTTCCTTACCTAACTCATGGGATCATCTTGTGATGGCTATTAGAAGTACAACAACCACGTTTTCAACTGAAGCAGTTGTTGCCTCACTGTTATCTGAAGAGATGCGGAGGAAATCTTCCGAGACAACCAAAGAGGCCATGTCTGTTCGAGGTAGATCAAAGGAAAGAGGGAAGAAGAAGGACAAGAAGTCTAAGTCCAAATCAGAGGGGAGATTGAAATCTCTTGGCACAAAGTCCAAGGTGAAGTGCTGGAATTATGGCCAAAAAGGACACATCAAGAAAGACTACAAACAGGAGAAAAAGAAGAAGAAGAAGAACTTCTCTAACACTGATTCTTCTCAAAGTGATGCTAATGCCTTCATTGCTACCTTAGCAACGTCTGCATCTGAAGATGTATGACTAGTGGATTCAGGAGCATCTTTTCATATGACATCTCATAGAGAGTGGTTCACAAAGTATGAACCATATGCTGGTGGGAAGGTGTTCCTAGCAAGTGATTCAACACTAGAAATAGTTGGTTGAGGAAGAGTTAGAATCCAGTTCCTAGATGGCAAGATAAAGGCAATGAATGCAGTTCTTCATATAACAGGTTTGGCTCGAAATTTACTTTCTGTTAGTAAGCTTAATGATGTTGGAGTGCAAGTTACTTTTGTGAATGGTGGCTGTAAGATGACTAGAGATTCTATTGTTCTGGCTAAGGTTGAACGCATTGGAACTTTGTATAGATTAGATGCTAAACTAGTGTGCTATAATAATGTCTGTAAAATCTGAAAAAAGCTACTATTGTAACACATGATGCAAACTCTATGGAAGTTAAACTTCCTATAGAGAAAACAATGCTCTGGCATCATAGACTTGGTCACATAGGTGAAAAAGGTTTAAAAACCTTGAAGAACAAAAACCTAGTAGATGGGCTGATTGATTGTAATCTGGAATTTGATTCCTATGAACATTGCATATATGGAAAACAGAATCGTGTTTCATTTTACTCTAGTTCTCATAAATCTTCTGGAGTTCTGGACTATGTACATTCTGATGTTTTTGGTCCAGTTGATGTTCCTTCTCTATCTAAATCAAGATACTATGTGTTGTTTATTGATGATTATTCGAGGAGGGCATTTGTATATTTTTTGAAAAATAAATCAGAAGTGTTCATTCGGTTTAAAGAATTTAAAAATCTTGTGGAAAATTAGACTGGTAGAAAAATAAAATGTTTGAGAATGGATAACGGTGGTGAATATTGCAATGCAGATTTTGAAATTTTTTGTCTTGATCATGGAATAAAAAGGCATAAGACTACACCTTATACTCCACAACAAAATGGAGTTGCTGAAAGGTTGAATCGATCGTTGATGGAGAAAGCAAGAAGTATGTTGAGTTATGCTAGTCTTGAACAAAGGTTCTGGGCTGAGACAGTTGCTATAGCTTGTTACCTATTGAATCATTCTCCTACTTCAACATTGGTTGATAAGACACCTATGGAAGCATGGTCTAGTAAGAAGCCCTCTCTAAGACATATTCGTGTCTTTGGTTGTGAGGCATATGCTCATATTCCTGAGGTAAAAGGATCTAAGTTGGATAACAAGGCAGTCAAATGTATCTTTATTGGCTATGGAGTCGGGGTTAAATGGTACAAGCTTTGGAATCCTGAAACTGAAAAGGTAATTTACAGCAGGAATGTAATTTTCAGAGAGATGAAACCTTTGGTTATTAACCCTCAGCCGGAGAAGATAGAAGAGAATAAAGAAAAGAGTGTTATGAATATTCCTTTGACCCCTGTAAAAGAGGAACAACAAGCGCCAAGTGTAGATGGTTCAGATGAGAGTTCAAGTAGCTCTAAAGATTCAGATCCAGAGCAAGAACTTGAACCTGCACCTCAGCGATTGAGGAGATCTACACGTGAAAGAAGACAACCAGATAGGTATGGATTTTCACTACTTTATTCAAGTTGTGCCTATGCTTTGCTGACTGATACTGATGAACCTAGGAATGTGAAAGAAGCTATTAGTTTACCTGATTCAGATTCTTGGTTGGAAGCCATGGATAGTGAAATGTCATCGTTGGAGAAAAATAGAACCTAGGATCTGGTGCCCTTGCCTGAAGGTATAAAAACTGTGGGCTGTAAGTGGTTATTTAAAAAGAAATATGGTCTAGATTGTAGTGTTGATAAGTACAAGGCAAGACTGGTTGCTAAGGGGTATTCCCAAAAGGAAGGTATTGATTATGGAGAAATCTTTTCTCCTGTAGCTAAGCTGACATCCATTAGATTTCTTTTGTCACTTGCAGCAGCGTATGACTTTGAAATTGAGCAGATGGATGTGACAACAGCATTTCTTCATGGGGACCTTGAAGAAGAAATTTATGTCTCAGCCAGAGGATTTTGTGGTAAAAGGTAAAGAACATCTGGTATGTAAACTTAAAAAGTCTCTTTATGGTTTGAAACAGTCTCCCAGAATGTGGTATCAGAAATTTGATACGTATGTTTTATCTTTGGGATATGTGAGATCTAAATCTGATCATTGTGTCTATTATAAAACTGATGGTGATCAGATTCTTATAATTGCATTGTATGTGGATGACATGTTCATTGGCAATGGTAAGGGGATGATCTCAAAATTAAAATCTCAGTTGTCCTTGAAATTTGAAATGAAGAATCTGGGGGCAGCGAAGTACGTTTTGGGAATGGAAATCAAAAGGGACAGATCTAAGAGAAAGCTCAGCCAGAGAAAATATGTTACCAATGTTCTTGATAAGTTTAACATGTCTGATTCTAAATAGTTAGTTGTTCCAGTTTTGCAGGGAACAAAACTGTCTGTTGAAGATTGTCCAAACTCTTTGAATGAAATTGATGACATGGAAAAAGTGCCTTATGCAAGTACTATTGGAAGTTTGATGTATGCAATGGTCTGTACTAGACCAGACATTGCCCAAGCAGTGGGACTTTTGAGCCAGTTTATGGTGAACCCAGGTAGATCACATTGGGATGCTGTGAAAAGAGTTATGAGGTATTTGAAGGGAACTTCTGACTATGCTATTTTCTATCATGGAAACTCAGTTGGATCTCAGAGATTTATCAGCATTCAGGGATATGTTGATTCTGATTGGGTAGGGGATATTGACAGTAGAAGATCCACCAGTGGATATGTCTTCACGTAAATGGTGGTGCTATCAGTTGGATGAGCAAGCGGCAGGCCGTAGTCACTTTGTCTACAATAGAGGTAGAGTACATGGCAGCTACTCGTGCTTGTCAAGAAGCCATTTGGTTGAAGAGGTTATGTTCTGATGTTGGTTTTAATGCAGGGCAGATACAAATTCATTGTGACAGTCAAAGTACTATATGTTTGGTGAAGAACCCTACTTTCCATGCTAGAACAATACATATTGATGTCCAATATCACTTTGTTTGTGATATGGTGGAAGACAGGAAGGTGAAGCTGGAAAAAGTTGACACTTTGAAAAATGTTGCTGATGCCTTAACTAAACCAGTGAGTACGACCAAGTTCAAATGGTGTTCAGATGAAATGGGTCTACGGGCTCATAGTTCTCAATAATCGAAAGAAGACTAAGAGATAGCAGTAATATCTTCGACAAGTGGGAGATTGAAGAGAACTTGTGTCTCAATTTTACTGCTTGAACCTTGTGTTTCAAAGTTGTTCTTCATTGAACCTTTCATGAGTTCATTGGGTTCAATGGTTCGATGAACTGTTCAAGTGTCGAGTGTTCAATGAACTATTCAAGTGTTGATTTCAATGGTTGATTGAACCATTCATGAGTTCAATAGGTTCAAGGTTCAACGGGTTCAAGGTTCATCGCTATGGCTCAACTCTATCGGCAGGATTTCGAAGACGTTGAACCATCCATGAGTTCAATGGGTTCAAGGTTCAACGGGTTCAAGGTTCATCGCTAACTATATCGGTAAGAAATTGTTCATAGGAACAATGGAAAGCATTTGGACCGATGGCGAAGATCTTTCCGATGAAGAATGGAGGACTTGGGCATTGTGAAGACATTGAACTATCGGTGTAGAAAGTGAAGTGCTCACTGATGGAGTAGCTTAGGCCGATGACTTTTTTGGTTTGGCATCGTCGGCAACAAAATTACCGACGATAGTATGACTGAGTGTTTGGCAATATAAACTGTAGAGCTATCTGCGACCCGGTACATGTGGGATTAAACATCTCACGGGAATGTGAATAGTTACGACTGTTGAACAAAAGCAACGATGGGAAGTTAGATTTATTAGTTAGGACAACAGTTGAGTAACTATCTTTGCTCTTGCAAACTGGAGATAGAAAACCAATCTTTTGGCATCGTTATCATATGGATGAAACAATTCAATTTGTACTGTTTTATTTTCTGTAGAATGTGCAGATGATATAAACTGCTTTGTACAATTGTAAATAGAATCGATACCTAAACATTAGAGCTGGGAATCTTTATTGTAATCTTTCAGTTTGTTGTAATAAAGATAGCTTCCATTGTGGTGGTGGAGGTTTTACCCGAAAGGATTTTCCCACGTAAAACTGGTGTCATTCTGTGTTGTTTAATTTGTTTAATTTGTTTTTTCTATTGTATTCATCTGTGGTATTTTGAATTGAAAGCTACTTGTCTGCATTATCCTCTCTGAATTAACATTAGGGAAGCTATATTCCATACCTGTACTTTCCTTACAGGGGTCCTAGCTTCATGGCAACACATGTCAGGTTTTATCTAGAGTTTCCACACACTCACACAGCTTGCATTGCATTGCATTGCATAGTTTGACTCTCTAAATGTCATATTATGTGTTGAGTTAATGAGGGCTTGTTTGAATGATGATTTGTATTATTTAATCGAATCTCTTTTGTTGATATTATCATAGTGATGTTTTGTTCTTCATTCAAATCTTTTGCCTTACCACATAAGCCTCCACATTTGCGATACATGTTAGACAAAGTAAAGAATTTAGTTTTGAGAAATAAGTAAATTAAAAATATACAAAGATAATAAATATATTATTATCATTAGTATCTTTAGAATGTTCTTTATTAGTATTTGGCATTATTATAATGAAGAAGTCTTTAATCTATAAACTTTAAAAAATTAAGTTCATGCAAAAATAAAACCACTCTATATATATATATATATATATATATATATATATATATATATATATATATATATATATATATATATATATATATATATATATATATATATATATATATATATATATATATATATATATATATATATTTATAAACATAAAATACATTATTTCTTTCTTTCTTTTTATATTAAGATAAGCGTATGTAAGCATGCACATGCATATGAAGAAAAAAAGTTGGAGTTTTTTTTAATAATAAATAATATTAATGAAAGCAAAGAAAATCTTTGGATGAATTCGGGAAGGGCATCGAATAAAGAAATTAGGGTTTGGAAAAGTAATAAAAAGGAAGACAATTAGCTAAATGGGGATATATAGTGCTGGAGAATATCAGATGGTAAAAAAAATAGAAACTACTGATCTAAGGAAGGAAGGATTGATAAAAGAAGAAAGTATAGACAGGAAGTGTCATTTTAGCATCAGAAACCCAGGTATTTTTTTTTCTTGAAATCTTTCTCTGCTCAAAATAAAATAATTACTGGTTGCACTTTAAGGAGGTTCCTCTTGTGGAAACTTATCCTCACTGGCTTGATATGATGTCGCCTGACTGTAGATGCACAACGATTTCTAAATAGTAGATAGATCATTATAAATGTGTAAACACCTATTTTTGACTTATAAAAGATTTCAATATTTTTAAAGACACCCAGGGCGTGAATTTGGTGTTGTTTATCTACCATAATGTCTTCCCTCAGTCATGTTAAATTATGGTCGTACCTTTGAATTCTTGTGATGTTATCTTTGCTTCTTTACCTAGGCATACGAGATGATATTGCCTTAAACGTTGTTATCAACCTAAAGAATATTTTTAGGTGGCAAATGTAAAATTGTACCTTCATTACAAATCACCAAATTCATAGGAGCCAATGCTCAAGTCACTCTTTTTCCATTTGAATGAACCAGATCTGAACCTTTCTAATTGATCAATTGATTCTCCTAATTTACCATCGTCACTCTCTATCTTAGATCTGCTCCATTTATTTTTACCTGACTGGCGCTCTATGGGAATCGATCTCCATTTTGTGGTTTTCATTTTTTTTATTCTTTATATTTCCTAATATTTGAAATCGACCTTAGTAGAAGATACGCCTACCTTTAGATCAGCCATCATAACCATCAAATAAATCTTGCTATATCAGTCTATTATCTTCTGAAAGATTGACTACCAAAGATTTGTTTATTAAATGGATCTAACCGATCAAAGGGAGTACAAACTAGATTTATTCATTAAATTGACCTATATCTCATAGTGCCAAAACTGAAAATGGAAAAATAGATTTTGGAGATGATCTATAGTCAATACAGAGCATCATTTCAATGAACTCACTTATGGTATTCGATTTTCTCTTTATTTTTTTCTTTCTCAGCTTTGTCCTTCAGTAAACTTCATGATTTCATTTATAGTAAGCAATGCCTCTTGAAACAAACCATTGTCTCTGAATCTATTTTCTTATACTTGTCGCCACTGCAGATCTACAATGTTAGAAATAAATTACTGTAGATTATTTGACCATTGAAGTGGATGATATTTAAATTGAGTTAAGAATTCCAAATTATTTATCCAACTCCCTCCTTTTTAGACTAGTTGCCCCTTAACAAAAACATTTTGTCTAGTTGTCCTCATGCTACATGTAGTAACATCTGCCTTCAAATTGGTCTTGACTTTTAATAAATAAAATGTCTGAACTGATAACCGACGTAATATTTATATAGAAAAATCGTGCAATTTCTTGTAGATGTAAAAATGAAGTATGTTGATCTATTTTTGGGTAGTGGTAATAATTCTTTAATGGAAGTATTTTGGAAGCAAATATCATTATCTTTTATATATCAATGTATGTGAAACACTTATACGAATAGAGTTAGATTAACTTTCTTCTTTTTAATAGACATTAACTTGCAAATTGATTACAACTCAAAGATAGTCGGGTAGAAAACCTTCTTATCCTTTATTAATGCAAAATCATCGTTTTAACTCTAAGACAACATAGAGGCATTTAATAACTATTGGATTCAAATAAACTACCAAAATTATCCTTCTGTTTGTTCAAATAGAACATTTGTTTTTCTTTCTTTCCATAGAAATTGTGTCATGAAAGAGAAAAATGGATGAAATCTCTTCGTTGTTTTCTTTATAATTTTTCTTTCAAAATGATGATTACTATGCTTGGAGTGAGATTGTTTTCTTTTGATTTTTCTTACCTTCATCTCTAAGTTAGAGTAATGGGAAAGACTGCCTTCTAGGACGGGTGTCGAATATGGGTTATCATGGGAGTGAGTTTTCTTTTTCAAAACTTACATATTGTTACATCGGTTTAATGCTTTGGCCAAAGTGATTGGAGTGTTGAAACAGACACATGCACCATTGAAATAGATGGGTAATTGCCTAGTTATATTATATTTTCCCTGTCATATCCTATTGATGTGATTCTGCATTCATGATAGTAGTGCATGTAGATCGATAGGCACACACCAGATTCCACCCTGTACTTGTTTATAGGTTGCTAGGCCCTTCGAGCAGGGTTGGGTATTCCTCAGTTTGAGGGATTCTAGGGAAGCGTAATGCTTTGTGGTTGGGTGGAAAAGTGCCTGAACCATGTTCTTGTCCTTCGATGCAGCAGATGGCCGGTTGGTTGATGGCGTTTGAGGATTATTTGATGGATTCATATGATATTGATCACCTTGTACTTCTATTGTTTCAAAGATTTGTAAGGCTTGATGTCATTATTGAAAACTTGTAATATTGTTTAATGACATACTCTGTAATCAACCACAAATGTATCTATATGTGATGTAAATCATGATTGCACTTTAAACTTATGAATATAAAGATTGTTTTGGCTCTAGAATTTGTAAAAAAATGTCTTTTCTTTGAATGTTGAAATGGAAGTTAGTTTACTTTACTTTGTTTTACTTGCAATAATTATGTATTGCATCAGTTTGAGTGCATGTGGAAAATCCATACTTTACATTAATGGGGTATTCCAATTTCCATCCCTTATTTCAATTATGTTACTAAACTTAGTATTATTATTGTCTAGTACCATTTAATGTAATGCTCATCACTTATTTTCCTTACACTTTTGTTATCCAATTTCTCCAAATACTACACATCAAGCCTTAAAGGTTGTAGGTTTTTCATGGGATTTAGTAGTTGTTCAAAATTTCATTAATTGTGATCTAAATATTAGATAAATTAGGTTCAATATATGATGTTTTTTTAATTACCTAGTGGTGGGATCTCCATACCACTCTACCTTTCTTCCCATATTTTTATAGATATCCCATATGCTATAAGACTTCCTTCCAAGTTATTGAGGATTTTTGTTTCTTTCTCTAGAGGGTTGTTCATTTGTTTTGGAGTATTGTATAATTTTTTTTATGTTATCATTTGTTACCCTTGTGGCATGCTCAATTATTTGTTTAGAATGAGGTAGACTAGTATCATCCTTTTTCAATTGCAGCCCCTTTGGCATGCTCTATCTTCTCTTCTTTTTTAGTTGTAGCCCTCATGGTGTGCTCTAATTTCATCTCCTCTACTTTGCCCATACTTCTGAATACCTTTCTTGGCATTCTTGGGTTTATTTTTGTTTCTTTTCCTCCATGTTTAACTTCATTCCTAATTGGATGTTTTCCTTAATTTTCGTTAATCTCTTGTTATCTCCTTTTACCATGGGTGTTTAGGATGTGATATTTCATTAGTCCTTCATGGTTGGCCTACTCTAATTGGTTACATCATTTTAGGGATCTTTTCAAATACCCTCCCCTTTTCATTTGTCATCCCCTAGGTACCTAACCCTCTCTCAAAAGGTTAGGACCTAAGAGAATCTTCTGCAACTCGTAAAAAAATGTGTCTTGTTTATAATGTTTCTCTTAATAATTTATTTTATTCCACACTTAATTTTCAATGATCTACCTTATTCTTCACTATTTTTACAGGGTCCCAACAACAAAACCAAAATGTTGGCAAGATGGAGGGGTCATAGACCAAAGTACTAAGCCCTAGTGTCCTTCTTGTAGTGTTTATACCCTGGTTATGATAGTGAGAGAAAGATTAGATCATATGCGGTAAGGAATACCATCATAAGGTAGATTAATATAACATATATGACATCATACAAAATGTAAACAATCAAATAAGTCCTTCAAACCCTTATTTCTTCCATTATATGTATATATTCATCAAGTATTACATGTTAGAGTGAATAATTTATCTATTCACTATAGCTTAAGTGTAATTAGGTCGATGAGGTTAGACAACATCTTGTCTTACTGAATGTGCAACCTTTTAGGCCTTTAGAGGTTACCTAGTTGTTTGGTAAACCTCATGTGCACAACTTTTGAGGTTGGAAGACTTTCCATCTCACCTCAAAAGGCACTTTGTAGTCATCCAACACTTGTCACACAAATTTGTTGGTTTGTACATTCTAATTGATCCAAAGGTTGACACCTATAGGACACTTGTCTTCATGCATGTGCCGGGGCACATGTCAATCCACATGCAAGGTGGATTACCTCTTAAATGCCTATATAATGAGGCATTCTCATGTAAATTTGTAATTGAGATCAATATAAGTTTATGCTTAATTAGGTTCATCAATATCAACGATTTCTTATCACATATTATTAATTTCCATATTGTGAGAGTGATTCAAGTGTTGCAGAGTATCCTTGGCTATCCCAACATGGTATTAGAGCCATGTTGTAGACACGCTCTTTGATTTGAGGGAATTCGGAGGTGAGGTGAAATTCGATGCATCCTCGAGTGAAACAGATTGAGCTTCATTGTAAAAAATATTGTTTTTTTGGCCCCTAACCCAATTTTTTGCAAAATCAAGCATTTTTTTTAGAAAAATCAAATTTTGAAGGAGGTTTTGCATTTTGGGCTAATTTGGACAAATTTCTGTAAAATAATGATTTTTTTTACAAAGGGCAAATTTTCCCTTTGCAAAATTGTCATTTTTTGGCGGATTCAGTATTTTATGTAGGTTTTTCATGATTCTATTTGTAAATATAAGGAGTTTCTTAGCAAAATTCTCAGTTTTTTTTGGTTTCATTGGTTTGATTTGGGAGTATTTCATAGATCTGGGTGATTTATTTAACTATTTTTGGCCTCTTAGCCTCTCTACAAATCATCTAAAGATCTTAATTTCTGTTGCAACATCAAGAGTTTGGATTGTAGAGTTTTCTAAGGCAGCTACACTCTATTCTTTGACATTTCCTATGTTTGGTGGGTGCTGAGCATAGTAGGTGCCACCAATATCAATCAATGCCACTACACATATATTCATAAAGTTCTTTTTTTTCAAACTACCATAGACCTTTTTGAGGTCATTGATGTAGCTCATTCACTAGAGAATCCTTTACATAGGCATCCACTAGAGGCTTGTAACTCCTTTAAATGCAGGTGGCTTATGTTTTCCTCAAATATAGCTATGCTCAATTTGTAGGATGACCCCTATAAACTTGTTCATTTTGTATCCTACAACTCTAAGCACGTAAAATGAGGTGAATCACATTTGCCCTCATGCATGGTCTCCTAGTTTCGGCAAGTACACCTAAGCAATGTTTTGTGTCATTTTATTGAAGTTTGCAAAATAGATCAAATTACAATTTCGGTCTTCTAAAGAGTTAGAAAAATTCTTTTAATTATGCAAGGGTGGCCAAACTTGTTGCCACTACATGTTGAAACTCTTGTCACATGCAAGGGCGGCAAATTTTTTTGCCCCTGTATGTTTCGCCCTTGATAGTTGCAAGGGCGACAAAATTTGTCGCCCAAGCAACTATGACCCCACACGGAGTGTCATTAATGTATATTATGTCGTGGCATTTTTGGGCCTTTTAATTAGTTTTAATGATTTATTTTAGTTTTTTTATCTTCTCCTTTCATCTGTAAATGCTCTGCATCAAAATAAAATCTTCGAGGTCACTAAACAAAATGTAGCCAAGTGGATTCAACCAGATTCAAGCCTAGGGTTTTTTGTTATTTTCTTTCATTATCGGGTAAGTTTTTCTTCCTTTCTTTTTATTTCTCATCTTCAAGCTAGGGTTTACGTTTTCCTTGTTCTATTATATGTTCTTGTCACCTTCTATTCATATTTCTTTGTTAACTAGTCTGTGCCCTAGCTTTTGTTTTCTTCTATAAGAATTTCTTGTCTTTCTATTTGAGGATATTTTAGTGGTTTTCATCATTTTGTTTGTTTTAGAAAAGCCCATCACTTGACATTTTTTGCCACTTTTATCATTGTTTCAAACCCCATCCTTATGCATCCTTAGTGTTTTTTGTCGTCGTTGTCTTCAAATTTACCCTGTTTGAAACTTAGCTTTCTTTTAGACCTCACCAACATTTTTTCTAACATTACTTACCCTTACAAATTATCCTTGATGAATGATTAGTGGAAAATGCCAACCCCACAAAACCTAATAAAATTTTTCATGTCATGCATAGGTGGCAAATTTCACCGTTGATGCATGACTTAGAATTTTTACCCAAGGTGCATGAGCGGTGAAATTTACAACCCATGCTAAAGACACTTTTTGCTGACATGTAGGGGCAGTGTTTGTTACTGCCCATACATAGTGGTTTACCTATGATACCTTCACAAACGTCATATGCAAAAACAACATTTTTCATGCTTATACTTATGCAAAGTTTTACCCTTGATAAAAGATAGAAAATTTTGTCACTCAAACACTTGTAAAATTCTACCCAACATATATGGGCAGTAAATTTCACTCCCCTTGCACAAAAGCAATCTACCTTACATGCAGAGGTGGTGCATTTTTCCACCCTTACATCACTCACCTGAATTTCTCTAACTCTGGGAAATTTTTCCTTTTGTCAACCATTGCCCACTTTCACTCTATTTCTTGCCTCCATCTCTCTCTAGCCCTGCTAAGCTCATGCTCTTGAACATAATCTTCATCATTGCAATTCCCTATTGCCATATTTTCCTAACACTGCAATATCATGAATCTTATGTTGTAGTTTCTTTTACACACTTTCTGAGGTCCATCTTTCAACAAAGACACTTGTGATTCAGATGACTGGTCCATCACCAAGGAAAACAAAAGCCATGGAGTACGAGTATCAGGGAGTGTTTCCTATAACATCTGTGACATACAACGTGGATGAGATTACAGACACTGAGATTGGTCATGTGGACATGGCCGAGTTTGTGGAGAGAATGAAACAACAACCTCTAGGTCATCCTATGAAGTAGATTGTAGAGAGAAACATTCACTTGGTGGTTGCTTTCCCTGTTATCACACATAATCCTAAGTTTGTCCTACAAGTGGTGGTACATTACAACAAGGATAATAGGAGTGTCACTGATGCCAATGGGAATGTAATTAAAAGAATGGATCCAAAGTTCTTGGATAAAGTCTTCATGTGTCCTAGCCCTGACACATGTATAGAGATTGATTTTAGTTATTCTCAGAAAGAATATGATAAGGATCCGAAGACAACAAAAAATATAATAAATACCAAATGGTTAAAGTTTGCAAGGCCAAATATCTCGAGATGGCCTAAAATCTTTCCTAGGAGTGATTTCATTAAAGAAATCAGTTATTTGATTACTCTTCTCAGCATAGTAAGGGGACTTTCTACATCTTCCACTTTTCATGAGTGGATGTACTTGTATATCAGACTCATCTTGAAAGGCAAACAATAGATTTTCTAGGGTGAACAGATCAGTAATTCCATCCATGAGAAGCTTACTAAGGTGTCCACTACTTCTAATTTTTATATGACATCTTATCTTGTTTATGTTGCTGCCTCCATGAGGAATTTTCTAGGTCTATCATGTCATAGGGAGATCAGAGGGTTGTTCGAGTGTATCAATCTTATCCTCAATTGATTCTTAAGGGAGTTATTCATCATTTCCTAATAGTTAATGATACTTCCTTTACTGTGTTCTTCTGTCTTTTTCATACATAGTTAGAACATAAGAGAATTTCTGATGAAGCTTCGGTAATAGTTAATAGATTTGGTTGTTTGTATATGTAATTTCCCACTTTTACTTATTTATGAGTTGGGTATTTCCAAGTTTATCCCTATATGTTACCAATGTATCCAACTGACAAGATTGTGTTAATGGAATTATGTTGATAGATCATTGTTGTGCATAATAAACAAATGGAGCTTAAGAAACCTAGTTTTAGATTCCTGATTGAGATTGGCAGATATTCCATCTATACTTATGCTAAGGCTAAGGCCATTGAATCTAAAATGCAACTTGTTACTATGAAGCAATTCAAGAGAAGAGATAAATTTGATTATAGAAGGGTTAAGGATAAAATAAAGAAGAAATCTTAGTCTCATGTGCCTATGGTAGAGGATATCTGAGATGATCTAAGGATAGAAGAAGAAATTATGAAGATCTAGACCACTATCAATTAACTTTAAGTCAAGTTGAAGATTTGGAGTTGGCAAACATTCCAGAGAATATGGTGGATGATGGCAACATTTTGGATCCTTCCTATGTCAGTGAGAATATTGTTGGCAAGAGACACTACTAGGCATGTTAGGTGTTGTCATTGATGGCAACTAAAGCTATCTTACACATCCGTATTGTATCAGTGGATCATACCGAAAGTCAGAATGTAGATTTATCTAAGTCTGGATAGATCGGAATAGAGCATTTGATAGGGTTCAACATTTTGGTCCGCACTTCTCCACAAGTAATCATATTGAGCTACAGATCTGAGGGAATGTTAGGGGATATTAGAGCTACCTAAATCTAATATTTTAGCCTCTATTGATGAAGGGATTGTAAGGTACAAGCATCTAAGTATTGGGTTTTGGTTAGATAGTTTAGTTTAGTGAAGAACAGGCTGACTAGGTGTTTGATTCTTGTGCGGATGAAGAGAAGTGGTTGGTCAAGTAAGTTATGAGATCTAGTGGTTTTGGTGGACATGTGAGGTAACTTGGATACATAAGTCTTGGTATGCATCGATGTTTGTGCATAGATTCAGCTGACAAAACAGTGTTCTTGAAATAGTTTCCAAGTTTTCTTAAGGCTGACTGTAGTTTATGTAATTTAATGTAGCGGATATATATGATCAATGGATTCAAGCATTTTGTGAGGAGTGAGTGCAAATATGAATGGATAAGTGTGAAGTATAGAAGTATCAAGTGTGAAGCAATGAGATCTAAGCTCCGGATCATGGTAAAATAGTAAAGCAGGGCAGAGAAAGATGAAGTGTGTAAAGTCAATGTACTGAGATTAACCAGAACTATTATTTTACATATTTAGATGCTATTCTTCAGTTCAAACATTAAGTGAACTCTTGTAATCAATTTTGTAGGCAGTGAGCCTCCTTTGAGTAGTGAGCTCTACGCAGTATGCCCAAAGGCATGTGCCTTCCCATTTGTAATACTTTTAATAGAGTATAAATTCTTGTGGGTTAACCCTCACTGTGTCTTTTCCCTTAACCAAGTTTCCATGTAAAAATCCTGGTGTTCATGTGTTATGATCTTATTGTTTCTTCTCTTATGTTCATGCTTCTTTCTTTTGGATGTATGTGGTAAATTAATAAAGAGACATAATATTAAGTTTTGTAGAACACTGTTTCACCCCCTCTCAGTGTTCCTTAATTTCAACAATTGGTATTAGAGAAAGGTTCCTGTTGATGATGGTTTTGATGCAATCATAACAATTAGTTAAAATTCACATAAAATGAACCAAAACTAACTTGAAAGATATGAAGGAATCGGTTAAGATTCACTTAATCCCAAGTTTAATATGGTCAAGTCTTGACCTATTTGGCAAATTCAGTTGGTTGATGTGAAGCTGTAATGTTCAAGGGGCCTTACGTGATTTAGGGTTTCTTGTTGGTTTACTAGACTCAAACTATGCAAAATATTAATAAATGTCAATATGTTGTTCATCCCTTTCGCATAAACTTATACTTGTGTTGCAAAAACTTTAAATGGTTTTCTTGAATTATTGCAGCTTTCTCCTCTTCAATATTATGAAAACTGTCTACTTTCAAACTCTGTTATGTGTGCTCTTTTCAAATATGAGACAAATTTCCTTTAAATTTCTACATTTTTGGCTAAGTATTTTTAGATGGGTTGGGAAAAGTTAGAAAGATCTAATCTACACTTCATTCACTCTATCAAAGGATCTAATTGTTTTGTTATCCACTGTATAAGTATTGCAGTAACTTGATCAAATCCACAAACAAAACCTTAAGTGTAAGTTCTGAGCATTTTCACAAAAATACACTTAAAATTGCAAGCTCTAAGAGAAAATGTTTCAAACACAATGAAGAGCAAGAAAACACTCAGAAGATAGATGCAGAATTCCAGATTCAATTGTATTAGAAACAGACAGTCATATAAGATTTACAATGTCTGAATGACTCTTAGCTTCAATGATCAAATTACAGAAAACTTACAAGCTTTACAGATATAGTAAGGAAGCTAGATGTTCCACGCATTCCTTATTGCAGACACAGGCGACCTCTTTCTTCTACTTCTAAACTCAAAGGTCCCTCTATTCTAAAAAATCCCTGTGTAAAGTATTACAGTGTATCAAGGCGCAATATATAGACTTTGATTGTCCTCAATACAGCTCAAAACCCTAGTTTAACAATGGTTCAAACTTCTGGTTACAGCAATAAATGCTGGAGAACAAGTCTCTCAAAATATCTTTGAGCATACATCCAATCTGGGTGAAATATGCCATTCTGGAAACCCTAGCAGCTCAATAATAACTTCTGTGGTCTGCTGCAATAATGTCTTCAACTACATTTTGTCTTCATCAGTGAAAACCCTTGACTTCTTTGCACTTCATCCTTATCTTCCTTTGCTCCTAAGATCTGATTTCCTCCTCCGTGATGTCACTGCCATTAAGTTTCAGCTCCCCTTCAACTGCAAACCTACAAAAATGGATAAGCAATAAGTATCATCATTTAATAAACTTGTAGGGAGAAAAATAGCTGCCAAATCTAGTCATGACTGTGTGAACGCATCAATCGAGCCCTAAATCTGTGAAAATTGCATCCAAAAATGCATATACATTGCTTAGAAAAGTTGGGTCAACCATCGTTGACCGAAAATATGCATTCAAGCTTTAAAAATAACCTCCAAATTCCTATCGCTCCAATTTCCCACTTATTTTCCTTGTTTAAATCTTTGTATATCCAATATACAATCCGAACGTGATACAATGAATTAACCAAACTTAATCATTCGTTGAGATCCACCTTGTATACTCCTTGCAATGTAATAATATGCAAGGCGGAAATATACAAGGACTTTTCATTATTGCATAACCATTTCAAGTCCGCCCCTTGTACATAACCTTTGTATCTTCCGATATACATTTGGGTTTGATACAGGTGTTAAATCAGTTTGACTTTCTCTTCAATTCTGCTTTGTATAAGCGCAATGTATATCAGCTTGTATATAAGAATATACAAGCCCGATATACATTGAATTAACTCTGCTTTAAAACTTTTCAAATCCGTGCTTGCATGTATATTATTCTTGTGTGCGCCAATATGCAAGCCAGAACATATACAAGGATTTTCTCTTTTTTAATAAGTTTGTCAAGTCCGCCCAATGCATAAAGTGTTGTATGCTGAGCAATGTATATTTTGATATACATTGTGGACGTGATACATTGGTTCAATTGGATTTCAATCTTTTTTAATTTCGTGGCCTGTATGCTTCCTTTGTATATTTCGTTTGTATATTGCAACATACAAATGCAAAATATACAAGCATTTATCTCTGTTTCATAACTTTTCAATTCTGTGGCTTGTACATTTCGTGATGCATCTTGGCTTGTATGTATCGAAATAGACAAAGTGCGAACATACAATGAATTAACCTCTTTTAACTTTCCGTCGCGTCTGCGGCATGTATATTTCCATGTATGTTTGCTTTGAATGTTTAAATATACAATTCTAAAATGTACAAGGAATTAATCAATTTCATAACTCCCTTTGGGTCCACCGAATGCATAAAGTGTTTGTATCTTGGCAGTGTATGTAATATATATACATCATGGATACATGCAATGAATTAACCACCTTTAATAAACTTCAAGTCCGCGTAATGTATATTTGCAATGCATACCACCGAAATTTACAAGCCTGCGAAGATACAACGATTTAACACCATTTAATAACCTTTTCGGGTCTGCCATGCATGAAGTGCCCTGTATATTCTACCTGCCAAACATACAAATGGAAGATACAAAGCAGATTTAAAACATTAATTCATTCTAACTTTAAAACCATTTCGGGTCCACCTTGTATATGTGCAGAAACCTTTATTAAAATGCATACAAGGAAAAAGACATATAAGCGGCCTTGTAAATGAACCCGAATGCAAAAGCAACTAAGTATAGAAACGACTTTGCACATACAAAGGATTTTGCATATGCAAAGCGATAGACAAACATGAATGTACATTTTACCAAAATGATCATAACTTGCAAAATATAGCAAATTTTAAGATGGTTCAAAAAGCAACCCTAGCTCATTTTTCACAAGGAATCCAACCATATCATGCTCTGGTACTAAAAATGCATTTTTTCTCTATTTTTACCAAAGTCTGCAACTTTAACCCTCTTTTCCCTTTACCACCAAGCAAAACAACACACACAAGCAAAAGCAAAAAAGCAACAACAGGGGTCCTCATTTTGCTAAGGAGTAAAATGGGGCGTGTTGTGAACATCACAACAACTAGCAACCAAACAAAAAAAATAAATTCAAAGTGTTTAAGAAAACTAGATGAAATGAATTCATAACTCCCAACTATCTTTCCTACAAATTATTATTCAACTTGAGACCTAAGGTATTCAATAAGGATGCATGAATTTTCATTTTCAGTTTAAGTATGTGCACGTGATTAATTATCCTCATCTTGAAGATCAGTTAAACAAACCAGTGACTAACATTAGCCTATGTAGTTGAGGACATTCCCTCATAGCCAACTGGATAGAGCCTTGCTACCAGCGAGTGTCTATAGCCCTAGCAAGGTTATCGTTACAATTCTCCTAAGTAGAGCCCCACTGCTAGCGAGCGTCTATAGCCCCGGTAGAGTTACTTAGATGGCTTAATCTGGATTTTCAATATAATTCGCTTTATTCATTTTATATTTTATATTTTCTAATTTTTGAAAGAGATTTCACAAGATATTGCAGTTGTAACTTCATGATGCAAGGAGTGAACACTTGCTAAAATTAAGCTGAGAATTGTAATGGTAGCAAGGGTGACCTCAGATTTTTCACCTAATAACTACACTGGTAGGTTCAACAAACCCAAGGATTTTAGGTGTGTCATTGTGAGAAACCTTCCTCGAATTCTCAATCACTATTATTGAATACTAAATTTCAGAAGCTAAACAACTCTCTACATTCATGATAGTCACAACAAGTTATGTATAAATTGTAAATGATTAACCTGAATATTCTGAATTTTATACTATTTTGAATGGTTGTTAGTTTGCTCCTTAATACTCTAAAGGAAAAATGAAGATCCCTGTTGAGGAGAAAACAACGAACCAAACAGCAGACTGTACAAGAAAAACAAAATAAAGCAAAAG
Source organism: Cunninghamia lanceolata (assembly GCA_027924645.1). NCBI lineage: Eukaryota > Viridiplantae > Streptophyta > Pinopsida > Cupressales > Cupressaceae > Cunninghamia > Cunninghamia lanceolata. The sequence goes on along the minus strand of BSBN01000194.1, from coordinate 6,125,734 downwards.
AAGACTGTACAAACAAAAGAACAGAAACAAAATAACAAACAGAAAGAAATAGAAAACAAAACTATACAAACAACTAACCTACCAAACTATACACAACCTCCCCCCACAAGGCAAACAAAACCTAGGGAAGGACCCAAGAACACCCCTACTTGCATATTCCTTTAGATTGTGCAAGAGTAACAAGGCACTGGTTATGGTTCTTAACTTAGCAAATTTATCTTTGAATTCTGAAAAATGCTCTTTTATTGTACCCTCACTGTGTTTAACAGGATGATCTCTAATTATTAGCAATTGAGGTAACCCATTATGCTCATGACTATTCCATATGCATGTCCTATCTCTTAAATTTTCATAATCAAAATAGTATTCAACATTATTCACTGAGGAAGGAAAGAGACAACCTGATGTATTTTTAGCTTTGTTGGACATGCTTGTTTATTGACAGTTGGTTCTCCATTCAACTTGGCACTTTCATTGCTCAGCTCCATGTCAGGTCTTTTTTCAAATTGAAAGATGAATGACTCTTGATGTATCATTTCTTCATCTTTATCTAGCTTTGTTCCTTTATTCTGGATGATCAGTTTATCCTCAAATTCATCAAGTCTCTCCATGTTCTCATCAGTTCCCTGCACATCAGCACTTAAGTGAGTATATTCATCATCATAATCTAATATACAGAAATTAATCATTTCTAGATCACTTGAGAGTAAAGGTGGGACAACATCTTTTGATTGGTAGGAATACTCCCCTATTTCATTTTCAAAATAATACTGGGGTGATGTCTGATTATGCATAGCAATAGCATGATCCTCTGTATCTTCCATTTTCAAGAATTGTTCATCAGATGACTCACTTTTATCATCCACTGTGGAGTCTGATTCTACTGATCTGCAACAATCTTGAATTTGATCATTTAACTCAAAGAAGTCAGCCATGAAACTAGGATTTACTTTTTTTTTATGACTTCATTAGTTGCTATAATAGGAATCTCATCAATTTTAGTGCATTTAGATTCTTCCATCCATCCACATTTTTCTTTACCATAAAATGACTCAAGGAAAGATGTTTTGCTATTATTTCCTTCTAGAATTAATTTAGCTGTTGTTTTGTCTAACCAACTGATAAGCTCTAGTGTTGTATCTACTTGTTGCTCTAGAATTTCTTCATTCTTCTGCCAGACCTCAGCCCTGAACACATCTGAGAAGAGAATTAGTCTTTTCAAATACAAATCTATCCTAGTGAGGAAAGTTAAACAATTAATTTCACTGTGTTCTACAGACTGGTGTATCCTACAACAACTGGATAAACCAAAGTTAGATAAACCCTGAGGATAAAGCTGTCCATTCATAGCTTCCTGAAATGAAGGAAGGCTAACTTGAAAATTGTCCCCATATGAGTCCATTGAAAATAGGACCTTATTTTCAACCTTTTAGGCTTTTGAAATTTTATGAGATCTAACATATCTCAGAAAAAAAGCATTTAAACCTAGAAAATTAACCTTAAATCCTATCAGGCCCTCCTTCTAGTGCCAGAAAACTATTGATGATGGTTTTGATGCAATCATAACAATTAGTTAAAATTCACATAAAATGAACCAAAACTGACTTGAAAGATATGAAGGAATTGGTTAAGATTCACTTAATCCTAAGTTTAATATGGTCAGGTCTTGACCTGTTGGGCAAATTCAGTTGGTCGATGTGAAGCTGTAATGTTCAAGGGGCCTTACGTGATTTAGGGTTTCTTGTTGGTTTACTAGACTCAAACTATGCAAAAGATTAATAAATGTCAATATGTTGTTCATCCCTTTTGCATAAACTTATACTTGTGCTGCAAAACTTTAAATAGTTTTCTTGAATTATTGCAACTTTCTCCTCTTCAATATTATGAAAACTGTCTACTTTCAAACTCTGTCATGCATGCTCTTTTCAAATATGAGACAAATTTCCTTTAAATTTCTACATTTTCAGCTAAGTATTTTTAGATGGGTTGGGAAAAGTTAAAAAGATCTAATCTACACTTCATTCACTCTATCAAAGGATCTAATTGTTCTGTTATCCACTGTATAAGTATTACAGTAACTTGATCAAATCAACAAACAAAACCTTAAGTGTAAGTTCTGAGCATTTTCACAAAAATACACTTAAAATTGCAAGCTCTAAGAGAAAATGTTTCAAACACAATGAAGAGCAAGAAAACACTCAGAAGATAGATGTAGAATTCTAGATTCAATTGTATTAGAAACAGACAGTCATATAAGATTTACAATGTCTGAATGACTCTTAGCCTCAATGATCAAATTACAGAAAACTTACAAGCTTTACAGATACAGTAAGGAAGCTAGATGTTCCATGCATTCCTTATTGCAGACACAGGCGACCTCCTTCTTCTACTTCTAAACTCAAAGGTCCCTCTATTCTAAAAAATCCTTGTGTAAAGTATTACAGTGTATCAAGGCACAATATGTAGACTTTGATTGTCCTCAATACAGCTCAAAACCCTAGTTTAACAATGGTTCAAACTTCTGATTATAGCAATAAATGTTGGAGAACAAGTCTCCCAAAATATCTCTGAGCATACATCCAATCTGGGCAAAATATGCCATTCTAGAAACCCTAGCAGCTCAATAATACTTCTGTGGTCTGCTGCAATAATGTCTTCAACTGCATTTTGTCTTCATCAGTGAAGACCCTTGACTTCTTCGCACTTCATCCTTATCTTCCTCTACTCCTGAGATCTGATTTCCTCCTCTGTGATGTCACTACCATTAAGTTTCAGCTCCCCTTCAACTGCAAACCTACAAAAATGGATAAGCAATAAGTATCATCATTTAATAAACCTACAAGAAGAAAAATAGCTGCCAAATCTAGTCAAGACTGTGTGAACGCATCAATCAGGCCCTAAATCTGTGAAAATTGCATCCAAAAATGCATATACAGTTCTTAGAAAAGTTAGGTCAACCATCGTTGACCAAAAATATGCATTCAGGCTTCAAAAATAACCTCCAAATTCCTATCGCTCCAATTTCCCGCTCATTTTCCTTGTTTAAATCTTTGTATATCCGATATACAATCCAGACGTGATACAACGAATTAACCAAACTTAATCCTTCATTGAGATCCGCCTTGTATACTCCTTGCAATGTAATAATATGCAAGGCAGAAATATACAAGGACTTTTCATTATTGTATAACCATTTCAAGTCCACCCCTTGTACATAATCCTTGTATCTTCCAATATACATTTGGGTTTGATACAAGGATTAAATCGGTTTTGACTTTCTCTTTGATTCCGCTTTGTATAAGTGCAATGTATATTGGTTTGTATATAAGAATATACAAGCCTGATATACATTGAATTAACTCTGCTTTAAAACTTTTCAAATCCGCACTTGCATGTATATTATTCTTGTGTGCACCAATATGCAAGCTGGAACATATACAAGGATTTTCTCTTTTTTAATAAGTCTGTTGGGTCCGCCCAATGCATAAAGTGTTGTATGCTGAACAATGTATATTTTGATATACATTGTGGACGTGAGACATTTGTTCAATCGGATTTCAATCTTTTTTAATTCCTCTGCCTGTATGCTTCCTTTGTATATTGCAACATACAAACACAAAATATACAAGCATTTATCTCCATTTCATAACTTTTTAATTCCGTGGCTTGTATATTTTGTGATGCATCTTGGCTTGTATGTATCAAAATATACAAAGTGTGAACATATAATGAATTAACCTCTTTTAACTTTTCATCACTTTCGTGGTATGTATATTTCCATGTATGTTTGCTTTGAATGTTTAAATATACAAGTCCAAAATGTACAAGGAATTAATCAATTTTCATAACTCCCTTCGGGTCTACCGAATGCATAAAGTGTTTGTATCTTGGCAGTGTATGTAAGATATATACATCATGGATACATGCAATGAATTAACCACCTTCAATAAACTTCAAGTCCACGTGATGTATATTTGCAATGCATACCATTGAAATATACAAGCTTGCGAAGATACAATGATTTAACATTGTTTAATAACCTTTTCAGGTCCGCCATCTATGAAGTGCCCTGTATATTCTACCTGCCAAACATACAAATGGAAGATACAAAGCGGATTTAAAACATTAATTCATTCTAACTTTAATACCATTTCAGGTCCACCTTGTATGTGTGCGTAAACCTTTATTAAAATGCATACAAGGAAAAAGACATACAATTGGCCTTGTATATGAACCCGAATGCAAAAGCGACTAAGTATAGAAACGACTTTGCACATACAAAGGACTTTGCATATGCAAAGCGATAGACAAACCTAAATGTACATTTTACCAAAATGATCATAACTTGCAAAATATAGCGAATTTTAAGATGGTTCAAAAAGAAACCCTAGCTCATTTTTCACAAGGAATCCAACCATATCATGCCCTGGTACTGAAAATGCATTTTTTTCTCTATTTTTACCAAAGTCTGCAACTTTAACCCTCTTTTCCCTTTACCACCAAGCAAAACAACACACATAGCAAAAGCAAAAAAGCAACAGCAGGAGTCCTCATTTTGCTAAGGAGTAAAATGGGACGTATTGTGAACATCACAACAGTTCCTTAAAAGAATTTTAATAGCTTGAGGAAGATTTAGGGAGGTGTTTTCAATGGGTTCATTCAAGCACTCTGATGGTATCAATCAGCAACTTCAAGTAGCCTTAGATGATCTTGACCTGTCTAGAGCATAAATTAGAGATTTGCAAGAGAACCTTAAAGATGTTGAAGATTTCATTGAGACCTTATAAGGACAACTGAGAAAATCTAATGAAAAGAGAAAGGAGCTACTCATCGGCTAGAAAATCATAATGAAGACAATGACATGGATGAGGCCCTGAAGGAGAAGACAAAGGAATGTGAGAAGTTAGCAAAAGAAGTTGTTGTCCTAAAACATCAAATGGACTCTGGGGTGATGAGGCTAACCAGGGAAATTGAAGAAAGGAAGAAGACTGAGGAAAAATTGAATCAATCTCTGAAAGAAAGAATAGAAGAGTGCTATAGATTGGACATAATAATTGGTCATCTAGAATCTGATCTACAAGAAACTAGGGATAATGAGGATCAACTTGAAAGACAAATTGTCATTCACAAACATGACCTAGAAGTTGCAAATGAGTACAAAGAAAAATTCAAGATAAGCTTAGCCAAACTTGAGGTGCTTCTTGAGAGTTAGAAGAAGGCAAATGATAAGCATGGTCTGGGATTTTAGAAAGGTGAAAGCTATGGATTCGGTCAAAGAAATCCTGAAGCAAGAAATCAAAGAAGGAATCTTAGAAGACCTCTAGTAAGACAACCTAATGCTCAAAGGTATCCATCTTTCAATGGCAATTGTTTCAAATGCAATAAGTATGGTCATAGAGATAATCAATGTAGAAGTAAAGTGAATCAAAATGCATCATCTTTCTCTGGTCAATGCTTTAATTGCAAAAAGATATGTCATAAGGCCGAGGAATGCAAAAGTGGATCAAGGAATCCTCCTAAGAACAAACAAGTGTTCAATGGAAGATGTTTTACTTGCAATAATTTTGGGCATATTGCAATGCAATGTAGATCTAAACCTGCTCAAACATGTAATTGTCAGAAAAATAAGATTGTGTGTTTCAACTACAACAAATATAGACATATTGCTAAATTTTGCAAAAGCAAAAAGGAGAACTCACATGAAGGTAAATGAAAAACAGAGCAGACGTTGGACAAAGGCAAGGGAAAAGTAGATGTGAATGAGATCCAAAATGAAATGAACAAAACATGGGTGTAGAAAAGTGTAATGAATTACAGTGATGGGTCTGCACCAGCATCTACTGCTGATAATTCCTCTAGGAATTGAATTAGGAGCTCTAGCTCAAGGGGAGCTGCATTGAAAATCTAATTCCCCCTACCAGCAAGTGGGTGCCTAAATTTGGCATGATGAATGAAGAAAGAGAAGCCTATTGCAAATTTGTTGAAGCAAATTCTAGAAGAAAAGAAGCTAATGTGATTGATTGTGGAGAAATTAAATATTGATTGTATGTAGAAACAATGTAACCGGATGTAGTAGGGTAGAGCATTTATTACAATGAAGAATTAGGTTTTGTGGAGGATAAAAGGTCATTCATTCAAACACTTGAATCACTTTGCATTCAAAGAGAACAAGGAGAAGAGCACCTGAGATGAAATTTCAGAGATTTGAAGTGCGGAGAACGAATTCGACAACTAACCCTAATTCCATGAAGAAAAAGGTATTTCTCTGCAAAGCTTTGAACTTGTAATCTTTTGAAATGGCTACAACTTTGGTTGTGAACATCACTAAGTGACATAGGCCAAAGTTTAAAAACCACCCCTTCAAGTCGACTGAAGTCGATCCGATGAGAGCATTTTCTGGGGTTCCATATGGAGTTCTTCACATAGAAGACATTAGGGCTTACATTCACGCACGTCTAGAGGAGCATGGTGACTCAAGATTTATTGATATTTTCATGAACCACTTAAAAGATGAATATTTTGAGCTCAAACTGGAATACAAAGTCCTGAAAGACAAGAAGTTCATACAATTTGTTGAGTTTCCAAGTTTCGCAGAGGATGAATGGGTCTGATATTTCTTGAGCTATAGCCATGATGATTTTTTATGGTTGAATCATCCATTCAAGATCACAAAAGATGCAATAAGGGTAGTTACATGATTGAATTCAACCGGTACTTTGCCTCAATTGAAGGTTTTGAAGAATCAAGAAGTCACAGAGGCAACTGGATCAAAATTTGATAATAGAGCTATGACTATAAATTATATAGAGGATCATGGGGTCAGATTTGCATCGATGGTAATAGGGTACAAGATATATTTCTCTAGAAAAGAAAATTTAGTTTCTGGAATAGCCATCTATACTACATATCAGATGGTAAAAGAAAATGCAAATTATGATCTCTGTGAACTATTGCTAAACTAGCTTATGGAGAATCTAAGGAAGATAAATAAAGACAAGAAGTACTCATTCAAATATGGTACGCTAATTATATGTCTTTTCTTTTATTTCTTGAGTGAGCTCCCTGGTAATAAGAATATATATTGGTCAAATGACAAATCAGTAGCAGTCCAAATTAGGAATCATTTGAGTTGTCTGGGTAGTTATGATGAACAAAAGACTGCACTTTGGGGATTCTTCAAAAACTTCCAAAGTATAATGTAGGCTAGGGATAAAATACCTAGGACTGTGGTTGAAAAATACAAGGACACCATTTTTTTTATGGTTACTGTTGATCAGTGCAAAATGGAAGCAGTGGAACCTAGAGTTGTGTGGATCATGCCCATGGGGTATGAAGTGGATGGATGTGTATTGGAGTTGTATGCATATAATTTGTTGAGCCAGCCTAGGGATCCAACAAAGGAGAGATTTGGAACATATGAAGAAATTTAACTAAAATTGCATCTTGAATCCAAGGCTCCTAAAATCAAAAGGACTGTGAGGAAAGAAGTTGAGCAGTTGGCTGAGAATCTAGGCCTTACTAAGGAAGCTGTGAGGCAATTCAGGGAAAGGACAAAGAAAGCTAAGAAAGAGGAGGATAGGGAATAGGGAAGTGTTCCAGCAAAATCTCTTTCTAAGTCAAGGACTACTAGGAGTTCTAGTTCAATCTCCGGTACATCACCTGTTGCAGAAAAATCCAAAGAAAAACCTACCGGTAAGGAGAGAAAAAGGACAAAGGTAAAAGGAAAAAGAACATATGTCAATGTGGAGAAATTGGATGAAGAAGAAACTGATTCAGATGATGAGGTTAAGGAGTTGAAGGCCTCAGGTATTAAAGCTATTAAAGTGTCTAAAGAGAAGCCCTCCGAAAGAAAAAAGTCAAGTAAAAGGCATAAGACAAAGGCTTATATTTAGAAACCTACTCTTTCTGTTGATGACATCATTAAGTCAATCACTGTAGATGGAAACTTGAAGCCAATGACTGAGTTTTATGATCATTATAGTGATGCTGATAAGAGAGTTTTGGAGGAAGCAACAGTCAAATACTTGAATTTCTATAGCAAGACTCTATTTGAAATAACTTCTAAAGTTTTGGAAAGCCTTGCAAAAATTCTGGAAATAAGAAAAGAGAATGCAAAAGCTAAAGATTTTGACCTCTAGGAGCATGTGCTAATAAAATTGTGTCCTCAAATTACTCCAGATCAAAAGAATCTGATATTCAAAGAAGTGAAAGAGGACTTTAGGAGTAAGATCAGAATTAATATGCTCATGCTGGGAGACATTGATAAGATAGTTGAAGATACTTAGGAGATTCTTCTAAATGCATTGAAAAGGCATAATCTTCCCACTGTTGAAGAAAAAATTGATAATGAAATTGATTCCTCCATTCCGATTGTTGAGGAATTTGATAAAAATAATGATAATGTTGTTGCTGAGGATACACAAAATCCTCTAAAGAGAATGTAGAAGATATTTCTAATATAGATAAGAGCAAGGATGCCTCTGATGATAATGCAGAGAAGATAGAAGTAGAGAAAAAGAATGAAAATGTTGAGCAAGACAATGTGGTTGACTCTGAAAAGGGAGAAGATGGGGGCCCTGAAGAGCATAAATCTAAAATTTCATATTAAGCAAGAGACACTATAGAAGCAGTGAAAGAAATTTTGGAGAGAGATAAACAAGTTGTAGAAGATCATGATATAATACAAGGATCAACAAATTTTGATACTCTTTCATTGGTATAGAAGATGAAGTTGGCCTCTATTACACAAGCTAAGGCCAGAGAGAAAATCTTGAAATCCCATATAGAAGATAGTGAATTGCTTGGTCTTGCATTTGGGATTTTGGAGAAAATCATGCCTACATTTCAGAAGGACTCATCAGTATCCCACTCCGGTCAGTTAAAGAGTTTGATAAACTCTATAAGTACTCATTTTAAAACTTTTGAGAAGTCAGTAGAAGTTAAAGTCAGAAATGAATACAATGAGAAGAGATTTGTTGAAATAAGGAAAATAATTAGTTATGATAGATCATTACTAAACACTAGTGTAAAGAGTATTCAAAATTCTCTCTCTGAAGGTGCAGAGATTTATAAGTTTTGTCTAAATCCATCTAAAGTTGTTGAAGATATTGAGAAGAAGATTAAGGATTCAGAGCTCAAACTTTCTAACATTTCTCAGTCCTATAGTCATTTACTTGAGTCTGTAGCAACCTAAGAATGCCAAGTAGTGAGTTTGCGAAATGAATTGAGTAATTTGGAGAAGGAAAAGGTCACAGTTCTAGGCAGATTGGATGAGCTTTGGGGACTAATTTCCCCCAAATTAGAAACTATGTATGATCTATTAGCAGAATCCCAAGCTACTGCTGCTACTAGTAATCCTACTAATCTTCAAAAGGCAAAATCACATGCATTTTTGTTCAGTGGGCATATATCCATTTTGGGCAGCATAAAGAAGAATTGGGATAGTGAATTGTCATGTTTGAAAAACATTTTTGGTGATATATTTTTGCTGATGAACAAGGCTTAAGGACTGTGTGTTCATATGTGGAAGTATATACTTAGAGTTTTGACCCATGTACATAAAATTTTTGCATGAATTTTGATATGTGGATCCCAGCCTTTACCATTGATGTCAAAGGGGGAGAGGAAAAGTAGTGAAAAATGAGGAACTCATCAAAGGGGGAGCATTGGAAATCACAAGTGCACATAGTAAGGGAGAGTTGTTCTAACACTTAGTCATTTTTCACTAAGTGTCATCAATGCCAAAGGGGGAGATTGTTGGAAAGAGACACTGCTAGACATGTCAGGTGTTGTCATTGATGGAAACTAAATCTATCTTACACATCCACATTGTATCAGTGGATCATACCGGAAGTTAGAATGCAGATTTATCTAAGTTCAGATAGACAGGAACATAGCATTTGACAAGGTTCAACATTTTGGTTTGTATTTCTCCACAGGTAATCATATTGAGCTATGGATCTAAGGGAATGTTAGGGGATGTCAAAGATACCTAAAACCAATATTTTAGCCTTTGATGATGAAGGGATTGTAAGTTACAAGCATCTAAGTATCAGGTTTTGGTTAGACAGTTCAGTCCGGTGAAGAACATGCCGACTAGGTGTTTGATTCTTGTGTGGATGAAGAGAAGTGGTTGGTCAAGTAAGTTATGAGATCTAGTGGTTTTGGCTGACATGTGAGGTAACTCGGATACATAAGTCTTGGTACACATCGATGTTTGTGCATAGATTTAGCTGACAGAACAATGTTCTTGAAATAGTTTCCAAGTTTTCTTAAGGCCGACTGTAGTTGATGTAATTTCATGTAGCAGATATATATGATCAATGGATTTGAGCATTTTGTGAGGAGTTAGTGCGAATATGAAGGGATAAGTGTAAAGTATAGAAGTATCAAGTGTGAATCAAGGAGATCTAAGATCTAGATCATGGCAGAATAGTAAAGCAGGGCAAAGAAAGATGAAGTGTGTAAAGTCAGTGTACTGAGCTTAACGAGAACTATTATTTTGCATAGTTAGATGTTATTCTTTAGTTCACATATTTCAGTTAACTCTTGTAATCAATTTTGTAGGTAGTGAGCATCCTTTGAGTAGTGAGCTCTAGGAAGTTTGCCCGAAGGCATGTGCCTTCCCATTTGTAATACTTTTAACAGAGTATAAATTCTTGTGGGTTAACCCCCATCGTGGATTTTTCCTTAACCGAGTTTCCATGTAAAAATCCTAGTGTTCATGTGTTATGATCTTATTGTTTCTGCTCTTATGTTCATGCTTCTTTATTTTGGACGTATGTGGTAAATTAATAAAGAGACATAATATTAAGTTTTGTAGAACACTGTTTCACCCCCCCTCTCAGTGTTCCTTAATTTCAACAAATATTGTAGGCTCTTATTTTCCTATTATTCAATGGTCAAAGAAAGAAGTCACTTCAATCAAGAAAAGATTCCAACCTATCTTGGAAAACACCAATGTTTGGTTGGAAGGTAAAGGCATTCATTTGAAGAACTTTGCCACTGGATCTGAGGAGGAAAATCAAGAGCAAATAGGTAAGAAGTCTGAGCTAAGGATAAAGAACAAAAGTGATGCACCTAGTTCTAGCAAGGTTACCAAGGCTAAGATCAAATTTATGTCTAAGGGTGGTAAAGCTAAGGTAGCTGAAAAAGAGCCAACTACTGAAGAGATAGCCACTGAAGAATAGGCTATTGAGGACCTCGCTACTGAGGAATTAGCCACTAGGGAAATATCTTCAGAGGAAAGAGAAGAGATTGAACAGGAAGCAGGAAAAGAAGATGAACATGAACAAAATGAAGAACCTACCATGTCTCCTCAAAAGGACATGTCCCAGGAGCCACATGTTTCTTCTCCCTTGAACACTTTTTCAATTTCGCCTTCTATGCCCACAATCTTTGTTACCTCAGTTACTCCAATTGTTATTCAATCTTCTGACTCTTCTCCATCTTCATCTAAGACCATTTTTGATAGTCCCAAGACTACTTTTGATGTTGTTTTTGATTCTTCTAGATCTTTACCAAGCTTGTCTTTCCCATGATATGATATTGATGCTCAATCTATTTTAGATCAATTCATGTCTGGTTCTGAGCAAGTTCCAAATGTTGATGTGCCAGGTGCTATTTTTACCAATACTTCTCCAATTGTGACCACAACTTGTGTGAGTTTATATCCTTCTGCACCCATTATGGATTCTAGTTTGAGTGCAAATTTGTTAGTACTTCCTCCATGGATTTCATTTCATACCCCAAAGAGAAAGAAGCAAGCCATCTCCCTAGATGACTTTGACTTCAAGAAATTGGTGCTTTTGAAGACCAAAACCAAAAAGAAGCCAAAGACTCTATCTAGGCTTTTTGTTGATAAAGGTTACCGGTATGCTGAGATAGCACAACCTCCTCTTGATGAAACTATTGAAAATTTTGATATGAATGACTATTCAATCTCAAGAGTTGAATTGTGGAAGATCACACATGAGGGTGCAAAGGCTAATGCCCAATTCACACTCAATTCTCTTATTGTCAAATTTGATCAATAGAAGAAAATGAAGGATCAATATAAGGCCAAGGCTAAACAGTTGAATGCACTACTACAAAAAATTGCACTAACTTCAGAGTCGGTGGAACCTATGGCTATCACTATTGAAGATCCTATCATTCAGAGGTTGAGAAGATACATGCAAGAGGAAGACTGGTTGGGGAATTTCTAGAAAGAATGATTGGACAAGGTACTCTTCTTCTAACAACTTTTGTGGAAAGAAGTGTTGAGTGTCATGAACACTAAGAGGGGGGGTGAATCATTGTTCTAAAAATCTTTTGATGCACTTTAACTTTCAACTATTTTCCAAAATTAATTAAACAAAGGCACAACATGCATATGAACAACAACCATAAAAGCATGACACATGGACACTAAGATTTTTATGTGGAAAACACAAAATGGGAAAAACTACAGAGAAGATTAGCTCTCAAAAATATATTGCAATCTTTACAAATAATGATGTTCAGGCTTGGTCACTCCACGGGCATGGAGCATGCTGGCTCACCACCATGAAGAACAACTAGGTCTAGCAGGCTCACTGCATCAACCTTAAACATAGGAAGATTACAATACAGGCTGTTAAACCCTAATGGTGGCTCACTGCCAGGTTTACTTCCAAGTACAAAGCAAATTGCACATGAAAGTTGAATACTACATAAGCATCTATCACTATTCCAGGGTGTAGTCATCTATCAACTAAATTTTGAATCCCAAGTCTTCATTGCTGCTGATCTTATAAATTTGCTCTACTATTCACATACTCACATCACACACATACACCTTCACACACCTCACAACTGAAACTCATCACCTTTATATATCCACATCATGATTTGATCCATAATTAGGTTGGCATCCAAGAAATGAAACGTGTACATAGAAAGATGTGGCTTGTCGGCTTAATCCAATGCACTATATATTATGCGGACCCAAAACATTTCCCAACCATATTCATATAGGTCATATCTAATCATTCAATCACTTAGATAGATCCTTAAAACATTATCTCTTCTCTGCACAATGATTTATCATACTAGTCGGCATGTTCCTCAAGAGCATGGTTAACAGGTTCATCTGCTAACTTACAACTTTTACTGTAAATCACCAAACACCTCAAAAACCATATTAAGGACTCTTTACACCTTCCCAAACTTACCCTTAAAACTGCAAGGCATGATATCATCTTGCAAAAAAATGCGGACCATCAAAACTCAGACTCTATCTTGGTCAAACTCTATCAAACACTGTACTGATACTCAGCAGCTTGTAACTATCCTTCCAATGGACTTCAAATCTCCCAACTTAGGAATTAGACACTTCATATACATGTTTACAACTCCTCAAAACTACATAGGAAAATACTCATTTGTGGAAGAATGTGGACCGTTACAATTTGCCTTGTTCATTGTCTCTGCTATACCTCTATTCACCCGGACTTAGATATTTCTTCTAAGTGACTTTTGGAGGAAGTCAAGACTTAATTTGCTAAGTATGACACCACCAAACAATTACTAACATCATACCTGAACCGCATTACTAGATCATCATCTATAGAAGCATACTGACCCACTTACTGTGTTCTCTTATGTACATACTCATACTTAGCCACTTCTACCAACCAGACTTGAAATCTAATGTGATCTTTCAGAGTTGTGTCTCCCTATCATGCTGATGACATATCTGAGCCTTGTTTCCATCAATGACAACATACAAGTCCATACTGGAGCAGTGTCTCTTTCCCATAAGAAGAAATAAAATGGAAAAGGTAAGGGCTGAATTTGATGAGGTAGTTGATGTTTTGTCTCAAGAACTCCATGACTTGGATGAAAGTCTAGAAGAGTGGGTGAAAATGAAGAAGTTGAATTTGAAAACTTTGGTAGGGATTGGGACCATTTCCAATCATGAGTCATATTTTGAAACTAAAGAGACTTTGATTCACTGAATCAATGTTCTGAAAGATTTAATCAAGGACTTGCAGAGATCCCAAGAAGTTAGTGAAGATAATGATTTTACTCTTCTCAACAAGCTTGAAGAACTCCCATGCAAGTTACTAGATGATGATCATAAGTTTCTTTCTATAAAGGAAATGGTACAAGAATTTAATATCTTGATTCAAAAGGACTTTGAAGAACAAACTTTATATGTGACTTCTATGGATAAGTTGTTGGATTATCAATTGACTCTGGATAACCTTAAGACAAGCTTGGTAAGGCATGAAAAGGTAGCTACGAATGTGAAAGACTCAATAACCAGAGCTTGTGCTATTTTAAAGAACACTTCTAGGACATATAGCATTGAAATACAAGCAGTGCTGAAAATGTATGAAGAATTCATGAAGAAGGACGGTGGTGTGAGCTGATTAGTTGATCATGACTTAGATTATTTTCTAAACATTTCTTTTATGCTTTATGTATTTAGCTTTGGACATATTTACATGTGCTTTTCAAATGTGTAATTACATGTAGAAACAAGGAAAGTCCTAAATCAATAAGGACTCTTTTTGTTGAATAATTCATAGTTAGTTTTAATTTTCCTATTTTTGATCATGGTCTCTCCCTATAAATAAAGAGGGCCTCTTTTGTAAATATCATCTTTTAGTTATTGAAACAAAACTCTGCCGAATTGAAGAGCATTTTGAAACTTTGTGTTCAAGTTGTAAATCAAAATTTTATCAATAATAAGAAAAGCAAGTGAGCATTCAAACTTTGTTTTTGAATATACTTGTGGTGCATCGGAGATGTTCTTATGTCTTTTCTCTTGTACCTTCTTATGCAATTGATCAAATTAGTAGTGTGAGTTTATATAATGTAGGAGGTGGTCTAAAGCTGATTTTGGAGTCTTTGTGCTACAACATTATCTTTGGAGTTTATATTCTATGTTCGTGAGTTGAAGTTATTAGAAGACTTTGAGATGCTAGTTATTTTTGTGTTCATTAATCTCTTGATAGCATATAGTGGAGACTTTGGGCTACACTATATTCTATACATTTCCAACTTCAAATCAGCAAAAAAAAAACAAAAGACTTTGTGCTTTTGTGAATTTCTTGGTTATTTCACGCTAGTATCATTTTGAGTATTCATATGTTCATGTTCAATCTTGATATTGGTTATTATTGTTCCAGTATATGGTTTTAAGTTTATTATACATTGTAAGGATTAAGAAGAAACATCATTTCTCAAAAAAGAGAAATAGATGATATGACACCATCCATAGATTAGTTTATAGTGTACATAAATTTAGTTAAGTACTTTTTGATTGTAGTGAACAATAAGAAGAGAGCCTCCCCTTTCTAAGAGGAGAGATTAAATCTCATCACACTGTGGTTGATATAACCATTTTGTCTTCAGTTAGTTGAAGAAAAAATATTCACCCAATAGTTTTTGGTGACTCTACTGGGGATCGAAATGTAACTAAGAGCCTCACGCTTTTGGTTAAAGTATATCAACCCCATTGCTTGTAATAGGTTTTTATATTGTTTATCTTTTGTTTGTTGAGTTGCATTCTAGCAGAATCGAGGAATATGTGAAGTAGAAGAGCCCAAGGATTCATAGATCCTATTTTTGAGTTGATGCAACAACATAATTGTAGTCTTATACCTACAAGATCTCTTCTTCAACATACAAAAAGTTTTTCTCCTACTAAAGTGAGATCTCCTATACCAAGTGAAGCTTTGAGTGTTCATAGAACTCCACATATTGTACAAGTTCAAAGGTTTGTGATTCATCCATTTAACCAGTGCACAATGGCTCTTCATCCTCCTCCTGGTCCATGGGGTAATGCCTTCGGGCCACTCAATTTGGCTCAGCCATTACATGACTTACCTCTAAGTTCAAGGAAAAAATTTCCTAATTTTTATGGTGATGGAAAATTTTACCCTGATGAACACATTGCTGCTTTCTACATTGCTTGTGGTGTCCTAGGAGTTGAACATGAATATGTGTCTGTAAGACTATTTGTTGAAACACTTTAGGGTTTAGCTACGGATTGGTTTTATCACCTGCCATCAAAAATCATCATTAGATGGAATATTTTCTATACCAAGTTTGAGGCTAGGTTCAAGCCTACAGAGGATGCACATGCACTATTAGCTCAGCTTACACAAATGAATAAAGTGTTGCAAGAACCCATGTGTGAGTTCATTGCAAAATTCAACAAGCTGATAAATAGGATTCGGCCATTGCTCAACCAATAGTAAAAATTAGAAGTGTTTCTTCATAAACACAAAGTTGCCAGAGGTAAGTTTTCTTTTGTGGAGGGCTAGTCCAGCTGACTTGGTAGCTGCCCAAATTCTAGCAATAGAGATTGAGGATGATCTAATCCTCATTGGAAAGATAAGGAAAGACACAAACAAAGCTAGGGGTCAGCCTTCTACAAATATGCCTTCTACTAGCACCACAAATCCTATGGTGCAGAAGTTGGCTAATGAGTTGTTAACTCTGAAATAGAAAATGTCTCAGAATATGGGTAAATGCAAGAAGTTGTGTCCATTTAAGGTGGAAGTTTTGGAGTTAGAAAAAAATCCGAAATTGGGTTAACCAAAATGGGATCCCGCTTTTTATGAAACGGGATCCCGTTTTGCTTCGAGTTCCCAAGCCAAAAGCGGGATCCTGTTTTCAAGAAACGGGATCTCATTTTGAGTTCCATAAAAGGTTAATATTTTAACCTTTATGAAACGGGATCCTGTTTTAAAATGGGATCCCGTTTCAAAACGGGATCCCGTTTCATAAAGGTTAAAATATTAACCTTTTATGAAACGGGATCCCGTTTTAAGACAGGATCCCGTTATTTAAAATTTGAATTTTAAGCTCACTTTTTTCTTTGTAACCCGGTTTAGGAAATGCTTTGGGGACCCGAACCTGACCTCTAGACCAGGTTTGACCTGCAACTTGAAGGTCCTGTCAATGTCACAACAAAATAGTGACTTTGGGCATATATCTGAAGGTCTATTTTGTAGAATATTTTGACAAAATTAAAACCCATTATAGATGAGATAGTGTAGATTCCAAATATGTAATTTTTTTTACAATTGGATTAATTCTTCTATTTTTTAATCAATTTCTAATGAAATAGGTCCATAAACTTGAATTATTAGGTTTTTTTAGTATTTTAATAACTTTTCATTAACATATTTTTTTGTAAAAAAAATTGTAGGAAAACGTACTTTAGACAATTCTTTCCAATTTAAAAAAAAAAATTTAAAAAATGTTAAGTTTAGGTCATCTTATGCGTGATGTACACAATGATTTTTTAAAAGACCAAAAATGGCCACTAAAAAATTAATTAAACAAAATATTCAATAAAAAATTACAAAAAAATATGGAAAACGTGCTTCAGTGAATTACAAATATTTTTCCAAAAGGATTTTGAAAAATATGATTATTTAGGTCAAAATATGGATGACGTACACGTACATGGTATAGTAAAAAAAAGTGACTTTTAAACAATGGTTTTTAGAAACACCTATTCAAAATCACTTTCTATCATCTGGGTATTGAAAAAAATTACATATTTGGAAACTAGACTCCGAGTACTACATTTCATATTTAGTGAATTTTTCCAAGATTCCATTGTTAAGTGCTTCAAATTTTTAGGTCAAATGTGACAAATTCTGAAAATCAGGGAAAACACTTCCACTTTTTGGCCAATAAGTGGACACAACTTCTTGGATCAGCAGATATGTCCATTCCCTCCTACAAGGACATACCAAGGAGAACATTTCCCAATGTTCCCAATTATCAAGATAATGCTGCTATAAATCAAGGTCAAAACAGGCTTCCTCCATCACAAGGAAGACTTGATTAGGAAGCACCGCCAGTAAATGCAGCAGTGGGTTACTATGAGGTGGCTCAAGATGATCTTCCCCAATCAGATTTTTATCAAGAACATGGTGCCAATCTCTTCACAGAGGGTGAAGAAGAATTGGTTGGTGATTCTAATATTGGTTTCTTGAATTCTAAAGATGAGATGGAACAAGAAGAAGCTTCTTTTGGTGAATATTATGCTATTCTCACATGGTCACAAAATCATCCTAATCATCAACATCTGGCTGATAAAGGAAAGTCAAGGGAAGATCCTCATCCTACGGTTACCATCGCTAAGAGGGGCACTCCTTTACCTTTCCAATCAAGAGATGTGGCTAGCTACAAACAAGTAAGTACATTTGATTCTCCTACTTCATCTTCAACACATAAGACCAGTACTCCTTATGCAAAACCTCAAAATGAGAATATTCTATCTTTTATAGCTAGTTCATATCAACTTTTTGATATTATAGACCATGCTAAAAAGACCAAGATTCAAATGTCTAAGGTAGAATACCTGCAAGCTAATCCTAACTAGTTTGAAAGATTAGCTAAGTTTGTTAAAAAAAAGCTACCTTTTTTGGGCAGGATTCTTCCAAATCTACTCTAGTTGTCCCTAAAATGAGACTAGCTTAGAGTAATCTAGTTGCCTCTCCTATCACCATAGTAAAAATTGAACCATTCTATATTTCCTTGCTAGTAAATGGTCATAAGCTCAATAACTATGTTATAGATTCTGGAGCCTTTGATAATGTTATACCTGCCAAGGTAGCAAATGCCTTAAGTTTAACTTTGACTAAGACTTTTGGTTGTTGTTTCTCCATGGAGACAAAACAAGTTCCTCTCATAGGGTAGATCAAGGATGCACAATTTGTATTCGCTGCTTTCCCAAACAAGAGAATAAAGATGCCTATTCTAGTGGTTGATGTTCCAGCTTCCTATAGAATATTACTAGTGTTTAGGGTAAATTTGGGATTGTTTAGTTTAATGTCTTAGATGTTTGAATCCTCCTTTCATCCTATACTTTCAAGGATCTAGGGTCAAGTGGCAATTCACTATCATACCCTAGATCGCTGTGAGATGTAGGGAAACTTGGATTAGGGAATTTATTTATCAATTTCTCTTCTCTTATGCTCAATTGACCATTAAAACCCTAATTATGCAAATACGACAATAAACTGATGAATAACGAAAAAAGCTCTTGCAGAGGGAAGTAAAATGCCAAATCACAGAGTACCTATTTTTGAGGTTCTGAGGCAGAAAAGTCAGGGACACAGGAGTGGGTGCCCAAGTCCAAGGTACCAGTTTCTTTGCGTGATCCTGACCTCCTTCTGACACTGATCAGCACTGTAATTCCTATTTCTAGAAATTTAGCTTTGGAGGACACTAGAGCGAGCACCTTGTTGGTACCTGAATTGACTGTCAGTTAATTTAAGAATTTTCATGCAGGCACCTTCCCAAAAAATCCAAAAAGTTCTAAGTTTTGGCACCCCTTCAGTGTTTTGCAGCATCCGCATCATCTTTCTTGAGGAAGAGGTCATCATGTTTTGTCCATCGGTGAAAGTTTTGTTTTTTGAGTGCTCCGATTGTGTCTTCAGCATTTCGGTTTGAACTTGAACCCCTTTTTTCGAAAGTTCAATGGTTCAATGGTTCAAGGTTCATTTTTTCTTCTAACGGGTCATATCGTGCATTTACCTTGCATAAATATTGTATCATTGAACCTCCCGCTTGAACCCTTTTCTCAACGGTTCAAGGTTCAATGATTCAATGCTTTGTGATTTTGGTCTCGGCCGAAGTTTTTTGGAGTATTGTTTTTGATGTTTGAACCTCGCCATTGAACCATCAGGTTGAACCAGTTTGTTGGTTCAATGGGTTCGCGGGGTTACTTTTGTGTTGCCGAGAGGAGGTATCGGCGTTGAACCGTTGAGTTGAACTTCTCATTTGAACCTAGCCAATGGTTCAACCCGACGGAAGGAGAAGTGGGAAGCCAAAGTGTTATCAATATAACTATGTATGTCAGCAGGAGGATATTATGTTGTGCCGACGGTCTAAGTCTGGCCGATGGTGAGGTTGGTGTTCAATATTTCGGGGTGACAGGAGAGTGTGTCTTGGTGATAGGAGGACCATCGGTGAGACTATTGCTATCAACAGAGGGGTTTTGGTCTCTGTCGATATCGTTACTTAGGCTGATGAGGGTTTGGGCATTGTGTTCATCGGCAGGAAATTGCATATCGGCGTAGGTTTGAGATGTTGTGCCGACGGTCTAGGTCTCACCGATGGAGATGGGAAGCGAAGGTGTGTCGGTGGGACTTTGTGCATTGGGTGAACTGTGGAATGCTGGCCTGATGGTTCATCTCTAGCCGACAGGGAATTGTGAAGGTGGGGAGTATAGTTTGCATCGGCGAGACTGTTGAGATCAGCAGGAGTTTTGTGGGGTTGGCCGATGGTTTGGGTCTTGGCGATGGGCTTTGGGCTGAGAGGCATGTGACAAGTGTGGCAAAAGTGCTCCACACCTTTTGTCTTTGCGACCACGCTAATAAAGTGCTAGAAGGGTCTCTGTGGCATGCATGTGGATTAATTTCCCTGCATATTTGAACCTGCGGTGAAGCACGTTTTGGCGGGAAATTCTTCTTTGAATGCTGCGATGGTTTTCTTGGTGGTTGCAGGTAGTTGAGCCATCAATGGCGACTGTGCTGAGGCGTGGGCGAGTTGTTGAATAATCATGTACCCAATTTTTGGTATGAGGACTTCCAGTTGGCAGCGCAGGGCTCGAGGTTTCTCCTGCCTACTGCATTGATAGCTTATGAGCGCCATTCCTTCTAAGGACTGTATCTGGCAAATTTTTGTCAAAAACATGTAATTAATTGCTAGGGGTACACTTTCTGGCCGATATAGGCAGACTGTGTCACCATTTTTGTCATTGTTGAAAGTTGAACATTTGGCTCTGTAATACAATACAGTTGGTTTTGGTTGCTCTGTGCAGCAAAACTTGTGAGTTTATGTATCTCTTGTTGTATGTTTTTTGCATGAATCCATTGATTTCATGGTTAATCTTATATGAATAATGCTATGTTTGCATGTGTTGTGCTAATTCTGTCTCTAGTGTTGCATGTATCTTTCTTCTGAGTCTAGGTATTCAAGGAATGTCTAAGATTCTAGAACATAGAATTCCTGTGTTGAATGTTTAATCTCTTAACTTCTGCTCAAGGGGTAGATTAAATTATTCTTAGATTGAATATTGGGAAGGATATACTGTAGTAGGGATGCCATAAGTATAGATAGCTTAACACTCTGTATTGGGAGATATCTGTAAGGTAGATATCACATGTGCCCCCTGAAATCTAGTTTTAGTTGTTCATGTTGATCATTCACAGGTGTATGTCTACTGACTCCAAGCCCTGGATAGGCACCGATCTAGCTTTGTGTTTGTGTTATATACCATGTCCAGCTTTGCATCCAAATATAAAATCAAAATCAAAACTCCAAAACAACCATTAGGACAGTAGAATTAGTTTTAGGATCCAAGTCCTCTGTCTACAACTGCAAATAGGCCCAAAGCCAGCCCCTTTGCTCTTATCTTATAGTTTTGGTCTACTTACAGGAGGACTTATCTGCTTTCTGTCAGTATCCTAGCCTTTGTATGCATATCCTCATGGATGTTGAGTAGGGAATACCCCCTAGGTTTTGCAGAGCCTGAAGAAGAAGAGGAGATAAAATATAGAGTCTATCTCCTACACTATTGGCCCCTGGCCCAGAGATCCTGTTGATCATTGATGGCTACCTTGTAGGGAAATCTGGGAGTAAGCATCCAGTCTTGGAAAAAAACAACAGAAATTGGCGACTTTGCTGGGGTGTGATTTGAAAATTGTTATTTTTTGTCCTCCCTGGTGAAATATTTGTGGCCCATCTGAGTCGCAATAGAAATTGGCGACTCCGCTGGGGACAATCTAAGGAATTGAAAAATCAGACTTTGAAAGTGTTTGTTGCAACAAGAGAAAAAGGTTGTATATGTGACTCTGCTGGTGGATGATCCAGAAAGAAAGAAATCAATTTGCAGCTTCAGCTTATTTGAAGCTCATTCCTCTTCAAGGAGGTGGCGACTCTGCATCAAAGAACCTGATAAAAGAACAAAATTAGTCAGAGGAGAATTTGCAGCTGCTGCAACATATCCAGGTATTTCCACAAGTTTTTGAAAAGTTCCTTGTTTGGTGAGATAGCACTGGTTAAAAGGGAAACATTGGTGAAAGCAGAGCTTGCATGCTTCTATTAGAACTTACTCTGTATTTCAAAGGGCATGTAATGTTGTTCAAGAGACTCATTTAAAGGACTTTAGGTAGGTTGAAATAGCAGTTTGTATTTTAAGGGCCTAAGGTCATATTGTGATTGAAAATCTGAGTAGAGAAGAGGGTTGCAAAAGCATAAAAAGATGTATTGTCAGCTTATGCACCCTTGTGAAGTGTCAAGTGCAAAAACATATAATAGTCAGTCCCAATCATGTAATAAAAGAGGCTTCAACATAGATAGATATAAGCCCATGAATTTCAGTGGCATTTGTGGCTACCCAAATGCTTTTCCACCTAAAATCAGAAAGTATTTGCCCAAATTTAGTGGTGCAAAGGATGAATCAGCTGGGAGACACTTGCAGCAGTTTATAAATGTGATAGATGACTTTGAGATTGACCATGAGGACATGGTTATGAGATTATTTGTTCAATCTCTAGATGAAGATGCAAGGAACTGGTTTTCCTACCTTCCAACTCACTCTGTCAGCTATTGGCATGGTTTTAAATCTGCATTTCTTGTACAATATGGTGAAAGAATCTCTGAATATGCAGTTATTAGTGACTTTATGTATATCCACATTGAAGAAGATGAGTTGATCCCAGCCTTTAACCTTAGATTTATAAGGGCATTGAATAGAATTCCAGAATGCATGAGACCTAATGATGCACTATGCTTAGTCGTCTATTTGGGAGCATTTGACAAAAAAATGAGTTATAGATTGAGAGACAAGGAGCCCACCACATTGCATCAGGCACATCAGTTTGCAATAGATATTGAAAACAATTGGAGGTATGGAATACAAAAGGGTTATTTTTCTAAAAAATTTTGTTGTCCTGCAACCCCTAATGTTAATGAAAGTTTTAATTCAGATGTTGATAATGAATGTCAAAGTAATCACACCCCTGCTATCCTAGTTTTTGCATCATTCCAAGTTGATGATGTTTCTGTTATAGAGGAGGATGTCCTAATTTGCCCAGTAAATGAAGTTGAAAACAATGGTTTTTCAAGTAGTATTTACATGCCAGCTCCTATCAAAGAATATTCATGTTTAAATGATCCAGTTGTACAAATTTATGATCATGTGGATCAATAGTCAGTATCAGTTTCATCAGAAAGTATTAGAGGGCTGGAAAATGATGCAGATAGCTCAACTTCAGAATGCATTGAAATAATAGAAATCTTGTATGTGGGGCAATCAGATGATAAAAATGATATCCATGACCAGTGCATAGATCAGGTTTGTTCTTCTTATGACTCTGGATCTGATAGTAATGAAGAAGAATTGGACTGTCATGAAAAAGAAGCAGAGAACTTTGCAGTGAATATAAATCCCCTTTATGATGAGTCTGCAGATGTCTTTGATACTGTGAGTCCTGACTTTCAGTGGTGCAGAATTAATCCTCTTTTTGAGGATGATGATGAATATAAAGAGACAGTTGACCTAGGTGATACATCAGTTTGTGAGGGGGGCATATGAATCAGATATCTTCAATTCTTGTGAAGATAGTATGGATTTGCAAACTGTGGATAATGTATGTTCATCATCACTTGATCCAGACATGTGCAACATTGGGTGTGTGGATCAGGATTTGTTTTCAATATCAATAAATATTGGGGGTCTCATATTTTTTGAATGTCTTCAGCTTTTGGATCAACTAGATGAATGCCTGGTGATATGTAACAGCCAGGTGGAGGAGGAGAATATACCATCTGAAGAGTATAACATGCATATGTTTCTTAATGCTGAAGGATTTTTTAGCATGTATGGCTACATGTTTGATTTTGAAATGCAGAGTGACAGAGGCAGTACTACAAATGGCAAGTTGTCAGAAATGGTAGAATATCTAATTGAGCAGATGACCTTATGGGCAAACTATGCCAATCTTTTCAGTTGGGATTGGGATCTTTCAGTTTAGAATTAGGCATTTGACTTGAAAAAATTATGGTTCTTCCTTTTTGGCTGCCCGGGGCCACCCAAGTGATGATTAAAAAATATAATTTTTGAGCAGGTTGGTGCAATGATCGACTCCGTGCCTAATGGATAAGGGACTGGTCTGCATCCCAGAGTTCTGTGGTTCTTGCCATGCTTGCAAGAGGCATGCATCCTCAGACAGAGCCACTGTTGGTGCCTGAATTGATTGTCAGTTAATTTAGGAATTTTCATGCAGGCACCTTCCCAAAAAATCCAAAAAGTTCTAAGTTTTGGCACCCCTTCAGTGTTTTGCAACATCCACATCATCTTTCTTGAGGAAGGAGTCATCATGTTTTGTCCATCGGTGAAAGTTTTGTTTTTTGAGTGCTCCGATTGTGTCTTTGGCATTTCGGTTTGAACTTGAACCCCTTTTTTCGAAAGTTCAATGGTTCAACAGTTCAAGGTTCATTTTTTCTTCTAACGGGTCATATCGTGCATTTACCTTGCATAAATATTGTATCGTTGAACCTCCCGCTTGAACCCTTTTCTCAACGGTTCAAGGTTCAATGGTTCAATGCTTTGTGATTTTGGTCTCGGCCCAAGTTTTTTGGAGTATTATTTTTGATGTTTGAACCTCACCATTGAACCATCGGGTTAAACCGGTTCATCAGTTCAATGGGTTCGCGGGGTTACTTTTGTGTTGCCGAGAGGAGGTATCAGCATTGAACCGTCGGGTTGAACTTCTCGTTTGAACCTAGCCAATGGTTCAACCCCATGGAAGGAGAAGTGGGTAGCTAAAGTGTTATCGATATAACTATGTATGTTGGCAGGAGGATATTGTGTTGTGCCGATGGTCTAAGTCTGGCCGATGGTGAGGTTGGTGTTTGACATTTCAGGGTGATAGGAGAGTGTGTCTTGGCGACAGAAGGACCATCGGTGAGACTATTGCTATCGGCAGAGGGGTTTTGGCCTCTACCGATATCGTTACTCAGGCCGATGAGGATTTGGGCATTGTGTTCATCGGCAGGAAATTGCATATCGGCATAGGTTTGAGATGTTGCACCGACAGTCTAGGTCTCACCGATGGAGATGGGAAGCAAAGGTGTGTCGGTGGGACTTTGTGCATCAGGTGAACTGTGGGATGCTGGCCCGATGGTTCATCTCTGGCTGACAGGGAATTGCGAAGGTGGGGAGTATAGTTTGCATCGGCGAGACTGTTGAGATCGGCAGGAGTTTTGTGGGGTTGGCCGATGGTTTGCATCTTGGCGATGGGCTTTGGGCTGAGAGGCGTGTGATGAGTGTGGCAAAAGTGCTCCACACCTTTTGTCTTTGCGACCACACTAATAAAGTGCTAGAAGGGTCTCTGTGGCATGCATGTGGGATTAATTTCCCTGCATATTTGAACCTGCGGTGAAGCACGTTTTGGCAGGAAATTCTTCTTTGAACGCTGCGATGGTTTTCTTGGTGGTTGCAGGTAGTTGAGCCATCAATGGCAACTGTGCTGAGGTGTGGGTGAGTTGTTGAACAGTCATGTACCTAATTTTTGGCATGAGGACTTCCAGTTGGCAGTGCAGGGCTTGAGGTTTCTCCTACCTACTGCATTGATGGCTTATGAGCGCCATTCCTTCTAAGGAATGTATCTGGTAGATTTTTGTCAAAAACATGTAATTAATTGCTAGGGGTACACTTTCTGGCCGGTATAGGCAGACTGTGTTACCATTTTTGTCGTTGTTGAAAGTTGAACATTTGGCTCTATAATACAATACAGTTGGTTTTGGTTGCTCTGTGCAACAAAACTTGTGAGTTTATGTATCTCCTGTTGTATGTTTTTTGCATGAATCCGTTGATTTCATGGTTAATCTTATATGAATAATGCTATGTTTGCATGTGTTGTGCTAATTTTGTCTCCAGTGTTGCATGTATCTTTCTTCTGAGTCTAGGTATTCAAGGAATGTCTAAGATTCTAGAACATAGAATTCCTGTGTTGAATGTTTAATCTCTTAACTTCTGCTCAAGGGGTAGATTAAATTGTTCTCAGATTGAATATTAGGAAGGATATACTGCATTAGGGATGCCATAAGTATAGATAGCTTAACACTCTATATTGGGAGATATCTGTAAGGCAACTATCACATGTGCCCCCCTGAAATCCATTTTTAGTTGTTCATGCTGATCATTCACAGGTGTATGTCTACTGACTCCAAGCCTTGGATAGGCACCGATCTAGCTTTGTGTGTGTTATATACCATGTCCAGCTTTGCATCCAAATATAAAATCAAAATCAAAACTCCAAAACAACCATTATGATAGTAGAATTATTTTTACGATCCAAGTCCTCTGTCTACAACTGCAAATAGGCCCAAAGCCAGTCCCTTCGCTCTTATCTTATAGTTTTGGTCTACTTACAAGAGGACTTATCTGCTTTCTGTTAGCATCCCAGCCTTTGTATGCATATCCTCATGGATGTTGAGTAGGGAATACCCCCCTAGGTTTTTGCAGAGCCTGAAGAAGAAGAGGAGATAAAATATAAAGTCTATCTCCTACACTGTTGGCCCCTGGCCCAGAGATCCTGTTGATCATTGATGGCTACCTTGTAGGGAAATCTGGGAGTAAGCATCCAGTCTTGGAAAAAACTAACACACCTAAGTCCCAAAAAGGCTCTGGTGTCCTTCTCTTTGGATCCTGAATCCTTGATGTCTGCTAATCCTTCCTGTAACTTCCCTTTTCCCAAATGCGACACCTATAACCTACAATCACAAGACTTTGGGAGGGGGTTGTGATGTTTAGAGGCTTGCCTCAGTCAAGCCCTAGAGGACACTTAAGTCTCTGAACACCGTTGTTAGATAAAGAGTGCGTGCTCTTATCAGGTAGAGGCCAAAATCAAAGGAAATGATGATAAAAATGCAATATAATGTCACCTTGTAGTGAAGCTCTCATGGGAGGAAGATGCTCTTCATTCCATGAGGAAATTGATGCTCAAGTCTGCAAATTCAAACACACAAACCACACAAGTCTACTCTTGCAACAAAATAAAAGCCTTGAATCACCTTGAGAATGCCTAAAGTTCACAATGATCATCTAATTGAAATCTAGTTTCTAAATGAATGCCTAAACATGCTTTTATATGCAACTACAAACACTCCTGCCAAGATTTTTGTAATTCAAACTTACCATGTTAGCAAAGGACCCAAATAATGGTTATAAACTGACACTCAAAAATTGGGGTTGCCCCAAAATAGGGAAGGAGTAGGGCGTGGGCACCCAAGTCCTCCCCTCCTATTTTGGGTAGGGTATAGCTCAAGGAGTCCTCCTAGCTCCCATTTGTCATGTTACCTAGGGCTCATTCCATCAGGATGCCAAATTATGAAGTAAGATGTCCTAAATGCATGCAAAAGACCCCGGAGCTAAACCTTATGAGGGAAAAGCCCCCAAGGGGACATTTTCTGATGTTACATTTAGCCCCCACTTTAATGTATGTATAAACGTGAGGCCAATACTTGCATTAAAGTAAGGTCACAAACACAACAAACACACCAAGCATGGAGAAGACATGCCAATCACATAGAAAATAGTAATAGGCACGCAAAACACGGAGAAGACAGTTACAGTCACACAGAACATGGAAGATGGAGTCAATGCATAGAAGACACATTAATGCATGGAAGATAGTCATGATATCTTTTCTTTTCTTTTTCTCATATATATGAAATGCAGATGCAAGTATTAGAAAGTATATAAACCTCCCATAATACATGATGTACTCATCATGTAGGTCTTTGTATATATGGGGCAACACACACACAAGACACACAAAACCTCCCAAAATGTAGGAAGCACAATCCTAAGGCGCTGATCTTTATACTGCATATGGGGCAACAAACATGCCAAACAAAGAAAGCACACCAAAACACACACACTTAAAGACACAGAGAAAACATGACAGACAAGTGATAATGTGTCCCCTATTTCTAGGCACATCACCATCTCAGGCACATTATAGGCACACTTTGACGATTAGGCTTCACCACAACAATTACTGAAAACACACTTAAGGGTTGAGTTAGTCACAGAACCACTCCCTGCCTCCACAGAGGACTTTTGAAAATGATAGGATGATGCAATCTACTCTAAGAAGTACACCATCCCTGCCTCCACAGAGGACTTAAGAAAAAGGATATACTCTATATCTTGGCTCCACAGAGGGCTTACATGATTGATTGATTGATTGCAAACAAACTCAGGATGCATGATGCACTCATCATGCAGGTCTTTGCATCTGAGGTCAAACATATTGCTAACATCTATAATAGATAGCTTACCTTATATATGCCCCCACCTTAAGGTGGTTAATATCATGCATCGATATTAAGCATGTTAAGGTAGGAAGAAAATACACAAGGGAACACTGACTTTCGCAAAGCCCATGCCCCCAAGAGGTGACATGTACTTTATGATTCCAAATGTTCCCACAAACACATTCCTGCAAGAAACTATTGGCAAGAGACACATTGTAACTTCATTATTGTTGTCATTGATGGCAACAAAGTTCATCCCACACATCCATAGGACATGGTGTGCCTACACCAGAAGTCAGATTGAAGAATGTTGTGGTCCTGTAAGCAAGAATAGAGCATGTGGTAAGGTCCGAACAGTCAGCTCTGGATCTCTCAGAGGAAGTATCTTTGGAAAGTACGGACTTAAGGAAGTCAAGAGGAGTACCTTGACTGATAGATTCTAGGAATTAAATGTTCGGTGATGAAAGAGTGAAGAGATATGAGCATTCAAGTATTGAGGTCGTGTTTGGCAGAGCAGACAGAGGAAGAACTTACTGGCAGAGCTTCAAACATTATTCCAGATGAGATGTTGATGGTGATCAAGATTCTTAAGGTATCATTCATGATTGGCCAACTTGTTAGATGACTTTTATAAGCATCTATTTGATCGCATCACTTGGTAAGCAAGGATTCAGCCGACAGACTAGAGTTTGGGAAAGACTGACTATTCCAAATGCCGAATAGAAAGAGGATGAAATCCTTTGTGTGGATCTATATATATACCAAATGGATTTTGATGAGAAGGTGTGTTGTGTAATTGTGAAGTACGAAGAAAAGCAGAAGATCAGTGTGGAAGCAGTAAGGCAGGTCTGGTATGTGAAAGGACAGCAACTCTAAAGAAGAGAAAGGATGAAGTGTAGTAGATTAGTATACTGAGCCTAACCGGAACTTAACTCCAGCATATGTGGATGCTTCTCATTAGTTCAAGTATCTTGTTCCTCTCTTTATAAATTGTAGGCAGTGAGCCTCTTGTGAGCAGTGTGCTTGGGCAGTAAGCCCTAATTGGCAAGTGCCATTTTGTACTTTTATTCTTCTAATAGAGAATACATTATTGGGTTAGTCACCCCATGGTTTTTCCCTTAACAGGGTTTTCCATGTCAAAATCATTGTGTTATGTGTATTGACTTTGTTTCTTCTTACATGCTTGTTTGCTTTGATGCTGCACTAATTATTAAAAAGAACAGAAAGTTGAATAAATTAAGATAACTGATTCACCCCCCCTCTTAGTTATCAACAATTGGTATCAGAGCCAAGTTCCTCCAAACAAAGCCTAATAGCTTGAGGAAGATCTGGGAATTAAAATGGATGTGTATGGTATGAGGGAGAAACTTCAGTCTACCCTAGATGATCTTGAGCAATCTAATTCTGAAGTCAATGAATTGAAGGAAAGACTCAAACAGGCTGATGATTTCATAAATGAACTGAAAGGGAAACTAAGTCTCTCTATGAAAAAGAGAAAGGATCTACTTCAGCAATTGGCAAGTCAAAATGAAGCAAATGATACAAATGAAGATCTGAAGGAGAAAACCAAGTTATGTGAAAAGTTATCAAAAGAGATCATTATGGTAAGACATGAAATGGAATCAGGAGTTATGAAGTTTACCCAAGAAATTGAAGAGAAAAGAAAAACTGAAGATGATCTAAGACAATATCTCAAGGAGAAATCAGAAGACTGCCACAAGATGGATAGAATAATTAGACATCTTGAATCTGATCTTGAAGATGCTAAAGATAATGAAGAAAAACTTGAGGATCAAATTGTCTCTCTTAAAAGGGATATTCAAATAGCAAATGAATACAAAGAGAAATTGAAGAAAAGTTCTGCTCAACTTCAAGTTCTTCTTGAAAGCCAAAAGAGGGTAGATGACAAGTGTGGCTTGGGATATGAGAAAGGTGAAAGCTCTAGATCTAGTCAGAAGAATTTTGGATCAGAAAATCCAAGAAACAGGCCTAGAAGACCTCCGGTAAGGCAACCTAATGCTCAAAGATATCCATCCTTCAATGGATATTGCAATAACTTTGGTCACAAAGCTAATCAGTACAGAAAAAGAATGAATCAGACTAATACATCCTTCTCTAGATAGTGTTTTAACTACAAAAGGTATGGTCACAAATCTCATGAATGCAGAAATATGCAAATGAACAACTCATTCAATGGTAGATGCTTTGCATGCAATAGAATGGGTCATATGGCTAATCAATGCAGATCAAGAGGACATCAATCAAATATGCAAAGAAATATTGTTTGCCATAATTGTAATAGATCTGGTCATATTGCCAAATTCTGTAGAAGCAAGAATCAAGACAAAAGGGGTTCAGTACATCATAACCAGAATCAAGACAAAGGAAAAAGAAAAGTGAATGCGAATGAAGTTCAAAGTGAGATGAACAAGATTTGGGTTAAGAGAAGTACATAAAATGTAGGGGATGGATCTGCACCAGAAAATAGTGTTGATATTCTTTCTAGAAATTAAAAAGTGAGCTCTGGCTCAGGGGGAGACACAGGGAAAAACATTTTTCCCCCAGCTAGTTAATTGGTGCCAAAATTGGCACAAGGAGAGTTGCGGATTAAAGGGTTCTTAGAGAAAACATCTAAATAATCTGTGGTTAAGATATGGAAGATCCACAAGAAGTTTAGAACAAGTTAATTTACCAAGATTGATCAGGTTCATCAAGTCATCCGAATAAGGAAAACAAGGCAAACTGGAATGACTTAAGTTAAGCATTTATTGCAACTTGATATTAGGGTTTGTGGAATAATATAAGGGTTTTCTTATCAAACACTTGTTCATTCTGCATTCAAGAAGAAGCAAAAAAGAGCTCTGCAACAAATCTCCTCAAGCCCATCAAAGATCATCTGCAGAAATTGATTCATCCAGCAATCGATTTAGCTCACTCCATAAAACCCTAGAAGTGTAAAGGTATTTCCGTTGCTAAATATCTTTCTGTAAATCTTTTGAAGATGGATACTCCAAATGTTGTAAAGATTTTTGATAGGCCTAGACCCAAATTTAAGAAACATCCTTATAAATCTCTAGAAGTGGATACCTTAGGGGCATTTTCCAGCATTCTGCATGGGGTTTTGCATGTTGAAGATGTTAGGGAATATATTCATGCAAACATTGAAGAGTTCAGGGAATCCAATCTGTCAGATATCTATCACAATCAATTAATAGATGACTCTTTTGATCTCAAACCTCAGTATAAGGCTATCTGAGACAAACATTTTGCACAATGCATTCATTTCCCCTGTATTCTAAGCCGAATGCATAACAACTTCATGTGGTTGAACAGGCTGTTTAAGATCACTACGGATGCCATTAGGGCTGTAACCGGATTACACTCAACTGGTGAGATGCCTATTCTCAAATCTGTTAAAAACCAAATTTTAAGTGAGGCTACTAGATCAAAATTTGATAAAAGAGCAATGACAATTAAGGATATCATAGATCCAGATATCAAGTTTGCATCAATGATAATTAGATATAAGATATATCACTCTAGAAGGGAGAATTCAGTATCTGAAACTGCTATATATACTACTTATGAGATGTTAAGGAAGAATGCAGACTATGATCTTTGTGAGCTCCTTCTAAACCAACTTTTAGAAAATTTGCAGAAGATAAAGAAGGACAAGAAGAACTCTTTCAAATATGGTGGTTTGATACTCTGCCTATTCTTTTATTACATGAATGAGCTTCCTAGATCTAGTGGCTATGTATGGCAAAATGATAGACCAGTAGCCATTCAAATCAAAGATTATATACATGGGCTTGGTGATGCCAAGGCACAAAATACAGCTCTTTGGGGTTATTTCAAGGATTTTCAGAGCATGATGCAAGAAAGAGAGAGAATCCCCCAATCTTTAGTTGAAAAATATAAAGATACAATATGCTTTATGGTAGAAACTGATCAATGCCTAATGGAAGCAGTGGAACCAAGAATGGTGTGAATCATGCCTATGGGGTATGAAGTGGATGCGAAAATTGTGGAGCTGCATGTTCAGCACATGCTTAGTCAGCCCAAGGATCCCAAGGCAGAAAGGTTTGGAACCTTTGAAGAATTAAGTGTAAAAATCCATGTGGAGTTAAGACAACCAGAAATAAAAAGAAAAGTGAGGAGGGAAGTAGAAGAGTTTGCCAAGAGGCATGGAATTTTAAAAGAAGCACTTGATGCAAATAGAGAGAAGACAGAAAGGGTAGAGAAAGAAAAATAAAAAGAAGAAAAAGAAGGTACTCTGGTGGAAGTCCCCTCCCAAACCAGATCCTCTAAGACCTCTGCACCCACCACTGCAAAGCACTGAAAGACATCAAAACCGGAAGCAAAATCATCCAGTAAAGCAGAGAAAAGAACTAAGACAAAGGCCACAAGGTCTTATATCAGTCAGAAGGATGAAGAAGAGACATAATCTGATGAAGAGATCAAGAAGATGAAGAAGAAGAAGAAATTATCCGGTGCAGATAAGGAGACAGAGATAGAAGAGTTTGTTGAAAGACCCACTGTGTCCTTAGATGATGTAGTTAAAGTAGTCACTATGTATGGGAACCTGCAACCAATAACATAATTCTATGATGCATATAATGATGCAGATAAAAAGATTCTGGAGGAAGCCACAGTTAAGTATTTGAACATATACAATAAGGCTTTTATTAAAATCATATCTCTCAGTCCCAAAAGCCTAGAGAAGGAATTAGAGATAAGAAAGAATAATGCTAGGGCAAAGGATCTTGAGATTTGGGAATAGATAGCCATTCAGCTCTTTCCTTCAATCACTCCGAAGCAAATGAATATGATTTTCAAAGATTGCAAGGATGAGTTCTGGAGCAAAACTAGAATGAATCAACTTATGCTCAGTCAAACTAACAAAATAGGAAAAGAGACAGAAGAGATTCTCTGGAATGCTTAAAAAAGATTCAACATTCCCATTGTCGAGGACTTAGGTGGCGATCCCTCAGCTACAGATAAATCTACTGAGATAGTGGTAGAAGAGGTAAAGGAGATAGGTGAAGAAAAATGTAAGGACTTGGATTCCTCTGCTCCAGAAGTCCATGGTCAAGCAAACATCCCTCCTCCGGTTTCCCCTACAGAATCTAGATTCAAAGAAAAAGAAAGAGTACAAGAGAAGATCAGTCAAGAAGCAAAAGAGAAAGAAGATGACAGTGGTAAGGTTACAAAAGAGGAGAAAATTCTATCTCCGGCAAGAGACAGAGCAGAAGCAGTCAAAGAGTTCTTGACCAAAGAAATGATGGAATTTGATGAACTAGAATTACTTCAAGGTCCATTCAATTTTTATTCCCTCTCTCCAGTCCAAACCATGAAACTAGCTTCCTTCACTCAAGCTAAGGCAAAAGAAAAAATGCTGAAGTCTCACATGGAAGATTGTGAACTCATAGAAACTGCATCTAGTGTACTGGAAAAGATCATGCCATCCTTCCAAAAGGATCCTACAGCATCCACATCCGGTAATCTAAAGTCTCTTGTAAATTCTGTCAATACACATTTTGATTCTTTAGAGAAAGCAGCAGAAGAGAAAGTTCAGAAAGAGTTTTTGGATAAGAGATTCTCGGAGTTACAAGGGCTTATAACCAATGATAGGAGAAATATGGACATTGGGATGAAGAGCTTAGAAAATGCTCTTAAGGATGGAGGAGATGTATATAAATTTTGTATATCCTGGACTAAAGTAACAAAGGATATTGAGAAGAAAGTGAAAGAACAAGAGGATAAACTATCAAACATCTCTCAGAATTTTGATCCTCTCACTATATCCATAATAAGCCGGGAATATCAAACTATTGTAATCATGAATGAGATTAAGAAGCTTGAGAAGGAAAGGAAGAACATATTAAGAAGAATGGGTGAACTTAGAGGGATGATTATCCCTAAGTTAGAGGCCATGCATGAAGCCCTAACTGATGCTCAGGCCACAGCTCAGACCAGTGATCTGATAGATCTCAAGAGGGCAGAAGCTTTTGCATTCCTGTTGAGTGGTCACATCTCAATTTTGGACAGGATGAAGCAGAGTTGGGCAATAGAATTTGTCCAGTTGAAGACAACTTTTACAGACATTCTATAGTATATGTAAGTATAACTTGTTTATATACTTATGCGGCTAAGTATAGTTGATTTTTTTGGGGCAATTTTGGTGTGCGGACCCTACCCTTTTCCATTGATGTCAAAGGGGGAGTGAAGAATAGTGAAAAATGTGGAATCCAGCTAAGGGGGAGCTCCAGTAAAGTGTACTTTAGAATACAGCATCAGCCAAGGGGGGGTATAGTATAACACTTAGTCATTTTTCACTAAGTGTTGCCATCAATGCCAAAGGGGGATATTGTTGGCAAGAGACACATTGTAGCTTCATTATTATTGTCATTGATGGAAACAAAGTTTATCCCGCACATCCGTAGGACATGTTGTGCCTATACCGGAAGTTAGATTGAAGAATGCTATGGTCTGGTAAGCAAGAACAGAGCATGTGGTAAGGTCTGAATAGTCAGGTCCAGATCTCTCAGAGGAAGTATCTTTGGAAAGTGCAGACTTAGGGAAGTTAAGAGGAGTACCCTGACTGATAGATTCCAGGAATTGAGTGTCCAGTGATGAAAGAGTGAAGAGATATGAGCATTCAAGTATTGAGGTCCTGTTTGGCAGAGCAAACAGAGGAAGAACTTACTGGCAGAGCTTTAGACATTATTCTGGATGAGATGTTGATGGTGATCAAGATTCTTAAGGTATCATTCATGATTGGCCGACTTGTTAGATGACTTTTATAAGAATCTATTTGATCTGCATCACTTGGTAAGCAAGGATTCAGCCGATAGACTAGAGTTTGGGAAAGACTGACTATTCCGAATGCCGACTAGAAAGAGGATGAAATCCTTTGTACGGATATATATATATATACATACCAAATGTATTTTGATGAGAAGGTGTGTTGTGCAATTATGAAGTGCGAAGAAAAGTAGAAGATCAATGTGGAAGCAGTAAGGCAGGTCTGGTATGTGAAAGGACAGTAGCTCTAAAGAAGAGAAAGGATGAAGTGTAGTAGATCAGTATACTGAGCCTAACCGGAATTGAACTCCAGCATATGTGGATGCTTCTCATTAGTTTAAGCATCTTGTTACTCTCTTTATAACTTGTAGGCAGTGAGCCTCTTGTGAGAAGTGTGCTCAGGCAGTAAGCCCTAATTGGCAAGTGCCATTTTGTACTTCTATTCTTCTAACAGAGAATACATTCTTAGGTTAGTCACCTCGTGGTTTTTCCATTAACAGGGTTTTCCACATCAAAATCATTGTGTTATGTGTATTGACTTTGTTTCTGCTTACATGCTTGTTTTCTTTGATGCTGCACTAATTATTAAAGAAGAACAGAAAGTTGAATAAATTAAGATAATTGATTCACCCCTCCCCCTCTCAGTTATCAACAGAAACATGTTAGTGTCTATAAGATCATGATAAACAACAACATCAATGCATATGATTAACCACACAAAGAGCCAAGGTTATACTATGAATTTGGAGTTCAAGGATAACCATGGGGCTATATCACAAAGCTCTCTGAATCGAGTACCGCTAAGGCCAGATTTAAAGACAAACAAAGGTGCATAGAGTAGTAGTATTGTTAAGGTTTGTAAATGCGATAGAAACATCATCAAATTCACTATGCAGAAAGAACAAGTGCTTCCACTAGCCAAGCGTCGGATAAGATATACAATCCCATTGTCATATTAGGAACTAAGTCCATTTTTAGATTGCTCTCGAAAGGGACATTAGGTCCGCATCAGTATAATTGTTTGTCATCATCCGCTCGCTAGATGGAAACACTAGACTAAGGAAAACTATAGACACCCAAAATTGACCTAATTATCATTAGTATCAAATATTGCATTATTTATCATCTGCATTTGTCTAACACACTTGATCAATTTCTCTATTTATCAAAAGCACTTATTTCTTCTATTAATTAAATAAATTTATATTTATTTAATTAATTCATTATCTATTTCTTCTAATCTATAGTTAAATAATCTTTAATTATTTAATTATCTTCATTCTATCTATCTTAATTAAATAAATCTTATTTATTTAATTAAAATTCCTTCATAAATCCCACTTTCCAATTAATTAAATAAATTTTATTTATTTATTTAATTTCTCTAATCATTCATATTAATGAGCCAACATGTGTGCCTCTTCTATTTAAAAACATGTGTGGTACTACATCTTTTATTTAATATCTTTCACATGTAGTACCTTTTTTATGTACATGGTCACACATAAGCCTTATCTTCCCTCTATTTGTCATCTACACATTCACCTATGACTATCAATCCATCTCAGTCGTTCACATAGCCACCAAATCACCACCGTTGATTGATTTTAGTTGAGGTCTATATAAACACCCTCTCATTCCATACTACATCTATCAAGCATTCTCATAGCGTCTAAATGATCATCTTGAGCATATCAAGCATTTTAGCATCCATCTAGCTTATTATCATTATCATTCATCCATCATGGCAGATTTGATCTTCATAATTGTTCATTGTTGAAGAAGCAATCCACATCACAAACAAGGAATCATACAATCTAGGTGATCTTGTTCTTGAATTGCATGCTTTGATTTCACTTGGATTCGATTCTTTGATGGTGGTAGGATTAGCTTTTCATTTGTAATGCTTGATCTTATTGACCTAATTTTTACCCATCACATTTTGGCATGCCCAATGGGACCCACGTCCTTAATTAACTTTGTTCTTTCAAGTTATTTTATGAAGTTCATATTTTTTGAAGCTCTTACGGCAAGTTTCAGTCACTTTTGAGTGAAAATAAGATACCTATAGAACATACGCATCACTTTTTAGCTAAAATCTACCACTTCCACCATTTTCTAGGTCACTTCTAAGCCAACAGTGGTCGCTTCTAGTCTTTTTCGTGTCACTTCTGAGAAAACAGTGGTCGCGTATGTCATAATTTGCATCACTTTTAAGCTAAAACCGATCGCTTCTGGCTATCTGGATCGCTTCCTGCCGATTAGGGTTTTTTGTTTACATCTAACTTTTTGTAGGGATTTTTATGCATTTGGCATATTTAGGTCACTTATGAGCCTTAACAATTCACATCTTGATGTTTTGCATTGCTTTTAAGCCTTAACAATTTGCATTTGGGTCTGTCCGTGTCGCTTAATGATTAGTAATATTTTGCTTTCAGTCGAATACAGATTGCTTCTGATCAACAGTTGATCACCTCTGGTAAGTGTGTTGCTTTTAGTTTTATCATTCACAGTTTGGTTTTCTTGGCTACTAATCAGTTATTTATGCAACATCTTATCGATTGTTCAAGAAAAGGAGGTTGTGAAACTACTAACATATATGTTGCAGCTTCGATCGGTCCAAGACATTGCATTTTATAACTAATTTAGAAACATTTGGGCTTAGTACTTAAAAAGAATCATTGTTTACTCTGTGCTTATTTTATCTTTCTTGATTGCTTGATTGTGCATGTTTGTAACCCAAATTTAATATCAAAAGTATCCTCTCCCATTGCCTATCAAATGGATCTTGGGTGTATGAGAACTTATTATCTTTAGAGGGCTTGCCTTCTCGGTGTGAGAAGGGGTACGACCCAAGCGGTAATGGGCTAAAGCCAAGTCCTTCCGAACCGCTATATAAGAAAAGTGTTTCTATCAAAAGCCATTATACTGACAGCTAACCTCCCCCAAAACCCTTTAAGGCATAACCCTTGAAGGCTAGGAGACTCCATAATGGAGAGTAGCGC
The DNA here is from genome assembly GCA_027924645.1 of Cunninghamia lanceolata. Lineage (NCBI taxonomy): Eukaryota > Viridiplantae > Streptophyta > Pinopsida > Cupressales > Cupressaceae > Cunninghamia > Cunninghamia lanceolata. Next base: position 6,087,593 of record BSBN01000194.1, on the reverse strand, counting down.
TGCCGCATGTATAGCCACCCGAATGGATGCCCTTACTAGAAACCTTGTGTAGTAGCCAAAAACCCTCTATTTGTTGATGCAAAAGGTGGGACCTTTGAAGCCACCCCGATTCTCATGGTTCTTAGAAGAGATAGCAAGGACAATCCTAAGGTTTGGTGGGGGGACAAGCCTTGGGAAACCTAGATCTTGGTATGCGTGAGAAGTGAGTGTCATGGAGAGGAGCCAATGCTACCAAGATCCTGAATCTATCTGCTTTGAATAGGCATGGCAAGGGGACTCAACAAACACAGTCCTTTCCTAGCCTAGGTTGTACAAGCTTGTGTATGTTGTGAGTGTGAGTGACTGAAATCACTATTTTCTTGTCAAAAACATCATTCAAACATATTCTCTAACAGACAGAGATCATCTTTGAACCTTAGCTACTCGCCTACATAAATCCAAATCACTTTTAAACAGTAGTTGTTTACCTATTGCAAAAACTAGATTGCTTTTAACCAACAGCTGCTTGCTTCTGGCAAAAACCACGTCGCTTTTAAACAGCACTAAATCACTTTTGACCTGGAATTATTCACCTCTGGTAAAACTGCTCACCTCTAGCCAACACTACAGTCTGCCATCTAAAACATAACCAGATCACTTTTGAGCTATTTTCTATCACTTTTGGCCTTATCTGAGTTGCTTTTGAGCTATTACCAGTCACTTCTAGGGTCAAATATCAGCAATTAGTATCCATCCAGCCTAATCAGTTACAATTTCCAAACATTCTTAGCTCTGTCCTTAGCTTTTAGATAGTCTTCTAAGAATCTACAGTCACCTGAGCATTGTCTCCTCTCTTGAGCATATCAAACCCTTGGACTTTTGAGCATTCATCCTTTTGAGATCCCAAAATAGCAACCAACTAGCAAAACTAGCAACCAAACATCATCCTTTTGGCTTTACCTAGCCATAGCAATACTAGTAAACAACATCAACAACCAGCTTCTCCCTTGAGTGTGTGAGCTATCCTCAAGCGAAGTAAACCAACAAAGAAACCAACAACCAAGCAACCAAACAACAAAAACAACCAACAACCAACAAAACAACCCAACAACAACAATAAACAAGCAACCCATTAGCAAACCAAACAACCATCAAATTAGCAAAAAAAACCAACACCAAACAATCAACCAACCATCACCTTTTGGGTCTCAACCTTAACAACCCAAGTCTAACTTTCAACATCAATCATCATGCCTCAAACTAGGAGCCAATATAGAGCTTGAATGGAAGCAAAATTGCGAGCTGAGATGGAAGCCAAAATGCAACAATCCTGATCAACACCCCTTAGAGATGCAACTCAATTCACAACCAGTATGCCTTCTTACATGTTTGTGCCTAAAGGGTATACCATTGGACCATCATCTTCACAACAAGTGCAACCTCAAACATTTTTAGAAACCTATGAAGAGCAATCCGAAGAGGACTTATCTGAATTTAGAGACACACACATATGGAACCAAGCTGAGAAACTTATCTTATCCAATCCAGACCATCATTTTTTGCAATTAGCCCAAATGGGAGCCAAGTTACCAAGAGACTTTGACCTATCTTCCATTCATAAACAAAATTCAAATACTCTCGATGTTGTTGCAAAGGGACCATCCACTATAGTCGCACCATTTTGTGACATGTCCATCCAATCTCATTCACTATCCAACCCATCTCCCTCATTGCCTATTGCTACACCATCAAGCCCACCACATAAGGAGTACACTATAGAACCTTTGTTAACACCAATTGAGGGACTTCCTTTCCTTTCACAAAATTTAAGCTTTTCACCTTTCCATGTTTCACAACACACCCCTGCCTCTACCATGACCATATCCATGCCTCAAGTATCACAAGCTGTCCATGTTTCGCAAGTGCAAACTCCACAAGTCTCACAAGCCATCTTCATACCACAAACTCCACAAGTTTCACAAGCTATCCCAACTTCACAAATGCCGCAGGGGTCACAAGCCATTCCAATATCCCAAGTCTTGCAGCCATTGCAAATCTCTACTCCTATTGCATCACATGTGGAAACCACACCCCACACTCATATTCCTATTACCTCTAATATGGTCTCCATGATTTCCAAAAATCTATCTCACACACCATATAATCCAAATATTAGTCTCATTGACATGAGTGAACCGCCTACTATATCACAAGCTAATCCTAGCACTACTGTCTCTTATGTTAATCAACTTACATCGCCCTCTCCACCTCCACATAATCCTTCACAAATCATCAATCTATCTTATGTAACCTAAGGATTACCTATTGTCACCCAACACATGATGTATACCAATCCTCATGTTGTCCAAAACACAAACCCAAATGTCCATCTTTCCTCCTCATCTACCAATCCTTCCATCACTTACTATAATCCAAACCCAACTTTTAATCCACAACCATCGACCAATGCCAATTCATCCTCTACTTCCCATGTGATGTAAACTCTTGGAGCTAATCCATCGCAATATACCCAACAACCACTTATGTCTCAAGGACAGCAATCCTCAAACACATATGTGTCACACCAATCCTTTGACATATAATGTGAGCACACAACCTCAACAAATGGTCATACCCACCTACATTCCACAACAGCAACCACAATATACACAATATTACATTTCACCTCCAAACCATCAACCCCGTTTGCAACAACAACAACTATCTCAGACGGATGTTGAACAAATGATTAACAAGGTAGTAGGGAAAAACAAGAAGACATTTTCCTTAGGAGATATATGCGCTTATCTATTTCACAAGTCACTTCATATGACACCTTTTCCGCCACATTTTGAAATTCCATAATTTGGCAAATATAAAGGGAAAGGGAATCCGAATGACCATCTTAGAGCATTCTATGTTGCATGTCTTGATGTCACTCAAGATGATACATATCTCTTGAGACTATTCCCCCGAAGCTTAGCAAGGCAAGCTCTTGAATGGTTCTCTCACTTACCTCCAGGAGTTAAAACTTTTGCAGAATTAGCGAACAAATTTTGATCCCATTTTGCTTTCAACATTGAACATGAGGTGAACAAGAATGATCTTGTTAACAACAAACAACACAATGGTGATTCTTTTTCCTTATTTACCCAATGATGGCGCAACATGGCTAGCAAACTATCATGGAAAATACTTGAGAAACAATAGCTTGATATCTTTGTCCAAAATCTTCATCTTGAGCTTTCATTCCAACTAAAATTGCAAAGTGCTAGCACCTTTGATGAGCTTAGATCCAAAGGAACCACCATTGGATGAGCTTTAATTGCTAAGGGCACTATCAAGATTTTTAGAGATAACAAAGACAATCCCCAATCATCAAATGATAAATCTCACTTTTGGAACAAAAACAAAAATGTTGTTAATGATAGTATTGTAGACACTTGAACATACAAATAGTGAAAGCTCCTATCAACATCCAAGCCGCATCTATAGAAAATCAATCTTTTCAACGAAATCGACCAAGAACAAATTCAAGACCTCAACGACAATTTACTCCCTTAAGGGAACCCATGGAGGTAATCTTTCGTAAGCTTTTCCAAGTGGGAGATGTCATATTGCCTAAAGCACCACCCAATGGCGAACTAGTCTTCAAAGCTCCTTGGTACAACGAGAATGAATATTGTGAATACCATAGGGTCAAAGGACATAAAAATAATGGTTTTATGCACTTAAAACATGTCATTCAAGATTGCATCGATCAAGGTCTAATTAAAATTACACCACCAACGTCACAACCGGCCCATCAACCAACATTGAAACATGACCTAGATGCTTTCAAGAATCCACTTCCATCTCATGACAAGACAAGTCACCCCCATACTAGGAATGCTATTCATTACAACTATGAATCATCCACAATTGGCCATATTGACCATGCTCGCATTTCTACCATTACAATCCAAGGCAAAGCACTCGAATGTGCTGTAACTACTCGAAGAGGCCATGTTACCATTCAGGGGGCACCTGTCAATCCTCCTCAACCATCTTCTAGCTATAATATCCTTGATCACCTTGGAAAAACACTTGCACATATCTCCATCCTAGAATTGCTTCGCATATCCCCCGCCCACAAAGCTATCCTTGACAAAGCTTTGCAAGAATCTTCGGTGCTCAACGATATCGATACCACACAATTCCAATCTATGGTAGCCAACATTGCATCCCCTTACCATCTTACATTCTCTGACAAAGATCTTCGACCATCCGTCAACCCATCACATAATGAAGCCCTCCACATAGAAGTGTTTGTAAACCAATGTCATATCAAATGAATCTTAGTGGATGGTGGAGCTGGTCTTAATATTTGTTCTTTAAAACTAATAAATTAATTGGGATACTCTGAGAAAGACTTTGACACTTCCAAGGTTATTACTATCAAAGCATATGATGATGCTAAGAGAGATACTAAAGGAATTATCCATTTGCCTCTCCAAGTTGGTCCTATCACTACTAACACCCATTGTCAAGTTATTGATATTGACCTTCCTTATAACATCATCCTTGATCATCCATGGATCCATGCCCTCAAAGCGGTTCCTTCCACATACCATCAATGTCTCAAATTTCCCCATAATGGTGTTGAAGTCATTATCCATGCCAATCCTAATCCATTTGAGTTGTCATGCTTTTCAAGATAAATATCAAAGCCCTAACCATATTCCTATCAACATCGAAGCATATCCATCTTCATCCTATGTGGACCCATCCACCCTACTCAAGCCATCATCTAGCAAATACACTTCAAATCTCTATATCAAGTACACTGAACACGGTCTGGGTGAGTACACATTGCAAGAATCTTGTTGTGTTGGAATTCTTCCCTTATCTCCCAAATTTCATGGCAAACCTTCTACATCTAAGCCATCTTCATCCACAGCTATCAAAAAAGCTCTACCAACAGTATTCATTAAAGGTGGATTCCTCGATGATGAAGACATTGATGACATTACCTCTTGGATATTCTATGATTAGAATGATCAAGTACAACTTGGAGTGGAGAGATATAAAAATGGGTTTTGTATCATTAAGAACATGGGTTACAAAGGACATGGCGGATTGGGATCACAGGAATAAGAACCTATTAAACCTGTTGTTGTGTCTAAGAAGCTTAATAAACAAGGCCTTGGATATTAGCTGGAGGTACTGCCTTTCAAAGACATTAAGTGTATTTCTGATATGGAGGCTGGACCTTCTTCGGAAGGAGAGACCTCTAATTCAGATACCATCGATGACTCCTCCCTTCATATCACTGACCTTTTTCAAGAAACCTATATCTTCATGATCTCTGCCACTTCCTCTAGTCGAAACCATTCGTCCATTACCCTTTCACTCGTATATCCTGACCTTGTCGATTGGGACCAACAGGGGCCACCGATATTGGACACATTTGAAAATGATGAAGCTATTGCCAAATTCATGGGCTTACAAAAAGACATTCCATTGGGTGATCACAAAGTAGGCTTCATGATGGACATCCCTAAAGTAGCATATTTTGGTAGAAGTATCAAATCCTTCAATCGCAAAAGTGAAATAAATAGAATCAAAAAAGATAGGTCACTAGGTGAAAACTGAAAGGTGCTCTTGACCATGAAAAAATGAAAATAAATGATGTATCCGAGGGTGAACACCTCCCTGAGGCACCTAAGGATGAGGGATTTGATCTTCCTGTCACCACTGACTATCATGAAAAATCAACAGTCCTAGTTGCAAAATCTCAAGACATGAACTTGGGCATAGAGAAGAATCTGAAGATCACTTTTTTGGCAGCATCACTATTAGAGTACGAAAGAAGAAATTTTACGGCATTCTTCATAAAAAGAGCTATCAATTTTGCATGGACTTATGCCAACATGCCAGGTCTAGATCCATCACTTGTGGTACATCACCTAGCAGTATCTCCTAATGCAAAACTTGTCAAGCAAAAATTGCGCAAAATGCATCCGCAAATAGCTCTTTTGGTCAAGGCAAAAATTTAGAAGCTATTAGAAGCAAAGTTCATAAAGCCTATTGATTATCTAGAATGAGTTTCAAACTTGGTACCTATAGCAAAACCTGATGGACGATTTCTATCATGCCCGCATTTCCCATGCGGTCACAACACACAAACACACGTGTCATGTCCACATTTGCCATGTGGTCATGACACGAACTGCAAAAAACTTTTCAACCTATCCATAGGAACCCCCTCGCACGCATCTATGTGCTCGGTGGAAATACACATGGGCGTAGACATGTCGACGTGACCGTGATGGTGAAGGCCGTCTAGGGGGTATGTGACACAAAGTGTGTCACTTCTAGGGTTAGATCGATTCCAATTTGTACCCTAAGTTACCTAGGTGAAGATAATTTCGCCAAGCTCGAACCTTAATTAAACTTGGATCGAAAAGTGATTAATTACGATGACATGATGGCGCGTGATTGAAGTGGAAGGATGGAAGAGAAATTAATAAAATAAAGTAAATTCAACCCTAGAAATCTAGGAAAAATTTGACAGCATAACGCGTTTTCGATAAATGCAAAACTAAATTTTAAATAAAACACCAATAGGAAAAATAAATAAAATATATGATTAATTATTAATTGAACTTATAACAAAATCAATGATATAAAGAAAATTAATTAAATTAATTTTAATATGACAAGACATCGGTTAAATTCAACCGAAAAACTGAGTTCGTCATTAAACATAATTTTGGTATTATGTTTAATATCTCACTCAAAAATTTAATGGATGAGTGAGGAGGGTTTAAATAACCCTCCTCGTAAAATAATAATAATAAAATTGACTATAATTAACAATGTAAAAATTAATGATAAAATAACTCAATAATTTAAAACAGTAAAAAAAAATAACAAGGGAAAACATTCTTCCCACAACAAAAAAAAAATTAATTCCCTCCCAACTAAATTCAATTCACAAGCTAACAAAGTCACATAGTAAAAATTAATCTCATGCAATTATTGGAAACAAATTTAAAGGTCCCCCAAGAGACAATTTTAAACAAAAAGAAAATAGAGATTTAAAAAAAACAATAGAGTTATAACCCAATTTTCTCACACATACCTCATAAAATAAAAAAAAACATAAACTCCTAAATTTTACACCAAACCCTATTCTCATATTGATATGATTTTCTCCATTGCCCTAATTTCTCTTGTCTAATTTCCTCTTCTCTTTTCTTTTGTTTTGCCTCTTCTTCTTGCAGGTTTAGGGTTTCAAGGATTCCAAGGAAGCCATGGAAGACCTCACGGAGGTATGCACAGCTTCAAGAGTCCATCAAAAATAGTTTTGATTCAGTATGTTTTTTTTTTGTGATATACATAGACATTTTGTATCAAGAATACTTGTGTAAGATTTATTATTGTGGGCAGGGTATGGAGGAGTGATGGCCAAGGGCCAAACGGCGGAGGGAAATGGAGTTTAGTGGTGGCACAATGAAGAGCTAAGTGGCGGCGCGGCCACAGGGTGGAAGGATGGAAGGGGGCGACGAGGTGTAAGGGGGGCGCAGGGGTATGAAGGCCGCGGTGAGCGGCATAGCATGCGTGGTAAGGGGAGTTGGGGGCGTAGGCGGGAATGTGTGGTGTGTGTGGGGTGTGGGGGAGGCGGAGCCTCCACCCACACCCTTCCTTTGCTAAGGGATGATGACTGTGGGTAGCACCCACAAACCCCCCTTTGGTAAATTTTTTTTTTTAAGCATATATTGTACGTGTATGCTAATTTTGAATCATAATATATATATATATATATATTATATGTGTATATAAAGGTATATACAGTTTATGAACCAGTAAATACACAATATGTATATTTTTTTTTTAAAATAGATATCTTCACAAGATAAGACCTAAAATGGAAAAGGTTGACTTTTAGATTTAAACAGTAACTAGAAACAACTCTATATATTTTTTTGCAATATGCAATAAAGGAATACATTCTGCTCCTAGTTTCATCAACAACAAATATTATGAGTTTATAATACTCAAATCAGTAAACCGAATTAACCTTCCCCTTTATTTTGCATGCAATAAAACTATTCTACACTAGATGTATTTTCACTTATTTCTTCTACAAATAAATCTAACATGCCATTTCAACTCTTGTTTATATATATATATATATATATATATATATATATATATATATATATATATATATATATATATATTTGAAAGATTAATGACAAAACAGAAAATGCACTTTCCCTTTCTTTCATCTAAAATAAGATACAAACAACGAGCTTATAACACATGCATCCTTCTTGTCTTTTGAAAGCAATAATTAAACAGATGTTGCATTTATTTTTCTTTCATCCACAACAAGATCTATAATAGCAACATTATATCACATGCATTTATTTTTGAAATAAATAGTGACAGCAAATATAAATGCAACTTTTCATATATTTCACAACTTCATAGCTCCACAAAAAAAATAGTAACTGAACAGCATTACATAAAATAACTGCATGTTTGACATTCCTTTGACTAACACAGCCAACTCCATGATAAGTATCATAATCAACATTTACAAAAATACAATGAACTAAGGCCTCTATGGCCATAACTTTAACAGCCAACACAAGAGACAAAAAGACCTCCAAAATGCACTTCTACCAACTCCATTTTGTATATCAACACCTGCAATACACAGCCACAAGAACAACAAAACCAGCCACTTCGAAAGGAAAAGCTCTCCTCCCTACCGTAGACCGGCAAGTGGGTCACCCCTGAGCTAGAGAGGTAGGGAATCCACATAGGTATACATTCCACAACAAGAAATAGCATCAACACCACAAAACAGCCCATAGGATTGTCACAAAACTCAACTCATAAAAATGAGTTGTTGAGGGTAGGGAATGGACCCCTCAACTTAAAAGGGTTCTCAAAAGATGAAATATCAAACTCATGGCCTCAAGCCAAACTCTCCAAACACCATTTTCCACAAAATCACAATAATCTCCATGGCACTCTTGCCATTAATAATTTGCTCAACAATAAAAGCCCTCAAGGCATAAACACAAAGTGTGGGAGAGACCTCAAGGAGGTTCCTTTCCCCTACCCATAACAAGTTGAGCATTACCTCCATTGGAGGCGCTCTCACCATACTCCCTTCCCAACAACACAATACAAACAGCAAACAACCAAAACTAAAACACAATACATTAAAAGGCAAGGGTGAGAAAACAAGTTTAAAAGGCCTACCTTCAAAGCCCTTATAATGGAAGCAAGTTGGTGAAGAGCTCCAAGCCTTCCCAAGCCTTCCAATCCTTCAAGCCAAGTCTTTAAATCTCCAAACTCCTCCCCAAAAATAGCAAAAAGAATAAAATTGAAGAACCCCACACTCCTCAACAAGAGGAGATAATATAGGCCATGAATTTGGCCTTGAGGAATGAGAAGGTGACACTTGTCACCTTCTCCTTCCTCCTCCCATGCCACTTATAAGGGAGAGGAAGTGGGAGGATGACAAATGTCATCCTTGCATTCCCTCTCAATCCTCACCTCATCCACTTGTGCTCTCACACATGTGTGAGAGGACAAGTGGTGAGGTGGCAATCCCACTCACACCTACAAGAGGATAGGGGATGCCATATGGCATCCTCCTATTCTCTCAAGGAGCCATCTTCCTCCATGATGCTCTCACACATGTGTCAGAGTCTTGGGGGAAGCTCCCACACACTTGGGAGTCTTGGAGACCTCCCAAGTCTTCCTTGGGAAAGGATTCCCAAGCTTTGGGAAGGGAGATGAGTCTTTCCCAAGGCATGACTCATCTCCCACTTCCCTTAATTCAAATTTTCGTCACTCTTACTAAACCATGGTTTAGAGTGACCAAACTTGAGTCAAATCTAGGGTTAGATAGTCCAAGTTGATCCTAGACTCATGGGTAACCACCTAGGGTAGCTTTTGGGACTCTAGGGTTCACAAGGAGGGTTAAAAATCACATTAAAATGGCCTCAAAAATAAAATAAATACCAAGTGGTGTAAATCAAGTAAAATTATACAACACTTATTATTAAATAAATAGACAAGGGGTACTAAGGTTGAAATAACAAAATTAAATCAAGTACTTAAATCATCATTCAAATTCAAACGTGATCCTTCTCCCTCTTGGGAATGGATCGGTTTACAGGGGATAACATAGTGTGAATTCTACCTCTAATTTTATCGTGGCTAGGGAATGTGAAACCTGCACATCTTGATCAAGTGTCAGTCATATCATGGAAATCATAGCCGAAGCAACTAGAATTAAATTCACGCAATTCGAATACATCAATAATCATCAATACATAACTCCAATTTAAACTGCATTTTAAATCATATGTCAAATAGTCGACATCACATAATTAATTAGAAACTCATCATGAAATATCATCTAATATATCCCATTTGTCAAATCACAAAATATCATCCACTATGATTGAATCAAATCACATATGTCAAATCAAAGTCCTATCATAATCAGAAGATAAAAAACAAGTCTGCATACTAAAACCATAGTCACTAAAGGTCCGATAATGTCATCACAAAATAGCATAATCAATCAAAATAAGGGAAGTGAAATAATCGGCCTCACATCCTCCCCCCCTAAGACTAAACTTCCTCCTGGAAGTCGTCAAAAAGGTGAGGATAGAGTGCCCTCAAACTAGCTACATCCTCCCAAGTCGCTATGACCTCGTCATATCGATCCCACTGGACCCTAACCTGGTCCAGCTCTCGACCTAGAAGGCCCAGCGTCTGACGAGCCAATATGTGAATTGGCTCCAAAGCCAATTGTCCATCTACCTCTACCTGTAAAGCACTCCAGTCCAGCACATGAGACAAATCAGATATATATCGCCTCAAAATAGAAATATGAAAGACATCGTGGATACGTGACAGGCTAGGTGGCAATGCTAGATGATAGGCAACTAGTCCTATCCACCCCAAAATCTCAAAGGGTCCTACAAACCGTGGTGCGAGCTTAGAGCCCTTTCTATAACGAATAGGACTCTTGTGTGGCCACACTCTAAGGAATACCCTGTCATCTACTAAGAAGCTCCAATCAATCCTCTTAGCATCGGCATACTTCTTCTGCCTATCCTGTGCCTTCTGCAACCTCTATCTAATCAATGTGACATGCTGCTCCATATCCTGTACAAGCTCTGGACCAATGGCGACTCTGTCCTCTATCTGATCCCAATTCAATGGTGACTCGCATAGCCTGTCATATAAAGCCTAAAAGGGAGGCATACCTAACAAGCTGTGATGCCCATTATTGTAGGCAAACTCAACTAGATATAGATACTCCTCCCATCTAGACTGATGGTCCATAACATACATCTAAAGCATGTCCTCCAACACCTGATTCACTTGCTCTATCTATCCATCTGTCTCGGGATGATAAGCAGAGCTAAAGTTGAGCTGTGTGCCCAATGCCTATTGTAAGGCTCTCCAGAATGTTGAAGTGAAAACTAGATCTCTATCTGAAATAATGCAGTGAGGTACTCCATGTAATCTCACAATATCATCTAAGAATACTCTCGCCACTGCTGGCGCATTATACATCGTGTGTACAGGTGAGAAATGCGCTACCTTAGTCAACTTGTCAACTTTCACCATGATGGCATCATGGCGACGCGAAGACATAGGAAGACCAACAATGAAATCCATGGAAATGGTGTCCCATTTCCACTTAGGTATGTCATGTGGGTATAGAAGACCCGCCAGATGCTGATGCTCGGCCTTGACCCTCTAGCACTCAAGGCATCGAGCAAAAAACTCTGCTATATCTCATCTCATAACCGCCCAATGGTACAACTGTCGTAGATCGGCATGCATCTTCTTCAGCCCCAGATGTGCCACATATGGTGCTCTGTGAGCCTCTGATAACACTATAGTACGTAGGTCACCTATGCGGGGTACATAGATGCGCTGTCAATGATGAAGTAACCCATCTGCCTTAAGTGAATACCCTGCAAACTTGCCCACAAGGGCCCTCTATGCACCGATCTCCTGTTGTACCTCAAGATACCACTCATCCTCTGGTAGATGCTGTATAATACATCCTGTCAAGTCCACACTCAGAGTCAAGGTCAAGAGCTCATGGCACCTCCGACTCAATGCGTCATCAACCACATTCTCCTTCCCTTTGATGTAGTGGACATCAAAGTCATACTCGCAGAGGAACTCCATCCAACGCCGTTGACGAGCATTCAGATTTGGCTGTGTAAAGATGTACTGAAGGCTGTGATGATCAGAATGGAGCTCAAAGGGACAACCCAACAAGAAATGTCTCCAACGAACTAGAGCATGAACTACTGCCGCTAACTCCAAGCCGTGCGTGGGGTAGTTTAGCTCATGGGTCTTGAGCTTTCGTACTCATACGCGATCATTCTACCACCCTGCATAAGTACAGCTCCCAATCCCTCAAGTGATGCATCTATGCAAACCATAAAATCTGCTGCAGGATTAGGAACCACTAGAATAGGAGTGCTGGTAAGACGCTCCTTGAGGACCCCGAAGGCCCTCTCACACTGCTCAGTCCATAGGAACCTCTTCCCTTTCTGTTGAAGGGAAGTGATGGGGTGCGCAATCTGAGAAAAACCCTCAACAAAGCGACGGTCATAACCAGCTAACCCTATAAAACTCCTGACCTCTGTCACACTGGTGGGCACTAGCCAATCCCTGATCGGCCTGATCTTCGATGGATTTACTGAGATTCCATCTCCAGATAGGATATGCCCCAGATATTAAACCTCTATCCTGAAAAATGCACACTTCACCAAATTCCCATAAAGCTTCTGCTCCCACAAACACTGTAGAACCTAACGAAGGTGCTCCTCATGCTCCTCCTCGGTCCATGAATAGATTAGAATGTCATCAAGGAAAATGATCATGAACCGGTCTAAATAGGTGCGAAACACCCTGTTCATGAGACTCATGAACACTCCAGGGGCGTTCGTCAAGCCGAAGGGAACCACTGTGAACTCATAGTGGCCATAACCAGTCTGGAAGGTGGTCTTATGGATATCTGCCTCTGTGATATGTAGCTGATGATACCCAGACTTCAGGTCTATCTTAGAGAACACTCTGGCTCCCTGCATCTGATCAAAAAGATCATTGATCCTAGGCAGAGGATAACGGTTCTTCACCACCACCTTATTTAATTGCTTGTAGTCCATGCACAAATCAAGAGACCCATCCTTCTTCTTCATGAAAATGATAGGAGCGCCCCAAGGTGAAACGCTCGGTCAGATGTGCCCCTTCTTGAGCAAGTCCTCCAACTGTAACTTGAGCTCAGTGAGCTCATGTGTGGTCATCCTGTAGGGTGTACGAGACACTGGCTCAGCACCCGGCACTAAGTCTATGTGAAAGTCTACCTCTCGTCAGGGTGGCATCCCCGGTAACTCTACTGAAACACATCGGCAAACTCTCTAAGGATGGGATGATCATCCAAAGATGCCTCTGACTCATCATCTGATCTGTCACTCACTGTGATGGCAAACATCTGACATCCCTTCTGCATGCAGTGCTTAAGCTGCTGAGCAGATATCATATGTACTGATGTGGGCTTCTACATGCCCACTATCTCAACCGATGTGTCGTGATCATCTAAACAGTTGATCGCCTTCCAGTAACAATCTAGCTTGGCTCAATGAGCCGCATGTCAATCCATGCCCAACACCACATCATAAGATCCTAATGTCATGACTCTAAGGTCGCATACTATGGTGAAGGGTCCCAAAGCAATCTCACAGTCATGGACTAAGGCATCTACTGTCAATTTGGCACCTAAGGCCAACTCACCACCCACCTATCACTCTGCCTAGAGGCCACTAGCCTGCAATGCTCCACTAACGATGGAGATATGAATGAATCAGTAGCACCAGAATCAAAGAGAATAGAAATGGGGTTACCCCCAATCATACCTGACGTCTCAATCACTGACGCCTGAAAATTAGCTTGGCGGTTATCAGCCGTTGCGAACATACGGTGGGATCTACCCACATCACCAACGGTCTGCTCAGATCCTCCTGCACGAGGCTGTCCCCCTACTATAAAACCCTGTGGACACTCTCTAGCTAGGTGTCCAGCTCCACCACAAACGTAACAAGGGCCCCTAGCCTGTACCTGCACAGTCTGAGTTCTACTCGACTGTTGTTATCCTAGTCTACCAGTAGACCCCTGCGATCCCCTATAAGACTACTGCGACCTCGCGGGTCCTGCAGGTGGTCCCTGCTGCCTCTGATCTCTATGTGGGCTTTGCTGCTACCAACCTCTATTATGTCCCCCATGTGACCTCTGTTGTGTCCTAGCTCTCTGTTGCTGCTGTGGCTGCTGCTGCTGTGGGGGCCTAGGAGGTAAAGGTACGGAACTGAATCCTCCTCTATGAGGTGTCTGTGATGGTCTACGAAAACTCTGCTGATGCTGCTACTGTCCTCGATCCTGAAATTGAGGGCGTGAACCCTGCCCTCATCCCTGAATCTCCTCAGCGATGTATGCCTTCTTGACAGCATCACTCAAAGTCTGGGGGTCTGCCATCTGAACAGGCCCTGCTATACTGTGGTTCAGTCCTCTGATAAACTTATGCACCAGGAGCTTCTCATCATGGAGATACTCTGCATATCTAGATAACTCTATAAACCTACCCTCATACTGAGCCACTGAAAGTCCCCTCTACTAAAGGTCATGGAACTCGTCTATATGACGCTGTCTATAATGGTCTAATAAGTAGCACGCATTGAAGCACTCAATGAAGGTCTCCCATGTGAGGGTGTCTAAAGAAAGGTGATGCTTGCACTCCTGAGTGTGCCACCAGGTAGCTGCTGCATCTCACAGCAAATGTACTGCCACGCGGGCCTTCGTGTTGCCCTCGTAAGGACGTAACGCGAAGCATCTGTCTAAACTGATAAGCCAAGCCTCTGCCTTGGCTCCCTTTGTGGTCCCGATGAATGTAGGAGGGTTCAACCTCAATATATCCCTGATGGGGTCTCCTCTGTCTCTAGGCCTCTTGATAGGCTCATCTGTATAGTAGTCATAAGGCCTATGACCAAAGTGCTCTACCTGTACTGCCTCGTCATATCTAGCATGATGTGAAGGACTCTTGCTATGGGCCCTATCAGCTGAACCAACCTCCTCTATCTCTGGCAACTCGACATAAGGCTCCACATGTGGTGCCCCTCGTGGCTCTACGTGGGGCTCCACACGTGGCTCAACACGGGACTCATATCGTGGCTCTACACGTGGCTCCTCTCGCGGATCCTCACGGGGCTCGACACGTGGCTCAACTACAACCAGTGGGAGTCTATCTAGAACTACCTGTAAGGCCTGCAATATCTGTGGCCAAATATCTGGTATAGCCGGTGGTGCCTGTGGTACCTGTGGAACTGGCTGTGCCTGTACCTCAGCTAAAGAATCACTGTGAATCTCAGGGGATGGAGTGTGGCGGGACCGCGCTCGCCGAACTTGTCGGGGAGGCATCCTACAAAAAAAAAGAGGTAACCACAAATCAGTCTAAGTTGCGGAAATAATGATGTGCCCTAACAAGCCCAGTGTTTAAACTTAGGCTCTGATACCAAATGTCATGCCCGTATTTCCCATATGGTCACGACACACAAACACACGTGTCATGTCCACATTTGCCATGTGGTCATGACACGAACTGCGAAAAACTTTTCTACCTATCCCTAGGAACCCCCTCGCACGTGTCTGCGTGCTCAGTGGCAATACGCATGGGCGTAGACATGTCGACATGACCGTGATGGTGAAGGTCGTCTAGGGGGTATGCGACACAAAGTGTGTCACTTCTAGGGTTAGATCGATTCCAATCTATACCCTAAGTTACCTAGGTGAAGATGATTTCGCCAACCTCGAACCTTAATTAAACTCGGATCGAAAAGTGATTAATTACGATGACATGATGGCGCGTGATTGAAGAGGAAGGATGGAAGAGAAATTAATAAAATAAAGTAAATTCAACCCTAGAAATCTAGGAAAAAATTGACAGCATAACGCGTTTTCGATAAACGCAAAAATAAATTTTAAATAAAACACCAATAGGAAAAAAAATCAAATATACGATTAATTATTAATTTATCTTAGAACAAAATCAACGATATAAAGAAAATTAATTAAATTAATTTTAAAACGATAAGACGTCGGTTAAATTCAACCGAAAAACTGAGTTCGTCATTAAACATAATTTTGGTATTATGTTTAATATCTCACTCAAAAATTTAATGGATGAGTGAGGAGGGTTTAAATAACCCTCCCCATAAAATAATAATAATAAAATCGATTATAATTAACAACATAAAAATTAATGATAAAATAACTCAATAATTTAAAATAGTAAAAATAAATAACAAGGGAAAACTTTCTTTCCACAACAAAAAAAAATTAATTCCCTCCCAACTAAATTCAATTCACAAGCTAACAAAGTCACATAGTAAAAATTAATCCCATGCAATTATTGGAAACAAATTTAAAGGTCCCCCAAGAGACAATTTAAAACAAAAAGAAAATAGAGATTTAAAAAAAACAATAGAGTTATAACCCAATTTTCTCACACATACCTCATAAAATAAAAAAACATAAACTCCTAAATTTTACACCAAACCCTATTCTCATATTGATATGATTTTCTCCATTGCCCTAATTTCTCTTGTCTAATTTCCTCTTCTCTTTTCTTTTGTTTTGCCTCTTCTTCAGGTTTAGGGTTTCAAGGATTCCAAGGAAGCCATGGAAGACCTCACGGAGGTATGCATAGCTTTAAGAGTCCATCAAAAATAGTTTTGATTCAGTATGTTTTTTTTTTTATGATATACATAGACATTTTGTATCAAGAATACTTGTGTAAGATTTATTATTGTGGGCAGGGTATGGAGGAGTGATGGCCAAGGGTCGAACGGTGGAGGGAAATGGAGTTTAGTGGCAATGCAATGAAGAGCTAAGTGGCGGCAATGGCGGTGCGGCCGCAGGGTGGAAGGATGGAAGGGGGCGGCGAGGTGTAAGGGGGGCGCAGGGGTATGAAGGCCGCGGTGAGTGGCATAGCAGGCGTGGTAAGGGGAGTTGGGGCCGTAGGAGGGAATGTGTGGTGTGTGTGGGGTGTGAAGGAGGCGGAGCCTCCACCCACACCCACGGGTGTGGGTGGAGGCTCCACCTCCCCGACACCCTTCCTTCGCTAAGGGATGGGGATTGTGGGCACTGCCCACAGTCCCCCCTTTGGTAATTTTTTTTTTTCTTTTTGGGTTTCTTTTTTTTTTAAGCATATATTGTATGTGTATGCTATTTTTGAAGCATAATATATATATATATATATATATATATATATATAGATTATATGTGTAAATAAAGGTATATACAGTTTATGAACCCGCAAATACACAATATGTATATTTTTTTTATATATTTTTTTTTGAAAATACATATCTTCACAAGATAAGACCTAAAAGGGAAAAGGATGACTTTCAGATTTAAATAGTAACTAGAAACAGCAACTCTATATATTTTTTTTGCAATATGCAATAAAGGAATACATTCTGCTCCTAGTTTCATCAACAACAAATATTATGAGTTTATAATACTCAAATTAGTAAACTGAATTAACCTTCCCCTTTATTTTGCATGCAATAAAACTATTCTGCACTAGATGTATTTTCCCTTATTTCTTCTACAAATAAATCTAACATGTCATTTCAACTCTTGTATATATATATATATATATATATATATATATATATATATATATATATATATATATTGAAAGATTAATGACAAAACAGAAAATGCACTTTCCCTTTCTTTCATCTAAAATAAGATACAAACAATGGGCTTATAACACATGCATCCTTCTTATCTTTTGAAAGCAATAATCAAATAGAGGTGGCGTTTATTTTTCTTTCATCCACAACAAGATCTATAATAGCAACATTATATCACATGCATTTTTTTTTTTAAATAAATAGTGACAGCAAATATAAATGCAACTTTTCATATATTTCACAACTTCATAGCTCCACAAAAACAATAGTAAGTGAACAGCATTACATAAAATAATTGCATGTTTGACATTCCATTGACTAACACAGCCAACTCCATGATAAGTATCGTAATCAACATTTACAAAAATACAATGAACTAAGGCCTCTATAGCCATAACTTTAACAGCCAACACAAGAGACAAAAAGACCTCCAAAATGCACTTCTACCAACTCCATTTTGTATATCAACACCTGCAATAAACATAGCCACAAGAACAACAAAACCAGCCACTTCGAAAGGAAAAGCTCTCCTCCCTACCATAGACCCACAAGTGGGTCACCCTTGAGCTAGGGAGGTAGGGAATCCACATAGGTATACATTCCACAACAAGAAATAGCATCAACACCACAAAACAACTCATAGGATTGTCACAAAACTCAACTCATAAAAATGAGTTGTTGAGGCTAGGGAATGGACTCCTCAACTTAAAAGGGTTCCCAAAAGATGAAATATCAAACTCATGGCCTCAAGCCAAACTCTCCAAACACCATTTTCCATAAAATCACAATAATCTCCATGGCACTCTTGCCATTAATAATCTTCCCAACAATAAAAGCCCTCAAGGCATAAACACAAAGTGTGGGAGAGACCTCAAGGAGGTTCCTTTCCCCTACCCATAACAAGTTGAGCATTACCTCCATTGGAGGTGCTCTCACCATACTCCCTTCCCAACAACACAATACAACCATCAAACAACCAAAACTAAAACACAATACATTAAAAGGCAAGGGTGAGAAAACAAGTTTAAAAGGCCTACCTTCAAGGCCGTTATAATGGAAGCAAGTTGGTGAAGAGCTCCAAGCCTTCCCAAGCCTTCCAATCCTTGAAGCCAAGTCTCTAACTCTCCAAACTCCTCCCCAAAAATAGCAAAAAGAATAAAATTGAAGAACCCCACACTCCTCAACAAGAGGAGATAATATAGGCCATGAATTTGGCCTTGAGGAATAAGAATGTGACACTTATCACCTTCTCCTTCCTCCTCCCATGCCACTTGCAAGGGAGAGAAAGTGTGAGGATGACAAATGTCTCCAAGCCTTCCCAAGCCTTTCAATCCTTCAAGCCAAGTCTCTAACTCTCCAAACTCCTCCCCAAAAATAGCAAAAAGAATAAAATTGAAGAACCCCACACTCCTCAACAAGAGGAGATAATATAGGCCATGAATTTGGCCTTGAGGAATGAGAAAGTGACACTTGTCACCTTCTCCTTCCTCCTCCCATGCCACTTATAAGGGAGAGGAAGTGTGAGGATGACAAATGTCATCCTTGCATTCCCTCTCAATCCTCACCTCATCCACTTGTGTTCTCACACGTGTGAGGACAAGTGGTGAGGTGGCAATCCCACTCACACCTACAAGAGGATAGGGGATGCCATATGGCATCCTCCTATTCTCTCAAGGAGCCATGTTCCTCCAAGATGCTCTCACACATGTGTGAGAGTCTTGGGGGAAGCTCCCACACACTTGGGAGTCTTGGAGACCTCCCAAGTCTTCCTTAGGAAAGAATTCCCAAGCTTTGGGAAGGGAGATGAGTCTTTCCCAAGGCATGACTCATCTCCCACTTCCCTTAATTCAAATTTTTGTCACTCTTACTAAACCATGGTTTAGAGTGACCAAACTTGAGTCAAATCTAGGGTTAGATAGTCCAAGTTGACCCTAGACTCATGGGTAACCACCTAGGGTAGCTTTTGGGACTCTAGGGTTCACAAGGAGGGTTAAAAATCACATTAAAATGGCCTGAAAAATAAAATAAATACCAAGTGGTGTAAATCAAGTAAAATTATACAACACTTATTATTAAATAAATAGACAAGGGGTACTAAGGCCGAAATAACAAAATTAAATCAAGTACTTAAATCATCATTCAAATTCAAACGTGATCCTTATCTGTCTTAGGAATGGATCGGTTTATAGGGGATAACATAGTGTGAATTCTACCTCTGATTTTCCCGTGGCTAGGGAATGTGAAACTTGTACATCTCGATCAAGTGTCAGTCATATCATGGAAATCATAGCCGAAGCAACTGGAATTAAATTCACGCAATTCGAATACATCAATAATCATCAATACATAATTCCAATTTAAACTACATTTTAAATCATATGTCAAATAGTCGACATCACATAATTAATTAGAAACTCATCACAAAATATCATCTAATATATCCCATGTGTCAAATCACAAAATATCATCCACTATGATTGAATCAAATCACATATGTCAAATCAAAGTCCTATCATAATCAGGAGATAAAAAAACAAGTTTGCATACTAAAACCATAGTCACTAACGGTCTGATAATGTCATCACAAAAAAGCATAATCGATCAAAATAAGGGAGGTGAAATAATCGGCCTCACAAGTTCGCTATTGTGTAGACTTTAGAGATCTTAACAAAGCATGCCCTAAAGATGACTTTCCATTACCAAGCATAGACAACATTGTAGATCTCATAGTTGGACATGAAATGCTATCCTTGATGGACAGATTCTTAGGATATAACCAAATCAGAATAACAGAGGAAGATCAAGACAAAATATCATTCATTTGTCCATGGGGTACATACTGCTAGTTTGTAATGCCTTTTGGTCTCAAGAATACTGGAGCTACTTATCAACGAGCCATGACAGTTATTTTCCATGACCTTTTCCACACTATCATGGAAGACTATGTTGATGATATTCTAGGGAAATCCAAGACAAGAGAAGAACATCTACAGGTACTAGTACAGATCTTTGATCGATTAGAGAAATATCAAGTCAAGCTAAACCCAAAGAAATGTGTATTTGGTGTAACATCTGGTAAAATTTTGGGATATATTGTATCTCAACGAGCAATAGAAGTAGATCCTGATAAAGTAAAAGCTATCATGGAAATGCCTCCACCATCAAATCTGAAGTAGCTTTGTAGTCTACAAGGAAGGGTACAATCCATTCGCAGGTTTATCTCACAATTGGTAGACAAATGTCATCCTTTTCAACATCTCCTCTGCAAGCGTGAATGTTTTAAGTGGGATAAAAAGTGTCAACAGGCCTTCGACAAAATAAAGGAAT
Organism: Cunninghamia lanceolata; assembly: GCA_027924645.1. Classification (NCBI taxonomy): domain Eukaryota; kingdom Viridiplantae; phylum Streptophyta; class Pinopsida; order Cupressales; family Cupressaceae; genus Cunninghamia; species Cunninghamia lanceolata. The sequence goes on along the minus strand of BSBN01000194.1, from coordinate 6,066,486 downwards.
ATCTAGCAACACCTCCTATGTTAGTACCTCCTATACTTGATCGCCCATTATTACTCTACATCTCTTCAACAACAATAGCATTGGGTGCCCTCTTAGCTCAGCATGATGATTTAGGAAAAGAGCAAGCCATTTAGTATATCAGCAGAACTCTTGTGGGATATGAACTTAATTATTCATCTATGGAAAAAGCATGTTTAGCATTGGTGTTTGCTTCCCAAAAGTTGTGACATTACATGTTGAACTAAACAACAAAGCTCATATCTAACGTTGATCCACTCAAATATCTTCTTTCCAAAGCAATCCTTACGGGAAGACTAGCAAAATGGGTTATGATCTTAAGTGAATTTGACATACAATATGTGGATCGAAAGGACATAAAAGGACAAGTCATCACTGATCAGTTAGCTACAGCACCTGTCATAGATATTCATCTAATATGTCTAGAGTTCCCTAATGAAGAATTGTTCAATCTAACTTCACCAACATTGTGGCAACTATACTTTGATGGATCTTATACACAACATGGATCAGGAGTAGGGATATTGTTTGTTACCCCCCAAGGAGATTGTATTCTAAAGTCATATAGAATTGCATTTCCATGTTCCAATAACATAGCAGAATATGAATCTTTAATTGAACGGGATTACACATGGCAGTACAATGGGCTATTAAATAGTTACAGGTCTTTGGTGACTCTCAATTGGTTATCAAACAGATCTTAGACAAGTACCAAACAAAAGATGAGAAGTTCCTTCCATACAAAGTAATGGTTGATGATTTCAAGAAATACTTTGACACTATCACCTTTGAACAGATCTCAAGGGTAAAAAACAAAGCAGTAGATGCCATGGCTATGATTGGATCTCTTCTAGACATGCCTTCCAATGCACATAAGTGTGAGTTTTTAGTTGAATAGCTTTTGATCCCAGCATTTGAAGTATCGCAGTCTGAGCTTATATGTGAGATTGTCAGTCCCAATTTGCCTTGGTATGAGGATATATACGAGTATCTCTGCAATCAAACCTTACCATTTAAATTATCTAATACCCAATGAAAAACCTTCATCTGTTGAGCCTCTCACTACACTATCCTAGGAGACACCCTATATCACCGGAGTCTTGATGGTATCCTTCTTAGATGTCTTGATTCAGAGGAAGCAAAGGTTTCCTTACGTGAAGTACATGAAGGTGTCTGTGGATCACATTCCACTAGCCCTAGTCTTGTTAATAAACTTCTACAAGCTGGATACTATTGGCCTACTATGGAGAAAGATGCATAGCAATTTGCAAAGAGATGTCTAAAGTGTCAGAAACATGGGAATCTAATACATGCACCAGCACATGAACTTCAGCCTATTACCACTCCTTGGCCATTCTCGCAGTGGGGACTTGATCTCATAGGTAAAATCCATCCTACCTCATCAAATGGTCATAAGTTCATTATCACCACCACTAAGTACTTCACAAAGTAGGTGGAAGCAATACCAAAGACTTACATCACTGGCAAGCAAATATCCAAGTTTATCTTACATTATATCATCTGTTGTTATGGAGTTCCTCAATCCATTGTTACTAATAATGGTCGTCCCTTCAAGAACCAAGAGGTTAGAGATCTTTGCAACAAGTTCCATATCCAACATAGATTCTCTACACCTTACTATCCTCAAAGTAATGGCCAAGCTGAGGCTTCTAACAAAACAATCATCAAGATTCTTAAAAAGACAGTCAATGAAGCTAGTCATGATTAGCATTTGCAACTTAATCCTACATTATGGGCTTACAGAACAAGTGTCAGAACTCCCACTGGTGCTACACCTTATGCTCTTGTGTATGGCACTGAAGCTATTTTACCTATTGAGGTTGAGATCCCCTCACTGCGAGTATCCCTATAGCATACTATCTTAGATGAAGAATATAGAGTATCCAGACTCCATGATCTTGAGCTATTAGATGAACAACGTCTTACAGCACTTAACCATCTCCAAGTCTATCAAATCGTCTATGTCGTAGCTACAACAAAAAGATCAGAGAACAAAGGTTTCAAGTTGGAGATCTTGTCCTTAAAGAAAATCAAAGGAATCAATAAAATTGTGAGAAACGGGGCAAGTTTGAACCTAATTGGCTTGGTCCTTTTGTCATCACATCATTCTATGGATCAGGTGCATACACTCTCTCAACACTTGAAGGTATTCCCTTGGATGAACCAGTCAACAACATTCATCTCAAGAAGTTCTATCCATGAGTCTCAGCGTATTCTAAAAAAAAATCCATCCAATACTGAAAACCACCTTGTGGCACTTTGGATGACAAAAAAATATATAGTACAAGATAAATAATTTATCCTCTGGTGAAAATTTGGTAAATAGGTGCCTTGGATAAGTACCATAGTGAAAACCTGGCAAACAGGTGCTATGTGTAGACACGAGCTTCCATCATTTACTCTGTTTGTTTGATCAAAGCTTTTCATAGCATCATCCACTATCTTCCCTACATAATCCATATCATAATCCACTATTGTCCCTATATAACCCATTATCCTTCATCCATCTATAATAAAAATCCTTTTTACCCTTGCCTCTGCCATGCTAGCTTTCATAGTTTGGACTTCGTTGGGGTTAAGATATCATTTGGCACCTTAGCATATTATCTGCATAAACACATCCATCGCAGCCTCTCCATAATAACCTTCATCCCACATTGGGGGTACTTGTTGAGCCTTATTTGGAAGTGGATATCTATAGCTCTAGCTCATATCAAAACCAAAACCAAAACACAACAAACATCTGAAACCAGGACCAAAGCACAACAATCACCCAAAACAACAAAAATCCAAAAAAAATCAAAATATCCCAAAAATCTAGAAAAAAAAATCAAAACATCCCAAAAATCCAAGAAATAAAGTTGATCCTTAATCCACCACCATCAACACAACAAACAAGAACTACATCACAGCTCTATCTTTCAAATCCTTGATCTCATGGATACAGGGTATGTAGGCAATCTAAGATGCAAAGGAAGCACTCTAATTCAGGCAAAGATGATAGCCCCTCTCCCATCATACATCTTTCATCTTTCTTCTAATCATCCTTTGATCTTTCATCTCCCTTTCTTCTATCTCTCATCACTTACATCATCAATAAACCTAGAACTACATATTCATCATGTCTCATCACCATCGTAATGTGCTTTGATCCTGTGGATATAGGGTATGTAGGCAGTCTAGAATACGAAGGATGTATCTAGTATGCAAGCACAGATGATCCACCCTATCTTCATCTTCTTTTATCTTCCATCTTCTTCTCCTTGACCAGCTCAAGCAAGAAGCAGTCTATGCACATTAGTGAAAGCTCAAGCACTCTACCAAATTAGGGATAAGCCAAAAGCTATTTTTCTGCATGCCTGAAGCCAACATTTGCTATAGCATTTTATCAAACATCTTTAGCCTTCAACAGGATGCAGCTTTCCTCTCAACAAGGCACCAACTTAAATCCATCCAAGAGCACTTCAACTTGGCTAGAGAACATGATGACAATATCTTTTGTTTTATTTTTTTGATTTATCTTTTGTCCCTTTCCTCTGCCTAATCAAGATTGCCTTGATCTATCATATCTTGGTATGTTGCGATGAAGTACAGACTAGGGCATGGTCATATTTCTTTCGTATGCCATGTCTGTGGGATGATCTTATTCTCTTCCTATTGTTGGAAACAATGTAGATAACTGGGAGGGGTGAATCAGTTATCTTAAATATTTTAACTTTCTATTCTTCTTTAATAATTAGTGCAGCATCAAAACTATAAGCATGCATAACCATGAGAGCAAAAATAAAATCAATACACATAACACAATGATTTTGATGTGGAAAGCCCTGTTAAGGGAAAAACCATGGGGTGACTAACCCAAGATTGTATTCTCTATTAAAAGAATAAGTAGTACAAAATGGCACTTGCGAATTAGGTCTCACTACTCGAGCACACTACTCACAAGAGGCTCACTGCCTACAAGAGACTCACTGTCTACAAGGTATAAAAGGTAACTAGGTATTTGAACTAATTAGGGGCATCCACATATGTTGAGGTTCAGTTTCAGTTAGGCTCAATATACTGATCTGCTACACTTCATTCTTTCTCTACTTAGTGCTGCTATTTTGTCACATACCAGATTTGTATAGCTGCTTCCACACTACTCTCTGCTTTTCTTCACACATTCTATTTCACACCCTTCACAATGAAATCCATCTGGTATATATATCTGCACCAAGGATTTCAACATCTTTCTAGTCGGCATCCGGAATACTCAAGATTTTCCCAAACTCTGGTCTATCAGCTGAATTCATGCTTACTAAGTGATGTATATCAAAGAGATAGTTATAGCAGTCATCAATCATGTTAGCCAACTATGAATGATCCCTTAAGAAACTTGAACTCCATCAATTTCTTGTCCAGATTAAGGTCTGATGCTCTGTCGGTTAGTTCTTCCTTAGTCTACTCTGTCAAATAGGAACCCAACACTAAGGTGCTCATATCTTTTCACTCTTTCATCATCGAAGGCTCAATCTTTGGAATGTATCAGTCATGGTACTCCTCTTGACTTACCCAAGTCCACACTTTGCTGAGATACTTCTTCTGAGAGATCCAAACCTGATTGTCGGACCTTGCTGCATGCTCTATTCTTGTTCACCGGACCAAAACACTCTTCAATCTAACTTCCGGTAAAGACTTATTATGTGTTGCAGATGTGTGGGATAAACTTTGTTGCCATCAATGACAACACTCATGAAGCCATACAGTGTCTCTTGCCAACAATATCCCCCTTTGGCATTGATGGCAACACTTAGTGAAAAATGACTAAGTGTCACACTACACTCCCCCTTAGCTGATGCTCTGTTCTAATGTACACTTTTTCAGAGCTCCCCCTTAGCTAGATTTCACATTTTTCACTGCTTCTCACTCCCCCTTTGACATCAATGGCAAAGGGTAGAATCTGCACATCAAAATTTCCAAGAATCAACCTATACTTAGCCACATAAGTATATATACATGTTATACTTACATATACTGAAGTATATCTGCAAAGGTGGTCTTCAACTGTACCACTTCTATCGCTCAACTCTTCTTCATCCTTTCCAAAATTGAAATGTGACCACTTAGCAAAAATGCAAAAGCTTCTACCCTCTTTAGGTCTACTGGATCACTGGTCTGGGCTGTGGTTTGGGCATCAGTTAGGGCCTCATGCATTGCCTCTAACTTGGGGATAATTATCCCTCTTGGTTCACTTAGCCTACTTATTCTATTTTTCTTCTCCTTCTCAAGCCTCTTTATCTCATTTAGTGTGGCAATAGTTTGGCACTCTTGATTTATTATGGATGAGGTGAGAGGATCAAAACTCTAGGATAAACTTGATAGTTTTCCCTCTTGTTCTTCCATCTTCTTTGCAATGTCTGTTGTTATTGTGGACCAAGATAAACAAAATTTATATAATTCTCCACCATCTTTAAGAGCATTTTCTAGGCTCTTTATTCCAATATTCATATTTCTCCTATCATTTGCTATTAGCCCCTGTACTTCAGAGAATCTCTTACCCAAAAACTCTTTCCAGACTTTCTCTTCTGCTAATTTCTCCAAGGAATCAAAATGTGTGTTAACAGAATTAACAAGAGATTTTAGATTACCGGATGAAGAGGCCAAAGGATCCTTCTAGAAGGATGGCATGATCTTCTGCAACACACTGGATGCAATCTCTATCAGCTCATAGTCTTCCATGTGAGACTTCAGAAGTTTTTCTTTTGCCTTTGCTTGGGCAAAGAATGCTATCTTCATTGTCTAAACCGAGGAGAGGGAATCCAAATTGAATGGTCCTTGAAATACCTCTGGTTCATCTAATTCCATCATTTCTTTGGTCAAGAAATCTTTAACTATTTTTGCAGTGTTTCCTGCCGGAGACAGAGTCTTCTTTCCTTCTGTAGCTTCAGAACTGTCACCTGGGGTCTTCTCTGTTTGATCTTCTTCTTTTCCCTTTACCTCTTCTTCTTGACTGATTCTCTCTTCTTTTCTTGCTTCTCCTTCAGTTCTAGAGTCTGCTGGGGGATTCGGATGAGAGATATTTACTTCTTCATGGACTTCCTCTTCTAGAACAGAGGAATCCAGGTCCTTAGTCTTCTCCTTACCTATCTCCTTTGATTCTTCTACAATTTTCTCTGTAGGATCTTCCTTTGATACACTTAATCCTTCGACATCCATGGCAGGAGGTTCATCACTTATGTCATCTATAATAGGAAGATTGAATCTTTTATATGCATCCTAGAGGATGTCTTCAGTCTCTTTTGCCACCTGATCAGTCTCTCCGAGCATAAGCTTGTTCATTCTGCCTTTGCTCCAAAACTCATCCTTGCAATCCTTGAAGATCATGTTCATTTGTTTTGGAGTGATGGAAGGATAGAGCTAAATCACTATCTATTCCCGGATCTCCATATCTTTTTCTTTGGCATTGTGTTTTTTGAGCTCAAGTATTTTCTCTAAACTTTTGGGGATTAGAGAGATGATTTCAATGAATGCTTTATTATAGATATTCAAGTATTTGACTGTGGCTTCCTCCAATATTCTTTAGTCAGTGTCATTATACTTATCATAGAATTCAGTTAATGGTTGCAGATTTCCATCCACTGTGACTGCCTTGATAACTTTATCAACAGAAGGAGTGGACCTTTCAACAAATTCTTCTACCTCTTCTTCTTTATTTGTACCGGCAGAAGATCCACCTAATGTTTTCTTCTTCATCTTCTTCATTTTCTTAACTTCCTCATTTGTTTTTGTTTCTTCATCATCCTTCTGACTCATATAGGTCCTTGTGGCCTTGGTTTTTGTTCTCTTTTCTTCCTTACTGGATGTCTTGTCTTTCGGTTTGGAGGCCTTTTGGCTCTTAGAGGTGGTAGGTGTAGAGCTTTTGGAGGATCTAGTCCAGGAGGGGGCTTGCACCGGATTACTTTCTTTCTCTACTTCTTGTCTCTCCTTCTCAACTCTTTCTAATTTTTCTCTATTTGCATCAATTGCTTCTTTTGAGATGCCATATCTTTTGGCAACTTCCTCTACTTCCCTTCTCACTTTTCTCTTCATTTCTGGTTGTCTTTGTTCAACATGAATTTTCACACCCAATTCTTGAAAGGTTCCAAACCTTTCTGCCTCAGGGTCCTTGGGCTAACTTAGCAAGTGCTGGCTATGTAACTCTAGGATTTTCTCATCTACTTCATACCCTATTGGCATAATCCAGACTATCCTTGGCTCCACTACCTCCATTAGGCATTGATCAGTGTCTACCATAAAGCACACTGTATCCTTGTATTTTTCAACCATGGATTGGGGAATTCTTTCTCTGGCCTACATCATACCTTGGAAATTCTTGAAATATCCCCAAAGAGCTATGTGTTGAGCCTTGGCATCACCAAGCCCATGCATATAATCTCTGATCTATATGGAAACAGGTCTATCACTTTACCATACCCAACCATCAGATCCAGGTAGCTCATTCATAAAGTAAAAGAATAGGAATAGTATCAAGCCACCGTACTTAAATGAATTCTTCTTATCCTTCTTTATTTTCTATAAATTCTCTAATAGTTGGTTCCGGAGAAGCTCACAAAGATCATAGTCAACATTTTTCCTTAGCATTTCATATGCAGTATATATAGCAGTTCTGGATACTGAATTCTCCCTGCTGGAGTGATAGATTTTGTAGCCAATTATCATAGAGGCAAATTTGACATTTGGATCTATGATGTCTTCTATTGTCATTGCCCTCTTGTCAAATTTTGATCTGGTAGCCTCACTTACAATTTGGTTTTTGACTGATTTGAGAGTAGGCAACCCACCGGATGAGTGCAATCGGGTTACTGCCCTAATGGCATCTTTTGTGATCTTAAATGGCCTCATCAACCACATGAAGTTGTCATGCATTCTACTTAGAACATACCGGACCCATTCATCTTCTGCAAAATAGGGGAAATGGATGCAATGCCCAAAATTCTTATCCTGGATGGCCTTGTATTGGGGTTTAAGTTCAAATGATTCATCTATCAGTTCCTTGTGATGGATATCCATCATCTTGGATTCCCCAAATTCTTCAATGTTTGCATGTATGTAAACCCTAACATCTTCTACATGCAGAACCCCATGCGGAATGCTAGAGAATGCGCTTAGGGGATCGACTTCTAGGGATTTGTAGGGATATTTCTTGAACTTAGGGCGCGACCTATCAGTGATCTTAACAACATTCAGAGTAGCCATATTTCAAAAGATTCAGAGAGAGATATTCAAAAGTGGAAATACCTTTTTTACGCTTCTAGGGTTCATGATGATAGCCGAAAAGATCGTTGGTTGAATCGAATTCTGTAGTTGATCCTTGAGAGCGTTGAGGCAATCTTGTTGCAGAGCTCCTTCTTTCTTCTTTTTGGATACAAATGTGCAAATGATGAACAAAAGAACCCTTTTATTTCAGTGCAAACCCTAATTCCATTTTGAAATAAATGCACAACTTAAGTCATTCTGGTTGCCTTGTCCTTTTTGTTATGAGAGAGATCTTTCCGGATCACTGAGATGCACTTAAGAGTTATTCTTGGTGATTATTGACAATATATTTTCCTTTTCTCCAATCATTCCATTTATCCACAGATCTAGATATTTCAATTTTTGAATCATACTAGATCTAACTGTGAAAGTCCTGCTTTTGCCGAATGACTGTCAAACTGGATTAATCTGGGATGATTGACTCCTCAAATCTTCTTACAGATCTTTCACACTTTTACCTAGGATTATTTAGATATCTCTGAGGGTTCCTCAATCCGCAATACTCCATGTGCCAATTTCAGGCACCAATTGACTGGCTGGGGGAATTTGTTTTCTTTTGAGACTCCCCCTAAGCCAAAGCTCATCTATTTAGTTTCCGGAAGGATTATCAGCACCAAATTCTGGTATGGATCCATCCCCAACATTTTTTGTACTTCTCTTTACCCAAATCTTATTCATCTCCCTTTGAATTTCATCTGCATTCACTTTTCCTTTTCCTTTGTCTTGACTTTGATTATGATGCATCGGACCCCTTTTATCCTAATTCTTACTTCTGTAGAATTTGGCAATGTGACCGGATCTATTGCAGTTGTAGCAAATAACATTTCTTTGCATATTTGGCTAATATCCTCTTGATTTGCATTGATTAGCCATATGTCCCATTCTATTGCATGCAAAGCATCTACCATTGAATGAATTGCTTATTTGCCTATTTCTGCATTCATGAGATTTGTGACCATACCTTTTGCAATTGAAACACTGTCTAGAGAAGGATGAATTAGTTTGATTCTTTCTTCTTCTGCACTGATTTGCTTTATGACCAAAGTTATTGCAATTGTGGCAATATCCATTGAAGGATGGATATCTTTGAGCATTTGGTTGTCTTACTGGAGGTCTTCTAGGCCTATACCTTAGATTTCTTGATCCAGAGTTCTTCTGACCGGATCCTAAGCTTTCACCTTTCACATATACCAAGCCATGCTTGTCATCTACCCTCTTTTGGCTTTCAAGAAGAACTTTAAGTTGAGCAGAACTTATCTTGAATTTTTCTTTGTATTCATTTGTTGTTTGAAGATCCCTTTTAAAAGTGTCTATCTGATTTCAAGTTGTTCTTCATTATCTCTAGCTTCTTCAAGATCAAATTCCAGATGTCTGATTATTCTATCCATTTTGTGGTAATCTTCTAACTTCTCCTTGAGAGATTGTCTTAGATTATCTTCTATTTTTATTTTCTCTTCAATTTCTTGGGTGAATTTCATAACCCCTGATTCCATTTCATGTCTTACCATAATGACCTCTTTTGATAGCTTTTCACATAACTTGTTCTTCTCATTCAGATCTTCATGAGTATCATTGGCTCCACTTTGACTTGCTATTTGTTGAAGTAGTTCGTTTCTCTTTTTCACAAAGATACCCAGTTTCTCTTTTAGTTCATTTATGAAATCATCAGCTTGTTTGAGTTTTTCCCTCAAGTTATTGACTTCAGAGTGAGATTGCTCAAGATCATCTAGGGAAAACTGAAGTTGTTCCCTCATACCATACATATCCATTGAGATTCCCATATCTTCCTCAAGCTGTTAGGCTCTGTTGGGAGGAACTTAGCTCTGATACCAATTGTTGGAAACAGGGTAGATAACTGAGAGGGGGGGTGAATCAGTTATCTTAAATATTTTAACTTTCTATTCTTCTTTAATAATTAGTGCAACATCAAAACTATAAGCATGCATAATCATGAGAGCAGAAATAAAATCAATATACATAACACAATGATTTTGATGTGGAAAACCCTATTAAGGTAAAAACCACAAGGTGACTAACCCAAGATTGTATTCTCTGTTAAAAGAATAAGTAGTACAAAATGGCACTTGCCAATTAGGGCTCACTACCCAAGCACACTACTCACAAGAGGCTCACTACCTTTTCTTGTAGCATCAAAGTCCATCTCGGAACACTAAGCTGCTATTCATATCTTGTGTATGTTGGTTCAACACCTTGACCTCATGTGCCTAGACAAGATTGTAGTATGCTAGTTTTGCATTGCATACCTCGACACCTTGGTCTTCTATACCCTGGTGCATAACATCCATATGCTATATCAAATATAAGGATTGCAATTCTTTACTTTTGAGCAATTACTTTAAAAATCTGTCATATCATATATCCATTCCATCATATTCATATATAGTCCTCAACTAAGATTAATCATTCCTTCATCTTTATCCTCCAAATTCAACATTATTTTTAGCCTTTCATCTTATCGCGAGCCAACCCAGCCCTTCCTAGTTAGCCTAGCTTACCTCTCGAGGGGGCATCACCTACCAGTTACACTAGGGCATCACTTTGATTATCAACGAATTATCGTATCTTCTTTGACACAACATTCTAATGAACATTGTATCAAAGAGGGGCAAAATGTAGACACCCAAATTGACCTAATTATCATTAGTATCAAATATTGCATTATTTATCATCTGCATTTGTCAAACACACTTGAACAATTTCCCTATTTATCAAAAGCACTTATTTCTTCTATTAATTAAATAAATTTATATTTGTTTAATTAATTCATTATCTATTTCTTCTAATCTATAATTAAATAATCTTTAATTATTTAATTATCTTCATTCTATCTATTTAATTAAAATTCCTTCATAAATCCCACTTTCTAATTAATTAAATAAATTTTATTTATTTAATTAATTTCTCTAATCATTCATCTTAATGAGCTGACATGTGTGTCTCTTTTATTTAAAAACATGTGTGGTACTACACCTTTTATTTAATATCTTTCACATGTAGTACTTTTTTATGTACACGGTCACACATAAGCCTTATTTTCCCTCTATTTGTCATCTACACATTCACCTATGACTATCAATCCATCTCAGCCATTTACATAGTCACCAAATCTCTATCGTTAATTGATTTTGGTTGAGGTCTATATAAACACTCTCTCATTCCATACTACATCTATCCAGCATTCTCATAACGTCTACATGATCATCTTGAGCATATTGAGCATTTTAGCATCCATCTAGCTTATTATCATTATCATTCATCCATCATGGCATCTTTGATCTTTATTGTTGCAAGTATGAGGTGAGCCAGTGTTGTCATTGATGTCAACATACTCATATTGCATTGACAAGAAGGATTTGATGAGCTGTGTGCTGAGGATATTGAGAAAATTAGCCTCAGTCAGGAACAGTGAAGAACAGTGATGAGAAGAAGGCAAATGTACTGTATAGGATGAGAACCGGAGGATGCGGATTAAAGGGTTAGTAGATATGAGTTTTGAGATGCTTCAGTTAAGATTTCAGAGGTCCGCATGAAGATCTGAAGGAGTTGTGGTTGTCGGTATGGAACCGGTTCCGGCAAGTATCCAGAGGTGACAGAGGATCACAAAAAGGTCCGGTGAGGTCCAGAATTGTATTATCCTAATCTGCAGATTGGAAGGAGTGTTTGGGATGTCCTTGTGATGTGTCATCCTAATTTGTGTATGATTTGGAGGTCCGGAAGTACCTCTTGCATTATGACAGTGGCAACAGACTATGTTCTTGAAGTTCCGGATGAGGAAGACAAGAGATTCCAGTAAGTAGAGGAAGTGCGGATGTATCCGGTCATTCAGACAGGCTTGTGAAGGTTCTTGGATCATGTTTAGGTTGTGTTGTTGGTCCGCATTGATAGTAGAGCCCGGAATTGAAGTTATTCTTCAGGATGAATTTCTTGCTCTGTTTAGCCGACCGGATGAGTTGTTCATCCTGCGAATGTTCTTGTGGTGGCCGACCGGATGTGTTATTCATCTTGTGGATACTCTTATGGTTGTTTTCCGACTAAGATGTTTGTTCCTAAGTCGATGTCTTGTATAAATAACGGTTTGTGAGTTCATTTCAAAGTGTGGTTTGTGTGGATGAGTGTGGCATAGTGAAGAGAAGTGCGAAAGGCAGAGCAGAAGTTTTTGGGCTTAAATGGAACTGATCCGGACATGGTAGAGATGTCATTCTCCAGTTCAAGACTATGATTCTTATCACTTTGTAGACAGTGTGTCTCCTTGTAGGCAATGGGCCTCTTTGTGAGCAGTGTGCTCAGGCAGTGAGCCCTAATTGGCAAGTGCCATTCTTTTTCTTATTCTTCTAACAGAGAATAATTCTTGGGTTAATCACCCCGTGGTTTTTCCCTTAACCGGGTTTTCCATGTCAAAATCTTGGTGTTCAATGTGTTGATGTTTATCTGCTCTTGTGTTTGTGTATAATGCTTTCATGGATGATTAATTGATATGCTGTTAACTAACAACCAAGAATCAAGTGTTTGAAAGAACAAGAAGTTTTATACAACTGATTCACCCCCCCCTCTCAGTTGTATGCCCTAGATCCAACAATTGGTATCAGAGCCAAGTTCCTCTGAAAGAAGCTTAACCGCTTGAGGAGATCCAGGATGTCGTCTTGCAAGAAGGATAGTCCGAAGTTCGATGGAACCAACTTCACTCTTTGGAAAGGTCACATGAAGTGTCACTTGGAATGTATGGGAAAAGCATACTTGGCTATGGTTTCAAAACCTTATGTACCTCCACAAGGTGGTCCGACAACTCTGAATGAAATCACAGAAGCTGAAAACAATCTGCGGACCAAGGAAGCTCTTCTAAGCGCATTGAATGACTCAGATCTCTCGAATGTTATTGACCTACCAACTACATATGAGATCCTGACTAAACTGGAACTTCTGTATGAAGGAGATGAGTTTGTCAAAATTGCAAGGTTGCAAAGTCTGAAAGGGAAATTTGAAAGATTGAAAATGAGAGATGATGAAAACATCACTACCTTTATGCCAAGAGTGAATGAGCTGGTATGTGGAATTAGAAATGCTGGTGGAACTCTAGATGAAAATGAGATTGTCTGCAAAATCCTAAGATCCCTTCCTACTGCCTACAAAATCAAGGTTGCTGCCATTGATGAATTCAGAGCCCACACAACTGTCACAAGAGAACAACTGGCTGGCAAACTAGCTGCATTTGAAATGACCGAGTTTGGAGATGATCCTCCCAAGACTGAATCTGCTTTCAAAGCTAGTACCTATGTGAAAGGCAAATAGAGATTTGATCCGGGAGAAAACTCATCAAGGAAGATGTCATGGTATGATCAAGCAAGAAGAGACATGGAAGAAGAAGAAGCATAAATAGCTCAACTTGAAGCCCTCATTGCAAAGAGACTGCCAAGAGGATCCGGTAAGTATGAAGGAAAACTACCCTTTAAGTGTTTCAACTGCAATAAGATTGGTCATTTTGCTTCAAGATGTCTGGAAAGATCTGCAAGGTCTAATACTAACAGACAAAGGTTTCAAAAGAATTGCTATTATGTTCACGAAGAAGATGATAATGAAGGAGTAACAGATGATGAATCAGAACTAGGAAGCAAATCTGGAAATGAGTGGGTGTTTATTGCCATCTAGGAAGAAGATTCAATACTCTCTGAATCTGTCAATCACAAAGTTGTTGAAAAAGCTTTGGCTGCTCAAGTGGAAGAAAAGGATGATTGGGTTATTGACAGTGGATGTTCTCACCATATGACTGGTGACAAGAATAAGTTCTTAGATTTGGAAAGATATGAAGGAGGAATGGTAAAGTTTGGTGACAATTCTGCTGGCAGAATCAGAGGTAGGGGAACTATTTCCTTTGATGGAAAGAGCAAAACAGGTAATGTACTATATGTTGAAGGATTGAAGCACAATCTTCTCAGTGTTGGTCAGTTAGTGGACAAAGGCTATGATCTCCGGTTCAAGAATGGAAAATGAAGAATCTTTACAAGCTTCGGAACTGAAATTGCATCCGGTACTCAGACAAAAGGTAATATCTTTCATCTGGTTGGTTCAAATAAAAGTTGTTTGTTTGCTCAAATTGATCAGAGTTGGTTATGGCATAGAAGAATGTGTCATGTAAATTTTGATAACATCATCAAGATAAGCAATACTCAGGCTGTAAGAGATCTTCCAAAATTGATGAAACCTACAAATAGTGTGTGCAAAGAATGTCAGTTAGGTAAACAAAGCAGAGTCTCTTTCAAAAGCAAAGATCAGTCTTCTACCGGATTGTTGGAATTAGTACATACTGATCTCTGTGGTCCGACAAGAATCAAGAGTCTGCAAGGTGATAGATATTTCATGTTGTTAATTGATGATCATTCCCAGATGATGTGGGTTACCTTTCTAAAAGAAAAATTAGAAGCATTTGAGAAGTTCAAAATCTTCAAAGCTATGGTAGAGAATCAAACCGGATTGAAACTAAAGTGTCTAAGGTCTGATAGAGGTGGTGAATTTACATCTGGTGAGTTCATTGACTTTTGTGAGAAGCAGGGTATAAGGAGACAGTTGTCTACTCCTAGGACTCCACAGCAGAATGGAGTAGTTGAGAGAAAGAACCGGACCATCCAGGAAGCTGCCAGGACAATGATGTTGGAAGCAAATGTTCCTCAGATGTTTTGGAAAGAAGCTATCAGCACTGCAGTCTACACTCTCAATCGAGTTCAAATTAGAAACAACACTGGTAAGACCCCCTATGAACTCTGGTTTGGCATCACTCCTACTGTGAAATATTTCGGAGTATTTGGTAGCAAGTGTTATATTAAAAGAGATGAAGATCTAGGAAAGTTTGATGCTAGAAGTGATGAAGGAATTTTCTTGGGTTACTCCACTCAAAGCAAAGCATACCGGTGTTACAATAAGAGATTGAGGAAGATGATAGAAAGCACCAATGTAAAAGTTGATGAAGGAATTGAGAAGCCTTCAAGATTTTATGAGTTTGATGAAGATGACCAAGACAGTGTTCAAGGAACTCAATCCTCTCCGGTGAGACAGAGTCAGCCTGATCTGGTAAATCAGGAAGAAGAGATAGGTTTGAATGAGCCTGATCAAGAAACAGCAGTGTAGGATACTCCCAAAATTCCAAGGTATGTAAGACTGAACCACTTTGAAGATCAGATCATAGGTGACAGAAGAAAAGGTGTACAAACTAGAAGGAATGTTGCTCAAAATTAGGATGAATGTTGTCTGATTTCAAAGATTGAACCTAAAACAATAAATGAAGCCTGCAATGATGAAAACTGGACCAAAGCAATGGAAGATGAATTGATGCAAATTGAGAAAAATCATACTTGGGATCTTGTTCCCAGACCTAGAGACAGGAATGTAATTGGAACCAAGTGGGTCTTTCGGAACAAACTAAATGAAGCTGGTGAAGTAATCAGAAACAAAGCTAGATTGGTCTGCAAAGGGTACTCTCAAATAGAAGGAATTGACTTTGAAGAGACTTTTGCTCCGGTGGCAAGAATTGAAGCAGTCAGATTACTTCTTGCATATGCTGCCTTCAAAGACTTCAAGGTATATCAGATGGATGTCAAGTCTGCCTTCCTAAATGGTGATCTGGAAGAAGAAGTCTACATTGAACAACCGGATGGATTTCAATTGTCTGATAATGATGATATGGTCTGCAAGTTGAAGAAAGCTTTGTATGGATTGAAGCAAGCCCCAAGAGCATGGTATGAAAGGTTGGATAAGCATCTTGTGCAGATTGGACTCAACAAAGGTACTGCTGACAGTAACTTATATTTCAAAATTGATCATGATAACATTTTGATTGTTGAAGGGTTTGTGGATGATATCATTTTTGGAGGAAGAGATAGTATGTGCAAAACTTTTGCAAATCAGATGAAAAGTGATTTTGAAATGTCTCTGCTTGGTGAAATGAATTTCTTCTTGGGTCTGCAAATTACTCAAACAAAAGAAGGGATCTTCATTTCTCAGACCAAATATGTGAAAGAATTGTTAAGGAAATTTGGTATGGAAGACTCAAAGCCAATGAACACTCCTATGGCAACCGGATGTAAGTTAAGCAAAGATGATGATTCTCCAAAGGCAGATCAGACAAAGTATAGATCAATGATTGGTGGATTGTTGTATCTCACTCAAACTAGACCAGATATAATGCAGGCTGTTGGTCTTGTGGCAAGATTCCAGGCTGATCCTAGAGAATCTCATGTTATGGCAATCAAAAGAATTTTTAGGTACTTGAAAGGAACAGTTGAGTATGGTCTATGGTACCCTAGAGATCCGGATTTCTCTCTTCATGCTTACACAGATGCAGATTGGGCAGGTGATGTGGATGACCGTAAGAGCACTAGTGGTGGAGCATTCTTTTTGGGGAAGAGATTGGTTTCTTGGTTAAGCAAGAAACAAGATGCAATATCTCTGTCTACAACTGAAGCAGAATACATTGCAGCAGCAGGTAGTTGCACTCAAATCTTATGGATGAAGCAGATGCTAAGAGACATTAAAATTGAATATGAGGAGCCTATCACAATTTTCTGTGATAATTCAAGTGCAATTAATATTTCTAAGAATCCGGTATTGCATTCTAAGACTAAGCACATATCTATCAAGTTTCACTTTTTGAGAGAACAAGTAAACAAGGAAGAAGTCAGATTGGAGTATGTTCCCTCCAAGGATCAGATTGCAGATATCTTTACTAAACCTCTTCCCAAGGATTCTTTTGAATATCTCCGGGAGAAGTTAGGGGTCATGGCCCCTCCGGTGATGAACTAGGATGCACTGATGTGCATCAGTCCGGTGGATATCACAGTCATATCTTGTGATCCGGATTAATGATGGGGAGCTGCAACTAAGGGGGAGCAGCTGGTATGATTCTGATGTATGAGAATTGCAAGTATGAGCCCTTTGCCATTGATGTCAAAGGGCGAGAGAAGACATGTGAAAAACAAGTGGTTGATGATCAAAGGGGGAGCAGTAAAGGAAGAGAAGACATGTGAAAAGTTGTTGTTGATAGGGGGAGCGGTGACAGAAAAGAGAAGTTCTTGTCTTAATGGTTTTTCACATCATATGTTGCCATCAATGACAAAGGGGGAGATTGTTGCAAGTATGAGGTGAGCCAGTGTTGTCATTGATGTCAACATACTCATATTGCATTGACAAGAAGGATTTGATGAGCTGTGTGCTGAGAATATTGAGAAAATTAGCCTCAGTCAGGAACAGTGAAGAACAGTGATGAGAAGAAGGCAAATGTACTGTATAGGATGAGAACCGGAGGATGCGGATTAAAGGGTTAGTAGATATGAGTCTTGAGATGCTTCAGTTAAGATTTCAGAGGTCCGCATGAAGATCTGAAGGAGTTGTGGCTGTCGGTATGGAACCGGTTCCGGCAAGTATCCAGAGGTGACAGAGGATCACAAAAAGGTCCGGTGAGGTCCGGAATTGTATTATCCTAATCTGCGGATTGGAAGGAGTGTTTGGGATGTCCTTGTGATGTGTCATCCTGATTTGTGTATGATTTGGAGGTCCAGAAGTACCTCTTGCATTATGACAGTGGCGACAGACTGTGTTCTTGAAGTTCCGGATGAGGAAGACAAGAGATTCCAGTAAGTAGAGGAAGTACGGATGTATCCGGTCATTCAGATAGGCTTGTGAAGGTTCTTGGATCATGTTTAGATTGTGTTGTTGGTCCGCATTGATAGTAGAGCCCGGAATTGAAGTTATTCTTCCGGATGAAGTTCTTGCTCTGTTTAGCCGACCGGATGAGTTGTTCATCCTGCGAATGTTCTTGTGGTGGCCGACCGAATGTGTTATTCATCTTGCGGATACTCTTATGGTTGTTTGCCAACTTAGATGTTTGTTCCTAAGTTAATGTCTTGTATAAATAACGGTTTGTGAGTTCATTTCAAAGTGTGGTTTGTGTGGATGAGTGTGGCATAGTGAAGAGAAGTGCGAAAGGCAGAGCAGAAGTTTTTGGGCTTAAATGGAACTGATCCAGACATGGTAGAGATGTCATTCTCCAGTTCAAGACTATGATTCTTATCACTTTGTAGACAGTGTGTCTCCTTATAGGCAGTGGGCCTCTTTATGAGCAGTGTGCTCGGGCAGTGAGCCCTAATTGGCAAGTGCCATTCTTTTTCTTATTCTTCTAACAGAGAATAATTCTTGGGTTAATCACCCCATGGTTTTTCCCTTAACCGGGTTTTCCACGTCAAAATCTTGGTGTTCAATGTGTTGATGTTTATCTGCTCTTGTGTTTGTGTATAATGCTTTCATGGATGATTAATTGATATGCTGTTAACTAACAACCAAGAATCAAGTGTTTGAAAGAACAAGAAGTTTTATACAACTGATTCACCCCCCCTCTCAGTTGTATGCCCTAGATCCAACATTTATAAGTGTTCATTGTTGAAGAATCAATCCACATCACAAACAAGGAATCATACAATCTAGGTGATCTTGTTCTTGAATTGCATGTTTTGATTTCACTTGGATTCGATTCTTTGATGGTGGTAGGATTAGGTTTTCATTTGTAATGCTTGATCTTATTGACCTGATTTTTACCTATCACACATACACTGCTGCAAGAGATAACAGGAACCGAATAGATGTCAGCTTTGCAACAGGAGAGAAAATATCACCATAGTCAATTCCCTCCACCTGAGAATGCCCCTTCATAACCAATCTAGCCTTATATTTCTCAACACTGCCATCTACGCTGAATTTCTTTTTGAACACCCATTTGCACCAACAGGTTTTCATCCTTCAGGAAAAGACACCAAGTCCCAAGTATTATTCTTTTCCAAAGTAGCCATCTCCTCTTCCATGGCCTCCTTCCAGGAACCTGCATCTTTCATACCCATAGCCTCTTTCATAGTTCTAGGATCATTAGTGTTAGAAATCAAAGCAAAAATACAACTAGAATCATGCAATGAATAACCAAACTTATCAGGTTGCTGCCTTATCTATGTGGACCTCCTCAAAGGTTGAGGTTGAGGTTCTTCATCTTCTTCTAAACTTTCAAAGCTACTAGAGCTCTCCTCATTATCAGGTCCAATAGATGTTTTTGGTTCAACTTTCTCAGGGGTGGAAGGAAGCTAAACCACATCATCTTTCTTCTCTTCTTTCTCTGGTTGTAAGACAACATAAGAAGGATTGAGCTCTCTGAAGATCACGCTTCTGCTATACAGAACTCTCTCAATTACTGGATCCCAAAGCTTGTACCCTTTCACACCGATGCCATAACGGATGAAGATACACTTTACAGTCTTGTTCTCCAACTTAGACCTCCTCTCCTTAGGCACATGTGCATATGCATCATAACCAAATACTCAAATGTGTCTTAATGAAGGCTTTTTACCAGACCATACCTCCATAGGTGTCTTATCAATGAGTGCTGATGTAGGAGACCTATTAACTAGGTAACAAGCGGTAGTAATAGCTTCAGCCTAGAACTTTTGTTCAAGACTAGATCCACTTAGCATACTCCTTGCCCTCTCCATCGACATTCTATTCATCCTCTCTACAACTCCATTCTGCTGAGGGGTATACGGAGTTGTCTTCTGCCTCTCAATTCCTTGTTCTTTATAGAACTTGTCAAAATCTATTGAATAGAACTCACCACCGTTGTTAGTCCTCAAACACTTAATCTTTCTATCCTTTGATTCTCTACAAGAGCTTTGAACTCTTTGAACCTATTAAAGACTTTAGATTTACTTCTAAGGAAATACACCCATGTCCTTCTACTGTAATCATCAATGAATGAAACAAAGTAAACAAATTTTGAAATCGAAGGAACATTAATAGGACCAAACACATTAGAATGAATCAAGTCCAACAACTCAGAAGATTTGTGAGAACTGGAATAAAACTAAACACGGTTTTGTTTTCCATAAATGCAATGTTCACAGAAATCAAACTTGAGGTTACAATCATTCATACCCTCAACAAGATTTTTATTCTTTAGGGTCCTCAAACCCTTTTCACCAATGTGACCAAACCTTTGGTGCCATAACATTGTCTTCTCAGCTGGAAGTTTCATCTCCATAGAATGAGCACCCTTAGGTACCTAGAAAGTATGACCATCGGAAGTAGATGCAATAGTCTTCTTCGTTGCTAGTTCCAATGGTGAGGATGAAGACTCTAAAGCTCTCTTCTTCAAAACAGAGGCACTATTGCACTAAGTACGCATGCATCAAGCTGAAATAGAGTGTCAATCCGAGCACCCTTAGCTAACACCATAGATCCTCTAGTCATCTTGCATACTCCATTCGAGAAAACAACCTGCACACCCACATCATTCAATTTACTTATAGAAAGAAGGTTCCATGTCAAACTAGGGATATGCAGAACACCATTGATTCCCTTTACTCGTCCATAAGGGAATCAAATCAAGACTCTTCCACGACCAACAATATCTAGGTGAGAATCATCACCCGAATACACCTTTCGACCATTGTATTCTTCATACTTCGAAAACTATCCCCAATACGAGGTCATGTGAAAAGATGCACCAAAGTCAATAAGCCACACATCCTTAGATGCATGCATTGCCAAGGTAGTGACAAATGCTTCTCCTTCATCCTGAGAGGACTTGTCAGAATCTAAATCATAATTCTTCTTCTTTTTCTTTTTCTCCTCCTTACACTCCTTGCGGAAGTGACCAGGTTTGCTGCAGTTCCAACACAGGGCCTTGGACTTTCCGGGAGACTTAGATCTCCCACTGGATTTAGATCTTCCTTTTTCTTCCTTCTTTTTATCTTTTTTCTTTCCCTTCTCTTTAGATCTACCACGAACCACAAGAGCCTCCTTAGCTGATTCGGAAGACAACAATGAAGAAACCACTTCATCCATCTTGAAGGTGGTAGTGGTACTCCCAATGGCCATAACAAGGTGGTCCCATGAATCTAGTAAGGAACATAGTAATGTCATACATCGATCCTCCTCCTCCATCTTCACAGCAACATAAGTCATCTAGGCAACAAGCATATTGAATGTGTTCAGGTGATCAGTGATAGATCCTCCATCTTCCATCCTTAGAGATTACAATTTCTTTTGCATGAATAACTTGTTCACCAGGGATTTAGCCTGATAAACATCTCCAAGCTTCTTCCAAAGTTCCTTTGTAGTCTTCTCTTCATGGATATTCAGGAGTACTGAATTAGCCAAACATAGTCTTATCAAACCCTTAGCTTTTCAATCTTTGAGATCTCAGTCTTCTTGAGACATTGCCATTGGTTTTGTACTAGATACGGCTTCCCATAAATCCCAATCTACAAGCATGTCCTCCATTTTGAGTTTCCAAGACTCAAAATTACTGTCATTAAACTTCTCTATCTCAAACCTCCCAGATGTGCTTGCCATCTCTTACCTACAACAAAGATTTCAAAATCCTCTACACAAGCTCCCACTCAAATGAAGATCAACTCAAAAAACCCTCTACCCAACAACTAAAACCAAAGGTGATCATGCTCTGATGCCAACTGAAAGGATGCAAGGTATGCAAAAATGCTTCCTACACTGATCTACTGAGGAAATACTTATGAAAATTTTTACTTTTACACTTACAGATTAAGATGCACATTAATAGAAAGATAATAACAACTTCCAAATGCAAACACAAAACTCACAACACAAGATATATGTGGGAAAAACCCTTTTAGGTAAAAAACCCCACTCCAAAGCCGCCCAATATATTATTCAGGAATCACAAAGATTACAATATACTTGAAGAGCAAGCTTTTACAAGAGTATATCCAACCAAAGATCTAGGAGGTAATTCAACATCTATAAGATTCTTACATATCCAACCTCCATCTCCAGCTCCTGATATATAGGAGATGCAATATAGTAAACCGTTACTGGTAATTACAAAACCAAGAGCCAAAACCACTAGTAAAGTGGTGCCCAAATTATCTCCAATAAAAGATGCCTTGTGATGTGCCAAACCACACACCAACACATGTAACTCTCCCCTTTAAATCTCTTTTATGTGTCCAACACATTTTTACATTTCCCAAAAACAAAAAGTCCAACTTCCAGAGGCCATAACTTTTGATCTGGGTGTTCAATTGATGAACCGTTTGATGGGTCAGAAAGCTTGTGAAGAGATCTATCACCCTATAACCCGCTACACTGGTTATGAATTTTTTTTTGGATGTTTAGAGAAGTTTTGATTCTGATAATTGAGTTCAAAACCTTTTTTGACAATTGAAAAAAAAAGAAACTTTAATATCTTGCAATCTAGCTATGATCTTGAGATGAAACTCACCTGAGATGTTCGCTTAGTTGTTCCGCACCTTCTGGGAAAATTTTTAGGTCAATCTGAGCTCAATCAAAGGACTTACTAAAAATAGTAATTCTCACTATTTTTATCTCTTTTCGAAACTTTTGGAAACTTTGAAAGTTCTAGACCATTCTCCAAGATAAAGGGTATTCAAAAAGACCAAAACTAGGAAGAATAGTAACCTTTTAAGGTTGCAAGGTTAAGACACTTTTCCTAACAGTTTGAGTACTTGTGGAAGATGAAGGTATAGATCAGCTATATGAGTATCTGCGGAGACTCTACATGCTTCGTAGTATCTTAGGTTTGAATCGCATGCAATTCTCTCTTATTTCCTGTACTGCATAAGGTACTCAAGTTAGTTAGTAAAGAGTTGTATATGACTATCCTCTGAATTACAATATACCTGAGTTAAGTTTCTTATTTTCTCTGAAAGTGATAGATGAGGTTGTGTGGATCTAGGAATGTGTTCATAATAGTGCATAAGTTCATTTCTAAGAGTTTCAGATGTTTTGGTGTATCGTAATGCAAAATCCTGTCTTGGAATATCACAGTCTATCCGTAATGCTCTGTTTTCATCAGTTCAACATGTTTCTTGTTTTGTGGATGCATATATTGATTAGATACTTCAAGAGAATGGTGTATGGATAGTATTGAGAAGATACATGGTTGAAATCTTTGTCTGCATAATATTTTTGGCTTCTCCCTGGTGATGTGAAGATGGTCAGTTAGTAGTGGTACTGTTGTTTGGGCTGACAGTCCAGTTTCCTTCATATGCAATGGATCCTGATTGGTTCTTTTGGCATTGGAGGATGTGTAATGATGTTTATTGGACCTTGCTATGAAGTGTTGTGATCCGCAACCTATTTACTCTCTTCATACTACATATGTTTGATGCCGACCTGTGGAGAGTCAGACGTTTCAACTAAGAGTCTTTTTTATGCTAACCTAATCAATGTTTTGAGATGTTTCAGAGGATATATATAGAAGAACAAATTCATTTGTAGTGTGAATGAGTGAGTGTGAGTGTGATAGAACAGAATGAGAAGGATGAAGTGTGCGAAGTCGGTGTGATGGAGTAATTATGTAGAAAAAGTAGGACTACAACATCAACATAAGTCAGATGCTTCTTTCATAGCAGTTCATATTTATGTTATCATTGTAATCCTTTATAGCAGTGAGCTTTCTTCACGGAGTAGTAGCTTCCTTGGGTTGTAGCCCTAAAACAAAGTCAGCATGGAGTTGTAGCTTCCTTGGGTTGTAGCCCTAAAACAATGTTGTAAACTTTTATAGCAGTGAGCATTATATATTGTGAGCTAACACTCACCGTGGTTTTTCCCAGTTTTGAGTTTTCCACGTCAAAATAATGGTGTCATTGTGTTGATGAATGTGGTTCATGTTTTACTTTTTGTTGTCTAAGTAATTTGATCTGATTTGCAAATAAAGTAGTTAGGTTTTTATATATGTTGATTCACCCCCCCTCTTAGCATCCCAGTGGGTTCAACAACAATGTCAAATTCTAAGATCATGAATAACCTTTCATGGGTCATCAACAATGGTTACAAATCGCTTTACTGGGTGGACTCTTGGAATGGATAGGCCCTATTGGTTGACAATTCCAATCTCTCTGATTGTATAGAAACATTAATAGAAGCTTTGGGCCCCTATGCCATTGACTATCTAGCCCCATAGGGAATCACCTAATGGTTGATCTTAGAAATGGAAATGTTTGGATGGCTTCCCACTACCACTAGAACAAAAGGAAAAATGTCCAAGAACAATTGGCACCTAAGAAGGTCTTCATTAGCCTAAAGCAAGATAAGATAATTTGGACCACGGAAAAATCAGGGGCTTATTTAATCAAAATTGGATACAAACTATAGAACATGTTAGAACTGAGTAGTGAATGGTCAACATAACTATGTTGGAATCAATGGGGTCTTCTTAAGGATAGTGCCTTCACTTGGATAGCCTTGCACAAAAGAATTCTCATAGGAGGCCATTTGAAAATAATTGGCATTTCTAGCTCGTCGTGTTGTATCCTTTGCAAATTGGTAGAAGAAATAGAAAATCACCTTCTTCGTAACTACCCCTTTGCTAGATCTTATTAGATATTGTTATGTAGATGTTTGGAATAGAGTTGTTCTCTCCCATGTGACCTTTTGGACTCCTTCAAAAGTTGATCGAGAATGCGCAACTCCTAATGGGAAGGTATTTGGTTCGTTGGCCCCTCAATGCTCATCTAGCAATTATGGTGAGAGCACAACAACCATATCTTAACGAGAAAGATTCTTGTGTGGAAGAGGTGATTAAAAAAATTGAGTCTAGAATCTATGAAGTAGTGATCGAAAAATAGGCCATGAAAAGAAAGAATCCCAAATTGTTCACAAGTTGGGATGGAATGATAATGAGGAAATGGGGTTGTCTCAAAATTTTCCCCAATATCGACACTTGTGGACCACACCCATCTAACAAGATGAAATGGGCCAAAATTAAGTGTTGTCCCCTTTAAAGAGAAGATTAAAACTAAACTTCGATGGTGTTACATGTAAAAATTTGGGGACTTTTGGGACAAGATGTATAATCAAAGATGAGGAAGGGAACTTAATTTGGGCCATCTCCAAAAAAAAACTACCAGATAGCACCTACAATGAAGTGGAATTCCAAGCTCTTCTTGCTTGACTCAACTTTGTCAGTAAAAAAGCTCTACAACATTGATATTAGAGGCGATCACAACTATGTATTAATGTGATCAACAATCGTCGAGTGGCCAACTAGAAATTATGAAACATAGTTGAATCCATTTGGCTAATATTGGATAGTATGAAAATCTAACTATGAAGCATTGGTATTGGGAGGTGAATCACATGGCGGATCTGCTAGCAAATCAGGGGTATGATCAAATGGAGGCATAAATCATTTCAAATGACCAAAATAGCTAGGGTAATCTACTTCTCTGATCCATAGACATCACACACTACAAGGTCTGGTAATACTTGGCATGACTGAGTCTTCACGATGTCATCCTTGAAGGATTCACATTATCCCATGTGTACTATGCAAGGTCATTTAGTCTCAGGCAGGCCACAATCCATATCTTGTTATTCAATCAAAATGATAGGTCATCTTTTACTCTCAGGCTATAATTACTTGTGCCTCGTGGAGGACGCTTCCTCACAGCTCCATAGGCTCTTCAACATAGAATCGAGGGAGATGGAGAGGACGATTAAGAAAGTCATCAACCCCAAAGTCCTACCATGCACCCATATTCACGATGACTGAATGCTAGAATCGCTTTTAACAAACCATGTTCTGGTAATGGGACGGAAACTTTGGGCAAAGCTGGCTGCTAAAAGTTCTACCGTTATATCTACATTTGACAAACGAACAAAAGTTGGTAGCGTAGGCGGCATTTTCGACAAGTCGTAGCACATGCCAAGGAGAATTTAAAGCAAGCGATCACTCTATTCGGGAACGAGATGATTCACAACAACATGGAGACTTTCTTGTGAATCACTTTTATCTCCGTTGTCTGAGGAAGCAACTAGTTGATTCACAAATAACATGGAGATTTTCAACTTCTTCATTGGTCATTGTGAATCACTTTTATCTCCACCGTAGGTGGAGAAACCCTTCGAGATGTCTGAGGGACTCCGCTACCTGATACACCATAGGCCCACAAAAGTGAACATGCCTAAAATGTGAAAATTCCATCTGCTCAAATGTTGTAATTTTGTTTTTTCTAATAATATATGGGAGCTACCCCCATGGTAGCATGTTATGCATAAAAAAATTAATAATAATAATAAATGACTTTAATTAGTAGACATTAAACCATTTAATTAAAAATTGGAGCAATTGATTGTTATTTTATATGCTTTCCCAAGGAAAGTACTCATAACTAAGACATAAAGAACAAGAAACTATAGATCTTTAATTTGATCTACATTGTAGCCCATTTAATTTTAAAAATATATTAATTTTCTTAAAAAATGTCTCTAATTTTATGTTCATGAAGGGAGACATCAATTTAAGTATGAGACCTACTTTATATAAATGTTTAAAAAAAAATTCATTTTGGTCCCACTTTTTAAAACTCATGAACCACTTTTTAACATTTTATCCATATGATAAAAAATACTACACAATTACAACCAAAAATACTCATTAATATAATATCTCTAACTTATATTGTACACTTAGAATATAAGCCAACACCCATAAGGATAAGGTAAACCTACCTAGCCAAAAGTCAATCCCCCAAATTATACAATAGCTTAAGGTTTTATTTAGAAACCTTAAATTACTATAGCTTA
Organism: Cunninghamia lanceolata; assembly: GCA_027924645.1. Taxonomy (NCBI): domain Eukaryota; kingdom Viridiplantae; phylum Streptophyta; class Pinopsida; order Cupressales; family Cupressaceae; genus Cunninghamia; species Cunninghamia lanceolata. The sequence continues at coordinate 6,039,519 of BSBN01000194.1, read as the reverse complement.
TGGTTGTTTATTCAAAGGTGCCTTTAAATTATTATGACACATAATATAATATCTCTAACTTATATTGTACACTTAGAATATAAGCCAACACCCATAAGGATAAGGTAAACCTACCTAACCAAAAATCAATCTCTCAAATTATACAATAGCTTAAGGTTTTATTTAGAAACCTTAAACTACTATAGCTTATGGTTGTTTATTCAAAGGTGCCCTTAAATTACTATGAGACTTCCCTGTATAAGTAAAATTATATATAAACCAAATATATATCATCATAATCTTATATTTTGACAGTCTTGGAAAATCTCTCCTTTCATGTGATACACTCTTTTTAAAATTTTGATTGTATTTTACGGCCATACAACCATCAAATTTAGTCCTTGCTTTTAACATTTTAGGGACATGATGAAAAAGTACACAATTACAACAAAAAGTACTAGTTAGTCGATAGATTTTTATATGTGAGTATTATAGTGCTCGAAATTGGGAAAATTTCTATACTGTGGGTTATTTCGGTGTATTCCTTGAACCTCCTATGGGTGCAAGTGCTAGTTAATATAATATCTCTAACTTATACTATACACTTAGAATTTAAGCCAACACCCATAAAGATAAGGTAAACCAAGCTAACAAAAAAGTCAATTCCCAAAATTATACATCATAGCCCCTTGCATTGCACTTTCCACACTTCAGAAACTTCCATTACTTAGAATAGCTCAAGGTTTTATTTAGTCCTTTGCACGGTTAAAGATGAGTGGAGTTAGAAAAATGGTTACCTAGTAGCACCAACATTCCCCTCAACGGAACCAAAGCGGTTTAAAACAAATTACTTTTTCACCGAGATTCCCTGTGGGGGTGCAAACTTACACATTAATTACCCCTTCGATTTCCACGCGTTGAAATTTAATTCACTTAATCCCGCACCCCGTTGTGCGCCAACTTCTCTTTGTTTCCAAATACGGTCAAATCCCGTTAAAGCGTACACGCCATCGCTCAACCACAAGACGCCATGTCAACGCCCACAAAACGGAAAACCGTTTCTCCCCAACTTCTCAGACAGAATAAAAAAAAAATAACACAAATATATTCTTTGCATGCTTCACACGAGTCTGTTGGACAACAAGTTTGGGTTTTACTTTAGCGTGCGGTCACATTAACCGAGCATGTCGAACGTGACAAACGTAACCTAACGGATCGTGTAAGGCAATAGGGAAAAAAATAAAACAGAAAAATGAGAAAGGATAAGGAATCCGTATAAAGTTAAATGCACAGATACAAAATTTCTTGCTATTCCGCAGGCATAGCCTCTTCAAATGGAAGAAAAAATAAAAATATAATATTAGATTAATGTGGCTTGCATAGCAAAGGGTTTATGCATGGTGATGTGAAATATTTTTGAGTGTTATGGAAGAAAATGCAGTATAAACATTAGAAAAATGTAGCTTGCATGGCACTTAACAAAATGTAACTAAGAAAATCTACAGTTTAAAGCCATTAAATTTAAGTATTCATTGCTCAAACTGCTCAGAGGCCTTTTTAATATGCTGCGTCAAACTCTTTCTGAGCAAGCAATGGAATGGTTGGCTTGCTTGATTGCTCTATTGTTTTAGTAATAATTCATGGCTTCCCATGTGCATGACGGCTTTCCTTTTCTTACAACAGTGGAGATCCTTCTCCATTAGTGTTAATGTTCCTTATATAATCATTCGGTTGATGGAAGTTTAGTCTCTAATGCATTATGTCTTTTGCCTTTGTTGGGTTTTTATACATTTGCTGCAAAAATGAATCCTAAGAGCTCAGTGGCTGTATTCTTTTTGCTTGTTGCAGCACTGCATTTTTGCTGCTTTTTGTTATTTGTGCAACCTACTTATGGTCTTAGTGAATGGCCTGTAAAGAAACTGTCAAGAAAAATGCAGAGATCTTTGGCTGGGAATCTTGGTGGTGTTCCAGATTACAGCTCTGCTCTTCTTCTTATTGTTTCACAAAAAAAAGGTGAAGGGGATTTCACCAAGGTGCAAGATGCAATCAATGCTGTTCCTGTTGATAACAAAGACCTTATCTTCATTCGTGTCAAGCCTGGCATTTACAGGTACCCAATTAAGCCTAACCCTAATAAGCTAGGGAGGCTAAACATATAGTTATGGTTTAAGACTGTTTTCTTCTGCACTGTATTGAATTGTAATTTTCCAAAATGTTTTGGTTCTCTTCATTGGACCTTAAGTTGGGTTTCTTTGCTGAACTTTAGGTTCCAAAGTTTAGGATCTCTCTTCTGAAACCATCATCAGGGAAAGAGGATGGAAGTCAATGTTATAATATATAGTTAGTTTGTAACTTTACTTCCATGGTTTATAACTCTAATGTGCCTGACTGTTTACGGATTTTCGACCCGGTTTGCTGTGACTTTTGTTGTCAACCTGTTTAACCATATTCCTTCGACCTGTTCAAAGGCACTTTTCGTCGATCAGTTTGTCAAATATAGTTTTGTGGAAAGGATTTGGACCAACAGGTTGCCGACTGGTTAAGCTTTACCCATTATTTCTCTCATCTTGATAGTGGTTTTTGATAATGGTTTTTGAAGAGTTTTATTTAAATATTATTTAGTTTAATAATCAAACAGTCAATAGTAATTTTATATGTTATCTGAACTCTTCTAAACTGATAAGTATATTGGGAGTGCTTTTATTGAAGTTATAATATAAGAGTGTTTTGTTTATACTGTATTGAATTGTAATATTCTTCTATAATCAATTGCCTATTTTGATTAGGTTCTGGCATTTGGGTTACCTTTAGTTAACCTATTGTCAATGAAATTCTTTCTTCTAAACTAGAGGACATGTAAGTATTTCAGTTTCTATTACCGCAATTATAACATCATCATCATCATTTTTTTCTCAAAACGAGCATGTAAATATATCCAAATTGTCTATACTATTTTTATCCAGACAGTTAATTCCCAATAAACACTTTCTTTTAAATAATGCTTCTATTTCGGGTGATGTTATGGTAGTTTTAACTGGAGCATATGACCCATGAATTTCTTTTTACAGGGAGAAGGTGACCATTCCTGTAGAGAAGCCTTACATAATTCTAAGCGGGCATGACGCCAACAACACTGTCATAACTTGGAATGATAATGCCAGAGCAACCGGAGGCACATATTTCTGTGCAACAGTGACAGTAATGGCTTCCGATTTTGTAGCCAGATTTATCACCATACAGGTATAACAGATTTGATATTAACATGAATAAAAACTGTTGTTGCATCATTGTTTGAAATATTTCAGAATAGAAACTGTGCAGTAAAAGGAACTTATGACCTCATCCCCCGACCACTTCCCGACCACTTGATCACCCCCACCGTTGTGGTTTTTTCGACCTCCTTTCCTGTGGACTTTTGCAGTGGACATCCTCATTGCAACTCCTTCCACCTGTTCAGTCAATTAAATTGTCCATCCGTTTACATTGACTGTGAATTGATTTATTTTGACCTGTTGAGTTGATCAGATTTTCGATCAGCCTGCGGTCAGCCCGCAGTTTACAACTTGTTGGCTGGTTAAGCTTTACAACTTGATCATGGGTCTTAAAATTCTTTTCCAATAAATTTAAGTTTTAATTATTTTCATAATGTAAAACTAAAATTGAAATTGTCTTAATATATAGCAATATTAATCCATGCAGAATTCATATGGTCCTGGCGATCAAGCCGTTGCAATTAGAATTTCTGGAGACAGGTCTGCATTTTATAGCTGCAGATTTCTAGGCTTTCAGGACACTGTACTTGACGACAGTGGAAGGCATTACTTCAAAAATTGTTTCATTGAAGGTGCTGCAGATTTTATATGCGGCGATGGTCAATCTATCTATGAGGTAGGTTAAATTAAACCAAACACAATATCCACTACAGTAAAAGGAAAGGAAAGAAATTAGTCCCCCATTACTACTGTTTGTTTGATTATTGATTTCGATGTAATTTGTTTGGTGGCAGAAATGTCATCTGCATACAATTCCTCTGCTAAACGGAGCCATTACAGCGCAGAGAAGGCTCTCTGCACAGGAAGAAACAGGGTATGTGTTTACTAACTGTAAGGTGACAGGAGGCGGATTAATGCTTCTGGGCAGGGCATGGGGACCTTACTCCAGAGTTATATTTGCTTTTACCTACATGGATAATATTCTCTTCCCTCAAGGATGGGATGACTGGAATGATCCTCCTAGACAAAAGTGAGTTACCTGCACCCAAAAAGAAGCCCATTTAAAAAAAAAAAAAAATTTACATAAGAGTCCTATCCAACAAGAAACCCATTTTGATTCTTGATTCTTGATTCTTGATTATTAAATATGACATCAATCTTGGTTTGTTTGGTTTTGTTTTTTGTGCAGGACTGTAACTTTTGCGCAGTATAAATGTTCTGGACCAGGCTCAAATACCGCAGGAAGAGTTCCATGGTCATATGAGCTGAGTGACAGTGAAGCCGCGCCATTTTTGAGCAACAGTTTTGTTAATGGGGAGCAGTGGATAAAGAAAATGCCGATTCGTATGACGAGAGCTACCAATCTTATTCCCAAAAACGGTTGAGAATGATGGAGATTTCTTGAGGACATGGTCGTGTTGGAATTTGTTGTGATGCTTAACATGGAATTGTTAATTGTTGGGTGTATTTTATCATACAAAAATTAGATAGTTTTCGTAGTCATTCTTTATACGATTGCTGATATTGTATTCATTCCATTTGAGTTTATAGTCATGTCAGCCATTAATTAACATTTAAAGGATTTTGTTTCATTTGCATTGAAATGAAATATTGGTTTTCAGTGTTCTATTCTTTGTTAATGAATAGTTTTATTTTTGGGTATGCTCTTAGTTTGTAGGTTTATATAAATTTTTTTAAAAAAATTTAAAATATTTTATTATAATGTATTTTTATGAAAAAAAAAATTAATAATTATAAAATTTGTTTAAAATAATTAGATTATTTTTTATAATAACAAAAAGTAATTATTAAAGAAAAATTAAAAAATCATATTCATCAAAACAAAAATAAATAAACTAGCCACTTTCTTTTTTAATTCAATAATTCAAATTCCTCCAGCATTTATAATCTAAATTAAAATAGAATAATTATATTTAAATTTTCTTATTATCTAATTGGAGGACATGTATAGTTTTCATCATAGATAAGTTTTCGTAATTCAACAAAACCTTTGGCACATCTAAAAATAAAACCTTTTGCATGGGGGCGTTATAAGTTTTCCTAATTCTTTAATTTTTTTATAAAATGTTTTCTTTAAAACAATTTAAAAAGATATATTTATAGACAACTTAAGTTCTTTATACACAACTTAAACAAATCTTAAGAGTTTATAAAATATAATTACTTAAATAATGAATGGTAGTTTTTTCAAAAAGAAAATAAAATAAAATAAAAATAAAAATTAGTTATCTATACTAGTTTAAATTAGTTATAAATTTTATGGAGTTTGGGTTTACAATATGTCTCATTTAACAAAATAAGGAAATTTAAAAATTACTTTAAAATATATAATTCAAATAAAATGAAATATTTTATAAACATTCTTTCTCTTAAAATAATAAATAAATTGAATATCTAAATATAAACATAAATTATTCAATTTGAATGACAATAAACCGCCAACTTCAAATTTAAAACCATATATTTATTAGATGTGTGAAATGCATTAACAGATTATTTAATTTAAATAACAATAAAATACATGCTATAGCTTCTAACTTAAGTGCCAATCATTATTAGCGGTTAAAGTTGAGATACTCCAATCATCACTTCTTCCTTTTAACCCAACTTCCCTGGCTAGTTTTATAAATACATGCCAAATCTTCAACAAGATAGTTTATAAAAATTAAAACAATTTAAGTACTTCCATATTTACTATATATTCAAATATGAAAAATATATATTTAAAAATACTAAAACTATTAAATTGTGTATAAATATATAATATTTATTAAAAATTACATGATCTTATTTTTAAATATTAAGATATTTTAACATGTTAAACAACTATGTATCAAGTTGTTTTCAAGAGAGGTCAATTTTAAATTGGTTTTCAAAGGAGGTCAATCTCAAAGTACCAGAATGAGGAAAAAGAGAAAATGGGTGTAATATATCAAATCATTTTATTAAAATAAATCTTAAATTAAATCAAAATTAACATAAATATACAAATTTCACCATTACACTTTTATATTTATAAGTACTACAATTCAAAAAATATAAATTTCACTCTTACACTTTTATATCAAATAAGAAAATTCCAAATTGTTTATATTTATAAAAAGTACAATTCAAATAAAAAAAGTGTGACCTCATCTCTTATTATTACCCATTTAGGGATTTGTACCTTAGTGAACATACCATCACCCTCACCAATTATACTCAACCAATTAATTAAACTACAACCCTTTAGTAATTTGTCATTTAGAAAAATCAAAATAAAACTTATGCAAACACGATAAATATAGAGTAGGAGTGGGCTGTCTAAATAAATATAATTTTATGTGGAAGTTCCCAATGAAAGAAACCTAATTAGGTAGAGAGTAGTTGTACTCGATATGAGCATATCCCTCTCTAAAATGACATTGTATCTACCACACTAGAGTTAAACTCTACTAAATGACAAGCAAGTGAAAGTTCAACGGAGTACTTCACAAGTAACAATGTGCATTGAAGCCATGAAATTAATAAAAAATAACTTTACCCAATCTTAGTTTGTGTTATTATGTTACAGTTTTGATTGGCGGCGGCAGTTTTTCCCTACCCATCATTAACATGTTACGTCATCTGACTCCTTGATAAGATGTAATTGAAATAAAAATCAAGACATTTCGTGGAGTTTAAAGAAATGAATTAGCAAAGCCAATTTTTCCCATTCACTTGACTCTAGTTGTAAATGTAATGTTTTAAAGCTAAATTGGATTTATTTTGATGTAGAGTATTTTAGGTGTAAAGCAATTTTGTATTAAAAAAAAATCTATATATTTTTTAGGGTGGTATATTAGTTTAATTTGTCTTTAAGTGTATTTTAGTTTTGTGTTTAAATTGTATGTATATGTTGTTTTGTTTGTTGGGATTGTTTTGGTGTATCGATGTACTCATACGCTCATGCCTCATATTCAACATCTTTCATACGTGTCTTGCCTCTACAAAACCTTTGGCTCCACATACAAGATTTACACCCTATGTATCTCTCACACATGTACTTTGGAAAAGTCTTAGATGTCAAAACATAGTGTCAGTGTTCAGGTGTTTCCTATCAACCAACAATAATTTGATTTTCTGATGGTTTATTAGGTATATAATGTCAAGGAAGCCTTAGATTTGAATTTATTAAGGAATGTAATGAAAGTTCTTCTTGTAGACTACAAATTTGAATCCTATACATCAAAATTTCCTCTTAGACACACATTTATGGTGGATACCTTGTATCAGTCCTAAAGTTAAGCACATATAAAATTTTATGACTTTGTGCCATTATTAACTATAGATGTCTTCTCATTTATAAAGGTTCAATCACTTGGAGATTTGATAAGTGGTAGAGTATCAGATAGAAATTCGAGCCTAGGCATTACATTGTATTGTAGAGTCTTTGCATGTATTTCTCAAAGGTTTTTTGGTAGCATTTGAGTGACATGCTTCACATATTGATGCCCATTGTATATATATGTTTTTAATTTGTTGGGGTTTTTGGTGGATTGATGCACTCATATTTAGATGGCACATGCCTCATTTGCCTTGTGCAATATCTCTTGACTTCTACAAGAGCCCTTCTATTGCACATCTAATCTCATCTAACGCTCATGCCTTATGCTCAACATCTCTCTCATGTGTCTTGCCTCTACAAAACCTTTAGCTCCACATACAAGATTTACACACTATGCACATCTCTCTCACACGCACTTTGGAAAAGTCAACAAATGTTAGAATGTCAAAACATAGTGTTAGTGTTAAGGTGATTCCTATCAAACAACAATGATTTGATTTTCTGATGGTTTATCAGGTATTTAATGTCTAGGAAGCTTTACATTTGAATTTATTAAGGAATGTAATGGAAGTTCTTGTAGACTACAAATTTGAATCCTACAAATCAAAATTTCCTCTTAGGCACACATTCATGGTGGATAACTTGCATCAGTCCTAAACCTAAGTGCATATCAAATTTTATGACATGGTGGCATTATTAATTAGAGATGTCTTTTCATTTGTAAGGGTTCAATATCTTGGAGATTTGGCAAGTGATAGAGTCTCAGATATAAATTTGAGCCTAGGCATTAAATTATCTTGCAAAGAGTCTCTACATAAATTTCTCAAGGTTTTTGGCTAGTATTTGAGTGACATGTTTCACATATTGATGCCCATTATATTTCTTTCACTTATGAAATTGAATTCATTGATTTTTTAGTTTGATATCCATTATTCTTCCACATTTTAGTTTTTGTTGTTAGTTTCATACACTTATTTGTCAGCTATTCATTCAACCTACATTCAGTTGTTGTACCAGTTAGTATCAAAGTGAGCATTCTAAGTCCTAGAGGTAAGTTCACAAGAGTTTCCTACCCTAAATTTGTGTGAATTGTTGTCGCATTATAGGTGAACCAAAGAAAATGGCTCATAGAGTCAGAAGAGGTGGTGTAAGAAATATTTAATCAGTGTACATTACAAATCTAGTTGATATGTTGAGAGCCATTTAAGCATGGCTCAAAGTCATTGAGACTACACATAGGAGAGGAGCAATTTTGGTAGAAGACATCAATGACACAAGATGATGTAACATAGAAAACTATATACCCTTACAATTTCATGTTATGTTTTGGGCTTTTTATAGTGTCCATTCCCTTAGCATGTTTTAGAGACCATTTAAGCCTATTCTTGGCCTTTTACTTCACCATATTGCCACATTTCTTCATCACATTTTGATTCTTCTTGCTGACCTTAGGCCATGTGCTAAATTTTAAGTTATTTCTTTAGGACACTAGTGTGATACATAGATATCCATGCCACATGCTAGCATCCCATGAGCTTCCAAAAATTTAAATGTTGTTTCTCACCCAACTACCTATTATTCATGTGTCATGCTAGCATCCTATTAGCACATGCCTAAAATTTGCAAAACATCCAAAGTTTCGTACCTCTTTGTTGTCTTGGAAGTTTTTACCCATCATTGATAACTTATTTGAGAAATCTTAAATGGGTTATACCTTGGTCAAAATTTTGTGTTAAAATGGTTCTTTACCTTCCCCATGCCTTGGCCATGTGTCATTATTGTCAAAAATCCTAACAAGTCTAAGTTTGGCACTTTCCTTTTCGTTTTCTAGCTATTTGGAGATTTCAAGTTTTCATGGACATATAGAGATGTTCCAAGTTCTATGAGTTTCCCCACCTCTAATATATTGGTCCCTAGTTCCAAGTTCCTCCTGAACCCCTAAGACCCCATGGAGTAATTTGAAAACTTAGGTTTGAAATTTTGGGATCATGATGAGGATTGTAGTTATAGGTGTCACTTTGAATTAAACATAGCTTTCATTTGAGTGTTTTGGTAAATTTTAGGTTTTTAGGTTTTTCATGGATATTGGAACCATATCCTCAATGTTCTAAGGTCCCTAGTTCCTCTGGGCTCCCTGTTTCCCCAGTGTTGTGGCACCATGACCTCATGTCACCAGTTCCTCGAGGATACCCATTTCCCATGTGCCCCTCATATGCTAATGTCATAAAAAATCCATGAAAACTCAAAGTTGGGGGCTCTTATCTCATTTTCTAGGTGTTTTGGCACTTTGGCGAGATTTCAGGTTTTCAAGGAAACTTTGCACTTTTGGACTAGTCCCAAGGTTCCAAGTTCCTCTAGAACCCTAAACCCTGATTGTACAAAATCCCTAGGTTTTAAAGTTCCAAGTCCCTTTGGAACCTTGAATCCTGACAGTGCAAAATCCTCCAAGTTCCAAGTTCCTCTGGAACCCCAAACTATGAAAGTCTAGAATCCTTGCGATGTTCTTTTCCCAAATCCCCTTGTCCCTCTATACTCTACACCACCTTTTTCCTTGACTTTTTATCTCTTTTCTTCCTTTTTAAGTTTTTGGGTTCCCAGGGGTTTTTGGAACCTTTTCATCTGGTTATGTAAGTACCAAAATCATGCACAACCTCCATGAGGACCCTGGTAGAACCATGTAAAATTTTCTAGGTTCTTGCATTTTGCCAAGTCTTATGCCATCATTCTAAGGATCTCTGAATTAGGGTTTACTTGTTAAAAAATTGAATAGTTCCCTTAAACCCTAAACCCTAGTGTTGTTCACTGCAAGCAGTGAAGTTACTTTTGTTATATTTCTGTGTTGACTGCTTATCACCCATGTCAGGCATTTTAAGTTGTTGGGTTAATGACTTTGGTTATGTTGTTGATTGGCCCCTTGCCTTTTATTCACTGCCCGTGGCCCATATTTAAAGATTTTATCAGTATGCCCTAGGTTTAAGAGTGACCCCATGATGACGCTCGTGGCCCCCTTTTTCCTAGTAAGTAAAGGTTGGTTTTAAAGAGTATGTGGGGTAGGGGGCGGACCCCATTTACCTTTTAATGACAAGTGGCAAGTTTCTATTTGTTTTTGCCATTTCGCAGATGATAAAATTGTTGGATTTAGGACATACAACTGAGAGGGGGGGTGAATTAGTTTTCACCAAAATCCTGTTCCTTGTTTACTTTAAAACCTTCTTATATTTCAACAGCATATCAATGATTCAAACATGAAAGCATAATGCAATAATTCAAGAGCATAAACAAATTCAACACATATAACACCAAGATTTTAATGTAGAAAACCCAGTTAAGGGAAAAACCACGGGGTGACTAACCCAAGATTGTATTCTCTATTAAAAGAATAAGAAGAATAAAATGGCACTACCCAGTTAGGGCTCACTGCCCAAGCACACTGCTCACAAGAGGCCCACTACCTACAAGAGACACACTGTCTACAGAAGAATATGAGTATTACATACTTGAACCAAAGATTAGCATCTTTACTATGCTTGAGTCAGTTCCATTTAAGCTCAACACCTCTGTTCTGCTTTTCGCTTCTCTTCACTACCACCTTCTCATCATGACCACATGATGCATTTGAATGACTTCGCAACTCTTATTTATACATGACATCGACTTTGGAATGATCATCAAAGTTGGCACAACATACACTTATTTTATTACAGATCAATTACAAAAATACAACTTGACTTATTACAAAAACTTCATGCGCATCACTACACTATCAGCCACACATAGCTGTCATGCCCACATTTCCCATGCAGTCACAACACGCATCACACGTGTCATGTCCACATGCGCCATGTGGTCATGACACGAAATACCAAAAATTTTCCCACTCTTCCCTAGAAATCCCCTCGCACGCATAGGCGTGCTTGGCAGCGTACGCTTAAGGCGAGAACAATACAGTTGTCGGCAGCGTACCAAATACATGTGCACACACCCTATGCAAGGAAACGTGTGGTTTCTTGACTTAGGTTAATCTCACGAATTATATTTGAACAACAATTGTTTTAGGTGATAGATCATTTTTCAGTTGAACAAGGTGACGGTGAAGAACCGTTATCCTCTGCCTAGGATTGATGACCTCTTTGATCAGATGCAGGGAACTAGAGTGTTCTCAAAAATTGATTTAAAATCTGGGTATCACCAATTGTGCATCATAGAGGCAGACATTCATAAGACTAAATTTTTACAGGGGAACTTGATTCTTGCAGGGGAACTTCATTCTTGCAGGGGGACTTCATTCTTGCATTCTTATCATGCCTAATTTCCTCTAGGAAATCTTCTTCTGGCATCCTCATAATGCCTAATTCCTTCTCTATTCTCCTCTTCATAGCCTCATAATGCCGAAATTATTCTAGCCATCCTATATCCTCCATTCATTATCCTTGCTTGTGATCATAGAGAGATTGTTTTTTTTTAGGAGAGATTGGGAGAAGAGACTAAGTGTGGAGCTCATCTCGTCTCAAGTGTCTCAGAGGACTCCTACTCCGTGCACGGTAGGCTGACCCTACCTCTTCTACTATAGTGTCAGGAATCTCAACGAAAGGCTCCATGCGTGGCACCTCTAACGGATCTATGCGGGGTTCCACATATGGCTCAGCATGCAATTTTGCATGTGGCTCATTACATGGCTCTTCTTGTGGATCAATGCGAGGCTCATTACGTGGCTCTGGAATAGCTGGTGGTAACCGCTCTAACAAAACCTCTAGTGTCTGAAGAATTTGTGGGCCTAGGTCAATTACTGGCAGTGCCTGTGGTACAGGTGGTGCCTGTGGGTTGGGTGGTGCCTGTGGTACGGGTGGATCTGCTATAACTATGGGTCCTTGTCCCTCAGCTGAGGAATCACTATGCACCTCAACGGATGCCGTGTTGCACGATTGCGCTCATCAAGCATGCCAGGGAGGCATCTTACAAAACATAGTAGACTCTAATTAATCAACGTTGCGGAATAATAATGTGCCCAATTATGCCCAGTGTTTAAACTTGGCTTTGATACCAAATGTCACTTGTACGGAAATGAAAAAGTGTAGGCCTCACAATAGTTGGGACTTCAATCTCCTTCGAGGAACATGCCATGCTTTGCAAAACATCTTCAAGATCATCTGCAACATGCACAAATCATCTGGTCAGCCAAGACTAGGAAGACCACCATCACCCGAAGGTAAATCTTCAATTACGAGCTCAATCTTCAATGCGGATTGCCAACACGAACTGGACACAATCTAGAGACCCCCACAAGCTTTCTTGAATCACCAAGAACATCCGCACCACTTTTGCTTATAGTAATCATTCACATTTTCATCTGGAACCTCAAGAATACAGTTGGTCATCACTGTCACATTAGAAGGATTGCTTGTGGACCTCCAAACCACAAACCAATTGAGTTGTCAATTCACATTAGCCTCCCAAACATGCCACCAGATCCACAGAACATGATATTATATTTCCAGATCTCACCGGACCTATTTGTATCACTCTGTCACCTCTGAACAGTTGCTAGAACTAGTTTTACTCTCATGGCCATAACTCCTCCCCATTTTAATGCGGGCCTCTCAAATCTTGACGGGATCATTTTCAGACACATATCTACAAACCCTTTGATGCGTAATCTCTGATCTTCATCTAGCTGGGATCTTCACTTCATAGAGCTTCACTGTCTTCACTATTCTTCTCTATTTCTGATAGGATTAATTTTCTCAATATCTTCAACACACAACTCATCCAATCCTTGACTTCAATGTAACAAGAGTATGTTGACATCAATGACAAACACCGGTTAGGCCCATACTTGCAACAATCTCCCCCTTTGTCATTGATGGCAACATATGATGTGAAAAACTATTTTAACCATCAAGATAAGAACTTCTCCTCATTGACTGACATAGCTCCCCCTATCAATCATCAACCATTCACATGTCTTCTCTTCCTTGACTGCTCCCGCTTTGATCAGTAACCACTTTTTGTTTTTCACATGTCTTCTCTCCCCCTTTGACATCAATGGCAAAGGGAATATACTTGCAACCACTTCTCATACTTTAGAATCATACTGACTGCTCCCCCTGAGTAGCAGCCTCTTATGATCAATCTGGATCACAAGATATGATTGTGGGATCCACCGGATTGATGCACATCAATGCACCTTAATTCAAAACCAGAGGGATAATAACCCCTAACTTCTCCCTGAGATCCTCAAAAGAGTCCTTAGGTAGAGGTTTAGTAAAAATGACTGCAATTTGATCATTTGAGGGCACAAACTCCAATCTAACTTCATTCTTGTTCACCTACTCTCTCAAAAAGTGGAACTTAATGGATATGTGTTCTGTCTTTGAATGCAACACCAGATTTTTTGATATGTTTATTGCACTTGAATTATCATAGAAGATTGTGATAGGTTCTTCATACTCCACTTTGATATGTCTTAGCATTTGCTTCATTGATAATACTTGAGTGCAACTGCCTACTGCTACAATATACTCTGCTTCTACAGTGGACAGAGATATTGCCTCTTATTTCTTGCTTAGCCAAGAAACCAATCTTTTTCCCAAAAAGAATGCACCACCACTGGTACTCTTCCGGTCATCCACATCTCCTGCCCAATCAGCATTTGTATATACATGAAGAGAGAAATCATGATCATTAGGATAACATAATCCATACTCAACTATTCCCTTCAGATATTTGAGAATTCTCTTGATTGCCATGACATGAGACTCTCTAGGATCAGCTTAGAATTTGGAAACAAGACCAACATCATTCATAATATCAGGTCTAGTTTGAGTAAGATAGAGCAGTCCTCCAATCCTTGACCTATACTTTTTTTTATCAGCCTTAGGGGATTCATTAGCTTTACTTAGCTTACATCCAATTGCCATTGGAGTATTCATTTCCTTTGAATCTTCCATCCCAAATTTCTTCAACAATTCTTTCACATATTTGGTTTGTGATATGAAGATTCCTTTCTTTGTTTGAGTGATTTGTAGACCCAAGAAGAAATTCATTTCCCCAAACATAGACATCTCAAATTCACTTTGCATTTGATTTGCAAAAGTCTTGCACATACTTTCTTTCCCTCCAAAAATGATATCATCAAAAAATACTTCAACAATCAAGATATTTTCATGATCAATCTTAAAATATAGATTACTGCTAGCAGTACCTTTGTTGAAACCAATCTTTAAAAGATGTTTGTCCAATCTTTCATACTAGGCTCTTAGGGCTTGTTTGAGTCCATACAATGCCTTCTTCAACTTGCAGACCATATCTCCATGATTAGACAATTGAAATCCATCTAGTTGCTCAATGTATACTTCTTCTTCCAAATTACCATTTAGGAAAGTGGACTTGACATCCATCTGATATACCTTAAAATCTCTGAAGGTAGCAAAGGCAAGAAATAATCTGACTGCTTCAATTCTTGCCACCAGAGAAAAAGTTTCTTCAAAGTCAACTCCTTCTACTTGAGTATAACCACTACAGACCAATCTGGCTTTATTTCTTACTACTTCACCATCTTCATTTGGTTTATTCTGGAAGACCCACTTAGTCCCAATCACATTTTTGTCCTTAGGTTTGGGAACAAGATCCCAAGTGTGATTCTTTTTAATCTACATCAATTCTTCCTCCATTGCTTTGACCCAGTTTTCATCATTGCATGCTTCACTTACTATTTTTGGTTCAATCTTTGATATCAAACAATACAGTTTCACTAAATCTTGAGCAACTTTTCTTCTTGTTTGAACACCTTTGCTTCTATTTCCCATGATTTGATCTTCATAATGATTTAGTATTACATACCTGGGAGTTTTCATGGGATTCTTTTGCACTTCTAATTCTTGGACAGGTTCATCCAAGCCTATCTCTTCTTCTTATATTTCTAGATTCTTTGAATTAGTCTGAATTTGAACTGGAGTTGGGACTTGTTCTCCTTGGACTAAGATATCATTTTGATCATCTGCTTCATACTCATAATACCTTGAGGGACTTTCCATACCTTCATCAACTTTCACATTTGTACTTTCTACAATCTTTCTCAATCTCTTGTTATAACACCGGTATGCTTTGCTTTAAGTAGAATATCCCAAGAATATTCCTTCATCACTTCTAGCATCAAACTTGCCAAGGTCTTCATCTCTTTTGATATAGCATTTACTACCAAAGACTCTAAAATACTTCATAGTAGGAGTGATGCCAAACCAAAGTTCATGAGGGGTCTTACCGGTATTGCCTCTGATTCTTACTTAATGTGTTGAATTCAGGCACTTACTAGTTGGCTGGGGGCATTTGATCTTCTTTGCAGTTCCCCTTGAGCTAGAGCTCACTTTTAATTTTTAGAAGGATTATCAACACTAGATTCTGGTGTGGACCTATCACCAATGTTCATCACACTCTTCTTTACCCAAGTCTTTCTCATCTCCTTCTATAGCTCATCCGCTTTCACTTTACCTTTGCCTTTGTCTTGTTTTTGATCATGTTTCATCAGACCTTTTCCATCATGATTTCTACTCCTATAGAATCTAGCTATATGACCGAATTTATTGCAATTGTAACACACAACATTTCCTTGCTTATTTGATTGATATCCTCTTGATCTACACTGATTAGCCATATGCCCCATTCTATTGCATGCAAAGCATCTACCATTGAAAGAATTGTTCATTTGCATATTTCTGCATTCATGACATTTGTGACCATACCTTTTGCAATAAAAACATTGACCGAAGAAGGATGGATTATTCTAATTCATTCTTCTCCTGCACTGAGTTGCTTTTTGACCAAATTTGTTGCAGTTGAAGCAGCTTCCATTGAAGGATGGATATCTTTGAGTATTAGGTTGTCTTACCAGAGGTCTTCTAGGCCTATTTCCTGACCCAAATTTATTTTGACCAGATCCAGAGTTTTCAACTTTCTCATATCCTAAGCCATGCTTATCATCTGCCCTCTTTTGACTTTCAAGTAATGCTTCAAGTTTGGCTAAGCTTATCTTGAATTTTTCTTTGTATTCATTTGCAGTTTCAAGATCTTGTTTAAGAGTGTCAATCTGTCTCTCAAGTTGTTCTTTATTTATCTAGCTTCTCCAAGATCAAACACAAAATGTCTAGCTATTCTATCCATTTTGTAGCAATCTTCTATTTTCTCCTTGAGGGATTGATTTAAGTTATATTCAGTCTTTCTCTTTTCTTCAATTTCTTGGGTAAATTTTATAACCCCTGATCCCATTTCATGTCTTAGCATGACTTCTTTTGATAGCTTTTCACATAGCTTTGTTTTCTCATTCAGGTTCTCATTAGTATTATTGGCTTCATTCTGATCTATTAACTTCTGAAGTAGATCCTTTCTCTTTTTCATGGAATTACTGGGTTTTTCTTTCAACTCATTGATGAAATCATCAACCTCCTTAAGTCACTCTAAAATTATTGACTTCAAACTAGGATTGATCAAGATCTTCTAAGGCAAACTATAGTTGTTCTTTCATACCATATGCATCCATTTAGATTCCTAGATCCTCCTCAAGCTGTTAGGCTTTTTCTAAGGAACTTAGCTCTGATACTAATTGTTGGATTTATGACAAACAACTAAGAAGGGGGGTGAATTAGTTGTCACCAAAAACTTGTTCCTTCTTCACTTTAAAACCTTCTTATATTTCAATAGCATATTAATGATTCAAACATAAAGCATAATGCAATAATTCAAGAGTAGAAATAAATTCAACACATATAACACCAATATTTTAACATGGAAAACCTAGTTAAGGGAAAAACCATGGGGTGACTAACCCAAGATTGTATTCTCTGTTAAAAGAATAAGAAGAATAAAATGGCACTTGCTAGTTAGGGCTCACTGCCTAAGCACACTGCTCACAAGAGGCCCACTGCCTATAGGAGACACACTGTCTACAGAAGAATATGAGTATTACATACTTGAACTGGAGATTAGCATCTTCACTATGCTTGAGTCAGTTTCATTTAAGCTTAACACCTTTGCTTTGCTTTTCGCTTCTCTTCACTACCACCTTCTCATCATGACCACATGATGCATTTGAATGACTTCGCAACTCTTATTTATAAATGACATTCACTTTGGAATGATCATCAAAGTCAGCACAACATACACTTATTTTATTACAGATCAATTAGAAAAATACAACTTGACTTATTACAAAAAGTTCATGCGCATCACTAGACTATCAGTCACACATAGCTGGGACTTCAATCTCCTTTGAGGAACATGCCATGCTTCACAAAAACATCTTCAAGATCATCTGCAACATGTGCAAATCATCTGGTTGGCCAAGACTAGGAAGAACACCATCACCTGAAGGTAAATCTTCAATTACAAGCTCAATCCTCAATGTGAACCACCAACATGAACTGGACACAATCTAGAGACCCCCACAAGCTTTCTTGAATCACCAAGAACATCCGCACCACTTCTGTTTACAGTAATCATATGCATCTTCGTCCGGAAACTCAAGAATACAGTCAGTCATCACTGTCACATTAGAAGGATTGCTTGTATACCTCCAAACCATGAACCAATTAAGTTGTCAATTCACATTAGCCTCCCAAACATGCCACTAGATCTGCAAAACATGATATTGTATTTTTGGATCTCACCAGACCTATTTGTATCACTCTGTCACCTCTGAAGAGTTGCCAAAACTGGTTTTACTCTCATGGCCATAACTCCTCCACATTTTCATGTGGACCTCTCAAATCTTGACTGGATCATCTTCAGACACATATCTACAAACCCTTTGATGCATAATCTCTTATCTTCATCTAGTTGGGATCTTCACTTCATAGAGCTTCACTGTCTTCACTATTCTTCTCTATTTCTGATAGGACTAATTTTCTCAATATCCTCAGCACACCAACAGGAGTATGTTGACATCAATGACAAACACTAGTTAGGCCCATACTTGCAACAAAAATATCAGAGAAATGGACATTAATGGAAGAGAGGAAGGATGCCATGTGACAAGATTCATTTAGTGGCTTTTGTATAATAACATACGGTGGGTCCCCGATGGACATTTGGTAACTTCTCACATTTTTTGCCATTCTGCAAAACTTCTCTGAGGGCCCCATCAACCGTCTACAGAAGAGCGGAAGGATAACATTTGGTGTTTGGAACACATAAAGGGGTCCAGGTGGATAAAAGGTACCACATGGAATAATCCTTGGTCTTTCCACCATTTTGTGGAGCAATAAATTGATATACCCCATCGAACTATGGAAT
This sequence comes from Cunninghamia lanceolata, assembly GCA_027924645.1. NCBI lineage: Eukaryota > Viridiplantae > Streptophyta > Pinopsida > Cupressales > Cupressaceae > Cunninghamia > Cunninghamia lanceolata. The sequence goes on along the minus strand of BSBN01000194.1, from coordinate 6,020,718 downwards.
GACAAAAAAACACCACTTAGTAGGGAGTGACGTAGCTTTGACATCGCACCCTTTATGATGATTCATAAAGGAAAGATGAGGTGGAGCCTCCTAATTTATCTGATAAACATTATAGGGTGGGCCAAGTGCTATCAAATCTTTTTGACCAATCTTGACCATCTAATCCACTCTACTGTTGCATGATCTTACGGTTCATATTTAAATTTTGAGAACCAAGTGATTTTGTAAATCTGGTTTGCATATGCTAGAAATAATGGCAGACATGACCGTTCTTGGCCCTGAAATTAATGGCTATCTCTATATAGTTCACGCTTCAATTATCTTACACTTTTCATTTAAACATCTAAAGCATTGAAGAAAGAAAATTAGTAGCTATCATAGGCTTCTCGACATCGTTACAAGGTCTATCAAGCGAACAAATCTAGTAAGTTATGTGCACATTTTCTCCTACTTTTTGTTGTTCTGTTGAGGGTCTCTTATTCTGCTTTTCCCTTCTATAAAAATCTTTTTAAGGTCCAAAATTATTATAGCCTAGTTTACAAATCATTCTCCTATTTGAAATTGTATAAAAAGAGGGACCCCTAGAACAAGAGAAAAAAGGAAAACCCTTATCTCTCCAGTATTGTCTAAAAATGGCTCCCCTATGAGCCCAAGCTCCCTCTACCTCCCAAAGCTGAGCTATATACGAAGACCTTCTAATCCAACTCCCTAGATCCTGTGCCCAAAAGTTGAAAGTTAGTGGCCCTGAATGCAAATATGGATTGGTTGATAAATATTATGGCTGCAGAGACACAAATATCCCAATTACCGAGTGGCTATTATTTAATTGTTGGTGGGGCAAAAGAAATGCCCACTCCCCAATTTCTATTGTGTGGAGACTGGACCTTGGGAAATTAGTGGTCACCAATGTCTTTGATGACACTAATTTACTTCTAGCCATGGCTACTAAATATGATGAAACAACCCAAGTAATAAGGGCAGGTGGAGGAGGTCCTCTGGTAAAAATCAACAAAGAATCTATTTCTCAAATCTTTGGATTGAATTTGGCTGCTAGTGTAGTGATTGACATAGAAGAGTTCAAGAAGGAATATCAGAAGGATAAAAGTAGTTACAAGACAATACATTTACCTAGACATAGGGAAAAGGGTCCAAATAACAAGTCAATCAAGATTCCACAAAGTGAGCAAGAACCCTTCAAATTGGAAACCTTTGAATGTTACTTTGCAAAAACATATTATGCATTATCTTAGGAGATGATAAGAGAGAAAGAATTCGCATTGCTTATGCTTATATGGTAGTTGATTTTCAGCATGTGTCTTTGAATTATCAGTTTGATTTTGCTTCCTATTTAGTTGATCACATACATCAAGGACTGATAGATATCAAAAGGAATAAGGAAGCAGTGAAGTTCTGGTCGTATTCTTTATTATGCCATATGTTCTTATATGAGGGAAGAGGAAGGTGGAGCCCTAAATTAATGGTGAATCAAGTTGATAATATGGGAAATTCACTTCCAATCTAGTGCTGGACTCATATATGGGATAAGCATGATCCCAATTCAAGTTACAAGATTTTTAGAGATTGTTTTGCTATCAAAGTATTGGATTATTTATAGGAGGATGTGCTTAGAATCCCAATCTTGATATTGGATTTCTTAAGACCTAGGATAAGACCTACTTGGGATATTAAATATAATTGGGGAGATTTCATTCTCCATGATGAATGTACTATATTGAGAGTGTATGGATGCCCTGTTGGCCCACATATATATTGCCCAAGTATGTACCTTTGAGAGTTGGTTTTTTGGAAGTTATTTGGTAGTTGACTAAATCAAAGAAGGCTCATCTAGCCAACCAAAAGAAGGGATCCTTTTTCCCTTAACATTTTTTTCTAATTTTTGAATGGATAGGGAAGGATTTGAGAAATTGAATGATAAGCTAAAAGTTTTCAAGATGCAGCAGGAACGTGCTAGATGTTTTGATCCTGAAGGTTTCATAAGTAACCTTAGGAGGGGTGTTAAAAGGGCTTCTATAGCTCATCAGGTTTATTTCTCTGAGGATGTCATTAGAAATGTTACTGATGAAAATGAGATTAAGTTGAGAAAAGAAAGATGGTTGATGTATCTGAAATATGTAGAAAGGATGAAAAAGAAGAGACCTTCTTACAAGGGAGCCTACCCAAATATTGATGACCTTATTATCAAAATAAAGACAAGTTTGTCAAATGATGATGAAATAATTGGTCAAATTGCTACCATAAAAGAAAAGGGGCCTTCTGAGCCAATGGGAGAGGAAAGGCCATCATATTAGCCCCCTGTTGATAAGCAATTAATGTACACATTCAAGAGAATGGCTAAAAAGGTGGGGATTAATGAGCAGGTTCCACAAGCCCTTCCACAAAATCATCTTCTATTGTCTCCTCCACCAATGCAACCAGTAATTCCCCCCTCTATGTAGATAGTTGAATTGGATTCACCTCCTAGGTAGTCATCTCCAAAAAGGAGGAAGGTTGAACATGGTCCTCTAGTTGACTATCTAGATGAAGAAGAAGATGAAATAGAAATAACTGAGGACGAAATACAATAGGAAATGCCTTCTTCTAGTAGAAATGAACTTGAACAATTGCCTTTGTATAGAATAATAGACATTGCCCTTGAAGGGAAAGATATTTCAGATGAGATGAGGGCTGTGGCATGTCAGAGGTTCATGAATGATGATGAATATGTTAACTCCAAGGAGTTATTTGATTTCTTATGGAGATGTAGGAAAGAAGAATATACAAAGAGACTAAAGGAAGAAATGGAGAAGTCCCCTCAAGAGACTCAAGAGGCAATATTCCTTAGGATACTAACACAAATGAAAGAAGAGGCTAAGGACATCACTCCAGAGCAAGGTAGGAAAATGGTCAGAGAGTGGTATTCTACTACTCCCTGAATGGGATATCACCTCTTCCATTTCCTTCAATACTATTAGAAGACAAGATGAGAAGGTCTTTTCCATAGAGGAAGAAGCTGAAGCAGCATTGTCAAGTGTAGGATTCAACCCAAAATGGGAGATATTAGCCATTTGGGCCTTAGCCCACAATACTGATAAGCCATTAGTGGTTGAGCCTAACAGAGATTTAAGGGGTGGCTTAATAATCAAAAGAGTATCTGATACTCCTGCCACAAAGGCATCTATCTTGGTGGTAGAGGTTGCAAAGTTCAGCAAGGCAAGCACTGATGCTCTCTAGAAGAGATATGACAAATTGCAAGATGATTACATGCATCTACTGCATGAGTATAATAGATTGAACGAGTTAGAATCAAAGTGGTAACAATAGGCATCAACATCATTCTCGCTTCAAACAACATTAGTAATACGAGATTTAGGTCCCCTGGTTGCTGACCCGTCCTCCTCATCAAAGTCTAGTCTTGAAAAGGAAAATGAAGAATTAAGGGAACAAGGCAGGGCTTTTGAGATCTTTGAAAATTCCATGAAGGATCAGCAAGAGGATAACCAACACATTGTTTCAAATATTCTGGGATTGTTGATGGAGAAAATTACAAGAAAAATAGAGAATATTCATAAATACTAATCTAACTTGTCACTAGCCATCAGGAAGATAGTTGAAGATAAGGAACAAACTGTGCCTCTATTTAACATATGGGTCCCAAGGATTTCTTCTCTATTGGGGATGTATAAAGGATCAAATCATGAACATGGTGCTCCAAAGGAAATTAAGCCAATTTATGTGGCAGCAAAAGAAGCTAGAGAATCACAAGCATTTATAAATCAACTTGAGGAGAAAGCATTGGAGCTGATTCAAAGTTTTGATAATGATAAAGTTGGAGTGATACCAACAATCAAGACAAATAATGGTGATATCAAGCCTTGCTAGGATTGGGTTCTTCAATTTGAGGCTATCACTCCAACTATCTCCTTCCTCATCTGCAAGGTGACAAGATTAATGTTCCTCTTTTTAGAAGAAGTGTCAGTAAGCTTTGGGATTCTTTTTAGCTTGCTAAAGATTTTGTCAGGGAGGCTAAATCAATTTTAGCCAAATATAATAACAAGTATATGTCTTGTGTAAATGATCTCCTCATATTCCAATGGCCCACAAAAGAGCAGTATAAGGCCTAGGATGAAAAGTATAATGACTTACCTGACTTAAGAGATTTTGAGTATTGTGAAACCTCATATTTTGAATATTGTCATTTAATCCTTTTTCAAATAAGGAATATGCCTCTATACATCTTTTCTTGATTGGAGTTAGCATGAAGATATTAATATTTCCAAAACAAAGCATGTTTGTATTGTAGTGGCTTCCCTATTTCTTGTCTTCATGTGAATCATCAGATTTTCCAAAAGGGGGTCAGAATGAAGAGAGGGGAGAAAGGTCAGCAGAGTTTGTTATGGCATTTTCAGCACACACTTTCCAAGGCAAATTGTTTTGTGACTACACATGTAACGGATTCTGATACTATGAAATATCTGATCCATAATCAATTATTTTTGTTTCTTATTGATGGGATATTATCAAATGTAAATGTGATATCTGTCTTTAGATTTGAAGCTTGTTCTACTCCCTTGTTTCTATAAAAGAGAATTCAGGACCTATTGACAAGGATCTTGGAGAAAATTTTGTAACACAATACATAATCATAGATTAGGCCTTTCTATTTCTAGGTGTTTTTGAGAATAGACTTACATGTACTTGTAGCTACTTGTATGACAGTACCAATTCATAATTTTGAATATATTGTCAAGGTTTTAACTATATTATCTCCTACAATTGTTTTCTTTATCATATTTATGAATACAAATTGATTAAATATTAGTTTTTTTCATCTTCACAGTCTTTCCTATGCAAGAATATCTTTCTTAATAGCTTTTACTCAGAGAGTAAATTTTATTCTTTAAGGAAAATATTGAATATGGTAAGTGAATGCATGGATTCTTAAGTAGAATTAGTTCTAGACTATTTCAAGGTGTAATGGTGTAATGCATCATTACAGTATTTTTATATGAACTGGGAATGCATTATTGTACTTAGTTTCATTTATATTTGTTTTGACTCTTTGACCCATAATTTAGGCACCAATCTCTTAGGATTATTGTCTTGATATAATCTTCCTGATCATTTATAAAATTAAAAAACAATTTCATTTCTGTATTAATTTAGTAGTAGTTCTTCAATATTCTCCTGCAAGAGAGTTATGTTAAAAGCTTGAGAATCCAGCCCATTTGTTTCAGCATATCATTAATTCTTTTGGCATTCTTAGAGAGAATATATCTATTTTAAGAACATAGTATTTTGGAGGAGAATAAATAACAAACTTAAAGTAAAATACTATTTTTCTCAAGGGGTATATCCACCTAGGTCTTGCAGAGCCTAGAGTGCAAAGGAAAAAGGATCAAATCCAGTTTTTCTTGTTCATTGGCCAATCCCTCAAAGCAATCCCATTATTAGAACTATCTGTTTTATAGGTTGCTCTTTTGAGATCAGGTTGGGAATTAAAAACAACCAACAGACCCCATGATGACTCATAATCCTTGTCACATACACATAAGCATAAAATAATGTCATCTCAGCAGTGATTCTCTTGGTAGCATTTCAGGTTTCCCTCCTCTTATTGTTTCCCCTTTGTCATACTAACCTTTTCCCCGCTTTTGACGCTTTTCAACACTTGTCTATTCTTGTTTCCTGTGCTTGCGACTTCATCCCTAAGCCTTGTATTCATCTATTTGTTATGATTTGACCTTTCCTTAGTGTTTTTCATCCAATCCTACCCTTAGGAGCCCTCTACAGAACCTCCCAAGCCATCTCCAACTTTCAATTTTGGTTAACCAGTACAAATCTCCCCCTATTATTTCAAGATCCCCCTCAGGAGATTTGATTTTTACAAGTGGAGATTTGGATTTTGACCACCTTTCAATTAGTTTCTAGAGGCAGTTCATCTCCTTTTCACCTAACTAACAATCTCCAACCTAAATTTCCAACCCAGGACCTCCCCTCTGAGGTTTGCCCATGGGTTACCCCTGGGTGACCTAGATTGGTAAATGGGGCGACCCATGGGTGACCCTATCATCTCTTCCAGTCATGGAAAAACTTGAGTTTTGGACGTGAAAAAGCTTTGTTTTGACTCATTTTTCTTCTTGTTTGCATGAGTTTTTGGTCTAACATAGAGTTAACTATTCCAATCCTCCAAGCATGCACAATTAGCTCCTTTTTATCTCTACTTGTCATCTCATGCATTCATGCTAACTCCATTCTTTCTCCAGTGATAAGCTATATTGGCTTGTTCACTCCCTAATTAGCCTAGATCACTCATTGGTCTTAAGAGTAAACTTTCCAATCAAGGGAGTTAACACTCCATTCTCTCCCACCTCTCATAGCCTCTTTCAATCTATAAATACCCCACTCCTACAAGCACAAAGGGAGGCAATTTCATTTGTGCATCCAATCTTTGAAGGTTTTTGCTCTCCACCTAGCATCCATATGCTCATACAAGGCATTTGAGCCTTCTATTTCTTTGTTGTTTCATCCAAGATTTGCTGAAAGCTTCATATCATGTCAATACGCTACCCATTTACAAGCCATTGTGCTCATTAGCTCACATTTCAAGATTTCTAAAGCTCTTTTGCACCCCTTCCCTATTGTTGCCAAGAGGATATCCCTACTGCTGCAAGAGGACAAAGAGATTGTTGACACAAGGATTCCTAAGGGTAGTGGAGGCTCACACATCTCATATTCCAGGTTCTTTAGTGCTTTTTTTTATAGTAATAGCTGAATCTTGAAATTTTCTCTTGGGAATAGTAATTAAATGTTACAATTTCCTTGATAGGCTAAACAAGATTTGCATTGTTAGAATTAGTTTGCTTTCAAAGTTCTAAGTTAGCTTAGTTTATTTCAAGGCATTTTCATTTTCTTAGAGTAATTGATCCAAATATCTAGAAAACCAAAAAAAAGCATAGATTAGGTTGCATTATTTAAATACATTCAAGATTGCATACATGTTTCAATTCCTAGATTAAAAAAACACTTTATTTTCATAAATTCCAAAAAAGCATAAAAATATTGTTTTGCATTCATATAGGCTTGCATGCATTAAAAACCCCCAAAAAGAAAAAAACATTAGTATCACAAAAAGATTGCAAACTCTTGATTCCAACACAAGGTCAACATTAGTCAAACCCTTGATTCCAAAACAAGGTCAACATTAGTCAAACCCTTGATTCCAACACAAGGTCAAACCTTAGGTCATAAACCCTAAGTCAAATCAAGGTTAACTCCAACCAACTATATCTCAATTTGGGCTCATTAATGGGCGATGGGCTTAGAGGTGAGTGGGTGAGGGCAGTCCTTAAAGAGATTGAAGAAATTCACCCTAGACCACAACACAATCAACTAACGGTTCAGGAAAAACAATTCAAGTTGAGAATACTCCAAACAAAAGTCATCATACAACAATTTGAAGAACAACTCCAACTTAAAAAAAGCATAAACAAGAGCAATCGTTAGCCCACACAATGTTGGAATCTTTGGAATCCAAATAGGAGAACAGTGATTAGTGACTCTTCAGGTCATATAGTTATTTCAACCACAAGGTCATAGAGCACTAGATCAAAATCAATACACAAGAAAGGCCCTAGGACTGGCCAACCACTCTCTGTGAAGTCCATCTCTCAAGCAAGAAGGACCACCCCCGTGTCTCACCTCCTCTCAACAGGTTACTTCCACAAGAGTGAGAGTGATGTGGATGTTCACCCCTTGGCAAGGAGAGGGGTCCATGTGCTTTCCAAAGCTATCTCAACCACCCAAGGCTACCGAGTCATGTTTTTGAGTGTACATATTTTGGTGAACCTAACATGAAGAGCAAAAACTTTTGTGGCACTTTTCGCATGTCCTTGCAGAATCTAGCCATTCTTTCTTTTGCAACCATCTTCATTGTATTCATCGTTTCCACTCCTACCATCCTTTCCTTCGCTCATTCCATTTATTCTATGGTGTTTAAGACACCCCCAAATATGATGGAGCTAGATTTGAACTTAGGGAGTATTCCTTCAAGGGAGCTAGAAACTCCCTCTTTTGACAGGTATGTGCCACCTGATCTCAATGCACCAGTCTCTAACTATTATGACTATGAAGACTTAGATTAAAAACATGACAAAAAAGAACCTAGATGTTCTCTATCATTCAACAATCCCACATAGGAACATAATCTTGTAATTCCAAACACACCTCATAAGGCAAGAAGAATACAAACGAGGTTAGAAATCCATCACATGGAGAAACCCTCTACAAGAAATTCAAGTACCCATATAGATGATAAAGTAAGAAGACTCGAGAGAAATTTACAAGTGGCCAAGGATGATCAAGTGGTCTTGAAAGTTGCTTACGGGAAGAGCAATGTGAAAATGCTAAGTGCGAAGAAGCACTAAATCATGACAACACATGAAATGTGACCCCTAGAAATGAGGAAGTGCCAAGAGGCCCTACACCTATAGGTCTCATTGCAACAATAGTACAAATAATTAGGACTCTAGAAGTAGAACAACATGTCCTAGAAAGAAGGCAAAAGTTGTATGAACACATTAGAATTGAACAAGACCAGGGGGCATCTTAGAATCCCCCTTACCTCAACTACTACTTGTGAAATGGGAGTAACAACACATTCCCAAATGGGAATCCTCCTATTCAACACACTCAAACAATACATGGAAATCAAGCAAGTCAAGCAGTGACATTGGCTATCAAAGCCCACCCATGGGGTTAATGAGTTATCAACTCCACAATTGCAAAGTGCCTTCTTGGGCACATACTTGGTGTTACACCCTGTGTGTCTCTAACTAATTACTATTTACCTTGACTGGTTAATTTGCTTGAATAAATGAATAGTTTATGAATCTTTGCATTAATGTGTATTTTGAATCTTTAATTAAATATATTGAAAGATTGAATGATGCAATGTGATGTATTATAAGTGATTCTAGTTATGAAATGTATAAAGCATATGATTATATTGTGATCAGCTAACTAATGTTGTGGTGATGTAAGTTGAATGCAAAAATAGGTTGTTCCTTTGGAAACAAGGGGAAGTATCACTCAGGAGAAGGACTTGGTTTGGTAAACCTTAGAGAAGCCTAAACTGAGCAAGCACACACCACTATCCTACTTGGTCTAGGTTATGTCAAGTCTATGTGGGTAAAGGTAAGTAATCTCTGGTAATAATCTTGAATGCTTATTGGGATATGATTTTATGAGTGTTTTGAATGAGGAATGTGATTTAGTCTAAGTGTCGATTGAAGTCTTCTTGATAAAGTTTGGAATTACAAATGACAATGTATAAACATGGAATGAACAAATAGACATATACATGTCCATGATAAACTTATACATATGAGAAAATATGTGCGTGAGTATACGTAGGTAGATGTATCTACGCATGCTCATAAACGTATTGTTCATAGGCATAAGAGTATCAATTAGATGAGGAATATCTATATGTATGTGTGTATATTGCATATTTCATACACCTACGTCATTGGTGGATATGTAGGTTAATGAGCTTTATGTTATTTTCAAGTAACGATAATACACACACACATATATATTGTAGACACCTAAAAATTTCTCTATCATCAAACCAACTCCCGACATCCCTAAGCATACCAATTTCCCTTCTAAACAATTAATTAAATTTTTATTTAATTAATTATCCCTTCATCACCTAATTTTTCATCATTCTATCCCCAACAATTGGATTAATTTTATTAATTCAATAGTTCAACTTTAGCCAATTAATTAAATAAATATGCAATATTTATTTGGTTAATTTCCCCCTTCTCATTAAATCCAATTAATTATGTAAATCATGTTTAACTAATTAATTCAGCCTATTAATAAACCTATCCCTACCCTAGGTAATTAAATAGTCATTATTTAATTGCCTACCCTATCCTATCTCATCCTAGCCTTAGGATTAATTAAATAAAACCTTATTTAATTAATCTTAACCTCCCATTAACCCATTCCCTAATTTTTTCCAGCCATATTAATTAGGCTAATCACCCTAACTAAAATGGTCAAACCTTGATTAACACTCCTCCCCACATCCCACAAATAAAAAATTGAAATATATCCCATATAAATCAAATTTTTATACACGTCATAATCTTCATTTAATACCTCTTACACCCCTTACACATGCCATCACTCATTAATATCCACTCTTCCCCAAATGAATTTTTTAATTCATTTTACCCTTCCCCATGTGAATTTTTAATTCACAAATAATCCATCTCACCCAACCTCATTTAATTCACCCTTTTTTCAAGATGAATATAAAATTCATCTTTATTCCTAGCCCTCCACATCATCTTCATCCTCCACCATTGATCTCCCAAATCAATCTCAACCATTGGATCAAAATCTCTCCAAAATGTCTATAAATACAACATCCTCTAAGCCATTTGATCATGTAATTTCTAAGTAATGTTACCATGCCAAAATATCCATTGAGCTAAGTAAATTCTTGAGTTGCACTTGTGACCTTGAGAGCATTTCACATCTTGTCTTAGTATCTAGGGTATATCTTGGAGTATTTGGGTGCAAGCTCCTTCACCCTCATGAGATTAGGTCTTCATATCAAGGTATAACTTCTTGTTTTGTATGCATTGAGTTTCTATTTTTACCTTGATTTGAATCTCCTAATCACATTAGCACGCTCAGTGGGACCTGCAAGGTCTCAATCTAATCATTTTTTTGTGATTTTTTGTTGTTTGAGCTGTGTTTACAGGTGTGGCGCTATTTACCTACGCAGTGGTACCATTTGTGGGGAATTTTAGTGCTATCTTCTGACTGTTTCAGCACTATTTAACATGTCAATTTTTGTTGGATCCTACTCACACCTTCTTCTGCTTTTTGGTTTTCCTACTGACTTCCTAGGTTATTGGATTTTGGTTTTGTAGGTGTTTAGGTGAAAACAAGGGGGAGGTCATGCCAAAATCTTCTTAAGGACCAAACACCATTTTTGCTTTCATCTTGTTTTGGGTTCCATTCACTAGGCTAATAAGACTAACAAGATCCCTCTTTTTGCAGTCTAACCCCCTGTTTTGGTTAGGAAAACATTGTTTTTGCAGGCCTGACAATTTTAACCTCGTATTAGCACTATCAGCACCCAGAGTGGTGCTAAATTCCACTGTTGACCAGACCATTCAGACGCACACGTAGTGGTGCTTTGTTCCATACATATTAGCGCAATCTTTAGTTTTAGTGCTTTCTGTTACTTATTGTAGCGCTATCTATTTTTCTAGTGCATCTGTCTCTCTTTTCAGTGCTATGTTGTATATTAGTGCTATCTATACATATTTCAGTGCTATTTTCTAGGGCAATCAGGTTTTAGGTTAGTTTCTATCAGTAGCGCCATTGCGGTTTACGGTGGTGCCATTTTATGTCTATTTTAGCGCTATTTTTATAGGCTAACCTCAGGTTCTGTGCATGGACTGTTGGCAAGATACACGTTGTGGCTTCATGAGTGTTGTTATTGATGGCAACAAAGTCCATCCCACACATCCGCAGGACATGGTATGACCATACTGGAAGACAGACTGAAGTGTATCTTGGTCTGGTAAGCAAGAACAGAGCATGTAACAAGGTCTAATAGTCAGGTTCGGATCTCTCAGAGGAAGTATCTCAGTAGAGTACAGACTTGGGGAAGTCAAGAGGAGTATCATGACTGATATATTCTAGAGATTGAGCCTCAGGTGATGAAGGAGTGTAGAAGTATCAGCACCTAAGTATTGGGTTCCTGTTTGGCAGAATAGACTAAGGAAGAATAGACCGACAGAGCTTCAGACCTTAATCTAGATGAGATATTGATGGTAATAAAGTTTCTTAAGGGATCATTCATGATTGGCTGACATGATTGATAACTTTTATAAGCATCTCCTTGATACGCATCACTTGATAAGCAAGAATTCAGCTGACAGACCAGAGTTTGGGAAGATATTGAGTATTCCAGATGTCGACTAGGAAGTTGATAAAATCCTTGGTGCGGATATATATACCAAATGGATTTAGATGTGAAGGTGAGAGTGTTGTGTTGTGAAGTGCGAAGAAAAGTAGAAGAGCAGTGTGGCAGCAGTAATACAGGTTCGATATGTGACTGGACAGTAGCACCAAAAAAGAGGAAGAATGAAGTGCAGTAGATCAGTGTATTGAGCCTAACTAGAACTAAACCTCGATATATATGGATGCTTCTTATCAGTTCAAGTATCTTGTTACTTTCATTGTACCTTGTAGACAGTGAGTCTCTTGTAGGCAGTGAGCCTCTTGTGAGCAATGTGCTTGGGCAGTGAGCCCTAATTAGCAAGTGCCATTTTTGTATTTCTATTCTTCTAACAGAGAATACATTCTTGGGTTAGTCACCCCGTGGTTTTTCCCTTAACAGGGTTTTCCATGTCAAAATCATTGTGTTATGTGAATTGACTTTGTTTCTACTTTCATGATTATGAATGCTTATTTGTTTTGATGCTGCACTAGTTATTAAAGAAGAACAGAAAGTTAATTAAGATAACTAATTCACCCCCCCTCTTAGTTATCAACAATTGGTATCAGAGCCAAGTTCCTCCAAATAGAGCCGAACAACTTGAGGAAGATCTAGGAATTCCAATGGATATGTATGGTATGAGGGAACAACTTCAGTCTGCCTTAGATGTTCTTGAGCAATCTCACTCTGAAGTCAATAACTTAAGAGAAAGACTCAAATAAGCTGATGATTTCATAAATGAACTAAAGGAGAAACTGAGTATCTCTATGAAAAAGAGAAAGGAACTACTTCAGCAATTAGCAAGTCAGAATGAAGCCAATGATGAAAATGAAGATCTAAATGAGAAGAACAAATTATGTGAGAAGCTATCAAAAGAGGTCATTATGGTAAGACATGAAATGGAATCAGGGGTTATGAAATTCACCCAAGAAATTGAAGAGAAGAGAAAAATTGAAGATAATCTAAAACAATCTCTCAAAGAGAAATCAGAAGACTGCCACAAAATGGATAGAATAATCAAGCATTTGGAATCTGATCTGGACGAAGCTAGAGATAATAAAGAACAACTTGAGAATCAGATTGACTCTCTTAAAAGGGATCTTCAAACAACAAATGAATACAAAGAGAAATTCAAGATAAGATCTTCTCAACTTGAAGTTCTTCTTCAAAGACAAAAGAGGGTAGATGACAAGCAAGGCTTGGGGTATGAGAAAGGTGAAAGCTCTGGATCCAGTCAGAAGAACTCTAGATCTGGAAATCCAAGGAACAGGCCTAGAAGACCTCCGGTAAGGCAACCAAATGCTCAAAGATATCCATCCTTCAATGGATACTACCACAATTGCAATAATTTTGGTCACAAAGCAAATCAGTGCAGAAGAAGAATGAATCAAACTAATTCATGCTTCTCTGGATAGTGTTTTAACTGCAAAAGGTATGGTCACAAATCTCATGAATGTAGAAATTTGCAAATAAACAATTCATTCAATGGTAGATGCTTTGCATGCAATAGAGTGGGACATATGGCTAATCAATGTAGATCAAGAGGATTCCAATCAAATATACAAAGAAATGTTGTTCACTATAATTGCAATAGATCTAGTCATATTGCCAAATTCTGTAGAAGTAAGAATCAGGACAAAAAGGGTCTGGTGCATCATAATCAAAACAAAGACAAAGGAAAAGGAAAAGTGAATGCGGATGAAATTCAAAGGGAGATGAACAAGATATGGGTGAAGAGAAATACATAAAATGTTGGGGATGGATCTGCACCAGAATCTGGGGCTGATATTCCTTCCAGAAACTAAACAGATGAGCTCTGGCTCAGGGGGAGTAACAAAAGAAAAATATTTTCCCCCAGCCAGTCAATAGGTGCCTGAAATTGGCACATGGAAAGTTGCGGATTAAAGGTTTCTTAGAGAAACATCTAAAGAAGCCTTGGTAAAGATGTGGAAGATCTACAAGAAGATTTGAAGAGTCTAATCTTCTAAGATTGATCTAGTTTGACAGTTTCTGGTAAAAGCTAGATTTTCACAGTTTGATCCAGTGTGATTTTAAACTAAAACATCTTGATCTGCGGATAAAGGGGATGATTCGAGGGAAGTAGAGACATTGAAATTAATCACTAAAATCATCTCTAAGTACATCTCAGTGATCCAGAAAAAATCTCTCTCATGATAAGGCAACCGGAATAACTTAAGTTGTGCATTTATTGCAAAATGAAATTAGGGTTTGCGCAGGAATAAAAGGGTTCTTTTGTTCATCATTTGTACATTTGCATTTGAGAAGAAAAGAGAAGGAGCTCTACAACAAATTATCTCAAGCCTCTCAAAGATCATCCACAAAAATTGATTTATCCAGCAATTTGATCCAGCTCATTTCGTGAACCCTAAAAGCGTAAAAGGTATTTTCCGTTCTTGAAATCTCTCTCTGAATCTTTTTAAAGATGGCTACTCTGAATGTTGTGAAGATCATTGATAGGCCACGTCCTAAATTCAATAAACATCCATACAAATCCCTAGAAGTTGATCCCCTAGGCACCTTTTCAAACATTCTGCATGGGGTTTTGCATGTAGAAGATGTTAGGGCATATATTCTGGTGCAGGAGCACCCTAGCAAGTACATGCCTCCATGAAATAATCTTAGGTTTTTTATTTAGCATAGTGGATCTCATGTTATGATAAGGTCTAACAGACCATTTGTAGTGTCATTTGGTCAGTTTAGGTGGTCATGCTACTATATTTGTAAGTATTGTTAAATATTGTTATGTAAAAATGCAAAAATGATGCAAACTTGGAAGGTGAAGAGTCTTGTGGCTCTTGGTTCATTCCAAGACAATGAGAAACTGAAGAGATAAATTGTAATGCCTTTAAAAAGGCTTGTATACCTTTGTAAATTTGTGGGTAATTGAAGGAATGGAATGGAATAATAAAAAGGCACTGTTTTCTATATTTTCTTTAGAAATTTGTTGTTTTCAGTCGTTGTATGGCCCTGTACAGGCAAGGACTAGTGCCAAATTGATTGTAATTAATAGTTTAATCAATAACCCTCCATATCCTTTTTATTTCATGCAGATTGGTGGAGTTTTACTTAAGATATGGCATTTTTGTTGAAAACTATCAAGAAACCCTGATTAGGGTAACAGTGGCTTGTAAATTTGTGTTTCTCTCATTATATGCATTGCATGTTGCTATTCCTTGGTGGAAAATGATTATGGTAGTATTTTCTTTCGTATTCTAGAGGTCTCTGACCAAATAACTAAGATTGAGGTGGAGTAGATCATGGTTTTATGACTATTTTTCTGTATACAGTCCAGAAAACAGGGTCTTGAGGACATTCAAGAGATCTAGGTTTGAGTTTTCTTAAGTTATCTGATGAAAAGATACTTTCAATGGTTTAATGAGCATGTACAGACCTTGTGTGAAGTGTTCCTTGCACATGCAAGGTGTGGGGAGTCATGGAGTGTCCTCTTTCAATAAGCCCTTGGGTTGACAAGGCCTAATAGGCCTATTTAGCTCGCTGTCAGTCCATTTTTGGACAGTTCTTTAAAAAATAACATATATTGAGTTTGGGGTATGTTGTAGATCTCAATAATGGGTATTTGAAAGTGCCTTGACAGTCTTGAATGGAGGCCTCCACTGAATGTTATGCATTGACAGTCCCTAAAACAGGGCTACTAGAAAGTTATGACAATCAATGAAGGAATAGTCATTTGATGAAAGGTCAGACCTTGGTGATTGTTGTTTTGAGTCAGTTATGGGATGTGAAGGCATTGTGAAACCTTGTATGGGTCAGAGATGTTGAAAATCCAAATATGCTTGAGTAGAAGCCATTGTCTGGTGAAGTTTTCTTAAGGATTGAAACCCAATGTTGAGCAATATGCTAGTAAAGAGTTGATTTGATCTTTTCCTCTGCATCATATTCATGCAAACATTGAGGAATTTGGGGATTCCAAACTAATGGATATCTATCACAAACAATTAATAGATGATTCCTTTGAACTCAAACCTCAGTACAAGGCTATTCGAGTTAAGCATTTCAGACAGTACATTCATTTCTCCTGTTTTGTAGAAGATGAGTGGGTCTGGTATGTTTTGATCATAGTGCATGACAACTTCATGTGGTTGAATAGACCATTCAAGATCACAAAAGATGCTATTAAAGCGGTAACTAGTTTGCACTCATCCGGTGGGTTACCTACTCTCAAATCAGTTAAAAACCAAACTGTGAGTGAGGCTACCAGATCTAAATTTGATAAAAGAGCAATGCCAATTAAGGATATCATAGATCCAGATATCAAGTTTTCCACCATGATAATTGGCTACAAGATATATCACTCCAGCAGAGAGAATTCTATTTCTGGAATAGTAATTTACACTACTTATGAAATGTTAAGGAAGAATGCTGACTATGATCTCTGTGAGCTCCTTTTGAACCAATTTTTGGAGAATCTGCAGAAGATAAAGAAGGACAAGAAGTACTCTTTCAAATATGGTGGTCTAATATTGTGTCTATTCTTTTACTTTATGAATGAGCTACCCGGATCTAGTGGTTGGATATGGCAAAATGGCAGACCAGTAGCCATACAAATCAGAGATTATTTGCATGGAATTGGTGATGCCAAGGCACATAATACAACACTCTAGGGCTACTTCAAGAATTTTCAAAGTATGATGCAAGCTAGAGAAAGAATCCCTCAATCATTAGTTGAGAAGTACAAGGATACAATGTGCTTTATGGTGGACACTGATCAATGCCTAATGGAGGTAGTGGAACCTAGAATAGTGTGGATCATGCCATTGGGGTATGAAGTTGATGAGAAAATCCTAGAGCTACACATCCAACACCTGCTGAGTCAACCCAAGGATCCTAAGGCAGAAAGGTTTGGAACCTACCAAGAGCTGAGTGTAAAAGTTCATGTTGAACTTAGATAGCCAGAGATCAAGAGAAAAGTAAGAAGGGAAGTAGAATAATTTGCCAAGAGGCATGGAATTTTAAAAGAGGCAGTTGATGCCAATAGAGAGAAGATGGAAAGGGTAGAGAAAGAGAAACAAGATGTAGAAAAGGAAAGTGATCTGGTGCAAGCCCCTTCCCAAACCAGATCCTCCAAGAGCTCTGTACCTGTCACCTCTAAAAGCCAAAATGCATCAAAACTGGAAGCCCAGACATCTGGAAAGGGAGAGAAGAGAACAAAGAAAAAGGAAACAAGATCCTATACAAGTCAGAAGGATGATGAAGAAACTAAAACTGATGAGGAAGTCAAGAAGATGAAGAAGAAGAAGAAAACAACCGGTGAACCCTCTACCAGTCAAGGCAAAGAAGAGAAGGCAGAGAAATTTGTTGAAAAGACTTTCTCCACATTGATGATATCATCAAATCAGTCACTCTGGATGGGAACCTAAAACAAATGACTGAGTTCTATGATGAATATAATGAAGCTGACTAGAAGATCTTGCAAGAAGCTACAGTCAGGTATCTGAATATCTATAATAAGGCATTTATTGAAATCATATCTCTAATTCCCAAAATCCTAGAGAAGGAACTAGAAATAAGGAAGAACAATGCCAAGGCAAAGGACCTTGAGATCTGGGAACAGATAGCTATTCAGCTCTATCCTTCAATCACTCAGAAACAAATAAATATGATCTTCAAAGATTGCAAGGATGAGTTCCAAAGCAAAGCTAGAATGAATTAGCTTATGCTTGGAGAGACTGACAAAGTGGCAAAAGAAATAGAACACATCCTCCGGAATGCATGCAAAAGATTCAATATTCCTATTATAGAGGACATAAGTGATGAACCTTCTGAGGAAGATCCTACAAAAGTAGTTGCTGAAGAGTCAAATGAGTTAAGTGAGGAGAAGACCAAGGACCTGGATTCCTCTGTTCCGGAAGAGGAAGTCCATGAAGAAGTTGATATCTCTCATATGGATTCCCCTGCAGACTCTGGATCTAAAGGAGAAGAAAGAATAGAGGAGCAAACCAGTAAAGAAAAAGAAGTAAAGGAAAGGGAAAAAGACCAAATAGAGAAGACCCTAGGAGATAGTTCTAAGACTGCAGAAGGGAAGAAGACTCTGTCTCCGGCAAGAGACACTGCAGAAACTGTCAAAGATTTCTTGACCAAAGAGATGATGGAATTTGATGAACTGAAACTGCTTCAAGGACCATTCAATTTTGATTCCCTCTCCCCGGTTCAAACCATGAAGCTAGCATCCTTTACTCAAGCAAAAGCAAAAGAAAAACTTCTGAAGTTTCACATGGAAGACTATAATCTCATAGAACTGCATCTGGTGTATTGGAGAAGATCATGCCATCTGTAGATTAGAGAAATGCAATAAGGTGAAGAGCAAAACTAAATGTAAACAAGAACACAAGAATATACCTCATGCAAAACCTAATCCCATCAAGGGAAAGAGGAGCCCTTGCACCCAAGAGAAGCTCCCAAGACCAAGATTGTCCCTAGACTATTGATTCAAATGTGAAATGCCTTCTCAAATGTGCAACTCACTATAAGCTCAAATGTGATTTTGGCATGGTAACTTTGCATGAAAAATAGATGATGAAAATGACTTGTGAGAGGTTGTATTTATAGACTTTTGGAGAGGATTTTGATCCAAGGGTGGAGATTGATTGGAGAGATCAATGGTGGAGGATGAAAGTGAGGTGGAGGGCCTAGATTTGATCTTGGAAGATGGAGGGCTAGGAATAAAAGTAAATCTTTTATTCATTTTTGGGAAAGGGGTGAATAAATGAGGTTGGATGAGATGGATTATTTGTGAATTAAAAATTCACATGGGGAAGGGTAAAATGAATTAAAAATTCATTTGGGGAAGAGTGGATATGACATGTGTAAGGGATGTGTAAGAGGAGTAAATGTGATGTGTGATTTATTTGAATTTTAAATTTGGGAGGTGTGGAGAGAAGTGCTAATGAGGATTTGACTTTCTTAATTAGGGTGATTAACCTAATTAATGTGGCTGGAATAAATTAGTAGAAGGATTAGAGGGGGGATAAGATTAATTAATTAGTGATTTAATTAATTAATCCTAAGGCTAGGAGGGGATAGGCTAGAGTAGGCAATTAAATAATAGCTATTTAATTGTCTAGGGTAGGGATAGGCTAATTAGTAGGCTAGATTAATTAGTTAAGATGGTTTTAACTAATTAATTGGATTTAGGGAAAATGGGGATTTGATTTAATAAATTTTGCATATTTATTAAATCATTTGGCTAAGGTTTGGACTATTGAATTAATAAAATTAATTCAATTTTGGGATAAAATGGTGTGGATTCAGAAAATGAAAGGGGTGATTAATTAAATAAATAAAAATTTAATTAATTAGTTGGAAAGGGAATTGGTAAGTTTAGGGGTGTCGGGAATCAGTTTGGTGGTCGAGACATTTTTAGGTGTCTACATTTGCCCCTCTTTGACGTGGCGTCAGGACCTAGGAGGGAAGTGGCATCAGGTCGAAGAAGAAAAAATATGCCCCAGCTGCCGAGAAGGAGTGAGATGGATAAGGGATGCCCCATCGAGAGGTTGGCGGGAAAAATATCGATTTTGCAGGTAAGCTCTCGAAAGGATGTGACGGAAGTGAAAGTGGGAGAGGTGATGGAAAAAGAAGATGGTGGGAAGAAAAACAGAGGAAAAAGGCTGAGATCTGCACCCTAGAGGGAAAAGAAAGGGATGGAGGGAGGACATGGCCCACTATATTAGGAAAAGTGGGCCCAAAGAGTGCCACATTTGCACACTTTGACCTTCTAGAAGAAAAAGACAAAGGAGAGATGGGCGAGCACAACCCACAGTTCCCGCGACTTCATCACATCTCAGAGCGATTCCGAGAGGTCAGGCGGTCTCCCGAGGCTGGACCCCAGGTAGGGCCTAACCTGGACTTTGTGATTTTTTATTTTACACACTTATTTTTGGGTTTCGGGAAATGGGTTAGGAGCGCGTGGTGCCATAGACAAGGCAAATTAGCGCAATCCTGCGGATTAGCACTATTCGCCAGGGTAGGTTAAGGCGATTTTGTCACCATTTTGGAGGAATATTGGCGCTATCCTCTGGATTGGCGCCAAAACTAAGGGCGAAGCAAATATGGCATTTTGACGCCATATTATGGGTAGAACGGCGCTATCGTCTAGAATAGCGCCATGATGTGGAATAGCACTATGATTAGTTTTAGCGCTAAAAGTTTTATTAACGCGAAAATGGGGGACTGCGCCATCGTCTGGATTGGCGCGATAAAGGGCACGCAGTGGTGCCAATGTCTGGATTGGCGCGATATGGTGAGCTTAGTGGCGCCATTTTCTGTATTGGCGCTATAGGCAGGGGAAAGTAGTGCTATTTTTTAAATAGCGCTTAGGGATTGTCTGTGTGGGGCCACATGATTTGGGCCTTTGAGACATTTAGAAGAAAAAGATGTAGGGGGAAAGTAATTTTGTATCTAATGAAGAAGTGGTGGATGCAGGATACGCAGCGGTTTATACTGCAGTCGCGAGAGCGACGAGTGCGATCCGTGATGCCGCTATTTGATGAGACATGGCGACCTCGACTTACGACATTGGAGCTTTGGATGGTGGCAGCGATGCCTGTGCTGCGAGCTCATAGAGCTCTGATGACGGCCGCAGTGGAGCGATACCGCAGCGAGACCTCCAACTTTCTGCTGTCGACAGGAGAGATGACCATCACACTTGAGGATGTTTATCGCATCCTCAAGCTGTCGATTCATGGTCGACATGTGAGGTATGACACGAGGAGGGGGCGGACTGCGTTGATCAGAGTGTTCGGAGCAGAGCACGTGGTGCTTTCCACAGACGGGAGGGAGATGGATTACGACAGGACGCTGGCGGCAAGTGCAGATCCCTTTGCCTTATATTTGTGTGCGCTGATTGGAGGTGTAGTGCTACCAGATAGGCGAGGTAGGGGTTTTCCAATGGGTTGGGGTGGGATGATAGAGGGGATGGTGAGACATGAGACTGTCTACCCATGGGGGCCGGTGATGCTAGCACAGCTGCTACATGAGATGCACACGGTTGGTTATCTGCATGACAGGGCCTTATCTGCTAGGGTTACACTACTGCACGTATGGCTTTGGGAGCACATCCCTGTGACTTAGCCGATATGCAGTTATTATCGGCGGCCGTTTGAGGCATTTGTGTTCTTGTATCGGGATGCCGTGTATACTTATACTGGACAGGTCCGCCACTGGCGGAGGATACTGGATGATGTGATTAGCGTGGTCTATCGTCCATATATTGATTGTGAGGAGTGGCCTGATGATGTTATCCATCTCCCATACACCTTTCAGCAGAGGTTTCTTATGGGTCGTGCGGACCATACTATAGAGATGTACCTACCTTCACGGGTGATGCGGCAGTTTGGACGGGTACAGGATGTGCCCCAGCAGATGGCCATATATGCGTGAACACCACGGGATACAGCTTATTGGCCCACAACATTACAGCCACAGGTTGCGCTGAATGACTGGGCAGCACTTCGGCCAGTTCAGTGGGATTAGAGGAGCACTGTGGTGGATGCAGGTACTACGCCTGCCTATGATGCATGGTGGCAGACACATCGGCCCACCCGATTTACCGATCTGGCAGCGGAGCTATCGGAGGATGAGGGGGATGGAGATGGAGATGATCTAGATGGGGGTGGGGATGAGGTCATTGCGGATTTCATTGTAGAGGTGATGGATGATGGATCAGAGAGGGTGATCACCAGAGATGGTCAGCTGGTGGATGAGGGGGTAGCAGCGGTAGCGGGACAGGGGCCAGTGGGGTAGGATGTTCCAGCACAGCAGGGTCCAGCACAGCAGGCTCCAGCGCAGCAGGCTCCAACGCAGCAGGTTCCAGCGCAGCAGGTTCCAGCGCAGCAGGTTCCTGCGCAGCAGGTTCCAGCAGAGCAGGTTCCTGCACAGCAGGTCTAGGCTAGGGGTGGATGGCAGGGTAGAGCACCACGACGACATGGTGGACGGCCGAGGATAGAGCAGGGTGATCTATCCCCATCATGGGTGGAGCAGCTATGGGTCGGTAGGCATGATGTCGAGGCAAGGAGCTCGGGGGCAGTGATGGAGGCAGAGGTTGAGAGGCTGACGCCTCGGTGACGGTCACAGGATGAGATGGAGGAGATAGAGACACTACGTGCTCAGGTGGCCAGTCTAGAGGAGGCGTTGGGGCATCGAGAGGCTGAGTTGGGACAGCTGCAGGGAGTAGATGGGCGGCTGGCAGTTGCAAAGGCTCAGCTGGCTCAGGCCAGAGAGGATATGGAGGACTTGAGGATAGAGTGGGATGCAGCACTAGTGAGAGCACAGCAGGCAGAGACTGCGTTGAGCAGTGCACAGGCTATGGGTGGGGGGCCTTGCCCCGATATTGGCAGGGATGCAGACTCAGCTGGCCCAGGCTTAGACACATGCGCATCAGATACAGGGTCAGTTGAGCTAGGCACAGGGACAGGTGGCTAAGGTACAGGGGCAGGTGGCTCAGGTACAAGGGGAGCTAGTAGAGGTGAGAGCGCGGATAGAGTATTATCGGGGGTTATACTATGCAGCCGTACCTGCAGCACAGCGAGCACCGAGTTACAGCCAGGTCAGTAGATCGGGGGTGTCGAGGTCACATCGATCTAGATCTATTCAATCAGTTCAGCAGACGATGCCCCCTCCCACGTATGTGCCCCAGCAGGATCCTCAGGTACCAGTAGCACCACAGCCACAGCCACCGCCAGGATCACAGGCTCGACTAGGGTCATCATCTCCTACCCCCTCAGAGAGAGGATCCTCGATGTGATAGTTATATCATGATAGCCCCTAGAGGCATTGTATCAGGACACTTTATTATTATTTTTTTGATGATGTGAGCGATGTACTTTTTTTGTGGTGATTATATATGATGCGAGACTTCTGATGGCTTATGATGTTCTATTGTGATGATGCTTATATGATGGATGCACATGTTATATTTTATATGTTGTGGATGTATGATGTGTTTTCAAATGATGTGTGTGATTTGGTGGATGCAATTATGTGTTTATGAGATGTTGATATGTATGGAATGCAATGTGATGATGCTATTTTTAATATGCACCTATGCTATGATGTGTAATGATATGCAGCTGAAATGAATCTACTTGTGTTTTATGCAAACTTAAATGGATTTAAAATGAACCTAATATGTGATGCAAATGGCTTAAAATGAACTTATCATGAGATGTAAATGGATTAAAATGAACCTAATATGTGATGCAAATGGATTAAAATGAACCTATCATGAGATGTAAATGGATTAAAATGAACCTAAAATGAGATGCAAACGGATTAAAATGAACCTAACATGAGATGCAAATGAACTTAACATGAGATGCAAATGGATTAAAATGAACTTAACATGAGATGCAAATGGATTAAAATGAACCTAACATGAGATGCAAATGGATTAAAATGAACTTAACATGAGATGCAAATGGATTACAATGAACTTAACATGAGATGCAAATGGATTAAAATGAACTTAACATGAGATGCAAATGGATTAAAATGAACCTAACATGAGATGCAAATGGATTAAAATGAACCTAAAATGAGATGCAAACAGATTAAAATGAACCTAAAATGAGATGCAAACGGATTAAAATGAACCTAACATGAGATGCAACTGGATTAAAATGAACCTAAAATGAGATGCAACTGGATTAAAATGAACCTAAAATGAGATGCAACTGGATTAAAATGAACCTAACATGAGATGTAAATGGATTAAAATGAACCTAACATGAGATGCAAATGGATTAAAATGAACTTAACATGAGATGTAAATGGATTACAATGAACTTAACATGAGATGCAAATGGATTAAAATGAACCTAACATGAGATGCAAATGGATTAAAATGAACCTAAAATGAGATGCTAATGGATTAAAATGAACCTAACATGAGATGCTAATGGATTAAAATGAACCTAAAATGAGATGCAAATGGATTAAAATGAACCTAACATGAGATGCAAATGGATTAAAATGAACCTAAAATGAGATGCAAACGGATTAAAATGAACCTAAAATGAGATGCAAACGGATTTAAATGAACCTAAAATGAGATGCAACTGGATTAAAATGAACCTAAAATGAGATGCAAATGGATTAAAATGAACCTAAAATGAGATGCAAACGGATTAAAATGAACCTAAAATGAGATGCTAATGGATTAAAATGAACCTAAAATGAGATGCAAATGAATTAAAATGAACCTAAAATGAGATGCTAATGGATTAAAATGAACCTAAAATGAGATGCAAATGGATTAAAATGAACCTAAAATGAGATGCTAATGGATTAAAATGAACCTAGAATGAGATGCAAACGGATTAAAATGAACCTAACATGAGATGCAAACGGATGGTGAGATGTAGTTAAATGATATGTGCTAAATGCAGTATCGGTGATAGGTGGTATGTAAACTAGATGATAGGTGAGGTAGCCTAATCCTGATACACATGATGTTCCTTGTGTTGACCCTGAATGGTGAGACTATGGGAGAAGGTGTTAGGTGTTGTGGATGATAGGGGTGAGAGCGTCTAGGGGATGGCGGTGGGGGGATTGGAGGATGGTTAGGTCATAAGATACCACGTCATTGAGGGGGGGGGGGTTTGGTTCAAGATGCGTTAAGTGGAGATAGGTTGGGATGATGGGGTTAGTGCGGGAATTAGATTGGTGGGGGGGGGGGGGGGGGGGTTGGAAAGTGTTGATCAAATCTAGGCCGATATGGGATAGGTGACTGAGTGATTAGGATGATGATTTTGAGCTAGTATCAGTAGTTGCACAAAATTAATTGAGAGCATTTCTTAGTTTAATGTAGCAATGTTGGATACAATTCACGAAGGTATGAAATGACCTAGGTGATGATGTATATCTGATGATTGCATGGACTAGACCCACAAACAATAGGTTGGTTTCATGCATGCCCAATGTAGTATAATCTTGTCTAGTAGAGGAAGGGGACTCATAGCAGTGAGTGTGAATAATGCATATAAGGTGTTGATGCCTGTATATGCAAAATAGGACTCATTATGCTAGAACCGACCTAAAATTCAAGATATGAATACTATTCTTGGAGTAATGAAACCAACCCATAAGCACAGCATACTGAAACAATGACTATGTCTACTCCAAGGGCTATCCGCTACGTACCATGATATAATGAGATCAAGGTAGCTTTGGAGATTACTTGGAGTGAGACAAAAAGATAAAAATCAATAAGCAAAAAGACCAACAAAAGATACAAATAGCCTTTTGTGTGCTCTTGCCAAGAGACGTGATGATAGAATGATAGATTTTTTGTCCATTGTAGGAAAGACATATCCTAGGATGCAGATCTATTTTTTGATTGGAGAGTTTTTTTGTGGAAGATGGGCAAAAGAACATTCGGGCCAAATGGAAGATTATAGTTGGTATATTGCTTGATGATTTTTGCGCGAGGGACCATGTTTCAATGGTATGTGTAGCATGCATATCGTTTCATAGATCTAGAAAGCTTAGTGAGTGGGAACCATCCCAATGGGTGGGATGGGTGCATCTTAGATACCTGAGTACTGGAAACATCCTTCGTATTCCAGACTGCCTACATACCCTGTGTCCACGGGATCAAGGTTGATGATGTGGGAATGGTTGGCGATGTGATGTGATGAGGGTTGAGACATGTTTAGATGATTGTGGTGGGATGTGAGATTGATGCATGTGGTGATTATTTTTGGATTTTCTAATTTTCTGTTGTTTTTGGATTTTCTGATTTTATGATGTTTTGGATTTTCTGATTTTATGATGTTTTTGGATTTTCTGATTTTATGAACTGTACAAAGGAGAGCTTACAAGGATCCTTGTTCCCTAGGTGGGGTTGTGGGTGGGTGAGTTAGTGCGGGATGGGTGAACAAACTTGATGTTTCAGAATTTCAAGCCATGGGATGTGTGGGTATGAAGTGTTATGCTAAAAAGAGGACTTATTAGATGGTAGAACTGGCCATTACACATGGCACCTGAAATAGGTTTTCACCATGGTACTTATCCAAGGCGTCACCGAGGTGATTTTCACCATTGGAAGTTTTTATTGCACTCTGATTTTTTCTTGATTTTTTTGGTGTTTTTACTTTTTTACATTTTTTTGATTTTTGACTTGTGGTATCAGATGGGTTATGCATAGAATCGCTTGAGATGCAAGATATTCATTGGCTCATCTAGAGGCTGCCCCTCGGGTGTTGCCAGCTGATAAGCTCCTGACCCATAGTCGGCGGTGATGACATAAGGTCCTAGCCAATTAGGTTCAAATTTTCCTTGCTTTGGATGCTCTTGCAGGTTCTTTTGATTTTCCATTAGGACCAGGTCACCTACCTCAAACTTTTTGGTTCTGATTTTTTGTTGTAGCTTCTTCTGAGGCAGTTTTGGTATGCCTGTAAGTGATTTAATGCATTCAGGCGTTTCTCATCCAACAATTCAAGTTGATGCAACCTTGCGACGTGATAGTCTTCATCAGATATAATATTTTGCAATGATACTCGGAGGGATGGGAGCTCGACCTCTATAGGTAAAATGGCTTCTGATCCAAATACTAGTGAGTATGGAGTGGCTCCAGTAGGAGTGCGGATGCTAGTGCGGTAAGCCCATAGGGCAGGGTTAAGTTGGAGGTGCCAGTCGTGGCCAGCTTCATTGATTGTCTTCTTTAAGATGCGGAGGATGGTTTTGTTAGAAGCCTCTGCTTGACCGTTTCCTTGGGGGTAATATGGCGTGGAAGAAGCGGTGTTTGATGTCAAACTTTTCGCACAAAGTGCGAACTTCTTGGTTCTTAAATGGCTTCCCATTATCAGTGACAATGGAATGGGGGATACCGTAGCGACAGATGATGTAGTGGAGAATGAACTTGGAGATTTGGATGCCTATGGTGAAGGTGAGTGGTATTGCTTCCACCCACTTTGTGAAGTATTCGGTAGCAGTTATTATGAATTTATGGCCGTTGGAAGATGGAGGGTGTATTTTACCTACGAGGTCGAGTCCCCATTGTGAGAAAGGCCATGGTGTTGTGATTGGTTGTAGCTCTTGTGCTGGTGCGTGGATGAGATCACCGTGCTGTTGGCATGGGAGGCATTTTCTGATAAACTGGTGTGCATCCTTGTCCATAGTGGGCCAATAATAACCAGTCCTTAGGATCTTCTTAGAAGAGAGTTGGTCCACTTGAATGTGCCCCACAAATACCTGCGGTGTACCTCTTCCAAAGCTGCCTCGGCTTCCCTAGAGTCTAAACATCGTAGAAGCGTACCATCAAGACTCCTTTTGTAGAGGGTGTCACCTACAAGGATGAAATGGGAAGCTCGACGGATGAAGGATTTTTTCTATGATTGGGATAGGTTGTTGGGAGGATGTGTTATCGTGAAGATAGAGGTAAGTTTCCTGATACCAGGGGGATAAGGGGACCAACGATTTTGCACACTAATTCAGATTGGGGAACGTCATAGGCTGGGATGGGGAGCTCTTCGATTAGGGAACTCGCATTTCTTGCTGCCTTGCTTCATATCAACCAGAGATCCAATGGTGGCCATGGCATCTGCCGCTTTGTTGTTTAACCTTGGGATCTGCTCAAAGTGGATGTCACCAAAATAATCTTTAAAGTCATCGACCATCTTCTTATAGGGAAGAAGCTTATCGTCCTTGGTTTTATATTTATTATTGACTTGTCTGATGACTAGTTGAGAGTCGCCATAGACAGTTAGTTTGTCTATTTTCCATTGGATGGCCATTCGGAGACCTGTGATTAGGGCCTCATATTCTGCTACATTATTAGTGCATGGAAATGTGATTTTGAATGATTTAGGAATCGTGTCACCTTGAGGGGTAACAAACAGGACGTCTGCCCCCGAACCTTTGTGAGTGTAGGATCCATCAAAATACATCTTCCATGTATCTGTGGCTGGTGTGATTGTCAAGATGGCCTCGTTTAGAAATTTTGCTATTGTAGGATACTCTGCCTGAATAGGTGCCTCAGCCAGTTGATCTGCTATGACTTGTCCTTTGATTGCCTTCCTCTTTGTGTATTCTATGTCAAATTCAGTGAGAATCATGACCCATTTTGCCATCCTTCCTGTGAGAGCTGCTCTGTTTAGCAAATATTTGAGTGGGTCGATCTTAGCAATGAGCTTAGTCTTATGATTGAGCATATAATGTCTTAACTTTTGTGATGTGAAGACGAGGGCCAGGCATGCTCGTTCAATTTGTGTGTAGTTAAGCTCATAGGAAATCAAGGTGCGGCTGATGTAGTAGATGGCCCTTTCCTTTCCCTGTTCATCGTGTTGTGCTAACAAAGCCCCAATTTGCTGTGTCGGTTGCGGAAATATACAAGAGGAGGGGCTCTCCTTGTCTTGGTGGAGATAGGATAGGGGGATTAGCCAGATATGCTTTTAGCTGGTCGAAGGCATCCTGACACTGAGTAGTCCAAGTGAAAGCTGTATCTTTTCAAAGGAGATGCTGGAATGGTTGGCATTTGTCAGCAAGTTGAGGCAATGAATCGGCGAATAGACTGTAGTTTACCTTGTAGGCTTCTCAATTGTTTCAAGGTTTTAGGAGGTGGCATTTTAGTAATAGCCTTGACCTTTTCTGGGTCCACCTCGATTCCTTGTCTGGAGACTATGTATCCCAATAATTTGCCTGAAGTGATGCCAAAGACACATTTGTTTGGATTTAGACGAACATTATATTGCTCTAACCTATCAAAGATCTTGGCTAGCACGTCTAAGTGCTCTTCTCAGGTCTTTGATTTGCTGAGTAAGTCATCAACATAGTCCTCCATGATGTGGTGAAAGAGGTCATGGAAGATGACAGTCATCGCTTGTTGACAAGTAGCTCCTGCATTCTTTAGGCCGAACGGCATTACTACCCAACAGTATGTCCCCCATGGGCATATAAAGGATGTTTTGTGCTGATCTTCTTCGGCAATTTTGATTTGATTGTATCCTGAAAAGCCATCCATGAGGGATAGCATCTCATGCCCTGCGGTAAGATCCACGATCATGTCAATGTTGGGAAGAGGAAAGTCATCTTTTGGGCATGCCTTGTTGAGGTCTCTAAAGTCAGTGCAACATCGGATTCTACCATCTGGTTTAGCAACAGGTACTAGATTCGAGACCCATTCGGGATAATCAATTGGACGTATGAACCCCAAGTCTAGTAACTTTTTAAGCTCTGCTTTGACAAGAAGGGCCACCTGAGGATTCATCTTTCGGAGCTTCTGTTTGACTGGTTTGGCATCAGGATGCACTGCAAGGTGATGTACAACCAAGGCGGGATCTAGCCCTGGCATGTCTGCGTAGGTCCATGCAAAGTTGCGATTTCTGCGTGTGAAGAATGCCAAGAAGTCCTCCTGTTCAAACAGGCTGAGAGGTTCTGCTCGATATGTGATTTTTGGCTCTTCCTCTGTCCCTAGATTCATTTCCTGCACTGGTTCAACCAAAATGGGTGATCTGTCAGGATATACCTTATCTATTTCAGGGAGGCCCATGCTTCCATCTCCTGGCGCCTCATGGAGGTTTTCACCAGGAGATACGTCCTTTATTTTTACTTTTTTAGGATCTGACACTGCCGTGGAACGGTTTTCACCATCAGATCAATTTTTTATTTTTGTATTTTTGCGACTAGAAGCAGGGGTTGTCTCCCCAAAATAGGCAGCTGGATTGAGTTCCATGATGTATCCAGCTCTGTGGTCTCCCAAGGGGAAGTTGTCTCTTACTCCCATCATTTCAGCAATGGCTTTGTCATTAGGTGCAATATCCAAAATAGGAGGTCCTCGTTGATCCCAGTCGATGAGGTCAGGGTATACTAATGGTAGGTCATTAGGTGATGAGGTGAGAGTAGTGACAGAGTAGATGGTGCAAATGGAGGAGGCGAAGAAATCGGCAAAGTCGCTAAAGGAGTCTTGTAGGTCCGCTTCGTTAATGTGGTCGACGTCTAGAGAAACTGGAGCAAACTCGGCTAAGATACATTCGCCAGTATTAAGGATGCGTTGTGGTTGGCCATACCCTAACCCTTGAGTATAGGGGTTCCTGGTTGCTTGCAGTGGTTCCACAATGCCCTGTTCATGAAGGCCAATGCCACCTTGTCCTTTGTAACCCATGCTTTTGACTATCTCAGAACCTTTGCCGTAACTGTTTGCTGGGATGGTGGGGATGTCTTATTCTGTTTCCTCATCCTTGTAAAGCCAGGATGAAATATCTTCAAGTATGTCCTGATCCAGAAGGTGTTTTTTCTCAAAGACGGGCGAGGGTTTGCATTTGATGATGACTGTGTCAGCTGCCTCTGTGTGCGGAGTGCCAAATGTCTTAGGAGTGGGTAATAAACCCATGCGAAAGGTGCCGTGAAGGTTGTATTCTCCACAGCCTTGGTCGCTGAGCTTGATCTTGACCTCAGGTGGTGAAGGTGTTTGGGATGAAGTGGTGGCGATGTTGGCAGGGTCGATGTATGAAGTGGAAACTATTGGGGTGATTTGGTTGGTGGCTTTATTGTACGGACAGAAGGTTTGGTTGTGTCCTTCCAGAAAACTACAGTATTGGAAAGGACGAGGATCGGCATAGATAGTGACTTCAATGCCGTTGTGGGGGAATTTGAGACATTGATGGAAAGTGGAGGGGACAGCTTGCATGGCATGGATCCATGGGCGGCCGAGAAGAATGTTATAAGGGAGGTCAAGATCCAGAACCTGACATTTGGTTTCAAGGATTTTCTGTCCCACTTGAATAGGAAGCTTTATGGTACCTTTTGATAGCCTCTCGGTGTCATCATATCCTTTGATTGTTATGCACTCGCTAGCATCCACAACCACATCTGAGTACCCCAAGTGTTTTAGCAATTTTAGAGTGCATATATTTAGGCCGGGAACCACCATCTATTAGGACCCTTTTAATGGTGTGTTTGTGAATGCGGACCTCGATGTGTAGTGCATCATTATGTAGGTGCTCGGAGGCAGGAAGGTCTTTTTCAGAGAACGTGATATGGTGTGGTGTGGCAATATGGCCGACCATGGCTTGAAATTGATTGACATCCAAGTTTGCGGGGACTTGTGTTTCCAAAAGGGCCTTGTCGAGAATGTCCTTGTGGCGGGGTGATGTACGAAGGAGCTCAAGGATGGAAATTTGCGCGGGTGTTTTTCCTAGATGGTCTAGGAGGTTGTATCGAGCGGTGAGTGATGGACGGGCGTTTGGACGAGGGGGGAGGGGATCAGATGTGGATGGGGGTGTTGGTTCAGTGGGAGGGGCAGTGCGGATTGAGACATGGCCTCGACGGGTTGTGACAGCGCAATCGGGTGCTTGTGCCCAAATGGTGATTGTGTTGATAGAGTGGGATGAGGGTTCAATGCGGCCGGACAATGGAATCGTAGTGTGTGGGTGGTGGAGTGACATTGTACGCTTGATTCGATGATGAAGCTTTGTTATGGTTGGGTAAGGGATCCTTGTAAGCTCCAAGATTGGCATTTGGTGATGGCTGTGTATTGTGTTCAAGGTTGACAAGATTTTGATCTATTAGGTCTTGGATACAATGTTTTAATTGCATGCAGTCTACTGTTTTATGACCTGCCACGTGGTGGTATTCGCAATAATCATTTTCATTATACCATGCTGCCTTGAGGTCATTGTCTTGGTGTGGTCTGACAGGCGGGAGTGTGATTTCTCCTTTCTTGAGACATCGATCAAGGATGTCCTCAATAGGTTCTGCTAACGGCGTGAAATTTCGGCGAGGTTTGCGGAGTTTGTTTGGTCCTCGTTGGTTATTGGTGTTTGCCGCATACGTGTGTGCCGGTGTGTGACTTTGGATGTGTTGGACGGCCTTTATATCGGTGATGCCGTTGTTCAAATTATTCTTGTTCTTCCCCCAATAACGTGATTTATCATTAGATTGCGTGTTGGTATTGTTGTTGTTGTTGGGGGTGTTATGATTGGATTTGTGGTTATTGTTATTGTTGTTGTTGTTGTTGGACTTGGGATCGTAAAGTTTGATGGAACCTTTGGCAATGAGGGCTCATTCCACAGTGGTGCCTTTGTCGATAACCTCTTCAAAGGTAGATGCACACAGAATTTGTAAGTGAAAGCCTAATTCCTGATTGAGATTGGCCACGAACATGGTGACAAGTTGTTTTCAGGAATAGGCCATGGGAGCTTGCTTGCTAGGCCCCTCCACCTTTGTAGGAAAGAAGCGAAAGCTTCGCCGTTCTTTTGTTTCGTGTTACAAAGGTCGGTCATTGACACCTCATGTTCAAAGTTGTAGGAAAAGTGATTGACAAACTTCTCCGCAAGCTTGGGAAATGTTTGAATTCCTGGTGGCAGATGGGCAAACCATTCAGCAGCTTGGCCGCCAAGACTTCTTGGGAAGAGTCTCATAAGATACGTGTCGTTGTGAGAGACTTCGAGGCAAGCAATATAGAATTCCCTTAGGTGGTCCCTAGGGTCTCCCTTTCCCTTGTATTTGTCAAATTTTGGCGTTTCAAAGTTTTTAGGGAAAGGGGGCATGTACAAGGTGCGATCAAATGGGTAGGGACAAATATCCTCAAAGGAATAGTATTTGCGTTTGCCCCCAGTTTGTAAGTCATCCACCTTTTGGATTAAGCTTTGCAGCGCGGTGTTGAAATCCTGTGGTTGTTGTGGTTGAAACGTGTAGGGTTGTTGATTAGTGAGATATTGGAGATGGGGTGGGAGTTGGTGTTGGGGATTGGTTTGGATGAGATGTTGATGTTGCGGGTTGGTTTGGATGAGATGTTGGTGTTGGGGATTGGTTTGGATGAGATGTTGGTGTTGGGGATTGGTTTGGATGAGATGTTGGTATTGCGGGTTGGGGTTTGGATTGATTGGTGTCTGTTGTTGTTGGTGTGCGTATAGTTGTTGGAGAACATGTGGTGGTATTTGGGGATTGGGATTGTGTTGACTTGTGAGATTAACGTTGGGTATGTGGACGTTGGATGGGTTAGTCGTGTTGTGGGATTGTTGTGCGAATAATTGTTGTAGATATGCAAGGGTGTGAGGGTTTGGTGGGGGCACACTTGTGGAGGTATTTGCTTGTGTGATGTTGCCTTGTATGGCCATTGTGTTTGAAACGGAGGGGTTGACGGTAGTTGTGGTAGTGGAGGTGATGACATGTTGGGAGATGTTAGCAGTGGATGTGGAAGTAGTAGATGTGGTAGTGGTTGAGGTTGTGGATGTGGTAGATACGTTAGGTGTTGACGTTTGAGAGATGGTGGGTTGGGTATGTGACGTAGATGCTTGGGTATTTGATGGGGTTGGGACAACTGTAGAAGTGGATGGTTGTGATGATGTTGTGACGGGGGGAAGTTGAGCGCCAAGTTTGAGAAGATGGTCAAGATATCTCTTTGGATCCGATCTTAGGACTTTATCAAGTAGGTCCATATTATCGGCATCTTGCGTGAAAGTCAAGACATCTAGGTCATCTTGGGGTATGATGGGGATATTTTGTGGTGGTGGTGGGGTTGGTGTTGGTGCTTGTGGTAAGAAGTGAAAAGGGTCGTTGGCGCCAAATGGGGGGATGAAGGAATATGTGGGTGGGTTGTATGTTTGATAGATGGGTATGTTGGTACTGTCGGTGTTAGGCATGCCAAAGGGCCATCGTTCTGCCATTTCTTGATTTCTTTTGTGTTGTGATCTTGTGGTGGGCATACATGTATGGATTTGATTTCTAGATGTGGGATGAAGTGGAGACCTTAGAGAATCGAATTGATTGTGTTGGACCCAAAGATGGATGTGGTCGTGAGATGAAGTAGAGGGATGTGATGAAGATCGATATGTTTTCCAAAGGTTTTACCCTAAGGGTGATATGAATGGGTGATATTGATTTTTTGCACAAATTTTGGACCAAAGATGTATGATAAGAAAGGGATTTGATGTTTTTTGATTTTTGATTGGTTTAGGATGATGAGGATGATATTGTTGATGTTTCTTGAATTGAGCTTTTGGATAAGATCTAGATTTTGATTTGGCACACAAATGATGACGATTTTCTTTGTTTGGGGTAGACTAATGACCTTACACAAAGAGAGGTGATTTGTTTTTCTTGAAATGTAGACTAATGACTTTTCAAGGAAAAGCGTGATGTTAATGATAGGATCTAGATCTATCTTTGGCTCAAAAAGGTGACAAGATTTGATGAGTGATTTGATGATGTTTTGATTTGGATGTGAATTTTTGAAACAATTTTATATTGGTCCAAGGAGATATGCAGAAAAGAAATGAATGGGGATGGATAGATATGTATTTGGGTTGATTATGATGTATCAAAGTGGTCCAACAAGGGTGGTGAGTGATTCTCTAAGGTCAAATAGAATGTGTAATTTTGGAAGAAAAATGGCTGGATGGTTGGCGGATTTCTATGAGATGGATATGGATTATGGCAGAACAGAAGGTGTAGATCACAACAGAATGGGTCTTTGCTATAGGCAAGTCAATCTCAGAATAGCGCCAATCCACAGGTGAAAAGGCGCTACAATCAGACTGAGATGGCGCTGAAACAAGTTACATAGATTTCTGATGGCAAAATTTTGGGACTTCTGAAGGTGGATCTTTGGATTTGTCTGTTTAGGATGTGACCAATGGATGTATTCTATTTCAGGCAAGTCAATCTCAGAATAGCGCCAATCCACAGGTGAAAAGGCGCTATAATAAGACTGAGATGGCACTGAAACAGGGTCTGATAGATTTCTGGTTGCAAATTTTTGAATTTCTGAAGGTAGATTTTGGACTTGTCTGTTTAGGATGTGACCAACTGATGTATTCTGTCTCAGGCAAGTCAATCTCAAAATAGCACCAATCCACTGGTGAAAAGGCACTACAATCAGATTAAGATGGCGCTAAAACAGGTTTTGACAGACTTCTGATATCAAATTTTTGGATCTGATTGTTTGGACTGTGACAAACTGATGTGTTTTGTCTCTTGGCAAGTCGTTTGTGAAAAATCAAAGCACTTTAACACACATTTGAACGCAAAATAATCAATGATTTTTGTTTGTGAAATGATATGACTTTGTTTAGAACAAGCACATTTTTACAACCTATGGTGAGAATGGGACAGTATTTGTTGAATCCCCTAGTTGCGCCTATTCAAAGCGGGTAGCTCCAGGATCTTGGTAGCACTGGCTGCTCCTTACATTTGCACACACTTCTCACGCATACCAAGATCCAGGTTTCTTATAAGGCTTGACCCTCTCCAAACCTTTAGATTATCCCTGCTACCTCGGCTAAGAACCGCATGAATCAGGGCCGCTTCAAGGGTTTTGCCCTCTGCGTCAACAAATAGAAGGATTTTGGCTTACTACAACAAGGGCTCTTAGTAAGGGCATCCGTTCAGGTGGTTATACGTGTGGCAGCACTACTCTCCGTTATGGAGTCTCCCAGCCTCCAAGGGTTGTGCCTTGGAGGGTTATGGGGAGGTTGGCTGTCGATATAACAAAACAACACCTGTCGCTTGAGACTTTCATCCAAAATGCCTTATTTTATATAGCGGCTTGGAAGAGCTTGGCTTTAGCTCATTGCCGCTTGGGTCGTTCCCACCTTTCGAAGCGGGGGTGGCAGACCCTCTAGGGATTACAAAAGCGATACAATCATGAAAACACTTTTGATCCCCAAGTTCATACAAAGATGCAAGGGGAGAGCATACGTGTTCCCTATGATTATACCACACTCAACATGGTTCAATTTTAGATCTTTGGATTAGATGGGGGGTGATTAATGCAAAGTGTTGTGAGAAGTTTTTGATTCCCAAGATCACCAAAAGGTGCGAGGGAAGAGCATACACCTCTCACTCTACTTGACACAATCACGAAGACACTTCACACAAGTATTAAATGGTCTTGATTAGATGCATGAAAATGCAAGTTTGTTGTTCTTTTTATCCAATGAAGTATGCAATTTGTTGTTCTTTTTATAGCCCAAATTGAAGTGTTTTGATTGTTTGTTTGTTTGGCACACAAAAGGAAGTATATTTTAGAGCACCAAAAGTAAATTTTATGATCACACACTTCAATCAAGGAGTTGTGGTTAATTTTAAAACACCAAATTGAAATGTTTGTTCAAGACATGACAAGGGTTCTTTTTAGTTTCCAAATTGAAGTGTTTGCTAACTAATTAACAAACCATCCTGCAAAAGATTTCGTTAGTACCCGCAGTACCTGCATCAAACAGAAAGAAACAAATAGCTCTAAAACAGATGTATACAGGCGCCACTGCGGGCAGAACAACCTAACTTACGTGAAAATAGCGCTAAAATAGTTGATGGCGCTAATTCAAAACTAAATGGCACTAAATAAAAGGCGTGCATACAGAGGATAGCGCTAATAAACTCTAATTTAGGTGCTAATACAGAGAATGGCGATAATACTAAGCAGTTAAGGCACCACTGCGCAGTGTTCCTGAAGCTGCGGAGATAACACCGATGGCGCTAATCTGAAGGATAGCGCCAAAACGTGGAACCGAATCTATTTGGTCGTTTGTCTCAAAAATTTGCCATAACCTCCCCCTGTAATTCCTAGTTTTCCTGCAAAACAGAGAACATAAAACACCAAAAACAACAGGAAGATCGAAAAAACACACGTGAGTATGGTTAGCCTATAAAATAGAATCACACAGAAATAGCGCTAAAACAGAGATAGCGCTGAAATATGGCAATAATGGCGCTGCTGCGACTGTTGAATGGCGCTGAACCTGCAAAATGTCGAATACTAACACAACAACTCACAAGCAAAGATTAGATTGGACCTTGTGGGTCCCACCGGGCGTGCCAATGTAGATTAGAGAAATGCAATAAGGTAAAAAGCAAAACCAAATGTAAACAAGAACACAAGATTATACCTCATGCAAAACCTAATCCCATCAAGGGAAAGAGGAGCCCTTGCACCCAAGAGAAGCTCCCAAGACTAAGATTGTCCCTAGACTATTGATTCAAATGTGAAATGCCTTCTCAAATGTGCAACTCACTATAAGCTGAAATGTGATTTTGGCATGGTAACTTTGCATAAAAAATAGATGATGAAAATGACTTGTGAGAGGTTGTATTTATAAACTTTTGGAGAGGATTTTGATCCAAGGGTGGAGATTGATTGGAGAGATCAATGGTGGAGGATGAAAGTGAGGTGGAGGGCCTAGATTTGATCTTGGAAGATGGAGGGCTAGGAATAAAAGTAAATCTTTTATTCATTTTTGGGAAAGGGGTGAATAAATGAGGTTGGGTGAGATGGATTATTTGTGAATTAAAAATTCATTTGGGGAAGAGTGGATATGACATGTGTAAGGGATGTGTAAGAGGAGTAAATGTGATATGTGATTTATTTGAATTTTAAATTTGGGAGGTGTGGAGATAAGTGCTAATGAGGATTTGACTTTCTTAAT
This sequence comes from Cunninghamia lanceolata, assembly GCA_027924645.1. Classification (NCBI taxonomy): domain Eukaryota; kingdom Viridiplantae; phylum Streptophyta; class Pinopsida; order Cupressales; family Cupressaceae; genus Cunninghamia; species Cunninghamia lanceolata. Next base: position 5,983,287 of record BSBN01000194.1, on the reverse strand, counting down.
TAGGGTGATTAACCTAATTAATGTGGCTGGAATAAATTAGTAGAAGGATTAGAGGGGGGATAAGATTAATTAATTAGTGATTTAATTAATTAATCCTAAGGCTAGGAGGGGATAGGCTAGAGTAGGCAATTAAATAATAGCTATTTAATTGTCTAGGGTAGGGATAGGCTAATTAGTAGGCTAGATTAATTAGTTAAGATGGTTTTAACTAATTAATTGGATTTAGGGAAAATGGGGATTTGATTTAATAAATTTTGCATATTTATTAAATCATTTGGCTAAGGTTTGGACTATTGAATTAATAAAATTAATTCAATTTTGGGATAAAATGGTGTGGATTCAGAAAACGAAAGGGGTGATTAATTAAATAAATAAAAATTTAATTAATTAGTTGGAAAGGGAATTGGTAAGTTTAGGGGTGTCGGGAATCAGTTTGGTGGTCGAGACATTTTTAGGTGTCTACACCATCCTTCGAAAAGGATCCTTCGGCCTCCACATCCGGTAATCTAAAATCTCTTATAAATTATGTTCATACACATTTTGATTCCTTAGAGAAGTCAGCAGAAGAAAAGGTTTGGAAGGAGTTTTTGGGAAAGAGATTCTCTGAAGTACAAGGACTAATAACCAATGATAGGAGAAATATGGATATTGGGATAAAGAGCTTAGAAAATGCTCTTAAAGATGGTAGAGAAATGTATAAATTTTGTCTATCCTGGTCCAAAGTAACAAAGGATATTGAGAAGAAAATGAAAGAGCAAGAGGATAAACTGTCAAATGTATCTCAGAATTTTGATCCTCTCACCTCCTCCATAATAAAATAAGAGTGTCAAACTATTGCATTTTTAAATGAAATTAAGAAGCTTGAGAAGGAGAAGAAAATTAGAATGAGAAGGTTAAGTGAACTTAGAGGGATAATTATCCCTAAGTTACAGGCCATGCATGAGGCCCTAACTGATGCTTAGACCATAGCACAAACCAGTGATCTAATAGATTTAAAGAGGGTAGAGGCTTTTGCATTCCTATTGAGTGGTCACATCTCAATTTTGGACAGGATGAAACAAAGTTGGGCAATAGAATTTGTCCAGTTAAAGACAACTTTTCTAGATATACTTCAGTATATGTAAGTATGCTATGTATATATATTTATACAGGCAAGTATAGATTAATTTTGGAGATTTTGGTATGCGGATCCTACCCTTTTCTATTGATGTCAAAGAGGGCGTGAGGAGTAGTGAAAAATGTGGAGCATAGCTAAGGGGGAGCTTTAGAAAAATGTACATTAGAACAAAGCATCAGCCAAGGGGGAGTGTAGTATAACACTTAGTCATTTTTCACTAAGTGTTGCCATCAATGCCAAAGGGGGAGATTGCTGGCAAGAGACACGTTGTGGCTTCATGAGTGTTGTCATTGATGGCAACAAAGTCCATCCCACACATCCGCAGGACATGGTATGACCATACTAGAAGATAGACTGAAGTGTATCTTGGTCCGGTAAGTAAGAACAGAGCATGTAACAAGGTCCGACAGTCAGGTCTGGATCTCTCAGAGGAAGTATCTCAGTAAAGTGTGGACTTGGGTAAGTCAAGAGGAGTATCATGACTGATATATTCTAGAGATTGAGCCTCCGGTGATGAAGGAGTGAAGAAGTATTAGCACTTGAGTATTGGGTTCTTGTTTGGCAGAATAGACTAAGAAAGAACAGACCGGAAGAGCTTCAAACCTTAATCTGAATGAGATATTGATGCTAATAAATTTTCTTAAGGGATCCTTCATGATTGGCTGACATGATTGATAACTTTTATAAGCATCTCCTTGATACGCATCACTTGATAAGCAAGAATTCAGCTGACAGACTAGAGTTTGGGAAGCTATTGAGTATTCCGGATGCCGACTAGGGAGTTGATAAAATCCTTGGTGTAGATATATATACCAGATGGATTTAGATGTGAAGGTGAGAGTGTTGTGTTGTGAAGTGCAAAGAAAAGTAGAAGAGCAGTGTGGCAACAGTAATACAGGTCCGGTATGTGACTGGACATCAGCACCAAAGAAGAGGAAGAATGAAGTGCAGTAGATCAGTGTATTGAGCCTAACCGGAATTGAACCTCAGCATATATGGATGCTTCTTATTAGTTTGAGTATCTTATTACTTTCATTGTACCTTGTAGACAGTGAGTCTCTTGTAGGCAGTGAGCCTCTTGTGAGCAGTGTGCTCGGGCAGTGAACCCTAATTGGCAAGTGCCATTTTTGTATTTCTATTCTAACAAAGAATACATTCTTGGGTTATTCACTCTATGGTTTTTCCCTTAATAGGGTTTTCCACATTAAAATCATTGTGTTATGTGAATTGACTTTGTTTCTGCTTTCATGATTATGGATGCTTATTTATTTTGATGCTGCACTAGTTATTAAAGACGAATAGAAAGTTAAGTTAATTAAGATAACTGATTCACCCCCCCTCTCAGTTATCAATAGGGACTAATAGTTGTTTGCAGGTCATCACCATCATTCTAAACCCACTAACAAGTTCTTGTAGGGTTTTTTATCTTTAGGTTAAACAAACACTTCAATTGGTGCTTAAAAAGCACCCTTGTATGTTAGCATAAACAACATTTCAATTTGGTGCACTAAAATTGATCAAACAACAACAAGAAACAAACAAAATCTTTGTGTGCCTTAGCATAGAAAAAATATTTGAATTTGGTGCTCTAAAATTAACAAGTGCTTGCCAACAAATCTACAAACATCTTGATTTTGGGCTTAAAAAGAACCACAAAGTGCATCATAATTCATTGGATTAAATAAGACAACAAATATGCATTTTTCACTCATCTAAACAAGAAAACAAATCAATGGTATGAAGTGTTTTGTGATAATGTTTGTGTGGTGAAAAGTGTATGCTCTTCCCTCACACCATTGATGATCTTAGGAATTAAAAGCTTCTCACAACACTTGCATAAATCACCCCCAACATAATCCAAGAACTAAAAAATGAACCTTGTTTAGTGTAACCCAAGCACAAAATATACGTATGCTCTCCCCTCGCATCCTTGTATGAACTTGGGGATCAAAAGTATTTTTGTGTTTGTGTTGCTTTTGTTAAAACCTTTAGAGGGCCTACCACCCCACTTCAAAAGGTGGGAATGACCCAAGCGGCAGCAAGCTAAAGCCAAGCTCTTTCAAGCCACTATATAAATAATGTGTTTGTGATGAAAGTCACAAGCAACAGGTGTTGTTGTGTCATACCGACAGCCAACCACTCCTAAAAACCTCCAAGGCATAACCCTTGAAGGCTGGGAGACTCCATAATGGAGAGTAGCACTGCCGCATGTATGGCCACCTAAACGAATGCACTTACTATGAGCCTTTGTTTTAGTGAGCCAAAAACCTTCTATTTGTTGACACAAAAGGATAACCTTTGAAGCAGCCCTGATTCATGCAGTTCTTAGCCGAGGTAGCAAGGGCAATCCTAAGGTTTGGTGAGGGACAAGCCTTCGTAGAAACCCAAATCTTGGTATACCTGAGAAGTGAGTGCACTGTAAGCAGGAGCCGGTACTACCAAGATCCTGGAGCTACCCACTTTGAATAAGCGCAGCTAGGGGATTTAACAAATACTATCCTATCTTCACCTTAGGTGGTACAAAGTGCTTGTTTAAGAAAATCCCATGTCTTTCCACAAAAAAAATCTTGGTTATTGTGTGTTATTGTGCTTAAAGTGCTTTCAAGAAACTTGCCAAGAGACAACAAAAATCATTTGAGAAAATTTCATATCAATACAAATCCAAATTTGTCATCCAAACCTATCTTTTTCAGAACCTTGACCAACACTAACCTCTTTCAATGCTATCTCTATTTGCTTTTGGTGCCATTTCACCTGTGGATTGGCGCTATTTGCAGACTGACCTACCTAAAACTAGATAAAATTCCATTGTGATCTTTAGGGCCTACTTGGCCATAATCCATAATCACCTTCCCAAAAATCCATCAATACCCCACCCATTTTCTTCTAAAAATTCCAATCATACCTTCATTTTGACCTTAGAGAATCAATCATTATCATTATCAAACCCCTTGCCATACCATAATCCACTCAACTTCATATCCATTCATCCTCATTAATCTTTACATACTTTTTGGACCAAACAAACATCCTTGTTACAAGAAATCATTCCAAAATCCTTTCAGTTCTCTCATCAAAAACATATCCAAAATCTTCTAAATCCAAACACCCATGAAAGAACCATCAACCAACATCTAAAACTCATTATCCCTTTGAGCTAAAGCTAGATCTAGATTTCATCTTTTACATCATATTTTGTTTGGAGAGTCATTAGTCAACCTTTCGAGTAAAAAAATCATCCTTCTTTGTGTAAGGTCATTAGTCTACCCCAAACAAAGAGAAACATCCATTTGTGCAACACAAAACTAGATCTTACTTAAGCTCATTTCTTGAACTTCAATTCCTTTTCAAAAATATCATCCTAATCTCTCGTACCAAACATCTAGTTCATCTAAAAATCTCACCCTCCAAATCAACATCAAAATCCCTTCCATTAAATCATCCTCAAGCAAACTTCATCTATCATCTACCATTTTGGTCCAAATTTTTGTAAAGATCAATATCACCCACTCTTATCATCCTTATATTGACACTTTTTTGAGGAAACATCTCTTAGAAGTGAAAATCTATCTTTCATCTTTTATTCCCTCCCACTACCACATCCTCTTTGGGTCCAACAAATCAATCCAAATTCTCTAAGGTCTCCATCCCCCTTTCATCCACCTCAAAATCAAATCCATACACTTGCATGCCCATAAATAGATCACAACACAAGAAGAATCAAGCAATGGCAAACTTTGGACAACATATGGGCATAGGAATACCTAATACCAATGACAACAACCTACCAATCAACCAAACACACAACCCACCTTCGGTCTTTCAAATCCTGACATATAATCCCAATGAAAATCCCTTCCATTTCTTGTAACCACCACCACCACCACCACCCATCCAAAACATCACCACCATGTCCCAAGATGATCAAGATGTCTTGAACTTTACACAAGACGCTGATAACATGGACATGCTTGACAAGATCCTAAGGTCGGATCCAAATAGATATCTTGACTACCTCCTCAAAATTGGTGCCCAACCACCCCACAACACAACATCGTCCCAACCATCCACCTCTAACAACAATCCTACCACATCCTCCCAACCATCTACATCAAACACCCAACCTACCATCTCTTAAACCTCAACTCCCGCCATATCTACCACCCCCACAAGCTCTAATGTTACCACATCTACAATTCCCACAAGTGTCTCCAATCCTACCACTTCCCAACCCATCATCACATCCACTATCATAGCTAACGTAAACTCTTCCATTCCACAAATTACCTTAGGCATCCAAGGGAACCTCATGCACACAAGTGCCTCCACAAGTGTGCCTCCACTCAACCCTCAAACCATAGCCTACATGAGACAATTCTTTTCACAACCACCTTACAACATGACCAACCCATCTAACGTCAATGCATCTCATGCCAATCCATCCAACGTCAACCCATCCAATATCAATCTGTCTAATCTCACGTATCTACAAAACCCCGTAGTGTCATCAAGACAACATAATCCCAATCCCCAAATACTTCCCCATTCTCCAATAAATCCATGCTTACCAACAATATCTTGCACAAATCAACCAAAACACCACCCCACAGTACCAAAACATGATCTCCCAAAACCTCCAACATCAAATCCCACCCAATCTTCAACATCTCATTAATCAGTAAACCTACACACCACAACCGCCACCAACCCCAGATCTAACAAGCATTGTACAAGCCTTGATTCAAAAAGTAGATGATATACAAACTGGGGGCAAATGCAAGCATTATTCTTTTGAGGATATTTGTCCCTATCCATTTGATTAAACACTATACATACCCCCTTTCCCCAAAAATTTTGAAATGCCCAAATTTGACAAGTACAAGGGAAAGGGAGATCCCAGGGATCATCTTAGGGAGTTCTACCTTGCTTGCTTAGAAGTCTCAAACAACGATACATATCTAATGAGCCTATTTCCAAGAAGCCTCAGTGGTCAAGCCGCTGAATGGTTCATACATCTTCCCCTAGGCATTAGGTCTTTCCCTAAGCTCGCGAAATTTTTTTTCAATCATTTCTCCTATAATTTCAAACAAGAAATATCTATGACAAACCTTTGCAATACAAAACAAAAGAGTGGAGAATCCTTTGCTTCCTTCTTGTAGAGGTGGATAGGCCTAGCAAGAAAACTCCCTTGGCAAATTCTTGAGAAACAATTAGTGACCATGTTTGTGACTAACCTAAATCAAGAAATAGGGTTCCATCTACAGATCCTTTGTGCGTCTACCTTTGAAGAAGTCATTGACAAAGGTGCTACCATAGAAAGGACCCTTATCGCAAAGGGCTTGATCAAATTATATGACAACAAGTCCTACAGTAACAACAACAACAACAAAGTCGATATCAACATCCCCAATGCAAACAACAACAACAACACGTAATCAAATGAAAAGTCACGCTTTTGGGGAAAGAAGAAAAACACCCTAAACAATGATGTCACTGATGTGAAGGCCCTCCAACATGTACAAAATTAATCACCCTCAAGTATGTATGCTGCCAATGTAAATATCCCAAAGGGGCAATCTAAATAAAACAAACCTTGAAGACAATTCACGCCTTTAGGGGAACCAATTGAGGATATCCTCGATAGATGTCTAAAGAAAGGCTTGATAACTCTCCCACCTATTAAACCCCACCAAGAGAGTGAGCTCAAAGCTGTGTGGTACAATGAAAATGATTATTATGACTACCACCGCATTGTGGGCCATAAGACTGCTGATTGTAAGAAATTAAAGCATTGTGTGCAAGACCTCATAGATCAGAATAAAGTCAATCTTGAGCAAAGCACTCAACCATCACCCAATGCTAATCTAGGAGCTTACAAGGATCCACTACCCAATCATAACAAAGCCTCATCATCTAATCAAGCCTACAACATCACCCCACCTCCCGCATCCTATGACTCTATTGTGGGATGGATAGAACCATCGTCTAACCATATCAACACAATCACTATTCAAGCTCAAGCACCCGATTGCACCGTCACAACCCGTCGTGGCTGCATAACCATCTGTACAACCCCTACCACTAATCAAATGCCAGCATCCACATTAGACTCCCTACCCAATCATCCATCTACATGCCCATCGCCTTCCAATAAGTACAACCTCCTAGAACATCTAGGAAAGACCCCTGCACAAATCTCCATACTTGAGCTACTTCGCATGTCACCTCTACATAAAGAAGTCCTTGATAAAGCACTCTTGGAAACCCAAGTCCCTGCCAACCTAAATGTGAATCAATTCCAAGCCATGGTGGGCCATATTGTCACACTTCATCATCTCACCTTCTCAGAAAAAGATCTTCCTGCATCTAAAAACTCACATAATGACACCTTGCACATCAAAGTCCGCATCCACAAGCATATCATCAATAGATTCTTAATAGATGGTGGCTCTGATCTAAACCTATGCACTCTTAAATTACTAAAAAACTTGGGATACTTGGATGTGGTTGTAGACACCAGTGAATGCATAACAATCAAAGGGTATGATGACATTGAACGACTGTCTGAGGGTACTATCAAGCTCCCTATTCAAGTAGGACAAAAGATAATGGAAACAAAGTGTCAGGTCCTTGATCTTGATCTCCCTGACAACATTCTTCTCAGCCGACCATGGATCCATACCATGCAAGCGGTTCCCTCTACATTCTATCAATGTCTAAAGTTCCCTCACAATGGCATGGAAGTAACTATCTACGTTGACCCCCACCCCTTCCAATACTACAGTTTCTTGGAAGGCCATGACCACTCTTTTTGTCTGTATAACAAAGCCATCACAAAAGCCAACCCCACAACATCCACCTCATACATCAACCCCGCCGACATTGCCACCACTTCATCCCAAACACCTCCACCGCCCAAGGTCAAGATCAAGCTTAGTGACATGGGATGTGGGGAATATGACCTACATAGTACCTTTTGTGTGGGCATGTTACCCAACCCTAAAATGTTCAATATCCCAAATAAAGAAGAAGCCAATACAGTTGTCATCAAATGTAAACCATCACCTACCTTTGAGAAGAAACATCTCCTTGATCAAGATGTGCTCGAAGACATATCATCTTGGCTATATAAAGATGAGGAAATAGAGCAAGAAGCTCCCACAATACCAACAGAGATCTATGGCAAAGGGTCAGAGATTGTCAAAAACATGGGCTATAAAGGACAAGGTGGTATCGGCCTTCATGAACAAGGGATCGTGGAACCAGTCCAAGCGACAAGAAATCCTTATACTCAAGGGTTAGGATATGGTCAACGACAACGTATCCACAATACTGGTGAATGTATCCTAGCCAAGGTCACTACGGTCTCCCTTGAAGTTGATAATGTCAACAAAATGGGCCATCAAGACTTCTTTAGTGACTTCACTGTATTCTTCAAATCATCCATATGTACCATATACACAGTCACCACCCTAACCTCTTCATCCAATTATTTACCCCTTGTATACCCAGACCTCATAGACTGGGACCAACAGGGATCTCCTGTCTTCGACATAGCATCAAATGATGAAGCAATCGCTGAAATGATGGGGGTTAGAGAACACTTCCCCCTGGGAGATCATAAAGTAGGATACATTATGGAACTTGATATGGCTGCCTATTTCGAGGAGACAACCCCTACTTCTAGTCTCAAGATAGAGAAGGTATATCCCGACATATCACCTATCCTGGTAGAGCTAGCTCAAGAGATGAATCTTGGGATGGAAGAAGAGCCAAAAATCACTTTTAGGGTAGAATCTCTTAGTACAATAGTCCAGGAAAACTTCTTAGCCTTCTTCAAATGTAGAAATCATAATTTTGCATGGACTTATGTAGACATGCTAGAGCTTGATCCCACTTTGGTCGTCCATCACCTTGCAATACGACCTGATGCAAAACTAATAAAATAGAAGCTGAGAAAAATGAACCCTCAGGTGGCCCTCCTAGTAAAAGTAGAATTGAAAAAACTACTGGATGTTGGGTTTATTCGACCAATTGATTATCCTGAGTGGGTTTCCAACTTAGTACCAGTAGCCAAACCTGATGGCCAAATCTGTTGCTCCACCGACTTCCGAGATCTTAATAAAGCCTTTCCGAAGGATGACTTCCCTTTACCAAACATTGACATGATAGTGGATCTTATGGTAGGGCACGAGATGTTATCCCTAATGGATGGTTTTTTAGGGTATAATCAAATCAAGATCGTAGAAGAAGACCAACATAAGATAGCCTTTATATGTCCATGGGGGACGTACTATTGGGTGGTAATGCTTTTTGGCCTAAAGAATGCTGGAGCCACATATCAACGAGCCATGACTGTCATTTTCCATGATCTTTTCCACCACATCATGGAAGACTATGTGGATGATTTGATAGGAAAATCAAAGACATGGGAGGAACACCTGGATGTATTAGTAAAGATCTTCGACTGAATGGAGCAATATAATGTTCGCTTGAATCTAAAGAAATGTGTCTTTGGGGTCACCTACGCAAAACTTTTGGGATACATAGTATCCAGAAGGGGAATTGAGGTAGACCCCGTAAAATTCAAAGCCATAACTGAAATGCCTCCTCTAAAAACACTAAAATAGCTAAGAAGTCTACAAGGGAAACTCTAGTCCATTCGTTAGTTTATTGCTCAACTTGCCGATAAATGTCAACCGTTCCAACATCTACTCAGAAAGGATACAACTTTTGTCTAGGACAATCAGTGTCAAGCTGCCTTCGACCAGCTAAAAGAATACCTAGCTAATCCCCCTATTCTGACTCCTCCAAGGTAAGGAGAACCCCTCCTATTATACATCTCAGCAACAGAAACATCTATTGGAGCCTTATTAGCACAACACGATGAGCAAGGAAAGGAAAGAGCCATATATTACATCAACCATACCCTAATATCCTATGACCTTAACTATACACTAATTGAACGAGCATGTCTAGCCCTAGTCTTTACTTCACAAAAACTAAGACACTACATGCTCAATCACAAAACTAAGCTCATCGCCAAGATCAATCCACTAAAATATCTGCTACATAGAGCTACTCTTACTGGGAGAATGGAAAAATGGGTCATGATCCTTAGTGAATTTGACATTAAATATACTGAGAGAAAGGCTATCAAAGGACAGGTTATCGTTGATCAGCTGGTTGAAGCACCCATTCCTGTAGAATATCCTACATTGGTAGAGTTCCCTGACGAAACCATCTTGACAATAGCACGGGCAACAGAAACATGGAAAATGTACTTTATGGGTCATATACACACAGAAGCTCGAGGGCAAGCGTCTTGTTTGTTACCCCTCAAGGTGACACCATCCCCAAGTCATTCAAAATTACATTCTCGTGTACCAACAACATGGCAGAGTATGAGGCCCTTATCACAGGTCTTCAAATGGTAATCAAATGGAGAATCGAGAAGCTGACAGTGTATGGAGACTCCTAACTAGTCATCCGGTAAGTAAATAATGAGTACAAGACTAAGGATGATAAACTCCTAACTTACAAAAAGATGGTTGATGACTTTAAAGACTATTTTGATGACATCCACTTTGAACAAATCCCAAGGCTAAACAAGAAAGCTGTAGACACCATGGCCACCATTAGATCCCTAGTCGACATGAAGAAGGATAGCAAGAAGTACGAATTCCTTATAGAAGAACTCCCTATTCCAGCATATGATGTTCCCCAATTAGAGCTAGTGTGTGAAGTCATTGGTCCCTTATCCCCACAGTATCAAGAAACCTATCTATATCTCCATGATAAAATCATCCCTCTTAACCTGTCCGCCTCACAATAAAAAACTTTCATCCACCGAGCCTCCCGCTTCACCCTTGTAGGAGATACCATATACAAAAGGAGTCTTGATGGCACACTTTTATGATGTTTAGACTCTAGGGAAGCTGAAGTGGCCTTGCAAGAGGTACATGAAGGCATCTGTGGAGCACATTCAAGTGGACCTACTCTCGCTAAAAAGATCCTGAGGACTGGATAATATTGGCCAACCATGGAATGAGACGCCTACCAATTTGTAAAAAAATGCTTACATGTCAACAGCATGGAGATCTCATTCATGCACCAGTATAGGAATTGCAACTAATCATGACACCGTGGCCTTTTTCACAATGGGGACTCGACCTCATAGGCAAAATACATCCACCATCATCCAATGGCCATAAATTCATCATCATAGCTACCGAATACTTCACTAAGTGGGTCGAAGCAATACCACTCACCTTCACCACTGGAACCCAAATATCTAAGTTCATCCTCCATTATATCATATGTTGTTATGGTATCCCTCATTTGATCATCACTGACAATGGAAAACCATTCAAGAACTAGGAAGTCCACATGTTGTGTGAAAAATTCCAAATCCAACACCACTTCTCCACTCCATATTACCCTCAAGGAAATGGTCAAGCAGAAGCTTCAAATAAAACCATCCTCTGCATTCTAAAGAAGACAGTTAATGAATCCAGCTGTGACTGGCACCTCCAGCTCAATCCCACCCTATGGGCCTATCACACAAGCAGCCATACCCCCACAAGAGCCACTCCATATTCCCTTGTATTTGGATCTGAAGCCATTTTACCTATTGAGGTCAAGCTCCCATCCCTAAGAGTATCTCTGCAAAATATAATCAAAGATGAGGAATACTAAGTCGTAAGGTTGTATGAGCTAGAATTACTAGATGAGAAATGTCTAGATGCATTGAACCACCTGCAAGCCTATCAAAATTGCCTCAGAAGAAGCTATCACAAGAAAATTAGAAACCAAAAATTTGAAGTAGGTGACCTTGTCCTTATGGAAAACCAGAAAAACTTGTAGGAGCGCCCTAAGAAAGGGAAATTTGAGCCCAATTGGCTAGGGCCTTATGTCATCATAGCCAGCTATAGATCAGGAGCATACCAATTTGCAACACCTGAGGGGTAGCCTTTGGATGAGCCTATGAACATTCAACACCTGAAGAAATTCTACGCATAACCCATCAAGTACCCCAAGCAAAAAATCAAAAAAATCAAGAAAAACTCAAGTGCAATAAAGACTTCCAATGGTGAAAATCACTTCAGTGACACCTTGGATTGGTACCATGGTGAAAACCTATCTTAGGCACCATGTGTAGTGGCTGGTTCTACCATCTAATAAGTCCTTTTTCTATCACAACACTCCATATTGCACACATCCCATGGCTTGGAATTCTAAAACCAAGGGTAATTCGTGGAATGTGGATCCTTGTAAGCTTCCTTTTGTATAGCTAAAAATAAAAAAATCCAAAAAATAATAGAAATTTAAAAAAAAAAAATCCAAAAACAATAGAAAATCACCAAAATCCAAAAAAAGCCTTCCTAACAATTCACTGCAAATCACCCCCATACATCGATCTCACTGCAACTCGTGACCATCAACATCCATCAACCCTTAGCATCACACCCATCCTAAACCATTCCCACATCATCAAGTCATGCCAGAACTACATATTCATCTCGCCCGCATCTTAAAAGTACCTTGATCTCATGGACACAATGTATGTAGGCAGTCTGGAATATGAATAAAGTATCTAGTACTCAGGTACATAAGATGAACTCATCCAACCTGTTTGAATGGTCCCTAGTCACTAAGCTTGCTGGACCCAATAAATGATACACATGCTGGGTATACACTTGAAGCATGGTCCCTAATGCAAAAATCATCCATCAACATACCAATTATAAGTCAACACATGGCCTGACTATACTTTTGCCCATCTTCCAAAAAATTATCCATCAAAATCCAACTGATTCATATCCTAGAATATATCATTCCTACAATGGACAAGAATCTATCATCTTCAACACTAATCTTGGCAAGACCACACAATGGCTATTTGTATCTATTTGTTGGTCTTTTTGGTTATTGATTTTTTATCTTCTTGTCTCGCTCTAGGTCAATTCCAAAGGTACCTTGATCTCATCATATCATGGTCAGTAGAGGACGACACCTAGAAGGGACATGGTCAGTGCTTTTGTATGCTATGCTTGTGGGTTGCTTTCATTGACTTTAGGGATAGTATTCATATCTTGAAGCCGGGGTCGGTTCTAGCATGCAGTACCTCATTTACATATACAGTAAGTAATACCTTATATGTACTGAGTATCAATGACTATGAGTCCCCTTCCTTGGCTAGGCAAGGTTATACTAACTTGGAAATCCATGACATCAACCTATTGTTTGTGGGTCTAGTCCATGCAATCGTGGGATATACACATCAACACTCAGGTCATTTCATACCTTTGTGGAAGACATCCTATATTACTATAATAAACTAAGAAATACTCTCAATTAATGTTATGCAACTACTGTTACTAGCTCAAATCATCCTGCTAATCATTTATTCAACTATACCATCTGGGCCTAGATTTTATAATCACCTAGCCTACCCCCCCTCTCCCAAATCCCCTCACTAATCCCACTCCTCCAACTTATTCTCACTCAACACATCCTGAGCTAAAGTAAATCCCCCCTCAATGACGTAGTGTCTTATGACCTAACAAGTTCCTCATTCCACCCCCCCCAATCTAGCTATAGCCAATCATATCCGTACCCAACCCATCCACCCTTATCCTCTCCCCACCTATTCCCCTATCACATAGCCCCACAACCCAAGGTTCAACAAGGAACATCATGTGTATCAAGACTTAATCATCTCACATATCATTTAATTTGCATTTCATAAACATTTAGGTTCATTTTAGAATCATGTAGTTTGCATCTCATATATCATTTAATTTTCATTTCATTTAGGTGCATTTTAGAATCCTTTAGTTGCATATCATAATCAGTTAGTTGCATTTCATAATCCCTTAGGTGCATTTTAGAATCCTTTAGATGCATATCATAATCATTTAATTTGCAATCATTTAGGTGCATTTTAAAATCATTTAGTGAAATTTCATAAATCTTCACATTCCATCCCATAATCATTTAAATTGTATTTTATCCAATCATTTAATTTGCACTTAGTTTGCATTTCATATAATCATTACATTACATTTCATAATCACTTAGGTACATTTTTACAATCATTTAGTTTGCATTTCATAATCATGTAGTTTGTATAGCATAATCATTTAGTTACATTTCATAATCATAATTATAATCATTTAGTTACATTTTTGCATATCCATATTTCCATACATAACATGTGTTTATTAAGATAAACATACATGTCCATTACATTACATTTCACATCCATAATAAATGTTTATTAATCTGAACATTTATTTGCATTATACATCATAGTCCATAACTCACAAACATGTAAACCATCATTACATCCATCATATTACATCAATAGGTACATCCATAACATCAACATAATACATCGCATAAAACACAACACATCCATATCATATAATCCATAAAGCATAATGCATCCATCAACATAAGCATCATCATAATCATATAAAAGAATCATGAACAAACATATAGGCCATCAAAAAGCATCATCTCATATATCAGCTTCGCAAAAAAGTACATCACTCATGTATATACATCAAAAATATAATATGTCATGATACAATGCCTCCAAGGGCCAAAATGATACAACTGTCAAATAGAGGACCCTCTCTTTGACTCGGTAGGGGATCCTGCTCATGGTGGTGACTGTGGCTGAGACTATGGTCTTGCCTATGGTTGTGGTTGTGGCTGCGGCTGAACCTATACCTATGTAACCTGTTGGGGTACATATGATGGGGGACCCATCGGCTGTTGAATAGACTGAACTGATCTAGATCTGTGTGACCTAGACGTCCTAGATCCACTGAGTTAACTATATCTTGGTGCACATTGCTCTATAGGCACTACCGCATGATAGAGGCCCCAATAATAATCCGTCCATCCTCTAGCCTCTAACAACTGTCCTAGTACCTGAGACAACTATGTCTACATCAATGTCAAAACTGGGGTCATACCGGCACCCGAAGCCTATAAACTAGCCACTGTAGCCTCCG
Source organism: Cunninghamia lanceolata (assembly GCA_027924645.1). Taxonomy (NCBI): domain Eukaryota; kingdom Viridiplantae; phylum Streptophyta; class Pinopsida; order Cupressales; family Cupressaceae; genus Cunninghamia; species Cunninghamia lanceolata. The sequence continues at coordinate 5,968,143 of BSBN01000194.1, read as the reverse complement.
CCTACTGAGCTATCGCAAGAACAACATCCCGCTCTCCTGTCAAAACCATTATCTCACCTTGTGCCTAGGCTAACTGTGTCCGCAATGTAGCCACCTATCCATCTGTACCATCTAATAGTGCAATTGTACCTCACAACTATACTAACTCTGCCTCGTGACTCTCTAAAGCCTCCTACAGGCTGGCTACCTGTGCCCACAGAGTCTCAATCTCCTCCTCCTCTCCACTTCGAGGCCACCAATGAGATGAAGACCCTTGAAGCCCTGACTCTGCACCTGCCACTAAAGTGCCCGCCCCTGCTACTACTGCAATACCTGTGGTGGGGGCAGAACACCTCTACCTACCCTCAACTATCCCCCACGTTGTTGAGGTCCTCCCTACCTTGGCACCACTTTGATCTGAACCTGCTCCATAGGTACCTAATGTATGGGTACCCCCTATCGTACCTACTGCTCGGGCAACTGCGAGATACCACCTGCCTGCCCCTCTCCCCCGAGCCTGACATGTCCAGCTACTGCTGCTTCCAACACATCCATTAGCTCCCCATCTCTCCCAATCTCCTTCTCCTCCCCATCCCCTCCAACCTCCATAAGATAGTCCACAATAATCTCCTCACCCTCCTCTAAGAAATCATCTCCATCATAA